>CM075065.1:77447500-82447500 GCA_037428765.1 Rubia yunnanensis
CATCTAGATGGTTGACCTGGACCTGGCTCCTCGGCCAACGCCCACCATACCTCACCCATTGGCCATCACTCCTCAGCCACCGTCTCAGCCACCGGCCACCACGCCTCAGTCTTTATCGGCTATTATTTCTACGGAAACTTCCGACGGCCACTCTCCTGTCAGTGCATCTCGATCTTCCTCGGTTTCATCAGCTGGTTCGACTTCTCTATCTTCGTCGCCCCCACTTCGTACTCATCGGATGGCCACTCGGTCTTCTACTGGTGCCATTCAGCGCCAGGATTATTCGGATATTATTGCTCATGGTCTCACTGTCGCACTCCTCTCTCAGGCAGAGCCCACTGATTATCGCTCTGCCCTTTAGGATCCAGCCTGGGTTTCAGCCATGGATGATGAGATGACCGCTCTTCGTGGTCAGCACACTTGGGATTTGGTGCCTCGACCTTCGAATGTCAACATTGTTGGCTCCAAATGGGTCTACAGGCTCAAGTATCTACCAGATGACACTCTTGAGCGTCACAAAGCTAGACTTGTGGCGCAGGGTTTCTCGCAGATTCCGGGTTTTGATTTTGACCACACTTTCAGTCCTGTGGTCAAAGCCTCCACTGTTAGGACGGTTCTCGCCATAGCCACCATGCATTCCTGGCCACTTCATCAGTTGGATGTCAAGAACGCTTTCCTTAATGGTGTTCTTGATGTTCCAGTTTACATGAAGCAGCCCGTTGGTTATCAGGATTCTATCCATCCAGACTATGTTTGTCGTTTGCGAAAGGCCAATTATGGTCTTAAGCAGGCTCTCCGGGCTTGGTTCCAGCGTTTCAGCAGTTATCTGGCACAACTTGGTTTTCGGTGCAGCTCAGCTGATACTTCTTTATTTGTCCTTTCGAGAGGGTCGTCGTTACTGTACCTACTTGTGTATGTGGACGATATCATTCTTACAGGCAATGACTCGACTCTTCTTCGCCAGTTCATTGTTCGGACACACAGAGAGTTTGCGATCAAGGATCTCGGTGCTCTTCATTACTTTCTTGGTCTTGAAGTTTTGCCTACCTCCTCAGGATTACTGCTTGGCCAAGCAAAGTATGCTCGGGATATTTTGAATCGGGTCGGTATGTCTGACGCGGCACCTGTTTCTACTCCATTTGTTACTGGTTCTCAGCTTCACAGCTCTACCAGTCCTCCATTTCAGGATCCTCTGCTTTATCGTTCTCTTGTTGGTGCTCTCCAGTATCTCACCATCTCTCGCCCGAATTTGGCATTCTCGGTCAACACGGTGAGTCAGTATCTTCAGGATCCCAGAGATGACCATTTTGCTGCTGTGACTCGGATTTTGCGGTATGTTCGTGGCACTCTTCATTTTGGTATCTGATTTTGTTCTGCTAGTACTCTTGATGTGCTAGGATACTCTGATGCTGATTGGGCTCGCTGTCTAGAGACTCGTCGGTCCACTTATGATTATGCGATTTTTCTCGGTGGGAATCTAGTTTTTTGGAGTGCCAAGAAACAACCCACTGTTTCTCGCTCTAGCACTGAGTCTGAATACCATGCTCTCGCCAACACTGCCTCAGAAGTGGTTTGGCTCACTCATTTTCTTCGTGATCTTTGGGTTCCACTTTCTGGTTCTCCAATGTTGTTATGTGACAATAGTAGTGCTATCTTCTTGGCTTATAATCCAATGGCGCACAAGCGGGCGAAACTCATCGACATCGACTACCATTTTGTTCGTGAGTTGGTGTCATCCGGAAAGCTACGCGTTGCTCATGTTCTGACTTCTCTTCAGATTGCAGACATTTTCACCAAGGGGCTCTCCCGTCCGCTGTTCGAGTTCTTCAGGTCCAAACTGTGCGTCGGCGAGCATCCGACGCTTCGCCTGGGGGGGTGTTAGACTAAATCAGATTCCTGATTAGATTATGATTTATTCTGATTAGAGTTCTTTCCTTATTATATCTCTATTGTACTCTCTATATATTCAGATATCAATAATATAATTAATCACGGCAAATCATTCTATCAAAGAACATGAATTGTTGTTCTTCTTTTTTTCTTCTTTCCAATTTTTCTTTTCTTTTACAAAATAAATATTAGAAAATTGTTAGATTTAAGGAAATCTCAAAATTTGGAGTGTGAGGAGGCCCTCCTTCAAATAGAAAGGAAGGAAATATCCGACAAAGGTATGAGGCTATACACTCCAACTTCTAAAGTTACATGCAAGGTCATATTAAACATATTTTAAAGAAAATATGTTCATAAATTGATATAATAAATACAATTTATCATCCATTGCAAACAATCCTTGACATGCAACGTGATTTGAATAATACAAATTATATTTTATAACATGCAATATGATTCTAAGATTGGAGATACAATTTTATTAAAACATATGATTTTTATTAAGGATTTATAACATGCACGATATTTTCAATGTTAAAAATAAAAATTTATAAATATAAATCTTATAGAATATAGATATAGAATTTATCCATTTATTTTTACTATGCACAATAAATTGTAATTGGAATTCCAATTTGTGTACTATACAAGAGTAAGAGTACCATATATGAAATGATCTTTCACAAAAATAAAATAATACATCCATAGATTGGATAACTTTATTCACAATCTCTTATCATTAAAAATATATAACATGCAAGAGAAATTTATCCACCATCACCTCTCCGTAGGAATTTATAACCTACAATATAATTTCGATATATGAAATAAATTTTATAAAATGCACTCACAAATTATATTATAATATATGCACTATTATCAATAATCCATAACATTACCATTTAAATGATTGAAACTTTATGTTATAAAACCAACCCAAAATAAACTATTTATTATTAATTTTTAAATCAGACTTATTACATACAAGTAACACTCAAATTGACACACATATATACTTTTAATTTAAATACATCATGTATTCTACCTTCAAAATCTAAAAGAATTTTGAAATATAACATTAGAATGAAACTAATAATTATTGTTATTGATCAAAACTTGAAATCAACCAAAAAAAATAATAATGATTATTATATCACATATAACAAAGAAAAAGTATATACATTCATTATTCATGATCTTATCAACACCTATTTTCAATAAAAAGATTAATTAATTAATCCACTTATTACAACATAAATATATTTTTAAATGATGTGGAAAATCCCTACCTAACTCTATTACTAAACACATTGTAGAATATATATAGAATAATAAGTAAATGAAATAAAAAAAGAGATATAAAAATAAACAAACAAATAAAAGTATTATTTAAAGAGTGGCCAGAGACCAATTTACAATTAACATAAATTAAACAAAATTTGTGGGTTAGATTACAATATCCAACCCAAAATATCCAAAATTTGCGGGTTAGATCTAGCCAGCATAACCGTCAGTCGTTGAACTTGGATTCACCGCTGAGGATTCCACAGAGCGACGTCGTTCGGGGACGTTGCTTCGGGAAGACCAGGTGTCGGAAATGGAGAGCATGCAAACACGCATCCGGAGTAAGGCTGGAGAAGGAGACTTGCGGGCGACGAGGGCTAATCGGAGCTGAAAAAAGCTGGGGAACGCGTGATTGGGAAATAAATTAGGTATTGTTTTCCCCTAAGCTAGTTTCAATTTTTTGTTCTGTTGTAGTGATTAGATCATTTCGAGCATGCTGAGGAGCCGCTGTCTGTGTTGATTTGCGCCGATGCTTTTTTTCAACTGCTACACATCGGTGGCGGTGATTAAAATGGATTTGGTGGAGAGTTGCAAAGTATGTGTGTGTGTTTTTTTTTAAAAATAATTTACGTTTGGAGACTTTTGTTTTTGGGTGCTGAATGTGCATTGTGCGTGCTGTTGGAAGTAGGATTGTTTTGCTGTTTGTTTTCGAAAACCTGCTGCTTAGAAGTTGATTATTCAATAAATGAGTTTACCAATGAACTGTCAGGTTAAAGCTTGCTCTTTCAGTGTATAGTGTTAGGCATGTATATACACGTGTTTTTGATGTTTGGAGTTTAGAGTTTACTTGATCAAGGGAAGGATTATGGTGACCCTTGCATTTATTTGCTGAACTGAATATTTTGTAAAATGTTCTGGTATTATCTGACGCTTTGTTTTAGCTTTCGAATGTTATGAAATGATGTTTAGTTTGCATGATCAATGTTGACAATTACGCCCTTTGTTCCCCCACTCACCTGTCCATTTCCCTTGAGATTGATCATGTTAAAAATCTTTTATTTGAATATGTAGGACAAGTTGACCTATTTTCGTATTAAGGAGCTCAAGGATGTGCTTACTCAACTACGGTGTTCCAAACAAGGGAAGAAGTAGGTTTGAAAATGAGGCATTGTTCACGATGATAGGGTTTGAATTCTCCAGCGACATCGAATTGAACTCTCCCTTCCCCTGTCACATTAAACCTCTCTTTTCAACCCTTGTTCTTTCTTCTATTTCTTGGATATTTCCTAGTTATATCTTTTCTCTCTTGTGTTTCTCTAGAAAAACGTAGTTTGAACTCGATAATTTCATTTGAGGTAATCTGAGATCACTTTTTTTTGAAAAGATTCGCAATAAGAATGATGGCTAGAGTACCTTTTGCTGTGTTTGTTGAACATATTTCAATTTCAGCTTACTGAATGTTTGTTGAGGTTACTATGTTGTGTGTCTAACACATAAGTGAACTTATTATCATAAAGAAAGAAAAAACTATGCTAATGCCTCTGGTGTATTTTGTGTTTATTTCTGTTCAACTGTTTGTTATATTGCACAATACATAGGGAATTGAATGTTAGCCTAGCGGTTGAAGTCTAGTGCTATTACCATGAGGTCATGGGTTCAATTCCCACCAGGGCAAGGGGAGGGGAGGGATTTTATTGGGGGCTCATTTGAGTTATTACCCAATTTTTAAAAAAAAAAAAAAAAATATTGCACAATACATAGGGTAATGTTGGCAATTTGGTTGGGTTATATAGTATGTATGTTGCATATGATATAAATGTTAGAATAGTGATAATTGAGTCGGTTGGGTACTGTAGTATGTATGTTGTATGTATGTTGCAGATGTTGAGAATGACTATTGGCTACTTTCCGGATGCATCAAATATGGACAACTGCAGCTCTGCTTAGCCCTTTTTATTCTCTACCATGCCGCTGGGCTTGCTACAATACCATCCTTAATAATAATATTTTTTACTATCCTTTCTAACACACCCTTTCAAGGTTACAACACAAGTTTCAGACGATGCTTATGTTACAAGATGATCGGCTGAAGGCTGTTTCAGAGGCACTGGTGAATATGAAGGTTTTGAAATTGTACGCGGGGGAAAATCATTTACCTCTTTGAGTTTTCTAATTTACTTGAATTTTGTATTGCAGCTGTGCAACCTTGTGCTGCTATTGCGTGTTGGATGCCTGCTTTTGAGTGACCACTCCCTCTCTTCGCACCAGTCCAATTCCATCATCTTCATCTTCCTCTTCCTTGTAATAATATAGTCCCAGTTTTATAGTCTTACGGATACACTTTCATTATCATTATGTAATTTGTTTTCATCATTCATCTTATAGTATCTTAGTGTTATGGTGTTATTGTGCGTGCGCTCATTAGATTAGTGATTTGTAGACATTCATCCATTTGTGGTTTGTTCGGATTAGTGGTCACACAATAATATGCACATGTAATTGTAGGTTAACATACTATGCACTTGTTACCTTACAATACGTATCATTTGTATTAAAATATGCACCTGTTTTAAAAGCTCTAAATATAAATTATGAACCTTTTCCTGGAGATCGTGTATAATTTAAGTTATGAATCATTTATGTTTTGTTTAAACATGTATATTTTAGTCTACAAAGAGTATATGTTATAGTTTATACAGACAGAAGAGACTAAAATTTAAAAATTTAACATTGTCATATTAACTTTGCATTAATTACTTTACAACATGCATTGTTTAAATAAAAACACATATATGATTCCTTAAAAGTTCAGTGTCATCTTCATATGAATCCTCCTCGTGTCGGAACATCTTGTGGAGTCCAATGTTCAATGTTGTCTGATTTCTTAAACCAAAAAAAGTTTAAATCCAACTAGCAAAAAGTCATACACATTGGATATTTATAACATATAAGCAAACAAGTACAATTTATAATTTAAAACGAAAAATAATCAACAATGAAAGTAAAAGTCAAACACAATAAAACTAACAAGTACATACTAGATTATAATATATGCAATATAAAACTAAACAAATGCAGTTCTTAATTCAAAATGAACAACCAACAACACATTTTTTTTTATAAAAGAATAGTCATACATAACACAGTAACAAGTAAATACAAGATACGTACAACTAACAATAAATGAAAACAAAAGGGCATGATCAGTACAACTAACAAGTACACATTGCATATTAATAGATGCAACATATAAATAAACAGATGCAACTCGTTATTCAAAATGTACAACTAACAACAAATGAAAACAAAAGGTCATAAACTGTACAACTAACAAGTACACATTGGATGCTAACACATGCAACATATAAGTAAACATATGCAATTTGTAATTCAAAATGATCGATCAACAAAAAAGAGAAGAAAAAAAAAGTCATTAACAAAAGGTCATAGACAATACAACCAACAAGTACACATTGAAAGCTAACATTTGCAACATATAAGTAAAAAGTTGCAACTCGTTATTCAAAACGTACAACTAACAACAAATGAAAATAAAACATCGTAGAGAGTACAACTAACAAGAACACATTGAATACTAACAGGTGCAACATATAAGTTAACAGATGCAGTTCAGAGTTCAAAATGAACAATCAGCAAAAAACATAAGAAAAATATGGCAACCACGTTGCAAAATTAGCAAACTAGCAAAATCACCCATAAGTGTGAATTTGGTTCCCATCTCTAGAATCATTCAGACAGGCCTTAAGAGCAAGGGCAACTTCAATCTCGCCAATTTCTGAAAAACTCAATTAAAGGTGTTTTCTGAAAACCCCAAAGGCCTTGTATTTTTTATCAGTGTTCTGTTGGGGAATTTTATCAAACAGTAAGGCTGCATGGAGCACAAATGCTTGAGTTTTACTTGGCGGATAATCATATGATAAAATCTACTCGATCGAGAATTGTCTCGGTAAATTCTTTTACCCACAGAATTAAATTCATTTGTCTCAGAGTTATGAACTATACCTTGATTCTTCGGCGCAGAAATGTGTCTGTGCCTTTGGAGATGAAGAAATAGACGGGATTATGTTCTGTGCGGGATTCATCGACGAAAACCAGGATCGGGTCGAATTCCACGCTTCTTGGAGACAATCCCAAACACCACCGCCAGCAAAGTCGCCAAGAACGCTAGATAGCAGTTAAACTGTAGCTTCGCAATGTGGAAGCGGAACAAAGAGAAAGCCGAGAGAAAATTTGCTGGAGAGAGAGAGGAGAAAAAAGAGAATTTGGTCTTTAAATTTTTATTAATTACAAAAAATCCTATTTTGTAAAATAGTTCCTAGCTTGTCCATAAGATTATGTATATGCCGCCTTTCCTGAAACTTTCCCTTATTTAAATGTGTAATTGACACTAATGAGTTTACTACGTTAAAGGATCTGAACCCGATCAAGGAATTTGAATCAATTCCCATGTATTTTGACCCAAACTTATAAGGTGAGTGTTTCATCACTATCATAAATGGCTAATCGGATATTTGCTCGCTATGATTGTTTTATTTTTACAGGCTACTTGAGTAAATTATGTCATGATATTTCACATAGTATTTTATCCATTTTAAATTGTGCATTGTGAAAAAAGAGGATGATGTGTATTTTATCGCATCAAACTCAACTTGATTGATATATGTGTATGATTGGCTTGTACTTTATTTTTTTGTGTCTATTTGATTACTTTCCCTTTGCTACTTTAATGAAACGTGCACCTGATAAATTCGGGTTCTCGGCGTGATTGTAGCTCGGTCAAAATTTACCGGGACGTCAAGGGCCAGGCCGTACAACTAGACCGTATGCACGGGTGTTCGATATGCTAGAAATTACCAATTGTTTTCTGAAACAAGCTCGTAAGTGAACATGATTTTTGGGGTGTGACTGAAAAAATATGATTTTGTTGAAATTTATTTGAAACACTTGACCTTCGGGAAAATTTTAAAAATCTTTTCGATCTGTGATTCGTTCGCTAGTCACCGTATCCATATAGGGGCTTGACTGTGACCTGGTGTAAGAGCAAGTCCAACAGCTTCCCCATTATAGGGATTCTTGTTGTTTTTAGAGATTTTACTTCATTTTTTAAGTCCAACAGCTTCCCTATATGCTTCCCCAAAATAGGGATTATGATGAGAGAGGATATTTCATTCCTCATATTTGTAGAAAGAGAATAAAATTATGGGGAAGCAAGATTTAATGCAATATTAATGGAATGCATTGAATACGAGTACAATATTCTCTCTTTTCTGTCAAAACTTTAAAGCAGTAACTCCTATTAGTAACTCCTATTGAGTTTAAAGCAGTAACTCCGTTAGTTTGAAAGTTAAAACCAAGAGAGCAGTAACTCCTATTGAATGCATATATTGAAAATTATGTTAATAAAAGATGATAATTATTATGTTAATAAATGTGAGGTTCTCCAAAATAGGGAATCTGTTGGAAATGAACATAAAAAATATAGGGAATATGAGTTTTGAATCCCTATTTTATAGAAAATTTTAGGTAAGCGGTTGGACTTGCTCTAACGGCCTGTATCCTTTTATTATGTGTTAGGACATAGGTGGTTATTTGATTTCCGTGATCATTAAATTCAACCTAGTAGTTAATTGCTAAAAAGCTCACCCTAGTTTAAATACAACCAACATGTGTATCGATCGAGAACATGTGAGCGGTGGTGATGAGTAGAAAACCTTTCGGTGTTGTTTGGTTTGGGGAAACCAATTTAGTTAATGTTTGGTTGATATTTTTAATCATTCCCTTTCCATTTTTTATGGTTTGAGATTCTCTCAATTAGAAGAAGGGTGATTCTCTGTCCCCAGAGATTTGGATTCCCCATATTTCAGGTTTCGCTTCCAAGAATAAAAAATTACTTTTCCAATTCGTACATTCGAACTTCTTAAACAGTAAAAATTCTTGGAAAATATATAATATGTTTACTTTTATTTAAAGTTTAGTCGCGTAAAAAAATGAATTGGGCAGAACATTAATCATATTTATGTATTGTTATATTTTAAGAGAATAAATTAATTAAATAGTATTGCTATATTTTAGCTTAAATTTATTATAGACAAAGAAAATTATTAACACTAATAAAAAGAGTATTATAATCTTTTCAAGTTGTATATGGGTTGAATATTACTAAAACTATAGTTTTCTTATAAACTAAAATTTAATAATAAATAATATTATTTCATAATTTATACAATAGTTATATTATTTTAGCATAAATATATATTGTTTTATTATATAAAAAACAATATAATATTTTATATTATAAATAAAAATTATATTATTTTATATAAATATACATATTTTTTATATCGTAATTGAGTTATACTTTATATTTAGGTAAAGTCTTGGGAAAGATGGTCATCCCATAGGCTTATGGAAAGATGAGGTTTAATTATAATAAAAAAGGTAAAAGATTTAGGTAGCAATATTAAAATTTTTTTTTAAAATAAAATCACCCGAAGGTGGGGGTGCTATATTAGAGGTTCCCCATTCCTCATCTGAAACATTTGTACATAGGTAGGCCAAAGTCTGCGATGAGGCAACAAAATTGCCCTCCAAAAGTCCTACTAAACCTAGATCGAGTTCTTATATTATAAGCAAAATTATCCTAGCAAAAGGATATATGATGAAGTTGCGATCCGGAGGTGGAAATCTCCACCCCTCGTGTTAATTTACACCTCCGGCCAGGCAACCTCAGTACCCAAATTAGACTAGAGATTTACAGTAATCCTAGATTAAGCAGAAGTGAATCAGTAATATGTCTTGTTTCCAGCGGAAAGGCCGGGAAAGCATCCAAATTCCAGGAGAGCATCCAAGGCCAGGAGAGCAATCCTCCCAGCTGAAGAGTTTCCTTTGATTCCGAAGACATGACATCATCCTGTTTCAAGGAAGATAAGAGGACAGTGCATCATTGCCAATCTAGAGGTGCAGAGGCTGGAAGGCCAGTTTGAGATGGATCGTGACCTGCAAACAAATAGGAAAACTAATTAGCAGTA
Organism: Rubia yunnanensis; assembly: GCA_037428765.1. Classification (NCBI taxonomy): domain Eukaryota; kingdom Viridiplantae; phylum Streptophyta; class Magnoliopsida; order Gentianales; family Rubiaceae; genus Rubia; species Rubia yunnanensis. The sequence continues at coordinate 77,457,724 of CM075065.1, forward strand.
TCAGTCTCTAAGTGAGAAACTACTGAGATCTAACATGTGGAACATGAGCCTTGTCCAGCACAATTAGTCCCTTGATATGATGGGGAATGTTATTAGGCTGAATACTTTGAAGATGACAAGTATGATACCTCGCAATCGCATTTGCTACCGAGTTACCTTCCCTAAAAACATGATTCAACTTTGCTCCACACAGCAGGACATTAATTTGAAAAGCTAAGTTAAAGAGGTTCCAATTTGCTGAATAGGGGCAGTTTATCATGTCAACAGCTTGCTTACAATTAGTTTCAACAATACAGTTCATATGAATTTCAGACAAAGATTGCATAGCAAATAAAATGGCTTTCATTTCAGCCTCGATCGGAGAAGCAGCAGAGATGGAGACTGAACATAAATTAATCAAATCACCACAGCAGTCCCTAACTACTATCCCAGCTGCTGCCTTATCAGTGTACCAAGAAGCATCAGTGTTTATTTTAAAAAACCCAACTGGAGGTCTCTCCCACAGGACAGTTGTTATGTTAGGCTTAGGTGGTGGTCTACTGAAAGGTATCCACTGATTGAAAGGTAAAGAGATAGAAGAATGAGTGAAATATGTCTTTGGAGTAGTTAGGAAAGCCAGTTTGATTAAGTTGTGAATCTCCTTAGATATCAGATCTGAGGAAAATGGCACATTATCATGTAAAAATCTATTCCTAGCTTTCCAAAGTGACCAACAAGTTATGGAAGGTGTTATTTTGCAGATGAAGTGTTTCCAGTTAGCAAGATCTCTAGTATTCCAAAAAATAAAAAATCTTTCAGGAAGAGAATGAGTGTCCTGAAGATGAAAATTAACAATAGAAGCCATGTTACCCCAAACAGCTTTAGCAATATGACATGAAATGAAAAAATGCTGTATTGAATATGAGTTTGAGCAGGCAGGACATTTTGAAGCAAGGCTGAATCCACATTTAATGAGCACCTCATCAAAGGGTAGAAATGATTGCAGCATTTTCCAAGTAAATATGGATATCTTTTTTTGCAATGCATTATTCCAAATGAATTTAGAGGCAGGGAAATTACCTGGCATCTGAGTGAGCATTCTGTAGGTAGACTTAGAAGTGAAATTACCTGAAGCTTCAGGCTTCCAGACCAGTCTGTCTTTTCTACCTGGGACTAAGATTGCTTCCTGGAGGAAAGACACAGTATCAAGGTCCAGAAAAGAGACAATCTGAGGCAATATGATGGACTTATTATGAATGAAATCTGCTACAGTTAAGTATGGCATGCCATCTACTATGTGCTCAGGGATAATAGTACCTAAAGGCCCCCTAAAACTCCAGTTAGCTACCCAAAAATTGCAGGCACCCTCCCCATGAATAATTACTGAGTTTTGCTCTGCAAAAGAGTTAATGTGGATAATTCTCTTCCATGTTACAGATTTTCTGTAGGATATAGGGAGAGACCAGATCAGTTTTGACCAAAGGGAGTTACCTAATTGACTTTTCCACCAAAGTTTAGCTGAACAGGTGTCAATTATAGCTTGGACTGATCTAAAACCAAGTCCATTCAAGTCAGTTGAAACTGCAATGTCTTTCCATTTTCTCCAGATTTTATTATTTTTTCGATGTGATTCACCCCAAAAGAATCTGGCTAATCTTTTCTCAAAGGTACGAATTATCATCTTTGGTGGTTTTGTAACTGCCCAAATATGCTGTGGGAGGGAGTAAAGACAGTGTTTTATTAAGACCAGTTTCCCCCCCGCACTTAACCATCTATTCTTCCAACTTTGAAGTTTAGAATCCAGGTTGGCCATTAAAGGTTGGAAATACCTTTTTAGTGTTCTTCCCCTAAATATTGGACATCCAAGGTATGTAAATGGGAGTGCACCTTTTTTCATTTTTAGAATGGACTTAACCTGAGAGATCTTTATGTTAGAGGCTCTTTTACTCAGATAGAATTCTGACTTTTCAAAATTAAATTTCTGTCCTGAAGTCAATTCGAAGACATCTAGAAAAGCCTTTATTCTTATGAGATTTAATTTAGATGCCTGCATGAAAATTATGGTATCATCTGCATATAATAGATGAGATATGGCAGGTATTGAGGCAGGTAAATGGAAATGAGATAGCCTTCCAGTAGAGAAAACATATGAGAGACTCCTTGAAAAAGCTTCAGTAAAAATATTAAAGAGGAAAGGAGAGAGAGGATCACCTTGTTTAATACCTCTAGTAGCTGGAAAAAAACCAACAGGTTTTCCATTAATTAGAATTGAAAATTTTGCCTGTGCTAAATTCCTTATCACTGCATTCAGAAAAATTCCCTGAAAACCGAATTTAACTAAAATCTGCCTAAGAAATTGCCAGTTTACCCTGTCAAAGGCTTTCATTAGGTCCAGTTTCATTATACAGTTGGGAATTCTGTTTTTCTTATCCAAGAATCTAACCATTTCCTGTAAATGTAATATATTATCAGAAATGTCTCTCTTCTTCAAAAAAGAAGATTGGTTAGGAGATATCAGAGAGTCCATATAAGGTTTTAATCTTTCCATAAGAACCTTGGAACAGATTTTATTAGATACATTAGATAAACTAATAGGTCTAAAGTCCCCAAACTGACATGGGGTTATTTTCTTAGGAATAAGTGTAATCCATGTGCTAGATATCCCATTAGGAATATTAGAACCTACAATGAAGTCATTTACTGCCTCTAAAAGATCATTCTTAATAAAAGGCCAGCATTTCTTGTAAAACTTAGGTGTGAAGCCATCGGGACCAGGGCTACTGTTGCTACTTAAATTCTGAACAACAAATTTTAATTCAGGTTCCAGAATAGGAGAAGCTAAAATATGATTATCAGAATCAGTTAAAATCACTGGAATTTGGCTCAGAAAATGAGAAGAGAAAGTATCATCAGTGCTTTGATCTGGTTCGGTTAGTAGATCCGAGTAAAAAGAGATTGCCTCATTCTGAATTTCAGATTCTGTGTTTAGCCATTGACCAGCCGAGTTTTTTATTTTATTAATCTGTATCCTACAATTCTTTTCTTGGACAACCTTATGAAAGAATTCAGTATTGTTGTCACCTAATTTATGCCATTTAAGTCCTGCTTTTTGTTTCCAAAACTTTTCTTTTTCTTTTAAGACCTTCTGCAAACTAGCTTTTTTCTGATTAAGTTTAACCAGTTCATTCAAATTAGGATCATGATCAAAAACAGATTCCTGTAGTCTTAAGGCATCCTCAGCTTGTGAAACATTGTCATCAATATTACCAAAAGATTCTCTGTTCCAAGTTTTGATGACTCTTTTAAGCCTAATCAGTTTCAGGTAGAACTTAATCATTCCTGTTTCCTGTATAGGTTTTTCCCAAGATTCCTGCATTAAACCTATGAAATCCGACCTTTGGAACCAGGCATTGATGAATCTAAAAGGTTTGGGATATGAGGGGGTTAGATTAGATAACTGAAGGAGGAGAGGTGAGTGGTCTGAAGTGTGTCTATTGAGAATTTGGATGGAGGAAGATGGGAATTTGGACCTCCAAGTTAGTGTACAGAGCCCCCTATCTAACCTCTTGGAAGTGGGATTCCTTAGCCTAGAGTTACACCAGGTGAATAAATTGCCTACTGTGTTTATTTCTTGAATCCCATTTGAATTAATCCATGTATTGAAATCCCTAATGCTCCCCAGAGCTGGATTAGAGGGTCCTCTGTATTCAGAAAGACTCCTAATAGCATTGAAATCCCCTATAAAAATAGTGTCACTGTTAGACAAAGGCTCTAAATCTTTCCATAAAGCTTTTCTACCATCTCTATCCCTTAAGGCATAAATGAAGGCAGCATTCATATTAAGGGCCAGAGAAAGATGAGATATGTTAACAAAAAGGAATTGGTCATGAAAAGTAATAAGTGAAACCGTGAGGAGATGAGTCCACATTAACCAAAATTTTCCATTAGGAAGGGCTAGACAGTCAGCAAAATGTAATGATGTCATATAGGTCCGTATTTTTGAGTTATCATGCATAGGTTCTATTATGCATAGCAACTGAATTCCTTTAGTTTTGATTAAATTAGATAGCCTAAGCAATGATGTTTCCATACCACGAAGATTCCAGATCAGAAAATTAATATTAACTGTTCCTATCATATTTCACCTGGTTTTGTACCTTTTGTAGCTGATCTTAATAGCATTTTATTCAGCTGACTAAGATAGGTCGCCTTTTTGTTTTTAGATTTACCTGGATGTTCAAACTTACCTGTATGCTCAGATCCCTCTTCCAGAGTTTGTTGTTCATCTGAGTCAAGATCCAAAGGTTGCTCCAGATTCTTCTGTTTACTGCAACTGGTTTCTTCTTGTTCCTGAGAGTAAGTGTCTTCTCCCTGCAAAACAGAGAATCTATTCGACATCTTTCCCCCTAAGGAAAGTGTAGGTTTAGCAATAGAATCAATCATAAGAGAACGATGTAAGCCAATGTGGAGATCATCTCTAGCATAAGCTTTCAGAACTGTTTTAGATTTAGCAGTGGCCTTTAGTAACCTAGTGGTGGAGTTATCTGGACTCCCTATTGTCAGAAGACCACTAGAAACAGGGGTTGTGGGAGTTTGAGCAGGTTGCAGTAGAGGATCAGGGTTCCTAACTTCCTTATCAATAGAAGAAACATGGGGATGAGTAGGAGAATCAGAGAGCAGCGGTGGTAAATCGAATTTTTTTCCAGTTGCCTGCCACTGAGGGATAGGTTGAGTCTGAATTCTATTAGTTTCCTCAGTTCTTTCCTTAGTATTATGAGGGTTAACCCTACATTGGTCTAAAGAATGCCCCAGTTTAGCACAATGTCCACAGTATAGGGGGATATCCTCGAACTCAATTGGATATTTCCTATTGTTTGTTATTGAACCTAGCCTAATGTAATGTGGCAGAGGCTTCAGTAGGTCAATTTCAACACAGAATTTTATGGCCGAAGGCCTGGTAAGCATCTCCGTAGCATAATCATTCTTTATAAAGTTACCAATATTGTTACCAATAGCTTCAATAGATGAAGAGTTATAGTAATAGAGTGGTACCTCCCTAATTGTACACCAAATCGGGACAATGGGAGATTCTCTCTGTGTAGAGAACTCAGGAGTCCACTTAAGCATTTTCAGTGAAACGCCATTGAAATTCCATATGCCTTTCATCCAACAGCGTTGGTAGTCGTTAACCTGTTCAAAACGAATTAGTATATGTTTATAATCAAGAGATCCCAATTGGTACTTACCTTCAAACCCAATAGTTTTAAGGGCAACCTCCATCTGATCCATTGAGATTCTACCTTTGGTAAATTTACCGACCAATGCATTGGAGTAATGAGCTGATAGTGTAGCAATTTGTTCCTCAGAGTATAAACAGGCAAGATCACCTAGATGGGAGGATTTAGGGATTAGCTCGGGGTTATTTGGAAGTTGTGATGACAACGGAGGGGATTTTGTTTGAAGAGCAGCCGCGAACGTTTTAGGGGGTGGTGGCAGATTGGAGTTGGAGGTGGAAGCTGCCATCGATCGTCGGGAAGAGACCCCGCCAAGTGGCGGAGAAAGAAACCGTTACCAGTGGCTATTACCGTTGCCGGCGAGTAACGGTCAGTAAAAAGGAAAAGGAAGAAGGAGTAGATGAACAGTAGAGAAACAACTTCAATCACACACACTAATCGCACGTTTATTATGCAACATGTATAGTAATAAAGTTTATAACCCGATTCATAAAACCCAAAAAATTTATCTTCATTTCTTCTAATTTACACTTTAAACCTTGGTCTTTCCATGACTTATGGAAAGACCGTCTTTCAAGAGACAGACACTTATATTATCAAAATAAAAATTCCAATATTATGATTATTATTTCAATAAAAAATATTATGATATTATTTTTCGAGTTGCATATGAGTCGAATTTAAATAAAACTATAATTTTCATATGAATTTGTTTTAGTGAAAAAAAAATCATATTATTTTTTAATATTATACTTTGAAGAATAGTTATATATTTTTATATAAATACTATTATATAATAAATCTATAATATAAATAGTAATAAATTAAGTAGTAATATATACTCTAACTTAAATAAATTTAAGATAAAAAAATTAATATCATTCGTGAAAAAAGTAATATTATAAATTTATTTTTGAGTTGTATATGAGTCAAATATTAATAAAATTAATACTATTATTTTTTTTATAAAAAATAATATTATTTCATAAGTTATACTATAAATAATAATTACAATATTTTAACATAAATATATTATTTTATAAGTCCGTCTTTTGAAAGACGGTATATCCATAAGCCATGGAAAGATGGTATATCCATAAGCCATGGAAAGATCAAGGTTTAAAGTGCAAATAGAAGAAATGAAGATAAAATTTTGGGTTGCATGAATCCGATTATAAACTTTATTACTACTACACGTTGCATAATACATTTTAATATTGCAACTTAGATCTTTTACCTCTTATTATTCTAATTAAACCCCGTCTTTTCATAAGCCTATAAAAAGATGGTCTCTCCTAATATTTTGTCTTATTTTATTATCTAGATGATTTAATTTATTATTCTGATTGATTAATTTAGTTCCCCATTCTTAAAGAAGTTTATTTGATTAACTTATATATGACCATGGGTTTTTAAACTGCAGTGTGTTGGAAATCAATGTTTGTTTCCCCTTCTTGAACCAAACAGGCACAAAGAGAATGGATGAGAACTTAATTCTCTTTCCATTGCTGAACCAAACAGTTTGAAAAATCCAGTATCACTCATTTCCTTTCTTTTCCTTTCCCTTTCCTGATTTCCATTCCCTTGCCCTTGCTTGAACCAAACAACCCCTTACTTCTTTTGAGCTAGGGTTTTGAATAAATTTGTAGTAGAGCTAAACTTAAGGTTCACCTAGCTGAAACTGTAAACTTAACCTTTTTTTAAAATTAACATTGTAATAGTAAGTTATGATTAAAATTGGCCTAAATTTTATCCGCATAACTATTTCACTCGTTCTACAATTAAGGGTCCAACTCTAGTTGGGCTCTTGGTAACCACCTTGACCGACCAAGTACTTGCTAATAAGTAAGTTGGTTGAGATGAGGGTGTTACAAATGTGGTATCAGAGCCTCTTCAAATCAAGTAAAGGCAAATCAAAACTTAACTTAATGAAAGACTCCACATTTACTTACACTAAAAAAATGAACTATTAGATTTGAGCCATGGTTAAACCTAGTTTATCAAAATAACATTTTGTTGTTTTGATAGATGGATTATAGCACGAGATCACCGAGTAACAACTTCCATGACTCATAGAAGTAATGCGGCATGTGAGAGCACAACTAGAGGTATTTAATCCTTGGAGGGGACCTTTGGATATCCCAAGATGGTGGGAGACTCACTCTGATATGCACCTAAAAACATGTATTAACTAATGCATGTAGCTCATTTGTTAGTATCTTTTGGATAGTTGATTGCTAGGTTTATTTGGATTTGCATTATAATGAGTTTAGATAGTTTATTTGGTTTTCTTGTCTAAATCCTTAATTTTGTAGATTTATTTAGGCCTAATGGATGCTATATATTATATATATATATATATATATATATATATATATATATTTCCTTATAAGCATCTAGATCCTATTTTGTGAGATTCATTATAGACCGCTCGTAAGCACTTCAGAGTAGAAGACCATTCACAAAGATGGTAGCAGATAGTTGAAGTTCATTCGCAAGGATGGTAGTAGATCGAAGGCCACACGCTTAATTGTGGTAGTAGATGGAATCACACCAAGGAGAGAGGAGTCGAAGATCGAACAAAGATAAAGATTGGCATGGTCGTGTTGTATTACACGAGCCGTGCCAACCAATTGGATGGTGCCTAAGTAATGGAATGAGCCGTAATGAATTGCACGACCCATATCGTTCGAAGGGCTTGTGCGGCTAAGTATGAGCACAGTTTGTGCCATATTGCACGGAATGTGCACCATGAAGATCAAGATCCTGAGATCACGTCCCGTGATGTTTTGCACTATTGCACCATCAAATGCCAAGAAATCGACTCCCAGCCGATGACCCACAAGGATTTGCATGGGCCGCATCGTTTAGGTGGTGAGAAGACCCTTTCACCCGGTGGTCTGCGAAGAATCACACGATATATATATATATATATATATATATATATATATATTTCCTTATAAGCATCTAGATCCTATTTTGTGAGATTCATTATAGACCGCTCGTAAGCACTTCAGAGTAGAAGACCATTCACAAAGATGGTAGTAGATAGTTGAAGTTCATTCGCAAGGATGGTAGTAGATCGAAGGCACACGCTTAATTGTGGTAGTAGATGGAATCACACCAAGGAGAGAGGAGTCAAAGATCGAACAAAGATAAAGATTGGCATGGTCGTGTTGTATTACACGAGCCGTGCCAGCCAATTGGATGGTGCCTAAGTAATGGAATGAGCCGTAATGAATTGCACGACCCATACCGTTCGAAGGGCTTGTGCGGCTAAGTATGAGCACAGTTTGTGCCATATTGCACGGAATGTGCACCATGAAGATCAAGATCCTGAGATCACGTCCCGTGATGTTTTGCACTATTGCACCATCAAATGCCAAGAAATCGACTCCCAGCCGATGACCCACAAGGATTTGCATGGGCCACATCGTTTAGGTGGTGAGAAGACCCTTTCACCCGGTGGTCTGCGAAGAATCACACGACTGTGCCGATCAGAAGCAAGGAAGCACACGTCCAGCCGGCGGCCCGTGCCCTATTGCACAAACTGTGTCACCGCCAGCTAGGGTTTTCCTTGTCCTTTTGGGCCTCTTTAAGGCCTAATTCCTATCTACTATATAAAGAGACCTATGTCTACTTGGGTTTTGCAATTAGTATTGTAGTTTCATTCTCCTAGTTTTTCCTAAGAGTGGGTAGAGAGAGAAATGGAGTAACCCTTCTCTCTTAGTTTAATCTACTTTTTCCCAAGGCCTTTGAATACAATAGAAAGATTGGGTTCAATGCTTAGGGAGTAGTTTGGGATTTAAATTTGTATTCATGATATGGTAGATATTTTGTGAGATTATAAATAACCCTATCCTTTTATGTTTATGAATATCATGTTAACTTTTTCTTTACATTCTTTCTAAATACATGTTATATATTCTTAGATTGGCATACACCATAGTTTATGTTTCATATAATGGCGCTAGGCTTTATTTTCCCCTTGGGAGTGTCCGCTAGGGTATTAGGGGGATATGCGAGTCCTCGGGTGCATGGGTGTATGTGTGTACGCCCTGAGCACTATTTAAATGATCATACGCTAGCTTGATTGAAAAATGGTAGCCCGATATGTTAGGATATGATAGTGTGTAGCAACTAGGGTTGTGTTATAACGACCAATGGCGGAACCAGGACAAAATTTGAGGGGGGGGGGGGGTTAACTACACATGCATCTTCGTGGCAAACATATTTCCTTTTTAGGTGGAACCCTTTTCAATTTTGATTAGCTAGGGTGGACGAAGACATGAAGATTATTATTCCCTTTATTTCTCAGAGTTTACTGGGGCGGGCACACCGGCTTGCCCTGGTGTAGTTCCGCCAGTGATAGCGACCATCGTCGCTTCAACCCTAGAATAATCATGAGACATCAATCATTTACCTCTGTAGGCCTAGGGAGAAATGGTTTGTATTGGAGGCCCAGGGTGTAATTATTTACGGGAAAGAGGAGTGCATAATGGCAAGGCTGCTTAACGCACTTTCCTAATTACGGAGGTGGTGTCTATAGAATAATACGTGGCCACCTTTGTGTGTCAAGCAAAAGGGAAGTGTTGACTATCACCACACTATGTTACATAGATATTGGGATAGGTTTACAGATTTTGAATTTGATAGAATCTAGGATCAACGTATTTTACCAATCATGTAATGCAAATATCCCCAATTGTTAGCTTGATATTATTTATTCTCTTGTTCTTTTACGTTTTATAGTTGATAGCTGAAACACCCCAAAACTATGTTTGCAACATTGATTATTCTCGACACGCATTGGATTGATGACCTAATTTTGAGTTTTGCGTAGTTAACTTTTTTAAATTCTTAGCATCTCTGTGGATGGCCCCGAACTTGCCACAATCTACCCCTTGGTACTTTAGTAGTGAGTACAGGAGCAATAATAAAAATTCTTAATTTTGATCTTCTAGCCTAATTTTGATCTTCTAGCGCTCTGTGGGTTAATTCTCCCATAGGTTAACAACCCCACGAAGTGCAAGTCAAATTTTGGTGCCGTTGCCAGGGATTCTAGTTCCAAATTTTAATTGTTAACTTGCATTACTAGTTGGTATAGTAGTTAGTGTTGTATTTATTTTGTAGCCTTGGTTGGTTATTGTGTTGAGCCTTTTTGATAGTTATTCCGGTTACTTAATATATGTTTGCTAGTGTTTTCTTTTGGGACTGGTATTGTCTAGTGTTTGGTCTATGGTACATACCCGTACCACAAACCTAGGGACTTTACACTACCCACCGGAAAATGCAGGTCATTAGAGGAAAAGAATGAGGAGAGCTAGAGTAGAGGTTCCACAAGAACCGACTGTTGTTTTTGTAGATGAGTCTGTTGAGATGGAGGAAGATAATCAGACGCTAAGGGATTTGGTGGCTCCAAATTTGGAGAATCAACCCCTATGCATAGTATTCCTACCTTTACCACCGAATGTAACTTGTGATTTGAAGAGCGACATGATCCAATGCTTGCCCACCTTCCATGGAATGGCTGGTGAGACCTTAACAAGCACTTGTCAGAGTTTCACTTGGTGTGCACCAACATGAAGCCACCGAGAGAGTTGGATGAGGACTATAACTTGAGATCCTTTCCATGGCCGTGAGACGTAGCCAAGAATTGGCTATATTACCTCCCATCGGGCTGCATCACTTGGATGGATATGAAGCAGAGGTTTCTTGAGAAGTACTTTCCAACTTCAAATTCTGCAGGTCTGAAGAAGCAGCTTTCCACCATTTCGCAACTGGCGAACAAGTTCCTCTACGAGTATTGGGAACGGTTCAAGCAGATGTTGGCGAGTTTCCCCTATCATCCATTCAAGGAGGGCGATTTGGTGCATTATTTCTTTGAGGGTTTGTGTGAAGAAGATATGCGAATGGTCAATGCAGCATGCAATAAATCCATAGAAAACAAGATTCCCAAGGATGCAATAGCATTATTCGAGGAAATGGCCAATGTTATAAAATAATTCGGTACCCGATCCCGTGTGAAGACCTTCTAGGAGCCCGCTCATTCTCCCATGCTTGAGGAATACGTCCAAGCACTTGCTTCCATGATGAAAGAGTTTATGAAGGGGAAACCTCACAAGTGAAGGTGTGTGGCATTTGTAGTCTTGATCATCCGACTGATATATGTCAGCAAGTGGTTGATAACTTTGAGGAAGTGAAGGATTTGGACTTCAACGGTGGAAATAGGCAATTTGCTATGGGACAACAACAAGGGTTCCGAGTGAACCAAGGTGGGGTCATAAAAATGTAGCTTAGAAGTAACCCGAGCCGAGGCTGAGGAGGTCAAAGATATAAATTTATAGTTCTGCACCCGACCTCACTACTACGTTACAAAGAGGGTAGTTAGTGGCAAGCCCTGGTTTTGTTCACAGAGATGCTAGGTCTAATGCATCAACTAAAAACAAAACCTCGTATGGGTCGTCAATCCGTACGAGTGAAAGGAATAGCTAGTAAAGAAAACATGCAAGGGGGGGGGGTTGGATTTTCAATCTAACAACTACAAAACATGTAAACTAAATAACACAACTGTAATATAAGGCTAGCACTTGGGAAAATCATTGAGTGACTTGGTAAATCTAATGCTTTTATCCTTGATTCTTTCACATAAAGATTTAAAAAACCTAATAGTGTGTCCATAACACGTGGTGTGGCCGATGGCATACACTTCCCCGTCCCTATCACGGCAGGTGCTTTCGTAACCCTCTATCGACACCGTGGGAAGTACAACAAGGTCCGACCATTGTTGTAGGTCTGATTCTCCCCTGTGCGATTATGTCTTGGGCTTCCACCATGAATACAACTACTCTCCTCAGGTCCTATTAATTAGGCCCAAGGATCGTAGCCACCTTATCTGTTATACTAGGGTTTCTTGTAACCCTAGCTTACTACTAATTAAACTATCTCTACTCGGAACCCGTCGGACAACTTTACAAAGTCAGCTAAAACTGGTGCGATGGTAAGTGGATCAGGGTGACCTCAAATCTCCCATGCACACACTCACGCAAACTCGTTCCCCCCCGCCCATACAAACATCCAAGTTTCCCTTCCTAGAGGGGCATCGATATATGTGCCAAGCATGAATACAACTCAAAGTGTGTGCTTATATGTGGTGTGATATTCATGCATTCAAACTCAAAAGCAAATCAAAATAATATTATGAACACAAAAGTATGATGAACTATAGAATTCCAAAAAGCATAAAAAAACCCAAGTCTTTGCAATTTATCCCCAAGCTATGAATCTACTCTACAAAGGATAGATCCATGGAAAAATATTAGGTTATATTCCACGGATCTAAGAAAATAATATGAAAGATAAAAAAGAAAAGAAAAAGAAAATGAGAAGGAAGAAGAAGAAGTACTCTCCTCTTCATTCTTTCTAAACTAGAGAGAGGCAAAATCTACATAATAACTAGCTAGAGTTTAGTAGAAGACTAAGGCTCCTATATAGATTAGTATGGGATTGAGGCTAAAGATAGACCCAAAATAGACTAAAGTTAGGTCAAAACCCTAGTCACCCTTTCCCTCTACCCACTGAAGCTTTCTTGAATAAAATTCTCAAATACATGAACCTTGTGGAGCTTTGATTTATTGGGTTGGATATAGCTCAGAAAAATGAAGATTTCAATATATGGTAGAGGGAAATCAGATGCAAATTGAGAGAGTTATGACAGAAATGGTGAGAAACTGCCTCTTGGCATGGGCCATCACGGATGATGTGGCCCATAGCGTGTCCTTGGTGGTGTGCAGTGCGAGTTCTTCTGTGGGGCACGGATCTTCAAAGCATGCGAGGCACAAAGGCTGGCATGGGCCGCGTTGTCTCTTGCAGGGTGCCATTGGGGCATTGATTTGTGAAATCCTGATCTGCGCCCATGGTTGTTGGTGCGGGCTATGGTGTCACGGGTTGCCCTCTGAGGGCATTAATCATGCATCCTAGCTGTGCTAGAGTGTCACGACTACCACCTAATTTCCCACATGTGTCGTACTCATGTTGGTTGTTCATAGCACACCAAGCCTTTAGAGGGACGTGGTCGAGTATGTAACGGAAATACACACCCGAGTTTAGATTAGGAGCATGACTTCACACACACAAGCCAACAATGCATACAAGGTCCAAAAACTGGGGAGCAAATGCTCGTTTTCAATATATTGCAAAATGGTAACCGGATGTGGGTAGCTCAGTACCCCACATATATGCTGTACAAACGTTATCACGAGTACCGGGTACATAGGCAAAAGAAGGTCAAAGGGGAAAATGGCACGTAGGTCTGGAACTTAGTAAAGAAACTAAGCTACACTACTAGCTAAGCTATTACAAGCAAAAAGAGAAGAGTTCTAGGATAAGGAGCTTGGGACATGTCTTCTCGGGCCGTGACTCAACACTTAGGGTGCTGGCCTGGCAGGTGACCGAGCGCTGCGCGCACGGGCATTGGGCACAGATGGCTTGAGCATTGTGCATAACATATCACAGGCACATAAGGGGACATCATGGGCTGTGAGTGGTTAGGCGGTCAACACTGGATGATGCAGAGGCGTGTGTGGCATAGTCGAGAAAGACCGGTTCCCAGGCACACATTGAGCAGCACAGGACTGCATCACCATTTTGGTGTGCATGCAGGCATGGGGCTGTGTTGAGGTTGGGTGATAATCCCCACCCCGTAACATTCTCCCCCACTCAATTCGGCAAATGTTCATGGAGCTATCAATTCTCCAAGGTCGCTACCCACATTTTTCTCGTACACGTTTTCCTTAGGAAAGGGGTTGATTCAATTGCTCGCACTGGTGTACTCTAGTTTAGCCGTGGTCCTCGGCTTCTCTCCAGTTTTGGTTTGAGCTGGCTTTATTTTATAGCACCCACTGCTTGATTGATGATTGAATGAATGTCCAACTCTTGATGTTGTTTGGTACGCGTCATCGTCCATTCACGTTTCTGCCTCATGCTTTGTGGAACAACAAGGGGCTGCTGATGTGAATGATAACTCGTCTTTCTTCGTCAAGGTTTACAAGGTTTAGCTTGCTTGAATGACTTGAAATGGGAAGTGTGATGGGGTACGCTAGATGATAGATATATCTTTGGAATCCAAATCTTCTTGGCAATCGACAAACCATTCCTACCCTTCTTGCTCAACAAATCTTTGTCCCTTACAACTGGGGAGCGACCCACAACCAGCTCAGTCTTCAGACTTGCTTCACAAAGCTCCTCGGATTCATCGGGCAAACCCATTGCTGGTATAGACCCTTCTGACCCTTCATTTATGTTCTCCCAACCGGGATCCACTTAACCGCGGTCCTCATCTTATCTTATGCACATGAAGAGCTGTAAAGCCGAGAGTTTGTCCCTGGGTGATCTCTTTACAGTCATTTTAACCATGCACAGATTGGTACCTAAGACGTAAAGGTAGTTTCCATATAGGTATAAGACAATCCATGCATCTCTCAGAAAATCCATGTCGAGGACTAAACCGAAGTCATCAATTTTAACGATATAGAAATCCACTATGGCTTTCATGGTGCCAACCTGGACCGAGCATTGCCTTGCAACACCTAGTACCGGTTGATCTATACTATTAACGGCTTTCATTCTACCTACTATTTTCTCCAATGAGATCCCCAATATTGATGCCTCTTTTTCGGAGACATACACATGGCTAACTCCTGTATTGACCATCGCTCTGATGGGTTTTCCATTCACGCGCAAGTCTATATGCATCAATGCTCTATTCATCTATCGCACTGGTTTCACACAGACGATCTCAGGTTCATCAAGCTTTGGTGCGGCCTTCCCCAGTTTGCTTGACCAATTTGTGGCTCTCTTTGGTCGTACTGCAGCAACCATCCAATCGATCTAAGGCTCCATTAACGGATTCAACCGCCCTAGCTCTATTGATCTCACTATGGAATTACATTGCAGATTCAATGCCCTTATGGAGTAAGATTCTACCTCTTCGGGCCCAGACCCCTAGGCCGACTGCTCATGAACTACCTCGCTCAGTGCCTCCCTAATTTTTCTTGAGTCATTGAGCAACATAGCAGTGATCCTCTGCTCTTGCACGTTCCACACACAAGTCATGCCTTATCAATTTGCCCATCCCACGTTGGTTTGGACCTAACTGAATTAGCCGCATTTGCACTAGGGCTTCCCCCATTCCTTCTCACACCCGAATTGGGCCTGTAGCTACCTCTGCTACTCGGACTAGGTTTAAAGTTACTCCTACCTTGGGAGAACTTGCACCCACACCATTACCCACCTTGGCAATAGTAGAACCATTCACCCCCTGTCAACTCTTTGTGATCTTCCACCATTACAGTTCTTTAAACTTTCAACGAATGCCATCGCTGAGTTATAGTCAGTGCAACAAGCTCTCCTTAGCTCAAGTCTCACGCACTGCTTCAATCCGTGGCTGAAGTCATGGAGTTGTACTCCTCCAGCTGGTCAGGAAAGTTAAGCATACAAGCCTGGAAAGCCGACATGTACCCCATAATACCGTCGGTCTACATCAAGGTTCTTAGTCTCAACAATGCCTGTTCCTTCACGTTGGTGGGAATGAATTTTTTTCTCACCTTAAGCTTCAATTCATCCCATGTGTCGATGGCCAGGCGTCCTGCCTTTATCCCCGCGTCTTGGAATTGCCACCACACCATAGTGACAACATTGACTTTCTCAGCTTTTGAATCCATCTTGGTCGCCTTAAAGTCTTGATTCAACTCGTACAAGAAGTTATCAAACTCTCTTGCGTCATGTACCTCGCCATATTTCTTAGGTTCAGGGACTTTCCATTTGTGCACAACACGGACACCACCGCCACCGCCTTCACCTTAGGACAAGTTGGCTACAACTTGCATGAGAATGCACACGTCTCCACCAAGATTCTTGATGATGCCTCTCAACTCAGCAACGTCCAACTCGTGAGATGCCAAAGATTCCCTTAGCTCAGCGATCTTCTCATCCTGACGTCCAACCTTCGTGTTGGCCACTCCGATGTCTCTTCCGATAATGGTAACATCTATTTCCATCTGATTCACTTGGTCAGCTAGGCTCTCAGACCCTTGTGCCTCACCCAAGAGAACCCTCTCAATGTTCTCCAACCGATATGTCTTCTTTGACATAGTGGTGTCCTTTCACTATTTACTCAAGAACTTCTTAAGCTCTGATACCAAATGTCATGGGTCGCCCTCTGAGGGGGTTAACCGTGCAGTCTACTCATGCTAGAGTGTTATGACTACCACCTAATTACCCACGTGTGTTGCACTTAGCTTGGTTGCTCACAGTACACAAGCCTTTAGAGGGATGTGGTCGAGTATGTAGGCAAATACACACACGAGTTTAGATTAGGAGCATGGATTCACACACATAAGCCAACAATGTAAAACAAGGCCCGACAACTGGGATGCCATCGCTCATTTTCAATATATTGCAAAATGGTAACCGGATGTGGGTAGCTCAGTACTCTACATATATGCTGTACAAACATTATCACGAGTGCTGGGTACATAAGCAAAAGAAGGTCAAAGGGGAAAATAACACGTAGGCCTGGACCTTAGTAAAGAAACTAAGCTACACTACTAGCTAAGCTATTACAAGCAAAAAGAGAAGAATTCTAGGACAAGGAGCTTGGGACATGTCTTCTCGGGCTGTGACCCAACACTTAGGGTGTTGTCCTGGTGGTCGATCAGGCACTGCGCGCATGGGCATTGGGCACAGACGGCTCGGGCGTTGTGTACAGCGCATCGCGGGCGCAGAGGGAAACATCACGGGCCATGAGGGGTTAGGTGGTTGACATTGGATGACCCAGAGGCGTGTGCGACTTAGTCGAGAGGGACCGGTTCACAGACACTTCGTTGAGTGGCACGGGAGCGCAACACTGTTTTGGCGTGTATGCGGGCATGAGGCTGCGTTGAGTTGGGTGATAAGCCCCACCCTATAACACGTGGTCAGGCTAGGTGCTCTTCTCAGAAAATTGGCACGGGCCGCGTGGATTCCCTCATCCCGTGTGATGGTCTCAGCATAATGACTTTGAACGGCGTGGGATGCCTAAAATGGGACAACCTGCGCCCATACTTAGCTGCATGAAGGGGTTCTTCGTTCTTTCTTGGCGGCACATTGTGTTTGGCATTGGTCATGCCATTGCCTCGCGTTAGTCTCCATAGTGAGGGACATCTCCTCTGGCGCGGGCCATTAGTGCCTAACCATGCTCGGCCCGCACTGACTCGTTTATGCCTTGGCCGGCTAAACTTGTTTCCTTCACCAAGGGTGAATCGTTAGTTTGATTTGAGAGTTTTAATAGTTTATTTTATAGTGCTCGAGAAGACTAATTCAATGGAACCAACCTTGAAGGTTGATTGTTCTTGGATCTTTCTCATACTTTGGTGCAACTTCTCGGACCACGATTCACCATTTCTCCCTTGACCATTGTGGACTCCAATGCAACCTATTGTTGGCTTCAACTATCTACTACCAGGATTTGATGTCCATGGCCTTCATCTTCTACCATTCTAGAGGTGAATGACCTTCAATCTCTACTACCGTTCTTGCGAACGGCCTTCAGTATCTACTACCACACTTACGAACTACCTTCACATAGAATGTCAACAAAAAGTACCCATAGGCGACCTACTAAAGATGATCAAAAGAAAGATCAAGGAGCCCATGGATACGAGATATCCATTAGTACCAATTAAGTCTACAAAATGTGGGATTTAAAATAGAAAATCAAACATGGCCGTCTAAACCCCTTGTCACGTAAACTCAACTAATACTAGCCATTGACTTAGTAAAACTAACTAAAAAGTATGCCAAATGCATCAGTTAACGCATACGTAATGAGGAAGATCAGACTTCCCACACTTAACTCTTTACTCGTCCTCGAGTAAATAGAATACAAGACAAAGAATCAAGCATAATGCATCATTCAAGGATAAGTTAACCGAGACATTCAACGTATTCCAAGATTACCCTGTTTCCCCTAAGAAAGTAAGAATCTCACAACTCTCACACTCCTAGAAAAACATAAGTAATCAAACCAAAATAAAAATGTGGAAAAAGGTAAGCTAAAAAGATAAGAGTTAAACTAGCTTAATTTTCCCAAAATGACCCCAAAGCAGTCAAAGAGTCGTCTTAAAAAACAATCCACTGCGGAAGCATACATTCAACCGACTTTTTTGTTTTCTCTCAATTTCTCTCATTTTTCCTAGGAGCCTTTCCGGGTTTTCATCATAGCTTTAACACACAAAGGGTACTCACTTCTCACCTTTTTCCACACGGCCTCTCCTTTTTGCCTAGGCTCGTAAGCCTAGCCAGGCGTAGCCTCTCATTTTTACCTAGGCCTTTTGACATATCCGGGCTTTTCCTAATGTTACCCAAGTCGCCATTTCAGGTTTTCAACTTGTCTAGCTTTTAAAAAACAAAATTTAATTTTTTTTCAAAATGCTCATAGAAGAGCTATTAGCTACATAGAAACAACTAAAAATCATAAGTGCTATCTAATCCCGTTCCCACACTTAGAGCTTTCATTATCCTTAATGCATATACAAAATCAAAGAATATATGTCAAGGGGAGGAAAATAGGAAAGCACTTATAAAGATAAATGAACACTAAAGTCTACCCTTGATGGCACAATTATGGAATGTAAAGAACAAACTACCACACCCCAATATACTACCCAAACCTCTAATCAAGAAAGTACAATCTAACTACTATCATGCATCACAAATCGAATAAGGAATTGAATCACAATGGAGACTTACCTCTTAGGTCTCGATGTGTGTGTCTCAAGGGTTTTGAGGGTAGGTGGGTTTTGGGTGGTACATTGGTGTTAGATGGGTGATGGTAGGGAAGAAATAGCGATTGGGTGGTGTAGGAAAGTATGTGAGCTTTATGGGTTGTGCACATCTACACGCCACATGAATATGGGGTTTGGTTCTCCTCCTTGTCCACCATTTTGAGTGTCATGAACCATGTATGTCTACATGGTCCATGAGTTGGAATCCCTATTTGCTCACCTTCCTCCAGAGACCATATACTTCCTACAAAAGAAACATGCACACCAAGTGTAATAGTGTCCTAAATATAAATAGAAGCTACAAATAGGAAAACACACCAAAAATGCTAAACTAATATAATTTTTCAAGGCTCGGGTTGCCTCCCAAGAAGCTCTGTATATTTAAGGTTGTAAGCACAACCCTAATGTTATCCATAAGGTTCTGGTTTGTACCTCATCACCTTGGACAACCAAAACTCAAGAGGTGGGGGTAAGAATCTTCCAAGAGGAAAATATAGTAGATGCGGAGTCAACCTTAGAGGGAATATGTGGTATGGAAGCTTAGCATATTCAATTGGCTTCCCTATAGTTTCCTCTTAGGTTCCCAAAAGTGTGGGAATTGGTTCTATAGGTGGAGGTAGGGGTAAAAAAAGGTAATATGGAAAATTAAGTACAATTACCCCTTCCTCGACTTCTTCAGTCTCAACCAACTATTCCCCATCCCCTTTAGATTCATCTATTAAAACTTCACATTCAACTAGGGATGATTCATTTTAGGAAAATTTGTTTCTAGTTGGCTCACCCTTTCCATCAAATTAAGCACTTGCCCATCAACTTTCTCAATGCTTGAGAATATTTGAGTTCCCAAATCGCTAATCACGTTGAGCAATTGTTATTGGATTAAATCATTACTCTTGGTCACATTAGCTATAACTTGTAAAATTTCTACAGAATCAGATTTGGGAACCAATGTTAGGGATTGGTTTTGGGGCATGGGGTAAGTTGGTGAAATCCCACTATCTAAACCAAAGTGTTAGTTTCCCGATGCATCTCCATACCATGAATTTGAGTTACCACTAAACCTTGAATTTGGAGAGTTGTGGTATGGGTATAAATCTTGATCCCATTGGCCTTGGGAACCAAAAACTCCTATCTCTCTCTCTCTCATGTTTGCTCATCAAAGAGTAAGACTCCGTAGGGTGGCCACAATGGAATATCCTACAAAATCTCACTCGTTAAGTCTCTCTTTTCCCATACTCACTCAACCTTGGGCAACACTCCATAAGATGATCATAATGACACATCACAAAGTGTCATCCGTTTAGTAGTTTCCCACATTTTTTGTTTTTTCAATGAAACACAAAAAAAGCAAACACACAAACTTTGGAATCGTAGTACAAGGGTCCACAGTTTGCACCAAGAACTCAAGAAATACCTACTTTGGAAAAAAACAAAAAACAAAAGAACAATACTAGCTACTCTACTAACGTGTTATGCATAAATTAATACCTAGACTGATAGCATCTGATGTGTCCATTTTAGGCGCATTATTTAGTAGTATTTAGGATCACTTTTGTGCTATTTTATTATCGAGAGCTTGTGTTTTACCTTGAAATTCACTTAGGAGAGGTAAAAGCAACTTTGTACTCTTTTACCTCTTTTAAGTGGATTTTGTGTGACAAGGGAAGAACACGGAACCAACGAAGACCGGAAGACATTGAAGACTATACTTTCGAAGACTTTTGGATACTCACTTCGAAGACATGAAGACCGGAGGCCGTTGAAGACCATTTTGGAGCTGTTGAAGACTTGAAGAGTGAGAGGGATGGCTATGAAGAAGACAAAGAAACAATGCAAAACTGTGGCTGCCGTCACGACCCCGTCGCGACACCGTCGCGACACCATCGCGAGCCGGGGCATCGTCGTGAGTCGCGACGAACACCGTCGCGAGTCGCGACCATCGGGCGGCCAGAAATCAACTTTATTTTCTTTGCACTATAAATACCATCTCTTTCCCTCTTCTTCTCCAAGCTTTCCAGGCGCGTTTTCTCTGGTTTTGGGCGCCATTTTTAGGTTTTTCTTCTTCTTTCTTTTCTTAGCTTTCTCTTAGTTTGATTATGTCTTTTCTTGTTGTTCTAGAGTAGTTCTTGTTCTTGGGAGCAAAGGATTGAAGCTTCCACTATCTATGTAGCAAGAACTCATTTCTATCTATCTATTTGGTATTTTTGCTATTGTGCAATTATTGTGCTTTGAATGTTAATTGTTGATTGCATTGATGTTGTTGAGAGCTTGATGATATGAAATGCTTGGATTAATTGCTAGCTAGGGTTTGGGGGATTTGGGTTAATTTCCCCCCTGTTCTTGTTAGCAATGTGAGAGTATGAATTAGAGCTTTCGATTGTGTTAGTGTGTTGACAATGTGCTAGGCGAATGTGATTGATGTCGAACTCTTCATCATGTTCGTTTGTGTAGCAAACGAGAGAGTCATATGCTCGCGGATGAATGTGCGTTGCACGTTCATCCAATCTCGTGTAATTGCATGAATTGGTTCAATGCCTAGTCACGGTGTAGTGGTCATAGGCATTGCCAAGCTTGTTGGTCCTTCGTGCTAAATGCCACCAATGTCGCCTTGAGTCGTGGTCGCGACTCGGGAGCCATTGGTGAGGTTTGACGAGAGATGTCGAACTCACTCTCGCAAACTACGAACTAAGAAGGATAGGAGTTCAGTCTCCACGACAAGTAGTTGAAGTATTGAATAGGTGATTTAAACTCATTCCTGAAGCATTTGTTATTTGGCGTTTATGTACTCTTGACGGTGTGTTTCACTGCATGTGTGCCATGAGTGATTTGAGCATAGGGAGTGCTTGTGTGGTTGAATTGCTTAGGTGTAGGAACGTGACGACTTCCGTAGCACCTTTGCATGAAGATCTACGAGTATGAACTTAGAACTCCTTGTGGTGTGTGTGTTGTGGTACTTGCTAGATGGGGCGTGTGAGCGTTGGGTCATGAATGCTATATGATGGAATGTGTGAATGATTCGATGAACTACATTAGATGTGGAAGTGGATATCCGTTGCCCCCAAGGCATTTTATCTTTGTAGTTTAAAACCCTTTTTCTTTAGTTTCGTTTGATGATTAGCATAGTCACTTGACGTTGCTAGTTATCTTTGTTAACTTAGGAACCAACCAACCAACCCCCCCTTTACATTGCTTTTAAGTGTGTGTAAATATAGTTACTCCTAGCCTAATATATCAACCATTTGTGTGCTTAGACGCTTAGGAAGATCCCTCTTCTCATTGGACGACCCCGATTTGCCACTATCTACCTAGCTGTAGAAAGTAAGCACTGAGGGCTTATAAATTATCTTTTGGCGCGCGGGCGCGACGACCGCCCGCGCCTGTCAAAATGGCGCCGTTGCCGGGGAAGAGGCGTTTATTCTTAAGTATTTAGGTGTATTTGGTTGTGTATTAGCTAGTTGTTTTTATTTTCCACTACTTGGTGGTTGTTTTTGTTCGGAGTAGGTATTGCTCGAGTTCTTGGTAATTTATTTTATCGAGAATCCTTGCACTATGATTCCGAACTTTTGAAAAATAAAAAAAAATTAAATTAAATTTTTTTTTCTTAATGGAGCGTCTCACCTTGAGGGAACTCATGATGAGAAGAGAGGCTCAACAAGCAAGGTTTTGTAGGATGTGTCATTCCGATCATCCTACCGAATCTTGCCCTTTGTTGTGGGAAGAGCACTATGACCGAGAAAGAACCCTTGGTTTCCAAAACCATGGGTACTATGAAGAGTGCTATCAAGAGGTAGGAGATATTGGTTTTCAAGGGCAAGAAGCTCATGAATGCTATCCATACCACAACTCTTACAATCCGGAATGGAATGGTAATCCGGATTTGTGGTATGAGAATGAGCCGGAAAACCAATATTACGAGCAACATAGTTGGCCATCACCACCCTATACCATACCCCAAAACCAAGCCCAACAAGGAAGTTCAAGTTTGACACGTGAGGATGTCTTAAATACCATAGCAAACTTGAACTCCTTTACTAGTAAAGAGCCGGATACTCAGCTCTCCTCTAGCGTTGAGGCCATTGAGGGGCATGTGAGGAACATTTTAGAGGTATTGGCCCGCATGGAAGCTCGTGATTCCGAAAACACCCCATCCCAACTTGAACTCGATGATTTGGTGAGTGAAGTCACCAATACAAATGATTTTGAGCTTGAAAGGGATGAGGAGTTGGTTGTCGAGGATAGAAAAATGGAGGAAGAGGTGATAGTGCTACATTATCCATTAGTATTGTCACCCCTTCTCCCACCTAGTGAACCAACTCTAATATTTTCGGAAGTTTTGAGGGAAACGAGAGAGGAGCCAAAAGACTATCCCAAGCTCCCTAACCACTTAATTCCCTTTGAACCATCTCCACCTCCACAAGACTTTCCTCTTGGAAGTTTTGTGCCCCCACCTCTCTTATTTTGGATGCTCATGGTGAAGAGCTTCAAGCCTTCACCATACGGATAACGTTAGGGTCGTGCCGACGACCTTAAAAATACGGAGCTTCGTCGTGCCGACGACGTTAAATAAATTCGGCATTTCTTTTAGTTTTTGTTTCTTAGTTTGTTTTTGTTGTTGTTTTGTTTTGTTCTTTTTATGGCATGTTTTTCTATGATATTGTAGCAACATGAAGTGCATTGCAATGAAGGAGATGAAGGAACGAGATCAATGAACGAGGGAAGCAAGCTTGGACAGTTGGTAAGAAAACGAAAAAATTTTAAGCCTGGGATACCCTGCCGTCGCGAATCGCGATGGGCTTCGTCGCGAGTCGCGACGAACAGGGGAGCAAAATCCACTCCCAGCGCCAACTTTCCGCAAGTCGCCCTGACGTCGCGAGGCTCGTCGCGAGTCGCGACACCCTTCGTCGCGAGTCGCGACGAGCTCAGAACATTTGGAGCTCCCGGACTCCACTTTCCGCGAGTCGCCCTGACGTCGTGAGGCCCGTCGCGAGTCGCGACCAACCACGTCGCGAGTCGCGACGAGCTCAGAACATTTTGAGCTCCCGGACTCCACTTTCCGCGAGTCGCCCTGACGTCGCAAGGCCCGTCGCGAGTCGCGACCAACCACGTCGCGAGTCGCGACGAGCTCAGAACATTTTGAGCTCCCGGGCTCTACTTTCCGTGCGTCGCGATGACGTCGCGAGGCTCGTCGCGAGTCGCGACGAACCTCGTCGCGAGTCGCGACGTGCTCAGTAACTTTTGAAAATTTTTTGAGCCCGGATTTCAAGTTTCCAAGCTTCCAAGTTTCCAAATGATTTTAAACATTGCATAATCCTTCCTTCTTCTCCACCCAACACTCCCAAGAACATCACATACCTCTCATTTCTTCCACCATCATACATATATTGGCATATGAACATTCTTGCATCTTTATAGTACATTTGTTGATTGTAGTATGCCGACTACATCATTGTGACCGTAAGTTCTTAGCCTATAATGATGCTTGTATACATGTCAATATATGTTGTATATTTTTCATGCATAATCTTATAGTGGTGATTGAGGGTTGATTGGTTGTTCTTTGACAATACTATGGTTATTAACTCTTGATGCTAAACCTAGTATTACATATCCTTATGTACTTGTGAGTTTAATGTGTTCTTCGTGGTGTAGTCTTAATCAAACGGCGCCATGGAGAAAATGTTTTTCTCGAGGGGTGAGTTCTTCTACGGCATTTTTGCTCACCCTTCCGGTTCCGAAACCCATCTCGGGACCATCCAAGTACTTGGATATCGCCATATCACCGGAGAATTGCGGAGACACGGGTGTCACTCTAAATCCCTTACCTTGATTTTTATTCTTCTTGCCTTACGTGTTTACATTGAGGGCAATGTAATGTTTTAAGAGTGGGGAGGGGTTAGAGGATTCAATGCATGCTAGATTGTTTTGGAATGCTTTTTGCTACTTTTCATTGGAAAAACATGAGAAAAAAAAATATATATATAGAAAAACAAAAAGAAAAAAAAATGAAATGAAAAAAAAAAGAAAAGAAAAAGAAAACCCGCTAAGTTGAAAACCCGAGAGGGCAACTTAGGCAACATTGGGGGCCCGGATAGGTCGAAAACCCTTAAAGGGTGGCCTAGGCAAAAATGAGAGGCTAAAATGTGCAGAAAAAGGTGAGATGTGAGCTAAAGAAACATGATGTGTGGCTAGGATGAAAACTCGAAAGAGCTCCTAGGCAAAATGAGAGAAATTGAGGGAAATTGAAAAATGCTATGATTTTACTCAATTGCCGGCGTTGGAGTCATAAGGTTGCGGTTGTCACACGGATGGATCGGGTAGCTCAATATCTTTAGACCTCTTGGGATTGGGTAGCTTAGTGGGTTAGGAAACGGAGTATGGTTATGAAATTCTTGATCTCTTTCTACTTCGTTTTTGGTTGATATATTGGCATTAGGTGAAGCATGTGTTTAAAACTTTCTCTATGGTTTTAGCTTCATTTTGTGTCATTGGATTATGGGAATATCAATTCTGGGCTGTGAAATATTTTTATGGGTAGTGAATTGATAAGTGGTAGGTTTGGTTAGATTTAGGATTGGGGATGTGTGTGTGCAAAATTCTCATGTGAGTTTTTATTTTGGGATTTTTGAGATTGAGAGTTTTGGTGAGGCTTTGATAGGGGGATTAGTTTAGGTTTTGGGATATATCATTTACTCCTGCATGCTTGCATCTTTTCTTACTCGAGGGCGAGTAAGGTTTAAGTGTGGGGAGGTTTGATGTGTCCATTTTGTGTGGTTATTTTGGGGGGTTTTAGGATGTGGATATGCCATTTCCTCCGTATGCTTAAATCTTTTCTTACTAGAGGGCGAGTAAGGTTTAAGTGTGGGGAGGTTTGATGTGTCCATTTTAGGCGCATTATTTAGTAGTATTTAGGATCACTTTTGTGCTCTTTTATTATCGAGAGCTTGTGTTTTACCTTGAAATTCACTTAGGAGAGGTAAAAGCAACTTTGTACTCTTTTACCTCTTTTAAGTGGATTTTGTGTGACAAGGGAAGAACACGGAACCAACGAAGACCGGAAGACATTGAAGACTATACTTTCGAAGACTTTTGGATACTCACTTCGAAGACATGAAGACCGGAGGCCGTTGAAGACCATTTTGGAGCTGTTGAAGACTTGAAGAGTGAGAGGGATGGCTATGAAGAAGACAAAGAAACAATGCAAAACTGTGGCTGCCGTCGCGACCCCGTCGCGACACCGTCGCGACACCATCGCGAGCCGGGGCATCGTCGCGAGTCGCGACGAACACCGTCGCGAGTTGCGACCATCGGGCGGCCAGAAATCAACTTTATTTTCTTTGCACTATAAATACCATCTCTTTCCCTCTTCTTCTCCAAGCTTTCCAGGCGCGTTTTCTCTGGTTTTGGGCACCATTTTTAGGTTTTTCTTCTTCTTTCTTTTCTTAGCTTTCTCTTAGTTTGATTATGTCTTTTCTTGTTGTTCTAGAGTAGTTCTTGTTCTTGGGAGCAAAGGATTGAAGCTTCCACTATCTATGTAGCAAGAACTCATTTCTATCTATCTATTTGGTATTTTTGCTATTGTGCAATTATTGTGCTTTGAATGTTAATTGTTGATTGCATTGATGTTGTTGAGAGCTTGATGATATGAAATGCTTGGATTAATTGCTAGCTAGGGTTTGGGGGATTTGGGTTAATTTCCCCCCTGTTCTTGTTAGCAATGTGAGAGTATGAATTAGAGCTTTCGATTGTGTTAGTGTGTTGACAATGTGCTAGGCGAATGTGATTGATGTCGAACTCTTCATCATGTTCGTTTGTGTAGCAAACGAGAGAGTCATATGCTCGCGGATGAATGTGCGTTGCACGTTCATCCAATCTCGTGTAATTGCATGAATTGGTTCAATGCCTAGTCACGGTGTAGTGGTCATAGGCATTGCCAAGCTTGTTGGTCCTTCGTGCTAAATGCCACCAATGTCGCCTTGAGTCGTGGTCGCGACTCGGGAGCCATTGGTGAGGTTTGACGAGAGATGTCGAACTCACTCTCGCAAACTACGAACTAAAAAGGATAGGAGTTCAGTCTCCACGACAAGTAGTTGAAGTATTGAATAGGTGATTTAAACTCATTCCTGAAGCATTTGTTATTTGGCGTTTATGTACTCTTGACGGTGTGTTTCACTGCATGTGTGCCATGAGTGATTTGAGCATAGGGAGTGCTTGTGTGGTTGAATTGCTTAGGTGTAGGAACGTGACGACTTCCGTAGCACCTTTGCATGAAGATCTACGAGTATGAACTTAGAACTCCTTGTGGTGTGTGTGTTGTGGTACTTGCTAGATGGGGCGTGTGAGCGTTGGGTCATGAATGCTATATGATGGAATGTGTGAATGATTCGATGAACTACATTAGATGTGGAAGTGGATATCCGTTGCCCCCAAGGCATTTTATCTTTGTAGTTTAAAACCCTTTTTCTTTAGTTTCGTTTGATGATTAGCATAGTCACTTGACGTTGCTAGTTATCTTTGTTAACTTAGGAACCAACCAACCAACCCCCCCTTTACATTGCTTTTAAGTGTGTGTAAATATAGTTACTCCTAGCCTAATATATCAACCATTTGTGTGCTTAGACGCTTAGGAAGATCCCTCTTCTCATTGGACGACCCCGATTTGCCACTATCTACCTAGCTGTAGAAAGTAAGCACTGAGGGCTTATAAATTATCTTTTGGCGCGCGGGCGCGACGACCGCCCGCGCCTGTCAGCATCCCTGGTAAAAGTGCCAAAATTTGACCTGCCTCGACCCGGGGTTGTGAAAATTGTAGCTTAGAAGTAACCCAAGCCGAGGCTGAGGAGGTCAAAGATAGAAATTTATAGTTCTGCACCCTGATCTCACTGCTATGCTACCTAGAGGGTAGTTAGCAGCAAGCCCTGGGTTTGTCCAAAGAGATGCTAGGTCTCATGTATCAACTAGAATCACAACCTTGTATGGGTCGTAAATCTGTATGAGTGAAAGGAATAGCTAGTAAAGCAAACATGCAAAGGGGGGGGGGATTTTCAATCTAACAACTACAAAACATGTAAAATAAATAACACAACTGCAATATAAAGCTAGCACTTGGGGAAATCATTGAGTGACTTGGTAAATCTAATGCTTTTATCTTCAATTCTTTCACATAAAGATCTAAACAAACCTAATATTGTGTCCATAACACGTGGTGTGATAGATGGCATACACTTCCCCATCCCTGTCACGGCGGGTGCTTTCACAACCCTCCATTGACACCACCATCGTAATTAGGGGAGTGCAACAAGGTCCAACCGTTGTAGGTCTTATTCTTCCCCGTGCGATTACATCCCCGGCTTCCACCACAAATGAAACTACTTCCCCCAGGTCCTAATAATTAGGCCCAAGGATCGTAGCCACCTCATCTATGATACTAGGGTTTCTTGTAACCCTAGCTTACTACTTAATTAAACAATCTCTACCCAGAACCCGTAATAAAAATTTACAAAGTTGGCTAAGATGGGTACGATGGTAAGTGGATTAGGGTGACCGCAAATCTCCCGTGCACACACTCACGTAGACTTGTTCCCCTCCACCCATACAAACATCCAGGTTTCCCTTCCCACAGGGACATCGATATATAAACCTCACATGAATACATCCCAAAGTGTGTGCTTATATGTGGTGTGATATTCAAGTATTCAAACTCAAAAGCAAATCAAAGTAATATTATGAAAACAAAATTAGGATGAACTATAAAATCTTAAAAAGCATAAAGAAATACCCAAGTCACATCAATTTATGCCCAAGCTATAAATCTACTCTACAAAGGATAGATCCATGGAAAATATTAGGTTATATGCCATAGATCTAAGAAAACAAGATGAAAGAGAAAAAAGAAAAGAAAAAGAAAATGAGAAGGAAGAAGAAGTACTCTCCTCATCCTTCTTTCTAAACTAGAGAGAGGCAAATCTACATAATGATTAGCTAGGGTTTAGTAGAATACTAAGTCTCCTATATATAATAGTAGGGGATTGGGGCTAAATATAGATCCAAAATAGGCCAAAGTTAGGTCAAAACCCTAGTCATCCATTCCCTCTAGCCGGTGAAGCTTTCTCAAATAAACTGCTCAAATTCGTGAACCTTATGGAGCTGTAGTTTTGTGTGTTAGATAGATCTCGGAAAGATGAAGATTTTTATATATGGTAGAGGGAAATCGGATGCAAATTAAGAGAGTTATGACCAAAATGGTGAGAAATCGCCTCTTGGCACGGGCCGCCACGGATGATGCAGCCTATGGCGTGTCCTTGGTGGTGTGGAGCGCGAGTTCTTCTGCAGGGCACATATGTTCAAAGCAAGCAGAGTGCAAGGGATAGAGCAGACCACATCATTTCCTGGTGTGGGCCGCATCATCCCCTTGCGAGGCGGCGCCGTCTCCTTGTAAGGGCGGCACCGTCTCCTTGCACAGATGGCATCATGTCCTTGTGTGGGTGTCTTCCGTGGGGCACCATTGGGGTGCTGATTTGTGAAGTCCTGATTCACGCTCGTGGCTGTTGATGCGGGCAGTGGTCAGGCTAGGTGCTCTTCTTATAAACATGGCGCAAGCCGCGCAGATTCCCACATCCCGCGTGCTAGTCTCAACATAATGACTTGGAACGGTGCGGGACACCTGAAATGGGACGTCCCACACCTATACTTAGCCGCATGGAGGGGTTCTTCATTCTTTCTTGCTGGCCCATCATGTCTAATGCGGGTCATGCCATTGCCTCGCATCGGTCTTCATGGTGTGGGGCATCTCCTCTGATGCAAGCCGTTGGTGCCAAATAATGCATGGCCCACGCCGACCCATTTTTGCCTCGGCCCGCTGAACTTGTTTCCTTCGCCAAGGGTGAACCGTTAGCCCAATTTGAGAGTTTTGATAGTCTATTTTATAGTGCTCAAGAAGACAAATCCAATGAAACCAGCCTTGAAGGATTATTCTTCTTGAATCGTTCTCATACTTTGGCACAACTCATCGGACCACGATTCACTCCTTTTGCCGTTGTGAACTCCAATGTAACCTATCTCTGGCCATACTTCTACTACTATGATTTTATGTTCATGGCCTTTATCTTCTACCATTATAGAGGTGAATGATCTTCAATCTCTACTACTGTTCTTGTGAACGACCTTCAATATCTTCTACTGCCCTTATGAACGACCTTTACATAGAATGTCAACAAAAAGTACCCACATACGGCCTACTATAGATGATCAAAAGGAATATCAAGGAGCCCATGGATACGAGATGTCCATTAGTACCAATTAAGTCTACAAACTATGGGATTTAGATAACAAAACCAAACATGGCCGTCTAAACCCCTTGTCATGTAAACAATCACCCAAACTTTCGGTGGCGAAAGGAAAACCAAGGGAACAATTGAGGTGGACAACCTCAACCCTACCTGAGGGGAGAAAGGCCTTCCAACACCAATGCCGCATTGTACAATTTTGACAGGGAGGAGATTCTTGATGCAATTGCCCTATTGGAGAAGAAGAGTGATGTGTTTGCGGAGCGAATGAGGAGAGAGATTGAGGAACTCGGTACAAGAGCCTTTTCAAGTATTAAGAACCTTGAAGTGCAAGTTGGTCAACTTGCCACTTTGGTGAGTTGAGGCTAGAGAATTCACGTCCCAACCCGAGGTTAATCCATGCAATGTGAGTGCCTTGAAATTGAGAAGCGGAAAGGATGTACGTGAGACCGAGAAGGAGGAAGTGCAATAGGTTGAAAATTTTGTGGAAAGAAAAAGACCAACCTCAAAGAAGAAGAGATCATAGTTAATGAGGAGCTTTCAAAGGAGCTCCCCCACCACTGGGGCAAGGGTGAACCCTCTGATGCTGTTTCCTAGTGCTCTACGGGGAAGACCAAAGGTGGTAACTAACAAAGTGCAAATTTGCCAAGTCTTTGAGAAGGTTGAGGTTAGCATTCCTATTGTTGATGTCATTGAACAAGTTCCCTCATATGATAAATTTTTAAAAAATGCTTGCACTAAAAGTAGGAAGAAACCAACTAAGAAAGCAGGTAAATTTAAAATAGGGGGAGTAGCCACTTTAGCTCATAAGAACATACCTAAAAAGTGTGATGAAACCGGAATGTTTTTAACTCCTATTTCTTTAGGGGGTAAATTGGTGAAGAATGCTATGATTGACTTAGGTTCCTCTATCAATGTTATCCTGTTTAGACTATATGGGAACCTTGGCATAAGTGGCTTAGGGACACTAGGGTTATTGTCTAACTAGCTCATCATTCCCAAGCTCTAGCCCTAAAGGTATAGTTAAGGGTGTTATGGCTAGGGTATGCAATCTAGTGTTCCCGATGGACTTATATGTCTTTGATGTAGTGCATGATGGTGATGCATCCCCAAATTTATCAGGGAGACCATTCCTAAAAACATCAAGGACCAAAATAGATGTTCATATGGAGACACTAACCCTAGAGGATGATGTTGATAAGGCTGGCTTTGAAACTTACAAATATAAGCATAAATTACCCATTTGTTCTCTTATGTGCAATGGCATATCTTCATGTGATGAACTTGTTCAATGTAATGATCCTTACATGATTGATGATGATGAATGCCTTGATGAGTTCCTTGATGAGAGTGGTGAAAGGAAACATGTTTTAAGCTTTAATTGTGATGACAATGTTGATGACACCTATGCTATGCATGAGTTTAGTGATATTATATTTATTATGGATTGTTTTTCTATGCTCACTAACTTGCAGCGGTTGGTGGAGATTGAGTGGTTATGATGTAAAGCCTCCTCGACCATCTCATAAACCCGAGGAAATAACTAAGGATAGACATACACTCTCTATGGTGGACAAAGAGCATCAAGGTAAGGGTGACACTTTATGGAGGCCTCTGTACAAAGATGTCATCATGGGTGAAGTCATGGATGATGACTCTGGAGACCCAATGGTAGGTTTGTTCTAAGTAGAATGCAGAAGAATAAGTTGTGAAGACTACAATAAATATACACTGTTTTTCCTTATTTTGTTTTGATGTTTTTGGTAGTCAATTTTTGCATGATTATGTCTTTTGTGACAAATGAATTTGTGTAAAATTCTGGTTGATTGTTGAGTCTAAGATCGAGTCTCACACTCATGGTCAAAAGGAAATAGGATTTGGGTGAAAAATTGTTAGAAATGTGAAGGTGCTGGGGGAGCCATGGGTCATGTAAGCCAAATGACCAGTGAAAGATGAACTGACATGTGGCCATCATATGGCATAGGTCATGCCATGTCTCATGCCAGTTGAAGATGCTACACATGGGGCAGATTTGCAGAATTAATTTTTTTTCCAAAACAAACAATTTTACCCCATTAAATCCCGCATGTCTCTTACTTCCTAAGTTTGTTAATGTCAGTGGTACTACACCAAACATTAACACCTTCTTTGAGCATTAATTGAGTAAAGCTTTTACTCCAAAACGTTCTATTTTCCCCCAACCATTACTATCTCCTTTTTGCCGCTTACCTACAAAACCCTTTCTTAGAGGATATTTGATTCTCCAAATCAAAATTCAAAGTACCTTCTCCCATCCATAAAGGTCATTTAACCCACTACAAGTATTCAAAAACACCCACTCTCACTTCACAACTAGGGAATTCGAAAATTTGGAGATTTTCTCTCAAGGGAGAGCACTCTTTGCTTCTTCTTGTGTGATTTTTAACTTCAGCCTCCAATTTCAGGTAAATCCTCATACTTTGTGTCTAATTAATTTCATTAAAATGATTGTGTTGTGTAAGGGAAACATGAATTTTGAATTTTTTGGGTGTTTTAGAGGAGTAAGTGGGTTAGGTGCATGTTTTTGTGTTGAACTAAGTGTGGGGTAAGTTTATGATCCTTGCAAAGATATGGCATGGTTGACATGATTTAACATGGAACATTTTTATTGTTGTGGTAGAAAGGAGCTAAAAGAAGCGGAGAAAGAAATAACCTCTCGGGGTGAGAAATGGAAGATGTCAGCTAAAGTTGGGATACAAGAGCCGACAACTCCCCTTTCTCCCGGAAACAAGGGCTGACAATAGGTGGCAGGCTAATATTTACGGGAGTATTTCCCGGAAATGGAAGCATCTCACTAGTCCAAAGAGGACCATCTTGGAGACAAAATTCGCTTGTAAGGAGACCTTGGTAGCACTAGGCCTACTCGATCCTGTCACCTATTTTCTAGGTCGGTGATCCAAAATCTGTGGGGTTGTTAATTAAATCAATTAACCTGCAAAGTGTTGTGATAATATCAAAGATATATATTTATATTTTTGCTCCCATTCTTACCACTAAACTACCGAGGGGTAGATAGTTGCAAGTCTGGGGTCGTCCACAGAGATGCTAGGAATTTAAAGGTTAACTATGCAAAGCCGCAATTGGTTCATCAATCTGATCACATGTCAGGAATATTGAATGTTGCAAATAAGGTTTTGAGGGGTTTATCTATCAAATAAAAACATGCAACAACAAGATTGTAAACTATATAAAGCTAGCACTTGGGGATATTTGCGATACATGACCAGTAGTATATTCGATCCTAGATTCAATCATATACAAGATGCATAAACCTATCCTAACACTTATGTCACATAGTGTGGTCGATAGTCAACACTTTCGCTTGTCTATCACACAAAATGTGTTCTCGTATTCTTCCATCGACACCGTCTGTGTAATTAGGAAGTGCATCAACAGCCCTGCCTGTTGTGCAGAGATACTCTACCCCATAAAGAATTACGTCCTGGGCACTCCACTATGGATACTTCTCTCTAGGCCTATAGAGGCAAAAGTATTGACATCTCATGATGACAATAAGGTTGCAATGACATATGCCGAATTACGCCAACCCCAGTTGCTTCTAACTATCTTATCCTCCCATCGAGCTATTGTTCCAGTTCATACTAGCGTACGGTCATTAGAGCGTTTCTCATGACCCACATGCATACACCCACATGGACGTGGACGTCTCACTCCCCCTATTACCCTAGTGACACTCCCAATGGGACAACAATAGCACACCATACATAAAACAGACCAAGGTGTGTGCCAACATAGTATAACAATCATGCATTTAAGAAGAATGTAAGGCACAAGTCAACATAATATTCATAAGCATTAAAGGATAAGAAGATCTTAAAATCTCACAAAATAACTACCAAATTATGAATATAAATTTAAATCCCAAAGCTAATGAACAACTCCCTAAGCATTGAACCCAATCTTTCCATTGGATTCAACGCCCTTGGGCAAAAAAAGGAAGATTACACTAAGAGAGAAGGGTTAGCCCATTTTTCTCTCTATATACTCTTAGAAAAAACTAGAAAAACAAAATAAACTAATGCCCCCTAGTAGACATAGGTCCTTATATATAGTAGATATGAATTAGGCCTAGAATGAGGCCAAAAAGGAAACTAAACCCTAGTTGGTCATCGACATGCATGGGCCGTGTAATAGAAAATGAATCGCGTGACATGGCTTGTGCAATAGGGTATGGGCCGCTAGCTAGGCGTGTGTTCTTTGATCTTCTGAGAGCACGACCATGCGTTTTCCTACGAGCCACCGACTGGAAGTATCTTATGAGCTCTTGAACTGCACGACCCATGTGTTTCCTTGTGGGCTATTGGATGGATACTTGATTTCACCTTCTGAGTAGCGTGGCCTATGCAATACCCTGTGGGCTGTCATCTGGGTCTTGGCAAATAATGGCACGATCGGCCTAAACTTTGAGGGACATGGACTGAACTTTAGATTGGGAGGTCATTGCTGTGCCTCTCAAAGATAGTATTTATATGGCCAAATTATGGATAACTACTAAATAGTAGCTAAGATGGGGTCGTCCACGAGGAAAAAAGGGTTTTATCGAGTGTTAAAGCGCAGTTAAAAACACACAAAGAAGTCACTCAATGTGTGCGGTAACCAAGTGGGGGGAGGGGGTTGGTTTTGAAAAACACTACGACTACTTTAAACTACTAAATAAACAACCAAGTAGAAAGTGCGAGGTAAATATGATCACCAATAGCACAAATAACTTAACTAAAATTATAACTAGTCTTGGGAGCAATTGGTTTACATTTCTAGTTATCCATTGATCATCAACTAATTATCCAATCGTAATTATTCAAATTTATCCTAAGTCTAAGAAATTTCATTAATAAAAAATCATAATTAGTTGTCACTCCTAATTATAACCTAGCATTGACCAACAATAATCACATTGACAAAAAGTCAAAGTCTTTGGGTTTGACCAAAAAGCTAGCAAATAATCAACCCACAATCATCAACTAGTTGATCATTCTAGTCTTAATCATGCATTACTCACACAAAAAAACATAAATACAATTGATAATCAATGGAACAAAGTAGAATAAATCAAGTCTTACAATATCATACTAGAAATGTTTACCAATTGCTCCCAAGATAAATTCTAGCCTAGATAAGGAAAACCCATAACAAATCTACAAGATTTCATGGAAGAATATCAAAAACTATGAAAAGGTGAAAAAAAAACTAGGATTTAGAGGCCCCCAAGTCGGGCTCAAAAAATGGGGAAGAAGAGAGGCTATTTATAGCCTAAGTTTGGTCAAAAGAAGTCAAAATGAGCAGTAGGCACAATGGCCGCGCAAGGGGTGTCCTGGCCGCCCGCGAACATGAGGCATTGGCGTAAGGCTAATGCACGGGAAGGGAGCCCTGACACGAGGTCGATGCATGGGAAGGAAGCGCTGGCACGAGGTTGAAACGCAGAAAGGGAGCGCTGTCGCAAAACTGTGCACATGAAAAGAGCGCTGGGGTGCGCGGGCACGAGCAAGGACATGCTGGGGTGCACATGCTAAACAATGGATTCCCAAGCCATTTCTTTGCGCCTTTCCTTGAGCGCGCGGCTAAAGGCGATAGCCACACACTCAATCTTCTGATTAGGTGACCGCGGCGGGCGCGTAGCCTTGTGCTGGTCGCGTGAAATGATGCTGGACACTTGCACCACAACCACTTCTTGTACGCACAAGCGTGCAACTAAGGGCACTGGCCCCACACCCGGTCTTCGCGTCGGTTAGCTGGCCTTCTTTCTTCAAAACCCGGACTTTCTTCTACCATGTATGGCTCATGGCTTTCAATTTTCTACCATACTTGTAAATGGCCTTCACTAAATCATTCCAAAGTGCTAACGAACAATCTACAAATTAAGATTACAAAATGGAATCTAGATGCTCGTAAGAACCAAAAATATATTAGAATATCTAGATATGAAAAATAAAAAACGGTCATCTAAATCCCTTATGATGTAAACCTACCTAAATATAGAAATCTTCAAACAAAAAGTTGACAAAAGAGATGTTAAATGCTTTGGAAAATACATGCATTTGACATCTTATCAAACCTCCCCGCACTTAAACCTTTACTCGTCCTCGAGTTAACAAGAACAAGAAATGGTTTAAGCCTAAGCTAGCATGCAAAAGTTTTCCCAAAATATCCAACATCATATTCCTAGACTACCCTAATGATAAAGAGCAAAATGCATGTGTTTTCCAAAGCATTTTACATCTCTTTTTAAATATTTTTGTTAGAAGATTTCTATATTTAGATAGGTTTACATAATAAGAGTTTAGATGAACGGTTTTTGGTTTTCATATCTAAATCCTTCATTTTGTAACCTGTGTTTAGTTGAATGGATTTTTGGTCCTTATGGGCATCTAGATTATTTTTTGTGAAATTAATTTGTAGATTTTTCATGGACACTTTAGAGTGGTTTAGTGAAGGCCACGAGCCAAAATGTGGTAGAAGATAGAAGGGTCGAAGAAGGAAGACAAAAAAGTGGATGAATTGTGACCCAGAAGTTTGGATGATGTTCTGAAAAAGATCAAAGAATAATCAGTCTACAAGGGTGGCATCATTGGATTTGTCTTCACAAGAACTATAAAATTGAATACAAGAACTCCAAAATCAAAGTAATGGTTCACCAGAAGTGAGGAAAAGACCCGCTGACCGACCGACTGAATGAAGAAAATCATGGCACACAACCCATGCCCTTAACTGCACGCCCGTGGGCTGGAAAAGAAGCCTGGGCTTGCATCCTTGTTCACGGTTTGTTCAACCCACCCATCTGCGCATTGGGCATCATCCATGACCAACAGCCGCGTGCCTTGCTCGTCCCATGGAGCACCTGGGCGCAAAGAATGTAAATGGATTGCAGGGCTTCAGTTCTCCATCGCATGGCCAGTGCATTCCAACACGCTCCCGCATGCCCTTGCTCAGCGCCGCACGTCTATGCGTCCTTGCATGCCCCAGCGTGCGTCCGTGCTTGCACCGCAGCAGCCTCGCCTCTCGCCGCTGCGTAATGGCCTCGCATCACGGGCTTGCGCCAGCAGCCAAACACATCCAACCGCGTGCCCAGCGCACCCGGTAAATGCTGCATCCTTTTGACTTCTTTTAACCAACTTGGGCTATAAATAGCCCCTCTTCTTCCCCATTTCAGCTGAGCCCAACTTGGGGGTCTCCAATCCCTAGTTTTCTTCATCTTTTCTTAGTTTTTGCATCTCTTCCATATATTCTTGTATATTGTTTATGGGTTTTCATTATTAGGCTAGATTTCATCTTGGGAGCAATTGGTAAGCATTTCTAATATGATATTGTAAGACTTGGTTTATTCTATTTTGTGCTTTGATTATCAAGTATTTTTTGTGCTCTCTTGTGTGATTAATGCATGTTTTATACTAGGATGATCAACTAGTTGATGATTATGGGTTGATTCTTCGCTAGGTTTTTGGTAAAATGCGAAGACTTTAACTTTTTGTGAATGTGATTATTGTTGGCCAATGCTATGTTAAAATTAGGAGTGACAACTAATTATGATTTTTTATTGATTAAATTGCTTAGACTTGGAGTTAATTCGAATGCTTGACTAATTATCAATGTGGCTCTCTAATAATGATTAGCATGAAGGCCGATCCTCGTAGTGATTATTAATAGATATACTTATGCTATCTATATGTTTATTTCTTGTAGGATGTAATGGTAGTTGTGTTAGGTCTCCATGTGTATTGCTATCCTCGGGGAAGTCTATGACACCGATCGTCTAGAGTGACCAGGGGGTAAGGGTTATTGTGTGGTGCCAATCGCTCGCTCTAACTATAATCGAGGAGAGGTGAGAAATGTCTTCACT
This sequence comes from Rubia yunnanensis, assembly GCA_037428765.1. NCBI lineage: Eukaryota > Viridiplantae > Streptophyta > Magnoliopsida > Gentianales > Rubiaceae > Rubia > Rubia yunnanensis. The sequence continues at coordinate 77,495,936 of CM075065.1, forward strand.
CGAAAGGTGTTGACAAGTTCTCCACAATATGTGGTTAATGAATAAAAATATGACAATTAGTCGATGATCCAAGGATAACTAGAAATGTATACCAATTGCACCCGAGACTCGTTATAATCTTAGTTACATTATTTGTGCTACTTGTGATCGTAATTACTTTGCTTGCTCTAATTATTGGTTAATTTAGTTGTTAAAGAAGTCGTAATTTTTTCAAAGAAATCAAAACCCCCCACTTTGTTACCACACATAGAGTGACATCTTTGTGAGCTTTTAACTACACTTTAACCCTCGATAAAACCCTCTTTTCCTCGTGGACGACCCCATCATACCACTAGCTACTATTTAGTAGTTAGCCGTAATTTGAGCATATAAATACTATCTTTGAGTGGCATGGTGATGGCCTCCCAAATTTTGGCGCTAAAGAGGCGTATTTTGTTGAGTGTTAGTGTAGTTCTTTGTATTTTTTTTATGTTCTCTTTGTGTGTTTTTGTTTTTTCATAGTTTGTGCTTGCTCTATTTTTGTTGTTTTTTGGAAGGAAATATTGCTTTTTTTCTTGGTTTATGGTACGTGCTCATTCCAAGAACCGAGAACCTTTGCACCACGAATCCTATTTTTTTAATGCTTCTTTGTTTTTATTTGTTTTTGTTCAAAATGTGTATTTCTTGAGTTCTTGGTATATTTCTACCAAGAATCCTTACACTATGATTCCAAATTTTTGAAAAAAATAGAAAAAAAAGAAAGATCTCACCTTGAGGGAACTCATGATGAGAAGAGACACTCAACAAGCAAGTTTTTGTAGGATTTGTCATTCCGATCATCCTACCGAGTCTTGTTATTGGTTAAGAGAGGAGCACTAAGAGGAGAATATATCCCTTTGTTTTCAAAACCAAGGGTATCATGAGGAGTGCTCTGATGAGGTTAGAGTTGTTGGTTTCCAAGGTTAAGGAGCTCAAGAATGGTTTACATACTATGATTCTTACAATTCGAAGTGGAGTGGTAATCCAGATTTGTGGTATGGGAAAGCATCGAAAAACCAACACTATGTGCAATATGATTGGCGCTCATCACCTTATGCCATGTCCCACAACCATGCTCAAGGAGGAGGTTTAAGCTCGAATGAGGAACTCACGCAAGCAATATCGAATATGGTCCAAGATTTGGAGGCTCACACTTCCTCAATATTCGAAAACTTGGAGACCCAAATTAGCCAACTTGCATATTCCATGAGCCATTTGGAAGCTCGATATTCCAAAGATACACCATCCCAAGTTGAACTCAAAGATACGGTGAGTGGGGTCACCTTGAGAAATGAATTTGAGTTTCAAGGGAATAAAGAGTTGGTTGAGGAAGACAAAGAAGTTGAGGAAGAGGTGATTGTCCTATATTAATTATTCTTGCCATCATCACCCTTTCCTCCATCAATTGATCTAACTCCACCATTTTTGGAATTCTTGGAGGAGACAATAGAGGAGCCAAATGATTATGCCAAACTTCCAAACCACCCATCTCCTTTAAAACCATCTCTACCTACACAAAACTTTCCTCTTGAACGTTTTGTATCCTCACCTCTCTACTTTTGGATACTCATGTGAAGGGGTTCAAACCTTCACCATATGGATAACATTTGGGTCGTGCCGACAACCTTAAAAATACAGAGCTTCTCGAGAGGTAACCCGAGCTTCTAAGTAAGGTTAGTGTTTTTATTTTCTTGAAAAAAAATCCTCAACCATGTCATCAAGCCCTTACCCAAAACAAAAAAAAATACCACCACAAGCCACTACCAAAAAAAATCACCATCTATGAATACTACTAGTTGTTGCCTTTTGAGGGTGTCGACCAAAACTTGCATAGTTCTGGATTTGTAGTGGATAGGATGAAGTTGCATATTTGGTGGAGTTCGAGAACATGGAGGAAAGAACATTCATTGAGAAGTGAGCATTGCCATCACCGGGAAGGACCTTCAAAGTCCTAGTTGTGAGTATTTTTTCTTTCTCCCACATTTCTTTATCTTATCATTTGGTTCCCATTGAGGACAATGTGTGTTTCAAGTGCGGGGAGGTTAAGAGAAATATATATCTCATTGTATTGTATTATAGTGTGCATATGCTCTACTTTGATTTATTTTGTTTTTCTTTTAACAAATAATTCCCGCTAAGTTGAAAACCCGAGAGGGTAAATTAGGCAAAAGTGGGAGGCCCGGATAGGTTGAAAACTTGAAACGGAAATCTATGCAAAAATGAGAGACCAAATGTTGTGGAAAAAGGTGAAGGTGAGCATTGGAAAAAAAATGTTTGAAGCTACGGTGAAAACCGAGAGGGCTTCTAGGAAAAATGTGATAAAATGAGAGAAATTGAAAAAATTTATGCTTTTCTTCATTTGTCTATTTAGTGGCTTCTTTGGTAGAGTTAGCTAGTTTCGTACTTGTATTTTATACTCCACCTTTGATTGGTATGATGGTTGTTTAGATTATCTTAAACTTTGGGATGTGAGAGTGTGAGAGACTCTTATATCTTGGGGGTTAGGGTAGTTTAGGAATATGATGTTTGATGTTTTGGGGAAATTTTTGCATGCTAGCTTACTCTTAGATCTTTGCTTGTTCTTGTTTACTTGAGGAAGAGTAAATGTTTAAGTGCGGGGAGGTTTGATAAGACGTCAAATGTATGTATTTTCCAAAGCATTTAACATCTGTTTTGTATCTTTTTATTAGAATATTTCTAGATTTAGTTAGGTTTACATAATAAGGGGTTTAGATGACCGTTTTTCGGTTTTCATATTTAAATCCTTCATTTTGTAACCTATGTTTAGTCTAATGGATTTTTGGTGCTTATGAGCATCTAGATTCCATTTTGTGAGCTTAATTTGTAGAGTCTTATGAGCGCTTTGGAGTGGTTTAGTGAAGGCCACGAGCAAAAATGTGGTAGAAGATGGAAGGGTCGAAAAAGGAAGAAAAAGAAGTGGATGAATTGTGACCCGGAAGTTTGGACCAAGTTCTTAAAATTATCCAAGAAGAATCAGCCTACAAGGGTGGTATCATTGGATTCTTATTCTCGAGCACTATAAATTCAACTACAAGAACTCTACAATCAGAGAAATGGTTTATCCAAAGTGATACAAAGACCAGCCGGCCGACCAGCCGGATAAAGAAAACTGTGGTGCGCAGTCTGAGCTCTTAACCACAGGCTAGAAAAGAAGCCTTGGTGTGCATTCTTGGTCACGGTTTGCACAGCCTGCCCAGCCTAGCATGCACCCACACGTTGGGCATCAGCCATGCGCCCTGCGAGTCCCATGGTGCTTCTGCGCGTGAAGAAAGTAAACGTAGTGTAGGGCTTCAATTCTCCGTTGAGCAGCCACATGCCCTCGCCTAGAATCGATTCCTCAGCACCACGTGCCTGCCCACCTTTGTGTACCCCATCACACGTCCACGCCTTCACCCCACCAACCTCGCGACGCACCCCTGCACCATGGCCTCGCGCCACGTCTTTGCGCCAGAAGCCTAGAATCCAACCAGGGGCACCCAGTGCACCTGGCTACATGCCTGCTGCATCCTTGTAACTTGTTTTGACCCACTTGGGCTATACATTGCCCCTCTTCTTCCCCATTTCAATTGAGCCCAACTTGGGGGCTTCCAAACCCTAGTTTTCTTCATCTTTTCTTAATTTTTGCATCTCTTCCATGAATTCTTGTAGATTTGTTATCTTGGATAGATTTCATATTGGGAGCAATTGGTAAGCATTTCTAATATGATATTGTGAGACTTGGTTTATTCTATTTTGGGCTTTGATTATCAAATATGTTTTGTGCTTTCTTGTGTGATTAATGCATGATTTATACTAGGATGATCAACTAGTTTATGCTTATGGGTTGATTCTTTGCTTGGTTTTTGGTCAAACTCGGAAGATTTTGACTTTTTATCAATGTGGTTATTGTCAGTCAATGCTAGGTTATAATTAGGAGTGACAACTAATTAATATTGTTGATTGATGAAATTTTTTAGACTTGAAATGAATTTGAATGGGTTTTACTAATTACCAATGTGGCTCACTAATAACGATTAGCATGAAGGCCGACCCTCGTAGTCGTTATTAGTAGATATACTTGTGCTATCTATATGTTTCTCACTTGTAGGATATAATGGTAGCTGTGTTGGGTCTCCATGTGTATTGCTATCCTCAGGGAAGTCTATGATGCTGAGCGTCTAGAGTGACCCAATGGTAAAGGTTATTGTGTGGCGCCGATCGCTAACTCTAACTATAACTAAGGAGAGGTGAGAAATGTTTTCACTTTAAAGGTGTTGACATATTCTCCACAATATGTGGCTAATGCTTAAAAATAGGACAATTGGTCGATGATCAACAGATAACTAGAAATGTAAACTAATTGCGTCCAAGACTCGTTACAATCTTTGTTACATTATTTGTGCTAGTTGTGATCGTAATTACTTTGCTTGTTCTAATTGTTGGTTAATTTAGTTGTTAAAGTAGTTGTAGTGTTTTCAAAAAAATCAAAACTCCCTACTTTGTTACCACACACTTAGAGTGACATCTTTGTGTGCTTTTAACTACGCTTTAACACTCGATAAAACCCCCATTTCCCCGTGGACGACCCCATTTTACCACTAGCAACTCTTTAGTAGTTAGCCATAACTACATGAAGAGAACTATCACCTTCCATTTGGACGAAAAGGAGTACTCCATGACACATATAGAAGTCGCTCGATTATTAGGGTGGAAGTACGGGAAGGAATTTCCAAAGACTCACCAACAAGGGTTTCCATTCTCGTTGAGAAGCTTTTGGCGGAACTTGGCGGGCATGGATATGAACCATTTGGGAAAGAGTACCGCAATAGTTCACCCCGCTTTGCGACATGTGCAACGACTCCTATCCATGGGAGTTCTTTTCCACGTGGAGCTCTCTCAATGCCATAATCGGGATGTGCATATCTTGTGGGCGATGACTCTGAAAGGAAATTTCTACCCCAATTTGGTGGAGGCTTTCGTGGAGGAGTATATATCCACGAGGAAGAAGAATGGTGGAAAGATACCCATGGGAGGCATGGTTGAGCTTCTAGCCCAATATTTGGGACATTCGGCTCCCTCTTATTTTGCAGTGGAAAACTTAGGTCGTTCGGGGACGAGGTACACAATGGATAATTTGGCAAGGGCTTCAATGATTGCTACCACTACCTCGGAGGATCGCTTCATTTTTTTGTACAGTGGTGCTTCAGTTTTCAACTTCATGATACTTTTGGCAGCTCGAATGCACAACCCATAATAGGCAAAAGTTAGGTCAAAACCCTGGTCACCCTTTCCCTCTAGCTACTGAAGCTTTCTCAAATAAACAACTCAAATCTGTGAACCTTCAGGAGCTATGATTTAGTGTGTTGGATAGATCTCGGAAAGAAAAATATTTCAATACATGGTAGAGGGAAATTAGATGCAAATTGAGAGAGTTATGACAAAAATGGCTAGAAATCGCCTCTTGGTGTGGACTGTCATGAATGATGCAGTCCATGGCATGTCCTTGGTGACACGGAGCGTGAGTTCTTTTGTGGGGTGTGGATCTTAAAAGCATGAGGAGCGTGAGGGCTAGAGCGGGCCATATTGTTTTCTAGCGCGAGCCACATCGTCTCCTTGCGAGGGCCGCATCGTCTCTCATGGGGAGCCATCGGGGCACTGATTTGTGAAGTCCTGATCTGCGCCCGTGGCTGTTGGCGCGAGCCATGGTCCGGCAAGGTACTCTTCTCAGAAACTTGGCGTAGGCCGTGTGGATTCCCACATCACGCGTGCTAGTCTTGTTATGATGACTTAGAATGCCACGAGACGCCTAAAATGAGACTTCTCACACCCATACTTAGCAGTGTGGAGGGGTTCTTCATTCTTGCTTGGCGGCCTGTCGTGTTTGGTACCGGTTTCACCACTACCTCGCATCGATCTCCATGGCGTATGGCATCTCCTCTGGCGCGGGCCGTTGCTGCCAAACCATGCGCAGCCCGTACCGACCTGTTTGTGCCTCAGCCGGCTGAACTTGTTTACTTTCTCCAAAGGTGAACCGTTAGTCTGATTTGAGAGTTTTAATAGTCGATTTTATAGTGATCGAGAAAAAAATCCCATGGAACTAGCCTTGACAGTTGATTCTTCTCAGATCGTTCTCAGACTTTGGCGCAACTCATTAGACCACGATTCACTCCCTTAGTCGTTGTGAACTCCAATGCAACCTATTATTTGCTTCATCCTTCTACTACCACGATTTGATGTCCATGGACTTCATCTTCTACCATTATAGAGGTGAATGACATTTGATCTCTACTACCGTTCTTGCAAACGACCTTCAATATCTTCTACTGCCCTTACGATTGACCTTCACATAGAATGTCAACAAAAAGTACCCACGTGCGACCTACTAAAGATGATCAAAAGGAAGATCAAGGAGCTCGTGGATATGAGATGTCCATTAGTACCAATTAAGTTTACAAAATGCGGGATTTAGACAAGAAAACCAAACATGACCATTTAAACCCCTTGTCACGTAAACTCAACTAATACTATCAATCCACCAAGTAAAACTAACTAAATGTATCCCAAATGCATTGGTTAACACACGTGTAATGAGGCAGGTCACAAGACCCCTATGCAAACTCCTTCAATCCTCGATACCACAATCACCCAAACTTCCGGTGGCGCAAGGACAAATGAAAATTTGAAGAATTAGGCTAAGTATAGAGCCGGTCTGTGAAAACCTTCATGGGCCATGAAAAAATTTCTAAGCAGAAGCCACAAGTTGTTCACGGTCCTTGAAAACCTTCAACTACCATGGGAAAAATCTGAGCAAAAATTGCATGTTGTTTGCGTTCCGTGAAAACCTTCACGGACCGGGCCAGATCCTATGGGGTGCGGCTATGAACATTCATGGACCGTGGCAGATCTGGAATCCCGTGGCTATGCATGCTTCACAGACTGTGGCATCCGTGCTGGCTCGTGAAACCTTGGCGGCTGACCTAGGGTTTTTCTACTTTTGGCCTATTTTGGGCCTATTTTTAGGCCCAATCTCCTACTACTATATTTAGGACCTAGTCTACTCATTTGAGGGGGGGGGGATCATTTTTGGAAACACCTTTGGAGAGGAGAGAGCTTGGAGAGAAGGAAGGAGTTCCTTTTGTAGGTTTTGTAATTTTTTTATTTTCTTTACTTCTTGCTCTGTCCCAAAGATGTGGAATTCAAATCTATATTTGAATTCCATGTCTAGGGAGTAGTTAGATTAGCTTGGGATTCATTTTGGCACGTGGTATGTTCTAAATGCTTTATGAGATTCATTAGATTCATCATATCTTTGTGTTTACGATATTATTGTGATTGTTCTTGAATGTTATAAATGCATGAGTAGTACACCACACATAAGCACACACTTTGGGACATAATCATGTATGGTGCAATTATTGATGCCCCTTGGGAAGAGAAACCTGGATGTTAGAATGGGTAGGGGAGAACACGTCCGTGTGGGTGTGTGCATGGGGGATTCGAGAATACTCTGACCTATTTTTCCATTGCATCAGTCTTAGCTGATTTTGTAACTGTTGTTCGAGAGGTTGTGGGTAGAGATAGTAAAAAGTAGCAAGCTAGGTGTTGTGTTGAAACCCTAGTATCACAGATAAGGTGCCTACGAACCTTGGGCCTAGCGTATATAAGACCCGGGGGAGTAGTTGCATTCGTGGTGGAATCCTGGGACGTAATAGCACTAGGGAGAAACAGACATGCAACGATGGTCGGACCTCGTTGTACTCTCCTAATTATGGTGGCGGTGCCGATGGAGAGTTACGAGCAAACCCACCGTGACAGGGCTGGGGAAGTGTATGCCATCGACCACACCACGTGTTATGAACACACTGATAGGTTTTGAGTGTTTTATTTTTGTGTGCTTGATTCTTCAAAATTGGATGCAATTGTGCATCATGTGAAAGTTGGAAACGATGGTGGAGGACGCATTCTCTGAATGCGTCCTCGAAGTATTTTGATTTTTTTTCACAAATTTTTTAGACGATGCATTCGTAGAATGCGTCCTCACTGTTCATATTTTTTTAAAAAAATTTCTGTTAAATTTTTTTTTTAAATTTTTAATTGGGATCGCTGTAATAATTTTAAAATGTGTCCTCATTGATATGCGTCCCAATTAATTTTTTTTAAAAAAATTATTCACAAAAAACACATTTCACTTTTTATTAAAAATATTTTTATTTTTTAGTTTGAAATGTTATAAATCTTTGAAGTTACTCTATGATTTTATTATAAAAAATCAAACTTATACTACTATTATCAATATTATTAATTATAGAATATATTATATTCAATTATAAAAATAAAAAATAGTAAATATAATATAATTTGTTTAAATAATGTGAATATTTAACAGTAACAACATTTAAATAGTATATAATAAGATAATATATATTTATTTAATTCAAAATTATATATTTTTTACCTAATTGCAAAAAATATTTATTTAGTAAAAATTACTATTATTTTAATCCCACTTCTTTTTTTTTTTTTTTTTTTTTAAATAAAGACCACCATGCGGTGGAGGGATAATTTATTGGGCACCCTAAACCCTTTTAAAAATAAAGAAAAGCAGTAATTAGCCATGACTGCTCAGTCAGTACAAAATAACTCCTAAACTAAAGGAGGCCAAGAGCCCGAAGCAAAACAATTGCTTCCAAAAGTCAAAGTGAAGGAGACGACTAACTCACTATACCTAGTGATAATAAGGAGCAGGTCGGTGATCAACGAATCGAAACACCACTTAGCCACCTATATCTCTAGGATAATAGTAACAGAAGACAAAAATGGAGCCTAAAAGAAGACAAAAATCCCACTTCTAACAAAGGATACTTTTACTATTTTCTTCAAAAATAAAGTATTGTACTAAATATTTTATACTTTTATCAATATATTATTTATAATTAAAATCGTGCACCTATTTTATACGAGTGTTAAACGAGTATACAGTTTTTGATTAATTATATTTATATATTTCTTATTTGTATCAATATATTCTTTATAATTAATAGTACAAAAAATTTATTTTTGTTACTTGTAAAATACATATATGTTTTTATGTAAATATATAATATTATTTTACTTATACGATGCATTACCTAAATTATACACTAAAATTTTAAAGTTAGTAAGCATATTTTTAAAATTAGATTAAATTTTTTTATATGTTATATGTTTTAATATACCTCTAATTATAATTAAGATTAGTTTTGTTATTTTCTTTTAAAAGAACCATAAATTTAATCCCCACACATATAAAATTTATATAACTTTCTGATGTGTTTACATAGTCATCCATCCAAGCGTATGTGACTTGCAAAACATGAAATCAATCAAAACCAAATATGAAATTAGGATTAGCCTTTTGATACTCCACCACTCCTTAAACCAAGCATGTGAAGATGCAATGGAACTGCAAAATACAAAAACTCATAACCAGATTTACTATATATATATATATATATATATATATATATATAAATGTAGCAGGCACTCTAAGTGACAGTCTTATTCAATACTAATCAATGCTAGCTTTTAGTGACGATTAGGGAGTCGGAAATGTGGCGGCGATGGAGGCCGGGATGCGGATTCAGATTCACCGGTATCACAATATTCCAAAAGAACATCACTTTCTTGAGCATTGATGCCAACCAAACAAATCATGGAAGGCCAACAATGGCCCTGAATGGTCCTCACGGCTCTACAACAATTCAAATTGATAAAGGGGTGGTGCATAGAATGCATCATTGTCGACGTGGCAGCACGAAAATCAGCGCTGGATAGGAGGACGCATTCCGTGAATGCGTCCTCATTAACACTGATTTTTTTAAAAAAAGGGAAAATCGAGGACGCATTTGGGAAATGCGTCATCTTCAATCCCAGGCCAAAAAAAGAAAATTAACGAGGATGCATTTGGAAAATGCGTCCTCAGAAAATCACAATAAAAAAATTCAAAAACTGTGAGGACGCATTTGCCAAATGCGTCTTTCACAATAGTCTCCAATATGTGCTACTGTAGCCACAATAATTGAAATTTCTCATAGGTTTTTTGTATGTCTATATGTGAATGAATTGAGGATTGAAACATTATAACTATGCTAAATGATTCCCATGTGCCTAGTATAAATAGTTTACTCGTTTGTTAATTGCATGCTTTGTAGTTGTTAGTTGAAAATACAAAACACCCCCCTCCTCCCCGCCAATTGCATGTTTACATTGCTAGCTATTCCTTTCACTCGTGCAAATTGACGACCAGCACGGGATTTTGTTTTAATTAATATTTGAGCCCTAGAATTCTTGTGGACAAACCCAAGGCTTGCCGCTTACTACCCCTTGGTAGCTTAGCAGTAACAATGGGTGCATAATATAAATCTCTATCAATTGTTATTTTCTATTCTTTTTTTTCCAAATTATTATTTTTGTGAACATGAATTGTTATTTTCTTCTTTTTCTTCTTTCCAAATATTCTATTCTTTTACAAAATAAATATCATCTAATGTTTGAAAATTGTTAGATTTAAGGAAATCTTAAATTTTGGAGTGTGGGGAGGACCTCCTTCAAACAAAAAGAAAGGAAATATCCGACAAAGGTATGAAGCTGTACACTTCAACTTCTAAAGTTACATGCAAGGCCATATTAAACAAATTTTGTGAAATTTTAAGAAAATATGTTCTTAAATTTATATAATAAATACGCTTTATCATCCATTGCAAAAAATCCTCGACAACAACATGATTTGAATAATAAAAATTATATTTTATAACATGCAATATGATTCTAAAATTGGAGATACAATTTTATTAGAACATATGATTTTTATTAAGGATTTATAACATGCACATTATTTTCAATGTTAAACGTAAAAAAGTTATAATTATACATCCCATAGAGTATGAATATTGAATTTATCCATTTATTTTTACTATGCATGGTAAATTTTAATTGGAATTCCAATTTGTGTACTAGACAAAATTAAGAATACCGTATGCGAAAATATCTTTCACAATAATAAAATAATACATCCATAGATTGGATAAACCTTTTTTTACAATCACTTATCATTAAAAATTTATAGCAAGCAATAGACATTTATCTACTATCACCTCTCCTTATAACATGCAAAATAGTTTCGATATATGAAATACATTTTATAAAAATGCACTCTCAAATTATATTAGAATATAAATTATATTATCAATAATTCATAACATTACCACATAAATGATTGAAAGTTTATACCATAACTCCAGCCCAAAATAAACTAATTATTAATTTTAAATTGCACTGATGACATACAAGTAGCACTCAAAATCGACACGCTTATATCATATTAATTTAAGGGAAAAATATAAAACTAACCCTATTATTTTCTTAAGTGCCAATCTAACCTTGTAAAATATGAAAATGCAATTCTAACCTTAAGTTTTTCAGCAAATGTGCCGATATAATATTTTTGCACTATTTTAATGTTGACTTGGCCTTTTCTAGCATTGACCAAGCATAAAAAGACTGAAATACCCCTAATTTTAAAACTAAAAATTAAAATACAACTAGGATTCTTCATCTTATGTCCAAAACAACAAAACCGCTGCCGACCAAGATATTCCAAAAATCACAAATTGAAAAAATGACATTCAAATTAAAGGCAAAGTCTTGGGAAAGACGGTCTTTCCATAGGCTTATGGAAAGACGGGGTTTGATTAGAATAATAAAAGGTAAAAGGTCTTAGTTGCAATATTAAAGTTTTAGTATGAAATATGTAGTAGTTATAAAATTAATAACCCGGTTCATGCAACCCGAAAAGTTTATCTTAATTTCTTCTAATTTACACTTTAAACCTTGGTCTTTCCATAACTTATGGAAAGACCGTCTTTCAAGAGACGGACTCCAAATTAAAACTCAAAAGAAAAATACACATGAAAACATATTGTATCATTCATTCAATACGGCGGCGGCGGCTTTCTAAAGGTTCTCAACCATGGCAAGCTCATCTTTGGTGATCTGATACAAAGTAAAACTCACAAATAATTATAGTTGTGTGCATTTATATATATAGTGAGTACAAATAGTATACAAAGCTTAAACAAATATGGAACATGATGTGTCCATTTTATGTGCATAATTTAGTACTTTTTGGGATCACTTTTGTGCTCTTTTGTCATCAAGAGCTTGTGCTTTACCTTGAAATTCTCTTAGGAGAGGTAAGAGCGACTTTACGCTCTTTTACCTCTTCTAAGTGGATTTTGCATGACAAAGGAAGAACATGGAGACTTGAAGATCAGAGGCCGTTGAAGATCACCTTTCGAGGACTTTGAAGACTTGCTTCAAAGACTTGAAGACCGGAGGCCGTTGAAGATCATCTTTTGAATACTTGCTTCAAAGATTTGAAGACTTGAAGACCGGAGGCCGTTGAAGATCATCTTTTGAAAACTTGCTTCAAAGATTTGAAGACTTGAAGAATGAGAGAGATTATTTTGAAGAAGAGTGCTTGCTACAAGAAGAAAAAAAGAAGGCAAGGGTAAGTTCTGGCGCTCGTTACGAGTCGCGACGCACGAGTGGCCAGAACCCAACCTTATCCTTTTTGCACTCTAAATATCATTCTCTTTCCTCCATTCATAACTCTTCTTCCACCCCGAATTTGGTACTATTCTAACCCTAGTTTTCCACCATTTTCATCTTTGATTTCTCTTTTTTATGTCTGGTTTGTTAGCATTAATTAGTTTGAACTCTAGTAGCTAAATTTAGCTCTTAGGAGTAATTTATTGAAGCTTCCAAACTTATGTGGTGAGATTCTCTATTTGCTCATTTATGAACATTTATTGGAGAGCATTTATTATACCATTAATTTTGTGTTTTGCCTCATTTATACCATGAGTTGTTTGATTATATAAAATGTTTGTATGATTGAAGTGTTAGGGTGTTAGGAAAGTTGCGAATTTCTTAGCTCATTTGACATGAAATCCAAAAGCATTGATTTAGAACATCTTGTGTATCACGTGTGGTAATTCTTGCTAGATAAGTATGTTAATGTGGATTGTTCTCGTATTTATCCCATAGATACAAAGAAAGGTTGAACCTTGAATGTGGTTTGTTCTAGGGTTAACCTAGTAAATGCTTTGTTTGGTTAAATGGTTATATCTTTGGTGGAAGGCTTGCTGTTATCAAACCTATAGTCCTTTGGGTGAAATGTCACTGATGAAATACCTCTATGGTGTTGTTTGCTTTGGGTGATCATCAATGAGGTTTGAAAATGGTCGTTGTTTGTCTTTGCAAACTACTATTAAGAAGGAATGAATGTTGATTCGAATAAGAAGTGATAAAATTTTCCATAGACAATAAATGTAATTGAATGAGTGAATGAATCTATGATCTATAGAAAGTTTGGAAGTGGAAGTCGATTTTCCCCAAAGCTCCATTAATTGTTGTTTTAATCATCTATTTAGTTGTTATTGCATGATTAGCATATCTTGCTTTTCTAGTTGTTGTCTTTCAATTTTATAACTTAGGACCAAAAAAACCAACTAAACCCTCCATTTTTACATGCTTTTATATGTATCTATATATGCATGTATCTAGTATGTTTTCTTCTATATATGTTTGAACACTTGGAAATATCCCTCTTCTTCGTGGACGACCCCGACTTGCCATTATCTAATTAGTTGTAGATATGAAGCATTAGGACTTATAAATATTAACTTTGAGAGGTATGACGACGACCTCCCATATATACATTGTTGGAACAGGCCCTTCACAAAAATAATACTGCACACTCATGTACTAACGCATACACAATTAAATATTGGATGCTAAAAATTATCTCATAAAAACATAGAGCATACATGGAGCTGCATGTTTGTTTCGGTAAAGAAACTTTAATATTGCTACGTCTGATTATTGAAGAATACAAGTGGAGCTTATACAATCTAATTCTAATTAACTAACTATCCTACAAATATGCTACGACTAACCCACACTTAACTAACAACTCTAATTAAAACAAATATCAATTCCTACATTCTAGCCACAATAACATGATCAGATTTATTGCTTTGTCTGAGCAAAAAAATTAACTTTAACTAGGACTAATTCAAAGTACAGTAAAACAGTAAATAACAACTAATTTAACCAATATTCACTCCCTTAATATGGTTGTTATTCATACGCGCCACCATGTTGAAGCCGTCTCCTTATCACTGAGCATAGTGAGTATTTCATCGAACACTCCAAGCTTCTATTGCCAACTTCTTTTCACTGAGAAGACAGAGTGTTTATAGACACTCCCACACCTCATTTATGGTCTCCTTTTCACTAAGGAGATAGAGTGTTTTCAGACGCTTTATGTTTGACAGTCTCCAAATCACAAAGGAGAATTAGTGATTTTTCAAACACTCATGTTTCTTCTTCTCTTTTTTAGTGAGGAGATTGAGTGATTCAGGACACTCCTTGAATTATAGATACTCTACCCACTTGATCATTCCTGATGGCGAAGCTCTTGGACATAACTTTATCTCGGAAACCCTGAGCTTTCAGACATGCCTTTCTATGTGCGTGCTGCCTTGGTGTTGGAGTTGTGGTTGTTAAGCATTCATCATGTTTGTCTGCCTTTGCTCAGATATGAATTGTTAGAATAGGCCATTAACAGAATATAATACTACACTCTCACATATAAACACATACACAATTAAATATTGGATGCTAAAAAATCTTTCTTAAACACATGGAGCATACATGGAACTACATGTTTGTTTCGGTTAAGAAAATTTAATATTGCTACATCTGATTATTGAAGAATACAAAAGGAATATATATAATCTAATTCTAATTAACTAACTAACCTACAAATATACCACTGACCCAAACTCCCCACTAACTAACAACTCTAATTAAAACAAATATCAAATCCTACATGCTAGAACCAATAACACGATCAGATTTATTGCTTTGACTGAGAAACAAATTTAACTTTAACTATGACTAATTCAAACTACAGTAAAACAGTAAATAACAACTAGATTAACCAACAAAACCAGTCAGAAAGGGTATTACTTTCTTATTCTAATTCTAATTGATTTATATCTCTATACCTCTCTCAAGCTAAGCATAAGACTGGTCGCAACACAATGCTTGGAGTGTAAGAACTCAAACTGAGGACGGGGTAACCGTCATGTAAAGATGTCAGCAAGCTGCAAGTCTGTAGGAATATGAGCAACTTTGAGCTTTCCAGAACACATAATCTCGCGCACAAAATGATAGTCAACATTAATGTGCTTGGCTCTGTTATGGGGAACTGAATTCTGAGCCAGAAAGAGAGGACTATTATTTTCACACAACAAAACAGGGGGAGCACGAGTCGATACACATAAATACAGATGAAGATTCATCAACAAGCCTACTCCACATCAGTATTTGCCATAGCACGTTATTTTATTTCTAAACTAGAAAGATAAACTGCAGGTTGCTTCTTACCACTCTAAGACACCAATTTACCACCAAAGAAAATAGCATAACCATATGTAGACCTACGAGTCTCAATGTAACGAGCCCTATCAGAATCAGAATAACCTAGAATTGGTAAAGCAGGTGAATTTGTGCAAAACAGAAGACCATAGTGGAGAGTACCACGAACATAGCATAAAGTTTGAATGGCGGATTGGAAATGGTCATTAGTAGGAGTCTGCATGCGCTGACTGATCGTGTTCACAACATAAGACAATCTGAAATGTGTAATCGACAAATACCAAAGTGCACCAACCAGGGATCGATAAAGGGTGGGATTTCTAAATGGCTTATGAAAGAGCTAGAAAGCTGTAAAAAACCACAAAAAGAATGGCAATGGGCTTAGAATCTTGCATTTCAGCACGCGGAAAAATGTCCTTGGCGTATCCGGCCTTACCAAGGAATAAGCCTTCAGATGTATGAATAACTTCTAAACCCAAAAAACACTGCAGAGTGCTAAGATCGATAATCATAAATTCCAGATTATCCCGATCAATAAACTTTCGAATGAGACGGCTATCATTCCCAGTAAGAATAATGTTATCAACATAAGCCAACAAGTAGAGCAAAGAGGAACCTTGATAAAAGACAAATAGAGATGTATCGGAGGAACAGCATACAAAACCTAGGACAACCAAAAATGAGGTGATGACCTTGTGTAGAAGACAAACAAAATCAGGGTGCATCGGGTCTTTGTATCCAGCCGACTGCTCCATATATAGTAGTGAATCAAGAATACCATTAAAAATGCATTCTTGACATCCATCTATCATAAGGGCTAATTACGAGTGACAACCAGAGATAAAACAGTACGAACGGTAGAAGCTTTCACCATAGGCTAAATGTATGATCATAATCAAAATAGGTAGTTACAAAAATCCCTGAGCAACTAACCTTGCTCTGTGTCTGTCAAGAGAGCCATCGACTTTATACTTCAAAAACAAAAACACATTTTGAACCAACAAAATTGGCATGGGATGGATGAGGAACTAAATCCCACGTTTGCTGAGTGCAAAGAGCATCCATCTCTGAGTTCATAACAACATCCCATTCAAGATTCTTGACAACCGAGCAATGTGTACAAGGCTCAGTTTTAGAAAATAAAGCACTCAGTAAACCAATAATATTATATAATGAAAAGTCCCTGTACCAGAGAAAGTCTGTTCGCGATCGAGTAACCATTGGATGACAAGAAGGACACGACGGGTGAGATGACGTAGATCCTGAGGCAAGCATGGAACCCAAGGCTGGTAGTGGTGGAGATCGAGCAGGGGAAGCTGGCATCAGAGACCAAACAGGCTGAGCAGAGGGCTGATATTTTTTGGAGGTCATCGGAACCAAGGATGGTGGAGCGTGAGCCACACTCGCTGGTGGTGCGTCAGCCGTACGCAATGGCGGCGGACTAAACGTGCTGGCTACTGGAGGTGCGTTCTGCAGTTGGGCTGGTGGCATGTCCTTCTGGCCTCCGTGTAGAGGATAGATACAATTATCAGATAAACCCAGAGCTCTTAGAATAAACTGTAAATCAACATTTTAAAAAAAATAATGGCCAATTAAATCGGCTGTAGATGATGGATCAAACATCTCTGATGTTACATACAAGGGCTCCAAAAATGTGGAAACATCAAGTTAAGGTAGATCAGTGAAAGTACTTGTACGGGTTGCTGGAAAAAAAAATCTCATCAAATCGAGCATGGCGAGTGATGTACTCCTTCTTCAAAGGAGGATCTAAAAAATGATAACCCTTGTACTTTGAACTGTAACCCAACAATATAAAAGACATAATCTGAGGTTCTTATTTATGCGGAACATAGGGCCTCAAATACAGAAAAACTTGACCACCAAATGGATGAAAATTGGAGTAGTTAGGAGTAGTACAAAAAATAGTAGAGATCGGAGACTGGCCAGATAAAACTGGTGTTTGTAGCTTGTTGATGATGTAGACTCTTGTAAAAAAACATCATACCAAAATGAATGATGAAGGCTGGAATGAAAGAGCATCGACAATACTATCTCGGTGATGTGACGATACTTCTGTTCTGCAAAACCATATTGCTCTGGAGTGTAAGGATATGAAAGCTGATGATGAATGCCCTTAGATGTAAAATGTGATCACATGTAATGATTCAGAATCTCGGTTCCACCATCACTTTGAAATACTTTAATGGTGGTAGAAAACTGGTTCGCAACAAGAGCCTCAAATTGCATATAAGCCTCTACAAAATCAGACATTCATCGCAGACGATATAACCAGGTGAACCGAGAAAAATCATCAACAAAAATGACATAATAATAGTACTCAGCATGAGAGACAACAGGAGAGGGTCCCCAAAGATCACAATGAACTAGATCAAGTATGCGTGGTGCGCATTTTATATTATCACTAAAAGAAAGGTGTTTGCCTTTATCAATCTCATAAGAGGGACATAAGTGAGGCTTAGGCAGCAACCTAGTAACTAACAAACATCTAGACTTGCTCAAAGAAGATATGATATTGTGGGGAACATGACCCAATCTACTATGCCAAAGTTCAAAAGATGCTTTGAAAGCACTTGATGCAACAAAAACAGATAAAGCAGCACCACCAAAATTCAAAACATATAAACCCCTATCATGATAGCCTTTCCAATTACATCACTAGTAATCTTGTTCGAAATAGTGAAAGATGAATAATCAAAACAAATAGCAACATTCATATCTGGAGTCAACTTGCTAATTGATAGCAAATTTTTAGTAATAAGTGGAACCACAAAAATATCATATAAGGATAATGAACCATAGATTCGAGAATGACCAACATGGGTAATGTTAAGAGCAGAACCATGAAAACAACAACATGGTTTTTACTAGAATAATGAGTCATGTGATCAAGAGTGGACTGAAAAGAAGTCATGTAGCTTGTCGCACCAGAATCAGCTATCCAACGTGGATGCGGCAAAAAGCCAGGAGAAGAAGCCCGAGAGACCAAGCGAGGACAAGTCGAGAAAAAGTGACCAAATTTCTTATGCCATTGAACTGGTACCATTCACCGTGCAATTTAGAAAAAGGATTGAAAAGAACAGAGAATTTTTCAAAATTTGTTGGTGTTTTTTTTTGTTTTTTTGAACTAACAATCCAGAACAATAACAGAGAGACATAACTCATTAATCACACAACAATATTGTGACTGATAGTTGACGTTTGCCTCGGCGTTAGTGCTTGGAAGATAGCAACAATGGATTGAAAAGAACAGAGAATTATTTTAAAAAAAGAAAGAGAAAAAACTAGGAATTTTAGAGAAACATGTCTGATATCATGATAAAAGTAAAATCCACAAATAATTGTGGCTATGTGTATTCATATATATAATGGGTACAAAGGGTATACAAAGCCTAAACAAATATGGAACATGATATATACACAATCAAACAGAAAGGGCTGGGAGGCAGTCGTCATGCCTCTCAAAGATAATATTTAGAAGCTCAAATTATGGCTAACTGCTACATAGTAGCTAGTGGTAAGATGGGGTTGTCCACAAGGAAGTGGGGGTTTTATCAAGTGTTAAGCGTAGTTAAAAAGCACACGAAGAAGTCACTCTGCGTGTGTGGTAACAAAGTGGGGGGGGGGGGGGTTGGGGTTGGAAAACTCTTCGACTACTTTAACAACTAAATTAACCAACAATTAGAACAAACAATATAACTACTATTATATTAGCACTAAAGATGTAATTAATATGATAATGAGTCTTGGGCGCATTTGGTTTACATATCTAGTCATCCTTTGATCATAGATTAATTATCCTATTTTTATGCATCAATCACACATTGTGAAGAACTTATCAACACCTCTCGAGTGTTGATATTTCTCACCTCTCATCGGTTATAGTTAGAGCGGGCGATCGGTGCCATACAATTACCCTTATCCTCGGGTCAACCTACACGATCAACATCATAGACTTCCCCGAGGATAGCAATACACACGGAGACCCAGCATGACTACCACAATGTTCTACAAGCAAGAAACACTTAGATAACACAAGTATATTTACTAATAACGACTACAAGGAACGACATTCATGCTAATCATTATTAGTAGACGACATTGATAACTAGGCAAACCCATCTAAATTCAACCTAAGTATAAGAAACTCCATCAATCAACAATCATAATTAGTTGTCACTCCTAACTATGACATAGCATTGATCAACAACAATCAAGTTGACTAAAAGTCAAAGTCTTTTGGGTTTGACCAAAAACCTAGCCATAATAAATCCACAATCTTTAACTAGTTGATCACCCTAGTCTTAATCATGCATTAATCACACTAGAAAGCACTAAATATACTTGATAATCAAAGCACAAAATAGGATAAATTGAATCTCACAATTTATACTAGAAATGCTTACCAATTGCTCCTAAGAGTATATTTAGCCTAGATTAGCTAAACCATAACAAAACAACAATAATCCATGGTAAACATAGAAGAAAAGATGGAAAATAAATGAAGAACTAGGGTTTCTAAGGGAGTAGTTCGGGTAGAAATGAATGAGGAGAGAAAGAGATAAGGTTTTGGAGTATTTATAGTACGAATTGTGGTTAAAATGGGTCAAAGCCCGCTGCGGACGCATGGGCGGTCAGCATGGTCACGAGGCACGGTTACTGTTGCGAGGCGGTGGGATGAGAAGGCAAGGAGAGGCTGCTGCACGATGCTGGGATGCGAACGTGTGGGCGCATGGTCCTTTGCGCTTGACCCGTGGCTGCAAACTGGAGGTTGTTTTTGTGGCTGGCGCACAGTCTTGAGGAAGGATAAGGTTTTCGTGCGCCACTGCGCACTAGCTCTCTCAGGACGCGAGTTTTATCTCTAGGGCTACGCTCTATGGCCTATTTTCCACTGCGCAGGCATGTGGCTAAGGGCACTGGCCAAGCGCCCGGTCTTCTTCACCTGGTCAGTTGAGCCGGTCTTCCCATCGGTCAGCTTGCTTTCGTTCTTAAATATACGGACTTTCATCTACCACATTTAGGCCGTGGCCTTCAATCTTCTACCATTCTAGTGAATGGCCTTTACCAAACCAATCCAAAGTGCTTATGAGTCATCTACAAGTTAAGCTTACAAAAAGGAATCTAAACGCTCGTAAGGACAAAAAATCCATTAGACTATAAATAGGTTACAAAATGAAGGATTCAGATATGAAAACCGAAAAATGGCTATCTAAACCCCTTATGATGTAAACCTACCATAATCCAGCAATATTCTAACAAAAAGATAACAAAAGAGATAATAAATGCTTTAGAAAATACATGCATTTGACGTCCTATCAAACCTCCCTGCAATTAAACCTTTACCCATCCTCGAGTAAACAAGAACAAGCAAAGATTTAGGTGTAAGTCAGCATGGAAATTTTTTCCCCAGAACATCCAACATCATATTCCTAGACTACCCTAACCCCCAAAACATAAGAATCTCTCACACTCGCACATCCCAAAGTTTAAGATAATGTAAACAACCATAGGTGAGTTATAAAATGCAAGTGAAAATTTAGGTTACTCTGCCAAAGAGGCCACCAATAGACAAATCAAGAGAAGCATAACTTTTTTTTTTAAATTTCTCTTATTTTCTCTCATTTAGCCTAGGAGCCCTCTTGGGTTTTCATCCTAGCTTCACTCTTCTTTTTTTTCAAAACTCACCCTCACCTTTTTCTGCACCATTTGGCCTCTCATTTTTGCATAGGTTGCCCTTTTGGGTTTTCAGCCTATCCTGGCCCCCCCAATTTAGTCTAAGTTTCCCTATGTACATGAGCAAACATGAGCATCCACATCCCACCTCCTCACACTTAGAATATGCAATGTCCTTAATGCATATAAATAATCAAAAGCACAAGTAGGGATAAAGGAATACGAAATGCTCACAATTAGGACCTTGAAGGTCCCGCCCCACTGTCTTGGCTTGAGCATCTCAGTGCTCTCTCCTCCTCATGTATGCTCCACTTCTCCATGAACTTCGGTGGTGGGGCATTTCTGGCGGACAATTGGAGCAATGCAAGCATTGCATCCATGCTATCGTTCATGCTCTCACAAGTGTCCTCAATGTAGTACTCAAGGATATCCATCCACTGGTCCATGCGACGAAACCCATTGTTCATATTTTCTTGCATGGTGTGGAAGGATTCTTGTGGTTGTGGAGCACTTCTGCCTCCTTGCACTCGAGATGTGAGTTATTCTCTAAAAGTTTCCCTAGGGGTTGATAATGTGAAACCCTTTCTGGGACACCCACTAGGCTATCCAAAGAAAGAGTCATGTATTGTTCTCCTTCACGATGAAGCCAAATGAACTTTGTGGGATCTTCTGTGGTTTTCAACATTTTTGCCTTTTCCATGTATTTGATGATGCAGAAGCTATCCTCGGGATAACCACCAATTGGCTCCAAGCTCGGTGGGGGAAGAATATTCTTTGCTTGTGCTAAGAGATTGATAATCCCCCCTACACAAATGCGCCTTGAATTCTTCTTCGACAAACCAGTTCATCTATCAACCCATTCATCAACCCAATTATGGAAACCCTCTCTGTGTGGCATAACTGCCCAAAGGCATTTCAAATCAATCACAGAAGACTTGTTAAACTCTCCCTGACAAAAAAAAAGAGTAGGATTGAGGATGTGATGGATATACCGGATCGCCAGATGGATGATTGAAGAGGCTTTGGCTTGATGATGTCTTGTTTCTCCCATGAGAAGTGCCCAAAACCATTGGTCAGTGTAAACTCCTCATTTCCTAAAATTCTCTTCTTTCTAGATGTTCGGTATATAGTTCCACTTAAAGGCCAACATGATATCATCGTACAAAGCTTTCCTTCTTTTGTTGTTGAGGTGAAACTCAATCCCCGGGCAACCATCTTCATAAATGGTCTTCCTTACCGTGGATAGGAACTCAAGTGTCCACTATCTATAAGTTAGGGCACTAACCTTTGTGAAATCCTCTAGGCCACTTGTATCCAACATATGATCGATCGCCCCAGCAAACCCAATAGTCAATACTTCCCTATCCGCAAACCGAGTGGCCATGATATCTCTATTGCTCAATCTCTCCCATCTTTTGGAAAAATATCCATCATAAGGAAGAGATATGCCATAAGCTATAGGAGGTGCTTGGTTAGAGGAACTAGCGTCTCTCATTTTTCTCTTCTTAGGGGCCATAAGGAAGATAGATTCAAATCACCAACCCACAACACAATGAAGAACAAAGTCTATTCCCCAATAGCACCACAACAAGAATTTACAAATTCACCTAAGCCACCACCAAAAAAACCAACAAAATGATTTCACTACAATTTCCACCACAATTCACAACATTACTCCAACAATCTCCATAAATATTTCCACAACAATTAAAAACACTACCACCATAAAACTCTACAATAAGCACAAAAACTACCACTTCAACAAGTATATCCCTAACCTCAATCAAAATATTATAACCATCTTCAAGCACAACAATCTCAACTAACTCATCAAGCTCATCAAACACACAAGAAGGCAAATTTTGAAGAATTACCCATAATGGTGCTTTGGAATTTTTGGGTTTATTTGGGTGCTCCAAGTGGTTGTAAAAGCCTCCAATAATGCTCAAGTGCCAAGAATTTTCACCATTTGCTCATAACTCTTCCGGAGTGAAGAACCCCAAAATTGTTGATTTTTAGCCGTTCATGAAGAGAAATATTCACTTTCCTTTGTTTGGAGGAAGAATTGGGTTTGCTTTTAGTGAGGAAAGTGTTTAGGAATGGAAGGGTAAGGATTTGTATGGTAGAGAAGGAAGGATTTGGAAGTGAAGGTGAAAGGAAGAAATATTTTGGTCTTGGAAGAGAAGGGAGAGCTTTAAAGGGAGGATAAGGTATGGGAGGATGAGAAATGTTCTGCACAAGGAAGGAGAAAAGAGGAGAACGTAAGAAATTAGGGTTGAAAGAGAAAAAGAAAATAAAAAATTTATAGGGGGAGGTGGGCCGCCCGAGCGTGCGGGCTCGCGCTAGGCTGCGCTGGCCATGAGTCCCAGTCCTAGGCGTTGCGCGCCAGGCCTTTCGTTGCTCACGCTGGCGCACAGATGATAACACTAGCCGTGCACCTTGGATTTCTGATCAGGTTGTCACGTGTGGCCGCACGCCACCTCTCGCTCGCTGTGCATTTTGGTACTGGGAACGCTCTCCACGGTCCCTTTTCTTGGCACGGGAGTGCAGCTAAGAGAGCTAGTCGCGCGCCCTATCTCCTTTGGCCTTGTTTCATCTCAGTTTCCTGCAACATGCAAAACAAACACCCAAGCGTAATATCTCTCCAAAAACAACGAAGATAAAGCAATTAAGTCAGCTCAAAACCAAGTTTATTTAATGTCGCCAGCGTGACTTATTCATAAAACATAGAAAAAATGAAGCTACATCAACGGGATGACATCAATGGAACCCGGATGATCAAAACCAACTTATTTAAAGTCGTCAGCAAGACTTATCCAAAAATCCACTACTCTCTAACCGGGTCATCGAGGAGTGTTTTCTCGACTAGCTCCAGTTGGAAACTCTCATAGTAGGGCTTCAAGCGGTGCCCATTCACTTTGAAGACTTTCGTAGTCTCCTCACTCATGATTTCAACCACTCCATGTGGGAAACATTTCACCACCACAAAAGGGCCAATCCACTTTGACCTCAACTTTCCTGGAAATAACCGAAGGCGTGATTGGAAAAGAATGATTTTTTGACCAACGTCAAGGTCCTTCCTATTGATTAAGCTATCATGCCTAGCCTTGGTTTTTTCATTTTTAAATTACAGAGTTTTAATAGGAGTCATTCTGAATCTCCTCAAGCTCTTGCAATTGTAACTTTTGGTGCACACCAGCTTCATCCAAATTCATATTGAAGCTTTTGACGGCCCAATATGCTTTGTGTTCAAGCTCAACCGGTAAGTGACAAGGCTTCCCATAAACCACTTGATATGGAGACATTCCAGTCGGTGTTTTATAGGCCATCCTATATGCCCATAAAGCATAATCTAGCCAGATACTCCAATCCTTCCTATTCGGGTTAACCATTATCTCAATGATAGATTTGATCTCACAATTGGAGATCTCGGCTTGGCCATTCGATTGTGGGTGATAAGTCATGGAGGTCTTATGAGTTACCCTATAATTTTTCATCAACGGCTCAATTGTGCGATTGCAAAAGTGGGTTCCTCGGTCACTAATCACGAAATCTGCCACCGCTTTTGAATCATTGTGCGAACTAGGAAAAGATGTTAGCTTTCAAGAAATCTGCCACCGCTTTTGAATCATTGGTCCTCGTGGCCTTTTCCTCGACTCAATTGGACACATAATCTATGGAAAGAAAAATATAAACACACCCAAAAGAGTTGGGAAAGGGTATCATGAAGTCAATCTCCCATACATCACAAACATTACAGTACAAGATGCTTGTTTGTGGCATTTCATTCTTTTGGGAGATGTTTCCCATTCTTCGACACTTATCACAAGATTGGAAAAACCGATAGGATTGCTTCATCGTGTGAGACCAATAGAGACCACTTTCAAACACCTTCAAAGCAGTTCTACTGGCACCGAAGTGCCCACCACATGCAAGAGAGTGACACACATTTAAAATTGAACTCACTTCACTCTCCAGGAAACATCTCCAGATCATTTGATCCAAGCAATGCTTCCACAAATATGGATCATCCCACACATAGTGCTTAGCCTCACTCCTGAACCTATCTCTTTGAGCCTTGGAGAAATGTGGGGGAAATTGTTGGAAGACAAGAAAATTAACTAGATTGGTATACCAAGGGTGAGCCTCTCTCATTGCAAACAATATTCATCAGGAAATTCTTCCCGAATGGTCTCCCTTTTGGGATTCTCAATAGCACTCTTCGACCCATCAATCGGTGTCAACCGACTTAGCTGGTCGACCACCACATTCTCACTCCACTTCTTATCCCTCATATCTAAATCAAACTCACTCAAGAGAAGTATCCCCATAATCTATCTAGGTTTGGCTTCCTTTTTGGTCATCAAATGGCGAAGAGACACATGGTCCGTGAAGACAATGACCTTCGTACCAAGTAGATATGACCTAAACTTCTCAAGAGTGAATACTACCACCAACAACTCTTTCTCCGTGGTGGAGTAATTGTGTTGTGCATCATTAAGAGTTATCGAGGCATAGTATATAACATGTAGGATTCTCCCTACCCTTTGACTTGGAACCGTACCAATGGAATAGTAACTAGCATCACACATAATCTTAAAAGGGAGGTCCCAATTAGGGAATTAGGGGGTTGGATAGTGGGGGCAGAAATAAGCATTGCCTTCAACGTGTCAAAAGCTCTTTGGCATTCTAGGTCAACCACAAAAGTTGCCTCTTTTTGCATCAATTTGCACAAAAGGGAGGCAATCTTAGAAAAGTCCTTAATAAAATGCTGGTGAAAACCTGTGTGACGTAGGAATGACCTCATTTCTCTAACACTCAAGGGGTAGGATAGGGATTGGATTATGTCAACCTTCGATTATCTACTTCTAGACCTTGAGAAGAGACCACATAACCCAATACAATGCCTCTTTTCACCATGAAGTGGAATTTTTCAGAGTTTAATACAAGATTGCTTTCAATGCATCTCTTGAGCACTAAAGATAGATGGTTTAAAAAACTATCAAAAGAATCTCCATGAACGATGAAATCATCCATGAAAACCTCAACAAAGTTCTCAATAAACTCCAAAAATATACATACCATGCACCTTTGGAATGTGCCGGGAGCATTGCATAGACCAAATGGCATGCGCCTATAGAAAAAAGTGCCAAATGGACATGTAAAAGTGGTCTTCTCTTGGTCTTCTGGGGCTATGGCAATTTGGAAATACCCGGAATACCCATATAGAAAACAATAGAAATCCCGTCCGGCAAGCCTCTTGAGCATTGGTCAATAAAGGGTAGAGGGAAATGCTCATTCCTGGTTACCACATTCAATCTACGGTAGTCAATACACACTCTCCACCCATTTTGCACTCGGGTGGGGAACTAATTATCCCTCTTGGTTCTCTACATGCCACTTTTCTTATGCACTACTTGGGTGAGACTCACCCACTTGCTATTGGAGATGGGGTAAATCATACAGGCTTGGAGCAATTTCAGAATCTCGCACTTCACTATCTCCATCATCGGTGGGTCAAGCCGATGTTGGGGTTGCCTCACTGATTTGGCCCCATCATCTAACAAGATACAATGCATGCAAGTGGAATGACTAATCCCCTTGATATCGGCAATAGTCCACTCATTTTCCTTCTTATGGGCTCTAAGAACCTCCATAAACCTCCCCTCTTGTTCCTTGGTGATCTCACTAGAAAATATCATGGGTAAAGTTTCTCCCCCACCAAGGAATGCATATTTCAAATTCTTGGGTAGTGGTTTCAACTCCACTACCGGTGCCTTCTCAAAAGACGTGGGGATTCCCACATCTTGAGGTGTATCGAGAACTTTGCTAGGGGCATTGAGAGGTAGCTTGTCAACAAAATTTTGCCCCTCTATAGTCTCAAGCAGATTTATCCTCAAAGAATAATCATGCAATTTATTTACATCAAGAATATTTTCTAAAGAGACCTTCAAACAATCATTGCCATTAATCACAAACACATCTTGCATATAGTCATCAACAAAATCAACAATACCAATAGCATGGAAAGAATGACCTTCACTAGGAAATTTCATGGTATTATAAATGTTGAACTTCACAATTTCCCTCGTTAAACTCCATGGTTAAACACCCACAATGCACATCGATTTTTGTTCTAGATGTTTTCAAAAATGGCCTCTCTAACAACATAGGGGCAACACGTTTATCACTTTCCATATCTAGAACATAGAAATCAGTGGAGAAAATCAAAGTATCAACTTTAACCAACACATCTTCCACAATTCCCCTAGGGTAGGCATTAGAACGATCAGCCAATTGGATCACTACCCCAGTTTCATGCAATTTTCCAATATCTAGGTATTCATATAAAGAGTATGGAATCACATTGATATATACTCCTAGATCTACCATGGTATTTTGGAAATTCTTACCACCTATGATGAAAGGGATGATAAACATGCCGGGATCATCACATTTAGGGGGGAGTTTATTTTGCAAAAGGGATGACACTTGACCACCAATTTTTATCTTTTCACCATTTTTCAAAATTTTGTTCCTTCCAGGGGTACACAATTCATTAAGGAATTTAGCAAACCTAGGCACTTGGTAAATGGCATCAAATATAGGAATATTTACCTCACACTTGTGGAAGACCTCAAAGAGCGCCTTGTTCTCGTCCTTGCAATTTTTGTCCCGCAAAGCTGCTGGAACGGGTGGTAGTGGAAGGATTTTCTCAATTTCACGCTTTTTCGGTGGTTGAGTGACCACCTCTTTGACCTATTTTCCCTTCACCACAAGTTACTCTTCTATCTCTTTCCCGACCTTCACAATCTGCTTGGGATCTTTGGTCTCCTTTCTACTCCTCAAGGTTATGACACTAGCATTAGGAGGCCGGGGTTTTAACTCCGGCTGTGATGGAAGTTTCTCAGAATCCCTAGCTTCCAACCGAGCCACGGAGAATGCTATTTAACTAACTTGGATTTCTAAACTCTTGAATCTTACGAAAGAACGGTCATCCACACCCACAATTCTAGTTGTGGTATGGTCTTCTAAGTTAGCAACCATATTGGTTATAGCATGTAATAGTTCCTTATGCTCCAATTTTACTTCCCTTCCCGAGGATTAGATGACCCCTTATCTCTTGGGTAGGGTTGTTTTGGTCCTCGATTATGCCTTTAATTTCCTTGGTATTTTTGTTGTACACCTTAATGATTCTGTTGATACACACCTTGGTCATCTGGATAACCACCTTGGGGGTTAGATTGCCTGGCTTGATCGTCTCTCCACCTAAAGTTTGGATGGTTCCCCCAACTGGGATTGCAGGTATTAGAGTAGAGATCATACTTCTTGCCATTTCCTTGTCCCCTTTGGAAGCTTTGGCCACCTTGGTAGCTTCTATTTCCTTGATAACCTTGGCCTTGTCCCCCTTGATAACCTATAGCCTTAGCCTCCTCAAATCCTTCACCTTGGAGTTGTGGGCATATATCGGTGGAATGGTCCAACGAACACACCCCACACACCTTGACATGGTGCCCCCCCTTTCATTAGCTCCTTCATCATGAATGCTAAAGCTTGCACCTTCTTCTCAAGTTTGGGGGTTTCCGAAGGTGGAACCTCTTGTACCCTTGCTCTTTCTCTCACACCAAATTATCTTGTCTCATTAGCCATTTCTTCAAACAATGCCATGGTATCTTTTGGGCTCTTGTTGGTAATCAATCCATTACAAGCGACATTTATCATCCTCATATCCTCAATGGAAAAACCATCAAAGAAATAGTACACAAGATCTCCTTCCTTGTATGGGTGGTAGGGGCAACTTGCTAGCAACTTCTTGAACCTCTCCCAATATTCGTATAAAGATTCACCAGAATATTGTGAGATATTGCTTAAATCCTACTTTAGCCTGGCCGACTTGGTTGCTGGAAAGAACTTATCCAAAAATTTTCCCTTGATCTCTTTTCATGATGTTATACTTCCCAAGGAAAGGTAGTATAACCAATCTTTGGCCGCATCCTTCAAAGTGAAAGGGAATGCTCTTAGATTGAAATTGTCCTCTGAAATTCCGGATAGCTTCATGTTTATGCTCACATAGTGAAACTCGGACAAATGCTTGTTTGCGTTCTCCCCGCTTATCCCATGGAAAGTTGGTAGATAATGGATCATCCCGGATCTAAACTTACAAGTGACATTTCCTGGGAGAGGAGGGAATGTGATGCAAAGGGGTTGGATTTTTAGGTCGGGAGCTATGAGGTCCCTCAAAGTTCTATTTTCATCCGCCACAGTTGGTGTGACTACTTTGGGTAATGATTGGGTGGCTTGGTTAGCAAAATGGGCTACTCCTTGCTCTCTGGAGTGTTCCTAAGAGATTGGGATCTTAGTGCAAGGGTTCTTGTCTATTGGTACGAGTATCAACCATAAAACAAGAACCAAATCAATACAACCTTATCCCAAGTAACAATAAAAAAAGAAAGCAAAACATCAAAAACAAACAACTAAAAACAAAACACACAAAAAACTACATGAACACTTTAGATAAAATATGCCTTTTCCCCGGCAGCGGCGCCAAAATTTGGGAGGCCGTCACCGTGCCTCTCAAAGATAATATTTATAAGCCCAGATTACGGCTAACTACTAAATAGTAGCTAGTGGTAAGACGGGGTCCTCCACGAGGAAAAGGGGATTTTATCAAGTGTTAAGCATAGTTTAAAAAGCATATGAAGAAGTCACTCTACGTGTGTGGTAACAAAGTGGGGGGTTTTGGTGTTGGAAAACACTACGACTACTTTAACAACTAAATTAACCAACAATTAGAGCAAATAATATAACTACGATTATATTAGCACTAAAAATGTAATTAATATGATAACGAGTCTTAGGTGCAATTAGTTTACATTTATAGTCATCCGTTGATCATAGATTAATGATCCTATTTTTATGCATCAATTACATATTGTGGAGAACTTATCAACACCTCTCAAGTGTTGATATTTCACACCTCTCCTCGGTTATAGTTAGAGTGGGCGATCAGCGCCACACAATAACCCTTATCCTCGGGTCAACCCAGACGATCGGCGTCATAAACTTCCCCATGCATATCAATACACACGGAGACCCAACACGACTACCACAATGTCCTACAAGCAAGAAACACATAGACAACACAAGTATATATACTAATAACAACTATGAGGATTGACATTAATGCTAATTGTTATTAGTGGACCACATTGATAATTAGGCAAACCCATTCAACCTAAGTATAAGCAATTCCATCAATCAACAATCATAATTAGTTGTCACTCCTAATTATAACCTAGAATTGACCAACAATAATAACGTTGACTAAAAGTCAAAGTCTTCTGGGTTTGACAAAAAACCTAACACATAATCAATCCACAATCCTAACTAGTTGATCACACTACTGTATGCATTAATCACACAAGAAAGCACCAAATATACTTGATAATCAACGCACAAAATAGGATAAATTGAATCTCACAAATTTCATACTAGAAATGCTTACTAATTGCTCCCAAGAGTATATTTAGCCTAGATTATCTAAACCAATAGAAAAAAACAACAATCCATGGTAAACATAGAAGAAAGATGGAAAATAAATGAAGAACTAAGGTTTCTAAGGGAGTAGTTGATGCGTCCATTTTATGTGCATAATTTAGTACTCTTTGGGATCACTTTTGTTATCAAGAGCTTGTGTTTTACCTTGAAATTCTCTTAGGAGAGGTAAGCGCAACTTTACGCTCTTTTACCTCTTCTAAGTGGATTTTGCATGACAAAGGAAGAACATGGAGACTTGAAGACCGGAGGCCATTGAAGATCACCTTTCAAAGACTTTGAAGACTTGATTCAAAGTCTTGAAGACTTGAAGACCGGAGTCCGTTGAAGATCATCTTTTGAAGACTTGCTTCAAAGATTTGAAGACTTGAAGAATGAGAGGGATTATTGTGAAGAAGAGTGCTTCTTACAAGAAGAAGAAAAGAAGACAATGGTAAGTTCTGGCACCCGTAGCGCCCCAAGACAAACATGACCCCGACAAGGGTAAGTCCTGTTAGTTGTTGTTGCATGCTTTGAATATTTAACTTGCTTGATTTGTTAACTTGTTTTTCAATTCATAATTTGGGACCAAAACCAACCAACCCCCCTACGTGTTTTTATATATATCTATATATGCTTATATCTAGTATGTTTTCTCCTACATATGTTTAAACACTTGGAAAGATCCCTCTTCTCGTGGATGACCCCGACTTGCCATTATCTACTTAATTGTAGATATAAAGCATAATGGTTTAAAAATATAACTTTCAGAGGTACGACGACGACCTCCCATTAGTTTGGGTAGAAATGAGTGAGGAGAGAATGAGTAAGGTTTTGGAGTACAAAATCAAAAGGGGTCAAAGCCTGTTGCAGAAGCACGGGCATGCATTAAGCACGAAGGCTACGCAATGCTGGGACGAGAGCGCGTGGTTCTTCATGCTAGACACGCGGTCGTAAACTGGAGGGTGCTTTCGCGGCTTGCCTCCATGCACGTTGGCGCACGATCTCAAGGCAGGATAAGGTCTTCGCGAGTGGTCGCGCACTAGTTTGCACAGGCCGCGCGTTCCGGTTCTACAGCTACGCTCCATGGCCTATTTTACATCGCGTGGGAGCACGGCTAAGGGCGCTGGCCGTGCGCCCGGTCTTCTTCACCTAGCCGGTTGGCCGGCCTTCGTTCTTCAAAATCTGGTCTTTCTTCTAGGTAAACAGGTAAATAGTATAAACAGTGGAACCCACGGTAGAGCCCTAAGAGAGCCCT
Organism: Rubia yunnanensis; assembly: GCA_037428765.1. Lineage (NCBI taxonomy): Eukaryota > Viridiplantae > Streptophyta > Magnoliopsida > Gentianales > Rubiaceae > Rubia > Rubia yunnanensis. The sequence goes on from CM075065.1 coordinate 77,527,923, forward strand.
ACCAAATACAAAACCAGTCCAACCCTAGGTTACTTTGATGAACCTAGGGAGCAAAATCCAAGGGGGGGGGGGGGAGGGGAGGAATGAAACTCTAAGAGCACCCCTCCCTCCCACCCCCCATTTTCTAAAATAAAAAACTAACAACCCTTAGCAATATAAGTCTAGCAAAGGGAAACAAAACAAGTTCCAACGATAATGGAACTGAAACAGCAACCTGAAATGAAGGCAGGCTAAGAAATACTCGGTAAATGGGGTGAGAACAAACTCACTACCCATAGATAAGTGAACCGATTCAACCCCTAAGACACGGGGCTCTTCATTTCCATTCCATAAAGCATCAGAGTATTGTGAATCTCGGGTCTTGAGCAAGTTGAACTACCGGAATGTTGGTGAAGGTACAAGAGTCCAAGAACAAATAGTTTGAAATTCCTTGTGCAGCTGAGAGTGTCTCGGGTCTTGGATGTCCCAAAAAGTGTGAAGCTGATGCCCAATGTTGCACCTATCTGGCACGGTGGATATCTGCTTCTACCATATACACCCCTAAAGTGGAGAAAGAGGGATGTTATTGGCCTTCAAACATTCTCTTGAGGGCACTGAGAGTAATGAAGCAGGTAAGGATGTGTTGAGGCCGTGCCTCATATCCTTGGGAATCCCAGCTAAATCAATCTCCTGAAGATGAGAGAATGGATACACTTATACCGCGTGCATCAAGCGTGGCGATTATGTAATCACCCTCTCCATTTTGAGCAAATGGACAGCTTTATGCCGATTTAGCACGGAGTGCAGCACGGGCATAGGGCGCATAAATAACCGTCAAATCATAAGTAAAAACTAGGCTTAGGAGAAAGAGCATCAGTAACAAAGGCCTTGCTCTTAAACTTCTTGCCTCACCGTGGAATCCGAGCACCTGGACCGTGCCAAAGATCGAGCTCTCGAGCGCCTCATGCTGATGCTCCTCGAACACTCGAACTCCTTCGGACGTCCCATCGAGCACTCAAACTCCTCCTATATTCGAAAGCCTCCTCGAGCTGTCGAAGGCCTTGTAAAGTCCTCGAAGACCTCCAACTCTCGAATGCTCCTCTCGAGCAGTCAAACACCTCCATGTCTCGAAGGCCTCTTCGATCATTCAGATTCTTCTTTCCCAGCAATGCCAGCCCCCTTGAGTACTCGGGGACATGGATGCTGTGTCACACACTTAAACAAGCTTGAAGCTCAAAGACCTCCTCTAGTGCTCTCGAAGACAGAGTCGCCTCTAGTACACGAACATCGATTACTGTCGAAAGCCATTTGTATTGCTCGAAGATCTCCCATTCTCGAAAACCTCCCGAGGCTCTCGAAGATCGCCGACAGTCGATGATCTCCTCGAGCACTCGAACATCTACAGCCACCTTGAGCATTCGAAGGTCCCCCATATTCAACATCTTCCATAAGTTAGTCGCCGGAAACTGGGCAAAAGTCCAGATAATGCCAATATTTTAACAGTTTGCTCCTCCTTTCATCCTGACCTGGGTATTCTCATGAGATTAAAGAATGAAGATAACACATGGGTGTACCATCATTAATGATTCCGGTAAGCACAGTCTGCTATGGCCGGCCGCCAGGCACGAATTGGCTAATTCCAACCAACACACAGCAGAGCTTCTCCTGATATCCATTTTGAATCTGACTAGCCCCAAAGCATTTGTCTCATCCAACAGTACCATTATAATATCCCAAATCCGTGGGAATTTTCGTGAGTGAGTAAGATTAATTCTGAGATCATGGCATAAAACATAGCCTATTGGCTGAATTCCAATTAATTTAAGCAAGCCTGGGAGCACAAGTTTACTGAATCGATGAAGAACTCATCCAAATACTAACACTCTTTATGCATGAAACCTAGCGATAATCCCACTCCCACATAAATTCCATATGAACTTTCATGAGTAAATGAAGCAAGTATGATTTTATGGCATAAAACATAGCCTATTGGTTTGAATACTAATCGGGTCAAGTAAACAGGGCCGGGTAATATCCGAGATCTAAGCACATGCAAGGCCGGGGTACTGAGCACAAGCATGGTCGGAAGTTGACCGGGTTCTGGGCACTAGCAAGGCCGGAGGGGCGGTCCGGGGTTTGAACACAGGCTAGGCCGGTCGGTTGCCCGGGATTTGCACACAAGTTTACTTGAATCCAATAAGAGTTCTCCCATATACTAGCACTCTCTATGCCTTAAACCATCCTTAGACTTAATCCCCCATGAGTTTTATTAAACCTGTCCCGAGCCTATAGAATTTTGCATACGAATCGACACAAACTGTTTATAAGCATCTTCATCTATCCACAGCCCAGATTTATTAGACGAAATACTTCCTCATAGATATATATGCAAAGTAATTCATCTCTTTTCACAGCAATTCACATATACCACAGACTAAGATCTACAACATTCTAGTCTAAGCTGAACCGTGTACTACAGCAAACTCACATTTCGCACATAGTTAACTAAACCATCCATCGAACAGAGTAGGAACAGAGTACCAGTCCACTTTCCACACAGACATAGCAGACCAACCACAATCCACAAAATCCACACAAAAAGCAAAGTAATTCCCACAGCAATCCACACAAGTTCTCACTAATCCGCACAACAATTTAGAATTACCTGTACTGTGGTGGATATTCGTCGAACACTATTCATCGGCAACTCAGATTGTGGTCAGCCCAAAGTTGCGTCAGATTCGTGCTTGGTTCTTGGTCCGAACTGCAATCCGCACAAATCTTCCTCCTCCAAGTTTGGGGAAGCAGGTTCTCCCCCCTAAACCCATGTTCGATGGGATTCCTCTGGACCCTTGATACGCGCTACTTCTCTTCTAAAAAATTTCCACGCTTCAAGGTCAGAAACGTTCTCTCCTTCAAAAGAACCCTTAATTGGGGCATGGGTTTTCAGATTTTAAGATCAGAAGTGAGATCTTCTTCCAAATTGCGACGTACTCACTGACTTCGGAGTTTCGAAAAGAAACCCAGATCTGGGATATAGCTTCTGATTGAGATACAAACCATATGTCAAAAGATTCCCGACGAGGAGCCCAACAAAAGTGTCGGGCCCCTCGCCGGAGGAGAAGAGCCGAGGAAGAGAAGCTTGGCGAAAATTGGCTACGGTGAACAGTAGTAGGGCTGCGCCCTATTTTCTCCTCTCTTGATTATTGAGTCCGGACTTTCTTCTAGCACATATGGGTGGTGGCCTTCAATCTTCTACCATTCTAGCGAATGACCTTCACTAAACAAATCCGAAGTGCTTACGAGTCATCTGCAAGTTAAGTTTACAAAAGGAATCTAGATGTTTGTAAAGACCAAAAATTCATTAGACTATAAATATGTTACAAAATGAGGGATTTTGATATGAAAATCGAAAATGGTCATCTAAACCCCTTATAATGTAAACCTACCTAACTCTAACAATCTTCTAACAAAAAGAAAACAAAAGGGATGTAAATATTTTAAAAAATATACGCATTTAGCGTCCTATCAATGGTATTAATTTCTTATGATTCTAATTGATTTATATATTATGTTCCCTTTCTTAACGATGTTGGGTGCTTTTTCAACCAATTCTTTGACTTTCTTCAAACCCAAATCAGTAAGCGCTCTAATGTCCTGAATTCACTTTGATTTTGGAGGCGGCGTCGAACTTATCCAATCTCACGTTGAAAATGGTCTTCTCCGCTGCTCCCATAGCTGCCGGAAAAACACACTGGCGTCGAACTTATCCAATCCCCGATGCGTTGGAAAGCCAACTTGTCTATCTTTGGCCTCCTCAAACCCCTTTAGAAAGCCTGCTAAATCCTTTGAAACCTCTGTTGCGTTATAGTCAATCTACGCCCAAATTTTCTTAGATTTAGCAAAGAATTATTCACGGTGGAGGCTCAGAGAATTATGCAGGCTGTTCAGTACGCCTCTTATGGAGGCAGAGCCGAAGCTTTGAAGGTCCCCTTCTTTGCTCTCTTCAGTTTGATTCTCTACTGACAAGGAGAGGGACAAGATGCTCCTTCTTCGCCAGAAACCTAGGCACCGGCAGAAGGGAAGTCACCGAAAATCACCGGCGTTTTATGGTGAAAGTAAGTTGGGCGGGAGGTGAAATCAGAGAAGTCAAAGTCTTGTCATTCGTTCTACAATGTCGGCGGCGGTGCTGATTGCATTTCCTCCAGTGAGATGCCGAGCGCGGAGAGCAAGAGCGAGATGGCTATACCGAAGGCGTTTAAGTTGCTATTTGGGTTCCAGGTGGTGGCGCGGGAGCAGATTCCGAGGAGTTCTTGCAGGAAGTGGAGGTCGGTGGACATGGATTAGGGCTAGGGATGAGTGGTGGTCGGGTTATGCTGCTGCTGAGGAAGAAACTCAGTGAAACTTGACGGAAAGCCTTCAAAACACACCAGCCAATGTCCATTCCCAATGCCAATCCAGGGTGAAACTCGATGGAAATTTAAAACCATAACTCGTAGCCTTCAGCAAATTCAAGATTCCAGTGCCTAAAACAAGAATTCGAAACGAAAATCAAGGAACAAGGATTCCAGTCTCGATTCATAATTAGGCATTCTGAGGATTATTGGGAAAAGAGGATTGATGAACGATGAGAAGAGGATTGTTGGGAAATTCACAAAAGGGAGATGCTCAATGGAGCAACTGGAGCATTTCTTCAGAACGGTTGGTTTCTCAGGTAAGTATCAACTTGGATCCTTAGATTATAAGCATGTGCTCATTAGATTCGAACTGCTTAATGATTATCAACGTTGCTGGATGAAGGGAGTGTGGAATTTCAGTGGAATCCTACTCAAACTGTTAAAATGGACCCCTGAATTCTCAATTCACAAAGAATCCCCGATAGTTCCAGTGTGGTGTATTATTAGAAGTTCCTTTATACTATTACAATTCGGTCTCAATAGAATCTATTGGTAACAGTATAGGGAGTTTCATAAAAAATGACATAGCCACATATATGCTCACAAGACCCTCAGCCATTAAGCTATGTGTTGAAATTGATTTGCAAAAACCACTGTGTAACCATATTCATTTGGGATCTGTAACAAATAATAAGAAATATCTAATTGAGTATGAAGACATACCACTGTACTGTGATCACTGCTCCAAATTAGGTCATTGTATGGCCCAATGCAGGGCCTTTCCTCCTATCCTAACCAATATGTCAAACCGCAGGAAGAAAACAAGATACTTAACCAGTCCCTGTGGCAGCCAACTGGGAAAAAGTTCGAATCTCCTCCCTTGATAATACTTGATGAACAACCTGATCCTATCATTAGAGATAAAGACAAGATTGCATGTCATGTGGCTATGCTATCCTCCTCTCATAATCCCCAATCCAGTCCTAACATTGAGATTCCTAGTACTGTAGGTACACAGCTGGATACCACACCTGAAAAATGGATCAGTCCCAAAAACTATGTCAGCTCGGATAACTCTTTATCCAAGCTGCTCAATGACTCTGCCCTCACTAATTTCACCCCAAGGACGTATGCCATAGATGATATCCATGTGGGAAAACATACATTATGTCTGGAACAACAAAAGAATATTACTAATTCCTCTCAAGGAAGAGTAGGAAATAGATTTGCAGTTTTGCAGGATGAGCAGGATGATTTAATCTCTAATCAGGATGATGTGGCAGCTCCAGTGCTCAATTCTTTTCACTAAGCCAGCACTATATCTCCTACCAATCTGGGTCAGGAAACATTGCAAGGTAAGTCTAAAGGTAAAAGAACTAACTATTTCTCCCAGATTAACAAAATGATGCTCAGATCATCTACTAAAAGTAGTAAATCTAGTGAGCAATGACTGGTCTCCCTTCAATAAATTTCTTAGTATGGAACATTAGGGGAATGAAATCATCAATGTTAAGATTAATTAATTTGGTTAGACTAAAAAAGATTCAAATGTTGTGCCTAATTGAACCTATGCATGACAACTCTAAGATTCATTCATATATGGATAAACTTAACTATCCAAATGGCCTGACACTGTTTAATAGTAAAATATGGATTATGTGGACTAATTCAATCACAGTTTCCCTTCTATCTTCCCATGAACAATTTTTACATGTGCACATAAATCATCTGACCATTAATGTTCAAATGGATGCTGTTTTTGTTTACGCACTTAGGAATAGAGAAGGCAGGAAGAATCTTTGGAAAGACTTGGCTCCAATCTCTAATGGTGATACCATCTTTATTGGAGATTTTAATAATATCACCTCTCTCACTGAATATAGGGGCCCTAGGACACCTTCCTTAGGCAGCATTAGAGACTTTAATGCATGGATAAATACCTCGGGTGTTCAGGAAATTAATATGGTTGGGAATCTTTTTACATGGTGCAACTCTAGACTTAGGAACCCCACATCTAAAAGGCTTGATAGAGGTTTATGTACTATATCCTGGAACTATAGGTTTCCCTCCTCTTCCATTCAAATCTTGAACAGACAAACTTCTGATCATTCCCCTCTGCTCTTACAGATTTCAAATTTGACCACTATTAACCCTAAACCATTCAGGTTTCTTAATGTATGGTTTAATAGGCAGGACTTCATCAAACTAGTTTAGACAAATTGGGATAAAGAAATGACAGTATCTGGTTTGTTAGGTTTCTACCTTAAACTAATCAGGCTTAAAAAGGAGATAAAAATATGGAATAGAGACTGCTTTGGGAACATTGATACAAATGTTTTAAATGCTGAGGAATCCCTTAGAATCCAGGAATCTAACTTTGATCTAAATCCTTCGGATGCTGAACTTATGGAATTAAATCGAAAAAAAGCTTTATTGTTGCGAGCTCAAAAGGAAAAAGAAAAGTTCTGGAAACAAAAAGCCAAGTTGAAATGGCATAAGTTAGGTGACAATAACACTTAATTCTTCCACAAAGTGGTCCAGGAGAAAAACTGTAGATTACAGATTAGTAAGATTAAAAATAAAGATGGTCAATGGCTTAGTACCCAAGCAGACATTAACAATGAAGCCATTTCTTACTACACAGATTTGTTAAAGGAACCAAATCTATTGCCAAATGACACATACTACTCACATTTTCTGAACCAAATACCTAATGTCATTACTGCAACTGATAATTGTGAACTATCTAAACCTGCAACTGAATCTGAGGTAGAGGTAGTAGTTAAAGGTTTAGATAAAAACAGTAGTCCTGGCCCCGACGGTTTCACACCTAAATTTTACCTGAAATGCTGGCCTATTATAAAAGCTGACCTAGTTCAGGCTGTTAATGATTTTATTGATGGTACTCCCCTTCCCAAGGGAATTTCCAGTACTTGGATTACTTTAATTCCAAAAAAGACCACACCTTGTTCATTCGATGATTTTAGACCTATTAGCTTGTCTAGTGTCCTTAATAAAAATATGCTCTAAGGTTCTAATGGAAAGGTTTAGACCATATATGGATACACTGATCTCCTCTAATCAGTCGGCCTTCATGAAAAATAGGGACATCTCGGACAATATAATTTACCTCCAGGAGATGATTCGATTTCTGGATAAGAGAGCTAGGACCCCTAACTGTATTTTGAAATTAGATTTACAGAAAGCTTTCGATAGAGTTAATTGGCATTTTCTGATGAACATTATGCTGAAATTTGGTTTCCAAGGTAAATTTTTACATGCTGTTATGTCTAATCTTGCACAAGCCTATTTCTCTATACTTATCAATGGCAATCCTGTGGGTTTTTTCAAGGGCACAAGAGGAATTAAGCAAGGTGATCCCCTATCCCCTTCTCTTTTTAATATTTTCTCTGAAGCTTTCTCTAGAAGTTTATCTTTCATTTTCCATAACAACAAGCTTTCATACTATCCGCTACCCTCCCCAATCCCAGCAGCAACTCATCTTATGTATGCTGATGACACCATTATATTTATGCAAGCATCTAAATCCAATCTTGTTAGGATTAAGGCCTTCCTGGATGTCTTTCAATATACCTCTGGCCAAAAATTTAATTTTCACAAGTCTGATTTCTATACTAGTAAAAGGGCTTCAATTGGCAAACTAAATCAGATCAGGATGATTCTTAAAATGAAGCAAGGCTCCCTACCTTTTCAGTATCTAGGATGCCCTATTTTTAAAGGTAGAACACTTAATAGGTACTATCAGCCACTTATGGAGAAATTTGATAAAAAAACTGCAAAATTGGAAAAATCAGTGGCTTAGCTCAGGGGGCAAACTAGTCCTAATTCAGTCCTGCTTGTATTCAATGTCTCAACATATTTGGAATGTTACTAAACCACCAAAAACAGTAATCAAGAACCTAGAGAAAAGATTATCTAGGTTCTTCTGGGGTGAGTCAGATGGGAAAGGAAATAAAGTTTGGAAAAAATGGGCTCACCTTGCAACTCCAATCTCTCAGAGTGGTTTAGGTTTTAGATCAATCCGAGCTATTTTGGATGTATGCTCCCTTAAACTGTGGTGGAAAAGTCAACTAGGGAACACATTATGGGCTCAACTGTTATGATCTTTTTTTTAATACCCATAAAAAATCTGTAACCTGGAAAAGGATTTGTTCGGTGAACCTTTTTGCTGAACAAAACTCCTTCATAATTCATAGTAAGGGGCTATGCAATTTTTGGACATCAAATTGGTGCATGATAGGTCCACTGATAAACCATGTTCCTGATCATATCTCTGCACCATTTCAGTTTTGTACTGTAGCAGATTTTATTAGGAATAAAACTGAGATTATTGCACTAATTTCTCCTTATTTAGGAAATGATACTCTCTCATTCTTACAGGAAGCTGAACTTGTAGAGACACGAGAGGATAGGATCATCTGGAAGCCTGATCCTGTTGGAAAGTTTTCATCTAAATCTGCATATAGCGCAATTACAGGTCCTTCATGTAATTCTCTGGCCTTCAAATTTTTATGGCATAGGGCTTTACAAAAAAAGATATCTATTTTTTCTTGGAAGATGTTACATTCCCTTCTCCCATTCGATGATGTGCTAATTTCCTGTGGTTCTAGTCTTGCATCGAAATGTCCTGTTTGTTGCTATATGGATTGACTTGAACATTTTTTCATTGCATGCCCTCTGGCCAAATCTGTATGGTGTTATATGTCTTCTTTAGTTCAATTCCAAATACCTGAACCCCATTCCATAGCTCAAACCTTCTTCATTTTTTGGAATTGTAATGATCTACCTAAAGGCCACCAGCTGTTATGTAACATACTCCCTCCCATTACTTGCTGGTGCCTTTGGAAAGCTAGGACTCGATATCTTTTTGAACAGATCCCCTTTTCTGCCGATTACATCTGTAAGGAAGCTAGTGATCTTATCAGGCTAGCACTATTCTCTAATCCTACATATCTGAAATCCTCAAATGGCATGCCTCATCCAATAAAAAATCTTTTGCCTCAGTTGAGGCCCCCTCCTAAACTGATTATTCGAACTGTATGCTGGGAGAGACCTCCACAACATTGCATTAAGATCAATACTGACGCATCTTGGTTCCCGGATGAGGCTACAGTAGGGGTAGTAATAAGGAATTGTAGTGGTTCACCCATACTGATTAACTCTGCATCCATCTCTGCTGATTCACCCCTTCTTGCTGAAATTCTTGCGGTGAAAATTGCCTGTCAAAGTTATACCAACTTGGATAAATCTGTTATCATTGAATCGGATTCTTTATTGGCAGTCAAGATGATATGTGATCCATATACTGCTTATTGGCCTTTATTTAATGTTGCCTACAAAGTTAATCATCTCCTTTGTGGCGCTGTGCTTATGTATGTGCCTAGGGAGGGTAATTTGGTGGCAGATGCAATAGCTAAATATCATTCTGCACATAATCAGACTTTGAATCTCAGTAATGTACCTGTGCATATTAGGGGTCTTATTGCACTTGATAAGAAACAAACTCCCCAGATTAGAATTCTCTCCAATTGCTTGGGATAGGATTGATACTGCTGATGGTTTTTATTCATGCAGGTACTTTTCTGACTGACCTCACTTTGGAAACCCCCCTTCCATTACTTACCTTGCTGCGCTGCTGCTTCGTGCTCTCTCTGAGATTGTTGCTCATACTCCATCATCATGGGTTCTCCCATTTTTGCTATATCATTTTATAGCTGACTACTTCCTAGTTAGTTGCCTGGCCAAAGTGCGAATTAACACGGGGTGTGGAGATTCATAGCTTTGGAATCAAAACTAACTAAACTTGACTGATATTTCTCATCATGTATAGTTCTTAGCTTAGGCTGTCTTTTGTAAAGTTTATCCACTATACTATGGTTCTTTTGGCTTGGGGTACCAATATATCAACCCCCACCCTTGGGTGTTTTTCCATTAAAAAAAATAATTATTATAATTGATCAAAACTTGAAATCAACCCAATAAATAAATAAAATAATAATATATCACATATAACAAAGAAAAAGTATATATATGCATCTTTCATTATTTTATCAACATATATTCTCAATAAAAATATTAATTAATTAATCTGTTTCTTCCAATTTAAATATACTATTAAATGATGAGGAAAATCTCTACTTAACTCTTATAATAAACAATTTTTTTACATATATAGAATAGTAAGAAAATGAAATCAAGAGAGAGATAGTAAAATAAATGAACAAATATAAGTATTAATTACATGTTGTAACTGACACTAATGAGTTTACTACGTAAACATAATTGAACCCGACCAAGGAACCTGAACCAATCCCCATGGATTTTGACCCAAACTTATAAGGTGAGTGTTTCATTGCTTGCATAAATTGAATCTAACTCGATATTTACATGCTATGTATGATTATTTAATTTTTATATGCTACTTGAGGAAATTATGTCATGCATAATATGTCACATAGTATTTATCCATTTTAAATTGTGCATTGCGAAAAAGATGATGATGAGTACTTTATCGCATCAAACTCAACTTGATTCATATATGTGTATGACCAGCGTGATTGTGGCTTGGTCGAAATCGACGCTGACAGAAATGGCCAGACCGTATGATGTGGTAGTCTGGTCAAGTAGAACTTTTGTTGCTCACCCTGCAAACCTTCTTTCTTGCAAAGTCAAGTCCGGAAGTGATTCCGGGAGAAATACTCCGACAATCAAGTGAGTCACTCTCTCAAGAACTGGAATTTATTATGATAGTTACACTTACCTTAGCTCTTCCATAGCTTGTTGTATTTATAGGCTAACTTAGTTGCGGTTCCTTGCTTTTAGGGATTGTGATCATGGGTGTACCACGATCACCATGTTCTGTGTTCGTGACCTTCATGCTCATTGGTTGTTCCGTATATTTTGGCCCACGTCTTTTGTCACAAATCGAAGCCCTGCGTTTAACTGATCCTCGTCTTGGGCTAAACATGTTCGTTTCGTTGTGGGATGACATTGGGCTGGGCCTAGCGGTCATCAACCTCTTAATCGTTGGGCCATTTATGCACCATAACCCCCCTAGCCATGAAGACTAAAAGAAACGGAATAATGGCGTGGCCTTGTGGTTTAAATGCGAACAAACGTTGTACGTCTACAGGCTAATCATTATTTAATATTGCGTTCGTCTGCTTTGCAAAGTGACGTTAGCTTCATGGCTATATTTTTATCTTCGATTTCTCCTCAAATTTGAATATTTGAACTTTGAACTCCTCGTGGTAAGGCTATTTTTGCGACGATTTTGTTTCAAATTCCCGAGATTCGCTCCGTATTCTTCTGTATTCTAGTCCGCATTTTCCTGACATTTGTTTTCATTTACTTTTTAAAATGAGGAGTTTGAAATGAAAATTAAACATTGCCCTCAATCAGTGTGCTGTCTTTTCATCTACTACCGTCGTCTCGGTATAAGCAAAAGATACTTTGCTTTTGTGTCAAATTTCCATCATTACGTTTCTCTTAACCGGTTGTCTTCCTTGATGTTGCCATTTATTGTTGATACTTAAGAATCTTTTGCCATTTGTTCCAGTTAATCTCCTCTGTTGCCCGAGATTTCCTCCTCTTTGAGCATCCCTAGGTGCGTATCCCACCTTCATCCTCTTCACGATTAAGTTTTGTTCTGAACTCAATCTCCAATTTGTTTGCAACATATTCTGAATTTTATATATTGGAGTTGTCCATCTTTTTGTAGTAATTTTGGTGGTTGTATCTAGCTATTTTTCTGGTCATCTTCTCCGGCTTATCTTCTGTGTAACTTTGTTCTACAATTTTTGTGTTCGCAGTATTTTGACCTTGATTATGGTTTTTAGTTCCAACTATAGGATCATATGTATTCCTCTAACTGTGTTAAGTCTTCCGTAGAAGATGCTCCCTCCGACGGGGATTCCAGTTATGCCCCCAGATCTTCCACTGTATAAAGTATCCTGACTGGTTCATATGTAAATGATTTAAAGAACTATTTTCCTTTTCTTGCCTTTTTTAAACTTCGCTTGCCTGCAAAATCTGAATGCGTTCGCACTCCTCCACCTGGCTATATTTTCTGTTATTTAGCCTACTTGAACTTTGGGCTTTATTTCCCTCTCCCTGCTCATGTGATTGAACTCCTCTGTTCGTATAAGGTAGCGTTGTCCCAATTTCATCCCAAGGGCATCACTATTATAATGAAGTTTCTTCGGGTGTGTGAAAACTTTAATGTTCCCTTTACTCTCGAGCTGTTTCGCAATTTCTATCACCTCCGAAAAGTGAAAAACATTGTAGACGAATTTACTTTCTATCATGTGATTCTTGTGGTTGGGCTTGTAAGAGGTTTCCCTAATAAAGTTGGTGATTGGTGTACCAGATACTTTTTTATAAAAACAAAAAAAACTTCTGAAGCTGTTGTTCCCTCTTGGAACTACAAGGTTCCTAAGTCTAAACTTCCTAGTTTGAGTGTCCATTTTACTGAAGAGATAGAGATCGTGGTCACGCTTTGTGTGCCTACACAACATATTCGCCACGCTTACTCTAATGCTGAAGGTGTTTTGTTTTCTTTTGTTTGACATTTTCGCTCTGTAGTCTTTCATATTTTGCTGAACTATTATTCTTTTCATTTCTTGCATGTGTTTGTCTTGATCTATGATGTTCATTTTGTTTCAGATATGGACTTAACTAAAGGTAAGGTTGACCATCACTCTTCGAAGGCAGAGATGAGGAGATGGTGAGACCATAACACAGGCCGATATTGCTGCTGGTGGTAACACCGTGCCTCAGGGTGCAAACACTACGAACCCTGGTGATGAGGGTAAAAGTCCTGGGGGAGGGGAGACAAGTGGTCGTCGCCCCGTTATCATGCAAAATGAGGAGAAGAATAAGAGGGGTAGGGGCGGTGGGCCTTCTGGACAGTCTCTCCCCCCTTAAAATGGGGTGTGTTAACCAAAGCGGTTTGTAGATTATACCGTAAACTGAGAATCAATTAGCAGAGGGGATGATCGCTGATATCCTTTCTTATCTTTCTTTACCTGGACTATGGCTGCTGTAAGTTCGCAACCGAACATTAATAGTCTACATTGTATCCTGATCGCTATTTTGTAAAATAGTGAATAACTTCATCCTATGTGTTTCTTCCTTATAAGGTCTGTGAAGGCCTTCAGATTGCAAGTGAGCGGCTGTCCTGGCGTTCTCCTATTGATGAGTCACTAGTGGAGAAGTACAAAGCACATGAAACCAAAGTTGCAACACTGGAGAGTTCACTTAAAGTCGCTGAAGAGAGTGCGAAGGCTGCTGAAGAAAGGGCGAGCGCCGCTCAGAAATGCACTAGGCTCACAGGGGTGGAGGCAACTCAACTTCATTCTGAGTTAAAGGAAATGCGCACTAATAGGTCCGCATCACATCAATACCCCAAGTGCTGGTCGATCGACTTTGCAAGACCAAGTCGTTCAATAATGTTTTTGAGGATATTTCTAAAGATTCTCGCACTCCAGGGTAGTAGTGCACTTTTTCAGAGGAGGCACACTCTTAAGATCAACAACGAGATTCCACTCGCATTGATTCTTCACAGCCTTTATCCAAAAGATTGCTGATGGCGGACATCTCTATGCCTTGATCTTGCATCTCTCTAGCCCTCCAGGTCTTCCTTCTATAGTTGAGTTGAAGTAGTGCAACGTGGATTATTTCGAAGATCTTTCATTCAAGAAAAAAAACTGTTGCTCTAACTCCTAACCCTGATGCCAATGTTACTGGTGAGGTTAGTGCAATTACTGAAACTCCCATCCAGCAGCCCAGCGAAGCGAATTCCACAGATCCATCGAGCCAAGATGCCTCCGTAGTCATCGTTGATCCCGCGCCTAACTCAAATTCGTAGTTAGTAGATCCTAAGTGAATTTTATCTTTTGAATTTTGGATTGTAAACCTAAAACAATGTTTTGATGTATGTATGTACTGTTTGTGCGACTTTAAGTATGAAAGGTGATTGTTTGTCATGTTCTATACTTTCTGATTGCCCTTACTTATGTGCAGGGTTTCAATATTTTGGTTGATCGTAAGTTCTTGAAAGGCCTTGACTTTATGAGACATAATGATGCTCTTTGCAAACCTATTAGCTAGCTTCGAACCACCCAATCCTTCACTGAAGAGTGTGCAGATATTGTTTCTTCCGAATTATTTTTGTGTATGGAATTGGTTCCCTTATGCATTGGGTGGCAACTTCCTGTTTCGTCTTCATCTCCTTCTTCGTCTACAAGTTGTCCCTGCAGCAAGCTCATTCTAGATGGATATAATGTTGAATTTCATGGCAAAGATATTGTTCATAGTTTAGTTGATCTTAAAGCTGCTGGTAAGTACTTATGATTGCTTAATCTCACTGTCCGTGTTCGAGAGTGGGCGTTATGTTTAGGTATACGATTGAAGTATATGCTACTGGGTATCTACGATCTTAAAAATAAGTGGAATACGACTATGAAATATAGTCAAGATGCTTTCTACAATTTATGTAGGATTTTACGCGAGCAGAACAGTCTTATTCATTAATAACTGCTGAATATGGCAAAGATGCTCCGCTAACAAGTAGAAGCTAGAGGTTATGGCGCGAGTAAGACTCGCGAGGCCCATCAGAAGACATTGATTATTGATAAACAATGTGCCCATATTGATGAATTGCTGGTTAAGTTGGAGAAGAAGCATGGTGAGTGTGATCACTTATCAACTTCTGCTCTTTCTTGGCAGGCAAAGCTCGATGAGCAGTTCGCTATCAACACATGGTTGCGAAGTGACAATGAGGAGCTTTGCACTGAGTCAAATATGTGCATCAACTTGACCAGGCTTGTATTGAATACAAACACAAATTTAAAGCTCTCTCCTCGTCCTCTGGAAGAGCTACCAGTCATGGAGATGTCATCATGGAAGTTGGTGGGAAGATAATTAACTTGTCTGTGTCTGTTCGGTTGCACATCCGGTCCTTCAAAAAGGAAATACAGGACTTGAGAGCTGAGATGAAAAGGTATGAAGAAACCATCAATGTTATGAGTATGCAATTAGATCGCGAGGAGTGTGGCCCCATGACTGGATTCAAGGCGTACTATGGTAAACATCTTGAGCATATAGAGGAAAGAGGTTTCATACACCATACTGTCTATTTGCACATGAAATGGCTTTATGAAAACTTGATTAATGAGGAAAAGACCGCTGAGGAGAAACATCGTAGGGCTGATAAGTTGAGTGTGGTCACCGCTATGATATGTCGTCATCTTTTGGATCTTCACGAGCCTCAAGGTATAGATAGATTTCTTTGAAGTGCTTACCACCCTTCCTTGTAATAAACCTGACATGACTTTGCAAAATTTTCATTTACATTGTTGTAGGATTATCTATCATCCGTCCTTTTTTAATTATGTAGATTTTTGTTGGGAAAGTCGGAATTTTGCGAAGGTGCCAAATTTATGACTTGCTTTTTTCGTAGTTTTGTAGGCATATTTTTTTTGTAGCAAGATTTATTGCTTGCTTTGTAATGTGCAAAGCTGCAAGATCTATTGCTTGCTTTTGTCACTATTTTAGAGGCATGTTTTCCTAACAGCAAGATCTATAGCTTGCAATTATATATAAGGCAAGGCTACAAGATCTAAAGGTTGTAAGGATCGCGAGCTGTGCAAGATCTATAGCATGCAATTTTTTGATTTACGAAGGTGCAAGATACAAATCTTGCAAGAATCGGTAGCTATGCAAGATCTATGGCTTGCAATTGTTTGATTTACGAAGTTGCGAGATATAAAGCTTGCAAGAATCGACCACTGTGCAAGATCTATGGCTTGCAATTTTTTTATTTACAAAAGATCCAAAGCTTGCAAGTATCGTTAATTGTGTAAAATCTGTAACTTCATGTTCGCTGAACTGGTTGAGTCAAAAAAATATGGGCGTTTTAATCATAACATGTTGCAAAGAGATTTTCTCTATTGTGCAAATTAAAGGATGAGGAACGTAAGCGTGGTCCATCAAGGTGGTTTTTTTGTATTAATAATATGTTTCCGCGAAAATGTCGCGTCATAAACAATGGAAAAAAAGTGACCAATGATAATATCCTAGCATCTGTACATGTGGATGTTCGTTACCTTCTTCAAATCTAAACATAAAACTTCCTTAAGTTGATCACATGCCACGTGTTCGAGACACTAGTACCGTCAATCCTTTCTAGCCCGTAGCTATTGGACTTGTGAGCTTTTGTGACTTTGTAGGGTCCTTCCCACTTTGGGCATCGGTTTCCTCGCTCCACTGCTAAACTAGCTTCATTCTTTCTTAGCACTAGATCGCCCAACTGAAATCGCATTTCCTTCACTTTCTGATTATAAGCTCTCGTCACCCTTGCCTTGTACTTAGCTTCTGCAATCGTTGCCAGATCCCTTTTCTCCTCCAATTCGTACAGTTCCAACCTTATCAGGTCTTGGTTATCTTTCTCCTTGTAATCGCATACTTGGAGCCTCGCATTGACAATTTCCACTGGTAACTGCTTCGTGGCTGTAAACCAGATTATACGGTGTTTTCCTGGTTGACTCTTGAATAGTTGTTCTACGACCATAACGTATTTGGTAACTCATCTACCCATCAAGTTTTTTTTCTTGCCAACCGCCTCTGGATTCTTTAAATGATAGTCCTGTTCGTTACCTCCACTTGGCCATTGGCTTTAGGGTGTGATACAGAGGTGAACTTCTAGAGAATTCCAAGATTAGAACACCAATCCGTGAATACGCCGCTTGTGAACTGTGTACCATTATCTGTTACGATGGTATGTGGCACCCCAAAGCGACATACTATGTTTTGTCACACAAATTTCTTAGTGGCTTCAGTTGTGACTTGTCCTAATGGCTTTGGCTCCACCCATTTTGTAAAGTAATCGATTGCAACCACAAGGAATTTGGCATTTCTCTCACCCTTTGGGAATGGTCCAACTAAGTTAATTCCCTATCTGTCGAATAGCCAAGCTCCGTATACACATGTCAAGGCTGCTTGTGGCTTATGTGATAATGAAGCATTTATTTGGCAATTTCTACATTCAAGCTCAAAGCTTTGTGCATCGTTAAACATAGCTGGCCAGTAGTATCCAGCTCGGATGATCTTCTTCGCTATAGTTATTGCTCTCTGATGCATTCATCTTCGTGAACCTCCTTTAAAATTTCCGCTCCATGTGTTGGTCCTACGCATTTTGTCCATGGAGATAGAAAACCCTTCTTGTACAAGATCCCATCTTCGTAGGTGTAGTTACTAGATCGTAACTCCAACTTCCTAGCTTGCACCTTATCCTCTAGCAGTGTTCCCATTTTGAATAAATTTATTAGCGGTGCCATCCAGCTTACTGCTTATTATTGAACTGCTAATACAGTAGTTGACATTGTGCTTCTGACCGGAATGACTTCTACAATCATGTCTCCATGTTCGCTGAGGGAACCGAACCTGCTATTGCTAGCTTGCTTAGCGCATCCGCCTTTGTATTTGCGCGTTGTGGTATGTGTTGTATGTCAAAGTAGTCGAGTTGGGCTATGAGTTGTTGTACTTTCTTCAAATACTAGTAAACTGTTCTTCTCGTACCTCATAGTCTCCTCGCACTTGTTAGACAACTATTAGCGTATCACTCGAGACTCGGACACTTCTAACTTTCATTCTAATGCTAAGATCCAATCCAAAAATCAAGGCCTCATATTCCGCCTTGTTGTTGGTGAGCTAGAAATCAAACGTAGTGAGTATCTATACTCTCTTCCGTCTGGGTTTACGAACAACAATCTAGCCTTGCAACCTTCTCTGCTGGACGCACCATCAACAAACAATGTCCATGCTACTTTTTCCCATTTTAACTTGCCTTAATCGATTCTTAGGCTATGATATATGTTTGCTTTCTGCGTTTTTTCACTAGTCATTTCTGCAATAAAGTCTGCTAGTGCCTAAGCCTTGATCGTTGTTCTAGGTTTGAATTGTATCTCAAATTCGCCCAGTTCCAGAGCCTACTTCATTAATCCTCCTTATGACTTGGGCTTGCTCAGAATATTCTTGATCGAGAAAGACGTACAAACCACGGTGGGGTGACTATGAAAATACATTCTCAGTCTTCATGCTGAATATATTAAAGCCAATGTTAACTTTTCTACTGGCATGTAAGCTTTCTCTGCCTTTGCAATATCATGTTAATATAATAGATCGACACCTGTTTCTGGCCTTCCTGGCGAACCAAAATGGAACTGATTATGTTCTACGAGATCGCCAAATGCAAGTACAATGTTTCCCCATGAACAAGTGATTTCAACATCGATAGTGCTTGGAGTTTCTCCTTCAAATTGCTATATGTTGTCTGACATTTTACGCTCCAGCTGAACTTCTTTGCCTTCTTTAGTACTTCGAAGAGTGGGAAATGTTTTCTGCCGCTTTTGAAGCAAACCTGCTAAGTGCTGCTAACGACCCCATCAGAATCTGTACTTCCTTGACTGTTCGTGGCTGGGGGAGGTTCACTATAGTTTAGATTTTCAATGGGTTAGCTTCAATACCTTTTGAGGATACCTTGTACCCAAAAATATTTCCTGCACCTACTCCAATCACACATTTCATAGGGTTGAGCTTCATCCCTATAGCGCGTAATGTGCCCAATATTTCTTGCAAGTCAACGACGAAGCTACTTAATTTTATGCTCTTGATAACCATTTCATCAACATAGGCTTCCACATTTTTTCCTATCTAATTACGAATTGCGTTATCAACCACTCTTTGGTACGTGGCCCTTACATTTTTTAATCCAAATGGCATTTTTATGTAAAATATTTTTCTGAAGCTTGTTATGAAGGCCATTTTTTCCGCATCTTCCGGATTCATTAATATTTGATGATATTCCTTGTATGCATCCAGGAATGCTAGGGATTCATACCCCACAATCGCTTCTACTAACTGATCGATTTTTGGCAAGGGATAACAATCCTTTGGACATGCTTTATTCAGGTCAGTGAAATCAATGCACATTCCCCATCCTGCATCCAACTTGTTTACCATGACTGGGTTCACTAGCCATTTTGGATATATTACCTCTTTCAATATCCCAGCTTGGAGGAATGATGTGACTTCCTCATCGATTGCCTTTTGTTTGTCGCTAGCGAAGCACCGCTGCTTTTGCTAAACTGGTTTAACCGAATTGCTAATGTTCAGTGAATGCATAGCGATGCTTGGCTCCACTCCTCCCATGTTATGGACATCCCACGTGAAGGTATCCTTGTAGCTTCGCATGGCTTTTCTTTTTCTCCATTTTTTCAGCCTTCATCGCAATAACCATGCATTGCCTTGCCATTTGTTGGTTTCCTCTTATGGTCGTGATTCCTTCCGGGGTTGGGAATTTCATTACTAGGTGGTAAGGGGACCATATTGCCTTTGCTATGTTTATCCATGGTCTTCATATTATGGAATTGAACGTACTTGGTGCATCAATGACCACAAAGACACACAAGATGGTACTACTTTTTCCGCTTTCCCCAATAGTGATCGGTAGTTGTATATTTCCAAAGGCGTCTCCACCCGTCCTGTGAACCCTACTAGTGAAGACATGTACTTTTTAAGGTCAGATCTCTTGAACCATAACCTATCAAAACAATCCACGAATAATATCTCGACTGCACTTCCGTCATCTACGAACACTCTATGCACGGTGGGATTTCCAATTTTCGCTATAATAACTATGGGATCATTGTGAGGTAAAGTGTTCGGCATTGCGTCTTCTTCATTGAATGTGATTGCTTCATTTGAGCAAAATCTCTTGTCCACGGGTTCTTGCAGGGGAGAATACCTCGCATTTTCCTTCCAACCATTGTTGGATAGTGATTTTGTGGAATCGTGTATGGATAAGATAACCTTTTCCGGGGCTTCCTCATCTGCATCATAGTTGTATTCTATTGCCGCAATCATTTTTTTATTTTTCCCTTGTGCGTTAGTTGTCCCCCGGTTTCTTACTGGGGGGGTTTGTTGCTTTGGTGGTGTCGCTTACTGGTCCCCCCCTTTTCTTATACTGACTTACGTAGCCAGTACACAGATTTTCTTCGACCTGTCTTCTCAGGTCCCTGCAATACTCAATGGCATGCCATGGTCTTTATGAAAGGCAAAATAATACTCCCTTGATCATTTTTCCGGTGGTGCTAACATAGGTATTGGTTCTCGGAATAGCTCAATGTTCTCTTGCCATATCTCTTTCCTTGTTTTTGTTAGGGGCGTATCTTGGAACGATGTATTCTGCGAGCCTATTTCTCTTCCTTTGAGATAGGAGTTTCCTCTTCCTTTATTCATGAATCCCTTTTGCAAATCCTCCATAGTTCCCTTATCGCCTCGCTCTCGTTCTATTTTTTTAGTTATTTTGCTTCTCCCGTTCACACAGGTTTCTCAATTATCTTTTACAGTTGACTAGGATTTTCTGGCATGTTCTTCGTTAGTACTTTGTAAAAACCACCTTAACGCATGCCCCCTGTGAATGCTTCTAATGACGATTGGAATGACAAGTCGTGAACCGGTAGACTTTCTGTAACAAATAGATTGTGAAACTATGCAAAACTCTCATCACTTCATTGTGCTATGTTGTTGAGATCTGCAATCATCTTTATTAATCTCTGTTTTCGATAGAAACATCCCAGAAATAGCTCGGACAATTGCGCCCAAGATTTGATGCTACCTTGTGGAAGATGAAGATACTAAGTGATTGTTGTTCCCGGAAGGAAGATGGGAAATGCTTTGCACACTAATTCGAGGTTCGGATCACAAAACCTAATGTTTTTCCTGTATGAGTGTAGGAACTCTTTCAGATCTGTGGTTCCATCATACATTTTGACATGCAAAGGGAGTTTGAAATCTTTTGGTATTTTAAAATCCCTCAAATGCAGTGCTAAGGGCGATATGTCTTCGTCTTCTTCTGCTATGATGTTGCATAATTATTCTTCATACTTGAGATCTTGACACTCCAAACTTATCTTATTTTCTGGGTTTTGAGGTTTCTGCTTAAGCGTCCCCAAGAACTGATCATAAAGATCTTCTCTGTTCGCTTCTAAGAAGGCTGCGAATGCCTCCCTTTCCTTATCATGGTTAATGTTTGGGGACTCTGCTTCCTCTTCTATTTCTTTTTTAGTGTGTTCTTTTTCTCTATTTGGAGTATGATCTTGAATATGATGTGTTCCTCTATCATGTCTCGATGCTTGGTCATGTGACTGGTGATTATGGCTATTTTCACTCATGGTGAACACCATTGTTTACCTGATTGAACCAAAAATGGAAAAAAAAAATTTTGTCCCAATAGTCGCGCCTACTGATGTGGTAGTCTAGTCACGTAGAACCTTTGGTGCTCACCCTACGAACCTTCTTTCCTGCAAAGAAAAGCCCAGAAGTGATTCCGGGAGAAATACTCTAACGACCAAGTCAGTCACTCTCTCAAGAATTGGAATTTCTTATGATAGTTACACTTACCTTAGCTCTTCCATAGCTTGTTGTATTTATATGCTAATTTAGTTGCGGTTCCTTGCTTTTAGGGATTGAGGTCGTGGGTATACCACGATCACCACGTTCTGCGTTCCTGGCCTTCATGATCATAGGTTGTTCCGTATATTTTGGCTCACGTGTTTTGGCATGAACTGAAGCTCTACATTTAACTGATCCTTGTCCTGGGCTGAAACATGTTCATTTCACTGTGGGATGGCATTAGTCTGGGCCTAGCGGCCATCAGCCACTTGATCGTTGGGCCATATATACACCACCGTACGACTAGACTGTCTGCACGTGGTGTTCAGTATGCTAGCAATCATCACTTGTTTTATGAAATGAGCCCGTACGTGAAAAATATTTTTAGGGTGTGGCTGACGAAAATATGATTTTATTGAAATTTGTTTGAAACACATGGCCTTTGGGCTATTTTAAAAATATTTTTGGTCTATGCTTTGTTCGTTAAACACAGTACCTATATAGGGGTTTGACTGTGACCTGGTGTAATCGTCCGTATCCTTTTATTATATATGTGGTTATTTGATTTACGTGATCATTAAATTCAACCTAGCAGTTAATTTCTATGAACCTCACTGAGCTAAGAAGCTCAACCTAGTTTAAATACAACCAACAGGTGTATCGATCAAGAACACGTGAACGGTGGTAACGAGTGGGAAGTCTTTACTTATTTTAAGCTAGGGTTTTGAATAAATTTGTAGTCGAACTAAACTTAAGGTTTACCTAGATGAACTGTAAACTTAACCTTTTGTAAATTAAAGTTGTAATAGTAAGTTAGGATTCGAATTTAAATTCTACTAAACGCTTTCGCATAACTATTTTGCTCATTTTACAATTAAGGGTCCCAAATCTAGTTGGGCTCTTAGTAACCACCTTGACCAACCAAGTACTTGCTAATCAGTAAGGTGGTCTAGACGAGGGTTTTACAGAACCATTTCCAACAATAATACAGTTGTTACTAGAATAAGGAGTAACGCGATCAAGGGCGGACTGAGAAGAAGTCGTGTGGTTTGTCATGCCAGAATTAACTTTCCATCGAGCATGCTAAGGTGAATACGGTAGTGAGGTAGAAGAAGAAGCTTGAGAGACCAAGTGAGGACACGCCGAGGCAATGTGACCGAATTTTGCACACAAGTGACTCTGTAACTGGTACTACTTACAATGAAATTTAGAAAAAGAAAAAGTAACATGGCCCAGAATGTCACACAATGACAACGTGGTTGATCAAAATAAGCCATAATAATTATTTTTATTTATATTTTTGAGAAAATTGATGTTGATTGGACGTTGATGAGATAGTGAATGGGTGCTGACAAGGCAATGACTAGGGAATGATTGGGCCACATCTCATGAGAAGAGGTCTGATTGCGAGAAAATGAGTAAATTGCGAGTAATAGGTGAGTCACGAGATGAACTCGCTAGAAGGGGACGTGTAAATTCAAGTGGTTTTCATTGATTATTTATTGGAAATTTGTGAACTAATTTGGAAACAAAAAATGTTCCATGTTGGAATATATGGACTGCAGCCACAGCTGCCCAAAATGATTTTATAGAAGTACAGATTATTGCGATTATGTTGATTTATGGAACTCTGAATATTTTGCAATATATTAGGCGGTGGTAGAAGCATATTAGGCTTATGGAATATCCCTACAAATATGGAATTGGATTTATGGAATATATGAGATATATGGTGATAAGGAAAATTCCTTTATTTATGGGATTTGGATATGTTTCAGAAGCAGATAAGGAATAGGAATATTATAAAGATCATCGTGGAGAGTTCCAATATGCTCATGGACTTTAAAAGGGGACATCACGGCTGCATTAGACTCATAAACTTAATTGCAAAAATCTACACACAGATTTTTTTATTTTTCTGAGTCTTGCGAGAGCCAGTATTTATTTGTTCCAACATACATGACCTGCCGTTCAAAGTTCAGAATTGTATACCTTAATTCCTCGGGAGGAGTAGATCCAACGTCGATGAGTTTTAAGGTCTAGGGGGAGTCGGATCAAGGCATATCGGTAGCAACGGGAGCTTGCAGAATCCACACAACATAATTAGATGGATAAGTATATTTGTATGGTGTACTTTGTACTGTATCTTTCTGATTAGTGGATTCATTCTGAACTGGGCCAGGCCCCACAGATGTAGGTGGATTTCACCAAATAGCATAACCACGTATCGTGTCTTTATGCTTTAATTCATTACATACTTGGTTAGATAGGTTATGTTGGAACATAGTAGTACTAATTAAGATAATTTGGTAAAACCAAAGTTTATTTGGTATTAGAGCTTGGTCACTTAATTTTTCCCTTGGTTGTGTCAAGGAAAGTGTGATATAGTTTTACCATGGCGACGAAAGAAGGAGCTTTGGTGTCTAGGTCACCTCTGATGGAAGGCAAAAACTATAATTATTGGAAGGCAGACATGAGAGTCTTCATCAACTCACTGGATGAACTTGCATTGCACTTTGTTGAAATGAGTGGAATCACCCTACTGAATGTTGAAACAAGCTCTAAGGCAAAAGAAGGAGAGCCAAGTCAGAGGGAGTAGAAATTCAAAGACAAATCTACTTGGTGTCCTGATAAACTCAAGGCCTCATTGGCAAATTCAAAAGCATTGAATGCTATCTTCACGACAGTTGATGAAAATTAGTTCAAACTCATCTCAACATGCCATCAGGCCAAGAAATCTGGGGATATTCTGCAAACTATTCATGAAGGAACCATTCGAGTTCGAGAATCCAAATTACAGATGATGGCTACAAAGTTCGAGGAACTAAAGATGGAGAAGGATGACACTATTGCTGTATTCAATGGGAAACTCAAATACATCTCAAATATGGCGTATCAACTTGGAAAAGTTTACAAAGAGGTAAAATTTGTGAAGGAGACCTTGAGATCACTTCCTAAAAGGCTTGCAATGAAGGTTAGAGTAATAGAAGAAGCAAGAGATGTAGCCACAATGAGATGTGATGAATTAATGGGATCGTTACAGACTCATCAGATGACATTCCAATAGACTACAAAAAGGGTTCAAAAGGAGTTGGCGTTCAGAACTTCTTCATCTAAGGACAATCACAAATCTGACAGTGATGATAAATTTTAAAAACTTGCGCGAAAAATTTCTCAAGAATGCTGAAGAAAGTAGTAAACAAGAAATTGCAGGAAAGGTTTGATGGAAATAGACCAAGGCCACAAGAATTTGGAAATAACCATGGGACACAGTTTGAACAAGGAAATCAGCGGTTCCCCATAAATCAAAGTGGTGAATCAAAACAGCTTGGGCGAATTCGATGTAGAGAATGTGAAGGATATGGGCATATTCAGGCTGAATGCGCAAGTACCCGGAAGAAACAGGGAAAATCATATGTCACCTCATGGAGTGAAGATGCAGAAGAGGAGAAAGACGAAGATGAACTTACAAGATACTATGTGGCATTTGGAGCAAAAATTCATGATGGATCAGATTATGAATGTTCCAACGTATCAGAAAAAATTGAAGGTGTATGATCCAACAAAGATTCAGATGATGTGTCTGGTGATGATGACGGACTTGCTGTGAGTGATGAAGAAATCTACAGTACATACGAGAAGATGTATGCCATGTGGATTCAAGTTGTTGATACAAACAAAGTACTGAAGGAAGAGAAAAACCATCTGGTTGAGATAGAAAAGGAGTTGCGAGTGTTAGTTGCTAAACTTGGAAAAGAGAATGATGAGTTAAATTTAAAGCTAATTTCAGCAACAAAGAGAGTTGAGACGTTTGAAGCACCTAATACCAAGTTGAACACTGGAAAAGAGAAACTTGATGATATTCTGATCATGGGAAAGAACTTTAGAGATCAACGTGGAATTGGGTATGGCAACCCATCCAGGAGCACAGTCACGCTCAAGTCGAAGATCCAAGAGGTAAAGAGAAAACTGGCAAACCTCATCAGAGGAAACCCCTCATTCGTAGCTACTGCACGTATCAGGGTCACAGAGGAACAATGCCAGAAATTGCTCAGAGACATCATGACAGGACAAAAACTCTCAGTATATTCCAACATAGACAAGGTCCAGAGATCAAAGATAGTCATAAAGGTATGGGTTTTTAAAAGCTCTAGTACTTGGCTTGTTGCACATACTTCTCTTATAGCACATTCCAGAGATTCGTGGTACTTTGATTATTGGTTGTTCTCGCCACATGACTGGGACTCAGGAATTCCTCACAAACATCACACCATATGATGGTGGTTGCGTTACTTTTGGCGATGGAAAGAACAGTAGAGTAGTTGGAAAGGGAGAACTGCAAACTGAAGGATTTCCAATATTCACTAGTGTTTTATTCGTTGAATACTTAAAGGAAAATCTGCTGAGTATCAGCCAACTGAGTGACGATATATGACCGTGGAGTTTTATAAAGATAAATGTATGGTGAAACACGGTGAAACCAAAGTCCTTTCCGGAATTCGTTCATCAGATAATTGATATTTGCTAGAGCAGGAAGTGAAGTGTATGAGAACAAAAAAAGATGAAGGATTTCTGTGGCATAGAAAGCTCGATCACATCAACTACAAAACCTTTGTGAAAATTGCAAATGCTAAGGCAGTACGAGGTATGCCTACATTGACGAGCAAAAGTGAAATTGTCTGTGGACCGTGTCAACAAGGTAAAGAAATTAGATCTCCCTACTCTTCAAATCCGTATATAAATAGCTCAAGAAATCTGGAATTACTTCATATGGATTTGATGGGTCCAGTCAATACACCTAGTATAGGCAGTAAGAAATATATCTTTGTATGTGTCGATGATTTCTCTAGATTTACCTGGGTAGCTTTTCTAAAAGAAAAATATGATACTGTGGAACTGTTTAGAAGTCTAGTGATAAAATTACAGATAGAAAAGGGAAGTCCAGTTGAGAAGATTGTTAGAATTTGCAGTGATCATGGCAGGGAATTTGAAAGTTCTCAATTTAGCAACTTCTGTGATAAACTTGGAATTCAACATGATTTCTCTGCACCAATCACTCCTCAGTAGAATGGCTTAGTGGAAAGAAAGAACAGGACTCTTCAGGAGATGGCTCGAGTCATTTTAGTCGAGAAAGAAATTCACAAAAAATGGTTGGAAGAAGCCGTTAATACAGCTTGTTATACAACCAATCGTGTGTATCTACGTTCATTCACAAGCAAAGCATCCTACGAGTTTTTGAAGGGAAGGAAGCCAAATTTCTCATACTTTCATATGTTAGGAAGCAAGTGCTACATTCTTATAAAGAGAGAGAAATTAGCGAAATTCAACAATCGTAGTGATATTGAGATTTTTCTTGGTTATCCTATGAACAACCGGCTTATCGTGTTTACAATATCCGGACAAATACTCTCATGGAATCCACAAATTTTATTGTGGATAATTCTGATGAAGGAAAAGTATCAGGTGATAGAGAAGATGAACTGGATAAAGACCATGTTCCACCACAGCAGAGTCAACCTGACGAGCTAACTAACGTTGGAACATCTGAGCAGACTAACTATCCAGCTGAACCTGAAGATATTGAGTATGTTGGAACATCATCCCTCACTGACTTATCACATGTTCCAACACAAGTGCAACCAGAACCTATGACAAGGAGTACTCATTCAATCCCTCGGGTTGATTACTGGAAATTAGCAGGATTACAATGTTTCATCTCTCTCACTGAACCCAAGAACTACAAGGAGGCTTTACTTGATGAATACTGAATTGCGGAAATATAAGAAGAACTTGGTTAGCTTGCACGAAATGATGTATGGTATCTCACTCCTCATTCTAAAGGTGTGAATGTCATTGGCACAAAGTGAATCTTCAAGAATAAATCAGATGTTGATGGACAAATCACTCAAAACAAGGACATATTGGTAGCTTAAGGATATACTCAGATTGAAAGAGTGTATTTTGATGAGACATTCACACCAGTTGCCAGGTTAGAATCGATTCAAATTTTACTTGCTATTGCCTGCTCTATGAACTTTACTCTTTATCAAATAGATGTCAAAAGTGCTTTTCTAAATGGATTGGTAAATGACGAAGTGTATGTTGAACAACCTAAAGAATTTGAGGATCCTCATTACCCTCACCATGTGTTTCGACTCAAGAAGGTGTTGTATGGTCTGAAACAAGCACCGAGGGCATGGTATGAACGACTTACTAACTTTCTAATTCAGAAATGTTAGCATCGAGGGGGAGTAGATCGCACATTATTTGTGCTCAAAAAGGCCTCAAAGATTTTGATTGCTCAAATCTATGTTGATGATACTGTGTTTGGTTCTACTGCATCATCAATGGTGAAGGATTTTGTTACTGTGATGCAAGCTAAATTTGAAATGAGTATGGTTGGAGAACTCACGTACTTTCTAGGACTGCAAGTCAAGCAAGAAAAGAATGGCCTGATAATAAATCAGAGTAAGTATGCCCTGAACTTAGTGAAGAGATTTAGACTAAGCAATTCCCGTGCAGTTTGAACACCTATGGGAGTTTAGAATAAACTGGTGAAGTATGAGAAAAGAGATGGAGTTGATAAGAAATTATACAGGGGCATGATTGGGAGTCTATTGCATTTGACAGCTAGTAGACCAGATATATGTTTTTGCGCAAGAATATGTACGAGATTTCAGGCTGACCCAAAGGAAGTCAAAAGAATTATACGCTGTGTGAGTGGGACTTCTGAGTATGGTGTTTGGTATTTTAAGAATCAAGACTTTGATATGATTGGGTACAGTAATTCTGATTGGGCTGGTAATGCAGATGATTGTAAAAGTACTACAAGTGGGTGTTTCTTTATTGGCACGAATCCCGTTTCTTGGTATAGTAAGAAATAAAAGTTGATCTCTCTGTCTACTGCGGATGCTGAATATCTTGCTACTAGAAGTTGTTGTGCACAACTATTATGGATGAAGCAAATGTTGAAAGATTATGGAATTCATCAAAGGCCTTTAAAGATCTTATGTGACAACACAAGTGCTATTGATATTTCTAAAAATCCAGTTTAGCACTCTTCGAACCAAGCATATTGACATCAAGCATCATTTTATTCGAGATCTTGCAGATATCTTCACAAAACTATTCGATGCTGCCACGTTTGAACTTCTCAGACAACACTTAGGTATTTTTCATATTTGAGGTATTTCTTTATATAACTTTTATTTAGCTATAAATATTCTCCCCTCTTTATTTGTGTACACAAAATTAGAAAAACATAAAAAAATAGAAAAAAGAAAATGCTACAAAAATAGAGGTTGTGAAGAAATGGTATGTTGGGAGTGCAAGGAGGTGTGACATGAGTTAACAAATGGGAAAAGTGAAATCATTACCTTTCTTGGAAAGGGAAAAAGATATTGCCCGGTAAAAGAGGTAAAAAGGAGGAGAGTTTAACTTTGGTTAAAACTTTGTCTCCATCTCTCCATCTCCCTCTATTCTCGGCCTCCACTCTCACATTCCTTGGCATTTTCAGATTTCTTATGATATATTGTTGCCAAAATTTTTGGGATTTATCTTGAAGAATTTGAGTTGAGTTCAAACACTTTCTCTTCACAAGAAAACTCTTTGCCAAAAAACCTCTTCAAACCCAAAAATCACCATAGCCGAAAATGAGACCCATGAAAGTTCTCACCTTCCAGAGAATACCAATGGCGAGTATGAACAGAGGGAGGGAACCATGGATGGGAATCCAACTGTGGGCAAGGAACAGAAAGAAAAATACAAGGACAAGGACAAATCTCCCTACCAAAAGGTATCTGGTCCGGATCCTCCAACCTTTGAGTTGCATGGCATGGAGTTTAAATCGGTGAATGATTTTTTTTGAATGGGTTGAAGAAAATAGGATCAATGTAGACCTGTCTAAGTTTAAAAACTTTAAAGGGGAAGTTCTTAATGTGAAGGTCAAAGAGTTGTTTACTGGGGATATAGTGGACCTTAAGAATATTGAGAATCATAATCCTAGGCTGTTGAGAGGCAAATATGGTGTGTACAATGGGAAGGATAAGTTCCATGTTTATTCATATGTTCCTGACCCTAGTAATGTTAGGATTGAGGAGATCCATGATAATGAGGCTGAGGGATTAGAAGTGGTTAAATCTACTGATAGGATACCCTTAGGGCTCTATGATGCTGATGCTGCCAGGAGAATTGAAGAACTGAGAAGGCCTGTAATCATTGATGTTACTGATAGTGAAGAAGAAGAAATTGATTCTGAGTTGTACAACAAAATCATTGAAGACTGAGATGGAAGAAGAGGCAACCACTTGAGGCTATGTTCCAACATAGATTCAGTAGCCATGGAGATTGATGAACCTGCTTTGGAACTTACTGGGGTTGATGTGGATGAGGAAAATCAGCAACATTTTGACCATGTTGGGAGTGCCTATGATGATTTAGAATACTCAGAAGGAGGAAAGACATGGGGATTTGACCTGAGGCAGGAGGAATCAGGCAATGAGCAGCATGTTGGAACATAGGGTGAAACGGATACTGAGTAGGATGAAGAGGGTGAACATGCAGAGTATGTTCCAACACAGAAGCCAAATTTGAACTACTTCAGTGATGAGGTTTTGGATGAGTTCATTCAAACTAGAAGGGCTAAGAGGAAGATGTGTGCTGCTGAGGATTCTCCAACATCCAAGAGATCCAAAAAGAAAACCCAAGCTGCTTCAAAGAAGAAGAAGAAGAATTTGCCGCCACCTCCTCTTGTAAGTGATGCTTTTTCTGAGACTTACTTTGATAATAATCGTGAGAAGATGGGAGAAATTTTTTCGGAGAGAAAGATAATTTATGAAAGGCCAGTGGACCTAGAGGCTTACAAATCTAGTGGATTTATGGATTTTTTTGGAGTTAATTAGGATGAAGAGGACTGCCAGTATGCAACTTCAGTATAACAAACAGGTTGTTGATGAGATTTACTCAAATTTGATGGCTGAAAACTTGGAAAATGACTCCTCGTGGTGTGGTAGAGTCTATGTAAGGGAAATGGTGATTGATTTCTCTGCTGTTAGGATGAACAAGATATTAGGGCTGAGAACTCCAGATTTTGAAGGTGTCTTTTCTGATGAGTTAGATGTGATAGATGACAGAATCCTAGAAGTGATTTCTGGTGGATACAAGACTGAGTGGCTAGATACATGGTATTAACATGTATCACTACTGGAAAACAGGTACATACGCACCGGTATAAATTCATGAGTACAGGTATACATGTGCGTATGTAACCAATTTCACCGGTATTTATCATGTTAACATCAGTGCCGGTGCAAATAAGTGTAAAGTTCACCTATTTTTGCACCGGTGTTGGTTCTACCGGTGTAAAAATGTCAAATATATTGCACCGGTATTATTCGAATATGTATTTAGACCAGTGCAATTGCTAACATGTGAACCGGTACTGGATTACCAGTGTGTACTTATTTACCCTTTTTATGAATTTGGCGCGAAGAGGTAAAATTTTTAAATCGGTATGGGAAATTGCCAGTGCAGGAAATTAAAAAAGTGGGAAAAATTTGCATTTGTACACCGGTTACAATTAGCATCGGTGTAGGAATTGATCACACACTGGTATTTTCTTAATACCGGTGCAAAAATAAATTCTTATTCTTGAATTTTGGTGCCAAAACTATAAGTTTTCGCACCGGTATTGTGATCAGTGCAGGACGGGAAAATATGCTCCTTTTGGATGAAAATATACACCGGTAATGGAATTTATCGGTGTAAAATGCTTCGAATGCACCGGTATAGTCTAAATACCAGTGTAGAAAATAACGTTAAATGCTCACTACCCCATTTTTAGCGGATTAAAATGGGATTTTTTTTGAAGAAGAGGTTCATTAATGGCATTTTTTGTTTGATGAAGGCATTAAATTCTCCACAATGAAGATCCTTGAAGGTGCCTTTTTTGAATTACATTTATAGATATTAAGGATTTCATGTATGGTTTTGGTTAGAAGAGATATTTACATTTAGTGTTTGATCATTCGATGGTTATTGGGGTAGAATTGTAGATATTAGTTTGTGATTTATTCTCAAGGTTGTTGTAGTTATAAGGCTATCGAATTTGATTCATATAGTGTTGAACATGTTAAGAATGTTGTAATTGTAATGTTGGTTCATTTATGATGTTGCATGATTAGGAAGTCATAATGAAAAATTATATTTATTAAATGTGTTGAAGTTTGATCGTTGGATATTTATTGATATGTAGAGTTGTATCGCGTCATCGAGAGGCATAAGCATGTATAGTTGGCTGAGCGATGAATATATTGTGTTCGTGGATGAGTTCTTGAAGAATGTTTTTAGTTGAGAGAAGCGAATATTATGTCCATTCGTACTGATAAGAAAGACACCCTGAAATTCCATTTGTATAGCTGGGGATTTGCAAAAGATTATGTTGTGTGGACCTTTTATTGGGAAATATCACCACCGGAAGTGAGAGTTAGTAGTGAGGGAGAGTGTTTTGGGGATGCTAAGTTGAATAACATGTGTGAGAAGGTTGTTAATGAGTTTAGAGGGAGACCCGAGGTTTCAGCTAACTTCCTTTGTGAGAAGGATACACCATTGTATCCCGGTTGTAAGAAGAAAGACACAGTCATGTTATGTTTGATGGAGTTTTTTAATTTGAAAGGTGTAGTGTCATAGAGTGATACTAGCATGAATAAATTGCTTAAGTTTTTGAATGAAAAGATTCCACCCGGTAACAAGGTTCCTAATAACCTTTATGAAGGTAAGAGAATTCTGTGTCCGATGGGATTGGAGTATGAAAAGATACATGCTTGTCCGAACGATTGTGTCCTATATAGGGGTGACATTATGGATAAGATTGTTTGTCCAGTATGTAATGTGTCGCGTTATAAGAAGAAGAGAAATGTGGCTGTTGGTGGAGAGCATGTTGTGCCGGGGAGGAAGCAGGTGCCCGCCAAATGTATGTGGTATCTTCTCATTATTCCGAGGTTGAGAAGGTTGTTTAAGATTGAAAAGGATGCAAAGAACTTGATGTGGTGCGTTGATAGGGGAGGTTGTAAAGATGAAGATATAATTCGACACCCGACAGACGCTGGCCAATGGAAGAAATTTGACAGGATGTATCCTCACTTTGCATTCAAACCTAGGAATTTGATATTTTCTTTGTGTACTAATGGTATGATTCCATTTGGGAATATATCCTTGAAACACAGTTCGTGGCCGGTTATGCTTGCCATTTACAATCTCCCCTCGTACTTTTCCATGAAGAGAAAATATGTGTTGATGCCCATCATGATTTTAGGCCTGAAACAACCTGGAAATGACATAGATACTTATCTTGTCCCTTTGATAGAAGATTTAAAGGTACTTTGGTTGGAAGGCGCCTTAATATTTGGTGGTTGTAGTGGTGAAGATTTTACATTGAGGGCGATGCTTTTTTGTACCATAAATGATTTCCGGGAATATGGTAACCTTTCCGGGTATGTGGTCAATGGTTACAAGGCTTGCCCAGTTTGCGAGGATGAGACAGATTACCATCAATTGAGGAATGGGCAGAAGACTGTTTATTTGGGTCACCACAAATTCCTGCCTGTACATCACAAGTTGCGGGAGAACGTGGTTGCATTCATTGGTGGTAAGGAGAGGAGAAAGACACCCAAACCTTTGACCGGTGTAGCTATTCACAAAAAGGTGAAGAAATTGAATGTTATAGGTAAGAATTTATCAAAGGGTGGTGGGGCTATAGACGGACCGTGGAAGAAATGGTCTATTTTTTTTATTTGCTGTACTGGGAAGATTTGGATGTTCGCCATTGTTTAGATGGCATGCATATCGAGAAGAATGTTTGTGAGAGTCTAATGGGGACACTTATGAACATTCCCGGGAAGACTAAGGATAGCTTTAATACGATGAAAGATTTAGTTGACCTTGGTATACGGCTGGATCTGGCACCAGAGGTAAGAGGGAAGTAAGCATACCTGCCTCCCACTCCTTACAATCTGTCACTTGTTGAGAGGAGATTAGTGTGTGAGAGCATCCAAGGAATGAAGGTACCTTCCAGTTACTCCTCTAATGTTAGTCGGTTTGTGAATGATGAGTTGCATTTTAATGCTTTGAAATCACACGATTGTCATATCCTTATGCAACAACTTTTTCCCGTAGCAATACGTAGGTGTTTTGAAGAGGAAGTTATATTTTCTGTTATGCACTTGTGTTTCTTCTTCAACTCGATATGCAGGAAAAATATTAGCAGGCAACAGCTTGATGAACTGGATCGAGAGGCTGCTGTTGCTCTATGCCATTTGGAGAAGTATTTTCCCCCGTCATTCTTTGACATCATGGTTCACCTAGTGGTACACTTGGTTAGGGAGATACGTATGTGCGAGACTGTCGGAATGCATTATATGTACCCCTTTGAGCTTCACATGGCTGTTTTCAAGGGTTATGTTCATAATCGTAGTCGGCTCGATGCCTCCGTTGTTCAGAGGCACGTCACTGAAGAGATCATCGAGTATTGTACAACGAACTTTGTTGGAAGAAGAGCGGTTGGTGTTCCTAGAGGACCCCACTGTGGAAAGCGGAATGGGATTCCACGTTCCAAGGGTACGCTTCATACACCCTATCACGGTGACTTGATGACTGTTCACCTGTATGTATTGCGTAATAGTAGCGAGACTGTAACATATGTTGAAGAGAATTTTTCCCTGTTGGAAGATATTCATCCAATAAAATTCAGATCAAACATTCTTCAAGGTTTGTTAACTGGTTTTACAATCATTGTAATGTCGACGGGATGTTCGGTAACCTACAGGTGTTTGCAAGGAAACCGAACTGCACTATTAGATGATACCTTAGTTATGACATTAATGGCTTCAGTTTCTCAACATTGGCGAAGGACGAGAAGAGCACCATTCAAAATAGTGGTGTATATATTAAATCTGAATCCATGTGGAAGGCAAGCAAGAGAGATAAACATCCGGTTGTTGCTGTGATGCCTTTCTATAGGGCGATTGAGGAAATTTGGGTGTTGGATTACGTAGATTTCAAGGTCGTTGTCTACAAGTTTTGTTGGGTGGAACACGGTTCCGGTGTTGTTGTTTAGAAGCCCATGGGGTTCACGTTGGTTGACTTGAATTGTGTAGGATATGAAGATGACAAGTTCATCTTAGCTAACCAGGCACGACAGGTTTTTTAAGGACCCTTAGAATGAGAAGTATCATGTGGTGTTGCATGGGAAGAAGTTTTACTTTGATGAGGAGATTGATCAGCCCACCATAACTGATAGTCTTGATTTTCCATCGGTATTTCCCTATTTGGATGATGTTGGGAGACCCATTGTTGGAAGGCATTCTCACGACAATGGGTTGTGGGTTGATGAGGGAGGTGAAGTAGTAGGTGGGGACAATGTCTTGAAATGGAAGCGATAGATCGGTTGTTCCCGGCCGTTGTTTTTTTGACCTTGTTTTGTGAAAAATTATATGATCATTCGGCGATTTAGCGTGTAATGTATTCAATTGACACTCTTTTATGAATTGGTTGTTATGATCCGTGATTTCAATGGAGTGTTCATGAATTGAACCGGTGAAAATGTGTTTAAATTGAGATTAAATTTTCTAGTAGGTGTTGATTTTTTACACCGGTACAGATGAAATTACCGGTGTAGAAAAACAGGAGAGGAACTATGTTTTGTGCTTGCGCACCAGTACTCCTACCAGTGCACAGTACTTAGAAAATGTTTTGGTCTTTTTTCTCTCGGGTCCGATAATGTCAAATTTGTTTGCATTTAAAGCAGCGTAAAGCAGCTGCTTTTTGTAACATTTGCACCGGTAATTTTACCAGTGCTGGGTACTTAGAAAAAATTTGTAAAACTTACTCTCGGGTTGGAATAGATTGAACAATTATTTAAAGCAGCGTAAAACAGGTGCTTTAGGCCTCGTTTTACACCGGTATATGTATAATACCGGTGTATAAAAATGTTCCCTTTAAAAAAAACCCAATTAGCACCCCATTTTCACGGTACTTAGAATTTATATCCCTCACACCATATCATGTCCATCACTACCCATCTTTGGTGGAATCCTACGTAGGGTGGCATATAATTAGGTAAACCACTGCAATGCCTCTATTGTATGATTAATTAGCAATTGCATATGAAATAGAATCACTAAGTGAATAGCCTGACTTGTATGTAAGGTGTTTGATGAAATGCCTCAATGTGTTTCTTAGGAAATGCCTCCAAAATCCAATTCAAAAAGGATACGCCATTCAATGTCCCCATCATTGCTGAAAGTATTACTGCACACTTACCCAGATGGTACCTTCGTGTCCGAGGAGGCTAGGTTGGTCCATGAATCTTACAAAGGATAGCGCCATCACATAGAGAGAGGAATTGAAGCATCTTCCCTATTTGAAAAAACTATCCTGAAGCTTGGGTGGGAAAAATTCTACGAGACACAGCAACCATTCAACCTAACCATTGTAAGTGAGTTCTATGCAAACTTGAAGTACGATCCAAGCTACGATCACGTGTATTGTAGAGGTAAAATTATCCCTGTGACACCAGAATCTATCAATGGCTTGTTTGGGTTGCCCAATGTTCCAAATGATGAAAACGAGTTTCTCGCACTACATTTCTAGGTGATGACGGTTGTATTCTACAACAACCAATTGAGAAGGGGATCGTTGGGACAGTGACTAGGACAAGTACGGACATAGACGAGTTGTTCAAACCAGGTTGGAGCAAAATACCTAAGAAAACTCTAACACTAGAAATGAATGGGTGGTACCACTTTGTGGCGTCTAGAATCCATCTGGTAACTGTTAACACAGAAGTTCACAAACTTCACCTCACCTTCTTGTATGCAATAAAGAGGGAGCTTTGATAGAGTGTTGGTCATCGAATTCATCCTATGTTGCAGAGGGAATGGGATCATATGGGATCTTATGCCTATTGCAGTATCATCTCTGCGCTTTGTTCAAGAGCAGGAATTTGTGGTCGTGCACATGACGTTTATGGCTAACCAATGGGTAAGATTTGTGTGAACTCTTTCTATAGATAGAAAACTGACACGTCTGTTGCTACCATTGAATCCAGAGTTTCTGCATTGGAGGTCAGTGTAGCAAACTTACTTGAACAATCTAAATACCAAAAATCCTGGCAGGAACATATGGCCAAGGTTATAACGTATCAATTTTCTAATGTCGTGGCAGCAGTCAGAAATTTTCCAACCTTCTGCGTAAGCGCTGTCAAGGACATGGACGTTGGCACAAGTACCCGTGATGGTGATGCAACAAGACCAGCTGACGGGGTGGAACCATTTTCTCAATATTATTCGTAGAAAACTTGTATTAGCAGTTAGGAAGAGTAGATTTTGTACTCAACGTTGACTGTATTGCACTTAGAAAGTTTGACATTCTTAGTTTTGACAAACATGCACGATGATGAATCGTATAAAAAATTTGTATGCCGCATTTTTTGAAATTATATCTTTCAAATACACTCATGAAGACCAAAAAGATAAGCCAAACGTAGTTGGCCTATTTTTTTTACTTCAAGACCGCCGAATATGGTGCATTGTATTCCTAGAATGCTTAGAATTGCAAAAAAATTGTAGCATTGGGAGCTATGGAGGTTCCCCCAAGTAAACTTGTATGCAATAGTGTAATTATGGAAAATATAGTGCATGCATTCATTGTTGGTTTTACAGGGCCTTCCATTCACCAGTAGGATCTACAAATAAATTAACACAATTCTTGTGTATTGAATTGCATATATGTGGAGCCAATTTTATATTCCGACCCTTCCAAGATTCTTGAAGGGACTAAGTTGCAACAAGTAAAAAGTTAACGCGTAAATTAAAATTGCAATCTGATCGAACCGGATGGTCCACAAAACAACCCTTTTGTATTTCCAAGTAAAACATGCGGGGAAACGAATGGGTCCGGGCTCCGTATTTAGTTTCGAAGATGTTCAGATTACATATAGAAACATGCAGTAAACCCATACCGTTTACTCTACAACACCTACTAGTGCTTCAAGACGAACCACCGCCTGGGCACGAATATGTTTCAATTATGATTTAATTCAGGAATATTCAATTTGATAGTTTATGTAGTTTCCTAACACGTCGTAACCACATGTCACAATTAGGGGGACCTAACTGCAATAAACGCATACCGTTGAGGTGCAAAAACGTTACGTGTTTAGTCTAGAGCATTTGAAAATTTCATTTGGGCTGGTGGAAAAGTGCTTGAAGGGGTCGAACGAAATGTTTGGGGTCAATTTGCAATTTTTTGAAATTAAACAATGCTTAGAAACGCCATCGTACGGGGCCCATGTGTGGTCAATATTTGCATTAAACAACTAGTACAATGTGTCACAATAATTGAACGTCAATTTGATTAATTGGGCTCGTTTTAAAAATGCACGGGAGGCCAATGCAATAAGTGTTAATTTAAACAAAAAAAAATTTTACATCAATAATAATGAAT
Organism: Rubia yunnanensis; assembly: GCA_037428765.1. Classification (NCBI taxonomy): domain Eukaryota; kingdom Viridiplantae; phylum Streptophyta; class Magnoliopsida; order Gentianales; family Rubiaceae; genus Rubia; species Rubia yunnanensis. The sequence continues at coordinate 77,566,274 of CM075065.1, forward strand.
AAGTACCAGTGTATTTGTACAACTTTTTGGCACGCATTTAAAAAAATTTAATTTTTTAGATTTTTAATAAGGTGCGAAACATTTTACACCGGTAATTTAAGATTTTGCACCGGTAGATATAACAGTGATGGACAGTTAGAAAACAATTCTAGAAATTACTCTCAGGTTGAACGTTTTTTTCCAAAAATATAGTTAAATCAGCCGCATGCCGCTGCTTTTTGCACATTTTTACACTAGTATTTTCCTTTCATACACGGTTCTATGTACCGGTGTACAACACTTAACCAAAATTTTCATTTGTTCCTCTCGGTTCAAAGGAAAATTCATTTAAAGCAGTTACACGCAGCTACTTTTCTTCATTTTTACACCGGTATTATTACCGGTGCTGAACAGTTAGCAAATATTTGAGCCCATTTTCACTATTATTACACAGGTACTGTATGTATTACCAGTGTAAGAAACGTAACTTCTGAAATCAAAACCGTTTGAAGTGGCCATAACTCCCGCAATTCATCATATTCTCATCTTCAAATCCTTCAATTTCTCTTTCAAAACTGCCATCAACCACTCCAACAATTCAATCCACAACTCCTCATCAACCATTGTAACTCCTCATCTCCCATTGCATCCCTATAAAGTGTGGAGCAACACAAGGGAACCAACAAAAATGAGAGAGGAAGTTGGAGAGAGAAGAAAGTAGTTGGCGATCCTTTCTTGGCGAGTTCGGCAAAAAAGAGTAGCAACAAAAACACTCCATTGGTGAAGTTAAGTGTTAGGGTTTATGTTACCATGGGTTACCAAGTCAAATTCCCTTCAAAGAACCATTCCATCCCTCACGCACAGTACATGTTCAATCAATTGCCTCTATGATCAAAAATATGTAAAAGTATAAAAATTTGAATGACACTCTTGAATGGTATGTCTATACAATTGTTGGGAGTAAATGTTTTGCATTTTTTGTGGATGGCTGATGTAGTTCTATAGTATTTTCATTGGTGATAATGTTGATAGTCACGTTAGGGGGATTGAGAATTGCTTGGTTGTATGCCTAATTTATGAATCGAATGACATTGGTATGGTATTCGATCAATTTCTGTAAGGTTCCATTTCATTCTATATCAAGTTCCATGCCTTAATTGTTCAAGTTCTATGCTATGTTATATAAACTTTTATGCCTCACATGATGTAGTTTCATCTATGAATTGTTCAATTTCTATGTCATGTTTTCCTCAAAATTTTTATGAACTAGTTGATCAAGTTCTACACCACGTTCTATCAATGTTGATCTTTAAGTACCGTTATTGTGTGAACCGTCATGGATTGAGAATTTCCAATTCTACTATTGTAGATGCCGCCCAAGAAGGGGAAATTCAACACAAAGAGGAACCAGCCGATTACGAAGAAGGAGAAGGAGGTGAAAGATGTTTTTGATGAGGAGGTGGATGTGGCAGACCAAGAACCATCGCAAAAAAAAGGATCCCATTGAAGATAAAATTTGAGGAAGAAGCAACTCAAACGAATGACCCATCTAGTGAAGAGAAGGAAGAAACCGCAAAATTGGGTGATGATGTTGTGATGTTGACGGAGTGGACGCCAGTAAACAGTTGGCCAAAACAATAATTAGCAAGGGAAAGGGAAAGAGAACCATCAAAGGAAGGCTAACTATTAATGAAGCGGACGACAACTTGACAAAAGCTGGAGGGAAAATAGAGAATGATGGGACAAGTTTGAGGTAAAAAGTTATTTGAGGAGGCGGGGAACTAGTACGTGTCATTCTGTGATTTTGGCAAAGCATAACACTCCAACTCCTGTTGTGTTTGAGTTCCATGGGAATCAAGTGGTATGCATTAAGAATTGGTCAATGTGGCACGCTTATGGAAATTACAATTTCTGGCACCGCATCAGATTTGGCAAATGCGAACACTGGAGCGATGCCCTTGAGGATGTTAAGGAAGAGGCATGGAAGTATTTTCTGGCAATGGATGACATTGTTGCAGCTGCTACAAAGTCCAGTGAAGAGCCAAACGACAGAGAAGGAGATGAAGAGGTACACTGTCAATAATCGATGCATGTGTCAATAATCGATGCATGTCTTATGCATTGATTTACACATTTGAAATATCTCTATTTTCATGCACAATTAATGTTACAGGCACACGTGGGAGAAAATATATGAAATTAATTCAGGCCGCATACAATACTGCCCATCCAGTTGTGGCAACCTAACCAACTTCTAGCAGGATGTTGAACTTTGTTTCAAACAAATTTGGAAAACAATGGAGGCAACGGATGCTGAGTTCTACATCGTACCCTACATAAGAATGTAAGTATTTCTTCTTGATAATTACATTCACATTTCAAACCACTTTCGTTTCATTAATATGTTAACATAATTTTCCAACAACGATCATTGGTACCTCATCATTATCCCCGAATGGAGGAGGTTTTCACTCTGGACACATTGTCAGGGGGTATCAAACCAATAAACTTGGTCAAACTCAGGGTTATTTCAAGGTATTTCAATCAATCAAATCAAACATTCTAGTTTCATAATAAATGGGAAGAAGTAACCATTTAAATTTACTTTCTTCATAGGCTTGCTTGCGCATACCAAAGGGAGAAGAGAAAGACGGAGCCAGGACCCAACTATACTTGGAAAATCAACAACATTATGGTATGTCATTCTATCATTTCATCCATCAAATTTTATATTTAGGGTTAGTAATTACATGTACCTTTCCCGTGCAGTACCCAACCCAGAATGATTCTTGGCAATGCAGGTAATCCATCATGCTGTCCATGGAAGAATTTGTTAATCACCCAGAGACAAACAATATCTTGGAGGTAAACCTTTCATCTGAAAATTTGATATTATTAATCTTTAGTAAACGCAACATTATTGACTAACAGTGTAAGTTTGAAATTAACAAATTTTCCCAGAGGTCAAAGGGTCGTACCATGTGTACGAAATTCAAGGTGTAGCAGAGAGATGGTGTGGGGCTTGGCTCGGAGACTAACAACAGTAGGCAAACACTACGTTGCAACTTCTGAATGATAAAAATGGCATAATAGGTTGATGGTTAATATTGAATGGCTGATGATATTTGAATTTTATGGATGGTGTTTGGTTATACTAAACTTGTATTTTACTTTGTTTGATTGCATGTTTAAGATACTTCTTATATTTCATATGTTAGAATAATGTTCACGTGTTTTGCGAGCCATATTTTCATAATAGAAATTTTCAAATTTCTTACCTATTCAAAAGTTTCCAATTTATAATAGTTCACAAGTATCTTTGACTGTCATTGCTCCGAAAATGATTTGGGATAGACCATCGAAAAAAAATTAGGCATAGCAAATTTTAGCCACATAATACACCAGTATAAGGCAGGTACCGGTGTAAATAAATTTCACAATTTAAATAATTTATTTTTAATTATTTAAATAATACCGGTGCATAAAGTACAGTAATACCAGTGTAAAAAATACCGGTGCACTCTATTCCGGTGAAAAAACTATATTTTGACTAAAAACAAATACCATTGTCGGATTTAATACCAGTGTACAAATCATTGTTATACACCGGTTCATGTGTTAAATACCGGTGCAAAATACCAGTGCAAACTATATTCCAGTATTACACCAGTTTTCCAAATAATACCGGTGCACACATTTTGTGATCCCGCTATTTTGCACCGACATAAGATGCCGGTGCAAATACTGTTGTACACCGGTCCATTTTACTGGTGTAAATTTGTTGCGTTTCTACACCTCTATACATATGCACCGGTATTTTTGGGGGCCAAAATACCGGCGTTATTGCCCTAAATTACCGATGCAAATACCCCTGTCCTGTAATACTGTATCCTGCCTATCATTTAGATTTTTTGGTGTTTATCAGGTGGCAGTGAATTGCTGGATGTTGTCTTCCTTTGGCCAAATAAGAATACCTTTGGGATGAGACAAGTGCATGATTTTCCTTGGAATCCAGAGGCTTCCACTTCTGCAGGTGCTGAGATCAAGGCCAAGTTGGTGGTTCTGAATGCAAGGTTGGGGGCCTTAGCAATTCAAATAGCTACTCTTGAAGAAAAAAGGGCAAAGATTGAGAGGGAGAAGGCTCTTTTGGAAGCACATGATGCTGCTCCTGAACAGGATTGATGGGACTGAACTGACTATTTTCTAACATAGGTCAGGTGTTGAATTTAGAGGGAGCGGATTGTATTATTTTTTTTCTTTCCGTGTTTTTGTGTGCCTTCGACAATTCATGGCCCCAGGGGGAGAATATTTTGGATATTATTTTTATTTGATTTGGTGTTGTAATCTGGATTTCTGGTATTCTTGGTATTCTTATATAATCAGATTCGGTACTTATATCTATGTTCCAATAGAAGTGGATGTCTGGGATACTTATGTTGTGAGTGGAATTTTTCGTTGAGTTCTTATTTCCAAAATGATTGGGTCCACAAACGCCAAAGGGGGATATTGTAAAGTCAAGTGCTTTTAATTGATTATTTAATTGGTAATTTGTGAACTATTTTGGAAACGAAAAACGTTCCATGTTGGAAGATACGGACAGCAGCCACAGTCGCCTAAAAGAATTTTACGGAAGAACATAATATTGTATTTATGTTGATTTATGGAATTCTGAATATTCTACGATATATTAGGTGGTTGTAGAAGTATATTAGGTTTATGGAAAATTCCTACAAACATAGAATTAGATTTATGGAATATATGAGATATATGGTGATAAGGAAAATTCCGTTATTTATAGAATTTGGATATGCTTCAGAAACATATAAGGAATATGACTTTTATGGAGATAATCATGGAGAGTTCCGATATGCTCATGGACTTTAAAAGGGGACATCACAGATGCATTAGACTCATGAACTTAATTTAAAAAATCTGCACATAGATTTTCTATCTTTCCGAGAGTCTTGCGAGAGCCAGTATTTATATGTTCCAACATACTTGACCTGCCGTTCAAAGTTCAGAATCGTATACCTTAATTCCTCGGGAGGAGGAGACCCCAGAGGGAGTCTGATCAAGGCGAATCGGTAGGAAGGAGAGCTCGCAAAATCCACACAACATAATTAGACAGATAAGAATATTTGTATGGTGTACTTTGTACTGTATCTTTCTGATTAGTAAATTAATTCTGAACTGTGCCAAGCCCCGCAGATGTCGGTGGATTTCATCGAACTGCGTAACCAAGTATTGTGTCAGTATGCTTTACTTTATTACATACTTGGTTAGATAGGTTATGTTCGAACATAGTAGTACAATGAAGATAATTCGGTTAAACCAAATATTATGACGCAACTAGAAAGTGAGGTGCATCAGTGGCACATGCTAATGGCAACATACACAATCAAAGGTGGGGAAAGGTTGGCGCGTGAATCCGACGTGTGTGTCTTCTCGAGAGGACAGTAACTTCAGAGATTGACCTTGACAGCAATCATCGAAAATCCCGAGAGCACAGTTCAGATTGACGACGCCAATGAAGAAGTTGTTAGAAAATGTTCAAGCTGAGTAGCGACACTATGATTGGCAGCAAGTCGATAGCAAGGAACTGGTGGCGACAAGGACTGGTCATGGGAGGAAAATTTGGTCGACGAGAAAAGCTGAAGAGGAGGAAGATTCGACCAGTTACAGATTTCTTTACTTCTCTTTTTGGTGTTTTTCTGGAGAGAAGAAGTAGGATTTAGAGGAACCTTTTGGAACCTATCAAATGCAGTTCTGTCTGCTAATCAAAGAAGCGATTAAAGGCGGAGCTGATAAGATATAATCACCTATAATAGGCTTGTTCTCCACTAGTGAATTCAGAAAAACTTGAATAAGTAACACAATTAAGTATATATTTTGAACAATTTATTATCGATAGCATGGATTCAAATCTTACATTGATATCCACTTATTCAGTTCCACATTAAAGTTTCAAAACATTTGTTCATTTTCTGGATTAATATCAATGAGGTCGGCAATAATCTGGTTATCATGGCTGAGGAACAAATGTCGCAGGTTGAGACGTTGTAGAGCGTCAACGGAGGAAGATGGTAACCCGTTCCATAATACTTGAGCAAATTGTTGGTGAATTCTGTCGTGAAATTTGGTTTTACCGAATTTTTCTAATTCTTATTAGTATGTTCCAACATAACCTATCTAAACAAGTATGCAGTAAATTTAAGTAATAATGACACAGGACTTGGTTACGCAGTTCGATGAAATTGACCTACATCTGCGGGCCCTGGCCCTGTTCAAAATGAATCCACTAATTAGAAAGATACAGTACAAAGTACATCATACAAAATACTTATCTTTACTAACTATAACGTGTGAATTCTGCTAGCTCCCCTAGCTACCGATCCGCCTTGATCAGACTCCCTCTGACCTCAAAACTCATTGACGCTGGATCTCCTTCTCCCGAGGAATTAAGGTATACGATTCTGAACTTCGAACAGCAGGTCACGTATGTTGGAACATAGAATTCTGGCTCTTTGCAATTCTCTCGAAAGATTGAAAATTTGTGTGCAGATTTTCTCTGATTAAAATCGTAATCAATGCAGCTGTGGTTGTCCCCTTTTATAGCTATGAGCAGATCGGAACTCTCCATGATTATCTCCATAATATTCCTATTTCATATCTGCTTCTTGAAACATATCCAAATCCCTTAAATAAAGGGACTTTCCTTATCACAATATCTCTCATATATTCGATAATATCAACTCCATATCTGTAGAGATTTTCCATATTCAGATTTTCTACACGCTTAATATATAGCAGAATATTCAGATTTTCATAACTCACAAATACCATGTCTTCTTTTTTCGTAAATCTTCTTGGTGTAAATATGCTATTTCACATGTTCCAACATGGAAAGTTTTTCGTTTCCAAATATGTTCACAAAAACTGAAATTAAATATTCAATGCATATCTCTTGACTTAACAATCTCCTCCTTTGGCATTTTGTGGACACAAAACTTTTTGGCCATTAATCTCACGACGAAAAACCTGTTATCACACACATAGGTCTTCCCAACACCACCTATGTTGGAACATAAGTCCAATACGGAATCTGATAAAAAATTGAATCCCAGAATTCCATCAAAGATTGAATACCAAAATCGAATACCAGAAATCCAGGAAATAAACTTTAGATTTCTGCCAAACTCAATCCAAAATTCAAAATTCTCCCCCTGGGGCCTTAAACATGCAAAAGATAAATAAGAGCAAAAAAAACATAAGCAGAATACAAGTTTCCCCTGACTGTGACATCTATGTTGGAACATAGAGAAGAAATCCCGTTCAGGAGTAGGCCTCCAGTCACACTTTCTCTTCCTCCAGTTTTGCCTTTTCTGTCTCTAGCGCTACTATTTGAATGACAATTTCCCCCAGTCTCGCATTCAGGACCACCAGTTTAGCCTTCTTTTCATCCGATGAAGAAGTAGACCCAGATGGACTCCACGGTAGATCATGAACATACCTCAACCCGATGTCTTCTTGTTCGGCCTCAGGAATTCTGTGTCTATAACCATATTTTTTGCCTTCCCCTTTACCTTGGCGCTCTTAGCCAGTGCTGAAATCAAACCGGGATAAACAATGGCCTGTTTTGCTTTAGGAGCTGTGGCTTGCCTCACTAGGTTCTACTGAATAAACAGTCCAAGATTGACTGGCTTCTGTGTTCCAACACAGAACAGTAACTTGGCCAATTTTCTTGCCAGGGCAGTCGTGTTCAAGGATGGCATCCAGCTGTTAACTGCTATCTAATACAGGCCAAATAACCTTGATGACAAGCATGAAGCTTGTGAATACCCTTCTTCAGGCCACTCAGCCTTGTACCCTCCTGAGATTGTCTCTAGTATTTGATCATCTGATATCCCTAAATCCTCAGGAACACCCCCGCAAACTCTGGTGTTTGCACCCCCAAAACCTTATTTATTCTTGCAGCTAAGAGATCCATAATCTTCCCTCGCACATACACCCTTCCAAAACAGGGAGAGTCAACTTCCAGATTTTCAGCCATCAAGTTGGCGTACACCTTAATAACCACTTGCCTATTATACTGCAGCTAGACAGTGGCCGCCCTCTTCATCCTTATCAAATTAAGAAAATCCAAAAAATCACACTTCCTGTATGCCTCCAGGTCTATAGGCCTCTCAGGAATAAACTTCTTCTCAGTAAAAAATTCTCCCATTTCTTCACATTTTAACTCAAAACATGAGAAAGAAAGTGCATTACTTACAGGGAGGGGAGGAAGCACTTTCCTCTTGGTAGATTCCTGACTCTTCTTGGCCCTTTTTGTTGGTGGAGAATCTTCTGATGAAACCATCTTTCTATTGCCCTTGACTGACTGTAAGAATTCATCCAGCACTTCATCACTTGAATAATTCATCTCAGAGTGTTCCTGTGTTGGAACATACTGAGTATCCTCTGCTTCTTCAGTTTCAGCAATCTGTGTTGAAACATACTGCACTTCTTCTGATTCACTTGGTTCTGCAACTGGTTCTTCATTCTGAGTTCCTTCCTTGTCATCATGTGCATCACCAGTTATATTAACCTGGTCTTCTCCTCCCATATCATCATCAATATCCATCTCTTCAATGTTTTCATCCTTAGCCTACTGTGTTGGAACATAGGCAGTATGTTCCTCTTTCTCATTATCAGAAACGTCAATAATTATTGGTTTCCTCAGCTCTTCCATTCTCTGAGCTGCCCTCAAATCACAAAATCCTACAAACAACTTGTCTGTAGACCGAATCACTTCTTGTCCTGCAGCCTCCTCATCTCTAATTTCTCTCATAACAACACAGTTTGGATGAGAAGCAGATGAATAAATATAGAACTTTTCATTCCCTCTATACTCATCATACCTCCCCCTCAGGAACTTCACTTTGTAGTTTTCTACATTCCATAACTCTCCAATATTCCCGGTCACAAATTCCTTAACCTTGACATTCAGAAATTCACCCTTTACATTTTTAATCTGTGTCAAGTCTACTGTCAATCTATTAGCTTATAACCATTCAAATATATCATCTATAGTCTTGAATTCTATCCCATGGATTTTAATAGTTTGAGGATCAAGGTTAGTTACCTTTTGAAACGGACCATTTCCTTTGGTACTGGGGCGTCCATCCTGATCTCCATCACCCAAGCTAGATCCATGACCTTCTTCATTCTACTCAACACTAATATTAGCCTCAACGTTCTCTTCACATTGACTGTTATCTTCGGGCAAGACTTCCTCAGCATTATCCGCCATTTGTTCCTTGGTTGCATCTAGCCAATGTTGCAAAGATTCTTGGTTTTCGGATTTGGCCGAGGGAGAGTTTATGGTTTAAGACATTTTGTCACGATGCTGTTGCGGGAGAAGGATCGTGGAGAGAGTTTGCAGCTAGACTTTGAAGAATGCCAAGAAGAATGGGAGAGTGGCCGAAAAGAGAGGGATTCGAAAGGATTTGGACAATTTTGAATCCAACACAAACTCTTCAACTCTCTTCCTCTTTTGTCGCAAAATCCCTTTTTGGTTTTCCAAGATGGGTAATGATGACTCTTTTCCCTCTTCTCAACTCGAGACATCACATTAAAAGCAACTTCAAACATATTATAACTTCTAAATATCCGACTATTCTTCTTCTATTTTTGCATAACTTTTCTTCTTTTCATAGATATTTTTTTGTTTTCCTGAATTTTTGACAGAAAATACTAAACAAAATAAAATATTTACATTGAACTAAAGGCAAGGATTACCTCAAATTTGACAAACACCTAAGTGTTGTCTGAGACTTTCAAAAGTGGCAGTGTCCAGCGGCTTTGTAAAGATATCAACAAATTGCTCATGTGTTGGAACATAGACTACCTCAACTTCCTTCCTTTCAACAAGATCTCTAATAAAATGATGCCTTATATCAATATTCTTGGTTCTCGAGTGCTGGACTGGATTTTTTGAAATATCAATAGCACTTATGTTATCACGTAGAATCTTCAAGGGGCCTTGATGAATTTCATAATTGTTCACCATTTTCTTCATCCATAATAATTGTGCTCAAAAACTTTCAGCATCAAGATATTCAGCTTCTGCGGTAGATAAGGAGATTGAATTTTGTTTCTTATTATACCAAGAAACAAGATTCGTGCCAATAAAGAAGCATCCACCTGTAGTGCTTTTTCGATCATCAGCATTACCAGCCCAATCAGAATCACTATACCGAATCAAACAGAATCATGATTCTTAGAATACCAGACACCATACTCAGAAGTCCCACTTACATATTGAATAACTCTTTTGACTGCCGTGAGATGAGACTCTTTTGGATCGGCCTGAAATCTTACACATACCCCAATGTTGAGACATATATCTGGTCTACTTGCTGTTAAATACAATAGACTCCCAATCATTCCCCTATATAACTTTTGATCAACTGCAACTCCTTTCTCATTCTTGACAAGTTTTTTAGAAACTCCCATAGGTGTCCAAACTGCTTGGGCATTGCTTAACCCAAATCTCTTCAAGAGATTCAATGCATACTTGTTTTGATTTATGAACAAGCCATCTTTTCCTTGCTTAACTTGCAGTCCTAGAAAGTATGTGAGCTCTCCAACCATTCTCATTTCAAACTCAACCTGCATAACCGTGACAAAATCCTGGTTACCGGTGCGAACGTCTCATCAAAGGCAACACCTTTAACTTGTGTGTATCCTTGAGCCACCAGTCTAGCTTTGTTTCGAGTAACATGGCCCTCAGCATCAATTTATTCTTGAAAATCTATTTTGTGCTGATGACATTAACACATTTAGGCCGAGGAGTGAAATACCATACATCGTTTCTTGCAAACTGACCTAGTTCTTCTTGCATTGCAGCAATACCTCCTTGTAATTCTTAGGTTCAATTAGGAAGATGAAGCATTGTAATCCAGCCAACTTCCTGTAATCCACCTGAGAAACTGGTCGAGTAATCCGTGCCATTGAATCAGGTTGATCATGTGTTGGAACATAGGATACGACAGTGGGGGATGATGTTCCAACATGCTCCATGTCAACTGGTTCAACATCAGTCTGCTCAAATGTTCCAACATGTGATGAATCTTCCTTGTCAGAAATTAGATTTCCTACCCTTCCAAATCTCGTAAGAAGTTTTACTAGTGAATGGACGCAGGTATACTCGATTAATCGTGTAGCAATCTGTGTTAATGGCTTCTGCCACCATGTTTTGTGAATTTCTTTTTTGGCTAACATAACTCGAGCCATCTCCTGTAAGGTTCTGTTTTTCCATTCTACAACACCATTCTAGTGAGAAGTTAATGGTGCAGAAAACTCATGTTGAATACCAAGATCATCACAGAAATCACTAAATTGACAATTTTCAAATTCTCTGCCATGATCACTACGAATTCGAACAATCTTTCCAACTAGACTTCCTTTTTCAGTCTGTAACTTTATCACCAGACTTCTGAATACTTCCACTGTATCATATTTTTCTTTAAGAAAAGCTACGCATGTATATCTGGAGAAATCATCAATACATACAAAGATATATTTCTTTCCACCTATACTCGGTGTATTGACTAGACCCATCAAATCCATATGCAATAATTCCAGATTTTTTATGTGGTTATATATTGAACTGATGAGTGGGGAGATCAAATTTGTTTACCTTGTTGACATGGTCCGCACACAATTCTGTCCTTGCTTGTTAGGGTAGGAATTCCTCGCACAGCTTTTGCATTTGCAATTTTTACCAAGGTTTTGTAATTTATGTGACCGAGCTTCCCGTGCCACAGAATTCCTTCATCTTGTTTTGAGATCATACATCGTACTTCTTGTTCCAGTAGATAGCAATTATCTGATGATCGTATGTCTAAAAGAACCTTGGTTTCTCTGTGTTTCACTATGCATTTGTCTTTCTGAAATTCCACAACCATATTATCATCACATAATTGACTTATGCTCAGTAGGTTGGCCTTCAAGTCTTCCACGTACAGTACAGTGGTGAATACAGGAAATCCTTCAATCTGTACTTTACCTTTTCCAACAACTCGACTCTTCTTTCCATCTCCAAACGTAACATAACCACCATCGAAAGGTGTGATATTTGTAAGGAATTCTTGAGTTCCAGTCATATGGCGAGAGCATCCACTATCAAAGTACCACGAATCTCTGCAATATGATATAAGCGAAGTATGTGCAACAAGACATGTACCAGATCTTTTGGAAACCCATACCTTTCTGACCGTTCTAGTTTTTTGGACTTCGCATATGTTGGAACATACATCAAGTTGATGTCCTGCCATTTGATCTCTGAATAGTTTCTGACATATATCCTCGGAGTGACCTTGGTATGAACAGTAGCTGCAGATGAGAGGTTTCTTTTGACCGGGCTTGCCGAACTTTCTCCATACCTCTTAAAGCTTTGTCTTGAGATTTGCTGGATTCTGGAGTAACTCGTGTGCCTCAGACTTGAGTGTCGATTTCCGAAACTCTTTCCCATATCCAGAATATCATCAAGCTTAGCTTTTCCAGAATTCAGTTTAGAAATTACTGCTTTAGAAGTCTCAGTTCTCTTGGTTGCTAATATCAGCTTTTCATTTAATTATTCAATTTCCTTTCTGAGTTCAGCAACTTTTACATACAGTTCTCTTTTTGTTTCCATCAACTGCACTTTTTCTTCCTTCGGTTCTTTGTTTTTCTCAACCACTTGAAGCCACATAGCATACATCTTTTCATAAGTGTTGTAGATTTCTTCATTACTAACAGCAAGTTCATCTTCTTCATCACTGGATGCTTCATATGGATCAATGTTGAAACATACAGCTTCAACTATATCCAGTGTGTTGGAACATCCATTCTCCGATGCATCATAAGTTTTTGCTCCAAATACCACATAGTTGCTTACAAGTTCCTCTTCGTTTTTCTCTTCTTCTTCTTCATCTTCACTCCACAAGGTGACATAAGATTTTCCCTGTTTCTTCCGAGTGTTAGCACATTCAACTTGAATATGACCATATCATTCACATTTCCTGCATGGAATTCATCCAGGCTATTTTGGTTCACTACTTTGATTTCTGAAAAACTGCTGGTTTCCTTGCTCAAATCTTGTTCCACGATTATTTCCTGTATCCTGTGGCCTTGGTCTATTTCCTCCAAACCTCTCCTGAGATTTCTTTTTTACTACTTTCTTCAGTATTCTTGAGAAATTCTTCATGATAAGTGCAAGCTTTTCAAATTCATCATCACTGTCAGAATCGTGATTGTTCTTTGATGAAGATGCTCTGAATACCAACTCCTTTTGGATCCCTTTTGTAGCTGGTTGAAACGTCATCTCATATGTCTGTAATGATCCCATTAGTTCATCTAAGCTCATGGTGGCTAAATCTCTACTTCTTCTATTGCTACAACCTTCATCGCGAACCTTTTAGAAAGTGATCTCAAGGTCTTTTTCACCAGCTTCGCCTCTTTGTAGACTTTTCCAAGTTGGTATGCCATATTTGAGATGTCCCTGAGTTTTCCATTGAATATAGCAATGGTGCTATCCTCCTCCATCTTGAGTTCCTAAAACTTAGTAGCCAGCATTTGTAATTTAGATTCTCGAACTCGACTGGTTCCTTCATGAACATTTTGCAGAATATCCCATACTTTCTTGGTTTGATGACATGTAGAGATGAGTTTGAACTGGTTTTCATCAACCGCGGTAAAGATTGCATTCAGTGTCTTTGAATTCGCCAGAGATGCCTTGAGGTCATCAGGAGTTCAACTAGCTTTGTCTTTGAGTTTCTGTTCCCTTTGACTTGACTCTCCTTCTTTCGCCTTAAAGCTTGTATCAGTATCTTCAGTAGGGTGATTCCATTCATTCTCAGCATAGAACTACACAAGCTCATCCAGTGAGTTGATGAAAACTCCCATGCGTACCTTCCATAGCTATAGTTGTTGCTTTCTAGCAGAGGTGGCCGAGACACCAAAGCTCCTTCTTTAGTTGCCATGGTAAAACCGAATCACACTTCCCTTGACACAACCAAGGGAAAATAACTGACCAAGCTCTGATACCAAATGAAATTTGGTTTTACCAAAATTTTCTCATTCTTATTAGTATGTTCCAACATAACCTATCGAACCAAGTATGCAATAAATTAAAGTATTAACGACACACGACTTGGTTACGTAATTCGGTGAAATCCACCTACATCTGCGGGCCCTGGCCCAGTTCAGAATGAATCCACTAATTAGAAAGATACAGTACAAAGTACATCATACAAAATACTTATCTTTACTAACTATAACGTGTGAATTTCGCTAGCTCCCCTGGCTACCGATCTGCCTTGATCAGACTCCATCTGACCTTGAAACTCGTTGACGCTAGATCTCCTCCTCCCGAGGAATTAAGGTATATGATTCTGAACTTCAAACAGCAGGTCACGTATGTTGGAACATAGAATTCTGGCTCTTTGCAATTCTCTCAAAAGATTGAAAATCTGTGTGCAGATTTTCTCTGATTAAAACCGTAATCAATGTAGCCGTGGTCATCCCCTTTTATAGCCATGAGCAGATCGGAACTCTCCATGATTATCTCCATAATATTCCTATTCCATATCTGCTTCTTGAAGCATATCCAAATCCCATAAATAAAGGAATTTTCCTTATCACAATATCTCTCATATATTCGATAATATCAACTCCATATTTGCAGGGATTTTCCATGAATCAACTATGCTTCTACATGCCTAATATATAGCAGAATATTCAGATTTCCATAACTCACAAATACCATAATGTTCTGTCTTCTTTTTCCGTAAATCTTCTTGGCATAAATATGTTATTTCACATGTTCCAACATGGAAATTTTTTCGTTTCCAAATATATTCACAAAAACTGTCAATTAAATATTCAATGCATATCTCTTGACTTTATATGTCAGTTGCATGGAAAGAGTCAAACCAAACGTACTGATTAGGATCCTCACATAATTCGTAACTTAGGTCTTTCTTCTTACCACCACAAGTCACTTCCCCGCAGTGAGGTCCAATTCCGCAACAAGTACTGGCCCCTTCATTGAATCCTACCCAAAGTTGAAACAATAAAAATTAATTAAATACTTAAAAAAGAGGAAATGTTAGAAAATTTGTACTTTTTCCGTCTCAACCAATTTTGCACACTTTGACATTCATCAATTGACTTTAAAAAGATTAATCATTGATACCTATAATTGTGTGTAAATACAATTTTTGAAAAGCTGATATTTTGAAAATGCAAACCAATTCTCTCTCTCTCTCTCTCGTTCTGACTGTTACTCTGAATCCCCAACACCTCTGTTTCTCGCTGGTAACAGCTCATCCCGCTG
Source organism: Rubia yunnanensis (assembly GCA_037428765.1). Taxonomy (NCBI): domain Eukaryota; kingdom Viridiplantae; phylum Streptophyta; class Magnoliopsida; order Gentianales; family Rubiaceae; genus Rubia; species Rubia yunnanensis. Next base: position 77,581,611 of record CM075065.1, read on the forward strand.
TTAACGGCTCCTTCTCGCCATTAGTGATCCCGCTGGCTACGTTTCTCCCACTGTCGGCCAATATGGCTGAGAATAATAACACCCTTAACAACCAAAAATCCTTCCTCTGCGCCCTACAATCCAAATCACCTCCTCTCTGCCAATCACTTCCGAACAACCCTGAGCTGACCCCTAAATCGGAACACCTCGGAGAACCAACATGCCTATACTCCGACGAAAAGATTTCAAAACTCTCAACTCACTACGCTAATGCTCTGGTCGGCAAATTCACTAAAGGAAGACTCTCAATGGAACAATTGGAGTCATCTTTCAAGACGGTCGGGCTCGCCAGGAAATGTCAATTGGGATTGCTGGACTTCAAACACGTCCTCATCAGTTTTGACCAAGTCAATGACTACCAGAGATGCTGAATCAAAGGGAGCTGGAGTTTCAATGGTGTTCAGATGAAGGTCCTAAAGTGGTCGCCAGACTTCTCAACACACAAGGAATCCCCAAGTGTCCCTATCTGGTGTACAATCAGGGAAGTCTCTCTTTACTACTATAATACTTCATCAATAGAGGCTATTGGTAATAGTATTGGCAATTTTATCAAAAAAGATATAGCCACTGAAATGCTAACCAGACCCTCAGCTATCAAACTGTGTGTTGAAATTGATTTTCAGAAGCCACTAAACACCTTCATCAGATTAGGTTCAATAAATAACAATAGGCACAATTGAGTATGAAGATATCCCACTGTATTGTGATCACTGTGCCAAACTAAGGCATTTGCTCAGCCAATGTAGAGCTATCTCCCAAAACTATGTACTTCCTCAATGACATGCCACTGGGAACAAATTTGACAAAGTTCCAGCTAGGTTTACTGATAATCAGCCTCCTGATAATGCTCCCAGCTTAGCTAATGTTACTTACCAGTTAGCCAAAACTAACCCTACCTCTGATCCATTATCCTACGTCCCCTAGGTTCCAGTAACTGTCCCTAAGATCATCACCCCCCAACTACCTCAACCACCTTCTCCAAATCAGTCCCCTTCTAATCAATCCTCTGATAGATCCCAATCATCTCTTAGAAATATAGTAAACCAAATAGGAATTACTCCTCCAGTTAAGTCCTACAAAACCTATGCAAAGGATGACATCCAGATTGGATCCCACAAACTCACTCTTTTTCAGCTCTCTCCCACTAACCCCCCCCCTCCCACTTTCACACCAAGGAAAGATGGAAAATAGATTTTATATTTTGCAGGATATGGATAACCTCTCTATCACTGATGAATGTGCTGATCAGGACCTCTAGGACCTTATGGAGGATGGAAAAGATCAATCAGTTGACCTCCCCTCTCAGCCTGACTCACTGATTGGAATAACTAAACCACCAGGTAAGAATGATGACCAAGGTAAGTCCAAGCACAAAAAAACTACCTTAGTCAACTAAACAAGATGATGCTAAGGTCTACCACTAAAATCCACAAATCAGGTGAACAATGATACACACCTTCAAATTTAATTTCTTAATCTGGAACCTAAGGGGAATTGAAACTTCTATGCTTAGATTAAAACACTTGATCTCCCAGAAGAAAATTCAACTTCTATGTATTATAGAACCTATGCATGACAATTCTCAATGCCAATCCTATATGGAGAAGCTTAATTACTCCCATAACCTTCCTCTCCATAATGGCAAAATCTGGCTAATGTGGAATGACTCAATATCTGTTAATCTTATCTGCCATCATGATCAGTTCCTAAATGTCAAAATCACCCACACAGGCTCTAATACAGATATGGAAATGGTCTTTGTTTATGCCCTTAGAACCAGGGAGGGTAGGAAAGCTCTATGGTATGACCTTAACCTCCTCCCAACTAATGAAACTATTTTCATAGGTGATTTTAACACAATCATCACACCTTTGGAATATAAAGGCCCTAGCTCTCCTAATCTGGGTAGTATTAGGGACTTTCATAATTGGATTAACACCAAAGGCTTACAGGAAATTAATAATGTAGGAAACATTTTTACATGGACTAATTCTAGACTTAGAAACCCCACTTCTAAGAGATTAGATAGAGGTTTATGTACAATCCAGTGGAGCAATAAATTCCTAGCTTCCTCTATCCAAGTCCTCAACAGGCAATCCTCAGATCATTCACCCCTTCTCTTTCAAATATCATCCCAGGTCCCTTCCCACCCAAAACCTTTTAGGTTTCTCAACTGCTGGTTCAATAGGCCTGAATTCCTGGTTCTAATTAGAAATAATTGGTCCATCCCTGTTCCTCGGTCAGGAATGATGGGCCTTTATCTCAAACTGATTCGACTAAAGAAAGTGATAAAGATATGGAACAAAGAGTGTTTTGGCAATATTGACTCCAATGTCACCACTGCCGAGGAGAACCTGAAAATGCAGGAAGCAGTTTATGACCAATCTCACTCAGACCATGACCTCATCAACCTTAATAAGAAAAAGGCTTTATTAATTAGAGCCTTAAAGGAGAAGGAAAAATACTGGAAACATAAGTCAAGACTGAACTGGTTCAAGTGTGGTGATAATAATACTCAATTTTTTCATAAAACAGTTCAGGAGAAAAATTGCAAATTGCACATTTCCAAAATTAAAAATGATCATGGACAATGGCTTGATAACTTCTCAGACATCCAAAAGGAAGCTGTTGACTATTTCTCTGATCTGCTGACTGAGCCTACCCAATCTGTTGACTCCACCTACTACCCTCATTTTCTTAGCCAAATACCTTCTATTATTATAGAGCAGGACAATTCTAACTTATCTAAGCCAGTGACAGAAGCTAAACTTAAACTAGTGGTTATGAGTCTAAATAAAAACAGTAGCCCAGGGCCTGATGGTTTCTCTTGCAAATTTTACACCAAATGCTGGGATTTCATAAAAGAAGACTTAATAGCTGCTGTCAATGATTTCCTCCTAGGCTCTAACATACCAAGAGGTATCACCAGTACTTGGATAACTCTAATTCCTAAAAAACCTACACCCTCTTCATTTGATGACTTTAGACCTATTAGCCTCTCTGATGTTGCTAACAAAATTTGCTCTAAGGTCTTAATGGAAAGGCTGAAACCCTATATGGGGAAACTGATTTCACATAACCAATCTGCCTTTATGAAGTATAGAGATATCTCTGATAATATTCTATACCTTCAGGAGATGATAAGGTTCTTAGACAGAAAAAATAGAGTCCCCAATTGTATACTTAAGCTTGACCTTAAAAAAGCTTTTGATAGGGTTAGCTGGAAATTCTTAAATTGTATACTGTGTAGATTTGGTTTTTCAGGTCAATTCCTCAATGCTATGATGAACAACCTTTCCCAGGCTTATTTCTCTGTTCTTATCAATGGTAATCCAGTAGGTTTTTTTAAAGCCTCTAGAGGTATCAAACAAGGTGATCCCCTATCCACCACCCTGTTTAATATCTTCTCTGAAGCTTTCTCTAGGAGTCTCTCTTTTATTTTTCATAATAACAGCTTGCAATATTTCTCCTTGCCCTCTTCCATTACACCAGCTACTCACTTAAGCTATGCAGATGACACCATAATTTTTATGCGAGCTTCAAAACCTAGCCTGATTAAGATTAAAGCCTTTCTGAAAAATTTTTGAATTAACATCAGGCCAGAAAATTAATTATGAGAAATCTAATTTCTACATTAGCAAGAGAACCACAGATGCTAAGAATCATCAGATTAGGACTATCCTAGGGATGAAGAAAGGCTCTCTCCCCTTTAAATACCTAGGTTGTCCTATTTTTAAAGGCAGAACTCTAACTAGATATTTCCATCCTTTGCTGGAAATCAAGGACAAAAAACTGAAAAATTGGAAGAATAAGTGGCTCAGTTCAGGAGGGAAAATGATTTTGATCCAATCGTGTGTATACTCTCTCCCACAACATATATAGACTGTCCTAAAGCCCTCTAAATCAATTGTTAAATCATTTGAAAGAAGAATGTCAAGATTTTTTTGGGGAGAAACTGATGATAAGAGAAATAAGGTATGAAAAAAGTGGTCTGATATTTCTATTCCTAAAACACACTATGGACTAGGTTTCAGATCTATTCAGGCAATTATTGATTTATGCTCACTTAAATTATGGTGAAAATGCCAACTGGGAAACACCTTGTGGTCCAAACTGTTATGGTCACTGCTTCAGACTCATAAAAAATCCAAAACCTGGAAGAGAATCTGTAATATAAATGCATTTGCGGAAAAAAATTCTCTAATCATCCATGGCCAGGGTAACTGTAACTTTTGGTCTGCAAACTGGTGTTCAAATGGTCCACTGCTTAACTGTGTTCCACCCCACATCATTGCTACACTCTCCCCCTGCTCAGTAGCTCACTTTATTAATAATAAATGCTCTATTCTATCTCAGATCTCTCCCTTCCTGGAAAATAATACTCTAATCTTTTTGCAGGATGCAGAAATTACTCATGAAAGGGAGGACAAACTGGTCTGGAAACCTGAAGAAACTGGCAGGTTCACCTTTAAATCAGCTTACAAAGCTCTCACATTCTTATCAGATACCTTCCCAGTTACAAAACTGATATGGAACTCTAGGTTGCCAAAGAATATTTCTATCTTTACCTGGAAATTGCTAAACTCTTTTTTACCATTTGATGATGTACTTAAAAAAATGTTGTTTTAGTATGGCCTCTAAATGTCCTGTTTGTAACCACACTGATTCTCTGGAACATTTTTTTTATCAATTGCCATCTGGCTAAATCTATTTGGACTGAGAGTGCTAATCTTGTTAACTTTAACCTGTAAAATTTGCATAATGTAGTGGACACCTTCTTTACCTTTTGGAACTGTAATGACCTTCCAGGTCTGCAAAGAATGTTATGTAGATTTTTGCCCTCACTAATCTGTTGGTCCTTGTGGAAATCTAGGAATGCTTTCTATTTCGATAACAAATCTTTTTCTTCTTTCCATATAGGCAAAGAAGTTAGGGACCTCCTTCACCTATCCATTTCAGCTTTTCCTTGTACTCCTATCTTTCACCCCAACATACACCCTCCTTTCCCCTTACTGATTCCCCTCCCCAGACCTCCACCAAAACCTTCCATATCCACTGTATCCTGGGAATTTCCAGGTCCTAACCTCATCAAAATTAATGTGGATGCCTCATAGTCTTCTAACACTGCATCAATTGGTTTTCATTGCCAGAGATAATACGAGTTTTCCAATCCTAATCAGGTCAGCAATCACAACTGCTAAATCAGCTCTAGAAGCTAAAATAAAAGTTATTTTATTGGCCTGTCAGATTTGTATCCCTAGGTTTCCTAACCTCATCTTGGAATCTGACTCATTGCAGGCAGTTAATATGATTAATGATCCAACCTGTTCTAAATGGTCTTTGTACCCATTAGTTTTCCAAGTTCACACTCTTCTAACTGATGCCATCCTCCAGTATACTTACAGAGAAAGTAACTCAGTGGCTGATGCTATTGCTAAATACCAATCTTTCTATCCGATGGAAGCCTCTCTAGATTTGTCTAACATCCCTGTTCACATTAAAGGCCTCATCTATATGGATAGTATACATACTTCCTATATTCGGATTCATGGACATGCTTCCAAAGATGATTGATACTGCTAACTTTCCTTTTTATTTTCCTCAGGTTTGGATGCTATTTTACTCTGGCTTGGACATGTTTTTACTTCTCTCTGCTTTCCTCTGGCTGCATTATCAAAGTCTGCAACTTTTTTCCGGCTATGAACTCACACCAACACCACAAGAACATGAGAGACTCTTTTCCACAACCCCTCTAGCTGTTTCTTTCTACTATGATGGAATGGTAGTTGCCTGGCCAAAGTAATGAATTAACACATGGGGTGGAGATTCTTTACTTTGGAATCGCAACTACCTTTTATAAGTTTTCTTTATCTCCAACCATTGAATCATTGTCAATAGATCGATTCGTAGATATTAGTAACTAATCATTCTTTTGGAGGCAATGATGTTGCCTTTTGTATAATCTACTGTAATGCTCTTCTGCACGCTTCCTTTTTTTTCTGGTTTGGGGTACCATATATACCAACCCCCACCCTCGGATGTTTTCATCAAAAAAAGATATTTTGAAAATGCATGTTATTACGAATATAAATAGTTAAATTTAATTTTGAGGTTAAAGTTAAGCATTTTTGACTAAATAAATAGTTAAATTGCAGATTGGGTTATGACAGAGGAAGTACCAAAATTACCACAGGATCACCGGAATATTATATACTCCATGTGTCTCAGGTCAAGATTCCTACCTTCCATTTTCGTCTGTTCCAACCAAATGTTCCTATTTCTTTATTTGGACTAAAATTTATGGATGAAATTTGACCAACTCATTTCTATTAGAATCATGAGATTCTATCATAAAACCAATTGGTACTATGTAGAGGTGACCCATGATTTTATATACTGAGTTATATGACTGTCAACCACCAATGTGGTCTGTTCCAACCAAATGTTCTTATTTCTTTATTTGGACTAACGTTTATGGATGAAATTTGACCAACTCATTTCTATTATAATCATAGGCTTCTATCATAAAACCAATTGGTACTATGTAGAGGTAACACATGATCTTATATATTGAGTTATGCATGAATCATCGCGCAAACGTGACAGAATGGGGGTAACGGGCCAATCTTGGGCTCTTATACCATATTATTATCATAGGCTCCTATCGTAAAACCAATTGGTACTATGTAAAGGTGACCCATAATTTTATATATTAAATTATATGACTGTCAACCATCAATATGAGACTAACTCTAACAATTCAAACCCCCACTTTTCCTATTGCACCAACATGTATAAAAATCTTGTAAAAAAGAACTAGAAACCTTACACTAGGACGAATTAATGAAGTATAAAAATAACGTTTCTTGTGAGTGTGATTTTGCTTTCGTGAGAATATAATACATTAAAAATTACTGACCATATTTTATGGGATCATTGATCCTATCCAAGAGCCAATCATAAAAGTTGGGATTGGTATACTTGAAACCCTTGAGCAGAGTTTCGATACATGGAAGAACTGTGTTTAGGGCATTATTGTGTGCAAAAGCTAGGGCACTAGCTTCTTCAAAACACCCAGCGTCGTGGCCCTTGGGATTCAGAGCCCTAAGGGCTGGCAAACAACCCAGAGGGCACAAGCTTAGAAATCCAAACTTTCTGGTACCTTTCCCATACAATTCCTGAAACAATATTTTGAAAATATATCAAACATAAAATATTTACCATCCTCTGTATAAAGATATAGTAGACATGTTCCACAAGGACTTTTTTACATCTTATCATTGAACTAAGTGAGTAAAAATAAATTATTTAACGATTAAATATTTCTTCTTTTACCCAGCCTAACATTTAGACCATTGTTTGTTGTATAATTATAGTAAATTTTCATTTGGGATGGAGTTTTTTTTAAATATATTAATAAATTTAAGGACCTCCTATGCAATTATCAAAATGTTATATATATCACAGAATTTTAATTTTAATTTTTCACTTAATCCCTCTTCCTCCGATCAACAGTAACCGCTCCACCACTTCTTCTTCCGGCGCCGATGGGGCGGAGCTAGGGCAACCGCCGGCGACTCTTCTTCTTCCACCGGTGACGCCGCCGCTCAACGGTGTTGCATCCGCCAGCGATTCTTCTGCAGAAACGTGCTAATCGATCAAGGCTTTGCAACCACCTCACCTCGCAACGATTGAAGCTTTTCAATCACCTCCTCCTCCAATCAACAACGGCGAGTCCGCAACGGAGCGAGCTATGCTTCGAAAGCGGCGAGCTTCGATTGGAAGACCGATGAAGCAACCACGACGGTGACTAGTTGCAGCAGCAGAGGACTGACGACTAATTATAGCAGTGACGGTTAATTTCAAGCCATGATGGAGCTAGGTTTTCAACGACAAAGGGCGAAGGCAATGGCGGAGCTAAGGTTTCAGCGACGGAGGCGACGGCGGAGGAGCTGGCGGAGGAGAGGCGATGGCGTGCGTGTGATCCATGCGCGTCACTAGAGAAAGAAGTCCGTGCGTGCAAACACGTGCTAGCGGCGGAGGATGACGGATGGCTGAGTTTCTCCACGGGTGAGGTTTAGTATTATGTTTTACTGTTTTCAAAACTTGCTGAGGTTTAATATTTAGTTGACTGAGATTATATCATTAATGATTGTTTAATCTAGTGGTTGGTACACTTGTTGTTGATGTTAAAGGTCTAGAGTTCAATTCTCACTTTAGCCTTTATTTTGAAGAATTTATGTTCCTGGCGTACATGATGAGGTTTAATATTATTTGGTTGAGTGTTTGTTAAATAAGAGTATTTGGTGTAGTGGTTATTGCTCTAGATTTTGAGGTTAGATACCTAGGTTCAAATCCACCAGGTCCTTTTTTGTTGAAGAATTTTTATTTTTGAGGTATGGTAGCTTTTTGTTGATGTTTGTAGTTTTTCCCCTCTTATATTGACGTTTTTCATTATATGGGTGAGTTTTAATTGTTACGAGTTGAGGTTTCGTAGTTTTTTTGGGTGATATGGATTGATATTTATTGTTTTTTTAAAATTTTGTCATGTTGATGTTTTTCAGTTTCTTGTTAAGGCTTTGGTAATAGAAATTGATGCTTGTAGTGTTTTTTTTCTTACGTTGATGTTTTTTATTTCCCCGATGAGGTTCAGGTGTTAGGATTTGATTTTTGTTGTTTTTGAGTGATATAGGTTGGTATTTGTATTTTTTTTATAAGAAGAAATTGATGATGCTTTATGATTTTCAAAGTGAATACTTTATACTCTTGAGGTAGCATAGTTTTTTTGTTGATGTTTTAAGGTTTTCCTCTCATGTTGATGTTTCTCATTTCTATGAGAGTTTTAGGTGATAGAGGTTGATGTTTGTAGATTTTTGGGTGATATATTTGATGTTTTGTAGTGTTTTTTTCCGTATGTTCACATTTTTCATTTTTTGGGTGAAGTTTAAATGATAATAATTGATGTTTTTAGCTTTTGGGTGATATAGGTTGATGTTTGTAGTATTGTTTTTTTTTAAAGTTGATAATTTAGTTTTGTTGGTGTTTTTATAATTTTCAGCTGATTTTTTGTTAGTCGTAGTCGACATTTTTTTTCCAATTTTTGGTTGATTTTTTTTAAATAGTTTTTGCTACTCTCTCTGTCCCAGTCAAATCTGTACAGAATTTTTTTCCAGCCAAAGATGTCAAACTTTGGCCACTTATTTGAATGCATATATGAATAATAATTTTACTGTGTGAGATATGGTTATATTCGTTGTAATATGAAGTTTCAAAATATCTATTAGTTATGTGTTGTTATTGTTCGTAGCTACACATATTTACAGCTAAACATGTTCATTGGAGACCGTGAAAAAGATTCTGTGCAATTTTGTTTGGGACAGAGGGATAGTTTATTTATTTTTTTATATATTTTTTGCTGCAATTTTTTAGTTAATTTTTCATGATTTTTCGTTGATTTTCTTCTATTTTTTGTTGATATTATAATTTTTAGTTCACTGATTATATTGATTTTTTGCATTTTAAAAATGTTTTTAGATTTTTTTTGAAGTTTTTATGCATATTGCAGATGGCGGGAAAATTGTGGGAAAAGTTGGACAAAAAAGCCCTGGAAAAATATTAGCGTAGGTCATTGTAAAATAGTTAGAGATATGTCCCTGTAAAATTATTAGAGATAGATCCATTGAGTTAGAATATTGTTAGAATTGCATAAAGGACCCCGCATGAAGTTTAGGATGACTCACATGAGACCATCTCTAAAATATTTTTAGGTAATTGAAAAAATAATTTATATTCTGAAATGTAAAGCTGATAACTTTTTTTTTTTTGAAAATAATTATTTATAGTGGTAGGAAAATGCCCTGTGCTAACGATCAGAAAAGATTCAAAGTAAAAGCAACGACGAGTAACATTATTTTATGAAAGAAATGGAGGAAAAATAGTGATGGGCTTACTTGAATCCCTTGTGTCAAATTCCCAATGACCAACTTGATATATAATCTTCAGGATTAGGGTAAAGGGCTTGCATATTGGGATTTCCCAAATACCCTCCCATGTAATCATTGCTCCCATGCTAATGAAATATGCTGCATTCGAAATCATGTTATCTGCCTCTTCTTCTCCAAACTTATCCATGAATGACAATCTTACCTTCTCAAAGTACTCCAACTGAGTCTTTAAATCAACAAACTTGAAGAAAGTTCAACGAGTCAAATTTTTACTCTGATAATTAACCCTTAATACATTTATGGAACACGTCGCTTAAACCTTACTCACATATCTGGCTTAGATTTGGGAAGTATCTTCTTTTCTTCATAAGTTATGGAACTATTATTGTACTTTCTAAAAGGCTGTGACGCCAGCCTTCGGCGCCCCGACGACCCGACACCACGGGCAACTGTCGAGAGGGTAAGTCGCGGTAGCCGGCCGCCATGGCCATCGAGCGGAACCGTATCCACCGAGCACCAGGAGGCGTCACCGCCACGTCAGCGGGCCCACCCAAGGGGGCCTCACGCTGACGCTTTGCTGACGTCACTCCCACACGGTCTCTTGCGGACGTCGAAACCGGGGTTCCCCCCTGGAGTACTCGACCCACTACCGTCCGGGTACACCCGCAGGTGTTATTATCGTACTTTCTAATTTGAACGTTGCATTTTTTAGCTTAAGTATTGTATTATCTAATCTCAAACACTATATAATATAAATTATTTTCTTTTGGATGTTTCCTCAACCGGGGATATTGAAGTTATTTTGACTAATCTAAACCCAAATTGTCAAAAAATAACATACTATTATTATAACATATTACCGATTTTATTTCTTTACTATATATAATCAATCATAACTTGTTAACGTACTAATATTATAATATGTTATTGCTTTTAATCTCAAACAACATATAATAGAAATTATTTGTTTTTGGATGGTTCTTCAACCGGGGATATTGAAGTCATTTTGACTAACCTAAACTCAAGCTGTCTAAAAATAACATACTAATATTAGAATATGTTACTGATTTTATTTCTTTACTATATATAATCAATCATTAACATACTAATTTTATAATATGTTATTGCTTTTAATCTCAAACACCATATAATAGAAATTATTTGTTTTTGAATGGTTCTTCAACCGGGGAAATTGAAGTCATTTTGGCTAACCTAAACTCAAGTTGTCTAAAAATAGCATACTAATATTATAATATGTTAAAGATTTTATTTCTTTACTATATATAATTAGTTATTAACATACTAATATTACAATATGTTATTGCTTTTAATTCTTTACAATATATAATCAATCATAACTTGTTATCATACTAGTATTATGATTTGTTGCTAATTTTAATTCTTCACAAGCACCATATAATAGGAATTATTTGCTTTTGGATGGTTCTTCAACCGGGAAATTGAAGTCGTTTTGACTAACCTAAACCCAAGTTGTCTAAAAATAACATACTAATTAATATTATAATAGGTTACTGATTTATTTCTTTAATATATATAATCAATCATAAATTGTTAACATAATAATATTATAATATGTTACTGCTTTTATTATTTACTATTAATAATCAATCATAATTTATTATCATACTAATATTATAATTTGTTACTAATTTTAATTATTCCCAAACACCATATAATAGAAATTGTTTGCTTTTGAATGGTTTTTCAACCGGGGATATTGAAGTCATTTTGACTAACCTAAACCCAAGTTGTATAAAAATAACATACTAATATTATAATATGTTACTGATTTTATTTCTTTACTATATATAATCAATCATAACATGTTAACATATCAATATTATAATATGTTACTGCTTTTAATTCTTTACTATATTTAATCAATCATAACTTGTTATATACAATATTATAATTTGTTACTAATTTTAATTCTTTATTATATAAAATATATATGACTTCTAAGCATATATTTAAAACCATAAATATCTTATTGTACCATATAATATACACACATATATATATATATATATATATATATAAAACTTCTAATGATAAATTTAAACTATAAATATCTTATTGTACCACACACACACATATATATATCACTAGAAAAAATCCAAAGAAACACATAATATGAAATAGCAAAATGTTCAATTTTTTTATGCAATTATAGAGTACTTTTGATAAAAAAAATGTATGTACATATTATTTATTTATTAATGTATGATAAAGTCTTGTTTTAGACCGACTGATTGTTAAATGAGGATATTTTATAACTAGTGAGACTAATTAGGTCATTTGATATTTACTTTTATTTATTGCAATGAGATACATATAAGTATGATAACCTTTTAAAATTAATCTCAACATATAAATAATTACTTTTAAAATAACTTGAATGAAATATTATAAAAATAATCAATTTTTATTGCATTCAATATTTAACGATTTTTAACAAAATTAATTATTTCACTTCATAACTCATATAATTTTCCTTAGATGACTAAACTTTAAATTTTTAAATAAATTTAATCTCAATATTTTAATTAATTATATTGCACAACACACGATGATACTCCACTAGTATAATTAAAACATTATTGAAATCTTTTATATACTCCTCCGTCCCATCTGAAATTGCACTGCAATCATTAGCATGCTATTCAAGTAACATGTTTAAATAAATAGTTGATATTTAGAAACTACCTGTTACGATGAATTGAAGAATATCATATACGATAATATTATTGTTCATATATCCAATCAAATATGCGGTCAAAGTTTGATAGAGAATAGTGTCAAAAAAGCAATCTATGACAGAGCAAGTAATATTTTTTGTGATTTTACATTGAAATACAACTTATCATATTTTTAGATTAAAATGTAGAATACTTAAGTTAGAAATATATTAAATCAAAATAAAACATTTCCTTAGCTATTCTATATAGAGCGCCTCATGTGTCAAACCAGCTAACAGTTACACCAATCATGATAAATATCAATCCTATAACTTTTAAGGTTGAGATATAATTAATTGTATTTTAATTTATATTTAAAATAGTTATAAAATTATGAAAATGCATTGCAATAAATGAAAAAAACAATAATGACATTAATTATAAAATAACCCACCTAACAATTAGCCATTTTAAAATAAGATTTTGTATATTCATTAAAAAAAATGCTCACTGTTAGTGTGTGCGAACAAAGGTGCGACCACGGTGCGAATTTTATTTCTTCTTCTCCTCCTCATCTCCAATTCCTTTTCTTCCAATTTGATCCTGATACTCGCTGCCGATTCATCTGGCAACGACTATCCGCCGGCAACGGCAATACGCCGGTAAAGCCTACCTGTAGTTGGTAGCTATGGCGGCTGTCCAAGCTCTACCCATCTCGGAAAACAGTAACCTAAATCAAACACCTCCTATTCCGCTATCATTCGCCGCAGCATTACAGAGTAAGTCCTCCCCTCTAACTAAGGTCTTACCCAGTAACCCGGAGTTAATTCCCAAATCCCAACACCTTGGCGATGTGGCATGCTTATACTCTGAAGATCAGATCGCAAAATTGTCATTTCATTATGCTAATGCCCTAGTAGGCAAATTCACGAAAGGGAGATGCTCAATGGAGCAACTGGAGCAATTCTTCAGAACGGTTGGGTTCTCAGGTAAGTACCAACTCGGATCCTTAGACTATAAGCATGTGCTCATTAGATTCGAACTGCTTAACGATTATCAACGTTGCTGGATGAAGGGATTGTGGAATTTTAGTGGTATCCTGCTCAAACTTTTAAAATGGACCCCTGAATTCTCAATTCACAAAGAATCCCCCATAGTTCCTGTGTGGTGTATTATTAGAGAAGTCCCTTTGTACTATTACAACTCTGCCTCAATAGAATCTCTGTGTAATCATATTCGTTTGGGATCTGTAACAAATAATAAGAAATATCAAACTGAGTATGAAGACATCCCACTATACTGTGATCACTGCTCTAAACTAGGTCACTCTTTGGCCCAATGTAGAGCCTTTCCTCCTAATTATAATGTCAAACCTCAGGAAGAAAACAAGATAATTAACCAGTCCTTGTGGCAGCCAACTGGGAAAAAGTTCGAAACTTCCCCCTGATCATACTTGATGAACAGCCAGATCATATCATCAGAGATACAGATAAGATTGCAAGTCTTGTGGCTATGCCATCCTCTTCTCAAAAGCCCCAATCCACTCCTAACATTGAGATCTCTAGGGCTGTAGGTTCTCGGCTGGATATCACTCCTGAAAAATGTATCAGCCCTAAAAATAATGTGAGCACAGATAACTCCTTATCCAAACTGATCAATGATTCTGCCCTTACCAATTTCACCCCAAGGTCATATGCCATAGATGATATTCATGTGGGTAAACATACATTATTTTCGGAACAACAAAAGATTACTTTTAACTCCTCTCAAGGAAGAGTGGGAAATAGATTTGCAGTTCTGCAGGATGAGCAGGAGGACTTAGTTTGTAATCAGGATGATGTGGCAGCTCCGATACACAACACCTATCATCAAGCCAGCACCATATCCCCTTCCAATCTGGGTCAGGAAGCATTGCAAGGTAAGTCCAAAGGTAAAAGAACTAACTACCTCTCCCAGATTAACAAAATGATGCTTAGATCATCTACTAAAAGTAGTAAATCTGGTGAGCAATGACTAGTCTCCCTTCAATAAATTACTTGGTATGGAACATTAGGGGGATGGAATCATCTATGTTAAGATTAAGTAATCTGGTTAGACTCAAAAAGATTCAAATGTTGTGCCTAATTGAACCTATGCATGACAACTCTAAACTTCATTCTTATATGGATAAACTTAACTACCAAAATGGTCTGACTCTATTTAATAGTAAGATATGAATTATGTGGTCAAATTCAATCACAGTCTCCCTATTATCTTCTCATGAGCAATTTTTACATGTGCACATAAATCATTTGACCTTTAATGTTCAAATGGATGCTGTTTTTGTTTACGCACTTAGAAATAGAGAAGGTAGGAAGAATATTTGGAAAGACCTGGCTCCTATCTCAAATGGTGATATCATTTTTATTGGAGATTTTAATACTATCACTTCTCTCACTGAATATAGGGGCCCTAGTACACCTTCCTTAGGCAGCATTAGAGATTTTAATGCATGGATAAATACCTCGGGTGTTCAGGAAATTAATACGGTTGGGAATCTGTTTACATGGTGCAACTCTAGACTTAGGAACCCCACATCCAAAAGACTTGATAGAGGTTTATCTACTATATCCTGGAATCAGAAGTTTCCCTCCTCTTCCATTCAAATCTTGAACAGACAAGCCTCTGATCATTCACCTATATTATTACAAATTTCAAATTTGACCACTACTAACCCTAAACCATTTAGGTTTCTTAATGCCGGGTTTAATCGGCAGGATTTCATCAATCTAATTCAGGTAAATTGGGATAAAGAATTGAAAGTTACGGGTTTGCTAGGTTTCTATCTTAAACTAATCAGGCTTAAAAAGGAGATAAAGATATGGAACAAAGATTGCTTTGGGAACATTGATACTAATATTTTAAATGCTGAAGAATCCCTTAGAATCCAGGAATCTAACTTTGATCTAAATCCTTCAGATGCTGAACTTATGGAATTAAATCAGAAAAAAGCTTTATTGTTAAGAGCTCAAAAAGAAAAGGAAAAGTTTTGGAAACAAAAAGCCAAGTTGAAATGGAACAAGCTAGGTGACAATAACACTCAATTCTTCCATAAAGTGGTTCAGGAGAAAAACTCTAGATTACAGATTAGTAAGATTAAAAGTAAAGATGGTCAATGGCTTAGTACTCAAACGGACATTAACAATGAAGGCATTTCTTTTTACACAGATTTGTTACAGGAACCAAATCTATTGCCTAATGACACATACTACTCACATTTCCTGAATCACATACCTGATGTTATTACTGTATCTGATAACTATGAATTATCTAAACCTGCAACTGAATCTGAGGTAGAGGTAGTAGTTAAAGGTTTAAATAGAAACAATAGTCCTGGTCCCGACGGATTCACACCTAAATTTTACTTGAAATGCTGGCCTATTATAAAAGCTGATCTAGTTAAGGCTGTTAATGACTTTATTGATGGCACTCCCCTGCCCAAGGGAATATCCAGTTCTTGGATCACCTTAATTCCAAAAAAAACCACACCTTGCTCATTTGATGATTTCAGACCTATCAGCTTGTCTAATGTCCTTAATAAAATATGTTCTAAGGTTCTAATGGAAAGGCTTCGACCATACATGGATAATCTGATCTCTTCTAATCAGTCGGCCTTCATGAAAAATAGGGACATCTCAGATAATATCCTTTATCTCCAGGAAATGATTCGATTTCTAGATAAGAGAGCTAGGATTCCTAATTGTATTCTGAAGTTAGACTTGCAGAAATCGTTTGATAGAATTAATTGGCATTTCTTGATGAACATTATGTTGAAATTTGGTTTCCAAGGAAAATTTTTACATGCTGTGATGTCTAATTTTTCCCAAGCTTATTTCTCTATGCTTATAAATGGCAATCCTGTGGGTTTTTTCAAAGCCACAAGAGGAATTAAGCAAGGTGATCCCCTATCCCCCTCTCTCTTTAATATTTTTTCTGAAGCTTTCTCTAGAAGTTTATCTTTCATTTTCCATAATAACAAGCTTGCATACTATCAGTTACCATCTCCAATCCCAGCTGCAACCCATCTTATGTAAGCAGATGACACCATTATATTTATGCAAGCATCTAAATCCAATCTTGTTAGGATTAAGGCCTTCCTGGATGTTTTTGAGTACACCTCCGGCCAAAAATTTAATTTTCATAAGTCTGATTTCTATATTAGTAAAAGGGCTTCAATTGGCAAACTACATCAGATCAGGATGATTCTTAAAATGAAGCAAGGTTCCCTTCCTTTTCAATATCTAGGATGCCCTATTTTTAAAGGTAGAACACTTACTAGGTACTATCAGCCACTTATGGAGAAATATGATAAAAAATTGCAAAATTGGAAAAATCAGTGGCTAAGTTCAGGGGGCAAATTAGTCCTAATTCAGTCCTGCTTATATTCAATGCCTCAACATCTTTGGAATGTTACTAAACCACCAAAAACAGTAATCAAGAGCCTAGAAAGAAGGTTGTCTAGGTTCTTCTGGGGTGAGTCTGATGGGAAAGGAAACAAAGTTTGGAAAAAATGGGCTCATCTAGCAACTCCAATCTCCAACTGTGGTTTAGGTTTTAGGTCAATTAGAGCTATTTTGGATGTATGCTCCCTTAAACTGTAGTGGAAAAGTTAACTAGGGAACACATTATGGTCTCAACTGTTATGGTCCGTTCCTGATTCACATAAAAAATCTGTAACCTGGAAAAGGATTTGTTCGGTTAATCTTTTTGCTGATCAAAAATCCTTCATAATTCATGGTAAAGGGCTATATAATTTTTGGACATCAAATTGGTGCATGATAGGTCCATTAATAAACTATGTTCCTGATCATATCACTGCACCATTTCTGGACTATACAATGGCTGACTTTATTAGAAATAAACCTGAGATTATGCTACAGATTTCTCCTTTTTTAGAAAATGATACTCTCTCTTTCTTACAGGAAGCTCAACTTGAAGAATCAAGAGAGGATAGGATAATATGGAAGCCTGATCCTGTAGGACAATTTTCATCTAAATCTGCATATCGTGCAATTACTGGCCCATCGGGTAATTCTTTAGCCTTCAAATTTCTATGGCATAGGGCTCTACAGAAAAAGATTTCTATATTTGCTTGGAAGATGTTACATTCTCTACTACCATTTGATGATGTACTCATTACATGTGGGTTTAGTCTTGCATCGAAATGTCCTGTTTGTTGCCATAGGGATTCACTAGAACATTTTTTCATTAGATGCCCTCTGGCCAAATCTGTATGGAGCTACATGGCTTCCTTAGTTCAATTCCAACTACCTGAACCTCAAACCTTAGCTCAAACCTTCTTCACTTTCTGGAATTGTATGGATCTACCTAAAGGCTATCAGCTGTTATGTAACATAATCCCTACCATTACTTGCTGGTGCCTCTGGAAATCTAGAACTCGATATCTTTTTGACCAATGCCCCCTTTCTGCTGATTACATTTGTAAGGAAGCTATTGACATTATCAGGCTAGCTCTGTTTTCTAATCCTATATATTTGAAATCCACAAATGGCATGCCTCATCTAATAAAAAATCTTCTGCCTCAGTTCAGACCTCCTCCTAAACTGATTATTAGAACTGTATGTTGGGAGAGACCATCACAACATTGCATTAAGATTAATACAGACGCATCTTGGTTCCCGGATAAGGCTTCAGTAGGGGTAATTATAAGGAATTGTACTGGTTCACCCATATTGATTAAATCTGTTACCATCTCTGCTGATTCATCCCTTCTTGCTGAAATCCTTGCGGTCAAAATTGCTTGTCAGAGTTACAACAATTTGGATGAATCTGTTATCATCGAATGAGACTCTTTATTGGCGGTCAAGATGATATGTGAACCTTATACTGCTCATTGGCCTGTATTTGATGTTGCCTACAAAGTTAACCATCTTCTTAATGGCACTGTGCTTCAGTATGTGCCTAGGGAGGGTAATTTGGTTGCAGATGCAATAGCTAAACATCATTCTGCACATAATCTGACTTTGCATCTCAGTAATACTCCTGTGCATATTAGGGGTCTTATTGCACTTGATAAGATACATACTCCCCAGATTAGAACTATCTCACATTGCTTGTGATAGGATTGATACTGCTGATGGTTTTTTCATTCATACAGGTTCCTCTCAACTGAACTCACCTTGGATATCTCACTACTATTACTGATCTAGCCGTGCTGCTGCTTGGTGATCTCTCGGAGACTGAGGCTCGGGCTCATTCAACATACGTTATCCCACTTTTGCTATATCTCTTCATAGCTGGCCATTTACTAGTTAGTTGCCTGGTTAAAGTGCGAATTAACACGGGGTGTGGAGATTCGTTGCTTTGGAATCGTAACTAACTAAACTCGACCGATATTTCGGATCATGTACAGTTCTTAGCGTAGGCTATCCTTTACTTTTGTGGGCAATGCGGTTGCCATCTGTAAAGTTACTTGCACTATACTCTGGTTCTTTTGGCTTGGGGTACCAATACATCAACCCCCACCCTTGGGTGATTTCCATTAAAAAAAATTTTAAAAATGCGGCTCCATCTACCTGTTATCATGTTTTCCTTCCTTTTTAATAATAATAAAAAAATCAACATGAACATCTATCTTCCTTTCAGTAAGTCTTGTTTTAAACCGATTAACCGTTAGACATGTTTCTCCTATCACTACGGTGGTAGTTTTGAGTAAACAATCGTTAGACATGGTCATTTTATACTTCCACTAGTGCAGAGGTTTCTACTAAAGGCGGTTGTATAGGACCAGAGAAGGCACTTTCATTGTGCCTTCTCTAGTCCTGCCTGCCAATGTTCATCAATAGAAGGTGGTTCCAAGAACCGCCTATAAAAAATGCAAATAAATGCGGTTAAAAACCACCTTTAAAAAGACAAGAAAACCGCCTTTAATTAGTTTCCGAGTTCGGAAACTCATTCCGACCTTTAAAAAAATAGCTGCCGGATCCATCTCAGAAAAAATTCCATAACAGCAACAAAGAACAAAACAACAACGAAGCACAGAACATCAATACAATCGCTAAAAACCAGCAATACATGAAACGCTAACAAAAAAATATAAATGATAGTGGTGGCTTCAAAAGCCGACGCGGCGGAAGCATTAGGGCTTCTGGCTTCATGGCAAGCGCGAGCGGCGAGCGACAAGCGACGAGTGACAAACGACAAGCAACGAACGACGAGCGATGAACAGCAAACAACGAACAGAACCGGCTTCACGGCTCTGGCTCATGGCGGATCGATCTCTACCGTCTCTAGTTTCACAGCGAATGGCTGATCCGTCTCTGGCTAGCGGTGGTGGAGAGAGCCCGAGGCAAGTGGGGCACAAACATTGAAGAGCGGCGGAGAGAACCTGAAGCGGCAGCGAGTAGCATGGGGCGGACGTAGATTGACGGAAGGTGACCTGAGGCGGAGGCTGATCGGCGGAAGGTGGCATGAGGCGGAGGAGGTACAGTGAGGATCAATCTGGAAGAGATGAAAATAGGGTTCGCAAGGGAGAAGTGTAAAGGCAAATGGACTAATACTTATGTGGAATTTGATTCTGGACTAAGTATTGGCAAGTATATGACATGGGTTTGGGCAAAAACTTATGGGTTAAAGGCGGTTCTGCCTTTACAACTCCCTTTAAACTAAAAAGGTGACCTAAGAAAGCATTTCCGGTACCTAGTTTGCGAAGTTGGAAATGCAGTTTTAAAGGCGGAACCGCCTTTACTTAATTAGAAACGCCTTTAAAATGAAAAAAAAAGTGGCCTAAGAGCTATTTCCGAACTCGGAAATAGCTTCTGAGCTCAATTAAAGGTGGTTCTAGGCGAATTTTTTAAAACTGCCATCCATTGCCTCATTTAGTAGAAGTCTCTCCACTAGTGTTCATGTAAATAATTTGATGATTTGATATATGTTTTTATTTGTTGCAATGAGATTCCTATAACTTTTAAAAGAACTTTTAAAATATATTGTAACGTATAAATAATTATAATTTGATTCTAACAATTATTGAAACAATAATTTTCATGACTGGTCTAATCATGTTTCTTTTATTTCATGTTGTTCTTTCTTATATTATTGTCAACAAACAGGAATAAATTAATTAAAAGCGTTTGCAAGTAATTGATTTTTTTATGTTGAATCTACTGCAGATCTCTCCTTCCCTTCTCTTAGGAATCAAGCACTCACCACATTCTCTCGATTAGTTGTTGAGAGAATCCCAGCGCCTCCAGACGCAAAATTAGCCCCATGCTCGTAAATGGCACCTGCTTCCAAATATGGAGGAACCAAAACAGGCAAATTTGCGTATTCAGCTATATTTTTCAGCCATTCACAATCAATTAATAAAAAAACTCACGCAATACAATTTCATAGAAAAATATAATAAATTCATAGTAAGTAATAATTATCACTTGATTAAGTACCTAAGTAATCAACGATGATCCGGCCGTCAGAAAATCGTCCAGTCGGTTCCTTAAATAAGCCATTGAGGCCATAAGGCTTATAATTGGCTTGGTAGTCAGGAATGGTGGGAATGTAGTTGCTATTATCCGGATCAACTGATGAGTCTCCAAAGATGAAGAATGCAGTACTGCTACTTCCATTGGCTCTGGGAAAAATAAGTAGCAACAAAACCAGTGGCGGAACCAGTCTAGTATTTTAGGGAGGCTTACTTATACTGGAAAATTTTTTTTCCAGACGCTATATTATATTGGTAATTTTTTTCTGAGCGCTGAATTACACTGAACTTATTTTTTCTGAACACAAGTCGACATATTCAAACAAAATCCGCTTCAATAATAAAGTGTTTATAAAATAATCCAATTTTTACAAATACGATAAATCACACTTACAATTATTCGATCTTGTTAATTAATATATTAAAAATAACTTAAATAAGATTATAAAAATAAAATTAGTGAGCAAATCACATGTATAATCCATTTATACCTAAATGAAATCAATTTATGTCTAAAATTAATTAAATAATTTAATAACTTGGTAAAATTACAACTAAAAATATATATCTTTATTGTGATTTTCTTAATTTAAAAAAATTTACCATATTCATCAGCATTAATTTAAAAATGAGATAAAGAATCTCTTATGATACTCTCATCTTAATTAGTTATAGTAACAAAATCATATTAAATGCAAAATACCAAATATCACAAATGACAAACAATTATACGAATATAAAGTTACAGTAAACTATTGTTAGCAGTACTATTTTGACTTCCATAAAAGCAGTGGACTTCAAAGACTTGGTTAAGAAACTTGACAGCGGGCCCATAACTTCGTTTGAACGGCCCAATTGGTTTTTAACCCATATTTTACCTTCAGACTTTTAATCAAAATGACATCGTTTTGATGTCTGAAGGCAAAGAGAAAAAAAAAGGCAGGCCTGTCGTCTTCTTCAGCGAGAAGACGAACAGGGGGCTGAGCTGGCCATCCAACGGGGGGCGAAAACCATTTTTCCAATGGAGGCCAGACCTAATTTCCGCGCTACTAGGCTCACTCGAACAGTGATTATGTGTATGGAACTAAGAACTAACGTTAGGTTTTTATGTATGATCTAAGGCAATTGCAACAATGTGGCCTACCTATTTAATTACTACATCATTGTCAATCGATATGCTGCGAGGCAGTGACATTCTCTGCATGTTATTCTCAAGGCGGCTCCTTGGCTATATCTTAGTTACTATAAATTAAATGGGTACGTAAATTAATAGGATAAATTAGGCGGTGTATTATATGAGTATTTATAAATTAATATTGATAAGTTAGATGTGTTATGTGATAATTACATCAGAATTAGATCTGCTAGATTTTTTTCCTTTGAACGAAACCATCGGATATTTTCAAGTGGCAGACTCAGTCGAGAAATCTGTCAACCACACAAAAATGGATTCATCTAAACTTTTATCAACCCTAAGGCAATCGGAAAGCGAAAAAATTTAACAGTTTCTCTACTAAAAATCAAGTCCCGCTCTTTGGAATTTAAGATCCTTCCAAATGTAGGAGATTAAAACCAATCGTTTTATATAACCAAAAATGTTTTTCTGTAGGTGTATATGAGTAAACACGGTCTAAAGACTAGTACAACCAAAGAATCAGTCTAATTGGCCCGAAACATCCAAATGATGAAATATACAAATCCTGTTTGAATCCTCATAACGAAATCACTAAAAGTCGGTTGTTTAAATGACTCTGATTTAAATTTCACCTAAATCATCTTCAAAAAAGGGATCGGAAGCTGATGTGGTTGATTCCTTCTTAATAGTGGTAGTAATTAGGGAAAGGTGTGTGCGATCTCCCCAACTCCTTGCTTCCTGTAACAAGTCCTTGGATATATTCCGAGGGAAAGACTTTGATTCTTAAGTTAGGATCTTGTTTCTTGATATATCTTCTCAGTTTAGTGAGTACACATTGTCTCTCCAGTCTTTCTCTTATCGATCTATAAGATTTCCAATTGAGATAGCATTGTGTGATCATAGTTGGTCCACATTCTTCAAATGTGGTGGTCGTGGTTTGTGTTTCATGGCTTGCGATCGCGGTCATCATGATTACTCAGCTAACCATGTTCTTCTCGTGTGCTTCTGAAGTTCGCCTTAGGGTTGGATTGGGAAAAGGATAAATTTTTAAATGAACTTAAGAATGTATTTTTTGCCTGTGATTGAGGCGAAATATATATTGTTTGGGCCGTTTTAAAAATTGTGAAGTTGGTGCAAAGTTGAATATGACTTTGTGGGCTTATTTATGTTTAAGGTGGTATTTTGTTATTCCTAGTTAATATCCCTATATCTTTGGGGTGGGATATGTTGTCCCAAAGATCGAGGGATAAATTGATAAGTAAGCAAATAGACATGTGTAGTAATCATTTTAGGGCTCGTTTAAAGAGTGACAACCACTATTTATAACTAACACGAGATACTTACTTCCTCGAAAAGGTGCTTTTTGAAAAAGTGGTTTTATCAGTTTGGGTTTTAAGACGTGTATATATATATACATATATATAAAGTGCAAGAGCGGGGTAAAAAGATTTACCTTCTTTCTTTTGGTTTGCATAAGCATCAGCAGATATTGCGTGGATGTTCATTAGAGTTGTCCTATGTTGAAGGTACGATTTCAGTATTGTTTCTTTTCTTCAAATATTGTGATTGTACGTTATAAACCATCATCCTCAAATGCCAAAGATAATGTGGGTGGTAGTGGGGTGGTAAGTAGTAACGTGCTCCGGGGATGAAATGATTGTCGGGGATGACGAAGTGGTAGGGGAGGGAAGTAGTCAAAATGTCAATGATAAAGATAGTGTGGTGAGTTAGAGCGCTTTAAAGACTTGCGAATTTACTCTTTCCCATTTTCATCTGAGGGGTGTAGCTATGATGAGTGGTTATGTGGAGGTATGTAAACACGTCGGTAAACTAGTAAAGATGGATGACTTTACTGGTATTTTCCACCTATGAAGTGTTGGGAAGGAAGGGTTGTTTACTTTGTATCCCAATATTTATGGGGTTCAACTTGTGAAGGTTTTCCCAGCAACTATGGGGCGTGGAACGACAAGTATTTTTATGTTAAGGGCGTGGATGGAAAGCCTATACCTTCATGGAATTTGGTTGTTCCCATGGATAAGCAATCTGACATGTTAGGGAAAATGACAAAGGAGAGCAAGAGTGTAGTAGAGTTTTTTGCACATTACATGAAGATAAAAAGGCTTAGAGGGAAGCAAGGTTGTTGCTTTTGACATTAGTTTTTATGAGATTTTTGTGTGCTCTATCTTATTGATTTTGTGAGGCGTATTTGATATATTTGGTTAATGATTACGCATCTTTATGCAGGAATGATTCAATCAAAGATTGTTGTGGCTGTAGCTAAAGGACCATGGGTCGATACTCAATTCAATCCTTGGCGGAAGAACATGTCCAAGGTTGGTGAGGGGTCAGGTGAAAAAGTTAGCGAAGTGAATGTAGCCCGTCATCCTACCGTAGAGGTTGCCGGCTTATGAGAATTGGGGCGAGATGGTGGTCTGGCCAACAAGGGTACAAATTTTCTCCTCTGCATCTGATGTTTCTAGGGTTGGGAAGGCTTTGAAAGATTGGGGTACGCATATTTCTTCTAGTTTGCGCTAGGATATGTGAAGAACTCGGCTACGTTATTTGACTCGGCAGCTGAGGTGTGGTAACAATTTTTGGGTTGAATGTTGTGTCATAAATGTTATTTAAGTTGTAACAGGTTTGTTTGGCTTAAGTTGGGTGGTGTTATGGTGTCTATGGCCCAACGTGTGGGCAGTTATGCCGAGGTGGTGAAGGGTTTGCCCGAGTGGGTGGCTGAGTTAGAGGCTTGGCATGGACTGGGGGAGATCATTCCAAGATTGAAGTGGAGGTGGCTAAGGAATGGATTTTGAGTGATCAGAAGGAGGGCCCAAGATTGAAGTCGATTAGTTATCTGAGCCACATAATGGAAGGGTCATCGATCCCAGGTTCCCTCGAGTTTTGGTGAACAAGTTGGTGACAACGAGAGGTTTTTAGAACACCTTTGCTGACATGTATTCCAAGATCGCCAATGTTGGGTGGTGTCATGCATAGGAGAGTATACATACCAATAAACGTGATTTGGACATAGAAGGGTTCGAGGATGCCATTAGTATTTTTGAGTCTGTTGTGGATGCTAAGCAAGAGTTGGGCAACACTAGTAGAGGCAATCCAATTAAAGGAGCCTATTAAAGGCAAAAAAATACGGAATCACCTTGGTCAAGCAGTTCCAAACTTGGAATCCTCGTTTCGGTCCATGAAAATCATATTCAAGGAATTTTTTTTATATTTTAAGGCGGTTCTAGAATAACCGCCTTTAATTAATGTTTATTAAAGGTGGTTTTAAGTAAAACTGCCTTTAATTGATGTTAATTAAAGGCAGTTTTAAGTAAAATTACCTTTAATTAGCCCTAATTAAAAGTGATTGTGCCTAACCGCCTTTAAAATGGACTGTTTTCAAGTTCGTAACAGGGGACGATCATCCTTCTGAATTTGAAAAAGGCTCCATCCCGCGTTTCTAAAATAATGATTGCCATTCCGAATGTAGAATTTGATAGGGGGCCTATTCCAAAGTTGGAACAAGTTTGAGCGGGGTAAGGGTTTTATGAAGTTGGGATCCGAGCTCGGAACCAATTATTTATATATAAAAAAATGCATCCATTTATTTGAACTCAAGAAAACAAAAACATTGTTCAGGTTTTTCTCCCTCTCACAATCCATTGATGAAAGAGTAAAGTCAATATATATTGAAGAACATCATTTTCCATTGAGGATGAAGACATATCCAGTGATGAAGCTACTCCAAGGGACATCCCAAACTCTGCTTCCTTTGTCACTAGTGATGGAATTGATGATACTCAGGTAAGTCAGGTAAGTCCTACTGTTTTACACTCTAGATCAAGAAAGTTTAAAAAAGGGAAACAAACGGACAAAGTGTCTAATCATAGGAATGAGACCTATTTAACTCAGTTAAATACTATCATGACTAGATCAAAAATCTCTAACAATGTTTCCCTATGAATAACACAACACTTAAGATTAAGTTTCTGGTTTGGAATCTTAGGGGAATGGATACTTCTATGCTAAGACTTCATAACTTGATAAGTAGGCACAGCCTTGAGCTTCTATGCTTGATTGAGCCTAAACATGATAACATGCAATGTGACTATTATAGACAACGGTTACATTTTGACAACTGTGTGCATGCTAATAATGGACAGATTTGGCTATTCTGGAAATCTAGCCTTTCTCTAACAGTAAAATGGGATAATCTACAATTTTTAGCTGTCACATTGAATAGTCTTCCTTTGAATAAAAGTATGGATGCTTTCTTCATTTATGGCCTCAGAACTAGAAATGGCAGGAAAACTCTTTGGTCTGATCTTAAATCACTCAATCACTCTGATTCTATTTTTATTGGAGACTTCAATGCTATAGCAACTATAAATGAATATAATGGACCTTCTACTCCTAAATTAGGTAGTATGAGGGACCTTAATGATTTTATTAACGTTATGGCTTTGGAAGAAATTAATACTGTTGGCAATCTGTTCACCTGGAGTAATAATATGTTAAGAAACCCTACTATTCAAAGATTAGATAGGGGTCTCTGTACTCCTTCCTGGTCGTCTAATTTTCCTACCTCCTCTGTCCACATTTTGAATAGGATCTCTTCAGATCATAACCCTATGCTACTCACTATTGGCAGTGATATCCCATCTACTCCTAGGTCATTTAGATTTTTAAATACCTGGTATAAAAGGAATGAATTCAGTGAAGTAATTAAACAAAACTGGGATTTGCCTCTTCACAAATCAGGAATGCTTTGTTTCTTCCTTAAACTCTTAAGACTGAAAAAAGAGCTCAAAATTTGGAATAAGGAACAATTTGGAAATATAACTGATAATGTGTTACAAGCTGAATCTGCTCTCCAAACTCAGGAAAAATATTTATGATCTTGATGCTTCTGTTGGAAATATGGTGAAATTAAAGGAGGCCAAGGCTAAGCTAGTGAGGGCTCTAGTAGAACAGAAGAGTTTCTGGAAACATAACGCAAAGGTTTAATGGTTAAGAGAGGGGGACAATAACACAAGTTTTTTCCACAACTCGGTTAAGGAAAGATTGAGTAGATTAAAGATCACAAAAATCAGGAGTAGTAATGGTCAATGGCTAGATGATATGCAGGACATTGAGAATGAAGCTATTCACTACTACCAAGATCTTTTAACTGATGATAGCTCCTCTGATAGTAATCTTTTCAAGTCTCATTTCCTCAGTCAAATTCCTAAATTGATCACTCAAGAAGAAAATGATAGACTAGTACAACCTGTTTCACTGAATGAACTTAGGGACATTGTTTTAAGTCTGAACAAGAATAGCAGTCCGGGGCCTGACGGATTCACAGCTAAATTCTACATTAAATCCTGGGATATAATTGCTAATGATTTACTGTCTGCTGTGAATGATTTTCTTGCTGTGAACAATATTCGAAGGGGAATTGGAAGTACCTGGATTGCCATTATTCCAAAAAAAAAACCCCTATTTCATTTGATGATTATAGACCAATAAGTCTTTCCAATGTTCTTAACAAAATCTTTTCCAAAGTTTTAATGGAAAGACTGAAGCCCTTAATGCCAAAACTTATCTCCCCACATCAAGCAGCTTTTCTTAAAGGCATGGACATTTTGGATAATGTTATCTACCTGCAAGAAATGGTAAGGTTTTTGAATAGAAAGCAAAGGGACCCCAACTGCATTGTTAAACTTGATCTTAAGAACGCTTTTGATAGAGTTAAGTGGTCCTTCCTTTATTCTGTTCTTGCTAAATTTGGATTCAATGCTAAATTCATCTTTACCATTATGAAGAATTTATCACAGGCCTGGTTTTCTATACTAATAAATGGTAAGCCTGTAGGTTACTTCCAGTCTACAAGGGGAATTAAACAGGGGGACCCCCTATCCCCTTTTTTATTTAATATTTTCTCTGAGTCTTTTACCAGGAGTCTAGCTTTCATTTTTCAGAATGGTAAATTGGCATATTATGACCTTCCAGGTAATGCATTCCAAATCTCACATTTATCTTATGCTGATGATACTGTGGTCTTTTTAAAAGCCAAAAATCAAACTTTGATCAGATTTAAGGCTTTTTTGACCAAATTTGAAGATGTTTCTGGCCAAAAGATTAATCACAGTAAAAGTGACATCTTCATAGGGAAACATGCCTGTGTACATACAGTTAATAATATAAGAACGATTTTAGGTATGAAAATTAGGAGGTTCCCCTTTACATACCTGGGGGTTCCCATTTTTACAGGGATAGCAAGGAAAATCTATTTTCAACCTCTAATTGAGCAGATAGATAGTAGGATTGGGGGTTGGAAAAATAGGTGGCTCTCTACTGGGGGGAAAATCACACTCATACAGTCCTGTATCTACTCCATTCCTCAACATATATGGTCAGTTCTAAAACCCAGCAAGGAAATCATTCATGCCATAGAAAAAAAACTCAGTAATTTCTTTTGGGGGTTTTCTGATCTAAAACCTAAAAGAATATGGAGGAAATGGGATGCTCTTTGCAATCCTATAAACCAAAATGGTCTAGGTTTTAGATCAATAACCACCATAATAAATACATGCTCAGTTAAGCTATGGTGGAAGTATCAAATGGCTGAGGCTTTATGGACTCACCTAGTTGCATCACTGCCAACCTCTTCCAGAACTTCTTCTAACTGGAAGAGGATTATTTCTATAAATGCTTGGGCAGAATCTAACTCCAGGGTGATAGTGGGTAGAGGAGATTGCAATTTCTGGACATCAAACTGGTTAGATATAGGTCCCATTGACGATCTATGTGATCAAAATCTTGTTAATATCTCTGATTCCTGCACAGTCTCAGAGTTCATTTCTAACAAATCAGTTTTGCTTCAAAACATTTCCCCATTTCTACCCCCTCATGCTATTACTTTGCTACAGGAAGCTAATATTTTTACACACAGAAAAGATAAACTCATATGGAAACCAGGTATCAATGGTGAGTTTTCATTTAAATCTACTTACCTACTGCTCAGAACTCAGAGAGGTACTGTCAC
Source organism: Rubia yunnanensis (assembly GCA_037428765.1). NCBI lineage: Eukaryota > Viridiplantae > Streptophyta > Magnoliopsida > Gentianales > Rubiaceae > Rubia > Rubia yunnanensis. The sequence continues at coordinate 77,610,931 of CM075065.1, forward strand.
TTCTACTCAATATCTTTGGAGTTTAAGAATTGAAAAAAAAAGTTTCTGTGTTCATGTGGAAAGTGATGAATTCACTTCTTCCCTTTGACAATGTCCTAAGAAATTTGAGATTTTCATTGCCTTCTATGTGTTGTATGTGCAATAAACATGAGGACTCTTTGGATCACTTTTTTAATTCGTGCTCTTTTGTTGTGCAAGTTTGGAAATCAGTCCACACATTCATGGGAATTACAGGAAGGGTTTACACATCTATATGGGATAGACTGTCTTGTTACTTGACATATAATGGTTTGAGCTCTTTACATTCAGTAATCATTAGATCTGCTACTGTTATTACATGTTGGAACTTGTGGAAAATGAGAAACAAAGTATTATATGATTCTGTCACTCCTCTATCAGGTTTAGTTTTAACTCACATAAGGGACCAAATCTTTTACATGTTCACTGCTAAACCTGTGTTCATAGTATCTAAGGTAGACATAGACATTGCAGATCATTCTTTTCTCCCTTTTTTCAAGCAACCTCCAAAGCCTAAAATCTTCAAAATTGCTTGGACTAAACCATGTATGGGTTTTAAAATTAATGTGGATGCTGCATGGTGTAGTCAATCTAACATGAGTGGAATTGGCATGATTATAAGAGATAGTAGGGGTATTTTTTTGCTGCTCATACTAAATTTACAGCTGCCAATTCCCCTCTGGAAGCTGAAATGAAAGCAATTTTCTTTGCCCTTGAGAAAATTGTTGGTTTCTCTCCTCCTGTTTGCTTGGAATCTGATTGTCTGAATGCGGTTAAATTTGTTACTGATCCATTTAAAGCTCCCTGGCCATTGTTTCAATTAGCTGATGATACAAAACAATATTTGGGAGATACCAATCTAGTGCATATTCAGAGACAAGCTAATTTGGTAGCTGATGCTCTTGCTAAGGCATGTCTTATGGCTGGGTCCAGCACATCTATGTTTAGGTTTAAAATGCTATCCAATAATATCCAGGGTCTAATTAGGCTGGATCAGATAGGTACACCTTCTCTAAGGATTGTTGTATGAATGGATGCTACTGATATTCTCTGTCCCTTGTAGGTGGACTCTGCACCAAATTGCAGGCTTAATGGAGATGAATGCATACGGATGGAGAGGACTCTTGTCTTGCTGCCTTCCTTCTTGTTCAACCTATACTCTAATGGTACCTTCTCTAAGTAGTGGATAGGCAGCTTAGTGAATTTTGGGGTGTGTCTGACTGACTTGTGTTTCGATGCTTTGATTCACTAGTAAGTTCGACAATCCTACGAATTTACTAAGTGTCTTTGTAATCCTCTAACTATTAGCCAGATATCTTACTTCATTTTGGAAGCAACAAATGTTGCCTCAAGAGCTTATAGCTCTCTCATGTATATATCAACTAAGCCAAGGTTTCAACTTTTATTTCTGTTTAAGTTTCTTGTTTTTTACAGGGCTTGGGAAGGCCTAATATAATTTCCCCCATCTCCGGATGGTTTAATTCAAAAAAAACATTGAATAAGGTAGGAATTGTTTATAAATATATCGTTGGAAATTATCTTGAATTTATGGTTTTTCATATTAAAATTTTGAATTAAGATTTGTATTTAGGTAAAATTGGGGTGGGTTATGATCAATGTTGCAATAATGCTAATGGGTTCCATTGTAATTGACTTGTAGGACAATGGATTACATTGAACTCATTGGTAATGATCTTATAAAATCACCCGATTACATGTCATTGATTGAAACATTTCACTTTTGCGTTTGAGGATGCTTCAAAGAATGGTGTTGTGCGAGCCCAGTGTCCATGTAAAGATTGTAAAAAAAAGTGTATCTAGGGAGGAAAAAATTGCGAGGACATCTCATAATGAAGGGATCTAAAACTAGCTATACTTGTTGGGTCTAGCATGGGGAAATTGGAGAAATGGATGGGACGAATGATTTGAGTCACACGAATGTGGAAGATGAATTAGATGGGAATGCAGAATTTGACGAAATGGTGGAGGATATTGCAAGAGAGTTTAAAGGTAAAGCCGAAGTATTACAAGCGTTACTTGACGACAAAGAGACACCATTGTACAAATGTTCTAAACAATCGGTACTTAGTGTGACTCTAAAGATAATGAATTTGAAAGCCAAATTTGGGTGGACCAATAAGTCAATGAGCGAAACTTTATAATTGCTTACGGATTTGCTCCCTGAAGGTAACATGATGTTGGATAGGTTGTAGGCAGTGAAGAAAGTTCTTTGTCCGATGGGATTGGAAATGAAAAAAAAATCCACGCTTGCCCGAATGATTGTATATTCTACAAGGGGGAAGATGAAAATCGAGAAACATGTAGGGTGTGTGGTGAGTCTTGTACATACTGAAGAGGGGTGCAATTATGGTGGGTGAGGAAGTGGTAACTAAAACAAAGAAAAAGACACCGGCAAAAGTGATGTGGTACCTCCCTATAGTTCCACATTTAAGGGATCGACCGACTGATAATGTCATTAGACATACGTCGGATGGTGAGCAATGGAAAAAAATTGATGCCCTTTACCCCAAGTTTGGTGAAGAATCCTGGCATTTGAGGTTCAGCCTATACACCAATGGGATGAATTCATTTGGTATTATGAGTAGTACACACAATTCTTGGCATGTTATGTTGGTTATCTACAATCTTCTGTCATAGCTGACAATGAAATGAAAGTACGTGTTGTTATCTGTGATAATTTTGGGCTCCAAGCAACTGGGGTGTATCTTGGATGATAATGACATGGATGTGTATCTTGCTCCTCTTGTTGAGGATTTGTTTACCCTATTCAATAAGGGTGTTTGGACATACGACGGAAGTGTCAAAGATTACTTTATATTGAAAGCGATGTTATTTTGCACTATTAATGATTTTCCAGCATAGGTAATTTGTCCGGCTACTCAGTTAAAGGTCCCTTTTCTTATCCTGCCTATGAGAGAGATAATGATTACCACCAATTGAAGCATGGTTGTAAAACTGTATACCAAGGTCATCGTAGGTTTCTTCCGGAGGATCATCCATGGGGATTGGCTAAAAATTGGTTCAATGGGGAGGTAGAGGGTAGACAAGCCCTGGTGGTACGAACCGGCACTCAGGTATTTGAAATTGTGAAGAATTTTCCCAATGACTTTGGGAAGAGGAAGCGTGAAGTGGCGGTGGATGAGAGTTGGAAGAAATGCTAAAATAATTTTAGATTGCCTTATTGGGAGCATTTAGATGTTAGATGTTGTCTTGATTTCATGCACATTGAGAAGAATGTATGCGATTCTTTGATTGGGACGTTGTTGAATACCTCTGGGAAAACAAAGGATGAGCTAAAGGCTAGGTTAGATTTGGTTGAGATGGGAATTAAGAAAAACTTGGGGCCAGTTAGTTCAGGTGACAATTGTTACTTGTCACCTGCTAGCTATTCTATGTCACAAAGTGAGAAGAAATCATATTGTGAGACCCTTGGAAGTTTTAAGGTCCCAACCGCATATTCTTCCAACATTAGTTCTTGTATTTCTATGGAGGAGTTGAGGTTGGTTGGTTTGAAGTCTCATGATTGTCTCAATCTGATACAAGAATTGAATGTTATTGAAATTCAAGGATCATTTCCATCCCATATAAGAATATGCATTACGAAGCTATGTTTTTTTTTCAAGTCCATTTGCAGCAAAAATATTAGCGTGTCAAAGTTGGACCGTTTGCAGACAATGATTGTTGAAGTGTTATGCCAGATGGAAATGTATTTTCCACCATCATTCTTCGACATAATGGTCCACTTGTGTGTTCATCTTGTGCGTGAGATAAAGCTGTGTGGTCCAGTGTTTCTTAGGTGGATGTACCCATTTAAGAGGTATATGAAAATATTCAAGCATTTTGTGAAGAATCACTACATTCCTGATGCGAGTATTGTACAACGGTATTTAGTATAGGAGACCATCAATTTTTGTATTGATTACATGAATGAAGTTGATTCAGTTGGGGGTTCCAACTTATAGACATGAGGGATGGTTGGAAGGTCAAGGGGTTAGGCAGGGGAAACTATTGCATCTAAGTGCTGATGAATTATGTGCTGCCCATCTATGTGTTCTTTGCAATCATGTAGACGTTGTCCCATATATATAGATCCACATGGATTCCATCAAAGTGGCTAACCCCAATTTCAATGAAGTGCAAGTCCTACAATTACACAGATAGACTTTTGCATCACGGTTTCTTGATCACGTATCTGTGGGGGATCATCCATTGACAGTTAAATGGTTGGGCCTGTAGACCACTTGGTACCATACTTTCTTATGGAAGGTACGAAGTCAATAGTTGTGCCTTTGCTACAAAATCAATAGATGATAAGGGTGTGTCTCAAAATAATGGAGTTTCCCTTGTGTCTAAAGCTTTGCATGTCCATAGTAGAAGTGGTAAAAATCCTATGTATGCTCATCATTGTTACTTTGGAACAATTTTGGATATCTCGGAGCTTGACTATGTTACCATGCGAGTCGCATTTTTTAAATGTCAGTGGGTTGATTTCAATAGTGGGCTGCGGACCAAGGAATTTGGTTTCACCCTTGTGGATAGAAGTCGAATCAGTTGGCAAGAAGATCCATTCATATTGGCATCTCAAGCACACCAGGTTTGTTTATGTTAGGGATCCATCTTATCCTCGGTGGGAGATCGTGGTGGAAGGGAAACACGCTTTCATTGAAGAATATGAAGCTGAAGAAATAGTCAGATTTGGTAACAATGCAACAGGTGTCGGAATAGACGATGCTATCCTGCTTGAGAAAGATGAACAAATATTGAATTGTTCTGTCGGCCGTAATGATCATGATGAGGGAATTTGGGTGGATAGCTATGGCAAGGTTAGTCATAAATGCAAGAAGGCTAAAAAGGCTACCAAGAAAAGGTGAAAAAATAAGTAGACAAATACTTGGTAATTGTATTTTATAATCAATATTAGTTTCAAATTAGTGAGACTAAGGATTCGATTAAAATGTGGCATATTCTTAGGTTCAACCAGTAACAGGTTGGTCTGATGAAAACACAATCCACACAATGATCTCCACATAAAATGCATACAATGAAATCTTACCCTACTACGAATAGATATGTTATAATAATGAAGTCTACATAATAAATCTCCACATGAAATTCAACATTCTCATATTGTTCATGAAACAGAAACCATCAAGATCATAAATGTTGCCTCTATGGTAATTATGACTCCAAGTCATCTTCAAGATCACCCATAGACATAAACCGGTCAAGACGAGGACACTGGTTGGAAGCGAGATGGCGTGCGTACGCCTATTGTCTTTTCTCCATCTTCAATATCTTGGCCTTCATTTTCGCAAAATCCTTGCGCACCCACTTGTAACAATCTCGCACACCCCTGGGATAGGCCTTCCCCTCATTTACAACTTCTAGACAACAATGGAAAAAAATCATAAGTAAATTATTTATAACATATAGAAACTACAATCAAACAAAAAAATTCACTTACCATCATCCACTCTAGGCCTTTTTCTTGGCTCCCTTTCTCCTACATCTCGGTAGTACCATTTTTTGTCGACCAACATCATTTCCCTATTTTCGAAATAGGTCTTGTTGAATTACTTCAATGCTTTCTCCTCACCAGTGATTGTCAACCCCTAAACATTTCTTAACATTTTAGTTATCAAATTCTTATAAGGGAGGCTTCTCACTACCCTAGTCGATGTCCCAACATAAAGCATGTGCCTAAATATCACCGCCCTCGGGTTAATTCTCATACCCTCCATAATGAGACAAAAAGACATCAAGGCACTATAGTTGGACTCAGTGATGTTTTCGGATGTGGGAACCAAACATCTAGCAATCATCTTGTAGACAATGCAGAAATATATAGGTAGAACTTTGAGGCTAAAGGTCTCCAGCTTACCTAAATCCCTTGCATCACGGGAGAAGTACTTAACACTACATTGGATAGGATTAACGTATGGGGGTTCTGCTACTAATCTTTCCCTAAAGTAACAATCATCCAATGAACCATCGGTGTCTTCGGGATATACATCTTTGGGGGCCTTATAAGGGCAATCTAGGGCTTCATTCAAAATCCACTCACTAATTGGAATGCCAATTCCCCCAATCCTAGTTAAATAATCACCATTCACATCTCTGGAATTTTTATAGAATTGACAAAATAAATCAAAACAAGAAGATTCATTAAGCCCTAACAACGTGTTAATGTGTTGGACCTTAAACTTGTCTAACGGGTCAGCTAGACCAATTCTCAGATACTCATTAAAATCAACAATGTAGGCATCAAAAAATGTACCCTTATCATGTAGAATGTTGTACCTAGCTCGTGAACTTGGAATGTTATCTCGTGAACTTGGATTTACTTGAGATTAACAAGGTAATTGTACATTTGGTTCTAATTGACATTATTAGTGTCTCATTGTCAATACTAATATCTTCAACTAACTCGCTATGCAAATACGTTATCCCAAAGGCAACAAGACCCTATTCGAAACAAGATATCAACACTGCTAGGAACTATTTAGCTAGGAATCTCATTCTCAACTGCTCATATCTTCTTGTGGACCCTTACTTGGTAGAGTAACACAATTTAGGTAATTAGTTGTGATGTAAAGATTTGGAATAGAATTTGATTGATTTCGATTCCTATCTATAGATTATTGCTTAGTTAGCATTTTCTATAGATTTTTGTTAGCTCGTAGAACAATTATGTGTATTGAATTACATTTGTGGCTATTAAAAGAGGCCTATTTTGCACCGAGAAATTCAATGAAAACTATTTTTTTGCCATTGGAGCCAATTTTAGTTCCAAACTCATAAGTGCAATCCGCCCTTTCAAAATCATAGGGTCGATTCGGTTTCCGAACTCGAAAATGGAAAATTATCCACACAAAAAATGCCACAAAAATTACACAGGCGGCCCAGAAATTTAACCTGAACAAGGAACCAAACATGCAAATGGAGCCGATTATTGCTTACGACATAGGAACTGATTAAAGGCGGTTCTGTTTTGAACTCAGAACGACTCACCCGATTCAGCCAAACTGACCTAGTTGTGAGCGAGGAACATCAAATGCTGTTTAAAGTAACAATCCAAATGGTTATAAACTGCCTTTCATTAAGGTTCCGAGTTTCAAACAGGTGCTAAGGCCAAGGGAGGGGATGTAGGTTCCAAGCTCGGAACCTATTAAAGGCAGTTCCACTGGCCTTTTTAAGGTGGTTCATAACCGCCTTTAAATGCTGTATTTTAAGGTGGTTTTCGAAACCTCCATTAATCGATAGCGATTAACGGCACTAATTGAGAAGACACTTTAAAAAGTGTCTTCTCTGGTCCGATAGAACCACCTTTAATTTCCCCTCCCTCCACTAGTGCAAGGCCTTTCCCAGAAGGTTGCGGATGATGGACATCACTTCCATCTTATGTAGGAGTTGGGGAAAACAATAAAGCTACCCTTGCTTGAAGAGCTTGAGAATTGTGAGGTTGATATGTATGTGGAGTAGGTGGTTAAGGAGCGGAATGGCCAAATTGATATGGATGTTGATCCTCCGTGTTCTCTTATCGAACCCGTTGGGACGTTTGGTTATACCAGCAAGCCAAAGAGGGGCAATGCAGAAGCGGCTAATAATGTTGTCACCAGATTGGGTACTGGGTATGAGGGGTTGTAGAAGGGTTGGTCAAGCTGACCCGTTGGTCAGGGCGGGTGAGCTATCCTGGCCCGTATCCACCCAAAATTTTTGGTTATATAGGTCGGGTCAAGTTGAAATTCCCATAATTTTGTATCGGGTTGGGTCGGGTCACAAATCAACCCGATCATATAAGAAAATAATTCTTTATAATATATTTAAATAAAATGAAATTTTTTAAATGTATTAATATTTAAACAATAAATAAAATTACATTTATTTTCATATAATTTAAAATAAGAATATTTTTTATTGTAAATTATTCACTTAATAAATAAAAATACAGTTATTTTCATTCTGTTTAGTTATAAAACCTTTACATTTTGATTAAAAAATATAGTTTTACTAAAATTTAATTATATAACTATATATGAATATATATTTCATATTTTAATCAATATACTATTTATAATTAATAGTAGTTTTACAAAATTATGTAAACATATATTTTTTTGCAAGAATGTTAAATCTTTTTGTGAAGTAAATTAATGGTCGATATGTTGAATCAAACTTATTCTTTTTTATGAATTTTTTTGAAGAATGATTTTTTCTCAAAAAAATGGAATAAAAATGCAAATGGGTCAAAATGATTCGATTTTGGTCAAAATTCAACCCGGCCCATACCTAACCCAACCCAAATTGAATTGAATCACTTGACCCAAATGAGACATTGATCCGACCTGATCCGACTCAAATGGCTCAGGTCAAAATGGATCTGGTCAAATCGAACAATTTGAACATCCTAGGGGTGTAGAATGAAGCTTAGCTCATGTAATTTTATAGTTAACTATGGAAATGTTCGTCATAAGCATGAATTTATTAATGAATACTTTTATTGAGATCCATTTTTGTTTGTTTGTTTATTTTGTGTGATAGTTCTTATTTTGTTAATATTATGTTTTATAAGATGTGGCTGGGGTATACCTGGGGCTTTGTGATGGGATGAGATGTTTCTTGCTTTTTTTGTTGAGTTGCTAGCGGTTGTATGGCCAATTGTGTTGTTATGTTTGTGTTTTTTATTCCTTAGACGGTTGTTTGAGTGACTTAGAGTTACTGTGCATTAAGGGTGTTGGGTTATCTTAAGGGTATGGTTTTAGTAGTTGATTTCGTAGAGGTGTTGGGTTACAATCAGGTAGTAGTTTTTTGAGTGGAACTATGTTGGGTCTGGGATAGGGCAATGTAGTGTGTTTAAGATTTGGCAATGCTTTTGGTAGACTAACTAGCTCAAGTAGGCTAGAAAGTTGGGGTTTATAACTTCGCGAGTAGGAGGCCGGTGACTATGCATTTCGAGGTAAACAGGTAAATAGTATAAACACTGGAACCCACGGTAGATCCCTAAAAGAGTCCTACCAAATACAAAACCAGTTCAACCCTAGGTTACGTAATGAACCTAGGGAGCGATACAAAACATAATCCAACCCTAGGCTAGAAACCTAGGGAAAAAGAAGCGAGAGAGGGGGGGTACCCAGATGAGTACCCCCCTCCCCCCCCCCCCCCCCCCAAATTATTTTAAAGGAAATGCTAACCCAGCTAGAAAGCACTAAGCCTATGGGGAAATAACTGCAAGTTCGGATATGTGAATCTGGACCTCTACATAGCAACCAGAAATGTGTACTGGCTCTTCATATGAAATCCCCATCGCAGCCGAGACATGGGTCTCGGGTCTTGAAGAGAATAATGAAGAGGAGCCATTAGTAGTCAAAAAAAGCGCAGCCAAGTGTGGTGTACTCGGGTCTTGAATGGTTGCCATGGTGTGTTGGTGTTGCTGCATCTGGATGAAGCTGTGACCGCCAATGGAGGAGCAGCTTCTAACATATACACCCCTAAGTTGAGGAAAGAGGGATGTTATTGGCCTTCAGACGTTCTCGTGATATGGACCGAGACTAATTTAGAAGGCAAGTGTGCAGTAGGCAGTGCTAATAGCTCTTGTGAATCCCTCTAAAAACAGCCCTACTAAGGATGGAGAGAACGAGCGCAACTTGTACGGCGTGCGTCAAGCCTGGCGATTCTTTAATCGCCCACTCCATTTTGAGAAAATGGACAGTTTTATGCTAATTTAACACACAAGGTGCAGCGCAAGCATAGAGCGCATAATAACCATCAGGTACAAGTAACAGCTTGCAGTGGGTGAATTAACTTCGCATGAGCTAATTAATTAACCCACTACTCAACTCATATGACCATGCAACCAAATGTAGAAAGGCTGCTCTTCCATCCTCATCGATCCACCAGATTAGATTATCAACAACAGGTTGAAGCTTACTTGGAGCAATGACAGGTCTTCATCTAATCCGCTCGTTAACATATTCAGGGTCCAAAGATCAAATCTTCTAGTTCAGGCATAGAACATACACCGAAAGATGCCCACTTTGAATCATAGGAGAGAAGCTGGAAGAAAATCGGCCCCGAAATTTCGGAGAAGGACTGCGTCCTTTTTTCTGTCCAGATATTATCTCTAACTATATTTTTGTAAGTTCTTTTGGCGTAGTTTGAAAGTAGTTTACCTTGTCAGCCCGAAGTTTAGTCTGAAATTTACGGCGCCCAAAGGAGAATCTATTCGAACACCTTAAACCCTCGAGGGCCTCCGACTGAGCACTCGGAAGTTTCCAGTACTTGAAAGGTCTCCTCGAGGTCTCGAACACCTTCAGTACTCGAACACCTTAGATCCCTCGAGGGTCTCCCACTGAGCCCTCGGAGGTTTCCAGTACACGAATGGTCTCCTCGAGGTCCCGAACACCTCCAGTACTCGAAATGCCTTCTCGAGCACTTCACCCTCCCTTCCAGTACTCGAGGATAAAGCACTCGAACACCTTCAACCCTCGAATGCCTCATTTAGCAATTGAAGACTTCCAATACTCGAATGATCCCCTCTAGTACGCGAACACTTCCAGCACTCGAGTTTCCATGTCGAGCACTCGAATACTTTAAAACCTCCAATCCCTCCACTTAGATCTCGAAGGCTTTCAATACACGAATCGTCGCCTCTAGAACTCGGACACTACTAGTCCTCGAGTTGCCTTGTCTAGCCTTCGAATACCTTCAGCTCTCGAATCCTCCAAGGTATCAGTCCTCGAAAACCTGCTAACCTCGAATGCCTCATATTGTGCCATCGAAGGCTTCAAATGCCATGTCGAGCACTCGAAAGCCTTCAAAGATCGATTCCTTCGAAGTATCCTTCAGTCCTCGGACCGTCCTTTCATCATCGAACAATCCCTCAACTCGAATGGCCCATCTATCTCTTCCATGCAAAGTTCAATGCAGACCAGTTGTAAATCAGAGTTCATAGTGTAGAACATAGCCTATCGGTGTCAGTACCCAATAAATCAAGTAAACAAGACAAGTTAACTGTGCACTAGCAAGGTTTTGAACACATGCTAGGCCGATCGGGTGCCCGAGGTTTGGGCACAAGTTTACCCAGATGGATTAGGTGCTTTATCGATCATTAACACTCTTCACGTGTGTGAAACCCATCAATACTCTTAGCCTCCGATGAACTTCATATTACTGTCCTCAATCCGTCTATCCTCAAACCACCTGTATCTGGCCGGAATCCATGAAAATTTCTCTACGAATGAGACATTGCTTCTCTTCTGATCTTGATCCGGTGATTGTCACGAGATTGATAAACCAAGGCATGACCTTGGGCACGTTGTCACTGATGATTCCGTTGAAAACAATCCATCATGGTTGGCCGGCTTCACTCCAACACATCAGCACCTCTCCTAACATCCATTTTTTGAATCTGACTAGCCCCCACGCATTTACTTCATCTAGTAATAACATTCCAATGCACCAAATCAAGATTACCCTACAAAGTTCAATGCAGACCAATAATAAATCCAAGTTGTTGCGTGGAACATAGCATGTCGGTGCAAGTACTAATGAAACCAAGTAAACGAGGCCGGGCAGTGTCCGGTATCTGAGCACAAGCAAGGCTGGGGGGTCCCAGGTTTTGGTCACAAGAAAGGCCGGAAAAAGACCAGTTAACAGTGCACTAGCAAGGCAGGGGAACACATGCTAGGCCGGTCGGGTGCCCGGTTTTTTAGCACAAGTTTACTCGGATGGATTAGGGGCTTCACCGTTCACTAACACTCTCCATGTGTGAAACCTATCAATACTCTTAGCTTGAAATGAACTTCATAATACTAGCCTCCACCACAGAACGTAGTCCATGTGAAGCTGCATCTGATCCTTCGAATCGGTCTCATCTACCCAAAAGTACATCCCAACATTTCCAGGGATAACCACATAAATACAGAGTTGTGTGCAGTCAAAGTCCACATAGACTCAAATACTTTAGATTAATAACACACGCACAACAACATTTTTCCCACAGAGAACAGCATACGCCGAGGACCAACCCCATGGATTTTTCATGGGGACGGGAACAGAGTACTACATGAAACAGAGTACCTCCACATCAATTCACAGAGCTCCACTTCAAACTACTCCACTCCGGCTGAGGACAACCCTAAAGCCGCCCAGCACAACAAGTTCATCCTCCTAATTTGGCTCACAATTCCGTACAAAATTCATGCCAGAAATTCATCCGTTCAAATTTGTACTAGATAGTCTGCACTATATTTAGAAAATTTAGCATACAAGCCCACGGAATAGAGAGCAAGACTTACACAGGAGTTCGCCAAGCTCTGCTCATTAGTAACCCAGATTGAAGACCGAAGTCTTCAATCCAAGCTTGCAATAGGATCGGATCTGGGCTGGGTCCGTGACCATCTTCCTCCCTCCTTCTCCATACTTGGGGACCGATGTGCGGCTCAACTTCTGAAGAAAAACCATCCGAGTTCCCGAAGTTCAAAGTCAAACTTCAGGGACCCCAAAGCTCCAATCTTGAGGACCAGACGGCAAGTCCTCATCCCAGAAGACCCATAAAGTGTATATGGGTCATTGACATCAAGGGCCTCCTCCAAAATACGAACTTCGAGAGAAACCCAGGTCGGATTTCTCTGCTTCAACAAGGCTGGGATGGAGGGCCTCTTCAAGGAAGACCCCTTATCAGGACGTGGGTTTCCAAGATCCAAGATTGAAAAGTCGATCTAGCTCCAACTTCCGAGAGAAAGCTTGCGTAGAAAAGTTTGCTAGAAACCCAGATCTGGTTTCAAAACTCTGTGAAAAGGGACAAACCGTACATCAAAAGATTCCCGGAGAGGAGCCCAACATTAATGTCGGACTCCTCGCCGGAAGGGAAGAGCAGCGGGAGAGAAACCTGTGGAAAACTGACCACGATGAACAGTGGCGAGGCTGCGCCTCTTTTTTCGCCTCAGAGCTATTATTGAGAGCTCTTTCGAGGTAAACAGGTCGGTGACTATGCATTTGTGTTGTTGGATGGTGGTTTTCCAGGTTTATGTGAAGCCGTGGGCAATCTCAGTGCGACTACATCAAGTTGTGGTTGTTTTTCTTATCTGTTGAAATGTTTTCAATTTCTGTTGGCCAATTGTCATGACCCTAATTTTTTATGGTGAGTATTGTTTGTTTTTGTGAGGCAATCTAGTTTTAGGAGTTTAAACTAGTTTGGTTTGTAGCTTTTAAGGTTTGAGGATAAAAAGGGGAGGGTATGGTCGCGTTTGGGAAGGCATAAATTTTCCACTTGTGTCGGTAGATGGTATTTTTCAAGGCGTATGCAAAGCCGTGGGCTATCCTCTTGTATCCTTTGTGATGCCTAGGTATCTTCATTGCATGTATAACATGTAGGTTATTTTCCTACTTAAGTCGTTTCGGTATACGAAGATGGCTGGGATGTGGTTCCCGTGTGTTGGAGGGGTGAATTCCTAAGGTGCTTGGCAATGTTTGTAATGTCTTGGAATGTTGTTGATATGGGCTGTTATTTAGGTTGTCGATTAGTACTTTGGGAGAGTGGGCTTTGGATGTGGATAATAATGCCACGTGGGCACGGTCTGTTCATATTCTTTAAGTTGAGAATAATTCCGTGTTCCGTTTCTCAAGATTGAATATTCTGTTGGACATATATTGATTTTATCACGCGAAAATTAAATAATAAAAATTGAACAAGCAATTTACATATGCGAATAATATACTTTTATTAATTATTCAGACATACAATCAGAAAGCTTAAATTACAAATAATTAAAGCAATACATGGGAGAAATAAATCCCGTTTCAATCAATAACAAATTGATGGAGTCACGAGTAAACTCGCTGCCCTTGAAACGAATGAGTCACATTGTGGACATCATTCCCTAGGGTAAAACCATCGAAGGTAACAATTAACACGTAAGAGTTACCTTGGATTCACGCAAGGCCCGGAGGACTATCACCTCGACAGAGCAACGGATTAAAACTTTGAGAAAGACAGAAAGAAGACTCAAGTTTAGAATAAATGAGGAACTTGAGAATGGTGCAAAATTTTCTGACTGACTTAGAGGCTCTATTTATACTGCTCTAAGAGACCATAATCATGGAAACGTGATATTCTGATTTTCTGTAATTAGAGAAGAATATTCTCCAATCACCAACTCATCAAATCTGAGACATTCCATGAATACTTGAATCAAATCTGCTGGAAAAGGAAGAACTATTTGCACAAATATTCTTCATTGTATTAAACATGATAAACCGCATATTTATTTAAGACAAGATATCTCACAAAATATGGAAATATTTTGTTCTTATCTCTTAAGAATTACACACAAGCAATTCCATAAATATTATGCAGTTGGGCCTTCCAGAGACTTCCACGCGGTCCATACGCATTTTAGACAGTACAAAGAAAAATTAATCTGGGCCAATTTCTGCCTAATTTTTCTCTTTCAAGCGTGACATTTCAAATATCCATATCTCATTCACCCTTGATCAGTTTTAAGAGTTTAAATAGTCGATTTTATTATACTCGCGGAGGAGAACCTAAAAATGACATCCACCGACCCAAAATCCATTTGGGTCCCACTCAAAATGACGCCCAAAAGTTGATGAATTTCAACCTTTTAACCACCATTTTCCAACATATTCCACAAGTTAGCTTTTGGAAAAAGTGTGAACTCATCGTTCCAAGTGTTTCGATTATCAAGGGTTTCATTAGCAAGGCCAGGTTTTGCCTATATAAGGGGTTTTTATTATATTATTTTTACGACATTGTGGTTGTGAGAGTGTATTTTAGGGAAGTAGTTTTTAGTAAGTTTATTTGTATTTTATGATTTCCCTGTATTCGTTTGGTTTGCAGAGTCTATCTATAGTATGGTGTGGGGGTATCATCTGTAATGTTATGGCCAGAGTTTTTTTTTTGGAGCGTTAACTTCAGTTGGTTGGAGTGCTAGACTCGTTATTTGTGAGCTAGGCTGAGGCCATTGATACTCGTCATAAGTATCTAGGAGTATTATGGATTTTTCCGGTGATTATTTTTATCTTTTAATATTCTGATAAGTGTTTATTGTGGATTTGGGCTGCATCAGTGGACGGGATTAGAGAATGTGGAAGAAATGTGGATGATATTGTCCTGGCATCATCATTGCCTAACTTCTCTCTAAGCTCTACAAACGTGACATTAGTGTGACCTTCTATATTATGTCGCCCTCTCGGTCTTCAAAAAAGGTAGGTTCCTTTGTGGAAGTTGAACAAGTGTTGTGGTTTGTATATATAAACTATTGGTATATACTTGTGTCTATCATTTTCACTCTTTACGTTGTCATCTTATTCATTTCCCTGCGACTTCCTTATTTCCAAGATTCGACACTAATGTCAGACTGAGTAACAAACTCTTTAGTTGATCTATGTTACCAAAAATCTGAGTAAGGACTCACATTCTTTTTATCTTCACTATATTTCAAATGGCTTCCTCTAGCTTTTCTTCTTCCCATTCTCCTTTTTTTTTTGCAAACCGCTAGACCATTGTTGGTGTGTGGGAGTTTTAGTTCTTCCGGAATGTCTGGGTCATTCTATAGTGGTTCTTCCAGTGAATGCATGGTGAAAATTTCATCCACCAGTTCCTCTAGTCGATCTGGTTTAGAGGTTTATCACCTGATAGTGGCTTTATCTTTTGTGAAGTTTATTAGTATTTTAGTGATCAACGAATATATAGAGGTGCTGAAGAGGGATTATCCTTGCTTGTGATATTGGGAAGTAAGATCGTCGTACCTCGTGGAGGATTTTCACTCCCCTCTGATTGGTTTGGTGTCTGTTTATGAATAACACATAAAATATGGAATTTCTATTCATATCCATATGTTCTTTAAGAGTGTAATGGCTAGGTTTTAGTTAGCTTTTTGTCAATTCCATGCAAAGGGTGAGGCTATTATTTTAGTTGGGTTGGCTTTTCATCTTTTGTTGAGCTCTTCTGCCACTTTAACCAACTTTGTAAAATGAAAATTTCCACCGATGAATTTACTTTTTACCCTGTGATATCTAAGGTCAAGCTGGTGGCGTGTTTCCCTAGTAATTGTGGGTTGTGGAGAAAAAATATTTTCTATGTAAGGTTGGATAAAAAAATGATATGCGCGTTCCTGGTTGGAATTATAATGTTCTTGTAGATAAACTCCCTAAGAAAAAAGCTTATGTTGGATCCCAAATCCAAAATTGTTACTAGGTCAATGGCCTATGTATTCGTTGTAAATAATTTGACAAACTCTGAAGGTCTTACTACTTCTTATACTTAATATTTAAACATGTTTTATGTTTACCGAAAAATCATTTATTTATTTTTTTTGTGTTCCTTACCTAACAAATTTTATCGTTACTTATAGGTCTGAATATTGCTAGCAGTGTGATCACAAGGCCTACAATCGATGAGAAGGAAAATGACCTAAATGTTAACTTGAGAATGTGATTATGCCTGCTCCCGGGCCTACTATTAGGCGATCCTCTGGAGCTTTTTGGTATGTCTACCAAATTTAGAAGCATGGGAGGCAAGATGTTGTGAAGCTTGATAAGCGAAAGGAGCTCTAATGCGAGTTCACCAAGAAACTTGGTTTTTCGTGAAGGGGGCAAGCACAAGAGTGCCTAGATGGAGGGGGATGGGGCTGTGGAGGTTTCTTGGAAAACATAAAAGCATAAATATTCTTGAAGAAGTATGCAGGTAGCCATGAGTAGCTTTGTGTTTGTTGAGGGTACAGTCCCTTCAACTCTTACCAAGCTTCCTCTCGGTTGGTCCTTTTTTGCGGTATGTTAAGCTTGGGGTGGTTTTCACTGGTTTTTATTTTCTTTTCTTTATTTGTGTGTGTATGTATGAGCATGTTTATTTAGGTTGGAAATATTCTTATGCTCATAAGTAATTGACTCGCTAAGTTCACTAGGAGTGACTCAATGGTTATTAGGTGAGTTCAGGAAGGTGTGCTGATGCTGGAGCCACTGGTGGAACCAGTGGTACGCGAGGTAGGGCTCCAGCCCTACCTAAATTACCGGTCGTAGGTTGAAGGTATCCAGTTCCGGTATCCAGCGCGTCTTCCGGTGACGGCGGCGAGAGAAGGTCGTTTCAATTGTCGTTAGGGAAAAAATGAAATATGGGTTTTGAAGTGTATTGGATTGGGACAAAATCCCTAATCCAATACCATCTCCTCTCCCAAAATACGAATACGGATTAAGCAACAGCCAAAGCAGGAACAAGTTCTCTCCCGGCGCCACCGCCAGGTCTCCGCGACCTGACGCCGGATGCCGCCGCAGCTAACGCCGATGCCACAGTCCACCACCGTCTAAAAATTTTTTAGCCTCCACAAATTTTGTTTTCTGGTTCCGCCACAAACTGGAGCGAGTTGATGCATATCTCGCTTGCAAAAAAGAGAAACTGAAAGTCGAACATAAGGCCAACAGGAAGATCCATGAAGAGCTTAACTATTTGAGAACTTGTGAACCCGCTTCTCCCCAGTATCCACATGCCTTTGTGAACCAGCTGACGAAGACCTATGCTTTTGTACAGGTTCTTTGAAAATGTGTCCACTTCGGGTTGCAGCGTGGACTGGTGTGAGTGCTTGTTGGATCTCCACAAGAAGAACCCGAATGTGAAGATTTATGCCCATATGGAGAGTATTAAAGGTGTGCTCGAGAAGTGGGAAATCCTAACGAACAATCAATTCATAGGTAAGGTGTGGTGCGATGGTCACCCTTATCCCCTTGTTAAATATGTTAAAAGGCTCGAGGTTTCCCTGGCCATCTCAGAGCTTCAAGTCTGCAAGGAGAACTACACCTACCTTTTTCCACTCAAGGATGAGGTTGCAGATGCTGAGCAGAAGTGAGATGAGGTACATGCGCAAACCGGTGAAAGTGATGATAAAGGGTACAAGGAACGACTCAATCCCAAGAATTTAAGTTGTTGGGAACTTTACTTAATTTTGAATTTTATTTTTTTGAAAACATTATTATAAATTTGTGGTATGTAAACAATTTTGGGAACATATGTACCTTTTTGGTTTACATTTGTAATTTAAATTTATGATTACTTTTTTTGCTTGTTAGTGTCTATATTAAATTATTTATTATGCATTTCCAGTCTGGACTCTGTTGCTACTTATGCTACCACTATCCCTTTGCCTTTGAGGCCGAGAGAGTGGGTCATCCACTATCGTCCGCCTTACATCTCTCAGCATGTGTCATCCCTCTTTGTGCCCGTGATGCACCAACTGGTTGTCTGCCAGGTCAGCACCCTTAATATTGAGTCATGGCCAAAGAAGACTCATGTCTAACTCCTTTTAACCATTTGTATTCTCTTTTGCATATAATATTCTTAGCTAGTTAGTTAAGCTTAGTTTCTTTCAAAGAGGCTCAAGGCCTACATGCTTTTAATTCTTTGACCTCTTCTTATTCTAAATAGCTATATCACATGGAATTCATTCCACCTAGCATATATATGAAGTGTTGGATTCATTCACCTTCATAGCCGGTTACTCTTATGGAATATAATTAGAAAGGAACCTTATGCTCCCAAACGTGTATTGCCCTTTATATTGCACACATGTATTTTGGTTGTGAGCAATCGCATTCTAAACTTATGTATCTGTTGCGCTCTTGCGTCACGTCCCTCTAAAGACTTGGTGTGCTGAGAGTAACCTTGCTGAGTTCGGTATATGTGGGATTCAAGCAGTAGTCGTTGCAATCTAGTAACACTATTGGGAGAACCCCCGATAGCCACTGGTATTTTCACCCCATAGGCACCGGTATTTTGAAAATTTTCATACCGTACCTAAGTGACTCAGTGCAAAAGATGTAATAGGCACCGGTAAGTCGTACCGGTGCTAGAATCTATTCCAGCACATGTACCATTTACCAATGCTTATGCATGAAATACTAATGCTAGTAAATAGGCGATCGTTTAAAAAAAATTCGGGCATTGAGAATAAACTCACCAGAACGAACAAAACACAAAAAATAGAAGCTCATGTAAAAAATTGGAAATTTTATACCACTACCCAGAACTTTATTACATATGATTGAATATACATAACACCTCTCAATTCATAAAATAAGCTATACCTAAACATAGATTAACAACATCAATCATCATAAAAACTAGAACCTAATTTTTAGAACCCTAAATAACATCAACGAACCAAAACAGTGAAGGTGAGGTCAGATCTGAGCTGAACCGGAAAGAGAATAGGGAGATAGCGTCAGGGATGGTGCGTTGCAGGGAGGGCAGAAATGAAGTTGGTATGGTCTGGGAGATAGCGTCGGAATGGTCCACGATATGGCACCTCAGGGAGGGCAGAGAGGGGTCGTCAGCGGTGTCGTCAAAGCGGCGTCAAAGCAGAGAGGCGGCGGCGGAGAGGGAGAGGTGGTGGGGAGGAGGGAGAAGATAGAGAGGAGGTAGAGGAGAAGATAATGAGAGGGAAATGAGGGTGGGTAGATTTAGGGTTTCAGAGGGTAGTATATATAGGAAAATATTTAACGGTTGAGATTCAATCAACAAAAGAAATCAACGGTTCATATGAAACAAAGTTGAGCTCTTTTTTTTAAGTGTTGAGCACCGGCACCGGTGCCCAAAATACTCATACCGGTGCCTAAGAAATTGAAATGCAGCTTCTTAGGGCTGCTTTGAATGGTTTTTTAAAAAAAGAATTTTGAATCTGAGAGCAAGGCCAAGAAAATTTTTCTATGTATGGATCACCTGCACACATACATGTTCCTAAGTAACTAATACAGGTGCTAATTCCAAAATTTTAAACAATCCCTACAAACCTTGGAATGAAAATTTGAAAAATTCATTATCCCGCCATAACATAGCACCGGTATGAATGACCGGTGCTAGTATTATTTTATCTCTAATTTAACTTTTAAATTTTTACTATTAGGTCCATAGAAGAAATTTGGAGGCTGATAATCACAAAATTGAAGACACCAAAATGCAATTAAAGAAGAGATGATTGCATCTTTAAAATTCGAGGTACAATGGGTGAACGGAAGCGCCTCTAACATATTTTTGGAAAATTATGCTATGGCCCGTTGTTACGACATTATCCTTCTATCCAAAATACAAGAATTTTTCTATTCTTGTAAAAATATTAAAATAGAAAATAAATTATTTTTTTGATGAAATTTTGAAAAGCGCTATTGCATGTTCTATAGTAACCTAGAGTTAATTACTTAGAAGATAGAAAGGGAAATCAGAAAGGATTATGGATATGTTCTTGTGCCCTATTGTTGATAAATATTTTTTTACGGACTTGGAAAATACAATGAGGGTTTATAGAGTAGCATCACGTTCAAGCGAATTTCAATTTAGAGTTACGAGTAAAGTGTTTACTTTTTGCACTTAGGTCCCTCTAAGAAAGTTGGAGTCGTCGAATCACGAAATTGGCGGAACCAAAATGCAAATCAATAATATATGATCGCAACTCTACAATTTGGGTATCTATGGGTGAACAGAAGGGTCTTGAAAGTTAACATTTATTACTTCTATATATTCTTGGAAAATTACACTATGACCCAAAATTGTGTTACCCAATTATGCATTGCTCCAAAATAAATAATTTTTATTATTCTTGCATAAATATGGAAACATAAAATAAATGATTTTTTTGGTGAAATATTGAAAAGTGCTAGTACATGTTTTAGAGTAACTTATGGTTGATTACTTGGAAGTTACAATGTGAAATCGGAAAGGATTATGGATATGTTCTTGTGCTTGAATTTTGATAAATATTCACTTACAGGTGTGGAAAATACAATGGGGGTTTACAGGGAAGGATCACGTTCAAGTGGATTTCAATTTGGAGTTACGAGTAAAGTTTTTACTTTTTGCACTTAGGTCCCTCCAAGAAAGTTGGAGTCGTCGGATCACGCAATTGGTGGAACCAAAATGTAATTCTATAATATACTATCGTAACTCTTCAATTTGGGAATGTATAGGTGAACAGAAGGGTCTCAAAAGTCAAGATTGATTACATCTATAAATTCTTCGAAAATTATACTATAGCCCAAAATTGGGTTACTGGTGCTGAATTTATTCATAGGCACTAGTTTTTTGTGTATCGGTGCTGAATTTTGGTTTTGTAGCACCGATATTCAGTGCATAGGCACCATCTCTTTGTGTACCGGTGCTGAATTTTGGTTTTTTAGCACTGGTATCACTAACGTATCGGTGCATATGTACTTGTTTTTCAGTAGTGTAAGGCTAGTCTCACGATTAATCTTGAGAAGGGTGACCCATGATACTGGGGGAGAGATATGGATCTTAGACATTGAGGGAAGTGGTAGGGGTGTCGTGGGGGTTGGGCTGGGGATTGAAGGATACCGTAGGTTTCTAAGGGAATTTTCACCGGTAAAAGAGAGGGAGATGGGTGGGGTGGCTGGTGAAGGGGTACATATAGAGCATTAGGTGGTAGGGGAGTCACCCAAAACTGGTGGTGGTAGTGGTCTGGTGGGCGACCTCCCAGAGGAATTTTTCTAAAAAGTTAGTGCAGGTGGTGATATGGTTCATGCACGTTTCTAATTTTGATTGATTTGAATGTTGGGCCCTTTTTCTGGTAGTCTCTAGACTTGTAATAAATTATTTATTATACAGTTCAAAATATTATCATTTAACAAAAAATAATAAAAAATTTGGAATATATTATCAAGAGTATCCCCAAGATATACTCTCTCACTAGTGTGCGCGAATACACTATACTATGCGTACTTTTCAATCGCTCTTTGCTACTTGATCTGATAACTTGCTGGAGACGCCACCAAGGGTAGATCGGGAAACAAAATGGGACGAAGAAGTTAACAATTACATGTGGTGAGAGAGGAAAACAAGGAAGGGGGTGAACAAAAGGTGGGAATTAGAAGTGAAGTAGAGAAGAAAGACGAGGGGCTAAAAGGGGTGTTGATACTGAAGGGAGGTCTAGAAAAACACAAACTAGGAACAAAGCTAATGATAAAAGAAGGATAATAATCAGATCAAGAAAGCTTGGAAATGAAGACCCCAATAAAAGAAAATTTTTGGGAGAGAAAGAATGTGGAAATATGTGGGAGAAAATGTAATTATGGGCACATGCCTTTCCTAGGGCGAGCGAACAGAAGAAGAAGAAGTACAAAAGTGAAGCCCACTCTTTGAAAATTTGAAAAGGGAGATGAGATATTATGATACGGATTATATTGGAGGGATGGAAATGAGGGAGATCACAGAAGAAGATGTTGAAGAAGGAGAAAAACAATGGGATACCAGTGTCACCTGTAAAGTCATGGGATGTAATTCACTGTTCAAGGTGAGGGAGAGGTTCCTGTACATAATTTGGGGGGAAATATCAAGAAGGTGTGGCAATTAAATAGAGTATTTTTTATGGTGAAAATGATATTAAAATTAATCTCCGCTGAAATCATAGAGAGAGGAATGATAATATACGATGGTAAACCTATAATTGTAAAGCTATGGGAACAAGATTTAGATGTGAATGAACCGGATTTTGTACCAGTGTGGATACAATTCGTTGACCTTCCCCTAGTTCATGGGAAGCCTAAAACCATTAGTAAGATTATGAGCTCAATAGAAAGACCAATATGACTTAACAAAGCTACTACAAATAAGGAAAGATTAGCATATGCTAGGGTAAATTGAATTATAAATAAGAGAAACAACACCTAATAAGAACTTGCATGTGAATGAAAGAAAGGTGATAAAACAGCAAAGAGTAACATTCACATGGAAACCTGTGATATGTACTGGCTGTAGGATGTATGGATATCAGGAGAACAAATGCTAGAAAAAAAAGGAACATGGCAATAAGCATATGACAAAAACAAAAGAAACTAGGTCTATTTTCCTGTCAAAAGAGGAAATATAGAGATCAGAGATTAAACAAAAAAAGAAACTATGAATAGACAAGTTAATAGGTCAAGATTCCAAAGAGGTGAGACTGGAAGAAGAAATGAGCTGAGTTAAGGTAGTGAAATAGACCATGGAAATGATTAAAAAATAGTGGAAAAGGGTGATGGAAATATAATTCAGCCACTAAGGAAGGAGAAACTACCTAATGGTTAGTAACATTGTGATTGGAATATCAGAGGTCTAGATAAAAGGGCTAAGCACGGTGAGATTAGAAGGTTTTGTCTGAAAAATCAAGTTGGATAGCTAGGTCCATTAGAAACAAAAAAAATTAAAAAAGAAAAGAAAGTGGAGACATGGAGGAAAATCGGTCTTGGGTGGAACATGATAACAAACAGTGGTGATGAGAAAGGGGTGGAATATAGGTGACATTGAGAGAACAATGCTATGATATCAAGGTGTTATATGGAGAAGCAATGGATAGATTTGGATTAGTGGATGACAAAAGAAAACAAAGGATTTCTTTTGCACAATGGTATATGGTTTTAATACATCAAGAAAGAGGGAGAGCCTATGGGATTTTCTTAAAAATAGAGGGCAAAGAGATAAACCTTGGCTGGTGATAGGAGACCCAACTCACTACTAGGGATTTGAGATAGAATTAGAGGGAATCAAGTGGAAGAAAATGAGGTGAAAGAGTTCAAAGAGGCAGTTGAAGAACTGGGACTGGAAGACCTAAAAATATTAGGAACTGTGTATACTTGGAGCAATAGAAGGCTGATGAGAATAGGGTGATGAGTAAGATTGACAAAGGTTTGGTGAATAGATACTGGTTGGATGATATGCAAGAAGCCTTTTTTGAGGTGATGGATGAAATATTATCTGATCATATGCCATTGGTAATCAGATTCAATTAGGGTGGGGAAAAGGTAGTTATGCCCTTTAAATAGTTTAATATGTTGTATAAATAAACACTATTCAAAAAAACTGTCAGGCAGTTCTGGAGGATGAGAAAGATAAAACACTGAACGATTTGGTAGGTGCTCTAAGTAGATTAGAATAACCATTGAGAATAATGAACAAGAAAGAAGTTGGAGACATCAATTTGCTGGCAAAAAAAACATAATAAAGCTAGAAAAAGGGCACAAAGGAAATTGAATGAACAACCTAAATCAAGGGATTATCTATAATAGGAGCAAATTGCAAGGCAAGAAGCAGAAATACTTAGTGATGCTGAATTCAAGTTTCTAAAACAAAAGGAAAAAATGCAATGGATGATGGAAGGACATAGATCTAAAAAGTTGTTTTATAATTCATTGAAGAAAAAGGAATATCACAATCATATAGTGGAATTGAATATTGCATGGGAATTGGTGATGGATCAGGCGGAAATAGGTAAAGGATTAATTAATCACTTCAAGTCTTAACTGGGGAAAGAGGATACAGTGATCAAGACGGATACAAGTGTAGTGAACTTTGGGAAGCATTTAAATTTGAATCACCGAGTAGCCTTGATTAAACTAGTGAGAAAAGATGAAATCCATATAGCTTTGAATGGAATCAACATGGAAAAAAGCCCAGGAAAGGATGGTTTCTCTTGTTAGTTTTTTAGAGAACCTTGGGGAACAGTTGGAGAGGATGTAATCAATAAATTGCAAGGTTTCGTTAAAGGTGATAAGCTACTCAGAAACTTCAGAAATGCAGTCATTACTTTAATCTCTAAAATAGCCTATCCCTAGGTACCCTCTGACAATAGGCCCATAGCATGTTGCTCTAAGATATATAATATCATTAAAAAAATATTGAGTGCAAGGATAGGTGAAATATTACCAGATCTACTCAGTGATAATCAAAGTCCTTTCGTGAAGGGTAGATATATAACACACAATATGTTGTTGGCACGAGAATGATTGCACATATACAATGTAGAGAAAATGAGGCCTAACTATGTAGCTTAGATAGACATAAGCAAGGATTTTGATAGCATCAATTAGAAAATATTGATGAATTGGCTCAAAGAACTAAAGTTCCAAAATCTATTTTTGAATGGATAAAAAATAGTAGAGTGAATTCTTAGTTTGTCTCTCATTTAATGGAAAGCACAGTTTCTTTCAAGGCAATAAGAGGAGTTAAGCAGGGGGGATCACATCACTTCTCTATTATTTGTAATTAGCATGGAGTAATTTATAAGGATGATGAAGAAGGAGATACAAGAGGGTGAAGTTGACTATCACCATAGTTGTAAAAAAGCAGGTGTCCAGACTTTGTTATTTTGCTTATGAACAATTACTATTTTGTGGATTCAACAAAAATTCTTTAACAAGAGTTAAGGAGGTGCTAAAAAGGCTTAAGGAATTTACAAGTTCATCCATCAATGAGAAAAAAAATCAAAATTTTACTTCTCAAATATAGATTAATCTGAGAAGATAGTGTTAGCATTAGTGCTGAAGGTAGTGAAAATGGAAGTCATAATGGAATATCTGGGATTACCACTATCCACAATTAATTGGGGGAGAGAAAATCGGGGAGAGGATACAAGGCTGGAAATCAAGACATTTGTCCTATGCTAGAAAGGTGCAGTTGATCAATAGTTTTTTGTTAAGCATGTCAGATTACTGGGGCACTGTGTTAAGCATTCCTCATGATACCCGCTGGCATCGTTAAATACCCATGGGCTGCCACTCAAAGATAGAGATCTATAATTTTGCTCCCTTACTCCCTTGTAACTACTAAAAAGTAGATGGTGGTAAGTTATGGTGTCGTCCACAAAGATCTAGGGTTTTAAAAGATAGGATCACAAAGTTCACACATGGTCATTACCCCGTATGTGTGTGGGGAGTAGAAAACATGGTTTTTTAGTTTAAAATGATTATTCTACGAGATACGAGCATAAAAACAATCATGAGATAAAGATAGTATATAAAGGGTCTTGGAGGCCTTTGCATCACATGATTAACTATAAGATTTGATCCTAGGCTCCCGTTCGCATATAAGACATATACTTCTATCTACTGCTATATCACACGATGCAGAGATGTTGATTCTCTGGGAACTCCCTTGATCTGCCACACCGTGGTTCTGCCCCCTCCTCAAAACCTCACCTCCTCCATGTACAGCTAGAGGTGCACTTTCACTACCACCTCTAGCCCTCACTCCCAGGGTTAATAAACCTTTGAACGCACGGAGTAAATTAAACATGAGAGTAGCATGTGTTACCGGAACCTACACCATGGATACCCATCCTAAACCCATTTTATGCCACTTAGGACATTAGTACCTCATGATAACTTTGGGGGCATTTCCCGCCTAGTCGCTCCAAAATCTAGACATGATCTTCGGGCATTATCTTAAGACCCCCAATCAATTTAATTAAATCAGCCGAACCATTTTTCGAATGACCTCACACATCATTCTCAAAATAACCCAGCATGAGACTACATCTAATCTAACCCAGGGCACATGTGTCTTCCGAACTCATGGTTTATTCCTCAAACAAAACGACATAGAAACACAGTATTCCCCGATTCATTCTCGATCCTAGCACTAAATCATGCAAAGAATTAAAATAATTGTACATCCTAATCTCATTCTTTACATAATCATATCAAGAAGCATAAGAACAAATTAAGCATGATAATAATAGCATAAAAATAGACATGAATCTAAGAGCCTCCCACATCAAGGGTAAACACATGCTTAAAAATGCTCCCAAGTCATTAAATCAGTCTAAATAAAGAGAGAATATAACATTGTTCATGAATATTCCAACAAACATGAAGAGATTTGGAGGAAAGATGAGAAAACTATGAAAAACCTAGTTTTGCATATCTGCAGATGAAGACATTTGAAGGTATCCCATGGTTGAAAAACCTAGTTTTGAGAAAACTAAGAGATTTGCATATCTGCACGGCCCATTCCCTGAGACCATGTCATGAACACTACCGATCGGCATAGACAGTTAGATTTGCACGGTCAATTCCTTTGGGTCATGTCTTTCAAGTCTTGAATCTTCTTTTTATTGCTACAAGTGGACCAGTGATCTAATTTGGAAGTTCTTGTAGCATATTTTATAGTGCTCATGAACACTAGTTCAATAATGTTGTCTTTGGATTCCAATTTGTCTAGAATCCTTCCCAGAACTTAAATCCAACTCTCGGTTCATTCTCCATTCACTACTTTGCTTTGTTTCTTCAATCTTGTTCTATCACTTTCTAAGTGGCCTTCCTTCTTCTACTATTTTTGTGAATGGCCCTCTTCAATATGCTACTATCCTTGTGTAAGGCCTTATCCATGATGGTCTCTAAATAAGCTCACAAAACAAGTATAATTGACCAAATCATAAAGGTAAGCACTTTAGACACTAAATGCTTACAAAATAGGGAAGTTAGTGCAAATAACCACACAAGGTGATTATAACCCCTTATCATGTAATCTAACAATCTAAATATCCACCAACAAAAGCATCTAAAAAGGGTGTTAAATGCTCTAAGAAAACAAGAATTTTCCATCTCATCAAGTCCCATATACTTAATTAACCTTTACTCATCATCAGGTAAACAAGAACAATCAAAGATCTAAGGGTATAGCTAAGCAAATGTTTTCCCAAAGGACACTCAAACTTTATTCCAAGGACTATCCTAACCCAAAACACAAGGGTAACAAAACTGTCATATTCCAAACTGAGATATCCTAAACCACCAAATCATGCCAATAATAAGAATGAGGTATGATACTCCAAATAAGAACAAAAAGGTAGATTACTCTACCCCAAAAGAATTACCAAAAAGGCACAAATAAGATAAGCGTATAAATTTTTCATTTTTATCTCATTCCTCTCATTTTGCCTAGGAGCCCTCTCGGGGTTTCATAATAACCTCTCTCTTCTTTCAAGCCTCACACCTCACCGTTTTCCCACACCTTTAAGGATGCATTGGTATCCCTTTCGGGTTTTTAGCCTATTTGGGCCCCCCAATTTTGCCTAAATCGTCATTTTGAATTTTTGACTTAGCGAGTTCTTTTTCATTTTTTAATTGCTCTAAAAAGAGCTACTTGTTAAATAAAAACAACTACTAATCATAAGTATCATATAATTCCCCTCCCCCACACTTAAATCTTGCATTGTCCTCAATGCATATATACGTTCCATAAAACATGACAAGAAGAGGAAATGAGAGAGAACTTAACACGAGAAATGAACACCAAAATATACAGGCACTGACCCACCTCCACCTGGATTGTAGCTAATTAACCCGAGCAGAGGCTGAGAAGGTCAAAGAAAAAATTTATATTCTGCACCCATTCTCACTGCTACGCTACCTAGAGGGTAGTTAGCGGCAAGCCCTGAGTTTGTCCACGGAGATGCTAGGGCTCAAGTATCAACTAAAAACACAACCTCGTATGGGTCGTCAATCCGTACGAGTGAAAGGAATAGCTAGTAAATGCAAACAAAATGGGAGATTTTGGATTTTCATATTAACAACTACAAAACATAAATTCAAACAGAAAGTAATCTAATTGAGCTAAGCCTTTGGGGAATCATTGTGCAACATGATTAACTTAATGTTTTGATCATCGATTCATTCACATGCGATATTTATTAAGTAACCTAATATTGTGTTCACAACATGTGGTGTGGCTGATAACATACACTTCCCCATACCTATCATGTCGGGTGCGCTCGCAACCCTACATTAACGCTGCCATCGTACTAGGCGAGTACAACAAGGTCTAACTATTGTTGTAGGTCTGTTTCTCCCTCGTGCGATTACGTCTCGGGCTTTCACTATGAATGCACAGCTTCCCTCAGGTTCTATCAACTATGCCCAAGGGTCGTTAGCACCTTATCTATTATCCAAGGGCTCTCACACCCTATCTTGCTACTTTTTCACTATCTCTACCTGCAACCTATCGAAAAACTTTATGCAATCAGCTAAGATTGTTGCGATGGCAAATAAGTTAGAGTAATACTCGGGTCTTCTGTGTGCACACTCACGCAGACGCAATGTACTCCCTTTCCCATTCTAACATCAAGGTTTCTCTTCCCAAGGGGGCATCAATAAATGCACCATACATGAATACAACCCAAAGTGTGTACCGGTAGTGGTGTAATATTCATGCATTTAGAACATTCAAGAACAATCATAATAATATCATGAACATAAATAATAGGATGAATCTAATGAATCTCACAAAATATAAAATTAAACATGTGCTACAATTATCCCTAAGCTATGGAAACTACTCCACAGACATGGAATTCAAATATAGATTTGAATTCCACATCTAGGATGAACAAAAACTTAGAAGAAAATAAAGGAAAGGGAGAGAGTGTTTCTCTCTCTAAAAGTGCTCTCCTAGTCATCTAATCTACTTTGTACATGTTTAACCTAATAGACTAAGGTTATATATTGACGGGCGGGCGGTCGTCGCGCCCGCCGTGCAAAAGATAATTTATAAGCCCTTTTTGCTTACTTTCTACAACTAGGTAGATAGTGGCAAATCAGGGTCGTCCAATGAGAAGAGGGATCTTCCTAAGCGTCTAAGCACAAAATGGTTTATATTAGGCTAGGAGTAAATATATATACACACACATAAAAGCATGTAAATGGGGGGTTGGTTGGTTGGTTGTTCCTAAGTTACGAAAATAAAAAGACAAGATAACTAGCAACGTCAAGTGACTATGCTAATCATCAAACGAAACTAAAGAAAAGGGGTTTTAAACTACAAAGGTAAAATGCCTTGGGGGCAACGGATATCCACTTCCACATCTAATGTAGTTCATCGAATCATTCACACATTCCATCATATAGCATTCATGACCCAACGCTCACACACCCATCTAGCAAGTACCACAACACACACATCACAAGGAATTCTAAGTTCATGCTCATAGATCTTCATGCAAAGGCGCTACGGAATTCGTCACGTTCCTACACCTAAACAATTCAACCACACAAGCACTACCTATGCTCAAACAACTCATGGCACACATGCAGTGAAACACACCGTCAAGAATACATAAACGCCAAATAACAAATGCTTCAAGAATGAATTTAAATCATCTATTCAATACTTCAACTACTTGTCGTGGAGACTAAACTCCTATCCTTCTTAGTTCGTAGTTTGCGAGAGTGAGTTCGACATCTCTCGTCAAACCTCACCAATGACTCCTGAGTCGCGACCACGACTCAAGGTGTCATTGGTGGCATTTAGCACGAAGGACCAACAAGCTTGGGAATGCTTATGACTACTACACCGTGACTAAGCATTAAACCAATTCATGCAATTACACGAGATTGGATGAACGTGCAACGCACATTCATCCACGAACATATAACTCTCTCGTTTACTACACAAACGAACATGACGAAGAGTTCGACATCAATCACATTCGTCTAGCACATTGTCAATCCACTAACACAATCAAAAGCTCTAATTCACACTCATACATTCCTAACAAGAACTGGGGGGAAATTAACCCAAATCCCCCAAACCCTAGCTAGCAATTCATACAAGCATTCATATCCTCAAGCTTTCAACAACATTAATAGAATCAACAATTAACATTCAAGCACAATAAGAGCACAATAGCAAAAACATCAAATAGATAGATAGAAATGGTTCTCAATACATAGAAGTGGAAGCTTCAATCCATAGCTCCCAAGTACAAGAACTACTCTAGAACAACAAAAGACATAATTAAACTAAGAGAAATCTAAGAAAAGAAAGAAGAGAAAAACCTAGGATTGAAGCCCTAAAATGCAGAGAAAACGCGGGCTGGAAAAGCTGGGAGAAGAGGAGGAAAGAGAGGGTATTTATAGTGTAAAGAAAATAAAATTGATTTCTGGCCGCCCGTTGGTCGCGACTCGCGACGAGTTCGTCGCGACTGGATCGCGACGGGGTCGCGACGGCAGCCACAGTTTTGCATTGTTTCTTTGTCTTCTTCATAGCCATCCCTCTCAATCTTCAAGTCTTCAACAGCTCCAAAATGGTCTTCAACGGCCTCCGGTTTTCATGTCTTCGAAGTGAGTATCCAAAAGTCTTCGAAAGTATAGTCTTCAATGTCTTCCGGTCTTCGTTGCTTCCGTGTTCTTCCCTTGTCACACAAAATCCACTTAAAAGAGGTAAAAGAGTACAAAGTTGCTTTTGCCTCTCCTAAGTGAATTTCAAGGTAAAACACAAGCTCTCGATAATAAAAAAGCACAAAAGTGATCCTAAATACTACTAAATAATGCGCCTAAAATGGACACATCATATATAGAAGGGGATTGGGCAAAAAAATAGGCCAAATTGCTAAAACCCTAATTGTTAAAACCCTGGCACGGGCCATCGCTGATGGTGCGGGCAATCGCTGATGGCACGGGCCATCGCTGATGGCACGGGCCATTGCTGATGGCACGGGCCATCGTGTATGGGCATGGGCCGTCGAGAATTGCACAGGTCATTGCAAATGGCGCAGGTTGTGCCAAGTACATATCGCGGGATGCACAATCGCGTGCGGTCTGTGGTTCTTCATCTACGTGGGGTGCTTGATCTGGCACAGGCCGTGGCACGAAGCTCTAGCATGGACCATGAGATATGGCGCGGGCCATGGTTAGGAAGCATGATTTTCTCAGAAGTTTGGTGTGGGGCGCGTGCTTTAGCGTGAGACATAGTCTGGAGGCTCATTCCGCTCAAAAGTATGGCGCAAGGCGTAGACTTTGGCATGGGCAATTGGTTGGTCTTGACATCTTGCACTTAGAATTACGCGGGCCATCGTAAATGGGACAGTTTGCGCCCATACTTAGATGTTTTTGAGAAAATCCTTAAACTCGTGTTGCGCGGGCCATGGGGTACGGTACGGGTCGCACCATTTCCTCGCAATAGAACTATTGGTGTGGGGTATCTTTTCTGGCGGAGGCTGCTGGTGCTTGGCCATGAATGGCCCACGCTGACCTATGGTAACTTGGCCAGCAGAATTTGTTTCCTTCACTACGGGTGAACCGTTAGTCCTATGTTTGAGTTCTAGTAGTCAACTTTGTAGTGCTCGAGAAGAAAAATCCAATAGAATCAACCTTGAATGTTAATTCTTCTTGTATCTTGCTCAGACTTTGGCATAACTCATCGGACCACGATTCCCCATTTCTTCATTGGCCGCTTTGATCTCCGTTGTCGCCTATTTTTTACTCCAGTATCCTTCTACCACACATCGAGGTTCGTGGCCTTCATCTACTACCATTCTAGAGGTGAATGGCATTCGATCTCTTCTAGCGTACTTGCAAACGGCCTTCAATATCTTTTGCCACCTTTACGAACGGCCTTCACACAGAATGTAACCAAAAAGTACTCACAGGCAACCCACTAAAGATGATAAAATGGAAGATCTAGGAGCCCGTGGATACAAGATGTCCATTAGTACTAATTAAGTCTATAAAATGCAAGATTTAGACGATAAAAAATAACATGGCCGTCTAAACCCCTTGTCACGTAAACTCAACTAATACTAGCAATCTGCGCAATAAAACATGCTAAAAACTATGCCGGATGCAACGGTTAATGCACGCAAAATGAATCACATTAGGCATAATCATGGGATATAATGAACAATATATTATCACCGCCATATACTCTATCCAAAACCTCTAATACAGCAAGTTCATGCACAACCACTATCATACAAAACAAATTGAATAAAGCACTAAAATTGTAGTGGAAGGATACCTCTTTGGTTTCAATTTGATTGTCTCAAGTGATTTGAGGGTAAATAAGTTCGGATGGTATTTGGGGTGCTAGGTGATGCGCATCATTATACGTGCGTTAACTGATGCATTCGGCATAATAATTGGCTTGTTTTACTTGTTGGATTACTAGTATTAGTTAAGTTTACACAACAAAGGGTTTAGATGTCCATGTTTGGTTTTCTTGTCTAAATCCTATGTTTTGTAGACTTAATTGATACTAATGGAAACCTTGTATCCACGGGCACCTAGATCTTCCTTTGTGATCATCATTAGTAGGTGGCTCGCGGGTACTTTTCATCACATTTGTATGGAAGGCCGTTCGCAAGGAAGGCAGAAGATGTCGAAGGATATTCACATTAGAATGGTAGTAGATGAATGCCAAGGACTCTAAATCATGATAGTAGAAGGATTGAGCTAAAGATAAGCGGACTTGAAGTTCAAAGAGGCCAAGGAAGAAATAGAGGATTGTTGTCCGAGAGTTGCGCAAAGTTCGGGAAAAGATCCAAGAAGCATCAGCCCTTGAGAGTGGTTCCATTGCATTCATCATCTTGAGCGCTACAAAATAGACTTTAAGAAGTCTCAAATCGGACCAATGGTTCATTCGTAGCACAGCAAAAAAGTAAGTCGGACAAACCATTAGTGGGTGGCACAGACCGTTCATGGCCAGAACAAGGGCAAGCCCCAAACGGATCGTACCACGTCACATGGCCCATGTCAGGGACCTTTGGTATAAGTTATGCCTAGCATCATGAGTCATGCCAAATCCCAGCATAGGCCATGCCAAGCTCTACTAGCTGTTCCTTCAAATTCCCCTTTTCACTCTAAAATTAGCTAAGTATGGGCATGGACTGATCCATTTCACACGGCCCATGCTGTTCCAAGTCACAAATGTCAAGACCAGCCCATGAGGTGTGAAGAATGAGGTGGCACATGCCAAGAAATTGAGCAAAAAAAGGATCCAGTTACCGGCCTGCACCAGATGACACGGACCGTGCTAAGACTGGTACCCCACGCCAACATGAGGCATACGGCCCATGCCAAATCTGACGGAAAGTGCCATCACAAGGCCACCTCAGTGGCATGGGCCGTGCCATCCACAGTGCCCCGTGTCAGGCAGCAGCTGCTAGGGTTTTGGCCTATTTTGGGCTTATTTTTAGGCCCAATCCCCTACTACTATATATATAGCCTTAGTCAACTAGGGTTAGAGCTTTGGATCATTTTTCTTAGATCATTGGGTGGATTTGAAGAGTAGTATAAAGAGAGAAACTTTCTCTCTTCTCTCTAGGTTCTTACTCTTTCTTTTCTTTATTTGGCTTTTTCCCAAAAATGTGGAATTCAATGAAATACTTGAATTCCATGTTTAGAGAGTAGTTTTATAGAATAGGGGTAATATTTGTAATCATGTGTTGATTTATGTTTTGTGAGATTCGTTAGATCTTCCTAATTCTATGTGCTTGTGATATTATGTTTCCTTGTTCTTGAAATGTTATAATTGCATGGAAGATACATTCCATTAGCACACACTTTTAGTCTACATTCATGTTGGTGAAAATATTGATACCCCCCGGGGAAGTGAAACCTGGATGTTATATGGGTAGCGGGGTCCAGGTCCATGTGGGTGTGTGCACATGGGTCTTTTCTGAGTTTTACCTTTACAATGGTAGCACACCAAACTTAGCTGGTGAGTTGGTCCAAAGAGTTATAGGTAGAGATAGCATTTAGTAGCAAGCTAGGGTTTTAAGCGATCCTAGTGCCATCGATAAGGTGTCCATCTCACTTTTTCTCTCTATATGCCTAGGGGTAGAGCATTTGTGGTAGATTTCCTGGGACGTAATCGTATGGGGGAGAACAGATATGCACAACGGCAGGGCCATTGTCGCACTCCCCTAACTATGCGGTATCGATGGAAATTTGCAAAAGCACTCTACGTGATAAATATGGGAAAGTGCTGACCATTGACCACACCATGTGTTATGAGCACTAGATTAGGTTGTTGTTGTATGTGATGGACTCGAGGATCAGAACATTTAATCAACCATGTTACGCAAATATTCCCCAAGTGTCTATCTATATAGTTTACTTGTGTTTTATCTCTACATTCGTAGTTGTTTGTTGAAAAATCCAACCCCCCATTTTTACAATAGTAGCTAATCCTAGCACACTAACAGATTGTACGTGGTTGTGTGTAATTGACTATTAGACCCTTGCATCTTTGTGGAAAAACCCGAACTTGCCACTAACTACCCCATAGGCAGCTTAGTAGTAAGTTTGGTGCAGAATATAAATTTTATATTTGACCACCTTTCCATTTATTCTTCTCGTTGGTCTGTTTGTAACGCCTTCACTCGAGTTTATTTAGGCTACAACTTTAACAACCTCAAGTGGAGTCGGGTCAAATTTTGGTAGTGTTTCCAGGGATACTAGTTTAAAAGTTTAATTGTCAATTTGCATAATGTGTTAGTTGAGTAGTTAGTATTATTTTTGTTTTGTTTGTTTTGTAGGTTTTAGTTGTTGAGGCTTTATGATAGTAATCTTGTTATCTTTAATCATGTTTACTAGTGTTGCCTCTGGTAGGGTATTGTTGATTCCTAGTTTATGATACACATATGTGCCACAAACTTAGGAGTTTTACACTACTCGACTGAAAACACAGGTAGTAGGAGGCAGAAGAAACAGAGAGCTAAAGTAGGGGGTTTAGCCTAGACCAGTTTTTGTGGTAAAAGAGCCACTAGAGATGGCGGAAGATAACAGGATACTAAGGGAGCTCATGGCCCCAAATTTGAAGAGCTAACCGTTGTGTATCACTTTCCCTCCACTGCCACCAAATGTGAACTATGAATTGAAAAGCAGGATGATACACTGTCTCTCTAATTTCCATGGTATGGTAGGGGAAGATCCCAACAAACATCTGTCAAAGTTTCACCTTGTCTACACGAATATAAAGCCTCCAGGGGTCTCGAGGGATGACTATAATCTAAGGGCATTTCCATTTTCTCTTCAAGATGGAGCTAAAGAATGGTTGTACTATCTCCTACCTGGTTGTATAAGCTCTTGGATTGATATGAAGAGAAGATTTCTCAAAATGTACTTTTCATCCTCTAAATCCACCGGACTGAAGAAACAACTATCTAATATCACCCTTGGACCTAATGAATCCCTTTATGACTACTAGGAGTGATTTAAGAGATTATTGGCAAGATGTCCATACAGCCCTTTCAAGGAAGGAGACCTGGTCCACTACTTTTTCAAAGGGTTGTGTGATGTTGACATGAGAATGGTGAATGTTGCATGTAATGGGTCAATTGCCAACAAAAGCCCGAAGGACGCGATAGCCCTTGTTGAAGAAATGGCCAATGGAATGAGACAGTTTGGTATGAGGTTAAGGGTGAATACTTTGAATGAACTATCTCAACCCCCTAAGTTTGAAGAGCAAGTCCAAGATCTTGCTTCAATGATGAAGTTCACCAAGTCAAAGTTTACGGCTTATGTAATCTCGACCATCACACTAAGGTATGTCCACAAGTAGCGGAGGACTTAAAAGAGGTGAAAGCCATGGAGTACAACAATGGGAATAGGCAACAGTTTGCTAGAGGGAAACAACAACAAGGGTTGTGAGGGAACCAATGATATGCAAGGTAAGACCCCTATGCAAACTTGTTCAACCCAAGGTACTTGGACCATCTCAACTTCTATTTGAGGGAGGAGAGCCATGCTCAAGGGTATCAAGGCGGACAAGCTCCACCTTAACCATATCTAAGTGGTGAGGAACCTTCTAACAACCACACTTCTCTATACAACTTGGAACGGGAAGAAATTTTTGAAGCCATCGGCCAATTGGAAAAGAAACAAGAGGTGTTCATGGAAAGGACATGGCGCAAAATTGAAGATCTTGGCAATAAGGCCTTCTCGAGCATCAAAAATCTCAAAAATCCAAGTTGGAAAACTTTCCACCTCGGTGAGCCAACTTGAAACCAAGGAGTCCGGAAAACTTCCTTCACAATCGGAGGTCAATCCGATGAATGTAAGCGCATTAAAGTCAAGAAGCAGGAAGGCGTTTTGTGAGCCCGAGAAAGAAGTTTGGCAAGAAGATAATAGGATCTTTGAGGCAAACAAGACAAATTTTAAGGAGCATGAGATTGTTATCGAGAAACCACTTTCCAATGATTCCATCACCCAAGGCAGAAGTGAACATCCTACCACCATCTCCAAGTGCATTGATGGGGAGGCTAAATGTGGTAACCAATGATGCAAGCATCCAAAGAATCTTGGAAAAAGTGGAGGTAAAAATACCAATCTTAGATCTAATTAAACATGTGTCATCATATGCTAAATTTTTGAAAGTTGCATGCACTAAAAAGAGAAACAACCAACTAGGAAGGTAGGACACTTGAAAATGGGGGGAGTCACCATTTTGAACCATAAAAATTTGCCCAAAAAATGTGACAACCTTGGGATGTTCTCTATTCCTATCCCCTTAGGTGGGAAGTTAGTTGAAAATGCCATGATAGACTTAGGAGAATCCATAATGTGATCCCATATAGTCTTTATGAACGCTTAGATATAGATGAACTTATGGACACTAGGGTGATTGTCCAACTCGTCGATCACTCCCAAGCTAGGCCCCATGGGCTAGTGAAGGATGTGATGGTTTGGGTTGGTAAGTTGATGTTCCCGGTGGATTTTTATGTACTTGATGTGGTGCACGACGGAAGTGCACCCCAAATACTATTAGGGAGACTATTATTTAAAATGTCAAGGACGAAAATCGTTGTCCATTTAGGAACTCTAACCCTAGAAGATGATATGGATAAAGTTGGATTTGACATCCATAAGTCTAGGCATGATTCATCTAACTCATATTTTGTGTGCAAAGGCGTAACTTTATTTGATGAGCGTGATCAATATGGCACTTCTTGCATGAAAAATAAAAATGAATTCCTAGATGAATTCTATGGCAATGATGATATTGATGATGAGTCATTTACATTGCATGATGATAGTGATGATATATCTATATCGGAATTCTTTTCCATTCTAACTAACTTGAAGCATTTAGGAGGTAGTGGCGAGGGCATAAAAACTCCTCGGCCTTCTCCTAAACCCAAAGTAAAGGTGGAGGACTCAACATTAGTAAGGTTTGGGAATTCATCTTCTATGGCGAACAAGGCATCTAAAGTTAAGGGTGACACATTGTGGAGACCTCTCCACAACATTGTCATCGTGGGTGGAGTCGCCGATGGAAATTCCGGAGACCCAATGGTAGGTTGTTTCAATTAAAGATGCATGAAAAAGAAATAAGTCGTGAGGATGACAATAAATATACGATGTTTCTTTTTGCTTTATTTCATGATTTTGAGTGGATAGGTAGATTTTGCATGTTTTTGTTTGTGATGAGGATTTTGAGATGAATTTCTTGTTGATTTGTAAATTGGAGCTTGAGTCTCATGATTTTGTTTGGATGGAATAAGGGCTTAATGGGTGGAAAAAGTTTTTTTCGAAAAAAGAGGGAAAACTAAATTGGTCAAAATTATGGCAGCCTCATAATTTTGAGGGGCCTTGTCACAACACCTTGTCACGAGGGGCCTCGTGCCATGAATTGGAACTGTGTGTTCCACGAGATACGGTCTGTGCCAAACCCCCTTGGCACGAGGGGGTCTATGCGGATGCTCTTGACAAGAGGGTATATGTAAACGACATCCCATTTGAGTTGTCAAATTGTACAAAAAAATGCAATTTTTTCGAAAAATCTGAATTTTAAACTTAAAAAATGCATTTTTGGTTCATAAATTTTGAATTGCCTTATTCCTTAGGATTTTTGACGTAAATAGTGCTTCAAACATTCCTTGTGATTAAATAGATTGGTACTATTTTCCCCTAAATTGCAATTTTCAAAATTCCATCCTTATCTTAATTGTACATCCCCTCCTTATCACTCCTTTGCTGAATTTTATGATTCTTGGTACATTCCTCCACCTAAGAGCAAGTCCAACAGCTTCCCTAAAATTTTCTCTAGGATAGGGAATGAAAATCAATATTTCCTTTTTTTATTAGACTCAACTCCAACAACTTTCCTATTTTGCATGATCTGGCATTTAATGCAATATAGTTATCTTTTAATTTAAAGCTAACAGTTGATTTTAAATCACTCCAAAATATACACAAAAATCAATAGTTACTTTTTAATAACAATAAATATAATAAATTGAAAAGTAGAACTTAGATATTAATTAGAAACTAATATTCTTTCTTTCTTTTTTTTTCTTATTTTCATTCAATTTGAAACAAAAGACGAAAACAGAAGAGTTTGGAAAAAATGGGTAGATATTGCCAAGCCAACTAAATTGAATGGATTAGGATTTAGATCTATTAAGGCTATAGTGAAGGCTAGTTCTGTTAAACTCTGGTGGAAATGTCAAAATGGTTCTTCTCTATGGTCTAAATGTATTTGGGCATTGCCACCCTCATACAGAAAATCAGCCACATGGAAGAGGATTTGTTTGGTGAATTCTTTTGCAGAAACTAATTCACTGATAATACATGGTAAAGGGAGCTGTAGTTTTTTAGAGGCAAACTGGTGCCCCAGTGGCCCTCTAATAAACTACATTCCTGACAATATTACATCAAATATGATGAATATTTCAGTGGCTGAGTTTGCTAATAATA
This sequence comes from Rubia yunnanensis, assembly GCA_037428765.1. Classification (NCBI taxonomy): domain Eukaryota; kingdom Viridiplantae; phylum Streptophyta; class Magnoliopsida; order Gentianales; family Rubiaceae; genus Rubia; species Rubia yunnanensis. The sequence continues at coordinate 77,650,219 of CM075065.1, forward strand.
AGTCCCAAATTTTAGACCAGATTTCCCCCTTCTTGGAGCATGATACTTTTATGTTTTTGCAGGGGGCTCAAATCCTGGAGGAAAGACAAGATAGAATGATTTGGAAACCTGAAAGTTCAGGCAATTTCACTTTTAAATCATGCTATAAAGCCTTGACAGCTGAATCAGGTATCTCTCTGGCTAGTTCTATTCTCTGGAAAATTCCTCAGCAAAAAAAGGTAACTATTTTTATATGGAAATTATTGCATGCTTTTCTCCCTTTTGATGAGGTGCTTATAACCCGTGGTTTCAGTTTGGCATCAAAATGCCCTGTATGTGAACACTCGGATTCGATTCAGCACTTCTTCATAAACTGCCATTTAGCACATGTTGTGTGGACTAATTTTGCATTCATGATCCATTTTAACTTGAATATTTGCCATACCATTCCTCAGAGGTTTGCCCTTTTCTGGGATACTGAAGATTTACCTAAGTTTGAACGCATATACTGTAAATTACTGCCTTCACTCATCTGTTGGGGACTTTGGAAAGCCAGGAATGGTTTCCTCATGGACATTAAGCCCCTTTCTTTAACTTCTATTTGCAGAGAGGTTCAGGACCAGATCCTTCTTTCACTCCAAGTGTGTCCTCCAAAACTAATCAACTCTAACCCTATTCCACCTGGACTTAGACATCTATCTCCTCAATTCAGACCCCCCCTAAGCCTAATTTAGCAAAGATCTTTTGGACTAGACCTAATTCAGGATTCACTAAAGTTAATGTTGATGCCTCTTGGACTCCTAACTTAGCCTCGGTAGGTCTGATTGCTAGAGATTCTCTAGGTAGTCCTACATACATCAGCTCCTCTGCCTCTACAGCTATGACTCCACTGTTAGCTGAAATTGATGCCATTTTGCTTGTTTGTCAGATTTTCTCTCATCTGGACCAAACTTTTATAATAGAATCTGATTCTAAACTTGCGGTTTCTATGATAAATGATCCTTATTCAGCTATGTGGGAATTCTTTGATAAAGTTTATAAGGTGAAAGATGCTCTTGGAGGGGCTAAGCTGATTCATGTCCTGAGGGAGGCTAACTTAGTGGCTGATGCCCTGGCCAAATGCCATTTTGATTCTGGTCCTATACTTTCAATGACTAACACCCCGAGACACATCAAAGGGCTTATTACATTGGATAAACAATCTGTCCCATCTGTTCGTGCTCACTGATTTATTTCTGAAATCCAGAATGGATTCTGCTGAGTTATTATATGTGCTTTTTGCAGGTTTACTTACTCATCAACAATTTCTAGAGCATGGAATCTGCTGCTCGGCTAAACCTAACATGATCGGCCTCTACTGCTCTGCTGCTCTGCTGCTCTGCTGCTCTACTGATGAACACAAGCGACATGCCAGTTTTTAGTCTTCACTGATTTGGAGTTCAGTGTGCTCCTATTTTGTTACTCTACTCCTACTAGCTGACATTTTTGTGATCTTGAATTTATTAGACCAGATGATTCAAGTAACCTAGCCGAGGGGGAGAATTAACACAAGGGGTGGAGATTCTCTCCTTCGGATCGTTACTTCTTCACTAAATACCACTGTATAGCTGTTAATAGGTTTATCTTTTGGAGGCAACTTTGTTGCCTTAAGTCTAGGTATCTAGACAACTCATGTATAAACTGTTTCTTTATATAGGGCATGGGGAACCCAATACATAACTCCCCACCTACGGGTGTTTTGCATTAAAAAAAACAAAAGACGAATAACATTCAAAAAATTCAATAAAGTTTTCCATATTTTTATCATACTCAATCTATTCACTATCTACTAAACCTGGAACAAGAATTTACATTCAACATTCATATTGCCATTTTTTTTCTAACAAAGAAGCGAAAAATAAATTTTAAAAACCAAATATTTTTGGCTGGCCTACTTTTTGTAACGATAACTCATTTTGATCGATAACAGTATCAATGGTGTGATGTTATAGGCCATGTTTATACTATAAAAGTTAATAGTTAGTTTTTAAAAATAATCAATATAAAAAATTTGAAACTAAAAGTTAGAATTTAATTAGAAATTAGTATTCCTTTCATATTTTTATCCAGTTTAAAATAAAAGGTGACAACATTAAAAAAATTAAAAACTATAAAATATAAACCAAGGAAAATAATTTCAACTCTCTAGAAAAATCATCATTGACATCAAATCATTATTGACAAAACCCTTAAAAAGTATATAAAGAAGTATCCTACCCGAGCTCGAGAGTAGTAGTTTTCTCTAAAAAAGTTTTGTTGAAAGTCGAAGTACTTTATAGTAGGAAAAAATATGAGACCTAAATTTAATAGAAAAAATGAATATTGTATGAAGGTTTGATGCATTCGATTGGAATTGCATTATTTCCATCCCCTATAATAGTTTTTTCTTTCTACAAATATAGGGAGGCAACTCTTCTCTCTCATCAAAATCCATATTTTAGGGAATGGAATAGGGAAGCTGTTGGAGCTGAAAAACCATATAGAATCCCTATAATCAATGAAAATTCCTATCATAGGGAAGCTGTTGGACTTGCTCTAATTGAGTCATTTAACAAATTCAAGCTTTTCAAGAAATACTCGCTCACACACACTTTTGGTGAACTCGAAAATTGAAGTTTTTCACTCAAAAATTAGCATTTTTGCTTCTTCTTGCGTGGATATTTCAACTCTTAGCTTCAAGTTCTGGGTAATCCTTTGAACTTCATGTTTATTTTCTTTGGTTAGCATTGTGGTGGTGTTATGTGAAGCATGAATCTTGAAAGAGAGTATGTTGTTGAGAAGTTTTTTTGGATTATGTGAATGATCTTGTGTTGAAGTTAGTTTGGGTGGATTGATGTGCTATTATTCTTAGATGATATGATCTTCATGTGTTGGGTGATTTAGGAGGGATGATTCTTGATTACATGATCATGTTGATGGGTTGATATAAATTGCCATGAGTTTATTGTTTAATGAAAATGGTTCTTGTTTGAATAGTCTTTATGTTGAAGATTAACTTGATTTAAAATGATTAGGCTATTTAGGAAGAATGTTTTCTTTGAATGATATTGTGGGCATGCCCTTGTTTATTATCACATTACCACTTTCTCCTTGATTTTGATAAGATGCCTCCAAAAAAAGAGTGTGTCGGAGAAAGGGAAACCTTCATGGGGTGAGAAAAGGAAGAAATCGGCTAAGGTTGTGAGCAATGAGCCATCCCCTTCCTCGCAACCCTACATTCATGACATGGGAGTTCATGGGATTGACTAAAATCTTCGGGGCTTCATCCCGAAGGTGGAGGTACTTGAATGGACCAAAGAAGAACATTTTAGAGATGGATTTTGCGTGCAAGGATACTCTAGAGGCTCTAGGCTTACTCAAGCCCATTACCTATTTATTAGGATGAGTAGGCCTAGAAGGTTTTCTCGACAAGCACTCGAAGACCTATATCCAGTGGACCTTGGAGTTCCTACCCACTCTAAGGCAAGTTACAAATGCGAAGGGACATCGAGCAATCAAGTTCCACTTGGATAACAAAGAGTACACAATGACACACAGTGAGGTGGCTCAAGCTTTTGGGTGGAGATACGGAAGAGATGTTTCTAGGAAACACCAGAAGGGTTTACCTTTCTCGCTTGGAAACTTTTGGAGGCTCTTGATAGGCATAGACAGGAAGAACTTGTGCAAAAGCACTGCTATAGTTCATCCATTGCTATGTTATGTTCAACCCTTTCTATCAATGCCATAGTGAACTAATGCGGTGTCCGGGTTTGGATGTGCAGTGTCTTTGGGCGATGACTCCTGAGGGTAACTTTTACCCAAACGTAGTGGGAGCCTTTGTACAAGAATGCATAGCAATAGGAGAGAGGAAAAGAGGAAAGGTCTCTATGGGATGCATGGTAGGGTTTTTGGCACAATAGTTAGGTCATCCAATTACTCAATAAGCATTGGACAGCTTTGAGTGTTCAGGAATGAAGTACACTATTGAGAAGCTAGCTCATACCTTCATCTAGAGTGCCACCTAACCGCACTCAACTACCGATGGACATCTTGACCAATTGCGCACTCTTGGGAAGCAACTTTCAAGCTCTACCCAAGGTGTGCAAGAGGTCGGTCTTGCGGTAGGGGGGCATGAAGTCAAAGCTAGAGGAGTTTGGCACTGGGTTGGATTCCATGGATGCTACCATTCAAGCTATGGGGTACATTGAGAAGGACGAGGCAAGGCAAGAGAAGAAGGATCATTTGGGGCGGCAAGAGTAAGTGTCACTATTTTCTCAACTCCACTTATGTGTTTCCATTTTTTATACATTGGGGACAATACATGGTTTAAGTGCGGGGGAGGGAGTAGTTGGGCACTTAGGGAGTTATCATCTTGAGATTCCTCAGTGCTTTTGGAGTTTTCATTGAGTTTTTTTGTGTGTTTTTGGTGATTGCTTTGTTTTGGGATAGCTTTGGATGCTTATTTGGTGGTGTGACTTGCTTGGTAGCATTCATAGCTTGTCTTGGGTTAGTTGTTTTAGAAACTTTGGTGGTGTAATTTTTTTGTTTTTCCTTATCTTTATGTAGTATGAAGCCCAACTTTGGGGAATTTTGTGCTACACTAAAAATAATTGAAAATTTTGAAAAAATGAAAAAAAAAAATACCCGGCTAAGTAGGAAACCCAAAATGGCAACTTAGGCAACAATGGGAAAAGCCCGGATAGGTCTAAAGGCCAAGGTAAAAATGAGAGGCTAGGCCCGGATAGGTTTACGAACCTTGGCAAAAATGAGAGGCCTTATGGGAAAAGGTGAGAATGTGAGCTCACCATGTGTGAAAGCTAGGATGAAAACCTGAAAGAGCTACTAGGCAAAATCAGAGAAATTGAGAGAAAACGGAAACTAGATTGACAATACATTGGCATCATCCTTAGTTGTAACTAAGTTGAGAATCTAGAGTTATCCTTAGTTACAACCAAGTCGATGACCTCTTGGATTTCCTTGGTGGATTGATTTTGGCAACGACTCTTAGATTGCTTTTTGGGGAATTTCTTGCTTACCTTTTTCTTCACTTTATTTTGGGTGGTTAGGATACTTTAGGTTCTTCGAGGAGTGTGAGATTTGTGAGATTCTTGTTTCTTTGGGGGAAATAGGGTAATCCAGGGATAAGTCAAATGCATCGGCTAACTTATATTGGCACGCTACACTTTGCTTAGTCCTTTTCTTATTTTTATTCACTCGAGGATGAGTAAAGGGTTAAGTGGGGGGAGATTGATGTGCATCATTATGTGTGTGTTGATGGATGCATTCGACATAAAAATTGGCTTCTTTTACTTGTTGGATTGCAAGTATTAGTTAGGTTTACACGACAAAAGGTTTAGATGTCCATGTTTGGTTTTCTTGTCTAAATCCTGTGTTTTGTAGACTTACTTGATATTAATAGACACCTTGTATCCACGGGCACCTAGATCTTTCTTTGTGATCATCACTAGTAGGTGGCTCATGGGTACTTTTTGTCACATTTGTATAGAAGGTTGTTTGCAAGGATGGTAGAAGATGTCAAAGTTTATTCACGTTATAATGGTAGTAGATAAAGGCCAAGGACTCTAAATCGTGGTAGTAGAAGGATTAAGCTAAATATAGGCGGACTTGAAGTTCAAAGAGGCCAAGGAAAAAACAGAGGATTTTTGTCTGAGAGTTGCGCAAAGTTATAGGGAATATCCAAGATGAAACATCCCTTGAGAGAGGTTTCATTGGATTCGTCATCTCGAGCACTATGAAATAGGCTACAAGAACTCTCAAATTGGATAAATGGTTCATCCAAAGCGGAGCAAAGAAGTCAGTCGGGCGAACCAACAACGGGTGGCACAGACTGTTCATGGTCAGCATGAGGGCAAGCCACACACGGCCCGTACCATGCCATATAACCCATATCAGGGGTCTTTGGCATGAGTTGTGCCAAATCCTAGCATGGGTCGTGCCAAGCTTTGCTGGTCGTGCCCTTAAATTCCCATTTTCACTCCAAAATTGGCTAAGTATGGGCGTGGACCATTCTGTTTCACACAGCCCATGCCGTTCCAACCCATAAATGTCAAGATCAGCCTGCGGGGGTGTGAAGAATGAAGTGGCTCGTGCCAAGAAATTGAGCAAAAGAAGGATCTGGTTAACGGCCCAAACCAGATGACACGGGTCGTGCCAGGACCGGAGTCTCGTGCCAGCACGAGGCATACAACCTGTGCCAGATCTTACAGACCACGGCGGCACGGGTCGTGCCATCTGCAGTGCCCCATGTCAGGCGGCGGATGCTAGGGGTTTGGCCTATTTTGGGCTTTTTTAGGCTCAATCCCATACTACCACAAATATAGCCTTAGTCTACTGGGATTAGAACTTTGGATCAATTTTTTTAGATCATTGGGTGGATTTGAGGAGTATCTTAGAGAGAAAAGTACTCTCTCTTCTCTCTAGGTTCTTTCTCATTCTTTTCTTTATTTTACATTTTCCCAAAAATGTAGAATTCAATGAAATACTTGTATTCATGTGTTGATTATGTTTTGTGAGATTCATGAGATCTTTCTAATTCAATGTGTTTGTGATATTATGCTGGCTTGTTCTTGAATTTCTATAATTGCATGAATGATACACTCCATTAGCACACACTCTAGTCTACAATCATGTTGGTGCAAATATTGATACCCCCCAAGGAAGGGAAACTTGGATGTTATATGGATGTCGGGGTCCGGGTCCACGTGGGTGTATGCACGTAGGTTTTTTTCTGAGTTTTACCATTACGATGACAGCACACCAGTCTTAGCTGGCGAGTTGGTCTGAAGGGTTACAGGTGGAGATAACATTTAGTAGCAAGCTACGGTTTTAAGCGCTCTTAGTGTCATCGATAAGTTGCCTATCTTCCTTTGCCTCTTTATGTGCCTAGGGGTAGAGCATTTGTGGTGGATTTCCCGGGATGCAATCGTACGGGGAAGAAATAGATATGCACAATGGTAGGGCCATTGTCGCACTCCCCTAACTACGGAGCGATGGCAACGAAAGATTGCAAGAGCACCCTACGTGACATGTATGGGAAGTACCGAATATCGACCACATTATGAGCACTAGATTAGGTTGTTGATGTCTTATATGTGATGGAATCGAGGATCAGAATATTTAATCAACCATGTTACGCAAATATTCCTCAAGTATCTATCTATATAGTTTACTTGTGTTTTATCTTTATGTTCGTAGTTGTTTGTTGAAAAATCCAAACATGCCCCGCCCCCAAATTTTTTTTTACAATAGTAGCTTCCTAACACACAGATGGATTGACAACCCATACGTGGTTGTGTGTGATTGACTATTAGACCCTAGCATCTCTGTGGACAAACTCGGACTTGCCACTAACTACCCCATAGGTAGCTTAGTAGTGAGTTGGGTAAAGAATATAAATTTTATCTTTGACCACCCGTCCATTCATCTTTCTCGTTGGTGATATGAATCTCCTTGCGAAGACTCATGATTTACGGATTTAATATCTTTGATCTAGTGAAGGGATATGCAAACCCGCACTATCTCGCACGAAATTCAGGAGTCTAGCCCTCGAGGTACACCTAACTTTGACTTGCTCTCTAACTAGCCCTCAGGATTAGATTACAAGGTTTATTGATACTTAACTAGCCCTCGGGGGTTAAGCAATAATGGAATAGCTCGCCAGCAAACAGTATGAACTCAAAAGGTTGTATTTTGATTGATAAAAATGGTGTGTAATTCGTCCAAAGGGCTCCCCTATTTATAAGGTTACAATTTTGCCCCAAACCCTAATCACAACAGGAAACTAAATTGACTTATGGCAGCTTTAAGAAACTAAAACCAGATCTAACTAAAACACCTAAAGTAAATGGCAATCTAAGGTAATCTAGTTGAATTCTTCAAGAAGTAACCTTGAAGAATATTACCTTATCTAATCTTACCAAATCTAATTCTAATCAGAATAAAATTGAATATACTAAACTCTAATGGACTGTATTTTCAAAATTCAGCTCTTCAAAACCCACATGGCTAAGCTATCAGTCCAATAAACCCAAAATGACATAATTTTACAATAATTTACAGTGATCATACTACCTCATTAAAAAACTCAGTGGGAAAAAGAGTATAGTGTTCTTCATGATATCTTCAGTTCTTCGACAGTCTTGAACAATAAATCCAAGATGTCGATGATGACTCCTTCTTCAATTCTTCATCATAAAGGCAATAATCAAAGCATTTAAAGCAGTATCCCTAAGCTTAGTTCTTGACCTAGTCATAGGTCTCACTATGTCACTTACAGGATCCCGAACATATCCTTTAAATGTTTGATCAAGTCGTGGAATGTCTTCATTTATGGTGGTAGTCGTCTTGGCATCTCCATCAGTTGGTTTGTTTAGAATGACTTCACTCAGGTTAGTTTAGGCTACTAATTTAACGACTCCAAAGAAATGGTCATGTAGAGATGGGGTAGTGTGTGAGCGCCATGTATCACTTCTACACGCCCTGTGAATTTGGGGTTTGGTTCAACATCCTTGTATGTAAATTTAAGCCTCACAAACTATGTACGTCTACACGGTTCGCGAGTTAGACTTTACCTGGCCCCATTTTCATGATTTTCCTCCAAAATCAAAATACTTCCTCATAACATATATGCACACTTATGCACACCAAGCGTAATAGTGTTCCAAAAAAAACCAGAAATAGAAAAACACACCAAAAATAATAAATATGTACAACAAAAAGAAAAGGACACTAACCTACTTTTTTGCCCGGGTTGCCTCCCGAGAAGCTCCATATTTTCAAGGTTATCAACATGACCCTAATGTTATCCATATGGTGAATGTTTGAACCCTGTCACCATAGGCATCCAAAATTGGAGATGTGGGGGTAGGAATCTTCCAAGGGGAATATTTTGTGGAATTGGAGTTGCCTTTAAAGGAGGTGGGTGGTTTGGAAGCTTAGCATACTCGGTTGGCTTCCTTATGGTCATCTCTAAGGGTTCAAAAAATTGGGGTGGGGTGGTTCAATAGGTTGAGGTTGGGGTGATGATAGTAGAATGATGAATTTAAGATAATCACCCCTTCCTCAACTTCTTTTTTTTGACAAACCACTCCCCATCCCCTTGGAAATAGTCTCAGTTCATCGAGGTGACTTCACTCACCAAAATTTGGATTTCAACCAACTATGGATCTTTCAAAATATTGAGCTTCTAATTGGATCACCATTTCCATCAAGTTGCTCACATACCCTGCAAACCTCTCAATGCTTGAGAATAATTGGGTTTCCAAGTCCCTAATGTTGTTAAGCATTTGTGTTTGGAGTAACTCATTACTCTTGGTCACATTGGCTATAGATTGCAAGAGCTTTCCATACTCCAACTTGAGAACTCCCAAGTATCTAGTGCTGCTAAGCATTCCTGTTTGGAGTAACTCGTTACTTTTGATACCCACGGCTTGCAACATCTCTTTATGCTCAGACATGGGAAATCCTCCTTGAGCTTGGTTCGCAGGCATGGCATAGGGTGGTGAAAGCTAACTATATTTCTCGTAGCGTTAGTTTCTCGGTGCATCGCCACACCATGAATTTGGGTTACCACTCCACCCTGGATTGAAAGAATCATGGTATGGTACCATTTTTTACCCTTTTGGCCTTGAAACCAACAACTCCTACCTCTTTATGGCATTGCTCATGACACCCTTGGTTGCTAAAACTAAGGGTTCTATTCTCCGCATATTTCTCATCTCTCAACCAATAACAAGATTTCATAGGATGATTGCAATGATATATCCTACATAATCTAGCTTTTCTGGCCTCTTTTCTCTTCACGAGTTTCCTCATAAAGAGATCTTCCATTTTTTTCAATAAAATTCGGAATCGTAGTGCAAGAACTCTCGGTGGGAACAACAAGAATTCAAGCAATGCCTACTCCGACCAAAAGCAAACAAAAACAAAGAAAGCACACAAAATTTGGAATCGTAGTGCAAGTATTCTCGGTTGACACCAAGAACTCAAGCAATACCTATTCCGGAAAAACATAAACACACAAAATGGCCACAAACTAAGAATACACAAACACACCAATAAAAACACAACAAATCACTACTCTACCAACTAACCATGGTAGCTATCTAATAAACACAACCTAAATTCCTGGAAACGACGCCAAAATTTGTTGAGACATGCAAGCATAGTTATATACCAACAGCTGCCACTCAAATATATATATATATATATATATATATATATATATATATTTATATTGTTATTCCCTTACTCACTTATAACTATTAAAAAGTATATAGCGGTTACCTAAGGCTTTCGTCCACATAGATGAAGGGGTTTAAAAGATAGGACCACAAAATTCACACACGGGCTTCACCATGTATATGTACTTAGAGTAGAAAACATGGGGTTTTTTTTTGTTTAGAAAAGATTAGTCTACGAACTACGAGCATAAACTAAAATGACAAGATACAGTAAGTATATAAAGGGCCTTAGGGGTATTTACATAACATGATTAACTATAAGATTTAATCCTCGACTCGTAGTCACATATGAGACATATAATTCTATCTACTACTATATCACAAGATGCAGAGACGTTGATTCCTCGAGAACTCCCTTGGTCTGTCACAACACGGTTCACTACCATCTCTAGCCCTCACTCCTGGGGTTAATAAAGCCGTGAATGCACGCAGTAAATTAAACCGGAGAGTAGCATGGGTCACCGGGACCTACATCGTGAATACTCATCCTAACCCATCTTGTGCCACTTGTGACATTAGTACCTCATGATAACTCTAGGGGCATTCCCGGCCTAGTCGCTAAAAACTTGGAGCATGACCTTCGGGCATTATCCTAAAACCCAATCGAGCCAATAACATCACCCGACCCATTTTTTGAATGACCCCGCTTATTATCTGCAATATTACCCAACATGAGACTACATCTAATCTAACCTAAGGTACACGTGTCTTCTAACCTCATGGTTACATCCCTTAACCAAACCGACATAGAAACTCAATATACCCCGGTTCATTCTCAAGCCTAGCAGTAATTCATGAAAATAATTAAACTAAGTGTACATCCTTAGCACTAATTCTTGAATTTTCTTTTCATTGCTACGGGTGGACCGTTGATCTGATTCAAAGTTCCTGTTGTCAATTTTATAGTGCTCACGAAGAAAAATCCAATGACACTGTCCTTGGGTACCATTTCATCTCAAATCATTCCCAGAACTTGATTCCAACTCTCATAGCATTATTCATCTGTTACTTTCCTTTGTTTCTTCAATCTTCTTCTACCACTTCGTAAATGGCATTCCTTCTTCAACCATTATCGTGAATGACATTCTTCTACCATCCTTGCCAATGACCTTCTCCATGATGGTCTCTAAATAAGCTCACAAAACAAGTAGAAACTGACCAAATCATAAAGGTAAGCGCATTAGACATATTTTAAAATAGGGAAATTAGTGAAAATAACCACACAAGGTTACCTAATAATCTAAATATCCTCCAACAAAAACATCTAAAAAGCTATGTTAAATGCTCTAAGAAAACACACATTTCACATTTCATCACTACCTTTGGGGAAGAGTTGAAGGACATAGAGGCTTTATAGCAGCTGCTTGGGGATCATTATGTAAAAGCATGGAAAAAAATTAGGAATGGGGATTAGGGATTCTGAAGTTTGGAACAAGGCTACATTATGCCAACACTTATGGGATCTAAGTAAAAAAAAAAGGATATCACGTGCGTAAAATGGGTACAAGAATATTATCTTAAGAAACTAAAATGGATGATTACAAACACTCAATCACTCATAAATGGCCATCGAGGGCACTAATGGAATTGAAAGAAATGATCTACCCGGATGTGAAGAAATGTATCAACAAGAAGGGCAAGCTGATGATCTCATAAGTGTATGACAAACTAAAAGGTGGTGATACAGATAGATACAAAGGATATGTAGTTTGGCACAAAAGAATTTAGCCAAAACACAGATGTTTTATTTGGCTTTTACTCAATGGTAAATTGGCAATAAAAGATAAGACTACAGAGCTTTGGCATTCTAAATTGACATGAATGTAGGAAGTGCAGGCAAATTGAAACTGCTCAACATATGTATGCTGAGTGTGAATTTGGAAAGGATTTGTTCAGGATACTGAAGGTTCCAAGGAACATGAATATGAGGCACATGAAGAGGATGCTCTTTATGATGACAAGAAAGAGGAAAAACAAGAAGATGGAACTACTTGTGGCTGGTCTGTACAATATTTGGATGGAGAGGAACAAAAGAGCTTTTACAATCCAAGATTTGAAGGCTGAAACAATGGCTTTTCAATTTTTAGTTGAAGTAGATTTGAGATGCAAAATTGGAAGAGAAAAAGAAGGGCAGAGACTATGGAGTGAATGTTGAAATCAGTTGAAGATGGAGGAATGCAGCTGCAGGAACAAAAATCATGAAAGGAAAGGAAAACAAAGAGTTTAATGGGTAGATTTGGAAGTTAGAATTAAAAGGGAAAACGAAAATCAGTGGGAGAGATGGTCAAAACTTCGTATGCTTTGTTTTATTATTGATTAATTAAAAAGATTTACCAAAAATAAATAAATAAAAGACTAAATTATTTTTTTGGTCTCCTACAAAGTATCGTATACCATGTTTTGGCCCCCATTTGCAAATCAACCCTCAGATGGTACCCAACAAATTCAAAACAATTTGTTTGGTCCCCAAACCCAGTTTTCAGCCTGTTTTCTAGTTTTCCGACGCACGTGCCTGGCACGTGTCTTTTTTTCGATAAGGTCAGGGGTGATTTAGTAATTTAGTAACTTTTCTTCACCAGCCATTATACCCTGAAGCTTCCTCCCCGCTACCATCTCCACCGTCGCCGGTCGTCACCATTGACAAAACGATCGCCGGTCGTTTTGTCACCGTCGCCGGCTGGAGGTCCCTTTCTTCCCCAATCTATTGCTCCCCGATTTGCTCTCCTCCGATTTCCCCAATCTGACCCATCATCCTCCGATTTGCGACCGATTTTCTCTCCTCTAATAACTCGCCGGAGCTTAGCTGAAGGCTTCGCTAACTGAAGCTACGCTGCTGAGCTAATTGTTGTGCCCTCATCGAAGTGTTGCACAGTTTGTCGGGCGTTGAGTTGAAGCAATCACTCGAAGCTAGTCAACGCGGTGGTCCTCCGCCGCCACCGCCGGAAGCCCTTCGCTCATCACCATTGGCCTTAATATAGCTCGAATGTTAGGATAAATCAGACTACTAATTTATCCTAACATCAAAGTTCCTCACAAGCTCAACACTTTAGATTGTCGTAGCCTTTCATTGCCTTTTAATCGAGCCGGTGCCCTCACTGAGTCCACTGAGTTAACTCACCAAGTCCACTAAGTTAACTCGTTGAGTCCAGTGAGTTAACTTTCTGAACCGGCGTTGCCTTCAAGGTAGTCGCCAGAATTACCTTCGAGATGTGCCTTCCGCCCAATGCCTCGAAAAGTAGAGGTGGCAAAATAGATGTCCCTTCGAGATGTGCCTTCGAGAAGTAGATGTGCCTTCCGCCCAGTGCCTCGAAAAGCTCCGCCATCGGCTTCTCAGAGCTCCATCATCGGCCCTTCGAGTTCAAGCCCTGCCACCAAAGCCTCCTTTGAACAGGCTGCACCGGAGCCTCCTTCGAACTTGCCGTCAATTGCCTTTCAAATCCGATGCTGCCTTCAAGTCTACCATTTGTAGTTGGTGTCTCTCGAGCCAGCCCCTTCGAAATCTCGGCGGTGCTCCATCAAAATCCGCTGGTGGTGCCCTTCCGAATTGACCGGCAGTTGTGATGGCTTCGAAAAGGCACCGATGGTGGTGCCTTCGAAATAGTCGTCGGTAGTGGTGGGTTCGAATCGCCGGTGGTGGCCTCGAAAATCCGGTGGGGGTTGCTTCGGCTTGCCGCTAGCGGCGGTCCTCGAAATCCGCCGGTTGTGGAGCTTCGAATCAGGTGACTTCGAATCGGCCACTGGTGAAGAAAGCCATGGCACCGCCGCCTAGGGTGAAGTAAAAAAGGAGTAAATGTATTTAATTTGTAAAATTACTAAATTACTCCTAGCCTCACCGGAAAAAAGTCACGTGCCCGGCACGTGCGTCGGAAAACCAGAAAATGGGCCGAAAACTGGGTTTGGGGACCAAACAAATTTTTCAAAATTTGTTGTGTACCGTCTAAGGGTTGATTTCCAAATGGGGACCAAGACATGGTATAAGATACTTTGTAGGTGACCAAAAAAATAATTTAGTCTAAATAAAATATTAAGTTCGATAACAGTTTACACACGATTTAGAAAATTGTTAAACTTAATAATAATACAAAATAAATTTCATTAAAAAGAAAAAAATGGGGAAAAAAAAGTTGGTTGCATGTCACGCACCTGGCATAATATGCAACTAAATAACTGTAACGTGTACACCATGCAGCTAAATAACTTCAACACGTACAAAATGTAAGTAGATAAATCGTATGTCAACCAAAAAATTCCTCGCTCAACCGTCTCAATTGTATAATCGCACTGATACTTATCTGCAACTTTTTCCTGTGTATTTTCTTCGGTTCTTTTTTCTTCTCGTTTTAGTTCTTATTACAGCCTATTCCTCATGAATTTCATAAAACGCCTTCAAAATTTAAGGAAAGAATTCAACTGACGTCTCTTCATCAGACCAAGGAGAATTCTGGTAGCTGAAATTTTATATTCAAATTCATCATTTCATCTCTTATAGAATTTAATTTGTATATTTTGTAGGTGAGGTGGAAGGCTATAATGGGTGGACGATAGTTTGAAGGATAAGGATTGATGATTTTGGGGGAAGAAAGGCGATCAAATTTAACTCTTTCGAATTCAAAAAGGTAGAATCTTTGTTAAACTTCTTTTAAAAAATACATGCCTTAAAGGGTCAAAATTAATTCATGTTTGGAATTATTTTTAAAGAGTTACTAAAGTCATTCATATGTATAACAACAGTGAGTCATGTGAATTATATGTGGAAATTGAATTAAAGTGAGTTAAAAGTATCAAAAATACCTGAAAGTTTATAACTTTTCTAATTTGTAAATTTGGGATTTTTTTAAAATTTTATTGATTGATGGGTCCATTTGTTGATATTTCTTAACGAGTATATTAATGAATTTTTTTTAGAAACTACTGTATCTTACTGCAATGAGTTTAATTTGAGTTTGAATGTTGTTCATGGTTTAACATTGTTATATTTTTAAGTACAAATCTCGTTCGGAACAAAGGAGAAGGTTTTTTTAAAAAAAAATTAATCATTTAAAAATAAAATCAGAACGAATTTAATATTAATTTTCTGACGTGAGACAGTCTAAACTTTAAGTAGGGACCCTACTGCAAGCCATCTCCATTCTTCTCCACATCTCTTCTCTATGAACATTTCCTCAATTCTTTTATAGGGACCTTTCTCAAATTCTTCTCCACATCTCCACTCCTTCTGCAAGTTGCAAAAATATCAAAGAAAACATCAAATAAATATCAACAAAAAATTGTTAAATATCAACATAATCGTAAATCTGAAAATCATAAAAAAAAATATCAATTACAACTAACAAACCATCAACGTAATCGTCAAAATGAAAACCATAAACATCAACTACAACTAACAAAACGTCAAGTGAAAATCGTAAAACATTATTAAATGTTAAATTGTCAGATTAAATCTCAACTTCAAAGTAGAAACCTGAATAAACTAAACGTAAACCTCAAATGAAAGTTGTATAAACACTAACGTAATATAATTAAATAAAGGAATAAACATCAATTACAATAAAATGAGCATCAACAAAATGATATAAATATATAAATATCACCGGAAAATTATTGAACAATATCAACTAAACAATAATCTAAACCAACGTATAAAACATCAATTGAAATAAATCTCAACAAATAACGTGAAATAAAAGTAGTATATAATAAACATCAATTGAGGTGGTCACGTTGGTCAAAAGGAGCCAAGCCAATTTGACTTAAAGCATTAGTCAATGGGAATAATTTGACCCAAATCACTTGGGTCCCAAGATTAAATAGCTTGAATTTGTCCCTGTCTCAAATTGTTCATGTGTAGATTGGAAGCATTATGTCCTTGGAGCTTACTGTCGGCGGATCAGAGCACGGAGGGCAGCGATAGTGAATCGAAGTAAAGGCAGAGGCGGCGGTTCGGGGGAAGGGGGCAGAGCTGCAGGGAGTTGGGGAAGGGTTTTGGACTGAGTTTTAGGAAAGAGATTTGGATTGAATTAGGGTTTCATGGAAGAGCTTTGGATTAATGAACAATTATGTAAACTTTTTGATAAGATGCATAATAGAGTAAATATCTAAATTTAATTCAATCAAAATATTAAAAAATTGCATAATGATCTCTATTTAAACTTGGAACAATTGTTTGCGCAACTGTTTTGACGATTCGACTAGCTGGAAATAAGCTAGAACTTGAAGAAATAATACTCTCTCCGGTTTTTTTTTCATTGGCACACTTACTAAAAGTGGTATTTTTTTTTAATTGACACTTGCTATTTTGGGCAAGTTTAAGGTTTTTACATCCACTCATTTTACTTTCTCTTCTTTCAATTCAATTTTATCCACTCATTTAGCATCTCCTCAATTCTAACACCAAAAGAGAGGTGCCAATGGAAAAAAAAATGGAGGAAGTACTTTGTTTCGAGGCCTACCTTCGTGAAGGGCCAGTAGTAGCCCAGGAACAAAGTCAGTGGGCCCAGATGGAGAGCATTCACGTAATCAGCACAAAACAGAAAACCAAGCGCACCCTCCTCCCTCCGAACTGACAGTTAGTGAACGGCTCTCACCCTGACCGTTATATTCCGTTACTCCAAACCCTAACAAAATTTCCTCCACATCGAAATTTAGCTCACATCGCCGTTGAATTCTAGCTTGCTTCTGCCATAACTCCACGCTAAATGTCGTCAGCAAAGCGTAACCATTACAAAGAGAAACTAGCCCGCCGAAAGTATGTCGCCCATCTCTTAATTCATTAGTTTTCGATCGAATTATTGCATCATAATTGCTGTTAAAAGCTCTAATTTTGTTGGTTTTGGTAGGCTGTAGATTTGATTGTTGATGTTTTACCAACATTTTTTATTAACTACCTATAACAAGGGTAAATAAAAAGTCAATATACATACCATAATATTATCGTTTATATCTCTATTCAAATATATGGTTAAAGTTTATCAGTGTTACTATCAAATAGTAAGTGTGCATTAGTATGGGATAGAGGGAGTGTGATTTTTTTTTATTTGCGCATTCGAATATTTGGTGTATTTATGAAGTGTGTGTGTGTGTAGAGAGGAAAAGGCCGAGGAAGCAGAACTGCCAAAGTACCGAGACAGGGCGAAAGAGAGGAGAGAAGATCAGAATCCAGATTATGACCCGTCTGAATTGAGCCATTTCCATGCTGTTGCTCCTCCTGGCGCTGTGCAGCTACGGTAGACCACGGTTCATTGTTTACACACAATCTTTGCTAACTGAAAGTCTAGCCCTGTCTTGAAAAAGAA
The DNA here is from genome assembly GCA_037428765.1 of Rubia yunnanensis. Lineage (NCBI taxonomy): Eukaryota > Viridiplantae > Streptophyta > Magnoliopsida > Gentianales > Rubiaceae > Rubia > Rubia yunnanensis. The sequence goes on from CM075065.1 coordinate 77,667,770, forward strand.
AAAGATGTAGTAGTATATGTTCATTGATTGTGATATTTTGTTTTGCAGTTCTGCTGACGAACATAAGCTATCTATTGAGAAGAGCAAGTATCTGGGAGGTTAGTGTACAGTTCTGTACGAGATTTATGTCTCCCCTTGCTCTGTTAGCATGTAGCGAATTTTAGTGCGCATCTTTATAGAGAGATACATTTAGTTTATTTCAGACTTGTAGGGGGCAGCCTTTGATTCTTACATGGTCATCTGTTTATACCATCGGGTTTTCAGCGTTCTTTTCACCATCTTTATTTTTGGGTTCTTATTATGTGTTTCAGGTGATGTTGAACATACTCATCTTGTTAAGGGTTTGGATTATGCTTTACTCAATAAAGTAAGAAGTGAGATAGAAAAGAAACCAGATGGTGATGATGCTAATGATATAGCCAAGTAAGTAGCTTATTTTCCGTTCGGTAGTTTTCAATTTTAGATTCTTGGAAATTCTTGGAAATTTTATAATTGAACTTCCTGACTCTGGCCTAACGTGATGGAAAAGTGTGATCTTTTATTTTAGTTGAACCAACATAGTGGGATGAGTATTTTAGTTATTGTATTTAGTTTGTCGTTTTTTACGTAGTGTGATGTATAGTTCTTTTGTAACAGGGGTTCTAAGGAAGATCAAATAGTCTCATTCCGAACTGCGACTGCAAAGGTTCGTTTGTAAATGAAATCTCACTTACACTTTTCTGCTTGGTTTATAGTTATAGACCTAAAGATCTGTAGCTATTGTGGTCCTTATCGATTGTATATTGTCTTGTTGTTTTGCAGTCTGTATATCAATGGATTGTCAAGCCCCAAACTGCTATCAAGACAAATGAATTATTTCTTCCTGGAAGGATGTCTTTCATTTATAGCTTGGTATGAACTTTTCGCATCCTTGTATTGTAAAATTACTGAAACCACTAATGATATAAAGTCAATTTGAAAGGGCTCAGTCTCTGCCAAATGGTTCTTTCTTTTAACCTTTAGTTTAAGTGTTTAATGAATCAGTAACTCACTGAGAAACACTGTGAATGGAAATTCTATGTCGAAGTCTTTCTGGGCATCAACAATCGACACACTGATTGAAAAGCTTTCTTCAGTTCACTGCATAAATTTATTTTTTTTTTGGCAATTTCCTGGACAAACCTTAAAGCTCAACATACATACTAGTTGCTTTTGTCAAATGTGGGTGCAAGTGTTTCAGTCAGACTGCTCTAAATTGATGTGTTTGGCAATGCAATCATATAATCGTACAATACTTTTTTGAGTTTCTCCCTAGTTTTTACCCTTTTGATCCCATGCACTTCAAATGCCAAACATATTGGAGATACTGTACTGAGAATTTACTGACCATGACCTTGTTTTAAAGAAAATTTCCAAGATGAAGAACTCTGCCACAGGCAATTCATAACTTTGGTAGTCTTCTAAGCTTATTTGGTATTTGCATGTCAAATCTTTCCTGACTTCTGAACTTTTGTATTAGGAAAATGGCTATTCAAATGATATTCCGACGACTCTGCACAGGAGTAAAGCTGACTGTCCAGTTCCGGAGGTATGTCTTGTTTTTTACGATTTTCTCCTGAATTGGCATTGGACAATGAAAACACCATCTTTGACTTTTCAGGAGATGGTTACTGTTGGTGTGGATGGTTCTGTATTAGACCGAATTGCTAAGATTATGTCATACCTTCGTCTTGGATCTTCTGGAAAAGTTCTCAAGAAGAAGAAGAAAGAGAAGGATGGAAAAGGTTGATTATTTTGGGCTTTATTGTGATTGTTTTTCCCTCTTCGGACATAGTTACTTAATATTTACATGGATGTGTGTATTGAACTTAGTCAAATGTTTTGGATAGACAGACAATGTGGGCGTTGTGTGTTGGGGGTGGGGGATTAATCTCTAGTTTATAAGACAAACACCAAAGACACATGCAACGGGAGGATAGGATAGATGGGGTTTGAATTTGGTCCAGATGCTATATCTTGGATTCGTAGCCAAGTTTTCCAACATGGATAACAACAGGGGAAACTGTAGTGTATGATGCTCATGACAGCCCAAGCCTGTATGGGACCAAAATATGTGAGTGGGTGACTGGTCAGTCTCAAGTGCAAAATATGACCACGTCATAGGGGTGCACTTCAGTTTACTAGTGGAACTGGACCTGGTGACATGTTTTAATATGAGAACACTATGTTAGTGAGGTTTCCAGATGCCTTTGGAAATAGAAAGATCACATGAAGGAAGGCAATCTCCCTTTTAAGTAATCAGCACAAAAGCTTTAGAGTTACTAGGCGACCATGTCATTTTTCAGTGACTGATTATTGATTGACCCACTTAGTTCGTTTGCGTGCCTTTATTTTTGTTTGGAAATATGCTTGCCATTGTTTGTCTGAAACATGGTGGTATAGAACCAAAATACCCTACCCCATATACACACTCACACCCAGCATCTTTCAAATGGAAAACATGGTTGGGCTGTGGTTTATTTTGAGTTACTGATTATTGATTGACCAACAAAGTTTGTGTGCCTTTTTGTTGTTACGGGTCTGAAACAGGGTGGTATAGGACCAAAATTCCCTACCCCATACACACTCACACACAGCATCATTATAACTACTTGTATTACACCCAACCCAACCAATCCTTCCCCCCCTGAGTATTTGACTACATGTAAAACACTAGTTGCCTGGATATCTGATCTATTTGATTCTCCGTTTATGACGTATTGTGATCTTGAATTCAGCTTATTTCTGCTCGTTGCCTATTGTGCACTCTTGCCCGACAGGGAAGATAGCTGGTATCCACAATGGATATGAAGCGTACGGGAAGACATTAAGACCAGATGCACTTAAGGCTGAGAATGACAGAGACATAATACTGCCACCACCTCCACCACTTCCCAGAAAGATGCTTGCTGAGTCGAAGGATAAACAAGGCCCAACTGCTGCTAGAGCTGAGGACGATGATATATTTGTTGGGGAAGGTGTTGATTATGAGGTTGCGGGTAAAGATATGAGCCAAAGCCCTCTTTCTGAGGATATGGAAGAATCTCCACGGGACAAGGAAACAACTTCCTATTTTGCTGAACCAGTTTATGGGCCAGTACCACCCTCTGATCTTTCTAGTGATTGGCAGCAAGTGGTGAGTTTAGTTTTAGTACTCTATTTGACTCTTGCGTAGTTGCTTTCATGAATATCATTGATTTCCTTGTGTGATCACTGTTGACCTAAAATATTCTCAGCAAAGTGAATTTCATACGTGTGTACTGAAACTCTAATTTTTAATTTACCTGTTATATTTAGAATGGGTATGATGCTCTACAAGCACAAGTGTTGGATAGTGGTTATCCACCAGAGTGGCAAGAGTACCAATATGCGCAGCAACTTGCTTACCCTGACCAATATCTCCAACAAGATATTCAGGCATATGATGTGCAAGCAGGTGCTGAAATGCTTCCGGACCCTAGGTTTATGACTCAGGAAGAAAAAGATAGGGGCTTAGGCTCTGTGTTCAAGCGGGATGATGAGAGGCTCCAACAGCTGAGGGAGAAAGATGCCCGGGAAAAGGATCCCAACTTTATATCTGAGAGTTATTCTGAATGCTACCCGGGCTATCAGGAATATAACCGAGAGGTAGTTGATAGTGATGATGAAGATGATCTATCGAAAATGGACATGGGTGGAAGGGTAAGTGTGTGTTCTCTGAATTTATGACTCCTTTATGTTACTAAGTAGTGTTCCTAAAATTCTCAGCTTGCTGCCTATTTTGAATTGCCATTCTGCTGCCATCATTAGCTTAACGACTGCTCTTTCTTTCATGTTATTATTATTTTGTAATACGTTTCTGTGACACAAGTTGTTTTTTTGCTTTCATTTCTGACCCTTTTGACAGGCAAAGGGTCGGCTTCATCGCTGGGACTTTGAAACAGAAGATGAGTGGGCTAAATACAATGAGCAAAAGGAAGCAATGCCAAAAGCTGCATTCCAGTTTGGTGTAAAGATGCAAGATGGTAGGAAGACCCGAAAGCAGAATAAAGATCAGAAACTCACCAACGACTTGCATAAGATCAACCAAATACTAACCAAAAAGAAGATGGACAAGGAGACGGGTAATGACGGTGCAGGATATGACGATGAGCCGCGCCTTGGGAAGAAGCTTCGAATGTGATTTGAGATAGTTTTTTTACTTTTCGATGCAGATGAGCGGTAAATGATGCTTGTAAGTTTTCAAATGTTTCACATGGTGGATACTCCTGATGTAAATTATGAAGGCTTAACATGGTTTGCAAATGTGTTCGTAGAGTGCTACTTTCTCTTGTAGTAAAATGTATTTGAGTTGGAGAAGGATGTTTACTTTTGAGCTTTACTTATTTATTTGTGGAGAATCATTGGAAGAAAAGATAAATCGAAATGGCGATTGTAATTTACCTCACAATAATGGAACGGAGTTGTACATCAGTTTTTTTTTAAAACTAGTCGGACTTTATATTATCATCATCATATTTTGGTGTACAAAACTTCCACCTATTACATGGCGAGCTAAATTGTGAGCATTCATTACAATCGATTTTGGGACCTTCATTATATGGATTCTAGTGAAGATCATTGCTAATATTATAATATTTCTAATTAGTCACTGTAATCCTGGTGGTACGTTTGGAAAGTTGTTAATGTGGTTCAGAGCCATCTCACAGTTCGTCCGTAGACAGATGTGTGTTGTTCCTTGGTTCCTTGCATCCACCATTGCTTCGTGGATTGCGATGAGTTTAGGTTGGACTCCAGATAGAACTTGGATGTTCCTCGCACCATGCCACAAGTTCCCCCCTTCCTGCCGAGTCGCCCACCAAGCAACTGCTGCCTTCCCGTCCTGAGCTCTGAATGCTGCGTCTGTGTCAATGCACGTCCAACTGATATAAACCGGGTCTAGGTGATTTCCTTGTGAGAACCATAATAACCGAATCTCACCAACTATAGCCTTTTTAGGTTGACTGGATTGTAATGAAAATGTCACTTGTTCCAAGAGAAATTGATTGGAGTTGGGATCCTCCAAAGGCCTTGTATCCTTGTTTATCCCTTCTGCCTGCAAATTATTGATAATATCTTGGACCATATCAACCCTTACTTCATGTTGTTCAATTGTTGCTTTGTTTCTGACGCACTAGATTGCCCATATAACTATGCATGTGAGGTTGATGTCTTCGACCTCTAGTGCTATCTTGAACCAAGCTATAAGCCATGCTTTAAGTTAAATTGGATTCCCTTGCTGAAAATCAAAACCCAATCTTGACAGCCGCCAAATTCTTCTTGAGAATTCACACTCGAGTATCATATGTGTTGGTGTTTCCCTTCCAGAGTGACACATTTGGCAGATAGACGAGACCTCCATATTCCTTTTTCTCAGGGCAGGTCCTGTTGGTGCCGCATTTTGGGCAAGTCTCCAAACCAGAAACTTTACTTTCTCTGGGACTGTAGAGTTCCACAGCCTTTTCCAAAGATGTTGATCTGGTTCCTTATTTCCAACAGGTGTTGAAGCCGAAGGTTTACGTCTAGCTCTTGAGTTCCATGACTCATGGTAACCACTTTTGACTGTATATTTTCCAAGCCACTTTGTATCCCAATATTGGAAATCCTTTTGTCCGAAAGGTTGGACAGATAAATGAATCCCTGCGATCTCGTTAACTGTTTCTTAGCTGAAGAATAGTCCAAGTAATGGCAAACACCATTGTTTGGCATTATCAATGAGATCGCTCACCTTGAAACTGAGTTGTGGTAGCAGTTGTCTGTCGTACCTTATAGGATTATTGTGGTTTGGGATCCACTCGTCCTGGATATTTATGTCTTGTCCATTGATCACCTGCCATTTGAGACCTGTCTTGAGTAGGTCTCTACCCCATATGATTCCCCTCCATCCCCACATTGCGCCTTGCTTGAGTTTGACCGTCTTGAAGTTTTCGTTCCTGCAGTACTTATTTAGGAATAACTTAGAGAAAAAGGATTGTTTGTCACTAACTAGCTTCCACACTAGCTTTCCTAATAGAGCTTGGTTCATTTGTTCTGTGGATCGCATCCCCAGTCCTCCTTGCAGTTTTGATTTGTGGATCGCATCCCCAGTCCATCACCCTCATATACTTCCGCTACTTTGCATTCCTTCTCCAATCTATCTTCTGCCATTTTGTAAGTAGTCTCCTTCTTCTATCATTCTTGTGAAAGACCTAATTCAATCTTGTATCATGCTTGAGAATGGCCTTCTCTATAATGGTTTCAAATAAACTCACAAAACATATAAGAATCGACCAAATCATAAAGGCAAAAAAAGTGAGACACTAAATACTATCAAAATAGGGATATTAGGGAAAATAGGCACACAAGGTGATTCTAACCATCTATTATGTAAAACACCTAGTAATCTAACTAACCACCCACAAAACAAGCTAAAAAGAGGTGTTAATTGTGCTAAAAAATTGAAATCACGTCCCATCAGTCCAGGGCCTGACCATGTGTTCCGTGCCTTTCGTGTCCTGCTGTGTTCAGCCCACTTATCGAATCGTGTTGTGTGGGATTTATTGAATTTAGTCGGCGAACCAAATTTAGTTCTTCGTTTAATGAAATTTGGAATACAAATATAACTTAACTACTTATACAATAAATATAAATAAAGTTGACTCAAATATTGTGTTATATTAATATCACATATTATTGTAATATCTCGTAAGTTAAAATTATGACATAATTTATTTTATTTTTTAAAAAATACATATATAACCCTACCTAATTCACACAAGTGCAAATATTACCTTTTAATAAATGAAGTGCAACTATAACCCTAGATAGTAAGTGAAAGTGTGAATGTATCCATTCCGGTGGATATAGGCCGGAATTAAGTGAAAAGATTATTTTACCCCTCTTGTTGTGGTATTCCCAATTTGACTTGTTGATCCTGCAAAAGAGATCTCGGAAGTGGTTCCGGGGAAAAACCTCTGACGCCCAAGTCAGTTACTTCCTCTTTAGAATCAAGCCTCTTTAGTTTAGTTGCACTTACATGGATTCGTACCATTCTTGTTCCTTTTATAGTGTATCACGAACGTGGCTCCACTTTATCCGGGCTTGCCATCGTGTGTCTGATCGTGGCCGACACCTGATCGTGGTGTCCATTTTTCTCAATTCATAGGTTGACCTAGTTTTTCCTAAGTCTGTCTGTATCAGTTAACCTCACAGTTAGCATCAGGCCCATTTGTGGTTTGGGCATGCCACTTAGTATCTGGGCTAGGTATACACCATAAGCCCTCCTAGCCATGAAGATTAAGAGGCATGGAGCAATGACGTTGATTTATTAATTAAATGCAAACCGATGCTATACATCAACAGCCTGCTCGGTGATAATGTGTAAAACTGTAAGGGCCTAAATAGCCATGTGTTTGAGTTGCAGTCTATAGCTTTGCCCTTTGGGTAGAGCCGTTTAGGCTGGCCCAAGGTGAGAGTATTTGCTCTACAAGAAAACAAAATAGTTGGCCTATTTGCCTACCTATATAAAGGCCAAAGGTAATCCTATACTACTCAACTATTAATCCTTAATTACACTCTTGTAATCTATTTGCTTACTTGGACGTCAGAGCCTCTTCCTCCCGACACCTCCGGGGGCTTTGTCTTGCAGATTCCGACCTACGGCCGGCGGCACAGTGGCGGTGGTGAATTGAGACGTGTCAAGTTGGCACGGCCTGTGGGATCGTGAGTTAGATCTACATTCAAGTACCTGTTGTTTATGTCCACATCTAGGACAAGCGCCTTCCGTAGGAGTGAACGGTCAAAAGGAAAAGTTTTAGGCACCGACGAAGAAGTACAATCCCCGTAGCGCCGGTATTGAGCTTCCGGAAGTCGGCCATGACCAGGTCCTAGAAGTGAGGGGTCGGGAAGTTTCTCACGCAGAAGCTGATGCACCCCCACAGACCATGGAGGTCAGCGTCGAACCCTGGGTAGGTGGAGCTGAAGCTCCTATCTCGCAAAGCCAGGCGCGTTGAAAAATAGCGAACGAGCCACAGTTTACGGAGGCTACGGTGGATTCACAAACAGAGATCTCGAGTGGGACTGCTCGAGCATCAAGGGGTACAACAAAGTGGGCCTCCCGTTGCAGCAAGATCTAGCGTCGTGGGCTCAGACCCTTAGATCTGGTGGCTATTAGGTGGAGCCTCCAATGCTCTACCATATGGTGGTTTAACAGTAGATGGGCCCTCACTTTCAATGCCCCTGGTGGTGCAGCCAAGATTCCAGTCGTACACCCCCCTAGGAATGTCCTATCAAGCCGACGTTGGTACCCTTACACAGCCCCGGCCAACACTCCTGAGCATTCTAGAAATTATGACATACTTCATGCCAATCTTGACGCCTATCTCAATACCTTCAGCGCCGAGTCAGACTGTTCCACATTCGATGGTAGGGTCGATAGGATTTTCCCCAAGTTTCGAAAGCCAAATGTATTCAGGACTCTGATCGGAGGTCCACCCTATGACCCTTACAGACCAGAGTTATACTACCACTTGGCAGGGAGAGGGTCACGCTCAGGGTACATGGCTTTGAATCAGCTTCTCCCTATGCCCCCAAGCTTCGATGCCCTGGTCTGGCCCAGCCTATACGGAGATCCATGGATGGGAGGGGGATCGAGCGACTCCTTGACAAGAGAACTCGATAGGCTGATCTGGCCTTCAGGCCAAGTTGCAACATCTCCCTTCAGTCCTGCAATATTGGCCACCCAATGGCCCAGCAAAATGAAACCACCTGAAGGGCTCCCCATATACAGTGGAGATTCAGACCCTTGCGAGTTCATACAGACGTTCCTTAGTTTGATGAACTCGAGGGACTTCAATGAACAGCTAACATGCAAGTTGGTCAGAAGCTACCTTCGAGAGAAAGCCCAAGGATGGTTCAACAAGCTGGACAGAAGGACGCTACACTCGTACAGAGATTTTGGAAAGGCCCTTCTGAGTCAGTTTTACCAAAAGAAAAGGTTCACAAAAACCTTAATAGAGCCGTACCAAAGCAAGCAGAGGCCAGGCAAGTTGGTGGTGACGTTCTATCATTGATATGTGGATGGAAGTCTCAGCATAATCAATCGAACTGAGGATAGATTAATTCTTGAATATATAAATGGGATGTTATACCTTGACCTGTACAAAAAGTTAGTCTCGAAGAAACCAGAGACCCTACAGCAGTTGCAGGAAATCGTGGAGCAGTGTTAAAAAATTGAAGAGGCCACGAAGAGAAAATGGGAGGGGATAGTTGGCTGGAAGAGGGACATAAACATTCTGAACCTAGGTCGAAAAGGCATAACCACCTAAAAAAAGGGTTCGAAAGCTTTATTCCTTTTAATCAAGTCCCTGATAGAGATACAGTTCATCCATAGAGGGATGTTTCGAAACCCCTCTCCCAAAAAAGACTACCATGGGAAGAAAGATTCCCCCAAATTTTGTGATTACCACAAAGAATGGGGCCATGACACAAATGAGTGTACCCATTTGAGACAAGAAGTGGAAAGATGTGCAAGAGAAGGTTTACTCCCCGACTGTGTCGAGGGTCCGAGAGGGGAATCCTCTTTGGGGGGCCGAGTGAAACGCCGTTGGAAAGGCAAATAGGGAGCCAATCGAGGCGGTAGAGAACAGCAGGTGAACAACAGAGACCAAGGTGAAAATTAAGCAGGGGTCCATGATAGGGCGAATCGGGTGATCAACTTCATCAACGGAGTTGTAAGCGACCAAACTTTGAATAAAATCATCAAAGCCCAGTCTCGATAGGTGCCCCATGGAGAACCCTTTCAAAAAGGTTTCCAATTTGAAGAAGAAATTACCTTCTTAGAGGCTGATTCGGTGCTCAGCAGAACCCCTCACACAGACCCGTTGGTGATCCATGAAACCATTGGAGATTTTTATGTCAAAAGGGTGTTCGTGGATGACGCCAGCAGGGTCGAAGTAATGTTCGCTTACTGTTTCGACCAGTTAGGGCTCGGACGCAAAAACCTAAGGAGAACAATCTCCCCCTTGTTTAATTTCACCAGGAAAATGGTGCTACCCCTATAGGTGGTTAGCCTCGGTTAAAGTAGCTGGGGGAGACAAGGAAATCACAATCGATTGTAGCTTTTCAGTGGTCGGCATTGTGTCTCCATACAATGTGATCCTTGGAAGGCCTTGGATGTGCCAAGCACGAGCGGTATGGTCCCTCTATTATTTTACCATGAATTTCCCCACGAAAATGGGAATAACAGTTATTAGAGAGGATCAACCGGCAGCCAGAAGCTGTTTGGATGTAGCCCTCAAATAGGCTAGAAAGGAGGATATGGTGGCTTCGATCGAGGAAGAGATTTAGCGTATAGACACAGAGCCAGTGGCCATTTAAGATAAGGGAACGCGACCCGTAGAAAAATGATTCCACCCACAATAAAGCAACAGTTGAAGGACCACCAAGACGATTTTGTCGATGTATTTTCGTGGGACACCTTCGACCTTACATGGGTACATAAGCAGTTGATGGTCCACATGATGAATGGACCCCTCCCAGAAGCCAATCAAACAGAAGCATAGATATTTTTCCCCAGAAGGGGCCGAGGTCATAAAGGAAGAAGTCTAAAAATTGTTGAAAGTTGAAGTTATCGAAGAGGTATTCTACCCCCGAGTGGATAGTGAATCCTATGATGGCCCCCAGGCATGATGGTGCTTTGAGAATGTGTATTGATTTCACGGATCTCAACAAGTGTTTCCCTATGGACAGTTATCCCCTTCCATCCACAGACTGGTCGAAGCCATAACAGGATATGAGGTCCTGGCTTTTTGTTATGCCCATAAGGGCTATCACCAAATACTCATGTCAGAAGAAGACAAGCAAAAAACATCCTTCATAACTGACGGGGGAACATTCTGCTACAAGAAAATGCCATTCGAGTTGAAGAATACAGGGGCCACTATCAAAGGCTGGTCGATAAACTCTTCAAAAAGCAAATTGGCAAAAACAATGAGATATATGTTGATGACATGGTGGTTAAGAGTAGGGGCTTCGAACAATTTCTTCTAGACCTCAAAGAGACCTTCTGAAAGCTCCGAGAAGCTAATTTGAAACTAAATCCTGTTAAGTGCGTAATCAGAGTCGAAGTAGGTAAATTACTAGGATTTATGATCTCAAAGAGGGGGGTCGATGTCAATCCTGAGAAAGTCAAAGCATTGGTCAACATGAAGCCCCCCAAAGTAGCCAAAGACGTTCAAAGGCTCACATGATCATTGGAAGCACTCAGCCGATTCCTCTCAAAGGGGGCTGGAAAACACCTACACTTTAATGTGCTTCGAAAAGCAAAAAAATCGAATGGATGAATGACTGTGATAAAGCCTTCAAGGAGCTGAAAACACACTTACAAAGTTTGGCCACCCTCATGAAACCAGAAAAGGGGGAAGATCTGCATTTGTACATCTCCACATCCCTCATGGCGATATGCGTCGTCCAGGTGAAAGAGAAGGAAAAATCCCAATTCCCAATCTACTTTGTAAGCAGGGCATTACATGGCCTGGAGACCCAGTACACTGCTCTTGAGAAGCTTATACTGGCCCTTGTTCACGATGCCTCCGGACATACTTCCAAAGCCACAGGATAATCCTGCTCACCAGCCATCCAATCAGGCAGGTGTTTCTAAAGCCGGAGGCCTCGGGAAGAATGATGAAATGGGAAATCGAAATGGGTGAACACGACATTCACTTCCACCCAAGAACAACTATCAGGGGCCAAGCATTAGCAGACTTCATTGTCAAAACCATTAAACCGATAGTGATCAAGGATGACAATGAACCAAACGAGAAATGGTAGTTGTACGTGGATGGGTCCTCTCACTCCGGAGGTAGAGGAGCTAGAGTTCTGCTCACAAGCCACAATTAGAAAGATTACCCCTATGCCTTACACTTTGACTTCAAGGCCACGAATAATGAAGCAGAATATGAAGCACTAATCACAGGCTTTCGAATTGCCAAATATTTGGGAGTTTGAAAGCTCGATATCTTTAGTGATTCCCAAATCGTGGTCCTTCAAGTCAAGGGGGAACATGAGGCTAGGGGGAGAAGTTTGCAACACTATTTGGAAGGGATAAAACCTCTCCTCAAACATTTCCACTGTTATACCCTCAATCAAGTCCCTCGAGAAAAGAAACACAAGGCTGATGCCCTAAGAAAATTGGCCTCATAGGACTTGGACTTACAATCTCATGGGAATTTAATGGTGGAAACCTAAGTAAGCGTAGCTTTGAGGAGGAAAAAACGGTGATGGTGGTTGAAGAAAAAAAGTCATGGATGACACCTATCATGAGCTACCTTCGGGATGGGACTCTCCCAGAGGACACCATCGAAGCAAGGAATGTTAGGTTAAAGGCACTTAAATATGTGATCCATGAAGATGTCATATATTGCCAAGGCCATGTCCATCCACTCCTCCAATGTGTAGCTCCCCATGAAGCTGATTACTTGATCCACGAAACCCATTAAAGGGCCTGCGGAAGTCATCAGTGGCTTGATTGGTAGCTAAGATGCTTCTCCTGGCTGGATATTATTGGCCAGAGATGTTCGAAGAGGTAAACAAGAACATCCGAGCATGCCACCAATGCCAAAGGCATGCACTAATCATCCACGTCCCCCAGGAAGAAATGATGAATATTAACAGTTCCTGGCCATTTGACAGATGTGGAATCAACTTGGTGATACCTTTCCTGGAGGCTCCTGGCTACTTTCGGTACCTGATTGTGGCTATATACTACTTTACGAAGTGGGTCGGGGCCGAAGCCCTAACGAGAGTAAAAGGGAAGGTGGTGATTGAGTTTTGCTGGAAGAATATCATATGCATATTTGGGATCTCTCGAATGATCGTAGGTGACAATGGCGCTCAGTTGATCAATAACCCATTCAAAAGCTGGTGCAAAGAGTACAAAATTCGCCAAAGGGTCACCAACATTTACCGACCCAAGCCAATGGTCAGGTGGAGGTCACCTATCGAACCATTGTCAATGGAATTCAATCGAGGTTTGAAAGGACAGGCGGGAACTGGATCAACGAACTACCTAGCGTACTTTGGTCATTCTGAACAATAGAATCTTTTACTACAAGAGAAACCCCATATGGCCTGGTTTACGGTTTGGAGGCGGTCATTCCAAAAAAGATAAGACGCCCACCTTTCGAAGGTAATCTATAAGCAACGGATGATAGGAAGACAACCATGAGCAATCCTTTTTTGGACCTGGACTTTCTCGAAGAGAAAAGAGAAAGGCAAACCTCCACGAAGCCAGGGTCAAAGAAAAGGTGAAGCAATATCACTACATGACGGTTCAAAAGGTCCAGTTTTCCCCGGGAGACCTCGTAATGAGGAGAAACGAGAAAAGTCATAGAGAACCAGAGGGAAAGATGTCTGCAAACTGGGAGGGACCCTACCGAGTTGTTGAAGCCGGCCCGGGGGGCCGTCATGTGTTAGAAACCCTCCAAGGTGAATTGATTCCACGCATGTGGAACGTCTCCAACCTTAGGAGGTATTACTCTCCAAAATACCAATAGACTCGGGAAGGTAAAAAAAGGCCATCTTAGAGTTATCTTTGGGTCGGAGGACGCCCTCGACCCAATAGCATGGTAAGCTAAGAGGATTCCTTTGCCTTTGGAAATCTTGTATCGGAACATGTTAACTTCAAACAAGCTGTTGATTCTCACTCTCCTAAAATCGGAGTAACAGATGTTCGAATGGTTAAAAGGTACTCAAGACACAGATCTATTAAACTATTCGAAGGGCCAACAAAGCCCCATTGAATGCGCAACAAACGCTCAAGACACAGATCTTGTATGATATTCGAAGGGCCAACAAAGCTCCATTGAACGTGCAACAAGAGCACAAGACACAGATCTTGTAAACTATTTGAAGGGCCAACAAAGCCCCATCAAATGTGCAGTAAGTGCACAAGATAGAGATCTTGTATAATATTCAAAGGGCCAGCAAAATCCCATCAGATGCGCAACAAGCGGACAAGGCACAGATGTTGTAAACTATTTGAAGGGCCAACAAAGCCCCAACGAATGCAAAACAAGAACCCAAGGCACATACCATGTATAAAATTTAGAGGGCCAACAAAGCCCTAACGAATGCGCAACAAGAGCCCAAGGCACAAACCTTTGTGATCATTCAAAAGGCCAACAAAGACCCCTCGAATGCCCAGTAAGCATAGAAGGCTTAGGCCTTGTATGTCACTCGAAAATTCAGCACAGTTTGACTAATTATGAGTTGAAAGATAAACAAGTTGAAGAAATTTATCTTGAGGGCAATTGCCCTTCATAAAAAGAGAAGTGCTCTGAAAATGACCAAGAGCAAAAAGTATTATTTTGATGATACAAGGCCATCATGGCTTACAGGCATATAGATATGGATACAACAAGTATTTACATACAACTTGGAAAAGATAACGCCTTGGCCTCCTCACTAAGCGATCCTCTTCATCTTCAGAAATGAGAGGTCGGCCTCCACTGACAGTATAATTTCCCCTGCGGTTCGAAGACCCCCTTCCTTGACCAGAGTTTCCGGCTGGGTTACCTAACCATGGGGTCGAAGCCGTGACAGGAGGGAATTCAGTAGACTCTAAAGCCCCACTCCTCCTAGGAACGGTGCGAGAACTCGAAGCTCCGCTCCTTCCTCTAGATCTATCCAACCATCTTTGGGTTTCCTTATAGGATTCATGATACTTGGGATGTCTAGTTATGTGTTTTTTCTCCATGATGTTGACGGTTTCTTGAAGGAACACTTCAACATCCTCCACCAATGAGGCTTTGACCATCCTAAGTCGAAGGTCGTATGCTCGAAGTTTGTTGGCAGTCGCTTCGTATGTCTCGTATAATTTGGAAAGTTCTTTATCAACTTTCTCCTTATCCCTATAGACCACCCCAATGATGGCCTAATTTTCCTTTATTTTCCGCTCTAAGGTAGGAACCAGATCCCTTCGGTATTTTTTTATCTCTTCTTTCTATTCCTCGAGTTTGGCGGTGGCAGTCACCAAGGCCGCTCCAGCCACCTCCACATTTTCTTGAGCCACTCGAGCCTCGCATCGGCAGCCTTCGATGCTCTTCTTAGGTCGAGAGGATATGCCCCCCATGGGCTTTTATAAGCCTTGGCAAAGGTGATGCATTCATGCATCAAAGTGAACCCGGCTTTGGTAGTGATCTCTTCAAGAACTTCATTATGCCAAGCATCGAGAGAATGGTAATCACCTAAAATTTCATCCTTCACTGCAGCTAAGGAATCTCTTTCTTCCCTCAAACGACTTAAGGCGTCGAGGAGTTCTTTCTTTCTTTTGTGGAGCCCGTTGCACCATAAGCTAAGTTTGTTGTGCGCTGCTTGAAGCTCCTCTTCGAGCCAGACGGATTTGTACCAGAATTGAGAGGCTTTGATTTAATGCTCCCATGCCCATTCCTCGATCCGATGGTACCACTCTATCATAATTTCAAAGAAAAAGTTGAAAGAAGTTCCCTCTTGTAGATGAAGGGGCGGTAGGAAACCAGATCTAGGGTCTATGAATGACAAAAAGAATTAAGAAAAACACAAGTACAGGAAAATAAAATTCGTTCATTAATACACAAAAATTATAAAGTACGTCTGGAGCCCAAAGGGGAAAAGTTTTCATACTTCGCCTACCCTAGGAGTTGCTCGAGAAGAACCCGAGAGGGCAGCGCCGCACCGTTGCTTCAGAGTAGCAAGGGGGTCCAGCTCACTCCATTCCTTATCTTCGTCCACCTCTAGGCAACGGATTTCCTCTGCTGAAAGGTACTTTTCGGAGGCCTTCAAATGGTCAGGAAAGGGAAAATTCGCACCCCCATCCTGGATGGATTTCCACCAAATGTTGTCTAGCTGCTGCGATTCGGCGTTGTTTTTATAAACATCTAGCATGGTTTCATATTGGGAGGGGAGGTCCTTGAAAACAACTTGAGCCATGTTGTTCTGGGTGAGTCCCACCAAAATTTAGGAGAGGGACAAAATAGCCACCGGAACCCCTTCGTCTTCATCAGCTTGTTAGTATAGGCCTCAAATCCCAAAGCCAGTTGTGCAAGGGAGCAAATCTTGGCCAGTTTTACATTTTTGATGGGCAGAGTCTTGTTGGTCATCTCTAACTCCTTTATGTGGAGGTTTTTCAAGTCCATCTCTCTCTTGTGTTCAAGGGCTATCCTCGTACGTTCAACCTCGTAATCAGAGGCCACCATATCCAAATCTTCTTTAAACTTAGAGGTTGTCTCATTCAGTTTATCCTCCAGCTCTTTTAATTTGGGGACAGTCGTCTGGGCTTCCTTGGCCTTGGCTACGAAAAGCTGGAAGCAGAATCCAGGATAGCTGAAAAGTTGGGCTTCTCCAGGATAGATGCCAACGAGAGGTCCACCGAACCTAGAGGGATAAAAATACCCCTTCCCAAAAGGTGGTTGACCCAGGAGTCTTCATTCTCGAAGCCACCGGCTTGAGCAGAGATAGGGGTCTGAAGAAAGCTTGTCCTTGTAAGTTTTTTGTCTTAGAGATGAAGGATGCGGGGGTGAAGTCGCATCCCAAGGTCACTTGTTTCTCGCAGAGTCATCAAAGGATGCGGGGGTGAAGTCTCATCCCAAGGTCACTTATTTCTCGCAAAGTCATCAAAGGCTTCTTCCTGGGAATCCAAAACGTCCTCCGTTCGGACAAGTTTTTTACCGCGGGCCCAGGATGAACCCCCAGAGCGTTTTCCTTGTAAAAAACTTCAACATCCTCCTCGCCGCCAAGACCAAGCTTTTCAGAGAAACTCACTTAAAGAGCAAAGAACAAACGCATCTCAGGAAAAAAGAACAAAGAAAAGGGGGGTGGGGGTAAAAGGAAGAAGAAAAGATTTAAAAAATAACACAAGGATGTGGCAAACACCTTCAAGGAGTTGAGAGGAATTCCTTAAGCTGGCCCCTTTGGTAGGGCACATGTGCAGGGGCTTTGAGGCACCCTTGAGAGGCCTCGAAGCTGCTTTGGCTGGATTAGAAGTGTCAACCTTGATTTTCTTTTTCTTCTGCTTTGTTTCTTACGAAGCACCATCATTTGCATCCGGGGGATTTTTTCTCGTAATCTCTTTGGGCTTGTCGCCCTTCACAACCTTCTTTTTTCCTTTCTTCTTGCCTGAAAGGGCCTTCAAAGTTTTTTTTTTTTAGGGATTTAGCCACTCATAGACCTTCTCCAGCCAAACATTGTTAAAATTCTTCAAAATGTCCAGGGGCTCTCCTGACAATCGATCTCTGTCCATCACTACGCTCTCCAGAGCAATATAAGTCAAAGCGCTCTGATACTTAAGGCTTGAGTTCCACTCCGGAATGAAATACTCCTCTGCCTTTTTTTTCAAAGGTGAATTTGGTAGATAGGACCCCTTACAACTTGATCTCATCTTTAGGGGGTGTTCCGAAAACCTGTTGCTGAGGGTCATGATCCCCTCAAGTTTTGTATCATGGCCACTGGCTAAGTGTACCACTGTCTTACTGGCAGATATATAATATAGGCTTCTAAAAAGTTCGTTCCTAGGGGTAACCCCAAGGGTACGACATCGTCTTGTGAACACCATAAATAAGAGTATGACGTTCGAATGAAGCTGGGCCAAACTAATTTGATGCTCCTCGAGAAGATGAGAGAGGATTGAGGGTAAGGGAAAGCAGAGCCCAAATTGTAAGTGGCATTCGTAGATGGCGCATCGACCAAGCCTAGTGTCCCTCGGATTTTCATCTTCTCAAATGACCTCCCATCGCAAACATGTCGAAAGCTTAACCTTGACAAGTAGATTAGACAACAAGGAAGAGACCTCTAGAGCAATCAGTTGGGGCTCTTCAAGCTTCACATTCAAGATCCATTCGAAGTATAATTTCTAACCCACCTCATCCGCCTGAACCCGGGTCTCTTTCGAAATCCTAGATCTTGAGGTAACACATTTTTATGGAAACCCTTGGGCGGCGCAGGACAGCTAGAACTCCCTCTAGCCCCCAGATCTTTGAAAGAAGAACCAGTAGCTGAAGAAGGGACGACACTAGAATTCCCAAGGTGAGAGCTTTCTGCGCCTTATCCGGAGGGCACAGTTGGAAATAAGGATAGAATGAAGTTCTTCCCATTTACGGTGTTTGGGACATCGAAAAAAAACATGAAAGACCAAAGCAGAGGAGATTTACGGGTTAAGGGGCTGAAAAGTGGCCTGAGCTTACTAAAAATGGTCGTCGGAAAATCTCTCTAACAAAGAAGAGGTTTTTTGAAAGTTGAGAGTGATTTGGGGAAAAGAGTGAAGAGGAAATGGTGAAAACTCCTAAATATATAGAGGGTGTTAAAAGGTAATCATTACCTCGGACAACCACACAAAAAGTGAGTGCATGGGTAAGTGGGCTGCATGGGGGGAGAAACCCAAGGCATTTATGGGGAAAGCGGTGTGCATGAAACGTAGCAGGAGCTTAACGTGCCTCAGAAGGATAAAGTCAACACCATGCTTGCGCCTCTCTGGCTTCCCGCCTTGAAGTCAAATTTTGAAAATCAACCCTACGCATCTTTTCCTCTTCCCACTTTAAATTTAAATTCTTTGGAATTCCAACGCATATCAAAAGTCCGAAGGTTAAACCCCTCATCCTTTTTATAAGTAGATTCGAGCCCCAGGGACACTAGCAAAGATTAGAACCCTGGAAGCCGGAGCCTCTATGCTTAAACACACGGATTCGAGCTCTAGGGACGCTAGCAAAGATTAGAACCCTAGAAACCCGAAGCTGTTGCGCTTAAACATGTAAGTGTGAACCCCTCCAACTCTAGCACAAACTAGATGATTGAAGGATGAATGCACTAAACCAAGGATGTGGATTCCTTGGATTTTGGAGCAATTTAGAAGGTGGGAATTCAAACCCTAGACGACCAAAAGCTCAGATTCAGACGTACCAAACTTCTAGCACAGATTGTAAGGCCGACGTCTGTATATATCCTGGACTCCAGAAATTTGAACGACCAAGAACTCTAACAATGAATTAGAAACCTGAAGGTCGTACCCCCTATGGGTAAAATAATTAAGACTTGCATGATCTCGGGCTCTAGCGCGGATTAGAAGCTCTGGATTTTGAGGCATCTTATCTTTTCTTATATATAAATGACAGAATTTGAGGGCCCTCGCCTTCTAACCCATATTAGAAAGCAAGAAGCCAAATGCCAATTTCTGTCCCTGAGATTCGAAGGTTCATTGGTTACTAACTCAGATTAGAAGACCAAAGACCAGACCCCTTGTGAAGAACTATCAGGAACCCTGGGGAGATAAAAGAGGAAGGATTTAGGCCATTGAACTCTAACATTGATTAGAAAGCCAAGGGTCGAACCCCTGACACATTAATCAGCTCTAGCGGCAAGTTCGAAGCCTTAACCTAGGACGAACCTTAAACGCGTCGATGAGGGCACCAACATCGTGCTCCTAGAAGTGTTAAAGGATTTCGAAGGGTAAACCCTTTCTTAGTCATCAGTTTAAAACATTTTTGTGAAAAGGGAATAGCTACGAACCCGCGGACTTAAGCGCATATTCGAGCCCGCAATCTTGGGATGAATTCAAAGGTTGAACCCTCAGCTTTCCGGGGCTTCTTGATAATGTGTAAAATAGTATGGACCTAAATAGCCATGCATCCAACTTGCGGTCCATAGCTTTGCCCTTTGGGTAAAGCCTTTTGGGTTGGCCCAAGGTGAGAGTACTTGTTCCACAAGCAAACAAAAAAATTGCCCTACTTGCCTACCCATATAAAGGCCAAAGGTAACCCTATACTACTCAACTATTGATCCCTAATTACACCCTTGTAATCTGTTTGCTAACTTGGCCGTTGGAGCCTCTTCCCACCGGACACCTCCGGGGGCTTTGTCTTGCAGATTCTGACCTACAGACGGTAGCGCAGCGGTGGTGGCGAATTGAGGTGCATCACTCGGCATTTGATTTTAAATTCATAGTCATTGTGAAGTGACATTAGCCTCATGGCTATAATTCTGTTTCTGCCAACTCTTCATATTTCAAGTTTTGAATTCCTTATCTTTGTTTTTTTTGTGAGAAGGATGTTTATGAAGATTTTGTTCATAAGGGCTGAGATTCGATCCACCTCTTTCGCTGCTCATTTTTGGATTTTTCTGATGTTTGTTATCTCTATATCTCTTAAATGAGGAATTTCAAACGAGTGACTTAATTCTACAATCATTTAGTGCGCCGTCAATTCATATTCTGCTGCCTCTTCGTTATATGTAAAAGGTAACTTACTTTTGTGTTAGACTATCATCATTGTGCTTTTGAACTACTGGTCTTTCTCAATTTTGTTGTTTCTTCCTTTATATTTAAATATCCAAGCTTATTTTTTGTTTCAGTTTATCTCTTAAGTTTGCCAAAATCTTCATCTTCTCCAGTCGTCTCTAGGTTTTCTGTGCATCACCCGTCTTCGTGTTTTTAAAGAGTGATTTTTGTTTTCAACTCAATGTCTAATCTCTTTACTGCATGCTCTAAATTTGATAAGGTGTATCTTATCTTCAATTTCTGTCAATTTACTGGTTATGCATTTTTTTCTTATAATCCTGCAGTCGTCTTCTCCGGCGTATCTACTTCTAATTTTTGTTCTAAAAGACTCTTATCTGTGGTCCTTCACCCTAGTTAAGGCTACTATTTCTAACCTTAGGGTCCTTGTTTACCCACATGTCTTCCTCTGATCGTGCTGAGCCCACATGTCTTCCTCTGATCATACCGAGTCCCCCATAGAAGAAGCTCACTCTAATGAGGATTCTGGCCAAGTCACCGGATCCTCTGGCATATGCAGTATGCTATCTAATTCATACTTAGATGAATTGAAGAACTATTTCCTCTTTTTATCTTTGCGCTCCTGCGAACTTTGAATGCGTTCGCAATCCTCCTCATGGCTTTATACCATGTTATTTAGCACATTTGAATTTCGGTCTTTACTTTCCTCTTCCTCAACACTTTGTTGATATTTTGTGCTTGTACAAAATTGCATTGTCCTAATTTCATCCCAAGGGCATCACTATCATAATGTGGTTTCTTCGGGTGTGTGAGAAAGAAGACGTTCCTTTCACCCTTGAGTTGTTTCGCAACTTCTATCACCTTTGAAAAGTGAAAAATACCATCGATGAGTTTAATTTTTATCCTATGGTTGCTGGGGTTAAGCTTGTGAGAGGTTTCCCTAGTAAAGTTGGTCTTTGGCATACAAAGTATTTTTTTGTAAAACTTAATCAAAATTCCGAATTGCCTCTACCCTCTTGGAACTACAAAGTTCCCAAATATAAGCTTCCTGGTCTGAGTGTCTATTTTACAGCTGAAAACGAGATCGTGGTGACACTTCATGCTCATACACAACATCTCAGCCATGTTGATTCTGATGCTGAAGGTATTTTATTTGTTATTGTTTTGATATTTTTTATATGTATTCCTCCTTATACTTGATAAGTGTGTACTTCTTATGTGTGCTAGTTTGATCTTTTGATGTTTATTTTTGCGTAGACATAGACCTAGCTAGAGCTACTTTTGACAGATCGCTCATCGATAGCGAGGATAAGGAGGTGGTTGAGACCATTGTTCAACCTGACAATACTGCTGCAAGTAACACCCTCCAACAGGGTGTTAGTAAAACGAGCACTAGTATTCCCCTTGCGAAGGGAAACTCTACTGAGGGTGGAGAGGCAGTTAGCACTCATCCCGCTGGTGAGTTGAAAGAGAAGAATAACAAGAGGGAAAGGATTGATGGGTCTTCGAGCCACTCACTACCTCTAGTGAAAAGGGGACATAGCAGTCAGCCTTGCTCACAAACCGAGAATCTACCGATGGAGGGAACAATATTGGATACTCTCTCCAAACTTTCTCTTCTCAATACTTTAGTTGTGGTAAATTCGCTTCTTAATTTTAGTGACCTTTGTCATACCTTGACATTTTTATGTATATTAACTAACTCTTTTATATATCTTTTTTTCACTGTAAGGTCTGTGAGAGCCTTCAACTTGTGAGAGCGCGGCTTTCAAAGTTCTCTTATGCGGATGAGTCACTAGTGGAGAAATATAAGGCAAAAGAGACCAAATGTGTGGCCTTAGAAGCTTCCCTTAAAGCCTCTTAGGAAGAGGCGAACACTACTAAGGAGCGTGCTAGAATTGCAGAGGAAGTAGTTGTCAAGCTTCATTTTGAACTACAGGAGATGCGCACCAGTGGACCTGCTTCTCCTAAGTATCCTCAAAATTTGGTGGATCGGCTTTGCAATACGAAGACCTTCTTCAAATTATTCAAGGATGTTTCTAGCTCTGCTTGCACCGTAGGTTATTGTGAGGCTGTGAAAGATATGCACGAGTGGAACCTAACTTTGACGCTACAGAGTCTGGCCTCATTGAATAAGTGTACTGCTACACTGGCGAAATAGAAGGCCATACTCAACGATGGCTTTATTGAGAATATTGTTGATGGTGAACACCCCTATGTTTTTCTATCGCATCTTGCTAGCCTTCCTTGCCTACCTTCTGTGGCCGAGTTAAAGGTGTGTGAGGTTGATTATCTGGAGGACCTTCCATTTGGTTCTCGCACTATTATGCCACCTCCTAATCCAGACGTCATTGTGGCAACTGAAGCTCATGCGAACATTGACCTCACTACTCAGCAATCCAGCATATAAGACACTGTTATTATTGTTCAGCCTTTGCCAACCCCTAACTCTGAAGTTAGTTGATTTTTAGTATACTGGGCTCTTGGATTTTTTATTGTAATTTTAAGACAATATTTTGGTGTATGTCTATAATATTTGTGCAACTTTGGCTATTAATGTTGATCTATCCTTCTTCTTTTACATTTTCTCATTGCTCTTGTTTATGTGCATGACTTCAATATTTTGGTTGATCATAAATATTTGAAATGACTTGACTTTCTGGGATGCACTGATCATTTTTTTGATCACTACAGATTTTTTCCACATGATTTCCACTGCCCTATTAGTTTGCTTCGTGCCACTCAATCTTTCAGCAAGGAGTGTGAGGAGCTCAATTCTTCTTATCGCTTTTCTCGTATTGATTTGCTTCCCTTATGCATTGGGTGGAAACTTCCTATTCCCGCTCCATTTCCATCTTCATCTACAACATGTCCTTATAGTAAGTTTGTTCCTGATGGATATAATGTTGAATCGCTTAGCAAGGATATTGTTCGAGGTTTGGTTGATCTTGAATCCGCTGGTGCATACATGCGGTCGCTTAACCTTACTGTCTGTGTCCAAGAGTAGTTGTTATCTTTAGGCGTTCATTTGAATTACATGCTTCTAGGTTTTAATGATCTTGAAGCAAAGTGGGATAAGACTGTAAAGGACACCCAAGATGCTGCGTAGTTTACATAGGATTTGCAACGAGCAAAATGGTCTTATTCTGCGTTAACAGTTGACCATGGTGAAGATGCTTTGGCAACATAAAGATGCTAGAAATTATGCTGCAAGCAAGACTCGCGAGGCCCATCAAAAGACATTGATCAGTGACAAACTATGTGCTTGTATTGATGATTTGTTCAATAAGTTGAAGAAAAAGCAGGATGAGTGTGATCACTTTTCATCCTCTGCCCTCAGTTGGCAAAGCAAGTTCGATGAATAGTTTGTATAAACACACAGATGCAAAGTGAAAATGAGCAACTTCGCGCTATGTATGATCATCTTGATTCGTATGTGTACCAACTTGAGCAAGCTTGTGTTGAGTACAAAGATAAACTTCAGGCTCTCCCTTTCTTCATCTCGCAGAACTACTTGTCGTGGAGATCTTACTGCGAGAATTGGCGGTGAGAGGATTAACTTGTCTGAGGTTGTCCGATCGTATATTCGTGGCCTAGAGGAAGAAATACATAATTTAAGGGCTGAAATGAAGTGCTATGATGAAACTGTTAAAATTATGAGCATAGAGCTGGACCGTGAGGAGTTCAGCCTTATAACCGACTTCAAGGCATATTATGCTAGATATCTTGGTCATATGGAGTGAAGGGGTCTAATACGCCATCCTACTTTTTTACACATGAAATGATGATACAACCATATGGTTAGCGAAGAGCGTGAGGCTGAGGAAAACCGATATAGGACTAAGCACTTCCATCGCAAAGTTGAGCACAGTCGTCGTTGTGGTGGTTCATTTTTTTCTGGATCAACATAAGAATCTAGGTGTAGATACCATGTAGTGATTTTTTCTTCTGAACAACGATGTTCCTTTTGTTCCGGCTTTTGGATGTTGTGGTTGTCCAGTTTTTTTCTTCATACTTTTGAATGTTCTTGACTGCATGATTCATTTTTCTTCACAAGATCTCTTTCTCATACATCTATTGTTTTTTTTAGTATTGAAACTCTTTTTCTCGCGAAGCCGTAATATCTACAACTTAATTTAGTCGTTGTTTCATAGGCATATCTGCCGTGTAGCAAGATCTATTATTTTCTCTATTAATAGTATGTAATGTGCAAAGCCGCAAGATCTATTGCTTGATTTTATCGCTCTATTAAAGCCAGGTTTGCCTGGTAACAAGATCTGTAGCTTGATTTTTTATTGAGAGTGCGAAATTGCAAGATCTATTGCTTGCTTTTGTCGCTTCGTTGTGGGCATATCTGCCGTATTGCAAGGTTTATAACTTGCTTTCTTTTATATTTTGTGAAGAGGCAGGGTGAGTGGCGTTTGTAATTGATACTTATGCTGCTATTATTATGCGTTCCTCTTTTAATAATTTGTAACTTAGTTTTGCAACCGCAAGGTATAGCTGTTTGAAAATAAAAGATGTTACTCCAAAACATCTATATTGCGATAATATCGCCTTCAATAAAACAATGGAACGAACACCACCAATGATTATATCATGGTTTCTATACATTAAAACTAGATTTTCTTGCCTCTTTGATGATTCTACACATAAAACTTTCTTAAGTTGATTATTTACCAAGTGTTAGAAACACTGCTTCCATCCATTTTCTCTAACTCATAGCAGTTTGATCGGTGCATTTTCGTTATCTTGTACGGTCCTTCCCACTTTGGGCACAACTTTCCTTTTTCATCAGCTAGGCTAGGTTCATTCTTCCTTAGCACAGATCGCTAATTTGGAATTGTGTTTCCTTGACCTTCTGGTTTTATGCTCTGAACATCCTTTCTTTGTACTTTGCTTCCTTGATCGCCGCCCTCTATCTCTTCTCTTAGACTTTATCTAAGTCCAACCCCACCATCTCTAGATTGATGTCTTCATTATATCATTTGACTCGAAGGCTTGATTGTCCAATTTCCACTGGTATTACTGCTATGTGCCCATATACCAGACTATATGGTGTTTCTCATGTTGGTTCTTTCAATGTTGTTTTGTATGACCACAAAGTATTGGGTATCTCATCAACCTGGCCTGCTCGCTTCCCTTCCAAATTTTTCTGAATACCTTGGATGATCGTTTTATTCGTTACTTCTACCTGACCGTTGGCTTGAAGGTGAGCCATGTAAGTTAATTTCTCTGTGATTCCCAGTTTCAAACATCACTCTGTAAACACCCTACTTGCGAACTGTGTACCATTGTTGGTGACAATGGTTTTTGGTACTCCAAAGCGACAAACTATATTCTACCAGAAAAAGTTTTCTCGTTGCTTCCACTGTCATTATTCCTAAGGGCTTCGCTTCTACCCACTTTGTGAAGTAATTAACTTCTACAATTAAAAACTTGGAACTACCAGCACCTTTTGGAAAAGGTCCAACTACATCAATTCCCCATTTATCAAAATGCCAAGCTCTTTACATTCCTGTTAACGTTGATTGCGGCTTGTGCGATAATAGAGCATTCATCTGGCATCTTTTGCATTTAAGGACGAAGTTATATGCGTCAGTAAACATGGTTGGCCAGTAATATCTTGTTCGAATGATCTTTTTTGCGATTTTTTGAGATCCTTAATGTGATCCGCATAATCCTTCGTGTACTTCCTTGGAGATTTTGCTAGCTTGCAATGGTCTTACACACTTTATCCATGAAGATGTGTATCATTTCTTGTATACGCTTCTGTCTTCATGAACATAGTTATGGGATTGCATTTCTAGCTTCCTGGCTTGTACTTTGTACGTCGGTAGCTTCCCCTTGTCAAAGTATTCAATCAATGGTGTCATCCAGTTTACCTCCTGCGCTTGAACTACTGACACGGTTGTCCTTGTTGTGCTCCTAATTGGAATGACTTCTACTTTCACATCCTTTTGTTCAGCTAATGATTCAAATCATGCCATTGTTAGCTTGCTCAAGGTATCTGCCTTCATATTTTCACTGTGGGACATACTGGATGTTGAAGTGTTCAAGGTGAGCGATGATTTAACGGACCCTGGTTAAGTACTTCATCAATTTCTCTTCTGGCACTTCGTAGTCTCCTCGTACTTATTGTATCACTATATGTGAATTGCTAAATGCTCGAATGCTCTTAGCCTTCATGTTAACTATGAGATCTAAGCTGCATATTAATGCCCCGTACTCAGCTTCATTTCTAGCTTCCACTGCATTTATTGAAACCGCCAAATACAAGTATATTGTTTCTCCCTGAATCGGTGCTCTTTCAAAGTTGAGAGTGTCTGAAGTTGGTCCTTCAATGACTTGTATGCTGCTTGAACACATTGCGCTCTAGCTGAACTTCATAGCCTTTTTAAGGATTTCAAATAGTTGAAGTGTCTTTCGGTTGCTTTTAATACAAACCTACTAAGCGAAGCTAGCAATCCCATTAAGATTTGGACTTCCTTTCCTGTTCGTGGTTAGGGTAGATTAAAAATTGCTTGAAATTTCTCTGGATTAGCCTCAATCCCTTTCGAGGATACCTTGTATCCCATGAATTCATCTGCACTTACCATGAATGTGCATTTTTTTGGATTTAGCTTCATTCCAATTGCACTTAATGTATCCAGGGTTTCTTTTAAGTCATTCGTAAAGTCACATGTTCGCCTACTTTTTATGACCATATCATCTATATATGCTTCTATATTGTGCCCAATCTGGCTACGGAACGCATTATTAACCACTCTCTACTATGTTGCCCCTACATTTTTCAACCCGAATGGCAACTTCACGTAGCAAAGTATCCCAAAACTTGTTATGAAGCCCATATTTTCTGCATCTCCTGGGTTCATAAATATTTGATGATACCCTTTGTAGGCATCCAAAAATGTGAGGACTTTGTACCCCGAGATTGCTTCTACTAGTTTATCGATCTTTGGCAAGGGATAATAATCCTTTGGGCATGCTTTGTTTAGATCGGTGAAATCTATACACATCATCCACCCAGAGTCTGCCTTTTTCACCATCACCGGGTTCACTAGCCATTTTGGGTATATCACCTCCTTTGTGATCCCAGCTTGCAACAATGCCTTTACTTCTTCCTCGATTGCCTTTTATCTATCACTGGCGAAGCTTTTTTGTTTCTGCTTGACCGGCTGGATCGAATCAGCGATGTTCAAAGAATGAGTTGCAATACTCAAATTGACTCCTCCCATGTTCTGTACACTCCATGTGAATGTGTCCTTGTGATCTCTTAGAATTTGTATCACTCTCTGTTTCTCTTGATCTAGAAGATATTTCCCTATTTTGACACACTCATCATTGTCATCCATAATGACATATTCAGTTTGTTCTCCAAGGACTACTGGATGGTCTACCTGGTTAAGTGAGTCATTGTTGGTGATAGTACTAACCATTTTTGGTTGTTCGACAATTTTTCCTGCTTTCATTGCGATGACCATACACTGTCTGGCGGTCTGTTGATTTCCCCTCACCGTTGCAATCCATGTTGGGGTTGGGAACTTCATGATTAAATGGTATGGATACCATATTGATTTCGCTCTATTCATCCATGGTCTACTGATAATAGCGTTAAACGAACTTGGAGCATCCATGACAGCAAAGTCACAGATTATGGTGCAGTTTCTCTCATTCTCACCAATTGTTACAAACAGCTAATTGTTGCCTAATGGTGTCTCTGCTCGTCCTGTGAACCCTACGAGCACTGATGTGGATTTCTTCAAGTCGGTCCTCTTAACTCCAAGTCTGTCGAAACAATCTACGAAAAGGATTTTTACCACGCTTCCATCATATACGAACACTCTATGAACCGTCGTGTTTCTAATTTTGGAAATAATGACCATGGGATCATTGTGTGGTGAGGTATTAGGAACAACATCATCTTCGCTAAACGTGATTGTTTCGTCAATACGCAATCTTTTATCCAAGGCTCCTGTGGAGGTGAATACCTAGCTTTAACCTTCCAAGCATTATTTGATAGGGACTCTGTTAACCCATGTATAGAGAAGACTACTTTCTCTGGAGCTTCGTTGGACACATCCTCTTCATAGTCTACTATTGTCGTCATCTTTTGATTTCTGTTCTGAGTGTTCGCTGTGGCTTAGGTTTTGGCCATGGAGTTTCCTGCCTTCCTCGCTTCGTTGTATCTATTACCATCATCTTCCTTCCTGTATTGTCCAAGATAACCATTTCTCAAGTTTTCTTCTATCTGCCTCTTTAGATCTTTGCAATATTCGATATCGTGACCGTGGTCCTTATGGAAGGCACAATAGTATTCTTTTGATCTTTTCTCTGGAGGCGCTACCATTGGCACTGGTTTGCGGAATAGATGTTTGTTCACTTTCCAGATCTCCCGTCATCATTTTGTTAGCGGTGTCTCCTGGGACAAGATGTTTTGTGTTCATGCTTCTCTTCCTTTGAAAGGGAAGTTTCATGTCCCCTTCTTTGCTAAATTTCTTTGTGAGTTCTCTATTACTCTTTTCTCGCATCGCTTCCGCTCCATTTTATAGTTGTTAGCTTCCTCGGTTTGCACATACTGCTCAATCATTTTTTGTAGGTCCCTTGGATTTTATGGCATGTTTTTGTTAGTTCCTTATAGAACTCTCCCGACCGCATTCCCCCCGTGAACGCACCCAAAGAAGATTAAAATGACAAGTCCAGAACCTGCAAACTTTCTGTAACGAACCTACTGTGGTATTCTGCCAAACTTTCATCACTTCGTTGAGCTACATTGTTCAGGTCTGCAATTGTCTTGGTAAATTTCTACTTCTGGTAGAAGCGTCCCAAAAATAGATTTGACAGTTGTGCTCAAGATGTGATACTTTTGTTTGGTAAATGTTCATACCGTGTGATCAATGTTCCTGACAGAATTATAGGGAACACCTTACACACCAACTCGATTTCAGCATCGCAGAGCCTCATGCTATTACGATAAGAATGTAGGAATTCTTTTGGGTCGGTTGTCCCATCATAGATGTTGACATGCAATGGTAATTTGAAGTCCTTTGGCATCTTGAAGTTGCAAAGATGTGGTTCTAGTGGTGACTTGTCTGCATCGCCATCTGCTACTATCTTTCTTAATCCGTCCCCATATTTAAGGTCACCATCGTTTTAATCAATTTTTTACTTACCCTTGGGAACTTTGGTTTGAGAGTGGCTAGGAACTAATTATACAATTGCTCTTTGTTCACTTCTAGAAACGATGTGAACGCTCTCCTTTCCTTTTCCTTGTTCGTGTTAGAAGATTCTTCCTTTTATTCATCTTTTGTGTCATCCCTAACGTGTTTTTGCTCTCTGCTGGGAATGTGATCCTGATTTTTGCTAGAATGTACACGCATGTGCTCTTCCACCTATTTGCTCTTGAGTGTGGAGGTTTTGACTTCTTTCACTTATGGTGAACACCATTATCGACTTGTCGGGAATAAACGTCTGGAAAAAATTTGTGTCCCCACAGACAGTGCCAAATGTTGTGGTATTCCCAATCTGATTGGTTGATCGTTGTTCGCCTCAGTGTGCCTGCTAAAGAGATCTCGAAAGTGGTCCGGGGAAAACACTTTGACGCCCATAGTTACTTCCTCTTCAAAATCAAGCCTATTTAGTCTAGTTACACTTACCTGGATTCATACCCTTCTTGTTCCTTTTATAGTGTATCACAAACATGGCTCCATTTTATTCAGGCTTGCTATCGTGTATTTGATCGTGGCTGACACCTGATTGTGGTGTCCGCTTTTCTCAATTTGTAGGTTTACCTTGTTTGTCCCGAGTGCATCTGCCTCAATTTTCCTCACTGGTTAACATCATGCCCTTTGTGGTTTGGGCCTGCCGCTTAGTATTTGGCCTACCCCTCTGGAAAAAAAAAGAAGATGAATTTACTATTATACCCTTAATATCCCCTCTCCTTATGAATCCTTACCCTAACCACACTTCATCTTCTCCATTTCCACCTTGCCACTGCTAGCCTTATCATTCATGTCAAGAGACTCCACGAGTTGGCTTCGGCGGTGGTGCATCACCCAAGCTCAATCACCTTTCAACAGACCTTCACTCAATCACCTATCTCCGGTAGTTGTGGCTTTTTAGATAGGGCGATGAGGCGCTAGGTTTCAGGGGCGGTGGTTGTGACAGGGCAAGGCGGTGGAGGAGACGGGTCTGACAAGGCAAGGTTTTGAGGGGATGGTGGTTTTAGGTGGCGGCAAGGATTTTAGGGGTGGCAAGGCTTGGTTTTAGGGTCCGACAGGGCTAGATTTTAGGGACGGCGGTTGTGGTGGGGTAGGCAGAGAAAGAGGCCAGTCCGACAGGGCTAGTTTTTAGGGGAGATAGTGGTGGTGGGCGGGGTTGAGCGGAGGAGGAGGTGTGGTGGAATGGGACATGAGATGGCTTGTAGACAGAGATATTACAACAGAGAGTGCCGGGGGAAGGAGATGAAGAACGGTGGAGTGTGGCAGCGTGCGTTGGAGCACAGTGGCATAACGGTGGAGGAAAGAGGCACATCGGTGGTGGAGTAAATTAGGGCTAGGATGAGTAAACAACGCCATGGAGATCTAGTGGCCCACAAATTTAAGGGCAAAATTGTCCATTCAGATTCGACATATGGTCCAAGGGTATTTTTATCATTTCAAGTAAGATCAACTTCCAGAAATGCATTTTTGCTAAGGTGCTTCGTGGTGGGGGTAAGATCAAGATTGTTGGGTAAAGTGAAGGTGAGTACGGCGAAAGGGGGGCTGTAGGCGGAGATGTGTACGTTATTAGAACAGGGATGGGAGAGAAAGGCGACAGATAAATGTCCAATTGTAGAATTATTGTATAAAACATGTAGAGCAAAGTGCATATATAATCTTACATAATTCACGAAAGTGCAAATATATAACCCTGTGATAATTGAAAGTGCAAATACCCTAGATAGTGTATGTGAAAATATAACCTTTTTCGGAAAGTTTAGACCTGAATTGGGTGAAAAACCAATTTTGCCCCTCAAAAAAAAGAAAAAACAAATAAATTTACTATTTTAACCCCCAAAACTACTAATCTAATGCTTCTTCTTGGGCCTCAAAACTTCTTCGCCCCCAAACTCAACAAACTCTTAGGAGCCTGCACATAACAAAACCCTAAGTTTCACAAATTCTTCTAATAAAAAAATCCAAGATAATGAAAATTAATCAGCCTACCTCATGAGCAAGAGGCTTCGCAATGAAATTCAACGTTTCAGATCGGAAAGCGGCACGAATTTGGGTGAAGTTGTTGTCGAGGAGATAGCGGTCGATGATGAACACTACCTGAACCAGCATGATTGTCCCCTTCCCAAATTTTTCTGCATTCTTAGATCTTGTATTACGATTATGGTTGAGTTTTGGCATGGTGAGGTTGATTCTCCGGTATGCCTTTAAGAATCGAACCAGCGATTTCTAGTACTGGGAGCACCAGGTGGTGGAGGTGGCGGATGGTGGTGGGGAAAGATTTGTGAGCGGGGAGAGAGGGTGGTGGGTCTTGATTTTCTGGCTCTTGACTTAGCGGTGCCGAAAATGGTGCCGAAAATAGCAGAGGTGGTGTGGGGCTGTGAGGGTGACGAGCAGGGAGAGGGGTTGGTGCTGGTGGTTGGAAAGGGATGGTGGTTGTGGCTCATATTCTCTTCATACCTCTCGGTGGTAACGTTCTCGCCGGCATTGTGGCAGGGGGTTGGCTGTTGGTGGTGGTGGTGGTCGGGTGGAGGCGGTGAGGTGGTGGTGGTCTGGTGGTAGAGGTGGAGCGATGGTGGAAGGTGGTGGAGCAGCGGTGGGGCAAAGGCTATTTTGTCTTTTAGATTTTTAATTTTGGTCCAAAGGGCAGTTTGGTCATTTTTATCAGTCGGTGGCCTGAAATGGCTAGTCAATGCCGGAATATAGCTTTTAGTGTTATATTTGCACTTATGCAAAAGAGTTATGTTTATATTTACACTAAAAATTATCTCATTGTTATATCTGTACTTTCTCAATTATATAGGGTTATATTTGCATATTTCCCAAACATGCAAAGTTAAAAATGAATAATTTGTTTGATTCATATTGATTTAAGAGTCCGTCTCTTGAAAACGATCTTTCCATATACCATGGAAACACCAAGGTTTAAAATGCAAATTAGAAGAAATGAAGATAAAATTTTTGAGTTGTATGAATCGGGTTATAAACTTTATAATCACTACACGTATAATATTTTTTTATATTACAACTAATAGCTTATACTTTTTATTGAACTAATTAAACCTCATCTTTCCATAAATTTATGGAAAAACCAAAAACCAAAACCGTCTTTCCCAAAACTTTACCTTGATTTAAAAGTCATTTTTGTAAAACATAGATAATCTAATATCAGCCAAGGTCTTGCCATGCCATTTGTGGGCTGCTCTACTCAATTTCCATCTCCACTAGGGGGGCGAGCAGTTCAATTTAATCCATTTTTTGTTGGCTTAATTTTTCTCCCTAGAATTTTCTAGAATTATCCGAATCAAATTCAAAATTCGGTTTCGATTTGACACCGAGTTCAAGGCGAATAAACCAAATACTTGATCATTTGGACATCAATTGTGGCCCATGCAAAAAATTTATAATTGGGTCATATATTTAACTTAAAGTGTCATAAACTGAGGGGTAAAAGAGTAATTCTACTAGGCAAGCTATCTTTAATTCGACAACAGAAAAGAAGCAAATGCCAACTGCAGCTAGAGTGGAGTTGTGAGCTTCCGGAGAAGTTTCTCAGTGAAGAAAAATGGTTGTAACTACTCAGAAGTTGTTAGACTTTACAGTTAGATTAGCTGAGTATAAAGGTAGCCCAAGAATGGGAGATAGTTATCGGATTTGATCTTTGTTGTTATGGTTCTTGGAACCGAGAGAGTTGCATTTCTTTTCTCTTCTGTTATGGTTCATGACATTTGGTATCAGAGCGAGGTATTTCCTTGGCAAAGCATGGCAGAGAGCACGCGTCTGAAGATATGGGAGAGTCAATTGAAGGACCTCAATGGGAGAATGGTGAATTCGGCTCAAGAGTCAAAGCAATTAGGAATAGAATTGAGGCAGCGAGCTGAATTAGGTCAGAAGAAACAGAAGGAATTGGAGGCGTCGATACATGAAGTGTGAAGGGAGATTTGAATACAAAATTTGAATCAATGATGAAGATAATGAACGATATGAGAAGGGAGGTACAGAGGATAGCTGAAAATAACAACTCCAACAAAGGTAACCCTCGAACTCAGCCTATGATAGATTTTCCTGCTGTTAATAATGTTTATAGAGGATCTGTACCGATCATAAATAACCCTAGGATCAGGACTAATCATGCTGAGGACTGGAGGGAGAAAATAAACCAACCTCGGGTAGAATTAACTGATTTCTCAGGTGAGGGACCTAGAGAATAGGTAAGAAAATGTAAAAGGTTCTTTAACTACTATCAGATAGGGGATCCTCAAATAGTGGAGGCTATTGAGATTTATCTGGAAGGTAGAGCAGAGATTTGGTATCAAAGTGAGAGAGAGGTGAAAAACTTGAGCCTGTGGAATGAATTCTGTAAAGCTGTGGTTAGAAGATTTTCATAGATTGGTGGTAGGGATGAAATAGAAGAGTTTAACAAGTTGTATCAAGCGGGTAACGTCCGTTCTTATCAGGAGAATTTTGAAGAACTGAGATCAAGGATTATTAGTAAACATCCAAATCTATCTGAGCAGTATTTTGTGTCCAGTTTTGTCAGTGGTTTAAAAGAAGAATTAAGACCTATAGTGAATCTTTTCAAGCCTGAGACTCTTCATGATACTGTAGAATTATTTTTTTTACAAGAGATGAACTTAGAAGTAATGAATAATAAGGGTAGAGGTTCAGTGAACACTATTCCTAATACTGCTAATCCTAGGCCATCAGTTTCTGTTTTCAAACCTATAACAGAGAGATATCCTAATTGGAGATCTAATTCCGGAGAGAAGAAGTTTAACTCTGATAGGTTTAAAAAGATTTCACCCCAGGAGACTCAGTATAGGAGGGAAAACAATTTATGTTACAAGTGTGGGGAAAAATTCAGACAAGTGAACCATATATCAGCTTTAGAACATCTGGAACCTGGTGAAATTTTTGTTGAAGAACAAGAAGATGATGTGCCTGAAGTTAATCAAGAACATGAAGAGTTTTCTCTGTAAGCTATTAGAGCTGAGGATAGAGCTGATGGTATAGAGATCTATGGCACATTACAAGGCAGAAGAATTCAAATCTTATTGGACACATGTTCTACTCATAGCTTCCTGGATCCAAAACTGTTGGAAGAGACTGACCTCATGGTTGTTAATACCAAACCTTTTGTGGTAACCATAGCGGATGGAAGTAGATTTTATGGTTCATATAAATGCCCTGAAGTTGAATGGAGTGTAAAACAGTTACAATTTAGGTATGATCTCAGGGTGATGAAATTGGGAGGAGTTGACATGATATTAGGTGTGGATTGGATGACTTGTTACAGTCCCCTAACTTTTGATTTCAAAGCTCAGCATATCTCTTTTTATAGTGATGGTAACCACTGGCTGTTACATGGGGAGAAACCGAGGAAGCAACATCATGCAGACTACTATGTAGCTGATAAGAGGGAACAACTTGCAGTAGGAGATTTCAGAATGCATACTATAAAGCAAGACAAAGGGATTAAGAAAAGGTAAGATTACCAAGAGCCAGCTGATGTTGAACCTGGTCAAAAGGGTAATAAACCTCATACTGGAATAACTGGAAGAGAGCAGGAGCATGACAGAATTTTCCAACAGCTTAACCCTTTAGCAATTCCAAGTGCCATTAAGCAGGTTCTGATCAATTTCTCTAACGTTTTTATGATTCCCAAGACATTACCTCCAGAAAGGAAAATTGATCATCAGATTAATTGAAGCCTGATTCTCAACCATTCAAATTAAAATCTTATAGGTACCCCCATGCTTATAAGGACGAGATTGAAAGACAAGTGAAGGAGATGTTGGAAAACCAAGTTATTCAAGTTAGCACAAGCCCTTATTCATCCCCAGTTATTCTAGTAAAGAAGAAGGATGCCACTTGGAGACTTTGCATTGATTATAGGAGGTTGAATGCACCGACAATCAAGGATAGATTTCCTATTCCTTTAAAAGATGAGTTACTAGATGAATTGTTTGGATTAAAATATTACTCTAAACTAGATCTTAGAGCAGGCTACCACCAAATTAGAGTGAGAGGTGCAGATGTACCTAAAACAACTTTTCAAACTCATAATGGTCACTTTGAGTTTATTGTAATGCCTTTTGGTTTAACCAATGCTCCAGCTACTTTCCAAGCACTCATGAATCAGATTTTTTCCAAGTATTTGAGGAAGTTTGTGTTAGTCTTCTTTGATGATATTCTAGTATACAGTGACACTTTAGGGCAGCAAGAACAACAGTTAGCAGTTGTACTTACTGTATTAAGGGAACAACAACTGTATGCTAAACTCTCTAAATGTATGTTTGCTCAAAGTAGGGTGGAATACTTGGGACATGTAATTTCAGGGTTAGGAGTAGAAATGGATATGCAGAAGGTGGAATGTATATTGAAGTGGCCTGAGCCACAGAATGTTAAACAACTGAGGGAATTTTTGGGACTCACAGGGTATTATAGAAGATTCATAAAAGGGTATGGCTTAATATGCAAACCTCTACATAAGTTGTTACAAAAAATGGATTTAAGTGGTCAGAAAAAGCTTCTAAAGCTATGCAAACCCTGAAAGAAGTAATGACAACAGCTCTAGTCTTAAGAATGCCAGATTTTACAAAACCCTTTGAAATAGAGATAGATGCTTGTGAGTTTGATTTGGGAGCAGTTTTAATGCAAGAACAGAGGCCAATAGCTTATATTAGTAGAGCATTCTTCCAAAAGAATAGGGGATTGTCCATATATGAGAAGGAGTTGATGGCATTAGTCTTAGCTATTGATAAATTGAGGCACTACTTGGCTGGAAATCATTTTATCATTAAGACAGATCATAGAAGTTTGAGGTACTTGCTGGATCATAAGCTAAACAATGCCCTTCAGTATAAGTGGATTGCCAAGCTACTAGGGCTAAGCTTTGACATACAGTATAAAACAGGTAAATGAAATGCAGCAGCTGATGCTTTATCAAGAAATCCAGTTTTGATGGACAGCTGTGGAGATCATGAACAGAAACTGCAGCCTCTACAAGGAGAGTAAATTATGAAATCGGTGGAAGAAGGGTTGTGGGATGAGAAGGGGGCAGCGTTGCAGGATGATCATTTGGTACCTACTCAGGAAAACAACAATAGGAAGAGGGAAAGCTTACAAGAGGGGCTTAACACTTTGTTGACAGGAAGTAAGGATATGGTTGGTGAATTGTTGATTCAGAAGGGCTGTAATCAGGAAAAGGAAGTTAGTAAGTTGGCACTGGAATTCGAGCCAATTAAGGAGGAAAAAACTTTGGAGACTTACAGCAGAGTGAGTTCAACCTTTGTTCCACTATGGATGACACAAATTGAAGCAAGTTATGTAGGTGATTAGTGGGTACAGGAAATTATCATCGGTGCCTTACTAAACAAAGATGCAAGATATGAGTACACATATGTAAGGGGATCATTAAAGAAAGGAAATAGAATTGTGTTTGGAGTAACTGGGAACACCAGGAAAGAAATCCTCAAAAGTATGCATTCTTCCCCTATTGGTGGGCACTCAGGTCAATCTGCTACCATAAAAAGAGTACTATCATTATTATTTTGGCAACAGATGAGGAAGCAGATTATAGACCTTATCAGAACTTGTGAATCTTGCCAGAGAAACAAGGTGGAGCATTGTCAATACCCTAGTTATTTACAACCACTTCCCATTCCTAGCCAACCATGGACACAGATTACTATGGATTTCATAGAGAAACTTCCCAAATCAGGAGATTTTGACACCATCTTAGTGGTTGTGGATAGGTTCACTAAATATGATCATTTTTTACCTGTATCTCACCCTTTCACTGCAGCTCAGATAGCTTAAGTATTCCATAATGAAATCTGTAAGTTGCATGGTGTGCCTGAAACTATAACATCAGATAGGGACAAGGTGTTTACAAGTCATTTCTGGCAAAAGCTGATGTCATTAATGGGGATTAAGCTACAATTCAGTTCTGCTTACCATCCTGAAACTGATGGTCAAACAGAAAGAGTAAATCAGGTATTGAAAAGCTATTTGAGATGTTTTTGTGGTAAGAAACCTAATACTTAGAAGGAATGGCTCAGTTCAGTACAATGGTGGTATAACACCACTCATCATCACAGTATTAACATGAATCCACATGAGGCATTAATATGGGATCAAGCCTTTGGCAGTTCGTATTGGTTCTTTTAGGAATGTTTTATTTCCTGCAGCTGGTGAGGTGATGCAGCAGAGAGAAAAAATCAATCAATTGCTGAAACAGCATCTTCAGAAGGCTCAAAGTAGAATGAAGTTTTTTGCTGATACTAAGAAGACTAAGAGGGTTCTGAAAGAAGGGGATATAGTATACCTCAAATTGCAGAAATACATACAGCACTCAGTAGCTCAAAGACAGAACATGAAGTTGGCCCCCAGATTTTATGGCCCCTATAAGATTCTACAGAAGATAGGTGAAGTAGCTTACAAATTGGAACTGCCAGTGGGGAGTAGAATTCACCCTATATTTCATGTTTCACTCCTAGAGAAACACCACAGTTCTCTTCTTGAACAATGTACTCTGATTCCTGAAACTGGTGTGGATGAATTGCTAATTTTGGAGCCTTTGAGAGTGTTGCAAAGAAGGTTGTCCCAGAAAGGTGAGGAGTATGTTATTCAATGGTTGATAGAATGGAAACACCTCCCTAAGTAGGAGTCTTCATGGGAGGAGGCAGCCATGATCACTCAACAGTTTCCTCAATTCAAACCCTGAAGGTGAACCAGTTTTTTATTCTTTTTTATTTGCTTGTGGACAAGCTTATTTTAAGGATTATGGATTGTCATAAACTAAGGGGTAAAAGAGTAATTCTACTAGGTAAGATGTCTTTAATTCGGCAACAGAGAAGAAGCAAATGCCAACCGCAGCTAGAGTGGAGCTATGAGCTGTCGGAGAAGTTCATCAGTGAAGCAAAACGGTTGTAACTACTCAGAAGTTGTTAGACTTTACAGTTAGATTAGCTGAGTATAAAGGTAGCCCAAGAATGGGAGTAAGTTATCGGATTTGATCTTTGTTGTCAGAAGTTGTTAGACTTTACAGTTAGATTAACTGAGTATAAAGGTAGCCCAAGAGTGGAAGTTAGTTATAGGATTTGATCTTTGTTGTTATGGTTCTTGGAACCGAGAGAGTTTCATTTCTTTTCTCTTCTAAAACTCAAGAATTACCATAGAAAATTTGTTATTAATTCTTTGTTCATGAAATAAAGTTAGTCATTTAAGGTCCAACAGCCCGCAGCCATGTTATAAAAAGGCTTCCAAATTTAACCAGATGAAGTGATACCCTATTTGAAATTTAGTTTTACCACTTTTTCTAGTACTTACTAGTGTGTTCCAACATGACTAATCTAACCAAGTGCATAATAACGTAAAACGTATAGGACACATGACTTGGTTATGCAGTTCGGTGTAATCCACCTACATCTGCGGGGCTTGGCCCAGTTCAGAATGAACCCACTAATTAGAAAGATATAGTACAGAGTACAGTTTACAAAATACTTATCTTTACTAACTATAACACGTGAAGTCTGCAAGCTCCCCTTGCTACCGATCCGCCTTGATCAGACTCCCTCTGACCTTGAAACTCGTCGACGCTGGATCTCCTCCTCCCGAGGAATTAAGGCTTATGATTCTGAACTTTGTGAAGCAGGTCAGGTATGTTGGAACACAGTAATCTGACTCTTTGCAATTCTTGAAAATCTCAAAAAATCTATATGCAGATTTTTGCTCTATTAAATCCGTGAGTATGCAGTCGTGTTTGTCCCAATTTATATCCACGAATAGATTGGAATACTCCTTGATTATCTCCATAATATTCCTATTCCAAATCTGCTTCTTGAAGCATATCCAAATCCCATAAATAAAGGGATTTACCTTATATCAATCTATCTCATATATTCGATATCATCTCCTTATAAGTAGGGATTTTCCATAAATCAATTATGCTTCACACGCCTGATATACATAGCCAAATATACGAATTCCATAAGTTATAAAATACTCCAATATTTTGACTCTGATGTCCATAATTCCTTGGCGTGAATTATGATGATTACAGTATGTTCCAACATGGAAGGATTTTCGGTTCAACAATAAGTTTACACAAAATTTCCAATTAAATATTCACTTGCAAATCCCTTGACTTTACAATCTCCCCCTTTGGCATTTTTGTGGACCCATAATATTTTGGACATGTAATTCCCAACGAAAAACTTCCATCATCAAAAAACAGAATACCAGAATTCCCATACACATGAAATCCGAAAAGCAGAAACCATAAATCCAAAACATAAATGTTATTACATCTAAATTGAACAAAATAGTCAAATCCAACATCCAAAATCACTCCCCCTGGGACCACACATAGGCCAAAGGCAACATCAAAAACATCAAGTAAGCTCGCACTGCATCAGACATCAACTCAAGCTTCCAACCGCGACTTCTCTATCTCCAGACTAGTTTTTTCTGCCTCCAACGCAGCCATTTGTATACCTATAGCTCCTATTCTAGCATTCAGAACAATCAGCCTAGCCTCTTTTTCTGCTGCTGATGAAGAAGTCGATCCAGATGATTTCCATGGGAGATCATGCACATGCCTTAACCCGAACGTCTTCTTGCTGGGCCTAAGAAATTCTGTGTCAATAATCGCATCCGAAGCTTTTCCCTTCACTTTCGTACTTTTGGCTAGTGCAGATATCAGAGCAGGGTAAATCACTGCATCATTGACCTTGGGAGCAGTAGCTTGTCTGACTAAATGCTGCTGAATAAGTAGTCCAAGGTTGACATCCTTCTGTGTTCCAACACAGTACATCAATTTAGCCATTTCCCTTGTCAAGGCTGTGGTATTAGTAGATGGCAACCAACAATGTACAGCCACTTGATATAATCCAAAGAATCTTGAAGACAAGCATGATGCTTGTGAATATCCAGTTGCCGGTCATTCAACCTTATACCCACCAGAAATAACAACCAATATTTAATTATTAGACACTCCCAAGTCATCAGGAAAAACCCCCCCTATCTCAGGTGTCTTAAGACCCAGCAATTTGTTAATCCTGGTAGCAGAAACATCTATGATCTTCCCCCGTACATATACCCTACCATACCGTGGGGGAACTTATCTCTAAATTACCAGTCATAAGGTTAGAATATACCTCAAGTACAACCTGCCTGTTGTACTGTAGCTGGATAGTGGCTGCAGTAGTCATGCTAATTGCTTTCAGATAGTCCGAAAAACCACTATCCTTGTAAGCTTTTAAATCTACAGGTCTTTCAGC
The DNA here is from genome assembly GCA_037428765.1 of Rubia yunnanensis. Taxonomy (NCBI): domain Eukaryota; kingdom Viridiplantae; phylum Streptophyta; class Magnoliopsida; order Gentianales; family Rubiaceae; genus Rubia; species Rubia yunnanensis. Next base: position 77,708,542 of record CM075065.1, read on the forward strand.
AATGACCTTCCTTTCTGAGAAAAATTCTCCCATCTCTTCACCCTTTGAGTCAAAATATACAACAGAATAAGCCTTGCTTACAGAGGGGGGAGGTATGACTTTCTTTTTCGTGCAGTCATTCCTTCTCTTGCTCTTCTTTGCCTGGGCAGAAACCTTAGCTTTAGAAGCCTTTATCTTGCTTTTAGCCATCTGATAGAATTCGTCAAGCACCTCATCACTTGAGTATGCTAGATCTGGAATTTCCTGTGTTGGAACACTTCCTGAACCTTCAGCCTCATTCTTCTCCTCAGATTCTCCTTCAGGTTGATCATTTTGATCCAAATCCTCATCAGTCTTATCATCACTCTCAGAGACATACTTCTGATTAGAAAAATCTTCATCTGATGAGACTTCAGATTATCCTGCATCTCATCTTCTGCACCCCCCAGATTAGTATCAGAATCTAAATCCATATAATCATGTTCACCCTCCTATGTTAGAACACTGTCATCACTGTCTGACAACTCAATGATGATGGGCTTTCTTAATTCTTCCATCCTTTTGGCAGAATTCGAATCATAGAATCCCACTTGCAGTTTGTCACTGTTTCTCACAACTTCCCTTCCAGCCACTTCACTGTCATTTATTTCTCTCAAAGAAACAAAACTCGACAATGGGATATAACAATGCACATAGAATATGTCTTTTTCTCTAAATTCAGCATATCTTCCCATCACAAATTTCACATTATAATTCTCAATCCTCCTTATTCCGCCTATGCTACCGGTCACTAACTCCTTAACTTTAACAATCAGATATTCTCCTGTTATACTCCTAATCTTTGTTAAATCTATGGAAACTCTGTTTGCCTCAAGCCATTCAAAGATTTCACCAACACTTTTACATTCAATACCCATGAATTTTAATGGAGTAGGATCAGGACCAGTTACCGTGGGTTTCTTCTTCTTGATTCCAGAGGATTTTTCTTGAAAATTGGTTTCAACTCCGGATTCCCCATTCTGTTTATCGTTGCGGGGAGCCTCTTCCTCTTCCCTTTGTTTTTCAGCTTCCTCAGAATCTACTTCATCTGTCTCCTTTGACCTCATCTGATTCTCTTATTTCTTGGTCAGCACAATTTCTCTTTCCATCTGACAAAATCAATTCCAAATTTGTTGAACATTGATTTTCCTCCATAGTATCTGGCACCTCTGGTTCATGTGTAGGAGAGTTTGAAGTTGACATTCTTTAGCACAATATAGCAATGGAGAGGAGTTGTGAAGAGCAAGATTTTTCGGCAGGGATTTGGGGAAGAAAATATCGGCTGAGAGTCGAGGGATACGAAAGGATTTTTGGGCAAGTTTGAATCCCACTTTAACTCTTCATCTATTGACCTCTTTTCCCGCGAAGCCCACTTTTTAGATTTCCCAACTTGTAATTATGATACTTTCTTCACTTGTCAAGTCAAGTTGTCATTCCAAAAATAACTTCCAACACACCATACTAACTATCTCCTATTTTTGTACAACCTTGCTACCTTCCAATGTTTTGTTCTTTTCTGATTTTTCTAAACAAAAATAACCAACAAAACTATTTACAGGAAAAATAATTACGGTAAAAATTACCTCAGATTTGACAAACACCTAAGTGTTGTCCAAAACTCTCAAAAGAGGTGGCATCCAATGGCTTTGTAAATATATCAGCAAATTGCTCGTGTGTTAGAACATAGACTACTTCCACTTTTCTTTCAACCAGATCTCTAATAAAATGATGCCGTATGTCAATATGTTTGGTTCTCGAGTGTTGAACTGGATTCTTCGAAATGTCAATAGCACTTGTGTTGTCACGTAGAATCTTCAAGGGGCCTTGATGAATTCCATAGTCTTTCAACATTTGTTTCATCCATAATAATTGTGGACAACAACTCCCTGCTGCAAGATACTCCGCTTCTGCAGTAGATAGAGAAATCGAGTTCTGTTTCTAGTACTTACTAGTGTGTTCCAACATGACTAATCTAACCAAGTGCATAATAACGTAAAACGTAAAAGATACATGACTTGGTTACGCAGTTCGGTGTAATCCACCTACATCTGCGGGGCCTGACCCAGTTCAGAATGAATCCACTAATTAGAAAGATATAGTACAGAGTACAATTTACAAAATACTTATCTTTACTAACTATAACACGTGAATTCTGCAAGCTCCCCTTGCTACCGATCCGCCTTGATCAGACTCCCTCTGACCTCGAAACTCGTCGACACTGGATCTCCTCCTCCCGAGGAATTAAGGCTTATGATTCTGAACTTTGTGCAGCAGGTCAGGTATGTTGGAACACAGTAATCTGACTCTTTGCAATTCTTGAAAATCTCGAAAAATCTGTATGCACATTTGTGCTCTATTAAATCCGTGAGTATGCAGCCGTGTTTGTCCCAATTTATACCCACGAACAGATGGGAATACTCCTTGATTATCTCCACAATATTCCTATTTCAAATCTGCTTCTTGAAGTATATCCAAATTCCATAAATAAATTGATTTACCTTATATCAATTTATCCCATATATTCGAATATATCATCTCCTTATAAGTAGAAATTTTCCATAAATCAAATACTCCAATATTTCGACTTTGATGTCCATAATTCCTTGGCGTGAATTATGCTGATTACAGCATGTTCCAACATGAAAGTATTTTTAGTTCAACAATAAGTTCACACAAAATTGCCAATTAAATATTCACTTGCAAATCCCTTGACTTTACACTATTTATAAGTGATTTCTACCTACCAGTTTCTACATGCTATCGATGTGGGACTAATTTACTTCCTTCTTCCATCCTTAAAAACATTTTTTTTCCAGTTGCTGCCCTAATCTTTTTCAGTTGATGACTTCCCTCCTCTCAAGAACATTCTCGACGCAGTAAGCACTAAGCAGCAAAGCCGGCGTCTTTGTTTGTGTTTGATTACTTGGATCAGCATCAAATTTATATGTGCATAGGTCTTGAAAGCTGTTCCCAGGAGCAGTTTCAACAGCTTGCTGCTGAACCAGTATAAAGGCGAGACTGATTAAGTGAGCTGGCATGCTGATGATGAGAAAGTTTACGGACCTACTCCAGAAATTGCCTCTGTTTCCTTTGGATGCGAACGACATTTCCTGTTGAAGACTAAACCAAACAAAAAATCTCAAGGTACTACCTCATTCTCATTCATGTCATAAGCTCAGTTGTGCATTAACTTCACATCATCAGGCACTGTGAACTGATGGTAGCTGCCAAAGGGGATGAGGCTGAACCTCCGAGCAAAAGATGCAAGCAACTGAAAAGGTTGATCTGCTTAACTTTCTCAGCCATGTATGCAATCTTTTTCCCGGCGTTCCACAGCTTATGCAATCTGCTTAACCAACTAATGAATCTAATTTCCTTCAAGGTTTGCATCAAGTACGAGCTCCCGTAATCAGACCTTTAAAAGTCGCTCATCGTGCTATTGAGGAATTGCAGTTGACCTTAAAGGTTCTCAATGTTCTCCCTTACATCTGCAGTTAGGGGCGGAACTGGGGGGTGGCGAGGGTTAGCCGACCAAGAATTTTCAGGTATAAGACGAAGAAGACGCTTCAGATCCGCCACCCCTCACTCTTCAAGGCTTGAAGGCACTAGCTAATTTAATAGAAACGGTTGACGTACTCTTGGATTCAGTAGAGAAAGTTATATGTATATGATTTCGAAGATGTAAAGTTTTGTCCGCCATAGCCAAATCCAAATCCTGATGAAGAAGACAACGAAGAAGACGATAAATTCCTCTTTTCTTTTAAAAATATTTAATCAAACGACAATGTTTTATGAAAACCTTTGTTTTGCATTGTTGATTTGTTTGTGAAGCCTTGCGTGGATTGAGAAGCGTAAACAAATTCATTTTTCACATTCTGTGGCCTATATTTATGCTCTGTTTGGAAGAAATTTATTTTGTTGTGCTTATACGTAAAATATTTTTTACTATTTGGCAGAGATTTTAATTTGCTGTACTTATAAGTAAAATATTTTTTAGTATTTGGTAAAGTGTTAAGAGTGGATTTCATGACACACGGTGTGCCCATAACCACTTATTTCTTACCTTATATACTTCATTTATTAAAGATTACGTCTCTTGAAAGACGGTCTTTCCATAAGTAATGGAAAAAATCAAAGTTTAAAGTGCAAAATGGAAGAAATAAAGATAAAATTTGTGGATTCCATAAATCGGGTTATAAACTTTATAACCACTACATGTTGCATATTAAATTTTTAATATTGTAATTAAAACTTTTTACCTTTTATTTTTCTAATTAAAATTCGTCTTTCCATAGGCTCGATTTTTTAAGTTTTGTATGTAATTTAATAAAGGCAAAGTCTTGGGAAATACCATCTTTCCACAAGCTTACGGAAAGACAGGGTTTAATTAGAATAATAAAAGGTAAAAAACCTTAGTTGCAATATTAAAATTTTATTATGCAATGTGTAGTAGTTATAAAGTTTATAACTTTATTCATGCAACCCATGAATTTTATCTTCATTTCTTCTTATTTGCAGTTTAAACATTAGTCTTTCCATGACTTATGGATAATCGTCTTTCAAGAGACGGACACATTTAAAAATATTGAAAATATTTTTATATCATATATTTTTATATTTTCACCTTCAAATACATATTATTATTTGTTTTTACTTATAAAATACAATATTTAAATTTTATAAAAAAAATTACAACATTTAAGGTAAATACCCCTGTGGACTGTCCATAAGTTTATGAAAATGCCGCATTTCCTGAGACTTGCCCAAGTGGAGCCCATCTCTTGAAAGACAGTCTTTTCATAAGTCATGGAAAGACCAGGGTTTAAAGTGCAAATTAGAAGAAATGAAGATAAAAATTTCTGGTTGCATGAATCGGGTTAGAAACTTTACAACAACTGCACTTTGCATAATTTTTTTAATATTCAACTAAGACATTTTACCTTTTATTATTTTAATTAAACCCCGTCTTTCCATAAGCCTATGGAAAGATGAGGTTTAATTAAAATAATAAAAGGTAAAAGGACTTAATTGTAATATTAAAAATTTATTATACAACGTATAGTAGTTATAAAGTTTATAACTCGATTCATGCAGATAAAATTACCGGGTTGCATGAATCAGGTTATAAACATTATAATTACTACACGTTGCATAGTAAATTTTTAATATTACAATTAAGATATTTTACCTTTTACTATTCTATTCAAACCTCATCTTTCCATAAGACTATGGAAAGACGGTCTTCCAATAAAAGGGTAAATGGTCTTAGTTTCAATATTAAAATTTTATTGTACAACGTGTAGTAGTTATAAAGTTTATAACCCAGTTCATGCAACCCAAAATTTTTATATTCATTTATTTTAATTTGCACTTTAAACCTTGGTCTTTTCATGTCTTATGGAAAGACCGTCTTTCAAGAGACAGACTCATCTTCTTTCAAGAGGCGTTTCATTTCTTCTAATTTGCACTTTAACCTTGGTTTTTCCCTGACCTATGGAAAGACTGTCTTTCCTGGGACTTGCCCAGGTGCTAAAAAACAGCTTATTTTGAAAGCAGAAACTATTTTTGGGGAAAAAACAGAAGGTGGTCTCCCGCTTCTTTCAAAATAAGCCAGCTTTGCTCATAAGCACAGTTTTACCAAACAAAGCCTTAATACTGTTTGATCTCAAACTCTTTCTATTATTATTACCTTATTAATTTGACTTATATTTTTACCTTTTCCATACATGATGAATGTATTTTATAATATATTTTATGATTTATTTCTCTTCTATTTATATGAGTAATTTAAATACATTTAGAGGGTGAAACAAAAATTCCACTATTAAAATAACATAGAGTCTTGTTTTAGACTAACTAATCATTATACGGGGTCATTTTATAGCTGATATAACTAATAAGTTGATTTGATATTTGTTGTTATTTATTGTAAAAAATTTCTTATAACTTTTAAAATGTACAGTAATGTATAAATAATTATAATTTGACCCTAATAGTTATTGAAACGAGATTTTTCATGATTTGTCTAACATTTAGATGGTCTAATAGGAGACTTTCTCCCAAATTAACTATGATATTTATATATTACAGTTTTTTAAAGTTTTTTTAAAAAAATTAACAATTACATATTTAGTAGATGTATTAGTCAAAATTATTAGGAATTATATTTTTTTAAAGCTAAGAGTTAATGTATTAAAATGTATTATATTTTAGTTAAAATATAAAATCTAAATTATCATAAATTTTAACTCTTATATCTTTATATTTATGTAAAAAAAGATATTTTATACATTTTAGATCGGTATTATATTGAATTATTTTTTTACTATTATCATCCCGCCCCTCCTTAAATTCAGTTCTAGTTCCGTTACTATCTGTAGTTAGATAAGGGTTGTGCCGGGCTAGTTGCTTCAAGTTCTCTACGAGTAAATTTAAACGTTGGTTTTGACTTTGAGCTGATACATTTTCTTCTTCTGCTTAGGTGAATTTGGGAAGTGGAGATTATGAATTAAATTGAAATAGACTCATTTTCATGCTACTGGAAGCATAACCATTACACAACGATCCACATCATCGCTTGTTTATGCTTCTCGGTTGGCTGATCACCGTGTTCATCTCTTTATCAAGTAATCTCTTAGTCCCTTGTAGTTTGTTAGTTTTTGAGAGAAAAGGAAAATATCCATTGTTTGAGGAATGCTTTAGTCTAGTAAAAGTTTTTAGTTGAAGAACCAATTATTTGTGCACCTTATCACTGTGATTACTAGGAGCACTGTAATTTAGATATGGATATTTGTTGATTTTAGTTAATGCTTTCTGTTTACATTCATACCAAATACAAATTTATATACTTTTTTAAAAAAAATTATAAGAATTTAAACGAACTAATTTATTAAACTTGCTTATAATGAATATGGATTGTAAAACTCTTTAATATCAGTCTTTTGTCCATTTGATCCAATTAATGTTGAGATGTTTGGGGGTAATTTTTAAAATTTATAGATTGGTCCTCCAACTTAAATTTATTTATAAATTTAATTTTTTATTTTAAAATTTAACTATTATTATATATATTTAATTTGTTATTAATTACAATTCAGTATTCGATTTGGATTTTGGTTTGACTTTTAATATCCAAAACCAATCCAAAAACCGTATTCATAATTTAGTTTATTCAATTCGAATATTCAAAAAAATGTATATTAAATTCAGTTCGGGTTATTCAAATTCAAATAATTCAATTTTTTATTCAATTTTTAATTTTTTTTCCACCCTTAATCTCTACAAATCCCTGCTTCAATACGGTCAAAATCAAATATAGCAGTGCACAAAAAGAATGAAATATAAGGACAGAAACGTCATTCCAAAAACTTCGAGGGGTTCTTTTCTGCAAACAAAATAAAATCAGGGGGCTGTTAACTAATTCCTTTTTATAAATTAGAAATCTGATAGGATTATCTTTGAAAACATACAATCAGAGAAGTGAAAACTTGAAGTTCAAACCATCCAACGCAATACGAGTACCAAATTATTCACCCTAAATTTGATTGGTACACGAAACCTCCCAATTCAGGACTCTGCCCGGAATATCATCCGACTTGGTACTTCTATTGTCTCTCGATCATAGGCTCTTGTTTGATCATTTTCTTGAATCCGTGGTGTAGTTGTACTCGTATGGTACAGTATGATTTGATGAATAGTAGAAGTCTAGGGCTTTTGGAATCTTTCAATTTGGGGGAAACCCCTCTAAGCTGGATTACGAATTGATTGATGTTTTTATGCTAAAGCCCTCGTGAAATTGTGAGTAGCTCGGAACTTGCTTGTTTTGTTTGTTCAGAATCTAATTGCATAACATTTTTAGTTGCTTATTCGATTTGGGTGGTAACGTCTTGTTATTTTTCATTTAATTTTGACAACATGGGGGTTTTCTGTTCTGCTTGACAGTTTAGGTGCTTTGAATACCAGTAGTATCTGTTAATTGTGCTGCCCCAAATTCATGGCAACTCGTGAAGGGAGAGTGTCATATTCGTCGATTTCTGCTATTGGAAATGAGACTACTAAGTATAAATATGTTGATGACTTTGATGATTCCTCTTGGGCTTTGCCCCAGAGCCAAAATTCGAATGCTTCTAGCCCAGGTTCCTTAAACCATGGCAATCTTTATCAGTTTCCCGTTGAGCCTGAAGATATATATGATGGAGACTTTGATCCCAGTGAAGATAATTACAAGATTGTGCCACATAGTGGTCCTCCTGAGGTGAACCTAAAAAATGTGTTGGGTGGGATATTTGCTATTTTGACTGGGAAAAATAAAGATCTGAGAAAAGGTGGAAGCGAGCAATTCTCTAATTCGAACGTGTCATTCCTTGGGTCTGCGAAGAATGGGGATACGTACTTGCATTCCTCTGTTTACACTCCAAGTGCTCCACCACTTCTTGAACCAACTGCGTTTGACTATAGTGCTTACAAAGATGTCCTGGAAGCTGAACCTCCAGAGTGGCTTCCTGACAGTTCAGGCAAGGGTTGCATGCAGTGCAGTGCAGTATTTACGGCTCTTACTCGGGGTAGACATCATTGTCGCTTTTGCGGAGGGATCTTCTGTAGAGATTGCTCAAAAGGAAGGTGTTTGTTACCTTCAAAGTTTCGGGAGAGGAATCCTCAGAGGGTGTGCGACACATGCTATGATCGGTTAGATCCTTTGCAAGGAGTGTTTGTACATACAATAAGTAATGCGGTGCAGGCTGCAAAGCATGATGTGATGGATTGGACTTCTATGCGAGGGTGGCTGAACCTTCCAGTTGGCTTGTCCATGGAGCATGAAATATATAAAGCAGCTAATACGTTGAGGACATACTCTCAGGTTTTGTTTTTGTCCCTGATTGGCTTTGTGTTAGCTCTTTTGAATTTCATATGTTTTTGTCTTATAGTTCTTCATTCAGCAAAATGTTTGCATGAATCAGTGTATTTTGCAAGTTTGTATGGTCGTTTTGATGTCATTATTATTGCTCATGAGCAGGTCGCCCGCTTGAATCCTGAGAAGTCTATTCCTGCTTCAGTACTGAAAGGCGCCAAAGGTCTGGCAATCTTAACAGTTGCTAAAGGTGGGGTTGTACTAGCTTACAAGCTTGGCACTGGGTTGGTTATTACTAAAAGGTCTGATGGATCATGGTCAGCTCCATCAGCACTGGTATCTGTTGGCTTGGGATGGGGTCCCCAGGTATTTCAACTGGTCAAAAGATCTCTTTTCATTTGTTTTTCAGTTACTGCTTTCTTTGTACCTCGTGGATGAGTCTTTGACTTGTAGGGTGAATGGACCATCTGTTGTTTGTGTTTTTTAACATCAACTACTAGATGATTCACTTCCGGGCTTGCTGGTATACGTTATTGGGTCAATATGTATAATACTCGTCTCATGGACTTCTAGAGGATCTTTTCATCTTCGTAGTTATAGGGTTTTAACTTACAGATATTGCTATGATGCTATGTGGCTTATAAACTTTTGAATGAGCTTTTATTGGTTCTGGCTTCTTCATCTGGTTCAGTTCGTTGTGATATTCTGTTGACCCTTATTTTATCCCCCCCTTTTCCTTTTAGGCTGGTGGTGAGCTCATGGATTTCATAATTGTGCTACATGACTCCAAAGCTGTTAAAACATTCTGTAGTCGTATGCATTTTTCTCTTGGCGCGGGATGTAGTGCTGCAGCAGGTCCAGTTGGTAGGGTCATCGAGGCAGATATGAGGGCTGGAGATAGAGGTTCTGGCATGTGCTATACCTACAGCTGCAGTAAAGGTAATTATGGTACACAGATGTAGATTGTGCATGGTCAAACTTCGTATCAACCAAAACTTTATTTAATATCGAACTTATTTAGCTCATCTACTGCTTGTATGCCAGTGTGTGCTCGTGTGAGACTTGAATTCTTTTTTACTTACTGTAGATGTTGATGTTTAATAGGATCCTCTGGTTCATGCATAAAATGTCTTAACTAATCGGAACAATTGGGACATGTTTATTTCTGGAATATTTCCATACTTGAATTGTAGTCATTTTTATAGATAGTTTGCTGGTTATTTGGACTTCTGAAATTGATAAAGCTGATTCTGATGCTGATGCTAATTGACCACAACTATCAATCTGCAAGGGATACGGTGCCATTGCTGGTCTTTCAAAAACTTCGTTTGGCACCATCTGTGCTCACAATACAATTGAAATTTATCACTGTATAGTATTGATTTACCAATTCAATTCGATCTATGTTAGAAAGTTGGAGGATGTTCTGGTGTTTGCATAAAAATGTTAGGTTTTACTGCCTGCATATGTGTTATTGGATTAAATTGTATATTTAGGCCTCTGCAAATAGGCTAATTATTATTTTTAAGGTCCCAGCTTTTAAAATCATGTTCTTAGCATCTTAGAAGTGGTTTTTATTCATGTCTGATTGTCTGTAAACGGGAAACATCAAGTCAATAGTTATGCGCCTTATTAATATGTTTATGGCACTCTTATGTGGGTGTTACAGGAGCATTCATTGGGGTGTCGCTAGAAGGGAACATGGTGATGACAAGGATGGACACAAATCTTCAATTTTATGGTGATCCGTATCTTACCACAACCGACATCCTTCTTGGTACAGTGGACAGGCCCAAGGCTGCTGAACCATTGTATGCTGCTCTTAGAGACCTTTATGCTAGTTTTCGATGTTAGTGCCATCTGCACGTCACCAAGATTTCAGAAACTCAAAATTTATTAAAAAAAAGTTTAGGGTTTTTAGTCCTCAACCGAAAATGTCAATGCTTACCTCCCTTGTAAATACAGTAAGTACCATAGGACAAAAGCTGTATCATCTGATACATCGTAACTGTTCATGTATCATTTATGCTCGCGTGTAACAAATGCCAACATTCTTAAATGGATGATGCCATTACTTTCTTGTATATATAAGTTATACATTAGCAATAAGTTTATTTGGTGTGATAAGCTGTGCTAAAACTGTCAAACAAGCATGTGATTTGTTAGATTTGAAAGGTAGAAGTTCAAAGGAGGTAGTATGAATAATGTCTTAGATGCTCAAGTGAGTTAGAATGAGTATGCTCGGTCGGAAAGCACAAGATATTTTTTTTATGTGACTATTTGAAGATCAAAAGTGATATGATGTATATGGGTTACTCCGACTAATGAGAAGTACTAGGAACTTAGTTGAAAAGGTGATTTTTTAACTCTATGGTTTGATCACAAGGTTTGACTACACTGTAAAGGCAATAGTTAAAGGTAGTATTTCGTGTTTGATATTTGTGGAGTTGCATGTCTATTAATTGTTTGTACATGAGAAAAAAATCATTGACAAATCTTTGTTGCAGAATATTTTAAAATGAGTGTTTTAACCGTTCTTTTATGTGAGAGTTTTCTTATATTGAGTAAGAAAATAAAAAGGATGAAGAACGATGGAAACCAAGTTTCAAGTGCAAAAATTGTGGTTGAAAAATGTAGAAAATAAGGGTAATAATCTGTGTATGTATTCATGATCTCATGATACATTATATATTGGTACAAAATACCTATACAAGCTAGGAAAATGTAATAGATTATAATTACAATTACAAGTAATATTCTAATTCCTTAATACTCCTTCTCAAGTTGGAGCATGCGGATCAGAAATGCCCAACTTGCCAAGCAGGGAATGAAACTAGTTACGTCCGAGAGCCTTAGTGAACAAGCCTGCAGGTTGGTCTGACGTGTGGATATGCTGAGTAACAATAGTGCCAGATTGAACAAGATCCCGGACAAAATGACAATAAACTTCAATGTGCTTTGTGCGTTCGTGGAACACTGAATTTGCCGCAATATGAAAAACAAATTGACTATCACAAAACAGTCGCATAGGAGAAGTGTGCATAACCCCTAAGTCTTTCAGTAAAAACTCAAGCCATAACAACTCACAACAGGTAACAGCCATAGCACGATACTCTACTTCAGCGGAAAACCGAAAAACAGTAGGTTGCTTCTTAGTCTTCCAAGAAACCAAAGAATCACCAATCATCACAAAATATTCGGAAAGAGAAAGCCGAGTAATTGGGCATGCAGTCTAATCTGAATCACAGTAAGCAGTCAACTATAACGCACTACTAGAAAAGAGAAATAAACTTTGACCAGGATGACTCTTCAGGTAGTGCAACACACGAACTGCAGCTTGCCAGTGAGGAACACAAGGAGACTTCATAAATTACGCAAGTGTATGAACCAAATAACTAGATGTTACTAACTAGACGTAGAGGGATCTGCACTAGATGTTGGCATGTTGCTGCACCCAAAAAGCTAGAATGCATTATAGAAAAATTATCACAGTTTACATAATCAGTAAGGGGATAGAGAACACCTGAGGATAGTGACGACACATGAGTGAATGTAGACATAAGGTTGGGGGGGGGGTCTTCAGTAGTAAGAACACAAGCATAATCTTCACAATCATAATCTTCCAAATAAGGAGGTGGTCGGCAAGCGCAAATACTCTGTCTGATATATGGCAACTAGGCGACGGAACTATCCAAAACTGGAGATGCCGTGGAAGGAGGCTGGGCAGGCGGCGCATGAAGCGCTTGGGAACCCGTCGTCGGTGTGTGAAGTGGTGCGTGAGAGGGCGGATTCCTTGGCGACGCAATGTCTGGTCGAGCTTGGACGAAATCTGACGACGGAACCTCATCTACCGGGGATGAGCCAGTGTGCGCTGGTGGGTTGATACCAGTGGTGATCAGCGTAGAAGAGCCGGCGATGACTGGCGGTAAGAGACCGGTGGCAGTGGAGGACCGGCGGCGACCGGCGTCTGAAAATTAGCAGTGGCCGGCGACGAGTGACCGGCTTCAGAGCTTCGGTAGTAGCTGGCGATGAGTGACCGGCGGTGGAGAACTGGCAGCGGTCGGAGGCGAAAGATCGATGGCGGACGGCGGCAGTAGGCTGTGTGACTCCAGCAACGGTAATGAGGAGGACGCCGGTGAGGTGGTAGCGCCGCTGGGTTCTTCTGATGAGGCCGATGTCGGAGTTGCAGAATACGGGAACTGGTCTTCAAAAAAATTGGCATCCCGACTGGTAAAGATTGCACGGGATTCCAAGTTAAAAAGGCGATAGACTTTCTTTCCGGCAGGATAACCAAGAAACAAACAACGCCGAATTCTTGGTACACACTTGTCATGATATCTGGAAACATGAGCAGCAAAACACAAGCATCCAAAACCTCTTAAGGATGAGTAATTTGGAGCTTGCCCATATAGCAAATCAAAGGGAGTAAAACCATTGAGATCCTTTGTCGGTGTCCAGTTAATCAGATCAGCAGCAGTAAGAACACATTCTCCCCAAAAATCAATTGGAAAACTGTCTTGAAACCGTAAAGCATTTGCCACATTGAGTAAATGATAATGCTTTCTTTTAACTCGACCATTCTGCTGTGGTGTATCAACCATAGATGTCTCAAAGATGATCCCAGATGCAACAACATGAGATCTCAAAGGCAAAAATCCAGTCCCGTTATCAGCCCAAACACGGAGTATGGTTCGGCCCCACTGGTTCTTCACCAAGGCACAAAATTCCAAAAATGTAGAAGCTACTTCTGATTTAGTCACTAATAAATAAACCCAAACAGCTCGGGAATAATCATCAACTATAGTTAAAAAAATAAAATGCACCACTAGAAGATGGTGTTCTATGAGGACCCTAAACATCACAATGAATGAATTGAAATAGTGCAGTAGCATTTGTAGAACTCAATGGAAAACTATGTCTAGTCTGTTTTGCTCTATAACATATAGAGCAAGGAACAAAATTATTTAGTGCTAAAATCAATAGAAGAAACAGAAGACAACACTGTAGATGAAGGATGTCTAAGACACTAATGCCATAAATCAGTAGAAGACACAGAAGTAACTGTTGGAAGCTACTGTGGGATATGAGGATGATCACGAGTATCCAACAGACGAAGCCAAAACACCCCCCCTTTCTGTTCACCCACACCAATCACTTTCCTCGTACTGATTTTCTGTAAAATGCAATAGTTTTCGGTAAACAAAGCCAGACATTTTAAGGCAGATAACAATCTAGAACATGATAATAAGTTGCACCGTAAAGTAGGTATATATATCACATGAGTAAGAGTGACAACACTAAAGCAAATAGAACCATATTGGGTAGTGGATGACACAGATCAATCAGGCAAAACAACATTCATAGTGTCAATAGCAGTAGTAAGATCAGTAAGAGAACCCTTGTCACCAGTCATATGATATGAGGCTCCCGAATCAAGTATCCATGGTAAAGTAGACTTACCTGACCCATTGTCAGTAAGAGAATTGGACTTATTAAATAAATGCATGGTCGTGCTCCAGTGGTCATCACACAGAGCAGGGCCAAAATTGGACCGGGCAGGGATGCGACTAGAGGAAGCCGCTGCCACTAGGCAAGGCAGTGACATGGCGGCACCAGTAAATGATGGTGGGAGTGGAATTTCTGTGGCGGAACCTTCGATCACTGTGGCGGCGGTCGGCCGAGAAGCTGGTGCCGTCCTCCTGGCGGCGCTGGCTTTCTCCTTCAACTCCTTAAACCATTATGGTACACCAATGATCTGGAAGCATGAATCCTCATCGTGACCATTGTGATGACAATGTGTACAAATAAGATTCTTGCGGTCATATGCAAAAAGAATAATTGGCGAAGAAATTGTAGGTAGTGGGCATCATGTAGCATACGCCATGAAGTTAGAAGAAGACTCATGAGCTCAGATGACAGCTTGATGATTATCCTCCTGGGCAACAAGGGCATATGCTTTCATGACAGGTGGCATCAGATCAATGCTCATGATATGTGATCACAAGGTGGGAAAGTCTTCGCCAAGGCCAGAGATGAATTGGTAGATCATATCCCCACCCCTCTCTCTCTCTTGGATGACTCTCGCAGAAATATTGCAATGGCACAGTGCCTTGCTCTCTTCAAAATCACAAACTAGAGGAGGCCGCATGCAGTGGTAATTTGCAAAAAACTTCTTCAGGTTGCCAAAGTAAATGTCGATGGACTGACCGTTCTTCCTGCAACTCTGAATAGCCTCTTGCATTTGCAAAACTTTCATACCATCGCCAAGAATAAATCATGCCTTCATGTCATCCCATAGTTCCTTAACTATGGCAAACGAGCTTGTAGAAGACCTTAACACCGGATCCAGGGTTTGCAAGATCCAGCAGACAAGAGTAGCATTAACCCCAGACCAATCAGCGGCATCAGGATGACCATCCTAGGGTTTGGTAATGGATCCATCAATGAACCCAATCTTGTTCTTAGAAAGGAATGCACGGAACATCGCATCAGACCATTCGATGTAATTTTCTTGACCTTTTAGCATGCTCGGTATAAGTTGTAAAACTAGACCATCGCGAGAGCCAATAAAGTAAGGATCAGTCGACACACGACCAATAGGTACAGCAGTCCAAGGGCCAGATTGCAATTGCAACTGCTTCAGTAAAGTCGCAATCACATCATAACCACTCATATCATGAAGCTTCAGAACTTTAGTTGTAGCATCAATACAGGCCTGTTCTTCGAGATTACTTCTGGTGGCAGACACAGTGTAAAATTAGGTACATATCAACAATAGGTACAATAACCAGCGGCAGATCAGATGGGCAAGATGTGGCGGCGGGTGGAATTTATCGGCGACGATGCATGAGACTTTGGATCGGCGTATGGGAAGTAACACACAATTAGATTAGAGCTGGGACGGAGCTGATGGATTACCACAACCGGACGGCACAGGGGGTGATCAGCGAGCGGCATAAATGACAAGTGACAACGGTGGTGGAGACAGCTGCGCGTGAAGAAAAATGCGTGGCTGACGGGCGACGCTGGAGCTCGGTAATGGCAGGAAACTTTTCTTTGAGGTTTCAGGATTTTAGGCTCTGATACCATGTAGAAAATAAGGGTAATAATCCATGTTTGTATTCATGATCTCATGATACATTATATAGTGGTACAAAAATATCTATACAAGCTACGAAAAGGTAATAGAATATAAGTACAATTACAAGTAATATTCTAATTCCTTAAAAATAAATTTACTAAATAACCCTCCTGCTTCTAATAAACCCTCCTTAACTTGAAACTTATCTTCAAGTTTGGAACTGTGGAAACTGATATTGGATCAGTTCAGCATCTTCCCAGGATTTTTCCTCTTCAGGCAAATTCTTCCATTCTTTTCTTTTTTTCTTAATTCAAAACTCATCTTATGTTGAT
The DNA here is from genome assembly GCA_037428765.1 of Rubia yunnanensis. Taxonomy (NCBI): domain Eukaryota; kingdom Viridiplantae; phylum Streptophyta; class Magnoliopsida; order Gentianales; family Rubiaceae; genus Rubia; species Rubia yunnanensis. The sequence continues at coordinate 77,724,821 of CM075065.1, forward strand.
GACGTATGTAAATTAAGGCTCCCCAAACATATCAAAAACTGCAGTATTACAAAAGAAAGTCGAATCTATCGTTTGGATAGACTCTAATTAGTACATGCACTACTGGGAGAACCCCCTATAGGCATCGATATTTCCACCCTATCGGCACCAGTATTTTGAGAATTTTCATACCGGTGCCTAAGTGGCCCGGTGCAAAAGGTGTAGTGCCATAGGCACCGGTAAGTCGTACCAGTGTTAGAATAGATTCTAGTACCTAAAAATTTACCGGTGCCTATGCATGAAACACCGGTGCTAGTAATAAGGCGATCGTTTTAAAAAAATTTGACCAGTGAGAATAAACTCACCGGCCAGAATATGAAACCCAGAACAAACAAAACACAAAAAAATTGAAGCTCTTGTAAAAAGCTGGAAATTTCATACTACAACCCAAAACTTCATTACATATAATTGAAAATACATAACATCTCTTAATACATAACACTTCATTACATATAATCAATCATCATAAAAATTAGAACCAAAATTTTCAGAAACCCTAGATAACTTCAAAGAACCAAAAGGGAGGTCGGATCTGAGCTGAACCAGAAATTTTGGTGGAGCTCGCAATTCCGACCAGCAACCAGAGCGCCGAGGGGAGATGGAGTTGGAGCTGTTCCATGAGATGGAGTTGGGGAGGCATCGAAGCACTGTCGAAGCAGAGGAGTCAGGGAGATGGAGTTGGAGCTGGTCCGGGAGATGAGGTCGGGGAGGCGTCAAAGCAGCGGCGGCGACGGAGAGGGAGAGGTGGAGGAGGAGGAGGAAGAAGATGGAGAGGAGGTAGAGGAGAAGATAATGAGAGGGAAATTAGGGTGGGTAGATTTAGGGTTTCAGGGGTAGTATATATAAGAAAGTTTTTAACGATTGAGATTCAATCAACAAAAGAAATTAACGATTCAGAGGAAACAAAGTTGGCTTTTTTTTAAAGTGTTGAGCACCGGTACCGGTGCCCAAAATGCTCATACCGGTGCCTAAGAAATCAAAACGCAGCTGCTTAGGGCTACTGTGAATGGTTTTTTTTGAAAAAAATTGAACCCGAGAGCAAACCTTGGAATTTGTTTCTAAGTGTTGAGCACCGTACCGGTGCCCAAAATGCTCATACCGGTGCCTAAATACATGAAACGCAGCTACTTAGGGCTATTTAGAAAGGTTTTTTTTAAAAAAATTGAACCCGAGAGCAAGCCTGTGAAATTTTTTCTAAGTGTTGAGCACCGTTACACATACCGGTGCCTAAGTAACTAATACCGGTGCTCATTCCAAAATTTTAAAAAATCTCTACAAAATTTTGAATGAAAATTCAAAAAATTCATTATCCCGCCATAACATAGCACTGGTATGAATGAAAAACAATGCCGGTGCTAGTATTATTTGATGTCTAAGTTAACTTTTTAATTTTTACTATTAAGTCCATAGAAGAAATTTGGAGGCGGTGAATCACAAAATTGAAGACACCAAAATGCAAATAAATAAAAGATGTTTGCATCTTTAAAATTCGTGGTACAATGGGTTGACGGAAGCGCCTCAAACATATTTTTGAAAAATTACAATATGACCCAAAAATTTGTTACAACATCATCTTTCTGTCCAAAATATACAAATTTTGTTATTCTTGCATAAATATAGAAATAGAAAATAAATTATTTTTTTGATGAAATTTTGAAAAGCGCTACTACATGTTCTATAGTAATCTAGAGTTGATTACTTAGAAGATAGAAAGGGAAATCAGAAAGGATTATGGATATGTTCTTGTGCCCGATTGTTGATAAATATTTTGTTACGGACTTGGAAAATACAATGAGGGTGTATAGGGTAGCATCACGTGCGAGCGGATTTCAATTTGGAGTTACGGGTAAAGTTTTTACCTTTTGCAATTAGGTCTCTCCAAGAAAGTTGGAGTCGTCAAATCACGATATTGTTGGAACCAAAATGCAATTCAATAATATATGATTGCAACTTTGCAATTTGGGTATGTATGGGTGAACGGAAGGGTCTCGAAAGCCAATATTGATTACTTCTATAAACTCTAGGAAATTACACTTTAGCCCAAAATTGTATCACCCCATTACCCATTGCTCCAAAATACATGATTTTTGTTATTATTGCTTAAATATAAATATGAAATAAATAATTTTTTTGATGAATTATTGAAAAACGCTAGTATATGTTCTAGAGTAACTTATGATTGATTTTTTGGAAGTTACAAAGTGAAATCAGAAAGGACTATAGATATATTCTTGTGTTCAATTTGTGATAAATATTCCCTTACATGCATGGAAAATACAATGGGGGTGTATAGGGTAGGATTATGTTCGAGCAAATTTCAGTTTGGAGTTACGAGTAAAGTTTTTACTTTTTACACTTAGGTCCCTCTAGGAAAGTTGGAGTCACTGAATCACGAAATTGGCGGAACTAAAATGCAATTCAATACGTCGTAACTCTGCAATTTGGGAATGTATGGGTGAATGGAAGGGTCTTGAAAGTCAAGATTATTACTTCTATAAATTCTTGAAAAATTACACTGCGGTCCAAAATTGTGTTACCGATGCAGAATTTATTCATAGGCACTGGTTTTTTGTGTACCGGTGCTAAATTTTGGTTTTGTACTACCGGTGTTCATGCATAGGCATCGATTTTTTGTGTACCGGTGTTGAATTTTGATTTTGTAGCACCGATATTCAGTGCATAGGTACCGATTTTTTGTGTACCGGTGCGGTATCACTGACATATCGATGCCTATGACATTTTTATCACAAGTATTTCGGCACCGGTACATTTGAACAGGTGACTATGTACCTGTTTTTCAGCAGTAATAAAAGCAGATAAGTGAAAGATATGTGCATAGTGTAACCATTAATTACCACCTTAAATAATGCATTTAGAGTGGTAATTAAAGGTTACAAATGGTATCAGTATGGTTCATAGATCTTGTAAAATTGCCAATCGTTGATGTTCTAGATAGGTGTTTTTAGAGTGCAGTGTAGTGGCGCTTTTGGTCAGTTTGTCATCTCTTGCACCCTTATGGATGTTATCCTTATCCGATCTCCTTGGTGGGCTTGTTGAGTGTGCACAAGGATGTCTCATTGGTTTGTAAAAAACTTGTTAATTACAAGCTAGGTGGTGAGGTATTCTTGCTAGAAGGTGAGCCACTTTGTCTTGTTCTCTGAAGGTGCAACCACCTGATGTTTTATTTTGTCTTGTGAGCTCCTGCAATTCCCATATCTATCTTTGCAACATCCACGGGGTAGCTCTTTCTCCTTTCATGATCTGGACCACCAGTAGAGAATCAGTTTCAGAATTAAAAGGGAATAAATTATGTTGTACACATAATCTAACTCCTTCTAGGCTAGAAGCATGGATGAAACTATTAATACGTGTAGTAGGGCTCCATCCCTACCTGAGTTTCTGACGAAAAGGTAGGAGTAATGAAAGGTGCGTCGCCAGATTAGGGTTCAACTTCTCCCGCCTCTTTCCTTCTATGCCGCAGACCTGTCAAAGTATTAATCAGTCTCCCCTAAAAAAAGTTTCTGGTTCCACCATTGGCTAGAAGTAATTTCAGCATGAAGAGGTAATGTCCATTCATTTATCATTCTAGCTGATGCTAATCTAATCTGTCCTTTTGTATTTTTAACAACAGTGCCAGCAGAGTAATGTGAGATAGTAGAAAAAAATGCATCACAATTTAATTTATAGCTGAAATTTGGTTTTACCAAAATTTTCTAATTCTTATTAGTATGTTCCAACATAACCTATCTAACCAAGTATGCAATAAATTAAAGCATTAATGACACAAGACTTGGTTACGCAGTTCGGTGAAATCCATCTATATCCGCGGGGCCCTGACTCAATTCAGAATGAATCCACTAATTAGAAAGATACAGTACAAAGTACATCATACATAATACTTATCTTTACTAACTATAACCTGTGAATTCTGCAAGCTCCCCTTGCTACCGATCCGCCTTGATCAGACTCCTTCCGACTTCAAAACTCGTCGACGCCGATCTCCTCCTTCCGAGGAATTAAGGCATATGATTTCGAACTTTGAACAGCATATCAAGTATGTTGGAACATAGAATTCTGGTTCTTTGCAATTCTCTCGAAAGTTTGAAAATCTGTATGCAGATTTTTCTCTGTTAAATCTGTAATCAATGCAGCTGTGGTTGTCCCCTTTTATATCCCTGAGCAGATCGGAATACTCCCTGATTATATCCATAATATTCCTATTCCAAATCTGCTTCTTGAAGCATATCCAAATCCCATAAATAAAGGGATTTACCTTGCACAATATATCCATATATTCGATAATATCAACTCCATATATGTAGGGATTTTCCATAAATCAATTATGCTTCTATACGCCTAGTATATAGCAGAACATTTAGATTTCCATAACTCACAAATACCATAATATTCTGTCCTTTTTTTTTCGTAAACATCCTTGGTGTAAATATGCTGTTTTCGCATGTTCCAACATGGAAAGTTTTTCATTTTCAAATATGTTCACAAAAACTGCCAATTAAATATTCAATGCATATCTCTTGACTTTACAATCTCCCCCTTTGGCATTTTGTGAACCCATAACGTTTTGGCCATTAAACACACAACGAAAAACTTGTCATCATACACATAGGTCTTCCAAACTCCACCTATGTTGGAACATATGCACAATACTGAATCTGAAAAAAAATTGAATACTAGAATTCCATCAAAACATGAATACCGAATACCAGAAATTCAAGAATTCCATCAAAAATAAACTTCATATTACAGAGCCGTTATAAAAAATTCTCCCCCTGGGACCACACATATGCCAAAGGTAAACAAAAACATCAAAAAATATACGCATTAAGTAGGCTCCCCTTGACTTTGACATCTATGTTTGAACATAGAGAAAAAATCCAGTTCAGGTGCAGGCCTCCAACCGTGCTTTCTCTTCCTCCAGTTTTGTCTTTCCTGCCTCTAGCGCTGCCATTTGAATGGCGATTGCCCCCAGTATGGCATTGAGGGCTACCAGTTTAGCCTTCTTTTCAGCCGATGAAGAAGTAGACCTAGAAGGACTCCATGGTAGATCATGCACATGCCCCAACCCAAATGTCTTCTTGTTCGGCCTCAGGAATTCTGTGTCAACCACCACATCTTTTTTTCCTTTCCTTTTACCTTGGCGCTTTTAGCCAATGCTGAAATAAAACCAGGATAGACAATAGCATGTTTGGCTTTGGGAGCTGTGGCTTGCCTGACCAGGTTTTGCTGAATAAATAGTCCAAGATTTACAGGCTTCTGTGTTCCAACACAGTATAGTAACTTGGCCATTTCTCTTGTCAGTTCAGTAGTATTTGAAGATGGCATTCAACAGTGAACTGCAATCTGATACAACCCGAAAAACCTTGAAGACAAGCATGAAGCTTGTGAATACCCTGTTGCAGGCCACTTTGCCTTGTATCCACCTGAAATAGTTTCCACAATTTGATCATCCGTGACTTCCAAATCCACAGGAAACACTTCGTCAATCTCTGGTATTTGAAGCCCCAATACCTTGTTGATTCTGGCAGCAGAAAAATCCATCATCTTTCCCCTTACATAGACCCTTCCAAACCAAGGGGAATCAGCTTCCAAATTTGGATTACACCTTAATGACAACTTTCTTGTTATACTGAAGCTGAATAGTGGCCGCTCTTTTCATTCCTATTAACTCCAAAAAGTCTGAAAAGCCACTCTCCATGTATGCCTCTAGATCTACAGGTCTCTCAGAGATAAATTTTCTTTCCGCACATACTTCCCCCATTTCTTCACACCTTAAGTCAAAGTAAGAGAAGGAAAGTGCATCACTTACTTGGAGGGGAGGAAGTACTTTCTGCTTGGTGTGTTCTGTCTTTTCTTGGCCCGTTTTGTTGGTGGAGAATCTTCTGGTGCATCCATCTTTCTCTTGCCCTTGACTGTCTGTAAGAACTCATCCAAAACTTCATCACTCGAATATCTCATCTCAGAGTGTTCCTGTGTTGGAACATATTGAGTGTCCTCTGGTTCTTCAGTTCCAGCAGTCTGCACTTCTTCTGATTCACTGTGATCTGCAACAGTTTCTTCACTGTGATCTCCTTCCTTGTCATCATGTGCATCACCAGCTATATTAACTTGGTCTTCTCCTCCCATATCATCATCAATATTCATCTCTTCACTTCTTTCATCCTTAACCTGCTGTGTTGGAACATATGCACCATGTTCCTCTTCCTCACTGTCAGAAACCTCAATAATTATTGGTTCCCTCAGTTCTTCCCATCTGTGAGCAGCCTCAGGATCAAAGAATCCAATAGGAAGTCTATTTGTATACTTAATAACCTCCATACCAGCTGCTTCTTCATCACTAATCTCCCTCATAAACACATAACTTGGACAGGGCATATGGAAATAAACATGAAATTTGTCCTTTCCTCTGTACTTACCATACCTCCCTCTTAGAAATTTAACCTTCCAGTTTTCAATACTCCACATATCTCCAATATCACCAGTCACTAATTCTTTAACCTTAACCGTCAAGTATTCCCCTTCTATACTCTTAATTTTGGTTAGGTCTACTGTAACTCTATTGGCTTCCAGCCATTCAAATATTTCATCTACAGTTTTGAACTCCATTCCTATAATTTTTAAAGTAGGGGGATCAAGACCTGTTACCTTCCCATATAAACCCTTTCTTTTGGCACTGGTGTATTCCTCCTGACCGTCGCCATTTTCACCAGAACCACTGGTCTCTTCTTTTTCCTCACCACCATCTTTTACCTCGGCCTCGACATTGTCAATCATTAGTTCATCCTCCATAATTTCTGAAAGTTGAGAGGTTCCTGGAGTTTCTTCTTCTAGTGTAGGAGAGTTAGGGCTTGAAGACATTCTTCCGCAGGGATTTGATGAGTAGAGAGATCGGGAAGTACTTTGACAGAGGATTCGGAAGAGAGATCAGGATGTACGTGAGAACAGCCGAAAATAGGGGAATTTGGAAGGATTTGGACAACTTAGAAACCAACACCAAATTTTCACATTACTTCCTCGTTTGTCGTGTAAACCTTTTTCCTTTTCCAAGATTTCTAATAATTATCTCTTGTCAACTCAAGACTACCAACTTCCAGTATACCATAACATCCAACTTCTATTTTTGTAAACTTCCAACATACCATAACATACCAGACACCGTACTCAGAAATCCCACTTACATATCGAATAACTCGTTTAACTGCGGTGAGATGGGACTCCTTTGGATCAACCTGAAATCTTGCACATATCCCAATGCTGAAACATATATCTGGTCTACTAGCTGTTAAATACAATAAACTTCCAATCATGCCTCCGTATAATTTCTGATCAACTGTGACTCCTTTCTCATCCTTTACCAGTTTGTTAGGCACACCCATAGGAGTTCGAACTACTCGAGCATTGCTCAGACCGAACCTCTTAACTAAATTTCGAGCATACTCACTCTGATTTATGAACAAACCATTCCTTCCTTGCTTGACTTGCAATCCCAGAAAGTACGTGAGCTCTCCAACCATGCTCATGTCAAATTCGGCTTGCATGATGGTGACAAAATCCTATACCATAGAAGATGAAGTAGATCCGAATACTATATCATCAACATAAATTTGAGCAATAAGAAATTTTGATGCCTTTTCCAGAACAAATAAAGTGTGATCTACTCCCCCTCGATGATAACCTTTATGAAGAATAAAGTTAGTAAGTCATTCATACCACGCCCTGGGTGCTTGCTTTAGACCGTATAGAGCCTTCTTGAGACGATACACATGATGTGGATAATAAGGATCCTCAAAGCCTTTAGGTTGTTCCACATAGACCGCTTCATTCACCACTCCATTTAGAAATGCACTCTTGACATCCATTTGATACAACATAAAGTTCATAGAGTAGGCAATAGCAAGTAATATTCAAATTGACTCTAACCTGGCAACTGGTGTGAATGTCTCATCAAAGTCGACCCCTTCCACTTGTGTATATCCTTGAGCTACTAGTCTGGCCTTATTTTGAGTAACTTGGCCATCAACATCAGACTTATTCTTGAAGATCTACTTCGTGCCAATGACATTAATGCCTTTGGGGCGAGGAGTAAGATACCAGGCGTCATTACGTGCAAACTGACCCAGTTCTTTTTGCATAGCAGCAATCCAGTACTCATCCAGCAAGACTTCTTTGTAGTTCTTGGGTTCAATGAGAGAGACAAAGAAATGAAATCCATCTAGCCTTCTGTAATCCACTTGAGGAACCGATCGAGTACTCCTTATAATTGATTCAGGTTGATCCTGTGTTGGAACATAGGGTTCGGTAGCGGGGGATGATGTTCCAACATGCTTAGCTTCAACAAGTTCAACACCAATCTGCTCAGATGTTCCAGCATGTTGACGAGGTTCAGCTTCAACTAATGGATTTGCCTTGTCAGGTTGACGAGGCTGTGTTGGAACATAAGTGTTACCAAGTTCTTCTTCTACAACATCTGACTTTTGTCCTTCTTCTGAATCGTCCACAATAACATTTATAGACTCCATGAGAGTGTTGGTTCGATGATCATAAACTCTATAAGCACAGATGTTGACAGAATACCCAAAAAATTCCAGTATCACTGCGATTGTCAAATTTTGCCAATTGCTCTCTGTCTATGAGAATGTAGCACTTGCTTCCGAACACATGGAAGTATGAGACATTAGGCTTCTCGCCCTTCCAAATCTCATAAGATGTTTTGCCGGTGAATGGCTGCAGATATACTCGATTAATTGTATAACAAGCTGTATTAATAGCTTCTGCCCACCATTTCTTGTGAATTTCTTTCTCAGCTAACATAACTCGAGCCATCTCCTGCAAGGTTATGTTTTTCAGTTCTACAATACCATTCTGCTGAGGGGTGATAGGTGCAGAAAATTCATGTTGAATCCCGAGCTCGTCACAAAAATCACTGAATTGAGAATTCTCAAACTCTCTACCATGATCACTACGAATTCGAACAATCTTTCCAACTAGACTTCCCTTTTCAGTTTGTAACTTTATTACCAGATTTCTAAATACTTCCAACATATCAAATATATCTTTTAAAAAGGCTACCCACGTAAATCTGGAGAAATCATCAACACATACAGAGATATATTTCTTTCCACCTATACTTGGTGTATTGACTGGACCCATCAAATCCATATGCAATAATTCCAGATTTCTAGAGGTGGCTATATATTGAACTGAAGAATGAGGATATCGAATTTTTTTACCTTGTTGACATGGTCCACCACAATTCCATCCTTGCTGGTTAAGATAGGTATACCTCGTATAGCTTTTGCATTTGCAATTTTCACCAATGTTTTGTAATTGATGTGACCGAGCTTCCTGTGCCACAGAACTCCTTCATCCTGCTTCGAGATCATACATCGTACTTCCTGTTTCAACAGATAGCAATTATCTGATGATCTTATGCCTGAAAGAACCTTGGTTTCTCCGTGTCTCACAACACATTTATCCTTTTGAAATTCCACCGTCATAGTGTCATCACACAACTGACTTATGCTCAACAGATTTGTCTTCGGATTTTCAACAAACAGCACACTAGTGAATACTGGAAAACCTTCAATCTTTAATTCACCTTTTCCAATCACTCTACTCTTCTTTGCATCACCAAAAGTTACATACCCACCATCGTATGGTGTGATGTTTGTGAGAAATTCTTGAGTGCCAGTCATGTGGCGAGAACATCCACTATCAAAGTACCATGAATCTTTGGAATATGATATAAGCGAAGTATGTGCAACCAGACATGTGCCAGATCGTTTGACAACGCATACCTTTCTGACCAATTTTATTTTCTGGACATAGCCTATGTTGGAACATACCAAGAGTTGTCGTCCTAACATTTGATCTATGATCAGTTTCCTGCATTGTTCCTCTGAATGACCTTGATATGAGCAGTAGCTGCAGATGAGTGGTTTCATTTGGTGAGGCTTGCCAAACTTCCGTTTTACTTCTCGAATCTTAGTCTTGAGAGTTACTGGACTCTTAAGTATCTCGTGTGCGCCAGCCTTGAATGGGTTGTAATACCCAATACCGTGTTGATCACCAAAGTTCCTTCCCATGTCCAGAATATCATCAAGCTTTGATTTTTCCAGAGTTCATCTTAGAAATTACTGCTTCAGAAGTCTCAGCTCTCTTGATTTCTAATATTAGCTTCCCAGTTATTTCTTCATTCTCCTTTCCAAGTTCAGCAACTTTCACACGCAATTCTCTTTCCACTTCCATTAACTTCATCTTTTCCTCCTTCAGCTCTTTGTTTCTGTCAACTACTTGAAGCCACATAGCGTACATATTTTCATAAGTGCTGTAGATTTATTCATTACTTACAGAAAGTCCATCGTCTTCATCACTAGGTGCTTCATACAGATCTATATTGGAACATACGGCTTCGACTTTGTCCAGTGTGTTGAAACATCCATCCTTCGATGCATAATGAATTCTTGCTCCAAACGCCACATAGTTGCTTGTAAATTTCTCTTTATGTTTCTCATCTTCTTCATCTTCACTCTATGAGGTGACATATGATTTTCCCTGTTTCTTCCGAGTATTTGCACATTCAGCCTGAATATGACCATATCCTTCACATTCTCTGCATTGAATTCGTCTAGGTTGTTTTGGTTCACTACTTTGATTTCTGAAGAACTGTTGATTTCCTTGCTCAAACCTCGTTCCACGATTATTTCCAGAATCCTATGGCCTTGGTCTATTTCCACCAAACCTATCCTGAGATTTCTTGTTAACTACTTTCTTCAACATCCTTGAGAAGTTCTTTATGATAAGTGCAAGTTTTTCAAATTCATCATCACTGTCAGACTTGTAATTGTCCGTTGATGAAGATGTTTTGAATGCCAATTCCTTAGGGACTCTTTTTGTAGCTTGTTGGAACATCATCTCATATTCTGTAATGATCCCATTAGTTCATCTAGGCTCATGGTGGCTACATCGCTTGCTTCTTCTATTGCCGCAACCTTCATTGCAAATCTCTTAGGAAGTGATCTCAAGGTCTTTTTCACCAACTTTGTCTCTTTGTAAACCTTTCCAAGTTGATATGCCCTGTTGGAGATGTCCCTGAGTTTTCCGTTAAATATAGCAACATTGTCATCCTCCTTCATCTTGAGTTCTTCGAACTTTGTAGCCAACATTTGTAGTTTAGACTCACAAACTCGACTAGTTCCTTCATGAACAGTTTGTAGAATATCCCATGCTTTCTTGGCTTGATGACATGATGAGATGAGTTTGAACTGGTTTTCATCAACCGCAGTGGGATTGGATTCAGTGCCTTTGAATTTGCCAGAGATGCCTTGAGGTCATCAAGAGTCCAACTAGCTTTGTCTTTGAGTTTCTGCTCCCTTTGACTTGACTCTCCTTCTATAACCTTAGAGCTTGTATCAGCATCTTCCGTAGGGTGATTCCACTCATTCTCAACATAGAACCACGCAAGTTCATCCAGTGAGTTGATGAAAACTCTCATGCATGCCTTCCAATAGTTGTAGTTGTTGCCTTCTAGCAGAGGTGACCGAGACACCAGAGTTCCTTCTTTAGTTGCCATGGTAAAACCGGATCACACTTTCCTTGACACAACCAAGGGAATAATAAGTGACCAAGCTCTGATACCAATTGAAATTTGGTTTTACCAAAATTTTCTAATTCTTATTAGTATGTTCCAACATGACCTATCTAACCAAGTATGCAATAAATTAAAGCATTAGCGACCCAAGACTTGGTTACGCAGTTCGGTGAAATCCACCTACATCTGCGGGGTCTGGCACAGTTCAGAATGAATCCACTAATTAGAAAGATACAGTACAAAGTACATCATACAGAATACTTATCTTTACTAACTATAACGTGTGAATTCTGCAAGCTCCCCTTGCTACCGATCCGCCTTGATCAGACTCCCTCTGACCTTGAAACTCGTCGACGCTGGATCTCCTCTTCCCGAGGAATTAAGGCATATGATTTTGAACTTTGAACAGCAGGTCAAGTATGTTAGAACATAGAATTCTGGCTCTTTGCAATTCTCTCGAAAGTTTGAAAATCTGTGTGCAGATTTTTCTCCGTTAAATCCGTAATCAATGCAGCCGTGGTTGTCCCCTTTTATAGCCTTGAGCAGATCAGAATACTCCATGATTATCTCCACAATATTCCTATTCCAAATCTGTTTCTTGAAGCATATCAAAATCCCATAAATAAAGGGATTTACCTTATCACAATATATCACATATATTCGATAATATCAACTCCATATATGTAGGAATTTTTCAGAAATCAACTATACTTCTATACGCCTAATATACAGTAGAATATTCATATTTCCATAATTCACAAATACCATAATATTCTGTCTTCTTTTTTCGTAAACATCCTTGGCGTAAATATGCAGTTTTCGCATGTTCCAACATGGAAAATTTTTCATTTCCAAATATGTTCACAAAAACTGCCAATTAAATATTCAATGCATATCTCTTGACTTTACAATAGCGTTTATCTGGTGGGTTTCATTTGTGAGCTTTAAAGTTTGTTTATCATTGCACTACAATCCTGATATTGAACATGAGGGTTGATTGTGATTGCCACCTTGTTCACCCTTTTGTTGCAGTGGCTACATTTATTTTTCCATAGAACCCATCAAGTTATTGCGGGTGGCACATGTATGGCGTTCTTCATGGTCTTGGATAGATAATTACAAGACCACATCCATGAAAGTCTACAAAAATTGTGATCAAATTCAGGAGGCCTCAATTCTAGGATAAGGTAAACTTCTTGCGGAGGAATTGGGCTACACGACAGTGGTTAAAAAAGTGATTCATAGTATCTAAATTAGCGCTGAAAGGGCATTTGGAAACTGTAGCAATCCCTATACTGTTCAGTATCTCAGAAAATGGAAGAAAGTTGTTTAGGAGTTTTCATGCATATGAAAGTGAGAGGGTACCTGTTTCAGTAGGCTTCTAGATTAGGAGATCTTTGTGTCGAAAAAGCTTGATGCCTACCTGAAGGGTGTTAATGGCGTGTACATGCAAACTAAGGCGGAGAAACTGCATATGCTGTTGTTTCTTAACCAAAAATTCAAATATAGTCAAATAAGGTAAGTAAACATCGAGATATGGAGGCCATATATCCAGTTGCTACCTAAGCCTGTCCAATTTTTCTATTAAAAAATTGGATTGTCCATTTCCAGTCAGAACTTTGGAGTTTTGGATAACTAATGTATTAACTTTCACAGTTCTTTTCCAAGAGTTTGCATTTCTAGCATTTGGAAGTAAAGACCAAATAATTTTTTTTCCAAATGGATTTACCTAACTGTAAGTTCACCATAGTTTTATTGAGAAACTCTTAATGGTGGTACTAATGGATTTGAAACCCAACCCAATTTCAGCATATGATAAACGTAGTTCAGACCATGATCTCCAATCGCTATGTTTTCTGTCCTTTGAGTTTCATCAGATAAATGCATTGAAAATCTTTCCCATTTTACTAATTATGTGATTGGTTGGCGCATTACGCATGGGAGGTCGTCACCGTACCTCTCATAGTTAAATTTATAAGTCCTAAATGCTTACTAACTACAACTAAGTAGATAATGACAAATCAGGGTTGTCCGCGAAGAAAAGGAATTTTCAAGTGTTTAAACATATATAGTGAAAAACATACTATATATATATATATATATATATATATATATATAAGCATGTAAATGTGTAGTGTGTGTGTGTGTGTGTGTGTGTGTGTGTGTGTGTGTGTGGTGGGGGGGGGGGGGGTTCAGATGGTTTTGGTCCTAAGTTATGAATTTAAAAGATAAGATAACTAGTAAAGTCAAGTAACTATGTTAATTATCAAACAAACTATGAAAAATAGGTAAAAACTACAAAAGACAAAGCCTTGAGGGCAATTGATATCCACTTCCAAACCTAATGTAGATCATTGAACCATTCACTCATTCTATCATATTCGTTACCTATGGGGAAAAACTTCCCAATTGAAGATCAACATATATTTCTTCTTAATAGTAATTCACAAAGACAAACGACGACCATTAGCAAACCTCATTGATAATCACTTTAGACATTCAACGACCATAAAAATATTTCATCAATGACATTATACATGAAAAACCATAGATTTGATAACAATAAGCCTTCTTCCAAAGACATAGCCATTTAATCAAACATAATATTCATTAGGCTAAACCTAGAACAAACCACATTCAAGATTCAACCTTTCATTGCATCTATAGGATAAATATGAGAACAATTCACATTAATATACTTATCTAGCAAGAATTACAACACATTATACATTAGAAGTTCTAAGTCCACGTTCTTGGATTTTCATGCCAAATGCGTTAAGAAATTTGCAACTTTCCTAACGCCCTAACACTTCAATCATACAAACACTTCCTATTCTCAAACAACCCATGATATAAATAAAGTAAAACATCACATTAAAACATACGAATGCTAAATAACAAATGCTTCAAGAAGGAGTGAAATAGAGGTTCTTACTACATAGATATGGAAGATTCAATCAATTGCTCACAAGATTAAACTAACCACGATAATGAAAATACACGATTAACCTACAAAACTAAGAAAAAAAAGAAAGGAAAACTAGGGTTTTAACCCGGAAAATTGTAGGAAGGAAGAGGTGGCCAAGAGAGAGAGGATAAGGTAAGTACTTATCGTACAAAAAAGTAAGAAAGGTTTTGGCCACCTGTCCGTCGCGACTCGCAACGAATCCATCGCGAGTCGCGACGAGCCAAGTTTCAACATCTTGATTTCTTTCTTCTTTTTGTCTCAAGTCCCCCTCTTTTGTTTGCTTGTCTTCAATTCTTCAAGTCTTCAAAAGCTCAAATGCAAGTCTTCAAATCTTCAAAGGTAATCTTCAAAGTCTTCGAACAAACTGTCTTGTCACACAAAATCCTCTAGAAAAGTAGTAAAAGCGTAAAAGTCACTCTTAACTCTCATAAGAGAATTTTAAGACAAAATATCACATCTAGAGCACAAAATGGTACAAAAGTAATCCCAAAAATTCCTAAAATAAACATATAAAATGGGCACATAAAACCTCCTCGCACTTAAATCTTACTCGTCCTCAAGTAAGAAAAGATCCAAGCAAACAAAGGAATTCATATGTCCACATCCTAAACTAATATTCCCCCAAATTAAAGCCTCACAAAAACTCTCAATATTATAAATCCCAAAATCAAAGCTCACATGAGAATTTTTCACACACAACCCCAATTCCTAAATCTAACCAAACCTACCATTTATCAATTCACTACTACCCATAGAAACATATCCAAGTCCCGAATTGATAATCCCAAGGTCCAATGATACAAAATGAAGTTAAAACCATATGAGAGGTTCAAGAACATACTTCACTTCATACCAATATATCAACTAGAATCCAATGACACAAAATGAAGTTAGGATGTTTAAACACATACTTCACTCTATGCTAATATATCAACCCAAATGTAGTACACAAAGAATCAAGAATTTCATAACTATACTTCGTTTTCAACCTGCTAAGTTACCTAATCTCAAGAAGTCCTATGATGTTAGGCTACCCGATCCATCCATATATCAAACGAAACCTTATGACTCCAACGCCGGCAAATGAGTAGAAAAGTAATAAATTGTTCTTTTTTCCTCTCTCTTTCTCTCATTTTTCCTAGGAGCCCTTTTGGCTTTTCATCATAGCCACACATCATGTTTCTTAGGCTCACATCTCACCTTTTTCCGCACGTTTGGCCTCTCAGTTTTTGCCTAGGTCGCTCTTTTTGGTTTTCAACCTATCTAGGCCCCCGATGTTGCCTAAGTTGCCCTCTTGGGTTTTCAACTTAGCAGGTTTTCTTTTTATATATATTTTTTTAATTTTATATATTTTTTTTCAAAAATTCAATTTTTTCTTCCTTTTTCTCAAGTTTTTCCAATCAAAAGTTCCAAATCAAGCTAGCATGCATGTGAGTCCTCTAACCCCTCTATGCACTTAAAACATTACATTGCCCTCAATGTAAACATATAAGGCAAGAACAATAAAACTCAAGGTAAGAGGTAGAGTGACTCCCATTTCTCTACATAGTTGCCGGTGATATGGCACACTCCCATGTATTTGTATAGAATAGGTCCCAAAATTGATTTCAGAGCTGGAGGGTGGAGCAAAAGTGTCGTAGAAGAACTCACCCTCAAGCAAAACATTGTCTCCTTGGCTCCGTTTGATCAAGACTAACACCACAGAGAATACCATCAAACTAACAAGTACATAAAGATTTGTAATACTGGGTTTAGCATCAAAAGTTAATAATCATAGTATTCTCAAAGAACAGCCAATCCATCATGCAATCACCACTAAAAGATTGTCCAATAAAAATATCCAACATATATCGATACATATCCAAGCATCATTATAGAATATAGAAATTATAGTCACAATGATGTAGTCGGCATACTACATTCAACAAATGTACTATAAAGATGCAAGAATATTAATATGTCAATATATGTGAGATGGTGGAGGAATGCATGGAAGTGTGGTGGTTCTTGGGAGCATTTGGTGGAGAAGAATGAAGGATTATGCAGTATTTAAGCTTAGTTGAAAAGATGATTTTTCCATCGCGACTCACAACAGTCACGATCTCGACTTGCGACATCTTGGGTGGGTCTGCCAGCTCACTTCTTACAGAAATTGTTCTGAATCCATCGCAAGTCTATGTCACGATTCGTGACAAGCTGGTGCTGGGAGTTCATTTTTGCTTCCCTGTTCGTCGTAACTCGCGACATATCCATCTCAACTCGCGAAAGAGAGGGTTTCCTAGCACTTAGAAAGAATTTTTCTTACCACCATTCCAAGCTTTCTTCCCTCTCTCACAGATCTCATTCCTTCATCTTCTCCAATGCAATGCGCTTCTCTTTACGACAAAATCGCAGAAAAATACAGTAAAAAGAACAAGACAAAACAACGAAAAATAATCAACAAAAACTAAAATAAAAGCCAAATTTATTTACGTTGTCAGAATGACATAGCTCCGTATATTTATGGTCGTCGGTACAACCCTAAAGTTATCCATATGGTGAAGACTTGAACCCCTTCACCATGAGCATCCAAAAGTAAGGAGGTGGGGGGTACAGAACTTGCAAGAGGAAAGTCTTGTGGAGGTGAAGATGGTTTAAAGAGAGTTGGGTTGTTAGGAAGCTTGGGATAGTCTTTTGGCTCCTCTCTTGTCTCCCTCAAAACTTCCAAAAATGGTGGAATTGGTTCACTAGGTGGGGGTAGGGGTGACGATGCTAATGAATGTAGCACAATCACCTCTTTCTCCATTTTTTCATCCTCAACAACCAACTCCTCATCCCCTTCGAACTCAAACTCATTTCTCATGGTGACCTCACTCACCGAATCTTCAAGTTCGACTTGGGATAGTTTATTTTTGGAATCACAAGCTTCCATTCGAGCCAACGCTTCCAATATGCTTCTCGCATGCCCTTTAATAACCTTAACACTAGAGTAGAACCGAGTGTCTGGTTCCTCACTAGTCCTGGCCAAGTTGTTCAAGTTTGCTATTGCATTCATGGCTTCCTCACGTGTCAAACTTGAACTTTCTTGTTGGGCTTGATTTTTGGGTATGGTATAAGATGGTGATGACATACTATTTTGCTTGTATTGTTGGTTTTCCAGCTCATTCTCATACCACCAATCTGGATTATCACTTGATGAGACGTCAAATGCATGTATTTTCCAAAGCATTTAACATTTCCTTTGTCATATTTTTGTTGTAAGATTGCTAAATTTATGTAAGTTTATATGATAAGGGGTTTAAAAATCCATTTTTCGATTTTTATATCTAAACCCTTCATTTTGTAACCTATGTTTAGTCTAATGGATTTTTAGTCCTTACGAGAGTCTATATTCCATTTTTTAAGCTTTATTTGTAGATGTCTCATAAGCCCTTTGGAGTGGTTTAGTGAAGAGCACGTGTCAAAATGTGGTAGAAGATAGAAAAGTCGAAGAAGGAAGGCAAAGAAGCGGATGAATTGTCACCTGGAAGTTTGGACCAAGTTCTTAAAATGATACAAGAAGAATCATCTTACAAGGGTGGTACCATTAGATTTGTCTTCTCGATCACTATGAAATCGACTATAAGAACTCCAAAATCGGAGCAACGGGTCACCCGTAGCGATGGAAATAAGAAGAGAGCAGATTGGCCATTGCGGCCCACAACATATATGTTGCGGCTGATAGCCCAGAATTTTACCTTTTTGGCCTCTTTTCCTCTATTTTCTTGGACTACAAATAGCCTCCCTTCTTCCCCATTTGCACAATCCCGACTCGGGGGCTCCAAAACCCTAGTTTTTCACCATTTTCTTCCATTTCTTCTTATTTCTTTGTAGATCTTTGTTCCATGTTACGAGTTTTGATTATCTAGCTTAGTTTGTGCTTGGGAACAATTGATTGCAACTTCCTTGCTAATGTCTTGAGAATCATTTCTATCCATCTATTGCTTTCTCTATTGTGTATTTATTGAGCTTTGAATGTGGATTGTTAATGGCATTAATGTTGAAGTTTGTGTATATGAATATCTTGTATGATTGCTTGTTAGGGTTGGGAGAAATTAGCTAATTTTCCCCTCTTTTAATGTGGAATCCAAGAGCATGAGTTGGAGCTTCTAAATGATATTGATGTGTTGATAATTGTTAGATGAATGTGATGATGTTGAACTCGTTGTCATGTTTGTTTTAGGTGGCAAATGAGATAAGTCTATGAATGTCGATTGTTCTTGACTAATCTTCTGTAAATGCATGAATTAGTTAAATGTTTAGACACAGTGTAGTGTTTATAAGTGTTGCCAAGCTTGTTGATTCTTCGTGCTCAATGCCGTCAATGAGATATGTTTAGTCGTGTTTCGACTAAGGGTGTCATAGGTGAGGTTTGACAGGAGATGTTGAATTCACTCTTGCAAACTACTATCTAAGAAGGATAGAAGATTTATCTTCACAACAAGCAGTTAAAGCAATTAATAGATTGGTTCACTCGTTCTTGAAGCTTTGGTTATTTAGCATTCATGTGTTCGTAATGGTATGTTTCACTTCATTTATGCCACGGGGTGTTTGAGAATATGAAGTGTTTGTATGATTAAAGTGTTAGAGTGTTAGGAAAGTGACAAGTTCCTTAGCTTTTTGGCATGAAAATCCAAGAACATGGACTTAGAACTTCTCGTGCATAATGTGTTGTGATTCTTGCTAGATAAATATGTTAATGTGGTTTGTTCTCATATTTATCCTATAGATGCAATGAATGGTTGAATCTTGGATGTGGTTTGTTCTAGGTTTATCCTAATGAATGTTATGTTTGGTTAAATGGCTATGTCTTTGATAGAAGGCTTGTTGTTATCAAATCTATGGTCTTTCGTGTGAAATGCCGTTGATGAAATGCCTATATCGTGTGGTTTGCTTAGAGTGATTGTCAACGGGGTTTGCAAATGGTCGTTGTTTGTCATTGCAAATTACTATTAAGAAGGAATGAATGTTGATCTTCGAATGGGAAGTGATAACATTCCCCATAGGTAACAAATGTGATTGAATGGTTCAATGATCTAAATGAGGTTTGGAAGTGGATATCAATTGCCCCCAAGACTTTATCTTTTGTAGTTTTTACCCATTTTTCTTAGTTTGTTTGATGTTTAGCATAGTTACTTAACTTTGCTAGTTAGTTTGTCTTTTAATTTCATAAATAAGTAAAATTAACCAACCAACCCCCCCCCCATTTACTTGCTTTTATATATCTATATATATGTACTTCTAGCCTAATATGAACCTTATATGTTTAAACGCTTAAGAAAAATCCTCTTCTTTGTGGACGAACCCGATTTGCCACCATCTACTTAATTGTATTTAGTAAGCATAAAGGGCTTATAAATTATAACTTTGAGAGGTACGACGATAACCTCCCAAATTTTGGCGCCGCTGCCAGGGAAGAGACTATTATTTTTAAGTGTTTGGGCAAATTTGGTTGCATATTAGCTAGTTGTTTTTATTTTCCACTCCTTGGTGGTTGTTTTTGTTCGGAGTAGGTATTGCTTGAGTTCTTGGTGAATTTTCATCGAGAATCCTTACAATATGATTTCAAAAATTTGAAAAATAAAAAATAAAAAATGGAGCGTCTCACCTTGAGGGAACTCATGATGAGAAGAGAGGCTCAACAAGCAAGGTTTTGTAGGATATGTCATTCTGACCATCCTACCAAGTCTTGCTATATGTTGAGAGAGGAGCACTATGAGGAGGAAAGAACCCTTGGTTTCCAAAACCAAGGGTATTATGAAGAGTGCTACCTAGTGGTAGGAGATGTTGGTTTTCAAGGGCAAGAAATCCAATAATGGTATCCATACCATAATTCTTACAACCTGGAATGGAGTCGTAATCCGGATTGGTGGTATGAGAATGAGCCAGAAAACCAATAATACGTGCAAAATAGTTGGCCATCACCATCTTATACCATACCCCAAAACCAAGCCCAACAAGGAAGTTCAAGTTTGACACGCGAGGAAGTCATGAATGCAATAGCAAACTTGAGCAAATTTACTAGTGAGGAACCGGATATTCGGCTCTCATATAATGTTGAGGCTATTGAGGGGCATGCGAGAAGTATATTGGAAGCGTTGGCCCTAATGGAAGCTTGTGATTCCAAAAATACACCATCCCAAGTCAAACTCAAGGGTTTGGTGAGTGAGGTCCCCATGGGAAATGAGTTTGAGTTTGAAGGGGATGAGGAGTTGGTTGTTGAGGATGAAAATATGGAGGAAAAGGTGATTGTGCTACATTCATTAGCATTGTCGCCCCTACCCCCACCTAGTAAACCAACGCCACCATTTTTGGAAGTTTTGAGGGAGATAAGAAATGAGCCAAAAGATCATCCCAAGCCTCCTAACCACCCAACTCCTTTTAAGCCATCTCCACCTCCACAAAACTTTCCTCTAAAAAGTTTTGTACTCCCACCTCTCTATTTTTGGATACTCATGGTGAAGGGGTTCAAACCTTTTCCATATGGATAACATTAGGGTCGTGCCGACGACCTTAAAAATATGGAGTTTCTCAGGAGGCAACCCGAGCTTCCAAGTTAGGTTAGTATTTTTATTTCTTGAAAAAAAACCCTCAACCATGTCCTCAAACCCAAAACCACAAGAATTCGATCACAATCCACCACCAAAAACCACTACCAAAACCACCATCTAGGAGTACTAAAAGTTGTTGTCTTTTGTGAGTGTTGATCGGGATTTACATAGTTGTGGCTTCGTAGTGTATGGATCAAAGTTTCATATTGGGTTGAGTTGGAGAACATGGAGGAGAGAACATTCATTGACAAGTGAGCATTGTCATCACCGGGAAGGACCTTCAAATTCCTTGTTGTGTGTATTTTTTTCTTTCTCCCTTATTTCTTTATCTTGTCCTTTTCACATTGAGGACAATGTGTGTTTCAAGTGTGGGGAGGTAAAGAGAAATATATCTCATTGTATTGTATTTTAGTGTCCATATTCTCCACTTTGATTTATTTTGTTTGGAATTTTTTTTTTAAAAAAATCCCGTTAAGTTGAAAACTCAAGTGGGCAACTTAGGAAAAAGTGGGAGACCTTGATAGGTCGAAAACCCGAAAGGGTTTTCGAGTGTGCAAAAATGAGAGGCCAAATGGTGTGGGAAAAGGTGAGGGTGAGCATTGTAAAAGAAAAATGTGTGAAGCTAGGATGAAAACCCAAGAGGGCTCCTAGGAAAAATGAGAAAAAATGAGAGAAATCGAAAAAATTTATGCTTCTCTTGATTTGTCCATTAGGAAGCTTCTTTGGTGGAGTAAGCTAGTTTTACACTTATATTTTATACATCACCTTTAATTGGTATGATAGTTGTTTATATTATCTTAAACTTTGGGATGTGAGAGTGTGAGAGATTCTTATGTCTTAGGGGTTAGGGTAGTCTAGAAATATGATGTTGGATGTTTTGGGAAAACCTTACATGCTAGTTTACGCTTTGATCTTTGCTTGTTCTTGTTTACTCGATGACGAGTAAGGTTTAAGTGTGGGGAGATTCGATGAGACGTCAAATGCATGTATTTTCCAAAGCATTTAACATCTCTTTTGTTATATTTGTGTTGTAAGATTTCTAGATTTACGTAGGTTTACATGATAAGGGGGTTAGAAAGCCATTTTCGGGTTTTATATATTTCTAAACCCTTCATTTTGTAACATATGTTTAGTCTAATGGATTTTAGGTCCTTACGAGCATCTAGATTCCATTTTGTGAGCTTCATTTGTAGATGTCTTATGAGACATTTGGTGTGGTTTAGTGAAGGCCACATGTCAAAACGTGGTAGAAGATAGAAGGGTCGAAGAAGGAAGGCAAAGAAGCGGATGAATTGTCACTCGGAAGTTTGAACCAAGTTCTTAATATGATACAAGAAGAATCATCTTACAAGGGTGGCACCATTAGATTTGTGTTCTCGATCACTATGAAATCGACTACAAGAACTCCGAAACCGGAGCAACGGGTCACCCGTAGCGATGGAAATAAGAAGAGAACAGATTGACCATTACAGCCCGCGGCATATATACTGCGGCCCGCAGCCCAGAATTTTACCTTTTTGGCTTCTTTTTCTCTATTTTTTTGGACTACAAATAGCCTCCCTTCTTCCCCATTTTCCCAAGCCCGACTTAGGGGCTCCAAAATCCTAGGTTTTCACCATTTTCTTCCATTTCTTCTTCTATCTTTGTAGATATTTGTTCTATGTTATGGGTTTTGATTATCTAGCTTAGTTTTGTACTTGGGATCATTTGATTGAGACTTCTTTGCTAATGTCTTGATAATCATTTCTATCTATCTATTGTTTTCTCTATTGTGTATTTATTGAGCTTTGAATGTGGATTAATAATGGCATTAATGTTGTTGGAAGTTTGAGTATATGAATTGCTTGTATGGTTGCTTATTAGGGTTGAGAGAAAGTAGCTAATTTCCCCCTCTTTTAATGTGGAATCCAAGAGCATGAGTTAGAGCTTCTAAATGATGTTAATGTGTTGATAATTGCTAGATGAATGTGATGATGTTGAACTCATTGTCATGTTTGTTTTAGGTAGCAAATGAGATAAGTCTATGAATGTCGATTGTTCTTGACTAATCTTGTGTAAATGCATGAATTTATTAAATACTTAGACACGGTGTAGTGTTTATAAGTGTTACTAAGCTTGTTGATTCTTCGTGCTCAATTCCATCAATGGGATGTGTTTAGTCGTATATCGACTAAGAGAGTCATAGGTGAGGTTTGATAGGGGATGTTGAATTCACTCTTGCAAACTACTATCTAAGAAGGATAGAAGATTTATCTTCACAACAAGTAGTTAAAGCAATTAATAGATTGGTTCACTCGTTCTTGAAGCTTTGGTTATTTAGCATTCATTTGTTCTTAATGGTATGTTTTACTTCATTTATGCCATGGGGTGTTTGAGAAAATGAAGTGTTTGTATGATTGAATTGTTAGAGTGTTAGGAAAGTGACAAGTTCCTTAGCTTTTTGGCATGAATATCTAAGAACATGGACTTAGAACTTCTCGTGCATAATGTGTTGTGATTCTTGCTAGATAAGTATGTTAATTTGGATTGTTCTTATATTTATCCTATAGTTGCAATGAAAGGTTGAATCTTGAATGTGTTTTTTTCTAGGTTTAGCCTAATGAATTTTATGTTTGGTTAAATGGATATGTCTTTGGTGGAAGGCTTGTTGTTATCAAATCTATAGTCCTTCATGTGAAATTCCGTTGATGAAATGCCTATACGGTGTGGCTTTCTTAGAGTCAACGAGGTTTGCAAATGGTCGTTGTTTGTCTTTGCAAATTACTATTAAGAAGGAATGAATGTATGAGAAGTGATAACATTCTCCATAGGTAACAAATGTGATTGAATGGTTCAATGATCTACATGAGGTTTGGAAGTGGATATCAATTGCCTCCAAGACTTTATCTTTTGTAGTTTTTACCTATTTTTCTTAGTTTGTTTGATGTTTAGCATAGTTACTTAACTTTGATAGTTAGTTTGTCTTTTAATTTCATAAATAAGTAAAATTAACCAACCTACCCTCCCCCCCACCCATTTACATGCTTTTATATATCTATATATATCTACTTCTAGCCTAATATTAACCTTATATGTTTAAATGCTTAAGAAAATCCCTCTTCTTCATGGATGACCCCAATTTTCCACCATCTACTTAATTGTATTTAGTAAGCATAAAGGGCTTATAAATTATAACTTTGAGAGGTACGGATACGACCTCCCATCACTCCACTCCGAATTGTAAGAATTATGGTATGGATACTGTAAACCCCTGATCCAGGACCTACCTGCTCAATGCAAGTGTCGGGTCGGACCCGGGCGTGCTACCGAGAATCCAATGAGTCGGATTACTTGCATGCAGTAACGAGCAATACAGATTATGCGGTAGCGATTTTAGAATTTAAAACCTAGCTTACTATTACAAAGAAAGTCTTATAATAAGTGTTTTACATGGTTTAACAATAAAAATTCTAAATTCGTTTCTAGATTCAAAAGCTCATCCAGGATCCTATCTCAAATGAAGTAAAGGCTTCATACACGAGCTCTAACGTTTTCTGCTCAGCTACACCTGTTGGGGTTCATTAGACTAAGGTAAGCTCCTTGCTTAGTGAGGTTCCATTGCCAGTATTTACCAAGTTGAGTTTTAGTGATCACATAAAACAAATAGCCACTAAATCCTATCACATAGTAAAAGGATACAAGTGGCTAATGCTAAGTTGCAGTCAAGTGCCTATATGGTAACTGTGACTAACATACAAGGCATATCCTTTTCAGTAGGCCTAAAGGCTATCTATCAAGAATTCATTCTCGCCAACCACGCCCAATCAGATGTTCAATTACGAGCTCGTATTAGATCCAGATGGTTATGCTATCATACTAGAAACTCCACGCGTAGCCAATCTAGTCAGATGGTCCGGTCTATACCATTCCCCGTCTACTTTGACCGAACTACAATTGCGTCGGGGACCCCGAAAAGCACAGACAAGCAATCGAGTAGCACATAATCCAAGTTTGACACGGCAAGATAAAGTACAAGTCGGTCATCCACATAAAATATCAGAGCAATTAATTCACTCGATTTTGCAATCATTAAGCATAGTGTGATAAAGTACACACCGTGTTTAATTAGTATGAAACCAAATAATAGGCATGAATAGAACCTAATATTATTAACATTTCATATAACATATAAA
Organism: Rubia yunnanensis; assembly: GCA_037428765.1. Lineage (NCBI taxonomy): Eukaryota > Viridiplantae > Streptophyta > Magnoliopsida > Gentianales > Rubiaceae > Rubia > Rubia yunnanensis. The sequence goes on from CM075065.1 coordinate 77,750,177, forward strand.
ATTCTAAACTAACACGTTTAAATTTAATAGGCATAAAATAATATATAAAAATAAATTTTAATTCAATTCGTGTTAGGGTGATGAAAACACTCACCTTAACTGGACTTAGACTCGATTGGATTTTTCAGCAACCAAATAGATTTCACCCCACAACTTGTGAAATGCTGCGTTGGACAGGGAGGGGAGAAAATTTTGCTTCTGTTTACTTAAAGTGGAAATGGAAAGGCTCTAGGAGAGAGTCTCTCTTGGCTTGTTAACCTTAAGAAGAGAATAGAGAAGTGCTTTTCTTGATGAATCAATTCATGGATAAGGACTCTTAGGATTTAGGGAAGAGTGGGTCTCCTGACAGGCGGCCTGTCCATAAGCTTATGGACAGGGAGGGGCACTTTGCAAATAAGGCAAACTTAAACAAAAATATAACGCAAAACCACAAACACAATTTTCACACACTAACACATAGTACTCTGTTCTTCTTCTTCGGAAAGCTCTCAACGCGTTTTCCGATCTCCTTGCTAGCACGTTTTCGATCTCTCATCAACAATGCTTTTTTGATGTACTCCGATGATAACAACCAGTGCGATTACGACTCTTTTTGTCCTCCAGAATCCTTTCAACGCCGATCAATTCTTCCTCACCAGTCCGCCGATGTGTTTTCAATTCCTCTCGTCCAATCCGTTGACTGCGCCTTTTCGATGTCCTCCGACAACAACTGCTGTGATTCCGACGGAGTTGAACGACAAAATCTGTCTCTAGATCCTATTGAAGCAGATGAAATTTCAGATGCTTTAATCGTAACCACTACTGCTATCGAATTGGAATCTGTAAGAGAAAACACGATTCTAAACGCCAGGATTCAAATTCAAGGAGAAGAAATTCAATTGCAAGAAGCTGAAATACTACTCAATTCCTATGAAGGTATGATTTTCTCTCATCAAACTGAAATTATTGTGTTCAAATGCAATCGATATGAATATAGTTGTTTTTTAAATTTCTGGACACTGATATTCGACTGCTATGAACATGTATGAACATGTGGAAACATTAGCAATTTAAACTACATGCTGCATAGAAATTTAGTATAATTTATGCATTTGTTAACATAAATCACGTATATGTTACAAATAAACATGCATTAGATTAAAATGAACAAAACACAGAAAATGCATTTGTCAATTCCAACTTTTAAGAAACTTGTGCGTTGTTCAGATTATAACATGTAAAAAATACACTACACTCTGCATATGTTACACTACAAGTAGTATTTCTTATGCTTATCAGAACATAGCTTACATTAGAAATTGTATTCTTTATTATTACAGATACAAATTTTCCAAATTTAAATGATATTGATGCCACTGAAAATCTTACTGGCGTAAAAGCAAAAACATTGGAAGCACTTCATGCTATGTACAAGAAGCATGCAAATGCTATTGGTTTCAGCTACAGGAAGGACTGCCAACGTCGAAATAGCAAAGGCCAAATTCGTGAAAAGTACTACAAGTGCTCTGCTGAGGCCAATTGAAAAGATTAAAAACCAGTACTACTAGCCCTGTTCTTTGCATGGATAATGAAAATCATTCTGAAAAGAAGAAGAAGAGGAAGAGAAAGGACCTGATTACAAAAACAGGATGCCTAGCTGAAATTAGAGTGAAGCTAGAGCAGGATTATTACATCGTGGCACATCATAATACCGTACACAATCATGAGTTAACAAGACCAGCCTGGCAGTATCTCAGTAGGAGTGAACGGAGGATTACAGAAGACAAAGGAAAAGCCATCAGAACAATGGAACAAGCAGGTTTAAGACCTACTATAGGATATAAATACATGTCTTTTGAAGTTGGTGGAGAAGAGAATCTAGGGGATACAATGAAAGACCACCTCAACTTTGTGTGTCGACTTCGGATGAAAGAAATAGAAAGTGGAGATGCTCATAAACTTGTTGACACACTTATGGAAATCAATGCCAAGGACAAAGATTTCTTCTTCAAAGTCAAGTTCGACGAGGAAACAAAACTATCAGCAGTGTTTTGGAGGGATTCAATGATGCTGGAAGACTACAAACTTTATGGAGATGTCACCATATTTGACACTACATACAGAACAAACAAGTATAACTTGATTTGTGCGCCAATAGTTGGAATCAACAATCACTGGAACATAACAATGTTTGCTTGTGCTTTTATAGCAAATGAGTTGGCTGAAACTTTTGTGTGGCTCCTTAACACTTTCAGAAAATCAATGGAAGGAAAGGAACCTGTCACAATATTCACAGATCAAGATCCTGCAATGGGCAAAGCAATAAATGAGGTATGTTCTGAAAATTTGTTGCATACAGTTCTGATAACTGAATATGCACTGGTAGACATTGAACCTCTTACCTTACAGTATGCATTACATAGATTATAAGTTGCATTTGTTACTTTAGAAATCAGGTTTCCTGAAAATGATGCAACTTCAGAAATTCCATTTCTTAGACCTGAAACTGAGTAGGAAATGTTAGCTTCTGCACGTGTCAGCTTACAATATGTATACTGATCAACATCCATTTCTTGTTGCAACTCCCAGGTCTTCCAAAACACAGGTTGTGCCTATGGCACATAAAACAAAATGCAATACAACATTATGGGAGATTAAAGAAAGATGAATCCTTCAAAAGCGATCTAGACTACTGATGTGTCCATTTTAGATGCATTATTTAGTAGTATTTAGGATCACTTTTGTGCTCTTTTATTATCGAGAGCTTGTGTTTTACCTTGAAATTCACTTAGGAGAGGCAAAAGCAACTTTGTACTCTTTTACCTCTTTTAAGTGGATTTTGTGTGACAAGGGAAGAACACGGAAGCAACGAAGACCGGAAGACATTGAAGACTATACTTTCGAAGACTTTTGGATACTCACTTCAAAGACATGAAGACCGGAGGCCGTTGAAGACCATTTTGGAGCTGTTGAAGACTTAAAGATTGAGAGGGATGGCTATGAAGAAGACAAAGAAACAATGCAAAACTCTGGCTCCCGTCGCGACCCCGTCGCGACACCATCGCGAGTCGCGACCAACACCGTCGCGAGTCGCGACCAACGGGCGGCCAGAAATCTATTTTATTTTCTTTGCACTATAAATACCCTCTCTTTCCGCCTCTTCTCCAGTTTTGCTCAGCCCGTTTCTCTCTGCATTTTAGGGCTCCAATTCTAGGTTTTTCTCTTCTTTCTTTTCTTTGTTTTTCTTAGTTTAATTATGTCTTTTGTTGTTCTAGAGTAGTTCTTGTACTTGGGAGCTATGGATTGAAGCTTCCACTTCTATGTATTGAGAACCATTTCTATCTATCTATTTAGTGTTTTTGCTATTGTGCATTTATTGTGCTTTGAATGTTAATTGTTGATTCCATTGATGTTGTTGGGAGCTTGATGATATGAATGCTTGTATGAATTGCTAGCTAGGGTTTGGGGGATTTGGGTTAATTTCCCCCTGTTCTTGTTAGGAATGTATGAGTGTGAATTAGAGCTTTTGATTGTGTTAGTGTGTTGACAATGTGCTAGACGAATGTGATTGATGTTGAACTCTTCGTCATGTTCGTTTGTGTAGCAAACGAGAAGAGTTATATGCTTGTGGTCTATGAGTGGTCGCTCTTGACTAATCTCGTATAATTGCATGAATTGGTTAAATGCTTAGTCACGGTGTAGTGGTCATAGGCATTGCCAAGCTTGTTGGTCCTTCGTGCTAAATGCCACCAATGACACCTTGAGTCGTGGTCGCGACTCAGGAGTCATTGGTGAGGTTTGACGAGAGATGTCGAACTCACTCTCGCAAACTACGAACTAAGAAGGATAGGAGTTTAGTCTCCACGACAAGTAGTTGAAGTATTGAATAGATGATTTAAATTCATTCTTGAAGCATTTGTTATTTGGCGTTTATGCATTCTTGACGGTGTGTTTCACTGCATGTGTGCCATGAGTTGTTTGAGCATAGGTAGTGCTTGTGTGGTTGAATTGTTTAGGTGTAGGAACGTGACGAATTCCGTAGCGCCTTTGCATGAAGATCTATGAGCATGAACTTAGAACTCCTTGTGATGTGTGTGTTGTGGTACTTGCTAGATGGGTGTGTGAGTGTTGGGTCCTGAATGCTATATGACGGAATGTGTGAATGATTCGATGAACTACATTAGATGTGGAAGTGGATATCCGTTGCCCCCAAGGCATTTTATCTTTGTAGTTTAAAATCCCTTTTCTTTAGTTTCGTTTGATGATTAGCATAGTCACTTGACGTTGCTAGTTATCTTGTCTTTTTACTTTCGTAACTTAGGAACCAACCAACCAACCAACCCCCCCATTTACATGCTTTTATGTGTGTGTATATATATTTACTCCTAGCCTAATATCAACCATTTGTGTGCTTAGACGCTTAGGAAGATCCCTCTTCTCATTGGACGACCCCGATTTGCCACTATCTACCTAGTTGTAGAAAGTAAGCATTTAGGGCTTATAAATTATCTTTTGCACGGCGGGCGCGACGACCGCCCGCCCGTCAACTACTGTATGAAAAGATGTCATAATCCTACAGAATTTGAAGAAAAATGGACTTCCATGATCAGCACATACAAGCTGGAAACTAGCACCTGGTTTCAACGCTTGTACAGCATCCGTGAAAAATGGAGCACGACATTCAGCAAAGATATTTTCTCAGCAGGCATCTTATCATCACAACGAAGTGAAAGCACAAACCACACACTATGCTTCAATGCAAACAAAACAAAAACACTGACACACTTCTATGAGCTCTTCAACCAAACAATCAGAAAGTGGAGGAGAGATGAAGCAGAAAAGGAAAATGCATGTACAAAAGCAAAGCCAAATTATCAAAACAAAGCAGGTATGTTCACATTTGAAAATATGTATTACTTAGTCTAGAACACGAATTTGTTAACTTACAGTATGCATTTATTTCCCACTACTGGGCTTGTACAGGTTTGGTAAAATATGCTGCTCAGGTTTACACACTTGCTTTGTACAAAGGATTCAAAAAGGAATTTTCCCTAGCAATGGCAACTAAGGTCAAGGAACTTTTCTCAGAACCACCAACAAAAAAATATGAGGTCAGCCTAGAACATGATGAATCCAAATACGAGACAGTTGAGTTCAAAAATGAAGATGGGCTGGTTCAAGTACAATGCACATGCAAGTCCTTCGAGGTGTCAGGTATGCTTTGCTTTCATACCCTCAGGATATTGCACCTTCATTCCATCACAGAAATACCTTCAAAGTACATCCTCAAAAGGTGGACAAAAAGGCCAAAACAGAAGTTTGGGACAGGATTCTTGGCCAAGAAAAACATCAATCAGAAAGCATCAACAGTGTACTCTCATGGAGGAACCATATGTCCAGCAGATTCTACAATCTGGTTCTAAAGAGCGAAGGAAACTCAGAAGCTAGAAGCACTCTTCAAGAGATGTTTGACACCTGCTCGGTAAGAATAGAAGACTTGTTGGCATAAAAAACAAATGCCATTGAACAATCAACCACAAGTAGCCAAAGCAACTCAACCATAACAAGTGCACCTAAAATACTCGATCCAGCCCAAGTGAAGACAAAAGGAAGAGGAAAAAGGCTAAAATCAGGCATAGAAAAGAAAAAACCAAGGAAGAAAACTACTGAATTCGGCACAAAAACACCAGATGTGAAGACACTGTAAAAAGTAGCATTCTATATGATACAAGTTGCATTTGTTTAGCTATATATTGTATTTGTTTTCCAGGATCATACTGTATGCCACTGATTTTTATGTACCTAAGATTTTTATACATTCAATAACATACTATATTTTTTAGCTTCGTATTAATAAGCATACAAATATTACTTCTTAACATTTGACATGAACTTGTTTCCCTAAAAGGGACTTGTAATATATTTCACATAATTTTAGTGATGCAAAAACCACTGAATACATGTAGAACTACTTAGCTTACACATGTAGTTTATTAACCTACCAATTGCATTTGTTTTCCTATAAGCTCAGAAAAATAACACAATAAACCCCATCAAATAATTAAAAAATCAACTTGGAATTAAAAGCATACAAACAGTACTTCTTAAAACTAAACATGCATTTGTTTCATTAAACCTACAACCTTACAAACAAATCCTAAAACAGCATCTCAAATGCGCTCAACGTATCACCCACAAAACAGTCAGTCACAAATCATCCAAATACACCTTCAACCTTAAAAACAACTCCTAAAACAGCGTTTCAATTGCACTTAACATACCACCAACAAAACAATCAGTCACAAAATAAGCTGATTACAGATCATCCAAAAATAATCCAAAGATGCTAAAGCTACAAATCATCAAGTCCTTCAATCCCAAGGGAGAATGAAGGAATCATAGAACGAGCTTTCCTCATGTATTCTTCAACTATCTTATCAACCCACTCATGTGTGGCTGGGTCTTCCATAATTTCTTGTGTTGTCTTCACATGAAGAACATCCTCATTGATTGTGGTTGTTCCTTCTTCCTGAGGTTCTGATTGTGGCTGCGGTTGCGGCTGCGGTTGTGGTCGCACAATCGGGCTAGCATTTGCCCTCTCAAGGTTTTGAACCAATACACGTGTAATGACTTCCATGTCTCGTTTGAAAATGAGGCAAGCCCTATTAAGAGGCTGACACAGAAGAACAAATATCAGTCCAATAAAAAAAATCAGAATCTATCTAAAAAGGAAATATGAACTACAAACTGCATTAGATTAACTAACATCTGCATTAGTTTTAAAACAACATGCACTAATTTTTACAAACTATATAAAAAAAAGACAAAAAATACTTACATTGCTGGTAGCTTTGTCAATGTCTTCATTGCTTATCACACCGTTCGGTATTCGATAAGAAATAAATCCTGGCTCCTGAGCAATACCATCACATGCAGCAGTAGGTGTATGAAGCCCGTCGTGGCTATTACGAGTTCCCTTAGATTGCTGTTGGCTACTTGTGTTATCTTTAACCCTCCCATCCTTTGTCAAAGGAAAACCAGCAACTACCATAACACCCTTATCATAACCCATTTTTTTCCAGATGATGAGCCCTGTCGAGCAAAGATTTGTTCGACCAATGCATGTATAAGGGAAGTCTGGTAGGGTCAGGCTGACCTCTAAAGGGAAACCTATAAATATAAGCTAGCAGCAATACAAACACACAACCGCCAACACAAGACACATCTCTTTTACCTGAATCAGATTTGAAACTTCTAACACCCTCACAGAGACGATCAAGCACTAAGCCACACCAATAAGACTCTTGATGGCCCCAAAATTTTCTAGAGCACTAACCAGCTTAAAATCAACCAAATTTCTGGTAGTTGGCGCTAGAAAAGTACACATGACATACATAACAAAAAATCTCTTAAAGCGCTCACCACCATCACTTAGTTTACCCAGCTCCTCAAAAAGATTAACATGAGAAATATTACCATATTTATCAGCACCCAACTCTTCTCTCCAATTATTCCTAATGTCCACATCCCTTGACAAACCCCTACCATTATTCCTAACCAAACCAACGGCACAGCCTAGAATCCTAGGGATACAGAATATATCAAACACATCATCAGGTGTAATAATGTACCTTGAGCTTGATATTTCTTGCACACAGCCAACAGGATCAAACCTAAAACAAAACAAAAAAAGGTCAGCCTAGAACAATTTGTAGTCAGCATTAAAAAAATATGAAATCAGCCCACATAATCAAACTTGTCAACCAGCCAAGGAACAATTCCAATAGGAATGGATGAGATGTCGAACGCAAGAAGTCTACCAAAACCTATATCTTCCACGTCAATCTTCTGGGCGGGAGTGAGTGAGGCAATTAACGATTTCAGTTTCGAAGGACAACAACTGGTTGAGAATTTCTTAGAAAACCTAAAATAAAATAAAATATGAAGATTGTAAGTTTATTTGAGACTGTGAATAACAAATGAACACTGAATCTTATCAAATGCAGTATCTTATTAATCAAGTACAGTTTATAACACATTAAAATACACTTACGTGTTACCCTCCTCATCAGTACGTTGGACCACCTGCTTCTTCTGACGGTTGCGCTGTTGTTTCGCAGCTCCTTCTTCACCAGCAACCATTTTTTCTGACCCAGAAGCTTCACCAACAGTACTCTCCGTTTTCCTCTTCAAACCAGTTTTTTTCGCCACTTCAACAACTTTGTTCACCTTCTCAGCAGACTCCTTCAAACTAGTTTCTTTCGCTACTTCAACAACTTCCTTCACCTTCTCAACAGACTCCTTCAAAACCCCACCAAATTTCTTCGCCTTCACAGCACCTTTCTTCACAACAACTTTTTTAGTCTTTGTCTTCATCGCCTTCTCAACAGGCGACTTTGCAGCAAGTTCTTCTGCCTTCCTTTTATTCTGTCCAGTAGAAGTCTCACATTGTTTAGCCTTCTCCTTCCTCAACAAACGAGGTGACAACCTCTCCTTCTTTCCTTCAAATGAGACCACCACAGTAGGCCGAGCTTCAACACTCTCCCCCAATTCCACATCAGCTTCACCACCCTCACTTTCCCTCTCACACACAGCCGCAGCAGCTTGCGCCGCCTCCGCCTTCGCAACTGTACCCAAAATTCACTGATTTTCATTAATATAGTCTTTAATCATACTGTCCATACTTTCACCATCATCACTGGACCCGCATTCACCATTATTCTCAACAGGTACAGCTACATCAACACCAGGTACAGCTTCATCAACACCAGATACTTCTCCACTCATTCTAACAACATCATTCACCAGTGTGTCATAATCAAAATCTTCACATGATCCACCTTCACCAGCAGCTGATTCGCCTTCACCATCTTTCAACTGCTCAACAACCACATTCATCTGTTTCTTCATTCCCGGCTTAGGAACAATAGGAACTGAAATCTGTGGAGTAGAACCACCAATCCTGGCAGACCTACGTGCTACACAAAAAAATGTGGTTGTTGAGCAGTTGAAAATGAAAAAAATGAAAAACAAAAAAATGAAATATGTGGAGTAGAACCACCAATACAACAACTACTACTACACAAAAAAATGGAGAACAAAAAACTGTATAAGCAAATATTTAAAAAATAAACATAATCACACAAATAAAATGCAACATGTAAATAAAAACCTCCAGAAGCATAAGACTCCAGAAGAAAAAGGCTGACACAACTTCTCAGCTTTAGAAAAACATATTTTAATGCATACTCTGACAGCCAATAAGAAACCTGATCTAGGAAAAAAATAGTATAACTAACTATTTAATAGGCTATACTAATATATGCAACTTGTAATGAAACAAAATGCATACATAGTCTGACAGTCAGTAAACAATAAAATCTGACATACACATTATAACTAACTTATGCATATAGTAAACTAACATAAGCAACTTGTAATGAAACAAAATACATACTACCAAATCAGAAAGAATAACAATAACTAACTAACAATCAGTGAAACTAAAACACAACCTAAGTAACTAATACATAAGTTATATTAACATTTGAACATTCTAAGAAAACAAGTACACAATATAACAATCAGTAAACAACAAAAATAAGCAACTCGAAAAACACATTACCTAACTTCTAAGAAAATGCGGACCTGACATACAAATCAAAAGAATAGGATGACTAACTAATACAGCTGTTAACCTAACACATGCAACTCCTAAGAAAAAAAATGCACATTATAACTAATAACATGCTGGGAAAAACAGAGCAACTAACTAGTGCATATCTTACAATAACAAATGCAACTTCTAAACAATCAAATGCATGTTATATAAAAAAACTCAAAACATACAGATCTGACTAACAAAAAAGTCAACATCAACAACTCATATGCAGATCTGACTTACGAATAAAATTCTAAAAAAATTCAACACCAACAAGACTGAAAAACACATACACACACAACAAGAAAAAAAAGCGCAAAACTACAAATATTCAAAAAAGAAATCAGGAAGAATACGAACCAGGAAAAGAAGAAGGCTGAGACAACTTCTCAGCTTCAGGAAGAATAGCTTTCCCCTTCGCCTTACCCATCACTAGGTCAAATACACAAAAAAACCCTCAAATCAGATTCGTGTACAACTATAAAGCAAAAATGGAAAAGAACAACAACCAAATTTCAAAACCTAGAATATCAACATCAACAACTCATATGCAGATCTGACCTACGAAGAAAATTCTAAAAAAAATTAAACATCAACAACACAGAAAAAACACATACACACACAACAATAACAAAAAAAAGTGCAAAACTACAAATATTCAAAACAGAAAAAATATGAACCAGGAGAAGAAGAAGGCTGGGACAACTTCTCAGCTTCAGGAAGAACAGCTTTCCCCTTCGCCCTACCCATCACTAGGTCAAATACACAAAAAAACCCTCAAATCAGAATCGCGTACAACTATAAAGCAAAAAAGGAAACGAACAACAACGAAATTTCAAAACCTAGAATATCAATCTTACTGAATCCAGGTAATTCCGGCGCAACCTTTAGCAACACGATTCTGGCGAAATTTCGTGTGATAAAGGAGAACGAAGAGCGAATTTGAAAAAGCAAAAATCAAAGTACAGAGAAATTGAAAAACGAAGAGAGGAGAAGAAAGGGCAAAACATGCGTGATAAATGATTACACTTCCCAAAAATTACACTGCTGATTAGGCACGATTTATGATTCGGCACAAATAATTTTTAGGCACCCCATTTTAAAAATAATTATAATATGACCCCATTTTACATATCAGTCACTGGCCTGTCCATAAACTTATGGACATGCCGCTTTCTCTTTAGGGAATACATATGGCTCAGGCTTGGCTTGCCTGCTCATTCACCTATTCCAACATTTGTTTTAATTTCTCTCCTTATCTTCTTGAGTTTGTATATGGAAGCTTATCTCAATTGTTTTTCATTTCCATTTGGTTTGGTTTGATTTCCAACGCATCACTTGTTATGACTTTAATCAATTTACCTCTTTTGTTTTGTTTTGTTATTATTTTAATTCGTCTTTTCCTTTTTTCCCTTTTAAATTCCTTATTATTGTTTATACTATTTTAAATTATTATATATATATATACATATATATTTTTTTATAATTGCAATAAGTAGACAATTGAAAATTTAATATTATAAGACTCTATACTAATATAATTACTAAGTTATATTCTCGCTAGTTGTCAATGTTTGATTTCAATTGTGGCTTTAATATTACGAGGCTTTATTATGAATTTCTAATGACGTAAATATTTGAAATGATAACTTTTTCAAACTAAATTTAATTATTAGTCTTTGAGTTTAATATTGTAATGCTCGACATCTATATATATAAATATTATTTTATTATAATGGTCGACATCTATATATATATATATTATTTTATTGATAATATTAACATAAATACTCACATATAAAAATTAATGGATAGGAAATATTTTATCATTTTTTTTTAAAATTAAACCATCCTAAGATGGAGGAAATTATATTAGGCCTTCCCAAGCCGTAAAATTACAAAACTGAAAAGTAAAGAAAGGGGGGAAGCCATTGGCTTAGTTAATATGTACATTTGTGAACCATAGGCTCATTGAAGCAACATTTGTTGCTTCCAAAATAAAAAAGAGTAGGCTAATTGTTAGAGGATTACAAAAACTCTTAGTTTAAATGGAGATCATCGAACTTATTTGTGGATCGAAAAGACGAAACACAGGTCAGTCAAAATCACCCCAACTAAACTAAGAAGCTCATCCCCTACAGAGCTAAACAGTCAAGAAGAAAGCTTCGAGATTGAAAACAAGTTCCATCTAGCAATAGTTTATCAATTTAAAATGTTGATATAGACTATAGAGTAGTGACATACAGATATTAATAAAATATTATTTATTAATTTTATTCTTATTTGTAATTACATATGAATATTTATTATTATTATATATAATTGTGATAAGTATACAATTTTAATAAGAGATTAGAAAAGTTATCAATTAATGTCAATATGTTATCATGTTTAATACTCCCTCCGTCCCAGCCGAATCTGCACACTTTTTGGTCAACTTTCTCAAGACACGTTTGACCATAAATTTCAACTAGTATATAGATACCAATATCATCATGTGAGATATTGTTGGATTCTCTGCACGCTGTATTTTCTAAATATCAAATTTTAACACACCGTTAATATACGTAACTAAAGTTATCGTTGGTCAAACATGACCTGAGAAAGTTGACCAAAAAGTGTGCACATTCGGCTGAGACGGAGTAATATTATTTATTTATATTTATTTATTTATCTCACCCTATGTTTTTTTTGTAGGGTTTTGAGTTATAGCCGGAAATAGTCGAAGAAGGTGGATATGAGGATATGATTTCAGGTTAAAGCCTAACTTTTACATGCACACTGACTTCATTAAGGTCGGAGTTTCACAGATACCATTCTTGAGCTATTTGCCCTTGAAAACCAACATCTTCTACCTCTTGGTAGCACTCTTCATATTACCCTTAGTTTTGGAAACCAAGGGTACTTTCCCCCTCATAGTGCTCCCCTCGGTAGGATGGTCGAAATGACATTTTATTTCATTTTTCAAAGGTCCGGAATCATATTGCAAGGATTCTTGATAAAGATTCCCCAAGAACTCAAGCAATACCTACTCCAAAAAAAATCAACCACCAAGAACTCGAAAATAAATACAACTAGCTAATATGCAACCAAATATGCCCAAACACTTAAAAATAAACGACTTTTTCCCAGCAGCGGCGCCAAAATTTGGGAGATCGTCGTCGTACCTCTCAAAGTTAAATTTATAAGCCCTAAATGCTTACTAACTAAAACTAAGTAGATTGTGGCAAATCAGGGTTGTCCGCGAAAAAAAGGGATTTTTCCAAGTGATTAAACATATATAGTGGAAAACATACTAGATATAAGCATATATATATATATATGTATATATATGTGTATATATAAGCATGTAAATGGGGGGGGGGGTTGGTTGGTTGGTTTTGGTCCTAAGTTATGAATTTAAAAGACAAGATAACTAGCAAAGTCAAGTTACTATGCTAATCATCAAACAAACTAAGAAAACATGGTAAAAACTGCAAAAGACAAAACATTGGGGGCAATTGATATCCACTTCCAAACATAACGTAGATCATTGAACCATTCACTCATTTTATCAGATTCGTTACCTATGGGTAATACTAAAACATCCCAATTGAAGATCAACATCCATTTCTTCTTAATAGTAATTTACAAAGACAAACAACGACCCTTTGCGAACCTCATTGATAATCACTTTAGACGTTCAAAAACCATAAAGATATTTTATCAATGGCATTATACATGAAGAACCATAGATTCGATAACAACAAGCCTTCTACCAAAGACATAGTCATTTAACCAAACATAACATTCATTAGGCTAAACCTAGAACAAACCACATTCAAGATTCAACCATTGATTGCATCTATAGGATAAATATGAGAACAATCCACATTAACATACTTATCTAGCAATAATTACAACACATTATACACTAGAAGTTCTAAGTCCATGTTCTTGGATTTTCATGCCAAATGAGTTAAGAAAGTTGCAACTTTCCTAACGCCCTAACACTTCAATCATACAAACACTTTCGATTCTAAAAAAAACCATGATATAAATTAAGTAAAAAATCATATTAAAACACATGAAATGCTAAATAATAAATGCTTCAAGAAAGAGTGAAATAAAGGTTCTTACTGCATAGATATGGAAGCTCCAATCAATTACTTCCAAGATTAAACTAACCTAGATAATGAAAATACATGATTAACCTACAAAATCTAAGAAAAGAAAGAAAGGAAAACTAGAGTTTTAACCCAGAAAATTGCAGGAAGGAAGAGGTGGCCAAGCGAGAGAGGATAAGGTATGTGTTTATAGTACAAAAAAGTAAGAAAGGTTCTGGCCACCTGTCCGTCGTGACTCGTGCCCAATCCATCAAAAGTCCAGAATCATATTGCAAGGATTCTTGATAAAGATTCACCGAGAACTCAAGCAATACCTACTCCAAAAAAAAAATCAACCACCAAGAAGTGGAAAATAAATAAAACTAGCTAATATGTAACCAAATTCCCAAACACTTAAAAATAAACAAATCTTTCCCGGCAGCAGCGCCAAAATTTGGGAGATCGTCGCCGTACCTCTCAAAGTTAAATTTATAAGCCCTAAATGCTTACTAACAAAAACTAAGTAGATTGTGGCAAATCATGGTCGTCCGCGAAGAAGGGGGATTTTTCCAAGTGTTTAAACATATATAGCGGAAAACATACTAGATATAAGCATATATATATATATATGTATATATATGTTTATATATATATAAGCATGTAAATGGGGGGGGCTGGTTGGTTGGTTTTGGTCCTAAGTTATGAATTTAAAAGACAAGATAACTAGCAAAGTCAAGTTACTATGCTAATCATCAAACAAACTAAGAAAACATGGTAAAAACTACAAAAGACAAAGCATTGGGGGCAATTGATATCCACTTCCAAACCTAACGTAGATCATTGAACCATTCACTCATTTTATCACATTCGTTACCTATGGGTAATGCTAAAACATCCCAATTGAAGATCAACATTCATTTCTTCTTAATAGTAATTTACAAAGACAAACAACGACCCTTTGCGAACCTCATTGATAATCACTTTAGACGTTCAAAAACCATAAAGATATTTCATCAATGACATTATACATGAAGAACCATAGATTCGATAACAACAAGCCTTCTACCTAAGACATAACCATTTAACCAAACATAACATTCATTAGGCTAAACCTAGAACAAACCACATTCAAGATTCAACCATTGATTGCATCTATAGGATAAATATGAGAACAATCCACATTAACATACTTATCTAGCAATAATTACAACACATTATACACTAGAAGTTCTAAGTCCATGTTCTTGGATTTTCATGCCAATTGAGTTAAGAAATTTGCAACTTTCCTAATGCCCTAACACTTCAATCATACAAACACTTCCGATTCTCAAACAACCCATGATATAAATTAAGTAAAAAATCATATTAAAACACATGAAATGCTAAATAATAAATGCTTCAAGAAAGAGTGAAATAGAGGTTCTTACTGCATATATATGGAAGCTCCAATCAATTACTTCCAAGATTAAACTAACCTAGATAATGAAAATACATGATTAACCTACAAAATCTAAGAAAAGAAAGAAAGGAAAACTAGAGTTTTAACCCAGAAAATTGCAGGAAAGAAGAGATAGCCAAGCAAGAGAGGATAAGGTATGTGTTTATAGTACAAAAAAGTAAGAAGGGTTCTGGCCACCTGTCCGTCGTGACTCGTGACCAATCCATCACGAGTCGCGATCGAGCTAAGTTTCAGCATCTTGATTTCTTTCTTCTTTTTGTCTCAAGTCTTCCTCTTCTCTTTGCTTGTCTTCAATTCTTCAAGTCTTCAAAAGTTCAAATGCAAGTATTCAAATCTTCAAAGGTAATCTTCAAAGTCTTCGAACAAATTTCCTTGTCACACAAAATCCTCTACGAAAGTAGTAAAAGCGTAAAAGTCACTCTTAACTCTCCTAAGGGAATTTCAAGGAAAAATGCCACATCTAGAGCACAAAAGGGTACAAAAGTAATTCCAAAAATTCCTAAAATAACCATATAAAATGGGCACATCAACGCTCTAGATATGTATGTTAATGGAGGACTATGTGTGTTTAACTAGTATAATTCTACCAGCAGGGAACAACCATTCATTGTTCAAGTTTGGTAACCTAGAGTTCATTTTCTCTATAACTTCTTGGAAGTGTACATTTTTCTTGCTGCCCCTAAAGATTTTTACTCCCAGGTATTTAAAGGGGAAGAAACCATGTTTCATGCCCGTAAGGGAATGAATTCTTGTTTAAGACGCCTAGCTGGTTTTATTTCCAACATAAAAAACACATTTGTCATAGTTGAATTTTTTGACCAGATGCAACCTCATAATGTTTTTAAAAAGATACTAGATTAATGCATGATTTATTTGCGGATTTTAGAAATACCACAGCATCGTTTGCATATGAGAGATGAGTTAGGAGGAAGTTGTTTCTTGGGACTACAAATTTTTCAATCAAATGTTCAGAAAATAGAATTTTAAGTCCTAAGGTATGGCTTGGGATTGGCCTAAAGGGCACTATTGGGCTAACACTCTTCGTGAATCTTTAAAATGATAGCATCGCATAAAGTTAAAGATATTATAGAAGCAAAATAGGGGAAAAAGGCTAGTACCTGAGAGATTATGACAATGTAGCTAGTGCCCGCTCTGAGTAAGACTATGAAATACCATTCTTCACCTCCTTGGCACCGGTTGGAACATAATGATCTGCCACCAAAACATAGACTTATTTGCATGATTTGTTTCAAAATAAATAATCATTACTTTACTACATTTTTTGCTCGGTTCATTAAATTGAGCTGGTTTTACCCTTTAGTTTAGGACAAAATCATCTTCTTCGTTATCTAATTCTCTAGACAGAGATCACATCATGGTAGGCCCCTATTAGATGGCATTTCCATGATTCTAAAGATGCATAAGATGTTCGCCAGCGTAAAAAGAACCTGAACTCCTAATTCACTCATTGTTCATTAGTTCAGCTATGAATTTAAACAAAAATGTGGGATAACAGATCACCGTGTTTAAGTCCTCTAGATGCATTAATATATCCATAGGGATATCCATTTATTATCACAAAGAAATAGGAAGATTTGATGTTATACATGATTAACTTAAGTAAATGATCATAGAATTTGTATTTTAGTAGAAGTGGGAGCATGGGTTACGGAACTCTATCAAAACCTTTGGAAATGTTGAGTTTTCCCATTATATTCAAACCCTGGATTTCTTTATATGATAATCTGGCTGCTTCTTGCATAATTAGATGGTTATCCGAGATTTCTCGGCCTTTTTATGTAGGCTGACTACTCTTCGTTATGCACCTATCAATTACTGGACCTATTCTATCAGCCATAGTTTTACAGAATTTTATTTCATAAAATTGAAAAGGCTTATGCGACCAAAACTTGTGAAGTGTGCTGGAGCTTGTACCTTAGGGATTAAGGTGATTCATGAGATATGTAATGGTTTTTTATAGGGACACCACACGTGAATTCTTGTACACAGTTTAGCAGATCTTCCATAATTATATCCTAGCTCCACCTATAGAACACTCTTACAAACCCATCAGGTCTCGCGCGTACGTGTTCACCTAAGCTGAAAATAGTTCTTTTAAGCTCATCCAGAACTATTGGTTTTAAAAGTCTTATGTTATCTTCCCGATTTATGATATAGGGAATATAGGTTAGGAAATGCATTAGACTTGTTATTGTGAGATCAATTTTTCTTAAGTTAAAGAGTTTTTTTTTAAAGAACTGTGCTGCTGCGGCCCCTATATCATCCTATTCTAAGAGCACAACAATGTTATCTTTTATATGGGATATTCTAAGTCTATTATTATTCCCTTTTAAGCTATTATGGAAGAAATTGGTTTTGTTATCACCCTCCTTAAGCCATTTTTTCCTTGATTTTTTCCCATAAATCATTCTCTTATGTGAGCATGTTTGTGAGTTCCAACCTTGCCTGGCTAAGGATGTTTAAGTGATTTCGGTGACCATGTTGATCATAGTTTGCGTCTGCATCCTGAACCTTTTTTTCCAGTCAACTATATATTTTGAAAAATGTTCCTAGAAGCCTCTTGTTCCAAGTTTTCAGGGTTTGTTTTAATCTTTTCGGTTTCATAGTAAATCTAAACATTCATTTTTCATGGATGGGTTGGTCTCAACAATTCTTGACTATGTTGGTGAGGTATTTTCTCATAATCCACATTGATTAGAACCTAAATGACTTAGGGCGATTCTTTTGTGTGTTACTAACCTGAAGAATCAGTGTATTGCTAAAAATTTTTACATTTGTTATGCATCTGTCTAATATTTTGCATACTTTATTTCTACCTTGTCTAGCATCAGACCAGGTGTACATGTTTCCACAAGTTGGAATCTCATGATTTTATTGCTAAGAACACATAAATCAAAGGCAAGCATACTTTTAGAGTCAAGGATCGAGTTCCCTTTATATTCTGTGATAGTTCTTATAACATTAAAGTCTCATGTCATTATCATGGGGTGATCTAAGCTGTTTATGAAAAGTGTAATGTCTTTTTTTTTCCTGCAAAACACTCAATAATGAGCGAGGATATTGATTAGGGCTCCCACACCCGAATTTAAAAATAGCGATACAAGACTCTGAAGGCCAGATCCTAATATAGAGTAAGAGCTAATGTTTAATCTGGGCTCTTGATAGTGATTCCTTCTGTAAGCCCTCCACCCCCTGTGTGAAGCTCACGAAGGCTAGACTATTAAGAGATCACTAACAGACAAAAGAGATCACGAACAGACAAAAGAACCGTTACATGAGAGAGCTAAGAACTATACTGATGTTTCCATCTAAATTGAGGAAATAGAGTTTCCCTACGGTTGAGAAAGAGAAGACGCTGTGATGTGAGCATTTCTTCAAGCTGTGAGGAGCTTCCTTTTTTGATTGCTAATTTTGCCAGGAAGTCCGGAGTTTGATTACCTTCTCTGTGAATGTGGCTAAATTGAACGTGTTGGAACCCTGTAGTGGCTGACTTGATCTGTTGCAGGAGCAGCTTGAGTGACCAAGGGCAAGGCTGCCCCTGGATAATTCTTATCGCTGCGAAGCAATCCGATTGAATATGAATATGTTCCGTCCTTCCCGCCGCAACTTGTAGTCCCTTCCAGATTGACATCATTTCAGCTCGGAGAACTGCAAGATAAGTCGATAAACAGGCATTATCCATAGTCATAAAAACTGATACAACATACACAATCCTTTTATTTGCATCTCTTATAACACATCCTAAACCTACGTTTTCCCCATGTATTGCTGCATCACAATTTACTTTGAGGCCTAAATCAGGTGGTTCCCACTTTATTAAGTACAGCCTAGTTGTCCTTCTCCTTTTAAAACTTGGCAGTAATCCATTATTAATGAGTTGGCAGTTAGAATGGCAAATAGCTAATGGATGGACAGAAAATATTAATGAGCAGAGATTAGATATGCTTTTCCAGATCACAGGAGCGTGGCATTTTTTATGTTCATGAATCAGTTTATTTCTGGCTTTCCACAACTCCCAGCATACTAAACATGGCAAAACAATCATTATAGAGAAATGAGCCGATGATGGATGTTTGAGTGACCAGTAAAAAGCAAGTCTCTCCCTAATGTTACTGTAGGATCTAACTGGGATATGTAAAACATCATGCATTTTGTTCCATAAAAACGTGGCTGTAGCACAGGAGTTAAAATAATGTGATAAGGAATCTACACTATCACATTCTGTGCATTTGGATGGTAAATTTAGGCCAGTTGTCATGAGGAAATCAGCAAATGGTAGAGCACGTAATATCAATTTCCACATAAAGAAACTGATTTTCATAGGGATGGTCCTGGCCCAAATTTTGTTAAAAAACTCCACTTCAGGATTTTTTGGTCTTAGTACTTGATATGCAGATTTGATTGTGAATGAGCCATGAATATCAGGTTTCCATACCATGTAATCAATGTTATCTGTTAAGGTCATATCCTTTAAAAGCTCCAAATTTATGGCAGGATTGAATAAGCATGAGAGTTTTGGGAAATACTGACCTTTGTTCCTCTGGAATTCAGAAACAGTAAGTAGTGGAAAATTTTCTTGTACCTGGTATTCTTCAACTTGGTTGATCAGAGGA
Organism: Rubia yunnanensis; assembly: GCA_037428765.1. NCBI lineage: Eukaryota > Viridiplantae > Streptophyta > Magnoliopsida > Gentianales > Rubiaceae > Rubia > Rubia yunnanensis. The sequence continues at coordinate 77,769,995 of CM075065.1, forward strand.
CCCGAGCCTAGCCAGTTAGCTATCCAGAAGTTCGAACATCCGTTCTCTATGATCACCTTTGAGTTAACTTCTGCTGTGTCATTTATTTTTCTGTACCTAGTCCATGTTTCAGATTTTCTAGCATTCGTAGGTAAAGACCACATAAATTTCGCCCAAGGAGACTGACCTATTTGAAGCTTTCACCAGATTTTAATGGAGAATGAGTCAATTATTGCTTGAATATGCCTTATGCCTAAGCCTTTTTCAGCCAGTGGGTAAGATATTCTGTCCCAGGAAACCCAATGTTTGAGTCCATTTTCAGAAGTCCCCCATAAGAAATTGCTAAAAATGGTTCTAAATTTTTGGACCGTGTATTTTGTGGGTGCTGTGACAGCCCATGTGTGTTGAGGTATAGATGTCAAAACATGGTTTATCAATATGATCTTGCCCCCCCTGAGAGCCACTGGTTTTTCCAATTAGAGATTTTGCTGTTTACCATGTCAATTAGGGTTTTGAAGTGTTGATTAAGTTTTCGACCTCTGTAAACTGTGACTCCTAGATAGGAAAATGGAAGAGCCCCTTTTTGCATGCCAGTTATGTCTTTTATCTCTTTTTCCTTAATTCTGCTTAACTTTCCAGCATAGTATGCACTTTTTTGAAAGTTAATTTTTTGGCCAGTGGCCTTTTGAAAAACTTTCAGAAATGTCATCATATTTTTAATGGATTTAGTGGTTCCCTTAAGGAGCACCACAGTGTCATCAGCGAAGGAGAGCTGATTTAGATTGTTTGCTGCACCTGGTGTTTGAAATTGCTTAATGTTTCCATTTTGAAACTGAATCCTAAGGTTTCTAGTTAAAAGTTCTGTCAATATGTTAAAGAGGAAAGGAGATAAAGGATATCCTTGTTTCAACCCTCTAGAGGGCTTAAAGAAACAAAAAGTTGATCCATTAATCAAGACAGAAAACCAGGTTGAATTAATGTTGTTCATGATGATTTTAACTATGTGTCCATGGAATCCCAATTTTAGTAAGAGTGTGTTAATGGTTGACCAAGAGACTCGGTCGAAAGCCTTCATCATATCCAACTTCAGAATAAGATTTAGTGATTCATTTTTTTTGTCCAGCATTCTAACTTCTTCCTTCATCATTAGGATGTTATCCGCTATGCCCCTACCTTTTAAAAAAGCTGATTGTTCCTCTGATATTACTGAAGTCATTAATGGTTTAATCCTTTCGACCATAATCTTAGACATCAGTTTATTAATGAAGTTAGACAGGCTTATTGGTCTGAATTCACTAAATGATTTAGGAGTCTTTGTTTTTGGTATTAAAACTATCAGGGTGCTTGCCACTGATTTAGGAATTGGAATGCCAACTTGATATTCTAACACTGCAGATAAGACATCCTGTTTAATTATATCCTAAAAATTCCTGTAGAACATGCCTGGAAATCCGTCTGGCCCTGGAGCAGCATATGGAGAAAGTTCGAATACTGCTGATTTTACCTCCTCCATAGTTATAGGCTTTAACAGATTAATGTTGTCATGTTCAGAAATGGAAGGGTGTATTTCTTTTGTTAGAAATGAAATGCACTGACCAGTGGGGTCATCATTTTCATCAGACAGCAAATTATTGAAAAAATTTACTGCTGCATCACTAATTTGAGCTGGAGAATTCAACCAGTTTCCATCCTGGTCCTGGATCTTCATGATTGATAATCTAGCATGGTTTTCGGTTATGGATTTATGAAAGTATTTGAGTTTAGGTCTCCATCTTTGAGCCATTTCATCCTAGTCTTTTGTGTTAGAAAGAGGTTTTGTTCAACTAGATGTCTAGTTAGTCTAGCCTTGGCCTTATTCAATTCAATTCTATCATGGAGTGAGTGAGTTGTGTCATATCTGGATTCCAGTTCAGCAACTTCATTTTCTGATTTTGTTAAGTTTTCATATACATTTCCAAAAACCAGTTTGTTCCATGTTTTTATTTCAATTTTTAGTCTTTTCAGTTTAGAAGAGAAGCCAACTAGACCTTGTTCCTGAATAGGCTGGGACCAACTATTTAAGACCAAATCCCTAAATTCAATTCTATTAAGCCACATTTCCTGGAATCTGAATGGTCTAGGGGTTGTGATATCTGAGTTTGAGATTTCTAACAGCATAGGGGAGTGGTCTGATGTTGTTCTACTTAAGATTTGAACAGTGGAATGGTTGAATGCATTAAAAAAAACTGGTGTTACCCATTATCCTATCTAATCTTTTGGAAGTTGGATTAACAGATCTGTGGTTAGTCCATGTTAGTTGATTACCAACCGTATTTAAATCATCTATCTGAACTTCATTTATGAAAGAGAAAATCTAAGATGGAATCTAATTTTGGAGAACTAGGGCCAGAGTACTCATCCATTGACCTTATGACATTAAAATCTCCTCCGAGCAGGGTTGGGGAGCTATCCATTTTAGCTGCTAAATCTGTATAACCTTAAGACTATCTTCCCTACTGTGTGGAGCATAAATGAAAAACGAGCTAAATTTCTTATCCCAGTTTTTTATATCTATCTCCACATGTATGTAATGGTTATGGCTTTCTATAAGATTTATGGCAATCCTATCTGAGAACATTATCCATATCTTGTTATGTATCATTCCCAGGTGATGCCGGAAGCAGAACATCTTTTTATACATGTCTAATTGCTTTAAATTTCCTTTGGGTTCAATTATGACTAGAAGATCCAGTTTATGTTTCCTAGACAAATGTTTTAACCTGACCACAGATGTTGATACTCCCCTTACATTCCAAATCATACATTCAACTATCATTGGAAACTTTGATTTTTAAAGCTAACCTGGAGCTCCTTTTAGGGAGCGTAACCTGTGCTTGTGTTTGCTCCTCCGTATGCTCAGTGGTTGGGACCAATAGTTTCCCTCCCTGCTGGATGTCTCGAATGCTTACTTCCTCGGAATCCCTAGGGGATTCAGTGATTCCTTGCTTCTCCTTATCCTGTGGATGGTCAATGTCTGGAGTGATTTCATTGTTAGGGGTCCAGGAAAAACGATCATGGAGAAATATATCAGAATTTATTGGAGTTCTAGCTTTAGTACATAGTATATCATCAGTAAAGGATGTGTAAAGGATATTCTTTTGCAGGGGAGAGGATGTGGCTGTGTTGTAGCCTCTGGATTCATATCCTTCCTCTTCTAGATCTTCAATGGAGTTGATTTCCAAGGTAGCATCTATTATGTCAATATCGTGTTTGTTGTGGGGGGATTCTTGTGTTAACTGAGTGCCTTTTTCTGGTTGGTTCACCTACAGAGGAGTTGTTTCTGCTACCATGGGGGGGGTTAGGACCTAGGACTTTACCCTCTCCATGTGGAATGCCTTGTTTATGATGTTCATCTGAGGTTATTTCCTCTAGTACAACAAATCTATTTCCAGATGAGGAGGCTATGTTCTGCACACTTTGAACAGAGGCCACTGTGGTAGGGATGATCATTTTCTGCAGGTTTTGGTTCTGCTTAGGTTGATATATCCTAGTTGTTGCTTGATTTCTTCCCTTAGTATTATTTTGTAGGTTTCTGATTTCCCTTAACTTAGCTGTCTCAGGATGTTTAGGATCAGCAACCTTAATATTATTCTGCACTCCTAAGCCTAAGGGTTCCCTATGATTCATCATCCCTTGATCCCTTTTACAATAGGATTCACTATGACCCAGCTTTAGGCATTTTTTACAGTACTGAGGGAAGTCTTCATAGGAGATGGCATAGGATTTGTTATGAGCTATTAAGCCTAGCCTAATCTTATTTGGTCTTGGCTTAGAAACATCCATTTCCACACAAAGTCTAATTATGGAGGGCCTGGTTAAGTTCTTAGTAGGTGCATCAGCAAAAAGAAGTTCTCCTAATGAATTTCCCAAATCAGTTATAGCTTTAGGGTGGAAGAAATATACCGGGGGAAATTCCACAGTGAGCCATACCGGAGCTAGAGTAGATTCTTCATCATAGTCAAAATTTTTCGTCCATTTGATGATGCGCATGATAGCTCCTCCCATGGACCAGGTACGTTTGAGCCAGCAGCGATGGTAGTCCTCATCTAGGTCGAAGGTAATTCTGATGTGCCTAGAGTCCATCGCCAATAGCTGCACTTCGCCCTTGAAGCCAATAGTCTTGATTTGATTTCTGAGGAAATCCATTGTGGGGCGGCCGCGACTGAATTTGCCGACCAAGGCTTTTGAGAATGGAGCAGCCAGGATGTCGATTTCCTCCTCTGGGTATAGAACCGCTAGCTCACCTTTGTAATTGAAATGGGGATGGAGGTCTGGTGAATCTGGGATGGCTGGTTGATGGGATTGTTTCAGAGCTTGAGCAAAGAAAGGTTTTTCCATGGTCCATGGCGTTGCCGCCATGGCAGGGCGGAGGACGGTGGCGATAAAGCCGTTAGGCAAAAAGAAAGCGCTTTTTCCCAGAGAGAGCGAAAAGTTCAGAGAGAAGTTCACGTGTTCATTAGGTTGGTGTAATGTCATCAAACATTTCTTTTCTCTCAGTTCTAGTGTGTTTACCATATACAACTATTGTATAATTTTCATTTTTGAAACTGAAAACTTAATACAATCTCTCTCCTCGACTAGGGGTGAAAACACGTTGAATATGTGTTTCTTCGCGATTTTAACTTCTCTGATTTGGTAACTTCACTGGAGTTTGCCACCATGGGAAAATTGAGTAGTAGAAATAAGGGGAAATCTCTTAGAAAGGGGAGCCTGAGGAAGGAGGTCGAAGTGGATTTAAAAGGGGTTTTGAACAGTGTAGAGAGTAAAGGGAAGGAGAAGGTCATCGAGAATGAATCAGAGGATGATTGCACGTCTGTGGAAGAAATTGTAGTATGCCTTGAGTCGACTGCAATTACTCTGAAGAAATTGGAGAAAGAAGGCAGGAAGCTGGAACGGGGAGACAGAGGAAGAGAGCCTTGAAAAGAAGAACTGGAGCTTGCCTTTTGATTCAGAGCAAATTGGAGTTCGTTTTTACAAACACGTGAAGATTGATGGAACCCTAATGGGAGAGATCATAATGGTGGAAATGGTGGAAAGTGAGAAGAAGTGGAACTCAACTGTTATGTGCCGGCCAATAGGATGACATCCTCCATTCAAGGTTATGGAAGGGTTTTTTCTTAGAATCTGGGGAAACAAAGTGTCGAAAATATGATTGCTGGATTCAGGTATTTTCACGGTCATATTCCTAAATAAAACTTTTTGTGATGAAATGATAGAAAATGGGTTAATCTTCTTTGATAATAAACCAGTACTTATTAAGCCTTGGTAAAAAAACTTTTGCACAGAAGAGCCTGAAGTAGTGCCTGTCTGGATTTAGTTGTTAGGACTTCCTGTGGTTTACTAGCAACCATATAAGCCCCTTAGGCAAGCCTATTTCTCTAGACAGTTCTATCCTGGAGAAGGATAGACTGGCTTATGCAAGAATTTTGGTAGAAATCAAATTAGGAGGACAGTTGTCTGATAAGATTCTTTGCTTGAATGAAAACAAGATTGTAATGCATCAACAGTTAAGATATGAAAGGAGGCCAGAGATGTGGCATGATAGGGCACACTGTTAAGGTTTGTAAGAGAAAATAGGGGATTACAATTGAGGGTAAAAAGAAGCAGGTCTATGTTCCAGTCAAGAAGACTGAATCTGTGACAGTTCAGGAAAGTGGCCCAGTCTGGTATTTCTATGACTGCTAAAGTTGATGCAGGTGAAGGAACAAGGGGAAGCATGGGAATACATGGGAAGCTTTATAAAGGAGAAGTATATTCTGAAGATGCTCAGTAAATAGGGCAAGTAGAAGAATGGAGGATCAGGGGACTCTCTTAGCAGACCCTCCAGATGGATAGTAACATTTTGTGTTGGAACGTGAGGGGTCTGAATAAAAAGGGGAAACATAGGTGCATCAAGAGTTTTTGCCTGATCAATCAGGTGAAGATGAGATATGCCTATTGGAAACCAAAGTAAAAACAGAAAACCAAAAAAGAGTTTGGGACAGGATTGGACTAGGCTGGAATTTGCTGTCAAATGGTGAAGTTAATGAAAGAGGAAGGATATGGGTGGGATGGAGATCTGACTACTTTAATGTGGCACTGATCAGTAAAGGTGAGCAGTGGTTGGATCTGAGCTGGAAAATTAAAGCTAAAAATATGGAAGGGCTTCTTACAGTAGTTTATGGTCATAACTCCGTTGAAAAAAATAATGCTGTTGTGGAGACATTTTATGGGGTTGGGGATTAGAATAACTGGCCATAGGGGACTTTAATTCTTCTGTGGAGTTAGAGGATAGGCTGGGAGGCACAGAGGTAGACTTGAAGGAGATTGAGGATTTCCAGGAAGTGGAGAAACTAAATTTGGTGGAAATGAGAAATGTAGGATCAAAGTTTACATGGAGTAATAGAAGAGAAATGGGGGATAGAATCTTCAGCAAGATAGATAGATGTCTCATAAATCAAGAATGGATGAGTATGCTTCAGGATGTCTATTGCAAAATTAAGACCGAGAATATGTCAGATCACTTTCCATTGGTTGTGAAGTTGAATGGCAATAGTGGAAGAATTCAGAAGCAGTTCAAGTATTTTAACATGTGGTCTCTCTTACCACTATTTGAAACACTTGTTAAAGCAAACTGGGGAAAGATGGAGAGGGCCAGCCTGCAAGAGATGGCACAGAAGCTCCAGCATATGCAATTACACTTTCAAAGCTGAATAAGGAGGAGTTCTCAGATATTAGGAAAATAGCTCAGGAGGCAACTGAGAAATGGAGGAAGGCTCAGGAGGCTTTAAATGGTGATCCAGGAAGTCTGGAAAAGCAGAAACTTAAAACAGAAGCAAGAAAGGATTCAGACAAACTTCTGGAAGCTTAATTTCAATTCATACAGCAGAAGTCCAAAATATTATGGCTAAGGGAAGGTGACAAGCCCTAAAATGTCTTTTTTGCCTCAGTAAGGAAAATACAGTATCAGAATCACATAGTCAATTTGACTATTGCTGGGAAAGTTGTGGATGCTCAGAAGGTGAATGAAAGTGAACTGCCAACATTTAAAAAATCAGCTTGGGGTGAAGGTCATAACAAGTAAAACTGATGGTAGACTGGCAGAGATGGGAGGAAGACTGATAGTTGAGCAACAAGTGAAAGTGCTCAGATCAGTATCAGAGGATGAAATCAAAAAGGCATTGAAAGTGATAAGCTCAAAGAAAATCCGTGGCAGAGATGCCTTCACTTGCAGTTTCTTCAAGAAGGCTTGGGGGATAGTAGGTGTGAGCTTTTCTGCTGCAATTCAGAGTTTTTTTCATGGAGAACACATCCCTGGAAAACTGAGTGAAACTGTGATAGCACTGATCCCTAAAATACAAAATTTACAGGTACCCTCTGATTAAAGGCCCATAGCTTACTGTTCTGTAGTCTATAAAACTATAACCAAGATTCTGTGTGATAGGATTAGTGAATTTTTGCTTAGTCCGATTAGCTACAATGAAAGTGCACTTGTGAGGGGTAGGCACATTGTACACAACCTTTTACTTACTAATGAGCTAATTCATAAATATGGCTTAAAAAGTATGAAAAAAAGTTGTTTGATTCAGGTGGATATTAGCAAGGCTTTTGATTCTATAGACTGGGAGTTTTTTATTAGTTGGTTGGGGCTTTAAGATTTCCTAGTTTAATGATTGAATGGATTAGAAAATGCACTATGACTTCAAAATTCAGTTTGGCATTTAATGGTAGGCTTACTGAACCATTTGAGGGAAAGAGAGGAGGTCAAGTAGGGGGATCCTCTTTCACCCTTATTTTTTGTTCTAAGCATGAAGTACTTTTCCATACTTTTGGAGAGTAAATTCAGAGCTGGGGAGATAGAGTATCATCAGAGATGCAATAGAGTGGGAATCCACTCACAGTTGTTTGTAGATGATGTGCTTATATTCCGTGGGGATGAAAAGAAGTCAATAGAAGGCATTAAAAACTGTCTTGAAGGTTTTATGCAGGTCTCAGGGCTGTCCATCAGTGTAAAAAAGTCCCAAGTCTTTTTCTCCTGTATGGATGAAGAGGAAAAGCAACTGAGAGCCAAAAATATTGGAGGTCAGAATAGGTGAGTTCCCTCTACACTATTTGGGGCTGCCTATTTCACACACCGAGTGGAGAAAACAGAATGTGAGAAGCTGATTGACAAGATTAGGAGTAAAATGAAGATATGGTAACAGGAAATTTCTCTCATGCTGGCAAGATCATGCTGATAAAATCAGTGTTGTTAAGTATGTCAGGATACTAGGCCAGTGTTTTTCAACTTCCTCAAGGGGTCAATGAGTTGATAACCAAGCTGTGTAGGGATTTCATGTGGGGAAGAGAAGGACAGAGGGGCTATATAGCAGTGGCCTAGGCTACACTGTGCAAAAGCAAGAAAAGGGGAGGAATGAGCATAAAAGATCCAGTAATGTGGAACATGGCTCTCCTGTGTAAGCATGTCTAGGATTTGTGCTCTAAGAAAGATATCTTATGGGTAAAGTGGATCCAGGCCTTTTACTTAAAGGGAGAACAGATTGAGAAGCATCAACCCAAACAAGGGCATAGCTGGGGCATGGAGAAACCTTTTTGCATTGCAGAAGAGGTACTGGAATCTGATACTGGGAAGTGTTGATGGAAGAGGAAAGCTGGGAGTGAGTAAGTTGTATGCAGAGATGAATGGTGGTGGTGTTAGCAGATCTGCAGAAATGTCAGTTTGGAATAGAGCTGTCTTACCAAAGCAAAAATTCTCTCTAGAGGGTGCGGTGCTAAGAGATGGCCTAGCCACAACTGACGAGCTTCATAGGCTTCAGTCCGGCCCCTATTTGTGAAATGCAATTTCTCTAGCTCGGTTATGAGTGGTTTGAGGACCTGTAATTTCCGAAATTTGAGACAACTAAAGAGGTATCTACTGCTACTGGTGAGAAGGAAGAAATGGGAGAAGATCATGATCTTAACAGCAACTTTGTATCACTTATGAGAGGAAAGAAACAACATGATTTTCAAGAAGAAAGAAAAGAAAATTAAAGTACTTATAGAGCTTGTTAGAACCGAATGTAAATGGAGGAATAGTAGGAATTGGAAAGAAGAATTAGACACAGTAAATTAGTAATTTAGGTTGGGCGTTGAGCCTCTTTTGTTGAGCTAGTTAGACAGGAGGAGTGTTATGGGCTTGGGGAGATTAGCCTAAACATTGTAAACCAAGTTCTGCTCTTAATATACAAGTTCATTACCAAAAAAAAACATATGTAATGAGCAAATGAGTATACTGAGTGTGCTGATAAATTAGGTTACTCTGGAATTATCTATTTGTAAAGATCCAGGTTCTGCTATCTAATGATGAGAAGCATTCAGTGTATCCTAATTTTATTCTAAAAGCATCTAGTTGATCAACTTTATGCTTATTTCCTATTAAGATAAGAATGAATTTGTTATGAACCAGGATTAGTTTCTCTAATGTAAATAGATATCTCTGCATTCCTATAATGTTCCATGTTAAGATGTTAACTTTCAGTCGGATTTTTTTAGTTTTCAAGCGAGTTATTACCATATTGGGGATTTACAATAGTTTCTTACATGAATAGGGGGGTTGATGATTACTTGCTTGGATTTCATCGTTTGCTTGTCCATATCCCTGTAGCTCTTGCAACTAAGTATGTCTTTCTAAATTGGATGTGAGTGAATCGTGGTCTTCATTGAGCATGTTTTGTTCCTGTTGATCCTGAGTCTCCTGCACTTGGGTTTCCTGAGTTTGCTGAATAGCTAACAATTGTGAGTTTTGTTCCCGCATTATGGGGATTTTAGTTAGGACAGTGGTACTAAAGAATTTAAATTGTTCTGAGAGTTTAGCTCTATTAATTGAAAGAGGTTGAAGATTCTTATCCTGGGGGATGAGTGTATCATCAACTGATTTCCAGTTGTTATGGTATAGGGCAGCGTGTTCCTTCTGAGTAGCTGATTTGTGTTGCCTTTTGTGTGACCCGTGCTTCTCAATGTGTTCCTTCTCAGTTTTTTTTTTCTGCTCACTAAAAGGATCTTGTTGATCATTCTATGCATCAAGTGCATCCATGAAGACCTCAAGTTCTTCCTGATTGTGGCAGTTGATCCAACTGGTACCTATTTAATTCCTTTCCTATTGCAGGTTTGGATTACAGCAGGTTTGTGACTTTGAGGCTTATGAAGGTTGGGGATTGGGTTAATATTATTGTCAGGATGAGGGGTCGGGCCTGTGGGGTGCACTACTTTTCCTATCTTTGTTTAGCCCACACTCATAGGATTTATGCTCTATCTTAGAACATTTAGTAAATTAATAAGATCTTCCTAGTGGACTGAGTATCATTTTCTATCCTTTACAGATCATAATTGTATTCTATCAAGAAGAGACCCTGTCGAATCTATTTCTACACATAACCTAATGGTCGGTTGTCTAGAATGGTTGTGGGTGGATCAGCAAATACTAGCTCACCTAATCCAACATCAGTCAGAGGTATGCAATAATTATGGAGATAATATGCATGGGGGAAGCTAATATTTAGCCAGATTGGAACTAAAAGTGGCTCTTCGTTCACATTAGAGTTTTTTTGTCCATTTAAGTACTTTCATTTAAGACCCTCCTATGATCTAATTTCTTCTAATCCAACACCTCTGTATATTTTCCTCATGGTAAAATTTTATGAAAACATGCATACGGTCTAAATCAGTAATGGTTGCCTCCATTTTATAGCCAAAAATTTAAAACTAAGTGCAAATATAGTCTAGGTAGGCCTACCTCTGGGAAAATTTACAAAGCGATGACTCTTCAATGGTTCTGATAGAAGTTCTATGTTAATATCTCAAAAAAGAACTGTTATTTTGCCCTTGAACTCTGTCATATGGTTAAATCTCAGATCAGATTGTTGAACCTGGGTTTTCTGGTTTTTGTTGTTGGATAGAGAATCTTTATATGAGAAGCGACTCGCACTAGCAGGCGGAGCTGCTATAGAGGCGGGGAGGACTGTAGCCAGGTTATGGGAGATCAGGTTTCCATGTATGATTATTTTTTGTTGCAGTGATGATTAAGATTGAAATACATAGGAGAATTTTGTGGATTCGGTGAAATCGTGTAGATTAGGTGGTGGTTGTGGAATTGTGACCGATGTGGTGGTGATTTAGGCAGAGTACGATGGAGAGTGGGTGGTGGATGAAAAGGATATGAGAGAACGTAACGTTTAATATGTTATGGAGAATGACACTAATCAAATTAATGGTAGATCCTTCCATTCAATGAGCCATTGAAAAACTTCTTGATTATCCCTTTCTAGCAGTCTTGTGCTTACAATTCCTTGAGGTTCAAAAGATAATTTTTCCTTGTTATCCATCACTGGAAGTTGTTCTTGATCATTTGGAGGAGTTCCAATAAAATTTTCCAGGAGTGATACATGGAAAATGGGATGAATCTTGTTCTGAGGTGGTAGTGTGAGTTCATAAGTAACACTGCCAATATTTTTTTCTCATTTTGATAAGGACCATAATACTTGGAGGCCAGTTTTGGGCATACAATTGTTGTATGCATTGAAACTTGCTTGTACCTCTTGAGTTTTAGAATCACCTAATCCCCTTGATCAAAATTCCTTTATAGTTTTTTTGTTATCAGCTACTTTCTTTATCCTTTCTTGAGCCATCTTAAGTTGTTTCTGCAATAAGATATTGACATGCTCTCTTTATTTTAGAAACTTTGGTCAATTAGCAATAATTTTTCTGTGGACTTCCGGAAATCTGTTTCATGTAGCTTGGCAAGGAAATTTTGAATCGTAGGTACAGGACCCTTTACATGTAAGACCTATTGCGCATGCAATTTGGGATCCTCATTTTGGTCAACCGGCTGTGGAAGCTTTTACTCGAGGAGGTGCTCTTGGCCCAGTGAATATCGCCTATTCTGGTGTTTATCAATGGTGGTATACAATCGTGTTACGCACTAATGAAGAACTTTATGCTGGAGCTCTTTTTTTATTATTTCTTTCTGCCATATTCTTAATAGCAGGTTGGTTACACCTACAACCGAAATGGAAACCGAGCGTTTCCTGGTTTAAAAATGCGGAATCTCGTCTGAATCACCATTTGTCAGGACCTTTCGGCGTAAGTTCTTTGGCTTGGACAGGACATTTAGTGCATGTCGCTATTCCTGCATCCCGAGGAGAATATGTTCGATGGAATAATTTCTTAGATGTATTACCGCATCCCCAAGGTTTGGGCCCACTTTTTACAGGTCAGTGGAATCTTTATGCTCAAAACCCCGATTTAGGTAGTCATTTATTTGGTACCTCCGAAGGAGCAGGAACTGCCATTCTAACTCTTCTCGGAGGATTTCATCCACAAACGCAAAGTTTGTGGCTGACTGATATTGCTCATCATCATTTAGCTATTGCATTCATTTTTCTCATTGCTGGTCATATGTATAGAACGAATTTCGGAATTGGGCACAGTTTGAAAGACCTTTTAGATGCACATATTCCGCCGGGTGGGCGATTGGGACGTGGGCATAGGGGTCTTTATGATACAATCAATAATTCGCTCCATTTTCAATTAGGCCTTGCTCTAGCTTCTTTAGGGGTTATTACTTCTTTGGTAGCTCAACGCATGTACTCTTTACCTCCTTATGCATTCCTAGCACAAGACTTTACTACTCAAGCTGCATTATATACCCATCACCAATATATTGCAGGATTCATCATGACGGGAGCTTTTGCTCATGGAGCTATATTTTTCATTAGAGATTACAATCCGGAGCAAAATGAAGATAATGTATTGGCAAGAGTGTTAGACCATAAAGAATCTATTATATCTCATTTAAGTTGGGCCAGCTTATTTCTGGGATTCCATACTTTGGGACTTTATGTTCATAATGAGGTCAAATCTTTGATGATTCCATCATCCACGATCGAGTTGCGAAAACTTCTGGATAGATATCCTACATCTGAACCAAATTCTTTCTGGTTCAAGCCCCATTCATAGGTCCGAGATCTACATCTATGAATTGAAAGGTCCGAATGATCAACTCTGCAATGAGTTGTTAGAATCAATAGGTCTTCAAATTGTTCATTTGAAAAAATGGAAACCCTTCTTATTGGATGGTCATGATACTTCCCAAAAATCAAAATTTTTGATCAATGGAGGAACAATATCACCATCTTGGTTCAATAAGATACCAAAGTGGCTGAGTGACTCATTCCATACTAGAAATAATCGCAGGAAATCCTTTGATAACACGGATTCCTATTTATCAATGATATTTCACGATCAAGACAATTGGCTGAATCCCGTGAAACCATTTCATAGAAGTTCATTGATATCTTCGTTTTATAAAGCAAATCGACTTCAATTCTTGAATAATCCACATCACTTTTGCTTCTATTGTAAGACAAGATTCCCCTTTTCTTTGGAAAAGGCCAATTATGATTTTACGTATGGACAATTCCTCAACATCTTGTTCATTCGCAACAAGATTTTTTCTTTGGGCGTCGGTAAAAAAAAACATGCTTTTTGGGGGAGAGATACTATTTCACCAATTGAGTCACAGGTATCTAACATATTCATACCTAATGATTTTCCACAAAGTGGTGACGAAACGTATAACTTGTACAAATCTTTCCATTTTCTAAGTCGATCCAATCCATTCGTTCGTAGAGCTATTTACTCGATCGCAGACATTTCTGGAACACCTCTAACAGAGGCACAAATAGTAAATTTGGAAAGAACTTATTGTCAACCTCTGTCAGATATGAATCTATCTGATTCAGAAGGTAAGAACTTGCATCAGTATCGCAATTTCAATTCAAACATGGGTTTGATTCACACTCCATGTTCTGAGAAATATTTACCATCCGAAAAGAGGAAAAAACGGAGTCTTTGTCTAAAGATATGCGTCGAGAAAGGGCAGTTGTATAGAACTTTTCAACGAGATAGTGCTCTCTCAAAATGGAATCTATTCCAAACATATCTGCCATGGTTCCTTACTTCGACAGGGTACAAATATCTAAATTGGATATTTTTAGATACTTTTTCAGACCTATTGTCGATACTAAGTAGCAATCAAAAATGGGTATCCATTTTTCACGATATTATGCATGGATCGGGTATATTGTGGCGAATTATTCAGAAAAATTTGTGTCTTCCACAACGGAATCTGATAAGTGAGATTTCGAGTAAGTGTTTACATAATCTTCTTCTGTCCGAAGAAAGGATTCCTCGAAATAATGAGTCACCAGGAAAAGGCATCAATATCAATTGTGCCAATTCATCCCAGAGTTTCTTAAGTTTTGTGTAATACTGAACCACAGAAAGTGATTACTTCATTCGAAAGAGAGCATTTCCATCGCGAAGGATTCAATCCAGCCACGGGTTCCTCTACGGCTACCTTAACTTAACTTGCTTCAATCCGTTCTTCTTCTGTCTGAAAAAAGTCCGTAATAGCACTCGGATAACACTGACTTTACTTAAAAGATGATTTAGCCGCAAGGGTGAAGTAATCTTCCGAAACCATAATGCGTCGCGCACTTGCTGCAGTGACCCTATACATAGATACAATAGAAATCTCAGAGAAATAACAATGAAACCAGCTACTAAATAGAATAGGAAAGTAATGGTGGAATTATAACAATATCTTTAGCTCCTTCCTTGTGGAGCGGCATACCGACAAAAAAGAATAGCCAATGGTCGGAATAAGCGTGGGATTCCGTAATCACCCTTATTTTTATGAAAAACTAAACAAGATCCCACAAAGCCTATGATTTTATGTCTCATTTCAGGTTAAAAGAAAATAGAAGGAACCCCTTTTATGGAAGCCATTTGATCCGCCTCCACTCGAGGTCGTCAATCTAGGTCATCAATTAAACCCATGCAAAGGCTTTGAATAAAAGATAAATATTTGTATTCTCCTCCCGTTCCCACTTCTTAGCTACCTAGAGGGTAGATACACTACTAGAAAACAGGTACTATGACACCAGTCAAAAACCTGCAGGCCTCTAGAACCGATGCTTAAACTAATTTATGGCACCAGTATTGTGACATAATTCTACAAAATCGGTGCTGCCATCTATTTCCATCACTACTTTATTGAAGCCCGTTCCTTAAACTGGTGCCATACAAAATAGATAGCACCGGTGTCTGAATTTGTTATAGCACCACCGCTGTTGTAACAGGTCATCAACTAATAAATAATTAATTTCACACAAAAAAATGGAGGGAAACTATTAGCACCAGTTTTGAGAAAATTGGTGCTGAGAATAGTAACGTTAGCGGTACTTTAGAAGGTTGAAAAATAGAGTATGTGCTCTGTTCTCTTTTAGCACCGCTTTTTGTAATTGTAGCACTGGTCCTCACACCAGTGCTATGTACTTAGGCAAAATATGTGGGATTATCTCTCTGGTTGAGAAGCAGATTTTTTTAAAATAAATGAAAATATCATTACACAGCTGCTTTGTTTATTTTTGGCACTGGTTTAGGACTCATCATCACTGGTGTTTATGCTGATGCTACCCCCTTAGAATATTTTTGGCAAGTTTTTTCTCGGGTTGGGAGAAAATGCCAAGAAAATAATTCATTGCAGCCCCAAGAAGCTGCTTTTACTTAGTTTAGCACTGGTTTTCAAGCTCCATACCGGTTCTAGAAAATTTAAGTTCATATTTTTTAACAGTTTCACGCGCAACTGCTCTTCATTTTCTAAACTTCGTAGAGGAAAATTAATCCATCCTCCCCATCAGTTCAAACTCTGTGAAGGATTTAGGTGAGTTGTCTTTCCAACATTGATATTATATTGTACTAGATTATTAATCATGAACCCATAGTTTTCGGAAAACTAACAAATTTTGACAATGTTGGTTCACTTTGATCTCCAACTTTTATCGATATTGCAATCATGTACATAGAGTTAATGTGTAACAACAACATTTTTGTATAGATTTGATTTGATTGGGTCGCATTAAGGATATGTTAATGTTCAAGAAGTAAGTATTGTATAGGTTTTTTTTTTGTTGCATGGAAGGTGTTTGTTGAAATGCCTCATTTGATATTGTAGGATATGATACCCAAAACTCCCCACAAGAGGACACGCGATGCATTCCCCTTCCTCTCCGAAGGTGCAACCCAATGTTGAACAACATGAGAAGAGGTTCATTTCGGAGGCGGAAAACTAAAGGCACAAACCTACAAACAAAGGCGACATTTTCCGAAGAGAGGAATGGAATATGCCCCCCCCTCGAAGAAACAATCCAGGCACTTGGGTGGGATAAGTTGTGTAACACGCCTCCAATGTTTAACCTTATCATAGTGAGTGAATTCTATGCTAATTTGAAGTGCGTTGGAAGGTGGACCGAGGCCTTATGTCATGGGAAAATGGTGAAATTAATTGCAGAATCCATAAATGAGTAGTATGGGTTGTCAAATGTCCCCCCCGAGGAGGATGCATTTCTTGCATTCTATAACTATACCGATGAGGGTTGGGATATTGACTATCCCACAGAATGGGTGATTGTGAGGACGGTAATTAGAGAGGGAACCAATGTCGAGTCTATTGTTAAGCTAGGTTGGAAAAAGATGCCAAAGGAGCTACTGACTCCCGAGATGAATGGATGGTACAACTTTGTAGCATCCAGAATTGACCCCGTCACAGTGAACATTGAGCTCCACAGTATGAGGCTGAGAGATTTGTACTCCATCAAATAAAACTTTGATGGAATTTGGGTAAGCAAATAGTGAACGGGTTGAGACATGGTGCAGAGAGAACAAGTTGTTACTATTTCTACAGCCTAATCTCCAAACTGTGCACAAAAGCAAGTATCCCCCACTATCCGCATGACATATATGGGCATCCAATGGGTAAGATTACAACAGATGCTTTCTTTAAATTCCCCCAGGACATTGTGGGTCATACTTTGGAATCTAGAGTCGTGGCATTGGAGGTGGGTGTACAAAGTCTGGTGACAGAATCACAATATCAAAGGTCTTGGTGCGATCACATGGGAAAGGTATTTCAGTACCAATTCTCGGATGCAATGAAAGCAGTTGGACCTTTTCCTACATATCCATGCCCGGGCATTGGGGACAACAACGTTGGAACAAGCTCAGAATAGGCGCAAATGTTGGATGACAAGCCATTTGCTAGATATTATTCATGAAGTTGGATCCTCATTGTCCTTATATTGAACAATCATTTTTGTAGTGATTATATTTTGGATTATAGCTCAAAACAATTCTATGTTATTTTGCCGACAAAATATCGTTATTTTCCACTTCTTTAAGGATTATTGTGCTTTCACATTATCACATGGTGTTAAAGAAGTGTGATTTTTCGTTTATATTTATACACCCTTTTGCACATTTTAGTCTAGGACATGTACTATTGCTCTGAAATTTACACATTAAAAAGTCCATAATTTAGAATTCATATATTTAGGAAGTAAAAACAAGAATCAAGTGTGTTGAATCAACGCTTAAGTCGAAACTTGGTTTTGGGCAACACTGCAACTTATGTAAATGTAGCATTTGTTATCTATGATCAGCTTTGAGGATGCTACATTCACCCAATCAAGCCGTACTCGCGTAGTTATGATCATACAATACTCAATTGCCGTACTGAAATGCCAATTTTGTGTTTCGACAGTTCTAAGATTCTTGGAGGGACCTAAGTGCAAAAGGCAAAAACTTTACTCGGACATCCAAATTCGATTTCGCTAAGATGAAATCCTACATTCTTGGAACCATATGTGAATTCGTAGAACCAATAAAAAAAATTGGTGTAAATAAATAGCATAGAAAACATCCCGTTTGAACTTCCTATTTTCTTAGTCATCTATAGTCAGATACTATAACACATGTACAAGCGCTTTACCAAATTCTAATAAAACATGACATTCTTTTTTATAACATATATTAACCCAAGAATATACAATGTGGTGTTATTTGGCCACTAATAAGGAGTTGTATTTAAGTTTTGGGCTATAGTGTGATTTTCACAAAGTTCTGGTCGGGGGGTTTGCGGGTATCCATTGGACACTAATTCGAAACACGAGCTCTTTTGAGTATTGAATTGAATATTTGTTAGCCCAATTGGGCATAAAAAACAATGGACAAAATTTCCCCCCTAGTTAGGATCTTTAAATGAATATTTAGAAATAGTTGTCTCAAATGTTAGCACCGGTCAGGATTGTTGATTTACCGGTGCTTAGAAATGTTGGATGAACTAGAAGAAATAATTTGGTAAGTATTTGGGCGGGAAATTCAAATTTTAACAAAGTTTATTTCAGCACTGGTATGACTATGCTCACAACATCAGTTACAAAATACCTTGCTTTGTTTCTACAGCGCATCGGGAATAAGCAGCCTCAAGCAGCTGCTTTAAGCATGTTTTAGCACCAGTTGGGTATTCCATTTTATCACCGGTCGAACAACCGGTGCTCTAGATTTAGAAATTTTTTTATAAGTCTGCTCTTGGGTGGTAACAAAAATTAATATCATAGTAGCATCAGGCAGTTGCTTTTAACAAATGTTAGAATCGATTTTTCGTACTAGCATTGGTCGTACAACCGGTGTTGTGGAGTTATAAATATTTTTACAAGTCTGCTCTCGGGTTGTAATAAAAATTAATACTATAGCAGCCTCGGGTAGCTGCTTCAAACAAATTTTAGCACCGATTTTAGTAATTACTAGCACCGGTTATGGTAATTAGTGCTGCACGTATCTAGATAAAATCTGAACCCTTGATTCCTCCTATGTTGATTTAATCTCAACCCTTCAAAAATTGTCTATATAAACAAACATGAAACCCTAAAGCTACTCACTCCCTCATTTACCCCTTGTCCTCTCATCCTATTCCACCTCATCTCCATTCCCTCCGCCCCCTCCCCCTAAACAACCAACCATATCCGCCTTCTGCCTTTCTATTACCGTCGCCACCTCGCCCCTCCTTCTTACATAACCGCCTTAGTCCTCCTCCCACATCATGTTTTTATGATGATTTTTTTCTGTGACTCCAATTTATTTTTTTTGTGTTGAATGTAATCGTCTTGATTCATATGTTCATCAACTGGAGCAAGCTTGTGTTGACTACAAGAATCAACCTAAAGTTCCTCCTTCGTCATCACGGTATACCTCAAGCCATGGTGATTTCACTATTGGTGGTGGCGATGGAAGAATTATATTTTCAGACGTTGTCCGATCTCATATTTGTTGTCTTGAAGAAGAATCTCAAAATCTAAGGATGAGGATAGAACAGTACGAGGAAACAATGAACGTTATGAGTATGCAGTTGGATCGCAAAGAGTTTGGTCCTATAATTGACTTCAAGGCCTATTATGCCAAACATTTTGATTGTATGGGACGAAGAGGTATGACCCGTCACCCTGCCTATTTACATATGCAGTGGAAATATGATCACTTAGTTAGCGAGGAGCGTGAGGCAGAGGAAAGTTACTGCCAAGCCGATCAATGTTCATACGGTGGTGAACGATCTTCTCGTGAAACCGAGCACCCTTCTTACGAGGCTGAACCAAATCATCGTCGTGATGGTTCTTCTACTTCTGCACCATCACCCTCTTCTAGATGTAGATAGTTTATCTTTTTGGTTGCTATAGATGATATGATCATCTGTATGTTTTGTTGCCTTTTGGGTTTAAGACTTGTCTTTGTATTGATAACGATTTTGTCCTATCTGTTTCAATACCGCGTTTATCAATCTTTTACAATCTTGTGCTTTGTAGGTGTATCTGCCTAAATACATTTCTTACTTTGTTGATGTTGAAAGATTTATTACTTGCAATTGTTTAGTTTATGAAGATGCAAGATCAAAAGCTTGTCGGTATCGCTAATTAAGCAAGTTCTATAGCTTGTGTTTGTTTGATTTACAAAGTTGCAAAATCTAGAGTTTGAAAGCATCACCATTTGTGCAAGATCTATAGCCTGAAATTATTGGGATTCATGAAATCGCAAGATCCAAAGCTTTCAAGTATTAATATTTGAGCAAGACCTATAGCTTGCGTTTGTTTGATTCGCGAAGTTGCAAGATCTATAGCTTGCAAGCATTGCCAATTTCACAAGATCTATAACTTGTGGTTGATTGACTTGCAAGATCTAAAGCTTGCGAATGTTGAGGGGAATGCAGTATCCACAACCCCATGTTAAACTTTTTTTGTCAAGTAAAAAATAGGAATAATAGGAAGCGTAGTCATGGTCAAGCAAAGTGGGTTTTTATGTTAAATATGTACGATGGAGATGATATTGTGGCAAAACAGTGATACTAAAGTGAAAACAAGGATAATGTCCTTGTGTCTATACAGGTAGTTGCTCACTATTTTTCTTTTAGACATAAAACCTCCTTAAGTTAGTCACATGCCACATGTTTGGGACTGCCGTGGCATCCATTCTTTCCAACTCATAACTATTGGACTTATGAGCCTTCATGACTTTGTATGGTCCTTCCTACTTTGGACATAATTTTCCTCACTCTTCAGCAAGGCTACTCTCGATTTTCCTTAGTACTAGATCCCCAATCTGAAATAGCTTTTCCTTCACTTTTTGATTGTACGCTCTTGCCACTATTTATTTGTGTTTAGCTTCCGTGATACTTGCTAAGTTTCTTAACTCCTCTAGTTCGTCTAGCTCCACCTTTAGCACATCTGGATTGTCCATCTCCTTATAATTGCTTATCTTGCGACTTGAATTTCCAATTTCCATGGGTACGACTGCTTTGTGACCGTACACCAAAGTGTATGGAATTTTCCCTGTTGGCTATCGAATGGTTGTTCTATACGACCATAGCGTGTTTGGTAGCTCATCCACCCATCATGTTTGCTTTCCTTCCAATTTCTTCTGTATCCTCTGAACTATGGTCCTGTTTGTCACTTCCACTTGGCCATTAGCTTGAGGATGTGCCACAGAGGTAAACTTCTAAGTAATCTCGAGCCTCGAACACCAGTCAATAAACGTCACATTGGTGAATTGTGTGCCATTATCTGTGACAATAGTTTGCAGCACCCCAAAGTGGCACACAATGTTTTTCCATACAAATTTTCAAGTGGCTTCAGCTATAACACGTCCTAATGGCTTAACTTCGACCCACTTTGTAAATGAATCAACTGCTACAATGAGGAACTTAGCATTGTTTTCTCCTCTTGAGAATGGTCCCACTAAGTCTATCCCCCACTTGTTGAATGACCAGGCTTCGTAGATTCCTGTTAAAGTTGATTGCGCTGTATACAACAGCGAAGCGTTTATTTGGCAGTTCCTACATTTGAGAACGAAGTTGTGTGCATCATTGAACATAGTTGGCCAGTAGTACCCTACTATGATTATCTTTCTAGCTATTATTCTGGCTCCTTGGTGCGTTCCACATAAGCCTTCATGAACCTCTTTTAAGATCTCAGTCGTCTTTGTTGGCCCTACACATTTTATCAATGTGGACAAGAAACCTTTTTTGTACAATGTTCCATTTTCATATGCGTAATTAGAGGAATGCAATTTAAACTTTCTAGCCTACACCTTATCTTCTGGCAACGTCCCTTTTGCAAAGAAATCCATTAGCGAGTTCATCCAGCTTGCCTCATCTTCTTGTATTGTTAGCACCATCGTTGATATGGTGCTTCTAACTAGGACAACCTCCATGATGATATCCCCCTGTTTAGCGAAAGACTCAAACCCCGTAGTCGCCAGCTTGCTTAATGCATCCGCCCGTGTGTTGTCGCATTGCGGGTTGTATTTTATGTCAAAATATTCAAGCTGGGCTATGAGTTGTCGCACCTTCACCCGATATTTCATCAACTGGTTTCCTCGTACCTCATAGTCACCTCGTACTTGCTGGACTACAACTAGAGAATCACTGGATACTCGAACACTTCCTACTTTCATTCTGATCGCGAGGTCCAATCCACAAATTAGAGCTTCATATTCTGCTTTATTGTTGGTTAGCAAGAAATTGAATTGTAATGAGTGTCTATGCTCGCCTCCATTAGGGTTCACTAAAAGCAGCCCTGCTCCGCATCCTTCCTTGCTTGATGCGCCATCAACGAATAACGTCCAAGCCACTTGCTTCCATTTTGTCTTACCATTGTCACTTGTGAAGCTTTGATGGATGCTTGATTTCTGTGCTTATTCACTTGAAATTTTGGCAATGAAGTCTGCCAAATCTTGAGCTTTAATTGTTATTCTAGGTTGAAATTGTATTTCAAATTGACCTAGTTTTAGAGCCCATTCTGCCAATCTGCCTGAAGACTCCGGTTTAGAGAGGATGTTGTTGATTGGGAACCCCGTGTAAACCACTATGCTGTGCTATGAAAGTAAGTTCTCAATATTCACGCCAAATAGACCAGAGCCAAGGTTAGTTTTTCTATAGGCATGTAAGTTATTTTCGCCTTTTGCAGGATTCTACTGATGTAATAAATCGAAATCTATCTCTTTCCTTCCAAATGAGCTAACACAGAGCTGGAAGCATTTTACGAGGCTGCTAAGTACAAGTACAATGTTTCTCTCGGCATGGGCGACTTCAGCATTGGCAACGTTCGAAGCCGGTCTTTTAACCCCTCATATGCTCTCTGACAGTCTTTGCTCCAATTAAATTTTCTCGCTTTTTGTAGTACTTCAAAGAGTGAAAAATGCTTTACTTCAGCCTTTGATACAAAATGACTGAGTGGTGTCAATGTTCGCGGTTGAGGAAGATTCACTATGGCTTGTATCTTATCTGGATTAGCCTCTATACCCTTTGAGGAAACCTTGTACCCCAAGAACTTCTGCGCCCCCACTCCGATTATACATTTTTTAGGGTTGAGTTTCATCCTATGTCCTTCAAAGTGTCCAACGTTTCTTTCAAGTCGTTAGCAAATTTTCCTACCTTCTTACTCTTGATCATCACATTGTCAATGTATGCTTCAACATTTCTGCCTATATGATTTTTGAACGCCTTGTCAATCACCCTCTGGTATGTTGCTCCTGCGTTCTTAAGCCTAAAAGGCATCTTCACATAACAAAACATTCTGAAGCTTGTTATGGAGGCTATTTTCTCTTCATTGTTCAGGTTCATCAGTTTTTTATGATATCCTTTGTATGCATCCAAGAAAGCCAAGACTTCGTGTTCTGAGATCGCTTTCACCAGATGATCGATCTTTGAAAGAGGATAAGAATCATTTGGACATGCTTTGTTCAAGTTTTTAAAGTCAATACAGACCCTCCAAGAACCTTCTGACTTCTTTAACATGACCAGGTTCGCTAACCATGTTGGGTATATGACTTCCCTTATTATGCCGGCTGGTAATAGCGATGTAACTTCTTCTTTGATCACTTTCTATCTGTCGCTGGCAAAGCAATGCTTTTTCTGCTTAATTGGTTTGGTTGATCTACTGACATTCAATAAATGGGTAGCGATGTTTGAGCTTACCCCTCCCATGTTCTGTACGTCCCATGTGAACGTATCCTTCTAGCCTTGCAAGATTTGGATTACCTTTGCCTTTTCTTCAGCTAAAATAAATTTTCCAATCTTTACACATCTCGATTAGCTTTAGAAATCTAGGTTTACTAACTCTGTTTCGTCACCTAGGTCCACTGACTCACTTGAATGTTCTTGTAAGCGTCGTCCTGAAATATTGTTAACCAGCTTTGCCTTTTCTCCTATCCTTCTTGCCTCCATTACTATAACCATGCATTGCCTAGCTGCTTGCTGGTTTCCTCTAATTATTTCATTACCAAGTGATAAGGGGACCAGATTGCCTTAGCTCTGTTCATCCACGACCTTCCAATTATAGCATTGAATGTACTTGGAGCATCCATAACCAAGAAGTCAGACATGATTGTGCAATTCTTCTCGCTTTCTCCAATTGTCCCAGGAAACTGTATATTTCCCAAAGGTGTTTCTGCTCGCCCTATGAATTCAACCAGTGAAGATGTAGACCTTTTTAAATCTGTTCTCTTAAAGCCCAACATGTCAAAGCAATCGACAAATAGTATCTTGACCGCACTACCGTCACCTACAAAAACTCTGTGGACAGTTGCATTTCTGATTTTTGCTATGATAACCATTGGATCGTTATGCGGTGAGGCGTTGGGATCTGTATCCTCTTCGCTGAAGGTAATTGCTTCGTTTGGGTGGAACCTTTTATCAACTGGCTCTTGTGGAGGGGAGTACCTTGCCATGGCCTTCCACTCATTGTTAGACAGCAAATCTGTGGAACCGTGTATATAGAAAATAATTGTCTTTAGTGCTTCGCTATCGACGCTATCATTGTATTCTATAGCTGCCGTCATTTTTTTATTCTTAGCCATTGTCGCCGCAGTGCCTTGGTTTCGTGGAGACGGATTTTGTGTCTTACTTGCATCCCCATACTGACTTGTTGCTTCTTCTCTGTACTGGACCAAGTTATCATTCCTCATATTCTCCCCGATCTGTCTGCTTAGGTCTCTGCAGTACTCTATATCATGGCCATGATTTTTGTGAAAGATACAATGAAACCATCGGGATCTTTTTTCTGGCGATGCTATCATCGTTGCTAGTTCTTAGAATAGATCTTTATTCGCTAGCCATATTTCTTTCCTATAATTTGTCAGGGGTGTATATTGAAATGGAAAACCCTGCGAGCCTTGTTCTTCTCTTCTGAAAGTAGTGTTTAATTTTTATTTTTTAGGCCAGGATTTGTGTGAATCATCCATTGTTCGCTTTTCACCCCGCTCTTTCTTTATATTTCGATTGTTTACTTCCTCTGTTCGCACATGCCGTTTGATCATTTTTTGCAATTCCCTTGGGTTTTCCGACATATCCTTTGTCAGCTCCTTGTAAAACTCTCTGGATCTCATGCCCCCCGTAAAAACACCTAATGATGATTGAAATGACAAATCTCGAACTTGCAGCCTCTTCGTGACGATCTGGATATGGTACACCGCGAGGCTTTCATCGCTTTGCTGTGCTATATTATTGGGATCTACAATCATTCTAGTGAACTTCTGTTTTTGGTATAAACGTCCCAAAAATAAATTTGAAAACTGTACCCAAAACTTGGTACTTCCGTGTGGAAGGTCTTCGTACCACATAATCACAGTGCCTGATAGAAAGATGGGAAATGCTTTTCAAACTAGTTCTATGTCCACATCCCAGAATCTCATACTATTTCTATATGAATGTAAGAACTCTTTTGGATCTGTGGTACCATCATAAACTTTAACGTGTAAAGGAAGTTTGAAATATTTAGGCATCCTGAAGTCTCGTAAATGTGGTGTGAGAGGCGACTTATCCATGTCATCTTCTGCGAGAATTTCACACAGCTCTTCCTCATAGCAGAGACGTTCACGTTCTTGATTTTCCTTTTTCTCTTGCCTTGGGGGTTTTTGCCTCTGAGTCTTCAAGAATTGATCGTACAGATCCTCCATGTTTGCCTCAAAGAATGTTGCGATTGCTTGCCTTTCCTTATCACCGTTTAGAGATTCCGCCTTCTCTTCCTATCCTCTATTTCTTCTTTACTAAATCCTTTCTCTCTACTGGGTGTGTGATGCTACTGGTGGTGTGTTCCTTCATCTTGTCCCAGCATTTGTTCTTGTGACTGATGGTTGTGGCCTTTTGTGCTTCTAGTGAATGCCATTGCTTACCTGAGCAGCCTAATAATGAAACGAAATTTTTTTTGTTCCCCACTGACGTCACCAATGATGTGGTAGACTGTCCTAGTAGCCTCTTCTCGGTTCACTTACTTCAATTCCTTTACTTGAAAATGCGGTCCCGAAAGTGTTTCTGGGAGAGAGACTCTGACGGTCAAGTCAGTCATCTCTTCAAGAAATGGAATTTCTCTCTATTATACTGCTTACCTTAGCTCTGACAGAGCTTGTTGTATTTATAGGCCTATTCCCTTTGCCATTCCCTATTCTTAGGACTTTGATATCGTTGTTACGTCACTTCTCCCACGTTTCTCAGTCGTGGCCTTTTCGTTCGCTGAGTATTCCATTTTCCCCAGCCCACGTTCTTTACCATGACTTGTGATTCCTGTGTTCGCTGCACCTTCCTTTTTTTGTATTGGACCAAAGTTTGGCATGATAATGCTGGGTTGGGCTTATCGACTCTCAGCTCTTTGATTGCTACACCATTACTCCTTTTAACCATCTCTCTATCACTTCTATTTTTACTATTTTCTTTCCTACGTGCGGTTGCATTATCTCAATTTCCACCGTCTCACTCCCGTTTCTCCACCACCATCCGTCACATTCCTTCCACTGTCAGCCTATGTATTTGTACCTACCTACACCATCTAATCCCTCTGTTCACAATATTTCTTGAGGTATGTGCGCTATTTTTACGTTGCATGTTACAATTTTTCTTCAATCTTTCCTCTTTAATTTTGGGGTTTTTGCATTTTTTAATATTGTGAATCATCGTTTTTGTGTTATTGGTTTTGATGATTAAGATATTTTATGGGGTTTCTACATCTTTATTCTTTGATAACCCGAAAAAATGTGTTGGAAGGATTGTACTTGGCTTATGTATTCATCGGCGAATTAGTCATCATTAATATGCTTGTTTTTTTAGTACCATTTATTTTCAATATGAATGTTAGTGATTAAACATTTTGTTACTCGTTGAGTTTGTCATTCATATCATTACTCTGATTTAGTTTTTAAACACCAAATTAAAGGAACACAATTCTCTTTTTATGTATAGGATGAGAGATGAGGATGATAATAATTCTCAACCAGAGACTGAACATTTGAGTTGTGATGTTGTTGAAAGGGATAATGAAGAGTCGATTGATTTGGTTGAAGGTGGTAATTTTCCTTCTAACACGAGCTTGTATAAAAGTTGTGAAACCACATCCTTAACGAATTCAGTACGTAGTTAATAATTGAGATTGAGACAAAACAATCTAGTTTTATTTTTCTCTTTTCGAGAAATATTTATTAAAAAAATGAAAAGAAAGACAAAAAATAAATTAAACAATAAGAATTTTTTAAAATAGTGTAAATGTAGAATTTATTGAACTATTCATCTTTAGTACATTAGTCGATAACACATCCTCCGAAAGCAGGTAAGAAAATTTAAAGAAATAGAAATAAAGATATAATAAGTCAAAATAGAGAGAAAATGAGAATTAAAATTCATGATAAGAACTAAGCAGTCAATTGAGTAAAATGAAAAAAAAATAGTTACTAGAGTTTTATTTAAATGGATATAGTTCAGATTAGTTATATTATAAATTATATTGAAAGATCTATAATTAGTATAAAATATCGAAAAACATATGAAATCTCGTAGATTTTTAATTATAAGTGAAGTCAATATATTGTTCATTGCATACCAATTAAAATCTTGAAAATATGGGAGGCCGTCGCCGTACCTCTCAAAGTTAATATATATAAGCCCTAAATGCTTACTATCTACAACTAAGTAGATAGCGGCAAGTCGGGGTCGTCCACGAAGAAGTGGGATCTTCCTAAGCATTTAGGCACAAAGGGTTGATATTAGGCTAGAAGTAGATATATGTACACATATAAAAGTGATTAAAAAGGGGGGGGGGGGGTTTGGTGGTCCTAAGTTATGAAAGTTAAAGAACAAGATAACTAGCAAGGTTAAGTAACTATGCTAATCATCAAACAAAACTAAGAAAAAGGGTTTTAAAACTACAAAAGATAAAGCCTTGGGGGCAATTGATATCCACTTCCAAACCAAATGTAGATCATTGAACCATTCACTCATCCTATCACATTTATTACCTATAGGGAATGCTAATAGAAGATCAACATTCATTCCTTATTAATAGTAATTTGTAAAGACAAACAACGACTATTTGCAAACCTCGTTGATGATCACCTTAGACAAACAACGACCATATGAGTATTTCATCAACGACATTAGACACGAAGGACCATAGATTTGATAACAACAAACCTTTGACCAAAGACATAGCCATTTAACCAAACATAGCATTCATTAGGCTAAACCTAGAACAAACCACATTAAAGGCTCAACATTTCATTGCATTTATAGGATAAGCATGAGAACAAACCACATTAATATACTCATCTAGCAAGGATTGCCGCACATTATACTCAAGAAGTTCTAAGTTCATGCTTGTAGATTTTCATGCAAAGGAGCTAAGGAATTCGTCACTTTCCTAACACCCTAACACTTCAATCATAAAAACACTTCATATTCTCAAACAACACATGGAATAAATGAAGTAAAACATAGCATTAAGAACACATGAATGCTAAATAGCATAGCCTTCAAGAATGAGTAAAACAATCTATTCACTACTTCAACTACTTGTTGTGAAGATAAATCTTCTATCCTTCTTAGATAGTAGTTTGCAAGAGTGAATTTGACATCTCTTGTCAAACCTCACCAATGACTCCCTTAGGACTAAGAGTATCCCATTGATGGCATTTAGCACGAAGAATCAACAAGCTTGGCAACACTTATAAATACTACACCGTATCTAAGCATTTAACCAATTCATGCATTTACACAAGATTAGTCAAGAACGATCGACATGCATAGACTTCTCTCATTTGCTACCTAAAACAAACATGACAACGAGTTCGACATCATCACATTCATCTAGCAATTATCAACACACCAACATCATTTAAGAAGCTCTAACTCATGCTCTTGGATTCCACATTAAAAGAGGGGAGAATTAGCTACTTTCTCCCAACCCTAACAAGTAATCATACAAGCAATTCATATACTCAAGCTTCCAACAACATCAACGCAATTAACAATTCACATTCAAAGCTCAATAAATGCACAATAGTAAAAACACTAAATAGATAGATATGGTTCTTACTACATAGATATGGAAGCTTCAATCCATTGCTACCAAGATAAAACTAAGCTAGATAATCAAAACCCATAACATAGAACAAAGAATTACAAAGAAAGAAGAAGAAATGGAAGAAAAATGGTGAAAACTAGGGTTTTGGAGCCCCCAAGTCGGGCTTAGGAAAATGGGGAAGAAGGGGGGCTATTTATAGCCCAAGTTGGTAAAAAAGAAGGTCAAAACGCAGCAGGTGTCGCCCGGGCGGAAATGGGCCCGCCCGGGCGGCGGAGGTCTCAGCCCAAATTCAGAAATGGCCTCGCCTGCGACTTCTTTTTTTGCTTCCCACGGGTGAACCGTTGATCCGTTTTGGGAGTTCTTGTAGTCGATTTTATAGTACTCGAGAAGAGGAATCCAATAGTGTCACTATTGGAGGCTGATTCTTCTCGGAAAATTCTCATAACTCTGCTTCAAAACATAGATCATTCTTCACCCTTTGCTTTGCTCTCCTTTCTTTACTTTATCTTCTACCACTTTGTGAGTGGTCTTCCATCTTCTACCATCCTTTCGAATGACCTTCACTAAATCACTCCTAAGTGCTCAATGGAAATCTACAAATTAATCTTACAAAAATGAATCTATATGCTCGTAAGGAACAAAAATCCATTAGACTAAACATAGGTTACACAATGAAGGATTTTGATATAAAAACCGAAAAATGGTCATCTAAACCCCTTATCATGTAAACCCACCTAAATTTAACAATCTTACAACAAAAATATGATAAAAGAGATGTTAAATGCTTTGGAAAATACATGCATTTGACGTCTCATCAAAATAATAATAGTTAATAATTAATTTTAAAAAATGGAACAAAAATGTAAATGTATATATAAAATAATTCGTGCATTTAATAATAATAAAAAAAATAATAACATAAAATAAAATAGAATGAGATAAATAAATTGCATACTTATCACAATTATATGTAATAATAAATTTCATATGTAATTTAATTTTTAAAAATAATAAAATAAATAAATAATAATTATTAAAAATTTGTATGTCACTCTATATTCTTTAATAACATATTTATTTTAAAAAATATTTCATATTCATTATATTTAAGGCAAAGTCTCTAGAAAAACAGTCTTTCCATATGCTTATGGGAAAATCAGATTTAATTAGAATAATAAAAGGTAAAAGATATTAGTTGCAATATTAAAATATTAGTATGCAACATGTAGTAGTTATAAAATTTATAACCTAGTTTATGCAACCCGAAAATTTTATCTTCATTTCTTCTACTTTATACTTTAAACCTTTGTTTTTCCATGACTTATAGAAAAATCGTCTTTCAAGAGACAGACTCTAAGTTTTGTATGTGACTATTTATGTTAATATTATAATAAAATAATAGACTAAATTATTTTTTTGTCCCCCTAAATATGAGTGGGTCTCCTGACAGGCGCCCTGTCCATAAGCTTATGGATAGGCCACTTATTTCTTACCTTATACACCGCATTTCTTAAATTACATACAAAATTTAAAATTTTTGAAAATATTTTTTTATATCATATATTTTTATATTTTCACCCTCAAATACATATTATTACTTGTTTTAACTTATAAAATGCAATATTTAAATTTTATAAAAAATTACAACATTTAAGTCAAATGCCCCCGAGGACTGTCCATAAGATTATGAAAATGCCGCATTTCCTGAGACTTTCCCCCTAAATATAATGCAATACCATCATTTGGTCCCCAATGCCAATACCTCATTTGTTCAGCAACCAACAAATAAAAAATGATTTGTTTGGTCCCCAAAGCAGTTTCCAGGCGGTTTCGGGCGAATTCTAGGTTAACCAGACTTATTTTCCGATATAGCCAGGGGTATTTTTGTAAATTTACTAATTTAAAACCAGAAAATTATTTTTTTGTATTTTAAAGAAAATCAAAAAATCTGACTTCTGAACACACCTGAAGCCATGCACGTGCATCTCCTGGGCATCTTCTTCCTCGTCACTATCCCTCACATGTGCTAGCTCCTGGTGGTGGCCTCTACCTGGAGTGATCGACTGGAGTGCCACAATGCCAATTTGATCGACTAGAGTGCTCAATTTGATCTCACGTTGGCCTCCTCGTCATGTTCGTCGACGTTCAATTACTCCATCCGGTTTAGGTTTTTCACCATCGAAATCCCCCTCCGACAAGGCCATCAGACAGAGCGTGGCGGATGGCTAGAGGTAGAGTTAGAGCGGGCCGGAGGGCTGGAGGTGGAATAACATAACAGAGCCCGACGGTGAAGTCACTCGGCGATGGCGGTGGAGTCAGAACCTGACAACGGCGGTGGAGTCAGAGCCCGATGATAGTTTTCTCCTTTTTAAAATTCAAGGGTATAATGGTTATTATACATGTTTTAACCAATTTACCATTGACTTTACATGAAAACCTCCTTTGGGGGCCAAACAAATCATTTTGTATTTGTTGGTTGCTGAACAAATAAAGTATTGGCCATGGGGACCAAACAAATTTTAAGATACTATTTAGGGGATAAAAAAAATATAGTCAAAATAATAAATATATATATATGTCGAGCATTACAATATTAAACTCAAATACTAACAATTAAATTTAGCTGATATAAATAAATTATCATTTCTAATGTTTTTTATTTAAGAAAATATAATTGTATTTATTACTTATACATAATTAATTATAAATATTGAAAAATTAAAAGAATAAAAGAACAAACAAGGAATGCAATTAAATGGAAAACAAGAAGGAAATAATAAAACATGACAAATGACTAAGTTAAAAGGAAAAATAATAATTGCACGCCGATATGCTTATTGGAAGCTTGCAGAATGGACCGAAATGAAAAATTGATACTCCCTGCGTCCCAAAATAAATTACAACAGAGAGAAAAATGGCTGCAAAAAAGGAACAGTGAAAAAGAGGAAGCTTTTCAATCTGAAAAGCTAAAAATTTTCCTCTGATGGGACAGAAAATTTACTGTACAAAATGGGTTAAATTTATGATAATCCCTGACGGAAACAGTAAATATTCCCTCCTTTTGCTAACTTTTGGCTTCAAAATTTGACTTTTGGAACCAATTGTAAAATTTCAAGCTACTGTTCGTGAAGTTCAAAATTCACCCTTACATCGATAAATAGGGGCATTCATTACGGCACCCAACCAAATCAAACAAAAACCAAACAAAAGCTCTCCAAAAATTTTTGGCCAGTTCTTGACGAACTGGCCAGATACAAAAATGCAATTCCCTCCTTTAGTTTTTCTTCATCATCGAACAACACTGTGATGGTTGGGACTAACCTAACATATGATCAGAAGCAAGACATAGCCCATTTTCTACTTCAACACATCAAGAATGGGTAGATTGAGCGGCAACAGAGAGTCGAGGTAACACAGAGATGGTCATGTTTAGTGTGGACCATCTCTACAATCTGGGCTAAACTCCCTTTTGTATGCAAGAATTTTAAAAAACTGAGTTTTTAAAATTAGGTTTCAGAACATAGGCAAACAAACATAAACCTAGAATGTAATGGATGGCATGACACACATAGTAATAACGAGGCAACAAACACTAAAATGCTGCCATCCATGTGTTTTTAACAAACACAGTAGCTGCCTAAGTGTGAACCAACAATATCATCATAGGTGGCCAACAACTAATACACAGTCAAGTGGGCAAATAATTTCAGAGCTGATTTTAATCACATAATGCCTCGCCAAGATCAAATCAGTTTCATAAATGATAGGAATGGCTGCATGTTTTAATCATCCATCACAACTACATCATTAATCATGGGTTGAACCAGCACATAAACATTCCATCACAAACAATTTCATAAGCTATGATATCTCATATAAAATGGAGTTAATATATGCCCAGCCAAGATCAGGCAGTTTGCTTAACAACACTACATGGTTGCATATATGAACCACAAACACATACACATGCATCACTTTTAATGCTCCATTATTGCACCGGATGTGAAACATGCCTTCCCTGACTCAGGTTCAACATCAGATTCAGACGAAAAATGGGGAACAGCCACCCAGGTTTCAACTGAATCTAAGTCTGAATCTGAGTGGTTGCACGTTTGAACATAAACAACACACAGATTCAAATACCCAACAAAAAAAATTAGCACATAGGCTATCACAAACAAGTAGCACACAAGCTATTAAACACAAACACAGAACCAAGTAGTTGTTGTAAAAAGCAAACCTGCAGTAAGAGGTAAATTGTTAGTAAGTACTCATTAATTTTAAATTACAAAGTAACAACAGAATTGATAGGGGGCAAGAAATACAAACCTGTGAGTAATAAAAATATTTTCCAGTATCATAATCACTATGACGCACATATCCACTCCAGTTACCAGGATATAGACAAGACCCAGTTTCCCAGAAATCGGGCTCACCATACTTAGGGAATTCATTACCCTTGAAGTAGACTGAAGGATGTGGATAACACCAAGACTTAGAATTAGATTCATCATAATCAGGAGGCTGGGTTTCATAAGAATCAGGGGTTGTGTGTCATCAGTATCCGGGGGTTGTGTCAAAATCAGGGGGTTGTGACTCATGTGAATTGGGGGGCTGTGTTTTTTTTCTGAATCATGATCTGAATCTGAGTGGTAGAGGACAGCTTCAGGTACAGGGCTAAAATGTGTGGCCACAAAGATATCCCAAGATTCAACTGAATCAGTATCAAGAACATGGTACAGGGGTGGGATAACATTATTGAGTTTGGGTTGTGATTCAATATCATCAAGCCCAGTAAATAATGTGGGATCAAAACTCGACTCAAACTAAGAGTCATA
Source organism: Rubia yunnanensis (assembly GCA_037428765.1). Lineage (NCBI taxonomy): Eukaryota > Viridiplantae > Streptophyta > Magnoliopsida > Gentianales > Rubiaceae > Rubia > Rubia yunnanensis. The sequence continues at coordinate 77,803,596 of CM075065.1, forward strand.
CTTGGATTCACTTAAGAGTTGGCAAGGGGAAGACTTACCCTACCCAGCCATGAACATATCACCATGATCCATCAAGTAACAGTTCACATAATAGGTAGGGCTAGAGTTTCAAATGTAAATAATCATAAGGAAAAAAAACAGTACACTATGACAAGGGGTAGGGCTAGGGTTTCAGATGCAAATAGGCACAAGGGAGAAACAAAGCAATATCAGTAGGGGCAAATTAGACACAACTAAATCATCAGAAAATCAAGAACAAGAATAAAGGACTTATAAGTCACATAATACACAACATGAACATAGACAGAGATCAGAATTTAAAAGCTTATAACAGGAACAACAAAAAGAACATAACATGCAAGCAGTTTTCACATGCAAGCAATATCAGGAAATCAAATAAACATCACATGCAAGCACTTTTCACATCAAATGTGTTTTAAAATAAAAAAAATATCATGGGAAACCATAATCAAGTCAAATCTATGATTAAAAAACTCAATGCAGCAAGAACACCACAAACAGGGGCATATCAGTCACAGATCTGGCAACAAGCTTCAACAAATCGGGCATTTAACACAATATAAACATGCATTTATGGTCCAAAAACTCATAAAATAAACTAATTTAGGAGTAAAAAAACCCAGGAAGCAAGAACACCCCAAACAAGGGCATTTCAGTCACAGATCGACAAAAAAGCTTCAACAAAAAAATAACCATGGATTTTTTGTCTAAAATTGAAAATGGAACAAATCCTCGAATGCAATCGGTTTTCTAAGTCAGAACTCAAGATCCAAGCCATTCTCAACAGATTAAACACAAAAAACACAACGAATCCAGAACCCACAACTCAAGAACCAATGAAATGAGTTCAAAACCCACCAAATCAGCGAGTATAAAACAAATCGGGACTCAAAATGCTGTGATAAACATTAACAGAGCATAAATCGTGTTAATTTTGAAAGCCTCCAAACAACCCACGAAAACCCTAGTTTTGAAACCCAAAAGTTATGATAAAAACAACAACCTGAGCACCTAATCACAAAGGATCATCAAAAGTAACATAAAAAAGAGAGATAAACACAATGGAATATATAGATATCAGATGGGGTTTTCTAGGTTTGAGGGAGTTGAGAGAAAAGGCAGTGATGAAGAGAGAAGAGAGAAATGAGAAGTAAAGGGAGCGTTCAGGAATAATGGAGAAGGAAAATGAGCGTTGAGAGAGCAATAATAGTGATTGGGAAGAGCAAAAGTGAGGCATGTGATTTTACCAACCCAAATTTGAAATCAGTATGCATGCCTCCATAATAATGCAACACGCGTCCCAAAGTGGGCTAACTGGCCTAATTAATCAGGTTTAACACCTGTAATTGTATGAGTTTCAGGGACATTTTTGTCTTTTGATAAGTGGTCAAATGGGCTAAAATTGGTAAATTGTGACCAATTGCAGTTCAATTAGGGACATTCATTTCAGGTAAGTATGCAGTTTATTTTGGGATGGAGGGAGTATTAAAAGAAAATAAATTGTGGTATGGGAATAGGGTAGAATAGAGTAGTAGTGTGGGCTACTCCTCTATGTTCCTTACCCATCATGAAGTTGTGTCAGGGAGCAAGTGGATAATTCTTCAATAAAAAAAATTCACCACATGTGATTATTACCAGAAGATGAGTTATGCATCAACACTATTTGTATCACCAGAACGATTGAGGATAACCTGTACAAACCACTATAAATTGCAATAATCTCAGTTCAAATTTAATCCTAACCACCCGTATATCAGCCTTAACCCATTTTCAATTACCTAATAAGCAAAGAGACCGAGCAGTGAAATAGGAACGCAGGTCATGCTACGCTAAGTTCCAACCATAAAACCACGTCTAACTGAAGTGAGTGTTCTCATCATCCTAGCACGAATTGAATTAAAAGTTATTATATATATATATATATTATGCCTGTTAAATTTAAATGTGCGAGTTTAGAATTTTATATGTTATATAAAATGTTAAAAAATATTATGTTCTATTAATGCCTATTATTTGGTTTCATATTAATTAAACACGGTGTGTACTTTATCACACTATGCTTAATTATTGTGAAACTGAGTGAATTAATTGCTCTGATATTTTATGTGGATAACCAGCTTGTACTTTATTTTGCCATGTCAAACTTGGATTACATGCTATCTGATTGCTTGTCTATGCTTTTTGGGGTCCCCAATGCGATTGTAGTTCGGTCGAAGTTAGCGGGGAATGGTATAGACCAAACCGTCGCGATTGTTGTTCGATCAAAGTTAGCGGGGAACGGTATAGACCAAACTGTCTGATTAGACCTGATACACGTGGAGTTTCTGGTATGCTATCATAACCATATGGATCTAATACAAGCTCGTAATTGAACATCTAACTGGGCGTGGTTGGCGAGAATGAATTCTTGATTGATAGCCTTCTGACACTGCTGAAAAAGGTTATGCCTTGTATGTTAGTCAGAGCTGCCATATATGCGCTTGACTTCAACTTGGCACTAACCACCTGTATCCTTTTACTATGTGCTAGGATTTATGTGGCTACATATTTTATGTGACCACTAAAAATCCACTTGGTAAATACTGGCGATTGAACCTCATTAAGCAAGGAGCTTACCCTAGTCTAATGAACCCTAACATGTGTAGTTGAGAAGAAAGAGTAAGAGCTCGTGCATGGAGCCTTTACTTCATTTGGGATAGGATCATGGCTGAGCTTTTGAATCTAGAAACCAATTTTGAACTTTTATTGTTAAACCATGTAAAGCACTTATAATAAGACTTTCATTGTAATAGTAAGTTAGGTTTGAATTGTAAAATATTTTTCACATAAACTCTATTTTCTTGTAACTGCATTTGAGTAATCCGACCTCGTTGAATTCTTGGTAGCACGCCCAGGTCCGACCCGATACTTGCATTGGGTAAGTTGGTCGTGGATCTGGGGTGTTACAAAATTTCTATTAAATTATGTGATGGCTTGAGTTTTAAGGATGTTGAGGATGCTTAGGCATGCTATAAGGCTTATGTAATTCGCAAAGTTTTAAGCATAAGAAAAATTATATGCATCTTTCGCACTATGATACATTATTAATTGGTGTAGATTATGTGTGTTCTAAAGAAGGATTTAAAAGAGAAAAATCTTCTAAAGAAAAACAAGAAGTTAGTGTGAATCATGCTAAGACAAGGGTGTGATGCAAAGCTATCATGAGTTTTAAAAAAGATAAAGTTAAGTGGATTGTGAGTAAATTAGTTAACAATCATAATCATAAACTGTGTGCTCCGAGAAGCTCGCAACTTCTACGTGGAAATAAAAGGTTTACCCCAGCCCGGAGGAGTTTAGTTGATACACTAAATGAAGCTGGGGTACCTACAAGAAAATTCATGTTTGTACTAAGTGAAGAGTGTGGAGGTGTAAGAAACATTGGTTGTATCTCAACAAATATACAGACATATTTGGGAAGTAAAAGAAGACAATCAATGAAAGAAGGAGATGCACAAAGAATGTACAGTTATTTCAAAGAATGTACAGTTATTTCAAAGAATGTCATATTTAAAATCCAGGATTCTTTTATGCTATTCAAGTTGACCAAGACAATCGCATGCAAAATTGCTTTTAGGATGACACTTGATCAAGAGTAGCTTATCGGTTATTTGGAGATGCGGTAACTTTTGATGCTACTTATTTGACTTACTATTATGGCATGCCTTTTGTTCCTTTTACTAGAGTTAATCACCATTTTTAGTCAGTGATGTTTGGTTGTGCATTACTAGTTAATGAGATTGTTTAATCATATGTTTGGTTGCTTAAGACTTGGCTTGAAGCAGTGGGTGGATGTGCTCTAAAGACAAATCTCATAGACGATGATAAATCCATGTGTAGAGCTATGATTGAGGTACTACCTTAGACCACTCACCATTTATGTATGTGGCATATTCTTCAGAAATTTCCTGAACATCTAGCTCATGTCTACAATAAATATCCTTCGTTCAAGTCAGAGCTACATCATTGCATACATAACATTAATTTGGTTGAAGAATTTTGATTGTAATGGCACGAACTTGTACGGAAGCATGAGTTAGAAGAAAATTCTTGGCTGGGAAATTTATATTCACACCAGGTTAGATGGGTTCTTGCATATATTCGAGATACATTTTGTGCAGGTATGTTGACCACACAAATAAGTGAAAGTATGAACAAGTTTTTCAAAGGCTTTGTTCGATCTAGCAAGTTTTTCACAATGAGTGATTTTGTCTTTCAATACGAGAAGGCATTGGATTCAAGATATCGAAAGGAAAAAGAAAACAATGTGAAGACAATTAACTCCAACCCCATCATGAAGACGTGCTACCGAATCGAACAGTAGGCAGCAAAAGTCTACACTCAAAAATTATTTTTGAAATTTCAAGAAGAATTGTTTCAAGTCAAAGGTATAAATCAGTCAAGTTTACCGAGGAAGAGGGAATAAAGACGTATATGGTGATGCCAACAGAAAATGAAAAATCTGTTTACAATGTTATGCTTCATGCTGGAAAAGGTAAAAGTAGTTGCACATGTCATATGTTTGGATTTTGTGGGATTTTGTGCAAGCATATCCTCACTATTTTTGTGAAAAAAATTCCTTACTAACTCTCTGCCAAAGGAGTATATCTTGAAAATGTCGACAATGGAAGTTAAATCCATAGCTTTGAAGGCATGCCAGCTTATGATTTAGAATAAACAGAATCTTCATTTAATATATCAAGACATCATTTGATGATGAATTTTTAGAATTTATAGAATTTATAGAATTGGGAAATTCAAAGGGAAATTTGAGCACTCTTAGCCATTGTTTTGAAAAGGTACGTGAGAAATTTAAGATAATGGATGATAATTTCAAGACCGAAGGTGAAGGCCGTATGGGTGAATATGGTATGGTTGGATTTGAGATAGGTGGTGATGATTCCAAGTTAGTTTTGAATCAGCTTTTTGATCAAAATGTGCTAGGTGAGACTTTAAAGCTGCAAGATCCGACCTACGTGACTTCTAAGGGACGACCAAAGACGTTGAGACAAAAACATCCTAGAGAAGTAGGACGTAGATGATGTGGAAATTGTCATCAACTTGGACATAATCATAGAATTTGCTCTTTGCAAAAGCGAAAGACGTAGAGCTTAGTTTCTTCATTTTTTTTACATTCTATCACTATTGTTTGTCATACTTTTCCATTACGGAGTTCTTTTTGAAATTAATGAATTTGTTATGAATATTTGTGTCATATGCAGGGATGAAGTTTGAGATTTGATAAATTGGTGCAAATTTAATTGAAGACCAATTTATGTTCGGATTCAATCGTGTTTGAGTTAAAGGGTTTTTTAATCTACGCATTTGATTTTAGCATAGTTTCGTGAGCAATAAGGATTAAGGGCAGAAAAAACTATGATTTGTTGTTTGTATATGTCTTAATATGATAGGAATGTGAACTTGCTTGCTTATTTTGCACTGTAATTCCATGATTTGAGCGATTAATTTTGGATGATGTGAAACTCGTGAGGTGCTCCGAATGTAGAAGTTATATTTCTTTCTTATAAGTTGTTTACCAATAAATGAGGCATTGGCATCATAGGGACATCGTATTGGTGTCATAGCGTGATGCCCCGTCAATTGGAATTTTCTGTAAAAGTTTCTTCATTGAAATAGTATAAAGTACACAATTTCACCACATTATTTGCTCGTAACTTATTGGAATCAAGAACTTAAAAATATTGCTAACGAGTAACTTCTTACTCCTTTTTAAAAAAAAATAAAAAATACTCCAAAAATAAACTTGAAACCAAAACGTGATTAAGCTATATGAAACTAAAGTAATGAACAATTTCAACACATGACTTACTCGTACCTGGTTGAATTGTATATACTAAACGAGTATGATTTTTTTCTATACTAAGATGGTTATGAATTGCATGAAATTTGTTGCATGTAACATTCTCTATCATAAAAATTCACGCCTTCATATAATTTTAACAAATGTTTTAATACAAATATGTGTATATTAAATATGAAAATTATTTTTATAATATGAATTAAGAACTCAAAATATTATCATGGTGAACAGAGGGATTAGATGGTGTAGGTAGATACAAATAGTTAGGCCTACAGTGGAAGGAATGTGACAGGTGGTAGTGGAGAAACGGGAGTGGAACGGTGGAAATTGAGATAATGCGAGCGGAAAGAAAGTAGTAAAAATAGAAGCAATAGAAAGATAGTTAAAAGGAATAGTAAATAAATTAACTACATTAAGTAAATTGTACGTGATAGTTAGTGATTGGATGACTGATATCAAATCTGTCAGGATCATCCGTGTATATATAATTTTGATTTATATAATAATTTATATTTAGAGTCGAACTAAAAAAAATTGACTCTCAAAAAGTAAATAAGCAAGTTAGAGTGGGAGGAAGGAATTATAAACTGAAAACAAAAGATTCAGAACAAAGGACAACATATTATTGGTGTGTCCACCAAAAATAAATCAAGCTCTAAGCTGAATTTTCGGTTGGTATGGGCATACCAACCAGTATAGCTGCGAGCAATTTCGTTTCCCAAGAGATTTGCGAGACTTTTTCCTTAATCTTTAATCTGTGAATTCATGACCAAAAGAACCAGATGAGGGTAGTAAATAAGGAAAACTAAAAAAATTGAGTAAAAAATGAGAATGGGAAATTGTTACAGATTGCAAAAAGATTCAACTATGATTAGAAAATTCCGGTTCTGATCAATTCCATACTAGCTTTCTATCTTGATTCTTGATGCAAAGATGACTTTAAATGCATGCACATGAATTGGTTATAGTTTTAAGCATCCAATCTTTCCTTACCTTGTCGATAGTCAGGAGAACGTCTCACTAACTATTTCTCTAACTAATATATAACCTAAGAGATGTTTAATAGATTTAATATGCTAGCAGCATTAAGAATTGAAATTTGGTTTTACCTAATTACTTCAATTGTGATTATCATGTTACAATATTGCCTAATTAACCAAGTTTATATGTAAAGTAAAAACTTAAGAACACACAAATTGGTTATGCAGTTCGGTGAATGCCACCTACATCTGCGGGGACTGGCCCAGTTTAGAATGAATCCACTAATTAGAAAGATAGTACAAGGTACACCATACAATATATTTATCTTTTATAATTCAAATTGTGAATTCTACTAGCTCCCCTAGTTGACCATCCATCTTGATTAGACTCTCTCTGACTTCGAGTTTCGTCGACGCAGGATCTCCTCCTCCCAAGGAATTAAAGCTTTCGTTCTGAACTTTGAGATCAAACATAGTTGATCATGTTGGAACACCAATTTAAGGCTTTGCGCTACTTTTTGAAAAATTGAAACTCTGACTACCGATTTTCTCAGTATAATTACATAAGTAGCTTAACCAGTAATGTCCACCATATATAGCTCATATGCACGTCTCAGTTACCTGTGCAAAAATAATCCTAACTCCACAAAATATTTTCATCTCAATCAAATCTTATTGGAGATAGAATTTATTAAATCTAATCCCTTGAAGTAAGGGATTAGAATATCTCATTCCAATCTGTTCCATAACCGAAATCCTTCTCACTTCCAACTCTACAATTCTTAATCTAATCCCACAAATGTAAGAGTTGAGATATTCAGTAATCCAATCATGATTGGACGAGATTAATTCTTCTTGGATTCATCCTTCACGCTATCATTCTTCCATCATAACTCCTTCTTTGATGTTACAACATAATATTACCATATTTGCATACTCACACAATTTGTGAACTAACACATTTGGACTTTACAATCTCCCCCTTTAGCATTTTGTGGACCCACCAGCCTTTTAGACTTTCAACGCACCAACTTTGCAAATATAGACCTCAAGCAATCCACATATGGATGTTGGAACATGAGCTTAAAAAATATTTAGCTCCCCCTGAATATCACAGCACCAAAAGAATATAAAGACCTCAACATCTATGTTGGAACATCAAAACATAATCAATACTTAGTTACTCAAGACAAAAATCATGTTGGAACGCGGAATCAACGGAAACATGCAAGTACTGGAAATCCGAGAAACACAACATTATCAACCATCTAAAACATCAAATATCATCACGCCATTAGCTTCCAGCTGGGCTCAACAAAAGAACAAAAGAAATCTGGAAAAACCCAAAATACTCCCCCTTGGGACCAAAAAACATGCCAAATATCCAAAAACAACCAAAACTATCAAGAATATAGAATTATCAGGCCTCAGCTTCTGCAGCATTCTCATCTTGGACATCATCTTCTGAATCCCGCCTCTTTAGTTCCTCTTCCAGTGCAGCAATGTGAACTTACAAAGCTGCAATTTTAGCTTTCACAACAATCTTCTTAGCCTCTTTCCCTTATGAACTAAGCATCCATCTCCTGATGGATTCCAAGGAAAATCTTTCACATTTCTCAAATTGAAGGTCTTCTTATTGGGCTTTAGAGGCACAACAGGAACAATAACATCACCATCTTTTACTTTCACCTTTTCTCCTTTCAAAACACTAGTGATAATACAAGGATATAGCAGAGAGTTTTTAGCCCTTGAAGAACTAGCATTCTCCACTATATTAGCTTAAACGAGAAGACCAAGATTCATGGGAGTTTTAGTGCCAATGCAGTACAGTAAATTTGCCATATCTCGGGTAAGGGCAATGGTGTTAGAAGATGGCAACCAGGAATTAATAGCTACCTGGAATAGGCAGAAATACCTGGTACTCATACTTGATACGGCCTCATTACCCTGAGAAGGCCACTCAGTCTGATATCCGCCAGTACTCTCAGTCGGGATCTTATAAAAAGAAGCTTCAAAGGTCCTCATAATACATTGATCCAAATGCAGGTGTAGGTAGTCCCGATAGCTTATTGATCATTTCTCCAGAAAATCTGAACACCTTCCCTTTGACATATACTTTACTATACCGTGGTAATTCAAAGTCCAAATTCCCTTCCATGTGATTTGAGTAAAACTCCTGCACTAGAGTCTGGTTGAATTGCTTGTATACTGAGGCTGCTGTAGTTATCCCCAGATATTCCAAAAATTCACTGAATCCACAACCTTTGTAAGCCACCAGATCAACAGGCATTTCAGCTATCAATCTCTTTTTATATATATCCTTACTGATTTTCAGGCATCCTTCATAAAAAAATTTGAAGCTCGGAGCTTCCTTGACAGAGATAACCAGTCTTGAGCTTTGACCTGTGTTGGAACATCTTCTGCAGCAGCAGATTCTCTAGCATTCACTTCTTCTTCATTAGCTTTCCCATCACTATCTGAAAGCAGACCCCTAAGTTTCTCAAGATTCTTGCTCACACTTGGATTATACACCTATACTCCTTTGTAACTTGCAGAGCATAGAGTCCAACGTCTTTTAGGCCAATTTTTCACTTCCCCTAACTTAACTTGTTGTGGTAATGATGCAGCAGTGTTGACACACATTACTTCTTACCATCATACTCTGTGCAAGCCAACTCTTTCAACTTAGGTTTCCAATTTTCAATTTTATGAATACCCCCATTCTCTTTCTCCAAGTAGTGGTTTATGCAATCCTCTAGAGATTTAAAAGTTTGACCATTGACAGCAAAGTTTTTCTCCTGGAACACCTTGATTTCACTTTCTTAGACTTATCAGTGATTGGCTTCATAGCTGGTGACCGAACCACTTCAATGCCAGGTTCTTCAATGCCATTCCACTCCTCAACCAAATAGCTCGCCGGCACTTCAATAGTCTTCTTTGGTTCTCCAAAAAAACCTTTGGAAATTCTTGCTTTCTCCATCTTGGTGTTATTAATGTGCTCCATGTCGAGAGTCTGAAGATGTTTGGCAAGTATTTTGAGAGTCCTTGCTGATGTTGAGTTATAATTTGTAGGGTCACACTCTCAGAATAGCGGGAAGGATTTTGGGAAGAAGTTTTGGTAAAATAAAAGGGAAAACAAAACAGAGAAGGAAAGTTAAAATTTTAAAAAATTTACTTTCCTTCCTCGATAAACCCAACCCCTTTTTGTCTCTTTTCAAGGCAATAATTACCTCTCTTTACTTCCAACCGTCAAAATGTCCCCTTTCTCTTTCCTCGGATTCCACTAGCCATATTCCAACATGCATCAACTACTTCTAATTTTTCTTCTTTTCAATTTTTTTTGTGCTTGTCAATTTTTTTATGTACACAAGGAAAGCATTTGGAAAAAATACCTCAAATATGACTAACACCTAAGTGTTGTCTGAGAAGCTCAAATATGGCTGAATCCAATGGTTTTGTGAAAATATCAGCAAATTGTTCTGATGTTGGAACATAAACCACAATGACTTCCTTTCTTTCCACAAGATCACGAATAAAGTGAAGCCCTATATCAATGTGCTTTGTTTGATAATGATGGACTAGATTCTTGGATATATCTATATCACTCTTGTTGTCACATAAAATCTTTAGAGGCCCTTGATGAATCCCATAATCTTTCATCATTTGCTTCATCCATAACAACAGTGCACAACAGCTTCCAGCAGCTAGATATTACACTTCTGTACAATTTCTGATCAACTGAAACACCTTTCACATCTTTCACCAATTTTCCCGTAGCACCCATTGGAGTTCTCACTGATTGAGAATTGCCCAATCCAAAGCATTTCACTAGATTTATGGTATATTTGCTCTGTTTTACGAACAACCCAATCTTTTGATACTTGACCTGGAGTCCTAGGAAGTAGGTAAGTTCACTGACCATGCTCATCTCAAACTCATCATGCATGAGATTCTCAAAATCATGCACTATAGATGGTGAAGTAGAGCCAAAAAAATGTCATCTACATAAATTTTAGCAATCAAAAATTTTGATGACCTGTTAAGTACAAATAAAGTGCGATCTACTCCCCCTTTGACGATAACATTTCTGAATGAGAAAGTTAGTCAGTCGTTCATACCATGCCCTTGGTGCCTGTTTCAACCCATACAATGCCTTTTTGAATCGATACACATGATGAGGATAGTATGGATCCTCAAACCCATTAGGTTGTTCGACATAGACCTCTTCATTCACCACTCCATTTAGGAAAGCACTTTTCACGCCCATCTAGTACATAGTGCAAGCAAGATTCAAATAGATTCTAACCTAGAAACTGGTGCAAATGTCTCATCAAAATCAACTCATTATACTTGAGTGTACCTTTGTGCCACCTGTCTTTCTTTATTACGAGTGATTTGGCCATCAACATCAGACTTATTTTTGAAGATCCACTTAGTACCAATGACATTCACCCCTTTTGGATGTGGAGTGAGGTACCAAACATCATTTCTTGCAAACTATTCAAGTTCTTCCTGCATCGCAGTAATCCAATACTCATAAAGAAGGGCTTTCTTATAGTCCATTGGCTCAATCAATGAAATGAAGCAATGTAATCCAACAAGTTCCCTGTAATTAACTCGTGGTAGAGTTCGAGTTTGTTTCGCACTTGGTTCAGGTTCAACCTGTGTTGGAACATGAGGTGGAGCATCTGGGTTGATGTTCCAACATCAATCTCATCAGAGACTATCAGAAGGCTGTAATGTTCCAACATTGACGTGCTGGCTGGTCAAAGTTTCTGGTGTTGGAACACGAGACAGAGCAGGTTCATTATCTCTTTTTCCTAAACCTTACTTACCATCATAATCGTCAACAATCACATTGATTGACTCTATGAGAGTGTTAGTGTGAAGATTAAACACTTTGTATGCATGAGTGTTCACTGAATAGCCCAGAAACCCCCCCCCCCCATCACTGTGATTGTCGAATTTTCCTAGCTGCTCTATATCCCTGAGTATGTAGCACTTGCTTCCAAACACATGAAAATATGCCACATTTGGCTTTCTCCCCTTCCAGATTTCAAAAGAAGTCTTGCTCGTGAATGGGCATAGATATACCCTATTGATGGTGTTGTATGTTGTGTTGATTGCTTCTGCCCACCATTTCTTGTGAATACCTTTTTGGCTAACATAACTCGAGCCATCTCTTGCAAGGTTCTGTTCTTCCTTTCTACAATCTTATTTTGCTGAGGAGTAATGGGGGTAGAAAATTCATGTTGTATCATCACAGAAATCACTGATATGAGAATTTTCAAATTCTCTTCCATGATCACTACAAATTCTCACAATCTTTCCAACATGACTCCCTTTCTCTGTTTGTAAATTGATCACCAAACTCCTGAAAACATCCACTGTATCTGATTTCCCCTTAGGAAAGGCTACCCAAGTGTATCTGGAATAATCATCAACATATACAAAGATATACTTTTTCCCAGTGATACTAGGAGTGTTAACTGGACCCATTAAATCCATGAGAAGTAATTCAATATTTCGTGAAGTAGTAATATATTGAGTAGAAGAATGAGGAGATCGAATATGTTAACCTTGTTGATATGGTCCACACATAATATCTTTTTGATGAGTTAGAGTAGGCATACCTCATACTGCTTTGGCATTTGCAATCTTTACCAAGGTCTTGTAATTGATATGACCAAGCTTTCGATGACACAAGGTACCTTTATCCTCCTTAGAGCTCAAACACTTCACTACTTATTCCAACAGGTACCAATTATCCGAAGATCGTACTCCTGATAGTACTTTGTTTTCTCCATGTTTCACAATACACTTGTCCCTTTGGAACTCAACTATCATATTTTCATTGCACAGTTGACTGATGCTCAAGAGGTTTGCCTTTAAATCTTCTAACCGCAGAATGCTTGCAAATCTGGGAAATCCCACTATTTGTAGTTCTCCTTTACCAACCACACGACACTTCTTTCTGTCACCAAAGGTGACAAAGCCACCATCATAAGGTTTAATATTATTCAAGTATTTTGGAGTTCCTGTCATAAATCTAGAACAACCACTATCGAATTACCAAGAATCTCTAGAGTGTGCAATAAGAGATGTATGAGCTATAAAACATACAGAACTTCGTTTAGGAATCCATACCTTTCTGACCAATCTGACTCTTTGGATATCGCTCATCCTTTTTCTCATATTCTTGGTGAATTTCATCATCATTTTGATCATCATCGTCTGCGGAGTTTTCACTCAGTATTTCTGTGTTGGAACATCCGGACTTAACCATTTTTTCAGTGTTGGAACATGTAGTGTCAGATTCATTCATCTTTTCCCCAAAGGATGCATAGTTACTGATGAGTTCTTCTTCTGCCTCCTCTTCCTCATCTTCACTCCATGAAGTAACATATGACCTTCCCTGCTTCTTTCTAGAGCGCATTCAGCCTGGATGTGACCATACCCTTCACATTCTCTACATTGAATCCTTCCTGTCTGTTTTGATTCATTGTTCTGATTTCTCATAAATTGCTAGTTGAAATTTAGTTTTACCTAATTACTTCAGTTGTGATTACTGTGTTCCAACATCGCCTAATTAACCAAGTTTGTAGGTAAAGTAAAAACTTAAGAACACACAAATTGGTTACCCAGTTTGGTGAACGCCACCTACATGTACGGGGACTGGCCCAGTTCAGAATGAATCCACTAATTTGAAATATAGTACAAGGTACACCATACAATGTACTTGTCTTTTCTAATTCAAATTGTGAATTCTACTAGCTTCCCTAGTTGCCAATCTTCCTTCATCAGACTCCCTCTGACCTCGAGCTTCATCGATGTAGGATCTCCTCCTCCCAAGGAATTAAGGCTTTCGTTCTAAACTTTGAGATCAAACACAGTTGATCTTGTTGGAACACCAATGTAAGGCTCTGCACTACTTTCTTAAAAATCAAAACTCTGACTACCAATTTTCTCAGTATAATTGCATAAGTAGCTTAGCAAGTAATGTCCACCATATATAGCGCATCCGCACGTCTCAGTTACCTGTGCAAATAGAATCCTAACTCCACAAAATATTCTTATCTCAATCAAATGTTATTGGAGATAGAATTTATCAAATCTAATCCCTTAAAGTAAGGGATTAGAATATTTCGTTCCAAACTGTTCCATAACCAAAATCCTTCTTACTTCCAACTCTACAATTCTTAAGCTAATCCCACAAATATAGGAGTTGAAATATTCAGTAAATCAATCATGATTGGATGAGATTAATTCTTCTCGGATTCATTCTTCACGCTATCCTTGTTCCGTCATAACTCTTTCTTTGGACATTAACTGTTCCTAGGTGCGATTATTTGATGAAAAACATGCGAAACACACACTCCTGTCTTCATCTCTATTTCAGTCACTGTGCTCTGCCTATAACGGTCTTCTTTGCTGTTAATGGCGCTGCCGACGCCCAATCCCACCGTGGATATGGCCTCCGCCACCAATAAGAGCTTCATCCAAGCCCTTACCGCTAAGCCACCACCGCTATTTACATCTCTTCCCGACACACCAAACCTCCACCCAGTTACAGAATACAAAGGAAAGATCACGTTTATCCTTCCTCAAGAGGAAGGAGAACGTCTGGCATCCCACTATCAGAACGCATTAGTTGGAAAATTCAACCGGGGAAAGCCCTCGATGGAGCTTCTTCATTCTGCGTTTAAGTCAATTGGTTTTAAATTTAAATTTCAGCTTGGTTCAATTGACTATCGTCATGTGCTTATTAGGTTTCAGGATCATGAAGATTATCAACGATGCTGGATGAAGGGGCAATGGATGATTCATGGTGCTATGATGAAAGTGCATAAATGGTCACCAGAATTCTCACCATCTGCTGAATCCTCGATAGTCCCGGCATGGGTAACGATTCACAAACTTCCTCTTCACTTTTATAATACCTCTGCTATCATTGGAATGAGTAGCCAGATAGGTAGGTTTCTAAAAATGGATGCTGCAACTTCAGCTCTTACTAGACCGTCGGCTATAAAAGTCTGTGTTGAAATAGATCTCTTGTCACAATTGCCAGCATCTATAGTGGTAGGAATAGGAAATAAAGTTGCTGATTATCCCATAGAATATGAGGAACTACCACACTATTGTACTCATTGTAAGATAGTGGGACATAATCAGGATAAATGCAATTTCCTCCACCTTGAGTTAAAAAGGAAGGTTGCAGAGACAAAATCAAAACCTGGGAAAATTGATAATATTAATAAGGAACAATTAGAATCCAGGAAACAACTACAACCTAAAGTTATAGCTAAGGATAATGAAGCAGATTCTTCTGCTCTAACTGTTTCTAAAAAAGAAGCTGAATTCCAAAAACAAAATAATCAATCAGTCCAACACCAGGATAATAGTTTCAATTTATTCACCAATACTCATAAGAAAAGACCTGGTTTCTACTCTCTGGACGACATTTCAAAACCTATTACAACTACCTTTTGGAGAAAGAAGAGTAACCAGTCAGGAAAACCCCTAGTGGAAGACTCAGAATTAGCACATACTGTCTCAATTTCTAATGCTTTTCATGCCTTAGATGTATTCACTGAGGAAGAACAAGAAGAAGATGTGGTGGAGATCTTCCATGAGTCTCTGGAATCCCATGAGCAAGTATTCCCACCAGTAACAACAGGTTCACCTGCAAACACAACAAAGGAGCAACAAACTCCAGGTAAGAAACAAGATGATCGACCGCAGCAAATCCCCACATCAGCAACAAAATTGCCAGTAACTAATGATAAGGATCAAGCAAAGAATGATACACAGATTGATATTCCAAGTAGAGCAGATCAACACACAAAGAAGGAACAAACTAAGGTACACTCTAAGGTAGGTTCCCCAAATCTGAAAATATGTACTGTCAGTAGTGATAAAGGAGAGGCTACTATTGATAAGCTCAGTAAAGCCTCTACTATCAAATCTAGAAAACTAAGATCTTCACACAAAGCCATTCCTATGGATTTTAAATGATTAGATACACAATCATAGGAAATTTATTAGTGTGGAATGTTAGAGGTTATGGATCATCCATGGATAGACTAAAAACTCTAAAGATGAACCATAAGATAGATATACTCTGTCTGATTGAACCCTGGCATGATAACCAACAAATTAACACTCTGATGCATGCCCTAGGTTTCACTCATGCTCTTACAGCTCAAACTACTAAAATATGGATCCTCTGGAATAATTCTTTTCAATTAACATGTATTAATGAATCAGATCAATATCTTCATGCTAGAATCTCATAAGTAGATACCTTAGTTAGTTGGAATTGCTTCGTTATCTATGCTAGTGTACATAGAAACTTGAGGGAAACTCTCTGGAATGACTTATCAAATCCACCAACTGAACCTTCTATATATATAGGTGATTTTAACACAGTGGCTTCAGTTAATGAATATAAAGGAAGGAAAACAACTCCTAATAAAAGCATGAGACAATTCAATGAATTCATCAATAACTCTGACTTGCATGAAATTACAACTGTTGGGAATTCTTTTACTTGGAGTAATAATCGTGTCAAGGACAGATGTAAAGATCTCATGTTTCAAAAACTAGATAGGGGATTAAGTAATCTTGACTGGATGGACTCATACCCTAATAGCTCTATACAAGTTTTAAATAGGATTACATCGGATCACGCTCCTTTACTTTTATCTATTCAATCTGCCTCTGAAATGATTCCTAGACCATTTAGATATCAGGATATGTGGTCTAACCGACAAGAATTCCAGGAATTAGTGATCAAGAATTGGAACTTAATCTCCCCTTTAAAAGGAATGCCTGGCTTTGTTCATAAACTTAAAAGGCTCAAAACTGAAATTAAAGATTGGAACAGGACCAGCTTTGGGAATGTTAACCTGAACCTCATTCAAGCTGAGGACAGAGTTAGTGACTTGGAAATAACATTCCAACAATCACAAAACAGACAGGACTTAGATGAATTGAACAAATCCAAAGCCTTTCTGCTTAGAGCCCAAAAAGAGAAAATCATCTTCTTAAAACAAAAGGCTAGATTAAATTGGCTAAAATTTGGAGATTCTAATACTAGTTACTTTCATCATGCCATTAAGGAAAACAGAGTTAGGTCTCGAATTAGCAAAATTAAGAACGGTGCAGGTATCTGGATCTCTGATCCCAGTCTGATTAAAGAGGAAGGCATCAGGTTTTATAAAGACCTACTAAATGAGGAATCGCCCCCAAAATTAGGATCTTGCTTTAACTATTTTTTAAAGGAAATACCAAAGGTAATTTCTGAAGAACAAAACCAACTTCTCCTCCAACAGTTTACTATGCAGGAACTTAGACATGCTGTTTTTGATTTAAACAAAAGTGGAGCCCCTGGCCCTGATGGTTTCTCAGGTTGTTTCTTTACAACCTTCTGGGAAACAATCAAAATTGATTTGCTAGATGCTGCAAATGATTTCTTGCTTACAGGAAATATCCCAAAAGCCATATCTAGTACCTGGTTAGCACTGATTCCCAAAAAAGCCATCCCAACCTCTTTTTCTGATTTTAGACCAATTAGTCTATCTAACTTTATTAATAAAGTGTTCTCTAAAATGATAATGGAAAGGATCAAACCTTTAATGCACTCATTAATCTCTCCTGAACAAAGTGCTTTTATCAATGGTAGAGATATTACTGATAATGTGCTACAAATGCAGGAAATGGCCAGACTTTTAAATAGAAAATAAAAGGCTCATACTATTATTGTGAAACTAGACATGCAGAAGGCTTTTGATAGAGTTTCATGGTATTTTCTTAACTCTATACTTCTCCAATTTGGTTTCCATGGGAATCTGGTTAAATTAATATTGAGTAACATAGCCTCTGCTCATTTCTCTGTTTTAATTAATGGAGTTACAACAGGTTTCTTTAAATCTTCTAGAGGATTAAAACAGGGAGACCCCCTATCCCCTTTTCTTTATAATCTGATTTCTGAGGCTTTCTCAAGAGCTTTAAGAAAATTGATTAATTCTGGTTTTCTCAATCAGTTTAGTTTACCTCAGTCCTGTTTAACTGTTTCTCACCTAATGTATGCTGATGACACAGCTATTTTTCTTAATGCTAGGCCTAAAACCTTGAAGAGATTTAGACAATTTTTAATAGCCTATGAACTGACTTCTGGACAAAAAGTTAATTTTGGGAAGTCAGAATTCTATGTTTCACACAGAACCCCTCCCGACTCTATTCTCTCTATCAAGAGATTACAAGGAATGAAACAAGGCTCTTTTCCCTTCAAGTATTTGGGTGTCCCTGTATTCTATGGTCGTAATCTGCAGGTTTATTACAAGCCTTTGCTTGAAAGGTTGGAGAAGACAATTAACAACTGGAAGAATAAGTGGCTGACTAGTGCAGATAAGTTAGTTCTTATCAACCATTGCCTAATTTCTATTCCTACTCATATATTTTCTGTACTGAGCCCTCCCAAGATAGTTTTAAGGAAAATTGAAAAAATTGCTTCCACTTTTTTTCTGGGGGAAAGTAGATAATGCTGACAGGAAAAATGGAAATCTTGGAAGAACCTAAGTCTACCACTAGATGAAAATGGCATAGGATTAAGAGATATAGGAGCAATAGTTGATGCATTCTCATGCAAACTGTGGTGGAAATTACAGACTAATAAAAATCAGTGAACCTCTTTGCTATGGTCACTACCACAGTCTTATAAAAAATCTCACACTTGGAAAAGAATTTGTAATATCACTGCCATGGCAAATAGACACACTAAAGTGATATATGGACAGGGAGAATGCTCCTTCTGGAATTCAAATTGGACGGGTGAAGGAGCCCTTTTCTATGAATGGCCTGATGGGCATAATGTCCCATTTGAAGATATTACCCTTAGGTACTTCATACAAAATAAAGCTAACCTCCTACCACAGCTGGAGCCATACCTGGCTACCAATATACTTACCATTGTGCAGGTAGCAAAACTGGAGTATCACGAGGATAGGCTGATCTGGACACCAAACACCAATGGTACGTTCACAATCAGGTCCGCATACCACACTTTTAGGAGAAGAAAAGTTAAAATCAGACACCTTTCCAAGGTATGGAGCAGTTTCTTAAGAAAATGTCAGTCATTTTGTGGCGTGCAATGAATGGCATTCGGCCTTTTGATAACATTTTAGTTAGGTTAGGCTTTCGATTAGCATCGAGGTGTCCTATGTGCATGAACCATAATGATAATCTAGACCATTATTTCAACTCTTGCCCATCCTCTATTGCTGTTTGGGAGGCAGTTGGAGATATGATCCATCTTCAGCAACCTAATTTCCATAAGTTGAAGCATAGAGTTGAATATTTCCTATCCTTTAATGCTGAAAATAAGATCCACTCTCAGATTATCACTGCTTCACTTCTGGTTACAATCTGGATCCTATGGATAAAGAGGAACAAAATCATTTATGATAATGAACCTTTCTCCATTGTAGCCTGTTTACATGAGTTTAAATGTATCATTCGTGATATATTTACAGTTCATCACCTTTTTGGAAAGATAGAAAAGCATATGTATTGGATTGAGTCTAACATTATCCCACACATTTATTCCAAGAAAAGGAAACCTTTAACTGCTGTAACATGGAAGAAACCTTTCTTGGGATATAAGATCAATACTGATGCCTCATGGAAAATGTTTGGATTCTCCTCTGCAGCTGTAGTAGTAAGGAATTCTATAGGGAATGTGATTACAATGAGAACAAAAATTTTCCAATCCCCCTCACCACTACACGCCAAATTAATTGCTATTCAGTTTGGATATGAATTATGTGCAGAATTGGAAATAGCATACTGTTCTTTGGAATCAGATTGCTTAATTGCTATCAGAGGAATTCATAACCCCATGACTGCACCTTGGATAAACTTTTCTGTTTGTAGTTCACTTAATCTTTTGCATACGAAATTCCCAATTACACATATTCACAGAGAGGCAAATAATGTTGCATATTTTTTGGCCAAATACTCACTAGAGAATGATTTACATGGTATTTTAGACATTCAATTAGCTCCTCCTGTGCTCAGAGGACTCATATCTCTAGACAAAATTGGTTTGCCATCTATACGAGTAGGTCCTTGATATTGCTTTCTTTTCTTGGAATGGAATCTACTCTGCTTTTTCTCTTCTTCCAGGTTTGCTAGTGCCTGGGATGATTAACTGGTCCTGGACGAACAAGGAATATGCAACGGCCATTTGCTCGAGCTCCTTCCCTCCTCACCCACAGAGAAACTTTAGGCCGACTCTAATCTTCTTCCTATATTTCTTTTTCCTTGTTTTCCACGGACATACTGGGGTTTCGATTTCTCGATTCGCCGACCGGTTCATGGAAAACAATGGAATGATATATAGAAAGCTACTCTCTCAACATTATTTTCATTTTAGGCTAATGTAGACATTTCATAGCAATTCTTTTGCTTCATGAGCTTCTCATAGCCCTCGGATCGTCATAAGGATGACTCCTCTGTACTCATGTATGTACTCTCAGGCGATTTAGCCATTTCTAGGGTTAGGGGAGCCAATTAATTTCCCCCCATCTACAGATGGTTTAAACTTAAAAAAAACTCTTTCTTTGATGTTACAATATAATATTACCATATTTGCATACTCACACAAATTGCCAACTAATGCATTTGGACTTTACAAGAACGAGAAAGACCCAATTCATAACCCACAAACTTGGACGTCGGATTGTTAAATTAAGATTGTTGTTCCCTGCCACTGATTGAACAAAAATCACAATTACGGATGATTGGTTCAATTGGTATTAAATTAACTAACATGCTATCAAATATTTTTCACTACTCAATAACATGAAAGAAATCATAAACATTATAATCAAGAACAATAGCTGCAAGCATGCAAATAAAATATAAACAACTAATTATATCTCATGAGAATCGACGCCAGTACTTCCTTGATCTTTACCAGAAAGGAAGAATTTAGCTAGAATACATAATTGAATTAACAATAAAAAGCATAAAAATAAATGATGAAAATTATCTAAATAGAATGGTGAAACGCCCAAAATAAAAAATACGATTCTACACAAAATGACTGTATCCGTGCGTGTGTTTCTACAACATCCATAAAATAAATAAAAAACCATCATAGTTAGAATCAAAACACAATCAACCTTCATACCACAAACCATTCCCCTTTGCTTGTAAAATCACATCATCCTCACATTCTAGTAAAAAAATATGCAATAAAGTCCAGCCTCACCAAGATCATTCAATATCTCTCAAAATCATAATCAGTTCAATCACACAAATCATATTCAATACAAATCACAACATCTTTGTATATAGCACTATCTCCATCGTAATAATTGAACACTTGAGTACAAATCAATGAGGTCTTTATCAAGGTAGGATAAAGGAAATACAAGGCTAAAAATCCGAGAATATTCAAGTAATTCATTATCATCCTCATACTCATCTATGTAAAATGCAACATTAATAAGCAACAAAATATAAACTCTACTACCAAGTACTAATCCATACTCATATTGCTCCCAAAAATTTTCAGCTCAATATACTGCTGACCATAATCTTTTCTTTCTTTTCAGTTTTTATCCCTTTTTTTTCAACATTTTCCCTCTTTTTTTCCTTGGACAACAACATTCATCGGTATTTCCTGGGCATACAAGAACAACAATATCATGTCAAAACTATATATACACTTCCCGGTGAATATAAGTCCAAAATACTCTATGCTCCAACATGTATTAGCACAAAATGTCAACCATATCTAACCCACCATGCAATTTCAATCCATATCTCAAGCAATAATAAATTACTTACACATTCTCAGAGGGTTAAGAAAAAGGCTAAGGCTCTTGGCTAAATATTTAGGGACTGAAAATACCAAAGAAAGAGTTTTCTGGCTTCAATGGGGCAAACTAGGGGATCAATGTAAGGAATGAAATATATAGTAGAAGCTAAGTAGGGTTCATTCCTAAGTGTCTCTATCATTTTCATACTCAAGTATCAAAAATAGTCTCGAAATCATGGCACAAACCAAGCAATGAATATCAATATATGATCACTCAACAAAGAGACAAGGAGCAACTTATGATCATTTTTTTTTAAATCATAAATGCTGATATTTTTTCTGCCTTTTGCTCTTTAAGGGTTAATTCCTCACAATATATCTAGTTTAAAGGAAAAATGAATTATTGCATATCGTCATCCTAAAACGCATATAAGGAATCCATGATTTCTTTCACAAAGGGAAACAATCATTCAACCTTACCACAAACAAAATTTTAACTCTAACCATTCAAAATTTTCAATTCAAGGCTGCTATTTTTTTTACTCAAATGAGGAAAAAACTGAAAATCTTTTTGTATTTTTTTTTCAATTTTTTCTGATTTTATTTTTCAACAATGAAAAAAAACTAATGATGTTACACCTCCACCCCACACTTAGACAACACAATGTCCTCATTGTGTAAGAAAGAGGTAACATATGCAAATGATGTAGAAAATATGATGTCATGCAATTAGTCTATAAATGTACTAAAATACAGCTAAAAATGAAAAAGAAGAAAGAAAATAAAAAATGCTCCCTAGGCGGCTAATTAGCCTTGGGATCAACCGGTAAATGTCGGTCTGTATGGGCATCCTGACTACTTTGGGCTGAAAGTTTAATGTATTGGTTTTGATTTGGTTTGCTTTCAAAATCCTCCTTCATCTTTTTGAGACCTTTTTGGAACCCTGTAAGTCCAAACAAATCAAAGTCAATTGGATGAATAATATTATTTATTTGTTTTTTTTTGTTTTTTATTTTTTATTTTTAAATTTTTGAAGAGAAAATAATGAAGAGAACGAAAATAAAAATAAAAATAAAAATCTTGGGTTGCCCCAAGCAGCGCCCTTATTTAACATCTTAGGCTACACTCAGTTGGCTTGTTTAGATCAGCCATATGGAGGCAATGCAAGTGTCATTCCCTCGACCTTGGACAACTCCATTCCCTCAAGATACATGACATGTAAAGTCTGATTCTCCCCTGAGAATGCATATTTGAGATTCTCAGCTAATTTCTTTAACTCCACATTTGGTTCTTTCTCGATCGAAGGAAAAGTGTATTCAGGGATAGGCTTGATGACCATCCCGACTGATGTCGACTGAGAGACATGTTGCACTTCTAATCTAGATCTGGGCAGTATGGGCATACTAACCGAAAGTGACTGAAAGCTAATTTCTAATTGGAATCTGGGCGGTATGGGCATACCGACCTAAAGTGGTTGGGAGATGATTTTTGGAGTTTCTGAGTGGAATTTGGACGGTATGGGCATACTGACCAAAACTGGTTGGACCTTATTTTTAGAGTTTCTGAGCGAGATTTGGGTGGTATGGGCATACTGACCGAAAGTGACTGGGAGCTGATTTTTGGAGTTTCGGAGTGGGATTTGGGCGGTATGGGCATACCGACCAAAAGTGGCTGGGAGCTGAATTCTTTGGTGGCGTAAAGCTGCATAATGCTTTCGCAAAAATTTTCATCCATCTCAAACATTGCGTCCTTGACCTCCCATCCATTGAAGAGTACCTGGTCAAGCTTGTCATCTCTAGAATACTTTTTTTACAAAATCATTAACCAACGGGTCAATCACATCAAGAGTAAACATAAACTCTGGATCATCTACATGTTTCATAGCATAAAAAATATTGAAAGAAACTACATCTCCATCAAACTCAAGACTAAGTGTTCCCTTATCAACATTAATTTTGGCTTTCGCCGTCTTCATGAATGGTATTCCTAGAATAATTAGAGATTTATTAGCAGAGAATGAATCATCCATATCAACAATGTAGAAATCCACTGGAAATATCATATCATTTACTTGCACCAGTACATCCTCTATCATTCCCTCTGGGTATGCATTAGACCTATCTGCCAATTGGATTATGACATAAGTTTCCTTCAATGGTCCTAATTGCAAGCCATTATACACAGAGAGGGGCATGACATTAATTGATGCACCTAGATCTAACATGGTCTTTTCAATATTTTTTGTGCCAATCATGCATGGAATAGAAAAAATGCTGGGATCCTTACACTTTTGTGACAATTTATGTTGAATAATAGCAGAAACATTTTCCCTTACCCTAATTTTTGCATTGAACCATGTTTCATCTTTTTCAAACAAAGTTCCTTCCAAAATTTTATGTACCTAGGAACCTCCTTTATAGCTTCAATCAAGGGAAATTTTATTTCTACCTTCTTGAAGACCTCTAAGATCTCATTCTCATCCTCTTTCTTCTTGTTTCGAGCTAATCAGGATGGGAACGGTGGAGAGACTTTTGAGTTAGAAATAAATGTCATGGGTTGAGTGTTTACCTTAGAGGATTCATTTTCTTTCTCCTTAGCTTCTTCATCTTGGCTTTTCTCCCTATATGCTTCTTTAGGTTCACAATCGATGAACTCTTTCTCACTCCTTACGGTTACTACACTTACATTTTCTCTGGGTTTTTTTTTCAGTTTGGGAGGGTAACCTTCCAGTGTTGAACTTCAACTTGTTTACCTCTGTAACCAGTTGAGTTACTTGTTGCTCAATGTTCCCTACAACAACCCTTGTATCTTGCTTAAAAGCATTAGTGATTTTGGCTAAATTCTGCACCACTTCGCTGCTTTGGGTCAAAGTGTTGAGAACTTCATCTCTAATCATCTGGTGCTGGATTTACAACACGGCCAACTTGTGCTTGTTTCGGAGCATACGTTCTAAGGATCTTCTGATTACATCTGAAGTTTGGATGATTCCTCCATCGCGGATTGTATGTATCCAGAAATGGATCGTTCCCTCTTGGCCTCTGTGGGATATCTTCAAATCCAAAGAAATCTTGTTTGGTCTGAGGATCTTGAAGAGTAGGGAAAGCATCAGTGTAGTGTCCCATGTGTGAGTAAATTTTGCATGTCACTCCTCCGGCACTCTTCATGGCTAGATCTTTTACAATTGAAGTGAGGGCATTAAGCTTCTCATCCAAATATAAGGTACCGATGGCCTTGACTGGTCTAGACATATAATCATCTTCATCATATTCATGAGTGACCATATCAAGGATGATCTCCTTTGCTTCATCCATGGTTTTGTTCAATACATTTCCTTCACAAGTTGTATAAAACAATTCCCTGTAAATAAAGCACATACCACCATAAAAGTAATTAGTGATGAGCTGATACTTCGCAAAGCCATGGTTAGGACACTTGTGACACAATTGATTAAACATATCCCGATAACTTGAAAGACTCTCTCCTTTCTTTTGTCTAATACCAATTGCAGATGTCAAATTAGCTGCTCTAGATTCGGGGAAAATTATAAAAATTTCTCCTCCAAATTATCCCAAGTTCGAATGGAACCGGGTGGAAGTTCAAAAAGCCCCTCATGAGCTTTTCCCTACAATGTGTGTGTAAAGGTGAGTAGTTTAATATGATCCTCCGAAAAACCTTAGGGTCAAAGAGTTGCACGTACGAGGTCAAATTCATCAAGATGATTATGAACACTCTCACCTAGCATAACACCAAATTTAGGTAATACTTGTATGAAACATTGTTTAATCTCAGAGTTGCAGTTGATGTTGGGAAGGACAATGCATAAAGGACAATCGTGCCTGTAACGTTCCATATCTCTTATACGCTGGACTGGTGGTTCCTCCTTATGCCTCTCTTTGCCAGTTGTGTTGAAATGAGTTTTGTTGGTAGTTGACTTAGACGAGGAAGGTCTTTTCAAGGCTTTTTGTTGCTTCATTGGACTTGGTGCAAGTTTCTCAATCTCTGGAGTGAAGATTAATTCTTCGTAAGAGAAGAATGAGGCATAAACCAGAAAATGGTGAAAACAAATTAAAGAATTAAAAGAAAAAATACTACGTATAACCAATCCTCGGGCAACGATGCCAAAATTTGGCAAGTCATTTTACACCAAAAATAAACCAAGCTCTAAGCTAAAATTTTAGTTCAGGATTCTGCGGTCGGTATGGGCATGCCGACCAGTATAGCTGCGAGTAAGTTCGTTTCCCAAGATACTGGCGAGACTTTTTTCTTAATCTTTAATCTGAGAATTTGTGACCAAAAGAACCTGATGAGGGTAGTGAATAAGAAAAACTAAAAATTGAGTAAAAACGAGAACGGAAAATTGTTACTGATTGCAAAAATTTCAATTATGATGAGAAAATTCCGATTCCGATCGATTCCATACTGGCTTTCTATTTCGATCATTGATGCAAACATGAATTTAAATGCATGCACACAAATAGGTTATAGTTGCAAGCAACCAATCTTTCCTTACCTTGTAGATAGTCAGGAGGACTCCTCACTAACTATTTCTCTAACTAACATATAACCTAAGAGACGCTCTATAAATTTAATGTGCTAGCAGCATTAAGAATGAGAAAGACCCAATTCATAACCAACAAACTCGGACACCGGATTGCTAAATTAAGACTATTGTTCCCTACCACTGATTGAACTGAAATCACAATTACGGATGATTGGTTCAATTGGTATTAAATTAACTAAGATGCTATCAAATATTGCGCATTAATCAATAACATGAAAGCAATTATAAACATTATTATCAAGAACAACTGATGCAAGCATGCAATTAAATTATAAATAACTAATTAGATCTCACAAGAATCGGCGTCGGTACTTCCTTGATCTTTACCGGAAAGGAAGAATTTAACTAGAATACATAATTGAATTAACAATCAAAAGCATAAAAATAAATGATGAAAATTTTCTAAATAGAATGATGAAAAGCCCAAAATGAAAATAATGTTCTGCTCAAAAAGACTGTATGCGTGCATGTGTTTCCGATGTCTGCGTATTGTCTTCTACGTACATATGAAAATCAAGTCTCCAAGAATATTACTACGACCAAAAGATATATAAGGTATAAAATATTTCTTTCCTTATCTATTTAGAACTCAAAGAGATAAACACAATATTCTCTCCTAACATTTAGGAGTCTTCAAATCAATCCAGATTCTTTTCCAACTGTATTTTGACTTGGCATAATTTCAGCCTAAAAGTCTCCAATGTTATTACTACATCTCCATATTTTTCTCATCTTCCATCTCCAAGCACAAATGGAAATTTCCTTCAAGTTTCCTAAATACTGGTCAGTGTGGGCATACCGACCACAAACTGCAGCAACTTGACAATTCAGCCACTAAATCACTAAACTGCGATAACATTCCAAATAACATAAATATCCTAGGATTGACTCAACATTTTAGGTCAATAACAACCAAAAATACATGGATGGTAAAATCAACCCCATCAATTGTGCATATATAAAACCATAGTCTGTGTGTGGCGTCGGCGTGTGTGTAGATGTAGTAACACTTTAGAGTGATCAAACCATCAAGGCACTATTACAATCAAGACAAAACAGAACCAAAAGAAAATAGGAGTACTCCCTCTGGTCCACTGATTATAGCCTTCTTCCCAAAAATGGGTGGTTTTTATTATATGGCTCACTTACACAATTTCCATTTAAGGGAGGGACCAAGGTTCAGAATTCCATCTTTACCCCTCCCTTTTCTAAAATTTTACTGTTTTTATTCATCTACTTGATTGTTTGTTAAGTTGACCCACACACCAAATAAATATGATTATGGAATTGGGTATAAAACCGAAATCCTTAATGATTCCCTCCCATTTTTTAATTAGGCCTCTAGCCCAATTCAAACTTTCACACTCTCTCTCCATATTAATTCCATACCAACCAAATCCAACAACCCATAATATTATTGACAACCAAAAACCCTAAACATTCCACCATTCTCATCTCTCTCTACCCTCACTCATTTGTCTCACTCCTCTAAAATCCACAACATTGGCGCCATCGTACCCTCGTTTTAGGGTTCAGGCATGTATTCTCTGCCACATATGACCACATATCCAGATGGTCCTACCGTGTCTCTATCACCTGACACCGATCTGGAGCAATTTCGGTCGGCCTCTCCCATTGACTATGTTTCCTATGTGGAGGAGACTCCCGTGGAGCTGCCTGAAAGTTTCAAGCAAGATGTTCACACTTTTCATGGACTCAACAACCACAAATGGGGAACAAGTTCCGATCTCCCTTCAAAACCATCACCGGACAGCATCATTAAAGGCGATTATATGGAGCCAAAGTGGCCATCTGTGCTTTTTGAGAATTCTGACTCGCAGACGCCATCAACCTGGAGGACTGGTGAATGGACTAGTGTTGATGAGATCCAGGTGAACCAGCAAGTTCATAGAAATCGCCCTTTCCATGAAAGGTCCTCGACTGAGCAACCGATAATGGTGAACCAGCAGAGGTTGCCATTAGTGTGGACGGAGGAAAAGAGACAGCTTTTTCAAAAGGTAAACCCGATGTTCATACATATGCTTCTTGGAAAATGTGGGGATGAAGCACCGACTTAAAGAAATATCAATTATTGGATTTATTTATGTCCGAGATGTGAAAATGAATGAGTTTGTTAATATATGTGCTGTAATAATATAAGTTGTGAAACTTCTACTTAAGTAGTTGTTTTAGGGGTTGTAATTCTCGTGACATTGTTATTTTGGGGGCTGTAATTGTTATGTAATGTGCAATTAATGAAATTTGGTGTAGAACATTATAGTGGCGGGCAGTTTTTGGGATACGTCTATTTTTTAAAGTTTTAATTTGCATGAAATAAATGACGAAGTCATCGTGATGTATAAACTGAGAAGGAAAAAGAGAAAAGGACATTTAAGCTTCTTCATTTTTGGATAATTTTGATGGAATTGATCCCATCTGATAGATATTAGCATGATGTGTTGATGTGATGGTAGTTAATAGTCTGTGACAATTTATGTGGCCATTTACGAAATCCCTTACCACTAAATGTTGGTTATGCTTTCATAGCTCTTTCTTGTTATCTCTAATGGGTAGTTAATAGTGTATGATCAGAGCAGTACAGATTCCTTGAGACCTGGAATTGAACTCTAGCAAGTAAATGATGTTGACTAACTGAAACTTTGTAATTGAAATATTACGTGCCCGTGTATTTTGAAACTTGTCAACTAATGATGGTGGTCCTTGTGTAACTATAATAAGTATCTTGCTTTGGTTGGTCTTTGTGTTTTGCATCAATGTTGAAATTTGTTAAATAATGGATATTTGTTGAAATTATGCATCTCATTTTCATGTGTCTGATACTTGTGTGCATGATTCTTATAAGGTTAGAGCCCAAATAAGTTTTATGGAATAATATCAGCTTTCATTCAATAAGGTTGCATTTAAACATACTATTAGAAAAAAAATATAGCAGCATGTTTACATAATCTTGTCACTTCTTAGAAAATAGCTGGAACCAAACTAATGAAAAATGAAGAAAAATACATTGCTAACATTTCTAGGCTGGTTGAATGTTGGCTTCCTGTAATTCTTGGATCAGACCATGCAGCCCACCCATTGCATTTCTTTGCTATAAATAAGCAACACAAGTTCTTACCAATGCGCCATCCATCTATAGGTTCATAGGCAATGTACCACATCTAGCTAACCTTTCTTGCTCATGTGTGGAAACTTGTATCTATGTGAACCATCACATTTCCTTATCTCCACCATGCATCCTTGCAGAGTTAGGAACAAATTTTCAAGTGTCATTGCATTCAATTCAAAAAATGCATGCTCAGTTGCTGAAAATAAGTCATCAATAGTCCTTGACGTTGTTTGGTTTTGCAAAGATTGAATAGACCTAAAAAAAACCCAGATCCAACACATTTAGATAAGGTAAAGTAAGGGGCTGGAACTCAAGTCTGATGTCAAAACCATCTGCTCAGGCTATTTTTCTGAAATCAACATCATTATCGCAAATATGTGGTCGTGCATTGTCTTGTTGAATCAGAATATTTGTGCTAGCAAGTAAGGGCCATTTTTACTTCATTGCGGGAACCAATTTTTCCAACATGTACCTCTTTGTGACTTCTTGATGTACAGTTTATTTTTTGGACTATAATAAGTGTTCCAGCAGGATGATTCTTGCTTTTTTTTCTTTGTTGCCTCATTTGTCACAATTGGCCAAAGGCCAAATTTACCATCAAATATTAGGTCTCCTTTTTTCGCTCAATATAGGCCTTGAAACAACACATAAAAACATAACTTTTGTAATGTACCTCTTATTTTGTACAGTCCAATGTGACTCTATTTCTTCGAGAGATAATATCTTTCAACCCTTTTCAAGAAAAACCACTTCTCGTAAATGTGAATAATGTGATGCATGTCCTTGAAACTTGTTTTCTTACTCATTGTATTGTGCTTCAAATGCCTACACAAAATTGTAGTCTTTTCAATTTATTGACTTCTGAGATTTGTGGTTTGATTGCATTCGAGTGGCTTCTCAATTGCTTTTCATGAATCCATCTGTAAATTTTTGATTTGCTTACACTCATGGTTGTAGCAAATGATCTTTCTGTTGTTCTTTTTGGTAAAGGAGTGGCAAGAACCATTTCTCTGTCTATTTCAATTGCTGGCCTCCCCTTTTTGCCTTTCATTTTTGTGTTCAAATCTACTTTCAGCCCTAATATTTGTTGATTTCTCTGCATGACAGCAAGCCTTGTTAATGTTCTTGTAGATACGTTCCACCGGGTTGCTGCCTCGATGCGCTTCTTCCACGAGAGCTTACAATTTTCCTCATTTTGCCCAAAGAAAACACTAATGTGGGTGTGCTCTATCTCCGACAGCCTACACCTCGCCGATGGACTGAGTTCCAGTTGCTCCACACCAGTTGCATCACATATATCCCCAACACCATCCATGTTCTTGGCTTGTCAATTTCTTCAATGCAAACCATGGACTCTTTTAGTTTGTAAATGAACATGTTTGTAGAATACCAGGTGCAATGGTATATATAGGGGAGTGTTATCCCTTGAAAGTCTGTAGGAAAGACTGTTTTATCCTATTACTTTGAATTTCAATTTTTATTTTCCCTCTAAAATGTGTTGGATGAGAATATTTTCCCTCTAAATTTGTGGGAAAAGCAGGGTTTCCCTCCTAAACCAAGCTGAGGTCCATGTGACCTTGCTTTTTTTGAGAGAAAGTTCAAGGGAAAAAATTGATGCTTACTTTTGTGAATAATGAATTTAATCAAGTCTTAATTAAAGTACTTGTCAATCAGTCAATCCCCAAGTTTCAGAAAAAATGACATTTAAAAAAAATGTGCCAAAAAGTTGAGGCCATAATCAGTGGACCCGAGAGAGTATCTCCGATGTTGTATATCAAAGTCACAGAGTACTTGAGCTCTTTACTTTTGACACTCATTGACCAAGGATCAATGCAACATTAAAACTACACCAGGTCAGTTTTTTACATTTGACGGAGCTAAATACGTTTGTTAGAGTTTTCAATCTCTGACCCGAAATTCTGACCCGACTCGACCAAACTCAACCCAAACATAATCCTAACTCGTAAAATATTGACACGAACCCGAACCCAACCTGAACCAAACTCAACTCGAACCCAATCCTGACCTGCAAAATATTGACCTGGACAGAACTCAACTCAAAACCCAATTCTGACCTGATAATCTGGCCCAATCCAAACCCGACTCGACCTGAGCTCAACCCGAAACCTAATTCTGACCTCATTATTGGGACCCAGTAGAATCCAAACTCAGCCCAAAACCCTATTCTAACTTGGTAAAGCATTTCTTCTTTTTTTATTATTAAAAAATGCAATCCTAGCACTGGTATATTATAACTTATATTGTGGATAGCTATATTGTAGTTGACCTAGTAGCCATCCCATGTGTAGGAGGTCTAGGAGGAGAAGCCAAAGGAAAATCCGGATGAGTTGAATTGGCTGAGGAAACCGGTGAAGGGCGGCCGGACTTACCGCTGGAGATGCAGGTGGCACTGGTCGATGAACTGGAGCCGGATCTGTAGCAAAAATAGATCAAGGGGCCGAAGGAGGCGGAGTCAACATAGGAGAAACTGTATGCAAAGGGGGTGTCGAGGCATAATCATGATCAATAAATGAAGAAACATCTAACGCTGAAAGTGGAGAACTGATTGCTGAAGGAATGAATGGGGCGAATGGAAAGCAAGTCTCATCACAACAAGCATGTCTAGTGACATAGATTCTGTCGGTAGTACAATCGAGATAATAAATGAGAAGACCCAACAACCAAAAGCATGAAATTGGTGTACATAGGAGCCCGACCATTAATAACTTCATATGGTGATCATCCGCCAAGAGCAGGAGTGGGCAACCTATTTATGGCATAAGTGGTTCTAGCAAAGGCGTCAGGCCAATGGGAGAGGGGAACATGAGAATGATACATCATAGACAAACATATCTCAACAATGTGACAGTGATTGCACTAAGCTTGACCGTTATGCTTAGGAGTATACATGCAAAAATTCTGATGGTGAATGCCCTTTGTGTGAAAGTGAGAGTGTAAGCGACCATTTACGAACTCAGTCCCCCCATCACTCTGAAACACCCTAATGGTGGAAGAGAACTGGTTCTCCACAAAAGCCTCAAACTGGAGATAAACATCCCAAAAATCATATTTGCGGCATAGTGGGTAAAACCACGAGAGTCAGGAATGATCATCGAGGAAAATGGTATAGTAGGAGAAACCATAAACAAATAAAATAGGAAAGGGCCCCCCATAAATCACAATGAATCAGATCAAGTACCCTAGCAGCACGTTTATCATTGGTATGAAAATATATATGTTTCCCTTTACCTTTTCACATGCATCACAAAGTGTGGGTTTAGGCAAAACCGATGAGACAGATAAGTATCCAGAAGCACGCAAACCAGAAACAGCAGAATGCGGAACATGATCAAGTTTAGCATGCCAAGTTTTAAAACACGCACGCAACGTATTTGACTCCACAGTAGATAGTAAAACAGATGCACCATAGTCTAAAATATAAAGCTCATTTTCATTATGACCGTGACCCAAGGTTTCACCAGTAATTTTATGCCGAATAATAAATGAGCGATCATCAAAGCAGACAATAGAGTTTAAATCTCGAGTAAATTTGCTAATTGAACGCAAATTTTTAGTGATATCAGGAACAATAAGCACTTCATATAGAGATGGTGACTTAGAAATCTGAGAATCACCAATATGAATAATAGAGAGTTGAGAACCATTTCCAACAACGATGCAGTGAGAACCATCATAAGGTGTCACATGATCAACAGCAGCAGGGAACGATGACATGTGTTTTATAGCACCAGAGTCAACAATCCACATGTACCCATGGTGCTTAAATTCTTATATACCACAAAAAGGAACCATAAGAGTA
Source organism: Rubia yunnanensis (assembly GCA_037428765.1). Classification (NCBI taxonomy): domain Eukaryota; kingdom Viridiplantae; phylum Streptophyta; class Magnoliopsida; order Gentianales; family Rubiaceae; genus Rubia; species Rubia yunnanensis. The sequence continues at coordinate 77,836,789 of CM075065.1, forward strand.
TGACAATGTGGTACATGCGAAAGATGTGTGACAATGGAGATGGAGTAGTAGCACAAGGCACGGAAAAGGCTGGGCGCGTGGGCGTTACGCGCTAGATGGGCTAGTAGGTGTGTGGGCATCACACACAGATAACCTAGAAGCGTGTGAATCTCACGTACCAAAAATTTGTGCTCGGACGCCTGACAAGCCGGAGATGACGCCGAACTGAGAGCTGCGATGGACGAAGAGGCACCTTAGAAGCCTGAGAGCCCGGAGATGGAGACCGCCTGAGAAGCCAATGCGAGCCAGAAAACCTGAAAAATGGAGAGTTGATTGAGGTGGTCGGTGAATGCCTGAAAATCTGAGAACGGGGATAATGCCGCTCCTAATTGATGGTGGTCATCGGTGAATGGAGAAATCTGAGAGATCCACCAAAGATGTGCTGGAGAAGACAGCCGCCGCTGAACGGAGATGACCGAACTGCTAGAGATGTGCCGCTAGAGAGAAAACAATTTGGCGAGAAGAATATCGCCAAAATCTGACTAGAATTTGGCCTGAGTAAGACTGAAAAACTCGCCGGAACCTGGCGGTATTTTGGTTGGCCAGAAAAGAAAGAGAGGAGATGGCTAGAAAAAAAAATTAAAGTTTTGAATTTAGGATCAAAACTTGCTCTGATACCATGAAAGAATGATTTCCGTAATGAATCTGATATTACTGAATGAAATATATATATATATATATATATATATATATATATATATATAGTACAAAAAGATGAACTATGACTAAAATAACTCTAGTCTAGTCAACAAGATAAACATAAATCTAATCTAATCTAATCATCTAATTGACTTATTCAAACACAGAACAGTATATTTTTAAAAGAATGTAATTTCAATTTTTAAAAAGAACAAAAATTTAATTTCAAATTTTTTATACTCTTTTTGGAACTTTCGTGGTGGTTTGTTACCCAAAATATTAGGTTTCATTAAAGGGGCAAGTGAGTAAAGAGTTTTAGATAGATGGATTACGTGCTATCCAGAAGACAAAGGGAAAAAGCTTGCAGCAAGTTAACATGCATATCTAAAACGAAAAGTAGAGCAGGCCCCTTCATGTGGGCATTTGACGCATATCCAAACTAAATCGGTTTCAGTTTAGTGGAACCGAAGTTTGGTCTCAATTTATTGAGACTACTTTGAACACCCCCCCCCCCCCCTGACCTCCCCCCCCCCCCTGACCTCCCCCCCCCCCCCTTCCCCCCTTGCCCCCTTGAAACTCCCACTACACATGCTTAAATTGAGACCACTTTGAACCGTCACTCTGAAACCCCCACTACACATGCTCTAAGAAGAAATCATCATTAGCTTATTGAGATTACAGCTTCATCTCACATCAAAGCCAACTAAACCTCAAAACACTCAATACAAACACAATCGAACCACATACATTGCCCTCAGTGTCCACTAGTGTTAAACCAAGAACGAATCATCCATCATTAAATTCCCCTTCCGCTAGATAAAACAAAAAAACAACATATTGCATTTCCATTTTCGACAAGTAAAACACCCATCAAACAAATAAACATCCGCTTGCAATAAACATGACAAGCTGAGATATTACCTACGTACTACCAGAGATATTGAACATTATAAGATTGGAAAAATGCTAAAATATTAAAAGCAGAAAGATCAGATCAAAGTTTCTATGATGTTCTGAGCTCCCTAGATTATGTATTTAAGCCTAGATCATCTCTGTAAAGTTAAGTGGTTTTCATTGATTATTTAATTGGCAATTTGTGAACTACTTTGGAAATGAAAAGCGTTCCATGTTGAAACATAGGGACAGCAGCCACAGTCGCCTAAAAGGATTTTATGGAAGAACAGAATATTGCAATTATGTTGATTTATGAAAGTCTGAATATTCTGCAATATATTAGGCGGTGGTAAAAGCGTATTAGGTTTATGGAAAATCCCTACAAATATGGAATTGGATTTATGGAATATATGAAATATATTGTGATAACGAAAATCCATTTATTTATGGGATTTAGATATGCTTCAGAAGCTGATATGGACTAGGAATATTATGAAGATAATCATGGAGAGTTCTAATCTTCTCATGGACTTTAAAAGGGGGCATCACAACTGCATTATACACACGAACTTAATTGTGCAAAATCTGCACACAGATTTTCTATCTTTCCGAGTGTTTTGAAAAAGTTAGCATTTATATGTTCCAACATACATGACCTTCCATTCAAAGTTCAGAATCATATACCTTAATTCCTTGGGGGAGGAGATCTAGCGTCGATGAGTTTCGAGGTCATAGAGAATCTGATCAAGGCGGATCGGTAGCTAGGGTAGCTACTAGAATTCACATGTTTAATTAGTAAAGATGATGTAAGTGGATTTCACCAAACTGCGTAACCAAGTCTCGTGTCTTTATGCTTTACTTTATTGCATACTTGGATAAATGGGTTATATTGGAACATAGTAGTAATAATTAAGATACTTCGGTAAAACCAAATTTTACTTGGTATCAGAGCTTGGTCACTTATTTTTCCCTTGATTGTGTCAAGGAAAGTGTGATCTGGTTTTACCATGGCAACCAAAGAAGGAACTTCGGTGTCTCAGCCACCTCTACTCGAAGGCAACAACTATAATTATTGGAAGACATGTACGAGAGTCTTCATCAACTCAGTGGATGAACTTGCATTGCACTTTGTTGAAAATGAGTGGAATCACCTTACTGAAGATGTTGAAACAAGCTTTAAGGTGAAAGAAGGAGAGCTAAGTTAGAGGGGAAAAAATTCAAAGAAAATCTACTTGGTCTCCTGATGAACTCAGTGCCTCATTGGCAAATTCCAAAGCATTGAATGCTATCTTCACAACAGTTGATGAAATCAGTTCAAACTCATCTCTACATGCCATAAGGCTAAGAAAGCTTGTGATATTCTGCAAACTGCTCATGAAGGAACTAGTCGAGTTCGAGAATCCAAATTATAGATGTTGGCTACAAAGTTCAAGGAACTAAAGATGGAGGAGGATGACACTATTGTTGCATTCAACTGGGAAACTCATAGACATCTCCAATATGGCATATCAACTTGGAAAAGTTTACAAAGAGTCAAAATTGGTGAAGAAGACCTTGAAATCACTTCCTAAAAGGTTTGCAATGAAAGTTGCAGCAATAGAAGATGCAAGAGATGTAGCCACTATGAGCTTAGATGAATTAATGGGCTCGTTACAGACTTATGAAATGACATTCCAACAGACTAAAAAAATGGTTCAAAAGGAGTTGGCATTAAGAACATCGTCGTCAAAGGAGAATCACGATCTGACAGTGATGAAGAAAAACTTGCACTTATCACAAAAAGTTCCCCAAGAATGCTGAAGAAAGTAGCAAACAAGAAATCATATGAAAGTTTTGGTGGAAATAGACTAAGGGCCTAAGAATCTGGAAATAACCGTGGGACATGGTTTAAACAAGGAAATCAGCAGTTCCACAGAAATCAAAGTGGTGAATCAAAACAGCCTGGACGAATTCGATGCAGAGAATGTGAAGGCTATGGTCATATTCAGGTTGAATACACAAATACCAGGAAGAAACAGGGAAAATCATATGTCGCCTCATGGAGTGAAGATGAAGAAGATGAGAAAGATGAAGAGGAACTTACGAGCAACTATGTGACATTTGGAGCAAAAATTCATGGTGGATCAAATGATGAATGTTCCAACATATCAAAAAAAATTGAAGCTGTATGTTCCAGCATAGATTTTGAGGATATGTCTAGTGATGATGACGAACTGGCTGTGAGTGATGAAGAAATCTACAGTACATACGAGAAGATGTGGCTTCAAGTTGTTGATACAAATGAAGTACTAAAGGAAGAGAAAAACCACCTCGTTGAGATAGAACAGGAGTTGTGAATGTTAGTTGCTGAACTCAAAAAAGAGAATAATAAGTTAAATTTAAAGCTAATTTCAGCAACCAAGAGAGTTGAGATGTCTGAAGCAGCTATGACCAAGTTGAACACTGGAAAGGTAAAACTTGATGATATTCTGATCATGGGAAAGAGCTTTGGAGATTGACACAGAATTGGGTATGACAACCCACTTAGGAGCATAGTCGTGTTCGAGCCGAAGATCCAAGAGATAAAGAGAAAGTTCGACAAACCTTTTCAAAGGAAACCCCTCATTTGTAGCTACTACACGTATCAAGGTCACACAGAGGAACAATGCCAGAAATTGCTCAGAGACATCATGACAAGATGAAAACTCTCGGTATATTCCAATATAGTCGAGGTCTAGAGATCAAAGATAGTCTGAAAGGTATGAGATATTAAAAGTTCTAGTACTTTCCTTGTTGCACATACTTCTCTTATGGCACATTCCAAAGATTCATGGTACTTTGATAGTGGTTGTTCTCTCCACATGATTGGCACTCAGGATTTTCTCACAAACATCACACCATATGATGGTGGTTTTGTTACTTTTGGCGATGTAAAAAGAGTAGAGTAGTTGGAAAAAGATAACTGCAAATTGAAGGATTTCCAGTATTCACTAGTGTTTTGTTCGTTGAAGACATAAACGGAAATCTGTTGAGCATCAGCCAACTGTGTGACGATAATATGACCGTGGAATTTCAGAAAGATAAATGTATAGTGAAACACAGTAAAGCCAAAGTCCTCTCAGGGGTTCGATCATCTGATAATTGTTATTTGCTGGAGCAGGAAGTGAAGTGTATAAGCTCAAAAGAAGATGAAGGATTTCCGTGGCACAGGAATCTCGGTCACATCAACTACAAAACCTTGGTGAAAATTGCAAATGCAAAGGTAGTACGAGGTATGCCTACATTGACGAGCAAAAGTGGAATTGTATATGGACTGTGTCAACAAGGTAAACAAATTCAATCTCCCCACTCTTCAGTTTAGTATATAACTACCTCAAGAAATCTGGAATTATTACATGTGGATTTGATAGGTCCAGTAAATACAGCTAGAATGGGCGGCAAGAAATATATCTTTGTATGTGTTGATAATTTCTCTAGATTTACCTGGGTAGCTTTTCTAAAAGAAAAATCAGATACTGTAGAAGTGTTTAGAATTCTTGTGATAAATTTACAGACAAAAAAGGGAAGTCCAGTTGGGAAGATTGTTAGAATTCGCAGTGATCATGGCAGGGAATTTGAAAACTCTTAATTCAGCAACTTTTGTGATGAACTTGGAATTCAACATGAGTTCTCTGGACTAATCACTCCTCAGCAGAATTGCATTGTGGAAAGAAGGATTAGGACTCTTCAGGAGATGGCTTGATTCACGTTAGCTGAGAAAGAAATTCATAAAAAAATGGTGGACATAAGCCATTAATACAACTTGTTATCAATCAACCGAGTGTATCTACGTCTATTCACCAGCAAAATATCCTATGAGATTTGGAATGGAGGGAAGCCAAATGTCTCATACTTTCATGTGTTTGGAAGCAAGTGCTACATTCTCAGAGATAAAGAGCACTGGGAAAAATTTGACAATCGTAGTGATATTGGAATTTTTCTTGGTTATTCTGTGAACAGTCGGGCTTATTGTGTTTACAATCTTTGGAAAAATAATCTCATGGAATCCATAAATGCCATTGTGGATTTTTATGACGAAGGACAAGTATCAAGTGATGGAGAAGATGAACCGGATAAAGACCATGTACCAACACAGCACAGTCAACCTGACGAGCCAGGAAATGTTGGAACATTTGAGCAGACTGACTATCATGTTGAAAATGGAGATATTGAGTATGTTGGAACATCATCCCCCATTGACTCATTGCATGTTCCAACACAGGTGCAACCAGAACCTATGACAAGGAGTACTAGTTCAATCCCTCAGATTGATTACAGGAAATTAGCAGGATTACAATGTTTCATCTCTCTCATTGAACCCAAGAACTATAAGGAGATGTTACTTGATCAATACTGGATTGTGGCAATGCAAGACGAACTTGGTAAGTTCACATGAAATGATGTACGGTATCTCACTCCTCGTCCTAAAGGTGCGAATATCATTGGCACAAATTGGATCTTTAAGAACAAATAAGATGCTGATGGACAAATCACTCGAAATAAGGCCAGATTAGTAGCTCAAGGATACACTCAGGTTGAAGGAGTGGATTTTGATGAGACATTTGCACCAGTTTCCAGGTTAGAGTCGATTCGGATTTTAATTGCTATTGCTTGCTCTATGAACTTTAATCTATATCAAATGGATGTTAAAAGTTCTTTTCTAAATGGTGTGGTAAATGAAGAAGTGTATTTTGAACAACCTAAAGGATTTGAGGATCCCTATTACCCTCACCATGTGTTTCGAATCGAGAAGGTATTGTACGGTCTAAAACAAGCACTGAGGGCATAGTATGAACGACTATTAACTTTCTAATTCAGAAAGGTTATCGTCGAGGTGGAGAAGATCGCACATTATTTGTGCTCAAAAAATCCTCTAAGATTTTAATTACTCAAATCTATGTTGATGATATTGTGTTTGGTTCTACTTCATCATCTATGGTGCAGGATTTTGTTACTGTGATGCAAGCCAAATTTGAAATAAGTATGGTTGGAGAACTCACGTACTTTCTAGGGCTGCAAGTAAAGAAAGAAAAGAATAACCTGTTTATAAATCAGAGTAAGTATGCCTTGAAGTTAGTGAAGAGATTTGGATTAAGCAATTCCTGTGCGGTCCGAACACCTATGGGAGTTTCTAATAAACTGGCAAAGGATGAGAAAGGAGTTGGAGTTGATCAGAAATTATACAGGAGCATGATTGGGAGTCTATTGTATTTGACACCTAGTAGACCAGATATATGTTTCAGCGTAGGAAAGAAAAGGAACTCCAACTGTGTGCAAATCTTAGTGCGAAAAACGCACTTGACATACTATTCACAAAATTCAGTTACTGTACTTCTTCTTCATCCTTTTTTTCTGCCTAACGGCTCTCTCCGCTGATCCTGGTTGAAGGTCATGGCATCTCCGATGCCAAACCAACCCCCTGAACACAACTCATCCATAAGCAAAAGCTTCCTTCACGCCTTGAATACAAAACCTTCACCACTTACAACCTCCCTTCCAGACACACCCAATTTGCACCCTATTACGGAATATAAGGGCAAAGTGGCTTTCATCCTTCCCCCTGAGGAAGGAGAGATTCTGGCATCTCATTACCAGAATGCCTTGGTCGGAAAATTTAATAGGGGGAAACCTCCTATGGAGAAACCTGTTTCTGCTTTCAAATCTATTGGGTTTAAAGCTCAATGCCAACTGGGATCAATTGATTATCGACATGTTCTTATTCGATTTCAGGATAGCGAGGATTATCAACGGTGCTGGATGAAGGGCCAATGGATGGTCCAAGGAGCGACAATGAAGGTCCAGAAGTGGACTCCTGATTTCTCACCTACAGCTGAATCTTCAATTGTTCCAGCATGGGTAACCATTCACCAACTGCCTTTAGATTTTTACAATACCTCGGCTATTATAGGCATTAGTAGTCAGATAGGAAAATTTCTCAAAATGGATGCTGCAACTCAAGCTCTAACTAGACCTTCTGCAATTAAAGTGTGTGTAGAAGTGGATCTCTTGGCTCAACTCCCAAATACAATAGTTGTAGGAATTGGCAATAAAGTAGCAGACTATCGCATTGAATATGATCAGTTGCCTTTGTATTGCAATCACTGTAAGATTATTGGCCACAGTCAGGCAAACTGTAATTTCCTGCATCCAGAATTGAGAAAAAATAGTAAGATCTTAGCTAAAACAAATGTGAACAAGGATAGACTAGATACTGATAAAGAGGATTTCCAACCTGTTATTGTTCAGAATAACCTTGGTCATGACTCTAATGTACTATTGGAAAAGGAAGGACCATCTAACTTATCAGTTTCCCAAAAGGAATTTGAATTCCAGATATAGAACCTGAAATCAAATTCTAATTTGGAAAGAAATAATCATAGGAAAGAAATACCAGATACTCATGTGAAAAGAAATATTCCTTTCTATTCACTGGATGATATCTCCAAACCTATCACTAACTTTTTTTGGAGAAAAAAGACCCAACAGCCAGAACTACCTCCTACTCAGGAAGAGTTTGTAAAGAAGAATATGGTCTCTATATCAAATGCTTTCCAAACTTTAACTGACCTACAGGACGAAGATATTGATGCTCAAGAGGATGATGTTGTAGACATTTTCCACGAATCTTTGGAAACACAGGAAGTACAGATACCTCAGATAGGTGCAGAAAAAGTAGACAAGATGGAGGTTCTATCCACTCCTCAGACAGTACAGAGTGTTCCAGAAAATCAAGCTCCTGATGAAGTGCTGAGTTTACCAGAAGACCAAGCTCCTGATGCAGTGCAGAGTACTCCTGTAGTGCAAGACCAATGCACTGTAACTAAAGATCCAATCATCTTGAAAGAACACAGCACAGCTGTAAAGCAAATTGCCCAACTGCAGGTAAGTATATCTCCATCAGATAATTTGAAGAGAGGTGAAGACAAACGGGGTAAAAATACAAATGTTCCAGTAAATAAACTAAGGAAACTAAGATCATCACAAAAAGCTACCCCCCTAGTTTTAAATAATAAAATACACCAAAATAGGGAAAATTTTAGTTTGGAATGTTAGGGGTTATGGCACTTCACTGGATAGATTAAAAATTTTAAACAGGAGACACAAGATTGATATTCTATGTCTAATTGAACCATGGCATGAAAAATAGAATTTAAACGTTTTGAAACATGAACTCGGTTACAATAATGCTCTTCATGCTCACACGGCCAAGATTTGGCTTCTATGGAATCAGATTTTCAGTTTGAAAATTTTAAAAGAATCTGATCAGTATATACAGGCTAGAGTAACAGATAATGCCACCTCTGTCTATTGGAATGTTAATTTCATTTATGCTAGTGTCTATAGACAGTTGAGAGAGAAATTGTGGTCAGATCTACAAACCCCAACACTAGATCCATCAATTTATATTGGTGATTTTAATACTGTAGCATCTGTCACTGAATATAAAGGTAGGAAATCCACCCCTAGAAAAAGCATGAAACAATTTAATGATTTCCTAACTATGATGGACTTACATGATATCCCTACGGTTGGTAACTCTTTCACTTGGAGCAACAATAGATATAGAGACAAAGGAAGGGATCTACAGTTTCAAAGGTTAGACAGGGGAATATGTAACATAGATTGGCTAGAACTTTTCCCAAATAGCTCTATACAAGTTCTAAACAGGATGACATCTGACCATTCTCCTCTTCTTTTATCTATTCAAACTGCTGTAGAACTAGTTCCAAGACCTTTTAGATACCAGGAAATGTGGTCAAATAGACAAGATTTTCATGAAGTAGTTGTATCTAACTGGAATTTACCATCCCCTCTGATTGGGATGGAAACATTTGTGCACAAGATAAAGAGACTTAAGATTGTAATAAAGGATTGGAACAAAAATATTTTTGGTGATGTAAACAAGAATCTGTCACAATCTGAAATAAGAGTCAATGAACTGGAAATTCTCTACCAGCAGTTTCAGGATGAATCAGTTTTAAATGAGCTATTGAAATCTAAAGCTTTGCTTCTGAGGTCTCAGAAGGAATACAACATTTTTCTGAAGCAAAAAGCTAGGTTAAACTGGTTCAAACATGGTGATACAAACACAAGTTATTTTCACCACACAATTAAGGAAAAGAGAATAAGATCTAGAATTGTTAAAATTAAAGATGGTAATGGTAATTGGATATCTGATCCAAGCTTAATTAAAGAAGAAGGTGTGAGATTTTTTCAGAAACTACTGAATGAGGAGACATCTCAAAAAGAAGGGAGATATCTAAAACATTTTCTGCAAGAGATCCCAAAAGTAATAACTGATCAACAGAATACTCTTTTGCTTACCCCCATTGACACCCAAGAACTGAAATCAGCTGTTTTTTATCTTAATAGATCTAGTTCACCTGGCTCCGATGGATTCTCTGGTGATTTTTATATAACTTTCTGAGATACCATTAATCAAGATCTGTTGGAAGCTGCTAGACTTTTTAAATACTGGTTATATCCCAAAAGCTATGTCTAGTACTTGGCTCACCTTAATACCCAAAAAAGCCATTCCAAACACTTTTGCAGATTTCAGGCCAATAAGCTTATCAAACTTTGTTAATAAAGTTTTTTCTAAACTGTTAATGGAGAGGATTAAACCACTAATGCACCTAATGATTTTCCCTGAGCAAAGTGTTTTTTTTAAAGGTAGGGATATTTCGGATAATGTGATTCTCATGCATGAAATGACCAGACTGCTTTCTAGAAAGTCTAAGATTTCAAATTTGATTATCAAACTAGATATGCAAAAGGCCTTTGACAGGGTCTCTTGGTCTTTTCTTAACTCCATTCTACTACAGTTTGGTTTCCATGGCAAATTTGTTAGACTTATCATGCAAAATATTGCCTCTGGAAACTTTTCAGTTTTAATAAATGGTGTCATATCTGGTTATTTCTCTTCCTCCAGGGGAATTAAACAAGGAGACCCACTCTCCCCCTTTTTGTACAATATTTTATCAGAGGCTTTTTCTAGGGGTCTGAAGAAATTATTTTGCACTGGATATTTACAGTACTTTGGTCTTCCCAAATCCTGTTCTCCTCTTACTCATCTTATGTATGCAGATGATACTGCAGTTTTTCTGAATACTAAGCCCAATAACTTGAGGCATCTTAAACATTTTCTGAAGGCTTATGAGATCACTTCAGGTCAAAAAGTAAACTTTTCCAAATCAGAATTCTTTGTTTCTCATAACACACCTCTTCAGAAAGTCCAATCTGTTAAAAGATTACTAGGAATGGAGAAAGGCTCCTTCCCTTTTAAATACCTTGGAGTCCCTATTTTCTCTGGTAGGAATTTAAAGGTGCATTATTTACATGTTATTGAAAGAATGGAAACATTGATAAATAATTGGAAGAATAGATGGTTAAACTCTGCTGGTAAAATCATTTTGATTAATCACTGCTTCCTCTCAATCCCAACACATATCTTTGCAGTCCTAAAACCCCCAAGGATAGTTTTAAAAACCATGGAAAAGATGGCATCTAGTCTAATTTGGGGAAAATCAGATTTGGATGATAGGAAAAGATGGAGATCATGGAAAATAATGAGTTATCCAGTAAATGAAAATGGTCTAGGTTTAAGGGATTTGAAAGCCATAGTAGATGCTTTCTCATGTAAATTATGGTGGAAGCTACAAATGAATGGGACTCAATGGTCTTCACTTTTATGGACACAACCTGTCACTTACAAAAAATCCCATATTTGGAGTAGAATAAGTGGAGTAACACCTAAGGCTAACAGTCTAACCAGGATTATCTTTGGCAAGGGGGATTGCTCATTTTGGAATGCAAATTGGATGGGAGATGGTGCTCTCTGTTATATTTGGCCTGAGGAAATGGACATACCTTTTGAAGATCTTTCTTTGAGCTCTTTCATTAATAACAAACCTGCTTTCTTACTAAGCCTGGAGCCTTATTTGGCTACCAATATCACACATATACTGCGGGGAGTAAAGCTGGAGCACCCTCATGAGGATCAGCTAGTATGGACTCCAACAATAGACGGGAAATTCACAATCAGATCTGCATACAACATTTTCAGACAGAGGAATCCTGAAATCCAGCATTTTCAAAAGGTTTGGTCGTCCTACATTCCTAGAAAAATGTCAGTACTTACTTGGAGAGCTTTTAACTGCATCCTCCCGTTTGATAATATTTTAAGAAGGATGGGTTTTTCATTGGCTTCGAGATGCCCTCTTTGTTTGAACAATAAGGATAATCTTGATCATTTTTTCAATTCATGTCCTTGCTCTTGTTCAGTTTGGAATAGTGTTCACTCTCTTTTAAAGCTGCCTCAAAAAGGTTTTCTGAATCTAAAGAGTAGGGTTGAATTTTATTTATCTTTCAAGGCGGATTCAAAAATCCACTCACATTTGATAACTGATGCATTCATAACTACAATTTGGTCACTCTAGACTGGCAGAAACAAATACATATTTGATAATAGACCTTTCTCATGTGAGACTTGTGTTCATGATGTTAAACAAATGATTTACACAATCTTCACAGCTCACAAATTGAAAGGTAATAGAGATAGGCATAAACACTGGATTCAGGCCAAGATCATTCCACAAATTGTACAAAAAATAGACCTGCAATTACAGTAGCTATCTGGGAAAAACCACTGTTTGGCTTCAAAATAAACACTGATGCTTCATGGATTACTAGTGGTTCCTCCTCTGCTGCAGTAATTGTAAGGGACCGGAAAGGAGAGGTAGTCAAAATGAGAGTTAGAATTTTTCATAGTCCATCTCCTCTGCATGCTGAATTATTTTCAATAAATATGGGTTATGAAATCTGCTCTGAACTAGCTTTAGGAGAATGTGTTATTGAATCTGATTGCTTAACTGCGGTTAGTAGTATTCACAACCCTAGGAGATGCCCCTGGAGAGTATTATCTATGTGTAATGCACTTTATGAACAACACTCCTCACACCCAATTCAACACACACCTAGACAAGCTAATATGGCGGCTGATTTCTTGGAAAATTTTGCATTGGAAAACAAATTACAGGGTGATATAGACATCAGGTCAACTCCTATTTTCCTCAAGGGATTGTTATCTTTAGATTCTATTGGTTTCCTAGCGATAAGAGTTGGATCTCCTACGGAAACCAAAAGGATATAGATATGGCTTCTTCGATTTTGGCTTCTTCGATTGCATATTAAGTGCCTCCTGTATGTTATTAGGGTGTTTTAGTCACTGCTTGTAAGCATAAATACTGCTAGTTGCTCTCTTTCTGTAATTTCAGGTACTCTGCCACGATGCATGGAAAAGGGATGGAAACTGATACTGGGAACCGGAAGCTCATCCTCAAAATAGATTTGCTATGAGACATACCTGATGCCTCTCTCCTGATCAGATCTTGCTATAAGGACCTCACCAAATGTTCGAAAACAAATGAAGCTCTCAGCTCCATAATGCACACATCTACGGAGACTCCTTATGACTTGTACTCCGTTGACAAATTAGGGTCTCGATTATTCGATTCCCCGTCCTATTTGCGGAATCTCGGCTATAGGTTCTCCATAGGGGGACTACTTTTGCACAGGGATAGACTAATTATAGAATAGGAGATCTCATCGCTTTTGCTAAGAAACTCTTAATACTAGAGATACTACTGACCTCCGGGACCATCTTTAGGATGATCAACCTGTAATATTATTTAAACCTTTAGCGCCTAATTTTGGCTATTTCACACGGCCTGGGGAGCCTTATAAACACCCCCCATCCTCGGATGGCTTAACTTATATATATATATATATATATATATATATATATATATATATATATGTTTCAGCGTAGGAAGATGTACGATATTTCAGGCTGACCCAAAGGAATCCCATTTAACTGCAGTTAAAAGAATTCGATATGTGAGTGGAACTTCTGAGTATGGTGTATGTTATTCTAAGAATCAAGACTCTGATCTCATTGGGTACAATGACTCGATTAGGCTGGTAATGGAGATGATCGTAAAAGCACTACAGGTGGGTGTTTCTTTATTGGCACGAATCTAGTTTCTTGGTAAAGTAAGAAACAAAATTTGATCTCTCTGTCTACTGCGGAAGTAGAATATCTTTCTACTGGAAGTGTTTTTGCACAACTATTATGGATGAAGAAAATTTTGAAAGATTATGGAATTCATCTAGGGCCTTCATAGATCTTATGTGACAGCACAAGTGCTATTGATATTTCTAAAAATCTAGTTCAGCACTCTCGAACCAAGTATATTGACATCAGGCATCATTTTATTTGAGATTTTGTTGAAAGGAAGGAAGTTGTGGTGGTCTGTGTTCCAACATCTGAGCAATTTGTAGATATTTTCACAAAATCGCTGGATACGACCGCGTTTGAGCTTCTCAGACAACACTTAGGTGTTAGTCACATTTGAGGTATTTCTTTATATAGCTTTTATTTAGTTGTACAAAAAATTCCCGCTTTATTTTTGTGTACAGAAAATTAGAAAGACACAAAAAAATTGGAAAGAAGAAAAATGCTACAAAAATAGAAGCTGTGAAGACATTGTATATTGGAAGTGCAAGGAGGTGTGACATGAGTTGACAAGTGAGAAAAGTGAAATTATTACCTTTCTTGGAAAGGGAAAAAGGCATTGCATGGTAAAAGAGGTAAAGAGGGGGGAGTTTATTTTTGGTTCAAACTTTGTCTCCATCTCTCCATCTCCCTGTATTTTCGGCCTCCATTTTCCCATCCCTTCTTATTTTCGGATCTCTTGTGATATATTGTTGCCAAAACTTTTGGGATTTCATCTTGGAGAATTTGAGTTGAGATCAAACGCTTCCTCTTCACGAGAAAACCCCTTGCCAAAAAACTCTTCAAGCCCAAAAACCACCATGGCCAAAGATAAGCCTCAAGGCAACCCTAACCTTCCAGAGAACATGAATGGTGAGAATGAATAGAGGGATGAAACCATGGGCGGGAATAAAAATGGTGAAAGTAAATAGAAGGATGAAACTAAGGACAAGGGTAAATCTCCATACCAAAAGGTAACTGATCCGGATCCTCCAACCTTTAATTTGCATGGCACAGAGTTTAATAAGATGGATGATTTTTTTTTGAATGGGTTGAAGCAAATAGGATCGTTGTAGACATGTATAACTTTAAAAACTTGAAAGGGGAAGTCCTTAATGTGAAGGTTAAATAATTGTTTATTGGGGATATAGGAGACCTTGAGGATGTTGAGAATCCTAATCCTAGGTTGTTGAGAGGAAAATATGGGGTATACAATGGGAAGGATAGGTTTCATGTTTATTCAGATTCTCCTGGTTGTAGTAATGTTAGGATTGATGAGATTAATGATGATAAGACAGAGGGAATCTACTGATCGAATGCCATTGGAGTTCTATGATCCAGTTACTGCTCAGAGAATGGAAGAGCTTGGAAGGCCTGAGGTGATTATGTTATCTGATAGTGAAGAAGAAGAAACTGATTCTGATTTGTACAAGAAAATCATTGAGGACTATGATCTAGGGGGGAGAAAATTATAAAGACTCCCCCCAGAAAGTGAAAGTGATGAGATGGAAGAAGAGGCAACCACTGGAAGCTATGTTCTAACACAGGATGCAGTGGTCATGGAGACTGATGAACCTGCTTTGGAACTTAGTGGGGCCGATGTGGATGAGGAAAATCAGCAACATTTTGACCATGTTGGGAGTTCCTATGATGATTTAGAATACTCAGAAGGAGGAAAGATAGGGGGATTTGACATGAAGGAGGATGAATCAGGCAATGAGCAGCATGTTAAAACACATAGTGAAGCAAATACAGAGCAGCATGAAGAGGGTGAACAGGCTGAGTATGTTCCAACACAGGAGCCAAATTTGAACTACTCCAGTGATAAGGTTTTGGATGAGTTCCTTCAAATTGTAAGAGCTAAGAGGAAGATGTCTGCTACTGAGAATTCTCCACCAGCCAAGAGATCCAAAAAAGAAAACCCAAGCTGCTTCAAAGAAGAAAAAGAATTTGCTGCCACCTCCTCTTGTAAGTGATACTTTTTTTAAGACTTACTTTGATAATAATTTTGAAGAGATGGGAGAAATTTTTGCAGAGAGAAAGATAATTTTTGAAAGGCAGCGGACCTAGAGGCTTACAGACCTAGTGGCTTTATGAATTTTTTGGAGTTGATTGGGATGAAGAGGGCTGCCACTGTGCAACTTCAGTATAACAAGTAGGTTGTTACTGAGGTTTACTCGAATTTGATGGCTGGAAACTTGGAAGATGAATCCCTGTGGTGTGATAGAGTTTATGTAAGGAGAAAGGTGATTGATTTCTCTACTGCTGGGATGAACAAGATATTAGGGCTGAACTCCAGATTTTGAAGGTGTCTTTTCTGATGAGTTAGATGTGACATATGACAGAATTCTGGAAGTGATTTTTGGTGGGTACAAGACTGAGTGGCCAGATACACGGTATTCACATGCTTCCTGCCTATTGTCTAGATTTTGCTGTCTTTATAAGGTGGCAATGAATTGATGGATGCCATCTTCCAACACTACAACTCTGATAAGAGAGATTGAAAAGTTATTGTGCTGTGTTGGAACACAGAAACCAGTCAACCTGGGGTTATTCATTCAACAGAATATTGTTAGGCAGGCTATTGCTCCTAAGGCTAAGCATGCATTGGTTTATCCTTGTTTGATTTCTGCATTGGTTAGGACTGCAAAGGTGAAGGGTAAAGCAAATGATGTAATTATTGATACTGAGTTCCTTTGGCCAAATAAGAAGACCTTTGGGATGAGACAAGTTCATGATCTTCCTTGGAATCCAGAGGCTTCCACTTCTGCAGGTGCTAAGATCAATGCCAATTTGGTGGTTTCGAATGCAAGGTTGTGGGCCATAACCATCCAAATAGCTGCTCTTGAAGCAGAAAATGCAAAGATTTAGGGGGAGAAGACTTTTTTTGGAAGCATGGGATGCTACTCCTGAACATGATTGATGGGACTAAACTGACTATGTTCCAACATAAGTCAGGTGCTGAATTCAGGGGGAGCGGATTTTATTGATAATTTTTTCTTTCTGTGTTTTTATGTGCCTTTGGCAATTTATGGCCACATGGGGTAAATAATTTGGAGTATTTTGGATATTCTTTTGATTTGATTTGGTGTTGTAATATGAATTGTTGTGTTCTGGATTTCTGGTATTCATGGTATTTTTATATAATCAGATTCAGTTCTTATATCTATGTTCCAACATAAGTGGATGTCTAGGATACTTATGTTGTGAGTGAAAGTTTTTTGTTGAGTTCTTATTTCCTAAATGATTGGGTCCACAAATGCCAAAGGGAGATATTGTTAAGTCAAGTATTTTCATTGATTATTTAATTGGCAATTTGTTAACTACTTTGGAAACAAAAAATGTTTCATGTTGGAACAAACGGACAGCAGCCACAGCCGCCTAATAGGATTTTACGGAAGAACAGAATATTGCGGTTATGTTGATTTATGGAAGTTTGAATATTCTGCAATATATTAGGCGGTGGTAGAAGTATATTAGGTTTATGGAAAATCCTTACAAATATGGAATTGGATTTATGGAATATATGGAATATATTGTGATAAGGAAATTCCTTTATTTATGGGATTTGGATATGGTTCAGAAACTGATAAAGAATATGAATGTTATGGGGATCATCATGGAGAGTTTCAATCTGTTCATGGACTTTAAAATGGGACATCACAGCTACATTATACACACGAACTTAATTACAAAAATCTGCACACGAATTTTCTATCTTTCTGAGAGAATTGCGAGAGCCAGCATTTATAGGTTCCAACATACGTGACCTGCCATTCAAAGTTCAAAATCATATACCTTAATTCATCGAGAGGAGGAGATCCAGCATCAACGAGTTTCGAGGTCAGAGGGAGTCTGATCAAGGTGGATCGGTAGCTAGTGGAGCTAGCAGAATTCACACGTTTAATTAGTAAAGATAAGTATTTTGTATGGTGTCTATACTGTATATTTCTGATTAGTAGATTCATTCTTAACTAGGGCAGACCCCGCAGATGTAGGTGGATTTCACTGAACTGTGTAACGAAGTCTCGTATCTTTATGCTTTACTTTATTGAATACTTGATTAAATAAATTATGTTGGAACATAATAGTAATAATTAAGATAATTCGGTCAAACCAAATTCTAAAAAATGTAAAACATAAGAGTTACATGGATGGCCGCAGTGTGATGGAGTCTCCAAATTCGACAAAGTATCTTCAGTTACACATATGCGGCATTCCATCAATCACAAGAACATGTACTCAATAGTTAGTTTGTATTGCTTGCAGGATTGGAAGTCACGGTGAGCTGCCTTCTATAGATATTTTAGAGGGATCAGGATTAGTCACTTTTTAAAAAACTAAGAAAGTATAGTTACTCTGTCCCACACATATTTATTTTATCAAAGTTAAATTTGATAAACTTTGAACATAAATATAAATTTATATATATATAATAAATATATCATATGAGATATTATTGAATTCATCTTAACATATGTTTTCTAAATATCAATTTTTTATGCGAAATTGGTATATGTAGCTAGAGATATTAAAGGTCAAACATGATCATTGAACACTGTGAAAAAAAAATGTCATTAGCAATGGAACGGAGGGAGTATGAGATACGTAACTACGTAAGGTAAGTTTGGATATAACAGAACTTGAACCGCGATCATTAGGTTAAAAACCCAATGCTCTACCAACTGAGCTATACAATGGTGGAGCCTTATGTGGAAGGCCCCAGCCCAATAGGGATAACACAACCCCACTTCAAGTTTGTCTTTGTATCAGTTGATTCAATCAATATTCTCTAGAGTTTATCTGAACTGATCTGATCTAATTTGAACTAAACTAAACTGAAAATAAGTGTGTTGAAAAGAAGTGACGTGTGACTAAATTAAGCTAAATCTCATCAAAAATAAATTTACGGTGAATTGAACTCAAATGCAGATAAACTATAGAGAACAGGACTTCAGTCTAAAAGTCTAGTTAGTGAAACCAGTGAAACCCATGAGCTAGTTAGTGAAACCAGTGAAACCCATGAGCTAGTTAGATGTGTGGGGCAAAGGACTCGTAGGACCTTATTTTCTTGGTCTAGTCTTTTCTTTGCTTTGATAATCAAATCACCTACTAAAAATAGGGGTAGACTTGCATGCCTTATGACTGCTAAGAGCATCTTCAATGTTTAGAGCACATGCAATAGTAAAAATCGATACCGCTTTCTTACCAATTAAATATATTATTTCTCTCATTCTCTCTCTTCCACCTAATATTAAAAAACCACTTAAGAAACCACCATTTTTTATCCCCACAATGGTAAGAAACCACTTTTAACTATTCATTGACCCCACTTGATTTTCTCTATCCTACTCATTTATTTTACCATTAACATGTAATTTAATTTAATTTAATTAACATGGAAAAAATTTCAGCAAAATTCAAGGTTTCATTTTTTTATTTTTTCAAAATTTTGCAATTTTTTTTAAAAATAGCCGTTGGGACACGTGTCCCAACCATACGGGGACACGTGTCCCATTTCAAAACTGGCGCAAATTTTATCCGTTGCGTGGGACACGTGTCACCATATAAGTGGGACACGCGCCCCACTCATTTTTTCAAACCAAGCGGCTGACATTTTTAATACCGTTGGACACGTGGCCCAACCGGAAGGCGCCACGTGTCAACGGATTGAAATTTAAAAAAAAAAGGAATTCTGCAAGTGGGACACGTGGCCCACTGCATGGGCGACACGTGTCCCACTCAGTTCAAAAAAAATGGGCCGCACATGGCGGCCCCCACCTCTGTGCATTGCATCTGAATTTCTGACGGAAACGGTTTCTTAACCGGTTCCCTAGTTGAAAACTAGGGGCCGGTTTTTTAACAAGAAATCGGCCTAAAAACCACTACTGTGGATGTTTTCGGTGTTTAGAGCGGTTTTTAAAATTTTTAGGAACCCATTGCCCATGCCCTTATGGGATCTTCCACAATTTTAGGTGCCACGTGGTAAGTTTTTATTGGTTCATCTTTACACTTTCAATTTGACGTAAGAATAAAACTTTCGAGTGAATTTTTTTTTATAGAGTCCTTCTCCAATCCAACTATCAGTTCTATAACTTTTAATGACATGTAAGATAAAAAGAGCCAAATACAATTCTTTCCCAGTAAAAAAAGTTCAATGCAGACTTTTCCACCGATTCCAATGATATATCAAAATATCAATTTATCAAGGTAAATAATTTTTTGATTACTTTAATCCATGTTTGTACATGTTCTATGCTTTTGATTTTTTAATTTTATAGTTTGGGGATGAGAACTCTACATATTTAGTGTGTATGATGAATTTTTCATTTTTGGGTGTGTACTCTTATTCAAGGTGCAAAACAATTCTAATTCCTGGTTATCTTTGCGATTTGGTGGGATTTTTGGATTTCATACGTACAATTTTGTTCTTCAAATATTCCTCATATTTTTTTCTCATATTGTTTGCAGTTCCATGAAAAGAAATGTTTACTGTAGGTATAGAATATCATTCTCTCATATTATTTGTAGTTACATGAAATGAAAATAATACAACTCTTTATCTTGCTCATTTATAAATATATTGTAGACATGAGGAATGATTATGTTATATTATTTCGTATGTATATATATTGTATTTTGCAAGAATAATTCAATCATATTGTTTGCAATTGTATGAAATGAATACAACTCTTATCTTGCTCCTCTATAAAAAAATGATAGGTATGAGGAATGATTCTCTTATATTGTTTATATTTTATGACGGAAGAATTATTCTCTCGTATTGTACAACTCTTATGTGGTTTGTATATATTGTATGGAAGAATAATTCTCTCACATTGTTTCAGAATTGTTCTACTGTGATATATAATTTTTTTTTATGTACAGAAATGTCTTCGGATTGCAAATCAGAATCAGAGCAAGATAGTTCAAGCAATGAATCACTGCCTGTCTCCGAAAATATGTTTGACAAGCTATATGAATATTATGATGATGCAGTTTCCTTGACAAAAAGTTGAATGCATTCTATTTCTATTATGGTTCCTATTGTAGTTTCGATGATGTCCATGGATAGAAAATAGCCACATGGAGGATCCATTCCTAGACGACGGTGTATAAAGCGTGAAAGCATGAGCGTCACAAGTTAATTATTAATGATTATTTAAGGGTGAGGATTCAAAATATGCTCACTACTGGGAAGAACCCCCATAGGCAACGGTAGAAGGCCAGCATATGCACCGATTTTTTACCCGCTGGGATACCGGTGCGTTTATGACCGGTGCTAAAAAGTTGTCGTAATCGCACCGGTAAGACATACCGGTGCTAATAATTAGCACCAATAAGTTGCGTACCGGTGATAAAAAATTTGGATACCGATGCACAAATATGCCGGCTAGGTATAATTTTCTAGCACCGATAGTAAGAACTAGTACTTGTGCTAAAAATTGAGTACCAGTATATTATGAAGCGTGCTCAAAAATTAATTTATCGGTGCAAAAAATCGACATGTCTGGTACAGTTTTTGAGCATTGGTAGTAAATATATGTACCGGTGATCATATTCTAGCACCGGTAAAGAATGTTTTCCGGTGTTTCTAAGTATCATTTATAGCACCAGTACTTTTAAAAATAACACCGGTAGTAGTGATGATTTATAGCACCGGTAATTTTAAAATGGCATCGATTGTAGTGATAATTTGGGCATCGGTGTCACTGGTTCCAAATTTGAAGCATTGTTTACCAATTAGCACTAGTTCTTAATTGTCAACCGGTGCTCAGTGCATGAAAATTTTGTGGGGTCAATTTTGAAATTGTCGTGCTATCCCAAATTAACCACCGGGACTATTTTATTATAAATAATCCATTGGAAAATTTACTCGGAAACTGAAGAAGTAAATAACAATGAACAAATTGTATATGAAAAGAATAAATGAAATTAATGTCAATATGCCATCATGCCATATTAATTCATATACGCCAAATTCTCATCACCCTTCCACAGACATCACTCATGAAATTGGTCTGGATCATTTCTAGCCACCGTTGCATAAATGTTAACCCATGTCTCGCACCACTTGGCTGCCACCTCCTGAAGTTCGTAGGCTTTGTACGAACCTTGCTCCTCTGGAAAAAACTATGTTTCGATCAGATTGAAAGTTAGTTTGTATGACGGGGTTACTACAATGTAATCCATACACATATTATATCATATGTGTTGGAGTTTTGATGCTTACATCGATAGGATTGTTGGAAGTTATCTCGAGGGCGAGCTCCTAAAGGAATTTCATAACATAGTAGCCGCATTCCCGGCAACTTCCTTGTCGTCAGTGCTAAGATATAATAAAAGAAATGACAATTAAATTAGTGTACGTTAAGAAGAAAACTTACGAAGTATGTTAAACTATGTATGCTTACTACTTACATTGATGTTTGTTATCTTCCAGCTGAAATTTGGTGAGGGTTCATTGTTCCTCTTCAACCTCTCATATTGACACACAACCCTCTGACATGTTTCAGTTACTACCTTTGAAAAAACTATTATTGGAAGAAGCAGGGTTAATGGACTAAAATTATTACCTGGAAATAACTTGTGTCTCTATGTAATCCTCATGCTGAATATCATTGGTGAGTGTGCCCAATGTGTAGACATGGTTTTTTCCGGGACAAATAAGGATGAGGAACCAGTGTGAACTGTGTTATAATTTTAAAGTTAATATATATGTTCAATTTTACAAAATAGATATCAATCTAAATTATAATGTAAAATTTCTAAGCTCCTGAGGTATGGCACCAAATACTTTTTTTAAAAATTTTAAAGCACCCTAAGGTGGGGGATATTTATTAGGTTCCCCAAACCTATGAAGCATCAAAAGATGTAAAATAATGTTATGAATATTACATCGGTAAGGCAACCTCGTTGCCTTCAAAAGGATGATCTAATGGTAGTAATGGACTAGTGGATGAAATGTAAAGAAAAATTGTTTGCTAGGTCGAGATCTATAAGGGTAGAGTCTTCACGGTTAGAGTGCTCGAAAGCTGAGAGCTTCGAAAGTTCGAAGGCTCGAAGGCTCGATCGGGTGGTTGAGTGTAGGATCAAGTGTTCGACGTCACCTAGGCTACATGTCTTCGAGAGTTCCTATTTCTCGAGTGCTCCATGTCTCGAGTGCTCTATGTCTTGAGAGCTCCATGTCTCGAGGGCTCGTCTTGAGGTCTGCAGACATGACTCCAAAGCTCGAAAGCTTGAGGTCTTCATGTCTCGAGGGCTCCATGTCGCGAGGGTTTCATGTCTCGAGGGCTCCATGTCTCGAGGGAATGGCTCAAGAACTCTTAAGCTCGCGGACTCCAAAGCTCGAGGACTCTTAAGCTCGCGGACTCCAAAGCTCGAGGACTCCAAAGCTCGAGGGCTCCATGTCTCGAGGGCTCCATGTGTTGAGGGTTCCATGTCTCGAGTGCTCCAGGGCTCCATGTCTCGAGTGCTCCATGGCTCGATGACTCCAAGGCTCGAGGACACCATGTCTCGATGGTTCCTTGGCTCGAGACCTCCAAGGCTCGATGTCTCCAAGGCTCGAGGACTCCAGGCTCGAGGGCTCCATGACTGCAGGCTTAAGTGCTCAATTGCGCACTTGAAATATATTACCGTCGTTCGTCATACCAATTTGAAGAGGGGATGCTTATCTGATGGATGCTCATTCATGAATGTATAACCAGCCAAGGATAAAATTGTGAAGCAGAATAGAACCTGTAATAAACACAAAACTATCAGCAGTATCTATCCTATGATAAGTTCATAAGTCCAGCCAGAAAAAAACATGTAGCCGATTATTACATCTTATACAGCTTGTTCTTGAGACTCATTTCGAATCCAAGGAATTCCAGATGAAGGAGTCCCTTAAGAAAAGGAGGTGCTAAACTCAGTTCTAAATCACCATCAAAGTTATTTTCTAAAGCAAATTTTTCCAGGAAATCAAGCTGCAATATTAGTCTCTCTAGGAGTATGCCGGATTGGGTGGATATGATGTTTCAAATTTAGAGGTTGGCAAATAGAGTAATTCCTCCATAGTGAGGTATTTGGGTTTTGAATACCCTGTACTACAATTAAACAGTCGGATTCAACCTCACATCTACGTAAAACCAGCTCTGAAGATAGTTCATATCCACATTGGATAGCTATCAATTATGCATGTAAAGGTGATGGGGAGTGAAAAGATTTTGCCCTCATTTTAACCACCTTCCCCTCACAATTCCTAACTATCACTGCTAGAGCAGAAAAACCCCCCCTGATCCATGTTGCATCTGTATTAATCTTGTGTTCAGTAAGGGGTTTCTGCCATGTCACAGCTTTAAAAGTTTTCCTTTTCTTTTGTGTAATGTGAGGAATAATGTTAGCATGTGTCCAATATTCATGCTTGTCTAAGTTACCTATCAAATGATTCACTGAGAAGATTTGATATATCATGTCTTTTATTTCATGCATACAAGCATCTTTGGAGAAGGATTCGTTGTAAAACGGGATATTATTCCTTTTAATCCAAAGAGTCCAGATTGTTACAAGAAGGGCAGCGATGGTGATATTAGACTGAATATTAGATTCTGCATTAAAAGAAAGGTAAAATTCAACTCTGCTCTTCAAATTTGGGAAAGATTTCTGCTGAATCTTTAAAAAATCATTTACACAGTTCCAGACAGAAATTATTGAGGGGCAAGAGTTGAAAAATTATCTAAAGAGTCACTGTAAGTCTGGCACAAAGGACATTTGGATGCTAAATAGAACCCTATCTTTCTTAAAATGTTGTCAAAAGCAAGTAAATCATTCAGAGCTCTCCATAAAAGTACAGACATCTTTTTAGGAATAAAAGGTAACCATACCTTTTGAAAATGGAGGATCTTCAGCTTTCTCCATCTGAAAATTTTGTATGCAGATTTGATGGAGAAGATTCCATTTGTGGCTGGCATCCAGATGAGTCTATCTTTATGAGTATATTCCACTTTAGCCTCCTGCAAAATTGAGTACAAATTGGTCGCCAAAAATGGCTCCAGTTGTGGGAGGATTGATGCTTTGTTGTTATAAATGACCTTAGTGAGATGTCCACAAAGGGGATATCTCTATCTTGAGGCCATTTATAATACAAAGCTCCCCCGCCCATCCAGTTAGCATTCCAGAAGAAGCAAGCACCGATACCATGTATTATTCTGGAGTTTCTATTTGCTTTATCAGTAATTTTACAGATTCTAGACCATGTATGAGATATTTTGTAAGACTTCGGGAGTGACCATAATAGTGAGGTCCATTGCGTGGAATTGAGTTGCAGTTTCCACCACAGTTTACATGAAAAACCATCTACAATGGCCTTTAAATCTCTAAAACCTATTCCATTCTCTTCTACAGGTACACTTATGTTTTTCCAAGATCTCCATTTTTTTCGACATTATCAGAATATCCCCAAAACAATCTAGAAGCCATTTTCTCCATTTTTTTCAAAACTATTTTTGGTGGACTCAAAACAGAAAAGATATGAGTTGGGATTGAGAGAAGACAGTGATTAATTAGAACAATTTTACCTGCAGTGGAGAGCCATCTATTCTTCCAATTATGGATTGATTTATACATTCTTTCCAATAATGGTTGGTAGTGTACCTGCAAATTTCTACCAAAAAATATAGGCACTCCCAGATATTTAAATGGGAAAACTCCTTTTTCCATTCCCAGAATCCTTTTTACAGAGTTAACTGTAGAAGAATTTGTCCTACGAGATACAAATAATTCTGATTTTGAGAAATTGACCTTTTGGCCTGTGGTTTGTTCATAAGCTTTAAGGAACTTTTTGAACCTCTTCATGTTTCTAGGGTTGGTATTCAAAAATACTGATGTGTCATCAGCATACATTAAATGTGAAACTGGAGCACAGCTCTTAGGTAGACTGAAATTCTGAAAGTACCCTGTGCTAAAAAGTTTCTTTAACCCTCTAGAAAAAGCTTCCGAGAGCAAATTGTAAAGGAAAGGTGAAAGAGGATCTCCCTGTTTTATACCCCTAGAGGATGCAAAGAAACCTGAAGTAACTCCATTGATTAAAATCGAAAAATTTGCAGCAGATATGTTATGCATAATGAGTTTAACAAATTTCCCATGAAAGCCAAAGTGAAGAAGAATGGAATTCAGGAATGACCATGAGACTCTATCAAAAGCCTTTTGCATATCTAGTTTCACTATTAAATTAGGGACTTTAGATTTTCTAGACAGAAGTCTGGTCATCTCTTGCATTTGAAGTATATTGTCTGTGATTTCCCTGCCTTTAATGAAAGCACTCTGCTCAGGAGAGATTAGGATATGCATAAGTGGTTTAATACTTTCCATAAGCATTTTTTAGAAGACTTTATTGACAAAATTTGACAAACTGGTCGGTCTGAAATCTGAGAAAGAGACTGGAATTGGTTTTTTGGGGATTAAAGTGAGCCAGGTGCTTGTGATGGCCTTGGGGATAAGGCCACCACTTAGAAAATCATTTGCTGCCTCCAAAAAGTCTTCTTTAATAGTTTCCCAGAAGGATGTGAAAAATGCCCAGAGAAACCATCAGATCCCGGAGCAATTGATTTATTCAGATCAAAAACAGCAAATTTCAGTTCCTGGATATTAAAGGATTCTAGCAGGAGTTGGTTTTGCTGCTCAGTAACCAGAGAAGGAATTTCCGCTAAAAACAATTTCAGGTAAGTTCCTATTTTTTGAGGGGCGTCCTCATTAAGGAGTCCCTTAAAAAATCTAACTCCTTCATCTTTAATCAGTTGTGGGTCAAAAATCCAATTACCATTTCCGTCTTTGATTTTACTTATTTTTTATTTAGCTCTCCTTTCCCTGATGGTATGATGAAAATAGCTGGTGTTTGCATCCCCGTGTTTTAGCCAATTTAGCCTTGCGTTCTGTTTTAAGAAGATGTTTTCTTCTTTTTGGGATCTAAGAAGTAAAGCTTTGGACTTGTTAAGTTCAGCTAAATCAGATTCTGCTTTTGACTGTTGAAATTTTATTTCTAGCTCACTGACCTCTGCTTCAGCTTTAACCAGGTTTTGATTGACATTTCCAAAAGTGTTTATGTTCCAGGCTTTAATGCAATCTTAAGTCTCTTTAGCTTATGCACTAATCTACACATACCAGTAGTAGAGGACGGTAAATTCCAGTTTTTTTCCACTAGATTTTGAAAGTCTTGTCTATTAGACCACATTTCTTGGAATCTAAAAGGCCTAGGTACCATTTCTTCAGCAGATTGAATGGACAGCATTAATGGAGAGTGATCAGAAGTCAGTATATTAAGGACCTGAATTGAGCTGTTTGGAAATAGTTCCAACCAGTCCAAGTTGCATAAGCCCCTGTCTAATCTCTGGAACAGAAGGTCTTTACATTTATTCTTGAATCTGTTATTTGACCATGTAAAGGAATTACCAACAGTGGGGATGTCATGCAAGTCCAGTTTATTAATGAAGGCATTGAAATCTTTCATGCTTCTTGTGGGTGGGTATTTCCTTCCTTTATACTCTGATACTGAGACAACAGTATTAAAGTCTCCAATGTAAATAGAAGGTTCTGGAGGGGAGTTTTCTAAATCATTCCAAAGAGCTTCCCTCGATTGTCTATTTACACTAGCATATATAAAATAACAATTCCAACTGGAAGATGAGTGAATATCTGTGATTCTTGCCTGCACAAATTGATCTGACTCTTTTAAACTGATAACATTAAAAGCATGGTTCCATAAGATCCATATTTTAGCATTTTCAGCAGGGTAAGCATTTTTGAAGCCTAGATCATGCATCAGAGTGAATATTTTCTTTTTTTAATGCCAAGGCTCTATCAAACAGAGAATAGCAATCTTATGAGACATCAAAAGTGATTTTATTCTATCCAAAGATGTTCCGTAGCCTCTAACATTCCAAACTAGCATGTTTCCTATTATGTTGTATTTAATCATTTAAAACATGATGTGGTTGCTTTCTGTGAAGATCTAAGGTTTCTTGATTTAACAGCAAAGGCTTTATTGTTAATTGATTGCTTTTCCAGATTCTTATCAATTTTATCCGAGAGTGAGATAGGTATTGGTTTGTGTGTGCTAACCTGTGACCATGAGCTGTGATCTACCTTTGTGCTCTGATCAGTTAAAGCTTGAGCTCCCTTCTTTACCTCAATAAGCACTGACTGAGATTGCAGCTTCGGCTCTTGTGTCAGCCCAGCACCTATGATGCTCAGTGGATTGTTTCCAGCCTCTGGGGTGACAGGTGTATTTGTTACCAAGGAAATGGGGGGCTCTGTGTGTCTAACATGTGGGCTTATTTCTTCAATGGGGTGAATTTCTGTTGTGTCTGTAGTTTTATGGGGTACTACTCCTTCTTGAGATTCCAGTGTTTCATGGAATAATTCTACTGCTTCCTCCTCATCATCACCCTCATTTAAAGCTTCTAAGGTCTGAAAGGCATTTGAAATCCTAACAGTATTTTCTGTTCTTTGGAGGTCCTGGCTGGGTGTTAACTCACTCTGGTGTTTTTTCTTTCTCCAAAAGGTGGTGGTGTTGGCTTAGAGATGTCATCCAGTGAATAAAAGGAAACAATTCTTTTCTTATGTATACCAGGGAAGGTTTGTACAATACTATTTTTCAGTTGAAGTTCTGTCTTGCTTTGTTGTAACTGACA
The DNA here is from genome assembly GCA_037428765.1 of Rubia yunnanensis. Lineage (NCBI taxonomy): Eukaryota > Viridiplantae > Streptophyta > Magnoliopsida > Gentianales > Rubiaceae > Rubia > Rubia yunnanensis. The sequence continues at coordinate 77,865,103 of CM075065.1, forward strand.
CCCTACATCCTTTTGATTGGCAGTTAGACCTGAGGATTCTGCAACACCTAAGTCCAGTGTAGGCTGGGAAACTAAGGCATTAAAAGGTTCTACCTGATCTGTGGCTTTGTTTACCTTTTTTCCATTTATTGTGGGATTCTGCTTTTTCCTTAGTTCTGGGTGCAGGAAATTACAAGTAGCATGACTATGACCCATTATCCTACACTGAGTATAGTACGAAGGCAGTTCATCATATTCAATCGGGTACTCAGCTACCTTGCTACCTATTCCAACCACAATGGTTGATGGCAACTGAGACAGAAGGTCAATCTCAACATACACTTTGATTGCAGATGGCCTAGTCAGTGAACTAGTTGCAGCATCCATTTTAACGAATCTACCAATCTGATTACTCATACCTATAATAGCAGATGTATAATAGCAAATGTGTTGTAAAATATTTCCTTACCGTTACAGTTCATTTCCATTGCCTTCTCGTTGCAATGGTTGATGAACTCCCTCATAATTGGATGCTCTTTTAAGGCGCATCTGTTTACACTCAGCACTTAGTTGTAAACAAAACATGTGTTAAGTGATAAGTAAAATTTCCAAATATGTTTGGATGATTGTCACGAGATATGATAGCTTTACCAATCATAGGGGGGAGATCTCCGTTGTGGCCATTTTCCCACCCGCTTGCAATTTGTGGTCAAATCCTCGAGCTGTGTTGACAAAGTAGTTGGTTTTTAATTTTAAAAAAAATACATTTAAATGCTTATAATTTGCTATTAATTAAAGTCACAAATTTACCTCGTCATCAGTGACGTCAAGGAAGTCACAATTTTTTACCTCATATTCTTTAACATCCTCGCCCTTCTATTTTTTAGCGAGGGTGTCTACATCATAGTTGATCAAAGACTTCGGCCAATCAACGACATGTCTGAGAGCCTCTCCCACATCGACAAATGTGTGGTTGGCAGAGGAAAATCCTTCTTTGGCATGGAAGCCTAGATCAATCACCCGAACACGAGCAACTGCACTAGTTGATGTACGGTCATGGCGGTTTCTTTGGAGCAATCCTTTCGCCACCAGAGCCCTTGACCCGTCCAATTGCTTCAAGTTCAAACTAGCCCTTTCCCCATCCTGTCATTAGTTGTGAAACTTTGTTAATAATTTTAAAATATATGAAATGTATTCTGTAACAAACCAAGTGATGAAAGACAAAACGGTGAACGATGTCCCATTTTTTACCTTCTCATCGTCCTCCTCATCGCTAGGAGTACCATTTGAATTTTTCTGGGTCGCGCTCACTTCAGCCAATGCCTTCTCCATGAAAGACTTGGGATCCTCCAGGCCAGGTGGCATTTGGACCCCGCCCGTTGAAGCAATCCCCTTGACAAGCTCAGAGAGGTATGCCACCATTGCATTTACCACTAGTTGGTCATTTGCTTTCTTCTGTAAGACTGCTGGAGAGGGAGATAAGTTTCTACCGCATTTGCTTCTGTATTTTCTTGACATATGGGGAACGGAAACCTCTTTACGGAGGCTTGATGGAGTACCATATACCTCTCTAGGTGATCAGGCTTGCTGATCGCCGCTATCAGTATGTCCTCCCCTAGTTTGAGAACCAATGTACCCTTAGCGGCCTCCTCATTCATTTTGATCAGTGGGCAAGCGTAAAGTATAAACGATGAATTTAATTTCAAAAAATGTCAAGATCAGTCAAAGTGGAATTACTAAACATTTTAATGATCAATTAATGTAGAAAAACTTACAATGTTCTCTGCAATGGCTATGTCGGCCAGATCAGTGTATTTGTCTGTCAACCAGCTTGATGGACTCAAAGTAGACTACGGACATGTCCACACTGAACTCCCTGGTCTCGATCTCCTCCTCCGTCAAGCCCTGAGTAGCCAGCTTCACTCGTTTCTCTTCCTTTTTTCTCAATTATTTTTTCCCGCGTGACCCGATGTCTGCTCCCTCCAGTCCGATGTGTGTAAAACTTTTCCTTTAAGTGCTCGTTGTTAATCTTAATTATTTTCTATCCACAAGAAACAAATGGAAGTGAAAATAATGAAATTTAAAAATGAACCGAAATGACACACATGTTGAATTTGGCTAAATGTTGACATAAAGTTTACCTTAAACTCTGGTGTTGTTCTCATTTTCACAAAATTGTACCATTCCTCTTCCTCCATCCATTTGTATTTGTCCCAAGATTCGTATTGTAACTTTTGCCCTGTTTTTTCCATTTGGTGAATGAATTTATTTGCCACTTTTGATTTACTGTTATGGTGGGCATTGTCGACTGCAACGTATGCAAACTCTTTCAACTTTCCAAGTTGTTCTGCGGTCAATTTTTGCTCAAACCTGAAGCTCATCTGTGTTTTAGAAATTTAGCATAGAAATTGATGTTAGTTTTATGTAAAGAAAATTGTGAATTTACATTAGCTAATAAATTAAATTTAATAACTTACACATATATGAGTTGTGAAATTCTCTTACCAAAATGTCTTTCTAAGCCTCCTCCTTGGTGTCATCGAAGACTATTTTCCAATGTCTGTGTGTCCCAAACTTTATTCACAGTCGGAATGTGTAATGTATGTACGTTGTCCACACCGTCCTATTTTTCGTGCAGGACATGTCTGAAAGTTTGAATCGGACAGGGATTGGGACATTATTCTCCTTGGTCAGCATTACCAACTGGCACGTGGATGTGCCATGTGTCTTGCACCACTCCTTTATTTCAAACATGTCAAAGGTTTTTCCATGCTTCCCCCTTGCCTTAGAAATATCATTTGTCCCTCCCTTATTAGATGTCCCCGGTTAAGAGGATGGAGTCTTTTCTTCATCACCGTCGATGCTGGGGGTTGTTCGTTGTGGGAATCTCTTCGACTGTAGCTCTGGGCTCAAAGATCTGTAATACTACTGGAACGGTGGTCTTAGTCTCGTCCAGGGCTGCGGGGGGCGTGGTTGGCTCTTCCTTGTCCATAACATTTCCCTCCACTAACTGTCCCTTTTTCCCTTGGTCCCTCTTGTAGCCACTTTCTTACCCTTGGGAGGCATTTAATGCAGAAAATATAATCAAAGTTCAAAACTTTTGACAAAATTAACTTCCATTAACCTAATCAAAACCACTAATCAGAAACTATATCAAGAATGAAGCTAAACCCTTTTGACACATTCAAGCACCGACGATCAAAATGCAGTAAATATAAAACAAAGTTCAAAACTTTTGACAAAATTAACTTCCATTAACTAATCAAAATCAATAGTCGTAGACTACATCAAGAATCAAGTAGAACCCTTTGGACATAATCAATCACCAGTGATCAAAATGCATTAACATAATCAAAACCACTAATCAGACCCGAATTCAGGAATCAAGCTGAACACTTTTGAATCCATCAAGAACAGAAAAGTAGAAAATACAAACAAAGTTCAAAACTTTCGACCAAATTAACTCCCATTAACCTTATCAAAATCACTAATAAGAAACTATACCAAGAATCATGTTGAACCATATTGACACAATTAAGCACTGATGATCCAAATGGAGAAAGTATAAACTAAGTTCAAAACTTTCAGAGAGAAACTGAGTCCTATAATCCATTCCCAAGCATTGAACATAACTAATAACCAACAAATAAACTTCCTCAAACCAAATCAAAACCACTAATCCGAAACTATATCAAGAATCAAGCTGAACCCTTTTGCCATAATCAAGCTCCGATCATCAAAATGCATAAAACATGAACAAAATCAACAAGGTTTTGACATAGCTATTAACCATCATGATTAAACCACCCCAGTCACAATACATTGTTTGAATACACAACCACTTTCTCAACGACAAAATCAACAATCTAAAATATGCAATCCGTAGAAAATGCCCTAGGTTCACGATGGCAGAAACTAACCTTGACGTACGGGAGGTGATGAAGGACTGAAAATATGGCGGAAGTGGCGGACCAGAAATTCGATGGTGGTGCAGAGGAATAGGGAGCGACAGAGGAATATGGGGAGACGGAGGTGCAGAGGAAATGAGAGGGAGGAGGAACAGCGATACCGGTTTGACGGAGCGGATGGTGGGAAGTACCGGGCAACGAAGGAGGAATAGGGTGCGACAGAGTGGGGCTTAAAACCATAGAAATGGTGGTGGAGGAGTTGAGCTAAGTTCGGAGATGGTGGAAGAGTGGGGAAGGAAAGGAGGGAGTGGAAACGTCCGCCTTTTATATGTTACCTGTTAGCACCGGTAGAAAACCTAATATTGTTGCTTATAACTATGCAACGCAGCTGCGCGCAGCTGCTTGTTATTTATTTTTATTCATACAGTTAGACAATGGGGAAATGACCCAAAATATTTTCTAAGTGTTGAGCACTGATATCAATATACCAATGTTATAGTCCACCAAACGCAGCTGCACGCAGCTGCTTGTCAATTATTTTAATTTATACGGGTGGACAGTGAGGAAATGACCTAAAAATATTTCTAAGTGTTGAGCAACGGTAATTATATAGCGGTGCTCTAATCCACCAAACGCAGCTGCACGCAGCTACTTGTCATTTATTTTAATTCATACGAGTGAACAATGAGGAAATGACCCAAAATTTTCTCTAAGTGTTTGAGCACCGGTACCTATATACCAATGCTCTAATCCACCAAACGCAGCTGCCTGCGTGTCACGGGTCTCCCCTTTAGGGTCAGGAGAACCCTGAGAAACTCAATGCTAGAACGCAAAGAGTCCACCTAGATTCCACGGACGTCGCACTCAGCGGGTGGCTAGATAGCACACCAGGCCTTTAGAGGGACGTGGAAGTCTAGATTCACGGAGAAAGGAGCAGCAAACACAAACACTCGAGTAGAGTGTCCGCACCGTCATACTTAGGACGCAATACAAGTAGAAACCAATAACTTGGTGGAGCGAAAGCTCAATCTAGCTTATATTGCAAAATGAGGTAACCGGGTGTGAAGTTCATTACTCCACACATATGCAGTACGGAGGTTATCACAAGTGCCGGCTACATAGGCAAAATAAGGTCAAAGGCTAAAACAGCACGTAGGCTTGGACCTTGATCAAAGTAGCTACGCTAACTTAATAACTAAGCTATTACAAGTATTTACAAGCAAAAGAGAAGACTTCTAGGACAAGGAGCTTGGTATGTGTCTTCTCGGACCGGGCGCAGTAATAACGGGCTGCTGGCAGGATGACCGGGCAGCTGGCAAGACAACCGGGTTGTTGGCTTGGAGCTCGGACCAAGGCCACCCCGTAACATCCTCCCCTGCCTATTTTGGCATCGTCCTCAATGCCGGAGAATCTTCAAAAGTATCCAGAAGTGACTGAAACGCCCGAAGGTTCCTCGCCAACTCCCATGTGTTTTCTTCGTCGTTGCATCCCTGCCCCTTGACCAAGTATTCTTTTTGGTTCTTATGCGCCTGATACACATTTCGAACTTGGAGAATGCTTTCTGCCACTCTTTTTCCTCGAGCTGGGATGTTGAACTCCGCCCTCTGTAGTTCACTCCTTCCAGGTTCGTCCACGTCCTCATGATATGGCTTCAAGAGACTAACGTGAAGTACCGGATGAGTCTTCCACCAGTCGGGGGCGTCCACCTTGTAAGCTACCTTGCCAACTCTCTTGATGATCGTTACAGGGCCGATGTACTTTCTCATCAGTCGAGGATCCCTGTTACGAATGGCTTTGCTCTGGTGCTGGTTCGGCACTTTCACCAACACTCGGTCCCCAACTTGGAACTCCACAAACCGACAATTCTTGTCTGCATGTTTCTTCATACGTGCAACCTCCTTCTCAAGGACGCTCTTGGCAATGTCCACATTTTGTTTCCACTCCAGTGAAAAACTCTTGGCTCTGGGGACTTTGGATCGCACAGCAAGATCCACCGTGTGGGGTAGTAAGGGTTGCTGCCCAGTGACAATTTCAAAAGGACTCTTGTTGGTTGAAGAGATCTTTTGGGAATCGAAGCACAACTAGGCTACATCCATCAGTTTCACCCATTTCTTCTATTTGACGGTCACGAAGTGCCGAAGATACTCCTCCAATATCCCGTTGAACCGCTCGGTTTGCCCATCTAATTCTGGGTGTGCCATGCTGCTCATGTTCAGTTTTGACCCAAGGATCTTGAAGAGCTCAATCCAAAAGTGGCCAGTTAACCGAGAGTCGCGGTCACTGACAATATCCCGAGGTAGACCCCAATACTTGACAATATGCTTGAAGAAGAGCTGAGCTGTCTCTTCTGCCGAGATGTATTGGGGTACAGGGATAAATGTGGCATATTTCGAGAACCGATCCACTATCATTAGGATTGTTGCAAGATCCCCAACTTTTGGCAACCCAGTGATGTAGTCCATGGAGACACTTTCCCATGGACGTGTAGGAACCGGTAGGGGCTCCAGTAATCCTCTTTTCTATTGGTGGTCCGGCTTGTCTTGTTGGCAGATCATGCAAGTCCGAACAAAATGGTCCACATCCTCCTCCATAGATGGCCAGTGGTATCCACATCGCACCAAGGCTAAGGTACGCTCCATCCCCGGATGCCCCGCCCACACCGTGTCGTGGCACTCCTTCAAAATGGTTTTCCTCAGTCCATCACCCTTCGGGATGTATACTCGATTCCTCCTGGTGTACAAGAGCCCGTCTTCAAACCAGAACTGCTTGGCCTTTCCTTCCTTCGCCAAGTCGATCAACTGAACGGCTCCATCAGATGCCAGGTTCTTCCGTATCCGATCCTTCATCCATGTTGAAACTTCGCTTCCCTGCCTCACAACCAAACTATGGACTACTGCTAACTGGCCTTGCCGACTCAGGGCATCAGCGAGATGGTTTGTCCTCCCCGTTTGATACTCTATGGCAAAATCAAATTCAGCCAGTAGTTCCTGCCACCTGGCCTGCCGACTATTTAGCTTGGGCTGCGTTAAGAAGTGGCTCACCGCCGTGTTTTCCATCTTCACGATGAATGATGCCCCCAATTAATAGTGCCTCCAAAGGCGTAAGCAATGAACAACCGCCAGTAACTCCTTTTCGTGTGCCGAGTACCGCGTCTCGGCCCCACTTAGCTTCCTGCTCTCATAGGCCACCTGGTGTCCACCTTGCATCAACACCCCTCCAAGCGCAAAGTCCAAAGCATCTGTATGCACTTCAAATGGCTTCGACATGTCGGGCAATGCCAACACGGGATCTGTGGACAGGGCTTCCTTCAACTTTTCAAACGCTTACTGGCACGAATCATCCCACTTCCATGCCTTGTCATTCTTGAGAAGCTCCGTCAGTGGAACCGCTATCTTGGAATAATCCTTCACGAAGCGACGATAGTAATTGGCCAACCCAAGAAACGATCGAAGCTCTGGAACACAGCTAAGAGGCCTCCACCTCGTGATTGCCTCAGTCTTCTTGGGGTCCATCCTTATCTTTCCCAGCTCGATAATATGACCCAAGAAGTCTATCATTTTCTGTGCAAACAAGCATTTCAAAGGCTTGTCATACAACTGGTTCTCTCGCAACCTGACAAGTACCCGTAGCAAATGCCCAAGGTGTTCCTTAAATGTGCTGTTGTAGACCACTATATCATCCAGTTAGACCACCACAAATTGGTCTAAGAAATCCCTCAGCACCTGGTTCATGAGAGTAAAAAACATAGCTGGAGCGTTTATCAGGCCGAACGGCATCACCTTGAACGCGAACGCCCCATAATGTGTCACACAGGTGGTTTTGTGTTCATCTCCCTCCTTGACTCGAACCTGCCAGTACCCCGACCGCAGGTCGATCTTGGTGTAGAAGTTCATGTGGCACAACTGATCAAAACAATCAGCGATCAAGGGTATCGGGTAACGATTCTTGACCGTGATTTTGTTGAGCGCCATGTAGCCCACGCAGAACTGCAACGACCCATCATGTTTCTTCTGGAACAAAATCGGTGCTCCAAAAAGGGACCTTGCTGGCACAACAATCCCACCTTCCAACATCTCCATCAGCTATTTCCTCAACTCCTCAAGCTCTGGCTGAGTCATCATGTACTGTGCACGAGCCGGGGGGCCTTGCCCCTGGGATCAACTCAATCTCATGGTCCACTTCCTGCTTGGGCGGTAGTCTCTTGGGCAACTGATCTGGCATCACATCCTGAAACTCTCTCAGCAGTCGTTTCACCGAGGGATCTATCGGTCTTGACTGTCCCTCAAGCTCTTCCCAAAACAGGTGTGCTAGGAAGCTCTCCTCATTCCATCCCAGTCCCTTCTTGAACTACATGGCCGAAATCCATTTTTCCTCAGACCTTCCGGGTAGCGTATGAATCATACATGGGTTATCGCCCATTATGATCAGCGTGTTCCCGTAAGGGTATATTGTAATCCGCGCATCCCGTAAGAAGTCTAAGCTCATGATGAGCTTGAAATCATCCATCTTCACGGCATGGAAACTTGTCTGTCCCACGAACTTGTCAGCCTTGACATTGCACGTTCACGCCACCCCCACAATGGGCTGCGCTGGAGAATTGACCGCCTTCACTCTGCCGATTGACTTCTCCAACACGAGTCCTAGCCGTCCCACCTCGGACTCGGCCAAATAGTTATGTGAAGCCCCTGTATCAATCATGGCCCTTATGGGTTTCCCATTCACCGCGAGATCTACAAACATCAGGCCCTGATTCTTGTTCTTCATTGGCTGCACCATTTCTATCTCATCCTCGGTCAAGGTAACCGTCGGTCTACCCACCATCTCGGTCATCCATTGTTTCGCCTCCCACTTAGCCAAAGCCTGATCCAACCTTTCTTCGAATGACAGGGGAGCCATCGTTTGCACGCCCACTAAGGAATTGCAATAATAGCTCATGGCACCCACTGGTTCAAACTCTTCTCCCTCTTGGTCTCCCTGGATACGCCCACCTGACGATCCAGCCTCTTGGGCAGAATCTGATCCCTCTGTCTGTAAAGCATTAACAAATGCAGGTTTGTCCGGGCAATCCCTCACCATGTGCGGTCCCTTACACAAGTAGCATCCCGTGAACTTTGATTGTCCACCTGCGTTGTTGCTCAAGCTCGAGCTCTGTCCTACAGCTTTCCAACTAACCGTGGGGTTTTTCATCATGTTGCCCCCTACTCCAGGGTTATTCGTGCTTCCTGCACTCTTTGTGGCAACCGGCGCGCCCTTTCCAACCTTGCCACCAACCTTTGGGGCAACAGCACCTGCCGACCTTGATTCCTTTCGAGGGTCCTCATGAAAATCCGTCAGGCCTTCTGCAAAGACCACCGCTTCATCATAACTGTGCACCCTAGCTCGTTGGAGTTCCAGTCTTGCCCATACCTTGAGCCCGTGCTTAAAGTCATGCAGTTTGTAATCTTCCGGATGATCAGGGAGGTGCAGCATGAGGTCAGAAGTGTTGCACATACTCCCCAACGGTGCTCATGTGCTGCGGAGCTTTGAGTTTCAAAAGGGCCTGTTCCTTCACGTTGTGTGATGTGTCCATTTTAGGCGCATTATTTAGTAGTATTTAGGATCACTTTTGTGCTCTTTTATTATCAAGAGCTTGTGTTTTACCTTGAAATTCACTTAGGAGAGGCAAAAGCAACTTTGTATTCTTTTACCTCTTTTAAGTGGATTTTGTGTGACAAGGGAAGAACACGGAAGCAACGGAGACCGGAAGACATTGAAGACTATACTTTCGAAGACTTTTGGATACTCACTTCAAAGACATGAAGACCGGAGGCCGTTGAAGACCATTTTGGAGCTGTTGAAGACTTGAAGATTGAGAGGGATGGCTATGAAGAAGACAAAGAAACAATGCAAAACTGTGGTTGCCGTCGCGACCCCGTCGCGACACCGTCGCGAGTCGCGACGGACACCGTCGCGAGTCGCGACCAACGGGCGGCTAGAAATCATTCTTATTTTCTTTGCACTATAAATACCATCTCTTTCTTCTTCTTCTCCAGCTTTCCCAGCCCGCTTTTCTCTCTGGTTTTGGGCGAAAATTCTAGGTTTTTCTCTTCTTTCTTTTCTTAGCTTTCTCTTAGTTTAATTATGTGTTTTGTTGTGCTAGAGTAGTTCTTGTTCTTGGGAGAAAAGGATTGAAGCTTCCATTATCTATGTAGCAAGAACTCATTTCTATCTATCTATTTGATGTTTTTGCTATTGTGCTCTTATTGTGCTTTGAATGTTAATTGTTGATTCCATTAATGTTGTTGAGAGCTTGATGATATGAATGCTTGTATGAATTGCTAGCTAGGGTTTGGGGGATTTGGGTTAATTTCCCCCCTGTTCTTGTTAGGAATGTATGAGTGTAAATTAGAGCTTTTGATTGTGTTAGTGTGTTGACAATGTGCTAGACGAATGTGATTGATGTCGAACTCTTCGTCATGTTCGTTTGTGTAGCAAACGAGAGAGTCATATGCTCGCGGATGAATGTGCGTTGCACGTTCATCCAATCTCGTGTAATTGCATGAATTGGTTTAATGCTTAGTCACGGTGTAGTGGTCATGGGCATTGCCAAGCTTGTTGGTCCTTCGTGCTAAATGCCACCAATGACACCTTGAGTCGTGGTCGCGACTCGGGAGTCATTGGTGAGGTTTGACGAGAGATGTCGAACTCACTCTCGCAAACTACGAACTAAGAAGGATAGGAGTTTAGTCTCCACGACAAGTAGTTGAAGTATTGAATAGATGATTTAAATTCATTCTTGAAGCATTTGTTATTTGGCGTCTATGTATTCTTGACGGTGTGTTTCACTGCATGTGTGCCATGAGTGGTTTGAGCATAGGTAGTGCTTGTGTGGTTGAATTGCTTAGGTGTAGGAACGTGACGAATTCCGTAGCGCCTTTGCATGAAGATCTATGAGCATGAACTTAGAACTCCTTGTGGTGTGTGTGTTGTGGTACTTGCTAGATGGGTGTGTGAGCGTTGGGTCATGAATGCTATATGATGGAATGTGTGAATGATTCGATGAACTACATTAGATGTGGAAGTGGATATCCGTTGCCCCTAAGGCATTTTATCTTTGTAGTTTAAAACCCCTTTTCTTAGTTTCGTTTGATGATTAGCATAGTCACTTGACGTTGCTAGTTATCTTTGTTAACTTAGGAAACCAACCAACCAAACCCCCCCTTTTTACTTGCTTTTAAGTGTGTGTAAATATAGTTACTCCTAGCCTAGTATATCAACCATTTGTGTGCTTAGACGCTTAGGAAGATCCCTCTTCTCTTTGGACGACCCCGATTTGCCACTATCTACCTAGTTGTAGAAAGTAAGCATTTAGGGCTTATAAATTATCTTTTGCACAGGCGGGCGCAACGACCGCCCGCCCGTCATTGTGTGGATAGAAGTGGTGTTTCACTATCTCCTTCACTTGCTCCCACGACTCCAGAAGGACGGTTCCCTCGGCCATGCTTGCCTTCTTAGAGCGCCACCACAACTTTGCATCCCCATCTAGATACGCCACCGCAGTCGACACCCGAATGGCATCTTCTTCAATGTTTGTCGCATCAAAGTATAACTCCATGTCAAAGATGTAGTTGTCCAACAACTTAGAATCTCGTTCCCTCTCGTATACCTTCGGCTCCCACACCTTGTGTCTCGCATGCGGCCTTCCTACCTGGGCAGCACCGCCCCCATCTGGTAAGTTAGCCAAGGCCCTTGAAAGTACCATCACCTGGGTCTTCAAGTCCTCAACGGAGGCTCTCAGCACCATCCGTTCATCCCGAGCTAAGGTCTGTGTTACCTTCAACTCGTCATTTTCCCCCATGGTATTTTCCGCAGCTTCCTTTAGCAGTCGGATCTCCCGTTGAGCAATTTCCAGCTCCCTGCTAATGTTCGTAACATCCCACTCTGATAGATCGGCCCTTGCCTCCAAGGCCTCAAGCCGTTCTCTATTTGTTCTCATGTTATTACTCGCGTCTCCCACATGTTCCATCATCTTAGTCTTTCTTCAACCGTTCTTAAGAATCCTTCTTCGCCTTAAAGATCTTAAAGCTCTGATACCAACTGTCACGGGTCTCCCCTTTAGGGTCAGGAGAACTGTGAGAAAATCAATGCTAGAACGCAAAGAGTCCACCTAGATTCCACGGACGTTGCACTCAGCGGGTGGCTAGATAGCACACCAGGCCTTTAGAGGGATGTGGAAGTCTAGATTCACCGAGAAAGGAGCAGCAAACCCAAACACTCGAGTAGAGTGTCCGCACCGTCGTACTTAGGATGCAATACAAGTAGAAACCAACAACTTGGTGGAGCGAAAGCTCAATCTAGCTTATATTGCAAAATGAGGTAACCGGGTGTGAAGTTCATTACTCCACATATATGCGGTACGGAGGTTATCACAAGTGCCGGCTACATAGGCAAAATAAGGTCAAAGGCTAAAACAACACGTAGGCTTGGACCTTGATCAAAGTAGCTACGCTAACTTAATAACTAAGCTATTACAAGTATTTACAAGCAAAAGAGAAGACTTCTGAGACAAGGAGCTTGGTACGTGTCTTCTCGGACCGGGCGCAGCAATAACGGGCTGCTGGCAGGATGACCGGGATGCTGGCGGGACAACCGGGCTGCTGGCGGGACGACCGGGCTGCTGGCTAGGAGCTCGGACCAAGGCCACCCCGTAACACTGTGGCTGCCTGTCAACTATTTTAATTCATACGGTTGGACAGTAGGGAAATGACCTGAAAGTTTTCTAAGTGTTGAGTATCGGTATATAAAACCGGTGCCTAAACATCATCGTATCGGTGCTCACAAAAATTCAATTTTCCCACCTACCCAATTAGAAAATTTGAAATTATTTTCATTTCCCACAAAAAAATTGAGCATCGGTAAAGTATGGTCTTACCGGTTCTAAAAAGACCTACAACTTTTCATTATTTATGTTTTCTACCCTCAACCTTTTTAGAATAAGTTACTTTTTTAAATTGACCAAATTTATGTTTAATTAAGATTGTAAAACCATGAATTTGATGATGTAAATGTGAATTTGAGATTCCAGCGATAGTGGATTATATACTATAGTAAAACTACAATAGTGCCCAAACATTTTTTGAAACCCTAATGACCACGTAATCCACGTTGATGAGTATCATATAGGTTTATGACATGCCTATGAGTAGGTACAAAAGATACCTCGTCACCGATTGTAGTCCCCAGGGTAAATTTTAATTTGTTTGCAAAAAGGCCCTCCAACTAAACGTCTCAATTACGCTAACTTTCCCGCCTTGTACACCCATGATATTTCATTTCATTAGATAAAAAAGAATGATTAAAATAATTGTTACACCACTGGCACTTGACAGAAAGCGCTAGTGTATGGTGTCGAGTTAGCCAGATGTGCTTAGCTAGTTTTTAATTTGAGATTTTGGGAACTTTTATAAAGATTTGATACGATCCTCTAACTGACATTGAATTACATAAGTGATTGTAAAACACACCAGGGAGTGTAGATGTACGATGGTATTCAAGCAGATTTCAATTTGGAGTTACGAGTAAACTTTTTACTTTTTTGCAATTTTGTCCCTCCAAGAAAGTTGGAATTGTCGGAATACAAATTTGGCGATGAAGAAACGAAATTCAATGTGGGGGAAATGTACTTTTACAAATTGGACCCATTTTAGTGAATCGAATGACGTCTTTTGCGAGATAGGAATAAGCTTGTAAATTATGAAATGACCCCAAATGTTGTTTATTGTGTTCCCACAACTTCAAACCATATAAATCTTGGTAATCACAATTATATATGGTATTTAGTTATGTGTCAATATTTAGATTATTTTTAACATTAATAAAATATGTCATTGTATTACAATTCGTGACAAGATGGTGCTCAAATTATCCATACGGGTGCCTATAGGCTAATGTACTGGTGTTATAAACCAATAAGGCAGCTGCGTGCGGGTGCGTTGCGACACCATAATTTTGTCAACGACATTACAAAAACTTACCAAAATAAAAAATATATATCGGCATCATCCGTGTGTCCATCAATCACAGTATTACTACAATACCAAATGTAAATGTCAATTTGCAACCTTAGTAATTAGGAAATTTCAGGAATAATAATGCGAGAATGGTTCCACTTCCTTGCTGCCAGCTACATTGTCCCCATCACGGGATAGGAAAGGACCGATCTCCTTCATAGCTTCAGGAAACTGGTAGCTCATTAATTTCCCCATGTGGTAACACTATCTACTCTGGTGTTGGCAATCAACCCATAGAGTTTCAACCGCACTCTCGAGTGCAGAGACACAAGATTCAATTGACGGTATGGAGGTAGGAGAAACATTCTTGTAGAATAATTCTACAGCAATTTGTGTCATAGGATGACCCCATGTGTCATTCTCATAGTTAGGCACACCTGCTAATGCACAAAGTGAAGAAATCAGACTGCAAAAATCATACGAGCCAGACTTCTTCTTGTTCTCGGTAAGGGCCTGATATATTCCATCTCCTACATTCTAACGAAGTTTCTTTTTGATGGAATACAACTTGATTATCCTCATCTTGTGCACTTCAGTGTTAACCGTTACTGGGTCGATACGGGAGGCCACAAAGTGATACCACGAGTTCATTTCTGGAGTTAGTGTTTTCTTATGAATTTTTGTCCACCCAGGAAACATGGGAGCATCCGCCTTGGTTCCTTCAGTTGTGATGCACTTAACCAATGTCTTCCATACATCGTCATAACAATCCTAAATGATCATTATTTTTGGAATTTTCATAATCTTGAAATAAAACATAGATAAAATAAGGTATCATTCACATAAGTAATATATTTCCACTTCACTGCATCGGTTTGAGTGAGAGAACAATACCTTTTTGAAGCTCTTTCACCTTCTGGAAAAGATATAGGGTTTGCTCAAAGAAGATGTGAAGAGGTGGTTATGAATGTAAGGTAAAATAACGACCGAGTAGTTTGATTATAGCATAATTTGCTAGCACCAGTATTAAAAACTACTGGTGCTAATATCAATGTAGCCCCACGCAGCTGCGTGGGAATTATTTTTTTGTGTTATTCAGAACTGGACTAGAGAGCAACTGATAAAATTTTAGACTAAGTGTTGAGCACCAATACTAGAAACTACCAGTGCTAAAAATCAACGCAGCATCACACAGCTGCGTGGGAATTCATTTTTGTTATTCAGAACGGGACCAGAGAGAAACTAACAAAATTTCAGACTAAGTGTTGAGCACCGGTACCTTACCGGTGATTGAAAACAGGTGCTCAAACTCTGTTTTCAAGTACGTACACTCTGCTTCAAAACATAGCAGGTTCCTAAGTCAATAGCACCGGTATTTATTGTTTTTCTGATGTTATTGGGCAATCCATACATTTTGATTTTTCTGAAAATTGCTTGAGGAAAAGACTATTTTCAAACATAGGTAAATAATTCCACTAAAAATACTCTCTAGGCTAAATAAAACGGTCCTGGCGAGTACAAAAGTGAGCAAAATACAAATGGAACACCCTATCTCTTCCCCTTCAAGACAACATCACCACCCACAATTTTTCCATTCTCGTCCACCCACAGTCCATCCCCATGTGATCGCCTAATTAGAGATGGTTCACCAATGTTATCCAAACTAGGGAAAGCAGGCGGAAACTCTGCAACATCCGATTTGACATTAATTCCAATTTCATCATAAAAAAACACTTCTTACCGTGGAGTACAACGTGCCACTTCTCATTGCTTGGGTCTCTGATGTAGAACACCTGGCAAGCTTGAGCCGCTAAGATGAACTTGTCATTCTCATATCCCACACGATTCAAGTAAACTAACGTAAAACCCATGGGCATCTCGGTTGGTACCCTGAAACCATTTTTAACCCAACGGCACTTGAACACTACCACTTTAAACTCCACATAATCCAACTCCCAAATCTCCTGGATGACCCCTTAAAATGCCATCACAGCAACGATTGGTTTTTTGTCTCTCTGGCTCGGTTGCCACATGGATTCCGATTCCAAAAAAACCCATTATTCTGAGTTGTGCTTCTGTTATCCTTGGAAGCAGTTGAAAAACTGTATCCATTTATATCATAGCCATGGTTTGAAATTGATTCTAAAGGAACATATTTCACCAAGTAGTGCTAATTTATCCCTTTTTGATATAGCCTGATAACTCTTTCAAAGATGCAATCAACAAACCCTATTCTTTTTGCCTAACAATATATTAGCGTAAGAAGCAGACATTCTCAAAAATTCTCCTTACTATACCTTACATCCTGTCATCACTTTCAGATAAAAAGAAGTTGGAGTATCTCTTAACTATGCAACCCAGTTTTCTTGCAAACTCCTAAAGTTTTTATGGCATCCCCTCCACATTACATCGATTATAAAACCGTTTAATAAACACTGCAGAATGCTCAAGTTGCAACTGGTTCAATGGTCGTTTAGGATACAGTTCTTCCAACATTGACATGTGTTCATCAACATAAATAGCAGTCTCACTACTATTACTCAAAACATAAAGATGGACTTTCATCAACTCAGCATTAAGTGGTGTGTATAGCGTACCTTTCAAACGTGGGATACCATTCTTCCTGCCATTGTGGAGATGCTTGGGAACTCTAACTGCCATTCTCCCAGGAAAATTTGAAGTACAATACTCAATGATCTCCTCCGTGACATACCTCTGGACAATGCTAGCATCTGGTCGGCATCGATTGTGTACATAACCCTTGAAGACCCCTATATGACGCTCAAACGGGTGCATCCAATGCATCCCAACGAGACCAAATATTCTAATTTCTCTTACAATGTGGACTACAAGATGGACCATAATGTTAAAGAATTCCGGGGGGAAACACTTCTCACACAAACAAAGACCAAGTGTCCCCTCGTGCTCCAACTCATTTTGCTTATTTCTGCTAATATTCTTACGGTAGATGGAGTTGAAAAAGAAACACATGTGCGTGATGCAGAATCTCACCTCTTCCTCTAGAATCCCACAGATAGCCACGGGAAAGATTTGTTGCATAACACGTGACAATCATGTGATTTCAACGCATTAAGACGTAATTCATCATTCACAACCCAACTTACATTATAAGAGTAGCCAGATGGTACCTTGAATCCCCCAATGCACTCACAGACCAACCTCCTGTCGCTGATAGAAATATTGTAAGGGGCTGGTGGCAGGTACGTCTGTTTACCTTTCACCTCAAGAGCTAAATCAACTCTTATACCAAGCTCCACTAGGTCGTTTTGTGCATTCAAGTAGTCCTTCGTGTTACCTGGAATGTTAGGCGGAGTACCAATTAAACTCACATACATTCTTCTCTATATGAATCACATCCGAACAATGGAAAACCTACAGAGTCTCCCAATACGGAAAATCGAAGAATATCGATCTTTTCTTCCAAGGTCCATCATTTAAGGCAACCACTTTTGATATCTTTTTCCCTAGAACAACATTGAGTTTTTTCACCTTGTTGTGGATGGCAAACCCACTCAATATTCTTGGCACCTTCCTCCCCCCCCCCCCCCTCAACAAAATGAATCTCATCATCTTGTAACTTGTGGTTTGCTGGGAGGAATTTCCTATAAGCGAGATAGATAGTTTTTCGACCATTTTTCAGCTGCGTAAAATCACTTCCTTCCTCACACACGGGACATGCCTTGTGGCCCTTAAAAACGTAACCCAAAAGATTACCATATGTAGGAACATCATTAATAGTGCAGAACAACATCACCTTCAGAGTGAACTTTTTCCCATGATGACCATCGAACACCTCGACACCATCCGACCACAACAGCTTCAAATATTCAATGACTAGGGCTAGGTAAGTATCGATGTCATTTCCGCCTTGCCTCGGACCGAAAATCATTAATGGCATCAAAACATATTTCTTCTTCATTCTTAGATAAGGAGGCAGATTGTAAATACAAAGTATAACAGACCATGAGCTATGTCTTGATAACATATTACCAAAGGGATTCAAACAATCAATACACAGAGCCATTCGCAAATTCTTGGGTTCTTCAACAAACTTATGATACCTGTTGTCAAAATTCTTCCACCGATCCCCATCCGCTAGGTGATTAATGATATCATTATCAACACAACCCATATCCTTGTACCATGTCATGTTTTTCGCATCCAACATTCTTGAACAACCTCTTCAGCCATGGGGACAATGGGAAGGTACCACAGGCATTTCGCAGGGATCCATTTTTTTACTTTCACACTGACCTCTTCATCAACAAAATCATTTATTCTTTGCTTATAACGAGATACCTTGCATACAGGGAAAGCCACCGCTTTTTCCAACACATCTTAATACAAAACACAATCATTGGGGCATGCATGTATCTTTTTATACTCCATTCTCATTGGGCACAGAATTCTCTTTGCATCGTATAGGTTGTCCGGTAAACCTATTTTTTGGGTAGGGTGGGTTCTCAATCAAAAACTTCAACAACTTATTCTTCCTAGTATCGGTCCACAATCCAACGTCTTTCAGGTTAAACAACTCCATCAAACATGACATTACATTGTCTTTCTCTTTGCAACCAGGATACAACGGTTTGTCCTTCTCATCAAAAAATGTTGACAAAATATTGACAAAACTTCAGGCCTCCCCCTAAATTCATCCACCACCTCCTCACACATGTCATCCAATTTT
Organism: Rubia yunnanensis; assembly: GCA_037428765.1. Lineage (NCBI taxonomy): Eukaryota > Viridiplantae > Streptophyta > Magnoliopsida > Gentianales > Rubiaceae > Rubia > Rubia yunnanensis. The sequence goes on from CM075065.1 coordinate 77,883,687, forward strand.
AAAAGGTGGTATACAAAATTTGTCATTCAAAATAATTGTTAAAAAAATAGTGCTCCACTTTGTGTTCCTCTATAAAAATGACTAAAAGCATGAATCATAGTCGATACATACATGGAAAACAATAAACAATATCGATACATACATACTGATGCATATATTGAATAAATCAACGTCTAAGCTAAGATCTACATTAATAACTACAACAAACAATCATCGAAATTCAAAAGCATGAATCAGAGTCGCCAATAACTACAACAAATAGTCATCGGAATCTAAGAGCATAAATCAGAATTGATACTGTATTTTAGGTCGGTAATCTCTCCAACCTAAATTTATGTATCAAGCTACTATTACAAACAATGATGGATTAGGGAAAAACATATCAAATATTTGTAAAGAAGTAAGAGAGCTAATCTTTCTATCCCTTTCAGCTAAGCCTTGTTTCTCAAACAAACACCCTATTATGAGCCTTCCCATATCTTCACTGATCCCACCTCTCAGACCACCTCCAAAACCTTCCATCTCCATTGTCTACTGGGAAAGGCCGAAACCTAATACTATAAAAGTCAATGTGGATGCTTCCTAGTCTTCTACTAGCTCAACACTTGGCCTTATAGCTAGAGACAACAATGGAAATCCATGCCTAATCAAGTCCACAAACACCTCTGCCAAGTCATCACTTGAAGCTGAAATGAAAGCCATTCTATTTGCTTGTCAGGTTTTTCCATCACTGGATTGCAATTTCAAAATAGAATCAGACTCACTGCTTGCAGTGAATATGATTAACAATCCAAATGGAGCTAAATGGTCCCTCTATACACTAGCTTTTCAAGTTCATTCCTTATTAAAAGAGGCCACCCTCAAACATATTTTCAGAGAGTGCAACTCTGTTGCTGATGCCATTGCTAAGCACAAATCCACCCACCTTGAGGATTTCAGCTTGAATCTCTCTAACATCCCTGCAAACATCAGAGGCCTTATTAATTTAGATAGAGATCATACCCCCTACATTAGAACTCATATGCATGCTACAAAGGACGATTGATACTGCTGATTTTTGTTTTCCTCTTTACTTTGTCTCAGGAACCACTTCAGTCTCTTCACACCAGGGATGCAAATATGGCATGGTATGCAATGCTCCAGTGCTCCAGTTCTTCTTGCTGATTTAAACAAAAGGCTGTCTGATTGCCGATTGCATTACTCCTCACACAGTATCATCCATCAGACTGCCTCCTTTGTTTTCTTGGATTGTATTTTCAATTGGCAGAATGGTAGTTGTCTGGCCAAAGTAAATAATTAACACATGGGGTGGAGACTACTTACTTTGGAATCGCAACTACTATCTCTACTCTTATCACATATGTAATTTTATCTACAAACTATAGGCTCTAAATGCTAGCTATTCTTTTGGAGGCAATGAGGTTGCCTCAGTAGAAAGTCCGCAAAAATATCTCTCTGTTACTAACTCTTCTTCTCAAAGGTTTGGGGGACCTTATATATTATCCCCCACCCTAAGGTGTTTTTAATTTTAAAAAAAAAATCAAATATACTAACAGCATAGGAAAATATTCAACTGCATCATCCTAAAAGGCCTCATCAGACACCAATATGAACAACACAACATTAGTTGTTCAATTCAAATTTTCACATCTCTACGGTCAGCATTACTTGATCACGGGATTTATGCAATCATTTGTTAAGAATATAGCTATTTACAATAACCACCTAACAATCTAACATATTCGTAATAGTAATCCAAAACAAAGCAAGTTAGGGTTATCCGATTCATCCGAAAAAATAAATTTTGGTAGCAGGACTATACCGAGAAGCACCACAACTCTAACCATGTCATAAAGCTCTGAAAGTCATAACCGTGCTCTTTCTTACGCACCTGAAAACGCACCTGAATCATTACGCCCATAATCCAAATTATGACATGAAACTAAAACAGAGGCATTAAACCCTCAATAAGCCCCGGCTTTAAGGTATACACAATATCGAAACTCGTGCTAATAAAACCAGTAATTGAGACTTTTAAGTGTACCACTGGGTGGAGCTTTACGGAGCGGATGAAAAGTAGAATACACATTCCATGGGCTAAAAACAACGAGAATCTAGGTTAAAGATATTACCGATTCGAAAACCCTAGGAGACTGTGCGAGCGGTGAAGTATTGTGCACACCCTGGAGAAGGCGATGAGCATCATCTGAGCAAGCAGAGAGAAGACGGAGCGATATCGACGGCCTCGTCTCTGATGGTATCGCCCCTGATGAGGACACAGGGTGATCGGACGGCAGCCAGGGGAAGGCGGAGCGAGTCGATGGCCTCATCTCTGATGGAGGCACAGTTGCAGGCAGAATCGATGAGGTGGAAGAGGGCGGAGGTAGGATCTATTGTTAGATGGATTAGGGTTTTGGCTATATGTATAGGAGAAGATTTCAAGGGTTAAAGATTCAATTTATCAAAAGCAATTAACGGTTCAGATTTATGGTGGAGATTCAACACAGTAGAAGCTATTATTTGTTTCACAAAAGAGCTGCTACAATATTCATAAGGTTATGACCTATTACTACCTAAACTCTTTTTTTTTACTCCCTCCGTTCCCTGAATAAACTGCACACTTTCTATTTTTGTCTGTCCCTGATTAAATTGCAAACAATCATACATTTCCATTTTTGGCAAAGTTGACCACAAGTTAAATAACCGAAATGCCCCTGGACTGTGAAAAATTTACAGCCATTAAGGCTAATTAATTTTGGAATTGGAATAGGCCCTGGCCACTGTGGCATGATGGTTGGTGTGAGATTAATTTCATTTAATTTCCCAATTACCTGCACATATCACATGCATTCAGTACTGCTCCCAATGCTCCATTATTGTTCTTCCCATGCTCCCATTTACGCTCCCAACGCTCTCAACTAGCTCCATTATCTTCTTTTTTTCTCTCATTTCTCACACAATCTTCACAACTCATCTTCTCCTCTCTCTGAAATCTAAAAACCCTAGCCGCTCAACCTCTTTTATGCCATCGTTCTTTGTTTGAAAACAGTGTTTTTTGTATGGGTTTACTTGGCTAAATGATCTTTCAGCACAGCTTGTTGTTTCAGATCTAGGGTTTTCTTGATTCATCTTGGGGTTTTGCAGACGAAATCGATTTCATCATTTTTTTAAACTGAAATCACAGCGTTTTAAGGGCCGGTTTATGTTTGGATGTTTGAAAACTGTGTTTTTTGTGTGCGTTTACTTGGCTAAATGATCTTTTAGCACAGCTTGTTGTTTCAGATCTAGGGTTTTCTTGATTCGATTTGGGGTTTTGCAGACGAAATCGATTTCATCGCTTTTTTGAACTGAAATCATAGCGTTTTAAGGATCGGTTTATGTTTGGCTGTTTGAAAACTGTGTTTTTTGTGTGCGTTTACTTGGTTAAATGATCTTTTATCACAGCTTGTTGTTTCGAATCTAGGGTTTTCTTGATTTGGTTTGGGGTTTTCCATACGCAATTGATTTCATCGCTTTTTTTAACTGAAATCACAGCGTTTTAAGGGTCGATTTTATGTTTGGCTGGTTGATTTAGGGTTTCTTGAAAATAAAAAGATGTTGTTTATGTACTGGATTCAGATCTAAGGTATTTCTCGTGTTGGATTTGTGGTATTTCCCATTGTTCTTAGGTTTTCCTGGTTGAAAACTGAATGAATGTGTCTGATTCTTGGCTTTCACTTGGATTTTTCGAGGTAAATGAACATGGGTTCGTAATTTTTAACTGAAATTCATGCTCTTTGTGGTCTGGGTGCCGATCTAAGTTATATCTGGTGTTTTAACTGTGATATTTGCCATTGCTCTTCAATTTATGTTGTTTTAAACTGAATGCATGCATATGTTAAAAATTGATAATGATGTTCTTTTTTTTCTTGGTTCAGATCTAGGGTTTTCCCTTGTGTTGGATATGCCATATTAGCCACTATTTGTTAACATTCTGCTAACAATATCTTTTTGAACTGCCTCTGATGGTTCATGGTGATAGGGTTGTGGCTGGTCAAGGTAAGTCTGTCTCTTGCCAACCCTTGAGTGAATCTGAGTTTGACTCTCAGTTTTAGTCTAGTTATGATCCCACATTATTTACTGGGCTTGATGACATTGAGTCACAACCAAAGACCAGTACTGTTTTCCCACCCCATTACCCTGTCCTCGATACTGATTCATATGACTCTGGGGATACCCCTGTGGCCACACATTTTAGCCATGTACCTGAATTTGTCATGTACCACTCAGAATCAGATGAGGATTCAGATGAAACACCGCCCTCTGATAATGATCCTGACATAACACAACCCCCTGATCCTGACAATTATTATGATGGAACCCAACCCCTTGATTCTGATGAAACCCTACCCACTGATTCCGATGAAACCCTACCCCCTGATTCCGATGAAACCCAGCCCCCTGATTCTGTGTATGGAACCCTACCCCCTGATACTGATCCTAATGAAACACAGCCTCCTGATCCTGACATTGATTCCGATGATACCCGACCCCCCGACTCTGATGAAACCCAATCCCCTGATTCTTATAAATCAGATTCATTTGAATCTTGGTGTGATCCACATCCTTCAGTGTATTTCAAGGGTAATGAATTCCCTAAGTATGGCGAGCCAGGTTTCTGGGAAACTGGGGCTTGTCTTTATCCTGGTAACTGGCCAAAATGAGGAAAAAAAGTGATTACGATGCTGGAAAATAGTGTCATCACCACAGGTATGGCTCTTTGGCTGCTTTTTAGTTTTAATCTAACTTTTTAATTTCAAATTGTTGTACATATACTAACTATTTGCCTCTTAATGCAGGATTGTTTATACAGTGTGGGTGTTGTTGGCTTTTACAACAACTACTTCATTCTGTGTTTGTCTGTGGTTACATGTTTGCTACTTGGCAGTGATAGCACATGTGCCGCTTGTTATATGCTGGGTTTTTTAAAATCTTGGTGATGTTTTACTTCAAACATGCAACCACTCAGATTTTGACTCAGATTCAGTTGAAAACTTAGGTGATTGTTCCCCATTTTTCAACTGAATCTGAAGCAGAACCTGAGTCAGGAAAGGCATGTTTCAAATCAGGGGCAATAATGGGAGCAGTAAATTGTGATGCATGTTCAGGTGGTTTATATATGCAGCCATGTAGTGTTAGTCACTAGACTTACCTGATCTTGGCAGGGCATTTGTTTATTGATATCATAGCTAATATGTGTGCTTGTTGCGTATGTGCTTGTTGCCATAATTTATTATGCAGCTGTGATGAATGAATAAACATGTAGCCATGCTTATTAGTTTCTAAACTGATCTGATCTTGGCGGGGCATGATGTGATTAAACCTAGCTCTGAAATTATTTGCTAAGTTAACCATATTTTAGTTGTTAGCCACCTATGATGATACCTTGCATGAACACTTTGGCAGCAACCATGTTTTTACAAACATTAGGATGGCAGCTTTATAGTGTTTCTCACCGAGTTATTATATGTGCTACTTGCCATTCATCCCGGTTATAATGGTATATCATTCTGGACTAACCTATATTTCCTCATACTTAGAAACATATTTTTATACACAAGCTCATTTTAAAAAGCTTCTAACAAAAGGGAGTATAGCCCTCCCACCTTTTACAAGGTTGCCCTATAAATATACCTTATCAAAATAACTTGTATGTTTATCCTAGACCTGAATCTAGAAGCACAACCCTGCAAAATTACATCAGTTGCATGCCTACACTAACTCCATTATGATCAGCAGATCCTGTATGTTCCCAGTTCTGCCAATGGTCACCATGTATTCCAAACAAGCCCTTACTAACTCAGAATCCACAATCAAATTGTGGGGTAGAAAACCAAGCCTTCTTAGCCTTTCCTTTCCCATATGTGGTAGTTTGAAGTTATTGCCACCCCTGCATTTCATGATTTCTACCATAACACTTTACAAGTTTAGGAATATCTTGTCTATGACCCTAGGATTCTCCCTCTCAAAAGTATCATGCACATCTTGTAGTAGTCCATCTAGGTTTTGGTTTGGGTTTTACTGTTGTAAACTTTGAATTGAGGCAAAAAAACCCAAGTCCAGAATGTTTGAATCGGGTGATTTGGCAGGTTGGCAAACTAACTGAATGTTAAATCCATCTGAGGTGGCTGCAGCTAAAAATTCAGGGTTATTTGCAAATATGTGGGAAGGGGCATTATCTTGTTGTATGATAATTTTTTTGCTTGCCCATACTGGCCATTTTTCCTTTATAGCTGGTATGAGTTCATTGATAAGCTTGTGTCTAATTACATCTCGGGTGATGGATGTTATGGGTTGTGACATCATGGTTCCCCTAGGTCTATTTACAGTTGTGTACTTGGCTACTACATAATCAACATAAGGAAACACACCTATTTTTCCTTCAAACATTACATTACCCTCTATGTCAAATATAGCTCTACACACAGCACATAGAAACATGAGTTTTGGTATGTAATGCTTGCTTTGGGTGATTCTATATGGTTCTGGTTCATTGGGACCAAGAATATACCTCGTTGTAGCCTCTGTCATGTAGAACCACTTTTCATCGATGTGTATGATGTTGTGCATAGTCTTGAACTGCATGTTGCACTCCAGTTTGCTTAAACACCATTCCAGCCTTGATTCTTTCCGGGCTGTTGTTAGGCATGGATTAACTGCATTTGTGTGGCTTCTTATCTCCTTGCTTGCTATTGCTCTATGTATGCTACTTTTACTAACATTCAACTTAGCTGATGTGCTTCAGCATGTACGCCTGAACTTGAGTGGCAATGCCATTAGAGCCTCCAGGTCGATTGGCTTCTTGCTTCTTCCACATCGCCTGTGTCTTCTCGAACGGGTGCACATAGCCTCACCACTTTGAAGTTGCTGCCTAACTCGCTCCCAGATTATGCTGACGGTCCTCACTGAGCATGACCACTTTTCTGCTGCCTCCACTCTGCTGTTCTTCTGAAGCTTTTTTTTTATGTGTTAAAGGAGAAAATGTGCAATCTACTGTTGCTCGATGATGAAGATCAGAAAAAGTGTGGGTTTTGGTTTTCTGAATTTGGCCAGTTCTGGAAAAACTGGTCAAGTATTTCTGAGGGTTTTCTTTTGGTTCAGTGATTTGTAAATGAGAACTGTAATAAATGCTCTTTTTATAGATGAGTTTTCAGGATTTTTGTGGTAGTGAACAGTGTACGAAAAATTGTAAAGTTGGCTCCAAAACTAAAAATTTTGAAGCCAAACATTAAATTTTGGAGGGAATAATCAATGCTTATACAATTTTTAGCACTGTTTTCGAGTCATTTTTGGGGCACTTAAATTCTGACTTTTGGCACTTACAATTTCAGCTTTTAGACTGAAAAAGTGTCATTTTTGCACTATTCAATTTTGCCTCCACTTTTCTCTTTCTTGCAAATTATTCAAGGACGGAGGGAGTATTTGAATATATGCCTGAGAGTAAATCATATTTGAGATTTTCTAACATTGTAGCTTTTAAAATATGCTACAATATCCCAAAGGTTGTGACATGTTACTACCTAAATTCAAAATTTTTTAATAACAAAATCATCTAACATGTAAATATGGGTGAATATATGTATACACATATAAAAAAACCATCTCACATATAAACATTAAACAACAATCACCGATACATTTATTTTATTTTAGCAGCTACTTAGGGATGCTTTAAATGGGGTTTATTTATTATTTTTTGGACCCAAGAGCAAACCTAAAAAATTCTGGAGGCAAATCACAAAATAGAAGACACCAAAATGCAATGAATTAAGAGATGATTGTGTGTTCAAAGTATGGGTTACAATGGGTGAACGGAAGCACATCTAGCACATTTATGGAAAATTACGCTTATGCCAAATTAATATTTCGTTACGACATTATCATTCTCTCCAAAATAAACAATTTTTGTTATTTTTGCATAAATATAGAAATAGAATATAGCAAAAAAATTGGGTGCAATGTTGGAAACGCTAGTATATGTTCTAGAGTAATTTAGAATTGATTACTTAGAAGTAATAAAGGAAAATAAAAAAAATATATGTTCTTGTGCCGCATTGTTAATAAATATTTCATTACGAACTTGAAAAACACAATAAGAGTGTATAGGATAGCATCACATCCAAGAGGATTTCAATTTGGAGTTACGAGTAAAGTTTTTACTTTTTGCACTTAGGTCCCTCAAAGAAAGTTGGAGTTGTCGAAACCTGATATTGGAGACACCAAAATGAAATTCAATAATTTCATGTATGGGTGAACGATTGCGACTTTGCAATTTGGGCATGTATGGGTGAACGAAAGGGTCTCGAAAGTCAACACCGATTACTTCTACACAATCTTGGAAAATTACACTATGGTCCAAAATTGTGTTACCCTATAATCCATTGCTCCAAAATACATGATTTTTGTTATTCTTACCTAAATATAGATATATTAAATAAATAAATTTTTCGGTGAAATATTGTAAAGCGCTAGTACATGTTCTAGAGTAACTCATATCATAAACAAATTTTCAAAAAAAAATCCTATTCTTGCTTGGAAATGTTGAAAAAAATTTATGTATCGAGCACCAGTACGATTACCGGGCCTTTTTTCATAATCAAAAGCAATGTAATTTACCTCTAAATAATCCTTACAAATGGCATTGAATGTTGTATTATATATCTCTATAGCAATGAAGAATGGTAGGAAAGTCTCATAAATGCAAAATCTTCTTCAATTTCCGCACACATTGAAGGTTTTTATATGCGTTCGTAGCAGCTATTATTTCAAAAACTGCTACTAAATGTAGTTATGTATCACATCAAACATTTAATGCTAGTGCATGAAGCAGCTTTTATAATAGACTAAATTATTTTTTGGTCCCCTACAAAGTATCTTTTACTATCTTTTGGTCCCCGGTTGCAAAACAACCTTTAGACGGTACCCTACAAATTCAAAACATTGTTTTTGGTCCTCAAACCCAGTTTCTGGCCAGATTTCTGGTTTTCAGGCTCACGTGCCATTTTTTCCGGTAAACTCAGGGCTAATTTGGTAATTTCACAAATTAAACACATTTAATTTGGTAATTTCACAATCAAGTTCCTATCTACATTAAATTACATTCCAGCCCATGTTCTTCTTCAACCAACATTTTCTGAAATTACATTCCAGCCGCCACCACCTTCCACCACCGCCGCCTTCTGCCACCACCTTCCATCGCCGCAGCCTTCCACCACTACCTTCTACCGCCGCCTTCAATTCAATTTTTCATCTTCCCAGCACCGCCAGCCAACTGATGGCGCTGCTGCTACTCAAAAAACATTGAAGAAAATTTCCAGACAAGAGAAACAAGAACACCAGCTCCAACCCACCATATATAAGCAGACCTTTCTGGCCTGAGGTAAGCGCATTGGCACCAAGTCCAAGCTGCTGATTCTCAACAAAACCAGCATTTCCACTCTCTTACTCACGAAGAAACTCTGCGAAGCTCCACAGGAAGGGCACCGCCAATCGTCGGGAAGTTTATCGAACGGCAGCCCAGTTGGGATGTGGTACGTGGAATCCCCAGAAGACTCATCGTACTTATGTCCGCTTAATCGACACTCGTGAATGCCTGTGTTCAGAATACAAAACTTCTCCTTGGGTCTTCTCTTTGGAGCCCCGTCCTTGGCTGCTTCGACTGCACCATCGGTGGAAGCCTCTTCTGCGAGCTTATCCTCTTTGGAAACATCAATGGATTTTGGAGGGGCAAAATGGGATTTTGAAGCAGAGAGGGGTTTGGAGATGATTTTTTGAGGAGGATTTTTGAAGAGCCTGGGATGGTATGATGGTTGAGTGAGTGGGGAAGTTGGGAGGTTGAATGTGAAACAAGGTCTTGAGGTTGCTGATGCCATTTTTGTTTGAGAGAAATTGGTTTCGAGGAGATTTTGTTGGCGGCGGCAGAGATGACTAAGTGAAGAAGATGAAAGTTTTCTTTTTATTTTTTATTTTTAAAACTCAGGGGTATAATGGTCATTTTACATATTTTGACCAATTTTACCGTTAACTTCCCCTGAAAGCCACCTTTGGGGACCAAACAAATTGTTTTGAATTTGTAGGGTACCATCTAAGGGTTGTTTTGCAACTGGGGACCAAAACATGGTATAAGATACTTTGTAAAGGACCAAAAAAACAATTTAGTCTTTATAATAACATGTGTTATGTAGTAGCGCTTTTTAGGGTATAGTTGTTACGATTTCTCGCCGATTCAAAAATACCTCACTCTAAAAGCGGTTCTTAAATAATTAACTGCTTTAAAACTATACTCAACAACTATTTTTCAATAATAGCTGCTATGATTTCCCATCTAACTTAATATAGTAGTGGATTTTAGGAAATAGCTATGATTTCCCGCCAAACTAAAATACCTCATTGTAGAAGCAGTTTTTCAATAATTAGCTATTTAACAATTTGTAATCGAAGCACTTAATAAATAATAAATGCTTAAAATAAATAATAGCTGCTACTGAATTATATAGCAGCGATTTTTTAAAATATGTACTACTAACTGCTGCTAAGAGGGGTTTTTCCACTAGTGATTCTATAAGCAAACATCCACACTCACACACCGCCTATTTTAACTCTGCAGCAACAATGTTAGGCCAAAAGAGCATTTATGGACCAACAAAGCTAACTAATATTGCAGCAAAATTAATAAAACCTAACAAAATCAATAAAACCTAACAAAATCATGCCTACAAATTAATAGACCTGGCAAACGGGTCTCTTTGGTCGGATATGGGTGAGACCCAATCGGTTCGGGTATAATTCAGTAGATTGTTTTATCTTCAGGTATCGGGTCTTGATCGGGTGTGTTCAGGTTCGGATGTTGAAATTTAGTTTTACCAATTTTTCTAGTCTTCACTAGTGTGTTCCAACATGCCTAGTTTAACCAAGTGCATAATAACGTAATACATAAAAGACACACGACTTGATTACGCAGTTCGGTGTAATCCACCTACATCTGCGGGGTCTGGCCTAGTTCAGAATGAATCCACTAATTAGAAAGATACAGTACAAAGTACAGTTTACAAAATACTTATCTTTACTAACTATATCGTGTGGACTCTGCTAGCTCCCCTAGCTACCGATCCGCCTTGATCAGACTCCCTCTGACCTCGAACTCCGTCGACGCTGGATCTCCTCCTCCCGAGGAATTAAGGTTTACGATTCTGAACTAAGTGCGGCAGGTCAGTGTGTTGGAACACAGTGTTCTGACTCTTTGCAACTTCTCGAAAGTCTCAAAAACCTGTGTGCAGATTTTTGCTCTGTTAAATCCGTGAGTATGCAGCCGTGCTTGTCCCCAATTTATATCCATGAATCAAATTGGAATACACCTTGATTATCTCCACAATATTCCTATTCCAAATCTAATTCTTGAAGCATATCCAAATCCCATAAATAAAGGGATTTACCTTATCTCATTATATCACATATATTCGAATAAATCTTCTCCATATAAGTAGGGATTTTCCATAAACCAATTATACTTCATACGCCTAAACATATAGCAGAATATACGAATTCCATTTATACCAAACTATTGCAATATTCTGACTTTGATTTCCATAAAAAAACTTTGGCGTAACTCTTTTGCGTAACTCTGATGTTCCAACATGGTCTGATTTGCTGTTCAAAATTAATTCACACAAAATTGCCAATAAAATATTTACTTGCAACTCCTTTGACTTTACAATCTCCCCCTTTGGCATTTTTGTGGACTCATAATATTTTGGACATGCAATTCCCAAACAGTATTCGAAACATAAATTCCAGAATTCCCTTATACATATATTCGAAACCCAGAAACCAAAAACCAGAATTCCAAAATAAACAAAGTACAGCCATATTGAATCAAAGTCTTAATCATCCAAATCCAAAATTTCTCCCCCGGGGACCACACATAGGCCAAAGGTACCACAGATGCATCAAACAAGATCATCAAAATTTTTTAAAAAAACATCAGTCTGTAGTACTCCCCCTGCATTAAACATACAAATTCAATCTTCCAATCTGGACTTCTCTGCCTCCAAACTTGCTTTCTCTGCCTGCAAAGCAGCCATCTATATACCTAAAGCACCAAGTCTGGCATTGAGAACCATCAGTCGAGCCTTCTTGTCTGCTACTGATAACGAGGTTGATCCAGAAGATTTCCACGGAAGATCATGAACCTGTCTCATCCCGAAAGTCTTTTTGTTGGGCCGTAGAAACTCAGTATCAATTATCACATCTGAGGCCTTTCCCTTCACTTTGGCACTCTTGGCTAGGGCAGATATTAAGGCAGGATAGATAACAGCATCATTTACTTTTGGAGCTGTAGCCTGTCTGACTAAGTGATGCTGAATGAGAAGACCAAGGTTAACTTCTTTCTGTGTTCCAACACAGTACAGCAGTTTTGCCATCTCCCTTGTCAAGGCTGTTGTATTACTCGAGGGCAACCAACAGTGCACTGCCACCTGATATAAACAAAAAAATCTTGATGACAAGCAGGATGCCTGTGAGTACCCGACTGCTGGCCACTCCACCTTATAACCACCAGATATAACACCTAATATCTCATTATCAGACAATTCCAAATTTTTGGGAAAAACTCCCCCTGTCTCAGGTGTTTTTAACCCAAACAGCATGTTAATCCTAGCAGCAGAGATGTTAATGACCTTCCCCCTAACATATACTCTATCAAACCATGGGGAGGTAACCTCTAAATTACCAGGCATAAGATTGAAATATACCTCTAGTACAACCTGTCTGTTGTACTGTAGCTGGATTGTTGCTGCTGTTGTCATGCCCGTCATCTTTAGAAAATCTGAGAATCCGCTCTCTTGATAGGCTTTTAGATCCAATGGTCTTTCAGCTATGAATTTCTTCTCAGAGAAAAAATCTCCCATTTCTGCAGCCTTTTCATCAAAATACACAGCAGAGTATGCCTTGCTGACCGAGGGTGGAGGTAATACCTTTTGTTCTTTGCTGTCGTGCCTTTTCTTGCTCCTTTTTGCTTGAGCAGAATCCTTAGCTAGGCCAGCCCTCCTCTTGCCTTTTGCCTTCTAATAAAACTCATCCAGTACCTCATCACTGGAATATGTCAGGTCAGGAACATCCTGTGTTGGAACACACCCTGATCCTTCAGCTTTCTTTTCATTCTCAGATTCTTCTTCTGATTGAATGTCCTCACCACTCTCAGACTCATCATTCTGGGCAGACATGTTTTTATCAGATGCTTCATGATCCTCAAACTCATCATTATGCTCTCCTCCTAAATCAGCATCAGAGTCTAAGTCCATATATTCTGGTTCATCCTTACATGTTGGAACACTCTCATCACTATCAGACAACTCTATTATGACCGATTTTCTTAATTCTTCCATCAGATTGGCACAGTTTGAATCATAAAATCCTAACTACGTTTTCTCTTCAATCCTTACAACTTTGCTACCAGCAATTTCACTTTCATCAATCTCTTTCAAATGAGCAAACCTCGGCATCGGAATATAACAATGTACATAAAATTTGTCCTTTTCCCGGAACTCAGCATATCGTCCCATAACAAATCTCACAGTATGATTCTCAAGCCTTATTCCTCCTAGATTCCCAGTCACTAACTCCTGTACTTTAACAGTCAAATATTTTCCTCTAACCATCTTAATCTTGGTTAAATCAACTGCAACTCTATTAGCTTCTAGCCATTCAAACACTTCATCCACACTTATACATTCAAAACCCAAGAATTTCAACGGACGAGGGTCAGGACCAGTTACCTTAGGTTTTTTCTTTTTCTTGCCTTCAGACGCTTCTTCTTGGGCATCAGATTTACCATCAGAATCCCCACTCTGTTTATTGATAGAATCCTTTTCCTCTTCCTTTTTATCTTCAGCTTCATCAGCCTCTACTACAGCTTTCTCCTCATTCTCCTCATGGTTAGTGTTTCCTTTGTTCTGATCTTGAGTTTGTGCCTTACCCGATTCGACACATCTTCTTGGCTCATTTAACACCACCAATTCCAAATTCAAGGAGCCCTGATCTTCCCCCATGAGTTCTGCCGCAACAGCTTCCAACATTGAAGAGTTTGGGTTTGACATTCTTAGGCACAATGCCGAGATGGAGAGGAGTGTTGAGTATTAGATTTTTTTTCCGGCAAGGATTTTGGGGAGAGAAATATTTGGCCGAGAGAGATGCGAAAGGTTGTATGCTAATTTGAATCCCTCTTTAACTCTTCATCTTATTCACCTCTTTTCCCGCGAAGTCCCTTTTTAGATTTCCCACACATGGTAATGATGGCCCTTTCTCTACTTGTCGTATCACTTTGTCTTCCTTAATTAACTTCCAACACACCATACTAACCAACTCCTATTTTTGTACACCTTTGCTCCTTCCATATTTTTTGTTCTTTTCTGATTTTGCAAAACGAAAATAACCAAAAAGACATATTTATAGGGAAAATAATTTTGGTAAAATTACCTCAAATTTGACACACACCTAGGTGTTGTCGAAGGCTCTCAAAAGTGGTGGCATCCAACGGCTTTGTAAATATATCTGCAAGTTGCTCGTGTGTTGGAACATAGGCTACTTCCACTTCTTTTCTTTCAACCAGATCTCTAATAAAATGATGCCTTATGTCAATATGTTTGGTTCTCGAGTGCTGAACTGGATTCTTCGAAATATCAATTGCACTTGTGTTGTCACACAGAATCTTCAAAGGTCCTTGGTGAACTCCATAATCTTTCAACATTTATTTCATCCATAACAGTTGTGCACAACAGCTCCCTGCTGCAAGATACTTCGCTTCTGCAGTAGATAGAGAGATTGAATTCTATTTCTTGCTATACCAAGACACCAAATTTGTTCCAATAAAGAAACAGCCACTTGTGGTACTTTTTCGATCATCAGCATTACCAGCCCAATCAGAATCACTGTACCCAATCAACTCTGAATCTTGATTCTTAGAATACCAAACACCATATTCTGAAGTCCCACTTACATATCGAATAACCCTTTTCACTGCAGTAAGATGAGATTCCTTAGGATCAGCTTGAAATCTTGCACATATTCCGACACTGAAACATATATATGGTCTGCTTGCGGTGAGATACAATAGACTTCCAATCATGCCTCTGTATAACTTTTGATCGACCGAAACTCCTTTTTCATCCTTCACCAATTTATCAGACACTCCCATAGGTGTTCGAACCGATCGAGCACTACTGAGTCCGAATTTTTTAACCAAATTCAAGGCATACTTACTTTGATTTATGAATAGGCCATTCCGTCCTTGTTTGACTTGCAGTCCAAGAAAGTAAGTTAGCTTTCCAACCATGCTCATTTCAAATTCAGATTGCATAATGGTGACAAAATCATGTACCATTGATTGTGAGGTAGAACCAAAAACTATGTCATCAACATATATTTGAGCAATCAGAAACCTTGAAGCTTTGTCAAGCACGAACAAGGTGCGATCTACTCCCCCTCGACGATAACCTTTCTGAAGAAGAAAGGTAGTAAGTCGTTCATACCATGCCCTGGGTGCTTGCTTGAGTTCGTACAACGCCTTTTTGAGACGATATACATGTTGTGGATAATGAGGATCTTCAAAGCCTTTCGGTTGTTCCACATATACTTCTTCATTCACCACTCCATTTAAAAAGGCACTCTTGATATCCATTTGATACAAAGTAAAATTCATAGAGCAAGCAATAGCTAGTAGAATTCGAATGGATTCTAACCTGGCAACTGGCGCAAAGGTTTCATCAAAATCAACACCTTCCACTTGTGTATAGCCTTGAGTAACAAGTCTTGCTTTGTTACGGGTGACTAGGCCATCTGCATTGATTTATTCTTAAAGATCCACTTCGTACCAATAACATTAATGCCTTTGGGGCAAGGAGTAAGATACCAAACATCATTCCTTGTAAACTGACCGAGTTCATCTTGCATTGCAGCAATCCAATACTCATCAAGTAAGGCTTCTTTATAGTTCTTGGGTTCAATTAGAGAAATAAAATAGTGTAATCCAGCCAGCCGTCGATAATCAACTCGAGGCACTGATCGAGTACTTCTCATGGTGGAACCAGGTTGGTCGTGTGTTGGAACATGGTCAGCTTCGGCAGAGTTAGGATCCTGTTGCTCATTTGGTTCAGCATGTTGGCGAAGGTCAACTGATGGCTTTTCTTTGTCTGGAGTTTGAGACTGTGTTGGAACATGTGTGTTGACAGATTCTTCCTCTACACCTTCTGGATGTTGTTCCTTTTCTGAATCATCCACAATAACATTTATGGATTCCATGAGAGTGTTGGTTCGATGATTAAAAACTCTATATGCACGGCTTTTGATGGAATACCCGAGAAACATTCCTGGATCACTCCGATTATCAAATTTTGCCAATTGTTCTCTATCTCTGAGAATATAGCAAGTGCTTCCAAACACATGAAAGTATGAGACATTTGGTTTCCTGCCTTTCCAGATCTCATAGGATGTCTTGCTTGTGAATGATCGAAGATACACTCTATTGATTGTATAACAAGCTGTATTGATCGCTTCTGCCCACCATTTCTTGTGAACATCTTTTTCTGCCAACATAACTCGAGCCATCTCTTGTAGAGTTCTGTTCTTCCTTTCGACGATGCCATTCTGTTGAGGGTTGATCGGAGCCGAGAACTCGTGTTGGATTCATAGCTCATCGCAGAAGGAACTAAACTGTTCATTCTCAAATTCTTTACCATGATCACTTCGGATTTGAATTATCTTTCCAACTGGACTCCCTTTTTCAGTTTGTAATTTCACTACAAGACTTCTAAAAACTTCTATTGTATCGGATTTCTCTTTCAATAAGGCTACCCATGTGAATCTAGAGAAGTCATCAACAAATACAAATATATATTTCTTTCCACCTATACTAGGTGTATTAACCGGACCCATCAAATCCATATGCAATAATTCCATATTTCTAGATGTAGTAATATACTGAACTGAAGAATGAGGAGATCGAATTTGTTTACCTTGTTGACATGGTCCACATACAACTCCATCCTTGCTGGTTAAGGTAGGCATTCCTCGTACAGCTTTCACATTTGCAATTTTCACCAGTGTTTTGTAGTTGATGTGACCGAGCTTTCTGTGCTAAAGAATTCCTTCATCCTGCTTGGAAATCATACATCGAACTTCTTGTTCTAGCAGATAGCAATTGTCTGCTGATCTTGTTCCAGAAAGAACCTTGTTTTCTCCATGCTTCACTATACATTTGTCCTTCTGAAATTCCACTATCATATTGTCGTCACACAGCTGGCTTATACTTATCAAGTTTGCCTTTAGATATTCAACAAATAATACACTTGTGAATACTGGAAAGCCTTCAATTTTCAGTTCGCCCTTGCCAATTACTCTACTTCTCTTTCCATCACCAAAGGTTACATATCTGCCATCATACGGAGTAATGTTCGTGAGGTATTTTGGAGTGCCAGTCATGTGGCGAGAACAACCACTATCAAAGTACTACGAATCACTGGAATAGGCTGTTAGAGAAGTGTGTGCCACCAGACACATACTGGATTTTTTAACAACCCATATCTTTCTGATCATTTTTCCCGTATGAGTATCGCCTGTGTTGGAACACAATTGTCTTCCTGTCATTTGATCTCTGATCAGTCTTCTGCACTGTTGCTCCGCATGTCCTTGGAACGTACAATATCTGCAGATGAGTGGCTTTCTTTGATACGGCATCCCATACTTCCATTTTACTTCTCGAATCCTAGCTTTGTGAGTTACTGATTTTTCATGAAATTCAGTCTTGGATTCTTTCCTGTATCCAATCCCGTGTCTATCACCAAAGTTTCTTCCCATATCCAGAATATCATCAAGCTTTGCCTTTCCGGAATTCAATTTAAAAATAGTTGCTTCAGACATTTCGGCCCTCTTGACTGCTGCTAACAGTTTCATGTTCAGTTCTTCATTATGTTTTTCAAGATCTGCAACCGTGGATTTTAGCTTTCTTTTCTCTTCATTCAGATCTTTGTTTGTGTCAGCTACTTGAACCCATATGGCATACATTTGTTCATATGTGCTATAGATTTCTTCATCACTTATA
Organism: Rubia yunnanensis; assembly: GCA_037428765.1. NCBI lineage: Eukaryota > Viridiplantae > Streptophyta > Magnoliopsida > Gentianales > Rubiaceae > Rubia > Rubia yunnanensis. Next base: position 77,901,817 of record CM075065.1, read on the forward strand.
GACAGATCATCATCTTCGTCGTTGTGTGCATCGTCCAGATCTATGTTGGAACATACAGCTTTACCTTTGTCAAGTGTGTTGGAACACTGATCCTCTGACATATCATGGACTTTTGCTCCAAAGGCTACATAATTACTGGTAAGTTCTTCTTCTTCTTTTTCATCATCTTCATCTTCACTCCAAGAGGTGACATATGATTTTCCTTGTTTCTTGCGAGTGTTAGCACACTCTGCCTGAATATGGTCATATCCTTCACATTCTCTACATTGAATACGTCCAGCCTGTTTTGGTTCGTTGTTCTGATTTCTCCCGAACTGCATATTCCTTTGTTCAAATCTCATTCAACGATTGTTGCTCGAATCTCGTTGTTTTTGTCCGCTTCCGCCAAACCTTTCCTGAGATTTCTTATTGACCACCTTCTTTAGCATCCTTGAGAAATTCTTTGTGATGAGTGCCAGTTTTTCAATCTCATCATCGCTGTCAGACTCGTGACTTTCCTTAGCTGGAGAAGCTTTGAACGCCAATTCCTTGGAGACTCTTTTTGTGGGTTACTGAAATGTCATCTCATATGTCTGTAACGAACCCATTAGTTCATCTAGACTCATGGTGGCTACGTCTCTTGCCTCCTCTATTGCTGCTACTTTCATTGCAAATCTTTTGGGAAGAGATCGCAGGGTCTTTTTTACCAGCTTTGTTTCTTTGTACACCTTTCCAAGTTGGTAAGCCATGTTGGAGATATCCCTAAGTTTTCCATTGAATGTAGCAATCGTATCGTTCTCCTCCATTTTGAGTTCTTCAAATTTGGTGGCAAGCATCTGTAGTTTTGATTCACGTACACGACTGGTTCCTTCGTGAACAGTCTCTAGAATATCCCATGCTTTCTTTGCTTGGTGACATGTAGATATAAGCTTGAACTGATTTTCATCAACAGATGAAGATCGCATTAAGTGCCTTCGAATTTGCCAGGGATTCTTTAAGGTCATCTGGAGTCCATCTAGACTTGTCTTTGGGTTTTTGACTCCTTTGACTTGACTCTCCTTCTACCGCCTTAGAACTTGTATCGGCATCTTCTGTAGGATGACTCCATTCATTCTCAACATAAAACCATGCCAGTTCATCCAGCGAATTGATGAAGACCCTCATGCGTGCCTTCCAATAGTTGTAGTTGATGCCTTCTAGTAGGGGTGATCGAGAGACTGAAGCTCCTTCTCTTGTCGTCATAGTAAAACTGGATCTCACTTTCCTTGAAACAACCAAGGGAACGATAAGTGACTCAGCTCTGATACCAATTGAAATTTAGTTTTACCAATTTTTCTAGTCTTCACTAGTGTGTTCCAACATGCCTAGTTTAACCAAGTGCATAATAACGTAATATGTAAAAGACACACGACTTGGTTACGCAGTTCGGTGTAATCCACCTGCATCTGCGGGGCCTGGCCCAGTTCAGAATGAATCCACTAATTAGAAAGATACAGTACAAAGTACAGTTTACAAAATACTTATCTTTACTAACTATATCGTGTGGACTCTGCTAGCTCCCCTAGCTACCGATCCGCCTTGATTAGACTCCCTCTGACCTCGAACTCCGTCGACGCTGGATCTCCTCCTCCCGAGGAATTAAGGTTTACGATTCTGAACTTAGTGCGGCAGGTCAGTGTGTTGGAACACAGTGTTCTGACTCTTTGCAACTTCTCGAAAGTCTCAAAAACCTGTGTGCAGATTTTTGCTCTGTTAAATCCGTGAGTATGCAGCCGTTCTTGTCCCCAATTTATATCCATGAATCAGATTGGAATACACCTTGATTATCTCCACAATATTCCTATTCCAAATCTAATTCTTGAAGCATATCCAAATCCCATAAATAAAGGGATTTACCTTATCTCATTCTATCCCATATATTCGAATAAATCTTCTCCATATAAGTAGGAATTTTCCATAAACCAATTATGCTTCATACGCCTAAACATATAGCAGAATATACGAATTCCATTTATACCAAACTACTGCAATATTCTGACTTTGATTTCCATAAAAAAACTTTGTCGTAACTCTTTTGCGTAACTCTGATGCAATACCATGTTCCAACATGGTCTGATTTGCTGTTCAAAATTAATTCACACAAAATTGCCAATAAAATATTTACTTCAACTCCTTTGACTTTACAGATGTCTTTCGGTAGTTTTGAAAAATATCCGAACGGGTCGGGTTTGGTTCTAGTTGTTTCAATTTCAATACAATTCGGGTATCATTTTTTTGAATCGGGTTCAGATCAAATTTGGTTTATGTTGTTTCGGTTTCAGGTACAATTCAGTTTTACATTTTTTTAATCAGGTTCGGATTGGGTTTGGTTTGAATCAGTTTAGTTTTGATACTTTTCGGGTACATTCTCTTTCGGGTCGGGTTTGGTTGGATTCCAATATATTCAATCCAAGTCTTGTTCAAATAAATATAGCAAATTGTCATTATAATGAACATAAAATTTTAATATATTAATTTTGTAAAAATACTTTAGCTGAACTAATCTATTATATATATATATATATATAATTTTACTAGTCACTTTAATGTATACTTTCAACTTTTTGAAACGAAAAATTATTTCTTTTGTAAAGAACATGACATTTATGCATATTGCAAACATTGATCTGTATACGTTACCGCATAAGGATTATATTAGTATGCAAGAACAAAATAGAATAGTTTGTATTTATTTTTTTTCTATTTTATGTTGTCGATCATAACTCACAAAACTCCCAAGTTGCAAGTTATAATATATTAATATATATATATATATATATATATATAGTAGTTCTCCTGACAGACGGTCTATCCATAAGTTTATAGACAGGCCATTAATTTTATACCTTATACATTCACATTTAAATACATATTATTACTTGTTTTAACTTTAAAAATATAATATTTAAATTTTATAAAAAAAACTTACAACATTTAAAGTTAAAATCACCGTGAACTGTCCATAAACTTATACAGTATTTAAATTTTATAAAAAAAATTTACAATTCATGATTGCTTGCTATACATTTTAAAATATTAGCATATTAAATTAAGATAAGAAAATATTCATAGAAAGACATGCTCATTTTTTCTTAATTAGGTAAAATATTAGTATATTACCAATAAATCCCTTTAGAACTATTTAACTTTACATAAACAGTCTTGGCCGACTTTATATAGAAATTAAATATCCCCTATTTACTAATTATAAATTATGAGTCTCATAAACAGTCTTGGCCGACTTTGTGCACAATCATTCATTCAAATTCAGAATGTGGAGTTTGCAGATTTCTACTACTCCCTCCATCTCATTCAAATATGCACATAATCTTTTTTCACTCAAAGTTGTCAAACTTTAACCACATATTTGAATAGATATATGAACAATAATATTATCATATGGCATGATATGTATGTTTTTTATATGCTATGGAGGAGTAATTATACTAATTAAGCATATTTTAAATTTAAGCATTAGAGAAAAATAGATTGTAAATGCAATATTATTTTAGATGTAATTTTATATTCTTACAAAAGAATTGGATGATTGAAAATATTGATTAAAATTTTTTTGCAAAATTTAATGAAAATAATTTTTCCGAAAGAAAATAATAATAACGAAAAGTTAATATTGTATGAAATTTTTTCTAATAATAAATAAAATAACTAATCAATATTAATTTTAGCTTATAAAATAATTTTAAATTAATAATTTACAATGTTCTTTTATTTAATACATAATATACTCTTAAAATAATTTCATCTAACTATGCTATTAATACACATTTTAAATTTATAAATTTAATTTATTATGTGATATTTTAACATTAAATAACATATCAACACTGTTTATAATCATAATGTTATTTTCAACTAAATATGATCAAGTTAAAATTTTAGACAGTAACAATTGTAACACACTATTCAATCATATTCGGGTCTTGTTCGGTTTGAGTTAACATTAATCCGGATGTATTCAAATTTGGATTAACATCACTTCGGTTCATTTCGAATCGAGTAGTAGTTGGGTATGATTAGGTTTCTTTCATTTACGGGTCCTTTTCGGGTTCAGATTCAGATTCGGTCCAAGTGCGGGTCCTTTTCGGGTTTCGGTTCAGGTTCGATTCGGGTTCAGGTGTTATTCGAGTTTGGGTCCCATCACCCGATTGAACCGTACCCGATTCGAGTTCAGGTGTTATTTGGGTTTCGGTTCAATCGGGTGATTTCGATTTCCGGTTATTGATTGGGTCTCACTATTTAGATGTTGGTTCGATTCGGTTCGATTATTTATTACCGAATTTTTGGGTTCGGTTATATTTTATCATGTCTACAAATTAATGAAGGCAAGGACCTCTTGGTTTTACGAAATCATTGCAGCAAGTCATTGCTTTTTTACTTCATAATCCCTTCATTTTAACTAAAAACAGTGAAATATACAAGCCGTATTACTTAATTATTTGCTGAACCACTATGTTTTCAATTAACTTAGCTGAGTGCATGTAAGAAATGAGAGGCAGGCATTAATTTATCTGCTTCTCATGGTTTTGGGCATTGTCCAGTAGAATTCTCATGTGCCGCTTAACAAATTCGGAGAATATGCGTCTGTGAAATAAAGAAAACAAGAAAATATTAATCTACAGTATATGAATAACTCACATGAGAGCCATGCGATGAGAATTCAACCAGATCTAAGGGAATTCTACAAATTACAGAAAAAGAAAATTTTGACTTAGGTACCTCAGAAGCGAAACTGGTCACGCCGATTCTCAGAGTAGTTCACGAACCTGAAATCGACAAAAATACCACTATGTCAATTCTGCGAACAAAATTTTTACAAGAAATTGGTTAAATTGAAGAAAACCAACTTATCGTGGATACATAATTAGGAATCTTCAGCCCAAAAAAATAGCAAGAATGTATAATCCGTGAACGAAAAAATATTCAAATCACCCGCTTAATTTGTTGGCTGATTTGGCAAAGCGCGGCCATCAATTTCAACCTCTAAAATAGAGGCTCACATCGATGCGGTCGATAAAATATTTAGCCACGTAATATTGACCCTCATCTTTGACCCTTTAATTGGAGATAAAATTTAGGGTTGGGGGTTGTTGGATAATCAAATTAGTTTTTACTATTTTACCATGGTTAGATTGTTGTCCAGTTAAAGCAACCAATGGTGTACGAGCGTAGGAGAGTAAGTTGTTATTAGTTGTGTTTAAAGTGCATAGTTGTGGCTAGATTATAGGAGTTAGTGTTAGTCTAGTGGAAAGATTATAGGAGTAGTTGGAGAGTTTCTATTTAAGTAGGAGTTGTTCTTTGTAAATAAAAAAACGTGAAGAAGAGGTGTAGTAAAAATGTAGTTTACGTCAAAATTTCTATTGTTGCAAACTATCTTCAAGTGTTGTAAGAGAGATTTGTGCATGTGTAAGTGTTTTTTCATGGCTTTCATTAGCAGCAGTATTGTCACCAACGACGAAGATGGGGCTTCGTTAAAAGTACGGGAGAGCAGTGTTACTCTCTCATACCCAATGCTCAATAAACACAACTACAACACCTGAGCAATATGTATGAAAGCGTGTCTAAAAGCTCAAGTTGTCTAGGATGCAGTTGTGTCTGTGAGCTCTGATGTGAAGAAAGATCAAGTGGCTATGGCAGGCATCTTTCAGGGAGTGTCCGATGAAACACTCTCTCTCCTCGGTGATAAGGAGACAGCAAAAAAAGCTTGGGATACGCTCAAAACCACATTCATGGGTGCTGAATGAGTTAAAGAGGCGTGGGCACAGACTCTCAAGTCCAATTTCGAGAGGTTGCTTATAAAGGATTACGATAAAATTGATGATTTTGTAGCTCGTCTCATGAGCATCGTCAATGAGATTCAAATCCTCAGTGAGAGCATAGAAGAAACCTACGTAATGAAGAAATTCTTGTGTGTGGTTCCGAGGAGATATCTCCAAATTGTCTTAACCATTGAGTAGTTTGGAGACATGAAAAACAATGGTGATTGATGAAGTGGTAGGTTGTCTTAAGGCCTACGAGGACCGTGTTAATGGGTCGGATGATAAGGATGACGAGCTCTTGTTGTTGACTCGAGCCGAGTGAAAAGTAAGGGAGTTTCGCAGAGGTAGCAGTCATGGACGCATCGGTCGTAGGGATGGTGTGGACAAAGAGAATTCAAAATTTGGAATAAGGAAGGTACGGTATTATAACTACAATGATTATGGACATTTTGCTGCTGATTGTCGTTTAAAAAAGAATGAGCTGAAGGCTTTACTCACCGAGCATATTGACGATTATTAGCCGAATTTGCTTTGAATGAATTCTTACATCTTGATTAAGGGAGTGAATGTTAGATTAATCAAGATTGGTTATTTAGATTTAGTTACTTTCGTGCAGCAAGTAACTCACGTCATGAATATTATTCATGTAGTATTTGACTTGGTATTAGCAAGAATTAGTATTTCCTATTAGCTAGGCTTAATGGCTTGTGGTTGAGTTAGTGTAGGAGTTTTTATAGGCTTGTAAAGCCACGTTATTGTTGTCACTGGCCTTGAAATAGGTGCATTAGTAATATGGAATTACCAGCTTCCATAGTAAAAGAGTTGTTCTTTGTTTCAACAGCTTCAGTATCAAAGTTATTCCTTCCTGCAACAAATACATTCAACCAAAAGTTTTCCTTATTTTACCTTGTTTCTCGATTGTGTTCCAATAGGGGTTAGTAAATCCTATGTGGCAAGAGAAGTTTACCAAAGAGAAGGCTGCATTGGAGATGCTCCACATTTATTGGTGACAGTAAGCACGCATCTCCAGTATTGCTTTTTAAAAAAAGGGAAAATGAATAGTGTGGCCCAAGAGAGATGTGGTCACCAACCACGTGTCACACTCTCATTGGTTGGAAATATACTAAATCAAATTTAATCTAATTTTTTTATCACATTATCTACATATCTGATTTTTTATTTCTTTTTAAAAATATTTTTGTAAAAAACTTAATTGCAATAAACTACATTTTTCATTCCCTATAAATTGAGACCAATATTGTCAGTTCAATGCACAACTCAATATTTCTCTTATCCCTACTTTAAAAAAAGTTCTCTCCATTTTTGTAATTATTGTTAGGCAGAGTCTTGGGAAAGACCGCATTTCCATAGGCTTATGGAAAGACGGAGTTTAATTTGAATAATAAAGGTAAGAAGTCTTAGTTGCAATATTAAAATTTTATTGTGCAACTTGTAGTAGTTATAAAGTTTATAACCCGATTCATGCAATCCAAAAACTTTAATTTCGTTTCTTCTAATTTACACTTTAAACCGTGGTCTTTCCATAGCTTATGGAAAGACCGTCTTTCAAGAGATGAACTCATATGGCAAAGTCTTGGGAAAGACCGTCTTTCCATTAGCATATGGAAAGACGGGATTTAATTAGAATGATAAAAAGATAAAAGGTTTTAGTTGCAATATTAAAATTTTATTATGCAACATGTATTAGTTATAAAGTTTATGACCCAATTAATACAACCCAAAAAATTTATCTTCATTTATTATAATTTGCAATTTAAACCTTAATCTTTCCATGGCTTATGGAAAAACAGTCTTTCAAGAGACCGACTCAAAATATATTTACGAAATTCAAAATTATTATATTTAGATATTACAAAATTTAATTAATGATTTAAAATATACTATTTATATTTAATATTAAATAATATATAAAGAGTTGAAATTTTTAGTTGGGTTGGATCATTAATAAACCTTCGAAAAGAAATTGGTTAGATAGAATATTGTGTAGAGGAATGAGAGGAATATAATATTTTATTACTCCATCTGTCTCAGCCAAATCTACGCAGAATATTTTCTCCAATTAAAGATGTCGAACTTTGATCATGTATTTAAATACATATATGAACAATAATTTTATCGTGTGAAATATGGTTAGATTCATCGTAACATGTAGTTTTTCAATATCTATTTTTTTATGTGTTGTTATTGCTCATAGATATATGTATTTATAGTGAAACATATTTATTGGAGACCGTAAAAAAAATCATGGGCAATTTTGGCAAGTGAGTAGAATTTTTGATTGGATTGGCCATGGATAAATATGGTGTAAGGCAATGAAACCATCTTATCTAGATGTGTCAATTCGGGTTATCGTGTCACATTCGTATTGGGTTGGAAACATGTCGTGTTGAAACATGTCGGATTGAATCATGTTGATTTCATTTATTGTGTCGGGTTGGATTGGGTACTTATTGTGTCGAGTTGAAAACGTGTCAGTTTTTTTCTCGGATTGGGTCGTGTCGGGTTGAGTTAATATCGGGTCGGGTTATTGTCGTGTAATTTTTATACTCAGATTAGATCGGGTCGGGTCAGAATATTGTCGGGTTGGATTGGATCGGGTTATTGTCGTGTCATTTTTTGTACTGAAGTTTTGTTCGGGTCTGATTATGTCAATTATTTTTTATAATGTTTCGCATTGAATTCAGATATATTTTGGGTTGGTTCATTTTAGATCGGGTTATTATGTCACCCAATTAAATTTGGGTTGATTTAGGTTATATTTCAATAATAATATTGTTACAACTGCACTATTATCAGGTATTGTTTCGTTGTAACTTGTAACTTGCAATTAAAAACTTGACTCGTAACTCCAAATTAAAATCCGCTCGAAAGTGATGCTACCCTATGCACCCCCATTGTATTTTTCAAGTACGTAACAAAATATTTATCAACAATCGAGAATAAAAATATATTTGTAGTCATTTTCAAGCTCCCTTTCTTACTTCTAAGTAATCAGCTTTAATTTACACTAGAACAAGTATTAGCGCTTTCCAATAATTCACCAAAAAATTAATTTATTTAATATTTCTATATTTAAGCAACAATAACAAAAAATAATATATTTTGGAGCAACGAATTATAGGGTAACACAATTTTGGGCCACAGTGTAATTTTTCAAGACTGTGTAGAAGTATTCAATGTTGACTTTCAAGGCCCTTATGTTCACCCATATATGCCCAAATTGCAAAGTCGCAATATTACATTACTGAATTGCTTTTTAGTGTCACCAATTTCGTGATTCGACAATTCCAACTTTCTTGGAGGGGCCTAAGTGCAAAAAGTAAAAACTTTACTCGTAACTCCAAATTGAAATCCGTTCGAACGTGATGATACCCTATACACCCCCATTGTATTTTTCAAGTTCGTAACTGAATATTTATCTACAATTGGGCACAAGAACATATCCGTAATCATTTTCAATGTCTTTTTCTTACTTCTAAGTAATCAACTTTAAGTTACTCTATAACATGTACTAGCGCTTTTCAACATTTCACCAAAAAAATATATTTGTTTTCTATTTCTATAATTATGGAAGAATGACAAAAAAAATGTGTAATTTGGAGAGAAGGATAATGTCGTAACATTTTTTTGGGTCATAGCGTAACTTTCCATAAATATGTTAGAGATGCTTTTGTGCCTACTATCTTAGTTGAATAGCAGTGTTGAGTATTCATTGAATTCAATTCACTTTTTAAAATACTTTAGTGCAATTTTGTGTTGTAATAAATATTCTGATTCTATTTTTAAAAAAATAAAAAAAACTAGTAAAGTCCAACCGCGCATTGCGCGACATTATCAATTAAAAAATTAGGATTACTTTTATGTATTTTTGTGTCTGACATTTAAATTAAAAATAAAGAACTTTTTTACAATTCTAAAGTTTAGTTATATATGGAAAAAATATGAGTAATGAAGTGAAATAATTAATTTAGTTAGATATCGTTACATATTAAATACAATAAAAATTATTATTTTTATAATATTTCATTCAAATTATTTAAAAAATAATTATTTATAGAGTCAAGTGCTCATATAGCCCTATGTTTTGGTAGTTTGTGCTAATATGACCCTGTGAAGTTGGAAAGTGCTATTGTAACCGTATGATTTGCTTGAATGTGCTAATATGACCCTGGAGGCCTGAATTTGGCCGGAATTATTTGAATGGACTCTTATACCCCTGATTAAAAATAAAAAAAATTAGAAAATGTAAAATGACAGTTATGCCCCCAGACTATCTTCCCTTCTTCTTCTCTCTGCAGACTATCTTCCCTTCTCCACTTTCTTCCTTCTTCCTTCTTTCTTCCGCTTCTCCACTTTCTTCATCTTCTCTCCGCTTCGCCACCGCCATTGCTCCGCTCAGATTTGAGCTGCCAAAATTCCTCCTCCACACCTCACCACCTCCAGCACTATCTCATCTTCGCCTCCGCCACCGTTCTCTTCTGCTCGATTCACCGTGCCTCACCATCCGCCGCCTCAAACACCATTCCTGCCCAGCTCTGCCACCACCATCCCGTCTCATCGACCACCACCACTAAACACACCGAATCCCATCCGGCGCCACCACAACGCCCTAGCTCGCTGACTCCACCTCGTCCGATGGAGATGGATCTTCCTCCGCCCCTAAACCCTAGCTCCTTCTCTGGTGGCGGAGATGGCAGGAATCGAGAAGGAGAGAACGGGAACGGTAGGAATCGAGCAATGGCACCTGCAAAAGAGCTGCGGGAATTGAGCTGCGACACTGCACCACCGGAGATGGTGCTACGGAAATGCGGAGCTGGTGCTACAACGTGGAAGACGGACTCGGCGGCGTCAATAGTGTTGGCGAATCCCATTCCAGTCGCTCTCTCAATCAGAATTCATCAAAGGTCGGTACAAATCCTTTCTATTCATCGTATTTGGATGGATTTGGGATGGATTTGTTGTTCTAATTGTGGTGGTGGTACTAGGTCTAGAGGGGAAATGGTGGCGGTGGTGTTGCGCCGTCCTGTAATGGTGTTAGGGTTTAGAGAGGAGAGGAGATGGTGTTGGTTGTGGCTGTAATGGTGCTAGGGTTTAGAGAGGAGAGGAGATGGTGTTGGTTGTAATGGTGTTGGTTGTACTCTGCTGGAATCGCCATATCTATTGGTGGCTCGTTTCCAGATTTCGAAGGCAGAGGTGGCGGAGGTGGAGTTGTTGGCTGTGGTCTGCTGGCAGTGGTGTTGGTGGCTCATTTTCAGATTCCGGTGGCGGAGCGGCGGTGGAGGTGGCGGAGCGGCGGCGGAGGTGGTTATGGAGAAGAAGAAGAAACTAGGGTATTTTAGTAAATAAATTTGTAATTTAAATGCTAGGGGTAGTTTAGTCTTTTTAATTTTGGTCAACGCCGGAAATTATTAAGTCAATGCCAGAATAGTGCCACAGGGTTATATCGGCACTTTTGATGCAAAACATAGGGCTACAATAGTACTTTCCAACTTCACAGGGTCATATTAGCACAAGCCTCCAAAATATTGGGTCATATCAGTATTTTGCCCTTATTTATATGCTGAGCTTATTTTCAAGGTTATCATAATTATATATATCTCACTGAATAAAATTAAATATCAAATATTCTTATGAGTCCGTCTCTTAAAAGACAGTCTTTCCATAATCCATGGAAAGGCCAACGTTTAAAGGGCAAATTAGAAGAAATGAAGATAAAGTTTTCGGCTTGTATGAATCGGGTTATAAACTTTATAACTACTACATATTGTACGATAAATTTTTAATATTGCAACTAAGACCTTTTACCTTTTATTATTTTAAATAAATCCTGTCTTTCCCATAAACTTCTTTCCCAAGACTTTTCCTATTCTTATTAGTCCCACTAATTATAAAATATCCTCATCGAACAGTGACTCAGTCTATAACAAGATTTTGTGATAATTTATTAAATATTATTTTTACAATACTTTTCAAACTGATTTTTGAAATTAATATTTAGTCGAGTCTCTATAATTACTAATTCAAAACCATAATTTTAATGAGACATCTCTATTTATTTGACTATTATTCATTAGATTTATAAATTTAGTCGTGTGCATTTTTAACTTAACATTGTGTATTTACATTTGTTATGAATGAACTTTACGTACTAGTAATCATATTGCTGAAAACCCCATTTGTTATTAGTTTGACGCACAACCAACTTGACTTGGTTCTATATTAAATGTTAATTGACTTTTTATAACTGCATCTGTTTTGGGTTGATTACATGCAGGGTTATATAGTTGATTTATCGGGTTGAATTAGGTTCGTGTTAAATCAGGTTCGGGTTGATCTCGGGTCCGTATTCATGTCGGGTTTGGTCCAGATTATCGGGTCATATTCGGGTTTTGCGTTGAATTCGGCCGTGTCGGGTTTGGGTACAGGTCAATATTTCTCGGGTCAAAATCGGATTTCGGGTTGAGTGTGACCGTGTCAGATCGGATTCGAATCAATATTTTTTGGATCAGATCAAATTTTGGATTAATTCATTCATATCGGTCCAAATTAAATTTTCATTTCGGATCAGAGATTGAAAGCTCCTTATCAATTAAAGTGACCATCCCGTAAAAAAATGGCAGGTGAAACCAGACTAGCACATTTCAGTTTAATTCAAATTCGCCTCTTGAACGGCGAAAAACCCTGTGCCCAAAAAACCTTCCTTCTTCCGGAATCCTCATAAACAATTCTTGACTCACTCTCCGGCCATTGACATGGCGGCGACCCACGCTTCAAACGTTGTGATTCTCGACAATGACGATGACGACAATGATGTATGCATCCTGTTCGTAAACCCAATTCTGCGCGAGAAAGGGCGCAGTTCCAGCGATCCCATTTCAATTGAGAGCTATACCGAGTCCAAAGATCGCACCTTTCGAACAAGAAAAAGGGCCATTCATATCAACTGTGATGACGATGATGTTCAACTTATCTCCCGCCCTTTTCCTGGCAAGATGTACAAAGGCGAGTCTTCAAACTCTAAGCAAAAGAAAGATGATGAATGTATTGATAATTTTATGTGTGAAATTTGCGCGGATGAAAAACCCAGAAGTGAGTTTTTCCGCATTAAGGGGTGCACCCATTCTTACTGCTCTGAGTGTATGACCAAGTATGTGTCTTCCAAATTGCAAGAAAACAACACCAACATGGCCTGCCCTTTTGTGGGGTGTAGAGGGAGGCTGGAGCCTCAGGATTGCCGTTCGATTCTGCCCCGCGATGTGTTTGATCGGTGGGGTGATGTTCTGTGCAAGGCCATGATCCTGGCTTCCGAGAGATTCTACTGCCCTTACAAGGATTGCTCCGCCCTTTTGACTTATGAAGGGGATGGGGGCCGGCAGGGGGCTATTAACAACTCCGTGTGCCCGAATTGTTGGAGAATGTTCTGCGTTAAGTGCAGGGTCCAATGGCATTCGGGGATCACATGCGAGACATATTCTAAGCTGAATAAGAATGAGAGGGAGAGGGAGGATATCATGCTCATGAGTCTTGCTGAGAGGAAGAAATGGAAAAGGTGTCCTAAGTGTAGGGTGTTTGTGGAGAAGACTGCAGGTTGCCTCTTCATGATATGCAGGTACCCGCATTGTGGTTTCAGAATTGTTTTGATGTTTCAGGTTGCCCCACATGCTTGTAGATTCTTTCTTTAGAATGATTTGGTTTATGATGTGCTCGAAACCACGTGCCTTTCGTTAGTTGAGGGAGATGTTAGTGAATTTAGGTTGCAGATTGATTGAAGCTAAATAGGTTAAAAACATGAGAAAATTACTTTTGTTTTTCATTCTCACAATTAAATGACAGTGAGTTGTGGACTAATAATGCTAGCTTGGTGATCTGTTCACAAAATCTTTGTACAGGTGCAAAAATAGAAACAGGGAAATACACTCATTCATCCCATTTGTAGATGGTCTTTTTGTTGATTATAGTACTTTGTAAGGCATGATTTAAGCTTCTTTGATTAGATTCAGGTTTGCAATAGGAAATGTGTGCTCCTTTGGTTCATTTATTAAGGCTCCTTGTTTTGCTGATGATCTTTCCAAAGGCATGATTGAAGCTTCTTGTATGAGATTCAGGTTTGCAATATCAGCTTAGAGAACAATGCATATTGTGATGTTTGTCTTACCGCCCCTTCTATTCTCTTGCATTAGTTTTTGCAATGATCACAGTGCTCTTTCTAATCAATAACTCATGGCGATGCAGGTGTGGCACTAATTTTTGTTACAATTGCGGATCTCATACCCCAGTTAACCACAGGTGCAGAAATTGCAAGGCTTGAAGGAGAAATGGTACTCCTCATAGCTACTCCTGCTACTTGTTTAAGGTGGATGCGCATGAGGTGCTCTTAAGAAAATGGAATGAGATGAGGAAGAAATAACTTAAATGGATCTTGGAATCCTCGAATTTATCATGTGCTCGATGCTTAACTTGAATCTTTGGATATTCATTTAGTTTATGAAGAAACAATGCATGTACAGAAACTAGTTATGTTTTCCTACTTGACTTGAGCTTGCATGTTTCGTTATATGAACAATATGGCGTGCAAGGAACAAAGCAACAATTGATCAAATACCAACATCAATTGACCATACGACGTCAGAGGTTCTAGCGCCACCAGGAATGCCACGAGAAGAGAAATGGGGCAAAGATCTACCAACTCGGATCCTGATGTGGAACTCCAAGCAGCATCACAACCTTTGCATATAAGAGAAGAGCCAATACAATACAGTGATGGCAGGAGACATTAAATTGTTGTGGCTAAAAAAAAGACACGTGTACAAACCACTTGTTCCAGGACTGCACTACAATCAAGACAGATGTTGTGTTCTACAGAGATTCAGGGAATGGAGTGTGACATGGTATGCATGAACGAGGATCACGGGGAGGGGTGGAGAGGTACAAAAATCATTCGAGCACTTGGTGGTCCAAGCAGAACTAGAAACTATTATAAATGCCATGAAACAAGCAAGTATCAAAGGAGTTATGTGGATACTGACTAAAATATATTGTGACAACGCACTGTGCTAATCACCAATTACCTGGAAATATGGCTAGGTGTTCTGCAAATAGTAAGGCAAATTCAAATTGTAGGTATGGTATTCTATATTTTATCAATTCCTAAGGTATACTACTCTATCTCATACTAATCTGCACATAAACTATTCATGTAGTAAAAAATTGTTCAACTTTGACCATAAAATTAAGGGTAAAGTGCATAAATAACCCTATTAAATTTTGAAAGTGCAGATATGACCTTGTAAAACCCGAATATGCAAAACTAACCATAAGTTTTTGTAAAATTATGCAATTGTACCCATTTTCCTTAATTCCAGCATTGACTCAATGAATTGAGCTGTTGACTAAACATAAAAAGACATAAGTACCCTTGGGCTCAAAACATAATTTTTTATGGCCATTCTACCCTTTAGATAACTTCTTCTTCTTTACCAGCTACTGCCCATCACCCGTCGGCCACCACTGCCGCATGCCGCCACTACTCTGTCGTTTCTCACTCCATCTCCAATCCACCACCCAGAACCACCAAAATCCGCCCAACCCCACCCTCATAGACCCGTCTCGTTGTGTACCACCAACGAACACTCCCCCATCGCCCATGGCATTCTTTCGATCACTCGTAAAAACCCTAATTTCCTAGTTTTCCATACCCCTTCGTCGTAACCCTACCTCCTTTCCCAATCGTCGACCAGTTTTCTCTGTGGCAGCTGTTAGACAACCGTTCCCGCACCGGAGTCATCGTTAGGGACCCCATTTTCTCCCTTCACTAGAACTACCTCCTCCGGAGAAACTTCCTCTCTCCACTATTCATGTCTTCTCCTCTCTAAAAAAAATCTCTCAGCTTCACCTCTCTGGGAGCTCCATTCGCCCTGGCCGTTGGACGTTGATTCTATCTTAGCGGAGGCCGAGAAATTTGAGGATGCCTAAGTTAAACGGAGCTTCACCGGAGCGGCTGAGATGATGAGAGGGAGAAATGGTACTCCTCATAGCTACTCTTGCTACTTGTTTAAGGTGGATGCATATGGGGTGCTCTTAAGAAAATGGAATGAGATGAGGAAGAAATAACTTAAATGGAATTATCATATGCTCGATGCTTAACTTTGAATGTTTGGATATTCATTTAATGAAGAAACAATGTATGTATAGAAACTAGTTATGTTTTCGTACTTGACTTAAGCTTGCATGTTTTGTTATATGAGCAATATAGTGTGCAAGGAACAAAGCAAAAATTGATCAAATATCAACATGAATTGACCATACGACACCAAAAGGTTCCATCGCTCACCAGGAATGCTAGAATAAGAGAAATGAGGCAAAGATCTACCAACTTGGATCCTGATGCGGAACTCCAAACACCATTATAACCTTTGGATGTAAAAGAGGGACAATACAATAAAGTGATGGCAGGAGACATTAAACTGTTATGGCTGAAAAAAAGACATGTGTGCAAACCACTTGTTCTAGGACTGCACTACAATCAGGACAGATACTGCATTCTATAGAGATTTAGGGAATGGAGTGTGAGATGGTGTGCATGAACGGGGATCACGAGGGAGGGGTGGAGATATACAATAATCATTGGAGCATTTGGCGGTCCAAGTAGAACTAGAAACTATTATAAATGCTATGAAGCAAGCAAGTATCAAAGGAGTTATGCGGATACTAACTAAAACATATTGTGACAACATGTCGTACTACAACACCAATTGCCCGAAAATATTGCCAGGTGTTATGCAAATAGTAAGGTAAATTCATATTGTAGGTATGGCATTCTATAGTTAATCAATTCCTAAGGTATACTACTTTGTCACATACCAATCTGCACATGAACTATTCATTTAGTAAAAAATTGTTCAACTCTCACTATAAAATTAAGGGTAAAGTGCATAAATAACCCTTTTACATTTTGAAAGTGTATATATGACCTTGTAAAACCTGAATATGTGAAACTAACCCTAAGTTTTTGTAAAACTGTGCAATTGTACCCATTTTGCAAAATTCCAGCATTGACTCAATAAATCAGCTGTTGACCAAACATAAAAAGACATAAGTACCCTCAGGCTCAAAATAAAATTTTTGATGACCATTCTACCCCTATACGACTTCTTCTTCTTTACCGGCTACTGTCCACCACCCGTTGGCCACCACCGCCGTCTATCGCCACTACTCTGTCATTGCTCTTTCCATCACCGATCCACCATTCAGAACCACCGAAATTCACCCAACCCCACCCTCCCAGACCCTCCCTGCCCCACCACGTACCACCAATGATCACCACTCTCTTTCCCCGCCCATGATGCTCTTCTGATCACTCGTAAAAATCCTAATTTCCCAATCCTCCACACCCCCTCGTTGTAACCCTCCCCACTCATCGATCATTCTTCTTTGTGGCAGCCACCAGACAAATGTTCCCGTATCGCAGCTCGGTCGACATCATCGTTATAGGCCCCATTTTCTCCCTTAACCAGAACCACCTCCTCTCGAGAAACTTCCTCTCTCTGTTATTCATATTTTCTCCTCTCTGAAAACTCTCTCAGTTTCTCCTCTCTAGGAGCTCCCTTCGCCTTGGTCGTTGGTCATTGATTCGATCTTGGCGGAGGTCAAGAAATTTGAGGAGGCCTAAGTTAAACAAAGCTTCACCGGAGCAGCTGAGAGGAGGAGAGAGAGGGGTTAAATGGAGCTTCACTGGAGCGGTTGGAGAACAATAACTTCACCGGAGGGTTGCTGGCATTGGAGTTAAAGGCGAAGAAGAAAAGAAGAAACGAAGAAGAAGAAAAGAGAAAGAGGAGAAAGATGAATAGGGGAGGGCAAATTAGATTTTTCCTATCTATTTGTTTTATTTCTTTTAATTAGAGGTATAATGGTTAGTTATGCGTCTGGTAGCCTTCAATCACAACCCAACCCGGATATGATCCAGTGCAGCCCGTGATTTACAAAAAAGAAACCGACCCCGAGGAACCCAGAGGGAGATTCTCTGACGGTCTAGTCAGCAATTTTGTAGAGAGTAAATGTAGGTAATAGAGTGTAACCAAAAATATAATACATACCTTCCTATTTATATTGTTCCTAAACCCTAATATCATTGGTCTATGACCTAGCTTCCCTTGTCTTCTAGTGAATGACCCAATAACAAGCCCACTCGCATATGACTTGGATTTGGGCCTCTTTTAAGGTGATAGAACTATCAGTCCAAATAGGTTTTAATTCTATCATGTCATCAAAAGCCTCAAGAAACTAAGTGATCCTTTAGTGGTCGAAGGTATGCCTTCTCGAAGGTTATCACATTCCTCGAAGGTTATCACATTCCTCGAAGGTTCGAAGGCTTTGTTTGTTATTCGACCCCTGATGTGGTTCCTTAGGAGATAGATTACCTTCGAGCATTTGTTGCTTTCTGGTTCACAGAGGAGCACTTAGATTTTTCTCCAGCATCTTGGTTCGTAGGATTCCAATAAAAGTGTGTGAATATATTTAAAGCATGAGGACGGTGCACGTGTGGAATAGCCTTTAATAGGTTTTTTTTAGCTTTTTTGTGCCTTTTCATACTTCCCCCCTTTTTAGGCAACGATTACTCTATGTTTCTCTCTCCTCTCCATCTATATATATAGTTCCCAAAAATGCTCTTTTCTTTTCTCATTTCACTATTCTCTTTGCAGGTTGTTCTTTGAGAATTTTCACTTCGTAATCTCCTTCAGCCCCCTAGTTTTAGCTTTTCTTGATCTTCCTTTCAGAAAGTAAGTTCTCATGAATCCTAGTGTTATCCCTAAATTTTCTTCATCTTATCCCCCTCGTAGATCTTGGGAGAAAAAAATGAGGAGGGTAGTTTATCACAGAATAGGCACTCTGGTAGTGATAATTTTTCTTTTTCTGGCAAAATTTTGCGTCGATCGATCAAAATTATGATTGATTTCGAGATTATGGAATCAGTAAGACCTATTTGTAGCCCTAGTGAGATTTATATCTTGAACGAGGGGGTTGGTGTCATCAAGGTTAAATCTCGCAAGTAGGGTGAGCTTTCGAGTGAGGATTCAGTTAGACCTTCGAGGGGTAGTCCTGAACACATAGATGATTCTGGGATTGAGTGGGCTTCAAACAAGATTTTAACAAACCTTCGAGTAGGAGGTTTGTAGTTAAGGGCTGTTCGGGCGCTCAACCTTCGTCGAAGGGTGATAGCTCGGTGGGATACGCTTTTCCCAAAGAATTAAAAAACCTTATCAGAGAGATCCCATTATACCAACGCCTCCCTCTTAACTCCCAACTAAAAGCTCTCAAAGTAGATGATCATATTTCCTTGCTTGTAGGGAAAGTCGTGACCTATAGTAGGTATATTGGGTTAGGCCTTTGTTTCCTTTTTCCTTCCTTGTTATCGAGCCTCATGGAGGAGTTCAGTATTTACTTGTCCTAATTCCATCCTAATGTAATAGTAATAATAATGGCCTTCCTGGTTCAATGTAGGGAAGTGAATGTAGATCTTTGCTATAAACTATTTCAAGTTGTATATCTTTTTATTAGTAATTGAGATGTGAGGAGTACCTTTACTTTGAGTAATAGGCTGTCGGGGTCGAAGGTTTATCATTCCCCCTTCTAATAACTTGGGGTGGCAAAATAAGGCTTTATCATTTGATTGCAAGGGAGTCTATCAAAGCCCTCGATGGAATCCTAATGTCATTGTTGAGACCAAAAAAGGAAAACATGTGATCCCTGGGAAAATTCGCAAGGACATAAAGCGTCTTTGAGAGCCTGAGCCCTTAGACACTAACACTTATCATCCTGATACTGCTAAGGGCGTAAAGCCTTTCGTTTGGACAGATTGAGTCTACGAAGGTATATATGCCTCGGCCGATCGTCGAGCATTTGAGGAAAATATTTCTGGGAGTTATGCAAGTGCTAATACAAGGAAAAATGGGGGATGGTATGCCACTATGTCTAAGGCCCATTCAATTTTTGGATCCGTTGCGAGGGGTGATTATTGAAGAGATGGCCTCTTTGGACCCTTTCGAAGGTCTTTGGGATTCTACCTCTAGAAGTTTGTTTTCTCCTTCTACTATAGTTCGTAAGTTGTTTTCTTTTTTGTTTAGCGAGCCGTGCACAAGCTTTTGTTAATGCTCTTGATCATGAGGGGACCATGGAGGTGAAGGTATCGGCTAGGCAGCCTACCCTAGCTAATGCTCGGAAGGGGTCTTGAGAGAAACCTCCTGTCCAGGAGAGGCAGCCAAAAAGGCCAAAGAAACCAAAGATCGAAGATGATGGACCCTTCAATAAAGATTAAACCAATAAGCTTTACTATGATTTTGATAATGATAGCCTATCATTGGAGCATATTGGGGATATAGGCACCGGTATGTTAGTATTTCTTTTCTGCTTATGTCTTCCCTTCTTACGTTAAAACTTTGGTACATTAATACTTTGTTGATTCTACCATTTTTAGGTGGTGACGGCTGTTTGATTGGCCCTGCAGTCATCTGGTGTTTTCTCTGGCCAGGTCATTTCCCTCATGCAATGATCTATTAAAGCAGTCGTTGAAGCTGCTCAACAAGAAGAACGCGCTAAGGTGCAGAAAAACATGGATGATTTGGAGGAGGATTTGAGGAATTTGAAGGAGAAGGAGAAACGCCTATCAAAGAAATGCTCGCCAGAGTCTTGGCATGCTTTGTTGTCAACCTTATCTGATAGGCTAATGGGGTCCCAAGATATGAGCGATAACTTCATTCACCTTCTTGGGCTTGTAAGGCATGGGCTCGAACCAACGTCTATAACTGGTTGTCTGATCGCCTCACTCCTGAGGAAGCTAAGGCTCTCAAAGCAAGCATTGATCCTGATGCTAAGGAGAAGTTGCAAGAAACGTGGGGTCAACTTTCCAGTCCATGTGGCTTCAAGTTTCAGCTTCCCAATGTCATAAAAAAGGGGAAGCAATTTTACTCAGCTTCGGAGCTTCAAGATCTCACTGTTCCTGAGCCCTCTTCGAAGACTAGCGAGAAATCATCCAGGGGGGGTCAAGGGCAAGGCAGGGGATGGCCAAGGCAAGGCTGCGAGTGAGGAGGTTAACCCTAGCGTAGGTCATGAGAAACGAGATGTATAAGCAATGTCCTTCTTTATTTTTCTAATTTTGGGTTGTATTCTGATGTCGAACATCGAACGTCATATTATGAATTCTTATGGGACGATTATTAATTCAATTAAGTAGGCTCGAATGTTTTACTTTAATTCCTTTTTTTAGAATGCGATTTTGAGAGATGAGCTGGAAAAGTCCACTCGAGAGCTTGCTACAAATAAGGTATAGTTCTTGAAGGCTCTTACCAGGTTGGCCCATTTGAGCGAGGACTTATCTAAAGCTAACCAAGAGCTGTCATCATGGCAAGATAATAGCCACCCTTCGATAAGAGAAATTCTTAGCAAATCGAAGGGAGACTCTATGACTAGTCAATCGGTTATTGCCCTTACCATAGTAGATGAAGCATGCAGTGCTAATGAACTCAGTCATCGGGATACTTTATGAGAGATGATAAATGAACATCCTAGTTTTCATAAGTGTCTTTCTGATGCCATGTTATATCGTAATTTGAGTTCGTGGGGTGATAGCAAGCGCTATCAGGACGAAGATAAGAAACTCAAATCCTAGATTAGCAAGATGTCTAAACGAGATAGTTGGTTAACCAAAGAAGTTTCTAAGCTGGAAGGGGTTATTGATGATAACCAACAGTTTTACAGTGAGATTGTAAGCCAGAATTCCCAGCTTTCGAGCTAGGTGTCAGCCCATTATGCCACTACTCAACTCTACTCGGATAGCCTTTGAGCACATGGATTATCATACGGGGTCCTTGACATGGGCTCTATTGGTGACATATTTAAGTTTTTGCATGATACTGAGATGGTTATACTTCAAAAGGGTTTAGATAGAAATCCATACTACTACGCAGCCTTTGATGCCATTTGTGATCGGAAAGAGTGCATTCGGTCAGATAATAATGCCCACTCTCGAGGAGCAGGTCCTTCGAATAGGGGTCTTTCATCTGGGGTCCCTCCAAAGGGTAAATGCTCCAGAAGGATTTCTAAGAAAAAAGGCCAATCGAAAAGAAGCGCTCAAGCAAGGCAGATAACTCGGCCTTAGAGTAGCACCCAACCTTAAATTACAACTCCATCTGCTGGTTCTTCAAATCAAATTTTATCAGTCGAATATGTGGAAGAAACCCCTGTAAGGGCTCATAATGTGAATGGGCAGGCATCACTAGTTATTGAGGGTGATGAGGAAAGGGAATCATCATCTTGCAAAGGTTTGATACCTCATCGAAGGCAACATGTCAACCAAATTCCTGAGGTTTTAGAGAGCGAGGTCAATAGCCTATTTACAATCGCTACTGGGGTGAAGCCAGAGAACATTCAATGGTCTGAATGAGCATGTGTTGTATGTTATACCTCAATAAAGTTTCTATTTATACCTAGATAGTTAGTTGCCTTACGAGCAAATCCTAATAAGGTAGGTGAACTGATCTTATTGCTTGAGAACGAATTGTTCGATTGCTTTACTAGCTTCATTGTCTAAGGATGTAATAAGTGATTGGCTTCGATCATATGCATTTTATGTATTTGAATTTGAATCATTCAATTACCAAGAAAAACAGTTATTTCTTTTCGCGTGAAGGTGAGTTTTAGATTTCTTAAAGCAAGTATTCGATCGCTAAAAAAGTGTATATGTTTTGCGTTTAAAACGAACTTTTGTCACTTAAAAAAAGAATGTGTCATGTGCTTAACAACAAACTTTTGATCGCTTAAGAGCACTAATTTATTTGATGCTTATAAGCAAGCTTTCGATCGCTTAAGAGCGAGAATTTCTTTGGCGCTTAAGAGCAAACTTTTGATCGCTTAAGAGCGAGAATTTCTTTGGCACTTCAAAGAAAACTTTTGATCACTTACGAGTGAGAATTTCTTTGGTGCTAAAAAGTGAGCTTTTGATCGCTTAAGAGCGAGAATTTCTTTGGCACTTAAAAGCGAACTTTAGATCACTTCAGAGTGAGAATTTATTTGGTGCTTAAAAGCAAACTTTCGATTTCTTAAGAGCAAGAATTTCTTTGGCGCTTAAAAGAAAACTTTTGATCACTTAGGAGTAAGAATTTCTTTGGCGCTTAAAAGAAAACTTTCAATCGCTTAAGAGCGATAATATTGCACTGTAATTTGGGGAAGTTTCAAAACTTTCATTAAGTCAACTAGCTGTTGTGCATAGCATACAAATCTGGGAATAGTTACACAGTGGGATCGGCCATTCTTCTAGCTCATAAGATCTAAGGCTAACTCTCCATACAGATGTTGATACTGTCAAAGGTTAACTATTTTCCAGCGCTTAGGAATGCGGTCGCCATTCATCAAACCCAAGGTGTAACTCCCCCCTGGTTGAGCTTCAAGCACTCTATAAGGTCTTTCCCGATTAGGGGCCAGCTTCCCCTCTGGTTCCTGCTTGCTCTTCTCATTTTTTTTCTCATGATGAGGTCTCCCACAACGAACTTTGCTCCTTTCACCCTTCGATCATAATATTGCTTCACCTTTTCCTTGACTTTGGCTTCTCATATGGATGCCAAGGTTCATATTTCTTCGAACAGATCCAATTCGAGGCACCGATTGTCTTCATTGTTGGCATCACTGGCTATTGCTATTCTGGGACTGAGCATGCCAATTTCTGAGGGTATCACAGCCTTCGAGCCATATACTAGCCCATACGGTGTATCTCCTGTGGTATAAGACTCCACTGTTCAATAAGAACACAACACATTGGGCAGTTCATTAACCCAGTTTCCCTTAGCTCCCTCCAGTCTCTTTCAATGAAATAGGTAAATAATATTACGTCAACCCCAAAAGGGGGACCACAGACAGGAGCCTAATCTGGTAGGTCTCCAGCTTAAAGTGTTCACAACCTCCAAAAGTGAGGCACAAATGAAACTAACCAAGTGCAACAAACCAAACTGAAACAAAAAAAGCAAAATGAAACATCGCTACGGCCAAGGAGACATTCCCCATGGACCGTAAGCTACTAGATATTGTATCTACCTCAAACATCAAGGCCTTTAAAGGTGGAACTCTCCATAAGTGGTGCTCACCAATGTCCATCTTATCTTTTGGAGATCCCCAAGTAATGGGTGATATCCATCACCTGTCTGTGCCAGGGAGTGGTCAATGCTACGCAAGCGTATGATCCCTCCAGTCTCTTTCGGATTCCATTGACAAGGGTTCGGTTGGTGACTTCAACCTGCCCGTTTGCCTGTGGGTGATATACTAATGTGACGTTTAGTTAGATTTTGAACTCCTCACACCAACTCTTGAAGGGATCATTCGCGAACTGGGTTCCATCGTCTGTAATGAACACTTTTGGTATACCAAAATGACAAAAGATATTCTTCCAATAGAATGAAATGAAAGATTTTCCCTTGATGTTTGCCAATGACTCAGCTTTGACCCACTTAGTAAAGTAGGCAACCGCCACTATCAGATACTTGAACCTCCAGGGTGCTTCTAGAAAAGGTCCCACCAGGTATATTCCCCACTTATGGAATGACCAAGAGCTGTATATGTTGATCATTTATGCCTAAGGGACATGGGTTATAGGCGCATGTTTTTTTGCATTGGCTGCAAGCCAGGATATACCTGTTGATATCTTCAAATATGGTTGGCCAATAGTATCCAGCGCGAATCATTCTCCTTACTACCGATCGGCTCCTAATAACTACCACAGATTCCTTTTTGGACTTCCTGCATTAAGTACCGTGAGTTGGTATGGGTGACACATCAAAGTAAGGGTTGTAGATATCCCCCTTCGATACAAGGTCCCAACATGTATAACATACTTTGGTGCCTTGATTCGTACCTTCCATGCTTCGATGGGGTTTTCTGGGAGCAATCCATCTTTGAGGTATCGAGCAGTGGGGTCATCCATGTTTTTCCTTTGAAAACTGCCATCACAATGATTTCTTCGAATCTTCGTTGATACAAGGTTTCAAACTTTACTTACTTTTGTGCCAGTTTGCCCAAATCATAGGAAGTTGATTTGCTTAAGGCATCTGCCTTGTGATTTTTATCCCTTGGTACCTGTAAAAGAGTGTATGATCGAAAGCACTTTAATAAAGGTTTCACTACCTCCAAATGGCATTGCAGACTAGCTTCTTAAGCTTCATATTCCCCGTTCACTTGATTAACCACGATCTATGAGTCATTGAATATTTCCACATCCTCTACCCTCATCTCTTTAGCCAATTGAAAACTAATGATCAAAGCCTCACACTTGGCCTCGTTGTTTGTGGCTCTGAACTTGAAATGCATGGCGTAAGGATAATCAGTACCATCGAGGATAGTGAGCAGTATTCCTACCCCACTTCCCCCTGAATAAGATGATCTATCTACGAACATCTTCCATATTACTTTCTCTTCAGTCTTACAAGTGTGTTCGATGGGATCCGTAGTATCCACAATGAAATTCACTAAGGCTTTCCCTTTGATCGCAACCCTATGATGGTAGTGTATATCATGTTCCCCCAATTCTACAACCCATTTCATCATTCTCCCCGAGGCTTTGGGTTTCAGGAGTATTTGTCTTATTGGATAATTGGTGAGCACGAATATGGGATTACCCTGGAAATAAGGTCTCAACCTTCGAGCAGCATGAACCAATGCTAAGATCAGTCTTTCTATGGCAGTATATTTCATTTTTAGATCCCGCATGGCTCTGCTAATGAAGTATATAGGGTGTTGCTGCCTTTCTTTCTCCTTCACTAGCACGGAATTAATGGCCAGGGTGGATGCTGAGACATAAAGGTACAAAACCTCTCCTTTTTCCGGCTTCATTAACGTAGGCAGGGTTTTAAGGTTTTAGCTTCTCACAACTTTCCGTCATTCAAACTTTTTATCTTTGCAAAGCACGTTGAAAAAGGGGAGATACTTCTCTGCACCCTTCGATAAGAATCTACTTAATGCTACCAAGCATCCTGTCAATCTTTGGACTTCTTCACACTACTCATATTCATCAAGGCTTCTATTTTCTCTAGTTCAACATCAATGCCTCTCTCTGAGACCATGAATCCTAGAAATTTTTTAGCACCGACCCCAGTCAAACACTTTGAAGGATTCAGCTTTAGATTTGATCCTCGTAAACCCTCGAACAATTCACCCAAGTCTTGCAAAAACTGATCGTAAGGTATGCTCTTTATCACCATGTCATCAACATAGATCTCCAAGTTTTTCCCAATCGGCTTCTTAAAGAGTTTTTCCACCAATCGTTGGTAAGTAGCCCATGCATTCTTTAACCCAAATGACATTTTTTTATAACAAAAGGTGCCCACATCCGTGATGAATGAAGTCTTCTCCTTATCCATCTATGTCATCAGTATTTGGTGGTAACCCTTATGGGCATTGAAAAAAAAAAGCCAGGATTTGGTAACCTGTTATGGTTTCCACCAGCTGATCCATCGAAGGCAATGAGTAGCTTTCTTTTGGGCAACACTTGTTCAGATCTGTGAAGTCAATGCACATGCGCCATGTCCCATCTGGTTTCAGGACCAGGACTTAGTTGGCCAACCACTGAGGTATAACACCTCTTTGATAACCCCCGAAGTGAGAAGTTTATCCACCATTGATTTGATCGCCTCAGGTCTCTCAGGGGAAAACACTTTTCATTTCTGCTTAACAAGTTTTATCAAAGGGTTAATGTCCAACTTATGGACTGCTAATTCTGTAGGCACCCCTTTCAAATCTGAAGTGTCCCAGGAAAACACATCGTAGTAATGATCCAACAGAGCCTTTAGTTCCTGTCATACCTTTTCAGGCATCATACTTCCTACTGTCACAGCCCCTACATGTCAAGTGGAGAGCGGTTGGGTATCAGCTAGCCCGATTTTCCCATGCACCGAAGATACACTTCTCGCTTACTTCATGCCTTTTACCGCTTCTTAGTTACAGCTTTGAGCAAATACCTAATCCCTGCGGATGAATGCTACTCCATCATCCTTTGGGAACTTCATCATCAAATGGTATGGCAACTATACCATCTAGGGTCTCCCTAAGATCACATTGTCGGGAGAGAAAGCATCAATGGCTGCAAAGTTGTAGTGTACCATGACCCCCTTATTCCCATCTGCTACCCTCACAGACAGGGTTATCTCCCATATTGGATAGACTGTCTTTCCAGTGAATCCCGACAAAGGTGAGATAGGCTTTTTCAGGTTTCTACGCCCAATCCCAAGCTGATCGAAGCAATTCACAAACATGATCCCCACTCCACTTTCATCTTCAACGAATACCCTTTTCACTAGCATTGTTCCAATCACTGTCGAAATAACCATAGGGTTAGCATGGGGGTTTGGTTTGGAACTACATATGCCTCAGAGAATGTGATCATTTTATCAGGTCGAAGTCTCTTCCCCACCGGCTCTCCTGCTGGAACACGCGGTGATTATGCTTTCATAAATGCATTCGAAGAGCTTTTACCAACAACACCACTGATAACATTGACCACCCTGTGAACAACAGGATTCCCTTCGTTCCAATTTTTTTCCCGGGGGTTTCATTGTGACTCATCGCGATGCTCGTGCCGCTACCCCTGGGGGCCATGATCCCCCTTATTTCTAGTATTAAATTTCTTCTTAGGGGGCCATATGTTTCCTCGGTCATTCCTGTGCCACGGGTTATCATCTCAATAAGGTTGGCTGAAAGGATCTTTTAAGAGGCCTTCTCTCTCACATCGGTCAATCTCAAATTGAAGGTGGGTGCATTCATTCGTGTTGTGCCCATAATCTTTGTGGTGATGACAGAACTTGTTGATGGCTCTTCTATTTGCAAAGGCCCGATTGCCATCATTCATGGGAAGTGGTAGTTTAAAAATTCCTCTGTGAATACTCCATATGTCTGTTGGGGAACGACGCATGGGCATGTAATTTTTGAAGGTTGATCTTTCAACCGGTCTCTTACCCCGAGGGTCGTGAGATTTGGACTACTTAGCCATTAGCCTTTCTTTCTTCTTTTGAATGGATTTCTCCACCTTCGAATGCAACCTCTCATCAAAATCTCGAGAATTCATCAACCCGAGGAAAGTTTTGAAAAACTCTCACAGGTCTGAGTCCCCTGAGTAAATAGGAAGCCCTTCTGGTGGCTTCACGTCTTGGGGCCAGTGAGCTATCGTCACCACCGGATCAAATAGGGATCCTGCAATTTGCCCCATTGGCCCTATCAATCAGTCCAACTCCCTGTCTAGGGCTGTCTCAGCTCTGTTATACTAGTGTCCCCTGTTCTGATTGGGTCCTCAAAGATCCCCTGGGTGAACGAAGGGTATGCCCCATAACCACCAGAAATGCCTGGAACCCTCACCCAAGGCATGACTCCTTGACTTTGCTCGATGCCTTAGAGAGGATAAACCAGCATTGAGGCAGACATGGGGTAACTCATCTGCATATCAATAGGGAAAGAGGGTTGGGGTCTTTGATGTGCATCCTCCCTCATGTACCTCATATACGGGACTCCGCACATTTGGCTTGCCAGGGGCAGTGCTATGATTTTCGCTTCCAGGGCCACCAAAGAAACATAAGTCATCAAAGGTATCATACTCGTCGAATGGTGAAGGTCCATCGAAGGGGGGGACGCCATAATAACCTGCTGCTACCAACATCTGTGTGATGTGATCAAAGCTCTGTGGGGATCCCCTAGCTTCGTCGCCACACGATTTTCCTGGAATCTCCATTCATAAGCCTCTACCTGCAAATTTCCAGAGCACTCCGTGAGATGGCCATTCACACCTCGCGATTCTAACAACGGTATTGCATTGCCAATTCCCATAGCTGGTTTGATAGTAATCTCCACTTCTCCTGAAGCTCCGGGTAAGGTCCTGACATGTGACCCTTCGATCACAAAGGTGGTTGGGCTAAGTCCCGTCGAAGCTTCGATTGGTGTTGTGGGTGCATCTTGGCCTATAATGGGAGGGGTCATTTCCCCTTCCTTTGACCTATACAAAGATCCAATCTCAACGCCCGCACCAGTCCCTTTGCTTTTCAACATTTCACTCATAAGAGTTGAAGTCATCGACACAGACATATGCTACAAGATCCAGATCTGATCGAACTTTGTGTCCCATTGGGTCTGCCACTTGATGCGCCTGGTGACCTTCGTTCACAACCCGACCCGAATTTAATCCAGTGCAGCCTGTGGTCTACAAAAAAGAAACAGACCCCGGGGAATCCGGAGGGAGATTCTCTAAAGGTCTATTCAGCAATTTTGTAGAGAGTAAAAGTAGGCAATAGTGTGTAACCAAAAATAGAAGACATGCCTTCTTATTTATACTAATCCTAAACCCTAATATCCTTTGTGAAACCCCGAACCCAATTAGATTAATAAATAAAATGTACCTCCGATACAAATCATGTCATCTGAATCTAACCCTTCAATACCACTCTAATTGGGGGAAAATATAAATAAATAAATTTATTATGGATGCTAATCTCAGATGAAGTAAATTTGAATTAATAATCTTAATTATTGAAATATATATATATATCAAACGATGATAAAGTATTGACATTTAGTATGTGTTTCACTTAAGGAAGAGGAAGGAAATAATAGTACGTAAACGAGATATACAAATTACACATTTTAAAATAGTAAAGTAATAAATGATAAATTGAGTTGTTAAATAGTTATCTAGAAGCATCTCCAATGGTTTACCTTGTATCTTCCTCTAAAACAAATATTCTTTCAATTTATTGAGGAACACTAATTTTATAAATATTCTTTCATACTTATCACAATTTTATATAATGGTAATTTTCATATGTAATTACAAATAAGAATAAAATAAATAAGTTATCATTTCTATTTTTTTTATTTCAAGGAATATAATTGAATTTTATATATATGATTGATTATAAGTATTGTAAATTAAAAAGAAGAAAAGTCAGTAAATAAAGAATTAAAAGAAAGGAACAAATAAAGATAAAATGAGAGAATAAGTAATCAAACAAATTAAAACACCAAAAAGGAAAATGAATAGTAAGCTAGGATGTGGTGTCATAAGAAAATATTTGTAGTACAAGAGAAAATAAAACAATGATTAAAATAATACTAATAATAATAATAGTATTAATAAATAAATAAATAAGTAAATGAATAAATAAATACATCAAAAGGAATTACCGGGAAGAAGATATATATATATATATAATAGTAATAGATAAATAAGAGAAATTACTGAGAAGAGAATATACCTATTTATACATATGTATACATTATATAATATACTAATAATAATAATAAATAAATAAATAAACAAGAAATTGAATAAACAAATGCAAGAAATAACCGTGAAGGAGAAGCTGACAACGGAAGTGAAAAATTATCCAAAGTAATTTTTGGGCAAGTGGAATTATTGGGAAGAAGAAGTTCAAGTAATTTTTGGGCAAGTGGATCCAAAAATTATTCAAAGTGAAATTCGGGAAGAAAAATATTGGGAAGAGAGTCATACTTATTATCATAATCATAATAATAATATAATGGGAAGAGAAAACCGGCGAGCGGACATGAAAGAATTTACCCAAAGGAATTTTTTGTAAGTGGACATAGGCACTTGAGTGTTAAAAGGATAAAATTCTAGGTAGGTAATGTGTTAGAACCTATGTTTTTACCTAGTATAAATACCAGTGATATCCTCCTCAAAACTCACAGCCTTAAGAAAAATTCTTACCAAAGAACAGTGGTTAAACAGTGAAGTAGAAGCGGAGGTTGCCAGCGAAGTTTAACTAAGGTGAGTGTTTTCATTGCCTTAGCATGAATTGAAGTAATATATATATATAGTGTCTTATATGAGTACAGGCTGCCACCAGTGAACAGTACCTCTCGAACCCCTACTAAACAGTACCTCTCGAACCCCTGCTAAGCCTTTACCTCTCAAACCCATGCTGAAACTACCTCTCGCACCCCTGCTATACCTTTATCTCTCGAACCCCTGCCCTCGAACCATTACTGAAACTACCTCTCAAACCCCTACTAAACATTTACCTCTCGAACCCCTGTTAAACAGTACCTCTCGAACCCTTGCTAAACCTTTACCTCTTGAACCCCTGCTAAACAGTACCTCTTGAACCCCTGCTAAACCTTTACCTCTTGAACCCCTGCTAATTAGTACCTCTCGAACCCCTGCTAAACCTTTACTTCTCGAACCCATGCTAAACCTTTACTTCTCGAACCTCTGCTAAAACTTCACCCCTCGAACCTACTGAAAACTTCACCCCTCGAACCTACTGAAAGACTTCACCCTTCGAACCTACTGAAAGACTTCACCCCCCGAACTACTGAAAGACTTCACCTCTCGAACCTACTGAAAATTTCACCCCTCGAACCTACTGAAAGACTTCACCCCTCGAACCCACTGAAAGACTTCATCACTCGAACCTTACCCCTCGAATTAGTGCTACTGAAATTGTTACCCCTCAAACTCACCTCTCGAACCTTACCCCTCGAACTAATACTACTAGAACCATTACCCCTCGAACCAGTACTACTAGAACCATTACCCCTCGAACCAGTACTACTAGAACCATTACCCCTCGAACCAGTACTACTGGAACCTTACCTCTCGAACCACTTACCACTCGAACTGATAATACTTACCACTCGAACCTCACCACTCGAACTGGTACCACTTACCACTCGAACCTCACCACTCGAACTGGTACCACTTACCACTCGAACTGGTACCACTTACCACTCGAACCTCACCACTCGAACTGGTAACACTTACTACTCGAACTAGTACAACCCAATACCCGTACCAATTGAACCTTTTCCACTCAAATTCTTTACTCAAACCCCCTGTACTCGAACCCAATTACTCGAACCCCTCCTGTACTCGAACACCATTATAGCCAAACATACCTGTTAAACTTAAATTGATACTGATTGTTAAACTGAGTGTGTATTTTACTGTATTTAATTATCATGAAACTAAGTTATGAACTGCTCCGATATTTTTCTATGAATAACCGGTTTGTACTTTATCTTGCAGTGTCAAACTTGAATCATATACTGCTCTGATATGTTATGTGGATGACCAACTTGTACTTTATCTTGCCGTGTCAAATTTGAAATATCTGCTACCTGATTACATGTCTGTGATTTCGGGGCCCCCGACGCGATTGTAGTTCGGTCGAAGTCGGCGGGGAATGGTATTGACCGGACCGTCTGATTAGACTGGCTACTCATGGAGTTTCTGGTATGCTAGCATTACCCACTGTACTGTACTGATACGAGCTCGTAACTGAACATCTGTTTGGGCGTGGTTGACGAGACTGAATACTGGACTGACTGATGGCCTTCGGGCACTACTAAAAGGTTGTGTCTTGTATGTTAGTGAGAATTGCCACATAGGCACTTGGCGGTAACTTGGCACTAACCACTCGTATCCTTTTACTATATTTGTTATTTGATATTTTGTGATCACTAAAACTCAACTAGGTAAATACTGGCAATGAAACCTCACTATGCAAGGAGCTTACCCTAGTTAAACAACCTTTTTCAGGTGAAGAAGAACTGTAAGAGAAAAGCACTTTGATGTCTTTACTTATTTTGAGAGAGATCCTGGATGAACCTTAACATGGATTTTGAATCTGTAATAGTCAGGTGAAACTTTCATTTAACACTTATACTTTCACTGTAATTGTAATTTAGGATTTGAACGGTCTAAATTGCTCCCGCATATAATTTATCTGCTTGTTACTATTATCATTTTCGGTAGCACGACCAAACCCGACCCGACACTATGTGGTGGGTTTGGGGTGTTACATCCTTGGTCTATGACCTAGCTTCCATTGTCTTCTAGTGAATGGCCAAATAACAAGCCTACTCACATATGACTTGGATTTGAGCCTCTTTTTAGGTAATAGAACTATCAGTCCAAATCTGTTTTAATTATATCATGCCATCAGTTAGTTTACTAAATTCCGGCCAATTTCATGTTATCGCAGTTAAATTGGCATTGTCGTCCAAAACTTAGAGTTGGATTGACACTTTCAGATTTATAAGGTTATATTGGCACTTTCGACCAAAACATAGGTTTAAAAGCGCATTTTTCTCTAAAATTAAATTGATGTATAATTTTGAATATTATAGTGTGATACCTTGTTAGATACGTTATAACATATATTTTCAAAATCTAAACTTTTCACAAGTTTTATTTATATTTAACAAAATATATTAAGGATCAAACATTTTTTTTAGAGTTGTTGAAAGTTAAAGTGTGCAACTTGGTCTGGGAAAAAGGGAGTATAGACTAATAGTTTCTGATGCGCATAATCTGACACATTCGGTTATCACATGTATTCTGATTGCAAGTTATTAATAAAAAGTAGGCCATTATTTTATTTTTTTTAAAAAAAGAATGAATGAAAGTAATTATATGTACTCTCTTTTTTTGAAAAAATGGTGGTCTCGTTCTCATTAATTTCTGGATTGTTACATAATTGTGTCAGGTTTGGGTCGCATAACCCCTAGCTAACAACTAGAACTAATCTTTCTAAACTTAAAAACCAGCATCTAACTCACATAAAGTGGGGTGAGTCTCTCACAAATGAATCTATCAATCTATAGGAAGTTCCTGGATTGAAGTCCACATGTCATATTAGCAGTTTGCTCCTCAATCCGTGCCTTTAAGCATCTCGTGTGCACCTGGTTGCATCATCTCTGTAGTTTGGTGAGGTTTCTGTTGGATTTACCTATTCATTGGTGGGAGGCGCCTATTTGAGTAGTTTCGAGTGCATCTCATTTTTGTTTTGAAGCAGATGGTACTGCATGCCTCCATATTTATTCATTTTTGGTTGGATTAGTCCCCAACGGGTTGCCACAACACCGCAACTCTAGTATAAGAAACTTTTTGGAGATTATTTTTGGATTTCTCCTATCGGCGGTGAGGAGGAACCTAAATCTAGCTGGAGTAGCGAGAATACTATCAACACACCTGGAAGTAAAAAAAATCAAAAAAATTAACATATGTCCTACTTTCTTCCAAGGAAGTCATGCTACAATGCAGTTCTTCTGTAGCCCATCAGTAGGTATCGCTTAGGGAGTATTGCTCTCGAAACCCACCGCAGATGTGGTACTACCGGCTGGTGGAAGCTCCGCTGTACACCAGAAACTCTTTTCGACAAATACAGACTACTACAAAAAGATTCGTCCTCTTATTTTCTTATTTTTCATGGGCTAGACCATGTACCCGCCACGATATAACCTATTTTGATTGTTGCCCACAACCCATCACCACTACTGACAAAGTCGCCGGTCCTCCACCACGGCCACCACGAGACTACTGTGGCTACATCCGACACGATGAATTTTTGTTGGACAGTGAGACTAAACATGGAGTCGGGTTAGATTTTAGATATGGGATAATAAAGAAATACGATGGATATGATTTAGGCCTGGATTCTGGAGGGGTGGGGATGTTAAAGACCGTCGTTGGCCACTGGTGACTGCCCCTATCCTCCGTTAACCGACGCTTCAAATGCGCTCTAGTCCTCCCTAGAGCTCCCTCGCTGAGAGCTTCGTTCTCCATTTCCGGCGACATCAACTGGTTTCTTCCACTGAAGCTTTTGGCCCATCGTGGACATGCCAGAAAATATTGCTAGGACCAGATCATCGGCGACCCTTCCATGGAGGGCTAGGTCGGGAGCGGTGATGAAGCGCGGTGGTGCGAGCGGCCTTGAACCGCCGACTC
Source organism: Rubia yunnanensis (assembly GCA_037428765.1). Classification (NCBI taxonomy): domain Eukaryota; kingdom Viridiplantae; phylum Streptophyta; class Magnoliopsida; order Gentianales; family Rubiaceae; genus Rubia; species Rubia yunnanensis. Next base: position 77,936,398 of record CM075065.1, read on the forward strand.
TTGATATCCTTCGTGAAGCTCCACCTCTTCTCCGTTTGCTATCGGAATCTCCTTCGTACAAATCTATCGTCTCTACTAGCTGCATCACTCCCTCAGCGGCACAATTGGTCGACCGACGTGGTGGCGCTGGTTTGCTGCCTGGAACGAGGCGCATGAGGTGGCTTCTTCACTGGTGCAAGGCGATTCGACAACTTCCCATCCAGATCTACAAGTTACAATTAGAAAGGGAAAGAAAAATCATGAATAAGACGGAGGGATTTTGCTGGACCGCCGACGGCCCACCTGCTAGGCTTCTAGGCTGGAAGTTTTTGTTGGGAATGTTGAAAGAGAGGGTAAACTAAAGAAAGATGGATTAAACTACTAGCTCTTGTTATTTATTTTTTTAAAGATAGGGAAAAATAAATATCAACAACAACAAACTATGAAACCATTTTATGTTGTGTTTATTCCAAAGAAAGAAACTGATAACCTATCCAAAGTTTCCTAGACATGCCTCATCTGTGATATTTTCTCAGGTCTAATCTTTATGCATGCCATTATCAATGATAAAAGAAAAAACAAAGACGAGACTTATCAGGAAAATATGAAACATTTTAGAGTGAAGTGCCCATATGACCCTATGTTTTAGTCATATGTGCCTATATGACCCTGCAAGATTAAAAAAAGTGCTATTATAATCCTATAATTTGCTCAATTGTGCTAATACAACCCTGGGGCCTAAATTTGGCCGGAATTCCATGAATTGACTATTATACCTCTATTTTAAAAATATATATATTTAGAAAATGTAAAAGGTCTATTATACCCCTGTTAACCAAAATAAAAATCTAAAAATGTCTTCTTATATCTCTTCTTCTTCGTCTTCTCAGATCCATTCATCTTCTCAGATTAATTTGCTCCAATTTGCTTCTTGGATTTGAGAAGGCTTTGCCGGGGCCTGGTGTAGCTCAGAGGATTGCCGGGGTGGGGCACCTCGCCGCTAAAAGAAGAACCTAGACGAGCTCCACATCCGACGTCTTCAGTAGCGACAGCTTCGACGAGTAGACCAATGAGCGTAGGGGTGGATCGAGGTGGAGAATCCATCCACCTTGTGGCTGGATAACTGGATGAAAAGCTCGCCGGCGGGTTGGATCGTTTCCCTCGTTCCCGATCCCGTCTGGCGTATGGTGCCCAAACTCCGGTCAGTAGGTCTCTTGTGTCCTCGTAGGCACTGATTGCATGTCGTGAGTATCGCTGGCCATGGTGGTCATCTCTGACAGCTTTTTGCACTGGGATTTGTGCACCGATTGCTAGGGCGGCGGCGGGCAGCAGCAAGTAAGGGGAAAAACCTGCTACCGTTGTGCCTGTGTTCAGGCCGTCAACCCAGATCTTTAACAATGGTAACCCTATCTCTATACTCCATATTTGTAATTGATTTACCATGGTTCATAGATATGGCTGCATATCTAGCCTATGCCTCTGGGTTTTCTGATTTTTCCGTCAAAAAGGATTACTCTTTTTTACTTGGGTTTTTTGTTTTACGGAAGGAGATGCAGTACGATGCTTCTGTGTTTATTGTTTAAGAATCCTGGTGTTTAATCATTTTTAGGTTTTCGTTGTATATTGATGTAAATGGTTTTTGTTGCTACACTAAGCCACAACTGATTTGATTCTTGTTCAAATGATGGGAAATGAAGATCAGAAACTAGGCTAAGGCTTTCTGTGTTTTTTTTAAAAATTCCTAGATTTCGGCCGTCATGCCAGCGGGAGGCGGTGGAGCGCTGGAGCGGCGGTGGAAGTGGCGGAGCAATGATGGGAGCAGCAGTGGTTATGGAGATGAAGAAGAAGAACTTAGGGATATTTTTTGTCATTACATGTTTTGTTTTAAGACTAGGGGTAGTTTAGTCTTTTTATATGTGGTCAATGTCGGAAACTACCTAGTCAATGCTGGAATAGTTCCAAAAGGTTATATCGGCACTTTTAATGCAAAACATAGGGTTATAATAGCACTTTCTGATCTTGCAGGGTCATATTAGCACATATGAGCAAAACATAGGGTCATATGATTATTTTGCCCAACATTTTATTATAACTCAATTTTGATCTGAATGTAGATACGTGTTTTTGTAGAAATAGGCCAGTTTTTATAAATTGAAATTGGAATAGCCAGGTATAAGGCCACATTCTAACCTCATTTGATAAAGTCTTGCGCAAGACAGTCTCGCAACGAGACCGGAGATTAAATTGTGTAGCATGGAGTTTCAGGTGATGAATGTGAAATTTTGTTAATTTACATTTAAATCCAGGTATAAATATTAATTTTTCCTCATTCTTCTCCCATATTTTTCTGGCTCTTCTCTCTCCTCTCTTTTCTTCTCCAGTGGTTAAATATTTTTCTGTCTCTTTCCTCTCCATTTTTCTTCCATCTTCTTTCAATTCGACCGCTCATTCTCTCTATTTTCCCATATTTATTGTGCAGGGATGAATGCAGTGACTCAAGTAAGATTCGCTTCCGGCAAATTTTCCCGTTATAGCTTTGGTTTCCAGTGGCTGTACACAATATGAGCTTCGTTTTCTGTTTAGCTTCGAAGGTAATGTTTTTTATCATATTTTTTATGCATATTTTATTTTATTTTTTCAATTTTTGTTTGTTTTTTTTTCGTTCATGTGATATTCTAAGGTTTGTGTAGGTTATATTGAGTATCATTTGGGAATTTCTCTATTTTTTATGTTTTGTGAGTTGCTATTACGAATTTGTGAAAATATTTGTGTTATTGTTGTTGTTTCTTAGATGTCTAAGAAGATTTGCCTAACTACTGCTACAATTGAGAAGGAGGATTACTAAGTTTTCTTAATTTTCATCCATGATGTTTTAGGTACAAGTCCTTCTCCAGCAGATTTAGAAGGGAATTGGGTGAAAAGACTATTTTGTCCCTCTATAAAAATAAAAAATTGAAAAGTATTTAAAATGTTTTGCCCCTTCCCCTTTTCTTCTTCATTTATCTTCGTTTTCTGTAACTTCCCTTTTCTTCTTCATTTAACTTCATCTTCTTCATTTATCAGAAAAATTGAATCTGTTATGCACTTTTGTCAATTTTTCGGCGCTTGGCTGAGCGACGCCGAAAATGGTGGCGGAGGTGGCATGGGCCTAGAGTTTCGGTGAATGACTGGTGGCAAACATGAATCGGCGGTGGAAAACCTCACGTCCTCATCGGAGCGAGCCACTGTGTGCGGTGGTCGGAGAAGAAGATTTGCCTGTTTACCTCGAAAGAGCTCTCAAAAAGGTGCAAAAATATGGCGCAGCCCTACTACTGTTCACCGTAGCCGATTTTTGCCCGTTTCTCTTCCTTGGCCCTTCTTCTCCGGTAAGGGACCCGATATCTTTGTTGGGCTCCTCGCTGGGAATCGTTTAATATATGGTTTGCATCCCAAACTAGAAGTTACGTCCCAGATCTGGGTTTCCTTCCGAAACTCCAAAGTCAGTCTGTTCGTCGATTAGGAAGAAGATCCCACTTCCGATGGTGAAATCCGAGAACCCATGTCTCATAGATGGGTTCTCTTGAAGGGGAGAACGCTTCTGACCTTGAAGCGTGGGAATATTCAAAGGAGGAATTGCGTGAATGACGGGTCCTGACGAATCCCGTAGAACATGGGGGAGGACGTGTTTCCCCAAACTTGAAGGAGGAGGATTGGTGTGGATTGCATTTCGGTCCAAGACCCAAGCACAAATCTGACGCATCTTTGGGTTGACCACAATCTGAGGTGCCGATGAATAGTGTTCGGCGCTTGTCTACCACTGCAAAGGTAATTTTAAATTGGTAAACTTGTACGGAATTGTGAGAACTTATGTGGAATGTTGTAGGAGATACTCTGCTCTCTGTATGGATTTTGTGGACTGTGGTCGGTCTACTATGTCTGTGTGGAAAATATAGGGATACTCTGTTTCTACTCTATTCGATGGATGGTTTAGTTAATTTTGTGCGGAATGTGTGTTTGCTGTGGTACTCGGTTCTGTCTGGACTACAATGGTGTGGATTTTAGACTCAGGACTGTGTGAATTGCTGTGGAAAGGGACGAATTATTCCTGTGCATATTGTGAGGATCCGTGCTTGATGTTCATGTTGAACACGAAACTGTGACGAATTTGCCACAATTCTGAACTCTTTCTTTGTTATCTCACGAACACCAATACGAATCTGTATTTCGTCTAATAAATCTGGGCTGTGGATACATGAAGATGCTTATAAATAGTTTGTGTCGATTTGTATGCAAAATTCTATAGGCTCGGGACAGGTTTAATGAAACTCATGGGGGATTAAGTCTAAGGATGGTTTTAAGGCATAGAGAGTGTTAGTATTTGGGAGAACTCTTATTGGATTCAAGTAAACTTGTATGCAAATCCCGGGTAACTGACCGACCTAGCTTGTGCTCAAACCCCGGAATGCCCCTCCGGCCTTGCTAGAGCCCAGAACCCGGTCAACTTCCGACCATGCCTGTGCTCAGTACCCCGGCCTTACATGTGCCTAGATCTCGGACACTACCCGGCCTTGTTTACTTGACCCGATTAGTATTCAAACCAATAGGCTATGTTCTATGCCATAAAATCAGACTTGCTTCATTTACTCATGAAAGTTCATATGGAACTTATGTGGGAGTGGGATTATCGCTAGGTCTCAAGCATAAAGAGTGTTAGTATTTGGATGAGTCCTTCATCGATTCAGTAAACTTGAGCCCCCAGGTTTGCTTGAATGAATTGGAATTTAGCCAATAGGCTATGTTTTATGCCATGATCTCAGAATTAATCTTACTCACTCACGTAAATTCCCACAGATTTGGGATATTATAATGGTACCGTTGGATGAGTCAAATGCTTTGGGGCTAGTCAAATTCAAAATGGATATCAGGAGAAGTTCTGCTATGTGTTGGTTGGAATTAGCCAATTCATGCCTGGCGGCCGGCCATAGCAGACTGTGCTTACCGGAATCATTAATGATGGTACACCCAAGTGTTGTCTTCATTCTTCAATCTCATGAGAATACCCATGTCAGGATGAAAGGAGGAAGTTTCTGGCGACTAACTTATGGAAGATGTCGAATATGGGGGACCTTCGAATGCTCGAGGTGACTGTAGATGTTCGAGTGCTCGAGGAGATCATCGACTGCCGGCGATCTTCGAGAGCCTCGGGAGGTTTTCGAGAATGGGAGATCTTCGAGTAATAGGTGTTCATGCACTAGAAGCGACTCTGCCTTCGAGAGCACTAGAGGAGGTCTTTGAGCTTCAAGTTTATTCAAGTGAGTAATACAGCATCCATGTCCCCGAGTACTCGAGGGGGCTGGCGTTGCTGGGAAAGAAGAATCTGAATGATCGAAGAGGCTTTCGAGACATGGAGGTGTTCGACTGCTCGAAAGGAGCATTCGACAGCTGGAGGTCTTCGAGGAATTCAGAAGGTCTTCGACAGCTCGATGAGGCCTTTGAGACGTGGAGGTGTCTGACTGCTCGAAGAGGAGCATTCGAGAGTTGGACGTCCTCGTGGGCTTCAGAAGGTCTTCGACAGCTCGAGGAGACTTTCGAACGTAGGAGGAGTTCGAGTGCTCGATGGGACGTCCAAAGGAGTTTGAGCGCTCGAGGAGCATCAGCATAAGGCGCTCGATAGCTCAATCTTTGGCACGATCCAGGTGCTCGGATTCCACGGTGAGGCAAGAAGTTTAAGAACAAGGCCTTTGTTACTAATGCTCTTACTCCTAAGCCTAGTTCTTACTTATGATTTGACGGTTATTTCTGCGCCCTATGCCCGCGCTGTACCCCGTGCTAAATCGGCATAAAGCTGTCCATTTGCTCAAAATAGAGAGGGTGATTACATAATCGCCACGCTTGATGCACGCGGTATAAATGTATCCATTCTCTCATCTTCAGGAGATTGATCTAGCTAGGATTCCTAAGGATATGAGGCACTGCCTCAACACACCCTTACCCGCTTTATTACTCTTGGTGCCCTCAAGAGAATGTTCGAAGGCCAACAACATCCCTCTTTCTACACTTTAGGGGTGTATATGGTAGAAGCAGATATCCACCGTGCCAGATAGGTGCAACATTGGGCATCAACTTCACACTTTTTGGGACATCCAAGACCCGAGACACTCTCGGCTGCACAAGGAATTTCAAAATATTGGTTCTTGGACTCTTGTACCTTCACCAACATTCCGGTAGCTCAACTTGCTCAAGACCCGAGATTCACAATACTCGGCTGCTTTATGGAATGGAAATGAAAAGCCCCGTGTCTTAGGGGTTGAATCGGTTCACTTATTTATGGGTAGTGAGTTTGTTCTCACCCCATTTACCTAGTATTTCTAAGCCTGTCTTCATTTCAGGTTGCTGTTTCAGTCCCATTATTGTTGGAACTTGTTTTGTTTCCCTTAGCTAGACTTATATTGCTAAGGGTAGTTAGATTTTTATTTAGAAAATGGGGGAATGGGAGGGGGGTGGGAGGGGGGAGGGAAGGGTGCTCTTAGAGTTTCATTCTTCCCCCTCTCATGGATTTTGCTCCCTAGGTTCATCAAAGTAACCTAGGGTTGGACTGATTTTGTATTTGGTAGGGCTTTCCCAGGGCTCTACCGTGGGTTCCACCATATATACTATTTACCTGTTTACCTAGGAGAAGAACACGAATCGGCGGCGGAGAAGAACAGCAGTGGTGAGGGGAGGGGTTGGGGAAGGCCAATTCATGTGGCTAGGGTTTCAGGTGGTGTCGGTAGAGAAGAATGGCAGCGGTGGAGAAGAATGGCGCGGTGGTTGGAGAAGAACACGAATCAGCGGTGGAGAAGAATAGCAGCAGTGAGGAGAAGAACCGATTTGTGTGCCTAGTGTTTCAGACAGCGGCGGTTTCAGGCAGCGGCGGTGGAGATTTGGCTAGGGTTGCAGGCGGATGGAGAAGAAAATGGAGTGGTGGTTATAGGAGATTGGGAGCAGTGGAGGAGGCGATGGTGGTGGCACTTTTTGGCAGCAGCGGTTACATTTTTTGGCAGCGGTGGTTTCAGAGGGCAGAGGCGGCGACGGTTTCATAGGGCTAAAGGGGAATTTTTGTCTTTTAAAATTTTGTATTAGGTTAGAAGGGCATTTTGGTCATTTCTGGTTGGTCAATGGCTGGAAATGGCTGGTCAATGGCTGGAAATGGCTAGTCAATGCCGGAATAATCACTTTAGGATTTTATTTACACTTATGTGTAATATGTTGGGTTATATTTGCACTAAAAAATAACTCATTGTTATATTTGCACTTTCTCCAACATATAGGGCTATATTTGTATATTACCCATAGGTATAACTCCACCGCTTCTTTATACAATCAGAAAAACCCAATTCAAAGTCCATTTAATAACCGCGTTTCAAAAAAATGGGCCTCAACATGACTATTATAAGTTTATTTTTAGACCCATTTTATGGGTTTATGGTTTGGGTACCCGCAAATTATGTCTACACAATTGAACTATTCGATTTATTCGGTTTGAAATCGATTTCAAACCGAAACCAAAATTTGAATTTGGTTTAGATAATCCAGGTTAATTGGGTTATTTGGGTTGGTTTTGGTTTTGGATTTTTAGGGGAAAATCAAATAAACTGATAACCGATTAACCCAAACCGATGCCCACCCTTACCAGTGATGGCGGAATCCGGCAATGAGGGAAGAAGGAGCAAATTTTTTGTTCAATTGCAATTTGGTCCTTTGATTTTAGTCTTGCTTTTAAAATGTACCCCATGTCCTAAATAATTAGACTTTAAACCCCAGTTTATTAAAACTCCTATTTTCTTATATTCACTAGTGTCCGGTCTCACCATGAGACGGTCACGCAGGAGATGAACTCATCTCATTTATGTTGAATAGAAATTAACTAAATTTAATTAAATTTAAATTTATTGTAAATAATGATACTCCCTCTGTTCCAGCCTTTTCTGCACATTTTCCTTTTTTGGTTGTCCCAACCAATTCTGCACAAGTTGAAAACTTTCCCCATTTGGCAAATTTTGTCACCTGAATTACCAAATATGCCCTTAATAAAGTCATGTATTTACAAAGTTTTCCAAAACCCAATTATTCACTCAACCACACATTTATAATCCCTACAAATTCACTCTGCCTTCCTCCTCCGCCTCCGCCTTGCTCCTCAGCCTTATTCCTCCGCCTTGTTCCTCTGCCTTCCTCCTCCGCCTCCGCCTTGCTCCCCAGTCTTGTTCCTCAGCCTTGTTCCCCCGCCTTCCTCCTCTGCCATCCTCTGACCTCCGCACTCCGCCTCCGCCTTCCTCCTCGGCCTTTCTCCGCTCTCCTTCCGCCCTACCTCTGCCCAACCTCTGCCATCATCTGCCCTTCGTACTCTGCCTCTGCCTTCCTCTCCGCCTTGCTCCTCCACCTTGTTCCACCCTACCTCCGCCATCCTCTGCCCTCCGTACTTCGCCATCCTCTGCCCTCCGTACTCCGCCATCCTCTGCCTTCCTGGGTTTTGCATTTGCAATTTGGAATTTATGGGTTTTGAATTTGGAATTTCTGGGCTTTGTATATGGGTTTTGCATTTGCATTTGAAATTTCTGAGTTTTGCATCTGGGTTTTCGTCGGAGTTTTGCATTTGGAATTTCTGGATTTTCGTCAAAGTTTTGTTTCTGTGTTTTCGTCGGGATGTGTTTTTATTTGTTTTCGAACATGGTTTCGATGGTATTTTCTTATGGTGGAAGACAAAGATTACAGGAGGAGGTGGTGGTTTTTGGTTGTGGTTGAAGGAGAAGGTAGCTGGAGGTGGTGGTTGCAGGAGGTGTGAAAGGGCAAAAGAGTCATTTCACTTGAATGAAAATTTTTGTTCCAGCTTCTCTTTATGCAAAAAAGGCTGGGACGGAAGGAGTAGTAGGATTAAACAAAATTAAATTTAACCTTAATTTTTTCATAAATGTAAAATTTACCTAAATTAAATTAAAATGTATGTCGAAAATAATTCAGACTTTATTCTTCAGGATAAATTTTTAGGGTAAAGTGCAAAAATGACACTATTAAGGTGAGAAAGTGCAAGTATAGAATTAAACCTATGTTTTTGTCAAATTGTGCAGTTTTATCCAATTTCCACAATTCAGGCATGACCGATACAATTTCGGCGTTAACCATTCATGAAAAGACAAAAATACTCTCAAACTTAAAGCTAAATATCTAATGACCATTATACTTTATACCCCCTAAGCTTCTTCTTCTCCAACTTCAAACACCCTAAACCCCGTCACCGCCACCGTGCACTGCCGTCTCTGCCACCGGACCTCCGTTGTCTCCACCACCGGACCTCCACCGCTCTACCATCGGACCTCCGCCACCACCTGCCACTGATCCGCCGCCACGCCCCCTGAGATCTCGAGAAAACATCGCGCCATCGGATCTGCAAATTTGGACTGACCAGAGATACAATTTTATAAACATAAAACCTAGGCCACACATCTCTACAAGAAGAAAATAACCCAAATTGAAACCCTAGTTTCCAAAAATATCGCGAGTGGCTCAAAAAAGGTAGCAGAAACAGGCAAAACAGATAGAGCAACGAAACTACCATGGCTGCTAAGTGAAAACCCGTTTGCAGAATTCAACGGCTGCGGTGGAGCGAGATACACCAAATAAAATCAACCATGCCGCCGCCACCGCTTTGTCACCTGCTTACACCACCACCACCTCCGCCGCCCACTGACCACCACCACCCGCGGCCACCACCAACAACGCCCATAACCAATTCTATTAGTTAGAATTTTTTATTAGGGTAAAACGGTCATTTAAACAATTTATGGCCATTTTTATAGTTGATAATTTGGTCAACGACTTGCACGGTTAATTTTGCACTTTGTGATTTTATAAGGTAATTTTTACATTTTCACCTAAAATATAGGGTTAAAAATGCACATTTCTCACATTTTTAATTGAATTAAATAAACTAAAAACTAAATTGGATTAAGTTCAAACATTATACAAAAAATAATAGAAAATTTAAATAATAATATATTCAAATACAACCCTACCTACTTGAGTAAGTGTCAATATAACTTTCAAATAATTTTTACTACAGAGCAAACCTTAAGTAGTTAATGAAAGTGTCAATATAACCATTAGATACCATTTCCGGCGTTGACTCATTATAAAATAACCCAAATACCCATTGGCCCAAAAATAGAAAATGTGTGAACAGTTATACCCTTACCACATTCGTTGCTGCTTGCCACTATCGTCGCTCCACCACCACCATCACTCATACTAGGCCACCATTGTGCCACTAAATCCACCATAGCCTGATCCTAAACCAAGCCCGCCACCTCGCCAACCACCTCCACCACCAACCCGATCCCAAACCAGCTACGCCACTTCGCCACCCACCTCCACCACCCACCCACCCATTCATCCCCGGTAAAAAACCCAAAAAAATGCCATATATGGCGAAGAAGACGGCGAAGAAGATAGGCAGGTAAGCGTCAACGATCTTTTTAGGGACGGGGGAGTTTGCGTCGGAGAGGTTTGTGTCAAAGTAAAGAAGAAAAGAAGACGGGAGAGAAGAAGCATAATACGGTTTTGAGGGGTATAATAGTTATTTCAATCCTTTTAAAAAAAATTAAATGTTTTCAGAGGGTTAAAATAGTCTTTTCACTTAATTTTGAACGAAATATGTCGGAATGGGTACGTTCGCACTTACACTCACTATCTAGCACTTTCAGTTATTAAAAGGTTATATTGGCACTACTTACGTGAATTAGGTAGAGTTATAAAATCATGTTTCTCTAATTTAAAACTTTACTAAAATAAATTAAACGGGAAAGAAGAGCCTAAAATTACAACTGCATCCATTATCCTACAAATATTTATGAAATAATACAGAGAGGTTTAATGTCCAAAAATGACAGGCTTTACGTTTCCAAAAACAATCCCAGTGAAGAAAATGGTAATATTAAATTAGTCGGTGCATTGACGGCTGTACACAAGTAAAAGAAGCGACGTCACGATCTTTATCTTTATCCGTTTTTCTCTTGATTAGCGTAAGAAGAGCTCCAGAGAAAGCGACACCATAGTCCACAAAAAAAGCGAGACTGTCCCTTTCCCACAAATCATATGCATTGCATGACTCCCCTCTACTTCCCCCCTCCTGCGCCTTCCTCTTTTTTGTTCTCATCTTCTCTTCTCTTCTAGTAATTTTTTAACAATCACTCCGGTGTTTCTCAGCCACTACTCGAAGATTCTCGAGATTGAAGCTTTCCAGGTGAAGTGATTTTACTTGATTCCCCGATTGCTGTTCTCGATTTTGTGATTCTGTGATTTGGTAGAAGGTAACCGTTTTTTTTTTCTTGTTTGAGAGAGAGAGAGGATCGATGGAAATGGCGGTGCTAGGTTTTGACTTGGTTTGACTAGGGGAGACCTCTTGTTTGTTTGTGTAATTGTAGGTGTTTTGAAGGCAGATGATCTTGATAGGATGATGAATTCATGGATACTTCTGATAGTCGGAAATTGTCTGACATAGTTGATAGAGTGAGTGCATGGATTCCGAGGAGAATGGAGCCTGCCAATGTGTCCAGAGACTTCTGGATGCCCGACCAGAGTTGCAGGGTTTGCTACGAGTGTGATTCTCTCTTCACCATTTTCAACCGCAGGCATCATTGCCGGCTCTGCGGGCGGATTTTCTGCACTAGGTGTACCGCGAACTCTATTCCCCCTCCTGCTGAGGACGGCAGCGCGAGGGCAGGCCGTGAGGATAGGGACAGGATCCGGGTCTGTAACTACTGCTTCAAGCAATGGCATCAGGGGGGCGCTATGGTTGATCGCAGGATGGCTGCATTGAGTCCAGGCCTTAGCACGTCTCCTTCGAATGCGAGTCTAGTCAGTAGCTATTCGAGCTGCAGTGGGAACAGTGGCAGTAGTGTTGGTTCGACTCCTTATTCGACGGGGCCTTACCAGCATGTTTCCCATTCTACTGGTCAGAGCCCGGGTCAAAACAGTCGAACAGATGAAACTGTGATAGAGCATTATCAAGAAGCATCATGTGCAGGAACTTCAGGTTCTGTGGATGCAAGGGATCCTTTCACTGCCCAGTACAGTTTGTAAGTAAATGTTTTTTTTTTTACATTTTTGTTTTGCGTTTGTTGACATGCTGAAGAAAATTAGGATTGTTTTCGAATCACTGTAGACAAAGGGGATAGAATCACCTACTATTTCAAAATGTTAAATTATTTCCTTATTTGTGATTAGAAAGAAGTAAGAAAACTAGTCTCATCTTCGTAAAGACTTGGTCAGAGATACTCCTGTCCACATTTAGCCACATATGGAAGACTATCGTATGGCCTGGGTGCCAAAAGATAGATTTGACAATGTGTAGAGCCATTAGGGAACACGTAGTTTGTAGTGATGCATATATCTGTTGGTGCTGGATTTGCATTTTGTTAGATTTGACCATTTTAATGGAATGTTAACCGCCCCTTGATTTTGATAGAGAAATTGTGATTTCGTGGGCTCCTTTGAAAATGATTTATATATGTATGTCTGAAGAATGCTTTTTCCCATCAAAAACAGTTTTACTCATGCATTGTTTGTGAATTTATATACTGTGTCTCTTTTGATTTTTGAATCGTTGTCCATCTTAACTCACACACTCCATCATATAGTTCCAGGAACAGTGATGAGGACATGGACTACAGTGTTTACAAACAGCATTCAGAGCCTTGTTACTTCTCTCCTTGTGATGCACTTTGTAGTGCTGCCGACTGTGTGGATCTCAGTCATGATTATGGATTGGCTGATTTGCATTCTGATGGAGATAAAAACAAACCAAATTCTGAGGATTTTACCCAGCTCCCGGAAGATACAGAAGCACATGGTTTAGAGACTAGAGTGAAAATTGGCAAAGAAGCAGAGGGCTTAACTGATGTTACTACTAGTGAAGTTTCACCTTCATGTGATGCGACTGTTTCAGATGTGGAACCTCTGGACTTTGAGAATAATGGATTACTCTGGATCCCTCCTGAGGCAGAAGACGAGGAGGATGAACAAGATGCTAATCCTTTTGAAGATGATGATGATGAGGAGGAGGAAGGCAGAGACGATTCCGTAGGAGAGTGGGGTTACTTGCGCACTCCTGACAGCTTTGGTTCATGGGAAGAGCACAGGACAACTGTGCAATATGCGCTTGATAAAAGTTTCAGGGGTTTGGTAATTCAGTTATTGGAAGGTGAAAACCTACCTCTCTATGACGAAGATGAAAAAGAGGGCTGGTTGGAAACAATCACATCTCTATCATGGGAAGCTGCTACACTTCTTAAACCGGATATGAGCAAGGGTGGAGGAATGGACCCTGGTGGATATGTGAAAGTAAAGTGCATAGCGTGTGGACATCGTAGTGAGAGGTATGCTTTGCTTAGATTCTGTAGTGGACTAACACAATACTGCTCTGGAAAGTAATTATGTGTTGTTTATATCTATCCTTTTTTCATTCACCAATAGAAGCATCTTCTAATATGGATCAATTTCAACTGTGCATTCCTTCTACTTCATATTTTGAGCTTCTATACTTTGTAAAAAGGTGGAATTCGCCTTCCATGTAAAAAGATTCTAATTAACTGGAGTTTGTAAAATAAGAATTCATTGAAATTTACAATGTACACTGATGGGAGATTTCAGTATAAGTTGGTTATCATTTGTGTATGATTCATGCTGAGAGACTGAAGAAAGATATGTTATGCACAAATATAAATGAAGCTACGTTTCTTGACCAAACAAGATGGTGAGATTTGAACCATATCGGTAGGAAAATAGATGTTAGTAACTTGAGCAATCTGGTTACTTGTTATCCATTTAGTGTTTTTTATTTTGTGATTTCATCACTTTTATAGCTGTACCTGTAAGAATTCGTTTCCATCTTTTTTAACAGCATGGTGGTCAAAGGGGTTGTTTGTAAAAAAAATGTGGCCCATCGACGAATGACATCAAAAGTTGATAGGCCTCGATTGTGTATTCTTGGAGGGGCTCTTGAGTATCAAAGGGTGGCCAACCATTTGTCAAGTTTTGATACTTTGTTACAGCAGGTTTTGACTTGACTTTGACTCTTTATTGCTCCCCAACTTAATACTGGTGTTTCTCAATTGCTTTCACCATTGATTTATTGCTTCACTTCCCATATTGGAATTACTCATTTCTTCGTATGTTTTCTTTTTCTTTGTAATCGATTCCTGTAGGAAATGGATCACTTAAAGATGGCAGTTGCTAAGATTGACGCGCATCACCCTAACGTTCTTTTAGTGGAAAAATCTGTGTCACGGTTTGCTCAGGATTATCTTCTTGCAAAGGACATTTCTCTTGTTCTCAATATTAAGAGGCCACTTCTGGAGCGTATATCACGTTGCACTGGGGCACAAATAGTGCCTTCAGTGGACCATCTTACTGTACAACAGTTGGGATTTTGTGATTCCTTTCATGTGGAAAAGTTTCTTGAAGAGCATGGAAGTGCTGGTAAAGGTGGGAAAAAATTAACAAAGACATTGATGTTTTTTGAGGGTTGCCCCAGACCACTGGGCTTTACTGTAAGTTTTCTATCAGATCCTTCATGTTACTTAAATAAGCTAAATGCTAGTGTCTCTTCCATTTATTACCAGAGAAGTGTGCGTTTCAATGGTTCATTGATTCTTGAACCAATTCTCGATAGGATAATGTACATTAAGTAAAATATGACATGGCTATTGCCAATTGTTAATTACTGCACTGTGAGTGTCAACCGTTTGTTGAGTATAGGTAGGTTGGAAATCATGTAAGAATGCCATTTACGGATGTACAATCAGACTTCCTTTTATCTTCTTGTCCTTGATACTGAAAAGTTGAAAGTTCTGCTGTGTCAATAATGTTTTTTGCTCTTCTACATCTGTTGTAGAATTATGTATTTCTGAAATGGGGGTGAAACACATTTATCTCACTGAATGTTTAGGAAATCTAAAACTGGAGGTTTTACTTTGTGGTTCCTTCTCAGATTCTATTGAAGGGTGCAAATGGGGATGAATTAAAGCTAGTGAAGCATGTGGTGCAGTATGCAGTTTTTGCAGCTTACCATTTGGCTCTCGAGACATCGTTTCTTGCTGATGAAGGAGCCTCACTTCCAGAACACTCTTTGAAAGCCCCAGTAAAAGTTGCTGTACCTGATAAATCAAGTGTTGACAGATCAATTTCCACCACCATACAGGAATTCACTTCTCCCTGCAATGACCATACTATAAAGGCTCAAAATCAGTCTGGCTTCATGGTTCTAGGTAATAATGTACCATCAAATATTTGTTCAACATCCAAGGAGGAGTTCAATTTTTCTGGCAATTCCAATTTAACACAAACTATGCACCATCTGAATTCGATGTCTTCCTTGTGCCATTCAGGAGCTGATTGTTCACATCATGGACAAGAAGTTATTTGTGGCTATCATGGCACAAATGGGAAAGAGATAACTGAAGAAACTCCGTCCTCTGTGTCCGAATCACCCCTATGTATTGAAAACATCCCTCTGGATGATTTGGTGCCCAAGTGCCCCTCTAATTTCGTTGGACTCCCATTACAATCTCATAAAAATCTTTCTCCTGGAAATTCAAGTGCATCAAAATTGGCTTCCCTAAATCTTGATTCCAAAGGTCATCATAGTGAAGTGGCCCCGCTTCATGAAGAATTTTCTTCTTCAGCTTCTAGTAAAAAGAGTCTTTTGGTATCACTGATGACTAGATGCACCTGGAATGGATCTGTATGTGAGCGTGCTCATCTCTTCCGAATCAAATACTATGGAACCTGTGATAGACCTTTGGGCCGGGTTTTATCAGAACAGTTACTTGATCAGGTTTTTGTCTTTCTCCCTCTGTATATTTGTGTGTGCACACCCTTTTATATCAGAGTTCAGTTATTAGCTCACTAATTAGATGAGGCTTTAAAACTTCTTTTGTTACTTTCTACTTTTAGAACTATCGTTGCCAGTCCTGCCAGATGCCATCGGAAGCACATATACATTGCTATACTCATCAACAAGGCAGTGTTACAGTTTTGGTGAAGAAGTTTCCTGAAGTTTCATTGCCTAGAGAACAAAAAAGAAAAATTTGGATGTGGCACAGGTGTCTCAAGTGTCCTCGAACTAATGGTTTCCTGCCTACCACCAAGAGAAAATTAATGTCTGACGCTACTTGGGGTTTATCTTTCGGGAAGTTCTTAGAAATGTGCTTTTCAAGTCATGCTTCTGCAAACAGGGTTGCAAGCTGTGGTCATTCACTGCATAGAGACTGTCTTCGGTTTTATGGGTATGCGCTCCAATTATCACCTTTGGTTATGCATGTCCTTTTCACGATGCGTTAATTTTCCAGACCCCTCCCTAAGGACAACTTATAGATCAACTCAATGTGTTCTGGCATGTTGAAGACACAGTTACATGTGGACAAATTATTACCTCGTGAACTTTTTAATGTGATCTAGATGATGATCTAATTTGTGTGTCCATAACTGTGAAGAATTTTATCCTCTTTATTTGCATAGTTAAATTTTGATTGTGGATTCTCTTGTTCACTCTTTTATATTTTGGGGGATTATTTTCTGTCTATTCTTGACATACAGACATTTCACTTCCTTCCATAATGTAGTTTACTTTTCGATAACTCACCTGAGATGATAATTCCATAATTTATGCCCCGTTCACTGTCAATGGAAGTAATGCTTTTACATCTATACCTTTTGCATTCCCAGCTTAGTTATCTTGCATTAGGTTTTTTGCAAACTTATTGTAGTTTTTTTTTCTTATACATCTGCAGTCTTGGGAGCATGGTTGCTTGTTTTTACTATGCATCCATTATTGTTCATTCTGTCCATCTCCCTCCACCAAAGCTTGAGTTCAACTATGATTTGCAGGAATGGATAAAAAAAGAAGCTGATGAGGTGCAGTTTATTTCTAATTTCTCCTTAAGCTGATAGCAATCATAGTTTGTACTAACCATGTTTTATATCCAAAATCATGTCACTAGGTCTGTAGGCGTGAAGAACTACTATCTTCTGAGGTGGTTAAATCTCTCCATCAGATATCAGAAAAAATCCCCCTCAACAATGGAAATAGAGTTCCAGAGTTGGTGCAGCAAATTGAAGAACTGAAAGTGATGCAACAAAAGGAGAGAAAAGAATTTGAGGTTACTTATTTGTAAACTTCATGCAGAAAATAATTGACATCTATTTAGTTGGCTAGCAAAGGAGAAAAGTTTCACTACATGCTCTTTTATTGTATATGTGAACTATCTGCATTTTGATATGCTGGAAACTATATCATGAATCCAAATTTTCTCTTGCTTTTTGATGATTGTTACATAAGAGAGAATTTAGTAACCTTTCTTCACCTTCCCACGTGTCACTGTATGATTGTTTAAATTAACTGGTCACTCTATGAATCTGTTATCTATTTGTCATATAATTTATTTCGGAGGTAAAGTAGAGTGTTGGAGGCTACTTTTTCTTGTCTCTTATTTCAAGAGAAGTTTTTCCATTGTACTTTTGTCATATTGTGTCTACTGATTCAGATTTTCTGTTTTCCCCTTGTTCAAGGTGCTGCTACACCAAGCAATTAACAGGGCACTTGCTGATCGTCGACCTGCTGTTGACATTCTCGAGATAAATAAGTTAAGGAGGCAGTTAATCATTCACTCCTATGTCTGGGACCAGCGCCTAATACATGTAAGCAATTTGAAAAATGACAATGGCTTGAACAATTTGGTCCAGAAGCTAAAGGAAATAGCTGTTCAATCTGGTCATTTTGCTGAGATCTCCTCAAGTTCTAAGCATGGTAAAGGCTTCAAAAGTTGTGATTCTTTTCTTCTGAATTTAAATCCCGAGGTGACATGTATTCAAGGAGGAAACGGCGACTTTAACTTGCCAGATGGGAATCATGAAATAAGTGATATTGATCAAGGCTCAAACAATTCCAAGAATGTGGCTGATGTTTATGCCACTTCTGAACCAAATTTCAGTGAGCAGAAAAACCCAGAGCATGTGAAGGCTGTGAGAAGAGTACTGTCAGATGGGCAGTTCCAGACAGCGAAAATTTTATCTGATACTCTCGATGCTGCCTGGACTGGTGAAAGCCACCTGGCAGATTTAGCATCAAATGCTGATAGCTTATCAGAGTCAGATTTACATCTTGCAGGTTTGATGTCAGCAAAGGCTAACCACTGTGTGGATATGGATGGAACTGTTCCAAGAGGATGGAACCATCTTCATTCTGCAAAGGGAAACAAAGAGACCTCCGTTAGTTGGGTCACAATGCCCTTTTTGAGACTGTACCATTCATTTATCAGGAATTCTATGGTAAATGAACAGAGTCTTGACATGATTAGTAATTATAATCCCGTTTACACCATGTCACTTAGAGAATTGTTGCAACAAGGTTCTGCTAGGCTGCTGCTTCCTTGGGGTATTAGTGACATTGTTCTCCCTGTTTATGATGATGAACCTACTAGTATTATAGCATATGCTCTTATATCACCTGATTACCATAATCAAATGATTAGTGATCCTATGAAGGCAGGTTTAGAGACATCGCCTTCGCTGCCGATCTTAGATTCAGAGAATCTGCTTTCACTTCCCTCGCTTGACGGGGCATCCTCTGGATTTCTTAGAAGTTCCGGTTCAGTAATTGAAAGTAGTTTATCAACATCTATATCCCGAGGCTCCTCAACCATGGATCTACGCCCTCACAACAATGCATTGCATGTAAAAGTATCATTCTCAGATAATGGTCCTCTAGGGAAGGTGAAATATACTGTGATTTGCTACTATGCTAAGCAATTCGAAGCCTTGAGAAGAACTTGCTGCCCTTCTGAATTAGACTTCATACGTTCTCTAAGTCGTTGTAAGAAGTGGGGTGCACAGGGTGGTAAGAGTAATGTCTTTTTTGCCAAGACTTTGGATGACCGATTTATCATCAAGCAAGTCACAAAGACAGAACTAGATTCTTTCATTATATTTGGACCGGCTTACTTCAAGTATTTATCCGAATCTCTGAATTCTGGAAGCCCAACTTGCTTAGCAAAAATCTTGGGCATTTATCAGGTATTGGCACAATATTACTCTGCCTTAGCTCTAATTTTGGCATGGAACATTTATTTAGTTTATTATGCCTGTTCTTGTTCTTTCTTTCCTTCACATGCAAGGGTGAAACCCGCTAATACATCATTTATTTAAAATGCCACATCTGATGCTCTAAAGGCTCAAAAAATGCCAATGTGTCACTATGCATATGTTGCCAAAATTATTGTGAACTTTTGTTCTGTCTCTGCAGTGGAAATAGTATAGTATTTAGTTTGTTTTGTTGTTGTGGCCTTCTATGATAAATTTCACATTTTATTTTAAGGATTTCTTTTGTTATAAAACCTCTTTACAAATTGTGTGCTAGATTGCTTACTCTCTAACTTTGAAGGTTGCATCAAAACATGTTAAAGGAGGAAAGGAAATCAAGATGGATGTTTTGGTAATGGAGAATCTCCTCTTTAATCGGAACATTACAAAACTGTATGATCTGAAAGGTTCTGCTCGATCACGGTATAATTCTGATTCAAGCGGAAGCAATAAGGTTCTTCTAGATCAAAATTTGTTGGAGGCAATGCCAACTTCTCCAATATTCGTGGGAACCAAAGCAAAGCGGTTGCTGGAGAGAGCTGTGTGGAATGATACTGCATTTCTCGCCGTAAGTTTCTTTGTTGCAGTTGCTATCTGTCTATCTATGCTTGTATTGTTTCTTAACTCATCATCTCTCTATTTTGATGATTCTTAAGTTACGTTGTAATTTTTTGTTAGCTGTGTTCTGTTATGCTGCTTTAGTGGGAAAATACCATAATCTGAATTTTGTAATCCAATCTTGTTTTGGTTGTATATCGTGATTCTGGTGCAGTCTATCGATGTTATGGATTACTCATTATTAGTTGGGCTGGATGAGGAGAAGCATGAGTTGGTACTGGGCATTATCGATTTCATGAGACAGTACACGTGGGACAAACATCTTGAGACCTGGGTGAAGGCATCAGGCATTCTTGGGGGCCCAAAGAATGTAACCCCGACTGTGATTTCCCCAGTCCAATACAAGAAAAGATTCAGGAAAGCAATGTCAACTTATTTTCTGATGTTGCCGGATCAGTGGTCTACCCCCACTGTTCTTCCTACTCACTCCCAATCCCAATCCCAATCCCATGAGCAATTCGAAGAGACTTGATTAGATTCTTGGAAGATCTGTAAGTAAAAAAGTTGCTTTCTCCTTCCTGAATGTAGAGTATAGGCATCGTAAATTGTTCATTGTGTTTGAATGCAAAGGGAAGGAAATTTTTTGTCGATGGGAAAGCATTGCTGCAGACAAATGAAAGAAGTGTATGTGAATAATATTTATAGGTGCAGTTTAGCGTTTTTGATACTCCGGATTTGTGTTTTTGATGTTCCGGGTTCAAATCGCTTCTAGCTGCATTCCTTCCATATGATATCGTCATTTTTATTAGTCCGTGCTGCCGCTGCTGGCCTTACCTTCTCTGCCGCCATTGTGAACTACATTGCCTCCACCGGAGGAGCCTAGTGCCACCGTCGCTGCCACTCATGTGCCGCTGCTGCCGCCTGCAAGGATTTCTACAAATACTGTTCTACTGCTACTAATGCTAATGGTTTCAAAGTCTACTTGGTAAGTTGGGCATTCAGAATCTCCATGCTACAACTTGAGAAGGAGTGTAGGAGATATTTTGTAATATCTTCTTCAATATTATATCATATCTTCTGTGAACATCCTATAAGGAAATATGTAATTGTTTATGGAATAATTACATATATTAGAAATTAATACTCCTTCCGTCTCACCCTATTCTGCACGTTTTTTGGGTTGTGCCATTTCTGCACATTTCCTTATTTGGCAAATTTTAGATGTGTAAAAAGATAAAATTACCCCTAAACTAACTAAAAATTACTCTCAAACCTAGCCTAACCTACCCTACCCTCCTCACTTACACACACTCTCCTTCCCCATTTCAGAAAACTCTCCCTCTCCAATTTCTTTCTTCTCCCCATTTCTTCCATCGTCGTCGCAACAAGATCCACCGTCGTCTCCGCATCTTCGTCTCTGCTGCGACAAGCTCCTACGCTACCGTTCTCATCTCAGATCCTCTGCCGCTTCTTCATCTCTGCCGCTGTGTCTCCGTCTCCCCCGTCGCGTCTCCGTTGAGTGTGAGGTCGGGCATCTTTGTCTCCTCTGCCTCGTCTTTCGTCTCCTCCGTCGCATCTCTGTCTCCTCCGTAGAAGATGACGGACTTGGCGGTGCTGCCACCGGAGGAGTTTTGGGATTCTCTGAGTACTCCTTAGATGACCTCAAAACCGCCACCAACTTCAACTCGGATTTCATCGTCTCCGAGAGCGGCGAGAAGGTGTCAAATTTGGTGTGATTTTTGGGTTTGTGATTTTTGTTTCTGGGATTCCTCTCCCTATGTGATTCCTTTCTGGGTGGTGGTGAGAGGTTGAAGAAGGTGGAGGGATGGTGGTGGATGAGAGGTTGAAGAAGGTGGTTGGATGGTGGTTGCGGAGAGGTTAAAGAAGGTGGTAGGATGGTGGTTGGGGGGAGAGGTTGAAGATGAGGGTATTCTCGTTATTTCCCTCTATAAAAAAATTAACCAGTTTTTTCTCTTTCTGCAGAAAGGGCTGGGACAGAGGGAGTATGTAATGTTATATGTGTTAGTTTCCTTATAGAGTTAGTTTCTTTGCAGTATAGATTATATAAGGCAGTTTAATATCTTATTTTTGTTATAGTTTAGATTGTAACACTATATATCATAAATTTCACTATGAATGAGACGTGTCATTGACGTGATATCAATCTTTTTCCCCCCTCCGTCTTTCTACAGGCTTCCTCCTCCACTCTCCTTCCTTCGTTGCCTTTTTCAAAATCCACCGCCAATCTATATCCCTCTTCAGTTTAAAAAAATGAGTGCCTTTTAAATATTTGTTTCTTCCATATTTCGATTTCGCTGGAAGAAGGCTTTCAATATTTTGCTTTAATTGTATCTGTGTTGCTTTGTTGGATACCGCACAGAAAGTACCTTGTTAGGCGGCAAGAAATAGGACTTGGCCCAGCCTAGATCTTCCATCTGGGGAATACTTCGCCGGTGACGGTTCCTATGATGGTGAGTATGCTGAGCGGCATTTGAAGGTTATGGCGCCACTTTGTTGATGTGGCGAAGAACAACTTTGTTCGCTCATGCGAATATTGTTTTCTTAACCTTCCTCCAGGTTTTTGATTTGATTTGGGGGGTTTGGTTGTTGCATTGATTTGGGACAAGAAGAACAATGAGGTTGAAGTAGACAAAGATTGGAGAAGGAGAGGATGAGGTAGCTGAAGAAACTAGGGACAATTTAGACAATTCATGTCACTAAAATTAAAAGTAAAAATTTCTCTTAAACAGATTCCCCTGAGACGAGGGGAACATAAATAATGTATGTGTTGTGGTCATGGTTCGAGTCTAAACGGTGTTGACGGGTAACTTGTATTTTTTTCAAGTTAAAAGAGAGTTCATTGATTTTCAAAGAACGTTGTTATACATTGTGGGATATGATCCCGACTTGGTCTCTAAATTGTTTGGCATGGATAGCCAATGTTTGAACTATTACATTGTCCTATCTTTTGATCCAA
Source organism: Rubia yunnanensis (assembly GCA_037428765.1). Lineage (NCBI taxonomy): Eukaryota > Viridiplantae > Streptophyta > Magnoliopsida > Gentianales > Rubiaceae > Rubia > Rubia yunnanensis. The sequence goes on from CM075065.1 coordinate 77,959,064, forward strand.
ACTATTTATCGAATATGATGGGAAACAACTAGATTGGAAATGCCACTTGTGAGTAGGCCAATATCAGAAAGTTTCTTTTTCCATCTATTGATAGCGTGGATAACAATTTGTGCATCTCCCCAAATATGATGAATTGATAGCTCTTTTTCCATTTATATTTGTAAGCCTGCTCTCAGTGGTAGAGCCTCCGCTTGCTTAGCATTGTATGAAAAAGGCATAAACCCATGCGCCATTCGAATTCCTTATGTACTATCCAAAACAGGTGCTAAAACTAGATGTTATAGCATCAAAGTATAAGGTGATCCCGGTTGGGGTTTGTGGAATTTGGCCAGAGTTATGCTCAGATAAATAGTATGTTTTCCTTGCTAGGCTATCTATTTGCTTGGTAGCATAGAGAACATTATGTTGTGGATGACATGTTGCTCCTCATGAAGGAGTTTGTTTCGGTGGTTCCACGGTTGGGATAACATAATAGCCGTGGGAGGCAGCCGCCGTGTCTCTAAAAGATATTATTTATAAGCCCAAATTACGGCTAACTACTATATAGTAGCTAGTGGTAAGATGGAGTCATCCACGAGAAAAAGGGGATATTATCCAGTGTCAAATATAGTTGAAAAACACACAAATATGTCACTCTACGTGTGTGGTAACAAAGTTTGGGGGGTTTGGTTTTGGAAAACACTACTACTTTAAGAAACTAAATTAACATGCGATTAAAAAGAACGATGCAAATACGATCACAAATAGCACAAACGATGTAACAAAGATTATAGCGAGTCTTGGGTGCAATTGGTTTACACTTCTAGTCATCCTTTGATCATCGACTAATTATCCTATTTTTATGCATTAACCACATATTGTGGAGAACTTGTCAACACCTTTCGAGTGAAGTCATTTCTCATCTCTCCTCGGTTATAGTTAGAGTAAGCGATCAATGCCACACAATAACCCTTACCCTCGGGTCACTCTAGACGATCGTCGTCATAGACTTCCCCGTGAATAACATGGACACCCAACACAACTACCACTATGTCCTACCAATAAACATATAGATAGCACAAGTATATCTACTAATAACGACTACGAGGATCGACCTTCATGCTAATCATTATTAGTGGACCACGTTATTAATTAGTCAAACACATTCAAATTCATCCCAAGCAATTTCATCAATCAACAATCATAATTAGTTTTCACTCCTAATTATAACTGATGAGACGTCAAATGCATGTATTTTCCAAAGCATTTAACACTTTTTTATCATATTTTTGTTGTAAGATTTCTAGATTTAGGTAGGTTTACATGATAGGGGGTTTAGATGACCATTTTTGTTTTTTTATATCTAAATCCTTCATTTTGTAACCTATGTTTAGTCTAGTGGATATTTGGTCCTTACGCGCATCTAGATTCCTTTCTGTAACCTTAATTTGTAGATTGCTCGTGAGCACTTAGGATTGGTTTAGTGAAGGCCATTTGAAAGGATGGTAGAAGATGGAAAGTCACTCACAAAGTGGTAGAAGATAAAGCAAAGAAAGGAGAGCAAAGCAAAGGGTGAAGAATGATCTATATTTTGAAGCAGAGTACTGAGAATTTTACAAGACGAATCAGCCTCCAAGAGTGGTACCGTTGGATTCCTCTTCTTGAGTACTATAAAATCGACTACAAGAACTCCCAAAACGGATCAACGGTTCACCAGGAGGAAGCAAAACTAAACGAGACTTTTTTCCGTCACGACTCCCGACGATTGTGTCACGACTCGTGAAATGTTGATCTGAGAGCTCACAATTTCCTGATCTGGTCGCGACTTGCTACGGAGGCATCGCGACTCGCGATAATTTCCCTGCAACTTGCATTTTACTCCTTTTTTTTCTTGTATTATATATAGCTTTTAACCCCCTTCTTCCCCAACTCTCTAAGCCCGACTTTGGGGCTCCCAAACCCTAGTTTTTCACCATTTTCTTCCATTTCTTCCTCTTTCTTTGTAGATCTTTGTTCTATGTTATGGGTTTTGATTATCTAGCTTAGTTTTGTACTTGTGATCAATTGATTGAAGCTTCCACACCTATGTAGTAAGAACCTCTATTTCACTCGTTCTTGAAGCATTTGTTATTCAGCATTCATGTGTTTAAATGTGATGTTTTACTTCATTTATGCTATGGGTTGTTTGAATATATGAAGTGTTTGTATGATTTAAGTGTTAGGGTGTTAGGAAAGTTGCAAATATCTTAGCTCTTTGACATGAGAATCCAAGAACATGGAATTAGAATTTCTTGTGCATAATGTGTTGTGATTCTTGCTAGATAAATATGTTGATGTGGATTTTTCTCATGTTTATCCTATAGATGCAATGCAAGGTTGAATCTTGAATGTGGTTTGTTCTAGGTTTAGCCTAATGAATGCTATGTTTGGTTAAATGGATATGTCTTTGGCAGAAGGCTTTTTGTTATCAAATCTATGGTCCTTCGTGTATAATGTCGTTGATGAAATACCTTTATGGTATGGTTTTCCTAGAGTGATTATCAATGAGGTTTGCAAATGATCGTTGTTTGTCTTTGCAAATTACTATTAAGAAGGAATGAATGTTGATCTTCGAGTGGGAAGTTTTAGCATTCCCCACAGGTAACGAATGTGATAGAATGAGTGAATGGTTCAATGATCTACATTAGGTTTGGAAGTGGATATTAATTTCTCCCAAGGCTTTATCTTTTGTATTTCTTATCCCTTTTTCTTAGTTTGTTTGATGATTAGCATAGTTACTTAACTTTGCTAGTTAGTTTGTCTTTTAATTTCATAACTTAGGACCACAATCAACCAAAACCCCCCTTTTTACTTGCTTTTATATATCTACTTCTAGCCTAATATCAACCTTTTACGTTTAAATGCTTAAGAAAATGTCTCTTCTTCGTGGAGCCCCGATTCGCCACTATCTACTTAATTTTATTTAGTAAGCATAAAGGGCTTATAAATTATAATTTTGAGTGGTACATCGACGACCTCCCAATAACCTAGCATTGACCAACAATAATCACATTGACAAAAAGTCAAAGTCTTCAGGGTTTGACCAACAACCCAGCAAAGAATCAACCCATAATCATCAACTAGTTAATCATCCTAGTATAAATCATGCATTAATCACACAAGAATGCACCAAACATACTTGATAATCAAAACATAAAATAGGATAAACCAAATCTCACAAATTCATATCAGAAATGCTTACCAATTGCTCCCAACATGAAATCTAGCCTAGATAATGAAAACCCATAACAAATCTACAAGAATTCATGGAAGAGATACAAAAACTAAGAAAGGATGAAGAAAACTAGGGTTTTGAGGCCCCCAAGTCGGGTTCAAGAATGTGGGGAAGAAAAAGGGTTATTCATAGTCTAAGTGGGTCAAGAAAAGTCAAAAGGATGCAGCAGGCGTGCGGTCGAGAGTCAGGCGCGCTGACTGAGGGTACTGGGATACTGGCGCGGTGGTGCGAGGCTACTAGGGTGTGGGCTCGAGGCATGACACGAGAGCTGGGGCGTGGGCGCGCGATGGAAACTGAATCCCTGCGCTAGAACTGCTTTGTGATGCGTGAGGGAGCTGTTTCTGGGTATTGCCGAAACCAAGTGTGCGGGTGCGCGAGCTCAGGCTTTGGCTGTGCGTTACTGGCTGAGGGCTTGCACCAAGGAGTAAATTTCCACCGAGCGCCCACGTGGTTAAGGGCGCTGCCCACGCACCCAGTCTTCATAGCCCGGCCGATTTTTGCATTGGTCAGCTAGCCTTCGTTCTTCCAAACCAGACTTTCTTTTACCACGTTTTCCTCGTGGCCTTCAATCTTCTACCTATCTTGCAAATGGCCTTTATCAAACCATCCGAAGTACTTACGAGAAATCTACAATTAAGCTTACAAAAAGGAATCTAAATGTTCGTAAGGACCAAAAATCCATTAGAATAAACATAGGTTACAAAATGAAGGATTTAGATACGAAAACCAAAAATCGTCATCTAAACCCCTTATGATGAAACCTACCTAAATCTAGCAATCTTCTAACAAAAAGATAACAAAAGGGATGTTAAATGCTTTGGAAAACACATGCATTTGACGTCCTATCAAACCTTTTCGCGTTTAAACCTTTACTCGTCCTCGAGTAAACAAGAACAATCAAAGATTTAAGCATAAGCTAGCATGCAAAAGTCTTTCCAAAACAACCAACATCGTATTCCTATACTACCCTAACCCCCAAGACATAAGAATCTCTCAACTCTCACATCCCAAAATTTAAGATAATCTAAACAACCATCATGCCAATCAAAAGCGAGGTATAAATACAAGTGTAAAACTAGCTTACTCTACCAAAGATGCCACCAAATAGACAAATCAAGATAAGCATAAAAATTTTCAATTTCTCTCATTTTCTCTCATTTTGCCTAGGAGTCCTCTTGGGTTTTCATCCTAGCTTATTTTCAATGCTCACCCTCACCTTTTTCCACATCATTTGGCCTCTCATTTTTGCATAGATTGCCCTTTTGGATTTTCAATCTATCTGAGCCTCCCACTTTTGCCTAAGTTTTCCTTTCGGGTTTTCAACTTAGCGGGAATTCTTTTTTTTAAACAAAACAAATAAAAGTAGACGTATGCATGCTACAATACAATACAATGAGATATATTTCTCTTAGCCTCCCCACACTTGAAACACACATTGTCCTCAATGTGAACCAAAGGACATGATAAAGAAATAAGGGAGAAAAAAACATACTTATAACTAGGACCTTGAAGGTCCTTCCCGGTATGGCAATGTTCACTTCTCAATGAATGTTCTTTCCTCCATGTTCTCAAACTCCACCAAATATGCAACTTCAACCTAACAAATCCATAACTATGCAAGTCTTGATTAACACCCTCAAAAGGCAACAACTAGTAGTACTTTTAGATGGTGGTTTTTTTTGGTAGTGGATTGTGGTGGTATCTTTGTGGTTTTGGTTAAGGGCTTGAGGACATGGCTGAAGATTTTTTTTCAAGAAAAGAAAAACACTAACCTAACTTAGAAGCTCGGGTTTCCTCCCAAGAAGCTTCGTATTTTTAAGGTCGTCGACACGACCCTAATGTTATCCATATGGTGAAGGTTTGAACCCCTTCACCATGAGCATCCAAAACTAGAGAGGTGGGAATACAAAACTTTCAAGATGAAATTTTTGTGGAGGTGGAGATGGGTGGTTTGGAAGCTTGGCATAATCATTTGGCTCCCCTATTGTCTCCTCCAAGAATTCCAAAAATGGTGGAGGAAGGGGTGATGATGGCAAGAATAATGAATATAGGACAATCACCTCTTCCTTAACTTCTTTGTCTTACTCAACCAACTCATCATCCCCTTGGAACTCAAATTCATTTCTCAAGGTGACTTCACTCACCGTATCTTTGAGTTCAACTTGGGATGGTATATCTTTGGAATATCGAGCTTCAAAACGTCTCATGGATGATGCAATTTGGCTAATTTGGGTCTCCAAACTCTTGAATCTTGAGCAAGAATGGTCCTCCACGTTTGCAATTCTAGTTGTGGTTCGGTCTTACAAGTTAGTGACCATGTTGGTTATAGCATGCATGAGCTCCTCATACGAGCTTGAACCTCCTCCTTGAGTATGGTGTTGGGACATGGCATAAGGTGATGAAGGCCAGTCATATTGCTCATAGCGTTGGTTTTCCAGTGCATTCCCATACCACGAATCCGGATTACCACTCCACTCCGGATTCTAAGAATCATAGTATGGATACCATTCTTGAGCTCTTTGACTTGGAAACCAACAACTCCAACCTCTTCATAGCACTCTTCATGATACTATTGGTTTTGAAAACAAAGGGTTCTATTCTCCTCGTAGTGCTCCTCTCTCAACAAATAACAAGACTCGGTAGGATGATCGGAATGACAAATCCTACAAAAACTTGCTTGTTGAGCCTCTCTTCTCATCATAAGTTCCCTCAAGGTGAGATCTTTCAATTTTTTTCTCTTTTTTTTGGAAAAAAATTGGAATTGTAGTGTAAGGATTCTCGGTAGAAGTACACCAAGAACTCAAGCAATACACATTCCAAAAAAAAAAAACAAAGAAGCACCAAAATTTTGGGGCCGTAGTGCAAAGGTTCTCGGTTCTTGGAGCAAGCACGTTAAACCAATAACAAAAGCAATACGTTCTTCCCAAAAATAACAAAAACAAAACAAGCACAAACTATGAACAAACAAGAACGCACAAAGAGAAACAAAAAAACACAAAGAACTACACTAACACTCAAGAAAATACGCCTCTTCCCCGACAGCAGCGCCAAAATTTGGGACTTCATCGCCGTGCCTCTCAAAGATAGTATTTATAAGCCCAAATTATGGCTAACTACTAGTAGCTAGTGGTAAGACGGGGTCGTCCACGAGAAAAAAAGGGTTTATCGAGTGTTAAATATAGTTGAAAATCACACAAAGGTGTCACACTATGTGTGTGGTAACAAAGTTAGGGGGTGGAGGGTTGGTTTTTGGAAAACACAACAACTACTTTAAGCAACTAAATTAACAAGCGATTAAAAAGAACGATGCAAATACAATCACAAATAGCACAAATGATGTAACTAAGATTATAACGAGTCTTGGGCGCAATTGGTTTACATTTCTAGTCATCCTTTGATCATCGACTAATTATCCTATTTTTATAGATTAACCTCATATCGAAGACATTTCTCACCTCTCCTCGGTTATAGTTATAGTGAGCGATCGGCGCCACACAATAACCTTTACCCTCGGGTTACTCTAGACGATCACTTCATAGACTTCCCTGAGAATAGCATGGAGACCCAACACAACTACCACTATGTCCTACAAGCAATAAACATATAGATAGCACAAGTATATCTATTAATAACGACTACGAGGATCGGCCTTTATGTTAATCATTATTAGTGGACCACGTTGATAATTAGTCAAACCCATTCATATTCATCCCAAGTCTAAGAAATTTCATCAATCAACAATCATAATTAGTTGGCACTCCTAATTATAACCTAGCATTGACCAACAATAATCACATTGAGAAAAAGTCAAAGTCTTCCAAGTTTGACCAAAAACCTAGCAAAGAATCAACCCATAATCATCAACTAGTTGTTCACCCTAGTATAAATCATGCATTAATCACACAAGAAAGAACCAAACATAATTGATAATCAAAGCACAAATAGGATAAACCAAATCTCACAAATTCATATTAGAAATGCTTACCAATTGCTCCCAAGATGAAATCTATCCTAGATAATGAAAAATCATAACAAATCTACAAGAATTCATGGAGAAAAGATGAAGAAAACTAGGGTTTGGAGGCCCCCAGTTCGGGCTCAAGCAAATAGGGATGAAAAGGGGCTATTTATTGCCTAAGTGGGTCAAGAAAAGTTAAAAGGAAGCAGTAGGCGCGCGACCAGGCGTTGGGTGCGCTAGGCGTGCAGGCGCTAAGCGAGGGTGCTAGGCTGTTGGCGCGAGGCTACTGGGGTGCGGGCACGAGGCATAGCATAGGAGCTGGGGTGCAGGCGTGTGCTGGGGCGCGCAATGGAGAACTGAAACCATGCGCCAGGCCTGCTTTGTGGTGCGTGGGCGCGCAACCATTCACGCTAAGCATGCAGTTTCTGGGCACTGTCGAGACCAAGTGCTCGAGCGTGCGAGCTCAGGCCCTGACGTGCGCCTGATCTTCATCACTCGGCCGGTCAGTCGGCCGATCATTGTGTCGGTGGGCTGGCCTTCGTTCTTCAAAACTGGACTTTCTTTTACCACATTTTCCTCGCTTCCTTCAATCTTCTACCATTCTTGCGAATGACCTTCATCAAACCATTCAAAGTTCTTACGAGCAATCTACAAATTAAACTTACAAAAAGGAATCTAGATGCTCGCAAAGACCAAAAATCCATTAGACTAAACATAGGTTACAAAATGAAGGATTTAGATATGAAAATAAAAAACGGTCATCTAAACCCCTTATAATGTGAACTTACCTAAATCTAGCAATCTACAACAAAAAGATAACAAAAGAGATGTTAAATGCTTTGGAAAATACATGCATTTTATGTCTTATCAAGCCGTGAGAGCTATATATTGACTACCCGGCTCTAGAATAGGCCATTGTGTCCATAGTTCTGCACTCCGCTGGTGGTATCTGTAAATACCCTTATGCAAACCTGATGCGAACCAAATTTTGTGTGCTACGGGGCAATGGAATAATATGTGGGATAGATAAGTATACTCATTTGAGCATGTCAAACATGTTTTTCATGCCTCAAATGTCTTTGTTGTAGATTGTCTGTTGATGGCAGTTGATTCTTGCACAATCTTCGTAAGAAGTGTTTGGTTTTTGGCGTCACTCTCAAATCTAGATTTTCTTCTAATGTTGTGAGAGGATTGAGCTACTGTTGGTCATATGTCATGCATAGGTATAAAGTGGAGTGTTAATTCCCAAGTTATATCCTGACTTGACATGACCGACTTCTACGAAAGACTATAATGGGTAATACTTCATCAACTTCATCGGTTTTTGCCTCAACACTCTCATTTGATGAATGATTAATAGAAGTAGTAAAAACATTAATGAAATCGAAAGACGAATCTGAGTTAGTATTGTACCTTGTACTCAGGAGATCAACACCTATCTCGTGCTCAAAGAGCACCAAATCTCTACTTCTCACAACCTTTTTTTTTATCCAGGATCATAGAGCTTATAACCATACTCTTCATCACTATATCCAACAAATACACATGGATTGGTCTTCGGTATTTTTCTTTAGGAACATGAGCAAAGGCCTTGCATCCAAACACTCTAAGATGCAAATATGGAGGATTACATCCCTTCCAAGCTCTCTCATAAATGATAAGCCAAATGAATCGATGAAGATTGATTGATCAAATAAATAGCACACTGAACCACTTTACCGTAAAATGACTCGGGAACATTAGACATTGTGAACATGCATCTAATCTTCTCAACAATTTTTTTAATTCATCCTCTCGACCATGCCATCGTGTTGAGGGATTCCAGGCACTGCCTTCTCAAGCCTAATTCCATGCTACGAACAATAGCTTCTAAACTCATTGGAAGTATATGCTCCACGATTATTGGAACAAAGACACTTATGCTTTGTTTCCGTCTCACTTTCTACTATGGCATGAAATTTCCTGAAAATTTCACACACATTTCCTTTGGTCTTCATCATGTAAAATTAAGTCCTCCGAGTAGCATCATCGATAAAGGTGACAAACTACGTTTTTCCAAGTGACTCAACCTATATGGGATCACAAACGTCAGAGTGTACCAACTCCAACTTTCCTTCTTTCTTAGTCGACTTTCCTATAAATGGAAGCTATTTGTTTCTTTCTAGCCATGCAGTGATCACAAGAAACAAATCAACCTTCGATGCCACAAGTTTGGGGAATTGTTTGCTTCAATGACATTTACCTCATCATAACATATAGTCAAGTATGTCTGGTACAAAATGCAATACAATTCACCACGAGCATGTGTCATTATGCTCTTAGAAAACTTCCACCTTCTATCTTCAAAGAAGTGTCTATATCCCTCCCGATCAAGAGTACTAGTAGACAACAAGTTAAGGCGCAAATCAAGCACATGACTTACATTCCTCATAATAAATTTGCATCCAACACTTGTCTTCACAAGAATGTTACCCGGAAAAAAAACATTTGTGATGCTCTTATTTTCCATTCTGACTCCACCAAAACTCTCATCTTGGTAGGCCATGAAGTACTCCTCTTTGAGGACACAATGAAAAAAAAGCTCTGGAATCAATCAACCACTCTTTATTTGAACCTTCTACATGATAACAATCATCGATAGCACAAATCAAAGCTATATAAGCATCACCTTGAGAAACATATGTTATTGTTGCTTTATCACCTCCCTCATTAGGTTAGTCATGATTCTTCCATTGCTTTTTCTTCCACCGATCGATAACAATACTTCTTAATGTGACCAGGCTTGTTGCAATAGTGACACATTCTTGGTTTTTCCCCTCTCTTGGACCTCTATTGTTGCTTCTTCCTCGAGTCTCATCAGCAAGAGTCTGCAAATTATTAACTCCCATCTCGCTTCTTCTTATCTCTCTTTATTGAACATGCTCTCTTTGATAACATCCAAAGAAAGCACACCATCGAGTAGAGTTGCTAATTGTCACCACCAAAGTCTCCCAATTATCGGGAAAAGAACTCAATAGGAACAAAGCATGCAACTTATCATCAAAAAAAAAAAATCTTCGCAGTAGTCAACTTGTTAATAATATCTCGAAAGTCACTAAGGTGCTCGGACTCCAACTTTCCACTTCTGAACTTCAAACTAACATGTTTTTTAATCAGAAAAGCCTTATTATAAGTTATCTTTCTTTTATAGCTTCTTTCTAGTTTATTCCACAAATTAGAAGGATTGAACTCTTGTGAAACATGATTTAATATGCTAATATTAATCCATTGTCTAATATAGTCCCCAACATTTTCCTAACTTAACCCATTAATTCTCTTCCATTTTCTTTGATTTAGTTGGTTTAGATTAACTACTACCTTCAACAATAGTATGTGCAATCAGATCATACAAATCCTTGCAAAATAACCAATCTTCCATCAAGGGATCCCCAAATAGATTAATTGGTTGGTGTAAACTTAACCGTGTAACCACTGGACTCCATGATTATTCCAAAATAAATTCAAGATTTGATACCACTTGTTGGGGACCTAAGTGGGATAAATTTTAAACACCCACACAAGACCATGATAAAACAACCAACCAAATATTCAAACACAATCATAAATCATATCAATAGGGTGATTAAACCAACTAACCCAAAAGAAAAGAAGGAAATCAACACACAACAATTTTTACATGGAAAACCTTTTCGGTGTGAAGAGTAAAACAAAGGGACTTGTAGGAGTCCACCTTATTCCTTCTTATTATGATAAAATGAGGGAAACAAAACCAACGCTAGTGTACAATGGGTTACAACCCGCCATATGCATTATATACATAGGATTTAAGCAACAAGAGAAGAAAATGTGTAAGATATCACCACAAACAAGGTTTCCACTCAAGCTACAATATATCCAAACCATAGCACAAACGGACAATCCAACCGTCAATGTCGAAGCCCTGTGAGTCCTAAACATGCTAACCAAGATTCAACAAAATTGGACAATGTTTTCCCTTCATTCGACCTCCGAATCAGAACTGCTCTCAGAAAAATGGTAACAATTTTCATACCCCCCAAGAGCTCTTTTATCAGTCACCTCTCTTGTATTGTTGTTTAGTTGTTATGTATCTCCAAGAAGCTCTGAATTCCTTTCATAGATGCACACATGGTACATCATAAGTCACCCTAAAGCCACCTCATGAAGAGCCAATAAATAAAAGAGATTGTTGAGTTTACCAACATGGTATACCAAAAGAATATGGCATACTAAAGACCTAGACATACATGCAACTAACAGGACATCTCTCAGTCATCCCTAAAAGTTCAGATATTGCTGACCATTTTTGGAGAGCTTTGACCAGTTTTTCACGGACGTCACCAAACCGGTATTAGGAGTACATCACATGTCTCTGGCCCTTTTGTTTTAAAAAAATGGATATAGCCAATATTGATATAGCACTCGACGTTCATAGAAACTGATACATCTACACTAAGCAATATAACTCTTCATAGTAGCTTCTATAAGTTTGCCAGCATTTATGCGAAGCACATATTGAGACTCCTTGTTTTTTATAACACCCACACAGAGAAGTAAAGTATAGAAAAATCATCTCCTTCTCTCTAATCGTACCCACTTGAATCCTCTTCTTCATTCATACTTAATCCATGAATATTGATGAATGATATAATTTTTTAAATGTTTTTGTTTGAATATTTAATTAATATATTGATGAATGATATAATTTTTTGTAAGCTTTTGTTTAAATATTTAATTAATATCTAAATTATATATAATTTTATTTAATTCATAGATGCAATATTTAGAAGGAACTAAATTTTTGTTTTAAATAGTGTTAATATTTTTATCTATCCATATATTTACCGTACTTGTATCCACAATTTTTTTTAGTTTGGTTGTTTCTGGTCCCCATAATCGTACCCGTCTCCATCCCCAACTCGGTGCTACATAACTAGAGAAAATATAACAAATAAAAAAATTATTTTTGGCAAGATAAAAGATAGGGACATCCAAAATTCTGGAGATCAGAAAGACCTCGTGAGGGTCTTAATTGACTTGGACAACGTTTAGGCAATTTCTTGTTATAGGTATCAGATGGCATCATTTAGGTTAAAATTTTGAGAAAGCGATCTCTCTCTAAGGGAGAGAAACCAAAATTGTTGGGATTAATGAATCCTTTAAATTGTTTGCCTCTGCCATGTCCCAACTACATGAATCTGGGATTAGTAGCCACTCTAATTGAGACAAGATTTTGTGTTGGATTAGGAGAGGGGCTATAACGACACCACGCCCATAACCGAGGAGGTAAATTACAGCACTCCCAGCGATCAAGCACATTGTCCTCAAACGTTTTCGGTGGCCACAAGGAATCCCCCACTGGAAGAACGAGAGGGGCTATCTAGGCCAACAGGGTCGCGTGACTGATTTAGGACTTTTGAGTGGAATGCTAATCATTCACCCCTGTCTGGTTTTGGGTATTCTGAGCAGGATTTAGGGGGGTCCCTGCTGACACACCGTATTCAATCTGCATCTATTTTCATAGTGTTGCGGCTATGCTTCGCAAAAGATGGAATACCACTTATAACTCACAGATGAATCCTTGCATCTATTTTTGGCAATCGAACCAAGATGAATCCTCTGCAGTGAAGGCATTCTAAGGTCGAAATCGACAAAAAGGCAATGATGGACGGTCTAGTGAATTATTTGGTTGGTGGACTACTTTTATAAGGGTTCCTAGAGAGTTGTCGATATTGATCCAAATGGGAACAAAGAGGGTTCTTCGTCAAGTTCAAACTCAGGTTTGTTTCCATTTGACGACTCACATCATATGAGAACGAAAGCTCAAAACTGGTTTGAACCATCATCTCTGCCAGGAGATCAGAAGTCGGGCGAACATGCCTTGAATCTATCACAGCTGACTTGGCATTCAAACTTGGAAGGGATTGTGTGAGTAGCCAGGCATACGCCATGTCTAACTGATTTGTTACCATAGAGTTGGAGCCTTGGTCAGAGAGCGAAGTTAGAGAGAGAAACAAAGCTACTAACAATTAACAATGTTGGGCAAATAATTTGTGTTATTATCTATTGAAGAAATGGAGACAAGTATAAAATTTCTCTTCTCCTAGAAAAATGTATGGGTATTATAAAGAAACATAATCCCGCCTTACAAAATACCAAGTAAATCCAATTCATTGAAACAAGTACTCTATTGCACAGGAAAAAAATGAAACCGTTACTTCCTAGTATATTTCTGTGCTCAATATCTGTCTATCACTGTACTAAGAGTCTATGTACCTCGGTTATCCTCTTTAGTTTTAAATCCACACCTTAAACCCAGGCAATGATATTCAAGTACACAAGCTAATCTCAAGACAAAAAAATTCCCCTGTACATTGATCAAAATTTTGAAACGAAAGGAGACGGGGAGCCTAGGATTCAGGAGCATCTTACAAGAGATTGTCAAGTTGAGTTTCCAAGTCATGAATTGAAACCTTATTCATTATGCTCTCTAAGTCCTCTTTGGAGTATTCTGATTTCAGAAGGGATTGAACTTGAACATATGCTTCAACAATATTTGTCCTGCATCAAAAATCACACGTATAAGCAATCATAGGAAAATAAAATGAACATATGCTTCAATAATATTTGTCCTGCATAAAAAATCACACGACACAATAACTCACACGTATAAGCAATCATAGGAAAAGAAAAGGGACTCGTTATTTTCCGAGAAGTTATACCAATAATTGAGAAAGACTGCAGTAAACTCTGTGAGTAAAAATGGAAGGGAAAAAAAAACAGTATCTTACTTTATCGGCTTAAAAAGAATTGCACGTGTAGATGAGTTGTGTAGGTACAGTTTCATCTTAGACATCACTTTCGGTAGCTCACTCTGCACTGCTGTGTTAACCTGTCCAAAATATGCAGAACATATTAATGTTGTGAAAAGTACCCAGTGAAGAATGACGCCAAAAGCATTCATGCCAGCAGAAGATCAACAATAACTGCTAGTTGAAAATATACTAGTAACACTGATTGAACGGAGAACAGGCAATGATGCCATATCCTTGAGCAAGATGTTTCATTTGTGCAAAGCTTCAGCTTAAGTAGTATAATACATCAATCTTCAGACATTTCTAGCTGGCAATTTTATCTAGATTCCTGCAGCTTTAATCCGCTGCAATGCGCTAAACAATGCTGGCTACTAGCAATGAAATACCTTGTCAATCAACTCAGCAACCTTCTCTGGAGTGGCAAAAGCTTGGTCCTTGAGTGGCTTCGCCATGGAAGAATCTCTTTTTTGATCTTGCATTCCAGATGACAAAGCAGCTTTAACCGTAGTCACCTTAAGAACATTTTTCCACTTACGATCAGCAACTTAATAATAAAAGATGCATTCACTTTATAAAAAATTCAAGCTCTTCCTCTGTTTAGGGTGGTTAAAGAACATGCCTGTTTCTTTCCACCATCAGATACATCTATATACACTTTTGAAATACTTAATTAAATGATTGATCTATAAACTTGTGAATCACAGATTCATGGTAGTGCTACTAACTCCCACCAAATCTGATATTTGATAATACACTTAAGCTGCAAGTGGCACAAAGGAAGAACTAATTCTTCATATTTAAAGAAAAGTATCGATTAATCCATCCACATTAGCTTCTAAAATATAGAGTAACTATTAAGAGATCCACAAACCTTTGCAACAAAAGAAAGCAGAGGGTCCACAACAAGCTTTGTCACTGACATAATGAACTCCTCACATGTGGCTTTGAGGCTTTTCTCCAGTTCCTAAACACAAACAAGTCCTCAGATTCCCTTAACTGCGCCAGATGTATATAACCACCTCTGTGAAAGATCTAACTGTACAAAAAGAGAAAAAACATACGCCAAACGTATGAAAAAGTTTGACCTTACTGGCTTTTATTACCATAGTCAACATTTCCATTTTTTAACCTGAGTCAAAAAAACTGTACAAATACTGATCTTGTATAACTCTAAACCCCTCTAGGCCCACTAATAACATACTGCCAGCATGAAGCCTAAAGCCTTTGGTTTTTCCATACATCAGGAAAGTTAGACACAGTTTCTCTCTGACTTTTGAAAACAGGTTTATGCTAAATAAAAATTTGAGAACAGAAAGTATATCAGGCAGATACACTGGCAGCATGGGGTTCCAACTTCTGAAAAACACCAACAAGCAATACTACTACTAATGCCACTTAATATATTCTGGATGCTGCCTTCTTTACAGCATTCCACAACATGACAAAGGTATGACTTTTGAGAGTCTAAAGGATCGACTATTCCTATTCCTAACAGCTGTTATTCCTAATGAAAGAGCACTAGTATCAAGTACACTTAGGCCCAAACTTACTTTAGCAGGAAAACAGAGTTTTGCAACTTCTGCCCCCAACCCCAAGATTTACAGAATTTGTGTTTGAATCTGATGGTAAGTAACAAGAAAGCATTGAGATTTATGGACATTGTTTAGTCCATCCAGTCCCATACACACTCAAACATCAAACCCAAGCTGTAAGTACAGCAAGAGATTCTGTTGTTCATTCTCTTCAACTCATGACAACAATTAGTTTAAAGAAGTATTAGTAACTAGTAAGTTTAACAGAAACAAAAAGAATAATAGCTCTAAGCTCACACATGACAAACATGTGAAGACAAACATGTGAATATCCCAACATATGAAAGACCAATACATGACAACAAAGTTTCTCCTCCTAGATGGATGCATGAAACAAAAATTTAGAGGAAATTCAGTACCAACATGTGACAGAGATATGCAATTTAAATACCTTCTTTGCATCAATTTGACTTTCCAAAATCCTTGGAGATAGTGTCCTAGCCAAAGAATTTGTACTTGACCAATCAAAAAGATTGGTCTGCCCCCTGAGAATTCGTCTCACTTGCTCCTGGAAAAAAATACACAAGTACGAAAAATGGCTCAAGGGATGTTTAAGAACTCATGATCTAAATCTGTTACACTGCCTATAGATATAGCCTTTCTTTTACTTAATCTCCTTATCACTTTAAATTCACTGACTATAAATTTGGGTGCATAAATATAACACAAAAAATAGAGGAATATACTTCATAAGAATTTCCCGGTTTAAAAGTTCATTGATTTCAATTTGCAAAACATACTGACGGCACATTTACTTTTCTGAGTAAAGCATAAAAGCAATGCATGATAATGTGCATCAGTTCAATCTGAAAGTTAGCAAACTGTGCGACTCATTTACAACTCCATAATCCATCTACCAATTTGTTTTTAATCCAAAGCATCTTTAGGGATTAATTAAAATTATACTAACTGAAAAAAAAAATTGGAGTCTGTTCAATTCAAATTTTAAATTACTAATCATGTATTCATGTCCCGAAGAAATTACTTTGAACTCTGAGGCAATTTCAGTTCTTGAGAGAAACCAAAAATCACCCTGAATTCATTAGGGAACCCAGGTGAGATGGAACCCTTGTCATTACATTAATCAACATAGAGACGGGAAATAAAAGACATGCTGCAACTGAAAGGACATGATTTTGATCAGCAAAGAAACACAATTTAAAGACATCAATTTCATGGCCCACCCATATCAAGAGAAATGGGAAGGTTCCAATTTTATCCCTGTGTCATTTCCTCATTTAATAGCAAAAACAAGGAAAGCAGTGTGATCGATGCAGGAGACAAGATTTAGACAAATTTCAACATGGTTATGATAACATCTTTGGTTCTTAGCTAGAATACAAAAATTAACCCAATGCAATGTGAAAGTATTCTTTTTGCCATTACTAAGAATAGATAGATAGAGAGAGGAATAAGTTCCGGGTTGAGTGTTACCCACCAGCACATGAGAGAAATCGAGTTCCTTATATGTTGCTGAAAATTCTATATCAAATCGTGCAATCTGGAAATGAAGCACCAGAATTAGGAATTTCTTTTCGCAATGGACCATCATTAGAAGAAAGGTAAAAGAGAAGGAGCAACCTGCTCCCTTAGGATAAGGATATTCTTTATCAGGAAAAGCTGTCCATCCGTTGTGGATGACCTTTTAGCAATTAGTTTACTAGCTTTCTGTAGCAGGAAATGAGATCGTGGTCAGATTATGGTTGTTCATAGTATCCATCATATCATTTGTGACCATTGTCAATCATGTGACCAAGAAACTGAAGAGAAGGGTGTGCACCAAAGAGAGTACAAATATAATTAACCTGTATAGATACAGAGCAAAATTCCACAGCTTCCTGCATGAGTAGGCAAAAGAGAAGATGTTAATGTTTTGGCGATTTGAAAATTGAAAAAGCGGTCCAGCAAGCAAAGTAATTAACCTGAGCCAGGCCAGTGAAAACTGTAGGTTCCAAGGACTGATATAATTTCGATAAACAGGATATCGTTTTCTCCAAGGGAGGGTACCAAATGTGAGAAAGATCTGAATTTTGATCATTCTGCAGTTAGGTATCATGAAGAGAAAAGAAATTAAATGTTAATGGAATTATCTTTCATGCTTATGCAACAGGATGTAAATAATATGCAGCAGTTTGCCAGCAATTCCATCAATGGAACCTCTTTCTTATGACATTACAAAATAAACCCTAAGTACTTGAAGAAATATGAAAGTTTTGACATAAAACAAATACCAACTAGTATGGTACTCATGCATCAAGAACGATCACAAATGAACACTACACATCAGATGAAGGATCTACGAAAAGCTCTCAAAGTACAACTATCATTGCTATCCAAGAATAACTGACTCCAAACACAAGCATTCCTGCACATTAGTAGCTAGCTAAGGTTTTCCACGCACTTTTAATTGAATGAGATGGCCGACAGTGCAAAGAATAAAATTCCTAAACATCGTACAATACCATGCCCACCATCTCACTTTCATGTGTGAGGTTGCCAGGTTCTGATAATACAAGATCCATAACAGAGCTTTTGAATTTGAGAGTATGACCAGCATGATAACCTCAATAGATTACTTCTGCCAAATCTATTGATTATAGATGCATTACTCATCCAACATGACACACATATATACACAACTGCAGAAAAGCAAAGTCATTCTAAGCTAGGATATAACAGCTGAAAAGTAAAGTCATTCTAAGCTAGGATATAACACCAGAAGAGCTTACAGATGTAGATTCTGTTATCTGCTCACAGGATTGCTCCAGCTTTGAGGGGTAGTCCAAATCTTCATCTAGGGGAAGATAATTTGCAATCTGAAAAAACATTCAAGAAGTTCTATTTCAAGTAACATCTACAGTCTATCACAAATTGAATTACAAATAACAAGCTCAAAAGCTACCTCATCTCGAATGTGTGTTCGAGCACGAAATGTCAATCGCTCATGAACATCAGCTAAGGTTCTATCTATAGTTGGGCGTAATCCAGCCAATGATTCACCTCGTCTGCTTAACTGCTCCCCTAGAACCTCAACTTTTAAAATGTCAACAAGATCACACAGAACATCAAGATTGGTTTCATGAATCAGTTTTGGTCGCAGAGTATCATACAGAAAAGTACACCTGTAAAAAGTAGATGTGAATGGATCCTTAGACAGAGAAAGAACCAGGGAAAAAACAATGCGGAGGCCTGATCATTTTCAGGGAAAACAGAAGAATGGATATTAAGCCTGAGGACTATGCAAGCCATAAGAACAAAGTACTTCAGCCACAATAAGATTTGCTTGTAATTTTACCATTCAATTAATACTAAGAATCTCCATGCCAAGCTTTGTTACTGGCAACAGCCTACTTCAAAGGCTAAAGAATACAGGAAGTGTATTTTATTCTCCTACTCATCATAATGTACCTCATAGAGATCTCTCTCGATGGTCAATCATAAGAGAGACTATCTCTAAGTTGATAAGTGCAAGCCATGCGAGTATTATAGAAAACAACCAAAAATTAAAACTTTTCTACAACAAATATCACTGTGCTAAAAATGCTTTTCATGTTAGTACCATCACAGGGGGAGAAAGCCACCTAATAAATAAAGAATAGAGCCTTTTCATTTATTACACAATGACTGTATAAAACCATGGTACCTAATTAAAAAATTTAACCTGAAGGAGCCCAAGCAACACATCAGTGCCCAATAAAACAAAAAAATTGTTACAACTAGTCCTAAAACATATGAGGCATATGTTTTTCTTTCTAATATTGTCCTTTAAAGATTCTTGCATAAAAATTACAAGTTTAACCTTATAGTTAGCAAGCTTTGATAAAAGAAACTAGCAGCTAACATGATAGGGCTGCAAGAAAATGTGATTTATCTGACCAAAAGCATATTAGAAATTGTCACAAGAGCCATGTTAAAAATTCGGAATCGGAAAGAGAAGGAGAAAAAGGATGCCAATCAGTCCAACAACACAAAGCTGATAACTCACAGAGGATCTGTCAAAGGAGCCAAGCTTGATATATCCTCTGAAGATGAAGGAAAAAAGTAACTAAAGAGCTGGTGTTCAAGCAAGCACACCTGTAATTAAGAGAGAAGATAAAAATCCATCACATGTAGATCTTTGCACTGACAGTCAATGCATCACAGTCCACCAGTCAACAGGAGCACAATAATGTGTAGAAGCAAAATTATAAGGTTTCAGTGCCTTCATGACTCAAGTATCTCCTGTAATTTTTCATCTACTGATGCACTGAATAGGGTATCATATGCTCCTAAAACTAATCAGTACATAATATAAATTTTTGATAGATTTGATCCATATAACATGCCTTTCGAACCCATAAACAATACCCTAAATCCAATTATCAAACCATCATGATTGTACATCTCCACAAGGAGATCGATTCTACTCAGAAACCCCATGAGATGTTGCTAGCAGACGTTTCTTTCCAAAAGTAAAACAATATAAATATCTCGAGAGCATCATTTTAGTAACCGTCAGAGTACCTGCATAAGGTATGCACATCCTGATCTGGTTAATGATGGCAATTCTTCCTTCTTAGAAAACTCGGATATCCGTTGCTGCACTAAGCCTCTGACCTGCATAATTCAAGTAAATGACCTTTCTATAAAACGAGAATTTCAAGGAACAAAAATATTTACACCACATGAAGTTGAATGGGAGCACATCATAATACTAAATTCTCAACTAACCAAGGAGAGTCGCTGTTCACAGTATAATTTGTGACATTCTGCAAGAATCAGAATATATTCTTTCCTAGGTCTTCTGATTTCAACTTCCCCCAGTACTGGCTTGAGCTGAATTTTTATAAATAATTAGCAGGGCATTATAAAAACCGGTGATAAGAACGATTTAACATTCCAGCACAATCTGTAGACATAATTCATAAGCCAGGAAAAGAGAATCCAAATTTGGTTAGCAGGGTTCGTCAATCCAGGACAGGACCAGGACCAGGACCAGTTAGGAACGGAACCGTAATGACAAAAAACCTTGGACCTTGGACCGATTAGTGGATATTTAGGACCAGGACCGGACCAGAATAATTCCAGTTTTGGACCGGTACGGACGAATTGGACCGGATTTTGTATACTTAATTTATTTACTTAAAAATTTTAGAGTTGGGAAAATTTGAATCAATTGTTTTATCTTTAAAAGATTGTAAAGTAGAAGTTAATAGAAAAATTCACCTCCAAATAATAGAAGAATACTAGCTGTCACGAATAAATCTAAACTAGTAATATTAGCTTAATTTATTAATATTCAAAAAAATATATACATAAGAGTAAAATATCAGTCCATCCGGTCTGGACTGGGAAAATCTGGTTTTGGGCCGGACCAGAATCCAAAATCTTAAAAAAACTTGGACCGAGGACCGAACCAGACTTCCATACATCAGATTCTGATCTTTACATACCAGCCCGGTCCATTTTACCGGTCCGGACCGGTTCATGAACACCCAGAGTGTAGAGGTGCCCATTGATATCATCTATTAACCCTGACGACAAAATAGGTAGGCAAAAAGCCACAAGAGTGAAGTATAAACAGAAATGTGGGAAAAAGAACAGCTACCTCATTTGCTCCAGCCTTGAAGCGAACATAAATGACAGATGCTTCAACAGCTTCAGATATTGCTTCTTTACCACCGGCACTGCTTCGAATAGCTGCTTGAACCTAATTTGAAAATGTAACTCAGGAACCAACTCATCAAAACGTTTAATTACACAAAAGAGTCAAACAAAAACATAAAATTTACCTGAGAAGACGCGCTTTTAAGAACAGAAAGAACGTGAGAGCGAATCATTGACAAGGCACGAGACTGTCAAAAGTTAAACAAGATAATTTGGTTTATGATTAGAAAACAAAAAGGAAGGAGCTGAAAGCCTGAAATGGCTTCCATACAGAGCATTCATATGTTTAAGTAGAAATACTAGAAAAAATAATGACATGCACCTGAAGTTGCCGAAATTTGACCAAGTAAACATTGCATTCTGCATACTGTGGATTACTTTCAACATATCTAGAAACAAAAGAAAAAATATGATCCTTCATAACTCAAGGATATAGCGCTGACAAACATTACACCTAGAATTAAACAATATACTCCAGTACAGTAATTTTGCAATTTGCAGAGAGTAATCAGATCTAACGTTTCCTTCTCCAGACCAACATCTATGTACATGTCAAGCCATGGTCTAAATCTCTAAATACTTTGTTCACATTCCAAAGCCCATCTTAAACAGGTATGGGACAGTGATTATACAGTAATTCCCTGGCTTTTAAAGTTTTTAGTTACTATACATAAAAGTCAACTATACATAATAAAAATGAAAACTAAAGCAAGAATTGACAAAAAGGCTCTTGTAACTTATAAAGCTTGGTTGGCTTATATAGCCTTTCACTAATGTGAAAACTTGGTCTTCTGATAAGCTTTTCCTTTCATGACAAGTAGTCGCTAACTTGTCGTATCAAACTTTTAAGAGTTCCTTCCACACCCACTATGAAACTTCAGTTGAACAGTTACAGTAAATTTTTGGACCTGGGTATGAGGACACTGCATGGAGTGGGGATCATCTAATTTTCAATTGAGAAAAGTAACAGGAGCACTTACGATATGCATTCGTCAAGTCTCTTGAGCAATGGAAGGAAGCTTTCATTCCCAACATTCATGTTAGGAGAATAAAAACTAGTAGCAACCTGCAAAAGCAGCACAGATCAACTTGACAAATAATTTGCACAAACACACAAAAAGTGAAAGCACAGGTGTTGGGTTTAAAAGTTTTTTAATTTTAATAAATAAAAGATTAGGAGAGGAAAAGAAACACACTCCAGATTTCAGATCAAATATCCCAAGTTCTATAAATCTACAGAGGGAAGAATGATGCAGTTTAACCGCAGTGACAAGGACAGCATTTCAGATTAACATACTTGGGCAGGCGGAAGTGTTTTCTGATTAGATAGTGCATGCTATCAATCAGGTACAATATACATGACTACACAGAGAGTTTTGAATGATTAGGAAGAAATATTATTTTCAAAATGTACATAATTGATAGCATGCATTATCTAATCAGAAAACAGATGCCTGCTACAGTATTAGAGATACAGGGTTGTACAGATAGAATATAAGTTCAACTGTCCAACATGTTGATACTAACCACCAACATAATAGAAAAGATTCATCACATTCAACCTTCAAAATCCAAAAAAAAAGTTAATAAGATAAAACATCAAGGAACTCCAGGGAGTTTCCCTTCCTGGACAGCAATAGTCTACGCTTCACTGAAAACTTATTTAGACGTGCTTTGTGGTAAAACATGCTTTGTGACTCTTAGCAGGTAAACTCAATTCACAATAATATATAAGATCTGGCAGAGAGATGGCCTACAACCCAAGAGCAATAAATTTCTAGGTGCAGAGCACATTATGTACATGTGAAATACAGGAAAATAGAAAATCTTACATTCTCAAGCTCATCAAAGTAGTTGAGCTTACTATGTAGTGATTCTGCAAACTCAATCAATTTCTGCTTCTCCATGAGCTGCCAAACCAAAAAGAAACTGAAGAGCCTAAGCAATAAAGAATGTTGATTTTGACCTCCATAAATTAAAAAATCATCTTGGTTCAATTTGCAAGATAAGATTCCTAGTGTGAGTCTTACAAAGCAAAAATTTGTATACATAAAAATGACCAAAGAGACCAATATAGCTTTTGTTTATACTACATCTGTTCAAAAATTAGAATCTCATTTATTTATACTGGTTTAATTGAACATATGGGACTCTAATTATGGGACTGAGGGAGTAATACAATTGACAGCATATATGCACGCATATGCTGTTACAAATGAGCATCATTCAGCAGATACCCAGTGTGAAGAAAAAAGGGAGGGAAATGACAAAGCCATAAACTTCGAATATTTATTTTTAAAATTGATTCAGAAAAATAACTATTAATGTAAATCTAATTCTGAAAGGAAGGATGGTCCTACCAGTCGGTCACATGCATCATGAAGAGTTTTAGTTTTTGTTGCTACAGCCTGATGCTGTGATTGTAGGTCACTGAATAGTTCGAGAGTTTCATCCACCTGGCAGATAAAATACTTTCCATTATTTGTTTCAATAGACAAGGAAAACTACAATACTTTTATCTTAAGTACATAACATTACTTCACCTGATTAAGTATGCCATCGCATGTCAGTATTTGCTCTGTTAAGGAGCTCACATAGTGCTGATACTTTTCTTCTGTCTAAAACAGAGAAAATTAGATACAGTACTCATCACGTCACAGTTGAAAGAGAGCATGTCAGGGATAAAAATTACTAACCTCTGATTTCATGGCCGCTTCAAGATCGGTAAACCAATTATAAAACTGTGCCCAGTGCAGAGTAGAAGACTAGGTTAATTTAATGATTATACAAATTATTGAAAGTTAGTTCAGGTGCTCCGCCATGTATCACAAGATTATATATGTGGATATTTAAATATTCTGCCAGCAAAATGACCATATATGTGCAACAAAAAGGAAACTGATTGATTTGAATGAACTTATCAGGAAAAATCAATTGATAAAATCATGTAAGGGTTTTCAAACAGATGCCCTAATAAAACCCTTTTGAATCAGGAACATGCACTTAAGTAAATTCTAAAACTCAAAATTTTTTAATCCCCTAGTGGTGTAAAGAACTACACGTTCAGTCACAAATTTTCTACATGCATGCGAGATATTCAAATATTATAATATAAACCACTTCTTTCAAGTCTTCACATGGATGAAATGAATCAGTCTGCACTACATGGGAGGGACATAATTATTCTTACCTGATTGGTATTGACCAGTACTGTCTCCACCGCACCAGAATCGTCAAGGCTATCATGCTTCGTCGAAATGGCCAGACCATTATCTGCTCCCGCAACATTTTCTTGGGACTTCAAAGCAAAAGAATGCTCTTTAAATACAGAAAATCAAAAAGAAACCCATATACAAAAGACAGAAGCATCAATAAACTCACCAAATTCGGTGGAAATGATCGCTCCGCAACAGCATGAGAAAGGGCTAAGACTGCTGCCTGCTGTTGCTCTGTCAAAGGAGCAGTCTACAAACAAAACATGATATTATAGCAAACAAATTAGCGAGGTAAAATAGACTATTTAGGCTCCACACACACAGATTATTGAACTATTCCATCCGTCCAGCAATAACACCTTCCTATGTGACTAACTATAAGTCAAGCGCTTACATTCGTGTATAATTTCAGAATAACTATTTTTATAAATTATGGCTATGGGTAATTAAATATATTTATGACCGAAAATAGTTCTAGAAAATGCTCTTAGTGGGAACTGAGGGAGTACAACATTACAATCAATATGACAATATCCGCTCAGATTTCTTCAGATCAGATCATAGTCATAAAAATAACAAAAGAAGTGGCATTCTGGTAGAATTCAGTGACAATTGAGGGTGGAAATGATCATGATCTGATAGGCGAGATCTAAGAAAAATGAGGGTGAATTGGAGCAGCAGAAGCATACCTGCTCCCAATTAGAGGCGAAGTTATAGCCCTTGGAAATGGCGCCGGACCTAGGAACCGCGGCGTTTGCTCTGGGCGGCGGCGGCGGGTTTTTTGCCTCCATTCAGCCGTTGAGTTGAATGCAACACGTAGACGAGATTTGACTTTTGAGCACTCTATAGTAACACCGCCGTGCAACTGCTACCACCGCCGTGAGGGTGTAAGTCGATGATTTAGATTTTGTCTTCAGCTTGCACTGTTTACTTCAATTTAGATTTTGGTTCAGGAGAATGGTAGAAATTGAAAGTACAATAATAAAATTGATAAAAGTGAAAATACTCCCTGTTTCTCTGCACATTATTTTTTTTGTTTTTTTTTTTGTTAGAATTGAGGAGATACTAAATGAGTGGATGAAATTGAATGGAAGGAAGAAAAAGTAAAATAAGTGGACGTAATAACCTTAAATTTGCAATAAATAGAATATGCCAATATAAAAGAAACTCCTCAAATTAGAAAGTGTGTTACTATTAAAGAAAGGGAGGGAGTACAAGTTAATCAGAGGCTACTTGCTTTCAGAGCTCTAAAATTACTTAATTCCAAAATTACCCTTAATGGTCAAACACCAACTTCTCGGGCGCTTAGCCTCTTCTCCGCAGAGGGAATATATAAGTTTGTGCCTTTCTGCATCAGTTGGGAAGGAATTCTATCCCTTTGTTTATTTTGGCTTTTTCATATGATCATAAGATTGACATGAATAGAGATGAAAGCTGAAACTTATAAAACTATATAAGGATTCTAGAAAATTAACTTGATTTCATGGATCATGTAAAAATGTATTTATACAAGAGTTTGCTCAAGAAATACGTAAAATCAAGTAACCTAAGGATACACAATAACTATTTACCAAAAATACAATCTTAATAGTGAATCCAATCTGTATTCTAATATCCCCCACAAGCTCATGGAGGTGGAGCGACATGAAACTTGGAATGAAACATAACAAAACGAGCAGTACCAACAACCTTAGTAAAAATATCAATGATTTGATCAAGAGAATGAACATGTCGAACAACAAGAGAACCACCTTCAACTTGTTCACAAACAAAAGGATAATCAATCTTGATATTCTTGTACCTCTGATGAAAAATTGGATTAGCATACATAAAGGTAGGACTAAGATTGTCATAAAAGAGAATGGGTGGAGGCCACAGAGGAGCATGAATCTCAAGCAATAACTGTTGAATCCAGATGAGCTCAGTCGCGGCAAATGCGGTAGCTCGATACTCAGCCTCTGAGCTCGACTTTGCAACCACATGTTGCTTTTTCGATGAAAATAGCAAAACCATGCTGAGAACGACAATTATCACCATCAAAAGCCCAACCAACATTAGAAAAGGTAACAAGTCAATAATCTGTACAAGACCGAAGTTTAAGACCAAACTCCAAAGACACTTTCATATAGCGCAGAATACGCTTTACAACAGACCAATGAAACTGAGTCGGATTGTACATAAATTGACAAACACGATTAACAGATAAGAAATTTTAGGACGAGTAATCGTGGCATACTGCAAAGCTCTAACAATGCTTCGATAAAGGTGAGGGTCGTGCAAGGGATCTCCAGCCTTTGTAAGTCGTGAAGCAGGCTTAGCCGGAGAAGCAATCTACTTGGCATCCAACATTTTGCTGCGCTCCAAAAGCTCAAAGTATCCGACATTTTAATACCCTCCAAAAGCTCACGAATATATTTCTGTTGGGAAGAACGATAATGGACTTGGAGCGAGTAAGCTCAATCCCTAGAAAATGATGTAACAAGAGTGAGAGCCATAAACAAAACAAGGAAAATGGTAGTGGGCTTCACCATAGGGCTAAATGTATCGACATATTCAACACCTTCCTCCTGATTAAATGCTTTGGTGACAAGACGCGCCTTGTAGCGCTCAATGGAACCATCTTCTTTATTCTTTATCTTGTACACTCACTTACAACCAACAATGTTAGCATTACGGGGAGGCAGACACAAGATTCCATGTCCCATCACGCAAAAGGGCATCATACTCAACTGGCATTGCATTTTTCCATTCAGGTAACTTAGGCTCTGTTTGGCAGTGTTATGGTTGCATCAAAGCTGGCTTATTTTGAAAGCAGGGGGAGACAAGCTTCTGCTTTTCCCTCAAAAATAGCTTCTGTTTTCAAAATAAGCTGTTTTTAACACTTTACCAAACACTAAAAAGTGGTTTCCTTGTAACCACAACAGCTTATAAGCTCTTCCAAACAGAGCTTTAGAAGTCTGAGAAAATGTTTTAGGTTCAGAAAAAAGTATTTTTAGGAGGAGGGAAGGGATTACAAGTGGAGGTTAAAGATTTAGGTTTGAGATTGTTGGTTTTAGAGTGGGTGACCATTGTATGATGGGTGTTATGGATAGGATGAAAGTATGAAGGATAAGAAGTGGTAAGAGCAGACAAAGGAGAATTATGGTCTAATGGCTGAGCGGTGGACGTGGGAGTGGCCGGCGAGCTGATAGAAAGAGGAACGGAGGTGGACGGCCAGCTAGACACAGGAGGTGACACTGGAGGCATCGTGATTTGGGAAGCTGATGGAGGACTGTCTAGATGGATGGGGGTGGCAGGACGGATAAAGGACAAGGCGATAGAATAGGATTAAGGGAAGGCGTATAAGCGGAAACCTTAAGCAAAGAAAAGGGACAGACTCAGAAGTTGATGACGTTTTGAACTGGATAGGAGTGACATGATCAGGATAAGGAAATGTGGTTTCATCAAAGATAACATGATGGGCAATATAAACGCGATTTGTTGGAACATGTAGACAGAGATAACCCTTATGATAAGAATTGTACCCGACAAAGACACGCTGAGAAGATCGATACTCAAGTTTATTGGATCAATATGTACAAAGGAAGGGATAGCACATACAACCAAAAGTTTAAAAAAATTCACAATTAGGTATTTCATGAAAGATTGACTCATATGGAGACTTGCGGCTGAGTACATGAGATAGTGTGCGATTATGGAGATAGACAGAGGTGTGAAAACTGTGTTCCCTGAAGATATGGGGGAGTCACACACGACAAGAGGGAAAGCCTTTTTTCACGATCACACGATGATGACGTTTAGCAGCACTATTTTGAGACTGGGTATGAGGACAAGAAACTCAATTTTAACTCTGCATATATGATGAAACAGAGCAAAATCCCCATCCCCCGCTTCAGTTTGATTGAAATTATTTAATTTTGGAACCAAACTGAGTTTCAACCATTTTCTGAAAAAGCTGAAATAACTTGAGATTTTTTAGCGAGAAAGTATATCCAAACAGTTTTCGTGCAATCATCGACAAAAATAAAAAAAATTAGCGATTTCCATTAAATGAAGAAACAAGGGCTAGTCCCCAAACATCGAAGTAAACAAGATAAAAAGAGCCTTACTAGACTCATGGACATGAGAAATAGGTAATCTATGGCTCTTTCTGAGATGAAAGGGCTCACAAATGTTTTGAAAATTATTTAAAGACACATGAAGCTTAAAACGAGAAACTAAACGACGAAGTGACAACTCATGAGGATGACCAAGACGCTCGTGCCAGGTTTGGAGACCAGCTTGCGTGCCAAGAAGTACACATGAAAGAGCTTTAAATGATTGATTTGGAGGACTGGGGTGATAGAGACCATATTCAACGATTCCTGTGACAAGTTTTCGGCCTTACTGATCCTTCACATAACAATATGTGGGGGAAATGAGCATATAAGCATTATTATCTTTAGTAATTTGAGAAACACTAAGGAGATTTGCAGACATCAGGAACAAATAAAATATTATGTAAATGAACAAGCTGGTTAGAAGATGGAAAATAGATAAGCCCAAATGTATAATAGGAGGAGACGTACCATTGCCAACCTGTAAGTCATCATTGCCAGTGTAATCAGAATGAACGGACATATTGGAGAAAGCAGAGGTGACGTGATTTGTAGCACTAGAGTCAAAGAACCAAGCAAGATTATGCAGAGCAGAGGGTGGTGCCAGAAGAGCCGCGACATAAGCCTGGTGTGCGGCGGCCGATGGCTGCTGACAGTGTGGCCGGTTGTCACAGCATTATGAGTTGAACTTGTTCGGACGAAGGCGAGTAGCCAAAAACTCTATGGCGTTCAGATGTTGCCAGTAATTGAGGGTGTTGTGGCCAGATTGGTGGCAAATTTCACAGTGGGGGCGGTCAAGCAAAGCCATCAAATGTCGTAGGAGGAGCTCGGATGACAACATTGGCCGTGAATTGAGGGGTTGGCCCGTGCTGATCCTGAATGCAAAAATATTCTTCCAACAATATACCAAGAAGGAAATGTGAGGAAATCATCCCTGAATGGAGATTGAAGGCAGTGCGAAACACAACATAAGTCACATCGAGGCCATGGAGAATACATTCAACAAATTCATCATTGGAAACAAAATGAGAGCACTCGGCAAGAGAAGTAGAGAACCCTTTAAAAAAGTCTGAAGTTGGTGTTTGACATGCATTAAATTTGCGCAAGTTTTGGTATGAAACATTTGTTCCAAAATAAGCCAGACGTCACAAGTAGTGACAACGCAAACAACATGAGCAAGAAGCCACGTGGAGATCGTCGACTGGATCCAGAGATGAACCAAGCAATCTTTCTTTTTCCAAGAGGCAAACTCTGGGTTAGGGCTAGCGGAAACCTGCGGCTTGGAGGGATTTAAAGAGGGAAACCAAAACTTATCCGAAGTCGATCCTGGGACAAAAAAAGAATCCAAATCATAAGCTACAAGAGTGGACCCGATAAACTGGCACCAAAGAAAGTAATTATAGCGATCAAGGCAATATTTGAGAGCATGGAGTTTGAGGTATGAGGTGTTATCATAGACACCAATAGTGAGCAGATCAATGGTGGTGTTCTGGATCTTATTGGAGTTGATTTCCGAGATAGGGTTGCCAGTGGCGGCCATTGGAAGAGGTCGCCGACAGAGCCGGCGACGCGGCTTAGTTAGGGTTTAGGGTAAGGTTTGTGGAATATATTTATGAGAGAGAAGATTTTTTAGGTTGATACCATGTACAACTGTATAAGGATTCAGGAAAACTGACTTGATTTCATTGATCATATCAACATGTATTTATAAAAGAAGTTTCTTAAGAAATAAGCAAAACTAGGTAACCTAATGATACACAATAACTATTTACCAAAAAAATAAGAGTTAAGTGCTCATGTAACCCTATGGTTTGAGGGTTTGTGCTAATATGACCCTGTGAAGTTGGAAAGTGCTATTGTAACCCTGTGTTTTGCTAGAATGTGCTAATGTAACCCTATAGGCCTAAATTTTCCCGGAAATACATGATGTGACTATTATGCCCTTGTTTTAAAAAAATAAAAAATGTAAAAGGACAATTATGCCCTCATTGTTTATTAACCACAAAAAAATCCTTTTTCTTCTCCTTCCTTGATTCCATTTTCTTCTTCTCCTTACTTCTTCGTCCTCGTCTGAACCCGTTGGTGCCTCGAGTAGCGTATTTCCTCTCTGGCGCAGCAGCGACGGGGCTTGGGTTTCCCAGTGAAACAACGGTCGACTCAGGGTGAGGCTACGGTGACATCTCTTCACGAATTAGTATCAATGCTCGTTGCCCGGTGAGGAAGAATGTTATGCGGCGGTGGGGCTAGGGTTTCTATCGATTGGTAGTGGTGCTCGAGGGGGATGAGGAAGGCGAGGGCGATGGTGGGTAACGATGTTGGGGTACGGTGGCAGCGACGGCGACGGTGGAGTCTTCGTCCGATGTTTAGTTTTTCAATTTATGTTTCCGAGTTTTTCAATTTGTGTTTCTGGCGGTGGTGGTGGTATTGCGGTGTTGATGGCGGCAGCGCTATGTAGCGGCGGCGGCGGTGGTAGTGATAGAGCGGTGGTGGTGGTGGTTGAGCAGCTGTGGTGGTGGTGGTGGTGGTGGAGCGGTGGTGGTGGTGGTGGAGCGGTGGTGGTGGTGGTGGAGTGGCGGTGGTGGTGGTGGTGGAGTGGCAGTGGTGGTGGTGGAGCGGCGGTGGTGGTGGTGCAGCGGTGGTGGTGGTGGTGAAGCGGTGGCGGCGTGGTGGAGGTGGTGCAACGGTGGTGGTGGTGGTGAAGCGGTGGCGGCGTGGTGGAGGTGGTGCTTCTGGAGATGAATGATAGGGTATTTTAGTCTATAGATTTGTAATTTGAATGCTATGGGTAGTTTAGTCTTTTTAATTTTGGTCAACGTCAGAAATTACTAAGTCAATGCCAAAATAGTGCCAAAAGGTTATATTGGCACTTCTGATGCAAAACACAGGGCTACAATAGCACTTTTTAACTTCATGGGGTCATATCAGCACAAACTTCCAAAATATATGGTCATATCAGTATTTTGCCCAAAAAACAATCTATATTCTAATATAGCTTAAAATTTTTTGAAGAAAAGCTCATAAAAATCAAATGATACCTATCATGATTCATGATCAAGAGAAAAGTGACATTTCAGATTGTATATGTGTTCATGTTGCTGCATGTTGAAAAGAAAAATGTGACTTTTTTAAGGGACAAAGTCTTGTATAAGACTATCTCATAGTAAGAATAGGGATTTAATTGCAAATGAGGTTTCTAATTGAAACTTTCAAAGTCCAGGGGCTAGATGTGAAATTTTACTATTTTACATTTAAATCAATGTATAAATATCAACATTTCCTCATTATTCTCTCATATTTTGTGAAACTTTCTCTCTCCTCTCATTTCCTCTCTCATATTCA
This sequence comes from Rubia yunnanensis, assembly GCA_037428765.1. Classification (NCBI taxonomy): domain Eukaryota; kingdom Viridiplantae; phylum Streptophyta; class Magnoliopsida; order Gentianales; family Rubiaceae; genus Rubia; species Rubia yunnanensis. The sequence continues at coordinate 77,990,997 of CM075065.1, forward strand.
TCCGATTCTCCTCTCCTCCTTATTCTCTCTCCAACTCAAATCTCCTCCTTCTCTCTCCAACTCAAATCTCCTTCTTCTCTCTCCTCTCAATTTCTTTTCAATCTTCTTCGATTCGTGCTCATTTTCTTCCATTCAACCTCTCATCATCTCCATTTCTTCCTCTTTCACGTGCAGTGATTTGCCGCAATTTTTTAGAGTTTTTCGGTGAATTTTCCGGCAAATTTTCGGTGGCCGAACACAATAGAGTTTCATTTTATGTTTATCTTCGAAGGTAATGTCTTTACTCAGAGTTTTTATGCATATTTTATTTTTTTTCTATTTTTGTTTGTTTTTTTTGGTTCATGTGAGTTTCTAGGGTTTATGTTATTCAATATGTTAATATTTTGGGATTTCTCTATTTTTTTGTGTTTTGTGAGTTGTTCTTACCGATTTGTGCTTATATTTGTGTTGTTGCTATTGTTTGTTATATTTCTAAGGATATTTGCATCACTACTGCTGCAATCGAGAAGGAAGAATGATTTGTAAGCTTTCTAAATTTTTTGCTGTGATGTTTCAGGTACGGTTAATGATGTTTCTCGTTTGCAGTGTGATGTTTCAGGTTTTAGGCTTTAAGTACTGTTATCAGTGTTGTAGTGATGTTTTAATTTCAGCGCTTGATACTTGTGGTGTTTTCATGCTTAAGTGTGCAATTGATGTTTAGTTTTGATTGTGTGTGATATCTTAGGGTTTTATTATGATTTGTGCTAATTTTGTTGTTTTTGTTGATATTCCTTACATGTCGAAGAATGCTTTTGCCACTGTTGCTGCAATCGAAAAGGAAAGAAGATATGTCAATTTTGTTATTTTGCAGATGTGATGTTTTAAATACTGTTGTTGATGTTTCAGGTTTTCTGTGTGATGTTTCATGTTTAGGATTCAAATATTATTATCTGTGTTGGTGTGATGATTTAATTTCAGTACTTGATGTTTGTAGTGTTTTAAGTATGCAATTGATGTTCAATTTTGTTGTTTTGATTGTGTGTGTGACATCTTGGGGTTTTGTTTCAATTTGTGCTAATATTTGTGCTATTGCTGATGTTTGTTAGATGTCTAAGAAAATTTGCATCACTGTTGCTGCAATCGAGAAGGAAGAAGGATTTGTCTTAATTATCAGCAGTGATGTCTCAGGTACAGGTAATGATGTTTCTCGTTTTCAACGTGATGTTTCAGGTTTTAGGCTTTAAATATTGTTATCATTTGTTGCGTGATGCTTAATTTTAGCGCTTAATGCTTGTGGTGTTTTCATGCTTAAGTGTGCAATTGATGTTCAGTTTTGATTATTTGTGATATCTCAGGGCTTTGTTACGATTTGTGCAAATTTTTGTGTTGTTGTTGTTTCTTAGATGTCTAAGAACGTTATATGAATCCCCTTGCGAAGAATCTGGATTGCGGAATTAAGATCTTTGACAAAACAAGGGAACTCGCAAACCCTTCAATGCCGCACGAAATTCAGGTGTCTAGCCCTAGGGGTACGCCTAATCTTGACTTGCTCTCTAACTAGCCCTCGGGATCAGATTACAAGGTTTATTGATACTTAATTAGCCCTCGGGGTTAAGCAACAATGGAATAGCTCGCAAGCAAAGAGTATGGACTCAAAATGTTGTATTTTGATTGATAAAAGTGTTTAAGGTAAAAATAATAAACCACCCCTATTTATAGTACATAGGTATGGTTTTCAAAAATACAAATAACAAACTGAAAAGGATTATGGCGGCTTTAAGAAGCTAAAACCATAATTAACTAGACTACCTAAAATAAATGACTATATTCTTCAAGATAAATCTTGAATGAATATTGGCTTATCTAATCTTACCAAATCTAATTCTAATTAAATCAAAACTGCATATTCTAACCCCTAAAATAAATGAATGACCGAAACATTAATTCTTCCAAGGCCAACATGGCTGAATTAATGGGCCTTATTCTAAAATAAAATAAATGATCACACTACCTCATTAAAAAATCCAGTGGGAAAAAGAGTATAGTGTTATCTTCTAAAAACCCTAATAAATAAAAATAAATAAAGAAAACCTAATTCGTATCAGAACACTTGTCCACTATTGTTGCAATCGAGAAGGAAGTAGGATCTGTAATTTTTGTTATTTGTCAAATGTGATGTTTTACATATTGTTGTTGATGTTTCTGATTTATAGTGTGATGTTTCATGTTTAAGCTTTAAGTATTGTTAAGTGTGTTGGTGTAATGTTATAATTTCAGTGTTTGATGCTTGTAGTGTTTTCATATTTAAGTACGCAACTGATGTCCAGTTTCATTTTTTTGATATTTTAGTGTGTACTGATTGATGTTTTAAATTTTTGATGTTGATGTTTTAAATATTATATTTGATGTTTCTTAATGTAGTTGTCAGTGATGTTATGTGTGCTATTTTGATGTTTTAATTTCAGATATTGATGTTTTAATTATTGTATGTGATGTTTTATGTTTATTTCATAGAAATACCTTTTCAAGCCAGAGCTTTACGATGTCATTGATGAGATAGTAAAAAATTTCGATGAGGAATCATGTTCATGAAGATGTTCCCTTGAACAGAGGTCTGGAGCCAACCTTTGATCTTGACGTTGGTGGAATAGAAGAGCCATCCTCTTCAAAATCAGTGGGAGAGAAGGCAAGCCTATGAATTAACGAGTAACAAAGGGAAATAGTTTGGGGGGAATAGAATTTAATTGGTTGGGATGTATTGTTTGAGAATGGTGTTTCAAAAATATTGGTTTATTTATTAAAGATGAGACACTGGATTGTTTGATGTTTTAGGTTTATTTGGATTTTTTAAGTTTTGCGATGTTTTAGTGCATTTGAATCCTTTTGTAATGAATGATGTTTAACAAGTTGTTTGAAATGAAATAGCAGTGAAATGTATAAGTGCAGTGAAAAATATGATTATCTTGTTTAAATTAACATCTTCATGGATACTTTTGTAAAACATCACACACAAAAAGTTGAGTCATCGCAGCATTACCGTGTAACATCACACAAAAAAAAATTGAACCATCACAGCATTACAGTGTAACATTAAACAAAAAAATTGAACCATCACAGCATTACAGTGTAACATCACACAAAAAATTTGATCCATCACAACATTACAGTGTAACATCACACAAAAAAATTGAACCATCACAACATTATAGTGTAACATCACACAAAAAAATTGAACCATCACAACATATGTGTAACATCTCAGTATGACAATATATATTAATTAAGTCTCAACAAGCTAATTTTAGTTCAACTGAGCATTACGTGTATTTTAATTTTGTATTGGATGTTAATTTATTAGTTTTTGGAGGTTTAACTAATCCTATTAGATGTTTAACTATTTTGGTTTGATGTGTATATTAGTTTATACTTGACATTAATTTATTTTAATTTATTTTGATGTTTAACTATAATTTAGTGTATTTTTAGTGTTTTTATTTGATGTTTAACTATTTTATCATTTTTTTAAAAAATATTTTATTATTTTAATGTGATGTTTATCTATTTTATTTTACTTTACTTTATACTTTATTTTTAACCTTGTAATTTAATAGGATGAATTATAATTCGAATGTGAAGTTTTAGAAGTTGGGCCAATTAAAGACAATGGCAAAGTTTTGGGAAAGACCGTCTTTCCATAGGCATATGGAAAGACGAGGTTAAATTTGAATTATAATAAGGTAAAATGTTTTAGTTACAATATTAAAATTTGAGTCTGTCTCTTGAAAGACGGTCTTTCCGTAAGTCATAGAAAGACTAAGGTTTAAAGTGCAAATAAGAATAAATGAAGATAAAATTTTCGGGTTGCATGAATCAGGTTATAAACTTTATAACTACTACAAGTTGTATAAAATAATTTTAATATTGCAACTAAAACCTTATACCTTTTATTATTCTAATTAAACCCCGTCTTTCCATAAGCCTATGGAAAGGCCGTCTTTCCCAAAACTTTGCCTTAAAATTTTATCATGTAACATGCAATAGTTATAAGTTTATGACCCAATTATTTCGACCTGAAAATTTTATCTTAATTTATTCTAATTTGCAGTTTAAACATTTGTCTTTCCATAATTTATGGAAAGAAAGACCGCCTTTCAAGAGATGAACTCGAAGACAAAACCTTAAAAATCAGGCTCAAATGATGTTTTAATAATTTAACAATGAATTATAGTTTGAAAGTGAAGTTTTAAACTTTAGGCCCAACTAAAGACAAATGCTAAATAATCGGGCCTAAATAATCATTAGATAGTCCAGATGATTGCAATCACCAAATCAAATCTATTTTTTAGTTTTGAACGTGGATGTTGAACCTGTACGAGAACACAGAACAAGTTATTCTACTAATCCAAACAGAGCTACAACTATGGATTGCATTATTACCACTTGCAACTGTTCATACGTGCGATTTGTGTGCGAAACACACACTAACAATAAACTTTCTTCATCCTCCTTCTTCTTCTCTGATAACGGTTACTTTCTTTACTCTGGCCGCCGACCATGGCGGCTCCAACGCCAAATCCCTCGCCTGAGATCCCCGCTAACAAAAGTTTCTTGCAAGCCCTCAGCTCAAAACCTTCCCCGCTCCTTTCATCTCTCCCTGATACGCCTAATCTCCACCCAATTACGGAATTTAAGGGTAAGATTGCCTACATCCTTCCTCCGGAGGAAGGCGACATTCTAGCATCGCATTATCATAATGCTCTTGTTGGAAAATTTAACCGAGGAAAACCCCCAATAGAAACCTTACATTCGGATTTCAAATCAACTGGTTTCAAATCCAAATTCCAACTCGGTTCTATTGACTATCGCCATGTTCTTATTCGTTTTCAGGAAAGCGAGGATTACCAACGATGCTGGATGAAAGGCCAATGGATGATTCAAGGAGCAACTATGAAGGTTCAGAAGTGGTCTCCTGACTTCTCCCCAACTGTGGAATCATCCATTGTTCCTGCCTGGGTAACAGTACACAAATTACCTATTCACTTTTATAATACTTCTGCAATTATTGGTATCAGCAGCCAGATAGGTAGATACCTTAAGATGGATGCAGCCACTAGTGCATTAACTAGACCCTCTGCCATTAAAGTACGTGTAGAGGTTGATCTCTTATCCCAGCTCCCATATTCTATTGTGGTAGGAATTGGTAATAAGGTAGCAGAATATCCTATTGAATATGATGATCTGCCAACATACTGCACACATTGTAAGATAATAGGACACAGCTAGGTTAACTATAACTTTTTACATCCAGAGTTGAGGAAAAAGAAAACCAATAAACCTAAAGTCAATGAACAAAAGGACAGATCAGTATATGTTCACACTCAGAAAGTTATAGATTCCCCTCTAAAAGAAATATTTAATGTAGAGGGATCCTTAACTCTATCTGTCTCACAAAAAGAAAAGGATTTTCAAACTCAAAAAATGACTTCAGGCTCTCTACATGAAAATAACCTTAACTCTTTTACTGTTAGTCATAAGAAGAGAAATGTCTCTTTCTACTCTTTGGATGACATCTCCAAACCAATTACCACTTGCTTCTGGAGAAAAAAGAGTCAACAATCTGATCTCACTCCTATTAGGGAAGATTTAACAAAAAAGAACACGATTACTATATCAAATGCATTTCAATCTTTAGATGACTTTCAGGATGATCATGAAGATGAAGTTGTTGATATTTTCCACGAGTCTCTAGAATCATAGGAAGTTAATGTGCACACTACTCCTGATGAGAACTTAATTCTATCTATAGCAAGGAAGCCTGTTCCCGAGGATACACAACCTGGTTCCACAGAGCAAAATACCACCTCAGCAATCAAGCTTCCAGTTAACTGTAATGAGCTCAGTAAAGATGATCAGGTTAGTGAATCTAAAATATCAGAATTGATTTCAAATGTAGAACAAACCCCTCAGGTCAGGGTTAGTAACACTGAACAGATATCTACCTCGGACAACATGGAGAAAATTATGGGCAAGTCTGGAAACAAAAGTAAGAACTCTGTCACAACAACCAGAAACCTAAGATCATCACAAAAAGCAACCCTTACTGTTTTAAAATGATAAAACACACCATAATAGGGAACATATTAGTCTGGAATGTTAGAGGTTATGGAACTTCAGTAGATAGATTAAAGGCTTTAAAATCTAAACATAAGATAGACATATTATGTTTAATAGAACCTTGGCATGATAAACAGAATTTAAAAACCTTGATGCATGTCCTTGGTTTCAAATATGCCCTTCCTGCTCAGAATGCTAAGATCTGGATTTTATGGAACCATGTTTTTAGTATAACTAGGCTCCGGGAGTCAGATCAATTTCTACAAGTCAAAATTTTTGAAATTGCCACCTCTGTTAGTTGGAACTGTTTTTTCATATATGCTAGTGTAAGTAGACAAACAAGGGAGGCATTATGGAATGACTTACAGACTCCAATACATGACCCTTCCATTTTTATTGGCGATTTAAACACTGTTGCATCTGTAACTGAATATAAAGGTAGGAAAACTACACCAAAAAAGAGCATGAAACAGTTCAATGGATTTATAAACAATATGGACCTGCATGAAATTCCTACAGTAGGAAACACCTATACCTGGAGCAATAATAGATTCCGGGACAAATGCAAGGATTTAACTTTTCAGAGACTAGATAGGGGCATTGCCACTTTAGATTGGTTGGAACTCTTTCCTAATAGTTCTATTCAAGTTTTAAATAGACTGACATCGGACCATTCCCCTCTATTTTTATCAGTTCAATCTGCTGAAGAACAAGTTCCTAGGCCTTTTAGATATCAAGAGATGTGGTCAAATAGAGAAGAATTTAAGGCCTTAGTAGTCTCTAACTGGAATCTAGTCTCTCCTTTCTGTGGAATGCATAAGTTAGTTTTTAAATTAAAGAGGCTAAAGATGGAAATTAAACAATGGAACATTTCTCATTTTGGTAATGTCAATCAAAATTTACTTGATTCTGAGAACATTGTTAATGATCTGGAAATTTCTTTCCAGCAAACACAAGATGAATCGGTCATGGCTGAACTAATTAAAGCTAAGGACTTGCTAATGAGAGCTCAAAAGGAAAAAAGTATCTTTTGGCAGCAAAAGGCTAGATTAAATTGGCTAAAATATGGAGATGCAAACACTAGCTACTTTCACCACTCCATTAGGGAAAAGAGAGCAAAATCAAGAATTAGTAAAATCAAGGATGGTAGTGGGAATTGAATATCAGAACCACATCTGATTAAAGAAGAAGGAGTGAGATTTTATAAGGAATTACTTAATGAAGAGGCCCCTCAAAAAATGGGAACTTATTTACAGCATTTCCTAAAAGAAATCCCTAAAGTGATCACTGATCAACAAAATCTCAATCTTCTGTTACCTTTTAACATTCAGGAACTTAAATTTGCAGTATTTGATCTCAATAAATCCAGTGCTCCAGGTCCTGATGGCTTTTCTGGTGCTTTTTACATTTCTTTCTGGGACACTGTTAAGGATGACTTTCTAAATGCAGCAAATGACTTTCTAAATAATGGTAATATCCCCAAGGCCATCTCTAGCACCTGGCTCACTTTAATACCCAAAAAACAAATTCCCATCACCTTCTCTGACTTCAGACCCATCAGCCTATCTAATTTTGTGAATAAAGTTTTCTAAAAAATGATAATGGAAAGAATTAAACCCCTAATTACATTACTAATATCCCCGGAACAGAGTGCTTTTATAAAAGGTAGGGATATATCTGATAATGTTATACAAATGCAAGAGATAACCAGAATTCTGTCTAGGAAATCACAGGTTTCTAATCTCATAGTTTAACTAGACATGCAAAAGGCTTTTGATAGGGTCTCTTGGTTTTTTCTGAATTCAATTCTACTCCAGTTTGGTTTTCATGGTAAATTTGTGCATCGCATCATGCATAATATTGCTGCAGCTCATTTTTCAGTTTTAATAAATGGAATAACTTCAGGATTCTTTGCTTCCTCTAGGGGTATTAAACAGGGAGATCCACTCTCACCTTTTTTGTACAACATCTTGTCTGAAGCCTTTTCTAGAGGCTTAAAAAACTGTTTAGTATAGGATATTTGCAACACTTTTGTCTGCCAAGATCCTGTCCATCAGTTTCACACCTGATGTATGCTGATGACACAGCTGTCTTCCTGAACACTAATCCTATCAACTTGAAAAGATTTAAACATTTTTTGAAAGCTTATGAGCAGACATCAGGTCAAAAGGTTAATTTTGCTAAATCAGAATTTTATGTTGCCCCAAATACCCGTGTGGCTATTGCTCAATCTGTGTGTAGGATTTTAGGAATGGAAAAAAGCCTCTTTCCCTTTTAAGTACCTAGGTGTCCCTATCTTTCCAGGTCGTAATCTACAGATTCATTACCATCCTATCCTGGAAAGAATGGAGAAATGTATTAACAATTGGAAAAACAGATGGCTAAGTACTGCAGGCAAGATCATATTGATTAACCACAGTTTTCTTTCAATTCCCACACACATGTTTGCCGTTTTAAGTACTCCAAAGATAGTGTTAAAAAAAATGGAAAAACTTGCTTCAGGTCTTTTCTGGAAGAATTGTGATAACATAGATAGAAGAAAGTGGAGATCCTGGAAAAAAATGAGCCTCCATGTAGATGAAAATGGAATTGGTTTTAGAGATCTAAATGCTATAGTTGATGCCTTTTCATGCAAATTATGGTGGAAATTGCAATTAAATAACACTGAATGGTCTGCTAATTTATGGTCACTACCTGCATCTTACAAAAAAATCCCATACCTGGAATAGAATCTGTAAAATTACAGCCAAGGCTAACAACCTATCCAGAGTCATTTTAGGTATTGGAGAATGTTCTTTTTGGAATGCTAATTGGATAGGTGATGGTGCATTGTGTTATGAATGGCCCCAAGAGTTGGATATTCCCTTCGAAGATATTTCCCTAAGGTCATTCATAACTCACAAAGCTTCAATCCTTCCAAACCTGGTGCCTCATTTGGCTACCAATACTCTAAATATTTTGCAGGATGTTAAACTGGTCAACTCCCATGCAGATAGGCTAGTTTGGACTCCAACATCCGATGGGAACTTCTCTATCAGCTCCGCATACAAAATTTTCAGACCAAAAAAATCTACTATCAGACATATAATCAAGGTATGGTCTCCTTTCATTCCTAAAAAGATGTCAGTCCTTATGTGGAGAGCTTTAAATGGTATCCTTCCATTTGATAATATTCTGTGTAGGTCTGGTTTCTCTATAGCATCCAAATGTCCTCTTTACAAGAACCACTCCGATTCTTTGGATCACTTCTTTAACTCCTGCCCCTCCTCTGTTGCAATATGGCATAGAGTTAATAATCTCTTACACTTTCCACAAATAGTTTTTGGTAATCTTAAGAGTAGAGTATATTTCTATCTCTCTTTTAGGGCGGATTCTAAGATCCAGTCTAACCTGATTACTGCTGCTCTATTGGTCACAACATGGTCTCTTTGGATAATCAGAAACAAAATCATTTTTGACAATAAAACTTTCTCTGTGGATGCATGTTTTCAGGACATTAAAGAATTGATTTACCTAATTTTCTCAGCTCATAATTTGAAAGGTAATATAGATAAACATAAGCATCTGATCCAACAAAGAATCATCCCCAAAATCCTTCCAAAACAGAAAAAATTGATTAATGCGGTTAACTGGAGTAAACCTCTAAAAGGTTACAAGATAAATATAGATGCCACATGGAAACTGGGTGGTCTATCTTCATCTGCAGTCATAGTTAGGGACTGGAAGGGAGCAGTGATTAAAATGAGAGTTAACACTTTCCATTCTCCCTCCCCATTACATGCTGAACTTTATTCCATTCAATGTGGATATGACTTGTGCTCAGAACTGGATCTAAATTGTTGTGTCATTGAGTCTGACTGTTTACTGGCTGTAAAAGGAATTCAGAATCCAATGACATGCCTGTGGAGAGTTTTCTCTATTTGCAGCAATCTAAATTCAAAACATTTAGTGCATCCAATCCAACACACTCCCAGGGAAGCTAACACTGTTGTTGATTTTTTGGCTAAATTTGCCCTGGAAAATAATTTACAGGGAGATCTACACATAGATAATGTTCCCCTATTCCTTAGGGGCCTTTTACATTTGGACAACAAAAATTTCCCAGGGGTCAGAATTGGCTCTCATTTTAGACAGTAAAAGGACTGAGATACTGTGGTTATGTCCTGCTACACCCTATTTCTGCCATGAGGACTCCATATTTATTCATATAATCATCATCCTATCCATTTAGAATAGATACTGCTGTCTTTTTCTCTTCCATTTGCAGGTTTGATGATGAGACGGTGCTGAGATAATATTGCAATGGGAGCTTAATTGGATTCCATGCTGGTTTTCATGCTGGATGCTCTACTCTCCTTACCCTAATTCCATTTTTTCTTCTGCTACACATAAGGCCTACTTATTTTTATTCCTTTTGACTGCTTATCATTGAAAAACAGGGGTTTTGAGCTTTTCGATTCCCCGATCTGTTCGTGATATATCAGTCTACAGGAATAATAAGAGCCACTGTCAGTGCACTAATGCCTTATTAGTTTTTCCTAGCTTAGAATAGATGTATACACCGCTATTGGTAGCAAGTGCTTTTTTTGCTACACGAGCTTACTTGGGCTCTTGGATCATCATATGGAAGATCTTTTGTAATGAACAAACTCATGTTGCGCCTCTTGGCTATATTAAGTATGGTTTGGGGAGCCTAATATATTCCCCCCATCCTCAGATGGTTAAAATTAAAAAAAAAGACTATGGATTGCATTAAAATTGCAGTGAAGCTTCCTCAACCTGAACAACAAACACATTTTCAAGAGCTAACCGCTTTACGGAACTAGCCGCGGATCTAGTATCCCTGCCTGAAGCAACCACCAACACGGGGACCATTCCTACGAAATTTAAACAACAAAACATCAGAAACAACTTCTGCATTGGCAAGAAGGCTTATTTCAGCCAAAATATAGCTAAAAAGCATACAATACTATTACTTGTTCAATGTCTTATGTCCCTGATTCGCAATGCTACGCGCTTCAGCTTCCTTGATGTTATTCTGAAATCTTGAATCACCAACTGTTAAGGATTTGGAATTGGATTTGTATTCTTACCATAATTGTAGATGTAATTGTATTCTATTACCTTTTCCTAGCTTATATAGGTATCATGTACTACTATATAATGTATCATGAATTCATGAATACAAACAACATTATTACCCTTATTTTCTACATGGTATCCGAGCCTAAAATTCTGAAACCTGAATAGAAAATTTTCCGCTGCATTAAAACCTACCATCCGACGTCAACGCACCGCCGATCTCGTCGCCACGCGCTGCCGATCTCGTCGCCACGCACAGCCGATCTCATCGCCATGCGCCACCGATCTCGTCGCCACGCACCGCCGATCTCATCGCCACGCGCCGATCGCCGGTTGCCGCTGTCCAACGTCCGACGACCGCTCCCCGCCTTCACGCGCCGCCGCTTACTCTGCGTCGGTGTGTCCTGTGCTTTTGATTTGTACCTGATTTTACAATATGTCTGGCTCTGAAGAACAAACCCGTACTGGTCGAAGCTTCAGGACATGAGTGGTTACGACGTGATTACAGCTTTACTTCAGCAGCTGCAGTTGCAATCTAGCCCTCGCACTACTTTACCGATTGGTCGTGTATCGACTGATCCTTACTTCATTGGTCCTGGCGATGGTCCAGGTTTACAACTTATACCGACCATGCTGAAAGGTCAAGAAAATTATATTGAATGGTCCGATGCGATTTGTCGCACATTCCTGGCCAAGCACAAGATTGGGTTCATTGATGGATCCATTACCAAACCCCAGGATGATCATCCAGATGCTACTGTTTGGCATGGGGTTAATGCTACTCTTGTCTGCTGGATCTTGCAAACCCTGGATCCAGTGTTGAGATATTCCACAAGTTCGTTTGCCACAGTCAAGGATTTGTGGGATGATATGAAGGCATGATTTATTCTCGCCGATGGTATGAAACTTTTGTAGACGCAAGAAGCCATTCAAGGCAGATTATCACTGCATGCGACCTCCCCTGGTTTGTACCTGTGAAGATTTCAAGGCATTATGCCAGTGCAATCTTGCTGCAAAAGTTTTCCAAGAGAGAGAGAAGGATTTGATCTACCAATTCATCTATGGCCTCGACGAAGGTTTTCACACCTTGCGATCACACATCATGAGCATTGATCCAATGCCCTCTGTCATGAAAGTGTATGCCCTTATCGCTCAGGAGGAGAATCATAGAGCTATCATTCGAGCTCGTGAGCCTTCTTCTAACTCCATGGCGTATACTGCACGGCGTTCACCACCTGCAAGCTCTTCGCCAGTTGTTCTTTCTGCTGCCGACTGCAAGAATCTTGTTTGTACTCATTGTCGTCGCAAGGGTCATGATAAAGATACCTGTTTCCAGATACATGGTGTCCCAGATTGGTTCAAGAAAAGCAAGAAATTGGTGCCACCTTCCCGGCCGTCAGCCATTGCAGCCGGTCCCAAAGGCTCCGCCGATCTCCCGCTCCTGCTCCCGTTCGTCAGAGCTGCCACATCGTCGACTACTCTGGTGGCGGCAGCTTCTTTCTACGGTGTACCTGTCCGCTCCGATTTTAGCCCTGTTCTTTCTGATAACCAATGGAGTTCGACCGTGCACTTGTTCAATCAGTTTAATTCTCTTACTAATGGTGAGTCTGGTAAGCCTACTTTACCATGGATACTTGATTCGGGAGCCTCATATCACATGACTGGTGACAAAGGTTCTCTTACTGATCTTACTACTACTATTGATTCTGTGAATGTTGTTCTGCCTGATGGCTCGGTCTCATCAACTTCACAATATGGATCTCTTTGCTTTGGCGGTTTTATTCTGCCACATGTTTTATATATACCTACATTGCGATGCAATTTACTGTCATGCTCTAGATTGTTATCTAACCTGAACTGTCTAGCTTTGTTTACTAAAAATTATTGCATTTTACAGGCAATCAGTACGAGGAAAGTGATTGGCGTGGGTGAACAGAAAGGGGGGTGTTTTGGCTTCGTCTGCTGGATGCTCGTGTTCATCAACCTGTCCTGCAGTCACTTCCTACAGTTGCTTCGGTATCTTCTTCCGATTTATGGCATCAACTTTTTGGTCATCCACCTTCCACGGTGTTGTCTTCTATTTCTTCTAGCATTAATAAACACTATGTACCTTGTTCTATATGTTATAGAGCAAAACAGACTAGACATAGTTTTCAATTAAGTACTACCAATGCTACTGTATTGTTTCAATTAATTCATTGTGATGTTTGGGGACCTTAAAGAACACCATCTTCTAGTGGTGCATTTTATTTTTTGACAATAGTAGATGATTATTCCCGAGCTGTTTGGGTTTATTTGTTAGTAGCTAAATCTGAAGTAGCTTCTAGATTTTTAGAATTTAGTGCCTTAGTCAAGAACCAGTGGGGAAGAACAATTCAACGAGTTCAGGCTGATAACGACACTGAATTTTTGCCTCTCCGGTCTCACTTTACTGCATCTGGGATCATTTTTGAGACATCTATGGTTGATACTCCGTAACAGAATGGTCGAGTTGAAAGAAAGCATCATTATTTACTCAATGTGGCGCGTGCTTTACGGTTTCAAGCCAATCTTCCTATTATAATGTGTTCTTACTGCTGCCTACCTGATCAACCGAACACCGACTCAGCTTCTCAACGGTCATACTCCCTTTGAGTTACTCTATGGCCAGGCCCCAAATTATTCCTCTTTACGGGTTTTTGGATGCTTGTGTTTTGCTGCTCATGTTCCTAGATATCGTGACAAGTTTGCACCAAGAAGTCAGCAGTGTTTGTTCCTTGGTTATCCTGCCGGAAAGAAGGGTTACCGCCTTCTTGACTTGGAATCCCGAGTGTTCTTTAATACTCGAGATGCTGATTCCTTTGAAGACCAGTTCCCGTACTCTGCACCGACGCCTTCTACTTCTTCCGATGAACCTGGCAGCGCTACCACAACACTGCTAGATTCCTCCTCTTTCTCGCCGAAGCTGCACAAATTTTTAGATCCGCCTTCCGATGCCGATCCACCGTCGCCGGTCGATGTTGGCCTTCCACCGTCTGCCGGTGGCATCTGATACCGGCTGCTATTTTGCCGATCACCGTTGGCCATTCACATCCGGTCAATGCTGGCCGGTTAATGCCGGCCAGTCAACACCGACGGTCAATGACCATTCAACGCCGGCCGGTGAAAGCCAGTCAATGCCAGTCAACACCGACCGATCAACTCCGGCATCCTTCGGCAATTCACCGCCAGCTGTCACCAACCTGCTCCCGGTGGTCATCTCCGATGAATCAACGCCGGCATCCACCGGCCGTGCTCCACCGCCCGATGCCGGTTCCTCTATGCCGGTCATCGCCAGCCTACCTACACCGTCCATCGCCAGTACTTCTCCTCCAGTTGCCTTTGATCCAACATTTACCAGACAGAGTGTTTAATCTCATCGTCCACCGTCGTATTTGGCAGATTATGATTGTGATGATTATGCATGTGCTCTTACTACCGAAGACCCCCCTTCTTCGACTACGTTCCCTCATGCGTCATCACTTTCCCTAGGTGTTCTCTATCCTGTTACTGATTATGTAAATTGTGACAATTTTTCTAGTATACATTCTAAATTTTTGGGTGCTGTAACTTCTAGTGCGGATCCCACTACTTACTCTGAGGCTTCTCGTCATTCTCATTAGCGAGATGCTATGGTTGAGGAACTTACTGCCCTAGAGCGAAATCAGAAAAGGACTTTGTCTCCTTTACCTGTGCATAAGAAGGCTATTGGGTGGAAATGGGTATACCGGATGAAGTTTTGTTCAGATGGTACTATTGAACGTCACAAGGCACGCCTAGTGGTTCTTAGAAATCGCTAGGTTGAAAGAATTGATTACACTAAGACCTTTGCTCCAGTTGCAAAGATGAGTTCTGTTAGATTGTTCCTGTATGTTGCTGTTATAAAAGGTTGGGAACTGCATTACATGGATGTTCATAATGCCTTCCTGCATGGTGATTTGCATGAAGAAGTGTTCATGCGTCCTCCGCCTGGCTATGCTGTACCTCATGGTCAGGTTTGTCGCCTTCGGAAATCTCTTCATGGACTTCGTCAGGCTCCTCGAAATTGGTTTGCTAAACTGTCTCAGGCTTTACGGGCATTTGGTTTTGTTTAGAGTAAGGCCGATTACTCTTTATTTGTCTATTTCTGTGGATCAGTTTCTTTACATGTTTTGGTTTATGTGGATGATTTGGTTATTGCTGGTAGTTCTTCTTCGCTCATGTCTGAGTTCAAGAAATACTTGGGTTCTTGTTTTCACATGAAGGACCTTGGCTTGCTTAAGTATTTTTTGGGCATAGAGATTGCTAGAAGACCGGAGGGGATGTTTCTCTCGCAAAGGAAATATGCTTTGGACATCTTATGCGATACATGCTTATCTGCTTCTAAACCAATTAATTTTCCAATGGAGCAATAACATGATTTGGCACGTGTTGAAGGTCCAGTCTACCATGACCCAGAGCAATATCGACGCTTGGTTGGACGTCTAATATACTTGACAATCACTTGTCCTGAACTTAGTTATTCGGTTCATACTCTTGCGCAATTGATGAAGTCTCCTTGTGTTCCTCACTGGCAAGCTGCGGTTCGTGTGTTGCATTACCTGAAGAGTCATCTTGGTCAAGGTTTATTTCTCTCTTCACATAGTACTTTACAATTGACTGCTTATTGTGATTCAGATTGGGCTGCCTGCCCGATCACTAGGCGTTCTCTATCTGGTTAATTTTTTATGGTCGGTGATTCTCCGGTATCCTGGAAAACCAAAAAGCAACCTACTGTTTCTCGGTCTTCTGCTAAAGTGGAGTATCGTGCTATGGCTATTACCTACTGTGAGTTGTTATAGCTTAAGCATTCACTCAAGGACTTGGGGGTTTCACATTCCTCTCCTATGCGATTGTTTTGTGAAAGTCAATCCACTCTTCACATAGCGGCCAATCCGGGTTTTCATGAACGCACCAAGCACATTGAAGTTGATTGTCACTTTGTCCGGGATCTTGTTCAGTCGGGCGCACTTATTACTCAACATATCCGTACTGCAGACCAACCTGCGGATTTGTTCACTAAAGCTCTCGGATGTAACCAGTTCCATTCTTTACTTGGCAAGTTGGGCATTTCCGATCCTCATGCTCCAACTTGAGGAGGAGTGTTAAGGAATTGGAATTGGATTTGTATTCTTACCATAATTGTAGATGTAATTGTATTCTATTACCTTTTCCTAGCTTGTATAGGTATCCTGTACTACTATATAATGTATCATGAATTCATGAATACAAACACACATTATTACCCTTATTTTCTACTCCAACACTTGATACAAGAAACAATTTAATGATGACACTGGTGTGCATCAATCCCACAAGGTTGAAGGGTTGCCACTCAAAGCTACTTTCCCTGCAATTCTAGATGCCAGCATACCCCAATTACAAAATGAGGAAAATCGATCTGCTCATCGCTTGGAAGGCCGACCAAATATTGCTGCAACTGAAGACAGTCATGTGGATGCTCCTTCCATTACGGCAGATAGTATGACCATGAAAACCTCTGAGAAGGTTCAACCTAAGAAAGCGAATCCGATCGACCATAGTCGAAACTGGAAGAACTGGAAGAACTGGAAGAAGGAGGATCAGCTTTTTCCTTTCAAAATCTGGCTACGATACGTCGTCGGAGCGCCACCAATCTGCTTACTAGAAAAATCTGTCCTCCTTCATCTTCCTTGTTACGCGAAGCCGATTCAACCTCCACCAAAAAATCTGCTCAAAATTAACCTTGACAACGAACCTTCGCCATTCCGACCTTGACACCGGAGAACCTTACGGTGGAAAGCCCTAGCAAAACCCTCGCATCAGCACCAGAGAACCTTGCCAAATCTAAAAAAATTGACGCTGACTCCGAAGAATTCGATGTTGACTCCGACGATTTTAGATCTGTAACACATCTAGCGAGGCGTATTAAGTGATGACGAGGTGGAAACGAATATGAAATTAGCTGAGCAATGGTGGAGAAGATGATACGATGGCGGATAGGGCGAGGCAACGGCGACAGAGGGCGAGGCGGCGCCGGCGAGCAAGGAAGATGAAGGAAGACGCGTGGTTTGTGTATTTTTGTGATATTTGCAATTTAGTCCCCATTTTTTTGCATTTTTCGCTTAATATCCCGAATCCAAAGTATTCCATATTCTGCCCCTAGATTTGATATGCCATTCTCTTATTTTGCGTCTAGTCTCTGGTCTCACTATAAGATGGTCTCGCAAACTCTTTTTAAGGTACTGCCTTAAAATGTGACTTTTCTAGGTGTTGTCGCCTAGACTGCGAATACCTTGTAACTATCACATTCCACGTCACCACATCATTCATCTTCATTCCTAGGTGTTGGCACCTAGACTGCGAGTACCTTGTAACCATTACATTCCACGTCACCACATCATTCATCTTCATTCCTTCAAACATTCTTTCGATTTCATCCATAAACTCACATTTGGCATACATATCCAACAACGCATACCCCCCACAAAAATAGCCTGCACTAAATCCCTCTGAATTGTACATCCGTGCACTTCTTTACTAGTACTACTCCACGTATTCAAGGAAGCACAATCCGGCAACACATTCACCAGACTAACCACATCAGCCGAAAACAATTTACCACTCCTCTTGTATGAGTTGCGTTGAGATTTTTTCTGTAGAGGCATCATTTTGATTAGAAATTACATTTATTTTTATGTGTAAGTTTAAATGATGTATAAGTAAAGTTGTGCATTTGTGTGAGGTTGATGTTTTCTTTTTGACAACCACACTTTCATTTATGGTGTCTCTCACACACAATATGCACTTGTATAGTTATAAGTTGCATTTGTTAGTATTCGGTGTGTACAAGCACTACAAGAAATAACACTTTTTACCTCAGTTTTTAGCCCCAAAAGATTGAGGTAAATACAGCCGGTGTAAAAAGTATTTTTTATCTGATAAACTGGGAAAAACTGGAAGAAAGAAGGAAAGGCATATAAAAGTCTGTTACTAAGGTTGGTGATTCTGCCAGTAAAGCTGGTAGATTCGTTCTGTTTAGCTAAAAAAATATATAACAAATAATTTTACTCAATTCTCTATTGAATTTTGATTCCCCTGATTTGATGGTCAGCGGTGGAGCTTGAGGCCCAAGAGTCTGATTTACGAGCTGGCGGATGCTCACATATCAGACCGAGCAAATTCTCCTGTTGGAGCTTTTCAATTTCCGCAGTGTCTCAAAAAATTTGCTCTCGGCCTTCCCGTCACAAAACATTTACTATTCTTTTGTACTTTCTTCTTTTTACCACGCGATAGGTCAGTGAAGCATGAGCGGGCGCGGAGAAGGAAAGGCCAAAGTATGAAAATTAGTTGATTACCTATTTCCCTTAGTTGATTTGACTGAAAGCCTTACGACTGAATGAAGTGAGAAAGTTCTGATTGCCCAGTGAGAGTCAGTACAACAATACCAATTAAGTAATCCGTGAAAGTTTGACTGGGAGCAAAAAAGTAAGCCGGTTTATTTTCCTTTCTTCGCGAATCCGCAGTCTGCTTAACAGAGAAAGCATCCCTAACATAAAGTAGCTTTCCCAGGTGTCCCCCTGGCATTACTTCTAAAGCCTGTTGTATTAAGTATTTAATTTCAATTTTAATTTAAATGAAAATACTGCTAGGGAAAATAAAGAATACACCAAAAAGCAGGTGCTGCACCAAACACTGGTCGTTGTTTCTTGTTGGCATTCTTTGGAAGCTTAATAAAAACTAAGTGCCCCCACATTAAGATTATTCGTTAATGGTTGATCCAATTTGATGGATTCACCCTCTGAAACTAGAAGTTCTAGTCCCCTGAAGAATCCATCATGTTACACTCTCCTGAATGAAATTGAAAGATTTCATTGAAATTGTTCGTTTGGAAAATTTTGGAAAAGCTTCTCCCTATCAATTGGCGCAAGTTGTCGGATGAGGTTTTAGAACATATGTTCGATAGGTGAGAGGAATTGGGATATGAGTGGATATAATGAAATAGAGCCACTTTGAGGTTCCCTCCAAAAAGAAAGGCTTAAGATTCTCATTTGAAGTGATAGAACAAATATTATAGAGAAAACGCGTTGGTTAGTCCTAGAAATGGCAGCAGCGACGCGAGGAATTAATGGCCGGATGTTATGGGTTGTATATGAAGACATGGAAAGAGATATTTTTATGTCTGCAATAGTGGCCACGTCCGTTTCCACTCCGAAGAAGGTTTGGATCTTTCAATCTTATGTCATGAGGTATATTTTTTTACATCGGTTCAAAACTGAGGTAAAAAGTATATCTTACCTCAGTTTTTTTGAAAAATAACCGAGGTAAAAAGTGTGATGGGATGGAAGGCAACTTCAAAACGTAGTAAAAAATATGAAACGAGCATGGTGCATTGTCGCTAGTTATTTTTCCATAAATTAAAAAAAATTACCGAAAGCATAATCGACGTCAATTATGCTTTGGGTAGTTCTCAACCAACAAAAAATTTCTGGCCAAATCTACAGCTCACAGACCAGCCAATATGGAAGAATAAAACACTAAACAAACTAAATCACTCAATTTAATTAAATTTCAATCAACAAATTATAAATCTAATACTTAGATTTATAAAGAGAAACATGGAAATGATTTAAAGAACTAAACTAACATATTTCTAGCTTTTAATTCAGAGTAAGGAGATACCGGCAGAGTGCAGAGGAGCACAGTGAAAAGTGACGGAGAGAGGCTGAGCAAATGCAGACAAGATGCTGTTGAATGCCGGAGAGCAGCGGCTCATCACACGACAGAGAGTGGTGTCGAACGGCGGAGAGCAACGTCGAATGGCAGAGAGCAACGTCTAGCGGTGGAGAGCAGGGATGTCGAATGGCGGAGCGGGACGGCGGAGAATGGTGGAGAGCAGGGACGTCGATGGATGGCTTCGAACGACAAGGTGGCGTCGATCGGGTGGCTAGGGTTTGGCTTGGAATGACGATTTTTAGAAGAATGAAAGGGAAGAAGGAAATGGGTTGCGACTTTGAGAAGAAGAAAGGTGACTAGGGTGGTCATTTATAGGGGGGTTGGGTACTATTGGGCTGAATTGTATGGGCTGAAATAAGACCCATAACATTTTATTTACAAAGTTTTCACAAATTAAAATATGCATTAACATTTTATTTTCTAAGTTCAAATTTTTGGAAAACTATGTCAAAAATTAAATTGGGTTGAAAATTATTATAATTATATTTATATGAATTATTTAATTAGTATTTATACATGGAAAGTCAAGTAAAAGTAGACCGTCCATCAGTTAAAGTCAGACATTTTCTTTTGTGTTTATATATGGAAAGTTAAGTAAGGGTTCATCGATGATTAGTTAAGTATAACCATTTCATTAGTTAAAGGATTGATTGTTCATTAGTTAAAGTGAAACTAATTTAATAACATTTATACAAAGAAAGTCGAGTAATGTTGATTGTTAATAAGTTGAAGTCAAACCTTATTAGTGTTCGTATTTAAAAAATCAAGTATATGTTGACCATTTATTAGTTGAAGTCAAACCTTTTATAAGTGTTTATATATAGAAAGTCAAGTAATGGATTGACCTTTGATTAGTTGAAGTCAAGCATTTTCATTGGTGTTTACACAATGTTGAAAAATTACACTATGACCCAAAATTGTGTTACCATATAATCCATTGCTCCAAAATATATGATTATTGTTATTCATGCATAATTATTGAAATTAAATAGAATATGAATTTTTTGGTGAAATGTTGGAAAGTGCTAATACATGTTCTAGAGTAACTTAGAGTTGGTTACACAGAAGTAAGAAAGGGAAATCAGAAAAGATTACAAATATAAATTTGTGCATGTTTATTGATAAATACTATTTACAGACTTGAAAAATACAACGGGGGCGTATATGGTAGCATTACGTTTGAGCTGATTTCAATTTTGAGTTATGAGTAAAGTTTTTACTTTTTGCACTTAGGTCCCTCTAAGAAAGTTGGAGTTGTCGAATTACAAAATTGGCAACACCAAACTGCAATTCAATAATATACAGTTGCAATTTTGCAATTTGGGCATGTATGGGTGAACGAAATGGCCCCGAAAGTCAACATTGATTACTTCTACACAATCTTGAAAAATTACACCATGTCCCAAAATTGTGTTACCCTATAATTCATTGCTCAAAAATAAATGATTTTTGTTATTCTTGCATAAATATTGAAATATTAAGTAGATGAATTTTTTCGTGAAATGTTGGAAAGCGCTAGTACATGTTCTAAAGTAACTTAGAGTTAGTTACATAGAAGTAAGAAAGGGAAATCGGAAAAGATTACAAATATAATCTTTTGCATGTTTATTGATAAACACTATCTCAGTTAAAATTGAACCATTTTATAAATGTTTATACGTGAAAGTCAATTAAGGGTTAACCATTGATTAATTAAGTCAAACTATTTTATTAGTGCTTATATATTAAAAGTCAAGGATTAATAGTTTAGTAGTCGTTCCCATAACATTTTCATTAGTATTTATGCATAAAAGATCAATGATTGATTAAGGTCAAATTTTAATTATTTATATAAATTTAAATAAAAAAAGTCAAGTCATAATCTATACATCTATACAGCTTACTACAAGAGCAACTTTTAGTCACGTCACCTTTGCCAAGTGTCAAATGAAATAAATTAAATGCAGTGTTTGAGTCATATGTGATCGATGTCGAATATTAATAAATAAAATCTATTTTTCACCGAATAAAATTTTATATACTACTTATTTTATATAATTATGAATAAGTAGTATGTAAAATTTTATTTGATGAAAAAAAATAAAGTTTATTTATTGATATTTGACTTCGATCATAAATTACTAAAACTTTACGTTTAATTTATTTCATTTGAAAATATAAACATAAAGTCATAGTTAAAAGTATAATTAAAAAAAATAAAATTCAAAAGAAATAGAGTTGCATACAAAATTTAAAAAAGTTATATTTTAGTTTTGTTAAAAAATAAATTACATTATTAATATATATATATATATATATATATATATATATGAGTCCGTCTCTTAAAAGATGATCTTTCTATAAGTTATGGAAAGACCAAGGTTTAAACTGCAAAAATGAAGAAATCAAAATAAAATTTTTGGGTTGCACAAACCGGGCCATACACTTATAACTATTGCACGTTGCATAATAAAATTTTAATATTGCAACTAAATCCTTTTACCTTTCTAGAATTCTAATTTAACCCTGTCTTTCCATATGCCTATGGAAAGATGGTCTTTCCTAAGACTTTGCCATATGTATATATATTCAATTATTTTAATTGTGCATCGCAAGGTGTTATCTAGTTATTCATATACTTATACCATGTCTGCGAGAGTGACGTGCAACGTAGGTCACAAACACAAGCAACATCGGTGAGCAAGAAAGGCGTGCAATGTCAGTCTCTGGAAGAGTAACGTGCGACGTCGGTCACAAAAACAACTGACCTCGGTAAGACTGACATGTGTACGACGTCAGTCATTCTTGTCTGCGAGAGTGACATGTGACGTTAGTCACAAAGATTGCAAGAGTGACGTGCGATGTCGGTCACGAAAACAACTGACCTCGGTAAGATAGACATGCGTGCGACGTCGATCATTCATGTCTACGAGAGTGACGTGAAATGTTAGTTACAAAAACAACCTACCTCGGTAAGACAGACGCGACGTCGGTTGTGTCAGACTTTTTACCTCAATTTTTCAAAAACTGAGGTAAACATTATTATTTACTTCGAAAAAATAATCAAAGTAAACGAACTTTTTACCTCAGTTATTTGGGGTTAACAAAAAAATCGAGGTGAAAGGGGCAAAGTAAAATGTCATTTTTCTTATAGCGAAGTTAGTTGTTTTGTGCATGACCTTTTATTTTCATGTATTGTTGATTGTTCTTTTTGAATTAAGAACTGCATTTGTTTACTTATATGTTGCATGTGCTAGCATTCGATGTGTACTTATTAGATGTTTAGATGTACTATGTATGACTTTTTTGTTTTCATTTGTTGTTGATTGTTTATTTTGAATTAGGAACTACATTTGTTTACTAATATGTTGCATTCGTTAGTATTCAGCGTGTATTTATTATTTGTATTGTATATGACTTTTTTGTTTTCATTTATTATTGATTGTTCATTCTGAATTAGGAACTGCATTTGTTTACTTATATATTACATTTGTTCGTATTTAGTATGTACTTGTTAATTATATTGGGTATGAATTTTTGATTAATTTCATTTGTTGTTGATTGCCATATCAATTTAAAAGCTGTATTCGTCTACTTACGGGGATGAACCTACTCCCTTCGTTTATTTAATAGTGGCACACATTCTAATTTGAGATGCTTCTTTTATATTGACACTTTCTATTTATGGTCTAATTTAAGATGTTTCTTTTATATTGACACTTTCTATTTAAGGTCTAATTTGAGATGTTTCTTTTATATTGACACTTTCTATTTATGGCAAATTTAAAGTTATTACATCCACTCATATTACTTTTTCTTCTTTCAATTCAATTTCATCCACTCATTTAGCATCTCCTAAATTCTAACACAAAAAATGACGTGTCACTATTAGAGAAACAGAGGGAGTACTAAATTCCCAATGCCTAACAAATGTACTAACATTTGATTGTTACCTCTAGAAGTCTACTTATGATATTCTATCACTTTCATTCTTTATGTCAGCTAATCCCAAATATCATATAATAGAAATTGTATGGATGATACTGTTAATCGGGGATATAAAAACTGTTCGGATGATGTTGTCAACCAAGTTGTCTAAAATTAACACACTTATATTAAAATATATTGTTGATTTTAATTATTTACTATATATAATCAATCATAACTTGTTAAAATATATAAATTTTGAAGATATAATTAAAACCATATATATCACTGAAGAAAATTCAAAGAAATACATAATCTGAAATAACAAAATGTTCAAATATTTTATACATTGATAGAGTCATTTTTAATAGAAATATGTATACATATTATTTATTTATTTATATATGAAAAAATCTTATTTTAGACCGACTAACAGTTAAATGGAGACATTTTATAATTAGTGAGACTAATAAGGTCATTTGATATTTACTTTTATTTATTGCAATGAGATACATATAATTATGAGAGTTCGTTTCTTGAAAGATGGTTTTTTCCATAAGTTATGGAAAGACCAAGGTTTAAACTGCAAATTCGAAGAAATCAAGATAGAATTTTTGGGTTGCTCTAATCGGGTAATAAATTTATAATTACTGCACGTTGCAAAATAAATTTTTAATATTGCAAGTAAAACCTTTTACCTTTCTATAATTCTAATTCAACCAGTATTTCCATATGCATATGGAAAGACGGGTTTTCCCAAGACTGTGCCTAATTATGATAGTCTTTTAAAATAAATCTCAACATGTAAAGAAGAGTCAGTCTCTTGAAAGACGATCTTTCCATAAGTCAAGGAAATATCAAGGTTTAAAGTGAAAATTAGAAGAAATGAAGATAACGGAATCTTATTTATCTTTGTGCGATTTACATCTTTGTGCAATTTACACACACTGAAGGTGCGAGTTTCTCCATCCCAACTCATCTCCGGCGCCGCCGATATGGCGGAGCCACCGCTCTCTTCTGCAATCCCACCGCTCTCTTCTGCAATCCCACCGCTCTCTTCTGCAATCCCACCGCTCTCTTATGCCCAAGCAGTGAATCAGGAATTATGCGAAGCACTACACATCTCTCCCCAAAACCTCACGAGGGTTTTGGCTCGGTATTTTCCCCAAAACCAGCAATCGATCAACTCGGAGAGCCGGGTCTTCATTTCTCGGAGGAGGAGTGTCTCCGTTTAGAGGCACCACTCAAATGGACATTGATTGGTAAGTTCTCCCGTAGCAGACCAAATCTGGAGAAACTCCGACGCGACTTCCATACAGTCGGATTTAAGGGGCATAACAACATCACACTTTTGGACAACAAACAGGTTCTGATATCCTTTTCCCTTGCTGATGATTACTATCGCTGTTGGTTGCATAAAATTTGGAATTTCGATTCATACTCTATCCGTATAACGAAATGGGTACCCAATTTCAATCCCAACGCAGATTCCCCTATTGTTCCAATTTGGGTCGCCATGTATGGTCTTCCACAACAATTTTTCGATTTCAATGTCCTCATGTCAATAGGGAACATCATTGGCACCCCAATTAGGGTGGATAGAGCTTCACTGAATAGGACTAGACCCCATGTTGCTAGAATTTGTGTTGAAATAGATGTCACCAAACCTAGGATGGAAAGAATTTGGTTGAGTTTCAGAGATGTGGGTTTCTGGCAATACCTAGAATATGAGGGTGTTCCTTATTATTGTTCTAATTGCCTCAAGCTTGGCCACCTAGATACCGCTTGCAGGTCCGAGAAGATTTCCCCCAGGTTTATCCCATGGAAGCCCCAAAGCAGATCTTCTCATGAAGGTAACAAATCCATTTCCTTAGATGAACAGGGCAGACAAAAAGGTAAAGGAAATGATACCTCTTCCAAAGCTATTTATGTGCCTAAGAACATTACTCACCATGAGACTCATAAGAATATCACTAACCATGAGACTCAGCAGAATATTCAGGTACCTGAACCCAAGCAAGGAAAGGAACACAGAAATATGGAATCAAGTTCTGCAGTACTGATCCTTGGACAAGGATCTCAGGTTCCCTCTATACCCACTCAGAATGTTAATATGACTCAGAATGATATTGTGACTAAATTTTCTGATAAACAAGTATCTGTCAATGCTTCAACCCTTCAACAGTTGGCCAATTCTGAGGTTAATCCAGTAACACTGCCTGAATCTCCAAGCCTTAAACCTAGGTCCCCCAAATCGAGCTCTGGCGGTATTAATCCCATCATAAACCAATTCTCCCAAGATAGAATCACAGCTCCAACTCCAGGAAATCCCCTCCTCAGGAATAACTCCTCTGCTCCAACCAATAATCCAAAGGATAGCTCTACTATACAACTTCAGTTCCAACCCATTAATATAGAGCCGGTATGCATAGAGATACAAGGGGGTGATTCTCCTGTCATACCTTCCGAATGGAACCCTAATAAACCCCTGGACTGGCTTAACACTGAAATCTCAATCAAACAAAAGGATAAGCTTTTGGAAAATGATCATCTAGAATTTTAACAAGTTAAGTCAAATTTAATAAAAGATCATCAAAGTCTGGCCAACACACTCAAACTTATTCATCCTCAACCAGAACAGAAACCCAGAAAAAACTCCAAAAAAAACTACACCTCCATTCCAAAAACGGTATTCACCCGTTCCTCATTGAACCTCTCTAAAGATTTCCCATGAATAGTGTGAACATATGCACATGGAACGTTAGAGGAATAGGAAATAAACCCACTCAAACCCATTTAAAAAATATTAAAAGGCGTAACTCTGTTCAAATCTGTGCTTTAATTGAACCAATGCTAAACTCAGACCAAATCCAAGACATTTCCAAAGAGATAGGTTTCGGAAACTCATATACTAACCCAATCAACAAAATTTGGCTCATGTGGGATACTGACATAATGTTGGACATATCAAAAGTGGAGGAGCAATTGACTATGGTCATAGTCAAAGCCCCTTCCCTCCAAGAAGATTGCAAGATAGACTTTGTCTATGCTAAGCACTCCATTCAGGAGAGGAATAAACTGTGGCAAGAGCTTGCCTCCCTAAAACAGGAACCTATATGTCTCATAGGTGATTTTAATGTAATCACCAAAAATGAGGAATATATAGGAAACTCTGTTCCTAATCAAAACAGTATAAGAAACTTTAATCATTTCCTTAATGACCAGAACCTTTCGGAAATTCCAACCTCGGGAAGCCTTTTCACATGGACAGGGATGAGATCTAAAGGAAGAGTCTGGAAACGGCTAGATAGAGGAATCTCAAACCCCCTTTGGTGGTCAACTTTTCCTAATTCGAAAATAAAAAATCTGTCTAGGGAGGGATTGAACCACACCCCCCCTTTTGTTATTTGTCTCTAATTCCACTCCCAAAACTGCCCCAAAATCCTTTAAATTTCAAGACTGTTGGGTTCACCATCCCTCTTTTATGAAAGTCGTGGAAGAGAAATGGAACTCTAACTCAAATCTGAAAGGGATGAAAAGACTAGTTTTCAAACTCAAAACACTAAAATCAACACTCAAATGCTGGAACAAAGAGATCTTCGGTAATGTGTTTGATAAAGTAATTCTCAGTGAGGAACTCGTGCTAAAAGCTGAACAGGATTTACAAAACCATGAATCCACTGAAAACCTACAAGCTCTGAATTTAGCTAAGGCAAAACTGAGATTGGCACTGAAAGACCAGGAATCTTTCTTAAAAAGAAATCAAGAATCAAATGGATGAAAGAAGGGGATGCTAACTCCAAATTCTTTCATCAATCAATCCAATCCAAACACAAAAAGCAGACCATTTCTCTTATTAAATCTAGCGAAGGAACCTGGTTGAACTCTATAGAAGATATTGAGAAAGAAGCAATTTCCTTCTACTCCAATCTTCTCACTGATGTTCCTTCAGACCCTTCCGGTATTAACACTTCTTGGCTCTTCGAGAACATTCCGAAGGTAGTAACAAATGAAATAAACTCACATCTTCTCCAACCAGTCAGCATGGAAGAGCTTCCATGAATGGCCATTCGGCTCCAGGCCCAGACGGGTTCTCTGGTTTTTTCTTCCAAGAATGTTGGCCCATAATCAAAACTGATGTCCTGCTGGCTGTGGAAGACTTCTTAGCTGGGACAGAAATTCCAAAGGCCATTTCGGCAACACAACTCATCTTAATCCCCAAAAAAGACGTTTGTTCCTCCTTCCAAGATTACAGACCCATAAGTCTATGTAATTTTTCAAATAAAATTTTCTCAAAATTACTCTCAACGAGACTTAAAGTCCATCTGGATTCTCTCATCAGCCCGGAACAATCTGCTTTCATCACTGGTAGAGAAATTGCAGATAATATCCTACTCATGCAAGAATTCACAAATCACCTACACTCGAAAACAAAAGGCACCAACATGATAATCAAATTAGACATGATGAAAGCTTTTGATAGGGTCTCATGGCCTTTTTTAACTAATATCCTCCTCAAACAAGGATTCTCAGACGTTTTTGTCAAGCTAATCATGGGGAATATCCGCTCTGCACACTTCTCCATGCTCATCAATGGAAAAACTGTAGGATTCTTCCCTGCATCGAGGGGTATCAAGCAAGGGGATCCCCTTTCCCCCTTGCTTTTCATCCTGATGTCTGAAGCTTTTTCTCACAACCTACGTTTTTTGTACCAATATGGAAACATCCAACCATTCAAACTCCCCAGAGGGATGATTACCCCTTCGCATCTTTCTTATGCGGACGATACATCAATTCTTCTAAAATATTCTAAACGGGGACTACAAACGATAATGAATTTCTTGAAATCCTTCGAGTTAGCCTCAGGCCAAAAGGTTAACTTTGGAAAATCCACATTCTTTGTTTCAAAACATTCCCCAAACAGATTAGTCACCTTGATCCAAAGAGAAACTAATATGATGAAAGGATCTTTACCTTTCAAGTACTTGGGGTGCCCCATTTACATGGGAAGAGCAAAAAACTCTACCTTCCAACACATGTTGCAATCAGTTCAAAAAAAAATTAATCACTGGCACAATAAGTTGTTATCCCCAGCCGGGCGGACAACTTTAATCAAACATATTCTTTCCTCTATGCACATTCATCTCATAGCGGTGCTCAAACCTACCACTCACATCATTAACCAAATTCATAAGGCTCTTGCTAGGTTCTTCTGGAAAAATAGATCAGATACCTCACAGAAAAATAGGTCATGGAGATCATATCCGAACCTCTGCTTTCCAACAGAGGAAAATGACCTAAACTTAAAAAACCTAAACACTCTCACAACGGCCTTTGCTCTAAAATTATGGTGGAAATTACAAACAGGAAAATCACTATGGGCTAGAACCATGTGGTCAATCCCTGACTCTCATAAAACATCCAGAACCTGGAAACGAATCAAAGAGATTAACAATGTAGCTCTAAAAAACACTAAAATCCTCCTAGGATCTGGACTGGTCTCTTTTTGGAGTTCCAATTGGACCTCTAAGGGCCCCTTATCTGAATATTTATCTGATTCGCTGGACCCCCCATATCAGGATCTTACTGTGGCCGAGTTCCTAAACAATAAATTACTCTATACTGCCTAGTTCAGAAACCTTCTCCTAGATCAAATCTTAACAACCCTGGATCAACACTATTCCATATCCCCAGGTTATGAAGATGCTCTAATCTGGAAACCGTCAATTACTGGGATCTTCTCTGTCAAATCAGCCTACGAGCTGATCCAATCCAAGAAAAGGATTCACAATGCTGTTTTTGTCTTTGTAAATCCGAGAGTATTCACCATTGTTTCAACTCCTGTCTAATGGTAGAACAGATTTGGAGAAGAGTTAATGACACTTTTAATTTGCCAAGTTGCTCTTTCCAACTTCTTTGGGATAGATTCTATTTCTATTGGAATGTATATTCCAGTTCTGGACCTGCTTTAAAAGTGATACGTATCATTCCCTGTGTTGTGAATTGGTACTTATGGTGTGCCAGATGTTCATACTTTTTTGTGGGAACAAAGCCAAACATGCAGAACATTTACAAACAAATTCTCTTTCACTTTAATGACACCCTCCTGGCTTTTAAACTAGATTTCAGATGGGAAGTTTCGAATACTCCTAAGCTGCTGCACAATAAATCAAGGCCACAAAGAAGTATCAGAATCATTAAATGGCTACCGCCTCAAGTTTTCAAGCTCAACACTGATGGTGCCTTTAATGCCAAGGGAACTACAGGAATTGGTTGTTTAATCAGAAATCATTCCGGTAAGGTAATAGTGGCTTTGTCAAAATCCATTCCTGCTGAATTTGTTTTGCAGGCAGAAGCTGTAGCAATGCTGCAAGGATTACACCTGGCCCATGACTGGGGAATCACAGTCCTTGATATCGAAACCGACTCAAGAATTCTCTATGGACTGATTCAACATCAACTAAAGATTCCATGGAAGCTTACGACATTGATCAGGGAGATTTGGGACCTTCTCAAGGACATGACTTACTCACTACAGCACGTGTTCAGAGAAGCAAATGGAGCGGCGGATTCATTAGCGAAAATGACTATCTCCAAACAGGTAAATTCTCTTTTTAGTTCCACGGACCTACCCAATTCAGTGGCTGGACATGTAAAGCTTGATGCTGACGGTACTCCACACATTCGGTTAATGTAAATTCTTGTAACTCTAGGTCGCTAATGACTTCTGATGATCTTCGGGTTAGAATAGATTGATGTTTAGTTTTTATGATCATCAGTTGTTTCTACAGAGGTACGGTATTAAGCCCCCCTCTCTCTTTGTACTCACCTTTTTATTAATAAACGGGCAGGGGTCTGCCAAACCCCCCACCATCACAGGTGGATTTAATTAAAAAAAAGAAGAAATGAAGATAAAAATTTTGGGTTGCATGAATCGAGTTATAAACTTTATAGTTACTACACGCTGCATAATAAATTTTTAATATTGCAATTAAGACCTTTTCCCTTTTTATTATTCTAATTAAATCTCATTTTTTCATAAATATATGAAAATATCAATTTTCCCGATACTTTACCTATAAATAATTACTTTTAAATAATTTTTAATGAAATGTTATAAAAATCACAAAGTTTTTGTATTAGACAGCCGAAACTTTAGGCAGATCCTATTATGCAATTAATATAAATATGACATTTGGGGTTGTTTTTTTTAAAATATGCCAATAAATTTAGGACTTGCTGTGCAATTATCAAACTGATATAAATTAAAAAAATTTTAGAATTTTCCCTCTCCTCCTCCATCGGGAACCACCTCCTCCCACCGGAAACCGCTGTCGACCAACAGTTATAGCCGGATTCTACCCGATTCACCGGATTTTCGCTACTCGACGGAATGTCCGACTGAACAGCAGGATCTCGCCCGAATCTCGCATTTGCGTCGCACCGGCGGAGCTAGGGTTTCATCGCCGGCGTTTCTTCCTCCACCGCCTGTACGAAGCTTTTCCAACGAAGATTTTCACTTTACAGCGCCGACGAGAGGCATCCAAGGCGGCGGTGGTGTTCGATTTGAAGGACGCTTCAATTTGCGGCCATGCTGCAATCCAAACTCGCAGAGGCGACTAATTGCAGACGCCAGCGGAGCTAGGGCTTCGGCGACGACGAAGGAGCTGGCGGAGGCGATTGAGGAGGCGACGGCGGAGCTAGGCCTTCGGCAACGGAAGCAAAGGCGACATGAAGGCATGACAGCCTGCGACGGCGACGCGAAGCTGCGGTGAGGCGAGGCATCGGTGTTGCTTCGTCAAGCGTCAGATCCACTGGCGGTGAATTCCGCCGAGCAGGTAATCCCCTGCTTTAATTCTACACTCAGTTTCATGTATTTGCATGTTTGTACGGCTGTATGCATATGAATGTGATGCCTCTATGATTGGGATTACCTTGACCAAACAATGCCACTCGTGATGGACTTGTTTCCATAGTTGGGAGCTGTGGATTAGTTCTTTGAGGTTCTATCCCAATATAGAACCATTTTGTGATTTTAATTGAGCATAATTTGTTGCTATTATGAGATAATTATTTAAGAGCCATGGGTCTTTTGTGTCTTGATTTTCATTTATGCTACTTGCTACCTTGGCATTGCATATTGGATATGATTAGACATAGAGAGCATATAGAAAGTGGATTGCTATGTCACGCCATGTATTTTACTTGATTATGCCCTGTATATATATTATTTAATATAAAACATATATTTTAATTTAATTTAAATAAGTAAAATATATTTAAATTTAAATTAAATAAAAATTACTTTTTATTTAAATTAAAGAAGGCGACGGCTTTCTTGCACCGCCGCCGGCGCCACCGAGCGCCGCCGCTGAGCACTGCCGTCGCCTCCTCCTCCTCCTCCTCCTTCTCCCCCGCCTTCTTCTCCTTCTCCTTCTTCTCCTCCGCTTTTTCCTTCTTCTTCTCCTTCTCCTCCTTCTCCTCCTTCTCCCCGATTTTTTGGTCTCCTTCTCCGGCGAACTTGATCTTCTCCGACCTCCTTCTCCGGCGAAAACTTCATCTCCGGTTCTCCTCTCCCATTCTCCTCACCTGGTTCTCGCGCCCGGGACCGGATCTCGCCCGTTCTCCTCACCCGGTTCTCGCCCAGTTTTTGCTCCCGATTTTAGCGCCCGGTTCTCGCGCCCGATTCTCGCGCCCGGTTCTCTTCACTCGGTTCTTGCCCGGATCGGGCTTCAGTTCTGCTGTCCGTCGCCGTCCGTCGAGCTTTGGTTCTCGCCCGATCTTCTTCACCGTCTTCGTCTCTCGCTTGGATCTCGCCATCTTTGTCTCTCGCCTCTCGCTTGGAGCCTTCGCCCGGATCTTCCTCGTTCTCGCCGGAGAAGGTGGAGACTTCATCCGGATCTTCCTTGTTCTCGCCGGAGAAGATGGCGGAGAAGGTGAAGGCTGGCGGCGAAGGCTGGTAACGGACGGAGAAGGATGGTGGGGGAGAAACGGCCGGCGGCGGTGGCTTCGGCGCCGGCGGTGGCGGTGGGCCCGGCAAATCAGAGTTGATTTACTGTTTCTTAATTTTTTTTGTTTTTTATTTTTTTGAAAAATTAAATATTGTATTATACACATGTATACGTATTAGGGCGTAATCAAGTAAAATACAGGGCGTGATATAGAAATACCCTATAGAAATTTGCGTACATATGTATCTGCGATTTGCAAATGCACCATTTAGAATGCGTTGGCGACAGATGACGACAACCGTGGACTGCACGGAAGCGGTGGAACCGAGCTTCGGCTATTGATAGGTGAGGTTTAATATTGTGTTCTACTTTTTTTTTCTAATACTTGCTGAGGTTTAATAATTACTTGACTGAGCATTTGTCAACAATGTTTGTTTGGTCTAGTGGTTAGTACAATTGTTGAGATTTGAGGTCTTAGGTTTGAGTCCCATTGTAACCATTATTTTTGAAGAATTTATTTCTTGATGTACATGCTGATTGCTGATATATAATATTATTTGATTGAGTCTATGTTGAATAAGAGTCTTTGGTGTAGTGGTTATTGCTTTAAATTTTGAGGTTAGAGACTAGAGTTCAAATCCAACCAGGCCCATTTCTTTGAATTTTTTTTTATTTTTTAGGTACTGTAACTTTTTTGTTAATGTTTCTAGCTTTTTTCCTCTTATATTGTTTTTAATGATTCAGATGAGATTTAATTCATATGAGTTGAGGTTCTGTAGTTTTTTTTGGGTAATATGGATTGATAATTATAGTTTTTTTTCTTTTTTTAATAAAAATTTTTCTCATGTTTTATGCTTGAGATACTGTAGCATTTTGTTGATGTTTTTAGCAATTTTCTCTTATATTGATGTTTTTCATTCTTCGGGTGAGATTTAATTGATA
Organism: Rubia yunnanensis; assembly: GCA_037428765.1. Classification (NCBI taxonomy): domain Eukaryota; kingdom Viridiplantae; phylum Streptophyta; class Magnoliopsida; order Gentianales; family Rubiaceae; genus Rubia; species Rubia yunnanensis. Next base: position 78,024,722 of record CM075065.1, read on the forward strand.
TGAGTTGAGGTTTTGTAGTTTTTTTGGGTAAGGGCATGGGCTGTGGTGGTCTCTTAAAATTAAGAGACCGCTTCAGTGACCGAAAACCACCACAGTGGTGGTCTCTAAAGTGGTCTCTTAACAAAAGACCACTCAAGAGCCTCTTGCTAAGAGACCATTTAAGAGGCCGGATGTGGGGTAAAAAAAGTGACCAAACCAATTTTATTTGTCCAATCGGGACACGTGTTGCCCTCTGAGTGGGCCACGTGTCCCACTCAATTGCTGCCTTTTTTTATAAAATAAATTCTTGTACGGACACGTGTCACCCAGGGATTGAGCCACGTGTCCGCAACGGTTATTTTCATATTTGGGGGTTGAAATTTAAATCAGGGGACACGTGTCCCATACAATGGCTATTAACAGGCATTTCTTTTGAATGGGACACGTGTCCCATTCATGTGGCTACACGTGTCTCAACTGTAATTTTTTTGAAAACTTTTCCAATTTTTTTTATTTTTCCAAAATTTTAACTTTAATTTTTTATTCCATCTTCCTCCACTTTTTGCTTGTAAATATAGATGATTTCAACTCATTTCATCACCTTACTTCCAATTCCAATTCCAACCCCAAATTCCTATCAACACAATTTTCCTTCTTCAACACAACCATGTCTTCCTCTAATTCCCCTAACAACGATGATGAGCTTCACTTTGGAGAATCATCAAACCCATCAACCTATGATATTCCCAGTTTCATACCCGATACCGATCCTGAGACAATTAACTTTGTCTTGAATTTGCCAGAAATGGCTAAACAATGGTACGCAACCATTGAGGACGAGAGTGCTCAAACTTCTTCAACCTTACCGAAGAAAACCAGAAATCGAGCACATGAAGTACTCCAGAGGCAATATTTTGCTCAACCCAATGAAAGAATGTATGACGATCAACATTTTCGTCAAAGGTTTCGTATGCGGTAAAATGTATTCGAACGTATGCTGGAAGATGTCACCAACCACGACCCCTATTTCAGACAAAGGCCTGATGTAATTGGTTATCAAGGATTTTCGCCACTCCACAAGTGCACGGTGGCAATGCGCCATTTGACATATGGTTGTGGATACAACCAACTGGATGAATGCTTATAGATGGGCAAAACGATGGTCAGAGAAACGGTGTCTCATTTTATGAATGCAATTACTGCCATATACCATCCAACATACCTCAGATAAAAAAATCAAGAGGATATTGGTCGCCTGATGCATGTAGCTCGTGGACGTGGATTTCCAGGTATGCTTGGTAGTATTGATTGTATGCAATGGGAATGGAAAAACTATCCTTTGGGTTGGAAAGGTCAATTTCAGGGTAGAAGTGGACGCGCCTCAATTATTTTGGAAGAAGTCCCCTCATACGATACATGGATTTTGCATGCATTTTTTTGGTATGGTTGGGTCAAACAATGATATCAACGTCCTAGACAAGTCACCTTTGTTTGATGACGTATGTGAACGGAGAGCTCCACATTTTCCTTATGAAGTCAATGATCGCAGCTACGATAAAGGTTACTATCTTACTGATGGAATCTATTCTAAGTGGCATATACAACTCCAAATGACCCCAAGAAACAACTCTTCACAAAGCATCAAGAAAGTTACCAGAAAGACGTTGAACGTGCTTTCGGTATTTTACAAGCCAGGTTCTCCGTGATCCGCAACCCAGCCCGATACTGGAATGTCGAAACGTTGGGCAATATTATGATAGCTTGTATCATACTGCACAACATGATAGTCGAAGATGAAAGAGATACATATGGGTTGCAAGTTCAACCAGGTGATTATGACCAAATCAACGACTCTTCTTGGCATTATAACGCCGAGCAGCATTCTGATTTACCGACTTTTAGGCAAACTTGGAGGGAAGTGCGCAACAGAGCTAACATGACCAATTCAAAAATGACCTTACGAAACATCTTTACCAACATTTGGGTGGTCAAAATTAAGATGTCGATATGGTTTTGTCATCCATGTTTTCTCGTTTTTTAATTTTTAACTTGTTCTCTGTTAGTAATAATTGGTCAGACTAGATCAATATTTCTTTTTTCTGTTTTTAATAATTGGTCATATTAGATCAATATTTTGATTTTCAAATTGTAATAATTGGTCGGACTAGATCAATATTTTATTTAGTATTTTATGTAATTTCTATAGTTGTTATAATTGGTTTTTGCAATTTTAATGTTTTTTATATAATTTTTAAAAAAATGGAATTCTCTTATTATTTATTTTTTAATAATTTCTTTTAAAAATTGAAATTAATTTTATTTTTTTTACACCGAAGCATGATATTGACAAGAACGAGAAAAACAAATTATTTAACATATTTTGAAAAAAAATGAAATTATATTTTAAATATTAAAACATATTATTAAATTTCACATTCAACTTATTTTGGATGGAAAAATTTATTTAAAATAAAATTTAATGGTCAAATTAATGAGTTGGATAGAGAAAATCAAGTGGGGTCCATGAATAGTAAAGAGTGATCTCTTGTCATTGTGAAGAAAAAAAAGGGTTGTCTCTTAAGTGGTCTCTTAAGGTGAGGTGGACGAGAGAGAGATGAAAATAATATATTTAATTGGTAAGAGACCGTTAGTCATCTTTACCACTGCCTAATATAGATTGATATTTGTAGTTTTTTTAATAAAATTTTCTCATGTTGATATTTTTCATTTTTCGGCTGAGGTTTGGTAATAAGAGTTGATGTTTGTAGTGTTTTTTTTATTATGTTGATGTTTTTTCATTTTTCGGGTGAGGTTCAAGGGTTATGAGTTGATGTTTGTAGCTTTTTTGATGATATAGGTTGATATTTGTGGATCTTTTTAAAGATTTTTATATTTTATGATTTTCAGAGTGAATAATTTATACTCTTGAGGCATCGTAGCTTTTTTATTGATGTTTTTAGTTTTTTTTCCTCTCATGCTGATGTTTTTTATTTTCTACGGTTGATTTTTTGTAGTATTTTTCCCCTTATGTTGACGTTTTCATTTTTTGTTAGTGATTCAAATGTAGGTTGTTGGTGTTTATTTTATAACTTGTGCGTGTTATGAAAACAAATTGGTGCTTCAATCGTTGCTTGTCAGCGCTTCAATCGTTGCTTGTCAGCGCTTCAATCGTTGCTTGTCAGCGCTTCAATCGTTGCTTGTAAGCGCTTCAATCATATCTTGTAAGTGCTTCAATCATTGCTTGTTAGGAGTTGATTTTTGTAGCTTTTTTGATGATATGATTGATTTTTTATAGTGTTTTTTTTTATAAAAAAATACGTTTTAGCTTTGTTGATATTTAAATGATTTTGGGTTGAATTTTTGTTAGTCGTAGTTGACGGTTTTTTTCCCAATCTTTTGTTGATATTTATATATTTTTTGTTGTTTTATTTGATTTTTAAATATATTTTTTGTTACAGGTTTTAGTTGTTTTATGATTTTTTTGATGAGGTTCTGCTATTTTTTGCTGATGTTTCTGCAGTTTTTTGCTGTAGTTTTTTTATTGATTTTTTTTTTGTATTTTTAAAATATTTGTTTGAATTTTTTTTGCAGATTGCAGGTGGTGGGAAAATGATGAGAAAAAATTGGACGAAAAAGACCATGAAAAGTTATTAGTGATAGGTCCCTATAAAAATAATTATTAGAGATATTATCGAATATATGAGAGATATTGTGATAAGGAAAATCCCTTTATTTATGGGATTTGGATATGTTTCAAGAAACAGATAAGGAATAGGAATATTATGGAGATAATCATGGAGAATTCCGATATGCTCATGGCTATAAAAGGGGACAACCGCGACTGCATTCATCACAGATTTAATAGAAAAAATCTGCATACTGATTTTATATATTTCGAGAGAATTACAAAGAGCCAGAATTCTATGTTCCAACATACTTGACCTGCTGTTTAAAGTTCAGAATCATATGCTTTAATTCCTCAGGAGGAGGAGATCGAGCGTCGACGAGTTTCGAGGTCAGAGGGAGTCTGATCAAGGCGGATCGGTAGCTAGGGGAGCTAGCAGAATTCACACGTTATAGTTAGTAAAGATAAGTATTTTGTATGATGTACTTTGTACTGTATCTTTCTAATTAGTGGATTCATTCTGAATTGGGCCAGTCCCCGCAGATGTAGGTGGATTTCACCGAACTGCCTAACCAAGTCTTGTGTCGTTAATGCTTTAATTTATTGCACACTTTGTTAGATAGGTTATGTTGGAACATACTAGTAAGAATTAGAAAAATTTGGTAAAACCAAATTTAATTTGGTATCAGAGTTTGGTCACTTATTTTTCCCTCGGTTGTGTCAAGGAAAATGTGATCTGGTTTTACCATGACAACTAAAGAAGGAGCTTTAGTGTCTCGGCCACCTCTGCTAGAAGGCAACGACTACAACTATTGGAAGGCACACATGAGAGTTTTCATCAACTCACTGGATGAACTTGCATGGTTCTATGTTGAGAATGAGTGGAATCACCCTACGGAAGATGCTGATACAAGCTCTAAGGCGAAAGAAGGAGAGTCAAGTCAAAGGGAGCAGAAACTCAAAGACAAAGCTAGTTGGACTCCTGAAGACCTCAAGGCATCTCTGGCGAATTCAAAGGCACTGAATGCAATCTTCACTGCGGTTGATGAAAACCAGTTCAAACTCATCTCTACATGTCATCAAGCCAAGAAAGCATGGGATATTCTGCAAACTGTTCATGAAGGAACCAGTAGAGTTCAAGAATCTAAACTACAAATGCTGGCTACTAAGTTTGAGGAACTCAAGATGGAAGAGGATGATACCATTGCTATATTCAATGGAAAACTCAGGGGCATCTCAAATATGGCATGCCAACTTGGAAAAGTCTACAAAGAGGCAAAACTGGTGAAAATGACCTTGAGATCACTTCCTAAAAGGTTCGCGATGAAGGTTGCGGCAATAGAAGAAGCAAGATATGTAGCCACCATGAGCTTAGATGAACTAATGAGATCATTACAGACATATGATATGACGTTTCAACCAGCTACAAAAAGGATCCAAAAGGAGTTGGCATTCAGAACATCTTCATCAAAGGACAATCACGATTTCGACAGTGATGATGAATTTGAAAAGCTTGCACTCATCACGAAGAATTTCTCAAGAATGCTGAAGAAAGTAGTAAACTAGAAATCTTAGGAGAGGTTGGGAGGAAATAGACCAAGGCCACATGATACTGGAAATAATCGTGGAACAAGATTTGAGCAAGGAAACCAGCAGTTCTTCAGAAATCAAAGTAGTGAACCAAAACAGCCTGGATGAATTTAATGCAGGAAATGTGAAGGATATGGTCATATTCAGGCTGAATGTGAGAACACTTGAAAGAAGCAGGGAAAACCTTATGTCACCACGTTTCATGAAGATGAAGAAGAAGAGAAAGAAGAAGAGAAAGACGAAGAGGAACTTGTAAGCAACTATGTGGCATTTGGAGAAAAAAACTTATGATGCATGGGAGTATGGATGTTCCAACACACTGGATAAAGTTGAAGTTGTATGTTTCAACATCGATCCATATGAAACATCCAGCGATGAAGATGATGGACTTGCTATTAGTGATGAAGAAATCTACAACACTTATGAAAAGATGTACACTATGTGGCTTAAAGTGGTTGATACAAACAAAGAGCTGCATGTAAAAGTTGCTGAACTCAGAAAGGAAATTGAAGAATTAAATAAAAAGTTGATCTTAGCAACCAAGAGAGTTGATACTTCTGAAGAAGTAATTTCTAAACTGAATTTTGGAAAAGCTAAGCTTGATGATATTCTGGATATGGGAAAGAATTTTGGAGATCGACACGGAATTGGGTATAACACAGGCACACTCAAGTCTGAGGCACACGAGTTACTCCAGAATCTAGCGAATCTCAAGACAAAGCTTCGAGAGGTAAGGAGAAAGTTCAGGAAGCCCTATCAAAGGAAACATGTCATCTGCAGCTACTATTCATACCAAGGTTACTTCGAGGATAGATGTCAAAAACTATTCAGAGATCAAATGGCAGGACATCAACTCGTTGTATGTTCCAACATAGGCGAAGTCCAGAAAACCAGAACGGTCTAGAAGATATTGGCTATAAAAAGATCCGGTACATATCTTGTTGTACATACGTCACTTATATCATATTCCAGAGATTTGTGGTACTTTGATAGTGGATGCTCTCGCCATATGACTGGAACTCAAGAATTCCTTACAAATATCACACCTTTCGATGGTGGTTATGTTACGTTTGGTGATGGAAAGAAGAGTCGAGTGGTTGGAAAAGGTGAACTTCAGATTGAAGGATTTCCAGTATTCACTAGTGTACTGTTCGTGGAAACCTGAAGGCCAATCTACTGAGCATAAGTCAGTTGTGTGATGATAATATGATTGTGGAATTTCAGAAAGATAAATGCCTAGTGAAACACAGAGAAGTCAATGTTCTTTCAGGCCTACGATCATCAGATAATTGCTATCTGCTGGAAAAAGAAGTACGATGTATGATCTCGAAGCAAGATGAAGGAGTTCTGTGGCACAGGAAGCTCGGTCACATCAATTACAAAACCTTGGTGAAAATTGCAAATGCAAAATCTGTGCGAGGTATGCTTACCCTAACAAGCAAGGATGTAACATGTCTCCCGAAAACCTTGTGTGCGGACCATGTCAACACGGTAAAAAAATTCAATCTCCTCACTCATCGGTTCAATATATAAACACCTCAAGAAATATGGAATTATTACATATGGATTTGTTGGGTCCAGTCAATACGCCTAGTATAGGTGGAAAGAAATATATCTTTGTATGTGTTGATTATTTCTCCAGATATACATGGGTAGCTTTTCTTAAAGAAAAATCTAATACGGTGGAAGTATTCAGAAGTCTGGTGATAAAGTTACAGACTGAAAAAGGAAGTCCAGTTGGAAAGATTGTTCGAATTCGTAGTGATCATGGTAGAGAATTTGAAAATTCTCAATTTAGTGATTTATGTGATGAGTTTGGTATTCAACATGAGTTTTCTGCACCAATAACTCCTCAGCAGAATGGTGTTGTAGAACGAAAAAATAGAACCCTGCAGGAGATGGCTCGAGTTGTGTTAGCCGAGAAAGTAATTCACAAAAAATGGTGGGCAGAAGCTATTAACACAGCTTGCTACACAATTAATCGAGTATATCTGCGTCCATTCACCAGTAAAACTTCTTACGAGATTTAGAAGGGTAGGAAGCCGAATGTCTCATATTTTCATGTGTTCGAAAGTAAGTGCTATATCCTCAGAGACAAAGAGCAATTGGCAAAATTTGATAATCGTAGTGATACTGAAAATTTTCTTGGGTATTCTATCAACAGTCGTGCTTATCGTGTTTATAACAATTGGGCCAAAACACTTATGGAGTCTATCAATGTTATTGTGGATGATTCTGAAGAAGGACAAAACTCAGATGTCGGAGAAGAAGAACCTAGTAACACTCATGTTCCAACACAGCCTCGTCAACTTGATAAGGAAGATTCATTACATGTTGGAAAATCTGAGCAGACTGATGTTGAACCAGTTGATACTGAGCATGTTGGAACATCGTCCCTCACTTCTGTATCCTATATTCCAACACAGGATCAACCTGAATCAGTGGCACAGAGTACTCGACCAGTTCCTCGGGTGGATTACAGGAAGTTAACTGGATTACAATGCTTCATCTCCCTCATTGAACCTAAGAATTACAAGGAGGCATTACTGGATGAATACTGGATTGCTGCAATGCAAGAAGAACTAGGTCTGTTTGCGAGAAACGATGTATGGTATCTCACTCCTCGCCCTAAAGGTGTTAATGTCATTGGCACAAAATGGATTTTCAAGAATAAATCTGATGCTGATGGCCATGTTACTCGAAACAAAGCTAGACTGGTTGCTCAATGATACATACAAGTTGAAGGTGTTGACTTTGATGAGACGTTCGCACCGGTAGCCTGGTTAGAATCAATTCAAATTTTACTTGCTATTGCCTGCTTTATGAATTTTACTCTGTATCAAATGGATGTCAAGAGTGAGTTTCTAAATGGTGTGGAAAATGAAGAAGTTTATGTTGAACAACCTAAAGGATTTGAGGATCCTCATTACCCTTATCATGTATATCACCTCAAGAAGGCCTTATATGGTTTAAAGCAAGCACCCAGGGCATGGTATGAATTACTTACTAACTTTCTTCTTAATAAAGGTTATCGTCGAGGGGGGGGGGGATTGCACTTTATTTGTGCTTGATAAGTTATCAAAAATTATGATTGCTCAAATTTATGTTAATGATATAGTATTCGGTTCTACTTCACCATCTATGGTACATGATTTTGTCACGGTTATGCAGGCTGAGTTTGAAATGAGCATGGTTAGAGAGCTCACATACTTTCTAGGAATGCAAGTTATGCAAGGAAAACATGGCTTGTTCATAAATCAAAGCAAGTATGCATTGAATCTCGTGAAGAGATTTAGGTTAAGCAATGCCCGAGCAGTTCGAACACCTATGAGAGTTTTTGACAAACTTGTCAAGGATTTGAAAGGAGTTTCAGTTGATCAAAAGTTATACAAGGGATTGATTGGGAGTTTATTGTATTTAACACCAAGTAAACCAGATATATGTCTCAGCATTGAGATATGTGCAAGATTTCAGGCTGATCCAAAAGAGTCTCATCTCACGACAGTCAAAAGAGTTATTCGATATGTAAGTGGGATTTCTGAGTATGGTGTCTGGTATTCTAAGAATCGAGATTCTGAGTTGATTGGGTATAGTGATTCTGATTGGGCTGGTAATGCTGATGATCGAAAAAGCGCTACAGGTGGATGTTTCTTTATTGGCACGAATCTGGTTTCTTGGTATAGTAAGAAACATAATTCAATCTCCTTATCTACCGCAGAAGCTAAATATCTTGTTGCTGGAAGTTGTTGTGCGCAATTGTTATGGATGAAGCAAATGATGAACGATTATGGAATTCATCAAGGCCCATTGAAGATTCTATGTGACAACACAAGTGCTATTGATATTTCAAAAAATCCAGTCCATCACTCAAGAACCAAGCATATTGACATAAGGCATCATTTTATTAGAGATCTTGTTGAAAGGAAAGAAGTTGAGGTAGTCTATGTTTCAACAAACGAGCAATTTGCTGATATCTTTACAAAGCCATTGGACACTGCCACTTTTGAAAGTCTCTGACAACACTTAGGTGTTTGTCAAATTTGAGGCAATCCTTGCCTTTAGCTAAATGTAAATATTTTATTTTGTTTATTATTTTCTATCGAAAAATTCAGAAAAAATATGGAAAGAAGAAAAGTTGTGCAAAAATAGAAGAAGAATAGTTGAATAGCTAGAAGTTATGATATGTTGAAAGTTTTTTTTGATGTGATGTCTCGAGTTGACAAGAGGGAAAAGAGTCATCATTACCCATCTTGGAAAACCAGAAAGGGGTTTCGCGGCAAAAGAGGGGGAGAGTTGAAGAGTTTATGTTGGATTCAAAATTGTCCAAATCCTTTTGAATCCCTCTCTTTTCGGCCACTCTCCCATTCTTCTTGGCATTCTTCAAAGTCAAGCAGTAAATTCTCCCCACGATCCTTCTCCCGCAACAGCTTCGTGCCAAAAATGTCTTCAACCACAAACTCTCCCTCGGCCGAATCTGAAAATCAAGAATCTCTGCAACATCGGGCAGATGCAACAAAGGAACAAATGGAGGATAATGCTGAGGAAGTCTTGCCCAAAGATAACAGTCAATGTGAAGAGAATGTTGAGGCTAATATTGGTGTCGAGCAGAATGAAGAAGGCCGTGACTCTGGGTTGGGTGTTGGAGATCAGGATGGACGCCCCAGTACCAAAGGAAAGGGTCCATTTCAAAAAGTAATTAACCCTGATCCCCCAACTATTAAAGTCCATGGGATGGAATTCAAGACTATGGATGATATATTTAAATGGTTAGAAGCTAATAGATTGACAATAGACTTGACAAAGGTTTAGAGCATTAAGGGTGAATTTCTGAGTGTCAAGGTCAAGGAATTTGTGACTGGGAATATTGGAGAGTTGTGGAATGTTGAAAACTATAAAGTGAAGTTTCTGAGGGGGAGATATGACGAGTACAGAGGGAAGGACAAATTTCATATTTATTCTTCTATTCCTCGTTCGAGCTGTGTTGTTATAAGAGAAATCATTGATGAGGATGCTGCAGGACTAGAAGTGATTCAGTCTACTGCCAGGTTGACTGTAAGATTTTTTGATTTAAGGACAGCTCAGAGAATGGAAGAGCTGAGGAAACCAATAATTATTGACCTCTCTGACAGTGAGGAAGAGGAACATGCTGCCTATGTTCCAACACAGCAGATTGAGGGTGAAAATAGTGAAGAGATGGACGTTGATGATGATATGGGAGGAGAAGACCAGGTTAATATAATTGGTGATGCTCATGATGATAATGAAGGAGCTCACAGTGAAGAACAAGTTGCAGAACCAAGTGAATCAGAAGAAGTGCAGTATGTTAGAACACAGACTGTTGAAACTGAAGAAGTAGAGGATACTCAGTATGTTCCAACACAAGAACACTCTGAAATGAATTATTCAAGTGATGAAGTGCTAGATGAGTTCTTACAGTCAGTCAAGGGCAAGAGAAAGATGGCTTCACCAGAAGATTCTCCACCAACAAAAAAGGCCAAGAAGAGTCAGGAATCTACCAAGAGGAAGGTGCTTCCTCCCCTCCCTGTAAGCGATGCACTTTCTTTCTCATATTTTGATTTAAGATGTGAAGAAATGGGAGAAGTTTTTGCTGAAAGGAAGTTTATTCCTGAGAGACCTATAGATATGGAGGCATACAAGAAGGGTGGTTTTTTTGGTTTTGATAGGGATGAAGAGGGCGGCCACTGTCCAGCTGTAGTATAATAGGAAAGTGGTTATTGAGGTGTATGCCAACTTGATGTATGAAAATATGGAAGTTGACTCTCCCTGGTTTGGAAGGGTGTATGTGCGAGGAAAGATTATGGATCTTTCACCTGCCAGAATAAATAAGGTTTTGGGGTTGCAAACACCAGAGTTTGAAGGGGTGTTTCCTGAGGATTTAGGAGTAACAGATGATCAAATATTGGAGACAATCTCAGGAGGGTACAAGGCTAAGTGGCCTGAAGCAGGGTATTCACAAGCTTCATGCTTGTCATCAAGATTCTTTGGCTTGTATCAGATAGCGGTTAACTACTGGATGCCATCCTCGAACACGAGTGCCCTGACGAGAGAAATGGCCAAGTTACTGTTCTGTGTTGGAACACAGAAGCCAGTCAATCTTGGACTGTTTATTCATCAGAATCTGGTGAGGCAAGCCATAGCTCCCAAAGCAAAACATGCCATTGTTTATCCCAGTTTGATTTCAGCACTGGCTAAGAGTGCCAAGGTAAATGGGAAGACAACAGATATGGTTATTGACACGGAATTCCTGAGGCCGAATAAGAAGATATTCAGGTTGAGGCATGTTCATGATCTACCGTGGAGTCCTTCTGTGTCTACTTCTTCATCGGCTGAAAATAAGGCTAAACTGGTAGTCCTGAATGCAAGACTGGGGGCAATAACCATTCAAATGGTAGCGCTAGAGGCAGAAAAGGCAAAACTGGAGGAAGAGAAAGCGCGGCTGGAGGCATGCTCTTGAATAAGATTTCTTCTCTATGTTCCAACATAGTTGTCACAGTCAGGGGGAGCTTGCTTTCTGCTTATTTTTTTTTGATTTTATTTGTCTTTGGCAATTTTATGGCCCCAGGGGGAGAATTTTTGGATAATTTGGCTGTAATATGAAGTTTATTTTTTATGGTATTTCTAGATTTCTGGTATTCGGTTTTTGGTATTCATGTTTTGATGGAATTCTGGTATTCAATTTTTTATCAGGTTCAGTATTGTGCATATGTTCCAACATAGGTGAAATTAGGAAGACCTATGTGTGTGATGACAAGTTTTTCGTTGTGAGATTAATGGCCAAAAAGTTTTGGGTCCACTAAATTCCAAAGGGGGAGATTGTAAAGTCAAGAGATATGCATTGAATATTTAATTGGCAGTTTTGTGAACATATTTGGAAATGAAAAAATTTCCATGTTGGAACATGCAAAACAGCATATTTATGCCAAGAAGATTTACGGAAAAAGAAGACAGAATATTATGATATTTGTGAGCTATGGAAATATGAATATTCTGCTATATATCAGGCGTATAGAAGCATAGTTGATTTATGGAAAATCTCTACAAATATGGAGTTGATATTATCGAATATATGAGAGATATTGTGATAAGGAAAATCCCCTTGTTTATGAGATTTGGATATGCTTCAAGAAGCAGAAAAGGAATAGGAATATTATGGAGATAATCATGGAGAATTCCGATCTGCTCATGGCTATAAAAGGGGGACAAACGCAGCTGCATTCATTACGGACTTAATAGAAAAAATCTGCATACAGATTTTATATCTTTCGAGAGAATTGCAAAGAGCCATAATTCTATGTTCCAACAGACCTACTGTTCAAAGTTCAGAATCATATGCCTTAATTCCTCAGGAGGAGGAGATCCAATGTCGACGAGTTTCGAGGTCAGAGGGAGTCTGATCAAGGCGGATCGGTAGCTAGGAGAGCTAGCAGAATTCACACGTTATAGTTAGTAAAGATAAATATTTTGTATGATGTACTTTGTACTGTATCTTTCTAATTAGTGGATTCATTCTGAACTGGCCAGGCCCCGCAGATGTAGGTGGATTTCACCGAATTGCGTAACCAAGTCTTGTGTCGTTAATGCTTTAATTTATTGCATACTTGGTTAGATAGGTCATGTTGAAACATACTAATAAGAATTAGAAAAATTCGGTAAAACCAAATTTAACTAACCATCTCATATAGTTTTCCTTAGATGTTTATACTTTAAAATTTTAAATAAAATTCTTTGCTTTCAATTAAATTAAAGACACAACATATACACAAAAATTAATCATAATATTTTAATTAAGAGTAATGATAAACAGAGTGAAAATATATAGTGAAACCACATAGTGAATGATGTGGCAATACTGAAAAGACAGATGTATCCCTAATTAGTTGCATCTCTCTTAAGGAAGGTGATCAGTGACTTAGTCATTTACTAACATCCACATCATTCACTAAGAATTTCACTGTGAATTTTCACTCTCCCTATCATCACTCTTTAATTAATAATATTGCGCAACGCACGTGGTACTCCGCTAGTTTGTCAATGGTTGATGAATTACTGGTTTTAGCTATTAAATTCCATCGTATTTTCCATGTTTCTTGTTCTTAATTAAAATGACTATAACTCTATGATGAAAGTGTCTATATAACCTTGTAAAATGAGAAATTGCCAAAATAACCTTACCTTTATGATGTTTATGCCAATCTAACCTGACTTCAATTTTCAACGGGAGATTTAGCCGGAATTTAAGGAAATGACCATTTTACCTCTAGATTAAAAGGGCAAAATGGGAATTTAGCTTATGGAGCTAGGGTATTTTCATCATTTCAGAGCCGGTCAACACCCAAATTGTTGAGTCAATGCCGGAACAGTGACAAAAGATTATAATTCCATATTTTGCCACAAAGTTAGGGTTAGTTTGATATTTTGCCATATTTTGCCATAAATTCAAGCACCAGATACTTTGTCTGATAACCAAAAGTGTGCCTCACAACGAGAAGAACTTGATTGAGGTTAATTAGAAATGTCAGCCGAATCAATATTGGAGACGGAAGTTCAACATTGTATTGCAAAGGTAAATAAAGGTAAGCATGGTTTAGACTATGTTTATCCATAACTCAACTCAACCTATCAGTTAAATATTATATCTTTTTCATCCACCTACATAACCCACAATCTAACAAAATTTTTTTAAAGCTTTATCTTTTTTTTAATAAATAAAACCCAATAACGGGGGGTTATTTATTAGGGACCCCAATCCTTAAAATAGTTGGTTTGTTATACAAAGTTGGTTCAAGTGTCAACTGGAACCTCAAAAGTATCCTATGACTAAGTAGGTATGTGAAATACACGTTTTTTTCTTCTTTTTCAACACAAAGGGAAGCGTTGGAAGTGTTTCCATCCCCTACACCTTCACCCTCTGTGAAAATGTAGGTGGATGGCCAGACTTCCAACACATCCCTAAGTGCAATGAAGTGGCTAGAGAAGTTGCAGCGTAGGTGATGGTGCGGATGCTGAAATATGTACAAAAATCCTTGGTTTTGAAGCTTCAAAAAGATGATCCTCCAAGTGTTCCAGAGCTGTGGATGTAGCACAAAATCCGTTGCTACCTTTTGTAAATCTGCAGACAAAGCTGTGGATAAAATTCTTTTTGGAGTTGTGGACAAAAGGATGATCCTCCAAATCCTTTATGGAGCCGTGGACAGAGTTGACATCTTGATGGCCTTTTTGTTGCAGTTTGTAGAGGGTATTGCCTTCCCTGTATACCTGCAAAAAAGAGGAATGAGTAGAATCTGACTCTCAATGAATTCTAAGGGCAGTGACTAAAATTTTGTCTAGGTGAATCAGGCCTCTAGCCTTCTGATGTGGTAGGTTGCTCAAGTGCGCTTGTCGTCTTCTCCAGAAGCTCCTTAACCTGCAAGACTTGGTCCGGAAGTGATTCTGAGGAAAATACTCCTACGATTAAGTCTGTATCTCTTAATGGCATTTCTGATCATCCTGTGAATTCGACCAACGAAGACATTGGTTTCTTGAGATCCGTTCATTTGAACCCCAACCTGTCAAAGCAGTCGACAAATAATATTTCCACCGCACTCCCATCATCCACAAATACTCTGTGTACTGTAGCATTTCCAATTTTGGCTATGATGACCATGGGATCATTATGAGGGAAAGCGTTTGGTACTGCATCGTCTTTGCTGAAGGTGATTGCTTCATCTGAGCGGAATCCTTTGTCAGCAGGCTCTTGTAGAGGCGAATATCATGCCCTAGCTTTCCAAGCATTGTTAGAAAGTGACTCCATTGATATGTGTATAGACCGAATTACTGTTTTAGGTAGTTCATCGCCCCCGCTCTCCTTGTAATCAATTGCTGCAGTCATTTTTTGACTCCTTGGCAGTGTGGATGTGGTCCCTTGGCCTTTTGGCTTAGTGTTCGTGGTCTTGTTATTTTCTCCACATTGGCCTCCCCCATCTTTTCTATATTGACCTAGAAGACCATTTCTCAAATTCTCCTCAATTTGTCTTCTTAGATCTCTACAATATTCAATTTCATGGCCATGGTCCTTGTGGAAAGCACGGTAATATTCCTTGGACCTTTTTTCTAGTGATGCCAGGATAGGTGTTGGTTCTCTAAACAGACCCTCATGTGCTTTCCAAGTCTCTCTCCTTGATTTGGTTAATGGTGTATCCTGAAATACTACATTCTGCGAACCTGACTCTCTTCCTCTGAAATGGGCATTTCCCTTTCCCCTTTTTATGATTCCTATCAACGAGTCTTACATCTGTCTTTTCTTGCCTCATTCCCGCTCTATTTTACAGTTATTCGCCTCTTTTTTTCGCACATGCTATTCGATCAACTTTTGCAATTCCCTCAGGTTTTCAGGCATGCTCTTTGTGAGTTCTTTATAGAACTCTCCTGATCGCATGCCTCATGTGAAAGCTCCTAGAGAAGACTAGAACGACAAGTCACGAACCTATAAGCTTTCTGTAACAAACCAGTTATGATATTGTGCTAGGCTCTCATCGCTTCACTGAGTTATGTTGTTGAGATTTGCGATTGTCTTGGTGAACCTTTGTTTTTGATAGAAACAAACCAAGAATATATCTGACAATTGTGCTTACGACTTGATACTCCCATTCGGAAGGCCTTCATATCAAGTGATCGTTGTACATGTCAGGAAGATCGGGAACGCCTTGCAAACTAGCTCGATGTTAGCTATGTGAAATCTCATACTGTTTCTCTACGAGTGCAAAAATTCATTAGGATCTGTTGTACCATCATAAATTTTGACATGCAAAAGGAGTTTAAAATCCGTTGGCATTTTAAAATCACGTAAATGCAGAGCCAGGGGTGATTTATCCTCATCATCCTTTGCGATAATATCACGCAACTCCTCTTCATGGTTAAGAACTTCGCGCTCTTGATTTACCACTTTGAGGGTTTATCTTTGAGCATTTTCAGAAAGTGGTTGTACAGATTTTCTCTATTCGCTTCTAGGAACGCTGCGAACACGCCTTTCTCATTGTCGTGATTGTTGTTTGGAGATTCTGTCCCTTCCTCCGTTTCTTTCTTGCTGTGTTCTTTTTCTCCGTTCGGCGTTCGCTCCTGACGACGATGCGCTTCTCTATCATATCCCATCGCTTGTTTGTGTGATTGAGGGTTGTGGTTCCTCTCACTTCTGGTGAATACCATTATCTCACCTGAATAACCTTAAAATGAAAATAAGAACTCTTGTTCCCACAGTCGACGCCAAATGATGTGGTAGGTTGCTCATGTGCTCTTGTTGTCTTCTCCAGAAGCTCCTTAACTTGCAAGACTTGGCCCAAAAGTGATTCCGGGGAAAATACTCCGACGATCAAGCCAGTATCTCCTATAGAGTTGAAAGTTTTTAGAATAGTAACGCTTACCTCAGCTCCTTCAGGGTGTACTGTATTTATAGGCTTACATGTTTGACGGTTCCTTGATTTATGGGAGTTTGGATTGTGGGCAAAACACTACTCCACATTCTTCATTCGTGGTTATCACGTTCGTCACCTGCTCCATATTCCTCGGCCCACACATCCTGCCACGACTAAGAGTATACGTGTGCCTTGATCTTTATCATGGGTTGAATTCATCCACCCCGCCATAGAGATTTTATTGGGCTGGGATAAACTGCGATCTGCCTTTTGATTACTGGACCGCATATACACCATAAGCTCCCCCCAGCTATGAAGGCTATAAGAACGAAGTGATGGTCCGGCTGTGGATTAAGTGCGAAGTGATGTTGATGGTGTACGGAGCATTCATCACATAATAATACTGCCGTGTCCTTGCGAAGTGATGTTTGTCTTGATGTCTTTGTCTCTATTTTCAATCGATCTTCAACTTTTGAATATTTTAACCTTGTGGTAAGGCTATGGTTGCATTCGCTTGGTTTGTAAATCCTGAGATTTGCTCTTCATTGCTTGGTATTCCTGTTCACAATTCCTTGACGTTTGTTTTGGCTCCACTCCTTAAATGAAGAATTTGAATGTGTAATTAATTATGACTTTCAATCAATGCACCATCTTTTCAAGTACTGCCGTCGTCTCATTATAAGCAAAAGGTGTTTTGCTTCTTGTATCAGAACATTTTTGCATCTTCCTAATCCAATCGACTTCCTCTACTTTTCTTTTTTACTGCATGCTTAAATATTCTTTTTTCACTTCAGTTTCCTTTCTTTTTTTTTTCCAAAGAATTCATCTTCTGTGAGCGCTTCTAGGTTTTCCGTGTGCCTCCCTCGGTTATCTTCCTCCAGAGTAAGTGTCTTCCTTAAGTATTATCCTCTCTTTGCTGTATGATCTTCCTATTCTAGGATTAATATAGTAGCTCCATCGATTCTGGTGCTTATATTTAACTTTTTTCTGGTGTTCTTCTCCGGCCAACTTTCTATGAATTATCCTTGTGTGAAACTTGTGTTTATCACCTATTTCCTGAACTAAAATTATTATCTCTAACCCTATCTGCCACTAATTGTGCCAAATCTCCCATGGAAGAAACTACCTCCGATAGGATTTGACCATGTTGCCGTATATGTCACCATCCTTAGTGTGCTGACCAATACCTTTGTAAATAACTTAAAGAATTATTTTCCTTTTTTATCCCATTATAAGCTTCGCTCTCCTTAAAAAACTGAGTGCGTGCACACTCCTCCTCCTGGCTATATTTCATGTATATAGCATGTCTGAACTTCGGTATGTATTTCCTTCTTCCCGAACATATGATTGACCTTCTTCGCTCGTATAAAGTGCCACTATCTTAGTTTCACCCTAAGGGCGTAGCTATCATAATGGGCGTTCTTAGGGTATGTGAGAATGCGAACATTCCTTCCACCATAGATTTGTTCAGCAATTTCTATTACCTCCGAAGGGTGAAAAACACCAAAGATGAGTTCATTTTTTATCCCGTGATTTCTGGGGTTGAACTCGTGACTGGTTTCCCTAGCAAAGTTAGTGATTGGCGTAGGAAATATTTTTTTATAAAATCCAAAAAGGTTCCTGAATTTGAAGTACATTCATGGAACTATAAAGCTCCTAGGTGTAAGCTCCCCCATCCGAGTGTCCGCTATACCGAGGGTATGGAGACCGTGACTACATTTTGCATCTATACACTACATCTTCGCCATATCGAGTATGATGCTGAAGGTTTTTTGTTTGCTTTATTTTGATGTGTTGAATTTGTATGCTTATATATATGTATATATTTTTGTCCTAATTGTCAAGCTGTTACTTTCTCTATTTTTGTGTGTTTGCATTAATGTATGAAGTTCACCTTGTTTCAGACACGGATCTGTCTAAGGGTGAAATAAACATATCTCTCTTCAATAAGGAATAAGAGAAAGCGGATGCTGTTCAGACCAAAAATGCTGCTGGTACTGGCACTATACCTGTGGGTGCAGATGGTACATGCCCTAACATTACAAGCAACCAAACTGAGGGCAGGCAAACCAGTAATCGTCACTCTGCCAATCCGTCGAAGGTGAAAAAGAACAAAAGGGATAGGGTTGCTGAGCTCTTGGAGTATCCAGATCACCCCTCAAAAAAGGGGCGTGGCGATGAAACCGATTTGCAAGTGATTGTGCGATTGAGAACATTTTGGCGGAGGGGACACTCGCTGACATCCTCTCAAACCTATCTTTCCCTGATACTCTAGCTGCTGTCAGTCTATAAATTAACTGTGATATTGTTTATTACTTTTTTCACAGCTATTGTTGTGGAGGTAGTAAATAACTTCGTTTCATGCATTGTCTTCTTATAAGGTTGGTGAGAGACTTCATGTCACGAGCCAGCGACTGGCTAGGCGCTCCCCTGTTGATGACTCCTTATTGGAAAAATATAAGATGCTTGAAGTCAAGTGTTCAACACTAGAAAGTTTGCTTAAGGTTGCTGAGGAGAAAACAAAAGTGGCTGAACAAAACACGAGCGCTGCTGAGGAAAAGGCCAGCGACACTGAGGAAAATGCTAGGATTTTGAGAGTAGAGGCTTTTAAGCCGCGTTCCCAGTTGAGCGAGATCCGAACAAATGGGTCTACCTCTCCCCAATACCCACAAGTGCTTGTAGATCGACTTTGTAAGACGAAGTCATTTTATGAATTCTTTCAAGGTATATCCAAAGAAGCTCGCCTGGTCGGGTAATGTGAGGCTTTGAGGAACCATCACCATCAAAACCCCTCCCGCGACTGCAAGAGCTTGCCTTCCCTGACAAAGTGCACTGAGGTTCCAGATGAAAAGAAAGCTGCTCTAAATGCATCTTTTATTCAGAAAATTGCTGATGGGGGGATCCATATGTCTTGCTTTCGCATCTAGCTAGCCTTCCAAACCTCCCCTCCTTGGCCAAGCCAAAAGCGTGCAAAGTGGATTATATGGAAGAACTCTCTTTCAAGCCAAGCGGTGATGCTTCCACTTCAAATGCTGGTGCCAATACGGCTAATGTAGTAGTTGAAACTTCCATCCATCAAGCTAGCGAGGGGGATTCCATTTAGCAGTCGAGTTAGGATGCCACTTCTATTATTGCTCAGAAATCCGCTTCTTCTAACAACGAAGTTAGTTAACTTTTAGAGTATTTTTGCTTGTTGGATTACGAAATGTAATCTTTAAAACAATACTTTGATGTTTTTTGTATTATCCATGCAATTGTAATTATGGAAACTGAATTTATTATCTTTCCATGCTCGCTCATTGCCCCTATTTGTGTGTAGGGCTTCAATATTTTTGTTGATCATAAATTGTTGAAAGGTTTTGATTTTATGGGACATAGTAGTCGGTTCTCCAAGGCCATCAGTTTGCTGCATGCAACCCGATTATTTATCGAGGAGTGTGCGGGGGTTATTTCCTCTGATGTATTTACTCGTGTGGAATCGCTTCCTCTACGTATTGAGAGAAATTTTTTTATTCCATCTCCCTCTTCTATTAGCTGTCCCTGTAGTAAACTCATTCCTGATGGATACAATGTTGAGTCACTCAGTAGAGACATTGTTCGTGGTCTAGTCGATCTTGAGTCTGCCGGCCAATATATACGATCACTTAATCTTTCTGTTCGAGTTCAAAAGTGGGCTTTATGTTTGGGAATTTTCTTAAAGTATATGCTCCTGGGCGTCAGTGATGTTGTGAAAAAATGGAATGCTATAGTAAAAGACAGTTAGTATGCTTTACTAGAATTGCATAGAATTCTCAGTGAATAAAACAGTCTTATTCATTAGCAACAGCTAAGCCTGGAAAAAATGCTCCATCAACAGGTAGAGGCTAGGGAATGTGCTGGAAAGGCTCGTGAAGCTCATAAAAAATTTCAATCATTGATAAGCAGTGCACTCACATTGATGAGCTGATGACAAAGCTTAAGAAAAAGCAAGATGAGTGTGATCATTTTTCCACTTTTGCTACTATCTGGCAGAACAAATTTGACGAACAGTTTGCTATAAATATACAATTGCGAGGTGAAAACAAAGAACTTCATATTGAATGTGATCGTCTTGACTTGACTGTACACCAAATGGAACAAGCTTGTGCTGGTTATAAGGATATGCTTCAAGAATTTGCTTCCTTCTCACGGCAGTCCACCATCCGTGGGGATCTGGTTATTGTGGGTGGTAATCAAAGAATTAGATTGTCTGATGCTATCCGATCGCACATTCGTAGTCTTAAAGAAGAAGTGAAAAACCTCAAAGATGACATGACACAGTATAAGGAAACAATGAATGTTATGAGTATGCAATTGGATCGTGGAGGAATTTGGCCCTATTACTGACTTCAAGGCATATTATGCCAGATATCTCAGCCTTATGGAGTGAAGGGGTATGACTAACCATCCTGCATATTTATATATGAACTGTAGGTACAAGCATATGGTTAGCGAGGAGCGTGAGGCAGAGGAGAGCTATCGTAGGGATGGGCACCGTGTATGTGAAGCTGAACAACTTCCTTGCACCGCTGAATGCCCTTCTAAGGAAGTTGGGCCTAGTCATCGCCCTGGTGGTTCTTCTTCCGGTGGATCTTCCCAATCATCTAGGTATAGATAATATGCTTCCTTGAATCTATCTTTGGCGATGTTTGGGTGGAACGGATTTTTTCTTATGCAAATGTTCTCTGGATTTACAATTTTTCCTTTTTGCCTTCAAGAAGTTCCTTCATTTTTGTGAACCTATATAGGTTGTTTGGGTATATATGCGTTGGAGGAAGATTCATGCAAAGTCACAAGATCTATTGTTTGTTTTTGTCGCTGTTATAGAGGCATGTTTGCCTATAGCTTGGCCGTTTGCTTGGGTGTGTGCTACAGATGTAAACTTCTGAATGATCCCGAGTTTTAAACACCAGTCTACGAATACTCCACCAGTGAATTGTGTCCCTTTTTCAGATATAATGGTGGTTGTTATTCTGAAGCGGGTCTTTATCCCATTTTGTTTTTCCTTTATCGACTCCTAGGCTCTGATACATGGTCACTTTTTGTGCTTCCTCACTTGTCATTCCTGCCATATATTCCGCTTACATCTGGGCTTTGATCGTTGTTCTGGGTTTGAAATGTATCTCAAACTAGATTAACTCTAAACCCACTTCATCCATCTTCCCGACGACTCTGGCTTGTTGGGTACATTCTTAATTTGGAAACTAGTGTAAACCACGGTGCAATGAGCATGAAAATATAAACTCAGTCTTCTTGCCGAGTGAACTAAGGCTAGAGTTAGCTTCTCCAATGGCATATGTCTCCTTTCTGCAGTTTGCAGTATTCTGCATATGTAATACATTGGCTCTCGTTTATGATCCTTAAGACGAAACAAGATGGATCTTACTGTATTTTGTGAGATTGCCAAGTACCAACATAACATTTCTCCAGGTGTAGAAAACTTCAGCGTTGAGAGTGTCAGGAGTTTTGTTGTCTAGCAGTCCTGGTTCTAGCTAAAGTTCCTTGCCTTCTACAGGAATTTGATCAAAGAAAATTGTTTGTCCGCTGTCTCCAAAACAAATTTTCTGAGTACTACTAGCGATTCTATTAGGACTTGCACTTGTTTTACAGGTCGTAGCTGGGGAAGATTGACTATAGTCTGTACTTTCTCTGGGTTGGCTTCAACCCCCTTAGAAAACACTTTATGGGTCAAAAATCTTCTTGCACTTGTACAAAACACCCATTTCTCAAGGTTGAGCTTTGTCCCTAAGGTACATGGTGTGTTAAGAGTCTCCTGTAGGTTTGCCGCGAAGTTGTCGGCCCTCCTGCTTTTAATGATCATATCATCAACATACACTTGTGGCTTCACGCTATCTTCTTCTTCTCTTCTTTGGAAAGGTTTTTTCCTACTCTCACACATCTTGATCTATCTTTGTCATCCATGCTTAGTAGGTCCGCTTCCCCCCGTAAGTTTGTTACCAGTTCTCGTTGATCTAGGAGCCTGCCATTTGAGATCGTGTTAACCATCTTTGGTTTGTCATCTAACTTTCTTGTCTTCATTGCGATGACCATGTATAGCCTTGCAGTTTGCTGGTTTCTTCTTATGGTCGCAACCCCAACCAGATTAAAAAATTCATGACTAAGTGGTAAGGAGACCATACAGCTTTCGCTCTGTACATCCATGGCCTTCCTATTATAGCATTGAAAGTGTTTGGTATGTCCATAACTACAAAGTCACAGAGTATGGTGCAGTTCTTTCTATTTCCCCCAATTGTAACAGGTATACGACCTAATGGCATTTCTGATCGTCCTGTGAATTTGACTAGCGAAGACGTTGGTTTCTTGAGATCCGTTCGTTTGAACCCCATCCTGTCAAAGCATTCGACAAATAATATTTCTATCGCACTCCCATCATCCACAAATACTCTGTGTATTGTAGCATTTCCAATTTTGGCTAAGATATCATTATGAGGGAAAGCCTTTGGTACTGCACCATCTTTGCTGAAGGTGATTGCTTCATCTGAGCAGAATCTTTTATCAGTAGGCTCTTGTGGAGGTGAATATCGTGCCCTAGATTTCCAAGAATTTTTTGACAGTGACTCCGTTGATCTGTGTATAGACCGAATTATTGTTTTGAGTTGTTTAATGCCCTTAATCTCCTTGTAATCAATTGCTGCAATCATTTTTTGACTCCTTAGCAGTGTGGATGTGGTCCATTGGCTTTTTGGCTTAGTGTTCGCAGTATTGTTATTTTCTCCACATTCGCCTCCCCCATCTTTTCTATATTGACCTAGAAGACCATTCTCAAATTCTCCTCAATTTTTCTTCTTAGATCTCTACAGTATTCAATGTCATGGCCATAGTCCTTGTAAAAAGCGCAGTAATATTCCCTGGACCTTTTTTCTGGTGGTGCTAGCATAGGTGTTGGTCCTCTGAATAGATCCTTATGTGCTTTCCAAGTCTCTCTCCTTGATTTGCTTAACGGTGTATCCTGAAATACCACATTCTGCGAACCTGACTCTCTTCCTCTGAAAGGGGCATTTCCCTTTCCCTTTTTTATGATTCCTTTTTACGAGTCTTCCATATGCCTTTTCTCGCCTTGTTCCCACTCTATTTTATAGTTATTCCCCTCTTCTGTTTGCACATGCTGTTCGATCAACTTTTGCAATTCCCTTGGGTTTTCAGACATGTTCTTCGTGAGTTTTTTTGTAGAGCTCTCCTGACCGCATGCCTCCTGTGAAAGCTCTTAAAGAAGAATGGAACGACAAGTCACAAACCTTTAAGCTTTCTATAACAATCCGGTTATGATATTTTTCTAGGCTCTCATCACTTTGTTGAGTTATGTTGTTGAGATATGCGTTAGTCTTGGTGAACCTTTGTTTTTTAAAGAAGCATCCCAAGAATAGATCTGACAATTACGCCCACGACTTGATACTCCCATTCGGAAGGTTTTCGTACCAAGTGATCACTGTACTTATCAGGAAGATTGGGAAAGCCTTGCAAACTAGCTCGATGTTAGCATAGCAAAATCTCATACTGTTTCTGTATGAGTGCAGAAATTCCTTAGGATATGTTGTACCATCATAAATTTTGACATGCAAAAGGATTTTAAAATCACGTAAATGCGGAGCCAGGGGGGATTTATCCTTGCCATTCTCTGCGATAATATTACGCAACTCCTCTTCATGGTTAAGAACTTCGTGCTCTTGATTTACCCTTCCTTTTGGCTTTGAGGGTTTCTATTTTAGCATTTTCATAAATTGGCACGTCTTTCTCATTGTCGTGATTGTTGTTTGGAGATTCTGCCCCTTACTCTGTTTCTTTCTTGCTGTGTTCTTTTTCTTTGTTTGGCTTTCATTCCTGATGACAATGCACTTCTCTATCATGTCCCATCGTTTGTTTGTGTGACTGAGGGTTGTGGCTCCTCTCACTTCCGGTGAACACCAGTATCTCACCTGTATAACCTTAAAATGACAACAAGAACTCTCATTCCCATAGTCGGCGCCAAATGATGTGGTAGGTTGCTCATGTACACTTGTCGTTTTCTCATGAAGCTCCTTAACTTGCAAGACTTGTCCCATAAGTGATTATGGGGAAAATACTCCGACGATCAAGTCAGTATCTCCTATAGAGTTGGAAGTTTTTGAAATAGTAACGATTACCTTAGCCCTTTCAGGGCTTGTTGTATTTACAAGCTTACATGTTGATGGTTTCTTGATTTCTGGGAGTTGGGATCGTGGGAAAAACACTACTCCACATTTTTTGTTCGTGGTTATCACGTTTGTCACCTGCTCCGTATTCCTCGGCCCACGCATCCTGGCACGACTTAGAGTATACGCGTGCTTTGCTCGTCATCCTGGGCTGAATTCATTCGCCTCGCCATAGAAATATTATTGGGATGGGCTTAACAACGATCGACCTTCTGATTGCTGGACCATATATACACCACCTTCTGATGTTGTTCAGAGGTGGAGGTTGTGATCCTATCCTATTGTGCATTTTTGGATAGATAATCTGCCGCTAAGTTGCCTTGCCTATGTGTGTGATATGGGTATAAGAACAAGCATAACATGGAGTTCATATGCAAGGTAAAAAACATCCAAGGTGCCTTATTTGGATTAGATATGAATTTAATTTCCTTCTTACAGTCGGTTTCAATGGAGAAGGAAAATAAATCATATCTTTGTGCCAAGAGGTAACCTTCTTAGTTGCTAAAAGCTCAGAGTGTAAAATAGATGTTGCATTTTTAGGTTTAGTTAGAGCATCCACAAAAAATCCATTTTTATCTCTCAATATGACACCAGTTTCACATTTATTGGGTGACTCAGAAAAGGGGATTAGTCCAAGATGAATCCAAGTTTTATCCTCACTTTTGTTACTTCAAGTAGGATGAGCTTAGAAGGCATTAAAAATGTATTTTTTAATGACTTCTTTACAAGAATCCATATTCGACATGCAGTTTTCATGGATAAACTTAATTCTAGCTTTCCACAGGCTCCAAAAAATCATAGATGGAGTGAATGCTAGTAACTTGTTATGCACAGAAGTAGAGCCCGATTTAGTCCATAGAAAAGTGAGTATATCATATATAGATTAAAAGGATGGTGTAGCACCCAGAATGAATTAAAAGTGATGCCGAATTGAGGTAGCAAAAACACAATCATTAAAAAGTGTGATAACGAGCTACATCTTACAAAAAAGGGGCATTTTGATGCTAGGATAATGTTAGAGAAAATTGCAATGCCATCAAAAGACAGTATGGCATTAGATAGTTTCCACATAAAAATGTTACTTTTTTGGGGATATACCTGTGCCATATCTTTTTCATGATTCCCATTTGGTTTCTTCTTGGTGTTATTGCCTTGAAAGCTTGAATGTAAAAATTCCATTATGCCCAAGCTTCCAGATGAGTTTATCTTGTCTTGTGGCAATAATCCATGTCAACTGCAGAAAATTTTTAAGATTAGGCATGTCAGCTAAGTGAATTATCAGCTGATTCTTGGCATTGATGAAGTCTGCAACTGTGGATTGTAATGGTTACAAATTAGTAAGATGCATGCATATGTCAAAGAGTGGTCCAAATCTTGTCCAGTTAGAAGAGTAAAAATTAGCAAGGCCATTGCCATGGATGATTCTGGAGTTATCCTCAGCTATAGGAGTGTTATGCCCTATTCTTTTCCATGTTTCTAACTTTCTTTGTGCCATAGGAATTGACCATAGGAACTGTGACCAAGGTGTTATTCCTAGTTGACAATTTCAGCAAAGCTTTAGGGAGAATGTGTTAATTAGGTCCTTCAAGCTTCTAAGGCCAAGTCCATTTTGGTTAGTGAGAAAACAAAGCTTTGTAATTCCTATTTTGTGTTTCATTTCCATCCCATAGAAAATTAGTGATTCTTCTTCTTTGCTTCTTGAGGACTATGGCTGGTGGCTTCATCACTACCCATAGGTGCTAGGGGATAAAGTACATTACAGGTTCGATTAGAGTTAGCCTTCCTGCATGGCTAAACCATTTGTTTTTCGAGCTAAGAAGCATATTATCATATTTCTCAATTAAATGCTGGAAATACATAGGCTTAGTTCTCCCTAAATAGACTGGGCTGCCTAGGTATGTAAATGGAAAAGATCCTTGAGTCATTCCTGGTCTATTTTTAACATCACATATTTGAGAGTATGTGGCTGAGGCACTAAGATTGAAATTACTCTTATTGCAATTAATTTTCTACCCATTTACCTCTTCAAAACAGAAAGGAAAGATTTTAATCTAGTAAGTGTGAATGGTTTCTTGGAAAAAAGCACTGTGTCATCAACATAACTGATGTGGGAAGTGGGGATCGCTCCATTTGGTAGCTAAAAATGTCTCAATTTTCCATTATCAAAGCAGAATTTTAAGCTTATACTAAAAGCCTCAGAAAATAAGTTAAAGAGAATAAGAGATAGAGGGTCTCCCTATTTGATGCCTTTGGGTGGTTGGAAGAAGCCTGATGGTTTCCCATTGATGATTATGGAGAAAAAAAGCAGATGACAGGTTTGACATAATGCAATTAACAAGACCAGCGCAAAAGCAAAATCTGACAAGTATAGCAGAGAGAAAATACCATTTTACTCTGTTAAAAGCTTTGGTTAGATCTAATTTCATAATGAAGTTAGGGCTTCTCTTTTGGTTATTTAAAAATCTGGCCATCTCTTTGAAGTGAATTACATTATCAACTATTTATTTTCCCTTCATGAAAACAAAATGATTTTCTGAAATCAGTTTTGGCAATAGATGAGTGAGCTTGTAAACTATCATATTAGTGAAAAACTTATTAACAAAGTTGGTTAAACTAATAGGTCTGCAATCTAAAAAGGTTTTTGGAGTATCAATTAAATAAATCCAAGAAATGGATATAGCAGTTGGTATTTTTTTTCCATGACATAAAGTTAGTGGCACCCTCCAGTAGACCAGCTCCTAGATAGTCTCAGTTAGCAGTGAAGAAACTGGATGTATATCCATCAGGACCTGGTGAGCTATTGTTGTCCATAGAAAGGACTATTATTCTACTTTCCTCCAATGAGGGGTCTGCCGTCAGTGTGATGTTATCCTGTGAAGCGGTGATTCGGGGGATTTGGTTTATGAAGTGGCTCTGGAAACTTTGGGATGAGTGAGCACTCTTAGGTTCTTCACTAAGGAGGTCCTGATAGAAATGGATGGCTTTTGATTCAATGTCTGCATGGTTTTCAATCCAGGCTCCATTTATATCTTTAATTTTGGCTATGTTTTGTCTCACTCTCCTTTGTTTAAATAAGGCACGAAAGTATTTAGATTTTTCCTCTCTCTCTTTTAACCATTTGATTTTTGCTTTCTGCTTGTAAAATATTTTTTCTTCATTTAAGGCCTTTAGGAGCAAAGCATTTTTTTGTTTCATTAAAATGTAATCATGGTCAAAGTTAGTAATCACATAGGCTATTTCCTGAATTCTTAGAGCCTCCCCAACTAGCTTAATGTTAGCATTTATATCTCCAAAATGTTCTTTATTCCATTGTTTAAGTTTCACTTAAGCCTTTTCAGTTTAAGAAAGAGTTTGATCATCCCCGTGACTTGGATATGGAGGTTCTAGCTGGCTTGGATTATTTCTTTATTTCTATCCTAGTTAGCCATACATCTAGAAATCTAAAAGGTTTCGGGACAGAGGGTATTTTACTACCTATTGTGAGCAGTAGTGGACTGTGGTCCGAGGTATGTCTATTTAATATGTGAACCAAGCAATTAGGGAATTCATTTAACCATTCTATATCAGCTAGTGCCCTATCAAAGTCTTTCTAGGGTTGTTTTTTCCCGCCACTAGTCCATGTAAAGTGATTGCCTAATGTATGTACATGTATTAATTGACTTAAGGCAATAAATTTAGAAAAGTCCTTAATGCACTGGGATTAGGTTTTGAGGGGCCTTTAAAGTATGTGATTGAACACATAGCATTGAATTCCCCCATCACGAGTTTAGAGTTGTGATGTGTCCATTTTAGGCGCATTATTTAGTAGTATTTAGGATCACTTTTGTGCTCTTTTATTATCGAGAGCTTGTGTTTTACCTTGAAATTCACTTAGGAGAGGTAAAAGCAACTTTGTACTCTTTTACCTCTTTTAAGTGGATTTTGTGTGACAAGGGAAGAACACGGAACCAACGAAGACCGGAAGACATTGAAGACTATACTTTCGAAGACTTTTGGATACTCACTTCGAAGACATGAAGACCGGAGGCCGTTGAAGACCATTTTTGGGGCCGTTGAAGACTTGAAGATCGAGAGGGATGGCTATGAAGAAGACAAAGAAACAATGCAGGATTCTGGCTCCCGTCGCGACACCGTCGCGACACCATCGCGAGTCGGGACATCGTCGCGAGTCGCGACGAACACCGTCGCGAGTCGCGACGAACGGGCGGCCAGAAATCAACTTTATCTTCTTCCGACTATAAATACTACTCTTTTTCCCTCTTCTTCTGAAGCTTTTCCAGCGCGCGTTTTCTCTGGTTTTGGGCGCCAATTTTAGGTTTTTCTTCTTCTTTCTTTTCTTAGCTTTCTCTTAGTTTGATTATGTCTTTTGTTGTTGTTCTAGAGTAGTTCTTGGTCTTGGGAGCAAGGGATTGAAGCTTCCACTATCTATGTAGCAAGAACTCATTTCTATCTATCTATTTGGTATTTTTGCTATTGTGCATTTATTGTGCTTTGAATGTTAATTGTTGATTGCATTGATGTTATTGAGAGCTTGATAATATGAAATGCTTGGATTAATTGCTAGCTAGGGTTTGGGGGATTTGGGTTAATTTCCCCCCTGTTCTTGTTAGCAATGTGAGAGTGTGAATTAGAGCTTTTGATTGTGTTAGTGTGTTGACAATGTGCTAGGCGAATGTGATTGATGTCGAACTCTTCGTCATGTTCGTTTGTGTAGCAAACGAGAGAGTCATATGCTCGCGGATGAATGTGCGTTGCACGTTCATCCAATCTCGTGTAATTGCATGAATTGGTTCAATGCCTAGTCACGGTGTAGTGGTCATAGGCATTGCCAAGCTTGTTGGTCCTTCGTGCTAAATGCCACCAATGACACCTTGAGTCGTGGTCGCGACTCGGGAGCCATTGGTGAGGTTTGACGAGAGATGTCGAACCCACTCTCGCAAACTACGAACTAAGAAGGATAGGAGTTCAGTCTCCACGACAAGTAGTTGAAGTATTGAATAGATGATTTAAACTCATTCTTGAAGCATTTGTTATTTGGCATTTATGTATTCTTGACGGTGTGTTTCACTGCATGTGTGCCATGAGTGGTTTGAGCATAGGGAGTGCTTGTGTGGTTGAATTGCTTAGGTGTAGGAACGTGACGAATTCCGTAGCACCTTTGCATGAAGATCTACAAGCATGAACTTAGAACTCCTTGTGGTGTGTGTGTTGTGGTACTTGCTAGATGGGTGTGTGAGCGTTGGGTCATGAATGCTATATGATGGAATGTGTGAATGATTCGATGAACTACATTAGATGTGGAAGTGGATATCCGTTGCCCCCAAGGCATTTTATCTTTGTAGTTTAAACCCCTTTTCTTTAGTTTCGTTTGATGATTAGCATAGTCACTTGACGTTGCTAGTTATCCTGTCTTTTTACTTTCGTAACTTAGGAACCAACCAACCAACCAACCCCCCCCCTTTACATTGCTTTTAAGTGTGTGTAAATATAGTTACTCCTAGCCTAGTATATCAACCATTTGTGTGCTTAGACGCTTAGGAAGATCCCTCTTCTCATTGGACGACCCCGATTTGCCACTATCTACCTAGTTGTAGAAAGTAAGCATTGAGGGCTTATAAATTATCTTTTGGCACGCGGGCGTGACGACCGCCCACGCCTGTCAACGGCGCCCGCCCGCGCCTGTCAACGCCTGTTACCGGCAACGGCGCCATTTTGACAGGTGCGGGCGGTCGTCGCGCCCGCGCGCCAAAAGATAATTTATAAGCCCTCAATGCTTACTTTCTACAACTAGGTAGATAGTGGCAAATCGGGGTCGTCCAATGAGAAGAGGGATCTTCCTAAGCGTCTAAGCACACAAATGGTTGATATACTAGGCTAGGAGTAACTATATTTACACACACTTAAAAGCAATGTAAAGGGGGGGGGCTGGTTGGTTGGTTGGTTCCTAAGTTACGAAAGTAAAAAGACAGGATAACTAGCAACGTCAAGTGACTATGCTAATCATCAAACGAAACTAAAGAAAAGGGGTTTTAAACTACAAAGATAAAATGCCTTGGGGGCAACGGATATCCACTTCCACATCTAATGTAGTTCATCGAATCATTCACACATTCCATCATATAGCATTCATGACCCAACGCTCACACACCCATCTAGCAAGTACCACAACACACACACCACAAGGAGTTCTAAGTTCATGCTTGTAGATCTTCATGCAAAGGTGCTACGGAATTCATCACGTTCCTACACCTAAGAAATTCAACCACACAAGCACTCCCTATGCTCAAACCACTCATGGCACACATGCAGTGAAACACACCGTCAAGAATACATAAATGCCAAATAACAAATGCTTCAAGAATGAGTTTAAATCATCTATTCAATACTTCAACTACTTGTCGTGGAGACTGAACTCCTATCCTTCTTAGTTCGTAGTTTGCGAGAGTGGGTTCGACATCTCTCGTCAAACCTCACCAATGGCTCCCGAGTCGCGACCACGACTCAAGGTGTCATTGGTGGCATTTAGCACGAAGGACCAACAAGCTTGGCAATGCCTATGACCACTACACCGTGACTAGGCATTGAACCAATTCATGCAATTACACGAGATTGGATGAACGTGCAACGCACATTCATCCGCGAGCATATGACTCTCTCGTTTGCTACACAAACGAACATGACGAAGAGTTCGACATCAATCACATTCGCCTAGCACATTGTCAACACACTAACACAATCAAAAGCTCTAATTCACACTCTCACATTGCTAACAAGAACAGGGGGGAAATTAACCCAAATCCCCCAAACCCTCGCTAGCAATTAATCCAAGCATTTCATATTATCAAGCTCTCAATAACATCAATGCAATCAACAATTAACATTCAAAGCACAATAAATGCACAATAGCAAAAATACCAAATAGATAGATAGAAATGAGTTCTTGCTACATAGATAGTGGAAGCTTCAATCCCTTGCTCCCAAGACCAAGAACTACTCTAGAACAACAACAAAAGACATAATCAAACTAAGAGAAAGCTAAGAAAAGAAAGAAGAAGAAAAACCTAAAATTGGCGCCCAAAACCAGAGAAAACGCGCGCTGGAAAAGCTTCAGAAGAAGAGGGAAAAAGAGTAGTATTTATAGTCGGAAGAAGATAAAGTTGATTTCTGGCCGCCCGTTCGTCGCGACTCGTGACGGTGTTCGTCGCGACTCGCGACGATGTCCCGACTCGCGATGGTGTCGCGACGGTGTCGCGACGGTGTCGCGATCCTGCATTGTTTCTTTGTCTTCTTCATAGCCATCCCTCTCGATCTTCAAGTCTTCAACGGCTCCAAAAATGGTCTTCAACGGCCTCCGGTCTTCATGTCTTCGAAGTGAGTATCCAAAAGTCTTCGAAAGTATAGTCTTCAATGTCTTCCGGTCTTCGTTGGTTCCGTGTTCTTCCCTTGTCACACAAAATCCACTTAAAAGAGGTAAAAGAGTACAAAGTTGCTTTTACCTCTCCTAAGTGAATTTCAAGGTAAAACACAAGCTCTCGATAATAAAAGAGCACAAAAGTGATCCTAAATACTACTAAATAATGCGCCTAAAATGGACACATCAAACCTCCCCACACTTAAACCTTACTCGCCCTCGAGTAAGAAAAGATTTAAGCATACGGAGGAAATGGCACATCCACATCCTAAAACCCCCAAAATATCCACACAAAATGGACATATCAAGTTGTGAAGAATATCTTTTAGGTCTTGCCATAAGGTCTTTCTATCTTTCAAATTAGTTGAAACATGAACAAATATACCTTCAATTCCTTATTAAAACTAGAGGAATTAACCCTAGTTAAGGTGAACTGTAATAATTGTACCTCTACTGAAATCTAGATCACGCTATTCCACATTAACCAAATGTTATTAGATGTGGAGCTAAAGTATTTATCCATCCCTAACCTTATCCAATATGTCTCTATTTCATCATGCTTATGTTTCGGTTCAGGATACCCAGAACCTAAACATGATATGTTTTGATCAGTTTTTTAAGCCTATCTATTGATGTTTGTAGGCCTCTAAGGTTCCAAACTAATCCTTTAACATTTAGAGTTTTATCAATCATTACAAAGAATATTTCTTACTTTCTGAATTTTATCTCAGATTCATATGATTTAGTTTATTAAAAATGTGTTTGTTTCCTCGTTTTTGGAGGATCGTGTGTAAGAATTATTAAGTTTAGAGGACTTACCTATTCCAGCAGTAGCACTTGAGAACTTTTTCATGAGTTACCTTCATCCCCGAATTCCTGGTAATCTTCCAAGATCTTAAACATGTTTGTCTCATCAGGACTATTCCCGAGAAAGAGTGAGAGCTCATTGTTAGCATCACCATCCTTATCTGGGGAGTTAAGAGTCATACCTGTGATATCATCCACTGAAATTCGTTGCATTGCAAGGGTTATGATTGGCCTGAGGTTGTTGTCTTCCTGGATTGTGACTGTGTTGTTCACAGGGTTTGTGAGTGTATATTTTATTTCTATTGATGTTTGCTTTGGTTCAGGTATACCTGCTTCCAGGTTGATGATGGGGGGGTTGTGGTTTCATGGGAAGCAGGATTCTGATCTTGGTCTGTGATTGCTGGTTCAAGGCCTGGACTGGTGTTAATTGTCTGAGAATGGACCATAGGCAAAAGCTTAGGATCAGTTTCTTGGTTCTCCGCTTGTTGAGCAACAACTTCAGTGTGTTTTTGTAATACAGTGTATCTAGAAGAGTTTTCTAGTGGCTTTTTTGCTGGTAGCCAGGTATCTTTCTTTTTGGCTCTGGTTCGACTTAGTACTAGGCTTTGCTCTAGGATTTGTTTTTGCCTCAGTTCCGGGTTTAGAACACCATAAGTTGAGCGATCATGTCCTAGTTTCTTGCATTGGTTGCAGTACAAAGGGAGTTTGTAATATTCTATATCATACTTCTCATTTTCATTGATTGATCCTAGCCTAATAAAACAAGGTAAGGTGCTAAGAAGATCAACTTCTACACAGAGTTTCATTGCGGAGGGCCTAGTAAGCTTTTCAGTTGCAAGATCCATTTCAATATGGGCTCCAATTTGATTTCCTATGTCAACAATCGATGGGGTAATATAATAATAAAGAGGGATATTTATTAGGGTTGCCCATACCGGTGCAATTGAATATTTCAACTCCGGCTTGAAATCGGGAGCCCATCGGAGGATACACATGTTGATTCCATTGAATGGCCATATGGCTTTGATCCAACATCTTTGGAAGTTCTCTTTTGCTTGAAAGAGGATGAGTATGTTGTGATGGTCAATAGCTACGAGCTGGTATTTTCCAGTGAAGCCAATCGTTTTGAACTCCAATTCGATTCTGTCTATAGCAGGTATACCTTTTGGGAAATTTTTGATAAGTGCATTGGTATAGTGGCTGGATAAGGTCTGTATTTATTTCGAAGAGTAGAGTACACCGGTTCTCCTTTGAATTGAGTGTTGGGTTCGATGTTCAGTGGTGTCGGTAGGGTATTAGATATGGGAGGGGGGTTTTGAGTGCTTGGGCGAAGGTTTTGGAGGCCGCTATGACGGCGAGCAGAGCCACAGCCAAGTGACGGTGAGCTATGGTGGGGTTTTCCGGTGGTTTCAATGGAGGAATACTGTTTTTAGCCATTTTTAATGAGTAAATTAAGAGAGATGAGGGAGCAAAGAGAGAGAAGCAAGGGGTTGATTATTTCGGGAACGCACCCGTTTAAAGCTTTATCAATGATCCAACTCAACCAAACTTTATCTCTTTATATATTATTTTAATACTAAATATAAATATTATATTTTAAAATATTAATTAAATATAATATTAAATACAAAATAAATTAACACTAATTATAAAATGGAGGGAGTTTTTTTTCTGAAGTAGGGAGAAGAGAAATATTGAGGTTTGCATTGAACTATGACAATGATCACTATTTATAGGGAATGAAAAATGTAATTTATTGTAATTAATTTTGTTACAAAAATATTTTAAACAATATAAAATATAAAACCAAATATGTAGATAAGGAAATAAAATGGTTATATTGGATTAGATTTGGTATATTTTCAGCTAATGGGAGTGTGACATGTGGCCACACCCCCAACCTTTACCATCCAAAATGAAAATAACTTTTGGCCCCCTCCTTTTTGGCGGTTGGGCTGGACCTTTTATTTTGTCATGACACGTTGAACATGGTGACCGAACACATCTGGTCACCGTTAAACTCAGTCTTAATGTTAGTGATGGCCATTGCGGCCCTTGATCATAATTTGGTTTCTAATTTCAAGTCGAACTCCACTATAGGCAATACATTAGGTGGTGTAACAAGTGAGAGCATTAGTTCAGAACAAGTAAAAAAGTAAAAATGCCAGAAGCATCCTAATACACTGAACACCAAAAAGGCCACAATCGACAACTGGGGATGACAATGGGGTTGGGCGGGGTGCGGACTATATTTCCTCCATGCCCATGCCCACCTAAAGTTTTCATACTTGTCCTCGCCCCATCACTAATGACCGATACAACTTTCAAATCCACCCCTGCCCCACTAGGTTTTATCTAAAATCTACCTTCGCCCCATCACCCACTTGGGTGCCCATACCCACTTCATATTCATTTTACTCACCCCGTGTATATCTCCAAAAACACCTAATATTTTTCTTAAAATAATAGTTTTATTATTAAATTTTTAATAATTATTTACATAAAAATATTATAGGTAACACATGTTCATTATGGATAAATAATAGTTTATTATATATATATATATAATTAGTGTGTACATGGCTAATCTAGTGGGGCGGGGCGGGGATGAACTTATAACCACACATGACCCAATACCCATGGTGGGTATCATTTTCATATCCATACCCATTCCACCCCCACTAAACCTATCTCCATACCTTCCCTATTGGGGCAAATGCGGGACAGACCTTCACCGAAAATCACCCCAATGTCATCCCTATCGACAACTCATGCAATA
Source organism: Rubia yunnanensis (assembly GCA_037428765.1). NCBI lineage: Eukaryota > Viridiplantae > Streptophyta > Magnoliopsida > Gentianales > Rubiaceae > Rubia > Rubia yunnanensis. The sequence continues at coordinate 78,060,528 of CM075065.1, forward strand.
GAAACCTTTGGTTAGGATGTAGGGTGTACTATTCTTTGCAAGGGGAGCTAATATTTGACCCCATATTATGATAAATACAAAAAAATTACTCCTTCTGTTCCAACTCTATTTGCACTGTAATCATTATCATGTTGTTCAGGAAAGATGTTTGACCGCTAATATGTTTACCTACGTATAATAACGATAAATGAAAAATTGATATTTAGAAACTACTTGTTACGATGAATTCATACGATAATATTGTTGTTCATATATCTATTCAAATATGCGGTCAGACTTTAAATAGAGAATAATGTCAAAAAAATAGAAGTGCAAATAGAGTTGAGATGGAGGGAATAAGATCATAACAACATGACCAAATACCAGACACAAAAACTGTTGAAGGATAAATCTCAATGAAAATATTAGTGATAAGCATGGAATAAATAGATACAAGAGTGAGCCCTAGTAGAGTCCTACAACGACTCCATTACCAAATATCTTGACTAATTTTACTCCTCTAGTCTAACACCCCCCCTCAAATGAAGCGTCAGATTGACCAAACCACAAAGCTTGGACCCAAAGAACTCAAATAAGGGACAGTGAGAGCCCTTGGTGAAAATATCTACTAATTGAAAGGATGTGGGCACGTGACTAATTTTGAGCTTGCCTGCAGCAACTAGTTCCCTCATGAAATAGTCGTCAATTTCGATGTATTTCACTTATTTATGAGCGACCAGATTTTGGGCCAAGAAAATTGCATTATTGGTGTCACAAAGCAATAATGGCGATCCAACCAATGGGAAATGAAAATCACAAAGCAAATGAGAGAGCCAAACCAACTCAGCAGTAGTGTTGGCCAAGGCTTGATATTCCAATTCCAAATTTGAATGAGAAACTGTGGGCTGCTTCTTGAAACTTCAGGAAACCAAGTTGCCACCCAAGAAGACTGCATAGCCGCTAGTCGAACGTCGAGTTTCCAAGAAACGAGCCCAATCAACATCCCAATAGGCCATGACCTCAGAAGAGAGATCAACACAGAAGGTAAGGTCATGATGGAGAGTACCACCAATATAACAAAGAATTCGAGTGACAGAAGCAACATGATCCTTACAAGGGTCCTGTAGAAACTAGCTGACTGGATTGACCACAAAGGTCAAGTCAGGGCATGTGATAGTCAACTACTGGAGAGCACCGGCCAAGGAGTGATGGAGAGTTGGATTCCCAAATGGCTCACTAGTACTCATATGGAGCTGAGATAATGGAACAAAAGGCGTGGACACAGGAGCGGCATCGCTTATTACAACACGACAAAGAATGTCACGAGTATACTTGGCCTGCCCTAGAAACAGACCAAAGGGAGTGGTAGTAACCTCTAACCAAAGGAAGTAGTTTAGGGACCCAAATCCTTGATTGAGAACTCGCAATCAGTCTGAGTGATAAACCAGCGAATCATGAAAGCATCATTGCTGGTCAAGATAATGTCATCTACATAGACAAGAAGATATAGCAACGTAGAACCCTGGAAGAAGAAAAATAGAGAGGTATCTTCTAAGCTACAAAGAAAGCCAAGATTCCAAAGATAAGTGTTGAATCTGTGGAACCAAGGTCGAGGAGCTTGCTCAGTAGGTAGCCTTCCGAAGACAACACATATGATCTGGTCGAGTGGGGTCATTGTAACCAATAGGCGGGGATATGTACACGGGAGTGTCAAGAATGCCATTTAGAAATGCATTCTTGACGTCAAGCTAGTGAAGAGGCCACCGTTGAAGAGTAGCAATGGCAAGGAAGTGTGAACAGTAGAGGCTTTGATTACGGTGCTGAAGGTGCGGTCAAAGGCAAAACCTGGGATATGAAAGTAACCTTGAGCAACAAGGCGATCCTTGTAGCGATCAATGCTATCATCAGGGTGATACTTCAGGCGGAAAACCAATTTGGACCCCACAACATTGACATTCAATGGGCGAGGCACTAGATCCCATGTGTGTTGGTAACGAAGAGCTGTTATTTCCTCATCCATCGAAGCAACCCACTGTAGGTCACAACCTACAATGCGATAGTCACGTGGTTCTAATTGAGTGAGAAGAGCAATAAGAAAACCAAAAACCACATAATTTGAATAGCTCTTTGGACGTCGAGATCCATCCTGGGTCCTCATAACCATATGATGGGTTTGAGGTAGAGGAGAATTAGGGTTAGAACCAGAAGATAAAGATCCAGAAAATACAGTTGGGGACACAAGAGGGGACTGAACTAGAGGTGTCGGCGGTGCAGGAAAACATGGGTTGGAAGCAGAAATCGAGCAAGGCAAAAAAGGAGAGGCCGGACTCGATACCTCCGTCGAAGTGCCATCAATTGCGTAAACCAACTCAGGATCAATGAAGGCCGAAAAGTCCAAGGAGGAGAACGGTTGAGCAAGTCCATCAGTAGGAGCAAATTGAAAACACCCCTCATCAAATTGGGCATGCCGAGTGATATGGATATGACCAGTTGTGCAATCAAGACTCTGCAATTCTTTATAGTGAGAATTGTAACTAACAAACACACATGGAATGCTACACGGAGACAATTTATGTTCAACATAGGGGTGAGCGAAAGGATAAACTCGATAGCCGAAGGGTTGGAAGTTGGTATACAAGGGGGAACGACCAAACAACAAGGAGTTGGGTGAGGCGTCGTCAAGAACAAATATGGACAAACGATTAATGGTATAAATGGCAGTGGCAAAAGCATCATCCCAATGAGAGAGTGGGAGATGAGAGTGGAAGAGCATCATTAAATCCATTTCAACAACATGGCGATGTTTGTGCTCAGCTCTGCCATTATGTTCCGGAGTGTAAAGGTAGGACATTTGACAATGAATCCCTTGGTAGTGAAATGAGAGTGAAGCCGATTGTTAAGATTTTCGATAGCACCATAACTCTGAAAAGTCTTAATAGTTTCCGAAAACTGATTCTCGACAAAAGCTTCAAACTGAAAATAAGTGTCTACGAAAATCAATTTCCGACAGAAAGGATAGTGAATCTAGAGCAGTGATCAACAAACAATGTATAAGAAGAAAAGCCATTTCCAGATAAAACCGGGGAGGGACCCCCCCCCCCCATATATCACAATGAATCAATTCAAAACACAAGAAGCCCGTTTAGGGTTTTCATCAAATGACTGCCTTTTACCTTTGGCCACAACACAAGGGGCATAAGGTTAGGTTTAGGTATTAAAGAAGAAACTATCAAATCTCTAGTTTAATCAATAGGGAAAAACATTATTGGACACATGGCCCAAACGATCATGCCACAATTTCAAAGAGGCACACTTCTTTTTTTGCTGAAATAAAGACACCAGTGCTGCTTCGCCCTTGTCCAACACGTACAACCCATTCTCACTGTGGCCCTTGTCCACGACCGCTTTGGTGACTTTGTGCTGAATAATAAAATTTCGATCATCAAAGATAACAATAGCATCAAGATCTCTCGTGAGTTTACTAATCGACAACAGGTTCTTCGTAATATCAGGCACAAGTAAAACATCAAATAATCGTAAAGAAGGAGTAATTTGACAGTCACCGATAGATTTAGTAAGGATAGAATCACCATTTCGAACAAAAACGCGAGAATTACCATTATAAGGAGTTATAGTCCAGAGGCTTAATTCTAAAGAAGCAAAATGATTGGTTGCTCCAGAGTCAATATACCAATCAAAGGCAATCGTGGAAAGTTCCAACTGCAGCTCAAACTAAAAATCATCAGCAAGGTGAACCGATTATACTTGGCGAGAATGAGAAACCAAACGGTAACAACTAGAAGCCGCGTGACCCGTCTTTCCACACCATTGATAAAGAAAATCTGAGCCACGAACACGACCAAGAAGATTGTCTCAACCTGCGGAACGACCATGGCCGCCAATCCGGCCAGTTCTGCGGGTGTACGAGCCCCATGCATAGGCTCCACGCGCGGGTGCGTAGCCCCATGCACCACCTACTGCGGACGGTTAACGCTTATCAGATGTGACAAAGGCTACTGGATGGCTCACAGTGGTGTTGGGGTTACTGAATGCCTACAAATGTTTCACGAAGGCTTCATGGTTCTCCTCGGCCACGACATCAACATAGTTTGGTGTTGGAGAACGGTGCAACAAAGGGGCACTAAAGTCCTTGAATTCGGCCCCCAAAGTAGTTCAAAACCAGATTACCTGATCATCATCACTAGCAGGAGAATCCATAGCAGCAAGTTTATCAAAAATGTCCTTAAACTTCAAATGCAATTCATGAACAGGCCCAGTACGGCGAAGACCCAAAACTTGAACACGTAGATTCAGAACAGTAGATTTTTCAACGATTATGAAACACCATGGCAAGAGTATTCCAAATATGAGCAGCGGTGTCACAAGAAGAAATTTCGGACATTACCTCGGCCGAGATCGATGAAAGAATGAGACAAGTTTTTCATCATCGGATTTCCAAAGGCCATAGGCGGCGCATCGTTCCTCATATTCCTCATTTTGAGCAGCACTCACAGACGATGGTGATGCAGCAGAGAGATACGATGCAGCTGTGGGAGGCCCCGGGAGAGCAGGGCATGGTTGAGTGCCGTCGAGATGTCCGCAGAGCTTCTGTGAGCGAAGAAGATGCTGAACTTGCTTCCTCCACATCATGTAGTTGGAAGAGTCCAGCTTGATGTTCAGAAGATGAATTAGATTGTCGTACAAAAGCTTACCACCCACCATGAAATTTCCGTTCAAAGATGCGAGAAAGGGAGGGTAAACGGGCGAGAAAAGGGAGGGTCTGGGAGTATGTAGATGAAGGAAATATTGAGAACTTTTTTTTTTTAAGTTAAACCATCCGAGGATGGGGGGATATTTATAGGCTCCCCTAACCATGAAAATGGAAAAATTGCCTGAAAGATTATACATGTGTACAAAAGAGTCATCCTTATGATGATCCTAGAGCAATCAGTAGCTCATGAAGCATAAAAAAATTGCTATGAAAAAGATGTTGCTACCTGAAGTAGCCTAAAGTTAAGCTAATCTAGAGAAAATTACTTTCTATATATATCATTCTGCTGTTTTCCATAAACCGATCGACGAGTCGAGAAAACGAAACTCCAGTATGTCCGTGGAAAACAGCTGAAAGAAAAAAATAGAAAGAAAAGTAGACAGAGCCAAAAGTTTCTCTGTGTTTCGTTAGTCGAAATGGAAAAGGTTATGGGGATCATTTGACCGGAAGATGGCTTGATCATAATCTCTTGATAGTACAGGGCTGAAGCTAAGAATCTTTGTGGAAGTCATGTTTGAGTCCAGTGGAAGAAGTCCGCAAGTCATCCCAGACACCAGCCAACCTGGTGCAACAAAGAAAGGCAGAGTAGATTCCATTCCATTGATTTGAAAGCAAAAAGATATCACGACATCAAGAACCTACTCGTATACAAGGCAAACCAAGTCTGTCTAGAGATATAAGTCCTCTGAGCACAGGAGGAGCTAACTGAATATCTATATTACCTTGTAGATCATTCTCTATTGGGTATTTAGCCAGAAAATCCGCAACACTATTAGCCTCTCTATGAATGTGTGTAATTGGGTATTTTGTATGCTTAAGGCTAAGTGCACTACAAATAGAAAAGTTCATCCACGGGGCAGTCATCGGATTATGAATACCTCTAACAACAGTTAAGCAATCTGATTCCAGTTCACAATTTGCAATATCCAACTCTGCACATATTTCATATCCTAATTGAATAGCTATTAATTCAGCATGTAATGCTGTAGGAGATTGGAAAATTTTGGTTCGCATTGTAATTACATTCCCAAAAGTATTCCTAACTATTACAGCTGAAGAAGACAAACCAGACATTTTCCATGAGGCATCTGTATTGATCTTATATCCCAAGAAAGGTTTCTTCCATGTTACAGCAATTAAAGGTTTTCTTTTCTTGGAATGAATGTGAGGGATAATGTTAGACTCAATCCAATACTTATGCTTATCTATCTTTCCAAAAAGGTGATGGACAGTGAATATATCATGGATGATGCATTTAATCTCATGTAAGCAGGCTACAGTGGAGAAAAGTTCATTATCATAATTGATTTTGTTCCTCTTTACCCACAGGATCCATATTGTAACCAGAAGTGAAGCAGTGATAATCTGAGAGTGAATCTTAGTTTCAGCATTAAAAGAGAGGAAAAATTCAACTCTGTGCTTCAACTGTTCAAACATAGGTTGCTGAAAATGTATCAAATCACCGACTTTGTCCCAAACAACAATAGAAGATGGACATGAATTGAAAAAATGGTCTAGATTATCAGTATGGTTCTTGCACAGAGGGCACATAGATGCAAATCGGAAACCTAACCTAGCTAAAATATTGTCAAAAGGCAAAATGCCATTCATTGCACGCCACAAAATGACTGACATTTTTCTGGGGATGAAACAGCTCCATACCTTGGGAAGGTGTCTGATTCTAACTTTCCTTCGCCTGAAAGTGTGATATGCCGATCTGATTGTGAACATACCGTTTGTGTTTGGTGTCCAAATCAACCTGTCCTCATGTTGATGCTCCAATTCTACCACCTGCAAAGTGGCAAGTATATTGGTAGCCAAATATGGCTCCAGCTGTGGGAGGAGGTTAGCTTTATTTTGTATGAAGAACCTAAGGGAAATATCCTCGAATGGAATATTTTGCCCATCTGGCCATTCATAGAAAAGAGCCCCTTCGCCAGTCCAATTTGAGTTCCAAAAGGAGCACTCCCCCAGACCAAATATTGAGAACTTGATCCAATTGTGCATTATAAAGAGAAACCGGATGCAATTGTGCATGATATTATATATGGATACAATTATGGAGGACGCATTCACCCTTTTTGATTTTTTTTCTACTTTTTATTTAGAGGACGCATTCACTCGTATTTTGTTATTTTTTTAAACAATTTTATTAAGAGGACGCATTCCATGAATGCGTTCTCGGATTATATATATATTTTAAAACAATTTTGTTTGGAGGACTCATTTCCTGAATGCGTCCTCAATATTTTTTTTTTAATTTTTAAAACGAATTGTTTAGAGGACGCATGAATGCGTCCTCATGAATTTATTTTTTAAAATAAACAAATGTGCTTATTTTATATTGTTAAAAAATTTTAAATACTGTTTGAATTATACCTTTTTAAAATCAGTGTTATTAAAAATGGGTATTGAATTTGACATGTATATATGTATATAAATTTTTTTGTCCCACATTTTATTAGTAAAATATATAAATTGTAATTTTAATCAGTAAAATATATAATTTGTAAATTATTCTTTATATATTTTTTTGGTGAATATAGTGCATTCGTAGACTCGTGTTTGTTTTATGTTATTCTAAAAATAACAGTAATATATAGTAGGAATGAATATAATTAAACATAAATGTACAATATGTGGAGGAGACGTGTAAAACGTAAATAAATGAGTGCTAAATGTCATCATGTAATCTACTAACGACGGTCTCTGCAAAGCTTTCCACCTGTTCCACATGGTGGAGGACGTATGGTGCGGCATGTGCATCGTGGGATGACCATCTCAGGAGAAAAATGGATAATGTCATCTGGCGCTCCCTCTGTAAAATCCTCCTGCATATCATCATCCGTGTTCTGCCATGAACCATGTTGGACATGTGCAACACCACCAGTATCTAATGGAGCAGCATGTGACATGTATTGATGACTCACAGTGGGAGTATCATATGCCGTGAAATCTGTTGTAGCCATGTCAAACTGTGAGGATCCACCATGTGACGGTCCGACATGACTAGGAAGGGGTGTAAGATATGCATTGAAATCAGCCGTAGTAGTGTCATACTGTGATGGTCCACCGTGTGATGCTCCAGCGTCTGTCGGACACACATTTGAAGTTCCAGCTTGTGATGAACCAATGCGGTCTGTATGGGCACGAGCACGCGGTCGCCGACCACCCTGTCGACCAGGTGGAACTGGACGGTGGCTTCTAATGCTAGTGTAACTCACACCCGGTGGAGGTTCGTCACATTGCACAAATGGCTGGTGAAACTGCAGTCTGGAGGGATCATGTGCATACTGTAGAGTACGGGTGGCAACATCGCGTACCTCCCTGATCATGTTCGTGATACGTGGGGGATAATCGTCCAAATTCGTATCCAACATGATTCTCATCTGAGACATTGCTTGCAACTACAACAATGAGGTGAATATGTTAGTTAAATAATATTGAGGAAACATATAGTATTAATTGTGAAAACTAGTAGACATTAAGGAAATATTGTATACTCCAGAGTAGCCCCATCTCCATGAAAACCCTCCGCAATTGTTTCGGCCCGGCCTGGCTGATCGACCAGGGTCACTGTTCTCCGAAAATACCACTCCATGTATTCTCGATTGGGCGTGTACGGATCCGCTGGCCCTTGTACATAAACTTGTCGCTGTCCTCGATGTTCCCAAGCATCGATATATTTTCTCAGTTCCACACGCCAATCCAATCCTGACCTCTCTCGACGGTCTCTAGCATGAAGTAGTTTTTGTTCATCCTTACTGACCAACTGGATGGGTATTAGCTGGATGAGGCCAAACTGCCTGAGAACATGATGTACGTGATGGTACTCTACGACATGCCAGCTAATGAGGTCAACAGATAATAGCCAGTTGTTGCTACCGGCCGTACAATAATATGGGAGTTGTTGCACGACATCCTCTGTGTACGGCTGCCAAATAAACTGCAATAATAGGTAGTTCTTGTGGTTAGCTCTGAGAAACCCTTATAACCATTAGTTGAAGTTCAGGAAATCTAAATTTCAATATACCTATCTGTCATAAAGAGATGTTAGCTGATCGTGGTACACTTTAAGTACGTGCATAGGTGATTGGGATAAATCGTGCCGCACTCTCCACCTGTTAGGAATAGAGTGATTCCTAGTAATTGCCTTGCAGTTAAAAAATTGACTCCCGGTGAATTCAATACGTACCTGGATCCAACAGCACTCATTGTGACGATCATTGGTAGTCGTCCGGCCGGACGGATGGATGAGATTAGCTCCCATGCCCACAGCTGACAAAAAAATTAAATAAAATTTAATATAATATACGAGGTCACGATCGACAGTATGTACAACTGACAAGATTAACCAACAATGTTACCTGTAGCAAGACTAGTGGTCCAGATATGGATTTCACTTGTGGGATGGCAGAGTCACATAAACACCTGTACAAGTGTGCCAAAATGGCACTACCCCAACTGTATTGATGTGCTGCACCGAGGTCCATCAGTAAAGACAAATTAAGCAAATGGATGAGGTGTCCGGATGTGTCTGACAATAGCATTCCACCACCAGCAGTAGAATGAAAACCCTAGCCCGTTGTTGACAATCTACCTCAGTAGCATGAACAGGGAATGGACTGTGTAACAAGTCTCCCAACCAGCTGGCCTTTATGCGATCTCCTCTAATAACACTTGCGTTCGGTGTAGCCCCTAGGTAGTCTCCACATATTGTCTGCCAGTCCTCTATGCGTCCGCTAGTGTCCACTCCAGTAATAGGCATGCCATCAATCGGTAGACCCCATAGCATGCTAACATCCTGCAAAGTTATCGTAGCCTCCCCAATTGGCAGGTGTAACGTGTGAGTCTCAGGTCTCCAACGCTCCACTAAGGCTGTGACTAGAGAATGATCAATGTGCATCGATGCGGAATCCAAAAGTTCTTGGAATCTAGCTTCACGCACGTAGCGCATAACTGGATCAGGAATTTGACCAGTCCAACAAGCCCCATCGCACCGCCTCACCTGCAGTACCTCATCCTCTAACTGACCATTGTACAGAGCACGTGCACGGTGCTCCTGCTGCAGGTACAGTAATTCATCGTCAATGGGACCCGGATGATACATGGTGTATCCCTGCTGATAATCAGAATCACCTGGTAAAAAAACACAATCAAGCTTTCCAAATAAGTAACAAAATTACAAGTGCATTGATATTCAAACCAAATCGTACAGTAGCTTTAGTTTAGAAAAGTACACATAATCGTAAATATTCAAAATAGCCGAATACACAAATAACAAATACAAAGTAACAAATACCAAATACAAACAACTGACACTAATCACGCACTCGTCTATGGCGGCCTCTGGAATCACCCGACACCCTCTCATCCATTTGAATCTTTCTCCTTCTCTCTACATACTGTCCACGCCTCCTGTTGCATAACTTTTCAATATCGGGAATCAGCCTCCAACTAGCACATTGCCATAGTGATGGATCTCGTAGAGGCATAAAACCCTGACTATATTGCTGCAAGTAGGTGGTCGTATGATATACCTTGTCACATAGAGTAGCTGGGTCGTCACCCCTATGCCTACAGACGGCCAATGCATGTGAACATGGGAATAAAAAAATTTTCCATTCACGAAAAGTATACAACTTTCTCCGGTATTTGACCGTGTACTGGCTCTCACCAATGCTGCCATCAATGGTCCTTGTCACAACCCTATAAGTCTGTGACGCAATCCCAAAAGCAGTGACAATATGTCCTTGTGCCAACGTGCCTTGCTTCTGAAATTTTTTCCAAATTCTAGAAGGGAACACAAACCTAAACATTTGAACATCATTTTAGAGTCAAGAAACTAGGACATCAATCCACAAAGAACTGTAATGAATCTAGAAAGTACCTCCAATTCGTGGCATCCATTACCCTTTTAGCAAACATTTCAACTGTTCGCTTGAAGGTCGCTTTGACACACGCAGTTATCGGGAGATGTCGTGCACACCTTAAACAGTTGTTGAAGCTCTCTGACAAATTGGTTGTTAGAATTCACCAACGTCGATCACCCTCATCAAATGCAAGCACCACTTACTGGTATCATGTTTTACCAACTATTCCCAAGCAGACGGTTCGATGCTCTCCAACTCCTCCTTGTACTCCCTCCATCTGCTCTCTTGTTTGGCACCACCAAGCTTCCAAACTAGAGTCTTCAAAGGCGCATTCTTGAACTTCCCACTGTCAGCACTAAGGAAGCTTGATTGAAAATGACGCAAGCAAAATCGGTGGAATCTAGCTGGCTCCCTCCATTCGTCTGTCCATCTCATTGCATTTAAAATTCCATCATGGCGATTAGATATAATACAGATTGGCCTATTATCACCACCTACCACGTGGATACATAGTCTCCGCATGAACCAGTCCCAACTCTCATTTGTTTCACCGTCAACAGTGGCATAAGCAATGGGGAGTATGTAGTCGTTCGAGTCATGTGTCACGGTAACTAGCATTGTGGCATTGTATGCACCTCTCAAATGAGTGCCATCCATGCTAATCACCGGCCTGCAGTGGCGAAAAGCATCGATAGCCTGACCAAATGCCCAGAAAACGAACTTGAATTTCCAGCACCCACGCCCATGTATTCTATCGGGTACATCTGCCCACTCAACAACGGTGCTTGGATTTGCCCTGACTAGCTCATCCATATATGTCAGCAACTGTTCAAAGGATTCCTCCCAAGTTTCGAGCACCAAATCAATAGCCTTCTGTCGAGCATACCACGCCTTCTTATAGGAAAGGGTCATATTAAAATCCGTCTTCACATGCGCTTGTACATCTTTCACAGTGTAAGAAGGGTTAACGTCAATGTGATGGCGAATTACACGGGCGATCATCAACGATGTCAGGTTAGTGTTACCCATCGATCGACCAGCCCCAACACAAGCATGACTACTTGCCCATTTGGTGATCTCCCATATGCCATGCGAAGCCTTTTCGCTGGCTCTAGCAACCCATTGACAATTTCTGCTTCCTTCAACCACATCATTACATTTCGCATACCATGTGCATGGCCGGCTCTCCACGACTCTGTGTTCTCTATTCATCATGGAACTCCACCTCGAAATAGCTTCTACCAATTCTGGCTTCGTCCAGAATCGCATACGCAATTCCACTTCGCCAGTCGCTTGAACATAATGAGTAAATTCATCACCACAATTTGTTGGGTCATAGCCATCCTCATCGGGGCCCCCATAATCCCTAAAGTAGCCCTCCGTATCAGGATTCACCAAATTACGAAACGACGGGGGTACAATGTTCGTACACACCACTTCTTCATCTTCGTCCCCTGGATTCAAATCAGTTGATAAGGAATGATCATCTTCACTGCCTTGTCCAAGTTCCCCTTCCTCACCATCCTCATCGCTCCCAACATGACCGACAACATACTCACCAATTTCACCCACATAATCTCATCGAACTCATTCAGGTCCCCATTACAGCCACCATATATACCACCACTTATGGACGGCTGGGTGCAATCGACGTGAACATACGCATTGGGTTGGCTGGACTCACCAACGACAAAACCTTGGCAATCAACAGGGGATGGTAAGGTTGGCAAAGGTGTACCAGTTCTTCATGTTCCTCAACAACGACATGAAAGTGCCCAAACTAAGATCACCCGCACGGTCAGTGGTGCTTCTCACATTCTCCAGAACGATGTACAACTCTGCTGAGGGCAAGGACATTCGCTCAACACCGATAGTATATGGCTGAACCAATCAGCTCAGGACAACGGTAATATAATTTCAACTGAAACCCCCCCACTAGCAATACCAAGCCTTGTAAAAATTAAATGAACTAGCTCGGAGTGGCTTAACCCCCTTTCCAGAGTCACGTTCCACTCCGGTATGGGAGGGTCATAATACACACCCACAGTCAAATCAAACTTAATTTGACCCCCTCTATACAGGTACACAAGCAAAAATATCGAACTACTGTATTATACAAATAAATAACATTTAACTCGATATTCATAACGACAGTACACTATTATGCTTTTTTCATTTTCCAAACAATAGTACCACACTAATTAAACTATTACTACAACTTTAATGCAAATAATAGTAAACAAATCACACATAATCAATTCACATACATTCACGCAGCCTCTCTTTCAACAATTTCGCAGAATCAAGATACGTAATCACTCAAACAACGTACAATCTTTAAAAACATTATCATCAACAAGAACTTTACAAGTACTTCATAAATAATAATTTTACGCCTAATTTAATCGAAAAAAATAAGAGACCATATCGCACATAATCAATAAACACATTCGTATGATAATGAATTCTTTAAATACCTTTACAATATCACAAAAATTTGCAAAGGGGTCAACGATGGTCAATGGCGGTCAACGTCAGTCAATGGAGGTCAACGACGGATCGAGAATGCTCGGGCTGCGAAGTTCAGAAACATTTCATGATAAATTAAAAAACATACAACCAAACAACAATAGGAAAGCTAGAAAAATTACCCAAGAACTTTGGAAACGAAGGGCGGCGACGAAACTCGGCCAATGACGCATTACACTATTATGCTTTTTTCATTTTCCAAACAATAGTACCACACTAATTAAACTATTACTACAACTTTAACGCAAACAATAGTAAACAAATCACACATAATCATTTCACATATATTCACGCAGACTCTCTTTCAACAATTTCGTAGAATCAAGATACATAATCACTCAAACAACGTACAATCTTTAAAAACATTATCATCAACAAGAACTTTAGAAGTACTTCATAAATAATAATTTTACGCCTAATTCGATCGAAAAAAATAAGAGACCAAATCGTACATAATCAATACACACATTCGTATGATAATGAATTCTTTAAATACCTTTACAAGATTACAAAAATTCGCAAAGGGGTCAACGACGGTCAATGGCGGATCGAGAATGCTCGGGCTGCGAAGTTCGAAAATATTTCACGATAAATAAAAAAACATGCAACCAAACAACAATAGGAATGCTAGAAAAATTACCCGACAACTTTGGAAACGAAGGGCGGCGACGAAACTCGGCCAATGACGGAGCAAGATGAAGAAACGGGTTTGGATTGCAGATGAAGAAATGGGTTTGAATTGCAGATGAAGAAATGGCTGGGTTAAATGAAGAAACGGATGACTGAATGGCTGAATGAAGAAACGGATAGCCTGCATTATATACAAACTGAGGACGCATTGGAAGAAAGCAACCTCAAGGCTCACGGGTTTCTTCAAAATCCCATGCAAAGTCAACAAACTCAGCTGCATGCATGCAAAGTCAGGTCAGGAATATCTGGAAATTTCTGCAAAGTTTTGCCCAGGGAGGATGCATTAGCACAATGCGTCCTCATGCCAAGTCAACAAACTCAGGCGCATGCATGCAAAGTCAAGTCTGCAAAGTTTTTAAGCACAGGGAGGACGCATTAGCACAATGCGTCCTTATGCAACGTGGATTTTAAAAAAAATTAAACCGAGGACGCATTCCAGCAATGAGTCCTCTTTTTCCCCTGACGAAAAAAAATATTAATGCACCGAGGACGCATTTGCCAAATATATCCTCAGGCATTCAGAACCAAAAAAAATGGAAAACCTAGAGGACGCATTGTGCTAATGCGTCCTACACACTTGTATCCAAGGCTAGACAATGTAGCCAAATATATAGAATTTTTCCGAAAATATTTGCTTGGGAATATTCTGGGAAGATTTGAACGTAGGGTAGGTGTAGAGTAGAGTAGGGAATATTGGGTACGTTTATGAAATTCTTTATGAAAAGAAATTTAATTTTTCCATTAATCATCAGTAATATTTACAAAAGGTGGAGTTGTTCTCCATGAAGTCCTATGAAGTGGATTGGTATTTTGAAACTGTACATCGGTTCGCAATTGAATTTTCTTTTCTAGTAATCCATTTGAATACAGGGTTGCCTAATGTTGGTGTGAATAATTTTATATCATTAATAAACCTAAATCTGACCAATTCATATCTTTCGATTGAAGGTCATGTATTACTTGTTGTGCGTCGTCTTTGATGACCTTAGAGAAGATATTTTGTTCTATGCACTTGATGGCTTATGTTAAAGCTATTGCTTCAGCTATTTAAACTGGGTATATATTCCTAACAAGCCATATTTTACCATGTACCCATTTTTTATCCCATGTATATACATGCCATTCCAAGCTTATTTCATTTGCTGATTTAGCCGCATCAAAGAAGAGAATAGGTTCTTATGTGCCACTCCCTTCTTCCTTATTAACCCTGTCATTTCGGTTTCGATTTCTATCGTTCGTCTCTTGACCTCTTACACTATTGATTTCTTTGATCTAGGATAGGGATTGTTGAACGACCTCAAAGGTTGGAGATAGTGTGCTTCACCATGTAGTAGCTGATTCCGGTGGAACCACAAGTGATTTGTCAAAATGGCCATTAATGACATCTTTTCTTTGTCAAGATCTAGTAATATGTCCCTTAACCATAGCGACGCTAATGGTTTCTGATGTGAGTATATTTCTCCATGTATATCCACTGTAAACCATACTTGATGAGCTAATGGTAGTGGAAATAGATGTGTTCCACTGAAGTATCTTCCAATGTACAAGTAAGGAAAAATTATTCTGCCGGGCATTTCCTTTGAAGAAGGTGTTTTGTAGTTGGAGTCTGGTCCTTGCATACTCTCTATATGAAATGGCTTATCCTTGGCGTCACTATTAGTTTCCAAATTTTGTTCCAGTGGGGTGATGGTCTAGTGCTGCTACCTGCCATGTGTCCTACATTATTCAAATATATAGAATTAATAGAAAGTTTATCGCCTGATTTTACCGAGTAATTTAAGCTGCCAGCTAATGCTGCTTCATCTTTATCAAAAGTATTTCTGATCAATGTAGAGTTCCATTTTGTTCCATTTGCTTCTGTTAAGTGGTCAACTGTGACATCTTCCGGGTAATCCCATGGAAGCGAATTTGGCTTTGCTTCTCCCTGTCTTGGTAGCCATAAGTCTGATTTGACTTTTGTAGTATTCCCTCGTCCTAATCTTCTTTGGACTCTATGAAGTAACAGGTCTCTGCCCTCAATAATAGATCGCAGGCATGGGATGGTCTGTAACCAGTACATGCTTCAAGGATGGAGGATTGTGGATGATATCTTTCCTTTATTAGTAATGCTATTTTAGACAATGGGTTTGTTAGAAATCTCCAAGCTTGTTTTCCCAATATTGCTTTGTTATAATGTTTGAGGTCTTTAAATCCTAATCCTCCCATGGATTTTTTTTATACACATAGAAAGCCATTTTTCCCAGTGAATTTTCTTCTTCTCATCTGTGATCCCCCACCAGTAATTCACATATGTTTGGTGGATGGAATCTATCAGGGTACCTGGAAGCGTGAAACAAGACATTGTATAGGTGGGCATAGCTTGTAGGACTACTTTAATAAGTACCTCTTTTCCTCCCTTTGAAAGTTTCTTATGCTCCCAACCTTGAACTTTTGTCTAGATTTTTGTCTTTAATTTTTTACTAATTGCAGTTTTGATCATCCAAAAGTTGTCGGTAAACCCAGATATTTTTCTAGCCTTTCAGATTCCATCATTCCCATGATCTCTAGAATAGTGGTTCTCGTTTGTCGATCAATATTAGGACTAAATGATATGACTAATTTTTCAAAGTTTACTTTCTCTCCCCAGAGTGCCTCTTATTCTCTTGGTATATGTTTTAATTGGGTGGCTTCCCTCTGGGTAGCTTCTCTAAAAATCAAAGTGTCATCAGCAATGCAAATTATACCTTGCCCCCGGGGTACGTTGTCGATTGTATCCCCAGGGTTGTACGGTAACTGTTATGGAATTTACACTACATGATTTACTTCCCTACATTCTCTCCACTTTCTCCACCACGTTTTCCATAATTATTTGTAAGCCTAAAATTCATAACAATTCTGAAAGGTTAGTTTTTTCTCTCCATGTTCTCCATTCCTTCATTTTCACATTTTGAATCCAAAAATTCTTGGACGTTTTCATTTTTATTTTCCTTTTTACATTTGTCAAATCATCTTGGACGTGAATAATTTTACTTTCTTACCAATTATCAATGGCAACAACAGAAATCAGTAATCATGGCATCATCATACCTTTCAACAATGGTAGTCAAGAAGGTATATTTATTATTTTTTTGCAAACATCTTTGAAAAGTGAAAGTGGAGCTCCAAATTTCTTTATGGTGAGGTATGTGGATTGGAGACGTGATTGACATATTTATACTTGTGGCTGATTTGGTTTAATTCAGATTCCTATATGTGCATCTTATATATGTAGAATCTGCATTTTAATACTAATATTTGTACATTATAATATTTTTATAATAATTAAAATTAAATTATAATAATGTCTTATGATATATAATATACTAAATATGGCACTCCTAGAGAGTGCATTGTAAAAAAAAATTCCCATCCTTAGTTTATGATTATTCTTTGATATGCAATGTGCATACAAACTCTTTCAATTGTGAAGTCTATTTATGCTTTAAGTGCATTGTAAATACAATTATGCAATATTTTTTTTCTATTTAGTTGATGCATTTCTTTTAAATGCAGTGTTCATAATACAACTTAAAATTGTCCAGTCCATTAATCTAGAAGTGCATTGTTAAAGAAGTGATGAATTATTACATTAATACGTTAATTACCACTATTTTCTATGCAGTGTGCATATTATGTCATTGAATTGTGCATTCCATTAATAGTGTACTTGCACTGAAAATTTTTATGGTAGATTATTTTTCCATATATACTTAGTTTATATACTTGAGTATATCCTAGCTTATTCAATTAAACATGTTTTCAGAATGATGCAAGTTCTTCTTCTATATTTGTTGAGGAGGCTATCAAGAATATTAGTAGGGACAAGTTGTACAATGGTTATGCATATACCATTGGATTTGGAACTAGATATCATAATAAAAGTTTTGTTTATAGTACGAACCAACTGAAGGGAAGGGATTTTGTTTTTTTGAAGCAGGGAAACAAGAAAGAAAGAGTTGATATTGATAAGAAATACACAAAGTTTGATGTTCAAACAGGTTGCATGGCAATAATTTCCTTTGAAATAGACGTGGATGGGAAATGGGTCGTGTGGAGGTATGACATGGTTCATCATATTGTGGAGGCATGGCATGGTTCATCATACTTTCTGTCCTCCAGATGAAATTTATCCCATCAAATCATATAGGAATATTAGCCAAAATCATCTTGATTTACTGAAGAAATTATTTGACTCAAGAGTGCATGCCGTGGATGCTATTAGATACATGAGATCTGATGTCGGAGGCCCCGAGTCACTTGGTTTTACTCATAGAGATGCCTACAATGCACTTGCAATAAAAAATAGGAAAATAATAGATGGGGTGGTGCACAAAGTCTTATTAACATATTCAAGCAAAGACAAGAAAACGAGCATGATTTCTTCTATGATTTTTAGATTGACACAGATGCCTGCAGTTTCATTAGCTTCTTTTGGAGAGACGGCAAGATGAAATAAGATTAAATGATTTTTGGCGATTTGGTAATTCATGACACTAGTTATTGTACGAACAAGTACAACATTGTTTGTGCTCCGTTTGTAGGAGTAAATAGCCATATGTACAATTGTATG
The DNA here is from genome assembly GCA_037428765.1 of Rubia yunnanensis. NCBI lineage: Eukaryota > Viridiplantae > Streptophyta > Magnoliopsida > Gentianales > Rubiaceae > Rubia > Rubia yunnanensis. The sequence continues at coordinate 78,078,958 of CM075065.1, forward strand.
TTTAGATGTGGCTTTGTATTGAGTGAGAAAGTTGAGTCATCTGCTTGGTTGTTCAAGGCATTTCTTAAGCCGGTAGAAGGCTTGCAACCTAAAACTTTGATGACTGATCAATATCCAGCAATGACTTCTGCAATTAAGTTGTCTTTTCCAGAAAGTCGTCATAGATTTTGTTGTTGGCACATAGGTGAAAATTCAAAGAAGCACATTCAACACTTATGGAACAAAAATGTATTCCTTGATTTATTTAATTGCGTGCTCATGTACTGTGATACAATTCAAGAGTTTAACTAATTCTGGATGAGGTATGTTACTTATTATAGACTTACATAATTACGTTTACATTGCACATTACTTTGTTTCAAATACACATTATGTTTTGACCATTGCACTTGTATTGAATTATTAAATAATATCTTGGTATTTATAATTGTGGGTGGTTCTATTTTACTCACTCGTCTGTATATTGTCTAACGTGAATTTTTTGTTTTAAATTGAAGGATGACAAAGGATTATGATCGTACTAACAATCCATGGTTGAAAAGGCTTTACGGGAAAAAAATAACAATGTTGTCCAACATTCTCCAAAGACCGCTTCTCACCAGGTATTCTATCTTCGTAAAGGAGTGAAACTACAAACCATTTTGTTTCAAGAAGACTACATAAAACAACGTCCTTAGTCGGGTTCTACTACTGTTTTTGTGAAGTAGTGTATGAGTGGCAGAGCAATGAACGCACATAAAATACTCATTTATAGGGGTGTTTAAATATACCCAGCTCGTCCATCCGTCGGCCCGATATAAAATTTATTGGGTATTTTTAAATTTTTTGGGCCGGGTAACCGACCCGTAAATTATGTAGTTTACCGGGTCCAGGTACGTGATGTAAAAATTCTAATTTCAGGTACCCGGGGTGCCCGGTATATTTATGTATATTTAATTAATATTAATATTAACTAATATAATTAGATTCTGACTTCAGTGACTTGGTAAGTTATAATTACTAAATTCATGACCATAGCCATGTTCCTCACCCTTGTTTTCTTTCTTCTTGTAGCTTCATTTTTTTAAGCATTATCCCAACACTGCTATGCATTACTTTTGTCAGTAATCAACATCGTGCTCTTTGATAGTGGTTTGAGACTTGGAGGTGGGATAAATATACCACTGCAGGAGTATAACATTTGGAGCTTGGAATTCATGGTGTAGGACACTAGACTAGTGGGTCCATTACACCATATTGGACCATTAGTGTTTGTTGATGTTAAAATTATATGTTTTTTTTATAAAAACAAATGTTACTTGAATAATTAATGGATGTAGATTGCAGACATATGATCAATTGTCTGAGGAAAATAAAATTTATTTTATACACATTTTGAAGAAAAATTTCAATAGTTTGTCTCGCCCGTTATCAAGCTCAGTTGCTCAGGTACATTAATGCTCTTTGGCAAAAAATTGATGCTCTTTGGCACGTACCATGATACCCAGCCCGCACAATCCGTGTACCCGCATTACAGGTACCCGGTTCTTTCAGGCCGGGGCATGGGCTGCATTTTCAACTACCTGCATGTGCAAGTACCCAGATATGCGGGTACCTGCATGTCTGAGTACCCAGATATGTGGTACCCGCATTTGAACACCCCTAGTTGGGAGGGATTTCCTTAAATGGAACTTCAAGATATCGACATTCTTTCACATGTCGTCCATATATCACAATTGATGCTTACAAGTTGCTCGAAGAACAATATATGAATAGAATATCCTGTAAACAACAAATACAATCATCATTGGGAAATGAGATTGTTTACATAGTTTAGAGGCCTGAGATTCAAGTTTTTGCTCACCAGGTGAAGTTTAACACTCACACTCATATAGTATGTTGTAGTTGCAGGAAATTTGAAGAGAACAGAATACTATGTTGCCACTGCTTATGGATTTTTAACATGATGCGTGTTGACAAAGTCCCCAATGTTTATATTTTAAAACGTGGACTAGATGTGCAAATCTGTGAATGAGTAGCTAATATGGGTGAGAATAGTTCAACTCAAAATCAAAGACTCGGACCTATTTTTCGGAGGACCAAGATGCAAAAACAATTATATGATCTGTTTTCTGCTAGTGAATCCAATAAAGGTGCAAGGCGTTGTTGTGAAGAACTTTTTAAAAAGACAAGAGAAGAGGTACAGAGCTATATCGGAACAATCTATCACTCGTAACCTGAATTAGACACACCGGAACACAGCCATACCATAGTATTGAATCCCAAAAAAACAAGAAAAAAGCCGAGAGGAATGAAAGGAAGAGGAGCACGAGGTCAAAGATTTCTAACATAATTAAGATGCGAAAAAAATTTACAAGGATGTATGGTAATCCGATCACCAGTGCTTGTGGAAGTCACTCTCATCCATTATTTGTTAATACATCTGTTCAGTAAGTATATTATTATTATTGTCCCTTTATAACTATGTTGTGTATTTCAAGAGTAATGCTTGTGTATTTCAATGGTATTTTTCTGCATTTCGATGGAAATTTATAAATGACTAATGGTTGTGCATTTTCATGTTATTGTTTGTGCATTTTCGAGTTGATGTTCGTGAATTTCAATGTTTGTTTGCATATTGAACCTCTTAATATCAACTAATATAATTCATTTGAACAAATAATGTTAATGGTATGGACAATTTTGTTACAACAAGAACCTTAAACCTTAAACCCATTTGAACAATAATGTTGATGGTGTAAACAATTTCTTACAACATGAACCCTAACTCTAACGTGTATGAAGTCAAGACCCAAAATACTAAACCCGTCGTTTAGGGTGTAGGGGTTTAGGGTTTAGGTTTTAGGGTTTAGTGTTGTTTAGGATTAGGATTCAAGGTCCAAGGTTCACTATTTAGGGTTTAGGGTATAGAATTAAGGGGTTAGGGTTTGGGCGTTTATGGTTCAATTTTTAGGGTTTAGGGTTTAATGTGCAGGGTTTGGGTTGGGGTTTATGGTTAAATGGTTCTAAGGTTTAGTGTTCAATGAGTTTAGGGTTTAGTGTGTAGGATTTTAGGTTTCGAGGGTTTTGGGTTTAACATTTAAAGGTTCAATGGTGAATGGTTTAGGGCTTACATTTAGGGTTTAGGGTTTACGTTTAGGGGTGGTTCAGGGTGTAATGTTTTGGGGTTAGTGTTCAGGGGGTTTCAGGTTTATGGGTTTTAGGGTGTAATGTTATGGGGTTAAGGTATAGGGTTTATAGTACATGTCATTATTGGAATGCGTGAACATCACAACTAAAATGCACAATTATGAATTCACCATTACACATTACAGTTTGAAAACTACGTACTGATTCAAAGTTTAGGGCTTTAGGATTTAGTTTTCAGGGTTTTGATTTACAAGTTTAGAGTTCACGGTGTAAGTGCACATGCCAATATTAAAATGCACGAACATCACAATTAAGATGCACATTTTATTAATTTACCATTACACATTATAGTTTGAAGACTGCTTTAACAGTTTACGATTTAATGCTTCAGGATTTAGATTTCATGGTTTAAAATTCATTGTACATGTCAAAGTTGGTGCACAAACTTTAATATTCAAATGCATATTCAGGAATTTACAATTACACATATATTTTAAAAACAACGTTAGTGGTTTACAATGTAGGGTTAATTCCATAGTATAAAAATTGCATATAGTGATAAATGTGAACATTCAAATGCACAAATATTGACATTACAATGCACATACATTACATTTAAGAGTTCATCTCTTGAAAGACGGTCTTTCCATAAGCAATGGAAATACCAAGGTTTGAAGTACAAATTAAAAGAAACGAAAAATAAAAATTTTGGCTTGCATGAATCGGGTAATAAACTTTATAACTACTACACATTGTATAATAAATTTTTAATATTACAACTAAGACCTTTTACCTTTCTATTATTCCAATTAAATCTCATCTTTCCATAAGCCCATGGAAAGACGGTCTTTCCCAAGACTTTGCCTACATTTAAATGGTTTATTGATTAATTTTATAGTTATAAATTACCTTAATGAACAATCTTTGTATTCTAAAAATGGAAACAGTTAATAAAATTGCTAATAGTGAAATGATCAAATCTTAAATCAAACGAGTTAATGTTTACCAATACAAATAAAAATCAAACCTAAACACCCATACACAAAGATCATACTTTATAACAATCTATATTTTTCAATTACTTAAAAACTACCATGCGAAGATTGGTCCTCACCTAATTTTTGACAGTTTTCTTCCGATGTTCCTTTGCACTTTGAATGACCACCTGTCGTACTCTATTTTCTGAAAACATGATCAGTGCATAAAAATATTTCTTCCTCAAGTTTTCCAACAATTTTAACTGCAATATATGTACACACATATATATGTGTGTGTGTGAATAAATTATATAAGTAAAACAAAAGTCTCAATTAAACTAAATCATTAAAACTTCTACTTGTATCATTTTTTTCCAGTCCACCATGCATGCTAGTTCGATAGTTCCACACAGCTTTTGAATGTTTCCATATGCCTCATCAAGCAAATTCCAGCCTCACAAACATTCATTTTATTTTTCCATTGCAGCTCCACTTGGATAGGTTCCAAATTTTGCACAAGTTTCAATTTCAGATGATTTTGGTTTTTCAGCAACATCGGAAATACTTTACCCTTTAGTTACACAAATATTAGACATAATTACCAAATATATGTGCATAATTAGCTAATTATGGAAACAATTACATATTCACTTACCAATCTATCAAGAAATCAATCATTATATTAAAATGTCCCCTCTTTGAAAGGATCTATGACGAAGTACTTGAGGTGCTTGATATTGAAAACCAACACATAACATTCTTTTTTCTTGATTACAGGAAAGAAAAACTAATAAATACAAAACAAATTTAAAATTAATAATGATTTAAAATTACTTAGACAAATAATTATTTTATCGTAGTTGACTTTTAAATCGGACAAACACAACATATATATACAAGTATGGTCCAACACAAACTCAGAAATTCTACAAGTACAAGTAAAATACAACAAACATGTGCAATACAATACCAACATTAGTAGTAACAATCTAACATACAGAATAACATATAATCAACAAATCAAACAAAAGAAAATTAAATGTGATGCACATGCAAATGTACATGAACGTTCAAACAAATTGCAAGAGATAATCATGAAAAACATAGGAAACTAACCAGGTCTATGTCTGTATTAAACAACCATCTTGCATTATCCAGCATCATTCTCGCATGGAAAGTAAATTCCTCAATTTCACTTTTGAATTCCTCATTTGTGCACTTATTTTCAAAGTACAACTATAATGAATGTATACATTAAATGTTATTTGAGTTTGACAGTAACATATCACTAATTACGTCTTAAATAACACGGAAAAATAAATCTCCTGACATTTAAATGTGTGTTGAAGTAGAATGGTGTCACACTCCCAGGACCCTTTTTTTTCTCCCTATGATTTAGATAATATGTCCAAATATGTATGATGGAATTCATAACTTTGAACCTGGGTTTCAAGCATTTGAAGGTGTCTCTGACAAACGTGCAACTCCCATACTCGAAGACAGATTCGCTACATATAGATAAATCGATTGGTGCACATGTTCAAGTAACAGATTATCAACGCTCCCAAATGCACACAGCTTAGTGTGACTAAATGAACAAATGAGACTTAATTGATGCACATTTGTTTTTATTACATTGCTCAAACATATATAACAATAATCCTCACAACTGTTGATTCGATACATATATGCATCTTAACAAATGTACATTTGTTAATATTACCACGCACAATGATGTACATAACACCGACAACTTAAACCAAATACGCAAAAAAAACATAATCATAATTTATAACTTAAACACAACACATAGTCCATAGTTCAATGACATTGTTCACATAACACTATAAATATATCACATTCATTATCCCCATCTGATAGTTTAGAAACAGTTTAGAAAACTTATTTTTCCATATCCTCATATGATTTTCATAGAATAAACACAATCTGTGATGATAATCTCATCCACCAAAAACTTGGACGTTACTTTAATGTCTCATACCAAATATGGGGATCGAAGATCCCTAGTCATTTGTGAAGATCTCTTTAGAAGTTTATCTGGTTCAGGTGGATCAACTATCTTGTCTCTGCCCCCCTTTTTCTCTGATCTGATCTCTTCCATACGGAGATTTACTACAACTTGTTTCCTTCACATTTACAACATCTACTAGAGCAACGTATGTGTTTTTAACAAAAACATAACCAGGTGGTGCATTTAATGTTTGTTTCACCGATTCTAGAGCATGCAGAATTTCATTTGGCTTTTCTATTGTGACTCTCTTATCAAACGTCTTAGATAAATTGATTGTACCTTCTAATTGAGATACTCCTAATCTGAATGATGTATATCGTACTGAACTTCATCACACAAAGTAGTCTATATTTGGAATGCTCTCTCGGCTTCTTGGCATACCATTTCAACTTCAGGATCATTTACCCATGTATTATCTTCCATCACTGGAGATGGTGTTATATCTTCAACTCCTTTTCCAAATATTGTAAACATTCTAAGTGTCGCACCATGTAAGTTTTGTATGATGTCATCCTCTGAGAACAAACTTGCGCCAACTCTAAGCATTTCTTCAAATTGCATTAAACTCTCAGCAATATTTGTTGTAGTCGCTACAAGATCAGTCACGTAATCCTGAACCAAATAAAAAAATGATTAGAATAATAATGAAGAACATTCAATTCAAATACACACTTCAATTTATTAAAGCATTAACATTTTTAAAAAAATTATTTACAACTCTACCTTGACATTTTTGTAGCTAGCTTGGTTAACTACTTCATCTCCATTTTGAAAATTTTCACCTTCTGCACCAGTAGAAGGATCATTTCTATCCACGTGCTTTTCCATACAATCATCGATAACTCCTTCACCAAACCTACCAAAAGATATTTCTTGTCTTTCTCTTTTGAACAATTCAGCGGTAGTCCACCCAAATAAAGTGAAAAACCCCTTGGTACTGATCTCATCCCATGAACAATGGAATCAACATACATTAGTTGTACATTAAAAGCATTGTACATAATCATTAACAAATTAGTAATACATTGCATGCACACATTCAAATAAAATATTATCAATAATCGCTATTGTAATTTATTAATGCACACAAAAAATCATACAATACACAACAATGACATACTTTGAGGATAGATTTATTAACAATACATTGGACTGTACAAAGCTAATGCCCACGAGAAAATATACAATGCACATAAAACACTCATGAAATGCACAATCATCATTGTTTGAATGCACATTATTTTAAAAAACACATAAAAGTAACTTACCACCAAGTAGAGAAGCAGACCCGTGACCCAACTGCCTTTCTTTACCTGCCACAATTTTCTACATTCTAACAAGCTCGCCTTCACAAACTTACACCAATTTTAATTTTGTATCTCTTTAGCATCCAAAGGGAAGTGCAATACGTGATGATTAACGAAATCTGGTTGACTGTTTTGGATGAGAAGAGAAACCACGAACACTACGAAATTGATTTTCAACATTGTGCCCCTTTGTCTTTGATTATCACCTAAAAGATAGGTTGGAGCTATGAAATCCGACTTTGTTGTTTATTCTCACCAAATTGCTCATTAATTTTCCTATAAAATTCTTCAAATTATGGGTTGGCATCATGTTTTTAAAATTTGACATCTTTCCCATCCATAGGTAGACCCACGACAGCATGTATGTCTTTCTCGTTGATCCTCAAGATTTGACCATCTGGGAGCATCACCGATGACTTAATCCAATTGAAATTATCAAACAACCAGTAGGAAAGTTATGCGGTAACATGTGCACTTTGAACCATAGAAGTCCCCCAAAACCAATTTCTTCTTGGGAGGTCGTCGCCGTACCTCTCAAAGTTAATACTTTTAAGCCCTAATGCTTCCTATCTACAATAAAGTAGATAATGGCAAGTCGGGGTCGTTCACGAGAAGAGGGATCTTTTCAAGTGTTTAAACATATATAGGAGAAGACATACTAAGCATATACATACATAGATATATACATATATATAAGCATGTAAACAAGGGGGATTTTTGGTTGGTTTGATCCTAAGTTATCAAACTGAAATACAACAACTAGCAAAGCAAGAGAACTATGCTAATCATGCAATACAACAAAAGATACGATGTAAATGATAATTAACGGAGCCTTGGGGGCAATCGATTTCCACTTCCAAACTTCATATAGCTCATTGATTCATTTACTCATTCAATTACATTTATTGTCTATGGGGAATGTTATCACTTCTCATTCAAAGATCAACATTCATTCAACCTTAAGAGTAGTTTGCAAAGACGAACAACGACCATTTGCAAACCTCATTGATGATCACCCTAGACAAACGACATCATAGGGGTGTTTCATCAATGGCATTTCACCCAAAGGACCATAGGTTTGATAATAAAAAACCTTCTACCAAAGACATAGTCATTTAACCAAACAAAGCATTCATTATATTAAACTTAGAACAAACAACATTCAAGGTTCAACCTTTCTTTGCATCTATATGACAAATATGAGAACAAACCACATTAACATACTCATCTAGCAAGAATTGCCCCACATTATACACAAGAAGTTCTAAATCCATGTTTTTGGATTTCCATATCAAATGAGTTAAGAAATTTGCAACTTTCCTAACACTCTAACATTTCAATCTTACAAATATTTCATATACTCAAACAACCCATGGTATAAATGAGGTAAAACACAACATTAATGGCATAATAAATGCTCTCCAATAAATGTTCATAAATGAGCAAACATAGAATCTTACTACATAAGCTTAGAAGCTTCAATCAATTGCTCTCAAGAACTAGATTTAGTTACAAGAGTTTATACTAATTAATTCTAAACAACCAAACATAATACAAGAGATTTCAAAGATGAAAATGGAAGAGAATAGGGTTCTAAACAGTAATAAAAATGCAGGTGAAGAAGATATGAATGAGAGGAAAATGAGTGCTATTTATAATACAAAAAGGATAAGGAGAAATTCTGGCCACCCGTTGGTCGCGACTCACGACTTGTAACTCGCAACAGGCTCGCGACGAGACCATCGCGACTTGCGACGGGTGCAAGAATTTTTCCTTGTTTCCTTTTCTTCTTCTTGTGGTATACATTCATCTTCATAGTAATTCCTCTCATTTTTCAAGTCTTCAATGTCTCCAAAAATGGTCTTCAATGGCCTCCGGTCTTTATGTTTTCAAAGCAAGTCTTCAAAAGTCTTCGAAAATGTGATCTTCGATGGTCTCCAGTTTTCATGCCTCTGTGTTTTTCCCTTGTCACGCAAAATCCACTTAGAAGAGGTAAAAAAGTGTAAAGTTGCTCTTACCCCTCTTATGAGAATTTCAAGGTAAAACACAAGCTCTTGATAATAAAAGAGCACAAAAGTGACCCAAAATAGTATTAAATTATGCATATAAAATGGACATATCACCTCTGTATCTCTCTTTTGCTCATTCATCAAGCGTACAACAACATGATGAAACATTTTCGATGACATCCTTGTCTTCAAACTAGGAAATTAGATATTGTCCTCCTTCTCTCTTTTCATGTTACTCTCCTCTCTATTGCTTAATTTCTTTTTTCTAGATCCTTCTCCAACATCAGCTGTGCTAGGAAAAATGAAGTTTTTCCCTCTCCTCTCCAGTTACAATTTTTTTTCTTAAGCTTCAACTTTGAATTCCTTAAAATATCTAAACAAATAATGTCTACAATTCATTATTTTATGATTAAAAATTTTTAGTATATCTACATCCAAAGCTCATAAAGCAACAAAAATAATGCACAATTTCACATTTTCGTATAAATCATCATAACACATACTCCCTATGTCCCACCTCAATTTACAGAAAGAGAAATTGGGGTGGGAAATATGTACAGTAGCTACAGTACCGTCAAACTACTGAAAAAGCTGAAAAATTCTGAGTAGAACACTGTTAACAATAATGTTAACAGTGAAATTCGAAAATGGTTTTATAGTTATTTACATCTCATTTCCAAACTAACCTTTCCCTCCAGAATTTAAGATTTGGCTCCAAAAAATCAGATTTGCCTCCAAAAAAATCAGATTTGGCTCCAAAATCCGAATGTTGGAGCCAAAATAAAGAATGGGCGCCCAGAAAAAAAAATCAAAATACAAATTCAGAAGACCAAAAACATTCTCTGCCATTCCTACAATTATTCTCTATAAAAGCATTCAATCACTACATTCAATACCACCTTTCCAAAATCCCAACATTCCTTTTCAGCCTTTACCAAAACTTTTTTTTTCAGATTCTTCTTTTTCCAACATTAAAAGCCCTCAGATTCATTAAACACATTCTGGTCCCTCAAAGATCCTCATTGGGCTCTTAATGTTGGTGGGGCTGTGATGGTGGGGAGGAATCTTATAGATGAAGAAAGCCAGCAAATAGCACACTTTTTGTTGCAGCATATCAGCAACGGAAAAATTAAACATGACCATTGAGTTCGGGCAGCAAATCAGTGGGGCTGTTCTGTCCGAACTATCAGCACCATTTGGGCGAGAGTAAAGCAACAGATAGCTGGTGGGGAATCAATATCCGCAAGATCGTTGCGACATGAACGATCATGCTCAACGAAGAAGCCAATCGACACAACAGTATTGATGGCTATACCTCTCCCAAAGCGAAGAGCCTGTCGGTAAACCGCTGATGCTCTACATATTAGCAAGAGTACGGTGCACCGGGCTGTGACAAACAAAGAAATCAGAAGCCATTCCAATGCAGTTCATCCATTCTTATGAACAACAGCCAAGCTAAGGAGAATGGAATGGTGTTTATCAAGGATAGAATGCAACATGCAATTCAAGGACATGTATAACATCATTCACATTGATGAGAAGTGGTTCTACCTCACTGAATCAACCACAAGGTACTTACTAGCCCCTGAAGAACCTGAACCATATAGAACACAACATAACAAGCATTACATACCCAAGTTGATGTTCTTATGTGCAGTATGTAGGCCAATATTTGACCATGAGGGAAATTGTGTCTTTGATGGTAAAGTAGGTGTCTTTCCTTACGCTGAATATATTGCTGCAAAAAAAAGTATCAATAGGCCTAGGGGAACCCTTGTTTTAACACCAATTAAGAAGGTTAATAGGGAATTCATTAGGAAGAAACTTATTTATGATGCCATCCCTTAAATTAAAGCTAAGTGGCCAACTTGGTTAAGCAAACAAATCTCAATACAACAAGACAATGCCATATCCCATATACTGTCCAATGACCCTGAGTTCATAGCAGCTGCAAATTCAGATGGTTTTACAATTAAAATGGTGTGCCAACCAGCTAGGTCACCAGATTTAAACATTCTAGACCTTGGGTTTTTTTCATCCATCCAAAGCTTACATCATGAAACCCCTAGCACAGACTTAGAGGGACTTCTACAGGCTGTATACAATGCTTTTGAAAGAGAGGATCCAAAAAAGATTGACCAGATTTTCCTGTATTTGCAAAATGTGATGATTGAAATCATGAAGGATAATGGGGGAAATAACTTCAAAATGCCACATATGGGTAAGCAAAGACTGATTAGGCTGGGAATTTTGCCAACAAATTTGATTGTGGATCTTGAAATTGTGAGAAATTGTTTGGAAGACCTGATTGCTGTTGGAATGACTGCACAAGTTCAAGATCTCATGCTGAGCTTGGAAATGGGCTTGAAAAAGTATGGCATGGAATATATTTTGTAGGGTTGTACTTGGAAATCTGTATAAACATGCATTTTGGTTTTCATAGTCATGTTTAAGGTGCAACCTTGTAAAATAGGGTTTGTATTTCCCCTGTTTGATTTTGTTTGTGAAAACAGTTGATATGAATGAATGAATGCATTTCCTATTTCAAAAATCCCAAGTTTAAGATTGAAACAATCACAGGATTGAAGGCACAAATACTGGATTGGCACACTACATTAAAATTGAAATTAGAATACCACGTCATTACACCATCCAAAGGGATTTGAATCAACAAAACCAGGTTGCGTTCAGTGTCATTTTACAATCATTTCTCATCATTATTAACAAGCTGCCAGAACTCAAAGTCATTAGAACAGTACATCTCAGGCTGTTTTCAAATCACATGAATGTCCCGCCAAGATCAAATCAGTTTCATAACTGATAGGCATGGTTGCATAAGATAACATTCATACATCACAACATCATCATCGATTATGACCCACTATATCTACTGTGACTCAATTAATATAATTGCAACACGATCACACTTCCCCGCCAAGAACAGCCAAGTCTTTATACACAACCGCATGGCTGCAATGTGTCGGTCACAACCTTACCACCGCACAACCTTGTCATCGTACAAAGCATGCAGTAACATAGAAATGCAGAAAACTATTAGTCCAGACAGTCACACACGACTGTATCACAGTTGAAAAATATTAGTCCAGACAGTCCTACACGACTGTATAACAAATCAAACAGCAGCAGTCCACATAACAACATTCCACGAAATATATTACCAGTCCAGAAACAAAAAATAGATGAGAATGTCATGTAACACATAAAATGCAGTGCATAACTTAAACACAAGTCACGAATAGAACTGTTAGTATTAATATATGCCATCATAAGTATTTAACCAAATGGCCGCAAAGGTTAATCACTAGATTTGCTAGTTCCGTCATCCATCACCTGTACAAGAAAATGTAAATATTAAAATTGAATGTAAGTCAAGAATGCAATATTGACAAGAAAAAACTGAAACGAAGAGGCAAGATGCAACCTTAAGAAGTGCCTTCAAGATGATTTTGGGAGGGTTTCCCTTTCTCAGCTCAGACGGCACATATCCTTCAGGTTTTGGCATTTTCTCCCAATAAGCTATATCATCAAGAACATCTTGGGGCAAATTACGCAAGGACCACTTCTTCTTGCCTCCCGTAGTCCCTTTTTTAGGCCAATTCTCGTGAAAATAGCATGAACCATATTCATAGAATCCTGGTTCACCAAACTTGATACTGCGATAATCAGTAACACCTTCAAGCTTTGGAAACCGATCTATATTTTCCCGACTCTCCTTATCAAGTACAAAACCATCATCAGGGGAATCGATAGATTCCGAAGGATACTCAACCTCAGAACAATCAACAGGGGTCTCCGACGACCATGGAGTCCACTCATAAAAGTTTATTAGACTGAAATGAGTGGCTAAAGGAACATCTGAATCCGACATAGATCCCAATAATGAATGTGAATCATCACCCTTTACAGTGTCCATCAGCACCTGTGAGCTTGAAGCTCCGGCATATGAGAGGGACAAGTGACTGGGCTCATCACTAGGTGTACTCATTAAAAAGAGTGGTGGTTGTGATGGTAGACAAGACGTCATCCAAAAACACACGAGTACACATTAGTTAATACCCGGAGAAATGAAACACATGAACCTCAGATAAGCATGAAAAACCACAACATGCAAACTGGAACGAAGACATCAGAGTACAAGACCAGCATACAAAGTCATATTAAACAGCGTCAACAAACACACGAGTCAGGCATTCATAAGAAACAGGGACTACACCTCAGTTCATACCCATAATTGCAAACGAAACACATGAACCTCAGATAAGCATGAGAAACCACAACATGTGAACTGGAATGAAGATATCAGAGAACAAGACCATCAAACAAAGTCATATTAAACAGCGTCAACAAACACACGAGTCAGGCATTCATAAGAAACAGGGACTACACCTCAGTTCATACCCAAACAAACGAAACACATGAACAGCTAATAAGCATGAAAAACCACAGCATACAAACTTAAACGAAGACATCAGAGTGCGAGATTAGCATACAGAGTCATAATAAACAGTGTCAACAAACAGGGACTACACCTCAGTTCATACCCAAACAATCAGAACACATGATCCTCTGACAAGCATGAAAAACCACAGCACACAAACTGAAACGAATTATGTGTTGGAAAAACAACGTATAGATCTACGAAAACCCTAACCCCAAAATGAGATTAAAATGGAAAATGAATAATGGAAACATCCAAAAAGGCATGAGGTAGAACAAACCAAACCCAGGCTAGCACAATCGATGCTCGACAAGGGTATACAAAACCAAGGGTTTGAATACCCATCTAAAAACACATTCAAAACACAAATGGGTTCGCAAAAACTAATTTCTTTGTTCACAAAAACTATAAACTTCAAGATCTATGCAAACCCTAATCCAAAAATCAGGAAACTAGCAAAACGTCGGACAGAAAGTTTAAAAAAAACCACAACCAAGGTTATGAAACCCAAAAAGACAAAATTTGAGCGCTCATGGCGAATCGGGAAACCAAGGGTTTCACAAACCCAGTTTCAAAATCGACCAAATTTCGCAAATATGTGAGCACGAGAAGCTGGATATGAGGAAATAATTGGATTATATGCTAAAATAGGATGGGATTTGGACCTGTGATGGGGAAGTTGAGAGAACTCAGAGGATTTTTGAGTTTCAGACCTCAGAGGCTCTCGTTTCACAATGGAGAGGATTATTGAGAGAGCTCAATTTGGGATATCTGAGGACCAAAAGGGAGATGATAAGGTTAGTGCCTTGGATGCTGAGACAACATCAGATGTTGTGATGATAAGGTTGTGCTTTTGAGGCATGGAGAAGTGAGCTGGACGCATGCGTTCAAATGGCAGAGAGAAAGTCAGTTTCCAAAAATGCATTAACCAACGCCATTTGCATTCAAATTTCAGAAGCCCGTGTTCAATTACTAAGTCCAGGTCTATTAACACCTAAATCACAGCCTCATTAAGCCCATGCTCATTAGTAATTTCTGGTAAAATTGGTCATTTTAACTCAAGTCAAACTAGCCATTTTTGGCAAATTCTGAAATTGCAATTTGAGCTGGGACAACCCAATTAGGAAAGTGTGCAGTTTAATTTGGGACGGAGGGAGTACAATTATTACACAACACCTTGAACAAAGGCATAGTGCACAATTATATATATATGTATATATATATAACCACATTAAAATTACATACACCTAATCCGCAATGCACACCAACCTATGCTACAATGCTCATATATTTTTTAAAATATAAATCACTATACCACACACCTTCTCCGCAATGCACGTGAAGGTAATCAAAATTGCAAGTTACTTACTTACCATATCACAATCTTAGATGATCAACATGGTCTTTATAATTCAGATAAGTTACACAATCTACAATAAGCTCGTCAAACGGATCGGGTCACCCGTTGGATAACCGTTATCCATATACTATTTTCACTTATTGGATAATGACACATTGGGTTAATGGATATAATTGGGTTATAGTTATTGGGTTTAGTTGGGTTGGATAATGGGTTACCCGTTGGATAATTTTGGGTGGGTTGAGTTGGGTTGGGTAATGGGTGACCAGTGGATAATTTCATATCACAAGGTAACTAAATTTTCACAAGTTTTATGATGAAATTTTTTAATTTTTCCCTAATATATAATCATTTATTATATTATGTAATATAATATTATGTACATTATATTATATTTAATAAAAATATATATATAATATATTGGCTTTGTAAACTCGACGAAATTAACGAACAATATTAGTTGGGATTGATCTCAAGCTCAAATATTGTACGAACTCGAATACTGTACAAGATTGAGCTCGAATACTGTACGAACTCAAATATTGTACGAGATTGAACTCGAATACTGTACGCACTCAAATACTGTACGAGATTGAACTCAAATATTGTACGAACTCAAATATTGTACGAACTCAAATACTGTACGAGATTGAGTGCGAATTTTGTACGAATTCGAATATTGTACGAGATTGAACTCGAATAATTTGTGAATTATAACTTGTATAATTTGTGAATTATAGTGAATGTTTATGTTAAATATTACACATGCATTTAATTGGGTAATTTTGGATATTTATTGGGTATTTGTTATGTTCCCATTGAGTTAACATAATATGGGATCCAGTGAGATCAAAATTTCCCATTAACATAATTATTCTCATCCAAAATCCTAAAAAATAATAAGCATTTAATAACTGATCACATTGGATAATGACAACTTGTAACCCAAATCGATAGAAAATGTTTAATGATAACTTATTGGGTTAATTATATAATGACTTATTGGATAATGACTTATTGGATAATGACTTATTGGATAATGACTTATTGGATAATGACTTATTGGGTCATATGAATATCTCATGGGTTATCCAATGAGTTATCTATTTAATGACTCAGCCCATTTATGACCCAACACATTATAATACAACCTATTATGACTCATTTAATAAATAGATTAATTGGATAATGACACATTAGATAATGACCCATTGAATTTGAATAATTGGTTTATCCAATTAACTCATTTGACGGGCCTAAATTCTACGAACATTTCAAATGATAACATTTATATGGGTAAAAAACAACCAACATACACTAAAAAAAATCAATAAGCCTTATTATACTTATATAAATATCACATTGAACGATACACAAAAATTATATTTAACATCTACAATACATTCAACAAAAATAGTACACTCCACATCATCAAAACATAATTAAATTTACATGGACACTTTATTATTTGTATTTGCATCGGTAGAATTTGTAACTGGTCTGAAAATTTTGGTATTTGTCTCCATGGTTACATTTTTTTTTTTGAATAAACCATCCATAGATGGGGGAAATTATATTGGCCTTCCCGAGCCGTAATAAACAGAATAAAAGAAGCCAAGGCTAAGTTAATGTACAGACTGAGCATATTGCTCTTGAAGCAACCATAAATTGCTTCCAAAAGAATGAGCTAAAAGTATCAGAGATGCTATAGGATGAACTCTCGAACTTCTTAGTGAATCGAAAAAATGAGACACAAGTCAGTCAGAGAGAAAATAACCATGAGCGTATCCTCTAATTTTTTGAACTAAAAACGAGCAATTAAAAATGTAAACTTTGGCCTCAGTGTTGTGAGCTTTCATTATGCCCTGATCCATTGTGACAGTCTCACTTGGGGAGACTCCACTGATCAGGAATGTTCAAGAGTCTTCAAAAGATTTGCTAGCTCCACCAAGGGAAAGAAAACTGTGCTTAATACAATTGGAATTCCAGGAGACTTGTGTGATGAGCAGACAGGGGGCAGAGCAGCAACATCAGAAACCTGCAGTCAAGAGCGGGAATGAGTAGCATCCGAACTAATTAAACAAACCGTAGAGAAGGGGTGCCAATTTGATCTAGTCTCACTAACCCTTGGACAGTGCTGGGAAGTTCAGATATGGTAATAAAAGATGAATCACGTTCTAGTTGCAAACAATGTTTAGCAAGAGTATGAGCCACCAGGTTAGCCTGTCTATATATATGTACGAGTTTGATGTCACTCAGTGATTGATGAATCTCATCAGCTAAGGAAAAGCAGTTCCAGTGACATCGGAGTGGTTCATTAGTAAAAAGAACCGCAGAAAGACAGTCCGATTCCATGTAGAGGGGGCCAGTTAAATCATGTGAAATCTGTGTGGCAAACTTAATAGCCTTCAATTCAGCTTCCATGGTTACATCAACAATGCACTACCAATATGTACAATTGATAACCATAAATACATATCATTAATAAATTGAGAGTCCTCAGATTTCATCAATTATATTATATTTAATTTATCATGTGCATTTCAAATAGAAAGAATATGTATTTTATATTAAATTTATAATTTATGATTCTAATAAATATTACAATGTACAAATATTATTTTTGAAATGCACATTCAAATATTTACCATGTCCTGAATCGTGACAAGTGCTCCTTACTGTTCATCTGTGTGCGAATTTGGTGCGATACTGCGTGAGATCTACCTTTCCCACTTTCCCACTTCCCCCTGAACACTTTCAATCCTTAGGTTACAGTTGCCGGCCTCTCTCCGTCGGTAACGGCTAGTCCGCCGCTAACGGCTAGTCCACCGTTAACGGCCTCAAACATGACGGCCTTTTAAGCTCTGGCCGCTCAGGAAACTCCCAACTCTGACCAACCTCCTCCTCCTCTATCCTTCGCTGCTGCCCTACAGAGCAAATCCTCTCTGTTATCTAAAGTGTTGCCTAACAACCCTGAGCTTATCCCCAAATCCCATCACTTAGGAGACGCTGCCTGCTTATACTCTGATGACCAAATTTCAAAGCTGTCATCCCACTATGCAAATGCCCTAGTCGGAAAATTCACAAAGGGGAGATGCTCAATGGAGCAGCTAGAACATTTCTTCAAAACCGTGGGCTTCACAGGTATATACCAACTCGGCTCGTTAGATTATAAACATGTACTTATTAGGTTTGAACTTCTCAACGATTACCAACGATGTTGGATGAAAGGAGTGTGGAATTTCAGTGGAATCCTACTCAAAATGTTAAAATGGACTCCATAGTTCTCAACACACAAAGAATCACCCATAGTTCCGGTGTGGTGCACTATTAGGGAAATCCCACTGTATTTTACAATTCTGCTTCAATAGAGTCTATTGGTAATAGCATAGGTTGTTTTATTAAAAATGATCTAGCTACTGACATGCTCACAAGACCCTCAGCTATTAAACTATGTGTCGAAATTGATCTGCAAAAACCTCTGTGTAATCACATTCGTTTGGGTTCAGTAACAAACAATAAGAAATATCCAATTGAATATGAAGTCATTCCTCTATACTGTGACCATTGTGCCAAATTAGGCCACTCCAAAGCTCAATGTAGATCCCTCCCTCCTACCCTAAATGTCAAACCTCAGGATGATAACAAAATTCCAAATCAACCTCTGTGGCAGGCAACTGGAAAAAGGTTTGATACACCTCCCTTGATCTCCTTAAATGACCAGGTTGACCCTATCATTACTGTTAATGAGAAGGTAGCTAGCAATGGGGCTAAGCCATCCTCCACTCCTAACTTTCAATCAAGTCCACCCCTAGGGATCATTAGTGCCTCTGGAACTGATAAGGCTATTTCACCAGGAAACTGTGTCAGTCCCAAAGTATATGAGACCACAGATAACTCCCTATCTAAGCTGTTAAATGATTCAGCTCTCATTAATTTTACTCCAAGGGCATATGCCATAGATGATATCCAGGTGGGGACACTTCCCTTGAGTCTGAAGAGACTTAATAATATTAATCTATCCTCACAAGGAAGAATGGAAAATAGATTCTCTGTTTTGCAGGATGGTCCTGAGGAATTAGTTACTGATCAAGAACAAGTTACAGATCAAGAGATCAATGCCAATCATCAAGCCACTCCCCCTACTCAGGGTCAGGATCCACTGCAAGGTAAGGCTAAAGGTAAAAAAATTAACTACTTCAGTCAGGTTAATAAAATGATGCTTAGGTCATCTACTAAAAGTCATAAATCTAGTGAACAAT
This sequence comes from Rubia yunnanensis, assembly GCA_037428765.1. NCBI lineage: Eukaryota > Viridiplantae > Streptophyta > Magnoliopsida > Gentianales > Rubiaceae > Rubia > Rubia yunnanensis. The sequence goes on from CM075065.1 coordinate 78,098,493, forward strand.
GACAGGTTCCCCCTCAATCAACTTTTTTATATGGAACATTAGGGGTATGGAATCATCAATGTTAAGACTAATCAATCTTGTCAGGCTTAAAAAGATTCTAATGCTATGCCTAATTGAACCTATGCATGATAACTCAAAACTTCAGCCTTATATGGATAAACTTAACTTTTCTAATGGTCTGACATTGTTTAACAGTAAAATCTGGCTTATGTGGACTAATTCAGTTACAGTTTCGCTACTTTCCTCTCATGAACAGGTTTTACATGTCAGTATAGACCACCAGTCCATCAATTTACAAATGGATGCTGTTTTCATATATGCACTTAGGAATAGGGAAGGTAGGAAGACTCTATGGAAAGATTTGGCTCTAATTACTAAAGGTGATACTATATTTATAGGAGATTTTAACACTATCACCTCTCTCACAGAATATAAGGGCCCTAGTTCCCCCTCCTTAGGCAGCATCAGAGACTTTAATTCATGGGTAAATAGCATGGGTGTCCAGGAAATCAATACGGTGGGTAACCTTTTCACCTGGTGTAACTCCAGACTTAGAAATCCAACTTCTAAAAGGCTTGACAGAGGTTTATGTACTATTTCCTGGAACTATAAGTTTCCTTCTTCCTCTATCCAAATCTTGAATAGGCAAACCTCTGACCACTCCCCTCTCCTCCTCCAAGTATCTAATTTGACCATTCTCAGCCCTAAACCATTCAGATTTCTAAATGTATGGTTTAATCGGCCGGACTTCATCACTCTAATTAAGATTAATTGGGAGAAACAAATGGCGGAAAATGGTTTACTAGGTTTCTTCCTTAAACTAATCAGACTGAAAAAAGAGATAAAAATTTGGAATAGAGAATGTTTTGGGAACATAGATAATAATGTTTTAAATGCTGAGGAATCCCTTAGAATTCAGGATCAATTTTTTATCTCAATCCTTCGGATGCTGAACTCATGACATTAAATGAGAAAAAAGCTTTACTGTTGCGAGCACAAAAAGAAAAAGAAAAGTTTTGGAAACATAAAGCTAAGCTGAAATGGCATAGGTTAGGTGATAACAACACTCAATTCTTTCACAAAGTGGTTCAGGAGAAAAATTGCAGACTACAAATTACAAAGATTAAAAATAAAGAAGGTCAATGGCTGAATTCTCAAGTAGATATTCATAATGAAGCCATCTCCTACTACACTGACTTGTTAAATGAACCTAATCAAATGCCAAATGACTCCTATTATTCACATTTTCTCAGCCAAATACCGAATGTCATCACTGCCAACGATAACCTTGAACTGTCTAAACCAGCATCTGAATCTGAAGTAGAGGCAGTAATTAAGGGTTTAAGTAAGAACAGTAGTCCGGGACCAGATGGTTTCTCTACAAAATTTTATTCTAAATGCTGGTCCTTCATAAAAAGTGACCTTATCAAGGCAGTTAATGAGTTTATTGATGGCACTGCCTTGCCTAGGGGAATATCCAGTACTTGGATTACCTTAATACCCAAAAAGACTACCCCTTGCTCATTTGATGATTTTAGACCAATTAGTTTATCAAATGTTCTTAATAAGATATGCTCTAAGGTTCTAATGGAAAGACTTAGACCTTATATGGATAAACTGATCTCTACTAATCAGTCGGCCTTCATGAAGAATAGGGATATCTCGGATAATATTATTTACCTCCAGGAAATGATTAAATTTCTTGATAAGAAGGCTAGAATCCCTAACTGCATTCTGAAATTAGATCTACAGAAAGCATTTGATAGAGTTAACTGGCATTTCCTTAGGAATGTTATGATGAAATTTGGTTTTGATGGAAAATTTTTACATGCTGTTATGTCTAATCTCTCCCAAGCTTATTTCTCTATACTTATCAATGGCAATCCAGTGGGCTTTTTCAAGGCCACAAGAGGAATTAAGCAAGGTGATCCCCTCTCTCCCTTTCTCTTTAATATTTTTTCGGAAGCTTTCTCTAGGAGTCTATCTTCTATTTTCCATAACAGTAAGCTTTCGTACTACCAACTACCTTCTCCAATCCCAGCAGCTACCCACCTGATGTATGCTGATGATACTATCATTTTTATGAAATCTTCCAAATCCAATCTTATTAGGATTAAGGCCTTTCTAGATATCTTCGAATATACATCTGGCCAAAAATTTAATTTCCATAAATCTGATTTTTACATTAGTAAAAGGGCATAAATTACCAAATTAAATCAGACTAGGATGATTCTTAAAATGAAACAGGGCTCCTTCCCTTTCCAGTACCTTGGTTGTCCTATATTTAAAGGTAGAACATTAAATAGGTACTATCAACCTCTCATGGAAAAATTGGATAGGAAATAGCAAAATTGGAAAAACCAGTGGCTTAGCTCAGGTGGGAAACTTATCCTAATCCAGTCTTGTCTGTACTCAATGCCACAACACTTATGGTCTGTGACTAAACCACCTAAGGCTATAATCAAAACTTTTGAGAAAAGATTGACTAGGTTCTTCCAGGGTGAGTCAGATGGGAAAAGAAATAAAGTATGGAAAAAATGGACTCAACTAGCTACTCCAATCTCACATGGTGGTTTAGGGTTTAGATCAATCCGAGCTATACTGGATGTTTGTTCCCTTAAATTGTGGTGGAAAAGTCAGCTGGGTAACACATTATGGACTAAATTGTTGTGGTCTCTACCTGAAACCCATAGAAAATCTGTAACCTGGAAAAGAATTTGTTCAGTAAACCTTTTTGCTGAACAAAATTCCTTCATCATTCATGGTAAAGGTACCTGTAACATATGGACTGCAAATTGGTGTCTCAATGGACCCCTACTTAACTATATTCCTAATCATATATCTGCTGCATTCCAGTTCTGTACTGTAGCAGAATTTATTAGAAACAAAGCTGAAATTCTAGCTCTGATTTCTCCATTCCTGGAAAATGATACTCTTCTTTTCTTGTAGAATGCAGAACTAGTAGAGACAAGAGATGATAGGATTATATGGAAACCGGATTCAGCAGGCAATTTCTCCTTCAAATCAGCATATCGTGCAATCACAAGCTCACCAGGTAATTTCCCGGCTTACAAATTCCTGTGGAACAGGTCACTTCAGAAAAAGATCTCTATTTTCACTTGGAAAATGCTACACTCTTTTCTTCCATTTGATGATGTGCTCATTACTTGTGGATATAGTCTTGCATCAAAATGTCCTGTTTGCTGTCATACGGATTCACTGGAACATTTTTTCATTTCCTGTCCTCTAGCTAAATCTATATGGAATAATTTGGCTTCCCTAGTTCAATTCCACCTAACTGAACCACATTCCATGTCTCAGACATTCTTTATTTTTTGGAATTGTCTAGATCTTCCTAAATGCCACCAGCTCATATGCAATATACTTCCTCCTATCATATGTTGGTGCCTTTGGAAAGCCCGGAATAGATTCCTTTTTTATCAGATCCCATTTTCTACTGATTTCATTTGCAAGGAAGCACTGGAACTCATTAGGCTAGCAATGTATTCCAATCCTACACACCTGAAATCCTCTACTGCCATTCCTCATCCCATAAAGCAGCTAATCCCTCACCTTAGGCCACCACCTAAGCCGATCATACAGACTGTTTGCTGGGAAAGGCCTAAATTAAATTTCATCAAGATCAATACAGATGCTTCCTGGTTTCCCCATAAGGCTGTTGTAGGGATAGTTGCTAGGGATAGCTCTGGTACCCCCATACTGATAAATTCAGCAACCATTTCTGCAGAATCTCCTCTTCTGGCTGAAATACTTGCCATCCAATTTGCTTGTCAAAATTTTCACCATTTGGATGATTCTGTTTTCAATGAATCTGATTCTTTATTAGCAGTTAACATGATAAGTGAACCATATTCTACTCATTGGCAACTGTTTAATGCTGCCTATAAAGTTAATCAACTCCTATGTGGTGCTGTGCTTTTACATGTTCCTAGGGAAGGTAACACTGTGGCTAATGCAATTGCTAAACATCACTCCGCTCATAATCAGGCTCTGAATCTCATTAATGTTCCAGCTCATATTAAGGGTCTTATAGCATTAGATAAGGAACAAATTCCACATATTAGAGTACAGTCTAACTGCTAGGGAAAGGATGGATACTGCTGATGGAATATTTGTTTATGCAGGTACAATTTGGACTTGGTTCACATGGCGAAATACTCATCAAAACATCACACCCGCAGCCATGATGCACTATGGCATACTTTGAGACAACTGCCCAGATACCATCATCGAGAGTTCCACTACTTTTGCCGCTACAATGCTAATTGTTTGACTAACTATAAGCTAGTTGCCTGGCCAAAATACGAATTAACACGGGGTGTGGAGATTCGTTAGTTTTGGAATCGCAACTAACTTATTTTTACTCTTCTGATCAACCTTGTATAATTCATAACCTAGGCTATAATTATCATTTTGCGGGCAATGATGTTGCCTTCTGTAAAAACTAACGCTAAGCTACTATGGTCCTTTTTTACTGGTGATGTGTCCATTTTAGGCGCATTATTTAGTAGTATTTAGGATCACTTTTGTGCTCTTTTATTATCGAGAGCTTGTGTTTTACCTTGAAATTCACTTAGGAGAGGTAAAAGCAACTTTGTACTCTTTTACCTCTTTTAAGTGGATTTTGTGTGACAAGGGAAGAACACGGAAGCAACGAAGACCGGAAGACATTGAAGATTATACTTTCGAAGACTTTTGGATACTCACTTCGAAGACATGAAGACCGGAGGCCGTTGAAGACCATTTTGGAGCTGTTGAAGACTTGAAGAGTGAGAGGGATGGCTATGAAGAAGACAAAGAAACAATGCAAAACTGTGGCTGCCGTCGCGACCCCGTCGCGAAACCATCGCGATCCCGTCGCGACACCGTCGCGATCCCGTCGCGACACCGTCGCGAGTCGCGACGAACCCCGTCGCGAGTCACGACGAACCCCGTCGCGAGTCACGACCAACGGGCGGCCAGAAATCATTCTTATTTTCTTTGCACTATAAATACCATCTCTTTCCCTCTTCTTCTCCAGCCTTTCCAGCCCGCGCTTTTCTCTGTTTTTGGGCGCCAAACCTAGGTTTTTTCTCTTCTTTCTTTTCTTAGTTTTCTCTTAGTTTAATTATGTCTTTTGTTGTTCTAGAGTAGTTCTTGCACTTGGGAGCTATGGATTGAAGCTTCCACTTCTATGTATTGAGATTCATTTATATCTATCTATTTGATGTTTTTGCTATTGTGCATTTATTGTGCTTTGAATGTTAATTGTTGATTGCATTGATGTTGTTGAGAGCTTGATGATATGAATGCTTGTATGAATTGCTAGCTAGGGTTTGGGGGATTTGGGTTAATTTCCCCCCTGTTCTTGTTAGGAATGTATGAGTGTGAATTAGAGCTTTTGATTGTGTTAGTGTGTTGACAATGTGCTAGGCGAATGTGATTGATGTCGAACTCTTCGTCATGTTCGTTTGTGTAGCAAACGAGAGAGTCATATGCTCGCGGATGAATGTGCGTTGCACGTTCATCCAATCTCGTGTAATTGCATGAATTGGTTCAATGCCTAGTCACGGTGTAGTGGTCATAGGCATTGCAAAGCTTATTGGTCCTTCGTGCTAAATGCCACCAATGACACCTTGAGTCGTGGTCGCGACTCGGGAGTCATTGGTGAGGTTTGACGAGAGATGTCGAACTCACTCTCGCAAACTACGAACTAAGAAGGATAGGAGTTTAGTCTCCACGACAAGTAGTTGAACTATTGAATAGGTGATTTAAATTCATTCTTGAAGCATTTGTTGTTTGGCGTTTATGTACTCTTGACTGTGTGTTTCACTGCATGTGTGCCATGAGTGGTTTGAGCATAGGGAGTGCTTGTGTGGTTGAATTGCTTAGGTGTAGGAACGTGACGAATTCCGTAGCGCCTTTGCATGAAGATCTATGAGCATGAACTTAGAACTCCTTGTGGTGTGTGTGTTGTGGTACTTGCTAGATGGGGTGTGTGAGCGTTGGGTCATGAATGCTAAATGATGGAATGTGTGAATGATTCGATGAACTACATTAGATGTGGAAGTGGATATCCGTTGCCCCCAAGGCATTTTATCTTTGTAGTTTAAAACCCCCGTTTCTTAGTTTCGTTTGATGATTAGCATAGTCACTTGACGTTGCTAGTTATCTTTGTTAACTTAGGAACCAACCAACCAACCAACCCCCCATTTACTCGCTTTTAAGTGTGTGTATATATATTTACTCCTAGCCTAGTATCAACCATTGTGTGCTTAGACGCTTAGGAAGATCCCTCTTCTCATTGGACGACCCCGATTTGCCACTATCTACCTAGTTGTAGAAAGTAAGCATTGAGGGCTTATAAATTATCTTTTGGCGCGCGGGCGCGACGACCGCCCGCGCCTGTCAACTGGCTTGGGGTACCAATATATCAACCCCCATCCTTGGGTGCCTTCCCATTAAAAAAATATATTTACCATGTCCTTCCTCCCCAATTTAAAAAATTAACAAAGTAACTCTACTAATTAAATAATATAAACATAATTCGAATAACAAATGTTTGAACACAATAATTAATAATACAACCTCCGATTTAAGTAGTTGAAAGAATAAATTTTGATGAATATTGATTGGTTGCAGCAAAACAAAATGCAGAAAAGGCGGATGGTGGTGATGAATGATGAGAAATGGATGGTGAAAAAAATACAATATTTATAGGCATGAATATTGGTATAGAATAAAATGGCACAATCCAACCCTGATAATCACACAATCCATACAGTTTGACTTTACTAAATTAATCTATTCTGATTCAAAGTTATTTGGATTCAGAATGTGATAATAAAAGAATGGGTGAAGAAAAAACTAACCTTATGCATGGAATGCCTACAAATAATCATGAAAAAACGATAAACTAGTTGGATACAGCTTGCACACTCGGGTACACAATTACTACTTGTACCAAAACAAAATAGCTATGCGTAAACGATGTTGATAAATGGATGGGAAGAAAATATAATATTCATTAGAATGATTTCACAGTTCAACTATCAAGTATTTCAAATGTAGTTTTGAATTTTAAAAAACTTTTTTTTTCAATTTAGCTTTGCTCATACTCATACTCTAACTCTTACCCGAAACACAAGGAATCGTGATTATCATAATTTAATCATTTTTAAAATTGATGAAATTTGAGCCCAATACAATTATTAATGGGGCGAACGACTTTAGGGGCCCTCCAAATCTTTCCATTGTTCACCTTTGGCCCGCCATTTTTAAAAATACTTTTACCTCCTGAACTAACAAAAAAATTTGAATCATAACCCTTCTGTCCGATCAAAAAGTTAACCTCAGTCAAAAGCGTCAATGTTGAGGGCAAATTAGTAATTTCAAATTTTCTCTTTTTTTCCTTTACCCTTTCTTATCTATTTCCCTTTATCTTTGATATTCACATCGTATCACCTCCTCTTTCCCTTTTCTTTTCTTCCCCTTCTCCTTCCCCTTCTCGCCGACTCTGTCCACCTCTGTTTTCTTTTCTGTCCCACCACCATCCACCTCCAATCCACCATCGCCAACTCCGTTGCCTACCACACCTCACCTCAGTTTCAATTCATCCTCCACTGACTTCGTCAACCCACCACACCACACCCTGCCTTCAATCCATCATCGCCAACTCTGTCGCCCACCACACCCCACCACTGTTTCAATCCACCCACCGCCGACTCCGTTAACCCACCACACCCCAGATCTGCTTTAATCCGCCCAACGCCCAAGGTCTGCACCTCGATGACACCGCCATAGAGAAGGTGGATTGCTCTGGCACTGGAAACCCTGGAACGATAAGTTCCTCTTCCGCATCTCGCCGGAGTTCTTCACCAGCGCCACCGTCACCGTCGGCATTAACGTTGATATTTACGCACTGCGCAAAGCCTCCTCAGCAGTTGCGTCAGGAAGTTTGCCGAAGTCTACGTCCACCAGCATTTCAAAAACTTCCACGACATCCTCAACATCGAGCCCACTGTGTGCGATGGTGCAGACAGGCCCGAGCAGAGCTAGAGATCTTCTGGAGCTCCGAATCCTCGACGTTGATGCCGACGGTGGTGGAAAGAGACATTAGTTTAAGAAATCGGTGTGTATTTTTTCTAGTTATTCTGAAACCTAATGAGAAATTAAAGAAATTGACATCAATATTTGGTGGTGGTGGACGGAGGCAGTGGTGGAGGTGATACGACGGCGGTGGATGAGGGATGGAGAAATTATTTAAACCGATGGATTAAGAAGATTGACCATAGGATTGAAAGAAAGGAAAAAATAAACAAGGAAATGGAAAAACGAAAGAAAGAAAAAATAAAATAAGGAAAAATAAAAAAGATAAAAGAAAAGAAAAATGTGAAATTACTATTTTGCCCTTAAAATTAACATTTTGACTTAGAGTTAACGTTTTGACCGGACGAAAGAGTTACGATTCAACACTTTTGTTAGTTCAGGAGGATAAAAGTATTGAAAAAAAATGGGGACCAAATGTGAACAATGAGAAAAGTTGGAGGGCTCATGAAGTCATTGGCCCTTATTAATATACCAATATTTTATTAGTTTAAATAATGTACTGTATATAACAATTACACACAGTTCATTATTAGAAGTATCAACCTAAATCATCTCATCATCATATACCTTGCACATTTTAAGACGGTAAATTACACAATTAATTTCTTCAAATGATACATTTATATGCACATTAATAAGCTGTATAATAATTTCTCTCTTGCCGCAAACCATCTCTTGCCGCAAACCATCTCTTGCCGCACATCTCTTGCCGCACATCTCTTGCCACACATCTCTTGCCGCACATCTCTTCTATAATTTTTTCTCGTCTTCCCATTAGGGGAGATGAGGAACAACAATTCATTTTAATTCACATTTTTATTATTTAATAAGTGTGCGATTTATCTCCACAGATTAGTTTTGTTCTTCGACTTGATCGATTAGATCGTTGTGTCCATGATGATAACTCGATTTAGTTGTTCACGTTGATGTATTGTTCTCGATCTGTTTGTTCAGATCGTGTGTTCGTAATTTTGTTTGTGGTTTTATTTTTGGGTTTCCATTAATTTGGATTCGTCAGATCTGTGTTTTTCGTGTTTACAGTTTGAACAACATAGATCGTGGTTGGATCAAGTGGTGTTACAATTGTAGAAGATCTCTGTTTGGCTCCTCTCTTCCAAATGGTTGAGATTTTTGTGGGAAGCAAGTTAATATCCCCAAGGGTGATGTTACCGTTTTTATTGGATCTCTGAATGTAATTGTACAGACGATTAGTCTGGTTGACATGTAATTTAGATATCCTTGCAATATATTAGTTATTGCTTGACATGTAATTTAGATATCCTTGCAATATGTTAGTTATTGCTAGAGGTTAGTTAGGCTGGATGTCAATTTCACTTATTGTAATCGCCGTTGGACGTTTTTCCCAACATCTTGGAATGATTGATTATTCAAAAAAAATATGCACATTAATAAGCTATATTTTCCAAAAGTGCTACCCTATAGTAAAAACAAGAATATAAATCAATTTCTAGTGAATATATCAATAGAGCGGGTCTCCTGACAGACGGCCTGTCTATAGGCTTATGGACAGACCACTTATTTTTCACCTTATAACTGCATTTGTTAAATTTAGAAACATAGAAAAAAAATTTATATTTTATATTTTTATATTTTCACATTCAAATACATATTATTACTTGTTTTACTTCCTCCGTCCCAAGTGAATTTGCACCATCATCATTATCACGTTGTTCAAGAAATATGTTTGAGTGTTAATATGTTTACCTGCGTATAATAACGACAAATAAAAAGTTGATATTAAGAAACTACTTTGTTACGACGAATTGAACAATATCATATACGATAATATTGTTGTTCAAATAGCTATTCAAATACGTGGTCAAACTTTGATGGAGAATAATGTCAAAAGTAAGAGTGCAAATTCAGTTGGGACCGAGGGAGTAACTTTTAAAATAAAATATTTAAATTTTATAAAAAATTACAACATTTAAGATAAAAATCATTGTAGACTGTCCATAAAATTATGGAACTACCATTTTTCGTGAGACTTTCTCATATCAATATATCATAAAAATATTACGAATAATAAGAAAAATCTGTATGGTAGTGATATCGCATGTGTGCTAAAGAGTAACAAAATTATAGAAGTTAGAATATAAATACACATTCGATATAGATACAGTGCATATAGATACAATGCACATGTACACTAAAATGCGATATAAGAATCGTACTTCCACAAGGTTTGAGATACGTGTTACACCCAAACATATAAATACACCATATATATAATGCACATATGTGTGGTACACCAAAATATTGTACTTCCACAAGGTGGAGATACGTGGTACACCCGAATATATACACATTCAATATGTATGCACATATGTGGTAGAATTGCCATTAGTTTATTGAATATTCTACTCCCACAAGGTTTGAGTACAAAAATACTGACATTCCACACTGCTTCAAATTTAACGTAACTTCTAGTATCGGAACACTAATCTCTACCATAAAAATGCAGATAAGCATGAAAACGAGTTCAGACATGGCTTGCACAATTCATAACTTGCACAATCATACAACCCAAATACTTTTATACCGTTTCTAAAAAATTTCAAGAAAAATGAGTATTAAAAGGTATCCACTCACCTCAAGAATTGCAAAGGTATCCACTCACCTCAAGAATTCCAGGAGGCAATTTGCGCTACTTCCAGGGATTGACAGAATTTTTTTGGAAGAATTCGATTCTCTCGGGATGAAAAGAAAAATATAATTGAAGTGAAGAAGAGAACATACGGTTGAATATGAGAGATTTTAGGAAAAGGAAGTGATGGAGTTAGTGGAACCGTAAAATGTGGAATATATACATCATATTTAAAATTTAAAATTAAAGCCTGGGGGTACCATCTGTATTGTACACCCAGTATACAATATACCAATTGCATCAGAAGATGGAATATGATCGGAGCAGTCCTTGCAATCTTTAATCCTAATATTTGCTTACTTTGTAGCTTCTCCTAATGCATGTTTGAGTGGACTTCACTACATATGATAACACTACATATGATAAATAAATATGGCGATAAAGGATCACCTTGTCGAATGCCTCTCATTAGTATTACTCCCCGAATCTATTACCATCTTCCTGAAGATATACATCTTCCTATGAGAGATATGAATTGTGACTGAAAGCCCAATCTTCTTAAAACCTCGATAAAAAAAGGTCATTCGACTCGATCAAAAGCTTTACTCATGTCTAGCTTAATAGACATATATCATTTCTTCTTGGATTTCTTTCCTTTGATATAATGTTGTGCTTCATAGGCTACGAGGATATTATCTAAAATCAATCTATTTTTCACAAAAGCATTCTGGGATTCCGAGATGATTGATCCTATGATTCTTCTTAGCCTATTTGACACGCATTTTGCAAGTATGCGATATATGACATTGCATAGGCTGATTGGTCTGAATTGGGAATCCCCCGCCGATTTCTTCACCTTTGGGATTAAAACCACTGTTGTCTCATTTATCAAATCCATAGTTACCTCCTGGTTTAGTAACTGGAGGATAGTTGATGATACTTTAGAACCAACTATTTTTCAATATCTTTGAAAGAAAGACAGTGGCATGCTAACCAAACTAGGTGGTTTGTTTGGGGTCATTTCCTTTAGTGCTTCATTAAATTCATGTTTCGTATATGGCCTACATATTTCTAAGTTAATTTCCAGGGTAACCTTGGGTTGTATTCTCGATATTGATTGTTGTATGATGTCCGGTTCCAGATTTTGTGTATAAATTAATTCCTGGAAATGCCGGAGAATAATATTCTCAATTTCTCTGCTCTCGGTACACCATTTGTCTGACTGATCTTTCAATCCATGAATAAGATTTATCCACTTCCTTTTGTTTGCATAAGAGTGGGGAAAAAATGTAATTCTATCTCCGTGTTGAAGCTGTTGCTTTGTTCTCTGTTTCCATTTCGCTTCTTCTATGTCTAGGAGATATTCAATCTCACCCTTTAAAGCAGATATTTGCAGTTGAACATTCTCAGTTATGATAACCCGCTTGCAATCTTTGGATTTTTTTGGATAAGGCTTCTGATTTCTTCTCGTGATTTTTAAACTCAGTCTCGCCCAATTTTTAACTTGACATGCACAATTTTTAATTGTAGTTTTAAGTTCTTCATTTCCTTTATTTCCAACTCATTTGGACAATTGTCTCACAATTGCATCCGATAATTTTCAAAACGAAATGACCGTTGTCTCCTATAACCTTTTGGGTGAATATTGTTTGTCCGAACTTGGAAAAGGATAGGAACTTGGTTTGATCTTTTACTGGAGAGATGCTTGACTTCAGAAGCGGGATATAGGCTTATCCAATTCGGCGATGCTACTACTCTATCTAGCCTTGCTCTGACAGTGTGTGGATTTCTCCAATTCCGCACCATGTAAATTTGTTCTCTATGTATCCCAAGTCACAAAGATTACATTCATTAAGCGCATTTCTGAAGGCTTTGAGTTACCAATTCGGCCTTCTACTTTCACTTTCCATTTCATTTTGGTGTAAAGTTTCATTAAAATCCCTAATGCATAGCCATGATAGTTGTGAGTTCGCACTTATGCTTGGAAAATTTTCCCTAAATAGTTTTTGCTTGCTCAAATCAGGTTCGCCATAGACACCTGTACAATGCCAGATTGCAAGAGTAATTGGATCTTTTATTGTAAAATCCATAAAATTGAAAGATTAAGAAAAAAATAGTAATCTCTACGTATTTTTTCCAGAATAAAGCAAGACCACTTGAATTTTCGTTAGAATCTACAAAAATTCCACGGAGATCCATTTGATCTTTAACTTTTGACAATTCAAATGAAGAACATTTTGTTTCTGAAAGAAAAATAAAATGCGGACTAAACTTGAGAAATAAAATTTTGAAATGTCGTACTGCACGAGGACTTTCTCGGCAGTTCCAACTAATACCTATCATTTTTCTTGGCAGAACTGGTGCTTCTCGGTCGCCCCCATTAGTCCTTTTGCAGGTGTCCCTGCCTTCAACTCAATGCCGAAGGATATATAACCTTTTCTGATGTCTTCATTTTCTTTTCTTTTTTTGCATCATTAATTCTCTCTAGCAATTCCACCTCTCTTTTCAGGCTCCTCAACAACTCTGGTGGTAACCTGTACTCCAGTCATAGTGGTGACTTTGTTGATAATAATCTCCCTAGCATTTGGTGAAGTCTGGCCAAGCTTGACCTGGTTTTCCTCAGTTAATGGTCACTGATATCTTTCATCTTCCTGCAAAGCATTTACATTTTTATCGTTCATAATTTTCTAAGGATCAATTGATCATGTTGCGTGGCCATTGATACCCGGCGGTGGACCTCTTCGATGGAGAAGGCCTTGCGGGTGGTTTAACAGAAATGACGCTGGGCTACTGCCAACATTAATAAAAATCCCTAGAGATTGACGCAGGTTGTAGATTGGATGATTAGCTAGAGACCCGAATAATTCCTTCCTTTTTTGCAGCTTTGTTATCTGGAGTTGGAGTAAATTCCTGAAACTTTTTCCATTCCTCATTTTCTTCTTCGCTTGTCATACTCGTCAAAGTAATTGGCGTCGGATTTATCACTGGAGAGATTGGTGTTGCTGGAGTTAAAAGAACAGGCAGATTAATTTCCCTCCCCGACATATTGATTACAGAAAGGCCAAATTCTAGGGGTGTTAACATTAAAGCTTCAGATCCAGAAAATTTATTGCTACTTTTCAGAGCCCAACTTTTTGTAGTTGAAGCTTCCGTCCCGAGCGTTAATTTTTCCTGAAAGTCCTCCCAAAATTCCCTCTGAACCATAGTCGTAACCGCGGTGAAAACAAGAAAAAATTCTATATATATGGCTACAGTGATTAGTCATGGATGCAAGTGTGTAGGACGTATTCTTCTAATGCGTCCTCAAGATTTTCCATTTTTTTGTTCTGATTTCCTGAGGATGCATTTGCCAAATGCGTCCTCGTTGAATTATTCTTTTTTTTCGTCCCAGTTTACATTCGAGGAATGCGTCCTTGGTTTACATTTTTTTTCATTAGCTTTACATGAGGACGCATTCATGCAATGCGTCCTCTAAATGGGTTTGTTTTAAAAAAAATAAAAATAAATCAGAGGACGCATTCATCGAATGCATCCTCTAAACATGATTATTTTTTATAAAAAAAATCCGAGGACTCATTCGAGAAATGCATCCTCTAAACAGATTTCAGAAAAGAAAAAAAAAGACTGAGGATGCATTCTGTGAATGCGTCATCCAACAAATGTATCCAAATACCATGCCATACACAATTGCATCCGAAATTGTGGTATTATGCATTAAACAATCAAGCTCTCGTGAAAACAAACAGATGTGATTCCAGCGTGAGTTTCACCTTCCCTTTATCTATCGCCATTACCTGGTTGATTCTGCCATCGTTACCATGTTTAACAAGGTCCTAGGATCCCACCGCTTCCATGGTCGACGCTGCCCCGGTCGTTGTTGCCATGGTCGATGCCTCCACTCTGGAAGCTACTGCCGATGGCATGGATGCCGCTGCCTTGGACGCCTCTGGTCTAGACGCCGCTGCCTTGGGTGCCACTGTTAATGGATTTTCCGGCGTGAATTATGGAATCAAACTCTTCCTCGAGTTGAACATTGCTGATACATGGGGGATAAGGCTTATGGGGGTTGAACATTTCTGATGACTTTTCCTCTAGCCCTTGCGACATCATCCTTGGTTGGCTAAATTGGCTTTTCGGCCCGAGAAATCAACTCATCAACTCCAGGTAATTTTGGTTGTTCCCCATTGATACTAGCAATTTTGTTCTAGTCTGTTCAACATCCCTTCATTCTGGTAATTCTCATCTGTGGAGTTGGATATTCATTTTCAAACTGCAACAATTTTCCTCAGCCAACTGGCATTAGTTTTTCCCCGCAAGGGGTGTTCTTTGACGGACAATAAATTTTTGTGTGGTCCAAATGACCATACAAATGAGGCAGCTTTTCGTATTGTAAATAGATACTAAAAATTTTACTAGTTACCGAATCGCTAAAGTTATGTGCAATTCTGACTCGGGTATTCTCCCCCATACAGGTACAACTTTTGTTTCGGGGCGCTTTGACAAAACCTCCAATGTGGAAGTGTTAAGATTACAAAGCACAGGAGGAAGTGAATAGAGATGAACCCGATGAACCCATAAGGGACATTTATCAAAATGAATATTATGAACCAGTTCAATTTCATCTGTTTCCTTAAAGAACCACTAAACAATTTTCAAAAGACCAGGGAGAATTGTCTATCACTTTTTTCCGGTCTTCACCATCATAGAATTGAAAATTCACCAAATTCCTTCCCATGGTAAAACCATCAACTCCCCCCTTACATCTCCATCATTTGCTGAGTGAGGTAATCATCGACTCCACCCTCTAGGTCTTAGGGGTAAGAATTTTAGCCACAAGGTAAATCTTTCCCTCATACGGAGGCTACTCTGTTTGTTCTGCTTATCGGCTTGTCGCTCTCCGTAATGTTCAACCTTGCATAGCACTCGACCAGATACTCCGCCATCGACATGGTTGCAAGATTACCCGTTTGGAAAAGAAGGGTTATGGGAAAGGTTTTTTTGTTGTGTATGAATTGGATGAGTGCAGGTGTATGATGATGAGGGAATTATGGTTGATTGATTTGAATGAAGAAAATCTTCAATCAACATAATTTCTTGACTCATTCCAGTCAGAAAATAATTGCCATTGATATGCCAATTAAATGATATGCCAATTAAATGTCCACATTTTGAATTAAAATTTGAATTCTATGGGGAGATAATTAGAACTTCTTTTGAAGTTTGATAGTTGAAGGTTTAGACGCCTCCAAAGTAGGATAATCCCAAAGAGAGGAAGAAGAGAGAGTGCAGAGCATTTTTATGTACTTTGGTACCTAATTTAAATTTTGAAGGGGGGGGGGGGGGTTTATGGAGAATATTTTATTGGAGAAAAGAAGGGGAAAATGAAGGTAGAATCGTGACTGCCGATCTCAGGAGCTTAATTGCTCTGATACGATATTGAAAGATAAATCTCAATGACGATATTAGTGATAAGCGTGGAATAAATAAGTACAAGAGCGAGCCCTAGTAGTCCTACTACAACTCCATCAACAAGTATCTTGACTAATTTAACTCCTCTAATCTAACAAAAATATTGAGGTGAAAGTGTATCAATTACGAAGAGAAAGTAAAATGGTTGTTTAGAAAAAAAAGAAAGAAGAGAGTGATTGGTTCAACTTCATTCTCCCATGCACGTGAATTATGTACCCCATCTGCCCCAATCAAATTTACACTTTTTTTTGTTGAGACATATTTGAGCATTATTTTTAATTAGTAAATAGATATCAATATTATAGATCTTATTCAATTCCCTGCATCATGTATTATATAAATATCACATTTTAACACAACATTAATGGAGGTAACTAAAGTTATTGATGGTAAAATATGCCATAAGAAAATTAACTAAAAAGCGTATAAATTTGAGGAAGAGTTTACTAAATCTTTCGGTCAAAATAGATTAGAGGTTCAATTTGGTTTTACAGTGCAGTCATTTTAGTATATACAAAAAAAAATTTATAATCTAAAATCCTATAAATTGGTTAAACTTTTAACCAACCACAAGGATAAACTGTCATTTGGACCACTCTTATACTCCATGAAAGTGATATGCCTTTGTTGTGTGTGGATTGATTCACAACTCAAATGATACAAAAGAGGTCCGTTTTTCTTGGCAAAAAGGCCTCTAGATGTACCTATATCCACAATCTACCTTCATAATTGGGGTAAAAACCGGGCAAGCAGAAACCCAGAAAAGTCATTCCCAATGTTACATTAAGAAAATCAATCCTTAACATCAGTCACGCCTTCTGGAGATATTTGAAACCTTGCTTCAGCCTCTGCCAAACATGGAGAACTTATCACTTTGCAAATGCGCTCCTCTCCTCTTCCCTTCCTCATAGCAAGCCTGCGAGACAGATGAGAAATATTTTTTTAACAGTCCCATGTTATCAGTCTATTATGTATACATAACTAAAGAATGAACATATACCTTGTCGTGGTTGCGTGTGCCATAATGTTACCACCAATGGGTTTGATTTGAGGACCAGCAAAAAGTGCAGAACCATCCACTTGTGCAACAACTTGGTTAGTGATAACAACGGCTACACCGAACTACAAACAATGAAGCAGATTTAAGAGACCTTCGCAGAAGAGGTTCTTCAGAACTTCAAATAGAACATTTATGTGTGATGGAAATGAATGAAGAAAAACCTCATCCGCTAATTTTTGTAGGCTCCTCAGGAACTTTGCTAGATGCATTTGCCTGGCTGATAATTCTCCCCTGCCAGAAAAATCTGTCCTATAAAGGGCAGTAGCACTATCCACTATCATAAGAGCAAATCTGCAGAACCAGGGCAGGACATTAATTTGGGTCCCAACTTGCATATAGCCTGATAAAAAATGTTACTCCTTATGTCCCATAATTAAATTGTAATTTTCAAAAGTTATTTTGTCGCAAAAAGGAGAAACTATTGTGTAATATTCTTCCTTGCACATGCGAACCAATACATATATGTGTCATTAAAAAAATTTCTGTGAAGGGGGGAAATCGTGCCATTTTACACGTGCTTCATAAGTTATAAAATGTGGTAATGTTTTGTAGAGCAGACTCTAATTATAACTTTTGAGACAGTGAAACTGCTAAATTACTCCACAGAATGGTCATTGTCGATATTGTAGGCAGGTTTAAATCAATAAAAAACATTTTTCAATATGCCTCTGGAGTAAGTTAACCTGGTTTCCACCATCATTGAAGCAGCTTCAAGCAGAAGCCTTGATTGATGGTCCGTGTTATATGCACGAGCATAGGCCACATTCTCCAGAACATCTGCTCCATTTAACCCAAACCTGCAAAGATAAAAGTCATAAGAAGATCTTAAAAGTTTAGACAGACAAAAAAGGAATCAGACTCCTTCCATGGAAATTTTTAAACCTCTCTGCTATCTGCAAAAGTCTCTGTGGCCGAAATGTTCCCTCGGCATCAATGTACATTGCTTTCCCTTCACCACCCCCTTGGTCTAGTGGAAGCTGCATTACAAAAATAGCTTGAGGGATTGAAATGCAACAAGAACTAAATCAATACCCAACTATGTGGGTGGAAGATTGACTTATTAAAATCATCCAAATTATATTACTCCTTCCGCCCCTCTTTAACTTGCAAAGAGACTTTTTCGCAGTCTCCAATAAACATATACATATGTATATGTACATATACATATATATGTAATAACAGACAATAATGGCGCATAAAGAATTGATATTTAGAATCTACATGTTACGACAAATTCAACAATATCTCATATGATAATATCATCGCCCATATATCTATTCAAATATATGATCAAAATTTGACAGCTTTGACTTAAAAATATATTCATTGCGAGTTAAGGAGGGACTGAGGGAGTATCTGGAATGATCAGCAAAATTTTGCATACAAGAAGCTCATAAAGGTAGATGTAAACGTATAGGTTACTAATGGCCACTAAATTCTGAAGTTGTGTTCTGAGCAGGACCGTGCTATGCAAAGAAAACTATACAACTAAACTACTGTCACAAGAAAATGTTAAACATCATAGTTGCAAACTTTCATTATGCTCCCTTTTCATACAGGTCAGTAAAATAAAGTTGTCTTACTTGGCAAGTCACACAAAGGGTATGACACAGTTGGGTCTTTCCTGCACGAAACTCCCCATATAGTTCTGTAATTGAACCAGTTTCAATTCCCCCTGTAAAATCCCAGTCATGAGAATTTGCCACACTTCATCAATAATAGAATAAATCGTAAGTTCGCAACTACCTTCCAAGATCTTGTCAAGTTCTCTTGACCCAGTAGCTATCTGTATGATCTCAAGCCTCTGCGCATGAAGCTGGCTGGCACTTGTGAAACCCAGAGGAACCAGCTTTGATGCTGTAGGCAAACAAAAAATTGAACTCATTATACAATCCGATATTGCAACATTATGCGACAAGAAACACACATTCAACAGGTCTACTATTTAATCACTGTGCAATAAACAATGGAAATAAACTTCAAGTCTTCAATCAACATTGACTCAAATCAACTTGCCTGCCTCAATGATCTTATCGACTTTAGCTTCACTGATTCCTTTTATTTGCAGAAGGTCCTTCCTCGGGGAGTATGCAACTGATTCAACGGTGCACAGGCCAGCATCTTTCAGCTTCTTTATATCAAGTGCCGCAATCCCAGATGCCTAAAATAAAATCCCATGAGCATTGTACTAGCACAAAATTTGTCTTTCCCAATACTATTACATACAGTAACATAAAAACCCGCAGAAATGCACATTGCCTAACATCTACAAAGACAAGTAATTTCAACAATATGGATCCCCTAAATTACACCAAAAGCCAAAATTTAAGTTTTCTGAAATTGAGATAACAACAACCCACCAACAAAATATAGGGTTTCTGAAATTGGGATGGCGATTAATTAGGGCTTTGTTACCAAAACCCACTTCATATGAATTCCAACAAGATGTAATGATTAAGATAATACAAAGAATGCAACAGCAGCCAATTATAATATCGCATAAAAGCGCCGACTTGTAATCATTCCTGAAAAATCGAAAGCACTTTTCACAAATCAAAAGAGAATCCATTTGAGCAGGCAGCGAAAACAAGTATAAAAACACAAACTTCACTTCAAGAACCATACTATGGGATCTGGGGTTTCCTTTTCGTTTTCCAAATCGGGGAAGTGGTGGAGATACCTGGAGTTGTTCGATGGGGAAAGGGCCGTGCTGGATGTCTTCAAGTTCTTCCTGCGGTTGTTCTTGGACCTGTTTCTGCTTTCTTTGCTGCTCAACCGCCGCCATTGTCGAGCGAGGACAGAGCAAAGAAAATGGGAGTGGACTAAGAAACTGGGGGTCGGGTTTAAAGAGAAATGAAAAACAAAATTGTGTTTCAAAAGACTTGGGAGGCGCCAAAGTAGTCTTATTCTATGGAACGAAAGTGGAACTTCCCTCGAACGCTAATGGAAGTTTCAGTTAATTGTACAAATAGTCCCTGATCAAGATTTTTTTTTACTTTTATCAACCAAGACACTTCTTATTTTGAGGGGTTTAATAGTCTGTCTATAAGTTTATATACAAGATAGGGTCCTATATGTTATTAATAAAATTGGATTAATTCTCGCAGGTAGGGTCATCAGGAAATGGATCGAGTTATAAAGTTTCTACCGCAATGCACCAAATGTGCCACTCTAAAACCCAGAAAAGCTTGACATTACAAACACATAAAAGCCTTCCTTTTCTGATCAATGCTTCCATTATAAACCCTTCCCTCTCCAATAAATTCTTCAACCGACTAGACGTTCTCCGATCAATCAATCTAGTTCGATTTGCAAAAAGATCGACATCACTCTCACTCGTAATAGATGAATTTTCAAGCACTCTATGCATTGAAGCAAATTCGGCCGAAACAACTAGATTTCAATTTGAAACGAATGAAATTCAGTTCCAAAGTTTAGCCTAAATCATATAATTTCTTCAAATTAATAGTGCACAAGGTACAAATTCTTCACATTATTCACATAGCTTATGTTGTTGAATTCGATGTGGATGAAATAATTGTTTAAACTTCTGAAACAGTAGATGTATGAATTATACTTTTATTGAACATGTAAGAAATATGTGATAAATATTAGCACCATAAAATTTATGGTGGTGAAAATTTTCGTATGGACTACACATTCCTTAGTTTAAAACATGTACTTTTAATAATAAAACACACATTAGATTAAAAAACTGTGAAATCCTTTCATTAATTATGAAATTCTGTCACGAGATAGTATATAAGTTAGGTTATAAATTGTTTCTATTTTATTATAATATGAATATGTTAACCTACCACTAGTAGATTAATAGATGGCTTTCATTACCTGTGCTTCGTTTCAACACATTGTGGAATAGACTGTCCTATTACTGGTCATCTGCTGGTTTCACTACTACACACTCCACACTTATTAATTCAACCATTACTTGTTTGCTGGCATCTGTGGAAGGCACGAAATAAATTTCTATTTGATGAAATTAAACCAAACTATGTTATTATTCTCTCTGAGATTAGAAAATCACTGCATGACATTGCCCTCAACCACCCTCTCCATCTCTGTGGTGATTTTGACAAAATATGGATTTCATCTAATCTTGTGCCTCTTCTGAAAACACCGGAAAAGAGAAAAATAACAAAATTAATATGGTATCCTCCAGTAATTTTCTTCAAAGTTAATATAGATGCCTCCTGGGACTCAAAATCCAATAAATGTGGTATTGGTTTAATTGTTAGAAATTCATGTGGATACTGTTTATTTGCCAAAGCTGTCAGCCAAAGTGCATTTTCAGCCTTGAATGCAGAACTGATAGCTATGTTGTATGCCTTAAACCTAATGCATGAAAAGCACTTTACAGAATTTGAGCTTGAAACTGACTGTCTTAATGCTATATCATGTGTAAACAATCCTTTAACTGCTCCCTGGAACCTATATGTCCTATCTCATGATATTCATAGACTTTTGGGTGCTACAAAACTGGCTCATGTTTTTAGGGAAGGTAATATACCTGCTGATTGTTTAGCAAAGAGAGCCAAGAACGAGAATATCAATTCTTTTTTCATGCTTTCTGAGCTAGATAACAAAACAAGAGGCTTAATTGCTTTGGACAAAAGGGGTGTCCCCTCTATTAGAATTTCAAATGGTGTTAATGATTAGAAACTACACAATGATTCTGCTATTTTTTCTTCACAGGTCAGCTATCTTTTCATGGAATTTTTCATGGAGGCCGAGGACAGAGAAGGCCAACTCTCAAAACAGCATGCAGCAAACAATTCAACTAGAAGCTCAAAGTTCCTAGAAACAGCACTAGGATGTCACCCTGAACATTGGACTCTGGAGCTTTACTAGTTTTCTAGGACTTATAATCACATACCATTCGGTTGTAATATCATTGACAAACAGGGGTTTCAATTTTTCGATTCGCCGATCTGTTCATGGTATTACAGCCAGATGGAATATAATGAAAGTCTCCTGCTGGATCATCGATGTACATTAGCTCGGTTTAAGTTTTTGTTTAGGTGGAAACACCACTTTTGGAAACAAGTGCTATTTTGCTTCAAGAGGTTATTAAGGCCCTTGGATCATCAATTGGATGATCTTTTTGTATTGAACTATGCCTTCGTGGCCTGTTTTAATTTTTTAATTTTTTTTTCGGTTCGGGGAGCCTAATATATTCCCCCCATCCTCGGATGGTTTAAATTAAAAAAAACTAGTATTTCCTACCTTACACAAAACACAGAAGATAAATTTATCAGTTTGGAATTTTTATATACATGTGCCTTTTTAACTTACAACATGTACTGTTTACATTACTACATGCATAATAAAGACTAAAACTGGTATTCTTATAGTACACAAAACATGAGATAATAATTTTGTAATTTTTCAAATTAAAATGTAGATTATACCTATATTACCTCACAACATGTATTTTTTATATTAAAACTTGTATTCATTTTTTTTAAAAACAGGAGCATATTTCCCCAATTTAAATCAAATAGATGTTACAGAAAGTCTTATTGGAATGAAACTGGTGCGTTTGGAATCCGATCAAACTGCACCTCGAGTCCCTTAGTTGTGATCTGCAATAAACAAGCCCCGAGAAGTCATAGGGGAAAACTCTTTGATGCTTAAATCAGTCACGGCTTAGGGAATAATTGTGAATGAATAAAATTGTGTACGAACCTTAGTATTTATACCCTTTATTCTTCAATAGTCATTGTATTCAACTCAAACTCTAATACCTTAAATCACGCATGTAACCATTGATTTGGATAGGAATGAGCGCTATTGGGCTAACTGGGCCCAAGGACGTTTTTGCTTAACCCTAGGAACTCAGGCCCATGGAATATAGGTTTAGTGAAAGTATCATCAAAACCCCCCCCCCCACAAAACTGAAGATCTCTTCAAGTTTTGGGAAGATTCGAATTGATTGAACAATCGCGCCTCGATATGGTACTTTGAGACTATTTGATTATGGAGTTTTATTCTTCAGACCTCGAGTTGATGTCTGGTTTTCTCATATGATATTTCCTAGATTTTACAAGGGCATGTGTGCTAGTCAATCACGAGAGAAGGTTGTATCAGGCACGTGGGTGGCAGTTTCTTTAAGGAAGGTATCAAAAGATTCTCCCGCTCTTCCACTTTTTATGTTTTCAAGATAATCATTATGTGGTTGTCTTCTCATCCTTCATAGCTGCCATTTTATCCCACTTTAACTTCCTCATTCTATTTGCAGGTTATTTGAGGAAGAAATCTTCAACATCCATCAGCCTTTCTCTCTCGATCACTTTTGTCACAACTTCTCTTCTTTCCTCCGATGAGTAAGTTTCTTTTTCTTCTTTCTCATCCTATATTTCTTACATTTTTATCGTAATGGTCACTGCATCCCCTACTTCTGGTGAAATCCACTGTGAGGGGAAGGGGGGCGGCAATCAGTGAGCTTCGACCAGAAGAAGGAACGGTTTCATTGCTGGATACAGTTGGAGCCGCAGAAATAGAGGGCCCAAGCCCCATTTTGGAAGAAGTTGGGAATTCTGATGGAGTTCTCGGTGTAGAATCTGACAATATTGTCCATATAGCCTATAATCTAGATGGGTTTATGGTTGCAGACATGCCTCCCAGAGAGATTCCACTTGTTTTGGTGGCTGGAAAAGGAAAGGATCCCTTGAGCATTTCACCCATAATGGGGGGTGTTGAACTCGAGACTCTCGGAGATGAAGGCGAGGCCTCTTTAAAGGCGCCTATGAGGAATAAAATGGGGGTCCCTCATGGATGAGTGATGCATCTGGAAACCGATCAAGCTGCTCCGTTGAATCCTTTGGTTGAGATCTGCAAGGCAACAAGCCTTAAGAGGCCCCAGGGAAAAACTTTCTGATGCTTAAGTCATAAGAATACTCGAATATGTATAAAAGTGTGAATGAATAATATTGAAAACATATCTAGCATTTATAATTTATGATTAAATAGTATTTTCCTTAATTATAACTCTTAATTCTCAATAAATATGGTCACCAAATATTCTCTCTCTTAATACCTATGTTGGGCAAAAACAGGCCCAATATACTTTCCAGGCCTTCACTAAGCTTGTCCATCATCAAGAGCCCCCAGAAAACTTAATGTACCCTCGAGGCTGTGAAACTTTGAGGTATCACACTCTTATCATCGAATCTCTAGATCCGTGATGTTGGTATTTTTGAGGTATCACGCTCTTATCATCAAGGTATCAAACCCAAGGGCTATGGAATCTTAGATTTTCAATGACCTTGGGTAATCCTATTGAGCTTCAAGGTGACATTTAGTTTTCTTATTCTTTAATTTCTGACAAAATTTTGAGAAGGTGCGTGTGCCAACTGGCTATGAAAAAAAGCGCTTGAACAATGGTAGTTTCTAAAAAGCTATGATAATATTCACGCCTTTTCAAACTTCTAGTCTTCACGTCTCCCCACTTTATTTACAGGTATTTTCAGAAGGATCTTTTAGAGCCTTGCTCTTCAACTACTCTTTGACTTCACATTCATCTTTTCTTCCCTCACTAGTAAGTTCTCCTGACTTTCATCCTTTCTTTTTCTTTATTCTCCTTTATTATGGATATCTCCGATGAGAAATCCAGTGAGAGTGGGCACCTCGGTGAGGTCAGGTCAGAGAGGTTTGAGGTCGAGTCACCTGAAAATGTGGATTCCAATGTCACACTTAGCGGTTTTGAGCATTCTCTCTAGGATTCCGGCCCGAATGTTGTTGAAATTGGCCATACCGACTATATACCAATCAGTGACAGGCCTCAAGAAGGATATTCTAATGTTTGGCCCATGTGCCTGGGAAAAGGGTATAGTCAAAGATCATCTTGTGTGGGGGATATCAAATTTAATCCCACTTTTCATGAAGAATGGGATTCTTCAAGGGCACCTGAAGAGGTTGAAGTGAGTGTCTACAAGATAATATCTCCTACTCTCGAGACTCAGGAAGAAAACATCCGAGAGCCCCCTGTGAGGGGAGAGGTTTAAGAGCCCCCAACCCACGATGGGTCCTAGTCAATATCAGGGATTTTACAATCTTTGCCTCCTGGTCAGAGGGTTCCTCCTGATGTTTACATGTAGTTTTTGGGAACAAAGGGGTCTCCAGAGAACCCTCCCGAGGGGAGACTGGTTATATTTTTAAAGCATATGCGAGCAGGGCTGTGCTTCCCGTTTCCTCCAATATTCTTGAGACTCCTTAAGGATTTCCAAGTGTGCCCTGCCAAGGTTCATCCAAACATCGTGATAACTATTATGCTCTTTATGACGCAGTGCCATAGACTCGATATAGAGCCTGAGTACAAGTTGTTTTGTTCATTGTATATCGTTGTCGTTAGCTGTAAAACTTCTAAAAATACTATCACTGTCTCCAACAGGCAGAGGAAACAAAAGTGTTTTACCATCCTCACTAACTCAGGTAAGTGGAGAGACAATAAGAGAGGGTTTTCTTTCAACAATATCAGATATAAGGTCCCCTAGTGGAATCTAGACGTTATCATCGAGAACCATTTGGCAGCAAAGTTTGTCTGTCCCGCGCGCCTTGAAGATAGCCAAAATCGTCTATTGGACTCATCCCTTTCTTATGCTAATTATACCAATCCAAAAAACTCGGTTGGGGGACAATTCTTGCCAAGTAAGGTTTATAAGAAATACATATATGAGCCAGCAAGGAAGAAGAAACTATCAAGGCTACATAATTTGGCTCTCGAGGATGAGCATAGGTTAAGAAAAATACGAAGGAGGCTCATTAAATAAGGAGATAGACCTCAATCCTCTTTTGACCAATCCCTCGAGATCCCCCTCTTGATATACTCGTTGATTATTCTGAGTATTCCCAAGTTTTTGAAGGTGTTTTAACGTCTTATTTATGCTTTTGCATCGTTGTGTCTTTTTTCTTTACTAACTTTCTTCTGATTGTTTCCAGTGGGCAGAAGCTTGGGTTCAACCATTATCAAGAAGGGGAAAAAAAATCTTTTAAAGGTTATTCCTCCTGCCTCTTACACGACTACAACTTCTGAACTGCACCCGCGAAGCAGAAACCCAAGGGCGCCCCCTCCACTAAGGAATCTCGCCAAAAGGGGCCTCAGGATAAGGTTCCTCAAGGGTATTCTACTGAAGCCCTCCCGACTAGGGCTAACACTGATGCACCCCCCCTCAAGCTTTTCGATCGTGGGGGCCGATGTTCTCAACCATTTTACTGAAGATCCCCAGGTTAGTTTTTCGCTAGCAATATAATCTCTTTTCTCTTTATTTTTTGTGTTAAGTTTTCCTAATTCTTCTATTGTTTTTCAGTTGGTTAAAGATTTTGACCTGGTGTCCTCCTCTCTCTCCTCCCTCCCTCGGGGCCTGGGTTCCCTCCATGCCTCTCTTTCCTCTCTTCAAGGGGAAAAGGACAACAAGATTAAAGAGAGGGAACTCAAGGCTTCAAAGAGAAAAGTCACCGACCTCGAGGCTGAGAATAAGTGCATTATCCTCGAGAAGAATGCCACTGAGGAGGATGCTGAAAAAGCTTGAGACCTAGAGTCTCAAGTTCTTCTGCTAGAGAATTTTAAGGATAAGTCCTCTAGAGTTGAGATCTGTTTGATCTCTTTGTCGATCTCTTCGACATGGCCAAGGGCGTTGGGCATGATCTCCTAAATAATGAAGTGATTCAACCAAAGATGTCATCGTCTCAGTCTAATGAAAATGCCAAACTTTTTAAGGATGAGACCAAGTCCAAGGGTGTGGAGGCTATCAACCAAAAGTGGGACGAGGTAGTCTACAAGGGGAGTCTTAGCTTATCCATTATGAACATTCTAAAGGCCTAAGTTATGTATTACTCCACTAAAGGAATTCATGCTATCCCTGATGCCAATGAAGAATCCAAGGAACCTGAGACCAAAGCTGGGCCAAACAACAAGGTTTAAGTAGGGGATAAACCTCATAATGCAGGGAATGTTGTATAACTTGCCTCTTTGGGCTTTTCATGTAACTTCCAATTTTTTCTATAAAAAATCTCTTCTCCTTGTTAATTTTATGTCTACATTTTTTTAATCTTCATAGCTTAACTCATTGCGAAGAGAACTTCAGTTCATTTGCAAAGATTTTGCCAAGACTCAAGCAGAGCTTGAGACCACTAGGGGAGATTTAACAAAGACCATGCTGGTTTTAAGAAAGTGCTCAGAGGAATTTGAATCATGGTGAAATAGGACTCATCCTTCCATAGTAAATCTCGAGAAGGACAAGTTGGACTTAACTATTGTACTAGATTCCGTAAAGAAAGAATTGGCGGCTTGGTATAGCGGTGAGCATCAAGGATTTCAGAGTTTATTGAGGAACATCGAGAAAAAAAAAGTATAATGGTGTGGTACCCTCGAGAAACGAAAGCATCATGGCGTGGTACCCTTCAAGATTGTTGATAGTTGTGATCCTTCTGAGGTAAACTATCAAGAAACAGTGTTCCATATAATTAGCAAGTTCGAATCCTTGAAGAGATGTCCTGCTGATGCCAATAGGTTGCCCATCCTTGAAGGTTGTGACATAGCCAACCGAGGTGAAGTTTAAAAACTTAAGTCTCGGGTGCGAGAGGTTATAGAGCTCCACCAGGTAGCCTTAAATGAGATTTTGAGGCTAGATGAGGCCTTTGCGGAGAAAGACATGCTTGCACCTGAAGACCCTCCCTTAGTGGAATCCATTCTCGCCGAGAATACCTATATTACGAGGGAAATAAAGATCTTGGTAAGCAAAATCAAAGATTTGGAAGAAAAGGTTCATCTTTATGATCAAAGTCTACGAGCTTATACTCTGTTTCATGGTGTTGCTCACCCAAAACTTATCGATAACGAATCCTTGCCAATATTTATCCTTAGGCTTTTCATCACTGGATTATAAAATAAAAATTAGATTCAAATGGGACCGATGGTCAGAAGGAATCCTCTAATGCTATTCTCAAAATGGATACTAGAATTTTCTGTCCGCCCTCCGAGGGGTCGAAGGTCTTTGAGGTTGGCGGGTAAGAAAGCTAATAAGAGCGGTGAATCTTTGAGTCATAATACCAAGGGGTCCACAAAGAAATGTACTAAAAAACAAATCTCTTGAGTAAGACAAGCGACAAACAGCCCCTCACCAAAACATCCTCGACCAAGGGTTGTGATCGATTTAGCCGATTATCCTGAGGAAGAGTAGGAAAAGGACTTTCAACGTGTGGTTGGTATCAAAATAGAAGAAGTAGAGAGAATGGAGGAGGAATTGAAGAAAACTAGCTCCTTGATTCCTCGAAAGTTGTATTTATAAGTTGTAAAATATTCGTATCATTTTCGACAATGTCCTTAAACTTCCTTTCTTCGCATGTTGCTTTTACAGTTATTTTTGACTGAATCTTGAGCCATAGAATATAGTATGAAAAGTTATTTATCGATGAGTGGTTGACGCATGAAAGTGTTTAAGGATTAAAAAACACAAGAACACAAGAGGTTTGACCTATTCGGCGTTTCCACCTACATCTTGCAAAATTTGTTTCACTAGATCATTGATCGAGATTACAATCGATAGGGGTATCACGGGAGTGGTGATTATTAGCTTCTCACTCATTTCATCAGCCTTAGCTGGAATTAATACGAGAGTGCCAATTATTAGCTTTTTACTCGTTTCTTCAGCCTTAGCTGGAATTTTTACAAGATGCTTATCAGCTTTTCACTCGTCTCTTTTTTCACTCGATACCTCATCCTTAGCTATAATTTTACAAGAGTGCTTCTTATCAGCTTTTTGCTCGACACCTTAGCAATAGCTGGAATTAATACAAGAGAACTAATTATCAGCTTTTTGCTTGATACGTCAGCAAAGCCTGGAATTAATACAAGAGTGTTGTTATCAGCTTTTTGCTCGATACCCTAGCAATAGCTGGAATTAATACAAGAGTGCCACTTATAAAATTTTCACTCGATATCTTGGCTTTAGCGCGTAGCATAAGACCTTGTGAAATATTCCACTCTTATCCGAGCCGATGGTACCTCTGCAGATTGGTAACATTCCATCTCCTTGGGACTTGAACTCCCCCATGTTCTCGAGGATATAGCTACCCCCAGGATATGCTTTTATTATTTTATAAGGCCCTTCCCAGTTAGCAGCTAGTTGTCATTTGGTTTCTCGTCGACTTTTTTCATTCTTTCTCATCACTAGGACTCCAGGGTTGCATTGGACTTTCCTGACCCTTCGATCATAATAGCGCTTCACTTTTTCTTTCACCTTAGCCTCATGCATGGAAGATAACTCTTGAACCCCCTGTATCATATCGAGATCCAAACACTAATTCCTATTGTTGACTCCCTCTTTAGATACCACAATTAGTCTTGGACTTGGCACTCCTATTTCAATCGGAATTACAGCTTCTGAGCCATATACCAGACTATAAGGCGTTTCCCTAGTTGCAGAAGACTCAGTAGTTCTATAAGCCCACAAGACAATGGGCAACTAACATATCCAATTTCCTCCAGCCTCCTCCAGCCTTGTTCTGATCCCATTCACAATTGTTTGATTTGTCACTTCCACCTGGGCATTGGCCTGGCCTGAGGATGATATACAAATGTTACCTTTTGATTTATTTGGTATTACTCGCACCATTTCTTGAATGGATCATTGGAAAACTATTTTCCATTATCCATTATTATGGTCCTCGGGATTACAAACTAGCATATACGATTTTCCAAAAAAAAATCAATCACTGATATTCCTGTCATATTAGTCTAAGGCTATGTTTCCACCCATTTTGTGAAATAACCGATAGCCAAGATTAAATATTTAAACTTCTCAGGAGCCTCGGGAAATGACCCTACCAAATAAATTCCCCATTTGTCAAACGACTATGAGCTGTGAGTATTCATCATTTCTTCCTGGGGGATGTGCTTAAGTGGTGTGTGCTTCTGACACTAATGCCAGGCTTGTATATATCTATAAGCATATTCGAACATCATTGACCAGTAATACCGTGCTTGAATAAGTCTCTTAGAAACTGATCTTGCTCCTTGATTACTTCCACATATATCCTCATAGGGGTTTACACATCGAAATAGTGGCTGCAAATGCCCTCTTTTGTATAGAATTACATCATGCAACACATTTTTTGGTGCTTTGAGCCTAATCTTCCTGGCTTCGACTACATCCTACGTCAAAGCCCTTTCTCAAAGATAATTCACTATAGGCGTCATCCAACTATCTTCTTCCTCGATAGCCATTACCACCTGTTCTTCGAAACTTCAACTATTTAGGGTCTCAATGAGTAACTGCCCTTGAGGCTTATCCTCAAGTCTAACGAAGCTAATTTTCTCAAAGCATCAGCTTTATGATTTTCTCCCTCAGCACCAGCACCTGCTTTAAGGTATAAGTTTTGAAATTTCTTAACAAAGGTTTTACCACCTCCAAATACCTTGCATTCTCTGGCCTCATATTCTCTAATGACTTGCTGAACCACGACTTGAGAATCACTACAGATTTCAAAATCTTCCATGTTTAACTCAATAACCAATCGCAATCCAGTAATCAAGGCTTCATATTCAGCCTCATTGTTCATAGCCTTTAATACAAAACGCAATGCATATGGGTAATCTTATCCTTCAAGGTTGGTGAGATGCACTCCTGCTCCACCCCCCTGAATGTGAAGAACCATCGATGTATAGTTTCCACACTTATTTTTTGAGCCTCCTCATCGAATTCAATAGGTTATGTAGTTCCACTATGATGTCTGCTAAGGCTTGTCATTTGATCGCATTTCTGGGCTCAAATTGTATATCATGCTCACCCAGCTCCACATGTCATTTCATCATCCTTCCTAACGCTTATGGTTTTAAAAGAACCTGCTTGAGGGGGTGGTTCATGAGCAAGACAATCATATGTCCTTGGAAGTAAGTTCGCAATCTTCGTGCTACATGTACCTATGCCAGAATTAATCTCTTGAGGGTTGTATATCTCATCTCTGGCCCCTGTAGGGTTCAACTCACGAAGTATATGGGGTGGTGTAGCTTTTCCTTCTCCTTCAAAAGCACCACACTGATGGCCAAGGGTGAGGCAGAAATGTATAAGAAAATAACCTCTCTTTTTTCTAGTTTCATAAGAGTTGGTAATACTCGAAGGTGTTCCTTCAGCTGCTGAAATGCTTGCTCACATTTTTCCGTCCACTCGAAATTATTTACCTTTCGAAGTACCTCGAAGAAGGGTCATTATTTCTTGGCCCCCTTTGAGAGAAATCAACTCAGAGCTGCCAAGCATCTTGTAAGCTTCTGCACATCTTTCACGTTTTGTGGACTTTTCATTTTCACCAATGCCTTGAATTTCTATGGATTGGCATCAATACCCCTCTCAGATACCATAAACCTAAGGAAGTTTCCAGCTCCTACCCTGATCACACATTTGGCTGGATTCAGTTTCAGATTTGCACCTTTAAGCCTCTCGAAGGTTTCCTTCAAATCTTTCAAGAACTTCTCGTAACCCTTGATTTTTAACACCATATCATCCACATATATCTCCATATTCTTTCCAATCTACTCCCTGAACATCTTATCTACTAACCTTTGATATGTCACCCCTGCTTTATTCAAGCTAAATGGCATCTTCTTATAACAATATGTGCCCACATCCATTTTGAACAGACTTTTCTCCTTATCCTCTTCTGCCATCAGTATCTGATGGTAGCCCCTGTGAGCATCAACGAAATCCAACACATGATACCCTGCAATAGCTTTCACCAACTTGTCAATGGGGGGAAAAGGGTAACTATCGTTAGGACAATATCTGTTCAAATATGTGAAATCTATTCATATTCGCCAAGTTCCATCATGTTTGAGACCATTATCGGGTTAGCCAGCCATTATGAATGAAATACCTCCTCAATTACTTCTGCCTTTATCAACTTATCTACTTCTGCCTTGATGGTCTCTACCCTTACGGGTGCAAATATCCTTCTCTTTTGCTTAATAGGTTTAACTGCTAGATCAATATTCAACTTATGGACTGCTAACCTCAAAGGGACCCCGTGAGATCCGAGGTACTCCATGAAAACACATCCTTGTATTCACCCATCAAAATCCCCAAATCCTCGTATGTTTTCTGGAATGAACTTCCCTACAACCACTGTCCCTCTATCTCAAATGGGCACTTCCTCAGTTTTGTGAAGTTAAATCCCCCATGTACCGAGGCTACATCTCTTATCTTTCTTCCTTCCCTTACTTCCATGAGGTTACAACTCCTAACTAGTACATGGCCCCCTCGAATTGAAGCTATCCACTTGCTTGTCGAAATTTCATTATCAAGTGATACGTGGACCATACTGCTCGAGCTTAACACATCCATGGCCTCCCAAGAATCATGTTTAAGGGGAGTACGCGCCAAAAACTGCAAAGTTACAGTCTATCGTTACCCCTCTATCTCCTTCTGAGATCCAGGATGACAGAGTAATCTCTCCTAAGGGGTATATAGGGTTTAAAGTGAACCCCGAGATGGGTGTGGTTAATTTTTTCAAGTTGTTTCTCCCTATGTCCAGCTGATCGAAACATTCAATAAACATTATCTCAACTCTGCTCCCATCATCAATAAAGATCCTCTTCACTAAGGAAGTCCCAATCATAGCCGAGACCACCATAGGATCTACATGCGGTGTCTGATTTGGAACTGCATCTGCTTTTGAGAAAGTTATTGTTTCATCTTGTCGAAATCTCTTGTGCCTCGGCTCTTCCGCAGGTGTCTTGCAAGAATCATCCATCATAGCTGAATTTGAAGACCTTTCACCCACAATTCCACTTATCATATCGATCACTCTATAGATTGGAGGATTTTCACCTATTTTGTTCCCTTGATTTCCAGCAGGTTGTTCTCGTGGGGCTCCATCCCTTCTTTCTTTCCCTCTATCTCGAGGTTTTGGACCTTGAGGTCTCCTATCCCACATGCCTCAATTATTATGATAATTCCTCATGTATGGTGGCCGATCATTTTTTGGGTTTAGGAGGTTCGCCCTGATATTCTCAATAAGGTTTAGGACCTTGAAGACGTCCTTCCCACTCGCACCTCTCAATTTCCATATTTAAATGAGTGGAGTCATTTGTATCATGGCCATAATCTCTATGAAAATCGCAAAATTAGTTTGTGGCTTTTCTCCCAGCCACTACTGCGGGCGTGTTCTGCATCGGTTGGGGCTGCCTGAGTATTCCTCGATAAATGCTAAGAATTTGTGCTGGTGACTTGTTCATGGGTGTATACCTCTCAAAACTAGGTCTCACCACCTCCTTTGGCTTCTTTCCATGAGGGTCATTGCTCCTTCTAGGCTTATCAATCATGCTTTCCTCTTTTTATCTCCTCGTGGCCTCTTCCACCTTTGAATATTGTTCAACTACTTCTTGAAGTTTCTACAATATTCGAGGGACATTGGTACTTAACTTCTTATATAGTTCTAAATCTTTCATCCCCAATAAGTATCCCTATATCACTTCATTCTATATGGTTTCCACCACTCCCAAACTTTCATCCACATACCGATGATAAAAGGCCTCTGTCGTCTCTCTGGGTTTCTGTTTAGTCTGATACAGTTCTAACAAAGTTTTAGTAAACTTCTTCTTCATGGAGTCTTGGCTTAGCAACACCGTACTGAAGTCTTCATACGAGTGCAAGGAGCCCCTCAGCAATTTGTTATACCATTCCCGAGCCTTCCTTCAAAGGTACCCCACTAGCTTGCATGTTAACTTTTTGTCGAAATCCCTCGAATTCATCAGACTGAGGAATATTTGAATTAAATCTCAAGGATTTGATTCCCTGCTATATGTGGGAAGCCCCTCCCCAGGTTTTGTGTCTACCGGCCATCGTACTCTTGTTATCAATGGAGTAAAGGGCGATCCTTCTGCCTGGTCAAGTGGTCCAATCAGCCTATCCAATTCCCTCTCTAGTGCATCTCCGTATCTTCCGTTGGTCCCCGCTGCTCTTCAGGTAAATTCAATCCTCTATTAGTATCTCCACATGACATTTGATACATGGGCTGCTAGCCCATATGCCCATGATTCATCCAAGACTGCATCACCCTTGAACTTACGTGAGGCTGTCCATAAGAGCCATAAAATCCTTGATCAACACGGTAGTTTGGTACCCCTGTGCTTCCAAATCCCCGAAGCCCATATCCTATCTTTGTTGTAGGAAGCGCGACTATTGAAGCTATCAGCATCGAGGAGGGGACAAAATATACCACCTATGGTGGATATTCTAGGAAAGAAGGCTAAGGTCATGTCGATACCCCAGTCGAGCATATCCAAAGTAGGGGAATGCCAGTAGGATTTCAGCCCATTAAAGGCGACTCTAATTGAAACCGCCTTTAAAATGAAAAGTGACCTAGGAAACTTTTTCCAAACTTGGAAATGTGCCATTTCCAAACTCATAAATGCTTCTGGACCTCAATTAAAGGCGGTTCTAGGAAGAACCGCCTTTAATTTAAGGCGGAACTGCCTTTAATTAATTAGAATTGCCTTTAATGTCATTTTCGAACTCGGAAATACTTTTAGGCCTCATGTAAAGGCGGTTCCAGCGGAACCGTCTTCTAACGGCGCCTTTAATAGAGCCTCCTACACTAGTGATTGCAGCGTGCCTCCACCAAATGTAACTCCAAGGGGAGTGGAAAGCAGAAAATGCTATCGAGAGGGATAACCCCTCGTAACCACAATCTAATAAGTTCGTTTGAGGTTTCACTCTCAGGATTAATATCCAAAGATCGGACCCTTCATAAACCTTCAAAGGTGACTTAATAATGGAATTTATTACTCTGTATTGTTCTCTGTTTCCAACTCTCTATTTTTATATTTGAAAAAAGTGCTTTTATAACCCAACCTAATTGACATAAGTGCCAATATAATCATTCAGTATTTGAAAGTACCAATATAACCCTATCTAGTTAGTGAAAATGCCAATATAACCCTCTCCGGCAACTTTAGCCGGAATTTAATAAAATTACATGTTTACCCTTCTGAAAAAATTAAAATAAAAAAATTAGAAATGACGTTATTGCTCTTAGACTCATTACCGGGCCACCACCGGAACATGTAGGGTTATATCAGCATATTATGAAATCTTATTGGGTTATATCAGCACATTCCTAATGTTTGTAGGGTTATATCAGCACATTTCTAATGTTTCTAGGGTTATATCAGCAAATTCTTAAAACTTATAGGGTTATATCAGCACATATTATAAATATTAAGTGTGTTATTAGCACACATTATAAATATTAAGTGTGTGGTACTCGGGTGGCCTTAACGGGCAACCACATCATCATATACACCATTATAGCATCATAACAATATCACATACAATATAAAATTTGACATCATGACACCATCATTAATATTAAACACCATTATCACATATCATAGCCCCATTTCAAAACTTATCAACATTAAAAACCCTAGGTCGAAGAACACATCAAAATAACAATCATACACAACAACAAAGGTCATCAAATAATCAATCCGGACTAAATACAATAAAATAAACAAAATATCATCAAAATCCTATATTCTACAGTATGTGCTGATATGACCCTACATTTTTTACTAATGTGTTGATATGACCCTATAAATTTTAGGAATGTGCTGATTTAACCCTACCAGTTTTCATAATGTTCAGATGTAACCCTACCTAATCCGACGGCGATCTGGCGAACTATGAGGGTAAAGTTGTCCACATAATTTCAGAGTTAGCCCAAAGGGTAATTTGGTCAATTTACATAGAGTCAATGTTGAAAAACTGAGGTCAATACCAGAAATGAGGTATGAGGGTTATATTGGCACTTTCATTAACTAGATAGGGCTATATTTGGATTAAAAATTATTATAGAGTTATATTGACACTTACTCAAGTAGATAGGGTTATATTGACACTTATCCCTTTATATTTTTCAGTGGGTCTAGGTGAAGCTTTGTTGGGTCCAAAGAAAGGTAATTAGCAAAATAAAAATAATCTTCCTCCAGTTGAGCCAAACACCCACGCGAAGGACCATTGTTGCCCTTACAACTGAAGCGCAAACCTGAAAAGGAAGGTACTGGAAGAACCTTCCCCTGATAAGTTATCCAAGAAGGGGAAAGATGACCATAGTTCCCAACTTCCTCCATCTTCCCCATCGCTCCATACCCCCTCAGATTCATTCATATGAAGTCCCTCTTTTTTTTGGTGTCATTTTAGTGGGTATAAGATTTTTATTATTGCCAGGAGTCTCAGCACTCCTCTTCCCTTTTGACAATGCTGGATGTCAATCAGGGGAAGCTATGTACGGAGGTCTAGCAAAAGGATTATGAGCTAACCCATTTGAGGAAAGAGCTCAAGGAGGCAAAGGAGAGTAATTCCGTCCTTGAAGAAGAGAAGAAACAACTTGTACTCCAAATGGCGGAGCTAGAAAGGACTTGTGGTAATGAGGCTCAAGCTTCTTTGCTTGAGGCCTTTAAGGGCAAAATGACGAAGACCCAGGAACTCTATGGCCACTTCTTCAACCTGCTCAAGATCGCGAAGGACATTGGCTGCAATTCTTTAATCAATGACGAGCTCCTTCTAGATCTTTCCCCATTCTTTCTGCGGAGAAGATCGATTTTTTGAAATCTTTCGTCGAACCATCTGCTAGTGCACAGCTATCTGACAAATGGATGGAGGCAATTAAGGATGGGGTCTTAACTTTGATATCCTCAATTTTCTGAAGTCTTCACAAAGTGGTACTATACTGCTGAAGAACTTTGAGATCTTCCTCTCGAGGCCATGATCCCCAAGAAGACAACTGAGGGGGGAAGAGCATAAGGTAGCTGAGGGCGAAGCCAACAAGAATGCTATTGATGCTACCCCTTAAGCTAGCTACTGGAAATGAGGAAGACACCTCTAGGGTAGGAAAATATACATAACTTTAAAAAATAAATTCACAATATAATTAATTAAAAATAGCAGTCAAGAACTAATATAAGCTAAAAGTTAGACACAATATAACTAACCAGCAGATACTTTATGCTAACATATGCAGTATTTACGTAAACAAATACATACTAAAAATCAAACTCAAATATATGCAGACGTTACTTATACACCATTTAAGTTAAAATATACGTGATATTACTAAAAAAAACAGCTTTTAATTAAAATAATGAAAAAAGTAAACGAAAAGTCAATAACAGTCAGACATAAAATTGCACACAAATACACAACTCATGAAACATGCCATCACCAAAAATTCAAAACAAAGAACAAAAACAAAACACAATAACTTTGAAGCAGTGAATAAAAGTAGGACAAATTGATAGCAAAACAATAACGATTGAGCTCAACAAAATGAAGAAAATGCTAGATGAATGTTGTGATAATTTCTCAATTTTCGAAGGCAAAACTATTTTCTTACGTTGCTTTTATTATCATTGCCAGTTGGATCACCATCTCGATAAGAAACCAATTTCGTCCGAGCCACAACCTACAACCAATGGAATCTGCACGTGTGTAATTAAATAAAAAGCAAATCTAACAAAAATTGAGATATCGGGCAAAGAAATGCTGCAAACAACCGGAAAAGAAATGGAATGGTGATACCGGAGAAGAAGCGGATAAACAAGCATTAACGGAGAAACAAAGAAGAGGTGAAGAGGTAGAGCACATGCAGAGAACAATGCAAAGAGGGGAGAGAAACCAAACATCGGAGAGAGAAGGAAATGAACTGTCAGTTAAAGGAAACTATAATAGTAAATTAAGTATTAATCAAAAACATAAATTTCATTAATTATAAAAAGAAACCCATTTTTCAAAATAATCTCAGACCTATCCATAACCTTATGGATATGCCACCTTTGTAGAGACTTCCCCTTTTCTTTTGATTTATTTTATTGCAGCAAACTTGTAGATAAATTTCCCAATGACGAGGTTTTCAAACTACATCATCTCATCATTCTATGGTTAAACATTGTATACGAAAGATTTCCTACATTCTTGTTGCACTAGAACACGCTTTCGTGATGCACTCATTCAACTCATTTACAAGATGTTCCCAATTTTCCTAACAGGAACATCAATCACTAGCTACAAATATTAGCCATAGGGAAGCATTATTCTGAGGCTTAGTTTTCAGACCAATTTCTTGGACGTTTTTATCAGAAACAAAAGTTCACAAAGACTATTGCATGCCTTATGAATGTAACATAACAAAGTGGAAAGAGCATAGCCGACTATCATAACCACATCGTTTAAGAGAGTTTACAACTTTTTTATTTAACATTGATGTCACTTGGGGGAATTTATGAATGGGATGCAATCAAGTGAATTTTTTAAGAAACTCACAATTGACATGCCAAAAAATTCAAGATACTTCTAGAAGATGGTGGAGAGATATATTTGTAGAACAAACCGACAAAAGAAATATAGAAATGAACGAAGAGAAACAAAGACATGTGATAATGCTCAGAAAAATGACATAAAAAAAGGAAAAGTGATATTCATCCCACTAGAAATGAAACATCTAGAATTTGTAACATGCCTATCAAGACGCTAATGTCCAAGTCACAAAATGAGATATGGAAAAATCATAAAAAGATATTCCAAGAATCACTACTCATGCGAGCGCCATCAGAGAACATATCAAAAGACTATTATTGTACTTTCCACAAGGACCACATGCATGACATGGAGGAATGTTTCAATATAAAGAGTCAGATTGAGGAACATCTAGGGATAACTGTCACTGTACAATAGAAATTTGTTGCCTACTGCGATCAATTTGTAAAGAGCTTAGCTCACTAATTAGTTTATTTTGTATGTCGTGTGGAAATATTTATTCCGTTTCTAATTGAGTTCTTTACTTATACATCCTTTTTGTATAGAATTCCTTTCATCATTTATGAACAAAATATTGACTTACGCGAGGTGGTTGTTTTTTTGTGTACCCGGATACGAATGTACCTTAGTTATGTCGAGGTAGTGTTGTGAGTTATGTTCGTTGTATGACTGATTCTAGTTTGCCTTGCCACCTTAGTTTGATCCTGTCTTCTTAAGGCTTTCTGGTTTCATTACGGCTAGCTTTATCAGCTGGTGTTTTATTGTAGCCAATGTCATCCGTTGATATTGCGGCTAATCTTGTTATTCCATTTTCCATCTCATGTTGTGTTTCCTCCTTTTTAGTTTAACCTTTGGCATGAAACCTAGCCTCCTCCAGATATTATAAAAGCCTAAAAAGAAAAATGAATCCCCACAGATAACGCCACTGACGCAGGGGACTCATTCCAGACCAACATAGTAACGGGAATCAACGCAATGCTTCATACTGGCATGACATATCTGCAAAATAGGGTCCCGGGGAAGTTCCTAGGATCCACCTCTGATGTCTAAGTTAGTGTTTAATAAATATAAGAATATATTTGGAAAAATGCTCTCATCTAGCTTATTGCTTAGAATATCCATTCATAGCTTATCAATGTGATATTCGCTGATCATGGTCCATGTTGTTCCTAAAGTGGGTTTTCCTTGGTATGATCGCGGGTGACGATCATCTTTCATTTCATTCTCTTTTATCTGACTCGCTGGATGCGAGGTATTATTTTTGTCTTGGACTTCGCATGGCTAAGGGAGACATGACAAGGTTCTTTCTTTGCTAGGTGATCTGTCCTTTTATTCAATTTGCTGGGCTCGAGGTATTATCTTTGTTTTGGACTTCACATGATTAGAGGAGGTGTATACCATAAACCCATTAATGTCCTGGGTTTTATTATGGTATCTTAATTTATGACTTCAAATCATTTGTAAATATGTATTGACTCTTGATTTGGGATACTCCTAAATTTATGTCTATGTTTATGCTATTATTGTCATGCTTAATTTGTTCTTATATTTCTTGCTATGATTATGTGAAGAATGAGATTTAGTGCTAGGATCGGGAATGAACCGAGGTGTGTTACATTTCTATGTCAATTTGGCAGAGGGATGTAACCATGATGTTGTTGAAGACACATGTGCATTGGATTAGATTAGAGGTAGTCTCGTGCTGGGTTATTTTACGGACAAAAATCGGGGTCATCCGGAAAATAGGTTGGGTGATTTAATTGACTCAATTGGGGTCATAGGATAATGCCCGAAGGTCACATCCCGAGTTTGTAGAAATTAGGTGGGGAACGCCCCTAGACTTATCATAAGGTACTAATGTCCTAAGGGGCACAAAATGGGTTTAAGATAGGTATTCACGGTCTAAGTCCCGGTAACCTGTGCTACTCCTAGGATTAATTTACTACAGTTCACAGGTTTATTACCCCCCGTAAGTGAGGGTTAGAGGTAGTAGTTTAAGCGGACCCCTAGCAACACATAGATGAGGTGAGATT
This sequence comes from Rubia yunnanensis, assembly GCA_037428765.1. NCBI lineage: Eukaryota > Viridiplantae > Streptophyta > Magnoliopsida > Gentianales > Rubiaceae > Rubia > Rubia yunnanensis. The sequence goes on from CM075065.1 coordinate 78,139,098, forward strand.
TTGAGAAAGGGGCAAAACCGACATGGGGTGACAGGCTGAGGAACCCGGGGAATCAATGCCTCTGCATCATGTGATATATCATTAAATAGAATTGCATGTCTTATATGTGGATAGGAGTCAAGGATCAAATCTTATAGTTAATCATGTGATGCAGATGCCCTCAAGGTCCATTTATATTATCTTTATCTTGTATTTGTAGTTTATACTGGCAGTTTGTTAGCTTAACTATTTCAAAAACAAAACCCCTCATTTTTTATACCCCCAACACACACACACTTGGTGACGATTGTGTGTGAACTTTGTGAAGCTATCTCATAAATCCCAAAGTCTCTGTGGATGACACCCTAACTTACTGCTATCTACTTTTTAGTAGTTAGAAGTAAGGAAGTAACGCTCTATAAAATCCTCTCAAATCATCTTTGGTTCGCTAGCGCCCGTGGGTATTTGGCAACAATCGAGAGTGCTTCACCAATGAACTAACATGAGTACTTGAAGGTTGAACCTTCTACCATCGATTTATCTATGGAAGTCGAACAACGATTGGCCTAACACGAGTAAAATTTGATCATGTTGCCATATGTGTAGTACTTTACAGAAGAAGTCGAATGACAATTGACCTAACCCAAGTAAAGGTTAAACCTTTTACTATCTACCTCAGTTTAGAATAAAAGGTGAGACACAATTTGCTCAATACGAGTAAAGGTCGAACCATTTTCCATATATGTAGTAATTTATAGAAAAAGTTAAGCAACAGTCGACCTAGGCGGGGTAAAGGTCGAACCTTTTACCATCGATCTATCTATGTAGGATAACAATGGAAGTCGAGCCACGTTTGATGGGAGGTCGTCTCCATACCTCTCAAAGTTATAATGTTAAGCCCTAATGTTTCCTATCTATAAATAAGTAGATAATGGCAAGTCAGGGTCGTCCACGAGAAGGGGGATATTTCCAAGTGTTTAAACATATAGAGTGGAACACATACTAGGCATATATATATAGATACATATGAAAGCATTTAAAGATGGCGGGGGTTGGTTGGTTTTTGGTCATAAGTTATAAAATTGAAAGACAACTAGAAAAATAAAAGAACTATGCTAATCAAGCAACAACAACTAAATAGATGATTAAATCAACAATTAATGGAGCCTTTGGGGCAATCGACTTCTACTTCTAGACTTCCTATAGATCATAGATTCATTCACTCATTCAATTACATTTATTGTCTATGTGAAATGTTATCACTTCTCATTCGAAGATCAACATTCATTCCTTCTTAATAGTAATTTGCAAAGACAAACAACAACTATTTGCAAAACTCATTGATGATCACTCTAGGAAAAAAACACCATAGATGTATTTCATCAATGGCATTTCACACGAAAGACCATAGGTTTGATAACAACAAGCCTTCTACCAAAGACATAGTCATTTAACCAAACAAAGCATTTACTAGGCTAACACTAGAAGAAACCACATTCAAGGTTCAACCTTTCTTTGCATCTATAGGATAAATATGAGAACAATCCACATTAACATACTTATCTAGCAAGAATCACCACACATTATACACATGAAGTTCTAAATCAATGCTCTTGGATTTAATGTCAAATGAGCTAAGAAATTTGCAATTTTCCTAACACCCTAACATTTCAATCATACAAACATTTCAAATAATCAAACAACCCATGGTATAAATAAGGAAAAACAAAATATTAATGGCATAATATATGCGCTCCAATAAATGTTCATAACTGAACAAATAGAGAATCTCACCACATAAGTTTGGAAGCTTCAATCAATTGATCCCAAGAACTAGATTTAGCTACTAGAGTTCATACTTATTAACAAACCAAACATAAATTAAGAGAAATAAAAGATGAAAATGGTGGAAAACTAGGGTTTGAATAGTGCCAAAGTCGGGTGGAAGAAAATGAATGAAAGAGAGGAAAAAATGCTATTTATAGTACAAAGGGATAAGGTTGTGTTCTGGCCACCCGTGCGTTGCGACTGGCGACCAGTGCCAGAACATAACCTTGTCTTCTTTTCTTCTTCTAGTAGAAAGCACTCTCATTCATAATAATTCCTCTCATTCTTCAAGTATTCAAATCTTTGAAGCAACTCTTCAAAGTCTTCAAAAGGTGATGTTCAATGGTCTCCGGTCTTCAAGTCTCCATGTTCTTCATTTACCATGCAAAATCCACTTAGAAAAGGTAAAAGAGCGTAAAGTTGCTCTAACCTCTCCTAAGAGAATTTCAAGGTAAAACACAAGCTCTTGATAACAAAAGAGCACAAAAGTGATCCCAAAAAGTACTAAAATATGCACATAAAATGGACACATCAAACCTCCCCGCAGTTAAACCTTACTCGCCCTCAAGTAAGAAAAGATTCTAGCACACGAAGGAATTGACGTATCCACATCCTAACTACTATTCCCCCAAGTCAATACCTCACAAAACTCTCAATATTACACATCCTAACGCTAAGATCAAATGAGAAGTTACCCACAACCCCCATTCCTAAATCTACCCAAACCATATCAACCTATCAATTCATTGATATCCCTAAAAAAAATCTAAAATCCCGAATTGACATTCCCAAATCCAATGGTACTAGGTGAAGCTAAAAGCATGCATAAAGTTCAAACACATACTCCACTTTATACCAATATATCATCCTAAAAACAAAGTATATCAACAATCAAGAACTTTATAACTTACTTTGTTTTCACCGCTAATTTCCCAATCCCAAGAAGTCTCAAGATGTCAAGCTACCCGATCCATCCATATGGCCACCATAACCTTATGACTCCAACACTGGTAAATGAGTGAACTCATAACATTTATTCCTTTTTCTCTCTTTCTCTCATTTTCCTAGGTGCCCTTACGGGTTTTCATCCTAACCACACATAATGTTTCTTTGGCTTACATCTCACCTTTTTTTGCACAGTTAGCCTCTCATTTTTACCTAGGTCACCCTTTCAGGTTTTTGACCTATCCGGGCCCCCAATGTTGCCTAAGATGGCCTCTCGGGTTTTCAACTTAGTGGGATTCTTTTAATTTTTGTTCCTTTTCATTTTCTACGTTTTGTTTCCAAAATTTTCATGTTTTTCCAATCAAAAAGTAGCAAAGTGCTTTCCAAATGTTAAGGCCAAGAAAAATATCAATGCTAACATCATCCAAGTACATCAAAAGGAAAGCATTCCTAAAACAAAGGGGGAAAATATCCAAAACAAAGGGAAAAATATCCCAAAAGCATCAAGCTAGAAAAATATCCCCAAACCAAGCAATGAAATCAGTAAATACCCCTCCCCACACTTAAAATGCTACATTGCCCTCAATGTAGACAAAATAGGGCAAAATCATACAAAGCGACGTATGGAAGGGTAAGAATTTAATGCTCACAATCACTGCTATGAGGATGAAAGACCATCACTAAAATAATGCTGCTGATAATGTGCCAGCTAATCTGTGTTCCGTTTCCTCCTCGCTCTATGCCTCTTGACTCCTGGAGTAGGGCCTAAGGCACCACCTGACTGGAATTGCATCTCATGAATACGAGCTGACAAATGGTCAATCTTCTCATCCATATCCAAGCTTTGGGAGACAAAAAACATTGTGCTCCAATATCATGCTATCCTGGCAGCGGAATCCATCCCACATAGTTTGCATCATATGCTCGTAGAAGTCAGACGGGGGCTGGGAGTAGTGAAGTGGCACATAATCCACCTGTATAGGCTCGGTCTCTGGTGGAGGCTGTGGAGAATGCTAATGTTGTCACTCAGTAAAGGAAAGCTACTATCGTCGCGCTGAACAGGGGTTGGACCGAGGTCATTGAGCTCGCTCTAAAATTCCTCCCTACATAAGGAGTCGTGTAGAATCGCCAGGTCCGCCAAGGGTGTATCAAACTCCAACTTAGTCTTGTTAGGCCGAGGAAGTGCCATGAAGGTGACCTTCCTGGCGCCATATAACCAGTGAAACACCCCTGTAGTGCGTGTGGTGCCAAGCATCTCAAATTGCACGAAACTCTTTGTAGAGATGAGGTAGGAAGTGCACCTCCCCAAGCACAGAAAATCAACCGGTGGGACCAATCCTAGGTGCTCCTCTAAGAGGCCGATCATGCCTCCAACAATAATCTCCCCCTTTGGCTTCCCAACCACCTCTACAACCCTCTTCATCCATATCTCGACCCATAACCAGTGAAACACCTCTGTAGTCCACATGGTGCCAAGCATCTCAAAACGCACGAACCTCTCTCTAGTGATGAGGTAGGAAATGCACCTCCCCAAGCACAGAAAATCAGCTGGTGGGACCAATCCTAGGTGATCCGCTAAGAGGCCGATCATGCCTCCAACAATAATCTTCCCCTTTAGCTTCCCAACCACCTCTACAACCCTCTTCATCCATATCTCGGCCCATAACCCATATCCCAACCCCTCACACGTTAAGTTCCATAAGAAATGAATGTCATTGTCTGGCACATTTGTCGGCTCCTCCGAACAAAGCACTATGCCAGCCAGAAGTCTGTGCACATAAAGGAGTGCAGGATGGATGATGTCACTACTCTTGTTGTGGGAGTTCTTTGCCCTTATATTGTGACACTCCAAACGTGCATGTCGTCCTCAATTGGTCGGTCCTGAGCCCATGGGTCCAGTCTCTCTCGGATCTCAGTTGTGTCCCATCCAAAGGCTTCCTCAACCTGCGAGACGGTCATCTCTCAGGGTATATCATCTAAGTTAAAAGTGATGTACCTCTCACGTGGCTGATCATTCCTCATGATGCATATCCTGATAGTGGATAGGAACTCCAGTGTGTATCACCGGTAGGAGGGGGCAATCTTGCCCATGAAGTTGTCCAACCCTCATTCGGCAAGGAGGCATCGGCCTGGCTGGGTTAGCCCAAGAACGTTTAGTGTGGGTGACCAAGGCAATCCACCTCTCCACATAGGGCCCGGTAATCCAGGTAAAACCCATGTACCTATCAGGAGGGGAAGGTACAGTGTTCGGCTCCGGAGCCGGCGTCGGAGGTAGAGGTGGAGCGGCTGTGCGTCCACCTCGTGGAGGAGCCCTAGGCCTCTTAGTAGGGGCCATATCTAACAACCACATCAAATAATTCGAATGCACAATAATATACATACATGCAATATCACAAAATCACACTCAATCTCAAACTTGTTTAGCCAACATCACAAACCAAATCTAGTCCAAGCCAACTAATTCAATTCCTAACCACAATTGCATTTACAATCCATGTCACATTCAACATGCCCATATTTCAAGTCCATTAGGTTGTCACATAGTTAAACATCCAATATGTTATATCCTATAATATAAGTCATACCTAACTAGTTTAGCTACCATTAGTACATTCATAACGTTAACATTCAAGTGCCATAGCTAAACTACCTTAAGCATGATAATATTGCATACAAATATCAACCATGTTTAATCAAGCCAATATGTCTAATCTCTAGTACAAACCACAACCAAATTCTCAACCAAAGCAAAAATATAAACACAATGCAAGCACAACACCAACATGAGCAAATCAACACAATCAACATGAGCACAATGCTATACCACATCCAAAATTCCATATGAATATAATCAATTCAATCCACCATCTATTAATCAATACTCTATAGCTAAGATCTCCATCAAACCAAATCATAAGAACAATATGCCCAGGTCCTAGTCAATGCTAAAATACAAAGCATCACTCACATTTACCATTGAAAAATATCCAAAATAATGATTTATACAAGATATTTTCAATTCAAGGTACAAATTGTGAGGAACTATCATAACATACATTATATATCATCATTCACAAAATGAACAATTTTCACCAAAACCAAACTACACACAATTCATAATTCAAATGTTCAAAAGTGAGGAATCTTACCACTAGTGTGTGTGGGAGGATGAAACAATGAATCCCACAAGCAATCCTAGCCTAATTCGCCCAAAATTGAGAAATCCTCAAAAACTAGGGTTTTGGGATTTTCACAAATTTGGTTGATTTGTGGGTGTTTGTGGAGGATTAAGAGGCTAGGGATGATGGGTTATGGGTGTACGATGGGTTTGCGGTGGTTTGGTGGTTGGGATTGATGGAAATTGGTGGAGAAGATGGAGGAGATGATGGGAAGAAGTGGTTTTGACGGGAACAAGAAGATGGAAATGGGTACTGCCGCCTTCTAAAATACCCATGCAGGCTCATCGTGACTTGCAATGTATTCGTTGTGACTCCCAACGGGCCGGTCAACAATCACCTCTAGTCAAAGAAAGGGTCGTAACTCGCGACCAGTCTGTTGCGGCTCGCGATAGATCACCGCGACTCGCGATGGCACTGTCGCGAGTCGTGAAAAGTGGATTTGGGAGGCTCACATTTTGCAAAAGTTTTCTAATTTGTTTGCAATCACGACCAATTGTTGTGACTTGCGATGGTCCATCACAGCTTGTGACGTGGCCATCGCGGCTTGCGACTCGGCCATCGCGGCTCACAAAAAGCTTAGCCCGAGGGCTTCAAAACTGGATTATTTTTCTAATCCCATTATGAATCGCGATGGGTTGCCTACGAGGTACTTAGAAAATATTCTAAACCTCATCCATTGCCCAAGATTTTCCTTTATGACTCCAAGTTTTTCTCCCTTCATCAATCCAATGGGTTCAAATTGCTACAAAATCATGGAAAAACAAATTGTGAAAAACACAAAGCAAAATAATGAAACTAACGACAAAAACTCAAAACCAAACAAGATCAATAGAAAGTCACAAATGATGATCCAGATGATCAAAACCAAGTTTATTTAGCATCATCGGCTTGACTCACTCCCCTTTCTTGGAGCGTACTCACAAACTGGATCAAGGAGATCAACATCCTCTCCCTTTTTTGGCACAAAATTCTCGTGGTAAAGTTTCAAACATTGTTCATTGACCTTGAGTTTATTAGACTTAGCTCGATCTAGGATTTCCACCACACCATAGGGGAATACCTTCACCACCTTAAAAGAATCGATCCATCGAGACCTCAACTTACCAGGAAATAGGCAAAGGCGGGATTGAAATAGGAGGACCTTTTGACCCACGCCAAATTCCTTTCTAATTATCATCTTGTCGTGCCACACCTTTGTCTTCTTTTTTTTTTTTTATAGATTTTGGCATTCTCATAGGACTCCCTTTGGATCTCATCTAGTTCTTGCAATTTTTGCTTCATATGCGACCCTGCCTCATCTATATCAATATTTAATTCTTTGACCGCTCAATAAGCCTTATGTTGAATTTCCACCGGTAAGTGACATGGCTTACCAAACACTAACCGGTAAGGTGACATACCAATTGGTGTCTTTTAATCCATTCTATACGCCCACAAGGCATCATTTAGCCGAGAACTCCAATCATTTCGGTTATGGTTAGCCATTTTTTGAAGGACGGACTTGATTTCTCTATTGGAAACTTTGGCTTGGCCATTGGTCTAAGGGTGATAGGATGTGAATGTCTTGTGAGTAACACCATATTTCTTCAGAAGTGCCTCTATGGGCCGGTTGCAAAAGTGGGTGCCACAGTCACTAATTAAGGCTTGGGGAATCCCAAACCTAGAGAAGATGTTATCTTTCAGGAATTTTGCAACCACTTTAGAATCGTCAATCCTAGTGGGTTTTGCTTCAACCCACTTCGACACATAATCAATGGCAAGAAGAATATATGTAAAACCACAAAAAATTAGGGAAAGGTCCCATAAAGTCAATACCCCAAAAATCAAAGATTTCATAATATAACATGGCTTTTTGGGGCATCTCATTTTTAGACGAGATATTTCCTACTCTATGGCACTTGTCACAAGCCTTACAGAATATGTATGCATACCTATTCAAAGTAGGCCAATAAAAACCACTTTCTAAGACTTTCCTAGCGGTCATTTTAGCTCCAAAAGGACCACCGCATGCATAAAATGACAAAAAGTGAGAATTGAATGCACTTCATTATTGGGAATGCACTTCATTATTGGGGATGCATCTCCTAACAACTTGATCTACACAATATTTCCACAAAAAAAGATCATCCCACACAAAATATTTAGCATTGCTTCTTAGCTTATCTTTCTGAGCCTTAGAAAAATGAGGAGGAAATTTACCGGAGACAAGAAAGTTCACAATGTCTGCATACTTGGAGGTCCCTGATTGCAAACAATTGTTCATCAAGGAACTCCTCCTGTAGTTTCTCCTTCAATAATAAATTTACCTCACCATCTTGGCATGGAGGCAACCGGCTTAGATGATCGGCCACAAGATTCTCCGTGCCTTTCTTGTCTCGCACCTCCAACTCAAATTCGCTCAAAAGTATAATCCACCTAATCAATCTTGTCCTGGCCTCTTTCTTTGTCATCAAGTGATGAAGCACTGCATGGTCAGTGTACATAATAACTTTTGTACTAAGCAAGTAAGATCAAAATTTTTCCAAAGAAAATACCACCGCTAGCAACTCCTTTTCTGTGGTGGAGTAGTTTCTTTGGGCCTCATTGAGAGACATGGATGCATAGTAGATAGCATGAAACGCTCCCCCCACCCATTGACCAAGCACCACTCCAATGATGTAGTCACTAGCATCGCACATGTTCTCAAAAGGCAAAGACCAATCTAAGGGTTGTATGATAGGAGCCAAGACTAACCTTTCCTTCAATGTATCAAAGGCCCCTTTACAACCCTCATCCATCACAAATTCCACCTCCTTGTGCAACAACTTGCACAAAGGAGATGCTATCTTTGAAAAGTGCTTGATGAACCGGCTGTAAAATCCTGCATGGTAAAGAAAAGAGCACACTTTGTGCACATTAGTAGGATAAGGAAAAGTTTGAATCGTGTCTATCTTTGCCTTTTCAAACTAAATAACCTTAGAGGAGACAATATGGCCTAAGACAATGCCTTGCTCTACCACAAAATGACACTGCTCAGAATTTAACACAAGATTAGTATCAATACAAAATTTAAGAACTTGTGCTAAATTTGATAAACAGTTGTCAAAAGAATTACCATGAACGGTGAAATCATCCATGAATACCTCAATAAAAGTTTCACAAATTCTGAGAAAATACTTACCATACACCTTTGGATAGTAGCGGGGGCGTTACAAAGCCTAAAAGGTATACGCCGGTAAGCAAACGTACCAAAGGGGCACGTGAAGGTTATCTTTTCTTTATCTTCCGGTGAAATGGCCACTTGAAAGTATCCTGAGTATCCATCCAAAAAGCAATAAAATGGGTGACTTGCTAGCCTCTCAAGAATTTGATCAATGAATGGCAATGGAAAGTGATCTTTTTGAGTCTCCACATTTAGCCTTCGGTAATCAATGCAAACACGTGACCCATTTTGGACTCGGGTGGGCACTATTTCACCTTTATCATTATTTACCACCATCACTCCACTCTTCTTGGGTACTACTTGAGTTGGACTCACCCACTTTCTATCCGATATTGGATAGGTCATGCCCGCTTGGAGCAACTTGAGGATTTCCTCCTTTACCACCTCTATCGTAGGTGGGTTCAACTGGCATTGGGGTTGTCGCACGGGTATTGCATCTTCTTCCAAAAAAATTATATGCATGCAAGTGGATGGACTTATGCCTTTGATGCCGGCAATAGTCCATCCATTTGCTTCCTTATTCTCCCATAACACCACCATCAACTTTTCTTCTTGTTCTTGGGCAATTTTGCTTGAAATGATAACTGGGAGCGTCTCCCCTTCCCCAAGAAATGCATACTTGAGGTCACTTGGCTAAGGTTTAAACTCTATCACCGGATCTTTCACAAGTGACAGAAGGAATTCCGGTTCTTTGGATTCTTCTAAAACTAAAAGAGTAGGACTTGGTAACATTTCTTCAAGAATGCTTAACTCCTCATCTCTTTCCTTCAAGTTAGTACTTATGGAATATACAAGACATGCATCTTTAACATCATTTTCCAAAGCAATTAACAAGAAATCATCACCATTCAATTAAAAAAAATCTTGCACAACATGGTCAACAATATCAATAGCATGGCACGAATATTCTTCAAGAGGATATTTCATAGAGTCACTTATGTTAAAATCTACTTTAATCCCATCAAATTCCATGGTGAGGGTACTATTATACACATCAATGATGGTCCTAGAAGTCTTCAGAAATGGCCTTCCCAACAAGATTAGGGCGGCATGTTTATCATGTTCCATGTCGAGGACATAAAAATCCACGGGGAATTCAAGGAATCCACCCTAACCAACACATCCTCGACGATACCCTTAGGGTATATACTAGAACGATTAGCTAGTTGGATCACCACCCTGATTTTGTGCAAAGTACCAAGATTAAGGCTTTCATACAAAGAGTAAGGAATCACATTTATTGATGCACCTAGGTCAAGCATTACTTTTTCAAATGTGTATTCCCTATCATACAAGGGATTGTGAACATGTTCATTTTTCCCATGTTCACAATCCCTTTGGTACAAAGCGGAGACATGTTCATTTTTCCCATTTTGAAGCTTATTCTTTGTTCTTTGTTTCCTATTTACAACACATAAATCCTTTAAAAAATTAGCATAGCTAGGAATTTTTTCAATAGCATTCAAGAGAGAAATATTTATGCCACACCTATGAATATAGATGTTCTTGTTGGACGCCTTCCTCCATTCATCCTTCAAAGCTTTCAGGAATGGTAGTTCCGGCACATATGGAGGAATTTCTACCACCTCTGCCTTCTTGTGAGGAGGGGATGAAGGTTAGGGAATGGAGGTTAATTTCTCAACGATGATCTCCTCTTCCTTTTCTTCCCCTTTCTTGCTTGCTTCTTGGCCAAATTCTCGGCCAATCATTCAACCTCTTTCTAAAACATTTCAAGATCTTTAGGTTCATCTTCAACAACTTCATCACTCGGGGTAGAGATAACCTCTTTACCACTTATCAAAGTGATAGCACTAGTATTTTGGCAGGGATTGATCTCCAATTGGGAGGGAAGTTTGCCCTTTTCCCGGGCTTCCACCTGATTCACAACTTGAGCTATTTGGCTTACTTGAGTTTCCAAGTTCTTGATGCTCGCCTTGGCTTCATCTTGGAATTTTCACCTTTCTCCGTGCACATGCTCAACCAGTGAATGGCTTGCATCACCTTATCTTTTGTCAAACCCGAGCTCTCCCCTTGGTATCGAGGCTTGTCTTGAAGCCTTTGATATTGTTGTTGAGATGGCCTATATTGTTGATAAGGAGGGGGATACAGTTGAGGGTTTTAACCTCCTTGAGGGTTTCCATTCCGGAGGTTGGGGTTATCATGATTACCCAAATGGTACCCTTGATAACCTTGATAGCATTGGTTGCCATGATAGCCTTTCCCACCTTGATATCCAATGGTACTCACCTCCTTGGCATAGTTATCTTGAAAAGTAGAGCAAGTGTCCGTAGGATGTGCCGATAAACAAATTTCACAAGATTTAACATGTGGCACATTTCCGGGCTTGATCATCAAGGATTTCACCATAGAAGCAAGGTCTGAGACTTGGTCCTCAAGTTTTCCACTATTAGAAGGGTCACTTGTAGGCATTGGATTTCTTCTTCTCAGATCGGCCCTCGATCTAAAGTTCCTTGGCTCCTCCGCTAGCTCCTCGTATAATTGCATAGCCTCCGTTGAAGTCTTGTTCCCAAGGGCACCACTACAAGAACTCCTCACTAGTCTTTGGTCCTTATCAAGAAGACCAATATAGAAATAGTAGACCAAGTCTCCCTCCGAATCACCATGGTAAGGAAAACTCGCGAGAAGCTTCTTGAACCTCTCCCAATAGTTAAAAAGAGACTTTTCATACCATTGGAGGATGTTGCTTATGTTCTTCTTCAAAGTGGTGGACTTCGAGCCTGGGAAGTACTTAGCTAGAAATTTCACCTTCATGTCAAGCCAACTTTTAATGCTCTTGGGTGGTAGGTAGTGGAGCCAATCCCTTGAAACATCCCTCAATGTAAAGAGGAATGCCATAAACTTGTAAAAATCTTCATCTACTCCATGGGGGACCGCACCACTGCATAAAAAATGGAACTCGGTGAGATGCTTGTTTGTAATTTCCCCTTGCCTACCAAGGAAGATAGGTTGCATGTTTATAAACCCGGCTTGAGCTCAAAGTGCCCATTCGGTCCAACCAAAGGATACTCAATGCACATCGGTTGTTGATCAAAGTTGGGAGTTATAATGTCCCTCAACAAAGCATTCCCCAAAAGATTCTCCCTTCCTTGGATGGGAGGTGATCTTCCATGGAGAGGAGGATGTTGAGGCCCTCCTCCCAGATGTTCATCTTTATGCTCGTGTTGATGCTCCATAGAAGTAGAAGTATCCATAACATGGTCACTAGGAGGGGTGTTATTCACACTTTCCAAAGAAAGCATCCTAGCCCGTTTCAAATTCAACTCTAACTTGGGGTCGTAGTGTTGGGGTTCTTGTGAAGATGATCTCGTACGAACCATACACCAAGAACTCGAACAATAGGTTTCCAATCCAAGTAAAAATGGAAGTCAAATAAGAAATCAAAACAAAATCAAACATAACAAATATTTACAAATAGCAAATAATCACACATAATATGCCCAAACACTTAAAAATAAATGTCTCTTCCCCAGCAGCGGTGCCAAAATTTGGAAGGTTGTCGTTGTACCTCTCAAAGTTATATTTTTAAGCCCCAATTCTTCCTATCTACAATTAAGTAGATAATGGCAAGCCAGGGTCATCCACGAGAAAAGGGATCTTTCGAAGTGTTCAAACATATAGAGTGGAAAACATACTAGGCACATATATATAGATGCATATGAAAGCACCTAAAGAGGGGGGGGGGGGTGGTTGGTTTTTGGTCCTAAGTTATAAATTGAAAGACAACAACTAGAAAAGCAAGAGAACTATGATAATCATGCAACAACAACTAAATAGACAATTAAATCAACATAATGGAGACTTGGGGGAAATTGACTTCCACTTCCAAACTTTCTATAGATCACATATTCATTCACTCATTCAATTACATTTATTGTCTATGAGAAATGAGAAATGTTATCACTTGTCATTCAAAGATTAACATTCATTCCTTAATAGTAATTTGCAAAGACAAACAATGACCATTTTCAAACCTCATTGAGGATCACCCTAGGCAAACAACACCACAGAGGTATTTCATCAATGACATTTCACACGAAGTACCATAGGTTTGATAACAACAGGCCTTCTACCAAAGACATAGTCATTTAACCAAACAAAGCATTTACTAGGCCAACCCTAGAGCAAACCACATTGAAGGTTCAACCTTTCTTTGCATCTATAGGATAAATATGAGAACAATCCACATTAACATACTTATCTAGCAAGAATTACCACATATTATACACAAGAGTTCTAAATCAATGCTCAATTAATTGCTCCCAAGAACTAGATTTAGCTACTAGAGTTCATACTAATTGATGCTAACAAATAAAACATAAATCAAGAGAAATCAAAGATGAAAATGGTAGAAAACTAGGGTTTGAACAGTGCCAAAGTCAGGTGGAAGAAGATGAATGAAAGAGAGTGAAGAAAATGATATTTATAGTACAAAGGGATATGGTTGTGTTCTGGCCACCCATGTGTCACGACTCATGACGGGTTTGTTGCGACTCACGACGGGCGCCAGAACATAACCTTGTCTTCTTTTCTTCTTCTTGTAGCAAGCACTCTCATTCACAATAATTCCTCTCATTCTTCAAGTCTTCAAATCTTTGAAGAAATTATTCAAAGTCTTCAAAAGGTGATGTTCAACGGCCTCCGGTCTTCAAGTCTCCATGTTCTTCCTTTGTCACGCAAAATCCACTTAGAAAAGGTAAAAGAGCGTAAAGTCGCTCTTACCTCTCCTAAGAGAATTTCATGGTAAAACACAAGCTCTTAATAACAAAAGAGCACAAAAGTGATCCCAAAAAGTACTAAAATATGCACATAAAATGGACACATCATTTGACCTGGCTAACACAAGTACTTAAGGTTGAACTTTTGACATTGACATATCTACGTACGTATGTTTACAATGGAAATAGATGCCATGAGTGACCTAACATGGGTACTTGATGGTCGATCCTTCTGGTATCATTCTATCAATATTTGTCAAGTAACATTTGACCTATGATGAGTACAGGTTAAACCTCAAATACGGTCTAATCATGTTGGGGGTGGGAACCTTGCGACATAGCAACACCCATCGGTTAAATTGACACCGCGACTGATGTGTTATCGACTTTGGATTATTGAGCCATATTACGTTGTTGGACCATCATGGGCCACGTCAAAACCCGCCCGAATGACCAAAATTTTAGTGGGAAACAAAATATCGAGCCCCCATATTTTCCCAAATTGCCCGCAAACCCTATCCCGACTCATTGCCAATAAAAAATGCTTCCATAAGCAACATTGTTTAAAGCGATAACTGGTTGATCCACACTTCACGAGGTCATTAATTAGGTATCAATTAACCCGTGGAGTGCAACAAATCAAAGATAAGTGATTTGTATTCTTGCTCATGTTCTTACTACTAAACTACCAAAAGGTAGATAGTGGCAAGTCTGGAGTCGTCCACAGAGATGCTAGGAATTTAAAGGTTAACTATACAAAGCCGAAATTAGGTCGTCAATCTGATCACGTGTCAGGAATGAATAGTGTTGCAAAAAATGTTTAGGGGGGGATATCTAACAACTACAAACATGCAAGAAACAAGGGATTAAACTATAATAAACTAGTACTTGGGCATATTTATGTAACATGACCGGTAGTATATTTCGATCCTAGATTCAATCACATACAAGATGCATAAACCTATCCTAATACTTATGCCATATAGTGTGGTTGACAGTTAACACTTCTTCCTGTCTGTCACACAAGGATGCTCTCATTTTCTTCTATTGTGCCTCCGTAATTAGGAAAGTGCATCAACAGCCCCGATATTGTGTAGATATGTTCTTCCCCATAAAATTACATCTCGGGAACTCCACTATGAGTGCTTCTCCCTATAACTATAGAGGCAAAGGAATTGACACCTTATGGTGACTTTAAGGTTGCAATGACATAGATCAAATTGCGCCAACCCTAGTTGCTACTAAACTATCCCTTATAAATAAGTTATCGGGCTCCAGTCCAGCTCAAACTAGCCTACAATCATTGGAACGGTGACTCAGCAACCCACATGCATACACCCACATGGTCCCGGACTATCGTTCCCTCTATTACCCTAGTGGTACTCCCCAGGGGATAGCAATAATGCACCAACGTGAAAGTAGACTGAGGTGTATTCCAACATAGTGTAACAATCATGTTATTAACATGAATGTAAGGCACAAGTCAACAATGTCCATAAGCATAAAATGATAGAGAGATCTTAGAATATCACAAAATAACTACCAAGTCATGAATACAAATATAAATCCCCAAGCTAAATCACTACTCTCTAAGCATTAAACCCAAATATTTCATTGGATTCAATGCCCTTTGGAAAACCTAGGAGAATTAAACTAAGAGAGAAGGGTTAGCCCCTTTTTCTCTCTAACTACTCTTAGGAAAAACTAGGAGAATGAAAATAAACTATCCAAACTTAAACCCTAGCAGACGTAGGCTCCTATTTATAGTAGATAGGATTGGGCCTTGAAAAAGGCCCAAAAAGAGGGCACTTAAACCCTAGCAGCCACCGGGCACAAGCCGTGTAATTGTGCACGACCCATGTAATAACATATAGGCCACCGACTGGCGTGGGTCTCTGGTCTTTCTGAGTGCATGGTCGCACATATCTTTGTGGGCCACTGGCCAAAAGAACTTCCTAAGTATTTCAATGGCATGGGCCGTGTAATTTTTCACAGGCCGCTGGTTAGATACTTGATTTCCCTTTCTGAACAGCACAGGCCATATATAACCTTGCAGCCCACCGGCTAGGAGTTAATTTCTGGACAAACTGATGGCGCGACATGTCCTATGGCTGGTCTTCACATCTTGAAATTTAAGTTGCACGAGTCGTGGAATATAGCACAACCCATGCACATACTTAGCCGCACGGAATGTTGAACGACACGGGCCATGTAGAACTATGTGGCTCATACCAAGACACTCTGGCCCCACTCGTGTTCGCTGGCACAACCAGTGTAGTATTACATGTCCGTGCTAGCTCTTCAATTCTTGAACATTGACTTCTTTCTCTTCTTAGCTTGATTCCATCTACTACCACGCGTTGACTTGTGGCCTTTTGTCTACTACCATCCTTGCGAATTGACTTCTACTATCTACTACCTTATTTGCAAATGGCCTTCTGCGAACTAGGCAGAAGTGCTCACGGGAAACCTACCGATAAACCCACAAAAACATAATCTAGGCACTTGTGGGACATAGTGTCCATTAGATCTAGTTAAGTCTACAAAACTAGGGATTTAGATAAGAAAACCAACAATGGTCATCTAAACCATTTGTAACGTAAACTCGACCAAACCTAACAATCAACCAACCAAAACATAATAATAAACGTGTCAAATGCATTAGTTAATGACGCATGCTTCTAGGTGCAGATCAATTCCCCCACACTTAAACCTTTACTCGTCCTCGAGTAAACAAAAACGAGCAACAATCTAAGAGGAAAGTAGCATGCAAAGAGAGTTAAACAATACATTCAACATTATTCCTAGACTACCATACTTCCCCCAAAGATGTAATAATCTCTTAACTTTCACACTCCCCTAAGCTGAAGTAATATATCCAATGGATCATACCAAGAAAAGACAAGGTATACATGATATGTGTGAAACTAACTTACTTCACAAAAGAAGCCACCAAAGACAATCTAAGAGATGCTTAACATAGTTTCCAATTTCTCTCAATTTTGTTCATTTTGCTTAGTATCCCTTTCGGGTTTTCACCCTATCTTCACTCGAATTGAACTCCCTTCTCACCTTTTTCCACACCATGACCTCTCACTTTTGAACAAGTTTTTCAACCTATCAGGGCCGTTCCTATTGTTTCCTAAGTCGCCCTCTCGGGTTTTCAACTTAGTCGGGTATATATATATTTTTTTCAATTTTCAATTTTTTGTAGAAAAAATGCCCCAATGGTGGGCTTCATACTACATGAAGATAAGAAAAACAAAATAATACCACAAAAAGTGTTCCATAACATCCCCAAACAAAATACAAACATTGCCTTCATACTAAAAACAATCCAAACAACAAAAGTATTCAAAAACCAAATGAGGGAAAAAGAAAGGGAAAATAGTCATAACAAACATCCAAAAAAAAGTAGATAATAGGAAGATAAGGGCAAAAAAGATGCCCTCCATGTGACATGTGAAGGTGTTCCAACCTCTCCTCCACACTTAGTTCATGCATTGTCCCCAATGCATGTGACCAAGGTAGAAAAAATGTTGGAAACACCAAAAGTCCTCAACCCCATCTGTCAACTGCCTGGCATCATTCATACGGAACGGCTCGTGCTGTATGCATGCCTCGTTCAAGCTTGCAGCACGAGGCTTGGCACAACCCGTGCCACACATTTGTTACTTTAATTTTTGTTGCAAATTCCTGCATTCAAAAACACAAAAACCAAGTTTAACATTGTTCCATCCAGAAAATCCGATGACTACATATCCCTAAAAAACACTACCAACAATAATTTTTTTTTCCAAAAATCACAAGAACGAGTTATAAAAATCTACTAAAACAAAATAAAAGCATCATTTCTTCATTGTCGTCCTCATGTATAGACTTGCTCACCATGGAGGGGATTTCCCTCCTTGAACACTCCCAAATTTCCCCACTCAAAATAAGGTTTTACCCTTTGCCCATTGACTAACCACTTTATGCCATTTTCCCCAACTTTCACCTCTATCGCTCCATCGGCATATACCTTGGTAACCTCATACATAACTGCTCCCCTTGATTGCAATTTACCTGGAAAGAGATGCAATCGAGATTGGAAAACAAGGAATTTTTGTCCCACAAAAAAGTCTTAACTATTTTCTCATCATGTCGCACTTTTGTCCTTTTCTTGTAAGATAGTGTGGTATCATATAAGTCATGCTTAAGTTATTAAAGTTCTTATAGTTCTTATAGTCACAATTTCCTATGTTTCCTGGCTTCACTCAAGCCCATATTCATGCATTTTATGGCCCAATGTATCTTGAAATAGAGTTCGATCGGGAGGTGGCATCTCTTGCCAAAGAGGATTCAGAAGGGTGACATGCCTACGAGAGTTTTGTATGCGGTGGGTAGGCCCAAAGTGCATCATCCAACTGGGGTATATAATCCTTTCTAGAAGGGTTTACCATCTTTTCAAGGATGACCTTGATATCCCGATTGGATATCTCCGCTTGGCCATTTGTTTGAGGGTGGTACACGATAGATGTCCTATGGGTCACACTGTATCTCCTAAGCAAAGTTTCCATGACTTTGTTGCAAAAATGGGTTCCCCTATCACTAATTATTATTTAGGGGACACCAAACCTTGAGAAGATATTGGATTTGGGGAAACTCATTACTATTTCCACATCATTTTTCTTATTGCTTTGGCTTCGATCCTTTTGGACATGTAGTCCACCACCACTAGAATATAGTAGTTACCACCAGAATCGGGGAAATTACCCATATTCATGCATTTTACGGCCCAATGTGTCTTGAAATTAAGTTTGACCAGGAGGTGGCATCTCTTGCCAAAGAGGATTCGGAAGGGTGACATGCTAATGTGAGTTTTGTATGCGGTGTGGTAGGCCCAAAGCGCATTGTCCAACCGGGTACTCTAATCCTTTCTAGAAGGGTTTACCATATTTTCAAGAACGGCCTTGATATACCGATTGAATATCTCCGCTTGGCCATTAGTTTGTGGGTGGTATGTGGTGGATGTCTTACGGGTCACACTGTATCTCCTAAGAAAAGTTTCCATGACTTTGTTGCAAAAATTGGTTCCCCTATCACTAATTATGATTCAGGGGACGCCAAACTGTATGAAGATATTAGATTTGGGGAAACTCATTAGTGTTTACGCATCATTTTTTCTTGTCGCTTTGGCTTTGATCCATTTGGACATGTAGTCCACCACCACTAAAATATAGTAGTTACCACCGGAATTGGGGAAATGACCCATGAAATCCATCCCCCACACATCAAAAACCACAACTAGCATTGAAAGAACTTGGGGCATCTCATTTTTAAATGAGATATTGCCCATATTTTGGCACCGATCACATGATAAGACAAAATCTTGAGCATGTTTCAACATGATGGGCCAATAAAGGCCACATTCCACTACTTTCTTAGCGGTCCTCTTATACCCAAAATGTCCACCAATATCGGAGGAATAGCAAAGTCTAAGGATAGGCTCTACTTCATATTCAGGAATACACCTCCTAATCTCTTGGTCGGGGCAATGCTTCCACAAGTAAGGATAATCCCAAAATTACTCTTTCGCCTCATTTGCCAACCTATCCTTCCTTGTTTGATCATAGGAGGGAGGGGAATCTCCCGTGGCAAGGTAGTTCACTATATCGGCATACCAAGGTTGGCTAGTTATTACCCCAAACAATTGTTCATCGGGAAATTCTTTTAGAATGGATTCCTGGGAGGTCGTCGCCGTACCTCTCAAAGTTATAATTTATAAGCCCTTTAAGCTTACTAAATACAATTAAGTAGATAGTGGAAAATGGGGGTTGTCCACAAAGAAGATGGATTTTATAAAGCTTTTAAACATAAAAGGTTGATATGCTAGAAGTATATATATATAAGCAAGTAAATGAAGGGGTTTTGGTCGGTTGGTTTTCTTAAGTTATGAAAGTAAAAGACAAAACAACTAGAAAAGTTAAGTAACTATGCTAATCATCAAATGAACTAAGAAAAATGTGTAAAAACTACAATAGATAAAGCCTTGGGGGCAATGGATATCTACTTCCAAACCTCATGTAGATCATTGAACCATTCACTCATTCAATCACATTTTTTGCTGGGAGGTCGTCGCCATACCTCTCAAAGTTAATATTTATAAGCCCTAAATGCTTACTATCTACAACTAAGTAGATAGCGGCAAGTCGGGATCATCCACGAAGAAGAGGGATTTTCTCAAGCGTTTAAATGTAAATGGTTGATATTATTCTAGGAGTTGATATATATACACATATAAAAGCATGTAAAAAGGGGGTTTGGTTGGTTGGTTATCCTAAGTTATGAAAATTAAAAGACAAGATAACTAGCAAAGTCAAGTAACTATGCTAATCACCAAAAAACTAAGAAAAGGGTTTTAAAACTACAAAAACAAAGCCTTGGGGGCAATTGATATCCACTTCCAAACCTAATGTAGATCATTGAACCATTCACTCATCCTATCACAATTGTTACCTATGGACAATAGACCATAGATCTGACAACAACTAGCCTTCTACCAAAGACATAGCCATTTAACCAAACATAGCACTCATTAGGCTAAACCTAGAACAAACCACATTAAAGGTTCAACCTTTCATTGCATCTCTAGGATAAATATGAGAACAATCCACATTAACATACTTATCTAGCAAGAATCACAACACATTATGCACAAGAAGTTCTAAGTTCATGTTCTTAGATTTTCATGCAAAGGAGCTAAGGAATTCGTCACTTTCCTAACTCCCTAACAGTTAAGTCATACAAACACTTCCTATTCTCAAACAACCCATAACATAAATGAAGTGAAACATTGCATTAAGAACACATGAATGCTAAATAACAAAGGCTTCAAGAACGAGTGACACAATCTATTCACCACTTCCACTACTTATTGTGAAGATAAATCTTCCATCCTTCTTAGATAGTAGTTTGCAAGAGTGAATTCGACATCTCTGGTCAAACCTCACAAATGACTCCCTTAGCCGAAACACGACTAAAAGTATCTCATTGATGGCATTGAGCATGAAGAACCAACAAGCTTGGAAACACTTATAAACACTACACCGTGTCTAAGAATTTAACCAATTCATGCATTTACACAAGATTAGTCAAGAACGATCGACATTCATAGACTTCTTTTATTTGCTACCTAAAAAAAAATGACAACGAGTTCGACATCATCACATTCATCTAGCAATTATCAACACACCAACATCATTAAGAAGCTCTAACTCATGCTCTTGGATTCCACATTAAAAGAGGGGAGAATTAGCTACTTTCTCCCACCCTAACAAGTAATCATACAAACAATTCATATACTCAAACTTCCAACAACATTAATGCCATTGACAATCCACATTCAAAGCTCAAT
Source organism: Rubia yunnanensis (assembly GCA_037428765.1). Taxonomy (NCBI): domain Eukaryota; kingdom Viridiplantae; phylum Streptophyta; class Magnoliopsida; order Gentianales; family Rubiaceae; genus Rubia; species Rubia yunnanensis. The sequence continues at coordinate 78,160,362 of CM075065.1, forward strand.
AAATGCACAATAGAGAAATCAATAGATGGATAGAAATAATTCTCAAGACATTAGCAAGGAAGTTTCAATCAATTGCTCCCAAGTACAAAACTAAGCTAGATAATCAAAACCCATAACATAGAATAAAAATCTACAAAGAAAGAAGAAGAAATGGAAGAAAATGCTGAAAAACTAGGGTTTTGGATCCCCCAAGTTGGGCTTTGAGAGTTGGGGAAGAAGGGGGGTGAAAAGCTATTTATAGTACAAGGAAAAAGGGAGTAAAAAGCAAGTTGTAGGGCAATTATTGCGAGTTACGATGCCTCCGTCGTGATTCACGGCCAGATCAATAAAATTTTGAGCTCTCAGGTCAACATTTCACGAGTCACGACACACTCGTAGCGAGTCGCGATGGAAAAAAGTCCCGCTTTGTTTTGCTTCCTCCGGGTGAACCGTTGATCCATTTTGGGTGTTCTTGTAGTCAATTTTATAGTACTCGAGAAGATAAATCCAATGATACCACTCTTGGAGGCTGATTCCTCTTGGAAATTTCTCAAAACTCTGCTTCAAAACATAGATCATTTTTCACCCTTTGCTTTGCTCTCCTTTCTTCACTTTATCTTCTACCACTTTGTGAGTGGCCTTCCATCTTCTACCATCCTTTTGAATGGCCTTCACTAAACCACTCCTAAGTGCTCATGATCAATCTACAAATTAATCTTACAAAAAGGAATCTAGATGTTCATAAGGACCAAAAGTCCATTAGACTAAACATAGGTTACAACATGAAGGATTTAGATATAAAAACCAAAAATGACTATCTAAACCCCTTATCATGTAAACCTACCTAAATCTAACAATCTTACAACAAAAATATGACAAAAGATGTGTTAAATACTTTGGAAAATACATGCATTTGAAGTCTCATCATTTACCTATGGGGAATGTTATCAGTTCCCATTTGAATATCAACATTCATTCCTTATTAATAGTAATTTACAAAGACAAAGAATGACCATTTGCATACCTCATTGACAATCACTCTAAGCAAACCACACCATAGAGGTATTTCATCAATGACATTCCACACGAAGGACGATAGATTTGATAATAACAAGCCTTGTACCAAAGACATAGCCATTTAACAAAGCATAGCATTCATTAGGCTAAACCTAGAACAAACCACATTCAAGATTCAACCTTTCATTGCATCTATAGGATAAACATGAGAAAAATCCACATTAATATACTTATCTAGCAAGATTCACAACACATTATGCAGGAGAAGTTCTAAGTCCATGTTCTTGGATTTTCATGCCAAAGAGCTAAGGAATTTGTCACTTTCCTAACACCCTAACACTTTAATCATACAAACACTTCCTATTCTCAAACACCCCATGGCATAAATGAAGTAAAACATAACATTAAGAACACATGAATGCTAAATAACAAAAGCTTTAAGAACGAGTGAATCAATCTATTCATTACTTTAAATACTTGTTGTGAAGATAAATCTTCTATCTTTCTTAGATAGTAGTTTGCAAGAGTGAAATTGACATCTCTTGTCAAACCTCACCAATGACTCCCTTAGTCAAAACACGACTAAAAGTATCCCATTGATGACATTGAGCACGAAGAATCAACAAGCTTGGCAACACTTATAAACACTACACTGTGTCTAAGCATTTAACCAATTCATGCATTTACACAAGATTAGTCAAGAACGATCGAAATTCGTAGACTCATCTCATTTGCTACCTAAAACAAACATGACAACGAGTTCAACATCATCACATTCATCTAGCAATTATCAACACATCAACATCATTTAGAAGCTCTAACTCATGCTCTTGGATTCCACATTAAAAGAGGAAAAAAATTAGCTACTTTCATATACTAATAAGCAATCATACAAACAATTTATATACTAAAACTTTCAACAACATTAATGCCATAAACAATCCACATTTAAAGCCTAATAAATTAACAATAGAGAAAGCAATAGATAGATAGAAATGATTCTCAAGACATTAGCAAAGAAGTATCAGTCAATTGCTCCCAAGTACAAAACTAAGCTGGATAATCAAAACCTATAACATAGAACAAAAGTCTACAAAGAAAGAAGAAGAAATGGATTAAAATGGTGAAAAACTAGGGTTTTGGAGCCCCCAAGTCGGGTTTGGGAAAATGGGGAAGAAGGGGGGCTATTTATAGTCTAATTTGGTCAAGAAAAACCAAAAAAATGCAGTAGGTTCCCGCCCGGGCGAAAATGGCATCGCCCGGGCGGCAGAGGTTTCAGCCCAAAAATTCAGAAATGGCCTCGCCCAGGCTTCTTGTTTTGCTTCCCACGGGTGAACCATTGATCCATTTTGGGAGTTCTTGTAGTTGATTTTATACTACTCAAGAAGAAAAATCCAATGGTACAACCCTTGGAGGCTGATTCTTCTCAGAAAATTCTAAGAACTCTGCTTCAAAACATAGATCATTCTTCACCTTTTGCTTTGCTCCCCTTTCTTCACTTTATCTTCTACCACTTTGTGAGTGGCCTTCCATCTTCTTCCATCCTTTTGAATGGAATTCACTAAACCACTCCTAAGTGCTCATGAGCAATCTATAAATTAAGCTTACAAAATGAAATCTAGATGCTCGTAAGGACCAAAAATCCATTAGACTAAACATAGGTTACAAAATGAAGAATTTAGATATAAACCCCAAAAAATGGTCATCTAAATCCCTTATCATGTAAACCTACCTAAATCTAGCAATCTTATAACAAAAATATGACAAAAGAGATGTTAAATGCTTTGGAAAATACATGCATTTGAAATCTCATCAATTCCTACTTAGGCTTCCCCTCGGTAGGATCTAGGCTCTCAAGGGATGTCAATCTACTTAGATGGCCGGCCACCACATTATCACTACCATTCTCTTCTCTCACTTCAAGGTCAAATTCACTCAAAAGAAGTATCCACCTGATGAGCCTAGGTTTATCTTATTTCTTTGTCATCGAGTGACAAAGTGCAGCATGATCCGTGTAAAATATTTCCTAAATTTCTCAAGGTCAAATAATATGTCCAATAACTCTTTCTCTATGGTGGATTAATTGCATTGTGCATCAATAAGAGTTACTGATGCATAATAGATTACGTGTGACACCTTTCCTACCCTTTGGTCTAATACCGCTCCTGTAGCATAGTCACTCGCATCACACATTATTTCAAAGGGTATGGAACAATTTGGGGGTTGGATGATAGGGGCAGTCACGAGCATTTCTTTCAAGGTGTTAAATGCTTTCCTACCCTCATCATCAACAATAAACTCAACATCCTTTTGCAACAATTTTCACAAAGGAGAGGAGATCTTAGAGAAATCCTTAATGAAATGTCGGTAGAACTCGATGTGCCCTAAGAATAACCTAATATCTCTAACACTAATGGGGTAGGGCAAGGATTTTATTGTGTTCACTTTAGCCTATTCCACCTCTAGACCTTGGGCTGCCACCAAATGACCTAGAACAATGCCCTTCTCTACCATAAAGTGGCATTTCTCGGAATTGAACACGAGGTTTGTGTCAATACACCTTTCTAGCACAAGTGCTAGATGATGTAGACAATAATCAAATGAGTCTCCACTAATGGTGAAGTCATCCATGAAGACTTCAATGAAACGCTCAATGAATTCCTAGAATATGCTAACCATACATATCTAGAAGGTACTCATGGTATGCGTCTATAAGAAAAAGTGCCGAAAGGGCATGTGAAGGTAGTTTTTTCTTAGTCCTCAGGGTCGGTGGCTATTTGAAAATATCCCTAATAGCCATCGATGAAGTAATAATAAGTGTGACTGGCTAACCACTCGAGCATTTGGTCAATGAAGGGTAGGGGAAAATGGTGCTTACGAGTTACCACATTTAGGCGGCAATAATCAATACACATTTGCCACACATTTTGAATACGGGTGGGTACCAAATCCCAATCCTTGTTCCCTATCACAATTATTCCGCTCTTTTTTGGCACCACTTGGGTGAGACTCACCCAAGTACTATCAGAGATAGGGTATATCACCCCAGCCTTAAGTAGCTTGAGAACTTCATCTTTAACTACTTCCATCATCGGCGGATTTAACCACCTTTGAGGTTAGCTTGTAGATTTAACCGCCTTTGAGGTTGACATAATGCTATAGAGCCAAACCACCTTTTTTAGAAATAAATCCGCAACATGCTTTGCATCATCTGTCTTCCTACACGGAATAAAGTATGCCATTTTAAAAAATCTATCCATAATCACAAAGATAGAATCATTACCTGACTGAGATCGTGGTAAACCAAGGACAAAATCCATGGAAATATCAACCCAAGGATGTGTAGGAACAAGTGATGGAGTTTAAAGACCACGAGCCTTAGTTTTTGACTTAGCCTTCTAGCAATCAAGACAATTCCTAAAAACCCTTCAATAGTAAGTGCTATTTTCAACCAATAGAAGTGTTTTCACAACAAATTAGAAGTTTTTAAAAGCACTAAAATTTCCCATTAAACCACCAAAATGAGCTTCTTTAACAAGTAATTCATGCATAGAACACTGAGGAACACATAACCTATTATTCATAAACAAGAAACCATCATAACGGAAAAATTTCACATAAGCACCATTTTCGCTTGCAACATAAACACTTGAAAAATCTAAATCAGTCGCATATAAATCTTGCACGAATAAAAAGCCTTACTCAATGCATTCCAATCGTGTAAGTAAAACATGTCTACGACTCAAATCATCAACAACAACATTCCCCTTTCCCTTCTTGTAACGCATAACATAAGGAAAAGATTCACTAAACTAGACCATTTAACATGACGCTTATTCAACTTCATTTAACTCTTCAAATATTTCAATGACTCATGATCATTATGAATGACAAATTATTTATGCATTAAATGATGTTTCCAAATTTCTAATGCAGGCACAATTGCATAAAACTCTTTATCATAAATAGGATAGTTAAGAGCACCGCCCTTTAGCTTTTCACTGAAGTAATCTATAGGTCGATTCTCTTGCATCAAAACAACACCATTACTAACACCGAAAACATCACAATGAATCTTAAAAGTACCATTAAAATCAGACAAAGAAAGAACTGGAGCATTACATAATTGTACTTTCAATTCATTAAATGCATTTCTTGACTGTCATTCCCCACAAATTTCACGTCCTTTTTAACTAGTTCCTTTAGAGGTGCAACAATAGATGAGGCATCACACACAAAGCATCTATAAAAACTAGCTAAACCATAAAAATAATGCACCTGATTGGTATTGGTAGGTCTTGGCCAACTCTTAATTGCCTCAATTTTGGGTTCGTCAACTTTTATGCTCTTCATGGAGACCACAAAACTGAGAAACCCACTCCTGAAGCGCAAAATGTGCACTTCTTGATATTTGGGTACAAACAAGACCCACAGAGTGCAACAAGAACCATGTTAACATGCTCAATATGTTCATCAGGTGACTTAAATTAAATCAAGATATCATCAAAATGTACCACAAAAAATTGACCAATAAATTTTCTTGAGACATGATTCATCAACTGCAGAAAAGTACTAGGTGCATTAGTTAAACCTAAAGGCATACCAATCCATTTATACAATCCAAACTTAGTCTTAAATGAAAATTTACATTATCCCCCTCATTTATGCAAATCTGATGATAACCCTGAGTCAAATCAATCTTAGTACAAATGACGAATCCATGCAAATATTCAAGCATATCATCTAACCTAGGGATATGATGGCAATACTTAATGGTTATCTAGTTAATAGCATGACAATCAATGCTCACACGCCAAGTTTTATCTTTCTTAGGAACTAAAATGACAGGCACACCACAAGGACTTAAAGATTCATGAACATATCATTTTGGAGTAACTCCTCGACTTGTTTTTGTAGTTCCTTTGTCTCTTCATGGTTTTCTTTGTACGCCGGATAGTTTGGAATAACCAAACCCGGAACTAAGTTAATCTGGTGCTCAATACCCCTCAATGGTGGTAAACTTTGAGGTAATGCTTTCAGAAAGACATCATCAAATTCCTGTAACATCTTAGCAAACTGTGGAGGAACATGCATAAGAATATCATCTTTGGCAAAATAGCTCTCTTTAAAATGCATAATAAGCACATAAGAATTATTAGCAAAAGCACGATTCACATCCCTAATCGAAGCATAAAATGATCTACCAAAATCAATAGGAAGTTCACGTTGCATCATGTAAATCGATGGCAAATGACTAAAATGTGAAGATAGAATTTTACGCGACTTATCAGAATCATTCTTGGACTTACCTGGATTGGCCCTGCCTGACTTTTGGTTGAAATTTTTAGGGTTTTTGTCTCCATTTTTCACCTTGTGCCCGAGCTCCCTCAAAACCTAGCTAGGGTTTTGTTCGGCCATCTGTACATCAATTGCAAACTTCTCTTTGTAGACTTTAATGTATCTCTGCGCCTCTAAGACTTCCACTGGAGATAATATAGTGAAAGTATTCCTGGTTCCTTAATCACAGTAATTTTGTTAGTGTAACCATCATGCATAGATTTACGATCAAACTGCCAAGGTCTCCCTAAAAAAATATGACTAGCTTCCATAGGTATAACATCACATAGTATAGAATCCCAATATTTTTCGATCTTAAAGTTAATCATGCATTGTTTATTAACCCTAATCTCTCCACTACCATTTAACCAAATGAGTTTATATGGTGATGGATGAGTAGTAACAGGCAAAGACAATGATTTAACAAGAAGATTGGAAATAATATTAGCACACGATCCACCATCAATAATCAGTAAGCAATTCTTATCTTTCACAAGACAAAGAGTATAGAGTACATTGATTCTCTGCACCTTAGTTTTAGCCATTTGAGAATTTAGGAGTCTTAATGACACGAAGTTACCTTGTGTTTCCAGACCTTGTCCACTGTGATAATTTATGATGGTCTCTTTATCTATCTGTTCTTCACCACTTTCATACAATGCTAGCATATCAACATATTCTTGTTCTTCATCTCCTTCCTCAACTTTTATTAACACTCGAACATGAGGGTAGTTACTATGGACATGTTCTCTTTCTTTTCAATAGAAAATAGTAGGTATATTAATAGAAACCAATTTTGATGAAAATGTAGTGGACTTACCTGGGATTTTCAAAGAATATTGAGTGGATAATGCCATCCTTCTATCATTTGGAGTATAATTCGGATTTGAATAGGACTGTATTAACCCATGGCCGCCCATGGTTGAACCCATGCCACGACTGTAGCTAGGGTTTCCCGAGTCAAACCCTAATTTATAACTGGAAAGTTCAAACCGTGGCTTCCTGTACCGTAGGATACTCTCAACCAACCTTGCTTTAACCAATAAATTGCCCAATGAAATGTGATGTTGAAGCTTGACTGGAATTTGAAGGTTCTCACACAAGCCTTTAATGAATTGATTTTTGATGAATGTGTCTTCTTCTTTCATCCCGACCCTTCTCATGGTCAACTCGAGATCTTTCCAGTATTCATCAATTGTTCGACTTCCTTGCTTCATATTGGCCAAATATAAATGTTGTTCCATCAAGTATGTAGGCAGAACATGATATTGGCGAAGCTCGGACTCCAATCTCTCCCAGGTGGAGATAAGTTTCTTCCCTAATATTTGTATCGACTCTCTTATATTTTTCCACCATTCAGCCACATAATGAGTGAAGGAATTCTGCACCACCTTGACCTTTTATTTCTACCGATGTTGAGATTAAACAGATTCTCAATATGTCGCTCCCAATCAAGATACTTCACCGTATTATAATGACATCAAATCGAGGGCTGTCATACTTCAACCCCTTGATGTCTCGAGCAGAGTCTGAACTTATACTAGAACCTAAGCTAGCCCAATCTCCTTTGGGAATGATGATTTTTGTGGCGATTCCTTCTAGAAGACCCTCAGTGTGATCGCCTTTCCGATCCATCATCGGAATCTTCATCTGAACTATTATGACCATGGAACTGGCAGACAAATCCCTAATATTCATCCCTCTTGGCCAGTGATGGAGGTGTAGGCAGTGCCATGGTGTCAACTTTTCTCTCCAATCTTTGCACTTCACTCATGAGTGCATTTATTGCGATAGCAAACCGATATGGATTAGTAGTTTCATTAGGTCTAATTCGATATCGCTCGCAACTGTTTGGAGCCTCATCTTGTAGATACTCACCACGTCTACTATCACGGGTGTTCGTCAATGGCAAATTATTAGGATTGCTAACAAAAATGTGGGACAAATGGATTTTCGTCCACCATCTCTGCTAAACAGCTAAGAAAAATAAATAGTTAGTATAAAAATTTCCCCTTCCCTTTGTTTAGTAAGGTTAACCAAGTGTATAACACTCACAACTCACAAGGCGAAGACTAATGCAATGGCACTGATCAATTCATCGCAAATTCAAAGAAAAATAAAAGATGAGTACTGGAAAACTTGTTTAGAAATTTAACAATATATAAACTCAAAATTGGTCTCTATGATCTAGAATTCCAAATTATTAAGAGAATGGAACAAAATGCAACTTGAATGGCTTGAATCAAAGCAGTAATGAATGAGATATGATCAAAGCAGTAATGAATGAGATATGATCAAAACAAGGATGTTTTATATAAGCGACAAATAAGTTTAAAAATTAAGTAACTTTTTTGAAATCAAATTGATTAGACACTCAAACCCAAATCCTTTGTAGAAAATAATTTTTGTGACCTGCTTTCTGCTCAAGTTGAAATATTCAGGTCAAACCCCAGTCTCAATTGGCCTTTATTTCTTTTTTCCTTTTCCAATTAGGATTTTGTTTCCTTTTCCCTTTCAAATCGAATTTCCTTTTTCTTCTTTCGTTTTCAGCTACAAATTCGATTTTTACATAATATAAAACACTCACAATGATAATATTGTTCCCCAAGCAAGAAATTTTAGAGTACAATTCCCAAAATTTTTTTAAAATGCAAATCAACCCCCAAACTTTAAAAAATTATAAACTGGCCCCAAAATTTTGATTTTGAACTCTGGATCTCGATTTCAAACCCAAAAATCTGCAACCTTTTGGTTTTTTTTTGAAAAATTTTAGAACCAAAAGTGCCTATTTAAAACTTGGAATAAGAAATTTGCAACAACATCCTCTCGATTCAAATGAACTTTGAGGTATTCAAGATCGTAAGGATCAATAACATGACACTATATATGGAAAATGACACAAAATACTCTTTTTTTGTATAAGGTGTAATCAATAATTCAAGAACAAATTCAAGATCACGGAATCAAAGAACGATAAAAAAAGCAAATAAGATCATGATAATTTTTGAGAAGAGTGGACGAAGAATATTACAAGCACATAAACTATTTACGCCACCTAAAAACTAAGAAACTGACTAGGAGGTGAAGGCGGATAATACTTGTTAATGCTCAGACCATTCGACGTCCTCTTGACTCGATTGATGAAGGTGAAGGCCTTCTGGTAAGAAAGAATAATCACAGTTAAAATATGACACGAAAGACTTTATAATTGTTTTTTGAAAATAAATAAAGCAAGAAACTCGAAACCCCTGATGATTTCGGCCACATGGATATTTTACTTTTCTTTGATACCAAGTGATATGAATCTCCTTGCGAAGACTCTGGATTGTGGAATTTTAGATCTTTAATTAAACGAGAGATTTTGCAAACCCTAGTAAAGTCGCACAAACTGATCAAAAGTAGCCCTTGGGATCTTGAACAACTCGAGAATTGTGACACCAACTAGCCTACTGTATTAGCTCACAAATCGATAGTATTGATACTTAATTAACCCTCAGGATTAATAAAAAATGAAGATAGCTCACAGGCAATGAGTATAACTTGAAAATTGATATATTTGATTGATCAAAAGGTGTGTAATAATCTCGGCCATACCCTCTATTTATAGGGTGAACATCTCGGCCAAACCCCCTAATCACAAACAAAATCTGAATCAACTTATGGAAGCTCTAATAAGCTAAAACCATATCTAACTATAATACCTAAAATAAGTAGATATGGCCAAATTCTTCCAAGCTAAGCATTGGATGAATATTTCCTAATCTAATCTTACCAAATCTAATTCTAATCAGAATAAAACAGAATATTTTCAAAACCCTAATGGACTGGTTTGAAAATTAAGCCCTTCAAATCCCACATGGATAAGCACTTCAGCTAAAAATCCAAAATGAAATAATTTTACAATAGTTTACAGTGATCACATGACCTCATTATAAAACTAGTGGAAAAAAGTATAGTGTTCTTCATGATGTCTTTAAATCCTCGACAACCTTGAACAATAAATCCAAGATATCGATGATGAGTCCTTTTTCAATTTTTCATCATAAAGTCGATCAATCAAAGCATTTAAAGCACTATCTCTAAGCTTCATCCTTGACCTAGTCATAGGTCCCGCCATGTCACTTAGAGGATCCCAAACATAACCTTTAAATGTTTGATCAAATCATGGAATGTATTCATCTATGGTGGTAGTAGTGTTGGCATCTCCATCAGCCAAGATGTATCCAAATAGATATACAAAAGGTGTATGATACAGTGGACTGGGAGCACTACAGGAGATTATGGGGGCAATGGGAGCCGAATAAGTTTGTGAATTGGGTTATGGGCTGTGTAACCTTTGTATCCTTTCGATATAATGTGAATGGTAAAACTATTGGACCTTTACAAGCAAAACATGGTTGGAGACAGGGTGATCCTATCTCACCGCTGTAGTTTGTACTTATTATGGAGTATATGTCTCAGTGCTTAAAGAGTATTTTGTTAAACCTGGCTTTAGCTTCCACCCAAAGTGTGATTTGCTGCAGATAACAAATTTGAGCTTTGCGGATGATGTATTGCTATTTTCAAAGGGTGATAGCACTTCAATAGGGATACTAGTGGTAGCTTATCACAACTTTGAAAAATCTACTGGCTTGAGAGTTAGCAAACAAAAGTGCAGAAAGTTAGCAAACAAAAGCTGGCTAGCAGAAAATTGATTGTTTTTATGTGCCAAGTGTTAATTGATAAAATAGTTGAGAGAGTTAAGAATTGGAGTGCTAAAATCCTTAGCTACACGGGCAGGGTTCAGTTGATTAAGAGTGTTATATTCTTGGTTGTTAACTACTGGCTCCAGGCATTCCCACTCCTAAAGGCGGTGCTAAAACATATTGAATTAATTTGTAGATCTTTTTCATGGTGTGGAAGTGAGGTAGTGTCGAAAAAGGCACCCGTGGCCTGGGAAAGAATATGTGGACAGAAGAGAAGTGACTGATTGAGAGTAATTTCACTGGTTGATTGGAGTATGGCGAGCGAAAGTAACACAATCTGGAATATGTGCAAAAAGGCAGACAAGTTGTAGATTCGCTGGATTCACGCATACTTTATAAGAGGCAGGGATGTCATGGATATACAGATACTGAATAATGCATCGTGGATTGTTAAAACTCTGTAAAGGTGCAGGGAGAAAATTCAAAACTTGCAGAGCTGGAATGAACAAAGCATAATGCAAAAATACGGCATCAGTAAAGTGTATAACGAATTAAAGGAGGAGCACCCGAGAATGCAATGGAGGAAAATTTTTTATGAGAATTTTGCTAGACCAAGGGGCAAAGTTCTTACTGTGGTTGTGTTGTTATATGAGATTGGCGACGAAAGATAGACTCAGGAGATTTGGAGCTGAAGTTGTTACAAAATGTGTTTTATGTGCAGGTGTAGAGATAGTTCAGCATATGTTCTTTGAATGCACAAAAATGAGGAAAATCTGAGTGGAAATCTTGAGATGGTTGAGGATTGATAGAGAACCAAGATAGTGTAAAGTCTAGATTTATCTAGTTGGCAATTTATGGAAATTATGCAAATATGGTATTATTGAGTTGCAACATCAAAGAAGGAATTTTTGTGAAATAAGGAAAGGTTGAAGACTGAATTCGAGAAGTATACAGCTCGTTCAAGTTGTATTTGAGATGGAGAATATATCAGTTCCTATATATGTGGGATTAGATTAATGTTATGGAATTGAATTAACGGATGAGCATAAACGGATGAGAATATACGGATGAGAGTATTTACGCCAAGGATGATTTACAGAAAAAGAAGACAGATTATTATGGTATTTGTGATTTATGGAAATCTAAATATTCTTCTATATATTAGGCGTATGGAAGCATAGTTGATTTATGGAAAATCTCTATAAATATGGAGTTGTTATTATCGAATATATGGAGATATTGAGATAAGGAAAATCCCTTTATTTGTGGGATTTGGATATGCTTCGAGAAGCAGATTTGGAATAGGAATATTATGGAGATAATCATGGAGAATTCAGATCTGCTCATGGACTATATATAGAGAATAAACACGGCTGCATTATTTACGGACTTAATAGAAAAAATCTGCATACAAATTTTTTATCTTTCGAGAATTACAAAGAGCCAGAATTCTATTCCAACACACGAACCTGCTGCACAAAGTTCAGAATTATATGTCTTAATTCCTCGGGAGGAGGAGATCCAGCGTCGACGAGTTTCGAGGTCAGAGGGAGTCTGATCAAGGCAGATCGGTAGCAAGGGGAGCTTGCAGGATTCACGTTATAGTTAGATAAGATAAGTATAATTGTATGGTGTACTTTGTACTGTAGCTTTCTGATTAGTGGATTCATTCTGAACTGGGCCAGGCCCCGCAGATGTAGGTGGATTTCACCGAACTGCGTAACCAAGTCTTGTGTCTTTTATGATTTACTTTATTGCATACTTGGTTAGATAGGTAATGTTGGAACACAGTAGTGATAATTGAATTAATTAGGTAAAACCAAATTTCAATTGGTATCAGAGCTTGGTCACTTATTATTCCCTTGGTTGTGTCAAGGAAAGTGAGATCCGGTTTTACCAATGATGACCAGAGAAGGAGCTTCTATGTCTCGGCCACCACTGCTGGAAGGAACAAATTACAACTACTGGAAGGCTCGCATGCGGGTGTTCATAAATTCACTGGATGAATTGCCTTGGTACTATGTTGAAACAGAATGGAAACCCCCTGTTGTTGGAAATTCTGAAGGAGGAGAATCTAAGCCTAAAGAGTCGTGGACACCAGGTGAAAGAATGGGAAGCTTGGCGAACTCCAGAGCATTAAATGCCATATTTACTGCAGTAGATGAAGATCAGTTCACACTCATCTCTACATGCCAACAAGCAAAGAAAACATGGGATATCCTACAAACTGTACATGAGGGGACAAGTAGTGTACGTGAATCCAAACTGCAGATGTTGGCTACAAAGTTTGAGGAACTGAAGATGGAGGAGGATGATACTATTTCTATATTCAATGGGAAACTCAGAGACATCTCCAATACGGCGTATCAACTTGGGAAAGTTTACAAGGAAATATAATTGGTGAAAAAGGCCTTGAGATCTCTTCCTAAAAGATTTGCTATGAAAGTAGCAGCAATAGAAGAAGCAAGAAATGTAGCCACCATGACCTTGGATGAACTAATGGGATCACTACAGACATATGAGATGACAATACAACAGCCTACAAAGAAAGCCCAGAAGGAGTTGGTTTTCAAATCCTCTTCATCAAGGGTCATCCATGAATCTGATAGTGATGATGGAATTGAAGAACTTTCTCCTATCACCAAGAATTTCTCAAGAATGCTGAAGAAGGTGGTAAACAAGAATTCACATGAAAGATCTGGTGGAAACAAAACTCGTCCTCAAGATTTTGGTAATCGTGGAACTCGGATGGAACAAGGAAGTCAGCAATTCTCTAGAAACCAAAGTGGTGAAGGAAAACAGTCTGAAAGAATTCAATGTCAAGAATGTGGAGGATACGGCCACATCCAGTCTGAATGTGCTAATACCCTAAAGAAGCAAGGAAAATTATACACCACCTCATGGAGTGAAGATGATAAAGAAGATGAAGAGGAACTTGTAAGAAATTATGTGGTATTTGGAGCAAAATTTCACGGTGGATCAGATGAGGTATTTTCCAACATGTCAGAGAAAGACGAAGCTGTATGTTCCAACACAGGTTCTGATGACATGTCCAGTGATGATAACGGACTAGTTGTGAGTGATGAAGATATCTACAGTATATATAAGCAGATGTATTCCATGTGGCTTAAAGTTGTTGACACAAATAAATCGTTGAAGGAAGAGAAAAATAATCTGGCTGAGAAGAAAAAGGGGTTGCGAGCTCTAGTTGGTGAACTCAGAAGAGAGATTGAAGAGTTAAATTTGAATCTAAGCTCAACAACTAAAAGAGCTGAGATCGCCGAAGCAGTTATTACCAAGTTAAACACTGGAACGGCGAAACTTGATGACATTTTGATCATGGGAAAAAACTTTGGAGATCGACATGGAATCGGGTTTGACAATTCATCAGGTAGCAAGGTCAATCTCAAGTCGAAGGTTCAAGATGTAAAAACAAAGTTTATCAAGACCTATAAAAGGAAACCTCTCATCTGTAACTACTGCATGTATCAAGGTCATACAGAGGAACAATGCCAAAAATTGCTCAGAGATATCATGACAGGGCGACAACTCTCAGTATGTTCCAACATAGAAGATGTCCAACGATCAAGAATGGTCAGAAAGGTATGGGTTGTTAAACGCACGAGTACTTGCCTTATTGCTCACACGTCTCCTATTGCACATTCTAGAGACTCGTGGTACTTTGATAGTGGTTTATCTTGCCACATGAATGGAACTTAGGAATTACTAACAAACATACAGCCATATGATGGTGGTTTTGTTACGTTTGGTGATGGAAAAAAGAGTCGAGTGGTTAGAAAAGGTGAACTGCATATTGAAGGATTCCCCGTATTCACTGGTGTTTTGTTGGTGGAAGACCTAAAGTCTAATCTCCTAAGTATCAGCCAGCTATGTGATGATAATGTGACCGTGGAATTCCATAAGGAAAAGTGCATAGTGAAACATGGCAACAACAAAGTGCTTACTGGTATTCGGTCATCAGAAAAATGTTACTTATTGGAACAAGAAGTGAACTGCTACAGTGTCAAATGTGATGAAGTAGATCGTCAGGCTGACCATGTTCCAACATCGGTTGATTTTTCAGAACAGGGATGTAATGATGTTGGAACATCAGATGAGGCAGATCTTAAAGATGAAGGTGATGACTCTTATAACTTCAGCAATGTCGGAACATCGTCCTCTCCAGAACTCTCCTATGTTCCAACATTAGTGCAGGTTGAATCAAGCAGAAGAAGGACTCGATCGATCCCTTAAATTAATTATGGGCAATGTTTTCTCTCCCTCATTGTTGTTTCCTCAGTTGCCAGGTTATAATCTATTCGCATTCTCCTTGTTATGGCTTACACTATGAATTTTTCGATGTACCAAAAAACTATTAAGAGTGCTTCCCCGCATGGTGTGGTTAATGTGGAAGTATATCATCGACTCAAGAAGGCTTTGTATGGATCAAAACAAGCACCACGGACGTGGTATAAGCGACTCGCAACCTTTCCTATTCAGAAAGGTTCTCGTCGAGGGGGAGAAGATCGCACCTTGCTTGTTTTTCGGGAACAAGATTTTGTGACTTTGTTGCAAGATGAATTGAAGATGAGTATGGTGGGAGTATTTGTAAGAATTCGGGATGATCTTAAGGAATCTCACTTGAATGAAGTCAAAAGGATAATTCGGGTTGAGCAAAAAGTTGTGGTAGCTTATGTTCCAACATCGAAACCATTTGCGGATATTTTCACAAAGCCATTGGACACTGCTATGGTTGAGCTCCTCAAACAACACTTAGGTGTTTGTCAGATTTGAGGTATTTCCTTAAAGCTTTTATTAGATGTAGTTTTTTGTTTTATTTTTTTCCAGAAAATTAAAAAAAATAAAAAATTGAAAAGGAGAAAAAAATGGAGGCGTAGTTGGGCATGTTAGAAGTTGGTGTTGAAGATATTATGGTGATTAATGAGATGCATAGATCAGAGAGATGGCTCTTCCCGGTATTCTGGTTTAGGATGATGAGAAGTTTGGAAGGCAGTGGTGTTGGTCATGTTTCAACACAGAGTATGGAGACAGGTTGAGAAGATGTGGAAATGGATTAGAGATTCAGATGTTCAAACATCAGTAACTGTGGCTGGAGAAGATTATGATCTGGATGGTGAACAAGTTTATGTTCCAACACCAGATAGGGGGAGAAAGTACTGATGAAGTGAAGGAAGCTGAGTAGGTGATGTGTTGATTCTGAAGCAATGAAAGGAACTTATGTTCCAATATAGAGAAGGCGGGTGAAGCTGAGAGCTGTTATGTTCCAACATCGGTGACTGATGTTCCAACACAAGGTAGCAGATTATTGAAGGCACTTCTGATCAAACTAACATGAGGGATATAATCTTAGCCGAAAGGACAACTGATCTGGGTGTATATGAGGAGTGTGGATTTACAGCTTACCTGGACTATTTGGGTCTCAAGACTGCTACCTCAATCTACAAGAAGTACAACCGAGAGATTGTAGAAGAATTCTATGGGAGGCAACATTGATCCAGATTTTGAGTGGTACAATGGTGTGAAGTTGAGTACTCAATCCATTTAGATGGTAGCTTTGGAGGAAGAAAATGCCAGATTAGATGGGCACAGATAGCTGCTCCTGAAGAGGTTTAAAGGTTCTGCTATGGCTATGTTCCAACATAGGCCGGATATTTGCTTAGGGGGGAGCTGCATTTAATGGAGATTTTGGTTTTCTGTGTCTATTGCGTTTGGCATGTTTATGGTCCCAAGGGGGAGATGTTTTGGACTTCTTGGATTCATTGGCTTCGTTAGGTTGATGTTCCAACATGATCATTATTCCTGGATGTTAAGGGAATCTGGAATTCAGGGAGAGACGTTATGTTTCTATGTTCCAACATCCAGAGTGGTTTTCAAGGTTGATGTCTTTATTTGCATAAGCTCTTGTGATGAAATACCAAAAGGTGATTGGTCCACAAAATTCCAAAGGGGGAGATTGTAAAGTCTAGATTTATCTAGTTGGCAATTTATGGAAATTATGCAAATATGGTATTATTGAGTTGCAACATCAAAGAAGGAATTTTTGTGAAATAAGGAAAGGTTGAAGACTGAATTCGAGAAGTATACAGCTCGTCCAAGTTGTATTTAGTTGGAGAATATATCAGTTCCTATATATGTGGGATTAGATTAATGTTATGGAATTGAATTAACGGATGAGCATAAACGGATGAGAATATACGGATGAGAGTATTTACGCCAAGGATGATTTACAGAAAAAGAAGACAGAATATTATGGTATTTGTGATTTATGGAAATCTGAATATTCTACTATATATTAGCGTATGGAAGCATAGTTGATTTATGGAAAATCTCTATAAATATGGAGTTGTTATTATCGAATATATGGAGATATTGAGATAAGGAAAATCCCTTTATTTGTGGGATTTAGATATGCTTCGAGAAGCAGATTTGGAATAGGAATATTATGGAGATAATCATGGAGAATTTAGATCTGCTCATGGACTATATATAGAGAATAAACACGGCTGCATTATTTACGGACTTAATAGAAAAAATCTGCATACAGATTTTTTATCTTTCGAGAATTGCAAAGAGCCAGAATTCTATGTTCCAACACATGAACCTGCTGCACAAAGTTCAGAATCATATGTCTTAATTCCTCGGGAGGAGGAGATCCAGCGTCGACGAGTTTCGAGGTCAGAGGGAGTCTGATCAAGGCGGATCGGTAGCAAGGGGAGCTTGCAGGATTCACGTTATAGTTAGATAAGATAAGTATAATTGTATGGTGTACTTTGTACTGTAGCTTTCTGATTAGTGGATTCATTCTGAACTGGGCCAGGCCCCGCAGATGTAGGTGGATTTCACCGAACTGTGTAACCAAGTCTTGTGTCTTTTATGCTTTACTTTATTGCATACTTAGTTAGATAGGTAATGTTGGAACACAGTAGTGATAATTGAATTAATTAGGTTAAACCAAATTTTAGTTTGAATGCACAAAAATGAGGAAAATCTGAGTGGAAATCTTGAGATGGCTGAGGATTGATAGAGAACCAAGATAGTGGGATGAAGAGTTGGAATGGTTGATGGTGAAATGCAGAGGAATGGGGAAAGGTTCAGCTACTAAAAACTTTTTTTTTTAAGTTTAAACCATCCGGAGATGGGGGGGGGGGGGGGGGGGGAATTTATAGGCTCCCCTAACCATAGAAATGGCTAAATCGCCTAAAAGTTCATACATGAGTACAGAGGAATCATCCGTATGTTGATCCAAGAGCAATCAGAAGCTCCTGAATCAAGAGAATTGCTATCATAAGAAAAGTGACTATCTACAATAGCCTAAAATGAAAATAGTTGTCTATATATATCATTCCGCTGTTTTCCATAAACCGGTTGGCGAATCGAAAAATCGAAACCCCAGTATGTCCATGGAAAACAAGAAAAAGAAATATAGAAAGAAGATTAGACTCGGCCTAAAGATTCTTTGTGGAGGGAAGGAGCTCGCGCACATGGCTTTAGCATAATTCCTTGTTAGTCTAAGACTTCAACAGAAACTCCGGTGATCGTCCCAGGCACCAGCCAACCTGAAACAAAAGAGAAGGCAGAGTAGATTCCATTCCAAAGAAATGTCAAGTACCTACTCGTATACAAGTAAAACCCATTTTGTCTAAAGATATGAGTCCTCTAAGCACCGGAGGAGCTAATTGAATGTCTAAGATACCATGTAAACCATTCTCTAGTGAATATTTGGCCAAGAAATCTGCAGCATTATTAGCCTCTCTATGAATGTGTGTAATTGGGAATTTGTTGTGCAAAAGATTAAGTGCACTACAAACTGAAAAGTTCATCCAAGGTGCAGTCATGGGATTATGAATTCCTTTGATAGCAGTTAAGCAATCTGATTCCAGAGAACAATTTTCTATTTCCAGTTCTGCACATAATTCATATCCTAACTGAATAGCTATTAATTCAGCATGTAGTGGTGAGGGGGATTGGAAAATTTTTGTTCTTATTGTAATCACATTCCCTAAAGAATTCCTTACTACAACAGCTGCAGAGGAGTAACCACTTTTCCATGAGGCATCTGTATTGATCTTATATCCCAAGAGAGGTCTCTTCCATGTTACAGCAATTAAATGTTTCCTTTTCTTGGGATAAATGTGTGGGATAATGTTCGAATCGATCCAATACTTATGCTTTTCCAGCTTACCAAAAAGGTGATGAACAGTGAAGATGTCATGGATAATACATTTAAACTCATGTAAAAAAACTACAGTAGAGAAAGGTTCATCTTCATAAATGATCTTGTTCCTCTTTATCCATAGGATCCAGATTGTAATCAGTAGTGAAGCAGTGATAATACGAGAGTAGATATTGTTTTCAGCATTAAAAGATAGGAAATATTCTACTCTGTGTTCCAACTTTTCAAAAGTAGGTTGCTGAAGATGGATCAAATCTCCAACTGCCTCCCAAACAGCAATAGAGGATGGACAAGAATTGAAAAAATGGTCTAGACTATCAGTATGGTTCATGCACATAGGACACCTCGATGCTAATCGGAAGCCTAACCTATCTGGAATGTTATCAAAAGGTAGAATGCCATTCATTGCACGTCATAAAATGACTGACATTTTCTTAGGTATGAAACTGCTCCATACCTTGGCAAGGTGTCTGATTCTCACTTTTCTTCTCCTAAAAATGTGGTATGCAGACCTGATTGTGAACGTACCACTGGTGTTTGGTGTCCAGATCAGCCTATCCTCGTGTTGATGCTCCAGAAGGAGCAATCTCCCAGTCCATATATCACTTTAGTGTGTCTGTTTGCCCTGGCAGTGATATGACAGATTCTTTTCCAAGTGTGAGATTTTTTATAAGACTGGGGGAGTGACCATAGCAATGAAGTCCACTGATTTTTATTAGCCTGTAATTTCCACCACAGTTTGCATGAGAATGCATCAACTATTGCTCCTATATCTCTTAATCCTATGCCATTTTCATCTAGTGGTAGACTAAGGTTCTTCCTAGATTTCCATTTTTTCCTGTCAGCATTATCTACTTTCCCCCAGAAGAATGTGGAAGCAATTCTTTCAATTTTTCTTAAAACTATCATGGGGGGGCTCAGTACAGAAAAGATATGAGTAGGAATAGAAATTAGGCAATGGTTGATAAGAACTATCTTACCAGCACTAGTCAGCCACTTATTCTTCCAGTTGTTAATTGTCTTCTCCAACCTTTCAAGCAAAGGCTTGTAATAAACCTGCAGGTTGCGACCATAGAGTACAGGAACTCCCAAATACTTGAAGGGAAAGGAACCTTGTTCCATTCCCAGTAATCTCGTAATAGAGAGAATGGAATCAGGGGGGGTTCTGTGTGAAACATAGAATTCAGACTTCCCAAAATTAACCTTCTGTCCGGAAGTCAGTTCATAGGAAAGTAAAAAATGTTTAAATCTCTTCAAGGTTTGAGGCCTAGCATTGAGAAAGATAGCTGTGTCATCAGCATACATTAGGTGAGAGACAGTTGAACAGGACTGAGGTAAACTGAACTGTTTTAGATAACCAGAATTAATCAACTTTTTTAAACCTCTTGAGAAAGCCTTGGATATCAAATTATAAAGAAAAGGGGATAGGGGGTCTCCCTGTTTTAATCCTCTAGAAGATTTAAAGAAGCCAGCTGTGACTCCATTAATTAGGACAGAGAAATGAGCAGAGGCTATGTTACTCAGTATTAATTTAAGAAGATTCCCATGGAAACCAAATTGGAGGAGTATAGAGTTAAGAAAAGACCATGAAACTCTATCAAAAGCCTTCTGCATGTCTAGTTTCACGATAATATTATGAGGCTTTGATTTTCTGTTTAAAAGTCTGGTCATTTCCTGCATTTGTATCACATTATCGGTAATATCTCTACCATTGATAAAAGCACTTTGTTCAGGAGAGATTAATGAGTGCATTAAAGGTTTGATCCTTTCCATTATCATTTTGGATAAAACTTTATTTATAAAGTTAGATAGACTAATTGGTCTAAAATCAGAGAAGGAGATTGGGATTGCTTTTTTGGGGATTAGGGCTAACCAGGTACTAGATATGGCTTTTGGGATATTTCCAGAAAGCAAGAAATCATTTGCAGCATCTAACAAATCAATTTTGATGGTTTCCCAGAATGTTGTAAAAAAACTACCTGAGAAGCCATCAGGACCAGGGGCTCCATTTTTGTTTAAATAAAAAACAGCATGTCTAAGTTCCAGAATAGTGAACTGTTGAAGGAGAAGTAAGTTTTGTTCTTCAGAAATTACCTTTGGTATTTCCTTTAGAAAGTAGTTAAAGTAAGATCCTAATTTTGGGGGTGATTCCTCATTGAGTAGGTCTTTATAAAAACGGATGCCTTCCTCTTTTATCAGAATAGGATCAGAGATCCAGATACCTGCACCATTTTTAATTTTGCTAATTCGAGACCTAACTCTGTTCTCCCTAATGGCATAATGAAAGTAACTAGTATTAGCATCTCCAAATTTAAGCCAATTTAATCTAGCCTTTTGTTTTAAGAAGATGATTTTCTCTTTTTGGGCTCTGAGCAAAAAGGCTTTAGATTTGTTCAATTCAACTAAGTCCTGTTCGTTTTGAGATAGTTGGAAAGTTATTCCAATTCACTAACTCTCTCCTCAGCTTGTATGAGGTTCAGGTTAACATTCCCAAAGCTGGTCCTGTTCCAATCTTTAATTTCAGTTTTGAGCCTTTTAAGTTTGTGAACAAAGCCAGGCATTCCTTTTAAATGGGAAATTAAGTTCCAATTCCTGATAACTAGTTCCTAGAATTCTTGTCGATTAGACCACATTTCCTGATATCTAAATGGCCTAGGAATCATTTCAGAGGCAGATTATATAGATAAAAGTAAAGGAGCATGATCCGATGTAATCCTATTTAAAACTTGTATGGAACTATTAGGGAATAAATCCAACCAGTCAAGATTACTAAGTCCCCTATCTAGTTTTTGAAACACGAGGTCTTTACATCTGTCCTTTACACGGTTATTACTCCAAGTAAAAGAATTTCCGACAGTTGTAATATCATGCAAATCAGAGTTATTGATGAATTCATTGAATTGTCTCATGCTTTTATGCGGAGTTGTTTTCCTTCCTTTATATTCATTAATTGAAGCCACAATGTTAAAATCACCAATATATATAGTAGGTTCAGTTGGTGGATTTGATAAGTCTTTCCAGAGAGTTTCCCTCAAATTCCTGTGTATACTAGCATAGATAAAGAAGCAATTCCAACTAACAGAGGTATCTACTTCTGAGATTCTAGCATGAAGATATTGATCCGATTCATTAATACAGGTTAAGTGAAAAGAGTTATTCCAGAGGATCCATATTTTAGCAGTTTGAGCTGTAAGAGCATGATTGAAACCTAGGGCATACATCAGAGTATTAATTTGTTGGTTATCATGCCAAGGTTCAATCAGACAAAGTATATCTATCTTATGGTTCATCTTTAGAGTTTTTAGTCTATCCATGGATGATCCATAACCTCTAATATTCCACACTAATATATTTCCTATGATTGTGTATCTAATCATTTAAAATCCATATGAGTGGCTTTGTGTGAGGATCTTAGTTTCCTAGGTTTGATAGTAGAAGCTTTACTGAATTTGTCAAATGTAACCTTTCCTTTATCACTACTGACAGTAGATATTTCCAGGTTTGGGGTACCTACCTTAGAGTGTACCTTAGTGTGTTCCTCCTTTGTGTGTTGATCTGCTCTTCTTGGAATATCAGTCTGTGTATCATTCTGTGCTTGATCCTGATCATCTTGTTTCTTACCTGGAGTTTGTTGCTCCTCTGATGTGTTTGCAGGTGAACCTGTTATTACTGGTGGGGCAACTTGCTCATGAGATTCTAGAGACTCATGGAATATCTCCACTACATCTCCTTCCTGTTCTTCCTCAATAAATAAATCTAATGCATGAAAAGCATTAGAAATTGAAACAGTATGTGTTAATTCTGAGTCTTCCCCTAGGGGTTTTTCTGACTGTTTACTCTTCTTTCTCCAAAAGGTAGTTGTAATAGGTTTTGAAATGTCGTCCAAAGAGTAGAAATCAGGTCTTTTATGAGTATTGGTGAATACATTGAAACTGTTATCCTGATGTTGGACTGGTTGATGACTTTGTTTTTGGAATTCAGCTTCTTTTTGAGAAACAGTTAGAGCAGAAGAACCTGCTGCCTTATCCTCAGTTATATCCTCAGGCTGTAATTGTTTCCTGGGGTCTAATTGTTCCTGATTTTTAGTATCAGTTTTCCCAGTTTTTGATTTTGTCTCTGCAGTCTTCCTTTTTAACTCTGGGTGGAGGAAATTGCATTTATCCTGATTATGTCCAACTATCTTACAGTGAGTACAATAAAATGGTAGTTCCTCATATTCTATGGGATAATCAGCCACCTTATTCCCTATTCCTACCACTATAGATGCTGGCAATTGTGACAAGAGATCTATTTCAACACAGACTTTTATAGCCGAAGGTCTAGTAAGAGCTGAAGTTGCAGCATCCATTTTTAGGAACCTACCTATCTGGCTACTCATTCCAATGATAGCAGAGGTATTATAAAAGTGAAGAGGAAGTTTGTGAATCGTTACCCATGCTGGGACTATCGAGGATTCAGCAGATGGTGAGAATTCTGGTGACCATTTCTGCACTTTCATCACAGCGCCATTAATCATCCATTGTCCCTTCATCCAGCATCGTTGATAATCTTCATGATCCTGAAACCTAATAAGCACATGACGATAGTCAATTGAGCCAAGTTGAAATTTAAATTTAAAACCAATTGACTTGAAAGCAGAGTGAAGAAGCTCCATCGAGGGCTTTCCCCGATTGAATTTTCCGACTAATGCATTCTGATACTGGGATGCTAGGCGTTCTCCTTCCTCTTGAGGAAGGATGAAAGCAATCTTTCCTTTGTATTCTGTAACTGGGTGGAGGTTTGGTGTGTCTAGAAGAGATGTAAATAGCGGTGGTGGCTTAGCGGTAAGGGCTTGGATGAAGCTCTTATTGGTGGCGGAGCCCTTATCCACGGTGGGATTGGGCGTCGGCAGCGCCATTAACGGCAAATAAGACCGTTAATGGCAGAGCACAGTGTCTGAAATGGAGAGAAGGGATGAAGAGTGACAGAAGTGTGTGTTTCGCACGTTTTTCGCCAAATAATCACACCTAGGAACAGTACAAGGAGTCCCAAAAAATTTACAGCTTCGTAGTTCCAGCTACTAAAAACGGCCATTGCTGAGGTTGTATATTGGGTATGGAGAAGGAATGATGTATGCTTCCAAGGTAAAGGCGAAAGTGATACTGTAAACAATATCTTAGAATGTATAGGGTGTAGGGCTTGGTTAAAACCAAATTTAAAGAAGCTTCGTGCTAAGCTTATGGTTGAGTAATGGTTAGTTGGTAGTTGATGTAAATGAGGTGGTGTGTAATGTTTGAAGAGGAAGTGAAAAGTTTTCTTTTGCTCCAAAAAAATAATAATTCAGTATATTAAAATAAAGATGAGTTCGAACTAATATTTGAATATTTTACCATATATATTATGCTATAGAATTGCCGTATCCAATTTTATTTTGAATTTAAATGTACATATAAAGAAAAATTATGCTAACGTACAAAACAAAATTTTCAAAAGATTTTAAAATAATAAATATATTATATTTTTACTAAACATTTTATAAGTGATAACCATATCCTGAATAATTAGCTCTTTTAGTAATGCCTGAATTTGTGAATCATATTGAATAATTTATTTAAAAATAACTTTCATCTCATAATTCTTTATTTATGCCAAGTGTAACTAAAGTAAAATTTAAAAATATTTCTAAAATTTTAAATGTATTAATTTTACGTCTTTCATTGAAAATAAGCTCCAAAAATTAAACATTAGTCCATGTGGTTGTCAAATAAAGTATTTTTTTAAAACAAAACAACCATTATTTAATGTAGAGTGGGTTTTTGATAGGTGGCATGTCCAAAAGTTATGGACTTGCTACTGTATTTTTTAACTTATATACATTGCTTTTTTTGATTAACTTATATACATTGCATTTGTTAACTAATTTTTAAATTTAAACATTATGAAATGTAATTTTTATACTATTGGTTTTTTTTTTTACATTTTCACATTCATATACATATTATTACTTGTTTCAACTCCTATAATAAAACATTTATTTTTTAAAAAAATTATAATTTTTAAGGTAAAAAGTTAGGAGGTTTGTCGATAAGCTTATGTATAGACCACTTTTACTGAGACTTTCCCTTAATGTAAAATATAAATCTTAAACATAACAAGTTTCTTATTTTTTTAATTTATATTTTCATATATATAGTAATATAGATGAAAATATTTTTTGATAAACTTAAATAATATTAAGTCTAATAAGATTTACATAATGTATATAAAATAATACAAATGTACCTTTTCAAAAAAAAATTCATGACAAACACGTGAAGCCAAAAAGTATTTTGAAAGTCTCAGGTGCCATTAATAGTTTTTTTTTAAATTTAAAAAACCACTTGTTATGGGAGCTTGATAGACCCCTACATGTTTATTAAAATAAAAGAAAATACACAAAAAGAAGAGGGGGACATAAGGCCTTACCTCTGTGGATTAGAGTCTGAGAAACCTGTTTACTATACATAGTCCTCATACTAGTCCTAAGGTTCCTCAGAACTCTCAAAAGGAAGTGGAAACATACAAGAGTACAAAGTGTTCAATTTATCTAGGAACAATACAAAAGACTTATTTCGACTTCCTAATGTATGGAAATGAGATTGCATCAAGTTGGATCATTCCCTTGGTGTTTTTTGGTCGATCTGTAAAAACAAAAAAAAAGTTTACCTGTTTGGCACTGGCAAGTAAAGCCAAAGCATCCGCAACACTATTTGCTTCTCTATTGATGTGAGAGATAGTCCATTGCATTGGTTGAAGAAGATCCCAGACTTGTCTAATCTCATTTGTGCATTGCCATAGTATATTGAAATCTCTTCTCACTATCTTCACCAACATCTCTGACTCACTCTCTATTTGCAGATGCTTGATTCCATAACTTTTGGCTGCTTGAAGACCGTATTGTAGAGCTCGGAATTCAGCTTGAAGACTGCCGCATGGAGGCATTTGTTTTGCAGCTGAAAGAACAAGTTGACCTTTGCTATCTCTTATGATAAAACCCAAACCTGCACTGCCATTCTTTAGGACTGAACCTTCAGTATTCAATTTAAAATGTTGGGGATGGTTCCAGTAAACTATTTTTGTATCCTGCACTCTTTGTGGCCTGCATATCAGTATCTAGGAGTTGATGATGTCAAGTTCCAAACACATATGATGTTATGACCCATTAGAATATCAATCAATTGCCACATGAATCTCCTAAAAATAATGTCTGCATTTGGCTTAG
This sequence comes from Rubia yunnanensis, assembly GCA_037428765.1. Classification (NCBI taxonomy): domain Eukaryota; kingdom Viridiplantae; phylum Streptophyta; class Magnoliopsida; order Gentianales; family Rubiaceae; genus Rubia; species Rubia yunnanensis. The sequence goes on from CM075065.1 coordinate 78,186,814, forward strand.
TTTGTAAAAAAAAAAAGAACTATTTCTAGGACACCAAATAAACCAAATACATATACATGGTATGGTTTTGATAAGCTCATTAAGTTCAAGTGAAATCATGTTGAGGTTCCGATAGTAAAAGAGATTGTGCCATAGATATTCAAAAGTATGTGAGGGGATGTCAAAGAATCTATCAATTTTGTCCCAGATATTCTTTACAATTTGAGAGCTGTTGAAAGAGTGATGAATACTCTCATATTCCTTAGCACAGAAGCAACATTTGGAAGGCAGATTGAATGAAAAGTCTTCTAACACATCAGGGAAAGGAATCAATCTATAATCATGAAATAATATCAGATTGATATTAAGATTTTGGATGATTTGATTTGAGAGATGGTTATGAATTGTATTAAAAAAACTGCTTAGTTGAGAAAGAAGCTCAGCCACTGTAAGATTTGGGAATGACAAATCAGTTTCAGGGTTCCATTTTTTTATCAAAGGCCCTGAATATGACCAGTTGGACTCCTAAAAAGAAACTGAACCTTTTCCAATTTGCACCTGAGTATTCTTAAAGGCTAGAGTATCAACTTCTTTTATCCTCTTCCATGTTCTTGTTGTTTAATGGTTTATTGGTGTTGACCACATGAATTTAGCCCATAAGGAGTCTCCTAATTGGAGTTTCCACCATAGATTCAATGAGAAACGTTTAATCATTAGGTGCAAATTCTTTAAACCAAGACAATTTTCATCAAGTGGGAAGCATAGTTTGTCAAATGACTTCCATGATCGCCCAGTTTGATTGGATAGCTTATTGGTTTTCCATAAGAATTGTGCCAATGTTTTATGGATTTGATTGATTATATGGTTTTTAGGTTTAAGAACAATTATGATATGCAGTGGAATAGAAGATAGGACATGCTTAATTAAGACCATCCTACCAGCTGGTGATAGCAATTTGTTCGGCCATCGTAGAATCTTAGAGTTTATAGAATTTAGAAGGCTTGAATAATGAGAGTTTTTGTTCCTTCCAATGAAGATAGGGATCCTATATATTTGATAGGAAAGTCCGCCTGTATCATTTGTGTTTTAGCCTTGATTTGATTGATTATTCTTGGGGAGGCAGTTTTTGAAATGAGAAAAGATGATTTCTCATTCTTAATTTTTTGTCCAGAAGCTTTTTCATAGATTTTAAAAATCCCATCAGTTTTTTAATTCCTACCTTTGTGTATTTTAAAAAGATTGTCGTGTTATCAACAGTGAAAGATAGGTTACATTGATGAGCATATTTTTTGGAAGTATGTAGTAAGGAATTCCAGCAAATTGATAGTAGAAATTCAAAGTTTTGGAGAAGGATTTTGCCATCAATATAAATGGGAAAGGAGAAAGAGGATCTCCTTGCTTCACACCCCTTGTAGCTGGAAACAATCCAACTGAATTTCCCTTAACTAGAATTGAAAAAAAATGCAGACCTTATGTTCTTGGTTATAAGGTTTACCAATTTTTCAGTAAATCCCATTTTGATTAAGAGTGATAGAATGATTTGCCGTAAGGAATTGTATTATTGATAACTGAATATATAGAGAGTTCAATAGAGGTGTAATAAGGAAAGAACTATAATCATAATAAATCATAATCTAATCAGTAATCTGATTTATCCTAACACCCCCCTCAAGTGAAGCGTCGGATGCTCGCCGACGCACAACTTGGACCTAAAGAACTCGAACAATAGACGAGAGAGCCCTTTGGTGAAAATGTCCGCAATCTGAAGAGAAGTTGGAACATGAGCAACGCGCAGCTTTCCAGATGTCACCAACTCACAAACAAAACGGTAGTCAATGTCGATGTGCTTCGCCCGCTCGTGCGCCACCAGATTCTGAGCCAAGAAGATAGCACTGCTATTGTCGCATAACAGCAGTGGAGAACCAGAAAGCGAAAGCCAAAGATCACGAAGCAAATGAGTGAGCCATACCATTTCTGAAGCAGTGTTGGCGAGAGCACGGTATTCAGACTCAGTACTAGAGCGAGAAACTTTGGGCTATTTCTTGGCACTCCAAGAAACCAGATTCCCACCAAGATAGACCACATAACCATAAGTGGACCGATGAGTCTCCAGACAGCGAGCCCAGTCAGCATCAGAGTACCCTAACACATCAGGAGTACTAGCAGAACAAAAGCTAAGACCAAAATGAAGAGTGCCATAAACATACCGCAAAGTCCGTGTCATTGCAGCGAAATAGTCATCTTTGGGATCTTGAAGATACTGACTCACCGTGTTGACCAAGAATGCCAAATCTGGGCGAGAGATGGTGAGTTAATGGAGAGCACCAACAAGAGAACGATAAAGTGTAGGATCCCGGGACGGAGGACTGGTAGAGCTGTGAAGCTGAGAACCAGTGGCAAATAGGGTAGAAACAAGTGCTGCGTCAGACATACTGGCCCGATTCAAAAAATCACGAGCATACTTTGCTTGGCCAAGAAGTAACCCTGAGGAGGTAGAAGAAACTTCAAGACCAAGAAAGTAATGAAGAGCACCAAGATCCTTGATCGCAAACTCTCTGTGTGTTTGATCGATGAACTAGCAAAGAAGAGTTGAGTCATTACCTGTAAATATGATATCGTCCACATACACAAGTAGGTACAGTACGACAACCCCCTCGAGAGGACAAATAAAAAAGTATCAGTTGAGATGCACCAAAGACCAAGCTGTGTCAGATAGCTACTGAAATACTGGAACCAAGCCCAGGGAGCCTGCTTAAGACCATAAATGGCCTTTCGCAAGTGACAAACATAGTCTGGATGAGGAGAATCCTGATAACCAACAGGTTGCTTCGTGTAGACTGGAACATCAAGAACACCATTAAGGAAAGCGTTCTTGACATCCAACTGATGAAGTGGCCAGGAACACATGGTGGCTATGGCGAGAACCATCCTAACAGTGGAGACTTTGACCACATGACTGAAAGTGTGATCAAAATCAAAACCCAGAATCTGTGAGAAACACTGCGCCACAAGTCTAGCTTTGTGATGCTCAATAGTGCCATATGGTCGATACTTGAGCCCGTGGGCCCATTTGGAGCCAACAATGTTGACATTCGAAGGTTGATGCACCAAATCCCAAGTGTGCTGACCGTGAAGAGCGGTCATCTCATCATCCATAGCTGAAACCCAGGCTGGATCCTGAAGGACAGAGTGATAATCAGTGGGCTTTGTCTGATAAAGGAGTGCGACAGTGAAACCATGAGTAATAATATTTGAATAATCCCAGTGCTGAATGACACCAGTAGTAGACCGAGTAGCCATCCGATGGTTACAAAGCTAAGGCGGCGAGGCTGGAGGAGTCAAACCAGCTGACGACGCTGAAGAAGATCGAACTACACTGACCGGAGAGTGGCTGTCGGAAGTTACCGGAGAAAGGACGGCCGATACTGGCTGCGATGTGGTGGTCGGTAGCTAAGGCGTGATGGGCGGCGGCTGAGATGTGGTGGCCGTTGGCCGAGAAGCTGGGTCCGGGTTGGCCATCCAGATAAAGCATGGTGGTGAAAGAGGGGCGGCTGGAACAGGAACAGGCATGGTAGCCCCAATCGATGAAGTAACAGCTCCATCAAAAAAAGATAAAATTTCCAGATTCGAAATGGAACGACTGCCGGCGGAAGATGAGACATAAGGGAATAAGGTTTCATCAAAGCGAATGTGGTGAGAGACATAGATACGCCTAGAAGTGGGGTCGAGACACTAGAAGCATTGTGACGAGGGCTATAGCTAATAAAAACACACGGAATGGATCGTAGTGTAAACTTATCAGTAGCAACAGCACGAAACATGGAAATGCACGGCAATCAAATGGGTTAAAGAGGGTATTATCAGGCACATGACCAAAAACAGCCTCAAAAGGTGATTTTCCACCAAGAACTGAACAAGGTAGATGGTTAATGATGTAAACCGCAGAGGAGAAAGCTTCCACCCAATAACAGTGTGGCACGGAAGAGTGAAAAAACATAGCAAGACCAGTCTCTGTGATGTGACAATGCTTCCGCTCAGCTCGGCCATTCTGAGCAGGTGTATAGGGCGATGACATATGATATTGAATGACACATGATATGAAGTGAGCCTGAAGTCGATGATTATTAAACTCTGTGCCACCATCGGTCTGAAAATATTTAACCCTAGTAGAAAACTGGGTCTCAACAAAATTTTGAAACTGGATAAATGTTTCATAGAAGTCCAACTTATACAGCATCGGGAAAAACCATGTGAATCGCGAAAAATCATCGATGAAAATGGCATAGTATGAAAAACCACCTGCCAAAAAAATAGGGGCTGGTCCCCACAAATCACAATGCACCTTATCTAACAAAGGTAAACGGCTACTCTTGGCCATCTGACAAAGAGAGCAACTAATAGATGCCGGCATAGCAGAAGTGACAGTAATATGGCCACATTGACTTAATAACAGAACAGTATCATGGGACACATGACCGAGGCGAGAGTGCCACTGCTCAAAAGAAGCCTAGAGCTTTCCAGAGCATAATTCGCCTAAAAAACTGGAATCACCAGTCTCAAGAATATAAAGACCTGAACTATGACGACCTTGACCAATTATCTTCCCTGTATGCTTGTGCTCAATGGAAAATGCATTAGCATCAAATATAACATGGACAGGTAAGTCACGAGTAAGCTTAATAATGGACAATAAACTTCTAGTAATCTTAGGAATCACAAGGACATCATTAACAGAAAAACCAGAGAAATGACAATGGCCGATGTGAGAAATAGATAATGATTTACCATTTCCAACAAGAATAGAATCAGAACCACGAGAACATTGTACCTTATCAAGGTGACTAGTGCGAGCAGTGATATGAGATGTAGCACACGATCCACTGATTTGACGAAGAATGACGGTTGGGACCATTCAAACCGGCCTGAAACAACACCTTGTCTGCAATCCAATTAGTGGAGAAATCTTCTGTAGATATAGGGCCCAAATAAACCATAGCAAAGGACCGAAAATTGCACAAAAATTGACTGGGTGCTGACGAGAATTTGAGCAACCCATGAGAAAACGCTTCAAATTGCGAGAATTTGAGTAACTCGCGAGAAACAACTTCAACTCTCGAGAAACAACTTCAACTTGCGAGAAACTATTTCAACTCGAGAGAAAGTGGAGGACGCGAGAAATACTCTTGTTGCGCGAGTCAACTCGCGCGTAACTTTCACGCACTGGAGTCTTCTTCTTCTTCGTGGGTGTGTGGATCTCGCCGCAGGAATCTTCTTCTTCTTCGGACGATGGTGATGAAGACGTTAGCGGCGCTGCTAGAAGAGAATGACAACGAAGAAGGAACTTGCCGCTGGAAGAAGGCGTTGCTGGAGTCCGAAATACAAGCCAGAGATGGACACTTGATTCGCCAGTCACAAAGCGAAGGAAAATTGAGAGGACACCGGAGATGAATACTACCGCTGGAATGCTGTTGGATGAAGAAAGGAAGCCGGAAAATGACGTCGCCAAAAGAATTACTGCCAGTTGACGGAAAAGAGCTGCCAGAGGTTGCCGAAATTTGCCAAAATTTGACCGGAATTTGATTGGAAAAGAGAGAAGGAGGGAGGCACGGAACAAGAAATTAAAATTTAGGGCTTAGGATCAGAGCTTGCTCTGATACCATGATAGAATGATTTGCCGTAAGGAATTGTATTATTGAAAACTGAATATATAGAGAGTACAATAGAGGTGTAGTAAGGAAAGAACTCTAATCATAATAAATCATAATCTAATCAGTAATCTGATTTATCCTAACAAAGTGTTTAAAAAAAAAAACCAAGATACTCTGTCAAAGGCCTTCATCATGTCTACTTTAATAATCATGTTAAAACCTCTTGTTTTGAGTTAATGTAACTTACCATCTCTTGCATTAGCAACACATTTTCAGAAAGTTCTATGCCATAAGTAAAAGCAGACTGTTCAGGACTTAGTATTTCATTCATTATAGGTTTAAGTCTAACTGCAATAAGTTTTCTGAAGATTTTATTTCAAAAGTTGCAGAGACTATTTGGCCTATAATGTTTAAATGAATAGCACACATCTTTTTTAGGTATTAAGATGATGAGAGTTGCACTAATTGCTTTGGGGCTTTCAGCTTGATTGAAGAAGTCATGAACAACTCATAGGACATCATATTTTATGATGCGCCAACATGTTTTATAGAAGAGACTTGGAAATCCATCAGGTCCAGGAGCTGAATCACTATTCATGTTCATTATTGTGTCAGTTAGTTCTTACAAAGTTACAGGTTTAATTATTTCTTGATTCATTGTGTTGTTGATGGAATTTGGCCAGTTTTCTAGTAAACAAGGTGTATTAATTCTAGATTGATGAGTTTTTTTCGTTTGTTAATAGATTTGGGAAATAGGACACTACTTCTTGCCCTATCAGGTTTTGGTCATTTGGCATCTTTAATTTCTGATGTCATTTGTTTTTTATTCTTGTTTTTTACAGAGTGGTGAAAAAACTTGGTGTTTAAATTACCTTTTGTTAACCACTTAATTTATGATTTTTTCCTCCAAAATGTTTCTTGGTTTGCAAGAGCCTGTGTGAGGTTTGATTTTGCTTGATTAAAAGCAATCAGGTTTGTGTAATTATTTGAAATTTGTAAATCCGCTTCAGCTTTTAGAAGTGCATCTTCACATTTTTGTTTTGAGCATTTGAAAAAATGTTTTCTAAAGTGCTAGAATTCCACTGATTCAAGGCTGCTTTCAACAATTTTAATTTGAAGACTAGCTTTCTTATCCCATAGAGATTGGATGGAACATTCGAACATTCTTCAATAGTTTTCATAAATGTTGGATGGTTGATCCAACAGTTTAGAAATTTAGAAAACTTACAACCAGTAGAATTGGATTGTTCTGAAATTTGGAGTATAAGAGGATTGTGGTCTGTCTGATCTCTTGAAAGTGTTTGAATTTGAAATAGTTGCCACTAGTTTTTATTAGAAAGTCCTCTATCAAGTCTTTTCCATACTCTACCCTTTGGTCTCATCCCTGTCCAAGTATATAATGATCAGAGGTAGGGATATCAGATAGGTTGTTGTTAGTTAGGAATTTATTAAAGGCTACGATGTTTTTACTGCTTGGAACTGATGGACCAATGTATTCATCAGTATTGGTTATGACATTAAAATCACCTATAAGGCAAAGTGAAGAATTTTAGTATGCGGATAGTGAAATCCAAATTTCCTTCCTTTCCTTATTTGTGTGCTTAGCATAAATGAAACCAATCTGGCATTCATTATGTAGCAGAGGATGTTTAATTTTGGTAATTATGAATTGCTCTCCCACTGCAATGATTTGGAGGTTGATTTCATCAGCCCAAAAGATCAGAATTTTGCATTTAGGATTTGAGAAGCATTAATGGAAACCAAGTGTTTTATAAATAGAGTCAATGTTTTCATTTATGAGCATTGATTCAGTTATTACAAATATTTCTACTTTAAGTCTCTTTTTTATGTCTGTGATTCTGGTTAGTTTGTTGCCCACACCTCTAGCATTCCAGACACAGATTTTGGACTCTATTATTGAGAAGCTTTTAAATTGTTCAATGAGGAACATGTTGCAACCGTTTTAAGAGTAGCAGTGTAATCATTTTTATTGTATTTTTTAGGTTTAGTTTTCAGATCACTCATGTTAGGATTATCTAAATCATCTTTGAGATTTAGCAAAGTGTTGAATTTATTATTAGATTCAATCATACTTTGTTTAATGTCTCGAAAGTTTATAAATTCTTCAGTTTGTTCGAAGAAATGGACAATCTTTGGGGGTTCAACATTTAGCCATTCCATTCTTTTAGTTGATTTATTACTATAGGATAGTAAATGAGATCCTCCAGCACCGAGTTCAATGAAGTCTCCTTTTAGATTTTTAAAATTATGATTCTAATTGGTTGTATTAAGTCTTTTAGAGTTGTTGCTTGAGTCCTTAGTTAAACTATCTGTTTAAGTCTTTGGACTGAATTTGGATGAGTTTTCAGAAACAGTTTTAACAGAATTCATGCTTGCTATGTTCCTTCTATAATTTAGAGACTATTCTAAGTTTTCAGACAGAGTAACAACATTGACATGCTCAATAATTTCAAAAGTAGGTTCAATAATTTCAAAAGCAGGTTCAATAATTTCAACATGTTCAATAACAGGTTCAATATTGTTAACATCAGATTCTACATTAAGCATATCAGACTCATCATTTTGATTCATAAGGATAAAATCATCCGACAAGTTAACATTAGTGGCATTTTTAACATGAGCATTAGTCACATTATGAGTTTACAACAAATGATTGTTCAGGCATGGCACTATTAACAGCAATGAAAGACATATCCTTCTTATACAAGACTGAGTTTAGAGATAGAACCTGCCCCTCATTTGAGGGGGAAGTCATTTTTTTACACTAGTGTCCAATGTCAGGACTCCTTTATCCTTCTGCTTTCTAGAGGCATTGGCATTTGGAACATTATCCTTTGAGTTCGATTTATTCCTCTGAGTAGATTCCTGAACAATGGAGACAACTTTATTTATTCTTATTATAAGCACATAGATCTTATCATAAATCAAAACAACTGAGGTAGAAGCCTTGTCCCTGTTACCCCTGTTCCTTCTCTATGGATCATTGGGAGCTAGGTTCTTACATGGGCCTTGATTCATAGGTGGATTGTCTCTAGGTCTCCAGGCATTAACTGTGGTTTTAGCAGAGTTAAATTTACAAGCAGATGCTACATAACCTAATTTCAAACATTAGAACAATACACTGGCATTCCCTCGTAGTCAACATACTACCAGAAGCTAGAGTTATAGTATTCAATCCAAATTGTCTCCCTCAGTGGCTTTAAAATATCCTACTCAATGCAAACCTTTGCCACATGAGGGCGAGTTCTGTTCAAGGTCGCTTTGTCTACCTTGATAGGAGATCCGGGAAGATTGCTGATCGACATCATTACTCATTGGTCAAATTTTTTTTGTGGAAGTTCGTAGAGTGCCATTTTAAACATTTAAAAGAATACACTGGCACCCCCTCATAGTCAACATACTTCTAGAAGATAGAGTCACAGTATTCAATCCAAATTCTCTCCCTCGGTGGCTTAAAAATATCTAACTCAACGCAAACATTTGCCACATGAGGGAGAGTTCTGTTCAAGGTCATTTTTTCTACCTTGATAGGAGATCTGGGAAGACTGCTGATCGATATCACTATCCATTAGTAAATTGTTTTTGTGGAAGTCTGTAGAGTGCCACCCACACTTGAACTATTGGCGGTTTAATGCTAGGATCAAATTGAGCAGTCCATTTCGTCATACAGATGGAATAGGCACTAAAATTCTAGATCTTGTGAAGCCAACACCTGTAGTAATCTTCTGGCTAATTCAAATGAATGAGAACTTGTCAATTATCCAAAACATTGATATCGATTTGGCCCTTCAATCTCGCGGTTTGGAAGTTCTTCCTAAAATTTTCTATTTGCAGTCGGCTTCTTGAAAATTTACCCAATAAATTCCATTAGAGAGGGGCTTCTAAACATTCACATTCTTCATCGGAAAATTTCAAACCTGGTTCACCTAGGTGCTAGATTTTAGCTTTTGGATTGAATGGGGCTCCAGTTGGTTTGAGGTCATTTGTGAAGGTTTGGTATTACATTTGGGCATAGGAGAATAGTGGTGCACGTTATGGCCCCGCCATAGAGGTGGTGCCAGCAGAGATGGCTGGATATCCTAGGTTTTAGGCTAGGCAGTTACGAGAAAAGGGGAAGAAGAAAATTGCCCTGAGGATAGCAAGGATTTATAGTATAATTTACATCCCAATAGTACCTAAATCCAATAATCTAAATCTATAGTGCCATTAATAGAGAAGCATGAGGTATTAACATTCCTTTTTTTCATTCTTGACATGGCAAAAGTAAAAAGTCACCTTGGTTTTACAATCATGGTTTTTTTGGTATGGATAATTCCATTCACATCTTTCAATTTTCATCCTGTGTCCCTATTATGTTTTCCCCAAGTCCAATTAGATTATTGTGAAAATTTACCCCGCAAATTTTTTAAAAGACCTTCTTGCTCTTAGACCAGTTTTCAATTGGCTTTATTTTCAGTCAACATATAAGAATGTTTTGTTTTGTTTATACAAATAGATGTTCGTGTTATGAACAATGTTTATAAGAGGGAAATCCCAAGTATGATCGTTAGATCTGAATTAAAATTCTGATAACTATGATTAAAACTGAATCAAAAGGATAGTTATTTCTTGCATTCATTTCTAGAAAAGAAAAGGAAAAGAAAATGAACTAGTATTGATGCATCTCGAACGATCGTCCAGCCCACCGGCTTGAGCTCCTCGAACCGACCTATAATGCAAACTGTCCCTGGGGGTTCCAGGGGTCAGTTCTCCAATGGCTAAGTTAGTCAAAGATTTCGTATCAGATTAAGACATAATGAATGAATAAAATGAATGTGCAACTTGTATTTACGCTGTGTGTCCTAAATAATAGCTTCCTTAATTATCACCATTAATATTTTGTAAATATGGTAATCACATCAGATTTTTTAATAATACCCTGATTGGGCCTCCCCACACGCAGTTCAATGCACTTCTTGGACCCGACCTCTATCAATAGCCCCCAGAAAAATAAGTTTTTTTGCCTCGAGGCACTGGAATAGTAAATGGGCTATTTGAGACCTTGAGTTCTTGGGAACATCTCGAGGACGTAGAAGTTTCAAAGTGAACTTTGTCATTCGTTGCTCTAGGTCTAGAGGGAGGGAATATGGTTTTCTCATCAAATATTAATGTTGGGACTTCAGGAGGCGCGTGTGTCTTACACCTGTGCATGTTGTCTACCCCATGTGGCATGCAGAAAGAAGGTGGACAAGCAGTTGTGTGTTTCCATAACTTTTTATCGTTCGAATGCAGTCATTAATCAAGCCGCCATTTCAGATTTTTTTAACTGCTATCTTTTTTTTATCTTTCATCTTTCATTCTTACTTATTTGTAGGAAACTTGACAAGCACTCTCCTCTATTCTTTCCATCAGCAATTCTCGATCTTGCCATTTTCCTTCAAAAAATCTATAAATTTTTCCCTTTCTCTTATTCTGCTACTCTGTTCTTTCCCTCTTTTCAAATCATCCCCAACTCCAATGAGGGTTCCGTTGAGAGGGGATTTTCCATCGAGACTAGGGTAGAAAAGGTGGAAGTTCATATGTCTAAAATGTTAGGTAATGATTCGGAGTGCAGCTATTCTGATGAATCACAGTGTGATTCTGACATAGTAGGGGATGCGTCCGACTATACTATCTCTGACCTTGGGGTTTTTCCCCTCACCGATATGCCCCCTCGAGGGTGTACTGAGAATTAACCATTAGGTATGGATAAACCTTTTATAAGAAGGTCCCATACCATTGGAAAAATTGGTTTTTATCCCCCCCCCAAATTTAACCCTCGAGGCTCAGGAGGAAGAAAATAAATCTCCTTCAAGGGAGAAGACATCCCTCGAGGGTGAGGAAATACCCTGGAAAGTTCTAAAATTATCTTTAGGGGAAAATTCATCCCAAAATAAGAAGGAGATGGTATCTCGATGGGAAAACGTAAAATTTTCTGCAAGGAAGCCCCCATCCTCGAAGGCGGGAAAGACTATCTCGAAGATTCTCGGCTCAATGCCCCTTGGCTAGTGGATATCCCCAGATGTGGATTTCTAGCATTTTCGAGAAGAGGATACCCCCCATAACCTTCCCGGGGGGAGGTTGACCATTTCCCTTAGACACTTACGCTGCGGGCTCACCTTTCCTTTTCCACCCTCTTTTCCAAACTCCTTAAATAGTTCTAGGCGAGACCTACCAAAGTCCATCCCAATGTCTTGGTGATTATCATGATATTCTTATCCAGATGCCACGAGTTTGATATCAAGCCAAAGTATAGGCTGCTCTGCTCGTTGTATTACGTATCTTAAAGAGAGAGATCTTCCGATATGAGTATCACTTTCACCAGCCGTGAAATACACCATAAGGTTTTTACCATTCCTAGCTACTTGGGTGATTGGAGAAACTGGAAGAAGGGGATTTTGTTTGATAGCAGACGACATCAATTTCCCCCTTGGAACTGGAATGTACAGGTTGAATCTCTTAAACAAAGGGAATATACTTGTCCAGATGCCCTCGAGAGAGATAGACATAAATTTTTGTCCAATTCCCTCGACTACAGCCATTTCTCCAATCCTAACCAAAAGGTTGGTGGTTTTAAGTGGTCACCTGAGGTCTACGAGGAGTATGTATATAAGAAACTTTGGAAAAGTGGAAAGAAGAGGGGAAGAGAGTCTGAGGGCCCCGTCGAAGACCCCCCTCTCAACACCCTTGATAGTGATTTTAGGAATTCAGAAGCCTTCGAAAGTGCCTTAATTGAACTCTATTACCTCTATTTTTTTCTTTGTTTTTTTCTTTACTGACGTTGTCCTAGTGTTTTTCCTTAGCGGGTCTCGCTGGATCTCTAAGGAAGATGAAAAAAAATACTCAAAATAGGTTCCAAGTATCCCTAAGGGGACCCCTGTCCCCTCAAACCAGACTTCCACCCCTGCTACCTCGAATCAGACTTCCACCCCTCCCATGAGTGGTGGAAGGGCTATCTCAACCACAAATGATGGTCAGGTGCACAACAACAGGAATGCATGCCAAAAGACGGAGGTAGATAGTGGTAGTGGTGTTAATGCCCACCAATAATCACATTCCTAGGAATCCTCCTTGAGTGCTGCAGTGACTATACCTAGCATTCTGACTATTAATGAGCAGTCTCTCATGACTATGGTCGCCAACCCCCAGGTTATCCTCTGCACCTTTGCGAAGTCTACTTTAACAAACTTGTTTTTATCTCTTTTAAAAATTGTTGTTCTTTTTGTTAGGCTTCCCATATTTTTCATAAAGCCACCCAAAAGATGGTTGATTTTGCCCAGGCTGTGACTATTGGCCAGGGTAGCTTGCAAGAGAAACTAGGGCAGAAAGATATTGAAATTTCATAGCTAAGAGGATGCTTGAGGAAGAAAAGAGGGCACACGAGGAGGACAAGAGAGCGCTCGTTGAGGAGAGGAGGGTGCATGAGGAAGACAAGAAAGCCCTTAAGGAGGAGAAGAGGAAGACAACAACTTTTTATGCCGAGAAGTGTCAGTTTATGCTGGAGAAAGATACCCTCGAGAATAGGGCCCAAGCAGCCGAGAACCCAGCCAAACAAGTTCAACTATTGGAGGCATTTAAGGACAAGCTACTAAACAGTTCTGAGCTATTTTGGTTGTTTTTATACCTCCTCGAGGTGGCCAAGAAACTAGGTTGCAGCAATTTGGTTAAGGATTTCTTAAAACCTTGATTGCCTGCCTCTCTGTTTGAGAAGGATGCTAAACAAGTGGATGAGCTGATTAAGCCAGAGCTGGAGGCCTTCCTGGATGCAATGTGGGATGAGGTGATCAAGAATTGTGGCCTTCGTTTTGCACTGATGGACTTCATCAAGTCTAAAGGGCTGTTCTTCACTGCTGGGGGGATTCAAGCAATTCCCCCTCCAAAGGCCACTGACGAATCTTCTGAACAAAAAACCCCGATACATGTTGAAGAGATGATTGCATCCACCTTGAAAGAGGATGATTTTATGGTTCGTTCTTGACTTTAAACATTGCCAATTTTTTGCCTCCTCTTGTAATATCTGTTGCTTGAATACAAGAACTTTTTTTGGAATTCTCATTGTTCCTTTCGCTATTCTTACATGTTTTCTCTTTCTCATAGTTTAATTCATTGAAAAGATTGCTTGAAGGTGCCTGCAATGAGCTTTCGAGTGCTCAAAAAGATTTGAATGAAACACACAAACAACTATTGAAAGCGGCGCAGGACCTGTCCATCGTCTTTCCCCTTATGTTCGTCAAGGGTTCGGCTCCCACCCACTTCGTGAAGTAGTCAATAGCCACTATGAGATATGCGAACTTCCCTGGAGCTTCTAGAAAGGGTCTCACCAGATCAATCCCCCACTTATCGAAGGGCCACGAACTATAAATACTTCTCATCCCCCACTTATGGGAGCATGTTTTTGGCATTGGTGGCACACTTGTATGTAACTATTCGTGTCATCAAACATTGTTAGCCAGTAGAATCCTGCTTGCATGAGCTTCCTCGCCACCGATCTGGCCCCTTGGTGGCTGCCACATATCCCTTTGTTGACCTCCCTTATGAGATAATCGGCCTCCTGAGGGTTAACACACCGAAGCAACGACTACAAATAACCCCTTCTATACATCACTCCTCTGTGTAGCACATATCTTGGAACCTTTAACCTCATCTTTCTAACCTCAATTTCATTCTCCAACCTGACACCCCCTCGAAGGTATGCCACGATAGTGGCCATCCAATTGTCCTCCACCACAACTTCCATAACCACAAATTCTTCAAAACTTTGTTTATTTAAGGTTTCCATGAGAAAATGCTTTTGAGATTGGATTCCCAAGTTCGAGGAAGCAAGATTGCTAAGGGCATCTACTTTCATGACTGTTATCCCTTAGGACCTGTGTCAGAGTACAAGATTTAAAATATTTCAAAAGATTTAAAATATTTCAAGAGATTTTGTACTACCTCGAGGTATCTTTGCAGGTTACATTCCCTAGCTTTATATTCTCCATTCACATGCTGAACAACAATCTGAGAATCACTGTAAACCTTCAAATATTCCACCTTCAATTCCCTGGTTAACCACAGTCCCGTTATCAGGGCTTTATACTCTGCCTTATTGTTTGTCGCTTTAAATGCGAAGTTTAACACATGAGGATAATGTTTGCCATCAAGACTAGTTAATAGAACCACGGCTCTACTCCCTCCTGAATGTGATGAACCATCCACATATAGTTTCCCTATTTCCTTCTTACGTGCCTCCACCTATCGAATAAGGTCCTGGTACTCAATGGGCTCTGAAGTTTCTACAATGAAGTCAGTCATTGCCTGGCCTTTGATTGCTACTCAGGGCTGATTCCCCCAATTCAATTGCCTACTTCATCATTCTTCCTAAAATTTCTGGTTTTAATAGAATCTGCTGGATTGAGTGATTCATGAGTTCTACTATCATTTGCCCCCAGAGGTAGGGTCATAATCTTATGGCTACATGTACTAGGGCTAGAACCAACCTGTCAAGAGCAGTGTACCTCACCTTCGGCCCTTGCAAGGTACGACTGAAAAAGTAAATGGGGGTGTTGAACCCTTTCTCTTTTCCTTTACTAGTACCGTGCTAATTGCCAAAGGCGATGCAAAATTGTATAGGTATAACGTCACCTCTTTATCAGGCTTCATCAGGGTAGGTAGCTTCCCTAAGTGCTCTTTCAACTGTTTGAATGCTTGATCGCATTTTTCAGCCCACTCCAATTTCTTTGCCCTTTGAAGGACGTTGAAAAGAGTAGGTGTTTCTCTACCCCCTTCGAGAGGAACCTGCTCAACGCTGCTAGAGACCCCGTAAGCTTTTGCACGTCGTTTATCGATTGTGGAGTTATTATTCTTATTAATGCTTCGACCTTCTTTTGGTTCACATCAATACCCCCTTTTTGAGACCATGAATCCAAGGAACTTCCATGCTCCTACTCCAATAACACATTTGGACGGGTTCAACTTCAAGTTAGCTCCTCGAAGCTTAATGGAGGTATCCTTCAAGTCTTTTAAGAATCCCCCATGACTTCTTCTTTTTACTACCATATCATCCAAATAGACCTCCATATTCCTCCCGATTTGCACCTTGAACAGTTTATCAACCAACCTCTGGTAAGTAGCCCCGACATTGTTTAGTCCAAACGATATCTTCTTATTACAATACTTGCCTACATCTTTAATGAAAAATGTTTTCTCCTTGTCTTCCTATGCCATAAGTATTTGATAATATCCCTTGTGTGCATTAAAGAAGGCTAAAATCTGATATCCAGTGATGGCTTCCACTAGCTTGTCGATTGGTGGCAACATATAGCTGTCTTTAAGGCAACATTTGTTCAAGTCAGTGAAATATATACACATTCGCCAAGCTCCATCATGTTTTGGGACCATAAATGGGTTAGCTATCATTTCAGAGTAAAACACCTCCTCAATGACATCTGTCTTCAACAACTTTTCTACCTCTTCTTTGATTGCCTCAGCTCTTTCGGGAGCAAATGCCATTCTCTTTTACTTTACTGGCTTTATTGAGGGGTCGATGTTCAATCTATGTAGTGCCAGATTTGAGGGTACTCCAGTTAGGTCAAAAAGTGTCCCACGGGAATACATCCTTATATTTTCCCAGCAGATCTTTTAATTTTTCCTTAAATTCCTCGGGAATCAATTTTCCAATAGCTACTGAACCCACGTCTCAAACAGGCATTTGAACTGTATCAGCAAGTCCTACATCTATATGCACAACTGCAACATCTCTCTGCTTTCTTGCCTCTCTTACTGGGAGGTCATCGATGTACTTCTCAAAGTTAAATTTATAAGCCCTAAATGCTTCCTATCTACAACTAAGTAGATAATGGCAAGTCGGGATCGTCCATGAAGAAGAGAGATTTTCTTAAGTGTTTAAACATATAAGGTTGATATTATGATAGAAGTAAATATATATAGATATATAAAAGCAAGTAAATGGGGGGGGGGTTGGTTGGTTGGTTTTGGTCCTAAGTTATGAAAGTAAAGGATAAACTAACTAGAAAAGTTAACTATGCTAATCATCAAGCAAACTAAGAAAAAGGGGTAAAAACTACAAAAGACAAAGCCTTGGGCAATTGACATCCACTTCCAAACCAAATGTAGATCATTGAACCATTCACTCATTCTATCACATTCGTTACCTATGGGGAATGTTATCACTTCCCATTCGAAGATCAACATTCGTTCTTTCTTAATAGTAATTTGCAAAGACACACAACGACCATTTGAAAACCTTGTTGACAATTACTCTAAGAAAACCACAACATAGAGGTATTTCATCAATGACATTTCACACAAAGGTGCATAGATTTGATAATAACAAGCCGTCTACCAAAGACATAGCCATTTAACCAGACATAGCATTTATTAGGCTAAACCTAGAAAAAGCCAAATTATAGATTCAACCTTTCATTGCATCTATAGGATAAATATGAGAACAATACACATTAACATACTTATCTAGCAAGAATCACAACACATTATGCACGATAAATTCTAAGTTCATGTTCTTTGATTTTCATGCCAAAGAGCTAACGAATTCGTCACTTTCCTAACACCCTAACACTTCAATTTTACAAACACTCCCTATTCTCAAACAGCCCATGGCATAAACGAAGTAAAACATAGCATTAAGAATACATGAATACTAAATAACAAAGGCTTAAAGAACGAGTGAAAAAAAATCTACTTTCACTACTTGTTGTAAAGATAAATATTCTATGCTTCTTAGATAGTAGTTTGCAAGAATGAATTCGATATCTCTTGTCAAACCTCACCAATGACTCCCTTAGTCGAAACACAACTAAAAGTATCCCATTAATGGAATTGAGCACAAGGAACCAACAAGCTTGGAAATACTTATGAACACTACATTGCTTCTAAGCATTTAACCAACTCATGCATTTGCACAAGATTAGTCAAGAACGGTCGACATTCATATACTTCTATCATTTGTGACCTAAAACAAACATGGCAACGAGTTCAACATCATCACATTCATATAGCAATTATCAACTCATAAATATCATTTAGAAGCTCTAACTCATGCTCGTAGATTCCACATTAAAAGATGGGAAAGTTAGCTACTTTCTCCCAACCCCAACAAGCAATCATACAAGTAATTGATATACTCAAACTTCCAACAACATTAATGCCATTAACAATCCACATTCAAAGATAAATAAATGCACAAAAGGGAAAGCAATAGATTGATAGGAATGATTGTCAAGACATTAGCAAGGAAAAGAAAGAAGGAAAACTAAGAAAATAAAGAAGAAAACTAACCTAGATAATGAAACGACATAATTAATCCTACAAAAACTAAGAAAAGAAAGAAGAAACTAGGGTTTTAAAACCCAGAAAATTGCAGGAGAGGAAGAGAGAATGGCAGAGAAGATATAATTTAGTATTTATAATATAAGAAAAGGCAAAGAATATTTCTGGCCACCCGAAGTTCGCGACGCACGAATTAATCTTTTCTCATCGCGAAGACTGCAGTCAGCAATCCTAAAATGTTTTCCTTCTTGGTTCAAATTCTCCTCTTTACTTAAATTTTGTTCCATTCCTCAAGTCTTCAAATTTTCAAACCAAGTCTTTAAAGTCTTCAAAAGGTAATGTTCAATGGCAAAACAAAATATACTTAGAAAAGGTAAAAGAGCGTAAAATTTGCTGTTACCTCTCCTAAGAGAATTTCAAGGAAAAACACAAGCTCTAATTGACAAAAGAGCGCAAAGTGATCCCAAAAAGTCCCAAAATATGCACATAAAATGGACACATCAAACCTCCCCGCACTTAAACCTTACTCGTCCTCGAGTAAGCAAAGATTCAAGAACATACAAAGAGGTTCATGTATCCACATCCTAAACTACTATTCCCCAAATCAATACCTCACAAAACTCTCAATATCACACAACCCAAAGTTAAGATCAAATGGGAATTCACCCACAACCCTCATTCCTAAATCTACCCAAACCATACCAACCTATCAATTCATTGATATCCATAAAAACATTTCTAAGTCCCGAATTGACAATCCCAAATCCAATTGCACAAAGTGAAGCCAAAAGCATACATGAAATTCAAACACATACTTCACTTTATACCAATATATTATCCTAAAAATGAAGTATATCAGCAATCAAGAATTTCACGACTTCATTTTTCCCGCTAAATTTCTCAATCCCAAGAGGTCTCAAAATGTTGAGCTACTCGATCCATCCACATGGAAACCGCAAACTTATAACTCCAATGTCGGCAAATGAGTGAAATCATAGCATTTTTTTCATTATCTCTCTATTTCTCTCATTTTGCCTAGAAGCCCTTTCAGGTTTTCATCCTTGCCACACATCATGTTTCTTTGGCTCACATCTCACCCCTTTCCGCACATTTAGCCTCTCATTTTTGCTTAGGTCACCCTTTCGGGTTTTCAACCTATTCGGGCCCTCAATGTTGCCTAAGTTGCCCTCTCTAGTTTTCAACTTAGCGGTTTTTTTCCTTTTCATTTTCTATTTTTTTCAAAATTTCAAATTTTTTCTTCCTTTTTCTCATGTTTTTCAATCAAAAGTAGCAAAAAGCATTCCAAATAATGCTAGCATGCATGTGAGTCCTCTAACCCCTCCTCGCATTTGAAACATGACATTTCCCTCAATGTAAACATGTAAGGAAAGAAAAATAAAACTCAAGGTAAGAGGTAGAGTGATTCTCGTTTCTCTGCATAGTCCAGGTGATACGGTACAATCCCATGTACTTGTACAGAATTAGTCCCAAAATTTTTTTTCAGAGCTGGAGGGGGGGAGCAAAAGTGCCGTAGAAGAACTCACCCCTCGAGCAAAATGTTGACTCCCTAGTGCCATTTGATCAAGACTAACACCACAGAGAACAACATCAAACTCAAAAGTACATAAGGATTAGTAATACTAGGTTTAGCATCAAAAGTTAATAACCATAGTATTCTCAAAGAACAAATAATGCCTCATTCCATCACCACTGTGAAGTTATCCAATGAAAATATCTAACATATATAGACAAGTATCCAAGCACCATTATAGAATATAGATATCAAGATCACAATGATGTAGTCGGCACACTACAATCAACAAGGGTATTACAATGATGCAAGAATATTCATGTCTATATATGTAAGATGGTGGAGAAATGAGTGGAGGTGTGGTGGTTCTTGGGAGTATTTGGTGGAAATGAAGGAAGTTATGAGAAGAAAAACAAGTACTGCCCATTTTAATCTGCTTTGGTCAGTCCTTGCGATGCGTGAACAAGCTTCGCTATGGGTTAAGAATTGTTCGCCCTTCAAGAATTGATGCACCTGGGAGCTGAAAATTTTGGCAAACATTTTGATTTCTTTGCGACAAGCAAAGAAACCTTTGCATCGCATGATCAAAGTCCACCACAGGAAAAGATTTTCTTATCCCTCACGCATTGGAGAACCTGAAAGTTCAATATTATGCCCATCTTTTTGATTTCCTCGCACTGGACAAAGATATCTTTGCAATGAGCGAGCGGTTTCTCACGATGCGCGAAAACTTGTTCGCCCTTCGCAAACTGTGAGCTTTCCCAACACTTACAAAGATTTTGAATTCACCAAATGTTTAAGCTTTTCCTTCATTTGTCCAAGCTTTACCCCTTCATCAATCCAATGTAATGCACCTTAGATTTCTACAAAATCAAGGAAGATACACACTGATAAAAAACAAGACAAAAAAACAAAAAATAATCCACAAAAACTAAAATAAAAGCCAAATTTATTAACGTCGTCAGCACGACTTAGCTCCATATGTTTAAGGTCATCGGCACGACCCTAATGTTATCCATATGGTGAAGGCTTGAACCCCTTCACCATGAGTATCTAAAAATAGAGAGGTGGGGGTACAAAACTTTCAAGAGGAAAGTTTTGTGGAGGTGGAGATGGTTTAAAGTGAATTGAGTGGTTAGGAGGCTTGGGATTGTCTTTTAGCTCCTCTCTTATCTCCCACAAAACTTCCAAAAATGGTGGAGTTGGCTCACTAGGTGGGGGTAGGGATGACGATGCTAATGAACGTAGTACAATCACCTCTTCCTCCATTTTTTCATCCTCAACAACTAACTCCTCATCCTCTTCGAACTCAAACTCATTTTCCATGGTGAACTCACTCACTGAATCCTCGAGTTCGACTTGGAATGGTGTATTTTTGGAATCATAAGCTTCTATTCAGACCAACGCTTCCAATATACTTCTCGCATGCCCCTCAATAGCCTCAAAACTAGAGGAGAGCTGAGTGTCCGGTTCCTCACTAATCAAGTTGTTCAAGTTTGCTATTGCATTCATGACTTCCTCACGTGTAAAACTTGAACTTCCTTGTTGGGCTTGGTTTTGGGGTATGGTATAAGGTGGTGATGGCCAACTATTTTGCTCGTATTGTTGGTTTTCTGGATCATTCTCATACCACCAATCCAGATTACACTCCACTCCGAATTGTAAGAATTGTGGTATGGATACCACTCTTGGGTTTCTTGCCCTTGAAAACCAACATCTCCTATCTCTTGGTAGCACTCTTCACAATACCCTTGGTTTTGGAAACCAAGGGTTCTTTCTCCCTCATACTGCTCCTCTCTTAACAAATAGCAAGACTCGGTAGGATGGTCGAAATGACGCATCCTACAAAATCTTGCTTTTTGAGCCTCTCTTCTCATCATGAGTTCCCTCAAGGTGAGATGATCCATTTTTTTTAAAAAAAACTTTTTCAAAAGTCTGGAATCATATTACAACGATTCTCGATAAAAATTCACCAAGAAATCAAACAATACCTACTCCGGACAGAAACAACCACCAAGAAGTGGAAAATAAAAATAACTAGCTAATATGCAACCAA
Source organism: Rubia yunnanensis (assembly GCA_037428765.1). Taxonomy (NCBI): domain Eukaryota; kingdom Viridiplantae; phylum Streptophyta; class Magnoliopsida; order Gentianales; family Rubiaceae; genus Rubia; species Rubia yunnanensis. The sequence continues at coordinate 78,208,355 of CM075065.1, forward strand.
ATATGCCCAAACACTTAAAAATAAATGCCTCTTCCCCGACAATGGCACCAAAATTTGGGAGGTCATTGCCGCACCTCGCAAAGTTAAATTTATAAGCCCTAAATGCTTCCTATCTACAACTAAGTAGAAAATGGCAAGTTGGAATTGTCCACGAAGAAGACGGATTTTCTTAAGTGTTTAAACATATAAGGTTGAAATTATGCCAGAAGTAAATATATATAGATATATAAAAGCAAGTAAATGGGGGGGGGAGGGTTGGTTGGTTTTGATCATAAGTTATGAAAGTAAAAGAAAAACTAACTAGCAAAGTTAAGTAAATATGCTAATCATCAAACAAACTAAGAAAAATGGGTAAAAACTACTAAAGACAAAGTCTTGGGGAAAATTGACACCCAGATCCACTTCCAAACCAAATATAGATCATTGAACCATTCACTCATTCTATCACATTTGTTACCTATGGGGAATGTTATCACTTTCCATTCAAAGATCAACATTCATTCCTTCTTAATAATAATTTATAAAGACAAACAACGACCATTTGCAAACCTCGTTGACAATCACTCTAAGCAAACCACACCAGGGGCGGAGCTAGAATTTTTTCATGGCGGGGGCTAATTAATTAAATTTTAATGAAATATAAATTAATAAAAAATGTTTTATTTAATCTGACAGGGTTGAAGGGTAATTTTTAATAGCATTAGAAAATTTCTCATGGAGGCTGTATGGTAATTTTAAAAAATTGGTAGCATTAGAAAATTTCTGATAGAGATTGTAGGGTAATTTTTTTAAAAATTGGTAGTATTAGAAAATTTCAGGCGAGGGATATAAGGTAATTTTTAAAAATTAATAACCCTAAAAAAATTGCTGGGCTAAGGCCCCCTCCAGCCGCCCTCTTGTTTCCGCCCCTGAACAACACCATAGGGGTATTTCATCAACGGCATTTCACACGGACTACATATTTGATAACAACACGCCGTCTACCTAAGATATAACCATTTAACCAAACATAACATTCATTAGGCTAAACCTAGAACAAACCACATTCAAAATTCAACCTTTCATTGCATCTATATGATAAAAATGAGAACAATCCACATTAACATACTTATCTAGCAAGAATCACAACACATTATGCACGATAAATTCTAAATTCATGTTCTTGGATTTTCATGCCAAGGAGCTAAGGAATTCGTACTTTCCTAACACCTTAACACTTCAATCATACCAACACTTCCTATTCTCAAACAACACATGGCATAAATGAAGTAAAACATAGCATTAATAAAACATGATTACTAAACAACAAAGGCTTCAAGAATGAGTGAAACAATCTATTCACTACTTTCACTACTTGTTGTGAAGATAAACCTTCTATCCTTCTTAGGTAGTAGTTTGCAAGAGTGAATTCGACAAATCTTGTCAAACCTCACCATTGACTCCCTTAGTCGAAACACGACTAAAAGTATCCCATTAATGAAATTGAGCACGAAGAACCGACAAGCTTGGAAACACTTATAAACACTGCACCGTGTCAAGAATTTAACCAATTCATGGATTTACACAAGATTAGTCAAGAACGATCGACATTCATAGACTTCTATCATTTGCTACCTAAAATGAACATGACAATAAGTTCAACATCATCACATTCATCTTGTAATTATCAACACATCAACATCATTTAGAAGCTCTAACTCATGCTCTTGGATTCCACATTAAAAGAAGGGAAAATAGCTACTTTCTCCCAACCCTAACAAGCAATCATACAATCAATTCATATACTCAAACTTCAAACAACATTAATGCCATTAACAATCCACATTCAAAGCTCAATAGATGAACAATAGGGAAATCAATAGATAGATATGAATGATTCTCAAGACATTAGCAAGGAAGTTTCAATCAATTGCACCCAAGATTAGACTAACCTAGATAATGAAAAGACATAATTAATCCTACAAAAACTAAGAAAACAAAGAAGAAAACAGGGTTTAAAACCCAGAAAATCACAGGAGAGGAAGAGAGAATGGTAGAGAGGATATTATTTAGTATTTATAGTACAAAAAAAGGCAAAGAAGATTTCTGGACACCCAAAGTTTGCAACGCACGAACTAATCTTCGCCCATCACGAAGACTGCAATCAGCAATCCTAAATTCTTTTCCATCTTGGTTCAAATTCTCCTATTTACTTCAATTTTCTTCCATTCTTCAAGTCTTCCAAATCTTCAAAGCAAGTCTTCAAAGTCTTCAAAGTTTTCAAAAGGTTATCTTCAACAGCCTCTGGTCTTCAAGTCTTGATGTTATTTCCTCGTCACACAAAATCCAATTAGAAAAGGTAAAAGAGCGCAAAATTTTCTCTTAACTCTCCTAAGAGAGTTTCAAGGTAAAAAACAAGCTCTAGTTAACAAAAGAGCACAAAAGTGATACCAAAAAGTCCCAAAATTGCACATAAAATGGACACATCACTTACTACGGTAAGGTTACATTTTTGAGCCACTGTCTGATTTCCTAGAATGGATGCAACCCCATTCTCGGTCGGGAACTTCATCATAAGGTGATAAGGTGACTAGACTGCTTGAGCCTGGCACATCCACGGTCTTCCTAAAATCACATTATGTGGGGATGTGATGTCACAACAGCAAAATTGCAATTGACGGTTACCCCTTTGTCACAGTCTGCTACCCGAACCAACATGGTTATCTCCCATAGGGGAAATATTGGGTTCCCTATGAAGCTAGATAAGGGAGAGGTTAATTTTTTCAAATTACCATGCCTTATATCCAGCTGATCAAAACAGTAACAAACATCACTTCTACCCCACTTCCATCGTCAATGAACACCCTCCTTATCAAAGATGTTCCAATGATTGCAAAAATCACCATGGGATCTGCATGCGGCATTTGAACTAGAACTGCATCCGCTTTCAAGAACGTTGCCATCTTGTCCAGTTGAAACCTTTTGTGGCTAGGTTCTCCCATAGAGATCTTTTGAGCATCTGTTTTTATCACAACATTTGAAGATCTTTCTCCCACCATGCCATTGATGACATTAATCACTCGTTGAACATGAGATTTTTCCCCGTTCCGGTTATCCTGATTGCCCCCTTGTTACTCCTGAGGTCTCTCATGCCTTCCTCCTAGCCCCCTATCTCGGACCATGTGCTCTCAATGCCTTCTATCTCCTCTACCCCCTTTATTCTAATTTTCTATCTATAAGGTTGCCATTGGTTCATTTGAGGCCTTGAAGGTTGATATGCCCATTTTATATTGTTATATTAGGACTTTTGGGATTAATTTTTGTACACTTTTGTCCTCTAGATGTAGCATTTTGCCTTGAAATTCTCTAAGGAGAGTTAAAAGCGACTTTAACATTTTCATTACTTTTCTAGAGGATTTTGGGTGACAAGGAAATTTGTTTGAAAACTTTGAAGACTTTGAAGAATAACTTTGAAGATTTGAAGACTTGTATTTGAGCTTTTGAAGATTTGAAGAATTGAAGAAAAGTGAAGTGAAGAGGAGGACATGAAACAAAAAGAAGAAAGAAATTAAGATGCTGGAACTGGGCTCCGTCGCGAGTCGTGACGAACGTATAGCCAGAAATCATTCTTGCTTTTTTGTACTATAAATACTCACCTTATCCTCTTCTCTTCACAAATTTCTTCTTCATGCGATTTTTCTAGGTTCAACCCTAGTTTTTCTTTCTTTCTTTTCTTAGTTTTTGTAGATTAATCATGTCTTTTAATTATCTAGCTTAGTTTTTATCTTGGGAGCAATAGATTGATGCTTCCATATCTATGTAGTAAGAACCATATCTATCTATTTAGTGCTTTTGCTATTGTGCATTTATTGAACTTTGAATGTGAATTGTTGATTGCATTGATGTTGTTGGAAGCTTGAGTATATGAATTGCTTGTATGATTACTTGTTAGGTTTGGGAGAAAGTAGCTAATTCTTCCCTCTTTTAATGTGGAATCCAAGAGCATGAGTTAGAGCTTCTTAATGATGTTGGTGTGTTGATAATTGCTAGATGAATGTGATGATGTTGAATTCGTTTTCATGTTTGTTTTAGGTAGCAAATGAGAGAAGTCAATGAACGGTGATTGTTCTTGGCAAATCTTGTGTAAATACATGATTAGTGGAAGTAGTGAATAGATTGTTTCACTCTATCTTGAAGCATTTGTTATTTAGTATTCATGTGTTCTTAATGCTATTTTTTACTTCATTTATGCCATGGGTTGTTTGAGAATAGGAAGTGTTTGCATGATTGCAGTATTAGGGTGTTAGGAAAGTGATGAATTCCTTAGCTCCTTTGCATGAAAATCTAAGAACATGAACTTAGAACTTTTTGTGAATAATGTGTTGTGACTCTTGCTAGATGAGTACGTTAATGTAGATTGTTCTCATACTTATCCTATAGATGCAATGAAAGGTTGAACCTTGAATGTGGTTTTTTCTATGTTTAGCCTAATGAATGCTATGTTTGGCTAAATGGCTATGTCTTTTGTAGAAGGCTTATCATTATTAAATCTATGGTCCTTCGTGTATAATGCCGTTGATGAAATACATCTATGATGTTATTTGTCTAGGGTGATTATAACCGGGGTTTGCAAATGGTCGTTGTTTATCTTTGCAAATTACTATTAAGAAGGAACGAATGCTGATCTTCCATTGGCATTCCCCATGGGTAACAAATGTGATAGAATGAGTGAATGGTTCAATGATCTACATTTGGTTTTGAAGTGGATATCAATTTCCCCCAAGGCTTTGTTGTTTGTAGTTTTCAAACCCTTTTTCTTAGTTTTTTTTATGATTCGCATAGTTATTTGACATTGCTAGTTGTCTTGTCTTTTAATAATTTTCATAACTTAGGAAAACCAACCAACCAATCCCCCCCACCATTTACTCGCTTTTATTATGTATATATATTTACTTCTAGCATAATATCAACCTTATATGTTTAAATGCTTAAGAAAATCCCTCTTCTTCGTGGACGACCCCGACTTGCCACTATCTACTTAGTTGTAGATAGTAAGCATTTAGGGCTTATTATTTTAAAGCCCTAATGCTTCCTATCTGCAATTAAGTAGATAATGGAAAGTCGGGGTCGTCCACGAGAAGAGGTATCTTTTCAAGTGTTTAAACATATGTAGGAGAAAACATACTAGGCATATACATACATAGATACATATAAAAGCAAAGCATGTAAACAGGGGAGGGGGGGGGGGGGTTTGGTTGGTTTGATCTTAAGTTACCAAATTGAAATACATCTAGTAGCAAATAAAGAGAACTATTCTAATCATGCAATACAACTAAAGATACGATGTAAATGATAATTAACGGAGCCTTGGGGGCAATCAATTTCCATTTCCAAACTTCATATAGCTCATTGATTCATTCACTTATTCAATTACATTTGTTGTCTATGGGGAATTTTATCAATTCTCATTCAAAGATCAACATTCATTCCTCCTTAATAGTAGTTTGCAAAGACAAACAACGACTATTTGCAAACCTCATTGATGATCACCCTAGACAAACAACATCATAGGGGTATTTCATCAATGGCATTTCACCCAAAGGACTATAGGTTTGATAACAACAAGCCTTCTACCAAAGACATAGTCATTTAACCAAACAAAGCATTTATTAGGTTAAACTTAAACGAACAACATTCAAGGTTCAACCTTTCTTGCATCTATCTGACAAATATAAGAACAAACCACATTAACATACTCATCTAGCACGAATTACCACACATTATACACAAGAAGTTCTACATCCATGCTTTTGGATTTCCATATCAAATGAGTTAAGAAATTTGCAACTTTCCTAACACCCTAATGTTTCAATCTTACAAACATTTCATATACTCAAACAACCTATGGCATAAATGAGGTAAAACACAACAATAATGGCATAATAAAAGCTCTCCAATAAATGTTCATAAATGAGCAAACACAGAATCTTATTACATAAGCTTGGAAGCTTCAATCAATTGCTCACAAGAACTAGATTTAGCTACAAGTGTTCATACTAATTAATGCTAAACAACCAAACATAATACAAGATAATTCAAAGATTAAAATTGAAGAAAATATGGTTTTAAATAGTACCAAAAACACAGATTTCTTATGCTCTCCAATAGGGTTTTAAACGGTACTAAGCAATTCATATACTCAGGATTCCAACAACATCAATGCAATAAAAAATTCACATTCAAAGTTCAATAAATGCACAATAGCAAAAGCACTAAATATATAGATATGGTTCTTACTACATAGATATGGAAGCTTCAATCCATTGCTCCTAAGATCAAACTAAGCTAGATAATTAAAAGACATGTTAAAAAATTAAAAGACATGTTAAACCTACAAAAACTAAGAAAAAAAAGAAAGAAAAACTAGGGTTTGAACCCAAAAAAATTGCAGGAAGAAGAATGTTGTGAAGAGGAGAGGATAAGGTGAGTATTTATAGTACAAAAAAGCAAGAAAGATTTCTGGACATACGTTCATCGCGAGTCGCGACGGGTTCGTCGCGAGTCTCGACGGAGCCTAGATCCAGCATCTTGGTTTCTTCTTTTTCTTTTTTTCATGTCCTCCTCCTCACTTCACTTTTCTTCAATTCTTCAAATCTTCAAATCTTCAAAACCTCAAATACAAGTCTTCAAATCTTCAAAGGTATTCTTCAAAGTCTTCAAAGTTTTTAAACAAATTGCCTTGCCTTGTCACCAGTTCTGTCGCGAGTCGCAATGATGCATCGTGAGTCGCGACTAGTTCTGTAGCGAGTCGCGATGGAAAAACCAACTTTTTTACTGTGCTTAAACACTGCATAATCCTTCCTTCTTCTTCACCAAATACTCCCAAGAACCACCACACCTCCACTTATTCCTCCACCATCTTACATATATTGACATATGAAGATTCTTGAATCTTTGTAGTATCTTTGTTGATTGTAGTATGCCGACTACATCATTGTGACTATAATTTCTATATTCTATAATGATGTTTGGATATGTGTCAATATATGTTGGATATTTTTATTGGACAATCTTATAGTGGTGATTGCATGATGGATTGGTTTTTCTTTGAGAATACTATGATTATTAACTCTTGATGCTCAGCCTAGCATTACAAATCCTTATGTACTTGTGAGTTTGATGTTATTCTCTTTGGTGTTAGTCTTGATCAAATGGCACCAAGGAGACAACATTTTGCTCGAGGGGTGAGTTCTTCTATGGCACTTTTGCTCCCCCTTCCGGCTCCAAAACCAATTTTGGGATTGATTCTATACAATTACATTGGATTGCGCCATATCATCGGCGACTATGCGGAGAAACGGGTGTCACTCTACCTTTTACCTTGAGTTTTATTGTTCTTGCCTTACATGTTTACATTGAGGGCAATGTAATGTTTTAAGTGCGGGGAGGGGTTAGAGGAATCACATGCATGCTAGCTTGATTTGGAATGTTTTTTGCTACTTTTGATTGGAAAAACATGAGAAAAAGGAAGAAAACATTGAAAAAATTGCAAAAAATAGAAAATGAAAAAAAAAGAAAGAAAAGAAAACCCGCTAAGTTGAAAACCCGAGAGGGCAACTTAGGCAACATTGAGGGCCCGGGTATGTCGAAAACCCGAAAGGGTGACCTAGGCAAAAATGAGAGGCTAAATGTGCGAAAAAAGGTGAGATGTGAGCCAAAGAAACATGATGTGTGGCTAGGATGGAAACCCGAAAGGGCTCCTAGGCAGAATGAGAGAAAGAGAAAAAAAAGGAAAATGCTATGATTTCACTCATTTACCGGCTTTGGAGTCATAAGGTTACGATTGTCATATGGATTGATCGGGTAGCTCAACATCTTCAGACCTCTTGGGATTGGGTAACTTAGTGGGTTGAAAAATGAAGTATGGTTATGAAATTCTCGATTATTTTATACTTCGTTTTGGTTGATATATTGGCATTGAGTGAAGTATGTGTTTAAACCTCCTCTATGGTTTTAACTTCATTTTGTGTCATTGGACTTTGGGATTATCAATTTGGGACTTTGAAACGCTTTTATGGTAGTGAATTGATAAGTGGTAGGTTTGATTAGATTTAGGAATTGGGGTTGTGTGTGTGAAAAACTCTCATTTAAGCTTTGATTTTGGGATTACGATATTGAGAGTTTTTGTGAGGTTTTGATTGGGGGAATATTAGTTTAGGATATGGACATATGAATTCCTTCGTGTGCTTCAATCTTTTCTTGCTCGAGGGCGAGTAAGGTTTAAGTGCGGGGAGGTTTGATGTGCCCATTTTATGTGGTTATATTAGGACTTTTGGGATTAACGTTTGTACACTTTTGTGCTCTAGATGTGGCATTTTGCCTTAAAATTCTCTAAGGAGAGTTAAAATTGACTTTTACGTTTTTATTACTTTTCTAGAGGATTTTGTGTGACAAGGCAATTTGTTTAAAAACTTTGAAGACTTTGAAGAATACCTTTGAATATTTGAAGATATGAAGACTTGTGTTTGAGCTTTTGATGATTTTAAGAATTGATGAAAAGTTAAGTGAAAAGGAGGACATAAAACAAAAAGAAGAAAGAAATCAAGATGCTGGAACTGGGCTCCGTCGAGACTCGCAACGAACCCGTGGTGACTCGCGACGGACGTATGGCCAGAAATCTTTCTTGATTTTTTGTACTATAAATACTCACCTTATCCTCTCCTCTTTACAACTTTCTTCTTCCTGCGATTTTTCTGGGTTCAAACCCTAGTTTTTCTATCTTTCTCTTCTTAGTTTTTATAGGTTAATCATGTATTTTAATTATCTAGCTTAGTTTTATCTTGGGAGCAATGGATTGAAGCTTCGATATATATGTAGTAAGAACCATATCTATCTATTTAGTGCTTTTGTTATTGTGCATTTATTGAGCTTTGAATGTGAATTGTTAATGGCATTGATGTTGTTGGAAGCTTGAGTATATGAATTACTTGTATGATTACTAGTTAGGGTTGGGGAAAAGTAGTTAATTCTTCCCCCTTTTAATGTGGAATCCAAGAGTATGAGTTAGAACATCTTAATTATGTTGATGTGTTAATAATTTCTAGATGAATGTGATGATGTTGAATTTGGTGTCATATTTGTTCTAGGTAGCAAATGAGAGAAGTCAATGAATGTCAATTGTTCTTGGTTAATCTTGTGCAAATGCATGATTAGTAGAAGTAGTGAATAGATTGTTTCACTCATTCTTGAAGCCTTTTTTTATTCATGTGTTCTTGATGCTATGTTTCACTTCATTTATGCCATGGGTTTCTTGAGAATAGGAAGTGTTTATAAGATTGAAGTGTTAGGGTGTTAGGAAAGTGACGAATTCCTTAGCTCCTTTGCATGAAAATCTAAGAACATGAACTTAGAACTTCTTGTGAATAATGTGTTGTGACTCTTGCTAGATAAGTATGTTAATGTGGATTGTTCTCATATTTATCCTATAGATGCAATAAAATGTTGAATCTTGAATGTGGTTAGTTCTAGGTTTAGCCTAATGAATGCTATGTTTGGTTAAATGACTATGTCTTCCATAGAAGGCTTGTTGTTGTCAAATCTATGGTCCTTCGTGTATAATGTCATTGATGAAATACCTCTAATATTTTTTTCTAGGGTAACTATCAACGAGATTTGCAAATGGTCGTTGTTTGTCTTTGCAAATTAATATTAAGAAGGAATGAATGTTGATCTTCCATTGGCATTCCCCATGGGTAACAAATGTTATAGAATGAGTGAATGGTTCAATGATCTACATTTGGTTCGGAAGTGTATATCAATTTCCCCCAAGGCTTTGTTGTTTGTAGTTTTAAAACGCATTTTCTTAGTTTGTTTGATGATTAGCATAGTTACTTGACTTTGCTAGTTATTTTGTCTTTTAATTTTCATAACTTAGGAAAACCAAACAACCAAACCAACCCCCCCCCCCCCCCCATTTACTCACCCAGGGGTATGATTCCCTTGTTCAGAAGTGGTGACGATTCTCGGTGAACTGAATGCATCATCGCAATCACATCTCGGTTGGATTATCTGAAGTGAAGAAGTATACTAGAAATAGCTTTTTTTTCTTGTGATCTGACTCCAGCCCCGCGAAATCAGGTTCAACCTTATATGTTTAAATGCTTAAGAGAATCCCTCTTCTTCGTGGACGACCCCGACTTACTGCTATCTACTTAGTTGTGGAAAGTAAGCATTTAGGGCTTATAAATTATAACTTTGAGAGGTACAATGACGACCTCCAAGAGGTACGACCTATTTCCTGGGCCCTTGTCCTCAAAACGGTCTTTCCCGCTCATAAATGTCTCTTCCTTCAAATGTCAGCGGCTGGAGAGCATAAACCTCAAATGATGTTCTCATGGGCTCAACCGGTATTTTCCCTTAGGGTCTGCATTTCTTCCAGTTTTCTTTGTGAGGATGTCTCTTTTCTCCCTGGTTGCCCCTTTTCTACCCTAGAGTACTGCTCTACAACCTCTTGAAGTTTTTGCAAAGTCTTATGAGTATTTGTGCTTAGCTTCTTGTACAATTCCAGGTCCTACATCCTAAGCAAATACCCTTGGATTACTTTATTTTCTATTGTCTCTAGAACTGCCAGGCTCTCATTTACGTGTTGATGTGTCCATTTTATATGCATTATTTAGTAGTATTTAGGATCACTTTTGTGCTCTTTTATTATCGAGAGCTTGTGTTTTACCTTGAAATTCTCTTAGGAGAGGTAAGTGCAACTTTATGCTCTTTTACCTCTTCTAAGTGGACTTTGTGTGACAAGGGAAGAACACGGAAGCAACGAAGACCGAAAGACATTGAAGACTACACTTTCGAAGACTTTTGAATACTCACTTCGAAGACATGAAGACCGGAGGCCGTTGAAGACCATTTTTGGAGCCGTTGAAGACTTGAAGATTGAGAGGGATGACTATGAAGAAGAAGAAAACATGCAAAATTCTGGCACCATCGCGAGTCGCGACGGACTCGTCGCGACGGCCACTAACCAGAAATCCACTTTATCTTCTTTGCACTATAAATACCACTCTCTTTCCTCCTCTTCTTCAGCTTTGCCCAGCTCGTTTTTCCCTGGTTTTAGGGCTTGAAAACCATTGGTTTTCTTCTCTTTCTTTTCTTAGTTTTGTAGTTTAATTATGTCTTTTGTTGTTCTAGCTTAGTTTTTACCTTGGGAGCAAAGGATTGAAGCTTCCATATCTATGCATCGAGAACCATTTATATCTATCTATTTGGTGTTTTTGCTATTGTGCATTTATTGTGCTTTGAATGTTAATTGTTGATTTCATTTATGTTGTTGAGAGCTTGAGCATATGAAATACTTGTATGAATTGCTAGCTAGGGTTTGGGGGATTTGGGTTGATTTCCCCCCTGTTCTTGTTAGGAATGTATGAGTATGATTTAGAGCTTTTGATTGTGTTGATGGATTGATAATGTGCTAGATGAATGTGATTGATGTTGAACTCTTCGTCATGTTCGTTTGTGTAGCAAACGAGAGAGTTATATGCTCTTGGATGATTGTACGTTGCACGTTCATCCAATCTCGTGTAATTGCGTGACTTGGTTAAATGCTTAGTCACGGTGTAGTGGTCATAAGCATTTCCAAGCTTGTTGGTTCTTCGTGCTAAATGCCATCAATGGGATACCTTGAGTCGTGGTCTCGACAACGGGAGTCATTGGTGAGGTTTGACAAGAGATGTCGAATTCACTCTTGCAAACTACGAACTAAGAAGGATGGAAGATTTATCTTCACAACAAGTAGTTGAAGTATTGAATAGATGATTTTAATTCATCCTTGAAGCATTTGTTATTTAGCATTTATGTATTCTTGATGGTGTGTTTCACTTCATTGGTGACATGAGTTGTTTGAGAATAGGGAGTGTTTGTATGATTGAATTGGTTAGGTGTTAGGAACGTGACGAATTCCGTAGCTCCTTTGCATGAAAATCTATGAATGTGAACTTAGAACTTCTTGTGCATAATGTGTTGTAATTCTTGCTAGAGAGGCATGTTAATGTTAAGCCAAGTAACGAATGCGATAGGATGAGTGAATGGTTCAATAATCTACATTAGGTTTGGAAGTGGATATCCATTGCCCCCAAGGCTTTATCTTTGTAGTTTTAAAACCCATTTTCTTTAGTTTTGTTTGATGATTAGCATAGTCACTTGACCTTGCTAGTTATCGTGTCTTTTTACTTTCATAACTTAGGACAACCAACCAACCAAACCCCCCTATTTTACTTGCTTTTATGTGTGTGTATATATATCTACTCCTAGCATAATATCAACCATTTGTGCTTAAGCGCTTAGGAAGATCCCTCTTCTCCTTGGACGACCCCAATTTTCCGCTATCTACCTAGTTGTAGAAAGTAAGCAAAAAGGGCTTATAAATTATCTTTGCATAGGGGTGCGACGACCGCCCGCTATCACGTGTCGATGATAAAAACCTCTGTGCTCTCCCCTGGCTTTTGCTTTGTCTGATAGAGTTCTAGTAAAGTCTTTGTGAACTTTTCTTCTGTGCATACTGGCTTAAAAGTGCTCCACTAAAGTCTCGGTACTAGCGGAGTGAGCCCGTTGGTAACTTATTGAACCACTCTTATGCCTTTCCTCACATGTAGCTTCCCACCAACGTTCACGTTAACTTCTCATCAAAGTCCCTCGAACTCATCAGACCCAGGAACGTCAACATGATTTCTCGAGGATCTGTCTCGCCATTGTAGGTGGGGAGTCCCTTCGGAGGTTTTACTTCCATTGGCCAATGAACCCCTGTAATCACTGAGCTAAACGGTGATTCTGCAGCCTGGCCTAGTGGCCTAATCAACCTATCCAGCTCCCTTTTAAGGGAGTCGCTTGTGCCGGTCCCTAGTTGTTATTGTCCCCCTATTAAATTCAAACCCTTATCATGGCCTCCCGATTGCATTGGGTAAGGAGGTTGAGCTCCCTTATACCCAGGGTTTGCCCTAGGCTGTCCTACACTCGGATAGGCTGGCACCTGACCATATGGGTTGTAAGGTCCCTGAATAGCTATCACTCCCTGGACTCCCATACGTCCATACCCTTGAATTCCAGAAGAAGTTACCATCCCATATGATGTTCCCATTCCAGGAAAATCAATGGTTGAAGCGAACGTGGCTAGTGAAGGTATCGGGTACACTGGTCCTTGTGAGTAGCCAGGGATGGAAGGCTGAGGCCTCACTTGAATTGTCTCCCCTAACATACGATGGATACGGGCATGCCATTGCGGGCTAAGAAGTCACCCTATAGTTACTCCTACTAGAAGAGGTGGTAGTACAACATGTGTGTCATCCCTTTGGGGGGGCTTGATTCGATACCCTGCCACGGCCCGCTCTAAATTCTGATTTGGGCCTGCCACCCTTGTGTTTTGATTACTTTGCATACCTTTCCTATATGCTTCCATATGGGAATCCTCAGAGACATCTGTGAACCTTCCATCCCTTTCATCTCTCTGGCCAACCGGCCCCTCCAGATTGGGCTCAAAATTTCTTTCTTCCTGCTCTTTGATTACCTCTGGGAGTCTCGAGAACCCCAGAATATCCTCTCTCATTGGTTCCACGGTAGTTGGGATGAATATGACTGACATTTTCACCCCTTCGTGGTCCCCCGCTTGAGCAGGCTCTGTACGTGACTCAATCACTGACACTCGAGTATCACCCCTCGCGGGACCCTGCGTCTCCTGGGGGTTAACCATGTCTGTGTCCTCAGAATGTGCTCGTTACCTACTCCTGAACCCTTTTTCCTTGACCTTCTAGAAGGCCTGGCTCCTGAACCTATTAACCCTAACCTTTCACTCCTTCGAATAACCGCAGGCATAAACTCTTAAAACCTTGGATCTAGCTTAGTCATTCCCCATAGGCGGTGCCACTTGATGAGTCTCGAACGACTGTCCAGCCCACGGGCTTGAGCTCCTCAAATCGACCTGAAATGAAAACTGCCCGTGGGGGTCCTAGGGGTTAGTCCTCTGACGGCTAAGTCAGTCAAAGAGTTCGTATCAGATTAAGACACAATGAATGAATAAAATGAATGCATACCTTGTATTTATACTGCATGTCCTAAATAATAGCTTCCTTAATTATCACTATTAATATCCATAAATATGGTAATTACCTCAGATTATTTAATAATACCCTGGTTTGGCCGCCCCACACGCAGCGAGTGCACTTTTTGGGACCGAAATCTATCAAGTGTGTAGTTTATTTCATTCTCAATTTCATACAAATAATAATCTCTAATTTCACTCTAAAAAGCCTTTTGTCTTTATTTAAAAAAATTAAAATTAAGGTGAACATAAGAGTTTGGTTATTGTTGTAGTGTGTGATATATTTTTGAAAAAAGTGCTTTTATAACCCTACCTAGTTGACATAAGTGCCAATATAACCTTTCAGTATTTGAAAGTGTCAATATAGCCCTATCTAGTTAGTGAAAGTGCCAATATAACCCTCTACGGCAACCTTTAGCTGGAATTTAATAAAATTACATGTTTCCCCTCTGAAAAAAAAATTAAAATACAAAAAAATAGGAAATAACGTTATTACCCTTAGACTCGCCGCCGGACCGCCGCCGGAACAGGTAGGGTTATATCAGCACATTATGAAATCTTATCAGCACATTCATAATGTTTGTAGGGTTATATTAGCACATTTATAATGTTTGTAGGGTTATATAAGCAAATTGTTAAAACTTATAGGGTCATATCAGCACATATTATAAATATTAAGTGTATGGTACTCGGCTGGCCTTAACGGTCGACCACATTATCATATAGAACATTATAACATCATAACAATATCATTTAAAACATAAAATTTGACATCATGACACCATCATTAATATTAAACACCATTATCACATATCATAACCTCATTTCAAAACTTATCAACATTAAAAACCCTAGGTCGAAGAACACATCAAAATTATAGTCACACACAATACCAAAGGTCATCGAATCATCGGTCTGCACTAAAAACAATAAAATAAAAAAAATCATTAAAACCTTATATTCTACAGTATGTGCTGATATGACCCTACATTTTTTACTAATGTTCTGATATAACCCTATAAATTTTAGGAATGTACTGATTTAACCCTACCAGTTTTCATAATGTGCTGATATAACCCTACATAATCCGGCGGCGGTCCGACGAACTATGAGGGTAAAATTATCCACATAATTTTAGAAGCCCAAAGGGTATTTTGGTCAATTTACATAGAGTGAACGCCGGAAAACTAAGGTCAATGCCGGAAATGAGGTCTAAGGGTTATATTGGCACTTTCATTAACTAAATAGGGTTAGATTTGCCCTAAAAATTATAATATGGTTATATTGACACTTACTCAAGTAGATAGAGTTATATTGGCACTTATCCCTATATTTTTTTACTACTAGTATAATATAATGTAATTAATAAAATCTTTTTTTTGGGATGAATACAGCGGCCGTGATGATTGGCTCCACAGAAGCAGATTGCGGAGGCTTTAATATGGATGGACGCCCTCCTGCTTTTGCTCCTGTTATTTTTTTAAAAAATATTTTAAACCAACAATAGTGGGGTTTAATATATTACTGGTACCCCAATCCAGTTGTAACCAAAACAACAGTTTACAAGAATCATCGCGCTCTCAAGGCAAAAACCAGAGGAGTGTTAACTTGAGTGAGATTGAGACTAACTCCAATAGCCTCCACCCCCGTGCTAGCTCTTGTGTTAGCCATGTCAATCAACTCAAGTTTTAATCTAGAGAGTTAAAGGAGTCTTCTAGAATAAAGTGAATCATGAATTGTAAGGTGCAAGGAAAGGCAGTGGTTATGTTATTGCCATTCTCCAGTTGTGAAGTCCCATTTGGTCAGCCGTAATAGCTTGCTTTGTGAGTATGTCGAGCTTGAGTATGGTTCTATATTGTTTTGGCGGTAATTCCTTGTTGTTGAGTCAATTGCGCCAGGGAGTGTGCAGCTTTGTTCTGCTCTCTGAATATGTAAGAAACATTTGCTTCCAGTAATGATGCAAGTTCCTTTAGCTTCCTGAATTTGTTCCTTAATCTCCACGGCCACTGGTCATCTTTGTGTATCAATTGTGTAACCTGCAAACAATCACTTTCAACCGTTAGGTGCATTATTTGCATTTCCAAACAAAGCTCCATACCTGCTATTATCGCCATCAGTTCAGCCTCAAATGCACTGGATGCAAGAGGGATCGGTGATGCTCCCAGGATAATCACTTGAGCACCTGCATTTCTGAGAATAAAACTGGCTTTGGGTACAGGAAAACGTGAGAAGGAGGCGTCTGTATTCAGTTTGAAGCCTGAATCTGGGGGGTACCATTTAATGACTTTTAAAGTCCTCACTTTTCTAGTTTTAGGGATTGGTAGAAACCCTTGTTCCAGCCAATCACAATCCGAATATACACCTTGTGGGTTAATGATAAATACGTTACAGCAGGACAGGGGTAATTGCACGGTAATTTGGCCCCCCAAACTATCGGTGCGCATGCATATGGGTGTAAAAACGCCACAAATTTGCACCGGTAAAATTGACCGGTGTAGACATTTTGCACCGATATTTAACCTATGAACCGGTGTAAAACTGTGATTTGTACACCGGTATTAAATATGACACCGGCCTTTCTTTTGTAGTCGGAATATAGTTTTTTTGCACCGTAATAGGTTGCACCGGTATTTTTTTTACACCGGTATTACTATACTTTATGCATTGGTGTTATTTAAATAATTAAAAATAAATTATTTAAAATGTGAAATTTTTTACACTGGTACATGCATTTTATACCGGTGTATTATGTGGCTAAAATTTGCAATGTCTAATTTATTTTCCGATGGTCCATCTCGGATCATTTCCGGGGCAACGATAGCCAGAGATAATTGTGAACCATTATAAATTGGAAAATTTTGAATATGTAAGAAATTTGAAACACTCTGTTACGAAAATATGGCTAGCAAAACATGCAAACATTATTCTAACTATGAAATAGAAGAAGTATCTTAAACATGGAATGAAACAAAGTAAAACACAAGTTTAGTATAACCAAACACCATCCATAGAATTCTAATATCATCAACCATTCAAAATAAACCATCAACCTAATATGTCGTTCTTATCAACCAAAAGTTGCAACGTTGTATTCGCCTGCTACCGGTTGTCTCCGAGCCAAGCCCCACACCATCTTTCTGCTACACCTTGAATTTCATGCACATGGTACGGCCCTTTTCCCTCTGGGAAAATCTGTTAATTTCAAACTTACACTGTTAGTCAATAATGCTGCATTTACTAAAGATTAATAATATCAAATTTTGAGATGCAAGGTTTACCGCCAAGATATTGTTTGTCTCTGGGTGATTAAAAAATACTACCATGAAGAGCATGATGGAGTACCCGCATCGCCACGAACTATTCTGGGTTCGGTACTGCACTGGAAAGGTAAATGTAATTACTAACCCTAACCATAAAATTTGATGGACGAAATGACCGAATGACTTGCCATAATGTTGTTGATTTTCCAAGTGTAGTCGGGTTCTGGCTCCGTGTTTCTCTTCTCCTTTTGGTATGCGCAAGCAAGCTTGTCAAGAAAGTAAATTAAAATGGTTTTCTTCTCGTATATTATGAAACTAGGATTTTTTATTTGATTGATTGAAATACCTTGAAATGACCCTGAGTTTGACCAAGTTTGTTGGTTTGATACCCCCTGACAATGTGTCCAAAGTGAAAACATCCTCCGTTCAGGGACGGATAATGATGAGGTACCAATGATCGCTGTCAAAAAATTATGTTAACAAATAAATGAAACAAACAGTGGTTTGAAATGTGAATGTAATTATCAGGAAGAAATACTTACATTCTTATGTAGGGTACGATGTAGAGCTCAACATCTGTTGCCTTCACTGTTTCCTAAATTTGTTTGAAACGGAGTTCGACCTCCTGCTCGATGTTGGTTAGGTTGCCACAGTTGGATGGGTAGAATTGGACGCGGCCTGAATTAGTTTCATATATTTTTTCCCACAGGTGCCTGTAACGTTAATCATACATGAAAATGAATTCTGGATAAATTAAAAAAATATAAAGGCTGTAAGTTTTGAAACTCACCCCATCCACACATTGACCTGCGCATTATCGATCCAGGTCATCGAACACATGTTCCCCAGTTTCTTCCCAAACTCGACCAGTACTTCTATTCCAACACCGCAGGTGTAATAGCATTCAAATGTAGATGGTCGGAACACTGGGATGAACATGCAACCCTTATCCTTTATCATTTCCAGGATAGAGGCATTTGCTTCTTTTATGAATTGCCCCATGATCGGCCAATCTGTCAAGTCTCGTTTATTGATAATATGGGAACGTGAAATGATACGAAATGATTATTTGAGCATGCAGTATTGAACTGTTGTTGCTAATGAATGCATTACTTGTTTTTGGCAGCCTATTTAATCTTGGTCTTGTAGATGGCTGGAAATTAGCCGTCGACTGAGATTTTTGCTCGCCGGTATCCTGTTACAAGGATTAATGAATACGGATACGCAAAAGTACTTTGAGGAATTGAAAAATAATGTGTTACAAGAATTTCGCTGGTGAGAATCATAAACTCCTCGTCATCGTCGTCTGTATCACCTCTGGCATTGACATCATCGATGTCACTTAGTTGCTCACTTGCCTTGCCTATTAAGGACACCGACCAATTTACGATGCTATTGAGTGCATCTCCAACATTATCAAAGTGGTGGTCCACTTAGAGCAATCCCGCCCTAGGATTGAGGACTGGCTCGCATACTCTCACACAAGCAACACTTCCTTGTTTGGCATCCTGATGACGAGATACTTGTCGCAGCCCATGAACGACTATTTTCCTCTTCCTGACTATGTCTTTAATGAAAAGAGTCATGCGTTCTCCATCCTATTCGTATATATTTAAGTGAATAGATAAAATGGTATTGAAGGTATTTCAGATGTGTAAATCAATTTATAGGACATGCATAGATTATTGACGGTGTACCTCTTCATCTCCTTCTCCATTGCTGGGCTCTTCACTGGACTTTGTAGAAGCTGCATGAATGTCATCCATTACCTTTTCTATAAACTTCTTGGGATTGTGAAGGCTTGGTGGAATCTGAACACCACTAGCAGATTCTAAGCCCTTCACCAATTGTTCCAGGTACAATACCATGGCTTTCAGGACCAGTTGATCGTTAGATGGTCTCCTCCGGGCCATCTCCTTGGCTGAGGAACTGCTATCAAACTTGCTGCGTGAAAGATGAGGAAAAACCACCAATGTGGGTAGAACTGTCTGAGTTCCCCTTACCCGCCCAGATGATCCTCCTTCCTTGTAACTTTTATGAGGATGTCCTCACCCGGCTGCAGTTCCAATGCTGTTTTTTCCTTAAGCTCGTTCAATTTCAACTGAGAATCACATAGGAGCGCAGTTGTGTATATGAATAATGTGAAATACACTTAAAAATTAATTTAAACGGTCAATTTTGGAGTAACTTATAACGTCTGGTGTGATCTTCTCAACCTCTTTCAATGTTATCTTTGTTTGCCTCATGGTAGACGAGAGATCTGTCAGGTGTGAAATCCTTTTGACTGAGTTGTTTCTCAATCTCCTCGTCAGTGAATCCCTCGGCGGCCAACCTCATCTTCTTCTTCTCCTTCAGCTCCTTAGTCAATTTTTCACGGATGTATCGATTACCCCTTCTTCTCGATGGACCTTGACACCATGGATGCCAGCGCCTCTTTTCAAACAAGTGTCATTTATCTTCATCCATCTACTTGTACTTCTCCCATGCTGGTATTCCTGTTATATTGATACCTTTTTCCACGTAGTGAATAAACCTATTTTCCACCTTTGTCTTCCAATTCATATGTTGGTTTTTTTCCCTCTCTGTAACCTCCTTCTTTAGTATTTCTAGTAACCCGTCTGTCACAGGTGTTTCAATTGTGAAGCTCTCCTGGAATGAATCATATGAAAAAATGTCATTAATCTCGTCTTTACTAAGACTTTACCATGAATAAATTTTTTAAATTACTATTGTCAAGAGTCTTACAAAAATATCATTCTATGTTTCTTCCTTAACATCTTCAGGGACATCGCTCCAGTGTTCGCATGTGCCAAATCTGATGCGGCACCAAAATGTAATTGCCATAAGCATGCCACACTGACCAATTCTTAATGCATACTGCTTGATTCCCATGGAACTCAAACGCAACAGGAGTTGGAGTGTTATGCTTTGCAAACATCACAGACCGGCACGTGCTAGTTCCCCACCTCCTCAAATAATTTTTTACCTCAAACTTGTCCCATCCTTCTCCATTTTCCCTCTAGCTTTTGTCAAGTCGGCATCCGCTTCATTAATAGTTGACCTTCCTTTGATGGTTCTCTTTCCGTTTCCCTTACAAAGTGTTTTGGCCAACTGTTTACCATTGTTCACTCTTTCAACATCCCCCAATAACATCACCCTGCTCCGCGGTTTCTTCCTTCTCATCACTAGATGGGTCATTTGTTTACGTTGCTTACTCAAATTTATCTTCAACGTGATCTTTTTTGGTGGTGGTTCTTGATCCGCCACATCCACCTCCTCATCGACCACATCTTTCACCTCCTCCTCCTTCTTTGTAACCGGCCGCTTCTTCTTTGTGTTGAATTTCCCTTCTTTGGTGGCATCTACAATAGTAGAATTGAAAATTCTCAATCCATAATGGTACTCAAAGATCAACATTGATAGAACATAGCGTAGAACTTGGTTAACTAGTTCATAAAACATATGAGCAAAACATGGCATAGAAATTGAACAATTCATGCATGAAACTACATTATGTAAGGCATAAAAGTTTATATAACATGGCATAGAACTTGATATAGAATGAAATGGAACCTTATAGAAGTTGATAGAATACCATACCATTGTCTTTGCATTCATAAATTAGGTATACAATCGAGCAATTCTCACTCCCCCCTAACGTGACTATCAACATTATCACCAACCAAAAAAATATAGAACTACATCACCCATCCACAAAAAACACAAAACATTTAATCCCCAAAATTGTATAAACATACCATTCAAGTTACCCTTTCAACTTTTTGTCAATTTACATGTTTTTGGTCATAGAGATAATTGATCGAACATGTATTGTTCATGAGGGATGGAATGGTTTTTTGAAGAGAAAATGACATGGTCACCCATGGTAACATGAACCCCGACCCTTACCTTGACCAATGGAGCATTTTTGTTGCTACTCCCTTTTGCTGAACTCGCCCAGAACGGATCGCCAAGTAATTTCATCTCTTTCCAAGTTCCTTTCTCATTTTTGTTGCTTCTCTTATGTTGATCTACACTTTATAGGGATACAATGGGAGATAAGGAGTTACAATGGTCGATGAGGAGTTGTGGTGGTTCAATTAAGTATGGATTGAATGGTTGGAGTGGTTAATGGAAGTTTTGAAAGAGAATTTGAAGGTGTTTGATAAGAATAGGAGGAATTGTGGGAGTTATGGCCGTTTCAATTGGTTTTGGATTTATAAGTTACATTTTTTACACCGGTAATATATACAGTACCAGTGTAAAATTAGTGAAAACGGGAACAAATTTTGGCTAACTCCTCAGCACTGATACCAATACCGGTGTAGAAAGGACAAAAAGCAGCTGCGTTCAACTGCTTTAAATGAATTTTCCTTTGACTTGAGAGGAACACATGAAAATTTTGACTGACTGTTGCACACCGGTAACTAGTACCGATGTATAAAATGAAAATACCAGTGTAATAATGCAAAAAAAACAGCTGCCTGCGGCTGCTTTAAACTTTTGTTTTTGGAAAAAATCGTTCAACCTGAGTGGAGTTTATGAAATTTTAGACTAATTGTGCAGCACCGGTATATCTTCCGGTGCAAAATCATAAATTATTGGTGTAAAATGTTTTGCGCCTTATTAAAAATCAAAGAAATTGAAAATTTTGAAATGCGCACCAAAAAGTTTAACACATACACTGGTACTTCTTCAATATTACCGGTGTAAACAAACAAATTGTTAGTTGTTTAAATTCTCACTTACTGCATTTGCCTCACGTGTATTTTTCAAATAACCCTAATTAATCAAATTAACATTTAATTATTGTGGATAGACATTGTACTAGTTGTTTCATTGAAATACAGACCACACATAGGCCCCGTACAGTGACGTTTCTAAGCATTGTTTAATTTTATAAAATTTGCATATTGACCCCAAACATTTTGTTCGACCCCTTCAAGCACTTTTCCATCCGCCCAAATGAAATTTTCCAATGCTCCAAATTGAATAAGTAACATTTCCGTACCTCAACGGCACCGATGAACCCGTAAAGTTGATTGTATGTATTTATTGCAATTAGGTCCCCCAAATTGTGACATACGATTACAGCGTATTAGGAAACTAGATAAATTTTCAAATCCTACATTCCGGGCTTAAATCATAATTGAAACATATTTGTGCCCGGGTGGTGATTCGTCCTGAAGCGCTAGTAGGTGTTGTAGAGTAAACGGTAAGGGTTTACTCCAATGTTTCTATATGTAATCCAAACATCTTCAAAACTAAATACGGAGTCTGGACCCGTTCGTTTCCTCGAATTTTTTACTTGGAAATACCAAAGGGGTGTTTCGTGGACCATCCGGTTCGATCGGATTGCAATTTTGATTTACGGGTAAACTTTTTACTTTTTGCAATTTAGTCCCTCCAAGAATCTTGGAAAGGTCGGAATATAAAATTGGCTTCACATATATGCAATTCAATACACAACGATCATGTTAAGGCATTTGTAGACCCTACTGGTGGACGGAAGGCCCTGTAAAACCAACAATGAATGTTTGCACTATATTTTCCATAATTATACTATTGCCCACAAATTTACTTGGGGAACCTCCATAGCTCCCAATGCCACAATTTTTGTTTACAATTCTAATATAATGCACCAAATTCGGCGGTCCTTAAGTAAAAAGATAGGCCAACTACGCTCGGCCTAACTTTTTGGTCTTCATGAGTGTATTTGACTGACAAAATTTCCATAAACGTGGTGTACAATTTTTTTATTCGATTCATAATCGTGCATGTTTGTCAAAAGTAAGAATTTCAAACCGTCTAATGCAACAAAGTCAAATTTGAGTACATAATCTACTCTTCCTAACCGCTAATACAAGTTTTCTACGAATAATAACAAGAATATGGTTCTACCCCGTCAGCTGGTCTTGTTGCATCACCATCACGGGTACTTGTGCCAACGTCCATGTCCTCTAGATTGCCTTCGTGGAAGGTTGGAAATTTTTTTACTGCTGCCACGGTATTAGGAAATTGATATGTCATAACCTTGGCCATATGTTCTTGCCAGGGTCTTTGGCATTTGGATTCTTCAAGTAAGTTTGCTACACTTATCTCTAATGCAGAAAATCTAGAATCAATAGTAGGGACAAATGTGTCAGTTGTCTGTCTATAGAAAGAGTCCACATAAATCTTACCCATTGGTTGGCCATAAACGTCATGTGCACGGGCACAAACTCCCGCTCTTGAACAAAGCACAAAGATGATACTGCAATAGGCATAAGATCCCATCTGATCCCATTCCCTCTGCAACATAGGACAAATTCGATGACCAGCATTCCACCAAAGCTCCCTCTTTATTGCATACAAGAAGGTGAGGCAAAGTTTTTGAACTTATGTGTTAACAGTTACTGGATGGATTCCAGACGCCGAAAAGTGGTACCACCCATTCATTTCCGGAGAGTTTTCTTAGGTATTTTATTCCCACCTAGTTTGACCAACTCATCTATATCCGTACCTTTCCTAGTTACTATCCCAACAATCTCGTTCTCAATTGGTTGTTGTAGAATATAAACGTCATCACCTAGAAAATGGAGTGTGAGAAACTCGTCTTCACCGTTTGGAACATTAGGCAACCTAAATAAGCCATTATCAGATTCTGGTGTGATAGGGACTGTTTTACCTCTATAATACACGTGATCGTAGCTCAGCCCACACTTCAAGTTTGCATAGAACTCACTTAAAATGGTCAGGCTGAATTGTTGCTGAGTCTCGTACAATTTTTCCCTCCAAAGCTTCCGGATAGTTTGTTTGGATGGGGGAGATGCTTCAATTCCTCTCTCTCTCTCTATGTGATGGCGGCGTCCTTTGTAAAATTCATGGACCAACCTAGCCTCCTCGGACACGAAGTTACCATATGGGTAAGTGTGCGGTGATACTTTCGATAATGATGGGGACGGTGAATGACGTATCCTTTTTGAATTGGATTTGGGAGCCATTTCCTAAGAAACACATTGAAGCATTTCATCAAACACCTTACATGCAAGTTAAGCTATTCATGATGTCACATTCTCAATGATTTTATTTCATATGTAACTGCTAATTAATCATACCATAGAGGCATTGCAGTGGTTTACCTGATTATATGCCAACCTACATAGGATTTAAACAAAGATGGGTAGTGATGGAGATGGTATGGTGTGAGAATATAAATTCTAAATACTTTGAAACTGGGGTCCATTTTTTATACACTGGTATTATACATATACCGGTATAAACGAGGCCTAAATTAGCTGCTTCAGGCTGCTTTAAATAACTTTTTATCTTATCCGACCCAAGAGTAAATTTTATAAATTGTTTCTAAGTACCCATCATTGGTACAATTACCAGTGCAAATTTTACAAAAAGAAGTTGTGTTAGGCTGCTTTAAATGCCAACAAATTAAAATTGTCGGACCCCGGAGAATAAAAAACCATAAAAAAATTCTAAGTACTGTGCACTTGTAGGAGTACTAGTGTGTAAGTACAAAACAGAGTCCCTCCCCTATTTTCCTACACCGGTAATATCGTCTTTACCGGTGTAAAAAACCAGCACCTACTAGAAAATTTGATTACAATTTAAACACATTTTCACTAATTCAATTCATTAACACTAAATTGAAATCACGGATCATACCAACCAATTCATAAAAGAGTGTCAATCAAATACATTTCATGCTAAGCATTAACCCACACTATCCCCATCTACAAGGTCACAAAAACAACGGTCGGGAATGACCGATCTATCTATTCCACTTCAAGACATTGTCCCCACCTCTCTCATCAACCCACATCCCATCACCATGAGAACGCCTTTCAACAATGGGTCCCCCAACATCTTCCAAACCGAGAAATATTGATAGAAACTCAGGATTATTAGGTATGTCGGGTTGATCAATCTCCTCATCAAAGTAAAACTTCTTCCCATGCAACACCATATGATACTTCTCATTCGAAGGGTCCTTGATGTAAAAAACATGCCGTGCCTGGAAAACTAAGATGAACTTGTCATCTTCATATCCGACACAATTCAAGTTGACCAACTTGAACCCCATGGGCTTCTCAACAATAACACTGAACCGTGTTCCACCCAACGACACTTGAAGATAACAATCTTGAAATCTACATAATCCAACTCCCAAATTTCCTCAATCGCCCCATAGAAAGGCATCACAGCAAGAACTAGATGTCTATGTCTCTTGCTTGCCTATCATATGGATTCAGATTCAATATATACACCACTATTTTGAGTGGTGCTCTTCTTGTCCTTTGCTAATGTTGAGAAACTGAAGCCATTAATTTCATAACCAAGGTATCGTCTAACGGTGCTGTTCCGCTTCCTCACAAATGCCCGTAGGTTACTGCACATCCTGTCGACATTAAAACGATTGTAAAACCAGTTAACAAACCTTGAAGAATGCTTGATCTGAATTTTATTCGGGGGCCAGTCTGGATGAATCTCTTCCAACGGGGAAACATGCTGTTCAACATATGTAACTATCTCACTACTATTATGTAATACATACAGGTGAACAATCATCAACTCATCGTGATAGGGTGTATGGAGCGTACCATTGGAACATGGAATCCCATTCTGCCTTCCACAATGAGGTCCACCAAGAACACCAACCGCTCTTCTTCCAACCAAGTTTGTTGTACAATTCTCGATGACCTCCTCAGTGACGTACTTCTGAACAATAGAGGCATCGAGCCGAATACGATTATGAATATAACCCTTGAAAATAGCCATGTGACGCTCAAAGGGGTACATCGAATGCATTCCGACATGCCCACACATACGTATCTCCCTAACCAAGTGTACCACTAGGTGCACCATGATGTCAAAGAATGACGGTGGGAAATAATTCTCCAAATGGCATAGAAGAACAGCAGCCTCTCGATTCAGTTCATCTAGATATTTCCTGATAATATTTTTCCTGCATATCAAGTTGAAGAAGAAACACAAGCGCATAGCAGAAAATCTAACTTCCTCTTCCAAACAACCACGTATTGCTATGGGCAAAACTTGTCACATATGGACATGACAATCGTGTGATTTCAAAGCATTAAGACGCAACTCATCATTAACAAACTGGCTAACATTAGAGGATTAATCGGAAAGTACCGTCATTCCTTGGATGCTCTCACACACCAACCCCCTCTCAGCAACTGACAGATTGTAAGGAGCGGGGGGGTAGGTACGTTCGCTTCCTCTTACTTCTAGTGCCAGATCCAACCGTATACCAAAGTCCACTAAATCTTTCCTCACATTCAAGCTATCCTTAGTCTTCCTGGGAATGTTCAGAAGCGTCCCAAGTAGAATCTCAAAAATGTTCTTTTTGATATGCATGACTTCCAAACAATGGCGAATCTCCAAATTTTCCCAGTACGGATAATCTAAGAAAATGGATAGTTTCTTCCACGGTTCGTCTACAACCCCACCACCCTTCGATAACTTCTTACCAAGAACAACATTAAATTCCTTCACCTTGTTGTGAATAGCTACACCGATCAAAGGTTTGGGTGCCTTTCTCCTCTTCTTCCCACCAACGAATGCAACCGCGTTCTCCCGCAACTTGTCACCTACAGGCAGGAATTTACGGTGACCGAAATAAACAGTGTTCCTCTCATTCCTCAACTAATTGTAATCTGTCTCATCCTCACAAAATGGGCAAGCCTCCCTTGACCACATACCCTGAAAATTTTCCATATGCTGGGAAATCATTTATGGTACAAAAAAGCATTACCATCAATGTAAACTCTTCACCACTACAACCATCAGACATTAAGGTGCCTTTTGACCAAAGAACCTTCAAATATTATATCAAAGGGGCAAGGTAAGTATCTATATCATTTCCAGGTTGTTTCAGGCCTAAAATCATTATGGACATCAACATATATTTTCTCGTCATGCACAAGTATAGGGGAAGATTGGTAATGGAAAGCATAACCGGCCACCAACTATGTTTCGAGGAAATATTCCCAAATGGGTTCATATCATCAGTACACAAAGAAAATCTCAAATTCCTAGGTTCGGATGCAAAGTGTGGATACATCCTGTCAAATTTCTTCCACTGGTCTGCGTCAGCCGGGTGTCGAATTATATCATCATCTTTACAACCTCCCCTATCAACGTACCATGTCAAGTTCTTCACATCCTTTTCATTCTTAAACAACCTTTTCAGCCTCGGAATAATGGAAAGATATCACATACATTTGGCGGGCACCCACCTCCTCACCGACACAACATGGTCTCAACTGACAGCCTGATTTCTCTTCTTCTTATAACGCAACACATTACATACTGGACAAACAATCTTATCCATAAGGCCACCCTTATACGGGACACAATAATTCGGATAAGCATCATACTCCAATCCCATCGGACACAAAATTCTTCTTAGCTTCATAAAGGTTATCAGGAACCCCATTACCGGGTGGAAGCTTTTCATTCAAAAACTCCAGCAATTTATTCATGCTAGTATCACTCCACGACCCTATACCTTTCAAATTAAACAACTCCATTAAACACGACATGACCGTGTCTTTCTTCTTGCAACCGGGATACAACGGTGTATCATTCTCACCAAGGAAATTAGCCAAAACCTCAAGCCTCCCTCTAAACTCATTAACAACCTCCTCACGCATGTCATCCAACATAGAATCCCCAAAACACTCTCCTTCACTACTAACTCTCACTTCCTGTGGTGATTTTTCCCCATGAAAAGTCCACACAACATAATCTTTTGCAAACCCCCGGCTATACAAATAGAGTTTCAGGATGTCCTTCTTGTCAGTACGAATTTGATTTCCACAATCACGACAGGGACATAATATTCGCTTCTCTCGACTAAAAGCATGCTCCAAGAACTCATCCACTAACATAATATATTCATCGCTCACCCTACTAATGTTGGAATACACATGCTTACACCTCTCGATGACACGATACAACTCTACATATCATTAAATGCCCAACAATAAAACTTCAACACATTTAATACAATATAATTTTTCATGATGACTTCCAAATCATGCAACATAACCTTATACACCAATATTCCACATTACAATTACATCATTCTTAACATGTCCAACACTATAGGAATCAAAAGCTATAGCCTTATAACTATAACAACCTTGAGAACAAATCACAAACTAATATCTACAATTCTACCTCAATCACCATCAAATGATCACAACATGTAAATATCTCTACTAACCAAAACTATACATGAAATCCTTAATATCCATAAATGAAATTAAAAAAAAAGGTACCTTCAAGGGTCTTCATTGTGGAGAATTCAATGTCTTCATTAGTCAAAAAACATCATTAATGAACCTCTTCTTCCAAAAATCCCATTTTTACCCCCTAAAAAAAGGGGTAGGTAAGCATTTAATGCAATTTTCTACACCGGTATTTAGACTTTACCGGTGCATTTGTAGCCTTTCAAATCGTTAAAAGCAGTTACCGGTGTAGAAATTCAGCCAAAACACATATATTTTCTTGTCCTGCACTGGTACAATCACAGTACCAGTGCAAAAACTAATAGTTTTAGCGCAAAAAATCCAAAATAAGAATTTTTTTGGCACCGGTATTAAAAAATACCGGCGCGTGTTCAATTCCTAAACCGATTTGAATAGTAATCGATGTACAAATGCAAATTTTTGCTTTTTTTAATTCCTGCACCGTTAATTTCCCATTAACATTTACATTTTTTCCCTCTTGGCGCCAAATTAATAAAAAGGTAAATAAGTACACACTGGTAATCCTGTACCCCTGCACATGTTAGCAATTTCACCGGTACAAATACCTATTCGAATAATACCGGTGCAATATATTTGACATTGGTACACCGGTAGAACTACACTGGTGCAAAAATAGGTGAACTTTACACCAATTGACTGGATACCGATGCATATATACTTATTTGCATAGGTACTGATGTTAACAACCCTGATACCGGTGCAATTGGTTACATACGCACCGGTATACCTGTACACATAAATTTATACCAGTGCGTATGTACCTATGTTCCATTAGTGATATATCCAATAAAAGCATTTTAAGATCAAAGATCGTGTTACTCAACGAGGGATGTCGTGCTTCATTTTGTGTGTGTTAGCCATTGCATCCGGCATAGTTTTTAGCATGTTTTATTGGGCGGATTTCTAGTATTAGTTGAGTTTATGTGACAAGGGGTTTAGACAACCATGCTTGGTTTTATTGTCTAAATCCCTTGTTTTGTAGACTTAATTAGTACTAATGGAAATCTTGTATCCACGACCTCCTAGATATTTCATTTGATCATCTTTAATGAGTCACCCGTGGGTACTTTTTGGTTACTTTCTATGTGAAGGCCGTTCGTAAGGGCAGTAGAAGATATTGAAGGCCATTCACAAGAACAGTAAAAGA
This sequence comes from Rubia yunnanensis, assembly GCA_037428765.1. Classification (NCBI taxonomy): domain Eukaryota; kingdom Viridiplantae; phylum Streptophyta; class Magnoliopsida; order Gentianales; family Rubiaceae; genus Rubia; species Rubia yunnanensis. The sequence continues at coordinate 78,238,124 of CM075065.1, forward strand.
GATCAAAGGCCATTCACCTTTATAATGGTAGTAAACGAAGGCCATGAACATCAATGCGTGGTAGAAAGAGATTGGAGTCAAAGATAGGTGACAACGGAGATCAAAGCGGCAATGAAGAAATGGGGAATCGTGATCCGATGAGTTGTGCTAAAGTCTGAGAATGATCCAAGAAGAATTAGTCCTCAAAGCTGATTCCATTGGATTTTTCTTCTTGAGCACTACAAAATTGACTACTAGAACTAAAAAATCTTACTAACGATTCATTCGTAACGAAGGAAACAAGTTCAGCCGACCAAGGTATCACAGGTCAGTATGGGCCATTCATGGCAAAGCACCAATGGCCCACACCAGAGGAGATGTCCTACACTAACAGTTCCAGCATGAGGCAATAGCGCAACCCATGCCATATCCTACGGCCTGTGCAATATGAGTTTAAGGATTTTCTAAAAACGGCTAAGTATGGACGCAGACCATCCCATTTAAAACGGCTCAAGCCATTTCAAGTTCAAGGATTCAAGACCAGTCTATGGCCCACGCCAAAGTCTATGCCCCATGCAAACTTCTAAGAAAAATGAGCATCCAAATCACGGCCCGCACCAAACTTCTGAGCAAACCGTGCTTCCAGACCACAACCCGTGTCATATACCACAGTCTGTGCCAGAGCCTTGCACCACGGCCCGTGGCAGATCCAATGGCTTGCGCCGGATGAAGAACCCTGGCCCGCGCACGATCGTGCATCTCATGACATATACTTGGCACGATCCGCCTCTACCACAACTGCACATGCCATGCGGCGGCTGGACTAGGGTTTTAGCATTTTTGGCATATTTTGGGCCTATTTTTAGGCCTAATCCCCTACTCCTATATATATGACCTTAGTCTACTAGTTTAAACATGTAAAAATTAGATTAGCTTATTAGGATAATACTTTTAGAGAGAAACACTCTCACTTTTTTTCTTTTCTTTTGTGTTCATCCTAGATGTGGAATTCAAATTCAAATTTGAATTCCATATCTATGGAGTAGTTTCCATAGCTTGGGGATAATTGTAGCACATGTTTAACTTTATGTTTTGTGAGATTCATTAGATTCATCCTATTGTTTGTGTTGATGATATTATTATGATTGTTCTTGAATGTTCTAAATGCATGAATATTGTACCACATCGGCACACACTTTGGGTTGTATTCATGCATGGTACACTTATTGATGCCCTCTTGGGAAGAGAAACCTGGATGTTAGAGGGGTAAGGGAGTACGTTATGTCTGCGTGAGTGTGTGCACGGGAGACCCGAGTATTTCTCTGACTTATTTTCCATTGCACCAGTCTTAGCTGATTACATAATATTTTCCGATAGGTTGCGGGTAGAGATAGTGAAAAAGTAGCAAGCTAGGGTTGTAAGAGGCCTTAGTATCATAGATAAGGTGCCAACGATCCTTGGGCCTTATTGACAGGACCCAGGGAAAGTTGTACATTCGTTGTGGAAGCTTAGATGCAAGCTCACGGCGGAGAAACAGACCTACAACAATGGTCGAACCTTGTTGTACTCCCCTAATTACGATTACGACTTCGATGGAGGGTTGCGAGCGCACCCGGCGTGATAGCTACGGGGAAGTGTATGCCATCGGCCACAACACGTGTTGTGAACACTCTAATAGGTTGTTTAGTAAATTTTACATGTTAATGAATCGGGGATTGAAACATTAGGTTAATCATGTTACACAATTACTCCCCAAATGCTTAGCTTAATTAGATTACTTGTTTTACTTTATGCTTTGTAGTTATTGATATGAAAATCCAAACCCCCCATTTTGTGTTTGCATTTACTAGCTATTCCTTTCACTCACACGGATTGACGACCCGTACGAGGTTTTGTTTTTAGTTAGTACTTGAGCCCTAGCATCTCTATGGACAAACCCAGATTTTATCGCTAACTACCCTCTACATAGCGCAGCAGTGAGAACGGGTACAAAACTATAAATTCTATCTTTAACCATCCCACAGGATAAGCCTCTGCTATGTTTAATTAGGTACAATTAATGACCCCGGGTGGAGGCAGGTCAAGGGACTAGTATTTTCATAAAATGAGGAGCACTTTTTTCCACAGTATCCAATAGATAAGGCAGGCATGACATTGAAGAAGTTATTCTTAGTTTTGGAACCATTTTCAAATGTCCAGAACCAAGAAATTCTATCAAAGAGGTTGTCAAAGGGCGTAAAGTTCAGTTCAAGTAAAGTGTGCAAATTTCCACAAATCCTGAGCCACCAGACATTGATTAAGCACATGATTCACAGATTCACATTCATTAAAGGATAGAGCACATCTAGATACATCCATAATTCCAGTATAACTCAGAACATCATCAATTGGCAAAATGTTATTGACTAATATCCATGAGAAAAAACACACTTTCCTAGGCAACAACCTATTTCGTATCTTCTTTAGGATCCCTGATTGGGATATTCTCCTTCTGAATGTGTGATAAGCTGAGCTTACCTTGAATTTACCTGTTTGTTCCGGTTCTATATAATCCTATCTTATCAAGAGTGAGTTCTTGATTCTGCTGTCGAACCGGTATGTGCTCAGTTGACAAACCTTGGGCCAGCTGGTTAAGATATGAAGATTTAACATTCATAAATTCAGAGACGGTAAGGAAGGGGAATGGAATTTATGAATTCCCATTCTAATGGTCTGCCTGGAAGCCAACTCCCGACCATTGGCTATCAAAAAATTGCAATTTCCTCAACCAATACGGATCATTGAGTTTCGTTCAGCCATGGGGGAGATTTACACAAATCTCTTCCATGGATCAGAAGTTCTAGATGTCAGTGGCAAATTCCATACTTCCTTTGTCCCAACTCAAATTGCACAGAATCTTTTTCACGCTCATCAAGAAACTTGTCTAACCATTAATATGTTTAACTACGTATAATAACGACAAATAAAAAGTTGCTTTTGTGAAACTCCTTGTTACGACGAATCCAACCATATAACATATGATAATATTATTATTTATTCAAATGTGTGGTCAAAGTTGGATAGTGAATAGTGACATAAAGTGAAGTGTGCAGTTTGAACTTGGACGGAGGGAGTAGCATTTTAGACCATAAGGTCTTACCCTCCTTCCGTATCCACCATAGTTTTGCTGAAAAAACATCTATGGTTGTTCTAAAGTCTCTAATATGGATGTCATTCTCTTCATAAAGGGAATGTTAGATTATCCCAGACCCTCAAATGTTTTTTTTTGGTTTCCCTTAAGCCCTCACTCCCCATAAAAAATCCAGAAAAATAGCTTCCATTTTAAGTATTATACCTCTTGTAGGTGCCATTACACAATATATATATATATATATATATATATATATATATATATATGTTGTGGGATAGAGGACAATACATGTTTAATTAGAATTGTTCTTCTAGACTGATTGGGAAACTTATTTGTCCAGTACTACATTCTAGAATTCAATTTCTCCACTCTAGCCGGAAATAGCAATTGAGCTTTCTCCCTTTAAATACAGGAACCCCGAGGTAAGTGAAAGAGAAAGTGCCCTCAACCATTTACATAATTTGTGTGATTCTGTTCTTGGTTTGGGAGCTGGTCTTGTTACAAGTATAGAGTGCACTTTTCTATAATTTACAACTTGACAAGTGGGCTTATGGTATTTTAAGAGAAAAGGAACAATATTTTTTAGTGATTTCTTAGTGCCTTTTTGGAAGATCACTGTATCATCGGCATGTGATGAGTGAGTGATGTGTCCTGAGTTAGGGATGTAAAATCTATCCATTAGATTCTCATTAAACATGTGTTTTAGACCCTTGTTCAATACCTTAGTGATCAGATTGAAAAGTAAAGCGGACAGGGTGTCCCCTTATTTCAATCCTCTAGTAGCCTTAAAGAAACCATTGGGTTTTCCATTTATTAGGATTGAAAACCTGGCTGCAGCAATGTTGCTTAGGATTAAATTCACAAAATGTCTGTGGAATCCAAATTTTAGGAGCAATGAATTTAACATTGGCCAAGATACTCTATCGAAGGCCTTTAACATGTCAATCGTTTCAATTAGGTTAAGGGATTGATTTTTCTTATCTAACATCCTAACCATCTCTTGCATGAAAATTATATGTCATATAATTCCCTAACGTTGATAAAGTCACTTTGTTCATGTGATATAAACTTTGATATCAAGAGGAGATCATATTAACAAGTATTTTTGAAAAAATATTATTGATGAAATTGGATAGGGGAATGTTCATATAGTATGTGAGAGAGTTAGAGATATGTGTTTCAGGAATGAGGCAAATAAGGGAGCTGGATATAGCTGGTCTTGTGGGAACAACACACATAAACTCTAGGGCACATATCAGTAAGTCTTCCTTGATAATATCCCAAGCATAGGTATAAACGATACCTAAGTATCCATCTGGCCCTGCTACACTGTTAGGGTTAACTCCAAAGACTACTGATTTAAGTTCATCTATGCCTATTAACCTAATGAAAGTTACATTATCATTGTCATCAATAATTTTAGGAATTAACTGTAAGGTCTCTTTACTTTCTTGACCTGTAATATCCCAATTACCACCAGTTAACAGTTCTTTAAAGAATTTAGCTGCATGAAGCCCTATTTCCTCTTGATATGTCAACCAAGTATTGGATTCAGTTTTAATTTTGTTAATCTTAAGTCTGGCATGTTTGTCTTTCACTGAGTTGTAAAAGAACTATGTATTTAGGTTTGCACCTTTTAGCCACTGAGCTCTGGATTTTCGTTTCCAGAAATTGTTCTCCTCTTTAAGTTTGAGTGAAAGATTTTTGCTGGCCTCAGTTAACTGAATTTGGTCTTATTCATCTAGGTTCTCATCATATCTACTTTCTAAACTTTGAACCTGCTATTCTGCTTCTAAAATGTTAGAGAAAATTTTCCCAAATGTAGTTACATTCCAAGCTTTTTGGGTCATTTTTAGTCACTTCAATTTATTAGTGAATCTGACCATTCCTTGATCCCGGCTGTCTGATTCCCAGCTTTCCCTAATATTTTCCTTTAATTCAAGTCTTTCAGTCCACATTGTTTTTAACTTAAAGGATTTAGGGTGAGTTACTTCCTTTATCTAGGCATCTAGGATGAGTGGGGAGAGGTCTGAAGGAGACCTGTTCAAAACTTGTACCACTGGATTAGGAAATAGATTAATCCATTCTAGGTTAGCAATAATCCTATCATGTCTCTTACTAACGTTTTGGTTATGTTTTCTATCATTAGACCATGAGAATTGATTACCTACTGTAGGCAAGTCCAGTCTGGCATTAGAGATCAGAAATGTGTCAAAATCTAAAATACTGTTAGAATCAGGTTTTGAAGAACCCTTGTATTCAAAGACATTTCTTATCACATTGAAATCACCCAAATAAATTTAGGGGGTTGAGCTATCCTGATTGGCCAACTCTAAAGTAGAGAACATTTTAGCTCAAAGTTGTCTGGAATATTTCCCATAAATGGCCGTGATCTGAAAAGTACAGAAGTCTTTATGACTTACTATGAAATGAACGAAATTTCTATTATATGTAATCAGTTCAGGATTAAAATCATCCCTAAAGAAAATCCAAATTCTAGAATCCTGAGATGGGAAAGATTTTTGAAAACTTAAACTCCTTCAATATTGATCTAGCTTGTCCAGGCTTTGTTTAGGTTCAATAACAGCAACAATAGCTAACTTATGCATATAAATGAGTTTTTGCAATCTAATGAATGATCCTACAATACCTATTAAATTCCAAGACGTGATCTTAATATTCATTGGAAACTTGGGTTTTTTATTTCAAGCGAGTCATAACCACCTTTGAAAATTTTAATAATTTTTTCAATTTATCTGGAGGTTTGTCCTCACCTATATTCATACCTGAGTCCTAAGCTGGATTATTTCCATCCGAGGGCTGGTTTTGGTCAACACCATCCAGTGTTCTTACAGAATGTTGGGAATGTCCTCCAAGACTGCTCTGTTGAGAGGGTACCTGCGAGTTAAATTTTGTGAGAAGTGATTCATGGAATGCTCTAAAATAAATAGAAAAGAAAGATTTATTTTGAGATTGTGGGATAGGTTGAACTGCAGCCTTTGGAAGTTGCATATCATCAACGGTTCTCTAGTTTTGATTTCTGATTGTTATATTGGTGGGAGCTTCTTCAATTCTGAAGGCTCTTAACTTAGGGGGACTGGTCCTCATTTCCTTGTGTGTTATTTTCTTCACACCTTTGATATTTATAGTATGTTGAAAGCTTATGTTGATTACAAGTTGCTCCAGCTGTATTACTTCTTGAGCATCTTGGAATATTTCTTCATCATTTTGGATTATTTATTTAACTATATCATCCTGAGGTATGAGAGTAGCATTTTGAGCATCATTCTGCAATTGACCTCCCTCTGTTTAGAGTCAGGGATTGGCTTCCAGTGTTCTTTGGTTTGAACCACTTTTTTAATTCCACATTCAGGATACATGTGACCAATAATTAGACACTTGCACCAATATTATGGATGATCCTCGTATCTTATATCGTACCATTAGCTCTCTTTAACTGGCCCTAACCTAATTCGATCTGGGAACTCACCTATTAGATCCGATTCTACGCATTATCAGATAGTTGATAGTTTGGTATGATTGATTCTGGGGTTGGTCAGCAAAGATAAGTTCCCCCAATCGATTGGCGATGTGTGGAATCGATTCATGGTGAAGATAGTAGGCCAAAGGGAAATTCACGGTGAGCCATATAGGCACCAACGGAGGCTCTTCTTTGACATCAAAGTTCCTACTCTATTTAAGGACTTTCATAATTTATCCACCAGTGTTCCAATTCCTCTTGATTCGGCATCACTGGATGTCTTCTTTGTGGTTGAATCTGATGAAGACGTGGAGGCGGTCTAGAGCAGTGATAGTGGCTTCACCATTTAAGCTGATCTTCTTGAAGTGGTGCATATGAAATCGAGAGTGGGGCAACCTCTTGGGATTTTTACGATCAGATTCTTTTTGAAGGGTTTAGAGAGGTTTCTGCATCTTCGAAGAGGATGTCGATTTCTCCTTTATATTGGGTAACAGGGTTTAACATCATTGTGTTGGGCTGGTTTTGGTGATGAATTTGTGTGAAAGCTGACTTGTAGGTTATAGGCGGACTCTCGCCAAAGGGCGGAGCCACCATGGTTGCGGTGGTTTTGCTCTGTGGAAGATGTTTATGTTTACGTTATCAGTGGTATATGGCCGTTGTAGTTACTGTTGTGATGAGAAAGTTAATGTAGGCTTAGGGTTCTATTTTTTTTAAGTTAAACCATCCGAGGATGGGGGGTGTTTATTAGGCTCCCCTTGCCGTTTTAATAGCCAAAAGTTGGCGCTAAAAGATTCATTGAAATTACAACATGAAGATGATCCACAATAGTTGTGGAAGCTGTTACAGCAAAAGAGTTTCCAGAGTGGAATCTCTAGTACGAAAATTTGGCTTACCCTGTGAAAGAGTAGTCTCTCTATGAAAAAACTATGGCCGAGACTCCGCGAACAGGACGGGCAATCGAAGGTTCGAGACCCCAATTTGTCAACGGAGTTCCAGCCAAAAGAGTCTACGCAGATATGTGCATTTAAGATCTAAGATCTAGAATCTTCATTTCTTGACCTAAATATGGTCTAGCAACAATTGTTCAGTAGCGTATAATCCATTCAGCAAGTTCATATCAAGGGAGAAGAAGCAGAATTATCTCATAGAAGCTCGGTCAGTAGGGTAAGTACCCGATTCCCTGTATCGGTTTCCACACCATCTCCAAACATCCTGGCCAAGTACCTGAAATCACAGAAAGGAAAGAACTAGCAGTATTTGTGCTTATAAACAATGACTGAAACTCACTTATTTGTGCTTAAAACTCACTAATAAAATACAGTAAGCACCTGAATACAAAGAAAGAATCCTCTTCTATATCCTATTGGTATCCATAGGAGGAACAACCCTAATTGCTGGGAAACCAATAGAGTCTAATGATAACAATCCTTTAAGGAAAGTGGGGATTGATCTGATATCTATATCACCTTGTAAGTTGTTTTCCCTTGCAAATTTTGCCAAAAAATCAGCTGACATGTTAGCTTGTCTAGATGTGTGTTGAATTGGGTGTGAGGAGTGATCAACATGAAGTGCATTACACATAGAGAATATTCTCCAGGGGCATCTCTTTGGATTATAAATACTCTTTACCGCAGTTAAACAATCAGATTCAATTACACATTTTACTAGAGCTAGATCAGAGCAGATTTCATATCCCATTTTGATTGAAAATAATTCTGCATCTAGAGGAGAGGAGCTCTAAAAATTTCTAACTCTCATTTTAACAACCTTTCCTCTCCAGTCCCTAACAATTACTGCAGCAGAAGAGGAACCACTAGAAATCCATGAAGCATCAGTGTTAACTTTATAGCCAGTTAGTGGTTTTTCCCATGTAGCTACTGTAATTGTAGGTCTATTTTTATGAAAAATTTGAGGAATGATCTTATTCTGAATCCAGTGTTTATGCCTATCTCTATTACCTTTCAATTTGTGAACTGTGAAGATTGTGTAAATCATTTGTTTAATATATTGGACACAGATCTCCAATGAGAAAGGTCTATTTTCAAATAGGCAATTGTTTCTGCTAGTCCAGAGTGACCAGAATGTAGCAATAAAAGCAGCAGTTATCAATTTTGAGTGTATCTTAGAGTCAGCCTTGAAAGATAAGTAAAATTCAACCCTGCTCTTTAGGTTCAGAAAATCAATTTATGGTAGCTTTAAAAGAGAGTGAACATTATGCCAAACAGAACAGGAGCAAGGACATGAATTGAAAAAATGATCAAGATTATCCTTATTGACTAAACAAAGAGGGCATCTCGAAGCAAATGAAAAACCCATCCTGCTCAAAATGTTATCAAATGGGAGGATACAGTTTAAAGCTCTCCAAATAAGTATTGACATTTTTCTAGGAATGTAGGGAGACCAAACCTTTTGTATGTGCTGTATTACAGGGTTCCTCTGTCTAAAAATGTTGTAGGCAGAGCTGACTGTAAATTTCCCATCTGTTGTAGGGGTCCAAACTAGCTGATCCTCATGGTGATGCTCCAGCTTTACTTCCTGCAAAATATGAGTGATATTGGTAGCCAAATAAGGCTCCAGGCTTGGTAAAAAAGCAGATTTGTTCATAATAAAATAGCTCAAAGAAAGATCTTCAAAAGGTATGTCCCTATCCAATTTGCATTCCAAAAAGAGCAATCCCCCTTGCCAAAGATAATCCTAGTTAAACTATTTGCCATAGGTGTTACTCCACTGATTCTACTCCAAATATGGGATTTTTTGTAAGTGGCAGGTAATGTCCATAAAAGTGAAGACCATTGAGTATCATTCATTTGGAGCTTCCACCATAATTTACATGAGAAGGCATCTACTATGGCATTCAAATCCCTTAAACCTAAACCATTTTCATTTACTGGATAACTCATTCTTTTCCATGATCTCCATCTTTTCCCATCAGCCAAATCAGATTTTCCCCAAATTAGACTAGATGCCATCTTTTCCATTATTTTTAGAACTATCCTAGGGGGCTTTAAAACTTCAAAAATATGTGTTGGAATTGAGAGGAAACAATGATTAATCAAAATTATTTTACCAGCCGAGCTTAACCATCGATTCTTCCAGTTATGTATCAATCTATCCATTCTTTCAATTACAGTTAAATAATGCACCTTTAAATTCCTACCAGAGAAAATAGGAACTCCAAGGTATTTAAAAGGGAAAGAACCTCTCTCCATCCCTAGTTGCCTTTTAACAGATTGTATTAGCTGAAGAGGAGTGTTATGTGAAACAAAGAATTCTGATTTTGCAAAGTTTACTTTTTGACCAGTAGTGAGCTCATAAGCCTTCAGAAAAAGTTTGAAATGCCTCAAGTTTTTGGGCTTAGTGTTCAGAAAAACTGCAGTGTCATCGGCATACATAAGGTGAGTAAGAGGAGAGCATGAAATGGGAAGACTAAAATACTGTAAATACCCAGTGGAAAACAATTTCTTCAGCCCCCTAGAAAAAGCCTCTGATAAAATATTGTATAAAAATGGGGAGAGAGGGTCTCCTTGTTTAATTCCCCTGGAGGAAGAGAAAAAACCAGATATGACCCCATTTATTAAAACTGAAAAGGTGGCAGAAGCTATATTTTGCATGATAAGTCTAACAAATTTGCCATGGAAACCAAATTGTAGTAGAACTGAGTTAAGAAAAGACCAAGAGACCCTATCAAAGGCCTTTTGCATATCTAGTTTGATAATCAAATTTGAAATCTTAGACTTTTTGGATAGCAATCTGGTCATTTCATGCATGAGGATCACATTATCCGAAATATCCCTACCTTTAAAAAAGGCACTTTGCTCAGGGGAAATCATTAAGTGCATAAGTGGTTTAATCCTCTCCATTAATAGTTTAGAAAAAACCTTATTTACAAAATTTGATAAGCTTATTGGCCTGAAGTCTGCAAAAGAGTTTGGAATGGCTTTTTTTGGTATTAAGGTGAGCCAAGTGCTGGACATAGCTTTGGGAATATAACCAGTATTTAAAAAATCATTAGCAGCTTCTAACAAATCCTGGTTAATGATTTCCCAAAAAGTGATGTAAAAATCTCCCGAGAATCCATCTGATCCAGGTGAACTAGATCTATTGAGGTCAAAAATAGCTGTTTTCAGTTCTTGTGTGTCAATGGGGGTGAGCAGAAGTGTATTCTGTTGATCATTTATTACATTAGGGATTTCCTGTAGAAAATGTTTTAGATAATTCCCTTTTTTTTGTGATGTATCCTCATTCAGTAATTTTTGAAAAAATCTCACACCTTCTGCTTTTATCAAACTTGGATCTGTTATCCAGTTTCCATCGCCATCTTTAATTTTAACAATTCTAGATCTTACTTTCTTTTCCTTGATTTTGTGATGAAAATAACTTGTGTTTGCATCACCCTGTTTTAACCAGTTTAACCTAGCTTTTTGTTTTAGGAAAATGTTGTGTTCCTTCTGAGATCTTAGCAGTAAAGCTTTTGCTTTCAGAAGATCTTCTAAAACTAACTCATCCTGAACCTGCTGGTAAAGTATTTCCAGTTCATTGACTCTTAATTCAGATTGTGAAAGATTCTTATTTACATCCCCAAAATTATTTTTGTTCCAATCCTTTATTACTATCTTGAGCCTCTTTAACTTATGAACAAAATTATTCATTCCAAACAGAGGGGATGGTAAGTTCCATTTAGATACAACTACTTCATGAAAATTGGTGACGTCGTTAAAACACCAAAATAATTTTCCTACTAGAACTGTGGCAAGTAGGGTCGAACTCTCAAGGACGGAGTACTGATTTCTTTGTCACGTAACAAGTAGCACTAATGTTTGATGATTTTGGGAGTTTCTGTAGCAAATAGATTAAATTAAATGCAGTGCAATGCAATGTAGTAAACACACGAGATTTAATCAAATAAGACAATTATCCAGCTAATGATATAATTTCGACAGTCCTCCAAGTATGTGCTTCATAGATTTCTCAATTACTTGAAAATAAACTGGTTATAGTAACTTGGCACCGCCTAAGCACCAATCTTCCCTTATTTCGTCGACAACCAAGGAACCTCCGTTAATTGCTTCTATAATCAAAAGACAACCCTAGAAACCTTCTTAGGGTTTAGTGTTCTGACAGCATTAAGACCTAGGAAGACCCAGTTCATAACCAACAAACCAAACCTTGATTCATTTAGATTAGCTCATTATTCCCTTGACAGTGAATCATGTGCGATGAAGCTACCACAACTATGCCAATGTACCACTTATTTAGAACATTAACGAACCTCGTTGCTCTAACTGGCTTAAGATTAACTAGACCAAACTAATGGTGATCAAGCACTAGACGACCCAATTAATCATAAAAGACTCGAACAGAGAATAACAAATACCTGCAACAACTGAGATTTTTAACTTCCAACCTCACAATTACTTGGATTCATGTCTAATTATATCATCTACTGGATTAACTAATTTAGCTATCCATTATCATACTAACAATCAAAATAAGAATAAAATAATTCATAAACCTAACTAATCTATAACTAACGAAGAAAACAAATAATTATGAACCTAACTAATTAATAACATGCAAAATGAATCACACATGCACGCACAATTCAAACCATGAAAAACATAAACAAAAACCTGGCTTCTTTATTTCTCCCAAAAAAATAAAACTCTCCCTGAACATGACCCCCTTCGTCCATATTTATCCTTTGTCCCCCCTTTTTCCAAAAGTAATAAAATCCTAAATTATTAAAGAAAAGGAAAAGAAATATTTCTTCTAATCTTTTTTTTTTGAATGAAACCATCCAAAGATGGGGGAAATTATATTAGGCCTTCCCAAGCCGTAAAATAAACAAAGTAAAAGGAAACATAGTAAAGGTAGCGTTATACAATGTTGAGCACTAGGCTCTTGAAGCAACACTCGATTGCTTCCAAAAGAAAGATAAGAACTATCGACAGTTTTGAGAGGGTTTCAAAAGCTCTTTGTCTAGATGGGAAAAAGTCAGAACTTATTAGTGAATCTCATAGAAACACAAGGCAGTTCCAGCCCTCCCATCTAGGTAGAAAACATTTTGTCAAGTAATAGTAAAAAATGACACCAAAGATGTTGCAGTTCATCCGAAATAGGATTATTCCGGCAAATGGATTATGTATTGTCTGGAGATCAGGTTGATCGCAACCTGATGCATGTTGCTCGCAGAAACCTAGAAGAAAGTCCAAAGCAGCATGAATGGATCAGCAACAATATCCATCCTCTGAGTCTGCATATTCCTTCCTTGAGCATGAAGCATCAGCAACAAGGTGTGCCCTTTATGAATCCATGTTGCCAAAACCTGAAGTCAAGAATGTAAAATGAGTAGCATCTGAACTAGCTTGTAAACCGAAGAGAAGGAGTTCCAATTTGATCAAGTCTAACTAAGCCTTGTACATTATTGGAAAGCTCAGAAAAGTTAAGAAAGGATGAATCACATTGAAGTCTCAAACAATTTCTAGCTAGCGTATGAGCAACAAGGTTTGCCTGTCTATATACATGACCAAGTTTTATCTCACCCAGAGAATGATAAATGTCATCAGCTATGCAGAAATAGTTCCAATGAGAACGAGGTGGATCATTAGCAAACAGGACTGCTGAAAGGCAGTCAGATTCAATATACAGTGGTGAAGGCAAATCATATGACATTTGTATAGCAAACTTTATAGCCCTCAATTCAGCTTCTAAAGGGGAAGATGCATTAGTAAATAGAGTGGAAGCTTTCCTGAAAGCACCCCTACTGTCCCTAATGATCACTCCAATACCACACATATTAGTATTTCCCGACCATGATGCATCAACATTAAGCTTTAGACCAGATGTAGGCCTATTCCAAGCAATCTTCCATATTTTAGGCTTAGGTGGTCGCTTCAGGAGTGGTAGAAAGGAGTGATTCGATATGCTAACATCCAAGGGAGATTCAATATAAACCGGTTTTGCACTGAAGGATGTAAAGATCTGGTCTCTAATCAATTGGAGCACTGAAGTAGAGGATGGCTTAATAGAATCAAATAAATATCTATTCCTCATCTTCCAAAGATTCCAGAAAGTAAATATGGCAGAGGATCGAATCATGACTGAATGTAAAGCAGATAAGGTAGTCATAGTTAAGTAATATGAGATTCTTTCCCACACTGATGGGAAAACCCTATCAGAAATTCCCATGAACTGGTGGATTGTTTTCCATACAGATAATGAGAAATCACATGAGTTAAAGAAATGCTCTAAAGAATCATCATGTTTGTTGCACATACAACATTTAGAGGCCAAAGAAAACCTCAGTTTCCTGAGGATGTTATCAAAAGGCAACAGAGAATTTGTAACTTTCCACATGAACACTGATATCTTTTTTTCCATTCTGGAATTCCAAAGATGTTTGGAAGAAGATATTGTACCTGAATGGGTGCAGAGCAGATTATATGTATGTTTGAAAGAGAAGCTCCCAGAAATACCTGGTTTCCATATTAATCTGTCAGGCCTGTGAGGAAATAATTTGGATTCCTGCAGTAAAGTAAGGATGTGAGTTGGCAAGAATGGTTCTATTTGGGTGATGTAAAGATCTTTGTTAGCAATAAATTCAGAGACAGTACATTCATTATCTATATCCACATTATTCTGATCACATGCATCTGCAAGAAATCCTACATCAAGCCAGTTTGAATTCCAGAATTTACAGTCACCCTTTCCTATAATTACTTTAGAGTTATTCTCAGCCCACAGAGTTACTGAGCATATTCTCTTCCAGTTTGGAGAGGTTCTGTGAGATGGAGGTAAGGCTGCCAATAGCTGAGTCCATAGGGCATCACCCATTTGGAATTTCCACCACAATTTAACCGAGCATGTTTTAATTATGGTATGTATAGATCTGAAACCTAATCCATTTTGATCAGTGGGGAGGCACAAATCAGACCACTTTTTCCATGATCTCTTAGGCTTTAAATCCTCTCCCCAAAAAAATCTGCTCAGTTTTTTTTCAATAGTAAGTATGATCAGTTTTTTTGGTTTGATCACCTGCCAAATGTGTTGGGGGATAGCATATATACAAGAATTGATCAGAGTTATCTTACCCCCCATAGATATCCATCTATTTTTCCAGTTCCCAATCTTATTATCAATTAGTTCAAGGAGTGGCTGGAAATGAATTTTTTTTTGAGCTCCAGTGAAGATAGGAACTCCTAAGTAGGAGAAAGGAAAGGATCCAAGTTTCATTCCTAAAATCCTTTTAATATGATTCACTCTTTGTTCTGTTGCATGCTTACCTATGAAGATGTCACACTTATTATAATTGATAGACTGGCCAGTGACTTCGTCAAAGATGGACAGAAAAGCTTTCAATCTAATTAAGGTTAGTTTTGTTGCTTTGCAAAAAATAACAGTATCATCCGCATAAGATAAGTGAGAGATTCTTGGAGGATTACCTGGGAGATCAAAGAAGGATAACTTACCATTTTCAAAGATGTAAGTCAGACTTCTTGAAAAAGATTCAGAGAAAATATTGAACAAGAAAGGAGATAGGGGGTCTCCCTGTTTAATACCTCTAGAGGATTGAAAAAATCCAACTGGCTTACCATTAATGAGAATAGAGAACCAAGCCTGTGACAGATTTTTAATAACAGTATAGATAAATTTTGCATGGAAACCAAATTTTGCCAAGACTTTGTATAGAAAAGACCATCTAACCCTATCAAAAGCTTTTTTGAGATCTAGCTTAACTATGCAATTTGGATCTCTTCTCTTCCTGTTAAGAAATCTAAACATTTCCTGTAGGTAAATGACATTATCAGAAATATCTCTACCATGAAGGAATGCAGTCTGGTTAGGAGAAATAATTTTTGGCATAATAGACTTAAGTCTTTCCATTAGAACTTTAGAACAGATCTTATTTATTACATTGGATAGACTAATAGGTCTATAATCATCAAAGGAGGCTGGGGTTTTCTTCTTTGGAATTATGGTGATCCATGTACTACTGATTCCCCTAGGCAGATTTGCTGAAGATTGAAAATCATGAACAGCTAGAAGGAGATCATTTGCTATGATATCCCAGGATTTAATGTAGAATTTTGCAGTAAAACCATCAGGACCTGGAGTGCTTGCTTTATTAAGACTGTAGACTATTAACTTAAGCTCATCTAGTGTGACTGGTTTCAAAAGATTGACATTATCTTCCTGAGTAACCAAATTTGGGATATGATTTAGAAAATGAGATAGAAAAGGAGAGCTATCATTGGGAACATCCTCAGTTAAAAGATCCTGATAATATTCGATAGCTTCCCTTTCCACCTCCTGAATATTTTCCAACCATTGTCCATTCCTGCCCTTAATTTTTGTGATCCTCAGTCTACTGTTCTTATCCTGAACAGATTTATGGAAGAAAGCAGTATTATTATCTCCATCTTGAGTCCATTTTATCTTAGTTTTGTATTTCCAGAAATTTTTTTGTTCAGCCATGGCCTGTACTAGCCTAGCTCTAGCCTTCCTAAGATTAACCTGATTAATAACAGAATTGTTCTGATCCGATATGGCTTCCTGAGCCTGCAGGGCTAATTCAGCTTGAGTGACATTATCATGGATGTTTCCAAATGATTCCTTATTCCAGATTTTTAAGGCCTTCTTAAGTCTAACCAGTTTTAGGTAAAAAGCCAGCAATCCTGAGTTATGCATAGGGGTGTCCCAATCTTTCTTAATGATATCTTGAAAATCCTTTCTCTTATACCATGTATTAAGGAACCTAAAAGGTCTAGGATTTGATGCTATTTCACTACCTACAGTCAACAGCAAGGGGTTGTGATCTGAACTTACTCTATTCAGAATCTGAATTGTGGAGGAAGGGAATGAAAGAGACCATGATGTAGTACACAGTCCTCTATCAAGTCTCTTAACTGTAGGAGATCTTAACCGATTATTAGTCCAAGTAAACAGGTTCCCAACAGTGTTAATTTCTTCCAAAGCCATTCCATTAATGAAGTCATTAAAATCTCTCATACTTCCTAAATTTGGAGTGGATGGTCCTCTATATTCAGATATTGATGTAATGCAATTAAAATCACCAATAAACACAGAATCTGAATGGCTGAAAGACCTTAGATCAGACCAGAGATCAATTCTCTCTGATCTGGTCCTAAGTCCATAAATAAAAAAGGCATCCATAGGCTTGTTTAAGATTGAGCTAATCAGGTTAACTCCAAGAAACTGAAGGTTGTCACATTTAACTGTAAGAGTAATATTTGAAGACCAAAAAATCCAAATCTGACCATTAGTTGCGGAGAAACAATTATCAAACTTCAGTTTTTGTCTATATGAATCACATTGTGAATTGTCATGTTTAGGCTCAATTAAACAAATGAGTTCAAATCTATGCCTGTTGATGAGATTAGATAGTCTTAACAAAGATGTATCCATCCCTCTGATGTTCCAAACCAGCATTTTAATATTAACAGATGTATTATTCATAGTGAAACATTAGAGGAGCTTTTTGATCTAGTCATTATGGTGTTTTTCTGTGAGAAGAAAGTGTCATTAGAAGATTTGCTATTTATAACAACCGACTTACCTTTCTTCAACTTACCAGGCTCAGTAGATGAGGTACTGTTTTCCTGCACTTGACCATAAACCTCTTCAGGGAGGATGACACCTACTTCAGTAGTAGGATCTTCAATTTGAGTGACTTCTTCACCAGATGTATCTTCCACAGCAAGGGGTAAAAATCTATTTGACCTATTTTTCTGCTGAGAAAAGATGAAATTTTTTGCAGCAATAATAGAGCTTAACGGAGAAAAAGACTTCCCTCGTTTACTGGGGAGGTCATCTTTAGCCAAAATTGTCCTAATGATAGGAGGGGCAGATTGAAATTGCCTATCCTGATTTTCAGATGACCTAGGTACTGGGGAGGGAGTAAGATTTAGACTTTCAGGTTCAGGTGGCAGAGATATAAGTTCCTTTTCAGCATCACTTTTACTGCTGACCTCAGTGCAGGGCTCAACCACAGTGCTAAGAGGAATTTGTTGTAACTCCTCAGCTACGAAGGAACATTTTTCAGGTGACAGTGTTATAACTTCCTTTTCAGGTTCACCATTACTCCTATTTTCAGTACTAAGGTCAACCTCAAGGATAGGAGGAGTTGGTTGTGACTCCTCAGGGACATTTCCAGTGAAGGTGGACTTAGTGGGTTCCTTTGCTTGATCTTGTATCATCTGTTTCTTAGGGACAGAAATAAATTTCTGAGCCTGATAAGTTTTTTGTTTATCTATAATAGATACCCCAGAGCTCTCAGCAACTAAGTTTCCATTCCTGCTTATGTTCTGTTTTCCATTTACCTGTCCCAAAGAGTTTTCCACTTGTGAGTCAGATTCAGTTTTCTTAGGCCAAGTTCTTTTAAGCTCTGGATGCAGGTAAATGCAGTAACTATCTTCATGCCCTATGCATTTACAATGGAAACAATATGGAGGAATGTCTTCAAATTCTAAGGGGAGTTTTACAACATTGAATTCATTTCCATCCTCTTCGATTCCAACCCTAATGTAGGATGGTAATTTCTTTTTTAAGTCTATTTCAACACACAATTTCACACAAGAAGGCCTAGACAGGGGCTCAGTGGCAGCATCTACTTTAATAAAGTTTCCGATTTGATTACCCATGATTTCTAGCATTGCAGAGTTATAGAAATAGACTGGGACGTGAGGAATTGATACCCATACCGGAACTATGGATGATTCTGCGTCTGGAGAAAAATCGGAAGTCCATTTCAACACCTTCATCTGGGCGTCCTTGAAACTCCAAGAACCTTTGAGCCAGAACCTCTGGTAATCCTCCTTCTCTTGGAACCGTATAAGGATATGCCGGTAGTCAATCGATCCGATTTGAAATTTCCCTTTGAAGCCTACAGAATTAAAAGAATCATTCAGTTGAGCCATAGATGGTTTTCCCCTTGCAAACTTACCAATCAGGGCATTCCGGTAGTGGGAGGATAGAGTTTCGGCATCTTTGCGACTGACAAGGCAGGCAATTTCCCCTTTGTACTGAGTTTTGGGGATGATCTCCGGGTTCGACGGAAGGGAATCCTGGAGAGGCGGAGGACGGTTTGCGAGAGCTTGGAGGAAGGATTTTGATCCCCCTTGGCTTTTGTTGGCCGACGGGAGAGCCGCCATGGCGGCGGCGGGAAGGAGCAACGGTAATAAAGAAGACCGTTATCAGAAAAGACGTTGAAGGAGGAAGAAGAGAAAGGATGAAAACGACAATGAAATTTTCGTTTTGGCGAAATCGCACCAAAATTCACACTTAGCAACAGTGACCGCGAGAGCAAAGATTGATTCCTTACATAAAATTTCTTCTAATCCTCCAAAGCTGGCAATCACGCATAGATTGCGGTCTTATTTCGTGGAATCTTCCGGATAAACCAAAGAATTAATCTTCTATGGACTGAATTGTATTACAGCCCAACAATCAGAATTATAAACTCTTAATTATTCTTTGGCCCTTCAACTTCTTTCTTCTTGCTCCTTCGCCTCTCCATATATGCATCTTTTGCTCCATAATCCAGCAATTCGTCACTCGATGCCATTCTTCCATAATTCTGCACAATAAACACCTAAACATGCACATCAAGTGGGAAATAATATAATACAATCACATAAAATAGATGTATAAATACATCTTATAAAAAATCTTCTCTATTTGACCACATTTCCTGGTATCTAAATGGTCTTGGAACTAATTCTACAGCAGATTGAATAGTTAATAGAAGAGGAGAATGATCAGATCTAATCCTATTTAAAACCTGGATAGAACTATTAGGGAAAAGGTCTAGCCACTCTAGATTACTTATTCCCCGGTCTAACCTTTGGAACTGTAGATCCTTTCCTTTGTCTCTATATCTATTGTTGCTCCAAGTGTAGGAGTTACCAACCGTGGGGATATCATGTAAGTCCATCATAGTGAGGAAATCATTAAATTGTTTCATGCTTTTCCTAGGGGTGGATTTCCTACCTTTATATTCTGTAACAGATGCTACTGTATTAAAATCTCCAATATAAATTGATGGATCTAGTGTAGGACTTAGCAGATCTGACCACAAATTCTCTCTCAACTGTCTATGGACACTAGCATAAATGAAGTTAACATTCCAATGGACAGAAGAAGCAATATCTGTTACTCTAGCCTGTATATACTGATCAGATTCATTTTCAATTGTCAAACTGAAAACCTGATTCCATAGCAGCCAAATTTTGGCTGTGTGAGCATGAAATGCATTATTATAACCGAGTTCATGTTTCAAAACATTTAAATTCTGATTATCATGCCATGGTTCGATTAGACAAAGAATGTCTATCTTGTGTGTCCTGATTAAAGTTTTTAATCTATCCAGTGAAGTGCCATAACCCCTAACATTCCAAACCATTATTTTCCCAATTTTGGTGTATTTTATCATTTAAAACTAGGGGGGTAGCTTTTTGTGATGATCTTAGTTTCCTTAGTGTATTAACTGAGAGATTTGTATTTTTACCCCTTTTATCTTCACGTTTCTTCAAAACATCTAAAGGGGTAATACTTACCTGTGGTAGAGCAGTTTGCTTTGCAGTTGTACTGAGTTCTTCCAAAATGATTGGGTCTTGAGATCCAGGGCAATGTTCTTGCAGTTCAGGAATGCTCTGCTCTGCATCAGGATCTTTCTCTTCTGGAAAACACTGCACTTCGTCAGGGGCTTGATCTTCTGAACCACTCTGTACAGTTGGAGGAGTGGATGGTACATCCACCATGTCTACTTTTTTAGTACCTGTCTGAGCTGTCAGAGTTTCCTGTGTTTCCAATGATTCATGAAAGATGTCTACAACATCATCTACTTGGGCATCAATGTCATCATCCTGTAGGTTAGTTAAAGACTGGAAAGCATTTGATATAGAAACCATTTTCTGCTTAACTATCTCTTCATGAATAGGAAAGAGTTCTGGTTGTTGAGTCTTTTTTCTCCAAAAGAAGTTAGTGATAGGTTTGGAGATATTGTCCAGGGAATAGAAAGGTGTATTTCTTTTCACATGAGTGTCTTGAGTTTCTTTTCTATGAATATTTATTTCCAGTTTAGAATCTGATCTCAGATTCTGGATCTGGAAATCAAATTCCTTTTGGGAAACTGACAATTTAGAATGACCTTCTCTTTCCAATGGTACATTAGATTCATGACCAGAGTTGTTCTGGATTGCAGCAGGTTGAGAATCATCCTTAACAGTATCTTGTCTAACCTTATTAACATTTAACTTAGATGAGGTCATACTGTTTTTTCTCAGTTCTGGATGCAGGAAGGTACAGTTTGCCTGACTGTGGCCAATTATCTTACAGTGCTTACAATACAAAGGCAACTGATCATATTCAATTAGGTAGTCTGCCACTTTATTGCCAATTCTTACAACTATTGAGTTAGGGAGTTGAGACAGTAGGTCCACTTCTACACACACTTTAATTGCAGAAGGTCTAATTAGTGCATTAGTTGCAGCATCCATTTTGAGAAATTTACCAATCTGGCTGCTAATACCTATAATTGCTGAGGTATTGTAAAAGTGTAAAGGCAGTTGATGAATGGTTACCCATGCTGGAACAATTGAGGATTCAACTGTAGGTGAGAAATCAGGAGTCCACTTCTGGACTTTCATTGTTGCTCCTTGGACCATCCATTGGCCCTTCATCCAGCAGCGTTGATAATCCTCGCTATCCTGAAATCGAATAAGAACATGTCGATAATCAATTGACCCCAATTGGCACTTTGCTTTAAAGCCGATAGATTTGAAAGCTGAAACAAGTTTATCCATTGGGGGTTTCCCCCTATTAAATTTTCCGACCAAGGCATTCTGGTAATGAGATGCCAGAATCACACCTTCCTCAGGGGGAAGGATGAATGCCAATTTGCCCTTATATTCAGTAATTGAGTGCAAATTTGGCGTGTCTGGAAGAGAGGATATTAGTTGAGAAGCTTTTGTGTTCAAAGCTTGAAGGAAGCTTTTGTTAACAGGTGGGTTGTGATCGGAAGATTGGTTAGGCGTCGGAGACGCCATGACCTTCGACCGGCAACAGAGGAAAAGAGCCGTTAGGCAGAAAAAAGAAGGAAAGTAGAAGAAGTACAGTAACAGAAAATGTGAATAGTATGTGAGATGTGTTTTTCGCACTATGTTTCGCACACAGGAACAGTAAATTGTCAATCTAGCACTTTGCGTGGCTTAGGGTTCTATTTGGCGGGGCTTATAAGTGTTTTGCTTGTACGTTAAGCACCTGTTTTGTGTTTGGTAAACAACAACAAAAAAAATGATTATTTAAGAAGCAGACGCTATTTTTTTGGGAAAAGAAGAAGATGGTCTCCCTCTGAATTCAAAATAAGCACAGCTCTGATTATAAGCACAAATCTGCCAAACACATCATAGATGAGTTTGAGAAAGTTAGCGAATATGTTTTTCTTGACATTTGGAGCTTTGCAAAGAAGCAAGGTAATCTATGTTATGCTTTTAAAATCATTCAATAACAATATAATTTATGATGGGTTTTGAAAAACCTAATATCTTTAGTACTTTTATGATGACTTTTCTTTTCTTTTCTTTTGATGCGTGAACGAGAACTTACAGTTATATACTCAGTGGGACAATTTGTCTAATATTACTTTGGAAAATCTCTAAAATTAATTAGGATTTTTATTTGTTCGTTGAAAAATGAAGAAATATAACTTCAATTAACGAATAAATCAACAATAACAACTGTTGATCCTATTAGAGTATCTCCAACGCTACGAAGGTTCCTTATCAATATCGTAGCCATACATCAAAATATAATATGACTTCGTATTTATATATCTTTTGTTTTAGAAACATTCTTCCACAACGTTAAAGTGGTAGTCACACAATTTTTTTTTACTTCCACCAAACAATTAATCAATTATTTTAATATTTTACATAAACAACTATTATTTGTAATTGTACTTATTATATTTGTGAAATGTATGTAATTTAATAAAAAATTAAAATTTATTTCATTGCGCTTTAAACATTCTATAAGGTTAGGGTCCGAGTTCTATTATTGCATAATATAAAAAATTAAACATAATACATATTTAATTATCAATTTTGAATAATATATAAATTCTTAAATAAATTATTTAATCAACTATTATTAATGTCATAAATTATCACTACATTATAAATTTTTATTTTCAATATATCAACATCTAATATAATTATATAACTTAATCGGTTGGGTGTAAAATTAATATCAAAAGTTCTAACTCATACACTTTGTTAATTGTATTTATCTATAAAATTTTAAAATCCTAATTTTAATATTTTTCAATCAATTTGATTGAGTATTAAAATTTTTGTTATGAATATTACTAGGATTGAATACGGTAAAAATAAGAATGTAAATAATGAAATGAGAAATTTTTGGCCAAATATGTATACATGTCCAAGCGAAGGCTTCGATACTGGTGTCTGAATACAGAAGCTCTATTCCACGGGGTCAATTAAAAGTACACCCACATCAGATTTGAGGCGTCAAATGATTCTCAAGTTGGAGACATTATTTTGATTCAGGAGTCTGTTTGTATTGTGTGGCAATCGGCATTCACCGAATTGAATATCGCATTGGAGATGCTCTAACAACATTGAAGTCACTAATGTGTATCCTCAATGGCACATTTACGTCTTTAGAAATCCTTAGCTCCAAAATTCCCTGCGGTGTCCGCCCTATTTCTACGATCTTGAAAATGCTCGTGTATCATTTCTATTTCTTCTCTTTTCTTCAATTTCTGAGGCAACAACTTGGTGTATATGTAGCCCATCGAATAATATGTTGATGGTCGTTAGCTCCAGCCCAAGCTCATCCTATAACAAAAAAAATCCATTTCATCCCAACGTGTAGATCAGCTAAGCGTGGGACTTCTAGTCGTGCAAGAGAACGTGAGCTGAGAAACATGGAACGAACAACGAACACAAAGCCATGAACACATAACATGGTGATCGTGGAGTGACCAACGATCTAAATTCCTAAAAACAAGGAATTACAACCATGTCAGACTATAAATACAACAAGCTCGAGAGGAGCTAACGGAATCATGAATATCCATAAAAATATTCTAGTTCCTAAAGAGGAAGACTGACTTGATCGTCAGAAATTTTCTTTTGGAATAACTTTCGGAACAAAGAGTTTGCCTGACCGGATCACCACATCAGTTGGCACCGACTGTGGGGACAAAAACCTTTTCATTTTAAAGTCCTTCAGGTAAAAAATGGTGTTCACCAGAAGTGAGAAGAGCCACAATCACCAGACACAGGAACATACACCTGGACGCAATAGAAGTACGCATCCTACGTACCCTGAACCAGGATCACATCCCCAGTAGAGAAACAGGGCGTAGTAAGGAGGAAATGGTGGAGGAAGAAGAGGAAGTAGAATCCCCCAACACGAACCAAGAAAAGAAAGAAGGGCGTTCACAGTATTCTTAGAAGCGAACATGATAAATTTGTACAATCAGTTTTCGATGACATTCAAACCAAACCCTTCAAGATTAGAAAAAAGAGTAAGCCAGAAGTGTGAGAATCTCAAGTACGAAAAAGATTTGTGGGACATTGTTGCAGATAATGATGCAAACACCCCTAGTGCCACACATGCTAGATTTTAAGATGCCAAAGGACTTCAAACTTCTTTTACATGTTAAAATTTACAATGGGACTATAGATCCGAAAGAGTTCCTACACTCATTTAGAAATAGCATGAGATTTCGTGATGCGAAGATCGAATTAGTGTGCAAAGCATTCCCCACCTTCTTGTCAAGAACATCCATCACATGGTACGAGGATCTTCCAAATATAAGTATCAAATCTTGGGCGCAATTGTTGGATCTGTTTGTGGAATTTTCTGTCAGAAGCAATGATTCACAAAAAGGATTTCAGATCTTAATAATATAGCCCAACGAAATGATGAAACTCTGGCAGAGTATCATAATAGATTCGTTTTGGAAAGTTTACAGGTTCGCCACTTGTCACTCCAATCATCATTAGAAGTGTTCACAGGAGGCATGCGGGAAGGCAAGTTCTACAAAGAACTAACGAAGAACATGTCTGCAAGAGCTACAAAAGAGGATTGAGTAGCATGTGTGAACAAAAGAGGCGAACAACAGCAAGATAGAGCGGGACCGGGGCAAAAAACGGATGATGGAGGATTTGCAAAAGGGATTTATGAAGAAAAGAAAGGGAAACACCCCTTTCAAAGGAAGAGAACCGGGGTCGCAAGGTGCACCATTCTAAGATACACCTAACAAGATCAAGGAAAGAGATATGGCAAGCGAACAAGGAGCTATTTCGAGAACCAACACCCATGTTAGCACTACTAAAAAGAAGAAATAGGGAATATTAATGTGTGTTCCACAAGGACCATGGTCATGAAAATGAGTATTGAAGAGACCTAAGAAGACAAATTGAAGAAAATTTGAGAAATGGCTACTTAAGTCAATATAGAAAGGAATGAGGAAGTCAGTACAGTGATGCTAACAAAACAGTGTACCCCTCGGTAAGAAACCAAGGGACGACGACCACACTGGCAAAAAATTTAAAAAAATGACTGTGGCAGTGGATTACAATGATGATGCACGGAGCCATAAAGTCATGTCCAACAATGCTTGGAAGGATAAAGCAAGATACTCTCCCCCGCCCTGTTAACAAGACTTAGTTCAAATTAGGCAATCACCTTTAGTGAGGAAGATGCCGTACCTAATGCTTTGCCTCACAACATACCGTGGTCATTATAGCAAAAATCAGAAATGCAATCGTACCCAGAGTGTTCGTGGATAATGGAAGTGCAGTCCAGATACTATTCGTAGTTTGCTTTGACAAGTTAGGTTTTAAGAAAACTGATCCAAAGAAATCCACGTCCTCGCTGGTAGGATTCATAGGGCGAGCAGAAACTCCTTTGGGGAATATACAACTGCCTATCACCATTGGAGAAAGTGGGAGAAATTGTACCATCATGTGCGACTTCGTGGTCATGAATGCTCCAAGTACATTTAACTCCATCATTGGAAGGCCATGGATGAACAGAGAAAAAGCGAGATGGTCCCCTTACCACGTGGTAATAAAATTCCCAACTCCTGCTGGAATCACTACCATAAGAGGAAACCAACAAACGGAAAGGCAATGTATGGTTATCGCAATGAAAGCAGGGAAAATCGGGGAAATGGAGAAGATAGTTAACACAATCTCTGATGGTAGGTTACCGGAGCAGCCAAAATTAGCAGTAGACCTGGGAGAAGAAATGGAGCAAGTTACCCTAGATGATGAAGATAATTCCAAGTGCGTGAAGATAGAAAAATAGCTTCCAGACATGGAAAAAACAAATGTCATAGAAATCCTACGAAGCCACAAGGATACTTTCGCACTGAGTGTCCAGAACATGGGAGGAGTTGACCCAAGCATCAGTACTCATTCCTTGAATATCAGCAACTCAGTTAAACAAAAGCAATGCGGCTTTGCTAGCGATAGGCAAAAAGAAATCGAGGAGGAAGTTACAACACTACTTCAAGCCAGTATATTGAAAGAGGTTATATACCCAAAGTGGCTAACGAACTCGGCCATGGTGAAGAAATCAGACGCATGTTGGAGAATGTGTATTGACTTTGCCAAAAATCGATAAACTAGTTGAAGCGATTTCAGGGTATGAAGTCCTGGCATTTTTAGACGCATATAAAGGATACCACCAAATATTGATGAATTTAGAGGATGTAGAGAAAATGGCCTTTATAACAAGCTTTAGGACTTTTTGTTACGTAAAGATGCCATTTGGGTTTTAAAAAAATGCGAGGGCAATGTACCAGAAAGTAATTGATAACATTCATGATCAAATAAGGCGAAATGTTGAGGCATAAGTTGATGACATGATTATCAACAACAGAAATGTGGGTAGCTTTGCTGCGGATTTAAAAGAAACTTTAAACACATTACGTGACATAAGGATGAAACTCAACCCTAAGAAATGCGTAATTGAAGTAGGTACTGGAAAGTTATTAGGATGCAAAGTATCCTCAAAAGGTATTGAAGCCAACCCTGTGAAAATCCAAGCTATCGTAAATCTTCCCCAACCGCGAACAGTCAAAGAGGTGCAAATTCTAATAGGGTCGCTAGCAGCGCTTAGTCGTTTTATCTCAAAAGCAGCGGAGAAGCAATTCCCACTCTTCAAAGTCCCAAGGAAAGCCAAAATGTTTAGCAGGAGCGAAGAATGTTAGAAAGCATATGATAGCTTGAAGGAGCAGCTTCAAGCATTGCCAACGTTGAAGTCACCTGTTCTCGGAGAAACCTTATACTTATTTTGGTGATCTTGTAGAATGCAGTCAGCTTTGTTTTGGTTCACTTGGAAGGCCAAAAACAAGTGCCAGTCTACTATATCATCAACATATTGCAAAATGCAGAGAAGGTGTGCATGCCGGTTGAGAAGTTGACACTGGCTTTAATAGATTCAGCACAATGGTTGGAAATGTATTTTCATAGCATCGCATCATGGTCTACATTTCCCAATCAAGAACTTTCTTAGCAAGCCTGAATCATCGGGCAGACTGACGAAGTAGCCTTTGGAAATAGGCCAATTTGATATCCAATTCCAACCAAGAAAAACAATCAAGGCTCGGGCACTAGCATACTTCAATGCAGAAATATCCATCGAAGATGCATGGAGGGTAAATATGCACCAAAATCTAAGAATTGATAAAGGAAAATCGAAGTGGGAAAAAATTGCATGGACATTGTTCGTTGATGGCGCTTCCAGCAGAGAAGGTTGCTGGAAGGTCATCGACGTACCTCTCAAAGTTAATGTCTTTAACCCTAAATTCTTCCTATCTACAATTAAGTAGATAATGGTAAGTCAGGGTCGTCCACGAGGAGAGGGATCTTTAAGTGATTAAGTGTTTAAAAATATAATGTGGAAAACATACTAGGCATAGATGCACACATACATATAAAAGAAAGTAAATTGGGGGGGGGGGTTGTTTGGTTTTTCCTAAATTATGAAATTAAAAGACAAGTAACTAGAAAAGCAAGAGAAAAATTCTAATCATGCGGCAACAGCTAAAAAGATTATTAATTAACCAATTAACGGAGCCTTGGGGGCAATTGATCCTCACTTCCAAACCTCTTATAGATCCTAGATACATTCATTGACATTTATTGCCTATGGGGAATTCTATCACTTCCCAATTGAAGAGAAACATCCATTCCTTCTTAATAGTGATTTGCAAACACAAACAGCTCCGTGCGTGCTAGTCACGCGCTCCCGGAATTTTTGAGTCTCCAAGAGGTACCTTAAATATTCATGATTATATGTGTGATTATGTGTGGTTGTTCACTAATTTTTTTTATTGAAATTGTAGTAATAGTGTAAAATTTGTGAGGCACTTGAAAAAAATCTTATTGCTATGAATTTGTTGAATGGTTATGTGTGGTTTCTTGATAATGCAGTTGTACGATATTTTTTACTGTGTACTTGTACAAAGGGAGTCAGATTGAGTTTGATTTGACCGTGGCTGTGTATTATGATCCTCTCATGCCGGAGAAAAATGTGACTCTCGAACGGAGGTTAAACCTCTCAGAGTTAGTTGATTTAATTTTCAAAAGGCTTGGCATTTCAAGTGAGGGGTTTCTGTTAAATATATATTAATTTTGTCCAGAGCTGATTGATTTGTCTATATACTATCGATGTTATAATGTGGAAGATGATGAGTCTACCACGACCTTCTTCAACATTGTTGATCGAATGTCCTTGTCCTCAGCTGATCTGTTCATTAATATCGAGAAGATGTCAAACGCCATTGACCGTGCGTGTGATGTTAGTTCAGGCACATTCATGTCGTTGAGCAATATTCCGAACTATACACCTTTGCCAACCTTACCACCCCTTGTACATTGCCAAGGTTTGGGAGAACCCTTTTTCATTGAAGAGTTGAGCCAACCCAGTGTGTATGTTCGTGTCGATTGCACTCAACCATCCACAAGTGCTGGTATATATGGTGTGCATCATGAGGAGCTGAATGTTTTCGATGATGATTATGTGAGTGACATTGGCGGGTATGTTGTTGTTCATAGTGAACATGTTGGTAGCGATGATGAAGGTGAGGAAAGAGAACTTGGAGAAGAAAGTGAAGATGATCATTCCTTATCAACTTATTCAAATTCAAGGGACGATGATGAACAAGTGGTGTGCACGAACAATGTAGCCACTGCATTCCATCTTATGGCGAATCCTAATACGGAGGCCTACTTTAGGGATTATGGGGGCCTAATGAGGATGGCTATAACCCAACTAATTGTGGCAAAAGACTTCCTAGTTATGTTCAAGTGACTGGTGAAGTTGCATTGGTTATGCGATTTCGGAGTAAGCCAAAATTGGTAGAAGCTATTTCCAGATGGAGTTTGATGATATACAGGGAACACCGAGTCTTAGAGAGCAGGTCATGTACATCGTATGTAAAATGTAAGGACGTTGTTGAAGGTAGTGGCAATTGTCATTGGATTTTTAGAGCTAGCAAGAAGGTTTCACATGGGATGTGGGAGATCATCAAATGGGCAAGTAGTCATGGTTGTATTGGTGCTAGCCAATCAATGGTAAAACTAACCTGACATCGTTGATGTCTCTCATTCTATTCACCATTAGATTAACGCGAACCCTTCTTACACGGTGAAGCATGTCCAAGTGCATGTGAAGAGGAGTTAAATGTGACCTTTTCCTATAAGAAGGCGTGGTATGCTCGCCAGAAGGCTATTGATTTGGTATTCGGAACTTGGGAGGAATCCTATGAAATATTTCCAACATTTATGGATGAGCTAATCAGGGCCAATCCGGGCACCGTTGTTGATTGGGCTGACGTACCTAATAGAATACACGATCATGGATGGGTGTAGGAAATTTAAGTTTGTGTTCCGGGCATTTGGTCAGGCTATCGATGCATTTCGCCACTACAGGCCAGTGATTAGTGTGGATAGGACTTATTTGAGAAGCGCATACAAGGCCACAATGCTAGTTGCGGTGACACATGACGCGAATGAATACATATTGCACATTACTTATGAAATAATTAATGCCGAGACTAATAAGAGTTGGAACTGGTTCATGCTAAAAATGTGAATCCATGTGGTAGATGGTAATAGTAGGACAATTTGTATTATATCAGATTTTTGTGATAGGATTTTGAATGCAATGAGACATATAGATGAATGGATTGAGCCAGCAGGATACCACCGGTTTTGCTTGAAGCATTTCCAGTCCAACTTCCTTAGTGCTGAGTGTGGGAAGTTCAAGAATGCACATCTGAAGACTCTGATTTGGAAGCTTGGTTGTGCCAGACAAGAGAGTAGGTGGATGGAGTACGAGGAGGAGTTGGAGAGTCTCAAACCATCTGCTTGGGATTTCCTGGACAACATGATAGCAGTAACTGGTGTCTCTTACCTTTGATGAGGGTGATCATCGTTGGAGAATTCTTACAACTAATTTTTCCGAGAGTTACAACAACTGTTTAAAATGCGCATGACATTTCCCGATAACAACATGTGTCAAAACCACGAAGGCTAATGGATGCCACAAATTGTTTGCATAAAGTCTAATGGACGCCACAAATTGGACGTGATTTCATGATTCATTATGTTTCATTATGTGTTTGTGGACTAGTTTATGTATTCTAAATAGATGTAGAATTGTGTAGGTCCGAGTTCCCTAGCTGGAATAGGAAAAAGTTTCAGAAGCAAGACACTTGGGGACAGGGACATTGATGTATCCATTTTATGTGCATAATTTAGTACTTTTTGGGATCACTTTTGTGCTCTTTTATTATCAAGAGCTTGTGTTTTACCTTGAAATTCTCTTAGAAGAGGTAAGAGAGACTTTACACTCTTTTACCTCTTCTAAGTGAATTTTGCGTGACAAAGGAAGAACATGGAGGCTTGAAGAGCGGAGGCCATTGAAGATCACATTTCGAAGACTTTGAAAACTTGCTTTAAAGATTTGAGGACTTGAGGACCGGAGGCCGTTGAAGATAATATTTTGAAGACTCTGAAGACTTTCTTCAAAGATTTGAAGACTTGAAAAATTAGAGGGATTATTGTGAAGATGAATGCTTGGCACAAGAAAAAGAAAAGAAGACAAGGTTAAGTTCTGGCACCCGCCGTGAGTCGTTACAAAATCGTCATGAGTTGTGATGCACAGATAGCCATAACCTAACCTTATTCTTTGTGTACTATAAATAACATTCTCTTTCCTCTCATTCATAACTTCTTCTTCCTGCAATTTTGGTACTATTCTAACCTTAGTTTTCTACCATTTTCATCTTTGATTTCTATTGTATTATGTTTGGTTTGTCTGCATTAATTAGTATGAACTCTAGTAGCTAAATATAGTTCTTTGGAGCAATTGATTGAAGCTTCCAAACTTATGCAGTAAGATTCTATATCTGCTCATTGGTGAACACTTATTAGAGAACATTTATTATGCCATTAATTTTTTTGTTTTGCCTCATTTATACCATGGGTTGTTTGAGTATATGAAATGTTTGTATGATTGAAGTGTTAGGGTGTTAGGAAAGTTGCACATTTCTTAGCTCATTTGACATGAAATCCAAAAGCATGGATTAGAACTTCTTGTGTATAATGTGTGGTGACTCTTGCTAGATGAGTATGTTAATGTGGATTGTTCTCATATTTATCCCATAGATGCAAAGAAAGGTTGAACCTTGAATGTGGTTTGTTCTAGGTTTAACCTAATAAATGCTTTGTTTAGTTAAATGACTATGTCTTTGGTATATGGCTTGTTGTCATCAAACCTATGTTCCTTTGGGTGAAATGCCATTGATGAAATACCTCTATGGTTTTGTTTGCATAGGGTGATCATCAATGAGTTTGCAAATCGTAGTTGCTTGTCTTTGCAAACTACTATTAAGAAAGAATGAACGTTGATCTTCGAATGAGAGGTGATAGCATTCCCTATAGACAATAAATGTAATTGAATGAGTGAATGAATCAATGAGCTATAGGAAGTTTGGAAGTGGAAGTCGATTTCCCCCAAGGCTCTGTTAATTGTTGTTTTAAACATCTATTTAGTTGTTGTTGCATGATTAACATAGTTCTCTTGCTTTTCTAATTGTTGTCTTTCAATTTTATAACTTAGGACCAAAAACCAACCAAATCCCCCCCTTTACATTTTTTTATATGTATATATATGCATATATCTAGTATATTTTCTCCTACATATGTTTAAACACTTGAAAAGATCCTTCTTCTCATTGACGACCCCGACTTGCCATTATCTACTTAATTGTAGATATGAAGCATTGGGGCTTCTACATATTAAATTTGAGAGGTACGGCGACAACCTCCCTGACATACTATCACTGTGTATGGTCAGGCATCGCCGACTTATAAGGTTGTAAAAAGGAAAATTGATGGCAGCATTGGTGAGAGCCAATACACTGTGAAATACCGGAGAAAGGAGAGTAGTTGTCGCGAATGGCAAATTTTTTTGTTTCCCTTGTTCCCATGCATTGGCTGTCTGTAGGTATAGGCGTGAAGATCCATCTACTCTATGTGACAGGGTATATCACACAACCACTTATGTGCAGCAATATAGTGGGGGTTTCATGCCTCTATGAGATCCATCACTATGCCAATTAAAGGTTGATTCCCAATATTGAAAAGTTTTTTAATAGGAGGCATGGTTAATTTGTAGAGAGAAGGATAAGGAATCAAATGGATGAGAGAGTGTCGAGTGATTACAGAGGTGTCCATAGGCGAGGACATGCTTAGGGTTATGTTTGTGATATGGAGTTTCTAGAGATCCTTATGTTTTGTTTAGACCAATATGTATTACATAATATTATGTAGCCATGCAGCTTGTTATGCTAAATTCTCTCATTTCTTTTGGTGTAATTGATTGTGTGGATTTGTATTATGTGTATTTTTTTAAATTGAAACTAATGTACAAATTGGTTTGAATGTGTATTACATGTAATAGTATTCATTTTTGTGCACTGACTACCTAGGGGCTACACCAAACATGAGTGCTATCAGAGTGGGTCGCATGAGGGCTAGCTGGTTGGGAAACTTGTTGCTCAGTATGTTGCCTCTTAAGGCTACTGAGGTAGATTGTCAACAACGGGCTAGGGTTGTCATTCTACTACTGGTCATTGGAATGCTCATGCCAGACACATCCAAGCACCTGATCACTCTGCTCTATTTATCGGTACTGATGGACTTTGATGCAGCACATTAGTACAGTTGGGGGATTGTGATTTTGGCACACTTGTACAGGTGCTTATGTGACGCTGCAATCCCACAAGTCAAATCCATATGTGGGCCACTGGTCTTACTACAGGTAACATTGTTGGTTAAACTTGTTAGTTGTACGTACTGTCTATAATGACCTTCTTACATTAAATTATATTTTTATTTATTTATTGTCAGTTGTGGGCATGAGAGCGAATACAAAACCATCCGTCATGTTGGACGACTTCCAGTGGCCATTCCCATGAGTGCTCTTGGATCCAAGTTCGTATTATATTAGTAAGGACACAATTTTAAAACCTTTGAAATTACTAGGAATAGCTAATATTATTCATCACGTTCTCACAGGTGGAGAGCCCGGTACAATTTATCACAATCACCCATGCATGTACTGAAAGTGTACCGCGATCAGCTGACATCTCTCCATGACAGTTAGGTATAATGTAATTCAGATTACCTTGTTTTGAACTAATGGAAAAAAGGTGTTTCTTTCCTAAACACAACACTTGTCTGTTATGTCAGTTTATTTGGTAGCCATACACTGAGGATGTCATGCAACAACTCCCACAATACTGTCCAGCTGGTAGCAACAACTTGCTATTGTGTGTTGACCTTATTTGCTGGCATGTCACAGAGTATCATGTTCATCGTGTTCTCGGGAAGTTTGGCCTTATCCAGCCAATACCCACGCAGTTGCTCACTAATGATAAACACAAATTGCTTCATACAGGAGATCATCGGGGGAGGTCAGGCATGGATTGGTGTGTTAGACTGAGAAGATATCTCGATGCGTGGAAACATCGAGCAAAGTAACAAATTAATGCACTTGGGGTCAGCGGATCCATATACAACCGATCGAGAATACATGGAGTGGTATTTTCACAGGACAATTACCCTAATTGATCAGTCAGGAAGCCGCCAAACGGTTACGGAGGGTTTTCATGGAGATGGAGCTACTATGGAGTATATGGCATTTCCTAAATTTTTAATAGTATCAACAAATAATACTTTAGATTCCCTCAATTTTTAATATCTACCATATTTATCTCATTTATGTAGTTGCAGGCAATGTTCGAGATGCACCTTATGTCAGATATTAATTTGAATGAATGTCCCTCACATTTTGCGGACTTTATTAGGGGGTACATGGTGTTGCCACACGTACTCTATAATATGTGCATGAGCCCTCCAGACTGCAGTTTTATCAGCCATATGTGCACACCGAGGAACCTCCCCGGGGTGTGAGATACAATGAAATCAAAAGCCACCGTCTAGCTCTAGCTCCACCTGGTCGACAGGGTGGTCGGCGACCACATGCTCGGGGCCCTACAGAACACATTGGTTCATTTGAAGCCGGACCCTCACGTGCGAGTCTAACGACCGCCGGACCATCACATGGTGGACCCTCACACTATGACACTACTCCAGATGATTTCACTACATATCTTACTCCCACTGCTAGTCATACGTATATGTCACCTTCTGATCTATTAGATACATGTAATGATCCCCATGTCCAGTATGATCAGAATGAGGGCGCAGGAGACGATATGGACGAGGATTTTACAGAGGGAGCTCTTCATGAACACGTACACATTTCTACTCAGATGGTAATTTCACGGCGCACATCACGCACCATACGTCCTCCCCCATATGGAATGGGTGGAACGGGGGGAAAGCTTTGCAGAGGGCGTCATTAGTACATTACATGTCATTGGGCATTAATTTCATTACATTTGTACCTATCTCTTTGACACATGTTCTTTGAACATTGTATCTCTGAATCAATTCATGTTTATTTGTTTTTCTTTATCATCTCTAAGTTCATAAACATTTAATGCATCTACTCTTATATTTTTATTTATTTATATTAGTTAATAGTGGAAAAAGTATAAAATTTAAACAAGAAAAGGAATTTTCCAAATTACAATTCAAATACACGTAACTTCCAAATTTTTTAATAATTCATTCATATTTTTTATTCATGATTATTTAAAAAATTGAAATACCCATGATCAAAATTTTTCATTATTTTTAATTAGGTAAGTGGGATGTTCATATTTTATTATCATAAATTTAAAATTGGACTTCCAAATTCTTCCGATGCATTTAACATTACTGAAACTTTTAAAAAATATATAAAACAATTACATGTCTACTAATGCGCTATTGGGGACAACGAAAAATATTAAAACAAATTGGACAATCAGCTAGAAGACTGAATAAAAAATTGTTTTTAAAACGAGGTTTTAAAAAAACCAAATGACATAAGAATGTGTCCTCTTTATGCGTCCGACAAGAAAACTAATTTAAATGGATGACGCATTCAGAGAATGCGTCCTCTGGTGAAGATTAAAAAATATTACCATAAATTGAGGACGCATTCAGAGAATACGTCCTCTAAATCCAGATGAAAAATAAAATAAAATTAAGTGAGGACGCATTCAGAGAATGCATGCTCCACAAAAGTGGCCATTTTTCAAAACCAGCATAGTTGCATCCGAAATTAGGTAATCTAGCACACTTAAAGAAAGAACTCGAACATATGCAATATTTAGAATTACAATCAATCCTAAACTAGTTTAGGTAACATCACAAATTCCAAAATGCCAACATTCAAGTCCAAGCTAAACTAGTCGAAGTATCAACCATAATTGCACATATAAAAAAAATCAAGCCACATTCAAACATGCCAATATTTCTCACTCATTGAGGTTGTCACATAGCTAATATCCAATATGCCCATCCTATACTCACAACTATGTCCAAGCTAGTTCAGCTATCATCTACAGTTTCAAAATGCTAACGTTCGAGTCCCAAAGCTAAACTATCTTAAGCATTTCCACAATTGCATATAAGTATCAAACTATGTTCAACAAGTCAACAAACCAAATCCATAGCATAAGCCATTCACAAACAATCTCAACAATATATCATCAATATAAGTTCAAATATACCAACAATATATCAACAATCCCTCCATTTTGTACGTTCATATATATCATCACATTCCTAAGCATCACTAAAAAAATAGCACAAATGTGAATACATATTAGAACTACACATTATACCATAAATATACAATTTTCACAACTTCATCAAAATTGAAACTACACACAAATTACAATTCAAGGATTCAAAGGTGAGGAATTGTACTGTGTAGGAAGATGAATAAATAGAGCCTACAAAATCCTTTAACCTCAATAGCTTGAATTTAAAAATTCCTACAACCTAGGATTTTTTATTTTTTTCTGTAAATTGGATGGATTTGATGGAGTAATGTGGAAGGTAAATGGTTTGGGAGTGAATGAAGATGAAATTTCGGTCAAAGGGGTGTGGATTTGGCTGGAGTGAAGGAGGAGGGGGGGGGGGTGATAGTGGCGATGGTTTGGAGGGGTTTGTAAAGACAGGACTGTTCCAGGCTTCATTTAAAAGACTTTGAAGCGCTCGACGCTAGTCAAGAAGCCTTGGTCGCAACTCGCGATGATTAAGTCAGACTGGAAAAATAGTCAACCTATCATTCGCGAGTTGCAAAGCATCTATCGCGACTCGCAAAATCTAGCATCTGTAAGCTTCAAATTAAGAAAACTTCCTGATTTCTTCGCGACGTGCGATAAGTCTATCACTACTCATGACGGACAGTTACAACGTGCGACACTTTAATTGCACCTTGCAAAAAGTTGCATCAGAAAACTCAATTTTTCTAAATATTTTCCTAATTTTGTCGCACTGTATGACGAATCCATCCCACCTCGCAATGACTCATTGCGACGTGCAAAGCCTACCATTGCAAGAAGCAAAAAGTTGAGTCTAAGAGCTCAAATTTCCCAAATATTTCTCTGATCTCGTCGCACTGTGCGACGAGATCTTTACGACGGGCGATGGGCAACCTGCCTAATACTTAGAAAATTTTCAATGTTACCATGTGTCCAAGCTTTTCTTTCCTTCTCACTACCTTCCTTCCTTCACAAATCCAGCTCCATACTCTTCAAATTGCTACAACATCATGGAAAACACACCAATGAAAAGATTAAAACAAAGTAATGACAAAACCTCAACTGAAACAACATCTACGGAAAGTCACAAATGACGATCAGAATGAACAAAACTAAGTTTATTTATCGTCGTTGGCATGACTCACTCCCCCTCTTGGAGTTATTCACAAAATGATCCAAGGTGCTCGGTCTCCTTTCTCCGACCCGGGTCAACTGGCGCCAAAATTTTGGAGGTCCTCGTCGAACCTCTCAAAGTTAATATTTTTGAACTTTAAATGCTTCCGGTCTACAATTAAGTAGGTAATCCAAGAATAGGGATCTTACTAGGCATATATATACATATAAACTTTAAATGCTTCCTTTTCTAGTGTTTAAACATATAAAATGGATAACATACTAGGCATAGATATACACATACATATAAATGCAATTAAATGGGGGGGGGGGGGTTGTTTGTTTTTTTCCTAAATTATGATATTAAAATACAAGTAACTAGAAAATCAAGAGAATAATGCTAATCATGAAATAAAAACTAAAACGATGAGTAAATCGACACTAAACGGAGCCTTGGGGGCAATTGATCATCACTTCCTAACCTCTTATAGATCCTAGATTCATTCACTCATTCATTGACATTTATTGCCTGAGGGGAATGCTATCACTTCCCAAATTGAAGAGCAACATTTATTCCTTCTTAATAGCAATTTGGAAATGCAAACAATGACATTTGCAAACTTCGTTGACAATCACTTTAGACAAACAACGCCTAAAGGTGTTTCATCAATGTCATTTCACACGAATGACCATAGATTTGATAAAAACAAGCCTAAAACCAAAGACATAGTCATTTAACCAAACAAATTATTTATTAGGTTAACTTTGGAACAAACCACATTCAAGGTTCAACCTTTCTTTGCATCTATAGGACAAATATGAGAATAATCCACATTAATATACATATTTAGCAAGAATTACAACACATTATACGGAAGACGTTCTAATTCCATGTTCTTTGATTTTCATATCAAATGAACTAAGAAATTGTAAACTTTGCTAACACCCTAACACCCTAACACTTCAATCAGACAAACACTTCCTATTATGAAATAACCCATGGCATAAATGAAGTAAAATATTGCATTAATGGCACAATAAATGCTCATAAATGAGAAAAATTAATAATCTGACTACATGGGTTTGGAAGCTTCAATCAATTGCTCCCAGGAGATTATCTTAGCTACTAGAATTCATATTGATTAACAACAACAATCCAAACATAATAAAGATAAAACAAGATGAAAAAAAGGGAAAAACCTAGGGTTTTGCTGGTTGAAATCTAGAGAAGAAGAAGTGAAGAGAGAGAGAGAGAGAAGATAGAATGCTATTTATAGTACATGAAAAAGGCTAAAGTTTTCTGGCCACCCGTTCATCGCGACTCGCGACAGGGTCCATCGTGAGTTGCGACGGGCACATAGAACCAGGATTTGTCTTCTTTCCTTCTTCTTATCTCAAGTTCTTTTCTTCACAACAAGTTTCTTCCATTCTTCAAGTCTTCAAATCTTCAAAGAAAGTCTTCAAAGTCTTCAAAAGATGGTCTTCAAAGGCCTCGGGTTTTCAAGTCCCGGTGTTATTTCCTTGTCACACAAAATCCACTTAGAAAAGGTAAAATAGTGTAAAGGTTGCTCTTACCTCTCCTAAGAGAATTCAAGGTAAAAAACAAGCCCTTGATAACAAAGAGCACAAAAGTGATGCCAAAAAGTTCCAAAATATGCACATAAAATGGACAAATCAGTTGCGGTGCAGGATTACTGTTGGTAAACCCAAAAGGAGGTGAACACAGATACTCACTTTGTTTTGACTTTCCGCTCACTAACAACGAAGTGGAGTATGAAGCTTTGAAATGCGGACTTTACCTTACCATTAGAATGAAAGTGAAAAGCATTCGAGTATCCGGTGATTCACTAATTGTAGTCCAAAAGGTGTGAGGAGACTACAAAGTACGAGAAGAATAGTTGGTGAAGTATTTAAAGAAAGGTCAGCAGCTCATAGCCTAACTCAAGTACTTCAATATCCAGCACGTACCAAGAAGCAAAAATACAAAAGCGGATGCACTAATAAAGCTAGCAGTAGTTGGATTTGAATCTCTTATCGAACAAGGATATGTGGTGGTAGAAGTTATTCCAGTTAGAAGCACAGTTTCAATTACTGTGTCAAAAATTCAAATAGAAGATGTAAACTAGATGACGTCACTAATAGAGTACTTTGTGTATGGAACATTTCTAGATGATAAGGTGCAAGCCAGGAAGTTAAAGTTATGTTCTAATAACTACACCTACAAAGACAGAACCTTGTACAAGAAAGGCTTTCTGTCTCCATGGATAAAATGTGTAAGACCAGCACATGTAAGAGAAATTCTAAGAGAGGTCCATGAAGGGCTGTGTGGAATGCATTACGTAGCTAGAGCAGTAGCAAAAATGATCATCTGTGGAGGATACTAGTGGTCGACTACGTTTAACAATGCGCATGACTTCGTGCTCAAACGAAGAAGTTTCCAAATCAATGTTTTGTTATCACATAAGCCACAGGCCAATTTGAGAGAGGTATATGGAGCTTGGCCGTTTGATAAATTGGGGATTGACCTAGTCGGGCCATTCCCAAAAGGCGAGAGTAATGCAAAATTTCTAACTATAGCGATTGACTTCTTCACGAGTGGGTGGAGGCAAAAACATTAGAACGGGTCACGACTGAGGTAACTAGAAAATTCATCTAGCAGAACATAGTGTATCACTTCGGGGTGCCACACACCATTATCACAGACAATGATACATTGCTCACAAGTGCTACATTAACTGACTGGTGTTTGAAGCTTAGGATTCTTTAAAATTTCACCTCTGTGGTGCACTCTCAAGCTAGTGGACAAGTAGAAGTAACGAACATAACCATCGTTCAAGGAATTCAGAAGCGACTGGAAGGAATACGAACTGGATGGGTGGATGAAATACTGAACTCCCTATGGTCACATAGAACGACTATTCGAGAATCAATGGGGAAGATACCATACCGTCTAGTCTACGGTCATGAAGCAATGAAATCAGTGGAAGTCGATAATTTAAGCCTTCGAGTTTGCAATTATATGGAGAAAGACAATCCAACTATAATAAGGTTAGATCTGGACGAACTGGAAGAAAAGAAGGAGTTGGCAACAGTCACAAAAGCTAAGTATAAGGAAAGAATGGCTAGATCTTAAAATGAGAAGGTGAAAGAAACACGGTTTCAGATTGGCAATCTTGTGTTAAGAAAGAACAAAGCAAGCCTTGTAGAAGAATGAGGAAAGCTATGCCTAAAGTGTGAAGGACCTTACAAGGTTACAAAGGCTCACAAATCCAACAACTACGAACTAGAAAGGTTGGACGACACCAGTGTTCCCAACACATGACATGTGATCAATTTGAGAGGGTTTTATGTCTAGATTTGAGGAAGAGGATAGGAAGCATCTACTTCTACAGAAACCATGAGACTATCATTGGTTGCATTTGTTCCATTATTCCCAACGCGACATTATCGTAGTAGGACATTATAAATGTTAAAAAACCACCTTTCTGGGCCACAATTACATTTTTAGTCTCTACTTACAAATTTTAGATGATAATACATTCAAAGCATATTGCGATCAGCACACTCAAACTTTCCAAGTGTTAAAAGTCGAGCATAAAGTTGCGAACAACAAGCTATAGATTTTGCACAACTACTGATGCTTGCAAGCTTTAGATATTTCAACTTCACAAATTATACATTCGCAATCGATAGATCTTGCACAACCACATATACTTGCAAGCTTTAGATGTTACAACTTGGTGAGCCATACGATCGCAAGTTATAGATCTTGTATAACTACCGATGCTTGCAAGATTTAGATCTTGCAACTTTGCAAATCATACAATCGCAAGCTATAGATCTTGCATGACTACCGATACTTGCAAGCTTTAGATCTTGCAACTCGGCAAACCATACGATCACAAGCTATATATCTTGCACAAGAGCATATTCCCTCATAAAAATTGACACAAGAAAGCAATGGATCTTGCACATCATGAAACCCGAAGCCTTTAAAAATTTAAGAAATACATCTTGCAGCTGCGTTATGATAATTATGCAAGCTATAGATCTTGCAAAGGGGAGGGAACCTAAAATAACCAAGATAATGCGCTAGAAGCAAGCCATAGATCTTGAAACTTCGTGAACTCCATCAAAATGACTTAACCAATCGGCAAAAATAAGGGGAAGACAACTTATTAAGTGATAGCGAAGACGCAAGTGCACAATGTCACAAACAAGATTATTCAAAACACAACAAGAAAATAGCTTAAAATAAGAGATCTATCTATGCCTAGAAGCTCGCAACGATCCAGAAGAGGATGGACCACTGCAGCGACGACCATGCTCAACATCACAATGGGAATGTTCTACTCTATGCGACCGTGTCTATGTGCGATTGAAAGTGTGATAAACACACTACTCTTCATTTCTTCACTTCGTCACCTCCATTTCTTACTTCAACGGTCATATTACTGTTCCTCTGCAACTGCATCGGCGGTTGATCATGGCGTCGCCGATGCCTCCTCCACCTCCGGATCCAACTCTCTCTAAGCCCCCGGCAATCAGAAGTTTTGCCCAAGCTCTCAACACAAAACAACCCCCCTCCTATCAACCCTCCCAGATACTCCAAACCTTCACCCAATAACAGAATTCTAGGGAAAGATAGCATACATACTCCCCCCTGAAGAAGGAGAAATCCTAGCTTCGCACTACCAGAACGCCCTCGTCGGAAAGTTCATCCGAGGGAAACCGCACATGGATTCACTTCAACAGTCTTTTAAATAAATAGGTTTTAAATTGAAATTTCAATTAGGTTCTATTGATTATCGATATG
Organism: Rubia yunnanensis; assembly: GCA_037428765.1. Classification (NCBI taxonomy): domain Eukaryota; kingdom Viridiplantae; phylum Streptophyta; class Magnoliopsida; order Gentianales; family Rubiaceae; genus Rubia; species Rubia yunnanensis. Next base: position 78,279,939 of record CM075065.1, read on the forward strand.
TTTTGATCCGATTTCAGGAAAATGAAGATTATCAAAGGTGTTGGATGAAGGGCCAGTGGTCAATACAAGGCTACACAATGAAAGTGCAGAAATGGACACCAGATTTCTCTCCGTCTGTGGAATCCTCCATCGTCCTGGTCTGGGTAACTTTTCACAAAATACCAATTCATTTCTATAACAACTCTGCAATTATGGGTATAAGTAGCCAGGTAGGTAGGTTTCTTAAAATGGATGCTGCAACCATGGCCTTAACCAGACCTTCAGCTATTAAAGTATGCGTAGAAATTGATTTGTTAGCTCAGCTTCCTAAGTCAATTATGGTAGGCATAGGAAACAAGGTTGCTGAATACCCAATCGAGTATGAGGATTTGCCAACATATTGTACTCACTGCAAAATAATTGGGCATAGCAACACAAATTGTAATTTTTTGCACCCTAATCTGAGGAAAATAACTAGTAATAAGGTTGAGAATATTGCACATAAGAACAAACTAGGATCAGATTCTCACCCAACAGAGGAAGTAAACATTGAAGGAACATCTGCTCTAACAGTATCACAAAAGGAAAAGGATGTACAGAAACAAATAATTAACATAGGAATCCAAAATGATAGCAATTTTGATTTCTACAAGGTAAGTCATAAAAAAAGGAATGGTCCATTTTACTCACTCGATGATATATCTAAGCCAATAACCACATCCATTTGGAGAAAAAAGAACCCTGAACATACCTCCATAATGGAAAAGGAAACAAACACGAACACGGTGACAATATCTAATGCCTTTCAATCCCTAGAAGATAGTGAGGATGAGCAGGAAGGGGAGATAGTAGAGATTTTTCATGAAACAGTTGAATCGCAGGAAGTACCACTTGTTATTATCTCTGATGTTTCTGCTAATAAATTTATTTCCACTGTTTCCCAAAAAGAACAAGCACAATCGGAGCTTAAAGAGCAAGATCAAATAGGTCCTATAGAGCAAAGTTCCAGCAAAGAGGAAACATTGAAAGAACAATCTACAACAACCTCTGATCTGAGCATTCTGGAAAAAGAAGGAAAGCAAGAAAAGGTAAACCTTTCATTCCAAAATCTGTTAGCAGGGAATACTGATCATAGTAATGGAAAATCAGGAGAAAAAGGCAAAAACTCAGCAAAGACTAGTAGAAACCTAAGATCATCACAAAAAGCCAATCCCAAAATTTTTAAATGATAAAACACACCATAATTGGGAATGTATTAGTTTGGAATATAAGGGGAGTTGGCACTTCAATTGACAGACTTAAGAATTTGAAACTTAAACACAAGTTAGACATAATGTGCTTAATAGAACCATGGCAAGAAAATCAGAAGCTCATAAAATTTAAATATGAATTGGGATTTCAGAATGCCTACTCTGCTCATAGTGCTAAAATTTGGTTATTTTGGAACCAGTCTTTTAGCATTACTGTTATAAGCGAGACTGATCAGTATGTACAAGTGAATATAACCGATTCATTATTTTCTCTGAGCTGGAACTGTGTTTTTATTTATGCAAGTGTTCATAGACAAGTCGGAGAGTCTTTATGGAGTGATTTAAAGGCAGCTAATCTTCTTCCTTCCATATTTATTGGAGACTTTAACACTGTAGCGTCAGTATCAGAGTATAAAGGGAGAAAGTCAACCCCAAAAAAGAGCATGATGCAATTTAATAAATTTTTAAATGACCTGGATTTGCATGATATACCTATAGTAGGTAACTCTTTTACTTGGAGCAACTATAGATTTAAGGATAGATGAAAAGATTTGATGTTCCAAAGGTTAGACAGGGGAATCTGCTCATTAGAATGGCTTGATATATTCCCTAACAGTTCAATGCATGTTCTTAATAGATTGTCTTCGGATCATGCTCCTCTTCTCTTATCTGTACAAACATCTGAGGAACAAGCCCCTAGACCATTTAGATTTCAAGAGATGTGGACTAGTAGACAGGAATTTCTAAACTTAGTGGCTTCTAACTGGAACCTGGAAACTCCTTTCAGAGGAATGTATAGGTTAGTATATAAATTGAAAAGGCTTAAGATGGAAATAAAGCAATGGAACAAAACACAATTTGGTAATCTTGATCAGAACCTGATACAATATGAGAACAAGGTTAATGATTTAGAAATCTCATTTCAACAAACTCCAAATGATTCAATCTTGTCAGATTTGAATAAATCTAAACATCTTTTGATGAGGGCTCAAAAAGAGAAAGTAATCTATCTTAGGCAAAAAGAAAGGTTGAATTGGTTTAAATAAGGTGATGCAAACACGAGTTATTTTCACCACTCAATAAGGGAAAGGAGGACTAAATCTAGAATCAGTAAGATTAGGGATGAACATGGAAACTGGATCACAGATCCAACCCAGATCAAAGAGGTAGCAGTGGGGTATTATAAAGCTATATGTAATGAGGATGAACCCCAGAAACAGGGAACTTATATAAGTCATTTTCTATCTGAAATTCCTAGAGTAATAACTGAACAAGAAAATAATTTACTGCTGTCTCCTTTCCTGATCCAAGAGCTCAAGTTTGCAGTTGTTGACCTCAACAAACATAGTTCCCGTGGACCTGATGGATACTCTGGTTTTTTTTACACTACCTTTTGGGAAAATGTTAAAGTAGATTTACTTGAAGCTGCAAATGAATTTCTAACAAGTGGAAATATTCCAAAGGCAATTTCCAGTACCTGGCTAGCTTTAGTTCCCAAAAGAACAATACCTGTTACCTTTTCTGACTTCAGACCAATAAGTCTTTCTAATTTTGTGAACAAGGTATTCTCTAAGATGATGATGGAAAGTATTAAGCCTTTCATGTCTCAACTTATATCCCCTGAACAAAGTGCTTTTATGAAAGGGCGGGATATCTCTGATAACATAATCTTGATGCAAGAAATGACCAGAATTTTATCAAGGAAATCAAAAAAGCATAACTTAATCATTAAATTAGACATGCAGAAAGCTTTTGATAGGGTCTCATGGTCTTTTCTTAATTCAATCCTCCTTAAATTTGGTTTTCATGGTATTTTTGTAAACCGAATAATGCAGAACATAGCCTCAGCTCACTTTTTAGTTTTAATTAATGGAGTAGCAACAGGATTCTTTGCATCAAATAGAGGAATTAAACAGGGAGATCCCCTGTCTCCATTTCTGTATAATATCCTATCAGAGGCATTCTCCCGAGGTTTAAAAAAACTGTTTAACATGGGATACCTGCAATTTTTTGGTTTACCTAAAAAATGCCCACAGATCACTCATCTAATGTATGCAGATGATACTGCTGTATTCCTCAGTGGTAATAAGAAAAATCTGAAAAGATTTAAATATTTCTCAGTGCATATGAGCAAACTACGGGACAAAAAGTTAATTTTTCTAAATCCAACTTCTATGTTGCTCCTAACACCTCAGTAGATAGAATCCAAATTTTGAGCAGGAATTTAGGAATGGCTAGAGGAGAGTTTCCTTTTCAGTACCTAGGGATCCCCATATTTACAGGAAGGAACACTCAGAGATATTACTACCCTATATTGGAGAGAATGGAAAAAAGCATTAATAACTGGAAAAACAGATGGTTGAGTACTGCAGGTAAAATTATCCTAATAAACCACTGTTTTCTTTCAATCCCAACCCACTTGTTTGCTGTCTTAAGACCTCCAAAGATAGTACTGAGGAAAATGGAAAGGCTGGCTGCTGGTCTGTTCTGGGGAGCCAATGATAGTACAGAGGCTAGGAAAAAATGGAGAGCCTGGAGAAAAATGAGTTTTCCAGTACAAGAGAATGGGATAGGGTTTAGAGATCTTCAGGCCATAGTTGATTCATTCTCCTGTAAGCTATGGTGGAAGCTTCAAATGAACACCACTCAATGGTCTCAGCATTTGTGGACTCTACCTGAGTCTTATAAGAAATCTCAGGTATGGAAGAGAATCTGTAACATAACTGAAAAAACTAATAGTTTAACTAGAGTAATTCATGGAAAAGGTGAATGCTCCTTTTGGAACTCAAACTGGTTAGGAGAAGGTGCACTATACTATAAATGGCCTGATGATGTGGAAATTCCTTTCCCTGATATCACACTGAGCACCTTTATCCTGAACAAAGACTCTAATCTTCCTTTTGTGGAGCCATATTTGGCTACCAATATAGTTTCAATATTGCAGGATGTGACCATCAAGAACACACATGAGGATAGACTGATATGGAAATCTTCAATAGATGGAAACTTTTCAGTCAGTTCTGCCTACAAGATCCTGAGGCAGAAGGGAACAAGCATTAGACATCTGCACAAGGTATGGGCAAATTTCATACCAGCTAAAATGTCAGTACTTATATGGAGAGCTCTGAATGGAATTCTGCCTTTTGAAAATGTTCTGTGCAAGCTTGGTTTTTCACTAGCCTCTAAATGCCCTATATGCTCTAATCAGTCAGACTCTATCAACCATTTTTTAACTCCTGTAATAAGGCAACTGCAGTATGGAATAAAGTTAACAGCCTTCTGAATCTGCAAACACCTGTTTTCAGGAGTTTTAGACATTTAGTTGAATATTATCTCTCCATCAGGGTAGGCTCAAAGATTCTCAATCATGTGTATACTGCTGCTCTCATTGTCACAACTTGGCCCTCTGGACTTATAGGAACAAAATACTCTATGATAATCTTTCCTTTTCAGTGGATACATGTTTTCAGAATATCAAGGATCTGATGCTCCTAATTTTTACTGCTAATCCAGTGAAAGGTAATCTTGAAAAGTATAAGAAACTAGTTCAGGTTGGAATCATACCTAATATAACTCAAAAAAAGAAGGAAACCACAGTATCTGCAGTAAGATGGGAAAAACCAACGACTGGTTTCAAATTAACACAGATGCATCATGGGTAAATGGAGGTGACTCTTCTTGTGCTGTAGTAGTTAGAGACTGGAGGGGAGATGTGAAACACATGAGAGTCAAAACTTTTCGATCAGAATCTCCTCTACATGCAGAGTTGGAAGGTATCCTTTTTGCCTATCTTTTTTGCTTAGAACTGGATATTAGAGGTAGTATCCTTGAGTCTGACTGCAAACCAGCAGTTAAAGCAATTCAAGATCCTTATGTTGGTTCATGGAGACTTTTTACTCTTACCTGTCATCTGAATATGCTGCATAAAGAAAATCCAATCCAATATGCTCCAAGGGAAGCTAACACAGTGGCTGATTTTTTGGCAAAATATGTAAGGGAGAAATCCCTAAATGGAGACTTAAATATAATAAACTCCCCATCTTTCCTTAGAGGTTTGATTTTGCTAGATAAAAATGGAGTTCACGGAGTAAGAATAGGCACAACAAAAGGGAACACAGATCACACAAAGGATGGATTTCTAGTTTGAATTCTTTTCACGGCTTTACACAGTACTTTTTGGTCAGAGACTGCTGTTGTTTTTCTCTGTTCTTTTTGCAGATTGGAAATGCTCAGGATGAGAGGTTCAGGCACAAAGGAGCACGAGATCTTTATAGTTTGAGGAAATCTATGAGATCAAATGCTAGGTAAAGGGACATTGACTGATAAGGGTTTTGAATTCTCATCTCCCTGACTTGTTCGTGTTCCCTTATCTCGGTTTGATCTCTAGTAATGGTAGAAGATTTACACAAACCGAGAGTCATGGATGTTTTTATACTTCGCTTCCCCTTTTGTATCATCACATGAATGTTATTGTTCAGATGTAACTCTTTTTGCTACCCTCGGGGGTAATTCTACGGTTTGGGGAGCCATATATAATCCCCCCATCTATTAGGATGCTTTAATCTAAAAAAAAAGTTCTACTCTATGCGGGTTTTCTTCACCCACACAGTCCTTTCTGACCATATAGTCGTATCGCCACTTCATGTATAAATAAGTGGGATGGCGTATTCGACCCCTTTGCTCCATATGACAAATATTTTAGCATAGAATTCCTCGAAGTCATCTACAGGGCCGAACTCCTCACGATCCAGTTGCATACACATAACATTAACAATCTCTTCATATCTCATTTTCTCAGTAATCAAATTTTGTACTTCCTTTTCCAAATATGCGATCGGACAGCATCAGTCAAATAAATTCTTTCCCCATCAAAGTCCATAGTTAGATCTCCACGACCAGTAGCCCTGCAAAATGACGATGGGCGAGCCAGAAGTCTATCTTTATACTCACCACAAGCCTACTCAAGTTGGTGGATGGACGTATCAAGCTGCTCACACTTAGCTGGGAGCTGCTCATTTTCACTTTGCAACTGAGTGTCTATAGAAAACTGTTCGTCAAACTTGCTTTTCCATCCAAGAGAATATGTTGGAAGGTGGTCACATTCATCCAGATTTTTCTTCAACCGATCGAACAAGTTGTCAAGGTGAGTACACTGCTTATCAATGATAAGTTTTTTCTAATGGGCTTCATGAGTCTTTCTTGCAGCGTAACTCTTAGCCTCTTCCTGTTGTCGAAGCATCTTCACCTTAGTCAGTTTTTGTGGTGAATAAGACTGTTTCGCTAATTGCCAATCCCCCTTAAATCACGAACGAGTTCCTGGGTGTCCATTACATTCTTCTCCCACTTCGCTTCAAGATCATTAATACCTAAGAGCATGTACTTTAGATGAATGCCTAAAGACAATGCCCATTATTGAACATGGGCAGGAAGGTTGAGCGAACGCATATACACAGCAGCATATTCAAGATTAACCAAACCACGAAAAATGTCTTTGCCAAGCGATTCAACATTATAGCTATCGAGAATAAGCTTCCTGCAAGGGCATGCTGTGGAAGAAGATGGAGATGATGATGAAGTAGGAGATCCTCACCCGATATGCAAAGGAATAGACTCTACACAGAATAGACGATCAGAAAAAATAAGTTGGAGATATTCCTTCGATATATGCTTAGTAGCTTTGATAAGTTTAATAAGGCAACATACGGGAGGAGATGAAAACCCTTTGTGACAGGGAAAAAACATAACACTCCAGACATTCAACAGTTTTCAAAAAAAAATTGATCAACCATAATATCAAAGCCCTGCAAGTAAATATATATAAGGAGATCGGTCAAATTGTAAAAGGTGAACATAATGATAACATCTTTGATAGTACAACACAATACATACTTCAAAATATTGTTATGAATTACAAAAATAAGTCCTTAAATTCCATAGCGCTAAGGTTCGCTAACTTTAGTAGGAGAAATGGATGAAGTACGAACAACAACAGAACCCTCCCGGCCAATGTGCTGAACGGAGCCTTCACCAGTTGGATCACCTCCGAGGCGTACATCTTCATTAGGAATAGGTTTATGATCAGGAATGCGAACCTCTGAAGAGGTTGGGCCAAACGGAAGATCCTCAAAGTAGTCGAACGCACATCGCTTCAACTTAGACATAGAAGGTAGACTAGTAAGATGGGATAGCAGTGCAAATGGGTGACCACCATAAAAAATGCTCTTGAGGAAACCTTCATTCAGAGCCTCATTCTACTGTTCCAGAACCTTCTTGGATTTGGCCAGCTTAGGTAGCTGCTCAACCTTTTCGGTAGGGTTCAGGTTCAACAATTCAACCAAGTCCTTGCAATATCCAACATCGCAAGCACTAGTTGTGATGTCCTAAAATAAACCATAAAAGGATTTTGTCTTCACCAGTCGATCAACTAGAACCTGATGATATGCAGGCGAAGCGAGACCAGTGGTCCGTATCTCTTCCAACTGGGAATGAATCTTCTTCATCTCCTCCTTAGTGGACAGCGTGCATGCTTTGACAATGTGCTCGCTCTTCAACAACACTTGCCCGCTCCTCGGTAGCTTTAACAAGGGTGCTCAGAGCACCACACTTTGCTTCACTAGCTTTCAACTTTCCCAACATTGCGCAATCTCCTTTGACAAACCCAGAAACCCGTTCACTGGCGATTTGAAGGTTCTCACCCACCTTATTTTCAAATCAAGCAAAGAAGTGAAGCAGTTATACACTAAGAAACACACATTTAAATCATGATAATACATCAACAAAGAGAGAACATACCACAACCATTGTTTCAGAAAGTGATAACTTTGTAGGCATAGTAGGAACAGTCCCTTCCACAATCAAATCGTGACTCCGGGATAGTGGGTTTGGAAAAAAATGGCTAACACACACCTTCTTCTTAACAGGCTCCAGCTTTGTATTAGACCCATCGGTTTGTTCTTTTTGCCTCCTTCTACGAGATGTTTCATTGGACGTACGATTACCACCTCCCTTAACTTCTTTGACGAAGGACCCAGAAGCTATCGACTGAAAGGTAGCTTCATGGATCACCTCCTGATGCATAACAACCTTGGAGTCATTATTAGTCTCGGTCACCAAAGTCTCTAAGTCCTCACCATCGTCATTAGTAATGAATTTTATCTCATCAAAGCATTTGATTACATCCATATTTACAGCTTAGCACAAAAAGAAAGTTAGGTGAACATACACACATGGAAACAGTGGGAATAGCAGCAAAGAAAAGCAAGCTGGACAAAATGGAAACAACCAAATCAACGACAAGTAGAACACCTTTGCTCAAAGATCTAGCAGTGCGAAGGGCAATAGAATGCTGGCTAAGCGATGTTACAACTTCGGACTCGGCATTAAGGCAAACCCCAGCCTTAGGAAGTTTCAATTTGGGAACACCATAGTTCCAAATCGGAAAATATGGCCTACTATCATTATAAAGTTTTATATAGAAAAATTTTTCATGCCACACTCCATAATTATTGGGGAATCCACTAATGAACTCAACTGTTGGGATCACTGGATAAAGGGTGAACTCATTAGAGTTGTTCTTTACTTTGCAAAGATTGTAGAGGTTAAAAAACAAATCAATGGAGAAAGGAACAACAGCTTCTTCGCACACATGATAGAAGATAACGAAAATAGAAACAGCCTTAGGATCCAGCTGACATAAAGAAACTTTAGAATGGGAAAGCAAGTCCAAGATGTGTCGGGGCAAGGGGAAAAAAAGCCCAAACTTAAGGTAGTCTAAATAACATGATATGTAACCGGGAAGAGGAGGAGTGCGAACAATCTCAGAAGTATCGGGGGCTTTAAGTTCATACGAACACAGAAAAGGGAAGCTATGTTTTAACTCCTCAACATAGGAATCAGAGAGGATATTATTAATAATTCAAGAGCCGGCAAGGTGGTTGGAATCTCCCCGGAATCAAAATCATTTTCAGGGACGTTTGGCTCATAAATTCCAATATTGTTAAAGGAAAACATGGAACAACTCAAAATCCCTATAATCTAGACGAAAATGACATTAATTAAAATAATAAAGGCCGGAATTGACAACTCCGACCAAAAGTCCAAAAAAAATAGATCGCCGGAGAAGAAAAAATATCCCCTCAAGGAAACTGAACCACACTATGGAAATAAAGCCCTATAAATTTAGACATACACAACTTTGTTCAGAGTAAATAAATAAAAATGCCAGAGAACTTACTGGTTCAGCAGGGAAAATGAGAGAAGATCAGAGCAATAAAGATGATGGTAAAATATGAAAACGTCTAAAACTATGAGAGGTTTTAATTAAAGAAGATGAAAAGCTATGAGACAAAAAGGGAATAGTGTGTAGTTATGACGACCCGACAAAAAGTAGTTTACCTTTTTGTTAACTCGAGAAGGTGGCGGTGGTAGTACATTGAATAAGGATAGCTTTAAAGCACAAGATTCAAGGCAATTTTACGAAAAAGGAAAATGTAATGACGGATGAGGGAATTGCGGAATGAACAGCGAATACAAAGGAGCGAATCTCGGCTGCAAGATCGCAACAGCTAGATACCCACGCGATACACAACATTTAAAATTTTTAAATTCAAATTCAAAAGAATGCTTGATTCAAGTAGAGATACACAACCAAGAAGCTTACAGCACTGCTCAAAAGCAGTTCATATCGTAGAAAAAACTAATTGATTATTACACATATGTTTAGGGCAAAATAGTAAGTTGAAAAGCAGCTCCTGAACAAGGCCATAGTTTTGTGTAGTTTTAACTTTGTGGCTGGGGGGCTTATGGTGTATATGTATCCAAGTGGTTAAAAGACTGATAGCCGCTAGGCCCAGCCAATCTCATTCCATAACGAAAAGAAGCCATTTCAGCCCAAGGTGCATATCAGCTACACATAGGACTTCTAATCGTGCCAAAGAATGTGGGTGGAGAAACATGGAAGGAACAACGAACACGAAGCCATGCACACAGAACGTGATGATCATGTTGTGATCCATGATCTTAATTCCTAAAAACAAGGTATCACAACCATATCAGCCTATAAATACAACAAGCTCGAGTGGAGCGAAGGGAAGCGTGAATATCCTCAGAAATTCCAGATCTTAAAGAGGAAGACTGACTTGATCGTCAAAACTTTTCTCCCGGAATCACTTCCGGGATTAGTTTTGTAGGGGAACAGATTCACGGAGTGAATAAGAAAGAGTTTGCCTGACTGGATCACCACATCACAACTATATCCAATTCTCTTCACTTCTACGACTCAGCTTTGAATGACATAATTACATCTCCAGACCTCTCCTAAACAATGGTAATAACTACTAGATATAATACACAAAATACAATACATCAAATTCCCCCATACTTAGAACTGGCTTGTTCCGAGTAGGTTAAAAGAAAAATACTCTTCCAACATAATGCACAACCTTTAGCAGGGAGCTGATACCTAGAAGTTGGCACATGGAAAATTTGTGAAGATATCTTGCGTAGCTATAGTCGAGAATAGAGGAATTCTTGGTTTTTCCTTTTAATTTTCTTTATGCATGAACGAGTTTATGTAGCATAGGGTTAGGTGGTAGCTAAATCATAGTTTTGTAATACCTGGAAGGGAAAAGTGATTATTGAATACAACCTATACCCACCGCCTGGCATGTATAATTCTACGATGCATTACAATATTTCTTTCATCATTGATGCCTAAAAATCGAGATAAACGGTCAAGCTCGGTCATGAACTCTTCTTCACCCTCTTCCCCAGCAGAAACCCCAAATAGTTCCATGCAGGAAGAAGGAAAAGTTAGAACCAACACTAATAATAAGTCCAAATACTTACACAAAAATCAGAAAGACTTGTTCAAAGAACAAGCAAAAAAAAACTCAACCCAACAAGGAGAGTGAAAGACTTGTTCAAAGGAACAAGTAAAAAAATCTCAAACCGTCAAGGAGAGTGAAAGACTTGCTCAAAGGAACAAGCAAACAAATATCGACCCAGCTGAGAGTGATATGCCTATTTTTTAGCTCCGATTTTTTGGTTAGCACCGAGTTTTCAACATGTGCTAATTTTAGCACCGGGTTTTTTGTTAGCACCAATTTTTTAACATAGTCAAATTCTTAGGGAGAGATATTCACATAATCAAACATGTAAAACCATGTTCCAGAAACTAACATATATAATTTCATACGAGTCTAGCATGGCACAAACCTTACTCATGCTCCATTCATGATCGAGGCAATTTTTAAGTAACGAAACCCACATCTTAGGTGCAGAAAGGTTAACAAAATAATCAAATCCAAGTCCACCTTGAGAAGTAGGCTCACATAGTCAAGGATAAAGAGTTGCCAAAGAAGTGATAAGATTGAATAATCTTAGGCACAAAAGGAGAAGCTTAGTCAAAAGGGTTACACAAGATTAAAAAGAAGAAGAAAAAGATGTTCAATGAATAGCTCATGCCCTAAATCACTTAAACCAGCTTCTAAATTTGTTATTTCAAGATATTACGAACATGGATCTTAGGCTCACACGATTGCATCAATCCTACAATGTAAATAAATCAATTTCCCTAGATCAAAGTTACACACATCAAGTAAAAAGGTCTATGAAACCACAACTGACATTTTAAAAAGTAAAAAAAAAACCCTTAGATTGCCTCAAAACAATGAAAAAAAATTAAACATGTGAACCTGACCTATAAAATACTTAATAGACTTAAAAGCAAATATGCAAGAGTGCTCACATCTTCGGCAATTTTGATTATGTTTAGATGAAGATGATGCAGTATGTCATTCACCAGAATGAGATATAACAAAATATCCTTGTCAACATATTGGTTGCAGTATCTGCAAAAGATGCTATCTGTTATGAAAGGAATAATCTCCGGCAGAAAACTATCACGGCATGATAAGAGTACATCATCCTCAATGCGGATTAAAACTTAGTACAACCAATATGGCCAGAGTTATAATTGAGGATCGGAAAATAATTTCTAGTGACACTAGAGTTATAGCTTTAAAGTATGTAAGTAATGATTACATAAAGCAAATGATAATCAAAGTAAAGAAAAGTTTACTTAAATCGATAAGTTAAAGGACTTACTCCTCCATGTCACCCGTAAATGAAGCAAAACCATTGTGTGTACATCATTGATGGAAGTGAGTGAAAGTTAAAGACATCAATATGATACTCCTCCACCCACCTGAGAGGCATTAACCCAGAAATCAACTATAGTACCAACTTCTAACAAAAAGGAAAACCTATTAAACTGACTTGAGGAAGGCCAGATATGCTACCAATTTAAATTTGAAAGAAGGAAGTGCAACACATTTTGATCTTGTACCCTAGAATTTAAAATTGCTCAAAAAGATAGTACATTTATACATCCTCAGAATGGATATAAAGTATGAAGTATCATAGTATTAGGACCCTGAAGAGGAAATAATGGACTGCACAAATGGCAATGCCTTGATCCAAAGGGCTCTATCAGTGACTATCACAGAAGAAGCTAGCACAATACGGACCAAACTCTAATTATTATGTGTACAAACTTTTTTCCAACGAAATGGATAGGAGTCCATTTATGAGCTAATACAACCTATGTTCTCCAAATGTTATATCTTTTGTTTTAAACTAGCTATAAGCATACATCCATGCCCATGTAGTAAAAATTGAAATATGCCGAATCAACAAAGAAACTTGGTTAATGCAACACTAATGCTAAGGCAAAGCAATGTGATAATCTAGTCATCCTACATGCAAACTAGTCCTTGTTGACATTCCGGTATTATGAAATATGGACAAGTCACTTACAAATGTTGGATGACACGCAATTTACTAGAAATACAGTGGAATCTAAACATGTCATAATTCACCCATCAACGCAATTTTTTAGATTACCAGAATGAATATAGCAATCATTTGAACCATCATAAAGCAATAACCCAACCATCTCATCTGCTGCAGCGTAAGAATGGACTATGTCTAAGAAGACCAATAATCTAAGACCTGCAAACAAAAGAAGAAACACATCTTTAAAATATTAGCTGCATATCAATACGGGTTAGGTTGTTATTAGAACTCTCAAGAAGAATCCACATATGTAATGCCATATTGGTTAGTTATAAGAACAAATTAAGAATAACGAACCATGTCCAAAGGAGAACAAGAAGTGGAAGAACATGTTACAAGGGATCAGAGGTAAAGAATGAGGCAACATAGATGACTTATTGACGAGTTCTTACCATTTCAGATGAAGCCCTATTTTAGAGGGTGAGTAAACTGGAGTTTGCCACCACCGTCGCCTCGTCCCGCCACCACATCCGCCTTGTCCCGTCCCCGCTGTCACTGCCTGACGTCGCCGTCTCACCACCTCTGCTACACCTGTGCCATCACATCGCAGTGTCGCCGCCTCACCACCTCCTAGCTCTACCCTAGCTTCGATAGAAACCCACGCCACCAGTCACCAGAAAGAACCGTGCCCCTACCTCCGCCCTAGCTCCGCCACCTCCTAGCGATGCTCTAACTCCACCAGAAACCCACACCACCAGCCACCAGAAAGAACTGTGCGCCACCACTGCCCTAGCTATACCATCCCTACCTCTGCCCTAGCTCCACCACCTTCTAGCTGGGCCAAAAACTCTATTCCCACCGCACCGCTTTGCCACCGCTGCTCTACAACTGCTCCAATCGAACCACCATCGCGCCACCGCTGATTCATCTACAATTGAACCACCACGCTCACACCTATCCAGCCACTGTCGATTGTCAATTAGTCGAGCAGCGGTGAGGAACGCAAAGGACGAATTTTGGGAAGAAAGAAAGATAATGAAGAAATGAGGGCAGGGTTTCCTTTTTTATTTTTTATCACAGGGGTATAATAGTAATTTCACTTATTTCCAGCCATATTTTTATTTGTATTTATATATACTAATTCAAATAAAGTTTGACTATAGATTAGTTAAAGTCAACTTTGTTATAAGTGTTTACATAGTGAAAATCGAGTAAAGTTTGACCGTTAATTAGTTAAAGTCAGCTTAGTCACTAGTGTTTCTATACACAGAGAGAGAGAGAGAGAGAGAGAGTCAAGTAAAGTTTGACCGTTGATTAGTTAAAGTCAACTTAGTCACTAGTATTTATATATAGAAAGTCAAGTAAGGTTTGACTGTTGATTAAACAAAGTCAAACATTATTATTAACATTTAATCTATACTAATTCATATAAAGTTTGACCGTTAATTAGTTAAAGTCAACTTTGTTATTAGTGTTTATTTACTGAAAGTTATGTAAAGCTTGACTGTTAATTAGACAAAGTCAACCTAGTTGTTAGTGTTTATATATTGAAAGTCGAGTAAAGTTTAACTGTTGGTTAGTTAGAGTCAGCTTAGTCACTAGTATTTCTATATAGAGAGAGAGTGAAGTTACGTTTGACTGTTGAAGTCAACCTAGTTATTAGTGTTTATATATTGAAAGTCGAGTAAAGTTTGACCGTTGATTAGTTAAAGTCAGCTTAGTCACTAGTGTTTCTATATAGAGAGAGTCAAGTAAAGTTTAACCGTTGATTAGACAAAGTCAAACATTTTAATTAGTATTTATTATGTACTAATTCAAATAAAGTTTGACCGTTAATTAGTTAAAGTCAACTTTTTTATTAGTGTCTATTTATTGAAAGTCAAGTAAAGTTTGACCATTGATTAGACAAAGTCAACCAAGCTATTAGTGTTTATATATTGAAAGTCAAGTAAAAATTGAATGTTGATTAGTTAAAGTCAGCTTAGTCACTAGTGCTTCTATATAGAGAGAGTCGAGTAAAGTTTGACAGTTGTTTAGTTAAAGTTAGTTTAGTCACTAGTGTTTCTATATAGTGATGGTCAAGTAAAGTTTAACCGTTGATTAGTTAAAGTCAACTTATTCACTGGTATTTATACATGGAAAGTCAAATAAGGTTTAGTTGTTGATTAGACAAAGTCAAACATTTTTATTAGTATTTATTATATACTAATTCAAATAAGTTTGACCGTTAATTAGTTAAAGTCAACTCTTTTATTAGTGTTTATTTATTGAAAGTCAAGTAAAGCTTGACCGACGATTAGACAAAGTCAACCTAGTTATTAGTGTTTATATATTGAAAGTCGAGTAAAGTTTGACCGTTGATTAGTTAAAGTTAGCTTAGTCACTAGTATTTATATATAGAGTCAAATAAGGAGGTTCGAGTCCTCGAGGCAGGAGGTTCGAGGGCTCGAACATGAAGTTATCGAGGCCGGAGGTTCAATGACTCGGGCTCGAGGCTCGAGGCTCGAGGTAGGAGGTTCAAGGTTCAAGGGCTCGAGGTAGAGGGTTCGATACACTCGAGGGTTCGAGGGCTCGAGGCCTGAGGGTTCGAGGGCTCGAGCGTGAAGTGATCAAAAATCCCCACATTCGGGATCGAGGCTGGAGGTTTGAGGGCTCGTGGTAGGAAGTTTGAGGGCTCGAGCGTGAAGTTGTTGAAAATCTAAAAATTTTAAAATTAGAATTTTTTAATTGAAAATATTTGCTCATTAGTAAAATTACCAGTATACCCCTGACTATACCGGAAAACCATTTAGTCTTACCTGAAAACCACCTTTGGGGACCAAACAAACTATTTTGAATTTGTTGGATACCGTCTAAGGGTTGATTTGCAAATGGGGACCAAAACATTGTATAAGATACTTTGTAGGGGACTAAAAAAATAATTTAGTCTTGTATTTATGTATACTAAATCAATTAAGGGTTGAACGTTAATTAGCTAATGTAAACAAATTTTATTCTTATTTGTATATATTAGGTCAGTAAAGGTTGATCGTTGATTAATTTAACTCAACTTAGTTATTAGTTAAATTCAACAAAACAAATGAACGATTTTGAAAGTTAAAAAAAATAGCTTAGAGCAGATGTGCACCTGCTCTGAGCTCATGAAACTTCTAGGAATATTATTTGAAATTTGTGGAAAATATTTTGGTGGAAAAATTGAACTTTAAAATATTTCGATGAATATATAGAATTTTTTGGTGAGAAGATTGAATTTTAAAATTTTTTGGCGATTACATTGGTGGGAAATTTTTTTTGACGATTTCTTTGGCGGGAAAAATTTAAAACTTTTTAGCACCAGTTAAAACCGATGTTATTTTCTTCCAAAATTGGTGCTATACTTTAATTTTTAGCACTGGCTTTTAAAACCGGTGCTATTTTAAAATTTTTGGCTATTTCTTTGACGGAAAAATGAATTTTGAAAAATTTAAGCACCTGTTTTTATTTTTTTTTAAACCGGTGCTATTTCTTAATTTTAGCACCAATTTTTAAAATCGGTGCTATTTATTACAAAAACCGGTGCTAAGTTTTAATTTTTAACACCAGTTTTAAAAATCGGTGCTATTTTTTTACAAAAACCAGTGTTATTTTTAAATTTTTTGCACCGATTTTTAAAACTGGTTCTATTTAATAAGAAAATTTGTGCTATTTTAAATTTTTTGGCGGAAAAATAGAATTTTACATATTTTTAGCACCAGCTTTTAAAAAATGGTGCTCATATTTCCAAAACCGATGCTATTTTATAATTTTTGGATATTTCTTTGGCGGGAAAAATGAAATTTTCAAATTTTTAGCACCGATTTTTAAAAACCGGTGCTAATATTTTCCAAAATAGGTGCTATTGTAAAATTTAGCATCGATTTTTAAAAAATCGGTGTTAAAATTTTAAAAATTGGTGTTAAATTAACACCGATTTTTAAAATTGGTGTTGAAATTAAAAAAATTGGTGCTATTTAATTTTTTGCACCAATTTTAAAAATTGATGGTAAAAAACCGATTCTAGAGGGAGGTCTATGTGGTAGTGTCAAAGTCAGACTGGAGGGCAGTCCCCAACAGAAGTCTAGCCTCGACGCCACCAAGAACAAAGGAGACGATCATGGACATGACATCGGTGTAGAGCCAATCACGCTGCCCAGCTAGACAACGCTTATCCTCCCTAAGGCTAAGGCTCATCACCTTTGCGCGCTGCACAACTACCTCTCCCTATAGCTTAGTGATCCTTACCCCCTTTTCTCTAATAAAAGCTATTTTCGCCTCCGTGTCCTCCAAGATCCAGCTCACCTCGCGCTTCTTCTCAGCCAATTGACGTTCCATATCTCCTTGACCGGCCAAATTCGTGGCGACCAGCAACCTCAGCTAAACAGAAATAAAGCCAAAAAATTACAAGATGAGAACACTAAGCAAAGGTAAAAAAGACCAAGGCTTTACCTCAGCTGCAACAACCGCAGCAGATCACATCGATTCTTGCATCTTGACAGCCACTCTTGGACATGGCTGGAAGGAAGCGCGTTCTCCACGAAGCCCCGAAGCTGTGCAGGGTTGTCCAGAACGACCCGAGAAGAGGGGGCAGAAACTGACTTGGGAGGCTCAGAATCTGGTAAGATCCCTGCACAGAAGAATCAAATGAGTCATCCTACACTTCCTCAGGGACATTCCTAAGGCGGAGCGATGGCTCACACCAGTCCCCGAACACCATCTCGGGAGCGCTTAGCAGGCACCTTAGCATCCTTGATGGCCTATTTTACCTCAGGGACGTCCTAATCTGATACAGTAATGATGCAGTCAGCTGACTGGGAGCCATCAGGGGTAGAGGATATTACTACAACCTCAATCTTAACCGAAACATGACCCTTAGACTTGAAGGAAGAAAAAGCCTTGCACAAACTTGCTCACGTCTATACCTGCCAAAAAAGCACAAAATCCACAATAAATAAGTAGGAAAGTAAGAAAAAAAACCCAAAAAATAAATGAAAAGGAAAGCTCTATACCACTACGCACACAAGAAGAAACGACAGCCCTATTATTAATGCATTAGAATATTACTTAATTGTAATTATATTCTATTATATTTTTCTAACTTGTATCATTATCATGCACCACTATATAATGTATCATAAGTTTATGAATAAATAGAGATCATTACCCTTATTTTCCATATAGTGTGAGAGCCTAAAATCCTGAAAGCTTAAAGAAAATTTTCTTGTCATTACCGAGCTCCAGCGCTACCGCCTCAATCGCGCATCTTCCTCACGCACCGCCGCCTCAGCCATGCATCAGCTCTTTTTCCGTTGCTTGCCATCGTCCAGTAGCGGTGATCCGTCACCCATTCGATCCGATCGAGCGTTGCTTGACACACGTCGATCCCACGCCTCACGCGACGCCGTCATCGTCTCCACGCGCCACCGCATGTTGCTCATCCAATCTGTCGTTGGTTATTGTACCTGCTACTTATCTATACCTGATTTTACACTATGTCTGACTCCGGTGGAAATCCCAAAGAACAGGCCCATCTTGATGCTACTCCTGAGGTTCCGAAGCTTCAGGATATGAGTGGTTATGATGTGATTGCGACTTTACTGAAGCAGTTGCAACTGCAATATGACCCTCTGACTGTTGTACCTATTGGTCGTATGTCGATTGATCCTTACGTTATTGGCTCTGGCGATGGTCTAGGTTTACAACTTTTACCGAACATGCTGAAAGGTCAAGAAAATTACATTGAATGGTCTAATGCGATGTGCCGCGCATTCCATGCCAAGAACAAGATTGGGTTCATTGATGAATCCATTACCAAACCCCAGGATGGTCATCCTGATACTGCTGATTGGCCTAGGGTTAATGCTACTCTTGTCTACTGGATCTTGCAAACCATGGATCTGGTGTTGAGATCTTCTACAAGCTCATTTTCCATAGTTGAGGAACTGTGGGATGACCTGAATGCACGATTTATTCTTGGCGATGGTATGAAAGTTTTGCAAATATAAGAGGCTAATTAGAGTTGCAGGCAGAATGGTCAGCCCATCGACATTTACTTTGGCAAACTGAATAAGTTGTTTGCAGATTATCACTGCATGAGGCCCCCACTAGTTTGTGACTGTGAAGAAAGCAGGCACTGTGCCATTGCAATATTTCTGCTAGAGTCTTCCGAGAGAGAATGAAGGATTTGATCTACCAATTCATCTCTAACCTCGACGAAGGCTTTCACACCTTGCGATTACATATCATGAGCATTGATCCAATGCCACATGTCATGAAAATGTATGCCCTTGTTGCTCAGGAGAAGAATCATAGAGCTGTCATTCGAGCTTGTGAGCCTTCTTCTAACTCCATGACATATGTTGCACGGCGCCCACCACCTACAAGTTCTTCGCCAGTTATTCAATCTGCATCTGACCACTTAAATCTTGTTTCTACACATTGTCTTCACAAGGGTCAAGATAAGGATTCATGCTTCCAGATCTTTGGTGTACCAGAATTGTTCAAGGAGTTGAAGGAGAAAGCCAGCACCGCCAAGAAGACAGCGCCAGCCTCTCGGCTAACCGCTGCCGCCGTAACCAGAGGTTCTGCCTCGGCACTTCCTCTCCCGTCACCGTTCGCTAGGTCTGCCACATCGCCGCCTGGTCTAGTGGCAGCGGCTTCCTCTGGCCACGTACCTACCCAATATGACTTTGGCCCGCTCTGTCTGATAACCACTAGAGCACGACCATGCATTTATTTAAACAGCTTAATTATCTTACTGACAATGAGTTTGGTAAGTCTACTTTACCATGGATACTTGATTTGGGAGTCTCATATCACATGACTGGTGACAAAGGTTCTCTTACTGATCTTATGTTATTGATACGGTGAACGTTGTTCTGCCTGATAGCTCTGTGTCATCCACCACCCAATATGGTTCTATTTACTTTGGTGTTGTCACCCTTACTCATGTGCTATATATACCTATTTTGCGGTGCAACTTATTATCATGGTCTAGATTGTTATCTGCCTTTAAACCAACTGACTTTCCAATGGAGTAACAATATAATTTGGCACGTGTTGAAGGTCTAGCCTACTATGACCCTGAGCAGTATAGACGTCTGGTTGGGCGCCTGATATATCTGACTATTACACATCCTGAACTTAGTTATTCGGTTCATACCCTTGCGCAATTCATGAAAGTCTTCTTGTGTTCCTTATTGGCAAGCTGATGTTTGTGTGTTACACTACCTGAAGAGCCATCCAGGTCAAGGTTTATTTGTCTCTTCTAGTAGTACGTCACAATTGACTGCTTACTATGATTCGGATTAGGCTACATGCCTAATTACTCGGTGCTCTCTTTTTGGATATTTTGTGATGATTGGTGATTCTCTGATTTCTTGGAAGGCTAAGAAGTAACCTACTGTTTCTCGCTCTTCTGCTGAAGCAGAGTATCGTACTATGACTGTTACCTGTTGTGAGTTGTTATAGCTTAAGTCTTTACTGAAGGACTTAGGGGTTATGCACTCTTCTTCTATGCGATTGTTTTGTGAAAGTCAATCTGTTCTTCATATTGCGGCAAATCCAGTTTTTCATGAACACACAAAGCACATTGAAGTTGATTGTCATTTTGTCCGAGATCTCGTTCAATCTGACATTATTGTTACTCAGCATATCTTCATGTCAAACCAACCCGCATACTTGTTCATTAAGTCTATCGAATGTAACCAGTTTCATTCCTTGCTTCGTAAGTTGGACATTTATGATCCACATGCTCCAACTTGAGGAGAAGTATTAAGGAAATAGAATATTACTTATAATTGTAATTATATTCTATTACATTTTACTAGCTTGAGGTATCATGTACCATTATATAATGTATCATGAATTCATGAATAAATGAGATCATTACCTTTTTTTCTAGACCTATAAAAGGTATGCAAAGTTCCTTGAAGAGGCTTTCAGTTAAGAGATATTGGTAGTTAAGGGAGAACCGACTCAATGCTTGAATTTCTAGCCATATCGCCTCCATATCAGATTCATAGGGGCGGAGTTTCTTAGACTGGCGGGGAATCAGAAGGGTGAAGGTTACTATGAGGTGCATCTTTCTCCTCCCTGACAAAGATGAACTAGTCCTTCTAATCAAGGTGAGAAGGAAGGTCTAGGAAAATCTTATCAAAGCCTAGCGTGTCACTGGTGAGGAACTTCAGACGGACCTAGTTCCTTCAACAGAAAAATAAAACCATTAGAATTGGTCAATCATCGGACTATAGACTGAGAATAACACATGGCTTCAACTGTGACAACCGCCCGAATCTAATTGGGGGTTATCTGATACATGAGGTATCTATAGTAGCGAAACACTGACTTTGGTTAAGGGGAAATGATGTCTGCAAATGTTAATAGACTCGACATACACAGGAACAGTCCCCAGAGGAGCTTGCAACACAGTTTTCCCCTTCTTTTGTAAAATGACCGAATCCTCGGAGATCTTATCACCATTAGGAGAAACCCTTAACCGATTAAACCAAACATCACGCTCGAAGGGCTGGGTCTAATAAGTGACTTCACCTATCCTAGATTTGCTACTAACACCCATGGCGCAAAAGAAAATGACAAAGGGGAAAAAGCAGAGGAGACGAGGAAGATGAAAGTTCCTGGTAGTGGAGAGTAATTTTGGGAATATAAAAAATTTGAAAAATGAAAAAATGTAACTAGGAGATTAGAGGAGTCAATATATGCATGAAAAGCAACAACTGCCACCCCAGTTGTCCAATCATTGGCTGGAGAAGTGAACCGTCTGACGTTCGTCAAAATGGCTACATTTCAAAAACTATAAACCCAGTTGTCCAATCATTGGCTGGATAAGTGAACCGTCTGAAATTCGTCAAAATGGCTACATTTCAAAAACTATAAACCCGGGCCATGGCCGCGTGTGGGTGTGCGTGTGCGTGTGTGTGTGTGTGTGTGAGGGGGGACTTGATAATTATTGGCCCAATAAGTTTTCAACCCATCTATCAAGCTCAAATTCAAAACTGCTAGTCTAGGGGAGAATCACGAGTTTACTGTAGCGGTGCACTAGAACCAAGTTTGCGTTGCCCAAAGAAGAATGCCGCACAAACCTTTTCAATGTTAGCAAATTTTCTCTATCCTAAATGGTGTAAATACATGCTCTCGAAAATGGCAATTGAGATTATCCCTAACTTCATATCACTCGAAGGTGGATTTTGTGGTTTGCGGGATGAAAAGAAGGACTACGAAGAACAGCGATCGCTGCCGGCATCAGCCAGGACCCATCTTTGCCAAACCTGCCCACTGGTGTAGAATATTAAATTATTTTGTGTGGCGGCTTGGGGAAAGGAGTTTCATCAATGGAATTTAGAGGTCTTGAAACGCGATAAGGAGAGTACAAGATGGAATCATTCATAGACTCATTTACACTGCTCCGTCTTGCAAGGAGGAAGAGGATTCCGGACCTGGAAGAAGCATGGACTGTGTGGTCGCTGAGGAGGCTGCAGAGGAGTGGTTTTACTGAATACCATTTGCCGAGAAGCTCAATCATATAAAATGCAAAACAATTGTGTGATTATGAGTTTCGGAAATATTTACCTAGCATTGTAGAATTGTTAGAATTAGTATGAAGCAATGTTGTTTGCTAGCAATTTGTTAGAAAATCTAAGTTGCCATCTATGTTATCACTAAATGCCCTGATACCATTTCAATTTGAAATGGCCTTGAACTTAAAAACAATCTGGCAAGAAAGTTTGTATGGCTAAAATGCGAACAAGTAGTCTCTACTAATCGCAGTATTTATATAGAGTTGTAGTAGTAATTTAACATGGTTCAATTTTGTTACATCAGTTTACCTTTTGTATTATTGTGTGTCAAGGGTTAGCGGTGAGTAGCATGTGACATAGTAATCCATATTTTGTTGTGGGTTTACATAAATAGTTTTTGTATAATTAGGTATGGATGTAATCTACTTAGGCCATCTCCAATGGAAGAATCATTCTGTTTCACATTTGATATCTGAAGATTGTGGAACTCCAATTGTTCTTTATTTTTGCATTTGATACTCACGGTATGTATAGCAACTGGCATAATTTATCGTCTAATGTTTAAACTTCTAATTTCTCACTTGCAGGACTGTCCATGGAACTTTTAACTCCATTTCTCTCTTTCCCATTTTGCCAATCGTATACCCTAAACTGTACACGCTAAACTCTTTCTCGTTTAACTTTCTACTTGTTGATTTTATCAATTAACCTTCTTTGCAGTTAGTTTATATAACGAAATTATTTATTTTATTCTTTTATATTAATTACATGATTTAGTTAGCAACCCCCCGCTCGAAGTTATTCGAATTCCATATGGAGAAGGTAGTAAGTAATTAAGCGAATTTGTAAATATATATGCGGGGATGTGGGCCGAGGGATGTAATTGGGCTGAATTAATGTGATTATTGGCCAAATATAGGGAGGCCCTTGGAATGGTTTCATGACCTGGTAGAAGGGATGCTACATTGTGTGTGTGCTTAATTCTTGTGATGATGAGTCTAAATAGGAATCCCTTGGACGGTTTCATGATCTGACCTGGTCATTTATTGTTAGGTTATTTTTTTTTTTGGTAATGTACACTTAGTAGTTTAGAAATTTGCACAAGATTGACTTGAAACTTAAAATTAGTGTTCTCGGACGTCCAAATTAGTCGGTGATGAAGAAACTAAAATTAGTATATATCGGATGATCGCCTATTGTCCACCCTCTCATTACGTATTAAGTGTGTTTGATGTTTATAATCTCGTTTGAAACACTACTTCTATGGTTTCAAATTTGAAGAACACATTAATTCCACGTGTAACTTGCTAACATAGGACAATGTCAATGTTTTTGTTCTACATTATCCACTTGATACGTTAAATTTTTTTGAAAAGCATTGTCCTTAAGGATGTTGCGTGCTATGTTTATGGGGACGAACATGACTTGTAGGTTAGATGCGCAATTTGCGATACGAAGAGCATAGTTCACCCTGGTTCTGAGGCAAGTATTTTGCTGAAAGTGGATTGTAGTTATAATTTATTGTAAATGATTATGTACGTCAAATTGAAATCCCAATTCAGTAGTGATAGTGGATTGTAGGTATACGTTTATGGTTATGATAAAATATGACCAAGGAAATCAAAATTATGTTTATAGTCCATTACCTCGTCAATATTCAGTTTTTTGTAAACTGTTTGTACAACCGGTGAAGTTGTCCATAAGGTGCATTACCATTAACCACAACCTGATTTGCACCTAGTTGTATACCAGTGCAGTATGACCCTTTTATATGTGAAGTCGATGAATGGATTTCAGCAGCTATCCCCCAGGCGAAAGAGAAGGCACCAAACATAAGAACCCTAATAATTCACAATTAGAATGATTTAGTTGAAATCAGAATCTGCACATATTGTTTACTATGCATGGAAACACACCACTTTTCCAGTTATTATCCAATGGATAGGACCCAAAATACCAACTAGGATTTCAAATGTACAACTATCCAACCATGTTCATTTATTGTTTGAGCAGGAAAGGCAGACATGATTCATAAACTCCCGTGGGAAACCTTTTAATATCAGATGATTCCGAAATGGTACATAGTTATGAACATATACTCAACATTTCGACAAATTAGATTACAATATAGCTTTCAACAATGGTGATAACTATCGATATTGTTCCAAAATAGCTAACAATCCCAGTTTCATCCTAAATAGACTTACTGTCTCAAGGTGTTATTGCCACAAATAAATGCACGTAGTCATTAATTGTTTTTTCTAGATAGTAAAATCAATTACCAATCCTACTACAAGTGAACAATAATGTTGGAGGTATCTTGATTGATGAGTTGTAATAGAAATTGTAACTTAATATAACTTTTGCAGTTATTTTCCAGTCTTCTTGACCATCATGCTTTCAGTTGTCAATGAAGTTCAACGTTAATGTGTTGAAGTTAACAACTAGGAGTAGGTACTGGTTTTTTATTTTGTATGACACAAAGAGGTGTTTCTTGCACACGAAGTACAAGCAGCAGATAGGAATGCAATACATTGTTAATGGTGAATGCATCTATTTCAAAAATACTGATGAGTACCAAGTGTGATTGATGGATATCAATTTTGTAGAGACACAAGCATTTCTTCCAGTGTATCAATATGTTCTCAGTTGTCAAGAGACAAGTCTCCTGCATTATGATCAGCGCAGTATCATATGCCTCTAACATATGAATTCATTGTAGTAAAAACTGCAGAACTGATATGCTAGAGTTTGTAACTATGCTTTGTTTGTGATAGTGGTCTCATTATTGATGGACTAATTACCGGGTTGAACAGGTCTAGGGCGGCAAAGGGTATGTGACGTTCCCTCCATTCGTAGTTAAGAAATCATGACCAAACTGAAATCACCATAGGGGATAAGACCTAATTAGGGTCAAATGTTATCATATGAGATCTGTTTAGCTCGGTAAGTCCCTTGCCGTTATCGAACAATGATTCCCTACACAAATATTTGAATGACATTTGTCAGCATTACCTCCAACTGGATGTAACTTTACCTCTCAATTAGTAGTCAGCAACTTCCAATTCTTCCATTGGAAGACATGAATAACTCAGAGCAAGTGTTGCACAAACTGCTGTAGAATATAGCATTGGGATTAGCCAAGATGTGACCTTATAAGTACCTTCCCCATTTAGTTTGATGGTATTCATAGTGACATGGAGATCAGCAATATGTGTCATTGTGGCTAGTTGATCTACATTGTTGGCCCTTATTCCAATATCCGGAACATGATCACTAATTAAACCCGGCGTGTTCTTCAGAAACTGCACATAACTTTTGACGTATCCCAAGTTCCTTATAACTTTATCAATGTAGTCATTCGCAAAGCGGGGTTCAGATATATTGAGTTACGTAGGTGATCCCACCTTTGAACTAACAAGCCCCAAAATATATTTGTTCCTTCTAACTTGATCATCCATGACCACCTGAAGGTCACAAGCGAGGAATGCAACTGTGCATTCATTTTCCTACAAGAAGGACAAAATGTTATGTGAGAACAAAACAGACATATTTTGGACTCGTCGCATAGGTTTCCAACAATGTAATAATAGCAAGTGGCTTCGTGGTGATGAAATTTAAAGAAATACAATGGAAACCTAGGCATAATACTAATGAACTAGAAGTGTTTTGTTATAATTAAGTTGGTCAAAAAGAAATTTTGTTGTGTTTGACCTCTCAGTTGTAGTTGTAGATGAACATGAACAAATGTTTTCTGAATCATAGTTTAATATAGACCTAGCTAATCTGATAAAGATGCTAATTAAGGAATTTATGTACATGGAAATGAATTGATAGTGACACATATATCTTAAATTGGTGGTAAACTCACCTCACGTAAGAGCTCAGCCAATCGACAATCGTCGTGGAATAGCGACCGGATGGGAAAAGATATGACCTTTCTGGAGTGTCTTGTAGAGCGCTTAGGATGCACCCGGTGGCTGACCCTACTTGACGTCGGAATCTGGGAAGTAGTGTTGAAATGGAGGTGGGTACCATCTAACATTTTGGTCGGCCAACTAAGTACATGAGTGTGACTCCTGTCAGATCAACCTAGTGCCGATGTCTCATGTTCCATACAATGGGACATTTTTTTATTTGACAATGTCACATCTTCTCTTTGCTCATACAGAGTTTGGTGCGACAATTATGGCTCGCAGGAGTTCATCAGTGATGGGTAGAGAAGAAAGTTTTCTGATTTAACTGTGGATTTGTTTCCGTAGTGCAAGGCTGTAGTGGTGGTGTTGTGGTGGCCGGTGTGTGTTTACTAACTATTGATCAGGCGGGTTGACATCTAGTACGAGTTGGAGTCAAGAGGTTGGTGTGGGGGTGAGGGTGGAAGCTTGGAAAATGCTGCACCCTATTCTTTACTGAATCTTATTCTATCAATATCAAATTTTGGTTAATTGGATATTTGTTTGGAAGAATAAAATTTGGGTAGCTTACCCCTGTCGCTGAACATTTCCACAGAATTATCATTGTACTCCATATCAATTTGGAAACATTATCGAGTAATTCTTTTGTTAAATTGCCACAAATGACCGTAGTCGTCACCTAATAGGATGGAGAAATATTGATGCTAAATATTTCATTGAGGTTCTTTCTCTAGTGAAAGTTGATTTATTATGAAAAGTCATTCATTGTATTTAAATTTAAAATTTTGTATGACTGTTACATTTCTTTATGTGATTTTGGAATGGTTTCAATTTAGAGTTTTTAAAGGGCAAAACTGAATGACCCGTTTGGAATATACTAACAACCGATTAAACCTACCCGACCTCCACCCCGACTAAGAAATATGAAACATAAATTAGACAACAACGTTTGTAATGCAATAGACCCACGACTGTAATATACATATGATCATTTTCTTCATTGCTCAAGATGATGAAATGTCGATGAAAAAATTGTTTTACTAAACGCGTTTCAAATGTACGATTTATACTTTCCTCGCAAATGATGTCAACCTTAAATTTAATGAATGATATACACCTAGTTGAAATGTAGGATTCCTAATTTCCTCGTAAATGATATCGACCTTAATTATGTATTTCTTTCGTTGACATTTATTAAAAAGTAACATTTCTTCGTCATATAAGAATGGGCGCTCTACACTCCTATCTTAGCTTTACTATTTTGTGTTACAATTCATGAAGACAAACGTATTTTTTGGGGAAAAAATGTTTTTTAGTAAAATATAAGGTAATATATTATCATATCAGAATTGCTAGTGACAAATGTAAATGTGTTGAATACTATTTCTACCATGGATATAAATAGTTAAAATAGTTAATTTTAAATAGTTCAAATTTTGAAATGGAGTAGTGACTTAATGAGTAAATTTCTATCAGGGATATTATGTAGCCCTTATCTTACTGTTAAATTAACCCCATTTGTGATTATGGTCAAATATTGAATTATAATATCCTTACTCTATTTTTAACATTCATAAACTTCATTTGTGATTATGGTCAAATATTGAATTATAATATCCTTACTCTATTTTTAACATTCATAAACTTCATTTGTATGTGTCTTTAAATAAATGAACCACACGTCCCAATGAGCAGAATATCAACAAAGAATAGCTTAATTAATCCTTGAAGGTTCCAGGAGAAGCTTTGTGTTGGGGATAAGGTCTCCTCGAAATTCACAGACCTAGATTACCTTCCCCAAAAATCCATATGAGACTGATTGATAGCGCTGCCTACTAGTGAAGCCGGTCTTCTCCACGCCACCTAGATTGGACTTGAGCCCAGCATGGACTCATTCTCCAACTCGTCCTTTCTCTTTCCCTTTCGACCAAATAGTTAGAACCATTAGTTACCATCCAATCCCTTAGTTGACCAACCCATCACTGTGACACTGTAATCAAATCCATGAATTTCATCATCCCTCTTTTACCAACCCACCACTGTGATACTATAGCCTTATTAAATTTGTTCTAGCCATTGGTCAGTGGTGGAGTTTATGGTTTATGTGCGCCACCAAATTTCATGGAAAGCGTGATTTAAATTGGAATGTCCATTTAAATTTGTTGGAACCCTAGTTTTGGGACGGAACTGGTATAGCATGATCTCTGATATAGTTAGTTAATTTCATTAGAATGATTATATTCTCCTAGGTGTGTGGTGGGCAGCCATTTCCACAGGCACGGGGGTACTATAGGTTAGAAAATGTGTGATTCATGTAGGCTTCTGTTAGGGCCGTCGTTTTGTGGATGATTCCCCAATTAGTGACCAGTAAGAAGCCACGTAACTAATTGTAACTTGGTAATCCATAAAACTAGAGAATTGGTCACAGTTAACCAAAGTTTAGTAAATTGATATTATTTATTATTTTGAAATCATAGTTGCTTAAATTTTTTTGTTTTGAAGCATAGCTGTGGAGTTTGATACTAAGAAATAATATGAAAGAAGTGAACTGGAGATAATTTGATTATTTAAATGCAAGAACCACCAATTTAGATGCGGAACATTTGGAACTTGCTTATTGCGTATTTGTATGATCGACGAAATCTAAATAACTGAGATACTATAGTAAAAATATCCTAGTACATAATCAAAATTTATGCGAAAATGGTATGTGTTGAAACGCACCAGGGAGGATGGTATGTTTCTTGGCGCATATGTAATTAATTATAATGCAGCATGATTGTCAAGCGAGATGAGAACAACGGATCGTTGAACAGTTTTTCGTTCCCTGCTAAGACAAGCCCCAGCCAATGTTGGTATCACACACCTCTGTATGTATTACGACGTGGTACATTTGTAAGATAATTATGAATGATCTAATATGTTAAATGTACAGATAGTAGGTGAATTCATTACAATGATCTGGAATATGTGTTTAGGTATTAACTATATTTCTCTGGTAAAATCTTGATATTTCAGCTTTCCAATTTTCTTGATATAAAATGAAACGTTTATAATGTTTCTTACAATGTAACATTTTAATGTGATTACAAGTCGTGCTAGGTATTGGTAGCGCCGTGATCTTATTAAGCATGTTCTATGTATTAGAATTAAGTTTTTGGTACATTTAGTACTCCCTTTGTTCCATAATTAGTGGCACACTTGCCTTAATGAGGTATTTCTTTTTTATTTGGCATCTGAACCCATGGCATCACTATTAGTGAAACGGAGGGAGTATCTTATAACTTAGTATAAATTTAAAAAAAATTAGGTCAATTTAGTCCTCTTAATTATTAAATGTCTTCATTTAAGAGTTAGTGGGTATAAAATAACATGTTGTCATATAAACGTTATTGATATAACCAATCACTACTGCAGAACAAGGGTAATTGCACCGGTAATTTAGGGCAATAGCACCGGTATTTTGGCTCCCAAAATACCGGTGCGTATGTATAAGGGTATAAAAATGCCACAAATTTGCACCAGTAAAATGGACCGGTGTAGAACGTTATTTGCACCTGCATCTTAGGCTAGTGTAAAATTTTGGAATCACAAAATATATGCACCGGTATTATTTGGAACACTGGTGTAGACATTTTGCACCGTTATTTAACCTATGAATTGGTGTAAAACTGTGATTTGTACACCGGTATTAAATATGACACCGGTCTTTCTTTTGTAGTCGGAATATAATTTTTTTGCACCAGAATAGATTGCACCGGAATTTTTTTACACCGGTATTACTATACTTTATGCACCGGTATTATTTAAATAACTAAAAATAAATTATTTAAAATGTGAATTTTTTTTACACCGGTACATGCATTTTATACCGCTATATTATTTGGATAAAATTTGTAATGCCTAATTTGTTTTCCGATGGTCCCTCCCAAATCATTTCCGGGGCAACGACAGCCAAAGATACTTGTGAACTAGCATAAGTTGGAAACTTTTGAATTGGTAAGAAATTTGAAACATTCTATTACAAAAATATCGCTCACAAAACACGCGAACTTTATTGAAACTATGAAATAGAAGAAGTATCTTAAACATGGAATGAAACAAAGTAAAACACAAGTTTAATATAACCAAACACCGTCCATAGAATTCTAATATGATCAGCCATTCAAAATAAATCATCAACCTACTATGTCATTCTTATCGTCCAGAAGTTGTAACGTAGTGTTCGCCTACAGTTGGTAGTCTCTGAGCTAAGCCTCACACCATCTCTCTGCTACACCATGAATTTCGCACACATGGTACGACCCTTTACCCTCTGGGAAAATCTGTTAATTTCAAACTTACAGTATTAGTCAGTAATGTTGCATTTACTAAAGATTAATAATATCGAATTTTGAGATGCAAGGTTTACCTCCAAGATATTGTTTGTCTCTGGGTGATTAAAAAAATTCTTCCATGAAGAGCATGATGGAGTACCCGTTTGCCACGAACCATTCTGGGTTTGGTACTGCACGAGAAAGGTAAATGTAATTACTAGCCCCAAACATAAAATTTGATGGATGAAATGACAGAATGACTTGCCATAATGTTGTTGATTTTCCAAGTGTAGTTTGGTTTTGGCTCCATCTTTCTCTTCTCCCTTTGGTATGCTCAAGCAAGCCTGTCAAGAAAGTAAATAAAATGGTTACTTCTTCCTGTATGTTATGAAACTAGGATTTTTGATTTGATTGATTGAAATACATTGAAATGACCCTGAGTTAGACCAAGTTTGTTAGTTTGATACCCCCTGAAAATGTGTCCAGAGTGAAAACCTCCTCCATTTGGGGACGGATAATGATGAGGTACCAATGATCGCTGTCAAAAAATTATGTGAACAAATTAATTAAATGAAAGTGGTTTGAAATGTGAATGTAATTATCAGGAAGAAATACTTACATTCTTATGTAGGGTACGATGTAGAACTCAACATCCGTTGCCTTCATTGTTTCCCAAATTTGTTTGAAACGGAGTTCGACCTCCTACTCGAAGTTGGTTAGATTGCCATAGCTGGATGGGCAGAATTGTACGCAACCTGAATTAATTTCACATATTTTCTCCCACAGGTGACTGTAACATTAATCATACATGAAAATGAATTCTTGATAAATTTAAAAACATTAAGGCTGTAAGTTTTGAAACTCACCCCATCCACACATCGACCTGCGCATTATCGATCTAGGTCATCAAACGTATGTTCCCTAATTTCTTCCCAAACTTGACCACAACTTCTATTCCAACACTGCAGGTGTAATGGCGTGTGAATGTCGATGGTCAGAAAACTGGGAAGAACATGCAGTCTTTATTCTTTATCATTTCTAGGATAGCGGCATTTGCTTCCTTTATGAATTGCCCCATGATCGGCCAACCTGTCAGGGTGGCGTTTGTTGACAATCTGGGAGCTTGAAATGATACAAAATGATCATTTGAGCATGTAGTATTAAACTGTCGTTGCTAATGAATAATAATGGTACTTGTTTTAGTACATTACCTATTTTGGCAGCCTATTTAATCTTAGTCTTGTAAATGGCCGGAAATTAGCCATCAACTGAGATTTTTACTCGCCAGTATCCTGTTATAAGGATTAATGAATACGGTTGTGCAGAAGTTCTTTGAGAAATTGAAAAATAATGTGTTACAAGAATGTACCTCATCGTCGCTGGTTAGAATCACAACCTCATCATCATCGTCGTCCGTATCACCTCCGGCATTGACATCATCGATGTCACTCAGTTGCTCACTTGCCTTCCTTATTGAGGACACCAGACAATCTACGATGCTATTGATCGCCTCTCAAACATTATCGAAGTGGTGGTCCACCGAGGGAAATCCCACCCAAGGGCGGAGAACTGGCTCGCATACTCTCACACGAGCAACACTTCCTTGTTGGGCACCCTGACGACGATACCTGTCGTAGCCCATGAGCTACGATTTTATTCTTCTTGACTATGTATTTAATGAAAAGAGTCATGCGTTCTCCATCATGTTCGTACAATATTTAAGTGAATATATAAAATGGTTATGGAGATATTTCATATGTGTAAATAAATGTATAGGACATGCATAGATTATTGACGGTGTACCTCTTCATCTCCTTCTCCATTGCTGTGCTTTTCACTGGACTTTGTAGCAGCTCCAACAATGTCATTCGTCGCCTTCTATATAAACTTCTTGGGATTGTCAAGGCTTGGCAGAATCTGAACATCGCTAGCAGATGCTAAAACCTTCACCAATTGCTCAAGGTATGATACCATAGCTTTCACGACTGATTGATCGTTAGATGGTCTCCTCCGGGCGGTCTCCTTGGCTGAGGAACTGCTACAACACTTGCTGCGAGAAAGATGAAGAACATCCACCGCTGTGGGTAGACCCGTCTGAGTTCCCATGTACCTGCCCGGATGATTCTTCTTCTTTGTGACTTTTATGAGGATGTCTTCACCCGACTGCAGTTCCAATAATCCTTTTTCCTTAAGCTCGTTCAATTTCAACTGAGAATCACATGGGAACGCAATTGTGTATATGAATAATGTGAAATACACTTAAAATTAATTTAGATGGTCAATTTTGGCATAACTTACTATATCCGGTGCGATCTTCTCAACCTCTTTCGATGTGTATAACCCTTTCATATCTTTGTTTGCCTCAAGGTAAACAAGAGATCTGTCAGGTGTGAAATCCTTTCGACTGAGTTGTTGCTCAATCTCCTCGCCAGTGAATACCTCGACGGTCAACCTCATTCTCTCCATCTCCTTAAAATCCCTAGTCAATTTGTCATTGATATATCAATTACCCCATCTGCCGGTGTGGTGAGTGTAATCCCTGCCTTTATTCCATTTAATATTTGTTACCCTAAGCCACTGTTATTGTTATAAATGAAAATTTTGTTGAATAGAATTTGTGGGAAACATTGCTCTTAACCATTATTAATTTTTTCATCATACCTGAAAATCATGATGCCATTGCCTCTTTTCAAACAAGTGTCATTCGTTTTCATCCATCCACTTGTACATCTCTCATGCTGGTATTCCTGTTTTATTGATACCTTTGTCCACGTTGTGAATAAACCTATTTGCAACCTTTGTCTTTCAATTTCTATGTTGGTTTTTTTCCCTCTATGTAACCACCTTCTTCAGCATTTCTAGTTGCCCGTCTGTCACAGGTGTTTCAATTGTGAAGCTCTCCTAGAACAAATCATATGAAAAAGCATGTCACTAATCAATTTTTCACTAAGACTTTACAAGAATAAAAATTTTAAATTACAATTGTCAAGAGTCTTACCAGAACATTCTTCCAAGCGTCTTCCTTAACATCTTCAGGGACATTGCTCCAGTGTCTGCATGCGCCAAATCTGATGCGGCGCCGAAAAGCGTACACGCTGACCAATTCTTAATGCATACCCCTTGAGTTGGAGTATTATGCTTTGCCAACATCACTGGTTAGCACGTGCTAGTTCCTCGCCACCTCAAATAATGTTTTACCTCAAACGTGTCCCAATCTTCTCCATTTTTCCCTCCAACTTTTGTCAAGTCGTCGTCTGCTTCCTTAATACTTGGACTTCCTTTGATGGTGCTCTTTCCCTTTCCCTTCCGAATTGGTGTTTTAGCCAAATGTTTACTAGAATCCACTCCTTCAATATCCCCTACAATAACATCACCATGTTCTGCGGTTTCTTCCTTCTCTTCCTGGATGGGTCATTTGTTTGTGTTGCATCTTCCTCAAATTTTATCTTCAACGGGATCCTTTTTTGCGGTGGTTCTTGGTCCGCCGCATCCACCGCCTCATCGACCACATCTTTGACCTCCTTCTCCTTCTTCGTAACTGGACGCTTCCTCTTCGTGTTGAATTTCCCCTTCTTCTGCAATATCTACAACTGTATAATTTAAAATTCTCAATCCATAACAGTACACACAATAACGGTACTTAAAGATCAACATTAATAGAACATGGAGTAGAGCTTGATTAACTAGTTCATAAAAATTTTTAGAAAAACATGGGATAGAAATTGAACAATTCATACATGAAACTACATTATGTAAGGCATACAAGTTTATATAACATGGCATAGAACTTGAAAAATGAAGGCATGGAACTTGATGTATAATGAAATGAAACCTTATAGAAGTTGATAGAATATTATACCAATGTCTTTGCATTCATAAAATAGGAATACAACCGAGCAATTCTCACTCCCTCCTAACGTGACTATCAACATCATCACCAACCAAAAAACTATAGAACTACATCACCCATCCACAAAAAAATGCAAAAACTTTACTCCCCACAATTGTATAAACATACCATTCAAGTTACCCTTTCAACTTTTACTCAATTTACATGTTTTTGTTCATAGAAGCAATTGATCGAACATGTATTGTGCATGAGGGATGGAATCATTTTTTGAAGAGAAATTGACATGGTAACCCATGGTAACACAAACCCCAAAACTTACTTTCACGAATGGAG
The DNA here is from genome assembly GCA_037428765.1 of Rubia yunnanensis. Classification (NCBI taxonomy): domain Eukaryota; kingdom Viridiplantae; phylum Streptophyta; class Magnoliopsida; order Gentianales; family Rubiaceae; genus Rubia; species Rubia yunnanensis. The sequence continues at coordinate 78,314,928 of CM075065.1, forward strand.
CCTTTTTGTTGCTACTGCATTTTGTCAAACTCACCAAGAATGGATTGCCAAGTACTTTCTACTCTCGCCAAGTTCCTCTCTCATTTTTGTTGCTTCTCTTGTGTTGCTCCACACTTTATCGGATACAATTTGAGATGAGGAGTTACAATGGTTGATGAGGAGTTGTGGTGGTTCAATTAACTGTGGATTGAATGGTTGGAGTGGTTGATAGCGGTTTTGAAATAGAATTTGAAGGTGTTTGATGAAAATAGGAGGAGTTGTGGGAGTTATGGACATTTCAAACGGTTTTGGACTCATAAGTTACGCATTTTACACCGGTAATATATATAGTAGCGGTGTAAAATTAGTGAAAACAAGAATGAATTTTGGCAAACTGTTTAGCACCGGTACCTATACTGGTGTTGAAATAAAGAAAACCAGCTGCGTGCGGCTGCTTTAAATGAATTTTCCTTTTACCCGAGAGGAACACATGAAAATTTAGGTCAATTGTTGCACACCGGCATCTAGTACCGGTGTATAAAATGCAAATACCGGTGTAATAATACACAAAAGGTTGCTACCTGCGGCTGTTTTAAGTATTGTTTTGGAAAAAAATGTTCAACCAGAAAGGAATTTCTAAAATTTTAGACTAACTGTTCAACACCAGTATATCTACCAGTGCAAAATCATAAATTGCCGGTGTAACATTTCGCGCCTTATTAAAAATCAAAGAAATAATTTTTTTGAAATGCGCACCAAAAAATTGAACACATACATCGGTACTTATTCAATATTACCGGTGTAAAAAAAATTGTTAGTTGTTTAAATTTCCACTTATTGCATTTGCCTCCTGGGCATTTTTCAAACCACCCCAATAAATCAAATTGACGTTCAATTATTGTGAATAGACATTGTACTAGTTGTTTCATGTAAATATCGACCACACATGGGCCTCGTACGATGATGTTTTGTGGCATTGTGTAATTTCATAAAATTTGCATATCCCCAAACATTTTGTTTGACCCCTTCAAGCACATTTCCACATGCCCAAATGGAATTTTCCAATGCTCCAAATTCAATAAGTAACGTTTACATACCTCAACGGTACCGAGGAATCCGCTCTTGAACAAAGTGCAGAGATGATACTGCAGTAGGCATAAGATACCATATGATCCCATTCCCTCTGCAACATAGGACAAATTCGACGACCAACATTCCATCGAAGCTCCCTCTTTATTGCTTACAAGAAGGTGAGGCTAAGTTTGTGAACTTCCGTGTTAACAGTTACTGGATGGATTCTAGACGCCACAAAGTGGTACCACCCATTCATTTCCGGAGTTAGAGTTTTCTTAGGTATTTTGCTCCAACCTGGTTTGACCAACTCATCTATGTCCGTACCTACCCTAGTTATTGTCCAAATGATCTCCTTCTCAATTGGTTGTTGTAGAATATAGCCACCATCACCTAGAAAATGGAGTGCGAAAAACTCATCTTCATCGATTGGAGCATTGGGCAATCTTAACAAGCCATTGGTAGATTCTGGTGTGACAGAGACAGTTTTACCTCTACAATACACGTGATTGTAGCTTGGCCTGCACTTCAAGTTTGCATAGAACTCACTTCCAATGGTCAGGTTGAATGGTTGCGGAGTCTAGCAAAACTTTTCCCACCCAAGCTTCCGGATAGTTTGTTCGAATGGGGGAGATGCTTCAATTCCTCTCCCTATGTGATGACAGCGTCCTTTGTAAGATTCATGGACCAACCTAGCCTCCTTGGACACGAAGGTACCATCTGGGTAAGTGTGCGGTGATACTTTTGGCAATGATGGGGACGGTGAATGGTGTATCCTTTTTTAATTGGATTTGGGAGGGATTTCCTAAGAAACACATTGAAGCATTTAATCAAACACCTTACATGCAAGTCAAGCTATTCATGATGTCACATTCTGAATGATTCTATTTCATATGCAATTGCTAATTAATCATACCATAGAGGCATTGAAGTAGTTTAACTTATTATTTGCCAACCTACTTAGGATTTTAACAAAGAAGGGTAGTGATGGAGATGGTATTGTGTAAGAAATATAAATTTTAAGTACCGTGAAAATAGGGTGCTGAGAGGGTGTTAAAAAATGGAACGTTTTTTTACACATCGGTATTATACATATACTGGTGTAAAATGAGGCAAAAAGCAGCTGCTTTAGGCTGCTTTAGTTTATTTTTTATCTAATCTGACCTGAGAGTAAATTTTAAATTTTTTTCTAAGTACCCAGCACTGGTACAATTACCGGTGCAAATTTAACAAAAAGCAACTGCATTAGGCTAAATGCTAAAAAATTAACATTGTCAGACCCAAGAGCAAAAATCCAAAAACAAAATCCTAAGTACTATGCACCAGTCGGAGTACCGGTGCGTAAGTACAAAGTAGAGTCCCTCCCCTGATTTTCTACATCGGTAATTTCATCTTTACTTGGTGTACAAAACCAACACCTACTAGAAAATTTAATTACAATTTAAACACATTTTCACTGATTTAATTCATAAACACTCCATTGAAATCACGGATCATACCAACCAATTCATAAAAGAGTGTAAATTAAATACACAACATGCTAAATTGATTAATGATCATACAATTTTTCACAAAATAAGGTCACAAAAACAACGGCCGGGAATGACCGATCTATTGCTTCTGCTTCAAGACATTGTCCCCGCCTACTATTTCACCTCTCTCATGAACCCTTTGAACGTAGAATCCCATTATGCCTTCCACAGTGGGTTCCACCAGGAACACCAACAACTCTTCTTCTAACCAAGTTCACTGTACGATACTCGATGATCTTCTCAGTGACGTACCTTTGAACAATGGAGGCATGGAGCCGACTACGATTATGAACATAACCCTTGAAAACAGTCATGTGATGCTCAAAGGGGTATATCCAATGCATTCTGACAGGCCCGCACATACATATATCCCTAACCAAGTGTACCACTACGTGCATCATGATGTCAAATAATGACAGGGGGAAATACTTCTCCAAATGGCATAGAACAACAGCAGCCTCTCGATCCAATTCATCCAGTTGTTGCCTGCTACTATTTTTCTTGCATATCAAGTTGAAGAAGAAACACAAGCGCATAATAGAAAATCTAACTTCCTTTTCCAAACCTCCATGTATTGCTATGGGTAAAAACTGTTGCCTAAGGACACAAAAATCGTGTGATTTTAAAGCATAAAGACACAACTCATCATTCACGAACCGACTAACATTAGAGGAGTAACCGGAAGGTACCTTCATTCCTCGGATGCTCTCACATACTAACCTCCTCTCAGCAACTAACAGATTGTAAGGAGCAGGGGGCAAATATGTTCGTTTCCCTCTTACCTCCGGTGCCAGATCCAACCGTATACCAAGGTCCACTGAATCTTTCCTCATATCAAAGCTATGCTTAGTCTTCTAGGGAATGTTTAGAAGAGTCCCAATTAGACTCTAACACACGTTCTTTCCGATATTCATGACATCCAAGCAATGGTGAACCTCCAAATTTTCTCAGTGCGACAAATTGAAGAAAATTGACCGTTTCTTCCACGGTCTGTCTACAACCCCAACACCCTTTGATAACTTCTTACCGAGAAAAATGTTCAATTTCTTCACCTTGCTGGAATAGCTACACTGGTCAAAGGTTTGGGTGCCTTTCTCCTCTCCTTCCTACCAATGAATGCAGCTGCATTCTCCCGCAACTTGTAACTACATGCAGGAATTTACGGTGACCCAAATAAATAGTCTTTCGCCCATTCCTCAACTGATGGTAATCTATCTCATCCTCATAAACTAGGCAAGCCTTGTGACCCTTGACCACATACCGGAAAAGGTTACCATACACCGGGAAATCATTTATGGTATAAAAAAGCATCGCCCTCAATGTAAACTCTTCACCACTACAACCATCAAACATTAAGGCATCTTCCGATCAAAGCACCTTGCAATCTTATATCAAGGGGGAAAGATAATATCTATGTTATTTCCATGTTGTTTTGGGCCTGAAATCATGATTGGCATTAACACATATTTTCCCTTCATGCACAAGTACGGGGGAAGATTGTAAATGGCAAGCATAACACGCCACGAACTGTGTTTCAAGGAAATATTACCAAATTGGTTCATACCATTAGTACAAAATCAGTCTCAAATTCCTAGGTTTAGATGTAAAGTGTGGATACCATATGTCAAATTTCTTCCACTGGTCCGCGTCAGCTGGGAGTCGAATTATATCATCATCTTTACAACCTCCCCTATCAATGCACCATGTTAAGTTCTTTGCATCCTTTTCATTCTTAAACAACCTTATCAAACACGAAATAATGGGAAGATACCACATACATTTGGCGGGCACCTGCCTTCTCACCGGCACAATATGATCTCCACCGACAGCCACATTTCTCTTCTTCTTATAACACAACACATTACATAGTGGACAAACAATCTTGTCCCTTAGGTCACCCTTATATAGGACACAATAGTTCAGATAAGCATGTATATTTTCATACTCCAGTCCCATTGGACACAAAATTCTCTTAACTTCATAAAGGTTATCAGTCAAAAACTTAAGGAATTTATTCATGCTAGTATCACTCCATGACCCTACACCTTTCAAATTAAAAAACTCCATCAAACACAACATGACTCTGTACTTCTTCTTGCAACTGGGATACAATGGTGTATCCTTCTCACTGAGGACGTTAGCCAAAACCTCGGGCCTCCCACTAAACTTATTAACAACCTCCTCACACATGTCATCTAAAATAGAATCCCAAAAATATTTTCCCTCACTACTAACTCTCACTTCCAGTGATGATTTTTCCCCTTGAAAGGTCCACACAACATAATATTTTGCAAACCTCCGGCTATACAAATGGAGTTTTAGGATGTCCTTCTTATCAGTACGAATTTGATTTCTACAATCACGACAGGGACATAATATTTGCTTCTCTCGACTAAAAGCATGCTCCAAGAACTCATACACGAACATAATATATTCATCGCTCACCCTACTAACGTTGGAATACACATGCTTACGCCTCTTGATAGCACGATACAACTCTACATATCAATAAAGTTCCAACAATCAAACTTCAACACATTTAATACAATAGAATTTTTCGTTATGACTTCCTAATCGTACAACATCATAAATGCTCAATATACACCAATATTCTACATTACAATTACAACATTCTTAACATGTCTAACATTATAGGAATCAAAAGCCATAGCCTTATAACTAAAAAAACCTTGAGAACAAATCACAAACTAAAATCGACAATTCTACCTCAATCACCATCAAATGATCAAACACAAAATGTAAATATCTCTACTAACCAAAACCATACATGAAATCCTTAATATCCATAAATGTAGTTCAAAAAAAGGTACCTTCAAGAGTCTTCATTGTGGAGAATCCAATCCCTTCATCAACTAAAAAACACCATTAATGAACTTCTTCTTCCAAAAAACCCATTTTTCACCTGCTAAAAAAGGGGTTAGGTGGGCATTTAATGCGATTTATACACCGGTATTCTGACTTTACCGGTGCATTTGTAGCTTATTACACCGGTAAAAAGAGTTACCGGTGTAGATATTTAGCCAAAACCCAAATATTTTCTTGTCTTGTATCGGTACGATCACAGTAGCGGTGCAAAAACTAATAGTTCTGGCGCAGAATTTCTACAACAAGAAATTTGTTTTCCACCGGTGTAAGAAAATACCGGTGCGTGTTCAATTCCTACATCGATTCTTATAGTAACTGGTACAAAAATGCAAATTCTTACTGCATTTCTTAAATCGTACACCGGTAATTTCTCATTAGCGGTGTAAAAAATGTCCTCTTGGCGTGAAATTAACAAAAAAAGGGAAATACGTACACACCGGTAATCCTGTATCAGTGCACATGTTTGCAATTTCATCGGTACAAATACCTATTTGGATAATACTGGTGCAAAATATTCGACGTTGGTACACTGGTAAAACAAACACCAGTGCGAAAATAGGTGAATTGTACACTGGTTGACAGGATACCGGTGTGTATGTACTTATTTGCACTGGTACTGACGTTAACATTATAAATACCAGTGCGTATAAATACCGGTGCAATTGGTTACATACGCACCGGTATTTATGTACTCATGAATTTATACTGGTGCGTATGTACCTGTTTTCTAGTGTTGAATAATGTATTATAATATTGATACAAGATGTTATTTGTAGACAATTTTTGTTCAGACTAGTTGAAATGACTAAAATAACCTGCCATTAACGATGGAATAGCCTAAATTACCTTGGTTTGGTGTGGTGTGAACTAGAAATGTACCATCTTCGATCACTGGCAGGAATTCTTTAGGGTTATAAATATGTTCAATTTGTGCCACTAGGTACTCCCACCAACATTTTCATATTTTTTTGTTATCAACAAATAACCTACCTTATTCATTACCAACATGAAAATCTATAACACCCGGTCCACTCATGATCTATCAGCCTCGACATATACTATCGTGGAAAGCTTCATAAGATGTCTTGAACACCCTCTAAGAAGCCATGAACCGACTGCATTGGTGTGAACCATCCGAGCAAGAGGTCCGGTAGAACTGGTATTAAGAAGGTCACTAACACCTTTAGGGTAAAAAAACAAACAAGCAGCAAAGTTGTTAGGAAAAACAAGTTGGCGGGGTTCATTTATCTGGCTCCAATAAACAATGCAGAGTGAATCGACGTTGAAGCTATCATCTCCATAGATGTGGAACCTGCTCCCCCCTGCCGATGTCCAACCCTTTGGACCACCACTCCCTCCACCACTTGTGGCTCAGCCACCGGCTGGCATACCAGCTCAACCTCACCATAATGCAGATCACATTCGTGACCTCATACAATTTGGTCTCGTGATACATGAACTGCTAGCTAAGTTCAAGGAGCCATGGGTTATGGCCTTCATTAGAGGCATGAAATCACCTGTACCAATAGCACAGAAGATCTATGAGGAGGAGTTGCACGCTATGTGGGTTGCAAATGATGAGTTTGGCCGTATCCCTTGTGCATTTTCCGGGAGCTTGCTCATTGCCATTACTTCTCCCTAAGTTACAATTGTTCGGCGTGATGGACTTGATGAGCCGGCTTGGATCCCAAACTTCCCAACCTTGACAAGGGAGGTACCTTTCTCTTTTTTTTTTATTTTAACCATCCTAATAGATGGGAGGAATATATTCGGCTCCCCAAACCATAAATAATAACCCTGAAGGGGCACCATTTTTAGTTCTTTACAAAAGATCATTCATTTGATGATCCAAAATCAAAGGGAAAATCTTCCTAAAAACGCTTAGTCCAAACTGAGTCTAAACTAAGTGGATATGTAGATATAGTTTGATAGACTTATTTCCATGCAGCAAAAACACGAAAATGGTCAGGGAATCGACTAATCAAAACCCTTATTAGTCAATGTTGTTTAGCCGAAATGGGAATAAGACCTCCTGAGTGTCCCTTTTTTGCCCAAGTGTTGCCTTCCGTGAAATCCCTTTAGCTAGATCAGTGCTTCCTTTTGATGTGGATCTTAGTTTCTTCTGACCTGCAAATTGAATCCAATAGGCACAACAATTTCTAGACGAGTAGAGAAGTAAAAAGACTAAAAGTTGCATCTAATACTCACATAATCTAGGCCCCCAAAAGAATCTCTAAGTGTTGACCTGTGAGGTACCAATTCTAACTCCATGAAATCCAATTTTATCTAGTAGTAACAAACCTCTAAGAAAGGGTGGAACATTTCCTATGTTTAAATCTCCTTTTAAAGACATCTCCTTTGCATATTTAGCCAAAAAATCTGCAGCTGTATTAGCCTCCCTAGGAACATATTGGATTGAATTAACTTTATGCCCTATGTTCAAAGTGCTAAAAATAGAAAAAACTCTCCATGGGCAGCCATGTGGATCTTGTATTCTCCTAACAGCTAATAAACAGTCTGACTCAAGCACACAACTATGAAGATCGAGTTCTGAGCATAATAGATATGCATTCTGAATACCTACTAATTCAGCATGTAAGGGGGATTCAGATTGAAAACAGTCAACCCTCAATTTGATCACCTCTCCCCTCCAGTCTCTGACTATTACTGCACATGAAGACTCTCCTCCATTTATCCATGTTGCATCTGTATTAATTTTGAACCCAGATTTTGGTTTTTCCCAACTGACTGCTGATAAAACTATTTCCTTTTTCCTCTGTATAATGTTTGGTATGATTCCAGCTTGAATTAAATCCTTATGCTTTTCAATATTACCTTTCAGTGGATTAGCAGTGAATATTAAGAAGATTAGTTCTTTGACATTCTAAAAGCATGCATCAATTGAGAATGAATGATTGTCAAATAAAATTTTGTTCCTATGTATCCAGAGGGACCATGTTGTGACTGTGAGAGCTGCTGTATAAAAATGAGTCAAAATCTTAGATTCTGCCCTTATGGAGAGATAAAATTCTTCTCTGTTCCTAAAACTACCTAAAACTGGTTGTTGAAGATGCAAAAGGTTGTTAACTCTAATCCAGATTGCAATTGCACTAGGACAGGAGTTAAAAAAATGGTCAAGAGAGTCAGAGTGGTTTAAACATAGAGGACACTTAGAAGCTAAGGAGAATCCAAACTTACACAATATATTATCAAAAGGCAGAATTCCATTAAGAGCTCTCCAAACTAGTACAGACATTTTTGTAGGAATGAAAGTTGACCATACCTTGTGAAGATGTCTAATGATTGTACCTTTCTGTCTGAAAACCTTATATGCTGAGCTAATAGAGAAATTTCCTTCCAATGAGGCTATCCAGATCAGCCTATCTGCATGTGAGCTTCTGATTTTGGCATCCTGCAGAATTGAAATTGTGTTGGTAGCCAGGTGTGGCTCCAGTATAGGAAGGTTAGAGTCTTTGTTCAGAATGAAGGAACTGAGAGAGATATCAGGAAATGGGATTTCCATATCTTGAGGCCATTCATAGAACAAAGCACCCTCACCTGTCCAGTTAGCATTCCAGAAAGAGCACTCTCCTATTCCATAAATTACTCTGGTAAGACTATTAGCTTTTTCAGTGATCTTGTATATTCTATTCCATGTATGGGATTTTTTATACGAATCAGGGAGTGTCCACAAATGATGGGACCATTGAGTATTATTAATTTACAACTTCCACCAAAGTTTACAAGAGAAAGCATCTACTATGGCTTGAAGGTCTCTAAAACCTATGCCATTCTCCTACACTGGAAGACTCATTCTTTTCTAAGATCTCCATTTTTTTTCCTCTAAGTTTTTACTACTTCCCCAAAAAAGACCTGAAGCCAGTTTTTCCATTTTCCTTAAGACTATCTTTGGGGGGCTTAAAACAGCAAACAAATGTGTGGGAATAGAGAGAAAACAGTGGTTAATTAGGATGATTTTACCTGCAGTGCTCAACCACCTGTTCTTCCAGTTGTTAATGGTTTTTTCCATCCTTTCCAAAATAGGGTGGTAATGTATCTGAGTATTCCTTCCTAAAAAAATGGGGATCCCAAGGTACTGGAAAGGGAATGAACCTCTAACCATTCCTAAATTCCTGCTCAGTATTTGGACTCTATCCACTGTAGTATGAGGAGCAACAAAGAAATTGGATTTTAAGAAATTTACTTTTTGACCCGATGTTTGCTCATATGCCTTCAAGAAACTTTTAAATCTTTTCAAATTTTTGTGATTACCATTAAGGAAGACAGTCGTATCATCAACATACATAAGATGAGTAATCTGGGGCAGTTTCTAGGCAATCCAAAATATTGCAAATATCCTATATGGAAAAGTTTTTTCAAGCCTCGAGAGAATGCCTCGGATAGAATATTATACAGAAAAGGTGAAAGAGGATCACCCTGTTTAATTCCTCTATTAGATGCAAAGAAGCCTGATGTAGTTCTATTAATTAAGACTGAGAAATGAGCTGCATGATCCGGTGAACAAATGTTCCATGAAAACCAAATTTAAGGAGGATTGAATTAAGAAAAGACCATGAAACCCTATCGAAAGCTTTCTGCATGTCTAATTTAACTATAAGATTCGAGCCTTTAGATTTTCTTGATAGAATTCTGGTCATTTCTTGCATCAATATTATGTTATCTGAAATGTCCCTCCCTTTTATGAATGCACTTTGTTCAGGGGAAATAAGTTGAGACATAAGAGGCTTAATCCTTTCCATTATCATCTTAGAGAAGACTTTATTCACAAAGTTTGATAGACTTATAGGCCTGAAATCTGAGAAGGTGATAGGAATTGTTCTTTTTGGGATTAAAGTTAGCCACGTGCTAGATATAGCCTTAGGAATATTACCACTTTTTAGGAACTCATTTGCAGCTTCTAGGAGATCTCCTTTAACAGTATCCCAGAAAGTGGTGTAAAAAGCACCAGAGGATCCATCAGGTCCCGGGGAGCTAGATTTATTAAGGTCAAACACTGCAAATTTATGCTCCTGAATTTGGAAAGGAGACAGAAGAAGGTGGTTTTCTTGATCCGTAATTACTTTTGGGATTTCAGTGAGGAAGTGTTCTATATATGTTCCCATTTTTTGAGGTTCTTCTTCATTAAAACGTGCTCTATAAAATCTCACTGCTTCCTCTTTAATCAGAGATGGTTCTGAAATCCAACTTCCTTTTTCATCCCTGATTTTACTGATTCTTGATTTTGTTCTCCTTTCCCTAATTGAGTGATGAAAGTAACTCGTGGTAGCATCACCATATTTTAGCCAATTCAACCTAGCTTTTTGCTTTAGATAGATATTTTTCTCTTTTTGAGCCCTCATCAGCAGTTGTTTGAATTTATTTAGCTCTGCTAGGGTAGTATCATCCTGAGTTTGCTGGAAAGAGATTTCTAAATCATTAACTTTGTTCTCATGTTGTGACAGATTCTGATCCACATTGCCAAAATGTACTTTATTCCAATGTTTGATTACCATCTTTAGCCTCTTAAGTTTAGAAACTAACCTATACATCCCATTAAAAGGAGTATCTAATTCCCAGTTAGAAACCACTAAATTAAGAAATTCCTGTCTGTTTGACAAGGGAGGTACCTTTCATCCACATATTAGATTGAACCTTGGATGATGGTTTTTGGCAACCCTTTTTGAAGAATTTGTTTTCTTTTTGCTCAATCTATTTAGAGTTGCACGGGCATCATCTTTAGCTCTATTATATGATTCCATTTATGGTTTGTAATATTATGCAATATTGTCCGCTACCTAGTCAGAATGTAGCAGTTGCGCCTGCTACCACTTGTTTTCTTAGTTCATCTTCTAGTCGGTTTTCTAATAAAACCTAATTGAAATCTAGTTTGATCATCTTAAAAAAATTTAATGGATATGATGCACTGTTCATCTTTCTTATGTGATGCACTGTTTTGCTGAATGAACTACTTGGTCCAGAATAACAAATACCGAATTGAATCTTGCGTGACAAACATTTAAACCCAAAATGAACTCCATTACAGTTCCCGTTACCCAACAAATCCATACATATTAAATCTTAGCTTCATACTAGTACAATGAACGGCAACAAGGCAGACAACATCACCTAAGACAAACTGGACAACCAATATAGGGCTTCCACGCAGGAGTATTACAAAATTTGGGTTATATATTCAGTACCAGATCCTACTAACCCCGGCTAAGTAGATACATACACAACCCTAACAAGTACGCACCAAAAATCATCAAATTCAAACCTGCGATGGCTGAAACGTTACCATTAACATGATTTGGGGGAGCAACGTCACAGTTTATGACCTAAGGCACACTTTCCAGTACGAAATTCACCCCGAGCAGGAAGGCTAATGACAGAACTGGTTCTTTCAAGGTTTCCTTCCTTATGGGCTACCCATTGCTGCCATCCATGGTACGAGAAACTGTGGTACAACTTCCCTGGGTTTTTTATCGACTTTGAAGCACAAACAAGTGTTTCAGCATCACAAATACGGTAAAACAACATCTCCACATATTTGCGATCTACACTGCCGATTGAGGACTCCATTTCTTCAACCTGCGATTGACATATATGACTAAATTAGGAGGCTTGTTGAGAAGTTAGTTTTCTGAGGAGATGTTTAGAACAGAGGAAACAGCCTTACATGCTGAAGTAATTGCTATACAAAGTGGATATAACATCTGTTCAGAACTTGAATTAGAGAATGTTTTAATTGAATCAGATAGTTTATATGCGGTTAGGGGCATCCAGAACCCTCTCTCCTGCCCTTGGAGAGTCTTTTCCATGTGCAATGCTTTAAATATAATACAGGGTTCTATAAGGATTCAACACATACCTAGAGAAGCAAATTTGGCCACTGATTTTTTGGCAAAATATGCAAGGGAAAACCTCCTACAGGGGGATTTAGACCTCTGTTCTATCCCTCTATTTCTCAAAGGTTTACTAGCACTTGATTGCATGAGTTTTCCGACATTTCGTATTGAATCAAGTAGGGATCCAAGTTCTCTTTAGTTAGAAAACTCTCTACTTGTTTAGCTCAAACGATTTACTTATGGCTGTGAATAAGTAGTTACTCTATAAATATTCCAAGTACTGCTGGTTCCCTTCCTCTTTATTTCAGATTCGGATGCAAGCACAAAGGAGGGGGAGAAAATTTTTTCAGCCACAACTCAACACATCTCAGCTGAGAGCACAGGTGGAATGCACAGACTTGGTCCAGATTCTGTAGCCGAAATGCCTAATCAACCGAAGGAGAAGATTTTCTGAGCAACCTATTGCAAAGGAGTCCACATCTCAAGCAAAGGAGGTTTACTGGCCCCTAACTCCTCAACTGATACTTGAAGCTGCTACTCGGGAATTCAAACACTCTGGTCCTCTCGGTTGGCACATCGTTGGCAAATATGAGTCTCGAATTCTCATTTTTCCGACCTGTTCGTGATGTACCAGCGAGATGGCGACTTACTTGGTGATTTAGCTAGTTTTTTCATTATTAGCCAGATGTTTTTGTTCTTGTCTGTTAGGGTGGAAATACCGCTTTTGGAAGCAAGTGCTGTTTTTGCTTCAGGAGCTTAATTTAGCTCTGGGATCATCAATTGGATGATCTTCTTGTAAACTGCGATGTATCATGACTTTTAGCACCTATTAAGGCTCACTCTCTTTGGTCAGGGGAGCCAAATTTATTCCCCCCATCCTCGAATGTTTTTTTTTAAAAAGAACAGAGGAAACAGCCGATCCTATTTGTGGGTTAAAGAAACATCTTGGACTTATTTAAATCCACGGTGAGGAGTTGTAGGGTTTCAAAAATTTTAATGCTCAGAAGGAATGGGGTTGGCAGAATAAATGGGATTGGTAGTTATGATAACAAGGACTTAATTACACAATTGCATGCAAACATTGTAACCCCCGACAATAAATGCTGCAAATATTACGAGGGTCATTCTATTTACACCCCTTAATTCTATTTACACCCCTCTTTGACTACCTTGAAGTTATAAAAATTTATTGGGAGGGTGTAGATAGAAAAAGATGAAATATATGGCTATTTACACCCCCTAGTCAAACATAAACGTTTGTGTAGTATATTCTTTATTTATTTTTACTCCAATATAGTATATTCTTTAGTACAATTAGAGCGAATAAGCTCATTGTAAGTATTAATCCGACTTTTATATGGAGTAATCCATGCATCTGCACAATTGTATCTGCGACGCCTCCAATATTGGACAACAGTAGGCATCGGGTACCCTCCGGCCAGTGCTACTCTAATATAATGTTTATTATTGACGTAACCAATAGCAATTGCAACACGCTCATACCAAGGCGGAGGGTTAGATCGGAGGGGAAGATATGTCATACTACCTGCAATATTCAGAACATGCAATATATCACATTATATCTGGAAGCAATCAGTGTACCCATTTCAGGCATAGTCATCCAATGCTTAATTGGTGCACTTCGACCCGATTCAAAAAAGTTTAATGAATCGTAGACGTTATACCATCCTTGAGAGCCAAAGATTTCAGTATACTCCGTCTGGTAAAGCACAAGCTTTTCCATCAAATTAGATCGAATTGTGGGCCATTCACTCTCCTGAAACCCAAGACATACAGCTATCGCTCGAAATCCACAATTTCCATCAGGTTCCACATCCTGAACTTGCATGATATAGGGATGGTAGATAGTCGGAATTTGATCAATATATGGATGGGATGAATGCCTGCCACCTGAGTAACAACTATTTCGAGCTGGTTCTTGAAATTGAGAAAATTTTGGCTCCACAAATCTTGATGCAGCTGAACAACTATTTCGAGCTGGGTCTGGAAATTGCGTTACCTTCGGCACCACAAATCTCGGCACATCCGAACAACTATGTCGACCGGGATCTTGAGAGGGCATAGTTGGATCCACTTAATTTTTCCTGAGCTTTTTGTTTTTTGAAGTTGGACGCCCACGAATATTTATTTGCACAGCTGGTTCACGCATCAAAGTTGTTGATGGCGCAAAAATCTCTCTCAACTTCCTCAAAAAGCTGAACTTACCACTCCTTGGTTGCTCCTTATACCGGTCATTAAACATTCTAAGTTCATCCTCACAGCCAAAATCCTCATCATTTAGGATGGTGAATGGTGATAAGTCAAGTTTTCTCCAAAATACATCAACTGAATTAAGTGGAATAGGACGGACATTGCTAGAATATGTTACCAGTTCATGTGCACATGGAAGCCCACAACTTGAACACAATTGACATCCACAATTTTCATAATCGAATCCATCAGCTTTAGACCGCTTAAACTCATTGAATATCAGATCGAGTGCATAACTTGAGACAAGTCCACGTAATTCTCGAAAATGTGAAGTGTTGAACCGATGTCGAATGACAGTTCTGCTTTCTTCAAGACTTGATTTGATGGACGTGTTTTGAGACTCAATGACTCTTTCAATAAAAAGCAATGATATATCCAAATCTGACTGTGAGGACTCCAAGTATCTCTTTAACTTGGCATGCTGGCTCTCAACTCTGTTCGTTGTGTAACTTTTGAAATTAAGAAAGCGATCCGTCCAAACAGAGACAAACATTTCTTTATATGGTCTCAACCAATTATCATCAATATAACCCCAAACACCTGAAAATGTGAAAAAATTGCATTAGAATCTCAAATCATATTTTTATAAAATAAAATAAAACAATACACGTCCAATAATTACCTGGAAAGTCAAGCAAAATTTCTTTTAGTTGAGCCAAATTGGACATATATGCATTATGGGACTGTGACCCAACTAAAGCATTCCATGATTTGTAGAATTTGTCCCACTGGCGGCTTGACGGTATGGATGGCCTGCATTTTCTCAAAATACTTCTGTAGATATGCCATCTACAAAGCATTCCTTTAGCGCCTGGATACACATTCTTGCATGCTTTCATCAATGCCAACTCCCTATCTATGACGATAACACGCGGAGTAATACATCCTTCAATTGTGTCTTTGACACAATTTAATACCCAAGTATAACTGGACTCATCCTCTTTGTGCATGAATGCGAATGCAATGCAAAATGTCATGTTGGTCGAAGTTACACCAACCATTTTGAGCAGTGGCATCGAATATCTATTTGTCTTATATATTGCATCAATCAACAAGATGTGTGGAAATGCACGCCATTTTTCCAGTGATTTAGGATGGACAAAAAACAAATCTTCCAACTCATCCGCATCATTAGTACGCTTTTCGTGCACATAATCTTTGTCTTGTAAAAAAGACATAACAACTTGCATTTGAGTTTTACCTGCTTTGTCCGCCATCCAAATTTTTTGTCGAGCATTGTATATTGTTTTTGGAATGGAAACATTATTCGGATTTTGCTTCTTCGCCGATACCAAAATATCTCGTGGTTTCACATTCATAGTCACCAGATTTTCCACCAATTGAACTTCATTTCCTCACAATCTTCTTGCATAAGGGTGACCTTCGAGGTGCGAAGCGGGGTCATGATTATGTGCCGCACACTTTACTCTGACCCTCCAACAACCGTCTCTGCGCATGTATTTTCCATTCAATTCGAATGGGCAATCAATTTTTCTGGTACCCGTATTCTTTGATGAGATTTTTTTGGCTCGTATGTTCCACCACGATCACATTGGAATACAACTGCGTATTTCCTTGACCTTTTGATCACAATAACATACCCGAGAGTAAGTCCAGTTGTTTGCACCCAGTCAATCAAATCATCTCGAGAATTAAAAGCCTAATAAAAAATAAAACATTTGATTAGAAATTAAAATCAACTAGTCTTTTATAAATAAATTATAATAACTAAAGCAAATATTATTCAATAACAAAGCAAATAACAACCCGTCCTTGAAAATACTATTCAATAACAAAGCAAATAATTTATAATAATATAGGTAAAAATTCACATGCACCCACAAGCGTAAACTATATTATTAAAATAAAATAATGAATTATTTTCTAATTATAAAGTCAATGGTAGAAAATTTTACCTCATTCGTAGAGAATTCACTTCCAATATTGAGATTTGGATAGGCTTCATTATCATCATCATCATTTTCATTTTCATTTTCACTTCCGTTTTCAACCACATTCGCGTCTTCTCCCTCCTATACAGACAAACAGTAATATAACACACATACGAGTATCATACTTGATGATAAAAAAACTTTAAAAAATATTAACCATAATTTGAAGTACCTCATAGTAATGTTGCAGATTGTAGTTTTGATGTTGATAACCCATAAAATTATGGTTTTCTCCCTATAAATACGAACAAATAATATTTTAATAATAATACAAGATAAATTAGAAACCAATACAAACAAATAAATTTTGAGTAGTGTTTGATACCTCGTAGTGATGTTGCTGATTGTAATTTTGATATTGATAACCCATAAAATTGTGATTTTCTCCCTGTCAATACAAACCAATCAATAATGAATTGGTAATAATACTTGATAAATACTATGTAAAATGAAAAGCTAATATGAATTACAGGTAAAACTAAACATTTACCTCGTAGGAACATCGCTGATCGTAGTCTTGAGGTTGAAAACTCATAAGATTTTCAATCCGTCCATATCGTCGCTCATACATAAATCGATCTTTCTGTGTATGGTTTGTTTGCTAAAATGTTGGATGAATTATTCTGTTTATCTCTCGTCCTTCTTATAGAAGTTAAATTTTTCGAATTTCTATATCACCTCTCTGGACAACCAATAGATGAATCGCACCGAATGTTGGTTTGACTGACCGCCCCATCGTGCCCAATATATGAATAACACCTATTTTGACTGACCGTCCATAGTACGAATGTATGACTGGCACAAAATACAGTATAGACTAAAATTGTTTTCACCACAGTAACACTAATTTTGATGACTAAAATTTTTTCACCACAATAACACTAATTTTGACTGACCGTACCCATGTATGAATGGCACAAAATACAAATACAGTATTAAATAATTAAATACGAAACACATATTGAGGTGTACTAGAAAAATAAAATTATGGAGAAATAATACTTTATTAATTTAAACTACTAAATAGTAATAAAAAAAAGCCGTATGATAATTTTTTATAGTTTTTATTAGAATGTATAATTAAAATATTAAATATTAATAAACACAGTCGTATGATAATTTTTAAATTTTATTAGAATATTTAATTAAAATATATGAGTAAAAGCAATATACAATGCTCGAGCAATATACAATTATAAGTATATTCATGTTTGACTAAGAATTAATTAATACAGAGATTGCACGAACTTTTGTGCTTGACTAGGGGTGTAAATAGCTATACACGCCATCCTATTCTATTTACACCCTCCCAACTTGTATTTATAACTCCGAGGTTGTTTACAACCCTTTAGGGGGTGTAAATAGCAACACCCTATTACAAATATTGGAAGGAGGACCAACGATGCAGATCGACCGGCCACAATGACACATATTGTTGATCTCCATGTCACTATGAATACCATCCAACCTGTTAAAATAAACAAGACTCCTGATTAGATTATGATTTATTATGATTAGAGTTTTTTCCTTATTACACCTCTATTGTACTCTCTATATATTCATATATCAATAATACAATTGATTACGGCAAATCATTCTATCATGGTATCAGAGCAAGTTCTGATCCTAAGCCCTAAATTTTAATTTACTGTTCAGCACCTCCCTCCTTCTCTCTTTTCCGGCCCTGATCCCAGCGAAGTTTCCGGTCAAATTCCGGCGGCGAAGTTTTCGCCCACTGGAGTACTAACAGGTTCATCGGCATCGGAGTTCTTCCAGAAGCGTTGTCATCGATCCAGAGGCATCGCTGTCTTCCAGAGTCGTCTTCCAGAGGCGTCGTCCAGAGGCTTCTTCCAGAGTCGAGCGGCAAAGCCATTCTTCAAGGCGAGCGGCAATGCTCTTATCCCACCTTTCCCTACAGTGGCGGAACCCTTCTCTCCAACGGCGTCGGAACCCATCTCCAGTGGCGAGTTTCGAGCTTCCAGCAGTGAGCTTCAGCAGTGAGTTTTCGGCGGCGAATATCCCAGTTTTTCCTGCGGCAAGATCCACGCACGCGTGAAGGTCACGCGCGAAGAAGATTCCAGTGCGTCCCGTGATTCCAACTCCTGAAGTCACACGCGAGTCGACTCGCGAAACTTTCCAATTTATAGTGTTATCCATTTTATCGCGAGTTGATACCTTTTATCGTGAGTTGATGTTGTTTATCGCGAGTTAAGGTCCTTTCTCACGAGTTTTTCATATTCTAATCAGTACCCAGTCAATTTCTAAGCAATTCTTGGGCTTTTGCTATGGTTTATTTGGGTCCTACATCTCAGGAAGATTGCTCCACTAATTGGATTGCGGGCAAGGCGTTTTTTCAAGCCAGTTTGAATAGTCCTAACCATCATTCTTCGTCGAATCAGTGGATCGTTGATTCAGGTGCTATATCTCATATCACTGCTCACACCAGTCATCTTGATCAGGTACAACGTTATCGTGGTTCTAATTCTATTCTTGTTGGAAATGATGGATCATTATCTATTTCTCACATCAGGCAATGTCATTTATCTGGTTTCTCTGTTAATGATGTCCTTGTAGTCCCTAAGATTACTAGAAGTTTATTGTCCATTAGTAATCTTACTCGTGATCTACCTGTCCATGTTATATTTGATACCGATGCATTTTCCATTGAGCACAAGCTTACATGGATGATAATTAGCAAAGGTCATCATAGGTCTGATCTTTATTTTCTTCAGACTGGTGATTCTAGTTTTTTAGGTGAACTACGCTCTACAAAGCTTCATGCTTCTTTTGAGCAGTGGAACTCTCGCCTCGGTCATGTATCTCATGATACTGTTCAGTTATTGAATCGACGGGGCCTTATTTATGTCACTTCTGTTATGCTTGCCCCTGTCAGTTGCTCTCTTTGTCAGATGGCCAAGAGTAGCCATTTGCCCTTTTCCGCTAGTGACAAGCGCGCTACTGGTTTATTGGATAAAGTACATTATGATTTGTGAGGACCAGCTCCTGTTTTATCTGTCGGTGGTTTCTCTTATTATGCCATTTTCATTGATGATTTTTCACGATTCACATGGTTTCTTCCGATGTGACATAAGTCGGATTTCTAGGACACTTTTATCCAGTTTTAGAAATTCGTTGAGAATCAGTTTTCCGCTAGAGTTAAAAAATTTTAGATTGATGGTGGCACCGAGTTTACTAATCACTAACTTTAGGCTCATCCCATATCATGTGGCATTCATCATCAGATGTCCTCGCCCTATACACCTGCTCAGAATGGCCGAGCTGAGCGGAAGCATCGTCACATCACAGAGAGTGGTCTTGCCATGCTCGTTCACTCTGTTGTGTCGCACTGTTATTGGGTGGAAGCTTTCTCCTCTGTGGTTTACATTATTAACCGTCTTCCTAGTTCAGTTCTGAGTGGAAAATCACCTTTTGAGGTTGTTTTTGGTCATGTGCCTGACTATACCCTCTTTCACCCGTTTGGTTGCCGTGCATTTCCATGTCTGCGTGCCACTGCTACTGATAAGTTTACACCCCGATCCATTCCCTGTGTTTTTATTGGCTATAGCCCTCATCACAAGGGCTTCCAGTGTCTCGACCCGACTTCTGGGCGCATCTATATCTCTCGCCACGTTCGTTTTGATGAAACTTTCTGTCCTTATGTCTCATCTTCCACGGACAGTCGTTCAATTTCAGATCTGGAGATTTCATCATTTTTTTATGGAACTGTTACTTCATCGATTGGGGCCACCACGCCTGTGTCTGTGCCTATTCCAGCTGCCCCTCCTTCCCCACCATTTTCCATCTGGACGGCCGACCTGGACCCGGCTCCTCGGCAAATGCCCACCATATCTCAGCCACTGGCCATCACTCTTCATCCACCATCTCAGCCACCGACCACCACATCTCAGCCAGTATCGGCTATTCTTTGTTCGGTGACTTCCGACGGCCACTCTTCGGTCAGCGCAGCTCGATCTTCATCGGTGTCATCAGCTGGTTCGACTCCTCCAGCTTCGCCGCCCCAGCTTCGTACTCATCGGATGGCCACTCGGTCTTCTACTGGTGCCATTCAGTGCTGGGATTATTTGGATATTATTGCTCATAGTCTCACTGCCGCACTCCTCTCTCAGATAGAGCCCACTGATTATCGCTCTGCCCTTCAGGATCCAGCCTGGGTTTCAGCCATGGATGATGAGATGGCCGCTCTTCGTGGACAGCACACTTGGTATTTGGTGCCTCGACCTTTGAATGTCAACATTGTTGGCTCCAAATGTGTCTGTAGGCTCAAGTATCGACCAGATGGCACTATTGAGCATCACAAAGCTAGACTTGTGGCACAGGGTTTCTCACAGATTCCGAGTTTTGATTTTGACCACATTTTCAGTCCTGTGGTCAAAGCCTCCACTGTTAGGATGGTTCTCGCCATAGCCACCATGCGTTCATGGCCACTTCATCAGTTGGATGTCAAGAACGCTTTCCTTAATGGTGTTCTTGATGTTCCAGTCTATATGAAGCAGCCCGTTGGTTATCAGGATTCTGTCCATCCAGACTATGTTTGTCGTTTACGAAAGGTCATTTATGGTTTTAAGCAGGCTCCCCAGCTTGGTTCCAGCATTTCAGCAGTTATCTGACACAGCTTGGTTTTCGGTGCAGCTCAGCTGATACTTCTTTGTTTGTCCTTTCGAGAGGGTTGTCGTTACTATACCTAATTGTGTATGTGGACGATATTATTCTTATAGGCAATGACTCGACTCTTCTTCGCTAATTCATTGATCAGACACATAGAGAGTTTGCGATCAAGGATCTTGGTGCTCTTCATTACTTTCTTGGTCTTGAAGTTTTGCCTACCTCCTCAGGATTACTACTTCGCCAAGCAAAGTATGCTCGGGATACTTTGAATCGGGCTGGTATGTCTGACGCGGCACCTATTTCTACTCTATTTGTTGCTGGTTCTCAGCTTCATAGCTCTACCAGTCCTCCATTTCGGGATCCTACACTTTATCGTTCTCTTGTTGGTGCTCTCCAGTATCTCACCATCTTTCGCCCGGATTTGGCATTCTCTGTTAACACGGTGAGTCAGTATCTTCAGGATCCCAGAGATGACCATTTTGCTGCTGTGACTCGGATTTTGCGGTATGTTCGTGGCACTCTTCATTTTGGTCTCCGATTTTGTTCTGCTAGTACTCCTGATGTGTTAGGATACTCTAATGCTGATTGGGCTCGATGTCTGGAGACTCGTCGGTCCACTTATGGTTATGCAGTGTTTCTTGGTGAGAATCTGGTTTCTTGGAGTGCCAAGAAACAACCCACTATTTCTCGCTCTAGCACTGAGTCTAAATACCGTGCTCACGCCAACACTGCCTCAGAAGTGGTCTGGCTCACTCATTTGCTTCATGATCTTCAGGTTCCGCTTTCTGGTTCTCCACTGTTGTTATGCGACAATAGTAGTGCTATCTTCTTGGCTCAGAATCCAGTGGCGCACAAGCGGGCGAAGCACATCGACATCGACTACCATTTTGTTGGTGACATCCGGAAAGCTGTGCATTGCTCATGTTCCGACTTCTCTTCAGATTGCGGACATTTTAGCCAATGGACTCTCTCGTCCGCTGTTCGAGTTCGTCAGGTCCAAGCTGTGCGTCAGCGAGCATCCGATGCTCCGCTTGAGAGGGGTGTTAAAATAAATTAGACTCCTGATTAGATTATGATTTATTATGATTAGAGTTCTTTCCTAATTACACCTCTATTGTACTCTCTAAATATTCAGATATCAATAATACAATTGATTACGGAAAATCATTCTATCACAACCAAACGGGGAAGGTACTACTAATGTCACATTCCCGGCTAATCCCAACGTTGTATTCTAAAGCAGTTTGTGCAGCACTTGCTCTGAGTTATTCATGGACCCTCTTCCAATGGAAGAATTGGAAGTTGCGGACTACTTCCTGGGAGGTGAAGTTACATCCAGTTAGAGGTAATGCCGACAAATACCGTTCAAATATTTACTTGTACTTGATTAACTAATGTTTCCTGGAACCTAATCACAATATTTAATCTACAATATTTGTGCAGGGAAGCATTGTTCGATGATGGCAAGGGACTTTTTGAGCTAACCATATCTTATATGATAACATTTGAACCTAATTGGGTCTTATCCCCTATGGTGATTTCAATTTGGCCCTGAGTGCTTAACTACAAATAGAGGGAACGTCACATACCCTTTGCCGCTCTAAACCTCTTCAACCTGGTAATTATTCCATCAATAATGAGACCACTATCACAAACAAAGCATAGTTACAGACTCTAGCATATCAGTTATACGGTTTAGTTACTTCAATGAATTCATTTGTTAGAGGCATACGATACTGCGCTGATCATAATGCAGGAGACTTGTCTGTTGACAACTGAAGACATATTGATACACTGGAAGAAATGCTTGTGTATTTATAAAATTGATATCCATAAATCACACTTGGTACTCATCAGTATTTTTTAGATTGGTGCATTCACCATTAACAATGTATTGCATCCCTGACTGTTGCCTGTACTTCGTGTTCAAGAAACAACTCTTTATGCCATACAATATATAAGAAAACCATTACCTACTCCTAGTTGTTGACTTTAACACATCAACGTTGAACTTCATTGACAACTGCAAGCATGATGGTCAAGAAGACTGGGAGACAACTGCAAAAGTTGTAAGTTACAATTTCTATTACAACTCATCAAACTTGCAACATTATTGTTCACTTGTATTAGGATTGGTAATTGATTTATTATTAGAAAAAACAATTACGTACTACGTGCATTGATTTGTGGCAATAACACCTTGAGACACTAAGTCTATTTAGGATGAAACTGGGATTGTTGGCTATTTTGGAAGAATATCGTTAGTAATCACCACCGTTGAAAGCTATATTGTAATCTAATTTGTCGAACTGTTGAGTATATGTTACTGACTATGTACCATTTCAGCATCATCTGATATTAAAAGGTTTCCCATGGGAGTTTATGAATCATGTCTGCCTTTTCTGCTCAAACAACAAA
Organism: Rubia yunnanensis; assembly: GCA_037428765.1. Classification (NCBI taxonomy): domain Eukaryota; kingdom Viridiplantae; phylum Streptophyta; class Magnoliopsida; order Gentianales; family Rubiaceae; genus Rubia; species Rubia yunnanensis. Next base: position 78,338,511 of record CM075065.1, read on the forward strand.
TGAGCATGGTTGGATAGTTGTACATTTGAAATCCTGGTTGATATTTTGGGTCCTATCCATTGGATAATAACTGGAAAAGTGGTGTGTTTCCATGCATAGTAAACAATATGTACAGATTCCAATTTCAACTAAATCATTCTAACTGTGAATTATCAGGGTTCCTGCGTTTGGTTCGTGCTCCTTCGCCTAGGGGATAGCCTCTGCAATATGTTCCTCGATTTCACCTATAAAAGGGCCATACCGCACTGGCATACAAATAGGTGACAATCATATTTTTGTTTGATGGTAATGCACTATATGGACAACTTCACCGGTTGTACGAGCAGTTTACAAAAACTGAATATTGATGAGGTAATGGACTATAAACTGAATTTTGATTTCCTTGGTCATATTTTATCATAACCATAAACGTATACCTGCGATCCACTATCAGCACTGCATTTGAATTTCAATTGGAAGTACTTAATCATTAAGAATAAAGTATAACTACAATCCACTTTCAGCACAATACTCGCCTCAGAAATAGGGTGAACTATGCTTTTCGTATCGCAAACTACACATCCAACCTGCGACGCATGTCCGTCCTCATGGACACAGCACGTGGCATCCTGAGAGGGTGTACATCGAACACGCTTCATACGTAACAAGAAGGTGTACAGTAGGTTTTTGATCATTCGATATATACTAATTTCAGTTTCTTCATCACCGACTAATTTAGATGTCCGAGAACACTAATTTTAAGTTTTCAAGTCAATCTTGTGCAATGTTATAAACTACTAAGTTTACATAACCTAACAATAAATGACCGGGTCAGATCATGAAACCGTCCAAGGTATTTCTATTTAGACTCATTATCACAAGAATTTGGCCCACACACAATGTTGCATCCCTTGTACCAGATCATGAAACCATTCCGAGGGACTCCCTATTTTGGCCAATAATCACATTAATTCAGCCCAATTAAATCCCTCGATCCGCATCCCATCATATATATTTACAGATTTGCTTAATTACTGCCTTCCACATGGAATTCGAATAACTTTGAGCTAGTGGTTGCTGACTAAATAATCTAACTAATATAAAAGAATAAAATAAATAATTTTGTTGTGTAAACTAACTAGAAAGAAGGTTAACTAACTAGAAAGAAGGTTAAATGAGAAAAGCAGCAACAGATAGAAAGTTAATGAGGAAGAGTTTAGCGTGTTTGGTGTAGGGTTTACGGTTGACAAAATGGGAAGGAGAGCAATGGAGTTAAAAATTCCGTGGACAGTCACGCAAATGAGAAATTAGAAGTTTAAACATTAGATGACAAATTATGCATGTTGCTATACATACGCTGTGTATCAAACGCAAAAATAAAGAACAATTGGAGTTTCGAAATCTTCAAATATCAAATGTGAAACGAAATGATTACTTCCATTAGAGATGACCTAAGTAGATTACGTCCATATCTAATTATACAAAAAAACTATTTATGTAAACCCCAACAAAATACGCCAAAATATGGATTACTATGTCACATGCTACTCACCACTAACCCTTGGCATACAATAATACAAAAGGTAAATTGATGTAACAAAATTGAACCATGTAAAATTACTACTACAGCTGGGTGGAAATACTACGATTAGCAGAGACTACTTGTTCGCATTTTATCCATACACACATTAGAACTCACTTTCTTGCCAGATTGTTTTTAAGTTTAAGGCTATTTCAAATTGAAATGGTATCAAGGCATTTAGTGATAACATAGATGAAAACTTAAGTTTTTTGACAAATTGCGAGCAAATAACATTGCTTCATACTAATTCTAACAATTCTACAATGCTAGGTAAACATTTCCAAAACTCATAATCACTAAATTGTTTTGCATTTTATACGATTGAGCTTCTCGGCAAATGGTATTCAGAAATACCACTCCTTCACGAGAATGCATTGTGAAGGTCAACATTACAAACATCGGGAGCACAACATATAAGATTGTTTGACAACTACCGGCACTAACACAACATAGACCTAACATTCTCTAATTTTGAGCAACATGGGAGGGTGTCAACTATTGCATAATGAATCAAACACAAGTTCATTTCCTATGGTTTATAGATGCAAATGTACCCCCCCAAATCCAAAACAAGATATTTTATAATAAGTATCCAACTAAATTAGTTAGGAGCAGAATTTCCATTTATATTTCATCAACATGAAGGATAAGAAACTTCAATTCACAAAGCCCAAACTATTAAGATATACAACATCAAAGTAATCCGGCAACAAACATGAACATCAAAATGAGCTACATACCAAAAGATAAACAACCAAAAAACATTAAAAATGGCCAGAATTTAGAAAATTACTGGTTAAGGATAGATCCATAAACTATTAATCATCCCAGCTTTGCCCCATCACCTCCTCTTTGGCATTCTAGTCCAGGAATCTTCGCTCCTCGGTCCAGTTCCGCCCCATTACCTCCTTAGCGACCACACAGTCCAGGCTTTTTCCAGAGTCACAATCCTCTTCCTCCTTGCAAGATAGGGCACCGTAAATGAGTCTATGCCTGATTCCATCGTGCACTCTTCTTTCTTCTTCAATGCTCCCCAACTTCTCGAATGGAAAATCCATCGCATTTTCAGACCTCCAGATTCCATTGACAGAACTCCTTTCCCCAAGCCGCCGTACAAAATAAGTGCACATTTTACACCGGTGGGCGAGTTTGGCAAAGACATGTCCGGACCGACGCCGCCAGCGTCCACTGTTCTTCTTAGTTATTCTTCTCATCCTACAAACCATAAAATCCACCTTTGAGTGATATGAAGTTAGGACTAATCTCAATTTCTTTTTACTGATTTTTCAAAACTTTTCACATACCAGTATTTATTAACATGTGCGAGCTGGTAATCATTTCACCAGTCAATTAGGGTTTTGAGGCAATACAAATCGACTTCAATTGCATGTGAAATATGTTTACTCGACGGTCGGAACACGTCTACACTTTCCTTCCTTGTTGGCCAATATTCTACTTCCTTCATATTTGATCAAAAAAAATTCTTCCAAACCTGCACCCAGAAAGGAGAAAATGATGAGCAATGAAACTCCATGAAACTGATGACGTATTGGGATGTGGAAATGAGAATGGAAAACTTAGACATCTGATTCAAGAAGCAAAATGCATTAGTTACATGCAAAAGCTTTTAGAATACAACTTGATCCAGCTCGCGGGCAAAGAGCCAACCATTTGCTGCTATGTGGGGGGAGGGGTAGACGAGCCCGGGGGTAAGTTCAAGAGTGTCCTGAATAAAGCAATGACCTACCAAGAGAGATCAACTACCCAATTTTCTTAGGCATCATCAATCACCAACCCTCCAACCCAAACCTAGGCATACACAACCAATACAAGGCATATATTAATCTCACCAATGTACCAACAAAACTATAGCAAAAAAACCCCAGAATAGGCACACATATAGAATGAAGAATTGCATATGCTACATTGGGAACCGTTTACACATTGAGAATTAGGAACAACCACACTAGCCATAATAAAAAAAATTAGAAACTCTTAAACACACAGGAAACAAGCAAAAAAAACATCATCCTCACCTACAACCTATGCACCATACACACCCAAACCACACAAATATGGATAAATATTGATAATATCTGCTTACGAAATATACGTATAAAATATAGTCTGTTTAAAAAATATTATACAAAAACTTATCCGACCTACGCTTGGACTAGCCATTCCCCCTAAACACTAGAACTAGTAGGAAAATCATCCCCTCCTATCACCATAGCCACGTTGATGCCATCCTCCATAACATGTTGAGTGCAATTAGGGATCACTGGGATGCTTTCCTTTAAAGTTATTAACTCATCCCACAGAGCAGAGTTAGCAGTATCCTTCTCCTCACAGAGAGCATGCAATCTAGCACTATAAGAGATAGCACCTTTTACCTTAGTTCTGCAGGGGCTTTTACTTCGGTTTTCTGTCCAAAAAAACTGAGGTAAATGTGGGCGGAGTAAAAGTAGGTTTTTTTACCTTGGTTCAATACTGAGGTAAAAAGTAGTTTTTACCTTGGTTTTTTGGAAAAATAACTGAGGTAAATACTCCTATAGCCGACAGGGATACTGATTATGGTGCGATGTCAGCAACATGTTGAAGCAGTTGGCAGACCCAAAAGTTAGCGACATCACCTATTGCAATTTTAATGTGCGAAGTTGTCTGTTCCTGTGCACGAAGTCACTCATTTATGTTACCGACGTCACACCATCATCACCTTTTGACTACGGTTATAAACCAGAGTAATTATTTTCTTTTACTGCAGTTTTATCTCAAAAAACCTGCGGTAAATATTTAATTATCGAGCCGCTAGCTGACCACTATACGATGTCGGTGTGATAGTGTGACATTTGGGTGACCAACCTCAATGGGTCGACACCTGTGCGATGATGATGTGGCATGTCGATACCACAATGTTGTTTTACTATACCGACCTCGCTTGCAGTTATGCAACGATTGTGTTGTTTCCAAGATGATCGAGGTATTTGCGAGGTCGTACTAATTGGTGTCGCTCTTATCATGGTACCGTCGCTAATGTGTGGTGAACATTTAGCTATGTCACACGTTTGCAGTCGATTGAACAGAATGGTAAATTCTACACCAGCGGCGTCGTTACATGTAATATAAACAACAATCCAAATTTCATTAAAATTGTGTTTCCGACCGCAAACACCATTCAGAGGACATGTAGCTACAACAAGCGTAATGCATACATAAAAGAAGGATACATAATACACCTTCAATGCACAAAAAAAGATATAAAAAATCTCACAAAATGAACTATACCATTGAGACTCCATAACTAGATAGATATCTATATCAAAGCGTCAAAGAATAACCTTGGAATGTATCAATGGGAATTTTAGAGAATGATGCTTGTACGAAAAACTTAACCTAATAATAGTTCCTCATATAGTGGATGGGATGAGAAAATTATTCAAATTCTCTACCATCATGAAAATTACCCAACTTTCGCCTACTTCGTCCAAATGCCTAATTGCATATGGTAATTTTTCCTCGGGAAAATACTACAAGATGAAGTAATCAAAAAATCAATACAAAGGTTGAGCGTAGTTCTTTCATTCTTTGAAACATAATGTGTGAATTTGAGTTACCTTTTCTAGGTTATATTGATTCTCATTCACATTTGCTACTAAGTCCTTCATAAAGCGCATGCAATAGTAACCGCTTTGCCATGGGACCGATTCTTTTTTATGCTAACGATACACACAATTTTATTAGGAACACATAGATATGTACTTATATAAATAATTATGTCATGCTTATATTTAGATGTGAATTCTAACCTTTAGGGATTTCCAATAGAATGCCTTGAGGTTTTCGATTAAGGGATCCGTCATCACCTTTGCAATTGCGAATGAAATTGTCTCTGGGGGTGTTTGATGTAATGGATTGAACCAGTACACTATTCTTGTGAGAATAACGAACACGACGACCATTCAATGTTTGCTTGGAAAATGAAATTTTCATTAATTCATTATAATCCAATAATATATAATAGAATCAAAACATTAGTTTTTTTAGGAAGGAAGTAGAGTTGACTTACCTCTCATAATAAGGTGCGATGTATAGAGAATTGTCCTTTTTCATCAACTGAGAGCATGCCACTGTCCAATCTGCATGCCAACTCAAATTCTTTGCATCCTTGGGATTGTCAAACAAACTTCTCAAACAAGGAATAATAGGTAGATACCAAAAAACCTTGACAGGAATCTTCTTCGTGCGCCGATTTCCAATTTCTTTATCAACATCGACCTCCTTCAATTTGAACCTTGGAGCATTGCATTTAGGGCAATCCCCCGCATTTAGGTGATCTCTCCTATACAAGATACAGTTGTTCCAACAAGCATGTATCTTTTCATAATCCATGAACGACTCGATGAAGTTCGGTTCATCGGCCATGACTACTTGGGCATGTGTAACACCATAGAGAAGTTAAATGAGGCTAAAATTCTCACAACCAATAATTTAAGGTACCGCTTTATATGGATGTATCATGGAAGTAGATTGTCTTTCTTCATGGTCTTTCCATAGTATGACCGGACACTCTCTTATCTCACTCTCGCATGGATGACTTGTTCCTCACTACAGATGCTAGATATGATGTAGATTTTCAAGCTTTTATTCACACACCGATGTATTCAAGAAGGAGGAAAAGAATCCCGAGCAGCCACAACAACCCACCATCCACTGCAGCTTCAGCTGCCACAGCAGACCCACTGCATAACCTTTACGAGGTGCTTTAGCTTCTTAAAATTCACCAGCGATGACAACAAAACTTTACGTGCCCGCAAGCATCATTGAAACTTGCAAGCTATAGTCAAAGATAAGATTTATGTTATTGCCTTATTACTCTTAACTACTAGAAATTGGATGTTGATACGCCAGGAGTCGTCCGCAAGGAAAAGGGGGTTGAAAGGATAGGTCCACGTAGCAACATACACACACGAGCATCACCAAGTGTGCTAGTCATGAAAAGGAGGTGGATTTCTGGGTTTTCCATTGTACTTTTCCATTCCACTTCATTTATTACATCATGTTTAGCTTCTTTAATCCAAACTTTGTTATGGGTTACCATTAATAAGGCTAGATTAACACTTGGGAGCATTTTCTAAACATTTTTAGTATCAATTTGTAAGATTCTTATATTCTTGCTATCTATTTATTTATTATCATTATTATATGTGTTTATTTCTTAGGATTATGAATGATTATGATTAAGGATTGAGACTTATTGATATTACTATATAATTTAGCACTCAGCTCGGGAATGAACTCGAGGCAATTTTGTCTTTTTGTCGGTTTGGTTAAAAGTGAATGTGAAATTTGGGTTTAAGAGTGACAACTATGCATGATTTTTTATTCTTTTATTGGATTAGGCTTGGATGTGTGATTGGGTTAGTCTATAGACGATAGGTGAGTTACGAGCAATCATGTCGGTAATCTTTTATCACTTTGGGATTATAGGTTAATCTCTACGGTCACATTCTATGGTGGACGATTCCTGTAGAGGGTAATAGACGAGGTACTAATTTTCTAAGTGGCATAAGATGGGTTTAGAATGGGTATTCACGGTGGGTCCCGATTAGCCATGCTACTCCTGGGTTTAATTTACTGTGCATTGTTGGATTTATTAACCCCGGGAGTGAGGTCTAGTGGTTGCAGTGTAAAGCGCATCACTAGATGTATCTGGAGGAGGTGAGAGATTGAGGAGGGGGCAGAACTGGGAAGTGAAAGTTTGTGGGAGTTCCCTGTGAATCAAGATCTCCACATTGTGTGATTGAGCATAAATTTGGAATTATTGGTAATATGTGAATAAGAATTGAGGATAAATTTCTAACACTAAACATGGGATGAAAATTCCCCCCAAGGCTCCTTATTAGCGTACATACACTTGTAGTTAGATTTGAATGCTAGTTTACTTGTTAGTTTTACACATATTTTCGTAGTCGTTAACTCAGACAGCCCCTCTCCCCCTTTTTGTGACTAGCACACACTTGGTGACGCTCGTGTGTGTGTATTGCTAAGTGAACTTATCATTTAAATCCATTTCTCTAAAGACGACACCCAACAACTATCAACTTTTGAGTATTTAGGAGTAATGGGGCAGTAACATAAATCTTATCTTTGATTATAGTTTGTAAATTTCAACGATGCTTGCAAGCACGTCCATTAGCTATTTTCATCTTCAATCCTAGCCCGCAATCATATAAAACATCCATATTTCAATGCATTTCCAACCAATTCAAGAAGCTAAAATAAACATTCAAATCATATGACAATCAAGGTCCTTAAATAGAGTTGAAGAGGTTCTCACGACATAGGCTTGGTAGTTTAGATCAATCGCTCCCAAGATGAGTTTAGCCCACTACAATCATCATACAAATTATACACCGATTATTAAGATGAAAAATGTAATAAAAATGAAGATTAAATAATAAATAAGAGTTTCTTGGGTTTTCTTGGACATGATATTCCTAAAATTGATAAGATCAAGCCGTCTCTTGCAAAAAACCTTCTTCGCAAAGGGTGAAGGGATCTCTCGCTCACGAAGAAGGCTATATCAATCTCCTTGCTTTGCTTTTGCCTTTGCCTTACCACCTTATCTTCACCTCGCTGCCAAGTCTGCTTCCCTTTGTCTTGATGCCAAAATCTTCATTTCTTTTCCTTCACGAGAAATCTTCCTAGAAAAGCAATTAGAGCTTAAAATTCACTCCTAAATCTCCCTGATGATTTCAAGGCAGTGTCCAATATATCGAGCACAAATATCCATCATTATAAGTCAAAAGTATGATAATAATACCCCACAAAAAATATATGAGGCAGGCGAAAAAAGAGCATAGACGCGCAAGCCGATGTAGCAGAAGAGGACCTGAGTGGTTATAGTGTTTCAATTTTGTTTTTCCCCATTATCATTATGTTTTCATGTATTGGGGACAACATATAGATTAAGTGTGCAGGAGGGAAACTAGGATGATACTTTTTATGTTTGCTTTTTTTTTTCTTTTGAATTGCTGTAATAAGGAACTTTAGGTGAAGTATTTTTGGAAAAAAAAATATTTTAAAAATGGAAAAAGAAAAATAGATATAATCTTTCTAAGTTGAAGACCCGGGAGGGGAACATAGGCAATATTAGGGGGGCCCAAGTAGATCAAAAATTCGAAAAGGTGACCTATGGAAAGTGAGAGGCCTAAATCATGAGAGAAAATGTGATGTGTAAGGTCAAAAGAAACTATAGGGGAGGATGAAAACCCAAGAAGGCTCCTATGCATTTTGGTGAATTTTTGGGGAGATTAAATCTCCTTTTGTTTTACTTTTGATGTTTGACACCTCATTCTCATTTGATATCATTTTTGGTAATATTGATGGGTAGAACTTCTTTAGGTCGAAATACGGGGGATGGGTAATCCTTTAAGTTTAGATTTGGGGGAGTTTTCAAATAAGATAATTAAATTGTGGTATGGGGTAGAGGCTTAGGAAACCACCTTAGGTCTTGAATGTTCTTACCCTAGAACGAGTAAAGGTCTAAGTGTGAGGGATTTGATGTGCCTGTCTTTTACCTTTTTTTAAGATTCATTGATGCTCATAATTGTAATTTAATGTAGGATTTTCTTTATAGAATTGGATACTTTACAATTTAAGGGGTTAGGAACAGATTGAACAGCTTTGTACCCTAATTCCTCTATTTTGTGAAGTATTTGAATATTTAGATAACATCTTCCATGAAGGATTGAAGTTTTGTTGTGAAGTGGAGACTAAACCATTGAAGAAGGCCACTTGCAGGAGTTGTAGAACAAGGAAGGTGATAAGATAGGAAATGCATGTTTTCTTAGAGCATTTAACACCACTTTTTAAATGCTTTTGTTGGTGGGTAGTTAAATTATTATGTGTTTTGCATGATATAGGGTTATAATCACCTTGTGTGATTATTCGCACTAATGTTTCCCTATTTTTTTTAAGTATTTACGTGTTTTGCCTCTATGACTTGGTTGATTTCTACTTGACAAGAATGGTAAAAGAAGCAAGGCCACTTATAAAGTGATAGAAGATGATTGAAGAAAATAAAAAAAATTAGTGGTAGATGAAGAATGATCTGAGAGTTGTAATTGAGTTATGGGAATGATTTAAGATGAATTGGCATTCGTGGACGACATCATTGGATTCATCTTCACGAGCACTATAAAATAGACTAGAAGAACTCCCAAATCGGATCAACGATCAACCTGTAGCAATGGAAAGAAGAAAGAAGTCAAAAGGAGAAGAAGTTCAAGGGAGATAAAAAAATGCTCAAAGGCACGGTCCGGGCCACATTACACGGTCTGATCCATATCAAGTTTCTTAGAAGATTCAAGGCCCTGAAGACGGACTGAGCAAGCATGCACATTTCATGCCTAGCAGAACCTGGGAAGGCCGTCCTTGAAGACGAACCATGCAAATGAGCATGATCTGTGCAGCTCAGTTGGTAGAAAACATGGGCTCGGGGACAGACCATGTACTTGTGCACAGTCCATCATGGCACAACCAGTGTCACCCTGTTGACTATGGTTATCATTTCACAACTGGGCTGCCTTCATTCTCTCTCTTCCTACCTATAAATAGCCTCCTTCTTCCTCCTTTCCTCTTTGAGCCCAACTTTTGGGTCTCGAACCTTAGTTTTTCTTCATCTTTTCTTAGTTTTTTACATTTTTCCATAATATTATGTAGATTTGTTATAGGTTTTCATTATTTAGCTTAGATTTATGCTTGAGGGATTTTTTAAACATGTTTAGCTATTATTTGGGAGATCGTTAGACTCATGTACTTCATGCCATTATTATCATTATTGCTTGGTTTTTAATTTCTTATTATTTTTTCTTGATGTTAGGATGCATAACTAATTGGTTTTAATGCGTGATTTAGTACTAGGTATGTGAATAAACCCAGGAGGATTATGTCTTTTTATCGGGTTTGGTTAAAGGTTAATGTGAATGTCATGTTTAGGAGTGACAACTATGCAAAATTATTGATTCTTTGGTTATATTAGGCTAAAGACTTAATTGAATTAGGCTATGAACAATACGGGAGTGACCCAATCACATACTGCCGGGCATCGATTTATATCTAGTTGGGGGTTGTAGTTTAGTTTTGTAAGTTATATCATATGTTTGTAGTAAAAAAGTCCGGATAAAATTCTAGGGGAAATTAATGAGATACTAGTGCTCTCGGTCGTAAAAGCATACACCGTAGTAGTGGAGGTCCCAATGAGTCATGCTACTACTGCATTTAATTTACTGTGAGATTACGGGTTTATTAACCACGATAGTGAGGGTTAGAGGGGGTAAGTGGGTTTAGCACTCATCTAGCTATAATAGAAGACAGTGGGAGTTTGATGAAGGGGAAGAACTGTTATATCAGTCATCATGGGAGTTTCTGGTGGGTCAACCTCTCCACATTATATTATGAAAATGTGAATAGGAATTGAGGATCAAACTCTAATACTAAACATGTGATGCAAACACCCCTAAGTTGTCTTATTATCTTTATCTCATAGTTTATATTTGAATGATAGTTAGTTATTAGCTTAACTCTTTGACAAACCAACACCCTACTATTTTCTCTACTCCCGACACATACATTTGGTGACGCCTGTGTGAACTTTGCGAAGCTATTCTATTAACCCCTAAGTCACTGAAAACAACACCCCAACTTATGGATATCTACTATTTAGAAGTTAGAATTGAGTAAGGGAGAAACAATATAAATCTCATCTTTAATCGTGGCCCTACGGGTATTCTAACGCACCTGCAGAGTCCTTTTAGAAGGCCATATCCAAAGTGGAAGAAAATGATTTTTTAAGAAAGCGTGAAGAGAAGGCAAAGAAACAAGCTGGAAGATGAAACATCCAGGTCACTAAATGTCCACTATTGCATGGTCCATGCTCAACCAGGGACATGGACAAGGAAAAACATGCATGTCGGGATCTGTGAACTATTACACGATCCGCGACCATCAGCAGCAACTTAAAAGGAAGTCTCGCCCGGGTCTCTGACTGCGTACTTATGCATAGTTCGTAATGCTTAGTCGCACGCGTTGGGCCAAAAAGACATTTAGCTTAAATACTTAAAGACCATGCAATAGTGCATGATCTACAATGACAAACTGAATAGGGCTTTGATTGCAACCTTAAAACTTTCTCTCTCTTCCCACCTGTAAAGTACCCTTTTACACAATCATTTTAGGTTCAAACTTTTGGGAAAAAATTGTACTTTTTAGATTTATTTCTTCTCATTCATTGTTTTTTTATCATGATTAAGCATTGTTTTGTTATTGGTTGGGCTGGATTAGTGTTTGGGTGCATTTCTTAATCATGTTTAGCTAAGATTGTGAGATTTTGGGTCCCTTCTACCCATTTCATTTGATTATTAAGAATGATTTTTTATTTATAATTAATGCAAGATGTTAGGATGAAAACTAATCACAATTACGCTATGATTAATTCCTAGGCTCGGGAATGAACCTGGTAGATTTTGTCTTTTTGTTAGTTTGGCCATTAATTAATGTTAAGATTGTGTTTAGAGGTGACAAATAATAATGATTGTTGGTCAGTTGATTATATTAGGCTTGAGTGTGGGATTGAATTAGTCCTAATTATCCGGTATGAGGTTGTGCGGCTAGGAGTGACAACTATGCCGTGAATATATCTTGACCTGAATTATATCGCAAGTTAGTGTCTAATTTTGAAGGTTCTTTCTTCATGCCGTGTAGCCACTAAGACCACCTGGTAGAACACAGAGTTTAGAGATCATAATTTAAACACTGATGTTATAGAAAGCATGAGTTTCAACTAGAATGGTTCATATCGGGCCCTGGGGTTTATTGTTATACTTAGTATTAGTTTATGGGAGTTCTACACTGAGACTAATCTCAAGGGTAAGAGTTAGAGCATGATTTCTGGGGTCCCCACACACTCTAGCTACATCAGAGGGAGGTGAGAGAGATATGAGAGGGGGGATGCCTTGTTGATTCAGGCTATCCACAATGTTTGATCAAGGAAATAAGGTAGAACTTACTTCTAGGATTAGAACATAAATCGAGAATAAATGAATATGCTAAACATGTTAACCAAATACCACCAATTCTTATTATTATCATCTCTTATATCTTTTTTTTATCTTTGCATTCTAGTTTAGTTTTAGTTCTTTATTTTTATAGTTGAGTTGTTTAATATTTCCAAACAAAAACTTTAACCCCCGCCCCTCTTTTTTAAAACTAAATCCATTTTTTGTGGACGACTAACGAGCACACTGGCATCATTGAAAACCGATTCACCAAAATAAAAACTAATACTTATATGCTGCTTTTGTATTACTACCGACTATTAGAAAGTAGACAGTGGTAAGTCGGGGTAGTCCACAGGGACAGAAGATAGTTTCACATAGAAAAACACATGAGCTTCACCAAGTGCGTGCCCATATACAAGGGAGGGTTTTGGTTTGATTATCAAGCTACCGATTACATGTATAGAAATAATCAACTAACTAGTAGACAAAACTAATAGACGAGTTTAAATTTGATAATAGGGAGACTTGGTGGCATTTGTTAAACATGTTTAGTAATTGAATTTGATCCTTGATCCTATTCACACAATCAAGTATATCTAATGCTAAATCAATCCTCTGGAGCTAAAACAATCTATCACTTCAGTGCATTCGCTCCCTGATCATCTATCGCATGCGCTCGATTTAGCTAGAAGATTCATATACACAGTTACCTAATAACCCTCACTCCTGACATTAATCCAACCGACATCTACGGTAACATAGATTAAGTCCGAGAGTAGCTTGACTCCTTGGGACCCAATGTGGATACCCATTCTACTATGACACCTTTGCCTTGCTAGAACATCAGTTGCTCACTTCTTCCCTCTAGGAAGTTATCCGAACTAGTTGTCACAAACTCGATCTCCACTAAGCATCCAAATCTCCAATTCTCAGTCCAATCATGCAGGGAGCTAAACTAACAATCAAATGCTTAACAAAGTAGAGAAATTCAGGTGAATTACCAAAAAAGGTGATTTGAACCCACTATTTGGTAAAAATATTCAATTTTCTAACTAATAAGACAAAAAAATAGAACAAGAATGGGTGTCAATTGTGTAAAACAAAAGCATATTTATGTCTCAGCAATGATCTCGACTTGCCACTAGCTACATTTTAGTGCTTAGCAGCATTAGGGCATAAATATTTTCTTGGATTTGCATGTTAATGAACGGATTTCATGATCATCAATACCATTTGGTTGCGAAATGAGTTGATTAAGTTCGTTTTCACCGTTAAATATGACTCTTAATTTTTGAGTACCCTATGTTGAGGACAAGCATGTGAGGATTAATAGCTGTCGAAGTACAATTTCAGTAGGAAGTTCTCTATTTAAATGGATTTTCTCGTTACGATTGAGGATCCTCACTCCATGTTGCACCATCATCTCCAAGAGAGCGCAATAATGGAAGTCGAACAAATATTTTTGAAGAAATTATGGAAGCTTCAATTCCTACAACATTTGAAATACTTTTCATGGCTCCTCTCTAAAGGCTCCCTTCTCACGTACTAGTGGATAAACCTCTATTAAACACAACGTTGAAAGGCGGTTCCATCAAATATTTTAGGACCGCCTTTAGGAAGAAGTACCTGAGTTCGAAACCTCTCTATTTTGGTTCCCTCCCACTTTAAAGATGGTTTGAATCTAATTAAAGGAAACCGCTTTTAATAAACATTAATAAAAAGCAGTTCGGGTCTGATTAAAGGCAATTTGGATTCCAATAAAGGCACAATTTCTTCTCTCTCCTATATTTCTTTTCCTTTCTGCTCTACTGAACTCCTACCTGTTGGTAACGGCTCCTCCTCTGCCGGTAACGCCTCTTCCTCCCCCGGTACCGACTCCTTTCCCTATGGCGGATAACACCTAATCGGGGAATACAAAATCGTTCATTGCCACCCTCCAATAGAAATCCCCTCCCCTCAACACGTCCCTCTCAAATAACCCAGAGATTACCCGTAAATCCAAACACCTAGGGAAACCAGCATGCCTCTACTCCGATGAAGAAATTTCCAAGCTCTCCGCTCACTATGCTAATGCCCTAGTTGGAAAATTCACCAAAGGTCATCACACAATGGATCAACTAGAGGTAGTTTTCAAGACGGTGGGCTTTGCAGGGAAGTACCAGTTAGGTTCACTGGACTACAAGCATGTCCTAATCAGGTTCGACCAAGTGAACGATTACCAACAGTGCTGGATCAAAGTCCCATTCAATGGAATCCAAATGAAAGTGCTCAAATGGTCACCTGACTTCTCCACGCATAGTGAATCACCAATCGTCCCCATATGGTGCACAATCAGGGAAGTTCCACTTTACTATTACAATACTTCTTCCATTGAGACTATTGGTAATAGTATAGGAAATTTCATTAAGAAAGATTTAGCCACTGAAATGCTAACCAGACCCTCTGTTATTAAGCCATGTGTAGAAATCAATCTTCAGAAACCACTCAACAATTTCATCAGATTAGGATCGGTATCAAATAACATAAAATGCCCCCATTGAATACGAAGACATCCCTCTGTATTGTACACATTGTGCTAAGCTAGGTCACTCCCACACTCAATGTAGAGCTATCCCCGAAAACCACATCCTACCACAATGGCAAGCCACGGGGAATAAGTTCAATAAGGCCCCAAATATGATAACAACAAACCAGCCTCCTAATAATACTCAAAATAATGGCCAACTAAAACATTAGCTAGCCACAACTAACCCTACCTTAAATCCATCCTTCTACATACCTCAGCATATAACAGTAGGGATTTAAAAAAATATCCCACAACCATCCCAAATCTCTCCATCCCTTACCCTAACTAACACACACCCTGTAGACCCTGAATCACCTCTTACAAAACTGATAAATGCTACAACTCTAACTACCTTAAACATCTCTCATAAGAACTATGCTAAGGATGACATTCAGATTGGCTCCCACAAGCTGATTTTCCATCAAACTTCAACTTCTAACCCTGCACTTTCTCAACAAAGAAAGATGGAAAACGTATTCTCTTTACTGCAGGATATAGAACCTCTCTCTCAAGCATAGGACTGCCTAGACCAGGAATTGCAAGACATGGAGGAGAAAGATAGGTCATCCATCCAAATCACAGAAAATTCCCAAGTTCAATCATCACCAAAGCCTGTTCTAGCACAACCAACAGGTAACCAAGATAACCAAGGTAAGTCTAAACACAAAAAGAATAATTACCTTAGTCAACTGAACAAGATAATGTTAAGATCTGCTACTAAAATTACAAATCATGTAACAATGATACACAACACTATAATTAATTTTTTAGTTTGGAACCTAAGAGGCATGGAATCTTCAATGCTCAGACTGAAAAATCTAATCAAACAGAAAAAAAATCCAGCTCTTATGTATCATTGGACCTATGCATGATAACCGTCAATGCCATTCTTATATGGAAACGCTTAATTTCTCACATAATCTTCCTATAAACAATGGAAAAATATGGCTTATGTGGAATGACTCACTATTTATCCCTCTAATTTCCCACCACAATCAGTTTCTACATGTTAAAGTTTTCCACCCCTGCTCAAATACTGATATGGAAGTTGTTTTTGTTTATGGCCTTAGAACTGGAGAAGGTAGGAAACTATTATGGAAGGATATTAGCCTCTAACAAAATTATGATACTATTTACATAGGATATTTTAACACAATCACCTCAATCTCAGAGTATAAAGGCCCTAGCACTCCAAAATTAGGAAGTATCAATGATTTTAATAACTGGATTAACACTAAAGGAATTCAGGAAATTAATACTGTTGGTAATTTATTCACATGGACAAACTCAAGGTTAAGAAACCCCACCACGAAGAGATTAAATAGAGGACTCTGTACCATTCAATGGAGTACAAAATTCCCTGCTTCCTCTAACCAAATCCTTAACGGATAATCCTCTGACCATTGCCCCTTATACCTACAGATTTCAACCTTATCCCCTTCTTACCCTAAACCCTTGAGGTTCATAAATACCCGGTTTAATAGACCAGAGTTCATAAACCTAGTAAAAACCAACTGGACTTCCGCTCTTCCTCAGTCAGGAATGTTAGGATTATACCAAAAATTAATCATACTCAAAAAAATCAAGATTTGGAACAAGGAATCTTTTGGTAACATTGACTCTAATGTACTCACAGCTGAAGAAAATCTTAGACTACAGGAAATTACTTATGACTCCACCCACTCAGAATTGGATCTAATCAAGCTTAATGAAGATAGGGCTTTGTTAATTAGAGCACTAAAAGAAAAAGAAAAATTCTGGAAGCAAAAATCAAGAACTAATTGGATTAAACTTGGAGATGACAATACACAGTTTTTCCATAAAAATGTAAAGGAAAAAAACAGCAGGCTTCATATATCAAAAATTAAAAACAGACAGGGACAATGGCTTAATAATCACCAGGAAATCCAAGATGAAGCTACTGCCTACTTCTCTGAACTTCTATCTAAACCTAATCTCCTAGCTAACAACACATACTACCCACATTTTCTGAGCCAAATACCTAACATAATCTCTGAGCATGATAATTTTTTTCTATCCAAACCAGTTTCAGAGGAAGCACTTAGACTAGTGGTTATGAGACTCAATAAAAATAGTAGCCCTGGTCCTGATGGCTACTCATGTAAGTTCTACACCAAATGCTTGGATTTCATCAAGGAGGATCTGATATCCGTAGTCAATGACTTCCTCTTAGGCACTGAAATGCCAAGAGGCATTACTAGCACTTGGATAGCTTTAATACCAAAAAACCCAACCCATGCCTCATTTGATGATTACAGACCCATCAATCTTTCAAATGTAGCTAATAAGATATGCTCTAAGGTGCTAATGAAAAGGCTGAAACCATATATGGAAAAATTGATATCACCAAATCAAACTGCCTTCATGAAAAATAGAGATATTTCTGACAATATCCCCTATCTCCTGGAAATGATAAGATTTCTAGATAAAAAACACAGAGTTCCAAACTGTATACTTAAACTAGACCTTAGGAAAGCCTTTAATAGGATCAACTGGAATTTCTTAAGAAGCATACTCTATAAATTTGGTTTTACTGGTAATTTTGTGAATTCTATTATGAAAAACCTCTCTCAGGCACGTTTCTCAGTACTCATGAATGGTAACCCGGTTGGCTTTTTCAAAGCTACTCAAGGCATTAAACAAGGTGACCCTCTATCTCCTTTTCTTTTTAACATTTTTTCTTAAGCTTTCTCTAGAGGCCTATCCTTTATCTTCATGAATAACAAACTTAAGTACTATCAGCTCCCTTCTGCCATTACACCAGCCTCATACTTAAGTTATGGTGATGATACCATAATTTTTATGCAGGCTTCAAAATGTAACCTAATTAGGATTAAAGCTTTTTTAGAAACCTTTGAACTCACCTCAGGCCAAAAAATTAACTATGATAAATCTGATTTTTACACTAGTAAAAGAGCAACAGCTGGAAAGATAAATCATATTAGGACAATACTAGGAATGAAAAAAAAGGCTCTCTCCCATTTAAATACCTAGGTTGCCCAATTTTTAAAGGAAGAAAATTGAACACTTATTTCCAACCATTGCTTGAACTTATTGATAAAAAGTTGATGAATTGGAAAAACAAATGGTTAAGTTTAGGGGGGGAAATGGTTCTTATCTAATCATGTATATATTCTCTTCCACAGCATATATGGTCTATCCTAAAGCCTCCAAAACAGATAATCAAATCTCTGGAAAGGAAAATGTCCAGATTTGTTTGGGGAGAAAATGAGGGTAAATCTAACAAAGTATGGAGGAAATGGTCTGACCTAGGATCACATAGATTTCAGAATGGATTAGGTTTTAGATCTATTCAGGAAAAATTGATTCATGCTCCCTAAAATTGTGGTGGAAATGCCAACATGGCAACACCATGTGGTCTAAACTGATATGGGCACTACCTCAATCTCACAGGAAATCTCAAACTTGGAAGGGAATCTGCTCTATTAATGCATTTGTTGAAAACAACTCTATGGTTATTCATGGCCAAGGCCATTGCAATTTCCGGACTTCTAACTGGTGCCCAAATGGCCCACTAATTAACCATGCCCCCTTCTCTGCCTTTTCTATCCCTTCCTTATGTACAATAGCAGATTTCATCAATAGCAAAGGCTATTTCCTGCCTCAGATTAGTCCTTATCTAGAAAATGATACTCTATTTTTCTTGCAGGATGTTTTAATCAATGAGGACAGGCAAGACAGATTGATCTAGAAACCAGAGGAGAACGGAGCTTTTATCTTTAGGTTAGCTTACAAGGCCCTCACTCAATCACCAGGTAATTTCCCTGCAACCAAAAAGATATAGAATTTTAGGTTGCAGAAAAAAATCCCAATCATCACCTGGAAAATGCTAAACTCCTTTTTACCTTTTGATGATGTGTTGATTAAGTGTGGATTCAGCTTAGCCTTTAAATGCCCAGCATGCAACCAAGCTGATTCTCTTGAACATTTTTTTTCATTTCATGTCAGTTGGCACAGTCTATATGGAACGATACTGCTGATATTATATGACATAATTTTAATACTCTGAATAACTTAACTGACAACTTTTTTGCATACTGGAACAACAAAGACCTTCCTAAAATCCACAGAATTATTTGTAACATTTTTCCATCTCTGATCTGTTGGTCTCTATGGAAAGCTAGAAATGCTTTCTTTTTTTATAACAAAAATTTCTCTCCAGTCCAAATTTGAAAGGAAGTAAGAGATCTAATTTTTGTTATCCCTTTCAGCAAAACCTTGCTTCTCAAATGAACCCCCTCACATGAGGTTTTCCATCACTTCCTCAATTCCACCTCTTAGACCTCCCCCAAAGCCAACTACTTCCACTGTCCATTGGGAACGACCTAAACCTAATAGTGTAAAAGTTAATGTGGATGCTTCCTGGTCTACTACTAACTCAAAACTTGGCCTTCTAGCTAGAGAAAATAATGGCACCCCATGCCTAATCAAAACCTCAAACACTACACCCCTTGAAGCTGAAATGAAAGCCATTCTCTTTGCCTGCCAGTCTTTTCCCTCTCTGGATTACAGAATTATAGTTGAGCCTGACTCACTACTAGCTATGAACATGATCAACAATCCCAGTAAAGCAAAATGGTCCATATATTCTCTTGCCTTCCAAATTCACTCTTTACTAAAAGATGCCACTCTGAAACATGTGTTCAGGGAATGCAACTCTGTAGCTGATATTGCCAAGTTCAAACCCTCTCACTCTGCAGAAACCAATTGGAACCTACCTAACATCCCTGCTAACATTAGAGGACTTATTAATCTAGATAGGGATCACACTCCTTACATTAGAATTCATAAGCACGCTGTTGATGATGATTGATACCGCTGATTTTTCCCCTTTTATCTGCTATCTCAGGCACTGGGAAGAGGCCACACCATTCAATTTGCAGATTTTTCAACCCTGAAAGAAAAATTGGCAATTCATACAATGCATCATCCAGTTTTGTACACTAACGATGACATCCAACATCACTCACCTGACCACCTTCCTTTTGTCACGGACAGTACATACACTAGGACATACCAAATCACTCAGTAGATGCCTGGCTAAAGTAAGAAATTAACACACGGGGTGGAGATTTCTAACTTTGGAAACACATATACTGTTGTTCAGTATTACCTATGTAAATTTCATGCTTCAAACTATAGCCTCTAGATGCTGCAATTCTTTTGGAGGCAATGAGGTTGCCTCAGTAGAAATGTTACTTTTTTTTTTAATTAAAACCACCAGTAGGTGGGGGGATTCTATTATGGCTCCCCTAACCATCAGATTGGGATTTAATTCCCGTGAAACCAATCCAGTAGATGTATACAAGAGAGAATTGGACACTAGTTGTCGCAATTCTTGCAGGCATAGTCTATGCCAATATCAAAAGAGGCCTGTACATGGAAAATAAGATATCTAGCCCAACATATAAGCTAATCGTTTAACCGGACATGCCCTTCTGTTTGTGTACATCAGTAGAAATGTTACTAATATAACTTTCTGTAATTTATTATTTTAGTGAAAGTATTGGGGACCCTTATATATAATCCCCTACCCTAGGGTGTTTCAAGGAAAAAATATTCGAATAAAGGCAGATTTTGAGGAACCGTCTTTAATAGACAACGATTAAAGGTGGTTCTATTTTACAACCACCTTTAATGGGCTGACTTTATTTATTTATATGGCCCAAATATTTAAACTTAGATTTTCCTTTCATTCCTCGTCATTTTTGGCCTATTTCTAATTCTCTCCAGAACTTGCACTTCCCTCCTCGTCATTTTGTTCCAAATTTTGTTGCACCGCTCCTTCCTTTCTTTTTTTTTTCCAGATTTTGAGCCTCCGCCTCTGTTTGCTTTATCATTTCCAAAGCACGTCTCCACCCCTCCCCCTGTCTCCAGGTCCACGTCATCGCCATTGTACGTATTTGCTAGTGTACGAATTGCTAATGATCCCTCCACCTTTTCTGCAACTATACACCTATGTGGATGCCATCGTCACCATACCCATCTTCGGTTTTGCTATTTGAGGTTTGAGGTTTAAGATTCGGTTGATGATTTCAGGTTTGAGGTTTGATTTTTAAATTAGATTTGAGTTTGAGGTTTGATATTGCATTTTGAGGTTTGAGATTCACTGTTGAACTCGTATTGTTTTTGTGGTTGGATTGAGGTGCTCTGTTTAACCTGTAATTATATTTTGTGTTTTTGTGATTGCTATAAGCATCATTTGGCATTAGCTTTTTTTATTGGCATTTTGATTGACTTTTGGCTGTTTGTATTTTGCTCAGTCAAACAGCCGAAAAAATGTTTGGTTTCTTGGATTTTCACGTATCATTTCCGCTAAATACAAAATGCTAATAATACTAGAGTTTTTCCTAGCATTTGTCTATTACCTTTAACAATTACTTTTTTAACCTTTAACAATTGTCGATATGAGAATATTAGTTTTATGTGTGTATATATAGAATTTTTAAAATTTGAAATTTTACCTCGTTATATTTATGAGATTTACTAATACTAATACACATTAATCATTTATATTATAAATAATTAGATATAAATTATAATGTTTATAATATTTTAATGTTGTATAAATATTTGAATCGACAAACCATCCATCTCAAATAAAAATATTCATAAGAAAAATAATAAATTTGTTGAATGTTATTCAAGTATAAATGTTTGGTAAAAAACTTATATTTATTCTCTTATATTAAAGCTCATAAAGAATAATAGTAAGAAAAAATATTTCAAATGAATTAGTAAATATATTGCTTTCAATATTGCATGTATGTTAAATAATTTAAAATAAATTATACAGAGTATTAATATTAATGAAAATAAAAATAATAAAATATGTAAAATAAGTTCATAAATAATGAATGGTCGTCGCATCTTTAAATCTCATTTTGCATAAAACGCTAACAGCCAACAATTACATTTATCAAACACTTTTGTAAATAGATTATGGTCATACAACTAACACAAGATAGTCAAATCAACTAAATGAAACATCCAACAGCCAACCACCAACAGTTAGCTGATTGCCAAACCGAGCCATAATCTTTGTTTCACTCGAAACATGTTGGAAACCTATCATTTTCTGCCAATATTTATATAAAAAAACCTCGAATGCAGGTTCCAAATTCATAACTGAATTCAAGTCTAAAACATGGTTTTTAAACCGTCTTTAATCGTTGCACAATTAGAAGTGGATGATAAAGTAATTTCCCATAATGATTCTGATTAATGATGAAGAATATATATAGAGTACAAAGAAGACTATTCTAAATATAACTCTAGTACTAGTCATCAACATGGAATAAAATATTATCTAATAATCTACTTCCTTTATTCTAACACCACCCCCCTCAAGCGAAGCGCCGGATGCTCGCCGACGCAAAGCTTGGCTCTGAAGAATTCGAACAACGGACGAGAGAGTCCCTTGGTGAAGATGTCAGCAACCTGGAGAGAAGTAGGAACATGAGCAACGCGCAGCTTGCCAGAAGTCACCAGCTCACGAACAAAATGATAATCAACATCGATATGCTTTGCCCGCTTATGCACCACCGGATTCTGAGCCAAGATGATAACACGACTATTGTCGCATAACAACAAAGGTGGACCAGAAAGCGGAACCCGGAGTTCACGAAGCAAATGAGTAAGCCAAACAACCTCCGAAGCAGCGTTGGCAAGAGCACGATACTCAGACTCTGTACTAGAACGAGAAACAGTGGGTTGTTTCTTGGCACTACAAGAAGCAAGATTCCCACCCAGATAGACCGCATATCCATAAGTGGATCGACGAGTCTCTA
Source organism: Rubia yunnanensis (assembly GCA_037428765.1). Classification (NCBI taxonomy): domain Eukaryota; kingdom Viridiplantae; phylum Streptophyta; class Magnoliopsida; order Gentianales; family Rubiaceae; genus Rubia; species Rubia yunnanensis. The sequence goes on from CM075065.1 coordinate 78,361,530, forward strand.
GACAGCGAGCCAGTCAGCATCAGAATATCCTAACACATCTGAAGTGCTAGCAGAATGAAAAACCAAACCACAATGAAGAGTGCCACGGACATAATGAAAAATCCGTGTAACTGCAGCAAAATGATCATCTCTAGGATCCTGAAGGTACTGACTCCCAGTATTAACCGAGAAGGCCAAATCTGGACGAGTAATGGTGAGATACTGAAGCGCCCCAACAAAATAGCAATAAAGAGTAGGATCCCTGAACGGAGGACTACTGGAACTGTACAGCTGAGAGCCGGTAACAAAAGGCGTAGAAACTGGTGTACCATCGGTCATACTAGCCCGAGTCAAAATATCCCGAGCATACTTCACCTGGCCAAGAAGTAACCCTGAGGAAGTAGGAGAAACATCAAGACCATGAAAGTAAGTAAGAGAACAAAGATCCTTGATCACAAACTCCTTGTGCGTCCGAGAAATGAACTGACGAAGAAGAGTTGAGTTATTCCATGTAAGAATAATGTCGTCCACATACACAAGGAGGTACAGTAACGATGATCCTCTCTCCAGAACAAATAAAGAAGTGTCAGCCGAGCTGCACTGAAAACCAAGCTATGTAAGATAACTGCTAAAATGCTGGAACCAAGCTCGAGGAGCCTGCTTAAGGTCATAAATAGCCTTCCGCAAGTGATAAACATAGTCCGGATAAGAAGAATCCTGATAACTAATGGGCTGCTTCATATAGACCGGAGTATCCAGAACACCATTATGGAAGGCATTCTTAACATCCAGCTGATGAAGTGGCCAAGAACGCATGGTGTCAATTGCAAGAACTGTCGAACAGTGGATGATTTGACCACATGACTAAAAGTATGGTCAAAGTCAAAACCCAAAATTTGCAAAAAACCTTGCACCACAGTATGGCTTTTTGATGTTCAATAGTACCATCTGGTCAAAACTTGAGCCAATATACCCATTTGGAGCCAATGATGTTGACACCCGAAGGCCGAGAAACCAAGTCCCAAGTGTGCTGACTACAAAGAGCAGTCATCTCATCGTCCATAGGTGAAACCCAGGCTGGATCCCGAAGGGTCGAGCGATACACCATGGGTTCCGTATGAAAAAGCAGTGCAGTAGTAAGACCATGTGAAATAAGGCCTGAATAATCTAGTCGTTGAATGGCACCAGTAGCTGACCGAGTGGCCATCCGATGAGTATGAGGTGGAGACGGCGAGGCCGGAGGAGTAGAACTAGCAGATGACACCAGAGAAGACTTGAAAGAACCGTACGAGTGGTGAGCTATGGACAAGGTCGGAGAAGGCGTGGCTAAGGCTAGCTGCGGGACCATGACCGGTGGTGGAGAAGGTGGAATCATCGGCGGAGAAGTTGGTTCTGGTTCCAGATCCGGTGGGCACATGGTGCATAGGGCGCGTGAGAAGAAGCCGAAACTGGAACAGAGATCACAGAGTTGCCATCAGGATCAAGAAAAGCAGAGACATCAAGGGTGGATGCGGAAGATCCCGAAGACGTAGAAGGAGCAAATGGGAAATATGACGAGTGATGTAGACTCTGCCTGTAGAAGCATGGAGACACTGAAAACCTTTGTACTGGGAACTGTAGCCAAGGAAAACATACGAGATGCTGCAGGGAGATAACTTGTGATCAGTATACGGTCGAACAAATGGAAAAACCCGGCACCCAAAAGGATGACAATTCAAGTAGCAAGGGGCACGATCATATAGAAGATCATAAGGCGAAGAACCATGAAAAACCAGAGTAGGCATTCGATTGATTGTATATACAGCTGCGGAAAATGCATCATCTCAGTAAGAAACAGGCAGATGCGAATGAAAAAGCATAGTAAGACCCATCTCGGCAACATACCGATGTTTGCGCTCCGCACGACCATTCTGTTCCAGAGTGTAATGACATGATTTCTAATGGTGAATGCCCTTAGTGGTAAAATGACCCCGTAAGCGAGTGTTCAGAAATTCAGTATCCCCATCACTCTGAAACACCTTAATTTTGGATGAGAAATGATTCTCCACAAAAGCCTCAAATTGTAAGTAAGCATAAAAAAGGTCTGACTTGCGACGAAGTGGATAAAGCCAGGTGAAATGAGAATAGTCATCCAAAAATAAAGCATAGTATGAAAAACCATGTGTCGATAAAATAGGGGAAGGTCCCCATAAGTCACAATGAATCAAATCAAGTACATGTGTAGCACACTTATGGTTCTCAACAAACGACAACTGTTGACCTTTTGCCATAACACAGGGGGCGCAGGCAACAGGTTTAGGCAACAAAGAAGACAAAGAAACTAAACCAGACTTCTGCGATAACTGACGTCGATGCATGACCCCAAGCGAGCATGCCACAACTCATAAGATGCTCGTCCTTTATTCTGCTGTAAATGCGAGAAAAATGCTGAATCGCCTTTATCCAAAACATAGAGACCACCATCACTGTGGCCCCTAGCCACGACCGCCTTGGAAACTTTGTTCTGAATGACAAAGTTCCGATCATCAAAAGTGATAAAAGCGTTTAAATCTCTGGTTAGTTTACTAATAAACAACATATTCTTAGTAATATCAGGAACCAGAACATCATACAGGTATAAATCATCAGAACTTTTAGCATCACCAACATGAGAGATTCGAATAGAAGCTCCATTACCAATAGAAACATGAGAATTACAAGAATATGAAGAGACAGACTCTAAGCCTGAGGCAGAGGATGCCATATGAATGGTGGCACCAGAGTCAACACACCAATCAGAGGATCGTGCAGTAGGCTCTAACTGCAGCGATGACTGAAAATGCTCGGCTAGATGAGTGGAGTCTGTACGATCAGTTGGACCCTAAGAACTAGTCTGAGCAAGCATCTTGTAACAAGTCGCAGCATAGTGACCGGGAAAACCTCACCAAGTACACTGCAGCCGACCACGACCAGCCCCTGCCGTGAACTGACCGGCGGACCTGCCACCTCATCATCCACCGAAATGGCCTCCCCTGGTGGTGTGTGAACCGGATGCGCCGCCACCCCTCGCTGGTGCGTGATCCCACACACGGCCTGCGGAGGGAAAATGCCTGCTGTGAAGGTGGCAGGCCCAGTGGCTGAGGCTGAATGGTCATGTAAATTTTTCAGAAAAGCTTTGTGGTTTTTGGCACGAGATAAAACATCGGCATACAACGGAGTAAGCGAGGAATTAATTAAAGGTGCATAAAAATCCTTAAACTCAGTTCCAAGAGCAGTAAAAAACCAAATAAGTTGATCATCATTCGATAAGGAGAACCCATCATAGACAACTGCTCAAAAATTTCTTTAAATTAGAAATGGAGTTCAGGAACTGTACCAGTCTTACGTAAACCGTAGGCAGCAGTACGAAGACGAAGGATGGATGATGCATTGCTGTCGTGATAAATGGACTGGAGATTGTCCAAATTTCCTTTGAAGTGGCACATTCAGGTAAAACCGCCAAGGCCTCTGGGGTGAGAGAAGAAAAAAGAAGACTGCACACATGTTGATCTTCATCAAACCCAGAGATCATAATCAGACTAGGCCTTCAAGCAAGCCTCCATGAGATCAGGCTTGGTGGTTGATGCGTCCACTTTATATGCTTATTTTAGTACTATTTAGGATCCATTTTATGCTCTTTCATTACCAACAGCTTGTGTTTTACCATGAAATTCTCTTAGGAGAGGTAAGAGCAACTTTGCGCTCTTTTACCTCTTTTAAGTGGATTTTTGTGTGACAAAGTAATGAAGACCGGAGGCCATTGAAGACTACACTTTCGAAGATTTTGAAGACTTGCTTCGAAGACGTGAAGACCGGAGGCCATTGAATATCACTTTTGAAACCGTAGAAGACTTGGAAGTTGAGAGGAGTGACTATGGAGATGACTACATGCCACAAGGAGAAGAAGAAGAATTAATACAAAAATCCTGGTTACCGTCGCGAGTCGCCACGGACACGTCGCGAGTCGCCACGGACACGTCGCGAGTCGCCCCGGACACGTCGCGGGTCACCCCGGACACGTCGCGAGTGCCCCTGGACACGTCGCGAGTGCCCCCGGACACGTCGCGAGTCGCCCCCGGACACGTCGCGAGTCGACCCCGGACACGTCGCGAGTCGACCACGGACACGTCGCAAGTCGACCACTGACCATAATCCTACCTTATCTTCTTTCCACTATAAATACCATTCTTTTTCCTCTCATTCCAGACTTTTGCAGCTGCGATTCTGTACTGTTCTAAACCCTTTTCTTCCATTTTCATCTTTGATTTATCTTGTTGTTTTGATTTGTTGTTTTAGTTAGATTAGCATGAACTCTAGTTGCTAATCTAATCTCTTGGGAGCAATTGATCAAAGCTTCCAAACCCATGTCTTAAGAACAATTTGTAGCTTGTTTATTACTTTTGCTATTATGTATTTACAGGTATTGAATGTGTTTGTTGATATCATTAATGTTATTGAAAGCTTGAGTATAGGAATACTTGTATGAATTGCTTGCTAGGGTTTGGGTGAGTTGGGTTAAACTCCCCCTTGTTCTTGTTAGGAATGTATGAGTATGAATTAGAGCTTTTGATTATGTTGATGGATTGATGATTGCTAGATAGATATTCAATGTCGAACTCTTTGCCATGTTTATCATTTGTAGCAAACGGGAGAAGTCTATGAGCATTGAACGTTCTTGACCAATCCCGTGTAAATGCATAGATCGGTTAAATGCTTAGTCACGGTGTAGTGGTCATAAGTGTTTCCAAGCTTGTTGATCCTTCATGCTAAACGCCACCAACGGGATACCTTAAGTCGTGTTTCGAAAACTGGAGTCATTGGTGAGGTTTGACAAGAGATGTCGAACTCACTCTTGCAAACTATTATCTAAGAAGGATAGGAGTTTAGTCTTCACGACAAGTAGTGAAAGTAGTAAATAAGTTGCATGTTCAATGATGGATAAGAGGTTTGGAAGTGGAAGTCAATTGCGCCCAAGGCTCCGTAATTGTATTTTCATCACATCTTTATTTGTGTTTACATGATTAGCATCATCCTCTTGATTTGCTAATTGTTGTATTTTAATTTGCTAATTTAGGAACCAACCAACCAAAACCCCCCTGTTCGGTGACATGTGTTCATATGTATCTATGTATATATGTGTTTAGTATGTTTTCTCGTATATGTGTTTAAGTACTTAGAAAAATCCCTTTTCCTGTGGACGACCCCGTCTTGCCACTATTTACATTATTGTGGATAGGACGCATTAAGGGCCTAAAAGTATTAACTTTGGAAGGTACGGCGACCACCTCCCAGTGGTGGCGCCGTGGCTTGGAGTGGAACCAACGGCCATAGCGTAGGAGACGGAAGAGGCGGCAGCCGGAGAGAGAAGAGGAACAGACGGAAAGGGCCTGGAACCATCAAGAAAACCATACAGCTTCTGGGGTCTGAGAATATAACCAGCTTGACGCTTCCACAACAAATAATTGGATGATGACAATTTGATAGTCATCATGTGTAGCAAGGTATTATAAGATAATTTCTCGTTAGACATGATGAGAGTAGGAAAACAATTCGCAAGGAGGAGGGGGGAGAGATCGCCGGCGGCGGGAGCAAGGAGAGAGAGGCGGTCGGCCGAAAAAAAGAGAGAGGGTTTTAGAACCAGGTTTGCTTTTAAACCATGATAAAGTAATTTTCCATAATGATTCTAATTAATGATGAAGAATATATATAGACACTAGTATAAATATAATTCTAGTACTATTCATCAACAGGGAATAAAATATTATTTAATTATCTTTTTTCTTTGTTCTAACAGTGGAGCCAGATAAGATGCTTGAAAATTGACTTCTATTGTATGAACGAACCACCTTTAATGACCCTGCTATTATCTGACGAGAACCTCAGATTGTGTACAATGGAGGTTCATTTCCAATGCCTCTTTAGAGCTTCAATTAATTCTCATCTCAGATTCTTCGGTTTCTCTTCACTTTGCAAGTTTGGGCCATGATTGGATTTCTAGATGTTATCAGCTCAAGTGCTAGATTAGGAGGTAAAATCTGGTAAAATCTTGAGAATGAAGTCCGCCGCCGAGTGCTCACCATTATTATTTGCGACGACTAATGTTTCAGAGGAAATTATTAGAGTTGTATGTTATCATAAAACTAATAGGTACTATGTAAATGTGTGATTTTATACATAAATTTGTATATTATTAATTTAAAACTCTTAAAATTAGAGTCATTGGCTTCCATCATAAAATAACTGATTTTATGTAGAGATGATCAATAATTATATATATTACGCAACATCTTTGTCCTTTACAAATGTGGAACACTTAAAACATCTCCCCACTTACAGTGGTATTATTCATCGTCCAGTTGACTTGTACCAGACGAATCCTGTGCTCATATACCATAATAAAGTTATTGGCTCTATCATATAACAAATTGGTATTTTGTAGAAGCGATCCATGATCTTGTCTTGAAATGAAATAGTGTTCATTTTTTTTAAATCACTCCATATTAAGAATTTTAATGTTAATCACTAAGCCCTTGTTATAGAAATGACATAATTTTTAGAGAAATATACAAATATAACCCTATATACTTCAGTAAGTGCGCATATAACCCTGAGATAATTTTTAGTGCAACAACTCTAACTACTGAATGAAAGTGCAAATAACCCAAAAGCTATATTCTGGCATTGACTGGCCATTTTCGGCCATTGACCGACCAAAATGACCATAATGCCCTTTGGACCTGATAAAAAATTTTGAAAGACAAAAATGGCCTTTGCCCCATAGCTGTTCTGCCATGCCACCACTGCCACTGCTCCACCACCTCTGCTGCTGCCGCCACCTCAGTCTCTTCCATCGTCTTCCCTGCAGATAAATCAAAGAACCTAGCCCCGGTCATATCTCGTTCCACCAATGCGCAGTTGTGCTTCTCTGCCACCCACCTGCAAAATCTAAGCAACCTCCTTCTCCGCCGCCTTCACCCCCTAAGCCCACCCCTTGAAACCTAGCCCCTCCATAACCTACTTCCTCCGCTACCACCTCTTCCACCATCTGCCCTACAAACAGATCTGAGAACCTAGCCCCGACCATATCTCGTTCCACCGATGCATCGTTGTGCTCCTTCGCCACACGCCTCCTGAATCTAAGCAAGCTCTTCTTCTATCGCCTTCACCCCCTAAGCCCACCACCCCCTTGAAAACCTAGCCCTGCTGCAACCCACTTCTTCCTCCACCTGCCCTGCCACAAACCCTCGCCGCGACCCGCCCCCCCCCCACTGCCTTCACCTCTAAAACCCACCACCCCCCTGAAAACCTAACTCCACCGCAACCCACCTCTTCCGCTACTTTCACCACCTAAACCCACCACCTCCTTAAAACTTAGCCTCATCGCTACTTTCGCCCCCTAAACCCGCCACCCCTAAACACCTAGCCACACTGCGACCCCCCTTTCACCGCCGCCTGCCGTTGAAAGATAATATGTGGCTGCAAAAAAATATTTGAAATCATCTGTAGAAAGAGAGATATGCTGCAAAATGGAAAGGACGAGAAGGAAAGAAATAGGAGTAATGAAAATTGGGTTTTTGGGGTATTATAGGTATTTCAATTTTCTTTGTTTTTTTCTTAGGGGTGAGATAGTCTTTTACCTAAATTTTGGCCTAAATATATCGGAAAAGGTTATATTTGCACATACACTAGCTATCTAGGGTTATATTTGCACTTTAAGTTATATTTGCACTTATGTGAATTATGTAGGCTTATATATGCACTTCACTCTAATTTTTTTTAAATATTGTATGAATTTGTGAAGAATTGTGTTTATTTGTTTGACATTAGAAGTTGCATTATTATTTCCCAAATATGATAGGTAAGATACCGCTTCAACCAAGAGTTATTTATAACTGATCAAATTCCTCTAAATCTAAGGAAAGTAAAGTAAATTCGCATTTATTTGAAATAGAAACTAAATGGCCACATATAATGATCATTTATGTATTCATTAATGTCATTTTTTCGTGAAGTGTGAAAGCAATTAATTTAAAGCGCATGGTGGGCAATTTACACACAATTTTGGTGTGATCAGAAACTATGGGTCGAGGGCGGGGCCAGCCGAAGAGAAAGGTGGTCTTCTCACCAGAGATATATCAAAACATAGGAAAAGAAGAAATCACAGCAAGTGTACTTGAGAAAGAGGAACCGAGTGAAGAGATGGAAGCAGTGAATAAAACTATGATGGATCAAAGTCAAATTTACAAAGAGTAACAAATTGTGAGCTAAGTAATGTTCATGGGGTTGATGGAGACAAAATGGGGAAGCTATGGGTTGACATTACTAGTGAAAATTGTATATAATCAAATGGGTTATATATTGATTTCATTGCTCTTAAGGTGATAGTGAGATTGAGGTAATAATTGAAGAAAATGATGTAATGGATGAGATAAAGTACTGGGGAACATCTTTGATCATGTATGCCATAGGGGAGATTTATTTATGAATGCTTTGAAGAGATACATGTCTAGAGTCTGGTCTTTTGTTGCATTGCCAAAGATGTTTTTACAATGAAGAAGGTTATTTCATACTGAGGTTTAAGACATTACATGATAGAGATGAGGTTTTAAGGAGAGGGCTATAAACTATCTTTAATATAACCATGTTTCTACATGTCTGGAAGCAAAAATTTTCTCTAAAATTGGATATGGTAAGAACCTTGCCTATCTGGATAAAGCTACCTAATCTACCATTGCACCTATGGGGATCTAAAAGCCTAGGAAAGTTTGGAAGTGTTATGGGGAAGTAGATGTTCACAGATGAATGTACTGCCAACAAACTAAGGGTCATATGCTTGAATTTTGGTGGAGGTAGACATAACACTTCATATTCTTAAAATATTAATGATCAAATATGAGAAGGGTAAACAAAACAAACAAGAAGTGGTGCTTTAATGGAAGCCTCAGTACTGTGAGACATGCTTGATGGCTGGATATAATTGTGAGAAGACTGAGATAAGGCCTAAAATAGTACAACAGTAGCAGCCGAAAAGAAAACAGAAAGAATAGGAAATGTTGAAAGAGGAAGAGGAGGAAATAAGATTGATACAGGAAGTCAGGAAGAATGGAAGACTGTGAAATCAAAGAGTATAGGTAAGGAGAAGATAGTTGGGGAAAATAAGGAGGAAAATATGCAAAGGAGAACAGGAACCCGTTCAGGAGCAAAGGTTAGAGTGATAGAAACAAGCTCAAGGAATCTAAGGGTTCAGACTGATCATGCAGATGCCTTAGGTCACGTGTCATGATCACGACCTGGAATACAAGAGGGCTTAATAAGGAAGAAAATGAATAGATATTGGCTCCCATCTCTTAGCTTTGGATGTCAGAATTGTTGTGCTATTAGAAACCAGGGTGAAAAAAGAAAAAAAAGAAAAAGAGTGTCAAGATAAGGTTGGGAAATAGGTGGAGTTTTGTTGATAATTATCATGCACATTATAATGGTGGAATCTGGATATTGTGGGATCAAAATAGAATGGAAGTGAGAACTATCAAATATAGTGCTCAGTTATAATGTAATAATTAGTGGAGAAAACTGGACAGACATTGAGTTGGATGACAGTTGTTTATGCTAATAATGATCTAAAAAGTACAAAGGCATCGTGGAATGATATTGAAGGGATGTAGGGTTTGCCAGTGGGACCATGGATTATCATTGGAGATTTTAACAATGAACTTACAACTAAGGATAAGATGGGTGGTTATGAGGTGCAAATCAGTGAATTTTGGGACATTGAGAAAATGATGGAAATGGATGGATTGTGTGAATGTGAAAGCGTAGAGAACTATTTACTTGGTCGAATAGAAACTGAATTGAGTAATATATTCCAGGATTGATAGAATGATAGCCAATGTGGAATGATTTCAACAATATCCTCATGTTAAAGTAGAAAACCTTGAAGCTAGAGTCTCTGATCATTCACTACCGATGTGTGTTTGAAGGAGGAGAAAAAGAAGGGTAAGAAGAAGTTAAAATTTTTAAATTTCTTGTTGGAGGAGGAAAGGGTACTGGAAACAATTAAGGAGAGCTGGGGGAAGAATTAACTTGCAGGACTATTTACAGAGTACATATTAGGTTACAAGATGACCCGAAGGAACAAAAAAGAAACAGAAATTGGATGAGGTTAGAAATGAGTTAAATACAACACAATGAACTTGCAAAAGACAAATTGAATGTGCATAAAATACAAATAATGTCGAATGGCATAGAGGAAGTGAACAAATGGAATGTGATTGATGAGTTGATAGCTAAACAAAGATCAAAGGTGGACCGGTTAAGGTTGAGAGATTGAAATAATGGGTATTTTCATGCTCTAGTCAAAATAAAAAATAATGCAGTAGGTATAATGAAAATGGTGAGGGCGGATGGTACTAGAACAAGTGAACCGACATAAGTAGAAAATGAGGTGAATGATTTCTATGAGAACTTAGTGGGTACAACTACTGATAAGTTAAAGGGGATAAATGTGGAGGTAATGAGAAGGGGTAAAACCCTGAGCAATACAACACAGAGGATACTAATTGTAGATGTGAAGGAAAATGAAGGTTTGGAGGCACCAAAAAGTACAGGTGATTTAAAAGATCCTGGGGTGGATGGATTTGGTGCTATGTTTTTCTAAACAAATTGGGAGGTTATAAGGATAGATACGATAGAAGTTATAGAAGATTTTTTTTTGTTAATGTGGGAATGTATAAGGCAGTGGACAAAACCATAGTTACATTGATACCTAAACACCCAAGTGCCAAAGCCACCAAAGTTTTGAGGCCAATTTCCAGCTGCATACATTTTATAAATTCATTTCAAAAATTCTGACCAGAAGGCTTAGTAAGGAGTTAAAGGATATAGTGGACACTGATCAGGAAACTTTTTTGCCAGGGATAAATATCTATGACCATATAATGATGACATATGAATTTATCAGAGCTATAACAAGAAAAACGGAGATCCAAGATGCATGAATCAAATGGATGTGCAGAAGGTATATGATCCTATAGAATGGGTTTTATTTGAAGCAATTTTGAAAGAGATTAAGATTCCCAACAGAATTTTTAACTGGATTATGCTTTGTGTGAAGTCAATACCATTAAAATATATGATCAATGGTAGACAAACTAAATTAATTCAGGCCAGGAGTTTGACATGGTGATCCTATGTTCTCCCTATTGTCTATATTAGTGGTGGAATACATGAGTTTTCGCATGCATGCATTGGCAGATTGAAAAGACCTTAGGTATCGTGTTAAGTGTGAAAAACTACAACTGATCAACTTAAGTCTTACAGATGATGTAATTTTAGCTTCAAGGGGTGAAGCAAAGTCAGCTAGAGCTTTATTGTAGGCATGCAAGATGTTTGTTGATTCAACTAGTCTTAAAGTAAATAATGAAAAATGAAAAGTTTACTTTGGATTAGTAGATGAAGATTAAAAAAATGAGATACTGCAGATTATAGGGTTTGAAGAAGAGCAACTACCTTTCAGGTACTTGGGAATCCCCTAACTAGCATGATACCCAATCTGCAAGTTTTTCAGCCACTAATTGAAAAGATGGCAAGAAAGCTAAGTGATATGAATCTCCTTGTGAAGACTCACGATTTACGGAATTAGTATTTTTGACCTAGTGAAGGGATATGCAAACCCGCACTATCTCGCACGAAATTCAGGAGTCTAGCCCTCGGGGTATGCCTAATTTCGACTTGCTCTCTAACTAGCCTTCAGGATCAGATTACAAGGTTTATTATTACTTAACTAGCCCTCGGGGGTTAAGAAACAATGGAATAGCTCGCAAACAAAGAGTATGAACTCAAAAGGTTGTATATTTGGTTGATGAAAGGTTTTAGGTAAAAATAATGTTGAAAACCACCCCTATTTATAGTGCATAGGTATGATCTTCAAAAAATACAAATAAGAAACTGAAAAGGATTATGACAGCTTTAAGAAGCTAAAACCATATTTAACTAGACTACCTAAAATAAATGACTATATTCTTCAAGATAAATCTTGAATGAATATTGCCTTATCTAATCTTACCAAATCTAATTCTAATCAAATCAGAACTGAATATTCTAAACACTAAAATAAATGCATGACCAAAACGTTAATTCTTCCAAGGCCAACATGGCTGAATTAATATGCCTTATTCTAAAATGAAATAAATGATCACACTACCTCATTAAAAAACCCAATGGTAAAAAGAGTATAGTGTTATCTTCTAATAATCCTAATAAATAAAAATAAATAAAGAAACCTAATTCGTATCACATTAGAGTGCTAAAACTTTAAGTTATGTTGGACGTTTGCAGCTAATCAGAAATGTCATATTCCCCATCACCAAATATTGGATGCAGAGTTTCCCAATTCCTAAATTTGTACTGAAGCATGTTAAGGCTATGTGTAGGTCTTTCCCGTGAGTGGTGGAGAAAGGCAACTATATATAGCTTGGGATAAGGTATGTTCAGATAAAAACTCTAACGATATGAATGTGACTTCATTGATTGAATGGAATGAAGCTTGTAAAATTAAAACCTTACGGAATCCGTGTAGAAAGGCAGACAGGATGTGGATAAAGTAGATTCACGTGTATTACATGAGAAATGATTATGTTATGAATGCTAAAATCCATGCTGATTGTTCATAGATTGTGAGAGGTATAATGCACAATAGAGATAAAGTTAAGTGTATGAGTGGACAGAAGAGGCAGGTGGGATGCAACAGGTTTAGTGTAAAACACATGTACTGGGTTTTAAGGGGTGATTAGGAAGAGGTGACGTGGATAAATTGTTTCTATGATAATTACGCTAGGCCAAGAGAAAATTTTACTTTGTGGATATGTTTCCACCATAGGGTAGCAGCCAAAGACATATTAAAGAAAATTAGGTTGGATGTGGAGACTAAATGTTGATTTTGTGATGCAGAAGAGAATATGCAACATTTATTAAATGAATGTGGCAAAACAAAGGCTGTGTGGAAGACCATGCTTAAATGGTTATAGGTAAAGAGGGAAATAGTAGGATGTTGGGATGATGAGATGGAGTGGCTACTACAAGTATACAAAAGCAAAGAGTGGAAAGCTTAATTAACAAAAGTGACTGCAGTTGAAGCTACATACAGGATATGGAAATAGAGCAATAGATAGGAATGCTTTGCAGAAGGCGTGAAGGAGGAAGTAGTGATCAGAGAAATATTAGAATGTATAGTAATGAGGGCTTGGCCAAAAGTGAAAATTAGAAAACATTGCGCTAGGCTAATAATAATGATAGAAAGTTTAAAGTGGTGTAGGAAAGTTGTAAATATTCAAATTTGGCAATAAAATACAAGTTATTGAATTTCCAAAAAGAAAAAAGAAGGTTAACGCTTTCTGTTTTATTTTAAAATAACTTTTAAACATTTATTGCTCCCTTAGAACTTGCCTCCTTAGCAGTAGAATCTGCCACACAATTCCCTTCTCTATAGATGTGAGATATTGAAGCACAGAAAAGATCAAACTGGTTCCAGATTTCTCTAACTAATGAGGTATATCTCCATAGAATCTTGATATCTCTTAGAATCATCTTTACCAGTAAGAGAGAATCACATTCTACTTGGATATGGGATAAGCCTACTTGGGAAGCCAGTTGTAAACCATAACCTAGAGTTGAAAGTGCAAGAGTTAAAGATACGGTGTAGGTCTTTTGAGCCATTCTCACAAAAACAACACTTTGAGGGGAGATGAAGATTAAAATCTTCTAAAATGTCTGGTAATGCTAACAGCCTGATTTTTTTTAGATGAAAACACCCAAGGGTGGGGGTTGGTATATTGGTACCCCAGTCCAAAAAGAAGCATACCAAAGAAGTATGCATAGTAGTCTTTACAAAAAGGCAACATCATTGCCTACAAAAGGAAAGGAATATCTACTATTTACTATAATTGAAAACTATAGATCAACTATATGTAAGATCAGTGGTTAGGGTGAAGAAAAAACTGAGTATCATAGTTGCAATTCCAAAGTAGTGAATCTCCGACCCCGTGTTAATTTACAACTTTGGCCAGGCAACTACCAGACACGCATCTGTTGAGAAAAACTGAGTTGATTCCAGAGATCAGTAGCAAAGCTGGGCTTGTGCATCCGGTGGTAGATACAGGAAATCCGCCATGTGAAAATGCAAATGAGATAGTGAAAACCGTAGCCATCGTGGAGGAGTAGAAGATCCAGAGCCATGAAGAGGAGTAGTCCATAACCTGATACAAACGAAATAAAAAATCAGCAGTATCAATCATCTTTGAAAGCTTGCCTATAGATTCTAATATAAGGTGTACGAGCACTATCCATATAAATTAAGCGTTTAATATGTGCCGGGATGTTATTCACATGCAAAGGAGAAACGGACGGGGAGGATGATTGATATTTAGCAATGGCGTCCGCAACTGAGTTACATTCTCTGTATGTATGCGTAAGAGTAGCATGGGATAAGAGAGTGTGCACTCGAAAAACTAGAGGGTATAGAGTCCATTTGGAAACTGAAGGATTATTAATCATGTTTACTGCCTGGAGCGAGTCAGATTCTATAAGGAGGTTAGGATATCTATCAAGACAGATCTGACAAGCCATAAGGATTGCCTTAACTTCAGCTTCCAATGGTGATGTGGCTGTTATAGGCTCCGATCTGATAAGGATTGGGAAACCCTGGTAATTTCGAGCAATTAAACCAATAGAAACAGAGGTATAGACCATGATGCATCCACATTAATCTTGATGACATTGGGATCAGGAAATTCCCAGTATACAATGGTTGGCTTTGGTAGTGGCCTGGGGGGGGATATCAGAGAAGAGAACTGAAAGCTTGAGTTAGGAAATATGGTTGGAAAGCAGGGAGAGGATGTGATAGAAAGGTAAAGAGTATCTGTAACTTCCTTGCTAATATGGGAGAAAAAAAATGATTTGGCATCAAAATAATAGGCATTCCTAGCCTTTCATAAAGCCCAGCAGATCAGTGGAGGTATCAGGTGACATAGCATTTTCTGAACCCCAGAAAGAGCACTACAATTCCAGAAAATGAAGAAAGTATCCACAATGTTATGAACATTTTGCAAATTGAAATTCACTAAAGCAGCACTCTGAATCCAAATAGATTCAGCCTAATGAGTAAGTCCCAGTTGAAAATACTAATTTTTTAGGAAGCAGATCAGACCAAAGAAATTTGAAAGATGGAATAACATTTTTTTTTATCTTTGAGTAGCCCATAAGATGATTTGACTATAAAAGGCCATTTTCAGATGGTTTTCATATTAGGGTATCGGTACAATCAGGAAAATGAAGCACTTTTTTTTCTCCAGAAAGAGAATTACATGAACAGGTAAACCTTGTTCAATACTTTCCAGAAAAATCATCATGATTGTCAGATAATTCCTTGATTGAAGCATCTAACCTTGGATAGGGGAATCATAGTTCCAAAGATATGATAGAGTGCCAAAATCTGTCCAGTTAGCATCCCAGAATGCCACTTCTCCAGTTCCGACTTGAACCAGGGAGTTGTGAGTGGCTAAATTAGAAACTTCTATGATCCTTCTCGATGTTTTAGAGTTTTTTAAATGACCAGGACAGGACCACATGAATTTGGACCAAAGGGAATTGCCTTGTTGCAATTTCCACCAAAGTTTTAAAGAAAAACTTTTTACAAGTGTATGAAGATTTTTGAGACCCAAGCCATTCTCAGATTTAGGGAAACGCAATTCAGGAAAAGCCCTTTATACTTTTTTATTCCTTGATTGAGAATCTATAATGTTCCATAAAAACTTAGCAAGTATGATATGAATTTTATCCAAAACCCTGTTTGTGGGCTTCACATTTGTTAGCAAGTGAATTGGTATTGCAGATAGAATATGTTTGATCAAGATAAGTTTTCTAGCCTAATTCAGTGATCTGTTATGCCATTTAATGATTTTGGTAGAGATAGTGTCTACTAAACCTTGGTAGTAGATGTTTTTGCTCCTACCCAAATAGGTAGGAAAACCCAAGTATTTGAAGGGGAAAGACCCTTCAATCATCCCAGTTTTAAACAAAATTTCATTTTTAACCCTGGGAGTAGCAAACTTTGAGAAATTAAAATTTGATTTCTCAAAGTTAGTTTTCTGGCCAGTGGCCAGTTCAAAGGAGTTTAAAAATAACGAAAAAAAATTCAAACCCTTCTTTGTGTATTTGATGAAGACTGTTGTGTTATCAGAAAGGCTAGATGGGTAACACTCTTCATAGAGCTTTGCAATTTGAAGTATTAAATATTTGTATATTGAAATTAAAAAAAATTGAGATTTCTTGGAAATGCCTCTACTAAGAGGATAAAAAAGTAAGGAGAAAGTGGATCTCCTAGCTTAAGTCCTCTTGAAGGTTTAAAAAGGCCATTTGAGATGCCATTAACCAAGATGGAGAAGTGAGATGCCTTAATATTTCCCAAAATTAGATTAACCAGTTTGACAGTAAACCCCATTTTCAAGAGAAGACAATTTTTAAACTGCCACGAAACTTTTTCAAATGCCTTCACCATATCCAATTTGAATATGACATTGAAGCTTCTATTTTTTGAGTTCAAGTAATTAATTAACTCTTGCATTTACAATACATTATCTACCAGTTCCCTACCTTCTACAAAGGCTGATTGTTCAGGGAAATAAGGGATGACATTATTGGCTTTAGCCTATGGCTGAGTAACTTTGAAAATATTTTATTTACAAAGTTACATAGGCTTATAGGCCTAAAATCTTTTAAGGAGGCTAAACTTCTTTTATTGGAATCGAGGTTATAAGAGCAGAGGATATTGCTATAGGGATGGAATTTCCATCCATAAAGTCATTTACTACAAGGAGTAAATCAGACTTTATTATGGTCCAACAAATTTTAAAGAATTTTCCTGAAAAACCATTGGGGCCTGGGGTAGAATCAATGTCTATAGATGAAAGAACTTCTGAAAGTTCTTCCATTGTGACTGATAGAGTTAATTTGCAGCTCATTTCTTCAGTCAAAAGACTTGGAACATTTTCTATCAGCCACGTAGTATGAATACCAGAAGCATCCGTGTTTTCCTTTGATAAGATCTTTGTATAGAAGTCTACAACCTCCTTTCCAATATCTTTTTGATTAGTTAGCCAAACTCATTAATTGTCTTGATTGTTTAGCCTTTACCGAATTATGGAAGAATTTGGTATTTGAATCCCCTTCCTTTAACCATTTTATTCTTGATTTCTATTTCCAGAAAGTTTCTTGCTAAGAGAGGGCTAAAGTTAATTCAGCTTTAGACTTATTGTTGGTAATGAGGTTAGCATCATATTCCAAATTTTGCAAATCCAGTTCAGCTTTGAAGAAAATATCTTTACAGGTCTTGACCTTATCAAAGTTATTGCCAAAGATGTTTTTGTTCCAGGATCTTAAAGCTTGTTTAACATTTTTTAACTTAAAAGAAAATTTTTCCATTCTCGAAAGGTTTAAAGAAACCTGCCTAGAGTTTTGAATCGGTTGGTTAAAGGTTGGGTGGCTAATCCAACAATTCTGGAACTTAATAGACTTAGGACCATAAACCAAGTTTTGTGTTTTAATGTTTAGGATTAAAGGTGAATGATCAGATTGTTCCCTAGCAATCGCATTTATTTGTGATGTGGGGAAATCATCCAGCCATAAGGAGTTAGCTACTCTTCTGTCTAATCTCTTCCACACTCTACCTTTGTGTCTCATATCAGTCCAAGTATATAGGCTCCCTGCAGTTGGCAAATTACTATACTGAACAGGTAATTTTAAAATTTTAAAATATGCCATTACTTTAGGGTCAGGTATAGAATGTCCTAAATATTCGGTTTAGTCCCTAATGACATTAAGGTCACCTATAACTAAATGTGGAATGTTAGAGCAAGTCCAACAGCTTCCCTATAATAGGAATTTTCATTGATTATAAGGATTACTACATGGTTTTTCAGCTCCAACAGCTTCCCTATCCCATTTCCTAAAATTGGAATTTTGATGAGAAAGAAGATTTGATTCCCTATATTTGTAGAAAGAGAAAACTACTATAGGGAATGAAAATTTAATGAAATTCCAATTGAATGCATCAAATCTTAATATAATATTCATTTTTATATTAAATTGTTTTCTTTTTTTTGTTCCCACTATAAAGTACTCCGACTTTCAACAAAAACATTAGAGAAAACTACTACACTCTTGAGCTCGGGTAGGATGATTCTTTATATACTTTTTAAGGGTTTTGTCAATAATTATTTGATGTCAATAATGATTTGTTTAGATGGTTGAAATGATTTTCCCTGGTTTATATTTTATAGTTTTTAAAAACTTTTATGGTGTTATCTTTTATTTTAAACTCGATAAAAAATATGAAAGAATAATAATTTCTAATTAAATTCTTACTTCTAGTGTCAAAATTGTTATATTTATTGTTTTTTTAAATAACTATTAAATTTATAATGTAAACATGGCCCACAACACCACACCATTGATACCGTAATTGATCAAAATGAGTCATCGTTACAAAAAGTAGGCTAGACAAAAAATATTTATATTTCAAAATTTATTATTTGCTTTTGTGGAAGAAAAACAAATGTCAATATGAATGTTGAATGTAAATTCTTGTTCTAGGTTTAGTTGATAGTGAATAGATTGAGTGTAAATTTTATATAATTTGAATATGAGTATGATAAAAATATGGAAATGTTTGTGGAATATTTTGAATTTATTCGTCTTTTATTTCAATTTGAATGAAAATAAGAAAAAAGAAAGAAAGAAAACATTAGTTTCTAATTAATATCTAACTTTTAGTTTTGAATTTATTATATTAACTGTTATTAAAAAGTAACTATTAATTTTTGTATATATGTTGGGGAAAAGTTTTGGGAAAGACCGTCTTTCCATAGGCATATGAAAAGACGGTTGAATTAGAATTATAGAAAGGTAAAATATTTTAATTGCAATATTAAAATTTTATAATGCAACATCTAGTAGTTATAAGTTTATGACCCGATTAATGCAACCCAAAAATATTCTATTGATTTCATCTAAATTGCAGTTTAAACCTTGGTATTTCCATAACTTATGGAAAAACTATCTTTCAAGAGACAGACTCATATTTTGGAGTGATCTAAAATCAACTCTTAGCTTTAAATTAAAAGGACAATTATAGTGTATTAAATGCCAAATCCTTCAAAATAAGGAAGTTGTTGGAGTTGGGTCTAAAAAATATAAGGAGTATTGATTTTCATTCCCTTTCCTAGAGAAATTTTAGGGAAGTTGTTGGACTTGCTCTAATAGTTTTCTCTTTCTACAAATATAGGGAAGCAAATCATCTCTCTCATTGAAATCCCTATTTTAGGGAACAAGATAGGAAAGCTATTGGAGCTAAAAAACCATATAGAATCACTATAATTAATGAAGATCCTTATTATAGGGAAGTTGTTGAAGTCACATTCGGTTACCTTTTTGCAATATATTGAAAACGAGTGTTTGCTCCCCAGTGTCGGGCCTTATATTGTATTTGTGGCTTGTGTGTGTGAAGCCTTGCTCCCAATCTAAACTCATGTATGTATTTCCACTGCATACTCGACCATGTGCCTCTAAAGGCTTGGTGTGCTGCAAGCAACCAAGCTGAGTGCGACGAACGTGGGAAATCAGGCGGTAGTTATGACACTTTAGCACCGATAGGCCGCACGGTTAACCCCCCCAGCTTCCCTATAATAAGGATCTTCAATGATTATAGAGATTCTATATGGGTTTTCACCTCAAATAGCTTCCCTACCTCATTCTCTAAAATAGGGATATTGATAAGGGAGAATATTTGCTCCCCTATATTGGTAGAAAGAGAAAACGAATGAAAATTTAATGCAATTCCAATTGAATGCATCAAATCATAACACAATCTTCATTTTTCTATTAAAAATGTAATTCACATATTTCCCCCATTCTTCTATTTCTACTAAAAAATACCTACGACTTACAACAATTTTTTTTATTGAGAAAACTACTATAATCTCAAACTCATGTGGGATGCTTATTTATATTTTTGTAAGGTTTTGTCAATAATGATTTGTTAGAAGATTGGAATTAATCTCTCTTGTTTATAGTAGAGATGGCAAAATAGACCTGTAACTCGTGAGTCAAGCGGGTTGTCTATTGTTAAATTTGGATGGGTTTGGGTAAAATGGGTGATGGGTTAAATGGGTAGTTAAAAAATATGGGTTGGGTGAGTTGGGTTTTTGGGTTGACCGTGGGTTAACCCATATGAGTTGGTACATAAACCCATGAATTCATATATAGATTAAAAGTCACGGGTTTACCCATTTTCGACCCGTGAGTTAACTGATTCTTCCGTTTTAAACCCGATCCATTTTGACCCTTCCCATTTTTGGACCCGTCATAAAATGGCTCAAAATGGGTCATACCCATATTTTTAAGTACCCATTTTATCCAACCCATATTTGACATGTTCTCTCATTTGTCACCCCTAGTTTATAGTGTATAATGTTTTGCCTTTTTGGATGTTGTTACCTTTTATTTCAAATCGGTGAATATATAAAAGGAATACAAAAAGAAAACTAGTTCTAATTAACATCAAAATTTTAGTTCAAATTTGTTAAATCAATTATTTTTAAAAAACTAACTTAATTTTTATATATAATATATTTTGAAGAGAATTAAAAAGAAGTCTTAGTTTTAAATGAAAAGGTAATTATATTGTAATAAATACAAGATCATACAAAATAGGGAAGTTGTTGGAGTTGAGTTAAAAAAATATAGGGACTATTGATTTTCATTCCCTATCCTTGAGAAAATTTTAGGAAAGTTGTTGGAATTACTCTTATAAGATAATAGAGTTTCCCACTGTTTAGCTTTTACTTTTTGTTAATGCTTAATGTGACAATCCTTAAGAATTGCAGTATGTCCTATTTTGGCTAAGATAAATTGCTTATGGGATTTGATTATGTCAACAGTGATGCAACCATCCCAGAAAAGCCAAATCTTACATTCAGGATTGGAGAAAAAGTTCTTATATCCAAAGTAAAAGGCAAATTTTGAAGATTGAGAAGCTTTCAGGATTGGTTCAATTAAAGCTATTAGAGAAGTGTGATGTCTGTATTTACACTACCACGGGAACACACCTGTAGCACCAGTTTTTTTGCTTCGTAGCACCGGTCATTGGAAGGTAAAAAAATTGGTGCCTAACTAACCGATGATACGGTTTCACCGGTTAGAAAAAACCAGTTCTAAATATCTTATATTAACACCAGTTTTATTTAGCACCGGTTTAAAAAACCGGTGCTATAATGTACCAAATTAGCACCGGTTTTTTTTGTAACCGGTGCTATGTAAAACTGGTGTTAAATTTGTCCTTGTAACACCGGTTTTAAAACCGGTGCTAAATAAAATTTTGTTGGACCGGTTTATTTTAGCATCACATTTTTAAACCGGTGCTAAAAGTGTGTATTTTGCACCGGTTTTTTTAGCAACAGTTATAAAACCGGTGCCAAATATGCATCTTTACCATCGGTTTTTATGATGCACCAGTTTTTAAACCGCTGATAAAATTATTTTTTTGCACTGGTTATTGTTTAGGACCGGTTTGTAAACCGTTGCTAAAAGTGTATGTTGCACCGGTTCATTTTTAGCACCGATTATTGAACCGGTGCTAGAGGTGTATATGTTGCACCAGTTTTATTTTCAACCATTTTATAAACTGGTGCTTTTAGTGTAAATATATCATCGGTTTTTTAACCGGTGATAATAGGTTATATTTTGCACCAATTTATTTTTTAGTAGCGGTTTTGAAACCGGTGCTAAAAGCGTAAAGTTTGCACCGGTTATTATTATTAGCACCGGTTTTGTAATCGGAAGAAATCAGTGTTAAACGTGACTAATTATTGTGGTCACGGTAATCTGCAGCGCGCTGCCGCTCTTTCAGTTCATCTTCACGCAGCCAGTTTCGTTTTTACGCTTGTTTTCCAATCCGGTAAGTTCTTTTTCAAGGATGGTACCGATTATTTTTTGTGCGTAGTAACAGAACGGTGCACAAATAAATATAGAACAAATTGTGAGCAACCATGACGCATAGACAAGAAGTAGGTTGAAAAAAGCATTGAATTCGATGAACTAAAATTTTTGACTAGCAAAAGAAGAGCATGACGTGTTTCTAGGGCCTAAGATACTGGAACCCCCCTCATCACGCAGTTGACGAGTATCAAAAGTGAAGGTCAATTACCTTTCTCATAAGAGATAACACTAACCACTATCCGATGATGGAGGCAAGTCCTTGTATGACATTCAATTGAGCTATGCATTTTGGCAGAGTACATTTTGCAAAAACACAAACCCATTTCGGAGCAATTCTCCGCAGTTCATCGCTCCCTATTGGAGTGTAATCTTTTGGAAATTGCCGAAACAATGTATTAAATCACATGTTAAGAAAAAGATATATTTGTGAGAGAATAACAAATACATAAAAGTAGTGTAGGAAAACGTACCTGAATAGTGTCAATGGCATGCACGTGCCTAACAATTTTTTCCATGTAATACATGCAATGGTATCCACAATCCAAACTACTACTTTGTATCTTTGCTGATGTAAAAGAGAATTTGTTGAAACAGTTAAGAACATGAAAATGACAGATGAAATATGACGTTATGGGATAATACGTACATTGATGTTTATGACATTCTATGTATAGTTCGAAGGGTAGGTGGTATTTTGGTCGGAATTGATCCGTTGATATTTTGTTGCAATCCTACAATCGATGTAAACATATTTATGTCAACATATTAAAAAATCGTTTTCACAATATGGGGTTCACACAATATATGAAAATATATATTAGTTAACATTAATTGTAAATATCCGAGCCAAGAAAGTGATAAACGTACAAGAACACATTTACGTGAACAAACATTTTTGTAAAACATTGAAGTTGAAGGAATGACATGAATGTGTTCCACTTACAAATGAATCATTTTAAGGCATGACCTATTTCGTTTGCAAATTCCCCCAGTCATTGAGTCGATGCAATATACTCGATCGATTTCCGGTACGAAGACGAGCAAAAACCAATGGTCCCTTTAAAAAAAGGAAAACCAAAATGAAGCTACAAATATATTTGTGAAAATCAAATCACAGCATATGGCTGCTATTGCTTCCATGTGGCTGGGACTAGCAACTCAGAAAACAAATGGAACTTACTCTTGATTGTACGGGAAGACGTACCACCTCACTTGAGTGCAGCCCATGACAGCCGAAACCTCCTCTGCAGTCAATTCCACCCTTTGATTTGCCTTTTGAGCCATTGAATTTGAAGAGGCCGGAATAAACTGGACGTGGCCTCCATGAACCAACCCATCACAAAGGTATCTTGCAAAATAATATTGTAAGTGAAACAAATATAATGATACATCTATCTATAAATAATATAACCATGCAAATTCTTACAATGCCCATATATCAAGTTGGCACCCACTGATCCACTGCATTTCATCTTCTACGTGCAAGCTACTTATGAACAGTCTTAGCTTGTCAGTAAATATGGATGTGTAGACTTCTTCTGATCCAAACACCTCCGCGTTGAAATTGATGCAGAAGACTTTGTTTGGTCCACATATTTGTGTAGATAGCCTTAAAGCATCATTAATCTCTTGAACAGCAGCGATGCATTCTTGGTCTTCCGTGACCCCCTAATTACATTGAGAATCTAATAATGTTAGTTGTCCAGTATTTGTATATAATTCAGAATTGGATCATATTGTAAAGGCTAAAATGGGTCCTCACAAATATGTACTGGTTAGAAATTGACATGGGAGGATTTGGTTGCTCATTCTTCATTGATGTAGTATTTTCTTTTGGGTAAAATGGGTAAAATGTTAGTTATGCATTGGTAAAAATTGGCCGGAATGAAATAGTCTGGGGGTATGTACCTCTCCTTTTACCGATCGAGCGACCACCTGTCCATGGGGAGTATCTTCCTTACCCACCGCCTTCTGTAAGGGACAGTGTGTTAATAATATGTATCTGGATGTCATAGCCAGTTAATATGCTTATATGTTTAAATTGTGTAGTGTCCTTGGCAAATTTTGGTGTGCGGTTTATTTGAGGACTTCCAACTTCGTCGACTACCAATTCTTGCGGAGGCAGTTGCTGCTCTTTCTCCTATGTAAGCAGATAAACAACATATTATGTTTTAGTAATATCTAGAAAGACATATATGATGCAATAAGAAGAAGAATGCAATTATCACACCTTATCATCTCGTTGCCCAATGCCACTTATCAGCTTTCCCGGCCATAGAATGTTATATCCAATGACCTTAGTGACAAACTCAAATTCTTCATGTTCAATCAGCAAAGGTGCCTTGGGAATGAACGCATGTCCATGAAGATTTACTCGCTCCCACTTGATGGGTAAGTCAATGTCTGTGTCCTTTGGAAACAAGATACCAAATGCAGCTACATCCCTTTCTCCATTATGGTTCAAAACATATAGGTTGCACTTTTTTCCTTTATGAGAAATAAAATCAGAAATACATCGTTTGGACAATAAGTAAGTGTTATTAATTAAATAAAATTAAATAATTTTATTAGTGAAATCGATAGATTATAACAAGAATTGAAGTCTACATGTAGCTGCTGAAGGCTGCAGTGTGCTGCAGCTTTCAGTTTTCAGCTGAGACTGAGAGCTGGATAGCGCCGCAGCGTTCATCATTTATCTGCCATGAACTGTCTATCAAATAAAACTCAATTTGAAAAGAGACATTATCTCAGTTTACGTGGGAAAGAACAATTTGAAGATATATAAGTAGGCCTAAACTACAAACATCCAAAATGAACGTGATAGTAGTCAATGTATCACCACAAAATCATTTTGACAGGAAATGGAAAACCATAAAGTAAAGATCACAGAGCAAGAAAGGAGCTAACGACGAGGTTCATGGTATGGAATACCTTGTCATTCGCTACGGTTCCTTGTGGCTCACTACATCCAGATGCTGAAGGAATGAATACCCGGCTGTCTTTATTCGCGGGGGTGGAAGATGTAGCAAGGAAATTGCGGGCATCCAAGTCTGGAGGAATAGCTTTACCCAATTGTCCAGCTAGCCAATTTGTTTGGGCCTCAAATAAGGCAACAAATCTTTCCTTGAGCTCGATGACATCTGTTGGTAATTTGTTTGAATTTGACGTTTCCTCAGATGGTTTTGTGTTTTTGCTCCCACATCAACTAGATGCGTAACGGGTCACAGCCATATGTGGTAGGGCCTCATTCACCTTCGACGTTGTGGAGCAATCTCTCCAACAACCCCCATGATCCTTCTTACCCGTTGCTTGAACGAGAATATCTTATTTTCCTTTTATAGCTAAATCTCCCTTTTTCTTCTTATCCATGAGCATTATCTCGGAAACAGAACATATATTAGCCATTACTATGCATTACATCTGAGAATATTATTAGAGATAGAATCAATTATGAATTATGCTCACAATAGTGGGGGCTGCTATTTTAACGGAGTCGGTGGTGTAGGTTGATAATTTATTGTCCTAGTTAGCTTCAAGGAACACCTCCGAGTGGTCCGGTTTGAAATCCATGAATTGAACTAAAGCCTTCGCTTCTTCTACACTATGACCTTCATCCAGAAGCTCGTCAATTTTAGCCTTTCTTTTCCTCTTCTCGAGTTCTATTGCAACCCTACGATTCCCTCCACTGCCCGTGTGATGGATGTACTCCTTCTATGAGGTGCTTACTTTTGCTGCATCACTTATTGCCTATTTGGCCATCAATTTGTAAAATGCTCACAAAGTAATGACTAGAGATTAATAATTTTCAAGGAATTACCTTGAATTCAGGGGTTGATCTGTGTTTCACAAATAGCTCCCACTCATATTTGTCCATCTAGCGATAATCTCTCCATGCACAAGAACCAGGTTATTTTTGCACGATGTACTTGTGAGCCACCTTAGTCTTCCAATTCCTTCACTTTACTCCTGCATAAATGGTCCATTTATTTTGGAACTTATTCATCTCATTGAACGTCATTTTGGTTTGTATATCCCAGCTCATCTAGTGGACAAAGATACAACTTGTTAGTGCAAAATGTAACGAACTTCACATGAACTGATGAAAATGGAGGATTAGAACACACTTACGAGAATGTCTTCCCATGCATCTTTCTTTACATGGTCTGGGACTAATTTCCAATTATGCCATGTCCCGAAGCGGATTCTTCGTCGGAAGGCATAGCCAACATACATCGACCATCGGCTGCGCATAACTAGGGGTTCGAAGTCATCATCGAAGAATATTTTAAGTACCTTATTTTGCTTCGCAAGCAACACTGACTTGCACCTGGCTGTGCCTCTACGCTTGCAATATTCTTTTATCTCAAACTTGTCAAAGCTCCCACTCATGTCATCTTTCAAAATAGTTTCTTCTTCTTCCCCCGACTTTTCAGATCCCAAGCAATATTTGAGTGCATCATCCTCTTCCTCGTTATTGTCATCACAGTTGTCAGCTTTTGGACGGGTAACACAATTCTCTTCAACAGCTTTTGTACCACTGGAGTCAAACAATTTCTTCCTCGGCTTCTCCATTCAATCTCTTGTATGAATCAATCAAACATAAGGAAATCTACCCACATGAAACACTACCCACACTAGTAACCCAAAAGATGAAAACACAAACTCACAAACTAAGAGACCCACCAAAAAATAGCCATTCATTAAGTCCGAGAAAGATGCAAACTACCAATCACTCATAAGGAAATCTAAATACAACACATCCGAAGACAAATTTCCAATAACAACCAACCGAGAACATATTGTATCGGGGCAAAAATAGGGTTTGCCAAAATTATAAAATTATTAGCAAGCATATCATCTATCCACATGAAACACTACCCACACTAATAACCAAAGAAATGAAAACACAAACTCACAAACTAAGAGACCCACCAAAATATAGCTATTCATTCGGAGCTGCGGAACTAACGAGATAGAAGGCCCAATGCATCCTCTAAAGAATACCATTACTACGTAGAAGTTACAAATTTGATCAAAGTAGCGATTCCATCCGTGTGAAGCATTGGTTGACCATCAATGAAGATGATAAAATTGGCATTTTACAGTTCTGAAGACTATGGATGCATGTGTAGCTACACGTTATTCATTAAAATGATTCAAAAATTGGGAGATTTAAACAACAAATTATCATTTATTTTCTTTGAGAAATAATTTATATGAGTTTATATGCATAGCATTGAGACTGTGTTGCATCAGTTTCTGCATTTGTACATTACTGAATTGCTATAGGTTAACATTGAAAGGTGGATGTTTCACTGTACCAAAAAAACCAAAAAATAGCTATTCATTAAGCCCGGGAAAGATGCAAACTACCAATCACTCATAAGGAAATCTAAATACAACACATCCGAAGATGAATTTCCAATAACAACCAACCGAGAACATATTGTATCGGGGCAAAAACAGGGTTTGCAAAAATTCATCTTCGGGCAAAAACATGGTAGGCAAAAAATAGGGTAGGAAACAATTATGAAATTATTAGCAAACACATCATCTATCCACATGAAACACTACCCACACTAGTAACTCAAGCAATGAAAACATAAACTCACAAGCTTAGAGACCCACCAAAATATAGCTATTCATTAAGCCCGAGAAAGATGCAAACTACCAATCACTCATACCTTATTGGTACACACTCTCGGAGGTATTGTATTTTGCCAAGATCCGGCTGCCTTCGTAACCCGCTTTACTGGTTGGAAGTTCCGACCAGAATGGCCACAAAAATTGTGAAGCTGATTCTCGAGCAAAATTGGGAAGTAGGATCGTGGCCAAGATTGGGAAGTAGAACCACTCTAACTAAATGGTGAAGGGATTGACAATATCTTTGGTAATAATTGGCTGGGGGTCATGGTGGAAAGAGGGAAAATTAGAGTCTAAGGTTGTGGAGGGAAGAAGGAAATCGATAGTGGTGTTGGGGTGGGAGGGGGCCGAAAATTTGGGGTTAAGGTTATGGAGGGAAGTGGGAAAATTTGGAAGGGAAGGAAAATGATGCTTTGTTGACCTAGAGTGGAAGTCAAAAAGTATAAAAAGTCTTATAGCAATTTGGCAATTTTATAGCAATTTTATAACAATTTTATAAAAAGTACAAAAAGTTATACAATTTTTTTTAAATCGGGTTTATAGAGTTCCCGACCCTTTTTTTTAAACATCAATTGTTGCCCGGAGGCTTACATCAAGCAGTTTCCGTAGATTTACATCAGATGTGGGATAAACTCATTTATACTGAGGCACTATCTAAATATTAAAATTCTAATTTGAGACCTCAATAACTAATAGAGAAAGATACACAAAGGAATTAATCGATATTGCAATACTAATCAAACTCCAATGTGGCAGTGTGATGAGAAAGGTACATGAAGGATAAGTGGCTTTCACTGTGTATAGCCTCAATATAAAATCAAACTCTCGACTACCATCACAGCCAAACACAGTGAAGTATTGAGTCTTAACTCGCAACTGTCGGAGCTGAGTCTTGACTCAGAAGTCCGAAGCATACGCCGAGCAGACACCAACCCTTATACTTTGTACACATAGAACAGCTAGAGAAATAGAGTCTAACCAGGAATTAGACTGTGTCAATACAAACATGTTTAAGTGCCTCGCTTGGTAGTAGCCTCACTTAGTTGCACTTGAGGAAGACTGTATTTGAGTCGCTTCTGTAAGTAGTGGACGACAGGAAGACTGTATTTGAGTCTCCGAAACGAATTATTGTATTGCTTACAAAAATATATAGAGTACAATAAGGAAATATAATATAAGTAGCACTGTGGCTTAGTAACCATGACTTGTCAAGAATCCATCAATATCTGATCAGAAACATGATTTATTCTAACAATAGTATAACAATATTAGAGAATGATCTATTGTTGACAGGAATAAATATAATACATAAGGAAGTATAATCCTACTAACACTCTGGCCTAGTCAACATCACTTCTTCAGAATCGTTAAAATCAATCCAGATTTTCTATAACACCCTCGAGCCCTCAAACCCATCCACCCCTCGAACGCCTCAAATCTCGAACCCCTCCACCCCCCACCCCTCGAACCCCTCCACCCCTCAAACCCCTCTAATCTCAAATCCCTCCACCCCTCGAACCCATCAACCCCTCGAACCCAACCACCCTCGAGCCCCTCGAGCTCTCGAACCCCTCGGACCCATCGAACTCTCGAACCCTTCCACCTCTCGAGGTCCTCGAACCCCTCCACCCTCCACCCATCCACCCCTCGAACCCCTCAAATCTCGAACCCCTCCACCCCTCGAACACCTCTACCCCTCGAACCCCTCCACCCCTCGAACCCATCAACCCCTCCACCCCTCGAACACCACCACCTCTCGAGGCCCTCGAACCCCTTCAAACCATCTTCCTCTTCTTGGATTGAACGTCTCGAATTTCTTGGCCATCTTCATTTATCCAAATGCCATCTCTGTGTTTCCTCTGTATTGCTCCTGCCTCAATCCCGTTGTTATTAAAATAGAGGGGAACTCTAACCTTTCACTTGTAACTTCAAAATCAATTTCATCACGGAAAGAGAATTTCTTACCTTGTAACACAACAGACCAACCTACATTGCATGGGTCATTTATGTAGAAAACTTGTCTTGCTTGTTCAGCCAAAATAAACTGATCATTTTCATATGCTTCACGAGTCTGGTCAACAAGGGTAAATCCCATTGTGCCATCAGTTCGAACTCCGGTTGTGCTATCAAACCACTGACACTTGAAAACCGGAATCTTGAATTTTCCATAGTCAAGCTACCAAATCTCATCAATAACACCATTAAACGACATCACAGCTAGGACTGGTTTATTGTCTTTCTTACTTGCTTGCCACATAGTCTCCAACTCAATGTATACCCCACTATTTTATGTTGTGCTTTTTAAATCTTGGTCCCTAGTAGCAAAACTGAAACCGTTCATGTCATATCCAAAATACCTCAAAACCGTGCAGTTAGGCTTCCTTGCAAATGCCCTAATTTTTGGGTCGTAATCACCTACATTGCATCGATCATATAACCAATTCACAAACTTGTCAGTGTGCTCCAACTAAACTTTATTAGGGGGCCACGTGGGATGAGACTTCGTGATCGAATTAAGGTTCTTGGTCACATAAGTAGTAGTCTCCATACAATTCCTCAACACATACAATGAACTAACATCAGATCACTATTTAATGGAGTAAATAACATTCCCCTCGACCTCGGTTTTCCCACCTTCCTTCCAACATGTCGATTCTGGGGCACCCCAAAATTTTTGTGTTCCTCCAAATAGCTAGAGAAAAATTCAATTACTTCTTCGGTAACATGCCTCTCAACAATACTAGCATTCGGCCGACTAATACATTTCACGTATCCCTTGAAGACTTTCATGTGACGCACGAAAGGATACATCCAACGCATACCAACCGGACCACATATTTTTACCTCCCGCACTAAATGAACAACCAAGTGAACCATTATATCAAAAAATGATGGAGGGAAATACATTTCCAACTTCCATAACACAAAAACCTCTTTTTGTAGGACATCCAAATGGTCCCGATCAACAGACTTCCGGCATATGGAAGCAAAAAATAAACAAAGTCTAGTGATTGAGTACCTTACGTTGGTCTCCATTACCCCACGAATAGCAATAGGTAACAGTTGTTGCATCAAAACATGACAATCATGAGATTTCAACCTGGTCATCAGACAATCCTTCGTAACTAACCGACTCACATTCGATGAATAACCAATTGGGACCTTCACTGATTTCAAAGTATCACAAACTGAGATTCTCTCTTCCTTTGACAATGTACAATGTGCAGGGGGCAAGTAAGTCCTCTTACCCTTCACTTCTGGGGCGAGGTCATTTCTGATTTCCAAATCAACCAAGTCCAACCGGGCATTCAAACTATCTTTCGTCTTCCAGGGAATATTCAAGAGGGTGCCTATCAAACTTTCACAAACATTTTTCTCAATATGCATCACGTCTAGGCAATGCCTAACCTCAAGATGCTCCCAATACGATAGATAAAAAAATATTGACATTTTCTTCCATGGACCATCACAATGTATTCTATCCTTGCCTTTATACTTTCCCAACACCACTCTTAATTTCCTAACCTTATTGTGAATCTGCACACCAGTTAGTGGTATAGGGGATTTCCTTCATTCTTTCCCACCAACAAAATTGACCACATCATCCTGGTAATTAGGGTTTCCTTGCATCCATTTTCTATAGCCAAGATACACTGTCTTTCTTCCATGTCTTAGCTGTTTGAATTATGTCTTCTCCTCACAAATAGGACATGCTTTGTACCCTTTCACAACATAGCCCGAAAAATTTCCTTAGGCTGGAAAATCATTGATCGTGCAAAAAAGCATGGCACGCAATTGAAACTCCACGTTTATATGGGCATCAAATACCAACACCCCTTTTTCTTCCCACAATATCTTCAAATCATCGATCAATGGTCTCAAATACACATCAACCTCGTTCCCAGGTTGTCTAGGACCTGAGATTAACAAACGCATCATAACATATTTACGTTTCATGCACAAATAAGGGGGCAAATTATATATAACCAACATCACGGGCCAAGCACTATGCTTCGATGACATATTACCAAATGGATTCATTCCATCAGTACACAATGCAAGGCGTAAATTTCTAACCTCCGAACCAAATGAAGGATATCGCTTGTCAAAATTTCTCCATTGTTCACCTACTGCCGGATGTCTTATCTTGCCGTCGCTTAGTCGTTCCCGCTCTCCATGCCATCGTAAATTCTTTGCATATTTTGAATTCGCGAATAACCTCTTTAACCTAGGAATTAAAGAAAGATACCACATACACTTCAATGAGACTTTCTTCTTCTTCTTAGCCAAACACCCATCATCATCATTCCTCACACGCTTATATCTTGAATGTTTGCACACGGGACATTCAACCTCGTCTTTCAAATCACCGTCATACAACACACAATCATTTGGACATGCATGTATTTTCTTGTATTCCAAACCGAGTGGACAAAATATTTTCTTGGCCTCATAAAAGTTTTTCGGTATTTCATTCTCTTCCAAAAACTTATCCTTCAGAAGTTTAGGAGTGAATTCACACTTGGATCATTCCAAGAACTTGTAGCTCTCAAATTGAAAACCTCCATAAAAAAAGAGATTATGGTATCCTTACTTTTACATCCCGGATACAATGGCTTCTCTTTTTCATCGAGCAAAGTACTTAACATTTTAGGCTTCCCCTCAAAATCTCTTACAATGTCATCGAACATAGCATCAACGGTACATTTGTTTCCATCTACCTTGTCAAAACCACTGTTATGTCCTTGCTCAACCTCTACATGAAATGTCCATACAATGTAACCTCTGTCAAATCCGTTCTTCAACAAGTGAAATCTAACAAGCCCACGATCATCAAACAGTTCACGACACAAGCATCTTTTGCATGGACAAAGTATCCTCTCCTCCTGACCAAAGGCATAATCAAGAAACGAATCAATAAATGCAATATGTTCACCACCCCTTCTAGCTACATTTGGATAGCTAACCATTTTTCCCTCCATGCAAACATCGATTCTCGGTCCGTTGTATCTAAACAACACATAATAAACAATTACACAAATTTTCATTGTTCAAACATAATAAAAATAAACACAATCAATTTGCTACACAATATTAAAAGTGTCATGTATGTGTATATGTATGTGAATCAATCAACTTGTTCTTGGGATACATACATACATACATATATATATATATACCATCTACAAAAACAAACACAACCATGTTTACATCCACACTCATTTACACTCTCACAACATGATACTAAACCGAAATAAAGCATATAGAAACCATTAATAAATACGAAAAAACTCTCTCCAAGCATGCATTTATGGTTATTTTTCCCTCCATGCAAACATCGATTCTCGGTCCGTTGTATCTAAACAACACATAATAAACAATTACACAAATTTTCATTGTTCAAACATAATAAAAATAAACACAATCAATTTGCTACACAATATTAAAAGTGTCATGTATGTGTATATGTATGTGAATCAATCAACTTGTTCTTGGGATACATACATACATACATATATATATATATACCATCTACAAAAACAAACACAACCATGTTTACATCCACACTCATTTACACTCTCACAACATGATACTAAACTGAAATAAAGCATATAGAAACCATTAATAAATACGAAAAAACTCTCTCCAAGCATGCATTTATGGTTATTGTAAGCGATTACTCCAGTCAATACTCCTGATTGTCCTGCTTCCCAAGATAGTAAGATAGTTTCTTCATTTTCCAAAACTGCCAAATCTAAAAAGGTGGGTAATCATAGTAATGACACTTTCCTTACTCAGCTGAACACCATTATGACTAGATCAAAAAGCTCCAATAATGTTTCCCAATGAATAACACATCTCTCAAGATTAAAATGCTGGTATGGAACATTAGGGGAATGAATACCTCCATGCTTAGGCTTCAAAATTTGATCACTAGACATAGGTTTGAGCTGGTATGTCTAATTGAACCAATGCATGACAATTTGCAATGTGAATTTTACAGACTTAGACTCAATTATGATCATTGTATGTTTGCTTTGAATGGCCAAATCTGGCTTTTTTGGAACTCCAGTTTATCTATTACATTGATTAGTGACAATTTACAGTTTTTAGCAGTCTCTTTACATAGTCTTAATCTTAATAAATCCATGGAAGCTTTTTTTGTTTATGGCCGTAGAACCAGAAATGAAAGGAAAATCTTATGGTCAGATCTTAGGTCCATTAATCATTCTGAGGCTATATTTATAGGTGATTTTAATGCCATCACATCTATAAATGAATACAAAGGTCCTTCTACTCCCAAACTAGGTAGTATGAAGGACTTTAATGATTTTATAAATGTGGAGGCCTTGCAGGAGATTAATACAGTTGGTAATTTGTTTACATGGAGCAATAATAGGTTAAGAAAGCCTACTATTCAACGATTAGATAGAGGCCTTTGCACTACTTCATGGTCAACTAATTTTCCAAACTCCTCTATTCAAATTCTGAATAGGATATCTTCAGATCATAACCCTATGCTGCTGTCCATTGGGAGTGAAATCCTTTCCAATCCTAGGCCATTTAGATTTCTTAACACTTGGTATAAAAGGAAAGACTTTAATGATGTCATACAAAAAAACTGGGATATGCCTATTAATAGTTCAGGAATGCTAGGCTTTTATCTTAAACTGATCAGATTGAAAAAAGAGCTTAAAGTTTGGAATAAGGAACAATTTGGGAATGTGCATGAAAATGTACTAAAGGCTGAATCTGCCCTAGAGTCTCAGGAACATCTGTATGACCTGAATGCTTCGGTTGGGAACCTGATCAAACTTAAAGAAGCTAAAGCTAATTTGGTAAGAGCTCTTGCAGAACAAAAAAGCTTTTGGAAACATAAGGCCAAAATTAAATGGCTAAAAGAAGGAGATGATAATACGAATTTTTTCCATAATACTGTTAAAGAGAGAAACTCCAAGCTTAAGATCACAAAAATTAAAGGTAGTACTGGACTTTGGCTTGATTCTATTCAGGATATTGAAAGGGAGGCCATTAGTTACTATCAGGAACTTTTGACAGATGATTGTACTCCTGATAGTAGCTTTTTTCAGTCACATTTTCTAAGTAAGATTCCTAATCTTGTTACTCAGGAAGAGAATGATAGATTACTGCAACGGGTCTCAATGTCTGAACTTAAGAACATTGTCCTTAATCTCAATAAACGCAGTACTCCAGGGCCAGATGGCTTCACAGCTCACTTTTTCATAAAATCCTGGAATATAATCTCTACTGATCTCCTTGTTGCAGTCCAAGATTTTTTAGATGGGAATAACATCCCCAGAGGTATTGCTAGTACTTGGATAACATTTATTCCAAAAAAGAAAACACCTAATTCTTTTGATGACTATAGGCCTATTAGTCTTTCCAATGTGATAAATAAAATATGCTCAAAATTGCTAGTGGAAAGATTAAAGCCTTTAATGCAAAATCTGATTTCTCCTAGCCAAACTGCTTATCTTAAAGGGAGAGATATCTCGGATAACGTCATCTATCTACAAGAAATGGTTAGATTCCTAAATAAGAAGCAAAGAGTCCCTAATTGCATAGTCAAACTGGATCTTCGAAAGGCTTTCGACAGGGTTAGATGGTCTTTTTTGTATAATGTTCTGGTTAAATTTGGTTTTCATCCGAGATTTATCTATCCTATCATGCAAAACTTATCACAGGTTTGGTTCTCCATTTTAATTAATGGTAAGCCTGTTGGATTTTTCCAACCTACAAGGGGGATCAAACAGGGTGATCCCCTTTCTCCCTTTTTATTTAACCTTTTCTCTGAGGCATTTTCTAGGAGCTTAGCTTTTATCTTCTCTAATGGTAAGCTGTCACATTACAATCTTCCAGGTAATTCTCTCCCTATATCTCATCTTTCTTATGCTGATGATACAGTTGTCTTTCTTAGAGGTGGCAAAAATACTTTGATTAGATTTAGAGCATTCCTAGCTAAATTTGAAGATGTCACTGGTCAGAAGATAAATTACAACAAAAGTGACATTTTCATTGGAAAACATGCCTCTGCACACTCAGTTAGTAATATTAAAAGGACTCTTGGAATGAAATTGGGGGCTTTTCCCTTTACATATCTAGGGGTACCTATTTTCAGTGGAAGACCAAAAAAAATTTACTTCCAGCCACTGTTTGAACAAATTGATAATAGGATTGGCAATTGGAAGAATAAATGGCTTTCTTCAGGGGGGAAAACTACACTCATACAATCCTGTTTATATGCTATCCCTCAGCACATATGGTATGTCATAAAACCGAGTAAGGAGGTTATTAGGACCATTGAACAGAAACTGAGCAGATTTTTTTGGGGGTACTCTGATCTTAAACCTAAGAGAAGATGGAAAAGATGGGATGCTCTTTGTCTCCCTATTAACCAAAATGGACTAGGTTTTAGGTCACTTACTACCATTATAGATACTTGCTCAGTTAAACTATGGTGGAAATATCAAATGGCTACAGCTCTGTGGACACATCTGATGGCTTCTTTGCCACCATCATCTAGAACTTCTCCTAACTGGAAACGAATTTGTTGCTTCAACGAATGGGCAGAATCTAACACAAGAGTTATAGTAGGGAGAGGTGATTGTAATTTTTGGACATTAAATTGGTTAGACATAGGTCCTATTATTGATCTTTGCGACTACAATCTTGTGAATATCTCTGCTGAATGCACGGTATCTGAATTCTTTTCAGATAAAATGGCCATGATTCATAGTTTATCTCCTTTGCTGCCATCTCATGCTATTTCCCTGTTACAGGATTCAAGACTGTATTCCCATAGGAATGACAGACTCATTTGGAAACCTGGTATCACAGGTAATTTCACCTTTAAATCTGCATACAGATTGCTTTGCAATTAGACAGCCACAATTGACTCTATCCAACATTTCTGGAATCCAAGACTGCAAAAAAAGATTTCTATATTCATGTGGAAACTAACCAATTCATTCTTACCTTTTGATAATATTCTGAAAAAAATGAGATTCAGTTTGCCTTCTAAATGTGGTATGTGTCATAATCATGAAGACTCCTTAGAGCATTTCTTTAACTCCTGCTCTTTTGCTCTACAAGTCTGGAAAACTGTTCATCAATTTATGGGGATAAATGATAGGTTGTTCCCCAATATCTGGGATAGAATTTCATGTTATTCTACTTATCCGGGATTGAGCTCTTTACACTCTGTCATGATTAGAACTTCATCGGTGATTACTTTTTGGAACTTATGGAAAATGAGAAATAACTACCTCTTTGACTCAGTTTTGCCAACTGAGGTGTTAGTGCTTAGAAGAATCAAGGAAGATATTTTCTACATTTTCTGTTCTAAGCCTGTTTTCATTTCCTCTGCCCTAGATCATAGTATAGCAGACCACTCTTTCCTGCCTTTGATAAAATCTGCTCCTAAGCCAAACATTCTTAAAATAGTTTGGACTAAGCCAAGCACTGGGTATAAATGCAATGTGGATGCTGCTTGGTGCAGTTCCTCCAATATGTGTGGACTTGGTTTGATGATTAGGGACTTCCGGGGAGGTTTCATTGCTGCATATACTATGTACACTGAAGCCTTCTCCCCCTTGGAAGCTGAAATGAAGGCAATTCATTTTGCCTTGGGTAAATCCTTAAGTTTCTCTTGTCCTATTTCCATTGAATCAGACTGTATTAATGTTGTTCGTTGTATTTATGATCCTATGCAAGCTCCTTGGAAAATGTTTCAACTGGCTGATGAAGCTCACCAAGTTCTGAGAGATATACATCTAGTCCATATTCACAGACAAGCCAATTTAGTGGCAGATTCTCTTGCTAAATCATGTCTTACTACTAAGTCTGATTCCTTCTTGGCTTCTTTTAATTGTTTATCTAATACTTGCCAAGGCTTGATTAGACTAGATCAAATGGGAACACCATCTCTCAGGATGGGATTTTGATCGGATGCTACTGATTGAGGTTTAATTGCAGGTACAACACACCGGGCCATGGCTACATCAAAGATGTTTTTGTAAATTCATGCAGCTCTCATATTCATACAAGATCAGCTTGGTTTCATTACAACTTCTAGGTTCATGGTACAAACTGATTTACTTGGAGCTCTCTTGTGTACATATCATGGCCGACGAAGAACTGCATTCTTGGAAATAGTTAGGATCATCTCTTTTGGTTTAGTAGAGGATACGCTCATTCTATATGTTGAGATGATTGAACTGCCTTGTGTTTCTTTTGACTCACTAATAAGTTTGATCATCTATCACATATTTTAATGAGCTTTTGGAATCCTCTAACGTTTAGCTTGGTTGTATCTCATCCTTTTGGAAGCAACAAGCGTTGCTTCATGAGCCTAGCGCTCAACATTGTATATCTTTTGACTTAGCTACGGCTACTCTTCAGTATCTTTTAATTCTGTATATTTTATGGCTTGGGAAGGCCTAATATATATTTCCCCCGTCTCCGGATGGTTTATAAAAAAAAAATGGTTATTGTAACTACTAGCTATTTGATTGAAATTCCAAGAAGTTAATGAAAGCTTACATCCATGTGGCTTCATTGCTTTGAGTTATTCCTCACCATCCAAAAAATCTTCCACCAATGAAGGGAGAAGGAAACTACAAGTTCAGATATAATTTTAGAGGGGTAGTTCGGAGCATTAAATGCTCAATTTAGCACCGGTTTTTGTGAATAGTAAGTAAAACCGGTGCCATTTTCCCTATTAGCACCGGTTTTTAACCGGTGCAAAATTTAACGGTGCCATTTTTCCCATTTTTTTTCTAGAATTCGTTTAGCACCGATTTCGGTCATTTTTTTGCACCGGATTCTAAAACCAGTGCCAAATATCTACTTTACACCGGTTTTCTTTAATTTCTAGCACCGGTTTTCAAACCGGTTCAAATTGAGCACCGGATTTCAAAATTTTTTAACACCGGTTTTTCAAACTGGTGCTAAAATTTCCAATTCACCGGTTATGCGGATTTTTAGCATCGGTTTTCAAACCGGTGCTAATTTAAAACCGTTTTTTCTTATTTTTAGCACCGGTTTTTTTACCAGTGTTAGTTTAACACCGGTTTTCATCAATTCTATCACCAATTTTCTAACCGGCGTTATATTAACACCGGTTATAATAAATAAAACCGGTGCTAACATAATTATAACCGGTGCTAAATTAACACTGGTTTTAGAACCGGTGCTAACAAAATAAAAACCGTTGCTATTAGACTATTTGCACCGGTGCTAGAAAACCGGTGCTAGAAAATCGGTGCTAGAGGTGGGTCTCTATGGTAGTGTTAATGTCTCTAAGTCTTACTTTAGAAGCCTGATTACCTATACCTCTAATGTTCCAAATACAAAGATTCAACTCCATTAAAAAAGTTATTGTTTAGAAGACATTGAGGATCTAATCTTTTCGATTATACTTTTGAGTCTGAGATTTTGGACCATCTGGATTATCATCTGATGGTAATTTGAGAAGTGCATTAAACCTGTTTTTTTTTAAATTATCAAAAGAAATATTTTTTTTGAAAGTATCTAATTAGATTTCATTCTTTAATGACCAATGATTTAATTTCAGTTATTTTCTTCCTTCAAGCTTAAACAATAACGGCTAGCACTAATTCTAGATTGTTCTACTCTCACTATAAATAGATCCAATGAGTATAGTTCTTCCACAACACATAAAATCACAAATTCCTTAGCTTAATTTTACTTTGCGAAGGTACCTCAAATATTTTTTTAAAAATTACTTTGCGAAGGGAAAAAACTAATTACTGGTTCTTATATATGAAACTTTGAGTTCGTTCTAATTTTCCTGTCGTTGCCATGGCAAAAGTGCAAGCTCGCATGGAATGTATCATTGTAATCAGCTTTCTGCTTTCCGGTAGGTTCAGTTCTATTTTACATTTTTCATTTTGAATGTTTTTGCTTTCCGTTAACCAAAAAAAATCAATTATTATCGCTGAAGAGAGAAAATCTGTCATTTATTAATGAAACATCCAGATGAATTAAAGATCTCACAGGAGAATCAGATTAGTGAATGATCTTTCAGAAATTGATTAATCTAATTCGAAACAAATGTAACATCAGAAATTCATAAAAGAGAGCGCATGTGTGAACAAGTTAGGTGTTGTTTTTCGAAGATAAAATTCACAATCTTTTGATCAATTTAGATTTATTTTAGAGTAAAATTAGCTTCTTATGTATTTTGATCATTTGCGTACGTGTTCTACATGTATTTGTGCTGACTTATGTCATGACAAATACAACTTTTCTCTAAAATTGCTCTTTCATAAGAAAATGAGAACAAGAAATATTTAATATTATTTATGTTGCATAAATAATATTAAATATTTCTTGTTCTCATTTTCTTATGAAAGAGCAATTTTAGAGAAAAGTTGTATTTGTCATGACATAAATATCACGCCAAATATTAAAGAATTGCAGTAAATCATAAAAAATATTGAATATTTCTTGTTCTCATTTTCTTATGAAAGAGCAATTAGAGAAAAGTTGTATTTGTCATGACATAAATATCACGCCAAATATTAAAGAATGGCAGTAAATAGTATTACTATTTCACTTTTCTTTTAAATTGATGCAGCTATCATGATGGTTTCTTCAATTGAGGCCAATTCAGATAGTATCAATTTGAAGTGTAGTGGTTATATCAAAAATATACCATGTGCTACCAAATATGGAGTCACCGAAGAATGCATAGATACCTGTCATGCTTTATATGGACAAGATAGTGAAGTTTTATGTAAATTAATTGATAGTCATTATTATTGCTATTGCAGATGTACAAGAATCTAAATATTTGTCATTAAAATAATTGACTAATAAAATGAGTTTGACTAACTGTTGTCTATCTTATATTATAATTACGGTTTTCTCATTATATAAAGTATTGTTTTAAGTGATTCTTTATACAAAGTATTATTTTTTTAAAAAAAAATGGTTAATAACTCAAATGAGCGCTCAATAAAATCCCTCCCCTCCCCTCCCCCTGGTGGGAATTGAACCCATGACCTCATGGTAGTAGCACTAGAC
Organism: Rubia yunnanensis; assembly: GCA_037428765.1. Taxonomy (NCBI): domain Eukaryota; kingdom Viridiplantae; phylum Streptophyta; class Magnoliopsida; order Gentianales; family Rubiaceae; genus Rubia; species Rubia yunnanensis. The sequence continues at coordinate 78,402,285 of CM075065.1, forward strand.
TTCAACCGCTAGGCTAACATTCAATTCCCAAAAGTATTGTTTTAAATCACTTGATCGTTAGATATTTTATAATTTATAAAACTAATCAAATTATTTGGTGTTTATTTACATAAGGTTCATTTTTTGAGATGGGGTTGCCAGGCTTTTAATGAAATTCGTACGGTTTTAAACATCGTTTAAATATATTTTTAAATAAACTAATTATAATTTAATCTTAAAAATTATAAAAATGACATTTTTTTATGATTGTATTAAGGATATTTTGTAAAGATTCTGATTAGATTATTTTCCCATTAGATTTAGGTAAATATGCATAAAATAGAATCTTTTTCCATTTATGATTAGTTTGTTACTTTTTTCTTTCCATGTTGGTCTTTGGTCTCTTGTACTTCCTCCGTTTTTTTAACATTGGCACACTTACTAAAAATGAGTGTTTTTTTTTTAATTGGCATATTCTATTTATGGCAAGTTTAAGGTTATTACATTCACTCATTTTACTTTCTCTTCTTTCAATTCAATTTCATCCACTCATCTAGCATCTCCTAAATTCTAACCCCAAAAGTGATGTGCCAATGTTAAAAAAACAGAGGGAGTACATGCCCTATAGATAGAGGGCCTTCTATGATGAATGTGATCAACCAATTATATTTTAAAGTTAAAATCTTGAAAACCATTGAAATGCTAAAAACACCGGAAAAAAACATCTTCACTTCCGCTTCCGCCGACCAATAGGCGATGTTGATTTACCCATTACGACAAACTCCAAGCAAGAAGCCACCGTCGTCGCCTATCTATAGGTTGTTGCTGCCTCTGCAAAGGTCGGTGAGAATGTCTCTGCCGCTCAAGCCACCGCCGATCTTACCGCCGTGAACCTCCATGTTGTTGTTGATCAACTTTGAGCTGAAACCGACGCTGCTGGAAAGCTCAACGTCTTTTTCAGCGCTCTTGCGCCATTACCCACATCTCTTTTTTTTATTCACGCTTCACACAACCCGACTCTGCTGATCACTCTGGCTATTCTGAAAGGTGATACTTATCGTGAATAGGCCATAATTCTTCGCCCGAAACAACAACAGTAGCCCGAAATAAGACCATTGATGCCGCTGCTACTACCTCTCTGGGTTCTTCACCGATCACCCTTGCTTATTCGATTGTTGGACCCAATTTATCTTTTCCCATTAGATTTAGGTAAATTTGCATCAGCCACGCTGGAACTTCTTCGCGCAGCAGCCCACTAGGATCTATTGTCTTCATCAAGGTGCAACAGCCCCATACCCATAAAACCTTCAGCAAAGCTATCATTGAACATGATTCTCGCTTCTTCATCTGGAATACGCCGGAAAGAGTCTGGATAGAGCTCATACGAGAAGAGTTTCAGCCACTAATTGGCAACTTTGAAACTGGATAGGTTTGTCGTTATACTTGTTGCTAGTCTGTCTGACGGAAAGCATTTATCCTTGAACACAAGCCATCGCACACCATAAGGATCAGGTCTTCTTTTCCTTCTTCATTCTTTTGGATCAAGTTCTGCAACCAGAATTTTCCACGGCTTCTCCAGCCCCCGTCAATCACTTCTTTCAACGTATGCATCTCGCATGCCATAGTTGCGTACCTTCATTCAAAGAAGAGGTGGCCCGAGGTGCTATTTTTTTCACCACATAAGATATGTGAAAAGGCAACATTCATGGTTCTCTTCCGCAAGTTTTCTCAAGTGGGGAGAGAGTCTATGCAAACTCGCCATGCTAGGTGCTTTGCTCTTTGGGGGACACACAGCTTCCATAGCTTACTCCATAATGCTTTCTCTGAGTCCTCCATAGGGTGGTGGAGGAAAAAATTTGATCTCGACGACTCCACAACGGTGTGATAGGCTGAGCTCACCGTGTATTTTCCCGTTGTTGTATGGTTCCTACACTAGTGATCTATTTCAGGAGTTTGTGGCAACTATATAGACCTGATGATGGCTACATCTTCCGGAAGAAAGTGTTCAGCAAGTATATCCTCCCTCACTTGGCGTGTATTACGATCAATAAGGTCCTCAACCTTCATATAGCTCTTACGGCGTAGCTTGGGATAACCTTTGGAGTAGACTTGATGAGTATTCCCTTCCCTTCTTTAGACAAGTTCCGCTCATTCCATCCATCTATCCTCTGTATAATTATATCTTTTAAGTTTTTGGAAAATCTCTAACTTGGTTTGGTCAATCTCCAAGGGCAGCCCAAAATAAGCACCATGAGAAACAACCTTTGGTATCTTCAAGATGTTGCATATCCTTGCTATACTCTATATCTAGGGATGGCAGTGGTGGAGGTATGCCCCACATCCGCCACAATAGGGCGGGTATGGAGGTAGTTTTGGTGGGGGTGGGGCAGGTATGGATTTAAAAATTATACCCGCTATAAGTAGTGGGTTGGGTGTGGATATTAGTTTATACCCATCCACATCGCCTACCCACCCCACTAAACCCGTTATATACCCGCTAATTTGATATAAAATAAATTGTTATTTATCCATATTACACATATCTTATCTATAATATTTTCATGTAAAAACATTTTTAATAATTTTAATATAAAAGTTACTATAAATAGTGGATTTTATCTATTTTTGGAGATATAAGTGGGATGAGTACAATATCCGATGGGGTGGGGGTGGATTTAAAATTGTACCTGCCATGGTAAAGGGGGGCAGATATGTGTAAGGAAATTTTATGTGGTCATGGGTATGGAGTTATCATAATCTGTACCCGCCCCATTGCCATCCCTATTTATATCATCCTGTTAGGCTAAAGAACACACTCAATTTGTCAGCATTGATAGTTGGCCCGATATGTTTTTGAACAATGTGATATCCCAGTGAATATGCTCTGCCTCTTGCTCTGACGCCTCACAAAATAATAGTGTATCATCCGCAAAGAAAATATGCAAGATCCCTGCCCATACCTGGATGCACCAATTCGTTTTATCTTCCTCGAGCACATCAAATCATTAAGAAGACCATAGAATACTTCAGATCATGTGATAAAGAGAAAGGGAGAAAGAGGATCGCCTTGGCGAAGCTCTCTCTTTGGCTGCAGCAGGCCTATCTCACCTCCATTGAGGATGAAGGAGAAGGATACAGTCGATAGACACTGGCGAATGAGTGGAAGAAACCTTTCAGGGAAACCAATTTTCGTCAAAGTGCAGCAAACAAACTTCCATCCAGTACGATCAAATGCCTTACTCATATCGAGCTAAATACTCACATGGCCAAAGGCTCTTGTCTTTCTGTTCTTCATGGTATGGTGGAACTCATGCGCAACTAGAATATTAATAGTGATCAGTCTACCTAGGATGAAATCGGATTAAGATTTAGAAATAATCTTCAAAATGATCATCCTCAACCTGTACATCACCACTTTAGAAGTAAGGCAGTACACAACATTACATAAACTGATAGGTCTGAGTAATTAGTTCTGGATGAGGGGTGTTGGGGATCAACACTATGTGTGTTCGTTAACAGACGACTAAAATATTCTGTCATTTAGAAAATTCATAACAAAGACAGTCACATCATTACTAAATATATGCCAAAACTCCAGAAAAAAAACAAGGCTCATACTGTCAGGTCTCGAGGATTTAAATGGGTGCATCTGCTTGACTGCTTTCGTCACATTCGAGTTTGAATATGGCCGCATAAGAGCTTCGGCTATGTCAGCTGTGATCCATGGCTAAACGCGCCAACTACTTGCTGCATGATCTCTATTGGTAGCTCGAATGAAGTGAAGAGACTTCCAAAGTAATCTGTCACTTTATGCTCGAAGCTAGTCAGATCTGTCGTGTACTCCTAGTCGGCGTCTTTTATCCCATCAATATGAACAATATTTTTCCTCTCTGATGCAAATTTGTGAAAGAAATCGTGTTTCTGTCACCCTCCTTGTACCAAAGTTGCTTCTCTCGTTACTTCCATTTAATACTTTCCGCTTCCTGCAGGAAGTCGTAAACCTTATTAATGCAGAAATCTCCATTTTCACAACCTCAATAATGGTTCCACTCTCCAGACTAAGGATCACTTTCTTCACCTCTTCCGAATGTTTTGGAATATATGGGAACTTTTCCTTTCCCCATCTCATCAACCCAAGTGAGTAATCTGTAAGTTTTTGTGGTAGGGATGAGAAAGATGGTGAATAACTCCATGCATCCTTTATCATTTTTCTCACAATTTCTAGCTCTGGCCCAGTGAGCCTCAAAGTGGAATATCTTTTTTCTTCTTTGTTGTCCCAGTGAGCCCAGCGTATAGATCTCGGGTCTGAAGATGAACTAGCAAACTTATATGGTCGGAATACACCATAGGGATAACACTGATAGAAGGCCACAAGTATAGGTTGTGTAAACTCTGATTCCATGATGCCCAGTCAAGTTTGGCCCTGTTAGTGTTCGGTTGGACTGCGAGCCTATTCCAAGTGAACATTGGTCCTATGTACCCCATGTCAAAAAATCCATAGAAATCCAAAGCTTCTCTAAATGTGTTTATTTGCAACTCTCCTCTTGGTCAACTTCCTTGAAACTCCTCTTGTGATAGAATTTCATTGAAATCACCAAGGCATATTCATGGTATTGTAGGATCTGATACCAACTGATGGAAGTTTTCCCATCCCTCTCTTCAGTCAGCCATAACAGGATCTCAGTAGTAACCAGTGATACGCACGCAACTTCCAGATATCATAACAAAGCATCTATAAAACAAATAGACATAAATTTTAAATCTACTGCTAATTGCTTACTCCAAAATAATGACAGACCAGAGCGATCTTGTGACTCAACAAAAACACCAAAATAATTCAAATGTGGCTTTAATCTATCAATGACATCTACAGAACATTTAGTTTCACCAAGGAAAATAACTAAAGGGTTTTTCAAGAGTAACATGGCGCGCAGCTTCTGAACTGCCTGAACTCTTCCAAGCCCGCAGCAGTTCCAACTTATGATATTTATTGGCCTCGGTAAGACTGCTCTTCCTCGCCAGTCATTGCCTTTGTAATGCTCAAGCCTGCCACGGCTGGAGATACCTCTTCGCGGCCTTCAAACTGCTATCGTTTCTGTTTTTCCATGTCGTCATTTTACTAGTTTAAATCTCCTAGGTCTAACTTCCTTTTCATTAGTCCCCTGTTATTCTTGCTTTGCAACTTCTCCAAAACAATCCTTTTTGGTGCCCTTTTCTTGGGTTCTTTATCCTTCTCAATGCTCCTCTTCGTCTGCTTCATAATTTGGCCTGCTGGTGAAGCAAATTGCACAGGCAACTGGACCATTTCCGTGCTGGGCAGGTTTGTCAAAGGGGTGGCTTGTTGCCTCGGTGTTGAGTTTGGCAGTACCATAATCATGCTAGAATTTTCCTCCAGTGGCAGCTCCAGCTCTATATGTTTCTCAGCCAAGTGGTGTTCATCCAATTCTTCAATGAGTGCGTGCCTTTGTTGTTGGCTGGTTTTGGGTAGCATCATTCCTTGGATCTTACTTTCCACACAAGATCATTTAGCTACCGTTGAAGGTATCCGGTATCCCCTCCAAACTTGGCCTCAAGATCAGGGTTTCAAAAAACTTAGGCGGTGGGGGTTTTTAAGGGCAACCTACTCGCACCGATCAAAGCTTCTAGTTCCCCATTGTGGCACCACACTAGTTAGGGATTCCACGAATGAAGATATTGTGTGTGCAATGGTGTTGGCATCCACCGCTTGCAAAGTTTCTTGCACTTCACTCCAGCTCTTATTCGGTCGTGCTCTATTCCCAGCCACCTGTCTCACTACCAGCAGGTACGCGTTAAACCATCCCGATCAAACCAATCTGTGCACTACTACTAGCTTCATAAAACCCCCATCTACTGATCCCACATCCTCTAATTCACTGTCCTTCGGTACGAGTTACCCTATTGCTGATTATGTTTCATGTAGTAATTTTTTGATTTCGCATTCTAGACTTTTGGCTGCAGTGATAGATGTTGCTGATTTGGTTACCTTTTCCTATGCATATCGCTATGATCATTGGCGTGCGGCTATGTCAGATGAGATTGATGCACTCGAACAGAATAATACATGGGTTCTTTCTCCTCTTCCTCCTGGCAAGAAGGCTATTGACTGTAAGTGGGTTTATCAGACTAAGTTTAAGTATGATGGTTCTATTGAGAGATATATGGCTCGATTGGTTATGGTCTTCGCCATGCTCCGCGGAATTGGTTTACTAAGCTTGCTGCTGCTCTTCGCCTATTTAGGTTTGTTCAGAGTAAGGTAGATCACTCTTTGTTTTCTTACTTAAAGGATGGTGTTTCTCTTCATGTATTGGTTTATGTTGATGATCTTATCATTGTTGGTTTACCTCTAGAGATGATGTCTGATTTCAAGAAGTACTTGTGCTCTTTTTTTCATATGAAGGATCTTGGTGCCCTAAAGTATTTCTTGGGCATTGAGATCGCGCATCGGCCTGATGGGATGTTTCTATCTCAGTGAAAATATACCTTGGATATTTTGTCTGATACTGGTTTGTTAGCAGCTAAAGCCACGACTTTTCCCATGGAATAAGACCAAAATTTGGTGCGAGATAATGGTATTTTGTTTGATGATTCTGCAGTATATGAGACTAGTTAGGAAGCTTATTTATCTCACCATCACTCGTCATGAGCTTACCCATCCAATCCATAGCTTTTCTCATTTCATGGAGAAACCGCGTTTGGCACATTGGCAGGAAGCTTAGTGAGTTCTGCATTACTTAAAGAGTCATCCTGGTAAAGGTTTGTTTCTATCAGCTAAGAGTTCTCTTCAGCTTACATCATTTTGTGATTCAGATTGGGCAGTTTACTCAATTACTTAGAGATCTTTGACCAGATATGTTGTGATGATTGGTGAATCTCTGGTTTCTTGGAAGACGAAGAAACAACCCACTGTCTCTCGTTCTTCGGCTGAAGTATAATACCGGACTATGGCAGTCGCATGTTGTGAATTGATGTAGCTCAAGTCATTTCTTCATTCATTGTGAGTGGCACATCCTACTCCGAAGCGTTTGTATTGTGATAGTCAGGCTGCTCTTCATATTGCAGAAAATCCAGTTTTTTATGAGAGGACGAAGCATATTGAGATTGATTGTCATTTTGTTCATGATTTGATACAGTCTAGTGTTGTGGTTACTTATCACATTTGTACTGCTAGTTAGCCAGCATATTTATTTACAAAGGCGATCGGACTACAAACTTTTAGACTTTGCTTGGCAAGTTGGGCATTCGAGATCCACATGTTCCAACTTGAGAAGGAATGTAGGAGATATTTTTTGAATATCTTCTGCAATATTATTGTACCTTAGATAGAATCATTTTCCTTTATTGACCCTGTAAATGCTATCTATATATTATGCCCGTATACCATCAATGAAAACACACGTTCATATTTTACATTATACCACCCTGGTTCACACTCTCATTGTTTTCTCCATCTATATAGCCTTCCTTTTTATCCTCACCTAGATAGGACTTTTGTGGCTTTTGCCTGTATCTTCCTGAGTTATACGATTGCTCTGGAATTGGTAACCTTCTCCTACCCGAAGCCATGAACGGTGATGGGTTGGAGTTCACACCCAGCAACGCAGATGTATATAGTATCTCGATCAGCAATAGACGCTAGGGTTTGGCTTTCACAGTCCCTCTAGCTATGCAATTGCATCTGGTTCCCCAGTGGACCAGTTGTTTGAACCATTTTCAAATGTTTCGCGATGTCGATTTTGCACTTGATTTGCATGGCCAACCATCGAGCCATCATCGTCCTTCTCAAAAGCTACAAACTTTCTGATAGCATTCCCGATCAACCTTGTTGATGCCTTGTTCATGGCAAGAGTAGGCACCATGTGGACGTGAATCCAAAACAAATATGTCATGAATTGGATCTGGGATGTCACTATGCCTTATAATGGTTCACAAAGTGCCAACATAAACTTGCCAAATAACCACAGTTTTCACTCAAGAACTCATGCCTTGTCCGGTGGATTGGAGAATTGAAATAAGACCACATTATCACACAAAAAATTTCCGTTCATGGAGTTTCTCATGCTCCAGAGTCATTGAACAAGTATATAATTTCTTCATACTGGATGTGTTGAGGAGCCAAGACCTTACCCACCAATGCCAGCCAAAACTGGGATCGATTAGAATTGAGCAGTGTAACTTGCAGATGGTTATCTTCCTCCGTAAGCGAGATATTTGCTTATAAGTGCTCGAGCGCGTCCAAATTCGTCATCGTCGAGGGTTGCATCGATCCGAATTTGGGAAGGGAATTTATGGTCAAAAAACTACGCCGATCTGTACTGGGAAGGGATTTGGGATGAAAACCTTATGCCTTAATAAACAAGGAAGAAAAGCTCTTTAAACCCTTGCTATTATTAGTATTAATATTTCATTTTTAAAAAATTGATGCAGCTATTATGATGATTTCCTCAATTGACTCCAATTCAGATATCAATTTGAAGTGTAGTGGTTACATTAGAAATATACCAAGTGCTAACAAATATGAATTCACCGAACAATGCGTAGATACTTGTACTACAAGAAACTAGACATTTTATTTCATCTTTGTTACCCCGGTCTTTATGATTTACGTCAAATAATCGAAGTACAAAAAATTGTACCTTGATTATTTTTTCGTAGTAAAATGTATTTTTAATCTCGGGTAAAAAATTTACTGAGGTAATTGATAGATTTTTTGCCTTGATTTATTTAACCCAAGTAAAAGGTTTTTAAAACAAAATAATTTTTTTTACCGAATGGCGTGCGACGTTGCATATGTTGTTTCATGAGAATAGCCAACTTTGCATGCATTACATGTCATTTTTACCGACATGTAATGCGATGGACGATCATCGGTGATATGTTACACTCAAAAATTATTAGAGGTCAAACTTTTTTGAAAATGATCTACTTTGGTCTACAAAAGTATTTTTAAATGGTTTTTAAAATGAGTGTAGAAAATGGTGTGAATGGTTTCGTTGAAAGTGGTTTTTAAAATCATGCACAAATCAAATCGCACAACAAGTCAATTATTGTGATTGAAAGGTAATTAAATTATTTGAAAAACAGTAGACATAATAATATCCTTACAATTAATACATAAATTAGAATAGAATTTTTTTTGTTCCAATAAAACAAAAATTGCAATAAAGTCAATCAACTCAGATTATGATGACTTTAAAGACAATGGGCCCCCTAGCTTCTATGACTTCAAAGAACAAGGTGTCTCCAATGCGTGCGGTTGCAAGCAAAGAACTCAGAAAAACCCTTTGGGGACAGGGCCTTGATCTTCCTGTTTCTCTCGTAGCACCTCAGCACAACTTGGGTGTTCAGACTAGGTAAGCGTGGAACAATGTCCCTCGGGATGTACGATATCATAAACAAAAAATTTTGTTATAAATATATGCAATTAACAAGAAATAATATTAATTAAAAATTAAATAATTACATGCATTTAATTTGCTAAGTAGGCCTTATCAAAGTGGGTTTGTCCCTGAGTTTTCTACTTCAGAGTGCAGTTGAATTGGGAGCTATCTGCAGCCATTTTATGGTGTTCAAACTCAAACATAACAGGCTCTAGGGTGCTCCGCTGTGCGGAAAACTGTATAAAAATAAAAAAAAATTATTTAATGTCATAAACTATGATATATATAAATAAGCACATAAAATAAATGTAGCTCATATATATATATATACATACATGTGTGTGTGTGTGTAATTTTAGTCGTTGACTTGGAAAATGGCCAACTGGAGGATTTTTCGCTAGCCATTACTCCAGAATAATATAAGAAAATGAGTAGGACACAAAAGCCTTGAAACTTGAAAAGTGTGGCGTCAGCCATGCGTCGTATGCACATGTCAGTAAAAAACAGTGGCATGGTTGACATGTATCCTCAATGTCGCTCAACAGTCAACTAGACCGAACATGGTGACCAACACACAAAGGAGTTCACATTTCCAATTTTAAAACAAGATTAAACACATGTAAGCGACATCGGTAACCGATCGAGTGAAATCGATGGCTACGTCTCATTCATAAAATGTCACCAAAAATACGAATATATGACATTGCTCTATCATCACCTCGACCGAAGGTCAAACCGATAGGCTATCAGCATCGCATTTAACCCTAGCAGCTATGGCCAAAATCGCATAAAACTAGAAAAAATCATGTTTGGAAAACAGGAAATGACACAAAATTGTTGGAAAAACAATACCGAAACATAGTACCAAGGTTGACATATAAGGAAACTTCACACTATAACTAATACATAAGAACTACAAAACCAAAAATATACAAAGCAACACATTCACACACTATAGATAGAACAATTTCAAGGAAAAACTATAAAAGTGAAGGAGTTGTAAGAGTTGTACAACCATGCCTTGGACAAGAGAAGAGATGAAGGGGTGGGGGACTCTTGCAATTTGAGGGAAAGTTGAAAGAAAATGTCTGAACTGATTATGAGGTGGGCTCCATGTATACAGACATTTTGAAACTTCGTTTTGAACCCTTATGATATTCACATTGACATGTGCGATGTCGCACACCCATCGATTCAGGCAACAATTGACCGAACTATGACGACGTCGGCTTACCTGAATGTGGGCCTTACAATTTTAGCCCGCTAGCATAACAAATGAGCCTCGTTTTGACCAAAATGAATAAAAGCCACTTTCATAACAATTACTAGTATATAACAAACTAAAAATTTAAATTCAAAAATGTTCATGAACTTTATTAACGCCTGGTTCAATGGAATCGATTATGGTGAAATTGGTCAACTTTTTTTTACTTTTTGAACTTAGGTCCCTCTATGAAAGTGGGAGTAGTCGGAATGCAAAATTGGAGATACCCTTATGTAAATTACACTGTGGCCCAAAATTTCTTGACTGTACCCTACGGTTCAGAACTATGCATCCGATCATAAGAACAAATGTTTGATGTGGAGATTGTGCGTACTGTTTATAGGGACGTGAACCAAGGTAGTGTTTGATCATTTTTATTAGTATTCCACTAATATCCTTACGATGGGTGTTATGAGAACAATAATTTCCACCACAAAGAAACACACAAAATTATAGATTCTTGGTTTTTTATGTAATAGAAAGATAATAAAAATTCATCCATTAATTTTTAAAAAGTGCTAGTACGTGGTCCAGAGTAAATTGTAGATGATTACTTGTAAGTATACAAAGATTAATCTGAAGAACTTGTGGAAGCCTCTGTTGGATCATGCCAGTTTCATTATCACTCTCGAGGATTATAAGCTCGAATGGTAATAGCATGGTCCCTCTGGGATGATCGGAATCGATTTTGACGCAATCGTTGAACTTTTTATTTTTTGCACTTAGGTCCCTCTAAGAAAGTGCAAGAAGTCAGCATGCAAAATCTGACATACCCTTTGGTAATTTATATTGTCACGACCATATCATTCTGATTTGAGCATCAACAGGTTAATGGAAGGGTCCAAAATCTTCACATGAGTATTTCACAACATTTTTAGGAAATTACACTATGGCCCATGTATGCGACGTCGCAAGTACCTCGCTTGGAAAGAAACTGGAACTGACTTGCTACTAACGTCGGTCACCCTGGATATTCTAGCAGGAACCAAAAAATTGAGCTGAAAATTTGGGCAAAAATTACCTCCAACCCAATTTCATCTGAATTCTAATCACTAACTATACCCATTTCATATCTCCAAAACACTTCCACCAAACCCAACTCCCAAGATTCTCTTCATTCACTCCATTACAGCAATTAAAGTGCTCAATCAAATTGCTCCTTTCAAACATCAACAAGTATTAGAGGATGGATTATCTCTGGGTTCAAATCAATTGAGGTAGTTTTCCATACATTCCATGTTCATTTTGCAATTTTGTTTGTATTTTTGTATTTTTTTTTATGGAACAAAAATTGAATATTGAGCCAAGTGCAAATATAACCCTATATAATTGATGAAAGTGCATATATAACCCTGCACTAATTGAAAGTGCAAATATAACCCTACATATACAGGTTATGTGCAAATATAACCTTTTCAGTCGGTTTGAGGCCAGAATACAATGAAATGTCTGATTTACCCCTGATAGTTTTTATAAAAAACTACAAAAACCTTCATTTATGAATTGACGATATTACCCCCTGTTCATTAATACCCCCCCCCCCATTTTTTTGTCTTGAACATGAATTATTCTCAAGACTTTGCTATTCCCAACAATGAAAAATCCCCGGTGAGCCTATCTCTTTTAGATTCGTCGAGGGTTTGCTGCCACCATAACGTTCATGTGCTTGGCCGGCATCTCCTTCAAACCCTCGCCCAAGAAAATTAGATTCGTCCCAAGATCGAAGGTGTCTCCTTCAAACCCAGCATCTTTGGCCTTCGTTTTGCTACCACCACAACCACCAGCATCTCCATCGGCGACTTGACGACAGGGTCTCAATTGTCTGGCGCTTGGCTGAGCGGCGCCAAAAATGGTGACCGATGGTGGCAGAGGTGGGTTTAGGTTGCACCAACGGTTGCAGTTTCTTTGGATGGAGGAGGAGAGCGCGGTGAACCCATTTTCCTCCACCTCCACATCCTTTCCCCCGTGCACCCTCGTGCACCAGAGACCCGAACACTCTCGTCTATAACCCCCGTCGTAAAGGTAGCTAGGGAGAATGAGTTTTCCCCCGGAGGAACTCCGGGAACGATTTGATGGAGACAATAATGTTACATGGCTGTGACTACAATCACTTGCTCATTGTCATGGAGCTTCCGAAGGAACCAGCCCCGACCCGCGAGCAGATGATTGATACGTATCTGTAGACTCTGGACACTGTTCTTGGTAGGTAAAAACTATCAATTTTTGGGTTGGATTTTAGTTTTAAGCCTTTTTTATGATGTTTGGTGAAAAGGGAATCCTTGCATTTGCTTGATTTTTTTCTTACTGATGTCTGGTATCGGTGTTTAAGGAATATGAATATGGAGATGTTTGTTTTGTGGATGTGGGATGCGAGAATAATAGGTAAGCAGGTTGAATTTTCTATAATTTGATGGAAATTTTTCAACTTTGTTTTTGGATATGAGATAAGGAGAGTTTGGAATTTTGGTGTTTAAACTCTCTTATCAATTTATGCTTTTCTCACCCATGGTCTATTTCCAGCGGGTGAAAGATTTTCCGAAATCTGCTCTATGAATCCCGCCTTCGTGGTGGCTTTACCCAAGTTTTCCATCGTCGTGGTTTTTCTTGAGTTCTCCTCCAACGTGGATTTGGGATGAATGGAGGTCTATTTGGTGGCAGAGGAGGGAAGAATGGTGGCGGGGCTTTGGTGGTGGTGATGGCTTTGGTGGTGGTTGTAATGGTTCCCAAGATCATGAACTTGACCAGAATAAGGGCATAATTGTCCTTCCAGTTTAAGGTTTTGTTCATAAGGGTATTTTAGTCTTTGCAAGTGGGTCAATGGTTAGAATTTGTTAGTCAATGCCGGAATTATGGTCGGAGGGTTATATTTGCACTTTCATTCAGTAGTCAGGGTTATATTTGCACTAAAAATAATTGAGGGTTATATCTGCACTTTCCTCAACATATATGGTTATATTTGCATATTACCCTTGAATATTTTCATGAAGTATGATGATTGTGTTACATGTTATATAGTGTATAGTGTTTGGGTTGTTAGAATAATTCCATGTTTGTAAGTAGTGAGAAATTGATTGTGGACAATAATTTATTTTTGTAAGGACACACTTTGAATGTGCGGCGTTCGTCTTAATCTATCGGCCTTTGTGATATGTTATCGAAGAACAACCGAAGTTGCACATTCAAGGAAATGCTTAAAACATTATGAATGCCTGACATCGGTCTGTAGGTTAGCATGTGCGACATCATTGTGCCATGTATACGATGTCACACTCAAGCAGATGAGTTGCATTTTTTCGTTTGAGATTAATGTCATCTACATATGACTATGTTATGTGTAGTTCATTTGGGGACTGCCCATTTCTACATAAATTTTGTTTCTTGTGGATTGGTTGTAAAAGAACAAAAAGAGTTATCGGTTGACTTTCATCATTTAGATGGATGGACTTGTCATTACACTTGTCACCCTGACAGTGTTAATACCGTACAATGCAGACAATGAAGGTCCAATACCAATAATATTTTAATTTTATATCAACATTATGTATTCTAATAGTTTGTAATATACGTTTGTAATATTTACATGTTATAGCTGTGTGGTTTTTATCATGTAATTCCATTCCGCATTAATTGAAAAATAATTGATTGTTGTGTGGCGTTTAACCATTCATGAGTTATTGAATATTAAATAAAATGAAACGGCTAGCGACGAACGATTATTTGTGTCATCAAATATAAAAAATATTATAATATTGTACAAGAATCAACGTCTCTCCAATGAACAAGCGACGTTGCACACATCGGTACAGCTATGTCACGTTATTGACATTACACAAACCGGCATCGGTACATTGTGTACAACATCGGCCTCACAAAACGACGTCGTATTGGTCATAGTTCCACGTCAGCATGAACACGATATGACTGCCTCTTAGCGCACGACGTCGGTTACAAGCATCTGCGACGTTGCATTCATTCAGACAGACGTCGGCCTGAATGAAGTTGCAGCAATGGTCTCCCATCATCCACCTTCTTTCTATGACCAACGTCGATCACAATACCTGACGACGTCAGTCCAAACCCGAGGTAAAAAGTACTTTTTACTCAGGTGAAAAGTGTAGTTTTTACTACGCAAGTATTTACCTCAATTTTTTTGGGACTAAAAACCGTGGTAAAAAGCTATTTAGAATCAAGGTAAAATATATTGTTTCTTGTAGTGTTGTCAGGCGTTATATGGACAAAACAATGATGCATTATGTAAATTAACTGATAGTATTTATTATTGTTATTGCAGATGTACAAGAATTTAAATAATTTCCATTAAAATATTTAACTAATAAAATAGTTTTTGACTAACTATTGTCTATCTTATTATAACTATGCATTTTTCTTTTTTACAAAGTATCGTTTTAAAGTTTATTTTTTTGTTCCATATGTGATTAGTTAATTATTTACGTTTTCCTTTTCACGTTGGCCTTATGTCTCTTGTACCTACCCTATAGATAGGTGATGAATACTATCACACAATTATATTTTATATGGTATCAGAGCTAACATCTTGAAAACCATTGCAACATTAAAAACACCAAAAAAACCATCTTCAATTCTGCTCCCGTTGACAAATGAACGACACTGATTTACCCAATATGACAAACTTTGCCCAAGAAGCCATCGTTGTTGCCTATCTCCAAGACGACGCTTCCTCTGTGAAGGCCGTTGAGGATGTCAACTCCGCTCAAGCCACAGTCGATCTCATCGCCGCGAACCTCTGGCGATCGACTCTAGGCCAAAATGACCCGCAAGAAAGTTCAATGTATCTTTCAACGCTTATGCATCAATGCCTACATCTCCATTTTTTATTCTCTTCAGATAACCCGACTATGCTTATTTCTCCGGTTATTTTGAATGGTCATAATTATCGTGAATGGAATACAGCACTTTGCCCGGAACAACAGCAGTAGCAACCCGAAACTAGACCGCCGCCGCTGCTACCTCTCTGGGTTCTTCACCGATCACCCTTGATCATTCAATTGTGGGACTTAATTATCTGATGCCTGGTGGAATTCAATTTTAAATCTAATATCTAAATTAAATACCATAGATAATAAATTAGCTAAGTCTTCTTTACCTTGGACTATTGATTCTAGCGCTTCTTATCATATGACTAGTGACAAAGAGGTTCTTCATGAAATTATCCCTGTTGAATCCGTCAATGTTATTCTTCCTGATGGAACCTTATCTACTGCTGTTTACCAAGGTACTTTAAATCTTGGGAATATTATTCTGCCACATGTTTTGCTTATCCTTGAATTGCGTTGCAACTTATTATCTTGTTCTAGGTTACTTACTATCCTTATTTGTTGAGTTTTGTTTACCAAAAATATATGCATATTACAAGACGTCAGCTCAGGGACAGTGATTGGTGTGGGTAAATAGTTGGTGGGGTTTATTGGGTGCACATGTTTGAAGAATTTTCCTCTCCGACCTGTGCACTGATAGTCTATGCAATCTCTATGTCCTCTGCTTCTAGCATCCTTCCACTTTGGTGTTGTCTTCTATTTATTTTATTAAAGATAGTCATTTCCATTTAAAAACCATTACTCCTTGATAAATTTGTCATTGAGCAAAACAATCTAGAAATAGTTCTCCGTTAAGTTTGACTAAAACTACTAATCATTTTTAGTTGGTTCATTGTGATGTTTGGGGACCTTTGGTGAGCGTCAATTTACACGCCAAATAACGTGCAAACTCAAATTAATAATAGTTAGTACAATGGTAAGCAGGGTCAATCCCACAAGGAACAAAAGCAAAAATTAATCATTATTATTCCTACTAATTTAGAAAACCTTTTGGTGATGCCACCACGCCTTAAATTCAGTGATTTTGCTGACACTAAAAATGCAAATGACGACTCTAAAAATGAGAAATAAATCTATCACTACTAGAAAATAGGTACTATGGCACTAGTCTCTAACCTGGTGGCCTCCAAAATTGGTGCTAAAATCATTAATGGCACCAGTATTATAACATAATTCCACAAAACCAGTGCTGCAATATTTTTCCAGCACCTGTTTTGTAGAAAATTGTGCTGAAAGTCGGTGCAGCACATGATAAACAGCACCGAATATGTCTAAAATGGTGCCATACATAAAAGATAGAACCGGTTTACATGAATCAGTGTTGTTAATAGTAATATTCGTTAAAGGTTGAAAATAGAGTTTGTGTTTTGTTCCATTGTTAGCACCGGTGATTAAAAGGTCAGCATCGATCCTGATACTTGTGCTCTGTACTTAGCCAAAATTTCCAGGATTAACTCTCAGGTTGAGAAAAGGATTTTAATAAATCACTGGACGCACCCAAACGCAGCTGCTTGTTTCTCAACAACACCAGTTTTTCTCTATTTCAGCACTGAACCGGTGATGTACCCTTGGAATTTATTATCCATGTTTGTTCTCAGGTTGGGAGAAAACATCGAGAAAAATAATTCAACACAGCCTCAAGTAGCTGTGTTTACTTAGTTTAGCACTGATTTTCAAGCTTCATACCGGTGCTAGTAAATTTAAGTTCTATTTTTTCTGCTGATCCACACGCGGCTGCTATTCATTTTTGAAAGATTGAAGAAGAAAACTAACTCATCTTCCTCATCATTTCAGACTCCCGAACTCTATGAAGGATTGAGGTGAGTTCTCATTCAAACATTGCTAGTATATTGTACCTGATTATTAATCATGAAACCAAATATTTTGGAAATGTAACTTTTTTCAATGTTTGTTCACTTTGCTCTCCAAGTTTTTTCAATATTGCAATCATGTACATAGAGTTAATGTGTAATAACAACCGTGATGTATGGATTGGATTTGATTGGGTGGCATTGAGGGTATGTTGATGTTCAAGAAAGCAAGTATTGTATAGTTTTTTTTGGTTTCATGGAAGGTGTTTGTTGAAATGCCTCATTTGACATTGTAGGATATGACACCCAAAACTCCCTACAAGAGGACAAGCAATGCATCCCCTTCCTTTCCAGGGGTACGATCCAGTGTTGAACAACAAAAGAAGAGGTTCATTTCAGAGCAGATGAAATGAATGGCAAAAACCTACAAACAAAGGAGACATTTCCCGGAGAGAGGAATCGAAAATGCTCCCCCTTTGAAGAAACAATCCGGGCACTTGGGTGGGAGAAATTATGTGACACGCCTCCAATGTTCAACCTCAACATAGTGAGTGAGTTCTATGCTAATTTGCAGTGTGCTGGAAGGTGGATTGAGGCATTCTGCCGTGGGAAAATGGTGAAATTAACTATAGAATCCATAAACGAGTTGTACCGGTTGCCAAATGTTCCCCCCGATCAGGATGAATTTCTCGCATTCTACTACTATACCAATGAGGATTGGGATTATGACGATCCCACGGGATGGGAGATCATGAGGACGGTAACTAGGGAGGGAACTGATGTCGATTCTAGTGTTAAACCAGGTTGGAAAAAAATGCCAAAGAAGCTATTGACTGGTGGTACCACTTTGTAGCATCCAGAATTGACCACGTCACAGTGAACACTAAGGTTCACATTATGAGGCTGAGACATTTGTATGCCATTAAATAAAATCCGATGGAATTCGGGCAGGGAAATAGTGAACGAGTTGAGACATGGTGCAGAGAGAACAGGTTGTCACGGTTTTTGCAGCCTAATCTCTGAACTGTGCACAAATGCAGGTGTCCCCCACTATCTGCACGACATATACAGCCATCTGATGGGTAATATTAAAGCAGAAGCTTTCTTCAAGTTCCCTCAGGACATTGTGGGTCCTAGTTTGGAATCTAGAGTCGCGGCGTTGGAGGTGGGTGTACAAAGTCTGCTGAAGGAATCACAATATCAAAGGTCCTAGTACAATCACATGGTAAAGGTATTTCAATACCAATTCTCGGATGCAATGAAAGCAGTTGAACATTTTCCTACATACCCAGGCACAGGCGTTCGGGAGAGCAATGTTGGGATGAGCTATGAAGAAGCACACATGTTGGATGAAGAGTCGTTTGCTAGATATTATTCATGAATTTGCTCCTCATTGTCCTTCTAATACTTTTTTTTGAAGTGATCATTTTATCGACTACGGCTTGAAACAATTCTATAGTATTTTGTAGATGAAATATAATTATTATCCGCTACTTTGAGGATTATCATGCATTAAAGAAATATGATTTTCCGTTTATATTTATAAAACTTTTTGGACATTTTAGTCTAGGACATGTATGACCCCGTCGAAATTTATACATTAAAAAATTCCATTATTTAGAATACATATATTTAGGAAGTAAAAACAAGAATCAAGGGTTTTGAATCAATGCTCAAGTTGAAACTTATTTTTGGGCAACACAACAATTTGTGTAAATGTATCACTTGTTATCTATGCTCCGTTTCAAGGATGTTACATTCACCCAATCAAGTCATACTTGCAAAGTTGTGATCATACAATACTCAATTGCAGTATTGAATCGCCAATTTTGTATTTTGGCAATTCCAAGATTCTTGGAGGGACCTAAGTGCAAAAATTAAAAACTTCACTCGGACATCCAAATTTAATTACGCTTGAATGTAATCCTACATTCTTGGAACCATATGTGAGTTTGTAGAATGAATCAAAAAAATTTCAATTTTGGTGTAAACAAATAACAAAGAAAACATCATGTTTGGACTTCCTAACTTCTAAGTCATCTATAGTCAGATACTCTAGTACATGTACTAGCGTTTTACCACATTCTAATAGAACATGAAATTCTTTTTTATAACATATATTAACCCAAGAACACACAATGTGGTGTCATTTGGCCACAAATAAGGAGTTGTATTTAAGGTTTGGGCAACAGTGTGATTTTAATAAAGTTCTGATTGAAGGGTTTGCTGGTATCCATTGGACATAATTTTGAAACACGAGACTATTGAGTGTTGAATTGAATATGTTTTTAGTCCAATTGGGCATAAAAAACAGTGGACAAAAATTCCCCCCTACATAGGATCTTCAAATTAATGTTTGGAAATAGTCGTCCCAACAAATAGCACCGGTCAGAATTGTTCATTTACCGGTGCTGAAATTTGTTGGATGTACCAAACAAAATAAATTGGTCAGGATTTGGGTGGGAAATTCAAATTTAACCAATATTAATTTCAGCACTGATATCACTATGAAAACAACACCGGTTACAAAAATACCTTCCTTGGATTCAACATCGTGTCGGGAACAAGCAGCCTCGAGCATATGCTTTAATATTTTTTTAGCACCGATATTACGTTCTAGCACTGGTCATTCAACCGGTGCTCCATAGTTAGAAAAAATTTGTGTCTGCTCTCGGGTTGTAACAAAAAATAATACCAAAGCAGCGTCAGGCAGTTGATTTCCACAAAAGTTAGCACTGATATTCCGTTCTAGCACCAGTCGAATAACCGATGCTCCATAGTAAGAAAAAAAGTTATTGTCTGTTCTCGGGTTGTAAAAAAATTAATACCAAAGCAGCGCCAGGCAGCTGTTTTCCACAAATGTTAGCACAAGTTTCTCTAATTCATAGCATCGGTCCACGTCATTAATGATGACAAATCTTGATAAAATCTGAACCCTTGATTTCCCCTATGTTGATTTAATCCCAGCCCTTCAAAAATTGTCTATATTAACCAAACTGTAAACCCTAGCTAATCACTCCCTCATTTGCCTCTCATCATCTCATCCTCCTACTCTACCACCTCTCCATTTTCGCCGCCGCCTACTCCCTCCTCCCCCCACAATCGCCCTATTCATCTCCCCTACCCCCTGCCATCTCCTCCCTCCACCAACAAACCATTACCGACACCGCTTCGCCCCTCCTCCCTCCATAACTTCCTTCTTCCACCTACAACCGTTAATTCTTTTTTACGATGTTGGTTTTTTTTGTTGGTTGTGTTAGATTTTTTTGTCTAGGTCATTAATTTTTAATATGTCTTTCTTTCCTTTTTTCTGTTTTGATGGGTTTTTTGCATTTTCAATCATGTTGTCTTTTAATGGGTGTGTGAAATTTTAACATTTTCGTACTTTTTGGGTTCTGTGATGTTTTTTACTTGTGTATGGTTTGATAGATGGGTTTTTTTGGATATATTTCCTTTTGTATGATTTGATAGTTGGATTTTTTTGGACATAGTTCCTTGTGTATGGTTTGATTGTTGGTTTTTTTTTTTGCTATGAAATAATTTTGATATATAGATGATTGCGTCATGTTTAGGGGTTTGTGATAATTAGAATTTGTATCATGTTTATTGTTTTTGTACACTGGTATACATTGTGATATAAGCTGTAGATTGGTACTATGTATTTTTGCAGAATCTGTACCATGTGGTATAAATTGTGATTTAAATGTAGAATCTGTACCTTGTAGTACAAACTGTGATTTTCTATGTAACTATGTACGAACAATTGTATAGATTTTTTTAGATTAAGGTTTTTTCTGTAATTGATTTGATGATTTCTAGTTTAAGTTTAAAATGTTAAGATATTGCAGGCTAACAGTGCCGAGAAAACCTGGAGTGTTTGGCATGGTTTGATTAAACACTCCATGTTTTCTCAGTCTTGCAAAGCTATTTCATTTCGACATTTTAAATGAATAATCATTAGTTATAGGGCACTGCATTGGTTGCCTTTGAATCATGTATTGCCCTCTAACTATTTAATGTTCTTCGATTACAAAAAGTGTTGTAACATTTGTACCCTTTGATTCGATTATTTCTAGTTGATGTTAAAACTGTTGAGATATTGCAGTCTATCAGGGCCAAGGAAACTTTGAGTGTTTGACATGGTTTTTTAATACACTCTTTATTTCTGTGGCACAAAAAATTTGCTTCATTTCAACATTTTAAATGTAACATTTGTACAATTGTGGAGAATTATTAGTGTATGAGCACCGAGGAATTCAGTGTGTCTACTTGTTTAAACAATAGGTATACACACCAAAGGGCTTGGTACTTAAATGTTGCAACATTTCGACATTTTTAGTCTTTTTCAAGTTCATGTTTAAAGTGTGAAGATTTTACAGTCTACAAGCCACCAGAGCAAGGAGTGTTTGTCATGGTTTGTTTAAACACTCCTTGCTTCGGTTCCCTGAGAAATTTCTTTATTTCGACATTTTAAATTAATAAGCATTATTTAAAGGGCACTGCTTAGGTTGTCTTCGATTAATGTATTGCCCTCTAACTGTGTAATGCTTATAACATTTGTGTAACTCTTCCATTTCAAATGTGGAGATTTTGTAGTCTATGAGCACCAAATAGACTTGGTGTGTTTATCATTAATTGTTTAACATTGTGTATTTAACATTAAATCATTGTTTCTATTAAATACAGTGTTACAACATAGTTATACACACCATGCCTCCTTGATGCTTAAGTTCTGCTTCATTTCGACATTTTAAATTATTTTCTATTCTCATTGTTATTGTGAACAAGCTTAAAGGAGGAAGAAATAGTTTAAGGGCACTGCATTGTTTGCTTAGTGCCCTCTAACTAAGTATGCTTCTTCCATTGTGAAAAGGTGCTACAAAGTTTGTAGAACTCCACAATTTCAAATGTGGCAATTTTGTAGTGTATGAGCTCCGAGGAGACATGGTGTATTCATCGTTAACTGTGTTTAACATTCAACTGTGTTAATGTTAAATAAAACATATGCATACACACCATGCATCTTTTAGGGTGCTCAAATGTTGCATCATTTTGACATTTTTTTTTCTTCTACAACAATTAATTATTTTGTGCAGGATGGATATTGCCCCTGGCAAGAGAAGCGTACAATGACAAGGATGATAATAATCTCGGACACAAGGTGTGAGGCTTCGGTGAACGTGTGTCTTCCTAACAAACCAAGACTTCAGTAGATCTAGTGTATTATCAACATGTATATTATTGGGACAAAGTTTGACCTTTTTTATTAAGTTATATCTTGTTAATGGATACTGGTTTTCCCACTATAGATTCTTAGACTTTGAGTAGTATGTTCTTGCTTACAATCAATTTCATTTTCCGCGGGTTTCAATTCTAAGAGGACTAGATATAATTTAAAAATAGGTATTGCAAATTATTAAAAAAAAATAAGCACCGGTTTTACAAATATAACGACCGGTGCTTAGACATCCATCTCCACAGCAACAACACCGGTAAATAAAAAATAAACCGGTGCTATTTTTTTAATCTGTCAAATTAACGGCACCGATTTCTGTTACTAACAGGTGCTGTAAAAGAACGTTTGAACCTTAACGAGCACTCAGCATTCAGCATCGGTATATATAAAACCGATGCTGAAACATCGAATTTCCAACACCAATTTTGATGACCGGTACTATAGTAACTACGTTTCAGCACCACCCTACTTAGGCACCGGTCGAAAGGAGGCACGAGCGACCGATGCCATAAGGGGGTTTTCCCAAAAGTGTATAGATGGCTAAGAATAACTCATGCTAGTTAATATCGATCACATGCGCAATAATGAATCAATCCTTACACACCTATAGAACATAGGAAAGCAGGTACACTTAAAACCCCCCCCCCAATTCTTTCTTACCTTATCGACAGTTAATCAATTATGATTAAATAACTGTTTCCCTTACCAAAATGTCCCCAAAAAGTATTCGCTAAACCAGAACACATTTTGATAGCATTAAGAACTAAAAGAACCTGATATAACAATTGCTAAAGTAAAGGCAAATAGCAATGCACACTCAATTATTTCATATCTTGCTATTACAGTCTTAGCTATTAGCTGTTTTTCACAAGATTATTCTACTCACTAATCACATCCAACAATTACGTATTAACGGAAATTAGATAGCAGTATTTTAAAAACATTCAAGTTGATCAGAATTAAACATATTAGAAATAAAATCAACCAAGAACAATAAAAAAAACATGCAAGAATCAACGAGCAATTAGATCTCACCATTTCTAAACTAATATTTATTATTCTCTACCCATATATGAATTAGCTACTCATATTAGTTAAATTAAATTAATAAATAATATAATAATTAAACATTAATTTACGAAATTAAAATAATAAGATAAACAAGCATATGCTTGACACGGAACCAATTAAAGAATGAAAGCAAGCAGGGCAAAGTGATTAATTATGAATAGGAGCAAAACAGAAAATACAACAATGAAGGTAATGTCTGCTGCATTCGAAAATAATGTGAAACTAAATTAAAACTGATGCATTACTCTGTATCCAGAATAATGAAAAAATCACTGGCTTTACCCCCGTGGTCAGGGCATGCGCCCCCCAGGTGCACCCAGGTTCAATTCTGGCCTGGGTTATTATTATGAGATTTAGTCTTTAAAATATACTGTGTCAAATATAGGAGTTTTACATGTGAGTTATGTGGGAATCTCACCACACCTTTGTGGGGGACACTGGAGAGCCTCACCAGTTCAAGTCCATATTGTACTCTTCCTAAAAATCAAATATAATCCTTTTTAATTTAAATTAGGTAAAATTTTGGGAAATACGGTCTTTTCATATGCTTATAGAAATATGGGGTTTGATTAAAATAATAAAAAGTAAATGCCTTAGTTGCAATATTAAAAATTTATTATACAACGTGTAGTAATGATAAAGTTTATAACCCAATTCATGCAATCCGAAAATTTTATGCCCAATTCTTCTACTTTGCACTTTAAACATTGATTTTTCCATGACTTATAGAAAGACCGTCTTTCAAGAGACAAACTCATTAAATTATAATCTCATCCTTATCTAAATAGGAATAAGAATATAATCAAATCTAAAAAATCTTCATACTAATCTCTCAAATCAAATCAAATCACACCTATGAAATCAGTCCAAATATTGCTCCAAAATAGCTCCACGGTTTGCACACGTCCAATCCTTTCTGGACAAGTTTGACCATCATTTTTTTCTTTCTAAATTGCCAAATGTTTCTCATTCTCCTCCAAATTCCTTTCAAGCCCAAAAATTATGATTTGTGATAAATAAAACACCTAAATTGCACATTAATCCAGTAAAATCACAGTAAACCCAAATAAAATAAACAACATAATTCATGCACATCAAATATCCTCACACTTGAGTCATGCTTGACCTCAAGTATGAAATAAGAATCAAATCACGTTGTTTATCATAAAAGTCGTAAGTATCCCTAACAGACTCTAAGAAAAACTCAACAGAAAATTAATCAAAAGACACTTACTACTCACCCAACAAACAATCAAACTCAGCGCACCAATCTTTGATTTATTGATCCAGAGACAAACCTTACCTTGCCAATAACAAAAGGTCATGTATAACACACTTGCCACTATCACACCCTTCAAATAACATATGTAAAATCGTCCTCAAATCAATGCAAAAAAACCCTCAACTTAGTCAAAAGCAAACAAGCATATAACATTTCTCACGTTTTACACATTCACTCTAGATGTGAGGGACAGTAACTCATATATATATATATATATATATTCACATGCCAATACTCGAATCATCTTATGTATATCAGAAATGTGTTTATTCAAGGTTGTAACGGGGCTATGGGGAATAAAAATGAGGTAAGGTTTTAAGGGTTCTAAGCTTCAAATATAAATATACATATACATGCTAATTTCAGCCCAAAACTTTCTCAATAAAGGAAACAATTTGCAGCCAACATAATAGTGAAAAAAAATATGCTCGAAACTGACTGTAAACATTAAGTGTTGGTGCAGGAATTTTTTTCATTCTTCTTTTTTTTCATTATTCTGATTATTTTTTTCCTTTTTTCATTTTTTTTCTCTTTTTTTTCTGGGCACATCAGCCCTTTTTTCTGAGTTTTCCAGCACCAAATCACCTTTTTTTTATTATCATTCTACTGCACTTCTGAAACTAATACCACATGGTCACTTTATACATCAAAATCAATGTACTAACTGATATTTTCAAAAACCAACAGCAGCAAATAACTTGAGAAATCCAATATATCACAAGCTTGCATATATTTGGGACGAAAAATGAGATAAAAACAGGCTTATTGTATATTTGGCTGTAAAGTCAAGGAATTATTGTATTGGCAATTTTGTGTGAATTATTTTTGAACTGATATACAGACCATGTTGGAACATGGTGCTGGAGCAGAATTTACGCCATAGGTTTTAACGGAATTCAAGCCAAAATATTGAGGTGTTTTAGAATTTATGGTAATCGTATATTTGGCTATATATTAGGCGTGTGAAGCATAATTGGTTTTATGGAAAATCCCTACTTATAAGGAGAAGATTTATTTGAATATATGGGATAGAATGAGTTAAGGTAAATCCCTTTATTTATGGGATTTGGATATGCTTCAGGAATCAGATTTGGAATAAGAATATTGTGGAGATAATCAAGGAGCATTCAAGTCTGATTCGTGGATATAAATATGGGACAAACACGGATGCATACTTACGGTTTTACAGATCAAAATCTGCACTCAGATTTTGAGATCTTACGAAATTTGCAAGAGCCAATAAACTGTGTTCCAACACTGTCCTGCCGCACTAAGTTTAGAATCGTATACCTTAATTCCTCGGGAGGAGGAGATCCTGCGTCGACGGAGTTCGAGGTCAGAGGGAGTCTGATCAAGGCGAATCGGTAGCTAGGGGAGCTAGCAGAGTCCACACGTCATAGTTAGTAAAGATAAGTATTTTGTAAACTGTACTCTGTACGCTATCTTTCTAATTAGTGGATTCATTCTGAACTGGGCCAGGCCTCGCAGATGTAGGTGGTTTACACCGAACTGCGTAACCAAGTTGTGTGTCTTTTACGTTTCACGTTTTTTTACACTTGGTTAAACTAGGCATGTTGGAACACACTAGTAAAAACTAGAAAAAGTGGTAAAACTAAATTTCATTTGGTATCAGAGCTGAGTCACTTATCGTTCCCTTGGTTGTTTCAAGGAAAGTGAGATCCGGTTTTACCATGACGACAAGAGAGGGAGCTTCAGTCTCTCGACCACCACTGTTAGAAGGAAACAACTACAACTATTGGAAGGCACGTATGAGGGTATTTATCAATTCACTGGACGAACTGGCGTGGTTTTATGTTGAGAATGAATGGAGTCATCCTACAGAAGATGCTACAAGTTCTAAGGCTGTGGAAGGGGAGTCAAGTCAACAACTCAAAGACAAGTCTAAATGGACTCCAGATGATCTTAAAGAATCACTGGCAAATTCGAAGGCACTGAATGCAATCTTCATTGCTGTTGATGAAAACCAGTTTAAGCTTATATCTACATGCTACCAAGCAAAGAAAGCATGGGATATTTTACAGACCGTTCATGAAGGAACCAGTCGAGTGCAGGAATCCAAACTACAGATGCTGGCTACCAAGTTTGAAGAACTCAAAATGGATGAGGATGACACCATTTCCATATTCAATGGAAAGCTCAGAGATATCTCCAACATGGCTTACCAACTTGGAAAGGTGTACAAAGAAACTAAGTTAGTAAAAAAGACATTGCGATCTCTCCCCAAAAGATTTGCAATGAAAGTAGCGGCAATAGAGGAAGCAAGAAACGTAGCCACCATGAGCCTAGATGAACTGATGGGTTCGCTACAAACTTATGAGATAACATTCCAGCAATCTACCAAAAGAATCTCCAAGGATTTAGCGTTCAAAGTTTCTCCAGACAAGGCGAGTCACGAGTCTGACAGTGATGATGAGTTTGAAAAACTGGCACTTATTACAAAGAATTTCTCAAAGATGCTAAAGAAGGTAGTTAACAAGAAATCCCAGGAGAGGTTTGGCGGAAACAGACAAAAGCAACAAGATTCGAACAACAATCGTGGGTTGAGATTTGAACAAGGAAATATACAGTTCAGGAGAAATCGGAACAACGAACCAAAACATGCTGGACGAATTCAATGTAGAGAATGTGAAGGATTTGGTCATATTCAGGCCGAATGTGCTAACACCCGCAAGAAGCAAGGAAGATCATATGTCACCTCTTGGAGTGATGATGAAGATAACGAAAAAGATGAAGAAGAACTCACAAATAATTATGTAGCTTTTGGAGCAAAGGTCCATGATACACCAGAAGGTCAGTGTTCCAACACACTGAACAAAGAGAAAGTTTTATATTCCAACATGAATCTGGACGATGCTCACAGTGATGAAGATGATTTGTCTGTAAGTGATGAACAGATTTATAGTACATACGAACAAATGTATGCCTGTGGGTTCAAGCAGCTGACAAGAACAAAGAGCTGATTGAAGAAAAAAGGAAGCTAATTGAAAGTGAAAAGGAATTACGACCCACAGTTGCAGAACTTGGAAAACAAAATGAAGAACTGAGTCAGAAATTGATAGCAGCAGTCAAGAGAGCCGAGATGTCTGAAGCAACTATTTCTAAATTGAATTCTGGGAAAGCAAAGCTTGATGATATTCTGGACATGGGAAAGAACTTTGGTGATAGACACGGGATTGGATACAGGAAAGAACCCGAGGTTGAAGTGCTCGAAAGACCAGTAACTCTCAAAGCAAGGATTCGAGAAGTAAAACGGAAGTATGGGAAACCTTATCAAAGAAAGCCTCTAATCTGCGAATACTGTACGTACCAAGGACATGCTAAACATCAGTGTAAAAAACTGATCAGAGATCAAATGACAGGAAGACAACTATGTTCCAACACAGTCGATACTCATACAAGAATTTGGAAGATATGGGTTATTAAAAGGTCCAGTACGTGTATGGTGGCACACACATCTTTATCAGCCTATTCCAGTGACTCATGGTATTTTGACAGTGGTTGTTCTCATCACATGACCGGCACTCCAAAATACCTTACGAACCTTACTCCATATGATGGCGGATATGTAACTTTTGGTGATGGACAAAGGAGCAGAGTAATTGGCAAGGGCGAATTAAAGATTGAAGGGTTTCCAGTTTTCACAAGTTTATTATTGGTTGAAGATCTAAAAGCAAACTTGCTAAGTATAAGCCAGCTGTGTGATGACAACATGATAGTGGAATTTCAGAAGGACAAGTGTGTAGTGAAGTATGGAGAAAACAAGGTTCTTTCTGGAATACGATCTTCAGACAATTGTTATTTGTTGGAATAAGAAGTTCGATGCATGCTTTCAAAGCAGGATGAAGAAATTCTTTGGCACAGGAAGCTCGGACACATCAACTATAAAACACTGGTGAAAATTGCTAACATGAAAGCTGTACGAGGAATGCCAATCTTGACCAGCAAGGATGAAATTGTGTGCGGACCATGTCAAAAAGGTAAACAAACTCGTACTCCTCATTCTTCAGTTCAGTTTATTACTACTTCTATAAATCTGGAATTACTGCATATGGACTTAATGGGGCCAGTTAATACACCTAGCAAAGGAGGAAAGAAATATATTTTTGTATGTGTTGATGACTTCTCCAGATTTACATGAGTAGCCTTCTTAAAAGAGAAATCTGATACGATTGAGGTATTTCGAAGCCTTGTAGTAAAGTTACAAACTGAAAAGGGAAGTCCTGTAGGAAAGATAATCCGAATTCGAAGTGATCATGGAAGAGAATTTGAGAATGAACAATTCAGTTCCTTCTGCGATGAGCTAGGGATCCAACATGAGTTTTCGGCTCCTATCACTCCTCAACAGAATGGTATTGTCGAAAGAAAGAAAAGAACTCTACAGGAGATGGCTCGAGTTATGTTGGCAGAAAAGGATATCCATAAGAAATGGTGGGCAGAGGCGATCAATACAGCGTGCTATACAATCAACAGGGTGTATCTTCGACCATTCACTGAAAAGACAGCCTATGAGATCTGGAAGGGCAGGAAACCAAACGTTTCATATTTTCATGTGTTCGGAAGTACTTGCTATATTCTCAGAGATAGAGAATAGTTAGCAAAATTTGATAATCGGAGTGATCTAGGAATTTTTCTCGGGTATTCCATCAACAGTCGTGCTTACAGAGTTTTTAATCATCGAACCAAAACTCTCATGGAATCCATAAACGTTATTGTGGATGATTCAGGAAAGGAACAACTTCTAGAAGCTGTGGAGGAAGAATCAGCCAACTCTCAGGTTCCAACACAGTCTCAATCTTCTGACAAAGCAAAACCCTCAGTTGATCCTACTGAACCAAATGAGCACCAGAACCCGAACTCTACTGAAGATGACCATGTTCCAACACAGTCCCTTCCTACGGACGACCATGTTCCAACTCTCGACCGATCTGGCTCCACCTTGAGAAGCACTCGATCCGTACCTCGAGTTGATTATCGACGACTAGCTGGTCTATACTATTTTGTGTCCCTAATTGAAACGAAGAACTATAAGGAAGCTTTACTTGATGAGTATTGGATTGCTGCAATGCAAGATGAACTCGGCCAGTTTACCAGGAATGATGTTTGGTACCTTACTCCTCATCCCAAACGCATTAATGTCATTGGTACAAAATGGATCTTCAAGAACAAGTCCGATGCAGATGGCTTAGTCACCAGGAACAAAGCCAGACTTGTTGCTCAAGGATATACACAAGTGGAAGGTGTTGACTTTGATGAAACCTTTGCACCTGTTGCCAGGTTAGAATCTATCCGTATTTTACTAGCTATTGCCTGCTCTTTGAACTTTACTTTGTATTAAATGGATGTTAAGAGTGCGTTTTTAAATGGAGTGGTGAATGAGGAAGTTTATGTGGAACAACCTAAAGGTTTTGAAGATCCCCATTATCCGCATCATGTATATCGTCTCAAGAAGGCCTTATACGGATTAAAACAGGCACCTCGAGCATGGTATGAACGACTTACTACCTTTCTACTTCAGAAAGGTTATCGTCGAGGGGGAGTAGATCGAACGTTATTTGTGCTTGACAAGTCCTCAAAGTTTCTAATTGCTCAAATATATGTTGATGACATAGTTTTTGGCTCTACTTCACCATCTATGGTACAGGAGTTTGTCACCACGATGCAATCTGAATTCGAGATGAGCATGGTTGGAGAATTGACTTACTTTCTGGGATTACAAGTCAAGCAAGGACGGAATGGTCTGTTCATAAATCAAAGTAAGTATGCCTTGAACTTGATTTAGAAATTCGGACTTAGTAATGCTCGTGCAGTTCGAACCCCTATGGGAGTTTCTGATAAACTGGTGAAAGATGAAAAAGGAGTTTCAGTCGATCAGAAGTTATATAGAGGAATGATTGGAAGTTTATTATATCTCACTGCCTGTAGACCAGATATATGTCTCAGTGTTGGAATATGTGCTAGATTTCAAGCTGATCCTAAGGAATCTCATCTTACTGCAGTCAAAAGAATTATTAGATATGTGAGTGGGACGTCAGAATATGGTGTTTGGTATTCAAAGAATCAAGATTCAGAGGTAATAGGATACAGTGATTCTGATTGGGTTGGAAATGCTGATGATCGAAAAAGTACCACTGGCGGATGCTTCTTTATTGGACCGAATTTGGTGTCCTGGTATAGCAAGAAACAGAACTCGATTTCTCTATCTACTGCAGAAGCAGAGTATCTTGCAGCAGGAAGTTGTTGTGCACAATTACTATGGATGAATCAAATGCTGAAAGATTATGGAATTCATCAAGGCCCCCTAAAGATTTTATGTGACAATACAAGTGCCATTGATATTTCGAAGAATCCAGTTCAACACTCAAGAACCAAACATATTGACATAAGGCATCATTTTATTAGAGATCTGGTTGAAAGAAAGGAAGTGGAAGTGGTCTATGTTCCAACACACGGGCAGTTTGCTGATATATTTACAAAGCCGCTTGATGCCACCACTTTTGAGAGCCTCCGACAACACTTAGGTGTTTGTCAAATCTGAGGTAATATTTACCTTAATCAATTTTTGTTTTGTGTACATATTTTTGTTATTTACGGTTTACAAAAATTAGAAAAAGAACAAAAAAATGGAAGGAAGAAACTGCTTACTAAAATAGGAGTTGGTTAGTGTGGTGTGTTGGAAGCTAATTAAGGAAGACTAAGTGATGTGACAAGAAGAGAAAGGGCCATCATTACTAAGTGTGGGAAATCTAAAAAGGGTTTCGCGGGAAAAGAGGTGAAGAAGATGAAGAGTTAAAGGAGAATTCAAATTGGTTAGACATTCTTTTGCTTTCTACTTCTCTCGGCCAAATATACTTCCCCAAAACTCTTGCCGAAAAACCTCATACTCCATACTTCTCTCTATCTCGGCATTGTACCAAATAATGTCAAGCCCAAATTCTCCAATAGAAAAAGCTTCGGTGCCAGAAATTATGAAGGAAGATCAGGACTCCATGAATTTGGAATTGGTGGTGTTTGATGAGCCGAGAAGATATGTTGAATCTGGTGAGGCACAAACTCAAGATCAGAACAAAGGAAATGTTAACAATGAGGAGATAGCTGGAGCAGAGGCTGATAAAGCTGAAGATAAAAAGGAAGAGGAAGAGGCTTCTGTCAATAAACAGAGTGGAGATTCTGATGGTAAATCTGATGTCCAAGAAGAAGCTTCTGAAGGAAAGAAAAAGACAAAACCTAAGGTAACTGGTCCTGACCCTCGACCATTGAAATTCTTGGGTTTTGAAATTAGAAGTGTGAATGATATATTCGAATGGTTACAAGCAAATAGATATTCTGTGGATCTTAGCAAAATCAGGAGTATAAGTAAGGAGTTGGAAGTCTTGCATGTCAAAGTTAAGGAGATAGTTTCAGGCCATTTTTCGGATGTTTGGGATATCGAGTATAAGAAAGTGAGTTATCTGAGAGGGATGTATGGGAGATTGAATGGAAAAGGAAAGGATAAATTTCATATATTCTGTCGCATGTCTAGTCATAGCTATGTCTGGTTAAGGAACATTACTGATGAAGAAGCTGTTGGAATGGAGACAATCAAGTATGGAGATAAGCTTCAGTTGGGATTGTTTGATATGAATTATGCAAGAAGAATGGAAGAATTAAGGGAACCTATTTTAATAGTTCTGTCTGATTGTGAAGGGAGTGTTCCAACACAGACAGATGAACCGGTGTACATGGACTTGGATTCTGATGTAGATATGGGAGGAGAGAACACTGAGGAGTATGAAGGGAAGCGGGGGATTGAAGTGTCTGATGAAGATCTGCCAGTTCAGGGTGATGATCCAGAAGAAGAATCAGCTGAAAGAGCAGACTGTGTTCCAACACAGGATGCCCCTGATCTGACATACTCCAGTGACGAGCTCTTGGATGATTTTTTTCAGAAGGAAAAACGAAAAGGAAAGGCTAGCTCTTCCATGGATGCTGGGGCAGCAAAAAGGAGTAAGAAGAGATGGGATAGCAACCCGAGGAAGATTCTGCCTCCTCCATATATCTCCCAGGCTTTTTCTGCAGTTTACTTTGATGAGAAAGGAGCAGAGATGGAAGGTTTCTTCTCTGAAAAGAAATTTCTAGCTGAGAGACCATTGGACCTACAAGCCTATCAGGAGAGCGGGTTTACAGACTTCTTAAATATGACAGGCATGACAGCTGCTGCAACCATTCAGCTACAGTACAACAGACAGGTTGTACTCGAGGTATATTCTAATCTCATGCCTGGCAATTTAGAAGTTAATTCCCCGTGGTTTGGTAGAGTATATGTGAGGGGGAAAATTATAGATGTATCTGCTGCCCGGATTAATAGGTTGCTAGGTCTGAGAACACCTGAGATAGGGGGAGTGTTTCCTGATGATTTGGAGTTGACTGACAATGAGATTTTGGCGATTATATCTGGGGGATATAAGGAGGAGTGGCCAGCTGTGGGGTACTCACAGGCATCATGTTTGACATCCAGATTCTTTGGCCTGTATCAAATAGTTGTACATTACTGGTTGCCGTCAAGCAATACCACCGCATTAACTAGGGAGATGGCCAAGCTGCTTTACTGTGTTGGAACACAGAAGGAAATCAATCTTGGACTGCTAATTCAGCAGCATCTAATTAGACAGGCCACAGCTCCGAAAGTTAATGATGCAGTTATCTATCCAGCTCTAATCTCTGCCCTAGCCAAAAGTGCTAAAGTGAAGGGGAAGGCCTCAGACTTGATAGTTGACACTGAGTTTTTGAGGCCTAACAAGAAGACTTTCGAGCTCAGACATATACATGACCTTCCGTGGAAAGCTTCTGGTTCAACCTCCTCATCAGTAGCGGTAGACAGGAAGGATCGGCTGTTGGTTGTCAATGCCAGACTAGGAGCTTTGGGAATACAGATTGCAGCCTTACAAGCAGAGCAAGCACGGTTGGAGGAAGAGAAGTCAAGGCTGGAAGGTTGATCTGAGTAGGATTACTTCAGGGGGAGTTCTAAAAACTGATTTTTATTTTTGATGATTTCGTATGATGAAGTCCCTTTGGCCTATGTGTGGTCCCAGGGGGAGTGATTTTGGAGTTTGGATAATTGGTTTTTCAATTTGGTTGTATAATTCTGGATTTCGGCTTTCATTATGTGAGTTCTGGTATTATGATCATTATTCTGCTTGTTGTATGTTGTTGATTTTGTGCTTGCCATCCAAAATATTATGGGTCCACAAAAATGCCAAAGGGGGAGATTGTAAAGTCAAGGAATTATTGTATTGGCAATTTTGTGTGAATTATTTTTGAACTGATATACAGACCATGTTGGAACATGGTGCTGGAGCAAAATTTACGCCATAGGTTTTAACGGAATTCAGGCCAAAATATTGAGGTGTTTTAGAATTTATGGTAATCGTATATTTGGCTATATATTGGGCGTGTGAAGCATAATTGGTTTTATGGAAAATCCCTACTTATAAGGAGAAGATTTATTTGAATATATGGGATAGAATGAGTTAAGGTAAATCCCTTTATTTATGGGATTTGGATATGCTTCAGGAATCAGATTTGGAATAGGAATATTGTGGAGATAATCAAGGAGCATTCAAGTCTGATTCGTGGATATAAATATGGGACAAACACGGCTGCATACTTACGGTTTTACAGATCAAAATCTGCACTCAGATTTTGAGATCTTACGAAATTTGCAAGAGCCAATAAACTGTGTTCCAACACTGTCCTACCGCACTAAGTTCAGAATCGTATACCTTAATTCCTCGGGAGGAGGGGATCCTGCGTCGACGGAGTTCGAGGTCAGAGGGAGTCTGATCAAGGCGGATCGGTAGATAGGGGAGCTAGCAGAGTCCACACGTCATAGTTAGTAAAGATAAGTATTTTGTAAATTGTACTCTGTACGCTATCTTTCTAATTAGTGGATACATTCTGAACTGGGCCAGGCCCCGCAGATGTAGGTGGTTTACACCGAACTGCGTAACCAAGTTGTATGTCTTTTACGTTTCACATTTTTTTACACTTGGTTAAACTAGGCATGTTGGAACACACTAGTAAAAACTAGAAAAAGTGGTAAAACTAAATTTCATCATTCTACTGCACTTCTGAAACTAGTACCACATGGTCACTTTATACATCAAAATCAATGTACTAACTGATATTTTCAAAAACCAACAGCAGCAAATAACTTGAGAAATCCAATATATCACAAGCTTGCATATATTTGGGACGAAAAAGGAGATAAAAACAGGCTTTGGTTTTATTTTACTGTGGCTCAAACAAATCAAAGGGTCCAGGCTTCAAAGGATTAACTAAAGGTAATGTAAGGTAGGCAATATAAGTTGTGGGGTTAAATCCTAATGTCTTTCATCATTTCACACCAAATATTTCAAGTAATGTCATATCTCTTAGAAAAAAAGATTGATGTAGAGACTGCTCTACTCTATTTCAAACCTCATTTTACTAGGCTAAAATGTTCAATTACTTGTCTTTTTGCGTCATCACAAGTCTCATTTAGGGCAATTTATACTACTTATTTTAGACTCATTTACCAAGTAACTTTAGAGGTTTGTGAAGTAGCCAAACATAACACCCAAGAGTTTTATCACTATCAAGTTTAGTACGTGAAAGAATAAAAATATCAAGAATAGTATGCTGTAATTGACTCAACTCAAAAAAAAATCTTTTGGTATTTTTTAAAAATGACACTGACACATAAAACACATAAATCTTCTCACACAAAAAGAAAAAGGAATATAGTACTTATTAAGAAGGCCAGCCATGATGATGACCAGGAGAGGATGTGCTCAGAGTGCTCCAAAAACGAACTCGCCTGATATGGTCAATCGAATCAGCTATTGGCCCCGCTGGACTTCTCTTATTTGCCAAGCACAATCTGTTCGTCGTCACAGTAGGCTGTGGAACGCCAAAGAAGAAATTGCAGATACTGAACTCCTACATACAGCGGCGGTGGTATGGACCGCGGCTGTAGAGGGTAAGCTCATGGCAGCGCCGCTTCTTGTACAACACTTCCTGCCTATGGGTAAGGCGTAACAGGTTCCGAGATCAGGGAAGTATTGCGTGGGAGAAACCAACCCAATAGATTTTTTGCGGCGTTGTGGAACTCATAGTGGAGTTGCAGCGTCGGTGCTATGGTTTTCCCGCGTAGTAGGTGCTGGTGGGACCGGAATCCTCTGTGATTCGTCGGTCAGGCAGGGTTGAGGAGCACCAGCGGCATCACATATGAAGCTGGTTCTTCCGGTGCTGGGAGCTGGTTGCGCAGGCGAGGCTTGGGTGGCGCGTGGAGGCGGCGCCTGGAAGTGGAGCAGTGGCGTGTGGAGGCGAGAGTTGTTGTGTTCTTTTCGACGCCACAGCCGTAATAGGGTTTCCCGGCGGAGCTATCGTCGCGGCTGCAGGGCTTGTGGTCAGTGGCACTACTGTGCCAATGTGGATGCGTCGACGAGTGGCCCTTGGTTTCTCCGTTCAGGTAGAGTCTGGAGCGGGTGGACTGGGTACGGCCGAGTAGCGGTAGAGGAGACTGGTGCGGGGTCCTCGTGAGTTGTGGCGGCGGTAGCTAGTGGAGATAATGTATGAAAGAGAGGGTGGCAGTGATGCGGTGAGAGAGGAAAGTCGAGGTTGAAGCAGTGCTGAGATCATGGGTTTTACTCCCAAAGAGGGTGGGGACAACGGGGAGGGGAGGAATTTTATTGGGATCATTTGAGTTAGTATTATCCAATTTTTTTTAAAAAAAAAGAGTAAAGGCACAGGTTAAGGACTAAGGGCATGTGTAGTGGTAGTCTCTTAAAATTAAAAGACCGCTCTAGAGATCGAAAATTATCACAGTGGTGATCTTTAGAGTGGTCTCTTAACAAGAGATCACTTAAAAGTCTCTTGCTAAGAGACCATGTAAGAGACTGGACGTGGGCCCCTTATTCTGACTGAAGCACATGGTGCAAGGGCCGCTGAAAAGCGGCCCATTTTTTGGTTACTTAAGGGACACGTGTCGCTCCCTGAGTGGGACACGTGTCGCTCCCTGAGTGGGACACGTGTCGCTCCCTGAGTGGGACACGTGTCGCTCCCTGAGTGGGTCACGTGTCCCATTAACTTGCTGATTTTTTTGAATTTTTAATGGGACACGTGTCTCATTCTAATGGCAACACGTGTCTCACTAAGGTCATGGGCAGTGGTAAAAACTGCTAGCGGTCTCTTACCAATTAAATATATTATTTTATCTCTCTCTCTTTTCCACCTCACTTTAAGAGACCACTTAAGAGACAACCTTTTTTTTTCTTCACAATGGTAAGAGACCACTCTTTATTATTCATGAACCTCACTTGAATTTTTCTATCCTACTAATTAATTTAACTATTAAATTTTATTTTAAATAAATTTTTCCATCCAAAATAAGTTGAATGTGAAATTTAATAATATGTTTTAATATTTAAAATATAATTATTATTTTTTTAAAATATGTTAAATAATTTATTTTTCTCGTTCTTGTCAATATCATGATTCGGTGTAAAAAAATAAATTTAATTTCAATTTTTTTAAAGAAATTATTAAAACAAAATTTTAAAAATAAATAATAAGATAATTCCA
This sequence comes from Rubia yunnanensis, assembly GCA_037428765.1. Lineage (NCBI taxonomy): Eukaryota > Viridiplantae > Streptophyta > Magnoliopsida > Gentianales > Rubiaceae > Rubia > Rubia yunnanensis. Next base: position 78,439,803 of record CM075065.1, read on the forward strand.
TTTTTTAAAAGTTAAATAAAAAATATTAAAATTGTAAAAACCAATTATAACAACCATAAAATTACAGAAAATACTAAATTTTGAATTTGAAAATGGACGATAATTCGAATTTTGCGAAGAATTTTCCAATTTGAAAGAATTTGGAATTACCTTATCTTTGCCCTTCGACATTCTTCGTGGATCCATCACAAAAAATGAATTACAATGTAGAAGATGAATTAGTGAGGTGAAAGTATTGGAACTAGAAGTAGTGTGATGAAATGAGTTAAAAACATCTATATTTATAGGCAAAAATTGGAGGAAGATGGAATAAAAAATTAAATTTAAAATTTTGAAAAAATTTTAAAAATTCAAAAAATACAGTGGGGACACGTGTCGCCACCAGAATGGGACACATGTCCCATTCACATTAAATATATTATGGGCAGTGGTAGAGACCACTACCGGTCTCCTACCAATTAAATATATATTTTTTTCTCTCTCTCTTCCACCTCAGCTTAAGAGACCACTTAAGAGACAGCCCTTTTTTTTCTCCACAATGGTTAAGAGACCACTGTACACTATTCATGGAACCCACTTGATTTTCTCTATCCTACTCATTAATTTGACCATTACATATTATTTTAAATAAATTTGTCCACCAAAAATAAGTTTAAATATTTAAATTTAAATTCGTTTTTAAATTTAAATTTAAATTCGTTTTTAAATTTAAATTTAAATTCATTTCCATATTATTTTAATATAATGTTTAAATATTTAAATTTAAATTCGTTTTTTAAAAATATGTTAAATAATTTTTTTCTCGTTCTTGTCAATACGATGCTTCAGTGTAAAAAATAAAATGAATTTCAATTTTTTTGAAGAAACTATTAAAATGAAATTAAATAAATAAATACTATGAGAATTCATTTTTTCTATAAAATAATATGGAAAACATAAAAAGTGCGCGAAACCAATTATAACAACTATGTCCACAAAAAAATAAGTTGAATGTAAAATTTAATATAATTATTAAAATGAAATTAAAAAATGAATAATAAGATAATTCCATATTTTTAAAATCATATAAAAACTATTAAAATTGCAAAAATCAATTATAACAACTATAAAAATTACAGACAATACTAAATAAAATATTGATCTAGTCCGACCAATTATTACAATTTAAAAATAAAAAATATATTAAAATTGGAATTCTAAAAAAATTAAAAAAATAGACTTTTTTATATTACGGTTGGGACACATGTCGCCACCAGAATGGGACACGTGTCCCATTAAAAAATAAAAAGAAGATCATATATTAGTGGGACACGTGTCTCCACTAGGGTGAGACACGTGTCCCATTCAATATTGATTTTTAAAGATAGATGAGTTAGTGGGACACGTGTCCCACTCATTTAAAAAAAATGAAGGCGCACAAAGGCTGGGACATAGCCATGTGCTTGTGTCAGTCCGTCCGTCTCTTAACCGGGCTCTTACCAAGAGCCTGGTGAGTGGTCTCTTAACAAAAGACCACTCAAGAGACCATCACTGTGGTGGTTTTCGATCTCTTGAGTGGTCTTTTAATTTCAAGAGACCACCACTGCCCATGCCCTTAGGCCCCTTGCGAGTTGGAGGCACCCTAAAACCTTCTCCGATCATTTTAAAATCAGCCCAGACCCATACTGCCGTGAAGAATTCGCCATCTTTGCTTTCTCAATGAAAAGAAAATTGAAAATGTTAGACAATAATCAAATCCAACATATTTTTTTCTCTCTTTCATACTTTTCTTTTCTTTTTTTTTGTGCTTTTCATCTATCTAATTTTCCATTTTTTAAAGGAAAAATAAATTCATAAAAAAAAATAGCAAGAACAATTGGTTTGCCTCCCATTAGCGCCATCATTTATAGTGTTGGGCCAGACTTTCATATGCTTTCATTTGAGTTGGGTGGTGTTCAGATGAATTTCTTCCTCACACTTGAGTGTCTCTCTATTCACTGAAAGAGTATCATCACCCTTGCAATAACCATCAGATCGGGTGGTAACTGAAATTTAGTTTTACCACTTTTTCTATTTCTTACTAGTGTGTTCCAACATGACTAAATTAACCAAGTGCATAATAACGTAAAACGTAAAAGACACATGACTTGGTTACGCAGTTCGGTGTAATCCACCTACATCTGCGGTGCCTGACCCAGTTCAAAATGAATCTACTAATTAGAAAGATACAGTACAGAGTACAAGTTACAAAATACTTATCTTTACTAACTATAATGTGTGAATTCTGCTAGCTCCCCTAGCTACCGATCTGCCTTGATCAGACTCCCTCTGATCTCGAACTCCGTCGACGCTGGATCTCCTCCTCCCGGGGAATTAAGGTTTATGATTCTGAACTTTGTGCAGCAGGTCCGGTATGTTGGAAGACAGTAATCTGACTCTTTGCAATTCTCGAAAATCTCAAAAATCTGTATGCAGATTTTTTCTCTATTAAATCTGTGAGTATGCAGCCGTGTTTGTCCCAATTTATATCCACGAACAGATTGGAATACTCCTTGATTATCTCCACAATATTCCTATTCCAAATCTGCTTCTTGAAGCATATCCAAATCCCATAAATAAAGGGATTTACCTTATACCAATCTATCCCATATATTCGAATATATCACCTCCATATAAGTAGGGATTTTCCATAAATCAACTATGCTTCACATGCCTGATATACATAGTCAAATATACTAATTCCATTTATTTCAAACTACTGCAATATTCTGACTTTGATTTTCATAAAACCTTGGCGTAAATATTCTGCATCAGCATGTTCCAACATGGAATGCTTTCCTGTTCAAAATAAGTTCACACAAAATTGCCAATCAAATATTCAATTGCAAATTCCTTGACTTTACAATCTCCCCCTTTGGCATTTTTGTGGACCCATAATATTTTGGACATGTAATTCCCAATGAAAACTTCCAGCATCAATATCATAAGATTGCATCAAAATAGCAGAATAATAATCAACATAATACCAGAATTCTCTTAAGCATGAAAGCCGAAAACCAGAAACCATTAATCTAGGACATCCAAAACATACACCCAAAACTACAGCCATATTGAATAAAACATTCAAATTTAAAACCAACATCCAAAATTACTCCCCCTGGAATCACACATAGGCCAAAGGTAACACCAAAATCATCAAAAACAACAGCAACCAGTAATGCTCCCCCTGTATTAGTCATAAAAATCAATCTTCCAACCGGGACTTCTCTACCTCCAGACTTGTTTTCTCCGCCTCCAAAGCAGCCATTTGTATACCCATAGCACCAAGTCTAGCATTCAGAATCATCAACCTAGCCTCCTTTTCTGCTGCTGATGAAGAAGTCGATCCAGATGGTTTCCACGGGAAATCCTGCACAAGCCTTAACCCGAACGTCTTCTTGTTGGGCCTCAGAAACTCTGTATCAATCACAACATCCGAGGCATTCCCTTTTACTTTTGCACTCTTGGCTAGTGCAGAGATCAGAGCAGGGTAAATGATGGCATCATTGACCTTGGGAGCAGTAGTTTGTCTGACTAAATGCTGCTGAATAAGTAGTCCAAGGTTAACATCCTTCTGTGTTCCAACATAGTACATCAGTTTAGCCATTTCCCTTGTCAAGGCTGTGGTATTAGTAGAGGGCAACCAATAATGTATAGCCACCTGATATAATCCAAAGAATCTCGAAGACAAACAGGATGCTTGTGAATATCCAGTCGCTGGCCATTCAACCTTATACCCACCAGAGATAACTGCTTATATTTCATTATCAGAAACTCCCAGGTCTTCAGGAAAAACTCCCCCTGTCGTAGGTGTCTTAAGACCCAGCAATTTGTTAATCCTAGTATCAGAAATATCTATGATTTTTCCCAGTACATATACCTTACCATACCATGGGGAACTTATCTCCAAATTACCAGTCATAAGGTTAGAGTATACCTCAAGTACCACCTGCATGTTGTACTGTAGCTGGACCGTGGCTACAGTAGTCATGCCAATTGCTATCAGATAGTCCGAAAAGACACTTTCCTTGTAAGCTTTTAAATCAACAGGTCTTTCAGCAATGACCTTCTTCTCTGAGAAAAATTCTCCCATATCTTCACCCTTTGAGTCAAAATATAAAACAGAATAAGCCTTGCTTACAGAGGGGGGAGGTAGTACTTTCTTCTTCATGCTGTCATGCCTTCTCTTGCTCCTCTTTGATTGAACAGAAGTCTTAGCATTGATGGCATTCCTCTTGCCTTTAGCCAGCTGATAGAATTCCTCAAGCACTTCATCGCTTGAGTATGCCAAATCAGGAATGTCCTGTATTGGAACATTCTCTGAGCCTCCAGCTTCATCCTCCTTCTCAAATTCTCTTTCATACATCTCATCTTGATCCATGTCCTTCGGTTCAGTCATATCCTCATCAGGTTCCTCATCACATTCATACATATCATTCTGTTCTTGACCTCCCAGATCAGCATCCGAATCCATATCCATAGAATTTGCATGTCCACACTGCTGTGTTAGAACACTGTCCTCCTCATCACTGTCTGACAGTTCGATTATCACAGGTTCCCTGAGTTTTTCCATCCTTTTAGCAGTAGTTGAATCATAAAAACTAACATGTAACCTATCTCCATACTTCACAACCTCCCTTCCAACAGCTTCTTCCTCACTAATCTCCCTTAACCATACATAGCTTCGCTGGGGCATGCGACAGAAAATATGGAATTTATCCTTTCTCTTTCCCCTGAGCCTACCATACATCCCCCTCAGATATCTAATTATCTTGGTTTCTATGTCCCAAACATCCTCAACATGACCAGAGACAATTTCTTCAATTTTAACATGCAAGAATTCCATATCCTTCTTTATACTTCTTATTCTGGTTAGGTCTACAGAATAACGATTTACTTCTAACCATTCAAATATCTCATCAATAGTTCTGAACTCCATACCCATAAGTTTTAAAGGACGAGGATCAGGACCAGTTACCTTTCCATATCGACCTTTCCTTTTGGCTCCGGGGTGTTCTTCCTGAATGTCGCCATTGTCACCCGAATCCAGAGTCTCTGCATTCTTCACACCATCATCAGTCACCTCTGCCTCGACATTCTCCTTAGGCAAGAGTTCTGCATCAACTTCTTCTGCACTAGTTTCGCCTTTGTCAGACAGATTTGACTCCACATTGTCCGTCCTCTGTTCCTCTGCCATGATTTCTGAGGGTTGATTAACTTCTGGAACCTCTTCTTCTCGTGTGGGGATGATCGGGCTGGAAGCCATTTTTCTGGTGGGATTCAGAGAGTAAGGATTTCAAAGATGATTTCCGAGATAAATTCGAGAGGAAGTTGAGACTAATCGAGAGAGAGATTTTGGAATGTGTTTAGAAAACATAGAAACCCAAATTAACTCTTCAACTCACCTCCCCTTTTCCTGCGAAACTCCCTTTTTTGATTTCCAAGGCTTATAATGATTACCCCGTTTCACTTGTCAACTCGAGATGTCACATCCAAAATAAGTTCTAACATACCATACAAACCATGTCCTATTTTTGTACAACTTTCTTCTTTCCAAATTTTTGTTCTTTTCAAATTTTTAAACAAAAGTAAACAAAATATTTACAAGAAAATTACGGTAAAAATTACCTCAAATTTGACAAACACCTAAGTGTTGTCGAAGGCTTTCAAAAGTGGTGGCATCCAACGACTTTGTAAATATAACAGCAAATTGCTCGTGTGTTGGAACATAGACTACTTCCACTTCCTTCCTTTCAACCATATCTCTTATAAAGTGATGCCTTATGTCAATATGTTTGGTTCTTGAGTGCTGAACTGGATTTTTTGAGATATCAATAGCACTTGTGTTGTCACATAGAATCTTTAAGGGGCCTTGATTAATTCCATAGTCTTTCATCATTTGTTTCATCCATAATAATTGTGCACGGCAACTCCCTGCTACAAGATATTCAACTTCTGCAGTAGATAGAGAGATCGAGTTCTGTTTCTTGCTATACCAAGATACCAGATTTGTTCCAACAAAGAAACATCCACCTGTGGTACTTTTTCGATTATCAACATTACCAGCCCAATCAGAATCACTATTACTAACCAACTCAGAATCTTGACTCTTAGAATACCAATCACCATACTCAGAAGTCCCACTTACATATCGAATAACCCCTTTAACTGCAGTGAGATGAGATTCCTTAGGGTCAGCTTGAAACCTTGCACATATCCCAACACTGAAACATATATCTGGTCTGCTTGCGGTTAAATACAATAAGCTTCCAATCATGCCTCTGTATAATTTCTAATCAACCGCAACTCCTTTTTCATCCTTCACCAATTTTTCAGAAACACCCATTGGAGTTCGAACTGCTCGGGCGTTACTCAGACCGAACTTCTTAACTAGATTTAAGGCATACTTACTTTGATTTATGAATGAACCATTCCGTCCTTGTTTGACTAGCAATCCCAGAAAGTAAGTCAACTCTCCAACCATGCTCATTTCGAATTCAGATTGCATAATGGTGACAAAATCCTGTACCATAGATGGTGAAGTAGAACCCAAAAACTATGTCATCAACATAAATTTGAGCAATCGGAAACATTAAAGCCTTGTCAAGCATGAACAAAGTGCGATCTACTCCCCCTCGACAATAACCTTTATGAAGAAGAAAGGTAGTTAGTCATTTATACCATGCCCTGGGTGCCTGCTTTAGTCTGTATAAAGCCTTCTTGAGACGATATACATGATGTGGATAATGAGGATCTTCAAAGCCTTTAGGTTGTTCCACATATACTTCTTCATTCACCACTCTATTTAAAAAGGCACTCTTGACATCCATTTGATACAAAGTAAAGTTCAAAGAGTAGGCAATAGCTAGTAGAATTCGGATAGATTCTAACCTGGAAACTGGTGCAAAGGTTTCATCAAAATCAACACCTTCCACTTGTGTATAACCTTGAGCAACAAGTCTAGCTTTGTTTTGGGTGACTAAGCCGTCTGCATCTGAATTATTCTTGAAGATCCACTTCGTACCAATGACATTAATGCCTTTGGGGCGAGGAGTAAGATACCAAACATCATTCCTTGTAAACTGACCAAGTTCATCTTGCATTGCAGCAATCCAATACTCGTCAAGTAAGGTTTCTTTGTATTTCTTGGGTTCAATTAGAGAAACAAAACAGTGTAGTCCAGCCAGTCTTCGGTAATCAACTCGAGGCACTGATCGAGTACTTCTCATGGTGGAACCGGGTTGGTCATGTGTTGGAACATATGATTCAGTAGTGGGGGATGATGTTCCAACATACTCAGCTTCGTCAGTTTCAGTACTTATCTGCTTGGGCGTGCTAGTATTCTGATGTGATTCTATTTCAATCAAGGGAGGCGCCTTGTCAGGTTGAGACAACTGTGTTGGAACATGAGAGTTACCAGATTCTTCCTCGACAACGTCGAACTTTTGCTCTTCCTCCAAATCATCCACAATAACATTTATGGATTCCATGAGAGTGTTGGTTCGATGATTAAAAACTCTATAGGTACGGCTGTTGATGGAATACCCGAGATAAATTACTATATCACTTCGATTGTCAAATTTTATCGATTGTTCTCTATCTCTGAGAATGTAGCATTTGCTTCCGAACACATGAAAATATGAGACATTTGGTTTTCTTCCCTTCCAGATTTCGTAGGATGTTTTACTGGTGAATGGTCGAAGATATACTCGATTGATTGTATAACATGCTGTATTGATCACTTCTGCCCACAATTTCTTGTGAATATCTTTCTCTGCCAACATAATGCGAGCCATCTCTTGTAGAGTTCTGTTATTACGTTCTACGATACCATTCTGTTGAGGGGTGATAGGAGCCGAGAACTCATGTTGGATTCCAAGCTCATCGCAGAAGGAACTGAATTGTTCATTCTCAAATTCTCTACCATGATCACTTCGAATTCGAATTATCTTCCCTACTGGACTCCCTTTTTCACTTTGTAACTTCACTACAAGGCTTCTAAATACTTCTATCGTATCAGATTTTTCTTTCAAAAAGGCTACCCATGTAAATCTGGAGAAGTCATCAACACATACAAAGATATATTTCTTTCCACCTATACTAGGTGTATTAACCGGACCCATCAAATTCATATGCAATAATCCAGATTTCTAGATGTAGTAATATACTGAACTGAAGAGTGAGGAGATCGAATTTGTTTACCTTGTTGACATGGTCCACATACAACTCCATCCTTACTGGTTAAGGTAGGCATTCCTCGTACAGCTTTCACATTTGCGATTTTCACCAATGTTTTATAATTGATGCGGTCGAGCTTCCTGTGCCAAAGAATTCCTTCATCTTGCTTTGAAATCATACACTGAACTCCTTGTTCTAGCAGATAGCAATTGTCGGATGATCTTATTCCTGAAAGAACCTTGTTTTCTCCATACTTCACTATACATTTGTCCTTCTAGAATTCCGACCATATTGTCATCACACAACTGGCTTATACTTAGCAAGTTTTCCTTTAGATCTTCAACAAGTAATACACTTGTGAATACTGGAAACCCTTCAATTTTCAATTCGCCCTTGCCAATTACTCTGCTTCTCTTTCCATCACCAAAGGTTACATATCCGCCATCATATGGAGTAATGTTCATGAGATATTCTAGAGTGCCAGTCATGTGACGAGAACAACGGCTATCAAAGTACTACGAATCAGTAGAATAAGCTGTTAGAGAAGTGTGTGCCACCAGAACGTACTAGATTTTTTAACAATCCATACCTTTCTGATCGATTTAACTGTATGAATATCGCCTATGTTGGAACACGGCAGAAGTTGTCTTCCTGTCATTTGATCTCTGATCAGTCTTCTGCACTGCTTTTCAGTATGTCCTTGATACGTACAGTATTTACATATGAGTGGCTTTCTCTGATGTGGCATCCCATACTTTCGCTTTACTTCTCGGATCTTAGCCTTGAGGGTTACTGATTTTTCATGTGATTCAGTCTTGGGTTCTTTCCCGTATCCAATCCCGTGTCGATCACCAAACTTTCTTCCCATATCCAGAATATCATCAAGCTTTGCCTTTCCAGAATTTAATTTACCAATAGTTGCTTCAGACATCTCGGCCCTCTTGACTGCTGCTTTTAGTTTTCCATTCAGTTCTTCATTACTCTTTTCAAGTTTTGCAATTGTGAACCGTAATTCTCTTTCACTTTCCATTAACTTCCTTTTTTCTTCGTTCAGCTCTTTGTTTGTGTCAGCTACTTGGACCCACATAGCATACATTGTTTCATAGGTGTTGTAGATTTCTTCATCACTTACAGACAAATCATCATCTTCATTGATGTGTTAGTCGTCCAGATCTATGTTGGAACATACATCTTTACCTTTGTTCAGTGTGTTGGAACATTGATCCTCTGATGTATCATGAACCTTTGCTCCAAAAGCCACGTAGTTACTGGTGAGTTCCTCTTCGTCCTTTTCATCATCTTCATCTTCACTCCAAGAGGTGGCATATGATTTTCCTTGTTTCTTGCGAGTGTTAGCACATTCAGCCTGAATATGACCATATCCTTCACATTCTCTGCACTGAATTCATCCAGCCTATTTTGGTTCGTTATTCTGATTTCTCCCAAACTGCGGATTCCCTGGTTCAAATCTCATTCCACGATTATTACTTGAGTCTTGTTGTCTTTGTCTATTTCTGCCAAACATTTCCTGAGATTTCTTGTTGACCACCTTCTTTAGCATTCTCGAGAAATTCTTCGTGATCAGTGCAAGTTTTTCAATCTCATCATCGCTGTCAGACTCGTGATTATCCTTAGGTGGAGACACTTTGAACGCCAATTCCTTAGAGACTCTTTTTGTAGCTTGTTGAAATGTCATCACATATGTCTGTAATGAACCCATTAGTTCATCTAGGCTCATGGTGGCTACGTCTCTTGCTTCCTCTATTGCTGCTACTTTCATTGCAAATCTTTTGGGAAGTGATCTCAGGGTCTCTTTCACCAGTTTTGTTTCTTTGTACACCTTTCCAAGTTGATAAGCCATGTTGGAGATGTCCCTGAGTTTTCCATTAAATATAGCAATGGTGTCATCTTCATCCATTTTGAGTTCCTCAAACTTTGTAGCCAGCATCTGTAATTTGGATTCACGAATTCGACTGGTTCCTTCATGAACAGTCTGTAGAATGTCCTATGCTTTCTTAACTTGGTGACATGTAGAGATAAGCTTGAACTGATTTTCATCAACTGCAGTGAAGATTGCATTAAGTGCCTTCGAATTCGCCAAAGATTCTTTGAGGTTATCTGGAGTCCATCTAGCCTTGTCTTTGGGTTTCTGCTTCCTTTGGCTTGACTCTCCTTCTACCGCCTTAGAACTTGTATCAGCATCTTCTGTAGGATGATTCCATTCATTCTCAACATAAAATCATGCTAGTTTGTCCAGTGAATTGATGAAGACCCTCATGCGTGCCTTCCAATAGTTGTAGTTGTTCCCTTCTAGCAGGGGTGGTCGAGAGACTGAAGCTCCTTCTCTTAACGTCATGGTAAAACTGGATCTCACTTTCCTTGAAACAACCAAGGGAATAATAAGTGACGAAGCTTTGATACCAATTGAAATTTAGTTTTACCACTTTTTCTAGTCCTTACTAGTGTGTTCCAACATGACTAAATTAACCAAGTGCATAACAACGTAAAATGTAAAAGACACATGACTTGGTTATGCAGTTCGGTGTAATCCACCTACATCTGCGGGGCCTGGCCCAGTTCAGAATGAATCCACTAATTACAAAGATACAGTACAGAGTACAGGTTACAAAATACTTATCTTTACTAACTATAATGTGTGAATTCTGCTAGCTCCCCTAGCTACCGATCCGCCTTGATCAGACTCCCTCTGATCTCGAACTCCGTCGACGCTGGATCTCCTCCTCCCTAGGAATTAAGGTTTATGATTCTAAACTTTGTGCAGCAGGTCAGGTATATTGGAACACAGTAATCTGACTCTTTGCAATTCTCGAAAATCTCAAAAATCTGTATGCGGATTTTTGCTCTATTAAATCTGTGAGTATGCAGCCGTGTTTGTCCCAATTTATATCCATGAACAGATTGGAATACTTCTTGATTATCTCCACAATATTCCTATTCCAAATCTGCTTCTTGAAGCATATCCAAATCCCATAAATAAAGGGATTTACCTTATACCAATCAATCCCATATATTCGAATATATCACCTCCATATAAGTAGGGATTTTCCATAAATCAGCTATGCTTCACACGCCTGATATACATAGTCAAATATACGAATTCCATTTATTCCAAACTACTGCAATATTCTGACTTTGATTTCCATAAAACCTTGGCGTAAATATTCTGCATCAGCATGTTCCAACATGGAATGTTTTCCTGTTCAAAATAAGTTCACACAAAATTTCCAATCAAATATTCACTTGCAAATCCCTTGACTTTACAGTAACGACTTTAACTACTAATTTGAGGCTTTCATATCCAATGAGACAAGTCTGGCGGGAGGGTCTGGTTTGGTCAAACTAGACCATGTATGCTCTTTAGAATTATTCTGAAAATTCGACACAGATTGAGTAGGGCTGGGCATTCCGTGGTTTATTTCAGTCATGGGAATCACTTTCCCATAGTACAATGAACACAACAATTTGTGGATTTCCTTATCGCTTAAGCCTTGAGCATCTACCTTGTCTGGACTTGTAGGAAATTGAATTTCCATCTTATCCTGCAAAAGTTTAGTCTCAAGAGAATCTTGGACAAAAGGGTCACTTTGATCAATTCCATACACATTCTCAGCATCTATAGTTTTCTTCATGGGCTTATCAATGTTGAGTGTGTACTTATAGCCAAAATAATCAAGAGAAATAGTTCTATCGCCAACATTAATAATGGTGCTTTCTGTTTTCAAGAATGAACAACCCAACAATACCCCTTATGTTCCCTTATCACTAGTATGATTTATTTTTACTGCATAAAAATCTACAAGGTACATAAAGTTATTGACTCTCACAAGTACATTCTCTAACCACCCTTCCGGAAACACACAAGATCTATTTGCCAACTGAATTACTACTCTAGTGTTTACCATTTCTGCTGTATTTAAAGTTTGATATACAGACAATGACATCACATTTATAGAATCTCCTAAATCACACATGGCATCATCAATCTTCTTATCTCCAATTTAACAAGGTAAGGAAAATATATTTGGGTCCTTGCACTTGGGTAGAAGTTTCTTCTGAATTACTCCAGACACTGATTCACCCATTATGATTTTACTCTAATCCTTCGACTTTCCTGCAATAAAATCTTTCAGAACTTGCTAACTGGTGGTAACTTTATGACCTTCAATAAAAAAAGGTTAGTACCCATTTTTCCAAAAATTGATACAAGATCCATAAGCTCTTCCTTTTTCTTTTCCAATCTACGAGGGAAATGAGGAAAAATTTTAAGTGAAAGATCAGGTAAACTCAACCTCTTACTTACCTCAGCTGGTACCTTGGATTTATCTTTATCTCTGGTCTCAGTATGCTCAAGATTGGCAGATTGTACGGTGGTTGCATCGCCTTTTTCCTCCACTTCTTGATTCTGAATTTCTGCTGTAGGGTTCAGTTTGGGCAAACCGGACCCTCCGTCAGTGAACTCCTTCGCTTCTTTGTCAGCGGATTTCAATGGCAATGCACCAACCAACTTCCCACTTCTGACTATAACCTGATTTACCGTCTCATGTGAATTTAACTAAAATTGAGAAGGTAACCCTGGTTGTTTCATCCTAAGTTCGTTCATAGAGCTTGATAAATGAGCGATTTGTCACGCATGCTCCTCTAAAGTTGCTTCGACCTTCTTAAACCTTTGGTGTTTCTTCCACACCATGTTTATCAGTATGTCCAGCTTATCACTCACAGATTTCCCTTGACCACCTTGCGGAGCTGAGGAAAAATTGGGGCTTCTCGTTGCATTGGTGGAACATAGGGTTGTTGGCGATGCAGAGGCTGTTGCGGTGGGGGACCATTTCTCTCCTTGATCTCATCTTGTTCGGGTGGATGTCTGCGCCATCTTCTTCAAGATTCGGACCTCATGTTGATCGTACTCATTCTTAGAATCCACCAACCTCTTGATAATCTCTCTAGCCTCTTTCACTCGAAGGTGAGAAAATCCACAACTACTAGAAGAGTTCACCAAGTCTTTGTTTATGGTTGTCATCCCTTGGTAAAAGCATTGGAGCAATTGGCCTTCCGCCATTCGATGATTAGGGCAGCTATCCACCAACTTTATGAACCTCTGCCAGTAAGTACTCAATGGTTCGTCATACTCGTGCTTGATACTTGTGATCTCCTTCTTTAAAGCATATGTCCTCATTGCTGGAAAATAGTACTCCAAGAATAATTTCTTCAATTCTGCCCACATCGAGCTGGAGTTGGGTGGCAGGCTTGAAAGCCACTGATTGGCTGCTCCTGTCAAACTGAAGAGACATGCCACCAATTTGAATTGATCTTCAGTCACGGTGGATGACCTCTTCTGCACCTTACAAATTTCACAAATTTGCTCAGAAAATTGTAAGGGTCTTTGGTGCTTCTCCCATGGAATTTCGGAAGTACATGCAGGAACGCCAGCTTGATCTCAAGCGGATTCTCAGTCTCTGGCAGCTGAATGAGAGTGGATGGGAGGGGGGGTCATCTTCACTATGACCAGTAAGTTTCCACATGTATTGATTGTTTGGGTTCTGCCTAGGTTTCAGATTCCATACAGCTCCGTCCATCTCGGTATCAGTTCCCAAATTTGAAGTGGTTGCTGAATTTGTAATGGGTCCGGTTTGGCCAAACTGAAGGGTTTCAGCAGAAATTGCTTTTCGCACCTTTATTCTCTTTCTATTCTGCTTGGCTGTTTTCTCAACTTCCGGGTGGAATATTAAATTTGGCCTTGATGATCTGTTCATAAACCAAGCATTAACACATAGATTAGTAGAAATTGTTTCTAAAAAAAATTGACTTACTGGTCCCCGGCAGCGGCGCCAATTTGGTGAGCATCGTTTTACTCGCCGAATAATCTGCAAACTCATATTAATACTAGTTAGTACAACGGTAAGCTGGATCGATCCCACGAGGAGCAAAAGAAATCATTAAGAATTATTTTCCAACTAATTTAGAAAACCTTTTGGTGATGCCACCACGCCTTAAATTCAGTGATTTCTCTAACGCTAAAAATGCAAATGACGACTCCAAAAATGAGAAATAAATCTATAGATTAATTATATCGGCTAAGAATAGTTAATCAATTATGATTAATTAATTATTTTCCCTCACTAAAATGTCTCCATAAAGTATTCGTTAAACCAGAACACATTTTGATATCATTAAGAATTAAAAGAACCCGATATAGCATTTGCCAAAAGTAATGACAAATAGCAATGCACACTCAATTATTTTCTATCTTGCTATTACAGTATTAGTTAATTAGCTGTTTTTCACAAGATTGCAACAATTATGTATTGGCGAAAATTAGATAGTAGTATTTTAAAAATATTCAAGTTGATTAGTCTTAAACATATTAGAAATAAAATCAACCAAGAACAATCAAGAACATGAAAGAATCAATTATAAAGTAATTAGGCCTTACGATTTATAGACTAACATTTGTTATTCTCTGTCCATATATGAATTAGCTACTCAAAATAATTAAATTAAACAAATAAATAATATAATAATTAAACATTAATTTACGAAATTAAAATAATAAGATAAACAAGCATACCGTAATACTCTGGATGCTTGACACGGAAACCAATCAAAGAATGAAAGCAAGCAGGGCAAAGTGAACGACTATGTATAGGAGCAAAACATAAAACACGACTACAATGAGATCATTAAGAGATAATCTTTTTTTTTCTTCACAATGGTAAGAGATTACTCTTTACTATTCATGGAATCCACTTGATTTTTTCTATCCTACTCATTAATTTGATCATTAAATTTTATTTTATATAAATTTATCCACCCAAAATAAGTTGAATGCGAAATTTAATAATGTGTTTTAATATTTATAATATAATTTTATTTTTTTCAAAATAGGTTAAATAATTTATTCTTCTTGTTCTTGTCAATATCATGCTTCGGTGTAAAAAAAAATTTAATTTCAAAATTTTAAAGAAATTATTAAAATGAAATTTAAAAACTAAACAATATTTTGAATTCCATTTTTTTAAAATTATATAAAAAAACATTAAAATTGCAAAAACAAATTATAACAACTATAAAAATTACAGAAAATACTAAATTTCGAAATTGAAAATGGACGATAATTCGGATTTTAAAAAGAATTTTTCAAATTGAAAGAATTTGAAATTACCTTATATTTGCCCTTCGATGTTCTTCGTGGATCCATCACAAAAAATGGATTACAATGTAAAAGATGAATTAGTGAAGTGGAAGTATTGAAATTGGAAGTAGTGTGATGAAATGAGTTGAAATCATCTATATTTATAGGCAAAAAGTGGAGGGAGATGGAATAAAAAATTAAAATTGAAATTATGAAAAAATAAATATAAATAAATAAAAATTCCAAAAAATACGGTGGGGACACGTGTTGCCACGAGAATGGGACACGTGTCCCATCTAAATTTTAAAAAATGGCAGTAAATGAGTGGGACACGTGTCGCCACCAGAATGTGACACGTTTCCCATTCAAAATTTTTTAAAAAAACATCAAGTTAGTGGGACACGTGGCCCACTCAGGGGTCGACATGTGTCCCTTACAGGTCAAAAAATGGGCCATTTTTCAGCGGCCCTTGCACCATGTGCATTGGTCAGGCTTGGCCCCACGACCGATCTCTTGCTTAGTCTCTTAGCAAGAGACTTTTAAGTGGTCTCTTGTTAAGAGACCACCACTGTGGTGATTTTCGGTCTCTAGAGCAGTCTTTTCATTTTAAGAGACCGTCACTGCCCATGCCCTAATGTCTGCTGCCTTCGAAAATAATGTGAAACTAAACCAAAATCAATGCACTACTCGGGATCCGAAATAATGAAAAAACTGATGTCCAACTTTTTGCATTTGTGTACCTAATATACATACACACTTTTCCCAACTCCAGTTCATACACTACAAGAAAATGAACATATTACTTCACACTTTTTACCTTAGTTTTTTAACTTAGCTATAAAAGTCAATGTAAAAAATTCTTTTACCTCGGTATTTTTTTGAAGTAAAAGATATTAATTACTTCGGTCATAATTTAACTGAAGTAAACGGTTAAAAATGAGGTAAATAATATTACCGAGGTGTGTGCGACATTGCATTCATGAAATAAAAGTTGTTGCCAAACTCGTGTGTATGTCAATGTCACCAACAAAACGTGAGATGAAGGACCAATGTCGCATATAATTAAATGTAGAACATTTAGAAGTTAAGTTGAGAAGGAATAAGGTGGAGTTTTATTTAGTTTTGTTATTAAAAATTTATTAATTAAGTCTGTTTTGTTATGTTACAATTGAAAATGGTTGTATAATTAATAGGGGAAACTACAACCGCCATAAAAAGATTTTGAAAGGTACGGTTGGAAATGTTTTCCAAAATCACGCACTGACAATAACATATTGTTCAAAACATGTAGTAAAGTTGTTCGAAATTTTTTTTTTATGATAACTTCCTTACAAATTAATTAGTAGATAGGCCGATCTCGAATATGAATAATAAATGTAATCGTTTTCCAATATTAGAATAGAAATTACAATAAACTCAATCCCCTTGAATTATGATAACCTTGAAGACAATCGGCCCCCTAGCTTCTAGGATCTGGAAGAACAAGGTGTCCCCAATGTGCAGGTTGTTGCCGGAAAGGAACTCGGAAAACACTTTGGGGACAGGGTCTTGATCTTCCCTTAGCCCGAGTAGGTCATACGCCACTCTTTCCCATAGCACCTTATCACAACGAGGGTCTTTGCCTTTGGCAGAAGTGGTACAATTTCAATCGGGATGTACTAAGTAGAAAACAAATTCATTATGAACTAATATATGCAATTATAAACAAATAGTATTAACTGAAAATGAAATAATTTAACGATTTCAATTATTGGTAAGTTTATGATATTACCAAAGTTGGGCTTTTCCCAAAGTTTTGTTGCTTCAAGGTGCAGTGGAAACGCGGGCTTTCTGGAGCCATTGTATGATCTTCAATGTTGAAGACAACCGGTTCAGGGTTTCTCCTTTGTGCGGAGAACTGTATAATTAATACAAATTAAGATTAATTTTGATACAGTATTGTGCAAATGTATTAGTAAATATATGATGTGAAATGGTAAAACTTAAAAAACTGGGCGCCTGGAGGATCTTTCACCAACCATTTTACCTGTATGAAGTGAACAATATGTTTATGTTCCTTATACGAAAAACGTGCGAAGTTGGTAGTGTGTTGCGGGAACATGTTGGTTTATACAAGCGGTAGGGTCGACATGTTATAGCGAGGTTGCCGCTTACTCGACATGACCGATATCACGATCGACGTCAAACCGAGGTCGAAAACATGGATAAATAGTTAGGTAAAATGCCTACATGCGAGATTGCAAAGACATCGGAATTATCAATATATAAATACATACATAGGTACGACTAATGCAACAACTATAGATAAGAATGTGCAGCATCGCAATCATATATCAAATGGGATGCAATTGGAGACCGATCTCGCATGGTCGAAGACAGCAACACAAAACATATAGAAACCCAGCAACCAAATGATGCATTAAGAAGACAAAATTAGATGAAAACATCCTAACACAAACAAGAACAACATCTCCTAGGTTCACATGTACGAAAACTTCGCACTCTAACAAATCTAAGTAAGAACTAGATAACCAAAAATACAACTCATTCAAAAATCTTAGATGAACTAAAAGTAATAATTACAAAAACTTAGGCACTACACATGAGTAGAAATTCATACCTTTGTTGAAAGAGAAGAGGAAAGGGTGGAGAGACTCTTGGTATTTGCGGGAAACCTAGAAATGAGGAGCTTAAACACATTCTGGGGGACCATCTATTTATAGCCGTCTTGAAACGATGACATTTTGGGATCTTGTATTGTTTGCCGCTACAAGTGAAAAATCGTACCATTGTCGCTGAATGCAACAGGTCACCGATATCGTCGCGACATCTAGTGTTATTGATGGTTTACATAAATAAGGCATAGTAGATGGGCTCATATTATAGATGTGCTGCATAAATTAGGTATAACTCGGACATAGTGATTTCGCTATCAAGTCACCTTATCTGACATTGTCTCTGAACTCAAACCGATATCTGCAAAAGCGACTGCGGGTCTCGCCATTTCAGCCCGCTAGCATTTTAGATGAGCCCGTATTTGACAAAAAAAAAATAATTGACCTTAACAAACGCTCTGTAGTAAATTAGAAATACTTGTTCAATTTTAAAATTTTCCTTGATCAATGTTATTCGGACCTGTTCACAATTTTACGTCCACGTACGAGTCAATTTCTTAATTTTTGAACAAAATATAAGGTCCCTCCCCTGATGTGGCAGATGTGGAAATGCAAATTTAGAGATACCCTAATCTTATTCACACTGTCATGACCAAGATGTTCCAATTTAGGAATGACCGGATGAATAGAACGGGCAACATCGCCCGTCATTAGTATAGGTATTTCCATTTATACCCTTATGATAAGCTTCATCGGACTGATGATTTCCACCACATAGAATCAAATGAAATTCATTATTCTATGTTTTAATGAAAATAGAATATAATAAAATTGTGTCCATCAAATTTTAGAAAGCGCTTGTACGTGGTGTAGAGTAAATTATATATGGTTACTTATAAGTAGAGAAAGGTTTATTTAGTAGATGTTGACTGGAAGAGTCTCCATGGGATCATGCATGTTATGGAATCATTCTTGATTATTATAACTTTGACCGAGGATGGAAAAGTAGGTAACTTCCGGTAAGGGCCGGTTCACGATTTTACATCCACGTACGGGTCAATTTCTTAATTTTTGAACTAAATATAAGGTTCCTCCAGTAATGTGAGAGATGTGGAAATGCAAATTTAAAGACACCCTAATATTATTCACACTGCCATGACCAAGATGTTTCGATTTAGGAATGACCGGATTAATGGAATGGCTAACGTCGTCCGTCATTGGTATAAGTATTTCCATTTATACCCTTATGATTAGCTTTATCGAACCGATGGTTTCCACCACATAGAATCAAATGAAAGTCCTTATTCTATGGTTTTAATGAAAATAGAATATAATAAAATCGCGTCCATCAAATTTTAGAAAGTGCTTGTAAGTGGTGTAGAGTAAATTATAGATGGTTACTTATAAGTAGACAAAGGTTTATTTGGTAGATGTTGACTGGGAGAAGTCTCCATGGGATCACACCTATTATGCAATCGTTCTCGATGATTATAAGTTTGACCGAGGATGGAAAAGTACATACCTTCCGGTATGGACCGATTCACAATTTTACTTCCACGTACGGGTCAAGTTTATAATTTTTGAACTAAATATAAGATCCCTCCGTTAATGTGGGAGATGTGGAAATGAAAATTTAGAGATACCCTAATCTTATTCACACTTTCATGACCAAGATGTTCCGATTTAGGAATGACCGGATGAATGGAACGGGCAACGTCGTCCGTCATAAGTATTAGTATTTTCATTTATACCCTTATGATAAGCTTCATGGACCGATGATTTCCACCACATAGAATCAAATGAAATTCCTTATTCTATGGTTTTAATGAAAATAGAATATAATAAAATCGTGTCCATCAAATTTTAGAAAGCGCTTGTACGTGGTGTAGAGTAAATTATAGATGGTTACTTATAAGTAGACAGAGGTTTATTTGGTAGATGTTGACAGGGAGAAGTCTCCATGGGATCATAGCTATTATGTAATCATTCTCAATGATTATAAGTTTGACCGAGGATGGAAAAGTATGTACCTTCCGGTATGGTCCGGTTCACAATTTTACGTCCACATACGGGTCGAGTTCTTAATTTTTAAACTAAATATAAGGTCCCTCTGCTAAAATGGGAGATGTGAAATTGCAAATTTAGATATACACCAATCTTATTCACACTGTCATGACCAAGATGTTTCGATTAAGAAATGACCGGATGAATGGAATGGGCAACATCGTCCGTCATTAGTATTAGTATTTCAATTTATACCCTTATGATAATCTTCATCGGACCGATGATTTGAACTAAATAGGTCCCTCCACGCTTGTGAGAGATGTGGAAATGCAAATATAGAGATACTATTACCACGGAGAATTTTACGACAATATAAAAAACCAATCCGAAGTCGAGGGTATGTCGCCTTATACCGAACCACGAACAAACAGATGTAGACGTCGGATATAATGAAATTTCCGGTGGGAAGAAAAATTTTCAGGTGAAAATTTGAAGCTAAATTCCCACCCCCCAACCCAAAATTTAAAGTTGTTAAAACCAGCACCATTGCCATTTTTCATCTATAACACACTTTCCTAGCTTAAACACACCATCTTCTCTGTCCACACCTTTAACACAACAATTCAAGAACTCAATCAAATTTTTTTCCCCACATATGAACAAATGATCGATGATGGAGCACTTTCGTGTTCAAATTAGTTGAGGTATTTTTCCATACATTCAATGTAGTTTAGCAATTTAATTACCACACATTCTACATGTTATTTTTCTCATAGATCAAAGCTTGTATATGTTTCATAGTGTATGATGATTTTGTTGCATATTGTGTAGTGTATATTGTTTTTGTTTACATAGATGATGCCATGTTTGAATATCGTGTACATAAATTAATAATTCGTATGAACACTGTATGAAGGTGTGACGTCGGTATCAGTATGTCGACCGCCACGATGTAAGTCCGAATTCAAACCGCCGTTGCACATGTCAATGAAAACCATGAACTTAGTTGAATGTGTGACTTTGCACTGAGGTAGTCCTTAGCGATATCAATTATTGTAATATGTGACGTCGCTTCTACCCATATCCGTTCATTTGCAAGTTGACATTCACGATACCTAAGTCAGACTATATTATGTTGTGTTTTAATATAGTGGTTGCGCAATTATAACTCCAATTTTGTTTGTGGTTTATTCAGTGTAACATGACAACGAGAGTTATAGATAGGCCATAGATGGATGACTTGTCATTTCAATAGTCACCTTGACGATGTTTATGCATTACAACATAGTCAATTTGGAGGTTCAATACGTTTAATGTTTATGAGCAACCTTATGTAATATTATATATTGTAACTTGTATTTGTAATTGACATTATAGCCAGGGTTTAGGGTATTTCAAAAGTCATTGTTCATTTTCCTATATATTTGTAATGACAGTTGATTGTTGTATGATGTTTAACAATAAATAGGGTAATCCAATACTAAATAACAAGTAATGGTTATCAACTAAAATGATTTTTTTGTATCAAATATTAAAAATTATTTTATTTTACGAAATGTCCTCTCCACAAATGATCTGCGATGTCACACATACTGGGAAACACGTGACACATATGTGACTTTCCATATAGAACCACTGTGTAATATTTTTACAGCAATGCCGATGCAAAACAACGTCGTAATATTCACCTTTCCACATCAGCATGGAAACGTCATCAGCGATCCCAATCCGTGATGTCGCAGTTATTTGGAGCGGCGCCAACCGGAATGACATCGCTGACATTCCTATCCAATCTTGGGTCTTGTTGGTGTGACCAACGTTGACCATCTAACATCCCGACTACGGCCTAAATGATGTCACAGATACCTTATCTGGTAGTCGATCTTCACACTGAGACCGACATCACACATATAATCTGCCAACGTCGGTCCAAAACTGAGGTAAAAAGGTACCTTTTACCTCGGTTTCAAACCGAGGTAAAAGATAACATTTTTACTTCACCCACATTAACTTTGGTTTTTTAGGGGAAAACCCGATGTAAAAGGGGCTGAAAAACTAAGGTAATAAGTGATGTATGTAGTATTGATATTGGACTCTTCCGAAAAATAAAATACAATTATTTTTATATTTAATATATAAACCTATCCTTATCTAAAAAGGAATAAGAATGTAATCAAATTTGAAAAATCTCCATATAAATCTCTCAAATCAAATCACATCTTCCAGGAAATAAGTCCAAATATTTCTCCAAATCAACTCCAAAATAGCTCCACGGTTTGCACACGTCTGATCTTTTCTGCGCAAGTTTGACTGTCATTTTTTTCTGCCTTAATTGCCAAATGCTCCTCATTCTCCTCCAAATTCATCTCAAGCCCATAAACTGTGATCTGTGCCAAATAAAACTCTTAAAGTGCACATTAATCTAATAAAATCACAGTAAACCACAATAAAATAAATAGCATAATTTATACACATCAACCATATAATTCCCCATCCACTAGTGTAGCTTCTTATTTTTTTAACCATAGTTTATTACTACTCCCAGGCTGTTTAGGTTCCTTTGCTTCAAAATTAGAAGTTGCTGCCTGATCCGCCTCCCTGCAAGGTTATTAACTAGGCATCAATTACCTGCGGAGATGATTCACAAAGATAAAAGAGATTTATATTGTTGCACCCATTCTTACTACTAAAATACCTAGGGGGTAGATAGTGGCAAGACCAGGGTCATCCACAAAGTTTCTAGGAATTTAAAGGTTAACTCTACAAAGCTACAATCGGGTTCTCAATCCGATCATGTGTCAGGAATAGCTAATGTTGCAAAAAAGGTTTTTGAGGGGGTTTTATCTAACACCTACAAGCATGCAAGAACAAGAGAGTAAAAATATATATCGCTAAACTTGGGGAATATTTGCGTTACATGAACGACGAATGACTTAAATCCTAGATTCTATCACATGCAAGATATATAAACCTATCTTATGCCTATGTCACATAGTGTGGAGATAGTCGGGCATTCCAAATATATGTCACACAAAGATTCATCGCCACTTTATGAAGCTACCACACTGCCTCAGTAATTAGAGAAGGTGCGCCAATTGTCTTTTTGATACCACATGCATTCCCCGTGAATGTCACTCTTAATGCTAACTCGTCCCCGGTTAAAGGAACAATGCCTTGCGTAGGTAGCAACTGTTAGAAATGATAGTAAGGACAATACATCACAGGCACTCTCCACTATACGTACCAATCCCTAGGCCTAGAGAGGTAAAGTATTTGTCCTCTTATGATGACTCTAGAGTTAACACGATCCTAGTCGCTACGGAACAACCCAAGTTGCTACAAACTATCATGCTTATCTATCAAGGTAAGCCAAGGGTTTCCCCTAGTTAAGGATTAGTCTAACACCCCTAACATGAAATCAGTTACATGACTAGCCAATTATAATTATAGTCTAACAATTGAAATGGTAATCTCAAGATAGCATGAATGCACTCATCTCCCCAATACTCTCAAACCTACAATAGTCATAATCTAACACTCACAAGATAGCAATTAAGGATATTATACTACACATGGATGTATGGGTGCATCATAAAACATGGCATAACATAAATCTCACAAGAATAGTAAGCATAAATATTCATAGGACATAGAGATAGGGAAATCTAAGAATCTCAAAAAGTCAATATCTAGTCATGAACACAAATATAGATCCCCAATCTAAATCACTACTCCCTAAGAAATGAACAAAAATATTTCATTGGATACAATGTCCTTGGGCAAAAACAAGGAGAAATAAATTAGAGAGAAGGGTTAGCCCCTTTCTCTCTCTAACTACTCTTAGGAAAACTATGAGAATGAAAATAAAACTATCCAAACTTAAACCACTAGTAGACATAGGCTCCTATATATAGTAGTATAGGAATTGGGCTTTGAAAAATTCCCAAAAAGTGGAAAGAAACCCCAGCAACCATTGGCACGGGTTGTGCTAAAGCACACGGCCCGTGTTGGGTTGGCTTGGCACAACCCGTGTTATTCAACACAGGCCGCAGGCTGGGCATCTGTCTCAGCCGTTCTGAGCGCACGGTAATGCCATTCATCACGGGCCACCAACTTCGAACTCCTCATGGATCAGTTGAATGGAATGAGTTGTGTAAACATTCACATGCAGCCGGTCGGATGCATGATTTCCTCTTCTGAATGGCGCAAACAATGTATATTGATGTGTCCATTTTATGTGCATATTTTAGGAATTTTTGGGATCACTTTTGTGCTCTTTTATTATCAAGAGCTTGTGTTTTACCTTGAAATTCTCTTAGGATAGGTAAGAGTGACTTTACGCTCTTTTACCTTTTCTAAGTGAATTTTGTGTGACAAGGGAAGAACATGGAGACTTGAAGACCGGAGGCTGTTGAAGATCACCTTTTGAAGACTTTGAAGACTTGCTTAAAAGATTTGAAGACTTGAAGAATGGGAGGAATTATTGTGAAGAAGAGTGCTTGCTACAAGAAGAAGAAAAGAAGACAAGGTTATATTCTGGCGCCCGTTGCGATTCGCAACACATGGGTGGCCAGAACACACCCTTATCCCTTTGTACTATAAATAGCCTTTTTCTTTCATCTCTTTCATTCATCTTCGCCAACCCGACTTTGGTACTATTCAAACCCTAGTGTTCCACCATTTTCATCTTTGATTTCTCTTGTTTTATGTTTGTACGTTAGCATTAATTAGTATGAAGTCTAGTAGCTAAATTGATAGGCGGGTGGTCGTCGCGCCCCCTATGCAAAAGATAATTTATAAGCCCTTTTTGCTTACTTTCTACAACTAGGTAGATAGCGGCAAATTGGGGTCGTCCAAGGAGAAGAGGGATCTTCCTAAGCGTCTAAGCACACAATGGTAGATATTAGGCTAGGAGTAGATATATATACACACACATAAAAGCATGTAAATGGGGGGGGGTTGGTTGGTTGGTTTTCCTAAGTTACGAAAGTAAAAAGACAAGATAACTAGCAAGGTCAAGTGACTATGCTAATCATCAAACAAAACTAAGAAAAGGGGTTTTAAAACTACAAAGATAAAAAGCCTTGGGGGCAAGGGATATCCACTTCCAAATCTAATGTAGGTCATTGAATCATTCACTCATTCTATCATATAGCATTACATGACTCAACATCAACATACCCATCTAGCAAGAATCACAACACGTTATGCACAAGAAGTTCTAAGTTCACACTCATGGATTTTCATGCAAAGGAGCTACGGAATTCGTCACGTTCCTAACACCTAACCAATTCAATCATACAAGCACTCCCTATGCTCAAACAACTCATGGCACAAGTGAAGTGAAACACACCATCAAGAATACACAAATGCTAAATAACAAATGCTTCAAGGATGAGTTAAAATCATCTATTCAATACTTCAACTACTTGTTGTGGAGACTAAACTCCTATCCTTCTTAGTTCGTAGTTTGCAAGAGTGAGTTCGACATCTCTCGTCAAACCTCACCAATGACTCCCGTTGTCGCGACCACGACTCAAGGTATCATTGGTGGCATTTAATCACGAAGAACCAACAAGCTTGGCAATGCTTATGACCACTACACCGTGACTAAGCATTTAACCAATTCATACAATTACACGAGATTGGATGAACGTGCAACGCACATTCATCCAAGAGCATATAACTCTCTCGTTTGCTACACAAACGAACATGACGAAGAGTTCAACATCAATCACATTCATCTAGCACATTATCAATCCATTAACACAATCAAAAGCTCTAAATCATACTCATACATTCCTAACAAGAAAAGGGGGGAAATTAACCCAAATCCCCCAAACCCTAGCTAGCAATTCATACAAATATTTCATTCAAGCTTTCAACAACATCAATGGCATCAACAATTAACATTCAAGCACAATAAAAGCACAATAGCAAAAACACCAAATAGATATATATAAAGGCTCCTTACTACATAGAAATGGAAGCTTCAATCCTTGCTCCCAAGTACAAAAACTACTCTAGAACAACAAAAGGCATAAAAACTAAGAAAACAAGAAGATAAAACCTAGGGTTTTGGCCCAAAACAGGGGCCAAAAGTTGTGGAGAAGAAGGGGTGAAGAGGTATTTATAGTGGAAGAAAAAGGGGAGAAAAAACGCTGCTGCAGAGCTGGATTCGCGCTGTCGTCGCGACTCGTGACCAGTTCCATCGCGAGTCGCGACCAGCCGTGAAATCCAGCCCTGTTTTGTTTTGCTTCCTCCGGGTGAACCGTTGATCCGTTTCGGGAGTTCTTGTAGTCGATTTTATAGTGCTAGAGAAGAGGAATCCAATGGTGCCACTCTTGAGGGCTGATTCTTCTCGGAAAATTCTGAGAACCCTGGATCATCATTCATCCGTTGCTTTGCTCTCCTTTCTTCATCTCTTCACTTCTTCAAATCTTCACAAAGCTCAAATGTAAAGGTCTTCAAATCTTCAAATCTTCAAAGATAAATCTTCAAAGTCTTCAAATCTTCAAAGTCTTCAAACAAATCACCTTGTCACACAAAATCATCTAAAAAGTGATAAAAACGTCAAAGCCGCCTTTATCCCTCCTTAGATGATTTCAAGGCAAAATGCCACATGTAGAGCACAAAATTGCACAAAACCTAATCCTAAAAATCCTAAAATAACCATCTAAAATGGACACATCATAAATCTAGTTCTTGGGAGCAATTGACTAAGGCTTCCAAGCCCATGTCTTAAGAACAAGCTGTAGCTTATTTAATAATCTTTTTATTATGCATTTATGGAGCATCAAATGTGTATGTTAATGTCATTAATGTTCTTGAAAGCTTGAGTATATGAAGTACTTGTATGATATGCTTGTTAGGGTTTGGGGAAATCCAAGAGTATGATTTAGAGCTTTTGATTGTGTTGATGGATTGATAATTTCTAGATGAATATGATAATGTTGAACTTTGTTGCTTGTATCAAATGAGAGAAGTCTATGAATGTTGAACGTTATTGACTAATCTTGTGTAAATACATAGATTGGTTAAATACTTAGACACAGTGTAGTGTTTATAAGTGTTGCCAAGCCTGTTGATTCTTCGTGTTCAATGCCATTAATGGGATACTTTTAGTCGTGTTTCGACTGAGGGAGTCATTGGTGCGGTATGACAAGATATGTCAAATTCACTTTTGCAAACTACTATCTAAGAAGGATAGAAGATTAGTCTTCACAACAAGTAGTGAAAGTAGTAAATATGTTGCATGTTCAATGATGGATAAGAGGCTTGGAAGTGGAAGTCAATTGCACCCAAGGTTCTGTTAACTGTTGGTTTAATCACCTTTTAGTTGTTGTTGCATGCTTTGCATATTTAACTTGCTCAATAGTTAATTTGTCTTTCAATTTTACAACTTAGGGCCAGTACGAACCAATCCCCACCACCCCCCCCCCTCATTTACGTGATTATATATATATGCTTATATCTAGTATGTTTTCCCCTATATATGTTTAAACACTTGGAAAGATCCCTCTTCTCGTGGATGACCCCGACTTGCCATTATCTACTTAAATGTAGATAGGAAACATTAGGGCTTAAAAATATAACTTTGAGAGGTACGATGATGACCTCTCATATATCCTTGCGGACCATCTGCTGGGAGAGGATTTCTGAGCAAATTGATGGTGCGTGCATGTTAATCTTCACACTCCATAGCTGTTCTTCAAGTGTTGAACTTTAAGCGACACGAGCCATGTAAAATGGCATAGCCCTTTCCCATACTTAGCATAGCCCTTTCCCTTTCCCAGGCTACCTTAGTTACCCAAAAGATGTGAGACTCTCAAAACCTCACTCCCCAAAGAAGGTAAAGTAACATATCCAACCAAATCATACCAAGAAATAGGCACGGAATGTGAAACTAACTTACTCTGCCAAAGAAGCCACCAAAGACAATCCAAGATATGCTTAACATAGTTTCTTATTTCTCTTAATTTCTCTCAATTTCTCTCATTTTTCCTAGGAACCCTTTTGGGTTGCCATCCTAGCTTCACACACAAATTCAACTCACTTCTCACCCTTTTCCACACCATGGCCTCTCACGTTTGCATAGGTTTTTCAACCTATCCGGACCTTTCCCATTGTTGCCTAAGTTGCCTTTTCATGTTTTTGACCTAGCTGTATATATGTATATAGGAATATATATATATATATATGTATATATTCTTCACTTTTTAAAAAAAATCATTTTTTTGTGTAGCACAAAATTCCCCAAGGATGGGATTAATACTGCATGAAAAGAAAAACAAAAAATGACACCACCAAAGTGTTCCAAAATAACCCCAGATAAAATAAAAAAAAGGCACCCTCACACCCAAAAACAGACCAACAACCAAAAGTTTGAAAATCCAAATGAGGGAAAACAAAGGGAGAAATAGTTATCATCGTGAATATCCAAATCAAGGAAGAAATAGATAAACAGGAAAGCAAAGGAGATGTTACCATGAAGGTGTTCCAACCCCTCCCACACACTTATTTTATGCATTGTCCCCAATGCATGTGACCAAGGTGAAAAGAAAGGTTGGAAAACACCTAAGTTTTCAACTCCGTCTGTTAACGGCCAGACTCGTTCTCATGGCACGGCTCGTGCTACATGCATGCCTCGTGCAAAGAGACAAGAACACGAAGCTTGGCATAACCCGTGCCTTGCACCTGTTACTTCAATTTTCTTCACAAAATTCCTGCATTAAAAAACATGGAAACCAAGCGTATTACTGTTCCAGCCAGAAAATTTGATGACAAAATATCCCTAAAAATACTACAAACAATCAAACACTTCCCAAAAATCACAAAAACAAGTTTCCAAAATCCACTAAAACAAAAATTAAAGCACAATTTCTTTACTGTTGTCTTCACGACTTATTTGCATTAGAACAGTTCATGCATTGATTTTCTCACCAAGGAGGGGATTTCCCTCTTTGTCTACTCCCAAATTTCCCCACTCAAAATATGGTTTTGCCCTTGGCCCATTGACTAACCATTTTTTTCATCTTTCACCTCTATCCCTCCTTGATCATATACCTTGATCACCACATATGGACTTTCCCACCTTGATCACAATTTACTACGAAAAAATGCAACCGAGATTAGAAGATAAGGAATTTTTTGTCCCACTAAAAGTCCCTCTTCAATATTTTCTCATCATGTCGTGCTTTCATCCTTTCCTTATAAATTATTGTGGTGTCATAGGAATTACACCTAAATTCTTCAATTTCTTGTAGTTGCAACTTCCTATGTTTCTCGGCTTCACTTAAGTTCACATTCATGCATTTTATGACCCAATGTGTTTTGAACTCGAGTTCAACCGGGAGGTGGTATCTCTTGCCAAAGAGGATCCAAAAGGGTGACATATTGTTGTATGTAATCTAGTAGGCCCTAAGCACATCGTACATCCGGGTACTCAAATCCTTTCTAGACATATTAACTGTCTTTTGAAGGATGACCTTGATTTCCCGATTGGATATCTCCACTTGGCCATTTGTTTGTGGGTGGTATACGGTGGATGTCCTATGGGTCACTCTGTATCTCCTAAACAATATTTCCATGGCTTTGTTGCAAAAATGTGTTCCCCTATAACTAACTAGGGTTCGAGGGGACACCAAACTGAGAGAAGATATTGGATTTGAGGGAACTAAACAATGTTTCTGCATCATTTTATCTTGTCACTTTGGCTTTGACCCATTTGGACATGTAGTCCACCAACACTAAAATATAGTAGTTATATAGGGACTCAGGGAAAGAACCCATGAAATCCATCCCTCACACAATAAAAACCTCAGTTGGCATTGAAAGAACTTGAGGCATCTCATTTTAAAATGAAATGTTGCCCATCTTTTGGTATTGATTGCATGATAAGATGAAATCTTGGGTATATTTCAACATGTTGGGCCAATAAAGATCACCATTTGCTACTATCTTAGTGGTTTTCTTATACATGAAATGTCCACCAATATCAGAGGAATGACTGTCGAAGGACGGGCTCTATTTCATCTTCCAAAATATACCTCTTAATCTCTTGGCTGGGCAATGCTTCCACAAGTAAGGGTCATCCCAAAATTACTCTTTAGCCTCATTTTCCAACATATCCTTCCTTGTTTGATCATAAAAGGGAGGGAACTCTCCCGTGGAAAGGTAGTACACTATATCGGCATACCAAGGTTAGCTAGTCGCCATCCCGAACAATTATCCGTGGGGAAATTCTTCCTGAATGGTTCCAACTTAGGCTTCCCCTTGATGGGATCTAGGCTCTGAAGGGGTATCAATCTACTTAGATGGTCGGCCATGAAATTATCACTACTCTTCTTATCTCTCTCTTCAAAGTCGAATTCACTCAAAAGAAGTATCCACCTAATGAGCCTAGGTTTTGCTTCTTTCTTTTTCATCAAGTGGAAAAGTACCGCATGAACCACATAAACTATGACCTTGGTTCCTAGCAAATATTGCCTGAATTTCTCAAGGGCGAAGACCACGGCCAATAACTCTTTCTCTGTGGTGGAGTAATTGCATTGGGCATCATTAAGAGTTACTAACACGTTGTAGATATCATGTGGCACCTTTCCTACCCTTTGGCCTAAACTGCTCCTATAGCATAATCACTCGCATCGCACATTATTTCAAAGGGGATGGACCAATTTGGGGGTTGGATGATAGGTGTGCTCACAAGAATCTCTTTCAAGGTATCAAAGGCTCTTCTACCCTCGTCATCAACAATGAACTCAACATCATTTTGCAAAAATTTGCATAAAGGAGAGTAAATCTAAGAGAAATCCTTAATGAAACGCCAGTAAAACCTGGGGTGCCTAAGAATAACCTAATATCTCTAACACAAGTGAAGTAGGGTAAGGATTTGATTCTGTTAATTTTACCTTTATCAACCTCTAAACCTTGGGCCGACACCACATGACCTAGAACAATGCCCTTCTCTACCATAAAATGGAATTTCTTGGAATTCAACACTAGGTTTGTGTCTATACACCTTTCTAGCATGAGTGCAAAATGATATAGAAAAGAGTTGAAGGAGTCTCCATGAATTGTGAATTCATCCATGAAGACCTCAATGAAACACTCAATGAATGCCAATAATATGCTAACTGTACATCTCTGGAAGGTACCTAGGGAATTGCAAACACCAAACGGCATGCGCCCATAGGCAAAAGTGCCGAAAGGGCATGTAAAGGTGATCTTTTCTTGGTCCTCAAGGTCGATAGCTATTTGGAAATATCCCGAATAGCCATCAAAGAAGAAATAATAAGCGTGACCTAGCTATCAAGAATTTGGTCAATAAAAGGTAAGGGGAAATGGTCCTTGTGAGTTACGCATTTAGGCGGCAATAGTCAATACACACTCGCCATTTTGAATATGGGTTGGTACCAAATCCACGTCCTTGTTCTCTACCATAGTCACCTCACTCTTTTTGGGCACCACTTGGGTGTGACTCACCCAAGTACTATCGGAGATATAATATATCACCCCTGACTTAAGTAGCTTAAGGATTTCACCTTTAACTACTTCCATCATTGGCAGGTTTAACCGCCTTTAAGGTTGGTATACGGGCTTTAGACCCTCCTTCAATAATATGCAGTGCATACAGGTCAAGGGACTTATGCCCTTAATGTTCAGCTAAAGTCCAACCTATGGCTCCCTTGGATTTTCTAAGAACCTCAAACAATCTACCCTTTTGGTCACTAGATAGCCTACTAGAAATAATTGCCGATAGTGTCTCCCCCTTGCCTAAGAAAGCATACTTCAAATGTTTATACAAAGGCTTAAGTTTGACTACATGTGGCTCCTCTAACAAAGGTTCGGTCTCAGGCATCACTACTTTGTCTAGACTCTTGGATAGGGCCTCTATGTGAGTCTCAAGTTGGGAATCAACCTCCCCCACACTCTCATTCAAAGGATCATTTTTAAAGCTACATTCATGGCAACATCAACAGTCTCTCACACAATATCATCAAGAACATCAATCATAAATAGAGGGGATTTATCAGCAAGGTAATTTATGCTCTCATACATTTTAAACTCCACAATGTTTTACCCCACTCTAAGCTTAATTTCCCGGTATGCACATCGATTTTAGCCCTAAAGGTTTTCAAGAAGGGTTTTCCTAGCAATATGGGGGTGGTCTTCTATTTTATTTTCCATATCTATGACATAGAATTCACCCAGGAATGTTAGTTCATTCACATGGACCATGGCATCCTCTACTATACATCTCACGTATGTGGTGGAGCAATTGACCAATTGGACCACCACCCCGGTGGCGTGCATTTTCCTTAAGTTTTATGATCTATACAGAGAGTAAGGTATAACATTAATGGAGGCCCCTAAATCTACCATATCATCCTTAATCATGGAAGGAATAGTGAACATGCCAGGATCCTTATACTAGTTTGATCTACCAATCTATGCCTAAACTCATGTCTTGAAGCACATGATTCTTTCAACAATTTTTCACATTTAGGTATGAGATCAATAGAATCAAAAGTAAAAGGAATAACCTCACAGTGGTTGGGGATCTCGAATGGCCTATTGTTGTGCTCAACACCACGCCTTTTCCTCAACCCACCCATAGAAGGTGGTGATGGAGCTTCCTCATCCATTATCTTTTGTCTTCCCACTAGTTGGCTCACATTCCCTATCAACTAACTCACTTTCCCCCCAACTCTCTCAACACTTGAAGTAGTTGAATAAAAAAGTCTTTAATGCAACCAAATACTTGGGTTTGGAGTGATTCACTAGTCCTACCAAAATTGGTTAAAGCCCCAAGTATTTCCTCACATGCAGATTTGGGAACTAAATTCATGTATTGGTCCCATGACTCGAAACCAACTCGGGTATGTCATGGTATGGGTACCATTCTTGTTCCCATTGGTCTTGTAACACTACAAGTTCCATTTCTCTCCCATAATCACTCAACCAAGAGCAAGAC
Source organism: Rubia yunnanensis (assembly GCA_037428765.1). Taxonomy (NCBI): domain Eukaryota; kingdom Viridiplantae; phylum Streptophyta; class Magnoliopsida; order Gentianales; family Rubiaceae; genus Rubia; species Rubia yunnanensis. Next base: position 78,472,744 of record CM075065.1, read on the forward strand.
TCTGTAGGATGATCGTAGTGACATACCCCATATAAACCTATCATATCTATATGTCACTTTGTGTAGAGTTGATTGGGTATTCACAGTGTCTATCACCCAAAGGTTCATCTTCACTTTATGAAACTACCACACCGCTTCCGTAATTAGGTAAGGTGCACTAATCACCTTTTCAATACCGCATTCCTTCCCCATCAATCTCACTTTCAATGCTAATGTGCCCTCGCTTAAAGGAACAATTTCTTGCATAGTTAGAAACCATTAAATATGAGAGGCTCCCAGGCATTCCACTATGGATACCGATCCCTAGGCCTAGAAAGGCAAAAGAGTTGGCATCTTGTGATGATGCTAGGGTTGACACGACCCTAGTCACTACCCTAGTCGCTACAAATTATTATGCTCATCTATCAGGGTAACCCAAGGGTTTCCCCTCGTTAAGGGTTAGTCTAACGCACCTAACATGCAATCATTTACACAACTATAAAATTATAATTATATTCTAACAATCGGAATGGTTCTCTCAAGGTAGCACTCATCTCCCTGGTACTCTCAAAACTACAATAACCATAATCTTACACTCCCAAGATAACAATTAATCCTAGCACGATATTACACTACACATGGATGTATGGGTGCATCATAAAACATGGTATGACATAAATATCACAAGGATAGAAAGTATAAATCAAGAAAAAATATCCATAGGACATAAAGATAAGGAAATCTAAGAGTGTCAAAAAGTCAACATCTAGTCATGAATACAAATATAGATCCCTAAGCTAAATCCTACTCCCTAAGCATTGAACCCAAATATTTCATTGGAGTCAATGACCTTGGGCAAAAACATGGAGAAATAAATTAGAGAGCAGGGTTAGACCCTTTATCTCTCTACCTACTCTTAGGAAAACTAGGAGAATGAAAATAAAACTATCCAAACTTAAACCCTAGTAGACATAGGCTCATATATATTGTAGTGGGGAATTAGGCTTGGGAATGGGTCGTGCTATAGCACACGGCCCATGTTGGCATGGCACGACCCATGTCCTTCAGCATGCGACACCGGCTGGCTATCTATCTCGTCCATTCTAAGCGCACATCCATGCCATTCAGTATGGGCCACTAGCTGGGAACTCATCCTTGATCAGTTGAATGGAAAGGGTTGTGTAAATATTCACTGGCCGGCCGGATGCATGATTTCCTCTTCTAAACGGTGTAGGTCGTGTATATCCTTGAGAGTTATCGACTGGGAGACAATTTCTGAGAAAGCTGGTGACACGGGCATGTCAATCTTCACACCCCTTAGACTGGTCTTTGAGTTTTGAACTTTGAGTGACACGGGTCGTGTAAAGTTGCATTGCTCATGCCCATACTTAGCTGCATGAGGGATTCAGGTGGCATGGGTCGTGTTGAACAAAGTGGCCCATGCCAAGGGCCTCTGGCACCATCGTGTTGGTTGGCACGGCCCGTGTTGATTCACATGATGTGCTAAGTCTTCAAAAGTTAGATTTAACTCCCTTCTTCTTCTCGGCTTGATTTCATCTACTACCACGTTTTGACTCGTGGCCTTCTGTCTACTACTACCCTTGTGGATGGCCTTCTACAAAACTAAATTGAAGTGCTCACGAGCAACCTACTAGTTGCTCACTAGAGAAGATTTAGTTTCTTGTGAGGACATAGTGTCCATTAGATCCAATTAAGTCGACAAAACCAGGGATTTATATATGAAAACCAACAATGGTCCTCTAAACTCTTTCTAGTGTAAACCTAACTAAAACTAACAATCAACCAACCAAAACATAATAACAAATGTGTCAAATGCATTGGTTAAAGAATGCTTTTAGGTGCACGTGACTTCTAGATTCAAGGAGTTTTGTGCTATCATTTGAGACAATTTTGGTGTCACATCTGCCGAGTTGAGCAGATAATGGCACAGAATTTCAACCACTAAGGTTTTACATTACTGAAATTGGAATTTTATTTGAGACTTCTTTTGTTAATACGCCTCAGCAAAATGGTCGTGTTGAACGTAAGCATCTACATCTACTCAATGTTACACATACTCTTCGCTTTAAAGCTCATCTACCTATTGCTTTTTGGGGAAAATGTGTCTTGATTGCAGGTTACTTGATTAATCATACTCCTACACCCTTGCTGGAGGGAAATACTCTTTACCAGTTGCTACACGAAAGAGAACCAAAATTTTCTCTTCTCAAGGTTTTTGCTTTGCCTCTCAAGTGCCTCGTCACCTTGATAAATTTGCATCTCATAGTCGTCGATACATTTTTTTTGGGTTACTCTACAAGAAAGAAGGCATGACATGTTCATGATCTCGACTCTCTAACTTTATTTAATAGTCGTGATGTTATCTTTTATGAAGATCAGTTCCCTTATTCTCAAGTATTTGATTTGAATCTCGAGCTCCGACCTGAACTTGTTTTTCAGCAATCAGACAATGTATTATCACTGCCAAAGTTTCCATCTCTGCCAATCGATGTGTTGTCCACCGCTGCGTCATTGGCTACCACCCCACTGATCGCCACTTGATACCGCCAGTTAGCTCCCGATTGGCCTCCGCCTGAGTCACCGTCATTCACCTCCTTCTTGTTGCCAGAGCTCCCGCTGCCTTCCGACCTTGCCACATCTAATCTGATATGCTCACCCACCATTGACCTGCATTTCGTGCCTCAAGTTGAGATCTCAAGCTCGGTCTCCTTTGAGGTCAGGCCATCGGTTCCTTCTACCTCTAACAAGATGGTTTATGAACCCGAGTTAGAGCTCACGCCCGTACCCACTCGACAGAGCTCGGGTGTTCGTCATTCGTCTACTCATCTTCAAGACTATGTTCACTCTGCCACCCCATTGGTGTTTCGCCTTCTCTTCCTTCATCAATATCATCAAGTATTACTTATCCCATTGATGATTATGTTTCCTTTGATAAGTTTTTGGTTTTGTATTCTAGATTTTTGGGTGCAGTAATTTCTAGTATAGATCCTTCCTCTTATACCAAATCGTCTCGTTTCACGCACTGGTAAGTAGAAATGGTGGGGGAAATTGATGTGCTTGAAAGAAACCATACTTGTGTTTTGTCTCCTTTCCTACTTGAAACATTTTTATTGGTTTTAAGTGGGACTTTCGTACAAAATATAACTCTAATGGATATATTGAGCACTATAAAGCTTGCCTTGTTATTTTGGGTAATCGTCAGATTGAAGGTTCTGACTTTACCAAAACTTTTGCTCCTATAGCTAAATTGAGTTCTGCTTATATATTTCTTAATGTTGCGGTAATTAGGAGTTGGGACATTCATCAAATAGATGTTCATAATGCTTTTCTACACAGAAACCTTGAGAAGAAGCTATTTATGCGCCCCCTCCAAGTTATCAGGCACCGACTCCTAGTCTTCTTTGCAAGCTTTAGAAGTATTTATATGGTTCTCGTCAAGCTCCTCATAATTGGTTTGGAAAACTAGTCAAGGCAAATGGTCATCTAAACCCCTTGTAATGTAAACTTACCTAGAAATCTACCACGCAAAAGATAGTAAAACATATGTTAAATGCCTAAGGAAATACATGCATTTGACGTCTGATCAACACATCATATTAATACCTTCCTATCGGATTAAGAATTGACGGTGGTGAACCACATATTTCAATTGTTGTTGGGATCCAAAGCAGTGAGATTCACCGATGATGCACTCCACTTCCTTGTTAGACTGAAAAATAACGAGGACCAGTGCTGGGCAGCAGCTGCCACTGAGCTTTGAAATAGAGAAGGCCACTTTTAGGATCTAATTGTCACTCACTTTGAAGCTGAAGATGATAATGAACGCCTCCTGGTTGAAGTTACAAACCACAAACCAGAGAGTGGAGTAAGGGATTGCCGGTCGGGAAAAGAGACAATGGCTATTGGTTCAAAATTGGAATTGTTGAAGAAGGAGATAGGCGAAGGGCTGAATTGTTAAAACTCAAAAGAATGAAACTCATTCATGCCTTAACACAAACACATACCCAAATTTCTTTATGGATCAAGAAGAAATTAGAAAATGAGAAAAAACAAAAACCATATCTTACAACTTCATTTGTTTCTCTCGAGGATTTCTCTTTTCAGTAGTTATCCCACTAATGGATCAGCAGCGGTGAGTGGTAAGAGCCAGTTGTGCCAACACTAATAAGTCTGCTAAGCTGGGATTGTCGAGGGTTGTCTCACCCTCGTACCATTAGACATTTACGAGATCTTTTCAGAAAAATTCCCCACATGTTTTATTTCTTTTAGAAACTAAGTGTTCTTCAATCAAAATGTCGCAAATAAGAAACACTATAGATTTTCACCAATTTTCATTTCACTTGAATGGAAATTCATGGGGGGCTAGCCTTGTTTTGGAAAAAAGACATAGATGTTTCAGTTTTTGAGTTATTGTTGTAACTTTGTTGACTTTACGGTTAAGGGTTCATCCAATGATTTGATCCAGCATTGTACAACAGTTTACAGTGAGCCAAATACCCACAAACTCTGTCTCTTCTGGCAAAACTTTCCCGCACTTGATAATAATCACGATCTACCTTGGTTGTGTATTGGAGACTTCAACAAAGTCCTCACCAACAAAAATTCCAAAGCTCTAAAAGATGACCGCCAGGTCAAATTGCTAATTTTAGATAGGATATGAGCCAAGGAAATTTGAGTGACTTGGGATACAAGGGATACACATTCACACGGTTACAAAATTGGAAAAATCCCTGCACAGTCAAGGCAAGGTTAGATAAATCAATAGCAATCCCCAATTGGCAAAAGCGCATTCCCTACCTCCACGCTGACACACTTATCTAGCCACTAATCTGACCATGTGCCTATCTTGCTATGCATAAGAGCTCAACCTAGAGATGCTTCGTCAATCCCACAACAACGACCCTTCACATTTGAGAACTATTGGGCACAACCACCGAAATGTCAAGATATGGTCCGAGAATATTGGAACGAGATGGCTACTGATCTCCTAACTGCTTTAAAGAAATGCTAGGAGAGCTTATGCTTATGGGACAAATCAGATTCCAAGATCAGCATGAAGAAAAGGAAATACTTTTTAAGCAGTTACAGATTCTTCAGTAAGGATCCATTTCCTCGGAAACCCAGCAGCAGAAGGTGATACTCAAAAAAATGTAGAGTACCAATTAGATATTGAGGAGACAAAATGGAAACAAAGTGCTAAGAAACTCTGGTTAAAAAAGGTTATAGGAATACTACTTTCTTTCACGCTTTTTCCAATAAGAGAAAATAGAGAAACACCACTTATGGTCTTAAAGATATGCAAGGGCAAGGCTGCACAAAAGAGCGGGATATGGAAAATATCATTTCTGACCACTTTCGCGACCTCTTTGAAAGTATGAATCCACCATCATCTACTATATATCAGTTGACATCCAAGGTGACTCCAGGAATCACACAGGACATGAATGACTGATTAAAAATACTATACACTCAAAGAGAAATCATTCCAACGCTTAAGAATATGGCTCCAAACAAATCTCCTAGTCCTCATGACATGTCGCAATCATTTTTTCAAAATTACCGGAATATAGTGTGGGAAAAAGTTACTTATGAGGCACTACAATATTTGAATGAAGAAAAATTGATGCAATCCATAAATGATACTAAGGTAGTACTCATTCCTAAGGTAAAGAAGCCGGCAGATAAAAAACAATTCATACATATTAGTTTATGCAGTGTGGTCCATCGAATAGTTTCAAAATGCATCTCTTATAAACTCAAGGAGATACTAGACAATGTAGCGGATGTGTTGACTCTCTAACTATGGGCGATGACACCTTCGAATATGTGTACGCCAACTTTCTGGGTAATTCAATTTGGCCAGTAATCACACCCCCAATGGGAAGATCAGGTGGAAAGAAAGCAGCAAAGAAATCACTATCAAGTTTACAGTTAGAGGAAGTCGAGGGGAAACATGGGGAAACAGTTTTGAGGATTGAGGAAAATGGCGATGAAGGTTTAAAAGAGGTTTTACAGAGTTCAGTGAGTGGAGCTAGCTCTACACCAGAATTAGTGATGGAATTACAAGGGATTACAGCAAAAGCTAGAGAGGATGTGGAGTTGCTGGAATTAATTCCTACAAATAAGGTGAAATTGGAAAAAGGGAGAAAGTTCAAACCCTACAACTGAAACCATTACTAGTAAACGATTGTCTTGGGGAAGGAATGGAGGAAGAGGAGGAAAAACAATGGAGCTCTCTGTTCACAACCATACAAAACAAAGTTAAATTTTATGAGTCGGTTAATGTGGAGGGAATGACAATGGGATAAATCAATATTGAGGAGGTTGAAGAAAGCTCTAGGCAATGGAAAACTACTGTAGTTTGAAAAGTCTTTGGTAGCAACCCCCCTTTCAAAAATAATGGTGGGATTCTCCTTCAGAATTTGGGGAAAGTGGCTTAAGAGGGTATGGATGATTGAAAAGGGTATATACAATGTTCAATTTGTTGTTAAAAATAGTAGAGGTGATATACCGGAACAGAGAAATCTTTTATTTGATGGAAAACCAGTTATTATCAAGGCTTGGTCACCTTTTAATTTTACTGATTATGATATTGTGCCTGTGTGGATTTAGCTCCTACTCTTACCCACTAGATATTCACATCCTAGAATTATTGCTAATATTATTAATCCTCTAGGTAAACCTTGTGTCTGGATAGAGCTACTCTAGATAAAGAAAGATTATTTTATGCTAGAGTGAAAATTGTAGTGAAAATAGGGGAAATAGTACCAGAAAATGTGTTATTTCCAAATGAAAGAAAGGTAATTGTCCAACATAAAGTCTTTTTTGAATGGAGTCCTTTAAAATGACAAAAACATTTACCAATTTGGGCATAAAGATAATGATTGTAGAAAAGGGGGAAAAGTTTCTAAAACATTAAAATTAGTGTATATGTACCTATGAAGATGAAAAATGGTTGCAAAGAACTGAGAAATGGCAAAGTTGAAGGGAATCTGATTAGAGAGGTTCTGGGAAAAGAGAAGATTGTGAAATCATAGAGGAATATAGAATGAGTTAATAAGAAGAGTGATAATTCAGGAAATATGATTTTACTGGAAGAAAAACCTCTTGATGACATCTAACTGGACAGTATGAAATATAAGGGGTTTGAATAAATGCAGCAAACATAGTCTAACAAAGAAGTTTTGTTTACGGAACAGATTTGAATTGTTGGGATTGCTAGAAACCAAAATTAAGAAGGAAAAAGAGGGTTTAATCTAGAAGAATATTGGCTTGAACTGGAACTTGGAGCCTAATAGTGAAGTAGTATCTAGAGGAAGAATTTGGATTGCCGGGAAAGAAGAACTGTATGATGTTAAAATCTTAGATAAAGGGGAGCAGTGGCTAGACATTGTGTGATATACTAAAAATTACTCAACTGTGTAGCTATATAACATTATTGTTTGTGGTTTCAACTCAATGCAGAAAAGAAATGAGTTATGGGAATTCTTGAAGGGACTGAGTAGAAGTGACAAGGTGTGGTTTACTATGGGAGATTTTAATTCCCCCTCCCCCCTAGCCTTGATGATAGAATTGGTGGTTAGGCTATAGATGAAAAGGAGACAGAAGGCTTTTAAGATATGGTTGAGTAAATGGAGTTATCAGAGATTAAAATAGTAGGGACACAATTTACTTGGAGTAACAGAAGAACTGGAGGTGAAATGGTGATGAGTAGGATTGATAGATTAGTGAAGGTGAAATGGTGATGAGTAGGATTGACAGAAGAGTGATAAAGGATGGATGGGAAACAGATGGAATGTACTGTGATGTTAGAAGTGATCCAACTTCTAATCATTTGCCTTTAATGATAAGGTTTGATGCAAAAAACCAGTAATCTTTAAAAACCTTTCAAGTTATTTAATCATTTCTCTTTATCCCCAATGTTTGAAGAAATTGTGAAACAGGTTTGGGTTATCATTTCATGTGGTTGCTCCATCAAGTAGAGCACTATCGTTCACCTTGTATATTCTTCTTCCTGCAAAATAGATCCCAGAAGTGATTACACGGGAAAAGGCTCCGACGATCAAGTCAGTCTTCTCTCTAGAGAATTAGAATCCCTCGGTATATTAATGCTTACCTTCTTCAGCATTGCTTTTGTTGTATTTATAAGAGTTCACCATCGTGGCCTTGTATTTCTCCCATCTGAGAGTGTGGGTTGTACCACAATCTCTATAACTCCGGTTCTTGGCCAAACTCCCCGATCGTGGCTTAATCGTGTCTCCGTATTTATCGGTTCGTGGTTGCATGCTTCAGACCAGGCTCCGCTTTTATCGCTTCGTCGGCCTTATCTGCATTTATTCTTTGGACTGGGCTTGCAACCCAATAATGGCAGCTATAGGCTAGGTATACACCATAAGCCCCCCCCCCCAACCATGAAGACTAGTAGACACAAAGCGATGACTTCATTTTCTTAATGTATACAAACTTTTGTACTTCAAATTTGTGAGATTTGAACAACATGTTCGTTATGGATAAGCTACGGCCGTCTTCGCGAAGTGTTTCTTGCTTCCTGGCTATCAATGTGTCTTTTTTACTTTTCTAATTTTGAATTTGAATACATCTCCTACTTCTTCTCTAACGCAATCGTTTTGAAATATTTAATGGATATTAACCGGATTTCCCTCCTTTATATTCACTTTGTTGTTCTGAATTATCCTCCAATGTCGTTATATCTCCCTATAATAAATATTTTAATGCGTCCAACATGCGCCACTATTTTGTGGATGGCTTTTAACCCTTTTTGCACCGATGTCTCGTATAAGTAACTTTTTGTCAGGCTATAATCATTATTCATTCTTCAATTTGACTTCTCTCACCTTTTCAACTCCTTATATTAAATCTCATATTTGTTTTGAAGTATTCTTCTTCACTTCATCTTCCTATTTGTTCAAGCAACTCGTCTCCATTAATATCCATAAGCTTTCTTCAATATCTTCTTTGTTTCTTTTCTGCTAATCAGGTCCAAGTCTCATAAGCTTTGTATCATGGTTTTCCCTAACAACATTTTGTTTCTTCTAATTCCAATCCAAACTTTCTTCTATCACTGTCCCTTTGTTGTTTCTTTTTCATACTCTGTTCTTTCTTGGATTGTGTGCTGACTTTGTGTAATATTTTTATCTGAGTGTACTCAGTTGCACTCTATCAACTCTAATTGATAGGCTCTTCATCTACATTTTAGGAATAATGTCTGCTTCCACATCTATCCTCATTGTTGGTGAATCCTCAATGAAGGATGTGTTAGATGTGCACGTTGATTCAAGGAGGATTCCGATCATTCCACCAATTCCACCACCGTCAGTAGCGTAATATTTTACTACTATTTGGACAGCTTAAAACTCAGTTTTCCTTTCTTGTCCTCTTACAAGCTTAAAGCCCCTGAACGCTCTAATAGTGTTCATAATCCTCCCGCTGGGTTCATTTCTTGCTACTTAAATTATCTAAAATTGGACTTATCTTCCTCCTTCCTTCACGTATCATGGATTTACTAAACCACTTTAAGGTACCCTTACCCCAGCTTCATCATAAGGCTATCTCTATTTTTGTTTTTTTACCACATCTGCGAAGCTACTGAGGTCCCTTTTTTTGATTGACCTGTTTTGCAACCTTTACCGGCTTCGCAAGGTGAAAACTTCTCCCGATGAATTCACCCTTTATCCCTTTATCCCTTTATTCCTAAAGTTGAGTTTGTTAGTGGGTTTCCCAACAACTGCGAAGTGTGGCATAAAAAATTTTCTTTTTAAGACTTCGTAATGAGAGTGAATGGAGTCTGAGAGTTTGGAACTATAACGTTCCCAAATATAAACTTCCTAAGGCTGGAGTTTGCATTAATGCTAAATATGAGTTTGTGTTAACACTCATCCAACATACGATCTCTCTTCATAGTGCTGATTGTGAGGATGAAGGTGTTTATTGTTTCCTTGTTACTTCACTTAGTCTGTCCTACTTTCTCTTCATCATTTTTGTATTGTCGTAATACTTGTGCTCTTTTGTTTGACTTAATATTTTGTGCTAGATTACAGACCAGGATTTAGCCAAAGCAACCATGGAGAGATCCTTTTCTGGTAGTGATAACGATGAACCATAGTCCACAGTCGCCCAGAATAATGATGCATCCGTGATCGGCATGTCTTGGGAAAATGATACTATAACGAACCTTCAGCTTTTAGTTACCGAGGTCGTTGTTGATGGTGACGGGAAGGGTGTCGGTCATAAAAAAACTGATAGTTCTCAAATGAGGATGAGGAAAGATCTGACTGGTGGGTTGTTGAGCACCATGGAGCCTCCGAAGAAAAGGGGGCGTGTTGGGCATTCTCACACGAAGCTTCCTTTGTGGAGCCAAGAACTGATGGTAGAGGGTAATATTCCTTCTACCTTGTCTAAACTCTCGCTCCATGAAACCATGGTTGTGGTATGTTTTTTATAATGCAAACTGAAATGTGTATTTGACTTTAATTGATGTTGTTCCATTGTTATGCTTTAACTTTTGTTTGTCGAAAATTGTACCCAGGCTGGGGAGAGTTTTCAGCTTGTCAGCGAACAAGTCGCCAGTTTTCTAAGAAAGATGGTTCACTTGTGGAGAAATGTCGGTCCGCTGAGGAGAAGTGTGAGGCCATGACTGTCTCTTTGAAAGCTGCTGAAGAGCGTGCAGTGACTGATGAGAGGGAGGCTGCCAAGCTACGATCAGAGCTAGAGCAAGTGAGGACCATGGGTCTTTCTTCACCTGGCCATCCTCAGGTTCTTATTGATCGACTAGTGAAGACCAAGTCTTTTTATAAGCTGTTTGAGGGTGTTTCTTCCACCGCTCGCAATGTTGGATATTGCAAAGCTATGGTGTAGCTACGACAATTAAACTCAGCTGCTAAAGTTCAGAGTCTTCCAAAACTTCCTAAGGCTGAGGCCATATTAGAGGAGCAGAAAGCCCAACTCAGCAAAGTTTTCATAACCAACATTGCTGACGACTGTAATTCCTATGCTCTATTATCCTATCTTGTTGGTCTTCCCAGTCTTTCTTCTGTGGATGAGCTAAAGCAGTGCGAGGTTGATTACTTCGAAGACCTTCCATTTGGTTCTCGTACTATTATGCCACTTCCAAATTATGATGTTCCTGTGGCAAACGAGGCCAATGTGAACACTGAAATTTCTACTCACTAAGAAAATAAGGAAGATGCTGCTATCGTTGTCCAGCCTCTGCCTTTGATGTTAGTTGATCTTTAGCATTCTGATTTTCAAGCTTTTAGTTGTAACTTAAGAAAATACTCTAGTGTATGTTTGTACTAGTCGTATGGCTATGGATATTAATTTTGGTTATGCCTTCAATTTTTATGACTTCTCATTACATTTACTTATATACAGGGCTTCGATATTTTGGTTGATCATGAATTTTTGAAACTAGTTGATTTTATGGGATCTACCAATTAATTTTAAGATTGGTACAGATTTTCTCCATATGATTTTCACTGCCCCATTAGATTGATTCGAGCTACTCAGTCTTTAACTAAGGAATATAATAAGCTTGTTTCTTCTGATTGCTTCTCTCATATGGATTTACTCCCCTTATGCATCAGATGGCAACTTCCTATTTCCGATCCTTTCCATTTTCTTCCACAACATGTCAATGAAGTAAGTTTGTTCCCGATGGTTACAATGTTGAATTCCTTGGCAAGGATATTGTCGTGGTTTAGTTGATCTTGAATTTGATGGTGTTTACATGTGTTGGCTTAACCTCCCTGCCTGTGTCCAAGAATGGGCATTATATTTGGGCATTTTTTTGAAGTACATGCTCCTGGGTATTAATGACCTTGAAGCAAAGTGGGACAAGAAGGTGAAGGACACCCAGGATGTTGTGCGTGATTTATGATGGATTTACAATGAGCATAACGGTTTTATTCACCTTCAACGGTTAACCATGGTGAATATGCTTTGTCAACAGGAGGAGGCTAGAAATTATGCTGCAAGTAAGACTTGCGAAGCCCATCAGAAAATACTAATCATTGATAAACAATGTACTCGCCTTGACAAATTGTTTGATCGGTTGAAGGAAAAGCAGGATGAATGAGATCACCTTTCATCTTCTTCTATTGGTTGGCAAAGTAAGTTTGACGAGCAGTTTTCTATCAACACACAGCTACAAAGAAACAATGTGGAGCTCTTTGGTGAGTGTGACCAGCTTGATAAGTCTGTGCACCAACTTGAGCAGGCTTGTGTTGAGTACAAAGATAAAGTCCAGGCTCTCCCTTCGTCATCTCGAAGAACTACTGGTCATGATCTTACTATGGAAATTGGTGGACAGAGGATTAACTTATATGAGGTTGTCCGATTACATATTCGGTGCCTAGAAGAGGAAGTACAAAACTTTAGGGCTGAGATGCAAAGATATGAAGAAATTGTTAACGTTATGAGTATGCAGCTGCATCATAAGGAGTTCGGCCCTATGACTGACTTCAAGGCTTATTATATCTTGTTCATATGGAGTGAAGGGGTCTAATACGCCATCCTGCTTATTTACACATGAAATGGCGGTACGACCACATTGTTAGTGAGGAGCGTGATGTTGAAGAAAAATGGCACAGGGCTGATCAGTCCTATCGCAAAGTGGAACACAATCGCAGTTGTAGTGGTTTATCATCTTCTGGATCATCAAGAGCATCTAGGCGTAGATAGATATTTTGTTTTAAACTACTTCGTCTTTCTTGTTCTACTCTAAATAATTTATTTGTGATTTGTAAACTTTCGTGATTATTATCACTTAATAAGCTATCTTCCGCCAATGCTTATGCTGGCAACTATTTACCGGTTGTGTGAGTCTTGTGATTGAGCTTGCGAAGCTACGTGGTTCCTAGCTTGCTCGTATCTCATTGATTATATTTAATTTGTTGTGCTTTCCTATCTTTTTGCAAGATCTATAGCTTGCATGTTTAGCATCGAAGCTATAAGATCTATTGCTTGCATATTTCAGAGCTTCAAAGTACAAGATCTATTACTTGCTTGTGTAACTTTTATAAGAAAATATGCCCTTATGCAGATCTATAGCTTGAGATCATAAGGTTCGTAAAGATGTAAGATCTAAAGCTTGCAAGTATCGGTAGTTGTGCAAGATCTATAGCTTGCAGATGTATGATTTACAAAGTTGTAAGCTCTATAGCTTGCAGTTCGTAAGGTTCGCGAAATTGTAAGATCCAAAGCTTGCAAGTATTGGTGGTTGTGCAAGATCTATAGCTTGTGGATGTAGGATTTGCAAAGTTGTAAGATCTATAGCTTGCAGTTTAATGTTTTTATGACACACGTGATTGTGTTCGACCTTTGACCATTGAAAGGCCTTGTTTCGCTGATTGCAATGTGCTAAAGGTGTGTTATCATCTAAAATTTGCAAGTAGCGAACTAAAAATGTAATTATGGCCCAGAATGATGGTTTTTATAATATAATACTGTGATAATGTCGCCTTGGGAATAAAAGAACGGATAGAACCAATTATAATCTCATGGTTTCTATACAACTAGATGCTGGCTATCTGTTTCCCCAATTGTAGACATAGAATCTTCTCAAATTAATCATGTTCCATGTGTTGGGGACATTACTACCGTCTAACCTTTCTAGCTCGTAAGTGTTGGATTTGTGAGCCTTCGTGACCTTGTAAGGTCCTTCCTACTTGGGCATAGCTTTCCTCATTCTTCTGCCTAGCTTGCCTCGTTCTTTCTTAACACAAGATCACCAATCTGAAACTGCTTTCTTTAACCTTCTGATTGTAAGCACTAGCCACTCTTTCCTTATAATTAGCCTCTGTGATCGCTGCCAATTCTCTTTTTTCTTCTAGCTCATCTAAGTCCAAGCTCATTCTGCCCAGATTGTCTTCCTCTCTGTAATCGCATACTTAAAGGCTTGAATTACCAATTTCCATGGGTATCACGGCTTCATGACCGTAGACCAAACTGTAAGGCCTTTTCCCAGTTGGTTCTCGAACGGTCGTTCTATATGACCATAAGGTGTTGGGTATTTCATTAGCCCATGCTATTTGCTTCCTCTCCAATCACTTTTGAATTCCTTGAACGATGGTCCTGATTGTTACTTCTACTTGTCCATTAGTTTGGGGATGCGCTACAAATGTAAACTTTGGAGAATCCCCAGCTTCGAACACCAATCAGTGAAGGTACCACTTGTGAACTGTTAGGCATTGCCCGTGACAATAGTATGTGGCACCCCTTTCCCGTGTTGGTCCTACACATTTATCCATGGGGATAGAAAGCCTTTCTTGTATAAGATTCCTCCTTCGTAGACCTAGTTGTGAGATCGCAGCTCCAACTTCTTAGCATGTTTGGTGTCTGCTGGTAACTTTCCTTTTGTGAGGTACTCTATTAGTGGCATCATCCATCTTACTTCATCTGCTGAATTGATGACACAGTTGTGATCGTTGTGCTTCTGACTAGAATGACTTCCACTCTTACATCTATGTGTTTGTTCAATGAATCGAGCCCAGCAGTTTCTAGCTTGCTTTGGATCTGGGCATGAACTGGATGTCAAAGTACTCAAGCTGGGTAATGAGCTGTCGAACCCTTCTTAAGTATTTTACCAGCAGTTCTTCTCTCACTTCGTAGTCTCCCACACTTGTTAGACTACTATTTGGAAGTCACTGAATCCTTGGACACTCTTGACTTTCATTCTCACCGTAAAGTACATACCACATATTAACGTCCCATACTATACTTCATTTTTTTATCAGTGGGAAGTTGAAACGGGGTGAGTATTTTTGCTCCCTACCTTCCGGGTCAGCTAGCAGTAATCCTACGGCACACCCTTCCTTGTTGGACGCTCCATCTACAAATAGCTTCCACACGATATATGCCCACTTCAACTTGCCTTTATCTACTATAAGATTGTCATGTGTGTTTGCATCTTGCGCATCTTCGCTTGTCATCTCTGTGATGAAATCCGCTAAGGCCAGAGCCTTGATTGATGTCTTTTGCTGGAATCGGATCTCATGTTGTCCTAGTTCGAGAGCCTATTTGGTCATTCTATTGGATGCTTCAAGTTTGGGTCAGGATGTTCTTGATTGGGAAATCCGTATAGACAACGATCCGATGACCATGAAAATAGGTTCGCAACCTTCTTGCTGAGTATACCAATGCTAGAGTTAGCTTTTCAACAGGAAAGTACGCCATTTCTACTCTTTGTAATATTCTACTGATATAGTAGACTAGAATTTGTTTTTGGCCTTCCTGGCACACAAGAACTAAACTTACTGCATTGTGCGAAACTGCCAAGTACAAATAAAGAGTTTCCCCGAAGACTGGTGACTTCAATGTCAGCAACGTTTAGAATTGGTCTTTTAACGCCTCGTATAATTTTTGACACTCTTCGTTCTAGCTAACTTCTTGATCATCTTCAATATTTGGAAGAGTGGGAAGTTTTTTTCAAATGCCTTTGAACGAACCTTCTGAGTGCTGCCAAAGATCTCATTAATATTTTTACCTCTTTAACTGTTCTTGGTTGGGGAAGATTTACTATAGCTTATATTTTCTCTGGGTTAGCTTCAATCCCTTTGGAAGACACCTTTTAGCCTAAAAAAGTTCCAGCGCCTACTCCAATGATACACTTCTTGGGATTGAGCTTCATCCTGATGTTGCGTAAAGTATCCAGAGTTTCTTTCAACATGTGGCAAAGTAACTAACCCTTCTGTTTTTCATAACCATATCATCAGCATATGCTTCCACGTTCTGCGCTATTTGATCGTGATATATACTATCGATCACTCTATGATATGTTGCTCCTGCATTTTTAAGTCTAAGAGGCCTTTTCACGTAGGAGAATGTTCCAAAGCTTGTTATAAATGTTGTTTTTTCTGCATCCTCTGGATCCATCATTATTTTGTGGTACCCTTTATACGCGTCCAAAAAGGATAGAACTTTGTAGCCCGACATTGCTTCGACTAGCTGATCAATCTTAGGCAACATGTAGCAATCCTTTGTGCATGCTTTGTGTAAATCAATGAAATCTATACACATCGCCATCATGCGTCTGATTTTTTCACCATTACCAAGTTCGTTAACCATTTTGGGTAGATAACCTCCTTCAATATACCTTCCTGAATCAAGGTTGTGACTTCTTCTTAAACTGTCTTCTCCCTATCACTAGTGAAGCTTCACTGCTTCTTTTTGACTGGCTTAATCAAGTTACTAATATTCGAGGAATGAGTAGCGATGCTTGGATCAACCCCTCCCATGTTCTGGACGCTCCATGCAAATGTATCCCTATGACTTTGTAGGAATTGTATTACCCTCTCTTTTTCTGGTACTGGGAGATTTTTTTCCTATCTTAATACACCTAATATCATCTTGGCCCTCCAAAGTTAGCAGCTTAGCTTCCTCCCTCAAATCAAGGTTCCTGATGGCCAAGTGATCCCACCTTGGACATAGTGTTGTCCATCTTGGTTTTCTCTGTACTTTTCTCTTTCTTCATCGCGATCACCATGCATTGCCTTGTCGTTTGTTGATTTCCCCTTATCATTGCAATTCTATCCAGAGTTGGGAATTTCATTACTAGGTGGTACTGGGACCATATTGCCTTTGATGCATTCATCCAAGGCCTTCCAATGATGGCATTAAACGTACATGGCACATCCATGACCACAAAATCACACATAAATAGTACAATGTCGATCATTGTCCCCAATCGTAACAGGCAGTTGTATATTGCCTAACGGTGTTTCTACTCGTCCTGTAAATCTGACCAGGGAGAACGTGGCTTCTTTAAGTCAGTTCGCTTAAGCTCTAACCTATCGAAGCAATAAACAAAGAGTATCTCAACTTTAGCAACGATAACCGTTGGGTCATTATGTGGCAAAGTGTTGGGGACTGCATCTTCTTCAGTAAATGTGATCGCTTCGTCTGGGTGGATCCTCTCATCAATAGGCTTTTGTGGAGGGGGGGAATATCTAGCATTGGCTTTCCAAGAATTATTAAACATCGATTCGATTGTTCCATGTATGAACATGATGGATTTTTCTGGAACTTCATCCGCCATGTCGTCGCTGTAACTACTGTTATCATTATTTTCTGATTTTTAACAAGTGAGCTCACCGTTCCTTTGCTTTGTGCAACAGGGTTCCCTATTTTTTTAGCTTCGTTATACCTGCTTCCTCCATCTTCCTTCTTATATTGGCTCAGTTTACCATTCCTTAGGTTTTCCTCAATTTGCCCCCTCAAATCCCTACAATATTTGATATCGTGGCCATGGTCTTTCTGGAAGGCCCAATAAAATTCTCTGGAACTTTTTCTGGGGGTGCCATCATTGGTGGTGGATCACAAAAAATCTCCATATTCGCCTGCCATTGTTCTTTTCTTGAATTTGTCAGAGTATTTTCTTGGCTTGATGTTGCCTGCATTCCCGGTTCTCTTCCTTTAAAAGGGATGTTTCCCTTTCCCTTCTTCATGAACCCCTTCTGTGAGTCTTTAATCATTATTTTTACTCCTTGTTCTCGCTCTATTTTGCGATTATTTGACTCTTCTATCTGGACGTGCTGCTTTATCATTTTTTTGTAAATCTCTCGGGTTTTTGGGCATGTTCTTTTTTAACTCTTTGTAGAATTCACCAGATTGCATGTCTCCTGTGAATGCTCCCAACGATGATTGAAACGATAGATATTGAGCTTGTAAGCTCCCAGTGATAAACCTATTATGATACTCTGCTAGAGTTTCATCGCTTCGCTGAGCTATGTTGTTCAAATCTGCAATTGTTTTTGTGAACTATTTTTTCTGGTAGAAACATCCCAAAAATAGATCTGACAATTCCGCCCACGATTTGATACTTCCATTTGGAAGGTCTTCATACCATGTGATCGATGTTCTCGATAAGAAAATGGGAAATGTCTTTCAAACTAGCTCAATGTTTGCATCTTGAAACCTCATGCTATTTCGGTAAGAGTGTAGGAACTCTTTTGGATCTGTGGTCCCATCATAGATTTTAACATGAAGAGGGAGCTTGAAGTCCTTTGGCATTTTGTAATATCGAAGATGCGATGCTAGGGGTGACTTGTCTTCATCTTCATCTGTCACTATGTCTCGTAACTCCTCCTTATATTTAAGATTTTTGCGCTCTTGACTTATTTTATTATCCACTCCCTGCGATTTGGGCTTGAGTGTTGTCAAAAACTGATTGTAGAGGCTCTCTCTATTCGCTTCCAATAATGCCGCGAATGCCCTCCTTTCTTTCTCCTGGGTTGTGTTAGAAGATTTTGCTTCTTCTTCATCCTCTGTATCTTCCATGTTGCATTCTCTCTCTCTCTACTAGGAATATCTTGGTCTTGTATGTTCTTGTTACGCCCAACTGTGTGTTCTTGGGTCTGATGGTTGTGGCTTTTCTCACTTCTGGTGAACACCATTGTTTACTTGAAAGATCTTAGAACCTAGAAAAAAATTTGGTCCCCACAGTCAACACCAAATGATGTGGTTAATTCGTCAAGTAGAACACTACCGTTCACCTCGTATATTCTTCTTCCTACAAAATAGATCCCATAAGTGATTCTGGGGAAAAGGCTCCAACGATCTAGTCAGTCTCCTCTCCAGGGAATTGGAATTCCTCGGTATAGTAATGCTTACCTTCTTCAGCATTGCTTTTGTTGTATTTATAAGAGTTCACCGTCGTGGCTCCTTATTTCTCTCATCTGAGAACGTGGTTGTACCACAATCCTTATAACTCCGGTTTGTGGCCAAAATCACCAATCATGGCTTAATCGTGTCTCCGCATTTGTCGGTTTGTAATCGCATGCTTCAGACCAGGCTCCACTTTTATCGCTTCGTCGGCCTTATCTGTGTTTGTTCTTTGGGTTGGGCTTATAGACCAATGATGGCAGGTATAGGCTACGTATACACCAACATTAAAATCTCTAATTTGAAAGATGTGACTGGAGTACCGAAGAAGCTGGAGAAACCATTAGCTAAACTCAACAGGAGAGAATTTAAGGCAATAGGTGAGAAATTTGAGATTTGTAAAAAATCTATGAAGAGGCACAAAAACAGTTGGATACAAATCCACTATCACTGAAAGCACAAGAGTTGGAACTGCAAACCAGTAGAGAAAATGAAAATAATGCAGGAGGCAGAATTTAAAATTTTACAGTAGAATGGCAAGGTTGAATGGTTGAATGGGTGAATGAGGGAGATAGACCCTCGAAATTATTCTATGCAGAAGTGAAAGATAGACAATAAAAAAACCAGTTGGTGACTTTGAAAAAATATGGAAAATGGATATCTGCACAGGGAGAAATTGAAGTGTATCAGGTTTATTATTTTGCTTATCACCTTGGAAAAGAGATCAAAACCAAGATGTTGCATTAGAGAGTTGTCAATTTTTGAAATACTCTAAGTATACAGCAACAGGTAACTTTGATCAAGCCAGTAACTAATAATGAGGAAATGAAAGCATTAAAAGGCATTAATTCTTCTAAAAGCCCTTGGATTGATGGATATTCAAGTTTGTTCTTTCAGAAGACTTGGAGTATTATGAGTCATAATCTGATTAAACCAGTGAAAGGGTTCTTTTTTGGCAATGAAATCCCCGAAGTCCTTAGTAGTGCGGTGATTACATTAGTACCAAAGGTAAAACAACCTCAGGTAGCTACTATTTTTGCCCTATGGCCTGTTGTTCAGTCATTTAAAATATAATAACTAAAATCATTAGTGAGAACGGGATGGACCTAAGGTTGTAATCTTCTTCGTACATGTCCGGCAGCTTTATGTTGACGCCTACAAGATGGAACTATAAAAGATGCTTGTTCGGGTCTTCAACGGCCATAACATGGAATGTGGGCAAACACTGGATCATCCTTGAATTAAGCTCACAAGTCACATTAGCTGGGAGTGGTGGAAAGATAATGCAAAGAGTTAATTCTCCAAGTTTGGAGCCATCAACTCCCTAAGTGTTCTATTATCTTCAGCTATTAGATTAATTGTCTCACTCTCAATACCAACTTCACTTGGCTCTCGTGGAACCTCCTCGTTCACACTTATCTTTCTTATCCTCCTTCTACCTGCTTTTTGAGGTAAGCAATGTAAGGTTCCTAAGTTCGTGGTATGGTTGTGTACCATAAACAAGGAATAATACAATACTCGTCCTTAGCCAAACACTACCAAACAGTATTCAAAAACTCCAAGATAAGATCAACTATTTCTCAACACAAAAACCAACTAATTACAAAAATAAAAATACAAGCTACTCTACCGACTAATTATGCTGGTAGCGGTGCCAAAATTTGACATGCACCAGTGGGGTCATTCTTTTGGAGTTTACCCACAGGCCCTGAGAGGTCAAAGATAAATATTTGTTTGTTTCTCCCGACCTTACTCCTAACTACGATGAACGTAGCTAGTGGCAAGTCCAGGTTCGCCCATAGAGATACTAGTGTCTAAGGGTTAGCCAAACACAACTCACTCTCGGACGTCACCTTAATCGTGTGTCGGGAATAACTAGTACCAACAAGGGGGCTTGTGTGAACTAATAGCTACAGGCATGAAAGTAAAACGATATAAACTATAGTTTAACTAATCTTGGGGGTTATTTGCATCACGTGATTTCCGTAAAGATTTGATCCTAGACTCTAATTCAAGCAACTATTTCCCTACCCCGGGAACTCCCATTGTCTGTCATACAATGGGTTTGCCCCCTCCTTAACATCACACCTCCTCTGTAACTTGCTAGGGCACGCTTCGCTACTGACTGCCCCTGCAGCTCCCTCTGGGGCTAACCCACCCCCGCAGCTCACTCTGGGGCTAACCCGCCCACGCTCATAGTAACTATAGTTTGCGTAGGTCGCAACAGTTAGATGTGAGAGTGAACTTAATCATAAAATTAGGACCTCCACTATGAGTACCCATCCTAGACCTCAATAGGAAAAAGACATGAATACCTTGTGATAACTCTAGAGTCTGTGCCACCCTAGATGCTACAAACCAAAAATGCTCAATTATTGGGATAAGCCGAGGCTTCCCCCGTTAAAATTTTAATAACATCAACATGGTAGGTCTGATGCTCCTAACATGAAATTCCTCATATGACTAGCCAATTAATATTATTGTCTATTGTCATACCGGCACTCACAGGGGGGATCTAACTCATACATCCTTTCGATGCTCGCAAGACTACCATAGCGCCAGTAATCCAACACTCCCAAATTAGAATTTAAAGCCTAGCACAATATCATGAAAGAAATAAATCAAGTGTTCATCTTAACATACTTCATAGCATAAATCATAATCAGAAATTAATCTACAAATTAAGCACGATATTTATAACATGAAAAAATAGGGTGAATATAACAAGTCTCACATATCATGTTAATCGTGCTTAAAATAATTATCCAAAGAAAATAAACTACTCTACTAACATTATATCAATGGTAATCATTGAAATAGATGACATGAATCTAAGTAGTAAATGAAGAGATCAGAGAGAAAACCCTAGAGAGGATTCTCTTAGCATGTCTTCCTACCTAACACACTAAAAATGAACTAACTACTCCCTCTGTCCCAATTCAAGCTGCAATTTAACTATTCATTCAGTCAAAATTTCTTAACTTTGACCATACAATTGAATTAGTATACAAATATAAAAACTATTGTGTTATACCATGTTAGATTCGGTATAACATATATTTTCAAAATATAAACTTTTCACAAGTTTTAATTATCCTTAATGAAAGATATTAAGGATCAAACATTTTTCAAGTCAACTGTTAAAAGTCAAAGTGTGTTGCTTGAAATGGGATAGAGGGAGTAACTCTTTTTTTAAAACTGTATGAGGTTGAAGGCTATATATATAGTATAGGTCAAATGGGCCTTAAAAAGTCCTAGTTGGAAAATCCTAGTGCCACATTGGCACGGATCATGCAAGATTGCACAGCACGTCCCATGCTATATTGCATAGGACGTAGTCTAGAAGCACTATTTTCTGGAACTGATCGGATAGGTCGTGCAAGTTTGCATGGCACATCATCTGGAGCTTGATTCTTTGGATTCTGAGTGCACGTGACGTGCATATTTGCACAACCCATCGACTTGACTTTCAAAATCTCCAGCTCTTCGTGCAGGGTCTGTGCAAGTTTGCACGACCCATCCTAGGATCCGCTTCTTCTGGAATGGATGATGGCACATGCCATACCATTTTAGGCTTCTCATGTTTTTTCTTCAACACTTTCAAACTTGACTTCTTTCCTTCCACCCTTCTATCTTCTACCACATTTTTACTCGTGGCCTTCAGTCTTCTACCAATTTTGCAATTGGCCATTATTAACCTACTCTGAAGTGCTTACAAGCAATCTATAAATAAGGTCACAAAACAAGATACAGACGCTCGTAAGGACAAAACCCCCATTAGGCTCACAATATGCTACAAAATGAAGGGTTTAGATAAGAAAACAAAAATCTCCATCTAAATCCCTTATGATGTAAACCTAGCAGTTTACCCACAAAAACATATCAAAAGAGATGTTAAATGCCTTAAGAAATACATGCATTTGACGTTTCATCAGGGTGACCTCCTGAGAACACCCAAACGATGCACCACCAATGGATCATCGCACTAGAGCCAGAACCACCACGATCTCACCGTCATCGACACCTGCAGTCAAGAAACCACAACGGGGACCACCGACACTGTCCTATAATGCTAGATATCCCGATCAATAAATTTCTCTAATATTGACAATTCTTGATAGGGGTGTGGTTTAACTCTGAACCTCTATGTTATAGAGAGTGTGGATTACCACTGAACCAAAGCCCAATTCACCGAAGTCCTTTATCCATTATCCTTTTCTCTTCTCTCTTCATTTATTTCTTCTCATATATGTTTCTTAAACCCAAAGTTTGCATGGGTTTTCTTAGATTATAGTAGATTAATATTTTGTAGCATTTGTTAAACATGTTTAATTAGAGACTTGTGAGATTATTATATTCATCCTATTTATGCCTTTGTTATCACTATTATCTTGTGCTTTAATGCCCATGGCTACAATTATTCATGATTAAGGTTAGGATATAAAAATAATTTAGATTATTGCATGATTTAGCGCTAGGCTCTGAAATGAACCAAGGAAGGTTTTGTCTTTTTGTCGGGTTTGGTTAAGGGTCAATGTGAAAGTCATGTTTAGGAGTGACAACTATGCATGACTGCTACTTCTTTGATTATATTAGGCTTCAATACTTACTTGGGTTAATCTATTAATGATACATTAGTTATATGGTGAATGAGCTGGTAATGTTATTGATTTTGCTGGGGTCGTTGGGTAAGTTTGAAGGGCATATTCATTTTTTGTAGCAACTAGGTGAACGATAACCCTGGAGATAATATATGTGGTACTAATGTTCTAAGTGGTACAATTTGAGCTTATAATGGGTATTCACGGTGGATCTCGATGAGCCATGCTACCCCCAGGTTTAATCTACTGTGCATTGTCGGGTTTTTTAACCCTGGGAGAGGGCTTGTGGTGGCAGTGTAAAGTGCACCGCTAGCTATATCCGGAGAGGGGAGAGTTTGAGAAAGGGGTAGAACTAGGATATTAGTCATTGTGACAGTTTTCGGTAAATCACTCTCTCCACACAGTGTGATAAAGTATAAATTAGGAATCCCATCTCTTATGTGAATAGGAATCGAGGATTAATTCCAAACATTAAACATCTGAAGCAAAGGCCCCCAAGGCGCTTTAGTATTATATATACCTTCTTATTTAGATTTTCATGTTATTAGCCTTTAATTAGTTTATAACTCACAACCCCTCTCTCCGCCCCCCCCCCCTTGGTGATGAACACGCCTACTTGCTGATGCTCATGTGTGTTACTACGTGAGTCCATCATTTAAATCTATTTTCCTTTGAGGACGATGTCTAAATTTACCACTAGCTACTATTTTAGTAGTAAGAGGTAATTAGGGTAGCAACAGTACAAATATTATCTTTGATCACAACACTCGAGTTTTCAACGGTGCTCATCACTATGGTACAAGGATTTTTCTGATCATGATATTTCCATGCTTTTGAGTGTTTTTTCTCAAACCGACCCACGCGACTATCGTGCGACTGTTAAGGATCCAGATTGGGTTACCGCTATCGATTTTGAAATAGTAGCACCTCGGACTCAGCATACTATGGAGTTGGTCCCACGCCATTCGCATATAAATGTGGTTGGATCATAATGGGTGTTTCTTTGGAAGTTTAAGGCCGGTGGTTTGATTCATTTTCATAAGACTTATTGCTTAAAGTTTTTCGCAACTTCCAAATTTTCACTATGATCACACTTCATTCCTATGGTCAAGGCTTATACGGTTTGCACCGCCTTATCTCTTATTGTTCTTCGTAAGTGGACGTTGCATCAGTCGGACGTCATGCCTTCTTAAATGGTGCTCTTGACTCGCCGGTCTACATGGAGCAGCTTGTTGGTTAATTACAAGGATCCTATATGTTCTGCTTATTTTTATCGGTTGCAAAAGGTTATCTATTGTTTGAAACATGCTCCTAGTGCTTGGTTTCAACGCTTAAACTCCTTTCTCATTAGTCTTCACTTGCAGGTCATCAGACACTTCATTATTTGTGTTCGTAAAAGGTGACTCCTTACTTTATCTCTTGGATTATGTTGAAGATATCATTCTCACGTGAAATGGTGGTGCTCGCATTCATAAGTTTATTAATTGTGTGATTCATGAGTTTGAGATAACGGATCTTGGCACCTTACAATATTACTTGGGTTTTGAGTTTGTTCCTACTTTCGACAGCTTATTCCTTGGTCAAACAAGATATGCCAAGGATATACTGCCTCAAGCTGTTATGATAGATGTTCCTATCACCACTCTGCTTGTGGCTTATTCTCAGCTCCTTCGCTCTTCCAGCAAGCCATTTTGTAATCCCACGCTTTAACATTCCCTGGTTGGCGCACTTTAGTACTTGGCAATCACATGTCCCGAATGGTCTTATGTTAACACAATTAGTCAGCTTATGTAGGCACCCACTGCAACCATTTCCAAGTTGTCACTTAGATTTTGCGCTATGTTCGTAGTAATCTTCGTTACGACTTGATTTTCCACACAAATCTGGCCGTCCCCTTATGTACTATAATTGGTGCTGATTGTGCTCACTGTTTGGAGACTTGTAGGTCCACATATAGTTTTGCCATCTTTCTTGGCGGTAATCCAATTTCTCGGAGTGCTAAGAAGCAACCTACGATGTCTCGTTCCTAGCTTGGAATCATAATATCGTGTTATGGCCAATATTGCAGCGGAACTAGCTTGGATAATGAATCTTCTCAATGATTTTCATGTGACGATATTTGCGCCTGTTATATTGTCGTGTGATAACAATAGTGCTCTCTTTCTTGCTTAGAATCATATTTCGCATTAGAGAGTCAATCACGTTGATATTAATCATCATTTTGTGCGTAAAATGGTAGCTTCCGGAAAGGTTAAGGTAATTTATGTTTCTTATGATCTTCACCATGCGGACATCTTTACAAAGGGTTTATTTCGTCCTCATTTTGAAATTTTTGCGTTCCAATCTCTGTGTTGCTAGTAACCTTACGATTCGCTTGAGGGGGTAATAGAGTTAAAGAAGAAATAGAAGAAGGATAAAGACCGAATCATTTTCGTGATTGATTTGTAATAATACATTCCAAGTATAATCGTACTCTTTGCTCACCTACAAATATCAATACACACATTCCCAACAATTATAAATGTTTCATTCTATTGGATTATAGTGAACTAGTTTTAGGTCTAATAATGCTCTGCAGATGATGAGTCGTTGTATCAGCGTTGTAAGGGATACTTTTAATGTGGTTGAGTTTCATGTTAGCAGATTAATTTAGAAGATATCGGTTAACTATTGTAGTTGTTCCAACACATTTATAGTAAATGCTAAATTTGAGTTAAATCATTGGCATTATTATCTCATCGCAAGCAATTTAGCTTTTCAATACTTATGTTCCAAGAAGACTGTAGTTAATTAAAAAAAAGAAAAAAAAGAAGAAGAAGAAGATTGTAGTTAAGATGTTGCGTTGAATGTGGAAGCGTAGTTGAAACGGATCAAATTACAGAAGAGCAACAAAGCTTAACTTCTTCTACTCTTATGTTTTTCTTCCAAAAAATAGCAAATTCTTCATCTCTTCTTTCTAAAAACTTCTTCAATTATTTTCCCCTCAAAAGCAAGAGAATGATCGGATGTGCTATCAGGAAGTCTCACGTATCATCGAGCCTTTGCCGAGTCAAAATCTTCTCTCAATCTTCTTTGGTCCACTTTATCAATGCATGTTTGACTATAAATTTCAATTAGTATATATATACCAATGTCATTATGTAAATATTATTAGATTCTCTACAATATGTATTTTAAAAATATACACTATTAATATACGTAGCTAAAGTTATCGGTGGTCAAACAGAATCTGAAAAAGTTGATAAAAAAGTGTGCAGAAATGGCTGGGACAGATAGAGTACTTTTTCGGATATTGCTAATTCAATCGAGCATTTTTTTTGTTGTCATTCGAATGCAAAAGAAATGGCATAAATGGATTTGAGTAATTAACGACGGCATCATCTTCCTGAACTTCTGCTTGGGAAGATTGCAAGAGGAATCACTAGACTAGAACTCCTCGCCTTTATGTTTTTTTTTTTGAACAAAACAGTCAGACCTTATATTATCATCATCGCAGTTTGGTTTACATATCCTACGCCTAATACATGACGAGTTAGATTGTGGGCATTCATTACCACCGATCTTGGGACCTTCATGATGTGGATTTTAGTAAAAACTATTGCTAACATTATAATATTTCTAAGTAGTCCCTGTAAACCTGGTGGTACATTTGGGAAGTTGTTATTGTGATTCAGAGCCATCTCGCAGTCTGTCCTTAGGCAAATGTGTGTTGTTCCTCGCTTCCTTGCATCTGCCATAGCTTCGTGGATTGCGATGAGTTCAGCTTGGACTCCAGATAGAGCCTGGATGTTCCTCGCTCCATTCCACAAGTTTCCCCATGCGTGTTGGGTCGCCCACCAAGCAGCTGCTGCCTTTCCGTCCTGGGCTCTGAACGCTACGTCTGTGTCAATGCACATCCAGCTGGTATAACCTTGGTCTAGATGATTTCCTTGTGAGAACCATAATAATTGAATCTCATCGACTAAAGCACTTCTAGGGTAACTGGTTGGAAAAGAAATTGTTGCTTGTTCCAAAAGTAATTGATCAGAACTGGGATCCTCCAAAGGCCTTATTCCCTTCTTAATTCCTTCTACCTGCATATCCTTGATTATCTCTTGGACCGTATCAACCCTTACTACTTGTTGAGCAATTGTAGCTTTGTTTCTGGCGCACCAGATTGCCCAAATAACGATGCATGTGAGGTTGATGTCCTCGATCACTGGTGCTAATTTGAACCAAGCTATAAGCCAGGTTTTTAGTTGGATTGGATTCCCCTGTTGAAAATCAAAACTCAATCTTGACATTCCAGATTCATCTTGAGAACTCACACTCGAGTATCATATGTGTTGGTGTTTCCCTTCTAAAGTGACACATTTGGTATATAGACGATACCTCCATATTTCTTTTCCTTAGTGCAGGTCCTGTTGGTGCTGCATTATGGGCATGTCTCCAAACCAGAAACTTTACTTTCTCTGGGACTGTAGAGCTCCACAGTCTCTTCCAAAATTGATGATCTGATTCCTTATTTCCAACAAGAGTTGAGGCCGATGGTTTACGTCTGACTTTAGAATTCCAGGATTCATGGTAACCACTCTTGACTGTATATTTCCCAAGCCAATCTTTATCCCAATATTGGAAATCCTTTTGTCCAAAAGGTTGAACGGATAAATGTGTCCCTGCGATCTCGTTAACTATTTCCTTGCTGAAGAAAAGTCTGAGTAATGGTAACCGCCATTGCTTGGTATTATCAATAAGATCACTCACCTTGAAACCGAGTTGTGGAATCAGTTGTCTGTCATACCTTATAGAGTTATTGCGGTTAGGGATCTACTCATCCAGGATATTTATGTTGTGTCCATTGATCACCTACCATTTGAGACCTGTCCTGAGTAGATCTCTACCCCATAAGATACCCTTCCATCCCCACGTTGCGCCTTGCTTGAGTTTGATTGTCAGGAAATCATCATTCCTACAGTACTTATTTAAGAAAAACCTAGAGAAAAAGGATTGTTTGTCACTAACTAGCTTCCAAGATAGCTTTCCTAATAGAGCTTGGTTCATCTGTTCTGTGGATCGCATTCCCAGGCCCCCTTTCAATTTTGACTGGCAGATAGATTCCCAAGACTTCCAATGTATCCCTTTCCCATCAATGTCTCCTGCCCAAATAAATCTGGCTAAGTGGCTATAAATGTTTTTGCGATAGTTGACGGTATTCGGAATGTACTGAGTGTGTATTGGGTTATTGATGCTAATACATGTTTGCTGAGAGTAACTCTTCCTGTTACGGACAAATCCCCTGTGGTTTTAACTCTCCGAATCATCTTGTGGAACAAACTAACTTTTGACCCTGCAAAATTCATGTTGTGACCCAAGAACTTGCCATTGAGTAAGTCCCCAAATATTCTGAAAGTTTGTCTTAGGTTTTCCTTAGTGCTTGGCCCTGTGTTTGGGCTGACTAGTAGTGCAGACTTTTGAAAATTTATTCGTTGTCCGGAATAAGTAGCAAAAAGATTAATTGTCTGCGCCAATTTTATCGACCCTTCTTCCGAGATGTTGAAGAAAAGGATGCAATCATCTGCAAACATAAGATGTGATACAGACTGGACAGAGCGTCCTATCCTGATACCTGGGCATACTGCTTGAAAAGCTCCAGATGTTATCATTGATGAAAAAGCTTCCTGGCAGAGATTGAATAGGAAAGGTGAAAGTGGGCAGCCTTGTCTGATTCCCTGTTTAGGCAGAAAGGAAGATGAAACGGACCCATTAAACTTTATAGAGTAAGAAACTATTGTGACACATTCCATAACCCATCCTATCCATTTGCTGGGAAATCCCATGTGTATCATCATCTTCTCCAGGAACTCTCAGGATACCTGATCATAAGCCTTACTCATATCAATTTTCATGGCTGCCACCGCCTGCTTTCCTGACTTCTTCTTGTGAATATATTCGATGAGTTCATGCACTACTAATGAATTTTTTATTATAGATCTTCCTTGCACAAAAGCCGATTGACTGATATGAGAAACCCCAGAACTTTTTTAATTCTGTTGGCAATGATCTTCGCAATGATCTTGTAAGTAACATTACACAGGCTTATCGGTCTCAGGTCCGCTGGTTCTGTCGGACATATGTTCTTCGGTATTAGGACAATGTGTGTATGATTCCACTCACTTGGCATGATTGATGTATCAAAAAACCTCTGTACCGCTATTGTGACCTCATCCCCCACCTCTGCCCAATAATGCTGATAGAAACCCGGAGGTAAACCATCAGATCCCGGAGCCTTCCATTTTCCCATTTGGAAGATTGCTGTTTTAATCTCCTGTGGACTTACTGGATATTCTAGCTCTCTCTGTTGGAGATAATCTACCCTTTTAGTTATGAGGTTCAGGATATCCTGCACGTTTGAATCTCCAAAAGCATCTTGGGGCATAACAGATTCAACGACAAAAACAGAGCTTACATGGTTGAAGACTAAATGTTGAAGGTCTTCTGGTTTGGAGATCCATTCCCCCATGTCATTCTTTAGCTGGGAAATGTAGTTTCTTCCTTTCCTCTTTTGCGACCATTGGTGGAATAATTTCGAATTTTTATCACCCTCTAGGCGCCACATTGCCTTTGCTCTTTGTCTCCAATAATCATCCTGCATGGTTAGAAGTTCCTCCAGCTCTTTTGTTTTACAGCGCATGCCATTTGTATCTTTCTGTCGTTGCTTTGCTCCTAGTTGTTCCTTGACCTTCCTTACTCTGTATTCCAGTTTGCCCACGTTTTCCTTGGCCCAATTGTGCAGCCTTGTTGTGGTTTCCTTTAGCTTCATATTGAAACCAGATGCACAGTTGATATCCAATGTTGTTGTAGATAATACTCCTTGTATTTGAGGGGCGCCAAACCCGATTGACCAATTCCTTGGTGTGTCGATATCGAACCCAAAAGAACTCAAACTGTCTCATTGAAGACTCATTCCTAAGCCTACTTCTTGGATGTGTGTTGATGGTGAGGAGGCCATAGTCTGATCTCATTATGGTGTGATTGATCAGGCTGTGCCTCTGAAACATCCGAAACCATTTAGCATTTGCAAAAGCTCGGTCTAGACTCTCCAAGATCAGCTCCCTGTCTCCTCTTCCATTGGACCAGGTGAACCATTGTCCCTTGAATCTAAGTTCGCTTAAATTTGCATCTCTCAGCAAAATCTTGAGATCCTTCGTATCTTGTGATTGAACTGTTCTTCCACCAAATTTATCTTCCTGATGTAAAACTTGATTGAAATCACCTGTGAAAAGGACCGGGAGGTTTGTATTCTGTAATACCTCATACAGAGAATCCCACACTGGTTTCCTATGGGATCTATCGGGGTGCCCATACATAAGGATCAACATCCATTCATCGCCTTGGGCAGTAGTAATATTGCAGCATACAAAATTTTGGCAGCTATGAACTACTGATACTAATATATCTGAAGACCAGGCTACACAGAGCCCACCTCTTGTACCTACTGAGTCCACTATATTCCAGCTAGTAAAATAGGTTGTTCCTAACCACCTACTAACCTTACTATAGTCACCTTTAGTTTCCATTAAAAAGACAATATTGGGGTTATAAAAATTGATGTTGTGATTTAAGAACTTTACGGTCAGAGGATGCATCAGTCTCATGCAGTTCCAAGAGAGTAGATTCATGTACCTCTAGGTGGTTGTTTTGGACCAACCACCGAAGTACCGTTGCAGTTTCCCTCATCTCCTTGTAACACTATTTGTACCACCGCCTCAAAAGTTCTGGCTGTGACTATGACCAAACCCCCCTGGTCCAAACCAATACATTGGTCAATTTCTGGAAAAACTAACATTAGTTGGTGCAGCTCCTCCCCCTCATGTTCCCCTATGCGTCTTCTCTTGTGGAAGGTTATGCCACTTATCTCCTCTTGCAGTTGTCTCTTCCTCTTAACTCGGAGGCCTTCCGCCACTAGCATGTATTCCCCCATTGCCCAATTGATAGCCTTCATCATTGTGTTCATTTGAGTCATATTATCCAAGAGCGGTTGATCTGTGCAAACTTGTGCAATTGTAGATTTTGGCCAGACTGTAGATCCCCCTGCCATTTCCCACTAAAAACTGTTGTGAGTTATCAGCAATATTCAAACTCCAAACTCTCTCCATGTTCTTCTCAATTAAAATTCTAGTAGCAAGTGATGACTTTTTAGTGGCCAAATTGATATTTCCCCTCCTTCCAAAGATACGAGTAATAATCCTTGAATCTTTTTACCCCGGAACTGATGAAGTGTTGTGTGGAATGCTTTGTGACAATGGATCCGCACTATCCTCCTGGCCCAATATCTGGTCCATATCCACACAAACATCTCTCGAAACAAAAGGAATCCCTTTCCCCTTATCCCCAATATTCACTCTTTCTTCATCTGGCCGAAAAACCAAACGAACAACTTCATCTGTACCAATGCCACTTGTTTCCAAGCAATCCTTCGAGAAGACCTTTGCTCCCTCAAGCAGATCGAAACCCATGAGTGTCCCTTTACCCTCTCGAGATTTTGTCAACTCCACCCTTTCCTCCAACGACTCTCCCAACACCCGTAATTCTTCCAGAACCAAATTGTCAATGTTCCAACCTAACTCCCATTGTCGCTCAATTTCGCTTGAATTGGGATTTATAGGCAGCAGAGGAACCTCCGAGGTTTCAAGAACTGAGCTCGGCCGGTTATCGTTGCTCCCAATATTAGATTTCCACATACTTCCCCTTCAAGACCTACCTGGATTGCTCCCCTTGGAAGAGGAAATTGATCGCTGCCAACCTGACTCCGTTCCTGAACCTGATTGATAGTCCCCTTCCCCTTTACTGATTTCATTTCCCAATAAGCTATGATTATGCAAAGGTTGTCTTGGTAAAGAAATAGTGGATGAGGATATTGTGAATTGGTTGTGAATGTCATGTTTGGAATTTGTGATATCAGGGATGGGCTTTGGTAAAGGAGGGGGCAGGATTTGTTTATTCAGTACTGTGTAATGTAGGTTAGGGGAATGTGACATATGTGGGCTTGAGAAATTAGGCAGTGGATTTATATTGCTTTGGTTTGGGTTATACTGTGCACACGTTGGAATTGTTGGCCCAGTAGGAAACAGTATATAGTTATTTGAGTTACCTGTATTTTCATCGTTATCCAAAAGCCTGGCCCCTATAGGCAACTTGACAACCTCAGCTTTGGCCTCAACTAACTCCCTCCCACATTTACTGTACATCCCATCAGCAATGAATTCCTTCCTCTTCTTTCCAGCATAAATCCTCTGCTCACCCCGTCTTTTCTTGCCAGAAAACTCATCATTTTCATCATTGATGTCTATCGTTTGAGCCTGATGTAGCCCACTTGACTCTCCCTTTTGTCTTATTGAAGCATCCATTGTGTCAAGAACATCAGGCTCAGAATCTGAGCTTGAGGACTGTTGTGAAGAAAAATAGCTCGGCTCATTAATATGGATTCCACCTTGGCGTCGCCGCAAACGTGCTTTGCTTCTCTTTTACTTGCCTTGAATGTGAGATGATTTGACAAGCTTACTCTTGCCCTTTCCACACTCCTCTGATTTGTCATTCTCCTTCACCTCACCTTCCTTCAGTAAGTTGTCATTTATGGTGCTCTGTATGCTCATGATGAGATCCGTCTCATCACCAACATCCCCAAAATTAATGGTGATGGACATGTCAAAATTAAGTCCAAAATTCTGGCCAGAGTCAACAAAACAAGCTGAATCTTCCAAAAATACCCCGTTAGTAATGAAAGGTTCAGTTACTGTTCCGTCAGCCAATTCGAATTGTCTAAGTTGCACCATATTGGTGGTGGAACGTCCCGGAGCTTCTTCGGCAACAAAAATGTATTTTCTCCCACCATTGACCATGTATTTCTCCATGATTATGTCACCATCATCTCCTTCAACATGTCTTGTACTGATAGCACCACATTCCTGGATATGTGATTCTACTTGTTGCTGAGAAAGTTGTGGGGTAGATGGTGGAATTAGATCCTGCATATCAATATCTGAATGGCTAGTTGGTAAGTTGACTTCTTCTTCCTCCTAATAGTCATCCCAGAAATCTGGTACATCTGGGAGGCTCAGCAATCTTTCTCTTGCTTCTGCTAGCCCCTGGATATAGATTTGATTAACCTCATTTTGACAACCCATATCTGCTACAACTTCTGTTGGCTCCACTAGTTCCTCCTAAAGTTGGTTTCGTCGTTGAGAGCTCTCGGGGTTGTACTCCTGGTCTGCCTCTCTCAGCTCCTCTGGAGTGGGATAAATCTCCTCAACGAACTGAAAACCATCAATGAAGGCCTCATCCGGCATATGTAAGAACCTATGTTCATTAGTATGAAAATAGTGTTGGGGAAACCGAGTGAACCTCCGCATCGGCATATTCCTGTGTACCCTGATATTTGGAGGGTAGAGATCCTCCGATAAATCTCTATAGATATCAAGTTGCAAATCCTCCCCGAGGATTGCAAATCTCTCATCAATATGTTGCTCCAGTGCCTGGATATCCTGCCACTGACAATGTGGATAGGTATGGCCTAGTGCACCACAACGTCTACACATTTTGTGAACTCGTTCATAACCAATTGAGATCCAGACCATTCCACCCCGTCTTAGCCTGAGCCAGAAACCAGAGGTTTCTGGACCAATGTCCAAACTCGCACACCCACACCCAAATAAGAACCTTGGTAACTCGCATATTTGATAAAACCATCTCAGGAATTAGTCTATGCAAAGCCATCAGACCACCAGCTATGTTTACAGGGCCATTATGCAACAATGCACGGAGTTTGGATCTCTGATCGAACTGAATAACATGGAATTTCCCATTTTTTGCTATGGCATAAACCCCCTCTCCCCAATAGTTTGATATAAGGAGTTTCATTCTCGTAAGCGCAAAGTGACGGTAATCAAGAAAATAACCTACCAGACAATCCTCTAGTAGCCCCCGGCCTTTGAAATATTCGCCCTCCTCTGGTCTGAACACGACGCCCCTCCGTGGTGGTAGATGTACCTCTGTGGTAAATTCGTCCCCAAAGAGAACATCCCTCATTTCCTCCGAATTTTCGGATCCTCCCCTTGACCCTTCAGACCAATGATCCTCATGGACTCTGTTCGTCATTCCTCTCCTAAACTTCTAGGACTTGTGATATCCTTTAATGAAACCAAAGGAACTGTCTAACAGGACTGGCTGTTGAATATTTTAGTTTGTAAAGTAAACTGATTGTGATTGCTCGTTTATTTGTGAATTTGAGCTACCAAATGTTGGGTAAAAAAAAACTGGAGAAAGTTTTTTGGTAAAGGTTTGTGGGGTTGTGTGGACTGGAAAAAACCAGTTGATGGTGTGTTTTGTGTATGATGCAGGACTCGTGTGGATGCTGAGTGCTGAAAGTGTTTGGGGAATGTGTTGGTGGTGTTATCTTCTTGGTTGGGATTGTGCTGTGTAGAATTCCCCGTGTTTGAAACTGTGCGTCAAAAAAAAGAGACTAAAGCTCTCTAGCTCAGAGAGAGAATTTCATGGGGGAAAATTTTCAAATACATAGATGTTTTGCCTTTATGTTTCAATTGGGAGAGCGAGTGCTATTTGGGCACATACAAACCAAAGTAGCAACAGAGCATCAACTGGATGTGAGAACCAGAAAACCGGATCAGTGGATCACCAGTCAATAGGAAGAAGATTTTTAATTTCAAATTTTCGAAGGCCATACCTATAAATTCAAGAACGATAGGGACTGGAGAAGCAATTGGAGTCATAAGAGAACAACTCAAAGAATAGCGGCAAAGAAGGAATTTAGAATCCACACAAACATCACACCCTATATGCCAGTCATGAACAAAATAGGAAGGATAGCGAAGGTTTTCTGGCTTAACGAGAGCTGGTTTGAGCCCACGATGATCTGTAATCGACGGGCCTGGGAAAGCACCCTAATGGAGGACTTACTTTGTTTTCTTTCCTACGCAAGTCTTGTTGTAAGGTGGAATGCTTTCCCGCTTTCCAAGCTTTCGGGGAAATTGGCTTTGCCCTGAGGTCTTATATTCCGTATAGTAAACCCGGTTGGCATATTATTGTATGAAAAGGAGTTGATTACCTAAAGTTTCGTTATCTAAACTTGATCATCAATTCAACTTCAAGCCAATGAAAAATGTCACACACACGATATTGCATTATTTGCATCATAATCTCAAGATAAGAGCCATTATTTAAGAATCGTCTTACTATAAATTTTTAAGAAAGACAAAAAATAACCTACCATGAGTATTAGCAAGTAAAAAAAAATGAACATGTTAGAAGATGCAGTCACACCCATGCTTAGACTGTAGCAGGTGGTCTTCATTATGTACATATCCCGGTTTCATCCACCTAAGCCAGAATGCGAAATTCCATGGCTCTCCGAGTCTCTGTGATCAAAGTTAGTTACAAAATAGAAATATTTCTGAATTGTCATTTGGCATCATGGTGTTTGGAAAGCCAGTTATGACCCATTATGGCTCATCTAAGAACATCCTCGCTCTAGTGCCAACCCCAGTCTTCTTCCTTTCACCATCTTAGGTGAAGAAAGTTATAGGCATTGTAGGCTTCAATGTGTCAGTGGACTTCACTATTCTTGAAAAGTGGTACTAATAAGTAATCATCCCTTCCAATTTTACTGTAGTTTGCAAGGACTCTTCATCAAGGATTCTGGTACACCACCAGACAGGCAATGGGATGACTTTTCTTCCCCGATAGAAATGGTTGAACTTGTGCCAGGGCTACTTAAAAACCATTCCCTTGTTTGCAGCATTCTGCAAAATTACAGCAAAATGGCTTCCCCCTTTCCCAGGCAATAGCTGCATCTTGCCAATAAAAACCCCATCTCCCTCTTCATATAAAATGCGCTCTTTAGAATCATTGTGTTACTTCGGTACACAGTCGAATACAACTAGCACTACCAGGACCCCTCCATTTTTTTGAGCAATCTACATATTAACAACAAAAGAAAGGACTTCCAACTTCAAACAAGAACAATGACATATTATACGAAGATAATAAAAATATTTGAGTCATCTAATGCAATGATATTATAACAAATAGATGGGGGTTATATCTCTCAAAGAATTATAGGTGATAAATTAGACCAATTATAATACTTCACCATATTTTACACTGCCTCCAGAAAAAAGTGCAGATGAGAAAGTACACACAAAAATTTAAAAGAAAAGTAAAATGAAACAGATTAGAATGGCATGGCATATTTTTACAATGAAATTGATATATGCAAACTAAATTAACATTTAGTCAAAGCCTAACCTTGTGCAAATTTCCAGAATTGCAGCAACCCTATCAATTTAATCAACTACAATCATTTCATCAACTTGCCCTTATCTATGATCTGACCATTCCCTTTCGATTTGGCATTGCAAAAAACACAATTATTTCTTAATCTAACTTCCATCTAATATCTATCATGCACTAGTGAGTCATCAAAATGCCCCAACATGATGTGCCAAGAACAAGTCAAAACAATATGCCCCATCATGTTGGACCATTTACCATATCCCACATAAATAATAGAAAAGGAACAAAAATATGGAAGCCAGAGGAAGAAACTGAAAATACAACACAAGACAGGGGCCATTTGCCTCCCCAAAACAAAAGCATTTGATATTTTAGTTGTGCCTCTGCTGAGAAATGAATAGATAAAGATGACGTACCTGCTTAAAATGTTCCATTTTTCTAGTCTTTTTCAGAGTGAAAACAGTTTCCCCACATCTTGGCAGCAAAGGCAACAGCCTCACAGTGACTGTTTAGCAGGAATAACTTCAACATTTCTCTAGAGCACACTCAGCATTCCCATCACCTTAGTGGACTGACAACCCAACCAGTAATAGGGTTTTTTCTCCGTATCCTAACATTCTTCAGTGAACCACTTTGCAATCGCTCAATAATAGAATAAGTGATTGAATCTGGGGTCAAACCCTGTTTTTTAAGTTTGGCATACAAATCCACTGCTTCTGCAGTTCTTCCACAGCGCTCAAGACTGTCAAGAAGGATATTGTATGTGACGATGTTTGGAGAACAGCCTTCTGCAAGCATCTCATTGAACAATTGACAAGCCATATCAATTTTATCAGTCTTAGCAAAACATTCGATAATAGTACTGTATGTGACAACATCAGGATTCAAACCATTCTCCTGCATTTCTCTCAATCTAATGTGTGCTTCATCCACATTTCCATTTTTACCAAGACAATTGATCAATGAGTTGTAAGATATAGTATCTGGTTTGCAATTGCTCTCCTCAAGCTCTTCAAAGATTTTCACAGCTTCTTCAACTTTTCCAGCCCTGCCAAAGCTAGAGATTAAAATGTTGTAGGTGAATACATCTGGTGAAAGACCATCTTGTTTCATTTTGTCAAACAGATCAGCAATATGAGCGATCTGCTTTGATTTTCCTAGAGCAGAAAGGACTGTGTTATACATGAAGGTTTCAGAACTTATACCCTTTTCATTTATCTTATTCAGCAAGTCTATAGCCTCTGTCAGCTTCCCTGTGCGACACAAACTCTCCAACATTGATAAATAAGCATCCTTATCCCCTTTATCGTGGAAGTTCCACATGTTGCAAAACAATCTGTGGGCTTCACTAGCATGGCCTAGTTTACTCAATGTTCTCACTAGATATGCATAGATCAACCTGTTCATGTACTTACTTGACATTTCCACTACCTCATCAAGTCTACCAAGCTGACCTTTTGCAGCCAAAGCATTTAAAATGACACGATATGTGTATTCATTGGGACGGCAATTATTTTCCATCATCTTAGAAAATACAAAAAGAATCTTATCAATCAACTCACTCTTAGCCAGAGCTTCGATTATAGTATTGTAGGCAATTAAATTTGGTGAACGCCCCTTTGCTAACATTTCCTTGAAAATGACCAGTGACTCATTTGGCTTTCCCAGTTTTCCAGTCATTCTTATCAATATTGTATATGTGTATTCATCAGGTTCACAGTGCTTTCGTTTCATATCTTCAAAAACCTTGTAAACAATGTCAACCTGCCAAGATGCTACTAATCAAACAATTTATACTTAAGGAATGAAATTGTTTCTAAGAAAAGAAAGAACTTATCAACTCATTGCAGAACATTTGTCACAATAAAGATTAATTTCACACATAACTAGATAAATTACAAGGTTAAGCCTTGTCTTTCTTTTTACCCCTGATGATCCTTAATCGAAGAACCAAGCAGCATAAGGAGCCTTTTCGATGCCAATGGAAAGAATGGAAACCAAGCATCTATCCCTGATGTTTTCAAAATACGGCTATATATTGCCAAATTTTCCAAGACAAACTGTATCATTAATCTTTGAGTATGCTACGGATTTCTTTATAGTCTCACTCCGCATTGCCCCATTAATTCTATTTAGACTTTCAGTTGGATTCTTTATTTTCTACTGTCTTACTTACTGGGGCTTATAGGGACATGTCCACACCAGACCATCCTAGTTCTTTTTCTCTTTCTTTTGTCCATTGTTTCTAACTATGTTCACACATCCAGCTGAAAAGATAATTACATTAAATAATGACAAACCTTCAACGATTCAAAGGTGCATCACAGGCTAATTCAGATTTCAGAGTATCAAAAAATGCATAACAAGTGGATGAATAAACAATGTAGCAACAAACTCAAACATATCTGAGATTTTGGCATTATCAATCATGCATTTCAAACAGCATCAAGAATCAAACCTTTTCGCCTTTGGCAAGAGCATCAAGAAGCATATTATATGCAAAGATATCCAACATATACCCACGCTTCTTCATTTCCCTGTAAACTTTCAAAGCTTTCTCCGAATCACTTGCTCTCAAATACGCTTGAAGCAGACACTTATAAGTGTAGCAATTTAACCTCAAATCCCATCTTTTCACCCACCCCAAACACCTCTCCAGTTCATCAGCTCCCCCGCATGCTTCTTCTTCTCCGCCGCCAAATATCCCAATCAGCAAATTAACGGTGGAGATGCTGCCACGCACCCCGGAGCGGTCCATATCGTCCATGATCTTCCGAACCAGGTCGAGGCGGTTGGGGACGTACGATTTCGAGAGGATGAGGAGAATGCGGTTGTAAGTGAAGGCATTGTGTCGGAATTTGGGGATCCCCGAGCCGCAGAAGTCGAAGAATTCTAGGGCTAGGGTTGGGGATTTCAGGGATTTTAGAATCTCGGAGGCTTCGGATGGAGTAACCGTCAGGTTTAGGGTTTCAAGGTACTCAGTGACGTCGGCGAAGAGGTCGGAGTGTGGTGACGTGGACGACGGCGGCTGGAGCATTTTGACGACCTTGCAGATGAGTTCGCGACGGGGGAGGGGGTAGCCTCTGACGTCGATTTGCGCTACGGGGCAGTTAACTTCGATGGCGAATGAACGGCCGTCGTCCGTCTCGACCACCACGCGTCCGCTGTACTTGGTGGCGAAGCCGCGGTTACGGCAGCGGAGAACGGGGAGGACCCGGCGGTGAAATATCATGCCCATGGTGATTTACTTTACTTCCGGTTTAACCAAGTGAAAGTGAAGAACAAATTTCAATTTTTGTAGGGAGAAATGATCGCCCAACCCATATGGTTGACCCCTTGATCGAATTGGTCAATTCAATTTGGATCGGATTAAGTATGGATCTGGTCAAATTCCAGCGCAAATTGACACATTTATAATTGAGTTAAGTGTTCATTTGATCCCATATTTTGGTCAAAAATGTCATGTAAAATACGAAAGTGTGATTATAATTCTATTATTTGTTCAAAATTGCCAATATGACCCTGTGAACTTGAATTTGTCCAAAATTTCATGAATGGACTATTATACCCCTGTTTAAAGAAGAAAAAAAATTCAAAAACTTAGACAAGACAAAATTGCCCCTTAAAACTCTAAATTCTTATCCCACTTCTCTTGTTTACCGCCATACTCTTCCTCCGCCGAAAATTGGATTTATTATTCCTAACAAGCAATCCAGTTTCTCCTTAACTAGCAATCCCTTAACGAGCAATCCACTTCCCCTCATTCTTCTAATCCTGATGGCGGAGTGGGCATGCATGAGCTCACCCCTTATATGTCAAGGCACCCCCGTCGCCTCAGCTCTACCACGTCTTCCCTCTGGACGCTAATAAGAGTTGTTAATCGGAGCTCAAGAGGGTTCCAATGCTTAGTGCGCGTCTCATACGACCATTTATCGTCTGTCGCATCCGTCTGTAAGAGCTGAAAGGTTGAGATTCAGGCTCCCGGGTTTGTTACCTGCCAGAGAGATTCCGAGTTGACTTGGAATGTCATTGTAATATCCCAAGTTCGGGTCGGTGAAACCCAGAGCCGGAGCAACGGGTCCGGGTTGACGAAGGTTCGTTCCACCCCATCTTACAAGCTTACGATTTTTAGCCAGAGTCGGGTTGCTGGACAGAGCTTCCACCTGGTGGCAGGGTTTGCAGATGGGCTGCCGATGTTCTGTCAGATCGTTGGCACCGGAATGAGTCTGATGGTGATGGGTAGGTTGAACCCAGTGACATGGGAGGTTTCCGACGAGATTTTCTTTTACAGTTTTCTGATTGCCACGTGGCATGTGCTGTATGGGTTCTATGGCGTACATGCGGCGGAAATTTGGATCCTGGCGGCGGAAATCTAGTTTTCGGTGGCGGCGAGGCGGCGTCGGTGGGAAAAGAGCGCTGGGGCGGCGAAGGTGGCATAGGAGTGGTGGTTGTGGGTATGGAGATGAAGAAAAAGAAGAACCCTTGGGTTTTTTTGTCATTTGATTTTTAAGTTTAAGACTAGCTTTTTTAGGTCTAGTCAATGCCGGAATAGTGCCAATGTCAGAATAGTGCCAAAAGGTTATATCGGCACACTTGATGCAAAAGTTAGTGTTATAATCACACTTTCAAATTATACATGGTTATATTCGCACTTTTTTAAAACAATAGGATTATATTTGTATTTTACCCTTGTTAATTTTGGCTCATCCAAGCACATAACTTCATTGACGTACCAACATTTTATTCTACAACTTAGGCCCTGTACAGTTGGGTTTGATTTCATCACATTTCAGCACCAATGAGCTAAATTCCGTACTAATAAATTCAACACTAAAAATTAAATTCAACACAAATAAATTCAACGTTGAAATAAAAAATTAATAAATAAATATGTATTTGGGTTCTCGATAGTCATTGGTAGAATAATAAGTCTAAGAGTAATATATGTTATGAGTATAACATCATTTTGGGAGTTATTCTTTTCATTTTTTTTTCTAAAAAATAAGCTACGAAAAATTCAATTCAACGCCAATAAACTTAATTTAGCACAAATAAATTAAATTCAGCACTAATAAACTAAATTCAATACCAATACACTAAATTTAGCACCAAATAAGCTCAAACAGGGCCTTAATCATTCCCAATATTTTACTCTAAACAAATACTAATTCTTTATATTCTTTTTGAATTATAATTTTATAATCTTTTATTTAAATATAATGTCAAACTTATCACTATTATATGTTTACTCTGGATGATTTTTATTGTCATAAAATAAAAAATAATTAATTAATAATAATATAATAAAATAATTTTCAATAATGAAACACTTGGATAATTAATAATAAATAAGTTCAATAAATAAAATACAATTAAACAGAAACAATACAACAATTCAAGAAAATATTTTAAAAATTAAAACAGGCATTTCTAGAAAATACAAACACAAGGTAAAGTCTTGGAAAAGACCGTCTGTCTATAGGCTTATGGAAAGACGAGATTTAATTTGAATAATAAAAGGTAAAAAGTCTTAGTTGTAATATTAAAAATTTATTATGCAACGTGTAGTAGTTATAAATAACATAATTCATGCAACCCAAACATTTTATCTTCATTTCTTCTAATTTGCACTTTAAATCTTAGTCTTTTCATGATTTATAAAAATACCACCTTTCAAGAGACGGACTCCAAATACAAACATGCAATTGCTGAAATGATATATGGAAATTGTATATTAGTGAATTTAAATTAACCTATAAATGAATTATAATTTATAATATCATATTTATCCAAAAAATATTAAATATTACTTATATATGACTAAAATCAAATAAAAGAATAAAATAAATCATGAACATAAATAAAATAAAAATAATTTATTTCACATAAATTTAACTAAAATGTAATTGTGACAATAGAAGATTTAGAAGATCTTGATTAATTTCTAATTAATCAAGATTTATCTTGTCTATATTTAGAACTAGTCCAGATTCATTGTATGTTGCACATGTAAACATCTATATATTATTTTGTAAATGGTAATAGAAGATCAAGTTGGAAAATTTCCTTTCATGGTATCAGAGCTATGCTGATCCTCTCTCCCTAGAGTGTTAATTTTTTTTTCGACCTCCCCCCTTTCTTCTTTATTCGGCCACTACCTTCTCTTCTCCTTCAATCGACATTTTTTTTTCGTTGATCGATCATGGCTGACAACAAGAATTCAGACAGGTTGTCCCTCAACACCATGATCCATTTACTCAATACGAAGTTGGATGCCAACACATATCTGCAATGGAAGCAGCAGATTCAATATGTGTTTAGACCGCAGGGATTATATGGTCATCTTGATGGTTCTAGTTCATGCCCGAATTTCCCAGTGGTGCAGACACCGGTTTCTTCCTCCTCTTCTCCGCCAGATGATGCTTCGGTTCTCAAAGCTAGAGAGGTCTTTGATAAGGCCAAGGCTGCCTATGATGATTGGGTTGCTGATGATCAACGAGTCTGCAGTGTGCTTTATTCTTCTCTCTCTTCCGATGC
Source organism: Rubia yunnanensis (assembly GCA_037428765.1). Taxonomy (NCBI): domain Eukaryota; kingdom Viridiplantae; phylum Streptophyta; class Magnoliopsida; order Gentianales; family Rubiaceae; genus Rubia; species Rubia yunnanensis. Next base: position 78,515,787 of record CM075065.1, read on the forward strand.
CAAGAACGAAATCTCGCAATGCACCACCGCGAAGGAGATGTGAGATGCCTTTGCCACGGCATATCAACACAGTACTGCCATTGCAGCCTTCAGTCTCCGCCAACAGGCCGGCATCATCCGCAAAAATGGTACTGTTCATGAGCTTCACCTTTCATTCATGAAAATTTTTGATCAATTATCTGTCATGGGAGAACCAGCTAGTAATCGTGAGAAATTGATTTGGTTTCTTAATGCTTTGGGGGCTGACTTTAAGCATTTTAGTGCACCTATTGCTGCTCGTAAGCCTCTTCCTGATTATATGACTGTGGTTGATGAGGCTAAGGGATATGAATCTTTTATTGTTAATGTGGAGAAAACACAGTTGAATAGTGTCCAAGGGTATGTAAATTCTGGTCCGATTGCTTTTGTGGCTTCTGTACAGCAGCAAGGAGAAGCTGGTTCTGACCAGCAGCCAGTCGTGGGCGGCGCGTGGCCTCACGCGCCGGCTAAACCCGCGCGTGGCAGTGGCGCGTAGGCCCCACGTGCGGCTGGAAATGGTCGCTCCGACGGCAGACGTGGTGGCAGAGGATCCTAGAAGGGTTCTGGCTGTGGGTCCGGGTCCAGATCTACTGCATACGGGTCTCCAATTCAGTGTTATACCTGTGAGGGCTTCAGTCACATTGCTAGTCAGTGTCCTTCAGCCAATCCTCGCCCTATAGCTCCGGCTCCTCAGCCTTATGCTCAGCAGCAGTACTCGCCATATGTTGGTCATGCTCCTCAGGCAGTTCAGGTTCATCTTGTTCAGCACTATCCGCAGTATGCTCCTCCGATGCTTCAGGCGCCTCCCACACCACCGGGTTTTGCAGCACCTCAGTATTCTGCTCCTTTAGCATATCCCACTCAGCCATCAATTGCTTCTGCCCCGAGTATTGCTTCATCGATCCCTAACTGGTATATGGATTCAGGAGCGACCAATCATATGAGCTCTTCTGCTTCCAACCTATCAAGTGTCACTCAATTCGGATTTGATAGGATCCTGATGCAGGAGATGACTAGATGTTTAACCAGAAAATCTAAAGCTCCAAATCTCATAGTTAAACTAGACATGCAGAAGGCTTTTGATAGGGTCTCATGGTCTTTCCTTAACTCAATACTCCTTCAATTCGGATTTCATGGGATATTTGTGCACCGCATAATGCAGAACATAGCCTCAGCTCATTTCTCAGTCTTAATAAATGGTGTCACTTCAGGTTTCTTTGCATCCAATAGAGGCATTAAACAGGGTGATCCACTATCACCTTTTCTATATAACATTCTATCTGAGGCCTTTTCTCGAGGGTTAAAAAAATGTTTTAACACAGGATATCTGCAAAACTTCAGTTTGCCTATAAAATGCCCACAGATAACTCACCTCATGTATGCGGATGATACTGCAGTCTTTCTGAAAGGTAATCTTAAAAAATTGAAAAGACTTAAAAAATTTCTGAAAGCTTATGAGCAGACCTCGGGTCAGAAAGTTAATTTCTCAAAATCTAATTTTTTTGCTGATCCTAAAACATCTTTGGATAGAGTACAAACAGTTACCAGGACTTTAGGTATGGCTAGAGGCACCTTTCCTTTTAAGTATCTAGGGGTTCCCATTTTTTCTGGAAGGAATAAACAGGTATATTACTATCATGTATTGGAGAGAATGGAAAAAACCATTAACAACTGGAAGAACAGGTGGTTAAGCACTGCAGGTAAAATCATTCTTATTAACCACTGTTTTCTCTCCATTCCCACACATCTTTTTGCTGTTCTCAGTCCTCCAAAGTTAGTTTTAAGGAAAATGGAAAAATTAGCTTCAGGACTCTTCTGGGGAAACACTGAGACTTCTGAAAATAAGAAAAAATGGCGCTCCTGGAAAAGAATGAGTCTGCCAGTTCAGGAGAATGGTATAGGATTCAGAGACCTCCAGCCTATAGTAGATGCTTTTTCTTGCAAACTTTGGTGGAAATTGCAAATTAACAATTCCCAATGGTCTCAACATTTGTGGTCTCTACCTGCATCATATAAAAAATCTCACATATGGAATAGAATATGCAAGGTTACTGAAACTGCAAATAGTTTTACTAGAGTTATTCATGGAACTGGTGAATGTTCTCTCTGGAGTGCCAATTGGACTGGTGAGGGTGCCCTGTTCTATGAATGGCCCGATGGGATAGATATCCCATTTCCTGATATATCTCTTAGCTCTTTTATTGCTAACAAAAATTCCTACCTTTCAATCTTGGAGCCTCATTTGGCTACCACTACAAAAATTCTCTTGCAGGAGGTGGGAATTACAAACTCACATGCAGACAGGTTGGTCTGGACTCCTTCATTGGATGGGAACTTCTCTACTAGCTCAGCATACAAGATTTTCAGACAAAAAGGTACAATCATTAGACATTTACACAAGGTATGGTCACCTTACATTCCTTCCAAAATGTCAGTTCTAGTTTGGAGAGCTCTTAATGGTATACTGCCTTTTGATAACATACTGTGTAAATTTGGTTTCTCTTTAGCCTCTAAATGTCCTCTGTGTAGGAACCACTTAGACTCCCTGGATCATTTCTTTAACTCCTGTCCTTCTGCACTTGAAATCTGGACTAGAGTTAACAATCTCATACATTTACATCAACCAGTCTTAGGGAGCTTTAGGAACAGAGTACAATACTACCTCTCTATAAGGGCAGATTCCAAGATATTGTCCAACTTTTTTATAGCAGCCCTATTAGTCACAACATGGTCTCTATGGATATACAAGAATAAAATCCTATTTGACAATCAATCCTTTTCAGTTGATGCATGCTTTCATAACGTCAAAGATCTGATAAACTTAATTTTTACTGCCAATCCACTGAGAGGTAATATAGAAAAACACAAGGACTTAATTCAAGCCGGAATAATGCCAAAAATCATCCAAAAAAAGAAAAGAGTTTTATATGCTGTTACTTGGGAAAAACCAACATCTGGTTTCAAAATAAACACTGATGCTACATGGATAATTGGAGGAGAGTCCTCATGTGCAGTTATAGTAAGGGATTGGAATGGAGAGGTGATTAGACTGAGAGTAGATAATTTCCATTCCGATTCCCCTCTACATGCTGAATTGGTAGGCATACAGAGTGCATATCAATTATGCTCAGATCTTGATCTTCATTGCTGTGTGATTGAGTCAGATTGCTTATCAGCAGTAAAAGGAATACATGCTCCAATGGGCAGTCCATGGAGAGTTTTCTCTATTTGTAGCACCTTGAATGCAGGACACAAAGTTAACCCAATCAAATTCATCCCCAGAGAATCTAATACAGCTGCTGATTTTTTGAAAAAATATGCAAAGGAAAAGAACCTGACTGGAGATTTAAACATAGAAAATGTTCCATCTTTTCTTAGGGGTCTTTTATTATTGGATAAAATCGGAGTACATGGAGTGAGAATTGTTTCTTATATGGGTAATACCTAGAGTTTTTAGAATACATTTAGACCTACCTCAGTAACTAAGTTTCTCTATATTATTTCTTTTCACTCTTCGAATGGAAACTGCTGGTGTTTCTCTACTGTGCAGGAGAGGACATTTTGAGCAATGAAGTGTTGCTGATTTCTGTAGCAATGTTGCAATGGAGGCCTTCACCTGAAGCAAAGGATAGAGCTGAGCCTCTTCTTCCGGACTGAACACAGGGATTGCAAAGTTTACACAGAGACTGATCACAGGGATTGAGCAGAGGTTCGAGCAAAGTACTACAACGGCTACACAAGGATCTACAGCTAGGTTCCTTTTGGTTCATAACTCCATCACCTGACTTTTGAAGCTGCTACTCGGGATTTGTTCCCCACTTAGAACATAATCTATCATCTTGGCCGGCACATCGTTGACAAATAGGAGTCTCGTTTATACGTTTCTTCGACTTGTTCGCGAAGTTCTAGCTGGATGGTTTGTTCTACCTAGGCTCTTTTAGCTATAATTTTGTTTATTTGACTGTTAGGGTGGAAACACCACTTTTGGAAGCTAGTGTTGTTTTGCTTCAGGAGCTTTAGTTAGCTCTGGGATCATCTACAGGATGACCTTTTTTATAAATTGTGTTGTACTACGACAGTTAGCGCCTATTTTGGCTCATTCTATTGGTTTGGGGAGCCAAATATATACCCCCCATCCCAGGATGGTTTTAAATAAAAAAAAAGTGTCACTCCGTACAATGGTAACACTCATGTCTCTGTTGGTAATGATGCTTCTATTGCTATTGCTGGTATTGATAATGCTCGTATTAGTTCTACCTTGCATTTATCTGATGTGCTGCTTGTGCCTGCAATTACTAAGAATCTCTTATCAATTAGCAAGCTTACTCGTGATCTGTGTGCTATTATTGCCTTTGATGATCAGTCTTTTGTCATTCAGCACAAGGTCACCAAGGAAATTCTGGGGCGGGGACACGTTGAGGATGACCTCTATATGCTGGACTGTGGTGAAGAAGCACTTCTTTCATTTGTTAGACAGAATAATAATAGAGCATCTTTTGAGATTTGGCATGCTCGATTAGGACATGTGTCCTCTAGCACTGTTTCTTTGTTGAACAAGAATGGTTATTTATCTCTTACTTCTGTGCTTCCTAAACCTGGTATTTGTGAGTCTTGTGCTGTGGCGAAGGGTCAGAAATTGTCCTTTGTTGAGAATCCTAAGTGCGCTGCTCATGTTCTTGATTTAATACATTGTGATTTATGGGGGCCTTCTCTAGCCTTATCTGGAAGTGGTTTTGCTTATTATGCTGTGTTTGTGGATGATTACTCGCGATTTACCTGGTTTTATCCTCTTCGTCGCAAATAAGATTTTGTTGACATCTATTTCCAATTCTAAGCATTCGTAGAGAATCAGTTTTCATCCTGCATCAAAGTTTTTCAAAGTGATGGTGGCACTGAGTTTATCAATAACAGGTTGTAGTCACACTTTGGGGCTCGTGGCATTCATCATCAGGTGTCATGTCCATACACTCCAGAGCAGAATGGTAGGGCTGAACGAAAACATCGACACATAATGGAAATGGGGCTGTCCATGCTTCTCCACTCTCACATACCTATCTCATACTGGGATGATGCCTTTAGTGCTGCAGTTTTCACCATTAACCACCTACCCACTCCTGTTCTTGATAACATCTCTCCTTTTGAGGTTCTATTTGGTCAGCCCCCGGAATACTCCAACTTTCATCCTTTCGGGTGTCGTGTATTTCCATTTGTTCGACCGACTGCAGCTCACAAACTTGCCCCTCACAGTCTTCCATGTGTTTTCATTGGCTACAATGCACATTATAAGGGGTTCAAATGCTTGGATACGACCTCCGGACGTACTTACATGACTCGACATGCTCGATTTGATGAGTCTCACTTTCCCTTTTCCTCTGCATCTTCGGAGGTTCAGTTTTCATCCCTGGATGTTTCATCTTTTTTGGACCCCACTGATTCAGCCTTGTCTATCACCATCCCTGATCCTGCTTCAGCTTCACCGACTTTGCCTTATTCGGTGTGTCCAGTTTCCTCGTCCACATCTGAGACTGCAGCACCGACGATTGCCCCTGCTGAGGATGTGGTTGTTACACCACCACGATCTCCTGCTTCTTTGACCACACTGACTGATCCCTCTAGTGATTCGAATGTCCTCTCCAGCCCCAGTTCCAGTTCAGCATCGGCCAGTTCCTCCGGAAGTGTTTCTCCGACTCCTCAGGTGTCCCGTCCTCATCCCATGACCACTCGTTTACAGGATGGGACACGTGTTGCCCGTAATCTTGGCCCTGATTTTGTGGCAACAGGATTGGTTGCAGAACTTTTGGAGCAGAAGGAGCCACGTAATTTTTGAGCCGCGACGAAAGATTTAAGATGGGTTGCTGCTATGGATGAGGAAATGGCTGCTCTTCGCCGTCAGCAGACGTGGGAGTTGGTGCCTTGTCCTCCAAATGTTAATATTGTTGGCTCTAAGTGGATTTATCGGCTGAAGTACCGTCAGGATGGCTCTATTGATCGTTATAAGGCCCGTCTGGTGGCCCAAGGATATTCTCAGATACCAGGGTTTAACTTTGTTCATACTTTCAGTCCGGTGGTTAAGGCTGCCACTATTCGTACTGTCCTTGCCATTGCCACCATGAGGAAGTGGCCTTTACATCAGTTGGACGTCAAGAATGCCTTTCTTAATGGTGTTCTTGATACTCCTGTTTTCATTATCAGGATCCTGCTCGCCCTCATCATGTCTGTCGCTTAAGGAAGGCCATTTATGGACTCAAACAGGCACCCAGGGCGTGGTTTGACCGGTTCAGTTTATTCGTCAGGTAGTTGGGTTTTGTTGGCAGTCTTTCCGATCCTTCACTGTTTGTATTCTCTCAGGGCACTATTGTTATTTATCTTCTGGTCTATGTTGATGATATCATTCTCACTAGGAACAACATTGTTGCTATTCGGCAGTTCATTGCCCGTGTTGACCGTGAATTTTCTGTCAAGGACTTGGGTTCTCTCAGCTATTTTCTTGGTTTAGAGGTTACCCCTACCTCTACAGGGCTGTTCTTGGGTCAAGCCAAGTATGCTAGGGATATTCTTCAGCGAGCTGGGATGTTGGATTCTTCTCCGGTCTCTACTCTGTTCTTGCCGCTGTCCCAGCTTCATAGCAGTATAAGTGGACCATTTCACAACCCTAAGTTGTATCGTTCCCTTGTTGGCGCCCTTCAGTACCTTACCGTTACTCGACCTGACTTGTCCTTTGCGGTCAATTCAATGAGTTAGTTTCTTCAGGATCCACGTGATGATCATTTTTCTGCTGTCACTAGGATTCTACGATATGTTCGGGGCACGTTACACTGTGGTCTAACCTTTGGAGTTGGTGGCGTTTCGGAGGTTATCGCCTATTCGGATGCTGATTGGGCTTGTTGCTTGGAGACACGTCGGTCCACCTATGGCTATGCGGTCTTTCTTGGTGGCAACTTGGTCTCGTGGAGTGCCAAGAAGCAACCTACAGTCTCTCGCTCGAGCTCAGAATCCGAATATCGAGCTCTTGCTAACACAGCCTCGGAGGTGGTTTGGTTGTTGCATATTCTTCGCGATCTTCATTTTCCGCTGCAGGGATCGTCTATGCTTCTATGTGACAATAACAATGCTCTCTTTCTTGCTGAGAATCCTGTTGCTCATAAACGGGCCAAGCATATTGATATTGACTATCATTTTGTACGGGAATTTGTGACTACTGGAAAACTTCGTGTTGGTCATGTATCCACTTCGCTGCAAGTTGCAGATATTTTCACCAAAGGGCTTAATCGTGCATTGTTTGACTTCTTCAGGTCCAAGCTTTGCGTCTCAGTCAACCCGACGCTTCGCTTGAGGGGGGGGGTGTGACAATAGAAGATTTAGAAGATCTTGATTAATTTCTAATTAATCAAGATTTATCTTGTCTATATTTAGAACTAGTCCAGATTCATTGTATGTTGCACATGTAAACATCTATATATTATTTTGTAAATGGTAATAGAAGATCAAGTTGGAAAATTTCCTTTCAGTAATGAATTATCATTATTACTATAACTTCAGCGCAAAAAATAAAAAATGTACTTATCGTTTTTATACATTAATTATATATTGAAAATAAAAGAATAAAAAATTATATAAAAAATAATTACAAATAAGGGGAAAATAACAAAAAAAAAAGAGAACAAACAAATTGAATAGAAACAAACGAAAGTAAAATAAAGCAAACAAATTAAATAGAGCAAAAAATTTTGTGTGCACCAAACACGGAAGTCTGATGGCGTTATATTTAGCGTTCTATTGGAGTTACAAAACGCGAAACATTTTTTTTTTTTGGTAATATGAAGATATAATCCTATATGTTAAGAAAAGTGTAAATATAACTCCCAGTTGTTTTTTAGTGCAAATATAACCCTAGCTGTTGAATGAAAGTGCAAATATAACCCTCCGACCATGATTCCGGCATTGACCATCAGAATCTGGCCGTTGACCAACTTGTAATGACTAAAATACCCTTATGGCTGAAACCTTGACCTGGAAGGACAATTTTGTCCTTATTATCATTGGGGTAACATTGTCATTTGAGAAATGGAGTTTTTTTTCAGTTTTTTATTAAAAAAATGTCAGGGGCAAATCGGTCATTTCATTGTTCCGGCCTCAAACCGACTGAAAAGGTTATATTTGCACATAACTTAAATAGATAGGATTATATTTGCACTTTTGAATAGCGCAGTGTTATATCTGCACTTTCTTCAATTACATAGGGTTTATCTTTGCACTTTTCTCTTTTTTTGTTTTGTTCTTTTCTACTTTAAAAGCAAAATCTTAGTAAAATGAACCATGACATATGATTAACAATGGCGCATTTGCGATTAACAGAAAGAATAATATCGTTAAAATTTTAAAATATTATTTTTTAATAAAGTTTAATTATTTTTAATGAAATATATCAACTAAGTGTTCTTTTTTATATTTGATACACTTTCCATTTACATGTGTGTTCTTTAAAGACTGTCACATTTACTTATATGGTAAAAAGTGACTCATTCTCAAGCACTAATTAAATATTTTTACTATTTTAATTGAATTCTCTTTACACATTTTAAGTTAGAAAAAACATCTAAACATACAATGCATATTGCAAAACATAGTGAAATGGAAGGAGTGTAAAATTTTCTTTAAATTATTTGGTTGAAAGTAAAAAATGATATGGTAATTTACTTCTCCAGGCCGAATTTCAGATTGGACGAATGTTGTTATAGCATACGAGCCTACTAGAATTAATGGGAAGGCTGCAACTCCTACTCCAGCTCAAGAAATAAGACTTTTGCTAATTTAACTTCATGTTGGTTTTCAGGAGTATAAAATCAATTGTCTGAATACTAAGTATTTTTCATATCAGATGCACAATGTATTGAGGAAGTGGCTTCATGACAATACAAATGTTGTTGTGGGTGAGTCAACTAGAATCATATATGGGGTTATTTCCGTTTCACTATATCTCAGCAAAGATGGTATATTCTAAATTTATAAAAAGCATGTAATTGTAGAAGTAGAAGTTGGGATAATTTTGTTCGCTGATGCAGGTTCTATAAATGTTGGCAATTGCAAGGAATTGGATAGTGAATGGATATATAGTCGGTCGAGATTTTTTGAAGCTAAATAATGATAAATTGTTCCTATTATTTTTTCGTTATGCATCATATTTCTTCATCAACTGAGCATTATGAATCTTAGTATTGATTTTCTCCAACTCTGCTTTTTTTAGGCGGGGTTCATCGACATTATCAACCCTCCAGAGGTGAAGAAAAAGGCTTAGCGGTTTCTCTAATTTCAGCTTTTTATGTAACAATAAAGTCATACTTCTCCTTTCTCTTTATGTGTTGTGTTCATTTTCTCCCAATAAATGTAATTAATGTGTAGTTTCAATCCTTTCTAACCATTTAAAGTATAACTTAAATGATGATGTTGTTAAGGCTTGTTTAAATGACATTGTCTGAAAATGTAGTCACGGATTAGGCGACATCCGTAAATTTGCAATGTTATGTGATTGTGTTTGGCGCCACTAAGACTTAAGTCTCTAATGCATATCATATGGTGCAACTTAACAATTGGATCCACTTGGTTGAGACAATACTAAAGGCTTGCAAAATTGGGTCTACTGTGGTCTTCCACAAATTGAGTGTGACTCTCTCTTTTAGTCTCTCTTATCACCTCACGCACCTCCCTTTCACGTAGCCCTCTGTTGTGTGTGTTCAGGGGTGTGTAAAAGATGAAATCTCTCACCCTTAGAGCTCTGTCATCTCTGTGCTACGGGTTGATGAATAGGTAAATCAAGAGGTATAAGGATCAATCCCCTGATAATCACTTCCTGGTGTCGACAAAGAACCCTAGAAAATTCCTACACCATAATTGTCTGGCAACGAACTCATAACCATGAAACATACGAATCCTATTCTATTTATATAACTTTAGGTTCGGTCGGTTTTTTTATTTACCAAATTAGCCCTCCTCAAAACTAAAATTTAAAGAAATTAAATACTCATTCTTTCCCATTTCAATCTGCATGTCGGATTTTCAACAGTTGAATTTAAAAATGTTTAAACTTTAACATCTTTCATTAAGGATAATCAAAATTAATAAAAGTTAATATGTTGAAAATATGTGTTATAACTAATGTAACAAGTATTAAACAATAGTAGTTATACTTATGTACATCAATTCAATTTTATGGTCAAAGTTAAAATTTTTAACTAATCAATTGTAAATTGTATCTTAAATGAGACAGAAGGACTGGATTAATTATAGAATAAAATCTCAATACGATTAAATCCAACTTTAATTGGATCCAATTTTTAAAATAATTTTGATCCAATCCAACACGAAACAAACAAATAAGGCCAATTTGTATCTGGCCAAATTGGATCGGTCACTATAGGAGTGGTTAGTTTCACGAGTGTTTCTGGGAGAACTAACAACATCAATTGTACATTTCATTGCACTTGCATTTGATTTTATGTGTGGTCAAACTAGGATTTTGCGGATGGGCTGGAAAATGGTGCTAGTGGTGAGGAGTGTATGAGAAAAGTAGGCATACATGAGCAGCCAGATTTATGGAATGAATATAACCGCATTTTAAATATCAACTTCATGTAAAATAGGACAACCGTCATATAAATTAAAATACTCCCCCGTCCCATTATTTTTAGCTAGTCTTTTTTTACGGTTTTCAATGATAATTTCTGACCGCCAATATCTCCGGCTACACAAACCAATCCTGCATAAAAAAATTAATATTTTGAAAATAGATGCTAAAAGTATATAACAATATCTCACATGATATTTTTTATCATATATATCAACTTATATTAAGGGTCAAAGTTTACTAAATTTAACTTTGAAAAAGTAGAGTGACCAAAACTGGTGGGAAATGGGGAGTACTCAAAAAAATTACCTTATTGGGGAGAACAATTGGCATTTGACTCTTAAAATTCATTTTTTCTAGAAATTCAAAGTTTAATAATTACGATGATGGGTGATTGTCTAATTCTACTTGAATTCGGAATTCGGAATATCAACTCTCAACTACCATATTTCAGATAATAATTCACCCATTTCAAGAATTTAGCTTGAAATAAAAAATCTTGTTGTATTTTTTTATTTTTTAAAAAAGGTATTAATTGGTATATTTGACTTATTCTTGCACTTGCAATTTTAAAATTTAACCCATACCATAGCTTGTGCCTGTCACATTCTTGTTAACCCATACCACAACTTATATCTGGAACATGCTTTGTTAGCCCATGTACTTTTTAATGATGTAATATTGTAAGTAGCAAAAAAAGGCATCAATTGAACAAGCGTGTAGCTACAACTTTAGTAATTTAGCTAACAAAACAACGAAATTGTATCTAAAAAGGGAATGGTTTCTTATGCACTTCAATCCAATTCAATTGACTAAAATTTTAAATTGATGCTAATTAACTTAATTTTTGTCCATTATTTCCAATTTATATTATGTTTAATTTGAAAATCAGTTCGAAAGAACATAACCTAATCTCAAGCGTGCCTAATCTTGATTAAAATTTGTGTTCATTTTTAATCTTATCTTTTCCCTTAACTACTAGTCTTCTAGTCTCCTAGAAATAGTCTAGTAAAAGTGGGTATAAATCTAGCCCAATACCACTAAATCTATTACTCTACCTGAAACTGATAGGATACAAATCTACTTGTAAAAAAACATTCTAGTCCTCATATATTGACCCCTGCAATGGTAGTGGAGATCAGGTGCATAAATATTTAATGCTCAATAGAACACACGATAAAGACTAAAACCGACCATCTTATATGAGAGACAGAGATAGTACAATTTATATACACATAAATCTGCCAATTTTAGATCGTTTATGACTTTTAAATTATGGCTCTATGACTCCTGATTTATTAGTCATGGCTTATAATTATGACTTATCACTTTGATATGAAAATCCACACACTATCCTACGGTAAAATCTTGCACAAGAGAGGTTTATGTCATGATACTAGAAATCCCAAGTCACTAACAACAAAAGGACAAGAAATATATTTCTCTCTTAGGCTTATATCACCTCTCAAAAGCTACCCTCAACAGCACCAATCCTAGTTGTCGGAGTTGCAACATCCACGAGGCCACGAAGCAAGTGCACCACATCAAGGGTATCGCCTAGATAGAATTCTGCCTTGCTCGGCTTTTGGTCAATTGTGCAAGCGAAGATCTGAGGAGGTAAAGGGATGGTGGGAACTTTGGCGCTGTTTAGTATGGTCTCGAACATGTCTTCATATGCTTGGTCATCCCCAATGCAAAACACAAAGTCCACTCTAGTTCCTCCCCTCGCTAGTTAAACAAGAACCTTTTCAGTAACCCATCCCTTGGTCACACCCTACTTAGAAAAATGCATGATTTCAGTAATTAGATAGTGTAAAAAATAAAGGAAGAGAGGGAGGGAGCAATCACCGTACCTGAGGCTTGATTTCAACAATATGATGACATCTCTTAACGACAGCAGGTTCATTGGCGAGCACATTCTCCAGATGATCTAACATCTCATTGGTCTGGCACACGCTGAAGTTAAGACCAGCTCATTCATGGTGCCACACTAGTGCACTCTCTTTAATCCCCATAAAGGAACTGCCGGTTACCTCAGTATACTGCCTCATAATTGGTTCCACAATTGCCTTCCAATCCAGATCAGCAGACAGAGACTCCCATTCAGAGGTTTTGTTCCACCTGCAATCAAGAATAACAAAGCAAGGTACTAAGTAAACATTTGTGACAAGGGAAATAGCGAAGAAGCATACCTAACAAAGGAGGAAGTGAAAAGTGGTACCTCAGGGAATAGCCATGCTCAGTAGCTAATCCTAGATTCTCACATGGTGCAAGCCATTCACCTAGTGAAGCCATTCACCTAGTGAAGTCTTGTCTCTCCCGCTAGCGATGAAGATTGTATTCTTAGGATCACTACTAAGAGCATATATCATGAAAACAATCTCAGGGTTCGGAGCTTCTCGTACGGAGGACTTAGGAACAACAATACCATCATAGTTAAAAAAAATATAGCTCTCTTGTTGCATATTTTATACGTTGAAATTATACGATCTATTCTCAACCTCCTAAAAGTTGGATCTAATGAAATGACTCTAAAACTAAGCCCCAAGCCCATTCCCCAGCAGTGTTTAATGAAATAGTCCTGACAAGTCCTTTCCAATTCCTACAAGAATCTGCGAGCCCAGTAAGAAACATCATGAGAGCTCACATAGCGATAGTGTTTCTAATGCTGAAGTTGTTTCTCATCCTCTGTCATTCTAACAGCTTTAGCTAAAGTACATGCCACTGCTTCATCATCCCAACAATTCACCTTAAGTGCTCCACTAAGAGATGGTGAACAATCTATGAACTCAGACACAACGAGCAATCTTGTCTTACAGATTTCCTTTCCGCCACCCATTGCTTCATCCAAGGTAGGAGAGCCCTGCCTACAAACTACATACTTGTAGGGAACCAAGTTCATGCCATCCATCACAACATTAACTATACAACAATCAGCCACAGCATGATAGGCACTTTTCTCGTCACCGTCAACAAGGCGATCAATCAAAACTATTGGCTCATAGTCAGAGCTACCAAAAACTTGATTAATCTTACTAATAGTTGAATATGTATCCCTCTTAGTATCTCGAACATCCTTTCCTGAGCTTCTTGCATGATTCACTATCTGAACCAACACCACTTTTCCCTTCATTTCTGGATGTCGCTCCAGCAATTTTTCAAAAGCTTGTAATTTCAGGCTGATACCTTTGAAACTATCCATATCATCGTCCCCAAGAATTTTCAGTCCCTTTAAACTCTTTCTGAATCTCTCTCACTTTTTCAATTTTAGAAGGAAGACTTAAAACAGACTTGAGTCTTCCTATATGAATTCCTACATGCACAATTTTAACATAGACAGTCCGACCAAAGTAATCAAGCCTAATGTGCCCATATTTAGATGCATAGTCTAAGCCCAACATCCTACTAAAACATGACAGAAAATGACGGGTATAATCAAATGTATGAAAACCAATCAAATTTGCGTTTAGCAAACCTTTCAAAATTTCATCGCTGCCAGGCAAAATGCAATATATTTCTGAAGAAGGAAATGAACTATGGAGAAAAAATCCAATCTTCACTCGATGATATCACTTCCTCAAAGATGTAGGGAGAAGTAGGAGTTGATAGTCATGTATCCAGACCCTCATGATTAAGAACTTCCACAATCCTTTCAGCAAATAATTTGTTTGCAGAGACATAGGCTTGCCAAAGGTTGCAGTCATAGTGTTCTCTGTGATATGAACTTAAGGGAAGCATGTAGTGAAAAAGAGGCTACATGTGCTGCTTAAAAAAACCCCGATAAAACTTCCCATAGACATCTGATGGTAAAAAGGTTGGCACACAACAAAAATCTTCCATCAGTTTCTGTGCCACTACATCTTCTTCCGTGGGTTCAAATTTGACCTTGAGAGATCCCACGTACATAACATCTGTATCAAGTGAGCAACTATCTTTTACATGGAGATAGAGAGAATCCTCATCAAAGCTAAAACACCATTTTCTAGTTTCGAGGTCTTTGTGTGCATTTAAGGGCAACATATTTGTCACAATTATAATTCTATTACGACGAACGGGTGAGGTGTCTAACCCTCCGTCAGTGCACGTACTATCAGAGATTCCCCCGGGAATAACCACTAGTCTTGGAAGAGATCTGGGAGTTTGAATGAATTCAATTTTAAAAATAGCTAAAACATGGTTGAATATACAAGTATTGGAACAGTTGAAAGCAATCAATTCCACATAACTAAATTATTATAATGAATGCATAGCCCCCTGACCACAAAAATAAAACTCTGAAATGTCATGCCTAATCCTAACAACAAGAACATGAAAATAGACCTTCGATTCAGCAGCTCGCACACAAAAAATATACAAACCACATTCTAGGCTAGCAGAAACAAATCAACTCAAAAAAGACAAATCGGATTGAAAACAACAAATCAACTCAAGAAAACAAATAAAGAAATTGACAACAACATATCAATTGCACAATCGAAGCCAATAATTAACCACAAAATAAAAGTGTAAATTCAAAATGTCATCATCGAAAGAGTTGAGTTTCTTCCGCACAAATTTCTCACCTAAATTTCAATTTAGAGAGAGCATCCATCACATCCAACCGATCAATTAATTAGTTATTAAATAGATAACCACGGTATACTTTCACACTATTAATATATATGACCGACTTCCGTTAAATTATAATATAAATTAGAGTCCATCTCTTGAAAGACGATCTTTCCATAAATCATGGAAAGACCAATGTTTAAAGTGTAAATTAGAAGAAATGAAAATAAAATTTTTGGGTTGCATGAACCGGGTTATAAATTTAATAACTATTACACGTTGAATACTAAAATTTTAATATTGCAACTAAGACCTTTTACCTTTTATTATTTGAATTAAACCTCGTCTTTCCATAAGTTTATGGAAAGACCGTCTTTCCCAAGACTTTGCCTATAAATTAACTGGAAAATATTTTTTTAAATATAAATATTGGGAAGTTAATTTATGTTTTATCGTGTGCAATTAATAGAATGACCAATATTTATTAATTTAGCTTTTGGTAATTAACTAGTTTTTGGCGATAACTTGACGGTTAATTAATAAAGGCATACGATGGGCAACCAATTTACCAGGTGTCAACCAATAAATTGTCATTTAGATAAGATTTACGTGGGTCATCAGTAAGTATTTGACTTTCAGTATATAATTAGATAATGTCATACTGTCGGCAACCGTCTTACCAAGTATTAACTGTCAGTGAGTATTTGACTTTCACAGGCATCTCCACTGCGGAATTCAATATGATAAACTTCTCTTGCCAGGGTAACTGAATCTCAAGTCTAAATTTAATCTCCAATCCAAGGGTTAAATAGAGGGGCCGCACTGACGTGGATGAAAAATGAAGAACACTGTCAATATGACCTTCTGTATTCAGACTGTCAATTTGAGACCCGCTTTTTGGAAAGTCAGCGTTAGGTTAATTTTTTTTATACATGACGGTGAAATATCTGTATTAAAAATGATGGAGATGCCAAGACGACTACCACCATAAATGAAGACATTCCACGACTTGATCAAACATTTAAAGGATATGTTCGAGATCCTCTAAGTGACATGGCGGGACCTATGACTAGGTCAAGGACTAAGCTTAGGTATGCTGCTTTAAATGCTTTGATTGATCGCCTTTATGATGAAGAATTGAAGAAGGAGTTACCATCGACATCTTGGATTCATTATTAAAGATTGTCGACGAACAGAAGACATCATTAAGAACACTATACTCTTTTTTCCCACTAGGTTTTTAATGAGGTAGTGTGATCACTGTAAAATATAGTAAAATTATTTCATTTTGGGTTTATTGGACTGATAGCTCGGCCATGTGGGCTTTGAAGAGCTGAATTTTGAAAATACAGTCCATTAAGGTTTAGTATGTTCAGTTTTATTCTGATTAGAATTAGATTTGGTAAGATTAGATAAGGTAATATTCTTCAAGGTTACTTCTTGAAGAATTCAACCTGATTACCTTAGATTACCATTTATTTTAGGCATTTTAGTTAGATATAGTTTTAGCTTCTTAAAGCTGCCATAAGTCGATTCAGTTTCCATTTGTGATTAGGGTTTGAGGCAAGATTGTAACCCTATAAAAAGGGAGGCCTTATGGACGAAAATTACAACATTTCATCAATCAAATATACAACATTTTGAGTTCATATTCTTTGCTTGTGAGCTATTCCATTGTTGCTTAACCCCGAGGGCTAGTTAAGTATCAATAAACCTTGTAATCTGATCCTGAGGGCTAGTTAGAGAGCAAGTCGAAGTTAGGTGTACCCCGAGGGCTAGACTCCTGAATTTCATGCGGCATTGAAGGGTTTGTGAGTTCCCTTGTTTTGTCAAAGACCTTAATTCTGCAATCCAGATTTTTTGCAAGGGGATTCATATCAGTTGGTATCAGAGCAAAGCGAAAGATCTACTGAGGCCGAAAAAAACAAAAAAGGGGTTTCGAGTTTTGCATTAATTTATTTTCGAATATATATATATACTCTTTCGTGCCGTGTTTTAACTGTGTTTGTTTGATCTTTCTTACCAGGAGGATTGAATCTAGAGTCGAAGGAAGTCGAAGGGTCCGAGAGTTAGAATACTTCGGTTTTACTATCCGCCTTCACCTTCATCAATCGAGTCCGGAGGTCGTCGAAGGGTCTGAGCGTTAACAAGTATTATCCGCCTTCACCTCCCGGTCAGTTTTGTAGTTTTAAGTAGCTTAAACAGTTTATGTGCTTGTGATATTTTCGTCAACTCTTCTGAAAATTATTGCATGCTCATAATCCTATTTGTTTTCTTTATCGTTCTTTGATTCCGTGATCTAGAATTGTTCTTTGATTCTTGATTAAACCTTATTAAAAAAAGAGTCTTGTGTCATTTTCCATATATATAGTGTCATATTCTTGATCCTTATGATATTGAATACCTCGAAGTTCATTGGAATCAAGAGGAAGTTATCATAGTTTTCTTATTCCAAGTGTTGTATAGGCGATTCTTGTTCCAAAAATTTTTGAAAATAAAAAAAAGGTAGCAGATTTTCGGTTTCAAAATTGGAATTTAGGATTTGAAATCTGAAATTTGGGGCAAATTTGCAATTTTCAAAAGTTTGGGGGCAGATTTGCAATTTCCAAAAAATTGCGTAATTGTGACCGAAATTTTTCTTGGGGAATAACACTCTATTTGTGAGTTTTATAGTACAAAAAAAAGAATCGTGGCTGAAAAAAAAGGAAAGAAAAAGGAATCTGGTTTGAAAAAGGAAAAGAAAAGTCAAAATCCTGATCGGAAGAGAAAAAGGAAATAAAAGCCAATTGAGAGGGGGGTTTTGATCTGAATTTCTTTGACTTGGGGGAAAAGTAAGTCATTAAAATCCTTTTCCACAAGGGATTTGGATTTAAGTTCCTATTCCAATTTGTTCTTGAATTTTCGGAACCTATTTGTTGCCTATATAAAGCAATCTTGTTTTGGTTATAATTCATTCAATACAGCTCCGATTCATGCCATTCAAATTGTGTTTTGTTCCTTATTCTTTTTAGAATTTGGAATTCCAAATCGTAGAGCCGAATTTTGAGCTTATATATTTTTAAATTTCGAAATAAGTTCTGCAATACTCATCTCAATAGTTTGCTTTGAATTACGGTGAATTGATCAGTTGCCCTCGCATTAGCCTTCGCCTTGTGAGTTTTGAGTGTTATACACTTAGTGAGTGACCTTACTAAACAAAGGGAAGGGGGACAATTTTTTTAACTAGCCGTTTGATTTTCTTAGCAGTTAGTGAAGATGGGGGATGAAAATCCATTCTTCCCGCCTTTTGTTAGCAATCCTAACAATTTGCCATTGACAAACACCTCTAATGGTGGGCATGGTATTCATCCACGTGAAGAGGCTCCAAATAGTTGGGAGCGACATCGAATTAATCCAAATGAAGCCAATAATCCCGATCGGTTTGCTGTCACAATAAATGCACTTATGAGTGAGGTGCAAAGGTTGGCGAGAAAAGTTGACAGCATGGCACTGCCTACACCTACATCATCGGTCAAGAGGGAAGAAGCCAAGAAATATGTCCATCAATTCAATGGTTCTGGAAGTTCAGATGATTATTCTGATGATGGTTCGGAAAGGCAATCACACCGAGGGTCTTCTAGAAGGCATCACCCCAGTAAACCTCATTCCAGAAGGAGAGTGAAGACTAATTTAGGATCTGATTTAGGTTCTGATGAAGCTCGAGATATCAAGGGTTTAAAATATGACATCTCTCGATTTGATGGTCAACACAATCCAGTGAAGTATCTTGATTGGGAGCGACAGATTGAGAATCTGTTTGATCTCAACAATTATTGGGAGAAGGAGAAAGTCAAAGTGGCACAGTATTATTTCACCCATTATGCGGCTGAGTGATGGAAAAATGAAAAGGATTCATGATATCGTTTCGGAAAGAAACCTATCTCCACATGGGAGAGATTGAGATTTGAGCTTCGCGAATATCATGTTCTGCCTACTTACTTAATGGAACAACATTCTTATCTGTCCAACATGAAGCAAGGAAATTGTACAGTTGATGAATACTGGCAAGATCTTGAGTTGACCATGAGAAGGGTTGGATGAAAGAAGACGACGCATTCATCAAAAATTATTTCATTGAAGGTTTGCGTGAAAACCTTCAAACACCAGTCAAGCTTCAACACCACATATCTATGAATGATTTATTGGTGAAAGCAAGGTTAGTTGAGAGTACCCTTCGACCAAGGAGGCCACAGCCCAGTTTTCCAAGTCAATAGGGTTTGACTCCGGAAACCCTAGTTATGGCCGCAGTAGGGACATGCCCATGGGAGGACGAAGATCGGTTCAGACTTTTTCAAATCCAACTTATAATCCTACTGAGAGGAGGGCGGCACCACCAACCCAACATGTTTTTAAAATTCCATGTAAGTCTACTACTTCTTCATCAAATTCGGTTTCTGTTAACTCTTCTACTTGTTTTCATTGTAAAGAAAGGGGACATGTCCGCAATAACTGTCCTCATGCACAGGTGCTAACAACACTTGAGGAAGGAGATGAAGAAGATGAATATGCTGATATGCCACCATTGCGTGAAAGTGGTGAAGAACAGGTACATGAAGAGATCATCATAAATTATCATGGTGAACAAGGTCCAGAAACACAAGGTAACTTCGTGTCATTAAGAGTTCTAAACTCTCAAATGGCTGAAACATAGGAACAAAGGATTAACATTTTTCATACCCGTTGCCTTGTGATTGATAAGAATTGTTTACTGATTATTGATGGTGGTTCTTGTGCTAATACTGTGTCCAATCTTCTTGTTAAATCATTGTCTTTGCCTGTGACTACTCATCCATCACCTATCCATCACCATATAAACTTATTTGGTTAAATGGTAGTGGTGAAGTTAGGGTTAACAAACAATGCATGATTAACTTTAATATTGGAAAATACCATGATTCTATCTTATGTGATGTTATTCCTATAGAAGCTAGTCATATTTTGTTAGGGAGACCTTGGCAGTTTGATCGTAAATCCATGCATGATGGTTCCACTAGCAAAATTACTGTGATTAAGGATAGAACAAGGTATACTTTGGTTCCATTATCTCCAGTGGAAGTTTTAGAGGCACAGAGACGCATGAGAGTCGATAAAGAGAAGCTTGCGACTGATGTGCAAATGGCCAACCAAAACCCTAGCAAGGGCTTGAAGGAGATCGGCCACAAGGTGAAAATTTGAGGCAAAAACCCTGATAATTTTGACCAAATAGCAAGGGAGGCCATCCCAGGTAAACCAGGTAAGTCTACGAATGATTCTGATAAGTCGCGTAAAATCCTATCTTCACATCTTAGTCCTTTGCCATCAATTTACATGATGAGACATGAACATCCTAATGATTCTGGTAGATTGTTTTATGCATCAATTAGGGATGTGAATTGTGATTTTTCTAATCATTCTGATGTGCTTATCATGCATTTTAAAGAGAGCTACTTTGTTAGTGATGATATTCCTATGAATGTTCTTCCACAGTTTGCTCAGATGTTACAAGAATTTGAGGATGTCTTTCCGGAAGCCTTACCCGCGGGTTTACCACCTTTGTGAGGTATTGAACACTAGATTGACTTGATTCTGGGTTCGGTTATCCCAAATCGCCCGGCGTATAAAGCAAACCCTGTGGAGGCAAAGGAACTACAGCGACAAGTCGAGGAGTTACTTCAAAAAGGGTATGTGCGAGAATCCCTATCTCCTTGTGTCGTGCCTGTCATTTTAGTTCCTAAGAAAGATAAAACTTGGCGTATATGCATTGATTGTCATGCTATTAACAAGATTACCATTAAGTATCGCCAGCAAATCCCTAAGTTAGATGATATGCTTGAAGATTTGCATGGATATGTAATTTATACAAAAATTGATTTGACTCAGGGTTATCATCAGATTCGAATTAATGAGGGAGATGAATGGAAAACTGCATTTAAGACTAAGTTTGGGTTGTATGAATGGATCGTTATGCCTTTCGGTTTAACTAATGCACCTAGTACTTTTATGCGGTTGATGAATCATGTCTTAAGAAAGTTTATTGGTCAGTTTGTTGTGGTCTATTTTGATGATATATTAATTTATTCTAAGTCGACTGATGAACATATTGAGCATGTTAAAATGGTTCTTGTTGCACTCCGTGAGTCTTGTTTATATGCGAACATTAAGAAGTGCACATTTTGCGCTTCGGAAGTGGTGTTTCTCAGTTTTGTGGTCTCTAAAGAGGGAATAAAAGTCGACGAAACCAAAATTGAGGCCATTAAGACCTGGCCGAGACCTACTAATGCCAACCAGGAACGTTCTTTTCATGGTTTAGCTAGTTTTTTATAGACGGTTTGTGTGTGATTTCTCATCTATTGCTGCACCTCTAAATGAACTAGTTAAAAGGATGTGAAATGTGTTTGGACTGAGAGTCAAGAAAATGCATTTAATGAATTGAAAGTACGATTATGTAATGCTCCTATTCTTGCTTTACCTTATTTTAATGGTACTTTTGAGATTCATTGTGATGCTCCCGGTGTTGGTATTGGTGCTGTTTTGATGCAAGAGAATCGACCTATAGCTTACTTCAATGAAAAGTTAAAGGGCGGTGCTCTAAACTATCCTGTGTATGATAAAGAATTTTATGCAATTGTGCGTGCATTAGAAACTTGGAAACATTATTTATTGCATAAAGATTTTTTCATTCATAGTGATCATGAATCCTTGAAATACTTGAAGAGTCAGATGAAGTTGAATAAGCGTCATGCTAAATGGTCTAGTTTCATTGAATCTTTTCCTTATGTGTTGCGTTACAAAAAGGGTAAAGAAAATATTGTTGCTGATGCTTTGAGTCGTAGACATGTTTTACTTACACGATTGGAATGCATTATGTTAGGGTTTTCATTCGTGCGAGAGTTATATGCGACTGATTCTGATTTTTCATATATTTATGCTGCATGCGAAAATGGTGCTTATGAGAAGTTTTTCCGGCATGATGGTTTCTTAATTATGAATAATAGGTTATGTATTCCTCAATGTTCTATGCGTGAATTACTTGTTCGAGAAGTTCATTTAGGTGGTTTAATAGGACATTTTGGTGCATTTAAAACTTATAATTTATTGCGAGAACACTTCTATTGGCCAAAAATGGCACTTGCTATTGACAGGGTTTGTAGGAATTGTCTTGATTGCTTGAAGGCTAAGTCTAAAACTAAGCCTCATGGTCTTTATACTCCATTACCTGTTCCTACACATCCTTGGGTTGATATTTCCATGAATTTTGTCCTAGGTTTGCCATGATCTCAGTCAGGTAATGATTCTATCTTTGTGGTTGTGGATAGATTTTCGAAAATGGCACATTTTATTCCTTGTAGGAAGACAGATGATGCAAAGCATGTTGCGGATCTATTTTTGAAGGAATTAGTTTGGTTACATGGAATTCCTGCGTCTATAGTCTCTGATCGCGATGTTAAATTTTTATCCTGGTTTTGGAATACCTTGTGGCGCCAGTTAGGGACAAAGTTGTTGTTTTCGACTGTCAGTCATCCTCAAACTGATGGACAAACAGAAGTGACCAATCGAACCCTAGGGGCACTCCTGCGTGCACTAGTTTAGAAGAACTTAAAGAATTGGGAAAAAGGCATTCCGATTGCAGAGTTTGCTTACATTTGCACTATTCATTCTACTACTACTTTATCTCCATTTGAAATTGTTTATGGTTTTCTACCTATTACACCTCTTGATCTACTTCCTTTGAATTTTAAACAGGTTAAAACCCTTGATGGAAAAAAGAAAGCTGATTTTGTGAAGAAAATCCATGAGAAGGTGCGCATGAAAATTGAACGGACAAATGCACAGAATGCTAATAAAGCTAATCAAAGTTGCAAGTTGATGAGGTTCAATGTGGGAGATTATGTTTGGGTTCATCTGTGAAAAGAGAGGTTTCCAAATGCTCGGAAATCTAAGTTAAGTCCACGTGGAGATGATCATTTTCGAGTGCTGGATCGTGTGCACGAACAGGCGTACAAGATTGAGTTACCAGATCATTATGGTGTTAGTGTGACCTTCAATGTTACTGATTTATCTCCATTTACATTTGAAGATGATTCAGTTTTGAGGGAAAAACCTTTCGACCACCAAGGGAATGATGGAGATGCCAAGACGACTACCACCATAAATGAAGACATTCCACGACTTGATCAAACATTTAAAGGATATGTTCGAGATCCTCTAAGTGACATAGTGGGACCTATGACTAGGTCAAGGGCTAAGCTTAGGGATGCTGCTTTAAATGCTTTGATTGATCACCTTTATGATGAAGAATTGAATAGGAGTTACCATCGACATCTTGGATTCATTATTCAAGATTGTCGACGAACTGAAGACATCATGAAGAACACTATACTCTTTTTCCTACTGGGTTTTTAATGAGGCAGTGTGATCACTGTAAAATATAGTAAAATTATTTCATTTTGGGTTTATTGGACTGATAGCTCGGCCATGTGGGCTTTGAAGAGCTGAATTTCGAAAATACAGTCCATTAAGGTTTAGTATATTCAGTTTTATTCTGATTAGAATTAGGTTTGGTAAGATTAGATAAGGTAATATTCTTCAAGGTTACTTCTTGAAGAATTCAACCTGATTACCTTAGATTACCATTTATTTTAGGTATTTTAGTTAGATATGGTTTTAGATTCTTAAAACTGCCATAAGTCGATTCAGTTTCCATTTGTGATTAGGGTTGGAGGCAAGATTGTAACCCTATAAAAGGGGAGGCCTTATGGACGAAAATTACAACCTTTCATCAATCAAATATACAACCTTTTGAGTTCATACTCTTTGCTTGCGAGCTATTCCATTGTTGCTTAACCCCGATGGTTAGTTAAGTATCAATAAACCTTGTAATCTGATCCTGGGGGCTAGTTAGAGAGCAAGTCGAAGTTAGGCGTACCCTGAGGGCTAGACTCCTGAATTTCGTGCGGCATTGAAGGGTTTGCGAGTTCCCTTGTTTTGTCAAAGATCTTAATTCCGCAATCTAGATTCTTCGCAAGGGGATTCATATCAGAAGGACACTGTCAATATGACCTTCTGTATTCAGACTGTCAATTTGAGACCCGCTTTTTGCCAAGTCAGCGTTTGGTTAATTTTTTATACAAGACGGTGAAATATCTGTATTGAAAATTTATTGTGTGTTCAATCATAATAAATCGCAAATAAATCTACACACAACAACGAAAAATCTCAGCACTATTATTTTAAAAAGCATGATGCAACATGATAAAATTCATGAAAAAAAAACTATAAATCAATTTTACAAATAACATTAAAAAATTAGAATTTCTCAATTATAAATTATAAAATATGAGCCCATCTCTTGAAAGACCGTCTTTCCATAAGTCATGGAAAGACCAAGGTTTAAAGTGTAAATTAGAAGAAATGAAGATAAATTTTTCGGGTTGCATGAATCGGGTTATAAACTTTATAACCACTACATGTTGCATAATAAAGTTTTAATATTTTAACCAAGACATTTTACCTTTTATTATTTTAATTAAACCCAGTTTTTCCATAAGGTTATGGAAAGACGGTATTTTCCAAGACTTTGCCATAACATATATAGACTAAACCACAAAAAGATGTACAAGTGCAAGATTGAATTTATCAAATGTTATTTACCTTAAGAAATTGATAGCTTGATGGATGTCATGTAAAATAAATATATATTACATTGTGTGTTAGTTAATTTTTAATTTTTTGTATATTTAAAACTTGAAGAGTCGGTTTCTTGAAAGAAGGTCTTTCCGTAAGTCATGTAAAGACCAACGTTTAAACTGTAAATTGGAAGAAATGAAGATAAAAATTCTGGGTCGGGTCATAAACTTTATAAATAAAATTTTAATATTGTAACTAAAACCTTTTACCTTTTTATTATTATAATTAAACCCCATCTTTTATAAGCACGAGGAAAGATGGGTTTTCCCAAGATTTTGTCAAACTTTAAAAGAAAAATATTGAAGACAGAGTAAATTATGATTTTAGAGGAAGTGTCCTATGAGACCGTCTCACCATAACAATAGTAAAACTTGGATTTCTTGCAATATGAGATTTAATGCCATAACTCTTATTTGTATTTGGCAAAGTCTTGAACCAATATATATTTAATAGTTTACAAAAAAATAAAAGTTGAACTAAATCATTAAAACGATTAACAAATTATCTACACATGAACTAATTAGTATACAACTTATTATGAATATAAACTGGCTCGGGTTATAATACTTTTGCACTTTTACTTTTATTGTACATCCAATATGTGAAGCAGTTATTTTGGTCTCACTATCTCTGTCATTATATTGTTATTGATACAATGCTGATGTACTCACTTGAATTCTTATACTCTATTGATCCCTTCTTAAACACCAGAAAATATAAAAATATATAATACAAAAAAATATTTTCAAAATTTTTAAATTTTGCATGTAATTTAACAAATTCAAAATATAACTTAAGAAATAAGTGGCTTGTCCATAAGCTTATGGACAAGCCGCCTATTAGGAAACCTACTACATTTATAATTATAGGTATAATATTTTTATATATATTAATTCCTTTATTCCATTCTTTTTTTTTTTTAACGAAAGCACCCGAGGGTGGGGGTTGGTATATTGGTACCCCAGGCCAATAAGAGCAAGCCATAGAACAATGACAATAGTTTTTACAAAAGGCAACAGCATTGCCTCCAAAAGAGATGTTAACTACAAAGGATCTAGTCTATATACAATCGGTGGGAATTCCTGAAATAGATAGTTGCGATTCCAAAGTAAACGAATCTCCACACCTCGTGTTAATTCGTACTTTGGCCAGGCAACTACCAATCGACAATCTGTCAGTAAATTAACATGCTAGAGCTAGTTGCTAGTGAACCATGAATGGTTGTATTCAGGGAAGATACCCAAAAACCTTCCACTCTACGTCGTTGCCTTATGAGTGAAATTTGAGAGAAAGAAGCCGGAATGTGCAAAACAACGGCAGTAACAGAACCGAGGTTGTACCCGTAGTATCAGAGCCAAAGAGGCAGCAGTATCAGAAACAAGGAAGTCACATTAGTTCAGAAGCGTACAGAACCAGGGTTGTACCTGCATGTATGAAATATAACATCAGCAGTATCAACCCCTATCATAGCCATTTTTATACCTTCTTATATGAGGAGTTTGCTTCTTATCTAAAGCTATAAGGCCTTTTATATGTACTGGCACATTAGAGAGGTTAAGTGCCTGATTATAGGAAGAATGGTGTTTGGCAATTGCATTTGCCACTTAGTTACATTCCCTGTAAGCATGTTTAAGCACAGCTCCACGTAGTAGGCTATTAACTTTATAAGCAGAATTGAAAAGTTTCCAGTTAGCAGAGTATGGATCATTAATCATGTTAACAGCTAACAAAGAATCGGATTCAATAGTGAATGAATCATCTAACTGCTGGAAATTTTGGCAAGCAAAATGTATGGCAAGTATTTCAGCATGAAGAGAAGATTCTGCAGAGATAGTAGCCGAGTTAATCAAGAGTGGAGTGCTAGAGATATCCCTAGCAATTACCCCAACTGCAGCCGTGTGAGAAAATCAAGAAGCATCAGTGTTAATTTTAATAGAGTTCAATCTAGGTCTTTCCCAACAAACAGTCCGTATGATTGGCTTAGGAGGTGGCCTAGGGTGGGGGATTAGATGCTTAAAGGAGTGAGGAAGTGCAGTAAGAGAGCTCAGATGTGTAGGATTGGAGTATAGAGATAGTTTGATGAGATCTAGTACTTCCTTACAGATAAGTTCAGTAGAAAATGGAATCTGATCAAAGATGTATCTATTTCGAGCTTTCCAAAGACACCAACAGATGAGGCAGGGAAGTATGTTACATATCAGTTGATGACCTTTAGGGAGGTCAAGACAGTTCCAGAAAATGTAAAATCTCTGAGAAATGGAATGATGCTCAGTGAGGTTAAAATGAACCAGCGGTGCCATATTATTCCATATAGATTGAGCCATTGTACAAGATATAAAGAAATGTTCAATTGAATCCGAATGACAGCATACTGGACATTTCAAAGCTAAACTATATCCACAACTAATGAGCACATCATCAAAAGGGAGAAAAGACTGTAGCATTTTCATGTAAAAATAGAAATCTTTTTCTGGAGTGATGTGTTCCACAGTAGCTTATAGGCCGGGAAATTACCTGATGAGCTTGTGAGAACCCGATATGCTGACTTGAATGAAAAGGTGCCAGATGCATCCGGTTTCCATATAATCCCGTCTTCTCTTTCCTCCACAACTTCTGCATTTTGCAAAAATAACAAAGTATCATTTTCCAGGAAAGGAGAAATCTGAGCTAATATAACATGCTTATCCCTGATAAAATCTTATACGGAGTAAGGCATCAGATATATGACTAGGAATATAGTTAATCAGTGGGCCACTCGGGCACCATTTGGCAGTCCAAAAGTTACCATGGATAATGAGAGAGTTAATTTCTGCAATATTATTAAAAGAACAAATTCTTCTCCATGTGACTGATTTCCTATGAGATTGGGGCAGAGACCACATCAATTTTGCCCATAAGGCGAGACCTAGCTGACTTTTCCACCACAACTTAAGGGAACATGTCTCTAATATAGCTCGGATGGATCTAAACCCCAACCCATTCTGTGAAATTGGTTTAGCTAGATCAGCCCATTTTTTCCATATTCTGTTTCTTTTCCCTTCTGACTCACCCCAAAAGAATCTTACCAATTTTTTCTCAAAAGTTTTGATTATATATTTTGGGGGTTTAGTTACAGACCATAAATGCTGTGGTATTGAGTACGAGCAACTTTGGATTAGGATTAATTTACCCCCTGTACTAAGCCAATTATTTTTCCTGTTTTGCAATTTCTTATCCAGCTTTTCCATCAGAGGTTGGTAGTACCTATTTAATGTTCTACCCTTGAAAATAGGACAGCCTAGGTACTGGAAAGGGAAGGATCCCTGTTTCATTTTTAGAATCATCTTCATCTGATTTAATTTGATAGTTGACGCCCTTTTACTAATGTAGAAATCAGATTTATGGAAATTAAACTTTTGACCCGAGGTGAATTCAAATGTGTCTAGGAAAGCCTTAATCCTAATGAGGTTAGTTTTGGACGTTTGCATAAATATAATAGTATCATCCGCATACATAAGGTGAGAAGCTGCTGGGATTATAGATGGCAACTGAAAATATGAGAGTTTATTATTATGGAAAACAAAAGATAAACTCCTAGAAAAAGCTTCCGAAAAAATGTTAAAGAGAAAAGGAGAGAGGGGATCACCTTGTTTAATTCCTCTGGAGGCCTTGAAAAAGCCCACATGATTGCCATTGATAAGAATTGAAAAATAAGCTTGAGAAAGATTTGACATAATAGCATTTAAAAATTGACCTTCAAAACCAAACCTCATGAGAACGTTCTTGAGAAAATCCCAATTAACTCTATCAAATTCTTTTTGTAAATCTAACTTAAGAATACCAATAGGAACTCTAGCCTTTTTGTCAAGAAATTTAACCATTTCCTGTAGATAAAGAATATTATCTGAAATATCCCTATTTTTCATGAAGGCCGATTGATTTGGGGAGATTGATTTATCCATGTAGGGTCTTAATCTTTCCATTAAAACTTTGGAGCGGATCTTATTTAGGACATTAGATAAACTAATTGGCCTAAAATCATCAAATGAGCATGGAGTAGTTTTTTTTGGTATTAGGTTATCCAGGTGCTGGAAATTCCCCTAGGCAAGGTAGAACCATTAATAAAGTCATTAACTGCCTCAACTAGATCATATTTTATAATGGGCCAGCACTTTGAATAAAATTTACTGGAAAAACCATCTGGTCCCGGACTACTATTTTTGCTTAATCCTTTAAATACTGCCTCAACCTCAGATTCTGAGGCTGGTTTAGATAAGCCTAGGTTATCATGAGCAGAGATGATGTTTGGTATTTGGCTCGGAAAATGTGGATAATAGGTATCATTAGGCATTTGGTTAGGTTCAGTTAATAGGTCAGAGTAATAGGAGATGGCCTCCTTTTGAATATCTGATTGTGAACTCAGCCATTGACCATCTCTATTCTTAATTTTTGATATTTGTAACCTGCAGTTTTTCTCTTGTACCACCTTATGGAAGAATTGTGTGTTATTATCACCTAACCTATGCCATTTCAATTTAGCCTTATGTTTCCAGAACTTTTACTTTTCTTTTTGAGCTCTCAGAAGTAATGTTTTTTTCTCATTTAGTTTAATAAGTTCAGCATCCGAAGGATTCGAATCAAAAACTAATTCCTGGATTCTAAGGGATTCTTCAGCATTAATAACATTAGTGTTAATATTCCCAAAGCATTCTCTATTCCAAATTTTTATCTCCTTTTTTAACCTGAGCAGTTTAAGAAAAAAACCAAGTAAACCAGTCTCAGCCAAATGTTTTTCCCAATTTTTCTTAATTAGGGTGATGAAGTCAGGCCGGTTGAACCATACATTTAGGAATCTAAATGGCCTAGGGTTAATAATAGACAGATTAGAAATATGGAGGAGAAGAGGAGAATGATCAGAAGTTTGCCTATTCAAGATTTGGATAGAGGAAGAAGGATATTTATAGTTCCAAGAGATGGTGCTAAGTCCTCTATCTAGCCTTTTTGAGGTCGGGTCTCTAAGTCTTGAGTTACACCAGGTGAAAAGGTTACCAACAGTGTTGATTTCCTGGACACCAGAGGTATTTATCCATGTATTAAAATCTCTAATGCTACCTAGGGAGGGGGAGCTAGGGCCTTTATATTCTATGAGGGAGGTGATAGTATTGAAATCTCCTATAAAGATAGTGTCACCAGGGGTAATGGCTGACAAGTCATTCCATAAAGCCTTTCTACCTTCCCTATTCCTTAGTGCGTATATGAAAACTGCATCCATATGCAAATTAAGGGATTTGTGAGATATATGCACATGCAGGAACTGCTCATGGAAGGAGAGAAGGGTAACTGTCACCAAATTAGTCCACATAAGCCAAATTTTACCATTATACAAAGGCATACCATTGGAGAAGTTGAGTTTATCCATATAAGATTGAAGTTTAGAGTTTTCGTGCATTGGTTCAATTATGCACAGCAAATGGATTTTTTAAAGCCTGAATAGGTTTATTAGTCTCAACATTGATGATTCCATGCCCCTAATGTTCCACACTAAAAAATTAACTGAGAGAGAACCTATCATTGCTCACTAGACTTATGACTTTTAGTAGATGACCTAAGCATCATTTTATTAATTTGACTGAAGTAATTAGTTTTTTTACCTTTGGCCTTACCTTGCAGTAGATTCTGACCCTGAGTAGGGGATGAGGTCATACTAGCCTGGTGGTTTGAAATTGCCTGCTGATCAGGATCATGATCTTCTGGTTCGTCCTGTAAAACAGAAAACCTGTTTTCCATTCTACCTTGTAGGGAAAGGGTTACATTGTTATGTCTTTTTAGGCATGAGGGAAGTGTCCCAACCTGGATATCATCAGTGGCATATGCTATTGGGGTAAAATTTTGTAAAGCTGAATCATTTAGCAGCTTAGAAATAGAGTTATCTATAGTATCTTGAGTTTTAGGACTAGGACGAATATCAGGTGGATCATCCTACCAATTCCCGGGACACTAGTAATCCTAGGGGAAGAGCTGTAGTGAAAGTTAGGGGTGGTGGTTGATATACCCCTAAGATTAGATACCATTTCATTCTCAGGTGTAAGTGAGTCAATCTGCTCAGTTAGGGAAATCAAAGGGGGTATATCAAACTTCTTCCCAGTAGCCTGCCACTGAGGCTGGCTAAGAATTATATTGTTATCAGCTGGTCTAGCATTAAGGTTGGGGGGGGGGGGGGAAGGCTCTACATTGAGTTTTAGAGTGACCTAGTTTGGCACAATTATAACAATATAGGGGAATATCCTCATATTCAACTTGGTATTTCCTGTTAT
Source organism: Rubia yunnanensis (assembly GCA_037428765.1). NCBI lineage: Eukaryota > Viridiplantae > Streptophyta > Magnoliopsida > Gentianales > Rubiaceae > Rubia > Rubia yunnanensis. Next base: position 78,546,972 of record CM075065.1, read on the forward strand.
TAGTTACTGAGCCCAGACGAATATGGTTACACAGAGGCTTTTGGAGATCAATCTCTACACATAGTTTAATAGCTGAAGGTATTGTGAGGCTGAGTTGTAATAATATAAGGGCACTTCCCTAATTGTACACCAAATTGGGACAATAGGTGATTCTTTGTGCGTTGAAAACTCTGGAGTCCATTTAAGCATCTTGAGGAGGATTCCGTTGAAGTTCCAAACTCCTTTCATCCAGCATCTTTGGTAGTCGTTGAGTAGCTCAAACCTGATAAGCACATGTCTATAATCCAAAGAACCTAGTTGGTATTTACCTGTGAATCCCACGGTTTTGAAGAATTGCTCCAGATGCTCCATTGAACATCTTCCCTTAGTGAATTTTCCAACAAGGGCATTTGTATAATGCGATGATAGCTTAGCTATTTGTGCATCTGAGTACAAACAGGCCGCGTCACCCAGGTGTTGTGATTTGGGGATGAGTTCAGGATTGCTCGGCAATAGTTTCGATAACAGTGGGGATTTATTTTGTAGGGCAGTTGCGAAGGATACAGGGGAAGGGGGTTGAATAGCCTTGTTAGTTTCCTGGACGGCCAGAATTGGAGGAGCCGTCATCGTTGAGAACCCTTAACGGCTGAAAATAGCCGTTACCGGCGAAAACTAGCCGAAACCGATGACTATGGCAGAGAATGATCAGAAGAGGAAGAAAGGGGATTAAGAGAGAGGTGGAATCGCACACAGTTTCGCACACAAAATCGCACACAGAAACAGTGACTTTAATCGTACAAACAGAGAATTTTTCATTCCATTATTCCATTCATTTTATCGGTAGGTATTATATTTTCATAAATATTAATTCCATTATTCCATTCATTTTACCGTCCACGCATGGTAAATGATGTTATATTTGCTATTCAGTAATCTGTCTCACAGATGAGACGATCTTACACAAGTCTTTGTAATGATTTAAAAATATAAAATTAAATTAAATTTATAATTATATAATCTTATACGGTAGGTATTATATTTTTATAAATATTAATACCATTATTCCATTCATTTTACCGCTCATGCGTCGTAAATGATGTTATATTTGCTAATCAGTCCTAGTAAATGATGTTATATTTGCTAATCAGTCCTAGTAAATGATGTTATATTTGCTAATCAGTACTCTGTCTCACAGAAGAGATGGTCTCACATAAGTGTTTGTAATGATTTTAAACATAAAATTGAATTCTATTTATAATTACATACTCTTTTACTGTAGGTATTATATTTTTATAATGATTAATTCAATTATTCCATTCTTTTTCTTTCTTTTTTAAAGAACCAATCCATAATAAGATGACATTAGTTTTTACATACGACAAACATCATTGCCTTCAAAAGAGATATCTACTACCTAGGATTAAATCTATACAAGATCGATTGGAAGAACCCAAAAAGTTAGTTGCAATTCCAAAGTAAACGAATCTCCACACCCTGTGTTAATTCATACTTTGGCCAGGCAACTAACATTAGAAAAATCTATATGTAAGTTAGCGTGCTAGAGACATTAGCTAGTGAACCATCAATGATGATAATCTGGACAATTTTTCAAAATGTTTCCTCACTGCATCATGTGTACAGAATGAATAAACCGCCATGTGTACAGAATCGAGGTTGTGCCTACATAGCAAAATATAACATCAGCAGTATCAATCCTTCACCTAGCTGTTTTTATGCAATCTTATATGAGGAATTTGTTCCTTATCTAAGGCTATGAGACCTTTTATATGTACTGGAACATTAGAAAGATTAAGAGCCTGATTATGAGAAGAGTGATGTTTAGCAATTGCATTAGCCACTGAGTTACCTTCCCTGAGAACATGTTTAAGCACAGCACCACGTAGAAGGCTTTTAACTTTATAAGCAGAATTAAAAAGTTGCCAATGAGCAGAGAGTGAGTCATTTATCATGTTAACTGCTAACATGGAATCTGATTCGATGGTAAATGAATCATCTAACTGTTGGAAGTTATGGCAAGCAAATTGTATGGCAAGTATTTCAGCATGAAGGGAAGATTCTGCAGATATAGATTCTGAATTAATCAATAGAGGAGTACCAGAGCTATCCCTAGCAATTACCCCTACAGCAGCCATATGTGAAAACCAAGAAGCATCCGTGTTAATTTTGATGGAGTTAAAACTAGGCCTTTCCCAGCAGACAGTCTGTATTATTGGCTTAGGAGGTGGCCTAAGGTGAGGGATTAGATGCTTTAGTGAGGATGGAATTGCAGTAGAGGTGCTCAGATGTGTAGGATTGGAATATAGAGATAGTTTGATGAGGTCCAGTACTTCCGTACAAATGAATTCAGTAGAGAATGGAATCTGATAAAAAAAATCTATTTCGAGCTTTCCAAAGACACCAGCATATGATAGGGGGAAGTATGTTACATATCAGTTGATGACATTTAGGGAGATCTAGACAATTCCAGAAAATGAAAAATCTCTGAGAAATGGAATGATGATCAGAGAGGTGGAATTGAACTAGAGGTGCCATGTTATTCCAGATAGATTGAGCCATAGGACAGGAAATAAAGAAATGATCAATTGAATCCGAGTGACAGCAAACTGGGCATTTCAAAGCTAGACTATATCCACAATTAATAAGCACATCATCGGGAAGAAATGAGTGTAACATTTTCCAAGTAAAAATGGAAACCTTTTTCTGAAGTGATGTGTTCCAAAGGAATTTATAGGCTGGGAAATTACCTGATGAACTTGTGATAGCCCGGTATGCTGATTTGAAGGAGAAGTTGCCTGATGGATCTGGTTTCCATATAATCCTGTCTTCTCTTTCCTCTACAGCTTCTGCATTTTGCAAAAATAATAGAGTATCATTTTCCAGGAATGAAGAAATCTGTGCTAATATATCAGCTTTATTCCTGATAAAATCTGATACAGTACAATGCTGTAATACAACATATATATGATTAGGAACATAGTTAATGAGTGGGCCATTCGGGCACCAATTTGCCGTCCATAGGTTACAGCTACCTTTACCATTGATGATAAGAGAGTTATTTTCTGAAAAAAAAGGTTTACAGAACAAATTCTTTTCTAGGTAACTGATTTCCTATGAGATTCAGACAGAGACCACAGCAATTTAGCCCATAAGGTGATATCTAACTGACTTTTCCACCACAGTTTAAGGGAGCATGCATCTAGTATAATAGCTCAATTATTCCATTCATTTTACCATCTACGCCTCGTGAATGATGTTATATTTGCTATTCAGTACTATGTCTCGCAGATGAGACGGTATCACACAAGTCTGTGTAATGGTTTTAACCATATAAAATTGAATTATATTTATAATCACATACTCTTTTACGGTAGGTATTACCATTTGCGAGTACATAGTCTTTTAATGCGGTATTATATTTTTATAAATATTAATTACATTATTCCATTCATTTTAACGTCCACGAGTGAATGAAGTTATATTTGCTATTCAGTCCTATGTCTTACAAATAAGACGGTGTCACACAAGTATTTGTAATAATTTTAATCATATAAAATTGAATTATATTTATAATTACATAGTCTTTTACTGTAGGTATTATATTTTTATAAATATTATATGATTACAAATTTAATGTAGGGTAAAAATGTATTCAATCACTTAATTACTCGAATTTGATCTAATATAATTTGAATAATATAATTTTTAAATATAATTTTAATAATATTTATTATTAAATATTATAAATATAATAATTGACACGTCATGTACACGTTTAATTTAACAAGTTACCATGGGAGACAGGTTATACGAGGGTGATCGTTAAAACATTTATCAAATTTCACCCAATTTTTTACAAATATAAAAGATATTTATGGAGATGCTCTCAATAACTAATTAGATAAGTTTAGACGGTTGGTAACCAGTTTACCCAGTGTCAATAAATAAGTAGATAATGTGGGATGGTGGGAAACTAGAGGTGAACCAGTGTTATTTAAATAAGATTCGTTGGTTACTGATGCGCATCTTTACCCATGTCAACTATTAAAACGTGGACGATTATTTGTTGGTATGTAATTTAACAAATGTGAACTATTAAATTGTATAATTTATCATTAGCACTGCAAACTAATTTACCAATAAGTAAACTGTATATATAAATAGAATATACCGATAGTTAGTAATAATAAGTTATTAATTTATCGGATGTCAATAGGGAAGTTGTACAAGTTTACTGGTAAATTGTTCATCTAAATGAGATGTATTGCATGGATAATAAGTTGTTAAATTTTGGTGCATAGCCAACTTAGTCTAATTACATATTCATAAATATTCCGTTATATATTTTCTGTGTGAACATACAATTTAAAACATAACACTAACCTTTAATAAATTTTTTAAAACAGAAAAATATTTGGCAAAGTTTTGGGCAGAAAATTATTTGGCAAAGTGTTGGGAAAGACGGTCTTTTCATAGACTTATGAAAATACGAGATTTAATTAGAATAATAAAAGATAAAGAGACCGTCTCTTGAAAGACGGTCTTTCCATAAGTTATGGAAAGACCAAGGTTTAAAGTGTAAATTAGAAGAAATGGAGATAAAATTTTCGGGTTGCATGAACCGGGTTATAAATTTTATAACTACTACATGTTGCATACTAAAAGTTTAATATTGCAACTAAGACCTTTTACCTTTTATTATTCTAGTTAAACCCCGTCTTTCCATAAGCCTATGGAAAGACCGTCTTTCCCAAGACTTTGCCAAAGATAAAAGGTGTTAGTTACCGTATTAAAATTTTAGTATGCAATATGTAGTAGTTATAAAACTTATAACCGGTTCATGCAACCCAAAAATTTTATCTGCTAAAATTTTGATCTTTCCATAACTTATGGAAATACCCTCTTTCAAGAGACGGATATATATTCCTATTATTAATAAAATTAGATACCCTCTTTCAAGAGACGGATATATATTCCTATTATTAATAAAATTAGAATAATATTCGAGTGATATAAGATCGAATTCAAATATTATACCAGTATAAACTAATTACACATTTAGGCTGCACAAAACATTCTTGTTTACTTGTGCACATTTTTTTAAAACCTAAATACACTCAATTTTAGTTTAGTTTAATTTAATTTTTAAATTAAATAAACTATAACTATATCATCTTTTCTGATTTTGGTTTACTTTGCCTTACTTTAATTGATTCAATATATAAATATATAATTAGATAAGGTCAAACGGTGGGCAACTAGTTTATCAAGTATCAATGGTTGCTGAGTATTTGACTTTAAATAACTAATTAGATAAGGTGAGATAATCGGCAACCTGCTTACCAGATGTAAACGGCCGATAAATATTTGACTTTCAATAACTAATTAGAGAAAAAGTCACACGGTCGACAACGGAGGAACCATATGTTATTTAAATAAGATTTCCAACATTTACTGATACGACCATCTTACATAAGGTCAATTATTAAAATGTGGTATTATTTAACAAAATATTAACTATTAAGTTGTACACTAACCTAATTTACCAATCGGTAAACTGTACATGATAGTTAGTAATAATAATTTATCGCTGCAAACTAATTTACCAATAGGTAAACTGTAAGTGATAGTTAGTAATAATAAATTATTAATTTACCTAATGTCAATAGGTAAGTTGTCCAGGTTTATTGGTAATTTTTTTAATCTAAATACGATTTATTGCATCGATAATGAATTGTTAAATTAAATATTCATAAACACTTGGTTATAATTTTTATGTGGAAGAAATAGTGCATATCAAATTTGAAACATAACACTAACTTTTAATATAATTTTTAAAATAGATTAATATTTTATAATCAATAATTTTTTTACAAATATTATCAATATATTCCTATTAGTAAAAAAGTTAGAATAACATTCGAGTGATATATGATCGAATTATAATATTATAAAAGTATAAACTAATGTGTACTTTTTTTACAAATATTATCAATGTATTCCTATTAGTAAAAAAGTTAGAATAACATTCGAGTGATATATGATCGAATTCAAATATTATAAAAGTATAAACTAATGTGTTACACATTTAATTTGCACAACAGATTCTTTCTTACTTATGCACGTTTTTTATTACCTTAATACACTTAATTTTAGTTTAATTTAATTTTTAATTTAAAGAAACTATTACTATATTATCTTCCTTGATTTTGATTTTGATTTAATTTGATTGATTCAATCAATTCATAAAAATGGATCAATACGTGCATTCAACAAGATTTATAAAAGAAAGAAGGGTATATTCTATATTTTATAGTGGATGATACCCACGCTATCCTAAAACAACCACATCTAGAGTGTGGGCTGAGGAAAGAAATTCTGGTTGGACCTTATCCTGTTCGAAAACACCCTCTTTATAGTGGCACCCAATCTATGACCTCGGAATGTTCCACCCCTCTATGTCCAGCATTCGTTTTCATTCATTTTTCCAGCTAGTCCAGCCACCACCAAACCCACTGCCGCCGCATTCTCTTCCCGCGAGGGAAGAAGTGAAATGGTACTTGGTTATATTCCCGTCGCATTCTCTTCCCTTCATCTTCCACTCCCCCACCACTGCCCAGCCACATCCGCTTCTACCGGGCCCCTCTCCCTATAAATACAGCCCCTCCTCTCCACAATCTCATATCGCTATCTTCCCCTAACTCCAAAATGATTCGACCATAACACCGCCGCCAACTCCAAAATGATTGAGATCATCATCGCCCCAAATCTCGACTCTCCTGCCACCGAGGCTGAATTCACCGTCTCTAGCGGTGGTAACTCCTTCCCCCCCTCGAGCATCCGCAAGTATCTGATGAGCGTGTGGAACCAGTTGTAAGCCCTCCCCACCCCGCCACCATTGCCCAGCCAGGTCCGCCTCCTCACGTCTCTATCCCCGACATCACCCCTCTCCACCACCACCACCACCACCACCGTCGGGCCACCCACACCTCCACCCCCACCCGCTAACAACCCTAGCTCTGTCCGATCACCACCCCCACCCCTCATAATTTTGTAAGTCAAAGTCTTGGAAAGACGCTTTCCATCACTAGGCAAACCTATTAAAGGTTGTTCGGGGCTAAAAATTGCGGAACTGCTTTGGTCAAGAGGCTCCAAACTCAAAACCTTCTTTTTGGACCAGCACTAACATTTTAAAGGTGGGTTTTTTGTATGTTAAGGTGGTTTTCTTCCAACAGCCTTTAATTAGCAATAATTAAAGGCGGTTGTGACTAATCGCCTTTAAAATGGGCCGGTTCCGAGTTTGTAGGGGGTCGATTACTCTTTCGAGGATGGAAGAGGCCTAATCATGCATTTATGAAAAGATGATCGTTGTTCCAAACTCGGAATTTGATTGGGGGACCATTTTTGAACTCAGAACAGTGTTGCGGACCAACTAATTTTATGAAGGTGGGTTTCGAGCTCGGAACTGCATTTTGTATATAAAAAACCCCGGGAATTTATTTGAATTATGAAAAAAACACCTTCATCCTTTCACATTCCATTGATGAAGAAGTAAAGTCAATATATACATCGAAGAGCATCATTTTCCATTGAAGAAGGTAGGAATTGTTGTCAAATATATTGTTTAAAATTATCTTGAAATTAGGGTTTTACACATCTAAAATTAAGGTTTGAATTTAGGTTAAATAGGGGTGGGTTATGATCAATGTTGCAATATTGCTAATGGGTTCCATTGTAATTGACTTGTAGGATAATGAATCGCATTGAACTCATTGGTAATGATCTTAGAAAATCACCCAATAACATGTCATTGATTGAAACATTTATCACTTTTGCGTTTGAGAATGCTTCAAATAATGGTGTTGTGCGATCCCGGTGTCCGTGTAAAGATAGTAAAAATAATATGTATCTAGGAAGGAAGAAATTGTGGGGACACATTATAATGAAGGATTTTGAAACTAGCTACACTCGTTGGGTATGTCATGGAGAAGTTGGAGAAACGGCGGGGATGAATGATATGACTAACACGAATGTGGAAAAGAATTAGATGGGAATGCGAAATTTGACGAAATGGTGGAGGATATTGCAAGAGAGTTCAAAGTTAAACCCAAAGTATTACAAGTGTTACTTCACGACAAAGAGACTTCATTGTACCGCGGTTCTAAACATTTGGTACTTAGTGCGACTTTGAGGATAATGAATTTGAAAGCCAAATTTGGTTGGACCGATAAGTCGATGAACGAAACTTTAGAGTTGCTTGCGGATTTTCTCCCTGCTAGTAACATGATGCTGGATAGGTTGTATGCGGCGAAGAAATTTCTTTGTCTGGTGGGATTGGAAATGAAAAAAATCCATGCTTGCCCGAATGATTGTATGTTGTACCAGGGGAAGAAAGATGAAAATTGAGAAACATGCCGGGTATATGGTCAGTCTCGCTACAAACTGAACATGGGTGCAATTCTAGTGGATGCGGAAGTGGTAACTAAAATAGAAAAAGACACTGACAAAAGTGATGTGGTACCTCCTTATTGTACCACAGTTGCAGAATTTGTTTGTGTGTTAGGAAGATGCATAATTGATGTACTAGCATGCAGAGAGGGATCAACCGGCTGATGATGTCATTAGACATACGTCGGATGGTGAGCAATGGAAAAAAATTGATGCCCTTTATCCTGAGTTTGGTGAAGAACCCCTCGGTATTTGGGGTTTGGCCTATGTACCGATGGAATGAATCCATTTGGTAATATGAGTAGTACACATTGCTCTTGGCCAGTTATGTTGGTTATAAACAATATTCCGTCATGGGTGACAATGAAATGTAAGTATGTGTTGTGATCTGTGATGATTTCCGATCCTAAGCAACCGGGTAATAACATAGATGTGTATCTTTCTCCTCTTGTCGAGGATTTGTTGACCCTATTCAATGAGGGTTTTTAGACATATTACAGAAGTGTTGATGATTACTTTACGTTGAAAGCCATGTTATTTTGCACAGTTAATGATTTTCCTGCTTACGGTAATTTGTTCGGCTACTCAGTTAAAGGTCACTTTGCTTGTCCCGTGTGTGAGAAGGAGACTGATTACCACCAATTGAAGTATGATTATAAAACTGTATACCAAGGTCATCGTAGGTTTCTTCCCAAGGATCATCCATGGTGATTGGCCAAAAAATGGTTCAATGGGAAGGTAGAGTGTAGACAATTACTTCTTGTACGAACAGGCACTCAGATATTTGAAACTATGAAGAATTTACCCAATGATTTTGGGAAGAAGAAGCGTAAAGTGCATGTGGATGGCAGTTGGAAGAAATGCTCCATCTTCTTTAGATTGCCTTATTGAGAGCATTTAGATGTTAGAAATTGTCTTGATGTCATGCACATTGAGAATAATGTGTGTGATTCTTTGATCAGGACATTTTTGAATACCTCTGGGAAAACAAAGGATGGGCTTGAGGCTAGGTTAGATTTGGTTAAGATGAGAATTAAGAAGAACTTGGGGCCAGTGACTTCAGGTGACAATTGTTACTTGTTGTCTGCTTGTTATTCTATGTCACAAAGTGAGAAGAAATCATACTGTGAGACCCTTAGTAGTGTTAAGGTCCCAGCTACATATTATTCCAACATCAGTTCTTGTGTTTCGGTGGAGGAGTTGAGGTTGGCTGGGTTAAAGTCTCCTGATTGTCACAATCTGAATCAGGAACTGAATGTGATTACAATTCGAGGGTCATTGCCATCCCATGTAAGATTGTGCATTACGAAGCTATGTTTGTTTTTCAAGTCCATTTGTAGCAAAAACATTAGTGTGTCGAAGTTGGACAGTTTGCAGACAATTATTGATGAAGTGTTATGCCAGATGGAAATGTATTTTCCCTATCATTCTTCGTCATAATGGTTCACTTGTGTGTTCATCTTGTGCATGAGATAAATCTTTGTGGTCCGGTGTTTCTTATGTGGATGTACCCATTCGAGAGGTACATGAAAATATTCAAGCATTTTATGAAGAATCGGTACAGGCCCGATGCAAGTATTGTACAATGGTATTTAGCAGAGGAGGTCATCGAGTTTTGTACTAATTACATGAATGAAGTCGATTTTGTTGGGGTTCCAACTCATAGACATGAGGGACGGTTGGAAGGTCATGGGGTTCAACAAGGGAAACTTTTGAGTCCGAGTGCTGAAGATTTATATACTACCCATCTATATGTTCTTCACAATCCCAAAGATGTTGTCCCATATATAGAGATTCACATGGATGCCATCAGAGTGGCGAACCCCAATTTCAATGAAGCACAAGTTCTACAATCACATAGCAGGACTTTTGCGTTATGGTTGCTTGATCACGTATCTGTGGGGGATCATCTATTGATAGTGAAATGGTTGGCTCGTAGACCACTTGGCACTGTACTTTCTTATGAAGGGTATGGCGTCAATGGTTTTACTTTTTCCACAAAATCAATGAATGATAAGGGCGTGTCTCAAAATAGCGGAGTTTTGCTTGTGTCTGAAGCTTTGCATGTGGATAGTAGAAGTGGTAATAATACTATGTATGCTCATCAGAGTTACTTTGCAAACATTTCAAATATATGGGAGCTTGACTATGTTACCATGTGAGTCACAGTTTTTAAATGTCAGTGGATTGATTTCAACTGTGGGCAGCAGACCGAGGAATTTGGTTTCATCCTTGTGGACATGAGTCGAATCGGTAGTGAGAAGATCCATTCATATTGGCATCACAAGCGCACCAGGTTTTTTTATGTAAGGGATCCATGTGATCCTCGGTGGGAGATTGTGGTGGAAGGGAAACATGCTTTCATTGAAGAATATGAATCTGAAGAAATAGTCGGATTCGGTCACAATGCAATAGGTGTCAGAATAGATAATGCTATCTTGCTTGAGGTGATGAAAAAATCTTGAATTGTTCCATCGGCCGCAATGATCATGCTGATTGTATTTGGGTGGACATCTGTGGCAAGGTTATCTGTAAACGCAAGGAGGCTAAAAAGGTTACCAAGAAAAGAAAACAGAAGAAGTAGAAAAATCCTTTGTAATTATATTTGTTAATCACTATTAGTTTCAAATTAGTGAGACTAAGGATTCAATTAAAATGTGGCATCTGTTTATGTTCAAACAGTAACAAAATGGAAGAAGAAATCATAATTCATACAGTGATCTCCAAATAAAATCCATACAATGAAACCATAGCCTACTCCAAATAGATATGACATAACAATGCAGTCTACATAACAAATCTCCAAATAAAATTCAACATTCTCACACTTTTCATGAAACGATAACCATCTAGATCATAAATGTCGCCTCTATGGTAATTGTGACTCAAAGTCATCTTCAAGATCACTCGTAGATGTTGATCGGTATAGATAGGGAGGTGGGTGGAAGCAAGATGGCGTTCGTACGCTTGTTGTCTTTTCTCCATCTTTAATATCATGGCCTTGATTTTCGCAAACTCCTTGCCCACCCACTTGTAACAATCTTGCACACCCCTGAGGTAGCCTTTCCCCTCATCTACAACTTCTAAACAACAATGAAAAAATGGGTTTTAATAAATTATTTATAACGTGTAGAAACGAATATCAAAAAAATAATTCACTTACCATCATCAACTCTAGGCCTTTTGCTTGGCTCCCCCTTCTTCTACATCCGGTAGTACCATTTTCCGTCGACCAACACCATCCCCCTATTTTCGAAATAGGTCTTGTTGAAGTACTTTGGTGCTTTCTCCTCACAGGGGATTGTCAACCCTCAACATTCCTCAATATTTTAGTGATCTAATTCCCTTAAGGGAGGCTCCTCACTACCCTAGTCGATGTCCCAACATAGAGAGTGTGCCTAAATATCGTCTCCCACGGGTTTATTCTCCTACCCTCCATTATGAGATAAAATAACATCAAGGCACTATAGTTAGGCTCGGTGACGTCTTCAGATGTGGAACCTAAGCATCTAGGAATCATCTCGTAGAAAATGATGGAATATACAGGTAAAAATTTGAGGCCAAATGTCTCTGGCTTACCTAAGTCCCTTGCATCACAAGAGAAGTACTTAACACTACATTGGATAGGATCAACGTATGGGTTCTGCTACTAATGGCCATTTGTCCCTAAAGTAACAATCATCCAATGGACCATCAGTGTCTTCCAGATATACATCTTTGGGGATCCTATGAGGTTAATCTAGGGCTTCATTCAAAATCAACTCACTAATTGGAATGTCAATTCTCCCAACCCTTTTTGAATAGTCACCCGTTCACATCTCTTGAATAGAAATATGAAGATTCATCAAGCCCTAACAACATTTCAATGTGTTGGTCCTTAAACTTGTCTAACAGATCAGATAAACCAATTCTCAAATATTCATTAAAATAAAAAATGTAGGCATCAATCAAATTCCCCTTGTCAAGTAAAATGTTGTACCTAGCTTGTGCAGGTAAAGAGATGAATTTTACGGTATCATGCCCGGGGTTATTTCCGGTTGATTGAGATCATGGGATGCAACGTGAACCTCTTCTTGCCATTATAATTTCAATCCCTTTGTTGTTGTTTGAAGAATCGAAGGTGCCGATCGGGTGTCCAAACTCAAAATTCGCCTATAGGGTATGAAATGGTGGAAACAAAAACGACGTTCTGATTTTAAGGATTTTTTATTTAGCCCATAGGTTACGAGTTTGGAACTAGTAACTTGGCCCTTTACATGTAGGTTCTAATTACCTTCCGAGCTTAGAACGACAGTAAGATGACAAAAAATGCCTTTTTTTTAAAAACAGAGGCGGCCCAGATTTGTCACTTGAACTCGGAACCATTGGTTCTGAGCTTGAAACATGATTCAGCCATGTACTTTGTACTACTCCCCTCTCCTTTCCAAGCTTGGAAGCTAAGTTGTCCCTTTACTTTGTTCATATCCCCCTAGGTTACGAGTTTGGAAACTGATTTGTCCTTTAAATGTAAAGAGATAAATGGTTTCCGAGCTCGGAAGAGATTCCTGCACTATGGTCAAAATTTTGCTTTTGAGGGGGGTTCTAAAATTTTCACATAAGTTGGAGTTTATTTGACATAGAAATATTCTAATATATATAAATGCCCAACTAATTGGAATACGCATATTCTAAAATACAAAAATGCCCAACTAATTGGATAAGTAATCAACCCCTTTTAAAAAAAAGCAAATGACATTGTGCCATGAAATAGAACATAAGTCTCAATGAACCTCCCGAATAAAAGTTGAAACTGTTTGAAAGACATAATAATTAAATAACTTTTTTGATTCCATGTAACAATCTAGAGTGAGCGAAACATATGCTCTATCTTGGAGTCCTCATGATTGTCTTCGTTGCCACCATTTGCATCACTATCCATCAACTCAGGCTTGAATTTTTAAGGTTCTTCATCCTCACAAAGTTTGAGGTGGATTCCCTCAGCTTTGAAGAAGCGTTCTTGATGTGCCTCCGCTCTAGCCAACATTGACGAGGTCTCTTTAACATCGCTACAATTGCAGTTGAAGTAGCAACCAAGTGCAGTTTTCTAGTTGCTTTGGGAACCTATTCAAAAAAGAGAAATAAAAAATGCAAAATTAGCAATAAAATATAATTGTCCTTTTAATTAGAAATAAAAAATTTCATATAACTTAAAACATAATTTTAGTCAAATGCTTACTAGATCCCGATCTCTCGAATCCTTCAACTTCCGCTTCCCTTTCCCTTTTAGCATTCTTTTCTTTGTCTCCCGGTACAACCCTTGGCCCCCATTTATTGTCGGCACCAAGCTTTAGGCCCTTGTGCTGAAACCAATCCTCGTCATAATACACTAAGAAGAGTGGGAGGTCTTTCGATAGACACCGGCCTTCTTTATCATCACGATGATCAAGCCACCATATAGGAGATCCCTTTTCTTGGAATTTTCCACCTTTAGCATACTCATCAAGATTGTATAACTGTGGTTGGTTTTGATGCCCTCCATCACATAGTAAAAAATCATGAGACTGCAAATGACCGCCTAACACGTGTGTCCTCCTATGGGCAGAACATTCAAACACACCTACTCATAGATGAGCCTCTGCAATACCGTCAACTCACCTATATTGTAGATATCCGCCGGGCCTGCAGTTCTAACCCTATATAAGTATTTTGTAGCCATTTCTACGGGGTCAATGGGGGTTGCTTCGATGACGGAATGCTAACTCTGTTGGTGATAGATCTCTACGGGGCCATGGCCATTTCGCGGGTTCAATTTATCGGGGGAAGAGTATTCGCTACCTAGGGCCTCACATATATTGTACTTAATTACTGCTAATTCTTTTCCATTAACCCTAGGACAATCACGATTGTTCATACCTTATCCTAAAATAGCATAGAATTGAATAACCTCATCTTCGTAAATCATATCTTTTAAACATAACAAAATTTTCAAATGTTGATCCTTGAAACACCTTAACAAATATCTGAGGCATAAATCGTTGATCGAATATTTAAGGATAACTTTCAAATGAATAACCTTACATTTCGAGAATTCCACATACCTCTTTCCTTGGCTCATTCGTTGAAAACTTTCTGGGATACCGAGAGCTCCGTGTAGGGCCCATGGCTTCATTCACTCGTCTTCTCAGTATGCTTCTTAGTGTATGTTGCCCTTGATATTGTGGGTGGATTGGAAATTGGGGAATTGGTGGGTTGGGTATTGGTGCTAGGGTTGTGATTTTGAATTTGGGGGTTGTATGTGTCGATTTGGTTTAGCCTTTTTTATATATTAAATTAGGTTCCGAGTCAGAATCAAATCGTGTGTAAATTTTGAAGGCATGATTTAGTTCCAAGTTTGGAAGCACACTCAGACGGGAAAAAAAAATCAATTTTTTTTCAAAGGGTATTAAAAACCCTACTTGTGCCCGCGCTTTTCATTACATTTCCCTGAAAAAACCCCTCTTGTCTCATTTCTTCCAATTCTTTCCATCTCCAATCTATTGTTTCATCAAGATGTGATTTGAGGTAAGATTTCAAGCCTCCAAACCCTACACTCCTCATCTCTACTTCTATTTTGTTCTCATTTCATTTTTCCTTTGATTGAAGGGGATGATCAAAACTAGTGAATTGAGACTTGATGGTGCACAAGGTCTTATGTAATTCAAGTTTTCACTTCTTTGATATAAAGGATGGTGTTTTAAAACCCCTAGTTTATTTAGCAGTTAGACAAATGGTGCTTCCATAGTGGAAAAGTTTTAGGGTTTTGGTAAATTCTATTGTTTAATAATGTTATGTAGTGATAACATTGTGATTGACAGTTTTGTGTTATTTTTTATAGTGTAACCTAATTAATGATGGTTCATTTCGTGGAAAAAATATATTGGATGTTTGAAATCATTATTAATGTATTATTTTATTATTATAATATCTATTTTGTTGTTAAATACATGATTTAGTGCCAAATGTTTGGATGTAGTTTCAATAATGTCTAGAAAAAGGACTTGTGATGATGTGTCACATTCACAAAATAGTCGCCCCCAACTTCGGAATATGGTTGTGATCATGACGATGATGGATCCCACGAGGTAGGAATAGGAAAAGCCCATTGTAGAATATTAGAGCATATGATAGCTAGAAGAGAGTTCACTCCATTCGTTTTTAATAATTTGGGCAAATGTTTGTCTAAAGAGCATGCAAAATGGTCTAGTTGGGTAGAAAAAGTCGGTAGGATGAGGGTGGACATAAAGTACGATAGCTGACACGAGGTTCCCCAAGACTATAAGGAGACCCTATGGATGGAGTGCAAGGTACCACAATTAGAAAAAAAATAACTAATTTTGAAATTCCCCATCAAAATTTCCCATACCCTTGTTAAAAAAATTGACTACAACTAATTGTAACTTATATTTTTATAAATCCCCTTAGAGACCATTCAAAATCGATGCACTGAATATCACATTTATAAAAAAGAAGGCGATGAACATAATGTGCAAGAGTTGGCAAGAGCTGGCAAGAGCACAAATACACTTTGTCTCGGGACTACATATTTTCTTTGGAGAAGGGTGATCAACCATGGATAACTCACACGCACATTCAACTGGAGAGCTGGGAGATCCACAAGAGAAAGGCTTTGGAGAATGATTCTAACGTTAGTAAAAAGTAATTGAATTTGATAACTATTTAGATTTACTTATCTTTAGTCTTATCATCCTCTAACAAGCGTGTGTAGGGTACAAGGCAAGTAAAATAACGCAATGCCGGTTTGAATGTGATTCCCCATCGATTAAGCCGTGGGGGGTATGGATTAGCAGCTCTCAAGCACGTTGAGGAACGTCTTAAGAAGGATGTTAAAAATGCAATCGAGGCGGGGATGACCAAACTGGAGGCAAAGGATACGATACAACCAATAGATGTGGATGAAATAGAGAGGTGTGATTTATTCCTCAAAGGCCGACAAAACAAGAAGGGTCTATACGATAAGCCTGAAGAAAAAGAACTTGCGAAACAAGTGATAAACCCAAACCCTACAACTGTTTTTTACTTCCTTCAAATAGTGTACATATTACCATAGATTTATGTTCTAAAATTCACGCATTTTCAATACTTAGGAGAAATTGAAGAATGATGCATTTGAAGGGAAATTCGTACCCACGTTGAAGAATGACATCCTTTCCGTGGCTAACAAGAAACCCCCGACCATGTGGGCTGTGTTAGGGGAGTGGGTGGGTACTTGAACCAATATGAGATGTTTGGAATTACCTGGTACTAAAGTTGTGCACGACCATCGCGTGTTCACACTTTGCAAAAAACACACCCTTAAGTAAGAGAAATGAATAGCGCAACAAGACATTCTCATTCATAAGTTGATCTAACACACTGGCTGTGCTTCCCAAGAATTAGATGATTTGATACCCAATTGGACACCTCTATCAAGAGGATTGCACCATTCACCAAAAGATGTTGAGGTCAATTGGGAGTCAATCATTGAAACTCCGGCAAACAAAGCAGACGAGCACAACAAGGCCATCCTCGCTTGTGATAAAAAGGTAAACATTTAACATTTATCAAATCATTAATTCAATTTTTTTGTCAAATTTAACAAACATAGTTGGTGTCGATTAGGTTTCACTTATGTGCGAGCTATACATAGATCAAGGCATAGGTGATAGGCCACTCTATGTAGCCGATGTAATTTTGCATGAGTTAATGAAACATCATAATAGCGTATCAATCCCATAAGGGTTGTCAAGAGTCTCTTTGGAGAAGGCATTGGTGAAGGGTTCCCTGTTGCCATTTCCAGACGGAGATACAAGAATGTTGGTTTCGCTCGCAGCATGTTTCTTTTGTGGCCGCGTTGACTAGTATATGTCGATCCCATAAAGGATTGCCATTTGAAATTCAAATGGTTGACAACACCGAAAGAGGTCCAAAGTACACCGAAGGCGGTTAAAACTTCACCTAAACTATTCCACACTACACCCAAGCCGGACCGGTTACAAGGGTACAAGTCCCGAATGATGCACCTCACTACGTAAAAATGATATGCAACTGGCTTCAACTGCATCAACACAACTCAACTCACTTATTCATGGAAAACAATTGCGTATTTGGTGCTAAGAGAGATATCATCACAATGTGGAGTGATTTCGAGGACCTTTGGAAATGTGACCAAGTTAATCAGATGATAATGTCCATATACATCTTGTGGGTAAAATGTGTCCGGTGATGATACAAGAGATCGGTTGTACAAACTAAGAGAGAATCGACTACCACTATCACAAGAACCCCCCCTTTAGTACCGGTTTTTTTATGTTCTAGCACCGGTTTTTTCACAAAAAACCCGGTGCCTAAGTAACCGATGAAACTTTAGCACCGGTTGGAAAAAAACCAGTGCTAAATCCCAACTTTTAGCAACGATTTTTTAGTTAGCACCGGTCTTTAAACCGGTGCTAAAATGTACCGCTATAGCACCGATTTTTCTTGTTAGCACCGGTTTTTAAACCAGTGCTACCGGTTGAAAAACCGGTGCTAAATTAGCACCGGTTAAAATTGGTGCTTACAAAAAAAATCGGTGCTAACAAAATAACCAGTGCTAAAATAGCACCGGTTTTCCAACCGGTGCTAAAATATTTATGACGAATAAAAAAAATTCCTTCCTCTGAAAGCTGCCACTCTGCAGCTTTCAGAGGAAGAGAAAAGACCTGAAACAGAGGAAGCAGCAGCACGCTGCAGCTTTCAGAGGAAGAGAAAAAGACCCGAAACTAACAATTTAATAGGACATGAATTTAATAATAAAATTAACTTCACAAAATTGATAATATAGAAATAAAACCAAAAAAATTATGATACAAAACTAATAATCAATGAGACTAAACATTGCGGCAGAGACCTTGGAGAGGAATCAATCTCACCATCCCAGAATCTTATTCAATAGATCATTGTAAACCATGCCAGAAGCTTATGCCAGAAGCTTATACCAGAATAAAGACGTTCATATCAGTATATCAACCTTGAGTACTTAACGAGGCTACATAACTCAATTTGATTCAGTCACACATCAACATTCGGTAAAGTAAAGCACAAAATAATCCACCAAGATAAACACATATCTATCATATTCTTCATATGCTGATTCATAACATTAATGAAATGACTGTAACAATCTTACCCACATAAATCATATGCTACAGAGCAAAAAAAACGTTTAAAGTAAAATACAACATTAAAATGCCAAAGTGAAACATATCATCAAGCATGAACAGAAACTTCATTTGAGTGGGACTCAAAATATGTTTCCTTTTCCCTCAAAAGTTATCATTTAACTTATAGCATTCATAACAAACGGTGCAATTGCCCCTGGTGATCAATAAAGAAAATAAAAATGAGCAATAAAGAAAATGAGCAGCAGTTTTACTAGTCTCATTTTTAATAAAAAATTTAGAAATTATAATGTTTATTAGAAAACAAAAATTGTACTAAAATATATTTTTTAAAATGTGAATTGAATTCGTATCAATCTACTCAACACTACTCTTCAACTAAGGTAGCTAAAAATAACTCGTATCAATCTACACAAATATAAACAAAGTGCTTATAACCAAGGTAGCTACATAGATTACAAAAAGTGATTGCTTTGTAGCAAGCAGCGTTCGAGAAAGTCGGAGAGTAGCGTTCAAGAAAATTGTATAAGGAAACACCCATGGAAAGACTTGTTTATCTACCTTGTGCAAATAAGAGCAACAATGAAATAATTCTGTAACACGGAGTTTTCCTAATAACTAAATTAGAAGATCAAATCACACAACTGAAAGATACGAACTAATGATATTTTGAATTATCATCCGATGCTGCAGCTACTTAAACAATCATATTCTTCCAGATAAACTACACCAGACACAGCAGTTGCAAATGCCACAGTATTCTAAAGCTTCTCAACTAAGTAATTAGAACAACAAACTAGCATAACAATTTCAACACACACACAGAAAACATGCGTGCGCGCTTAGGAGTTAGGATTCCTGAAGAGAAGACCAGACAAAATTGTGGAGAGCAACGAACCAGAGGAGAACACAATGCGCAATCATGACGTACAATGCACAATCAAGCTTCTTAAACTAACTATTTATTTGCTAGTCAACTTTCTTTTTTTGCCAAAAAAACTCCCCCATCACCTCTAACCATTGCATCATACCTCAACAAGGAAAAGAAACCAAGACTAATGCTAGATGATTAGAAGGTATCATTCAAATTAACCAGAAATTAACCTGCATGGCTTATAACTAGAGATGCAGATCTCAGGTGATTGGCTATATATGCTCGATGAAAATGTGAAGTATTCCACATCTAGACACTCATTTCCTCATGTAGACTAAGCAAATACAGTTTCATAGTTTCCAATAAACAAGGTATAGACGTTTAATTCGTAAGACGAACAGGAATATTATTTAAACGAGATAGGACAATAGAAAATGTTAAGAGCATGTATCAGAATCAAGAATCATCATCTAATATCTAAAATAAATTTACAAGTACAATTCAACAGTCATATAATGCCTTAAAACCGCTAGTGCTCACACAAATTATTTGAATTTAATCACTACAAATTAATTGAATTTAATTAAAATTTGACCCACCTCCGCAAAACTAGAGGAGAACCAGAGCTGCGAGACCAAACATTGCAAGTTGCTCCGGTGAACCACAACCGCGAGCCACCACCACGAGCAGCTCCAGCGATCCACAAATGAAAGCTCTGCCTTCGTCTTTGGCTCCAAAAAATGATCGCATGACTACATTTCATCAAAAAAATACCATCATATTAAAAAAAAGCCAGCCCGTCAAAGCCTTTTCACAAAAGCAACCCACTCGGCAAAGTTATGCACAGCACTAGATGCATTACTTATTTCTAAGAAAACGAGACTATTTCATTAACTGCAAACAATACAGAGCTAATGCGGACAACAAATAAAAAGAAAATATGGCGCAGTGTTCATTCCACGGTTACATTTTTCATTTCGTTAGAAATTGTCACTTTTTCCATAAATCCGGCTGGGCTTTTCGCATGAGAAAACTAAAATTGAGGACAACAAGAGAGGGTAAAATCGAATACCTTGGTCAAATAAACGAGGAACAATCCGAAGCGGTTATGCAAGCCCCTCCACCATGGTGATGGAGTCTCTGTAGCGTGGAGATGGTGGTGGAGGAAGGAGGATTCCAAGCGTGGGTGGTGGTGGAGTCCAGGCGCGGGTGAATGGGTCCCTCATCGGGAAGACGAGCAGGAAGATTTCCTCGCTCATCGGCGCCGAAGCCGGTGCCATCTCTCCTTCCGCCAACTTCTTCAGATGATGCGCGGTCGATGGCTGATTGGCAGAGAAAACCAGAGGAGGCGGAAGGACGATGTGTGTAAGAGAGTTGCATCCAGGGTTTTATCGAATGAAATTGGGGCAAGGGAGAAGGAAGGCTAAGTGTATGAAATTAGGACATGGGGGTTTGGGCCAAAATTATGGGTTTGAGCCCATTATAGTTTTCATTAGCTAAAATCAAATAGAGTTTGACCATTAATGAGTTAAGTCAACTTAGTTATTAGTGTTTATATATTGAAAGTCAAGTAAGGGTTGATCGTTGATTAGTCAAAGTCAAACATTTTTATTAGTATTTATTATATATTAATTCAAATAAATTCTTACCGTTAATTAGTTAAACTCAACTTTGATATTAGTGTTTATTTATTGAAACTCAAGTAAAGTTTGACCGTCATTTAGACAAAGTCAACATAGTTATTAGTTTTTATAAATTGAGAGTCGAGTAAAGTTTAACCGTTGATTAGTTAAAGTCAACTTTGTTATTAGTGTTTATATATTTAAAGTCAAGTAAAGTTTGACCGTTGATTAGACAAAGTCAACCTAGTTAGAGTGTTTATATATGGAAAGTCAAGTAAAGTTTGACCGTTGGTTAGTCAAAGTCAACCTAGTTATAAGTGTTTATATATTGAAAGTCAAGTAAGTTTTGACTGTTGATTAGTGAAAGTCAACCTAGTTATTAGTGTTTATATATTGAAAGTTAAGTACAGTTTGACCTTTAATTAATTAAAGTCAACCTAGTTATTAGTGTTTATTATATACTAATTCAAATAAAGTTTGACCATTAATTAGGTAAAGTCAACTTTGTTATTAGTGTTTATTTATTGAAAGTCAAGTAAGGTTTTACCGTTGATTAGACAAAGTTAACCTAGTTATTGGTATTTATTATATAGTAATTCAAATAAAGTTTGACCATTAATTAGTTGAAGTCAACCTAGTTATTAGTGTTTATATATTGAAAGTCAAGAAATGGTTGACCGTTGATTAGTCAAAATCAACCTAGTTATTAATATTTATTATATACTAATTCAAATAAAGTTTGACCGTTAATTAGTTAAAGTCAAATTTGTTATTAGTGTTTATTTATTGAAAGTCAACTAAGGTTTTACCGTTGATTAGACAAAGTCAACCTAGTTATTAGTATTTGTTATATACTAATTCAAATAAAGTTTGACCGTTAATTAGTTAAAGTCAACATAGTTATTAGTGTTTATATATTGAAAGTCAAGTAAGGGTTGACCGTTGATTAGTCAAAGTCAACCTAGTTATTAGTATTTATTACATACTAATTCAAATAAAGTTTGACCGTTAATTTGTTAAAGTCAAATTTGTTATTAGTGTTTATTTATTGAAAGTCAAGTAAGGTTTGACCGTTGATTAGACAAAGTCAAACATTTTTATTTGTATTTATTATATACTAATTAAAGTAAGGTTTGACAATTAATTAATCAAAGTCAACTTAGTTATTAGTGTTTATATATTGAAAGTCGAGTAAATTTTGATCATTGATTAGTTAAATTCAGCTTAGTCACTAGTCGAAAGTAATGGTAAATAGAAAAGGAACCGTGATCGTCTACGGGAATGGGCACATTGGCCCATTCCCGTTAATACATGGGAACATAATAATATACAACCCCGTAGTCTACGTACTATGACTAGGAGACCAAAATGCTCGCCTCATGGTGTTGACCAGGACCTGTGGAATATATCCGAGATAAAATAGAGGGGCATGAGAACAAACTCACTAGCCCCTCATTCCATGCAACCTCCATCCAACCGGGAGTGGTAACCGGCTCTTGAACCGTGGTTTGTTCCTCACAGATGTAATCCCAACCATTGCTAAAGTGCGGCGACGACCTTTGAAACCTTCCAGTGAATGAAGCAATGCATCCTCTCCGGGTGGAGCTGGCACACCGCTTCTACCATGTACGCCCCTAAGATGAAAATAAAGGGGTGTTATTGGCCTTCGGTAACGATCTCTGTGTGGGTGCCAAGGTTTTTTTCTTTGGGGATGGGAGCCAGTTGACCATAGTCGGTGGTGCTCCCAGTTGTTCCCCGCGGATAGACCTCCTAATGATAAGAGACCGGGCATGACTTCTACTGCGCACGCCCTGCATAACGGTTTTGTAACCGTTCTCTCTCTATTTTTGGTAGATGGACAGTCGTATGCCATTTCACACTTTTCAATGCAGCGCAGGCAAACCGCGCAACCGTCAAATCCAAGTATCTCAGCTGGCAGTGGGTTAATTAATTTCGAATACGCTAATTAATTAATCCACTAGCCAATTCAAGTAGTTGTACAACTAAATGATAAAAGGTTACACCCCCCTGAATAGGGAAATTGAGAACTCCCTCACCTGTGATCCACAATTTCAGCCCAAAAGGGAAGGCTGAAATTCTCCATATTTTCCTTTTTTTCCCTCGAACCCATGGCCCTGAAGACCCCTCGAACCCATTGCTCTCGAGACCTCTCGAACACGTGGTCCTCGAGTCTTCTCGAACCTGTGGCCCAAGGGACCTCTCAAACCATTGGCCCTCGAGACCTCTTGAACCCGTGGCCCTCCAAACTCCTCGAAATACCCTTCGAGGCTCATTCCACCTGCCCCTCGAACCACCCTTTAACACTCGAACCACCTACCCATCGAACAACCTTTCAACCCTCAAACCACCAACCCCTCGCCACGTACCTCTCGAACTACTTGTACCCTTCAAGCCCGGTTGAGATCATATCGGCCTCTATCTCTTTTATTGTCTTCCTGGTATTCCGACCCGGTCACGCTGTGAAACGGATCTTGTGCCCAGACTTGCTTCCTCGCTTGGAATGCGTATTTCCGGCATCGGCGAGACACCGGAAACTGGGCAAAAATCCATTCCTTTCCACAGCAGGCCACACAAAATAGAGTTTTGTACAATTTCCACCAAATAAAAATGAAAACATCATTCCCTACTCTGTTTAATACGAAAAGAGTTCCCCACAAATTTGTGCTCAGATTCGCACAACACTCATCCATACCAAAGTCTGCACAAATTCACATAATCCCTTCTAATCCACTCCATAACAGATTTATCCTAGAAATCCACATTCCATAGAAAAATCCATCTACATTCCGAATTGGTGTTCTTAAGTCAGCAAAATGGGTCTGATTTTTGGCATGGAAAACAGAGCATTTGGGAAAAATGTTGCAATCAAACCGGTAAACAAGGCCGGCTGTGGAATGGCAAGGATTTGGACACAAGTTTACCGGAATGAGAGCATCCAAATGCTCTGAAATTTGGCCAAAAAATCATCCATGTTCGTCGTCGAATATGAACACCATACAAACAGAGTTCCACACATAGTTATCTATAGAGTTCCACACTTAATACACCATTCCACACCCTACCACATCAGTCCACACAAATTTGCACAAATCCACACAAATTTGCACAAATCCACAAATTCAGAAAATACAAGTTCAATTTCATCACTTTTCCGAACCGGATCTATCAATAGAAGGTTGAAAACTTACTTGTGCAGTGATAGAATTTTGCCAAACACTCTTCGTCGGCAACCCAAATTGTGGTCAACCCAAAGTTGCATCGGATTTGTGTCTGGGTCGTGGTCCGAACTATAAATCCTCCTCCTCCAAGTTTGAGGAAGCACATTCTCCTCCAGAAATCCAAGGTTCGACAGAATCCTTCCTCCTCTTTGATGCGCCTTAATGCTCATCCATAAATTTCCATGCTTCAAGATCGAGAAGCATTTCTTCCTCCAAGAAAACCCATATTTGAGGTATGGGTTTTCAGAATCTAAGATCAAAAGTGAGATCTTTTCCCAAAATTACGAGATACGAACTTCATAGCTTCAAAAGGAAACCCAGATCTAGAATTCCTAACTTTGAAAACCGAAGCAAACCATACATTAAAAGATTCCCGGCAAGGAGCCCAACATTGATGTCGGACTCCTTGCCAGAGAAGAAGAGCTGCAGAAGAGAAACTTGGCAAAAATCGAACACGATGAACAGTGTAGGGTTGTGCCCTATTTTTGCCTCAGAGAATCAAGTTCTCGGCTTAGTCACTAGTCGAAGGTAATGGTAAATAAAAAGAAACCATGAGTCTACGGGAGTGGGGATATTGTCCCACTCTTGTGATACAATGAAACCTACTAAACTACCCCTAATGTAGATGGTACAATCAGGTGGCCCAAAAAATGCCGTGGGAATGTACGGGAGTGGGGACATTAGCCCACTCCCTTTATACATGTTACCTAAAATACTACCCCTGATGTAAATGCTACAACCAGGTGACCAAGAGAAGCTATTCCCGTTATGATGACCGCGTCCTCCTCGCTCCATGTTACATCCATGATACCGGTGGTGTGAACCGGCTCTTGCGCCGTGGTTTGCTCCCGATGGGTGTCTTCAACTCCAAGAGTGGTCTTGGTCTTCCAATGAATGAAGTAGTATGACCTGTCCTCCTAAAAGGGCTTTCACATCGCTTCTACCATGTACACCTCTAATATGAAGATAAAGAGGTGTTATTGGCCTTCGATAACGGTCTCTGGATGAGGGTCGAGGCTTTCTCTTTGGGGTTGGGGGCAGTTTGACCGTAGTCCGTTGTGCTCCCAAATGTTCTCCGCGGATAGACCTCCTAGGCTTAAGAGACCGGGCATGGCTTCTACCGCGCATGCCCCACGTAATGGTTTTGTAACCGTTCTTTCCATTTTAGGCAAATGGACAGCCTGATGCCATTTTACACTTTTCAGTGCAACGCAGGCAAATAGCGCAACCGTTAATTCCAAGTGATACCTAGCAGGGGGTTAATTAATTTGTATACGCGGAATTAATTTACCCCCTACCCGACCTACGTGGCCATGCTACCATCATGGGAAAACCTTTGAGTCATATGGAAAAAAAATGCTGTGAAATTATTATTTTTTTAGAGTAATACCCCTTCGAGTGCAGAGCCCCTTTGAGGGTATGACCCTTCGAGGGCAGAGCCCTTTCGAGGGTATGACCCCTTCGAGGGCAGAGCCCCTTCGAGGGTATGACCCCTTCGAGGGCAGAGCCCCTTCGAGGGTATGACCCCTTCGAGGGCAGAGCCCCTTCGAGGGTATGACCCCTTCTAGGGCAGAGCCCATTAGAGGGTATTACACCTTCGAGGGCAGTGTCCCTTCGAGGGTATAGCCCCCTCGATACCTCCAGCACTCAAATGCCCCCCTGGAGCACTCGAAGACCTCCAGCACTCGAAAGCCTTCCACGAGCACTCAAAAACCTCCATCACTCGAATGCTTCCCTCTAGTACTCGAATACCTTGGACACAGGAATGCCCCCTCGAACCACCATACTGACCACCTACCCTCGAGGCCCTAAAAAAATACCGTTCGAGAGTCATTCTGGTCTTTCCTCTACCGATCCCTGAACCCTCGAACCATCCTTCATCCGTCGACCATCCCTCAACCCTCAAACAACCCGTCAACCCTCGAACCACCTGCCTCTCTAACCACCCTTTGACTCTCGAACCATCCTTCAGCCGTCGAACCATCCCTCAGCCCTCGAACCAATCCTCAACTCTCGAACCACCTATCCCTCCCCAACTACCCTTCAACCCTCGAGACTGCCAGTTGTTAGCTGACTTGCCGGACTTCGTATTTTCAGCGTCGTTGATTCACCGGAGTCTTGAGCACTCGAACACTTCCAGCTCTCGAATGCCCCTGTCCATCTATCCTCGAACCAGCCTTCAGCACTAGAATGCCCTTTCGATCACTCGAACTCCCACTTCCCTCGAATGGCCCTTTCAGTGCTCAAGGACAAACTCGAGGACCAAAAAAAGCAAATTCCTCGAACTGTCCCTTGAGGGAAAACACTCCACCCCTCGAATGGCCCCAGCACACGAACACTCCAACACTCGAATGCCCCCTTGGAGCACTCGAACACTTCCAGCTCTCGAATGCCCCCGTCGAGCACTCGAATGCGTTCAACACTCGAAAGCCTTCAGCACTCGAAATACCTCAGTTTGTCTATCCTCGAACCCCTAAACCTCGAAGTATCCTTCGACCCTCGAAGTATCCTTCGACCCTCGAAGTATCCTTCGACCCTCGAAGTATCCTTCGACCCTCGAAGTATCCTTCGACCCTTGAAGTATCCTTTAACCCTCAAACCATCCTAACCCTCGAACCACCCACCCCCGAGCAACATTTTTTTAGGGTAATACCCCTTCGAGTGCAGAGCCTCTTCGAGGGTATGACCCCTTCGAGGGCAGAGCCCCTTCGAGGATATGACCCCTTCGAGGGTATGACCCCTTAGTCACTAGTCAAAGGTAATGGTAAATAAAAAGAAACCATGAGAGTCTACGGGAGTGGGAACATTATCCCACTCCCGTGATACAATGAAACCTACTAAACTACCCCTGATCTAGATGGTACAATTAGGTGGCCCCAAAAAATGCCGCGGGAGTGTACGGGAGTGGGGACATTGGCCCACTCCCTCAATATATGTTACCTAAAATACTGCCCCTTGTCTAAATGTTACATCCAGGTGACTCAATAACAAAGAGAACAGAAGATCATGAGAACAATCTCGCTAGCCCCTCCTCCATGGAACCTCCATCCAACCGGGAGTCTTAACCGACTCTTGACCCATGGTTTGTTCCTCATAGGTGTAATCCCAACCATCGTTGAAGTGCGGCGACGACCTTCAAAACCGAGAGAGGTCTCGGCCTTCCAAGGAATGAAGCAATGCATCCTCTCCTGATGGAGTTGGTACACCGCTTCTACCATGTACACCCCTAAGATGAAGATAAAGAGGTGTTATTAGCCTTCGGTAACGATCTCGGTGTGGGTGCCGAGGTTTTTCCTTTGGGGATGGGAGCTAGTTGACCGTAGTCGATGGTGCTCCCAGTTGTTCCCCGCAGATAGACCTCCTAATGATAAGAGACCGGGCATGAATTCTACCGCGCACGCTCCGCGTAACGGTTTTGTAACCGTTCTCTCCATTTTAGGCAAATGGACAGTTGTATGCCATTTTACACTTTTCAGTGCAGCGCAGGAAAAATTGCGCAACCGTCAAATCCAAGTATCTCAGCTAGTAGTGGGTTAGTTAATTTTGCGTACGCTA
Source organism: Rubia yunnanensis (assembly GCA_037428765.1). Taxonomy (NCBI): domain Eukaryota; kingdom Viridiplantae; phylum Streptophyta; class Magnoliopsida; order Gentianales; family Rubiaceae; genus Rubia; species Rubia yunnanensis. The sequence goes on from CM075065.1 coordinate 78,574,882, forward strand.
ATTAATTAATCCATTACCCAATTCAAGTAGTTGTGCAACCCAAGTGATGAAAGCTTTCTCCCCAATGGATGGGGAAAATGAGAACTCCCTTACCCGTGATCCATAGTTTCTGCCCAGGAAAAAGAAGGCTTAATATCTCAGCATTTCCAGAAGGATATTTTTTTTGACCCGTAGTCTTCGAGACCACTCGGACCACTACCTTCAAGGTCTCTCGGACCTGTGGCCCTCGAGACCTCTCAAACCAGTGGCCCTCGAGATCTCTCGGACCACTAGCCTTCGGGACATCACGAACCTCTGAACCTCTGTACCTCTCGCACCGCTGGCCCTCGAGACCTCTCAAACCTCTGGCCCTCGAGACCTCTCGAGCTGGTGGCCTTTGAGACCTCTCGAACCAGTGGTTCTTGAGATCTCTCGAACTGTTGGCCCTCGAGACCTCTCAGAACACTGCCCCTCGCGACCTGTCAAACCCCTGGTCCTCTAGACCTGTCGAACCGGTGACCCGCGAGACCTGTCGAACTGCTGGTCCTCGAGACCTCCCGAACCGATGGCCCTCGGGACTTCTAAAACCCCTGGCCCTCGAGACCACACGAACCTCTGGGTCGGGGGACCTCTCAAACCAGTAGCCCTCGAGACCTCTCGAACCGGTGGCCCTCGAGACCACTCTTGGTGGCCATCGAGACCTCTCGAACAAGTGGCTCTCAAGATTTCTTGGACCAGTTACCCTCGAGGCCTCTCGAACCATTGGCTCTCGAGACCTCTCGAATGACTGGCCCTCGAGACCTCTCGAACCACTGGCCCTCGAGACCTCTCGAACCACTGGCCCTCGAGACCTCTCGAACCACTGGCCCTCGAGACCTCTCGAACAGCCGGTCCTCGAGACCTCTCGAACAACTGATCCTCAAGACCCCTCGATCAACTGGACCTTGAGACCTCTCGAACATCTGGCCCTTCGAGACCCAAAAAATATTTATCGTTTTCAAATTTTATTTTTTTTCACTTTGCCCTCGAATACACTCGGACCACTGGTCTTCAAGACCTCTCAAACCGGTGGCCCTCGAGACCTCTCGAACAGCTGACCCTCGAGACCTCGCGAACCTCTGGCCCTCGAGACCTCACGAACCTCTGGACCTGTCGAACCGGTGGCCCTCGAGACCTCCCAAACTGGTGGTCTTTGAGATCTCTCAAACCAGTGGCCCTCGAGACCCCTCGAAGCACTAGCCCTCAAGACCTCTCGTACCCCTGGTCCTCGAGACCTGTAAAATCGCTAGCCCACGAGACCTGTCGAACTGCTGGCCCTAGGGACCTCTCGAACCTTTGGCTCTCGAGACCTCACGAGCCTCTGAAGCTTGGTACCTCTCGAACTGGTGGCCCTCAAGGCCTCACAAACCCCTGGCACTCGAGACCTCTTGAACTGCTGGCCCTCGAGACCTCTCGAACCGCTGGCCCTCGAGACCTCTTGAACCGCTGGCCCTCAAGACCTCTCGAACCACTGGCCCTCGAGACCTCTCGAACCACTGGCCCTCGAGACCTCTCGAACCACTGGCCCTCGAGACCTCACAAACCTCTGGCCCTCAAGACCTGACGAACCTCTGAACCTCCGGACCTATCGAACCGGCGGCCCTCGAGACCTCCCGAACTGGTGGTCTTTGAGACCTCTCGAACCAGTGGTCCTCAAGATCTCTCGAACCACTGGCCCTCAAGACCTCTCGAAGCACTACCCCTCGAGACATCTCAGACCCCTGGTCCTCGAGACCTGACAAACCGCTGGCCCACGAGACCTGTCAAACTGCTGGCCCTCGAGACCTCTCGAACCGCTGGCCCTAGGGACCTCTCGAACCTTTGGCTCTTGAGACCTCACAAGCCTCTGGAGCTCGGTACCTCTCAAACTGGTGGCCCTCGAGTCCTCTCAAACCGGTGGCCCTCGAGGCCTCTCGAACCGGTGGCCCTCAAGGCCTCTCGAACTGGTAGGCCTCGAGACCTATCGAACCAGTGGTTCTCAAGATTTCTCGAACTAGTGGCCCTCGAGACCTCTCGAACCACTGGCTCTCGAGACCTCTTAAACAACTGGTCCTCTAGGCCTCTCGAACAACTGGCCCCCGAGTCCTCTCGAACAACTGGTCCTTGAGACCTCTCGAACAACTGGCCCTCGAGACCTAAAGTGTTTTTTTCTCCTTCTGCTTCTTCTGGCCGCTAGGTGGATGTTCGCATTTATTGTTACCTGCAAAAGAAATATTTACCTCTCTGGTGTTGTATCAATGGTGTCCCCTAAGCTTACCTGCAGGAAAACTTTAGGAAAAAAGAAGGGACTTCCTCATTTTTTTACGTTTGTTTGTGAAGGATCCCTATCTAGAACAGCAGTTCGTGCGGGAATAATCTGTTGAGGATGAGGTAACAGTCCTTTTGGATAAGCTTGAAAACCCTTTCCGAGTCCGGGCGAAGTCCATTTTTGAGAACTCCGTTCCTTTCACTCCATATGTAGTACATTGTGGTTGTCAGTGCCAATGGACCCATCTTTTTTTCAATTTCGATCCTCTTACCTGTCTTCTGGTCCATTTTTCTGAGGCTGCAATGGAGGTGGTAGTTCGTCTCAATCCAATCCAGTTTCGCACTCTCTCCCATACCGGTTTGACGAAATCACAGTTGAAGAACAAATGATCGTATGTCTCTGCTTCGAAGTGACATAGGTAGCAGATGTCGTCTGGGGGTTCGTCAGCTCCTCAATGGTACATGTCCTTGGTTTGGAGACGACCAAGCGATGCAAGCCATGTAATGAAAGAGAACCGGGATGGTATCGAGCCACTCCAAATTGATTTGAAGAATCTTGGTCTTGGGAGGGTGGATATGTCATACAGATTGGGGTAAGTGAACCTGTGGAAATGATCATGGGCCATCGCCGTGAATTTTCTGGATCCTGTCCAAACCGCCAGCAAGTCGATGAGTGTTTCCCTTGAGCCTCCACACATGATTATCAGGTTGTCTCATATTTCGCATAGATTCGTAAAGTAGAGTGAGAACTTGTGTGTACATTCCATATATTGCTCGTGCTCAGGAACTGTGAATGGACCCATTTGATCCAAAGTGATTCCTTTTTTGAGTGTATATCCCATAGTTGCTGTGCGAGGATGACCATATTCCAAGTCTTGAAGTCCCGAATTCCCAAACCCCCATTACTCCTCGGGGTGCAAAGCCTTTTCCAGGAAACCTTTTTCTGCTTCTTTTCATCCCACAGGAAGTGTTTACATTTTTGTTCCAGTGAGTCCATAACGTTTCCCTGGATGATGAAGTGTTGTATCCATAATCCAACAACTCCCTGTACCATGGATTTTATGAGTTCCAGTTTCCCCGCATAAGATAATGTATGACCTTTGAATCTTTCAATTTCCTTGTCTACGCTGTCTAGAAGCGTTTGAAACTGGGAGACCTTTAGTTTACTGGAATCAACGGGATACCTAAGTACCTGACCGGAAAAGTAGCCCATGGAATGATGGTGAAGCTTAAGTCCTCCTTTATACCCACTCCGAAGAATTTTGACTTTGCAGCGTTGATGGCTAGGCATGAGGTATGCTGGAAATTGTTCAGAGCGGACATGATGGTATGGACAGAGTTCTGATCTGCTTTCGAGAAGAGCATCAGGTCATCCGCGAATGCCAGGTGGGTGATTTTTAGATGTTCACATCTCGGGTGGTATGAGAACTGAGGGGTTTCTGCCCTGTTTTTCAGTAACTTGGAAAGATATTCCATGCAAATGAAAAAAAGTTGGGGAGAGAAGGGGTCGCCTTGTCGCAGTCTCCTTTTGGCTTTGAAGAAATCACACAATTTGCCATTTATTGCAAAGGAGAACGTCGATGTTGTGACGCATTCCATGATTCTATCAACCCACTTTTGCGGGAAACCCAGGCCATTGAGTACCTCCCGTATGAAGTCCCAGGAAACTGTGTCGAATGCCTTTGCGAGGTCTACTATAATCATACAGTAGGGAGAGAATCGTGATAGTCCGTAACCCGCACGAGCTCTTGAGCCATCATGACATTATCAGAAAGTTTCCTTCCCTTTACGAATGCTGCTTGACAGGGGTCGATGAGGCCGGGGAGGAGAGGGTCGATTCTGTTGGCGATGACTTTAGAAATAATCTTGTAAATGATATTGCAGCAGGAAATGGGTCTAAAGTCAGCCACCCTTAGGTTGTCTTCTTTCTTTGGAATAAGTGCAACAGCGATATGATTTAGCCTTTTTAGCAGTTCACCAGTGCGGAAGAATTCCAAGACCGATTCTGTGACATCCTGTCCCACGATCTCCCATTGACTCTTGAAAAAAGCCGCCGTGAAGCCATCCGGTCCCGGAGCTTTGTCATTGGAAATGGAGAAGAGGGCTGACTTGATTTCATGCCTTTCGATATCTTGGCTCATGTGGCTCTCTCCAAGTCGGTAAGTAAGGGGCTTGAACTGATTATATCTGGATCGATTCGTGCACGTGGTACATCTGACCCGAATAAGCCCTTATAAAACTCCGCAAATAGTGCCCCCTTTTTCTCACTGGATGTGACTAATCTTTCTTCTGCGTCCAGAATTGCCGGGACTCCATCGCCCTTTCTGTTAGCTACCAATCCGTGGAAGAAACTTGTGCCCTCATCCGCCAAAGTGACAAAATTTATTCTTCCCTTTTGTGTTAGGAATTTCGACTCCGCCGAGTAGAAGATCAGTGATGTTTGCTTTAGAACAGTCAGTTGGTGTATCAGGTCCTGTGATGCGCTCCCCAGCGTTAAACTTTTCAACGCGTTCGCATACTCCATATCTGCTCGTTTCGCCTTTTCTGATATGTGGTGGAAGTCCCTTTTCCCCAGCTCTTTGAGGGGTTTCTTCAATCTTTGTAGTTTGCGGCATAGAACATACTGTCTGAACCCTTTAACTGCTGGTGACCAGTGATCATGAACAACCTTCTTACACCTCGGATGTGCATTCCACATATTTTGCTACCTGAAAGGTCTGTTCAACTGCTCATTTTTTTGTGCTAGAGCTATTACGAAAGGTAGGTGGTCAGAGAGAAAGGTGGTATGGCAGGAATCTTCATCCCATTTGTGATTTAGTAGGACACGGTCCAGTTTGTGTCTGATTGTGTAGTCCGCATTGTGCCATGTTAGATGATCCCCGATTGCTGGGGCATCCCTCAGACCACAGGCGGTACAGGCTTCTTGAAATTCTCTCATTTGGTATACCCTGGGGGATGTGTTGCCCCTATGATCATTTACACTAAGGATGGTGTTAAAGTCTCCAAGAACCATCCAAGGTGAGTCAAAGTTCGCACCGTATCGCTTCAGTTCTGCCCAAAGGGGTAATCTGTATAGTCTCCCCTCACTGTTTCCATACGTGTAGGTGCAAAGAAAATGCACATTCAGTGATAGGTGTCGTACTCTGAGATGGATCAGCTGCGCCATTTTACCCGTTGTCTCGACATGAAACTTTTTGGGGTCCCAAACAACAAGAATTCTTGAGTTAGGTGCTGATTCAAAATTGTGGGTGTATCTCCAACCTTTAAGACTCCTCATGAAGTTATTCAGTGTTCGTTCACTTGCCTTTGTTTCCAGAATACCTAACAAACCGACATTGTTTTCGGAGATGATGTTCTTCACCCATCTCCTTTTTGCTGGGGCGCCAAGGCCCCGTATATTTATGGAGGCTGCATTCATTGGGGGGCGAAGGTTCCTTCTGGCCTCGGACCGCCGCCTTTACTGTTGTCATTTGAAGAGGAACTCTTTGCTGCTTCTGCCACTTTTTGGTAGGTCTTTGTTGATGGGTTGAGGAGCATGTAAGAGAACCTGGTTCTGCCGCTGCTCTTGAACATATGTTTCTCAACTGTGTTCTTTCCTTTTGGTGCCGGAGGTCTTCCTGCCCTGGGGGGTTGCTCCTTCTTCTTGACTCCGGATGGAGCATGCTGTCTTGTATACTTCCTGCAACCTTTATTGGTCTATCTACATCGCCGAAAGCCGGAGGCACTACCAAGCCGGCATCATCACTGAGACAGGGATGGGTGTCCGGTGGTGTGGGATCAGTTGTTTCCTTCCCTCGGTCCATCTTCATGGCTACCTCTGTGTCTTCACACTTTTTGTTTACCGAGTTTACTTCTTGCTCCGTGGTGCTAGGTCCTGGGTATACTGGTTTTGACCCTCAAACTGTGTCGCCATTTGTACGGGAGAGCTCTCCGTCTGGGTTTTTTCCATCATTCACCTGTGTGTGCAGAACGCTTTCGTCGAAGTTTACAGCCCAATTTTTTCTATTCGCTCTTGAAATACCCTGTCCCTGGCCCTGAAGAATTCATTGCAACCTTCAAAGAGATGTGTATTTTCTCCGCAGTTTGGGCACCACGGTTTGCAGTAGTCATACAGTATCCGTTGTGAGTGGGTAGTTCCGTCCAGCATACGGAATTTTACCATTTCTTTGAGCTGTTTGGAGGTGTCGATGAGGACCAGGATCCTGGCGTAGTAGCCCACGAGATCACGAGTTCCATTGTCTATGAGGACGGGTTTGCCCAGGGTGGAGGCTATCTTCTCGAGGGCTCTTTTGTGCCACCATGACTTTGATAGGTAGTTCATTCGGATCCAGATCGGTTTCTTGGCCATGATACGCATATCGTACTTCCCGGACTCAAGTATTGGAACAATAAACAACTTTTTACCGTGGAGGAAATGGTTCGGACCCTGTAATACTCTATCCCTGTCCTCCGCTGTTTTGAATCTGAATTTTAGGTACCCATTTGTCATTGTCTGAACCCAGCATTGGACATCCCACTTTGCCATGAGCAATTTTTGGACAGCATATATACCTGGGAAGGAACCTGGGAAGACTCTTAAAAACCATAGAACACCCGTACTTGCTCCTTGTTAACTTCTTCCTCTGAGAGGACAAAATCCACATCCTGGTCTGTGATAATATCTACTTTGTTCACGGTGATATCTGCGTCATCCCACTGCCTTTTTCTCTCAAGTCGCGGATCATGCCATTCTCTAGACTTGAAGGTCTTTTCCACTTGGTCATTCTGGCTCGGATGATTTGCCGATTTGGTGGCAGGGGTTGTTATGGGAGATTGGTCCATGTTTTCCCATTCACAGTGACAGTAAGAGAAGACAAGAGGGGTTAGGAACACAATCCGACTAACGTATCGGATGCACAAGGGAGACTAACTTATCTCCCACAAAAAATTCTATTTCGAAAACAACAGAGATTCCTAGTACTATCCCGGCAACATGGGATTAATCCTTCTTCAGATAATATGTCAAATATTACTCAAACAAATTACTACGACAGGAATGCAAAGATATACACAATACAAATGCTCAACAGATGATAACTTTTCAGTGCTCGAACAGGGAATGACCGAATTTAGAGCCAAGTGACAAAGAAGAACCTGTTTTCGGGAACCCTCGCAATGCCGGCGAAGAGACAAACGAAAAACCCACGAACTGGAGGTGATTATGCTTGGAATCCGATGGGGAATCTGAGTAATCTCGCCTCAGGCCTGGATTTACCGCTTGATCGGACGAAAATACTCCCTTGGATCGTGGGAGAAGGATGCTCCTTTTTCGCCCAAAATCACCTCAGAGCTGGAATTCTCCTCTTAGCTTTGTCACTAGTGTTTCTATCCCCCTTACTCACTAGTGTTTCTATACAGAGAGAGAATCAAGTAAAGTTTGACCGTTGATTAGTTAAAGTCAACTTAGTCACTAGTATTTATATATAGAAAGTCAAGTAAGCTTTGACCGTTGATTAGATAAAATCAAACATTTTTATTAGTATTTATTATATACTAATTCAAATAAAGTTTGACTGTTAATTAGTTAAAGTCAATTTTGTTATTAGTGTTTATATATTGAAAGTCAAGTATAGTTTGAACGATTGTTTATACATCTATTCAATTATGTAGTCAAAGTTTATTAGTTTGACTGAATCTTTGATCTTGTGCAATTTAATCTGGGATGGAGGGAGTATACTAAATCAATTAAGGGTTGAACGTTAATTAGTTAATGTAAACAAATTTTATTCTTCTTTGTACATATGAGGTCAGTAAATGTTGATCGTTGATTAATTAAACTTAACTTAGTTATTAGTTAAAGTCAACAAAATAAGTGGACGATTCTGAAAGTTAAAAAAAAAAAACTTAGAGCAGCTGCGCAGCTGCGCAGCTGCTTCTAGCAAATGAAATTTCTATGAAGATTATTTGAATTTTTTTGCGAATTTTTTGAATTCTTTGGCGGAAATAATGAACTTTAAAAAATTTTGACAAATATTTAGAAGTTTTTTGCAATTTCTTTGGGGGGGAATTTTTTTGGCAGGAAAATTTAAATTTTTTTAGCACCGGTTTAAACCGGTGCTATTTTAAAAAATTTCTGGCGATTTCTTTGGCGGGAAATTGTTTTTGGCGATTTTTTGGCTGGAAAATTTTAAAAAGTTAAAAAAAATTTAGCACCGGTTTACACCGGTGCTATTTTCTTCCAAAACCGGAGCTAATTTTTCCAAAACCAGTACTATTTTAAAATTTTGGGCTATTTCTTTGGCGGGAAAATGGGTATTGAAAATTTTTAGCACCGGTTTATGAAATCGGTGCTATTTTATAATTTTTAGCACCAATTTTGAAAACCAGTGCTATTTTAAATCAATTTGGCAATTTCTTTGGTAGGAAAATTTTAAAAAAAATAAATTTTTTTAGCACCGATTTAAACCGGTGCTATTTTCTTCCAAAACCGGTGCTATTTTTTCATTTTTAGCACCGATCCTAAAAAACGGTGCTAATTTTTCCAAAGCCGGTGCTATTTAAAATTTTGGCCTATTTCTTTGGCGGGAAAATGATTGAAAATTTTTAGCACCGGTTTTTAAAAACCAGTGCTATATTTTAAAAAATTGGTGCTATTTTTTAATTTTAGCACCAGTTTTTAAAATAGGTGCTATATTTTACAAAAAACCGGTGCTAAGTTATAGTTTTTAGCACCGGTTTTTAAAATTGGTGCTAATTTTTGCAAAAACCGGAGCTATATTTTACTAAAACCGATGCTATTTTGAATTTTTTGGCGGGAATATAGAATTTTACAAATATTTAGCACCGGTTTATAAAAACTGGTGCTATTTTAAATTTTTTTGACTATTTCTTTGGTGGGAAAAATGAAATTTTCAAATTTTTAGCACCGTTTTTAAAAACCCGTGCTATTGTAAAATTTAACACCGGTTTTTTAAAACTTGGTGTTTAAATTAAAAAAAATTGGTGTTAAATTAACGCTGGTTTTAAAAACCGCTGTTAAATTAACACTGATTTTAAAAACCGGTATAAAAATTTTAAAAAACCAGTGCTATTAGATTTTTAGCACTGATTTTAAAAACCGGTGCTAGAGGGAGGTCTTTGTGGTAGTGTACATTTGCAAATACCTTGGGAGAAAGGATAAGAAATTATTCACTACGCCCTACATTGAAAAGTTATAGTTAGAATCTTCATTATGTTCACAAACATCATTTTTGCATTTTAATAAACATTATACTCTATTTTTGTATAGGGATCATTGGAAATTGATCATCATTGTTCCGGAAAAAAAATGTGTGTATTGGCTGGATTCATTGCACTTCCAACCATCAGACTCATTTGTCAAGATTTTGGAGTCCACTATGAAGGCCAATAGCGAAGATGGTGAAAACAATTTTCAAGTGGTCGAAATCAAGGTTAATATGCATTGCTTCATTTTTTCCAACGAGATAACCTTTTTTTCTATACATTATCAATTTTATGTTGTTTAAAACAGTATCAGAACAAGCGCAAATATAGGAGTGCGGCTATTACGTAATGTTGTACGCAATAGAGTGCATAGAGGGTGTGACCTTGGATTTACTCGAGATTGACAAGGTAATTTTACATTTGGTTGTAATAGACATTAGTTGTGTCTCAATGTCAATAATAATATTTCCAACTAATTCACTATACAAATAGGTTTTCCCAAAGGCAACAAGGCCCTATTCAAAACAAGACATCAACCCCGCTAGGAACTGTTTGGCTAAGCATCTCATACTCAACCGCTCACATACTCTTGGGAACCCTAACTTGGTATAGCAACATAATTTAGGTAAATTATTGTGATGTAAAGGTTTGGAATAGAATTTGATTGATTTCTATTCCTATCTATAGATTATTGCTTAGTTAGAATTTTTTTATAGATTTTGATAGCTCGTAGAAAAATTGCGTGTATTGAGTTACATTTATGGCTGTTGAAAGAGGCCTATTTTGAGTCGGGATATTCAATGAAAATTATATTTTGCCATTAGAGCCGATTGGAGTTCCAAACTCGTTAGAGAAATCAGCCCTTCAAAAACCATAGGGCCGAATAGGTTTACAAACTCGGAAGTAAAAATACCAACAAAAAAAGCCACGGAAATTACAGAGGCGGTCCGGAAATTGAGCCCGATCAAGGAACCAAATATGCAAAGGGAGCCGATTATTGCTTCTGATTGAGGAACCAATTAAAGGCGGTTATGTTCCAAACTCGGAACAACTCCCCCGGTTCAACCAAAGTTAACCAATTCCAAGTGCGGAACCTCAATAAGGCGGTTTAAAATGGCAATCAAAGGCGGTTATAAACCACCCTTAATTCGGGTTCCGAGTTCGAAACAGCTGCCAAGGCCGAGGGAGAGGATGTAGGTTTTGAACTCGGAACCTATTAAAGGCGATTCCACTAGCCTTTTTTAAGGCGGTTCATAACCACCTTTAATTGCATTTTTTAAAGACAGTTCTCGAAACCGCCTTTAATTGATCGCAATTAAAGGCACAACCAGAGGAGACACTTTGGGTCCGATAGAACCGCCTTTAATGACCCTCCCTCCACTAGTGCATAAGCTTATACAAAGACATGTTTTAATTACAATAATAAAAAAAGTAATAGGTTTTAGTTGCAATATAAAATATTTTATTCAATGTGTAGTCGTTATAAAGTTTATGACCCGATTGATGCAACTCAGAAATTTTATCTTTATTTCTTTTAATTTGTTGTTTAAACCTTGATTTTTTCATGACTTATGGAAAGACCGTATTTCAAAAGATGGATTCATTTTGTATGTACAACTGGGAAAAAATTGGTGATGGTGTGCACAATACAAATCATAAGTGTATATATGTGTGTATTTGATAGAGATGCCAAGACGACTGATGGAGATGCCAAGACGACTACCACCATAAATGAAGACATTCCACGACTTGATCAAACATTTAAAGGATATGTTCGAGATCCTCTAAGTGACATGGCAGGGCCGATGACTAGGTCAAGAACTAAGCTTAGGGATGCTTCTTTAAATGCTTTGATTGATCGCCTTTATGATGAAGAATTGAAGAAGGAGTCACCATCGACATCTTGGATTCATTATTCAAGATTGTCGACGAACTGAAGACATCATGAAGAACACTATACTCTTTTTTCCCACTGGGTTTTTAATGAGGTAGTGTGATCACTGTAAATTAATGTCATTTTGGGTTTATTGGACTGATAGCTCGGCCATGTGGGCTTTGAAGAGCTGAATTTCGAAAATACAGTCCATTAAGGTTTAGTATATTCACTTTTATTCTGATTAGAATTATATTTGGTAAGATTAGATAAGGTAATATTCTTCAAGGTTACTTCTTGAAGAATTCAACCTGATTACCTTAGATTACCATTTATTTTAGGTATTTTAGTTAGATATGGTTTTAGCTTCTTAAAGCTACCATAAGTCGATTCCGTTTCCATTTGTGATTAGGGTTTGCGGCAAGATTGTAACCCTATAAAAGGGGAGGCCTTATGGACGAAAATTACAACCTTTCATCAATCAAATATACAACCTTTTGAGTTCATACTCTTTGCTTGCGAGCTATTCCATTGTTGCTTAACCCCGAGGGCTAGTTAAGTATCAATAAACCTTGTAATCTGATCCTGAGGGCTAGTTAGAGAGCAAGTCGAAGTTAGGCGTACCCCGAGGGCTAGACTCCTGAATTTCGTGCGAGATAGTGCGGGTTTGCAGATCCCTTCACTAGATCAAAGATATAATTCCGCAAATCGTGAGTCTTCGCAAGGAGATTCATATCAGTTGGTATCAGAGCAAAGCGAAGGATCGACTGAGGCCGAAAAAAAAACAAAAAACAAGGGGTTTCGAGTTTTGCATTAATTTATTTTCGAATTTATATATATATACTCTTTCGTGTCGTGTTTTAACTGTGTTTGTTTGATCTTTCTTACCAGGAGGATCGAATCTAGAGTCGAAGGATGTTGAAGGGTCTGAGAGTTAGAATACTTTGGTATTACTATCCGCCTTCACCTTCATCAATCGAGTCAGGAGGACGTTGAAGGGTCTGAGCGTTAACAAGTATTATCCGCCTTCACCTCCCGGTCAGTTTCATAGTTTTAAGTAGCTTAAACATTTTATGTGCTTGTGATATTTTCGTCAACTCTTCTGAAAATTATTGCATGCTCATAATCCTATTTGTTTTCTTTATCATTCTTTGATTCCGTGATCTAGAATTGTTCTTTGATTCTTGATTACACCTTATTCAAAAATAAAAATAAAATAAAATAGAGTCTTGTGTCGTTTTCCACATATATAGTGTCATATTCTTGATCCTTACGATCTTGAATACCTCGAAGTTCATTTGAATCAAGAGGAAGTTGTCGCAGTTTTCTTATTCTAAGTTTTATATAGGCGATTCTTGTTCCAAAAATTTTCGAAAATCAAAAACAAAAGGTAGCAGATTTTAGGTTTCAAAATCGGAATTTAGGATTTGAAATCTGAAATTTGGGGCAGATTTGTAATTTTCAAAAGTTTGGGGGCAGATTTGCAATTTCTAAAAATTTTGGTAATTGTGACCGAAATTTTTCTTGGGGAATAAAATTATTTTTGTGAGTTTTATAGTACAAAAAAACAAGGAAAAAAAATGAATTGTGGCTGAAAAAAAAAGGAAAGAAAAAGGAATCCGGTTTGAAAAAGGAAAAGAAAAGTCAAAATCCGGAAGAGAAAAAGGAAATAAAAGCCAATTGTGAGAGGGGTTTTGATCTGAATTTTTTGACTTGGGGGACAAGTAAGTCATTAAAATCCTTTTCCACAAGTGATTTGGATTTAAATTCCTATTCCAATTTGTTCTTGAATTTTCGGAACCTATTTGTAGCCTATATAAAGCAATCTTGTTTTGGTCATAATTCATTCAATACAGCTCCGATTCGTGCCATTCAAATTGTGTTTTGTTCCTTATTCTTTGTAGAATTTGGAATTCCAGATCGTAGCGCCAAAGTTTGAGTTTATATATTTTTAAATTTCGAAATAAATTCTGCAGTACTCATCTCCATAGTTTGCTTTGAATTGCGGCGAATTGATCAGTTTCCCTCGCATTAGCCTTCGCCTTGTGAGTTGTGAGTATTATACACTTGGTGAGTGACCTTACTTAAAAAGGGGAAGGGGGGACATTTATTCCTGACGGTTTGTTTCTTCTTAGCAGGGATGGCGGACGATCCATTCGTCCCGCCATTTGTTTGCAATCCCAACAATAAATCTAAAACGAATTCCATGAATGTCATAAATGCCATAATGAGCGAGGTTCAGAGATTATCAAGGAAGGTAGATGAGTTATCAAATCCAACGACACCTCGTTCTTCAAGACAAGTTGAATCTGATTGTGACATCAAAGGTTTGAAGTATGATATTCCTAGATTTGATGGTCGACACAATCCTGTGAAATACTTGGATTGGGAGAGGCAGATCGAGAACCTATTTGATCTTTACAACTACCGTGAGAAAGAGAAGATCAAGATCGCACAATACTCTTTCACCCATTATGCCACAGAATGGTGGGAGGATTTGAAAGAATCAAGATATCTTTCCGGAAAGAAAACTATCTCCACCTGGGAGAGATTGAGGACCAAGCTTCGATTACATCATGTTCCACGAACATATTTGATGGAGCAACATTCGTATCTCAGCAATATGAAGCAAGGAAATCGCAGTGTAGATGAATACTGGCAAGATCTTGAATTAGCTATGAGAAGAGTTGGCATGAAAGAAGATGATGACTTTATAAAGAATCAGTTTATTGAAGGTTTAAGAGAAAATCTTCAAGTTCCGGTTAAGCTCCAGTATTATGTTTCCATGCAAGATTTATTGTTCAATGCCAGGTTGGTTGAGTCAACATTAAGGCCCAATGGAAGCTCTAATTTTGGCTATGACAGTCAAAGGCAATTCTCTGATTTCAGAAGCCCAAATTCGACCAGGGGTTGTAGCAATTTGAACTTGGGTGGCCGAGGAAACCTTAATTCAACCAAAACCTACTCAAATCCACCATTGGAACCAACTGATCAAAGAATGATCGCAACCAATCAGTCTCTTAGCCAAGATACAGGGAAATTAATTTCTACTTTGTCATATACAATTTCTTCTAACACTCCTACATGTTTTCATTGTAATGAACGAGGACATGTTCACAATAACTGTCCCCATGAACGAATTATAACAACAATAGAGGAGGAGGAAGATGATGATATGCCTGCACAGTATGACACCGAAGAAGAACAAATAGATGATGAAATCATCATTTTTGACAGAGGTGAGAAAAGTCCGGAAATACAAGATTTTTTTGAGGCGTATTCCACAGATGTTGCTGAAATTCCTCCCCTACAAGGAGCAAGTAATTTCGGCCAAAATAGTGTCAATTCTGCCAAAATTACAGTAAATGACACCATAGACAAGTTCCAGGTCAATTCTAAGGTAGGTAAGACAGGTAAGTTGCAGAATGATTATGAAAAGTCGCATAAATTCTTGTCTTCACATCTTAGTCCTTTACTTTCTATTTATATGATGAGGCATGAACTATCTACTAATTCTGATAAATCGTTTTATGCTTCAATGAGAGATGTGAATCGATCTTTGAATAACCATTCTTTTGTTCTTATAATGTCCTTTATAGAAAGTTACTATTCCAAAGAAGATATTCCTGTAGATATGTTTTCACGGTTTGTTAAGTTGTTACAGGAATTCAAGGATGTCTTTCTAGGTTATATGCTTCCCGTTTCGAGGACGAAACTTTTCGATCCAAGAGGGAATGATACGAATATCAAATGCTTTGATGCACATAATGCTGACAAAGCTAATCAAATCCGCAAGTTGATGAGGTTCAACGTGGGAGATTATGTTTGGGTTCATCTGCGGAAAGAGAGGTTTCCAAATGCTCAGAAATCTAAGTTGAGTTCACGTGGATATGGTCCTTTTAGAGTGTTGGATCGTGTGAACGACAATGCTTACAAGATTGAGTTACCAGATCATTATGGTGTTAGTGCGACCTTCAATGTTGCTGATTTATCTCCGTTTACATTTGAAGACGATTCAGTTTCGAGGGCAAAACCTTTCGACCACGGAGGGAATGATGGAGATGCCAAGACGACTGATGGAGATGCCAAGACGACTACCACCATAAATGAAGACATTCCACGACTTGATCAAACATTTAAAGGATATGTTCAAGATCCTCTAAGTGACATGGCAGGGCCGATGACTAGGTCAAGAACTAAGCTTAGGGATGCTTCTTTAAATGCTTTGATTGATCGCCTTTATGATGAAGAATTGAAGAAGGAGTCACCATCGACATCTTGGATTCATTATTCAAGATTGTCGACGAACTGAAGACATCATGAAGAACACTATACTCTTTTTTCCCACTGGGTTTTTAATGAGGTAGTGTGATCACTGTAAATTAATGTCATTTTGGGTTTATTGGACTGATAGCTCGGCCATGTGGGCTTTGAAGAGCTGAATTTCGAAAATACAGTCCATTAAGGTTTAGTATATTCAGTTTTATTCTGATTAGAATTATATTTGGTAAGACTAGATAAGGTAATATTCTTCAAGGTTACTTCTTGAAGAATTCAACCTGATTACCTTAGATTACCATTTATTTTAGGTATTTTAGTTAGATATGGTTTTAGCTTCTTAAAGCTACCATAAGTCGATTCCGTTTCCATTTGTGATTAGGGTTTGAGGCAAGATTGTAACCCTATAAAAGGGGAGGCCTTATGGACGAAAATTACAACCTTTCATCAATCAAATATACAACCTTTTGAGTTCATACTCTTTGCTTGCGAGCTATTCCATTGTTGCTTAACCCCGAGGGCTAGTTAAGTATCAATAAACCTTGTAATCTGATCCTGAGGGCTAGTTAGAGAGCAAGTCAAAGTTAGGCGTACCCCGAGGGCTAGACTCCTGAATTTCGTGCGAGATAGTGCGGGTTTGCAGATCCCTTCACTAGATCAAAGATATAATTCCGCAAATCGTGAGTATTCGCAAGGAGATTCATATCAGTATTATAATTGGAGAACTGAATAATAAAAGTAAAAAAAGAAAAAGAAAAAGAAAACAATATACTAGAAAATGAATAAAATAAATATTAATAATGTGACACGTGCCAATCATTTATATAACCTTAAAAAGGTATAAGAGCATGTACAGTGCAAAAGTCTCATTTTGAAACTTTTGCACTCCCTCTCTTCTCAACACTCTGAAATTTCACTATCATTCAGTCACATCCACGTCATACAGTCCCTTCCACGTCATCTTTGACTGGTCCCACAATTTTGTAATTATTTTCACATCACTATTTATATTGAGTCCATCTCTTGAAAGACGATCTTTCCATAAGTCATGGAAAGACCAAGGTTTAAAGTGTAAATTAGATAAATGAAGATAAATTTTTTGGGTTGCATGAGATGGGTTTTAAAATTTATAACTATTACATGTTGCATATTAAAATTTTAATATTGCAACTAAGACCTTTTACCTTTTATTATTCTAATTAAACCCGGTCTTTCCATAACCCTATGGAAAGACCGTCTTTCCCAAAACTTTGTCATTTATATTTGTAGATTAGTTATTAAAATAGAAATAAATTAACTTTAACTACCTAAATAATAAATTTTATTTTTTATCAATATAAAAATATTATATCTAATAATTTAAATTTGTAAAAATTATTTATATAAAAAATGAAATTAATTATATGTATATATTTGTTAACCAAATTAAATAAATAAAGTTGAATTATGTAATACATAATTTCAAGGCTAAATTAATTTATAAATTCATACAATACGCTAATGTTAAACCTACATTAATTTGTTACAAATAATTTTATGATATCTTATTTTCGGACATTGAATTTTATTTTAGATATTTGTCTTTTAACTTTTAAATATTAATAATTAAAAATTATTAAAATAAGATATTTTATAATTAATCTAATCATTAATCAATTCACGTGATACATTCTCAAAAATTAAAATAATAGAATACTAAAATTTAAATGGTTTTCTTGGAGAAAGGAAATGTGAATTTAATAGAAAGAATGAAATGAGAATGAAATTTTTTTTTTAAAAAAAAAATGAGAGAATGAAATGGGCGAGTGCATAAAGGAAATGGACAAAGGTTCCATTTATGGGACCCACATGCCACTTGATGTAGGTCCCGCATTTATTATTGGGCTTGAGATGGTCAGCCTCTTCTCTGTCACGTGTATAGCATTGTTCAATAGATGGGATAAAAGACTCTATCATAGAGACTTTTGGGATTTTTTGTGTGAATTGCTATATCACGCCCTGTATTTTACTAGTTACGCTCTGTATTTATACTATTTTATATACAATATGTATTTCTAATTTAATTTAAATAATATAAATTATTTAAATAATTTAAATTAATTAATTAAATTATTTATTTATTTATTTAATTGTTCTGCCGCCACTGCTCTGCCGCCGCGCCGCCGCCGCCGCGCCGCTCTCCTCCGCCACCGCTCCTTCTCCTCCGCGCCGCCGCTGCTCCGCCGCCGCTCCTTCTCCTCCGCTTCTCCTCCACCGCGCCGTCTCCTCCGCTTCTCCTCCTTCTCCTCCGGTCTCCTGCTCCGCCGCTGCTCCTTCTCCTCCGCTTCTCCTCCGCCGCGCCGTCTCCTCCTTCTCCGTTCTCCGTCTCCGTTCTCCTCGCCGGTTCTCCTCACCCGACCCGGCCCGGCTCTCCTCGCCGGTTCGCCTCGCCCTTGCCCTTGCCCGAACCGGCCCCGTTCTCCTCTCCCTCCTGGCGAACCGGGATCGGTCCCGTTCTCCTCGCCCTCCTGGCGAACCGGGATCGGTCCCGTTCTCCTCGCCCTCATGGCGAACCGGGCTCCCGTTCTCCGCCGCTTCCCCGCCACTTCTCCCTTTCTCCGCCGGCGGTGCTAGGGTTTCCCTCGAGGACGATGGAGGATGGCGGGGCTAGCTTCGATCGATGGCGGGTGGAGCTCGACGGCGACAAAGAAGGAGAGACGGAGGGGCTAGGGTTTCGATCAACGGGGCTAGCTTCGATCGACGGTGGGTGGAGCTCGACGGCGACGAAGGAGGAGAGACGGAGGGGCTAGGGTTTCGATCGACGGGGACGAAGGAGGAGGAACGGCGGGGACGAGGTGAAGGTAGGACGGCGGCGGGGCTAGGGGTTTTACTGCGGACGAGGACGGCGGAGGAGGCACGGTGGTGGCGGTGGCGAGACCGTCGGAGAAGACGAAGAAGTGGAGCAGAAGGGACGGCGGCGGCGGAGAAGCGGTCAGCGGCGGCGGACCGGCGGAGCAGCGGCGGCGGAGCAGCGGCGGTGGTTTCTGTTTTTATTCTTGTTTTTTTATTTTGTTTTATTTTGAAAATTTAATATTGGTATTATACGTGTATATACGTATTAGGGCGTGAAGTAGTAAAATACAGGGCGTGATATAGCAACACCCTTTTTTGTGTGTACAAAGGACTTTGCTGCACATCCTCTAAGCCTTGTAAGGCCATGGGCAGAGGTACAGACCGCTAGCGGTCTCTTACTAGTTAAATGTATTATTTTTTTCTCTCTTCCACCTTAACTTAAGAGATCACTTAAGAGACAATCATTTTTTTCTCCACAATGGCTAAGAGACCACTATATACTATTCATGGAACCCACTTGATTTTCTCTATCCTACTCATTAATTTGACCATTACATATTATTTTAAATAAATGTGTCCACAAAAAATAAGTTGAATGAAAATTTTAATATAATATTTAAATATTTAAATATAAATTCATTTTTTTAAAATATGTTAAATAATTTGTTTTTCTCGTTCTTGTCAATACCATGCTTCAGTGTAAAAAAATAAAGTTAATTTCAATTTTTTTGAAGAAACTATTAAAATAAAATTAAATAAATAAATACTATGAGAATTCATTTTTTCTATAAAATAATATGAAAAACATAAAAAGTGCGAAAACCAATTATAACAACTCCAACCAAATATTACAATTTAAATACTAAATACCTCTGCTGCCGACAGCTCTCCCTTTTGAATCAAAGTATCAAGGAGTTTAGTGTTAGCTATCAACCAATCCCGCTCTGATTGTTTTTCAACGAACTCCCGCTATGATATGTTGTACTCCATTTTAGCTCTTTCATTCTCCGCAAATATTTTCGCCTTTTTTGTAGCTGCTTCATTTGCGGCCGCACACTGCATTCTAGCGGATTCTTTTGATTGTTCATCATCTGTTGTTCTTCCCCTGGCCTTTCCTTTTCCCCTTGCTTTGCATTTAGCGGCTTTCACACCAATAGGTCTGGATGGATATTGCATAGCTTGAGCATCATCGCCACTACGAGGTGTTGATGGCACCCGTGGTGAATATTCTTCTCCATTGGTGTCCTTTGGGCCATATAGTGCTATAAATTTAGGGTTCTTTCTGCAATCGTCATAACAATGGAAGAATAAAAATTGTTGCCCATCATTTTCATCTGCAAACAAGTTCATGGTCCATGACTTTATATCTCCTTGGCTAGAGCCACTCCTGCCCCAACTGAAGTGACGTGCGGCTTTACTTTCACATCCCACATATTTACCAATATCGTGAGCCATTTTTGACCACCGACACTTGCCCGACTTCATTGACCGGTTGGAATTTGCATAATGATTCACATCGCGCATAATTTTAGGCCAAAGCACACTAGCATTTTGACATGTACCCACCACACAGTCGGGGGAATGCTCGAACCATGCGTCACATAGAGTTTTATCATCCTCTACACTCCATTTGTCCCGGCTACCTTTCTTCTTTGTAACCTTACTCCCAGACACTATTGCAACTTCATCATTTTCTTCACCTACATCATTTTCTAAACGAATAAATCATTTTTCCAAACCAAAACAAATGTCAAACATATACTAATTTTGAAATTATGTTTATGAAATTTTAAAATACATGAACATATTAAATGATACACTGGATTCTTCAAATAATATACTAGATTGCATACACTAGATTGCATGTTAAAATGCATATACTAAATGCATATACTAGCAACATATATTTTGCATGTTCAAATATACTTATTTTAAAATATAACAAAGGGAAATGAAGGCAATGTAAATTAATTATAAACTAGAAAATGAAGGCAATGAAGGCAATGTAAATTAATTACGGGCTTACCGTCCGTAACATCGTGACTTCCATATTGTCGCCCATCTTCACCACTAAAATTTTGACCTGGTGAACCGCGACCTCCTCGGCTTGAAAATGCTCCCGATTCGTTTATAGCATCAAGATGTGGAAAATGAAAGCTTTGACCACATAAATTATGGTACGAATTTTGCGATTGAATGTTCGCATTTTGGGAGTGGTTCGGGTAAGGAGGGTTCATGTATGCATTTGGGGAAGAGTAGCATTGATTTTGAAAATTCATGTATGAATGTTGAGAATTCATATAGAAGTGGGGAGGGATGTTCGGAGAGTTTTCACTAGATTTCGAATTTGGAAATGGACGATAATTCAGATTTTGCGAAAAATTGTCCACATTGAAAGAATTTGGAATTACCTTATCTTTTCCTTTCGACGTTCTTCGTGGATCCATCACAAAAAATGGATTGCAATGTAGAAGATGAATTAGTGAGGTAGAAGAATTGGAATTGGAAGTAGTGTGATGAAATGAGTTGAAATCCTCTATATTTATAGGCAAAAAGTGTAGGAAAATGGAATATAGAAATTAAAATAGAAATTATAAAAAAAATTTTAAAAACTGCCAAATTTTTTTAAAAAAATACGGCTGGGACACGTGTCGCCACCAGAATGGGACACGTGTCCCATTAAAAAAACCTAGTCGTTAAGAGCCGTTGGAGGGACACGTGTCACCCCCTGAGTGGACCAAGTGTCCCCCAGATTTAAATTTCAGCTCCATCAAAAAAAATATCCGTTGCAAACACGTGTCTGCAACAAAAAAAATTTTAAAAAGAGTTGCGGCTGAGTAGGACACGTGGCCCACTCAGGGGGCGACACGTGGCCCACTCAGGGGGCGACACATGTCCCACTTGGTAAAAAAAATGAACGCGCACAAAGGCCATGTGCGTGTGTCAGTGATCATGGCCCAACACCGGTCTCTTGCACGGTCTCTTAGCAAGAGACTATTGAGTAGTCTCTTGTTAAGAGACCACTCAAGAGACCACCATTGTGGTGGTTTTCGATCTCTAGAGCGGTCTTTTAATTTTATTAGACCACCACTGCCTATGGCCTAAGAGTGGTATTTCACCATAATCGGACACGTACCTAATAGTTTCATAGTACGTGTACCTTCCTGGGAAGAAAGCAAGGCAATTTTGCCATATATATAAGACTAAATTGTTTTTCTGGTACCTAACATATTCTGAAGTACCATATTTTGGTTTCTGAGGCCAATACTGTGTTCATTCAGCAACCAACAAATATAAAATGATTTGTTTGGTCCCCAAACCAGATTTCAGGTGGATTTCAGGTAAACTGTCGCACGTGCCACACACGTGCCATTATTTTCTAATATGGCCAGGGGTATTTTTGTAATCTTACCAATTAAAAAATCTTTTCAATTAAAAATGCCTCGAGGGACCAAAACATGGTATTTTGAAATATGTTAGGTACAAATTTTTTTTTAGTTTTTCTTTTCTTCCACCTGCGCTTGTTTCTGAAACCTTTTCAATTAAAATTTCCCCCAATTTCACCACCATTTCCACCACCAGGCCACCACCACCTCCATTCATACAAAATTAGTTTATACAACTTATCCTACATTAATATACTCCATAAGCAAATTTAGCATTCATGAATAATAAGAGAAACTAGATTAACATTCGTGTGATTCATGATTTAAAATAAGTGAGCTTAATTATTAATAGAGTAAAGTGCCAAAATAACCCCGACTTTAGGATGAAAGTGCAAATATATCCCTATAAAACGAGAAAGTGTTAAAATAACACTCACTTTATGATGTATGTGCCAATATAACCCTGGGAGCCATTGACTCCAATTGTCGACGCTAGTATCAGTTGGATTTAATGAAATGACAATTTAACCCCTTCTAAAAAAGAAAATATAAGAAAGGTATGATATCAAATTCTTTTATTCTTCACCCATGTCGACCGGAAACCTCTGCTGCATCGTTCTTCATTCTTGACCGCATCGTTCCTTCTTGGCCACCACTGTTAAGGAGTTATTCTTGGCCACTGGGTCGTTCCTTAATCCCTACAAACCTCCAAACAATACAATTTCACAACTATCACGATGATGCAATCTTCCCAGAAACCACTACTGCTGCGTTCTCCAATCAACATTCGCCTCCGCACACGCCGCTATCTTCAATGGGCTCCCACCAACATCACTATTCCCCCTCAAATCTTAACCCCAAACCCATGACTACTGTTTTAAAGATTATTGGGTATTGAGTGAAAATTCCATTTTAAAATTGTGCTTTATTGACTGGGTTAGTTTGTTCCCATGGAATCCGATGGGGGGTTTTTGTTTATTCCTTTGGTACATTTTTTTATTGGTTTTTTAAATACATTTTCCTCCTCTCTTGACCTTCTTTCTATGTTTATGGAGCTTTCTCTAATCGGATGCTCTAATTGTTTCTATCAAAATGTCAAATGTTGTATTTGGGTTCAGGGTCTGGTTTGTGGCAGGAGAGTTGGGCGGTGGTTGTGGATTGCGAGGAAGTGGAGGTGAAAGGTCACAATGGCTGGGCAGTGGTGGTTTGTGGCGAGAGGTGGTGGTTGTGGTGGCGGGAGGTGGCCAATGTGGTGACCGGAAGTGGCAGAAGTGGCCAGAGGTGGTGTCGGAGGTGGCATCAGAGGTGGTAGTTGTGGTGGCCGGAAGTGGTGGTTGTGGCAACCATATGTGGCATCCAGAGGTGGTAGTTGTGGTGGCCAGAGGTGGCCGAGAGCATGTTGGAGAGGATGGAAGTAACTTGTGGCGGGTGGTTGTGGATGGCATAAATAGGAGGGGTAAAATGGGAAAGAAATTAAGCTGAAACATAATCGTCATTTTGGGTCCAGTCAACAACCCATTTGATGAGTCAATGCTAGAATGTGGCCTGAAGTTTATATTGGCACAATTCATCATAAAGTTAGGGTTAGTTTGACACTTTCTAGTTTTACAAGGTTATATTGGCACTTTCACCCGGAAGGTAGGGTTAGAAAAGTATTTAACCCTTATTACTATTACTATATCCGTCCCCGTTACAGTTGTACTCTTTCTATTTTGGTACGTCACAGGCTTATTTGCACTACCCAAATTCTTTCCGATTTGAGACATATTTTATTATAAATGTATCAGATTGGGATCATTCTTTATATTAAAAAGCTGAAAAACTAAACCCCATTTGGGTCTAATTAAAACCCATTCATCACTTAACTCACCAAGAATTTATACTAACCTACCCTTAACCCCCCCCCCCCCCCCCCTTCCATTATCACCCAACCACTTAGTGAAGATTCTTTTATCATTTTGTTCTTGGAGTCGTTTGAACGACTTTATTTGTCCGACTTTCTTAAGATGTGCCATCATTATTCTAGTGCCTTTTGATTTC
Source organism: Rubia yunnanensis (assembly GCA_037428765.1). Lineage (NCBI taxonomy): Eukaryota > Viridiplantae > Streptophyta > Magnoliopsida > Gentianales > Rubiaceae > Rubia > Rubia yunnanensis. Next base: position 78,598,759 of record CM075065.1, read on the forward strand.
CCCCTTTGAAAACTCAACCCTTCTAATTAGGGTTTTCATTGACTCCTCTCATCTTCCCCTGCTCTCTCTACAACCGCCTCTTAATCTACCTATTTTCTCACTCAGATTGAACTGCCTTTGTTAATCTCCATCGATGTGATGAACTTGTTAGGGTTTTCACAGTGTGATTTGAATGCTTGGCATGGTTGTGCGTAGTTCATCATTGCCAATTTAGTCTCCGATGATGAATCCCTTTCTTCTCCAGTGGGAGATGCATACACTCTAAGAGGTTTTGATGCAGGGGAAGTTATAACTAGGGCGACGCCACCACGGAGCCCTAGATCTTTTGGTGGCACTTTTGAGTATAAGAAACCAAACGACGCTGCATTTGAGCCTAGCTTCACCACTCCTTGTGTTCTCTGCGGTTGCATGCCACCGAAGGGGCCACATGCCTCTTCAACGGAGTCAAAAGGCTCCTCTAACGCCTTCATTGGTGGTCGGGCAAAACTGACTCAAAGGGTATTCCGCTTGCCTTTGGATCATATACTGGATATGGAAAAGAATACGACTCTACCGTTAGATAGGTCTTATTTGACAAACCTAGTGGTTGAGTGTTACTTCCCTAATCTGTGGGGGCTCATGAATAGCGGAAAAATGCAAAAAAAAACTGGAAAAGGTTAAGTTGTGACATTCCTGGTTGATTGTTTGATTGTCTGTTGTACTAATATTTCTTTTGTCTATTGTTTTTGTTTTAGTGAAAACATGAGACTCACTATTCTTATTCGGTGAAAAGAGGCTTCGTGGCTGCTGATTTATGATCTTCCCTATCTCATACGACCCTATTTGTGGCTGAAATGGTGATATTCATCCAGGATTTTAAGTTTTCATGGCATGATTGAAGTGTTGATGACATGATATGCTCTGGCTTTAAGTGTTCATGACATGATTTTTCATTCAACGCATGCTTATGGTGTGTTCTGGTACATATAGGGTTTTTTTGCCTCTATTTCATGATTATAATACTCAGATTAGGTTACATATTATTGGTTCATTGCCCGGTTCATGTTCAAGGCTTTGTTATGATGCTTATTTTTTTGTTATGTCCACTGCATGGGGCTGGTTAATTATTGGTTTTGTTTACCGATGTTACATTTTTATGCAGTTAAGTGATTGATCTATTTCATGTTCATGCTCAATATTGTCTTAGTATATGCCTTTTATTTAGGGTCTTATGATCAGTATTTTGTAAGTGTGTTATGATCAATATTGTCTAAGTGTATGCTTTTTTTAGGGTCTTATGTTGAATATTGTTTAAGTGTGTGCATTTCTTTTATTGTATGGTCGATATTTCATGTTCATGCTCAGTGTTGTTGGTTAAGTTTCTCGTTCATTTTTTTTTTGGGATTTGTTATGATGTTAATTCTTGATAATGTGTTCATGTTTAATTCTTCACTTGATGGTTCAATGTTGATGGTTCACTTGATATTGCCGATTCTTGATCTTGTTATTGGTTTGCTGATTTTAGATCTTGATGATTCTTGCTTTAATTCTTTTCTCATGATCATTTTTTTATTTGGTTTGATGCTTGGATTCAGTGTTGTTGTTTAGAAGTTGTTTGTATTATCATGGTTCAGTTCTACGCTCATGTTCTTAGTGCATGTGAATTGAACTTGTACGTTTGTTCTGCTTGTTGTTGGTCAGATTATGAGATGCCACAAACACTACTCCAAATAGAAACCAGTTAGCCTTAACCTGCACATAAATGTGCACGGAAAATGGTGCAACCATATTCCATTACCGCTTAGGGTCTATGTGTTCATTGTATTTCATTTTTATGCAGGTTATGGACTAGCAACCCTATAGTTGTAACTACAATTGGATGGTTATGCAATGGTTACTTAACAAAATGATAATTTGATTACTTAAATGAGTTATAGTAAAAAATTTGTCCATCACACCAAAAGAGATAAGTTTCAGAGTTTTACAAAATAGAACCACTAATCTAACCTATTCAAAATAGGATGCCTTTATCTTTCCATGAGATTGTTACATTCCCAATGCATGCATCAACACCTACTTGTTTCTTGTTTCTTGTATTGAAACTAGATGTTGCATGCATTCATGAACCCTATTTTCATCACATGATAGCAGTCTTGGTAGTTGGTCAATTTGGGACAGGTGATTCTTTGACATATGCGGTATTTTGTAGTTGTTGCATCCTTTGACTTTCATTATCTCTATCATGGAAGCTTGATGAGTCTAAAATACCTTATTTAGTGTTGCTGGACCTCCCCTCTCATATGCGTTATACACAACATTTAATAGGCCCATTGTTGTAGTTGTTGTCTCATATTGCAGGGTTTAAATGAAATTGAAAAAACAAGATCTAATATGTTTATATGGTGAATTCATTGGTTGACTTACCAGAAATATGGTGAAACCATCCAAGATAGCTACAACTCAAAAATTTGGGTCTGAATTCTTTTAAATGATATATCTCCAACAAGTTTGGTAAACATGTTGTACCTTAAACCAAAAAACACAATGAAACCAGACCATGCTAATACTCAGGAAACCACTGATTTATGTTTCTATTTAAACATCATGTCATTAATTTTAAACATCAAATAGTATAAGAGCAACATCATTTTCTATATTTTTAAAATTGCAATATGAAAATAGATATTTTGTGTAATCTATAGGCTGATCAACAATTCTTTTTGCAGCATCACATATTGATTTGCAATATTTAATCCTAAATATGCTGAGTGAATTCTAACATAATGCTATATAGTTAAAACATAATGTCATATATATGTAACATCAAACAGGACAAGAGTAACATTACATCATGTTTGCTTTAAATTGTATTATGATCATGGTCAGTCAATTTTTACCATCATACTATACACTTTGAAATATCATGCCAAATTTTACGAACATTATCTGCTATAAATCAGATCCTCAGCTACACATAGTTTTTTTTTATGATGTGAAAGAGGATAATTTACTTTGTTTAGAACTTCAAAATAATGCTCATAACGTAAATTCTAGCATGCGAAAGCTTGGGCATTTTAAATGAAACTTTCAGCAAATTGACAAGATGCTGCTCCATCTAAAGACAAACCAGCAACATGTTTGGAAAATCAGCCGTACAAATCAAGTTGTTCACACACAAGTTGCTGCTCTATTCAATTTCAAATTAGAAAATTGAAAGTTCAGATTCAATTACTGAAATATCAGTATATGACCTTATGAAATAGGTACGATCTGTTCATCGTTGAGATTTGTTTCAATTTCTTGTGTAGGATTCTGTTGTTGCAACGTCTGTATGATTGCTACTTGATTTTCAATCTGGTAATAACGTTCTTCTATCATGATTCGAGTTTTGAATGATCTGCAGTATTCAAAATTGAGTTGATTCACAGATTTGGGATGATTGATGTTAAATTAATACTACCTCCATCCCAACCATAGGTTCATACCACCTTTTTACACGGGTATTTATGCATGATGATGTGGCTAAATTTCAGCCAAAGGTAGAGAATTGAAATGAGTTGACCAAATTTCACCCACAAATTTTAGGCCCAATAAGGAAATAGTAAAAATATGAACCTTTCGTTGGGGCAGATGAAAATGGAAAATAGGAACCTTTGACTGGCACAGAGGGAGTACCTAATTGTAGTTGTAGATTACTCGATTGATGCTTTGTTGACGTCGATCAATGTTTTTCTTCAAATTCTTTACAGTTGATTTTTTGTGATGAACAACAGTTGGAGGATTTAGTATTGTTGAACGATTTTGTTAGAGAAAATGATATTTAATCGTTTGTGGTTTAAAAGTGAAGACATGTTTTGGAAGGGAATTTGGTTACGCGCTTTCAAGTGGGGAAGGGTTTATTGCGTTTGTTTTGGCATAATTGTTATTTGGTCCATGATATTTTTTACTGTTGTTATTAAAGACCACGAGCCCATTTTATTAGAGATTTGTCCCCGAATTCGGTTTTTCATTTCCCTATTTTCCTCTAAAACTTGGTCTCACCATGAGTCTCGCATGAGGAGAGTCTAGAATTGAATAAGAACATTGTAAGAACATGAGGGATCTATCAACCTAGACATGAATGTATCTTACATTGTGAGAATGTGTAGTTTGCCATTTCATTAGTTTCCAAAGATGATATGACAAGTTAAACTAGAACCTCTTGTAGTTTACCATTTGGGTATTACACAAATAGAACCCTATATGTTGAGGAAAGTGCAAATATAACCCTTAATTATTTTTAGTACAAATATAACCCTGGCTATTGAATGAAAGTGCAAATATAACCCTCTGATCATAATTCCGGCGTTGACTAACAAATTCTGGCTATTGACCTACTTAAAAAGACTAAAATACTCTTCTACACAAGCCTTAAATGAGAAGGACAATTATAACCTCTTCCCAAACCATCACCACCACTCCCACCCGCCAGGTTACCACTACCACCCGCCAAGCCACCACCATTAAACCATCACCACCATTCAAACCGCCACTGCCATTCAACCACCACCACCCGCCAAGCTACCATCATTAAACCACCACCACCAGCCAAGCCACCACCATTCAACCACCACTACCATTCAAACCGCCACCCCTATTCAACCACAATCACCCGCCACCACCATTCAACCACCACCACCATTCAACCACCATCACCATTCAATTGCCACCTCCACTCATCCATAAGCGTTGCCAGTTTCGAGCTTTTTCAATTCGCCAGAGACAAGCGCCGCCAGTTTCGATCCTTTTCAATTTGCCGGAGAGAGCCCTGCCTCAGATAAGCCTCGCCCCACCCCGCTATCACCTGCACCTCCACCACCAGTGTTTCCATCGAGCCACCACCACTCCACCTCCATCTGCCCTAGCCTCGCCTCCACCACGAACTCCATCACCACCGCTCCATTAATCTTGGCATCAATCTGCTCACCGACCATCCCAGCCCTCCACCGAAACCCTAGCTCCAGCGATCCCTTCTCAATCCAAGCCCTTCCCCATTTCCAACGCCGTTTGGCCAAGTGCTGAAAAATCGAGACCCACCACCTCCATTAAAGATAACTATCAAAATCGAGACCCCCACCCCTCCAGCGCCACCACGCCGCCGCACCACGGCCAGGCCCAACAACAGAGTAGCAGGGATGAGGATTGGGCTCGTGAGGAGAAGAGCGCGGTGGTGAGGGCCAGCCCAATCAGGGTTCCGACCAGAGTGAGCCCGACGACGGTGAGCAGATGGCGGCTATGGTTGGCATCGGGAAGGTGATTAGGTCAAAGAAGAGATCAGAGAGATAATAAAATGAGGAGACAAAGGGCTGGTGGTTGAGGGTTTGAAGGGGGCGGAGGGCAATATGGTCATTATATCATTTGGAATTTTCAATTTTTTAAACATAAACTGCCCAGGGTAAATTTGTCTTTTCACCTAATTCCAGCATCAAATTGCCGGAAAAAGTTATATTTTCACATAACATGAATAGATAAGGTTATATTTGCACTTTCAATTAGTGCTCGGTTATATCTGCACTTTCGTCAATTATATAGGGTTATATATGCATTTGTTTCTCTTACCATTTAGATGATCTAATTCTACTAGTATAATTACAATTGTTTGTTTTTCAAATTGAGAGGTAAAGAAACTCGCATTAAAAAAACAAAACAAAAAAAAGTATTGAAACACAAAATTGCACCCAGTTATTATTAGTATATGAATGTCAATGTTCCATAATTCATACCTTGATTTTCGCCCCCTTTCATCGTGATTCAAACCAGTTTTCACCACAAACACCAAAGCCAATGATCTCTTTTCATTTCCATCAACTTTTATTACTTCCTTCTTTTCGCATGCATCTGGTTTAGTCTACATTCAACCATCGATCAAGCGATTACCTCAATCTTCTCTCTATGACAACGGACGATCATGAAGTCCGCCGCCTACCGCCGGTCCAAGTCAGGCCACCACCCTCCTCCTCCCTAAGCTTCTCATCACTTTCTTTCAGCACTCCCCCTTCCACCTCCTCCTCCACCCCCTATTTCTCCACTCCACTCGCTTCTGCGCAGCGCCGCATCATCATTGCCGTGGATCTCAGCGATGAAAGCGCATTTGCCGTGAAATGGGCGGTCGAAAACTACCTCCGCCCCGGAGACGCTGTCATCCTCCTTCACATCCGCCCCACCTCAATCCTCTACGGCGCCGACTGGGGGTCCACGACCCCTACCTCCACCCACGCGCCGCCCCCGTCTCCTAGTCCCGCCGCTTTCGCCACCACGCCTCACCATCGGGAGCAAAAACTCGAAGAAGATTTCGATAGCTTGACGAACGCAAAAACTGCGAGATTAGCGCAGCCGATGGTGGACGCTCGCATTCCGTTCAAGATTCACATAGTGAAAGATCATGATCTGAAGGAGAGGCTGTGCCTAGAGGTGGAGAGGCTGGTACCTAGCGCGGTGATCATGGGGAGCCGAGGGTTGGGGGCGTCGAGGAGGAATGTGAAAGGGAGGCTTGGTAGCGTGAGTGATTATTGCGTGCACCATTGTGTGTGTCCGGTCGTCGTAGTGAGATATGTGGAAGATGGAAAAGACAAAGGCGGTCGCAAGGTGGTGAAGAAGGTGGTGGCGGAAGACCTTCGCTCCGCGGCACAAGAGGAGGAGCCAGAGTTTCATGATGCCGGTGATAATATGCAATAAAAGCTGGTACAAGCGTAGAATATTTGGATTAAAAGATGCGTCTCGTGTACATGTAATCAATCGTTATACCAATGTGTTTGGCGGGCCGTACAGGACTCTATTTGACAAATCTTATAAACTTTTTTGTTTGTAAACAAAATATTTGTTTAGTGTTCGGTAAAATATTAAAAAATAGCTTATTTTGAAAAGTAGAAACTAATTTTTGATGAAAAGCAAAGGCTAGTCTTTCTCTAAGCCAATTTTATTTATAAGCACACTCTGCCAAACAGAGACTACGTGTTTTCTTAGGTAGGCACCAGTTTAATGCATGGTTAACCTTTAAAAAAAATGCTTATTTAAGAAGCATAAACTATTTTTGGGGAAAAAGTAAAAGCTGATCTCCCCCTCTTTCAAAATAAGCCAAAATAAGCAGAGTCCGTCTCCTGCTAGACCGTCTTATAGTGAGACCAGCGACTAGAGTGATAATAGGTAAAGAACGAATGAAATTCGGGGGTATAAACTATAAATATAATTTATTCGGGGTGAAATTTATAAAATGTGCCTAAAGTGAGGGATTAATCTGCAATTTTATAGAAATGGTCCTTGTTCAGAAACCCTTGTCTTCTCCGTCGATCGGCGCCGTCTTCGTCATCGCCGATTTGGCTTCGCATTCAAATCGTCTTCGCCACCGCCGATTTTGTGTCGCCTTCGTTGTTAGCAGGGATGGAAGAAGGTGTGAGAGTGTGGAAGAAGGTGTGAGAGTGTGGAAGAAGGCGGGGGCGGAGGACGGGTTCGTCGTAAAACTTGGTGGGTTCCGGCGAGTTTGCGATTCTGGTGAGTTCGCAAAATTGGAATGGAGGCTGCAATTCCGGTAGTTGCGATGGAAGGCGTGATTCCGATGAGTGCAGCGGAAGGGGTGAAGTCGGGTATTTTGCCAACAAGATTGCAGACGTCGTATTTTCTGGATTTTGGCTTTGTTGGAGTTAGGGCACCTGGATCATCGATGAAAGAACTGAAACAACGTGAATTGCAGCCTGCGTCGTCATCTGGCAGAAGGTGGATGCTACCTGAAATTCGAGCGAGGATTTGTGTGCCTTTCCTACAAGGGTTCCAGTCGAAATTTCAGCTATTGTTAATGTTACAAGACACGGGGTTTACACCAAAAGTTAGGGCTGAAATTAGGTCCAAATTTTGGGCCTTAAAACTATAAATCACATTTAAGTGATAAAACATCAAATTTAAAATAAATAACATCAAATAAAACTCTAAAACATCAAATTAAATAAATATACTAAAATACACATCAAATTAAAATAGTTAAACATCATATAAAAATTAATAAAAATCAAATTAGAAAATTAAAATATCAAACTAACATTGCAAAACATCTTATTGAAATAAGACGAAAATGTACATTCCACTATTGTAGTATTTGAAAAAGCTATTTTGACGTTCCATATCTATCCACTGATCTTATTATTTTTTTAATATGATAATTTACAGATGTAGAATTATATGTACCACTTTATGTATATTACAAATGAAGAAGTCATAAAACATAATACAATGACAACTCAAAATGAAAGGAAGTCATTGAATCATCACTGACACTAAAAATACATATAAAATTAGCATATAAAAGTTGCAAACTTTAATTTGAAGTTTTACATTAACATATAAAAATGCCAATCGCCATAACTATCAAACCATCAAACATCATTCATTACTAAAGGGTTCAAATGCCCCTAAAAAATCACTAACCTACACATTGAAAAATTTCCAATCAAGCTAAAACATCAACAACAATCAAGCGCCTCAACACTAACGCTAACAATCAACCATCATAACTTAAAAATCAATGTAAAACAATACATCCCAAACAACCAAATTCTATTTTCCCCTGACTTTTTTTCCTTCGTTGCTCGTTTATTCACAGACTTGCTTTCTCTCCTGCTAGTTTCGAAAATGATGGTTTTTCTACCCCATCAATGCAATAATCAAAGGTCAATTTTTGGTCCTCTGTTCAAGGGAACACCTTCGGGAGCATAATTCCTCATAGTTTTTTTAATATCTCATCAATAATATCATAGAGCTCTGTCTTGGAAAGTATTCCTGTGAAATAATATAAAATATCACAATAGCACAGATAACATCATTGACAACTATATTGAGAAAAATCAAATACTATATATAAAACATCAATCTCAAAATTTTAAAACATCAAGCAATACAAACTAAAATATCAAAAAAACAAAACTGAACATCAGTTGCATGCTTAAATATGAAAACACCACAAGCATCAAACACTGAAAGTAAAAACATAACACCAGCACACAGAACAATACTTAGAGCTTAAACTTGAAAAATCAAAGATAAAACCAGAAATATCAACAACAATATCTAAAACATCGGAGCTAAAAAAAACTTACAGTTCCTACTTCATTCTCGAATGGGCAAGTGCTCTTAGACATCTAAGAAACAACGACAACAACAAAAAAATTAGCACAAATGGTAACATAACCCTAAGATATCACACACACAATCAAAACAACAAAACTGAACATCAATTGCACACTTAAAATACTACAAACATCAAATACTGAAATTAAATCATCAGACTAACACAAATAACAGTGCTTAAAACCTAAACATGAAACATCAAACATAAAACCTGAAATATCAACAACGGTATTAAAAGCATCGCATCTAAAAAAAAGAAAATGTACAGATCCTCTTTTCTTCTCAATTGTAGCAAAAGTGGGCAAGCATTCTTACACATCTAAGAAACAACAACAACAACACAAAAATTAGCACAAATCGTAGCAACAACCTAAGATATCACGCACACAATCAATACAACAAAACTGAACATCAATTGCACAGTTAAAAAAACAACAATCAAATACTACTATTAAATCATCACACCAACACAGATAAACAGTACTTAAAACTTAAACAAGAAAGATCAAACATAAATCCTGAAACATCAACAACAGTATTTAAAAAGTCACATCTGCAAAATAATTTTTTTTACAGATCCTCTTTCATTCTCGATTGGAGCAACAGTGGGCAAACATTCTTAGACGTCTAAGAAACAACAACAACAACGCAAAAACTAGCAAAAATCGTGACAAAACCATAAGATATCACACACACAATCAAAGCAACAAAACTGAACATCAATTGCACATTTAAAACACCACAATCATCAAATAATGATATTAAATCATCACACCAACACAGATAAACAATACTTAAAACCTAAACATGAAAGGTCAAACATAAAATCTGAAACATCAACAACAATATTTAAAAAGTCACATCTGCAAAATAACAAAATTTATAGATTTTTTTCCTTTTCAATTGCAGCAACAGTGGGAAGACATTCTTAGGCATCTAAGAAACAGCAACAATAACACAAAAACTAGCACAAGCCGTAACAAAACCCTAAGATATCACACACAATCAAAACCAAACATCAGTTGCACACCTAAGTATGAAAACACCACAAGTATCAAGCGCTGAAATTAAAATATCACACCAACACTAATAAGAGTACTTAAAGCCTAAAACCTGAAACATCAAACATAAAACCTGAAAGATCAATACCTGTACCAAAAATATCATGGCCAAAAAATAAAAAAGACTTGCAAATCCTCCTTCCTCCTCGATTGTAGCAAAAACGATGCAAATCTCCTTTGACATCTAACAAATGACAGCAACAACACAAATATTAGCACAAATCCGTAAGAGCAACTCACAAAACACAAAAAAATAGAGAAATTCTTAAATATTAACATAGTGAACAATATAAACCCTAGAAAGTCACATGAACTAAAAAAAGAAAACAAAAATCGAAAAAAAATAAAATATACATAAAACTATGAGCAAATACATTACCTTCGGAGATAAACATGGAAGGAAGATTGTATTGTGTTAGGCCACCAGAAACCAAAGCTATAACCGGAAAAGTCACCAGAAAATTCGTCGAAAAATGAAGCGAATCTTTCGTTAGTCACTGCGTTTTTCCCTGCGCCAGAAATATGGAAGAAAATGGAGAAAATGAGCAGTTGAATTAAAGGAAAATTGAAGAGAAATGGCAAGGAAGAGAAGAAGGAGGCAGTTGTGCAAGTGAGAAGAAATGAGAGGAGAGAGAATGAGAGAGAATGCGAGAGAAAATAATGGGAGAAGAAGGGAAAATATTGCTATTTATACCTGAACTTAAATGTAAATTAATGAAATTACACATCTACCCTGAACTTTTAAAACATCAATTTGAAACCCCATGCTACATTCTTAACAACTTAATCTCTGGTCTCATTGCGAGACCCTCTCGTACAAGGCTTTGCAAATATGCAAGTTTAGCTTATAAGCACAGTTAGTTTCCTTCAATGTTCCGTCCATTTTTTTTGTAAGAGGTACTTTCCATAGTCATTAGGTTTCCAGACTAAACTCATTATTCACAATATTTATATTATTATTTTTATGTTGAGAGCATTTCCTGTCATATCAACGATTAGAAAATATTAGTGCAGAAATAACCATTGATAGCTCTATTACATGGTTGTGGAGGAATTTTTCCTTGAACTGTCGTACTTATAAGCTTCCAAACTCGAAACTCTATGTCGACTCAAAGATGTGTTGAACGACGGGTACAAACTAGAGATGTGCAACAGATTAGTTTTAGCCACTGTGGAAACAACCATAACTAACTGCAGTTATACTTAAACCGCCATTGAGGCACTTTCCGATAACCGTTGTTGATTTGCCCTTGTTCCGATGTTGCAACAAGGTTAATACGGTTGTTGGAATATGACTTATTCATTTAAGACATCGGAAAACATATCAAAATTGTCAAGTTGATTTCTCGAGTTTGGTTCAGAAGGCAGAATTGAGTAGCAATGTTGAGCAATGAATATGATACCGTCAACCAATTTCTGAACACATCATCTAAATTTAGAAGATTTGTCTGATTAATTGTATGTAAATTTTCAATTTTCACTTTTCAAATGGGTGTGACAGAAATAATTTCAAATATGAAAGTGATTCAGAAACCTTGGAATCGATCAAAGTTTCGAAATTGGAACAAATATAGGGAAACATGGTATACCCAAAATTTCACACACTAAATTAATCTGAATATTGTGTGAATAAACTACTATGATTGTGTTATAAAAAATAATACTCCCCCTGTCCCAATTGAGTCTGCACAATTGTTGGTCAACTTTTTCCCGACACATTTGACCATAAATTCCAATAAGTATATACACACTAATATCATCATGTTAGATATTGTTAGATTCTCTACATCATATATTTTTTGAATATCGAATTTTAATACACTATTAGTATATGTAACTAAAATTATCGGTGGTCAAACACAATCTGAGAAAGTTAACCAAAAAGTGTGCACATTCGGCTGGGATGGAGGGAGTACTAAAACAAACAAGTAAATGTTTAAATATGAATCCAAATATTAATTAAAATTAATCGTACAAGACATGTACATGCCAATTTATAAGGAGTGCGATCACTTGGCGATCGAAGAATTCCTACCGGTATCTTCAATACTCATCTCTTGTTCTCGAAATACCTCTAGTTGTACAACTGACACAAAACTTGATGGATACTAAACACAATGATATCATCATGAATTTTCAGCATCCTTGTAATCAAACATCCATAAGGAAAGGTATTTGCATGCTTCTTGGAGTTCACCACAGATGCGACCATGTGATGCAATATAGTGTATCATGGAATGATTTTTTTCCTTGGATCATGTAGTAGAATAACATGATAGTTGCGACTATTGGTTTTAGGATGTGGCTTCACATTGGTATAATACTCTTTGCAACCATCTCGTACAAAATCCTTTCTGCATTCATTATGTACTTCAACTTATACGGGACGAACTTAACCAAATCATCCTCCCACGACCAAGGATCTAACAACGGTGGGCCAACATGGTCTGGCCATTTATTGGCATGACATATTTCTCAAGAGCTATCCAAATTCCCCAGGTAGATGTCATCGGCACTATTATAGTCAACAACCAACAATGCATTGATGGTCAAAGGGCTAACTACAATCTCTCTACCATTTTCTTGGTAGTGTATGAACCTCCTTCCCCTCGGTCAGATTTACATATAATTGACAAACTTCATCAAATGACGTCGGATCGGTCATGCACAATAGCTCCTTACAACACTGCTATTCTAATACACAAATCACATCATTTTTGCCTAACCTAAACATGTTATTTTGTTCAACACCGTAAAAATCTAACATTTTAGAAGATTGAGCATAATTGTTACCTAATCTCACATTCTTTTGTGAAAAAACTTGAAGAATCGAACTAATATGTATTTCTTCTCCTAGGCGTCTTCTTTGTCCTCTGAGAGCATGTGGAAACTTCCCTTGGCTATGAAGCCATCTATTATCTTTAAAGATGTTTATGGCCTAATTGGAAGGCTATTCTAGCCGATTGACGGTTGAATGTAAAGGGTGAATGACCTGCCATGCTTTTTATGTTTCGTAGGCGGAGGTTTCCCCAGTGGTTATATGAGGCACACTATCTTCCAAAATTGGAATCCTAATATGTACCTTTATACTTTATTTACTACTTATATTCCAAAATTGGAGCGAAGGCTGAAATGTGAAAAATAGTTTCGAAGAAACTTACGAGTTCGGATATACTAGTAAAGAAACTATACTTGACATACGATTCTCTGTACCAATCATGGTTACAATAAAGGGGCCCCATTTTTTATTCCATTCATTAGACCAGCGGCTTAGTTTCGAAATTAGATATGACATCGGAACTTTCGAAAGGTCACGTGCGAAAGTGGTTCAGAATAGACTCACCTTCATTGAAACCTCTACCAATAATTCCATAAACCCCTCCATCTTCAACACTTCTAACAACATAAATAATTCTAACCTACATTTATCCAGAAAATATATTAGTGCTGAATCCTGTATTTCAAAAGGTAAGTTTTTTATGACATTCTAAAACAAAGTTTGCAAGGTTACTGGATGTTGTCATTTTGTTTTCAAAGTAAATTCTTGTCCATCATTGATGTTGTCTACTCATTGGAAGAACCTTCAATGTGAGAACCCTGACCATCATTCATCTATGTGGTAGAATTTCCAAGGAAAAAAGAATAGTACAAGTTCTCTCCAAAGTTTGCACATAGATACCCCAAGTTTTGCGTAGGTGACAAGTGGCTCCAAGTGACCGAAAGATTCCCAAGAAGTTTCAAATGTGTTCTTTCTTTAAGGGGTGACAATTCGGGAGCATGGATGACAACAAGCTGGTATGCGTTTGTCAGAGAGTTCAAACTCAAAGACAACGACTTTTTTTTACTTTCATTAGGTGGGTGAGATTGTTTTCCAAATAAAGATTAGGAAGATAAACATGATCGGTACCCTTATAAACAATTTCTTGATCAATTAATAAAATTTAGTTGTTTATTGTAAATTCATATTTTACATTTCAGTATAACTTACCTTACAACCCACTTAAATCTCTTAGTGCATGGATACAATGAAAATCTACTTATATCCCGATACTGGAACATTGTTCGCAACGAATAATTTCCGAAGCTGAAACTCTCACAATTTTTTTAAATGGAGTTTTTATTTTTCCAACATTTAGAGCACGGATTCCGGTTCCATTCTAGTAATAGGAACATAGTAGTCGTTTTTCTAGTAAGTAAACTTCCATCGGCGATTTTGACGTTAGATGTTTTTCCTAAATGGATTTAATTGAATTTTTCTTTTTCCAACCTTCACATGACGAATCATGATTCCATTCTCGTCTTAGGAACTCATTACTATTTACGAGTACATGAACTGCCGTAAAGACTTCCGAATTTCAAAGTGTTGCTGGAACTTTGTGTTATAACTCATTATGATTATACATTATCCAGAAAAGTTAGAAAAGTGGAATGGTTAACTAGAAATAGACAATGTTAAATATTTTCTCACAAACAATCATTCTAATATCCAGATATAAAAAAGCTAAAAGTTTCAAACAAATCATCCGGATCAAGAAGCAAAATAAAATACATAGTTCTCTGAAGCCCAATATGAACTTCTTACTGGGAGGGGGGGAGTTATGAATTTTAGGACCTTGTATGAATCTCTATCTTTTGCATCAAATTGTGAAATTATCCTAGAATTGAAACCCATCATCATCATTTCTAGGCTCAACATCAATGCCTTTTCCATGAAAGTATGATCGCTGCTCTGCTAATTCTTTCCTTGCCTACTCTATTTCACCTAAAAAGCAAGAAACTATTTTCCAATACTTTGGATGACTCCTTGCTTGTCACCTATAATTTTTTGATGCATGCAAGTGAAATCATTTTTATGAATGAAAATCATATATACCCAGGTAATGTAGAAGAATACTTACGAGTGGTTGATATTAACAAAGACCTCACCTTGTCAAGAGCTTTTGGGACGTCTACCGCTAACGATTGCAACAAATTTTGACTGGTACTTGTTTCTTTTAGGGTAAACCTATAGCAGTTTGTGATCAATTCAACTTTGATCGTTGTATTGAAACTCTTTCTTACTAATACATGAGACTTTCAACATATACGAATGGATTGTAAACCATGGGTTAATAGGCTTCTTATCCATAATGTTGTAAAATAGCAGCAGGCTTCTTATACTTTGTTCACACGTACGACCATCAGAGGGTAGCACATTCATACAATTCTACAAAAGCACTCAACGTTAGTCCATATTTAGTTACCCCAAATCATAATTATTTTTCCAGCTGACTTACCTGGCCATGAATATTGATGGTAAAATAGTGAATGTTGTGTAATTTCAAGATCGGGGCTTCATAGGGATGTGGTGAATAGCGGAGACTAGTTTGGGGGGGTTCTAGAATGTAACCGTCCTCCGAATGACATGATACAACATTGAAATATATGAAGGAATTCTTCTGCAATCTTTCTGGTAACTCTATTGATATCGGAACCTCAAAATATGGAAATAAAATAATTTATCACAATTTCACGGGTTGGCTGAGTATGTTCAATAAATGCATCGAATCTAAGGGCTAATACTATTTCAGTTCACGAGTTTCCATTACAGGTTCTGAGTTTGAAACATAATGCAAGGAATAATTGAAAAGAATCATTTTATAACAAGGCTTCACAGAACTTGTTCAGAAATATTGATCGAATTCGAGAGCTATGCACTAATTAACATTCTTATCCTGCTATACATGTATGACTTCCTAACCTTTGTCGTCCGATACTTATGACGAATCAATACAATACAAAGACTTGGGTGAAATGGAATTTAATGGTATACTTAGCGGCAACACTTTGAAAAACATAAAACACCACACTAACCCTCCATTTCTCCCAAAATTATCCATCCTTTCTTCATCTTCCGCAAAACACACATCCTCACTAACCCTATAACATTTAATTGAGTGTACCTACTTGTTACATCATGGGGATGAAATATTTTCTATGGTGGTGGGTATGTGAACTTGTGCAAGGTACAATGCAAAGTTTGGTAATATTTGTTGTATGTTATCAATCTACACCTACAAGCTCATTATCAAGAGATTCATCTCTTTTGGGTATATGAGTCAAAGATGGAAACCTCTCCATGTTGTGTGTCATTGTATTACCTGGCGTGATTACTATGAGAATGCAACAATTTACAAGGAAAATACTAAAGCATGGTACAACAAAATAATTGTGAAGAATGATTTTGAGGTAGGTCAAAAAGTCATTTTTTCAATTGTGACCTCATCTATTTCTGGATAAATTGCGCTCAAGGTGGGTGGGACCGTATATGGTAGGGAAAATTTTCCCCCATGATGCTGTAGAGATAGAGTGTGAGAAAGATGATCACATCCTGAAAGTCAATGGATACTAGTTAAAGCCATACCTTGAGAATGTGAGTTTACAGTAAATCAAGAAACTCACCCTCGATGACCCGGTTTATGAGTAGAACTTCTCAAGAGAATAAGTCGTGAGGGTAAAAAATAAAAATACCTAATGGGTGTTTTTCTTCTTTCATGACTATTGGATTGAGACCAAGGTATTCTCATTGACTTCTATTTGTTTCATTGTAGCATTGTATTTGTGAAAAAATACTACACTTAGTGTGCACTTTGAATTTTGAAGAATCGTTAAGTATAAGGTGTGAAGGCAAACTATGCGAAATGAAAGCTTATTTCGTGGACCGTGTGAAACCCTAACAACCCTAAGATCACTCAGGGACACCACCTAAACCTAGCCCCTAAGTCACTTGGACTCAACAAAGTGTAAGGGTAGGATACATAGTGGTCACAGAAGTAAGTTCATTAGCTCTACATATTGTGCGAGCATGCGTGGTAGGGGTGTTCAAATTGCTCGACCTGATCTGAATCATTTCGACCCAGCCTATTTGGCTTGGGTTGGGTTAATGTCCCATTTGGGTCAAGTGGGTTGGGTCAAAATGGGTCGGGTCAAAATGGGTCTGGTCAAAATGACCCAAATTGACCCGTTTTGACTCATTTGCAATTATTCCCCATTTTCTTGAGATTTTTTTTAAAAAATAAAAAATAAATAGTTTAAGTCAACATATCCACCACTAGTTTACTTCATTAACAAGTTTAACATTCTTGAAAAAAATATACTCCATACGTCCCAACCCTTTCTGTAGAGAGAGAAAGGGTTGGGTTTTATTTGAAGTCAGGGAAATGTCTAAAACACCCTCATCTTCAACCTCTAGCCTCTGTTAGACACCAATCAACCACGTTCTCTAGCCTTCTTCAACCCAGCACCACCAACACTAGGCCACACTACCCCTCTTCCACCTATCCGCCACCAACATTTACTTCAACCCACCCTCCTAGTGCGAGCCCAAGCCGGTGAACCTCTTCCCAATCGGAATTGGAGAATATGAATTTGCAGAGATTTTAGTGATTCCTCACCTCAATCTCTGTGGAAGGTCGAGAGTTAAAAGTCATGAAGGTTAAAAGAAAACTCATTTGTCGGTGAGTTTAAACCTGTCATATTCGAGTTTGATATTCCACTGGATTCAGCGCAATCTGAGCCTGATTGTAAATTTCGTCGCCGCCGAAGGTGGTGGCACCTGGGTTTAGGTTGAAGAAATTGGTTTAGATTTTGAGAGCATCGGGCGGCGGCACCTGAATTTAGGGTGAATGAATTGGTTTTAATATGGTCTCTCGTTTTGAGGAATCAAAGTTGTTCACATTAAATGAATGGTTTGTGCCTTTTTTTAGGTAATTAGTTAGAGGAATTTGATTTTATGAGGAATTTATTTGTCCTATGTTACCGTAATTAGGGAATCTGGTCCCTCTATTTTCCTTATTTGATTGTTAGAGGTAGTTAGATCGTGAGTTGGTACTGGGGATATGGGGAGGAGGCAGAGGCGGAGTTGGGAGGGGAGTGGTGGCGGAGACAGGAGCAGGAGGGGAGGGGAGTGGTGGCGGAGACAAGAGCAGGAGGGGAGGGGAGTGGTGGCGGAGACAGGAGCAGGGAGGGGAGTGGAGCGGTGGTGGCGGAGACAGGAGGCTTGGGAAGAGAAGTGGTGGAGGAATGAGTAGAAAATAAGAGTTCTGAATAAGCAGGATAAAATGGGTGTAGAGGGTTGTGCAAATAGGTTGTTAGGTTTGTTAAAATTTTGAGTTTGTGAGGGTGATATTGTCTTTTAGAATGTTGAAGATTTCCTTAAGAGGAAAGTGTGTAGATTTGTCTGGGATACCCAAAAAAAGGAAAGTGTACAAATTCCTCTGGGACGGGGGGAGTAGTATATTTATAAAAATAAAAATAATTTTGTAAAAATACAATTAATTATAAACAATATATTGATTAAACTATGAAATATAAATTCATAATTGTATAAATAAATTTTAGAAAAAGTACATCTTTTAATTGAAATATTAAAAGTATTCTAACTAAGTAGAATGAAATAATTTTATTTTTTATTTATCAAGTGAATAATTAATAATAAAATAAAATAAAATATTCTTTTTTAAAATTATATGAAAATAAATTATCATTTTATTTATTATTTAAATATTAATATTTTAAAATATATTCATTTTATAGAATAAATAATAAAAGAATTTACTATGATTTGGGTCGATTTTGTGACCATGTCCAAGGGAATTTGGACCCGACCCACTTGACCCTAAATTTTGGGGCAATTTGGGTCAGGACAGCTGACCTGCGCCGACCCGCAGGTTAGCATGACCAGCCCTAATGTGTGGTATTAGTGTTCAACATCATCATGAATATTTTTTCTTTTACTTCCCTTAAGATGTGTTTGTACGTGTGCACATACATTGAGAAAAATGCAAGATTTAAGTGTGTGGGAGGAAACTTAGGAAATACTTGTGATTAGATGTTTGTGAGATTGATGTTTTAACATCTTTTGTATTTTAATAAGATTAGGGAGTATTTTTATCTTGAAAATTTTGATTTTTTTAATATAAAAAAAGAAGAAGAGAAAGGCACTCACTAAGTTGAAAATTCCCAAGGAGCAACTTAGGCAAAATGTGGGGGGGGGGGGGGGGGGGGGGATAGATCGAAAACTTGAAAGGGAGAGCTATGAAAATATGAGAGGCCTAAAGGTATGAAAAAAAGGTGAGGTGTGAGGCTAGAAAGAAAAAAGAGGCTAGGATGAAAACTCGAGAAAGCTCCTAGGCAAAATGAGAGAAATTGAAATATGTGAACGTTTCTCTTGTTTTTGCCTATTTGTGAAACTTTAGGATAGAATAAGCTATCTTCTTGTTTTTCTTTGGATTTTTATACCTCACTCTTACATGGTATGAACTTTTTGCTGATATGGTGGATTAGAACTTCTTTTGCTAGGATGTGAGGGTTGGTGAACCTTTATGTTTTCAGTTAGGGTAGTTCTAAGGAATAATGATGTTGATTATGTTTGGGAAATAGAGCTTAGGAAACCACCTTGGGGAATTATTCATTTTTACTCGAGGATGAGTAAGGGTCCAAGTGTGGGGGATTTGATAAGACGTAAATTTTCTATTTTCTTAATACAATTAATGCCCATTTTTATCTTGTTTTATTGGTGATTGCTAGATTATTAGGTGCTTTACCAAATGGGGGGTTAGAATCTCCTTGTATGGTTAATCCCCCTATTGTGTAAGCATTTGATGTGTAGTGTGTTTTGCCTCTATGTATTGGTAAAATCCTATGTGTTTTGTGTGTTGGATTGAGGAACATCATTGGAGAAGTAAATTCGCAAGAATGGCAGTAGATTAAAGGTCATTTGCAAGGGTGACAGTGGAATGAAGGCCACTTTGTAATGTGGTAGAAAAGTGCTTTGGTTATGGGAAAAGGGAGAAGAAACAACCAAGTTTTGAAGTAAGAAATGAAATACATTCATATTGCAAGAACCGTGCTATGTGGCACGAATGCCACTCTGAAGTTGTTTAAGGCTAAGGAAAGCCCCAAGAAACAAACCATCTAGGGCACTCAGAAAGGCAAGAAGGCTCTAAGGAGAGGTCTCGGGTAACAGACTATGTAAAATTACACGATCTGTGTACTTAGAACGGATCATTAAAGTCAAGACCAAGGCCTAAGAAACCGTCTGTGTAGATCTACACGCTCCGTGCCAGACACTTGGGCATGGTTGTTACCAAGTGGCACGATCTGTGCCATCGATTTGACTAGGTTTAAATGATTTGGGTTTTCTTCTCTCTCTTCCCACCTATAAAAGCACATCTTTACCTTTTGGACAAAAGAGACAAATTCATGGGTTTTCCATTGTAATTTTCTATTCTCTCTTATTTATTTCATCATATTTAACTTCTTTAATCCAAATTTTTTAATGACCTACTTTAGATTAGGTGGGAAACATGTTTAGTATCAAATTTTGAGATTCTTAGATTCTTCCTATCTATTGCTTTATTATTATTATTATTATTATTAATTGTGTTTATTTATTATTGTTATGAATGATAAAGGTTATGGCTTAAGACTAATTGAGATTATTTCATGATTTAGTGTTAAGCTCAGGAATGAACCCAGGACAATTTTATTTTTTATTGGTTTGGTCAAAGGTCAATGTGAAAGTCGTGTATGGGAGGAAAAACTATGAATGGGTGTTGGTTCTTTGATTATATTAGGATTAAATTCTTGATTAGGCTAGTCTATGGATGTCGGGTGAGTTATAGGCAATCGGTTCAGTAATCTTTTATTACTTTGGGGTCATAGCTTAATCCCAATGGTCATATTATGTGTTGTGGCAACTAGGCTGGGATTCATCAAGAGAATAATAGATTAGGCACTAATGTTCTAAGTGGCACAAGATGAGCTTAGAGTGGGTATACATGATTGGTCTTGGTGAGCCATGCTACTCCCGGGTTTAATTTACTACACATTGTTGGGTTTATTACCCTTGGGAGTGAGTGCTAGTGGTGGCTTATTTGCACCCAGAAGCATGTGTTTCTGATTGCATTTATCACACTTATTAGTAGCTTCTGTATGGTTGATTACTAGGTTTAGTTGGGTTTACATCACAAGGGGTTTAGATAGCCTTTGTTGGTTTTCTTGCTTAAATACTTCGTTTTTGTAGATTTATTTAAACATAATGGATGATATGTCCTTACGAGCATCTATATCCTATTTTGTGAGCTTCATTGTAGATCGCTCGCAAGCACTTCGGAGTAGAAGGCCTTTCGAAAGAATGATAGTAGATATTTGAAGGCTATTCGTAAGGATGGTAGTAAACTGAAGGCCACACACTTAATCATGGTAGTAGATGGAAATGCGCCAAAAGAGAAAGGAGTTGAAGCCGGGATGACTTAGAAAACTTTCACGGCCATGCCCTTCTGCACAACCCGTGCTAGCCAAAATGATGATGCAACTAAGTATAAAGGACACGATCCACGCCATTCACTAGGACCGTGCGGCTAAGTATCGGCATGGTCGTGTTCTTTTGCACGTCCAGTGCGCCTGAAAGGTCAAGAAGTGAAGACCCAGACCACTCCCTGCAGCGTATTGTACGGTCGCACCATCAGAAGAAGAAACAGTGCAGCTCCAGCTCATAAGGAATTGCACGGGTCGTGCCGTTCACACGGCCAAAAGAACCTTCTAGCTAGCAGCCTGAAAGGATTTGCACAACTGCGACACTCAGTTGGCCGAGAGACCCTGGCCAGTCGATGGCTCGTGCACTTTTGCACAGGCCGTGCCACGCGGCTGTGTACTACTGCACGACCAGTGCCAATGCAGCAGACTAGGGTTTCTCTATTTTTGGGCCTCTTTAAGGCCCTTACCTACTGTATAAAGAGCTTATGTCTACTATGGTTTAGTAGTTAGCATTAGTTGCAATTTCTATTCTCTTAGTTTCTAAAACATGTAGAGAGAGAAAAGGAATAACCTTTATCTCTTCTTTAAATTCTTCCTAGTTTTGCCCAAGGGCATTGAATCCAATGGTAGAATTTAATTCAATTCTCAGGGAGTAGTTTATTTGCTTTGGGATCTGATTTGTATTGATGACTTGGGAGAGATTTTGTGAGATTCTAGGTTTCCTTATCCATTTATATTTATGAATATCATGCTTGATTTAATCTTTACGTCCTTGTGAAATGCATGTTAGATATTTTATGATACAAAATAGTTATATGTTTCATTATGGTGCTAGGCTTGTTACCCTTGGTAGTGTCCGGTCAGGATATGTAGGATCACGAGTCCCGGTTATGTGAGTGTATGTACCTAGGTTGTGAGCACCAAATCCACACTGGTGTATGCCTAATTTCAACTGGGTCGGGAACCCTGATAGATAATGTATGATACTTTGTAGCAACTAGGGTTGTAGAGTAGCGACCATTATCGTTTTAACCCTAGAGTCATCATGAGATACCGATCATTTGGCCTCTATAGGCCTAGGGATAAGTGTTCATAGTGAAGTCCTGGGATGTATTCCATACAAGAAAGAGGAACACGTAATGGTTGGACTGTTTGATGCACTTTCCTAATTATGGAGGTGGTGTTGATAGAATAGATGTGGGCACATTTGTGTGACAGATATTGGGAAGTGTTGACTATCAACCACACTATGTGACATAGACATTGGGATAGGTTTATACGTCTTGTATTTGACAGAATCTAGGATCAAAATCATTTACCATTCATGTAACACAAATATCCCCAAGTCCTAGCTTAATATAGTTTATTCTCTTGTTTTGCATGTTCAGTAGTTTAAATACAAACCCCCCCCCCAAAAAAAACTATGTCTGCGATACTAGCTATTCATGACACGCAACCAGAGTGACACCCGAGTGCAAGTCTTATGTAGTTAGCTTTTGAATCCTAGCATCTCTATGGACGACCCCAGATTTTCCACTAACTACTCTTTGGTAGTTTGTAGTGAGTACGGGAGCAATAATATAAATTCTTATATTTGGTCTCTTGCGCTTCGTAGGTTAATTTATTTCCTGTGAAAATGACGGTGTATTAGCGACCCCGCAGAGTGCGGATCAGTGGCAGTGTAAAGCGCACTGTTAGCTATGTCCGGGGGAGGTGAGAGATTAAGGAGGGGGCTGAACTGGGAAGTGACACTTTGTGGGAGTTCCCGGTACTCAAGATCTCCTCATTGTGTGATTGAGCATAGATTAGGAATTATTTGTAATAGGTGAATAGAAATCGAGGATCAAATTTTAATACTAAACATGTGATGTAAATTCCCCCGATGCTTCTTATTAGCATTCTTACATTTGTAGTTAAATTTTCATGAAATTTTTCTTGTTAGTTTTATATTCATAGTTTCATAGTTGCTAACTCAAACAACACCCCCTCCCCTTTGGTGAATAGTGCACACTTGGTGACGCTTATGTGTGTATGTTTCTATGTGAACCTATTCTTTGAACACCTTTTCCCTATGGATGAAAACCAACATACCACTATCTACATTATAGTAATTATGAGTAATAGGGTAGAAACACAAATCTTATCTTTTATTTATAGTGCTCTGGTTTTCAATGACACCGGTGTGCTCGTCAATTATCTCTCCATCACAAGTTCGGATGGTCTCTCCAACTGGAGTTGTATGTCTTAGAGTATAGATCTTACTTCTTATTATAGACTTGTCCTCATTGAAATCCTTGGCCATTTTGGGAACCTTAATACCTCTCGTAATCCTTGGCTACCTTGATACCCCTTGAAATCCTTGGCTTCCTTGAAAGACTATAGCCTTTACCTCCTCATGGTAATCCTCTTGTAGTTAAGGGGCAAACATTGGTAGGGTAGTCATAGGAACAAAATACAAAAGGCTTAACTTGATGCATTCTCCCTTCCATCAATTCTTTCATCATTAACGCCATCACTTGGACTTGCTCCCCAAGCTTCGGTGAGATGGAGTTCAAAGCTCCTCTTCCACTCATTCTTAACTTTGTGTTAAATTAGAAAGTTCCATTTGCCATCTCCTCTAACAAAGCCATGACATGTTCCAGGCTTTTACTGGCAGTTAACCTATTACACGCAACATTGACCATCCTCGTGTCCTCACGAGAAAATCCATCATAGAAAGAGTACACAAGGTCTCAAGCAGTGTAGGCATACTAAGGGAAACTAGCCAACAACTTCTCGAAGCACTCCCAATACTCATACAAAGTCTCATAATACTCATACAAAGTCTCATCAGCCTTGGGAGATATTACTAATTCTCTTCTTAGGTCCAGCAGATATGAATGCCCAAAAGAACTTCCTCTCCATATCGATCCACATTGTAATGCAACCTAAAGGATGGTAGTAAAGCCAATCCTTGGCTGAATCCTTTAAAGAGAAATGAAACGTCCACAAGCTAAAGTCTTCTCTAAAACTCCACGTGGCTTGATGTTGGTGCTAACCAAGTGGAAATCTGATAATTGCTTATTAAAATCTTCTTTATTCCTCCAATAAAATGTAGGGGGAGCAATGAATCATTCCCTACTTGAGCTCGCAAGTCATGTTTTCTTGTAGATGATGAAATATGATGCACAATAGTTGATTCTCAAGATATCCCTCAATGTCCAATTGTCATTCACCATGGTTGGTCAAGTATGTTCGAGTTGTGTTTGGGGTGTTTGGGGGAGGATTTGTTCTAAGGGTGGTCTCTTTAGCCTATGAAGAGTACCTACAACTTTGAGGTCGTATTGCAAAGGTTCTTAGTTCTTGGAGCCAGTGTGTACCATAAACCAAGAATAAGATAAATACGTCTTACCGAAGAACAACAAACACTGAAATAAGAACAGACAAGAAAAAACACGTAAAACTATGGTAACACTAAACAAAATACGCCTTTTCTCGGATAGTGGCGCCAAAATTTGGTGGGAGCCGTAGTGTGCTCCCAACTAAAGATAATATTTCAACCTTAATGAGGCTAACTACTATAGAGTAGATAGTGGCAAGTAGAGGTACTTCCTTAGGGAAAAGAGATCCAATCGAATGCTAAAATGTAGAATGAAAGTGGACAGACTAGCGTCACCAAGTGCATGTTGTAAATAAAAGGGGTTGGTTTAAAAACGCTACAACTACAACTACAACTACAACTACAACTAAGCAAGTTAATAAGAATATACTACAATATCATGTAAATAACACAAGTGTTATAAATAAGATTCTAACAAGAATTTGGGGCAGTTGGTTTACATAATTAGACTATCCATCGATCATTGATCTATTGTCCTACTCTAATGCCTCAATCACATATTGTTGAGAGCTTATATCATCGAGGCCCTCTCAACTCAACGTCTCTCATTTCCCTCAGGTATCGATAGAGTGAACGTAACCCCACCACACCATATCCCTTACCCCCGGCCAGTACAGACGTAATCCCGCTAATAGACTAGTCTAGAGATAGCACTAAACAAGGGGACCAAGCTGGATCATTCGATGTTTTTAGACAAACCACACAGAATGGAAATAATCAATGGATCAAAAACCACACATATGCTAATAGTTCATAGTGGCTACCTCGACAAAAAGGCAAAACCTTTCGAGTTTATCTTAGTATCTATGCAATTAAATCGTAATGACAATAACAACTAGGTGTCACCATAGTAATAAACTCAAGTCAATAAAAAGACAAAATCAATAACATTATAAAACCTAATATAGCCATCAATTTATTGAAAATCACTACTAGTTGTCACCTCTAATCATAATCCTAATCAATAATAATAACCAAATTGATAAAAGGACAAAATCTTCTGGGTTTATCCCAAAGTCTATCACTTAATCAATTCATAATCACAATTAGTTGTCATCCTAATCCAAATCATGCATTAATCGGAAAAAATAAGAACAAACACAATTGATAATCAATGGAAAAAAGGAACAATTCAAATCTCACAATTTCATGCTAAACATGATTACCAATTGTTCCCAAGCACTAATCTAGCATAGATTAACAAAACTCATAATAAAACTACAATAATCCATAAGAAACATATAATAAATGAGGGGAAATTCACATGAAACTGAAGGAATAGTTATTTGGGGGTCGGATAACACTGTGAGTAAAGGTTAGCCTTAGCTCTGATACCAAATAGTCAACCAGTACAAACAGTTAGATTTCTCCCCTTCTTTCCATCCTAAAACATCACTTATGCTTGCTATAAAATCAAAACCAATACAAACAAAAGCTTAATAGCTAACAAAAGCACATATAATCTCCAAAACAACAGCTAAAACATGGAAAGCAAGACCTCTAAAATTTAAAACCCCCAAAAAAATAGCAGAAACAGAGGAACCAAAGAAATCCAAGACAACCCTAAAGCTAAAATAAACAATAATCGTACATCAAGAATGTTCCTTTAGCTATGATTAAGATATTAAAGAAATGGGTCGACAAGAATAGGATTAAGAACATCTAAAATCGTTCTGAAACCACGATTGTCAAAAGCTCAGAAAAACAATCCCGCCCTAAAACTCTTTCTAGCTCGATTGAAAATGTGTGGACATACTTTGGGAGGGTCGATTGAAGGTTCTTGCGTTGCGGGTTGTGTTTTCATCACAAGTTTTCATCGAAAGTTTTCATCGCGAGTTGTGTTTAGGAACACGCTAAGGCAGAAGAGTGATTGGGTCAAAATAGATTTTATGCGTCCTTGCCCATAATGACCTGGACCAACCCAAAACTTATGGGACATTTTGAATGACCTGGCCTGACCCGCCTAACCCAAAATTTTGGGCCAATTTGGGTCGGGATAGATAACATGACACCCCTAACATCAAGTGTAAATAAATAATATTTCCCCCTAAGCTTCATGGAAGTGCAGTAACACTACTCTTAAAGGCATAGCAACTGATTTCCACACCTCAAGTGTATTTAAAAAGTACTACTCTTAAAGGCGTAATAAATTATTACTATACCTCAAAGTGTATATTAAAACACTACGTCTGAGAGTGTAGAGAACAACCACTACACTTCGAAATGCAGTAAAATAAAGTTCTCATTTGAAAGTGTGGCAAGTAGTAAAAAAAGCTCAATAGTTATATGGGATAAGTGTCAATATAACCCTATCTACTTGAGCAAGTGCCAATATAATCCTATGATAATTTTTAGTGCAAATATAACCATAACTAGTTAATGAAAGTGTCAATATAACCCTCAAACCCCATTTTTGACATTGACCTCAATTTTTCGGCGTTACTCTTAGTAAATTGACCAAAATACCCTTTGGGCTAACTCTGAAATTAGGTGAATAATTTTACCCTCATAGTTCGCCGGATCGCTGTCAGAACAGGTAGGGTTATATCAGCAAATTATGCAATCTTATTGGGTTATATCAACACATTCATAATGTTTGTACGGTTATATCGACACATTTCTAATATTTGTAGGATTATATCAGCACATCCTTAAAACTTATATGGTTATATTGGCACTTTCACTAACTAGATACGGTTATATTGGCACATCCAAATATTGAAAGATTATATTGGCACTTTCACTAACTAGATACGATTATATTGGCACTTCCAAATATTGAAAGGTTATATTGTCACTTATGTCAACTAGGTAGGGTTATAAAAGCACTTTTTTTCTAACTCTGTTAACATCCCCGAACACAATTAAATTCCAAATTGATCCAAAAAATTTCTTAAATTGCAGATCCAAAACTTTATAAATTGCAAATTAATCATGAAGATTCTTTAAATTGCAGAAAAATCCAAAAAAACTATTTAAATTGTAAAACAATCCAAAAGATTCTTTAAATTGCAAATGAATCAACAAAATTCTAAATTCCCATATCACGCAAATTAGGCAATAACAAAAGAGCTGAACTGCGATGACATTGCAATTCACCAGCATTCCAATTCTACTTATCCAACAATATTCACAATTCTACTTATCCACCAGTGCTCACTATACAAATTATCCACCAATATTTTCACAATTCTACTTCCCAAGTGAGAATAAGAGAGAGGAAATTTAGAAAGCCATCAGCTTTGCAATGTCAGTGAGTCCAACCTTTTCCTTGCCTTCAATAATGGTTTTCATCTTGTCTTTGGAGCATCTGTAACGTGAAACAAATGTGATGTTATGAAACGTTACTCTAGAAGAAAATTTTCAACCCGTGTACGCTAAATGATATTCAGGTTACGAGACAAGTTTGCAAACACATAAAGTCTATGTGCAAGATCAGAGTCCAAATAAGATTTTACTCAGAAACATGTCTGCTCCTTCATGCATAACATAGATAAAAACAACACACCACACCACATGTTCCCACTCCCTGAGAGCAGTAAAGAAGTTTTAACTAGACTCTCTATCCCATAAACATTATCAGTAGTAAGAAATAAAAATTTAGAGGTTAGTTATGCAACTGTAATGAATATGAAGTTCAGTTTCCATGAAATGGCAAACTGGAGGTGATATTTATTATCCAGTAAGTATAATCAAAACAAATAACCGGACTTGACATATAGCAGGAGTGACTATTTTGCAAGTTCACTGAATAGCAATAGCCTGTACTTTTAAACAAACACAGTATATAGTGTATACAACAGAGAAAATTATTAGTTCCAGGGAGGCTTCATTATAGGAATGGGAAAAGTAATGAAATTGCAATCACTTAGAAGGAAAGGAGGAAATGTGGCGAAAGCCATCATAAATTAACCATAGCCAACAAATATATGCTAGTCATAGCAAAGCAAAAGCTGATTACAAAACAAAAGGTAATAAGTCCCTATCATTTAACCTCTGATCAGGCAAAACACCAGACAAAAATCTAAACCAGCTTGGACACCATACTTTGTTCTTCAACATGTACTGAAGAAAACATTAACCCATCTCAAAAAGGCACAAATCCATTTTTAATCAACCCTAGTATGTATTTATAATTGTCTTCCAGCGAGGTATGATACTTCTGAAAAACTTATTTACTTCAGTGTGGTATTAAGTCACTATCTATGTATCGATAATCAGGTTTCAGAAGAAGTGAAGTAAAGACGTACCTCTCCCCAAGTATTTGTTGCATGCATTGGGTCCCCGACAAGTGGTCTAAATGTTGTGCAATAAATGCATGCTAATTCCTCTCTTAAAGTACTAATCTGATCATTTGTCTTCACCATGTAATTGTGCATCATTTCTTGTAGTTGTTCAAGTTGTTTTTGTTGGAGAGAAATTTGCATTCAAAGTAGTCTAAATTCATCTGCACCACCAGCTCTTGTGGCAGTCTGACTAGGTGCATCACTTGAAACACTTGTGACACCCAGACTAGGAGCATCACTCGAAACAATGGTGTGTTTGTGCACTAGAATTCTTGTGTACGGAGTGTCATACTGCGTTGACGACTCAAGTTCCCCGCGAAATATCCAAGTAGTGTAACCGTAGCAAAAACCCTTGAATAATATGTGGTAAAGAACCATCTCAGTTGAAAACCTTTTGCCATTACAACACTTCAAGCATGGACAGAGTATAGTTCCTTGAGTTTCTACATTTCTAGCAAACTTTATAAATTCCTTGCATCTCACTAACTCTCGATGCATCAATCCAGCTCTTGTCCATTTTAATACTACAGTGAAAGAGAAAATAAAAGAAAATGTTCATTTTAATAATATCTTCTTAAATACTATCAGAGTATGAGCAAAAACAGAAGTGAATGAAGAAATTATTGGGAAACGGTAACATTCTTATAAAAATTTCCAACTAAGACTACAAAAACTCAAGAATGAAAAGAATCCTTATAAACCAGATAAACAAGATTTTTATCTAATTAATCAGAAATCTAACCTCAGTCCTCCAGATATCTGTTTCAGAGATACATTCACAGCTTGGTATTCTTCAGTCACCTGTAAATTAGTAGAAATGACTTATATGATTCTGAAACAGTTATTGCTAAGTATAAGATATATCAAGTCAACATGCCCAGAATTCAACGTTGAAGAGATCATGAGATGCTGAAAAGTGATGTCTAACGATCTGGATGTAAAATGACACATTATTAAGAAACCATTCCAAGAACTTCACCAATCACAAGCTTTTATAACTGGATGGCATATTAGAATAGCCATTACCTTGAAGCTTGCACATCTCACCAAGCAGAAAGGACAAGCAAAGTCTTCAGTAATTGCAAATATATAAATCACAAGTAAACAACTTGCACTACTCTTAGAACAATCTGCTGTGGGAAGAAAGACAGTACATGGACCTCAAACAGTACATCCAGTCTCTTGAAATGAATTACATTGGCAATCTTCCATCTTATCTAAAAGGAAAGATAAAATACCACTCTCTAAGTAATAACTTAGCAGAGGAAAGAATCCAAATTATCACAATTGGCAGGCATAGCCATGGAAGAGTTACTTTCAGCTCATGTTCCTACAACTAGTACTATGTTAGCACTACAGTCTAAAAGTTTATAATACTTACTTCGTCTCATACTAAGGTTTCTACATTGACTTTAGAAGTCAGAACTGGTTAACTTTGACCGTAAATTCTACTGATCAATAGGTACTGATGTAAAAAATAAAAACAAAAAATTTATTTTGAGCAACTCTTAGGATGGATCAAACGAGATCAAAGTAGAAACCTTAATTCGAGGCGGAGGAAGTATAACATAACTGCAGTATCTCTGATTTAAGACTTGGGCAGCTCATGAGAATAGGGTAAGAAAAAACAGTCATACAAAATAAAGAAAGCAAGTCCACTTATGTATCAGAAAGCTACAGACAAATGTTTTTAATAACAATGCTGATGCAAATATGTAACCAAAGCCTCAATCGATTCTCAACTTTCATGAATATTTAAATAACAAGTCCAACTGTTTATACATTTCTAGAAAAATAGGAAGCCAGATATTTATATTTGACTCAAGTACCTAAGACGTCAAACTGAAAAGGCAAC
Source organism: Rubia yunnanensis (assembly GCA_037428765.1). Classification (NCBI taxonomy): domain Eukaryota; kingdom Viridiplantae; phylum Streptophyta; class Magnoliopsida; order Gentianales; family Rubiaceae; genus Rubia; species Rubia yunnanensis. The sequence continues at coordinate 78,629,770 of CM075065.1, forward strand.
ACATACAGAGGAGAAGAGTCAATTCCTCAGTCAAATACAGAGGATAACTGATTTCTAGTCAACTGGGACATGTCAAAAGAATGCACAATGCAGAAGGCAATGACGGAAAAAACGATAAAAGTTACCTTATCCGAGGGAACTGAAAACAATTCTTCACATCATTTGTGCCCTAGAATCACAAGAAACCTTGAGTTACAAAAAGGTACGGTTGCGATAAATCAACATAAACAAGTAATGCTCTGTATTCAACAGTTGAAAATTGAAGCTAGCTCACTTGAGAATGTATTTAATTTTTACTAAAAAGCAACTGGCAGTCTATACTGGATTTGCTAAAAGGTCATCAGCACGACTAAAACACGAAAGAAACCATGGCATTCAAAAGACCATTCATATAAACTCCCCATAAACTCGACGATAGATATTTTCACTAGATTCAGCTTTTGATTTAGGCAAAAGAGCAAACTAGTATCGTATTTTTGTAAAATGAAAGGGATTGAAAATCAGAAGAGCGGTTAAATTTCAAAATCAAGTAAATAAGTAACGAAGCCAAACCTTCTCAACATTTATTGGTAGAACAACCAAAACTCTCTTCGTCTATTTCAGATTTCTCGAAAAATAAAAACACAAAATGGATGCGAATTCGGACTGTGAAAATTAGTTGACTAGAGTGGATGGAGAAGAAGAGAACCGTACCGTCCAAATGCCTGAATGCCAATTCGGACTGTGAAAATTCAGGAGGAAGGTGGCGTTGAGTTCTGCAGGACTGTGAAGAAGAGAACCCCGCAACGTCAACTGATTTTGGCTCCTTCTTTTTACTTTTTTTTTCCCCTCTTTTTTTATGAAGAAAATCATGAATCAAACAGTCTCTTTATGGGTCATCTCTCTACGCCCAAACCCTAACCTCCCTTTACAGCCCTGATCCGCCACCCTTTACAGCCCGAACTCACATCTATCATCTATCATTTATAATCTATATAATCTAACCACCGCATGTGTAGCCCCAAGAGGTAGCGGGCAGTTCGCTACGGCCGTGTGGGAGTGTGTTTCCGAACGCGCACGTGGCAGTGGGCACCCTAAGGTTAGGTGTGATAGCCACATCACACATGTTTTTCATTAATATATTTAACTACGTATAATATCGGTAAATAAAAAATTACAGTTTATAAACTACTTGTTATAGCAAATCCAACGATATCACACACAACAATGTTATTGTTTATATATCTATTCAAATCTGTAGTCAAAACTTTCTTAGTTTGACTCAATCTTTGATTTAGTGCAATTTATTCAGGGACGGAGGGAGCAACTAAAACAACAAGTTTCTGACCAAGTGGCTTTCCCACACCTTGCCAGGTAAGTTTGCCATATTAGCTTTCCACTTTCATATTTATCTTCCTTTCTTAATTCATTTCATTTTCATTTTTAAATTCATATATCACTAATTTGGTCCGACTAATCTACTTTCTTGCAAATATTTATTTGTCATGCATGCATTATATACCAGAAAGAATAAGATCCTTCCTAAGCAAACTTAACCGTGTAACTAAATTTAACCTATAAGTCATGTTTAATACCATATCTAATTATCTAATAATTCAACAAAAAAAATTTTACCCATATTATTATGTAATAATTAGTCTTCTATATAAGAATTATTTATTCGAACAATATGAATATGTACTCGCTCAGTTCTAACTTTATTTGCACCCTTAGTTTTTTGACATTATTTACTATGAAAGTTTGAAAGCATATTTGAACCGATAGGTAAAAAATAATATTATCATATATGATATTGCAGAATGCGTTGCAATAAGTAGTTTCTAAATACCAACTTTTTATTTGTCATTATTATACGTAGATAAACATATTAACAGTCAACCATGTTTCTTGATCAGCGTGATAATAATTGGAGTGCAAATAAAGTTGGGACGAATGGAGTAGTATAGTTTAAATAATTTAAATAGTTTATAAAATTATAATTCATTTTTCTTTGAGAGCATGTCCTTACATGTTTTTTTTTTGTACTTTCTCTTAAAAGAGATGTAATTTTATAAATTCAGTCAAGTATTCATTCATTATTGACCGACATTTCTTATTTTTATTACTATAATTTTTACAACGTAAATAATTTTATATATTAGTTAATAATTTTCTACGTAAAAAACACATGTGTCGACAAGAATGAAGTCGATTTTCTTTCATTCAATGCATTATAATATTAGTTAATGTATTAGTTCATTATAAATTCTACACCATATGTAATTTTTATATGCATATAATCATAAATTAATACTTATTTAAACTACAAATTATATTATATTTTAAATTTTCGTTCAGAATGTATCCGCACGGGGTGTTATCTAGTGTTCAAACAAAATACAAAATTCAGTTTCTTTTAACTACTGCAAATACAACAAATGCAATGTACCTCTAAAGCACTCACCATTTCCCCTCATTTCATGAGAGAAAAACTCATGAACTTTCCATATTTAATACTCCCAAGACTCAAATAGTTTATATGAATTTTATAAACCATACTGTAACGGATTGAGTTATTTAGTACTCCCTCCGTCCCAGCCCTTTCTGCAGAGAGAGAAAGGGCTGGTTTTTATTTCGACGGAGGGAAATTACTATAACACCCTCATCTTCAACCTTTGTGTCCCCTGCTTTTTCAACGCCTTCAATTCTCCAGCCCACCCAAAACTATGCCCTACTGATGATGAACTTGAGGGTGCCCCTGATTCGCACAAAGTTGGGGAGTGAGGAAGTGAAGCGGAGGTAGATGCCAGGGGAGGCGACGGCGAAGCTAGGGTTGAGGCGGAGGAGGAGATGCGGCAGCGTGGGAAGGCGATGGCGAGAGGAGGCGGTGGAGCGAACAAGTGGTGGCAGAGGAAAACTTTTATTGGGTTTTGAATCCTCCTCCGCCCAGATCTATTTCCTCTTCCTTCCATCCCTCTCTACCTCCGCCTCTTGCCTCACCTTTCGTCACCATCTTCACCTTCCGCTTCCACCTCTCTCTCCACCTTTTACCTCCACCCCTCTCTCCACCTTCATCCACCTCGCCCCCGCCTCTCTCCACCTTCATCCACCACTGCCTTGCGCCTCTGCTCCTCTCCCTCATATCCGTCTTCCCCTTCACCTCCGACTTCTCGCCTGACTCCCCCTCCGCTTCTCTTCGATTCCACCTCTCTCCGCCAGGACAAGCAGGATGTGTTGCGAGCCCTCTCGCCTGAGAAATTAGTTGTTCCAGCAAGTGAAAAGGTAGCATATGAGGGTGAAGCTAGGGTTCCGGCGAGATTTGGGGGTGAACGTGAAAGTATCACTCTTTTGCCAGCCTTCCATTAACTTACTTCATTCTGAAAGTTTACGTTTTTTGCAAAGAAAGGAGACTCGTCATTATTGTTTCCATGGCTGAAGAAGATTGAGCGAAGAAAGAGATCTGATTTCAAAAGTCTAGAATTTTTAATGATATTTTGTGGGTGTGATGTGTAAAATGTTAATTCTGCAAGGGTAATTATGTCTTATTGCATGCTGAAAGTTTCCATAAAAGGAAAGTGTGCAGATTTGCCTGGGACACCCAAATAAGGAAAGTGTGCAGATTCCCCTGGGACGGAGGGAGTACATGTTATCTGATCGATTTATTATGTGGACTTTACTATATAACTAAATGAATTTATGCATGGATATAAAAGGTGGATCGCTATATCTCGCCCTGTATTTTACTATTCTCGCCCTAATACGTATACAGTATTTTTTATCGTATTATTTTCAATAGGTAAATTAAAATCAATTGAGATAATTGTAGTTAGTTAAGATTAGCGGAACGAATTTAGTTAATTAATTTAAATTGCGCCCGCCGCCGCCGGGCCGCCGCCCGCCGCCGCCGGGCCGCCGCCCGCCGCCGCCGGGCCGCCGCCCGCCGCCGCCGGACCCCGCTCGCCGCGGCCTGGGCGCGAGGCGCCGCCGGTCGGCTCGCCATGGCCTGGGCGCGAGCCGGCGCCGGTCCGGTCGCCACCGACAGGCCGCGCGCCACCGCCGGTCCGCTCGCCACCGGTGGACCGCGAGCCGCCGGCGGACCGGTCGCCACCGACAGGGCGCGAGCCATCGCCGGGCCGCTCGCCGGCGTGTGGGCGCGAGCCGTGGCTCGCCGTGCGGTGGGCGCGAGCCGCGCGCGGTCCGTTCGCCAGGGCTGGGGCGCGAGCCGGACGCGCCTCGGCTCGCCGTGGGCTGGGCGCGAGCCGTGCCAGCCTGCTTCCAAAAATCGAACTGCTATAAATGAGCTCGAATTCTTACTCATTCAAAGGGCACTCGAATTCTTACTCATTCGAAGGGCACTCGAAAAATATTGCTATCCAAGACGAGCAAAAATTACCCCGAAAAGGGTGTTAGAAATTCCATGTCTTCGGAGGTAATTTTACTAATTAGCTTTCTGTCCGTAAGTAGTTGTTAAATTTAATAATTTTTGCCGTACAAATTTATGCTCGTCTTTGTGTTTTAATTTATTAACTGTTACGATGAAATTATTGCACATTTGTTGTTTTATTAATTTTGTGATTTTGTTAATTATTGTACCGTTAAGTTACGTATTGTTACGTTATTTTGATATTTTAATTTGTTGAACTGTAAGAATGTTATATTAATTCTAGCCACGATGTTATTGCATTTTTTTCCCACTACATGTATGTTTTAGCTGTTAATGAGAAAGAAATTTATGCTCATCTTAGTTTTTTAATTTATGCTCATCTTAGTATTTTAATTTATTAATCGTAACGTAAAAATTATTGTAACGTTAATTTTATTTATTGTAACGTTAATTGTAATTATTGTAACGTTAATGTTGTTGTTTTGTTAATTTTGTTATTTTGTTAATTATTGTGACGTTAATGTTGTTGTTTTGTTAATTATTGTAACGTTAGTTTACGTTTTTTTACGTTAATTTTGATATTGTAATTGGTATAGCAGTTGAGTGTAACTAATTACTTGATGTTTATTGCTGTTTAAGGATGACAATCAGTCATGTGAAACTGCTGCAGGGCGGAACGGATACTCTCCATTTGCCACCTCAGCTGTGTTCCCAGACGTTGCCGAGGCTTACTCCTACCTGCAACGGATTGCTCTGCAGGTGGGATTTGAACTTGTGACGGGGTCCTACAAACAGAATAGGAATGGTCCCCTGAGGTTATATTGCATTTGCAATCGGGGCCGAAAGGATAAGGATGTAGATACGAGCGAATCTGATGTAGTCCGACGGAGTAGCAGCTCGACCAGTAGTTGTGGCTGCCCGTTCGCGATTGTCTTGAAACAGAGCATCACGGGGAATGGTTGGAATGTAGTGCCGTGCAAGGATCCTATACGAGGGATGCACAACCACCCTTTCTCAGTGTACCCCGAGGGTCATAGACAGAGCAGCAAGCTCCATGCGGACGCGAAGCAAATGATCAGAGACTTGACAGATTCAGAAACTGCCCCAAGGCATATCAATGCCAGCCTCAGTAATTCGTTTCCGGACCTGCATCAGAACATTAGGCAGGTGTACAATGAGAGGTCGGCATATGCAACAGAAAGGCGAGGCGGGCGCAACACAGCGGAGAATTGTTTGCATCTGGCCACCGCGAAAGGGTATGTCACTAGTCACCGCTCAGCAGGTGATGGTACTTTGACTCATTTATTCATGGCCAATCCCGATGCTGTTGTGGCATTTCGCACGTTTCCGTGGGTGGTGGCCATCGACTCAACGTACAAGACCAATCGCTACGGCATGCCATTCGTTGAGATGGTTGGGATGTCCCCCTGCAACACAAACTTCCTGATTGCCTACGCAATTGTCGTTGACGAAACGGCAGATACCTATGAGTGGGTGCTGAACGCGCTGAAGAACTTGCTTGTGGATGGACCGTTCCCTGAGGTTGTGGTCACCGATCGGGAGATGGGACTGATTAGGCCACTTCGGACTGTGTTTCCGGAATCGAACCATTTGCTCTGCACTTGGCATATTAACAAGGATGTGGAGGCACGTGTTACTGTGCTGACAGGGAATAAGAGGAACGGGGCAGCGTTCAAGAATGGTGCATGGTTCCGAGTTTGCAATGCGTCCACCGTCCCAGAGTACGAAACCGCCTTGGTGGATATGAGGACTGGATGGTCTTGGAACGAGGCTGTTGTTAGTTACGCTGAGACGACGTGGCTCACCCCCCATAAGGAGAAATTTGTGAGGGCATGGACGAACAGATTTCTGCATTTCGGGAACACAACTACATGCAGGGTCGAAAGTGCACACTCGTCATTGAAAGGGTGGTTACATACGTCGACTGGTTCGCTGGACACGGTATGGAGGCGTGTCGACCTGCAGATAGCCCAGCAGATTACTATGATCAAGACCGGCCTGGAGAAATCAAGAACTGTCGTTGGAAGATTGCACCGTAGGGCCCTTTTCAGCAACTTGATCAACAATGTGTCCAAATACTGTCTGGATAAATTGACGGTCGAGTCCGGGAGGATTGATGCACTCGGAGCACAGGTATATGCTTACTGTGGATGTGTGCTGCGCTCGACACACGGAATACCGTGTGCATGCATCATGGCAGGGGCAGTTGCTGAAGGAATCCCCTTGTACTTGGACGACATTCATCCGCTGTTCAAGAGCCTGGCATTGGGTGATCACGTGCGGAGCACGGACAACATTGCGAGGGCCGAACAAGATCAGTCGCGGTTCAACACTCTGTTGGAGGAGCTGGCACGCAGCGACCCTTCGGTCCGCCGACGAGTTTCATCCTACATAGATGCGTAGTTGCGGCCGGAGGAGAGCGGCATTGGCGAGCCGGACAATTGCACCAGTGCACGTGGGAGACCAAGCGAGCAGGTCCCCCGATCAAGATCAACCCGGCGTTCACCGAGCTACCACGAGCACGTGAACAGGCGATACGGGAGTAGTTCACGGTCCCCGGGGCGTGCTTCAGGGAGCGGTCGCCGGCACGGTGAGTACAAGCACCATTCTTCCTAATGAACGCCTCCTGCACAAGATATTTATCTTCATGTGTTCTCCTGCAGCGACATTCCCGTTCCTCGAAAGTGTCCCCCCACATTGTCCGGCGCTACATCGAAGGCTGGAACGATGTCGCGAGTGATGGAAACTGTGGCTTCAGATGCGTTGCTGATGCGTTCCACGTAGACGGTGAAGGTGAATGGTCTACAGCGCGTCGGGCGGTATTTAACGAGATATCAACTCATTGGCCTGACTATGTTCCCATATACGGTTCGCGGAATGACGTTGAACTCGCCAGAGCCCGTATACACCACACCAGCGGTCCATGTGGTCCGGAGCATTGGTTTACGGTCATTGCAGACATGTTTCCTGTGGCCACCTACTACAACGCGGTTGTAGTTCTATATTACATTTTAGAGAATGGGTCGGCGGACCATTGCTGTACAGTCCTTCCACTGAGGGCAGGCGGGGGCGAGGATGGAACAAGTAGGGAGCTACACATTGTATACGTTCGCAGTGCAAGCCATTTCGTCCGGGTACACGTGAAGGAAAACTGTCCCATGCCCCCCGTGGTTAATATGTGGACCACGTTGAGGAAGGCTGATGTCGTAGGTTGGGAGTTACCCTTTCGTAGGAGGCTAAGGGCTTGGAGAAGAGCATACTCTCAGAGTAATTAACTGTTGTAAATCGCCAGAAACATTTTGGCATGTACGCAACCGCTACATTTACTATCGAAGCATGGAGTAATTATTTTGATAGCATTACTGTTGCGAAAATCGATGACTTATGTATTTGATATGCACAAACAGTTACCGATTACATAAATGAGCAAACTATGGCAAAACTGTGGGTTCGTACATAAGCAAACGTCCGACTAAGGAATGGGTCCATAACCGAGCCTGCGGTACTCATCGCGACGACTGACAAAAGTCGTCATCAACTCCCTCATGCAGGGGTCGGCGAGTCCATCAACGGTCGCCGAGTCAAACGGATCCAGGTCGCCCATCATGTCACTCAGCATCTGTTGCACAGGAAACAGAGTTTACAATAACGAAACAGTAAAATGTAATAGAATTACTCGAAGCAAACAGTACGGGAAAACTTACCGATAACTGATGATGTATCCTGTCCGGTCCACTCGCGGCAGCATGTTCAGGATTTGCGATCAATGGGTGCGAATGGGTCGCGTACCAGCCCTCGTAATCCATGGTACACTCTGATGGGCTCGTGGCTATCGGGAACGCCGCAAGCTGACCGTTGTGCCAACTGTGTGCCATCTCCCATAGGGTCAACTGTAGCCTCCCTGGGTAGGTCACTGAATAGCCGGCTGGATCAGCCGGGCGGGAACAAGGCTCGGGCGCAATTGCAAGACCCCGCGGTATACCTTGTAGGAGACCGAACTGCCGCACAACGCGATCTGGCATGTACGCCTCCATTGCGTCGAGGTGTCGAATCACGCCGCGGTAGTGAGTCCTCCCCCCCGCAGCCCTAACCACGTCCACTCCATATGGCAACCAATCCACCTGCAAAAAGTTTCACAGACATGTTACGTTTCTATGGAATCCGATCTATCTACTACTGTCAGAATAAGAGTAAAAGCATGGAATTCATACCTGGTCGGGCTGTAAGGCATCCAACTGTCGCCTGATGGCACCGAGCCTCCCCGTACCCCTCCCCGATCTATCCCCTGTGTGCCACCGACTGGCGCGACCCGGAAGAGCTGGCAATGTACTCAGTCCCGGCCGAAACATCGGAAAGTACTCGTATATCCATGCTTGAAGCAGCGTGCAACATCCGCATAGGCCGCGCGCCTTGGACCGGGACGCAATTCCCAACTGCAGATACAAACTGGCCAACGTCGCCGAGCCCCACGACAACTGCGAATCAAGCAGGGGTAGAAGGTTGGCTCTAACCTTATTCCCAGTTTTATCCACAAAAAGCGTGGATGAAAACAGGGTCAGCATGTAGCACATAAATTGGAAGTTCTGGCTCTGCCCCGCCGCTACACACCTCGCCATCAAAGATTGGGCATCTATGTTACCCCCGTTCCAGTCTTCCGCGACAAAGGACTCCACGTCTTTCCCAAACAGTTCAGCGCACGCTTCCTCAATAGTCTCCGCCGAAATGGTACTCGCAACAGCGCCACCATCGATGGGAATGCCAAGAATCATCTCAACGTCATGCATCAAGATGGTCATCTCCCCAAACGGCATGTGAAACGTGTTCGTGTCCGGCTGCCACCTCTCGACAAAAGCGGATATCAGTGCCATGTCAAGGAACTGGAACATAATCGCAGGCAGGTGGCCCAACCCGGTCGCATGTATCCGGGCCTGTGCAACATCGCTCAGTTCGGGGAGCGTGTCGACTAGCTGCTTGCATAGCGGCGACCGAGCATGGCATCTCAACACACCTCGCTCTATACCATTCCAAACGTCAAGCGCGACGTGTCCTCCGAAGCTTGGTATGACGAGGTCATCCTGCGGGCCACCAGCCATCGGTCCCCGCACTAGCCACGTCTCATCGGCGGGTCGCTTCCTCCTATTCCTCGGTGCCATTCCGGTGCTAGGCTCACCGGCATTGCACGATCCACCAGAAGACTGTGCGAATTGACCAGCTCTGTTCCTCACGGTGTGCCTGGCTCCAGCTTCAGCATAACGTTCGATCCCGGCATCCAATGGAACACTCGAACCAGGTTGGCCCACCGGGGGGACATCTGCGGGCAGGTCATAATTCATCTGCCAATCACTATCATGACGGATACCACCGGACGCGAGGATGTTAATCTCCGGACCGTCCCATGTCGGCATGGGATCGAATGCACGAACGCTTGGTGGAGAAGGCTGCTCCGCTCCTACATCAAACTCCCGCGGGCGAGGCGACGGTTCATCCTCGACCACGCGGCCTCTAGCCTGTCTCGCCGAGGCACTAACACATCTTCGTCGTATGGAACGACCATGACCGTCAGGTTGACCACCAGTGCTCATCTACGACACAAGATATGTAATTAGTATAACAACAAGTGAATCAAACTGATATGATAAGATAAATTAACATACATTTCAACAACGTGTGAACTAATATTTTCGAACAGTGCATCAACGAACTGGAACATTTTTTTTAGTTACAAATTGGAGATTACATAACTAAATAATCTTATTTTCTTACCACATCGCACTATTATTAACATTCAAGGAAACAATAGTTAAAACATATCGTAACAGTTTACTACACAATTGTTTACATCGGATTACTAAAGTTTATTTACATAGAACTATATTCTATTATGTCACATAACTAAATAATTTCCAAAAAACACAATTCCTAATCAATAATTTCTGAATAATTTCTATTACGTCACATAACTAAATAATTACTAAATTACCCAATTTCTAAAAAATACAATTTCTAAAACAATATGTCCAAATTTAAACTAAGTAATTTCTACAAAACACAATTTCTTCGTTTTAATTCCAATTACGTCACATACCTAAATAATTTCTAAATTGCCCAATTTCTACAAAATACAATTTCTAAACCATTATGTCCACATTTAAACTAAGTAATTTCTACAAAACACAATTTCTTCGTTTCAATTCCAATTATGTCACATAACTAAATAATTTCTAAATAACCCAATATCTAAAAAATACAATTTCTAAAATATTATGTCCGAATTTAAACTAAGTAATTTCTACAAAACACAATTTCTTCGTTTTAATTCCAATTATGTCACATAACTAAATAATTTCTAAATAACCCAATATCTAAAAAATACAATTTCTAAATAAATTCTATTATGTCACATAACTAAATAATTTCTAAATAACCCAATTTCTAAAAAAAACAATTCCTAAAATATTATGTCCAAATTTAAACTAAGTAATTTACACAGAACACAATTTCTTCGTTTTAATTCCAACTATGTCACATACCTAAATAATTTCCAGAACAACACAAATTCTAAACAAATAATTCCTAAGTAATTTCTATTATGTCACATAACTACATAATTTCTAAAAAACCCAACTTCTAAAAAATACAATTTCTAAAATATTATGGCCAAATTTAAACTAAATAATTACTAAAAAACACAATAAGCTTCCAATTATGTCATCACGTCCAATTATGTCATTATGTCATTAATTCCACATATGTCACATAGCTAAACAATTTCCAAAGAAGCACAATTTCTAAAAAATCGTTTCTCAATAACTTCTATTATGTCACATAACTAAAATCCTAACAATTCCGACAAGCTCAACAAAATTCTAACAATTCCGACAAGTTCAACAAAATTCGAATAGATCGGTCAACGATTCCCACGAAAAGAAAAAAAAATTTCTCAAAAACTTACATTTTCCGGCGGGATTCCGGCGGCGGCGGGCGGCGGCGGCGGGCGGCGGTCGGAAATGGAGAGGCAGGGGGAGAGGGCAGGGGGAGAGGGCAGGGGGAGAGGGAAGGGGAGAGGGAAGGAGAGAGGGAAATGGAGAGAGGGGAGGGGTATTTATAGTGTTTTTTATAGTGTTTTTTATATTTTTTTTTTCTTTTTCTGTTTTTTTAAAATTCAAAATTATTTTATTTTAATTCAAAATACGTGTATTTATACGTATTAAGACGAGGATAGTAAAATACAGGATGGGATATAGCAAGGCCCCATAAAAGATGTCAAACTAAGCGAATTTATTGAAAGTTGGAATTATTTTAAAGCTTAACTATTTATATATTTTAACCCGAAAACAAAGTTCAAAGGTAAGGGGATGATTGGTGGGGCAAAAAATTGAATTGAAGGAGGACCACTGAGCTGAGGTGGGGTGCAGCATTATTTGCCCAAATCGAATTCAAGTGAATCTTATGGTACGTGACCGGTAACGTGTTTTTATTTGATAATCATACTTAAATTCCAGTGATTCTTATGGCATCGAGTCCTTCCATACTAGTAATGGCAGTTTATACTCTTGAAATTGTTTGCAAACTCATCGACTATTAAATATATAATTAACTCAGAAGATTGTATGAGGTTTCTAGGCTGACTAAGATTTTTTTTTTTTTTAGGCTAACTAAGATTAGTAACGTGGTGTGTGTGAGACAAATGATTTATTCCAAAACTAATTAAGATTATATGGAGTTTATTTCTGATTTTTCATTTCAATTTTCATTTATCAAACGTTTCATAGACACTGTATGAAAAATATTATATCTCAATTCGATAAACGTTCTTGTTAATGAAATTTGATATGAATGTGGTGGAAACATGATATCACTTAAATTTTCAATATTAGGTATAAACTGCACCATCCGTTACTAATCTTTATAACTATCAGTTCTCATTGCTTTAGTTTGGGGAGCATACAAAATGTTCATATTACTTCTTTTGTACAGGAAAGGCAACATTATTACGATAAAAAATTTTAAAATATAATTAATATTAAACTTCAATAGCAACTATATTAGTTCAGAAAAGAGCGCATCTATAACTATAATTAAAAAAATAACTTTTTTTGCCAAGTGGCATCCCCACAATTTACCACATCAGCTTTTCAAAAATATTTATTTATTAAATAATATAGGATTATTTAGTTTTCAATATATTTCTTGAAAACTGTAGGATAATTTACTCTCATTAAAGTTTGGGCCATGGCTTTAAAGGAATCATGAAAGTTTTAGACTAGATTACCACATGAAACAATTTTTGAGACTTCTCCAACTTATTTAACAAGTAATTTGTTCATTAACAATATGACGCAACAACGCACTGAGTTCAAAACAAACTATACTTTGGTAAACAAGAATAGCTCGCTCACAAGGCAAAACAATTGGGGTCTTTGTTACTTCTACTATTAGTTTAAATTTTGTTCTTTACTTTTTAAGCAATTATCTGGAGTAGTTGAAATGCTTCAAGTGAACACAAAATTAGCTTATTAGTTAAAGTCTTTTTTCATTACTTCTTAAGCAATTATTTGGAGTTGCAACGCTTCAAAATACAATGCTAAATGAGCGCATTTGAATTTGCTATGATTGAATGGAACGCTAAATTAGTGTATTTTGAGTTGCTATGCTTGAATGGAATGCTAAATTAGCGTATTTTAAATTGCAATGTTTCATTGGAACGCTAAATTTTAGTGTTTGAATTTGTAGAATCCGTGTCTAATATTATGCACTATCTTTATTCAGCACTTCTTAAAAAATATTTGGAGTTACAATGTTTCAGTGGAAATTTCAAGAAGTATATTAAATATTATTCAACATCTTTAGTATTTTTTACATGATATATGTTATCTTATACCCATATTTATAATTAAGAATATTTTTGCTATTTCTTTAAAGGACACATAATTTTATAAATTTAATTAAATAATTATTGATTCATTATCAACATATATTTCATATTCTTATCCTTATATATTTTATAACATAAAATATTTCTATACAATCGTTTATACATCCCTATGTAAAATACATAAATATCATTTTCATTTATATATAAATAATATATAACAATCAACTTTAATTCAATTTTTATTTAAATATATTATAATATTAATATGTATAAAATTTGTTATATATTGCATCGTGTATTATATCCATATTAATATAGAAAAAAATTTAGTTATTAAAATTAGAATTATGATATATTATTTATAAATCTATGCATCGGCGGTGGTCTGTTGGGCTCCAGTTTCGCTCCGGCGGTGCTCCACCGGCGTTGCTCCAGCAGAATGCTCGAGTAGCGTTGCCCCGACGTTGCTTCGGTGTTGCTCCGACGGATGTTCACATGACGACATTGCTTGGACCTCATACAACGACGTCTACACGGTGGTGGAAGAGCAACACCGTTTCCGTCTTTTGCCACTCCAGATCCAAAGCTACCCTATCCTCGTTGTTCTCTCAACCTGAAGTAAACTGAGTCGGCTAATTCCAGTCCTTAGGGTTTTCGAGTCACTCGGATCTGAGTCGGCCGACTTAGATCCAGTGATAGCCAACTCGGTCTCAACTCAGGACTAAGTTAACGCAACCCAGTGACGAGTCAACAGTGGGTTGACTCAACCAAAATGACTAAACTCGAGTCAAATAGAGCCATGTAGATCTTCGGAGATATAAGGTTATGAGGGGTACTTCTCCATTTTTATTTTATTTTTCTACTTTCAATTTTTTCTTTTTAGGTGGGAGGATTTTTATTATTTTATGTTTTTGGCCTTGTTCTTTTCTCTGTGAGTTTAGCTTCCTTTAAATTTTTTTTAAATGGACCAGATATTATTAGGGTTTTTTTTGAATTTTGGTATTAAATAAGGATTTTCATAGTCAATGCATGTTTTTTCGATAGCCTGAGTTGGTAAAATTGGATTGATTTCAGATCTGATATCCAATGAGACAGCAAGGAGAAATCCAAGTCAAAGTCATTCAAACAACGGACTTTTGGCGTTATTATTTTCTAAGGATTTAAATCAGATTTGTAGGCTTATGTCCATTAGGATGCCTAGACCAATTATATTGTTAAGTCAATTTAATTGGTTTTTAGCTCCTTTTGGAGCCAAGTTAGAGTGAATTCTACGTATTATAACTGATTTTATACACTGATAGAAAATATTTTTGGCAATTCAAATGACTGGTTGCAGTTTTCTAGTTTAGGGAAAAGGTTTTTACGGGTTAAATAGAGAAGTGCGAGATGTTTGGTTGGGGGGCTTTAAATTACCTCGTTTTGATTATCTGGGATGTTTGATCGGAAGTGTGGACAAAACACTTAGCGTGCGTATTATTGGATACTCACTATTTTGATTCTGATGGTAGTCTCGGGTCGATATTATTGTGGCTACAATATGGAAACACAGTGCCAACCACTTATTCTAGGGGCTCTCTTCTCACGGCCACATAAGCTTTTCGTTCAGTATTGTAATATTCATTAGGGCTTATGTGCATCTCTCTTTGTGCCACTGAGAGTGTTGATTAGAATTGTAAATTATATAGTGCCTCCGTATAATGGGTTTATCCCACATCGTCTTCTGATCTAAGTCTACGGGCACTGCTTGATGTAGTGCAACAATTGATCTTTAATAGAAAATGGTCGAGAACCCTATAAACTCGGATTAAAAAAAAATATGTGCATCAGCACGGGTATAATCTAGTTTTCTTTTTTTTAAAAAGAAAGTCACATGAAAGACGACATTTACATAAGCTTATGAACAATCCATAGTTGCTTTTACATTAACTGTTGTAATTTTTCATAAAATTTAACTATTGTATTTTAAAAGTTAAAACAAGTAATATTATGTATTAAAAAAATGAAAAAATATATAATAATTTTTAACTTTTTTTCAAAATTTAGTATATAATTTTACAAATACAGTGTATAAAGTAAAAAAAAAAGTGTCCTGTCCATAAGGTGGAGATGCTACCTCAGAAGACTCACTCTTAAAAAATATAAATCAAATCAAGCAATTGTTTCAGCCTCATTCAGAAGCCTCATTCTTCAGTCTACCATTCCATTCATTTCTTTCCCCCATGAAAGATGACATTTCCATAAACTTATAAACAATCTATAGTGACTTTTACATTAAATATTATAATTTTTTTAAAATAAAATTAACTTTTGTATTTTAAAGGTTAAAACAAGTAATATTATGTATTTGAATATAAAAATATATAATATAAAAAATAAGTTTTAAAATTTTAAAATTTAGTACATGATTTTCAAATACAGTGTATACTCTTAAAAATATAAATAAAATCAAGCAATTGTTTCAGCCTCATTCAGAAGCCTCATTCTTCAGTCTGCTATTCATTCATGGGAAAGTCTCCGGAAAGGCGGTCTTTCCATAAGCTTATGGACAGTTCTCAGGGGCATTTGCCTTAAATGTTGTGATTTTTTTATAAAATTTAAATATTGCATTCTATAAGTTAAAACAAGTAATAATATGTGTTTGAAGGTAAAAATATAAAAAAATATGATATAAAAAATTATTTTCAAAAATTTTAAATTTTGTATGTAATTTAAGAAATGCAGTGTATAAGGTAAGAAATAAGTGGCATATCCATAAGCTTGTGGACAGGCCGCCTGTCAGGAGACCCACTCTTCATTCATTTCTTTCCCTCATGAAAGATCACATTTTCATAACCTTATGAACAGTCCACACTAAACGTTATAATTTTTTATAAAATTTAACCATTATATTTTTAAAGTTAAAATAAGTAATATTAGTATTTGAATATGAAAATATAAAAATATATAATAAAAACAAATTTTTAAAATTTAATATATAATTTTATAAGTGAAATGTATTAGATAAAAAAAATAAGTGATATGTCCATAAGGTGGGCATGCCACCTAAATAGGCCCACTCTTAAACAATATAAATCAAATCAAGCAATTGTTTTCAGCCTCTTTCTTTAGTCTGCCATTCCATTCATTTCCTTCCTTCACAAAAGACAACGTTTTCATAACCTTATAAACAATCTATAGTGACTTTAACATTAAATATTGTAATTTTTTAAAATAAAATTTAACTATTATATTTTAAAAGTTAAAACTAGTAATATTATGTATTTGAATATGAAAATAAAAAAAATATATAATATAAAAATATATTTTCAAATTTTAGTATGTAAATTTACAAATGAAATGTATAAAGTAAAAAATAAGTGTTATGTCCATAAGGTGGGAATGCCCCTTAAGGAGACCCACTCTTAAAAAATATAAATCAAATCAAGAAATTGTTTCAGCCTCATTCAGAAGCCTCAGGCCATGGGCAGTGGTAAACATCGCTAGCGGTCTCTTACCAATTAAATATATTATTTTTATCTCTCTCTCTTCCATCTCACCTTAAGGGACCACTTAAGAGACAACCCATTTTTTTCTTCACAATGGTAAGAGACCACTCTGTACTATTCATGGAACCCACTTGATTTTCTCTATCATACTCATTAATTTGACCATTAAATTTTATTTTAAATAAATTTGTCCACCCAAAATAAGTTGAATGTGAAATTTAATATAATTTTTAATATTTAAAATATAATTTTGTTTTTTAAAATATGTTAAATAATTTTTTTTTCTCGTTCTTGTCAATATCATGCTTCGGTGTAAAAAAATAAAATTAATTTCAATTTTTTTAGAGAAACTATAAAAATGAAATTAAATAAATAAATAATAAGAGAATTCCTTATTTTATAAAATAATATAAAAAACATAAAAAATGCGAAAACCAATTATAAGAACTATAAAAATTATAGAAAATATTAAATAAAATATTGATCTAGTCCAACCAATTATTACATTTTGAAAATCAAAATATTGATCTAATGTGACCAATTATTAAAAATAGGAAAAAAATATTGATCTAGTCTGACCAATTATTACTAACAGAGAACAAGTTAAAAAAAAAGAGAAAACATGGATGACGAAACCATATCGACATCTTAATTTTGACCACTCAAATATTGGTAAAGATGTTCCGTAAGGTCATTTTTTCAATTGGTCATGTTTATCTCTGTTGCGCACTTCCCTCCAATTTTGCCTAAAAGTTGGTAGATCAGCATGCCGCTCGACATTATAATGCCAAGGAGAGTCGTCAATTTGGTCATAATCACCTGGTTGAACTTGCAACCCATATGTATCTCTTTCATCTTCGACTATTATGTTGTGCAGTATGATACAAGCTATCATAATATTGCCCAACGTTTCGACATTCCAGTATCGGGCTGGGTTGCGGATCACGGAGAACCAGCTTGTAAAATACCGAAAGCAAATTCGACGTCTTTCCGGTAAATTTCTTGACGCTTTGTGAAGAGTTGTTTCTTGGGGTCATTTAGAGCTGTATATGCTAGTATGAAGGTTGCCCACTTAGGATAGATTCCATGTGTAAGATAGAACCCTTGATCGTAGCTGCGACCATTGACTTCATAAGGAAAACGTGGAGGTCTCCCTTGACATACGTCATCAAACAAAGGTGACGTGTCTAGGATGTTGATATCATTGTTTAACCCAACCATACCAAAAAAATGCATGCCAAATCCATGAATCGTATGAGGCGACTGCTTCCAAAATAATTGAGGCACGTTCACTCTTACCCTGAAATTGACCCTTCCAACATAGAACACTTTTTCCATTCCCAATGCATACAATCAATACTACCAAGCATACTTGGAAATCCACGTCCACGAGCTACATGCATCAGGCGACCAATATTCTCCTGATTTGTTGGTCTGAGGTATATTGGATAGTATACGAAAATAATTGCATTCACAAAAATGAGACACCGTTTCTCTAACCGTCATTTTTCCCATATGTAAGCATTTATCCAGTTGGTCGTATCCACAACCATATGCCAAATGGCACATTGCCATCGTGCACTTGTGAAGTGGCAAAAATCCTTGATAACCAGTTGCATCCGGCTTTTGTTAGAAATAGGGGTCGTGGTTGGTGACATCTTCCAATATACGTTAGAATACATTTTGCCGCATACGAAACCTTTGACGAAAATGTTGATCGTCGTACATTGTTTCAGGAGGTTGAGCAAAATATTGCCTCTGGAGTACTTCCTGTGCTCGAACACGATCTCTTTTGATATGATTTATGGTTTTCTTTGGTAAGGTTGGAGAAGTTTGAGCACTCTCGTCCTCAATGGCTGCGTACCATTGTTTAGCCATTTCTGGCAAATTCAAGACAAAGTTAATTGACTCAGGATCGGTATCGGGTAGGAAACCGGGAATATCATAGGATGATGGGTTTGATGATTCTCCAAAGTAAAGCTCATCATCGTTGTTAGGGGAATTAGAGGAAGACATGGTTGTGTTGAAGAAAGAAATTGTGTCGATAGGAATTTGGGGTTGGAATAAAAGGTAAACAAATGACCCATTTATACAGAGAACCATCAAATGTGCCAACCCCTTTGAAATAATGAATTGAACCCATGTGAATGGATGTGACATGTCCATGCCAACTCCATTATTTTGTCTAGCGGAATATTTGAAATGATGAATTGAACCCATGTGAATGGATGGGACGTGTCCATGCCAACTCCATTATTTTGTCTAGCGGAATCTTTGAAATGGTGAATTGAATGTAAATAGATGGGATGTGTCCATGCCAACTCCATTAATGGAAGAATTAAATTGTTGCCCATCATTTTCATCTGCAAACAAGTTCATGGTCCATGACTTTATATCTCCTTGCTAGAGCTACTCCCGCCCCGACTGAAGTAACGTGCGACTTTACTTTCACATCCTACATATTTGCCAATATCGTGAGCCATTTTTGACCACCGACACTTGCACGACTTTATTGACCGGTTGGAATTTGCATAATGATTCACATCGCCCATAATTTTAGACCAAAACACACCAGCATTTTGATCTATACCCACAACACAGTCGGTGAAATGCTCGAACCATGCGCCACATAGAGCTTTATCATCCTCTACACTCCATTTGTCCTGGCTACCTTTCTTATTTGTAACCTTACTCCCGGACACTATTGCAATTTCATCATTTTCTTCACCTACATCTTTTTCTAAACAAATAAATAATTTTTTCAAAGCAAAAAAAAATTCAAACATATACTAATTTTTAAATTATGTTTATGAAATTTTAAAATACATGAACATATTAAATGATATACTTGATTCTTCAAATAATATACCAGATTGCATACACTAGATTGCATGTTAACATGCATATACTAAATGCATATACTAGCTACATATATTTTGCATGTTCAAATATACTAATTTTAAAATATAACAAAGGGAAATAAATGCAATGTAGATTAATTATAAACTAGAATCTTCATAATTGAAATAAAACACATTAAAATAGGGCTTACCGTCCGTAACATCGTGATTTCCATATTGTCGCTCATCTTCACCACCAAAATTTTGACCCGGTGAACCGCGACCTCCTCGGCTTAAAAATGCTCCCAATTCGTTTATAGCATCAAGATGTGGAGAATGAAAGCTTTGACCATATAATTTAGGGTACGGATTTTGCGATAAGGTGTTCGCATTTGGGAGTGGTTTGGGTAAGCAGGGTTCATGTATGCATTTTGGGAAGAGTGGTATTGATTTTGAAAATTCATGTATGAATGTTGAGAATTCATATAGAAGTGAGGAGGGATGTTTGGAGAATTTTCACTAAATTCCGAATTTGAAAATGGATGATAATTCGGATTTTGCGAAAAATTTTCCAAATTGAAAGAATTTGGAATTACCTTATCTTTGTCTTTCGACGTTCTTCGTGGATCCATCACAATAAATGTATTACAATGTAGAAGATGAATTAGTGAGGTAAAAGTATTGTAATTGAAAGTAGTGTGATGAAATGAGTTGAAATCATCTATATTTACAGGCAAAAAGTGGAGAAAGATGAAATATAAAAAATTAAAATAAAATTCTAAAATAAAAAATTTGGTAAAATTTTTTAAAAAATACGGTTGGAACGTGTCGCCACCAGAATGGGACACGTGTCCCATTAAAAAAACTAGCCGTTTACAGCCGTTGCATGGGGATATGTGTCACATTCTGATTGGTTCACGTGTCCCCTTGATTTAAATGTCAGTCCCCACTTAGAAAAAGCCATTGCGAACACATGGCCCAATCCTTGGGTGACACGTGTCCGTAACAGAATTTTTAAAAAAACAGCAACTTTGTGGGACACGTGGCCCACTCAGGGGGCGACACGTGTCCCTTACGGACCAAAAAATGGGCCACTGAAACACCATGCGCTTTGGTCAGACAAAGACCCTACCGTCTGATCTCTTGTTTGGTCTCTTAGCAAGAGACTCTTGAGTGGTCTCTTAGCAAGAGACCACCACTGCCCATGCCTTTAGTAAAAGACTCTTGAGTGGTCTCTTGTTAAGAGATTACTCTAGAGACCACCACTGTGGTGGTTTTCGGTCTTTAGAACGGTTTTTTAATTTTAAGAGACCACCACTGCCCATGCCCCATTCTTTAGTATGCCATTCCATTCATTTCTTTCCCTACATTCACATGTTGTAGCCGTATGAAAAAAAACAATTGTTTCAGCATTCAATTTTCGTTGCATAAAAATCCTCTTATTTCTTTCCAACCAAACATTATACAGTGCAGTTGTCAAAAGTATTAACTTCCTCCCTTTTCTCTTTTTCGCTACTGGAAGCAGTACTTCTTCAGCCCCATCAGTGATTTGTCACTTGCAATCCCTGTAACACCTCTTGCGTATAACTGCTCCCTATAAATTGATGATAAGGAGTCTCTAGTTTCACTCCACACAAACAGGAATGGGGAAATTGCTATGTTTGTGGCTACAGTAGTCACAAACGGCAACTTCGTATGGAGGACGCATTATGGTAATGCATCCTCTCCTTTTTCTTTTCTTTTTTTTTTTTCATTTTCCGGTCAAAAATGTCATGCGGCGCACGGTACCGCGACACGTGGCGAGGACGCATTATGATAATGCGTCCTCTAAGCCATTTTAATTTTTTTTAAATTTCTGGTCAAATTTCCGGTTAAAAATTTCTGGTCAAATTTTTTTAAAATTTATATATTTATATATATGTATATATTTATATTTATATATATTTATTTATTTATATTTATATATATAAATATCTATATATATATATATACATCCACACATTTACATGTATGTATATATTTATATATTTATATATATATGTATGTACATTCACACATTTACCTGTATGTACATCCACACATTTACATGTATGTATATATTTATATATTTATATATATTTATTCATATATATATATATATTTATATTTATATATTTATTTATATTTATATATATCTTTATTTATATTTATTTTTATTTTTATATTGATATATATTTGTATATATTTATATTTATATTTATCTTTATTTATATTTATATATATATATATCTTTATTTATATTTATATATATCCTTATATATATATATATTTATATATATCCTTATTTATTTATATATATATATATATTTATATTTATATTTATTTTTATATTTATATTTATATATATGTATATATTTATGTTTATATTTATACATCCACACATTTACATGTATGTACATCCACACATTTACATGTATGTACATCCACACATTTACATTTATGTACATCCACAAATTTACATGTATGTACATCCACACATTTACATGTATGTACATCCACACATTTACATGTATGTACATCCACACATTTACATGTATGTATATATTTATATATATACATATATTCATATATATATATATATCTTTATTTATATATATATATATATATATTTATATTTATATATATTTTTATATTTATATATATATGTATTTATTTATATTTATATATATCTTATATATATATATATGTTTATTTATGTTTATTTATATATATATATATATCTTTATTTATATTTATATTTATATTTATTTTTATATTTATATATATCTTCATTTATATTTATATATATGTTTATATATATATATATATATATCTTTATTTATATTTATATATATGTATATATTTATATTTATATATATGTATATATTTTTATTTATATATATCTTTTTTTATATTTATATATATGTATATATTTTTATTTATATATATCTTTATTTATATTTATATATATATATATATATATTTATATATATATATGTATGTACATCCACACATTTACGTGTGTGTACATCCACACATTTACGTGTATGTACATCCACACATGTACGTGTGTGCATATTTATATATATAACTATATCTTTATTTATATTTATATTTGTATTTATATATATTTATGTATATATTTATATATATATATTTATATTCATACATACATATATATATATATCTTTATTTATATTTATATTTATATATATTTTTATTTTTATATTTATATTTATATTTGTATGCATATTTATATTTATATTTATATTCATATTTGAGTCCGTCTCTTGAAAGACGGTCTTTCCATAAGTTATGGAAAGACCAAGGTTTAAAGTGTAAATTAGAAGAAATGAAGATAAAATTTTCGGGTTGCATAAATCGGGTTATAAATTTTATAACTACTACATGTTGCACATTAAAATTTTAATATTGCAACTAAGACCTTTCACCTTTTATTATTCTAATTAAACCCCGTCTTTCCATTAGCCTATGGAAAGACCGTCTTTCCCAAGACTTTGCCTTCATATTTATATTTATATTTATGTTTATATTTACATATGTATATATATATTTATATATATATATATATATATGTATATATATATTTATATATATATGAATATATTTATATATATATATATTTATATTTGTATATATATCTTTATTTATATTTATGTATATTTTTATATTTATATATATTTATATATATGTTTATATATGTATATATCTTTATTTATATTTATATATATGTATCTATTTATATTTATATATCTGTATATATTTATATTTGTATGTATTTATTTATTTATATATATATATATATATATATATATACATCCACACATTTACATGTATGTACATCCACACATTTACATGTATGTACATCCACACATTTACATGTATGTACATCCACACATTTACATGTATGTACATCCACACATTTACATGTATGTACATCCACACATTTACATGTATGTATATATATATATATTTATTCATATATATATATATATATTTATGTATATATATATATATATTTATCCGTATATATATATATATATATTTTTATATATTTTTATATATTTTTATAATTGAATCTACAAAAATAATATAAAATATAATTTAGTCTATTTATATTTTCCTCAAATTCGAGTAGGCAGGGGTTTGAATTGTATTTTTATATTAATAAAAAATTATATAAAAATCATATATATGATTGATTATGATTATATATTAGAATATTTCAAACTAATTTAATAATTAAATAATATATGAATTTATATATTTATATATTTAAATAATATATGAATTTATATATTTAATTTATATTTTTATTGGATAAAATTAATTTGGATTAGGCATACGTATTAGAATACTAATAAGCATAATAATTACGCACGAATTGGAAGAAAAATGAAAACAGTAAATTATAAAGCAGTTTTGGAAAACAGTAAAAAAGAAAAAAAATTTGGAGGACGCATTTCGATAATGCGTCCTCGCCACGTGTCAGCTCTCCCTCCACCGCCTGACATGTTTGACATGGAAAATAACAAAAAAAAATCGAAGAGGACGCATTTCGATAATGCGTCCTCCACCCTCAGCCTCCAAAATAAAAATCCAGCACATTTACGTCCATTTTTCTATTTTCTTGCACACTAAAATCATGAACTCAACAGCAATGAGGTTGCACTCCAATAATACCAAAACTTTGCAATATGTCTCTAGTTGCTAGCTTTCTATTAACAAACATCCATAAGAGGTCGATGGTTAGCACTTCCACAGAGATGCTAGGGCCTAATATTAAATTAAACACAACCATAAATAGGCCGTCAATCAATCGTGTTGCTAGGAATATATAGTATCGTAAAATGGAGGGGGGGGGGTTGGGTTTTCAACTAACAATTACAAACATAAAAGGTAAAACACAAATAAGCTATATAGACAGACACTTGGGGAATATTTGCATAACATGGTTGGTTAAATGTTTCGGTCCTCGATTCAATCACATGTAAGGCATCAACAACCTAATCTAGTGCTCATAACACGTGGTGAGGTCGATGGTTAGCACTTCCTCATACCTGTCATGTAGGGTGATCTAGCAGTCTTTCATCGGCACCGCCTCCTTAATTAGGGGAGTGCAACAACGGTCTAGCCATTGTGCATGTCTGTTTCTCCCCTGTACGATTACGTCTTAGGTACCTCACCATGGATGCTCTGCCCCCTAGGCATATAAATGAGGCAAAGGGAGGTAGGCACCTTATCGATGACACTAGGATCTCTTACAACCCTAGCTTGCTACCATATGCTATCTTTACCCGTAACCTTTCAGACCAACTCGTCAGCTAAGACTGGCGTGCTGTCATCGTAACAGTAAAACTAAAAAAAATCTACATGCACACACCCTTATGGACCCGGAACCCTCTACCCATGTCACATCTAGGGTTCTCTTCCCCGAGGGTTATTAATATTTGCACCAACATGAATGTATACTGTAATGGGTGCTAATGGAGTGTATCATTCATGCAATTATAACTTTCTGTTAACAACAATGAGGTTGCACTCCAATAATACCAAAACTTTGCAATATGTCTCTAGTTGCTAGCTTTCTATTATAAACATCCATAAGAATAATTTTTTTGTAAGGAAATAGAAACCCTTTCCTGGTAAGAAAGGTTATAAATGGTAGTTACCTTATATAATTACTTTCCTTATGCAATTAGTTATAGATGGTAATTTCTGTATAGAATTTAGAATCTTATTCCTGTTAAACTTTGGTTCGTTGTATCTCTATATATTGTAATCATCATCATTGATTAGCCGTGCCATTGATTAGATGTCGATGCACCATTGGTTAACCCGATTATATTTTCATGGTATCAGAACATCATATTTTATCATTTTTGTTTAGGGTGTACCTTTTTATGCCACACGATTACAACATTTGTTTGAACCACTCCTTCTCCTTTCAGCTGATTATAGATATCTCTAATCTTTATTTTTCCTTTCCTGTGTGCACATTTCTCCAACAAACTACACATTTTGTCCCTGAGGTTCAACAATACCTTCCATGGCCAGCTTGGTGGCTCATTTTGCTAACAATACCCAAGACTTTTTTCCTTTTCAGTAGTATGCATGTAACCACTTGATCCAAAGGATATCTTTTTTCCTATCAATATCCCAAAATAAGATGCTGACAAAGGGCTGCCAAATTCCATATTGCAGGGTCTCTGATTCCCATCCCACCCTGCCTTTTAACCTTTCCTAATTGCTCCCCAAGAAGCTACATTAAAACCTCTTTGATCTTCTTCCCTTCCCAATAGGTAACAGGTACAAATCTTTCCTATTCTGCTGTGGACACTTTTAGGAACTATTATTATACTACCCCAGTAGCTAGTAATACTTAACATGACTAAGTTTATTACCTGTGAAATGCTTTTTGAATTCCAGCTTCTAATTCTCTGTCTGACCTTTTCACTCAAGTTTTTACAATCTGATTTGACCCATTTTTATAGTGGAGGTGGGAAATCCCAAATATTCCATGGGAAAATCCCCTTTCACAACCTGTAAAATGGAAGCTAACACAACCTGTTTTGTTTCATCCGTCTTCAAGAACACTATTTTGGACTTGGCAATGTTCACACCAAACCAAGACACCCTTTAAAATTCTTCTAAAATTATTTTTATTCCCTCCCGTGATTTCTTGTTAGCTCAGCAGAATACTAAAAGATCATAACAAATAGCAATGGATGAACCCCAACTTTTCCTTTTCTTCTTAATTAAAGATTAATAAAATCTTTTATTATCTTCTGCATTATTATATATTTTTTATCTCCTTTACTTTGTGTTTTTAATCTCCTATTTATTTCAAGAATTTTAATTTAATGAACTTGTGATTATTTAGCAGGAATTTTGTTTATTGTCTAGTTCTAGCAACATATCATTTCTATAAAAAAAGATGTATTATTTTTTTTGGAACCATAACGCGTTGGAATGGAGAAATATCTTACTTTGCCTTTTATTATTTCCTGGCCCCTATGCCTATAACAATATAATATGTTCAAATGATCTTCAAAATGCACTAAGCTCTCCTCGCATCTACTATATTATAAAAGAGAGGATAGTTGTACTACAGTAAATTTCACTTGCATCTTTTTCGTCTGCAAAAATGTTGTGTTTTGGCTTCCTCTTCTTTACCGCTCTTGGTTGATCAAAATGCACCATTTGTCATCCTTTTTCTTCCAGCTGTTTTCTCATCATCTTCTCTCTGCTTTGATTCACCGTTCCACCATTGACTCACATGTTTTCCCTTGTGTTTTCCTTCTTTCCACTATATCGGCGGTTAGTTCTTTTGATTGTTGGGTACTGTCAAAACGTGTTTTAGTTTACTCCCATTTATTCTTTCCCTCTCTCTGTCATTTTCTACCTTGGGATTCCCTGTTTAGATGTGATTATTTATAGCTAATACACACCAAACTCTTTGTTTCCTTCATTCTCTCTCTCTCTCTCATTTTCTTCACTGAAGATTCTCTGTAGACATGTGATTATTTATAGCTAATACAAAACAAACACTTTGTTTCCTTCACGTGTTATATTCATGGCATTATGCATGTTCTCCTTTCTCTACATGTTGTACGTGACCCACCTCCACTCGGGGTCATTAATTAGGTGAGCGAAGGCTAAGGAAGGTCAAAGATGAAATTTATAGTTCTGTACCCACTCACTACTAAGCTACCTATAGGGTAGTTAGTGGCAAGCTTGGGTATGTCCACAGAGATGCTAGGGCCTAATATTAAATTAAACACAACCACAAATAGGCCGTCAATCAATCGTGTTGCTAGGAATATATAGTATCGTAAAATGGAGGGGGGTTGGGTTTTTCAACTAACAATTACAAACATAAAAGGTAAAACACAAATAAGCTATATAGACAGACACTTGGGGAATATTTGCATAACATGGTTGGTTAAATGTTTCGGTCCTCGATTCAATCACATGTAAGGCATCAACAACCTAATCTAGTGCTCATAACACGTGGTGAGGTCGATGGTTAGCACTTCCTCATACCTGTCATGTAGGGTGATCTTGCAGTCTTTCATCGGCACCGCCTCCTTACGTCTTAGGTACCTCACCATGGATGCTCTGCCCCCTAGGCATATAAATGAGGCAAAGGGAGGTAGGCACCTTATCGATGACACTAGGATCTCTTACAACCCTAGCTTGTTACCATATGCTATCTTTACCCGTAACCCTTCAGACCAACTCGTCAGCTAAGACTGGTGTGCTGTCATCGTAACAGTAAAACTAAAAAAAATCTACATGCACACACCCTTATTGACCCGGAACCCACTACCCATGTCACATCTAGGGTTCTCATCCCCGAGGGTTATTAATATTTGCACCAACATGAATGTATACTATAATGGGTGCTAATGGAGTTTATCATTCATGCAATTATAACTTTCGAGAACAAGTTATCACAATATCATGAACACATAAATTAGGATGATCAAATGAATCTCACAAAAACAAAATCAACACATGTATACAAATTTATCCCCAAGCTATAGAACTACCCCCTATACATGGAATTCAAATATATCATTGAATTCCACATCTTAGGAACAAAGCAAAATAAAAACAAAAGAGAGAAAGAACATAGAGAGAAGAGAGAGTGTTTCTCTCTCTAAGTTGCTCTTCAAACTACAAAATATGATCCAAGACTTCTAACCCTAGTAGACTAAGGATATATTTATAGTAGTGGGGGATTGCGCCAAAAAATAGGTCCAAAATAGGCCAAAACCCTAATCAGCCGCCGCTGACATGGACCGCTGCGGATGGCACGCCCAAGCTGCTGGAGTGGCCTCGTGCCGGCGCGGTCCATCAAATCTGGTATGAGCCACATGATTTGTATTGGTTCGAGGCACACAATCGTGCACGACCGTGCTGGGTGCGATCCGCATGTGTGGTGTGACCCATCTCCTGGAGCTTCGTTCTTGCACCTCTGATATGCAGTCCGTGTTGTTTGGCACGGGCAATCATCAGAATCCTCATTTTGCTCAATCTTTTGGAACGTGCCACTTCATTCTTCACATCCAGCTGGCTGGTCTTGACATCTTGGGCTTGGAACAACGTGGACGTGTATAATGGGATGGTCTGTGCCCATACTTGGCCATTTTTGGAGTGAAAAAGGCACTTGAGCACACGATCTGTAGAGGTTGGCACTACCTATGCCAGATTTGGCACATCATGTGCTGCTTGGCACGACTCATGCCAAAAGTGCCATGGCTTGGGCCATATGTTGTGGCACGGGCCATTGGTGCTAGCTCTCATGCCAGCCATGAGCGATCTGTGCCTGCCAGTTACTTTTTCGCGCGACTGACTTCTTTGCAGCGCTATGGATGAACCGTTGGTCCAATTTGAGAGTTCTTGTAGTTTATTTTATAGTGTTCGAGAAGACGAATCCAATAAAACCAACCTCAAGGGCTGATTTTGATTGGATCATTCCCATAACTTGGTGCAACTCTTGGACAAAAATCCGTTGCTTCTTCTTTGGTTGTTTTAAACTTCAATGCCGCCTATCTTTAGCCCAATCCTTCTACTACCACGATGTAATGTCCGTGGCCTTCATCTACCACCATTCTAATGTGAATGGCCTTCAACATCTACTACCATCCTTGTGAATGACCTTCAATATAAAATATGATGGAAAGTATCCACGAGCGACCTAATAATGATGATCACAAGGGAAAATCTTGGTGCTCATAGATACGAGGTGTCCATTAGTACCAATTAAGTCTACAAAATGCAGGATTTAGACAACAAAACCAAACACGGTGTCTAAAACCCTTGTCATTTATACTCAACTAATGCTAGCAATCCAACATGAAAAAAAGCTAATTATTACGCCAAATGCATCGGTTAACGCACACATAATGATGCACATCAGACCCTCTACATTTAACCCTTTACTCGTCCTTGAGTAAATAAAGACAAAGAAAAGGATTAAGCGAAGTGTAACATGCAAGTATAAGTTAACCAAGACATTCAATTTATTTCTAAATTACCCTATTTCCCCAAAAGAAGCAAGAATCTCACAACTCTCACAATCCGTGAAGAACCTAAAGTAATCTAACCACCCAAAATAAAGTGAAGAAAAGGCAAGAAAATAAAGATAAGTGTTAAGCTAGCTTACTTTTCCCAAAAAGTTCCCCAAAAGCAATCAAAGAGTTGTCGCAAAAATAATCTACCAAGGAAATCCAAGAGTCGTCGACTTGGTTGTAACTAGGGATAACTCTAGATTCTCAACCTAGTTACAACCAAGGATGATGCAAATTTATCGTCAACCTAGTTTCTTTTTTCCTCTCAATTTCTCTCATTTTGCCTAGGAGCCCTTTTGGGCTTTCATCTTAGCTTTCACACATGTTGAGCTCACATTCTCACCTTTTTCCTCACAACCTCTCATTTTTTCCTAGGTTCGTAAACCTAGCTGGGCCTAACCTCTCATTTTTACCTAGGTCTTTCAACCTATCCAGGCTTTTCCAAATGTTTCCTAAGTTGCCCTTTCGGGTTTCCAACTTAGCCGGGTATATATATTTTTTCCATTGTTTCAATATTTTTCAATTTTTTTGGTATAGAAAAAATTTCTCCAAAAGAATTACACCACCAAAGTTTCTAAAAAAAACTATCCCAAGACAAGCTATGCATCCTACTAAGCAAGTCATACCACCGAATAAGCATCCAAAAACATCCCAAAACAAGCAAACACCAAAATCACCAAAGAACACCGAGGAATCCCAAGATGAAAACTTCCAAAGTTCTCACTACTATCTCCCCCACACTTAAACTACGCATTGTCCCCATGGACAAAAAGTAGAAACACACAAGTGAAGCCGAGAAGGTAATTGATGTGTCCATTTTATGTGCATATTTTAGTCCTTTTTGGGATCCCTTTTGTGCTCTTTTGTTATCAAGATCTTGTATTTTACCTTGACATTCTCTTAGGAGAGGTAAGAGTGACTTATGCTCTTTTACCTTTTTCTAAGTGGATTTTGTGTGAAAAAGGAAGAACATCGAGACTTGAAGATTAGAGACCATTGAAGATCACCTTTTGAAGAATTTGAAGATTAGCTTTGAAGATTGTAGACAAAAATAATTGAGGATTTTAAGGCAAGGCAACACAAGGGCAAAATTGGGCAGCCCGCCCCGGCGAGTCCATTCCCGCCCGGGCGGGAGCTTGCTACACTTTTGGTTTTTTCTTTTCTTTTCCTCTCTCTTGTACTATAAAAGGAATTTTTGGCCACCCACTTCATGTCCTTATCCTCTTGGCCAAATTTCCTCTTCAAAGAACCCTAGGTTCTTCATCTTTTTCATCCTTTCTCTCTTTATTTCTCTATACATTTGTTTATGGATGTTAGTATGATTTGTATTAGCTAATCTAGTTCTTGGGAGCAATTGACCAAGGCTTCCAAGTCCATGTTTTAAGAACAATTTGTAGCTTATTTGATACTCTTACTATCATGCATTTATGGAGCATTGAATGTATTTGTTAATGTCATTAATGTTCTTGAAAGCTTGAGTATATGAAGTACTTGTATGATATGCTTGTTAGGGTTTAGGAAAATGGGTTATTTTCCCCTTTTCTTGATAGGAATCCAAGAGTATGATTTAGGGCTTTTGATTGTGTTGATGGATTGATAATTACTAGACGAATATGATAATGTTGAACTCTTTGTCATATTCGTTTCCTGTAGCAAATAAGAGAAGTCTATAAATGTCGATCGTTCTTGACTAATCTTGTGTAAATGCACGAATTGGTTAAATGCTTAGACACGGTGTACTGTTTATAAGTGTTTCCAAGCTTGTTGATTCTTCATGCTCAATACCATAAATGGGATACTTTTAGTCGTGTTTCGAATAAGGGAGTCATTGGTGAGGTTTGACAAGAGATATCGAATTCACTCTTGCAAACTACTATCTAAGAAGGATAGAAGTTTAGTCTTCAAACAAGTAGTAAAAGTAGCAAATAGTTTGCATGTTCAATGATGGATAAGAGGCTTGGAAGTGGAAGTCAATTGCGCCCAATGTTTCGTTAATTGTTGGTTTAATCACCCTTTAGTTGCTGTTGCATGATTAGCATAGTTCTCTTGCTTTGCTAATTTTTGTCTTTCAATTTGATAATTCAGGATAAAAAACCAACCAAACCTGCATTTTTTACATGCTTTTATATGTATTTATATATGTGTATGCCTAGTATGTTTTCCCCTACGAATAACCCCCTCACCGAGTTTCAAGGTCAATGGACAATGTTTGAAGCTTTACCATGAGAATTTTGTGCCGGAGAAGGGAGAGAAATTTGAGCTCCTCAATCTGGTTTGTGAGTAAGCTCCAAGAAGGGGAGTAAGTTGTGCCAACGACGTTAAATAAACTTGGTTTTGATCATCCATATCGTCATTCGTGACTTTTCATCGAGGTTATGTCATTTTAATTTTTATTGTTATTTTTCATTGTTTTAATTTATTTTATTTCTGTCAAGGTTGTGTTTTTCCATGATTTTGTAGCAAAATAGGTCGAGCATTGGAGAATCGGCGATAATTTTGGAACGGAAAAATTAGCTTTGTAAATGTTGAAAAAAAGGGTATTAGAGCAGGGGAGATGGCCATGAGAAGCTGGGAGTTCTCCCGCCCACCAGGCTCCCGCCCGCGCGATAGGCACGGGAAAAATCTCTGAAGTGGAGCTGGGACACCCACCGCACATGCGAGAACAAGCCGCCAGCGTGAAAATTCTCTCTGGAGAGAAAAAAGGGCGCAGCCCTTCTCCGGAATACCGGGACCGATTTTCTTCCAGTTTCTCTCCTACGATTCAGAGTTTTCGGCGAGGAATCTGACATTAATGTTGGATTCCTCGCCGGGCATCTTTCACGGTATGATTTGTGCTTGAATTTGAAGATTTGATCTTTGGATCTGGAGGTTTTGGGTGAAGATCAGACTTTTCGATCTTGAAGTTGTTGATGAAGCGTATTTGATGAAGATCTACCATTGTTCCAAGTAAGTTTTAATCTCTCGTTGATAGATCTAATCTGGATGATTGATGAGGGGTTTGTTTATGATGAATCTGTGTGGATTTGTATGGAAGATTATTTGTTTATGGTGGTTAGTCAATGTGATGTTCATGTTGGATTGGGAGTAGAGATGAATTTGAAGCATGAATTTTTTAGTATTTGGAAGAGTTCATGATGGATCTGTTGAGAGGGCATTCATGTGATCAAATGCCCCACTGTCCATGATTGTCTGCTTTAATTGGAACTTCGACCAGATTGCTATGTTTCATGCCAAGAATTTGAATTTATTTTCTTGACTGATGAGCACTCATGTGGGATTCAAGATTTTGGGTGTTTGAATGTTATTGTTTAATGGGGTTGATGGTTTGGGATTAGTCGGATTCAAGAAAGATGTTAGAGATAATTGGTTTAACTGGAATCATCAACGACGATAGGCCCAAGGTATTTTCCTCGTTGCTTCAATCTCATGATAATGTTCAGATCTAGATGAATGGAGGAGCAGATTTTTCGTAAAGGTTGGATTATTTGGATGATGATTGTTAGAATTTTCCGGTCGGGTTCGCCGAAAAAATACTTTTTCCGGTGGGTTATAATGCGTGTTATGCTTTGAAGGATTCGGTCCATTTTGTTATGCATTACCTGATCGGAAAAGTTGTTGGAAATTTTGGTTTGAATTAAAATTGGAGGTTGGTTTTTCGGATTTTCCGATCGGAGGTCGCCGGAAAAACGATATTCCGGCGATGGACAAGCATGAAATTGCCTCGGTTCTCTGGCCTTAGATTCAGATTCGTATTTGTTCATGTTTGGGATGCATCTTAGGGCTGGAAAAGAGAATTACGGAGTGTTGATTGTGTTGTTTTTGCTCGCCGGAAAAAAGCATTTCCGGCAAGGAGAAAGGTGTTTGTTTGGCCGGATTGCACATGCTCGGTTTTGGAGTGGAAGCTCCTTGTTGTTGTTGCTAATTCCGTCCGAAATTGCACAAGGGAAGATGGCCAGATTTTGATAGAATTTTTTTTGCAAAATTGTTGCGGATTCCAGCAAAAATTTCCAGATTTCGGCAACTCTCCGGCGCCGAAAAATCGCGAGTCCGGTGAGGAACCCGCTTGGGCGCCGCCGGGTCAGAGTACCCAATCAGGAAAATCGGGTCTAAGCAAAACTAGGGTTTAGACCTGGTCTGTGGCGGTGCGGGTCATATGACCCGCTAGGAGTCGCCTGGGTCAACAAACATGAAGCCCTAGAGGTTAGACGGTTTGGGCCGAGAAGCTGGGCTAGAAATATTAACATCCCTGGGCTAATTCTGGGCCAAAAAAGAGGAGCTTCTTGCGGATTCAATTCGGGTCAAGGTTATGACCCGAGTCTAACCTGGTCTAGGGCATCTCACACGAGGCGGCGGCTGCGGTTTAGTTGAAACCCTAGCATAAGGAACTGGGCCGGGCTGCTGGGCTGAAATGAGAAGCTATTGGGCCGTTTCACCTAGCTGCTGGGCCGAATAAATGAAATGAAATCTGGGTCCTCTTATAACCTAGTTTAAAACCGGATGAAGGAACCGGGTCACGCGGAAGTTGATATGGGCTAAAATAAAAGGCGCTTCTTGGGCCAAGGCTGTTGGGCCGTTTATTTTGCAGCGGGGCGAAATGGTTATTTGCGGACCGGGTCAGCTTATAACCCGGTTACCGCCCGGGTGAAGGAACCGGCCGGGTCACGCGGTTTGTGACCTGGACCGTGCTGCTGGGCTGAAAGCCTGGTGCGGCTGAGCTGAAATAACAATTGCTGGGCCAAAAACGTGGAGCTGCTGGGCTGAAATACCAAGTGGCTGGGCAAAGGAAAAAATAACTCATGTGGGCCGAAATCAAGGTACTTTGGGCCTAATTCAAATAGCGAATTTTCAGCATACATGCATTATTGTTGGGCCGATTTTTGGCCTCTATTTTGCGGGTTTTTTGTGGAGTTTTGGCCTTCTCTTTGGGCTAAAATTGTATTGGGTGGATAATTGCATATTTTTCACTTCGAGGGTCGGAGAGCATCCTTTCTACATTTGGTTGCACGGGTATAGGAGTTGGGTAGCGGGTTAATTAATTAGCGTACGCGAATTTAATTAACCCACTGCTAGTTGTTACTTGGAATTGACGATCATTTTGTGCTCTATGCTCGCGCTACACTTTTGTGTTAAATTAGCATAAAGCTGTCCATTTGCTCAAAATGGAGTAGGCGATTACATAATCGCCGGGCTTGACACACGCCGTATAAGTTGTGTCCGTTCTCTCCATCCTTAAGAGGGATATTTTTAGAGGGATTCACAAGAGCTATTGGCACTGCCTATGACACTCTTGCCCTCTAAATTAGTCTCGGTTCATACCACGAGAACGTTTGAAGGCCAATAACACCCCTCTATCTTCACCTTAGGGGTGTATATGGTAGAAGCTGCTCCTCCTTTGGCGGTCCTAGCTTCATTCGGATTCAGCACCACCAGCACATCATGGCGACCATTCAAGACCTGAGTACACCACACTCGGCTGCACTTTTTGTCTACCACTGGCGTCTTCTTCATTACTTTTCTTCAAGACCCGAGACCCGAGTCTCGGCTGCGATGAGGTTTTCATATGAAGAGCCAGTACACATTTCTGGTTGCTATGTATAGGTCCAGATTTCCACATCTGGACTTGCAGTTATTTTCCCCTAGGCTTAGTACTTTAGGGTTAGCATTTCTTTAAAAATAATTGGGGGGGGGGGGGAAGGGGGGTACTCATTTGGGTACCCCACCTCCCCCTCCCCGCCGCATCTTTTTTCCCTAGGTTCTTAGCCTAGGGTTGGATTATGTTTCGTATTTTGTATTTGGTAGGGCTCTTTTAGGGCTCTACCGTGGGTTCCACAGTCTATACTATTTACCTATTTACGACGAGCCGCCAGCGCGACTTGCGCTAGCACTGCTCATGGGCAAATTTTTTTTCTTCTTCTTTTTTTATTTTCCCATCCTTTCTTCCTATTTTCTTCTCTTATCCATTTCCTAATTTCAAGAACTCCCTCTTCTCCATTTCCAAATTTCACCATTTCTAGCCAATATCCATCCTCTCCACCAACATTCCACACTTACCCACCATCTTGCACTCCTCTCCACTCATCAAATCCATCCTTCAACCCATTAAATCTTCAAATCCCTAACTTTTTGGGATTTTTGTTCTTGGCTTGAATTGGTCACTTGGGGGGCAACTAATGGCTTGGACTCACTTGGAAATGTGTTCTCCCCAGTCATCCTCTCACAATCACGGTAAATTTACATCTCCTACAAATTGCCATTGTGATTGGTGTAGAATTTTTCGAAGAATTTGGTGCTTATATTGGGGGTGGTTTGAGATTGGAGTATTGTTACTTAGTTGATTTGAGATGTTGAAATTTTTGTGATGATGTGTTAATATTGTCAAGTTCTTGTTGGATTCTTGGAGCTATTTTTCTTTTGGGACTTGGTGGAATTTTTTTCTTAACCACTAGAAGTACTTTTGTGAAGAATTGTTTGTGGTGGTGAATGGTATTGTGAAGCATTGCTTGTTGTGGTGAGTGATTACTTTTAGAACCCTATTTCTTGTGGTGTTTGTTGTATTGTGATGAGAACTCATTGCCCTGAAAAAGTGACACAATCATGATGGTGCGAGTTTCTCTGCACCCCCTAGGCATTTCACGGGGAAGTGTATGGGGTTAAAGCGCATTACGGGAAAGTTTGCAAGAAGGTGGGACTTGCTTATTGGCCAGCCTATTCAAGAAACAAAAATTTGTTGTGGTGAAGCTATGTATGTGCTTGGGCTAAGACAATCGGTCAAAATTTTTCTATCCAAGGCTGGGGTTGAGATGATTCATGGCCAAACACTCTCTAATATACGAGAGGTACACACTAGAGTTCTTCGCTACCATAGAAAAACACCAAGACCGAGTGGATCATTATGGTAAATGTGTACCATATATCACCTTCCGCTTGAATGATGTGAACCATGAAGTGAGCTACACTGAGTTGAAGATGGCTTTTGGGTGTGACTATGAGTACAATAGAGGGTGTGAAACCACTTATGATTATAATGATGCCGAATTTTGGCATATCAAAACCAAGAGGGCCCGGACGGGCAAAGATAGGAGCTCCTAGATTTTACACCCCACATTGCACTACACTCACCATCTATTGACCTCAACCTTCTTTTGCAATGGCAAACCAACACATGCCCCTGCTGAACACATAAAGTCTCTTTGGTCAATGACAAGAGACGATATAGGCCACCCGGATTGGGTAGATGTTTGGGTAACAAAATGCTGTGCAAAAACCACCAAATTAGATCGAAGAGGTGAACTCTCCATGGGTGGTATGGTTAAGATGTTAGCCGAGCATTTAAACATCCAAGCACCGGAGAGTCTTTCGAGACTAGGCCTACTGGACTCTTACTTTCTATCATGCAAAAGGCTATCTGAATCTAACATGCTAGCAGTCACTGATAATTTTGAATATATTTGGTTATATGGGAGAAAAGTGAAGATCATGGATCTTGATAACCAAGAGAGGACAAACCTTGAGGAGGACACCCCAGTGGAAGCATTGTGCATCGAGCTGGACTTGGCATACAAGACTGCTTTTGAGACGGAATTGAACCGCAATTCCGCTGCCACTCCACATGTAGTTGGTATTCATAACAACACACCTTCACTTTAAAATTCCTTTTAATATTTGCTTCATGAGGTGTGTGGCCTTCAAGAGGACTAAAATGCCTTCCATCGAGCCCAAGTGAAGTATAATGTTCGTGCCAACAGGTAGATAATCTCTATGGCGGATGACATTGAAAACCTTTGAATGTGGATCCACCACTTGATCGGTTGTGAATCCACGATAGTCCCTAGCAATGATGAAACTCAGAGGAGATGCCATGAGGAGGAAGATGATTGAGAGGTCCAATACCGCCAATAATCTTTGGGAGAGTTATCGCATCAATAGTTGTAAGTTATTTTTCCTTTGTCCTTATACTTGAAACTTATTGCCTTAGGTGTTTTACATTGAAGGAACGTATGATTTTAAGTGTGGGGAGGGGGGGGGGGGGTTAATGATTTACATGTATATAATAAGCTACTTTTGATTGAAAAAATATGGAAAAAATAGAAAATGAAAAAAAAGAATTCCACTAAGTTGAAAACCTGAGAGGGAATCTTAGGCAATATTGGGGGTCTGGATAGGTCAAAACCCCGAAAGGGAGACCTAGGTAAAAATGAGAGGCTAAATGTGCAAAAAAAGGTGAGATATGAGCTAAAGAAACATGATGTGTGGCTAGGATGAAAACCCGAAAGGGATCCTAGGCAAAATGAGAGAAAGAGAGAAACAGGAAGAATGTTATATGTTCACTCATTTGCTGGCGTTGGAGTCATAAGGTAAAAGTGGCCATATGGATGGATCAGGTAGCATGACATCTTAAGACCTCTTGAGATTGGGAAATTTAGCGGGGAAAACGAAGTAAGTTATGAAATTCTTGATTGTTGATATACTTCATTTTTAGGATGATATATTAGTATAAATTGGAGTATGTGTTTGAGTTTCATGTATGCTATTAACTTCACCTTGTACCATTGGATTTGAGATTGTCAATTCAGGATTTGGAGATGTTTTAGGGATATCAATGAATTGATAGGTTGATATGGTTTGGGTGGATTTAGGAATGGGGGTTGTGGGAAACTTTTCATTTAATCTTAACGTTGGGATGTGTGATATTGA
Organism: Rubia yunnanensis; assembly: GCA_037428765.1. Classification (NCBI taxonomy): domain Eukaryota; kingdom Viridiplantae; phylum Streptophyta; class Magnoliopsida; order Gentianales; family Rubiaceae; genus Rubia; species Rubia yunnanensis. The sequence continues at coordinate 78,668,166 of CM075065.1, forward strand.
GAGTTTTGTGAAGTATTGACTTGGGGGAATAATAGATAGGATGTGGATACGTCAATTCCTTCGTGCGCTTTGATCTTTTCTTACTCGAGGGCGAGCAAGGTTTAAGTGCAGGGAGGTTTGATGTGTCCATTTTATGTGAAAATTTTAGTACTTTTTGGGATCACTTTTGTGCTCTTTTTCTATCAAGAGCTTGTGTTTTACCTTGAAATTCTCTTGGGAGAGGTAAGAGTGACTTTACCCTCTTTTACCTTTTTCTAAGTGGATTTTGTGTGACAAAGGAAGAACCTCAAGACTTGAAGATCGGAGACCATTGAAGATCACCTTAGACTTTGAGTACTTGAAGACTATCTTTGAAGATGGAAGACAAAAATAATCGAGGATTTGAAGGCAAGGCGACACAAGGGTGAAAATTGGTAGCCCGCCCGGGCAAGGCCATTCCCACCAGAGCGGGAGCCTGCTAGACTTTTTGTTTTTGCTTTTATTTTCCTCCCTCTTGTACTATTAAAGGAATTTTTGGCCACCCACTTAATAAACTTATCCTCTTGGCCTAATTTCCTCTTCAAAGAACCCTAGGTTCTTCATCTTTTTCATCCTTTCTCTCTTTATTTATCTATGCATTTGTTTATAGAGGTTAGTATGATTTGTATTAGCTAATCAAGTTCTTGGGAGCAATTGACCAAGGCTTCCAAGCCCATATTTTAAGAACAATTTGTAGCCTATTTGATACTCTAACTATTATGCATTTATGGGGCATTGAATGTGTTTGATAATGTCATTAATGTTTTTGAAAGCTTGAGTATATGAAGTACTTATATGATATTCTTGTTAGGGTTTGGGGGAAATGGGTTGATTTACCCTTTTCTTGGTAGGAATCCAAAAGTATGATTTAGAGCTTTTGATTGTGTTGATGGATTGATAGTTGCTAGATGAATATGACAAATTTGAATTCTTTGTCATGCTTGTTTCTTTTAGCAAATGAGAGAAGTCTATAAATGTCGATTGTTCTTGACTAATCTTGTGTAAATGCATGAATTGGTTAAATGCTTAGACATGGTGTAGTGTTTATAAGTGTTGCCAAGTTTGTTGATTCTTCGTGCTTAATGCCATCAATGGGATACTTTTAGTCATGTTTCAACTAAGTGAGTCATTGGTGAGGTTTGACTAGAGATGTCGAATTCACTCTTACAAACTACTATCTAAGAAGGATTGAAGTTTAGTCTTCACAACAAGTAGTGAAAGTAGCAAATAGGTTGCATGTTCAATGATGGATAAGAGGCTTGGAAGTGGAAGTCAATTACGCCCAAGCATCCATTAATTGTTTCTTTAATCACCCTTTAGTTGTTGTTGCATGATTATCATAATTTTCTTGCCTTGCTAATTGTTGTCTTTCAATTTTATAATTTAGGATAAAAAACCAACCAAACCCCCCCTTTTTATATGCTTTTATATGTATCTATATATGTATATGCCTAGTATGTTTTCTCTTATATATGTTTAAACACTTAAAAAGATTCCTCTTCTCGTGGACGACCCCGACTTGCCATTATCTACTTAATTATAGATAGAAACCATCAGGGCTTATAAATATTAATTTTGAGAGGTATGGTGATGACCTCCCAGTAGTAGCACTTACACTTATGGCCCCAGAGGGCCCTTTTTGTATTGCATCTCCTTGTCATTCTCAAAGTACCCCATCGCTTGAATCATGGCCTCCATGGACTCCGATCTAGCGCTAAAAACTCCCAATTGCGATTTCATGCTACCTACCGCGAGAACAACTTCTTGAATAGCTTGGGTAGAACTCGCAAGTTGTTCCCAAGCATATGCAATCAGTTTAGGATGTTCGCGGGTAGGGTAGCTCGGCTAGGCGGGGCCTTAGAAGAAGTCTTACCATCCACCTTCTCAATCTCTATCTCTGGGTTGGATAGAACTCGGTAAAATTACTTCTCAAATCATGGGCCAGGCTCAAGGAACAAATCATCCAAACTCGTCTCGTGGGTAATGGTGGCATGCTCTGTCTGAGGAAGGATCATGAAATTACAAGTGGTTGCCCCGCCATATAGCCACACAAAATAGTCCTCAGAAGTTGTAGGTGCTATCATGGATGCTTATGCCAACTTCTCAATGGTGTACTTCGTTCCCGATCTCCCAAAGTTGGCCAATGTAGGCAAAGTGACTGGATGTCCCAAATATAACGCCAAAAGCCCTACCATGCCACCCATCAAAATCTTTCCACTTTTTCTCTCCCCTATCGCTGTGCATTCCTGTACAAAAGGCCCCACTAAGTTTGGGTAGAAGTTACCCTCAGGAGTCATTTCCCAACGGCAATGAACATCCAAACCCGGGCACTGCGTTAGCTCCCTATGACAAAACACACCCATCGCTAGAAACATTTGGACATAACGTAGTGCCAGATGAACTATAGTAGTGCTTTTGCACAATTTCTTCCGGTTTGTCCCTGTCAGTTGCCTCCAAAATTCCCAAGGAAGAATGGCAACCCTTGTTGATGTGTCTTCAAAACATTTCTATTATACCTCCACCCAAAAGCATGAGCCACCTCCTTGTGTGTCATTGTATACTCTTTGTCACCCAAATGAAACTTGATAACCCGATGTCCATCGACTTCCGTGACTTGCCATAAATTAGCTGGGAGCTCCAAAGTCCATTGGATGTAAGTCTTCGAGTGCTTCTCGAGGAACCTCTCTAGGCCTACCAGTCCTAATAGATATGTAACGGGCTCTAGTAAGCCTAGAGCCTCCAAGGTGCTTTTGCACGCAAATCCAGTCTCTAATATGTTCCTCTTTGGCTCCCTCAAATACCTCCACCTCCAAGATGCAGTACCGGAGGTGTTGGTCAATCCCATGAATTCTTTAGTCACAAATGCGGGGTTGCAAAGAAGGGCAGTTACCGGCTCGTGGTTTGCTCCCTTTGTCGGTTTCTTCCCTTTCTCACCCCGTGAAGACTTCCTTTTCTCCGACACACTCTTTTTCGGAGACATCCTAACACAATGAAGGAAAATGTGGTAATGTGATAATAACCAAGGGTATGCCCACAATATCATTCAAAAAGATAATTCCTCCTAAATAGCCTAGTCATTTCAAATCATGATAATCTCAACATGAAGACAATTGAAACAAGAACATTCTTACTAAACAATAACTCATGGAAATTCATATCCCATCAACATGATCATGCAATCAAGAATCATCCCTCCTAAATCACTCAACATATGAAGAACATATCATCCAAGCATAATATCACATCAACCCACCCAAACTTTATTGAGGGAAAAACATCAAATTTTCAAGTTCACCAAGAGTATGTGTGAGTGAGTGTTTCTTGAAAAGCTTGGATGAGTCAAATGACTCAATTAGGTAGAAGAATGTACCAAGGATCTAAAAATTCAGCAAAGGTGATAAGGAGGAGAGGTACAATTAAGATAATGATGGAATTTTGAAAATAGCAAATTAGGGGATAATAGTACCAATCAATTTAATTACAAGGAATGTTGGAAGTAATATTTGCATAAAAAATCCTAAGGAATAAGGGAATTTCAAAATTTGTGAACAAAAAATGCAATATTTAGTTTAAAATTCAGAATTTTTTAAAATTTGCATTTTTTGAACAATTTGACTGCTCAAATGGGGTGACAACACATATACCCTCATGTCAAGGGTATCTATGCGGCCCCCCTCATGCCAAGGTCATTTGGAACAGATCGTATCGCTTGGAACGGCCCGTGCCAAAACCTGGCATGAGGCCCCTCGTGACACCATGCTAGGACACGAGTCGCATCGCTTGAAATGACTCGTGCCAAAATTTTGATCCTTTTCCTTAGTTTTTCCCTCTTCTTGCAAAAAAAAACTATGTCACCCATCAAACTTAATTCCATCCAAACAAAATCATGAGACTCAAAGTTCATATTAACAAATTAACAAGAGTTTCATCTCAAAAATCCCCATCACAACTAAAACATGCAAAATCTATCTAATCAAAATCACAAAACCAAATCGATAAGAAACACCGTACATTTATTGTTGTTCTCATGACTTATTTCTTTTTCATGCATTTTAGTTAGAACAACCTACCGTTTGGTTTTTGGAATTGCCATCGGCGACTGCACCCACGATGACATTATTTGGAGAGGTCTTCACAACGTGTCACCCTTACCTTTAGATGCCTCATCCGTCATAGAAGATGAACTTCCTTACCTTGCTATTGTTGAGTCCGTAGACATCACTTTGGGTCTAGGAGTAGGTTGAGGGTGTTTTAAGCCTTCGATACTCTTCATTTCCCATTGCATGTTTGTGAGCACAGAAAAGCATTCTAACACAGATATGTCATCACTAGAATCATGCAATATAAAGGGCTCGTCAACACTATCATCATCAATAAGGGATTCATCCAAATATTCATTTTCATTTGTCATGCAAGAAGTTTCACATAGATCATTCTTATCACATAGGGTTACACATTTGTACACAAAAGATGAATTAGACGAATCATACCTAGACTTATAGATGTCAAATCCTACCTTGTCCATATCATCTTCTAGGGTTAGGTTCCCAAATGGACATCGATTTTAGTCCTTTACTTTTTAAGGAATGGTCTCCCCAATATGATTGGGAGTGCGCTTCCATCATGCGCCACGTCAAGGACATAAAAGTCTGCCGGAAACACCAACTTGCCAACCTGCACCATCATATCCTTTACTAGCCCACGAGGGCTAGCTTGGGAGTGATCGGCGAGTTGGACATCACTCTCCCTAAATTCACCAATATCTAGGCGTTCAAAAGACTAGATGGGATCACATTTATGAATGCTCCTAAGTCTATCATAACATTCTCAACTAGTTTTCCACCTAAGGAGATAGGATAGAGAGCATCTTGGGGTTGCCACATTTCTTGGGCAAACTTTTGTGGTTTAAAATGACGACTCCCCCAATTTTTAAATGTTCTACCTTCTAAGTTGGTCTACTTCTCTTTTTTGTGCATGCAACTTTAAGAAATTTAGCATACGATGGCACATCTTCAATGATATCTACAATATGGATTGTTACCTTGACCCTTTTGAAGATTCTTCAAATGCTTGCATCATTGGTCGCTACCTTTGGCCTTCCCCTCAAAGCATTTGGAAATGGCGGTGGGATAGTCACTTGTGCCTCGGGCGGTGGTAGCTCCTTGGAAGGCGCTTCCTTGAAACCAATTTCATTCTCCTCAAAATTTTCCTTGTTAGCCTTTAATACCCCATCATTCTCTTGCAACACCTTATTCTCGGACTCAAACTTCCTTCCCATTTCTCAACTTGAGTGCGCTCATGTTCTTTGGATTAATCTTCAGTTAGGAAGTGAGCTTCCATGAATCGTTTGCCTCATGTTGACTCACTGAGGTGGCAAGTTTCCCGACTTGGACTTCAAGACTTTCAATACTAAAAAAGGCCCTAATGCCAAGATATTCAATTTAGGGCTTTTTCCTTTCTGTGAAAACCTCATGCTTCTTCCCCAATTGGCTGATGGCTTCCCAAATCTCTTCCCGGTTCAACTTGTAAAGAGAGGTGTGGTTGTTGGAAGGACTCTCACCCCTTAGATATGGTTGAGGTGGATCTTGCCCATCTTTATACCTTTAGGCTTGGTTCTCCTCCCTCAAAAAAAAATTTGGATGGTCCCGGTACCTTGGGATGAATGAGCTTGCATAGGGATCCTGCCTTGCTTCACCTTGGTTCCCTCAGAACCCTGTGGTTGTTGACCTCTAGCAAACTGCTGCCTATTCCCATTGTTGTATTCCATAGTCTTCACCTCTTGTAAGTCTTCTGCTACTTTGGAACACGTCTCGGTGTGATGGTCAAGGTTGTATACTCCACACACTTTGACTTGATGAATCTTCCCTCTTAAGAGCTCTTTCATCATGGAAGCAAGACCTTAGACTTCCTCTTCTAACTTAGAGAATTGAGAGGGTTCATCCAAGACCTTAACCCATAACCTTATGCCAAACCATTCCATTGGCCATTTCTTCATAAAGAGCCATCGTGCCCTTCAAACTTTTGTTGGCGGTTGATCCATTACATGCTGAATTCATAATCCGCATGTCTTCATCACATAACCCTTCAAAAAAAGTAGTAAACTAGGTCTCTCTCCTTGAAAGGATGGTATGGACAGCTTGCCAATAACCTCTTGAAACACTCCCAGTAGTCATAAAGGAACTCAGTAGTCAATGTGTGGTATTAGATAGATGCTTCTTCAGTTCAGCGGATTTGGATGCCAGAAAGTACTTCTCTAGAAATATTCTCTTCTTATCCATCCAGGAGCCTATACAGCCGGGGGGTAAATAGTACAGCCAAACCTTAGCCCCATCTTGAAGAGAGAATTGAAATGCACTAAGGTTATAGTCATTCTCCGAAACACCCGAAGGCTTTATGTATGTATAGACCAAGTGGAACTCCGATGAGTGCTTGTTTAGGTCTTCCCCTGCTATACTGTGGAAGGTGGGAAGATAGTGGGTTATTCCACTCTTCAACTTGTAGCTCACGTTCAGTGGCAATGGAAGGGGGGACATGATACATAATGACTGACTCTCCAAATTAGGGGCCATGAGCTCCCTCGATGTTCTGTTATCCTCCACCATCTCTAACGGCTCTTCTACAACCAAAACTGGTCTAGGTTGAACCACTACTTTTGTTCTCTGCTTCCTTTGTTTCTGACTACCTGTGTTTTCAGTCAGGTAATGAAAAACTCCTAAGTTTGTGGCACGAGTATGTACTATAACTAGGGGTTAACAGTACCTTACCAAAGGCAACACTAGCAAACAGATTAAAGGCAACAAGATTACTATCAGAAAAGGTTAAATCAACAAAAATAAACAAAACAAACAAAGAAAAAAATAATGCGATACTAACTACTCAGTTAACGTGTTATGCTAATTGAAAATAAAACTTGACTAGCATCCCCGTTAATGGGGACAAAATTTGACCCACCTACACTCGGTGACGTTAAGTAGCTAACCCGAGTGAAGGCCAAGGAAGGCCAAAGATAGAATTCATAGTTCTGCACCTAACTCACTACTAAGCTACCTACAGGGTAGTTGGTAGCAAGCCCAAGTATGTCTACAGAGATGTTAGGGCCTAATAGTCAATTAACACAACCAAGAACGGGTCGTCAATCTGTCATGCTGCTAGGAATAGATAGTATAGTAAAATGGGGAGGTTTTTGGGTTTTCCAACTAACTACAAACATAAAGGTAAAACATAAGTAAGCTATATAGATAGACACTTAGGAAATATTTGCGTAATATTGTTGATTATATATTCCGATCCTTGATTCAAACATGTAAGACATCAATAACCTAATTTAGTGCTCATAACACATGGTGTGGTCGATGGTTAGCACTTCCCCATACCTGTCACGTAGGGTACTCTTGCAATCTTCCATCAACACCACCTCCATAATTAGGAGAGTGCAACAACGGCCCGAACATTGCGCAGATATGTTTCTCTATCGTACGATTACATCCCGGGTACTACACCACATATGCTCTACCCCCTAGGCCTATAAATGAAGCAAGTGGATGTTGGAGCCTTATCGATGACACTAGAACCTCTTACAACCCCAGATTTCTACCATATGCTATCTCTAACTGAAACCCTTCAGACCAACTCGCCAGCTAAAACTGGCGTGTTTTCATCGTAATGGTAAAACTCAGAAAAGATTTACATTCACACACCCACGTGAACCCGAGCCCCGCTACCCATATCACATTCAGGTTTTTCTTCCCCGGGGGGTATTAATATTTGCACCAACAATAATGTAAACTAGAATGTGTGCTAATGGAGTGTGTCATTCATGCAATTATAACATTCAAGAACAGGCCATCATAATATCACAAGCACATAAATTAGGATGATCAAATGAATCTCACAAAAACATAATCAACACATGAATACAAATTTATTCCCAAGCTATAGAAACTACTCCCTAGATATGAAATTCAAATATTTCATTGAATTCCACATCTTAGGAACTAGATAATGGCAAGTCGGGGTCATCCACGAGAAGAGGGATCTTTTCAAGTGCTTAAACATATATAGGAGTTGATGTGTCCATTTTAGGCGCATTATTTAGTAGTATTTAGGATCACTTTTGTGCTCTTTTATTATCGAGAGCTTGTGTTTTACCTTGAAATTCACTTAGGAGAGGCAAAAGCAACTTTGCACTCTTTTACCTCTTTTAAGTGGATTTTGTGTGACAAGGGAAGAACACGGAAGCAACGGAGACCAGAAGACATTGAAGACTATACTTTCGAAGACTTTTGGATACTCACTTCGAAGACATGAAGACCGGAGGCCGTTGAAGACCATTTTTGGAGCCGTTGAAGACTTGAAGATCGAGAGGGATGGCTATGAAGAAGACAAAGAAACAATGTAGAACTCTGGCTCCCGTCGCGACACCGTCGCGACACCATCGCGAGTCGGGACATCGTCGCGAGTCGCGACGAACACCGTCGCGAGTCGCGACGAACACCGTCGCGAGTCGCGACGAACACCGTCGCGAGTCGCGACGAACACCGTCGCGAGTCGCGACGAACGGGCGGCCAGAAATCAACTTTATCTTCTTCTGACTATAAATACTACTCTCTTTCTTCTTCTTCTTCAGTTTTGCTCAGCCCACGTTTTCTCTGGTTTTTGGGCGCAAACCGTAGGTTTTTCTTCTTCTTTCTTTTCTTAGCTTTCTCTTAGTTTGATTATGTCTTTTGTTGTTGTTCTAGAGTAGTTCTTGTTCTTGGGAGCAAAGGATTGAAGCTTCCATTATCTATGTAGCAAGAACTCATTTCTATCTATCTATTTGATGTTTTTGCTATTGTGCTCTTATTGTGTTTTGAATGTTAATTGTTGATTGCATTGATGTTGTTGAGAGCTTGATGATATGAATGCTTGTATGAATTGCTAGCTAGGGTTTGGGGGATTTGGGTTAATTTCCCCCCTGTTCTTGTTAGGAATGTATGAGTGTGAATTAGAGCTTTTGATTGTGTTAGTGTGTTGACAATGTGCTAGACGAATGTGATTGATGTTGAACTCTTCGTCATGTTCGTTTGTGTAGCAAACGAGAGAGTCATATGCTCGTGGATGAATGTGCGTTGCACGTTCATCCAATCTCGTGTAATTGCATGAATTGGTTTAATGCTTAGTCACGGTGTAGTGGTCATAGGCATTGCCAAGCTTGTTGGTCCTTCGTGCTAAATGCCACCAATAACACCTTGAGTCGTGGTCGCGACTCGGGAGTCATTGGTGAGGTTTGACGAGAGATGTCGAACTCACTCTCGCAAACTACGAACTAAGAAGGATAGGAGTTTAATCTCCACGACAAGTAGTTGAAGTATTGAATAGATGATTTAAATTCATTCTTGAAGCATTTGTTATTTGGCGTTTATGCATTCTTGACGGTGTGTTTCACTGCATGTGTGCCATGAGTGGTTTGAGCATAGGTAGTGCTTGTGTGGTTGAATTGTTTAGGTGTAGGAACGTGACGAATTCCGTAGCGCCTTTGCATGAAGATCTATGAGCATGAACTTAGAACTCCTTGTGATGTGTGTGTTGTGGTATTTGCTAGATGGGGTGTGTGAGTGTTGGGTCATGAATGCTATATGATGGAATGTGTGAATGATTCGATGAACTACATTAGATGTGGAAGTGGATATCCGTTGCCCCCAAGGCATTTTATCTTTGTAGTTTAAAACCCCTTTTCTTAGTTTCGTTTGATGATTAGCATAGTCACTTGACGTTGCTAGTTATCTTTGTTAACTTAGGAAACCAACCAACCAACCCCCCCCCTTACTTGCTTTTAAGTGTGTGTATATATATATTTACTCCTAGCCTAGTATCAACCATTGTGTGCTTAGACGCTCAGGAAGATCCCTCTTCTCTTTGGACGACCCCGATTTGCCACTATCTACCTAGTTGTAGAAAGTAAGCATTGAGGGCTTATAAATTATCTTTTGGCGCGCGGGCACGACGACCGCCCGCGCCTGTCAAAATGGCGCCGTTGCTGGGGAAGAGGCGTTTATTCTAAAGTATTTAGGTGTATTTGGTTGTGTATTAGCTAGTTGTTTTTATTTTCCACTACTTGGTGGTTGTTTTTGTTCGGAGTAGGTATTGCTTGAGTTCTTGGTGATTTATTTTATCGAGAATCCTTGCACTATGATTCCAAATTTTTGAAAAAAAAAAAAATTTAATGGAGCGTCTCACCTTGAGGGAACTCATGATGAGAAGAGAGGCGCAACAAGCAAGGTTTTGTAGGATGTGTCATTTCGACCATCCTACCGAATCTTGCCATTTGTTGTGGGAAGAGCACTATGACCGAGAAAGAACCCATGGTTTTCAAAACCATGGGTACTATGAAGAGTGCTATCAAGAGGTAGGAGATATTGGTTTTCAATGGCAAGATGCTCATGAATGCTATCCATACCACAACTCTTACAATCCGGAATGGAGTAGTAGTCCGGATTTGTGGTATGAGAATGAGCCGGAAAACCAATATTACGAGCAACCTAGTTGGCCATCACCACTCTATACCATACCCCAAAACCAAGCCCAACAAGGAAGTTCAAGTTTGACACGTGAGGATGTCTTAAATACCATAGCAAACTTGAACTCCTTTACTAGTGAGGAGCCGGATACCCAGCTCTCCTCTAGTGTTGAGGCCATTGAGGGGCATGTGAGGAACATATTAGAGGTATTGGCCCGCATGGAAGCTCGTGATTCCGAAAACACACCACCCCAACTTGAACTCGATGATTCGGTGAGTGAGGTCACCAATAAAAATGATTTTGAGTTTGAAAGGGATGAGGAGTTGGTTGTAGAGGATAGAAAAATGGAGAAAGAGGTGATAGTGCTACATCATCCATTAGCATTGTCACCCCTTCTCCCACCTAGTTTAGGTTTTGGGATATATCATTTACTCCGTGTGCTTAGATCTTTTCTTACTCGAGAGCGAGTAAGGTTTAAGTGTGGGGAGGTTTGATGTGTCCATTTTGTGAGGTTATTTTGGGGGTTTTAGGATGTGGATATGCCATTTCCTCCGTATGCTTAAATCTTTTCTTACTCGAGGGCGAGTAAGGTTTAAGTGTGGGGAGGTTTGATGTGTCCATTTTAGGCGCATTATTTAGTAGTATTTAGGATCACTTTTGTGCTCTTTTATTATCGAGAGCTTGTGTTTTACCTTGAAATTCACTTAGGAGAGGCAAAAGCAACTTTGCACTCTTTTACCTCTTTTAAGTGGATTTTGTGTGACAAGGGAAGAACACGGAAGCAACGGAGACCGGAAGACATTGAAGACTATACTTTCGAAGACTTTTGGATACTCACTTCGAAGACATGAAGACCGGAGGCCGTTGAAGACCATTTTTGGAGCCGTTGAAGACTTGAAGATCGAGAGGGATGGCTATGAAGAAGACAAAGAAACAATGCAGAACTCTGGCTCCCGTCGCGACACCGTCGCGACACCATCGCGAGTCGGGACATCGTCGCGAGTCGCGACGAACACCGTCGCGAGTCGCGACGAATGGGCGGCCAGAAATTAACTTTATCTTCTTCCGACTATAAATACTACTCTCTTTCTTCTTCTTCTCCAGTTTTGCTCAGCCCACGTTTTCTCTGGTTTTTGGGCGCAAACCGTAGGTTTTTCTTCTTCTTTCTTTTCTTAGCTTTCTCTTAGTTTGATTATGTCTTTTGTTGTTATTCTAGAGTAGTTCTTGTTCTTGGGAGCAAAGGATTGAAGCTTCCATTATCTATGTAGCAAGAACTCATTTCTATCTATCTATTTGATGTTTTTGCTATTGTGCTCTTATTGTGTTTTGAATGTTAATTGTTGATTGCATTGATGTTGTTGAGAGCTTGATGATATGAATGCTTGTATGAATTGCTAGCTAGGGTTTGGGGGATTTGGGTTAATTTCCCCCCTGTTCTTGTTAGGAATGTATGAGTGTGAATTAGAGCTTTTGATTGTGTTAGTGTGTTGACAATGTGCTAGACGAATGTGATTGATGTTGAACTCTTCGTCATGTTCGTTTATGTAGCAAACGAGAGAGTCATATGCTCGTGGATGAATGTGCGTTGCACGTTCATCCAATCTCGTGTAATTGCATGAATTGGTTTAATGCTTAGTCACGGTGTAGTGGTCATAGGCATTGCTAAGCTTGTTGGTCCTTCGTGCTAAATGCCACCAATAACACCTTGAGTCGTGGTCGCGACTCGGGAGTCATTGGTGAGGTTTGACGAGAGATGTCGAACTCACTCTCGCAAACTACGAACTAAGAAGGATAGGAGTTTAATCTCCACGACAAGTAGTTGAAGTATTGAATAGATGATTTAAATTCATTCTTGAAGCATTTGTTATTTGGCATTTATGCATTCTTGACGGTGTGTTTCACTGCATGTGTGCTATGAGTGGTTTGAGCATAGGTAGTGCTTGTGTGGTTGAATTGTTTAGGTGTAGGAACGTGACGAATTCTGTAGCGCCTTTGCATGAAGATCTATGAGCATGAACTTAGAACTCCTTGTGATGTGTGTGTTGTGGTACTTGCTAGATGGGGTGTGTGAGTGTTGGGTCATGAATGCTATATTATGGAATGTGTGAATGATTCGATGAACTACATTAGATGTGGAAGTGGATATCCATTGCCCCCAAGGCATTTTATCTTTGTAGTTTAAAACCCCTTTTCTTAGTTTCGTTTGATGATTAGCATAGTCACTTGACGTTGCTAGTTATCATTGTTAACTTAGGAAACCAACCAACCAACCAACCCTTTTACTTGCTTTTAAGTGTGTGTATATATATATTTACTCCTAGCCTAGTATCAACCATTGTGTGCTTAGACGCTCAGGAAGATCCCTCTTCTCTTTGGATGACCCCGATTTGCCACTATCTACCTAGTTGTAGAAAGTAAGCATTGAGGGCTTATAAATTATCTTTTGGCGCGCGGGCGCGACGACCGTCCGCGCCTGTCAGGAGTAAACATACTAGGCATATACATACCTAGATACATATAAAAGCATGTAAATAGGGGGGGGGTGGTTTGTTTTTGATCCTAAGTTATCAAATTGAAAGATAACAATTAGCAAAGCAAGAAAACTATGCTAATCATGCAAGACAACTAAAGATAAGATGAAAACAACAACGGAACCTTAGGCACAATTGACTTCCACTTCCAAGCCTCTTATCCATCATTGAACATGTAGCCTATTTACGACTTTCACTACTTATTGTGAAGACTAAACTTCTATCCTTCTTAGATAGCAGTTTGTAAGAGTGAATTCGACATCTCTTGTCAAACCTCACTAATGGCTCCCGTAGTCGAAACACGACTGAAAGTATCCCATTGATGACATTTATCACGAAGAATCAACAAGCTTGGTAACACTTATAAACACTACACCATGTCTAAGCATTTAACCAATTCATGCAGTTACATAAGATTAGTCAAGAACGATCGACATTCATAGACTTCTCTCATTTGCTACAAGAAACAAACATGGAAAAAAGTGCAACATTATCATATTCATCTAGAAATTATCAATCCATCAACACAATCAAAAGCTCTAAATCATACTCTTGGATTCCTATCAAGAAAAGGGGAAATCAACCCATTTCCCAAACCCTAACAAGCAGATCATACAAGTAATTCATATATTCATGCTTTCAATAACATTAATGACATTAACAAACACATTCAATGCTCCATAAATGCATAATAGCAAGAGTATCAAATAGCCTACAAACTTTTCTTAAGATATGGGTTTGGAAGCCTTAGTCAATTGCTCCCAAGAACTAGATCTAACTAATACAAATCATACTAACATCCTTAAATAAATGCATAGAGAAATGAAGAGAAAAAAGATATAAAAGATGAAGAACCTAGGGTTGGGAGAAGAGGAATTTAGGCCAAGAAGGATAAGATATGAAGTGGGTGGCCAAAAATTTATTTTATAGTACAAGAGGGGGGAAAAGAAAAGCAAAAAGCAAAAGTGTAGTAGGCTCCCGCCTGGACAGGAATGGCCTCGCTCGGGAGGGAATGGCCTCGCTCGGGAGGGAATGGCCTCGCCCGGGCAGGAATGACCATTTTCACCCTTGTGTCGCCTTGCCTTCAAATCCTCGATTCTTTTTTGTTTTCAATCTTCAAAGTTAGTATTTAAATATTCAATGTCTTCAAAAGGTGATCTTCAATGGTCTCCGATCTTCAAGTCTCGATGATCTTCCTTTGTCACACAAAATACACTTAGAAAAAGGTAAAAGAGCTTAAAGTCGCTCTTACCTCTCCTAAGAGAATTTCAAGGTAAAACACAAGTTCTTGATAACAAAAGAGCACAAAAGTGATCCCAAAAAGTAATAAAATATGCACATAAAATGGACACATCAAACCTCCCCGCATTTACACCTTACTCACCCTCGAGTAAGAAAAGATCCAAGTGCACAAAGGAATTAACGTATCCACATCCTAACTACTATTCCCCCAAGTCAATACCTCACAAAACTCTCAATATCACACATCCCAATGTTAAGATCAAATGAGAAGTTTCCCACAACCCCCATTCCTAAATCTACCAAAACTATATCAACCTGTCAATTCATTGATATCCCTAAAACATTTCCAAATCCCGAATTGACAATCCCAAATCCAATGGTACAAGGTGAAGTTAAAATCATACATAAAGTTCAAACACATCTCCACTTTATACCAATGCATCTTCCTAAAAACAAAGTATATAAACAATCAAGAATTTCATAACTTACTTCATTTTCCCGCTAAATTTCCCAATCCCAAGAAGTCTCAAGATGTCAAGTTACCCGATCCATCCATATGGCCACCGAAACCTTATGACTTTAACACCGGCAAATGAGTGAACACATAACATTTTTCCCTTTTCTCTCTTTCTCTCATTTTACCTAAGAGCCCTTTCGGGTTTTCATCCTAGCCACACATCATGTTTCTTTAGCTCATATCTCACCTTATTCCACACATTTAGCCTCTCAATTTTACCTAGGTTGCCCTTTCAGGTTTTTGACCTATCCGGGCTTCCAATGTTGCCTAAGATACCCTCTCGGGTTTTCAACTTAGCAGGATTAATTTTTTTTCATTTTTTTGTGTTTTTCCAATCAAAAGTAGTTTATTATGTACATGTAAATCATTAAACCCCCTCCCCACACTTAATATCATACATTGCCCTCAATGTAAAACACCTAAGGCCATAAGTTTCAAGTATAAGGACAAAGGAAAAACAACTTACAACTATTGATGCGACGACTCCCCCAAGCTCCAAGAGTCCAACGAACAATTGACAATATAGCACATCACCACAAAAAATGGTGAAATTTGGAAGATGGATATGTGTTATTTGGTGGAGTTCTTGAATTAGAGAAGAGAGGCAATGAAGAAGAAACAAATAAATAAATAAATAATATTTTTTTGAACAGTGCTCACGCAAACTGCGCAGGCGGGGGCTTGGCCGCACAGGCGGGAGGGCTCCCAGCATCCGCGGCCAGCCTGATCCTCTGTCCTTTTTTTGCTCGCGTCCATCGCGCATGTGGGAGCTTGGCCGCCCGGGCAAGAGAGCTCCCAGCTTCCCGTGGCTAGCTCCCCTGATCAGATTTTTGTTGCCCTCCCTCTTCTTCCATGTCCAATTTTTTTCCATTTTAAAATTGTCGTCGATTCTCCAATGCTCGACCTATTTTTCTACAAAATCATGGAAAACACAAGCGTGATAGAAATAAATTAAAACAATGAAAAATAACAATAAAAACCGCAATAACATCGATGAAATGTCACGAATGATGATCCAGATGATCAAAACCAAGTTTATTTATCATCATCGGTACGACTTACTCCCCTTCTTGGAGCTTACTCACAAAATGAACTTAGATGATCAGTCCCCTTTCCCCGATCCGGGTCAAAATAGTTGGGATTCACATCATTCCCCAATAAAACCCTCTTCAAATAGCTAAGGGTTTCTTCATGTTCCCTCAACATTTTCGAAAACTCACCTTATTGTTCCATGGTGATCTCAAGCACGTGAGCATTCGGGGGTTTATCTCCTTCTGCAAGGGGTGAACATTTAAGAGCTTTTGGTGGTGGTTTGCACTCTTCCACCGAAGTCTTCTCAAGAGAAGGAGGGAAAACCACCCTTATTAGCTTACCCATGGATGCACGAAAAGTGTTGGATGTTGTTTTACCAAGAGTGTATTCACCATTGTTTTTTTCCTTCAAGTTAGTACTAACAACATTTGAAATCAAGGCATCCCTCAAAACATCAGCTATGGAAACATTTAAGGAACTACCATCTTTGGGCTCAATTACATCTTGCTCTTTATCATCAATAACATGAACAACTTGGCAAGAATGGTATCTACTAGGATGATCAATAGAATTATTAGTGTCAAATTCTACCTTCCGCCCATTAAATTCCATGGTCAATGTTCCTTTATGCATGTCAATTATGGTCCTTGAAGTCTTTAGAAATGGTCTTCCTAAAAGAATAGGTTTAGAACTATTGTCACCTCCCATTTCAAGAACATAAAAGTCCACAGGGAATGTCAAAGAATCACTTTCACCAACACATCCTTCACAATACCTTTCGGGTATGCGCTAGAGTGATTGGCTAGTTGGATAACAACCCCGGTTTTGTGCAAAATGCCTAGATTTAGACTTTCCTACAAGGAATATGGGATTACATTGATTGAAGCACCCAAGTCTAACATGCCCTTGTTAACACATTTTCCTCCTATCTCATAAGAGATTGTAAACATTCCTGGATCATCACATTTAGGTGGCATTTCATCATCAAACACGACAGAGACATATTCACTCTTCACACTCTTTTTCTTAATTTTCAATTGTTGTTTCCTATTGACGGTACACAATTCTTTAAGAAATTTAGCACACCTAGGAACTTGATTTAGAGCATTTAAGAGTGGAATATTTACCTTGCATCCATGAAAGACTTCATAGATATCCTTGGTGTCCTCCTATCCTTTAATGCCTCCGGAAACGGTGGTTCCAGTGCATAGATAGGGATTTCAGCTCCTCTTGGCTTCTTATGCGGTGGGGATGAGGTTTCAGGATTTGATCTTGGTCTTGCCATGATGTGCCCATTTTATACGGTTATATTAGGGTTTTTGGGATTAACTTTTGTACACTTTTGTGCTCTAAATGTGACATTTTGCCTTGAAATTATCTAAGGAGGGTTAAAAGCGACTTTTACGTTTTTATCACTTTTTAGAGAATTTTGTGTGACAAGGTAATTTGTTTGAAGACTTTGAAAAATTTGAAGACTTTGAAGAATATCTTTGAAGATTTGAAGACTTGCATTTGAGCTTTTTAAAGATATGAAGAGTTGAAGAGGTGAAGAAAGGAGAGCAAAGCAAAGGGTGAAGGATGATCTACGTTTTAAAGCAGAGTTTTCAGAATTTTCCTAGAAGAATCAGCCTCCAAGAGTGGCACCATTGGATTCCTCTTCTCGAGTATTATAAAATCGACTACAAGAACTCCCAAAATGGATCAACGGTTCACCCAGAGGAAGCATAACAAAACAGGACTAAATTTTACTGATCTGGTCGCGACTCGCGACGGCCTCGCGAATTTTGCCCTGCAACCTGCGTTTTTCTCCCCTTTTTCTTGTACTATAAATACCTCTTCACCCACTTCTTCCCAAGCCTCTAAGCCTGACTTGGGGGCTTCAAACCCTAGTTTTCACCATTTTCTTCCATTTCTTCTTCTTTCTTTGTAGATTTTTGTTCTATGTTATGGATTTTTGTTCTATGTTATGGGTTTTAGTTCTCTAGCTTAGTTTTATCTTGGGAGCAAAGGATTGAAGCTTCCATTTCTATGTAGTAAGAACCATTATATCTATCTATTTGGTGTTTTTGCTATTGTGCATTTATTGAGCTTTGAATGTTAATTGTTAATTGCATTGATATTGTTGGGAGCTTGAGTATATGAAATACTTGTATGAATTGCTTACTAGGTTTTGGGGGAAGTGGGTTGATTTCCCCCTTTTCTTGTTAGGAATATATGAGTATGATTTAGAGCTTCTTAAATGATGTTGGTGTGTTGATAATTGCTAGATGAATGTGATGATGTCGAACTCATTGTCATGTTTGTTTCAGGTAGCAAATGAGAGAGGTCTATGAATGTCGATCGTTCTTAACTAATCTTGTGTAAATGCATGAATTGGTTAAATGCTTAGACACGGTGTAGTGTTTATAAGTGTTGCTAAGCTTGTTAATTCTTCGTGCTAAATGCCATCAATGGGATACTCTTAGTAATAAGGGAGTCATTGATGAGGTTTGAAAAGAGATGTCAAATTCACTCTTGCAAACTACTACTTAAGAAGGATGGAAGATTTATCTTCACAACAAGTAGTTGAAGTATTGAATAGATTGTTTCACTCGTTCTTGAAGCCTTTGTTATTTAGCATTTATGTATTCTTAATGGTATGTTTCACTTCATTTATGCCATGGGTTGTTTGAGAATAGGAAGTGTTCATATGATTGAAATGTTCGGGTGTTAGGAAAGTGACGAATTCCTTAGCTCCTTTGCATGAAAATCTATGAGCATGAACTTAGAACTTCTTGTGCATAATGTGTTGTGATTCTTGCTAGATAAGTATGTTAATGTTAAGTCAAGTAATGAACGTGATAGAATGAGTGAATGTTTCAATGATCTACATTAGGTTTGGAAGTGGATATCAATTTCCCCCAAGGATTTGTTTTTGTAGTTTTAAAACCCTTTTTCTTAGTTTTGTTTGATGATTAGCATAGTTACTTAACCTTGCTAGTTATCTTGTCTTTTAACTTTCATAACTTAGGACAACCAACCATCCAAACCCCCCCTTTTTACATGCTTTTATATGTATGTATATATATCTACTCCTAGCCTAATATCAACCTTTTGTGCCTAAACGCTTAGGAAAATCCCCCTTCTTCGTGGACGACCCCGACTTGCCGCTATCTACTTAGTTATAGATAGTAAGCATAAAAGGGCTTATAAATATTAACTTTGAGAGGTACGGCGACGGCCTCCCAAGGCACAAATGTCTCTATCTCAATTTCTTCTTCTTTGCTTTCTTTGGACAACTCTTCGACCTTTATTTCATGGTCTTCTTCTTTCCTAACCATCCGCTCAACAAAAACCCTTGCTTAGGGCTCCTTCACTTCCCTTCCACTTCTCAATGAGATTGCACTCACATTTTGTCGAGGGTTGATCTCCGGTTGGGAGGGTAGTTTACCTTTTCCCGGGCCTCCATCTACCACTTGAGCTATTTGGCTCACTTGAGTTTCCAAGTTCTTGATGCTCGCCTTGGCTTCATCTTGGAATTTTTCACTATTCTCAGCACACATGCCCAACCGGTGAATGGCTTGTAGCACCTCATCCTTTGTTAACCCCGAGCTCTCCCCTTGGTCACAGGGTTTGTCTTAGAGCCTTTGAAATTGTTGTTGAGGTGGCCTATATTGTTGTTGAGGAGGCCGATATGGTTAAGGGTTTTGGCTTCCTTAAGGGTTTACATACCGGAGGTTCAGGTTATAATAATTTCCTGAATTGTATGGCCAGTTTTGGTATCCTTGATAACCTTGATAGCCTTGCCCACCTTGGTATCCTTGGTGCCTTGTTAGCCTTGATTCCCTTGATATCTCATGGCACTCACCTTCTCGACATAGTCCTCTTGCAAAGTAGGGCAAGTGTCTGTAGGATGCACCAAGTAACAAATTTCGCACGATTTAACATGTGGCGCATTCCTGGGCTTCGTCATCAATGATTTCACCATAGATGCAAGGGCCAAGACTTTGTCTTCGAGATTCCCACTATTGGAAGAGTCACTTGCGGGCATTGGATTTCTCCTTCTCAAATCGGCTCTTGAGATAAAGTTTCTCGATTCTTCTGCTAGCTCCTCATACAATTGCATAGCCTCAAACGATGTTTTGTTCTCAAGGGTACCACTACACGAACTTCTTACCAACCTTTGATCCTCATCAAGAAGGCCATTGTAGAAGTAATAAACCAAATCCCCCTCCGAATAACCGTGGTAAGGGCAACTTGCAAGAAGCTTCTTGAACCTCTCCCAATAGTCGAAGAGAGATTCTTCATGCCATTGGAGGATGTTACTTATGTCATTCTTCAAGGTGGCGGACCTCGAGGCCGGGAAGTATTTGGCTAGAAACTTCATTTTCATATCGAGCCAACTCTTGATGCTCTTGGACGGTAGGTAGTGGAGCCAATCTCTTGCACCATCCTTAGTGTGAACGGGAATGCCTTTAACTTATAGAAATCTTCATCCACTCCATGGGGACTGTACCACCACACAAGAAGTGAAATTTGGTGAGGTGTTTGTTGGCATTCTCCCCTTGCCTACCAAGGAAGATGGGTAGCATGTTAATAAAAACGTTCTTTAGCTCAAAGTGGCCGTTTGGTCCAACCACAGGATACTCAATGCACATTGGTTGTTGATTGAGGTTGGGGGGCCATGATGTCTCTTAACAATGCTTGCCCCAAAGGAATCTCCCTTTGTTGGAGAGGAGAAGCTCTCCCTGGGAGAGGAAGATGTTGAGGTCCCCCTCCTAGATGCTCATCTTCATGCTCAAGTTGATGTTCCATAGAGGAAGAGGTATCCATAAAATGGTCCCTAGGAGGGGTGTTATTCACACTTTCCAAAGAAAGTCTCCTATCCCATCTCAAATTCAACTCCAACTCGGGGTCGTAGTGTAAGCGTTCTTGTGTAGAGGATCACGTACAAACCATACACCAAGAACTCGAACAATACGTCTCCAAGCCAAGTGAAAATGGAAAATTAACTTAAGAAATCAAAATAAAAGTAAACTAACAAATATTTACAATTAGCATATAATCACACATAATATGCCCAAACACATAAAAATAAATGCCCTTTCACCGGCAGTGTTGCCAAAAATTTGGGAGGTCGTCGCCGTACCTCTAAAAGTTAATACTTTTAAGCCCTTATGCTTCCTATCTACAATTAAGTAGATAATGGAAGTTGGGGCCGTCCACGAGAAGAGGGATCTTTTCAAGTGTTTAAACATATATAGGAGAAAACATACTAGGCATATACATACATAGATACATATAAAAACATGTAAACAAGGGGGGGTTGGCTTTTTTTTTATCCTAAGTTATCAAATTGAAAGACAACAATTAGCAAAGCAAGAGAACTATGCTAATCATGCAAGACAGCTAAAGATAAGATAAAAACAACAATTGACGGAACCTTGGGCGCAATTGACTTCCACTTCCAAGCCACTTATCCATCATTGAACATGCAACCTATTTACTACTTTCACTATAGTAGTTTGCAAGAGTGAATTCGACATCTCTTGTCAAACATCACCAATGAATCCCATAGTCGAAACACGACTAAAAGTATCCCATTGATGGAATTTAGCATGAAGAATCAACAAGCTTGGAAACACTTATAAACAGTACACCGTGTCTAAGCATATAACCAATCCATGCATTTACACAAGATTAGTCAAGAACGAACGATCGACATTCATAGTCAAGAAGCTTCAAAAGACATGATTACCCTAAAAAAACTAAGAAAAGAAAGAAAGAAAAACTAGGGTTTGAACCCAGAAAATTGCAAGAAGAAAAGGCTAGATTAGTGTTCTTGAAGGGGAGATGATAAGGTGAGTATTTATAGTACAAAAAGAAAGAAGAATTTCTGGTCATTCGTCCATCGTGAGTCGCGATGACCTCGTGATGGACTCCAATTCCAGCACCATTTCTTCTTTCTCCTTTTTTGTTTCATATCCTTCTCTTCTCTTCACTTCTTCAATTCTTCAAATCTTCAAAAGCTCAAATACAAGTCTTCAAATCTTAAATATTCAAAGGTATTCTTCAAATTCTTCAAACAAATTACCTTGTCACACAAAATTATCTAGAAAAGTAATAAAAGCATAAAAGTTGCTTTTAACCCTCCTTAGAGAATTTCAAGGCAAAATTTCACATTTAGAGCACAAAAGTGTACAAAAGTGAATCCTAAAAGTCCTAATATAACCGTATAAAATCGGTACATCAAACCTCCCCGCATTTAAACCTTACTCGCAATCGAGTAAGAAAAGATTTAAACACACGAGGGAATTTGTATGTCCACATCCTAACTAATATTCCCCCAATCAACACCTCACAAAAACTCTCAATATCAAAAATCCCAAAATCAAAGCTCAAATGAAAATTTTTCACACACATAACCCCAATTCCTAAATCTAACCAAACCTACCACTTATCAATTCACTACCCATAAAAACGTTTCAAAGTCCCAAATTGATAATCCCAAAGTCCAATGACACAAAATGAAGTCAAAATCATAGAAGAGGTTTAAACACATACTTCACCCAATGCCAATATATCAACCAAAACGAAGTATAAAAGAATCAAGAATTTCATTCCCATACTTCGTTTTTCAACCCACTAAGTTACATAATCCCAAGAGGTCTAAAGATGTTGAGCTACCTGATCTATACATATGACAAACACAACCTTATGACTCCAATGCCGGAAAATGAGTGAAATCATAGCATTTTTTTAATTTTTCTCTCTTTCTCTCATTTTGCCTTGGAACCCTTTCAGGTTTTCATCCTAGCCACACATCATGTTTCTTTGGCTCACATCTCACCTTTTTCCGCACATTTTGGCCTCTCATTTTTACCTAGGTCACCCTTTTGGGTTTTTGACATATCCGGGCTCCCAATGTCTCCTAAGTTGCCCTCTCAGGTTTTCAACTTAGTGGGTTTTTCTTTTCTTTCTATTTTTTTTCAAAACATTCAATTTTTCAATTTTTCAATTTTTTTCTTTCCTTTTCTCATGTTTTTCCAATAAAAAGTAGCAAAAAGAATTCCAAATGAAGCTAGCATAAATGTCAATCCTCTAACCCGTCCCCGCCCTTAAAACATTACATCTCCCTCAATGTAAGCATGTAAGGCAAGAATAATAAATTACAAAATCATTGGAGTTAGTTGAGCTGAACTGTGTTCGATCCAAAGTGCGATACACGCACCTCCCTTTCTCACCTTTACCTTTTTCTCCTTATCTATCTGATAACGGTCACAAGCGGTTGAATTGGCCGCCGTCCATGGCGTTGCCACCGCCCAATATTAACGCAGAAACACCCCCGCTACTAGTAAGAGCTTTCTCCAAGCTCTGAATGCTAAACCCTCTCCGCTCTTCACCTTTTTACCCGATACACCTAATCTACACCCCATTACAGAATACAAGGGAAAGATAGCATTTATTCTCCCACCAGAGGAAGGCGATTTACTGGCGTCTCACTACCAGAATACTCTGGTCGGGAAGTTTAACAGAGGAAAGCCATCAATGGAGTCTCTTCAATCAGCCTTTAAGTCAATCGGATTTAAATTGAAGTTTCAATTGGGATCTCTGGATTACCGCCATGTACTAATCAGATTTCAGGATATTGAAGATTATCAGAGATGCTGGATGAAGGGACAGTGGATGATTCAAGGCTCAATCATGAAAGTCTAAAAATGGTCACCGGACTTCTCCCCAGTATCAGAATCTTCAGTTGTTCCAGACTGGGTAACAATCCATAAACTCCCTATTCATTTCTACAATACCTCTACAATTATACGTATGAGTAGTCAGATTGGTAGATACCTAAAAATGGATGCAGCAACTAGTTCACTGACTAGGCCATCTGCCATCAAAGTGTGTGTAGAGGTTGATCTTATGTCTCAGCTCCCCTCTACCATAGTGGTTGGAATAGGTAGCAAAGTAGCAGAGTATCCTATAGAATATGATGAACTGCCTTCATACTGTACTTATTGTAGGATAATTGGTCATAGTCATGCTACTTGTAACTTTCTGCACCCAGAGCTGAGGAAAAAGCACCTTTCTACACACACAATAAATGAAAAAAAGGAAAACAAAACCCTAGATCAGGTAGAACCCCTGCAAGCCTTAGATTCCCATCCTACACTGGCCTTAGATGTTGCGTGTTCCTCGGTTCTATCTGTCTCTCAGAAGGAATTTGGGTTTCAAACACAACAAAGTAAGACAGGCCTTCATCAGAAAAATACCGCAAGTATTGTACAAGTTTTCCCTGGTATTCACAAGAAAAGAACTGCTCCTTTTATTCACTGGATGACATTTCAAAGCCAATCACAGCCACTTTCTGGAGAAAGAAAAACCATCAGTTTGATTTATTACCCATCCAGAAATGTTCAACAATAGAAACTAATGTCAAGATTTCTAATGCTTTTCAGACCTTAGAAGCTTTAAATGAGGGAGATGATGAGGAGGAAGCAACAGAAATATTCCATGAAACACTGGAATCTCAGGAAGCAGTGGTACCCCCTAAAACACATGACAAGATGACAGCAACAGCAGAAATCCACCCCACTGAAGAAAACAACCCTTCTGCTCGACACACAAAGCTCTCCATTATCTCAGTAACAAATACACCTGTCATCCCAGATGCTGGTATCAACCATCTGTCACCGTTCATCACAGACGCTGGGCTGACACAGGAGCTGAATTAGCAACCCTGCCAGTTCATGCAGTGGAAAAGGGAGCACACTCCTCAACTGATCAGAACACAAAGGTAGATCAAAACACACAGTCTAAGGTTAGCAAACACAAACCAGTACCTATCCCATTTTTGGATAAACTTGATAAGAATCAGGATAAGCAATCTAATAATAGTAATGCTGCCGCTATGAAACCAAGAAACCTGAGATCCTCACAGAAAGGAACCCCCACCCGTTCTAAATGATTAAATACAACATAATAGGAAATATGTTAGTTTGGAATGTTTGACGCTACGGAACTTTAATGGATAGAATAAAATCTCTTATGCTGTCTCACAGGATTGCTATTCTCTGTTTGATTGAGCCTTGGCATGATAAAAAGAAAATAAACACTCTGATGCATGAACTAGGCTTTAAAAATGCTCTCCCTGCTCAAAATGCTTAAATTTGGAACTTATGGAACCATGCTTTTAATGTAATCAGTTTAAAGGAATCCGATCAATTTCTGCAGGCTAGAATTTCAGATATTTCCTCATCTGTCAATTGGAACTATTTTTTTTATCTATGCTAGTGTCAATAGACAGTTGAGGGAAGCTCTTTGGAATGACTTAAAAATCCCTCCTCCAGAACCCTCTATATACATTGGGGACTTTAATACAGTTGTCTCAGTCTCTGAGTATAAAGGAAGAAAATCTCCCCCCACAAGAAGCATGAAAGAGTTTAATGCCTTCATTAATAATCTGGACTTGCATGAAATCCCCACTGTAGGGAACTCTTTTACATGGTGTAATAATAGATTCAGGAATAAATGCAAGGACCTTTTGCTTCAGAGATTAGACAGGGGCATAAGCAATTTGGACTGGTTGGAACTTTTTCCAAACAACTCAATTCAAGTGCTAAATAGATTGACTTCTGATCACTCCCCATTATTACTGTCTATTCAATCTTCTGAAGAAATGGTACCTAGGCCTTTTAGATATCAAGAGATGTGGTCAAATAGACAAGACTTCCAGAATTTAGTGGAAAAAAACTGGAATTTGTCATCCCCCTCAAGAGGGATGTACAGGTTAGTGCATAAGCTTAAGAGACTTAAGATTGACATTAAAGTTTGGAACAAAAACACTTTTGGAAATGTCAATCAAAACCTGGTTGAAGCTGAGGCAAAAGTCAGTGACCTTGAAATAAAATTTCAACAGTCCCAAGCTGAAACTGACTTAGCTGAACTCAATAAGTCCAAAGCTTTACTTATTAGATCCCAGAAAGAAAAAAACATTTTCTTAAAACAGAAGGCAAGGTTAAATTGGCTTAAACAGGGGGATACAAATACCAGCTATTTTCACCACACCATCAGGGAAAGGAGATCTAGGTCTAGAATTAGTAAAATCAAAGATGGAAATGGGAACTGGATTACTGACCCACATCTGATTAAAGAAGGAGTTCGATTTTTTAAGGAACTCCTTAATGAGGAAGCTCCTCAAAAAATAGGAACCTATCTGAAAAATCTTTTAGGGGAAATTCCTTCTTTGATTACAGATCAGCAAAACCATCAACTGCTACAACCTTTCAATATCCAGGAACTTGAATTTGCAGTCTTTGATTTAAATAAAACAGGTGCTCCTGGATTAGATGGTTTCTCTGGTGAATTCTTCACCATCTTCTGGGAAACCATTAAAGTAGACCTTCTGGAGGCAGCAAATGATTTTATTAGCGGTGGCAATATTCCAAAGGCTATCACTTTAATTTCCAAAAAACATATCCCAATTTCTTTCTCAGACTTCAGACCTATTAGCTTATCCAATTTTGTCAATTAAGTCTTTTAAAAAATGCTTATGGAAAGGATTAAGCCACTAATGCACAAACTAATCTCTCCTGAGCAGAGTGCATTCATTAAAGGTAGGGATATCACTGATAATATCCTTCAAATACAAGAGATGACCAGGATGTTGTCTAGAAAATCAAAAGTTTCTAATTTGATAGTTAAACTAGATATGCAAAAAGCTTTTGATAGAGTCTCAAGGTCATTTCTGAATTCCATTCTTCTTCAATTTGGCTTTCACGGGAAATTTGTCAAACTTATTATGCATAACAATCTGCTGCTCATTTTTCTGTTTTAATCAATGGAGCAACTTCAGGTTTTTTCGCATCTTCTAGGGGCATTAAACAAGGCGATCCTCTTTCACCATTTCTTTTATAATTTGCTTTCAGAAGCTTTTTCTAGAGGATTAAAGAAACTTTTCAGCACAGGATACCTTCAAAATTTTGGTCTCCCTAATAACTGTGCCCCGGTTTCCCATTTAATGTATGCTGATGACACAACAGTTTTTTTGAATACTAACCCTAGAAACATGAAGAGGTTCAAAAAGTTTCTGCTTGCATATGAACAAACCTCAGGACAACAGGTCAATTTTTCAAAATCTGATTTTTTTCGTGTCCCATAGAACCTCTTATTCTACAGTTAACTCTGTAAAAAGGATTCTGGGAATGGAAAAAGGATCCTTCCCATTTAAATATCTGGGAGTTCCTATTTTTCTGGTAGAAATCTACAGGTACACTACCAACCTTTATTGGAAAGAATGGATAAATCCATCAGTAATTGGAAGAACAGATGGCTCTCTACTGCAGGTAAGATTATTCTGATAAATCACTGTTTTCTCTCAATTCCAACTCATATTTTTGCTGTTTTGAGTCCACCAAAAATAGTCCTGAAAAAATGGAGAAAATGTCCTCTGGCCTGTTTTGGGGGTATTATGAAAATGTTGATAAGAAAAAATGGAGGTCTTGTAAAAATATGAGTGTACCTGTCGAAGAAAATGGAATAGGTTTTAGGGATTTAAGGGCCATTATTGATGCTTTTTCATGTAAATTGTGGTGGAAATTGCAACTCAATTCCACTCAATGGACTTCTCTATTATGGTCACTTCCTAAGTCTTATAAAACCTCTCATACATGGTCCAGAATCTGTTCTATTACAACTAAAGCAAATAGCAACTCCAGAGTAATATACGAAAAAGGTGACTGCTCTTTTTGGAATGCTAACTGGACTGGAGAAGGAGCTTTGTTTTTATAAATGGCCTCAAGAAAGAGACATCCCCTTTGTGGATATTTCACTTAGGTCATTTATTAACACAAAGCCTCTCTTATCCCTCAACTGGAGCCAATTTTGTCGACCAATCTGTGTTCCCTGCTGTAGGAAGCTAAATTGGAATACACTCATGAAGATAGGCTCATCTGGATGCCAGCTACAAATGGAATTTTCTCCATCAAGTCAGCATACAATATTTTCAGACAGAGAAAGCCGAAGATCCTACATTTTCATAAGGTTTGGTCTTCTTTATTTCCCAAAAAAAATGTCTGTTCTCTTGTGGAGAGCTCTGAATGGCTTACTTCCTTTTGATAACATATTACGTGGGTTAGGTTTCAATTTAGCCTCTAAATGTCCTCTCTGTCAGAATCACAGTGACACACTAGATCATTTTTTCAACCCTTGCCCCTCATCTATTGCTGTCTGGCACTGTGTCAATGATTTTTTAAAGCTCCAACAAAATTTTTTTGCAAACTTGAAGAGTAGAGTTGAATATTACCTCTCATTTAAGGCAAAATCCAAAATTCAGTCCAATATTACCATTGCTGCTCTTCTTGTCACAATTTGGTTTCTTTGGATTAGAAGGAATAACATTTTGTTTGAAAATGAGTCCTTCTCCCAAGCTGCTTGTATTCAAGGAATAAAATGCATGATATATCAAATTTTCTCAGTGAATCATTTGATAGGCAATCTAGATAAGCATAGATACTGGACACATGCTAATATTATTCCTCATATTTTCCAAAAGAAAAGGAAATCCTTTACTGCAGTGAAATGACAGAAACCCCATTCCGGATATAAGATTAATACAGATGCAACATGGAGTAGAGGGGGTCTTTCTTCTCTGGCTGTGATAGTTAGGAACTGTGATGGGAATGTTGTTAAAATGAGGGCAAAATCTTTCCATTCTCCATCCCCTTTACAGGCAGAAATCTTATCCATCCAATGTGGCTATGGGACTTGTTCAGAGTTGGTATTAAATAGATGTGTGGTGGAATCAGACTGTTTAATTGCAGTACAGGGTATTCAAAACCCCAATATTTCCCCATGGAGGGTCTTCTCCATCTGCAACTCCTTGAATTTGAAACACCATATATACCCAATTCAACACACCCCTAGAGAGGCTAACAATGCAGCTGATTTTCTTGCTAAATTTGCTTTAGCTAATAACTTCCATGGTGACCTAGACTTGCAGGCAGCACCACCCTTTCTTAAAGGACTCCTTCATCTAGACAGATGTGGAATCCCTGGGATTAGAGCTGATGCATGACAACATACTGTCAATGTTACAATATTCAGATACACATTAGAGGACACATCACACTGGACTTATAAGCATGACCTTAAGTAGGATAGATACTGCTGATGTTTTGTATGTTGGTTTACTACAGGTACTCATGCTACTCCCTTATTCAAGTCCTTGGCTGGTGCTGATCTCTCCACCACCAGAAAACCAGCTCCAATTCAGAATCTCTCAGGCTGCTGTCTACCTCGGAATGAAGTGCTCAAACCCAAAGCTGCCTTGCAACACTGCAACAATTTTTTGCTTTGTATTTGGCTCTTAATCTTGAAGTAATAGAATGAAGTTGACTGGCCAAAGGAAACAATTAACACATGGGGTGGAGATTCTTTCTTTTGGAATCGCAACTACCATTCTTCTAATTACTAGATCCGAAAAAACTCACTTTCCTTATTAGATGCTAGGTATTCTTTTGGCGGCAACTATGTTGCCTCAATAACCATCATGTACTAACTATGACTCAGTATGTATTGGCCTCTACACAGGCTTAGGGAACCTTATATAATATCCCTCACCTTAGGGTGTTTCAAATTAAAAAAAAAATGTAAGGCACGAATAATAAAACTCAAGGTAAGAGGTAGAGTGACACCCGTTTCCCCGGTGATATGGCACAATCCAATGTACTTGTAAAGAATCGGTCCCAAAATTAGTTTTGGAGCCGGAAGGGGGGGGGGGAGCAAAAGTGCCATAGAAGAACTCACCCCTTGAGCAAAACGTTGTCTCCTTCGCGCCGTTTGATCAAGACTAACACCACAAAGAACAACATCAAACTCACAAGTACAAAAGGATTTGTAACACTAGGTTTAGAATCAAGAGTTAATAACCATAATATTATCAAAGAACTACCAATCCATCATGCAATTACCACTATAAGATTGTCCAATAAAAAATTATCCAACATATATCAACAAATATCCAAGCATCATTATAGAATATAGCAATTAAAGACTCAATGATGTAGTCGGCATACTACAATCAACAAAGGTACTATAAAAGTGTAAGAATTTTCATATGTTAATATATGTGAGATAGTGGAGGAATGACTTGTTGTGTGGTGGTTCTTGGGAGTATTTGGTGGAGAAGAAGGAAGGATTATGTAGCGTTTAAGCTCAGCTGAAAAGTTGGATTTTTTATCGCGACTCGCGACTGAACTGGTCGTGACTCGTGATGCATCATCGCGAGTCGAGACAGGTAGGGAAGGTTCGGGTTAGGCTGGGATCAAGAATGAAAGATGACGTCCCGAGGGCTTCTGGTCTCGAGGGATTTAGAGGGATTGTAGCCTCAAGGACCCGAGGTCTTGAGGGCTCCAGCTTGAGTCGAGGGATGGCCGCCTCGAGAACACAAGGTCTCAAGGGTATGATGCACTTTTGGGTTCAGCTCGAATCGAGGGCTTGTGGCCTTGAGGACCCAAGGTTTTGAGGGCTTTCACTATTGGGCTCGAATCGAATCGAGGGCTTGTGGCCTCGAGGACCTGAGGTCTCGAGGGCTTCAGCACTAGTCGAGGGATTGCTGCCTCGAAGACTCGAGGTGCTTAGCTCGAATCGAGGGCTTGTGGCCTCGAGAACCTGATGTCTCGAGGGGCTAATGCATCGAGGGATTCGGCTCGAATCAAGGAATGATGGTCTTGAGAGGATGATGTCTCGAGGTTTGGTCTCAAGAACTGGCCTCGACAGGGTGATGAACTTTCAAGTTCTGCTCGAGTCGAGGGCTTGCTGCCTTGAGGTCTCAAGGGGATGATATCTCGAGGGTTGGTCTCGAGAACTGGCCTTGAGAGGGTCATGGAATTTCAAGTTCTGCTCGATCCAAGGGCTTGCAGCCTCGAGGACCTCAGGTCTCAAGGGCTGACTGGTCTCGAAGGACTGATCTCAAGGGATGATGGTCTCAAGACTTATGGCTTTTTGAAGGGATGGACTTGAGGCCTCGAGGACCCAAGGTCTCGAAGGCTTCAAATCGAGTCGAAGGATTGCAGCTCGAGGACTTGAGGTTTCGAGGGAATGATGTCTCGAAGGTTTCAACTCGATTCGAGGGCCTGCGGCCATGAGGACTAATGGCTTTTCGAGTTTGGCTCGGCTCGAGGTCTCGAGGGGTTCTACTCGAGTCAAATGATTGTAGTCTCGAGGACCTGAGGTCTCGATGGAATGATATCTTGAAGGTTTCAGCTCGATTCGAGAGCCCGCAGCCTCGAGGACTAATGGCTTTTCAGGTTCCGCTCGACTCGAGGTCTCGAGGGAATGCTGTCTTGAGGACCTATTGGTCGTGACTCGCAATGGTTTGTCATGACTCACGGAAAGTGGTGGCTGGGAGCTAAAATTTTAGCACAAAACGTCTGATCACATCGCGAGGTCATTGCGACTCGCGATTACAAGACCTCCCAGCACTTAGAAAGAATTCAATCTTTTCTTACCAACATTCCAAGCTTTCTCCCCTTTGTCATGGATCCCATTCCTTCATCTCCTCCAATGCAATGCACTTCACTTTTCTACAAAATCATAGAAAAACATACCGTAAAAAGAACAAGACAAACTATAAAAAACTAAACTACAAAACCAAAAATAAAAGGCAGAGTTTATTTACGTCGTCAGCACGACAAAGCTCCATATATTTAAGGTTGTCGGCACAACCCTAATGTTATCCATATGGTGAAGGCTTGAACCCCTTCACCATGAGTATCCAAAAGTAGAGAGGTGGGGGTGCAAAACTTTCAAGAGGAAAGTCATGTTGAGGTGGAGATGGTTTAAAGGGAGTTGGGTGGTTAGGATGCTTGGGGTAGCCTTTTGGCTCCTTTCTTATCTCCCTCAAAAATTCTGAAAATGGTTGAGTTGGTTCAATAGGTAGGGGTAGGGGTGACGATGCTAATGAATGTAGCACAATCACCTCTTCCTCTTTTTTATCATCACCAACAACCAACTCCTCATCCCCTTCAAACTCAAGATCATTTAGGAGGACGTCGCCGTGCTCCTCAAAGTTAATATTTGTAAGCCCTAAATGCTTACTATCTACAACTAAGTAGATATTGGCAAGTCGGGGTCGTCCATGAAGAAGGGGGATTTTCTTAAGCATTTAAGCACAAAAGGTTGCTATTAGGCTAGAAGTAGATATATATATATATATATACACATATAAAATCATGCAAGGGGGGTGGTTTTGTAGTGGTCCTAAGTTATGAAATTCGAAAGATAAGACAACTAGCAAAGTCAAGCAACTATGCTAAATCATCAAACAAAACTAAGAAAAAGGGGCTTAAAACTACAAACGATAAAGCCTTGGGGGAAATCGATATTCACTTCCAAACCTAATGTACATCATTGAACCATTCACTTATCCTATCACATTTTTTACTTACCACATTAACGTACTTATCTAGCAAGCATCACCACACATTATGCACAGGAAGTTCTAAGTTCATATTCTTAGACTCTCATGCAAATGAGCTAAGGAATTCGTTTCTTTCATAACTTCCTAACACTTATATCATGCAAACACTTCCCATTCTCAAACAACATGTGGTATAAATGAAGTAACACATAGCATTAAGAACACATGAATGCTAAATAACAAAGGTTTCAAGAATGAATGAAACAATCTATTCACTACTTCAACTACTTATTGTGAAGATAAATCTTCCATCCTTCTTATATAGTAGTTTTCAAGAGTGAATTCGACATCTCTTGTCAAACCTCACCAATGACTTTCTTAGCCGAAACACGACTAAAAGTTTCCCATTGATGGCATTGGGTACGAAGAACCAACAAGCTCGACAACACTTATAAACACTACACCGTGTCTAAGCATTTAACCAATTTATGCATTTACACAAGATTAGTCAAGAACGATCGACATTCATAGACTTCTCTCATTTGCTACCTAAAACAAACATGACAGCGAGTTCGACATCATCACATTCATCTATCAATTATCAACACACCAACATCATTTAAGATGCTCTAACTCATGCTCTTGGATTCCACATTAAAAGTGGGGAGAATTAGCTACTTTCTCCCAACCCTAACAAGTAATCATACAAGCAATTCATATTCTCAAACTTCCAACAACATCAATGACAATAACAATTCACATTCAAAGCTCAATAAATGCACAATAGCAAAAACACTAAATAGATAGATATGGTTCTTACTACATAGATATGGAAGCTTTAATCCATTTCTCCCAAGATAAAAATAAGCTAGACAATAAAAAGACATGATTAGCCTACAAAAAATATAAAAAAGAAAGAAAGAAAAACTATAAGGTGAGTATTTATAGTACAAAAAGCAAGAAGGATTTCAAGCCATTCGTCCGTCGCGAGTCGCAACAGGCTCGCGATGACCTCGCGACGGACTCCATTTACAGCAGCTTGATGTCTTTTCTCTTCTTGTTTCATATGCTCCTCTTCTCTTTACTTCTTCAATTCTTCAATTCTTCAATTCTTCAAAAGCTCAAATACAAGTCTTCAAATCTTCAAATCTTCAAATCTTCAAAGGTATTCTTCAAAGGTATTCTTCAAAGTCTTCAAACAAATTACCTTGTCACACAAAATTCTTTAAAAAAAGTAATAAAAGCGTAAAAGTCGCTTTTAACCCTCCTTAGAGAATTTCAAGGAAAAATGTCACATTTAGAGCACAAAAGTGTACAAAAGTGAATCCTAAAAGTCCTAATATAACCGTATAAAATGGGCACATCAGGTGATCATTCTAGGGTATAACCAAATGTTGTAAATATTGTAGAATGACAAACATTTTATTGGCCTGTATGTTGCCATCTTTTTGTTTCAAACCTTTGATATAAATTAATGTAATTAGTTTTTATGAACTGTTTTACTTTTTACGTGATTTTCTTCTTTTGTTTATTGTTAAACCATCCAAATCTTATAATAAAAGAAATTAAACTTTCTACTTCAAGTTTCCAAGCTTAGTGAGAATTTTATTAAAATCTACATATAAACCTACACTTTGTACCTTCTTTTATATTACATTGTATATCTATTTTTGCTATATGTTTGAACGCATGAAATTAAATAGGTCAAAACAGAATACATAAAGACTTTTAAGTATAATTCATGTGTGCATGTACTTTCATAGTTACTGTAATATGAAATAAATGAGAATACAGAGAGGATAAAAGAAAGAAGGGAAAGAATGAAAAATATGAATCAATTTTTGTGTAATTTATGATTAACTTAATGTAGCTGGTAAAAATCGCCATATTTGTACACATACACGTAGCTTATGTAAGTGAGTTGATTACATACTGACAACTATAGCTGCTGATCCGCAATTTGAAGTCACTAATAAACTATCATTTTCCAAGAGAGATCCGCTAACCCACGAAACGCTAGAAAATTAAGATAAAAATTTATAATGTTGCCCCCGTACTCACAACAAACTACCTAAGAGTAGTTAGTAGCAAGTCCGAGGTCATCCACAGAGATGCTAGGATTCAAAAGCTAACTACGCAAAACTCGCAATTGGACGTCACTCCTATTGCATGTCGGGAATAGCTAGTGTAGGAAACATGGTTTATTTTGGGTGAGGGGGTGGGGGTGGGGGTGGGGGTGGGGAGGGTTATCTATAAACTACTTGAACATGCAAAACAATAGGTTAAACTATATGAAGCTAATGCTTGGGGATATATGTAACATGATTGGTAGAAGACTTTGATCCCAGATTCAATCAAATACAAGGCATATAAACCTATCCCAATATCTATGTCATATAGTGTGGTTTATAGCCAACACTTCCCAATGTCCGTCACACAAAGGTACTTACGTCTTTATTAACAATACCACCTCCATAATTAGGGAAAGTGCATCGTATGGCCTAACCGATTTGCGCTTCTCTTTCCCCATAAAGATATACATCCCAGGCTTCCACTATGAACGCTTCTCCCTAGGCCTATAGAGGCAAAGGGATTGATGCCTGATGATGACTATAGGGTTTAAATGATAATGGTCGTTGTACTACAACCCTAGTTGCTACAAACTATCATATGCCCTAGCCTATCGGGGTACAATATTCCCGTAGAGTAGGGTCAGCTCATTGGAATGGTGCTCAAGACATACATGCAAGCACTCACATGGCCGAGGACTCTCAAACCCACAAATACCCTATCGGACACTTCCAAGGGGACAAAAAAGCCTAGCACCACACATGAAACATATAACTAGTGTGTATCATAGGATATATAACATGCGTCTCACAAGAATGTAAAGATTAAATCAAGCATGATATTCAAAAACATAAAATAATTAGGAGATCTAGAATCTCACAAAATATCTACCAAATTATAAATACAAATTAGATCCCCAAGAAAATAAACTACTCCCTAAGTATTGAACCCAATATGACCATTGGATTTAATGTGCTTGGGAAAAACTAGGAAGATTAAAGGAAGAGAGAAGGGTTATTCCCTTTCTCTCTCTACCTACTCTTAATTAGAAACTGCGAAATTAGAAATTACAACTAATGAATTCTCTATCTAACTACTAAACCCGGGTAGACATAGGCTCTTTATATAGTAGATAGGAAATGGGCCTTAAAGAGGCCCAAAATTAGAGAAGCCCTAGGATGATGCAACGGCAAGAGCCGTGCAGTAGCACAAGGCCCACGTGGCACGACCCTTGCAAAAGTGCATGGGTCGACAACTGTATGGGGTTTCCTAGCTAGGTGAGCATTGTATCTGTGCAAATCCTTGCGGGCCACCGGCTTAAAGGGTCTTTTAGTCATATGAGTTACACGACCTGTGTAATTCCTTGTGGACCACGAGCTGGAGCTGAGCCTTTTATCTTTTGATGGCGAGACCGTGCAATATATCGTGGGGCACAAGTTGGCTCTTCAATCCTTGATCTTTGAGGCACATTGGTCATGCAAAAGTACACGGCTTGCGCCTATGCTTATCCGCACAATCCTACAGAGTGGCACGGGCCGTGCAATAGTACACAACCCGTGCCCTTACTTAGCCGCACCACCATATTGGTTGGCCCGGGTCGTGCAGAAGAGCATGGACATGCCAGTCTTCAAAGTCGTCTGGGCTTCAACTCTTTTCTCTTTGGTAAATTTCCATCTACTACTATGATTAAGCGATTTGCCTTCGGTCTACTACCATCCTTGCAAATGACCTTCAATTATCTACTACCATTCTTGCAAATGGCATTCTACTCCGAAGTGCTTACGAGCAATCTACAATGAAGCTCACAAAATAGGATCTAAATTCTCGTAAGGACATAGCATCTATTAGGTTTAAATAAATCTACAAAACAAAAGATTTAGACAAGAAAACCAACAAAGGCTATCTAAATACCTTGTGATGTAAACCTAACTAAACCTAGCAATCAACAAAAGCCACTAATAAGTGTGTTGAATGCATTGGTTAACACATGCTTTTAGGTGCAGATTAATTCCCCCACATTTAAACCTTTACTCATCCTTGAGTAAACAACAATGAGAAAAGATCTAAAAAGAACATATCATGCAAAGAGTTCCCTGAGACATTCAAAATTTATTCCTCTACTACCTTAGTTCCTCCAAAGATGTAAGAATATCACAACTCTCACTCCCCCAAAGAAGCTAAGATAACCTATCAACCAACAAACCAACAAAAAAGTTAAGTTCATAAAAATGAATGTGAGCTAAGTTACTCTACCAAAAATAATTCCAAAAGGATAATGAAAGAGAGCCATATGAGTTTTTCAATTTCTCTCAATTTATCTCATTTTGCATTGGTGCCCTTTCGGGTTTTCATCCTAGCATCCCAACGTTTTTTTTTCTTTTTGAGTTCTCTTCTCACCTTTTTCCACATTATAGCCTCTCACTTTTGGATATGTTTTTCAACCTATCTGGGCCTTTCCCATTGTTGCCTAAGTCTCTCTTTTGGGTTTTTAACTTAGCCGGGTATATTTTTTTCTTTTTTTTTGTTTAGCCCAAAATGCCCCAAAGTTGGGCTTCATACTACAATGAAGATAAGAAAAAATAAACTAACACCACCAAAGTGTTCCATTATCCCAAACTACTACAAAAGGTGCCCTCAAACCTATAAAACCAAGTTTCAAAAGAAAACCAAACAAGTTTTCAAAACAACGAGGGAAAAGAAATAGGGAAAAGTAGAAGTCATCATCACATCCAAAGTAAAACAAGCATAAGAAAATGAAAGAAAAATAAATGACACCCATGTGAAGGTGTTCTGAAACCCTCCCCCCCCACACACACTTAGTTCATACATTGAACCCAATGCATGTGACCAAGGTATTAAAAAGGTTGGAAACCTAAAGTCCTCAATGTCGTCCGCCACGTCTGGCTCCACGCCCCTGCCCGTGCGGTTCTTAGTGAGGGAGCTCATCTCCAATGCCCGCGATCCTTAACCTACCAATTATCTCCTACATGTAGTAGTAGAGTAGGCTCATATCCATTCTCAAATATTGTAGTTGATCATCCACTTTGTTAAACCTGTAAGCTGTCTTTCCCTGATGGTAGTCAAGCTGGGTACCAAGACGACTCACATCCTACTGAACCCCGAATATGGAGTCTCCCCAAGAATGCATCAAATTGGGCTCATGTCTCGGTGGCTGGCACTACGGATTATAAGATGAAGTAAACTGCCGGAATCCCGGTGAACCATGCTCTCGGAATGGGTTGTACTATAGATGCTGCCGTAAGTGAAAATCATACTTGGATGGAATGGAGATGTTGTGTCTGTGTGGCTCAGAATCAAGAGACCCGTAACTGCTCTGTCTGCTCGACCCCCTAATAAATATGTGTGAGGGGAGACATTGTGTCTTTGTGGATCCTAAGAACCTAAAAAATGGTGCCCCTAAGAATGGTAATGCTCCTCCTGAATATCAATCGGCCCCTGGAAAGGTGGTGGTAATAGTTTCTACTCAATTGAGGAGGCTGTATAAACTGAAGAAACACGACCACATGAGGTGGCTGAATGAGCTGGTGGTCAATGAGGTGTCACTGTGCTAGCTGCAGATGACTTAATCCTTGTCCATTGGAGCTCTGTTGTCATGCTCTATTTGCTCATCATCCTACTCAACATGGGCACCTCCTACAAAGATCTTGAAGTGTGAACAACTATCAAAGTCTAGTCCTCGTGGACTAGGGGAGTCTCATGAAGGTTGTGCCTTTGTAGCGCCAGTAGATCAACCCAGTGCCAACTGTATCATCGCCACCTCCACCAAAGCTGAAAAAGTGAGGGTGTACGTGGTGTTTGGGTTCTCCCTCATACCGTCATCCATCGGCAGGCTAAAATAAGTAGACATCAATGATATCATGCCCCCATCTGCTATCTTACCCACTGGCCTCATAGAAATGTCATAGCACTGGGAGATAAAGTACTCCACAAGATTAAGGCAGGCTAGACTAGTGTAAATCGACCATAGAATCGTGCAGTCCCACTCAGTCGGAGTGGTGGCCTCTCCATGGCACATCACTACTATAGCCAATAGTCTTTCCACATACCTGAGTGACAGATGCACTATTTCACTGTTCTTGATCGCCTTTGCCTGCGACCGTCGAGTGATGGCGTGCCAGAATGTAACAACGTTGAACCCTGAGCTATCCTCAGAGTGACCATCTACATTAGTCACGTACTTCCACCCAAAACACTCTGCAACCTCCTTAAAGGTAATGGACCAGACCTCGTTCCCTATATGGAATCTAGCCACCTTGTTTCCTTCCTTATTGACTGTCATCTTGACGGTTGCTAGGTACTCCAGTGTGTACCTAGTGTATGTGGGGCTCGAATTTTTTCATGAATCCCTTCAAACCAATTCTCTTCAAGAGGGCCCAGTCCAGTTTGTAGAGCTTTAGGTCTTTAAGGGCCTGCTTGTCTACAAACTTAGTTCCTAGGATGGGGCATCCCACAAGATTCTCCCATCACTTTAGTTGGTCAGGGCGGAGTGAGCACAGTCCCATAAAGGGCAAACTAGGGCCAACTCTCTGTCTGCGCATAGTAACAGTAGGAACGAGCTCACAAACAACAGCATCTAACCGCCCAATCACAGTCTCAAGCAAACTACCCAAACTCAAACTTTCCCACAAAATTATGAAATTATCACAAATCACAAACAAACCCCAAACTAAGTACCAGTATGAAATTTCCCAAGAACTCTAAAAATAAAAAAAAATCCAAGCCTACCAAGGGGGGTTCGACCGACTACCTAGGTGGAAATCGGTGGTGTAGTCTGATAAAATTAGGCACATGAATTGTGCAAAACTTCTCCTAGAGTGAATTTTGTCGATCTCCAACACTCAAAATGGTGGAATCTTCATGTTTCTGGAGAAAAAAAATTGAAGAATGGCCGAACTCCTCTTCTTCAAACCAAGCTAGATTTTTGGTTTTTGTGGAAGTAATTTGTAGTGAGATTTGTGGGGATTTGGAAGTGGAAGATTTTGGGAAAAGTCCTGCGGAATTTGGTTGAGAACCGAGAGAGTTGTGGATATATTAGGCTTAGAAAGGGTTAGGTTTGCATTTTTTCTGGTGAGGGAAGAAGAAGAAGTAAGGAACAAGGGCTATTTATAGGGAAGCCCATGCCATTTGATTGGCCATTTTGGGCAGCACAGATGGTATTCATGTGGCACGACCCGGTCCGCTTGAATGCCTTGTGGCGTTCTTGTGGTACCAGGCTTAGCACGGCCCGTGTTAAGTCTGGTTCATTCAAATTTGTCGTAAACTTCCTACACCCAAAAACACGCAAATCGAGTATAGTACTGTGCCAGCCAAAAACATGATGACAAAAAAAATCCTTAAAAGACACAAGAAAATTTTCAAAACCTACTAACACATGCTAAAAACACTGTTTCTTTATTGTCGTCCTCTCGACTTATTTTTCATGCATTTTTAAAATCTAAGAAAAATTAATCGAAGGGTTATCGAAATCACCATCATTGACTTCACTCATGACCATGCCCCTATGGACGGGTCCCCACATTACCAAACACATTCGTTCTTCACGATGATTGACAATTGTTTGCTGATTTTGGGCGTAGGAAGGTTAGGAGGTTTGAATTCCTTAACTTGTTTCCTTCTCTGCTGAATGTTATTGTTCGCACTTGGAAGAAAAGCATTCTTAGTTATATAAGGAACATCAAAATCGTGCGTATCAACATATGAATCTTTAAAATTCTCATTCAAAGAAGACCGAACATGCAAGGTTTCAATAGTGGGCAGCACATCATCACAATCACAATAACTAACCTTAGATAATGTTGATCCCTTAGCCAGTTCCTCAGGTTTAGGAGGTGGTCGAGGAGGTTTTAAGTCCTTGCCACTCTCCACCAACCACTGCACGTTACTGACCGTAGAATCCATCATAGAAAGATTGTCACTAAACTCACGCATGGCATAGGCGTCATCAACATTTTTATCACAATCAAAGCTCAAAAAATGATTTCTCTCATCACTCTTATCAAGGCACTCATCATCCTCATTCGTGCAAGAATTATCACATTGGACAAATTCATCACATAAGGTTATGTCATTGCATGCAAGAGAAGAAATAGGTGATTCATGCTTAGACTTGTAAATTTCAAAACCAACCATGCCAGTGTCATCCTATAGGGTTATTGTTCCTAAATGGACATCAATTTTGGTCCTTGATGTTTTTAAGAACGGTCACCCCAATAAAATTGGGGATGCACCTCCATCGTGCACTATAAGGACATAGAAATCCGCCAGGAACACTAGATTTCCTACGCTAACCATAACATTCTTAACTATACCTCTAAGGCTAGCTTGGGAATGGTTGGCTAGTTGAACAATAACCCTAGTGTCCCTAAGCTCACTTATGTCAAGATTCTCATACAGGCTAAATGGGATAGCATTTATAGAAGCGCCTAAGTCAATCTTAGCATTCTTCACCAATTTACCTCCTAGAGAAATAGGGATTGAAAACATTCCGGGGTCATCATACCTTTTAGGTATGTTCTTATGAGCTAAGGTGGATACCCCTCATTTTCAATTGACCTACTTTCCTAGTTGGTTTTTTCCTTCTTTTAGTGCCATAATTTTTAAACATTTAGCATATGATCTGGAACTTGAACAATGACATCAAGAATTAGAATGCTAACCTCAACCTTTTTGAAGACTTGGAAAATTTGAGCTTCATTGGTTGCTACCTCTAGCCTTCCCCGTAGATGGTAAAATGGTAAATAGAAAAGTCAAGGAACATCTGGGTGGGTGCCTTGGAGTGCACCCTCCCATAATACAATGTGGTTCTTGCTAACCCCTAGCTAACTAGTGATAAGCTAGTGTAGACTACATGCATATCCCTATAGTGAATGGGAAAACTAGAGGATAAATAATGATATATTGGAGTAGGGTGAAAACAAATTCACTACCCAATTCCAAAAAACCACTTCTACCTCATACATGCAAGGCCTTCTATACTAGCTGAGAAATGGAATCAGGATAAATGCGAGTCAGGATAGAGATTCCAATCCGAACCCATACATACCAACCAGAGAGGATACTGGCTCTACTTGCATCAAATGTTGTTATCCTATGCGCAGCCAAGGTTAGTGATCTCGGGTCTTCCAAACCATGACAAAAATGGTCGCCACCGAGTTGTTATCCTGGGTCTTCAAAGTCGTGCACATGTAGCCAAAGATGAGGTGTATCTAACTCTGTTCCTAATGCAACCGAGAGTAGTGTACTCGGGTCTTGAATATAGAAGTCTTATGTGCTGCGATAAACTGAAGCTAGGGTCGCCTATGTGCCATTTTTCGGCATGATGGGACAGCTTATACCATATGCACTCCTAAGGTGGAGAAAATGAGTGTTATTGGCCTTCAATACATTCCCTTTCCAAGGTTACATTGGCGGTAAGAGCAAGAAGAGGCAATTCCAAGTGCTCTTGTGAGTCCCACCTAATAAACTATGGAATAAATTTGGAGAACGGACACAACTTGTACCACGTGTGCCTAGCATGGCAGTTCTGTAACCGCCCATTCCATTTTGAGCTAATGGACATCTTTATGCATGTTTAACATATAGTTTTGCACGAGTATAAAGCATGTAGATGCATCCATCAAAATCATAGTAACAACCTAGGCTAGGAAGACCATGAGAGGAACGTACATTCCAACCATGTTTTCCTTTTTCCATGAATGTAGCGGATAAACCACTACTCCGTCAATTACTTAATAGTAAGTTACATTCTAGCCACCCCAAAAGGATGACAAATATGGTATAGCCATCCACACTAAAGACATCGTGGGCAAGACCTTTGGGTTGAACTACATGCCGAGACACATGTGTACATTAAAAGGAGTGTACACCCGTGATGTAGTAAAACCATAGGGTCAACCTATATTCGTGTCAGAAAAATGTGGCTCCAGAAAACCGTGGCGCTAGAATACCGTGGCACTGGAAGACTGTGGCACCAGAAAATCGTGGTGCCAGTCTGCCTTATTTCCAGAAAAGCCCTTGCGCCAAAAACCCATGTCGACGGCCTACATTGTTGCCAGAAAACCTCTGTGCCATATGACCGTTGTGTCAGGAAACTTTAGCGCCAGGGACCATGGCATCATATAACTGCAGTGCCAGAAAACCATGGCTCCAGCCTACATTATAGCCAGAGAACCGTGGTGCCATATCACCATTGCACAATAAAACTTCTCCAGAAAACCATGGTGTTAGCCTGCATTGGTGCTAGGGAATCTTGTGACCAACCAACATTAGCGCCAGAAAACCATGTTGCCAGCCTGCATTTTCGCCAAATACCATGATGCCCACCTGCATTATTGCCAGAAAACCACGGCGCCATATAGCATTGGGCTGATCAGTACAGATGCTTGCTTGCATTGGCCTTCCCTGTAGAGCACTAGGAAACAGTGGTGGAGGGTTGAACTTTGCCATGGTGGTTGGGAGCTCTTTTGAAGGATCCTCCTCAACTACTATCTCTTCATCTTCTTCGATTGGTCCTATTGCTTTCCACAATTTTTTCATCCTCTTGCATGACCTCCTTCTCGGCTTCTCATGGATCCTTCCAGCTTATTAATTCAAAGCATTCATATTGTGTGGATTAACCTTGGGTGAGATGGTAGCTTGCTAGATTCTCTAGCCTTAAGCCAACTTACCAAAGTAGCAAGTTGACCAATTTGTACTTCAAGGTTTTTAATACTTGAAAAGGCTCTCATGTCGAGTTCCTCAATCTTCCTCCTTGTTCGCTCTACGAACACATCACTCTTCTTTGCCAATTGTCTAGTTGCCTCAAGAATCTCATCCAGGTATAACTTATAAAATGGTGCATTGGTGTT
The DNA here is from genome assembly GCA_037428765.1 of Rubia yunnanensis. Lineage (NCBI taxonomy): Eukaryota > Viridiplantae > Streptophyta > Magnoliopsida > Gentianales > Rubiaceae > Rubia > Rubia yunnanensis. Next base: position 78,711,335 of record CM075065.1, read on the forward strand.
GGAAGGCCATTCTCCTCTCAGGTAGGGTTGAGGTGGTCCACCTTGATTGTACCCTTGGTTGTCCTCGCACCACGGGAAGTTCAGGTGGTCACAGTATGAGGGATTGAAGGAGTTTGCATAAGGGTCTTATCAATCTCCACCTTGGTTCCCTCAGAACCCTTGTTGTTTCCCTCTCGCAAACTGCATATTCCCACCATTGAAATCTAAGGCCTTAACCTCCTCAAAGTTATCCTCCACGTGTGGACATGTGTCGGTTAAGCAATCAAGATTGCAAATTCCGCACACCCTCACTTGTTGTGTCCTTCCTTTCATGAACTCTTTCACCATTGAAGCAAGCTTGGACTTGTTCCTCTACCTTGGGAGAATGAATGGGCTCCTATAATGTCTTCTCATGAGATCGGGTACCTAACTGCCTTGAACCATTGGCCATTACATCTTTGGAGATTTTTTTTCTCTATGGAACCATTACATGTTTTGGGGATTTTTTCTGCTATGGAACCATTACATGCCGTAATCACCATGCCCATGTCTTCATCGCATAAGACTTCAAATAAGTAGAACATCATACTGCTTTCCTTGAATGGATGATCGGGGCAACTAGTCAATATCCACTTGAAACTCTCTTAGAACTCATACAAGGACTCGTTTGCCAGTTGAAAAATATTGGAAAGTTTCTTCTTTAGACATGCAGACTTTGAAGCCGGGAAGTATTTATCAAGAAATCTCCACTTCATGTCCATCCAGGAAGTGAAGCAGCCCGGTAGGAGGTAATAGAGCCGATCCTTAGCTGCGTCTCGCAACAAAAAAGGAAATGACCTCAGATTGTAGTCCTCCTCTAACACCCCCGGTGGTTTCATATTGGTGTAAAACAAATGAAACTCCGATAGGTGTTTGTTGGAATTCTCTCCGGCCATCCCGTGGAAAGCGGGAAAGCAATGGATCATTCTGCTCTTCAACTCACAAGTGTGAAAAAGGCGGGAAGACTATGCAAAGGGGTTGACTCTCCAAATTTGGAGTCATCAACTCTCTAAGCGTCTGATTGTCTTCTGCCATCTCAACTCTTTCTTCAACAAAAATAGTCGGTCCTTGTGGAATCTCTACTCTTGTTCTTCTCCTTCTCCTTCTTCAACCACATGCATTTTCCTGTAGATAGTGTAAATTTCCTAAGTTTTGGTACGTGTATGTACCATAAACAAGAAATTGGACACTACCAGTCCTAAAATAAAACACTAGCAAATAGATTAGAAGTAACCGGAATAACTATTGAAAAATCTCAACACAATAACCAACTAAAGCTACAAAATAAAAACAACACTAACTATTCTACCAACTAGTAATGCAAGTGAACAATCAAATATTTAAAATATCATCCCCCACAACGACACCAAAATTTGATTCGCACTCCGTGAGGTCGCTAATAAACCAATCTTTTCACTAGAGATCTACTAACCTGCGAAGCGCTAGATGCAAAGATAGATATTTTTGCTCCTATACTCACTAAAAACTACCAAACAGTAGTTAGTGGAAAGTTCGGGGTCGTGCACAGATATGCTAGGATTCAAAAGATAACTATGAAAGACTTGCAGTCGGGTGTCACTCCAATTTTGTGTCGGGAATAGCTAGTGTAGCAAGCGTGGTTGTTTTTGGGAGGGGGGGGGGGTATCTATAAACTATTTGAACAAGCAAAACAAGAGGTTAAACCATATTAAGCTAAGACTTGGGGATATTTGTGTAACATGATCAGTAGAAGACTTTGTAACTAGATTATATCAAATACAAGACGTATAAACCTATTCCAATGTCTATGTCACATAGTGTGGTTGATAGTCAACACTTCCCATTGTCTTTCACACAAATGTGCTTATGTCTTATTATATCAACACCACCTCCATAATTAGGGAAAGTGCATCGTGCAGTCCAACCGATGTATGCTCCTCTTTCTCGATAAAGAATTACATCCCGAGCCTCCATAATAAATGCTTCATCCTAGGTCTATAGAGGCAAAGGAATTGAGGTATCATGATGAATCTAGGTTTGTAACAAAGATGGTCGCTATACTAAAAACCTAGTTGCCATTAACTATGGTGCCCTCATCTATCAAGGTACAATCTTCTAGTCGAGTAGGGTCAGCTCATCGGAATGGTACTCACGACCTACATGCATACACTTACATGGTCGAGGGCTCAAATACCCTAGCAGACACTCCCAATGGGACAAACAAGCCTAGCACCATACATGGAACATATAACTAGTGTGTATCATATGATATATAACATGCATTTTACAAGAACGCAAAGATTAAATCAAGCATGATATTCATTAACATAAAGGATAAAGAGACCTAGAATCTTAAAAAAATATCTACCTAATCATGAATATAAATTAGATCCAAACCAAATAAATTACTCCCTAAGCCTTGAACTCAATTTCACCATTGGACTCAATGCCCTTGGGCAAAACTAGGAAGATTAAAACAAAAGAGAAGGGTTATTCCCTTTCTCTCTCTACCTACTCTTAATAAGAAACTAGAAGAATAGAAATTACAACTGATTAATTCTCTCTCCAACTACTAAACCCTAGTAGACATATGCTTTTTATATAGTAGGTAGGAAATGAGCCTTAAAGGGGCCCAAAAATAGAGAAATCCTAGGCTGATGCGGCGGTACGAGACGTTTAATAGCACATGACCCGCGCGGCACGACCTGTGAAAAAAAATGCATGGGCCGCAAACTAGATGGATTTCCTAGCCAGAAGAGTGTCGCGGCCGTGAGAATCCTCGCGGGCCGCCAGCTACAAGGTCTTTTGGCCGTATGATTAGCGTAGCCCGTGCAATTTCTTGCAGGTAATAAGTTGGAGCTGAGCTTTTCTTCATCTGATGGCGTGATTGTGAAATACATTGCGGGGCGCAGGCTGGGTCTTAATTCCTTAATCTACGTGGCGCATAGGTTGGGCAAAAGGACACGGCCCGAGCCTATACTTAGCTGCACGATCTTGCAGAATGGCAAGGGTCGTGCAATAGCACACGACCCGCGTCATTACTTAGCTGCACCACCATATTGGTTGGCACGAGCCATGCAAAAGAGCACGGTTGTGGCCGTATTCAAAGTCGCACTGTCTTCAACTCCTTTCCCTTTGGCGCATATCCATCTACTACCACGATTAAGCGTCTAGCCTTCTCTTTTGCTTTATTATATATATTTTTTCATCTCCTTTACTCTGCATTTTCTATCTCCTATTTATTTCAAGAATTTTAAATTTGATGAACCTGTAATTATTTAGTAGGGAGTTTCTTTATTGTCTAGTTCTAGCAATTTATCATTTCCATAAAAAGATTTTTTCCATTATTCCTGGAACCATATCGTGTTGGAATGGAGAAATCTCTTACTTTGCCTTTTATTATTTCCTAGCTGTTATATTAATAATCTTGTCAGTTTTTTTTATTTTCATTTAGTTCACCCATGTTCTCCATTTCATTTAGGAGCATTTAGGAGCATTTAGGAGGTGCATGCAATTCACCCATGTTCTCCTTCTCATTTAGGAGCATTTAGGAGCATTTAGGAGGTGCATGCAATTCACCCATGTTCTCCTTCTCATTTAGGAGCATTTAGGAGTATTTAGGAGCTATAGTTATTCCTACATTTGTAACTTATTTTCCAACTCTTTTTATAGCCAAATGAATGAAGAAAAGTAGTAAGTTTTTTACTGCACCAAACCTTTTTCTTTGTGCTCTGGTTTTCTTTCAAAACCAACATTTGGTATCAGAGCACGCACGATCACGGCGACAATGTCTGGCGAGAACGAGATTTCGCTGTCGCCACCGCGGGGACGTGGAAGGCAGCGTGGACGGAGCATGGCACGGCGGAACCATAACGAAGTGATCGTCCACGAACGGATAAATCTTGGCGGCAACATTGTGTATCCTACGCTGACAGCAACCAATTACATTGAATGGTCCCTTGTGATGAAGATCAATCTACGCGCCCAAGGGTTGTGGCAGGCAGTTTCCGGCGAAGGCGAACCAGATGAGCGCGAGGACATGGCGGCATTGTCGGCGCTGATACGAGCAGTCCCGCCTGAGATGGTGCCAGCCCTAGCCGTGAAAAACACGGCTCATGAGGCTTGGGAGGCAATTAGAATGATGCGAGTCGGAGTGGATCGCGTGCGAGAAGCGACGGCGCAACGACTACGCAAAGAATTCGAACAGATTGCGTTCAAGGAAGGTGAATCACTCGATGCTTTTGGCATGCGCATCACAGGCATTGGTAATAACCTCCGCTCTTTGGGTGACGCCGTCGAGGAGGTGAAGGTGGTTCAGAAGTTCCTGCGGGAGGTTCCGAGCCAGTACGCTCAGATTGCGTGCTCGATTGAGACACTCCTCGAGCTGGACGGCATGACTGTTGAGGAGCTAATCGGGAGGCTACGGTCGGCTTCTGAGCGGTGCTTCATAAATTCCACGGGCAACGCAAGTGGTCAAGTCCTCCTCACGGAACAAGAATGGATTGCACGTGGTAAGAGCAACAACCCCGGGAGCAGCGGAAAAGGCAAGGGTTTCCGAAAATGGAAGAAGCTAACAAACGGCGGGCGAGACGGTGGCCAGCGTGCTTCGAGCGGCGATCGTGACATGACGAATGTGAAGTGTTACAATTGTAACAAGTATGCCGGCCATATCTCCAAGGATTGCCCCGAACCACGGCGTGAACGGAAGGGACGAGCAAACCTTGTGCAAAATCAAGAAGAGGAGGCATCACTACTTGTGGCGAGACTACACTCTCTCACAACCGGGACTCAGGCAACCGACGGTCATGTGTTGCTCAACGAGGTTCGGTCACAAGCTAGGTCAACAAAGCAAGCCGGCCAATGTGACATAACGTGGTTCCTGGATTCAGGAGCAAGTGCCCACATGTGCGGAAGACGTGATCACTTCTCCGAGTTGGACACAAACGTGCGAGGCTCCGTCAAACTTGGAGATGACACCTCAGTGGAAATTGAAGGCATTGGCACGATCCTCTTCACATGCCGAAATGGTGAACACCTCACGCTCACGGAGGTGTACTACATACCCCGACTACACAGCAACATCGTCTCCCTGGGGCAGCTGGACGAACTCGGGTACGACGCGCACATTCGGCACGGATGGCTCCATCTACGTGACCAGGACGGGCGTTTGCTCGCGCGGGTACCGAGAAACTGTGGGCATCTCTACATGTTGCACCTCAACCTGGCGCGCCCTGTGTGTCTAGCCGTGCACGGCTCCGAGGATGGATGGAGATGGCACGCACGTTACGGGCACATGCATTTTGAGGCACTCCGGCGTTTGTCGCGTGACAACCTAGTGCATGGTCTCCCAATGATTGATGACGCGGAGCGGCTGTACGACGCCTGTCTCGCGGGGAAGCAGAAGCGAGCAACATTCCCTAAGCAGGCTTGGAATCGTGCTAATGAGCAACTCGGCATGGTGCATGCGGACTTATGCGGGCCGATCGATCCACCCACGCCAGGAGGTAAACGATATTTTCTTCTAATGGTAGATGACCATAGTCGATATATGTGGATTTCTTTGCTTGCTTCAAAGGATCAAGCCGCGGACGCGATCAAGAAGATAGTTGCAGCAGCTGAACTCGAGAGTGGATGCAAACTGAAGGCACTGCGCACTGACCGCGGTGGTGAATTCACCGCCCATAGTCTTGGTGATTACTTCTCGGAGCACGGCATTCATCGGCAACTCACGGCACCATATACGCCGCAGCAAAACGGCGTAGTTGAGCGACGAAACCAAACCGTGGTTGGAATGGCTCGCTGCCTTTTGAAGGCTAAGGAGATGCCGATGAAGTTCTGGGGAGAAGCAGTGACGACGGCGGTCTATTTGCTGAACCGTGGAACGATAAAAAGTGTAGCGGGCAAGACACCCTACGAAGCTTGGTACGGACGTCGGCCAAGCGTGCAACACCTGCGTGTTTTTGGGTGCCTGGCTCACGTCAAGACCACCGACCCACACATGAAGAAATTGGACGACAGGAGCAAGCCAATGGTTCTGTTTGGGTATGAACCAGGTACAGCGGCGTACCGTGTCTATGACCCGACCACGGATCGAGTGAAGTGCTCCCGCGATGTTGTTTTCGACGAGGACACCGCATGGGATTGGAGTAACTCAGCAGACGGCAAAGAGAAGCGCAATCCGCCGATAATGGAGACATTTTCTGTCGATCGTTTTGTCTCAACTGTTGCAGGTAACCACACGACAGAAAATGGCTCGTCCTCGCATGTCCGGAGTTTCACCGGAACCGATGAACAAGACACGAACAAGGAACCGTCAACACCGACTGCAACATCGACTGCACCAACGGTCGAGTTTGTATCCCCGCCAACTGCTGCAACGGAGTCATCTCTGGGCGAGGCGCCTCGACGGTATCGCACGATGGATAATCTACTTGACTCGACAATCCTTGTTGAAACCAGAGATGATGAACTGTGTCTCCTCATCGCTGACGAACCGGCGTCTTTCACTGAAGCCGAGAAGGATGAGGGGTGGCGAGCAGCGATGGTGGAAGAGCTGGCTAGCATTGAGACGAATCAAACATGGTATCTTTCTGTGCTACCTGCAGGAAAACGAGCGATCGGACTGAAATGGGTTTATAAACTCAAACGCGACGAAAATGGAGAGGTGATGAAACGGAAGGCGCGATTGGTCGCGAAAGGCTATGTGCAGCGTCAGGGGGTGGACTTTGATGAGGTTTTCGCTCCTGTCGCGAGGTTGGAAACAGTGCGAGTACTGATCGCACTCACTGCTCACCATGGCTGGCCCATTCACCATATGGACGTGAAGACCGCCTTTCTCAATGGTGAACTGACCGAGGAGGTTTACGTTCAACAGCCACCAGGGTTTGTAATTCAAGGCGAGGAGCACAAAGTTTTACGACTTCAAAAGGCTCTCTATGGCCTTCGTCAGGCTCCGAGAGCTTGGAACGCGAAGCTTGATGCTAGTCTTCGCGATCTCGGTTTTGAGCGTAGTGAAGCTGAACACGCAGTCTATCGTCGAGGTAATGGAGAGCTGCTGCTCCTAGTTGGTGTTTATGTCGACGACCTAATAATCACTGGAGCCTCAATCCTAGAAGTGACCAAGTTCAAAGCAGAGATGATCAGTTTGTTCAATATGAGTGATCTCGGAAATCTTAGTTATTATCTAGGGATTCAGGTACAGAGAAAGGATGGTGAAATTACTCTCTGTCAAGCAGCTTATGCAAAGAAGTTATTGCAGAGAGCGGGAATGGCTGATTGCAATCCATGTGCTGCTCCAATGGAGGCAAGACTCAAGCTGCGCAAAGTTGGTGAAGGAAGTTTAGTTGACGCCACATTATACAGAAGCTTAGTGGGGAGTTTGAGATATCTGGTGCACACAAGGCCAGACATCACATATGCAGTCGGCTACGTTAGTCAATTTATGGAGGAGCCTTACTCGGATCACTATGCAGCAGTGAAACATCTACTTCGTTATGTGGCAGGAACTCTAAATTTTGGAATTTCTTACAGGAAAGGAGATGGAGCTCTGAGTTTGACAGGATATAGCGACGCTGATTTGGCAGGAGATGTAGACGATCGGAAGAGCACGACGGGCTTAATTTACTTCCTCGGCCAAGGTCCTGTAAGTTGGCAGTCGCAAAAGCAAAGGGTGGTAGCAATATCATCCTGTGAATCGGAGTATATCGCAGCTGCAACTGCAGCTTGTCAAGGAATATGGCTTAGCAGGCTGTTAGGAGAGCTGAAAAACGAGCCACCACAAGTACCAAGGCTGCTGGTGGACAACAAATCGGCAATTGATCTCAGCCGAAATCCAGTGTTTCATGATCGGAGCAAACACATCGACACCCGATACCATTTGATTCGAAATTACGTGGAGCAAGGTGAACTTGAAATCGATCACATCAACACTGAAGCTCAGCTTGCCGACTTACTGACGAAGTCACTTGGACGAGTTCGTTTCCAGGAGCTAAGGAGCAAGATTGGTGTTGCCGACACAACATAAGCAACGACAAGATTAGGGGGTGATTTGTTATATTAATAATCTTGTCAGTTTTTTTTATTTTCATTTAGTTCACCCATGTTCTCCATTTCATTTAGGAGCATTTAGGAGGTGCATGCAATTCACCCATGTTCTCCTTCTCATTTAGGAGCATTTAGGAGCATTTAGGAGGTGCATGCAATTCACCCATGTTCTCCTTCTCATTTAGGAGCATTTAGGAGTATTTAGGAGCTATAGTTATTCCTACATTTGTAACTTATTTTCCAACTCTTTGTATAGCCAAATGAATGAAGAAAAGTAGTAAGTTTTTTACTGCACCAAACCTTTTTCTTTGTGCTCTGGTTTTCTTTCAAAACCAACACTAGCCCCAGGCCTAGAACAGTATAACGTGTTCAAATGATCTTAAAAATGCACTAAGCTTTCCTCGCATTTACTGTATTATAAAAGAGAGGATAGCTGTACTACAGTAAATTTCTCTTCATCTTTTTCGTCTGCAAAAATGGTGAGTTTTGGCTTCCTCTTCTTTACCACTTTTGGTTTATGAAAACACACCATTTGGCATCTTTTTTCTTCCAGCTGTTTTCTCATCATCTTCTCTCTGTTTTGATTCATCGTTCCACCATTCACTCACGTATTTTCCATTCTATTTCCTTCTTTCCACTGAATTGGCGGTTACTTCTTTCGATTAATGGGCACTGTCAAAACATGTTTCAATTTACTTCCATTTATTCTCTCTCTCTCCCCGTCATTTTCTACACTTGGATTCTCTGTTTATATGTGATTATTTATGGCTAATACACACCAAACTCTTTGTTTCCTTCATTCTCTCTTTCTTTGTCGTTTTCTTCAGCGAAAATTCTCTATTGACATGTGATTATTTATAGCTAATGTACAAAAAACTCTTTGTTTCCTTCACATGTTGTTTTTGTAAGGCGATATCCTCGCCCTCGTAGCTCCGGCCGCACCGATACCACAGCTTGGTGAGCTTTTCACATGTTGTTTTTGTGGCATTGTGCATGTTCTCCTTTCTCTACATGTTGAACGTGTGGCTTCCACATCCATAACTTCACTCCCATTTATGTTTATATAAGATGTCATTTATGTCTTTAAAGTTTGTTCACTTTTGGTGATTTCCATATTCAATTTTAAAGGTAACTTGATTTCTTGACCATGTCTTTTCTATTTTAGCCTTTTTCAACCGAAAGTTCTATCCCCCTGTGTCCCTTATTAGCTTTTTTTGGATTTGTTTACGATGTGTTTGACAGAATGCCTGAGCTAATCAGTCCTTTTTTATACCTTGTGCTTAGGTTTGCTATGGCGATGGAAACAAAGATTATATGCATTTTCTTTTGAATAAATTCTTGTAGTTTTTTTGGTCACATCTCATGAATAGATGCATGTTGGATCCTTATGTGTTAAAAGTGTATATTGGCATCTTTGGAATTTAGGAATACTAATAGATTGAAAGTAAATATTGTGGTTTAGTTTTCACATTTTTTTTGTTTATATTTGTTGGTGATGGTGTTGCATGGTCACTTTTAGCCGTTTGAACTACATAAGTAATTCTTATGATATGCATGTAGTGCAATTGTTGGACATTGTTAATGCTGATACATGCTGATGTTTTTTTTATATTATAAAGTTCGATTCGATGTTTACTTAGAAAGGCATTTTATTTTTTGCATGTGTGTATATTGTTTATGGTTATAGTTGGTTTTTTATTGTTCATGCTATGTTTACTTTTAGCCGTTTGAACTACATAAGTAATTCTTATGATATGCATGCAGTGCAATTCTTTATGCTAATACATATTGATGTTTTTTTAGATTATAAAGTTAGATTCAATATTTACTTAGCAAGGAATTTTATTCGTTGAATGTGTGTACATAGTTTATATTTAGAGTTAGTTATGTATTGTTCATGTTGGATGTTAATTGAGTGTTTTTTCTCTATTTTTAAAGCCATGGAGGACATGTGTGTTAGTCTGAGAAGTTTAACCCTGAACAGTACTAAATGGTTTGCAAAAGTAATGCTACTTTCTATGAGCTCTACAAAAGCGGTTCCTCATACTCTTTTGTTTGTCGATGGAGAGGTTAGATTGAGTTATGTTTTCCTATACATTTAAGCTCTCATGGATTATTCTATTCATTATTTTTTATGCATGCAAAAGAAAATCATGCAGGCTTCGATCTCCACCTATGATCTGAAACATTTAGGACATCGTTTGAAGCCCATGGAAACTTATTACATAGGTAGCAGTCGAGTAACAAGTGTTCCGCACGTCAGGTTCTAGTATGGAACTATCACATACATGTTCACTCTTAATATGAAGAGCTATATCCAACAAGTTGATAAACTCTTGAGCTTTCACATCTCAGATTGTATTGAAGTTACTCCTGCTTGAAGCGTCGATGCAATTCCTGACAAAGAGAATAATCTCTCTGGTAAGTTATTCTTCTTGCCATTTTTAATTATTTTTTTTAGTATTGAACAAAGTTTAACTGAAATTTTAAATTTTATTCCAGGTGTGCTTTGATGTTTCTGAACATGTTTCTGCCAGGGAAAGTTAGCTCACAGGGAATTCTTACCATTGTTCGTAAGTTCGTTGTTGTTAATCATGAGTAAATACACATGTTTGCTCGGAATTCAGCTCCTTTGAGTATTTGATATGTTTTACCATGGTTTATAATCTCTATTTGTTGTGACAGATTTTGACCTCTGCTTATCTCATTTTGGGAGAACTATTCCTCAACTTCCCCAGTTGATCAATCTTATTCATGCTAGGTCTGTGGTGCTTCTCATTAGTGTGAAATTGTGTACTTTCCATGGTGACATGATTTTTTTTATTTTTAAACAATTCTCTGAGAACCTAATATTCCTTTTACACTTAGCTTTTTAAACAATTCCTACAGTTTCAATTTTTACATTTGATATTCAAGTTTTCTTTGTGAGTTTACTCTTTATTCTACCAGGTTAGTTGAAAATAAGAATTGAAATTCTGTTCCACCTAAAGTCTATACTTTTGTGCCCAGTTGTTTAAAGGTTTGGTGTTAAAACACAAAACAAAAGACACAGTGCACACACAACTTGTTTACGCAGTTCGGTGCAAATACACCTACGTCTGCGGGGCCTTGCCAGATCAGAAACCATTCACTAGAAAGCAGTTTTTAGTACAAGAAGCTTAACTTAAATACTAATCAATTGCTAACCTATTGAGTGAATGTTGTGAGATCCCCTCACTGCCGATCCTACGTCGTTGAACCCTCACGAACAACACGTCTCCCTGGATCTCCTCCTCCCGAGGAATTAAGGCTTCCTTGTTTTTGATCTTTACGAACTTGGTCGGATGATTCAACACTCCTCCAAACACCACAGGCAGATTACTCCAGCACTTCTCACGCAGAGATGGATTCTTAGTCGCACGCCGATTGCATTCTATCTTCTTGCTTTTATCATCTTCGCAATTCTGCCTTGTACGAAACTCTTTCCTTGTATAACTCTACCAAGCATAGACTTCCAGACTTAGGAAAGATCTAATTCTAATCTGGTATTTAAATGGACAATCCTTTATTAATAGGACTTGTACCATAAATAAACTACTTAATCAATTCCTAACTATTACAGGAATATTCGTTTACCAGAATTAGATTGCCACGAAATCACATCATAATCTGCACAATATTCTGATCTGGTCGCATAATTATACTCCATAATTCGCTCCATAATTCGTGGCTAAAACCTGCTGTTTAGAAAAAACCTGATCGCAATGGTATTAAAACACCATATCACCAGTATTCACAATATGCCATAAATAAGTCTAACTCCCAAGGACTCTACAAGAATTATGTTGAACGGATGTTGATTGATGAGCTTTATAAGAAGGAAAACCAGGAAATTTGTAAATCCATTGACGATAATATTTGACAAATCAATCAGGTTCGGAACTTGGAGAAATCGGTATGAAGTAAAATATTTTCATCCACTCTTAGTTTTACTTTGTTTGATGATCGTATTGCAGTATATTTTCAATAGCATCCGTTGATTTTCCTGTGAAAATTTTTAGGTGAAGAAATGTTGGGTTAAAGTTGTTGTCAGTGTCATTGATGGAGGCCAGTGATTCTATAAATCTATCTACTTAAACTGTAGGAGACCATTTGGTGCTTTGTACGACATGGAACTTACTTGCAACTACTGTAATCACTTTGGGCATGCCTTACAAATAATGTAATTAATTTTATAACTTTTAGTGTGGTTGACATTGTTTAGGATTTGTAAAAATTTATTGATATAGTATAAAGTTTTTTTGTTTGGTGCAGGTCGAAGATTGTTGTTCGATTAACTTACGTCAGTGGGTCAATTGATGTCACAATTGAAGGACAAAGGGCAGACAAACTTCTGGGATCGCTGCAAGCAACCTAATGGTAATATAAGTTGCTTCTAACATTATATAGTTAATTATTTGATAGGTATATTGATTGATTTAGTTATGTTCTGACATATCAGAAACCAACTCTTGAAGTTGCTGGATTGAACAAATGACTTGAACGTGGGACTATTTATTGCACCAATGATTTGAACGTGGGACTATTTATTGCCGTTTGAGAACCTATACGAAATTCAAGAATGCTCTTGGTAATGAACTTACTGGTTTTGTTGAGGGACCTAAGGAAGACCTTCCTCTGGACATTCCACCTACTGGTCAGATAGTTGAACATGGTAAGAGTCCTTATGATATTGTACTCAAGCTGGGACAACTTCAGCAGCCTCTGCTGAAGGTAGGGAGTTGTACAATTCTCCGGCTTTGGATACTCCACAAGGTGACTCAAGCACTAGCGATACTGGATGTACCTTGGATGAAGATGCAAACAAATCATTTGGTGTGAAGAGAATGTTGGAATTCAGTTCTGAGGATGAGGCCAAGAAATCCAAGAACAGAAAATGGAGTTTATCTTTCGTGTTTAATAATTCAGAGGATGGTTTTACCCTCTGTTTTGTCAATATGATCTTACCCTTTAGTAATCTGTCTAGCTAGATGTTGCCCTTTATTTTGTTCACATATTCGGTGGTCATTCTAGGGTATAACCAAATGTTGTGTTTGTGTAACATTGTAGAATGACAAACATCTTCTTGGCCTGTATGTTGCCATCCTTTTGTTTCAAACCTTTGATATAAACTATGTAATTAGTTTGTATCAATTGTTGTACTTTTTACGTGATTTTCTTCTTCTTTATTGCTAAACCATCCAAACCTTATAATAAAAAAATAAATTTTCTGCTTAAAATTTCCAAGCTTAGTGATAACTGGATTAAAATCTATATATACATTTACACTTTGTACCTTCTTTTATATTACACTGTATATCTATTTTTGCTATATGTTTGAACGCATGAAACTAAATAGGTTAAAACAGAAAACATAAAGACTTTAAGTGCAATTTAAGAGTGCATGTACTTTCATAGTTGCTGTAATAGGAAATAAATGAGAATACAGAGAGGATAAAAGAAAGAAGGGAAAGAGTGAAAAATGTGAATTAGTTTTTGTGTAATTTATGATTAACTTAATGTAGCTGGTAAAAATTGCCATATTTATACACATACAAGTAGCTTATGTAACTAAGTTGATTATATACTAACTGAAAACTAAAAAAGCTGATCTGCACTCCGCGAGGTTGCTAATTAACCGTCCTTTTCACAGGAGATCTACTAACCACCGGAGCGCTAGAAATCATATATAAAAATTTATAATGTTGCTCACACACTCACTACAAACTACCAAAGAGTAGTTAGTGGCAAGTCTGGGGTCGTCCACAAAGATGCTAGGATTCAAAAGCTAACTGTGAAAGACTCGCAATCGAGTGTCACTCAGATTATGTGTCGGGAATAACTAGTGTAGCAAACATGGTTTGGGGTTGGGGTGGGGGGGTATCTATAAACTATTTGAACATGGAAAACAAGATGTTAAACTATGTTAAGCTAAGGCTTGGGGATATTTGCGTAACATGATCAACAGAAGACTTTGATCCTAGATTCTATTAAATACAAGATGTACAAACCTATCCCAATGCCTATGTCACATAGTGTGGTTGATAGTCAACACTTCCCAATGTTTATCACACAAATGTGCCTACGTCTTATTCTATCAACACCATGTCCGTATAATGCATTGTGTGGTCCAACCGATCAGCACTCCTTTTTCCCCCGTAAAGAATTACATTCTTGGCCTCTACTATGAATGCTTCCCCCTAGGCCTATAGATGCAAAGGGATTGATGCCTCGTGATGACTCTATATGGTTGAAACGACGATGGTCGCTCTACTACAACCCTAGTTTCTACAAACTATCATTTCCTCGTATGTCAGGGTACAATCTTCAAGTTGAGTAGGGTCAGCTCATCAGAATGGTGCTCATGACCTACATGCATACACTCACATGGACGAGGACTCACAAACTCACAAATACCCTAGTGAACACTCCCAAGGGGACAAACAAGTCTAGCACTATACATGAAACATATAACTAGAGTGTATCATAGGATATATACCATGATTTTCACAAGAACGTAAAGATGAAATAAAACATGATATTCATAAACATGAAAAGATAAGGAGACCTAGAATCTCACAAAATTTCTACCAAATTAGGAATAAAAATTAGATCCCCAAGCAAATAAACTACTCCCTAAGCATTGAACCCAATTTTACCATTGTATTTGATGCCCTTGGGCAAAACTAGGAAGATTAAAAGAAGAGAGAAGTGTTATTCTCATTCTCTTTCTACCTACTCTTAATTAGAAACTAGGAGAGTAGAAATTACAACTAATGAATTCTCACTCTAGCTACTAAACCCTAGTAAACATAGGCTCTGTATATAGTAGGTAGGAAATAGGTCTTAAAGAGGCCCAAACTAGATAAAATCTAGGCAGATGCAATGGCACGGGCTGCGCAGTAGTACACAACTCGTGCAAAAGTACATGATCCGTCGACTGGATGGGATTTCCTAACAAGGTGAGCGTCGTGGTTGTGCAAATCCTCGCGGGCCATCAGTTGGAGGGGTCTTTTGGCCATCTAAGCTGCACGGCCCATGCAATTCCTTACAGGTCCTGGGATGGAGCTAAGCTTTTCTTCTTCTGATGGCATGGCCGTGCAATACGTCACGAAGCACAGGATTTATCTTCAATCCTTGATCTTTGAGGTTCCCGGGTCGTGCAAATAGACACGGCTCTTGCCTAAACGTAGTCGCGCGGTCCCACAGAATTGCACGGGCCATGCAATAGCTCACAACCCACGGCCTTACTCGGCCACACCCCCATATTGGTTGGCACGAGTTGTGCAGAAGAATACGACTGTGCCAGTCTTCAAAGTCATCGAGGCTTCAAGTCCTTTCTCTTTGGTGCATTTCCATCTACTACCACGATAAGTGTGTGGTCTTTGGTCTACTACCATTCTTGTGAATGACTTTCAAATATCTACTACCATTCTTGCGAATGACCTTCTACTCCGAAGTGCTTACGAGTGATCTACATTGAAACTCACAAAATATGATATAGATGCTCGTAAGGACATAGCATCCATTAGGCCTAAATAAATCTACAAAACGAAGGATTTGGACAAGAAAATCAACAAAAACTATCTAAACCCCTTGTGATGTAAACTCATCTAAACCTACAAATCAACCATTCAAAAGGTACTAATAAGTGTGTTAAATGCATTGATTAACACATTCTTCTAGGAGCAGATCAACTGCGTAATAACCAAATCTGAAACTGAATAAGGAGCTACAGAAAGGACTAATCGTATGTACAAAATGGTAATCTGTTTATCTATTAACTAATTTTGAAACCACGAGGAATAAACTAGATAGTTGTACATAGACCTAGCAAACAGGTCTCTTCGGTCGGATACGGGTGAGACCCAATCAGGTCGTGTATGATTCGGTGGATTTTTTTGTTTTCGGGTATCGGGTCTTGATCGGGTGTGTTCAGGTTCGGATGTCTTTCGGTAGTTTTGAAAAATATTTGAACGGATCGGGTTTGGTTCTAGTTATTTCAATTTCAATACAATTCGGGTATCATTTTTTTGAATCGGGTTCAGATCAAATTTGGTTCAGGTTGTTTCGGTTACAGGCACAATTCGGTTTTACATTTTTTTAATCAGGTTCGAATCGGGTTTGGTTTGAGTCAGTATGGTTTTGGTACTTTTCGGATACATTATCTTTCGGGTCGGGTTTGGTTGGATTCCAATATATTCAATCCGGGTCTTGTTCAAATAAATATAGCAAATTGTCATTATAATGAACATAAAATTTTAATATATTAATTTTGTAAAAATACTTTCGCTGAACTAATCTATTATGAGTCCGTCTCTTGAAAGACGGTCTTTCCATAAGTTATGGAAAGACCAAGGTTTAAAGTGTAAATTAGAAGAAATTAAGATAAAATTTTTGGGGTGCATGAACCGGGTTATAAATTTTATAACTACTACATGTTTCATACTAAAACTTTAATATTGCAACTAAGACCTTTTACCTTTTATTATTCTAATCAAACCCCGTCTTTCCATAAGCCTATGGAAAGACCGTCTTTCCTAAGACTTTGCCATCTATTATATATATATATATATATATATATAATTTTATTAGTAAGTTTTTTAATGTATACTTTCGAAGTGGAATTTTAATAAATATTAATTCTCTTTTATTTTTATAATTGTGTCTTACTATTTTACTTAGTTATATTCCACCGTAACTAATTTGATTAACATACATATTTGAGTTCTATAAGCACTTATTAATAGTTATTATATTTTATGTGCACTTGTGAGTTGTGACTAAACTGAGTTAATTCTATATGATATATTGACATATTGTACACCCAAAAATTGAAATTGTTTAACTACAGACTTTATTAATATTTATAATGAAGAGTAGTGCTCTTGTCATCTTGTGTAACTTGTATGAATATCTTTATTTTCTAGTTCTAGTTAACTGCTTATATGATATATTCTCTTATAATCGAGTTTACTTTGAATATCCATGATGTTTTATTTTATTTGAACGTTAATTACCTTCTAAGTTCATAATCTCAAGCACCATATAATAGAAATGGTTTGGATTGTGCTGTCAACAGGATATTTAAGTCATTTTGACTAACCTAAAATCAAGTTGTCTAAAAATAACATAGTAATATTATAATATGTTACTGATTTTAATTATTTACTACATATTGATATAATCAATCATAACTTGTTAAAATATATAACTTTTTAAGATAATTAAAACCATAAACATCTCATTGTAATATATATATATATATATATATCTTATTACTGAAAAAAATCCAAAATCTGAAATAACAAAATGTTCGAATTGTTTTATACATTGTCATTTGTCACATTGATAGAGTACATTTGATAGAAATACGTATACATATTATTATTTTATTTATGACAAAATCTTATTTTAGATCGACTAACTGTTAAATAAGGACATTTTATAATTAGTGAGTCTAATAAGTTCATTTGATATTTACTTTTATGTATTGCAGTGAGATACATATAATATAAGTATGATAGAATTTTAAAATAAATCTCAACAAATAGATAATTAATTTTTAAATAATTTGAATCAAATATTATAAAAATAATCAAATTTTAATGTATTCAATTTTAACTATTTCTAATGATCTCATATAGTTTTCCTTAGATGACTAAACTTTAAAATTTTAAATAAAATTCTTTGTTTTCAATTTAAATGCAGGCAAAGTCTAGGGAAAGAAAGACCGTCTTTCCATAGGCCTACGGAAAGATGTGTTTAATTAAAATAATGAAAAGGTGACATCTTTTTATTGCAATATTAAAAATTTATTCTACAAAATACTGTAGTTATAAAGTTTATGACCCAGTTAATGCAACCCAAAATTTTTTCTTCATTTTTTCTAATTTGCAGTTTAAACTCTTCAATTTACTAGTATATATTTATGAAAATAAATAAAAAAGTAAAACCAAAATATATCTAAGAACTAAAATAGAAACCAATCAAGTGAATCATTAATTAACCAACGATTCAAATTATCTTTATAATTAAAGAGCTAATTAAGACTAATAAAGTAATAAGTAATAACTGATTAACTGATAAGTGATAACTAATAACTAATTAGTAATTAGCTAATTATCTAATAACTTAGTAGGTAATTAACTAAGTTCATAAATTCATAATCTACGGCAAGTTAACTAATAACTAAATTCCTATATTTACGGGAAATATAAAAACTTAAAAAGGGTCCAAACGTGGCAAACGATGAAACGAAACAAGACTTCCTCTGTTCCTCATTTATTTTAATAAAAATTAATTCTACAGATCAAATTCTTCTTCTTCAGAGTCCAGAGTCCAGAGACGTCTTCCAGAGTCTCCACTCCAGTCTGGCAGTCTCCACTCTCCAGACTTCCTATTCTTTCTATCAGCACAGCAACGGCCACGAGTCCACGACGCACCAAGGATTCCCAAAAATATGGAGAAGTTATCAATTTCAATCCGCTTCCACTATTTTCGCACGGAAAGAAATCGCACAACAACAGCAAGCACGGCTCTTAGCGCCCAAAGGTTCGTTCCCGCTTTATTTTACATTGAAGAATAAGATTTTGGCGCTCAAAGTCGTGGTCTCCGAATCCAACGGAATTTAGCCCCATATGATATGACCATATCTGCAATTAATCTTATGTTTTCAGTTCCTAAATTTGAACTTCCTAAATTTCTAAAATCAGAAACACACCATTTGCGTTGCTCCTCCGCCCCTGGTGCCCAGTCCTTAGCCGTTGCAAACCCACCAATCTGCGAATGCCACTGCACCATGTAAGTGTCAACCAAAGTCCTAGTCGTGCTTCTCAATCTCAAAGACTCAAAGTTGATTTCTTTCGTCACATAGTTTGTAATGTTGTGGTGTTGTTTCTGCATTGTTTTTGTTTTCTGGAAAAAAAGTTTAATTGTTATTTTGTGAAGTAATTTTGTTGGTTTTTGTAGTGTTAAATATGATTTCCAAATAGAGTACGGTGGAATTTAAGTGATGAGGATGATTGTGTTGATATTTTTTGGGAAACTTCCATTGGAATTCTGAGTTATATGGAATTTGGTTGGGATAATTTCAGTGCTTGACTGGGATTGTGGATGATGGATTGCCATTTACTGAAGTGAATGTGTAGTTAATGAGGATGGAAAGTTTAAAGGTATTTGTCCGTATGCCATAGTCGAAACTTAAACCTCTTTCCCACTCTCTCTTTTTGTCATTGGATTCTTCATGAATGTTGTTTGATGTTTTTTTAAGCGTTCTGCAATTAGATGAAGTTTATTAGTGTTCTGTCATTAGTTGCATCTACCTCGGCAAAGATATTCGGGTATTTCTAAATAGGAGTTAATTAAGAAAGTAGTGATGTTTGGGATTTGCATGAAAAGAAAAGGACTCACAAAGGTCAACAAGATCCTATATTCTGGGCTGAACCAATGAGTGCATCAAATTCCTTTGTTGGAACTGAAGAATACATTGCTCCGGTTGGTATTGAGAACTTGGTTTTTCTTGAAGATTCTGAGTTCAAAAAAATTGAACTAATGAAACCTTTTCTTTTATAAAATGTACAGGAAATCATTTCAGGAGCAGGCCATACTAGCGCAGTTGATTGGTGGGCTCTTGGTAATTTTCAAAATTTTGGTTTTGGATTTTGGATTCTGGGTTGTATTCAAAATTTTGAACTTGTGAAATGTTGAGTTGGGATATGGAGGTGATGAAAATTTGGTGTTTTTGATATTTTTTTATGAAAACGGGCTTTTTCCGGAGGTCCGATGATACAAGCTCGCAGCTTTGCTGTGATGACTGGTGTTAATGCTGGTATTTTGTGTGCCTTGAAAAGAATAAGAGGCAAGGAAGATGTGCAGTCTAGGTAATTCAAACTCATACAAACACTAATATGAGAATAGCCTATGAAGGCCTAACTGATTTTTTTATCATGATCATAGAACCTAGATATCTTCCTGTCATGACGGTGATATTTTGTGTATCGTTCTTGTTTAACATATATCACTCTCTGTATGTGTTGAAAGCATTGTCTTTTAAAATATTGTAGCATGGCAGTTGCTTTTGGATCGGGTGCTATAGTTTCCTTAGTAAGCGGTATGGGAGGGCAAAATCCAGCAATGAATGCTCTATCATCTGGGATGCTATTTGCACTCTTCCAAGGTGGTATCTTCCAGGTAATTGACCACATGAGATCATTCTATTCTATGAATACATATAGTTTTTTAGGCATCATGATTTTGCTAGGGATCTTTACAAAGACCATCGGTTATCATTGAGATTTTTAAAATGACATGTTTTTATTCTGGTTTGTGCAGCTTGGACAGAAGTTTTAGCAGCCACCAGCTAAAGACGTGTTCTATTCTAAAACAAGGTTCATGCTGTCCAACCTCGGATTGCAGAACTACGAGAAGAACTTCAAGAAGGGCTTGTTAACTGGCAACACACAGCCTTAAGATGTTCTATAGATGAACTTAATTGGGAGCTTTTTAATATTTTCGCACTCTGAGATCAAATTAAAGCTTTGAACTCTATTTTCTAGTGCTGTTGTTGATCTGTTGAGGTTAATTTTTCTTTTGCACTGTTTACTTTTCCCCTAAGTCCCACCTTTGTAAGTCCTAAAAAGGAGTAAACAAACACAAATGTTGGAATTTGGATGGAATAGCCAGAGTCAATCCCATCTAGTATAGTCAATTTTGCACCAAGAACCTGTTTAAAGGAGTTAGTGCCTTCCAAATTGGTACAATCAAGTTTAACTAAACAGACACAAAAGAGGAAAATGGAGAAAAGCTTCTTATCTACCATGCAAGAAAAGGAAGTTGGGAAGACGAGCTGGTGCCCATTCACTCACATCTCAAATACAGTAATCAAGCACTCGAAAAATGCGGATTTTAGCAGTTTACTAGAAACTAATAAGTAATAACTAAATGACTTCTACTTTTAACTTAAGCGGATCTTATCTTAGCAGTGTATCAGAAGCTTTAAAATGGTTTATACTTTTAAAATAAGTAGTTTTTAAGATGTTTATCATACACATAAAACTTGATTCTGCTTAGAGCACGAGCAGATCTTGACATTTTTACCAGACAATTAGAATTACAACTTCTTCGTTTATAAATTATAAGCCACACATGCTAAGTACGGTAAGTACATGGCAAGACTTAACTGTGTCTCGAGAAGGTGTTGTTGTGGGCATGTGGCATGGATCACAGAAGACGGAGCCTTGAACTGTGATGACTGATGCGCGATGTCGGGATTCTAGGCCCTTCTTCATGGGATCGAGCCGGGAGGAAGAATTATTATAAAATAATTTTAAATTAATAATTTACAATGTTCTTTTATTTAATACATAAATTTTAAATATACTCTTAAAATAATTTCATCTAACTATGCTATTAATACACATTTTAAATTTATAAATTTAATTTATCATGTGATATTTTAATATTAAATAACATATCAACACTATTTATAATTGTGATGTTATTTTCAACTAAATATGATCAAGTTAAAATTTTAGACAATAACAATTGTAACACACTATTCAATCATATGACTCATATCCGGGTCTTGTTCGGATTGAGTTAACATTAATCTGGATATCTTTATATTCGGGTTAACATCAATTCGGTTCATTTCGAATCGAGTAGTAGTCGGGTATGATCAGGTTTCTTTCAGGTACGGGTCCTTTTCAGGTTCGGATTCAGGTTCGGTCCAAGTGCGGGTCCTTTTCGGGTTTCGGTTCAGGTTTGATTCGGGTTCAGGTGTTGTTCAAGTTTGGGTCTCATCAGGTCTGGCAATTTAAGTTCGGGTGCGGTTCAATCGGGTGATTTCGATTTCCGGTTATTGATTAGGTCTCACTATTTGGGTGCCGGCTCGATTCAGTTCGGTTATTTAATACCGGTTTTTTGGGTTCGGTTATATTTTGCCAGGTCTAGTTGTACATGAATCCTCCATTTCCTCTTTAGCTAGGAAGATAAATGTTGAAGTCAACCTGGTTGATAAAAATTTGTACCCCTATCCCAGCTGAATGTGCACATTTTTTGGTAAACTTTCTCACGTCATGTTTGACCAACGATAACTTTAGTTACATCTATTAACGGTGAGCAAAAAATTGATATTTAAAAAATACATCATGCAGGGAATTCAAAAATATTTCACATGATGATATTGGTGTCTATATACTACTTGGAATTTATGGTCAAATATGTCTTGAGAAAGTTGACCAAAAAGTGTGTAGATTCGGCTAGGAAGGGGGGAGTAACAGTGATGAAACTTGCATTACTAATGTAACTTGCAACACTAATGGAACTTGCTACTAATCAATTCTTATTTGGTAAACTAATTTGTCCACCTTAGATAATTTCTGAAAAAATACAGTGTTAATAATCTTCTAAAATTATAAGTGTATGCCGCATTTTGATATAATTTGAAAATTGATGCTAATATATAAGATAAAGTGTTGTTGTTTAGACAATATTTATTATTAGTATAGAAATTTAAAATTTAAGACTAAAAACTAAAGGATAAATTAGGAAAACTATGTATTCTCCACTAAATTCACATGCTTAATTATCTTTATTACTCTCTATGTTTCTCTAATATTGACACATCATTTTTTGCGTTGGAATTTAAGAGATCCTAAATGAGTGGATGAAATTAAATTGAAAGAAGAAAAAGTAAAATGAGTGGATGTAATAACCTTAAACTTGCCATAAATAAAAAGTTCAATATAAAAGAAATATCTTAAATTAGAAAGTGTGTCACTAATAAAAAAATTAATGGAGTACATTAAATATATTCGTTCCACTTTTCAGCCACTGACAAGTTACTGGAAGGAACATGCTAACTGAAAAGAATGAAAAATATCACATGGAACCTGACAAGAAAAAAAAAAAATAATAATAATATTCTCTCTCTAGCTCTGGGGCGAAAAAGTAAGAAAAAAGGCACAGCCTTTCTTCCTTCCTTTGGAGGCCGATTTCTTCAAATTTCATCCACTTTCCACCGATGAATTATGGTTTAACGGATTCTACTCTTGATTCCGCATAAAATCATATGCAATTTGTGGCGAGTTCTTGATCTTAATCGGCCTTGGAGTAGGGTTTGAATACGGAAAAGGAGAGTTCTAGGCGGATCTTGATCGTGATTGTTGTGTTGTTCTCGGATCGGGCTCGGATTGGGAGTTGCAAGGGAGATCACATCGGTTTCTTGCACAATTCCTAGTTCGAGAAGGTGATTTGGTTGAAAAAATCCGAACTTTTCTGGGTTTTGACTTGGATTTGGTTGCGCAAAGGTGTATAAAGGGTTTGATTAAAATTTTCAGCACACTTTTTAATCAAATTCCTACCACCTTCATCGGATTTAGCAAGGATTTGGCGATTTGGAGTTGGAAGCATCAATCGAACTCAGGGTTTTGATCAGAATTGCTTGGAGGTCATCACGGTTTTCAGGTTTTTCGATTAAACCTTTTGCGGTTTGATTGTTTTTCAATTTGGAGCATTGTTTATGTATTTTGATCCCGATTTGGGTGTTGGAGGTTTTCGGTTTTCAATTCATATAATTTGTTTTTGAATCCGATTGATCATAGGATTAGTCCGGTTTTGAATTCAAGCTTTGCGATTTGTTATTGCTTGTCTTCAATCCGATTTGGTGTTTAGTTGTTTATTGTTGAATCCGATCGGTTTGTGTTGATTCCGATCGGATTTTGCTATTTTTTGTGTTATTCCGATCGGTTTAGGTTAATTCCGATCGGATTTGTGCTGTTTTGTGTGTTTGGTTGTTCGAACTTCTTTGGTGAATCCGATCTGTCTATCGGAATTCACACTTTGGGGGTTTGATCGCAATGGTGATTAATGGGGAGATTCCTACGGTTGGCAAGAGCAAGCCTAATCAACGGAAACAAGGAACGGCCGAGGGTGTTCGTAATGAAGATCAGAATCAACAAGTGCATCCAAGGGAATGGAATGATCCGATGCTTGAGAGAAGACGGAGATGGGATGACCCAGAAATTCTCATGAACAAGTCGACTATCGAGATTGTTGAAAACAATGGAGATAGTGTTGATTTTGTGCTCACTGAGGATGAAGTTCACAAGGACCTATACAAACCCTTCTATGGTTTTTTGGGGGTATTCCCAGGTTTCGTTCCTGGTATGTATGCAATTCGAACTCTTTTGGTAGCAAAGTGGAAGGTTGCATGTACCATTCGGAGCAAACAAAATGGATATGTCATGTTCATGTTTAATAGCGCTGAAGACAGAGATTTGGTGATGAATGGTCCTGACCATTATCTCCATGGTAAAAAACTGTTCACGTTTTTATTTGATGAATCCGGGCAGTATGATGCGCAAATTCAAGCCACTAAGCCAGTCTGGTTAAGGATGGAGCACTTTCCAAAGAGTTATTGGCATAAGAAGGCATTGGAAAAGATTGCAACTTCGTTAGGAGATCCGATACTGATGGATAATGGTACTCTCGAGTTAAGGGGGTATTATGCCCGTCTGTTGGTTTGGATTGACACTTCGAAACAGCTCAAAGAGGAGGTAAGCTTTCGTATTCCATTTGGAGAAGTGTTCACGCAGAAAATCATCTATGACTACTGTAGACCTTGGTGTATGAATTGTGGTGAAAATAATCATCTCATTGAAGTCTGTGATGACTACTGGAAGGCCAAGGAGATAGATCGAAAGATGACTACGGAAGATAACATGGATAAAAAGTCAAAGGGAAAGAAGACCTGGAGATCTCGTTACAATGACCGGGTTTGGGTTCGGAAGATGCAAGCTGAAACCATTGGAGATACCCTAAGTTCAAATTCGGTTAGAGGGGAAGAGCATGTGAACATTGAGGATGCTTCTTCGGACAATGAAGAGGTAGAGAGGCAAAGGAAAGGGAAGGGAAAGTTGGTTGAAGGCATAGTTAAAAGTATTGAGAAAGTGGGAAGTGCTAAAAAGGGGCACGGTATATCCATTAGGGGCATGCAAGAAGAGGTAAACGAAGTTGTTGTTGCGCTGCCCGTGTCGCCAGCACTTGGAGCAAAAAAAGGCGCTGGAAACCGTAGCACTGGCCCCAAATCTGCCCAGGAAGCGTTGGAAGATGCTAGCGCTGGAAACCATGCTGGCGCTAAATCACTAGTAGCGCCTAGAGCTGTTGGCGCTGGAAATCAAGCACAAATAGCGCGCAGCAGAAGCACATCTGCCCAGGCAGCGTCTGGGGATGTTAGCGCTGGAAACCATGGCGCTGGCGCTAAGTCACAAGCGGCGCCTGGAGCTGCTGGCGCTGGAAATCAAGCACAACCAGCGTGCGGCAGAAGCACTGAGCACCAGAAATCCAGCACCCGTGCTGCCAAGGAACAGCTAGCTTTTGGGGATGATGATAATCCGATTGAAGGTGCTGGAAAATTGCCTAAGCAGATGATTCATCCGGATGCTCGAGGCTCAAAAATTCCAAGGTTGCATAGGAGAAGAGTAAGAGTAGGCCTCCCTCACTCCTGGGGCTTTGACTAGGTCTAGAAGTAAGAGCAGGACACGAATTAATGAGCCAGGGAAAGGTGTCCAGAAGCCTTTTCAACGTATGTTGTCTGCTACAAGGAGTCACTCAGACAGTTCTGGAAGTAAATCATTGGAAGGCGGCGGTCCGAAGCCAGAAGGGACCTCTGTTTCCCAATGAATACAGCAGCTATGAACGTCAGGGGTCTATCGGCCCCTGTAAGGAGGAGGTGGGTGAAAAATATCATCTCCACAAATAGGGTTGGACTGTGTTGTTTGTTGGAAACGAAAATGGAGGACAAGGTATTGCGAATTTTTTTAAAGGGTTTTAAAGGATGGAAGTTTACGCATAATTTTGACCTGTGGCAGAATTCGAGGATACTAATTATCTGGGATCCGAAAGGTTTCTTGGTTGATATCCTTGGGAAGACTCCGCAATGTATCCATCTGAAAGTTCGTAACCTTGCTTCTGGTATTGAGTTTTTCTGTACATTTGTGTATGGACATAGTGAAGGACGCCTGGCGCGTTTACCACTATGGGCGGAATTGAAGTCATTTGGTGCTAATCTGAATTCTCCTTGGATGGTTCTTGGTGATTTTAATGCTATCCTTAGTGTTGATGATCATTATGGAGCTACTGTTCCCAGCTTGTATCCAATGAAGGAGTTTCAGGATGTTTGTGTAAAATGCGGACTAAGAGATGCGCCAGCTTTGAGCGAGCACTTAACCTAGCATAGTGCGGATTGGAAGATTTGGAGGAAACTGGATAGGGTGCTTTTGAATCACGGATGGGATGATGCAGCGTGTCGTACAACTTTTTTGCCAATCTCGGCTCAATCAGACCATTCTCCCATGGTGGTAGATTTGTCGCAAGAGATTGTCGGGAAAGGTAGACCTTTTCATTTTCAGAATATGTGGTTAGGCCACCCGAATTGTGGGCAAATAGTGGAGGATTATTGGAGTCCGGCGGTTGAGGGGACTAAACAATTTTCGGTGGCCAGGAAATTATTTCGGATGAAAAACCCATTCAGGGAGTTGGGTAAGCTTGATTTTGACCATATTTCTGAAAAGGCTAAGCGTGCGGATGCAGAGTACAATAAGGCGTTTGATGAGTTTGATGCTATGGTTGCCTCGGATCAAGATGTTTTTGCATTGCGAAATTTAAAGAAGCAAGCTATGCTGTATTATCTGGCGGAGTCTTCTTTTCTTGCTCAAAAGGGGAGGATAAATCATATTACGCAAGCGGACAAGGGATCAAAGTACTTTCATACTATGGTCTTCGAAAGAAAAGGAGGGGGTATCCCAGCGATTACTGATGGTGAAAACCGAATTGTAACTTCTAATAGTCGCAAGGGTGAACTATTTACAGACTTTTACAAGGGATTATTTGGCACTAAAAGAGATAGATTAATCATGGATCCTAATGTCTTTGGTGCGGGTAATAAGCTATCGGACATGGATAGGGCTTATCTAAATTAGGACGTGGAGGGTATTGAGATACAGCAGGCACTGTTTGCAATGGCGGATGATAAGTCTCCGGGACCTGATGGTTATACGGCCAGATTCTTCAAGAAACAGTGGAATATCGTGGGTGAGGAGGTGACAGCTGCGGTCCTGGAATTCTTTCAGACAGGTGATATTTTAGCGCAGCTTAATCATACTTCGGTGGCATTGATACCGAAGAAGCCTGATAATTTGAAAGTTAGTGATTTTAGACCAATAGCTTGCTGCAATGTGGTATATAAAGTCATCACAAAAGTTATAGCAAACAGGCTTGAGGGTATTTTACCAGGGATCATTGACCCTTGTCAGGGTGCATTCGTGAAGGGCAGAAGTATCTCGGACAATGTAATGTTAGCACAGGAATTTGTTCGGGGTTATGGAAGGGCACGCAATTCTCCTCGATGCATGATTATGGTGGATTTGCAGAAGGCTTTCGATACAGTCTCTTGGGACTTCCTGGAAGAAGTTTTACTTGGACTGGGATTTCCTGAAAGACTGACTAATCGAATCATGCAGTGTGTGCGCACTTCTACATTCTCGATAGCAGTAAATGGTAAACTGTGCGATCACTTCCAGGGACAAAGAGGTATTCGTCAGGGAGATCCATTATCGCCTCACCTGTTTGTGATTTGCATGGAATACTTCTCGAGATTGCTGAAAAGAAGAACGGCCTCTAGACACTT
Source organism: Rubia yunnanensis (assembly GCA_037428765.1). NCBI lineage: Eukaryota > Viridiplantae > Streptophyta > Magnoliopsida > Gentianales > Rubiaceae > Rubia > Rubia yunnanensis. The sequence goes on from CM075065.1 coordinate 78,739,083, forward strand.
CACTTTTCACCCGAGATGTGAGGCACTTCGGATAACCTACTTGGCTTTTGCTGATGATCTCATGCTCTTTTCTAAGGCTAACACAAGTTCCGTACATATACTCATGGATGCCTTGAATGAGTTTGAGCGCACTTCGAGTTTAGGAATCAATGCTGCAAAGTCAAAATTCTTTGGAGTTGGTATAAAGGAGGACTTGAGTTTCACGGGTATTCCTTGGGCGACATTCCCGGTTCGGTATCTAGGCGTGCCACTTGATTCCAGCAAGTTGAAGGTGACACAATTTGGTACTCTGCTAGGGAAGGTTGATTCGGAGATAGCAAAATGGAAGGGTCATACTCTTTCGTATGCAGGTAAATTGGAACTTGTGAGATCAATTGTGGGAGGTATTGCAGGATTTTGGATTCAGAATTTTATAATACAATCTACGGTCATGGATGCTCTTGAACAGAAGTGTAAATGCTTTCTGTGGGGAGGTAAGCATAAGGCAAAGGTGGCGTGGAAGAAACTATGCGCTCCCAAATCGTTTGGTGGTCTAGGTTTGAGAGATTTCTTCACGTGGAACCGTGCTTCAATGGCTGAAAGACTATGGGACATTCACTTGAAGAAGGATAGTCTGTAGGTTAAATGGATTCACTCGTTTTATCTTCATGAGCAAGACTTCTGGGGTTTAAACCCGAGGATTGCTAATGGTCGATTGGGAGAAAGGTATTCGAGCTACTTTGGTGATCTTTGTAAGCTCAGGGATGAATTGTGCGCAATGTTTCATGGCAATACGCATGAGGTAATTACCCATCTCGGCTTATGGTCTAGTTCAGGGAAGTTTACTAGTGCGGCTTATCTCCATATGCATAGCCATAAATATCCAGGTGTTCATGATCTTGGCAGATCAAGTGAAAAGGTCTTTAACAGTATTTGGCGTGGTTTTGTTCCTCCAAAATTCTCATTTATTGCTTGGTTGGCGGCAATTAAGAGACTTCACATCAAAGACAAGCATCGATTGGAGGAAGGGGAAAGTATGGAGAGGGTTTGTTCTGTATGCCATCTGGAAGAGGAGACGAATGATCATTTGTTTTCAAATGTGAGTTTTCCGAAGTTGTATGGGGGCGTATACGGACTTGGATTGGTTTAAGGAGACAGACGAACTCAATTCCGAGTTCTATGACTTGGGTAAAGAGGCAAATTAAAGGTTCGAAAATGCGAAGGAAGTTTGGTATTTTGGCCTTAATTACCACGGTCTATCGCCTTTAGAGGGAAAGGAACAATGTGGTTATGGATGGTGCTCAACCAAGTTCTGAAAGAGTGGTGAAAATCATCATGAAGGATTGCTACATGGTGATGAATAGGCTATTTCCGGATGAACACTTCTTTTAGATGAAGACGCTGCTTGGAGGCTGTTGGGTGCTGTTCGCGTCGCACTGGGTGCTTCATTTTCCGGGTCTTGGTGCTTCAATCCTGGCGCTGTGCTGGGCGTCAGGCGTTGCGCTGGATTTTGCTAACGGTTTGAGCGATTGGTTGCTGGAGCGAATGCTGGACTTGTGCATCACGTTGGGTGCTCTTGGCGCGGGAATTGGTTTTTCTGGAGGCCGATGGATGCGATTTTCTGCGCCGGGAGAGGGCTGCTTTGTGCTCGTTGGGACCAAGTATTGGCTACGGTTCGGCTCAGTTTTCTTCTAGCGAGAGCAGTTTGTTTTTCTGGAGGAGGCAATAGGTTTTAGAGCAAGGATTCACACTCCATTGCTCTTTCTCCTAAGCCTAGTTTTAACTAATGATTTAACAGTTATTTATGCGCTTTATGCTCACGCTACACTCTGTGTTAAATTAGCATATAGTTGTCCATTTGCTCAAAATGGAGTGGGCGAGTACATACTCGCCACGCTTGGTGCACGCGGTACAAGTGCATCCATTCTCACATCCTCAGGAGGTTGGTTGGATCGGGAGTTACAAAGGTTGGAGGCACGGCCTCATTGACCTTTGCCCATAAGATCAACTTCGGTGCAATTAGAGAATGCTAGAAGGCCAATAACATCCCTTTTTCTTCATCTTAGGGATGTATATGGTAGAAGCTGTTGTTCATCCGTACCAGAAAGGTGCTACTTGGACCATCGGCTTCAACTCTTCATGCGACATCCAAGACCCGAGATGCACAATTCTCGGCTGCATTAGGATATTCTCATCATTCGATCTTAGATCTTAGCTCCTTCATCTACGGTCCGGCAACTACATTAGTTTAAGACCCGAGACAAACAATTCTCGGCTGCATTCTGGAATCGAACTGAAGAAGGCCCCATTTGTTAGGGGTAGAAGCGGATTGTTTGTTTATGGGTAGTGAGTTTGTTCTCACCTCATATTTTCGATTATTTTATAGCCTGCATTTTTCCAGGTTGTTTTTTACTCCCTTTGCTTGATTATTTTGCTTAGGGTTGGTTGTGTTTTTCTTAGTTAAAGGGGGGGGGAGGTTGAGTCTTGTCCTTTGGACCTGCACTCATCCGTCCCCCCCAACCTCACTCACGGATTTTACTCCTTAGGTTTACTATGTAAACTAAGGTTGGATTCTTTTGTATTTGGTAGGGTCCTTCTTGGGCTCTACCGTGGGTTCCATCGTCTATACTATTTACCTATTTATGTTGAGACAAAAGCTTTAACACCTACCCGATCGCCCAAATGGTTAGGGGCATGGTCTACGCTCTTTGGGTCGTGAGTTCGATTCTCTGCAGCGGTAGTGTGAGAATTTCTTCTCTATGAGAGATCCCTTGTGCGCACCGAGTACAGTTGAGGGCCATGTCCCTGGCTACGGGAGTGCTGTGATTTACCTCTTCAGTGATGGTTGTGGTGTCGGTGCAGCTGGGGCGGCAGAGGGCGAGCCGGTGATCGCCTTTGAGACAAAAGTTTTAAAAAACTCTACTCCCTCCGTCCTAGGTTAAGTTGCACACTTCACTTTTTATTTTAATTGAAAACACCCAAGGGTGGGGGTTGATATATTGGTACCCCAAGCCACATAATTTACAAGCCAGTGACATCATAGTAGTTTTATACAAAAAGGCAGCATCATTGCCTCCAAAAGAATGATCAGATACTAATAACTATAAGTCAATATATGTGCAAGATCTAGAAGAAAAAGGTAGTTGCGATTCCAAAGTAGCGAATGTCCACACCCAGTGTTAATTCATTACTTTGGCCAGGCAACAACCAGTCAGTCATAACCGTAAGTAAAACTAATGGAGGAATTAGGCTAGTAAGTCTGCCATTGTTGTTATTTTAAGCTCGTAAGCAGGAGAAACTTGCAGACCATGGTGAAACAGCCGGAGGAGTATGTTGTTGAATGGCATGTTTCTAGCCGGAAAAACCAAGCTTAATCAGCTCGAGCACACGAATGTAGCTCGAGCACACGGAAGTCCCCTCGAGCACATGGAAGTCCTCTCGAGCACACGAATGTCCCCTCGAGCACACGAATGTCCCCTCGAGCACACAAATTCCCCTCGAACACACGAATGTCCCCTCGAACACACGAATGTCCTCTCGAGCACACGAATGTCCCCTCGAGCGCACGAATGTCTCCTCGAGCGCACGAATGTCTCCTCGAGCACACGAAAGTCCCCTCGAGCACCGGCTTTATGTTACTATTTACTGTCCAACTTTAACCATATATTTGAATAGATATATAAACAATAATATTATCATATGTCATATGGTTGGATTCGTCGTAACAAGTAGTTTCTGAAAAGTAACTTTTTATTTATCATTATTATACGTAGTTAAACATATTAATAAATAAACAAATTTCTTAATGAACATAAAAAAGATTTTGTGCAATTTAACCTGGGACAGAGAAATTACATTTTTCACAAAATTCACGTGATTATTAGCTGGATCACATCAAAATATCAAATATATTATTTAACTTTTCAATAACTGACAATTTGCTGCCAGGAACATACTCACTGAAAAAATACAAACTAACACTTGGAACCTGATAGCCAGTCTAATCTGATGACTAAATCCTGAAAATTACATACTACCTCCATACCAAATTAAAATGCACGCTTTATAAAATGTCACTATTTACTATTTAATTTTGACCACATATTTAAATAGATATATAAATAATAATATTATCATATGTTGTATGGTTTGATTCATCGTAACAAGTATTTTCTGAATAGTAACTTTTTGTATGCCATAATTATACGTAATTAAACATATTAACGGTTAGATAAGTTTCTTGATAAATGTGAAAAAAAATTCCTACCATTTAATTTGGGACGGAGGGGTAATACTTTCGTTCTACCCACTGTACTCACCACACAAACTTTTTCCATCACATCATCCAATTTTGTTAACCTCCTTGAGAGAAAAGAACTTTTATGTTTAGGAAATCGAACAGTTGATCAACATCAAACATGATAACATGTATTATTCCCAGATACTATAATAGACGGCACCTATTATCTCAATTTTTTATGCTTTTTTATTTAAATTTTTTATCCCTAAAAAACTGAGGTAAATGTGGGTGAAGTAAAAATTATACATTTTACCTCGGTTCGAAACCGAGGCAAAAGGTAATTTTTTGCCTCGGGTTTGGACCGACATCGACAGATTGTATGTGTGACGTCGCTTTTAGTACTAAGGCCAACGATAGGATACAATATTTGCGACATTGTTCAGATTGAAGACGGGATATAAGATGAACGATGCCAGACATACCAATAAGACACGCGATCAGAGAGGAATGTCTGCGATGCTGTTCTAAATAATTGCGACATCGCGGAATACAGCGTACCGATGATGTGTACATGCTGACGTGGAATGGTGAACAATATGACATCACTTTGATTTGGCAATGTCGTAAAAAAAATTACACACCGGTTCTATATATGACATCACATTTGTGTCGCATGAGTACTGATAAGTGCGACGTCGCGGATCAGTTGTGGAGAGAACATTTCAGTTAAATAATATTTTATTTAATGTTTGATGAAAAAAAACAGTGTTTGCCAATATCCACTACATGTTATTTATTATTGGATTACTCTATAATGGTTAAACAACATACAACAATAAATTATTATTAAAAATATATGGGAAAATTTACAATGACATGGAAATTCCACAAAACTAGTACAAATATGTTGTAAGGAATAAACACTGTCAGGGCGAGTAGTGAAATGACAAGTCATCCATCTACATTCTATCCATAACTCTCGTTGTCCCATTACACTGAATACACAACAAATAAAATTTAAGTAAGAATTGGGCAGGCATGAATTTAAAATACACATAATATAGTCATACTTAGACGACGTGAATGTCAACTTGGAAAAGGAAAGGATATGGGTATAAACGACGTTGCATTTTAGAGTAATTGATGTCGTTAAGACGACCTAAGTGCAAAGTCGCACATTCAAGAAATTTCATGCTTTTTATTGACATGTGCATCATCAGTCTGAATTTGGATATACATCGCAGAGGCCGACTAACAATGACCGACGTTCCACGTTCATATTGTGTTAATAAGAATAAGTAACTATTGTACACAATCAGTCCTAATCGAAGCATTTTTCTCATTCCCTACAAACATGGCATCATCCGTGGAAACAAAAACAATATACACTATATAATATGTAACACAATAATCATACATTTGGTGGTGGGGGGTGGATTTTGCTTCAAAATTTTGCCTCAAAATTTTGTTTGCCACTAAAATATCATTATGACCAACGTCGGTAGTTATTCGGTCGTGGATCCGTATTTGGTGACATACCTATGACGTCACACATGAGGGCAAGTTGGTATTTTTAAAAAAAAAGTGTCGTAAAATATTCCGTGTTAAGATTAGGGCTCCTTCCATGAAAATATGGATACAAAAAATGCTATCTTAACAAATTTGTATTTGGACTACTACCACTTTCTTAGAGGGACCTACATTGTAAATATTTAAAAGTTCACCGGTGGTCCCAAACTCGATTCCAATTGTCTGAAAATTAAACGCTGACATATTTAGACAAACTTATAATAACCAAAAGTAACAAATAAGAAACTGCTCTTATTCCACATAATCTTCCACAAGTTCTTCCAATTAAACCCTTGCATACTTATAAGTAACCATCTATAATATACTCTGGACCACGTACTGGCGCTTTCTAAAATTTAATGGATGCAATTTTATTATATTTCATTTTCATAAAATACCAAGAATAAGAAATTTTATTTTATTCTATGTGGTGGAAATCATCATTCCAATAACGTTTATCCTAAGGGTATAAATGTAAATACCAATACAAATTACGAACGATTACCCCATTCCATTCATCCAGTCATGCCTAAATCGGAATATCTTGATCATGACATTGTGAATTAGATTAGGTATCTCCAAATTTGCATTTCCACTTCTCCCACATTCGTGGAGGGACCTAAGTGCAAAAATTTAAAACTTGACCCATGGAGGTAAAATCATGAATCTTGGAGGTAAAATCGATTCGAAACATCCCGGGAGGGACCATTTCCATCCTCAGTCAAACTTATAATCCTCAAAAATGATAAATAAAGAGGCATGATCCCATGGAGATTTCTCCCAGTCAACATCTACCAATTAACCCTTGCATACTTATTAGTAACCATTTATAATTTACTCTAGACCGCATATTAGCGCTTTCTAAAATTTGATGGACGCAATTTTATTATATATCATTTTCAAAAAAATCAAGAATAAGGAATTTCATTTGATTATGTGTGGTGGAAATCATCTTTCCAATAATGCTTATCCCAAGGGTATAAATGGAAATACTAATACAAATGACAGACGATTACCCCGTTCCATTCATCCGGTCATGCCTAAATCGGGATATCTTGGTCATGACATTGTGAATTAGATTGGGGTACCTCCAAATTTGCATTTTCACTTCTCCCACATTCGTGGAGGGACCTAAATGCAAAATTTTAAAACTTGACCCGTGGAGGTAAAATCGATTCCGATCAAAATAGACATTAATCAAGTTCATGGACAATTATAAAAATCATTAAGCATTTCTAATATACTATAGAGCGTTATTAAGGTCGATTACATATTTTTTTGGTCAAATGTGGGCTCATCTGAAATGCTAGTGGGCTGAAATGGTGAGGGTCGTAATTACACTTGCCGATGTCGGTCATATGCTGGCTATTATGTCAAAGGGGCCAATTTATACCTTATGTATGGAGCCCATCTATAATACCTTATGTATGAAGCCCATCTATAATATCTTATGTATGAAGCCCATCTATTATACCTTATGTATGGAGCCCATCTATAATACTCCGATGTCGCTATGAAGTCGGTGGTCTATCGACTAGAGTGATATCGCTATGAAGTCGTACTTACCGCGGTGGACAACATAAGTTCCCAAAACGACGTTGTTTCAAACGGGTATAAATAAATGTTCCCTCAGAAACAGTTTAAGCTCCTCACTTCCAAATTTCATATGAATACCAAGAGTCTCTCTACCCAATTAATCTTCTTCTTTGACAAAGGTATGAATTTCTACTCATGTAGTGCCTAAGTTTTTGTTATTTTTAGTTCTCCTTGTTTAATTAATCTATGCTTTTTGTATGGGTTATATTTTTGGTTTTCTAGTTCTTATTCAGATTTGTTAAAGTGAGAATTTTTCGTACATGTGAACCTAGGTATTATGTTCTTGTTTGTGTTAAGACGTTTTTGTGTAATTTTGTCTCCTTAATGCATGTTTTGTTACTGGGTTTCTGTATTTTTTCCCGTTGCTATGTTCGGCGCATGCAGAGTCAATTTATAGTCTCATGTCATTCAATTTATGCATGCGATGTCGCACATTCTTATTTCAAGTTGTTGCATAAGTTGTCGCAGATGTATCAATGTATACCTCGATATTACCGATGTCTTAGCGACTTTGCATGTAGCCATTTTACTTGAATTAATGTTTATTTTTGCAACCTCATTTAATCGTCGGTCATGATATCGGTCTTGCCGACTCACCGGCGACGTCGTTGGTACATGTTGACGCTGCCACTGGTCCAAATCGATATGTTCATACAACACATTACCGACTTCACACGTTTTTCTTATAAGGATAGTTTACCTTAAACATATTGTTCACTTCATATGCAGGACTAATGGCTGGTGAAAGATCCTCTAGGCACCCATTTTTCCAGGTATTTTACCATTTTACATAATAAATATACTAATACATATGCACAGTACTGTATCTAAATTAATTTTGATTTGTATTAATTGTACAGTCCTCCGCACAAAGGAGAAACCATGAACCGGTTGTGTTCAATATTGAAGACCATACAATGGCTCCAGAAAACCCGCGTTTTCACTGCACTTTGAAGTAGCAAAACTTTGGAAAAAATTCAACTCTGGTAAAGTCTAAAACTTACAATAATTAAAGTAATGAAATTATGTTATTTTCCGTTAATACTACTGAAATTATGTTATTTTCCGTTAATACTACTGTATTTGTTTCAATCATAACACAGACCTTATACAATTTTAGAATAATAAAACTTAACAAAACTCCTCTTTTTTTATAGTTAATCCTTCTCAACTTTAACTTCTAAGAGTTCTATATTTAATTTTGTGTGACGTCGCTCATCCATCTCACGCTCTATTGGTACACGATTTCGGCAACTATTTTATTACATCAATGCGACGTTGCACAAACATCGGTAATGTTTTTTACCTTATTTTTTTAACCTTTTACTTCAGTTAAAATACTCCCTCCGTTTCACTAAGAGTGACACACTAGGTTTAGCCTCTTGGATTAATGTAAAGAAAATGAGAAGTTGAAATTGAGTGTAAAAAGTAAAAAGTAGAATGAGTGGATGAGATTGTTGGAATCTTGCGAAAAATGAAAAGTGTGTCATTTAAAGAAAAACATCTCAATAAGGCAAGTGTGCCAAACTTAGTGAGACGGGGGGAGTAATAACTGAGGTAAAAAAATAGTTTTTTACCTCGGTTTTTTTATAACCTAGGTAATTAATACCTTTTATTTCAAAAAAAATCGAGGTGAAGAACTTTTTACCTCGGTTTTTTGAGGTAAGCCAAAAATCGAGGTAAAAGGGCAAAGTAATAGATTCATTTTCTTGTAGTGATATTTTTAGTAATTGTTTTTATCAAATATGTTCTCCTTGTAAGTTTCATCATTTAAATCTTAACTTCTATGTTTTCCATTTTTAAAACATTTTTGTGATGCATAATCTGTATGCAGGTGATTTTATGGATAATAACCTATCAAATTAATCAATCGTACTCTCTTTATCCAACTTCATATTGCTTAATTTAACTTTTGGGAGTCAACTGCATCAATGTTTAAATATTATCTTTATTTATATGTGTAAAAAAATCTAAAAAAAAGTAATAACTTAAAATATATGTTATGATGAATCTAACAACTTATAACATGATAATAGTTTTACATATTCAATAATAAAATTTAATTATCAAAGTTAGCTAATTTTAACTTGCAAAAGTCAAATTAACTAATATAAACTGGGACAGATGAAGTATACCACATGAAGAACAATCAATGTTAAAACAAAGATGAACATCAGAAATTTGCAGGTGGTGTCCACAGAAATGTCCTCTCCATCAACAATTTAGTTGACCATTCCATGGAAACCTATGAATATCATATAATATTGGTGTTAGGAACAACAAATTGAACAGACGTGGAAGCAAATTTCAAACAAAAGAGTATGCTGTAGGAAATAAGGGTAATCCTCTGTCTATTCATGAACTCAGGATACATTATATAGCACATGATACCTATATAAGCTAGGAAAAGGTAATAGAATATAAATACAATTACAAGTAATATTCTATTTCCTTAACACCCTCCCTCAAGTTGGAGCATGGGGATCAGAAATGCCCAACTTGCCAATGAATGAAACTGGTTACGTCCGAGAGCTTGGTAAATAAATCCGCAGGTTGATCTGTAGTGCGGATATGATGAGTAACTATAGCACCAGACTGCACAAGATCCCGGACAAAATGACAATCAACTTCAATATGCTTCGTACGTTCATGGAACACTGGATTTGCTGCAATATGAAGAGCAGATTGACTCTCACAAAACAAACGCATAGGAGCAATATGCGCAACCCCTAAGTCTTTCAGTAAAGACCTAAGCCATAACAACTCACAACAGGTAATAGCCATAGCGCGATACTCCGCTTCAGCAGAAGACCGAGAAACTGTGGGTTGCTTCTTGGTCTTCCAAGAAACTGGAGAATTACCAATCATCACAAAGTAATCGGAAAGAGAACGCTGAGTAATAGGGCAGGTAGCTCAATCAGAATCACAGTAAGCAGTCAACTGTAATGGACTACGAGAAAAGAGAAATAAACCTTGACCAGGATGACTCTTCAGGTAGTGCAACACACGAACAACAGCTTGCCAGTGAGGAACACAAGGGGAATTCATGAATTGCGCAAGAGTGTGAACTGAATAACTCAGTTCAGGACGAGTAATAGTCACGTAGATCAGGCGCCCAACCAGGCGTCGATACTGCTCCGGGTCATGGTAGGCTGGACCTTCAACACGTGCCAAATCATGTTTTTGCTCCATCGGAATGTCAGTCAGCTTAGAGGAAGATAAACCGGTATCCGATAAAATGTCCAAAGCATATTTCCTTTGCGAAAGGAACATCCCCTCCGGTCTTCGAGCAATCTCTATGCCCAAAAAATACTTAAGCAGACCAAGATCCTTCATATGGAAACAAGAACCTAAGTATTTCTTGAACTCAGAGATGAGCGAAGAAGAACTACCAGCAATAACCAAATCATCTACGTAAACCAGAACATGTAAAGAAACTGATCCACGAGAAAAGACAAACAAAGAGTAATCAGCCTTACTCTGAACAAATCCAAATGCTCGTAAAGCCTGAGCCAGTTTAGCAAACCAATTTCTAGGAGCCTGACGAAGACCATAAAGAGATTTCTGTAGGCGACAGACCTGACCAGGCGGTACAGCGTAGCCAGGTGGAGGACGCATGAACACTTCCTCATGCAAATCACCATGGAGGAAGGCATTATGAACATCCATCTGATGCAGTTCCCAACCACGAATAACTGCAACGGACAGAAACAAGCGAACAGAACTCATCATCGCAATCGGAGCAAAAGTCTCAGTATAATCAATTCCTTCAACCTGACGATTCACAAGGACCACGAGGCGCGCCTTATGACGTTTAATAGTACCATCTGACCGAAACTTTGTCCGATAAACCCATTTGCATCCAATAGCCTTCTTGTGCGCAGGCAAAGGAGACAGAGTCCATGTCTGATTTCGCTCCAGTGCAGTAAGTTCTGCAACCATAGCATCTTGCCAATGAGAATGACGGGAAGCCTCAGAGTAAGTAGTGGGATCTGCACTAGAAGTTACAGCACCCAAAAATCTAGAATGCATACTAGAAAAATTATCACAATTTACATAATCAGTAAGAGGGTAGAGAACACCTGAGGAAAGTGATGAAGCATGAGGGAACGTAGTCGAATGGGGGGGGGGTCTTCAGTGGTAAGAGCACAAGCATAATCATCGCAATCATAATCATCACAATCATAATCTACCAAATACGATGGTGGACGACGAGATCGAACACTCTGTCTGGTAGAAGGTGGACCGACGGCAATTGGCGGAGAAGTACCGGGACGGACGGTGTAGGTAAAGCGACGGCGGCCGGCAAAGAGGAACCGGCGTCGGGTGGCGGAGCAGGGCCGATAGATACCGGTGTCGTGACGTCGGAGATGACCACCGGGAGTTGGTTGGTGACTGTCGTTGGTGAATCAGTGGCATTGACCGACATTGACCGGTTGGCATTGACCGATGTTGACCCACTGGGGTTGACCGACGTTGACCCACCGGCATTGATCGGCATTGACTGGCCGGCATCGACCAGCGGTGAATGGCCGACGGTGATAGGTAAAATAACAGCCAGCATCGGAAAGCCGATGTTGACTGGCAGTGGTTGATCGGCTGCAGAAGGCAGATCGGAAAATCTGTGTGGCTCGGGTGAGAATGAGGAATCTGACAATGTTGTGGTGGCGCCGCCAGGTTCAACGGATGAAGCAGAGTACGGGAACTGGTCTTCAAAGAAATCAGCATCCCGGGTATTAAAGATCACTCGAGATTCCAAGTCAAGAAGACGATAACCTTTCTTTCTGGCAGGATAACCAAGGAACAAACACCGCCGACTTCTTGGTGCAAACTTGTCACGGTATCTGGGAACACGACAGCAAAATGCAAGCAGCCAAAAACCTGTAGAGAAAGTAATTGGGCGCCTGGCCATAGAGTAACTCAAAGGGAGTACGACCGTTGAGAAGCTGAGTCGGGGTTCGGTTGATCAGGTAGGCAGCAGTAAGAACACATTCTCCCCAATATGAAGATTGGCTTAAAACCGTAAAGCACGCGCCACATTGAGTAAATGACGATGCTTTCTTTCAACTCGACCATTCTGTTGCGGAGTATCAACCATAGATGTCTCAAAATGATCCCAGATGCAGTAAAGTGAGATTGGAGAGGCAAAAATTTAGTGCCTTTGTCAGCCGAACTCGTTGAATTGTTCTTCCCCACTAGTTCTTGACCAAGGCACTAAATTCTAAAAATCTAGAAGCTACTTCAGATTTAGCTACTAACAAATAAACCCAAACAGCTCGGGAATAATCATCTACGATTGTCAAAAAATAAAATGCACCACTAGAGGATGGAGTTCGATAAGGCCCCCAAACATCACAATGTACTAATTGAAATAATGCAGTAGCATTTGTAGAGCTCAATGGAAAACTATGTCTAGTCTGTTTTGCTCTGTAACATACAGAGCAAGGTATAGTAGTATTATTGGTGCTAAAATCAAGAGTAGGAATAGAAAACAACACCGTAGATGATGGATGACCAAAACGCTGATGCCATAAATCAGATGAAGAAACCGAAGCAACTGTCGGAATAGATTGCAGGATATGAGGACGAAGGCGAGTATCCAACAGACGAAGCCAATAAACCCCCCCTTTCTGTTCACCCACGCCAATCACAATTCCCGTACTGATTTTCTGTAAAATGCAATAATTTTCAGTAAACAAAGCTAGACATTTTAAGGCAGATAACAATCTAGAACATAATAATAAATTGCATCGCAGAGTAGGTATGTAGAGCACATGAGTAAGGGTGACATCACCAAAACAAATAGACCCATATTGTGTAGCAGACGACACAGATCCATCAGGTAGTATAACATTCACAGTGTTGGTATCAGTAGTAATATCAGTAAGAGAACCTTTGTCACCAGTCATGTGATATGAGGCTCCCGAATCAAGAATCCAAGGTAAAGTAGACTTACCTGACCCATGGTCAGATAACGAATCAAACTGATTAAATAAATGTATGGTCGTACTCCATTGGTCGTCAGATAGAGCAGGACCAAAATCAGATCGTGTAGGTAAGCCAGAGGAGGTAGCCACCACAAACTCTTGCGGCGACGTCACGACGCCGGCGAAAAGAGCCATAAAACAAATGGCAAGAACAATTAAATTGAGAGAAGGGAGAAAATTTGCTGAACCAAAGCTAAAAGAGCCAAAAGAGGTAATGTGGCGCGCGCCTACAATCTGGCGCGTGCGGCTCACGCGCTGTGAAGGTAACTGCACGTCTGATGCACCCGCGCATGGACTGACGCGCTTCTGGAAGGTCGAGCGCGTGAATCTCACGCGCGTCTCACTTCGGCGTTGTCTGTGATGGCTGCGCGTCTCCCGTCGCCGGAGTCGAGAGTCGAGACCGTTGTCAGGCCGGAGTGGTGAGTAGAGTAGAGCTATCCGGCCGGAGTTGAGAGCGAAAACTACGATCGGGAGCGGAAGAACTACGATCGGGATTGGGAGCGGAACTACGATCGGGATTGGGAGCTGGTGCAGGCCGGCGGACGGAGTCGGAAGCGGAAGCAAGTGACGGCCGGCGGAGCGGGAGCATAACCGGCGGCGTGGTGGTGGCAGGACCGGCGGCGGGCTGAAGAAGAAGGGTTTTTTTTTAACCCTAAGAAAGAAAGGTAGTCCGGATCGGCAGTGCGTGGAAGTCACGCACTGACGACGGCGGAAAATTTAGGACGGTATTTTAAGGTTTTAGGATTTTAGGCTCTGATACCATGTAGGAAATAAAGGTAATCCTCTGTCTATTCATGAACTCAGTATACATTATATAGCACATGATACCTATATAAAGTAGGAAAATGTAATAGAATATAAATACAATTACAAGTAATATTCTATTTCCTTAACATATGCAATTATATGTTACATACTTTCAAATCCAATTACTTTCCATTTTTCTAAACTGTATGATCTACTGACTTCTGGAAAATATTTTCAGTGACAAACGAAAGAAGGTGCAAATTCAATGCATATAACAGAAATAGCACAAGACATTCAAAGAGAAGCGCTTATAAAGAAATGCTAGCGGAAAATAAAGACGTAATTAATGCTCTTTATCGCCAAAAATATCCAGAACGCAAAAGAAAAAAAGTTAATACAAAGTGAGGCATGCAATGTAATCCATCATAACAGTTGTGAATCAATCAATCAACAAACTAAAGGTAGAGATAATATCACGGGAGAATCAGAATGGTTTGGTTACACAATGAATCACCTGCAATCTATTTCAGTAATTCCGATTAAGAATCCCCTAGCTAATGAATTTATCGCACGGTTGATATCTTCTTACGAGTAGGATTTCCAATCATTTTTTAAAATATGAAAATAACATTATAGTATTAATTATTTGGTGAAGGCTATTTAGAAACATTAACACTAAGCATTTGTACAATTACCCTGTCAAGTTTAAGTACATGTTCCTTGACTTAGTCTATGCACTCGAACACGTATAACATGACATAATATCCACACTCCAAAGTTTGAACTCGTTTCTTGTACTATATGCAAGGAACATAAATTATTAAGACTAATGCACTAAATAATTGAGGATAGTATCTTGGAAATGAACATATTGGAAGACCTACATTGATTTCAACCACGTGAAATGAACAATTTGTTTGATCATAATTTTCTTCCATTGAGGATTCCAAAATCTCAACAAATGCATCGGAATGTTGGAAGTGGAGGGGATCAATCCAATACACTCGCTTCTCTACGGGTACTATCAGTATTAGTCTCCAATGGTCCCTGCAAAAAAACAAGATTCATTATTTGAAAGTTTTGGAAAAAATTTAAGTCAAGTAATTGAAGTAGTAAGTAACCTCTTGATATATGGTGCAATGAAAAGCGTCTTACCCTTCCGGCTTAGGCTTTGGCTAATGTAGTTAATCTTATCTTGTTTTGTACAATCAATTTCATGTACCATCACCAACACATGTATCCAATCCATCTTTTCTTTTGATTACTCGTAAAAAACATGTACTTAGACAATTTCATAGTAGGTATTAATTGTGATAATGGTTAGTGAAATTTAAATTGAATTTTGAAATAAAATGAATAAAATCACTCACAAGGTGTAGATCAACATCATTGCCTGATTAAGTTGCTAACATCTCCACACGTCTTTAAAATCACTCAATAACGCCACGATTTCACGTTTTCATCCAAATATGCATTCATTTCCCAAGAATGTGAATGTGGAGTTTCGATCATGGGGTTGTAGCAAATTATAAAGGACACGTGCGAAGCCATGTAAGTCTCGAGGGACATTGGATCATGCCAATGGAGGTCCAACCCTAGTTGGTGTTTTTGGCACCATTTTGGCCATTGATTTGACTTGTTTTGGTGTTGCCATCACCAGTTTTTGTGATGGAGCCATTGTTTCCTTCTAATGTCCATCCTTGATTGGATCAGCGTATATAAGTCTGTGGGGCCAAGTAAGAAACATTCCCCATCACCAAAGGATTATCCAACGAAACCCTCGAAAGACCTTCCGCAATTGGTATGGAGTGATGATGTTTCATTGACTGGTGCAAAACTTCATCGGCTACATATAGTGGCTTACCGTCTACACCTTGATCAATGTATAGTTAACACGGTCATGATTTCTAAAAAATAGGTAAAATATGTATTAAATATAAAACATAAATTAAAGTCGCATAATTTAGAAAATGATCCTTCGTACCTTTTTTTTTCAATTGCGAGGGTGGCATTATCGAGGTTGTCAGGTTTGAACAATTGTCTATCGATTCTTGTATTTTGAACTAGTGCCCCACAATTTACCTTAACATCTCCGGGAAAATTTCGTGAACCCCTAGATAGGGGTGTCCAATCGGGTGATAAGTCCTACTTTAGCTAACCTCGTGATGTTTTACTACTTCATGAAGGGTAGAAAGGTAAACCCGGACTTTGCCGTTATCTCATTCATGTTGAAGGTTGTGTAGATGAAGAAGAAAGATCTTCCCTACGATGGTTTGATAACCACTATGCTAATGAAGGCGGGAATCACTCCTAAAGATAAGCCTCTTCGTCAGGAGTACTATGACAAGAGTTTGTTCCAACACAAAGGCCTGCATTTTAACTTTGATGGCAAGTGGTCATTCTGTCTGGTACCCGGTTAGAGAGAGAAGAGGCATCAAGCTCCCGTAAGCAAACAATAGTTTAATTAAGTACAACTTCAAATATAGAATTTTAATAGTTTAATATCCATCTCAATTTGATCAATTTTAATATCCATCTTATTATAGGTATCAGCAGATGTTGGAAGGATATATTGACCAAATACTTTGATTGTATGTGTGCAGACTTGACCGAGATGCATGATATGTTAACCCATGCTCATTCACAGCATCTCGTATTAATAGAATCCCAGGGCCTCCAATTAGCATTGAGCAAAGATGACGAACCACCTAACTTTGAGCCAGTCTTCTCGGAGAGTGAAGATAAAGATCATGAAGATGGTGATCATGGCGGGGAAGGCGATGGGGAAGAACTTGAAGAGATTACTACTTAAGTATTAATTGGATATGTACAGATTTTGGATTTGTAAGGATTGGATATGTATGAATTGGATAAGTATGGTTTATATTTCTATTTATGAATTTTAATGCACATCCTTCATTTCGTATGGTATATCGGTATTTAACGCATATATGTTGCGCTATATTATTTTAGTAGCATTTTGTTTCAAATTAACAGAATTATTTACCTCTTTGAAACATGATTATTTTAGGGATTTGTTTTGCAATTAGGAAAATGACCAAAAGAATTGACGTAATCACGAGTTCGGAAACTCCTCGTCCCTTTGTATTTTTAGACAAGAAGTATTTCCGAGCCCGAAAACAATCCCAACCTTGAAGACCAAGAGGTAGGAATCCATTTCCGGTCTAGGAACAATTAATTACGAGCTCGAAAAGTATGCCTCTTTTGGATTCAATTATGTTCCCGAGCTCGTGCAACATTTCCAGTCCACTTTTGGATAAAACAAAGCATTGCTTTTTTCATGAATTAAAATTTTCCAAGCTCGGAAACGCCTCTTGTCTTTTTATTAAAGACACGGAAATTAGTTTCTGAACGCAGAAACTTGAACATATATAAAAAAACACGGGAACGACCACGATTCATCCAAAAACCCAAAACTCAAAACCCTAATCACATTACGAACTCACAATCGCATCTCCTTCAGTCCATTCTTCCCAATACAACCAAAAAATTGCCATGGCTAGAGGAGGTTCACCACGTGGAATGTCTAGATCTCGTTCAACCGGCAACAATTCCAGATTTGATGATAGAAGGTTTGTTTCTCAATTTTCACAAAATCGGTATGAATCATTACGTGAGAAGGGGATGTTTTTAGATACATATCTTGTTGACTTCGATTCTTACTTAGCTCTAGGTTTGGATATTCCCCTTAAACCATTTAGTGAACATCATGTATAATGTTCTTTCATGTAATGAAAAAGCATATTTTGATTTGCTTTGCCAATTTTACTCTAATTTGCGAGAGGTTGGGAATGGGGATTATGCTACTAGGATTGGGGGAATCGAAATTCCACTTAACAAATGGATCATTAATAAGGTACTAGATTGCCCATACTTGTGCCTAGAGTTTGTTTATCTGGAGGATAACAATGGTCTGTTGGATGAGTGCTACCATCTTGAGTAATTGCCTATAGAAATTGACCCTTCATACATTGACCGGTGGAGTGGAGTGTGAGGTACTTTGGGTGCAATAAGTTGGATTTAGGAGAACCCAAGTCCTTTGACCTAAACTTTTTTCCAATGGAACAACGTATCACATATGAGATTATTAATAGGAGTTTGGTCCCCTTTGGGCGGACACTTGATGGAGCCTAATTGTGCAACCCTTATGTTATTCTATTTAATCATAGAGGGCAGAAAAATCAACCCTGGGGCGTTCATTTTTAGGCACATGTTGCATTTTGCAACGTTGACTAAGGTTTTGACTCGCCTACCATATAGGAGTTTCATAACTCCCATTTTGAATATTATTGAGGGGTTGGCAATTGAAGGGGGGGGGGGGGGAAATGGCCCAAAGTGTTATGACATGACTTACTTCAAGAACAAGGGTTGGTGTTGCGCGATGGGAAGTGGTATCATAAGGCAGAGGGGGAAGCCGAGGCAAGCAAGAGGCCACGAATTGAGGAACGTTAGTCACAAATAAGTGTTGAGCGAATTTTTTAATATGTTGTTTATCTTTACTTCATCGTTTACATAATTAATATCTTGGTCGCTATAGTTTATAGGTACTGAAAAGTCATACTTGAAAGGCTTCATGTATTTCTACACATGGATGCGCAATGAATTTTGCACGAAGAAGGAAAAATTTTGGTTCATGGAAAAGTCTCAGCGAGCTTATGAGGGACACCTTGCACCAAGCTCTCGACAACGACTCGACCAATCGACTTTAACTGCCGACATTGAAGATGTCAAACAATGAAATTTTAAGACTTGAATATGTTCATGTTATTTGACTTTATTGTAGTACTTAAAATATTCAAGAATTTGACTACATCGAATGATTTCTACTCTTCAACTGTTATGGAAATTTTATCATTTCAAGTACTATATTTATTTTCTTAAAAATCTTTAAATGATTTGTTAATCAATAATGTCAATACTCAGAAGAATGTGAAATATCCGCCGAGCATGAATGAAAAAATACATAAACTACACTTTATATCACAAAACTTACTACTTATGCTTCATTTTCTTAATCACCACCTTCCTTGACTTACGCTTCCTGTGTGTGATCTTCCCCTTACTGTCGATCCACACTCCTTCATCATGGTCGCTATGACATAGGAAACTGTGAAGACTCCAATCATCCCCCTTGAGCACCATGACTTCTTCATATCCACAACTCATTGTATGAAATTCAAATCCAATTACTTCCTCTAACTCATTTTCTTCGACAAAAGCTTGTTTCCTTTCAATAATAATCTCCCACCTAGGATCAACATGTCCCTCACATAGAAAACCTGGTGCGCTTGAGATGCCAATATGAAAGGATCATTCTTCCATCCAACCCTACTTCTATCGACAAGGGTGAACTCTGAATCCTCTAGGCACTTTCCGTTGTTAATATAGAACTACTTACATTTAAAAACTAAGACACACATACTGACCTAGTCAAGTTCCCAAATTTCAAAAATTGTGCCAAAGTAGCACTTTAGAGCATGCATAGGATTTCATCAACACCACTTCCAACGTGCAATTCTTTGGAGACAAGAGACACTCCACTGTTTTAAGTGGCACTTTTATCATCCATTGATTTTGTCGCAAATGTAAAACCATTGATGTCATAACCTCCGTAGGAACAAACGATCCCAAATGGTCTCCTAGCAAACCATTTAACTGTCAAAGGATGTTCTCCGACATGTACGTGATCCCCTAAGCATGATGCAAATGTAAAAGTGTGCAATTGAAGTACCTGAGCCTCATTGAAATTAAGGTGCCTGACTCATATGACATCTATATGAATCTCCATGTACGACACTACATCCTAGTGGTTGCGGAGAACGTAAAGATGGGCCGCACATAAATCTTTCGTAATAGAGATAAATAATTTGCCTTGTCTAACCCCTAAACCTCTCAACCTCCCATCATATCTACCAATTGGAACCCCAACAGATTCAACTTTCTTCATATAATTAGTGCAAAACTCAATGGCTTATTCTGTCACGTATCGTTGCACAATACTAGCATCTGGCATGTATCGATTTTTCACAAAGAGCTTGAAGATTTTCATATACCTCAAATGGGTACATCCATCGCAGAAAAACTAGACCACGTAACTGTATCTCACACACCAAATGGACGATCAAGTGGACTATAATGTCAAAAAAGAGGGGGGATACATTTCCATAATGCGCAGAACTTCAACAATCATAACTTGCAACCGATCCAACTTTGATACACTAATAATCTCGCAACAAATAGATTTGAAAAACAAACAAAGCTTTGTAATGCACAATCTTACATGAGAAGGCATTGTAGAACAAATGGCAATGGCATTCAATTCCTGCATTAGGTTGTGGCAATCGTGTGACTTCAATCCACCCAATCTCAACTCCTCGACGGACACACAATTGCTTATGTTGGACAAATATGCACCGGGAATTTTCACACTACTAAGGGTCTCACAAAAATATTTCTTCTCCGACTGCGACATTAAATAGCAAGCGGGGGGGGGGGGGGGCAAATAACAATCATCACCTGTACTCACTGGGGCAAGATTCTTCCGAATACCCAACTCAACCAAATCAAGCCTAGTCTTCAATCCATCCATTGTTTTCCTGGGGGTATTTAAAAACATCCCAGCCAAAGATTCACAAAAATTCTTCTCGTTGTGCATAACGTCAAGACAATGTCTAACTTCCAAATGCTCCCAATAAGGTAGGTTGAAAAAGATTGAGCATTTTTTCCAACTTCCTTCAACGGAAACTTTTCGTTTCCTCTTCCCAAACTCATTGGAAAAATTCATAACACTCTCATAAATATATGTACCTGACAGTGGCATAGGTGCAACTCGTGTATCTATTTTTCCATTGAACCATTTTTGGGCTAATCGCCATGGGGGCCCATGGGAAGAAACTGCATGTACCCCTGGTAAACAGTCTTACAACCATATTTTAATTAATAAAAATTGGTGTCCTTCTCACACATTGGACAACCAAAGTGGGTTTTCACAGAATAACCAGACAAATTTCCATATGCAGGAAAATCATTAATTATGCAAAATAACAACGCTTTAAGAGTGAAGAAATCTTCAACCAACCCATCATACACTCGAACGCCGTCATTAAAAAAAGTTAACAAATCCGTCACTAGAGGAGAAAGATACACATCAATATCATTACCAGGTTGCTTCGAACTTGATATATTCAAAGACAGCAATGCATACTTACGTTTCATGGTCAACCAAGATGGAAGGTTGTATATTACCAACATAACATGCTAAGAACTATGTGTGCTACTCATGTTACCAAAAGGATTCATACAATCTGTACACAATCCTAACCTCAAATGATGAGAATATTTTCCAAACTTAAGGTACATAGCATTGACTTCCTTCCACTGCTCCCCGTCTGAAGTATATCTTATCACATCATCTGCCGGTCCGGCTCTATCTGCGTGCCAACACAACAACTTTGCATCAATCCTACAAGCATAAAACTTCTTCAAACCGGGAATGATCGGAATGTACCATAACACTTTTGTCGGTGTCTTTTTCTTTGATTTCAATGGAACTTCTGCACCCACCACAATCGCACCTCTTTATAACTTGTACCGAGACTCGCATCATACCCAAAATGTTTCTCAATCTTTATCTAATTCCTCCCTATACAACATGCAATCGTTCAGGCATGCATGGATTTTTTGAAATTCCAATACCATCGGGCATAGTATTCTTTTTGCAGCATATAACATATCGGGCATTAAATTACCCTCCGGAAGCAAATCCTTAAAAAACTCGAGAGCCTCGATCATCAACTTGTTCATCCATCCAAATTTTTCCTCCAAGTTCATTATCCACAGAGTCGCATTCCAAACCGAGTTTTTCGAACCATTGAACAAAGGCATCCCTTTGTCGTCAATAAAAGCTTACAACACTCTGGTTTACCCTTGAAGTCCCTCGCAATATCTTCCACCATTTCGTCAAACTCGGTGTTATCATCTAATTCATCACCCACCATCGTGTCCTCCAATTCATTCGAATGAGAGGCTTAAACAACTTCCCCATGACATACCTAACGAGTGTAGCTAGCTTGGAACCCTTTCATTATGAGATGCTCCTGCAACTTCTTCCTCCCTAAACACACATAATTTCTAAAATCCTTACAAGGGCATCTTGCTCGTGAAGAACCATTTTTAGAAGCATGCTCGTACGCAAATGAAACAAATGGTTCAACCAATGGAAATTACTCGGGTGATTTTCTAAGATCATTACAAATTAGTTTCTCTCGATCATTCTCCTGAATGTCAATTAAAATGAATCACACGTTCCATTCAACAATAATCATAAACTTAGCTAATCTCAAACCATAATTGTAATTATGGATATATAGGAAGCCTTAAACACACCTTAAATTTTTACAAGAAAATGGTAAACATGATAATTTGGATTAAACTAACCTTCTCCAATTCGAAATGATGAATTCTCAACCACAGCAATGGGTAGTGAATAATGGGTAATGAATGAATGAGCTTCTTCTTCAAAGTTTTAGGGTTTTGTGACATTTAATAGAAATGGGCGCATTTTTTTAATACACGTGGCCATTTCCAAACTCAGAATCCTTTTCCCCAATTTAATAGACTAGAATAACAACATTCCAAACTTGGAAAACAGACACAGTGTATTACGATCTTGGAAAATGTCTCTCCTCTTAGTATTACGCAGACCACAGGGGGAGCTTAGAAACCCTTTAACTCCCACTTTTTGAGTTTGTAGAATATCAAATTTAAAGGCGATTAGTCATAACCGCCTTTGATTAGGGCTAATTAAAGGGTGTTCATAAAACACCGCCTTTAATCAACAAAAAACCGCCTTCAAAATCAAGGCAAGGACACGAACGCCAATTTTTTAGTTTGGAAATTCAAATTAAAGATGGTTTTCTTTGCACTGCCTTCCCTGGATACATTTAAGAGGAGGCTCTTTACTAGTGAGGGTTAGATCAAAGGATATTTAATTGTCCAACAGTCTCACAAGTAAATCTAGAATGAGACAGACGGTATATACGCGAATACATCTAGAGATATACGAGTGTTCACTAAAGATGGCAAAAAACAAAAAATTAACACTACTTTGGTTGTTATGAACCTCCTCAATATCTGCTTATTTTTCCTAAAGGTGAAATAAGATGGCAAGAAGGAATTAAAAAAACTTAGGCCATCTAATAGAAACAGTCAATATGAATTGATACCTTGTGTTTAGAATATTGACTATCCCATTTTTTGTCTTTTTCTCTATAAGCTTGGTGAGAGTCTTCAACTTGTGAGCGAGCATCTTTCAAAGTTCTCTCCTGCTGATGAGTCACTCGTGGAAAAATATAAGGCTAAGGAGAAAAAATGTGTGACTCTAGAGACTTCTCTTAAATCCGCCTAGGATCAGGTAAACACCGCTGAAGAGCGCGCCAAGGTCGTGGAGAAAGAGATCACGAAGCTTCATTTTGAGTTTAAGGAGATGTGTACCAATAGTCCTGCTTCTCCTAACTATCCTCAAATTTGGGTGGATTGGCTTTGCAATAAAAAGTCCTTCTTCAAATTGTTTGAGAATGTTTCCAGCTCTGCTTGTACCGTTGGTTATTGTGAGGTTGTAAAAGACATGCGCGAGTGGAACCCGGATTTGACGATGAAGATTCTGCCCTCTTTGAAAAGATGTACCAAAGCGTTGGAAAAATAGATTTCCATACTTAATGATGTATTTATTTAAAAGATTGCTGACAGTGGACATCATTATGCCTTGCTATCGCATCTTTCTAGTCTCCCTTGTCTTCCTTCTATAGCTGAGCAAAAGAGGTGCAAGGTTGATTATCTGGAGGACCTGTGGTTTGGATCTCGTACTGCTTTGCCACCTCTTAACTCTGCTTCGATAAAGGACATTGAGGCTAATGTGAACACTGAAGTTCCCACTCAGCAAACAAGCCGGGAAGGTGCTGCTACCATTGCCCAGTCTTCGCCAACCTCTGCCTCTGAAGTTAGTTAATTCTTAGTTTATCGGGTTTTTGGATTTGTGATTGTAACTCAAGACAATTTTTTCTTGTATGTCTGTAATTTTTGTACGACTGCGGTTATTTATTTTTTGTTTCCTTTCTACTTTTACATCTTCTCATTGTACTTACTTATGTGCAAGGCTTCAAATTTTGGTTGATCATAAATATTTAAAATGACTTGATTTTCTGGGATCGACTAATCGATTATCTGATCGCTATGGATTTTTGCCACCTGACATTCACTGCCTGATTGCATTAATTCAAGCTACCCAGTCTTTAACCTAGGAATATGACGACCTTGTTTCTTTTGATCATTTTTCTAATATTGAGTCTCTTCCCTTGTGCATTGGATAGAAGTTCCTATTTCTATTCTGTCTCTTTTGTTTTCCACAACACATCCTTCCAGCAAGTTTATTCCCGATGGTTACAATGTTAAATTGCTTGGCAAGGATATTTTTCGTGGTCTGGTTGATATTGAATCCGCTGGTGTGTACATGCATTTGCTTAACCTCTATGTCCGCGTCCAAGAATGGGTGCGAGCTTTAGGCATTCGTCTGAAGTACATGCTCCTAGGTATCAATGATCTCGAAGCGAAGTGGGATAAGACTGTAAAGGAAACCTAGGATGCTCTTTGTGATTTACGAAGGATTTGTAGCGAGGAGAATGATCTTATTCACCATCAATAGTTAACCATGGTGATAATTCTTTGGCAACCTGAATAGGCTAAAAATTACGCTGCAAGTAAAACCCGCGAAGCCCATCAGAAGATAGTGATCATTAATAAAAAAAAGTGTACTCATCTTGATGACCTACTTAATCAGTTGAAACAAAGCATGATGAGTGTGATCACTTTTCTACTTCTTCCCTTGGTAAAGCAATTTTGACGAACAATTTGCTATAAACACGTAGTTGTGAAGCAAAAATGAGCAGATCTGAGCTGAGTGCGACCAGCTTGATTCGCCTATGCACCACCTTGAACAAGCTTGCGTTGAATTCAAAGATAAACTTCTAGCTCTCCCTTTGTGTCTCCTTAACTTTATGATTATATGCTCTATCTATTCATTCTTTATACTTAGCCTCTATGATCGTTACCGACTCCCTCTTTTCTTCCAATCCATCTTGATCCAATTTCACCATGTCCAGATTGTCCTCCTCCCTGTAATCGTATACTCGGAGGCTTGAATCACCAATTTTCACTGCTATTACTGCTTCGTGGCCATAGAACAGATTGTATGGTGTATTCTCGGTAGGTACTTGAACGGTCATTTTGTATACCCATGGGGTATTTGGTATCTCATCCACCCATCCAGTTCTCTTTCCCTCCAATCACTTCTGAATCCCATGAGCGATGGTCCTATCTGTTACTTTTACTTGTCAGTTAGCTTGGAGGTGTTCTACAGATGTGAACTTTTGAAGAATCCCAATCTTTGACCACCAATCAGTAAAGGTACCACTCATGAACTGTGAACCATTGTCTGTGACAATAGTATATGGCACCCTAAAGTGACACATTATATTTTGCCAAACAATTTTTCTCGTTACTTCAGCTTTGACTCGTCCTGATGAATTTTCCTTCACCCACTTTATGAAGTAATTGATTGCCACTATTAGGAATTCGGCATTGCTTTTGCCTTTTGGGAAAGGTCCCACTAGGTCGATCCCCCATTTATCAACGGCCATGCTCCATGTACCTCTATCAAAGCAACTTGTGGCTTATGTGACATCGAAGCATTGATTTAGAAACAGTTACATTTGAGTACAAAGTTGTGCACATCATTAAACATAGTCGACCAGTAGTATCCTGCTCGGATGATCTTCTTTGCCACTATTCTAGCTCCCTGATGCATTCCACATAGCCATTTGTGAACTTCTCTTAAGATCTCGGTTGCCTGCCTTGGTCCTACACATTTAATCCACAGAGATAGAAAGCCTTTCTTGTACACAGTTCCTTCTTCTTAGGTGTAGTTGTTATATAGTAACACCAATTTCTGGGCTTGAACTTTATCTTCTGGAAATTTTCCCTTCACGAAGTACTCTATTAGTGGTGTCATCTAGTTTACACCTTTTTTCTGGATTGCTAGCACAGTAGTTGAAATCGTGATTCTGACTGGAATAACTTCTACTTTCACCTATTTGTGCTCGCTCATAGATACAAATCAGACTGTTGATAGCTTGCTTAGTGCATCCGCCTTTGCATTTTCACTTCTTGGTTTGTGCTAGATATCAAAGTATTCGAGCTGAGTTGTGAGTTGTTGGACTTTTTTTTTAAATACTTCCCCAATTGTTCTTCTCACACTTCATAATCCCCTCTCACCTATTTGACTACTATCAGTGAATCACTGAATACTCAGATGCTTTTAACCATCATTCTGATGGTGAGGTGAAGTCCACCTATCAAAGCTTCATACTCTGCTTTGTTGTTAGTGAGTGGAAATTCAAAGCAAAGTGAGTACCTATGTTCATCTCCTTCCGGGTTTACCAAAAAGAGTCTTTCACTGTAACCCTCTCTGTTGGATGTGCCATCAATAAAAATTTTTGATGCAATTTCTTCCCACTTAAATTTTCCTTTATCAATTCCCAGATTCTGCTGGTTAATCACTCTTTGTGTGTCTTCGGTGATCATTTTTGTGATGAAGTATACTAATGCCTGAGCCTTGATTGCTGTTCTTAGTTGGAATTGGATCTCAAATTGGCTTAATTCTACAGCCCACTTTGTCTTCTTCCAAAAGATTCAGGCCTACTAAGGATATTCTTGATTGGGAAATCGGTGTAAACCACAATGCGAGGACCATGAAAGTACATTCTCAACCTTCTTGCTGAGTATATTAAAGCCAGGGTTAGCTTCTTAACCGACATGTATTCCTTCTCTTCACTTTGCAATATTCTACGGATATAGTAGACTAGCACTTGTTTTTTACCTTCTTGGAGTACCAAAATAGAGCTAACTATATTCTGCGAGATTGCTAAATACATATACATGGTTTCTCTCGCAACAGATGATTTTAGTGTTGGCAATGCTTGAAGTTTCTCTTTCAAACAATCATACGCTTTCTGACATTCTTCGCTCTAGCTGAACTTTTTGGCTTTCCTTAGAACTTCAAAGAGCGGGAAATGCTTTTTTACTGCTCTTGAGATGAACCTACTAAGTGCTGCTGGTGACCCCATCAGTACCTGTACTTCCATGACTTTTCATTTGCTTCCTTTTGAGGATACGTTGTATCCTAAGAACTTTCTTGTGCCTACCTCAATTATGCATTTTTAGGGTTAAGATTCATCCAGATGCTACGTAATGTGTCAAAAGTTTCCTTCAAATCTGTAGCAAAGTCACCCATATTCCTGCTTTTGATGACCATGTCATCAACACATGCCTAAACATTTCATCCTATTTTGGTTACGAAATGCATTATTGACAACTCTCTGGTACGTTGCCCCCACATTTTTTTAAACCCAAACATAACAAAATGTTCTGAAGATTGTTATGAAAGTATTTTTCTTTGCATCTTCTAGATTCATCAAGATTTGGTGGTATCCCTTATACGCATCCCAGAATGCCAGGACTTCATACCCTGAAATCACCTTGACTAGTTGATCAATTTTTGGCAAAATATAACAGTCCTTTGGGCATACCTTGTTTAGGTCTGTGAAGTCAATGCACATTCTCCATCCCGAGTCTGATATTTTTCACCATGATTGGGTTAGCTAGCTTCAGGTGTATGACCTCTTTCAATATACTAGCTTGAAGCAGCGCTGCCATTTCCTCTTCAATTACTTTTTGCCTCTCTCTAAGGTTGCTTTTGATTAACTTTCTTGACTGGGTCACTCACATTCAAAGAATGTGTAGTGATACTTGGATATATTCCTCCTATGTTCTAGACACACCACGCAAAAGTATCTTTGTGGCTTCGTATAAATTCTACAGCCTTTTTTCTCCCACGCATGAAAGATGTTTTCCTATCTTTACGCACTTTGGATTGTCTTCTTCATCTAAGTTAACCAGCTCTATTTATTCCCCCAAACCTACCACTGATTTTGGATGCTCTAGTGACCTACCATCTGACACAGTGTTAACTGATGTGCCCCAATTTACCGCCTCTATCACACTACCATGGGTGATTGGAATTTGCAAAGACAAAGCCCCCGGAGGTTTCCCGGAGGAAGAGGCTCTGACGGTCAAGCCAGCAAACAGGCTACCCAAGTGTAATTAGGAATGAATAGTTGAGTTTTTAGGGTTACCTTTGGCCATTATATAGGTAGGAAAGTAGGGTAACTGTTTTGTTTGCTTTTGGAGCAAGTACTCTCACCTTGGGCCAACCTAAAAGGCTTTACCTTAAGGGAAAATCTATGGACTTAAGGTTGGCTGCATGGGTATTTAGGCACATACGTATTTAAAAATTATCAAGAAGTCCCTAGAAAGCTAAAGGTTCACCCTTCGAATTCATCCCAAGATTGTGGGCTCAAATTCGTGCTTAAGTCTGTGGATTCGTCCCGACTCCCTTTTGCCGGGGGTGTTTCAAACTGACATCTGAGTGGGGATTTACCCTCTAAAATCCTTCAGCACTTCTAGGGGTATAATGTTGGTGCCCCTGATGATGCGTTAGAGGTTCGTCTCATGTTGAGTCTTCGAACTTACCATTCGAGCTAATTAATGTGTCAGGGTTTGACCCTTGGCATTCTAGTTTGTGTTAGAGCCTAAAGGCCTAAATTCGGCCTCGTTTCATCTCCCCATGGGGCCTTTGAGTCCCTGATAATACTTCCTGAGTGATCCATTCTTTGGGTGTTCTAATCTGTGTTAGAGATCAATGAACCTTCAAGCCCCAATGATGGAAACACGAAGTTTGATTTTATGTCTTCTAATCTTAGTAAGAAGATACGGACCTTCAAATTTTCATACGTAGGTAAAGATAAGACACCTCAGAATCCAGAGCTTCTAATCTGCGCTAGAGACCAGTGGACCTTCAAGCCCCGAGGACGGAAACACAAAGTTTGATTTTATGTCTTCTAATTTGAGTTAAAAGATATGGACCTTCAAATTTTCGTACGTAAGTAAATATAAGATACCTCAATATTCGGAGCTTCTAATATGTGTTAGAGACCAATAAACCTTCGAACCCCGATGACAGAAACATGAAGTTTGATTTTATGTCTTCTAATCTGAGTTAGAAGATATGGACCTTCAAATTTTCATACGTAGGTAAAGGTAAGACACTAAAATAGAGAGCTTCTAATCTGTGCTAGAGACCAATGGACCTTCGAGCCCTGAGGACACAAACACGAAGTTTGATTTCGTGACTTCTAATCTGATTTAAAAGACATGGACTGTTAAATTCTATTGTACGTAGGAAAAGATAAGATGACTTAGAATCTGGAGCTTCTAATCTGTGCTAGAGCTTGAGATCACGCAAGTCTTAATTTTTCACCTCTAGGAGGTACGACCTTTAGGTCTCTAATTCTGTGTTAGAGCCTATGGTCGATCGAATTCCTGGAGTCCAGGATAGATTTGGACGACGACCTCCAAATTTTCACTAAAGGTTTGGTACGTCTGAATATGAGCTTCTGGTTGTATAAGGTTCGAATTCCCATCTTCTGAATTGTGCCAAAATCCAAGGAATCTATATCCTTGGTAGAATGCATTCATTCTTTGAGCGTATGGTCTATGATAGAGTTCGAAGGATGTGTACTTGCGCATTTAAGTGCAAACGGCTTTGGGCTCCCGAGGTTCTAGTCTGTGCTAGCATCCTTCGAGCTCAAATCCGTGAGTTTTAGTATAGAGGCTTCAGGCTTCCAGGGTTCTAATCTATGTTAGCATCCATGGAGCTCGAATCCACTTATAAAACAAATGAGCAATTCAACCTTCGGGCTCCTAATCTGCATCGAAACCTGAAGGGTTTAAACTTAGAGCGGGGAAGCGAGAAAGTCGCATGGGATTTCCTCGATTTCCACAATTCAAATTCAAGGTCAGAAGTGGGGGAATTGCAAGCTTGGAGTTGACTTTATTCTTTTTTGGTGCGTGAAGCCCCTATTGGATTCCACATGCGCGTCTCTTTCACCATAATTGCCTTGAGTTTAGCTCCCTCACCCAGCCCGTTTACCCATACAGTTACGTTTTGCGTGGCGGCCCAAGGTAATGATTACCTTTTAGTGTCCTTTATATATAACATGGCTCTACACTTTTCTCACTTCACTCTCTTTTCCCAAATTGCTCCCAAGTCTCAGAAACCCTCTTTTCCCTTTGCATTATTTTCTGGCGATCTTTCTCAGAAAAGCTCAAGTCTTTTTTTCCAGCCACTCTACCAGTAAGTTCCATTTCCCTTAACCTCTCATTCAATTTTATAATGTTGTAAACACCATCATCGGGGAAGAACTCCATTCTGACCTATTTCCTCGACCATTTCTACCGCCAGTGGCATAGAGAGTTCTCGTCTTCAGGACTCCGGTGATGTTCCTTCATCAGTGGTCGGTTCCCTTATGCTGGGTTAGGAGACTGGGGGAAGTTCTACCAGTTTCTCAGTGCTGCCTCATGGTTATCGCTGAAACTGGGTTTCTTCAAGGTCCTGGGTTCCAAGTTGGGCCAGAGTTCAGGAAGACAAAAATGGTTATCCCTATTTCTTCGAAACAATTCTAACTCCCTTCCTTGAAAGCCATCCACATCTTGTGGACCTGGAAGTCACTAAACTATTGAACACGCTACCTTTGTGGATCCGACTCTCGACGAATTTATGATTGGAGGTGCTTTGAGAAGATGAAAATCTGTGGGATACAAGGTCCATTTGGTGCACAGTCTATGATCATCACCTTCAGTTTGGTCTATGTTTTCCCTTGCCCCTTATCCTCTCTCATCTACTCACGGAGCACCAGATAAGTCAAGCACAAGTGTATTCAAATGTCATTCTCCTCGCCATGACTTTCCTGACTCGATGTAAGAACTTGGCCATTAAACCTCACTATGAGGTCTTTTGATCTCTATACTATCTCTCCGGGAGTAAGGATATGGTGCATTCGGACAGGGGTCAAGATACGAAGCTTGGAGGGATAGTAACCATGTGCAACAGATTCTATAGCCATCTTGTAAAAATCTCTTCTAACTGTAAAGGGTGGCACCTATCCCCCATTTACACATTT
Organism: Rubia yunnanensis; assembly: GCA_037428765.1. NCBI lineage: Eukaryota > Viridiplantae > Streptophyta > Magnoliopsida > Gentianales > Rubiaceae > Rubia > Rubia yunnanensis. The sequence continues at coordinate 78,770,354 of CM075065.1, forward strand.
GAGAAAGAGGCTGAGGAGTACTATGTACCCGATTGGAATCCGAAGCCCAAGTTCGAGATTCCTCCTTCAATGTTGTTTCAAAAGATGTGATAGCGAATAGAGATTGGCTGCTGAGTGACCCCCTCGATATTTCAAGAAATTTTGACTTCGTCTGGTCGGGAATACTTTGAAGCCTGTGGAGGTAGAGCCGGAGCCTTCCAGGGTGAGCAATTTTAGGGAGTCACCCATTGGGATTTCTTCCTCCCCCTTTGAAGGTGTTTGTGAAATCCTTAGTTTCTGCTTTAGCTACCTTTGCTTTCTTTATGTTGGCTAATTTGTGCTTTCCTATTCTTTTTTTAGTGGATTTTGCTGCTACTCTTGCTTTCGACAATGAGATCAAAGAAGAGACAGTGTTTGAAGAGGCCTCTCCCTCACAGCCATCCAATATTAAGCCTCGTCTGACCAGAGGCTTAGTCTAAGGTTCAGTTAGAGCTTAATGATGGAACCACTGGAAGCAAACAGGGTAGTGATGGTACCTCCTTGCCTCAGCCTTCCCCCTCAAAGGTCAAGAACTAATACGGACCTCCCTCCTTTCAACCATCAGCCTGAACCTGGTCTGTCCGGGAACACTAGCTTGGAGATTGGCCACCTCTTAGAGAGGAGCAACTTTCCCCCTCTAAGTGGGGGAGGCTTGCTCTTTGACCCTTGTCCCGGAGGCACCTTTCTCGATTGCATAGGACTCTGTTGTCCAAGCCTTTATGGCCAAGGTTCAGGAGACCAAACAGGCTACTGCTAATTCCAAAAGGCTTAAAGGGGAGTTGTGCAAAACTCTTCCCATTACAAGGAATATTTGGAGAAGGTGACCTTCGATTACGAGGATAAGCATGTTATCACTGCCCTTACCCACCAAGATGAACTCTAGAAGCAGGCTCTTGTTCACAAAGGGAAGGTCGAGAAATAGGCCATCGAGAAGGATAACCTTTTGAAAGAGCTCGAGCTGAAACTCTCAGAGTCCCTGGCGGAAATTTCCAAATTGTTTTCCCTTTGCTTTATTGAGCAACATGCTTCCACTTTTGAGGCCTATACTAATAGGCTAGTGAAGACCCAAGGGTTCCAGGATTTTTTTTCTCTGGCCTCTCTATGGTTTTGGTTGGGATTACCCAGAACAATTTGGCTCATTCGGTTTCCAAGGATTACCCGTCTAAGTATGCTATTATACTGGACGTTTATAAGAATAACTTAGAGCCCAAACAACTTAGCCATCTCTGGTAGAAGTCCATCCAAGATGGGGGGATTAAACTCCCACTGCTCAACCATTTGAAGGCTCCCGGCAAGTACTTCTCGTTAGAGGAAATCCAAAACCTGGAGGTGGACAAAGACATGGAGTGGAAAGAGCCAGATCCCCTTATCACTCTGAGGTCTCGGCGTAGGCCTGCCCCCTCGAGTTCTTCTCAGGGAACCCTTAGCATAGGAAAAACTGTATGAAATTTCCCCCCTTTGGGGCTCCTGATGTACTCTTTTTTTATTAATGAGGACTTTACTTTTCTCGTACATATCTATTTCTCCTTTTTTCTTTCATAGACTTTAGACTTGATACCTTTTCGGCCCCTTGCCCCCCCTTCCCAAATCTGCAAATGGGTACTTCCTTCGACTTTTCCTTTTAATTCATGAAGGAGTGGTATCACCGGATCTAAGAATGGGCTTCGGAGCATCAAATCTAGGCATCCCATTTTTGGTACAAGTCCATCCAAGTCAAAGAGGAGCTTCAATTTGCGTACGAGGAACTGGGCTTATGGCGTAGTTGACTCCACCAAAAGGTAGCAGGAACTCCTTGATGCGTTGAGTTGTTCAAGGGAGGAACTCCAGTAGCGTAGGTCCCCTATAAGTTTTCCTACTTTGTAAATTAGTTATAATTTATTTATGTGTACTTATAAGCCGTGTTGGCCTAGTATTGTAAAATAATACTTTTCTCTCTTTGTATTTGTCAGAGCAGTTTATCCCTTTTTGGGTAGGGCAAATGCCCCCAAGCTAAATTTCTTTAACTTGTTTCTTTTTTCCATTATTCCTCGGTCAAAATATGATGACTTTTTTTAGCAACTTACGAGGTCTAAGGCTTGTGTGTTTGCTGCGCATTCAAGGGAAATTTGTTGGCCCTTCGAATATTTTACAAGGTTTGTGCCTTGGGCGCTTTTTGCGCATTCGATGGGGCTTTGTTGGCCCTTCGAATATTTTACAAGGTCTGTGCCTTGGGTACTTGTTGCATGTTCGACAAGGCTTTATTGATCGTTTGAATAGGAGTTACTCCAATTTTAGGAGAGTGGAAACCAAAATCTTGTTTCAAAGTAATGCATTCTGATATAAAATTGCCAAAGGCAGAGGAGTCCTCTCAGCTTACAATGATATCGAACCGAGGGTCTCCTCCAACCCAAAGTTGCCTCTAAGTAGGCCATTTTTTAACCTTCCCAACCCTATTGGGATTTTGGGGAATAATACCTCTTAAGGCTGGAAACGTTCCATCTGCATGGAATCACTTCACCTTGGAGGGTTTCTAACCCATAACTGCCTCCTGGACCGGCTTCAAGAACTCGATTGGGTCCTTCCTAGTTAGATAATAGCTTTCCCTCCAGCTCTCAATGACTCTTCTAGTTCCTTCTCATCTTGAGGTCTCCTTTGGAAAACTGTATTTTTTGGACTCTCTGGTCATGATACCGGTTAACCCTTTCTTTGACCCTGGCTTCATGGAGGTTTTCCTTCTCTCTTTTCTCTTCAAGGAGGTCCATGTCAAAGTGACACTGCTCGTGTTTGTCTTTATGTTTTCCGTTGCTTATAAAAAACCTTCAAAAGGTAAGCAGCCTTATCTCCGCTAGAATGACTTCCTTGGAACCGTAAATCGGGCCATATGGGGTTTCTCCCATAGCTAAAGATTCCGTTGTTCGGAACGACAAAAGTACATTGGGTAACTCACTAATCCAGTTCCCACCTGCCCCTTCGAGCATCGATCGAGTGCCATTGACAATGGCTTGATTGGGGACCTCAACCTGCCCATTGGCTTGGGGGTGGTAAACATTGGTGACCCTTTGGCGGATTTCGTAATCCCTGCACCATCTTCTGAATGGCTCATTTATAAACTGAGAACCATTGTTGCTTATGATTTTTCTAGGGATCCTAAATCTGCATATGATATTCTTCCTGCAAAACCAAATCACCGCTTTCCCTTTATGCCAGTCAGGGATTCGGTTTGTAAAGTAGTATATGGCCACAATCAGGTATCAAAAGTGGCCAGGGGCATCTGAAAAAGATCCCACCAATCGATCCCCCATTTGTCAAATGTCCAGGAGTTATTAATATTCCCCATTTCTTCCTGAGGGGCGTGGGTGATTGGTGCATGCCTTTGGCATTGGTGGCAAGCTTGGATGTGTTTGTTTACCTCTTCGAACATCTTTGGCCAATAATATCTGGCCAGGAGAAGTTTCTTTTCCGCAAGCCCCTTTGTGGGTTTCACAGATCAAGTAATCAGCTTCTTGGGGGGCTAAGCATAGGATAAGTGGTTGGAGATGGCCTCGGTGGTACATGACATCTTCATGGATCACACAAGGCACTTTCAGCCTAACCTTTCTTTCTTCGATAGGGTCCTCCGGGAGAGTCCCATCTAGAAGGTAGCTTATGATAGGCATCATCTAAGACTTTTGCTCTTTGACTAGCATTACTATTCTTTCCTCTTTGAAGCTATGCTAATTCTGCATCTCCACCAGTAGATGCCCTTGGGATTGCAAGTCCAGATCCAACGAGGCCAATTTGCTTGAGACATCAGCCTCATGATTATTTTCTCGAGGGACTTGATTGAGGGAATAATGGGAGAAATGTTTAAGGAGGGGTTTTACCACTTCCAGGTAGCGTTGCAAACTTCTTTCCCTAGCCTCATCTTCCCGCTTGACTTGAAGGACCACAATTTTTTAATCACTGAAGATGTCAAGTTTTCAAACACTAAAATCTTTGGCAATTCAAAGGCATGTGATTAGTGCTTCGTATTTTGCTTCATTATTCATGGCCTTGAAGTCAAAGTGTTAGGCATAGGGGTAATTTTTTTATCGAGGCTCGTGAGCAGAACTTCAGCCCCACTACCTCCGGAGGTGAGAGGACCCATCAACGTACAACTGCCATGTCTCATCTGGTTTATTAACCTCTTAGATTTCTATCAGTTTGGTGGTTTTTACAATGAAGTCTGCTAATACTTGGCCTTTGATAGTTGTTCTTGGGTGGAACTAGATGTTGTCTTCACCCAATTTGATTGCCTATTTTATTATTCTTCCCGAGGCCTCCGGCTTTAGAAACACGTGCCTGATTGGATGACTAGTGAGAAAGACTATCCCGTGGCTTTGGAAGTATGGCCAGAGGCGTCTTGTAGCATGAACAAGGGACAAGATCATTTTCTTGAGGGCAATGTAGCAGGTCTCCAAGCCATGCAGTGCCCTGCTTACGAACTATATTAGGAATTGGGATTTTTCCTTCTATTTTATTTGAACGGCGCTTATCACCAGGGGGGATGCAGAGATATACAAATACAGATCTTCCCCCTTTTCTAGTTTCATGAGGGTGGGCAAACTTCGTAAGTGCTCTTTCAGCTCCTGGAAGACTTTGTCACAGTCATTCATCCATTTGAATTTCTTTGCTTTTTGAAGCACGTCAAAGAATGGCAGGTATTTTTCAGCCCCCTTTGAGGGGAATCGGTTGAGTTCTGCCAACAATCTGTAAGCCTGTGAACATCTTTGACTGTTTTAGGGGCTTTATGTTGACCAATGCTTCGACTTTCTGAGGATTGACATCGATCCCCCTCTCCAAAACTATAAATCCTAGGAATTTACCTACTCCAACTCCGATGATGCACTTAGTGGGATTTAGCTTCAAATAAGCTTCTCGGAGTTTTTGGAAGGTCCCTTAAAGGTCTAGGAAAAATTGGTTGAAGCCCCGACTTTTAACCATCATGTCATCAACATATATCTCAATGTTTTTGACAATTTGCTCTTCGAAGAGCTTATCAAACAACCTTTGATAAGTGGCCCCTGCGTTCTTCAACCAGAATGGCATTTTCTTGTAGCAGAATATTCCCCCGTCAGTTCTAAAAGAACTTTTTTGCTTGTCCTCTTCTTCCATGAGTTTCTGGTGATAGCCCTTATGCGCATAAAAAAAGACAGGACATCATATCATGTTATGGCTTTAACCAGTAAGTCAATGGAAGGAAAATGAGAGCTCTCCTTGGGGAAACACTTTTTGAGATCCATGAAATCTATACACATTCTCCAAATACCATCGTGCTTGGGGACCATCATAGGATTCACTATCCACTCGGGGTAGAATACCTCTTCGATAACTTCAGCTTTCAGCAATTTTTTGGACTTCTTCCTTTATGGCCTCGGCCCTTTCGGGGGCAAAAGATCTACGCTTCCATTTAATTGGATTTTGTGAGGGGTCCACATTCAGCCCTGTGAGGTCGAAGATGTCCCACGAAAACACATCGACAAAATTTTCTAAGATGCCCTTCAGTTGTTTCTTTGTTATGGGGAGAATGATTTTTCCTACGGGCACCGTTCTCTTGTCTCAAATGGCCATTAACTTTGTATCTGTAGGCTTAATTTTTCCCTTAATTGAAGCCACCTCATCCTCCTTTCTAGCCACTTTGAGGGCTAGAGCTAAACATCATCTGGCCACCAGTAGATCCCCCTCTAATAACTACCATCCCCATTTTCATGAGGAACTCCATGGTTAAATGATAGGGGGACCACACTACTCATGCCTGGAACATCCAAGGCCTTCCGAGGATCACATTATATGGGGACACGACCTCAACTACTGCGAAGCTACAATCAATTCTGATTTCCTTGTCTCCCTCAGCTACTTTAACTGGGAGGGTAACTACCCCGAGGGGTAGCACCATTTTCCCAGTGAAGCGGGACACCATTTTCCTTAGGATTTCACGCCCGAGCCCTAGTTGGTCAAAACAGTTGGCAAAATTACTTCAACCCCATTTTTGTCGTCCACGAACACCCTTTTGACATAGAAATCTCATATGGTTGCATGGATCACCAACGGATCCATGTGACGGGTTTGGCTGGACACTGGGTCAGCCTCCAAGAAGGTAATTGCTTCTTCGGGTCAGAAATGTTTTTGACAGGGTTCTCTGGGGGGCATATATCGGGACTAGGATTTGATGATTGTATTCGATGCTTGATTACCTACAACTTCGTTGATGAAGTTGACCACCCGATTTTCCCCCTCCGGTTACTGTCCGGCAGAGCCTCGACTTTGGCTCGAATCCCTGCTTGGTTTTTAGCTTGGTCTCCATCATTTGTCTGCTATTCTTTGCTGTTTTGGTTGGCTCTTTTTTTTTCCTTTCCAACAGTGTTTCGCTCGACCCCTCGAAGAGGATTCTCCTTTCGGACCCTCGACATAGTCAGGGAGTAAACCTTCCCTTGTACATCTTTCCACTTCCTGTCTCAAATGGGTACACTCATTTGTGTCATGGCCCCGTTCTTTATAGTTATCACAAAATTTAGGAGAGTCTTTCTTCCAATGGTAGTCTTTTCCGAGATAGGCTTTGAAACATCCCTTTATGGATGGAGTGTATCTCCGTCAGGGACTTGGATAAGGGAATGAAGCTTCCTTTTTTGGGTGGTCATGCCTTTTTTACCTAGGCTCAAAGTGTTTAGGTCCCTTTTTTAGCGATCTGTCCCCCTCCCATTTTCTATTTGTAGCCTCTTGAATTTTTGAATATTGCTCTCTGATTTCGTGCAATTGTTGTAGGGTCTCCAGTTTCTTTGAGACCAGTGTTTGTACATGTCGAGGTTTGACATCTCATTCATATATCCAAGAATTACCCCCTCCTCGGTCTGAGATATTCCGCTAAGACTCTCATCCATATATCGATTGTAGAATGCCTCCATCGACTCGACTAGCCTCTGCTTACTTTGGTACAGTTCTATTAAGATTTTTGTGAACCTTTTCTTTTGAAAAAACTGACTCAGAAGGGCCTTTTTGAAATCTCTGTACGAGTGTAGCGTCTCTCTTCCTAGTTTGTTGAAGCATTCTTAGGCTTTCCCTCGAAGGTAACTTTCGACCAACTTGCGTGTTAGGTGTTCATTAAATTCCCTCGAGTTCATCAAACTAAGGAACGCCTTTATGAACTCACGAGGGTCTGAATATCCATTGTATGTGGGGAGCCCTTTAGGTTGTTTCATTTTGCTAGGCCATTGGGTGGTCACTATTGCGGGACTAAAAGGGGATATCGCGACCTGACCCGAAGGGCTAATCAGCCTGTCGAGTTCTCTTGTCAAAGAGTCGCTTGATCCCCATCCTATCCATAGATCTACGTATAGGCTGGGCCGAACTAGGGCTTCAAAGCTAGGGAGCGTAGAGAGGAGCTGATTCGAAGCCATGTTCCCAGAGCATGACCCTCCCCTTGCCCAAGCCATAATATAACCTTGCCCGATAAGAGTCATAGAGGGGGACCTCCGGACGGAGTCCTATATATATTTGTGTTTCAAAACTCAGGAAAATTCCCATCGGCCTTATCATCAAATATGAAACCATTTATCTTGGAGCCGAGGGCACTGAGATAGGCATCGAGATTGGTGCATAGTATATCATCATTTGTGGCATGCTCGGGAGTGTTGGCACGGGCTGTGTAAGGGAACCAACGTTGGTTTGATAGGACACTCCCATGGGGGTGTACGATTGGAATCATGGCTGCAATACCAGGGGCATCGAAGGTTGGGGACCTATTTGCTGCTGAATCACCCTGTGGTAGAGCATTGGAGGCTCCACCTGATAGCCAGCAGATCTGAGGGCCTGAGACCACGACGCTAGATCTTGCTATGATTGTGGGCTCACTTTGTTTGTACCCTATGATTCTTGAGAAGCCCCTCTCGAGATCTCTGTTAGCAAATCTTTTGTAGCCTCTGTAAACTGTGATTTGTTTGCCCTTTGTCGACGTGCCTAGCTCTACGAGGTAGGAGCTTTAGCTCCACCTACCCAAAGGTTTGACGCTGACCTCCATGGTCTGTGGGGGTGCGTCAGCTTCTTCACGAGGAGCTTCTAGACCCCTGCCTTCTGGGACCTAGTCCTAGCCAGCTTCTGGAGGCTCAATACCAGTGCTAGAATGAGTGAGATCCAGAAGCATATTGAATCTATGTCCTCTCATTTTCTAGTACAGAGATTGTACTTCTTCGTCAATGTCTAAAGCTTTGCCTTTTGACTGTTCACTCCTACGAAAGGCACTTTCTATAGATGTGGGCATAAACAGCAAGTACTTGATCACAGATCTGACTAACAGTCCCACCGGGCATGCCACTTGATACACCCAAATTTACTACCTCTACTGCACCATTGTGGGTGATTGGAATCTGCAAAAACAAAACCCCTGGAGGTTTTCGGGGTGAAGAGGCTCCGACGGCCAAGTCAGCAAACAGGCTACGCAAGTGTAATTGGGAATGAATAGTTGAGTTGTGTAGGGTTTCGTTTAGTCTTTATATAGGTAGGCAAGTAGGGCAACTATTTTGTTTGCTTGTGGAGCAAGTACTCTCACCTTGGGCCAGCCCAAAAGGCTTTACCCAAAAGGAAAAGCTATGGACTTAAGGTCGGACGCATAAGTATTTAGGTCCATACGGATTTACACATTATCATTGACCATATTTGCCTTGTCTACAATCTTTATCACCTTCATCACGATAACCATGCACTGTCTCATTGTTTGTTGGTTTCCTCTTATAGTTACGATTCCAGATGGGGTTGGGAATTTCATTACTAGGTGGTAAGGGAACCATATCTCTTTTGTTGCATTCATCAAAGGTCTTTTGAAGATGGCGTTGAATGTGCTTAGAGCATCCATAACCACGAAGTTACGCATGATTGTACAATTTCTTCCATATTCTCCGATGGTGACTGGCAATTATATATTCCCCAAAGGTGTTTTTGCTCGCCCTGTGAATTCTACAAGCGAGGAAGTGGATTTCTTTATATCAGTTCACTTGAAACCTAACCTTTTGAAACAATCCACAAATAATATCTCGACCTCACTCCTATCTTCCACGAACTAATGGGATCATTATGAGGCAAAGCGTTAGGTACTGCATCCTCCTTGCTAAAAGTGATCACTTTGCTTGGACAAAGTCTTGTGTCAACAGGCTCTTGCAGGGGAGAATACCTTGCCTTAGCCTTCCAAGAATTATTTGACAATAACTTTGTGGATCCATGTATAGACAGAATAACATTTTCTAGTACTTCATCCCCTGCATCATTATTGTAATCTTTGCCAGTGTGGTCGCTATACTGGCTTACTCCTTCCTTCCTATATTGGCTTAGGTAGCCATTCTTCATGTTTTCTTCAATTTTTCTTGTCAAGTATCTGCAATACTCAATATCATGACCATGGTCCCTGTGAAAGGCATGGGAATACTTCTTGGACCTCTTTTCTGGTGGTGCTACCATAGGTGTTGGCTTAAGAAACCGCTCTTTGTTCGCTTGCCATATCTCTTTCCTTCATTTTTTTCATAGGCTTATCTTGGAACGATGCGCCTTGCAACCCTGGTTCTTTTCCCTTGAAAAGGATGTTTCCCTTTTCTTTTCTTCATAAAACCCTTTTGCAAATCCTCCATTGTTCTCTTTTCACCTCGTTCCCACTCTATTTTGCCATTGTTCACCTCTTCTGTTCGCATGTGCTTCTTGATCATCTTTTGTAGCTCTCTTAAGTTTTCGAGCATGTTCTTTGTTAGTTCTCCGTGGAACTTCCCTGACGCATGCCTCCTGTGAATGCTCGGAACGAATATTGGAATGAAAGTTCGCAAACCTACAAACTTTTTGTGACAAATCTATTATGATACTTTGCCAGACTTCTATCACTTTGCACGGCTATGTTGTTAAGATCTGCGATCATTTTTGTGAATTTTTGCTTCTGATAGAAGTGGCCTAACAATAGATCCAACAATTGTGCCCAAGACTTGATAATTTCCTTTGGAAGGTCCTCATACCACGTGATCAATTTTCTTGACAAGAAAGTCGGGAACACCGTACATACTATGTTTGCATTACAAAATTTCATACCATTTCTATATGAGTGTAAGAATTATTTCGGATCTGTGGTCCTATTGTAGATCTTGACATGTAAAGGAAGTTTGAAATCCTTTGGGATCCTAAAATCCCGTAAATGTGGCGCAAAGTTTGTCTACGTCATCATCTACCACTATGTCCCGCAACTCTTCATCGTACTTGAGATTCTCATGCTCCCGACTTATTATTTTTTCCAGTCTTGGAGGATTTTGCTTAAGTGTCGTCAGGAACTAGTTGTACATACTTTCTCTGTTCACTTCTAAGAATGCTGCAAATGTCTTCCTTTCTTTTTCTTGATTATTATTCAGAGATTCTGCTTCCTCTTCCGTTTCTTCCTTTTTTTGTTTTTTTCTTTACTAGGAATGTGGTCCTGGTTAGGATGCATGCTTCTATTGCATCCAAGTGTTTGTTTCTGCATCTGATGATTATGGCTCTTTTCACTTCTAGTGAACACCATTATTTATCTACAGGATATTGAAACGAAAAAATTTCTCATCCCCACAGTCGGTGCCAAATGATGTGGCAATCCAGTCAGGTAAACCAATCATCGTCCACTCCGTGAATCTCCTCGCCTGTAAAAACAAGTCCCAGAATTGACTCCGGGAGAACTGGGAGAAAAGCTCTGATGATCAAGTTAGTCTCTCCCTTCAAGAATTTGAATTTCTCAATCTATCACGCTTACAACAATTGGTCTCTATCTTGTTATTTTTATAGTGTACTATGAACATGCTATGATTTATTTGGATTTATCATTGTGGGTTTGATCGTTGGTACAAGAAAGGCAGCTCGTGCCAAAGAGCTCGATTGTGGCTCCCACCTTTCTCGATTTGTGGTATAATTCTCTTTTCCTTTCTTTGCTTGTTTCGAAGAGTGTACTTGTAATTTGGGCCAATAGCCCAGTGCTATGGGGCTTCTGGGCTGGATATACACCAGGTAGCTACGGAAAGAAACACATCAAACCAGAAAAAATGAGGCTTCATCAACATGAAATAAAACAAAAACCCTTTGGAGACATACCCAATCATTGTACCAATGTTCAAACTCAAGGAAACTGCACACTCTCTAAAATTAGAAACAAAAGCTACAAAGCAGGGTAAACAAAACAAATTCACAGATCACAAATCTAACATTGTGAAGTAAGAATTACAAAAGTTATGTTTAGGAGATTAGAAAAACCATACTCTTTTTCCAATATAGAAGAGAAAGGATGAAGGTGGGAACCATTGGAATTTGCGGGAAACTTGTGAAGAAAAGCTTGAACTCTCTGTTAGGGTTACCATATTTAGATTTGTTTTGGAACGACGTCATTTTAACTAGATGGTGTAGTTGGCTTCATAAGGTGCGATGTCGCACGTATGTTGGTTCATACAAAAATGTACCGGTCTGGGACCGACGTCGCATGCATATGGGCCTAACAATTATTTCATCCTACTACCCAGGCGGTCAATAATTCCAATTTATTAATAAATTTCTGAAGCAATGAATATGTGCTTCTTACACAATAATTGGAAGAAATTATTCAATACACATAAGTCTTTTACAATTTCCTAAATGATCATTAAATTAAAACTTTGTTCATCATATGTTATGTTAAATATTAAACATTGAATAACATTAAAATAACAATAAACAACCAAATACTAAAATGTAAAGATATCAAATATAAAACACGTCTGAAAACAAATTCTTCCAAATACAAAAAAATAGTTTAAAAAACGTAGTCATACGAAGTCTAAGCCAAACCTCTAATGTTCACGGGGAAGAATGACAACATGGAAAACTACGGGCCCAGCACCATTTATGAGCTCGAGGTACAGTGTATCCCCAATCTCAAGTTCCTTTGCGTTAAGAAGTTTCCCAAACCCCTTCAGGTTCAGGGTCTTGAGCATCTTGTTCCCCCAAGTAGTGCATTTTGTACTCCATCCCTTTGCACCTAATCACAGCATCCAACTTGTAAGGCGGTAGGTACTCAGAAATTTTGTCAGAGATGTACTGAACTAAAAACAAAAACCTTTGTTAGTACTTATGAAAGTAATCTATAGAAAAAAGTTAATTGAAAATTCATTTTTTTTCCAAACGGGGAAGAATTGCCATAATTGGAATTGACTCAAAGTTTATTTGGGTCAGAGTATGTACAAAATGAGGATATTTGCATGAGAATGTGCAACACAGACTATTATCGTCTTAATCACTACGGATCTCTATTGTTCAATGAAATTATTAAAAATTCAACTAGATTCTTAGTAATAAAATAGAAGGAACATTGAAAACAAAACAAAAAATTGCTCACCTCAATTGGTTCACGACTGGAACCGGCATTGTTAGCCATGACTGATGTAATTCATATTGTTGGAGATGGTAAATGTTATGATAGTCAAACAATGGGAAATAAAGACATAAAATCTGTTTTGTTAACCAACTCAAGGTGGCATCACGAAAGCATTAGTATAACCGAATGGTTAACAGATGAGGGTACGAGGTCAGATTGATTTAGCGATCTAAAAAAGCACGATTGTGATGTCGCCTAAGGATCGGTACAATAGAAGCATGATCGACTTGTAAGCGACGTTGTATTCAAGCAGAGAACGACTAACAACAGTAAAAACTTCACCCTTACACCATATTGTAGCACCCCAATCCATATTCCAACACCCCATAACCATATTCTAACACCCTAAAACCCAATTCTAGCACCCCAAACCATAGAAACCTCAAAACTTAAAACAATTAATACATTCATACCCAAATCCAAATACATAACAATTTCATGGATAAATACAAAAACAAAAGTAATGTAACCACATGTGGAAACCATACCTTTTAGAAGATGGGCAAGGAGGAGTGTTGAAATTTGAGAGAATACAAAAGGTTTGAAGTGATGTACGAGAGGTGGGCTCCATTTATATATTCGTTATGAAGCGTTGTGACTTTCGTCTAGGGCTATGCAATGTCGCATCTCAGTCGAACTTACCGACCGCATACCAAAAGTTGTGGGAATCGGCTAATATAAATGTGGGCCTCACCATTACATCTCACTAGCATAGGAATGGGCCTATGTTTAACCAATCATCTGCGATGTCACATGGTATTTTAGTTTAGGAACGTGAAACCGACATAAGACCGAAGTCGACGCTTATGAAATTGGGCCTCACTAACTTGCCTCGATCTGGGGTCGTTAATACAGTCGTAGCAGTGCAATCAATTAGCCCAAGCCGAGGCACTAATCTCGTGGGATGGTCAAAGATAAGATTTATATTCTGCACCCGTTCTCACTGCTAATGCTACCAAGGGGTGGTAAGCGGCAAGCCCTGGGTTTGTCCCCAGAGATGTTAGGGTTTAAAAGTCAAAACACACCCTCGTGTGGGTCGTCAGTCCGCACGAGTGAAAGAAATAGCTACTAGTGCAAACATGCAAAATTAGGGGGTTGGTATTTTCAACTAACAACTACAAGCATGAAATAAACAAACAAGTAAACTATTTATTCTAGGCTCTTGGGACTAATTTAGCAACATGGTAGTTCTAATGTTTCAATCCTCGATTCATTCACATATAGACATACAAGATACCTATCAGTGTGTTCACAACACGTGATGTGATCGATGGCATACACTTCCTCATCCATATCACGGTGGGTGTACTTGCAAACCTCCATCAACACCACCATAGTAATTAGGGGAGAAAAACAAGGTCTGACCATTGTTTTGGTTCTGTTTCTCCCCCGTGCTATTACGTCCCGAGCTTCCACCATGAATGCACTAATTCCCAGTGGTTCTCTATTCTCTAGGCCTTAGGTTTATCTGTAATACTAGGGTTTCAACACAACACCTAGCTTGCTACTATCAACTATCTATATCTGTAACCTATCGGAAAATGGTTAAGTAATCCGCTAAGACTAGTGCGATGGTATGCGGATTAGGATTACCTCGAATCTCCTATGCATGCACTCATGTAGAATCATTCCCCTCCACCCATTCAAACATCTAGGTTTCTCTTCCCAATGGGGCATCAATAAGTGCACCATACATGAACATAGCTCAAAGTGTGTGCTTATATGTGGTGTAATGTTCATGTATTTGTCACATTCAAGAACAATCACAATAATATCATAAACACAAAGATAGATGGAATTTAAGGAATCTCATAAAGCATCAAAAGCTACACATGTGCCAAATATGTCCCAGGCTAAATCTAACTACTCCCTAGACATGGAATTCAAATATAGATTTGAATTCCATATCTTTGGGGTGAAACAAGAAGAATGGAAAAGGAAAAAATACAAAACCTACTAAGGAAATTCTTCCTTCTCCCAAATGCTCTCTAAGTTACAAGATATGAATTCTCTTTCCCAATGTATATGAAAATGAGTAGAGTAGGGTACTATATATAGTAGAAGGAGATTGGGACTAAAAATAGGCCCAAAATAGGACAAAAGTGCCAAAACCCTAGGTCAGCTGCCTAGTATTCACGGACCGGCTTGGATGCCACGGTACGTAAAGCCTTTAAGCACAGAGCGTCAGATCTGGCGCGGTCCATGAACATTCATAGCCGCGTGAAGCTATGGTCCATGAAGCTGGTTTCATGTCACGGTCCGTGAACGTTTTCACGGACCACGAGCAGCACCACGCTTTCCACTATTTTCACAGGTTGGCCTCCTTTTCACAGACTGCGAGCAGCATAGGTGTTTGCTCAGAACTCCCATCACAGTCCATGCAGATTTTCACAGACCGACTTCCATACTTAGCCAAATTTCTCATCCATGCTTCACGGCCCGGCTTTATTGTCACGGACCGGCGTTGTTGCTTCGTTAGGGCATACTATGGGCATCTTCACGGGCCGCTGATGCTTTGTGTAGTGTGGGCTGTTACGGGCTGATAGTCATTTGTTGGCTATACTTCGTTTGCTTACAACGGGTGAACCGTTAGTCCGAATTGAGAGTTTCATTAGTCATTTTTGTATAACTCAAGAAGAAAAATCCAATGGAACCATCCTTTAATGCTAATCTTCCAGGATCATTCTTGGACTAAGGAAACACTCCTCGGACCACGATTCAATGTTTCCACCTTTTGTCATCTTGAACTTTAAAGCCACCTATCCTTGGCTTCAATCTCCTTCTACCACGCATTGATGCTTGTGGCCTTCATCTACTACCATTCACTGCGAATGGCCTTCAAGTCTTCTACCGTTAAAAGAAAACGGCCTTTGCAAGAATTAATGTAACAAATAGAATTCACGGGCGACCTACTAAAGGTACTTATAATGAAGACCAAGGAGCACATGAACACGATATGTCAATAATCACTAATTAAGTGTACAAAATGTGGGATTTAGAATAGAAAACCGAACATGGTTGTCTAAACCCCTCGTCATGTAAACTCAACTAATGTTGCCAAACCACCAACCAAAAGTAAATAACTACGTCAAATGCATTGGTTGAACCATGCATAATGGTGCAGATCACTCACCATTTCAGTCATCTAACATGTTAATTAGGCCCACATTTGACCTAGATGAACGTAATTGACCTTCAAAATGGGTAAGTATGTATTAGATACTTCTAATTTAAATTTATAATTGTCCATGAACTAAATTAACGCCTGGTTCGATCGGAATCAATTTTAACATAGCCGGTGAAATTTTCAATTTTAACACTTGGATCCTCCGAGTTTTCACATATGAAATTTAATATTATAGGTTTTTTATAAAATTAAAAGCTTATAAAATTACGTCCATCAAATTTTAAAAAGTGCTAGTACATCGTGTAGAGTAAATTGTAAATGATTACGTATAAGTATACATGGTTTATTCAGGATGAACCTGTGAAATTCTCTGTGGGATCATGTCAGTTTCTTTGTCATGACTAATAGTGATCATGAGTTTGACTGGAGGATGGAAAGGGTCCCGTCCCCGAACTGGGGTAATCGTCCGTCATTTTTGGAGTATTCCCTTAATATTCTTACTATAAGCGTTTTGAGAAAGATCATTTCCACAACATAGAATCACATGAAATTTAATATTCTAGGTTTTTTATGAAATTAAAAGCTAATAAATTTCCATCCATCAAATTTTAAAAAATTGCTAGTATATCATGTAGAGTAAATTGTAGATGATTACTTATAGTATACAGGGTTAATACAGGATGAACCTGTGGAATTCTCTGTGGGGTCATGCCAGTTTCTTTGTCATGAATAATGGTGATCATGAGTTTGACTGGGGGATGCCAAGGGTCCCGTCCCCGAACCAGGGTAATCCTCTGTTTCTTAGGTCATTCCAAGAAAGTGGGAGGCGTTGAAATGCAAAACTGGAGATAACATTTTTATTCACATTTACATGATAATGTTGTTCCTATTTGGCATGAACAGGTCATCAAACGGGACCGCAGTCTTGACATGGAGTCTTTTATGACAATTATCAAAAATTATACTTTAGCCTCACTCTTCCGATTTTGTAAATGCTAGTCGTGTGAGATGAATCTGTGACCGACATCCATGCAATTTCGCTCCGCTTGAAAATTTCCAGTGGAACTGAAATTTTGAGCCAAAATTTTGAACCAAAATTTCTCCCCCAAACCCATCTCATTACAATAATATTCATCACCAACAAAATCATTTCTCATCTCCAACACATTTGCTCTCAACACAACTCCACACCATCCTTTCCTTTAACACCATTACAAACATTCAAGAGCCCAATTTAATTTTTTCGATCAAATATTATCAATTTTTCTAGGATGGAGCATCTATGGGTTCAAATAAATTAAGGTAGTTTATTTTATCATATCCTCAATTGTATATATTTTTTTCCACATTGACCAATCATTGAATATATTAATGGAGTATGATGATTATGTTACATGTTATTTAATTTACAATTTTGTCTTTCCAAAATAATGTCTTCTTTGTAAGGATTGTGGAAAAAAATCATAGATTATTGCTGATTGTGGACAATAATCAAATTTCCGTATGAACACAGGTTGAATGTGCGACGTCGCACTCTATTCATTACCATATACGATATAGAGCTAAATGTTGACCAAGTCGCATTGTCCAGAACTGATATTCCCATCTTGAATGTCCGATGTCACACCTTCATCAGTTTAATCGACATCACTTTAACAACCAAGCGACATCGCTTTCCGTCAGTATAGGTACATTTTCCATGTTTAGATTATTGTCACCTGCGCTTGACAATATTATGTGTGCATCATTCTGGCACTGCCAAATTCTGACATAAATTTTGTTCCATGTGTGTTAGTTTTAATAGGACAAAGAGAGTTATCGATGGACTACTTATTTTCCTAATCCCACTTATAGTTTGAATGTCGTACGACGTAGGCAATGGATGTTAAATACAATTAATCTTTCATTTTCACATCAACCATATGTATTTGAATATATTCTTACATTTATTGGTAATTTATGTTCAAGGGTTTTTTTTGTTTCATCATATAGTAAATACTATATTATTGTATGACAACCAATTTCTCCACAATTCATACCGCGCACGGCATCGCACGGACCTATAAATATACGACACCTGACCAACGTCGCACATACTGATAAAGCTACGACACCAAATCGTTGCCGCAGCTACGGGGTACTATAGTCGGCCTACTTCCTTGGTGTGAGGTCGGTCGCAGAACAGACCAATGTCGGTCTAAAACTGAGGTAAAAAAATCATTTTTACATCGGTTTCAAACCGAGGTAAAGGTATACTTTTTACTTCACCCACATTTACCTCGATCTTGGGGAGCAAAAAACCAAGGTAAAAAGGCCTGAAAAACCAAGGTAATAGGTTTTGTTTGTTGTAGTGACTATGACATGTAATCCCTCATGGCCTAAAATAAAAGAGCATTTACATGAACACGAAACAGCTAAAAATAGGCCTGATCTAGTAACAATAATATTTCATGCAAAATTACAAATTCTTAAGGAAGATATTATCGATAAATAACTATTTGGAAACACAACTGCTTACACATGTGTGATAAAAAAATTAAAAAGAAAAGAAGAAAAAAAGGTCTCCCTCATGCTCATTTCTTGATAATTTAAAGACAGTTTCAAGATTCTTTCCCCTGAACAATATGATCAGTTCTTCTCATCTGAATTACCATATAGAAAAAAGTCCCTATCTTTATTCATTAGTTTCAATACATATGATACACGACCCATGTGATGAATCAAATTTGAACCGCCCATGTATGAAAAAAGGAACATGCAAGAATCAGTGCCCTAAATACTTCACTGACTTCCCCAACACTCTAAAAGCTCGTACCCTCTTTATATGAGAAAGGATAATGGCTCGACAGTAGAAATACACAATCATATAATAGATAATCGATGGGTATATCCATATAATCCTTATTTATTAGCTAAATATGACTGCCATATTAACGTGGAAGTGCTAGACTCTCCAAGCTGTCAAATGTTTATACAAATACATCTACAAAGGACATGATAGGATTCAGTACACATAAACAGGCAAGGAAAATGACAATGTGATAAATGAAATAAGAAATTTTCAATCAGCTCGATGGGTATCTGCTCCTGAAGCACTGTAGCGTATTTTTTACTTTGATTTAAACAAAATGATCCCATCAGTAATGACTTTACAAGTATACGTTGAAAATCATCAATCACTAGCATTTCATTAAAACCAATAATTACAACAAGTAGTCGACAAGGAAAGCTTTTCAAGGACAATGCTCGCAAAAATTTTCAAGATGAATTTAACAAATTTTAAAGAAAAAACCCTGAACTGTTTATATAAAGAATTCCCCCAACATTTTGTTTGGCAGTTAAAGGAGAAGATATGGAATGAAAGGAAGAAAGGTCAGACTATTGGTCGCTTACATTCTGCACATCCTACGCAAGGAGAAAGGTATTACCTCAGAATGCTACTAATGTACGTTTGTGGGCCTACATCATATGAAACATTAAATCTTACAATGGAATATTATTGTCCTCTTATAGAGAAGCATGTGAAAAAAGAGGTTTATTACAATAAGATAATATAACTGAAGATACATTAAATGAAGCAGATGTATTTCAAAAGCCGTTAACATTGAGACAACTTTTTGTTACATTACTGGTACATACAATCATCAACAATCCGAAAAGACTATGAAATTTATATGAAGATTCACTTTCAAAAAGATATTGCTAGAAATAAAAACTACCCAGAATAACAAGTTCAATTCAAACTTCTACAACAAAGTCACAACTATTTGAAAGCAACGTGAAAAGGCATTGATGACTGAAATTTCACTCCCTTTCATTCTTCCATTTTTGAAAAGAATAAAGAAAATGAAGAGATATTTGCAGAAAAAACCATTACTGTATTAGAAGAAAACCTAGCATCATAAAAATTGCTCAACCATGCATGATTAAAAAATATCAGAGAACAATGGATTGCATCATAAACAATAAGCCATGAACATTTTTAATTAATGGTCCTGGGGGTACTGGCAAAACATTTTTGTATAAAGAATTATTAGCAAATGTTAGATCTAAAGGAGATATAGCTTCCACTGGAGACACGGTGGAACCCTTCTCCAGCGGTGGAGCACCTTCTCCATCGATGATGCAGTGGAACCCTCTAGGTAACACGACAGAACCCTTCTCAGGCACCTGAGCTTGTTCTCTAACGACGATGCGACAGGGGAAAGATTTGTGGAGGCAAGAGCGGCGGTGCGATGGTGGAGGCAAAAGCGGCGGTGCGATGGTGAAGGTGAGAGCGGCGGTACGATGGCGAAGAGTGGCGGTGCAATGGTGGAGGGAGGCGTAAGGGTGGAGGGTTTTTGGGGTGAGGATGAGGGAGGCTGAAAGGATGAGGGAGGCTGAAAGGGTGAGGGAGGCTAAAAGGAAGAAAGGAGAACCTAAGGCTGGAAAAAAAACTAAGTATGGAAAAAGCTGGATTTTTATTTTAAAATTGGGTCAAAAGTCCAACAAAGGCATCCAATTAAAAATGGTTATAAAATAGAGACGCATTTGATCGATTTTCATTAAAGGCGGAACCACCGTTAAAATGAAACTCGTGACTTGGGAGGGAGTTCCGAATTCAGAACCTATTTCGGTTCCCAATCAAATGTGGTTCCTCATGAACCACCTTTGATTGTTGTCTTTAATCAAACACTCTCCACTTGTGTTTAGACATAGATCTTTATACAAAAATCGACATAAAACTTCACGATCCCCAATTTTATTTGCAGCTTTTAAAAAGAATCTCATCTCAATCAAAATATATAATGATTGCATAATAATCTCTGTTTAAAGTTTAGGCAACATAAAACAAGACTTGGTGGATAAGGAAAAGAAATTAATTTAAAATTCTTTTCCACCTCGTTTCTTTTGGCACTTGTCATATTATTATGATTAGTCGCTCATCCCACATTTTAAAAAAATCAATCATTCTAAGATATTGGGGAAAATGCCCAACAACGATTACAGTAAGTGGAATTGATATCCAATTTAACTAAACCCTATCAATAACCAATCTATTGCAAGGATATTCAAATTACACGTCAACCGGACTGGTCGTCTGTACCATTACAGATCTGAGATCCAATAAAAACTGTAATATTGCCCTTGGAGATATTAACTTGCTTCCCGTGAAGAGGAGCGTATCAACATCGATTTCACTACACCAAACAGAGATTTGTAGCAGCTATAACATCACTTGATCTTGATCTAAAACACGATATATATTGTCCAAACTGTAAACACATTGAAAAACACAGATCGAGAACAGAACCCCTAATATGGAAATTCATACGAAATCACGAACTCACGATCCGTAAAATTGGATCGGACAAAATACATTTACATGAACAACTAGACTAAATGATCATCACGGACACATCAATCTAATGTATCAAGTTGAAAAATAATACTAATGTATAGAATCAAATCCATACATATTCAATAACATAAACATTGGGGACATGGGGAAAAGAAATTGGAAGAAAAACCTTCAAGAGGAAGAAGGAAGAATTTAAGAGATATTGGATAAATTGTATAATTCAAAACATTTTCAATTAAAATAGAGGAAATCGATCCACAGGGTAAAATAGTGGATAAGGATATTATAGAAGAAGAAATCCTCGAGGCTTTGCTAATAAAAAAAATATAATATAAATGAAATAACGGTAGATGAAATGGAAAAAACAAAATAAGGTTTTGCCCAATTTCCTGGAAGCAACTTAAACCGAACAATGTATTAATTAAAACACAAAAATGAAAATGATCATCTTTAGAGGCAGTACATAGAGTATAGAGTGTTTACACGGTAATTAAAACCAGACTCCTAATCATGAGCACCAACAGGCTACATTAATTGACTCATTGAGTCTTCGTTCCACCACAGGCGAAATCTCCCAATCCACACTTTTTACACGTTCATTCCGATCATCAAAGTAACTTTACTTTAATTAGCACTGATATTGATATTGATATTGATATTGATACTGATACCGAACGACTTTAAGCAGTAACCACCCGACAGAGCTCGAGAATCTGAAAGCGACCTCCAAATTGTGTGATTCCTCCACCTCCACCACAACCCGTCAACTTTCATGCAACCATGAATATACAAATTTAAACATCACTGTTTGTGTGAAACGGACGCAACACCAAACCGTCGTCCCATTAAATCACGCCAACCCGGAGACGAAAGAGACGCCGGTGGACGGCAGCCACGAGTTCCCCCCGATGAAATTACCGACGGTGAACTTGGTAGCCTCGTCTCTCGCGATGACATGATAGCCGGGCCACTGAACCCTCCCGCCAGTCCCAGCTCCGGATCCCATGTTTTGGAATTCGGCGAAATAAAGCGTCTTCGCATAGCCGGGGCTCCCGGGCCACTCGACCCAGCCGCGGGAAGAAATCACGCCGTCGATGTTGGACTGCATCACGACGGCCCTGGAGTACGTCTTCCATGGCCGTCCTAGGTAGTTGTTGGACGAAGCGCCGGTTATTTTACAGTTGTGGAGAGAGAAGCCGGTGTTCTGGCCGGGGTCGGTGCGGCCGTTGGCCATGATCACGCTGTAGGCCATGTGCTTGCGGAGGGTGAAGTAGCAGTTCTGGAAGACGGCGGCGGCGTTGCCGAACACGAAGTCGACGGTGCCGTAGATGTCGCATTCCCGGTAGAACTGGCGGAGGGAGAGGGCGTAGAGGGTGTCCTGGTAGCCGGCGATGCTGCATCGGAACAGGACCGAGTGGTCGGAGGCCATTGTGATAGCCACGGCTTGTCCGGCGTTCACGCCGGCGTTGTTCTGGAACCCAATGTCCTTGGCTATGAATTTATCGCCGCTGATTGCTGGCCACGGAAATGGCAAAGCGTGGTTAATTAACATTAACTATGAATAAATAAAACAGCATGAAATCAATATGAGTATACAGTGCCCTACTATCAATAACTACTCTACCACGAGATTTATAGTAAATTTAACTAGATACTCCAGATCATGCAACCCTGTAGTGCTTAATTACTCCGCCTCACTTCCATTGCAATTAAACTTTTCAATTTTGATCATAAAATGAAATCGATGCGTAAGTATAAATAATATTTTGTGATGCATTGTGAGATTTGTTATATCATATATTTTTCAAAAGTTTTAGTTTTTCTTAATAAATGATATTAAGAATCAAACATTTTTCAAGTCAATTGATGAAAGTCAAAGTGTGCAACCTAAATTGGGCTGAGGGAGCATTACTACTTATTTATCAATTAAATTGTATATATAGTTAGTAGGTTACTTATTTTTTAAAAAAACTAAATAAAAATTTTCATAAGAAACTCAGTAAGACGGAAGTACATATATAGTTGATTAGTTTACAATGAACATGTTGCATATTGTTTTATTTCGTCAAATAAAAGGAGTTATATTTTAAAGTTACATAATTAATAGTATATTACACCCTCACACCTATGGTTTGTAATAATTGAGAAATTTAATGACAAACGCATCCTATGCGTAAAAAACAAACGCAATGTATTGGAAAATACCGTGTTTCTCATGAAAAGATGAAATTTAATTATAATTATATAAGGTAAAAGGTTTTAGTTGTAATATTAAAAATTTATTATGCAACATATAGTAGTTATAAAGTTTATAACTCGAAAATTTTATCTCAATTTCTTATAATTTACGCTTAAACCTTGGTATTTCCATAGATTAGGGAAAGACTGTCTTTGAATAGACGGACTCAAAAACAAAAATGGTAGAGAGGAAAGATGTATTTGAAAATTGAATAATAATAATAATAATAATAATGCACGAACCAATCAAACAAACAAAAGCACTGATTAGATTTTGCAAATGAAAAAATATGTTGAAGTTGGAACAAAAATTTATTGATATTTTAAATTTTAAACTATAATTTTACTTTTTTTTTAAAGAAGAAACAAGAGGACATGATTTTTTAATGTATAATAATAGTAAGCTTTAAATTATACATAAAGCGCCGAAAACTTTATTAAGAAACTTAACCTTATTGTGAGACAAGATTTGGCCATAAAAAGTAAGAGTGGTCGCTTTAAAGACGATCTTTCCATAAGTTATGGAAAAATTAATATTTAAAGTGTAAATTAAAAAAAGAGTCCGTCTCTTGAAAGACGGTCTTTCCATAAGTTATGGAAAGACCAAGGTTTAAAGTGTAAATTAGAAGAAATTAAGATAAAATTTTTGGGTTGCATGAACCGGATTATAAATTTTATAACTACTACATGTTTCATACTAAAACTTTAATATTGCAACTAAGACCTTTTACTTTTTATTATTCTAATCAAACCCCGTCTTTCCATAAGCCTATGGAAAGACCGTCTTTCCCAAGACTTTGCCTTAAAAAAATGAAGATAAAATTATTGGGTTGCATAAATCGAATTATAAACTTTATAACTATTACATGTTGCATAATAAATTTTTAATATTATAACTAAGAAATTTTATCTTTTATTATTTTAATTAAATTTCGTATTTCCATATGCATATGAAAAGACAACTTTTCCCAAAAATTTGGAAACAGACTCTTTATTTCGTATTTACACTTTAAACTTGGTCTTTCAAGAGACAGACTCTTTTAATTTTAATAAATTCCTATAATTTTACTCATTTTATTTTTTGTTTTTAAATTAAATTTCATTTATTAGTTTCATTCTTTACAAATTTAAATACCTAAATCTTTAGTGTCTAATAAAAAAACAATATTATAGGTTCACATTTAGCCACAATAGAAGAAATGGCATTTCTGTAATGAAGTACGCACATACGTTACAACGAGAATGTGTACAACTATCAACATCGTTTGTTAATAAAAAGTACGTACATATATACGTTTTATTTTGCGGAGTTGAAAATACCGGTCGTGGTTTGGTTAATTGTTTTCGTATATTTTAATTTTAAAATATAGATATACCTTGACAAAAAAAGAATGAGAATAAAAATGACATGAGTGAATCGGTGTTGACCATGATGATGTAATGATTATTTAAAGCGAATAATGACCTGACTTAATTGGCTTTATTAATTACATGAGGGTGAAAAGACATGCAAATTTAATGAAAATTAGACAGCTCCATCTACATACATATGTAAAATGAGTTTATCTCTTGAAAGACGGTCTTTCCATAAGTTATGGAGAGACCAGGGTTTAAAGGGTAAATTAGAAGAAATTAAGATAAAATTTTCAGTTTGCATGAACTGGTTATAAATTTTATAACTACTACATGTTTCATACTAAAATTTTAATATTGCAACTAAGACATTTTACCTTTTATTATTCTAATCAAATCCCGTCTTTCCATAAGCTTATGGAAAGACCGTCTTTCCTAAGAGTTTGCCATGTAAAATAGCTGCTTCCACATAGCTTTCCCAAAACTATAATTGAAATAGTTTTTGTATAGTTTAAAGTAAATTGTGATACGACCGTTTATCGAAATACATTAATAGAAGCATACTCATTCATGCTGATAAAATGTATACTCTTATCAATAAGTACTCTTTTGAACTTCTAACATGCCATTAGTAACGGTCAAAACATGTTAGTACCAATAAGTCATTAATATTTATATGGTCCCTATGTTTTGTAAGATGTGTTCTTTTTTTTCTTTTTTTTATTAATTTGACACACGTTTTTTTTGCAAGATTCTTTCACTTAGTTTATTTTGTCCTTTCTAAATGTAATTTTATCCACTTATTTCATTCACCTAAATTAAAGTACCTAAAACTATGGTGCGACATGTTAAAAAACGAAGGTAGTACTTTCTTTTGTTCCTCTAATATGTCACACTTTTGTTTTTGTAGTGTTTCTTTTATATTGTCGCACTTTTTTTTTATATTTTACAAGACTTTTTTCAATTTAATCCACTTATTTTAATTTTTATCTTTAATAATCAATTTCATCCACTTATTTTATCTACATAAATCCAAACACCTAAACATGTATCCAATACAGAAGAACGATTCAGAATTTACAAATACTTTTCAAAATTTAATAATTCCCAAAGGCAATAGGTATAAAATAAAGAGCCTTTTGCAAGCCAAAAGAATATGTATACTTTATAAGATGCCTACTTGCATGACATTTTAAAAAGTTGATAACTACTTTTCATTAATTTGAGATGAAGTTTAACGAGATGGATAAAAAAAGCGTTGAATAATGAACTTACTAACGGTGGCAGATCCTTGAAGGGATGATCCTCCTCCCACACTGCTGGACCCGGAAATAATAGTCGAATATTTCCCATCTCCCACAAGCGTAATCCCATCTTTGTTACAATGAACTTTCTCATTATAAACTCCCGATTTCACATATATCACAAACCCTCCTCCTCCGGCCGCCGCGATGGCGGCCGACACCGTCGTATAATCACCGGAACCATCTTTCGCAACCACAGCATTAGCATGTATTGTACTACTCTGCAGCAGTTTCCTGTCCTTAGCCGACACCCAGCTTGGAAAACCGCGTTCGCGCAGCTCCCGGCCCTTTTTCGGGTTTGTTCCCTGGATTCGGTTCACCAGAGCCAAAGGGTTGCTCCCCAGCTGGGATAAATACTCCATTTTCTTGGAGATTTTGGCCATGTAAGAGTTGGAAACGGATTGAGATTCAGCTATGTCCTTGCAGGTTTGTTGATATGTCAATGCAGCGCTTATCCATGTCTGGATGTCCTCTTTGTTCTTCGATGGAGACCGTTTTACAGCTTCCAGGGCCTGGTTTAGCCGCTTCGTCGACATGTTCAACAGCTCCCGGCATTCACCTGAATATAACTCGATCATGTGTTACAATTTACCAGTATGAGCATAAAACTCGGGTACAATTGAAATTAGTGCAAGTACCTATCGCGTTGAGGGTATTTTGAGCTTCTTTGGAGATAAAATGGTAGCTCATGGCTTCGAACTTGGAAGCTGGGAGGTTATTTTTGGATATGGTCTTCTCGATCAGGGAGGATATGAGGTTGATCGTCGGATTTTCTGACCCGGCGGATGATGAAGTCTGGAGATGGTCAGCACAGAGTTTTGGAAACCTAGTATGTGCACATTCAGACAGAACTTGCTGCTCATAAGTGGCACCTGAAATGGCAAAAAATGATAAACATGTAGAAATGATCACGATGAAGGAAAACTTGGACATTTTTTTGCTTTTCTTGTTCCAATATTTTAAGAGTATATGAACGTTTGGAGGGGTTTTTTTGGAATTTATGTTTGATGAAGCAAAACAAGGCAAATTAAAAAGAGAACTGGGGACAAAATGATGATAATGGTATTATAGCTGCGTAATTTGGTGTGGATATATTGGTGGATGATGACCAATATTTATAATGAGATAAAGCGGGGTTTAATTATTTGGGTTTACATTTGTTCAAATCTATAGGCTATTAAACCGAGGGGTCATGTGGTTGTTTAAGGGTCAGTCTCAGCCAAATAATACTCAACTTTGTGATCATTTTTCTTGATAAGAAAATGTACATGCTCCATTAAAAATTGCAAGAATAAAGCTAGCAGTGTTTTATTGATAGGTGCAATGCTTATTATTGGGAAAAATTATAATGTTTCTTTTCAGGAGAATATTAATATTGGCTATTGTTGTTTAGTGTTACTTAGGAGGTTTCTAGAGAGGAGTACATGACATTATTCGGGCCACAAGCATGACTCTTGATAAAGTAATTTTTCATAATAATTCTGATTAATGATGAAGAATATATATATATAGAGTACAAAGAACACTAGTCTAAATGTAACTCTAGTGCTAGTCATCAATATGGAATAAAATATTATCTAATCATCTACTTGCTTTATTCTAACACACCCCCCCTCAAGCGAAGCGTCGGATGCTCGCCGACGCAAAGTTTAGATCTGAAGAACTCGAACAACGGACGAGAGAGTCCCTTGGTGAAGATGTCAGCAATCTGGAGAGAAGTAGGAACATGAGCAACGCGCAGCTTGCCAGAAGTCACCAACTCACGAACAAAATGATAATCAATATCGATATGCTTGGCCCGCTTGTGCGCCACCGGATTCTGAGCTAAAAAGATAGCACTACTATTGTCGCATAACAATAACGGTGAGTCAGAAAGCGGAACCCGAAGATCACGAAGTAAATGAGTGAGCCAAACAACCTCCGAAGCAGTGTTGGCAAGGGCATGATACTCAGACTCCGTACTGGAACGAGAAACAGTGGGTTGTTTCTTGGCACTCCAAGAAACAAGATTCCCACCTAGATAGACTGCATATCCGTAAGTGGAACGATGAGTCTCCAGACAGCGGGCCCAGTCAGCATCAGAATAAACTAACACATCCGGAGTGCTTGCGGAATGAAAAATCAAACCAATATGAAAAGTACCACGAATATAACGCAAAATCCATGTAACTGCAGCAAAATGATCATCTCTCGGATCCTGAAGATACTGACTCACTGTATTGACCGAGAAGGCCAAATCTGGATGAGTAATGGTGAGATACTAAAGTGCCCCGACAAGAGAGCGATAAAGAGTAAGATCCCTGAACGGCGGACTAGTAGAACTGTGCAGCTGAGAACCAGCAACAAATGGCGTAGAAACTGGCACAACATCGGACATACCAGCCTGAGTCAGAATGTCCCGAGCATACTTTGCCTGGCCGAGAAGCAACCCAGAGGAAGTAGGAGAAACCTCAAGACCAAGAAAGTAATTAAGAGAACCAAGATCCTTGATTGCAAACTCCTTGTGCGTCCGAGCAATGAACTGATGAAGAAGAGCTGAGTCATTCCCAGTAAGAATAATGTCGTCCACATACACAAGGAGATACAGCAAGGAGGACCCCCGTGCCAGAAAAAATAAAGAAGTGTTAGCCGAGCTGCACCAAAAACCAAGTTGGGTAAGATAGTTGCTAAACCGCTAAAACTAAGCTCGAGGAGCCTGCTTAAGACCATAAATGGCCTTCCGCAAATGACAAACATAGTTCGGATGAGAGGAATCCTGATAACCAACTAGCTGCTTCATGTAGACCGGAGCATCCAGAACACTATTAAGAAAGACATTCTTCACATCCAACTGATGAACTGGCCAAGAACGCATGGTGGCAATTGCAAAAACCGTCCGAACAGTGGAGGCTTTGACCACAGGACTGAAAGTATGGTCAAAGTCAAACTCAAAATCTGCGAAAATCCTTGGGCCACAGGTCTGGCTTTGTGACGATCAATTGTACCATCCGGGTGATACTTAAGCCGATAGACCCATTTGGAGCCAAAAATTTTGGCATCCGAAGGCCGAGGCCCCAAGTCCCAAGTGTGCTGGCCACGAAGAGCAGAGATCTCATCGTCCATAGCTGAAACCCAAGCTGGATCCTGAAGGGCCTGATGATAATCCGTGGACTCTGTTTGAGAAAACAAGGTAGCAGTAAGACCATGTGCAATAATGTCCGAATAATCACGTCGCTGAATAGCACCACTGGCGGACCGAGTGGTCATCCAATGAGTCCGAGGCAGGGGCGGCGAGACCGGAGGAGTAGGAATAGCGGACGACATCGGGAAAGACTTGGAAGAGCTGTCGAATTGGCAAGCCACAAACAAAGCCGGAGATGGTGTGACCGAGGATGGCCGCGAGATCGGGACCGGCGGCGGAGAAGGCAGAACCGGCATCGGAGAAGCTGAAACTGGATCCGGCGGGCACAAGGCGCAAGGCGGCGCGTGAGACATTGGCGAAGCTGGCATAGAGATCACGGAACTGCCATCAAGATCGAGAAAGGCAGAAACATCAAGGGCAGATGCAGAAGTTCCTAAAGACTGAGAAGGAGCAAAAGGAAAATACGTCTCATCAAAACGAGCATGACGAGTGATGTAGACTCTGCCTGTAGAAGCATTAAGACACCGGAATCCTTTGTACTGGGAATTGTTGCCAAGAAAAACACATGGAATGCTATGGGGAGATAACTTGTGATCAGCATATGGTCGAACAAATGGAAAAACCCGGCACCCAAAAGGATGAAAATTCTAATAGCAAGGTGCACGACCATATAGAAGATTATAAGGCGAAGAACCATATAAAACCGGAGTAGGCGGTCGATTGATTGTATATGCAGCTGCAACAAAAGCATCATCCCAGTAGGAAACTGGCAGATGCCAATGAAAAAGCATAGTAAGACCCATCTCGGCAACATGCCGATGCTTGCGCTCCGCACGACCATTCTATTCTGGAGTGTAAGGACACGAGATCTGATGATGAATGCCCTTAGTGGCCAAATGACCCCGTAGGCGAGTGTTCAGGAATTCAGTACCACCATCACTCTGAAACACCTTAATTTTGGATAAGAACTGATTCTCCACAAAAGCCTCAAATTGTAAGTAAGCATAAAAAAAATCTTACTTGTGACGAAGTGGATAAAGCCAGGTGAAACGAGAATAGTCATCCAAAAATAAAGCATAGTATGAAAAACCATGATTCGATAAAACAGGGAAAGGTTCCCATAAGTCACAATGAATCAAATCCAGTACATGTGTAGCACGCTTATGGTTCTCAACAAATGCCAACCGTTGACCTTTCGCCATAACACAGGGAGCACAGACAACAGGTTTAGGCAACAAATAAGACAAAGAAACTAAACCAGACTTCTGCAAACTAGAAATTACTGATGCCGATGCATGACCCAAGCGAGCATGCCACAACTCATAAGATGCCCATCCTTTATTCTGCAGTAAATGCGAGAAAAATGCTGAATCGCCTTTATCTAAAATATAGAGACCAACATCACTGTGGCCCCTGCCTACGACCGCCTTGGACACTTTGTTCTGAATGACAAAGTTTCAATCATCAAAAGTGACAAAAGCATTTAAATCTCTGGTCAGTTTACTAATAGACAGCAGATTCTTAGTATTATCAGGAACAACCAGAACATCATACAGGCATAAATCATCAAAAAATTTAGCATCACCAACATGAGAGATTCAAATAAAAGCTCCATTACCAATAGAAACATGAGAATTACCAGAATATGGGAAGACAGACTCCAAGCCTGAGGCAGAGGATGCCATATGATTGGTGGCACCGGAGTCAACAAACCAATCGGAGGACCGTGCAGTAGGCTCTAACTGCAGTGATGAATGAAAATGCTCGGCCAGATGAGTGGAGTCTGTACGATTAGCTTGACCCTGAGAAGCAGGCTGAGCAAGCATCTTGTAACAAGTCGTAGTATAGTGACCGGGATGACCACACCAAGTACACTGCGGCCACGACCAGCCCCTGCCATGAACTGACCGCCGGACCTGCCACCTCACCATCCGCCGTAACGGCCTCCCCTGGCGACGCGTGAACCAGACGCGCCGCCACCCCTTGCTAGCATGTGATCCCACGTACCGCCGGCCGAGGGAAAACGGCATGTTGTTAAGGTGGCAGGACCAGTGGCAGGGGCTGAATGATCTTGTAAATTTTTTAGAAAAGCTTCTTGGTTTTTGGTACGAGATAAAACATCGGCATACAACGGAGTAGGTGAGGAATTAATTAAAGGTGCAGAAAAATCCTTAAACTCAGTTCCAAGAGCAGTCAAAAACTAAATAAGCTGATCATCATTGAAACAAGAGAACCCATCATAGACAACTGCTCAAAAATTTCTTTAAATTGGAGATGGATTTCATAAACTGTACCAGTCTTACGTATACCATGGGCAGCAGCACAAAGACGAAGGACGGATGATGCACTGCTATCGTGATAAATGGACTGAAGATTGTCCCAAATTTCCTTTGCAGTGGACATTCAGGTAAAACCGCCAAGGCCTCTGGGGTGAGAGAAGAAAAAAGAAGACTGCACACACGTTGATCTTCATCAACCCAAAGTTCATAATCAGACTGGGCCTTCAAGTAAGCCTCCATGAGATCAGTCTTGGTGGCGGAGCTGCGACTTGGAGGAGAATCAACGGCCGCAGCGTAGGAGAAGGAAGAGGCGGTGGCAGCCGAGGGCG
Source organism: Rubia yunnanensis (assembly GCA_037428765.1). Lineage (NCBI taxonomy): Eukaryota > Viridiplantae > Streptophyta > Magnoliopsida > Gentianales > Rubiaceae > Rubia > Rubia yunnanensis. The sequence goes on from CM075065.1 coordinate 78,801,852, forward strand.
AGGAGGAACAGTCGGACATGGCCTGGAACCATCAAGAAAACCATACAGCTTCTGGGGTCGGAAAACATAACCAGCTTGATGCTTCCACAACAAATAATTGGATGATGACAATTTGATAGTCATCATGTGGAGCAAGGTAGTATAAGACATTTTTTTGTCAAACATGATGAGAGGTAAGAAAAACAATTTGGCAAGGAGGATGGGGGAGGGGGGAGGAGGCTGCGGCCGAAAAAAGAAGAGAGGGTTTTAGAACCAGATTTGCTCTGTACCATGATAAAGTAATTTCCCATAATGATTCTGATTAATGATGAAGAATATATATAGAGTACAAAGAAGACTAGTCTAAATGTAACCCTAGTACTACTCATCAATATGGAATAGAATATTATCTAATCATCTACTTGACTTATTCTAACAACTCTGTTCCAACCACAAGGATCATAAAAGTGATGTATTTTATGCAATCAGTGATGATTCATACATTTTATTGTTTTTATTATATTATCATGTCATACAATACGATTTTTATATGAGTTAAAGTACTTACATGAATAAAAACATGTAATTTAATAATTAAGATAAGATTATACCATACATAAATCACTTGTATCAAACAATTATCTTTTTTTTTTAAATAAACCATCCTAGATGGGGGAAATTATATTGGCCTTCCCGAGCCGTAATTAAACAAAAATTAAAGAAGCCAAAGGCTAAGATTCTGTACAGGCTGAGCGTATTGCTCTTGAAGCAACCATAAATTGCTTCCAAAAGAATGAACTAGTGTATTTGGGATGCTATAGGATGAACTCTCGAACTTCTTAGTGAATCAAAATCGAAACACAGGTCAGTCAGAGAGAATAAACATGAGCATATCCTCTAATTTTTGCAACAAAAAGGAACGAGCAGATTGTAAAGGAAAAGCTGTGATAATTGAGCTTTCATGATGCCCTAATCCAATGTGGATGATTAGGAATGTACATAGCAAGCTCTTCCAAAAGCTTGTTACTTCGAAATCTTCAAGGCTATGCGTAGTGTGTTGAAACGAATAGGAGGCAGATATGCAGCATCGACATCAAAACCTGCATTCAAGAGTGAGAATGAGTAGCATCCGAACTAAACAATTCGTAGAGCAGGGGTGCCAATTTGATCTAGTCTCAGTAGCCCCTGTACCGTGTTCGGAAGTTCAGATATGTCAATAAAAGATGAATCACATTCTAGTTGCAAACAAAGTTTAGCAAGTGTATGAGCCACCAGGTTAGCCTGTCTATATATATGTACGAGATTGATGTCATTAAGTGATTGATGGATCTCATCAGCTAGGGAAAAGCATTTCCAGTGACATCGGAGTGGTTCAGTAGAAAAAAGAACCGCAGAAAGACAGTCTGATTCCATATATAGGGGGCCAGTTAAATCATGTGAAATCTGGATGGCAAACTTAATAGCCTTCAATTCAGCTTCCAAAGGTGATAAAGCTATAGTAAATAGAGTGTAAGCTCCCCTAAAAACACCTCTAATGTCTCTAATGATCACTCTAATCCCACACTTCAAAGTATTGCATGACCAAGAGGCATCAACATTAAGCTTAACACCTGATGTAGGCCTAGTCCAAGCAATTTTCCAGATTTTTGGCTTTGGTGAAATTTTAAGAAGTGGTAGAAAGGAATGATCAGCAATACTCACATCCAGAGGAGATGTTATGTGAACCGGATTTGCACTGAAGGAGAAAAAAATCTGATCTCTAATGAGTTGGAGCACAAGAGTGGAGGAAGGCTTAGTAGATTCAAATAAGTATCTGTTTCTCATTTTCCAAATATTCCAAAAAGTGAAGATGGCAGCAGTACGGATCATTATAGCATGTAAAGAAGTTAAAGCTGGCAAAGTGAAGTAGTATGAAATTCTTTCCCAAACCGAAGGGAAGGCTCTATCTTGAATACCCATGAACTGATGAATAGTTTTCCAAACAGATAGAGAGAAATAACATGTGTTAAAAAAATGCTCTAAAGAATCCTCATGGTTATTGCACATACAGCATTTAGAAGCCAAACAAAACCTTAGTTTCCTGAGTATGTTATCAAAAGGCAGCAGAGAATTCACTACTTTCCACATAAATACAGAGATTTTTTTCTCAAATCTGGGGTTCCAAAGATGTTTAGCAGAGGAAATCAAACCTGAGTGGTTGCTTAGCAAATTATATGTATCTTTGAAGGAGAAATTCCCAGAGATACCTGGTTTCCAAATTAATCTATCAGCTCTGTGGGGGAAAAGTTTTGACTCCTGCAAAAGATTGATAATGTGAGATGGCAGAAATGGCTCTATTTTTGTGATGAGAAGATCTTTGTTAGTTATGAAAGCAGAGACTGAACATTCAACATCAATATCCACCCTATTATGGTCACACAAATCAATCAGAGAACCTACATCAAGCCAGTTTGAAGTCCAAAAATTACAATCACCTCTCCCTATGATGACTCTAGAATTAGCCTCTGCCCATACATTAACTGAACAAATTCTCTTCCAGTTAGGAGAAGACCTATAAGATTGAGGGAGGGCAGCCAGTAAGTGAGTCCAGAGGGCATCACCTATTTGATACTTCCACCACAATTTAACTGAGCATGTTTTAATTATTGTGCTTATAGACCTGAAGCCTAAGCCATTCTGATCAGTTGGGAGGCACAAATCAGACCACTTTTTCCAAGATCTTTTAGGTTTTAATTCATCCCCCCAAAAAAATTTGCTCATTTTTTTCTCAATGATGGAAATGATCAGTTTTTTTGGTTTAATAACTTGCCAGATGTGTTGTGGAATGGCATATATACAAGATTCAATCAAAGTAATTTTCCCACCCATGGATATCCATCTATTTTTCCAATTGCCAATCTTATTATCAATAAGTTCAAAGAGTGGTTGAAAGTGAATTTTTTTAGCCACACCAGTAAAGATTGGAACTCCTAAGTAGGTGAAAGGGAAAGAACCCAATTTCATTCCAAGTATCCTTTTAATGTGGTTCACTTTAAGCTCTGTAGCATGTTTACTTATGAAGATGTCACTCTTGTTATAATTGATAGACTGACCAGTGACTTCCTCAAAGATAGACAGAAAAGCCTTTAATCTAACCAAGGTTAAGTTTGTAGCTTTAAAGAAAATGACAGTATCGTCAGCATAAGATAAGTGAGAGATTCTTGGAGGATTACCTGGGAGATCGACGTAGTCTAGCTTACCCTTGTAAAAAATGTAGGTCAGGCTCCTTGAAAAAGACTCAGAAAAAATATTAAACAACAACGGAGATAAATGATCACCCTGTTTAATGCCTCTAGAAGACTGAAAAAATCCCACTGGCTTACCATTAATAAGAATAGAGAACCAAGCCTGTGACAAGTTTTTCATAACAGTGAAAATAAATTTTGCATGGAAACCAAATTTTGCCAAAATTTTATATAGAAATGACCATCTAACCCTATCAAAGGCCTTTTTGAGATCAATTTTAATTATACAATTCGGATCTCTTCTCTTTCGGTTAATGAGTCTAACCATTTCCTGTAGATAAATGACATTATCCGAAATATCCCTACCATGTAAAAAAGCTGTTTGGTTTGGAGAGATAATCTTAGGCATAATAGATTTAAGTCTTTCCATAAGCACTTTAGAGCAAATCTTATTAATCACATTGGAAAGACTTATAGGCCTGTAGTCATCAAATGAGGATGGGGTTTTCTTCTTTGGGATTATGGTGATCCAAGTACTACTTATACCCCTAGGCAGGTTAGATGAAGATTGGAAATCCTGAACAGCTAGGAGAAGATCATGTGCTATTATATCCCAAGATTTCATGTAGAATTTGGCCGTAAAACCATCCGGACCGGGAGAGCTTGATTTATTAAGGCTATACACTATCCTCTTAAGCTCCTCCATAGTGACTGGTTTTAATAGGTTCTCATTATCTTCCTGAGTAACCATCTTGGGTATATGATTGAGAAAATGAGATGTGAATGGAGAACAATCAGTGAGGCAGTCTTCACTGAGTAGATCCTGATAATAACAGATTGCCTCCCTCTCCACATCCTGTGTATTTTCCAACCATTGACCATTTCTACCCTTGATTTTTGTGATCCTCAATCTATTGTTCTTATCTTGTACAGATTTATGAAAGAAGGATGTATTATTGTCTCCATCTTGTAGCCATTTTATCTTAGCCTTGTGTTTCCAAAAATTCTTTTGTTCAGACATGGCCTTGACTAATCTAGCCCAAGCCTCCCTAAGGTTAACCAGATTATTAACAGAATCATCCTGATCAGTTAAGGCTTCCTGAGCCTGCAAGGCTAATTCTGCCTGAAGAACATTATCATGAATGTTACCAAAATGCTCTTTGTTCCAGCTTTTTAAGGCTTTCTTAAGTCTAACTAATTTTAAATAAAAGGCTAGCATTCCAGATTTATGCATAGGAGTATCCCAATCCTTCTTAATTACTTCATTAAAATCTTTCCTCTTGTACCATGTATTTAGGAACCTGAAGGGTCTCGGATTGGATGGTATGTCACTTCCTACAGTCAGCAGCAAGGGGTTGTGATCTGAGCTAACTCTATTCAGAATCTGAATTGTAGAGGAAGGAAAAGAAAGAGTCCATGATGCAGTGCACAGTCCTCTATCTAGTCTTTTAACTGTAGGAGATCTTAAACGATTATTAGTCCAAGTAAACAGGTTTCCAACAGTATTGATTTCTTCCAAACCCAGTCCATTAATAAAATCATTAAAATCTCTAATACTTCCAAGTTTTGGAATAGATGGACCTCTGTATTCAGATATTGATGAAATGCAGTTGAAATCTCCAATAAACAAAGATTCAGAATGATTAAGTGAGCTAAGATCAGACCAGAGATCCTTTCTTCCTAATCTGGTTCTCAGACCATATATAAAAAAGACATCCATTGGCTTAATGAGAGTAGAACTAGTTAGGTGAACTCCAAGAAACTGAAGATTATCATTTCTAACTGTCAGAGTTATGCTTGAAGACCAAAAAATCCAGATCTGACCATTAGTTGCAGAGAAACAGTTATCAAACCTCAACATTTGTCTATATAGTTCACACAGTGAATTGTCATGTTTAGGCTCAATTAAACAAATGATTTCAAATTTATGTCTGTTGATGAGATTAGAGAGTCTAAGCATAGATGTATCCATTCCTCTAATATTCCAAACCAGCATTTTAATTCTAACAGTTGAACTATTCATAATGAAACATTAGAGGAGCTTTTTGATCTAGTCATTATGGTGTTCTTCTGTGCGAAAAAAGTGTCATTAGGTGGTTTACAATTTTTCATAACAGACTTACCTTTCTTCAACTTACTTGGATCAGATGATGTGACACTGTGTCCCTGTGATTGATCAGTTCCAGCTTCAGGAGCAGTATTAAAACAGGTGGCTTCTTCTTCAGTGGCAGAGAGTTCAGTATGAGTGCCCTCATCCCCAGATGATTCCTCACCAGCTAAGGGTAGAAATCTATTGGACCTGTTTTTCTGCTGGGAAAAAATAAAATTTTTTGCTGCAATGATGGAGCTGAAAGGGGAAAAGGATTTACCTCGTTTACTTGGTAGATCATCTTTGGCAAAGACTGACCTAAAAATAGGTGGGGCAGATTGAGGGTGCCTATCTTGTGTCCCCAATGATCTAGGTTCAATGGGAATGGCTCGAGGGGAGGGGGTGGGGATTAATTTTTCAGGTTGAGGAGATAGAGAAATATCTTCTTTCTCTGTCACAACAACCTCTGTGCTGCTGGTTACAATAGTGGGCTTGTCTACATTGCTGGGAGTAGATTTTTGAGGAGGCTCCCCAGATATCTTAGGATCAGCTACCAGGGGGTCAGAGTTAGTTAGAATAGACTCATTTGATTCATGCACTGCATCTAGACTCTGCTGTTTCTTAGGAACATAGATAAATTTCTGAGACTGATAGCCCTTTTGTTTTTCTGTTATTGAGATCCCTGAACTCTCTGCTCCTAAATTACCAGTCTGATTACTATTTGAGTTCCCTTTTACCTGTCCCATCAAGCCCTTTAAATGGGAGTCAGTTAAATTAATTGCAGAATCATTTTTCCTAGCCGAGGATCTCTTAAGCTCCGGATGCAGATAAATACAATGACTGTCCTCATGCCCTATACATTTACAATGTAAACAGTAGGGGGGAATATCCTCAAATTCTAGGGGGAGCTTAACAACATTGAATTCATTTCCATCCTCTTCGATTCCCACTCTAATGCAAGATGGTAATTTCTTTTTTAGATCAATTTCAACACACATTTTCACACAGGAAGGCCTAGATAGAGCCTCAGTAGCAGCATCAACTTTAATAAAATTTCCAATTTGGTTACCCATGATTTCAAGCATAGCTTAATTATAAAAATAGATTGGGACATGAGGAATTGTTACCCATACCGGGACTATGGATGATTCTGCCTCCGGAGAGAAATCAGAAGTCCATTTCAATACCTTCATTTGCGCATTATTGAAAACCCAGTGACCCTTGAGCCAGAACCTCTGGTAGTCTTCTTTTTCCTGGAAGCGAACTAGGACGTGCCGGAAATCGATAGATCCTATTTGAAATTTGCCTTTGAAGCCTACAGAATTAAAAGATTCATTTAGTTGGACCATAGAAGGCTTTCCTCTAGCAAACTTACCGATCAGAGCATTCCAATAATGGGAGGAGAGAATGTCTGCATCCTTGTGACTAACAAGGCATGAGATTTCTCCTTTGTACTGAATTTTGGGGATGATTTCCGGGTTTGATGGAAGGGAAGCTTGTAGTGGAGGAGGTCGATTAGCAAGCGCTTGAAGGAATGATTTGGTCCCCCCTTGGCTTCGATCGGCCGGCGGGAGAGCCGCCATGGCGGCGGCGAAAGGAAACAGGTGAGAAAGGATATGACCGTTATCAGTTAAGGTGACTGAGAGAGGGAGAGGAGGAAGGTGAAAACGACAGAGAAGTGCGCATTTTGGTTAAATCGCACCAGATTTTCGCACGTAGCTACAGTGACTAAAGCGTTATGAGGATGACTTAAAATGTGATTATTAAAATAATTAACAAACACCTTCACGTATCAAACAATTATCTAATTCATCAGCAATATTCCAAACACAACTTTTCTTTTCAATATCAAATAAATTTACTAAACATTCATTACTTTATAGCTTAAATAAAAGATATTGGACGAAAACTTTCTCAAACATCATTCATACCTATCTTTGGAACTAAGATAACAACACTTGTTAAGGAAATAGAATTTTCGTGTAGGAAATGTTATATATGGTGGTTATCTCTTGTAGAATTAGTTTCTTTATATAATTAGTTATAGGTGGTAGTTTCCTTATAGACTTAGAATTCTTTTCCTGTTATACTTTTGTTTGTTGTAACCCTATATATTATAACTCTCATCATTGAATGAAGAGTGTCATTGATGTGATATTAATGCACCATATTAAAGTCTTTTACATTTTATCATGGTATCAAAGCCTAAGATCCTGAAGACCCGAGTCGATGTCCTTCTCACTGCTGCCCGCCGCTATCAGTTGTCGTAGCTCGCCACAGGTTTACGTCGGCACCACCCAAATTTTATTGTTGTTTTGTTATTCTCGTTATCTGATGTTCGCCATTATCTGTTGTCGCAGCTCGCCGCTATTTGCTGTCGCAGCTCGTCGACTTTTATTGTTGTTTCGTTGTTGCTGTCGTGCGATGCTTGCAGCTATCTGGTGTCGTAGCCCGCCGATCAACTCCTTCAACGAACCGCAGACTGATTCTATCAATCTCCAACACATCAAATTCCGAATCCGATGTCGTTGCTACTACTGCTAATGAATTTGAATACTGCTCCACCAAATGCTATTGTTACTGTTGTTGCTGCTACTTCTACCCTTATTGAGAATTTTTAATTTTTTTTAATAATTAGCAATTTCATAATCTTTTTCGCAAGTTAGGCATTCTTAATTGTCATCATGCTCCAATTTGAGGGAGGGTGTTAAGAAAATAGAAAATCTTTCCTTGTATAAAAGATTATAGATTGTAGTTACATTACATTATATACTGAGTGTGCGAACGGCACTGTGTGCGAAAAACATACACTGAGTGTGCGATCCGACTCTCCCCCTGAGCTCTAGCCTCCCCCACCCTCCGGCACCGCCAAATGGCGGAACCACCGCATTTCATCTCCAAGCCTCCGATCTCATATGCCCAAGCTGTGAACCAAGAACTTCGAGAAGCGCTCAACCTCTCGCCCCTAAACCTTATAGAGGCTCTGAACACTCCCTTCATCCCCAAAGATAAAATCGATCACTTGGGAGAGCCAGGCCTCCACTTCACGGAGGAGGAATGCATCAAACTGGAAGCTCCCCTCAAATGGACCTTAATCGGGAAATTTGTGCGCAGCAGACCGCAACTGGAAAAGCTTCGGAAAGACTTCCATACAGCTGGTTTCAAAGGTCCAAACAGTATCACCCTCTTGGATAACAAACAAGTTCTGATATCCTTCTCACTTCCTGATGATTATTATCAATGTTGGCTGCACAAAATTTGGAATTTTGGGTCTTTCTCAATTAGAATCACAAAATGGGTCCCTAATTTTAACCCTGATGCTGATTCCCCTATCGTTCCAATATGGATTTCATTGTATGGGTTACCACAACAATTCTTTGATTATAATGTCTTGATGTCTGTGGGGAATATCATTGGTACTCCAATCTGGGTAGACAAAGCTTCAATCAATAGAACTAGACCTCATGTGGCTAGGATCTGTGTTGAAATAGATGTCACTAAACCAAGACTTGAACGAATTTGGCTTAGCTTTAGAGATGTTGGTTTCTGGCAGTTCATTGAGTATGAGGGCGTTCCTTTCTACTGCTCTAACTGCCTAAAATTCGGACACTTAGATACAGTTTGCAGGCTCGATAAAAACATCTCCAGATTCTCCCCTTGGAAACCCCAAGGAAATCCAATCAAAGAAGGTAACAAATCCATTTCCACTGATGAACAGGGAAGGATCAGAGGTAAAGGAAATGGTACCTATTCTACTAGTTTTCAAACTTCTAAGACACATTACCTTCCCAAACACCAATTAGATAACAACTCTCAGCAGAATTCTCAGGTTCTCAACCCCTCTCTGAAGAATAAAGGAACAAGTTCCGAAGTCTCGATCCTTAGACAAGGATCAGAGGTTCCCTCTCAAACTCATATTCCTGCTAACTCTGCTCTGTTCTCGGATATTCAACTGCTAGCTACTGATTTGGCTATAAACCCAGGGAACACCTTTGACACATCCACCTTAAACCCTATTGTAAACACTGGACCCGCTACTGCTCCCCCATATCTACCATCACAAATCGACAATAACCAAATCTCCCCTAACCCTCCCACTCAGAATACAACTCCGCTCAAAAATAACATCACTGACATTGAGAAGTACAATGGTAAACACCAAAACAGTATTCCTATAGAAAACGTGACTCTAACTCATGATCCCAAGCTGGCTCCCCACCCTGAACCCCCTATGCAGATTGCATAAACAAGCAAGCTATTAAACACAATATACATGACCCCCCAAATAGACATCCCAAACAACATTATCCCGGTTGAGTCCCCATCCCCATTAGAAACAACTGTAAGTAGCCTCCCCCTTTTACCACCCAAGGTTTTAACATTCAAACCACTGGATTGGATTAACACTGACACCTCCACAAAGCAGCAGAAAACACTGGAGGCACAGGCGAATCTTCCATTAGAGGAAATAAAAGCCAGACTAACCAAAATCCTCAATCTCAACCAAATGGAGCCCAAAAATAAACAGAGGAAATACATTAAAAAGGATTATACCTCCACACCAAAAACGGTTTTCACCCGTTCCTCTTTGACCCTATCCAAGACATATCCATGATTAGTCTAAATATATGCGTATGGAATGTTAGAGGAATAGGCAATAACTCCTCCAAAATCCGTCTAAAGAACATTAAAAGTCACAACTCAATTACACTCTGTGCCCTCATAGAACCCTTGCTAAGCCCTGATCTGATTCAAAACATCTCCAGGGAGCTGGGATTCAGTAAATCTTATGCCAATCCAGTCAACAAGATCTAGTTAATGTGGGATGAGGAAATGACTGTAGACACACTCCTAGTCGAAGAACAGGTAATCATAGTAAAAATCAAATCACCCACTCTCTCAACCGAATGTTAGGTTGCCTTTATATATGCTAAGCACACAATCCTTGGAAGGAACAAACTGTGGCAAGTCTTAGCAACCCTAAAAAAGGAACCTTTATGCTTAATAGGAGACTTCAATGTTATCTCAAAAACTGAGGAATACCTGGGTAACTCAATTCCTAACCAAAACAGCATAAGGAATTTCAACTGCTTCCTCAACTCCAATAATTTTTCTGAACTCCCAACTTCTGGCAGTCTTTTCACCTGGACCGGAATGAGAACTAAGGGGAGGGTTTGGAAACGTCTAGACAGAGGTATATCCAATAATCTATGGTGGTCTAACTTCCCCAATTCAAAAATCAAAACACTATCCAGAGAGGGGTCGGATCACACACCCCTGATCCTATCTGTAGCAAATACACCCTCTACCACATCTCCTAAGCCCTTCAAATTTCAAGAATGCTGGGTAACCCACCCTACTTTCATGAAGCTTGTCGAAGACTCTTGTAACACTCACACCACACTAGAAGGGGTGAAAAGATTTATCTTTAAACTTAAACACCTGAAACAGGCACTTAAATCTTGGAACAAGGCTGTTTTTGGCAATGTTTTCGATGCAGTTCAGCTTTGTGAAGAACTGGTGCTGAATGCTGAAAAAGATTTACAACAGTTTGAATATACTGCTACCATACAAGCCCTAAATATAGCTAAGGCCAAGCTAAGACTAGCTCTTAAGAACCAAGAAACATTCCTCAAACAAAAATCAAGACTGAAATGGATGAAAGAAGGAGATGTGAACTCTAAATTCTTTCACCAATCAATCTCCAACAAACATAAAAGACAAACAATCTCCCTAATAAAAAACGAGGATGGAACCTGGCTCAATAACATAGATGACATTGAAAGAGAAGCTGTTAGCTTCTTCTCCAATCTCCTCACTGCTGAACCCCAAGATCAATCCGGTGTTAATGCTACCTGGATACTGGAGAATGTCCCAAAAATCATAACAAATGAAATGAACTGTAATCTACTTTAAAAAGTCAGTATGGAGGAGCTAACTAATGTAGTTAAAAATATGAATAGTCACTCAGCCCCTGGACCTGATGGCTTCTATGGCTTCTTCTTTCACCATTGCTGGGACATTATAAAAGCCGATGTATTATTGGTAGTGGATGATTTCTTTTCTGGCCAGGATATCCCCAAAGCCATTTCAGCAACTCATATAGTCCTCATCCCCAAAAAAGACGGCTGCTCCTCTTTCAAAGACTACAGGCCTATAAGCCTATGTAACTTCTCCAACAAAATCTTCTCAAAATTAATCTCCTCAAGACTTAAAACCTACCTAGACTCCATTATAAGCCCAAAACAATATGCATTTATACCTGGAAGGGAGATTGCGGATAATATCCTCCTAATGCAAGAATTATCTAACCACTTACATAAACAAAAAAAAGGGCCAGAATATGATAATCAAACTGGATATGATGAAAGCGTTCGATAGAGTTTCATGGACATTCCTAGCCAGTACTCTTCTCAAACAAGGTTTCTCCAGTTCCCTCGTTGCTCTAATTATGAGTAACATCAGATCTGCTCGTTTTTCCATACTAGTAAACGGCAAATCATGTGGCTTCTTCCAAGCTAGTAGGGGTTTAAAACAGGGAGACCCCCTTTCCCCTCTACTTTTCATACTAACGGGTGAAGCTTTCTCCCAAAATCTTAACTTTCTATACAAGTATGGGAATATCCAACCATATAATCTACCCCTCACACCTTTCCTACGCTGATGACACAGTTATCTTTCTGAAATACACCAAACAAGGAATTCTAACAATAAAGAATTTCCTGAAATCATACGAGTTGGCTTCAGGACAAAAAGTTAATTTTGAAAAATCAACTTTCCATATATCTAAATCTACACCTAATAGAATCATTAACCTAATCCAAAGAGAGACTAATATGATGGCAGGGTGCACCCCATTCAGATATTTGGGCTGCCCCATTTTCACTGGAAGGGTAAAAAATAGCCACTTCCAACCTATGCTCTTCTCAATCCAAAACAGAATCAACACCTGGCAAAATAAACTACTATCCCCTGCTGGAAGAGCAACTCTAATCAGGCATGTTCTGGCCTCAATGTCAATCCACCTCTTAACAGTCCTGAAGCCAACCACACACACTATCACTCAAATACACAAAACCCTGGCCAAGTTTTTCTGGAACAATAACTCGGACAAAAAACACAAACACAGAATCTGGAAATCTTACACCAATCTTTGCTTTCCTACAGAGGAAAATGGACTAAATTTCAGAAATTTGAACACTTTAATTGATTCATTCTCACTCAAACTGTGGTGGAAACTACAGGAAGGAAACTCTCTATGGGCCAAAACCATGTGGTCTATGAGTGATAACCACAAAACCTCCAGAACTTGGAAGAAAATCAAAGAATCAAACCTTACAGCCATCAGTAACACAAAAGTCATCATCGGTTCCGGTTCTATTTCTCTTTGGGACTCTAACTGGACATCCTTGGGACCCCTTACTGATTATTTAATCGATCCTTCAGAATACCCACATCCCAACTTGACAGTGGCATAATATATACAACACAAAGCCACCTTTTCTGATCAATTCAGGAACTTCCTCCCAGAACAGATCTGTCAAAACTTAGATCAGGAACATAAACTATTCCCAAGCTATGAGGACACCATCATATGGAACCCTACCCAATCTGGTGCCTTCTCGATCAAATCTGCTTACGAACTGATCAGGCATAATAAAACAAAGATTCCTTCCTTCACCCATCTCTGGTCTAAAATTCTACCAACGAAAATTAGTTTATTTAACTGGAAACTTTTAAATCGACTAATTGCCCTACCTGATGTCCTAGAGGACTTCCATTTTCACCTACCGTCACGTTGTTGTTTCTGTTTCAATAACTCAGAAACTCTTCACCACTATTTCAACTCTTGCCCAGACGTCAACAAAATCTCCAATCTTGTAAACTCAGTTTTTAACATGCCTCGTATTACATTCCAACTCCTGTGGGATAGGGTTTATTTCTACTGGAATACATCCTCCTTTAATGAACTCCCTGCTAAACGGATACGTATCATTCCTTGTGTGGTTAACTGGCACCTGTGGTGTGCCCGTTACGCCTACACTTTTGAGGGTACCAAACCTGAGGTTATGAGCATTTTTAAACGAATCCTATTCCACATTAATGACACCGTTTTAGCTTTCAAAATGGACATCAAATGGGCACTCACTCCAACACCTACACTGTTCATCCATAAAACCTCTACACAAAGATCTCCCAGAATTTTCAGATGGTCATTTCCCTCAGCTTTTAAACTCAACACTGATGGCTCCTTTCTTCAGAACGGCACTGCCGGCATCGGTTGCATAATCCGAGACAATGCTGGCAAAGTTACAACTGCTCTTTCCAAAACTATCTCGGCTGATTCAGTATTGTAGGCCGAAGTCATTGCTCTACTTCATGGTGTTCTCCTAGTTCGTGACAAACGCATCACAAAAGTGAAAATTGAAACAGACTCGAGTACTCTGATTGGGATGCTACAGCAACAACTAAGGATACAACAATCAGGGAGATATGTAACCTCCTAACTGGAGTTAACTACTCATTGAAACACATCTTCAGAGAGGCAAACGCTCCAACAGACTCACTTTCTAAAATGACCGCTCGTAATCAGGTAAATAACTTTTATGGCTCTGCAGGTTTACCCTCATTGGTTGCTGGACAAGTAAGCCTTGACGCGGAAGGAATTCCCCATGTTAGACTAGGGTAATAGGTCAACTATGTATCGTGGTTTTGCCGCTGTTGCTTATTGGTATCTAATTGATCTTTTAGGTTAGCTACAGGTTTTGTATAGATCTCAAAGATCATCAGATATCTTCTGAGGTAAGGTATTATGCCTCCCTCTTTGATTGTACCTTTTTTATTTTTTAATTAATAAACGGGTAGGGGTCCGCCTAACCCCCCACCATCACAGGTGGTTTTAATTAAAAAAAAATTGTAGTTACATTATAAAATTAGTTTCATTGTGGAATTAGTTATAAATAGTTGTTTCCTTATAGATTTACAATCATATTCCTGCTAAGATTTGGTTTGTTGTAACCCTATATATTATAACCATCATTACCCACGTTAATAGAGATTCTATTACTTATCTTCCCCCAAACCCAAATCCCATCCTTCTCTTCCTTAATTTTTCTTCGCCTTCTCTCCGAGTCTCACACATTCGTCGTTACACACGTTATTTAGGTGAGACGCTTTCATACGATTTTATAATAAGGTAGAGGATCTAAATATATTCATCCCAACTATTAATTTTTTTTGCTTTGGATGGTTTTTCAACCGGGGGTATTGAAGTCATTCTTTATTAATCTAAATCCATGAAGTTGTATAAAAATAACATACCAATATTTTTATATGTTATTGATATTAACTTTTTACTATGTATAATCAATCATAACTTAACATACTAATATTATAATTTGTTGCTGGTTCTAATTTTTTGCTATATATAATTAAATATAACTTGTTAAAACATATAACTTCTAAAGAATATTTAATTTTATTCAATATTTAAATATTTCTAACTAAATTAATTGTTTCACTTCAAAACTCATGTAATTTTTTTATATGATTAAATTTTAAAATTTTAAGTAAAACTTAATATCAATATTGTAATTAATGATATCGCACAACAAACAATGATACCCCACTAGTAAAGATAATATGAAATACATTTTATAATTTTCAAAACTTCAGTTAATCACTATCTCATCATAAATTATAGTAAAACTATGTTATGGGAGACTTTCTATATAACCCACCATAAATTTTTTAGACTTTCTACACATCATTAATTAGTCGGCCGTATCCCTAAGTCTAATATTTTCACTCGTATCATCCTTAGAAGTTAAAAAAAATAAAAATCATACATATTTCTTATTCCTTCATCCTCCCATCTTGCAAATATTTTATTCCCGTTATTTTTGGCTCTCTCTACATATAAGATCATGATGATGTTAAAAAAATTTAAATTAAAATAAGCGGTGAATGTTATATATTGAAAAAACAATTAAATGAATAAAAACAATTTAGAATTTGTAAAAATGGAAATGTACCAGTATAAAAATGCATTCCAATTTTTTTTAAAAGGAATTATTATAAGAGAGTCGAAATGACAGTCATGTTATTTTCTGTACTTTAATTTTAATGATTTTTCAAAAATAGAAGACCAAGGTCTCTAAAATAATGATTTGTTTTATAGTAGACTTGTAGATAGTAAAGTTTTCAGTCTCCCACTACGGAGTCCAGTCTCCTTCATCGAACTTTAACTTTGTCGGTTAATTAAATTTGTCAGTTTGAACGAGAGTGGTCAATCTCTAACCAAAATTGAGATCTCGACTCCTAACGATTGGATTTTCTAATCAAATTTCAATCAGTTTAGGAATTTCAAGAGCATAAGAGTGAGAAATTCAGAGTTGTGTTAATGGTGAGTGAAATTTAGTTTTACCACTTTTTCTAGTTCTTACTAATGTGTTTCAACATACCTAGTTTAACCAAGTGTAAAATAACGTAAACGTAAAAGACACACAACTTGGTTACGCAGTTCGGTGTAAATCACCTACATCTGCGGGGCCTGTCCCAGTTCAGAATGAATCCACTAATTAGAAAGATACAGTACAGAGTACAGTTTACAAAATACTTATCGTTACTAACTATAATGCGTGGACTCTGCTAGCTCCCCTAGCTACCGATCCGCCTTGATCAGACTCCCTCTGATCTCGAACTCCGTCGACGTAGGATCTCCCCCTCCCGAGGAATTAAGGTATCCGATTATGAACTTAGTGCAACAGGACGGGTGTGTTGGAACACTGTGTATCAGCTCTATGCAAGTTTTGAAAAGTCTCAAAAATCTGTGTGCAGATTTTTGCTCTATAAATCCGTTAGTATGCAGCCGTGTTTGTCCCCAATTTATATCCACGAATCAGATCTGAATATCCATGATTATCTCCACAATATTCCTATTCCAAATCTGATTCTTGAAGCATATCCAAATCCCATAAATAAAGGGATTTACATTAACTCATTCTATCTCATATATTCGAATAAATCTTCTCCATATAAGTAGGGATTTTTCCATAAACTAATTATGCTTCACACGCCCAATATATAGCCAAATATACAATTACCATAAATTCTAAAACACTCCAATATTTTGGCTTTGAATTCCATTAAAACCTTGGCGTAACTTCTGCTGCAGCATCATGTTCCAACATGGTCTGTTCAAAATTGATTCACACAAAATTGCCAATAAAATTCATCCCTTGATTTTACAATCTCTCCCTTTGGCATTTTTGTGGACCCATGATATTTTGGACTTTTAAATCCATAGAAAACATCTAGCACATATTCAATATCATAAAATGAGCAGAATACTAATGATAATAACAGAACTCACATAAGCCAATGAAAGCCGAAATCCAGAATTCCAGAAATCCAAAATCATACAATTGAAACATTCAAATCAAAATCCAAATATCCGAAATCATTCCAAAATCACTCCCCCTGGGACCACATAGAGGCCAAAGGTACCGCAGTTCCATCAAACAAAATCATCAGAAGAAAAAAAATTAATCTGTAGCACTCCCCCTGTATTAAGCATACAAATTCAATTTTCAAGTCTAGACTTCTCTGCCTCCAAACATGCTCTTTCTGCTTCCAAAGCTTCCATCTGTATCGCTAAAGCTCCAAGTCTGGCATTTACAATCATCAGTCGAGTCTTCTTATCTGCTGCTGATGTCGAGGTGGATCCAGAAGCTTTCCACGGCAGATCATGAACCTGTCTCAGGCCAAAAGTCTTTTTGTTGGGCCGTAAGAACTCAGTATCAATTACCACATCTGACGCCTTTCCCTTCACTTTAGCACTCTTGGCTAGGGCAGAAATCAAGGCAGGATAGATTACAACATCATTAACTTTTGGTGCAGTAGCCTGTCTGATTAAGTGCTACTGAATGAGAAGACCAAGGTTAACTTCTTTCTGTGTTCCAACACAGTATAGCAGCTTTGCCATCTCCCTAGTCAATGCAGTGGTATTGCTTGACGGCAACCAGCAGTGTACAACTATTTGATATAGACCAAAAAATCTAGACGTCAAGCAGGATGCTTGTGAGTACCCCACTGCTGGCCACTCCACCTTATATCCCCCAGATATAACAGCCAAAATCTCATTATCAGTCAATTCCAAGTCATCAGGAAACACTCCCCCTATCTTAGGTGTTTTCAGACCTAGCAGCATATTAATTCTAGCAGCAGATAAATCTATGATTTTCCCCCTAACATACACTCTGCCAAACCATGGGGAAGTAACCTCTAGATTGCCAGGCATAAGATTAGAATATACCTCTAGAACAACCTATTTGTTGTATTGAAGTTGAATTGTAGCTGCCTTTGTCATCCCCGTCACCTTTAAAAAATCTGTGAAACCGCTCTCCTGATAAGCTTTTAGATCCAACGGCCTTTCAGCTATGAATTTCTTCTCGGAGAAAAAATCTCCCATCTCTGCACCCTTCTCATCAAAGTACACAGCAGAGAAGGCCTGGGTGACAGATGGAGGAGGCAGAACCTTCCTTGGGTTGCTGTTGTGCCTTTTCTTGCTTCTTTTTGCTTTAGCTGAATTCATGGTTGGGCCAGCCTTCCTCTTTACTTTAGTCTTCTGAAAAAATTCATCCAGTACCTCATCACTGGAGTAAGCCAAGTCAGGGACATCCTGTGTTGGAACACACCCTGTTCCTTCAGCTTTCTTTTCAGGTTCTTCTTCTGACTGAGTTTCTGCATCTCTCTCAGAATCATTACTCTGAACAGGCAAGTCTTCATCAGATACTTCAACATCCTGATTCCCTTCATCATCCTCATCGTACTCTCCTCCCATATTTGCATCAGAATCCATGTCCATGTACACAGGTTCATTTGTCTGTGTTCGAACACTCCCTTCACTATCAGACGGAACTATTAAAATAGGTTCCCTTAATTCTTCCATTCTCCTTGCAGAATTCATGTCAAAGAATCCCACCTGAAGCTTATCTCCATACTTTACTGTCTCCATTCCAACAGCTTCTTCATCAGTAATGTCCCTTAACCAGAATATATGAAATTTATCATTTCCTTTTCCATTCAGTCTACCATACATCCCTCTCAGATAACTCACTTTCTATATTCGATATCCCAAACATCCGAAAAATGGCCTGAAACAATCTCTTTAACTTTGACATGCAAGATTTCCAAATCCTTATTTATACTCCTGATTTTGCTTAGATCCACAGAATATCTATTTGCTTCTAACCATTCGAATATATCATCCATGGTTCTGAATTCCATACCATTAAACTTTAGAGGCCTAGGATCAGGACCAGTTACCTTCCCATGTTGTCCTTTCCTCTTGGCTCTGAGAGGTTCTTCAATGCCATCAGGTTTAGTTTTGGGTTCCCCTCTCACTTTGCTGTTGCTCGATGCCTCTTCCTCTTCCTCTGGTACTCTGCCTTCCTCGGATTCAACCTCCATTTCCACCTCATCCTCTGCATCTTCTGTGCTTCTTCTAGTCTGAATTTGTTCACCATATTCTACCACCATCAACTCCAAATTCGAACGAGCTGAAGCTTCCTCCCTGATCTCTGGTACTGTCGATTCCACCATAGGAGAGTTTGATTTTGACATTCTTTCGCACAATGCCGAGATGATGAGGAGTGTTGAGTATAAGATTTTTCGGCAAGAGTTTTGGGAAGAAAAATATTTGGCCGAGAGAGAGACGGAAGGATGTATTTGAATCCCTCTTTAACTCTTCATCTTATTTACCTCTTTTCCGGCGAAGTTCCCTTTTAGATTTCCCACACATGGTAATGATGGCCCTTTCTCTTCTTGTCACATCACTTTGTCTTCCTTTATTAGCTTCCAACACACCATACTAACCGACTCCTATTTTAGTACACCTTTGCTCCTTCCATATTTTTGTTCTTTTCTTGATATTTGAAAAAATGAAAATAAACCAAAAGAAATATTTACAAGGAAAATACTTTTGGTAAAAATTACCTCAAATTTGACAAACACCTAAGTGTTGTCGAAGGCTCTCAAAAGTGGTGGCATCCAACGGTTTTGTAAATATGTCTGCAAGTTGCTCGTGTGTTGGAACATAGACTACTTCCACTTCTTTTCTTTCAACCAGATCTCTAATAAAATGATGCCTTATGTCAATATGTTTGGTTCTTGAGTGTTGGACTGGATTCTTTGAAATATCAATAGCACTTGTGCTGTCACACAGAATCCTTAGGGGGGCCTTGATGAATTCCATAATCTTTCAGCATTTGATTCATCCATAATAGTTGTGCACAACAACTTCCTGCTACAAGATACTCTGCTTCTGCAGTAGATAGAGAGATCGAGTTCTGTTTCTTGCTATACCAAGACACCAAATTTGTTCCAATAAAGAAACATCCACCTGTGGTACTTTTTCGATCATCAGCATTACCAGCCCAATCAGAATCACTGTACCCTTTCAACTCTGAATCTTGATTCTTTGAATACCAAACACCATACTCTGAAGTCCCACTTATATATCGAATAACCCTTTTGACTGCAGTAAGATGAGATTCCTTAGGATCAGCCTGAAATCTTGCACATATTCCAACACTGAAACATATATCAGGTCTGCTTGCAGTGAGGTATAATAGACTTCCAATCATGCCTCTACATAACTTCTGATCGACTGAAACTCCTTTTTCATCTTTTACCAGTCTATCAGACACTCCCATGGGAGTTCGAACTGCTCAAGCACTACTGAGTCCAAATTTGTTAATCACATTCAAGGCATACTTACTTTGATTTATGAATAGACCATTCCATCCTTGTTTAACTTGCAATTCCAGAAAGTAAGTCAATTCTCCAACCATGCTCATTTCAAATTCAGATTGCATCGTGGTGACAAAATCCTGTACCATAGATGGTGAAGTAGAGCCAAAAACTATGTCATCAACATATATTTGAGCAATCAGAAACTTTAAGGACTTGTCAAGCACAAATAAAGTGCGATCTACTCCCCCTCGACGATAACCTTTTTGAAGTAGAAAGGTAGTAAGTCGTTCATACCATGCCCTGGGTGCCTGCTTTAATCCATATAGAGCCTTCTTGAGACGTTGAAACGCACTCTTGACATCCATTTGATACAAAGTAAAGTTCAAAGAGCAGGCAATAGCTAGTAGAATACGGATAGATTCTAACCTAGCAACTGGTGCAAAGGTTTCATCAAAGTCAACACCTTCCACTTGTGTATATCCTTGAGCAACAAGTCTGGCTTTGTTTCGGGCGACTAAGCCGTCTGCATTGGACTTGTTCTTAAAGATCCATTTTGTACCAATGACATTAACGTCTTTGGGATGAGGAGTAAGATACCACACATCATTCCTGGTAAACTGACCGAGTTCTTCTTGCATTGCAGCAATCCAATACTCATCAAGTAAGGCTTCTTTATAGTTCTTGGGTTCAATTAGAGAAACAAAACAGTGTAGGCCAGCCAATCGTCGATAATCAACTCGAGGCACTGATCTAGTACTTCTCATGGTAGAACCAGGTTGGTCATGTGTTGGAACATGATCGTCAGTAGGAGGGGACTGTGTTGGAACATGGTCGTGTGTTGGAACATAGTCAGCTTCAGTAGAGTTAGGATTCTGGTGCGCATATGGTTCAGTAGGATCAACAGATGGCTTTTCTTTGTCTGAAGTTTGAGGTCGTGTTGGAACATAAGTGTTGGTAGATTTTTCCTCTACACCTTCTGGAAGTTGTTCCTTTTCTGCATCATCCACAATAACATTGATGGATTCCATGAGAGTGTTGGTTCGGTGATTAAATACTCGATAGGCACGGCTGTTGATGGAATACCCGAGAAAAATTCCTGGATCACTTCGATTATCAAATTTTGCCAACTGTTCTCTATCTCTGAGGATATAGGAAGTACTTCCGAACACATGAAAATATGAAACATTAGGTTTCCTGCCCTTCCAGATCTCATAGGATGTTTTATCAGTGAACGGTCGAAAATACACTCTATTGATTGTATAACAAGCTGTATTGATCGCTTCTGCCCACCATTTCTTATGAACCTCCTTTTCGGCCAACATAACTCGAGCCATCTCCTGTAGAGTTCTGTTCTTCCTTTCGACAATGCTATTCTGTTGAGGAGTGATAGGAGCCGAGAACTCATGTTGGATTCCTACCTCATCGCAGAAGGAACTGAATTGTTCATTTTCAAACTCCCTACCATGATCACTTCGAATTTGGATTATCTTCCCTACTGGACTTCCCTTTTCAGTTTGTAACTTTACTACAAGGCTTCTAAATACTTCTATTGTATCAGATTTCTCTTTCAAAAAAGCTACCCATGTAAATCTGGAGAAGTCATCAACACATACAAAAATATATTTCTTCCCTCCTATACTCGGTGTATTAACCGGACCCATCAAATCTATATGCAATATCTCCAGATTTCTAGATGTAGTAATAAACTGTACTGAAGAGTGAGGAGAATGAATTTGTTTACCTTGTTGACATGGTCCGCACACAATTCCATCCTTTTTGGTCAAGGTAGGCATTCCTCGCACAGCTTTTATATTTGCAATTTTCACCAGTGTTTTATAGTTGATGTGGCCGAGCTTCCTGTGCCAAAGAATTCCTTCATCCTGCTTTGAAAGCATGCATCGAACTTCTTGTTCCAGCAAATAGCATTTTTCTGATGATCTTATTCCAGAAAGAACCTTGTTTTCTCCATGCTTCACTACACACTTGTCCTTCTGAAATTTCACTATCATATTGTCGTCACACAGCTGACTTATACTTAGCAAGTTTGCTTTTTGATCTTCAACAAATAACACACTTGTGAACACTAGAAAGCCTTCAATCTTTAATTCGCCCTTGCCAATTACTCTGCTCTTCTTTCCATCACCAAAGGTTACATATCCGCCATCATATGGAGTAATGTTCGTGAGGTATTTTGGAGTGCCAGTCATGTGGCGAGAACAACCACTATCAAAGTACCACGATTCACTGGAATAAGCTGATAGAGAAGTGTGAGCAACCAAACACGTACTGGATTTTTTAACAACCCATATCTTCCTGACCAATTTTCTAGTATGAGTATCGCCTGTGTTGGAACACAGTAGAAGTTGTCTTCCTGTTATTTGATCTCTGATCAGTCTTCTACACTGATGTTCAGCATGTCCTTGGTACATACAGTATCTGCATATGAGTGGCTTTCTTTGATACGGCTTCCCATACTTTCGTTTTACTTCTCGAATCCTTGCTTTGAGAGTTACTGGTTTTTCGAACAATTCAGTCTCGGGTTCTTTCCTGTATCTAATCCCATGTCTATCACCAAAGTTCTTTCCCATATCCAGAATATCATCAAGCTTTGCCTTTCCGGAATTCAATTTAGAGATAGTTGCTTCAGACATCTCGGCTCTCTTGACCGCTGCAATCAGTTTCTTATTTAGTTCTTCATTTTGTTTTCCAAGTTCTGCAACCGTGGATCGTAATTCCTTTTCACTTTCAATTACCTTTCTTTTTTCTTCATTTAGCTCTTTGTTCTTGTCAGCTACCTGAACCCACATGGCATACATTTGTTCGTATGTGCTATAGATCTCTTCATCACTTACAGACAGATCATCTTCATCACTGTGAGCATCGTCCAGGTTCATGTTGGAACATACAGATTTCCCTTTGTTCAGTGTGTTGGAACACTGATCTTCTGATATATCATAGACCTTTGCTCCAAAAGCTACATAATTACTCGTAAGTTCCTCTCCATCTCTTTCATCCTCTTCATCATCACTCCAAGAGGTGACATATGATCTTCTTGTTTCTTGCGGGTGTTAGCACATTCAGCCTGAATATGTCCATATCCTTCACATTCTCTGCATTGAATTCGTCCGGCCTGTTTTGGTTCATTGTTCTGATTTCTCCCGACCTGCATATTTCCTTGTTCAAATCTCATTCCACGATTATTGTTCGAATCTTGTTGTTTTTGTCTGCTTCCGCCAAACCTTTCCTGAGATTTCTTGTTAACCACCTTCTTTAGCATTCTTGAGAAATTCTTTATAATAAGTGCCAGTTTTTCAAACTCATCATCGCTGTCAGACTCGTGACTTCCCTTAGCTGGAGAAACTTTGAATGCTAAATCCTTGGAGACTCTTTTTGTAGGTTGCTGGAACGTCATCTCATAAGTTTGTAACGAGCCCATTAGTTCATCTAGGCTCATGGTGGCTACATCTCTTGCTTCCTCTATTGCTGCTACTTTCATCGCAAACTTCTTGGGAAGAGATCGCAACGTCTTTTTCACCAGCTTAGTTTCTTTGTACACTTTTCCAAGTTGGTAAGCCATGTTGGAGATATCCCTGAGCTTTCCATTGAATGTGGCAATGGTGTCCTCCTCCTCCATTTTGAGTTCTTCAAACTTGGTAGCCAGCATCTGTAGTTTGGATTCCCGCACTCGACTGGTTCCTTCGTGAACAGTCTGTAAAATATCCCATGCTTTCTTTGCTTGGTGGCATGTAGATATAAGCTTGAACTGGTTTTCATCAACAGCAGTGAAGATCGCACTAAGTGCCTTTGAATTCGCCAGAGATTCTTTAAGGTCATCTGGAGTCCATTTAGCCTTGTCTTTGGGTTTTTGACTTGACTCCCCTTCAACAGCCTTAGAGCTTGTATCAGCATCTTCAGTAGGATGATTCCATTCATTCTCAACATAAAACCATGCCAGTTCATCCAGCGAATTGATGAAGACCCTCATGCGTGCCTTCCAATAGTTGTAGTTGTTGCCTTCTAGTAGTGGTGGTCAAGAAACTGAAGCTCCTTCTCTTGTCGTCACGGTAAAACTGGATCTCATTTTCCTTGAAATAACCAAGGGAACGATAAGTGACTCAGCTCTGATACCAAATGAAATTTAGTTTTACCACTTTTTCTAGTTCTTACTAGTGTGTTCCAACATACCTAGTTTAACTAAGTGTAAAATAACGTAAACGTAAAAGACACACAACTTGGTTACGCAGTTCGGTGTAAACCACCTACATCTGCGGGGCCTGGCCCAGTTCAGAATGAATCCACTAATTAGAAAGATACAGTACAGAGTACAGTTTACAAAATACTTATCTTTACTAACTATAATGTGTGGACTCTGCTAGCTCCCCTAGCTACCGATTAGCCTTGATCAGACTCCCTCTGACCTCGAACTCCGTCGACGCAGGATCTCCTCCTCCCGAGGAATTAAGGTATCCGATTCTGAACTTAGTGCAACAGGATGGGTGTGTTGGAACACTGTGTATCAGCTCTATGCAAGTTTTGAAAAGTCTCAAAAATCTGTGTGCAGATTTTTGCTCTATAAATCCGTGAGTATGCAGCCGTGTTTGTCCCCAATTTATATCCACGAATCAGATCTGAATATCCATGATTATCTCCACAATATTCCTATTCCAAATCTGATTCTTGAAGCATATCCAAATCCCATAAATAAAGGGATTTACCTTAACTCATTCTATCTCATATATTCGAATAAATCTTCTCCATATAAGTAGGGATTTTTCCATAAACTAATTATGCTTCACACGCCCAATATATAGCCAAATATACAATTACCATAAATTCTAAAACACTCCAATATTTCGGCTTTGAATTCCGTTAAAACCTTGGCTTAACTTCTGCTGCAGCACCATGTTCCAACATGGTCTGTTCAAAATTAATTCACACAAAATTGCCAATAAAATTCATCCCTTGAATTTACAGTGAGCTATTTAGAGCCTCGTTAATGTGATCATATTCAAGAGTTGAGTCTGTTAATATGAGCACTTGAAGAGCTGCTCATGAAGTTTATTATTAAGGAATATAAATATTACTTGTAATTATAATTAGATTATATTTCCTTTTCCTAGCTTGCATAGGTATTTTGTACTACTATATAATGAACTCTGAGGTCATGAATAAAGACATATCATTACCATTATTTTTATCATGGTATCAGAGCCCATGTTGGGTTATTGGGACGATGTGTGGATCCCCTTTAATTTGGCCCGATATGGGCCGTGGAGTGCTTCCACGTTGGCACGTGAGGGGGCGTGTTGAAAGATATATCTCACGTCGGTTTCTTAAGAACTAAATGACTTACATATAAGGTCTTGGTTTACTTAAGTATTTCTTGGGCATAGAGATTGCTAGAAGACCGGAGGGGATGTTTCTTTCACAAAGGAAATATGCCTTGGACATTTTATCTGATACAGGTTTGTCTGCCTCTAAACCGACTGACTTTCTGATTGAACAGCAACACGATCTGGCGCGTGTTGGTGGCCCGCTTTACCCCGATCCTGAGTAATACAGGCGACTGGTTGGGCGCCTGATATACCTTACCATCACACGTCCTGAGCATAGCTATTCGGTTCACACACTTGCTCAATTCATGAAGTCCCCTTTTGTTCCTCACTGGCAAGCTGCAGTTCGTGTGTTGCAATACTTGAAGAGCCATCCGGGTCAGGGTTTATTTCTCTCTTCCCGTAGTGCGTTACAGTTGACTGCTTACTGTGATTCTGATTGGGCTACTTGCCCTATTACTCGGCGTTCTCTTTCCGGTTACTTTGTGATGATTGGTGATTCTCCTGTTTCTTGGAAGACCAAGAAGCAACCTACAGTTTCTCGATCTTCTGCTGAAGCGGAGTATTGTGTTATGGTTGTTACCTGTTGTGAGTTGTTATGGCTTAGGTCTTTACTGAAAGACTTATGGGTCACGCATACTGCTCCTATGCGTGTGTTCTGTGACAGTCAATATGCTCTTCATATTGCAACAAATCCAGTGTTCCATGAACGTACGAAGCATATTGAAGTTGATTGTCATTTTGTCCGGGATCTTGTGCAGTCTGGTACTATAGTTACTCATCATATCCGCACTACAGATCAACCTGCAGACTTGTTTACCAAAGCTCTCGGACGTAACCAGTTTCATTGATTACTTGGTAAGTTGGGCATTTTTTATCCCAATGCTCCAACTTGAGGGAGGGTATTAAGGAATATAAATATTACTTGCAATTATAATTAGATTATATTTCCTTTTCCTAGCTTGCATAGGTATTTTGTACTATTATATAATGAACCCTGAGGTCATGAATAAAGACAAATCATTACCATTATTTCCAGCATCTATACGTAGGAAATGTTATCTTTTGTAATAGAAGTGAGTTTTGTTAGACATCTGACATGGTCTAGAATCCACCATTTTGAATCTGTCTCTTTAAAGCCTTCTGAATAAAATCCATTTATGTTCGTGAATGTAGCTAAATTGGTGAACCATATTAAATCCGTGTTCCATTTTTCTTAATTTATTTTGTTATCTTAATTTCGGGGGAATTGATTTTCCAACAAGTGGTATAAGAGCCGATGATTCTTGGTTTCGTTCATGATAAAAGGGAGTAACTCTGTTTTATTTTTTCCGGTAAACACTACTGAATAATCTGTTTTTTCCGGTCTGGTTCAGTGTTTGGGGTTAGCTGGGGTTTGATTAATTTCTGGTTTGTTTGAAGTAGTATTTTCATGGTCACTTTAAATAGTCTAAATCGCTTTTTTTAAGTCTGGTTGAAGAATTTGCTTCCATGGTCACTTCTCTTTCTTATGCCATATTAATCTAAGCTCCCATCACAAGATTATTGACATATTTACTTTTTTATACTATTCAATGATTATGTTTGACCGCCAATATCTCTAACTACATATAATAATTTTTGCATACAAATTTAATATTAAGAAAAAATATACGTTAAGATGAATCTAACAATATCTCACATAATATTTTTATTATTAATATATTAATTTATATTTAGTGTCAAAGTTTATTAAATTTGAGTTTAAAAAAAAATAGACCAATATTTATGGAAAGGAGGGAGTATCACTTTCTATGACTAATAATTAGTCTGATTTTCCTTGTCTTCTGATTGAGAAGCGTTGGCCGGTTTTGTTGGCCGGTTTTGATCAATTAAATCTGCTTCTTATTTTCGTGACCGTAGAATCCCAGTTTGTTTAGTCTACGTGACATTGTTTTTCTGTACTAATTGTGGCCATGGCTATATTAGTCCCTGAAGCATAAATAATCTTTTTCGGATTGCTTTTGTTCGGCTTATCCGTTTTCTGTTTTGCCGTCAGTTTTATTTTCTACCTTCAAGAATAGATGTCTTTTGACATGAAAATCAAAAAGTTTACGGGAAGAAACAGTTTCAGTCTGTGGCAAATAAAGATGCGTACTTTACTGAAGCAGCAAGGTTTATGGGCACCGTTGGCTGTGGTGCAATCCAAGAAATCGGAGAATGTTGATGTGGATGTTGATGTGGAGGCTCTGGATGAGAAGGCTCACTCGACAATTGTGTTGTGCCTGGCTAATGATGTTATCATCAAGGTCGCGAGTGAGACAACTTCTGCTGGTATGTGGTCGAAGCTTGAAAGCCTATACTTGAAGTCCTTGACCAACAAGTTGCTTATGAAAAAACGCCTGTTCAGTCTCCGTATGCAAGAAGGTACACCTCTCAGAGATCATTTTGATCAGTTGAACTCAATTTTGTTGGAACTGCGTAATCTTGAGGTTAATGTTAGTGATGAGGATGCTGCTTTAATTCTGTTAGTGTCTTTACCATTATCATATGAGAATTATGTTCAGTATGATGTTGGAAATAAAGATACTTTGACTCTGGAAGAGGTTAGGACATCTCTTCATACCAGAGAGTTGCGCCATAATGTGGTTGGTGCCGATACAGGTAGTCAGACTTCCGCTTTTGTTGTCCATGAAAGTAAAGGACATAGAAATTCTAGTAATAAGGACAACGTTTCAAGCGCCCTACACCCAATGATATTTGCAATTATTATAAGTAGAAGGGGCATTGGAAAAATCATTGTCCAAAGAAGATGAAATCTGGAAGACACCAGGGTTCTACTGATGTTGCAAAAACTGGTAACAATTCTGAAGAGAAGGAGTTGCTCAATAGATTCTTTCCTGGTTGAATTTATTTTGATCTGATACATCTGACATCTGTTTTGTATATTGGATTTTGTGGCGAGGGGGATTTGTTAGGTTGTCTCCTCAAATTCCAATCAGTTGAGGAATTTCAAGAGCCTAAGGGTGAGGAATTCAGAGTTGTGTTAATGGTGAGCTATTTAGAGCCTGGTTAATGTGATCATATTCAAGAGTCTAAGTCTGTTAATGCGAGCAATTGAAGAGCTACTCCTGAACTCTATAAATAGGGAATGTTATCTTTTGTAATAGCAGTGAGTTTTGTTAGGCATTTGACATGGTCTAGAATTCACCATTCTGAGTCTGTCTCTGTAAACCCTTCTGAATAAAATTCATTTCTGTTTGTGGATGTAGTTAAATTGGTGAACTATGTTAAATATTTGTGTTCCGTTTTTCTTACTTTCTTTTGTTATCTTGATCCCGGGGAGATTGATTTCCCAAAACAAACTGATACAATCGAACTTAATCTGAAACTCAATTCTTACTCGAGAGATATTGACTCGAACTTGAATTTGACACAATCAAACTCAACTTGTAATCCGATTCCAACTCAGGAAATATAAACCCGAACCCAAACCCAACACAATTTAATTTAGTCTGTAACCCGAATATTAACCAAAAAAATTGGACCCATCCCAAGCTTAACCCAAACCTGAGTTCAAACCCAAACTCGTAAACTACCTGATAAATCAGTTATATAACTAAAAGAGTTAGAGTGTTTGTGTTGTAATAGGTTACATATTTACCTTAGTCATATGTTGTACATCTGGGTATATATTCCCATCATTCTGTCAATATCACGTATATCATTTATTTCCAAATTATCTCTATCACTTCCTCATTTCATGGTATTAGAGCTTACTCTCTGAATCAAAAAGATTTTTGACTAAAACCCTACCCCACAGCCGTGTATTTCCGTCGCCGCCAACTCAACATGAGCAACACGAAAAACAAGATCAACCCCCCTCCCAGTCAGAATCTCGCCGGCAATAGCAGACCTCCGTCACCAACGATCATGGTTCTCAGCCGCTTCCGCATCCTCTTAATCACTCGTCTCCGTTCTACATTCATCCTTCAGATCATCCGGACATGTCTCTCTATCTGGTTGTTCTCAAGGGTGAAATTACCAGGAATGGACCACCTCAATGAAGAACGCACTCAAGGATAAGCGTAAGTTTGTCTTTATTGGTGGTCGAATTTCTCAAAGCCGATATTGCCTCTGTTGATTTGGATTACTAGTATAGTGTTAACTCAATATTGATCGGATGGGTTGTTCAATCCATTGACTCATCGCTGCGATCTTCTGTAACTTATACCAAAACTATTTTTGAGCTCTGGGGGAGTCTCACCATTGCTTTTCTGTCGGCAATAGCCCTCGTCTTCTCTAGCTTCGTGCAAATTTGGCGAACTGCCGCCAAGGTGGAAAATCTGCCGCCTCTTATTATGGTGCTCTCAAGAATATTTGGGACGAAGTCACAACCTATGTCCTTCTTCAGGCCTGTTTCTGCAGTAACTATTCCTGTAATATCACGACCAAGCTTCAGACTAAATGTGATGTCGAGTGTCTTTATCAATTTCTTTTGGGTCTCGACGACACGTTTAGCACTCTTCCTTCTAGCATCATGGTGCAAGAACCATTGCCCTATCTCAACGGGGTTTATGCTTTGGTTGTTCAGGAGGGATCATCACAAGACACTGATGCACAAACGCAACACCACGTATGATGGTATAGCATTCGCTGCTCAAGCTAAGCCCAGTTTTCTGCTGCGCCATTCAGCTCTATCGGTGCCAAAAAAGTCTGCCATCGACTGTCCATCATGCACTCATTACAGGAAGCTCAACCACGATGTTTCTCGTTGCTGGAAGATTCATGGTGTCCCCGGAGGCTTTGTCCACTGCTCGGTCGGGTGTGAAGCTGGTCGCGGCCATAGAGCTTCGAGTGGTGGTGTCGCCCTCTCAGCCCAACAACAAGCCCATATAGTAGCTTCCGATGCTTTCTCTATTCAAGAGTCATTTTTTCGTGGTTCAAATCTTAGTCCTGAGCATTGGCAGGCTGTTTTTCATATGTACAACTCCATAAACACTCCTTCTGTTGATGCTATTGGTAAGCATTCTTTATGGATTCTTGACACTGATGCCTCTTGTCATATGATGGGTACTCAGGCCTTGCTTTGTGATATTATTGATATTGCACCTGTTCCTATTAAGCTTCCGGACAATCGTGTTGTTATAGCAGTTCAGAATGGTTCTTTGGTTTTCTCTCAGTATGCCAGGATTGACCATGTTCAATATTTGCTGAGTTTGGAATGCAATCTCCTCTCCTTTACTAGGTTGCTTCTCAATGCCAAGTGTTTCGCTTTCTTAACCGATAAGTTATATGTTTTTCAGGAAAGCATTACGAAGACAGTGATTGGTGTGGGTGAGCAGAGTAAAGGTTTTTACTGGTTGCAGTATTTCTTGGCAGCCGCGCATGCCGGTTATGTGTCCAAGTCCGAGCAGTTGTCCTCGACCGAGTTGTGGCACAGAAGGATGGGGCATCCTTCATTTACAGTTTTAGCATATTTACCTTTTTCTTGTGATTCTGTACGGAGTACTACTCCTTGTGAAATATTTTTTCATTAGCCATTTTTTAGTTAAGTTCTAATAAAGCCACAAACTTATTTAAACTTGTGCATTGTGACACTTAAGGTCCATACAAAATCCCTGCTTCTTGTGGTGCTACTTTTTTTTTACTATTGTTTATGATTACTCTCTTTCCACCTGGATTTATTTAGTTAAATCTAATTAAGAAGTTCCACGATTAGTTATGGATTTCTGTGCCCTGACAGTTACTCAGTTTCAAACCTCAGTTTGTCGTTTTTGTTCGGACAATGGTACAGAGTTTTTCGGCCTTAAGGGTTATTTTGCTACACATGGTATTCTTCGCGAGACTTTGTGAGCCTACACTCCTCAGTAGAATGATAGGGTGGAATGTAATCAGCACCATCTCTTGAATGTGGTGCGTATTTTACGGTTTCAAGCTGCTTTTCCAAGCAAGTTTTGGGGGAGAATCTGTGCTTACAGCTTGTTTTCTAATTAGCTGAACTCCTACACTGGTTCTTCAGAATCAGACACCGTTTCATTGCTCTTCAAGAAAGATCTGAAATACTCAGATCTTCGTGTATTTGGCTGTCTCTGTTTTGCCCCGACTCTTCTATGGCCTACAGATAAGTTCGCAGCTTGTGGTCGTAAGTGTTTCTTTATAGGAAACCCTAGTGGCAAGCAAGGTTGGCATCTGTATGATATTGTATCTGAAAAGTTCTTCTTCTCTCGAGATGTGTCATTCTTTGAAAATTAATTTCCATTTCGAGTTCAGCCCTCTTCACTATCATCTACTCCGCCGATTACCTTATCCAGCTATATTTGATGAACTGGATATTCCCTCCTTCGAAGCAAGGGGGAGCGCTTCATCGGAGAACGCTGGTTCATCCTTGGCCGCATCCCCTACGCCGGTGACCTCCACTGTTATGCCCTTTTCTACTGCCGATGTTGGCAAGCGACATCTCCCGACTCGCCAGCAGCAGACACTTGTTCAAATGAGCACGTTCAGGCTGACGTTCGGCGAAGCTCTGGCTAACGAAAACCGAGTGTCCTGCTCAAGGACTTCGTGTGCAACTCCATTCTTCGCCATAATTCCGGACAGGAGGTTTCCGCCTTGTGGTATCCTATTTCCGAGTTTGTGTCCTCTTAGAGGTTTTCTTTAGCACATGCCCATTTTCTAGCGGCTGTCACTTTGGGTTCTGAGCTGGTTCATTTTTCTGATGTTGTACAACATTTTTATTAACGGGAAGCTATGGGCGCCGAGTTGCAAGCTCTTAAGTGTAATTACACTTGGTCTCTCACGTCTCTTCCTCTAGGCAAGAAACTAATCGCCTGTAAGTAGGTCTATCGCATCAATTACAAGTCAAATGGTAACATTGAATATTATAAGGCTCGTCTTGTTGTGCTAGGCAAGCGCCAAGTTGAAGGTATTAATTTTAATGAAACTTCCCGTTGCCAAGATGGTTACGGTTCATACTTTTCTATCTATTGTTGTTGTTCGTAGATGGAAACTGCATCAAACGGATGTCGACAATGCCTTTCTGCATGGTGATCATGATGAGTTGGTCTTTATGACTCCGCTGCTTGGCTACTCCAAGGCGCTACCTGGCCAGGTCTGTCGCCTGCACAAGTCTCTTTATGGTCTCAAACAGGCTCCGCGAAACTGGTTTTCTAAGCTTGTACAGGCTCTTCGTCAGTATGGTTTCAGGCAAAGCTATGCAGACTACTCCTTATTCAGTCTCAACCGAGTTGGTCACTGTCTTCATGTCTTGGCATATGTTGACAAGTTTACTATCGCAGGCAGTAGTTCAACTGCCATCTCTAC
Organism: Rubia yunnanensis; assembly: GCA_037428765.1. Lineage (NCBI taxonomy): Eukaryota > Viridiplantae > Streptophyta > Magnoliopsida > Gentianales > Rubiaceae > Rubia > Rubia yunnanensis. Next base: position 78,834,536 of record CM075065.1, read on the forward strand.
ATTTATGCAGTTTTTGTCATCCTGCTTTCATATGAAAGACCTTGGCACTCTCAAGTATTTTTTGGGCCTCGAAGTTGCACGAAACCCCTTTGGTATTTTCGTTTCTCAGTGAAAGTAGCTCTGGAGGTGGTCGCCGAAGCTGGTCTTCTTGGTACGAAGTCAGTCACTTCGTCAATAGACTTGACGCATAATCTTGACATGGCTACTGGCCCAGATTATGATCATCCCAACCAATATCGCCGTCTGATTGGCAAGTTGGTCTATCTGACTATCACTAGGCCCAAACTCAACTTCGTTGTTCACACTCTATCTCAGTTCATGCAGCAACCAAAGTTGGAGCACTAAACTGCAGCTCTGCGAGTTCTTCACTTCGTCAAAGGTAGCCCGGGTTAAGGTCTATTTCTTTCTCAAAGTAGTAGCTTGGTGCTGAATGCTTATTGTGATTTGGATTAGGCGACCTGTTATATCACTCCTTGCTCTATCACCGGACACTTTATCACTCTAGGTGTGTCGCTGATCTCTTGGAAGACCAAGAAGCAACCCATTGTATCCCGATCACCAGCAAAAGCAGAATATAGAGCTATGGCGAGCGCATGTTGTGAGATTTTATAGCTTTGCTCTCTTGGTATTCGTCATTCGGATCCAGTTCGCCTCTATCGTGATAGTCAGGCTGCTCTTCACATCGCAGCAAACCCAGTCTTTCATGACAAACCAGGCATATCAAGATTGACTGCCATCTTGTTCGTGATCTAGTATCTTCGCGTATCATTTCTACTCATCACTTTCAACTTTGGAACAACCGGTGGACATGTTAACAAAGGCACTAGGAGGAGCATCTTTTCTTCATCTTCGTTCCAAGTTGGGCATTCTCGGCCTTTATGCTCCAACTTGAGGGGGAGTAATAGAGTTACGGTGTTTGTGTTGTAATAGGTTACGTAGTTACCTTAGTCATATCCTGTACATTTGGGTATATATTCCCATCATTCTGTCAATATCAATCATATAATTTATTCCCAACTTATCTCTCTTTTCCTCGTTTCAATAACCGTACACATAAGTGACAGGCGCGGGCGGTCGTCGCGCCCGCGTGCCAAAAGATAATTTATAAGCCCTCAATGCTTACTTTCTACAACTAGGTAGATAGTGGCAAATCGGGGTCGTCCAAAGAGAAGAGGGATCTTCCTAAGCGTCTAAGCACACAATGGTTGATACTAGGCTAGGAGTAAATATATATACACACACTTAAAAGCAAGTAAAAGGGGGGGGGTTGGTTGGTTGGTTTCCTAAGTTAACAATGATAACTAGCAACGTCAAGTGACTATGCTAATCATCAAACGAAACTAAGAAAAGGGGTTTTAAACTACAAAGATAAAATGCCTTGGGGGCAACGGATATCCACTTCCACATCTAATGTAGTTCATCGAATCATTCACACATTCCATCACATAGCATTCATGACCCAACACTCACACACCACATCTAGCAAGTACCACAACACACACATCACAAGGAGTTCTAAGTTCATGCTCATAGATCTTCATGCAAAGGCGCTACGGAATTCGTCACGTTCCTACACCTAAACAATTCAACCACACAAGCACTACCTATGCTCAAACCACTCATGGCACACATGCAGTGAAACACACCGTCAGGAATGCATAAACGCCAAATAACAAATGCTTCAAGAATGAATTTAAATCATCTATTCAATACTTCAACTACTTGTCGTGGAGATTAAACTCCTATCCTTCTTAGTTCGTAGTTTGCGAGAGTGAGTTCGACATCTCTCGTCAAACCTCACCAATGACTCCCGAGTCGCGACCACGACTCAAGGTGTTATTGGTGGCATTTAGCATGAAGGACCAACAAGCTTGGCAATGCCTATGACCACTACACCGTGACTAAGCATTAAACCAATTCATGCAATTACACGAGATTGGATGAACGTACAACGCACATTCATCCACGAGCATATGACTCTCTCGTTTGCTACACAAACGAACATGACGAAGAGTTCAACATCAATCACATTCGTCTAGCACATTGTCAACACACTAACACAATCAAAAGCTCTAATTCACACTCATACATTCCTAACAAGAACAGGGGGGAAATTAACCCAAATCCCCCAAACCCTAGCTAGCAATTCATACAAGCATTCATATCATCAAGCTCTCAACAACATCAATGCAATCAACAATTAACATTCAAAACACAATAAGAGCACAATAGCAAAAACATCAAATAGATAGATAGAAATGAGTTCTTGCTACATAGATAATGGAAGCTTCAATCCTTTGCTCCCAAGAACAATAACTACTCTAGAACAACAACAAAAGACATAATCAAACTAAGAGAAAGCTAAGAAAAGAAAGAAGAAGAAAAACCTACGGTTTGCGCCAAAAAACCAGAGAAAACGCGGGCTGAGCAAAACTGGAGAAGAAGAAGAAAGAGAGTAGTATTTATAGTCGGAAGAAGATAAAGTTGATTTCTGGCCGCCCGTTCGTCGCGACTCGCGACGGTGTTCGTTGCGACTCGCGACGATGTCCCGACTCGCGATGGTGTCGCGACGGTGTCGCGACGGGAGCCAGAGTTCTGCATTGTTTCTTTGTCTTCTTCATAGCCATGATCTTGAAGTCTTCAACGGCTCCAAAAATGGTCTTCAACGGCCTCCGGTCTTCATGTCTTCGAAGTGAGTATCCAAAAGTCTTCGAAAGTATAGTCTTCAATGTCTTCCGGTCTCCGTTGCTTCCGTGTTCTTCCCTTGTCACACAAAATTCACTTAAAAGAGGTAAAAGAGTGCAAAGTTGCTTTTGCCTCTCCTAAGTGAATTTCAAGGTAAAACACAAGCTCTCGATAATAAAAGAGCACAAAAGTGATCCTAAATACTACTAAATAATGCGCCTAAAATGGACACATCAATAAGCAACCCAAAACCGATGCAGTCATAAGAAGTTAACTAGTATTAAATATTAAACCAAGTCAACCTTTTTAATTATGAGTTAAACTAATTACTTTTTTTGGCATACTTATTAGAATTAAGTAGGATTTTTATTTGTTAAAAGTCTACATATATGATTACGTAAATTAAACAGATAACAAATACAGTATGAATACACAAAGTTAAGTTTAAAATGCACAATAACATTTAAGTTTATAAATCTAATGATTAATAGTCAAATAAAGAAAGATGTCTAATTAGAATTATGATTTTGAAATAATAATTATAAAAAGTCGACTTAATATTGATTTCCAAAATCAATTAGCGAAGGAATATAAAAAAACATTTAATAAATTATAACAAAAAGTTACAAGTTACAACGAAAGAAATCCCAATAATAATGCAATTGTAACAATAATATTATTGAAGCATAACCAAAATCAATGTGAATTTAATCGAGCAACACAATAACCCGATCCAAAATGAACCAATCCAAAAGATACTCACACTAGTGGAGAACCTTTGATTAAAAGCACCGATCAAATGCCGTTCCCGAGGAAACACCTTTAATGAGGAGTCGAAAGAGGTTCTGAGTTCGGAACTCCTTCATAAGTCACCTTTTTCATTTTAAGACAAAATCAATTAAAGGCAGAACCCCCTTTAATGGCAATCAATTAAGGACCAGAAGCACTTCGAGTGTAGAAGTGCTATCCCAATTCACTTTTTTATTTATTTTAAAAGTGGTTCTACAACTAGATACACCTTTAATGGGATGATGTTTAGCCTATTACCCCCACCCCCTCCCAAATATTTTTTTCCCTTTATTTTCTCCTCTCTCCCCAGGGTTTCCTCCCGCTTCCTTTTTTTACTTAGTTTTTTTCTAGCCTCCTTTCTCCTCTCTCCCCAGGGTTTCCTCCCACCTCCTTTTTTTACTTAGTTTTTTTCTAGCCTCCTTTCTCCTCTCTCCCCAGGGTTTCCTCCCGCCTCCTTTTTTTTACTTAGTTTTTTCTGGCCTCCTCTCCTTTTTTCTTTCTTCTTGCTGACACCTCCATCTCCTTTTTTTCTTTTCTCTCGCCTCCATCTCCATTGACGCCTCTCTGTGCCAACATTCTCCCTCCGTTCCCACTTCCATCTTCTTGCACCGACGCCTCCCTCCAGTCTCGCCGACGCCGTATCGAACAACACTTCAGATCAAGCCTCACGTTGCCACTGTGTCTTCCGCTCCGCCGTCACGTCTTCCACCACCGTGTCATGTCCTCTACCATTGTGCCATCGTGGGGGCTTGCACCACAGCCTCAGATCGATGCTCCGCTAATGCCATTGTTGGGCTTAACTTTATTTGACGCCTACGCCAACACTGCTTGAGGATTTTCTTTAGATTTAGACTGGGCTTAGGCTTCGGCTTCTGCTTCAAATCCAGCTTTGCTTCCGGCGGCTTTTTTTAGAGGCTCTGAAATAGGTTCCAAATTCACAATCTATTTCGAACTCCCGGACAAAGGAGGTTTTAGAACCGCCTTTGATCGAATCGATCAAAGTCATTACCAAAGAAGGCACCTACAAGGTTTCTTTTCTGGTTCGATAGAACCGCCTTTAATCCCTCATTCCTGCACTAGCTAGTGCCTAATCTAATAATTCCTTTGTTTCACTATGTTCGGCACCATAACTTTATGTGTTGTTCTTTTTTCAAGTTGAAATGTGTGGGGAAGAATTGAGTGAAGAGAGTAAAAAGTTTAATGGGTGGTTGAAAATGATTTACCTTTTGCCATAGAATGAAATGTGACAATCTTATAAAAACATACAAAAAGAGTAAGTTTGCCAAATTTAAGAATTCAGACGGAGTATGCATGAACCATAATAAAAAAATCAGAAATGATCCGTCCATAACATAACTCCAATAAAAAAAAGACACGAAAGTAACTCTGTCCGATCCAATTCAATAATATTCCGACCCGACCCGATCTACCACGAGTATAAAAAATACACGAAAGCAACCCGATTCGACAATAACCTGACCCGACAAGATCGAGGAAAAAACCTGATAGGTTTCAACCGAACAAATGAAAACACGTTTCAACCTTATCTGTTTCAATCGAACTGTTTTCAATCTGACACGATAACCCAAATTGACACTTCTACATTAAAATATCATTCACATTTCATAATTTAATTAAATTTAACAAAGTTACTTTTTAATATTACCGACTGCTTTAGTATATTTATTGGTCTAGTAAACGGGTTTTTCTTTATGATTAACGAAAATATAGTCATCAAGTTTCAACAAAAAAAGAAAACGAAAATATAGTCATCAAGTTGTCAAAGTTTTGGCATAGACCATCTTTCCATAAACTTATGAAAATGCGTAGTTTAATTAGCTAGGTTTGATAACTAGCTAGTCATTTGTGGTTTGATAATTTTCCACGTTATTGTAACTAGCTAGGTTTGATAATCAACTCTCATCTCTCTCAACTCTCATCTCTTTCAACTCTCATCTCTCTCCTCCTCCACCCCCTCTGTAATCATTTTTCTACTGTAGAGACCGGTAACGGCCACATCTCCGCCGTTAACGGCTCTCTCTCACCTTGACGAGAGAGTTGCTCTGTTTACCAGAAACCATGGCTGAAAAACAACAACCACAAATGCTAAATCGTTCATCGCAGCGCTCCAATCGAAAGCCCCGCCACTCCTCTCAGCCCTACCAAACAATCCAGAGATCACCCCAAAATCTGAACATCTCGGAGAACCCGCTTATTTATACTCTGACGATGAAATATCCACACTCTCGGCTCACTATACGAATGCCCTCATGGGTAAGTTCACCAAAGGGAGTTATCTATGGAGTAGCTGGAAGGGGCTTTCAAGACTGTGGGCTTCTCAGGAAAATACCAATTGGGGTCGCTCGACTACAAACATATACTCATCCGCTTTGAACTACCAAACGACTATCAACGCTGTTGGATCAAAGGTTTGTGGAGCTTCAACGGAGTTCACATAAAGATCCTCAAATGGTCACCGGATTTCTCCACACAGAAGGAATTGCCTATCGTCCCCATCTTGTGTACAATCAGGGAAGTTCCCCCTTTACTATTACAATACTTCATCTACAGAGGCTATTGGGAATAGTGTTGGTAATTTCATCAAAAACAATTTAGCAACTGAAATGCTAACTAGACCATCTGCAATCAAGCTCTGTGTTGAGATAGACCTGCAAAAACCCCTAAATCAGTTCATAAGATTAGGCTCTGTCTCAAACAATAGGAAGTATAACATTGAATATGAGGATATACCCATGCACTGCAAAAATTGTGCTAAGTTAGGACACTCACTGAACCAATGTAGAGGCCTAACCCAGACCAACACAGCTCCACAATGGCAACCCACAGGGAACAAGTTTGAGAAGATGCCTAAAATTGTTAATGATCCACAACCTACTAACAGCACCCATCTCAAAGACCAACTACTATATCAAAAAGCCACTTCTAATCCTATACTGCAACCATCCTCCTACATACCCAAGCACCTAGAAAATAACTCTGCTAAGATCATTGCACTGCAAGAAGTCAGTCCAGTAAGTAACACAACACACACACCTCATCCATCTCCAATCCTTGACCTCGCAGACTCACCCCAAGCTGGCCCAATATCACCTACTACAGAGTTGATCAATGCAACAGCACCACCAAGCCATAACAAAACTCACAAGGTCTATGCTCAGGATGATATACAGATAGGGTCCCAAAAACTTTTTACCCACAAGTTCTCTCACACTAATCCTTCGCTTTCTCAACATAGAAAGATGGCAAATAGATTTTCTGTTCTGCAGGACACAGGTGTATCCCCAGAAGCAGAGGAAGAATTGAACCATCCACCACAATAAACACTGCTAGGAGAAATGGAGGAAGAAGGAACTTTCCTGGATGACACAACTACAATACCTGAGCAGGTTAATGTTCAATCTCAATCAACAGGTAACATAAATACTACAGGTAAGTCCAAATCTAGGAAGAACACCTACATGAATCAGTTAAATAAGATGATGTTAAGATCCAATACTAAAAGCCACAAATCAGGTGAACAATGACATACACCACTTCCATTAATTTCCTGGTCTGGAACCTTAGGGGTTTAGAGACTTCAATGCTTAGATTAAAACACATAAGGAAAAATAAAATTGAGCTGTTGTGTATAATAGAGCCAATGCATGATAACAGTGAATGTCACTCCTACATGAAGAAACTCAGTTATTCACATTTCTTACATCTTCAAAAAGGGAAAATATGGTTGTTCTGGAATGACACTCTAAATGTTGCCTTACTGTCCCAGCATGAACAATTTTTACATGCTAAAATTACACATGTCATAACAAAGATTGAAATGGATAATGTTTTTGTCTATGGCCTTAGGAATAGAGAAGGCAGAAAGGTCCTGTGGCATGACCTGAGTCACCTTCCAATTTCAGAAACAATTTTCATAGGTGATTTTAACACAATTTCTTCACTTACAAAATACAGGGGACCTTCCAACCCAAGTCTAGGTAGTATAAGATATTTTAATAATTGGATAACCACAAATGGAATTCAGGAAAGCAATACAGTGGAAAATCTCTATACATGGACTAACTCTAGGTTGAGAAAACCTACTTTCAAAAGACTAGATAGAGGTCTTAGTACCATGCAATGGAATGCTAAATTCTCAGCATCTTGCATTCAAGTACTAAATAGGCAATCCTCAGACCACTCCCCCCTTCTTCTGCAAATCTCATCCACAGTCCCCTCCCAGCCAAAACCCTTCAGATTTCTTAACACATGGTTCAACAGATCAGAATTTATAGAATTGGTTAGGAATAACTGGGCCATACCAAACCCTAACCAAGGAATGCTCAGACTTTATCTTAAACTAATAAGGCTAAAAAAGGTAATTAAGGTCTGGAATAAAGAGTCTTTTGGAAACATTGATTCTAATGTATTAGCTGCTGAAGAAAATTTAAGACTGCAGGAGATAAACTATGACTCCATAGGCACAGATACAGAATTAATTAAACTGAATGAGAAAAAGGCCCTGCTAATTAGAGCTTTAAAAGAAAGATAAATATTTTGGAAGCAGAAATCTAGAACTAACTGGACCAAACTTGGAGATAATAACACAGCTTTCTTTCATAAATCAGTTCAGGAAAAGAACTGCAAGCTACACATCTCAAAAATAAAAAATAGACAAGGTCTCTGGTTAGAAACTCATACTGACATACAGGAGCAGGCAGTGTCTTTTTACTCTGACCTGCTCTCTGAACCTAATTAGCCCAACACTACCATATATTATTCCCACTTTCTCAGCCAAATCCCAGAACTAATATCTCCTCAGGACAATCAGTCTTTGTCCAAACCGGTTTCAGAAGACGAATTAAAAAAAGTGGTAATGAGTTTGAATAGGAATAGTAGCCCAGGCCCTGATGGTTTTACCCCAAAATTTTATGCTAAATGCTGGGATATAATCAAACATGACCTAATAGATGCAGTAAATAATTTCCTCCTAGGCTCATAAATACCAAGAGGAATTAGCAGCACTTGGATATCCTTAATACCCAAAAAACAGACACCCTCCTCCTTTGATGATCATAGACCTATTAGTCTATCAAATGTTGCAAATAAAATCTGTTCTAAGGTGCTAATGGAAAGAATGAAACCATACATGGACAACTTAATTTCCCATAACCAGACAGCTTTCATGAAAAATAGAGACATATCTGATAATGTACTCTAACTCCAGAAAATGATTAAGTTCTTAGACAAGAAAAATAGGATACCAAACTGCATCTTAAAGTTAGACCTTAGAAAAGCTTTTGATAGAGTAAATTGGCAATTTCTGGAAAGGGTTCTTAGTAAATTTGGATTCACAGGGAGTTTTTTAAAAGCTGTAATGAACAACCTATCTCAGGCCTACTTTTCTGTTCTTATAAATGGTAATCCGGTTGGATTTTTCAGAGCTACAAGGGGCATCAAACAAGGTGATCCTCTATCTCCTTTTCTTTTCAACATTTTCTCTGAAGCTTTCTCCAGAAGCTTATCATTTATTTTCATGAATAAAAAGCTCAGTTACTATCAGCTCCCCACTAGTATCACACCTGCATCTCACCTGAGCTATCCTGATGATACTATCATTTTCATGCAAGCATCAAAGTCTAATCTAATCAGAATAAAAGCCTTTTTAGAAACTTTTGAACTAACTTCTGGGCAAAAGATAAACTATGATAAATCTGATTTCTATGTTAGCAAAAGAGCAACAATTGTTAAGATAAATAAGATAAAATCAATCTTAGGGATGAAGAAAGGAATCTTTCCATTTAAATACCTGGGATGTCCAATTTTCAAAGGTAGGACTTTAAATGTATATTTTGAACCTTTGTTGGAAGCTGTAGATAGAAAGCTTCTGAACTGGAAAAATAGGTGGTTAAGTTTGGGAGGCAAAATGGTGCTTATTGAATCTTGTTTATATTCCCTCCCACAGCATATTTGGTCAGTCCTAAAGGCCCCTAAACAGGTAATAAAAGCACTCAAAAAGAAGATGACAAGGTTTTTCTGGGGGGAAACGGATGGAAAATTACACAAAGTGTGGAGGAAATGGACAGACCTGTGTAAACATAAATTCCATAATGGTTTAGGATTTAGATCTGTAAGAGCTATAATTGACTCATGCTCAGCCAAACTATGGTGGAAAAGCCAATTGGGTACAACCATGTGGTCAAAACTGCTATGGGCACTTCCACAGTCCCATAAGAAATCCCATACCTGGAAAATGATATGTAGTATTAACTCCTTTGCAGAAGAAAACTCTCTCATCATACATGGTAAAGGATTGAGTAATTGCTGGAATGCAAACTGGTGCCCAAATGGTCCGCTCTCTAAATATGTTCCACTCTCAGCCCTGTCAACTTTTTACTATCACACCATTGCTGATTTCATCCGAGAAAAAAACCAGATACTGCAGAATATCTCACCTTATCTGGAACATGATACTTTGACTTTCTTGTAGGATACACAGCCTCACACAGACAGGGAAGATAGACTATTATGGAAACTAGAAGATACAGGTAGGTATCTTCTCTTTCAAATCAACATATAGAGGCATTACTCAGCAATCAGGTAATTTTCCAGCACTGCATATATTTGGAACCCTAGACTACCAAAAAATATTTCCATTTTCACATGGAAGCTGTTGAACACCCTCCTTCCTTTTGATGATGTCTTAGTCCAATGTGGTTTTAGCTTAGCCTCGAAATGTCCTGCATGCAATCATCCTGATTCAATAGAGCATTTTTTCACTTCATGCCATTTAGCTCAAGCAGTTTGGGATAATACTTCTGATATTCTGGGGATAAAAATGGATACATTAGACAGCTTAACCCTAAGGTTTTTTGCCTAATGGAACAATACTAAACCCTCTAAGGTGCATAGAGATATTGGTAGAATGTTGCCATCTCTGATATGCTGGTCATTATGGAAAGCAAGAAATTCATTCCTCTATGACAACAAAAAATTTTCACAAGTAATAATTATTAAAGAAGTGAGGGATCTTTTCTTTCTGTCATTCTCAGCTAAACCTGCTCACTCCAATGTGTATCTTACCAGAAGCTATCCTATTTTCTCCCTAATTCCGCCTCTGAGACCACCACCTAAGCCTTCGATATCCATTATCTCTTGGAAAAAGCCTCCACAAAACAGTATAACTGTGAATGTGGATGCATCATGGTCTCCCGACATATCCACAATTGGCCTAATAGCTAGAGACTGGACTGGTAAGCTGTGCCTAATACAATCATTCACTACCATTGCTAGTACACCTTTAGAGGCAGAAATGAAGGCCATCCAGGCATCAGCCAGTTGTTTCCCCAATTTGGACCCCGGATGTTCCTATATAGTGGAATCAGATGCCATGAGCGCGGTGAACATGATAAACAATCCCAGATATGCCAAATGGTCTCTATATGTCTTAGCTTTCCAAATTCACACTGAGCTTAACCAGGCTATTTTAAGACATGTATATAGGGAATGTAATGCAGTTGCTGATGCAATCTCAAAGCATAAACCGACCCACCCTCCCCAACATGACATTAGCATCTCTAACATTCCAGCTTTCATCAGAGGTCTTATCGAAATGGACAAAAATGATTTTCCTTACATCCGAACACATAAGCATGCTGCTAAATAATAGAAACTTTCGAGTTTTTCCTTTCATTTTGTGCAGGGACACACCTTTGAGCTTAGTTTACTTCCACCTCGAGCCTGGAGCGTCGAACACTCAAACTGGGAGCCCTAGAGCCTTTGCACCCTCGAGAAATCAAGCTTTAGTGGCATCGTGTATTGGAACCCTCAAGCTACAGAGAAATCGAGAACTAGACTCATCGTGTATTTGAATCACGGCATTGTATATAGACAATTCTCTTGCTTGAGCCTGGAGCATTGAGCACTCGAGCCTGGGGCTTCGAGCACTCGGGCCTGGGGCTTCGAGCCATGAGCCTGGTGCATCGAGCACTCGAGACTGGAGCATCGAGCACTCAAATCTAGAGCATCGAGCAATCGAGACTTGAGCACAGAGCACTCTTACTTGGAACCTGAAGCATCGAGCATGGAGCATGGAGTACTTGATACGGGAACATCGAGCATTCATGGGAACCTGGAGTATTGAGCATGGAGCATGGAGCACTTGAGATTGGAGCATCGAGCACTCGAGACTGGAACATTGAGCTCTCGACATTGGAGCCTGGAGCATCTAATTTTGGTGCCTAGAGCATCGAGCACTCGAGAATGGAGCATCGAGCACTCGAGAATGGAGCATCGAGCAATCAAGATGGGTTTCCGAGCACTCGACAATAGAGCATCGAGCAATTGAGACAAGTATTCGAGCACTCGAGAATGGAGCATTGAGTAATCGAGATTGGTATTCGAGCACTTAACAATGGAGCATCGAGCACTCAACAATGGAGCATCGAGCACTCGAGACAGGAGCATCAACCACTCAGGAATGGAGCATCGAGCATTGCTGGAGTCTGGATCATCGAGCACTCGAGCCTGGTGCATCGAGCACTCGAATAATTTAGTTTGGAGCATTGACCACTCGACCCTGGAGCATCGAGCACTCGAGCATCGAGTACTCGAGCAGTCGCGCATCGACCACTCGAGCATGTGGTGCATCGATCACTCGAGCACTCAAGTCTGGAACATCGAGCACTCGAGACTGGTGTATCGAGCACTCAAGACTGAAGTACCCGAGACTGGAACATCGACCACTCGAGACCGGAGCAGCGAGCACACGAGACCGACGTACTCGAGACTGGAGACTCGAGACCGCTCCCCATGGAGCATCGAGAACTCGAGACTAGCAACGAGATCTTAAGACTGGAGCATCGAGAATGCGCCCGACAGACCTCGCCCCATGGAGTCCCGACACCATGGAGCCCTCGAATCTTGAAGCCCTCAAACTATGGAGCCCTCGAACACGAGCACAACACCCTTCGAGAACTAAGGCACTCGACAACTATGGACCTCTCGAACATGAGCACACCACCCCTCGACAACTACAACACTTGACATCCAGAACACATCAACCCTCGAGCACACCACCGGACCCCGACCCAGCAAGTTTCAACTCCTTTCAGTTTACATCCACCAGTCCACTACTGTTAGTTTATTCTTTTGAAGGCAACGAGGTTGACTATCGATGTAATATCCCAAACATCTTTGTACATCTTTTGGTTTCTACATAGGTCTGGGGAACCTAATACATATCCCCCACCTTAGGGTGCTTAAAATTTTAAAAAAAAGAAGATAAAAGGTAAAATGTCTTAGTTGCAATATTAAAAAATTATTATGCAACGTGTAGTAGTTATAAAGTTTATAACCGATTCATGCAACCCGAGAATTTTATCTTCATTTCTTCTTATTGTAATTTAATTATTGGTCTTTCCATGACTTATGGAAAGACCGTCTTTCAAAAGATAGACTCCATCAAGTTTTATTTAATAAATTTAATATTAGAGTTAAGTGCTCGTACAACCCTATGTGTTGAGGGTTTGTGCTAATATAACCCTGTGAAGTTGGAAAGTGCTATTGTAATCCTGTGTTTTGGTAGAATGTGCTAATATAACCATGGGGGCCTGAATTTGGCTGGAAATACATGAAATGACTATTATACCCCTGTTTCAAAAAATGTAAAAGGACAATTATGCCTTCAATGTTTATTAACCACAAAATTTTCCCTTTTTTCTTCTCCTTCCTCGATTCCATTTTCTTCTTCTCTTTTCTTCTCCGTCCTCGATTCTTAGTTTATTTGGGTTTCCCGGTAGCGACGACGATGGGATCTCTTCTCCGGCGTATCTCCTCTCCGGTGTAACAGCGGCGGGGCTTGGGTTTTTCGTTGAAACAACACCCGGCTCAGGGTAAGGCTACGGTGACCTCTCTTCGCAAATTAGTATCTCTGGTGGGGCTTGGGCCTGGCTTGGATCTTTTCGCGATGGGGTTTGGGTTGGGCTGGCCGCCGATGCTCGTTGCCCGGTGAGAACGAGTGCTGTGCGGCAACATGATAGGCTCATTTTCCATTATGGTGGGGCTAGGGTTTAATAAGTGGTTTGGGAAGTGCTGTAGGGCTAGGGTTTCCATCGATTGGTGGTGGTGGGGTGGAGCGGCGGCGGTGGTGAAGCGATGGTGGAGTCTTTGTCCGATGTTTAGTTTACATTTGTGTTTATGAGTTTTTCAATTTGCGTTTCTTCATCCAATTTTCTATGTTTGTTTGAGTTTTGATTTGTGATTCTTTGTTGATCAGTGGCCGATGTTGATCGATGATTTGTGATTTTTTGTGTTTCTAGCAGTGGTGGTGGCAACGTGGTAGTGATGGTGGCAGCGCGGTAGTGATGGTGGCAGCGCTGTGGAGCGGCGGTGGCGGCGGTGGTGGTGGAGCGGCGGTAGTGGTGGTGGAGTGGCGGTGGTGGTGGTGGTGGAGCGGCGGCAATGTAGGGGAGGAGCGGTGGCGGCGGCGGCATGGTGGTGGAGCAGCGGTGATGGTGGAGCGACGGTGGTGATGGTGGTGGAGCGGCGGTGGTGGTGGAGTGACGGTGGTGGAGTGACGGTGGTGGTGGTGGTGGTGGAGCGGCGGTGGTGGTGGTGGTGGAGCGGCGGCGGTGGTGGTGGTGGAGCGGCGGTGGTGGTGGTGGTGGAGCGGCGGTGATGGTGGTGGATCTGCAGTGATGGTAGTGGTGGTGGCAGCTCTGTGGTGATGCGGCAGCAATAGTGATGGTGGTGGTGGTGGTGCTTCTGGAGATGAAGAGGAAGAAAACCCTAGGTTATTTTAGTCTATCTCGTTGTAATTTAAATCCTAGGTGTGGTTTAGTCTTTTTAATTTTGGTCAACGCTAGAAATTACTAAGCCAATGCTAGAATAGTGCCAAAAAGTTATATCGACACTTCTGATGTAAAACACAGGGCTACAATAGCACTTTTCAACTTCACATAATTATATTAGCAAAAACCTCCAAAACATATGGTCATATCAGTATTTTGACATTAATATTAAATAGAGTATTTGCTAAGCATTATATGCCGAAATACTGCCCATGTGATAGTTTTATAAGGCTAAACTATTTAAAAAAAAAAAAATCAGAGCTCAACTCAATTCAATTTGTTTCGGTCCAAAAATATAGTCTAAGCTACTAATCGATTCTCTTTAAAACTTTTAGTTGAAAATGATACGCAGCACTGCTTCAAATTTGATACAGAAACTTTAACAACTACAGATCAAAAAATTTGTCGGTAATGTTTTTCCCCTTAATATTTTTAAAGCTTCCTAAATAGTTGTGATCTACTTAGAGATTGATGACATCTAATTATACTCTATAACTTATTCTTAAAAACAACCACTTGGTAGGTCAAAGTGTCACCCCCACACTTAATTCAAGTCAATTACTGTTCATCTACTCCCTCCGCTTCTCTTCCCTTCCGACCGTTACACACCGGCAACGGTAACACAGCCACTGGTAACGGCTCTTTCTCCGCCACTCGGCGGGGGCTCTCCTCCACGCTCGATGGCAACTTCCTCTAACTCCAATCTGCCTCCGCCACCTAAAACATTTGCGGCCGCGGTTCAGACAAAATCACCTCCATTATCATCTCATCTCCCCAATAACCCTGAGCTAATTCCCAAATCCTCCCACCTAGGAGATATTGCTTGTTTATACTCTGAGGAACAAATTGCCACATTATCAGCCCATTACTCCAATGCATTGGTCGGAAAATTTACCAAAGGAAGAATCTCAATGGATCAAATGGAGGTGGCCCTTAAAACTATCGGGTTCGAAGGTAAGTACCAGTTGGGATCGCTTGATTACAAACACATACTAATTCGTTTTGAACAGGTTAACGATTACCAAAGGTGTTGGATGAAAGGCATATGGAACTTCAATGGCGTTTCAATGAAAATGCTCAAGTGGACTCCTGAGTTCTCTACACAAAGAGAATCCCCCATTGTTCCCATTTGGTGTACAATTAGGGAGGTACCACTCTATTACTATAACTCCTCGTCTATTGAAGCTATTGGTAACAATATTGGTAACTTCATAAAGAATGATTATGCCACTGAGATGCTTACTAGGCCATCGGCCATAAAATTCTGTGTTGAAATTGACCTTCTGAAGCCCCTGCCACAATACATTAGGCTTGGTTCAATATCAAACAATAGAAAATACCCAATTGAATTTGAGGATATTCCTCTATATTGTGGACATTGTGCTAAACTGGGACACTCTCTAAGCCAATGTAGGATTAACCCCCAGAATAATAAGGAAAGAACTGAGGAAACAAATAGAATCCATACTCAACCTATCCCTCAATGGCAGGCTACGGGGAAAAAATTTGATTTACCACCATTGCTCACTGATTCACCTACCCATACACATGTCTCTTCTATTGACAAGGTAGTCAATAACCCTGATCCTCTACTGCAACCAGCTCTAACTCCATCAACACCTGTCTCTAATGGTCCTCAGACAATTGAGAGTCCAGATAACACCACCATAAGGTTACTAGATGCCACTGCTAAATCTAAAACTTTTCTGAACACTTATGCAAGAGATGATCTTCATATTGGCTTACACCGTTCTCTTATGATTGAGGCTAATCCTACACTTTCCTTAGGGGGAAAGATGTCCAATAGGTTTTCTGTTTTGCAGGGAGATGACACATATCCTCAGGAACAAGAGGAAACCAGCTGCAGTAAACAGAAAAATCTGGTGCAATCTTCAGAATTGGATTTCGATGAAGAACAAACTCTGGATGAGGGATCTGAGCAGATAGGTAAGTGTGAGCAGCCAGGTAAATCTAAAAACAAAAAGGTGAACTATCTTAGTCAGCTAAACAAAATGTTACTAAGGTCAGCTACAAAAGGTGTTAAATCAGGTGAAATATGATAGGAACAGTCAATATTAATTTTCTGATCTGGAATCTTCGTGGAATGGAATCATCATTGCTTAGGTTATCTCATTTAATCAAAACCAAGAGAATTCAGTTACTATGTATAATAGAACCTATGCATGATAACTCTAAAATACAGGCCTATATGACATCTTTACATTTTACAAACTGTCTAGCTCATCCTAATGGAAAAATTTGGTTAATGTGGACTCATCTACTCACAGTCTCACTGATTACTACCCAGGACCAATTCCTTTTTGTTAGCATATCTCAATTTTCTCAAACTTTTAACATGAATGCTGCTTTTATTTATGCTTTAAGGGATAGGGAAGGTAGGAAAGCTTTGTGGACAGATTTAGAACCTTTGTCCAACAGTGACACTATTTTTATAGGGGATTTTAACACTATTAGGAGTTTAACTGAATACAGAGGACCCTCTAATCCAGCTCTAGGGACCATTAGAGACTTCAATACATGGATTAATTCTAATGGGATTCAAGAAATAAGTACAGTTGGTAATTTATTCACTTGGTGTAATTCTAGGCTAAGAAATCCCACTTCAAAGAGGCTAGATAGGGGACTATGTACACTATCCTGGAGCTCCAAATTTCCATCTTCCTCTATCCAAGTTCTCAATAGACACACCTCAGATCACTCACCTCTCCTCCTTCAGTTATCTAACCTAACATCCTCATATCCCAAACCTTTTAGATTCATCAATGCCTGGTTCCAAAGATCAGAATTCATAAGCTTAATGCAAGATTCTTGGGAAAAGCCTATACAGGAAAATGGTATGATTAAATTTTATCTGAAACTCATTCGGCTAAAAAGAGTCATCAAAACTTGGAACAGAGAATCTTTTGGTAATATTGATGCCAATGTTATACAAGCTGAAGAAGCCTTAAGAATACAAGAATCTGTTTTTGATCAGGATCCTAATGTTAGTGAACTGGTTAAACTTAATCAGAAAAAGGCTAATTTGCAGAAGATTCTAAAGGAAAAAGATAAATTTTGGAAACAAAAGGCAGGTCTTAAATGGTATAAATTAGGAGACAATAATACTGAATTTTTTCATAAGACTGTCCAAGAAAAGAAATCTAGGATGCAGATAAATAAAATAAAAAACTCACATGGTCAATGGATAAATTCTGAACATGATATTCAGAAAGAGGCAATATCTTTTTACTCAGATTTACTAACTGAACCAGATCAGGGTTCAGATGGTACTTTCTCCTCTCATTTTCTGAGCCAAATTCCAGTGATTTTAACTGCTGCAGATAATCATATTCTGAATTCTCCTGTTCTGGAACCTGAATTAAAATTAATTGTTCGGAGTTTAAATAACAGCAGTAGCCCTGGCCCGGATGGATTCACACCAAAGTTTTATAAGAAATGCTGGCCTTTTATTAAGTATGATCTTTTAGAGGCAGTTAATGACTTTATTATAGGATCTAATATTCCTAATGGGATATCTAGCACATGGATTACTCTGATTCCTAAGAAAACAACCCCAGGTCAGTTTGGAGATTTTAGGCCTATTAGTCTATCTAATGTCTCTAACAAAATCTGTTCTAAGGTTCTCATGGAAAGATTAAAACCTTATATGGACTCTTTGATATCTCCTAACCAATCATATTTTTTGAAGAAGAGAGATATCTCTGATAATATACTATATTTACAGGAAATGGTTAGATTCTTGGATAAGAAAAACAGAATTCCTAATTGCATACTGAAACTGGACCTAATGAAAGCTTTTGACAGGGTTAATTGGCATTTTCTTAAGCTGATTTTACTTAAATTTGGTTTCCAAGGGAATTTTCTGAATGCAGTGATGAACAATTTAGCACAAGCAAAATTTTCAGTTCTAATTAATGGGAAACCAGTTGGTTTTTTCCAAGCTACTAGAGGTATTAAACAAGGTGATCCTCTCTCTCCTTTCCTCTTTAATATTTTTACTGAAGCTTTCTCAAGGAGTCTTTCTTATGTTTTCTCTACTGGAAAGCTATCCCATTTCCACTTTCCTGCATCAATATCTGCCATATCTCATTTATTATATGCAGATGATACCATTATTTTCATGCAGGCATCGAAATTAAATCTAATAAGAATTAAGGCCTTTCTAGATGTTTTTGAGGTGACCACAGGACAGAAGTTTAATTTCCAAAAGTCAGAATTCTACTTGAGTAAAAGAGCCACTAACATTAAGATCTCTCAGGTTAAGTCCATTCTAAAAATGAAAAAAGGTTCACTCCCATTTACATACCTTGGTTGTCCAATTTTTAGGGGAAGAACACTAAAAAGGTACTTTCAACCTTTAATGGCAAACCTGGATTCTAAACTTCAAAGTTGGAAAAATAGATGGCTAAGTGCGGGAGGTAAGCTGATCTTAATCAAACATTGTCTCTACTCTCTCCCACAACATATTTGGACAGTTACAAAACCACCAAAAGGGATCATTTCTACCTTTGAAAAAAGAATAGCCAGATTTTTTTGGGGAGAATTTCAAGGAAGAAATAATAAAATCTGGAAAAAATGGAAAGATATTGCAGTTCCAACTGACCAAAATGGACTTGGTTTTAGATCTATCCGAGCTATAATTGATACATGTTCAACTAAAATTTGGTGGAAAAGTCAATTAGGTAACTCCCTTTGGTCAAAACTGATTTGGTCTCTTCCTATATCATACAGGAAATCTGTTACATGGAAAAGAATTGTCCAAATTAACTCATTTGCAGAGCAACACTCAGTAATCATTCATGGGGAGGGTACCTGTAATTTTTGGGTAGCTAACTGGAGCTTTAAGGGGCCTTTGGTTAATTTTATCCCTGAGCATATAGTTCAAGAGATGCCATTTTTAACTGTGGCAGAGTTCATTCATAATAAATCAGTCATACTGCCTCAGATCATGTCTTTCTTGGACCTTGATACTGTGTCTTTTCTTCAGGAATCAATTTTAGTCCCAGGAAGGAAGGACAGACTGGTATGGAAACCTGAACCTTCAGGTAACTTTACTTCTAAATCTACCTACCAAATGCTAACTCAGATGCCAGGTAATTTCCCTGCCCCAAAACTCATTTGGAATAATGCATTGCAAAAAAAGATATCCATCTTTACTTGGAAAATGCTGCAATCATTCTTACCTTTTGATGAGGTACTCATTAAATGTGGTTTCAGCCTAGCCTCAAAATGTCCTGCATGTTTAAATTCTGATTCTATACATCATTTTTTCATTTCATGTCATATTGCTAAAGCTGTTTGGGATAACATGGCTTCATTAGTTAATTTTCAGCTGCAAGACACTCATTCTCTGCCTGAGAGATTCTTTATTTTCTGGAATACTACAGATCTACCCAACTGGAAACATTTTATCTGTAAAATAGCACCTCCTATAATTTGTTGGTCACTTTGGAAAGCTAGGAATAGATTCTTACATGATAATGTACCTTTTCACTCAGACCTGATAGCCAATGAGACTCTCAACCTATTCAAATTGGCTTTCCTAATTACCCCAAGGACATATTTCACCCACTCTTCTATCTCCTTACCTTTCCATCAGTGGATACCTTTCATTAGACCCCCACCTAAGCCTAATATATCAACTATTATGTGGGAGAAACCTCCAGTTGGGTTTTTTAAAATTAACACTGATGCTTCTTGGTATTCTGATAAAGCTGCTGCTGGTATAGTAGCTAGGGACTGCTGTGGTAACTTGATTAACTTATATTCTGAGTCCATCTCTGCTGATTCTCCCATTGAGGCTGAAATGAAAGCCATTTTACTGGCTGTGCAAGCTTTGCCTGGAATTCATTCTAAATGCATTTTAGAAACTGATTGTAAGCAAGCAATCAACATGATAAATTCCCCCTTTTCAGCCAATTGGAAACTCTTTAACTTAGCTTTCAAAATTAATGGACTTATGTGTGGTGCAAAGTTAATTCATGTCTTTAGGGAAGGTAACTCTGTAGCAAATGCGACTGCAAGGTATCATACTTGTCATCTTCAAAGTATTCAGTCTTACAACATTCCTCAGTACATTAAGGGACTTATAATTTTAGACAAAGACCAGGTTCCTCATGTTAGAGCTCACTAGTATTTCTCACTTAGACACGGATGCTACTGATATATATTGCTTTCTCTGGTACTTGCAGAACATGATCCAGCGCATTTGGCTTTCAACCGTTGCACCTTCACTCTTGGCATTCATTGCAATTAATTGGAACAATACTGGACCTCACTCTTGGCATTACATTTTGATCAGTACTGCTCAGATACTGCCTCCTCTTCAGATCAGTTTCATTTCTGATCCACTGCTCAACAATACTGCTGGGATACTGTCCTCCTCTTACTCTAATTTTGGGTTTATATGTTGCCTGGCCGGAGGTGTTAATTAACACGAGGGGTGGAGATTTTCACCTCCGGATCGCAACTTTTCCAATACATTTTGTTAGGTTAATCTTGTATAGGATCTCGATATAGGATTAGTAGGACTTTTGGAGGGCAACTCTGTTGCCCCATCGTAAACTTTGATCTCCTTTTGTACTAATACTTTATCTGAGGAATGGGGATCCTCTAATATAATTCCCCCACCTTCGGGTGATTTCATTAAAAAAAAAATAATTCAAGTCAATTTTATCAAATGTCACCCTTATAGTTAGGCACGTCAACTTATGCATGTCTATTTAATGCTAAACATGAATTTATTCTTCTATTTACATTTATTTGATTAATGAATTTCTTCTACATATATTAATTCAAGAGTTTCTCTCATTAATCTCAACTAATACAATTATTTTATTATAGAGATTAGTAATATAATAAATATTAATAGCTCACTAAAATTATTTAGTTAAAAATAAGTATTTATTCAAACAATATGAATATGTAGTATACTTTAAATATTTTATAAAATTATAATTTAATTTTCTTTGAAAACATCTGCTTACATTGTTTTTTGTATTTTCATTTAAAAGAGATAATTTTATAACTTCAGTTAAGTAATTTTTCATTCATTATCAATTGATATTTATTATTTTTATCACTATATTTTTTAGAGTCCGTCTCTTGAAAGATGATTTTTCCATAAGTTAAGGAAAAACTAAAGTTTAAACAGCAAATTAGAGGAAATGAAAATATATTTTAATTGGGTCATAAAACTTATAACTACTTGCATAATAAATTTTTAATATTGCAACTAAAATATTTTACCTTTTTATTATTCTAATTAAAACTGTCTTTCCATTAACCTATGGATATATGGGGTTTCCCAATACTTTGCCTATTTTTCATAACGTAAAGTATTTTGTACAACAGTTAACACTTTTTTTTACAATACGGATGTATTGACAAAGATCATGTCGATTTTCTTTCATTTCATGTATTATAATATTAATAAATATATTAATTTCTACTATAAACAATGGAACATATGTAGTTTTAGAACTCATTCCTTATTTAAATTATAATTTCTATTATATTATAACTTGACTTTTTTTTTTAATCTGTGCATCGCCACGGGGATCATCTAGTCATTAAGCTATACAGCTAGCCAGCTAGCAACCTTTTGTGCCCTCATAGCATTTACGGCTAGCAAGCCTTCCTATATTTTAAAATTAATAAATAGGAGTAACTTGAACAATTCTCACGGGTAGAAAAGCCTCTATTAAAAGCAATGATGAAAGGTGGTTCCGCATGAAAATTGAAGAACCATCTTTGGAACAAAATTCCAAGTTTGGAAACTATGTGTTTTAGCTCCTCCATCTTTTTAAGGACGGTTATTTTGAAATGAAGTAATTGAAGGCAGTTATGCCTTTGTTTTTTGTAGAATCGCCATTAATGGAAATGAATAGAAGGTTGTGCTGCCAAGGCGACTTTAATAGCTCACTAGTGGAGAAAACTCTATTAAAGGCAGCGTTAGAATGCAGTTCCATTGAATTTTTGAGGATCCGCTTGTGATAAGAGGTTCCGAGTTTGGAACATCTTTATTTCGATTCCTCTCACTAGTGGAGAACAGACCTATTAAAGGCGAATCCGTCGAACCAGAGATGGTCCTGACTTTGATCGCAAACAATCAAAGGCGGTTCCAAAACCACCTTTAATCATACCCGAAAGCAGTTCCGAACTCGAAACTTGAATCGTATGCCATAAAAAAAAGCTGTCGGAAGCCGATAGGTTTTCGGTAACCTCGAATGAACCAAAGAAACACAACAATCAGATCTGGACCTCTTCAAAATGTTAATCGATTCAAAATATACAATATACATATCGATTCCAACACCTTAAAATACAAATCTAGGAGAAGAAAGTATAACCCTTAGAGTGGTGATATCGGTGGAAGCTAGGACGTTGGAGACGCCCGCGATGGTGTTGGAGACACCCACGGTGGCGCTGGAGACGTGCGCGCTGGCATTGGAACACTGGATACGGAGAGGTGGTGCAGGGTGGTGGAGGGGATGTTTGTGGAGGCGGAACTGGAACACAGGAGACGGAGGGGTGGTGGAGGTGGCGCAGTGGCGCTGATGAGGGTGATGGCAAAGGGGATGATTGAAAGGTGGCGGAGGGGCTGATTGAAAGGTGGAGGAGGGGGATGATTGGAGCGTAGGGGTGTGGAAGAGGGAGAGACAGAGGTGAGGAAGAGGGAGATGCAGAGCGTAGGGGTAAAATTTTTCTAAGGGGAGAAACCTAAAATTTTATTTCTATAGTGGGTCAAAATATTACTCAATTAAATAGATCCAAAAGTAGTTCCGAGTTCGGAACTCAATCAAATGCGGTTTTACAAATAGAACCGCCTCAAAAACTGCCTTTGATCACTTTTGAATCGCCTTTAATTGGTCCCAAAAGTATTTATGAGTTTGGAACCTCTTCGGGACCTCAATCAAATGCAGTTCCCCAAGAACCACCTTGGGTTGTTGCCTTTAATCAAGGCTTTTCCATTAGTTTTTCCATTTTAAAGGCAATTTTAACATGAATAAAGGCAGTTCAAATCTGATTAAAGTCGGTTCTTGAGTAACCGTCTTTAATAGACATCGATTAAAGGCTGTTATCACTAAACCGTCTTTAATGGACTTCCTTTAATAGCTATTTTGCCCAACTATTTAGGTCTAGGGTTTTACTTTACTCCTTGTCATTTTTCTCCAAACATGTGTCGCCTCCTCTTTCTTCTTCTTATTTCATTTTCCAGATTCACCTAATCCCTTTTCTCTATTTTTAGACGTCTCTTTCTTCTTTCATTTCCAGATTGTGCTGCCTCTTTCATCAGATGCTTTGCCACCGACTCATCCACCCCTCCCCATCCCTGCACCATCGCACATCTCGATTCCACTGCATGCGTACACCCGCGCCCTTGTCAGCCCCATTGCCACCGACGCCTCCTCCTTCATTGCAACCACACGCCTTCTGATTTTGTTGCTTGGCATTTGAGATTATGTTAATGTTTGAGTTTAGATTTTTCAATTTGAGTTGGAGATTTATAATTCAATTTGAAGTTTGGGATTTGCGTTGAAGTTGCATACAATTTTTATAACTTAATGATTGAGTCTTGGGGTTTTGAATTCGCAGATGTCTGATTGCTAGGTGTGGGATCAGTATTTTGACCCAAAATACCATACCAATCAATTTACCAATCGAACCATGTACCATTTGTACTGAATATGTTGGTAACCGATGATATGGTATGGTACTACCGTACCACACATTTGTGATGGTATGTAATGGTATTGAGAAAATATTGCCATGGTATATTACCGTACCGTACCACACCACAGATGCATCTTTTAAAAATATAACTAATATTACATGAAATGTGAGTAGTTAGGATTTAATCATTCATTAATATTATTACAAACAACAATTCAAATTATGTAGTTTATGTTTTATTTCCAATATGTTGGATATTGATAAAAGTTTAAATATTCTCTTAAATTATATTTCTTGACTTGTGACATTTTTTTAAACATAACAAAAAAAATTTAAATCGTAACTTTATTTTATTTACCATAACTTACTTATTACCGTTCTTAGCTGGATGTTATATTATTTTATTAATATGATTAAGGATATCTAACTTTCTAAAATTAAGATTATACAATAGAAATTTTAATTTTAATTATTTATAATTTATTTTATGAGCAAAAATTATTATATTTTACTTGGTGGTATTTTACTATACAGTACCGATACCAACAAAAGTTTACGTATACCAATATGTTGGTAGCTGAAAGATTTGGTAAGGTATTGGTTATTAAAAATAACATACCAACATTGTTGGTATAATAGTAATATTAGTAAAAGTGATAGTGACCGTACCAAATCCACTCATAATTAATGCCAGAAACTAAATTGGTTTACGGTATTTTTTTTAAACATCCAATACAAGTTCTTTATTCGGAATTGTTTTGGATTACAATTAAAGGTGATTTTAATTTAATTTTAATCATGATGATGTTAGGCGGAGTTGGAGAAAACTAACAGAAAGTACCTTCTATAGTACGGTACGTTGTTTTCACTAAGGTCATGGGCAGTGGTAGAGACCACTATTGGTCTCTTACCAATTATATATATTATTTTTTCCCTTTCTCTTCCACCTCAGCTTAAGAGACCACTTAAGAGACAACCCTTTTTTTTCTCCACAATGGTTAAGAGACCACTATATACTATTCATGGAACCCACTTGATTTTCTCTATCCTACTCATTAATTTGACCATTACATATTATTTTAAATAAATTTGTCCACCAAAAATAAGTTGAATGCAAAATTTAATATAATGTTTAAATATTTAAATATAAATTTGTTTTTTAAAAATATGTTAAATAATTTATTTTTCTCGTTCTTGTCAATACCATGCTTTAGTGTAAAAAAATAAAATGAATTTCAATTTTTTTGAAGAAACTATTAAAACGAAATTAAATAAATAAATACTATGAGAATTCATTTTTTCTATAAAATAATATGGAAAACATAAAAAGTGCGCAAAACCAAATATAACAATAATAAATTTGGACATTACATATTATTTTAAATAAATTTTTCCACCAAAAATAAGATGAATGTAAAATTTAATATAATTATTAAAATGAAATTAAAAATTAAATAATAAGAGA
The DNA here is from genome assembly GCA_037428765.1 of Rubia yunnanensis. Classification (NCBI taxonomy): domain Eukaryota; kingdom Viridiplantae; phylum Streptophyta; class Magnoliopsida; order Gentianales; family Rubiaceae; genus Rubia; species Rubia yunnanensis. The sequence continues at coordinate 78,860,021 of CM075065.1, forward strand.
ATTCCATGTTTTTAAAATTATATAAAAACCATTAAAATTGCAAAAAACAATTATAACAACTATGATTAGTGTTGTGCAAATGGACTAAGCCAATGGCTTCTCCCTTTATTTACTTTTCAGTTCTGTAATTTTATGGCTTGGGAAGGCCTAATATATTTTCCCCCGTCTTAGGATGGTTTATTTTAAAAAAAAAATTATAACAACTATAAAAATACAGAAAATACTAAATAAAATATTGATCTAGTCCGACCAATTATTACAATTTACAAATCAAAATTATATTAAAATTAGAATTCTTAAAAAATAAAAAAAATTGGAAAAAATTCCAAAAAAAAATGATTGGGACCCGTGTCGCCACCAGAATGGGACACATGTCCCATTAAAAAAAAGAAGCAGCGTCCACTGGAGGCTGAGTGGGACACGTGGCCCACTCATGGGGCGACACGTGTCCCACTTTGGTAAAAAAACAAAACGCTGAATATGCCCATGTGCGTGTACAGGCGAGCGATCTCTTAATTGGGCTCTTGCTAAGAGACTCTTGAGTGGTCTCTTAACAAGAGACCACTCAAGAGTCCACCACTATGGTGATTTTCGGTCTCTTATGCGATCTTTTAATTTTAAGAGACCACCACTGCCCATGCCCTAAAGGCTCTAACTTCCGAATTCAAAAGTGGGCCCCGAGGATTGTTACGAAATTGAAACCTTTGCTAAAACCGTATTGAAATTTGGTTTTACCACTTTTTCTAGTACTTACTAGTGTGTTCCAACATGCTTAGTTTAACCAAGTGTAAGATAACGTAAAACGTAAAAGACACACAACTTGGTTACGCAGTTCGGTGTAAACCACCTACATCTGCGGGGCCTGGCCCAGTTCAGAATGAATCCACTAATTAGAAAGATACAATACAGAGTACAGTTTACAAAATAGTTATCTTTACTAACTATGACGTGTGGACTCTGCTAGCTCCCCTAGCTACCGATCTGCCTTGATCAGACTCCCTCTGACCTCGAACTCCGTCGACGCAAGATCTCCTCCTCCCGAGGAATTAAGGTGTACGATTCTGAACTTAGTGCAGCAGGACAGTGTTGGAACACAGTTTATTGGCTCTTGCAAATTTCGTAAGATCTCAAAATCTGGGTGCAGATTTTGATCTGTAAAACCGTGAGTATGCAGCCGTGTTTGTCCCCAATTTATATCCACGAATCAGACTTGAATATTCCTTGATTATCTCCACAATATTCCTATTCCAAATCTAATTCTTGAAGCATATCCAAATCCCATAAATAAAGGGATTTACCTTATCTCAATCTATCCCATATATTCGAATAAATCTTCTCCATATAAGTAGGGATTTTCCATAAAATCAATTATGCTTCACACGCCTAATATATAGTCAAATATACAATTACCATAAATTCCAAAATACTTCAATATTTTGGCTTGAATTCCGTTAAAACCTTCGGCGTAAAACCTGCTCCAGTTCTGCTCCAGCACCATGTTCCAACATGGTCTGTATATCAGTTCACAAATACTTCACACAAAATTGCCAATTAAATAATTCCTTGACTTCACAATCTCCCCCTTTGGCATTTTTGTGGACCCATAATATTTTGGACTGCAATCACATAATCAACTACATTCAACGAGCAGAATAATGATCATAATACCAGAATTCAAATAATGAAAGCCGAAACCCAGAATTCCAGAAATCCAAAAATTATACAACCAAATTGAAAACCAAATATCCAGAATCAAAAATTACTCCCCCTGGGACCACACAGAGGCCAAAGAAACGTCATCACAAAAGCATAAAAAAATTGAACTCTGTCTTTAAAACTCCCCCTGAATTAATCAACCTTCCAGCCTTGATTTTTCTTCTTCCAACCGTGCTTGCTCTGCTTGTAAGGCTGCAATTTGAATCCCTACAGCTCCAAGTCTAGCATTAAAAGCCATCAATCGAGTCTTTTTGTCTGCCGTGGCTGATGATGAGGTTGACCCAGAAGCTGTCCATGGAAGGTCATGTACCTGCCTGAGCCCGAAAGTCTTCTTATTAGGCCGCAAAAACTCAGTGTCCACTATCACATCAGAGACCTGCCCTTTGACTTTGGCACTCTTTGCTAAGGCAGAGATTAGGGCTGGGTAGATGACCGCATCATTCACTTTTGGAGCTGTGGCCTGTCGAACCAAATGTTGCTGAATTAAGAGCCCGAGATTGATTTTCCTCTGTGTTCCAACACAGTAAAGTAGCTTGGCCATCTCCCTAGTCAGTGCGGTGGTGTTGCTTGATGGCAACCAGCAGTGAACAACTATTTGATACAAACCGAAAAATCTGGACATCAAGCATGATGCTTGAGAGTACCCCACTGCTGGTCACTTCCTCTTATATCCCCCAGATATAACCGACAAAATCTCATCATCACTCAACTCCAAATCATCAGGAAATACTCCCCCTATCTCCTGAGTTTTCAGCCCAAACAACGCATTGATTCTAGTAGCAGACACATCTATGATTTTTCCTCGAACATAGACTCTACCAAACTATGGAGAAGGAATATCTAGATTTCCAGGCATGAGATTAGAATATACCTCTAAAACCACCTGCCTATTGTATTGCAGTTGTATTGTGGCTGCCTTTGTCATCCCCATTGCCTTTAAGAAATTTGTGAACCCACTCTCCTGATAAGCCTTCAGGTCCAAAGGTCTTTCAGCAATAAATTTCTTCTCAGAGAAGAAATCTTCCATCTCTGCTCCCTTCTCTTCAAAGTAAGCTGTAGAAAACGCCTGGGAGACAGATGGAGGAGGCAAAATCTTCCTCGGGTTGCTATCCCGTCTCTTCTTACTCCTTTTTGCTGCCTCAGTATTCATGGCAGAGCTAGCCTTCCTTTTTCCTTTTGCCTTCTGGAAAAATTCATCCAGGACCTCGTCACTGGAGTATGTCAGGTTTGGGGCATCCTGTGTTGGAACACTGTCAGCTTTTTCTTCTTCTAAATCAACACCCTGACCTGGCAGATCTTCATCAGCTACTTCAATCTCCTGATTCCCTTCATCATCAGACTGATCAGGGGCTTCATAATTCAAATCTTCTTGAACCTCATCACCCTGTGTACCCCCCAGATCAGCATCAGATTCTTCCTCCATATACACAGATTCTTCCTCCTGTGTTGGAACACTGTCATCATCATCAGACAGTTCAATAATCACAGGTTCTCTCAATTTCTCCATCCTCTTTGCATTCTCCACATCAAAAAATCCAACCTGCAGCTTGTCTCCATACCTTACTGTCTTCATCCTAACTGCTTGTTCCTCATTAATTTCTCTTATCCACACATAACTATGAGCAGTCATACGACAGAAAACATGAAATTTATCTTTCCCTTTACCATTCAGCTGACCGTACATCCCTCTCAGATACTTCACAGTCTTATACTCAATGTCCCAGACATCAGAAAAGTGACCAGACACAATCTCCTTAACTTTCACATGCAAAACTTCCAACTCTTTATCTATGCTTCTGATTTTGCTAAGATCAACATAAACTCTATTTGCTTGCAACCATTCGAAAATATCATCAAAAGATCTAAATTTCATACCATTAATCTTTATCGGAGGAGTATCAGGCCCGAACACCTTCCCATATGGACCCCTGTTCTCGGCTCCGTGATTTTCTTCGCCGATATTGCCGCCAGATTCCTTCCTCTCTATGTTTTCTACACCATTGTCTGACGCATGTGCTTCAAAACTAGGAGTGCTTGTGGTTGCCATTCTTTCTTTGATAACAGTAGAGTTTCGTGAGAGCAAAAGAAAATTTTTGGCAAGGTTTTTGGAGAACAAGAGTTCGGGCCGAGAAGGATAGAATTCGAAAGGGGTTTTAGAGTTTGAATCAACTTTCAACTTTTCATAAACTTGCCTCTTTTCCCGCAAAGAGCCTTTTTAGATTTCCCAAAAATTGTAATGATATCCTTTCCTCTTTTTGTCCCATCAACGAGTTATTCCTATTTTAACTTCCGACACTCCTTACTTAACTACTCCTATTTTGGTAAGTCTTTACTTCCTTCCAGATTTTTTTTTCTTTTTCTAATTTTTGACGTAAATAACAGAAACAAAAATTATTTACACGAAAAAACTAATCAAAGGTAAAAATTACCTCAGATTTGACAAACACCTAAGTGTTGTCGAAGGCTCTCGAAAGTGGTAGCATCAAGTGGCTTTGTAAATATATCAGCAAACTGCTCGTGTGTTGGAACATAGACCACTTCCACTTCTTTTCTTTCCACCAAATCTCGAATAAAATGATGCCTTATGTCAATATGTTTGGTTCTTGAGTGTTGAACTGGATTCTTTGAAATATCAATGGCACTTGTATTGTCACATAAAATCTTCAAAGGTTCTTGATGAATTCCATAATCCTTCAACATTTGTTTCATCCATAGCAGTTGTGCACAACAGTTACCTGCTGCAATATACTCTGCTTCCGCAGTAGATAGAGAGATTGAATTCTGTTTCTTGCTATACCAAGGCACCAAATTTGTTCCAATAAAGAAACATCCACCTGTAGTACTTTTTCGATCATCAGCATTACCAGCCCAATCAGAATCACTGTACCCAATCAACTCTGAATCTTGATTCTTAGAATACCAGACACCATATTCTGAAGTTCCACTTACATATCGAATAACCCTTTTCACGGTAGTAAGATGAGATTCCTTAGGATCAGCTTGAAATCTAGCACATATTCCAACACTGAGACATATATCTGGTCTACTGGCAGTTAGGTATAATAAACTTCCAATCATTCCTCTATATAACTTCTGATCGACTGAAACTCCCTTTTCATCTTTCACCAGCTTATCAGAAACTCCCATAGGGGTTCGAACTGCACGAGCATTACTAAGTCCAAATTTCTGAATCAAGTTCAAGGCATACTTACTTTGATTTATGAACAAACCATCCCGTCCTTGCTTGACTTGTAATCCCAGAAAGTAAGTCAATTCTCCAACCATGCTCATCTCGAATTCAGATTGCATCGTGGTGACAAACTCCTGTACCATAGATGGTGAAGTAGAGCCAAAAACTATGTCATCAACATATATTTGAGCAATTAGAAACTTTGAGGACTTGTCAAGCACAAATAATGTGCGATCTACTCCCTCTCGACGATAACCTTTCTGAAGTAGAAAGGTAGTAAGTCGCTCATACCACGCTCGAGGTGCCTGCTTTAATCCGTATAAGGCCTTCTTGAGACCATATACATGATGCGGATAATGGGGATCTTCAAAACCTTTAGGTTGTTCCACATAAACTTCCTCATTCACCACTCCATTTAAAAATTCACTCTTAACATCCATTTGATACAAAGTAAAGTTCAAAGAGCAGGCAATAGCTAGTAGAATACGGATAGATTCTAACCTGGCAACAGGTGCAAAGGTTTCATCAAAGTCAACACCTTCCACTTGTGTATATCCTTGAGCAACAAGTCTGGCTTTGTTCCTGGTGACTAAGCCACCTGCATCGGACTTGTTCTTTAAGATCCATTTTGTACCAATTACATTAGTGCCTTTTGGACGAGGAGTAAGGTACCAAACATCATTCCTGGTAAACTGGCCGAGTTCATCTTGCATTGCAGCAATCCAATACTCATCAAGTAAAGCTTCCTTATAGGGACACAAAACAGTATAGACCAGCCAGTCGTCGATAATCAACTCGAGGTACTGATCGAGTACTTCTCATGGTGGAGCCAGATTGATTGAGTGTTGGAACATGGTCGTCAGTAGGAGGTGACTGTGTTGGAACATGGTCGTGTGTTGGAACATGGCCATCTTCAGTAGAGTTAGAGTTCTGGTGATCATTTGGTTCAGTAGAATCTGCTGAAGACTTTGCTTTGTCTGAACATTGAGACTGTGTTGGAACATGAGTGTTGGCAGATTCTTCCTCTACAACTTCTGGAGGTTGTTCCTTTTCTGAATCATCCACAATAACATTTATGGATTCCATGAGAGTGTTGGTTCGATGATTAAAAACTCTGTAGGCACGGCTGTTGATGGAATACCCGAGAAATATTCCTGGATCACTTTGATTATCGAATTTTGCCAACTGTTCTCTATCTCTGAGAATATAGCATGTACTTCCGAACACATGAAAATACGAGACGTTTGGTTTCCTGCCCTTCCAGATCTCATAGGTTGTCTTGTCAGTGAATGGTCGAAGATACACTCGGTTGATTGTATAGCACGCCGTATTGATCGCCTCTGCCCACCATTTCTTATGAACATCCTTTTCTGCCAACATAACTCGAGCCATCTCCTGTAGAGTTCTGTTCTTTCTTTCAACAATGCCATTCTGTTGAGGAGTGATAGGAGCCGAAAACTCATGTTGGATTCCTAGCTCATTGCAGAAGGAACTGAATTGTTCATTTTCAAACTCTCTGCCATGATCACTTTGAATTCGGATTATCTTTCCTACAGGACTTCCCTTTTTAGTTTGTAACTTTACTACAAGGCTTCGAAATACCTCAATCGTATCAGATTTCTCTTTCAAGAAGGCTACCCATGTAAATCTGGAGAAGTCATCAACACATACAAAAATATATTTATTTCCTCCTATACTAGGTGTATTAACTGGCCCCATTAAGTCCATATGCAGTAATTCCAGATTTCTAGAAGTAGTTATAAACTGAACTGAAGAATGAGGAGCACGAGTTTGTTTACCTTGTTGACATGGTCCGCACACAATTTCATCCTTGCTAGTCAAGATTGGCATTCCTCGTACAGCTTTCATGTTAGCAATTTTCACCAGTGTTTTATAGTTGATGTGCCCGAGCTTCCTGTGCCAAAGAATTCCTTCATCCTGCTTTGAAAGCATGCATCGAACTTCTTGTTCCAACAAGTAACAATTGTCTAAAGATCGTATTCCAGAAAGAACCTTGTTTTCACCATGCTTTACTACACACTTGTTCTTCTGAAATTCCACTATCATGTTGTCGTCACACAGCTGGCTTATACTAAGCAAGTTTGCTTTTAGATCTTCAACAAATAGTACACTTGTGAGTACTGGAAACCCTTCAATCTTTAATTCGCCTTTTCCAATTACTCTGCTTCTTTTTCCATCACCAAAAGTTACATATCCGCCATCATATGGAGTAATGTTTGTAAGGTATTTTGGAGTCCCAGTCATGTGGCGAGAACAACCACTGTCAAAGTACCAAGAATCACTAGAATAGGCAGATAAAGAAGTGTGTGCCACCAGACACTTACTGGACCTTTTAATAACCCATACCTTCCTGATTTTTGTTTGAGTATCGACTGTGTTGGAACACAGTTGTCTTCCAGTCATTTGATCTCTGATCAGTTTTTTACACTGATGTTCAGCATGACCTTGGTATGTACAGTATCCGCAGATTAGAGGCTTTCTTTGATACGGCTTTCCATACTTCCGTTTTACTTCTCGAATCCTAGCTTTGAGAGTAACTGGTTTTTCGAGGACTTCAGTCTTTATTTCTTCCCTGTATCCAATCCCGTGTCTATCACCAACGGTTCTTCCCATATCCAGAATGTCATCAAGCTTTGCTTTCCCGGAATTTAATTTAGAGATAGTTGCTTCAGATATCTCGGCTCTCTTGATTGATACTATCAATTTCTGACTCAGTTCTTCATTTTGCTTTCGAGTTCTATAATAGTGGATCGTAGTTCCTTTTCACTTTCAATTAGCTTTCCTTTTTCTTCATTCAATTCTTTGTTCTTGTCAGCTACTTGAATCCACATAGCATACATTTGTTCGTATGTGCTATAGATCTCTTCATCACTAACAGATAGATCATCTTCATCACTACGAGCATCGTCCAGATTCTTGTTGGAACATACAGCCTTACCTTTGTTTAGTGTGTTGGAACACTGACCTTCCGATGTATCATGTACCTGTGCTCCAAAAGCTATGTAATTACTCGTAAGTTCTTCTTCATCCTTTTCATTATCTTCATCATCACTCCAAGAGGTGACATATGATCTTCCTTGTTTCTTGCGGGTGTTAGCACATTCAGCCTGAATATGACCAAATCCTTCACATTCTCTGCATTGAATTCGTCCAGCCTGTTTTGGTTCGTTGTTCTGATTCCTCCCGAACTGCATATTTCCTTGTTCAAATCTCATTCCGCGATTATTGTTCGAATCTAGTGGCTTTTGTCTGTTTCCACCAAACCTCTCCTAAGATTTCTTATTAACCACCTTCTTCAGCATCTTTGAGAAATTCTTTGTAATAAGTGCCAGTTTTTCAAACTCATCATCGCTATCAGACTCATGACTTGCCTTGACCGGAGAAACTTTGAACGCTAAATCCTTGGAGATTCTTTTCGTAGATTGCTGGAATGTCATCTCATAAGTTTGTAACGAACCCATCAGTTCATCTAGGCTCATGGTGGCTACGTCTCTTGCTTCCTCTATTGCTGCTACTTTCATTGGAAATCTTTCGGGAAGAGATCGCAATGTCTTTTTCACTAGCTTAGTTTCCTTGTAAACCTTTTCCAGTTGATAAGCCATGTTGGATATATCTCTGAGCTTTCCATTAAATGTAGCAATGGTGTCATCCTCCTCCATTTTTAGTTCTTCAAACTTGGTAGCCAGCATCTGTAATTTAGATTCCCGCACCCGACTGGTTCCTTCATGAACAGTTTATAAAATATCCCATGCTTTCTTTGCATGGTGACATGTAGATATAAGCTTGAACTGATTTTCATCAACAGCAGTGAAGATTGCATTCAGGGCCTTCGAATTTGCCAGTGATTCTTTAAGATCATCTAGATTCCACTTAGCTTTGTCTTTGGGTTTTTGACTCGACTCCCCTTCGACAGCCTTAGAACTTGTGTCAGCATCTTCTGTAGGATGATTCCATTCATTCTCAACATAAAACCACGCCAGTTCATCCAGTGAATTGATAAAGACCCTCATACGTGCCTTCCAATAGTTGTAGTTGTTTCCTTCCAACAGTGGTGGTCGAGAGACTGAAGCTCCTTCTCTTGTCGTCATGGTAAAATCGGATCTCACTTTCCTTGAAACAACCAAGGGAACAATAAGTGACTCAGCTCTAATACCAATTGAAATTTGGTTTTACCACTTTTTCTAGTACTTACTAGTGTGTTCCAACATGCTTAGTTTAACCAAGTGTAAAATAACGTAAAACGTAAAAGACACACAAATTGGTTATGCAGTTCGGTGTAAACCACCTACATCTGCAGGGCCTGGCCCAGTTCAGAATGAATCCACTAATTAGAAAGATACAGTACAAAGTACAGTTTACAAAATAGTTATCTTTACTAACTATGACGTGTGGACTCTGCTAGCTCCCCTAGCTACCGATCTGCCTTGATCAGACTCCCTCTGACCTCGAACTCCGTCGACGCAAGATCTCCTCCTCCCGAGGAATTAAGGTGTACGATTCTGAACTTAGTGCAGCAGGACAGTGTTGGAACACAGTTTATTGGCTCTTGCAAATTTCGTAAGATCTCAAAATCTGGGTGCAGATTTTGATCTGTAAAACCGTGAGTATGCAGCCGTGTTTGTCCCCAATTTATATCCACGAATCAGACTTGAATATTCCTTGATTATCTCCACAATATTCCTATTCCAAATCTAATTCTTGAAGCATATCCAAATCCCATAAATAAAGGGATTTACCTTATCTCAATCTATCTCATATATTCGAATAAATCTTCTCCATATAAGTAGGGATTTTCCATAAAACCAATTATGCTTCACACGCCTAATATATAGCCAAATATACAATTACCATAAATTCCAAAATACTTCAATATTTCGGCTTGAATTCCGTTAAAACCTTCGGCGTAAAACCTGCTCCAGTTCTACTCCAGCACCATGTTCCAACATGGTCTGTATATCAGTTCACAAATACTTCACACAAAATTGCCAAATAAATAATTCCTTGACTTTACACGTATGTTTGATAACATTGTAGAAGTTGAACATAATACTCCCCCGTTTTATTAAGAGTGACACACTTGCCTTATAGAGATATTTTTTTAAATGACACACTTTTTATTTTTGACAAGATTCCTACAATCTCATCCACTCATTCAACTTTTTATTTTTGACACTCAATTTCAACCTTTCATTTTCTTCACATTCATCCAAGAGGTTAAACCTATTATGCAATGAAACAGAGGGAGTACATGAACATAATTTATTAAAGATATGCAAAAGGCGATCAAATTGCTAAAGCCATAAAAGCTGATATTTTAAGAAAAATTTAAAAGTATTTTGAATCGCAATACCTCCACCTTTTGTAATTGCTAACTGACCAAATATTCAAAGAGTTCTTTAAAAACTCTATCAAAAGTGTTATTCTTTCGGCATCATTAATTACTGAACTATTGCATTCCATAATTAGTGTGCTATTTTCTAGTTTTTATTTGAAATATATGTGTTTACTCATGGTACAAGTTGCTCATCCATTAATTTGTTCGCATAAATAATTGATTTAGCTATACCACGATAATAGCTAGTTATTAGTTTGTTGGCATTCAAAAATTGACTTTTAAGTCATTAAGTAGGCACGAGAGATATTATTTACTTTGACTGCGTGTACTGATGATTAAGACGCATTCACATATATATTTTTTAAAAGTGAAATCATCACGAGGGTTTTTATGGTTCTCATCCCTTCTTTATTAACCTTAATTTTGCATAATATGCAATTACAATGTATGATGTGGGATAAATTATTTACACTGAGCCACTAAATAAATATTACAATTCTAATCTAAAGGCTCAGTGGCTAAAAGAGAAATACACAATGGCACTAAGTGATGCTAACAAACTAAAACCAAGGTCTTGTGTCAATGAGAAGAGCACCAAAGATAAGTGGTTGTCGTTGCGTAGCCATAGGGTAGCCACAAAAGTCTCTACCCAAGACTACCGTCAAGTCAATCCTAGTGAAGTATCAAATAAAAAGCACGCAAAATGATTCATCCCCTTCTGATCAAACATCTAAAGCAATCAAAACGAAATAAATGAAGCTCTCTAACTAAAGAACTGATATGTCTCCATTATTCCCGTAAATCCCATTTGCCTAAAATAGGAGACTAAAACCAGCCATTTTGATTGCCAAAAATATTTTTCATCGATGTATAGAAGTCATTTATAATGCGTTGAATAATCTCTAACTTGACCCCAAGGGGCTATGAAGACCAATTAAATGGCTTGAACCCAAGGACCAAAGTCTACAAATCTGATATTGAATCCTCAGAAAAACGATATCGCCAATAGTCCGTTGTTTTAACAACTTCGACTTGGATTTCTCCTCACCGTCTCTTTGGATATCAAATTTAAAGTCAATCAATTTTTATCGGCTTAGGCTGCCAAAAAAAAACATTGACAGAGACTATTCTTACCGATATCTAAATCAAAAAACCTTTTTAATTGCAGCACTTTGTAATGAATATAAAAAGGAAACTAAATAAAGGAAAAATGATAAAAATATAAAAGTACAGAAATAAAAACTTCCCACCCCGAAAAGGAAAAATATAAAAAGCAAAATAATAAAATAAAAGGAAAGAAATACCCATCGTAGCCGGTGTTCGCTAGAAAAAGCTATTGGTAACTGTTAGGATAAATCAGATTACTGATTAGATTATGATTTATTATGATTAGAATTTTTCCCTATTACACCGGTATTGTACTCTCTATATATTCAGTTATCAATAATATAATTCCTTACGATAAATTATTCCCTCATGGTATCATAGCCTCTTCTGATCCAAAACCTAAAAACATAAAATTCTCGTCATCGTCGGTTGCTAGCGGCTCCTCTTACAACAGATCCGTCTCGCGCTCCCCCTCTGCGCTTCGCTCTGAGCGGCTCCCCTCCGGACGCACACGTCTCTTCTCTGACGCACGCGGCTCCTCTCCGACGAACGCGGCTCCCCTTTGCACACGGCTCCGCCCCCCTCTGGTGTTTTTCCTCTCAATTATGGCTCAAGAAAAACTCTCGTACAACACGCTGCTCTAGATGATGCAAATCAAACTCACTCCATCAAATTATCTTCACTAGAAGTGTCAAGCAGGTTATGTCCTTCATTCTCAAGGTCTGTACGGTTTCATTGATGGCACTTGACCTCGTCCCACTCTCCTACCACCACCACCACCACCGTAGACCTTGTCATTTGCTGCCGTAGTCTCAGCTCCTTTGCGTGGCAACAAGGTTGATCTCCAGGAGGCTTATTTGCAAGCAAAATAATTGTATGATCAATAGGTTGATGAAGATCAATGTCTCAGCAGTCTCCTATTTTCCTCTCTCACCGCTGAAGTTCTCGCGGAACTCCCAGATTGTGCCACTTCCAAAGATATCTGGGATAATCTTGCTCTCATCTATTAGAATAGCAGTGCCTCCACCATTCTGCGTCTTCGCGCAGATGCGCATGTTATTTGTAAGTCTGTTATTGTTCATGAACTTTATCTCAAATTTAAGGAGATTTTTGAACAATTGTCTTTCATGGGTAATCCGATTTCAAATGTTGATCAAATTGTATGGTTCTTGACTGCTCTTGGCCCTGAGTATAAATATTTTTCTGCTCCATTGATTAATGCTATTCCAACTCCGCTTTATGCGGATGTTCTTGCCAGTGCCAAAAATCACGAGGCCTTTTTGATAACTTTACGGGGATAATCAAGACCAGTTGCGGGACAGGTTGCGTTCCAGACCAGCGACGCACCTCAAGCCGGCATATGAGATCATATGCCAACTCGAGGTAGCCACGTGGCCTTCCCGTGGTGGATGCAGCAGTCCCTTCGGTGGCAGGCGTGATGGCAGTCCTTTTTTGGTTCTCAGGCGGTTGGTCCGGTCCCTCTCGGTCGTCCTCACTGTTCATATTGCGGACGCTCGGTCACTATGATGCGACGTGTTACCAGATGCAGGCACAGATTGGTCATCCGCCAAGCACTCATTTGGCAGAAAATCACCACTCTTCTCAGCAGTCCGATACTTCTTCTCGTCTGTCAGATTGGTACCTTGATTCCGGTGCTACCAGCCATATGGCAACTTCCACCTCAGGCCTAGACATTTCACTCCTTATACTAGTAAATCTTGTGTTCTTGTTAGTAATGGTGCTCCAGTTATGATATCTCATATTGGTGGTTCTAAAGTTTCTGAGACCTTGCATTTGTCTGGTGTTTTTGTTGTGCCTGATATTGCTAAGAATTTACTGTCTATTAGCCAGTTAACCAGAGATATGGGTGTCCTAATTACATTTGATGACCAAAATTTTGTCATTCAGAACAAAGTAACCAAGACCGTCGTGGGTCGGGGGAACAGTGAGGATGGATTGTACGTTTTGGACAGGGGAGATACACCATTTGTTTCAGTTTTACAGCAGAATAAGAGTCGAGCTTCATATGAATTGTGGCATGCGCGCCTAGGTCATGTTCCTAGTGCAGTGATTACTAGTTTACATAACTATGGTTTACTTTTAGTTTATTCTTTGTTGCCTAAATCGTATACCTGCGCCCCCTGTGTTATGGCAAAAGGTCAACGGTTGGCGTTTGTTGAAAACCCTAAACATGCTGAGAATGTTCTTGATTTAATACATTGTGATTTGTGGGGGCCTTCCCCGGTTTTATCTACAAATAGTTTTTCGTATTATGCATTATTTGTGGATGATTTTTCGAGGTTCACTTGGCTGTACCCCCTTCGTCACAAATCAGATTTTGTTAACACTTTATCTGCAGTTTGAGGCACTTGTTGAGAATCAACTTTTAGCAAAAAAAAAATAAAATTCAAAGTGATGGTGGCACTGGATTTTCGAATACCAGACTCAGATCACACTTTGATGTGAAAGGTATTCATCACCAGGTTTCTTGTTCGGCCACTCCGGAACAGAATGGGCGCACTGAACGCAAGCATCACCATGTTGTTGAAATGGGTCTCACAATACTTTTTCACTCACATCTTCTGATTTCTCGTTGGGATGATGTGTTCACCACTGTTGCCTACATTATCAATTGTTTTCCTACTTCATTTATGCAGGGATTGACTCCTTATGGTCTTCTTTATCATCGGGATCCTATCTATTGTAACTTTCATCCTTTTGGCTGCCAGGTTTTTTCTTTTGTTCGTCCCTTTGCTGATCATAAGCTATCTCCCCGTAGTATTCCATGCATATTTATCAGTTACAACTCACAATATAAGGTGTTTCAGTGTCTCAACCCTTCCACTAGAAAGGTTCACGGTACTCACCATGCTCGGTTTGATGAGGCTTATTTTCCTCCTGCTCCAGCATCGGGAATTGGGTTTCCCTCATCAGGTTTGAATGTCTCAGCCTTTACTGATCTGGATCATGGAACAATGCCGTTACTAGCCTTTGCTCCATCCTCAACTCAATTTTGGTTTCCTGCTGATGAGCCAGCTAACCCAGATGCTCCTCAAGCTGATCCGTGTCCGTCGTCCCATCTTGCATCCAACCGCAGTGGCTCCTTGCCCGCGCCTAATCACGATCACAACAATGGTCTCTTGCCCGCGCCCAATCAAAGTGGTCTCTTGCCCGCACCTAGCTATGATGACTCGTGCTTAGCATCCATGGGCTCAGGCGCTCCGGTCAGCCATGACCATGGATGGCCATGGCCACATCATGCTACAGACGGATGGCCATAGCCACGACCTGCCACAGACAGATGGCCACAGCCACGGACGACCATGACTTGCCATAGCTGGCCTCCTCGGTCATGGCCACAAACGGTCTCCTTCCCGCCTCGGCCACGACCACAGACAGTCACGGCTCCTCCGTTTCAGCCATGTTCCAGGTTTCTCCATATCCAGCACATTCTCGCATGGTTACGCGGTCTTCCACCGGAGTTATTCAGCATCGAGATTATTTAGATATTCATACTCATGGTCTTCTTGTGGCTCTTCTTGCTCAGAAAGAACCGACTGATTATTGTTCCGCAAAACAAGATCCTTTTTGGCTTTCTGCTATGGATGAGGAGATGACCGCTCTTCGTGGTCAGCACACTTGGGATCACGTTCCACGCCCTTCAGTTGTCAACATTGTTGGGTCTAAATGGGTTTATCGGCTGAAGTACAGACTTGATGGTTCGATTGATCGCCATAAGGCACGTTTGGTAGCTCAGGGCCTCTCTTAGATTCCTGGTTTTAATTTTGACCATATTTTCAACCCTGTGGTTAAAGCATCTACAGTTCAGACAGTTCTTGCTATTACTACTATGCGTGCTTGGTCTCTACATCAGCTGGATGTTAAGAATTCCTTTCTTAACGGTGTTCTTGATTCTCCAGTTTTAATGGTTCAACCCGTTGGTTATAAGGATCCCACTCATCCGGACTATGTTTGTCGTCTACAGAAGGCCATTTATTGTCTGAAGCAGGTGCCTCGAGCATGGTTTCAGTGTTTCAGTGCTTATCTTTTGAAGCTTGGGCTTCGTTGCAGTTCTTCTGATACTTCATTATTTATGTTGTCTTGTGACTTGTCATTGTTGTATCTTTTGGTCTATGTTGATGATATCATTTTGACTGGGAATGATTCCACTCTTATTTGGCAGTTTATTTATTGCACCCATCAGGAGTTTTCCATCAAACATTTGGGTGACTTACACTACTTTCTTGGCTTGGAGGTCATACCCACTGCCTCGGGACTTCTTCTGGGACATGCAAAATATGTTCGGGACATTCTTTCTCGAGCTGGTATGTTAGATGCAGTGCCAATCTTTACGCCATTTCTATCGAATTCTCAGCTTCACAGCAGTACGAGTTCACAGTTCAAGAATCCAACGTTGTATCGTTATTTGGTTGGTGCTCTCTATTATCTAACCATCACTCGTTCGGACTTAGCATTTGCAGTTAAAATTGTCAGTCAATATCTTCAGGACCCTCGGGAAGATCATATTTTGGCTGTCACTCAGATTCCCCGCTATGTTCGGGGGACCCTACATTTTGGTCTCAATTTTCGTGCAGCTTCTTCTCCGGAGGTGCTCGGTTATTCTGATGCCGACTGGGCCAAGTGTTTGGAGACCCATCGCTCTACTTATGGCTATGATGTCTTCTTAGGTGGTAACTTGGTTTCTTGGAGTGCGAAAAATATCACACTGTGTCTAGGTCCAACACCGAGTCGGAGTATCGTGCTTTGGCCAACAGGGCGTTTGAGGTCATCTAGATGACTCATTTGCTTCGTGATCTTCATGTTCCTCTTTTTGGTGCGCCTCTTCTGCTTTGTAACAACAATAGTGCCATGCTCTTTGCTCAGAATCCTGTGGCGCATAAGCGGGCTAAGCACATTTACATTGATTATTATTTTGTTTGCGAGTTGGTTTCTTCGGCCAAGCTTCATATTGCTCATGTTCCTAAATCTCTGCAGGTTACAAATATCTTCACTAAGGATCTTTCTCGTCCCTTGTTTGAGTTCTTTAGGTCCAAGCTTTGTGTCTCTAAGAATCCGACGCTTCGCTTGAGAGCAGTGTTAGGATAAATCAGATTACTGATTAGATTATGATTTATTATTATTTGAGTTCTTTTCTTATTACACCTCTATTGTAGTCTCTATATATTCAGTTATCCGCAGTACAATTCCTTATAGAAAATCATTCTCTCAGTAACCTTTGGAATCTCCAGAAATTCTTGCAACCATATTTGAACCAAGAAATTGCCCCTGTTACTGTTGAGGATAAAATTGTGGAAAATGCCGCCATCGCGCCATTAAATAAATTGAGATATCCAGTCCTGCTGCATGTCTTCTTCATTAAAAAATGTCCAGCTTTGAAAAGTCTGCTTGTGTCCATGCTGAGTTGACTAGACCCGAGTTGACTCAGACTCAAGTTGAATCAAATCTAAATTGACTCAGCTACGACCATGAGTCGAGTAGAACATTAATCGTGAGTCTGAGACGTTGTTCGTTACAACCCCTCAACCACCGTAGCCACGACTCAGTGGAGATCAGAATTATCTTGAGCCAAACTAGAGCCGGCTTGAGTCACCGGAAACCTTCCAGATCCACTGTGAGTTGAGTAAACTCTCGGCCGAAGAGCCCAAAACTTCAACCCAAATCTAAGACTCCAGCGAAACTAACCCAGAGCATGACCCTGTTGTGACGACCCCGCCATTAGATCTTGAGCACAAAAATGACGCCGAGCCTGCAAAACATTGAAAATGCCAGAGAAACCTACACGTGCCAGCGATCCTGCAAGCTGTCGAAAACGTCGGCAAAACAATACACCGAAAAAGCCAGCGGATGTGAATCTAAAATCCGAAGACTCGTCATTGGCTAAAACATTAGTCTCCAGGAGAAGATGATACGAGGGGTAGGGATGTTGGGGAGGGTGGGATTGAGGTGGGGGCGCCACCAGAAATGGTGGTCTGCAGCGGTGGCGGCCCCTTAGAGTTTCT
The DNA here is from genome assembly GCA_037428765.1 of Rubia yunnanensis. Lineage (NCBI taxonomy): Eukaryota > Viridiplantae > Streptophyta > Magnoliopsida > Gentianales > Rubiaceae > Rubia > Rubia yunnanensis. The sequence goes on from CM075065.1 coordinate 78,877,410, forward strand.
AAAGAAAAAGCTAGGATTTTTAGTGAGAGTTAAGAGCTTTTTGAGTTTAGAGAGGAGAACTTTTTTCTGCATTCATATGATTTATAAATTACACAAACTACATGCCCGCGCAATTTAAATTAACTGAACGAATCTATTAAAAAATATATTTTATTTATAAAATTATTTAAAAATAATTTTGTTTACAATTTATTGATAAATAAAAATTATTTTATATTTATATGAAAATAATATATGTACTTTATAAAAAATAAAATTTATAAAAAATATTATCAATTATAAGCACTATATTCATAAACTATGATCTATCTATTCATAATTAATTATTATGTAATAAAATTTAATGAATTATATTTTTATCTAATAAGAAAATAGTAAAAATATTCTTATTTAGAAATAGAATGAAATAAATGTAAATTTTCTTTATTAATTGAATATTTTGCAACTAAGTAAAATATGATACTCCCTCTGTTTCATTATATTTGGCACCATAGGTTTATGTTTTTTTTTGTAAGTTGAAATGTGTGGAGTAAATTGAGTGAGGAGAGTAAAAAGTTAATGAGTGGTTGAGAATGATGTACTTTTTGCCTTGAAAGGAAATGTGACAAACTGAGAAAAACATACAAATATGGTAAGTGTGCCAAACTTAAGAAAATAGAGGAAGTATAATTTTAATTTAAAATATATAATTTTATTTACTATTCAAATATAATACGATTTTAAAGAATTTTCATTTTATTTAAATAAATTGTATTTTCTTAGCTATTTTGATTTAAATAGTTGAATAAAAGATTTATTTTATAATTAATAAGAATAATAACAACTGTATTAAATCAATTAATTTACAAGTTTCAATAACATACCACTAACTCCTAGAAGTCGAATTGTGGTGTTCGGGTGGTACTGGTGGGCATGGCGATCGAGTATTAGTCCAAGTGGATTCAATCAGCATTTTTTTTGGTTTTTTACATTTATGTTCTAGTGATGTTTTTTATATGCTTCCTCTGTCTCAGGTCAAATTTTACAGAATCTTTTTTACGGTTATCAAGAAGAATGTTTGACGGTTAGTAAGTTTAACTACGTATAATAACGGTAAATAAAAAGTTGATATTTAGAAATCACTTGTAATGACGAATACAACAATATCACATACAATAATATTATTAGTTATATATTTATTCAAATATGTGGTCAAAGTTGGCCAGTGATTAGTGTCAAATAGTAAAGTATGAAGTTTGAACTGGGACAAATGGAGTATATAATTGGGTAAACTAAAAGTCAATCTTTTATATCAAAGCATTAATTTGGAATGTCTTTTATGTCCGAATCAGAAGATATATGAACACTTTGGTCATTTTGAAAGGTTTCTTGCAATTTTAATCTATCCACTTTGGTCTGGCTAGTTACACCGATTCATTTCAGTCTTCCAAATTAATTCTTTTAGAGTCTTTCGTACACAAACAGAAGGATTTATATACACCAACGAAACAATATTTTTGTGACAATAAACAATCCGGTTAAGTTTCTTAGTTTAGTAGGGTGATGAGACAAGTTAAATGGAGACGAACCTGATCTTTAGTAGAAGAACAGTGAATGTTTTCATTACTAAACTACCATTTTGTTGATTAGGAAGTTATAGTAAAATATTTTTTTTAATCTAATTGGCTTATCTCCCTAGCAAGATCGTAACTTGGCAAGGAGGAATGCTAAGTCTAATACTTGCAACTGTGATAGGTTCAAGTTTTCTCTGTAAAGTCAAGATTTGTTTAATTGGAAAATTGTGGGAATTATGCAAATATGGAAGTATTATGTTGTAAGATCAAAGGAGATTTACAATATATGGAAGGTTAAGTTGAATCCAAGAAGAGTTATATTTTGTTTAATGGATTTGATTGCAAAATTCCTATATTTATGAGATTGAATTAAATTTATGGAATTAGAATATTTGGTTATGGTTAAGATATGGACGAGATAATCTAATTCCTTACTTCAAGGGATTAGATTTGGCAATTCCTATCTCCAAGAGATTTGATTGTTATCAGAATATTTTGTGGAGAAGGAATTCCATTCACACTAGACTTTGATGCATACGACCATTTTTAATAGAAGACATTCTGGCTGAGTTACTTAAGCTTCAATTGAAGAAAATCTGCATTCAAGTTTTCAAGAATTCAGAGAAGTAACCAAGAGCTTTGAGTCTATGTTCCAACATGATCAAAATCATTCGATCAAAGTTCATAATTGTATGCCTTAATCCCTCGGGAGGAGGAGATCCAGCATCGATGAGTTTTGAGGTCAGGGGGAGTTTGATAAAGGTGGATTTGTAGCTAGGGGAGCTAGTATAATCCACATGTTGTTATTAGATAAGATAAGTATAATTATATGGTGTACTTTGTACTATATTTCTGATTAGTGGATTCATTCTGAACTGGGTCATGCCCCGCAGATATATGTGAATTTCACCTAACTGTATAACCAAGTCTTGTGTCTTTATGCTTTACTTTATCGCATACTTGGTTAGATAGGTTATGTTGGAACATGGTAATAATACTTGAATTAATTAGGTAAAACTAATTTTTAATTGGTATCATAGCCGAGTCACATACTCTTACCTTTGTTTTGTCATGTAAGTGTGATCCAGTTTTACCATGGCAACCAAAGAAGAAGCTTCAGTGTCTCGGCCTCCACTGTTGGAAGGAACAAATTACAATAACTGGAAAACACGCATGGACATTTTTATAAACTCATGTGATGAACTTGCATGGTATTTCATTGAAACAGAATTAAGTCATCCTACTGAAGATGTTGAATCTAGCTCAAAGGAGAAAGAAAGAGAGACAAGTACAAAGAAACAAAAGCTTAAAGATAAGTCAACTTGGACACCAGATGAACTAAAAGCTTCAATGGAAAACTCCAAGGCCTTAAATGTGGTTTTCACGGCAGTGGATGAAACCAGTTCAAACTCATCTCAACGTGTTATCAGGCAAAGAAAGCATGGGATATACTACAAACAATGCATTGAGGAACAATTGGAGTACGTGAATCCAAGCTACAAATGTTGGCCATACAATTCAAAGAACTGAAGATAAAGGAAGATGAGACGATTGTTGTGTTCAATGGAAAGCTAAGAGATATCTTCAATATGGTGTATCAACTCGGCAAAAATTACAAGGAGGAAAAATTGGTGAAGAAAACTCTGAGATCTCTTCCTCAAGGATTTTTGATGAAAGTATCAGTTATTGAAGAAGCAAGAGATGTGACTAATATGACAATAGATGAATTGATGGGATCATTGCAGACATATGAGATGACACTTTAACAACCCACAAAGAAAACACATAAAGAACCGGCCTTCAAAGCCCATTCCTCAAAGAATGATCATGAAGGCGATAGCAATGATGGAATGGAATAACTTGCTCTTATTACTAAGAATTTCTCAAGAATGCTGAAAAAGTGGTGAATAAAAAATCACTGGAAAGATCTGTTGGAAATAGACCTTGTCCTCAAGAGTTTGGTAATAATCGAGGATCATGAATGGAGAGAAACAACCAGTAGTTACAAAGAAATAGTGAAGCCAAACAGCCAATCAGACTCAATGCCGAGAATGTGAAAGACGTGGACACATCCAGACTGAATGTGCTAATACATGGAAAAAACAAGGGAGATCAAATGTAACTTCATGGGGTGAAGATGAAGAAGAGGAGGAAGAGGAACTCACTAGCAACTATGTAGCATTCGGAGCAAAGATTCATGATATAATTGAAACTGGAAGTGTATGTTCCAATATTGAGATGACAGAGAAACCTGTACGTTCCAACACGGAAAAGCTCAGTGATTCTTCAATTGATGATGATGGTTACGAGGTGGATGATGAAGATATCTACAATGCTTATGAGAACATGTATGCAATGTGGCTCAAGCTTGTTGAGGCCAATAAAGGTCTAAAATTTGAGAAACATCAACTTACTGAAAGAAAAACGGAACTAGTTGAAAGACTTGAAAATGAGATTGAATAATTGAAACAAAATCTAATGTTGGCTACTAAGAGGGCTAAGATGGATGAAGCTATAATCATAAAGCTAAACATTGGAAAGGCGAAGCTAGATGATATATTGATGATGGGAAATGATTTTAGAGATAGACAAGAAATTGGCTTATGTATTTTAGAGCAGAGTTACAGGCTACGAAGAAGAAAGTAATGAAGGCATGTCGACTCAAGCCTATTATATGCCATTACTGTTCTTATCAAGGCCACATACATGAGTATTGTTTCAAGCTACCCAGAGATATTAACAATGGTCGACAACTATCAGCATGTTATAACATTGATGATGCTCAACATTCTAAATTGATCAGGAAGGTATGTATTCCTAAGCAAACTACTATTGGTCTGGTTGCTCATACATCTCTTATTGCACATTCTAGAGACTCTTGGTACTTTAATAGTAGATGTTCTAGCCATATGACTGGAACTCAGGAATATTTGACAAATATCAAACCATACGATGGTGGTTTTGTTACTTTTGGCGATGGAAAGAAAAGTTGAGTTGTTGGTAAAGGTGAACTACAAATCGAGGGATTTCCTATTTTCACAAGTGTTCTACTGGTAGAAGATCTGAAAGCTAATCTATTGAGTATCAGTCAATTGTGTAGTGATAATATAACTATGGAGTTTCACAAAGACAAATGCATTGTAAAACATGGTGAACATAAAGTACTCTCGGGGGTTTGATCTTCAGACAATTGTTACTTGTTGGAACAAGAAGTGAGGTGCCTAAGCTCGAAAGAAGATGGGGAACTATGTGTCATAAGAAGCCTGGTCATATAAACTACAAAACGTTTGTGAAGATTTTGAATTCCAAAGTAGTGCGAGGTATGCCTACTCTCACAAACAAAAAAGGAATTGTGTGGACCATGCCAACAACGTAAACAGATTCAATCTCCTCATTCTTATGTTCAGTATATTACCACGTTAAGAAATCTTGAGTTAATACACATGATAAACTTGGGTGGCATTTCTCAAAGAAAAATCTAATACAATGGATGTTTTCAGAAGTTTGGTGATCAAATTACAGATAAAAAAATGAAGTCATGTTGGAAAGATTGAGAGGATCCATAGTGATCATGGAAGAGAATTTGAAAACTCTCAGTTCAGCAATTTCTGTGATTAATTTGGCATTCAGCATAAATTTTCAGCACCTATCAAACCTCACTAGAATGGCACTGTTGAGAGGAAGAATATGACTTTATAGGAGATGACACGAGTTTTGTTGGCAGAAATAGGAATCATAAGAAATGGTGGACAAAAGCGATCAACACGACGTGCTATACAATAAACAGGGTGTGCCTTCGTCCATTCACAAGCAAGATGTCGTATGAAATGTGGAAGGGTGGGAAGCCTAATGTCTCATATTTTCATGTGTTTGGAAGCAAGTGTTACATTCTCAGGGATAAAGAGCAGTTGGGAAAGTTTGACAGCCGCAGTGATGATGGGATTTTTCTGGGCTATTCAGTGAATACTCGTGCATACAGAGTGTACAATCTTCGCACAAATACCCTTATGGAGTTAATTAATGTAATTCTTGATGATTTTGATAACAAGCTAGTACAGGTAGAAGGAGAAGATGAACCAGTACCAGTTCATGTTCCAACATAGAACACTCCGACTAATTAGCAAGTCGATGTTGGAACACCAGATCCTTCGCGGAATCTTGATGACCCTGAAGACATTGATGTTGGAACATCAATTCCCAGTTCACCCCCTCATGTTCTAACACATGTTGACCCTGAACCTAGTGTCAAGAGAACTCGAACATTACCACAAGTAAAGTATCTGGAATTTGTGGGATTGCAATGCTTCCTCTCGTTGATTTGACCAAAGAACTACAAAGAAGCCCTTACTTGATGCATACTAGATTACGGAAATGCAAGAAGAACTTAGGAATTTTGAACGAAATGATGTGTGGTATCTCACTACCCATTCCAAATGAGTAAATGTTATTGGCGCAAAGTGGATTTTCAAAAACAAGTCAGATGCTGATGGCCAGATTACTCAAAATAAAGTAAGGTTGGCAGCTCAAGGGTATACTCAAGTAGAGGGAGTTGAATTTGATGAGACATTTGCACCCATTTCCAAGTTAGAATCTATTCGGATTTTACTTGCTATTTTGTGTACTATGAACTTTGCACTGTACCAGATGGATGTAAAAAGTGTATTTCTGAATGGAGTGGTGAATGAAGAAGTCTATGTTGAATAGCCAAAAGGATTTGAAGATCCCACTACCCACATCATGTGTATAGACTCAAAAGGCACTATATGACTTGAAATAGGCGCCAATGGCATGGTATGAGCGATTTACTAGCTTTCTTATTAAGAAAGATTATCGTCGAGGGGGAGTAGATCACACTTTATTTGTGCTGGATGAGTTATCAAAATCTTGATTGCTCAAATTTATGTAGATGACATTATATATGGCTCTACTCACCATCTATGGTAAAATATTTTTTCAATCTCATGCATGATGAATTCGAGATGAGCTATTTTCTAGGACTTTGGGTGAAGCAACAAAACAATAGTTTGTTCATCAATCAGAGTAAGTATGCTATGAATATAGTGAAACGATTTGGCTCGATCAGTTCAAACTCCAATGGGGGCTACAGATAAATTGGTGAAGAACGAAAAAGGTATTTCAGTTGATAAGAAATTGTACATGAGTATGATTGGTAGTATTGTACCTTACAACCAATCGACCAGATATATGTTTCAATGTTTGGGTATGTGCAAGGTTTTAAGCTAATCCGAAGGAAACTCACCTAACTGTAGTCAAAAGAATTATTAGATATGTCAGTGGGACTTCTGAGTATTGCATTTGGTACTCTAAAAATAAAGATTTAGATCTTTTATGATTGGGTTGGTAATGCAGATGGTCGCAAAAGCGCTACTGGTGGTTGTTTCTTTATTGGCACGAATTTGGTATCTTGGTTCTAAAGCTGAATATCTTGCTACTGGAAGTTGTTATGCACAATTATTATGGATGAAACAAATGCTGAAATATTATGGAATTCATCAAGGGCCTCTGAAGATTTTATGTGACAACAAAAGTGCTATTGATACATCTAAGAATCCAGTCCAGCATTCTTGAACAAAGAACATTTATATAGGGCCTCACTTTATTCGAGATCTTGTTGAAAGAAAGGAAGTCATGGTGGTATATGTCCAACATCGGAGAAATTTGCTGATATTTTTATAAAACCATTGGATTCAACCATGTTCGAGCTCCTCATGCAACACTTAGGTGTATGTCACATTTGAGGTATCACTTTTCAAACTTTATTTTAGCTTTAGTTTTTTTTCTTGCTTATATTTTTGTGTATGGAAAAATAAAAAAGCACAAAAGAATTTAGAAATTCGAAAAAAATAGATGGTGTGTGCATATTGGAATATGGAAAATGAGTGAATTGAAGAGGCATGATGGATTTGACAGCTGAGGGTGAAAATGAGTAATTATTTCCCTAGAAAGTGAAAAAGCAAAGTGCGATTATTAAGAAAGGAAATTAATTTTTTTTAAAAAAATTAACTTTCCATCTGCCTCTCATATTCCTTCTTCCTGCAACCTCTCTACGATATTCTTGCCATATCTTGAGATTGTGATCAGATTTTTTGCAGATTAACCCCACTGAGTAGAGGCGTGAGAGTTCAATATTATCAAAGCCCAAAAGAATTCTCTTTGTGCAAGAATGTATTACACTATCATCATGGAGAACAACAAGACATTGAAGAAGTTTTTGGTGAGCTTGAGAAGAAGCTGATCTGACAGAGAGCACGATGTTGGAGGAATGGGATTGTGTTCTAGAACCAGGAGATGAAGTTGTACCACCACCAGTTCAACCAGAGCATGATCCCTCCTTGCCAATCCCAGTTAAGGAATTCTGGGAAAAATGGTTTACCTTTAATGGTCAGACTTTCAAGTCTTTTGATGATTGCATAGAGTATTATAAGAGAGTAGACCTGAGGGGATATAAGTTTATGTCTAGAAAGATTAATAGGTATGATCTTAGCCATTTATTGAAAGGGATTATTGGGAATATTTGGTACATGGAGGAATGCAACCCTAGGCTAACTGAACTGGCATGCATACAGTATGAAGGTAAAAAGATGATGTGTGTGTACACCAGAGCTTTTGGACCAAGGAAACTTAGACTAAGGAGAGTGAATGATTGACTTGATGAACTTGGTGTTTTAAGCTCTTATGTTTACAAAGCAGATCAGATTTATGACCCTAGTGTGAATGAGAATTTAAAGAGACTCAGAGATGTGCCCCCCTACTGTGATTGAATTTGAGTCTGATGAGGGAGAGTTGACAAGAAGTTCTTATTGAAGATTTTGTATACACCATAGATGAGGTGCTGGAGGAGTTTGTTCAAACAAGGAAATCCAAGAGGAAGGTTGTTGAGGCTGATGCACAGTCAGTCCAGCCAAGAAGAAGAAAAATAAGGTGAAAAAGGAAGTTGGCCAAAGTTCTAGAAGTGCTCCATCTGCAAGAGATGCTCTAAACTCAGATTTCTATAATGAAGCCTGCCAGGACTGTTGGGATCCAATCAGTGAAAGAAAAATTATTGCAGAAAGGTCGCTGGATTTGGAGACTTATAAAGCACGTTGATTTCCAACCTTTCTACAGCATCTGGGGTTTATTGAAGCTTCCACAGTCTAAAAGGAGCATAATAAAGAGCTGGTTCAGGAGTTTTATGCTAATGTAACGGCAAAAAACTTACATTCTGAGTTTGAATGGTATGGATGGACTTATGTACGTGACAAAGTGATTAGATTTTCTATTGAGAAGATAAATGACATCCTTGGATTTACCACTCCCAATTTTACTGGTCCATATGCTGAAGATCTTAAGTTGACCAATGATCAAATTCTTCATGAGATTTCTTGAGGTTTAGTGTCTTGGCGGCTAACATATAGGGAATGCTACCATGTCCAACCTGACTAGCAGATATTTTGGTTTGTCCCAGATTTCTATAAATTGCTTGATACCTTTAAGAAACACCTTAACCTTAACCAGAGGGATGGAAAAACTCTTGTAGTGCATTAGGAAGAAGATTCCGATCAACCTTGACCGAATCATACAAGAGAATATAATGTTCCAAGCTGTGTTGTCCGAAAAGAAGAACTCTCTGCCACATCCCTGTGTCATTACTACATTAGCTAAAGTGGGAAAGGTGAAGGTTGAGGAAGATGTTGAGTTTATTCTGCCAAATCTTGTGAAGGCCAACACCGGAACTTTTTCTACAAGAATGATAAATAATCTGCTCTGAACTGTCTCTGAAGTTGGTAGCTCCTCGAGTGATGCATTGAAGAAAACAAAATAGGCTTAAAAGCTAGCTGCGAAGGCAAAGACTGTAGCTTTTCAGGTTCAGATTGCAGCCCTGGAGGATGAGTTAACCAGGTTGGATGCTGATGATGAAGCTTGGACAAATGCAGTTGATTCAGCCTGATGCTTACCATTTGAATGTTTTTTTCTTGATTATCCTGATTTTTGATAACTTTGGCATGTTTTTGATATCTAGAAGTCGGTGGTATTGGTTCAGCAGTGGTCGGCGGGACCTGTGGTGCTGCGAACTGGGCATGTGACTCCGACGATGGTGAAGTGATGCCGGTGGTGAGATGGTGGCACCTCCGGGATCTACGGAAGAGGCCAATGTCAGAGTTACATCATACAGGAACTGGTCTTCAAAAAAATTGGCATCCTGACTGTTAAAGATGATGCGGGATTCCAGGTCAAAAAGGCAATAGCCTCTTTTTCCGACAAGATAACCAAGAAATAAACATCGCCGACTTCTAGGTGCAAACTTGTCGCTGTATCTGGGAACATGAGTAGCAAAACACAAGCATCCAAATACCTTTAAAGATGAGTAAATTGGAGCATGTCTATATAGCATCTCAAAGGGAGAGCGACCATTAAGCATGTCCATATAGCATCTCAAAGGGAGTGCGACCGTAGATGATGGATGACCAGAACGTTGATGCCATAAATCAGATGAAGAAACTGAATAAACTGTTGGAATAGATTACAGGGTATGAGGAAACATGCGAGAATCCAACAGACGAAGCCAATAAACCCCCCTTGTTGTTCACCCACGCCAATCACAGTCCTTGTACTAATTTTCTGTAAACTGCAATAATTTTCAGTAAACAAAGCTAGACAATTTAAGCCAGATAACAGTCTAGAGCATGGCAATAAAATGCATTGTAAAGTAGGTATGTAGAGCACATGAGTAAGGGTGACATCACAAAAGCAAATAGAACCATATTTTGTTGCGGATGACACCAATCCATCGGGTACCATAACATTCACAGAATTGGTAACAATAGTAATATCAGTCAGAAAACCATTGTCACCAGTTATGTGATATGAGGCTCTCGAATCAAGAATCCAGGGTAAAGTAGACTTAACGATCCCATGGCCAGATAAAGAATCAAATTGGTTAAATAAATGTATGGTCTTACTCCATTGGTCGTCAGACAGAGCAGGACCAAAATCAGTTAGTGTAGGGATGCTAAAGGAAGCGGCCGTCGTAAACCCTTGTGGCGATGTCACTACACTGGTAAAAAGAGCCATAACACAAATGGCAATCAACCGTGATGTACAATTAAAATAAAGTAAGTGAAGAATATTTTTGCTGAACTAAGGCCAAATGGAAGAAGAGATGCGCACTTCCGGTACAATTGCGCGTGGACACACACGCTACTGGAAGGTTGCACGCCTATTTCAATCTGATTTGGAGTCCGGACGGTGTAGAAGCAAGCCGGAAAGAGCAGGAGCAGGAGCAGGAGTAGCCCGGACGGAGCGGGAGCAAGCCAGATGGAGCAGGAGCGGGAGCAGGACGGACGGAGCAGGAGCGGGAGCAGGACGGACGGAGTAGGAGCGGAAGCAGGCCGGACGAAGCGGGAGCTAGAGCAGGACGGACAGAGTGGGAGTAGGGCAGATGAAGCGGGAGTGAGAGGAGGGAGGACAGAGCGAGAGCGGGAGTAGGGCGGATGGAGCGGGAGCAGGCTGGACAGAGCAAGAGAAGGACCGGTGGCATACTGAGTAAAGCCGTCGATGAGCAAGGTTAAAACTGGCAGCAGGCAGAAGAGGAAGAACCTTTTTTTTAGCAGAGACATAGTTTGGAACGGTGGCGCGTGGAAGTCATGCACAGACGGCGGCAGAAAATTTAGGACAGTATTTTAAGGTCTTAGGTTTTAGGATTTTAGGCTCTGATACCATGTAGAAAATAAGGGTGATGATCTGTCCTTTTATTTATGACCTCAGAGTACATTATATAGTAGTAATAAATACTTATACAAGTTAGGAAAAGGAAATAGAATCCAATTATAATTACAAGTAATATTTATATTCCTTAACAAAAGTTCACTCTATATTATAGAAACCAATCCCTTTCATATGCAGGGGGAAATCAGTAGGGGAAGAACTCGTAGACCTTGGTCTAAAGAATAGACTACAGAGAGCCAAAGGGAATCATACAACCTTCCCTTTATGATGTGAATTATTGTGACATGTATGCGGTCCTCTCTTTGTTTTTCTAAAGCTTTGTTATGATCCATACTTCCATTGGAATGTATTCCTATTGAATGGATTAAGACTTAGTAGGAATGGTATTTATATTTTTTTTTAACATATGCACCGGTAAAATGGTATAATACCGGTGTAGAAAAATAGAGTAAGTGCTCTGTTTCATACATACACACCAGTATTTATACCAGTGCTGGATACTTAGGCAGATTTTTTGAAATTTGGTCTCGGGTCACAAAATGTATTTTTTTTACATTTAAAGATACCTAAAGCGGCTGTTTTTGTCAATATTTACACTGGTATTGTCAACATACACACCGGTATATGTACCGGTGCTAGATACTTAGAAAAAAAAGACATTTAGTTCTCGGGTCCTATAATTTATTATTAAGGCCAATTTAAGCAGTCTGAAGCAGCTTCTTTAGTACAACACATACACCGGTACGCCATGTATATGCACCGGTATTAGTACCGGTACCGGTGCCAGGATACTTAGAAAATAAATTATGTTTTACTCTCAAGTCTTTTAATAATGGTTATTAAAAGCAGGTAAAAGCAGCAGTTTATTTTAAAATTTTCCTACACCAGTATGTGGCCATAACTACCGGTGTAAAAAAGTTCCGGGTGCCATAAATACTTATGAACAACACACTTTCACAAACCAAGTTTAGCATCTCTTACCCTCTAGCATTACCCTCGACGGCATATCAATTGAACTCCGACAATGGTGCCGATAGAATCAGGTAAATCACTTAAATTACTTTTCTATATGATCAACTAACCTTGGAATCTCAACTACATTAATATAGCCTTTGATATCATGGCTAACTTGAGTTTCATGCAACGCGTTTGATAAAATGCTTAAATATATTTTTTAGGAAATGGCTCTTAAATCCAATTTGAAAAGGATACACCAATCATCCTCTCCTTCTCTGCCAAATTCATCGTCGAACACTTACCTGCATGGTACCTTTGTGTCCAAGAAGGCTAGGTTGGTAGATGAATCATACAAAGGACACCATCATCACCCAGAGAGAGGAATAGAGGCATTTTTTCCAATCAAACAAACAATCTGCACGCTTGGGTGGGAAAAATTATACGAGACTCCACAACCATTCAACCTAAGCATCGTAAGTGAGTTTTATGCGAACTTGAAGTGTGGCCCGAACCTTAGTTAGCTGTACTATAGAGGCAAAATTGTCTCTTTCATGCCAGAATCTATAAATGGTTTGTTTGGGTGCCCAATGTTCCAAAGGATGAGAATAAGTTCCTCGCACACCATATTGAGAGTGGCGACTGCTAGTATCTACAAGATCCATTTGGGAAGGAGACCATTTATAAAGTAACTAGGCAAGGTACCGACATAGATGAGCTGGTCAAACCAGGTTGGAGCAAAATACTTAAGAAGAATCTAACTCCAGAAGTGAATGGGGGTATGATTTTGGGGGTCTAGAACGGACCCAGTAACTGTAAACACTGGAGTCCACAAAATGTGCTTGACCTTCTTATACGCAATAAAGAAGGAACTTTGATGGACTGTTGGTCATCGACTTTTTATCATTTTGAAGGTAGAACAAGATAAGATGGGGTCATATGGTTTCTGCAGTATCATCTCAACCATTTGTTCAAGAGCGGGAGTTAATACCCGTCCCCATGACGTGTATGGGCAACCAATGGGTAATATTTGTGTGGACTCATTCTACAAATAACCATATGACATGCCTGTCCCTACCATTGAAACCAGATTAGTAGCCTTGGAAGTTGGTGTATAGAATTTGCTTGAAGAATCAAAGTATCAGAGAACCTGGTTCGACCACATGGCCAAGGTTATGAACTATCAATATCTAGATGTTGTGACAGTTGTTGGAGATTTCCATACCTTCTGCAAATGCTATGTGGGTGACATGAATATGGGTACACGTACTCCGGACGGGGATGGAACATGAGAAGATGATGATTTGGAACCATTTTCTGTATTAGTTGGCCAAACTTTTAATTTCGTACCACCCCCGTACTTTGTTGCACTTAGACTGTCTAATACTTGCATATATATATTAGAGTCTAATTCATTCCAGCATAAATAACTTGGTCAATGATGGGTCGAATTAGAGAGTTTATAATCTTTGTGGATTTTTTTTCCGGCAAAATTACCTACTAACACACAAATTATGTCTAAAATGTATAGTTGGGCTACAACATAGATCAACACCGTGTATGAAAGCTTCATTATATTATACGAATCGTTAGAATACAAAAAAATTGTACAATTTGGAGCTATGGAGGTTCACCATATAAATTTTGGGGCCATAGTGCAATATTTGGTAATATAGTGCAAACAATCAATGTTGTTTTTATAGGTCCTTATGTGCACCCGTTGGGGGGAAGAAATGCATGAACATGATTGTATTGTAATGAATTGCATTTCAGTACCGCCATTTTTTATTTTGACGCTTCTAAGATTCTTGGAGGGACTAAAGTGCAAAAAGTAAAAAGTTTACTCGTACATTAAAATTGAAATCAGCTTGATCTGGATGATACTCCAAACATCCATATTGTATTTTCAAGATGCACAATTAGGGAAATGGACGGGTTCGGACCCTACAGTGAGTTCGGGAGATAATCAGATTACACAATGAAACTTCGAAGAAAACCATTACCGGTTACTCTAGAACACGTACTAGCACTTTTGGTCAATTCACCACCAAGACACAATTATGTTGCAATTATGATTTAAGTCTAGAATATTAAATTTGGTACTTTATATAGTTTCCAAACGTGTCATATGCGTATGTCACATTTGGGGGACCAAATTGCAAGAAATGAATACATGTTTTAGAGTCGTATTTACCTTGGAAGCCCACAAACACAATTTATTACGTATGGTGCATTATAAAATCATATTCAGATCCATGGAATAATGGTCGATGGGGTGAATGTAAATGTTTGGGGTCAAAGTGAAAATTTTACAAAATATAAGAATGCTTATTGATTTCATCGTACGGGCCCATGCTTTGTCAAACTAAGGTTGAAACAACTAACATTATGTCTAATTAAATAAATTAAGCATCCATTTGAGTAATTAGAGTGGCTAAAAAAATATGTGGGAGGTAAATGAAAGAATAAAAAACATTGTATTCAAGCTATTGTGTACAATATACACTAGTATTGTTTTTGACAATACCGGTGTATGATTCAAATTTTTTTGGCACGAACTGAAAAAAATTTGAACTTTCGATTTCGTCAATGGTGGGAATTTTTGTACACCGGCATTGGTCTCAATAGCACCAGTATATGTACCGGTGCTGGATACTTAAAATATTTTTGGGCAATATGCTCTCGAGTACTAATTCTTTTGAAATTAAACGAATAGAAGCAGTCGAGCGCAGCTGATTTTATCATTTATTTACACCGGTACCCGTACCATTTGTATCGGTATTACTACCGGTGCTGGATACTTAGGAAACATTTCCCGCCTTTACTCTCGGGCTTCCAAAAAAAAGAATAAAGCAACTGCGGGCAACTGCTTTTCATCTCATTTTTACACTAGTACGCATCTTTTTGCACCGGTAGTTCTACCGGTGCTGGATACTTAGAAAATTTCATAACTCCAATTCTAACAGGGTATATACTTACACACCGGTATTATCCATATGCCGGTGTAAGAAAAGTGGGTACATAAAAAATGGGACATTTAAACGGACATAACCGCCCTCTTCTCATCAAACTCCATTAGCTTCTCACCAAAACCGCCCTTCTCTCTTCCACCCTTCAATTTTCACTACAGTTAACCACCATAACTTCTCATCAATCATCATAACTTCCTATAATTTCCCACTATCTTTTCTATAAGAGATTGAAGAGCCCACAACCCTTGCCCAACTTGAAGGGAAAGAAGAACTTTGCCATTTTGGGCATTCAAGTAGAGGAATTTTTCCCATTTTCATTGCATCGGTGAAGTTTAGTAATATTTTTTTACTTATCTATGGGTTTCCATATCAAAATTTCGTGAAAGAATCATTAATATTGATATGCCCAACACATGTTTGACAAAATGCATCAATGACATAAAACATGTTATTGAAGAAAACCCAAAATGAGAACCTTGTGTGGTATGATTATACAAATGTGGGGATCTTGAGATATATGATTTTCATGGAAATATATTTGGTTATCCGACGTGGTGGTTTGTGATCATGTTGGTAGTATATAAGAGGGGATTTTACATCTTGGTTCTATGCCATTTTTTATGCCATAAGAGTTGCTTGTGTGCCACTTTTTTTGTTGTTCAAGTTTTATCATTGGCTAACTTATAGTAGTATGAAGCACACTTGTTTGTCCATGTTCTATCAATGACGTGTTTATTCATGTTCTATCAATGTTGTTTTTCAATACGTATTATTGGGTATCATTTTTTGAGGTTAATGGGCTGACTTATGAAGTTAACAATTATCTACTCTATTGTCGTGGATGCCGCTGAAAAGGGGGAAGTTAAACACGAAGAGGAAGCGAGCGGTAGTGAACAAGAAGGAGGAGGTTAACGATACTGAGACCAATGTGGCTGAACAAGAACCGCCTCCAAAAAAGATCCCATTGCAAATACACATTGAGGAAGAAGCACCACCAAAACATGAATCAACTAATGCAGAGAAAGAAGAACCCTCCCCACATTAAGATGAGAATGAAGGGGATGTTGAGGGAGATGATGCATGGGAGTCGGTGGCCAAACCACCAGTTGGCAAGGGAAATGGAAAGAGCACTCGCAAATCAGAAGCGGCTGTTAATAAAGAGGACAACGACTTTTCCAAAGCTGGGGGCAAACAAGGAAAGGGATTCGACAAGTTTGAGATCAAAAGTTAGATGAGGAGACGTGGAACTAGTATGTGTCAGTCAGTAATGTTGGCAAAGGAGAACATGCCCGTCCCTGTGGCGTTTAAGTTCCATGGGAAATAGGCAGTTTGCAGTAAGAACTAGACAGCGTGGCGGCTTACAACAATTTCGCATTACGGCGCCACATCAAATTTGGCACCTGCGAACACTAGTGCGATGTGCCGGAAGATGTATTGGAAGAGTCGTGGAAGGATGTTTTAGTAAGCTATTCGAGACTTGATGCTCAAAATGTTAGTTTAATTATTTTACAACGAACACATGAATAATGTCTACCTGTTCATATGTTTCGTTGCATGTCCTTCCCCGCTTTTTGACCATCGACCTTTGCACGCAAGTACACCAATAGTGTGGGTATAGATGTTCAAAGCTCAAGAACATTAATTTGATGACCTGGATCGATAATGCACAGATCGATGTGTGGATGGGGTGAGTTTCACACCTTACATCCTTATTTGTATTTTTAAGCAATAAGGATTTAATTATTTAACTATCCTTACGGGTACAGGCACCTACGGGAGAAAATTGGGAACATAATGCAGGCCACATCCAATTATGCTCTACAAACTGTGGAAACTTGACCAACATCGATTAGGAAGTCGAAAAGTGTTTCAGCCTTACAATAATGAAGGAAACATAAGTTGAGTTCTGCATTGTCCCCTACATTAGAATGTAAGGCTTTTTTTTCCAAATTAAAAATTTACATTTCAAACCTCTTCCCTTTCAGTAATTAATTCCCGTAATTTTCATGCAACGATCTTTGGTACCTCATCATTAACCGTCCTAGAGCTGAAGAGGTTTTCACGGTGGACACATTATCGGGGGGTATCACACCAACCAACTTGATCGAACTCATGGTCATTTCCAGGTATTACGATCAATCAAATAATAAGTCAATATTGTAATATACTAGAAGAAGTTACCATTTTCATTTACTTTCGTGACAGGCTTGCATGTACATACCAAAGAGAGAAGAGGAAGATGGAGCCAAAACCCGACTACACTTGGAAAATCAAGAACATTAAGGTAAGTCATTCTGTCATTTTATCCACATCAGTTATTAGGTTAAGAATTGGTAATGAAATACACCATTCCTGTGCAGTCCAGAATGGTTCATGGCAATGCGGGTACTCCGTCGTGCTCTTCATGGAAGAATTTGTTAATCATTCGGAGACCAACAATATCCTAGAGGTAAAAATTACATCTCAAAATTAGTAATTCAAAATTTCTATTACACACAACATTCTTCACTAACATTATAAGTTTCAAATTGACAGATCTCCCAGAGGCCAAGGGCCATACCATGTGTACAAAATTCAAGGTGTTGCAGAGAGATGGTGCGGGGCTTGGCTCGATGAGTACTAGCATCAGACGAACAATTCATTGCAACTTCTCGATGATAAAAACGACATAATAGGTTGATAATTTATTTTCTGTGGTTGATCATATTAAAATTGTGTTATTGGTGTTTAGTAATACTATACTTGTGTGGTATTTTAATTTATTTCCATTCATGGTGAAGATACATTTTCTATTTATCGTTTCAATAAATTTGTGTGTTTGCCAAACAATATTATCATAGGTGTTTGAAGTTTCTTACATTTTCCTAGGTTTTAAATTTATAATAGTTCAGATTCAAGTATTCCTGGCTGTCATTGCCTCGTAAATGATCCGGGAGGGGCCACTGGAAAACAAATTGAGCATTGCAAATATTATTCAGCTCATACACTGGTAAAACTAATAAATACTAGTGTAAAAATTGTACCAAATTTTAAAAATATATTTTTCCTTTGAAAAATAAATTACACTGGCAATGCTGACATTTTATCACATACCGGTGTAAAATTTAATAGCGTTGCATATGTTACAAGTGTTTTTGATTTATACCAGCGTAAAATTATCCTATATTTCACACCGGCATCGATCAACGTACTGGTGCAAATGTTTTGTGCCCCTATCATTTCGAACATTATACACCGGTACATATTTTCTACACTAGCATTTAAATTTCTAGTGTGTTAAATCTATAAGGATTCTTTATTTTTATGACCCGGTTGTGATCACCGTGCATAAAATATTTATACACCGGTATAATTTACCAGTGCATGTGACATGCTTTCTTACACCGCTATACTTACGCATCGATATTTTTAGGGGTCAAAATACCAGTGTGAATGAGGTGTTTTACTAGTGATATTGCCCCTGTTCTACAGTAATGTTACCTCGATTTTTCAGGAGTGAATAACGTAAAATCCCCTTAAGTCGAGATAAAAGGTCTCGTTTCTTATGTTGGAAGAGTCATTTATAATTACACTAATAATTTGATAAATAAATAAATACAAGTTATCAAACCATCCTAATTTATTAGTACTTAATCAATTCATATGGTGAATCGAGCTTTGAAAGAAAACCTTGACCAAGTGTCTTAATCTCTATTTAACTATATTATAGTATGTCTATACTCCCTCCATCCCATCTTATTTTGCACATAATTTTTTTTTGTTCAAAAATGTCAAACTTTGATCACATATTCAAATAGGTATACGAACAATAATTTTATCGTATGAGATTTGGTTAGATTTGTCGTAACATGTAGTTTCTAAACATCAAAATTTTAATGTCATTATTGTCGTAACTACACATATTTACAGTCAAATATGTTTCTTGGACATCGTAAAAAAATTCTGTGCACACTATGATGGGACAGAGAGAGTACCATAGCTCTGATAAAGAGCTACGTGACTTGAGCGATTTACTAATTTTTATTGAAGACTTGTGACTTGACTTCAGAATACGTTGACTACCAAGTTTCAATTATCATTATCGTCATTATAAAATTCATTAAGTTCAAGTTGGACGAGTGTTTGTATGTTAATTATTTAAGTTATCAAAAAAAAAAGCGAATGTTGACATAAAGTAAGACTTATTTCAATAATTGATGTGTTAGTGATAAGTTGCTGTAAGTATGTCATTAATTATGCCAACAAATGAATAATTAGAGTAGATTGAATGCATCTATATAATCAAATAGATTAGATGTGAACTTCAAAATTGCTTTTTAGTGAGGCCTGTCGTTCGTCTTGATACAATATTTCCGATTACGACCTTTGTACTTACATAATTATGTATTAGTTAAGAAAATGCAAACTCCATTGCAGCCACTCTTGATTATGACACTACAACTAATGATCTTCCTGATGCAGAATATACTCTAAATGATAGTGTTGTGCCTAGAGTGAATGCTGGTAGTTTGATCTCATCTCTGTCTGTGAATGGAAAAACTGTTCGTTGAAGAATTAGTACATTATGATGTTAACCATATTAATACTGATTCTGAAGCTTCTGACTCAGTTTCATAGATGTTTCGTTTTTTCTGTCGGCCGCTGCTCACCGCTATTTGCCATCGTAGCTCACCGACTTTTGTTCTTGTTTCATTGTTATTATCGCTTGATAAAATATAAAACACTTTATTATGGTGTACTGATATCATATCAATGACACATCTCATCAATAAGGATTACAATATATAGAGTTACAACAAACCAAAGTCTAATAGAAATAGGATTCTAAGTCTATAAGGAAATTATCATCTATAACTAATTGTATAAGGAAACTAATTCTAAAAGGTAACTATCATTTATGACCTTTCCTACAAGGAAAAAGTTTCTATTTCCTTAACATTGCTCGCTACTCGCCGCTATCTGCTATCGTAGCACGCCAACTTTTGTTGCTGTTTTGTTGTTGCTGTCGTCCGATGCTTGCTACTATATGCTTTCGAAGCCCTTCGATAAACTATTTTACCGTAATCGTCGACTGATTTCTACCAATTTTTGACATGTCTTATCCCGATTCGGATGTTGATGCAACTACTTCCAATGAATTTGAATACTGCTCTACTGGATGCTACTGTTACTCTTGATGCTGCTACTATCGCTACTGAAGTTGAATCATGTTTATGGAGATTTATTTTTATTATTTTTTACAAAATTCGTAACGATTAGCAATTTCAGAATCTCCATCGCAAGTTGGGCATTCTTGTTTATCATGCTCTAACTTGAGGGTGGGTGATAAGAAAATAGAACTCCTTTCTTTGTAGGAAAGATTATAAATTGTAGTTACCTTAGAATTAGTTTCCATGTATAATTAGTTATAGATGGTAATTTCCTTATAGACTTTAATATCCTATTCCTGTTAGATTTTGGTTTATTGTAGCCCCATTTATTGTAATCGATGAGACATGTTACTGATGAGATATCAACGCACCATTAATTACCCGATTATATTTTATCATGGCATCAGAGGTGTTATATTTTATCACAAAATCTACAAATTCAGCGAGGATAAAAACTCAAAAAAACTTTCTTAACATAACTCAAAAGTTTTAAAAAACAAACTCAATAATATGAATGAAGAGTTTATTGATCTCAGTGATGGTGACTTTCCTTTGTTAATTAGCTTAAACAACTAAAAGAATTTGTGAGAAAAGATAAATATTATGTAAAATTGGTTTGTTGATTTACAATTTCTCAACATATATATACGCATTGATTTACTTGGAGGCCAAGTAAAGTTAGCTAACTTAACCTATGCAAACTATTTACTTGGAGGCTAAGTTAACTTGGATACTAAGTAACGCTTGCTAACCCATTATTTACTTGGAGACTAAGTGACTTGGATGCCAGCTATTTGGTATTTATTCTAATACCCCACCCCAAGCTCATGGAGGTGGGAGCGACATGAAGCTTAGACTGAAGAGACACAAAATGAGCCGTTCCAACCGTCTTAGTGAACATGTCAGCAATCTGATTAAGAGAGTGTACGTGCCGAACAATCAAGGAACCATCATCAACTTGATCTTTGACAAAATTATAATCAATCTTGATATTCTTGGACCTTTGATGGAAGACGGGATTGGCTGACATGTAGGTAGCACTCAGGTTATCACAAAAAAGAATGGGCGGTGGCAAAAGTGGACCCTGAAGTTCTGACAAAAATTGTTGTAACCAAATCAACTCAGTGGTTGCAAATGCTATAGCTCAATATTCAGCCTCAGAACTGGACTTTGCCACAACATGTTTCGTTTGGGAAGATCAACTAATAAGATTACCACCATAATAAATAGCAAAACCGTGTTGGGAACGACAATCATCACCATCAGATGCCCATCCATCATCAGAGAAGGAAAGAAGGCGATGGTCAGTGCAGGGCCAACTGATAAGTCTGAATCAACAATACCCTTCAATTAGCGAAGGATGCGCTTAACCGCAGACTAGTGGAGCTCCGTAGGATTGTGCATAAATTGACAAACACGATTTACAACATATGAAATTTTAGAACACGTGATCGTAACATATTGGAGAGCTCCGATAATGCTGTGACAAAGGTGAGGATTAAGGAGAGGATCACCAGACTGGGTAAACCGAGAGACGGGCTCTGCGGGAGAGGCAATGGGCATTGCATCCGTCATGCGGCTGTGATCCAATAGTTTGTGCACATTCTTCTGTTGAGAGAGAACAATGTTGGACTTGTGATGAGTTAACTCAATGCCCAAAAAGTAGTGCAAAGGATCCAGATCACATAGAGAAAACACAGCATTAAGTTTTCTAATGAACTCATAGAGAGCAGAAGAAGTAGAGCCAGTGATGATAAGATCATCCACATACACTAAAGTAAATAGGACAAGCTTCCCATACCGCCGAATGAAGAGAGTAGTGTCAGAATTGCAAGGGACAAACCCATGATCTTGAAGAAAAAGGCAAAGTTTGGTAAACCACACCCGGGGTGCCTACTTTAGGCCATAGAGATCCTTTCGAAGAAGGCACACATGAGTGAAACTAGCTCTATCCAAGAAACCTGGAGGCTGAGACATGTACACCCTTTCAGAGAGATCGCCATTTAAAAAAGCATTATTGATATCCACCTAATGCAAGGGCCATTAGAGAGTGAGAGCAATCACAAGAACAAGACGAATGGTAGTAGGTTTTACCACCGGGCTGAATGTATCAGCATAATCAATGCCCTCCTTTTGATTGAAGCCTTTTGCAACAAGACGTGCCTCATAGTGCTCAATGGAACCATCAGCCTTGCACTTAAACCTGTACACCCACTTACAGCCAACAATGTTAGCATTACAAGGAGGCGGGACAAATATCAACGTCTCATTACACATAAGGGCATCATATTTGAGTTGCATAGCATTTTTCCACTTAGGTAATTTGATTCTTGTGAAAATGTTTTTGGCTCAGAATAAAGATTGATAGTGGGAGGTAGAGGATGTTTAGTGGAAATAAAATTTTTTGGTTTTCAATTGTGATTTTAAGAATGAGTAATTGTGGAATGCTGGCTTATCAACCAGAGGAAAATAGTAGGGGTATGAAGGAGGAGGTGTGGGAGAGAGAGATGGAGAAGAAGAGTCCGCACCTGGGTGTGGCAGTCAAGGATCCGTAGTCGAGCCCTTAGACCGTGAGATAGGTGTGCTCAGAATAGAGGAAGAAGAAGTGGTTGGGTTTGAAGGTTGTGGTGTCATTGGCTCAGGTTCATTGGATTGAGGAGGAGTGGTGGCGTCTTGAGGAATAGTGGGTGGTGTAGACTGCTGAGGTCGAGGAGTTGGTAACGGAGCAAGGGAAGGCATTCTTGAGGCCAGCTAAAGCAAGGACAACAGTGTCGTAGTAGTGCTAGATTTGGGAGTGTAAGGCAAGGGCTGAGTATGATTAGGATATGGGTAAGTGTGTTCATAAAAAATCACATGACTAGAAACATACACATGGTTAGATGGAATATGTAAGCATAGATAACCTTTGTATTGAGAACTATAGCCCACAAAAAAAATGCAAGGAGAAGATCGATAATCAAGTTTGTTAGATGTGTAGGAACGAAGAAATGGATAACTTAAACAACCAAAAGTCTTAGGAAAGTTATAATTGGGGACCTTCTTGTAAGGAGACTCATATGGGGATTTGTTGGCAAGAGTGGTGGACAATGTACGATTATGCATATAGACAGAGGTATGACAAGCATGCTCCCATAAAGAGGGTGGAAAGCGTTCTCGAAACAGAAACAGGAGGCCATTCTCGACAATAGTTCTATGACGCCTTTCTGCTGCACCATTCTGAGATTGAGTGTGATGAAATGACAGATAATGACAAATACCCTGAGTTCGAAGGTAGGATGAGACTGAATGATATTCACCCCCAGTCTGATTGCAACTGTTTAATTTTAGTATCAAATTGTGTTTCTGCCATTTTTTGAAAAAAGTGAAAATAATTGATCTGCTTCATTAAGCGTGCATTAACCGTTTCATTTGGCAAAGTTTTTAGCTAGTTTTATTTGGTGGATTGCTGGTATTAGTTGAGTTTACGTGACAAGAGGTTTAGATGGCCAAGCTTGGTTTTCTTGTCCAAATCTCGCATTTTGTAGACTTAATTGGTACTAATGGACATATTGTATCCACAGACTCCTTGATTTTCCTTGTGATCATTTTTAGTAGGTAGCCCGTTGTTACTTTTTGTTTACATTCTCTGTGAAAGCCGTTCGTAAAGGCGGTAGAAGATATTGAAGGCCGTTCACAAGGACGGTAGAAGAGGCGAAGGCCATTCACACTAAAATGGTAGTAGATGAAGGCCACAAGCATCAATGCATGGTAGAAGGACATTGAAGCCAAAGATAGGTGGCAACAGAGTTCAAAGAGGCTAAGAAATGGGGGAATCATGGTCCGCTGAGTTGCACTTAATTCTGAGAATGATTCAAGAATAATTGACCTTCAAGGCTGGTCTCATTGAATTTGTTTTCTCGAGCACTACTAAATCGACTACTAAAACTCTCAAATCAGACTAACGGTTGACTCGTAGCAAAGGAAACAAGTTCGGTCGGCTGAGGCACAAACGAGTCAGCCCGAGCCGTTCATGGTTGGCACCAATAGCCTGCGCCAAAGGAGCAGCTCCGCTCCAAGAAGACCAGTACGAGGCCACGGTGTGGCCCATGTGAGATGCCACAGGCCGCAAGCACGAGACTAAGTCTCACTCCACATGGCTAAGTATTGGCACGAGACATCCCATTTTCGACGCCTGCACCATTCCTAGTCCAAAATACTAAGACTAGTTGGTGGGTGTGGGAAATCACACAGCCCGCACCAAAGTTTCTGAGTGAAGCACCCTTCCTAACCACGGCTCGTACCACTGGTCACGTGCGCGGATCAGAAGCTTCGATGTCAGCACTCTGATGGCGCCTTGCACCAGACGACAGGACCCGCGCTAGAGGTACAATGTGACCCATGCCAGATTAAGCGCCCAGCGCCAATGACATGCCATGAGCTGCACCATCCATGACGGCCCACACCGAGCGGCAACTGAGTTAGGGTTCACCCTAATTTGGCTTATTTTAGGCCTATTTTTAGGCTCAATCTCATACTACTATAAATATAGCATTAGTTTACTAGTTTGATCATTTTTTTAGTTAGAAGAGAAACTTTAGAGAGAGAGAAAACTCTCTCCTTTTCTTTTCTTTCTTTTTCCTTGATGCTAAGATGTGGAATTCAAATCTTTTTATTTGAATTCCATATCTTTGGAGTAGTTTCTATAGCTTGGGGATAAATTTAAGGAGCTTGGTTTGATTTAATTATTTTGTGAGATTCCATAGTTCTTTTTATTTTTGTGTTAATGATATTTTTATGATTGTTCTTGATTATTTAAATTGCATGAATAGTACACCCCACATAAGCACACACTTTGTGCTATATTAATGTATGGTGTAAATATCGATGCTCCATTGGGAAGAGAAACCTAGACGTTAGAATGGGTAAGGGAGAACGCATCTGCATGGTTTTGTACACGGGGGATTCGAGTATTTCTGACTTATTTGCCATCGCATCACTCTTAGCTGACTTCGTTAAGTTGTCTGAGAGGTTCCAGGTAGAGATAGCGAATTGTAGCAAGCTAGGGTGTGGGAGGCCTTAGATCATAGATAAGGTGCCAACGACCCTTTGGCCTAATTGATATGACCATTGAGAAGTAGTGCATTCATGGTGGAAGCCCGTGATGTAATTGCTTAGGGGAGAAATAGACTTAGAACAACGATCAAACCTTGTTGTACTCTCTTAATTACGATGGCGGTATCAATGGAGGGTTGTGAGCCCGCCGTGACAGGGACGGGAAAGTGTATGCCATCGGCCACACCACGTGTTGTGAACACTCTATTAGGTTTGCCAAAATTTCTATGTGAATGAATCGAGGATCAAAACATTAGATTAACCATGTTTCTCAATGACTCCCCAAGTGCTTAGTTAAATAACTTACTTTACTTTTTTACTTTTATGCTTAGTAGTTGCTAGATTGAAAAAATCAACCCCCCCTTTTCATGTTTGCTGTTTACTTTACTAGCATTTTCTTTCACTCGTATGGATTGACAACCTGTACGAGGTTGTTTTTTTTATTGGTACTTAGACCTAGCATCTCTGTGGACAACCCAGGGCTTAACGTTAACTACCCCATAGGTAATGTAGCAGTGAAAATGAGTGCAGAACTAAACGTTTCAAGCTTTTGACCTTCCCATGGGAAAGCCTCCGCCTGGGTTAATTACCTACAATTAACAACCCCGAGGGGAGGCCGGTCAATGATGTAGAACCTGTGATTTTTGAGATAGAAAATATATCCAGACAAATTTAGTGCAATCATCCACAAATATCATAATATAACGATTGCCACTGAAAGAAAAAACAGGGGCAGGACCCCAGATATCAGAGTACACCAATTCAAAAGGAGATTTTCTAGATTCATGAACATAAGAAATGGGTAACCTATGATTCTTACCAAGTTGACATGACTCACATATATTTTTCAAATTATTTAGTGGCACAGATAAACTTAAATGAGAAATAAGACGCTTAAGGGAAGACTCATGCAGATGACCAAGACGCTCATGCTATGTTTGAAGACCAGTCTTGGAACCTAGAAGGACAGGGGAAAGTGTAGAAGAAGGCTTATTTGGTGGTTTTAGATGATAGAGATGATTCTCAACTGTTCCAGTGAGGAGCGTCCGACCTTGCAGACCCTTCACAAAATAATGGGAGGGAAAGAAAACAATGTAAGCATTATTGGATGATGTAATTTGGGACACACTTAAGATATTTTTGCGAATATCAGGCACAAACAAAATATTGTGAAGGTGAACAAGTTTATTCCACGAATGAAGAGAAGATGAGCCCAAATGCATAATAGGTTGAGATATACCATTGCCAGCCTATAAGCCTTCATTACCTGTGTAATCAGATTACACGAAGAGATTTGCAAGGTCAGAAGTTACATGATTGGTAGCTCCGAAATCAAAGAACCAATCCGGATAATGAATGGCCAAAGGTGGAGGGCCAGCGATGTAGCATAGGCCAGGCGAGAACCACCAAAAGGCTGCTGGTTGTGGAACCTATTGTCACGGTGGCTAGAGTTACCGCGAGATGGGCTTGTCCAAGTTGCTAGAAACTCGCTCATATTTAAGCGCTTCCAGCAATTGAGAGCCTCGTGGCCAGGTCGGTGGCATATTTGGAATTTAGAGCGAATGGTAAAGGGTTGAGATGAGCCATCAAGAGTAGTAGCAGAAGGGCTGCGAACAATAGTATTAGCAGCAAACCAAGAAACTGGAGTGTGCTGCTCTTTTATATGGGCTTCATTCTCCAAAAGCATACCAGGGAGTTGGTGTGACGAAATACCAACCGGCCGAAAGTTGAAAGCAGTATGAAATGATGCATTGGGTTCATCATGGCCATGAAGAATACATTCCTCCAATTCATCATCGGAAAAAATGTGAGAGCATTCTGCTAAAGAATCAGAGAAGGATTGTTTTTTCTCAACATACTCAAGGATGAAGAGCGACCCCTTTGGAAAATTATGTAGTTAATGCTTAAGATGCATCAAGGTGGCACGAGTTTGGGCATGAAACATCTGCTCCAATATAAGCCATGTGTCGGATGTTGTAACCGCACAAATGACATGAGCAAGAAGGGATGTAGTGATGGTAGAGTTAATCCATAACAAAACCAAGAGATCCTTATTTTTCCACACAGTGAAAGCCGGATTGGAGCCTGTTGTTGGAGATGAATTTGCAACATCAGATTCAGGCTGTCTCTGACGGAGCCGAATCTGGAAGAAGAAATTTATCAAGATCATATGCTACAAGGGAAGATTTAATAGACTGATGCTAGATGGAGTAATTATGGTGATCAAGTCGAAACTGGAGAGCAGAGAGTTTGAGGGTGGGGGTTGTGTAAAAAATAGCAGCAACAAGAAGGTCAGAATTAATTGAGGAAGTATCACCGGAATACATTGGGAATAAAGGTGATGGGTGAAGAATGTTAATGTGGAGAAGTTTGAGAGAGAATCGATTGCTCTGATACCATGTGAAAAAAGATAAATGATTGTGTAAAATTCGTTGATTGTATTCGCAATTTCTCAGCATATATATACAAATTTATTCACTTGGAGGCCAAGTGACACTAGCTAACGTATTATTCACTTGGATGCCAAGTAATCTTAGAGGCCAGGTAATTTGGTATTTACTCTAATAAACTTGAATGACTAAATTCAAAACAACCCAAAAATGTCAATCCCTCTCATTATAATGAAGACTCAATAAACTTTAATGACATTAAGAACAGTCTGATTGATTCTAACAATATGTTTAATTCTCTGTTAAAATTGAAAAACAACTCATAACCTCAGGAAATTTCTGATCAGAGAAATAAACCTAAAAAAATACAATTAAAAAGAGTATACAACTACTCCAAAAATGGTTTCAACGCGGTCCTCACTGAATATCCTTAAACCCTCTCAATGATTGGAACAAAAATATGTGCATGGAATGCTAGACGAGTAGGGAACAAATCTACTCAGATTAGAATATTAGATATAAGACTGGAATTTTTGAGGTTATAGAATCTATGTTGAATAATGTAAACATTGAAACATTGTCAAAATCTTTTGGATTCCAAAATTGTTTCTCATATGGAAAATTTCAAATTTGGATATTCTAGACCGAAGAAAGTATTTTTGAAAATTAATGCAGTAGAGGAACAATATATATTTACCAATTTTACACATCATCTATTGCTTCCAAATAGGTTTCAGTTATACAAAGCATACCATTAAGGAAAGAAGAAAAATGTGTCATTCTTTATCAGCCTTTTAAAACACCCCCCTTTGCGTAATTGGAAACTTGAATATAACTTATGGTGGCAGGATTTCCAATCCTTTTATATTCAAACACTTGCCAGAGATAAATCCGATCACATCCCTCTAATTATTCAAATATCATAAACTTGTAATAACTTTGCCCCAAAAGCTTTCCAATTTCTAAATTTTTGGATAAATTATCCTTCATTCATGAAAATAACAGAAGATGCTTGGAATATTCAAACAAGTTTGTCTAGAAGGAAAATGCTTGTCAATACCTTTGCCAACATAGTTACAGCTATGCAAAAAATGCGAAGACTTATTTTTCAAAGTTGTAACTGAACTCCAACAATCAGAAAATCTAAATCTTTCACAACATTTAGCCTAGAAAAAGCCAATACTTCTCGGGCTTTAACAAATTAAGAGTTTTTCCAGAAACAAAAATATCATAAATGATTAACTTAAGGTGATTTGAACACACAATGTTTTCACTAATCAATTAAAAAAACATAAGAGACAAATTAATGATCTCAGGAATCAAATATTCTAAAGGTTATTGGATACACGATCAGAGTCAACTTGGTAATGAAGCTGTGGCTTTTTTCTCAGATCTTCTATCAAAAGAAGAAACTGATCACACAGGCATCCATACTGCCTCTTTATTTGAAAATGTACCCCATTCAATAACTGATAAAATGAATTAATACTTAACAAAATCTGTAACAATGGAAGAATTAATTGAGACAATAATGAACATGAATAGTGACTCAGCCTCCGGACTCGATGGTTTTCCAGGGCCGTTCTATGAGAAATGCTGGAATATCATAAAAATGATGTTCTACAAGCAATCCATGAGTTCTTAAAACAAACTGAAATCCCTAAAGCCATCTCTGCAGCACTTATAGTGCTAATTCCTAAAAAAAGAGGTGTGTTCGTCATTTAAAAATTATAGGCCTGTTAGTCCTTGCAATTTCACAAACAAAGTTTTTATAAAAATCATTGGTGATAGACTAAAACCTATAATGGATAAATTTTAAGGCCTGAACAATCGACCTTCATTTGTGGTAGGGAACTTTTGGATAATGTGCTTCTGATGAAAGAAATGGCCAACTACATTAACTCTAAAAGAAAAGTCTATAATATGTTAATCAAGTTAGACAGGATGAAAGCTTTCGACAGGGTTTCATAGCTTTTTTTGTCAAAACTATTGCCTAAAATTGGTTTTGATGAATATTTTTTGAAATTGATCATGAATAATATTAAAGCTGCACATTTTTCATCCTTAGCCAATGGAAATCATTTCGGTTTCTTTCCAGCTTCAAGAGGGCTAAAGCAAGGGGATCCTCTGTCCTCCTTGCTTTTCATACTGATGGAAGAATCTTTCCCTAAAAGTCATAATTTTTACTTTCAGTATGCTGATATTCCATATTATAAACTTCCTAATAACATGCTGAAAGTAACACATTTGTCTTTTGCCGATGGCACATCAATTTTCTTAAAATTCACTACATCAAGACTTTAAAAACTCCTGGGATTCTTCAAAATTTATGAAGTGGCACCAAGCCAAAAAATAAATTATGAAAAATCTTCTTTTCTCATATCTAAACATACCCCTCGAAGAATCATAAATCAGATTAAAATGAATCACTAATGGTTCATGGAAAATTTCCTTTCGAACACTTAGACTCTCCAATGTTTATAGGAAGGAATAAAAACACTCATTACCACAACCTTCTGAATTAATTTAATTCACCTTGCAGTAGCAGAATAAACTTTGGTCCCAAGCAGGGAAGATGATTCTAATTACGCATGTTTTATACTATATCCCCTTGCATATCATATATGTTCTAAAGCCAACAAAACATATTATCAATCAAGTGCATAAAATACGTGCAAATTTCTTTTGGAATTCTAATAATTCAGAATAACAATCTAAAAGAAACTGGAGATCTTTTGCCCAACTCTGTTATCCATTTGAAGAAAATGTGTTCGGTTTTAAAAATATTCATTTAGTAGTCCAAAGTTTTTCACTAAAATTATGGTGGATACTACAACAAGGAGGCTCTTTATGAGCAAAATTCATGTGGTATACACCTAACAATCATAAAATGCCCAGAACATGGAAAAGAATTAAGGAAATTGATGACATAGTTACAAAAAAAAACTCAGATTTAAATAGGCTAAGGTTCAGTTTGTTTTTGGGGTTCTAATTGGTGTGACTTAGGGCCTCTAATCTATGAAGGGGATTATGAAATTGACCTACAATTTCCCCATCTCTCAGTTGATGAATTCATTTTTGATCCAACCAAATTCATTGACATTCTTAAAAATCATTTCCACAATCAGTAACTATTACACTCATTCAGATACATCACATATTTGAGGAATATGAGGATAAAATGATTTGAAATCCTTCTTTCAATGGAATGTTTATTCTTAATGTGAAGAAATTTGGTCTTCACCCAATTTTCCATGAACATTCACTTCTTTGGAGGATAGCAAAGACAATCATTCAAAGCATTAAATTGCAACACTATTCTCACCCCATGCTTAGCAAGTTGAAGCATTATTTCTTTGACTATTGGGGTTCAACTATCATGGTTTTTTGGCAAGTACCATTTGGAAGTAATGTTCACAACCCATGCTTGAAGCAAGAAGGAGGATTTCTTGGGATAAGTTTTGTTTGAGAGCACTTGGCCATTGGTGAACTTGGAGTAGTATATATAGGGGATGAACTTAGTAGTTCAAATACACTTCAAGCATAGCATTCCTTTGCTACTTGCTTTCTTCTCCCTTTAGCTCCCCTTTGTAGTTGTAGAAGCCAAAGCCCTCATCTTTATATTTTGCCACATAATTCCTTCATAGGTGGTAGGCAAAGTCTTGTAATACTTTCTCCACATATAGTGAAGCTTCCAGTCTCCTCCGGCCATGGATGTAGGTAAACTTGACCGAACCATGTAAATCCTTGTGTCCATTATTTCCTTTATTTTCTTTACATTGTCTTTGTTATCTATCTTTTTGGGCCAATAGATATGTCGTGGGATTCGTATTCCTAACAAATTGGTATCAGAGCCATATCTAATTTTTTATCTATTAGCCATCATGACGGTAACAAGGACTTCTATTGAAAAGTTTGATCGGAGTGTAAACTTCGGTATGTGACAACTCAAGATGGAAGCCATCCTAATCCAGGATGAATGTGAGCTAGCCCTTGAAGGAGTGGAGGAAAGGCCAGTGGACATGTCGCCAGAAGATTTTGGTGATCTAGACAAGAAGGCTAGATCAGCCATTATTTTAAATCTCTCTAACGAGGTTTTGCAGGAAGTTCCTAGTGAGAGAACTGCCAAAGGTATGTGGGATCAGTTAAAATCTACATGCACGAAGATGACAATGGAGAATCACCTCTATTTGAAACAAAAGTTGTACATGTTGAAAATGGCGGAAGGTACATCTATACTCTCACATCTTGATAAATTTGATTCCATAATTTTGGATTTGGAGAATGTAGATGCTAAAGTTGATGAAGAAGATCAAGCCATTTTATTGTTATGTTCCCTTCCCATGTCCTTTAAGTATTTTCGAGATACTATGATTTATGGGAAATAGTCGGTCTCATACAATAGTATAAAATCTGTATTAAAATCTAAAGAGCAGATTGATCGGGACATTACAGGGGAATCGAGTGGAACTCATGCTGAGGGTTTGTTTGTGAGGGGTAGAGGAGAAAATAGAGATTCTGAAGGTGGTAGATCTAAAGGGAGGCCAAAGTCTAGATACAGAAATAAAATTTGCAACGATTGCAAGAAAAAGGGGCACATCAAGGCTGGCTATTTTAAATTGAAAAATAAAGAAAAATATAAAAATGAGCAGAATAGCAGCAATGCTGGTAAAGCTAGTGTAGCAGAAGATAAGAGTGATGGAATCATATTTGTGGCCATGGATAATAAATCAAGGTCTTCTAGTGAGTGGCTCTTATATTCGGGTTGTTCTTACCACATGAGTTATGATAGAGGTGTTTTTCCACTTATGAAGAATGGGATGGTGGAATTGTTTTGATGGATAATAATGCTCCTTGTAAATTTTTTGGTAGAGGAAAAATTCAAATCAAAATGTACGAATGCATTTTTAGGACACTCACTAATGTTAGGCATGTTCTTGACTTAAAGAAAAATCTCATCTCTCTTGGCACTCTTGATGCTCTCGGGTACAGATATTCAGGTGATGGTGGAATACTGAAAATCTGTAAAGGTGCTCTTGTGCAAATGAAGGTTTACAGAGTTGGCACTTTGTATGTTTTGCAGGGATCTACAGTAACTGGGGCAGTGGTTATCTCAACTTCCTCAGATGAAGACATCACCAAATTGTGGCATATGAGGTTGGGACATATGGGCGAGAAAGTCTTAACATTGTTAAGCAAGAGAGGTTTACTTTGTGGTCAAAGTACTGTTAGTTGGACTTTTGTGAACACTATATTTTTGGAAAGCAGAAAAGAGTTAGCTTTCGTTCACCTGCAGTTCATAAAACAAAAGGTACTTTGGATTACATTCATTCTGATCTTTGGGGAACCTCTCATGTTCCTTCTAAGGGTGGTGCAAGATATATGCTTACTTTTATTGATGACTATTCAAGAACAGTTTGGGTTTATTTTTTGAAGCTTAAAAGTGATGTTTTCCTAACATTTAAGCAATGGAAGACTTTGATTGAAAAACAGACAGGAAAACAAATTAAGCGACTGAGGACTGACAATGGGTTGGAATTTTGTGGAAATGAATTCAATGAGTTCTGCAAAAATAAAGGAATAGCTCGACATCGTACTGTTAGAATGACTCCTCAAAAGAATGGTGTGGCAGAGCGGATGAATCGTACACTTTTGGAAAGAGCCGGTGCATGATCTCAAATGCCAAGTTGACATTAGACTTTTGGGCAGAAGCTATATCTACGGCTTGTCACATCGTCAACCGCTCTCCATGTGCACCTCTTGATTTCAAGACTCCAGAGGAAGTTTGGCCAGTTACTCCTGCTGATTACTCTAATTTAAGAATATTTGGGTGTCCAGCTTATATGCATAACGAGAGAAAGCTAGAGCTTGGGGCTGAGAAATGTATTTTCCTCGGTTATGCTTCAGTGGTGAAAGGATATAGATTATGGTATTCTGATCACAAAACACCCAAATTTGTAATTAGTAGAGATGTTACATTTGATGAATCTTATATGTTACATCCTGGAAAAGAGTCTTGTAATCCCTGTGATTCAGAAAAAGAGGATAGTGCACAAAAGCAGGTAGAGTTAGAGATTGGTGGTTCTTCCGGGAGAAAGCCAACCCAAGAAGTGGTTGAAGAATCTGATCATGAACATGCTGGAGATCAACCGGGAGATGGGGATTATTCCATTGCCAGAGATAGACCGAGACGTGACATTCGACCACCATTGAGGTATGCAAATTTAGTTGCATATGCTTTATCAGTGGCACAGGAAACAGGTGGAGACGAGGAACCTTCCACATATTTAGAGGCAGTTTCAGGTGCTAATTCAGACAAATGGTTGGTGGCTATGAATGAAGAGATTGAATCTCTACACAAGAATAGAACATGGGATCTTGTGGTGCCACCAAAAGGAAAGAAAATTGTTGGTTGCAAATGGGTTTTCAAGAGAAATGAAGATACTTCAGGTGTTGATAATGCAAGGTACAAAGCACGATTGGTCACAAAGGGCTACAGTCAGGTACAAGGTGTAGATTTCAATGATGTTTTCTCCCCTGTTGTAAAACATAGCTCTATTCGTGTATTGCTTGCTTTAGTGTCCATGTATAATCTGGAGTTAGAACAGCTGGATGTCAAGACATCTTTCTTGTATGGTGAATTAGATGAACATATCTATATGAGTCAACCTGAAGGTTTTGAAGTTCAAGGTAAGGAAGACCGGGTTCGCTTGTTGAAGAAATCCTTGTATGGATTAAAGCAGTCTCCAAGACAATGGTATAAGAGGTTTGATTAATTTATGTTGGGCAATGGTTTCTCCAAGAGCATGTATGATAGTTGTTTTTATTTTCGGAAGTTACAAGATAACTCATTCATTTATTTGCTATTGTATGTTGATACATGCTCACTGCAGCTAAGAATCTTACAGAAATTCATGAGTTGAAGGCCTTGTTGAATAGTGAATTTGAGATGAAAGATTTGGGTGCAGCTAAGAAGATTCTTGGTATGGATATAAGAAGAGATCGAGGAGTTGGAAAGTTGTACCTGGCCCAGGAGAGTTACCTTAAGAAAGTTTTGGAGCGATTTGGCATGCATGATGCCAAACCAGTTAGCACTCCTCTTGGTAGCCATTTCAGGCTATCTACTGCCCAATCACCAAAAACAGAGGAAGAAGAAGATTATGTGGCTAGAGTTCCTTATTCAAATGCAGTTGGGAGTATAATGTATGCAATGGTTTGTACTCGCCCTGATATTTCACAAGTTGTTAGTGTTATTAGCAGGTATATGGCCAATCCGGGAAAATCACATTGGCAGGCTATGAAGTGGATTCTTAGATACTTAAAGGGTATTTCGAACATGTGTTTGGAGTTTGGTAGAACCAATAACACTTTGGTTGGTTTTGAAGATTCAGACTTTTCCGGTGATCTTGATAAGCGCATGTCTCTTACAGGCTATGTATTTTGCATCGGAGGTTGTACAATTAGCTGGAAAGCTACTTTACAACATGTAGTTGCTTTATCTACTAATGAGGCAGAATATATGGCAGTCACAGAGGCAATCAAAGAAGCTTTATGGTTGAGAGGTCTCTTCAGCGAATTTACTCTACAACAAAGGGTTACCACCATTCACTGTGATAGTCAAAGTGCAATTTACTTGACTAAAGATCAGATGTATCATGAGCGGACGAAACATATTGATATTAAGTACTACTTCATTCGTGATATCATTGCACAGAAGAAGGTCTTTGTTCAGAAAATCAATACAAAGGATACTCCTGCTGATATGTTCTATTTCAAGTTCAAGCAGTGCTTGGACTTGATTGGTGTTCATTGTTAGTGATTCGGGCCATTAGGGCCATGCTGGAGGAGGGTTAGTAAGCTATTACTTTTAGGGTTCAGACCAAGGTGGAGATTTGTGAAGAAATTTGGTCTTCACCCAATTGTCCATGAACATTCACTTCTTTGGAGGATAGCAAAGACAATCATTCAAAGAATTAAATTGCAACACTATTTCTTTGAAGCATTATTTCATTGACTATTGGGGTTCAACTATCATGGTTTTTTTGTAAGAACCATTTGGAAGTAATGTACACAAACCATGCTTGAAGCAAGAAAGAGGATATCTTGGGATAAGTTTTGTTTAAGAGCTCTTGGCCATTGGTGAACTTGGAGTATACTACCACAAAGACCCCTCTCTAGCACCAGGTTTTTAATTTTTAACACCGGTTTTAATAACCGAACTGGTGTTAATTTAACATCGGTTTTAATAACCGGTATTAATTTAACACCAGTTTCTTAATTTTAACACCAGTTTTTTAAAAACCGGTGATAAATTTTACAATAGCACCGGTTTTGGAAACAATTAGCACCAGTTTTTAAAAACCGGTGCTAAAAATTTGAAAATTTAATTTTTCCCACCAATGAAATAGCCAAAAATATTTAAATAGCACCGGTTTTGAAAATATTAGCACCGGTTTTTAAAAACCGGTGCTAAATATTTGCAAAATTCTATCTTCCCGCCAAAATATTCAAAATAGCATCGATTTTAGTAAAAAATAGCGCCGGTTTTAAAACCGGTGCTAAAAAGTAAAAAATAGCACCGGTTTTGAAAACCGATGCTAAAAATTAAATAATAGGACGGTTTTTGCAAAACAATAGCACCGGTTTTAAAAACCGGTGCTAAAAATTAAAATTTAGCACATGTGTTTTTGTAAAAAATAGCAACGGTTTTTAAAAACCAGTGCTAAAAATTTTCGAGACTCATTTTCCCGCCAAAGAAATAGCAAACAAATTTAAAATATCACCGGTTTTAAAAATATTAGCACCGGGTTTTAAAAACCGGTGCTAAATATTTGTAAAATGCTATCTTCCCGCCAACAAATTCAAAATAGCACCGGTTTACTAAAAAATAGCACTGGTTTTAAAAACCGATGCTAAAAATTAAGGAATAGCACTAGTTTTTGCAAAAAATAGCACCGGTTTTTAAACTCGTGCTAAAAATTAAAACTTAGCACCGGTTTTTTTGTAAAATTTAGCACCGGTTTTAAAGACCGGCGCTAAAATTTTCTATACTCATTTTCCCGCCAAAGAAATAGCCCAAAATTTTAAAATAGCACCGATTTTGGAAGAAAATAGCACCGATTTAAAATTTCCCGCCAAAGAAATTGCCAAAATATTTTAAAATAGCATCAGTTTTGGAAGAAAATAGCACCAGTTTAATAAACCGGTGCTAAAACTTTTAAATTTTACCTGCAAAAAAAAATTTCCCCCCCAGAGAAATCGCCAAAAACTTCTAAATATTTTTTGAAAATTTTGAAATTTCATTATTTCCACCAAAGAATTCAAAAAATTTGCTAAAATTTTCAAATAATCTTCCCAGAAATTTCATGAGCTGGGAGCAGCTGCGCAGCCGCTCTAAGTTATTTTTTTTAACTTTCAAAATTGTTCACTTCCTTTGTTGACTTTAACTAATGACTAAGTTAAGTTAAATTAATCAATGATCAACCTTCACTGACCTCATATATACAAATAAGAATAAAATTTGTTTACTTTAACTAATTAACGTTCAACCCTTAATTGATTTAGTATACTCCCTCCATCCCGGATTAAATTGCACAAGATCAAAGATTCAGTCAAACTAAGAAAAGTTTGACTACATATTTGAATAGATATATAAACAATCGTGAAAACATTACTTGACTTTCAATATATAAACACTAATGAGTAGGTCTCCTGACAGGCGGCATATCCATAAGCTTATGGACAGGTCACTTATTTCTTTCCTTATACACTGCATTTCTTAAATTACATACAAAATTTAAAATTTTTGAAAATATTTTTTTATATCATATATTTTTATATTTTCACCTTCAAATACATATTATTACTTGTTTTAACTTATAAAATACAATATTTAAATTTTATAAAAAAAATTACAACATTTTAGGCAAATACCCCTGAGGACTGTCCATAAGCTCATAGAAGGCCGCCTTTCCTGAGACTTTCTCAACACTAATAACTAGGCTAACTTTGACTAATCAACGGTCAAAATATACTTGACTTTCAATATATAAACACTAATAACTAGGCTAACTTTAACTAATTAACGGTCAAACTATACTTGACTTTCAATATATAAACACTAATAACAAAGTTGACTTTAACTAATTAACGGTCAAACTTTATTTGAATTAGTATATAATAAATACTAATAAAAATGTTTGACTTTGTCTAAACAACGGTAAAACCTTACTTGACTTTCTATATATAAACACTAGTGACTAAGCTGACTTTAACTAATCAACGGTCAAACTTTACTTGACTTTCAATATATAAACACTAATAACAAAGTTGATTTTAACTAATCAACGGTCAAACTTTATTTGAATTAGTATATAATAAATACTAAAATTTTTTTTTGACTTTATCTAATTAACGGTCAAACCTTACTTGACATTCTATATATAAACACTAGGGATTAAGCTGACTTTAACTAATCAACGGTCAAACTTTACTTGAATTTCAATATTTAAACACTAATAACAAAGTTGAATTTAACTAATTAACGGTAAAACTTTAGTTGAATTAGTATATAATAAATACTAATAAAAACGTTTGACTTTGTCTAATAAACGGTCAAACCTTACTTGACTTTCTATATATAAACACTAGTGTCTAAAGTGACTTTAACCAATCAACGGTCAAACTTTACTTGACTTTCAATATATAAACATTAATAAGTTGACTTTAACTAATCAATGGTCAAGCCTTACCTTAATTAGTATATAATAAATTACAAAGACTTGGGTGAGACGGTCTCACCCAAGATTATGGTGAGACTGAGGTCTATATTAAAATAAGAAAAGGGGTAGGGACTTATATGTAATTATATAGAATAATAATACATCTTTCTTCCCCAATTTACCAACCGTTCTCTATTCGTCCTCAGCTCTTCCTCCATTTTTCCTCCGCCACTTCTCCTCCGCAGCTCCGCTCCTCCTTCGCAGCTCCGCTCCTCCTTCGTTTTCTCTTCCACGGTCCACCACGGTCCACCCCGCTCCAATCTGCTCAGATATGCTCTTCTGTGCTCCATCCGTTGCTTCACTCTTCTATGAAACCCTAGGTTCATCTCTTTACTAGTTTTTTTCTCATTTTCTAATTTCAATCTTTGATTTGCGGTCTCAACGTGGTTATTCCAACATCTTTTCACTGTTTAATTGATTTTGTATTATTATTTGCAGGTTCTTGCTCGTTCTCGAACTGAACCAGTTGAGATATGCTCCGATCTGTTTAGATATACTCCACTATGTTGCTCCCCTCTGCTCCGATTTGATACGCTCCGTTGCTTCACTCTGCTATGAAACCCTAGGTTCGTCACTTTACTTGTTTTTTCTCTTTTTCTCGTTTTAGTCTTTGATTTGCGGTCTCGACGTGGTGATTCCGTCATCTTTTCACCGTTTAATTGATTTTTTATTGTTATTAGCAGGTCCTTGCTCGTTGTCGAGCTGAACGGGTTGAGGAGGATCCTCTACCACTGGCACTATCGGAGTGTTTAAATCTGGCATTGGTGAGTCTCTAAAACTCACTGTAATTTACTTCTTCATTTCTCCATTTTCAGTTTGATGTCTGCCGATTTCAATTGCATTTGTGATGTTTAAGCGTTTGATGTTACTGAGCTATAGTAGATAAATTCTATATATTTCCGTTAGTTTATTGTTTTAAGTACTGTTTTCTATTCTATAAGTACTGTTTTTGCTGTGTTTTCATTTTAAATCAATCGTGAAAAGTTAAATTGTGTAACTTAAGTTCGGATAGAGGAAGTATTATGATTAAATAAATTGGAATAATCAGTGATTGAACTGATAAGTGTTTGAATGTGACTTTCGGCTGATTTTACTAAGTATATGCTCTTCTGTTATTCTATTGTAAAAAAGAGAAGCGAGTTTTTGGTGCTATTACGCAAATATTTTCATCTCATTTGTTCCATTTGTTGATTTGTTGAAGATCTGTTAAGCTTAATTTGATATAATATTTACTCAAGAAATCTCAGCCATTGCTTATCTTTGATAATGTTTCAATGGTAGAATTAGTCACACATTATCACTAAATCGCTATAAAACTTCTTTTTAGGCAAGACTCCCTGTAGTGTTGAGAATGTATCGTGATACACTTATTGCTGATATGAAAGCTGCTTTCAAGGCAGCAGTTTCTGAGTGGCTTCCTGTTCTCGTTGCCTCAGATGTTCAAGGTGAAAGGATGGTTGGTGCTGCTGGGAAGTCTCATAAGTTACTTGCTAGCATAATTCTTCTTCCCTTCATGTCAGGTGGAAAGAAAATATTGTTGCATTATAATCTGCCACAAAATATGTCATAAATTTTTAATCTTTAGTTCCTTACTTTAAGTTATAACTAGTTTGAGTATCTGGATGGGGATGGTTTATTTATATCAGTTATTGATACATTTTCTGACAGGGGGAGGTTCCTTGCTTGGAGATAAGCTTAGAAGCCTGTCTCCCGACTGCTTTCTTCAACTTTTGAGCGCTATTTTTGTTGGAGTGCAGGTAATGCTTATATGACTATAACTCTGTTTGGCTCATGATGTGTATTTTCTTGACAATTGTCATCCTTCATGGAATGATCATGGTCAACAATGATTGATCTTTTAGCAATATTCATTCTTCTCTCAAGCTTTCTTATTCTTCAGAGTGTAGATAGAATCTTCCCGTCTACAATAACTTTACCGGATTTGCATGTACCCTTGGGATATATGCTTGGTATCTTCAATGTTGTCTTCCATGAGATAGAATATTCAATGATATCAACTCTGCCTGCGATATATGCTTGGTATCTTAGATGATGTCTTCCAGTGGAGAGTTCTGTTTTGTATGCCAATTGTATAATTGACTCAAGCTGTGGTAATGGTGGTTGACTGTCATGTTCTCTCTTTGAACAAAATGTCCAGAATCCAGTACTACATGCTTCCAGCAAACTTTTTGCCTTCAAGATATTAGTGAAAGTTAGCCTATTCTCTCTTTACCGAATTCTCGCTCGTCTAGCTACATCCAGTTTTAAGGTTATTTTTTTTTGTCAGAATAAATTTACTATCCATCACAAGTTCTTGCTTTCGTGTTGGATATAGTAAAAAAGGAATGTATCCTTGCTTCATCATTTTATTTTCATAGTAACATGGTTTCACATTTGAAGGTGATTGTTTCTTAATGTAGTTTTCAGTATCCGGTGACAAAATGGTGTCTGGTAAAATATAGAGTGTGCGAGCATGTAACATACAATTATACAAATGATTTTCATCTGTTTCAGTGGTAGATGGATCTGGACTCGTTTATGTATTTTACGAAATATAGTGTCTGCATAAAAGAAAATGGGAGAATTGATACTGATGTTAGGATGCAACAAATGGAAAAATGGGAAATGTTTATTTTCTAGGCTAGGATTGTTGGGTTCCAACACGTTCTTGGAGGTACTAGTAGCGTCACCTTAGCCTAAAACAAAATGAATCATATTTCTCGTACTATTGCAGAACCAATACACCCTTTTTATAAGGATGGATGAAGTAATATTTTATATAATTAAGGGTGAATTAAACCATGAATATGCTAGGTTATCCATGGTGGAGACGTTGAATACACTGATATTTTTGCAACGTGCAGGTACATGCAACCACGATGAATTGTTCAAGATTCTTTCATTCTCATTCCAAGGATATTAGCCACTTCCTGGCAACAATTATGCTTCAAACGAATATCTCTTTAACCACAATGAGTAATCATTCTTATTGTCCATCTTGTTCTTGTCGATCATTTTTCCAGAATCATTAGATTGTTTCACTAACCACTTGTACCTTTCTTTACCTCCAATTCGGAATCTGGGAATTATAATGACTGCTAATAGGTTCGGTTCTCCCAACTATGTATTCATTTCATCTTTGTTTTTGCAAGAGTAGAGAAGAAACTGAGATTCTAGAGCTGTAAGTGAAGGCAGTGCACCATAAATTGTTCTGCAGTAGTTTTATTATTGTATAATTAGAACAATTATTCTTGTCATAGTCGTGCGAGACAAGATGTTTGTATACATTAATGTGAAAATAAATTATTAATTTTGTGAAGTTGATTTTATTATTAATTAATGTGGAATAAATGTTTTAATTTTGAGTCTTTTCCCTTTCTCTGAAAGCGGCAGCGCGCTGCAGCTTTCAGAGGAAGGGATTTTTTTCGTCGTCGTAAATAATTTAGCACCGGTTGAAAATCGGTGCTATAAAAACCGGTGCTAATTTAGCACTGGTTGAAAAACAGGTGCTAACAAAAAAAACCGGTGCTAATTTAGCACCGGTTGGAAAACCGGTGCTATAAAAAAACCGGTGCTAATTTAGCACCAGTTGAAAAACCGGTGCTAATTTAGCACAAGTTGAAAAACTGGTGTTAACAAAAAACACCGAAAAACCGATGCTAACAAAAAAACCCGGTGCTAATTTAGCACCAGTTACTTAGGCACCGCTTTTTTTTCCGAAAAAGCCAGTGCTAGAACAAAAAAACCCGGTGCTAGAGGTGGGTCTCTGTGGTAGTGGTAGTATAAATAGGGGATGAACTTAGTAGTTCAAACACACTTCAAGCATATCATTCCTTTGCTACTTGCTTTTCTTCTCCCTTTAGCTCTCCTTTGTAGTTGTAGAAGTCAATGCCCTCATCTTTATATTTTGTCACATAATTCCTTCATAGGTGGTAGGCAAAGTCTTATAATACTTTCTCCACATATAGTGAAGCTTCCGGTCTCCTCCGGCCATGGATGTAGGTCAACTTGACCGAACCACGTGAATCCTTGTGTCCATTATTTCCTTTATTTTCTTTACGTTGTCTTTGTTATCCATCTTTTTGGGCTAATAGATATCTGGCGGGATTCGTATTCCTAACACTTAAATCTTCATATGATCTCATTAAACCTAAAAGAGACACTGTGCTATCCTTTGAATACCTTTGATCCAATAGATTGCCAAAATAAATATGACTAATGAACTTGAGATTGTTGAACATGCTCATTCCTTTCACGGATGTTCTATAAGATTTCACATTTAATTTACCTTCAGTATGTTGTTTCTGCAAGAAAGATTCTAAAGTATTCATCACTTTTTGAATAGTTGTAGTTTTATCAATGGAATATGGGATAAAATTAATAGAGTATTTGATATACCATCCTATTATTTTGAATACCTATGTGGCAAAATGTACTACTATTGGAATCTGAGAGTGAAAATTCTTGAATTTAATGATCTTGCTAAGATCAATCCCTTTACATGCATTTGGTTTATTTGGTGTGCTAGAAACAATTATTATTTTTCAACCAAATCAAACGTGTTGCAGACAATATATTCAGAAAATTTTGCTGCAATCTAATGACATGTTGATTGGATTTAATATCAAATGTATGTGGAATATGACATCATGTATACCCAGATTACTTATTTGCAGATCTCAGAAAAGGTTAGAAAAGAAAATTGTTCATTGGAGAGTTCGAGTTCATTTTAACTGAACTCAGAATGGTTCTGTGCTCAAAAAAGGCAATACTGAGATTGGTTTTATTATCAGAGATAAGAATGGAAAGCTAATTGTGTCTTTCGGAAAACACATTCCCAGTTCCAGTCTTCAAGCAGAGGTGAAGGCTCTTCAGTACGGATTGAAAGGAGCTCTCAACTTTAGGATTAGACACATACAAATTGAATGCGACTCTGAAATTTTGGTGAAGATTGTGAAGAAATTCCAAACTCCTTGGAAATGTACCAACGACTTTCGAAGAATCTGGAAGAGTCTACAACAAATGGATTATAGTATTTCACACATTCATAGAGAGGCCAACAGTGTCGTTGATGTCCCATCTAAGCTAGCAAGCGTTAAAAAGGTAAACTCTCTCTTTGTTTTTGCAGGTTTGCCTCAAGACATAAGAGGGAAGATTCAGCTCGACTCCATTTCCTTTTTTTTAGAACAGATCTATTTTATATTAAAATGAACCACACACGAACGGTTATATTTAAGTTGATTAGCATTTTGATGTTCTATACTAAGCGCTTCTCTTTGGACCTTAAATCACCAAAACCTTCTAAACTTGCTGATGTGGCTTCTAAATTTCTGCACTATAGTCTCCACTTCCACTGGTGGTCGTTCCCCTTCGTTGTTTATTAGCCTTTCTAGATTCACCGAATCCGTCCAAACCTGGATTTCTGGCAATCCTTGTCTGATGGCCATGATGACCCCATGAAGACACTATTTCCTTTCTGTATGTTCGGAAAATTTAGACATATTTTATGAAGCTATTGGTTGAATGTAACTTTTCATTTCATGCTGCTTTTTTGAAACTATTGGTTGAATGTAACTTTCCACGACTTTTTGTTAACTTGAGAATCCTTAGGTCTTGTTTTTTTTCTTTGATCAAATTAGGTCAAGTTTAGAATTATATATAGGAGGAGGATT
Organism: Rubia yunnanensis; assembly: GCA_037428765.1. Taxonomy (NCBI): domain Eukaryota; kingdom Viridiplantae; phylum Streptophyta; class Magnoliopsida; order Gentianales; family Rubiaceae; genus Rubia; species Rubia yunnanensis. The sequence goes on from CM075065.1 coordinate 78,921,699, forward strand.
CTCGGGTTTATTCACGGAGGTAAAGTTTATGTACCCATCTATTTTGTATTTTATTTTTTATTATTAATAAATAGGTATGGGTCTGGCAAACGGTCAACCATAACATGTGGACATGTGGTGTTTTTATTTTATTTTTATAAATCTAATAAATATGCTTTGGAAAGTTGTGCAGAGTCAAAATTTTCAAATCAAATTGAGATAGAAAATGTACACTTTATATTTAGAACAAGACGGAAAATGCTTTGAAAATACTAAATTTGGAAATTAGGCTTTGTTCTTTTTTTTTTAATGTAAACTCACCTAAATGAGGGGTATATATTAGGCTCCCCAGACCTTTCAGAGAAAATAATAACGAGTTGAAAAGTACAACGAGAGTTCATCACGTGTAATCTAAAGTGGAAGCTAATTACAAACTGCTGTTACCCAAAACCTTCATCTAATTTGTGTAAGATTTCAAGCTGATCCAAAGGAGTCGCATCTCAATGCAGTTCAAAGAGTTATTCGATATGTAAGTGGGACTTATGAGTATGGTGTCTAGTATTCTAAGAGTTAAGATTCTGAATTGATTGGGTACAGTGATACTGATTGGACTGGTAATGCTGATGATCGAAAAAGTACCACAGGTGGATGTTTCTTTATTGGTACGAATTTGGTGTCGTGGTATAGTAAGAAACAGAATTCGATCTCCTTGTTTACTGCAGAAGTTGAGTATCTTACAGCTGGAAGTTGTTGTGCACAATTGTTATGTATGAAATAAATGTTGAAAGACTATAGAATTCATCAAGGCCCCTTAAATATTTTACGTGACAACACAAGTGCAATTGATATCTCGAAAAATCCAGTTCAGCACTCGAGAACCAAACATATTGATATAAGGCACCATTTTATTAGAGATCTGGTTGAAAGTAAGGAAGTGGAGGTAGTCTATGTTCCAACACACGAGCAATTAGCTGATATCTTTACAAAGCCGTTGGATTCAGCCACTTTTGAGAGCCTTCGACAACACTTAGGTGTTTGTCAAATTTGAGGTAATCCTTACCTAAATTTTATTTTAAATATTTTGATTATTTTTGTTTAGAAAATCGAAAAAGAACAAAAAATAGAAAGAAGAAAGATGTACAAAAACAGAAGATGGATTGTATGGTATGTTGGAAGTTATTTTTGATATGATATCTCGAGTTGACAAGTGAAAAAGGGTAATCATTATAAGCCTTGGAAATCAAAAAAAGAGTTTCGCAGAAAAAGAGGATGTGAGTTGAAGAGTTGTTTTGGGTTTCTATGTTGTCCAAAATCATTCCATAATTTCTTTCGGTTGTTTTCAAATTCCTTTCGAATTCATCTTGGAAATCATCTTCAAATTCACTACTCTCCGAACCTCTGCCAAAAAACAAAAATGGCCTCCAGCCCTACTATTCCCACACAAGAAGTCGATCTTCCAGGATCGTCTCTACCCTTAGAAGTCATGGAGGAGGAACAATGTTCAGTAAATTTGGAGTCGGTATTGGTCGAAGGGAATGGACGATGTGTAGACCAAACTTGGGACCAATCGCTACTAGAAGAAAATCAAGATCAATGTGGAGAAAACTTGGATCAAGTTGAGGCCGAAGCACTTCCTGAAGGAAATCTTGGTCAAGATGAAGAGCTTGGTGTAGAGGAAGAGGCATCCAATGGAGGTAAAGAGGCTGGTGGCTCTGGTATTGGACTCGATTAACAACAAAAACTCACTAGTGCCAAGAGGAAGGACCGATATGGAAAGGTAACTGGTCTTGATCCCCCTCATTGAAAACTGATGGGCATGGAATTTAAGAGTGTAGATGAAATTTTTGAATGGCTAGAGGCAAACAGAGTAACTATAGATTTAACAAAAATCAGAAGCATAGAAGGTGAATACCTGACTATTCAGGTCAAGGAGCTTGTGACGGGTAATATAGGTGATATAAGGAGGATTGAGAATTGGGATGTGCAATTTCTGATGGGAAAATATGCCGAGTATAGAGAGAAAGATAAATTCCATGTGTTTTGTCGTATTCCTTTTCCAAGCTATGTAGTTTTAAAAGAGATTAGTGAGGGAGAAGCTGCTGGAAGGGAAGTTATGAAGTATGGAAACAGGCTACAGATTGGCTTCTATGATTCAAATGCTGCTAAAAGGATGGAAGAACTAAGGAAGCGTGTGATAATTGAACTGTCAGATAGTGATGAGGATGACAGTGTTGTGCATGTTCCAACACAGCAGTGTGAAGATGAAAATCATATGGGTGTGGATTCTGATGCAGACTTGGGAGGAGAAGACCCGAATGATATGGTTGGTAATGAGTATGATGAGTAACCTGAAGAGGAAATGACTGACTCGAAGGACTTGGATTAAGATGAGTAGGTTGAAAGACAATCTGATAAGGAGCAGGTTCAATCTGAAGCAACACGGGACCTTCCTGATTTGGCATACTCGAGTGATGAAGTGCTCAACGAATTTTACCAGATAGCTAAAGGCAAGAGGAAGGCTGCTGATGCCAAGGTGTCTTCACAAGCAAAAAGGAGCAAGAAAAGGCAGGAATGCACGAAGAAGAAAATCCTCCCTCCCCTCTCTGTGAGTGAAGCATTGTCATTTTCTTATTTTGATTCAAAATGAGAGGAAATGGGAGAAGTTTTTTCTGAAAGGAAATTTATTCCCGAAAGACCAGTAGACTTAATAGCATACAAGGAGAGTGGGTTCTCAAAATTTTTGAAGGTAATTGGAATGACAAAAGCAGCCACGGTTCAACTGCTGTATAATAGGTAGGTTGTGATTGAGGTATACTCTAACCTCATGGTTGGAAATCTGGAGTCTGATTCCTCTTGGTATGGAAGGGTTTATGTGAGGGGAAAGATAATTGACTTGTCTGCTGCAAGGATTAACAGAGTTTTGGGTTTTAAGATGCCAGAGATGGATGGAGTTTTTCCTGAAGATTTGGAAGTTTCTGATGATCAAATTCTAGCAACTATCTCAGGTGGATATAAGGTAGAGTGGCCGGCAACGGAGTATTCACAAGCATCATGCTTATCCTCAATATGTTTTGGGTTATATCAGATTGTTGTTCATTGCTGGATGCCTTCAACAAATACCACTACATTAACAAGAGAAATGGCCAAGTTGCTTTACTGTGTTGGAACACAACAGCCTGTAAATCTTGGGCTATTCATACAGCAAAATCTGATCAAACAAGCCACTGTTCCCAAAGCCAAAGATGTAATTATCCATCCTGCACTGATATCCGCACTAGCCAAGAGTGCCAAAGTGAAAGGAGAAGCAAAGGATGTGGTGATTGACACTGAATTCTTGAGGCTAAATAAGAAGACTTTTGGGTTGAGGAACATTCATTATTTACCATGGAAACCAGAAGGATCTACATTAGCAGTAGCAGGAAAAAAGGCCAACATAATGAATCTGGATGCAAGATTGGGAGTTATTTCCATTCAAATTGCAGCGCTAGAGGCAGAGAAGACAAGTCTGGAAAACGAGAAAGCACATTAGAAGGCTTGACCCTGATCTGTTTTTGTTGTCTTTGGCATATGTGTGATCCCAGGGGGAGATTTTTAGATATTTTTGGATCTGTATTCTGAATTATTTTATCTTTTCTTTGGATTCTGGATTTCTGGGTTATTTGGTATTCATGTTTTGTGGGAATTTTGGTATTAATTTGTTTTCAGATTAAGTAGTGTGTATATTGTGCATATGTTCCAACCTAGATAAGGTTTGGAAGACCTATGTGTCTGACAAGTTTTTTTCGTTGCGAGAGATTCATGGCCAAAACATTATGGGTTCACAAAATGCCAAAGGGGGAGATTGTAAATTCAGAGATTTGCATTGAATATTTAATTAGCAGTTTTTGTGAACATATTTGGAAACGGAAAAAATCTTCAATGTTGGAACACTCGAAGGAAGCATGATTCACGCCAAGACTTGTTGTACGGAAATATGGAGATAGAAGATTATGGTATTTATGATTTATGGAATTATGAATATTCTTCTATGAATGAGGCGTGTGAAGCATAGTTGATTTATGAAAAATCCCTACATATATGGAGTTGATATTGGAGAATATATGGGACAGATTGTGATAAGGAAAATCCCTTTATTTGTGGGATTTGGATATGCTTCAAGAAGCAGACATGGAATAGGAATATTGTGGAGATAATCAAGGAGTATTCCGATCTGATTCATGGATATAAAAGGGGACAAACACGGCTGCATACTCACGAATTTGATAGAGCAAAAATCTGCATACAGATTTTTGAGACTTTCGAGAATAGCTAAGAGCCTGATTCATATATTCCAACATACCTGACCTGCTGCACAAAGTTCAGAATCATAAACCTTAATTCCTCGGAAGGAGGAGATCCAGTGTCGACGAGTTTCAAGATCAGAGGGAGTCTGATCAAGGCGGATCGGTAGCAAGGGGAGCTTGCAGAGTTCATACGCTATAGTTAGTAAAGATAAGTATTTTGTAATATTGTACTGTTTCTTTCTAATTAGTGAATTCATTCTAAACTGGCCCAGGCCCGTATATGTAGGTGGATTTCACCGAACTGCGTAACCAAGTCGTGTGTCATTTAAGTTTATTTTACTATTACGTAGTTGGTTAAATAGGTCATGTTGGAACATACTAACTAGGACTATAAAAATCGGTAAAACCAAAATTACAGAATCATTGGTAGGGCGAAGTGATCTTAGTAATTATTTGCCCAGAGCCTGTTTGTAGGAGAAGGCCGGTTGAAGTTCCGACGGCGGTGGTGGCTCCGTCATGAAGGCGTTGCCGGTGACGAGTGGATGGTTTTGCGGTCAGGAGGTAAGGGTTTGATCGCCGCAGAGCGTTCAGAGCAAAATGATAATTTAGGCTTTGTTCTTTTTTTTCCTTTCGACTATATTTTATTAGAATATTTAGTTATCAGAAAGTCCTGTTTTAAATCGACTAACCGTAGATGAAGTCATTTTATAATTGGTTTAATTATTAGAGTGATTTGATGTTTGTTTTAATTTATTGCAACAACATTCATGTAATTTTAATTATTTAAAAAATATCATAATATATAAATAATTATAAATTTTCCTAACAAATATTAAAATGAGATTTTTCATAATTGATCTAACCGTTAATTGTGGTGTAGCAAGATATTTTCTCTTTAATTATACTGAAAATGTATCTAAATTATTGGAAATTGTGATGTATCTTGGAAAATATAAGGGTAATATTATAAAAATAAATCCAAAGAAAAAGTGAAGGGGAAAATTTATGAAGAACAAACTAATCAATTCTACAAACCAAAGTTCATGGCCACAAGAAAAATCACTTTATTTTGTTGTCACCCCTTGACATTATGGTTCTGTTCACGAGTCAATTGTCCCTGAATTTTCCAACAAATAATCTGCATCACACACAATACTGAGTCACAATCATACTCCATGTACCAAAGGGTTGTTGATCCAGTGGGACTGAATTGCTCTGCTGTGTTTTGACAAAGAGTTGATCGGATGTGTTTGTTTGAACATCACTCGGAGTAATAACATGTGCAGTGTTTTGAAAAAGAGTTGATCGGATGTGTTTGTTTGAACATCATTCGGAGTAATAAAATGGAAGTTTGTTTGAGTGCGATTAACTGTTTGTGAGTGCGAAAAAAAGTGCGAAAGTGTGTGCGACTGAAAGCTTTTGACGCACCTCCCTTTCCTACCTCTACCCTTTCTCCCTATCTGGCTGATAACGGTCACAATCGGTGGAATAGGCCGCCGGCCATGGCGTTGCCACCGCCAAACCTTACAACAGAAACCCCCCCGCTAATAGTAAGAGCTTCCTCCAAGCTCTGAATGCTAAACCCTCTCCGCTCTTCACCTCTTTACCCGATACGCCTAATCTACACCCTATCACAGAATACAAGGGCAAAATTGCCTTTATTCTCCCACCGGAAGAAGGCGAGTTACTGGCGTCTCACTACCAGAATGCTTTGGTCGGGAAGTTCAACAGAGGAAAGCCATCAATGGATACTCTGCAAGCAGCTTTTAAGTCTATAGGTTTTAAATCAAAGTTCCAATTGGGATCACTGGATTACCGCCATGTGCTTATCAGATTTCAGGAGAGTGAAGATTATCAGAGATGCTGGATGAAGGGACAGTGGATGATTCAAGGCTCAATAATGAAAGTTCAAAAATGGTCACCTGACTTCTCCCCTGTATAAGAATCATCTGTTGTTCCAGCCTGGGTAACAATTCATAAACTCCCTATTCATTTCTATAATACATCCGCAATCATAGGTATGAGTAGTCAGATTGTAGATTCCTTAAAATGGATGCAGCAACTAGTGCACTGACTAGGCCATCCACAATCAAAGTGTGTGTAGAGGTTGATCTTATGTCTCAGTTGCCATCTACCATAGTGGTTGGAATAGGTAGCAAAGTAGCTGAGTACCCTATTGAATATGATGAACTGCCTTCATAATGTACTCAGTGTAGGATAATTGGTCATAGTCATGCTACCTGTAACTTTCTGCACCCAGAGCTGAGGAAAAAACACCTTTTGACTCCCACAATAAATGGAAAAAAGGAAAACAAAGCCCCAGATCAGGTAGAACCCTTTCATGCCTTAGATTCCCATCCTACACTGGACTTAGATGTTGCATAATCCTCGGGTCTATCAGCCTCTCAGAAGGAAGTAGGGTGTCAATTACAACAATGTAAGACAGACCCTCATCTGAAAAATACTGCATGTCTTGTACAAGCTTTCCCTGGTATTCATAAGAAAAGAACCGGCTCTTTTTATTCACTGGATGACATCTCAAAGCCAATCACCGCTACTGTTTGGAGAAATAAAAAACAACAGCTTAAGGTAGTACCCATCCAGGAAATTCAAACAACTGAAAATACCGTCAAGATTTCAAATGCCTTTCAGACCTTGGAAGCTTTAAATGAGGAAGATGTAAGGAGGAAGCAGCAGAAATATTCCATGAAACACCGGAATCTCAAGAAGGAGTGGAACCCCATAAAACACATGACAAGACTACAGACACAACAGATTTTCACCTCACTAAAGAAATAAACCCCCATGCTCAACCCACAGAGCTCCCCATTACCTCAGTAACAAATACTCCTGTCACCCCAGACGCTAGCATCAACAATCTTCCAAAGTTCATCACAGATGCTGGGCTGACTCAGGGGTCAAATCAGCAACCTCAGCCAGTTCATACAGTGTTAAAGAAGGGAGCTCAATCATCAACTGATCAGAACACAAAGGTAGATCAAAGCTCACAGTCAAAGGTTAGCACACACAAACCAGTACCTATCGCATGTTTAGATAAACTTGATAAGAATCAGGAAAAGCAATCAAATAATAGTAAAGCCACTGCTGTTAAACCAAGAAACCTTAGATCATCACAGAAAGCAACCACCACCTGTTTTAAATGATTAAATACAACATAATAGGAAACATGTTAGTTTGGAATGTTAGAGGCTACGGAACATCTATGGATAGAATAAAATCTCTTATGTTGTCTCATAAGATTGCTATTCTCTGTTTGATAGAGCCTTGGCATGAAAAAAAGAAAATAAACACTCTGATGCATGATCTTGGCTTTAAAAATGCTCTCCCTGCTGAAAATGCTAAAATTTGGATCTTATGGAACCATGCTTTTAATGTAATCAGTTTAAAAGAGTCAGATCAATTTCTGCAGGCTAGAATTACAGACATTTACTCATCTGTCAGTTGGAACTGCTATTTTATATATGCTAGTGTAAATAGACAATCGAGGGAAGCTCTTTGGAATGATTTAAAAAACCCCACTTCAGAACCTTCAATATACATCGGAGACTTTAACACAGTTGTCTCAGTATCTGAGTATAAATGAAGGAAAACTCCCCCCACAAGAAGCATGAAAGATTTTAATGCCTTCATTAATAACCTGGATTTGCATGACATCCCCACTGCAAGGAATTCATTTACATGGTTTAATAATAGATTCAGGAACAAATGCAAGGACCTTTTGCTTCAGAGATTAGACAGGGGCATCAGCAATTTGAACTGGTTGGAACTCTTTCCAAATAGCTCAATTCAGGTGCTAAATAGATTGACCTCTGACCACTTTCCATTATTGCTGTCCATTCAATCTTCTGAAGAAATGGTCCCTAGGCCTTTTAGATAACAAGAAATGTGGTCAAATAGACAAGACTTCCAAAATTTAGTGGAAAAAAACTGGAATTTACCATCCCCCTCTAGAGGAATGTACAGATTAGTGCATAAGCTTAAGAGACTTAAAATTGACATTAAAGTTTGGAACATAAGCACTTTTGGAAATGTCAATCAAAACCTGCTTGAAGCTGAGGCAAAAGTCAGTGAACTAGAAATAAAATTTCAACAGTCCCAAGCAGAGAATGACTTAGTTGAACTCAATAAGTCCAAAGCTTTACTTCTTAGATCCCAAAAAGAAAAAAAACATTTTCTTAAAACAGAAGGCAAGGTTAAATTGGCTTAAACAAGGGGATGCAAACACCAGTTATTTTCACCACACCATCAGGGAAATGAGACCTAGATCTAGAATCAGTAAAATCAAAGATGGAAATGGGAACTGGATTACTGACCCACAGCTGATTAAAGATGAAGGAGTTTGATTTTTTAAGGAACTCCTTAATGAGGATGCTCCTCAAAAAATAGGAACTTATTTGAAAAATTTTTTAGGGGAAATTCCTTCTTTGATTACCGATTAGCAAAACCAACACCTGCTTGAATCTTTCAATATCCAGGAACTGGAATTTGCTGTCTTTGATTTAAATAAATCAGGTGCTCTGGGATCTGATGGTTTCTCTAGTAATTTCTTCACATCTTTTTGGGAAACTATTAAAGAAGACCTTCTGGAGGCAGCAAATGATTTTATAAGCGGTTGCATGCTTCCAAAGGCTATCACAAGCACCTGGCTCACTTTAATCCCCAAAAAACCAATTCCAATTTCCTTCTCAGATTTCAGACCTATTAGTTTATCCAATTTTTTCAATAAAGTCTTCTCAAAAATGCTTATGGAAATGATTAAACCACTAATGCACAGACTAATCTCCCCTGAGCAGAGTGCTTTCATTAAAGGCATGGAAATCACTGATAATATCCTTCAAATGCAAGAGATGACCAGGATGCTGTCTAGAAAATCAAAAGTCCCTAATTTAATAGTTAAACTAGATATGCAAAAGGCTTTTGATAGAGTCTCATGGTCATTCCTGAATTCCATTCTTCTTCAATTTGGCTTTCACGAGAAATTTGTCAAACTTATAATGTATAACATATCTGCTGCAAATTTTTCTGTTTTAATCAATGGAGCTACTTCTGGTTTTTTTGCATCTTCTAGGGGCATTAAACAAGGTGATCCTCTTTCACCATTTCTTTATAATTTGCTTTCAGAAGCTTTTTCTAGAGGATTAAAGAAACTTTTTAGCACAGGGTACCTTCAAAATTTTGGTCTTCCTAAGCCCTGTGCCCCGGTTTCCCATTTAATGTATGCTGATGACACAGCAGTTTTCTTGAATACTAACCCTCAAAACATGAAGAGGTTCAAAAAGTTTCTGCTGGCTTATGAACAAACCTCAGGACAACAGGTCAGCTTCTCAAAATCGGATTTTTTTTGTATCACACAGGACCATTTTTTCTATAGTTAACATTGTAAAAAGGATTCTGGGAATGGAAAAAGCATCATTTCCATTTAAATATCTGGGAGTTCCTATATTTTCTGGTAGAAATTTACAGGTACACTACCAACCATTATTGGAAAGCATGGATAAATCAATCAATAACTGGAAGAACAGATGGCTATCTACTGCAGGTAAAATTATTCTGATAAATCACTGTCTTCTCTCAATTCCAACCAATATTTTTGCTGTTTTGAGTCCACCAAAAATAGTCCTAAAAAATGGAGAAAATGGCCTCTAGCTTTTTTTGGGGGTATTCTGATAATGTAGATAAGAAAAAATGGAGGTCTTGGAAAAATATGAGTGTACCTGTAGAAGAAAATGGAATAGGTTTTAGGGATTTAAAGGCCATTGTTGATGCTTTTTCTTGTAAATTGTGGTGGAAACTTCAACTCAATTCCACTCAATGGACCTCACTCTTATGGTCACTCCCTAAGTCTTACAAAACTTCTCATACATGGTCCAGAATCTGTTCTATTACAGATAAAGCAAATAGCAACTCCAAAGTAATACATGGAAAAGGTGACTGCTTATTTTGGAACGCCAACTGGACGGGAGAAGGAGCTTTGTTTTATAAATGGCCTCAAGAAAGAGATATTCCTTTTGTGGACATCTCACTTAGGTCATTTATTAACAACAAAGCGTCTCTTCTCCCTCAACTGGAGCCATTTTTGGCGACCAATTTGTGTTCCCTTTTGCAGGAAGCTAAATTGGAATATACTCATGAGGATAGGCTCATCTGGATGCCAACTACAAATGGAATTTTCTCCATCAAGGCAGCATACAAAATTCTCAGACAGAGAAAGCCGAAGATCCTTCATTTTCAAAAGGTATGGTCTTATTTTATTCCCAAAAAAATGTCTGTTCTCTTGTGGAGAGCTATGAATGGCTTACTTCCTTTTGACAACATTTTACGAAGGTTAGGATTCTTTTTAGCATCTAAATGTCCTCTGTGTCAGAATCATAGTGACTCTTTAGAACATTTTTTCAACTCTTGCCCCTCATCTATTGCTATCTGGAACTGTGTAACTGATTTTTATAGGTCCAACAAATTTTTTTTCCAACCTTGAAGAGCAGAGTTGAATATTATCTCTCTTTTAAGGCAGAATCCAATATTCAGTCCAATATTACGACTGCTGCTCTTCTGGTAACAATCTGGACTCTATGGATTAGAAGGAACAAAGTTGTGTATGATAATGACTCCTTCTCCCAAGCTGCTTGTATCCATGACATAAAAGGCATGATTTATCAAATTTTCTCAGTTAATCATTTGATAGGCAGTTCAGACAAGCATAGATACTGGACACAGGCTAACATTATTCCGCATATTCAACAAAAGAAAAGGAAATCATTTACTGCAGTGAAATGGCAGAAACCCCTTTCAGGATACAAGATAAATACATATGCAACATGGATTAGAGGGGGTCATTCTGCTTCGGCTGTGATAGTTAGGAATTGTGAGGGGAATGTGGTTAAAATGAGGGCAAAATCTTTTCAGTCCCCATCCCCTTTACAGGCAGAAATGATAGCCATCCAATGTGGATATGAGCTTTGTTTAGAGTTGGATTTAAATAGATGTGAGGTGGAATCTGACTGTTTAATTGTAGTACAGGGTATTCAAAACCCAAATGCCTCACTATGGAGGACCTTCTCTATTTGCCACTCTATAAATTTGAAACATCATATATACCCAATTCAACACACCCCTAGAGAGGCTAATAATGCAGCTGATTTCCTTGCCAAATTTTCTTTAGCAAATAACTTTCATGGTGACTTAGACTTTCATTCAGCACCATCTTTTCTGAAGGGACTCCTTTATCCCTTGGATTAGAGATGATTCTTGACAGCATGCTGCATATGTTGATATATTCATATACACTGTTGAGGACTCTTCATAATGGACTGATAGGCATGACCTTTAAATTGGATAGATACTACTGATGTGTTTGTATTATGGTTTACTACAGGTTCTCATGTTTCACTCCACAACTCTAAACCTTCGGCTGGTGAAGATTGATCAACCATCAGAAAACCAGCTACTTTTTATAATCTTTTGATTGTCGCCGACCTCGGAAGGAAGCTTTCAAAACTCAAGGCTTTACCGCAAAAATGCAGCAATTTTTGTTCTGTTTAGATCCTTCTTAATCTTGAAGTGATAGTATGTAGTTGCCTGGCCAAGGGAAAGAATTAACACATGGGGTGGAGATTTTTTCTTTTGGAATCGCAACTACCGTATCAAAATTGCTGTTCAAATTACTTGATCAAACATCCTCATTAGATGCTAGGTAGTCTTTTGGAGGCATTTATGTTGCCTCAATGATCGATCATGTACTAACTATGTTTTTTACACAGGCTTGGGGAACCTTATATAATCCCTCACCTCAGGGTGTTTAATTTTAAAAAAAAGAGTAATAAAATGGAGTAATAAAATGGAAAAGAAAATCGCCGATTCAAAACCAACAAAATGATCGATTCAGAGTATATGATTGAAAGTAAGCAGGCGCTAATAGGTTATAAAAATGTGATCTCCTGATAGATGACGCTATTAAATTATGTGATCATGAATGCCAATTTTATCATGTAGACCTTGAAACACATTTTGTTCAAGAGGTTTTTGTAGACAAATCTGCTGGTTGAGTGGAAGTACCGATATGATGAGTAACCCCTTCACCAGACTGGACCAAATTACGAACAAAATAACAGTTAATCTCAATGTGTTTTGTATGCTTGTGAAACACATGTTTAACTGTAATGTGAAGAGCTGCTTGACTATCACAATAATAATTCATAGTGGAGGAGTTCGCAACTCACAACACCCAACTGTCATAACGTCGTATTTTACTTCAGCTAAAGAACGAGAAATAGTTGGCTGCTTCTTCTTCTTCCAAGAAATCGAGGATTCACCAATAATCACAAAATATCCAAGCAAAGAAAGATAAGTGATAGGACATGCCACCCTGTTCGAATAAAAATGCAGTAAGCTGAAGCAAGCTCTTAGCTGAGAGGAAAAGATCTTGGCAAGGATGACTTTTAAGGTAATGCAAGACTCGCAGTGTGGCCTGCCAGTGTGCCATGTGCGGATTTTCCATGATCTGCGCCTCAGTGTGTTCCGAATAAGTGAGCTCTAGACGAGTGATGGTGAGATAAATAAGCTTGCCAACAAGACGACAGTACTGCACATAATCATCAAACGCAGGGCCATCTGCACGAGCCAAATTGTGTTGCTGTTCCATACGAAAATCTGTAGGTTTAGCCACCAATAAACCACTGTCTGCAAAGATGTCCAACGCATAATTCCATTGGCACAAAAATATTCCATTAGGTCTTTGATTTATCTCAATGCCTGATAAATACTTCAAAGCACTAGAGTCCTTCATATGAAAACACGAACACTGATACTTCTTAAACTCAGACAAATTATCCATAGACAAGCCGTTAATAATGAGATCATCGACATACAGCAAAACATGGAGAGAAATTCCATTGCGCAGATAAGTGAACAAAGAATAATCCGCTTTACTCTGGAAAAAAAATACAAAGAGCCAAAGAGCAGCAGTAAGTTTGGCAAACCGATTTCGTGGAGCATGTCAAAGCCTAAACGGTGATTTACGAAGCTTGCAATCCAGACCAGTGGCAAGAAGAGTATAACTAGGAGGTAGTTGCATATATACCTCCTCCTCAAGATCTCCATGCAAGACTACTTTATGAACGTCCATCTGATATAGCTCCCAGTCCTAGATAACAGCAACAATTGAAAAATAGATGAATCAAACTCATTTTGGAAACAGACGCAAACATCTCGATGAAGTTAGTGCCCTATGATAGTACACTATTAAGGCTGGGCTAGAGCGCCTAGCCCAGCTGACCCAGGTTCCCTTAATTACCCCCAAATAAATATCCTTTCAGAAATAACCATTGGGCCAGCCCAAGGAAGAGCCTTAGTAATTGCAACACAAGAAAACAAAACAGTTTCACCAACCTACATCAGACAAGAAAAGAGGTAACATTGTACAAACCCTATTAATTCTTTCCTATTCACAAGACTCTAGCTGACTTTATCATTAGAGGCTCTTCCCCCAGACCACTTCAGGGGTTCTGTTTTGTATATCCCAACCAAGAAACAACGGACTCAACGGTGATGGTTTTGGAATGTATCAATTAGCACACCTAGTGGAATTGTTTGTCAGATATGAAAGTCTTGCTGTTCTTGCCCGCTTCTACAGTAAGCATATTAAGTAGAAACGAACGAGTTAAAAGAACGACCTTAGACATCAGTGAGGAAGTAAAGTCCCCCTACCGGGGAAGAAGGTGGCAAAAAAAAGTAAAAAAATGAAATCTAATCCACTAGCCCCAAAGGATTGGAAACAGACCCCGGTAATAGCTACAAACAAGATCCCAACAATGGTAAAACTAAAAGGGACTCGGGTAGAAGCTTCTATACCCTCCAGACGAGCAGAGGTTAGTGTCGAACCTTAGTTAGGAGGCATAGGACCTCATACATCACAAATTCAGGCACACCAACAAAAGAAGGATGAGCCGCAGGTTACGAAAGCTACGGCTGATTCGCAGTTGGAAGCGTACGCAGGGGATAATCGAGCAACTAGAGGCGTGAACAATGCGCTTCCCCCCGCTGCAGTGAGACCTAGCATAACTAGCTCAAATTCTTAAATATGCTGGTTATCAGGTGAAGCCCCCAATGCTCTATCAAGGAATGATTTAGCAGCAAGCGGCGCCCCCACTCTCAATGTCTCTGACGTTGCCGCCAAGATTCCAATTACAAGCTACCCTGAGGGTGTCTTACCTTGCAAATATTGAGATAGGTGCCCATATCAGCCACAACCCATGTTTCCTACTTCATGATAGATGTTGGTGTGTTCGGTGACTATCTCATCCTCCCACGTGCCTAACATGAAAATCCACCCCATGCATCCATGGTCTCGAGTGGAGGTCCCCTCATTTGACCCGTATCACCAAAGACAATAGCAAATGTATAATAGTCTTGATATAGCAGGGACGTGGCCTGGATACATGGCTTTGAACCAGATGTACCAGATCCTCACTCTCGATCCCTTCCTTTTATCAAGCAATTATATGTACCTACACATGGGAGGCGAGTCGAGCGACACCCTTGCAAGGGAGCTAGATAGGTTAATTAGGCCCTTGGGCCAAGTCGCAACCTTCCCTTCCAGCCCAAAAATTACGACAACTTGATGGCCCAGTGATGTAAAGCCACCCAAAAGGCTCCCCAAGTACAGCGGAGACACAAACTCTTGTGAGTTTATACAGACTTTCCTCAGTCTGATGAATTTGAGAGACTTCAACAAACATCTGACGTGTAAGCTGGTAGGGAGTTACCTTTGCGGTAAAGCCAAAAAATTGTTCAACATGCTAACTAGGGGATTATTGCATTCCTACAGAGATTTAGGAAGGGCATTGTTGAGCCAGTTCTTTCAAAAGAAACGATTCACTAAAACCTTGATTGAACTCTACCAAAGTATACAGAAGCTGGGTGAATCAACATATGCATTCTACCATCGATACATAGATGAAAACCTCAGTGTAATAAACCGCACTGAGTATGGAATGATCTTAGGCTACATGAATGGGATGTCTAACCTTGACCTGTATAAGAGGTTGTTCTACAAAAACCAGAAACTCTGGAGCAGCTGCAGGTTGTGGAACAATACTCGAAGATTGGGAAAGATACAAAGTGGAAGCGAGAAGGAGATCGGTGGAGAGAAAGAAACTCTAAAGCCTCAGAGCCAAGGCTAAAAGTCCTGAAGGTTGGAATAGGGGCTTCAAAAAATACATCCCCCTAACTAAGACCCCGCCGGAATTACAATCCATCCACAAAGGGTTGTTCCAAACTCCCCCTCCCGGCAAGGACATACCTTCAAAGAGGGATTAGCCCAAATAGTGCAATCAACACAAGGAGCGTGGTCATGATAAAAATGGGTGCATCCATAAGAAAAGGGAGATGGAAAGATGTGCAAAAGAGGTCTTACTTCTGGACTACATTAAAAGACCAAGAAGAGATGGCCTATCGAAGGAAAAAGGAGGACGTCGTAGCTGTAAACCCTACAAAATGGGAGCCGACCAAGGGGATCGAGATCAACAAGGAAATAATGTGGAACAATCCAAACTCAACCATGAGAAAATGGTAGGCGTGAGCCGGAGCCTCGGGTGGATAGAAACCGGGGGGAAGCAGACAACAAAGTGATTAATCTCATCAATTGGGTAGTGGGGGACCAATCCTCGAACACCATAATTAAAGTCCAATCGAGATACATCCCCCCTTAAGAACCCTCCCAGAAATGGCTCTGACCCGAGGAAGCCATAACTTTCTCATAAACACACCCAGTACCTAACCAAACCTCCATACGGACCCAATGGTGATTCACGCAACAATTGGAGACTTCTGCATCAAAATGGTGTTTGTAGATGATGGCAGCAGTGTAGAAGTGATGTTTGCTAACTGCTTTGACCAGCTGGGCCTAGGGCATGAGTGTTTAAAGAGAACAACTTCACCGCTATCTAGTTTTACCGAAAAGACGGTGCTCCCCTTAGGTGTCATAACCCTTCCAGTTAGAGTGGCGGATGGAAATAAGGAAGTGACGGTTGACTGCAGATTTGCCACCTTTGATGCTATATTCCCCTACAATTTCATATTAGGAAGGCCCTGGATGTGCCAGGCGCGAGCGTTATCACCCCATTATCATTTAACTATGAAGTTCCCTACAAGGAAAGGGATAACAGTAATCAGGGGGAATTAGTCTACAACCAGAAGCTGCTTAGCCTTATCCTTAAAGGAAGAAAAGAGGGGGGGGGGATAATGTGGCTTTGATAAGTGGAGACGTAGGACCTACATACACCAAGCCCCTAACCGTTTGATCATTAGGGACGGTGACTGTGGGAAAAAAAAGATACCAACGGTAACAAAAGAAAAACTAAAGAACCTCCTCGATGACCATGCAGATGTATTTTTGTGGAGCACCATCGACCTCACGGGAGTTCCCAAACACTTGATGGTATATAATCTGAATGTCAATCTATCCATCAAGCAAAAGAGAAGGTCATTCGCCCCCGAAAGAGCTGAAGCCATAGATGAGTAAGTTCAAAAACTACTTCGAGCAGAGGTCATCAAAGAGGCATTTTACCCCATAGGCAATAAATGTTAATGAATGATTGAATTAATCTAGGATTCATAAGAGATTTGGAAGTGAGGATCAATTGCCCCCAAGGCTTCGTTAATTTTTGATTTAATCATCTTTTTAGTTGTTGAATGATTAGCAATGTTCTTTTACTTTGCTAGTTTTTTGTCTTTTAATTTCATAACATAGGAAACCCCCCCCCCCAAATTTATGTGATTTATATGTATGAGTATACCTATGCCTAGTATGTTTTCAGATTTCAACCCTGAAAAAGTCAAAGCATTGATAAAAATGAAACTCCACCGAACGATTAAAG
Organism: Rubia yunnanensis; assembly: GCA_037428765.1. Classification (NCBI taxonomy): domain Eukaryota; kingdom Viridiplantae; phylum Streptophyta; class Magnoliopsida; order Gentianales; family Rubiaceae; genus Rubia; species Rubia yunnanensis. The sequence goes on from CM075065.1 coordinate 78,938,854, forward strand.
AGGTCCAAAAACTCACTAGATCACTGGCAGCACACAGTCGTTTCCTATCAAAAGGCGCAGAGAAACACTTACTGTTCTTTGAGGTTCTTCGAATGGCCAAAAAATTTTAATGGATAAAGGAGTGCGACCAAGAATTCAAGGAATTAAAGGAACACCTGCGAAGCTTGCCAACCCTCATGAAAAGTTTGAAGAAACATGGAAACTATATGATGATGGGTCATCACACTTGAGGGGAAGCGGAGTGAGAGTCCTACTCAAAATCCCTAAGAAAATAAACTATGCTAACACACTACACTATGAATGCAAGGACACAAACAACGAGCCTGAGTATGACACACTAATCACTAGGCTTCAAATAGAAAAAGACATGGGGGTTCGAAACCTTAAAATCTTCAGCGACTCCCAGATCGTGGTCCAGCAAGTCAAGGAGGAATACGGGGCTATGGAAAGAAGCTTGCAATGAAACTCTGAGGTGGTTAAGCCCCTCCTCAAATAGTTCCATCATTACACTCTAACGTAACTCTCTCGGGAAAAGAATGACAAGGCTGCTGCCTTAAGGAAGCTGGCTTCATCGGATTTTAATTTGCAGTCCCATAGGCACTTGATGGTGGAAAGACCGAGCAAACGTAACTTTGACGAAGAAGCGACTGTGGTGATGGTGGAGGAGGAAAAATCGTGGATAACGCTAATTATGAGTTGCCTTCGAGATGGAACCCTCCTCGAGGACCCCATCGAAGAAGGGAAGATCAGATTGAAGGTCCTTAAGTATATGATCCAAGAGGATGTGATCTATCGATGGGGTAATTTGCAGCCACTTCTCTGATGTATAGCCCCCAACGAAGCCAACTATCTGATCTGCGAGACCAATGAAGAAGCATGCAAAATCCATCAGGGGATCGATCAATAGCTAAAAAACTCCTCCTAGCGGGATATTTATTTTCCCAAGATATTTGATGATGTCAATAGGCAAATCTAAGCATGTCATCAATGCCAACGAAATACACCAATCACCCATGTTCCCTAGGAAGAGATGGTGAACATCATTAGTTCTTGGCCATTCAAAAAATGGGGAATCAACCTGGTAGGTCCCTTCTTGGAAGCTACCGGCCACATTCGGTACTTGATTGTTGCCATAGACTGCTTCACGTAGTGGGTTGAGGCTGAAGCTTTAACTGGCATAAAAGGGAAAGCAGTGATTAGCTTCTGCTGGAAGAACATCATCTGCCACTTTGGGATCCCCCAAACTATCCTAACTGACAATGGTACCCACTTCGTTAGTAACCCATTCAAAAGGTGGTGTAAAGAATACAAGATCTACCAGAGGGTCACTAGCGTATAGCATCCCAAAGGTAATAGACATGTGGATTTTTTGATCCGACCATTGTCAATGGCATCAGGTCAAGGCTCAAATGAGCAAGAGGAAATTGGATGAACAAACTGCCCTGCGTGCTTTGGTCGTATTGAACGACGGAGTCCTCAGCCACGGGTGAAACCTCATATAGCCTAGTTTACGGTTCGGAGGTGGTAATCCCTGTGGAGATAAGGCTGCCCACATTCCGAAGGTTTTCTATCAACAACAAAAATAAGTTAGTCAACGATGAGCACCACCATCTCGACCCAAACCTTCTCGAGGAGAAGAGAGAAAGGGAATCCCTCCACAAAACAAAGGTAAAGAGGAGTATCAAATGGTACCATGACTGGAAGGTCCGAAAAATCCAGTTCTCCCCAGGAAACCTTGTGAGGAGGAGGAAAGAAAAAAGCCAAAGAAAGTCTAGGGGCAAACAAGTTGAAAACAGGGAGAGACCTTACCGGGTCGACAAAACCCTGGAGGCAGCTTTGTGTTTAAAACACCCCAGCAAGTCAATTCCCCGTAGATGGAATGTCTCGAATCTTAGGAGGTACTATTCTCTTAAATCTCAAAAGACTTGGTCAGGCCAGGGAGTATCTCACCAAAAAACAGCTATAGGGTAGGGAACACCTTTGACGAAGAAACTGACCTGCCCTTAAATCAGCCGTCGTTAGAACACGAGCCAATGGGCTTATTGGTAAAAGATAGAGATTTATAATTCTGCACCCATTCTCACTGTTAGCGGCAATCTGCATTTGTCCACAAGGATTCTAGGGCTCAAGTACTAATTAAAACACAACCTTGTGTGGGTCGTCAATCCGCACGAGTGAAAGGAACATCTAGTAGGGGGGTTACGCTTACAACCCTCCATCGGCACCACCATCGTAATTAGGGGAGTACAAAAAGGTTTGACCATTGCTGTAGGTCTGTTTCTCCCCCATGCTATTACGTCTTGGGCTTCCACAATGAATGCAACTACTCCTCCTGGGTTCTATATTCGCTAGGCTCGAGGATCGTATGCACCTTATCTATGATACTGGGGTTTCAACACAACACCTAGCTTGTGACTATTAGTTATCTCTACCCGCAACCTCTCGGATAATAGTTACAAAGTCAGTTAAGACTTGTGCAGTGAAAAATAGGTCACAACATTCTCAAATACCTCGTGCACACACCCACACATACGTGTTCTCCCCTACTCATTCTAACACCCACATTTTTCTTCCAAAGAGGGCATCAATAATTTCACCATACATGAGTATATCACAAAGTGTGTGCTTATATGTGGTGTACTAATGCATTTATAACATTCAAGAACAATCCCAATAATATTATAAACACAAAGATAAGATGAATATAATGAATCTCAATAAGCATTTAGAACATACCAAGAGGAAAAATGAATCCTAAGCTAAAAATATACCCTACAAAGGTTAGATCCATGGCAAATATTAGGTTAGATGCCACGGGTCTAGAAAATAAGATGAAAAGAAAACAAAAGATAAGAAAAAGAAGAAGGAAGGAGAAGAATAACTCTCCTCTTCCTTCTCTCTAAAATAGAGAAAGAATCCAATCTACATTATGCCTAGGTTGGATTTAGTAGCAGACTAAGTCTCCTATATATAGTAGAAGGAGATTAGGCCTCAAAATTGGCCAAAAATAGCAAAACCCTAGGTCGGCCGCCAAGGTTCATGGACTAACACGAATGTCACGGTCCGTGAAGCATGCACTCCCGGGGTGCCAAATCTGGCATGGTCCGTGAAACTTCTCTCATGCCACGGCTCGTGAAGATTGTCACGGGCCGCAAACAATACACGATTTTCGCTCCGTGAAGGTTTTCACGAATCCTAAACAGTACATGTTCTCGCTCAGGACTTTTGTCACGGCCCTTGAAGGTTTTCATGGATTGAATTCATACTTGGCCAGATTCTTCAACTCTTTGTCCCCTTGCTTCACAGCCCGGTTCTTTTGTTACAGCACGGTGCCTTTTCCTCGTGAAGGTCTCATGCAGGTCTTCATATAACCCCTGGAACTCTTGTGTAGTGCAGGCCGTGTGCATTGTCATGGGCTGCTGATGCTTGATCATGGGCGGTCCGTGACCGGTCGCAGGTGCTTTGTCAGCTGAACTTTGTTTCCTTGATACAAGTGAATCGTTAGTCTGAATTGGGAGTTCTAGCAGTTAAGAAGACGAATCCAATGGAACCATACTTGAAGGATAACTCTCTTTGTATTTTTCTCGGACTAAGGCACCACTGCTTGAACCACGATTCACCATTTTCTCCTTTGGACGTCTTAAACTTCGAAGCTACCTATCTTTGGCTTCAATCTCCTTCTACCCTGCATTGATGTTTGTGGCCTTCATCTACTGCCATTCAAATGCAAATGGCCTTTGCCTCTTCTACCGTCCTTGCTCACGTCCTTCAATCTTCTATTGTCCTTGCAAACGACCTTCATATAGAATGTAATAAAAAAGTACCCACGGGTGACCTACTAAAGTTAATCACAAGGAAGATCAAGGAGTCCGTGGATACAAGGTGTCCATTAGTAACAATTAAGTCTACAGAACACGGGATTTAGAGGAGGTATGCCTAAATCCCGATTAAATAAAATCAAAGAAAAAGGTTCAAGTGGAATGAAGCATGCAAAAAATATCCAATTCATTCAACTTATTCCCAAGCTACCCTAGTTCCCCTAAGAAGGTGAAAATTCTCACAACTCTCACACTCCCCAAAGTTCCTAAAGCAACCAAACCACCCAAAGCAAGTAATATGTATGGAAAAAGATTAGCGACAAAAGATCGGAATAAAGCCAACCTTACTTTTCCCAAAGTAGTCCCAAAAGCAATCAAAGAGTAATCCTTAAGCAAAACAATCCACCAAGGAAATCCCAAAGCCGTCGACTTGGTTGCAACATTGGGATAACTCAAGATTCTTGACCCAGTTACAACAAAGGAGTCTAATGTATCATCAACCTAGTTTCTTGTTTCTTTTTTTTTCTATCAATTTCTCTCATTTTGCCTAGGATCCCTTTCGGGTTTTCATCCTAATTTTATCCACCAAAACGTGATCACCTCTCACCTTTTTCCACACGGCCTCTCACTTTTGCCTAGACTCGCAAGTCTGGTGCCAAGCCTATCACTTTTACCTAGGTCTTTCGATTTATCCAGGTTTTTTCTAATGTTTCCTTAGTCGCCCTTTCAGGTTTTTGACTTGTCCAAGTTTTAAATTTTTTTATTCATTTTTCAAAATTTTCAAAGGGTTCTTAGAAGAGCTATTAGCTACATAAAAACAACTAAAAATTATAAGTGCTATCTAATCTCCTTTCCCACACTTGAAGCTTGCATTGCTCTCAATGTATGTACAAAATCAAAGAACAAATGTCAAAGGAAAGAAATAGGAAAGCACTTATAATAAAAAAGGAACACTTAAATCTACCATTGATGGCACAATCATGGAATGTAAAGAACAAACTACCATCACCCTCAATATACTACACATAACCTATAACCATGAAAGATCAATCTAACCATTATCATGCACCACAAATCAAATAAGGAATTGAATCACAATGAAGAGTTACCTCTTAGGTCTCGATGTGTGTGTCTGAAGGGTTTTCCGGGTAGGTGGGTTTTGGGTGGTATTTTGGTGGTGGTAGGGTAGTGGTAGGGAAAAATGGTGATTGGGTGGTGTAGGAAAGTATGTGAGTTTCATGTGTCGTGCACGTCTACACGCCCCCTAAATATGGGGTTTGGTTCTCCTCATTGTCCACCATTTTTTGTGTCACGAACCATGTATGTCTACATGGTCCATGAGTTGGACTCCCCATTTGCTCACCTTCCTCCAAAGACCATATGCTTCCTACAAAAAGAACATGCACACCAAGTGTGATAGTGTCCCAAAAATAAAAATAGGCTACAAATAGAAAAACACACCAAAAATGCTAAACTAATCTAAATTTTTTTTGAGGCTCAGGCTGCCTCCCGAGAAGCTCCATATATTTAAGGTCATCAGCATTAGAATATTTAAGGTTGTTGGCACAACCCTAATGTTATCCATAGCGTGCGGGTTTTTACCCCATCACCCTGACCAAAAATGAAGAGCAGGGGGTAAGTGTTTTCCAAGAGGAAGATATCATAGAGGAGGAGTCAACCTTAGAAGGAATAAGTGGTTTGGAAGATTAGCATATTCAATTGGCTTCCCTATGGTATCCTCTAAGGTTTCCAAAAATGTGGGAGTATGTTCTATAGGGGGAGGTAAGGGTGCAAATAAGAAATATGGAAAATTAAGTATAATCATCCCTTCCTTGACTTCTTCAATCTCATTAAACCTTTCCCCCATCCCCTTTAGATTCATCTTCAAAAATTTCACATTCATCAAATTAAGTACTTGCCCTTCAACTTTCTCAATGCTTGAGAATAGTTGAGTTCCCAAATCGCTAATCTCGCTAAGCACTTATGATTGGAGTAAATCACTACTTTTGGGCACATTAGCTATAGTTTGTAAAATTTCTACACAATTCGATTTGGGAACCAATCCTAAGGATTGGTTTTGGGGCATTGGCTAAGTTGGTGAAGTCAAACTATCTAACCCAAAGTTTTGGTTTCCCAATGCATTTCCATACCACGAATTTGAGTAACCACTAAACCTCAAATTTGGAGTGTCGTGGTATGAGTAACAATCTTGATCCCATCGGCCTTGGGAACCAACAATTCCTACCTCTCTGTCATTTTCATTCATCTAAGAGCAAGACTCTATAGGGTGGTCGCAATGACATATCCTACAAAATCTCACTCTTTGAGCCATTCTCCTCCCATACTCACTCAACCTTAGACAACACTCTATAGGGTGATCATAATGACACACCCTACAAAGCATCAACCATTGAGTGCTTTCCCACATTTGTTTTCTTTTCTCAATTACACCCCAACAAAAATAATACACAAAATTCGGAATCATAGTGCAAGAGTCCTCGGTTTTCACCATGAACTCAAGAAATACCTACTCCAAGAAACAAAAACAAGATAAAGATAAAAGCAATACTAACAACTCACTAACATGTTATGCTTAACTAATACTCGAACTGATTAGCATGCCCAGCAACGGCGCCAAAAATTTGACCTGACCTCGACCCAAGCATCGTTAGAACACAAACCGAGGGGCTTATTGGTCAAAGATAGAGATTTATAATTCTGCACCCATTCTCCCTGATATGCTACCTAGATGGTAGTTAGCGGCAAGCTCTCGGTTTGTGTACAAGGATACTAGGGCCTAAGTACTAATTAAAACACAACCTCGTACAGGTAATCAATCAACATGAGTAAAAGGAACGGCTAGTAGTGTAGACATGCAATTGGGGGGGTTGGTATTTTCAACTAACAACTACAAAGCATAAAATTAACAAACAAGTAAACTATTTATACTAGGAACTATGGAATTATTTAGCAACATAGTAGTTCTAATGCTTCAATCCTCAATTCATTCACATATATGCATACAAAAGACCTATCAATGTGTTCACATAACATGGTGTGGCTAATGGCATAGACTTCCCAAACCTGTCATGGCGGGTGTTCTTGCAACCCTCTATCAGCACCGTTATCGTAATTAGGGGAGTACAACGAGGTCCGACCATCGTTGTAGGTCTATTTCTTCCCCATGCTATTATGTCCCGGGCTTCCACCATGAATGCAACTACTTCTCTCGGGTCCTATATACGCTAGGCCTGAGGATCGTAGGCACCTTATCTGTGATGCTAGGGTTTCAACACTACACCTAGTTTGCTACTATTAGCTATCTCTACCCACAACCTCTCGGAAAATAGTTACAAAGTCAGCTAAGGCCGGTGTGATGGCAATTAGGTCAGATTATTCTCGAATCCCCCATGCACACACCCACGCAGACACGTTCTCCCCTATCCATTCTAACATCTAGGTTTCTCTTCCTAAGGGGCATCAATAATTGCACCATACATGAGTATATCCCAAAGTGTGTGCTTATATGTGGTGTACTACTCATGCATTTATAACATTTAAGAACAATCACAGTAATATCTAAACACAATGATAGGATGAATCTAGTGAATCTAAATAAGCATTTAGAACATACCAAGTGCCAAAATGAATCCCAAGCTAAAAATCTACTATACAAAGGTTAGATTCATGGAAAATATTAGGTTAGATGCCATGGATCTAGAAAATAAGATGAAAAGAAAACAAAAGATAAGAAAAAGAAGAAGGAAGGTGAAGAAGAACTCTCCTATTCATTCTCTCTAAACTAGAGTGAGAATCTTATCTACATTATACTTAGGTTAGGTTTAGTAGAAACTAAGACTCCTATATATGGTAGTAGGAGATTGGGCCTAAAAATAGGCCCAAAATATGCAAAAAATAGCAAAACCCTAGGTCACCCGCCAAGGTTCACGGACCGGCATGGATGTCACGGTCCATGAAGCATGCAAGCCCGGGGTGCTAGATCTGGCACATTCCGTGAAGCATTCATATCTGAGGTCCATGGGATCTGGCACTTTTCGTGAAGCTTCTCTTGTGCCATGGTCCGTGAAGATTGTCACAGACCGTGAATAGTACAAGGTTTTTACTCAGAATTTTTCTCACGGTCCATCAAAGTTTTCACGGACCGCAAACAATACATGGGCTCATTCAGAAATTTTTTCACGGCCCGTAAAGGTTTTCATAGACTGGCTCCATACTTAGCCAAATTCTTTAACTCTCCATCCCCTTGCTTCACGGCCCAGTGCTTTTGTTATGGCCTGGCGCCTTCGCCTCGTGAAGGTCTCATGTTGGTCTTCACGGAACCCCTTGAACTCTTGTGTAGTAAGGGCCATGTACTTTTTCACAGGATGCTAGTGCTTGACCATGGGTGGTCTGTGATTGGTCGCTGGTGCTTTGTTAGCTGAACTTCATTTGCTTGCTACGGGTGAACCGTTAGTCCAAATTGGGAATTCTAGCAGTCAATTTTGTAGTATTCGAGAAGAAAAATCCAATGGAACCATATTTAAAGGCTAATTTTTTGTGTCGTTCTCAGACTAAGACAACACTCCTCAGACCATGATTCACCATTTTCTCCTTTAGCCATCTTGAACTTCGAAGCTTCCTATCTTTGGCTTCAATCTCCTTCTACCACAATTTTATGTTTGGGGCCTTTATCTACTCCCATTTAAATGCGAATGACCTTTGCCTATTCTACAGTCCTTGAGAACAACCTTCAATCTTCTACCGCCCTTGCAAATGGCCTTCACATATAATGTAACAAAAAATACACATGGGCGACCTGCTAAAGATGATCACAAGGAAGATCAAGGATCCCGTGGATACAAGATGTCCATTAGTATCGATTAAGTCGACAAAACGCAGTATTTAGACAAGAAATTAAAACTTGGCCATCTAAACCCCTTGTCACGTAAACTGAACTGATACTAGCAATCCACTAACTAAAACTAACTAAAACGTATGTCAAATGCAACGGTTAAAGTATGCGTAATGGTACAGATCAGATACTTTGTAAGTTGAAGGGATTTCCTAACTTTCGTTACCAATGTATTGAAATATGCTTCTTTAAATTATCACTATTTATCTTATTTGCACTATGAGTTGAGGAGGTCGAGGCCCCTCACTTTTCTCAACACAATATAGCACACTTATAAGCACTTAAGGATCCAATCCTTGTAAAGCCCCTGAGGCTTTCCCAGCGCTTGGGGTTGAAACCCCCCACACTCATAATCGCTTAAGGATCTAAACCTTGCAAAGTTCCCGTAGCTTGCCCAACACTTTGGATCGAAACCTCCCATACTCATAAGCGCTTAAGGATCCAATCCTCGCAAACCCCCATGGCTTGCCCAATGCTTGGGGTCAAAACCCCCCCACACTCATAAGCGCTTAAGAATCCAATCCTTGCAAAGCCCCCGCAGCTTGCCCAACGCTTGAGGTTAAAACCCCCCATACTCATAAGTGCTTAAGGATCCAATCCTTACAAAGCCCCTACATCTTGCCCAACAGTTGGGGTGGAAACCCCCCACACTCATAAGCGCTTAAAGATCCAATCCTTGCAAAGCCCATGTAGCTTGCCCAGTGCTTTGGGCAGAGAACCCTGCATACGTAAGCACTTAAGGATTAAATACTTCCTTACAACCGAAGTCCCCCCATGGCCCACAAACGAGCTTTGGGTTGAACCCTGCATTGGCACGTGCAAAGCTACCTTGCTAGCTCGCAGATAGGGGGATCAAAACCCTTAGTCCAATTGCAGTACCTAGTTAAGCCGCAAAGGCTAAGTCCCTTGAACAATTCACAATTACCCACTTAATATATATTTCACACAAGGTTGCACTAGGGTTTACAAACAAAGGAAAAAATATTCTCACGCACATACAATGTGAAATTACAACACACAACATGTACCTATGTACAAAACTAAGGTGAGGGAAGCCCGTTAAAGGAAATGAAAGGATCCTCTATTAATATTTTGGACTTAATTGGGGCTATAGCTGTTATAAAATCCCTATCGGGATCCTGCTACTCTATCCCTAAGTCCCCAACCTCCTGCACCGGGATATGATTCGAAGGTCCGCTACCGAAACCTTGATATCTCCTTTGCAAGGGAGCAACCTCGACATATTCACCAACACCACGCTTGATATCTAAACCAACACCACGCTTGGTGTTAGAAAGAGTCCCTTGGCCTCTGCCGACAGTGGCACCGCCCCCACGGCTAGAGGAAGGGCCCTCTGCCAAGGAACGACCACACCTCCCACGACCTGAAAAAAACAAAGGAAAAATATACCCGCGCACATACATTGTGAAATTACAACACACAACATGTACCTATGTACAAAACTAAGGTGAGGGAATCCCTTCAAAGGAAATGGAAGGATCCTCTACTAATATTTTTGACTTAATTATGGCTATGGCTATTACAAAATCCCTATCAAGATCCTGCTACTCTGCCCCTAAGTCCCCAACCTCCTGCACCGGGATAGGATTCAAAGGTCCGCTGCTAAAACCTTGATATCTTTTTTGCAAGGGAGCAACCTCAACATCTTCACCTTACTCAGGAAATTTGGAGACAAGATCAAGACCGACACCATGCCTGGTGTTGGAAAGGATCCCTTGGTATCTGTTGGTAGTAGCGACACCCCCGCGACTGGAGGAAGGTCCCTCAGCCAAGGAACGGCCACCCCTCCCACGACCGGAGGAACTTGTCTGACTGCCTGCTTGGTTTGTCTTGAAAGCGGAAACATCAGGCACTATGGATTGGGAACTCATAGCTACTACTTAGGCAAGATCATCTTGCTAAGAAGGGGTAGGAGAGGCACTTTGATTGTCTTTACCGGGACATGGAGGCAAAGCCAGTCAGGTTGAAGGCTGACCTAGATGAGAGAAGACAAAACCACTCCTCTGCGAGATGTACCGGAGAGCCCTCCCCCCCCAGAGTTTGAAGGCCCACTTTTTTTATGGGGAGCTCGAGAGCTTGAAGCTTAATTATTCTTTTGGGCAGCTTGGGAACTTGTAGCCCCGCTCTTCTTTTTCTTCCGCAACTCTTCAAGCTACCTTTAGGCCTTATTGTGAGCCTCACTATACTCAGGGTGATATTTAATCTTCTTTCTATGCATGACATCAAGGGTCTCTTGGAGATATACCTCAATGTCTTCAACAAAGTTTGTCTCGATCATCCCAAGTGGAAGGTCATAAGCTCATAGACTATCCATGCAAGCCTTAAAAGTGTGGTGCAGTTCTTCCAAATCCCTTTCGGCCTTATCATTATCCTTATAGGCAATCAAGCAAGGTGATTTTTTCTCCCTGATGGTTTAATCCCAACCCGACACACGAGATCAAAGCTCCCAGTTCTAGCCTTTCCACTCCTGAAGTTTGGCTGTGGCCGTGCGAAGGGAAGCACAGGCCAGATCCAGGTTATCTAGATGCATCTTGCCTCACAATGGTAGCACTAAATGGCTTTGTTGGGTTGAGAAGATTATGCCCCCTTGGAAGCCTTGATGACCATGGAAGCAGTCATGCACTCGTGGATCAAATGAAAGCTAGCGTTGGTGGTAACCTCCTGAAGGACCTCACTATGCCAAAAATAGAGGAGACAATAGTAATCAAGAAACACACCCTTAGCTGCCGTTTGGAGGTCTCTTTCCTCCCTCGAACAACTGAGTTCATCGAGGAGCTCTTTTTACCTATAATGTAGATCGTTACACCACAAGTCAAGTTTCTCGTGGGCAGCTCGAAGCTCCTCCTCGAGGAAACGAGACCTATACCAAAACCATGAGGACTCAATCCGGTGTTCCCACACACACTCTTTGTTCCTATGATACCACTCTGTCATTGCTTGAAATAAGAAATCGAAGATGGTTCATCTTTGCAGTTGAAGGGGGTGGTAAGAAACCAATTCTAAAATCTACAAGATGACAGAGAAGTAGAAACGCAGAAGTGAAATAACTTTCATTGATAATAAATGAAGCGATACATTCGAAGACCCTACTAGAAATAGATCATACATCATTTTCCCCTTTTCTACGGTGCTCAAGAAGCCAGCAGGCACTGAACTTCGGATCGAAGCTTAGAATCGGGTAGCATCCACTCCTCATTCTCGTCCACCTCGAGGGCATAAATTTCCTCAGCCAAAAGGAATGGCCTGAAGCTTTTAGGTGCTCGAGCAAAGGAAATTTGGAAGACCCATCTTGGATAGATTTCCACCATATGCGATCAAGATTGGGGGGCTTATTCTCCTCTTGTGTACTTCTAGCATGGTAACATACTCACCCGGAAGCTCTCGGTTAATAGCCGCAGCTAAAACGATTCGAGCCACCGCTATGTAAGTCTCAGACAGAGACTTGAAGAAGCACCAGAACCCCTGTGTCTTCACAAGCCTATTTGTGTAGGCCTCGAGCATGGCGGCCTCTTTTTCAGTAGAGCAGAGCTTCTCCAGCGTAACATTCTCGGTGGGAAAATACTTGCTGGACTCTTCTGCCACTGATAGATTATACTGGATCCCCTTCACCTCAGGCTCGTGTTCGGAGGCCACCTTATCAAGCTTGAAGCTCTTTCACCTCAGCCTCATAATCGTAGGCCACCTTATCAAGCTTCTCCTAAAGCTCCTTCATCTCCACTGTGTGGGTGGAGACAACATTCTTAAGGGACTCTTCAAGACCCCCCGCCATAGAACTAGCCTCGTTGTCCTACCAAGCCTTAGCCAAAAACTCCCAGGGAAGAGATTCCATGACCCCTACAGCGGTAGCCACCATCGGGACCGCAGTGAGTGAGGGCTCGATAAAGCCCAAAGGAATGAAGTTGCCCTCCCCCAGGCTAAGTTCGACATTGGAATCAGCCGTTAGAGGGATCCAGCTCTCAGCCTGAGGGGGTAGGGACTAGGAGAAGCGGGCCCTTCATAGGCATCTTGTCATGAAGCTCAGAGTCATAGACTGGGGGGAGATTGGTACCGAGGGGAGGGGGACTAGAGATGGTCTTCGAAAGGAGATGGAATTTGCACCTCCACCTCTTTCTCCAAATCATCAAAGAAATCCATTGAAACAAAAGGAAAAAGGGGTAAGCCAAATGAATGTGTAGTAGTAATACAAAAACAAAAAAATGAGGAAAATGAGGAGTAAGTAAAAGCAAAACATAGTGTAGAAAACACCTTCAGGCGAAGGGGGAATATCCTTCGAAGAGGTCTCTACCCCCTCGGTAACCTTCAAATTTTCAAGAATTGAGGGCTTGGCCTCCTTCATGCCACTGTGTGTTTTGAGAAACCAACCCCCTTTGCTCTCTTGGGATTTTTGGAAGATCCACCCTTTCGGATTTGGAGAAGCCTTCATTTTCTCACTACAGGGCTTATTGTTCCCTTCTCCTTTCTTCTTCTTCTTTTCGGGGAAGTGGACCTCCGAGGAATTGGTAGGAGGCGGCGACTATATCAAAACTAGGGCTTGTTTGACACCCACTTCTCGTACACCTCCGAAGGCCAGGCATAATAAGATGACTCCATGTAGTCAGTTACATCCAGGGAGTCACTAAATAGACTATCTCTATCTGCGATCAACCCCTCTGACACAGAGTAAATGACGGTGTTCTCGAAAGTGGGCTTCGAATTCCATTTTGGGACCCAGTAACAGTCGGGCACGCAGTAGAAAGTATGAATGGGGGGCTTATGCCCTTCTCGACAATTTGAGAAGACCATAATTGCTTCAAATATCTGTTGGTGAGAGTTAGAAAACCTTTGATCTCTATATCCTTGTGCACAACATTTCTACTCAAAGACAAATAGTAAAGGGAGTGAAAGAGCTCATAGGTAGGGGTGATCCCCAGTTTCTGGAACTTGGTCATGAATGCCATAGCATATATATATATATTATGAAATTTGAGGAAAGTTGAGCCAAGTTGATCTGGTGTTCTTCGAGAAGCCGAGAGAGGATGGTGGGAATCAGAAAGAAAATCCTGAACTTCATATACCATTCGAAGACAGCACACCTCCCAGATCTAGGGCTTTTGGGGGTTTCTTTGACTCAAAGAACCTCTAACTCCAGATTAGCAAGAATCCTAACCACGGGGGAAAGGGTAGATATAAGCTTATAGATCTCTGGAGGGATTGTCGATGGCTCTCCAACACCGGGGTAAGGATTTTCTCAAAAATAAAGAGTCTCCCCTCCTTGTTCCTTCGAAGTAAAGACTCCCTTGGAACCATCTCCCTCGAAGTAACCTATTTTTGATGATAACCCTTGGGTTGTGCTGAGCAATTTGCCAAAGTTTCTCTATCCTCCTGGCCAGAAGAACCCAAATCGGCGGTGGAGGAGGAAGTGGCACCAGAATCCTAGAAATGGGAATTATCCCTCGTACCATTGGCCAAATTAACCGGGAAATAGCTCAGAACCCCTTTTTGACCTCCTGCTGGTGTTTTTGACATTTTAGAAATGCAAAGGGTTAAGTAAAAGGGGGGAGAATGAGACTTACTAGTGTCTCAACCAGAGTGTTTTTGCCAGAGCTCTCAGAATACGGCAAGGTGCTCCGGAGAAGAAATAAAGCCTCGAAGAAGAAAGAAATCTCTGGAAATTTGGGGGGGGGGAATAATTATTAATCTCCAAAGGCGATTTATATAGAAGGAGAGAAGATGAGCAATGACTACCTCGAGCTGCCAAAAACCAAGTAATAGCATGGGATAGTGGGCTACGTGGGTGAAACATTCCCAACATTAATGGGGAAAGTGGATCGCGTAAAATGCATAGACACCACACGCCCACAAAAAAGGGTGAACGTCATGCATTTCGTGCCCTTTTTTGCTACTCTCACCGGAGGCCCTCTCGTCGAACAAGATAAGAAAGTCTCCCATTTGACTTAATGTAAAGGATTGTGGCACCGTGCAAATAGATATGCTCGAAGGTGGTCATAATCCTTGGGCCTTAGTTAAAAGTTAGAAAGCTGAGGGTTGAATTCTCAAGTGATAAATCAATCCATGGGCCACACCCCCATGCCAACTCCAAGGCCGATCCATTGGACCCGGCAGGGGCTTGGAAATTGTACCTTGAATTTCATTATGAGTTCGAATGAGCCATCTCAAAGCCATCAATGGGGGCTTGAAGGTCAAACTTGGAAGCCTAGGATGAATCCAAGGGTCGAACCCTCAACTTTTTAGGGGCTTCTTAATAGTGCACTATTAAGGCTAGGCCCGAGTGCCTAGCCCAGCTGGCCCAGATTCCCTTAATTACCCCTAAAGTAATACCATTTCGGTAATAATTGTTGGTCTGGCCCAAGGAAGAGCTTTAGTACTTGCAACACAAGAAAACAAAACAGTTGCTCTATTCACCGACCTATATAAAGAAAAGAGGTAACACTGTACAAACTTATTCATTTTTTCCTATTCACAGGACTCTAGCTGACTTTATCATTAGAGGCTTTCCCCCCTGGACCAGCAGATCGCGGCCAAGGGAGCGGCAAACTCAATAACGATGGTTTTGGGGCGCATA
Source organism: Rubia yunnanensis (assembly GCA_037428765.1). Lineage (NCBI taxonomy): Eukaryota > Viridiplantae > Streptophyta > Magnoliopsida > Gentianales > Rubiaceae > Rubia > Rubia yunnanensis. The sequence goes on from CM075065.1 coordinate 78,954,167, forward strand.
ACCCTCAATCTGACAATTTACAAGACTTATACTTGGTTTGAAACACCCACTTTCTCCAAATGGCATGCTTCTTGTGGGTAAGAGGAGATAAATTCAAAGTATTATTCCACTCGAGTGCGGTTGCGAGCTAAGCGCCTTTGGCAAATGGATCTCCAGAAGGAACGAGGGTCTGAGAGTGGGCAATTCTCAGGCAGTTTAAGGAGGCCGTTTTTTATGAAACCAACCCGGGTTACTAATGATGCTAAAACATGTGGTGATTCCATGGCCCTTGCAGTTACAGTGAGTACACAAGAGGTACCTCTGATTAATAACGGTTGCTTGAGCAGTGCTAGGTGAAGTAACAGCCAGCTTCAGAGGGGCGTGTGGCATCGGTCGACGTGTGGCATCGGTCAGGTAGCAAAGGCTATGATATCCCTTGAATTGTGGATTCACGAGCATTGATGATAGTCTTGTGACCCTCCTCTTGAATCACGAGTGAGTAAACATGGATGAGTAGAGGCAAATGATCTTGGACCAAGACATGCGAGTGAAGAGTATTGTAGCCATCGTCTAGACCATTGATAAATTGATGAACCATCCCATTCTCACACTCCACGATGGCGATGACAACGTCAGGACACGTACATGTCCGAGGGTGTATGTAAGTGTGCAACTTTTCCCATAATTTCTTGTACTTTCCATAATGGGCGGCAATGGATTAACCAGTCTGAAGACAATTGTAAATGTCCGCACGAATCTTACACATATGAGGACCATCAAAAAAATTGATAATTGCAGCTAGAGGTCATTCCAAAGCTCCATAACTCATGCATAATAAGTTATGAAAGAACAAATAGAGGGATTGATTATCTGAATTATCCAACCAACAAGCATAGAATTCACACTACACCAGTTATCAACACATGGTTCACCAGGTAATGGCTTGGTAATAGAGCCATCAAGAAATCCAATCTTACGTTTCTCACACAAACATTACAGATAGAAGTATTCCAATAATTATAAGTATCACCCTTCAATATTATCAGGAAAATAGTCAAACCTGGATGATAGATGCACATAGTATGAGTGGATCAGTGGCAAGGTCGTGTTGTCTTCGGCGGCATAATAGAGGGCCTGCGCGGAGGATTTAGCGATAGCGGCATGGCCGGTGGCCTGGAGGGCAGCGGCATAAACTGCATAATTGTTAACTGCGGGAGGGGCTGGTTTAGGAAAATTCATGGCAACATTGACAAGCTCCTGGGCATTGAGCCTTCATTTCAATGTGGTTATGATAATCCACCAAACCAGGAAAGCAGAACGCGAGAACAAGGAGAAAAACAATGGTGGTGGTAGCAGCTCCAGCGAAGGCGGAAGAAGGCAGAGAACGACGACGACAGTTTTAAAGGGGAGGATGAAAATTTTAAGGGCTCTAGATTTTTAGGCATTGATACCATATATAATATGAACAGTTGATTTCGTTGATGATAGAAGATTATAATATATATATGCCTATACAACAGGTACAGAAAGAATAGAATTCTTCATATACAAGAAAATAATATTCACTAAATTATATTACAAAATATCTATGCAAAAACAATCCATTGTATTTTTACATGTTTTAACTTATAAGATATAATACTCCCTCTGTCAAACATAAGCTACACATTTTGATTTTTGACAATGACTCAAAAAATGTTTGACCATTAATATCTTTAACTATGAACAACTAAAAATGATAAAAAATATTATTCTTAAAATACACGTAAAGACAAATCTAACACTATGCCACATTATAATATCATTACTTATATATCAATAAATATTTTAAATTAGTCAATTTTAACTAAATGAATAGTACAATTGCAGCTTATGCTGGGACGGGGGAGTATTTAAATTTAACAAATATAGTTTTAAATTTTAAAAGTAAAGTGACATGTTTGTTGCAGATTTTCTTTAAAAAATGGCGAGCAAGAATTAGGTAAACAATACATTTTACAATGCATGTCTACCCAAATAAATAGATGGACAAGTGAAGATGGACTCCTAATAGATGGGATTTTTGCAAACTCTAGTCCGAATCTATTTTTGCCATATTTATCTAGGGATTTGTTGGAAGTTCGGATGATTTGTTCACACTAACATATGGGGTGGAGGTGTGGCAATCGGAAACACTTCCAAAAACTCTAGCCTTTTGTTTGTACAATTCAAGTTCCAACTTGAACAACTCACTTGTAAAATTTATCAAACGTTTAACAAGGTTGGGGAACCTAATTTACATCCCCCTAACATGGGTCTTTCATTATAAAAAAAAAAGAACATGGACTCCCAATCAATAACCTATGTCCGATTTGGTTAAGTACTTAGTTCGGGGATTGATTTTGTATTGGACTCGATATGTTTACTTTCTTATGCATTCAGGATAACAGTAGTACAGTTATTCTTGTTTTCATGCTTTACGGTTCCGATAGTGTTCAAGTTAGAATATAGGTACTGTAAAAATTTAACACTATCGGAAACAAATTTTTCAGAGGTCAGATATTAAGCCCCCTTTTCTATGTATCATTTTTTAAAAAATACTAATAAATGCGTGGGTCTGCCAAACCCCGACCCCGCCATCACAAGTGAATTTTCTTTTAAAAAAAGTAAAGTGGCATCTTCAAAAAGTTATGAAAATGTCACACATTTTTTGAGACCTCCCCAATTATGAATATATAGACATACACTTAAGAGAAAACCTCATGTGAGATCGCTTCAACATAAATTATGGTGAAACGAGAAATGAATCTGCAATTTCTGGTAATTAATTTAAATTCCCTGGTCGAGGAACTGGATTTCAATGGGTTATAAGAGGACCTTGATCCATAATACACATGCCCTTCGTTCTTCCTTTTTTATCATGGCGTTATATGCGAAGTTCGATAATGCATGCACGTTCCTCTTCCCAGCGGGCCGAATAATATTTTGCGAGAGCTTTGCCATTGCGGCCTTCCAAATCGCTCATCTGAGGGAAGTCCAAAGATGTCTGAGGGCTCCTATTCACTGGAAAGCTCGGATCTAATGGGCCATTTAAATTATTTAATTGAAATTAGAGAGATGATTTATGGTCAAGTTATGGGCAAGTAGAGGATAATAACCCCTCTCTCACACTGTCACGCGCCAATAGTTACGAATAAATGCAGAGGTCAAACAAGAAAAAATGATAAAAATCTTAATGGCCATCTCATTCGGTGATGAGTATATATATATATATATATATATATATATATATATATATATATATATATATATATAGTAATTTAAAATAATGTACGGTAGAGTTAGTATTCTCATACTAGCATGGCCGATCCAATGTAGTTTGAGGCCCTGGGTGAAAATTTTATTTTGAGCCCCTGTTCAAATGGTTTATAAAAACAATCTGGCTTTCATGAATTTTGAATTAGAAAATTAAAAGGCCCCAAAGAAATTAGTATTAAACTTGCCTGTATATAAATTAAAAGGAAAAAATAAATAAAAAATCAACACATATAAAGATTTTAAAAAAAAAGAAATTGGCAACTAAAAGTTTTAGCTTGGTGCGAGTGCACGACCCTCATCCCCATTGGTCCGGCTATGCGTAGTGCCCCCTGCCCATGATGTGCTTTTCCGTGTTGATTCTTTGATGTGTTTGATGTGTTAACGGGAACATGCACACTATTAGAGTTTAAATTCTTTAAAAAAAGATTCAATACTTTAAAATTGTGTTCTAAGTAATTATCACAGAGTATTGTTTTAATCAATCTAAACTTTAGGACAAAGTTTATTGTGTAATTATTTTAAATTTTATCTGAGATGAGTGTTTTAAAAGAAATGCTAATAAATTTATGGATCTGTTGTGCAATTATAAAAAATTACATAGATATTTAAAATATTAGATTTTTTTTTCATTTTTTTCCTGCAACCGATCAGAAACATCCTCACCGATTGGTAACTGCTACCGAATGCCGGCAACGACCATCAGAAACAGGCAAATTGTGGGAATTTCATCGGCATTTTTGTGTCGTCTTTATCGGAAAACACCGTGCAGCCACTCCGCGCGATTCTTCTTCTTCCAGCGAAAAAATTGATATGACTCTATCAATTTGGTTCTTCTTCTGGCGAACTAATGCGTTTCTGTCGTGCCATAGCTTTGTCGCAAAGCCGCGGAATTGAAACCCTAGCTCCACCGCGGTCGCAATGCCCCTGCAATTTAATGCATCGTCGTTAAAAAGCCGTGCCCTAGCTCCGCTGGGGAAGCGACCACGATGCAGAGGTGAGGCAACGACTAGGCGAGCAAGGCGACGACGGTGAGGCGAGCCAGGCAACGACAAGTGGTTGATGTGTCAATCGCTTGATATCCACGCGCTTTGTGAAGAATAAGGCTCGAGTGTGCAGACATGCGTGAGACCGGCGGACGGACAACCACGGCGACGGAAATCGGTCGGCAGAAGGACGGCGGCTGAGCTTTGACATCTGAGAGGTGAGGTTTAGTTTTGTGTTTTATTTTTTCCAATGACATGTTGAGGTTTGATATTATTTCTCTAAGGAAATCTTCAAAAATGGTGTTCTGAAGTAGTGGTTAGTACTATGTGCATTGATAGCATAGACCTGAGTTCAATTCCACCAGCGAAATGGTGTTTTTAAAAAGAATTTATATTATTGAGCTATTGTAGCTTTTTAGTTGATGTTTGTAGCTTTTTTTCCCCCTCTCATGTTTATCTTTTCCATTATTCGGGTGAGATTTAAATGATATGAATTGATGTTTTGTAGTTTTTTTGGGTGATATGAATTGATATTTGTAATTTTTTTAAAATTTCCCATGCTGATGTTTTTCACTTTCCAACTAAGATTTAGGTGATATGAGTTGATGTTTTGTAGTGTCCTTTTTCTAATGTTGATGTTTTTAATTTTTCGGATGAGGTTTACGTGCTAGAAGTTGATGTTTTGTAGCATTTGGGTGATATAGGTTGATATTTGTAGTTTAATTTTTTTTCTGAGGTTTTATGATTTTCAGAGTGAAGAATATGTACTTTTGAGGTACCATAGCTTTTCTTTGATGTTTTAGTTTTTTTCTCTCATGTTGGTGTTTTAAATTTTTTGGATGAGTTTTAGTTGATATGAGTCGATGTTTTGTAGTGGTTTGTTTTCTTATTGATGTATATGCCAAGACGACTACCACCATAAATGAAGATATTCCACATCTTGATCAAACATTTAAGGGTTTTGTTCGGGATCCTCTAAGTGCATGGTGGGACCCATGATAAGGCCAAGGGCTAAGCTTAGAGATGCTGCTTTAAATGTTTTGATTGAACGCCCTTATGATGAAGAATTGAAGGAGTCACTATCGACATCTTGGATTCATTATTCAAGATTGTTGACGAACTGAAGACATCATGAATAACACAATAATCTTTTTTCCCACAGGGTTTTTAATGAGGTAGTGTGATCACTGGAAATGTTGTAAAATTATTTCATTTTTGTATTTTGGACTAAAGAGCTTGGCCCTGTGGTCTTTGAAGAGCTAATTTAAAAAATACAGTCCATTAGGATTTAGTATATTCAGTTTTATTTTGATTAGACTTAGTTTTGGTTAGATTTGATAAGGCAATATTCATCCAAGGTGTGACATGGATGAATTTGGCAATAAGCAGTTTATTTTAGGTATTTTATTTAAATATGATTTTTTCTTCTTAATGTTGTCTTAATTCTATTCAGTTTATGACAGAATTACCAAATCCCGTCTTGATTAGGACTAGGGTTTGGACGAAATTCAGCCCTATGAATAGGGGTTGAATTCTCAAGATTTCTACCACTATCATCATTAAAAAAATAAACCTTTGAGTTCATACTCTTGTTTCTTGCAAGCTTCTTTCATTGTTGCTTAACCCCAGGGGCTAGTTAAGTATCAATAAACCTAATAATCTGATCCTGAGGTCTAGTTAGAGAGCAAGTCGAGATTAGGCGTACCCCGAGGGCTAGACACCTGAATTTCGTGTGAGATAGTGATGGTTTGCAGGTCTCTTCACTAGATCAAAGATATTAATTCCGCAATCATCAGTCTTCACAAGAAGATTCATATCAGTTGGTATCAGAGCAAAGCGAAAGTCTACCGAGGCCCAAAAAAGGGGGTTTCGAGTTTTTGTTGAATTTATTTTTGATTTTGTATTTATAAACTCTTTCGTATCGTATTTTAACAGTGTTTATTTTATCTTTCTTATCAGGAGGATTGAATCTAGAGTCGAAGGACGTCGAAGGGTCTGAGAGTTAGAATACTTCGGTATTACTATCCGCATTCACCTTCATTAATCGAGTCAGGAGGACGTCGAAGGGTCTGAGCGTTAACAAGTACTATTTGTATTCACCCCTCGATCGGTTTCGTAGTTTTTAGGTAGAATGAAAAGTTTATGTGCTTGTGATATATTTCATCAGCTCTTCGGAAAATTATTGCATGCTTATAATCCTATTTGTTTTCTTTATCGTTCTTTGATTCCATGATCTTGAATTGTTCTTTGATTCTTGATTACACCTTATTTTTTAAAAAATAGAGTCTTGTGTTGTTTTCCATATATATAGTGCCATATTCTTGATCCTTGCAATCTAGAATACCTCGAAGTTCATTTGAATCAAGAGAAGATTGTCACAGTTTTCTTATTCCAAGTTTTGTATAGCCGATTTTTGTCCCACAACTTTTCAAAAATAAAGAACAAAAGGTAGCAGATTTTTGGGTTTCAAATTTGGAATTTAGGATTTAAAATCGGAAATTTGGGGTAGATTTGCAATTTTCAAAAGTTTGGGAATTGTTTTACAATTTTCAAATTTTGGGAACCGTACACAGTTTTTGAATTGCTTGGGGAATAAGATTCTTATGGTTATTGTTGTATTGAGTGGAAAAAATGAATTGTTGCTGAAAAAGAAGGAAAGAAAAGGAAATCTGATTTGAAAAAGGAAAAGAAAAGTCAAAATCCTAATCGGAAGAGGAAAAGGAAATAAAAGGCAATTGAGGGAGGGATTTTGATCTGAATTTTCAACTTGGGGGACAAGTAAGTAATTAAAATCCTTTATCACATGGGATTTGTATTTGAGTTCCTATTCTAATTTATTTTCGGAAAAGTTTCTTGAAATTTCAGAACTTATTTGTCACCTATATAAAGCCGTCTTGTTTTTATCGTAATTCATTCAATACAGCTCTGATTCATGCCGTTCAAATTGTTTGGTGTTCCTTATTCTTTGTAGAATTTTTGAATTCCAGATTATGGATCCCTGTTTTACAATTTTGAAATAAGGTCTACAGTACTCATCTCCATAGTATGCTTTGAATTGCAGTGAATTGATCAATTTCCTTCGCATTATCCTTTACCTTGTGAATTGTGAGTGTTATACACTCGGTGAGTGACCTTACTAAACAAAGGGAAGGGGGGAATATTTTTTTAAATTAACCGTTTGACTTTCTTAGCAGTATAGCGAAGATGGGGGACGAAAATCCATTCGTCCCACCTTTTGTTAGCAATCCTAAAATTTTCCATTGACGAACACCTCTAATGGTGGGTGTGGTAATCATCCACATGAAGAGGCTCTAGATAGTTGGGAGAGACATCCAATTAATCCAAATGAAGCCAATGACCCTGATCGGTTTGCTGTCGCAATAAATGCACTTATGAGTGAGGTGCACAGGTTGGAGAGAAAAGTTGACAACATGGCACCACCTACACCTACATCATTGGAAGAGGGAAGAAACCAAGAAAGTTTTCTGTCAATTCAATGGTTCTGGAAGTTCAGATGACTCTTTTGATGATGGTTCAGAAAGACGATCACACCGAGGGTCTTCTAGATGGTATTGCCACAGCAAACCTCATTACCAAAGGAGAGTGAAGAGCAATTCAGGATCTAAGTTGGGTTCTGATAAAGCTTTAGATATCAAGGGTTTAAAATATGACATCACTCAATTTGATGGTCAACATAATCCAGTGAAGTATCTTGATTGGGAGCGATGGATTAGGAATCTGTTTGATTGCAACAATTATTGGGAGAAAGAAAAAGTTAAAGTGACACAATATTCTTTTACTCAGTATGTGGTTGAATGGGGGGAAAATAAAAAGGAGTCGCGATATCTTACCGGAAAGAAACCTATCTTCACGTGGGAGAGATTGAGATCCGAGCTTCGCCAATATCATGTTCCGCCTACTTACTTAATGGAACAACTTCTTATCTGTCCAACATGAAGCAAGGAAATTGCACAGTTGACAAATACTGGCAAGATCTTGAGTTGGCCATGATTGGAATGAAAGAAGACGACGCATTCATAAAAAATTGATTCATTGAAGGCTTTCATAAAACCTTTCAAACTCCAGTCAAGATTCAACATCACATATCTATGAACGATTTATTGGTGAAAGAAAGGTTGGTTGAGAGTACCCTGCGACCAAACAGGCCACAACCCAGATTTTCCAGTCAACGATCAGGGTTTAACTCTAGAAACCCTAGTTATGGCCACTGTAGGGGAATGCCCATAAGAGGATGAGGATCGGTTCAGACCTGTTCAAATCCAACCTATAATCCTAGTGAGAAGAGAGTGACACCACAACCTAGCATGTTTAAAAAATTCTAGGTAAGTCCACTACTTCTTCATCAAATCCGGTTTCTATTAACTCTTCTACTTGTTTTCATTGTAAAGAAAGAGGACATGTCTGAAATAACTGTCCTTATGCATGAGTGTTAACAACAATTGAGGAAGGAGATGAAGAAGATGAATATGCTAATATGCCACCATTGTACGAAAGTGGTGAAGAACAGGTAGATGAAGAGATCATCATCTATGATCATGGTGAACAAGATCCAAAAACACAAGGTAATTTCGTGTCGTTAAGAGTTATAAACTCATCAAAACACAGGTACATAGGATTAACATTTTTCATACACGTTGCCTTGTGAAAGATAAGGATTGTTTACTGATTATTGATACATGTTCTTGTGCTAATATTGTGCCTAATCTTCTTGTTAAATCATTTTCTTTGCATGTGACTACTCATCCATCACCATATAAACTTATTTGGTTAATGGTGAAATTAGGGTTAACAAAAAATGCATGATTAACTTTAAGATTGGAAAATACCATGTTTCTATCTTATGTGATGTTATACCTATGGAAGTTAGTCATATTTTGTTAGAGAGACCTTGGTAGTTTGATGTAAATCTATGCATGATGGTTACAATAACAAAATTTCTATGATTAAGGATAGAACAAGGTATACTTTGGTTCCATTATCTCCAGTGGATGTTTTAGAGGCATAGAGACGCATGAAAGTTGAAAAAGAGAAGTTTGCGACTGATGTGCAAATGGCCGACCAAAACCCTAGCCATGGTTTGAAGGATATCGGCCACAAGGTTAAAATTGGAGGCAAAAACCTTGATAATTTCGACCAAAAATAAAGGGAGGCCATTCCAGGTAAGCCAGGTAAGTATGAAAATGATTCTGATAAGTCGCATAAAATCCTATTTTCACATCTTAGTCGTTTGCCATCGATTTATATGATGAGACATGGACTTCCTAATGATTCTGGTAGATTTTTTTATGCATCGATTAGGGATGTGAATCGTGCTTTTTCTAATCATTGTTATGTGCTTATCATGCATTTTAAAGAGAGCTACTTTGCCAGTGATGATATTCTCATGCATGTTCATCCACAGTTTGCTCAGATGTTACAGGAATTTGAGGATGTTTTTCCAGAAACCTTGCATGCATGTTTATCACCCTTGCAAGGTATTGAACACCAGATTGACTTGATTTTGGGTTTAGTTATTCCAAACCGTTCGACGTATAAAGCAAACCCTGGGGAAACAAAGGAACTACAACGACAAGTCGAGGAGTTACCTCAAAACTGGTATGCGTGACAATCCATATCTCCTTGTGGTGTGCCTATAATTTTAGTTCCTTAGAAAGATAAAACTTTGCGTATGTGCATTGATTTTCACTCTATTAACAAGATTACCATTAAGTATCACCATCATATCCCTGGGTTAGATGATATGTTTGAAGATTTGCATGGATCTGTGATTTATTCCAAGATTTATTTGACTTAGGGTTATTATCTTATTTGAATTAATGAGGGAGATGAATGGAAAACTGCATTTAAGACTATGTTTGGGTTGTATGAATGGATTGTTATACCTTTCGGTTTAACTAAAGCACCTAGTACTTTTATGCGGTTGATGAATCATGTCTTGAGAAAGTTTATTGGTCGATTTGTTGTGGTCTATTTTGATGATATCTTGATTTATTCTAAGTTGACTGATGAACATATTGAGCATATTGAACTGGTTCTTGTTGCACTTCGTGAGTCTTGTTTGTATGCGAACATCAAGAAGTGCACCTATTGTGCTTCGGAAGTGGTGTTTCTCAATTTTGTGGTCTCTAAGGAGAGCATAAAAGTCAATGAAACCAAAATTGAGGCCATTAAGACCTGGTCCAGACCTACTAATGCTAACTAGGTACGTTATTTTCATGGTTTAGGTAGTTTTTATAGACGGTTTGTGCGTGATTTCTCATTAATTGCTGCACCTCTTAATGAACTAGTTTAAAAGAATGTGAGATTTGTTTGGACTAAGAGTCAAGAGAGTGCATTTAATGAATTGAAAGTACGATTATATAATACTTATGTTCTTGAATTACCTTATTTTCATGGTACTTTTGAGATTCATTGTGATGCTTCTGGTGTTGGTCTTAGTGTTGTTTTAATGCAAGAGAATCGACCTATAGCTTACTTAACTGAGAAGCTAAAGGGCTGTGCTCTAAACTATCCTTTGTATGATAAATAATGTGATGCAATTGTACGTGCATTAGAGGCTTGGCAACATTATTTATTGCATAAAGAAATTTTCATTCGTAGTGATCATGAATCCTTGAAATATTTGAAGAATCGGATGAAGATGCATAAGCGTCATGCTAAATGGTCCAGTTTCATTGAATCTTTTCCTTATGTGTTGCGTTACAAAAAGGGGAAGGAAAATGTTGTCGCTGATGCTTTCAGTCATAGACAAGCTTTTCTTACATGATTGGAATGCATTATGTTAGGGTTTTCAATCATGCGAGAATTATATGTGTTTGATTTTGATTTTTCATTTATTTATACTGCATTAAAAAATAGTTCTTATGGGAAGTTTTTTTGGCATAATGGTTTCTTGTTTATGAATAATAGGTTATGTATTCCTCAATGTTCTATGCGTGAATTACTTGTAAGAGAAGTTCATTCAGGTGGTTTAATGGGACATTTTGGTGCATTTAAAACATATAATTTATTGCGGCAACATTTCTATTGGCCGAAAATGGCAGTTGCTATTGAGACGTCAAATGCATGTATTTTTCGAAGCATTTAACATCTCTTTTATCATATTTTTGTTGTAATATTTCTAGATTTAGTAGGTTTACATGATAAGGGGTTTAGATGACCATTTTCGGTTTTTATATCTATATCCTTCATTTTGTAAACTATGTTTAGTGTAATGGACTTTTGGTCCTTATGAGCATCTAGATTCCTTTTTGTAAGATTAATTTGTAGATTGCTCATGAGCACTTAGGAATGATTTAGTGAAGGCTATTCGAAAGGATGGTAGAAGATTGAAGGCCACTCACAAAGTGGTAGAAGATAAAGTGAATAAAGGAGAGCAAAGCAAAGGGTGAAGAATGATCTATGTTTTGAAGCAGAGTTTTCAGAATTTTCCGAGAAGAATCAGCCTCCAATAGTGGTAGCATTGGATTCCTCTTCTCGAGTACTATAAAATTGACTACAAGAACTCCCAAAACGGATCAACGGTTCACCCGGAGGAAGCAAAACAAAACGGGACTTTTTTCCGTCGCGACTCGCGACGAGTGTGTCGCGACTCGTGGAATGTTAACCTGAGAGCTCAAAATTTTACTGATCTGGTCGCGACGACCTTGCGATACTGCCCTGCAACTTGCGTTTTACTCCCTTTTTTCTTGTACTATAAATAGCTTTTAACCCACTTCTTCCCCAACTCTCTAAGCCCGACTTGGGGGCTCCAAAACCCTAGTTTTTCACCATTTTCTTCCATTTCTTCTTCTTTCTTTGTAGATCTTTGTTCCATGTTATGGGTTTTGATTATCTAGCTTAATTTTATCTTGGGAGCAATGGATTGAAGCTTCCATATCTATGCAGTAAGAACCATACCTATCTATTTAGTGCTTTTGCTATTGTGCATTTATGGAGATTTGAATGTGAATTTTTAATTGCATTGATGTTGTTGGAAGCTTGAATATATGAATTGCTTGTATGATTACTTGTTAGGGTTGGGAGAAAGTAGATAATTCTCCCCTCTTTTAATGTGGAATCCAAAAGCATGAGTTAGAGCTTCTTAAATGATGTTGGTGTGTTGATAATTGCTAGATGAATGTGATGATGTCGAACTCATTGTCATGCTTGTTTTAGGTAGCAAATGAGAGAAGTCTATGAATGTCGATCATTCTTGACTAATCTTGTGTAAATGCATGAATTGGTTAAATGCTTAGATACGGTGTAGTATTTATAAGTGTTGCCAAGCTTGTTGATTCTTCGTGCTAAATGCCATCAATGAGATACTGTTAGTCCTAAGGGAGTCATTGGTGAGGTCTGACAAGAGATGTCGAATTCACTCTTGCAAACTACTATCTAAGAAGGATAGAAGATTTATCTTCACAACAAGTAGTTGAAGTAGTGAATAGATTGTTTCACTCGTTCTTGAAGCCTTTATTATTTAGCATATATGTATTCTTGATGCTATGTTTCACTTCATTTATGTCATGGGTGGTTTGAGAATAGAAAGTGTTTTTATGATTGAAGTGTTCGAGTGTTAGAAAAGTGACGAATTCCTTAGCTCCTTTGCATGAAAATCTATGAACATGAACTTAGAACTTTTTGTGCATAATGTGTTGTGATTCTTGCTAGATAAGTATGTTAATGTTAAGTCAAGTAATGAATGTGATAGAATGAGTGAATGGTTCAATGATCTACATTAGGTTTGGAAGTGGATATCAATTGCCCCCACGGCTTTATCTTTGTAGTTTTAAACCCCCTTTTCTTAAGTTTTGTTTAATGATTAGCCTAGTTACTTGACTTTGCTAGTTATCTTGTCTTTTAATTTTCATAACTTAGGACAACCAACCAACCAACCCCCCTTTTTACATGCTTTTATATGTGTATATATATCTACTCCTAGCATAATATCAACCATTTATGTTTAAATGCTTGAGAAAATCCCTCTTCTTCGTGGATGACCCCAACTTGCCACTGTATACTTAGTTGTAGATAGTAAGCATTTAGGGCTTATAAATATTAACTTTGAGAGGTACAGCGACGACCTCCCAGTCACCATCGACATCATGGATTCATTATTCAAAATTGTTGACGAACTGAAGACATTATGAAGAACACTATACTCTTTTTTTCCACTGGGTTTTTAATGAGGTAGTGTGATCACTGTAAAATATTGTAAAATTATTTCATTTTGGGATTTTGGAATAAAGAGCTCGGCCATGTGGGCTTTGAAGAGCTAATTTCAAAAATATATTCCATTAGGGTTTATTATATTCATTTTTGTTCTGATTAGAGTTAGTTTTGGTTAGATTATATAAGGCAATATTCATCCAAGGTGACATGGATGAATTCGGCCATAAGTAGTTTATTTTAGGTATTTTAGTTAAATATGGTTTTAGCTTCTTAAATCTGCCATAATTATATTCAATTTCTGACAGAATTATCAAATCCCGTCTTGATTAGGACTAGGGTTTGGACGAATATCAGCCATATAAATAGGGGTTGAATTCTCGAGATTTCTACCTCTATCATCATTTAGAAATATAAACCCTTGAGTTCATACTCTTGTTGCTTGAGAGCTTCTTCCATTGTTGCTTAACCCCAAGGGCTAGTAAAGTATCAATAAACCTTGTAATATGATCATGATGGCTAGTTAAAGAGCAAGTCGAGATTAGGCGTACCGGAGGGCTAGACACCTGAATTTCGTGCGAGATAGTGATGGTTTGCAGGTCTATTCACTAGATCAAAGATATTAATTCCGCAATCATGAGTTTTCGCAAGGAGATTCATATCACTTATGTTCACGTTTTTCATTTTACGGGTGAAGTTTAGGTGATAAGAATACAACTTGAGAATAGGTACATAGGCACCTGTACAAATGTACCAGTGCCAAAATGCCGGTGCTAAATGTCATAGGTATGTCAGTGACACCGGTGTTAAAAAACCAAAATTAAGCACCGGTACACGAAAAACTGGTGTCTATGCACTGAATACTAGTGCTACCAAAACCAAAATTCACCACTGATACATAAACAATTGATGCCTATGAATAAATTCAGCACCAGTAAACAAAAAACCACTGCATGTGCACCAAATACTGGGCTACAAAACTAAAATTCAGCTCCGGTACACAAAAAACCGGTGACTATGAATAAATACAGCACCAATAACACAATTTTGGGCCATAGTGTAATTTTCCAAGAATTTATAGAAGTAATCATTCTTGACTTTCGAGACCCTTCTGTTCACCCATACATTCTCAAATTTCAGAGTTATGATCATATATTATTGAATTGCATTTTGGTTCCGCCAATTTTGTGATCCGACAACTCCAATTTTCTTGGAGGGATCTAAGTGCAAAAAGTAAAACTTTTACTCGTAACTCCAAATTAAAATCTGCTCGAATGTGATCCTACCCTATATACCCCCAGTGTATTTTCCATGCCTGTAAGGGAATATTCATAAAAAAATGAGCACAAGAACATATCCATAATCCTTTTCGATTTCACTTTGTAACTTCCAAGTAATCAACCATAAGTTACTCTAGAACAAGTATTAGCGTCTTTCAATATTTCACCAAAACATTATTTATTTATATTTCCATATTTATTCAAGAATAACAAAAATCATGTATTTTTGAGCAATGCGTAATGAGGTAACACAATTTCAGGTCACAGTGTAATTTTCCAAGAATTTTTAGAAGTAATCAATGTTGAATTTCGAGACTCTTTTGTTCACCCATACATTCCCAAATTCTAGACTTACGATTGTATGTTATTGAATTACATTTTGGTTCCGCCAATTTTGTGATCCAACGAATCCAACTTTCTTAGAGGGACCTAAGTGCAAAAAGTAAAAACTTTACTCGTAACTCCAAATTGAAATCCACTCGAACGTGATCCTACCCTATACACCTCTAGCGTATTTTCCAAGTCCATAAAAATATATTTATCAACAATCATGCACAAGAACATATCCATAATTCTTTCTGATTTCCCTTTCTATCTTCTAAGTAATTAACTCTAGGTTACTATAGAACATGTAGAAGCACTTTTAAAAAATTCATCAAAAAAATAATTTATTTTCTATTTCTATATTTGTGCAAGAATTAAAAAAAATCTATATTTTGGAAAAAAGGATAATGTCGTAACAAATTTTTGGGCTAGAACATAATTTTCCAAAAGTATGTTAGAGGCGCTTCCGTCCACCCATTATACCGCGAATTTTAAAGTTGCAATCATCTCTTATTTAATTGCATTTTGGTGTCTTCAATTTTGTGAATCGCCACCTCCAAATTTCTTCTATGGACCTAATAGTAAAATTTAAAAAGTTAACTTAGAGATCAAATAATACTAGCACCGACATTGTTTTTCATTCATACTGGTGATATGTTATGGTGGGATAATTAATTTTTTGAATTTTCATTCCAAATTTTGTATAGATTTTTTGAAATTTTGGTATGAGCACCGTTATTAGTTACTTAGGCACTTGTACGTGTATCGGTGCTCAACACTTAGAAAATTTTCCCAGGTTTGTTCTCGGGTTTAATTTTTTTTTAAAAAATAAAACAATCAAAGCAGCCCCAAGCAGCTGCATTTCGTATGTTTAGGCATCGATATGAGTATTTTGGGCACCGGTTTTTGTATCGGTGCTCAACACTTAGAAAATATTTCCAAGGTTTTCTCTCGGGTTCAATTTTTTTCCAAAAAATATAATTTAAAGCAACCCTAAGCAGCTTTCGATTTATTAGGCACCAGCATGAGCATTTTGGGCAACCGTTTCAGTGCTCAGCACTTGAACTGTTGAATTCTTATGTTGATTGAATCCCAACTTGGTTTCATCTGAACCGTTGAATTTTTTTGTTGATTGAATCCCAACCTTTAAAATTTTGCCTATATATACTACCCCCTGAAACCCAAAAATACCCACCCTCATTTCTCTCCTATTCATCTTCTCCCTCCTCATTCCCTCTCTGCTTTGACGTCACCGTCGATGCCATCTCCCGAAGCCATCTCCGGACACCATCCCGACTCCATCTCAGGAACCACCCAAACTCCATCTGCGGACCATCCCAACTCCATTTCACGGGCTATCCCGACGCCATCCCTGATGCCTTCTCACGGACCATCCCCGACACCATCTCCCTGCACTCTACTCGCTGGTCAGAGTTGCGAGCTCCACCAAGATCCGAGTCACCTTCACTTTTTTAGTTCGTTGATGTTATCTAGGGTTTCTGGAAATTAGGTTTTAGTTTTTATGATGATTAATGTTGTTAATCTATGTTTAGGTATAGCTTGTTTCATGAATTGAGAGGTGTTATGTATTTTCAATTATATGTAATGAAGTTCTAGGCTGGGTTCCAGTTTTTTCATGAGCTTCTATTTTTTTTGTGTTTTGTTCGTTCTAGGTTTCATATTCCGGCCGGTGAGTTTATTCTCACTGGCCGGATTTTTTTAATCGATCGCCTATTTACTAGCTCTGGTATTTCATGCATAAGCACCGATAAATGGTACCGGTGCTGAAATATATTCTAGCACTGGTACGACAAAGTGAAAATTGGGCACTGAAAAGTGATATCCGGTGCTGGGTTAAATTTCTAGCACCGGTACCACATACTGGTGCCAATGTATCACATTACTAGCACCGCTCACATATGCACCGGTAAGAAAACTCATAAATACCGGTGCCTATGGTTTGAAAATACCGGTGCTTATGGGGGTACTTTCCAGTAGTGGAATTGATGTTTTAAGCTTTTGGGTGAAATAGGTTTATGTATGTAGTTTTTTTTAAAAAATTATAATTGAAACTTTGTTTCTATGATTTTCAGTTTATGATGTTGACTTTTAGTTTATGATGTTTATAATTTTCAGCTGATATTTTGTTAGTTGTACTCGGTATTTTTAAAATTTGTTGTTGAGTTTTATTTGATTTTTTAAAATATTTTTTGCTGCAATTTTTTAGTCAATGTTCTATGATTTTTCGTTGATATTTTGCTAGTCATAGCGGATGTTTATGATTTTTAGTTTTATGATTTTTGCATTGTAAAAATATAAAAAAATTTTTTTTGCAGATTGCAGCTAGCGGAAAAATGATGGGAAAAATTGGACAAAAAAGTCCAGGTAGAGATAGGTCGCTGTAAAATTATTAGAGTTAGGTCCCTGTAAAATTATTAGAGATAAATTCCTGGAGCTAGAATAGAGATAGAATTGCACAAAAGTCTTTGCATAAAGTTTAGTCTGTCTCACAAGAGACCATCTCAATAATTATAGAAAGTAACATCATAAATATACGAATTTTTCAAACACATAGTATCATTAGATATATTAGTTTGTTATACAATATTTTAATATAAGTTTGGAAAATAGTTTTTTTTTAAAAAAACAAATTCAACATATTTGCCAAAACTGCGTCTTAAAAAAACTAACAAAAATTCTGAACATGAGAACCATTTTTCACTTTAATTATTTGTAAGTTCTAACCTTATCTTGCCGCAAGTAAAAACTTAAAAAAGTATTTAAAATCATTAAAACATTTCTAAACATGCAAACTATTTTTTTTGCATATGCTGCATGATAATCTCTCATGATGTTGAAGTAACTGAAGGTCTAAATCAAGTCCATAAAATCATTAACTATTTTTTGCATTTAATAGCTCTAATTTCTATATAATTATACTACAAGAAAATTAGCTTTTTTACTTTGAATTTTTTACCTCAATATTTTTTTTTCAAAACGAAGTGAAATGTATTTTTTACCCTAGTTAAAAAATACAGAGATAAAAGGTAGATTTTTTACCTCGATTATTATTTAACTTAGGTAAAAAATCATGAAAATGTGGTCGATGGCTATGCGACATTAGACGTGATGTATTATTCCAGGATTAAGCTTTTTTTTTTTTAATAGAAACACCATAAGGTGGGGGTTATATATTGGCACCCCAGACCATGAAGAGTAGCCATCAGAGGTGGCTTGAGTTTGAACAAAAGGCAAGGGCATTGCCGCCAAATCAGTAAGACTATACAGGGTTGTTGATATATCCATGAGTTGCGATTCCAAAGAAGACGAATCTCCACACCCCGTGTTAATTCACTCTTTGGCCAGGCAACTAAGTGGATATATCAACAAATTCAAGTAGAGATGTAATCTACAGGAACCAAGAAGTAATTAGGTTACAATCAAAAGCTGCTAAGTATTCCCAAGGGAAGGAATGGTCATCGTAACCAAAATGAATGGGTAAGGAGTTAGTATATGAAGAAACATCCGGAGAGCAGATTAGTAGTAGAAGTCCAGTAGGAGAGCAGATTAGTTGCATAAATCCAGTGACGCATAGAGCAGGATTAGTTGCGGAAATCCGGAAGCCCAGATTAGTTGCAGAAGTGATGGTACAGCAAAAGTCCAGTGAGGCTTAACCTGCATAACCAACATTTTCATTAGCAGTATCAAGTTCGAATCTGGCCACGATTGTAGGTTCTAATATAAGGAAACTGTTCAGTATCCAAAGAAATGAGACCCTTTATGTGCATTGTCAAGTTACAAAGGTGAAGTGACCGATTGTTGGCTGTATGATATTTGGCAATTTCATTTGCTACAGAGTTACATTCTCTAAAAACATGATGAAGCTCAGCTCCGTTCAGTAGGCTATGGATTTTAAAAGCCAAATTAAAAAGGTCCCAATTTGCTGAGTAAGGATCCAGAACCATCCTGGTGGCTAGGATAGAATTAGATTCAAATATTACAGGAAGATCACGATTCGGAAAAGATTGACATGCCGAGAGAATGGCTAATAATTCGGCATGTATAGGAGAGGTTGCTACTATCGAGGCCGAGTGAATGAACAAAGGAGAGCCAGAGCTATCTCTCGCTATAATCCCAACAGAAGCAGTGTGTGGCAGGCAGGAGGCATCCATATTTATTTTTATGGCATTAGTAGCTGGCCTTTCCCAGTAGACAGACCTAATAATTGGTTTCGGTAGTGGTCTAAGAAGTGGTACTAAGTGTCTAAGTGAATTAGGGAAGCCAGATGAAGGATTAAGGTTCACTGGAAAGGAATACAAGGAGAGGTTAACAAGGTCATGAATCTCTCTACAAATGCGATCAGCCGAGAAAGGAATCTGATCATAGAGATATCTGGTCCTAGCTTTCCATAGACCCCAACAAATAAGAGAAGGAAATAGTTTACATATCACTTGGAAACCTTTAGGTAGATCTGAGCAATTCCACATAGCATAAAATCTCTGAGCAATAGTATGATGATCAGGCAGATTAAAATTTATCAGAGAAGTCAGATTGTGCCAGATCAGTTTTGCCAGTGTACAAGATATGAAAAAGTGTTCCATTGAATCTGAATTGCAACACACGGGGCATTTAGAAACCAGACTATATCCACACTTTATCAGCACATTATCAAAAGGAAGGAAAGCATGAAGCAGTTTCCATGTAAATATTGATATTTTCTTCTGCAACATCTTATTCCAAACATTCTTGGTAGCCGGGAAATTACCTGGTGAGTTCGTAATAGTGCGGTATGCAGATTTATAAGAGAATTTGCCCAATGTATCCGGTTTCCAAATGAGCCTGTCTTCTCTGTTTTCCACCACTTCAGCATCCTGTAAGAAAGCCACAACATCATTTTCCAGGTAAGGAGATATCAGAGGTAAAACATCTACTTTGTTATTGATGAAGTCAGATATGGAGAACCATTGAAAAGTGTCATAGATACTGTGAGGGATTATGTTAATCAGTGGACCATTAGGGCACCAAGTGGATGTCCGACAGTTACTTGTCCCTTTACCATGAATAATCATGGTGTTTTCCTCGGCTATAGTATTTACAGAACAGATCCATTTCCAAGTCATAGAATTTCTGTGTGAGGGTGGTAAGGACCATAAGAGTTTAGACCAAAGTGTGATTCCTAGTTGACAGTGCCACCAAAGCTTGAGGGAGCATGCATCCACTATATCTTTAATTGATCTAAAACCTAAGCCATTTAAGGATTTTGGTTTGGCCAAATCTATCCATTTTTTCCACACCTTATTTCTTTTCCCATCAGTTTCCCCCCAGAAAAACCGAGCTAGCTTTCTCTTAAAGGATTTTATAATGTATTTAGGGGGTCTTGTTACAGCCCATAAGTGTTGGGGCAAAGAATACAGGCAGCTGTTGATCAGAATTAGTTTCCCCCCCGTACTCAACCAATTATTCTTCCAGTTTTGCACTTTTTTTATCCAGTTTCTCCATAAGTGGTTGAAAATATCTATTTAAGGTTCGACCTTTGAAAATAGGGCATCCTAAGTATTGGAAAGGAAAAGCACCTTGTTTCATTTTCAGAATGTGCCTCATTTGGTTAAGTTTAATTGTCGAAGCCCGTTTACTAATGAAGAATTCTGATTTATGGAAGTTAAATTTTTGGCCCGAAGTGAATTCAAATATATCTAAAAAAGCCTTAATCCTAATTAAATTAGATTTCGAGGCTTGCATCAATATGATAGTATCATCCGCATACATAAGGTGAGAGATTGCAGAAACAGTTGATGGAATCTGATAATATGAAAGTTTACTATTATGGAAAATGAAAGATAAACTTCTTGAAAAAGCTTCAGAAAAGATGTTGAAGAGAAAGGGGGAGAGAGGGTCACCTTGTTTGATTCCGCGAGAGGCTTTGAAAAATCCAAACGGATAACCATTGATCAAAATCGAAAAATTAGCTTGTGAAAGGTTGGACATGATCGCATTTAAAAATAAACCTTGAAATCCAAATTTCGTCAGTACACATTTTAAGAAATCCCAATTAACTCTGTCAAATGCCTTTTGTAAGTCTAGTTTTAGCATGCAATTAGGAATCCTAGCCTTCCTATCTAGAAATCTGACCATTTCCTGCAGATAAAGAATGTTATCTGTAATATTTCTGCTTTTCATAAAAGCAGATTGATTCTGGGATATTAAAGAATCCATATAAGGCCTAAGTCTTTCCATTAACACCTTAGAACAAATCTTATTTAGAGCATTAGAGAGACTGATAGGCCTGAAATCATCAAATGATGATGGAGTAGCTTTCTTAGGTATTAGGGTGATCCATGTACTAGAGATGCCCTTTGGTAGAGGGGATCCCCTAATGAAGTCATTAAATGCTTCCACTAGATCATTTTTAATTATAGGCCAGCATTTAGAATAGAATTTATTACTGAAGCCATCCGGACTAGGACTACTATTCTTGCTTAAATTCTTAATTACTGCCTCCACCTCAGATTCTGAGGCTGGGATTGCTAAATCTAAGTTATCTTGAGCAGTAATTATACTTGGGATTTGACTCAGAAAGTGAGAATAGTAGGTGTTATTTGGTTCCTGATTAGGTTCTGACAATAGAGATGAGAAATAAGATATGGCTTCATTTTGAATTTATGATTCAGTGTTAAGCCATTGGCCATTACTGTTTTTTATTTTTGAAATCTGTAATCTACAATTCTTCTCCTTTACAACCCTATGGAAGAACTATGTATAATTATCACCCATTTTATGCCACTTTAATCTAGCCTTTTGCTTCCAAAATTTTTCTTTCTCTTTTTGAGCTCTCAACAGTAATGCCTTTTTCAGATTTAAATTAATGAGTTCAGTTAGAGAAGGGTTTAAATCATATACAGTCTCTTGGATTCTTAGGGATTCTTCAGCTTGAATTAGATTAGTATCTATATTTCCAAAAGATTCCCTATTCCAAATTTTTATCTGCTTCTTTAACCTAACTAATTTTAGGTAGAAACCTAATAAACCAGTCTCCCTCAGTCTGATTCCCCAGTTATTTTGAATAAGAGTAATGAAATCAGGGCGATTAAACCACACATTTAGAAATCTGAAAGGTCTCGGATTAAGACTAGATAAATTAGATATATTAAGTAGTAGAGGAGAGTGATCAGAGGTCTGTCTATTTAAAATTTGAATGGAAGAGGAAGGATACTTAGTATTCCAAGATATAGTACTTAATCCTCTATCTAGCCTCTTGGAGGTAGGGTTTCTTAATCTTGAATTGCACCAAGTAAAAAGATTACCAACAGTGGTTATTTCCTGAATACCACAGGTGTTAATCCAAGAATTAAAATCCCTAATACTCCTAAGGGAGGGGGTGCTAGGTCCTCTGTATTCAGAAATGGAGGATATAGTGTTAAAATCACCAATGAAAATGGTATCTCCAGAGATCTGAGCAGATAGACCATTCCATAATATTTTCCTACCCTCTCTATCTCTAAGAGCATAAATGAAAACCGCATCCATAATTAAATTTCAAGAACTATGGGAGAGATGTACATGTAGATACTGTTCATGAGATGCAAGAAGGTTAACAGAGAAACCATTACCCCACATAATCCAAATTTTTCCATTTTGCAAGGACAGGCCATCAGTGAATTTAAGAGTATCCATATAGGATTTGAGTTTGGAGTTGTCATGCATGGGCTCAATAATGCATAAAAATTGGATTTTTTCAGTTTAATTAAATTAATCAGTCTCAACATAGATGTTTCCATTCCCCTAATGTTCCAGATCAAGAAATTAATTGAATGTTGACCTATCATTGCTCACTTGACTTATGACTCTTAGTAGATGATATCAGCATCATTTTATTTATTTGGCTAAGATAATTAGTTTTCTTACCTTTTGTCTTACCTGTCAAGAGGCCCTGATTAAGCCTCGGTGAAGAGTTTGAGGTTTCTGGCAAGTTCGAGGTAGCTTCTTGGTCAGTAGCCAGTTCTTCCATGTCTACCTGCAAAACAGAGAATCTGTTTCCCAACCTGTGCTGAAGAGAAGAAGATGCATTGCCATTTTTACCAGCATTAGGGAGAGTTCCAATGCTGATATCATCAGTAGCATAAGCCATAGGAGTAAAATTTCCTAAAGCAGTATCATTAAGCAATTTAGAAAGGGAGTTGTCCAGAGGAACCTGAGATGTAGGCTTAGGATTGAAAGTTTGAGGATTGTTCCTAACAGCTGTGGGAGTTCCAGTAACTGTAAGGTCAGTATCAGTATCCAGGTTAATAAGGAAAGAGGGAGGGGATCCTAGGATTGGTTTAAACGGAATGTCAGGCTGTAATAGCTCTGTCTGGTCTTCAATGGATATTAGGGGTGGAGTGTCAAATTTTTTCCCAGTGGCTTGCCATTTTGGTTGTATCTGAGGTATAATGAGATCATCATTCTTAGCATTAAGGTTTGGGGGAAAGGTTCTACATTGTGATTTGGAGTGACCTAATTTTGAACAATGGTCACAGTATAAGGGGATGTCCTCATATTCGATGTAATACTTTCTATTGTTAGTCAAAGATCCCAACCTAATGAAGGTGCTAATAGGTTTAAGAAGATCCACTTCTACACAAAGTTTAATGGCTGAAGGTCTAGTTAAGCTATCAGTGGCCAGATCAGTCTTGATAAAATTTCCAATACTATTGCCAATGAACTCAATAGCTGCAGTATTATAATGGTACAAAGGGACTTCCTTAATTGTACACCAAACAGGAACAATTGGAGATTCTTTATGTATTGAAAAATCAGGAGTTCATTTTAGCATTTTTAAAAGTATCCCATTAAAGTTCCAGACCCCTTTCATCCATGCTCGTTGGTAATCATTTAGTAATTCAAAATGAATGAGCACATGTTTGAAATCAAGAGAACCAAGTTGGTACTTACCCGTGAAGCCCACTGTCTTGAAGACTTGTTTCAGTTGCTCCATCGAGCATCTACCCTTGGTGAACTTCCCAACCAGGGCGTTTGCATAGTGGGAGGACAGTTTATCAATTTGTTCTTCTGCGTAAAGACAGGCCGCCTCACCAAGATGAAGGGATTTGGGGACAAGTTCAGGGTTGCTCGGGAGAAGTTTGGATAGTGGCGGGGCTTTGTTTTTTAGGATATTAGCAAAGGAGATCGGAGGAGGAGTGGGGGTGGCTTCCAGAGTGGAGGCCTGAGCTACGGGTTGCAGGAGCTCTGACATAGCGACCGTTAACGGCCAATATAGCCATTACTGGCGATCAGGATTTAATTCGGACCAGAAATAGAAAAATTTACAATTGGGGAGGAAGACGAGATTTAGGTTAAGATAGGTAGGGAAGCAAAATCGCACACACAGTCTCACTTTAATCGCCCGCACAAACAGCGAAATCGCACTACCGAGCAAAATCTAGGATTGAACATTAGAACCAGTTAAAGAACTCCTCCAGGATTAAGCTTTGTTCATCCCGGCTGATGTCGAATGATCCATTAACAAGAACAAGCAAAATCGATGATCAAGCGGTGTCAGCTATATATTGAACACTATGTTTCAAACACCAACATTGAGCTAAAAAAATGATTCCTTGTTTTAAATTGATTGAAATATTTTTCTTCTCAGTTGTAAGTTCAAAAAAATATTTGGTTTTTCACAATAATTAAAAGACAGAATTATTTTTTTAGTCCTTTATAAAGTATCTTATACCATGTTTTGGTCCCCATTTGCAAATCAACCCATAGACGATACCCAACAAATTCAAAATAATTTGTTTGGTCCCCAAAGGTGGTTTTCCAGTAAGGCTAAATGGTTTTCCGGTACAATCAAGGGTATAATGGTAATTTTACTAATAAAAAACATTCTCAATTAAAATTTTCTAATTTTTAAATTTTCTATTTTCATTTTCTATTTTCTCGCCGGAACCCTAATTTCCCAATCCTTAAAACCCTAATTTCCAAATCCTCCAAGCCCCCTCGCCGGAACTTTACCTCCTCCCACGCCCATCAACCATACTTCACCGCTGCCATCGCTCAACTGTTCCCGCATCATAGCACGATCGATGTTGCTAAAATCTGCTTTTCACCTTCAGTTTCCACCCGACCATGTTACTATAATTATACCCATTTAGTGGAAAACTTGGACCTTGTTAATAAAATTCGTTACTATAATTATACCCATTTCACCCTGTTACTAAAATATGCATTTTACCTTGTCGCTAAAATTTGCTTTTCACCTTGTCGACAGAAGCTTCTTGACAACGCTAAAATTCTTTTCATCGGCAGAAGAAGCTCCTCGGCGGCGGAGAAGAAGAGTGAAGAAAACGGCCGAAGTAGCTCCTCGGTGGCGGAGAAGATGAGCAAAGAAGATGGCGGAAAAAGCTCCTCGGCGGCAGAGAACATGAGCGAAGAAGACGAAGCGGTGGATTGGATGTAATCCTGGATCTGGTTCCAACGGCGGCAGCGGAAGGCGGCGGAAGGTGGTGGTGAAACACTAGGCAGCGGCAACGGCGGTTCTCTAACATATTTATGAAAAAAATGGAGCTTTTGTTTTTATTTTTTTAAAGTCATGGGTATAATAATCATTTTACATAATTTGACCAATTTTAGCACTGACTTTCCCTGAAAACCACCTTTGGGGACCAAACAAATTGTTTTGAATTTGTATAGTACCTTCTAAGGGTTGATTTGTAAATGTGGACCAAAACATGGTATAAAATACTTTGTAGGGGACTAAAAAAATAATTTAATCTAATTAAAATATAGAAATTTCATTGCAAGTAAAAAACATGGATAAGAAATATGTAATATTATTCTAATGATTAGTTGATTTACAGTTACATCAAAAACATTATAATACATTAAATCCAAATTACGATAATGTTAATATTATTCAAATCCTATATCAATAGAATGAGATAGAAAATCATTCAGCAATTCCTTCAAGTGCCATTCACATAAATGACCTTGAACATGATGTGGGCATCAGTCACCTTAAGTAACTCAAAGAAAACTACATCCCCGTGAGACAACGCGTAGTTAGTTTGAAATTTCCTCATCCCTTTGAGGAAAGAGTTTCTCATCCCTTTGAGGAAAGAGTTTCTCATCCCTTTGAGGAAAGAGTTTTGATCTTTCTGTTCCCCGAATAGCTCATGTGCCACTAGTTACCATTACACTTGAGCATGACTGGGACCTTTTTCTCCAAAAGGCATGCTACCATGTCCCGTGGGATACATTAAATCATAATTTTGAAAAATACAATTAGTATGACATGATTAACAAAAAAGATAACTGAAAAATAAGAAATTAATTAAATGTATCAAGTAGAACTTATAATAGCGAGGTTAACCTAGAAAATAAGATCAATCAATAACTACAATGTTCAGAAGTTCTCATTCCATCATAAAACTCTATCTAAAATGACCCTATAAAAAGAAAAGGAAAATGGAAGATAGAAACACAAATTACACAACGAGACAGACAACAATTCAACATTTAAAAACTCTAAATTGTACTCTTATAACGATAAATATTTCCCTACCAAGGAGTAAAGGATCACGTTAACGCACCTAGAAATCATCAATCCTTAAATTAATGAAATGAAAATCTCAAGATCGGGAAATCTAATCATCAATTTAGTCAAAATCGGACAAGAAATGAATATTTTCCCATGGTTTCACTCAATCACTCTCAGTATATGAAGGACAATCACTCAAATAAAGTTATAACATGAAAGAAGTTAATATGCAAATCAGGAAGGTGTTTCTCAAGGGTTGTAATGGAGGGACCTTTCAGATTGGTGATATGCTAAGGGTTCTAAGCTCAAAAAATATCGATCAAAATAATATGCATGTGTTTTTCTTGAACCATCATCCATGTATAGTAGACATTCACCAAAACTATTCAAGCTCATGACTTATGAGAAATCCAAGTAATATCACATCAAATGTGTGTGCCATTTTATTTTTTTACAAAAAAAATCAATTTTTTTTAGCACAATTCTTCTTCAATATAGTCCAAAATCAGTACTTGTGAAATTGCAACATAACAATAAGTTTTTTTTTCTTTTTTTCTTCTTTTTTTATACGGTTGCCCCTCTAGTTTGGCCAAACAGAACCACAATGTCACTGTCATAATAAAATTTAGCCTTCAATTTTCGAGACCCTTCTGTCTAGACAAACAGAACACATACTCTGTAATGCCATCAACTCAAGAGAACACAGTGGACATATCCCTCAATTTCAACTCCAAGAACATGCATAATAGGGCCAAGAGAAAGGATAAAACAAGGTTTTAGCTAAATATATAATAACTCATATCAAAGAACATAGTCAAAATTTTCAAGTGTTTCACTAGGGGTTAATATAATTGGTAGACAATTTAAGCTATGTGGTTCATCCTAATGTCTTACATTACTTTCACACATAACAACTCCAGGTATAACAACGTGATCTCTCCGAACAAAGATTGATGTAGAGATTGCTCAACTCTAGCTCAAACCTCATTTTAGTAGGTTAAAATATTCAATTAAACTCGTCCTTTTTCGTCATCCCAAAAATGATATCAATCAAATTTCACAAATCATAGAAAATCTCATTCAAAAACTTCAAGGCATATCAAACTTACCAAGTTTGTCATAATAAAGTTTACAACTAGTAGGGTACTTTTATCAATAGCCACTAGAAATTCCTCATGCCAAATTATTGACTCAAAACACATGTTTGACTAAACACTTTCGTTATACACTTTGAATCGCAAGAAAGAAAAAAAGCTCTCAGGCACGTTTCCCAAGTTCAACGGAAAATTTGCATCTCCACTTCATCCCTCTGCTGCTGTTAACGGCTTTTTACCGGTAACGGCTAGGCCGAATCCCTGCTAGCTTGTAGGTTTCACCGGAGGCCAGTATGGCCGCGACCGCAAATGAGCAAGCTCCACCCAAAACTTTCACCGCTGCTTTACAAATCAAAGCCCCTCCTCTTTCCAAAATTCTTCCCAATAACCCAGAAGTCACTCCTAAAACGAACCACCTGGGCGACCCCTCCTGTTTGTACTCCGAGGAACAGATTGCTACTCTCTCTGCGCACTACTCAAATGCACTGGTGGGGAAGTTTACCAGGGGTAGAATTTCGATGGAACTATTGGAGCAGGCCTTCAAAACGATGGGGTTTGAAGGTAAGTATCAATTAGGCTCACTTGATTTCAAACATGTCCTAATTAGGTTTGAACTGATTAACGATTACCAAAGATGCTGGATGAAATGTGTTTGGAATCTTAATGGCATCTCACTGAAAATCCTAAAATGGACACCTGAATTCTCTACTCATATTGAATCACCAATAGTCCCAATCTGGTGTACAATTCGTGAAGTCCCATTATACTACTATAACTCAGCCTCTATAGAAGCAATTGGAAATAGTCTCGGCAGTTTCATTAAGAACGATCTGGCCACAGATATGCTAACCAGGCCTTCTGCCATTAAATTCTGTGTAGAAATGGATCTCCAAAAACCAGTGAGTCACTTCATAAGGCTTGGTTCTATAACCAATAATAGAAAATATAAGGTGGAATATGAGGATGTGCCTCTGTATTGTGATTACTGTTTGAAACTTGGACACTCTTTGCCCCAATGTAAAGCTAAGAATATGCCTAAAGATGATCTAACTCAGGATACAACCCTAAAGCCATCTTATCCCAATCAAAATGGCAGCAAACTGGAAAAAAATTTGAGAAGGCTCCTCTAATTGTTGACTCTCAAGATGAACCTCTATCACATCAGATTAATAACATTATTGGTACAACTAATGGATCTAAGCATAACATATCACATAGCTCCCCCCACGGGGTACTATTAATAATCAGAGATCTCCTACTGCCAACTCACATACTCAGGATAGCTATGATAGTTCTATATCCAGGCTGCTACAGGATACTGCTACCCATAAATCACCTATTATGACATATGCTAAAGATGACATTCAAATAGGATCCTTTTCTATTCCTATGTACAGTCCAAATCACAACCTAGTGCTCTCCCAGCCTGGGAATAGGGCAAACAGATTTTCTGTATTGCAGACCTTGGAGGATGGCTCCAAGAAACAAGGTAATATATCTGAGACAGTAATACCCATGGAAGATGCTTCAAATCAGCAAAACACTACTTCTTCTTCTACCACAGGTATGCAGCAAGGTAAATCTAAATTAAAGAAAAATAATTACTTGAGTCAATTAAATAGGATGATGCTGAGATCAGCAACAAAAAGTACCAAATCTGGTGAACAATGATAGTCAATTCACATGTCAATTGGTTAGTGTGGAACATTAGAGGCATGGACACATCAATGCTTAGACTATCTAATTTATGTAAGCTTAAGAAAATACAGTTGTTGTGTATCATAGAACCTATGCATGACAACAGCTCTTGCCACTCATATATGCAGAAACTCCCCTTTACTCATAATCTCACACTGTATAATGGGAAAATTTGGTTAATGTGGACTAACTCTATCTCTGTTACACTGCTTTCTGCACATGAACAGTTCCTGCATGTTAATGTCTTACACCATACCTTTAACTGGCATATGGAGGCAGTATTTATCTATGCCCTTAGGAATAGGGAGGGTAGGAAGACTCTATGGACTGAACTGACACCTATTTCTAAAGGGGAAATAATTTTCATTGGTGATTTTAATTCAATCACTTCTCTAACTGAATATAGAGGCCCTTGCTCCCCTGCACTTGGTAGTATTAGGGATTTTAACTCATGGATTAATTTAAATGGGATACAAGAAATCAACACGGTTGGAAACGTTTTCACTTGGTGTAATGCTAGGCTTAGGAATCCAACCTCTAAGAGACTTGATAGAGGCCTTTGCACCATTTCTTGGAACTCAAGATTCCCTTCCTCTTCCATTCAAATCCTGAATAGGCAGACATCTGACCATTCTCCCCTTCTCCTCCAAATCTCTTCTATAACCTCTATAAATCCAAAGCCATTTAGATTTATAGATGTCTGGTTCCTTAGACTGGAGTTAAATGGAATAATTAATGACTGTTGGAATTTACCAATGGCTGAAACAGGTATGCTTAGGTTTTACCTTAAACTCATTAAGCTCAAAAAAGTTCTTAAGAATTGGAATAGGGACAGTTTTGGTAATATTGACCTTAATGTCAAGCTAGCTGAGGAGGCCTTAAGAATTCAAGAAATTAACTTTGACCTTAACCCCACAACTCTGGAAAGAGTTAAACTAAGTGAGAGAAATGCATTACTGCTAAAAGCTTTAAAGGAAAAAGAAAATTTTTGGAAGCAGAAGGCAAGACTTAAATGGCAGAAACTGGGGGACAATAACACTAATTTCTTCCATAAGACTGTGCTTGAAAGAAATTGTAGGTTGCAGATCACTAAAATAAAAAATGGTGCTGGTAATTGGATTAACTCCCAGGTGGAAATTCAAAATGCAGCCGTTGAGTACTTCTCTGAATTACTCACTAAACCCTCTCAGGAATCTGATATGACATACTATTCTCATTTCCTTAGTCAGATCCCAAACATTATTCAAGATAGTGATAATCAAATTCTGGCATCATTGGTATCTGAATCTGAGTTGGAAAGAGTAGTAAAAGGTTTGAAAAAAAAACAGTAGTCCAGGTCCGGATGGCTTTTCTCCTAAATTCTACTCTAAGTGTTGGCCTATCATTAAAACTGATTTGATTTCTGCAGTTAATGATTTCATAGCTGGAACTGTTATGCCTAGGGGAATTACTAGCACTTGGATTACACTGATTCCTAAAAAGACTACCCCCTCTTCTTTTGATGATTTTAGACCTATTAGCCTTTCTAATGTGCTGAATAAAATATGTTCTAAACTCTTAATGGAAAGGTTAAAACCTTACATGGATAGGTTGATTTCACCTAACCAAACTGCATTTATGAAGAACAGAGACATATCTGATAATATCTTGTATTTACAAGAAATGA
Organism: Rubia yunnanensis; assembly: GCA_037428765.1. Classification (NCBI taxonomy): domain Eukaryota; kingdom Viridiplantae; phylum Streptophyta; class Magnoliopsida; order Gentianales; family Rubiaceae; genus Rubia; species Rubia yunnanensis. The sequence goes on from CM075065.1 coordinate 78,985,174, forward strand.
TCAGATTTCTTGACAAGAAAAACAGAACTCCAAACTGCATACTTAAACTTGATTTAAGAAAGGCTTTTGATAGGATTAGCTGGAACTTCCTCAAACATATTTTTCTCAAGTTTGGTTTCAGTGGGAAGTTTCTAAATGCAGTTCTAAATAACTTGTCTCAAGCATACTTTTCTGTTCTAGTAAATGGTAATCCTGCAGGTTATTTCAAGGCATCTAGGGGCATTAAACAAGGTGATCCTCTTTCACCCTTTTTATTTAATCTATTTTCTGAGGCTTTCTCTAGGAGCTTAGCTTTTCAATTTCATAATAATAAACTAGCTAGCTTTCAGACTGCTGCATCTATTCCTTCAGTTTCTCATCTTAGCTATGCTGATGACAAAATCTTATTTATGCAAGCTTCAAGGTCCAATTTAACTAAGATCAAGGCATTCCTTGAAGTTTTTGAGTACACCTCGGGACAAAAAATTAATTTTGATAAGTCTGAATTCTACCTAAGTAAAAGGGCAAGCCTTGCTAAGCTTCATCAGGTTAAAGCTGTATTACAAATGAAAAAAGGATCTTTCCCTTTTCAATACTTAGGCTGCCCAATTTTCAGAGGTAGAACTCTTAGGAGATATTCTCACCCTTTGCTAGCTAACATTGACCAAAAGCTTCAAAACTGGAAAAACAAATGGCTTAGTAGTGGGGGAAAAATGGTCTTAATTAAATCTTGTCTCTACTCTATTCCTCAACATATCTGGACAGTAACTAACCCCCCTAAAGGAACCATTAAATCAATTGAGAAAAAATTGGCTCGTTTCTTTTGGGGGAAATCTGAGGACAAAAACAATAGAGTATGGAAAAAATGGGCAGACCTTGCTAAGCCTACTAAGCATAATGGTCTTGGTTTTAGATCCATTAAAGCCATTGTGGAATCCTGTTCTTGTAAACTGTGGTGGAAGTCTCAACAAGGCACTGCTCTATGGGCTAAGTTCATATGGGCACTACCTACATCCATAGGAAATCTATCACATGGAAAAGGATCAGTTTTATCAACCCTTTTGCTGAGTCTAACTCCTTAATCATTCATGGGAAAGGGAGTTGTAGCTTCTGGCTGGCTAACTGGTGTCCACATGGTCCCCTCATAAACCATATCCCGGATAGTATAATATCCCTTATGCCCTACATCACTGTGGCATATTTTATCACCAGTAGGAACTCTATTCTGGATCAGATTTCCTCTTTCTTAGGGCATGATACTCTTCAGTTTTTACAGGGGGTGGAAATAACTGCTGAGAGGGATGACAGAATGGTGTGGAAATCTGAGTTCTCAGGTAATTTTACATTCAAATCATGTTACAAGGCCTTAACCTCACAGACAGATAACTTTCTTGCAAACACCTTTTTATGCAAAATACCTGTGCAAACAAAGATCCTTATCTTCACATGGAAATTATTGAACTCTTTTCTCCCTTTTGATGAGGTGCTTATTTCATGTGGTTTTAGTCTTGCATCCAAATGCCCTATCTGCAATCATTCAGATTCCATTCAGCATTTTTTTGTGAACTGCAATTTAGCCCAGGCTATGTGGTCAAACTTTGCATCCTTGTTACATTTCAACCTAAATGCTTTGCAATCTATTCCACAAAGATTCTTTATGTTTTGGAATTGCAGTGACTTACCAAAATTTGAAAACATTTACTGTAAAACCTTACCTTCTTTGATATGTTGGGGCCTATGGAAGGCCAGAACTGGTTTTCTCTTTGATAATAAACCATTTTTACTAAATGCTATCTGCAAAGAGGTTGAAGACTTGATCAAACAAACATTTCTGGTGTGTCCTGGAAAACTGACTCCATCTGGTCCTATAACACCCTCACTTAGGCAAATTGTTACACTATCTAGACCCCCTCCTAAGCCAAATATATCAAAGATTTTATGGGAAAGGCCCGGCCCTGGCTGTATAAAAATAAATGTTGATGCATCTTGGTCTAACTGCAAAGCTTCAATGGGACTTATTGCTAGAGATTCTTTGGCTTGCCCAATTATGATATCTTCTGCTGCCTTATCTGCTGTTTCATCTCTTTCAGCTGAAATTGAGGCTATAATACATGCTTGTCATATTTTCCCCCTTCTTGACCATACTCATGTAATTGAATCTGACTCAAAAATGGCTGTTTCTATGATTAATGACCCCTACAATGCTCAGTGGGAATTTTTTGACAAGGTTTACAAAGCTAGGGCTATGTTGGGCCGAGCTAAGCTCCAACATGTCTTTAGGGAGGGGAACCTTGTTGCTGATGCTCTTGCTAAATACCATGTTGATCCGGGTTTTTCTTTATCTAATGTATCTAGGCATATTAGTGGTCTTATTACTTTAGACAAACAATCCATGCCTTCCATTCGGGTTCGTAGCAGTAACCTGAATTGATACTGCTGAATGGAGTTTTTTTAACAATTATGCAGGTTTGGAATGGAGTTGCAGATGCTAATACAACACTTTGGTTGATCCTTGATGGTGTGGATATCCCTTTCAGCATATTCACTACCTCCTATTGTATAGATGCTGTTTTGACTATAGATTACAAGTAGGAGTTGCCTGGCCGAGGGAGAAAATTAACACAAGGGGTGGAGATTCTCTCCCTTGGATCGTAACTTCTTAAGAAACTGCACTACTACTGTATAGATGTACATATATTTAGGCTAGAACTTTTGGAGACAACAGTGTTGCCTCAAGTCTAGTGACCTAGACACACTCATGTACAAACTGTTTATTTTGATATAGGGCATGGGGAACCCAATACATAACTCCCCCACCTTCGGGTGTTTTATTTAAAAAAAATAAACATGTTTGACTAAACAAACACATGTTCAACTCTAGCTCAAACCTCACTTTAGTAGGCTAAAATATTCAATTAAACTCATCATTTTTTGTCATCCCAAAAATCATATCAATCAAATCTCACAAATCATAGAAAATCTCATGCAAAAACTCCAAGGCATATCAAATTTACCATGTTTGTTACAATGAAGTTTACAACTAGCAATGTATTTTTATCAAGAGCCACTAGAATTTCCTCATGCCAAATTATTGACTCATAACACATGTTTGACTAAAAAAATGAAAATAAAAATATTTTTTTGTTTTTTTTTTCAAAAAATACATATTCAAAACAAAACACACAATAAAGCTCCTCACACTTAAACTTTGCTTGTCCTCAAGCAAATAATGCAAAGCTCTCATGAGAAAAAGTTTAAACACTAAACATCATTAACAATGGGAAAATGAGGTGGGTTCGGAGGAATTCCCAATCAAAAGGTAAAATCATTGTATCCGGATCAGGTTCTATCACATGCCCTAGTTTAACAAAATAGAACCCTGCGAGCCCCAACTCTCCAAAAATATGAATTTTCCATGGTGCAAATTCAATTACTCCAACTTTGTAGATCAAGAACCGAGATTTGGACGCAAGGCTGTGCACTCCAGTGATGAATATTGGATCCAAAGTAATTAATTACGTGAATGCTCAAACTAATACCCAAACTACTGCTCCGTCTAATGTGTCAAATGTCTGCGTTTTATTTTCTTTGCAGAAGCCCTACAGGTTATATACCCGTATCCGCAAGTCCACACTAAATTTGCGTTTTTTTTTTTTTTTTAATTCAAACCACCATTAGATGGGGGGACTTTATTTGGCTCCCCAAACCTCCAAATTGGGCTTAAAACCCGTAGAATTTATCAGACAGTTAGATACATGAGAGAATTGGACAAAAGATGGACAATTTCATCGGCATAGGTATATGCCATAAACAAAAGAAGAAGCCTGTACAAAATCAACAAGAAAGTGGAGAGTGGCTCTCCATTCATGTGTTCGAACCGGGAACAGGAGGAGCTCTTCTGTTTGTGTAAGACTCCACACCCCAAGTGTCGACTTACACTCCAGCCTAGCCTAGCCAAAACCTGTGTTATGCCCTGATTCTTCTCCAAGAGTGGAGATTATCCATCAAAAGCTTCTCTCTCAGTTGTGGAAAATGTCTGAGATCAGTGAGATGCCGTGATTCCCTCTTTTGCTGTCCGTGCTTTGCTAAAAAATCAGCAGGACCATTGATTTCTCTGTAGATGTGGGAGGCTCGGATGTTGTTCTGCTTCATCAGGTCTGCAACTTGTCTGGCCAAATGAAGACAGATCCACGGAGGCTCCAAGTTGCCATTAATGATGTTCACTGCCGGTTGACTGTCCATCTCCAGTGAGATATTGTAATAGCCGTGTTCCATTGCTAATTGGATGCCTTGAAGGGCTGCTTGGAGCTCCACCTGCAAAGGGGAAACCCCGTGTATTAGATTGTAAAATGCCAACCTGAATCTTCCCCCAGTGTCTCTTATAAGACCCCCAACAGACGAGGAGTTTTGTTTAAAGGATGCATCAACATTCAGCTTGAATCCGACATCAGGGGGTTCCCATTTGATGGGGATAAGTCTTGTTAGTGGGGGTGGATTCAGGACAGAGATTAGTCCTCTTTGGATCCATTTGCAATCAGAGGGATTGCCAGAAGCATATGTCCTTGCTATGGAGATTAGTCTACTGTTTGCCTTTACTTGATTCCAGGTTTGTAAAGGGGTTTTTTTAACACCCTGGTAAAGTATCTGGCCCCTAGCTTTCCACAATTCCCATAAAATTAGACATGGTAGAGAGCAGCACAGGAAAACATGGAGTTTTGGCAGATGTGATATACTCCAGTATGATGTTAATCTGTCCCATAAATTAACAAAGTGAATGTGTGGTAGTTCTAAGATAGCATGCATTTGTTTCCATATTAGAGAGACATAAGGGCATGTGTTAAAAAAATGCTGCAATGTATCCTCATGCTGACAGAAAGGACATTTTGATACATTAGTAATCCCAAAATCTTTAAGCATATCATCCATTGGCATCAAATTATTAAGGATTCTCCAAGTAAGGAAGGTAATCTTCACAGGTAAGTTTAGAGATTGTACCTTCGTCAGTGATGCAGATTCTCTATGCCTGTGTCTCAAGCTTTTATATGCACTTTGAATCGAAAACTTACCTTGCGGGTTTGGTGTCCATACCATGATGTCCTTGTCCTCAGTAAAAATGTGCTCCCTTTGCATCTTCTGTATCATATCAGCAGAAATGTGTGGTGCCAAGAAAGCTAATATTGATACCTTGTTAGTGTAAAATTCTCTAACTGTCAGGTTAGGATGCAAGGGTCTGATTCCATCTAACTTATCTATCAGCATTCCATCACCCAGCCAGTTTGAATTCCAGAAACTGCATGTACCATTTCCTAGAATGATTCTAGTGTGGGATTCTGCAAATTCAGAAACTGACTTCACTCTCTTCCATACATCAGAAGTTCTTCTGTGGTTTGGAAGAGACCAAAGGAATTTGGTCTAGGGTGCATTGCCCTGCTGCATTTTCCACCAAAGCTTAAGGGAGTATGCATCTATAATGGAGTCTAAGTTTTTAAAACCTATCCCATTCTCTTGTTCTGGGAATGCCATTCTTTCCCAAGATCTCCAGTGCTTATGCTTCCTTCCCTCTGTTTCCCCCCATAGAAAATCTGAGCATAGCATTTCAATTTTTCTAAGAATGAAACTAGTTGGTTGCATCACAGCAAATACATGTTGGGGTATGGAGGAGAGTACATACTTGATAAGTATTATCCTTCCCCCTTTAGAAATCCATTTAGAGTTCCATGTATTTATTCTAGCACTTATAGATTCTAAAGTTCCAAGAGAATGTGCATTAAGTTTTCTACCCTTATATATGGTACAGCCTAGATACTTAAAGGGAAAACTACCCTCCTGCATTCCCAAGATTCTCTTAATTTTACTTTTATGTGCTCTACTGCTTTTTTCACCTGTGTAGAAGTTGGATTTTTGCATATTTACTTTTTGCCCAGTAGCCATTTCAAATGAGGTGATAAATGCAGCAAAATTTTTAAGAGACTTATCAGTTGCTTTAAGGAATATACATGTGTCATCAGCATAGATTAGATGTGTAAGTGGTGTAGTGTGCTGTGGCACATGAAACCTTGCTAATGTACCAGATTCAAATAAGGTATGGAGCTTCCTGGACATGAGTTCAGTTAAGATGTTGAACAAAAAGGGGGACAGAGGGTCACCCTGTTTGAGACCTCTTGATGGTTTAAAAAAACCATAAGAAACTCCATTAATGATAACAGAGAACCAAGCAGATGCTATGTTAGACATAAGTATTCTGACTAAAGTGCCATGGAATCCCAGTTTGAGCAAAAGTGAATTAAGAGCAGGCCAGGAAACCCTATCAAATGCTTTGGTCATGTCTAATTTGAGGATAAGGTTGAGACATTCTTTATCTTTCTGCAAGAATCTTGTAGATTCTTGCATCAGGATAACATTATCTGCTATTTCCCTCCCTTGAAGGAATGCTGATTGTTCACTTGATATGAGTGAGGGCATCAGAATTTTTATCCTTTCCATCAGTATCTTGGAGCAAACTTTATTGCTAAAGTTTGAGAGGCTGATTGGTCTGAACTCACTAAAGGTTGATGGTTGTTGGTTTTTGGGGATAAGGACTATATTTGTGGAGGCCATTGCCCTTGGGATTGGTGTACCAGCTTGAAAATCCCTTACTGCCTCAGTAAGGTCCTGGGCTATGATGTCCCAACTGTTTCTATAAAACAGCCCATGGAAACCATCAGGTCCACTTGCACTATTTTCTCCAAGACTAAAGACAGCAGCTTTGACCTCATCAGTTGTGACTGGTTTCAATAGCTCAGAGTTAGTCTGGGGAGTAATCAAGGAGGGAATATCTGTGAGAAAAAAAGCTAGATTTTCTCCATGCATGTCTGTATTCTCATCCTGTAGGAGATTTTTAAAAAAACTTTCCCCTGCAATTCCAATAGCATCCTGATCAGTTAACCAGTTCTGATGCTCATCCTTAATTTTTTGTATGGACAATCTAGAGTGCTTCTGTTTTACAGACTTGTGAAAGAACTGACTGTTGCAGTCCCCATCTTTCATCCATCTAACTCTACTCTTTTGTTTCCAGAAAATGTCCCTCTCCTTAATTTTGAATAGGAGGTTGGTTCTAGCAGTGTTGAGAGCTTCTAGGGTAGAAGGGTTATCTAGATCATCATTCTCGGCTTCCAATCTATCTACCTCCTGTTCTGCTTCTTTTATGTTTTGGAAAACATCTTTGAAAACTTCCCTATTCCACTGTTTAAGAAAGATTTTGAGCCTTTTGAGTTTGTTACAGAATTTTAACATGCCATAACATTCTATAGGCTGCTCCCAGTTATTTCTTAGAACCTGTTGGAATCCTTCTCTCATGTACCACATATTTTGGAACCTAAATGGCTTTGGGTAGATTTTAGCCTGATTATTAAAGCTTGCTAAGAGGGGGGAATGGTCTGATGTGGTCCTATTCAGTACTTGGATTGAGGTACTTGGGTAGATTTGCCTAAGTTTCAGGTTGGTTAAACCTCTATCTAGCTTTTTAGAGACTTTTTCTTTAACCTTTATTCCTTTCCCTTTTAATCTGTACCCAGTCCATGTGTAAATGTTCCCAACTGTGTGAGGTTCCTCCAGTTCCATAGCATTTATAAAGATATCAAAATCTATTATACTATCAATACTTGGACTAGAAGAACCATTATATTCAGCAAGAGTTCTAATGACATTGAAATCTCCTACCAGGAAATATGGCAAGGAAGGTAAGTTTAGGATTCTACCATACATCTCTTGTCTTCCTAGCCTTGAGTGTTCAGCATAAACAACAATTAGATACCAGTCATTTCCTGGGTTCTGGTTTTCAATCTTAAGAACAGTAAAATTTTGGTCATCATGGATTAGTTGGGTGTGTATATTAGTGTTCCACAAAATCCATATCTTCCCTGATTTAGATGCTAAGCTGGAGTGAAATTGTAATTTCTTAGTAAAGCCATCCAGGGTGTTAGTTTTCTGTTTGGGCTCAATAATGGCAAATATATCAGGCTTATGAACTAGACTTAATTCTTTTATTCTTTCCACAGAGGTGGTTAGTCCATTTACATTCCATGTTAAGAGTTTACAATTCATGGGAAATGTTTTGTTTGGCAGCTAGTCTAGAACTGATTCTGTTCGGTTGAGAGAAGAAAGTAGGTTTCTTCTTGTCAACCTTGCCAGTATGTGTCTGCTGATCTACATTAGGTGTAATGGGTATAGCATACTCAGATGGCACAGAGAGAGCAACAGAAATTTGAGCAGGAACTTGTAAAGAAGTGACAATTGGTGTGGCCACATTATTCATGGGCTCCACATCCTCAATGTGCACCACATTAACCTCCTGAGCATCTATATTAGCAGTTACATTCTCAAGCTCTATGTCAGGTTTATTGACTACAGTGATTGAGTTTGATACATTGTCTCTCAAATGCGAATCTTCTTCTGTTATCTTAACAACATTCCTTATATGCTCTAACACTGTCACAGTCACACTATCACTAGCGATCATGTTATCATCCTCATTCATATCAAGTGATGCTTTGAAAGAAGAAATGTCTGTGTTTCTTTTTAAAGAAGAAGGTGTAGGTGAAACCTGGTTGATGAGGTTCTTTTCTGCATTGACCAGAGTGACCTCATTCTGGATGCTCACTTCCATAAGATCCATTTCAAGATCTTCAGCTTGCTCCTCTGCTTGTTCCACGTTATCCTGATCCTCATCCAAGAGTTGAAATCGATTAGTAGTTTGAAATATAATTTGACCAGAGTTACCTGTTGTCAATGGTGGTGTGCAGTCTTCCACAGAGACTCCAATCTTTGATGGACCCGATTTGGCTGGTGACTGAAAGGGGGACTCATGACTGATCTTTCCCTTTCCTTTATCTAAAGTTGTTTCCTCCATGGTGATGGCATCCAGGAAGATATCTTCCTCCTCCTCCTGGATAGTGTGAGGGTCTATATCTTCTTTCTTTTTCCAGACCTCCAAAGGTTTCTTCCTGATTTCTTGGTGTGGTTGAGGTTTCTTAGGGGCACCACTGATTATGACTTGGCCTCTTGATACTTGCCCCTTTGCTGTGTTCTTAATAGCACCAGAGTTTGATTGTGAAGCTGCTTGTATTGTAGCCGAAGTCATCCCATTCCTCAATCTGCAGTTTGACCCATTATGACCCAGTTTCTTGCAATCCTTGCAGTAAAGGAGGGGATCCTCATAGGTGATATTGTAATACTTATGTTTTCTCAAGGTCCCAAGTCTAACCTTGGCCGGAAGTGGGTTCCTAAGATCAAACTCTACGCTCATTCTGACTGTGGAAGGTCTCGATAAATTCTCTGTTGGGGTATCAGCATAAAGAAACTTTCCTAGAGACTCACCAATACCTTCTATGGCGTCAGGGTGGAAAAAGTGCGTCGGCGGTAGCTCAACATTGATCCAAATGGGTGCGAATGGGGGCTCCTCGTCGATGTCAAAATCTTTGGTCCACTTTAAGATCCTCATTACAGACCCTCCAAGATTCCATGTGTATCTGCTCCAGCAGCGATGCAGATCTTCATCTAGGTCGAAGGTGATTCTCACATGCCTCGCGTCCAGAGCGGTGATTTTGAATTCTCCTTTGAATCCGATTGTCTGGAAATGGTGCCGGAGAAATGGCAATGTTGGCCGGCCTCTGGTAAATTTTCCAACTAGGGCGTCATTGAATGGTTCAGCGATGAGGTCGATTTCTTCCTCCGTGAAGAAGCAGCATGGTTCCCCTTTGTAAGATAGCTGAGGTTTGAGATTCAACTTCTGGAGCCTGGGGTATGGTTTGCCATCGGGGTTCCTCTTTGGTTTGAGGCAGTCAGCATAGGCCGATTGCGAGCTGCCTCCAGGTGGAGGAGCCGCCATGGAAGCAATAATCGGGGACAACTGGATCTAATTCAGACTGATAAAGATCAGAGGTGAGGGTTGGGGAAGAAGAAAAATGGGGAAGAAGAAGAACAGTGAGTGTTGTGTGTGTTTCGCACTAATTTTCGCACATAGATACAGTAATTTCCAACGGCTTTTTACTAAATTTGCGTTCTTCATCCCGAAGGAAAGGAAATAAAATATAATAAAATCTATTCTAATTTTTAATTAATTAATTTTTAAAATTAAGAAATTTTAATTGGAAAAAAAAATACAATCCTTATCAATGAGAAATGAATATCTTTAATTTCTTCAAATTCATCTCTCTTTAATAATTCATTTTTCACCCCATAACTTAATCAATTCTGCTTTTGCCTTCATTCCTTCATCTTTGGAAAAATGTCTTATAAATAAGTACATTTTCCATTGGAGCTTATAGCCTCATTAAAAACCTTAACCTGGAAAACTCAGTGGAAAAAATCATTAGTTATGGGAAAAATAGTACAATGTATGACTCCCTCACAATTTTTCACAATCCATGAATTCTTGCACCAAAAATAGCTAAAAGTACAAATTACAGCTCAAACAATTATAATAATCACACAAAATATGAACACAATATAACACACATCAACCCCAAAGTTTTGTTGCGATAGAATGCAGCTAAAATGTGCCCTATCTAGAGACATGGTGTAAACTTATACATTGAGGGGATCGGTTTGGCTACCTTATCCCACCTGCTTTAGAAAATAAATAAAAAAGATTTGTGTACATATATTTTAAAAAAGGGTAAAATACAAATCTAACCCTATTATTTTGGGCGAACGACTTCTGGGGACCCTGACCTCTTTCCATCATTCACCTTTGACCTCCCCCCCTTTTTCAACACTTTTGATCCCTCAACTGAAAAAATTATTGAGTCGTGGCCCTCCCGTTTAGTCAAGGCGTTAAGTTCGGTCAAAACGTCAAATTTAAGGGCAAAATAGTCATTTTCCCCTTGTTCATTTTTCATTTTTACTTTTTCCATTTTTCTGTTTCCCTTCCCATTTTTCCTTTTCTTTTCCCTTTTCCCCTTTTTCATTTTCTTTTTCATTTTCTTTTTCCCCTCCCCCTCCCCTTACCCTTCCCATTCCTGTTCCTGAATCCGCCGTCTACGTACCTGAAGGACGAGAAGAGCATAAGATTCAATCCCCAGAGAATAATCAACCACTGGAATAAGACGATGGAACTCCAAGGTGGAGGCAAAGTCACTGTAATCATCAACCGTCCCGTTCGACTCTGCCTCGACAAAAGCACGCCTTCGCCGTTGCAGTCGATCTCAATGCAGCCATCCTCGTCTCTCTCTAGGCGGCCCCCCATGGGGTAGAACACCACCAGCACGCAGCTCAGTGCCTCCTTGAGTGCCGCCACATCAAAGAAGTCTTTCGATCTATTCGGCCGGTAGAAGTAGATGTTTGGAGTGGATGCCATGAACTCCAACACCATTGTTTCAAAGCCATAACTCTTAATCCTTGTGACCTTGGAAAATCTTCTCCACCCAGATTTTGCAGATTCCGGCGGTTGGCCTCATCTCCGCCTTAATAGTTGTTGTATATTTAATCTCGCCGGCCTGATATCAGATTTGTCGGACACTGCCACTGGGATTTCAGAGTCTTCCGCTGATTAAAAAATATCAGTCGCCAATTGGGATGACATCGGAGTTCATGGCAGAGGTGGTGGTGGTTCGACTGGAATGACGGAGCTGGGAGGGGCTAGAAGAAGAAAAGAAGAGTGAGGGTTGGATTGTAATAAAATTAAACATGAAAAGTCTTTTTTTACCCTCCAATTTGTTAGGAATTTAGAAACTAACGGTATTGACTTTACATTTAACAGATTGACCAAATAGAAGGATCAGGAGTCAACAATTTTGTTAGTTGAGGGGCAAAAAGTATTGAAAAAAATGGGGGGTCAAAGGTGGAAAGAGTTCAGGAGCCCCCAAGTCGTTCGCCCTATTGTTTTCCAAAAGTGCCAATATAACTCTCTATAATTTGAAAGTGCAATTTTAACCTAAATTTTGCATCAAATGTGCCGATATAACCTTTTCGCACTATTCCAATATTGACTTGGAATTTTCCCGCATTAACCATAAAAAAGACTAAAATAGCCCTAGTCTTAAAGCTAAAAATGTAAAAAAAAAACCCTTGCTCTTCTTCTCCTTCCTAACCACAACAATTGCTGCTCCGCCACCTCCGCCACCTCCGCCACTTCTGCTAGTGGCAACCAGAATCTGGAAACTCGTCGCACCACTCCCTCACCGCCTCCAGAAAACTCTAAGAAAGCTTTCGTTGGAGGTAAAGAACTCACCTTTTCAACCTTCTCGCAGTTTCAAAGATAATGTTAGAGTACTTCATGCCGATGATTCTCTTCTTCAAGAAAGCATTCCCCCATTTCAACCTATCCACAATAACATCTCCACACCAATTTATCCCTTTAATTATGTGACCTGACCTGAAAGCGATCATCCGGGCCATACTGTCATTATAATCCTCCACATTCAAAGTGGGCGTGGTATAGTACACGGAAGAGCTCCTCTTCACCATCTCACCCTTCTTCTTATTCTTGTCCATCTCCTCCGGTGAGATATCCTTCACCCCCGTAAACCCTAGCCAGACGTAACCTCACCCAGACACCACCGCAAATTCCTAGCACCCTCACTCCAACGCCACCGCAAATTCCTAGTACCCTCACCCCCGACGCAACCCCACCCCCAACGCAACCCCACCCCGATGCCAACCCACCCTTACGCCACTGCAAAATCCTAACCCAACACCACCCAACACTAGTGCAACCATAAATTCCTAACCCAACCCAACCCGATGCCACCGCAAATTCCTAGCCTTCCAAGCCCGATGCCACCCCGCCCCAACGCCACTACATAGCCCTAGCTCACCATATCCCAACACCACCCACCTGCCGCAGTAAGAAAAATAAGCAAACCTACGGCTCTGAGTATCTGGCGAGGAATCCAACACTAATTTTGGATTCCTCGTTGGGCGTCTTTCAACGTATGGTTTGTTCTTGTATTTGATGATTTAATTTTTAATCTTGGATTTTCCAGATAAAGTTCTGCCTTTTTGGATCTTGAATTGTCAAAGGATTCTCCACTAGGCATCTACGCGTGCTATGGAGGAGGATGTATTAAGATTCGGATTTCTGATTTTGTAGATTTGAAGATTCGAACCTTGAATCTTGAATTTTTGGAACAAGATCTACCTTTTCGATCTTGAATTTTACAATGGATTCCCCATTGGGCATCACCGTTGACTTGTGCGCGCCATGGAAGTGTCCAGATTCAGATATATCACTGGTCCAAGTAAGTTTTAATCTCTCGTTGATAGATCTAATATGGATGTTGGTTGAAGAGTTTGTTTATGAAGAATATGTGTGGATTTGTATGGATGATTACTTGCCTATGGTGGATAGTTTATGTGATGTTAATGTTGTTGGAAGCAGAGACGAATTTGAGGCATAAAATTTTTAGTATTTGGAAGAATTCAGGATGGATTTAATCAGAGGGCAACTATGTGGTCAGATCTCGGTTACCCCCCCCCCGGTAATAGTTGTTTGTTTAACTGGAATTTTCTGCCAAAATTACTATGTTTTATGCCAAAAACTTATATTTATTTCTTGTTTGACGATGACTCATATGGAAATCAAGATTTTGGGTGTGTGAATGCAATTGTTAGGAGAGGTTGATGTTTTGGGATTAATCGAATTCATGACTGATGTTCGGAGATGATTTTCTATGTGTTTGGATCCCGCTAACCCCTGGCCATGGTAAATTGGTTTAATAAGAATCATAAACGATGATTTGCCCAAGGTGTTTTCCTCATTTTTTTTAATTTCATGATAATACCCAGATCAAGATGAATGGAGGAGCATATTTTTCATAGAGGATTAATTATTTGGAGGATTTGTCCCAGATTCTGGTGACTAACCGGCGACGGTAAGTTGCGATTCTGGCGAAGATACAAATCTAGGCACTTGACCCATTTTGGAGTGCCGCCGGGTCACCAAACCCGAGAAGGAAGAAATTGGGCAGAGGCTCCCTAGGGATTCTTTAAGTCCTAGCAGCTTGGGTCCACGCCTTGTACTCCCGATTGGGAATTTGAGTGATGGGTGGAGTGGTGGTTCGAGCGGACGATGTACTCTCTCGAGTGGATGATGTACCACATCCAGTAGAACATGGTGTATTCGTGTACCGTGGATGGTGTACCTTCTCGATGAGTGGATACTGTGAAGTCGAGTGGTGGATGATGGAATATCTTGAGCGGTGGATCATGTACTCTCTTGAGTGGCACTCTCGAGTGGTAGATAGCGTACTCTCTTAGTTTAAGGGGTAGATGGGTTCGAGGGTTGGAAAAAACTCTCGAGTGGTTGTTCGTGCGTAATGGGTTTGAGTGGCGAGATGTACCCTCGAGTTGTGGAGTGTACGATGGGCTCGAGAGAGGGATGACTAGAGATTAAGAGGTTGTTCGTGCGCAGTGGATTCCAGTGGGGGTTTGCATGAACCTCTCGACTGGTGGTTCGTGCGCAATTGGTTCGAGTGGCGAGATGTACCCTCGAGAGGTGGAGTATCCAATGAATTCGAGAGGTTGATGATTCGAGAGTTGGTCGGTTCAAGGGAAAGCTGCTCCAGAGGTGGAAATGCAGAGATGAGGACGACTTGTCTGTTGGGCCAAATAAACTCTCTGATGGGCCGAAAAGAAATTGAAGTGGGATTAATGGTAAAAATAGGAACCGGGTCCTCTTCTAGCCCGGTTTCTACCTGGTTTTCACACAGGAAAAGGCATAAGGTGGGCTCCAATTAGGTGGGCTGAATTCAAGGAGTGTCGGGCCTAATTAAATAAGAATTATATTCAGCCTACTTTCCCTTCTCGTGTGATCCAGATTTCAGCAGACACCTTCTTCTGTGGTTTTGTATTTGTCTATGCCAGATAATTTATGTGAGGTTACTGTCATATTGGGGGTAGAGATAAATTAGAGGCATAAAAAATGTTAGTATTTGGAAGAGTTCATGATGGATCTTATGAGAGGGAAATTATGTGATCAAATCCCGGTACCCGCCCGGCCATGGTTGCGTGTTTTAATTGGAATTTTTAACCAGATTTCTATATTTTATGCCAAGAATTAAGATTTTTTTTCTTGTCCGGTGCACTCATTTGGAATTCAAGATTTTGGGTGTTTGAATGTTATTGATTGATGGGGTTGATGTTTTGGGATTAATCAAATTCTAGACAGATGTTTTAAGATTATTCACTATGTGTTGGTTGAAGAATGCTGTTAATCGAGGCTTGGTTGGAATTTACAAGCTTCTATTCGAGGTACGACGGCCGACCACAGTGAATTGGTTTAATCGGAATCATCAACGATGATTGGCCCAAGGTATTCTCCTTGACTTTCAATTTTGCAATAATGTCCAGATCGAGATGATTGGCGGTACAAATTTTTCAGAAGGAATGGATTATTTGGAGGATGGAGGTTAGAGCTTTCCGATCGGGTTCGTTGGAAAATCGCTAATCTGCCTCAGGTTATGCAGGTACTAGCCTCGTTTCTTTGTCCCTAGGCCTTGCTGATGGTTTTGCATGCCTGAGGTGCACCCCCCGGATGGAAAGTGGTGAATAAACAAACCTGGTGTACCCCTCATGTGGTGGATGGTTAATTGGTAGACTCTCGAGGGGTGGAAGGTGTGCTCTCGGGCTATGCTGGTACTAGCCTCGATTCTTTGTCCTTAGACCCGAATGAAGGATCTGCATGCCTGAGGTGTACCCCCTCAGATGGAAAGTGGCAAACAAACAAACCTGGTATACCCCTCGAGTGGTGGATGGTTATTTGGTAGACTCTCGAGGGGTGGAAGCTGTGGATGATGACCTCTCGAGGGCTGGCATACCCCTCGAGTGGTGATTGCACATCTCCCTTGGAAATACTAGTGCAATATAGCCGATGAAGGTACCTTTCTTCATTTCGTTGCACGACTATAGGAATCGAGTAGGGGGTAAATTGATTAGCGTACGCAAAAATAATTTACCCACTGCTAGTCGTAACTTGGATTTGACGGTTATCATGCGCTCTATGCTCGTGCTACACTTTGTGTTAAATTAGCATATAGATGTCCATTTTCTTAAAATGTAGTGGGCGATTATAGAATTTCCAGGCTTGACGCACGCTGTATAAGTTGTGTATGTTCTCTCCATCACCAGGACGACTATTTTTGGAGGGATCTACAAGAGATATTGGCACTGCCTACAAACACTCTTACCCTCTAAAATAATCTCGGCTCACACCACGAGAACGTTTGAAGGCCAACAACACCCCTCTTTCTTCACCTTAGGGGTGTACATGGTGGAAGTTGCTCCTCCATTGTCGGTCCCAGCTTCACTCGTACTCAGCATCTCCAGTACACCATGGAGACCATTCAAGGCCCGAGTACAGTACACTCGGCTGTGCTTTATGTCTTCCACTGACAGACTCTTCATCATCTATTCTTCAATACCCGAGATCCATGTCTTGGCTGCGATGAGGAGACCATATGAAGAGCCAGTACACACTTTTTGTTGCTATGTATAGGTCTAGGTTCACACTTGTATCTGGACTTGCATTTATTCCCCCAGGCTTAACATCATCTTGCTTAGGGTAAGCATTTGGGGGGGGGGGGGGGGGGGTACTTGCATTTATTTCCCTTGGCTTAGCATCATCTAGCTTAGGGTAAGCATTTGGGGGGGGATCCCCGTTTGGGTTAAACCCCCCCCCCCCCCCCACCCCGCGCATCTTAGCTTTTCCCTAAGCTTCTCATCATTTAGCTTAGGGTTGACATTACTTTTTGTATTTGGTGGGGTTGCATGTACTTCCATGGGGCCCACTGGGTGTTCCACCTTGTTTTCTATTTACCATTTTATCGAAAACGAAGCAAGCCCTTGGGGCGGAGAAAATGAAGAAAATGAAGAGAAGAAGCATATCGACATAGAAGAAGCCTACGAAGAAGAAGAAGAAGCAAATCCAATGTGTTGGTGTCGGCACTGGTGGTGGAGAAGCTTGAGTTTTCCTCCGAGAAGAAGAAGAAGAATAAAATAGATCTAAGAATGAGAGGGATAAAAAGAAAATTTTTTTGTTAATAGATACTGAGGATATAACTGTCTTTTCACTTTTTTCAATTTATATTTTTTAAAACAAGGTCAGAATAGTCAATTCACATAATTGCGGCCAAATTAAGAGTCTCGGGTTTATATTGGCACTTTCGACCAAAACAGAGGGTTATTTTAGCACTTAACTCTATATAAATAAAAATGGTTTGACATAAATAATTCGAAAACCTCATGGTTCGCAAACCTAAATTCCCCATTGTTCACCACTAATCCTAAATGTTAAAGCAACGAAACAAAAAAATAGAGTGTTGGGGTAAGTCAATGGGATTCAACAAATTGTTTTTGTTTAACATGGTTATATGCAACCTTAATCACTTGACGGCTATGCTATCAGTTAAAATAAAACCATAGGGCCTATGTCGCGAGCATTTCAGTCTAGTATAGATGCATGACCGGCACATACAGTCAATGTTAGTCTTCTATCAATTCAAACCATAACAAAACTAATGGTCTACCAACTCCGCAGTAAATTGAAATCCTAAACTATGATGAATGATCGATCGGAACACCCGACATCGTGACCTCTTGATAAAAACAATAGCATAATCGATAGGCAACCAACAATGCATGCATAGGAAAACATAATCGAATTACATCATTCAACCTGACAACTACAGAAATAAAAACTACTAATATAAACTTGCATATCGAAGAAGATTCAAAACAAGAAATGGACATACATAGAAGAAAAATTCACAAAATAAGGTACCACTTTGAATTCCATACAAATAACGACAATATGACATAATAAGATAGGAGAAATACTAATTTGCATCAATCTTCTCTCTTCTCTCTCCTAATCATCTTCCTTCTGCTCTGCTGAACTTTCCCGTACCTGCCGGTAACGGCTCCTCCTCTGCCGGTAACGACTATCTTCCCCACGGCGGACAACACCCCTTTGGGGAATATCAAATCTTTCCTTGCTGCCCTCCAATCGAAATCACCTCCCCTCAACATGTCCCTACCAAATAACCCCGAGCTTACCCCAAAATCTGAACACCTAGGGGAACCGGCATGCCTTTACTCCGATGAAGAAATCTCCAAGTTTTCTGCCCACTATGCCAATGCCCTAGTTGGAAAATTCACCAAAGGCCGGCTCACGATGGATTAACTAGAGGCGGCTTTCAAGACGGTGGGCTTTTCTAGGAAGTACCAATTAGGCTCACTGGATTACAAGCATGTTCTGATCATGTTTGACCAAGTGAATGATTACCAACAATGCTGGATCAAGGGTTTAAGGAGTTTCAATGGAATCCAAATGAAGGTACTTAAATGGTCACCTGACTCCTCCACACATAGAGAATCACCAATCGTCCCCATTTGGTGCACAATCAGGGAAGTTCCACTTTACTATTACAATGTTTCTTCGATTGAGGCTATTGGTAATAGTATAGAAAACTTCATTAAGAAAGACCTAGCTACTGAAATACTAACTAGACCCTCTGCTATTAAGCTATGTGTAGAAATTGATCTCCAAAAACCACTTAACAATTTCATCAGATTAGGATCGGTATCAAATAATAGAAAATACTCCATTAAAATACGAGGACATTCCTCTGTACTGTGCCCACTGTGCTAAGCTAGGCCACTCCCACAATGAATGTAGAGCTATCCCCCAGAATCACATCCTACCACAATGGCAAGCCACTGGAAATAAGTTCAGTAAGGTCTCAAATATGATAACAATAAACCAGCCTACTAATAATACTCATAATAGTAGCCAACTAAAACATCAGCTAGGCATAACAAACCCTACCCTAAATCTATCCTCCTACCTACCTCAGCATATAGAAGCAGGGACTGATAAAAATACCCCACAACCATCCCAAACCTCTCCATCCCTGAGCCTAACTAACACACCCCCTGTAGACCCTGAATAACCCCTTACAAAACTGTTAAATGCAACAGCTCTAACTACTCTAAGCATCTCTCATAAGTACTATGCTAAGGATGACATACATATTGGCTCCCACAAGCTGATCTTTCATCAAACTTCAGCTACTAACCCTACACTTTCTCAACAAAGAAAGATGGAAAACAGATTCTCTTTATTGCAGGATATGGAACCTCTATCTCAAGCAGAAGACTGCCTTAACCAGGCACTGCAAGATATGGAGGAGGAAGATAGGTCATCCATCCAAACCACAGACAATCCCCAGTCTCACTCAGCACCAATGCCTGATCAAGCACAATTAACAGGTAACAAAGATAACCAAGGTAATTCTAAACATAAAAAGAATAATTACCTTAGCCAGCTAAACAGGATGATGTTAAGATCAGCTACTAAAAGTCACAAATCATGTGAACAATGATACAAAACACTATGATTAATTTTTTATTTTGGAATCTAAGAGGCATGGAATCTTCAATGCTCAGACTGAAATATCTAATCAAACAGAAGAAAATTCAAATCTTATGTATCATTGAACCTATGCATGATAACAGTCAATGCCATTCTTATATGGAAAAGGTTAACTTCTCACATAATCTTCCTCTACACAATGGAAAAATATGGCTTATGTGGAATGACTCTCTATCTATCTCTTTAATTTCCCACCGCAACCAGTTTGTACATGTTAAAGTTCTCCACCCTTGCTCAAACACTGATATGAAAGTTGTTTTTATTTATGGCCTTAGAACTAGAGAAGGTAGGAAAATATTATGGAATGACCTTAGTCTCCTACCAAACAATGATATTATTTACATAGGAGATTTTAACACAATCACCTCAATCACAGAATATAAAGGCCCTAGCACTCGTAATTTAGGCAGTATCAAAGATTTTAATAGCTGGATTAACTCTACAGGAATTCAGGAAATTAACACTGTTGGTAATCTATTCACATGGACAAACTCAAGGTTAAGAAACCCCACCTCCAAGAGATTAGATAGAGGACTCTGTAATATACAATGGAGTACTAAATTCCCAGCATCCTCTATCCAAATCCTTAACAGATAATCCTCTGACCATTGCCCTCTTTTCCTACAGGTTTCAACCTTAGTCCCCTCACACCCTAAGCCCTTTAGGTTCATAAATACCTGGTTTAATAGACTAGAGTTCATAAGCCTAGTAAAAGCCAACTGGACTACCCCTCTTCTTTAGCCAGGAATGTTAGGATTATACCTAAAATTAATCAGACTTAAGAAAACAATTAATATTTGTAATAAGGAATGTTTTGTTAATATTAAATCTAATGTACTCACAACTAAGGAAAATCTGAGATATTAGGAAATTACTTATGACTCCACTCACTCAGAATCAGACCTAATCAAGCTTAATGAAAAAAGGGCCTTGTTAATTAGAGCACTAAAAGAAAAGGAAAAATTCTGGAAGAAAATATCAAGAACTAATTGGATTAAACTTGGAGATAACAATATACAGTTTTTCCATAAAACTGTAAAGGAAAAAAACTGCAGGCTTCATATCCCAAAAATTAAAAACAGACAGGGACAATGGCTAAATAATCACACAGAAATCCAAGAAGAAGCTATAGCCTATTACTCTGATCTCCTATCTGAACCTAACCTCCCAGTTAACAACACATACTACCCACATTTTCTCAGCCAAATATCTAGCACAATTTCTGAGCAGAATATTTTTTCTCTATCTAAACCAGTTTCAGAGGAAGAACTTAGACTAGTGGTTATGAGCCAGAATAAAAATAGTAGCCCTGGTCCTGATGGTTATTCATGTAAGTTCTATACCAAATGTTGGGATTTCATCAAAGAGGATCTGAAATCTGCAGTCAATGATTTCCTCTTAGGCACTGACATGCCAAGAGGCATCACTAGCACTTGGATAGCTTTAATACCAAAAAAACCAACCCCTTCTTCATTTGATGATTACAGGCCAATCAGTCTTTCAAATATAGCTAACAAAATATTCTCTAAGGTGCTAATGGAAAGGCTGAAACCATATGTAGAAAAATTAATATCATCAAATCAAACTGCCTTAATGAAAAATAGGGATATTTCTGACAATATTCTCTATCTTCAGGAAACGATAAGATTTTTAGATAAAAAAAGCATAGTGCCTAACTGTATACTTAAACTAGACCTTAAGAAAGCTTTTGATAGGATAAACTGGAATTTCTTAAGAAGCATACTCTGCAAATTTGGCTTTACAGGTAATTTTGTGAATGCCATTATGAAAAACCTCGCTCAGGCTCATTTCTCAGTGCTCATGAATGGTAACCCGGTTGGTTTTTTCAAAGCTACCCGAGACATTAAACAAGGTGACCCCCTATCTCCCTTTCTCTTTAACATTTTTTCTGAAGCTTTCTCCAGAAGCCTATCTTTTATCTTCATGAATAACAAACTTAAGTACTATCAGCTCCCCTCTGCCATTACACCATCCTCACACTTAAGTTATGCTGATGACACCATCATTTTTATGCAGGCCTCCAAATACAACCTAATAAGGATTAAATCTTTTTTAGAAACCTTAGAATTCACCTCAGGCCAGAAAATTAACTATGAAAAATCTGATTTCTATATTAGTAAAAGAGCTACACCTTGAAGGATAAATCAGATTAGGACAATCCTAGGAATGAAAAAAGGATCTTTCCCATTTAAATACCTAGGCTGCCCAATTTTTAAAGGAAGAACACTCAACACATATTTCCAACCACTGCTTGAACTTATTGATAAAAAGTTGATGAATTGGAAAAACGGGTGGTTAAGTTCAGGGGGGAAATGGTTCTTATTCAATCATGTATATATTCCCTTCCACAACATATATGGTCTGTCCTAAAGCCTCCAAAATAGATAATCAAGTCTCTGGAAAGGAAAATGTCCAGATATTTTTGGGGAGAAAATGAGGGTAAAATGAACAAAGTATGGAGGAAGTGGTCTGACCTAGGGGCACATAGATTTCAAAATGGATTGGGTTTCAGATCTGCTAAGGCAATAATTGACTCATGGTCCCTGAAACTGTGGTGGAAATGCCAACATGGCACCACCATGTGGTCTAAACTGATATGGGCACTACCTCAATCACACAAAAAATCCCAAACTTGGAAGAGAATCTGCTCTATTAACTCTTTTGCTAAAAATAACTCTATGGTTATTCATGGTCAAGGCAATTGTAATTTCTGGACTTCTAATTGGTGCCCAAATGGCCCACTCATTAACCATGTCCCTTTCTCTGCCCTTTCTATTCCTTCCTCCTGTACTGTAGCATATTTCATCAATACTAAAGGATATTTCTTGTCTCAGGTTGGTCCTTATCTAGAAAATGATACTTTGATTTTCTTGAAGGATGCTGATATTAACAAGGAAAGAGAAGACAAATTGATCTGAAAACTAGAGGAGAATGGAGCTTTCACTTTTAGATCAGCATACAAGGCTCTCACTGAACTACCAGGTAATTTCCCTGTAACAAAAATGATATGGAACACTAGTTTGCAGAAAAAAAAAATTCTATTCTCACCTGGAAAATGCTAAACTCCTTTTTTCCTTTTGATGATGTGTTAATTAAGTGTGGTTTCAGCTTAGCTTCTAAATGCCCATCATGCAACCAAGCTGATTCTCTTGAACACTTCTTCATTTCATGTCACCTGGCACAGTCTATATAGGATGACACTGCCGTTATTATAGGACATAATTTACATACTTTAGATAACGTAACTGACAGATTTTTTACATACTGGAACAACAGTGACCTTCCTAGAGTTCATAGAATTATCTGTAGCATGCTGCCCTCTCTGATTTGTTGGTCTCTATGGAAAGCCAGAAATGCTTTCTATTTTGATAACAAAAGCTTCTCACCAATCCAAATTTGTAAAGAAGTAAGAGATCTAATCTTTTTATCCCTTTCAGCTAAACCTTGCTTCTCAAATGAACACCCCAACATGAGCTTTCCCATCACCTCACTAATTCCACCTCTCAGACCTCCTCCAAAGCCAGCTATTTCCATTGTCTACTGGGAAAGGCCGGAACCTAATACTATAAAAGTTAATATGGATGCTTCATTGTCTACTACTAACTCAACACTTGGCCTTATAGCCAGAGACAATAATGGTAATCTATGCCTAATCAGGTCCTGAAACACTACTGCCAAATCACCACTTGAAGCTGAAATGAAAGCCATCCTCTTTGCCTGTCAGTTTTTCTAGCTCTGGATTGCAATATCATAATTGAATCAGATTCACTACTGGCTGTGAATATGATTAACAATCCCAGTAAAGCAAAATGGTCCCTCTATACTCTGGATTTCCAAATCCACTCTTTACTAAAAGATGCCACCCTGAAATATGTTTTCATAGAATGCAACTCTGTTGCTGATGCAATTGCCATGTTCAAACCCATTCACCCTATAGAAACATGCTGGAACCTTCCTAACATCCATGCCAACATCAGATGCCTTATTAATCTAGGCTGGGATCATGCTCCTTACATTAGAATGCATATGCATGCTGCTGAGGATGATTGATACTGCTAATTTCTGTTTCTTCGTTCTTCTTATCTTCTATCTCAGGCACCCCTGCAGATATTTCACACCTAGATGCAAATCTGACAAGACATGCAGTGCACCAATTGCTTTTGTTTTTTCTAGCAAAAATTCTGAACGATTGCCGACTGCAGTACCGATCACATACAACATCATCCACCTGACCACATTCTTGTCTCTCTTAGGAAATGCCAGCATTAATTGGTAGATGCCTGGCCAAAGTGAGGAATTAACATATGGGGTGGAGATTACTTACTTTGGAAATGCATCTACTGTTTACTCATTATTACATATGCAATTTCAACCTTTAAACTATAGTCTCTAGATGCTAGCAATTCTTTTGGAGGCAACGAGGTTGCCTCAATAGAAAGACTACAAATATAACTCCCTGTAATTAGTATTTTCTTTCAAAGGTTTGGGGACCCTTATATATAATCCCCCACCCTAGGGTGTTTTTAAGGTAAAAAAAATATAGGAGAAATAGATGCATAGGTTTACAAGATATTGTTTAGGAAGACATAACTCTTGAGATTGACATTTGAAGAGGTATATTCTCAGAATGGGAGGAAGATTAACATTTTTAAACATTTAAGAGATTGGACATATACATAGATACATAAGAAAAAACTTCGACTAGTCATCTTAGATAATCCGTCAAAGTGGTGCGACGCCTGTCGATGATGAGACGTCAAATGCATATATTTTCCAAAGCATTTAACACTCTTTTATCATATTTTTGTTGTAACATTGCTAGATTTAGGTAGGTTTACATGATAAGGGGTTTAGATGACCATTTTCGGTTTTTATATCTAAATCCCTCATTTGCAACCTATGTTTAGTCTAGTGGATTTTTGGTCCTTACGAGCATCTGGATTCCTTTTTGTAAGCTTAATTTGTAGATTTCTCGTGAGCACTTAGGAGTGGTTTAGTGAAGGCCATTCGAAAGGATGGTAGTAGATGGAAGGCCACTCACAAAGTGGTAGAAGATAAAGTGGTAGAAGATAAAGTGAAGAAAGGAGAGCAAAGCAAAGTGTGAAGAATGATCTATGTTTTAAGGAGACTTCTGAGAATTTTCAGAGACGAATCAGCCTCCAATAGTGGTACCATTGGATTCCTCTTCTCGATTACTATAAAATCGACTACAAGAACTCCCAAAACGGATCAACGGTTCACCCGGAGGAAGCAAACCGAAACGGGACTTTTTTCCGCCGCGACCTGCAACGAGTGTTTCACGACCCGCGAAATGTCGACCTGAGAGCTCACAATTTCCTGATCTGGTCGTGACTAGTAACGGAGGTGTCACGGCTCGCGATAATTGCCCTGCAACTTCATTTTACTCCCTTTTTTCTTGTACTATAAATAGCTTTTAACCCCCTTCTTCCCCAACTCTAGAAGCCCGACTTGGGGGCTCAAAAACCCTAGCTTTTCACCATTTTCTTCCATTTCTTCTTCTTTCTTTGTAGATTCTTGTTCTATGTTATGGATTTTAGTTATCTATCTTAGTTTTTTACTTGGGAGCAAATGATTGAAGCTTCCACACCTATGTAGTAAGAACCTCTATTTCACTCTTTCTTGAAGCATTTGTTATTTAGCATTCATGTTTTTCAATGTGATGTTTTACTTCATATATTCTATGGGCTGTTTGAGCATATGAAGTGTTTGTATGATTGAAGTGTTAGTGTGTTAGGAAAGTTTCAAGTTTCTTAGCTCTTTGACATGAGAATCCAAGAACATGGAATCAGAATTTCTTGTGCATAATGTGTTGTGATTCTTACTAGATAAATATGTTAATGTGGATTGTTCTCATGTTTATCCTATAGATGCAATTCAAGGTTGGATCTTGAATGTGGTTTGTTCTAGGTTTAGCCTAATGAATGATGTGTTTGGTTAAATGACTATGTCTTTGGTAGAAGGCTTGTTGTTATCAAATCTATGGTCCTTCGTGTATAATGCCGTTGATGAAATACTTTATGGTGTTGTTTGCCTGGATTGATTATCAATGAGGTTTGCAAATGGTTGTTGTTTGTCTTTGCAAATTACTATTAAGAAGGAATGAATGTTGATCTTTGAATGGGAAGTTTTAGCATTCCCCATTGGTAACGAATGTGATAGAATGAGTGAATGGTTCAATGATCTACATTAGGTTTGGAAGTGAATATTAATTTCCCCCAAGGCTTTGTCTTATGTAGTTTTTACCCATTTTTCTTAGTTTGTTTGATGATTAGCATACTTACTTAACTTTGCTAGTTATCTTGTCTTTTAATTTCATAACTTAGGAACAAAACCAATCAAACCCCCTCCCCTTTACTTGCTTTTATATATCTCTATCTATATATATATATATATATATATATATATCTACTTCTAGCCTAATATGAACCTTATATGTCTAAACGCTTAAGAAAATCCCTCCTTTTCGTGGACGACCCTGATTTGCCACTATCTACTTAATTGTATTTAGTAAGCATAATAGGCTTATAAATTATAACTTTGAGAGGTACGGCGATGACCTCCCTGTCGATATGTTAACAAAACCGACGATAAATCATGAATTGAACGAAGCCGGTTATTATTTAGTCTTGGCCAACACATATTTCGGCCCACTAGCATATGATTGGTTTTTTTTACCCACAAATTTTTCCCTAATCTATTTTTGTCACAGATAATTATATTTCCACCATGGAATCTAAATATTTAAGTATGTCAATCCTAGATTTATAGTAGAACTCGAGTAACGGCTCCTTTTGTCATCTATATATGTTGGTAAAACAATAAATTTGAGACTTGGGTCATCTATGCTTGTTTACGAAAGAAGTCGAGCAATGGTTGACCTTAGATGAGTAAATGTCAAACCTACTTTCATCTATCGAGCCACGGCTGGCCGGAGATGAATAAAAGTCAAACCTTTTGTTATCTATGTTGGTTTACAATAGAAGTTGAGACATTGTTGATCTTCCATGAGTAAAATTTGAACCTTTCATCATCTATGGTTGTTTAAAATAGAAGTGGAGCCAAGGTTGACCTAAGATAAGCAAAGGTCAAAACTTTTGTCATCTTTTTTACCAAGACAATATTGTCAAGCCACACTTCACCTAAGATGAGTAAAGGTCGAATCTTTTGTCATATATACTAGTAAAAAAATAAAAGTTGATCAATGGTTGAACTAAAAAGAGTAAAGATCAATCTTCTTCCATCTATCGAGGCACGCTTGACCTAACATTAGTAAATGTCAAAACTTTTGTCTTCTTATTGGTTTATAAAAAAAATCGAGCCATGGTTGACCTAAGATCAGTTAGGGATGAACCTTGAAGTTATTTTTATTTGTGAAATATGGCTTGCTATCGTCAACAAACACTACAAGGTCAGGAGGAGTTCAAGGGCATTAGGCTATTGGCACAAGTGCGTACTATAAACTAAGAGCCAAAGCAATATAATTTGTCACCAAACTCGAACACCAACAAACATCTACAAAAAACACAACCAAGCACCCTAGCTACTCACGAGCACTCCGGCATAACTGAAACCAAAACACCACAATTAAAGATCAAATTTATATTGTTGCCCTATTACTACTGAATGCTAAAAAGTAGACAGTGGTAAGTTAGATTTTTTCCTCAGGGATAAAAGGGTTTAGAGGTTATGTTCGCGTAGTAACACACACATGCATCACCAAGTGTGTGCTAGTCACTAAAAGGGGATGGGGGTTGTTTGACATGGCAGCTACAAGCTACCAATATAAAACTAATAAGTAAACTAGCATGCAAATATAATTTCGAGTATAAGTGTGATAATAAGATGCCTTGTGGGCATTTGCATCACATGTTTAATATTAAAATTTGATTCTTGATTCCTATTCACATATTACAAATAAGTCCTAATATATGCTCGATCACACAATGTGGAGAGCTTGATTCACTGGGAACTCTCACAAACAGTCACTTCCCGGTTTTTCTCCCTCCTAAATCTCCCACCTTCTCCAAATTTAGTTAGTGGTGCATTTTACACTGCCACAACTAGCTCTCACTCCATATGGTTAATAAACCTATCACTGTGTAGTACATTAAACTTAGGAGTAGCATGGCTCACTAATACCCATTGTAAATATCCATTCTAAGTCTATCTTGTTCCACTTAGAACATTAGTACCTCATTTTTTACTCTCTAGGGGATTCAACCTACCTAGTTTACCAAAAACACATAATATGATTGTAGGAATTAACCTATGGCCCCAAAGTGAAAAACTATTACCGACTCGATTTCTCGTAACTCACTCATTGTCAATAGACTAACCCAATACTACATTCAAGACTAATCTAACCAAAGAACCAACAATCAGGAAGAGCCACAAACATCACATTGACCTTTGACCAAACCGGCAAAAATATGACATTTTCATGGGTTTATTCCCTAGTCTAGCACTAAATCATGACAATAATCACAATTATTTATACATCCTGATATTAATTATGCATAATCACATGAAATAAACACAAGTAATAATGATAAAAAAAAGTAATAGATAGGAAGAGTCCAAGATTCTCACAAATTAGTACTACATATGTTTAGTAAATGCTCCCAAGTGTTACTCTAGCCTAATATACAATAACCCAAAAATAAAGTTTGGATTAAAGAAGCTAAAAATGATGAAATAAATGAAGAGAGAATGTAAAAGTACAATGGAAAACCCAAAAAAACACCTCCTTTGTCCAAAGGTTAAAAAGGTGCTTTTATAGGTGGGAAGAGAGGGAAGAAAAAGTCAGCTCGGTAAACCCTAGCCAAGTTGATGGCACCTATCGTGCCACTCAGCATGGACAATGCCCAAGTGTTTGGCACAGGCCTTTTGTATCTACACGGTATATTTTTTAGCCTTGGTTTTGAGCTTTGATGATCCGTTATGAGTGCAAATACTGTGTAATTTTACATTGTCCATTCCCTAGGACCTTTTCTTACAGCCTTCTTGAACTTCTTCTAAGTGCATGAACCGTGTAATATTACATGGTCCATTCCGTGGGACCTTCCTTGGTCCTTGAATCATCTTCTGAGTGGCACGATACGTGCCATATGAATGTCTTGCAATTTTTGCTAGAAAACTTGATCATTTCTTCTTCTTTTTTGTTCTAACCAAAGCACTCTCCTACAACATTGCAAAGTGGCCTTCAATCTATTACCACCATCGCAGATGGCCTTCAATCTACTACCATTCTTCTGATTGACCTTCTCTAATGATGGTCTCAAAGCAAGCATATAAAATATATAGAAATCAACCAAATCACAGGGGTAAAACTCATTAGACTTTAAATGTTAACAAAATAGGAAAACTAGGGTGAATAACCACTCAAGGTAATTCTAATATTTTTTAAAACATCTAAGATCATCCACAATGGTAGTGGACTTGAGGAGCACTTCTTAAGTACCACATCATGAATTTTTTTTAAAACTAGGTAAGAACCAACTACCAACAATGGACCTCCTGAACTAAGCACTTCTTAGGTACTTCTTTTTATTTTAAATTATAATTAGTTAAAAATATAAAACTAGCCATGTTAAGTGTCATTCATTGATTGGTTTAAATTTCACAAATAAAGAGGTACCAACTCCTTAATTAAGGGGCAACTCCTTATTGAGGAGTGGTTCTTAGAAATCCGCAATGGTCTTTCTTAAATAAGGAATGTTCCTTATTAAGAAAAGTTTATTTAAGGAGTAACCATTGTGGATGCTCTAAGAATCTAGCTATCCACCAACAATAAAAGATTTTTAAAAAGGGCATTAATTGTGTTAATAAAATAGTAAATATTGTCTCATCAACTATCTTAAACAAACAAAAACTCAAAAACAACTTAACTATGTCTTTCCTTGGCAGCAGGGGCGGAGGCAGAAAATTTGTATGGTGGGGGCTGATATATAAAGAAAAAAATATTTCCCCAATTTTTATTCATATTAGAGGGGGTTGATAAATATTTTTTTTAAATCACTCCCATATTTTCCGTAAATTTCAGCCCGGTGGGGGCTGAACTCCCTTCCAGACCCACCCTTCCTTCACCTCCGCCTGGCAGTGGTGCCAAAATTTGATGGGTACACTAGTGTCGTTTAACCACCTAATATTTTTCTCCCCATTTCTATTAGCTACGAAAGAGTAGAAAGTAGAAACTAGGGGTCATCCACAGATGAAAGGGTTTAATTGTAAGCTTGCATAGCACACGACACAAACATGTGTCACCAAATGTGTGCAACAACAAGGGGATGGGAGATTTTTAATTGAAACTTTATAATTATCAACTACCAAATAATTAAAACTAAACTAACTACCATGCAATTTGACTTGTCATACTAAGTCTGAAGTAAAGATAGCATCCCAGGCCCAACAAACCAAGTAAAAGATTTTCACTGGAGAAGAAAGGGAACCTCGCTAAGAACGACACCACTTTTAGAATGAGCCATCCTGAGCAAACCAAGAAGAGGGAATGATTCTCACCTACAACCATGCCACTAAAATCATGATCTAGGGACATGGTCCATGATCAACAAGGATTGCAGAATGCATCGTTCATAAATAGGTGATCCGAGTAGTAAACAAGCAATAGAAATTTTCTAGAGATTACTAATATATTACTCAAACACTAACTTAGGCGTTAGAGGAAGATCCGAGGGACTTCCTGGGATCTTGTTTCAAGGTTTCATGGAGCTTGCGTGGAACACTGTACCAATTCCAAATATTATGATAGTCCAAAAGGAATTTCCCGCATTAGTAGCGTCATTTGCGCAGATCAATTTTTAAATTTTCAGGCCTTCATGATGTCTGGAGGAGGCTAGGTTTCATGTCAAAATAAAAAGAAACAATAAACTCAAAAGCAGCCGTCTATATTTGCAAGACGGAATATGGTGAATAGACCCAGTTCATCGGATGACAATAAACCACCATAAAAGACATGGTCGGAATGACCATTAATAATACATAGCGAAGTCATGAGACAAAATGGAGAGCCTCGAACAAGTGGGAATGTATATAAAAAACAAAAGTTAACTAGGAAAGCCTCGAACAGGCGAAATTGGAAAAAAGCGACAAGGTAAACCTGGAAAGCCTCAATCAGGCAGGATTGCATGAAAGATGTGGAGCAAACCAGGTTTAGTTGGCTCATGCCTAAACCTAAAGTAACACCTTTAGTGATTGCAATGTGGTAAGTTTAAATTCAACTTCAGTGATTGCACATTATTATGGTGATTTCAGTAATTGCACATTATTATGGTGATTTCAGTAATTTAAGCTTCTTCCCAAATCATATGTAGAATTATTTTTTTGGAGTCCTGTTGTTTTGGCATTAAGGTGTTGGCATCAGATTTTTTAGATTAGAATTTTGGGCTTTTGAGCTTCTTGTGCTACTAGCAGGGCTCATGCCTAATCCTATAGTAACAACTTAAGTGAGTACAATGTGGTAAGTTCAAATTCAACTTCAGTGATTGCACGTTATTATTATGTGACACGACACGAGTAACGTGTTAACTTATGGTGATTTCAACAACTGAAGCTTCTTCCCACCTCCTATGTAGTATTATTGTTTCCGAGTCCTGATGTTTTGGCATGAAGGGTGTAGAGCAATTAATGATAGCCTTAGGAATCTCACCACAAAACATTGTAGCAAATTATGAGTTTATTTCTTCCGACTTGGGTCGGCAAAGGAATGTGTAGATTAAGTTTTGATGTGCTAGATTATGAATCTTTCCTTATGTAAGTATTCATTTAGTTTTTTTAGTCGATGTAGCCACCTTGGTTGAAAACACTTTTTCACATTAGTCTAGATTGATAAATTTTAGTTTTACCTACCTCAATTTAATACTAGTGTTGAGTGTTCATTGAATTGAATTCAAGTTTTTTCCTATATTTTAGTGCATATATTTTGTATTTTAATAAATAGTTTACTTTATAATTTTTGATTAAATGAGCACCGGTAAAACCATTAAACTATCTCATTTTTTTATTGATCACCTATTTATTAGCACTAGTTATGGTTACATAACCGGTGCTAGTTCGTAACCAGTACCTATGTAGGGGGTGTAGATTATACCAAACAACCGGTTCTAACCACACAACGAGTGCCCAATCTTGGCGCCGATTCACTTTTATTTGCATAGTAAACCCAACCGATGCTTGTTATTCTAGCACCGATTTTCTGAATCGGTGCTCAAAAACTCCCTCCACCATTGTCCCACAAAGACACCCATTGTTTAGAGGCCAAATTAAATAACCGATGCCTATATCTCTTTACACTATTGGAGAGAATGGTCATTAAAGATTGTTCTACTATACCACATGAGGCAGTTTTTAGGCGTCTTTTGTAGCTCCGCCTTTGATCGTCCAATAATTAAAAGTGGTTAAAAACCGCCTTTAATCAGATCTGAATTATGTTTTGAATTCAGAACTTGTATCCCAAGTTCTAAAACAAAGATGACTAATTGTTGATGTGTCCATTTTATGTAGTTATTTTGGGACTCTTTGGACTCACTTTTGTAGTTTATTTTTGCTCTAGATCCTTCATTTTGCCTCAAAATTCTCTTAGGAGAGTTAAGAGCGACTTTTACGCTCTTATGACTTTTCTAGGGAGTTTTGTGTGACGAGGCAATCATGCGAAAACTTGAAGATTTGAAGACAATTTTTTGAAGACTTTTGAAAACCTTTGAGACTTAAAGAGAAGTGAAGTGGAGAGGAAACTAGGAGACAAGATGAAGAAATTTGACTTGCTGTTTTTGGGCTCGTTCGCACTCGCAAAAAATTGGTCGCGAGTCGCGAAGAACTTGTGGCCAGAATCATTTATTCTTTTCTTGTACTGTAAATACACATTTTATCATCTCTTTTCACCAACTCATTTCTTCCCGATTCTGCAACTCCAAAAACCCTAGTTTATCTAGTTTTTTCATCTTATTTTCATCTTAGATTATGTTTGAATTGTTGTTGATTGTTAGTACGATTTCTTGTAGCTAAACTCATCACTAGGAAGAAATTGATTGAAGTTTCCAAACCCATGTAGTGAGATTATATATTTTGCTCTTTCATGAACTTTTATTGTTAAGCATTTAATGTTCCATTAATGTTGAGTTTTACTTCATTTATGCTATGGGTTGTTTAAGAGTATGGAATTTTTGTATGATTTAATGCTAGGGTGTTAGGAAAGTGTACAATTTCTTATCTCTTTGGCATGAAAATCCAAGAACATGGAATTAGAACTTCTTGTTGTCTAATGTGATGTAAATCTTTCTAGATGAGTATGTTAATGTGGATTTTTATCAAATTTGTTCCAAGGTAGCAATAAAAGGTTGAATGTTGAATGTGGATTGTTCTAGGTTTAATCTAGTAAATGATTTGTTTGGTCATATGACTAGGCATTTGGCAGAATGCTTGTAGTTGTTATCAAATCTATGGTCTTTCATGTATAATGTCTTTGAAGAAATAACTTCATAATGTGGATCGCCTAAAGTGATCAATAATAAGGTTTGCAAATGGTCGTTGAAAATCTTTGTGAATTACTATTAAGAAGAAAAGGATGTATATCTATCAAAATGGAAGTGATATCATTCTCCATGTGCATTAAATGTGAGTGAATGAATCTATGATCTATAAGAGGTTTGCAAGTGAGAATCAATTGTCCCCAAGGCTTTTTCATTTCTAATTTTACCATCTTTTAGTAGCTTGTTGCATGATTAGCATCGTTACCTGACTTGCTAGTTGTCTTTTCTTTAAATTCATAACTTAGAAAAACTAACCAGAAGCCCCCCTCTTTACTTGATTTTATATATCTATGTATATCTTATCTACTCTAGTAACTACCTTATATGCATGAGCCCTTAGGAAAATCCCTCTTTCTCATGGACGCCCCTGATTTACTACTATCTACTTAATTGTAGTTAGGAAGCCCTTTAGGGCTTATAAATTGTATATTTGAGAGGTACGGTGACGACCTATCAAATTTTGGCATCACTACCGGGAAGAGGCGTTTATTTTAAAGTGTTTTTGTATATTATGTGAGAATATTGGCTAGTTTTGAATATGTGCTAGTTTGTTTTTATTGTGATGTTTAGTTGATTTTTGGTTTTTGTTTGGCTTGGAGACATATTATTCTAGTTCTTGGTGTATGGTTCGTATGTGATCCTCTTCACAAGAACCCCTACACTATGACCCCGAGTTGGAGTAGAACTTGAAAAGGGCTGGAGACTTTCTTTGGAAAGTGTGAATAACACCCCTCATAGTGACCATTTTTTATAACCTTCTACTTCCATGGAGCATGAAGATGAGCATCCGGGAGGATTACCTCAACATCCTCATATCCAAGGAAGAGGTTTTCCTTTGAGGAAAGTACCATTGAGGGAGATGATGGCTCCCAACCTTGAGCAACAATCGATGTGCATCACTTATCCGGCAGTTGGGCCTAATGGCCATTTAAAGCTAAAATCCGGATTGATACACTAGCTACCCTCATTTCTTGGTAGGCAATGGGAGACCCCAACAAACATCTCTTCGACTTTCACATGGTTTGTTGTGGTATGATTCCCGAATGAGTGGATGAAGACCTCTACAAGTTGAAGGCTTTTCCATTTTCATTGAGGGATGAGGCAAGGGATTTGCTCCACTACCTTCCATCCAGGAGCATCACCACTTGGCTTGAGTTGAAGAAGAAGTTTCTCGCTAAGTACTTACCGGCCTCAAAGTCCACTGCCTTGAAGAAGGACATAAGCTATCCTCCAATAGCACGAAGAGCCATTTTACGACTATAAGGAGGGGTTCAAGAACCTTCTCTCAAGTTGTCCTTATCATGGTTATTCAGAGGGATATTTGGTCTACTACTTCTACAATGGTCTTCTTGATGTAGAGCAAAGGCTAGTGAGGGGATGTTGTGGTGGTTCTATTGGGAAAAAGGCTTCGAGGGAGGCTATGGAGCTCTATGAGGAGTTAGTTGAGGATTCAAGGACCTTTAGTTCTAGGAATGATTTGAGAATAAAAAATCCCAAAAATTCAAGTACTCCCTTCAACAATGGAAAGCTCGAGGACCAACTCTCGGCACACACTTCCATGGTCAAAGCTTTGATGGCACAATCTGGCAACAAACCACATGTGTGAAATCTTACGAGATTTTTTCTTCACCACATCCTACGGATGCATGCCCAAGTTTACAGGGTGATCATGTGGTGTAGGTGAATGTTGTGGGTAGGAGAGAAAAGGAGGACAACAAGGATATCTATGAAGTCTTTCGTAGATGCAAGGTAAACATTCCACTCTTGAATGGTATGAATTAAATTCCTAGGTATGCTAAATTTCATAAGGAATTGTGTGTTGTTAATAAGAAAAAAAATGAAGAGTAAGAATAAGAGTAGAAAGAGTGAATATGTCTCCTCCATGTTTGATGATGAGTTGCCTCCTAAATGTGATGATCCGGGAACATTTACAATCCCTTGTGTAATAGAAAGAAAATGTGTTAGCAAGGTCATGCTATATTTAGGTGATTCCATTAATGTAATCCCATATTCTTTATATGAGATTCTAGATCTAGGCACTTTGTCCAAAATTGGGGTTATTATCCAACCAGCCGGTCATTCTAGCACATACCCAAAAGGTATTGTGAAAGATGTGTTGGTGAAGGTGGGCTCTTTAACATTCCCTGTTGATTTCTATGTTCTTGAAATAGAGGGTGGTAATCATGCTAAACCTATTCTCTTAGGTAGGCCAATTTTTAAAACTTCAAGGACAATAATCGATGAGCATAAAGGAACCCTAACCATGGTTTTAAATGGGCGGAATGTAGAATTTGACACTAACAATTCTATTGATCATCCTAGTAAATATCATTCTTGCCAAGCTATTAATGTTGTTAATGATGTGGAGCAAGATGTGTGTGAGCCCAAAGATGGTAGTTCCTTGAATGTTTCCTTAGATGATGATGTTAATTGTGCTTTTATTTCAAATGTTGTTAGTACTAACATGAAGGGAAAAAACAATGATGAAGACTCTCTTGGGGAGGCAACCTCCAACAACCCTCATGTATCCACGAGAAAGCCAACAAAAGTGGGTTTCCATCATTCTCATGTGAAGACTTCGGTGGTAGAGTGCTAACCACCACCGAATATTCTTAAGTGCTCATCTCTTAGAGAAGCAGAGAAACCCCTGATCGCTCATTCAATTGAGATTACCATGAACCAAAGAGATGGGTTGTTAAGCATGTTGGAAAAACATGAGGAAACCCTAGCCATTGTGTGCTCAGTCTTGTTGGAGGATAATGTGGATCCCAAATGTTTTGTCCCGGATTGAGGAAAGGAGACGACCACCTCGGCTCATTTTGTAAATAACTCCAAGTAAGGGAGTAAGTCGTGTCAATGACGTTAAACAAACTTGGTTTTGATCATTGGGATTGTCATTTGTGACTTTCCATTGATGTTGTTTCATTTTGAGTTTTTGTCATTAATTCTCGTTATTTTGTCTTGTTCTTTTCACGGTTGTTTTTTCCATTATTTTATTGCAAATTGAGGTGCATTGCATTGGATTGATGAAGGAAGGTGGGCTTGAAGAAATGAACTTGGAGAGTTGGTAAATTGGTTTTTTTTCTAAGTATACGAAGCTCTGTAGTTTGCGAGTTGCGAACCTTGTTTCGCGAGTCACGGAGAGCAGGGGAATTTTTCACTTCCCAATCCACTGAATTGGTGAGTCACAAACTTGGCTTCGCGAGTCGCAATCCGATCAGAAATGTTTACACCAAAAATTATCTCCCAGTTCCATAAATTCGTGAGTTGCGAGTAGGGTTTTTCAAGTCGTGATAGTTTCTTAACGATCGCGATGGAATCAGAAAACTTTTGAGAGAAAATCAACTACCAATCCAATGAATTTCTGAGTCACGACTATAATGTTTACTTTTCATACTGTTAACCTCCATATTTGTGAGTCGTAAACATAGCTTTGTGAGTCGCAAACATAGCTTTACG
This sequence comes from Rubia yunnanensis, assembly GCA_037428765.1. Lineage (NCBI taxonomy): Eukaryota > Viridiplantae > Streptophyta > Magnoliopsida > Gentianales > Rubiaceae > Rubia > Rubia yunnanensis. Next base: position 79,021,606 of record CM075065.1, read on the forward strand.
AGTCGCGAAGTGTGTTCAAAGAATTTAAAAGGGGCAGAACCCATTATTTTCCTCACACCTTTTTCAAATCCTTCGCCTTCCCCCACCTTGAGCCACCATCTCTCCACCATTCTGACCATACTTCACCCCATCTTTTGACTGGAAATAACTCCTCCTCCATTCCCAATCCTTTTCCACTCCAGAAATGCCCCAAATCAGACCAAACATTAACAAAATATGAAACCCTAGGTTTTGGGGTTTTTGCAAATTCAAGTGATTAGAGCTAGGAATCTTTGTCGACTCAATCTTTCCATCATCATACACATCTATTTGGTACATTTCTTCACCATTGTGTTCTTGAATCATGATATTAATGCATATGATAATTTTTGTGAATTTTTGGGATTTTTGGATTATTTTGTGATATGTTTGTTGTATGGATTTGGATTGTTGACATGGTTAAAATATAGCTTGATAATGGTATGCAATTGATTGATCATACTTACACTAGTTTTTCTTTGGTCATGAATGCTAGAATTTTGGACTTGTTGATATTGGCTAAACATGGTGATAAGAAGAAATGGTTGTGCTTTTAGAGAATTGCATAAATTTTTGGCCATATCATGATCTTAATTGGTTGGATAATTACATTGCATGACCTAGCTTGGTGAAATAGGACATAAGGGTGGCATGGCTCATCTAGCAATGCAATAGGATTGTGTATGGACATGTACGCATACTTGCATCTTTATAGTGGCTTTTTGATGATTTTGGTGTGTCGCCTATATCATTGTGACTGTGTTTCCTAAAATCTATAAAGATGCTTGGATGTTTGTAACTATATGTTGCATACTTTCGTGAGATAAATTCTTAGTGATGCGTGCATGATCTTATCTTTTATAGCCTTGTGTTTTTGATACTTTCTGTGTTGACAGCTATGCATACCGAGAGACCGAGGGTTGCTTGAGGTACGGGTCCATCCGGTACTCCTCCACCGGCTCCGGAGCCAACTACGATGCCACATCCAGAATGATTTATGGGTTTCCCCGGATCATCGGTGAATATGCGGAGAGGTGGGATTGGCTAACTATGAGAAAGATCCAAGAAACAGATTTTATTGATGAGGTAGCATTGGAAACCCTCGGACTGAAGGAGCCGGTTCACTGCCTCCTCTCCAAAGTAGGATTAGTTGAGTTCATGGGCAAGAGTGCCCCCACCTACCGGTAGTACACCTTGGAGTTCCTCTCCAAGGTGCGAGTGCACAGTTCCAGGAACGTGGAGTAATGTGACAAATACATCCGGTTTCACCTCAATAATTGGTCCATTGAGATGTACATGGCCAATATTGATTGAAGCACAGTTGAGCCAGACACACCCAACTGCATTGTTGAGGAGGATGTCCAGTTTTAGTTTACCATCACGAGGTAAATTTGGGATGCAAAGGAAAAGAGCAGCATCATCATTCATCATGCGCTTCACTTTGTGCACCGATTCCTAGAGGGAACATTGTTCTGTTAGGAAGAGCCAAAAAATGTGTCCAACCATGACATGCACTATTTATGGCACCTCAAGAGCGAGGGCACATGCTATAGGGAGTAGCTTGAGTTATGGGTTCAGTGAGCCACTGAGGCAGTGGGGAAGCAAAAGGGTAAGATATCGATGGGGAGCATAATCACCCTTATCGCTCAACACTTGCACATCGACACTCCTCTAGGCTTTCAGCATCTGGGCAAGGGTGACTCATACTGTATCACCCTACAGCGGATGAGCGGGAATTTTCACCTCATCAAGGAGTCAGATGTGCCAGGTGCATTCAACTGGCTATATGGGGTGAGGGGAGTTACCTTCATGAAGCTTCCCCAATCCCAATGAACTAAGCTGGAAATTGACACACATATTGAGGACTTGAAGATAGAGTCGGAAAAAGCTTGCAGGGAGGCTTTTTAGTGGGAGCTTCAGAACCTACCCCTGCCACCAGTCCCAACTAATAAGGATGCCCTTCCATTCACTTCGACTCAGGAACCACGCTCTCCACCTCAGCCAGAGCCCAAGCCGATACAGGAGAAGCCCATGCACAACCAGTTCCCTTGGCCTCCTCTAGAATTCTACTCCCGACTGTAGGGCATAATACAAGACCACAACCTATTCATCTCGTGGAGCTAGATGGAGATATATGAGGATATTGATAATCTCTCATACAGGGCATATGAGATGCAGTCGCACTTTGGTGGTGTCATGGGCCCTGATCCTGAGGCAGCGAGGCATAGGAGCAACATCAGAGGAATGCGGATTGGGTGGCTCAGTACAGATAGTACTACTCCAGAGATGGCAGTTCTTCATCTCAGCCTTTGATTGTGAGCTATTTCCACCCCTCCAATTTGATTTGTATTGACTTTACCCTGTTGTGTCTACATTGAGGGCAGTGTAGTGTTTTAAGTGTACGAATGGGATATTCATTAAACATGCTTTGCTCTTGGATGTTTTTGGGATGCGTTTGGATTTGATATGTTGTAGCCTTGACATTTGGATGCTTTTGCTACTTTGGATTGGAAAAACACTGAAAAATGAAAATTTTGAAAATTTGAAAGAAAAAAAATTAGGAAATAAAAAGGAAAAAAAAGAAAAAGAAAACCCGCTAAGTTGAAAACTCGAGAGGGAAATTTAGGAAACATTAGGGGCCCGGATAGGCCGAAAACCCAAAAGAATGGCCTAGGATAAAATGAGAGACTAAATGTGGGTGAGATGTAAGTCAAAGAAACATGATGTGTGGCTAGGATGAAACCTGAAAGGGCTCCTCGGCAAAATGAGAGAAAAAGAGAAAATAAAAGAAAAAGAAATTTTGTTACATTTCTACTCATTTGCCGGCTTTGGAGTCATAGGGTTGCAGTGAACATATGGATGAATTGGGTAGCCTAACATCATACGACTTCTTGGGATTGGGTGACCTAGCTGGAAAATGAAGTATGGCTAGCAATTTGTGATCCTTTGTGTGCTTCGTTTTTGGGTTGATATATTGGTATAAAGTGAAGCATGTACTTAAACCTTTGAAATTATTTGAACTTCATTTTGTGCCATTGGACTTTGGGATTATCAATTCGGGACTTAAAATTTTTTTTGTAGGCATTAGCGAATTCATAGGTTGTAGTTTTGGGTAGATTTAGAAATTGCGGTTGTGTGTAAAAAAATTCTCACTTGATCTTGAATTCTAGGATTTTATGATATTGAGAGTTTTGTGAGGTATTGATTGGGGGGATATTATCTTAGGATGTGGATATGTGATTTTCTTTGTATGCTTGAATCTTTTCTAACTCGAGGACGAGTAAGGTTCAAGTGTGGGGATATTTTATGTCCATTTTATGTGGTTACTTTGGGACTCTTTGGACTCACTTTTGTAGTCTTTTGTGCTCTAGATCCTCCATTTTTCCTGAAAATTCTCTTAGGAGAGTTAAGAGAGACTTTTGTGATCTTATGACTTTTCTAGGGAGTTTTGTGTGACAAAGAAATCATGCAAAGACTTGAAAATTTGAAGGCCCTCTTTTTAAGACTTTTGAAGACCTTTGAAGATTGGGAGAATTGAAAAAGAAATTGAAGTGGAAAGGAAGCTAGAAGAAAAGAAGAAGAAATTTGACTTGCTGTTTTTGGGCTCGTTTGCGACTCGGGAAGAATTGGTCGCGACTCGTGAAGAACGTGTGGCTATAATCATTTATTCTTTTCTTGTACTATAAATAGCACATTTTATCCATTCTTTTCACCAACTATTTTCTTCCCAATTTTGCAACTCCAAAAACCCTAGTTTCTCTAGTTTTTTCCTCTTATTTTCATCTTATATTATGTTTGAATTGTTATGGAATGGAAAGGGTTACAATAAACAAGAGGGGTGGAATGGAAAGAATGGTTGCAGCTAGATGTGAAAAAAAATAGTGAAAGAAAATAAGGAAACCTTAAGCCTTAGCTACTAATGGGCCTCAATAAACGCCTTTAATCTTATTTTGACCGTCTTTAAAAGGAAGAAGACCTGAAATATTGGGGTTTCAAACTTGAAGCCTCTTCCAAAAGGCAATTATCCAAAAAATTAACAAAATCGCCTTTGATTGATGCCTTTAATAGGCCACTCTCCACTAGTGTTAAACTAGTAACTATGGGATGATTTCCAGTAGTGATGTCCCTAATAAAGCCATCTCTAGCAATAAAATTCTTAGGGATATATACAAATGTAACCTTATGTACTTGAGTAATTGCAAATGTAGCCCTCGGATAATTATAACTACAAAATCAACTCTAACTAGTTAATGAAAGTGCAAACATAACCCTTTGGTGAGAAATCTGGTGTTAACCGTGCTTTTTTGGCATAAAATGTGCTGTTCTGGTGTAAACCCCTGCTTAAAATGACAAAAATGCCCTCGAACCCAAATCTGAATTTAGGTGGACAATTATACCCTTACCCGTCATTGGACCACTGCCGGACCACCACTGAACCGCTGTTGGACCACCGCCAGACCACCATTGCGCCACCGCCGGACCACCACCATAACATGTAGGGTTATGTCACCATATTATGAAAATTGATAGGGTTATATCAGCACATTCCTAAAACTCATAGGTTTATACCATCACATTTGTTAAAAGTGTAGGGTTGTGTAAGCATATATTATAAAAGCAAAATGTATGGTAATACACTTGGCTGGCCCAATCAGATGACCACATCATCATATACACCATTATCACATCATAACAATATCATATACACCATAAAATTCAAAATTATAACACTCTCATTCATATTAAAAACCATTATCACATATTCTAGCCTTATTTCAAAATCCATAAAAATTGAAAACTCTATATCAAAGAACACAACAAAATAACAACTACACACACAACACAAAAGACCATCCAATCATCAATTCGGACTAAACACAAGAAAAATAAACAAAATATCTTCAAAACCACTATATTCTATACCATATATACCGCATATCTCTATTCATATGACTGGAAGCAAAATAATCACATAATCAAACACAATATGGCATTAATCTAGTGAATTAAGGGAAATTTCATATGAACATACCATTTTGAAAGGTTCTCGCACCTCCACTTCAACATCCGCTCCGTCAACCTCGCCAAAGCTCTTCCTTTACTGGAATCACATTCTATAATGTTGGCAATTGGTAGAAGAGGTTGAAATGGTGGGTGCGTGCGATTGGCGTTGCTTTTGTACTTACATGACACTTTTTATAGTATGTGCTGACATAACCCAACACATTTGACAAATGTTCTGATAGAACCCTATAGGTTTTAGGAATGTGCTTATTTAACCCTATCAATTTTCATAATGTTCTAATATAACCCTACTTATTACATCGGAGGTGCAGCAGTGGTGTAGCGGCGGCCCGGTGGCGGTCCGACGGCAATTCGCCAGTGGTTCAATGGTGGTCCGCCGATGGTCCGACTACAATATTTGGGGTTTTAATGACTCTAAGGGAAATAAAGTCATTTCCTATTTTTTAGTTTTTTTATTTTTTTCTAGAAGGGAAAAATGTCTTTTCATGGAATTCCGGCTAAAAGTTACCGGAAAGGGTTATAGTATATTTTCAGTTTCACTTTTCTCAAATTCTTAATTTTAATATTAGGTTTTTTCAATTATTTTTTGACAAAGTCTTAGGAAATACTGTCTTTCTATAGGTTTTCCAGAAATACTGTCTTTCCATAGGTTAGTTTCATTAGAATTATAGAAAGTTAGGGAGTATGTAGCACATTTCTGGAAATTGTAACCTACGCACACTATATATAACCCTTCCTTTTTTCATTTTCATTTTAACCGCTTTTCGTTCGTTCTCTATCCACGCTTTCTCCTCTCTGTCAAATGCTTTCGATCTCGATTTTCTTCAAATTTTTCCATTCATTTTGCCGCTTCGTTGTTCCTCTATGTTCGTCATAGGTATTTTTCTACTTTTGAGCTTGTTTGTCATTTCATTTTAGGGTTTATATTCCTATTTTAGGGTTTTTGTTTTGGATCTGATGTTTCTTATGTGTTAGTGCAGTGGAATGATTAAGAAGAAGGATATATCCATTGAAGGTGTTACGAATGGTGAAGGTGATGTTTTTTTGTCGATTTGTTGTCGTTAATGTGTATTTTTGTTGTCAAATGTTGAATGCGTGTGCTTTATTTTGCCTTATGACCAGTTTTTTATTCTATTTGTGTGATGATGTTGGCATTTTTTCTGTTTTCCCCAATTTACAAGGTTTAGGGTTTAGGTGATCTGTTTTTAATTGTGATGCTTTGGTGTGTACTGTTTGTTGTGGCTTCCCCCCTTTTTTTGTAAAATGTAGTGAGAGATGTTTTTTGTTTTTTATTTGAATCTAATTTTGTTGTTGTTGTTAATTTCTTATGCCTACATTATTTTTAGTTGATAGGATTCATATTTGTTATAAAGGTTAAGTGTACATTGTGAATAATTATTGCTATTCTTCACTGGTTTGTGAAAGGTTGTTTAGCATTTTTTTCATCAGTATGTTCATTATCAGTTTATCTAATAAGGTTCATTATTATATCTATAATGTTAATGTTTTATTATTTGTACTTTGATCAATCTGGTTATTAATGTTGTGTTTATTAATACTATTTATTAATGATTGTGTGCTTTTGGTTTTGTGCAATTATGTGTGTGAAATCATTATGCATTAAGAATTCACCATCTGTTCCATTGGATCTTCCCAAGAAGAGAAAGAATGCAATTGATGTTGTTATTGAGGAACCAGAAACTGCTCCTATCATCACTTATAGAAGGGTTGTTTAAAAAAAGTGTGCTACACTTCTTACTGATAGGTCTGAGGTTGAGGGTAGAGTTGATGAATTTGTGGGATCTAGACCCCAGTAGAGTGAAGTTTCTGATGTGGATGTTATAGGTTTGGATGTTGGGGCTTTTAGTGATAATGTGGGGGATTCAGTTGAAGGTGTTGGTGTTGGTGGTTCTGAGGTTGCTGATCAGGGTGCTAGTGGTTTTGAGGTTGTTGATCAGAGTGATAGGGGTTCTGAATTTATTGAGGGTGCTGACATTCTTCGTGAATCTGGGCAGGTTAATAAGGTCAAGCATGTTGTGAAGAAAAGAGTTGGTAAGGGAAAGATTATTGTGGCTGAAAAGGTTGCAATTGTGAAGAGTGTTGGAAAGGAAAAGGTTGTTGATGACATAGTTGAAGCTACTCAGAAAGAGTTAAGGAAGAAAGTTGAAGTTTAGAAAGCGCAAAAAAAAGTAAGCAAAAATGTTGTCGTTCAAAAAGTTGTAGCTAAGAAAAAGAAGGTTGATGTAACTGAGAAGAAAAGATCTATTGAAGCTGAGAAGAGGACAGCGGATACAGGTGTGAGGAAGGCTATTTAAAAAACATAAAAGAAAGTTGGTGGTGATGTGGGACTGAAAAAAGTCCAGGAGGTTCAACTGGTCGTGACACTGGTGGCCAGCGGTGGAGTAAAGTAAGTTTTTCATTTTTTAATATTATGGTTTCATTATGAAACTTTTTTTAATAGTTTCTATTTTAGTTGTGATTTTTATCTTAACATTTTAAACATAGTTTTATCAGTTACTTATTATTTACATATGATGGTTATTATTTAGTTTAAAGGATTTACTGTTTATATTAAAACATTTGCTACTTATTCATGATGTTATAATCTATTGCTTTTAGTGAGTGAAGATATTATTTTATAAAGCAGTGTACTGTTTTTAAATAAGGTTAACTTTTTAATTATAATCCTTCATATTTTTTATGTGTAGTTGTTTGGAATTGTAGAGTTGAGAAGGTTTTCAAGTTTACTTGCGGACCTAGCATGAGAGTTGAGAAGGTTTTCCTTTTTCCGAGTATCAGATAGATAATGTTCTTGTTCTTGGTTTTGGTGGTTTGTTGGACCTTGGTATTCGTAAGTTGCCTCTTAAGATCGTTCCTTTTCTTATTCAAAATTTTTATCCTGGTTATTGTGTGCAACATGTTGGTGATGATAAGTACACCTTGTGTCCAGATGATGTGTTTGATGTCTTTGATTTGCCTAATTCTAATGAAGATGTTGAAATTAGTCATGCGGGCAAGGGTGAAAAACCAAATTTAGAACTGAGAGGACGATGGAAGGAAAAGTTTAAGGTTGAAGGGAAAGGAAAGATTTCTTTAGATCTAGTTATGAGGTGATGCTTGAGCTGAGAGAAAGAGGTGAGGAGTTTCAACTATGTTTTGTGTTGTACTGTTTTGGGTGCTTCCTTACTCCTACAAGAAGCAAGGCTATTTATATGACGCTTGTAAGAGTTTTTGAATATGTGAGCAGAATTAACAAGCTCAATTGGAGTGGATATGTTCTCAAAAAATTATGTGAGGGAGTGGATAGATTTAACAAGGTTTCTCTTATAAAGTTATGAGTGGTTGTATCTACTTTCTTTTATTTCAATTTTTTCATCGTGTTCTTTATCATGTTATAAAGGATTCTGTGGATGTACCCCTTCTTCAGGATTGGACTGAGGCAAAGATGAAAAGTATGTGTGAGTGGCTAAAGAAATCGGGGTATTAAGGAGTTGCGTTACTAAAGGATGTATATCCTTTGACGTATTGTGGTAGACTGTGAGCTGGTGTGTTAAAAGGTACAACTATCTTTATTGGTAGTACGAGTGGGTCTCGTAAAGCTTTTTCTCCTTGTACTCGGGTTCTACAATTTGATATTCCCATTGGGGTTTCAACGGATGAAGAGATTGCATCCCTTAAGCTGAATGTGAGAATAGTGTTTCAAGTTTTTTTATATGTTGGTTTAGTTGTCTTTTAGTATAATTAGTTGTTGTTTTATAGGCTGCTTCTGAGGCATTTGCCTTGTTTTGAAGGGGCATGGAAGTGCTTACTTCCAAATTATTAGAACGTTTGTTAGAAGCACATACAATTACCACTTTGGACATTTCTGACACTGATTCAGAGCAGCAACGTAGTTCTCAAGATTTCTTTGATGATCCTGAGATCTTGACGAAGATTGATGACTTGATGAACGATTTTGAGGGGAAAAAAGTAGCTGATTCCATGCCCAGTTTTTACCTTCACATATCTCAGTGATATGTGATTTGAAAATCTTTTGTAATAAGTTGTGGATTTAAATGCTCAAAATTTGTATGTTTTGGATGAAAACATATACTCTTTTGTTATTCTGAAGCTATCTCACTTTAGGTATGATAGGTTGGATGTTTATTTTAAAACGGTCATGGTTTATAGTGATACATGCTCGCTATAAAATGCACATTTCAAAAGTTTGTTTTTTTTCCAGTTCTTTCTCTTAAAATTCCAAAGTTAGTAGCTTATTTTTGTGCCATATTGGATTTTAGGTTAAGATATTACATGTTTGTAGTGATACATCTTAACCATAAATTGCATAATTAAGAAGTTTATCATGTTATCAACCTAATTTTAATTTTGGCAGATTTGATATTTAGGTTTTAAACATTGAGACTTTATAGTGATAGATACTCATATAATATGCACAATTCATAAGTTTACCAGTTTAGTGCACTGATTATAATACATGCAATGGCTGTTGAAAGACTACTTTTTTATCAAGAAACATTAATATTTTAGAATAAACACTATATGAATATAGTCTTAATGTGACATAAAAGGAACTTTCAGATTCTGAATTACACTTGAAATAAGTTGGTGAAGTGATTCAAATGATATGTTGTTTTGGTGTTCTGGTACCAAACTCATTTGTAGATCGTTTACCTTTCTCTAATGCACACTGGATTCTTACACGCCTTCCTTTTGTCTTTGCATACTTTGGATCAAGGATGTTTGTCGTGACAGAACTTGATACTCTGATAGCATCGTTTTGTTCTGTGGCACTTGATAATGTAGACAAGATTTGCTTAATTGTGATTGTTTCTTTACCTAGTGCATCTTCGAGAACTCCTGTAACATTTACATTGTTATCACTCTTCAAGATCAGGTTGTAGAATTTCCTTGCCATTTCATGACACCATGTAATGGTGTCCTTCAATTTTTTGTTGTTGGGTCTATGGCTTGCTTGAGGTATTTATCCAAGACTTGTTTGTTCACATTTTTTGTCCATTTTGTAGAAATGTACCGTGGGAGTGTTCAGAATATAAAATGGAGGTGCAAAAATCTAATTTAATGAAATTACAACATATATGTTTCATGTTAAAAAATCCGACTCATATAATAAAGGGTGTACAATTTGTGTTAAAACGGTAATTCTTTATACTCAAACCATAATTGTTTATGAGAAGAACAGTTTATCAAGACATGAATGTTTCTTCAAACGCCTTGCAAGAACATTTGAGCTCAACTGATACTTGTGTTTTTTTAACATTACTGATTCTATTACTGTTGGGTGCTTCTCCCAACTTACACTATATGAAAAATGACCTATTACTTCTCCCCTTTTACCTCATTTTTTTGGCCAATATTAAATAACCAAGGTAAAAAGTTATTTTACCTCGGTTATTTTTCTTTCAAAGTAAAAGATATTATTTACCTCGATTATAAACAATGTGGTATATAATTGGCTTCTTACCTCAGTCTATTGAAACAGAGGTAAATGTATTTGAAAATTGAAGTAAATAGTATGACCAACGTAGGTGCGACGTCACTTGTGTGGGTTAGATCAAGCAATAGTAGTCAATCGTGACATAACCGACTTGGCTCTCTTGATTGGTTTGATCGATTTCCAGACTAGGGCATGGGGTGACGTTGCATATGTTGGGATTTAGTTAGTAAGTTTGGTTCCATTGACCAAATTCAATCATAATACCAAAAACTTTCTCTCACTCCAAGACGCCTTTTCAAAAACAAAATCCACATTGTTGAAGGTGGGAAATAGGGCTGTTGATTGTGCTAACTCAATCAGCAAGTACGTTTTCCAATACCTAAGATTTGTAGTTTCATCTTCAATTTAGGTTCTAGGTAAGTTCAATTCATATGAGAGGATGTGTTTAACTATAGATTTATTAAATTTAGGCATTGCATTACTGTATTTGGTTGATGTTATATGTGTGTGGTAATATAATGAATGTTTTTGTTGACATATATATATATATGTATGTATATGTATATGTATATGTATGTATATGTATATGTATGTATATGTATATGTATGTATATGTATATGTATGTATATGTATATGTATATATATGTATATGTATGTATATGTATATGTATGTATATGTATATGTATGTATATATATACGATTTATATATGCATGAAAGCCATGAATTGAATGAATGTAGATGGATGTATTTTTTGCTAAGATAGGTCCCTAAAGAGTGTGTAATTATTATATTGTAGGAATGCCTATGGATAAAACTAATTGTGTTGATGAAGATCGAACAAGCGAGGGGTATCAATCTTTTGTAGCTAACTTCATTAAATGTGTATTCGCGAATGCCGCAAAGGAGAATTTGTCATATGTATATTATCCTTGCAAGAAGTTCCAGAACACCGCTATTCGTGAAGAAGCAATTGTTTTGAAGGATGACTTATTTATATACGTTTTTGATCCAACATACAAAATTTTGTTTTAGCATTGGGAAAATGTGGATGAGCATACTAGAAATGAAGTAGAGGCTAACAAAGATGATAGCATGGATGATTTGGTTGAGGAGATTGTTAAGAACTACAGTGGAAATCCTTAAAAACTTTCAGATCTACATTGACATAATGAGACACTTCTATACGATGGATTCCCTGAAGGAATGATGGTATTGAACGCTACGTTGTAGTTGATGAATGCGAAAGATAAGTATTCCTATAGTGATGTAGGGCTCTCTGGTTTGATGGAAAGTGTTGAAAGAAAGTAATCAAAGAAGAGGTTACAGCACTGCTTCAAGCTGTCATAGTAAATGAGGTCATATACCCAAAATGGCTCACCAACCCATTTATGGTAAAGAAGTCAGACGCAAGATGGAGGATGTGCATTTATTTTATGAATTTGAATAAAACGTGCCCCAAGGATTGTTATCCTCTACCAAATATTGATCAACTAGTTCAGGAAATTTAAGGGTATTAGGTGCTAGCATTTTTAGACATGTACAAGGGATATCATCAAATATTAATGAATCCGGAAGACGCGGAGAAAACGACGTTTATCACAAGCTTTGAGACTTTCTGTTACGTAAAGATGTCGTTCGGACTGAAAAAATCCAGGGGCAACATACCAGCTAGTAGTGGATAACACATTTCGTAATCAAATAGGGTGAAATGTCAAAATATATGAAGGTGGATAGCTTCCCTGCGGATTTGCAAGAAATGTTGGACATACTAAATGCCATAAAGATGAAGCTCAACCCCAAGAAGCGTGTCTTCGGGGCAGGCACATGAAAATTCTTAGGATACAAGGTGTCCTCAAAGGAAATCGAGAGCCCAACCCAAAGAAAGTTCAAGCCATAGTCAATCTTCCTCAACCGCGAACTGTCAAATAAGTACAAGTTCTAATGGAGTCACTAACAGCACTCAGCAGGTTCATCTCAAAAGCGGCGGAAAAGCATTGTCCACTATTCGAAGTTCTAAGAAAGGCCAAGAAGTTTAGCTAGAGTCAAGAATGTCAGATAACATACGATGGTTAAAAAGAAAAGCTTCTAACACTGACAACGCTGAAATCACCCACCCCTGAAGAAACGTAATACTTATATTTAGCAACTTTGCAGAATACAGTCAACTCTGTTTTGGTTCATTTTGAAGACCAAAAATAATTACCAGTCTATTACATTAGCATAATATTACATAGCGCAGAGAAAGTGTTCATGCTAGTGGAGAAACTAACCCTAGCCTTGGTATACTCAGCATAAAGACTGCGAATGTATTTCTATGCTCATCACATCGTGGTTTACACTGGTTTTCCAATCAAGAACGTCCTCAAAAATCCTGAATCATCAGGAAGATTGATGAAGTGGGCCCTGGAATTAGGCCAATTTAAGATTCAATTCCAACCACGAACAACGATCAAAGCACAGGCACTAGCAGACTTCATTGCAGAAATGACCAGTGAAGAAGCAAAAGAACCGAGCATGAATCAGAGCCCGAGGATCGATAAAGGAGAAACAAAATGAGAAGAAGTGGCATGAACATTGTTTGTTAATGGTGTGTCCAGCATAGAAGGATGTGGGGCAGGATTGTTATTTGCAAACCCAAATGGAGGCGAACACAGATACTCACTACGCTTCAATTTCTCGCTTACCAATAACGAAGAAGAATATGAGGCCTTAATCTGTGGACTAGACCTTACAATCAGATTGAAGGTTAAGAGTGATCGAGTGCCTAGTGATTCGCTAATTGTGGTCCAGCAAGTACGAGAAGACAATCAAGTACGAGAAGAACAGTTGGTGAAATACTTAAGGAAAGTTCAACAACTTATAGCCTAGCTCGAGTACTATGACATACAGCACGTACCACAAAGAAAAAATACAAAGGCAGATGCACTAAGAAAGCTAGCAGCAGCAGGGTTTGACTCTCTCAACGAACATGTAGATGTGGTGGTAGAAGTCATTCCAGTCAGAAGCACGGTGTCCACTATTATGTCGGCAGTTCAAACAGATTCAGCAAAATGGATGACACCACTAATATATTTCTTCGCCAAGGGAACATTTCCTAAAGATAAGGTGTAGACTAGGAAGTTGGAATTACGTTCTAGAAATTACACCTACGAAGATAGGACCTTGTACAAGAAGGGTTTGTTGTCTCTGTGGATAAAATACGTAGGAGCAGCCCAAGCGGAAGAAATTTTAAAAGAGGTTCATGAAGGGTGGTGTGGCACGCATCAGGGAGCAATAACGATAGCAAAGAAGATCATTCAAGCTGGATACTACTGGCCGGCTATGTTCAATTACGCGCACACCTTTGTACTTAAATGCTGAAGTTGCCAAATAAATACTTCGTTGTCGCATAAGCCACAAGAACCTTTGACGGGAATATAATAAGCGTGGCTATTTGATAAATGGGGGATTTACTTAGTTGGACCATTCCCAAGAGGCAAAAGCAACACCAGATTCCTAGTTGGTAAAATCGACTACTTTACAAAGTTGGTGGAGGTGAAACCACTAGGGCGAGTCACGGTTGAAGCCACTAGGAAATTCATGTGGCAAAACATAGTATGTCGCTTTGGGGTGCTCCATACCATTGTAATGGATAATGGTACACAATTCACAAGCAGTATATTCACAGATTGGTGTTCCAAGCTTGGAATTCTCCAGAAGTTCACTTTTGTAGCACACCCTCAAGCCAATAGCCAAGTAGAGGTAACGAGCAGGATTATCGTTCAAGGAATCTAGAAGCAGCTAGAAGGAAAGCGAATTGGATGGGTAGATGATATCAAATACCTTATGGTCGTATAGAACAACTGTTCAAGAACCAACAGGGAAAACATTGTATAGTCTGGTTTACAGCCGTGAAGCAGTTATACCAGTGGAAATTGGCATTGCAAGCCTTTGAGTATTTGATTACAAGGATAAAGACAACCCAAACCTGATAAGGTTGGAACTGGATAAACTGGAAGAGAAAAGGGATCTGGAAGTGGTCACAGAAGCTAAGTATAAGGAAAGGATGGCGAGATCTTACAATCAGAAAGTGAATGAAACATGATTTCAGATGGGCAACCTAGTGCTAAGAAAGAATCAAGCTAGTCTAGCAGAGGAGCAAGGAAAGTCATGCCCAAAGTTGGAAGGACCCTGCAAGTCACAAAAGCTCACAAGTTCAATAGCTACGAGTTAGAAAGGCTAGATGGCACTAGTGTTCCGAACACGTCGCATGTGATCAACTTAAGGAAGTTTTATGTCTAAGATTTGAAGAAGGTAGCGAACATCCACCTGTATAGATGCCAGGATATTATCCTTGGTTACTTTTCTTCCATTGTTTCCGACTTAACATTATTGCAGAAATATATTATTAATACAAAAAACCACTTTGCTGGACCACGATCACACTTATTATTCTTTAATTTTACATGATAGAAAATATCTCATGGCAACATGTTACAATCAAAACACCCATATTTTTCAAAACAAGTAGTTTGGCAAACACCAAGTCACAGATTTTACACAATTAATGATACTTGCAAGCTTTGGATCTTGCAACTTCGCAAATCAAACAATTGCAAGCCATAGATTTTTCACTGCAAGCGATCAGTGCAAGCTTTGGATCTTGCAACTTCGTAAATAAAACAATTGCAAGCTATAGATCTTACATAGCTTGTGATCCTTGCAAGCTTTAGATCTTTTAACTTTGCCATATACATAACCGCAAGCTATAGATCTTGCTATTAGGCAAGCATGCCTCTAATAAAGCGACAAAAGCAAGCAATAGATCTTGCATCTTTGCACATTACAAACTCCAAACAAAGCAAGCGATAAAACTTGCTACAAAATAGATATGACTACAAAACTGCGACTAAAGTAGGTCATACATCTGCCTGCTTCACAACATCTGGCTCCTCCAGCAAAAATGCACAAAATTAAAGAGGACATATGATAACTAATTCATCAACAATGAAGATGAAAATTTTTCGAATTCATAGAAAAGTTTATTAAAACATTACAAGGAAGGATAAGTGATTCACAAAAACTATGTATGCCTCGAGGCTCGTGAAGATCCAGAATATGATGATCCACCACATCGGTGGCCATGCTCAGCTTCGCGATGAGAATGCTCAGCCCTATGTCGATTCTCCTCATAGGTCTCTTCTTCACTAACCAAGTTCTCGTAACACCATTTCATGTGGAAATAGGTGGCTGGCGTATGAAACCTCTTTGCTCTATGTGCTCGAGATGTTTAGCATAGTACAGCTTGAAGTCAGTGATGGGGCTAAACTCCTCGTGATCCAATTGCATACTCATAACATTCACGGTTTCTTCATACATTTTCATCTCAGCTCTTAAATCCTATATTTCCTTTTCTGGGGATCGGATATGTGACCAAATAGACTCGGATATGTTAATCCTCTGACCACCAACTTCCATTGTAATATCTCCACGACCAGTAGCCCTTCGAGATGATGAAAGGAGAGCCTAGAGTTTGTCTTTATATTCAACACAAGCTTGCTCAAGTTGATGCACGTATCTATCAAGTTGGTTGCACTCAGTGTGAAGCTCCTTATTGTCACCTCGTAGCTGTGTGTTTATAGCGAACTACTCATCGAACTTTGCCTGCCAACCAAGAGCAGAAGTTGATAAGTGATCACACTCATCTTGCTTTTTCTCCAACATACCTAGAAAATCATCAATACAGTTACATTGTTTATCTATGATCAACATCTTCTGATAGGCCTTGCGAGTCTTACTCGTGCCATAATCTCTAGCCTCTACTTGTTGGCAAAGTATCTTTGCCATATTCAACTATTGTTGATGAATAAGACTGTTCTGCTAGTCTAAAATCCTACGTAAATTGTGCATAGCATCCTAGTTATCCTTCACAGTCGTATTCCACTTCTTTTCATGATTGCTGA
The DNA here is from genome assembly GCA_037428765.1 of Rubia yunnanensis. Lineage (NCBI taxonomy): Eukaryota > Viridiplantae > Streptophyta > Magnoliopsida > Gentianales > Rubiaceae > Rubia > Rubia yunnanensis. Next base: position 79,038,052 of record CM075065.1, read on the forward strand.
CACCCTGTAGCATATGCTTCAAACGTATACCTAAATATAACGCCCACTCTTGAACACGGACAGGGAGATTAAGCGATCGTAAGTACTTTCCAGCATATTAAAGATTAACTAAACCACGAAAAATGTCCTTCCTAAGAGCATCAATAATGAGCTTACTATAAGGAAAAATTTTTGGTGAAGAAGGAGATGAAGACGAAATGGGAAGTTTCCACCCAATGCATAAAGGAAGCAATTACATACATGAAAATAGTTCAGAAGAAACAACCTCTTCACACTCTTCGGTGAAGGATTGGGTAGCAAGAAGCAAGCTAATAGGCTCTCAAAGAGGATTATTATATCCCATAAATTCAAGGATTTTCAAGAATTTATAATCAACCAAAATATTGAAGCCTTGCACATAAGTAAGGGCGATGAGAAAGCATAGAATAGAGAAAATAGGCCAACTTTCATACTTAAGTCACACAAATGGTACAGAAACATATCAAAATATTGTTTTGGGGTTACAATCCAAAATCCAAAAAGCAAAATACGTTAAGAATCAACTAACTTTGGAGTTGGAGTTAAGTGTAGGCTGAACAACAATTGTAGCAGCATTTTAGCTTGGCGGCTAGATGGGAGTTTCAGTGATTGCATTAACCTCACTAGCCACATTGGCATCGGGGTTAGAAGGGGGAACATCAGTATAAGGTATGAATGGAAGATCTTTGAAGTAATCTAATTCACACTCCTTCAGCTCAGCCACAAAAGGAAGACTTGGAAGGCTAGCAAGATGTAAGAGCATACATTATAGATGTCCCCCGTCAGCAATCTTTTGGATAAAGGCTTTTCTAAGATTCGCCCTCTTCTTATTCCAGGGTAGCGGTACACTTCTTAATAGAAGGAAAACTTTTAAGATCACAAGTGGGATTCCACTCGTGATGGTTCTTCAAAGCCTCGCAATATCCAAAGGTGCGAGCATCTTTGGAAATATCTTCAAAACATTCATAGAATGATTTGGTCTTGCAGAGTCGATCTATTAGCACTTGGGGGTATTGAGGTGATACAAGCTCATTGGTGTGCATTTCCTTTAACTCAGAACGAAGTTGAGTCACCTCCACCCTTGTGAGCCTATCACACTCCTCAGCAGAGCTCGCTTTCTCCTCAGCAGCCTTCGGCCTCTCCTCAGTGGCCTTAAGCAAACTCTCTTGCACATTTTATTTCATATTCTTTGTACTTATCCAATGAGGACTCATCAATCGGAGAACACTTGGACTTCCGCTCACTTGCAATTTGAAGGCCTTTACCCAACTTATAAGGAAACAGCACACGGGTCAAAGCTATTCAGCATTTTACAAATAAAAAAGAAAGACATAAGGAAGGCTATTAAAGTTTGGTTGCAGACTTAGCATGGCCAGTGTGTCAGGTAAATAAAGATGGGAAAGGATATCAGAAATCATCTCCTCCGCTAATGGATTATGAATTTGCAGCACAATCTGTGAACATGTTTGGTTAGCAAACCCCTTTTTCAAGGGGGGAACAGAATGTCCTGAAGGCCCACTACCCCTACCCCTCTTATATTTATTCTCCACATTATCAGGGTAATGACCACTTGTCTCCCTTCCCTTGATACCTTTACCCTTATCACTAGGGCCCGTAGTGTTCGAACCCTTAGGCGCGGTGTTACTCCTAGCCGCATTATCGGCCTGTACAACAGCCTTGTTTACCTCCTCATTTTTTCCTTCAAAGAGCGATGGGTCAACCTCAACTTTAGATAGGTCTATATTTGAAACAAAATGAACATAATAGATCAAAACTAACACACACAAAAAATACAAAGAATAATAGTTGGTTAAAATATGAAAGAGTACAGATTGAACACATCAATACAAAAGCAAACAAAACACCTTCTGCATCTGATTCAGCGTGGCAAAGATGTTGTGTATGCACATAAAGCATGCCCATGGTCTCTGTCTCTTTAATAAAATGGACACTCAGACCAAGAAGTGACCTGGTTGTCGTTAACACACGAGTCAAAGGGCTCACGGGTGAAAGATAGAGATTTATATTCTGCACCCGCTCATACCGCCAAGCTATCAAAGGGTAGTAAGTGGCAAGTCCTGAGTTTTTCCACAAGGATGCTAGGGCTCAAGTACTAGTTAGAAACACAACCTTGTGCGGATCTTCAATCTGCGTGAGTGAAAGGAATATTTAGTAATGCAAACATGCAAAAGGGGGGGCTTTGTTTTCTTCAACTAATAAATACAAAGCATGAAAGTGAAATAAAAAAAACAACTATATAAACAGGAACTTAGGGTATTTGCGTAACATGTTTGACAAATGACTTCTATTCTTCATTCATTCGCATATGAACTTATAAACCCATCTTATGCTCATGTTACACGGTGTGGAGATAACCGGTATTTCCCTATATCTATCACATGTGGTACTTAGCACAATGCCCATATCTCATCATCTCCATAATTTTAGGCAATGCACTCTAGTCCTATGACGTCGCAAACCATTCCCTAATCACTCACTCCCAAGGTCAACGCACCCCCTCTTAGAGGAACAATGCCCGCCTAAAAGGGCATTGCCTCACGTAGGTCACAACCATTTGATATGAATCCCTAGGCCTAAAGAGGCAAAGGAAAAGACACCTTCTTATGACTCTAGAGTCAACACAACTCTAGACGCTACACACAACACGCTAAATATCGGGGAAGCTAGGGACTATTCCCCCACTGGCATTTTTTGAATTGACCGGCTCACATTTTATTTACAACAAGCACAGCTATCCAATCAGAATCATGGTATAACACATATAAGGATTTTCTCTCAAAGGACATGAATGCACTCATATCCCCGGTGTTCTATACCTACTTAACAAATCCAACACTTCCCAAGATCGCAATGAAGACTAGCACGATTTTATACTACCACACATACATGAGTGCATCATCATAATGACATAGCATAAATCATAATTCTTAGAAAACACAAGTTCAAGCACAAATATTCATAAGCATTAGGATAGGGAAATCTAAATTTCAAGAAGAAATCATCAAGGCATGAATACAAATATCCCTAAGCTACTAAGCTATTCTACAAAGGTTAGATCCATGGAAAATATTAGGTTAGATGCCATGGATCTAGAAAATAAGATGAAAGGAAAAAAAGAAAGGAAAAGAAGAGGGAAGGAGAAGGAGAAGAAGAACTCTACTCTTCATTCTCTCTAAACTAGAGAGAGAAACCACTCTACATTATGCTTACTTATCTACTTCCTAATCTACCTCCTCATGGTTTAGTAGAAGACTAAGGTTCATATATAGTAGTAGGAGATTGCGCCTAAAAATAGGCCCAAAATAGGCCAAAAATAGAAAAATCCTAGGTCAACCGCCAAGGCTTCAAGGACCGGCACAGATGTCACACTCCGTGAAGCATTCAAGCACAGAGTGTAGGATATGGCGTGGACCGTGAAGCATTCATAGCTACAGTATGTGAGATCTGGCGCAATCCGTGAAGCTTCTCTCGTGCCATGGTTCGTGAAGACTTTCACGGACTGTGATTAGTACATGGATTTTGCTCAAAAAATATCACGGTCCGTGAAGGTTTTCACGGATGGAAAATAGTACATGGTCTTGCTCAAGAATTTCTTCACGGTCCGTGAAGGTTTTCACGGCCCCACACCATACTTAGCCAAGTCTTTAATTCTTCATCTCCAAGCTTCATGGCACGGTGCTTTTGTCACGGCCCTATGCCTTTGCCTCGTGAAGGTCTCGTGTAGGTCTTCACGAATCCCCTAGAACTCTTGTGTAGTGTTGGTCATGTGCTTTGTCACAGGTCGCTGATGCTTTACCATGTGTGATCTGTGAAGTGCCGCCGGTGCTTCGTCGACTGAACATCTTTTGCTTGATATGGGTGAACCATTAGTCTGAATCGGGAGTTCCAGAGTTGATTTTGTAGTACTCAAGAAGAAAAACCCAATGGAACCAACCTTGATAAGACGTTTTGAACTTCAAAGACACCTACCTTTTACTTCAATCTCTTTCTACCACACATTGATGTTCATGAACTTCATCTTCTACCATTATAATGTGAATGGCCTTTGCCTCTTCTACCGTCTTTGCAAACTACCTTCAATGTTCTACCACCTTTACGAACGGCCTTCACATAGAATGTAACCAAAAAGTACCCACGGGTGCCTACTAAAGATGATCACAAGGAAGATCAAGGAGTTTGTGAATACAAGATGTCCATTAGTACCAATTAAGTCTACAAAATGTGGGATTTAGACAAGAAAATAAAACGTGGCCATCTAAACCCCTTGTCACGTAAACTCAACTAATACTATAAATTCACCAACTATAATCAACTAAAACTATGTCAAATGTATTGGTTAAAGCATACATAATGGTACAGATCATGAAGCTTAGACTTAGGAACTTTGAAGTTTCAAAAAGGTACAACAGCTTCAGGACCTTGTTTTGCTTTTATAAAAAATTATATTGTACGCCAATTACCAAGGAAATCTCTTCCAAGCTCAACCCCAGAAATCATAGGATAAAAAGTAAATTTTCCTACAGTATTTTTCATATTTCAGAGGTGATAGAAGTTGGAAACAACTCACGAGTGAAATGAATGTTTTCTTTTTCACACAATCAAAGAAATCCCATTATGATAGTGATGCCTTTGGGATGAAATTGGGACAATGCAACCTTTTACGAACATAGGAGTTCAATCATAGGTGCAGGAAGAGGGAAATAAAGGCCAAAGTTTAGGTATGCGAAATAACAAGAAATGTAGCCAGGTAGAGGAGTGCGAAGGAACTCAGAATTTGCAAGCGAATGAAGCTTAAAAGAAGTGAGAAAAGGGAAATAATTCTTTAAATTATTTACAAATGAACCAATCAGAATACTGGGTATGGTGGAGCATCCGGCAGTATGATGGAAATCCTCGTCAGAAGAAGCATCTTCGACGGGGGACTTAGCACGGTTAGAGGAAGACGTATGATCCTAGATTTGAAAGTAAAAACTGTAATTAGGGTCAAACAATACGGACACAAGTTTTAAAGAACAAAATTTCACAGAAAATAGGTCGGAGAAGATGACTGGAAAATAGTTGGACACACCCAACCAAATTGCTACAAAATAAGGAACAACTACAACATATCAAATCTAGAATATAATGTAAAGGAATTGGAAATTAAATTCAGAACAGAACTTACTTTTAAAGAGGATGACAAAAAGTGATACGTAGGAAACTTAGGGATGCTTAGAGAGGATGAAAGCTCGATTAACAAAGAAGATGAACTGAAACGAAAGAAAGAAAATGTGCTGAAATATCATAAATAAATGGCAAGATTGAGGAACACAACTAGTTTAGAGAAACACAATGATGATAATCTGACACAAAAAGCAAAGTACCTTTTGCTTATATCGAGATAGCGGTGGTAAATGAAAAGACAGCACACTGATTGAGGAGTTTAAAATTCAAATATTCAAATTTGAAGAAAGATCGAGGATTGAGATAAAGCCATAATAATGTCACTTCGCAATGATGACGAACGCAGTATTAAATGACAAACAGCCTGTGAACGAGCAACATCTGTTAGCATTTAAACCGCAAAGCCACGCCATTACTCCATTTCTTTTAGTCTTCATAGCTAGGGGGCTTATGGTGTATATATGGCCCAGCAATAAAGAGGTTGATGGCCGCTAGGCCCAGCCCAATACTATCCCACAATGAAAGGAACATGTTTCATTCCAAGGAAAGGATCAGCTAGATGCGGAGCTTTTGTTCATGGTGGAATATGTGGGCCGAGATATACAAAATAAGAAATGAACATGAAGGTCACAAACGTAGAATGTGGTGATCGTGATATACCCATGAGCTAAAACCCTAAAAGCAAGGAACTGCAACTATGATTAGCCTATAAAGACAACAAGTTCTTGACAAGCTAAGGTAAGTGCAACTATCTCTAGAAGTTCCAGTTCTAGCAAGAGAAGATTGACTTCATCGTCAGAGCCTTTCTCCCAAAATCATTTTTGGGATAGGTTTACAGGTGGGAAGATTCGTGGAGAGGACAACCAACTTGCTTGAGCGGTTTACCACATCCCTAGTTAAAAAATAAATCTAAGAAGTTATCTCCAGAAACTCAAATTGCAACACTTGTAAATACATACATCGCCCGTAACTACCGTTCAATATCATTACCGTCAATAAACTGCCCAAATTTTACTATCAAATATAATGGCAAATCACAATGAAAAAACATACCCATGGTTGTGAGTCGAGAGTAGCTGAGAGATCATTGGCGGTGGCGGTGGCGGTGCACTGAGATGCGATTACAGAGAGAACGACTGAACAATGGTAGTCTATTTCCCGAAAGATCCTCGGTGAGGCTGCACGACATCCATTTTCCAAAACTCGGAAGAAAATAATGCTGAGAGATTGTTCAAAACACAAAGAAAGAAGGATCATGATGAAACTTGGTCGTTTCAAAAGTAGGAGACGGGTCGTTGCAAAGAAGGAGACGGTGGTGAGTTTTGGGAGGTCAGAATAGGGTTTTAGTATTTAGACTAAATTGTTTTTTTAGTCCCCTACAAAGTATCTTATACCATGTTTTGGTCCCCATTTGCAAATCAACCCTTAAACGGTACCCAACAAACTCAAAACAATTTGTTTGGTCCCCAAATGTGGTTTTCAGGCAAGACTAAGTGGTTTTCCGACATAGCCAGGGGTATAATGGTAATTTTACTAATTAAAAAACAATTTCAATCAAAGTTTTCTAAATTTATTTTTTTTAGAAGTAAGAATCATCAAAGATCGAAGTTTTGAGCCTTTTTCCACCTTCTTCAGCCTTCATAAAATAAGAATCATCAAAACCTCGATTTTCGCCTTCTTCCACTGCCGCCGCCACCTTTTTCCACCGCGGAAGCCTTCCTCCGCCAACGCTACCACCAGAGGCATCACCAACATATTCCCCACCACCAGCAGATGGGCCGAGCGACTCTTCTCTGACTTCCAATTCCTCACATCCACTCACACCGCAACTACCACTGGCCCTCCAGAGAACCACAATTTTGCTGCCTCCGAACCTCTGTTCACGCATCCGACAGCGGCGGCTTCATAGCCTTAGCTTCTTAAGCTCGTCGAATTCCATCCCCGAGAAATTATACTCCGCACCAAGGATTCGTATAAGTCAATAGGCATTTTGACGCTCCGATCGGAGTGAGCTGAGTCGGAATACGACACCACAATCACTGAAGTTCCATTAGATAAGACGGCAGTGGTGGCGACAGAGGTGGTGGCAGCACTAGGCAGAAAACGAGCGAAGAAGACGTCCACCTTTTCTTTTTCTTTTTTGTTTATTTAAACTCAAGGGTATAATGGTCATTTTGCATATTTTGACCAATTTTACCGTTGACTTTCTCTGAAAACCACCTTTGGGGACCAAAAAAATTATTTTGAATTTGTTGGGTACCGTCTAAGGGTTGATTTGCAAATGGGGGTCCAAAATATGGTATAAGATACTTTGTAAGGGACTAAAAAAATAATTTAGCCTAGCATTTGTATAAGATATTTTAATGTGGAGATTTAAGAGCATAGGCAATGGTGGTTTCTTAATTTTAATAAATCACTTAAGAAATCATGCAAACTCACAGTGGTGGTTTTTTTAAGTGGTTTCTTATTAAGAAACGATTGGTTTCTTACTAAGAAGCCACTAAAAAAACCACTTTCTCTCATTTGGTGGGACCTCTTGACACACTAATTTTATAAATATGCTTTTGTTTTCTTAATTTTCTGTCTATAATAGCATTTGGAAGTTCAAAATAAATTTCAAAAAATTATTTTGATAAAGAAAACAAAATATAATACATTCAAAAAAGAAAAAAAAGAAAAATTTAATATTTTTGCAAAAAAACGAAATTAAATTTAAAAAAATGTATTATTAAATTTTACATTCAATTTATTTTGGGTGGACAAATTTATTTAAATTGAATATTAATGTTAAAATTAATGAGTATGACAGAGAATTCAAGTGAGGTACATGAATAGTAGAGAGTGTGGTTTCTTACCATTGTGGAGGAAAAATGAGGTTGTTTCTTAGGGTGAGGTGGAAGAAAGAGATTGGGAGAAATAATATATTTAATTGTTAAGAAATCACAAGTGGTTTCTACAATTGCACTTGGTCTAATCTATGAGATGGTGGAGATTCAACATCGTAGCAGTTATTATTTGTCTCGCAAAAGAGCTGCTATAATGTTCATAAGGTTATGACTTATTACTGCCTAAATTATTATTTTTATTTCAATATTTGCTCAAGAGGATTACTAATTTCATAAGTTTGAGATTTTCTATACACCGTAGCAGTTATGTTTTATTTTTAAAAATAGATGCTACAATGTCCCAAAGGTTGCGACCTATTACTACCTAAATTCTTTTTTTTGGATTTATTCACATACCCGAGAGAACTACTACATAAAAATCTCTGAGATTTTCGAACACCGTAGCAGATATTATTTGTTTCACAAAAGAGCTGCTACAATATTCATAAGGTTTTGACCTATTACTACCTAAATTCTCTTTTTTCTGATTTGAATACATGCCCGAGAGCAAATTAGGCTTGAGATTTTCTAACACTGTAGCAGCTATTTATTCTTTTAAAAAAGAGCTACTACAATGTTTCAAAGGTTGCAACATGTTACTACCTCAATTCAAAAAATAATTATAACAAAATCATCTAACATATAAGCAATGGTGAATATATGTATACACATATAACAAAATCATCTAACATATAAGCAATGGTGAATATATGTATACACATATAACAAAATCATCTAACATATAAACATTTCACAACAATCATTGATACATTTATTATATTTTAGCAGCTGCTTAGATCTGCTTTAAATGGGGTATATTTATTATTTTTTGGACCCGATAGCACACTTGGAAAAACAATTCAGGCGGTGAATCACAAAATTGAAGACACCAAAATGCAATGAATTAAGAGATTATTGCGTGTTCAAAATTTGGGTTACAATGGGTGTACATAAGCGCCTCCAACTTATTTGTGAAAAATTACATTATGGCCTAAAGTTTTGTTAAGACATTATCCTTCCCTCCAAAATACAGGCTTTTTGTTATTGGGGCATAAATATAGAATAGAAATAAATGATTTTTGGGTAAAATTTTGGATAGCGCTATTATGTGTTCTAGAGTGACTTAGAGTTGATTAATTAGAAGTAAGAAAAGAATATTGGAAAAGATTACAGATATGTTCTTGTGCATGAAAACGAAATTGAAAAATACAATGATTGTGTATAGGGTAGCATCATGTTCTAGCGAATTTCAATTTGGAGTTAGGAGTAAAGTTTTGACTTTTTGCTCCTAGATCCCTTCAAGAAACTTGGAGTTGTCGAATCACAAAATTGGTGACACCAAAATGCAATTCAATAATATACGAGTGCGACTTTAAAATTTGGGCATATATGGGTGAACAAAAGAAAGTCAACATTGGAAAATTACACTATGACCCAATTGTATTACCCTATAATTGATTGCTCCAAAATACATGATTTTTGTTATTCTAGCATAAATATAGAAATATTAAATAGGTTGAGTTTAGTGAAATGTTGGAAAGCGCTAGTACATGTTCTAGAGTAACTTAGAGTTGGTTACTTGTAAGTAAGAAAGGAAAATTGGAAAAGATTACATATATGTTCTTATGCATGATTATTGATAAAGACTATGTTACAGACTTGGAAAATACAATGAGGGTGTATAGGGTAGCATCACGTTTGAGCGGATTTCAATTTGAAGTTATGAGTAAAGTTGTTACTTTTTGCATCCCTCCAAGAAAGTTGGAGTTATCGAATCACAAAATTGGCGACACCAAACTGCAATTAAATAGTATATGATTGGGAATTTGCAATTTGGCCATGTATGGGTGAACGAAAGGGTCTTGAAAGTCAACGTTGAATACTTCTACACAATCTCAGAAAGTTACACTATGGCCCAAAATTGTGTTACCCTATTATCCGTTGCTCCAAAATACATGAATTTTGTTATTCTTCCCTAAGTATAGATGTATTAAATATATAATTTTTTGGTAAAATATTGTAAAGTGCTAGTACATTTTTTAGAGTAACTCATATCAAAAACCTTTTTTTCCTATTCTAACTTGTAAATGTTGGGAAATTTTCTAAGTAACGAGCACTGATGCGATTACCGGTGCCATTTTTCATAATTTAAACAATGTAATTTACCTATAAGTAATCTTTACAAATGAAATTGATTGTTGTATTTTACATCTCTATAGGAATGAAAATGGTAGGAAGGTCGAGCGCAAACCATCTATAAATTTTTGCCAATATTAAAGGTTTTTATATGAGTTATGTCGCAGTTATTATTGTAAAATCTGCTACAAAATGTAGTTATCTATCACATCAACACTTAATGCTAGAGAATGAAGCAGCTATTTTCTAATAGCAGGTGCTTTTCTTTCCCGCCATAAGTAATATAGTAGCGGTTATATAGAAAATAGTTGCTATGATTTTTTGTCAATACTAAAAAACTAAATCTAGAAGTGGTTATTTAATAAATAGCTGCTATAATAATTGTAATTGTAGCGGTCTTTAAATTAACAACTCCAAAGAAAAAATAATAGCTGCTACAAAAATTTGTAGCAGCGGTTTTCTATACTATCTGCTACATACCGCTGCTTGGGTAGAGGGTGTTCTAGTAGTGTCTTGAAGTGTTCATGCTTGTAGTCCATCAAAGCATTCATTCATGTCAATTTCAGCTAAGTTTGGCAGATGTTCATACACTACTGTAAGTTCAAATAAAACATTAGAGTTTTAGATCGAAACATTTGATGTATAATTTAAATTATAAAGGTTATACGTTACTCATTCCTAATGTCAGTTAACTTTTGTTTTCGTTTTTTCTTCTCTGATCTACAACTCTTAAACATGTTCAGTATAAACATTACAACTTTATATTGAAAAATTAACATTAAATCATAAAACAATAACATTTTGATGGAATTTGAAATGTTAACATGTACTGAGACATCGTATTTCATTAAAAAAACTTCATATTTGATCAAAAAAGGTAGTACGTATGATTTAAAAGGTATCATTGTGGATATGGAACGTTCAATTTTAAATGAATCTAATAGTGGATCGAAAGGGTGAGAAATTTGTTTATGATAGCAACAACAAAAATATGTTCTTCGATTTCATGAACGAAAAAAATTCATATTTAATCAACATAATTGTGGTGCGTATGATTTAAAAGGTTTCATTGCGAGTGTGAAATGTTCAATTTTTAAAGAATCCAATAGTGGAACGAAAGGGAGACGAATTTGTGGGCGTTCAGACCTTTAAAAGGTATGATAGAAGCAACACCAAGATATTCTTCAATTTCTTCTTCAATTCAGATAGTTACAATCATGTTAACCATAAGACTCAATCATATCAATAAAACGTTAGGATTATATTGCAATGCAAAACTGAAATCGTAAACAAAATTAGAATTAAATCGATAAAATATCAAGCTTATCAGTTTTTGATGAACCGTACAATTTTTCCCTCTCCTCCATAGTTCATTATGTTGCAATTTGGCACAGAACCAGCGGTGATCTGTTACGTTTTCCGGTGATCTATGGTGCCAATGTGGCCGGATTGAATTTTGAGATCTGAAGACGATATAATTGTAGATTGCGATGGAGAATAGTAGATGTAGAAGGGTAATAATGTGTGATTGTATTCATGATCTCAAGGTACATTATATAGTGGTACAAAAGACTTGTACGAACTATGAAAAGAAAATAGAATCTAATTACAATTACAAGTAATATCTATATTCCTTAATACTCCTCCTCAAGTTGGAGCATGGGGATCAGAACTGCCCAACTTACCAAGTAGTGAATGAAATTGGTTTCATCTGAGAGCTTTGGTAAACAAGTCTGCAGGTTGATCATAAGTGCGGATATGATGATTAACAACAATACCAGATTGCATAAGATCCCGGAAAAAATGACAATCAACTTCAATTTGCATCTTACGTTCATGGAATACCGGATTTGCCACAATATTAAGAGCATATTGAATGTCACAAAACAATCGCATTGGAGTAGTATGGGGAACCCCTAAGTCCTTAAGTAAAGACTTAAGCCTTAAAAATTCACAATGGGTAATAGCCATAGCACGATACTCTGCTTAAGCAGAAGACCGAGAACCTGTAGGTTTCTTCTTAGTCTTCCAAGAAATTGGAGAATCACCAATTATCACAAAATATCTGGAAAGAGAATGCCAGGAAATGGGGCATGCAGCCCAATGAGAATCACGGTAAGCATTCAATTGTAACGCACTACGGGAAGAGAGAAATAAACCTTGACGAGGATGACTGTTCAGGTAATGCAAAATGTGAATTGCAGCTTGCCAATGAGGAACACAAGAAGACTCCATAAATTGTGCAAGTGTATGAACGGAATATCTAAGCTCAAGACGTGTAATGTTGAGGTATATCAGGCGTCCAACCCGGCCCCAGTATTGCTCAGGATCATGGTAATGCGGACCTTTAACACGCGCCAAATCGTGTTGTTTCTCCATCAGAAAATTAGTCAGTTTAGAAGCTGATAAACCTGTTTCAGATGAAATTTCCAAGGCATATTTCTGTTGTAAAAGAAACAACGCATCTGATCTTCAAGCAATTTCTATAACCAAGAAATACTTAAGCAGACCAAGATCCTTTATGTGAAAACAAGAGCTCAAATATTTATTGAATTTAGAGATAAGCGATGAAGAACTACCAGCAATAACCAAATTATCCACATAAACAAGCACATGCAAAGAAATCGAACCATGGGAAAACACAAATAGAGAGTAATCTGCTTTACTCTGAACAAATCCAAATAAGCATAAAGCCTGAGCCAACTTTGCAAACCAGTAGCGAGGAGCCTGTCAAAGACCATAAATAGATTTCTAAAGGCGACATACCTGTCCAGGGGGCGCAGGATATCCAGGGGGAGGTCGCATGAAGACCTCTTTATACAGATCACCATGTAGAAAAGCATTATACACATCCATTTAATATAGTTCCCAACCACGAATGACTGCAACAGATAAGAATAGATGAACCAAACTCATCTTTGCAAAAGGAGCAAATGTCTCAGTATAGTCAATCCTTTCAATCTGACGATTCCCAAGAACCACCAGGTGAGCTTTGTGACATTCTATGGTACCATCGAACTTAAAATTTGTACGGTAAATACATTTGCAACCAATTGTTGTCTTATCTAGAGGTAGAGAAGCCATCGTCCATGTCTGATTGCGCTCAAGAGCATTAATCTCATCACCCCTAGTATTACGCCAATGAGCATGCTTCAACGCCTCATAATAAGTGGTGGGATTTGAACTAGAAGTTACTATCCTCATAACATGAGGATAGTAATGGGGCATGAGTGACCGTTGCAGTGGGGAATGTGGGTTTCTTCATGAATAATAGCACAGAAATGATCATCACAGACATATTCATCCAAGTAATGAAGAGGGAAATGATCGCAGACACTCTATCGGGAAGGAGATAGCTCGAAGGCAGGAGGCTACACCAGAGTAACGACCAAGGCAGGATGCAGACAACAGAGTCTGAAGCAAGAGATGCCACATCAGGCGGTGGAGCAGATATTGGGTCGGTATCCGACGGCGTGTAATACGCGTGGTCGATGGAAGCCATTGGCTCATGAATCGCGTGCTTCATAAGCGATAGCGTTGGCTCGGGTTGGGCATCGTCGGACTGATCGATTACAAGAGGTGGCCAGTGATCGAAGTTCGGCGGTGTGTCCGGCTGCAAAGGCGGAGCAGCGACCGGGGTTAGTTAAGGCTCCGGTGGTGGTGGTGATGCCTGCAGTTAGGTGGTGGCACCGCTGGGATGCACGGATAAGGCCAAAGTCGAACGGGCTGCATACGAGAACTGGTCATCAAAAAAAATCAACATCCTAATTGTTGAAGAAAGTGCGGGACTCCAAATTATAGAAGCGATTGCCTTTCTTTTTGCCAGGGTATCCAAAAAAATAAGCATTGACGACTTCTTGGTGCAAAATTGTCACAGAATCTGGGGATGTAAGCAACAAAACACAAGCATCCAAAAACCTTCTAAGGCTTGTAGTTTGGAACTTGTCCATACAACATCTCAAATGGAGTACGACCATTGAGATATTTTTTCGGTGTCTGGTTAATTAAATAAGCCGTAGTAAGAACACATTTTCCCTAAAAATCAAGTGGCATATTAGCTTGAATACGCAAGGCACGTACCACATTTAACAAATGACGATGCTTGTGTTCAACACGACCATTCTGATGTGGTGTATCAACCATAGATATCTCAAAAATTATCCCAGGTTCAGCAAAGTATGATCTCAAAGGTAGAAACTCAGTACAATCATCAGCCTAGATGCGCAAAATGAAGCAGCCAAACTAGTTCTTGATCAAAGCACAAAACTCCACAAATCTAGAAGCTGCATCTGACTTAGCAACTCATAAATAAACCCAAACAGCTTGGTAATAATCATTAAAATTTTTTAAAAAATGAAATATACCACCAGAAGATGGTGTCTCGTAAGGACCCCAAACATCACAATGTATTAATTCAAACAATGAAGTAGCATTTGAAGAACTCAAAGGAAAACTATGTCGAGTCTATTTTGCTCTTTAACACACATAGCAGGGAACAAAAGTATTATATTTGCCAAAATAGATAGAAGAAACAGAAGAAACCACCATAGAGAATGGATGTCGAAGAAGCTGATGCCATAAATCAGAAGATGTGATGAGGCTTCAAATGCATGTATTTTCCAAAGCATTTAACACATATTTTGTCACATTTTTGTTCCAAGATTGTTATATTTAGGTAGGTTTACATGATAAGGGGTTTAGATAGTCATTTTCGGTTTTTATATCTAAATCCTTCATTTTGTAAACTATGTTTAGTCTAATGGACTTTTCGTCCTTATGAGCATCTAGATTCCTTTTTGTAAGATTAATTTGTAGATTGATCATGAGCACTTAGGAGTGGTTTAGTGAAGGCCATTCGAAAGGATGGTAGAAGATTGAAGGCCACTCACAAAGTGGTAGAAGATAAAGTGAAGAAAGGAGAGCAAAACAAAGGGTGAAGAATGATCTATGTTTTGAAGCAGAGTTTTCATAATTTTCCGAGAAGAATCATCCTCCAATAGTTGAACCATTGGATTCCTCTTCTCGAGTACTATAAAATCGACTATAAGAAATCCCAAAACGGATCAACGGTTCACCCGGAGGAAGCAAAACAAAACGGGACTTTTTTACGTCGCGACTCGCGAAATGTTGACCTGAGAGCTCGAAATTTTACTGATCTGGTCGTTACTCGCGACGGAGTCGCGATGGCCTCGCGATACTGCCCTGTAACTTGCATTTTACTCCCTTTTTTCTTGTACTATAAATAGCTTTTAACCCCCTTCTTCCCTAACTCTCTAAGCCCGACTTGGGGGCTCCAAAACCCTAGTTTTCACCATTTTCTTCCATTTCTTCTTCTTTCTTTGTAGATCTTTGTTCTATGTTATGGGTTTTGATTATCTAGCTTAGTTTTATCTTAGGAGCAAAGGATGGAAGCTTCCATTTCTATATAGTAAGAACCATTATATCTATCTATTTGGTGCTTTTGCTATTGTGCATTTATTGAGCTTTGAATGTTAATTGTTAATGGCATTGATGTTGTTGGAAGCTTGAGTATATGAATTGCTTGTATGATTACTTGTTAGGGTTGGGAGAAAGTAGCTGATTCTCCCATATTTTAATGTGGAATTCAAGAGCCTGAGTTAGAGCTTCTTAAATGATGTTGGTGTGTTAATAATTGCTAGATGAATGTGATGATGTCGAACTTGTTGTCATGTTTGTTTTAGGTAGCAAATGAGAGAGGTCTATGAATGTCGATCGTTCTTGACTAATCTTGTGTAAATGCATGAATTGGTTAAATGCATAGACACGGTGTAGTGTTTATAAGTGTTGCTAAGCTTGTTGATTCTTCGTGCTAAATTCCATCAATGAGATACTCTTAGTAATAAGGGAGTGATTGGTGAGGTTTGACAAGAGATGTCGAATTCACTCTTGCAAACTACTACCTAAGAAGGATGGAAAATTTATCTTCACAACAAGTAGTTAAAGTAGTGAATAGATTGTTTCACTCATTCTTGAAGCCTTTATTATTTAGCATTTATGTATTCTTGATGCTATGTTTCACTTCATTTATGCCATGGGTTGTTTGAGAATCGAAAGTGTTTTTATGATTGAAGTGTTCGGGTGTTAAGAAAGTGAAGAATTCCTTAGCTCCTTTGCATGAAAATATATGAACATGAACTTAGAACTTCTTGTGCATAATGTGTTGTGATTCTTGCTAGATAAGTATCTTAATGTTAAGTCAAGTAACGAATGTGATAGAATGAGTGAATGGTTCAATGATCTACATTAGGTTTGGAAGTGGATATCAATTGCTCCCAAGGCTTTATCTTTGTAGTTTTAAACCCCTTTTTCTTAGTTTTGTTTGATGATTAGCCTAGTAACTCGACTTTGTTAGTTATCTTGTCTTTTTTCACTTTCATAACTTAGGACCACCAAACAACCAAACCCCCCCCATTTACATGCTTTTATATGTATGTATATATATCTACTCCTAGCCTAATATCAACCTTTTGTGTCTAAACACTTAGGAAAATCCCTCTTCTTTGTGGACGACCCCGACTTGCCGCTATCTACTTAGTTGTAGATAGTAAACATTTAGGGCTTATAAATATTAACTTTGAGAGGTATGGCGACGACCTCCCAAGAAGAAACGGAAGCAATTGTCAAAATAAACTGCAGGATAGGAGGACAAACACGAGTATCCAACAAACGAAGCCAATAAACCCTTTTTGTTGTTCACCCATGCCAATCACAGTCCTTGTACTGATTTTCTATAAAATGCAATAGTTTTCAGTAAACAAAGTTAGACATTTTAAGGCAAGTAATAATCTAGAGCAAGATAATAAGTTGCATCACAAAGTAGGTATGTTGAGCACATAATTGAGGGTGACATCACATAAGCAAATGGAACCATATTGTGTTGTCAACGACACAGATCCACTAGAAAATATAACATTCACATAATTAATAGCAATAGCAATATCAGTAAGAGAACCCTTGTCACCGGTCATGTGATATGAGGCTCCGGAATCAAGAATCCAAGGCAAAATAGATGTACCTGACCCATGGTAAGACAGCGAATTAAAACGATTAAATAAATGCATTGTCATTCTCTATTGATCGTCAGATAAAGCATGGCCAAAATCAAAATGGGCAGGGAACTACCGTTGGAGGTCGCCGATGGAAACCTTGGTGGCGACATGGAAGTGCCGGTGAACGGTGACGGAGGTAGATGGACAACGACGGCGTGACCCCTCGAACATGCGGTGGCAATTTGCCAAGCAATTGGCGCCATCTTCTTGGTAGCATTGGCTTTATCCCTTATCTCTGTGTACCATTCTGGATAGCCTGTGAGCTGGAAACTGGAAGCTTTGTCGTGACCCTTGTAATGACAGTGCGTACAAATGAGATTCTTGCGATCAACTGAAGTGAGGACAACTGGAAAAGAACCTCTGGATGGTGGGCATCGTGCGGCATATGCCATGGAGTCAGAAGAAGGCTCTCAAGACCAAATGACAACTCAGTGATTCTCCTCCTGAGCAACAAGCGCATAAACGTGCATGACTGGTGAAAGTGGATCAAGACTCATGACATGGGATCGCAAGGTGCGATAGCCTTCATCAAGACCAAAGAGAAATTGATAGATCAAATCTTTTTATCTCTTGCGAAATGAACGGACAACAAGATTACAGGTGCACAATAGTTTGCAAGCTTCACAGGTTCAAACTCAAAGAGGCCGCAGAGAGTTGTAGTCATCAAATAACTTCTTTAGTTTGCTGAAATAAATGGTAATGATCTGACCATTCGATCGACAGTTATGAATATCTTCATGCATCTGCAGAATTTTCATACCATCACCAAGGGTAAATCGTTCCTTCAGATCATCCCACAGTTACTTCACTGTGGCAAAGTAGCTTGTAGAAGATCGCAATGCATGATCTACAGTCTGTAAGATCCAGCAGACAAGGGTAGGATTAACTCCAGGCTAATTAACAACATCAGGATGATCGTCTGGGGGTTTGGTAATGGATCCATCAATGAACACAATCTTGTGCTTAGCAAGCAAAGTACTACAAATTCCAGTAGTCTATTCAAGGTAATTCTCTTCGCCCTTCAAGATGGTAGGTGCAATAACCAAACTAGAACCGTGAGAAGGGCCAAGAAATTAGGGATTATTCAGGAGGCGGCCAAAAGGTAAACATGACTTAGTGTCAGGTTGTAACTACAATTGTTTAAGTAAAGCCGCAATCACCTCATAGCCATTTATATTTTGTAGCTTATTGGTCTCAGCTTCGGCATCGATGTGAACCTAATCAGCGGCATCAGGATTATCTCCAGAGGCAGACATAGTACCAGATCTAAATCAATGGCAAACCTAGAATGGAGGAGGTGGATCGGATCGGCGGGCAGGCGATGCAGTGGTGCGTAAACTTCATTGCACCGGCGTGTGAATTGGGATGTCGGCACGTGTAGATCACGCATCGACAAATCTAGGTAGTGGACGGTGTCAGGAGATCACAGTAGGCTGGAGGAGCACAGCAGCGATCGGTGGATTGAGATCAGCAAGAAGCAGCGGTGGCTGGATAGTGGGGCATGGAGGTGATTCATAGCTGGACGTCAATGGTGGAAACTCGACGAAGGCAGGGAAAATTTTCTTTAAGGTTTCAGGATTTTAGGCTCTGTTGCCATGTAGAAAATAAGGGTAATAATGTGTGATTGTATTCACGATCTCATGGTACATTATATAGTGGTACAAAAGACATGTACGAATTAGGAAAAGGAAATAGAATATAATTACAATTACAAGTAATATCTATATTCCTTAATTGTAGAGCTACGGGAAATGATTAGGGGAAAAAATGGAAGGCTGAGGTTTTAGCTTATATAGGCGCGTGAAATAACTTGTTTCCTTAGGATTTGAATTTCGACCCATATTTCCCCTATTTAGACCCGCAAAGTTTGCTTATCTATTGTCTTAAGATTACGATGCAGTTCCTGATTTTTCCATAGCTTATGGAAAGACCGTCTTTCAAGAGATTGATTCTTATTTTTTATTGGATTCTAGTTTAATGTTTTCATTTTACTTTAGCAACACTACAAGAAACAACACCTATTACACCGAGGTAAAAAGTTCTTTTACCTCAGTTTGCTTTTTTTTTAAGTAAAAGGTATTTTTAACTTCGGTTCTAAAAAAAACTGTGGGAAATAATAGGTTTTTTACCCCAGTTATAAAAATAACCGAAGTAAAAGATAAAAAAAACAAAGTAAGTAATCAGACCGATCAGCATGTGACATCGCATATATCGTGTTGGAACAATGATCGGTTTTTCCAGTTACGTCGTTTCCACTGAAATGTTTAGCGATTGCCTTAGCGATGTCGCACATATTTGAAGAGAAAAGTCAAAGTGAAGAATTTGACTGTGATAGAATAGAATAAAAAATGGAAATGTAAACACACATATGATGTTAAAATCAAATGAAACCACACATATCAACACGTGAAGTCAATCTTATGATGCTCTTTTTTAAAAGTAAATCCACCTGTGATGGTGGGGGGTTTGGCAGACCCTTACCCGTTTATTAATTAAAATAAGGATACAAATAAAGAGGGGGGCTTAATATCGTACCTCTGTGGATTCATCCGATGATCTTAGAATCTAAACATCAATCTATTGCTACCCTGAAGATCATCAGAGGACAATTGTGGCCTTAAAATTCATTATTTTACATTAACCGAATATGAGGAGTTCCTTCAGCATCGAGCTTTACATGTCCAGCCACTAAATTGGGTAAATCTGTGGAACCAAAAAGAGAACTTACCTGTTTGGAGATGGCCATTTTTGCCAGTGAGTCCGCTGCTCCATTTGCTTCTATGAAAACATGATGCAGTGAGTAAGTCATGTCCTTAAGAAGATCCCAAATCTCTCTGATCATAGGCATAATCTTCCATGGTATCTTGAATTGATGTTGAAGCAGCCCGATGAGAATTCTTGAATCGGTTTCTATGTCAATGACAGTGATCCCCCTGTTATGGGCTAGGTGAAGTCCTTGCAGCAGTGCTGTAGTTTCTGCTTGCAAAACAGTTTCAGCTGGAATGGATTTCGACAATGCGACTATTACATGACCAGAATGATTCCTGATTATACAACCAATGCCTGCAGTTCCCTTAATAGTAAAGGCACCATCAGAATTGAGTTTCAAAGCTTGAGGCAGAAGCCATTTAATGATTCTGATATTTCTTTGTTTCATTGGTTTATGATATAGCAGCTTTGGTGTATTCGAAATATCCCATTTGTAATCTAGTTTAAAAGCCAGGAAGGTGTCATTGAAGTGATACAGAATTTGTGTGAATATGTTCTGTATGTTTGGCTTTGTTCCCTTGAATAAATATGCACACCTGGCACACCACAGGTACCAATTCACAACGCAGGGAATGATACGGATCAGTTTTAAAGATGGGCCAGTATTGGAGTTAACATTCCAATAGAAATAGAACTTATCCCATAGAAGTTGGAAAGAGCTATTTGGCAAATTAAAGGTAGCATTCACTCTCCTCTAGATTTGGTCTACCTTTAGGCAGGAGTTGAAACAATGGTGAATACTTTCAGATTCGCTAAAACAGAAACAGCACTGTGAGGGGAGCTGGAATTTGAATTCCTCTAGGATATCCAGAAAAGCAAGTAGTCTATTCAAAAGTTTCCAATTAAATATACTTAGCTTTCTCTGTAGTAAATTAGACCATAGATGGGAATAGGATGGGATTATCATTTTCTTGGCTCTGAGTAGCTCATAAGCTGATTTGACATAGAAGACTCCAGATATTGAAGGTTTCCAGATTAGAGCGTCTTCATAACCTGGGGATAAGGAGTAGATTTGATCCAGGTTTTGTAAAACTTGTTCCGGAAGAATGTATTTGAGCTGGTCAGTGTAGAATGGTTTATTGTTTAGGAACTCAGCCACTGTTAGATCCTGATATGGGGGGTCAGAAGAATCAATTAAGTGATCGGATAAAGGGCCCTTAGAGGTCCAGTTAGAGCACCAAAAAGAGACCAGTCCGGAACCTAGGAGGGTTTTTGTGTTTTCTAGTGCTGTGTTGTTAATCTCTTTGATTCGTTTCCAGGTTCTGGATGTCTTATATGTGTCAGGGATTGACCACATGGATTTTGCCCATAATGACTTCCCTGTTTGTAGTTTCCACCACAGCTTTATTGCAAAGGCTATTGTTAATGTGTTCAGGTTTCTGAAATTAAGGCCATTTTCTTCTGAGGGATAGCAGAGGTTAGGATATGATCTCCATGATCTATTTTTCTGTGAATTATCTGATTTATTTTGCCAGAAAAATCTAGCTAGAGTCTTATGAATTTGGTTAATGATGTGTGTGGTTGGTTTGAACACCGTTATGAGATGAATTAGCATTGAAGACAGAACATGTTTAATTAAGGTTGTCCTTCCAGCAGGAGATAGAGTCTTATTGTGCCAATGGTTAATTTTGTTTTGCACAGACTGTAACATGCTTTGAAAGGTAGAGTTTTTTGCTCATCCTGTGAAAATAGGGCACCCCAAGTATTTGAAAGGTATGGATCCTTTCATCATAGTTGATTCTCTTTTGATCGAAGAGACAATTCTGTTCGGGGTGTGTTTTGATATGAAGAAAATGGACTTCTCAAAGTTGACCTTTTGGCCAGAGGCTAATTCGAAAGATTTCAGGAAGTTCATTATCGTTTGTAGACCCCATTTGGAATATTTTAGAAGAGTTGCTGTATCATCAGCATAGGAAAGATGCAAAGTGGTAATCATCCCTCTAGGGAGTTTGTAGGGTTGAATGTTTCCAAACTGGTATAAAAACGTAGGTTATGTGAGAAGGCTTCAGCCATCAGAATGAAAAGCAAGGGGGAAAGAGGATCCCCTTACTTGATACCCCTCGATGTAGGGAAGAAACCTACAGTTTTTCCATTTATGAGTATGGAGAAGTGCGCAGAGCGGATGTTCCTCATGATTAGCTCAACAAAAATGCCCGAGAATCCTTGTTTGAGGGGGACTTTAGTTAAAAAAGGCCATGAGACCCTATCAAATGCTTTCATCATGTCTAATTTGATTATCATATTGGTTCCTTTAGTTTTCGAGTGTAGGTGGTTGGTGAATTCTTGCATGAGTAGGATATTGTCTGCTATTTCTCTTCCAGGGATGAAAGCAGATTGCTCCAGACTGATGAGAGAATCCAGATAGACCTTGAGCCTCAATGAGAGTAATTTTGAGAAAATTTTATTTGATAAATTACAAAGGCTTATGGGTCTGTAGTCTTAGAAGGAGGAACAGACATCTTTTTTGGGAATTAAGATGATTTGGGTTGATGATATGGCTCTGGGAATTTCTGTCCCAGCGAAGAAGTCTTCCACAGCCAGCATGACATCAGTTTTAATGATGGTCCAGCATTTCTGGAAGAAAAAACCAGAGAAACCATCCGGACCTGGAGCAGAATGGCCATTCATAGAAGTGACTATGTCAGTCAGCTCCTCTATACTAACTTGTTTAAGAAGGTTCGAGTTCATTTCATTAGTTACTTCATTCGGAATGTTCTCTAGGAGCTATGAAGTATTAATTCCTGATGGGTCTGAAGGTACATCAATGAGAAGATTGGAGAAGAAGCTGATTGCTTGTTTCTCAATATCTTCAGGAGAATTCAACCAGGTTCCTCCACTAGATTTGATGAGAGAAATGTTTTTCCTTTTGTGTTTGGATTGGATTGAGTGATGAAAGAATTTGGAATTAGCATCCCCTTCTTTCATCCATTTGAGTATTGATTTCTGTTTCAAAAAATATTCCTGGTCTTTAAGTGCCAGTCTCAGTTTTGCCTTAGCTAAATTCAAAACTTGTAGGTTTTCAATGGTTTCATGACTTTGTAAATCTCTTTCAGCATTGAAAACAAGGTCCTCACTGAACTGTACATTGTCAAACACATTGCCAAAAACCTCTTTGTTCCAGCTTTTGAGTGCCGATTTTAGGTTTTTGAGTTTGAAAACTAGCCTTTCCATCCCTTTGTGGTTTGTGTTAGAGTTCCAAAAATCTTCTACAAGCTTCATAAAAGTGGGATGGTTTACCCAACATTCTTGAAATTTAAAAGATTTTGGGGCAGATTTGGGAGAGGAGTTAGAGACAAATAGCATTAGGGGGGTGTGGTCCGATCCCTCCCTGGACAGGGTTTTGATTTTAGAACTGGGAAAGGTTGACCACCAAAGGGAGTTTGAAATTCCTCTATCTAGCCTTTTCCAGACCCTTCCCTTCGTTCGCATCCCTGTCCAGGTAAAAAGGCTACCCGAGGTTGGAATTTCAGAGAAGTTCTGATCATTAAGGAATTGATTAAAGTTTCTTATACTGTTTTGATTAGAAGTAGAGTTTCCTATGTATTCCTCATTTTTGGTGATTACATTAAAATCTCCTATTAGACAAATTGGATCCTGTTTTAGAGTTGCTAGCTCTTGCCACAATTTATTCCTTTCATGGATTGAGTGCTTTGCATAGACAAAGCCTATCCTGCAGTCTGCGGATAGGGAGGGGGCTTTGATAATCACTATAATCAACTGATCCTCCACTTTTGAAATGTCTAAAGTAATGTCTGCATCCCACATTAGCCAAATTTTGTTGATAGGATTAGCATAGGAGTTGCTGAAACCAATTTCTCTGGAAATGTTTTGGATTTTTTCTGAGTTAAGCATTGGTTCTATTAGAGCACAGAGTTTAACGGAGTTACGCCTTTTAATATTTTTCAAACGGGTTTGAGTGGGTTTATTTCCTATTCCTCTAATGTTCCATGCGCATATGTTCAAACTATTCATGGATAATCTTTAGAGAGGTTCAATGAGGAACAGGTGAAAACCGTCTTTGGGATGGAGGAGTAGTTTTTTTGGTATATTTTCTGTGTTTATGTTCTGGTTGTGGATGGATTATTTTGAAGGTATTGGTTAGTCTTAGGTGATCCTTTGGTAGATTTGCCTTAACTTGTTCAAAATGTAGTTTAGCATTTTCCAAAAATTTCTCCTTTTGTTTGATTGAGATTTCTGTATTAATCCAGTCCAGGGATTTATGCGGCTTCCAGTCAGATGGCATGACAGGAGAGGCAGCTCCATGTATCTCTATACAAACCAGGTCTTTGTTAGGGGGTTGGGTCTGAGGATGTTTAATTGAACTATCATTTGGCTCATTGGTTGGATCAGTGGAATGGTTCTGGAGATGGGAATTTTCTGGAATTGGGGTTGTGATTCTATCCTGGGAGATTTGGTGTGTGATGGGGGTAGTAAAGCCAGAGCTCGGTTTGGGGGGCCTGGGTTTTAGGCCAAAAGATTCAGGTAGTTTTGCTTGAATTACTTCACTATTATCCAACTGTTCTAAAACTAACGCATTGACAGATAGTTGTTTTTCAGGAGATTGAGTCACATTATCATTCTAAAGGGATTTAGAAGGAACCTGTGATCCTTGTCCAAGGATCAATACTTCAGTACTTGATTCAATATTCCTTTGATCGTTTCCATGCTTGGGGTCAGGTACCTGAACTGTCTGCTGAGTCTTAAAGTCAGTAATATTCTTTTGAGTAGACTGTGTCTTAGGTACATAAATAACTTTGGAAGAGGTACCATTTCCTTTACCTTTTAGTCAGCCCTGTTCATCTATGGAAATGGATTTGTTACCTTCATATGAGGAGCTGCCTTGGGGTTTCCATGGGATAAATCTAGAAGAGATCTTCTCGGACCTGCAAGCTGTATCTAGGTGGCCAAGTTTGAGGCAATTAGAGCTATAATAAGGAACTCCCTCATATTCTAGGTATTTCCAGAATCCCATGTCTATGAAACTCAGCCAAATTCTTTCCATCCTAGGTTTAGTGACATCCAATTCGACACAAATTCTAGCAACATGGGGTCTAGTACTATTCAGGGAGGCTCTATCCACCCTAATTGGGGTACCAATGATGTTTCCTATTGATATGAGGACATTGAAATCAAAAAATTGTTGTGGCAGACCATACATGGAGACCCAAATTGGTACAATAAGGGAGTCTGCGTTGGGATTGAAATTGGGAACCCATTTCGTTATGCGGATAGAGTATGAACCGAAGTTCCAGATTTTATGCAACCAACAGCGGTAGTAATCATCAGCAAGGGAAAAGGATATCAAAACCTGTTTGTTGTCCAGCAGAGTGATACTGTTATGCTCCTTGAATCCGGCTATGTGGAAGTCTTTTCGGAGTTTCTCCAGTTGAGGTCTACTGCGTGAGAACTTACCAATCAAGGTCCATTTGAGTGGCGCCTCTAGACGGAGACACTCCTCCTCTGAGAAATGGAGACCCGGTCCTCCTAGATGAATAGCTGGTTTAGGGGCGAAAGCCGCATTGTGAACCTCGTGAGGATTTGGGGGGAAATGTTTAGAGCTTCGCGAAGTTCCTAGTTCACGGCCTGGGCATAAGAGAGCGGCGGATTTGCAAAAATAGGTGGTGGCTCCGCCATATCGGCGGCGCCGGAGATGAGCGGGGACGATGATACAGAGCGTGGAAAATCGCACCTTCAGTGTGTGTAATTCACACAGAGTACCGTTCGACAATGACAAGCATTCAATCTTATGATGCTCATATTAGAACTTTTATATCTAGAAAAATAGTAGTTACCAAGATTATCTCAATCAGTCCTTAAATTCGTATAATATTTGTCCTAATTCAAACATAATAGAGATTACAATAGACTCAATCAGCTCTAATAATGATGACCTTGAAGACGATAGGCCCCCCAACTTTGATCACCTCAAAGAACAAGGTGTCCCCGATGCATAGGTTGTTTCCCTTGAGGAACTAGCCAATACCCTTTCGGGAAAGGGCCTTGATCTTGCCACCACCCCCCCCCCTCCCCCCCCCCCAAGTAGTTCATACACTACTCTGTCCCATAGCACCTCAGCACTACGGGGGTCTTCGCACTCGGTAGTAATGGTACAATCTCCCACGGGATGTACTAAATAAGAAAAAAAATATTGATCAGAAATATATTTGTAATACATATGGAAATATTTGACATTGCATATTAATTTAAAACCTTACCAAAGTTGTGTTCTTCCCGAAGTTTTTCTGCTTCAGTGTACAGTGGAAGCGTGGGCTTTCGGGAGCCATTGTATGATCCTCAATGTCGAACACAATAGGCTCAGGATTTGCTCCTTTGTGCGGAGAACAGCATGAAAAAAAATATTGTGGTTAAGTGTGAAGATGTGTTTTATCAATTATTCGTTAAGAAATGTTTGAGTACCTAGAAAAATGGACGACTAAAAGATCATTTGCCAGCCATTAGTCCTGCTTAAGAATTGAAAATATTAATATGGAAGCAGCATGAATTACAACGTGTGACATTGCCTACGCATCTCACGTACGAGTCGGTCCAAACCAGTGGCATGGACGACAACACTAGTGAGGTCATACATGCATTGATCAGTTAAACCAAGGGTACAACTGGCATATGTGCGATGTTACAGACTAAACAATATTCTACTAAAAATACCAGTGTGTGACATCGCTATATCATCGCGTTAAACGAAATGTAACAGACATATAACCAAGGTTGCATATTACAAAGGAAGGTACGCGTGAAAACATTGAACACCGGAAAAAACTAAGATTTAACATAAAACTATACAAAAACCCTATGGAAACCTACAAAAACAAAGTACCCAAGTCTACATCCAACGGAAGTTCACCTTCTCAAAAATGTGAGTAAAGACTAGAGCACAAAGAGACCATAAAACATTAAGATACGACAATGTAAAGTAGGAATTACTAACAAACATGTTTGAAGGTTAGAAAAACCCTACCTCTCTTCCAATGGAGAAGTGAATGTTGGTGAGAGACCCTTGGAATTCGCGGTAAACTGATGAATAGAAGCTTGAACTCGCAGGTGTGGTGGATATATACATATAACACACACACACATATATATATGTGTGTGTGTGTGTGTGTATACTATACATATATATACATAGATGTATATATATACATAGATGTATATATATACATATATGTATATATATGTGTGTGTGTATGCATATATATATGTATATATGTGTGTGTGTGTGTATACATACATATATATACATGTACATGTATACATATATATACATATATATAACACTTCAGAAACGACATCGTTTTGACCATGTTGTGTTATCCGTATGATATATAGCGACGTCACACGTAAGTCGGTTAATCTGAAAATATATCGCCACAGTAACCGACGTCGCATATGTTGATGGGCCTTACAAATTCAGCCCACCAGTGAGTTATGTCATATTAAACAATAAACATTCGATATTACTTCAACTACATATAATTAATATGAGAACATTCAACAACATTGAATTAACTTGAGAACATTCAATAACATTAATTGAATTAATACATTCTTAATTTTGTAACATTGAACTTACGACTAAAAACTCAATAATATTGATTTAACAATAAAATACATCAAGCTCATTTATTCTTCCAAATGCAATCACTTTGTTCAAAGTACATTGTCATGCGAATACTAAGCAAATCATCAAACCCGGAAACAAGGAAAATTAATGGCCCAACACCATTTAGGAGCTCAAAGTATAGGGCGTCCCCAATCACAAGTCGCTCTCAGGCAAGAAACTAGCCAAACCCTTTCGAGGTAAGGGTCTTGACCACCCAGGCCCCCAACTAGTGCATATGATACTCCCTCCCTTTGCACCTGATCACAGCTTCCACCTTGGACGGCGATAGGACCAGAACAATTTTGTTAGGGATGTACTGAATTACAAAAAAACATTTGTTAGTAGTCATGAAAGTAATCTACAGAAAAAGTCAATTGGAAATTTGAATTTTTAAAACAGAGAGGACTAACCATAATTGGAATTGACCCGTAGTTAGTCTGGGTCGGAGTATAAAAAATGGATATATGCCCGAAAGTATGCATCGCAGATTGTCATCATCCGTATCGGTACTGTTCTGAATTGGTCAAAGAAATTATTAACATTTCATTGATAATATTATTAATGTAATAGAATGAATGTTTGAAAAATAACCAAAATCGTTTACCTCGATTGGGTCACGGCTGGAACCAGCGTTGTTAAACATGATTGTTGTAATTCACATTGGCATGGGCGTTAAATGTTGAAGTAGAAAGAAATTGGATAATGAAAAACAAAATTTGAAAAGTTGACCAAATCAAAGCCACGTGATCACCCTTCGATAAAATAGAATTTCCTAACAAGAAGCCAGCTAGGTTAATAAGACACTCGGCGTCACGTGTATCGGTATAACATAGGACATAGTTACATGTTAGCGAGCTCGCGTGGTAGCAGATCGATTAAAAAAACAAGAGTAGAAAATTGGGAACAAATCTAGGTTCTAAACAAAACAATTGAACCACTGCATAGCTAGAATACTTAGACACCAAATACTAAAACCTAAAATCCAAATCCTACCACCCCAATTCATAGGAACAATGAAATTTTAAACAATTTACACATTCAATCACTAACCCATATTCATAACAAATTCTAGGCTAAATAGAATAACAAAAGTAATGTAACCACATGTGGAAACCATACCTTTGAGAAGATTGGCGGGTGCACGTAAAACAAATCAAGGGAAATGTGAAACTTTGAAGTGATGTATGTGAGGTTGGCTCCATTTAAATATTCTTTATGCTTCCGGGTTTGTGCGATGTTGTACGGGAGTCATCTATAGAGATTTCTGGAGCAAAAGACGTTCGACTTTAGCTAGTAGGAGTCTGGGCCTCACCATTTCAGCTCACTAAAATGGCATGTATGAGTGACCTCGTGTTATATTTCTGGAACAGCGACATATGAACGACATATGATCAACATTAGTTACAAGGTATTGGGCATGACTATTTCAGTCCTATCGCATATCAACTAGGTCCGCATTCGACGAAGACAAAAAAATTAACCATAATTATACAAGTCCGTCAATCGATTTTTGAAAAGCACGAGTACATTGTCCACAGTAAATTGTACATGATGACTTATAAGTATATAAGGATCATTCTTAAGGAAGTTGTTGAACTCTCTGTGGGATTATACGAGTTTCTTTATCAGTTACGGTGTTCAAGAGTTTAACTTGGAATTGCAAGTGTCACGTCTGCGATCCATCCCGGGGTAACCATCTGTCAATCATGTAAGTATTCCATTATTACCCTTACAATAAGCGTTACATATGAGAATGATAATTTCCACCGCATAGATTTGCGTGAAATTATATATTCTAGGTTATTTATCAAATTAAAAGGTAATACAAGTCCATCCATCAATTTTTAAAAAGCACAAGTACATTGTCCAGAGTAAATTGTAAATGATGACTTATAAGTATACAAGGATTATTCGTAAGGAAATTGTGTAACTCTCTGTGGGATTGTGCGAGTTTCTTTAGCAGTTACAGTGTTAAAGAGTTTGACTTGGAATTGCAAGTGTCTCATCCGCAATCCGTCTTGGGATAGCCGTCCACAAATCGTGTTAGTATTCAATAACGGTAATAAATGAAAATGATAATTTCCACTGCATAGATTCACATGAAATTATATATTCTAGGTTATTTATCAAATTAAAAGGTAATACAAGTTCATCCATCGATTTTTTAAAAGCACAAGTACATTGTCCATAGTAAATTGTAGATGATGGCTGATAAGTATACGAGGGTCATTCGTAAGGAAGTTGTAGAACTCTTTGTGGGATTACGCGAGTTTCTTTATCAGTTACGGTGTTAAAAAGTTTGACTTAGGATTGTAAGTGTCCGGTCCGTCCCAGGGTAACCATTTGTCAATCGTATTAGTATTCCATTATTACCTTACAATAAGGGTTATATATGAAAATGATAATTTCCACTGCATAGATTCACGTGAAATTATATATTCTTGGTTTTTTCATCAAATTAAAAGGTAATACAAGTCTGTCCATCAATTTTTTTAAAGCACATGTACATTGTCCAGAGTAAATTGTAAATGATGACTTATAAGTATACAAGGGTCATTCGTAAGGATGTTATGGAACTCTCTATGGGATTATGCGAGTTTCTTTATCAGTTACGTTGTTAAAGAGTTTTAATTGGGATTGCAAGTGTCCCATCCGTGATTCGTCCCATGGTAACCATCCGTCAGTTGTGTTAGCCTTCCATTATTACCCTTAGAATAAACGTTATATATGAAAATGATAATTAATTTCCACTGCATAGATTCACAAGAAATTATATATTCTAGATTATTTATCAAATTAAAAGGTAATACAAGTCCGTCCATCAATTTAAAAAAAAAGCACAAGTACATTGTCCAAAGTAAATTCTAGATGATAACTTATAAGTATACAACATGTGGAACTCTCTGTGGGATTATGCAAGTTTCTCTATCAGTTACGGTGTTAAAGAGTTTGACTTGGGATTGCAAGTGTCACGTACGCGACTCATCCCAGGATAACCGTCTGTCAATCGTGTCAGTATTCCATTATTACCCTTACAATAAGCGTTACATATTAAAACGATAATTTCCACCAAATGTTTTTTATTCAAATTTTGTTAACAATAAAGTTCAGCTTCTTGCATGAACAGGTCGATTAACATGCTGCAATCTTGAAATAGTGTATGTAACAGTGCTATTTAACCCCGCGAATTAAATTATGTGCGAGGTCGCAGACATGTCAAGTCATACGACATATAAACAAATGTTAACCGATGTCGGTCACGTAAAAATTTGAAGCAAGAATTCAAATCTTCAACCAAAATTTTGAACACAAAATTTCCCCCCACCCTATTTCAATCCAATAAATGTCAGCACTAACACTCATTTCCCATTTCCAACACCAATCTTAGGACCCAAACTCCCACCACCCATTTCATTCACAACCTTACAACATTTAAAGATCTAGTCAACTTGATTCTCTAAAACATTCATCAAGTGTCCAAGGATGGAGAATCTACGATTCCTAATTAATTGAGGTAGTTTTTTCATCTACTCCATGTTCAATTAACAATTATTTGATGCTCCTACTACATGTTTATTTAATAAAAAATACATCAAAGATTCTTACATTACATGAGGTATGATGCTTGATTTACATGTTATATATTTTTTGTTGTTATTCTTTCCAAGATAGTGCCATATCTGTTTCGATTATGAAGAAAAATCGTGAGATTTCTATGAACATAGTATGAATGTGCACTTCGTTTACATGTCATCGTCCCATGCAAAATGTTACGAACCTTTACCGACGTCGCATAACACTTCATATTGCTGTCATGTGAATGAATGTCCAACATCGCTATATATCCGGTCATAGCGACGTCTTCATTTATGATCAGTGACGTCGCATGTCCCCAGTTCTGTTTTCTTTTACCATCTCGAATTTAATGTCGTCTGGATTTTACTACATTAGGTGTATTTTATTTGAGAACTACCTGATTCTAACGTAAATTTTGTTTTTTATGTAATGATATTAACAGACCCGAGGAGAGTCATTGATGGACCTTCAGCATGTGGATGGACCGACTTGTCATTTTACTAGTCATCCTGACAGTTTTAATGGCGTGCATCGTAGAAAATAGTGTTTCAATTCAAACAATTAGTTCATCTCACATTTACTTTATGTATTTCAATACGTGATGACATTTATTTGTTTTATATGTTATAATTTTAAAGGTTTGAACATGTCATTCTCTCCCAAATTAATTGAAAAGAATTGAATGTGGTATGACGTTTAATCATTAAACCATCAAATAATAAATATTGACGATAAACGAAGTGTGACTGACAAGGTCTGCGACGTCGCCTACCCTAAACCCACACAACACGTGACCGACGTCGCAGGTATCGGCAGTTTTTATATGCGACCTCGTCAATTCAAACGATGTGATTTTTGTATAGGTTCCACATCAGCTAGCACAAGACATGAGTGATCAACATCATGCGATCTCGCACGTTGTGTGGATTGTCATTGGTTTAGACGACATCGCCATATTTCATTCACCTTCGACTCCATCCGAGCATTCGACGACCTTGCAACTTGTAGAACTAGACGTTGCTTTGAACGAAGTTGCACGTACATTCTTTAGTTATCGTCCTTGTGTCTATAACTGACTTCGCTAAAAGTTTCAACCGACATCGGTTGAAAACCGAGGTAACAGACACTTTTTTACCTCAGTTCCGAACCGCGGTAAAAACCCAACCTTTTACTCCGGCAGTATTTACCTTGGGTTTTTTAGATAAAAAACCGAGGTAAAAATCCCTCTAGAACCGAGGTAAAAGGTGATGTGTCTTGTAGTGCAAGTATTTAGAAAACAAATAGAGCAACACACATCTGTCAGACTTAACTGGGACTTACTTTGTGTGCCATTTTCTCCTGCTACAGTAACTGAATCCCTTACTACAGTAACTGAATCCCTTACTACAGTAACTGAATTTCACTCTCTCTCTCTCTCGCCGGAAACGGCTTCTTTTTCTTCACCATTAACGGCTATTTTCTGCCGATAATGACCAACTGGGACACGGCCCTTGCTCCGTCGGCCGCTATGGCGGATAGTAACACCATGCAAGCCACACCAAAAACTTTCCTCGCTGCCCTCCAGACCAAATCCCCACATCTAATGACATATCGCCTAATAATCCCGAACTAACCCCCAAATCCGAACACTTAGGTGACCCGGCGTGCCTCTATTCCAATGAAAAAATTGCCAAACTCTCTGTACATTATGCTAACGCTCTGGTCGGAAAGTTCACAAGGGGGAGGCTAACGATGGAGCAACTTGAGCTTGCATTCAAGACGGTAGGTTTTGCTGGCAATTATCAATTAGGCTCCTTGGACTACAAGCATCTGTTGATTAGGTTTGAACAAGTCAATGACTACCAAAGGTGCTGGATCAAGGGGATTTGGAATTTCATGAAGTCTAGTTGAAGATGCTTAAATGGCCTCCTGACTTCTCCACTCACGAGGAATCCCCAATCGTGCCAATTTGGTGTACTATCAGGGAAGTTCCTCTGTACTACTATAATTCTGCATCTATTGAGGCCATTGGGAATAGCATAGGAAGTTTTATTAAGAATAATCTAGCCACTGAAATGCTCACTAGGCCTTCTGCTATTAAATTGTGTGTTGAAATTGATCTACGGAAACCTTTGAGTAATTTCATTAGATTATGATCAGTCACTAATAATAGAAAATACCAAATTGAGTATAAAGATATCCCTCTATACTGTGATCATTGTGCTAAGTTAGGACATTTTTTGAACCAGTGTAGAGCCATCTCACAAAATGTTAATGGTAAGTTACTAGATAGCCAGAATCCCATTCCACAAAGCCAAACTCATACACAGCGGCAGGCTACTGGAAATATATTTAACAAGGCACCTGTGATCACCTTAGAAAACCAGTCTGCTACCCCCTCCTAGTAAAGCCCACTTGGTACACCAGAAAGCCACAACAAACCTCTCTCTGAACCCTTCCTCCTACTTGCCTAAAGATATAAATGGAGAGCTCAAAAATGTTCCCCGGCAATCACCAAAAATAACTCCTGCTCAATCCCCTAGCATCCCACCCCCAGATAACTCTCAACTTTCCCTCACAAAACTGTTAAATGCCACTGCTTTGTCCAACCCTACTCCTATAGCCTATGCAAAGGATGATATTCAAATTGGCTCACTCAGGCTAACCCTGAATCAGTCCTCTCCCACTAACCCCCTACACAAGGAAAGATGGAAAACAGATTCTTTGTTTTGCAGGATTTAGACACCCTTCCCCAACTACAAGAATTATGGATCTGGAAGTGCAGGATTTGGAAGAGGAGGCTACCAACAGCCACCTTGCCCCCACAGCACCACAGCCCAATAGTCTTAAAGGTAACATTGAACAGCAAGGTAAGTCAAAGAACAAAAAAAAAATTTACCTTAGCCAGTTGAATAAGATGATGTTAAGATCAGCTACTAAAAGTCATAAATCATATGAACAATGACACACACTTTAACTGTTAATTTTTTAGTATGGAATCTTAGAGGTATGGAATCTTCTATGCTAAGACTAATCCAATTAGTTAAGCTGAAGAAAATACAACTCCTTTGTATCATTGAACCAATGCATGATAACAGTCAGTGTCAATCTTATATGGAAAAGCTCAAATTTTCATATAATCTCCCACTTCATAATGGTAAAATCTGGCTTATGTGGAATGACCCTGTATCAGTCTCATTAATCTCTCATCACAATTAGTTGTTGTATGTTAAAATAGTTCACCTAACTTCAAATATGGACATGGAAGCAGTTTTCGTTTATGCCCTCAGGACAAGGGATGGTAGAAAAGCTTTATGGAATGATCTGAGTGTTATACCTAGAAATGAAACTATTTTCATAGGAGATTTTAATAATATCACTTCACTTTCAGAATATAAAGGCCCCAGCTCCCCTTCTCTAGGTAGTATCAGAGATTTCAATAATTGGATTAGCTCCTCTGGAATTCAGGAAATTAACACAGTAGGGAACCTATTTACTTGGACAAATATAAGACTTAGGAATCCCACCTCCAAGAGATTAGATAGAGGACTTTGTATAATTCAGTGGAACACAAAATTTCCATCATCTTCCATCCAAATTCTGAATAGACAATCCTCAGATCACTCTCCTCTGCTCCTTCAGGTGTCAACTCTAGTTAGTTCTCACACTAAACCCTTTAGATTTATAAATACTTGGTTTAATAGACCAGAAATTATAGACCTAATTAGGGAAAACTGGTCAATTCCTAGCCCCCAGTCTGGAATGTTAGGTTTCTAAAACTAATTAGATTGAAGAAAGTGATAAAATTTTGGAATAGGGACTGTTTTGGTAACATTGGTGCTAATGTGAATACTGCAGAGGAAGCCCTTAGAATACAGGAACTAGTCTATGACTCCACTCCCTCAGACTCATAATTAATTAAATTAAATGAGAAAAAGGCAATATTGCTTAGAGACCTAAAGGAAAAAGAAATATTCTGGAAGCAGAAAGCTAGATCAAAATGGTATAAACTAGGGGATAATAACACTAAGTTTTTTCATAAGACAGTACAAGAAAGGAACTGTAAACTACAGATTTCAAATATTAAAAATGGGCAGGGTCAGTGGCTTAATTCCCAATCAGATATCCAAAAAGAAGTTGTAGCCTATTTTACTGATCTGTTATCTGAACCTAACCACATGGCTAATAACACCTATTACCCACATTTTCTTAGCCAAATTCCTACTGTCATTACTGAGCAAGTTAACCAAACTCTATCTAGACCAGTTTCAGAGGAGGAACTTAAATCAGTGATTAAGAGTTTATACAATAACAGTAGTCCAGGTCCAGATGATTTCTCTAGTAAATTCTACATTAAGTGCTAGGCTTTTATCAAGGAAGATTTAATTGGTGCTATCAATGAGTTTATCTTAGGCTCAGATATGCCTAGGGGTATTTCTAGTACCTGGATAACTCTGATTCCAAAGAAAGCCACACCATCCTCCTTTGATGATTTTAGACCTATTAGCCTCTGAAATGTTGTTAACAAAATCTGCTCTAAGGTTTTAATGGAAAGATTGAAACCTTATATAGAGAACCTAATTTCACCTAATCAAACTGCCTTCATGAAAAATAGGGACATTTCAGATAACATACTTTACCTGCAGGAAATGTTAAGATTCTTAGATAAAAAGAATAGTGTGCCTAACTGTATTCTCAAGTTGGACCTTAGGAAAGCTTTTGATAGGGTTAATTGGGATTTTCTAAAGAGCATACTTGGTAGATTTGGTTTTACTGGGAATTTTTTGAATGCTGCTATGAACAATTTATCCCAAGCTCATTTCTCAGAACTTATTAATGGCAATCCAGTGGGCTTTTTTAAAGCCACCAGAGGCATCAAACAAGGTGATCCCCTTTCTCCCTTTCTCTTTAATATCTTCTCAGAGGCTTTCTCTAGGAGCCTCTCTTTCATATTTTTGAATAACAGCCTCTCATACTTCTTGTTACCCTCTACTATCACACCAGCATCCCACTTAATGTATGCTGATGATACCATTATTTTCATGCAAGCCTCAAAACCCAACCTGATTAAGATTAAAGCCTTCCTAGAAATTTTTGAATTTACTTCGGGCCAGAAATTCAATTGTGAGAAGTCTAATTTCCACATTAGCAAAAGGGCTACAGTTGCTAAGATAAATTAGGTTAAGGTGATCTTAAAAATGAAAAAAGGATCTTTTCCCTTCAAATACCTAGGATGCCCAATCTTTAAAGGTAGAACACTTAACATATACTTCCAACCTTTAATGGAAATTCTGGACAAAAAAGCTGATGAACTGGAAAAATAAATGGTTGAGTACAGGGGGGAAATTGACCCTAATCCAATCCTGTATATACTCCTTACCTCAACACCTATGGACTGTAACCAAGCCCCCTAACCACATAGTTAAGACATTTGAAAATAAGATGTCTACTTTTTCTAGGGTGAGTCTGAGGGTAGGAAGAAAAAAGTTTGGAAAAGGTGGTCTGATTTAGCTATTCCTAGGTCTCAGAATGGTTTAGGATCCAGATCCGTTTAGGCTATAATTGATTCATGTTCCCTTAAACTCTAGTGGAAGAGTCAATTGGGAACTACGACGTGGGATAAAATGATCTGGTCCTTACCTCAAACACATAGAAAATCCATGACCTGGAAGAGAATTTGTTCAGTTAATTCCTTTGCAAAAAATAATACTCTAATTATTCATGGCAGAGGTAGCTGCAACTTTTGGTCTGCTAATTGGTGCCCTAATGGGCCACTTATGAATCTTATTCCCGGCTCTATCATCTCCCCATTACTATTCTTCTCAGTGGCTCAGTTTATAAGTAACAAAGCCTCTATTCTACCACAGATTTCTTCCTTTCTAGAACATGATACTCTCTCCTTTCTGCAGTCTGCAGAAATCACTGAAGATAGAGAGGATAGATTAATTTGGAAACCAGAAGTGACAGGTGCTTTTACTTTCAAATCTGCGTATAAGAAGCTCACTTTCTCCTCAGGTACCTTCCCTGCTACCCAGCTTATATGGAATCCTAGATTACAAAAGAAGCTTTCTATTTTTACATGGAAAATGTTCCATGCTTTCCTACCTTTTGATGATGTGCTAATAAAATGTGGTTTTAGTCTTGCTTCAAAATGCACAGCATGTTATCACTTGGACTCTCTTCAACTCTTTTTCATAGCATGCCCCCTTGCTCAATCAATATGGAATAAGATGGAATCTTTACTAGATTTTCATCTTTGTAGTCTGGATTCAATAAATGAAAGGTTTTTCTTGTTCTGGAATTGCCATGATCTTCCCAGATGGCACCAACTGTTATGTAAAGTTCTACCACCACTGATTTGCTGGTGTCTTTGGAAGGCAAGAAATAGCTTCCTTTTTGACAACAAACACTTCTCTTCAGAGCTTATATGTAAGGAAGTTTGTGATCAAATTTACCTATCCCTCTCTGCTAAACCTTGCCCCCCCAGTTCTTCCCTACCTATGAGACCTAGCTTTTCGCATCTGATCCCCCACTTAGACCACCTCCGAAGCCTACTATATCTATTGTCTTCGGGGAAAGGCCAAAGCCAAACTGCATAAAGATAAATGTTGATGCATCCTGGTCCTCTACTAATTCAACTATTGGCCTGATTGCTAGAAACAGTGATGGAACCCCATGCCTTATAAAATCCACTGCCATCACTGCAGTTTCTTCACTTCAAGCAGAGATTTTTGCCATCCTATTTGCCTGCCAAACCTTTCCAGATCTGGATAGCTCTTTCACCATTGAATCTGATTCTTTGCTGGTCCTGAACATGATCAGGGATCCCTACACTGCTCATTGGCCTTTTTACAATCTGACCTCTAGAGTGCATTCCCTGCATAAGAATGCCGAACTTAAAACATGTTTACAGGGAATGTAATTCTGTGGCGGATGTAATTGCTAAGGATCACCCAGTCTATAACTACGATTTGAGTTTGAACCTTTCTAATATACCCACTCACATCAGAGGCCTCATTTCTTTGGATAGGGAGCATACTCCCAATATTAGATTGCATAGACATGGCTCAAGACAGGATTGATACTGCTAATATTTTGTCATTTGACTTCTTACAGGTACTACAGTTGAACTCTACTTCAAACTCTCTTCTGGAGCTCAGCTATACTGATACAGAAATCCATCCCAAACGGTCAACCTCTCCAGCCTGCTACGGACCAGAGAACGGAACGCTCCATATCAGAATTCTTGCAACCCATAGGTCTAAGATTTGGTTATGTTTTTAGCTCTTATTTTGAAGTGTTAGAATGAAGTTGTTTGGCCAAGGAAAAGAATTAACACAGGGGGTGGAGATTCTTTCTTTTGGAATCGCAACTTCTATACCTAACCTCCTTCATACTCACTAGATCAGCCGGTTTTAAGTTTCATTACAAGTAGATAGGTATTCTTTTGTAGGCAACAATGTTGCCTCAATCATCTTAGTGTATAAAACACTACTTTGTGTACATTTGTCTCTATTAAGGCCTGGGGAACCTTATACATAATCCCTCGCCCTAGAGTGTTTTCATTTTTTTTAAAAAAAGAAAAAAAATAGAGTTGAACTGAATTATAAAAAATAAACAAAATTGTGGTAACATCATATTTCTTTTTATTTTCTTATTTCCATTCTTTCCGGTTAAACTGTGAATCATCTCTTTTTATGTCTCAAGACTCTGTCTATATACACAAAAACCGATCATTCTCCAGGCAAAG
This sequence comes from Rubia yunnanensis, assembly GCA_037428765.1. NCBI lineage: Eukaryota > Viridiplantae > Streptophyta > Magnoliopsida > Gentianales > Rubiaceae > Rubia > Rubia yunnanensis. Next base: position 79,077,037 of record CM075065.1, read on the forward strand.
TCATCACACATTATCTCTTTCATTCATCATCTTAACTGAAGAGCCCTAAACGAACCGGAACGCCCTCCCAATTCAGCCACTGATCGCCCTGAATGAATGGAGCAACTGTGTATTTCATGGCCTCGTCCCTCAGGATGACTCCTTTGTATCCAGGCCATTTGACCCTAGCATTGGTTTGTGCTCCAGGGCCTTTGTTATTATACTCAGCATAATAGAGGGTGCTTAGGGCATAGTCCCCTTGCCAGGGCATGTACCCTTCAGGATGAATGAAGTCTCCAATTTCAGTTTCCATGATGATTGTCCTGGAGAACTCCTTCCAGGGCCTCCCCAGGTAGCTCCTGAACATAGCCTTCTCCGGCTCGAGTGTCGGGTCCGCCAGGATACGGCACGAGTGCAACACGAGCCCGGTGGTTTCGCGCTTGTCCACGCGGCCCTGAGCCGTCACGATGGTTTGCTGGTTCTCCATTGGCCTCCTCACGTAGATGAGGCAGTTTTGGAGCACGGCAGACGCGTCCCCGAAGATAAAGTCCACGGTGCCCGTGATGTAACAGCTCCGGTAGAACTGCCTGTGGGTCTGAACGTACAGCGTGTCCTGGAATCCCTCCATGCGGCAGTTTACGAAGATTGAACGGTCGGATTGTACTCTTAAGGCCACGGCTTGGCGCTTTTCGGGTCCAGCAGTGTTTCTGAATCCAATGGATTGTGCCATAAATCCTTCCCCCACCGCAGCTGTACATATATATAAGTAAATGGGTGGTCCGTTAGTTACGCACTTAAATTTGATTGCAAAGTGTGTCAAAATATGTAAAAATGCAGCCCTAATTACAGATGTGAACCTTAACTTCCATCAACTGACATTTAACCCAAATAATGTTTTCAAGGTATACTATAACTAGGACATTTCCCAAATTTTAGACAAGATTTGAGAAACATTGCTCGAGTTAAATTTATGTACCCACATCTTTTGATAGACGTACTATAGTTTATTGAAATGTCGATGCTTTAAAAGGTTTTTTTTGTTCCGTATGCTTTAAAATGAATTAACCAAGCAGTTAAACTTATTATGCCTTTTTTTTAAATTAAAAAAAAAGAACTTATTATGCTTTAACAAAACAGCAATACCTGGATTCTGAATGCTGAATTCAACAAAATAATAAGCAAAAATCTGAAAACTAGCTAGAGTCTAGAACATATAACTGAAACCTGAATGTCAAATGATAAAATCCGCTAAATACAAAAACGATTAGGCATAAGATCCAAAATTCCAATCCTCAAAAAACTGGAAATAACTTTTTCCCTTTAAACATATGAGAATAGATTTTAGAAGAGGATAAGTTACCGAAAGTTGCAGTGAGATAAGTTGGAGTTCCATCGACGAAATTTTTTATGCCTGTGACGATAGTCTTCTGGGATCCATCGCCATAGATGGTAACATTGACCATCTGCTTTGTCACAATCACATTTTCTGCATAAACTCCTTCCTTAACATATATCACATACCTGCATTAACACCATGGAATGATGCTGTTTTATTAGTACTATAAAACTGACCTAGTACCTACAAGACTACCTGATTAGTCCGCTAAACGTTAACTAAAGCTAACAAAGTACACATTGCTGTTTTATAAGTTCGACAGGTATGTACGCGGTAACTTGGACAGATGATCTAAAATGAATACGGTACACACCTCCCCTCATACTTAGGCAAAGAGGACAATTTTGCCAAAGCTTCGTTAATGGTGGTATAATTTCCACTCCCATCTTTCGCCACTGTCACATTAGGAACCAGATGAGATGTACTGGCCTTCAATACTCTCCTGTTTTCGGGTGTCATCCATTTCGGCAACCCTTCATCATCCAAGAGCTTCCTTTTGATGCTGATTCCAAGAAGGGAAGGAAGCTGAGCTAGGTTAGCCAACGCGAGGGAGTTGCTAGTGAGCTCCTTCACACTAGTCATGGCCTTCTGCATCGTGTTCTTCGCTTCCCCATCGGGAAACGCGTCGACGCATGTCTGCTGGTAAGACATGACCGCGCTGAGGAAGTTGTTGAGCTCCGCTGTGGTGGCATTTTCAGCGGGCTCCGAATGGGTTGTGGTGATATTGATGGATCTGTTCAATTCTCCCTTGGCATCTTCCATGAGGGTTAAACACACATCAAACGCCTGCTTCACTTTCGGGTCGTCGAATTTCAGCTCCTTTCCGGCTTTCACTGCCACGTCGATCCCTTCCGACACCGCGGCCATGGATGCCTTCAGCAGATCCTTGGGATCAAGGGCCAATGACTCGTTGGACTTAACCGCCTTTCCCAGGCTGTGTTCACAGGTTTTCGTGTAATCCGTCGTTGCGCACACGGATTTCACCGTTTTCCCCGAGGTGGAGATGGTTGGCTGCTCAGGTTGTTTATCGTCGGGTTGTGCCAGCAAAGCCTTCTTCTCGGAGCTGTTCTTCCCCGCCGCGGGAGGAGGAGGTGGAGGAGGTTTCGCCTTCGGTTTTGGTGGAGGAGAATGAGAATTGGCGTGGGCCTGTTTCGCGTTGGGGAACAGGCGATCCTTGTACAAAACCGCGCAAACCGCACCGCCGACAATGAGGGCCATAAGGAGGATGACAACGACGGCAATGGCGATTCTTTTCTTCACTTTTCTTTCCCTTTCCTGCTTTCGACGTTCTGAGATGAGGTCGAAATCCTGAAACGCCATGTTTATATATATTTTTTAAATAATTTTTTTGCGTGTTTTTGAAACTCTAATTGTAATCTTTGCTTAGCTCAGGCAGAGAGATAGCAGCAGCTTGGGCAGAGATCTCTCTGCCTTGGCCGTGTAATCCAAGGCAGAGGGGAGAAAAGAAATGTGCAAAATTTTGGATCTCTGTTTCAGTATAGATGCTTATCTCCCTGAATAGCCATTCTTTCCAGTTTTTCCATATATATTTGTGGTTTCTGTTATACAGATGGTGGAATTTCAATCTCATGAAGAATTCCACAAGCTCTGGAAAGGAGACATTTTAGGACCCATCCACTAAGAACAATACCGCATTTCCCGCTTACTCTCCTCAATAATGTCGTTCTTATATTTGTGGAAAACATGAAGAAAAATGATTTGCCATTAGCGGCATTGCTCCACATTTTTAGGTTTTTTCCTTTGTATTTCTGAGGTGACAAAATTACTATTTTAAATGTTTATTCAACTTTTGGATGTAAGTAATTTGGATTGGAGCTATTGGGTCTAACAAATACGATCAAATAAATGGAGTTTTATCAATAAAGATAAAAACCTAAAGAAAATTTCTTGTGCGAGACAAGAGATTAGATTGTTAAGAATGTAGCATGAGGTTTCTAATTAAAGTTTTTAAAAGTCAAGGGACTGGATGTGAAATTTCATTATTTTACATTTAAGTCCAAGTATAAATATCATCAATATTTCCTCGTTATTCCCTCATATTTTTCTAAAATTTTCTCTTTCTTCTCCTTTCATCTCTCATGCGCATAAAACATTTATATTGCCTCACATCTCCAACTTAAATATCCTTTTTTCTCTCCCTTCTTCATTTCTCTTCCATTTTCTTCAATTCTAGCTCGTTTCTTCTATTTAATCGTTCATCATCTTCATTTTTCTTCCTCTTTCTTGCACGCAAAGATTCGTCACGATTTTTGAAGTTTTTCGATGAATTTTCCGACGAATTTTCTGGCGGTCGAATACACTAGAGCTTCATTTTGTGTTTATCTTCGAAGGTAATATTTTTGCTCAGAGTTTTTATGCATATTTTGTTGTTTTTTACGATTTTTGTTTGCTTTTTTTGGTTCATGTGATTTTCTAGGGTTTATGTTGTTCAATGTGTTAATATTTGGGATTTCTCTACTTTTTATGTTTTATGAGTTGTTCTTACGGATTTGTGTTTGTGTTGCTTCAGCTGTTTGTTATATTTCTACGGAGTTTTTCATCATTGTTGCTGCAATCGTAAGGAAGAATCGTTTGTAGGTTTTCTGAATTTTTGGTCGTGATGTTGTAGCTACGGGTATTGATCATTCAAGTTTATAGTTTGATGTTTTAGGTTTCAGGCTTTGAGTACTGTAATCAGTGTTGTCGTGATGTTTTAATTTCAGCGCTTGATATTTGTGATGTTTTCATGCTTAAGTGTGCAATTGATGTTCAGTTTTGATTGTGTGTTTGACTTAGGGTTTGTTACGATTTGAGCTATTTTTTTGTTGTTGTTGTTCCTTATATGTCTAAGAATGTTTTTGTCATTGTTGCTGCAATCGAGAACGAAAGAGGATATGTACTGTTTATCTTTGTTGGTGTGATGATTTAGTTTCATTATTTGATACTTGTAGTGTTTTAAGTGTGCAATTGATGTTGAGTTTTGTTTTTTCGATTGTGTGTGTGATATCTTAGGGTTTTGTTACGATTTGTGCTAATTTTTGTGTTGTTGTTGTTGTTTCTTAGATGTGTAAGAATGCATACCCACAGTTGCTGCAACCGAGAAGGAAAGAGGATCTGTAAATTTTGTTATTTTGCATATGTGACTTTTTAAGTACTGTTGTTAATCTTTCAGGTTTAATGTTTAATCTTTCATATTTAGGCTTTAAGTACTATTTATCTGTGTTGGTGTGATGATTAAATTTCAGTATTTGATTCTTATTGTGTTTTAAGTGTGCAATTGATGTTTCAGTTTTGTTGTTTTTATTATGTGTGTGATATCTTTTTGTTACTATTTGTACTAATTTTTGTGTTGTTGTCGCTGTTTCTTAGATGTCTAAGAGCATTTGCCAACTGTTGCTGCATTTGAGGATGAAGAAGGAGCTGTAATTTTTATTTTTTTTAGCTGTGATGTTTTATATATTGTTGTTCATGAGGTCACAAATTTATTTGTGCGATTGTACTGTTTGTATGTGCGATTACTGGTGCGCAATTGTGTGCGATTCAACGTCCTTCTTCTTCTCCGTCCTAACCCTATTTCTTCCTTCCCTATCTGATCAATCCCTGTACCCTTGGTCTTTGCCAGAATTCCTTGCCGATAACGGCTAATTTAGCCGTTAATGGTTTCCGCGATGTTGGGTTCATCTATTCCGACCGTTCAGGATATCAACCAGGGTACACAACCTACTCCTCCTCCTACCACCTTCGCTGCTATCCTAAAAAACAAAGCCCCACCACTATCCAAGCTATTACCGAGTAACCCTGAGCTTATTCCCAAATCACAACACCCCGGTGAGGCAGCTTGTTTGTATTCAGAAGAGCAAATAGCGAAATTATCATCGCACTATGCGAATGCCCTAGTCGGCAAATTCACCAAGAGTAGATGCTCAATGGAGCAACTGGAACAATTTTTCAAAACTGTGGGCTTCACAGGTAAGTACCAACTTGGTTCCCTTGATTACAAGCATGTGCTCATTAGGTTTGAATTGCTAAATGATTATCAACGAACATGGATGAAAGGAATTTGGAATTTCAATAGGATACTTCTTAAAATGTTAAAATGGACTCCTGATTTTTCAATTCATAAAGAATCACCTATAGTTCCAGTTTGGTGTACAATTAGGGAAGTTCCGTTGTATTACTATAACTCAGCTGCAATTGAATCTTTGGTAATAACATAGGCAGTTTTATTAAAACGGATCTTGCTACTGTTATGCTTACAAGACCTTCAGCCATTAAATTATGCATAGAAATTGATCTTCAAAAACCTATCTGTAATCACATCAGACTTGGCTCGGTAACTAATAATAGAAAATACCAAGTAGAATATGAGGATATTCCCCTTTACTGTGATCATTATGCCAAATTAGGGCACTCTAAAACTCAGTGCAGAGCCTTTCCCCCAAATTCCAATGTCAATACTGTTGAGCACCCTACAAATCAGGCTAAGCTTCAGTGGCAGGCTACTGGGAAAAATTCGATATACCTCCATTGATCTCCTCTGTTGATCAGATAGACTTAGCAGTTTCTGTGATTACTAAGGAACTTAACCCGGAACCCATACCTTCATCTCCTCTTAACCTGGAAACTAACACTGACCTAGAGACTACTGAAATCCCTGTAATTGTTAGGGATAATCCATCTGTCAGTCTTTCTAGTCCTACTACTCAGGTTCCACTACATAACTCTATCTCTAAGCTGCTTGAAGGAACTGCCTTAAAAAGTTTTACTGCAGTAGCCTATGCCTCTGATGATATCCAGGTAGGGACCTCTCACTCCAGTGTGAATAGGAATAATGAGGTATCCCCTTCTCTTCTAGACAAAATGGGGAACAGGTTCTCTGTTTTGCAGGTGGACTTAGATGAAACTGCCCAAGATCAGGATGATACTTTAACTCCTCAACCTAGTTCGAGCTCAACACCATTACAGGGGCAGAACCTTCTGTCAGGTAAGGCAAAAGGTAAAAAGTCAAATTACTTCAGTCAAATCAATAGAATGATGCTTAGATCATCAACTAAAAGTCATAAGTCTAGTGAACAATGATAGGTTCTCTTTCAATAAATTTCTTGGTTTGGAATATCAGGGGTATGGAAACATCAATGTTGAGATTAATAAACCTAGCCAGGATTAAAAAGATTCAATTCTTATGCATCATTGAGCCAATGCATAATAACTCTAAATTTCAATCCTATATGGATATACTTAAATTTGCTGATGGCCTGGCCCTGTATAATGGAAAAATATGGCTTATGTGGTCTAATTCTTTTTCAGTAACCCTTCTCTCATCTCATGAGCAATATCTGCATGTGCATATATCTCATAGAACTATAATTTTACATATGGACGCTGTTTTCATATATGCTCTTAGGAATAGGGAAGGTAGAAAGACATTCAATAGATCACTTTTTCATATCTTGTACACTGGAAAAATTGATATGGAGTAAAATGGCTTCTCTGATTGGTTTCAACCTCCCTCATTATCAATCCATCTCTCAGAGATTCTATTCTTTTTGGAACTGTTCGGACTTAACTAAAAGCTACCAACTGATGTGTAAAATACTTCCTTCTCTCATTTGTTGGAGTCTTTGGAAGGCTCGAAATAGGCATATTTATGATCAGGTCCCCTTTTCTACTGAGCTTATATGTAGGGAGATACTTGACCTCATCAAATTATCATTATACTCCTGTCCTACTAAGATGAGTTATACTGCTTCATTTCCACAAACATTTAGACATCTATTACCCCTTCTTAGGCCACCTCCTAAGCCAATCTTTAGGTCTGTCTGGTGGGAAAAACCTGGAACCAATTCTATCAAAATTAACGGATGCATCATGGTTCTCCCATACAGCTGCAGCTGGGATTATAGTAAGGGATAGCTCTGGCATGCTTTTTTTCATTAATTCAATCACTATCGTGGCTGTATCTCCTCTTCATACCGAACTATTAGCCATACTTGCTGCTTGTCAATCTTTTCAACATAGAGACATTCCCTTAATCATTGAATCAGATTCTCTTTTAGCCATTAATATGATTGAAAATCCATACTCTGCTAATTGGAAGTTTTTCAATTTGGCCTATAAGGTTAAGAGTTTATTATATGGAGCAGTGCTTAAACATGTTTATAGAGAATGCAACTCAGTGGCTAACGCAATTGCGAAATATCATTCTTCACATAATCAGCCACTAAACTTGTATAATTTTCATGTCCATATCAAAGGTCTCATTCACTTAGATATGGAGCAATTTCCTCATGTTCGAATTCATAAACATGGCCATGATAGGACTTGATACTGCTGATGGTGATTTCATTTACATACAGATCAATTTGCTACGCATGATGATGGACCGGAGCTGCTGTTCATCCTACGGTCGCCAATCTGATTTTGCAGCTCTTTTCACATTAAGGGACTCCTACAGATGCTGCTATAAGCCTCCTCTGGTGCAACTCATGTCCTCCAATCCTACTTTTGGGTTTTGGAACTTTTCAAGCTTAGCTATTGACTTACTGTCTTCGAAGTTGCCTGGCCAAGGGAGAGAATTAACACGAGGGGTGGAGATTCTCTCTTTTGGGTCGCAACTTCATTACAGATTATGTTACCCTTGTATAGCTGTTCATATATCCTTCAATATAGATAGCTTTAGGACTTTTGGAGGCAACTGTGTTGTCTCAACGCTTAAGGAACTAGCAACAATTGATGTACCAACTGTTGATTTTGTTACAAGGCCTGGGGAACCTTAATACATATTTCCCTCACCTTCGGGTGTTTTCATTTAAAAAATATATATTGTTGTTCATATTTCAGGTTCTATCTTTGAGCTTTCATGCTTAATCTATAAGTATTGTTATGTGTATTGGGGTAATGTTTAAAATTTCAGTGTTTGATACTTGTGGTGTTTTCATATTTAAGTATGCAACTGATGTTCAGCTTTATTTTTTTGATATTTTAGTGTGTACTGTTTGATGTTTTAAAATTTTGAGATTGATGTTTTAAATATTGTATTTATCTTTTCCTCAATGTAGTTGTCATTGATGTAATTTGTGCTATTGTGATGTTTTAATTACATATATTGACGTTTTAGTTATTGTATGTGATGGTTTATATTATTTCACATGAATACTTTCCAAGGCAGAGCTCTACGATGCCATTGATGAGTTAATAAAAAATGGCATGAGGAACCATGCTCTAAAGGTGTTCCCTTGTATAGAGAATCGTAGTCGACATTTGATCTTTGCATTAATGGAGTATGAGAGTTGTCCTCTTCAAAACCAGCAGGACAAGGCAAGTCTGTGAAAAAGTCAGCGGCGAAGGGAAACAAGTCAGGAAAAAATAGAATTTGGTTGTTTGGGATGTATTTTTTTACATTGATTTTTCAATTATGATGGTTGATTGTTAGTGTTAGGGTTGAGGCGCTTGATTGTTATTGATGTTTTAGCTTGATTTGAAAATTTTTAGTTTTTATGTTAGCAATTTTTAGGGCATTTGAACCCTTTTGTAATGAATGATGTTTGATAGTTATGGCGATTGGCATTTTTATATGTTAACATAAAACTTCAAATTAAAGTTTGCAAATATTATATGCTAATTTTATATGTATTTGTAGCATCAGTTCAATGAATTCCTTTGATTTTAAGTTGTCAGTGTATGATATTTTATGTCTTGTTCATCGGTAATATATATAAAGTGACGCATCATCTAATATTTGTATATTAACATGTAAAATAATAATAACATCAGTGGATAAAAGTGAAACGTCAAAGAAATTATTTCAAAAGCTACATTAGCGGAATGTATATTTTCAACACTAATTTGATATTGATCTTTTAAAGTTTAATATTAATATTTAACTATTTTAATTTGATGAATTAATGTTAAAGGAGGATGAATTATCCTTGCAACAATTCTTAGTTCAATATGTTTCTTGTAACCTAAAATCCCAACCTGAAATCCCAGTATGTTTCTTAATTTCTAGGAGTAGTAGTATTTACAAGTTAAAATGAAAAGGATATCTTTATATCTTAAAAGTGTGGATCTTGGAATGAACAGTATCATTCGTTCGTTGTATATTCTAATTTTTTTCCTAATTCTTCCGTTTCCAATTCCTTCTTTACCATATCAGTCCCTTTCTTGTGCAATTTCTTCAACCCTTTTGTAATCCCTAAATTCCTTCTTCACTTTCTCAGCCTCTTTGTAAATCTCCCCACCACAACAATAATCGATCTTCCCTCAACCAAGAGAAGAGATAAATTTTAACATAAAAAAGGCGGTGCAACAACATCAATCAATGGTAATAGGTCTGACGAGTGAAGATGATAACTCTGGCCCAACATCGGTGTATGATCTCTCTAGCAGAGACTCCGACGATGCCAACTCCTCCGGCTCTCACGAGGGACAGAAGATGAAGAAAGTGGAGCAGTAGCAGGGGAGTGTGCCCTATCTTTTAGAGAAACGCCATCTGCGATGTTGGAGATGCAAGTTCCCGATGAGGTAGCGATGAGGTCTGATGTTCAGCGGTTTTATGATAAGAGTGATGGCGGAACTGCGGTGGTTGAGAAGGAGGCAGCTCCTGAAGCATCTGGTGAAACCCGTGAGTATTCGGCTCAGGTGGGCCTTTATTTCTGTTGATTGATTCATTTTTCTAATTGAATTCTTGAGGATTTTGAATTTGGAGTATTGTAGATGAATACTTGATTTATTTGTGTTTGAGGATGTTGAGATTTTGAATTTGAAGGGGGTATGAACACTCAGAGTCTAAGAATTTGATGTTTACAAGTAATGTGAGTTATATGAGTATTGTTCTTGTATTTAGTAAGTGATGCTCTTAACAAGTTGATCTTTCTTAGACTCTTAGTGTGACTTAACCATAGTCTTCTAGGGGGGTGCCGGAGATCTGGAAATGTGTATCAAACCTGATCCAGAGAATGGGACTATAGCTCTAACATATGGAATTATGAACCTTTGTGTATTTGTTGTTAGATTTTTATTGTTTAAGATGTCGCACAGTTACCATCGTTCTTTTTCCTGTTTATATAGATACTGGTATGATATGAAAAATGAAGAGCTTGTAGATTGTCGTGGAACAATTGCTCAGAGTGATACTTATAAAATTTTGAAAGCCATCAAGGTACTTTTTTGACAGCAATTCTTTTGAATTTATATTTTTTACATGATGATGTTGTCATTTGATATGTGTTGAATCTCATAACTTTTTTGCTCTCCTACAAGGAAAATAAAGACTTTGGTTTTGGAAAAGAGTGGGTCTCCTGACAGGCGGCCTGCCCATAAGCTTATGGACAGGCCACTTATTTCTTACCTTATACACTGCATTTCTTAAATTACATACAAAATTTAAAAATTTTGAAAATATTTTTTATATCATATATTTTTATATTTTCACCTTCAAATACATATTATTACTTGTTTTAACTTATAAAATGCAATATTTAAATTTTATAAAAAAATTACAACATTTAAGTCAAATGCCCCTGAGGACTGTCCATAAGCTTATGGAAATGCCGCCTTTCCTGAGACTTTCCCTTTGGAAAATATACATAGTAAAGGTGGAAATTACCTTTTCATTTGTGTTTCAATATTTCACTGGTAATTTGTTCATTTTTCATCAATTTGATCTATAATTTTGTTTGATCGTTTTTGTAATTGATTTCGCATCTTCGATGCCAAATTTACAATTCGTATAATCTTTCAAACTATATCATGATACTTATAAGGGGTAGATAGTTCAAATTTTAGTGAACTAAACTACTTATTTTCATGTACTAAGTTTGTTATCTGGGAAGAAATACACAAACTTATGATACAGTTACATAAACAGGTAAGCTTTCTTCGTCTTCCATTGTGCTACTGGTTCAGAATATTTGTTTCTTCCTTTCTAGAAAGAAAGATATTTAGTTTAGTTGAATCAAAAAATTTAATTTTTTCTTGACTATGCAAAGGGTTTTCCTGGCAATTATAGTATGGTTAGCCACTAAGAGAAGCCCTTTTCTGATATAGATAGTAGAACTAGATCTTAGTTTTACACTTGTACATCTCTACGTGTTTTAGGATTATGTGGGTAGGCATGTGTTAACATGTTCTCATTCTTTATCCGTGCATACAAATTTTTCATGATTTTACTCTATTTCTACATTGATTGTAATGTTCTTAGAGTTTTCGAATTTGTATTTCACTGAAACTCTAATCTTTAGTGTTCATGTTTTTATTTCTTTCAAGTATATCTGGAAAACATAGAATTCATAGATGAAAACTTACATCTTTTTTCTTGTACAATTCAGGAATTCATGTCGGTGTAAAGCCTGTTCTCGACTTTAAGGCATGCCATTTTCTGTACTGGAACTTATTTTTTCCCATTACATTTAGAAATGATATGAACTTAGGGAACTGAATTCTTGAACTACAGGGATACATGGTGGGAAATGGAGTCACAGATGAGAAGTTTGATGGTAATTCTTTCGTTCCATTCGCGCATGGGATGGGCTTAATCTCCGACGGTCTATTTGAGGTAAGTGTGAACCGTCTGTCTCAGTCTGTAACACATGTATAATGCACTTCATTTTCATGGATTTCTCTCCCTTTATGCTTCAGGATGTTTTTTTTGCGAGGGGAACTATTATGAACCAACAAGCATTAGTTGTGAAAGCAAACTCAAAATAGTCTATCAATTTAGTGGAATTAACAGAAATTTATTCTTCCTTAATAATTATAGGATTGAATGGAGATGAATATGAAAAAATTGAGTATGGTTCTCCCCAGAAATTAAGTTCTTATTACCGTAAATATTTCTTCTATGGGCGGGTGTTTTATATGGATGTTGATGTAATTTGGACCCAAATTATTCTTTTGGATGCCATTAATTGTGTTTGGCTTACGAAGGGGATTTCATATGCATTTTATGTTTATCCATGTTCTTTAGATTCAATCTATATGTCCAGATGGTCTTCATCATTAATTGGATACTGATTTTCCATGCAAAAAAAATGGTGATATAATAAAGAAAAGCTTATAAATATATTTTAGTACTTTTTTAGTCTATTTGTCTTATGCTCTTTACACACCTTTGCCCCATTGTACTTCTTCTTTACTATGCTTTGATCTGATAAAATGGGATTTCTATCTGGCCTCGCAGATTCTGCTTGTACTTGTGTTCTTGGTAATCCCTTTTTTTCATTTTTAATGTTTGATTATAGGTTTTCAGTTGGGTTTTTGACTTCTTGTGATTCTTGTTCTTAAAGTTGGATTGTGTATTGATTGGGTTAGAGAACTTAGATTTCATTGTTGGTGGTTAGGGGTATGGCATGAGTTTAATCTGATTACTGAATGTGTCTACTTAGCATGTTTATAGAAGTTAGAGTATGAAGAGGGTGATATGTAGGATTCAACTTGGTAAGATTATGAGCTTTGGAACAATCATGCAGAATTGGAAGTGACCACTTTCACCAATATCTGGGGACCAGTGAGTGTGTGTGTTTTAACTAAAAATCTATAATATCCGGTTTCTCAAGCATTGACATGGGTGATTATAAGCCTCTTTATGGATTCATCAGGTGAGCTTCTGCCTAAAATATTAATTTGAAATCTCTATTTTGGTTAGAGTAAGGCTCTATTTTGACAATCATTTGTTTGTGTATCACATTGTAGTGACTCATTCCCTCTTTTAGGTGCCTGAAGAAGATCATACTAAGTGCTATCAGGATTATTAGGGCATTTTCAAGGACTCGAATGGCCACCTTTGTTGGCAGCAAATATGATGCTGCTTTTTTTTTTTTTTTATTTAACCCATATTAATGGGGAGATATGTATTAGGTTCCCCAAACCTGAAAAGATAGTAAACATTTACAAGAGTTTATCTTCAAAATAATTTTGAAGACTTTGTACAAAAAGCTACAACTTGGTTGTCAGAATATCTGAGCAAAAAATTCTACTTAGGGCATTTTTGGTGATGATTCCATTTTCCATGTCTCCACCCCTCGTGTTAACATGGTTAAATGGCCAGATCTCCAAAAAGGCTCTAAGTAGGGCTGTTGTGAATGCTCGAGTGCTCAAATGTTGAAGTGTTCGATGTTCTAGAATTTGAAAACTCGACTGCTCAATGGGTCGAGGTCTCAGGGGCGAGTGCATGGCGGTTCGAGATGTCGATGGATCGAAGACTTGAATTCCACCCAGATTCCATCTTGTGTCTCTTCATCTTTGCTGCTGCCACTTGATTCGAGTGCTCACGGTTGGTGCGGTCGAGGCTCAAGTCCTTGATGGTTTGTAGATTCCAGGGGTAGATGTTCAAGTGCTTGTTGGCTCGAGGTCTCGAGGGGACGAGGCTCGATGGTTCGAGGGCTCGAGTGCTTGAGTGCTTGATGGCTCGAGTGCCTGATGGCTCGAGGGCGGCAGGGCTCGAGAGCTTGAGTGCTCGAGGGATCCAGGGCTCGAGGCCTCCTAGCCTCGAGGGCTCGAGATCCTGAGTGTTTGAGGTATCCAGTGCTCGAGGGCTCCAAGTCTCGATGGATCAAGTGCTTGAGTGCTCGAGGGCTCGAATGCTCGAGGGCTCCAGTGCTCGGTGGCTCCAAGGTATCCAGTTTCAAGGCTCGATGGTTTGAGGGCTCGAGTGCTTGAGTGCTCGATGGTTCAGTGCTTGATGGCTCAAGGGCGGCAGGGCTCGAGAGCTTGAGTGCTCGAGGGATCAAGGGCCCAAGGCCTCCTAGGCTCGAGGACTCGAGAGCTTGAGTGCTCGATGGATCCAGTGCTCGAGGCCTCCTAGGCTCGAGGGTTTGAGAGCTTGAGTGTTCGAGGTATCCAGTGCTCGAGGGCTCCAAGGCTTGAGTAAAATCCAAAGCCATGAAGGGAAGTAGTCCATAACCTGAGACAGAAGAGAGGAAAGATCAGCAGTATCAATCTTATTTAAAGGCTTACCTATGGATTCTAATATAAGGTGTATGAATGCTATCCATATAGATTAAGCCTTTAATATGTGCCGAAATTTTGGACACATGCAAAGGAGAAACCATCGCAGAGGATGCTTGATATTTCGGGATGGCATTCACTACTGAGTTACATTCTCTGTGTGTGTGCTTGAGGGTAACATGGGATAGAAGAGTGTGAACTCGGAAAACTAGAGGGTATAGGGTCCATTTGGAAACTAAAGGATCATTAATCATATTTACTGCCTGTAGCGAGTCAGATTCAATAATGAGGTTGGGATATCTGTCCAGACAGATCTGACAGGCCATAAGAATTGCCTTAACTTCAGCTTCCAGTGGAGATGTGGCTGTTATGGTCTCTGATCTAATAAGGATTGGTAAACTTTGGTGATTGCGAGCAATTAAGCCAATTGAAATAGAGGAATAGACCAAGATGCATCCACGTTAACCTTGATGAAACTGTGATCTGGAGATTCCCAGTATACAGTGGAAATAGTTGGCTTTGGTGGTGGTCTGGAGGGAAACATCAAAGAAGGGAACTGAAAACTTAGGTTAGGAAATATGGTTGGGAAGCAGGTAGAGGAGGTAATGGAAAGGTAGAGAGTATTTGTAACTTCCTTGCTAATATGGGAGATAGAAAAAGGTGTGTCATCAAAAAAATAAGCATTCCTAGCCTTCCATAAAGCCCAACAGATTAGAGAAGGAATCAGATGACATAGCATTCTCTGCATTCCGGTAAGGTCACTATAGTCCCAGAAAATGAAAAAAGTATCCACTATATTATACACATTCTGCAACTTGAATTCACTATAGCAGCAATCTGAATCCAAATGGATTTAGCAAGATGACAATTTATAAAGAAATGTTCCATGGAGTCAGATTGATTGCACAGAGGACATTTAGAGGCCAAGCTATAACCACATTTTATGAGGATATCATCAAATGGTAAAAAGGAGTTAAGCAGTTTCCAGGTAAAATTAGAAATCTTCTTAGATAACCTTGGATTCCATATGAGCTTAGTAGCTAGGAAATTACCTGATTTATATGTTAGCATTTTTGTAAGCAGATTTGAAAGAGAATCTACCAGTCATTTCAGGTTTCCAAATCAGTTTATCCTCTCTACCATGCTCAATTTCAGCATCCTGCAAGAAAAGAAAAGTATCATTCTCCAAGAAGGGAGCTATCCGAGATAGAATTGATACTTTGTTGTTTATAAATTCAGCAACTGAGCAGGGGTAGAACATAGAAATGCTGTAAGATAGAGTACAATTAATCAGCGGACCATTTGGACACCAGTTAGCAGACCAGAAATCACACTTACCCTGTCCATGAATAATTAGAGAATTTCTTTCAGCAGTAAGGTTAATATTACAGATTCTCTTCCATGTTTTTGAATTCTTGTGAGATTGGGGAAGGGACCATAGTAATTTGGCCCACATAGTGTTACCTAATTGGCTTTTCCACCATAATTTAAGTGAACAGGCTTCAACAATTGACTGGATGGATCTAAAACCTAAACCATAATGGGATTTAGGAATAGCAATGTCAGCCCATTTTCTCCAGACCCTGTGCTTTCTATCCTCAGTTTCTCCCCAAAAGAATCTAGAAATTCTTTTTTCCATGGATTGAACAATAGAAGTAGGGGGTTTAAGATCTGTT
This sequence comes from Rubia yunnanensis, assembly GCA_037428765.1. NCBI lineage: Eukaryota > Viridiplantae > Streptophyta > Magnoliopsida > Gentianales > Rubiaceae > Rubia > Rubia yunnanensis. Next base: position 79,093,033 of record CM075065.1, read on the forward strand.
CTTCCAATTTTAAAATCTTTTATCCATGATTTCAAGGATGGGGTGGAAGTATCTAGATAGAGTTCTACCTTTAAAAATATGGCAGCCCAGGTACTTGAAGAGGAAAGTGCCCTTTTTCATACCTAGGATAGCTCTAATCTGATGATTCTTTGTAACTGTAGCCCTCTTACTGATGTAGAACTCTGATTTTTCATAACTAATTTGCTGGCCTGATGTTACTCAAAAAAATGCAGGAAAGATTTAATCCTAATCAGACCAGGTTTAGAAGCTTGCATGAAAATAATGGTATCATCCGCATAGCTTAAGTGAGTGACTGGGGTAATATTAGAGGGCATTGAGAAGTATGGCAAACTGTTATTTTGAAAAATGAATGAAAGGCTCCTAGAAAAGGATTCAGTGAAGATATTAAAAAGGAAGGGAGAGAGTGGATCACCTTGTTTGATTCCTCTGCTTGATTTAAAAAAAAACCAACAGGATTACCATTAATAAGCACTGAGAAATAAGCTTGTGCAAGGTTGTTCAAGACAGCCTTGAGGAATTTACCTGAGAAACCAAATTTACACAGTATATTTTGCAGAAAACCCCAGCTAACCCTATCGAAAGCTTTTTCTTAAGTCCAATTTAAGCATACAATTAGGGGTTCTGTTTTTTTTTTGTCTAAGAATCTAACCATCTCCTGCAGGTATAGGATATTGTCAGAGATATCTCTGGTCTTCATAAAGGCTGTTTGATTATTTGAAATTAGTTTCTCCATATGAGGTTTCAATCTTTCCATCAGGACCTTAGAGCAGATTTTGTTAGCTACATTAGAAAGACTAATAGGTTTGAAATCATCGAAAGAAGATGGAGTAGATTATTTAGGAATCAGAGTTATCCAAGTGCTAGTAATACCTCTTGGCATGTTAGATCCAGAAAGGAAATCATTTACTGCAATAATAAGGTCATCTTTTATGAAATCCCAGCATTTAATGTAAAATTTGCTTGAAAAACCATCAGGTCCTGGGCTGATATTCTTATTAAGACTCATAACCACAAGTTTGAGCTCAGTTTCAGTTACAGGCTGGGATAGTCTAAGATTATCTTGTTCAGTAATGATGGCAGGAATTTGACTGATGAAATGTGGGTAGTAGGTAGAATCCACTGAATTCCTGGGCTCGGTCAACAGGTCAGAGAAGTAGGAAACAGTTTCCTTTTGGATGTCTACAGGGTTATCAAGCCATTGCCCAAGAGAATTTTTTATCTTGGATATATGCAATTTACAATTTTTCTCCTGAACGGTCTTGTGAAAAAATTGGGTGTTGTTATCTCCACACTTAAACAAGTTTAACCTTGATTTATGTTTCCAAAACTTTTCTTTCTCTTTTAAAGCTCTAAGAAGTAATGCCTTTTTTTCATTAAGGTTGATACAATCAGTTTCCGAGTGTGTTAAATCATAGACAGCTTCTTGTCTCCTCAGATTTTCTTCAGCATTAATTACATTAGCATCAACGTCACCAAAACTTTCTTTGTTCCAGGTCTTAATCACTTTCTTAACTCTAATAAGCTTGAGGTATAGTCCCATCATTCCTGTTTGGGGCACAGGAATGGTCCAATTATATTTGATCAAGTCTAGGAATTCTGGTCTATTAAACCAGCAGTTGAGAAACCTAAATGGTTTAGGGTGTGATGGGATCTAGGATGCAATTTGTAAGAGGAGGGGTGAATGATCTGATGATTGCCTATTAAGGATCTGAATAGAAGAGGCTGAGAATTTATTACTCCACTGAACAGTACACAAACCTCTATCTAACCTTTTAGAAGTAGGATTTCTAAGCCTAGAGTTAGTCCATGTAAACAAATTCCCTACTGTATTAATCTCCTGAAGTCCCTGATTATTAATCCAATTATGAAAATCCCTAATACTGCCTAGATTAGGAAAACTAGGGCCTCTATATTCATCAGATGTGATAATTGTATTGAAATCCCCTATGAAAACAGTTTCATTTGTTGGGAGAAGGCTTAGGTCATGCCATAGTTTCTTCCTACCTTCTCTATTCCTAAGTGCATATACAAAGACCATTTCCATTTGAGAGTTAGGTCCTAAATGGGTGATTTTTACATTTAAGAATTGCTCATGGTGGCATACGAGATTAACAGTCATTGAGCCATTCCACATAAGCCAAATTTTGCCATTATGAAGAGGGAGATTGTGTGAGTAATGTAGCTTCTCCATATATGTTTGGCATTGAGAATTATCATGCATAGGTTCTATAATACAGAGAAACTGTATTTTCTTATGAACAGTCAAATGTTTCAGCCTTAGCATTGAAGTATCAATTCCTCTCAGATTCCATATCAGGAAATTAAACTTAAGACTGTGCATCATTGTTCACCCAATTTATGGCTTTTAGTGGCAGATCTGAGCATCATCTTATTTAATTGACTAATGTAATAGTTTTTTTTAATCTTAGCCTTACCTTGGCCATTAGTCTTACCTGATAGTTTGCTTGAACCTTCTTGAGGATCAGGCAGTGGGTGAGAGTCCTCCGCAGGATCTTTACTAACATCAAAAGGGTCCTGGGGGTCCTGAGCCACACATTCGTCAGTGCTAGAATGATCATCCATTCCCTGTAAAATAGAAAATCTATTTTCCATCTTTCCTTGGTGTGAAAGTGAGGGGTTAGTAGGAGAGAGTTGGAGAGAGTTGGAGGAGTGTCAAACTATGGGAACCAATCGCAATATCATCCTTAGCACAAAATCTAGGGGCTCTAATAAGAGTAGTGACCTCAGTTTGATCTATTAGTTCCCTAAGAGATGATTGGGACTTATCTAATTCTTGTATTACAGGGGTTTGGTGTAGGGGGGAGGGGTGAGGTTACTGAGATATGCTGATGTTAGGGATTGCTTCTGTTATCTTAGGGCCATATGAAAGGGGATCAGAGTTAGGATTAGTATTAGCTAACTGATAGGGAATGGTTACCAAGTTGGGCATCTTAGAGGGAGGCTGATTGTTAGCAAACCTCACAGGAGCTCTATCAAACTTATGCCCTGTAGCATACCATTTTGGCATTGGATCAGTATTGTTATGAGGGATAGCTTTACATTGATTAAGCGAATGTCCCAGTTTGGCACAGTGGTCACAGTACAGGGGAACATCTTCATATTTAATGTTATACTTTCTGTTGTTACTTTCTGATCCTAATCTAATAGAGGTGTGAAGTGGTTTCTGTAAGTCTACTTCAACACAATTTGATGGCAGAAGGCCTGGTTAACATCTCAGTAGCCAAATTTTTTTTTGATAAAATTACCTATACTATTACCAATGGCCTCAATTGATGAAGTATCATAATAGTACAGGGGAACTTCCCTGATCGTGCACCAGACAGGAACGATTGGGGATTCCTTGTGTGTTGAGAAATCTGGCGACCATTTCAGGATTTTCATCAGGACACCATTGAAGCTACACCCTTTGATCCAACATCGCTGATAGTCATTAATGTGGTCGAACCTGATGAGGACATGCTTGAAGTCCAGAGATCCCAATTGATATTTGCCGGCACTGTTTTGAAAGATGACTCCAGCTGTTCCATTGTGAGTCTGCCTTTGGTAAATTTGCCTTCGAGAGCGTTATCGTAGTGAGCTGAGAGTTTTGTGATTTCATCCTCAGTGTATAAGCATGCGGGTTCACCAAGGTGCTCCGATTTTGGGATCAATTCAGGGTTGTCCGGGAGCGATTGGCGAAGGGGTGGTGATTTTGATTGAAGGGCAGAGAGGAAGGATTTATGGTTGTGGATGGTGTTGCTATTCTCTGCCATGGTGGCCGGCCACAGGGAAACCGAAGCCAGCGCCGTCGCTTGTCGGCCAAGAGGGAGCCGTTAGCGGGGGAAGAAGCCGTTACCGGCGTGGAAAAAAATTGTTGGATTCAGAATCGGAGGAGAGAGAAGAGAGGATTGACGTTGGTTTTGGTTTTGTTGAAAAAAACCATGCTCAAGCTTTTGTTGAAAAAACCATGCTCAAGGTTGAAAAAAATTGCAAGTTCATCATTTGAACTTCTTTGCCGTTCTTAGCTCACATCATATGCATGATACCATGATTTTATTTTTTTTGCATAGACTACCAAAATTTAGTTTTGCAATCAGGAGGATAGACTATCAAAATTCAGTTTTACAATCAGAAGGATACTCACCTGAACACTGGAGCTTTTCTCTGGGGACTTATACTTTAAGGAACTGACTTATCAGCTTCTCCATGAACAGAAGCATTTGGTTTGGTTCTTAATGTTGATGACAAACCAAGCAGGCTGAAATTGAGAGTGTTTCTGTTGGAATGATTTCAGGTACGGACATTTGACATGGGTGTCGCAAAATGGTATATTTGCATTATTTGCATCCGGTAATCTTTGCCATGCTTTACAAAGTTCTGGCCTTTCTCAATCATGTTAACTTCTGTTTTATTAGTGATTTATGTATCACTGTTTTTCATTAGATTGAAGAGTCCGTATCCTGCGAGACCGTCTTACCCTAAGACTAGGGACTAGAGGGAAAATAACAAAAGAGGAAACTAAATTCATGGTTAATTTAGAGATATTTATGACTCGGGGTATATGTTATAATAAGTCCTAAAACTTGGGGACTAATATGAAATTTTAGAAAATATTCATCTCCCTCATCCCTCTTCTGCAAACCCTACAACCTCCCTCCCCCACCTTAAACCTTTAACGAACTACTCCACCTCTCTTCTTTCCTCCTTCTCCAGCAGCGATTCTGCTCACCTTCGTTCTCTCCATTCTCGTCGTCGGTGCTCGCTTCGTCCCTCCTTTCTCGTCGTCGTCAAGTTCTTCCCTCTTCATCTAGATTCTGCTCGCCTCGACGTCGCCGCTGCTCACCTCTCAATCGCCGATGCTTGCCTCAACGTCGCCAGTGATCGCCTCTGAGTCGTCGGTGCTTGCATCGCATCGTCAAATTTTGTCGCATTGTCACCGGCCCGTCGTCATATGCCAAGGTTCGAATACGCCGGAGAGGTTGCTCTGGTTCTGGTAAAATATCAGGCGCGACTATTTGGTTTGTTACTCTAGCTCTGGTTCCAGTCAAAATCCAGCACGACTATTTGGTTCGTTGTTCTGGTTCTGGTCAAAATCCGATGCGACTATTTGGTTCGTTGCTCTTGCTCTGTTTCCGGTCAAAATCTGACGCGTCTATTGCAATACACAAGATTCAGACCAAAAATTTGGGCTGAAATTAGGTCCAAATTTTGGGCCTTAAACTATAATTCACATTTAAGTAATAAAACATCAAATTTAAAATAAATAACATCAACTAAAAACTCTAAACCATCAAATTAAATAATTATACTAAAATAGACATTAAACTAAAAGAGTTAAACATCATATAAAAATTACAAAACATCAAATTAAAAAATTAAAACATCAAACTAACGTAGTAAAACTCTTATTAAAATAAAATGAAAACATACATTCCACTGTTGTAACATTTGAAAAAACTATTTTAACTTTCAGCTTCTATCCACTAATCTTATTATTTTTTACATGATAATTTACAAATGTAGAATGATACGTACCACTTTACGTATATTACAGATGAACAAGACATAAATATCATACACTGACAAACTCAAAATTGAAGGAATTCATAGAATCGTCACTGGCATTACAAATACATATAAAATTAGCATATAAAAGCTGCAAACTTTAATTTGAAGTTTTACATTAACATGTAAAAATGTTAATTGTCATAACTATCGAACCATCAAGCACCATTCATTACAAAAGGGTTCAAATGCCCTAAAAATAACTAACCTACAAACCGAACAAATTTCAAATCAAGCTTAAACATCAATAACAATCAAGCGTCTCAACACTAACACTAACAATCAACCATCATAACTGAAAAATCAATGTAAAACAATACATCACAACAACCAAATTCTATTTTTTCCCAAACTTGTTTTCCTTCGCTGCTCGCTTATTCACATACTTGCTTTCTCTCCTACTGGTTTCAAAGAGGAAGACTCTTCTAATCCATCAACGCAATGATCAAAGGTCGACTACAGTTCTCTGTTCAAGGGAACACCTTCGGGAGCATGATTCCTCATAGCATTTTTTTAATATCTCATCCATGACATTGTAGAGCTCTGTCTTGGAAAGTATTCTTGTCAAATAATATAAAACATCACATACAGTAATTAAAACGTCAATATATGTAGTTAAAACATCACAGTAGTACAGATTACATCACTGTCAACTACATTGAGGAAAAGTCAAATACAGTATTTAAAACATCAGTCTCAAAATTTAAAAACATCAAAGAGTAAACACTAAAATATCAAAAGAACAAAACTGAACATCACTTGCATACTTAAATATGAAGACACTACAAGCATAAAATACTGAAATTAAATCATCACAGCAACACGGATAAACAGTACTTGAGGCTTAAACATGAAAGATTAAACATAGATCCTGAAAGATCAACAACAGTATTTAGAAAGTCATATCTGCAAAATAACAAAATTTACAGATCTTCTTTACTTCTCGATTACAGCAACAGTGGCAAAAGCATTCTTAGACATCTAAAGAAGATCAAAAAAATTTTTTTTGTCACAAATCGTAACAAAACCCTAAAATATCACACACACAGTCAAATAAACAAAACTCATCATCAATTGCACACTTAAAACACTACAAGCATCAAATACTGAAATTAAATCATCACACCAACACAGATAAACAGTACTTTAAACCTAAACACGAAAGATTAAACATAAAACCTAAAAGGTCAACAAAAGTACTTAAAAAGTAACATCTGCAAAATAACAAAATTTAAAGATCCTCTTTCCTTCTCGGTTGCAGCAATAGTGACATCTAAAGAAACGGCAACATTAACACAAAAACTAGCACAAATTTTAACAAAACACTAAGATATCACACACACACAATCAAAGCAACAAAATAGAACATCAATTGCAGACTTAAAATACTACAAACATCACATACTGATATTACATCATCACACCAACACAGATAAACGGTACTTTAAACCTAAACATGAAACGTCAAACATAAAACCTGAAACATCAACAACAGTAATTATAAAGTCTCATATGCAAAATAACAAAATTTAAAGATCCTCCTTCTGCTGCAACAGTGGGCAAACATTTTTAGGCACCTAAGAAACAACAACACCACAAAAACTAGCACAAATCCTAACAAAATCCTAAGATATCGCACATAATAAAAAAATGAACATCAATTGCACACTTAAAACACTACAAGCATAAAATACTAAAATTAAATCGTCACACCAGCACAGATAAACAATATTTTAAACCTAAACATAAAAGATAAAACATAAAACCTGAAAGGTCAACAACAGCAACAGAAAAACTAATACTATACGACATGATTAGCACATATAGTAACAAAACCCTAAGATATCACACAAACAATCAAAACAACAAAACTGAACATCAATTGCACTCTTAAAACACTACAAGCATCAAATACTGAAATTAAATCATCACACCAACATAGGTAACAGTACTTGAACCGTAAACATGAAACATCACACAAAAAACCTGAAACATTAACAACAGTATTTAAAACATCACATCTGCAAAAATAACAAAACTATCGATCTTCTTTCCTTCTCAATTGTAGCAATAGTAGGCAAGCATTCTTAGACATCTAAGAAACATCAACAACAACAAAAGAAATTGCACAAATCGTAACAAAACCCTAAGATATCACACACAATCAAAGCAAAACATCAATTGCACACTTAAGCATGAAAAAACCACAAGTATCAAATGTTGAAATTAAAACATCACAACAACACTGATAACAGTACTTAAAGTCTGAAACCTGAAACCTGAAACTGAAAACCTGAAACATCAAACTGAAAACCTGAAAGATCAATACCTAAAGCTAAAACATCAAGGCTGAAAACTTACAAACTTACAAACAATTCTTCCTCCTCGATTTCAGCAACAATGGTGCAAATCTCCTTAGAAATCTAACAAACAGCAGCAACAACACAAATATTAGCACAAATTCGTAAGAACAACTCACATAACATAAAAAATAGAGAAATCCCCAAATATTAACACATTGAACAACATAAAACCTAGAAAATTACATGAACCAAAAAGGCAAACAAAAATTTTAAAAAAAACAAAATAAAATATGCATAATAAATCTGAGCAAAGACGTTACCTTCGAAGATAAACACGAAAGGAAGGTTGTATTGTGTTCGACCGCCAGAAGTCGAAGCTTTAACTAGAAAATTCACGGAAAATTCACCGGAGAATGAAGCGAATCTTCCTTGAGTCACTGCGTTCTTCTCCTATGCAAGAAACATGGAAGAAAATGGAGAAAAAAGGCGATTGAATTGAAGGAAAATGAAAGAGAAATGAAGAGGAAGAGAAGAAGGAAAAGTTGCGCAAGAGGGAAGAACGAGAGGAGAGAGAATGCGTGAGAAAATAATGAGAGAAGAAGGGGAAAGATTATTATTTATACCAGAACTTAAATGTAAAATAGTAAAATTTCACATCCAACCCCTAGACTTTTAAAAACTTTAATTAAAAACCCCATGCTACATTCTTAATGAAATTCCGTTTCACCTGAATTCTAAACCTTTATACCAAGTTGTTTAACAGTTTGGTGTTGGAACACCAAGATTAGTTTGGTGTTTAAAGCAAAACAAAGTACGCAGTGCACACACAACTTGGTTACGCAGTTCGGTGCAAATACACCTACGTCTGCGGGGCCTTGCCCAGATCAGAAACCATTCACTAGAAAGCAGTCTTTAGTACAAGAAGGTTAACTTAAATACTAATCCATTGCTAACCTACAGAGTGAATGTTGTGAGCTCCCCTCACTGTCGATCCTACGTCGTTGAACCCTCACGATCAACACGTCTCCCTGGATCTCCTCCTCCCGAGGAATTAAGACTTCCTTGTTTCTGATCTTTTCGAACTTGGTCGGTTGATTTACGAACCTCCAAACAAACACGGCAGATCACTCCAAAGTTCTCAACGTAGAGAATAGTTCTGGACGCGTCAACTTGATTGCGTTGTAATCTTCTTCACTTTATCCCATCGCAATCCTGCCTTGAATAGACTTCTTTCCTTGTCGAACTTCTACCCCAAATAGACTTCTAGTCTAAGGAAAGATCTAATACTAATCTGGTATTTTCATGAACAATCCTGTTATCAATAGGACTTGTTCCATAATTAACTACTTAACCAATTCCTAACTATTACAGGAATATTCGTTTACCAGAATTAGATGACCACGAAATCAATCAATTATCTTCACAATATTCTGATCAGATCGCACAATTATATCCCATAATATACTCCATAAATCGTGGACATCAACCATACAGCTGCTGGAAAACTGCTGGACAGCAGTGGTGTTAAAACACCATATCACCAGAAATCACTCAGTGGTGTTAAAACACCAGATTACCAGTATTCACAATATGCCATACATAAGTCCAACTCCGGAGGACTTTACAATCTCCCCCTTGGCATATTGGTGAATTCATAACACATTAGCACAAGCACCATAGAACACCAGAAAACCAAGCAGCATAAAAAATGTAGAACACCAGAATACCAGCTAGCACAAATATCCAAAAACAGACCCATTCAAAATATCCAAACAAATAACATCCATCCAAAATATTCTCCCCCTGAATTCATTAATATGACAAGAACACCAAGAAAAAATTCAATCAGACCAAACTATCAGTGCTCCCGGATCCATCACTGTCCGAATCTTCATCATCTGATCCATTTTCATTTGGAATTTCTGCCAGCAGTGCTTCTCTCTCAGCCTCCAAATCTGCAAGCTCCCCCTGAATCTTGACTATCGCTGCCTGATGACGCCCAAGGATTTCTTGACAAACTGTAGCTCTCGCCTCAATGGCTTTCAGCCGAGCTCCACCTTCATTCGAGCAACCCATTGCCGGAGGCGTCCAGGGAAGATCCTTCACTATACGGCCACTCAAGGTCCTGAGCGTTGGCCTTAAAGCTTGGGTAGGTATAACTTCGTCGTTCTCCCTTGCAACTGCTCCCCCTTTCAGCAGTACCATAGATATGATACAAGGATGGACTAAAGCTTCCTTCCTGGTCTTACGGGCACAGTCCATAATGTCATTAAATACCAGCCTACCCAGATTGACTCGATGCCTCGCTCCCAGACTGTAAAGCAGAGTTTCCATTTCCTTGGTAACAATCGTGTTGTTTACCGAAGGGATCCAGTTATGAACAGCTACCGTATACAGGCAGTAATACCTGGAAGTCAGATTTGATGTTGGAATTTGTTGTCTACCAGCCAGTGGCCAAGTACTTTCCACTCCTCCTGTTAACTCAGCTGCCACATCATCAAAATTTTCTGGCATTTGGTGTTGGAACACCGACTGAGTATTCTTGAGATTGCCATGCTGCAAACATCTGTTCACTACCTCAGGGGAGAATACAACTACTTTCCCTCTCACATAGACTCTGTGAAACCACTGAGATTCTTCATCTTCACAGTCTTCCTTCAGGTTTGAATAAAACTCCAACACCATTTGTTTATTGTACTCAGCAAAGCATGTGGCAGCTTTAAGCACCCTGAGGTATTTGAGAAAATCAGTAAATCCACACTCTTCGTACTTCTCAGCATCAGCCGGCCTCTCTGCTAGGATCCTTCTCCCGCTGATGAAGTCCCACTTTTCTTGGCTCTCATTATCGTACAATTCATTGCTGATGGCCTTACGGACCTCAGGTGCAGGCAATACTTTGGGCTTCATTTTCTCCGCAGAGTTCTTCATCCGTTCTGCCCGCAATCTCTTCAACTTCTGTCCAATAGGTTCGTCACTATCATCACTTTCAGCTGTACCCCTGTCTCTGCATCGTTTTGATCTCCGAATTTTCTTACAGGCCGAGGCCAAACTCTCTTCAACAATCTCAGACATCTGAGGCACCAATCTGTCTCCAGAAGCAGGCGGTGTTTCAACACCAACTGGCTGCCTTCTCCTCTTAAGTCCCTGAGCTGGACTTGTCCTCAGTGGTGTTTCAACATCACTCCCAAACATCTCAGAAATTTTCTGCTCCTCTGTCAAATCCTCTCCTGGTGTTGGAATACCAGTATCCTGCATTACAGTATCTTCTTCCACAGCCAGACACTCTGCATTGTCAGTTGCAGAGTTTAATTTTTCACCTTCTGGCATATCTGCATCTTCTCTTTTGTCCTCAGCCACATCTTCATCACCTTCTTTCTCAGAACCTGATCCCAGAAATGCTGCCAGAGCCTCCTCAGATCTCATAAATGTTGCCAGAGCCTCATCCAGCAAAGAGGCATCTCCTGGTTCATTCATCGGAGTTTCCTCTGTATCAACTCTCCCAGCACATCCTGCTTCTTCCTCACTGTCACTAATCTCCAAAACTGGAATAGGCAAATTTCTTAGTGATTCTTGAGTCTGATTCAGAGATTCATCAACACAAACCATCTCCATAGCAACATCAGTGGACTTAACCACTTTTATCCAGGGCTGAATTACAGCATCATCACCCAATTTTCTAAGAACAGGCCTGTGCAGGGACCCTATCCGAGTATAGATAGTAAAATATTAGCCTAATTCATCTCCAACTTTATACTGTTCTCCGAAATCTACTCCAACCAGTTTGGCATTATAGTCACTAATCTCCCTAATTTCTCCTATGCCACCAGTCAACAACTCATCAAGTTTAAATCCATTAACCTTCCCATGCAGACTTGTATATTTTCTAAGGTCTACATATTTTTTGTTCTGCACCATCCATTCTATAAATTCAAGAACAGAGCAAAAATACATTCCATCATAGACGAAAGAATGATCAAACCTAGCTTTCCGTCTCTGAACTTTTCCACCCCACTTGGCTAGTGTCTGCACTCGATCTCCACACAGCTCGTCCACATTCGCATCCGAATCGAGCTCTTCAATTCGCGGATTCTCCGGCACCCGTACCTTGACAAATTCTCGGACCATCTTCTGGAACTTGGAGCTCGCCATTGTTACAGGGTTTGAGTGGGTTACAAAAATTGAGGGTTTTGGCAAATGTTTCTGATGAACAGGGAGCTGTGAGCTATGAGGAAGATGAACAGTCGAGTGTTTGAGTTTGTGTGGGAATCTATTTGTCACTTTCTCCTTTTTCCCCCCTTTTTCCGAAACCCAAAACTCTCTTTTTCCTTCCTTCTGATTACAGACCTAGGCCCAATAAGTTTTCGGCCCAGCTGATTTTTCTCCCTCTGAAATCCTCGGTGTTTAAACACCACTTCACAAATTTTTGGTATTTTCGGTTTTTCATATTTTTTTTTCTTTTTCACCATATTAACTAAGAAACAATGCAACAGTAAATAATACAATAGAAAGTACAGATCAGAGTACCTCACATTCGACAGACACCCAAGTGCTGTCTGAGCCCTTCAAAAGTCTCACCATCCAGTGGTTTTGTGAATATATCAGCCAGTTGTTCTGCTGTTGGTACATACTGGACTGCAACTTCTCCTTTTTCCACCAAGTCTCTGATAAAATGATGTCGGATATCGATATGCTTTGTTCTAGAGTGTTGCACAGGATTCCTGGAAATATCAATGGCGCTTTTATTATCACACAGGACTGTCAAACCAACATCATTGAACCCATAATCTCTCATCATCTGCTTCATCCACAATAACTGTGCACAACAACTCCCGGCAGCTAAATACTCTGCTTCAGCTGTGGACAAGGATATAGAGTTCTGCTTTTTACTGTACCAACTGACCAGATTAGATCCAGCAAAGAAGCACCCTCCAGTGGTACTTTTACGATCATCAGCATTCCCAGCCCAGTCCGAATCACTGAAACCTACTAATTGTGAATCCTTGTTCCGAGAAAACCATACTCCATACTCTGCGGTTCCGCTTATATACCGGATAATCCTTTTCACTGCTGACATATGTGATTCCTTTGGATCAGCTTGGTAGCGAGCACAAATACCAACACTTAAACAGATGTCTGGTCTGCTTGCAGTCAAATACAACAGGCTGCCAATCATACTCCTGTACAATTTCTGATCTACACTTTGCCCCTGTTCATCCTTTGTAAGCTTATCGGTGGTTGCCATTGGGGTGCGTACTGCCTTTGCACTTGTGAGACCAAATCTCTTGATCAAGTTTTCAGCATATTTCTGTTGATTGATAAACAGACCATTCTTCTCCTGAGTAACCTGCAATCCCAAAAAATATGACAATTTTCCTACCATGCTCATTTCGAATTCTTGAGTCATTAAGTCCACGAACTCCTTCACCAAGTTTGAATCGGTAGATCCAAACACAATGTCATCCACATAAATCTGTGCAATTAGAATCTTTGACCCCTTGTGCAGGACGAACAGCGTACGGTCTACTCCCCCTCGACGATATCCCTTTTGAATCAGAAAGGTTGTCAGTCGCTCATACCAAGCACGAGGTGCCTGCTTGAGTCCATACAACGCCTTATTCAACCTATAAACATGATCAGGAAACTGAGGGTCTTCAAACCCCTTAGGTTGCTCCACGTAAACTTCCTCTTTTACTATGCCATTCAGGAATGCACTCTTGACATCCATTTGATAAAGAGTAAAGTCTAGTATGCAGGACACGGCCAACATTAGTCTGATGGACTCCAATCTGGCTACAGGAGCAAAAGTTTCATCGAAGTCAACCCCTTCTACTTGTGTGTACCCTTGAGCAACAAGGCGTGCTTTATTTCTGGTGACATTACCATCTGCATCAGATTTGTTTTTGAAAATCCACTTGGTACCGATCACATTTGCATTAACAGGTCGTGGGGTGAGGAACCAAACATTGTTTCTCTCGAATTGCTGCAATTCTTCTTGCATTGCCGAGATCCAATATTCATCTAGCAAAGCTTCTTTGTAATTTCTCGGTTCAGTGAGTGAGATGAAACACGATAATCCTGCTAATTCTCTGTAATTTACACGGGGTCGATCCCTTAACTGCATATGTCCCGTTGGATTCTGGTCAGAATCAAGATTTCCAGATTCTGGTGTTTCAACACCAGTTGATGGAGCTGGTGTTCCAACACCAGCAGGAACGGCTGAATCAAGCGCATCACCTTCTCCAGCATTGTCCTCCTCTGAATCATCTATCACCACATTAATGGACTCCATGACTACCCCAGACCGTTGATTCAGTACTCGGTATGCTCGGCTGGTAGGAGAATAGCCCAAGAATATACCAATGTCGCTCCTGGATTCAAACTTAGCCAAGGGTTCTCGATCCTTCAGAATGTAACACTTACTGCCAAAGACATGGAAATATGACACATCTGGTTTCTTTCCTTTCCAGATCTCATACGGTGTCTTCTCGGTAAACGGACGCAGATATACTCGGTTGATGGTGTAGCACGCAGTGTGTACTGCCTCAGCCCAATATCTCGAATGAATTTTTTTCTCAGCCAGCATTGCTTGTGCCATTTCCTGCAGTGTCCGATTCTTTCTTTCTACTATACCATTCTGCTGAGGGGTTATGGGGGCAGAGAACTCATGATGTATCCCGAGCGTTTCACAAATGTCCCGAAATTTAGAGTTCTCGAATTCCTTTCCATGATCACTCCTGATGCGTGCAATTCGAGCGGTTCCTTTTTCTACATGAAGCTTGTGCGCCAAGGTCTTGAATACATCAGCGGCCTCTGATTTTTCTTTGAGGAATGATACCCACGTATACCTCGAGAAGTCATCCACACAGACAAAAATATACTTCTTCCCAGCCACACTTGGTGTACTAACTGGCCCCATGAGATCCATATGTAGAAGCTCCAAAAGTCTTGATGTTGAAACATCATGTACAGCATGGTGAGGAATACGAATTTGCTTTCCTTCCTTACACGATCCACAGACAGTCTCCTTGACATCACTGATTTCGGGAATACCTCTGACTGTATTTAGTCTGGAAATTCGAGCCAAAGATTTATAATTTATGTGCCCCAATTTTCTGTGCCACAGTGTACTAACTTCCTTTTTCGAGCTCAAGCAGGTGACATCTTGATCGAGTAGATAACACTTATCCATTGATCTGGATCCAGTGAATACTCCAGACCCATGATTTACAATACACTTATCTTTGTCAAAGTACACCGTCATATCATTATCACATAGATGACTGATGCTCAATAGGTTAGCCTTCAGGCCTTCAACTAGCAACACATCTTGGAACAATGGAAGCCCTTTGATTTCTAACTCCCCCTTGCCAATTATTCTACTTCGTTTTCCATCACCGAATTTAACATGTCCACCAAATCTAGGTTCAAATTTTCACAGAAATTCAGGAACTCCTGTCATGTGCCTTGAGCACGCGCTGTCGAAGTACCACGAGGTTCCTGTATGTGCTCCATAACATACAAAACTTGAAAGACAAATGTTTTGAGACTTTCGAACCCATACCTGTCTTACTGGTCGAGTGATGCGATGTGATCTCTGAGTTGCATGTGTGTTCAAGAATCCATTCCTGTATCCTCCAGTGTTGACTTGGTGCACGGTGTTGTATCCTGGAATGGGGTTGAAATACCGATATGCTGGGTTGACGGACAGTGTCTTAAGTAATTTGAAACACCTGTTTCTCACATGACCTGGAACTCCACAGTATCCGCATCTCCTGATTCTCTTGATGGGGCAATTTTCCTCAATTATTCTTGGTGCACGTGCACCTTGGTCTGCCTTATTTTTCAACACATCAACAGATCTTTCATACCCAATTCCAAATTTGGTAGTTTGTCCCATCTTCAGACAATCTTCAAGCTTAGCTTTCCCTGTGTTGAGACGTCTAATAGCCTGTTCTGCTGTCTCCGCTCGTTGAACTACTTCAGCAAATTCCTTTTTAAATTGTTCAAGTTCTTCAAGTGCATTTTTCTTCCCAAGTTCATTCACTCTATCCTTTTCACATAACTTCTTGTTCTCAGCCTTGAGCTCTTTGTTTTCATCTGCCACTTTTAGCCACATTTTATACATCTCCATACTTTCTTTGCGAATGTCATCATCACTAATGCTTCTAGTCTCTTCATCTGAGCTATCACTTTCTTCTTCATTCAACCCACTGCGATTTATCTCAAAAGATTCTTCCAACGATACGCCGAAGGCAACATGATTTGTATACTCTTCTCCATCCTTAATATCGTCTCCTCCATCATCATCACTCCAGGTTATGGCATATGATTTCCCTTGCCTTTTAAGTGTATTGGCACACTCAGCTTGAATGTGTCCAAAGCCTTCACATTCTCTGCATTGGATTTTTCTGTTCAGATTCGGATTTACCGATTTAATCTTCGGTGTTTCAACACCAGGTGCCTGACCGAATCTGGGTGTGAAGTTGGCATTCAGATTTTTGCTCCCGCTTGACTTGTCCTGTGGCTTCCTGCCTATCTTCTTCATGAATCTAGAGAAGTTTCTGGTTATGTTAGCAATTTCATCGGAATCTTCAATATCTGTATGTTCATCTTCCTTCCCAGAGGTAGTGCTTGTAAACGCCATCTCCTTCTTTCCGGTTTTATTTTGCAACATCTCCATCTCATAGGATTCCAGAGACCCCATGAGCTCATCAAGTGTCATCATCCCAGTCCTTCCATTTTCATTGATTGCTGTGACCTTCATATTGAACCGTTGTGGCAATGCCCTCAACACTTTCCTTACAAGTTTTTGATCCTTGTACTTCTTACCAAACTGAAAAGCCTTGTTTGCAATATCTCGGACTCGTCCATTAAACTCGGATATAGTTTCATCTTCCCGCATCTTCAATTCCTCAAATTTCGATGTATAGTATTGCAACTTTGAATCTCTAACTGAGCTTGTTCCCTCATGATACGTTTGTAACACATCCCATGCTTCCTTTGCAGCCTCACAATTTGAAATCATCTTAAATTGATCTTCATCTACTGCTGTGAAAATGGCATTCAATGCCTTTGAGTTGGACATGTACGCTCTATGCTCCTCAGTAGAATATTCAGAATATGGTTTGATCGTTGATGAGCTCGATTCTTTAGTTTTGTCACTTGGAGGTGGAGTGTACTGATTTACTACATAGTTCCATGCTTGATCATCTAGTGCTCCAATAAACACTTTCATACGTGCCTTCCAGTAGGCGTAATTGCCTTGTTCCAACAACAGTGGTCGCGTGACAGAGGCCCCCTCCTTTGGTGCCATGGTGAAACCTGATCTCACTCTCCCAGTGTAGGGGTTAGCAAGTGCCTTGCTCTGATACCAATTGAAATTCCGTTTCACCTGAATTCTAAACCTTTATACCAAGTTGTTTAACAGTTTGGTGTTGGAACACCAAGATTAGTTTGGTGTTTAAAGCAAAACAAAGTACGCAGTGCACACACAACTTGGTTACGCAGTTCGGTGCAAATACACCTACGTCTGCGGGGCCTTGCCCAGATCAGAAACCATTCACTAGAAAGCAGTCTTTAGTACAAGAAGCTTAACTTAAATACTAATCCATTGCTAACCTACAGAGTGAATGTTGTGAGCTCCCCTCACTGTCGATCCTACGTCGTTGAACCCTCACGATCAACACGTCTCCCTGGATCTCCTCCTCCCGAGGAATTAAGACTTCCTTGTTTCTGATCTTTTCGAACTTGGTCGGTTGATTTACGAACCTCCAAACAAACACGGCAGATCACTCCAAAGTTCTCAACGTAGAGAATAGTTCTGGACGCGTCAACTTGATTGCGTTGTAATCTTCTTCACTTTATCCCATCGCAATCCTGCCTTGAATAGACTTCTTTCCTTGTCGAACTTCTACCCCAAATAGACTTCTAGTCTAAGGAAAGATCTAATACTAATCTGGTATTTTCATGAACAATCCTGTTATCAATAGGACTTGTTCCATAATTAACTACTTAACCAATTCCTAACTATTACAGGAATATTCGTTTACCAGAATTAGATGACCACGAAATCAATCAATTATCTTCACAATATTCTGATCAGATCGCACAATTATATCCCATAATATACTCCATAAATCGTGGACATAAACCATACAGCTGCTGGAAAACTGCTGGACAGCAGTGGTGTTAAAACACCATATCACCAGAAATAACTCAGTGGTGTTAAAACACCAGATTACCAGTATTCACAATATGCCATACATAAGTCCAACTCCGAAGGACTTTACACTTAACAATTTAATCTCTGGTCTCACTGCGAGACCGTCTCGCACAAGACTTTGTTTAGATTGAATTCATTCTCCTTTTTCCCTTGCCTGATGAGCAATATGTGAATTAATAAATAATCTATACTTCGTAGAAATAAAGTCATGAAAAGCAGT
Organism: Rubia yunnanensis; assembly: GCA_037428765.1. Taxonomy (NCBI): domain Eukaryota; kingdom Viridiplantae; phylum Streptophyta; class Magnoliopsida; order Gentianales; family Rubiaceae; genus Rubia; species Rubia yunnanensis. The sequence goes on from CM075065.1 coordinate 79,111,364, forward strand.
ACAAAAACAAATGTTGCATAATTTTTATTGGTTTTGCATACCAATTCTTCACGTTTTATGGAAGAATTGCTCTTAAGCTTCAAAACTATTTATGCTCACTTGGCTTTAAAATCTGCAGTACTATCTGTGCTTATAATACATGAGGTTATATGATTCTATTCTTATGAGTTCTTTTTTCCCGTATAATTATTTGGCCTTGCAACATTTTTCTTTTTGTTCATAGGATTTTGTTGTTGGGCGAGTTCACGTGCCAGAATCTTGTAATGGCTGAAAGATTGATTTATTGATGTAATAGCGCGTATGTATCCATCATTTCTCTTTAAAATAACAAAAGAACCACGTAGCTTAAATATAGATACTTGAGTTAGTCTGAAGAACAGCACATTCATAAATGATTAATGAAGACCATGATCTAGCATTGCAATGTTTTTCTTCAAAATCATGGGTGTAATATAACATATTTGAAGTGTGCAATTTATAACAGGTCCAACAGAGCATACAAAATGCTTTTGTGCTTTTGTTTATAACAGTTTGTCTTGAAAGATTTACTATTTTTTTAATGCAGCAAAACCAAAAAGTCCTTTGATCTACATCTTTGCTTCAGCTTATGCATTTCTCATGCCACATGATCTGATGGCAAATCTCGAGGCAGAGCATACAGGAAGTAGTTTTGGAAAACACAATATTGACAGTCCGCACGTAGCGCGGGTTGGCAAACCTAGTCATTGACAAAGAGGAAATCTGGGTGAGTATAGTGAAGATTTAAGTAAAAGATCCTAGTCATTACGAAGCTAATTACATCAAGATGAGCTTTGAACATTGCATAGGCACCAATCAACATGAGCTTTGAACAGTGCACAGGCACCAATCAACATGAGTTTTGAACACTGCACAAGCCCCAATCAACATGATCTTTGAACACTGCACAAGCCCCAATCAACATGAGCTTTGAACACTGCACAAGATGAGCTAATTACATCATACTTTGTTGAGTCTATGATGACAACAAATAACATAACCAAGCAGACAACAAATAACATAACCAAACAGACACAAAATATACATAATAGGGCACATTACATGTATGGCATATCCCAAACATCCCACAAAACAGAACTACTTGGGAATAATCATACATAATGGTTCATGTACACCCAAAAAAAGTTGAACACTAATACCACCAACCAACCCCAATGCTAGGCCGAATAAGGTAATTCAACTTATGGAATACACTAAAGAATCTCCAACGCTGCATTATAAATTGAATGCTCACTTTTCCCAGTACAAAGCCATACTTCAATCATGGCACGAGCCTGCATCATGTTTCTTGTTCTCCTTTTCACTTTAATGGCATTTCTAGCCATTTCTGAAGCAAGGAGCGAACCTATTATAACGCAAGGTTGAAGAAGGACCATTCAAGATCGCTTCCCTACCTCTCAAGCACAAGACCGACCATGTGGACTCAGGGCTAACAATAGAAACAGCCTCTAGGGACCAAGAAGGGAGCTAGTCCAGCAACAAAGAGCAAACATAAAAATTCTTGCAACAATTCTTAATTCAATATGTTTCTTGTAACCTGAAATCCCAACATTACAGAGCACTGGTTTTGTTAGTTTCTCTCAACAATAAAGGCACGCAAAAACAAAGACATGATTGTAGATATAAGAATGAATGGCCCTGAACACCACAACAGTTCAAGTTCATTCACTCGGATAAATTGAAATCGAATAAACCATCTCCTTCAAGCTCAAGTTCGTCGACACTAAAACTTAAGAAAATCATATACCTATATGCGTTGCTCAAAGAAGCCTCAGCATTGTTGTCACTATCGTATATAGGTCCAACAGTGTGAATCACATGAGATGCAGGCAACCTAAAACCACTGCATTTACTTCATCTGTTAGGGTGAAGTAATAACATACCATAGCATACTATTTAATAACTGAAGACATCGGCAAAAAATAGATCATTACGGCGTAATCCTTGCTTCACCAGTAGGGCAGCGAACTCCTGGCTGGACTAAGGGACGGAACCAGAAATTTTTTTCAGGGGAGGCTGAAAAATTTTTGGGGTCGTCGAGACGAGGCAGCTTCCGGTGGCGTCGCGGCGGAGACCTGGTGGCGGAGGGCTCTCGGCTGAGGAGGGAATTGACGGAGGGAAGAAAGGGTGATAAATATTAATGACATATAAATTTTAAAAATTCAACTCAACAATAATGAAAAATACTACATAATATAATAAATCAAGTAGCATACAATAATATTTCTACAAGTTCACTAAACTACTAAAATAACTACTTTCTAACACTCGAATTACTAGAAGTAGAACTAGAAAAAGGTGGGGGCAACAGATATCTACGAGACTCCATGGCTTCATAACGTTGCATAATCGGTTCATTCTCAATCTTAACAAAAATATCCTTTTCAATATATACTGTTATAACATCGTTCAACCATTCATCTCCCATTCTATTACGAAGATCGGTCTTGATATTCTTCATGGCAGAAAAAACTCGCTCAACTGAAGCAGTTGCAACTGGTAGAACTAATGCTAACTCAATCAGACGATATACCAATGGATAAAGTACCATGCTACGTGATCGAACCATATGCTGAGCAAGACTTCCAAGATCATTGATGGCCGAATAAGCATCATCATCTCTCACATCATGAATGAAGAAATCAAGTTGTTGCTCTAGTTCTAAACGCTCAACAAGGGAGAAGTCATCCAGATAAAGTTCAGCAAGGCGAAGCAACTTACCAACATCAAACATGGCAAACCTTTCTCTCGGATCAAGGCATGCAATACAAGTGAGTAATTCTGAGCTTGCTTCACAAAATCGATGATTCATTTCAAGAATCATCTTGTCAACGGTCTAATATTGAAACAATAAAAAATATAACAGTAAGATAAAAAATACATATAAAATATTATAAACAAAATAAATTAAACTATGTAAATATTAAAGTAGTACCTGAAGAAAAATATCAACACGGTAGAAATCATGATTGGTTGACATTTCTCCCCGTCGTCTAGAACGGTGACGAATTTTCCGTTGTGCTTCCATCACGTCTAATGTGATCTCATGCTTCACACAAAATGTGTTGACTCCATCCAATAATTTATCAAAACCACAATCTCTGAATTCTTGCAATTCAGTCTTCATTCTATTCATCATTCGCACAGCCATCGAAATATTTTGATCTCTTTGTTGCAAGGCAAGGGACAATTGATTTGTAGCTCCCAACAAATGCTTCATCAAAAACATACAAAACACAAATTCATAGCTCTCCATTCTATCAATCAAACCCTTTGCTGTAGAGGCATTTTCAACTAAATTGCCATGCTCACAGATATTAAGAAGCACTTGAATAATTGAAGACCACATAGCCTCAAAGCGAAGAATAGTACTGTAATGTGATCCCCAACGTGTATCACCAGGCCTTCTCAAACTCATTTCTTGATTTTTGCCTCTTCCACTAACCTTGTCCCCACTCTCCAATGCCTCTACAAGTCTAGCATGTTCTAATTGCACAAGCATCTCTTTTCTAACACAAGAATCTCCAACCAGATTCACAGTTTGAACAAGATACCCAAAAAATTCACCCACAGATAGAGTACAGTATGCAACAGAAACAACAACCAATTGAAGTTGGTGAGAGAAGCAATGAATATACCTCGCAAAAGAGTTTTCTTTCAATATCAAAGCTTGCAATCCATTGAACTCCCCTCGCATATTTGAAGCCCCATCATATCCTTGGCCTCTCAACTTTGACAAGGACAATTTCTTATCTACAAACAGTTGCTTAAGAGCCTCCATCAAAGTAATAGCTTTAGTATTGGAAACATGCACAAGAGCAAGAAAAGGCTCAAGAATACATCCTTGTTTGTTGACATATCTCAAAACAACCCCCATTTTCTCTTTTATTGATGCATCTTGAGCCTCATCAACAAGAATAGAAAATACACTATCTCCAATGTCATTAACAATAGCATCAGTTACCTCGCCAGCACAAGCACTTGAGAGCTGTTCTGAACTTTGGGGGATGTCAACTTGCAATTTCCGGGAGCATTTTCATTCATTACCTTAGCAACATCTTCACTTCGCTTGCAATACCATTCAACCAATTCAAGATAATTACCCTTGTTGAGCGAATCCCAACCTTCATCATGACCACGAAAAGCCAAACCTTGATTTAACAAGTATCTTGTCACATCCAAAACCGCATTCAAACGTGTGCGATATGCCTTTTTTGCTTCGGTGAAATGACCATCCAAACAATGTGAGATACTTTGCTTTTGAAGGCTAAAATTTCTCAATTTAATTGCTGCACCATGATGAATTCCATCCACATTCTTAGCATGTTTCCTAAATACTTTAAGGGCATTCTTCCAATTCATCACCCCATCCACATTATATGCGGTCCCCTTTGCTGAATTCTTAAAAAGATAGCAAGGAAAACAAAATGCCGCATCCTTTGAAACACTATACTCCAACCAATTAAATTCATCAAACCAACCCTTTTGAAAACTTCTAAATTCATCATTGAACACTGTCTTTGGAAAAGTATGATTCTTAGGTTGGCAAGGACCTCTTAATATATATTCTCTTAGCACTTCATCTCTAATAGAAACATCAATCTCTTCAATAGGTTTACGTAGCCCGGGATCACTTATAATATCATTCTGATTGAATTCTACACGAGATTGTTTTGTACTACTACCCTCTTCATTGTGCCTTTGTTCATTAGACTCATTCGATCTCTTTACTCCGCTACTTCGAATTAAAAATTTATCCATAACCTATTAAATATCAAATAGGAAAAATATGTAAATTGATTTATTTTTCATCGATTCAAATTCAATTTAATAAAATATCCCTAATTGATAATTAACAAATGAAAATAAAAAGTTCATAAAATCATATTCATCTAAATTCAATTTAACAAATATCCCTAATTGATAATTCCATAAACCGATTATGACAAATTGACAATTTCATTGTCACATACAATTATACAAAATAAATCAAACAATTATAATTTCAACTAAATTCTAACTAACTTTCAACTAAATATGCAATTCAACTAAATCAATTTATGCAATTCAACTAAACTTCAACAATCATATATAATACAACCATATAAATTCAATTCAACATCCAATCTAAAAATCATGTTCACATTATACATATATTTAAGTTTTGAAGAAATAAATTAAAAAGACAATAAATTATAAACCCTAAAATTAATAAATATTAGCATAAAGAGAAGAGAAGACTTACCGTGGTTTCAGGTTTGGAGAGGCGGCGGGACGAGGCAGGCAAGCAGCAGTCGGTGGCGGACGGCGGTGGTGGACGGCGGTGGCGCGGCGGCGGCCGGGGCTGAGAGCGAGTGAGGCAGAGGAAGGAGGAGTGCTGGTGGTGCTGCCTTGCTGTTCTTCCCGCCTCCAGCATTTATAGGATGGATTAATTGGCTATTGGATTGGGCCGCTCAGTTTTTGGCCCAATCCATTTCTGATTTCTTTTTTTTTCATATTACTTAGAAAAACGACGTCGTTTCACTAACGTGAAATGACGTCGTTTTACTACTTAGGTATTAAAAAATAAAGCCAAACGAAACGACGTCATTTCACTAACGTGAAACAACGTCATTTTAGTGCGTATGACTTTAAAAAAAAGAAGGCCGCAGCGCGGCCTTCTTCTCCGGCGAGCAGGGCTTGGCCCTTGCTGCCGCCGCGCCGGAGACGCGCTCAGCCGCGCCGGAGATGCGCTCAGCCGCGCCGGAGACGCGCTCAGCCGCACCGGAGACGCGCTCCCGCCTCCTCCTAGCTCCGGCCGGCGACCGAGGTAGGGCTGGAGCCCTACCTCGAGTATCAATAGATCCGCCACTGGCTGGACTTCGGGAGCTCGATAGCACGCCTCTTACAACTCTAGTCCGGAAGCTCGATGTATGGCTACAAAATAATCCACACGCATTTATAAATGCAAAAATTACAGACCACAAGTAGCAGAAAATGATTAGGGTACCTCCATCAGCGTTGTCGCCTCCAAGCATCCGCTCATTGGCTGGATTGACCTAATCGAACCGATACAAACGAATGAACTAAAGAAGCAACTTCACATCAAGGATCACTAAACGACGTCGAAGAGGGCAGAATTTACTATGGCGCCGGATGATCCGTACACGGACCACCGGGTGATGTTGCATTTCTGGATTTTGAGGGAGCCTTTGCTGCAACCTTAACGATGTTGAACATCATAGCAACTTCTCCCCCGTCGTTTTCAATTTGCAGTCGGAGATGTCAATCCATAGAGTCGCATCGAGTAGCAGAGCTTTCCCTGCCAGAAACCAAAATTCGACAACGGAGAGAACGGCGCTGGTTTCCTGGAGCGAAATTGGAATTCCCGGAGAAGGCGCGATGGAGAACATCGCCATAGCGGCCAAAAAAGGAGGGAAGAAGAGACGCAGATGGAGTTCGGTTGAAGTGTAGAGGCGGAGGAGAGAGACAGAAGGGGAGCGGAACAGGGAGGCTGGGATAGGGTTTCTAATTTTGTATTTGCATGTTAAATCCCTGAAGTTTTGCATGATTTTTAAATTAAACCCTAAGCCAGGAATACTTTGAAATTTACCTCGAATTGGATTTGCCTGCCATATTCTTATTTTCACTCTAGTCTCTGGTCTTACGATAAGACGGTCTCATAGGAAACGGAGTCAAACCTAAAAGGGAATCATGCCTTTCAGTTTCACCCAAAATGTAACTTGATGCATCTGAGACACATTTGATGTATGTCGTCGATTCTCGAACATCAATCTGCAAGAACAAATCCTCGGGAGATCCCGAGGTAAAAAAATTTCTGATCACTACTACAGAAATGACCGATGACTCACACTCTACAAAGAGGGTTGCTATTTTCAACCCTTATTTTACTTTATGCAGTCCCAAAAATTATAGAAAATAACAATTATACCCATGATAGCTATTCAATCATATTTTTCATATCTCAAACTAAAACCCCAACATTTCTTCTCTTCTCCCATTAAAAACTCCACTCATTTCCCATTGAAAACTTCACTCATTTTCATTCAAATATTATACCAGAGAATTATTTTTTTATATTGAAAAGTCACTAGTGGAGAGCTGCTCATTAAAGGCGGCGATAGAAGGTGGTTCCGCAAAAAAGGTCAGGAACTGCCTTTCTCAAGCTGTTCCAAACTCGAAAAATTGTATCAGCTCATGCAACTGAGTTTAAAGACAGTTTAACTATGGTTTTTCAATAGAAGGCGATTCTTGGCATAACCGCCATTAATTAATCCAAATCAAAGGCGGTTATGCCAAACCACCTTTGATCTTAGGGACTTCCGAGTTAGGTAGCTACGTTCTGAATTTGTAAATATAATTCTAGGTTGGGTCCAAGGACCGCCCAATGGTTCCGAGTTTGGAGCTTAATTCGGAGGTAGTTTCCGAGTTCATAACATGTGTCAGAGCCATTTTCCAAGTTCGAAAACCAAATGTCGGGGTGAATATTTTTTTTAAATGGGTACAGAGTTTGAAACTTATTTTCTTTAAAACCCTAAATGAATATTTTATCAATCTATACAAAACCTTTGGTGATTATCTTTCATATATTTTCTATTGATGAAGAATTGAATTAAAACATTGGAACACGCAATTTATCATTGGTATAGGTATGTTTCATTTTATTCCATGCATTCATTAGGTATAAGATGAAAAAATGGTTAAATTTCTTTGAAATACATAAGCTGATTTAGGTTTTCCTTTTATGTCATATTTGTGTTGTGATGATTGTGTGTGGCTTTGCTCATATATTGAGTTCTAATTGACTTGTAGGGAAATTGATCGATTTGAACTTGTCGCTAATGATCTTAGAAAATCTCCCAATTATATGCATTTGGTAGAATCTTTTGTCTCATTTGCTTTTGAACATGCTTCCAAATTAAAAATGGTTCGATTCGTGCATGATGCCCGTGTAAGGATTGTAGAAATGATGTGTATTGAAGGAGAAAGAAGTTGCAGGGACATTTAATAATGAGATGATTTCAAACTAGGTTCATTACTTGGATATGGCATGGGGGAGTAGAGTGAAAGTCTCATAACGTTGAATTGGATGAGAAGAATGTCGAAGATGATTTAGATGCCAATGAGGAATTTGATGCAATGTTGGGTGATGTTGCTAGAGAGTTTGAAGGTAAACCCGAGATACTCTCAGCTCTACATGATGACAAGAATACACCTTGTTATAATGGTTCAAAGCAATTTGTTTCAAGTTCCTTTTGCGGATTATGAATTCAAAGTCAAAATTTGGATGAACTGACAAGTCGATGAATGAAACTCTCGAATTGATACGGAATTGCTTCCCAAAGGTAATCTTATGCCTGGCAAGTTGTATGCTGCGAAAAGAATCCAATGTCCGATGGAATTGGAATTACAAAAAATACATGTGTGCTATGATGATTTTATGTTGTATAAGGGGAAGGTCGATAAAGATTGGGATACATGCCGCGTACGTAGGGAGCCTTGGTACAAGTTGAAGACAAGTAGGATTGCTGTGGGGACGGAAGTGGTGTTGGAATCGAAGAAAAAAAAACACAGGCTAAAGTGATGTGGTATCTCTCTATTATTCCTCAATTGAAGAAGTATTTGCATGTGAAGATGATGCAAAGTTGTTGCATTGGCATACCGAGAGGGATTGGCTCATCGATGACGTTATTAGACATACATCAGACGGTGAGCAACGGAAGAAACTTGATGAATTGTACCCCAAATTTGGCTCAGAGCCCCTGCATTAGAGGTTAGGGTTGTTGACTGACGCATTGAATCCATTTGGTAATATGAGTGGCACTCATAGTTCATGGCTTGTTATGTTGGTGATATACAATCTCTTGGCTTGGTTAACAATGAAACGCAAGAATGTGTTGTTATCCACGATAATAGCAGGGCTTGAGCAACCCAGGAATGATATAGATGTATACCTTGCACCTCTTGTGGATGATTTGCTGACTTTATTTAAAGATGGTGTTCAAACGTTTGATATGAGTGTGGGAGAACTTTTCACATAATTGAAAGCTCTATTGTTTTTGCACTATCAACAATTTCCCCGTATACGAGAATTTGTCAGGATAATCAGTGAAAGGTCACCTTGCTTGTCTCGTGTGTGAAAGTGATACTCATATTTGTCAATTGATGCACAGTTGTAAGACCATTTATCAGGGTTATAGGAGGTTTCTTCCAAATCCACCCATGGCAATTGCCGGAAAAAATGGTTCACTAGGGAAGTAGATGCGAGGGAGGCATCTGTATCATTGACTGGTGTTTAGGTATTTAAAAAATTAAAATAATTTCCTAATGTCTTTGGGAAAAAATGCAAAAAGCTTCCGTTGAAGGTAGTTGGAAGAAATGCTCAATTTTTTTAGACTACCATATTGGGAGCATTTGGACATTAGACATTGTTTATTCGTGATACATATTGAGAAGAATGTCTGTGATTCTTTGATTGGGATGCTGGTGAATACCCTGGGAAAACTAAATATAGGCTTAAGGCTCGAATGGATTTAGTTGAGATGGGGATTAGGGAGAACTTAGCGACAGTTCGTGACGGTGATGAGTGCCTGCCCCCCGCTTACTATCCTATATCTCAGTTAGAGAAAAAAATCATATTGTGAGACCCTTAGTAGTTTAAAGGTGCCTGGTGCGTATTCGTCAAACATAAGTACATATGTGTCTGTTGCAGATTTGAAGTTAGTCAGTTTGAAGTCACAGGATTGCCACAACCTAATGCGGGAATTGAAAGCCATTACCATTCGGTCTTCCTTGCCATTCCATATAAGGGTGTGCATGGAAAATGTTTGTTTTCTCTTCAAGTCAATTTGTTCGAAAAGAACTAGCATTTTGAGGTTGGATAGATTGCAAGCAATAATTGCTGAAGTTCTTTGCTGGATGGAAATGTACTTCCCCCCTTCATTCTTTGACATCATGGTTCATTTAATTGTACATTTGGTGCAAGAAATAAAACTGTGTGGTCCAGTTTTCTTGAGATGGATGTACCCATTCGAGAGGCACATGAGAGAAATTTGTTAAAAATCGGTACATGCCCATTGCAAGTATTGTGCAATGTTATGTTACTGAGGAGGTGATCGAGTCTTGTACTGAATATTTGAAGTGGGTCGATTTTATGATGATTTCGAATTCCAGGAAGGAAGAGAGGTTGGATGGGCAAGGGGTTAGACAAGGAAAACTCTTCAGTCCAAGTGCGGAAGATTTATTTGATGTGCATCTTTATGTTCTTATCAGCCATGAAGATGTTGTCCTGTATATTGAGATTCACATGGTTGGCATTAGAGTTGAGTACCCCAATTTTAATGAAGCTCAAGTACTTAAATTGTACACTAAGACTTTTACGACATGGCTTTGTGATTACGTAGCCATCAGCGAGCGAACTGAAAAAGTTAAATGGTTGTCTTATAGACCCATTGGAACTGTACTTAATTATGGAGAGTGCGACATCAAAGGCTTCACGTTCTCCACCAAGTAAATGGATGATAAGGGTTTCTTCCAAAACAGTGGAGTGTCACTTGTGTCTGAAGCTTTGTCGCCCCATCAGAAACCGGCTTATGGCACCATTTTTGTTCAACCAACACCCACTTCTTCTTTTGGAAGTAGGTCTTGTCGAAGAACTTTGGGGGTTTCTCCTCACGGTCAAACTTAGCTCTTCTACGTTCTTCAAAATCTTTGTAATCAAATTCCCATAAAGGATACTTTTAACCACCTTCTTAGAGGTCGCAACCCACATCATATGGCTAAAAATTTTTGACCCGAGGTTATCTTCCTACCCTCGATTATATAATAGAACAACATTAGGGTTGTGCAGGTAGGTTCAGTAATATGACCGGCGGTAGGTACTATGCTCCTAGCAAGGATTTTATACATAATTCTTTTGTCAATTGTATAATGAGTTAGACAAAATATCTCTGGCTTTCCCAAATCCAGGGCATTTTAAAAAAATACCTCTCACTACATTCGATCGAGTCAACAAAGGGAGGATCAGTATCATTGATGTGCCTATTTTAGGATTCACTTTTGTACACTTTTAGGACTTTTAGGATTCAATTTTGTACACTTTTGTGCTCTAGATGTGGCATTTTTCCTTGAAATTCTCTAAGAAGAGTTAAAAGCAAATTGTACGCTTGTATTACTTTTTTAGAGGATTTTGTGTGACAGGGCAATTTTTTGAAGACTTTGAAGACTTTAAAGAATACCTTTGAAGATTTAAAAACTTGAAGACTTGTATTTGAGCTTTTGAAGACTTGAAGAATTGATGATACGTGAAGTGAAGAGCAGAACTTGAAATAAAAAGAAGAAAATAATCAAGATGCTGAAACTAGGCTTGGTCGCGACTCGCGAAGAACCCGTCGCGACTTGCGAAGAACCCGTCGCGACTTGCAAAGAACCCGTCGCGACTCGCGAAGAACCCGTCGCGACTCGCTACGGACGTATGGCCAGAAACTCTCTTACTTTTTGTACTATAAATACTCACCTTATCCTCTCCTCTTGACAACCTTCTTCTTCCTGCAATTTTTCTGGGTTCAAAACCCTAGTTTTCTTTTCTTAGTTTTTGTAGGTTAATCATGTCTTTTAATTATCTAGCTTAGTTTTGCACTTGGGAGAAATTGATTGAAGCTTTCACATCTATGTAGTAAGAACCTCTATTTCACTCTTTCTTAAAGCATTTGTTATTTAGAATTCATGTGTTTTAATGTGATGTTTTACTTCATTTATGCTATGGGTTGTTTGAGTATATGAAGTGTTTGTATGATTGAAGTGTTAGGATGTTAGGAGAGTTGCAAATTTCTTAGATCTTTGACATGAGAATCCAAGAACATGGAATTGGAAATTCTTGTGCATAATGTGTTGTGATTCTTGCTAGATAAATATGTTAATGTGGATTGTTCTCATGTTTATCCTATAGATGCAATGAAAGGTTGAACCTAGAATGTGGTTTGTTTTAGTTTTAGTCTAATGAATGCTATGTTTGGTTAAACGGCCATGTCTTTGGTAGAAGGCTTGTTGTTATCAAATCTATGGTCCTTCGTGTGAAATGTCGTTGATGAAATACCTCTATGGTGTTGTTTGCCTAGATTGATTGTCAACGAGGTTTGCAAATGGTCGTTGTTTGTCTTTACAAATTACTATTAAGAAGGAATGAATGTTGATCTTCGAATGAGAAGTGATAACATTCCCCATAGGTAACAAATGTGATAGAATGAGTGAATGGTTCAATAATTTATATTAGGTTTGGAAGTGGATATCAATTGTTCCCAAGGCTTTGTCTTTTGTAGTTTTTACCCTCTTTTCTTAGTTTTTTTTATGATTAGCATAGTTACTTGACTTTGCCAATTATATTGTCTTTTAATTTCATAACTTAGGAACAAAACCAACCAAGCCCCCTTTTTACTTGCTTTTATATATGTGTGTGTGTATATATATATATATATATATATATCACTTCTAGCCTAATATAAACCTTATATGTTTAAACGCTTAAGAAAATCTCTCTTCTTCATTGACGACCCCGATTTGCCACTATCTACTTAATCATATTTAGTAAGCATAAATGGCTCATAAATTATAGCTTTGAGAGGTATAACGACGACCTCCCAATCATGCAAAGGGAATTTCTTCCTATGGTAGATATCATCCAACATGCATAATTATCTTCCGGATAAACTTGTTCCGGGAACCTATAGGGGCATTCTATAAATACATTCAATGACCACGGGCTAACTGTAGTGTTAAAACCCCTTACCCTAGTAGAGTAAGTCCCTATAGAATTGACACACCTTATCGAAATACGACGGTTCATTACAAGAAAACAATTGCTCAACATGTTGGTCTTAAAATTTCATTAAAGGGTCGGCTAATCCTATGGCTAGGCACTCATTGAAATCAACTATGTGACAGTCAAGTAATTTCCCATTAGCACTTAAAGCATTGTAGCGAGTTTGAGCAAATAAAGAAACAAATGTAACTTCATCTTACCCGGGATTGTACCCTGTCGATTGAGACATTGCAACTTAGAAGCACCCCCTCTAGCCATGTTTTTCCTATAATTAACTTGAGCACAAAATGTGAAGATCGTACGAATGGATTTTCAAAATCGTAAGGAACTTAAGGTTTGTCTCACTTTGGGGATGAAATGAGAAATCTGATTTGGGGATTTTTTTATAGTCCGAAGAATTTTTGAGTTCAAAAACCGTTCATACCTATCTTTCCTAAGAGTCAAATTTCTCCTTCTTCCGAGTTCGAAAATCGTTTTATTGAGGAAATAAGACGCAGTTGCAATCCAGAGAGGGGCCGAATTGGAGACCCGAGCTCGGAACCCCTATTTTCGAACTGGAAATTCTATCGGGCCTTCATGGCAATATCAGTCGATTAAGCTCCAAGTCTGGAAGTCTGTTCTGACATTTTTGTCGACCAGTTCGATCGGAAATTGATCCGGACCTATGGTATAATTTATTAAAACCCTTACTTCACAAGTTATAAAATTTGCTTAAAAACCAATACGTGTCAAATCATTTAAAGTTGAAACTTGGTGTTTTGACCTAAAGAAGGCGACAAGAACTGAAAATGGGTTCAAAACACTCATTAATAAACTAATTAATACGAATTGTATTTAACCATAGTTTGAAAGCAAGAAAAGAAGAAAATCCAGTTTAAAACATTCAAATCCTACAGTTAATTCACTACCACAAAGACTCCCCTTTACCACTAGCTTTTTTATTATTTTAATACCAACATTTATAAAATCAGTATTAAATTAACACCGATTCCTTTTATTTTAACACTAGTTTTAAAAAGCCGATCCGGTGTAAAACTGGCGTTAAAATATAAAAAAAAAATTGGTGTTAATTTAACATTGATTTTTTAAAAACTGTTGTCAAAATAAAAAAAATTGGTGTTAATTTAACACCGGTTTTTTTTAAATCGGTGTTAATAAAAAAATCGGTGTTAAATTAACACCAATTTAAAAACCGGTGTTAAATTAACACCAATTTAAAAACCGGTGCCAAAACCGGTATTGGAAAAAAGTAGCACCAGTTTTTAAAAATCGGTGCTAAAAAATTTTTAAATTCAATCTTCCCACCAATTTTTTTAAAAAAAATTGCCAAAAATTTTTAAAATCCAATCTTCTAGTCAAAATTTTCAAAAAAATTTCCATAAATTTCATAAAATTTGCCAAAGATTTCAAAAAATGTTGCTAGAAATTTCATGGGCTGGACGCAGCTGCGCTTGGCCACTCTAAGCTAAATTTTTTTTTCTTAACTTTCAAAATCGTTCACTTCTTTTGTTGACTTTAACTAATAACTAAGATGATTTAAATTAATTAACGATCAACCTTTATTGATCTAATATATAAATATGAATAAAAATGCTTGGCATTAACTAATTAACTTTTAACCCTTAATTAACTTAGTATATATAAATACAAATAAAAATGTTTGACTTTTACTAATCAGCGGTTAACCCTTATTTGACTTTTATATGTAAACACTAATAACCAAGGTTACTTTAACTAATCAACGGTCGCCTGTTACTTAACTTAGTATGTATAAATAAGAATATAAATGTTTTACTTTAAATAATTTAAATGTCAACCCTTACTTGACTTTGTATATATAAACATTAATAACTAAGTTAACTTTTAACTAATCACGGTCAATCCTTACTTGAATTAGTACATAAATACGAATAAAACTGTTTGATTTTAACTAATCAATGTTCAACCTATTTGAATTTCTATGTACAAATAGTAATAACAAAGTTGACTCTTACGTAATTTAGTAGATATATGAGCACTAATAACCATGTTGACTTTAACTAATCAACGATCAACTCTTACTTGACTTCCTACATGTTAATAAACACTAAAAACTCTTACTTGACTTTTATATACAAAAACAAAAAAACTGAGTTGAATTTAACTAATCAACGGCTAAACCTTACTTGACTTTCTACATATATACCCTAATAATTAGGTTTACTTTCACTAATCAATGTTCACCCCTTACTTGACTTTCTATATATAAACACTAAGAACTAGATTGACTTTCACTAATCAATAGTCAACCCTTACATGACTTTCTATATATAAACACTAATAGTTAAGTTGACTTTTATTAATCAACGATCAACTCTTACTTGACATTTTACATATAAACACCAAAAATTAAGTTTAGTTTAATTAACAACCAGTCAACCCTTCCTTGACTTTCTACATGTAAACACTAATAACTAGTTTGAATTTAACTAATTAACGTATTCGACTTTATATATATATACACTAATAACTAAGTTGACTTTAATTAATCGATGATTAACTCTTACTTGACATTCATATATAAAGACCAATAATTAAGTTTACTTTAATTAATAATTGATCAACCCTTACTTGACTTTCTATATACAAACACTAATAATTAAGTTGACTTTAACTAATCAATGACCAACCCTCCTTACTTGACTTTCTATATATAAACATCAATAACTAAGTTGACTTTAACTAATCCACGATCAATCCTTACTTGGATTTCTATATACAAACACAAATAACTATGTTGACTTTAACTAATCAACGACCAACTCTTACTTGACTTTCTATATACAAACAGTAATAACTAAGTTGACTTTAACTAATCTACGATCAACTCTTACTTGGATTTCTACAGCCAAACACTAATAACAAAGTTGACTTAAACTAATCGACGTTCAGCCCCTTACTTTGCTTTCTACATACAAACACTAATAACTAAGTTGATTTTAACTAATCAACGGTCAACCCTTGGTTAAAACTTCAAATTATAAGAAATAAAAATAAAATTTTTGGGTTGCATTAATCGGGTCATAAACTTATAACTACTTCACGTTGCGTAATAACCTTTTAATATTACAACCAAAACTTACCTTTTTATGATTTTAATTCAACTATGTCTTTTCTTATGGCTACGGAAATACGATCTTTCCAAAGAATTTGTCTTATATGAATCTCGATGAAATAAATATAAATAAATATCAAATCACTCGATTAGTTACATCGATTACATAATGATTCCGTCAAACGGTTAGTTAGTTTAAAATAAAATTTTGTGTATAAAAAATTACTATTAAAATAAAATTTTGTGTATACAAAATTACTATTAAAATAAAGAAAATAAAAATAAAATCAAGGATAAAACTTACAAATTCCTAACCCTCCTATTTTCTATCACTTCAACACCTTAACACCTTTGTTTTTCAAACCCGCCACCGATCCCTCTGGCACCATCACACCTCAACCCCTCCTCCGCCTCTAATCCCTTCTCTTCCGCCGCACCTCAATTGATCCTCCGCCACACCTTGACCGAACCCTTACTTCTCCCTCTGTCGACCAAACCCTTACTTCTCCCAAAGCCTCGTCGGATCTGCATCGCGCCTCTGTTGTGCCTCCGTCGACCTCACCAGGGTGGATCTCTGCTACGTCTCAGTCGATTGGAACACCAATGGCACGCTCCTCGAGTTGAAGATATTTTCCAACACCGCCTCCACATTCCACCGGCTCAAGGCGATGTCGAGTTCGCCAATTTCCTCTATTTATTTAAGATTTGATGAAAGTAGTATGCTATTTTGGGCTTGGTTTTAAACTCCTGTGTTTTGTGCTGGACTTCAAAGAGATGTCGAATTCGCCGGGTTCTGGGTAAATCCACCGATGTGGTGTTGGGTGGCTGAAGAAAATGGTGGGTGCACAGAGGTGGTGTTGGTGTTCGCTCTGAAACCCTAGGTACGTTTACTTACTCTTTTTTTCTCTTTTTCTAGCTTTAATCTCTAATTCGTAACCTTGATGTGTCAGCTTCTTTTCTGTAGGTTTTCTTATTGGGTGTGTTTGTTTTTCAAGAGGACAAGATTGATGTTCTTGTTGGAACTATGACTAGGCCCGTCAAACGGGTCGGGTCACCCGTTGGATAACCGTTATTTATATACTATTTTTACTTATTAGATTACACTTATTGGACAATAACCCATTGGGTTAATTGATGCAATTGAGTTATAATTATTGGATTTAGTTAGGTTGGATAATGGATCACCTGTTGGATAATTTTGGGTGGGTCGAGTTTGGTTGGGTAATGGGTGGCCCGTGGACAATTTCATATCATAAGATAACTAAATTTTTACTAGCTTGATTATGAATAATTTAAAATTTCCCTAATATATAATCATTTATTATATTATGTAAATTATATTATATTTAATAAAAATATATAATATATAATATATTGGCTTTGTAAACTCGACGAAATTAACGAACAATATTTGTTGGGTTCGAGCTCGAGCTCGAATACCGTACGAGATTGAGCTCGAATACTGTACGAGATATAACTCGAATACTGTACGGACTCGAATACTGACGAGATTGAGCACAAATACTGTACGAACTCGAATATTGTACGAGATTGAACTCGAATATTGTACAAACCTGAATACTTTACGGGATTGATGCCGAATATTGTACGAACTCGAATACTGTACGGGATTGAATTCGAATACTGTATGAACTCGAATGTTGTATGAACTCGAATACTGTACGAGATTGATTTGAATAATTTGTGAATTATAATTTGTATAATTTGTGAATTATAATTTGTATAATTTGTGAGATATAGTAAATTTTTTTGTTAAATATTACACATGCATTTAATTGGGTAACTTTGGATATTTATTTGGTATCTGTTAGGTAACGTTGAGTTAGCATAATATGAGACACACTGAGATCAAAATTTAATAAGTAATTGAATACCCGAATCCCATTAGATAATGACAATTTGTAATCCAAATCAAAAGAAAATATTGAATGATAAATTACTGGGTTAATTACATAATGACTTATTGGATAATATATTCTAAGGCATTGGGTCATATGACTTATCTCATGAGTTAACCGATGGATTATCCATTTAATGACCCAACCCATTTATGATCCAACCCATTATGACTAATTAATAAATGAGTTAGTTGAATAAAGACCATTAGATAATGGGTTAATTGGGTTTGGATAATGAATTGATCCAATTAATCCATTTGACGGGCCTAACTGTGACCGATGACAAATTTAGCACAATTGTTCTTGTTTCTTGAAGAACAACTTATTTGAATAGTCTCCGTTTTTGCTATGTTTTCTTAAGACTTGTTTGTTCTTCTCACTGGTTTTGGGCTCCGAACTCGAATCCAAATTTGAAGTCCGGGTCGAATTTGGAACCCAAAAAGGTGGCTTTGTTGGGTATGGGAAAGGGTCGTCGGAGGTTGCTTTGGAGCGGGGTAGGAATGGGTTTTAGTTGGATCCGGAGCTCAGCTTCTCAGTGACATTCAGGAGAATTGTTAGAATAACTGCATTAGTTCTATGTTAGCTGCATTTTGGGATTTTGTTAGGCCGTCAAATGGGTTAATTGAATCAACTTATTATCCAAACCCAATTAACTCATTATTCAATGGATTTTTATCCAATTAATTTATTTTTTAATGGGTCATAATGAGTTGGATTATAAATATGTTGGGTTTAAATGGATAAACCATTAGGTCATGAGATAACTCATATGACCAAATGAGTTAAAATATATTATCCAATAAGTCATTATGTAATTAACCCAATAAGTTATCATTCAATATTTTCTTCTGATTTGGGTTACAAGTTGTCATTATCCAATGTGATCGAGTATTAAATACTCGTTAGTTTTTGGGATTGGACAGGATGAGAATAATTAAATTTTGATCTCAATGTGTCCCATATTATGTTAACTCAATGGGAACCTAACAAATACACCATAAATATCCAAAATTATCCAATTAAATGCATGTGTAATATTTAACATAAAAATCCACTATAATTCACAAATTATACAAATTATAATTCACAAATTATTCGAGCTCAATCTCGTGCAGTATTCGAGTTCGTACAGTATCCGAGCTCGTACAGGAGTTCGTATAGTATTCACGCTCAATCTCGTACAGTGTTCGAGTTCGTACAGTGTTCGAGTTCGTACAATATTCAAGCCCAATCTCGTACAGTATTCGAGTTTGTACAATATTCGAGCTCAATCTCGTACTGTATTCGAGTTCGTACAGTATTCGAACTCAATCTCGCACAGTATTCGAGCTTAATCTCGTACAATATTCGAGTTCAATCTCGTCCAGTATTCGAGCTCGTACAATATTCAAGTTCGTACGTTGTATGAACTCGAGCTCGAACCCAACTAATATTGTTCGTTAATTTCGTCGAGTTTACAAAGCCAACATATTATATTTTTTTATTTTTACTAAACATGATATAATATGATGTACATAATATAATAAATGATTATATATTAAGGAAAAATTAAATAATCGTAATAAAACTTGTGAAAATTTAGTTATCTTATGATATGAAATTATCCACGGGTCACCCATTACCCAACCCAACTCGACCCACCCAAAATTATTCAACGGGTAACCCATTATCTAACCCAATAACTACAACTCAATTGTATCCATTAAGTCAATGGATCATTATCCAATAAATCTTATCCAATAAGTGAAAATAGTATATGAATAACAGTTATCCAACGGGCGGCCCAACCTGTTTGACGGACCTAAATTTTGTGTTGTCTGATTTTAGAATAGTTGTCGTTTTGTTTGGTTTTATTGTGATTAATCATCATTTTTATTTTTAACGCCATCTGAAGGTTTTGTGTTTCTATGTTATTTTCACCCTCTATGTGTTTGGCAATTTTCTCCTCTAAGTGTCGCCAAAATTAAAACTTTTGATAGAAAAAAGAAAATTTAAATTGAGAAGCCTGTTCACGGCTACTATTGTAGTACTTCAATTTTTTAACACTTGGTGGATTAAGTTTGGTACACGAAGCCGATGATGTTCCCTCAAACTGCTGTTATGTTCAATTATGTTCCATTTGTTTCAGTTGTGGATAATGGTTTTCTGTAGTAGCTTTGAGGGGTTGGTAATGGTATGGCTGCAATGTATTTCAGGGTGCTGGCTTGCAAAATCTTGGAAACACTTGTTTTCTCAATTCCGTATTACAATGCCTGACATATACGCAGCCGCTTGCGGCTTATTTACAGAGTGGACGGCATGTAGCTTCATGTAGGTTATCTGCCTTCTCTCTCGGTACATATTTTCCCAAGAGAAATTGTTAAGGAATTACTATTATAGTTGTTATGGAATTAGTGTTAATTAGTATTGGTATTGGAATTGGATTTGTATTTCTACCATAATTGTATTCTGTTATCTTCTCTTAACTGGGATAGGTATCCTACACTACTATATAATGTATCCTGCATTCATGAATGGAAGACAGATTATTACCCTTATTTCCAACATGGTATCAGAGCCTAAAATCCTAAACCTCTAAGAAAGTATTCTGCTGTAAAAAAAAAAAAAAAGAACTGCAGCTTCCTTCTTCGTTTGTACCGCCGCCGCCGGAGAAGCTTCGGCGGTTCGTTCTGTCTCCGGAGAAGCTATCTGCGGCTTCGTTCTCCGACTTAGAGCTTCCCGTCGCCGATCCAACGCGGCCTGTCGCCGATCTCTGCCCACCTCCGAGCTCGCCATCAACCACCGTCCAGCGATTGCCGCCGAGCCGTGTGCCATTTGCCGCTTCGCTCCAGCACAGTCGACGTCGCGCTTCCTCGCCGCTTTCTCGCCGCTGACGTCGCCAGCACAGTCGACAGAGGCTGATGCCGATGCCGCCAGTCACCGTCGACAGAGGCGCGCGTGAAATTCACGCGCACGCCACACCCAGCAGTGCGTGAACCCACGCGCGGTTGCCTACAGGCGCGCTTTTCCCTTCTGGCGCGTGTCTCCACGCGCCCGTGTCTCCACGCGCGTGTCCCCTTCAGCTCACTTTGGTTTCCTCTTTCTCCAGCTTTATTGCAATAATTTATTAACTTCTTATCTATTTGATTGCCATTTGTGTTATGACTATTTTCGCCGGCGTAGTGACGTCGCCGCAAGGGTTTGCGGTGACCGCCTCCTCTGGCTTACCTACACGATCTGATTTTGGTCTTGCTTTGTCTGACGACCAATGGAGTACGACCATACATTTATTTAATCAGTTTGATTCATTATCTGACCATGGGTCCGGTAAGTCTACTTTACCTTGGATTCTTGATTCGGGAGCCTCATATCACATGACCGGTGACAAAGGTTCTCTTACTGATATTACTACTACTACCAACACTGTGAATGTTATACTACCTGATGGATTTGTGTCGTCTGCTACACAATATGGGTCTATTTGTTTTGGTGATGTCACCCTTCCTCATGTGCTCTACATACCTACTTTGCAATGCAATTTATTATCCTGTTCTAGATTGTTATCTGCCTGAAAATATCTAGCCTTGTTTACTGAAAATTATTGCATTTTACAGAAAATCAGTACAGGGACTGTGATTGGCGTGGGTGAACAGAAAGGGGGGGGGGGGGTTTATTGGCTTCGTCTGTTGGATACTCGCCTTCGTCCTCATATCCTGCAATCTATTCCGACAGTTGCTTCGGTTTCTTCATCTGATTTATGGCATCAGCATTTTGGTCATCCATCATCCACGGTGTTGTCTTCTATTCATACTCTTGATTTTAGCACCAATAATACTGCTATACCTTGCTCTGTCTGTTATAGAGCAAAACAGACTAGACACAGTTTTCCATTAAGTTCTACAAATTCTACTGCATTATTTCAATTAGTACATTGTGATGTTTGGGGACCTTATTGTACTCCATCCTCTAGTGGTGCATTTTATTTTTTAACAATCGTAGATGATTATTCCCGAGCTGTTTGGGTTTATTTGTTAGTAGCTAAATCTGAAGTAGCTTCTAGATTTTTAGAATTTAGTGCCTTAGTCAAGAACCAGTGGGGAAGAACAATTCAACGAGTTCGGGCTGATAACGACACTGAATTTTTGCCTCTCCGATCTCACTTTACTGCATTTGGGATCATTTTTGAGACATCTATGGTTGATACTCCGCAGCAGAATGGTCGAGTTGAAAGAAAGCATCGTCATTTACTCAATGTGGCACGAGCTTTACGGTTTCAAGCCAATCTTCCTATTGACTTCTAGGGAGAATGTATTGTTACTGCTGCCTACCTGATCAACAGAAAACCAACACAGCTTCTCAACGGTCGTACTCCTTTCGAGTTACTCTATGGACAGGTGCCCAATTACTCTTCCTTACGAGTATTTGGATGTTTGTGTTTTGCTGCTCGTGTTCCAAGATACCGTGATAAGTTTGCTCCAAGAAGTCATCGGTGTTTGTTCCTTGGTTATCCTGCTGGAAAGAAAGGTTATCGTCTTCTCGACTTGGACTCTCGAGTTATCTTTAATACTCGGGATGCTGATTTCTTCGAAGACCAGTTCCCGTATTCTGCATCTCAGCAATCCGCTTCTTCAGATGAACCTGGCGGCGCCACCACTACACCGCCGGTTTCCTCCTCCTACTCGCCGGAACCATACAGTTTTCTCGATCAACCACCGGCAGCCCTTTGGCCGGTCAATACTGACCAATCAACGCCGGTCAACGCTGGTGAGTCAACTCCAGTCCACGCCCACGCCGGCAGGTCAACGTCGGTCAATACCGGTGAACCATCATCGGTCCGTGCTGGTCGGTCAATTTCGGTCAACGCTGGGGAGCCAACACCGGCGACTCTTCGCCGGTCAATGCCGGTGACTATTCACCAGTCAATGACGGAACATCATCGACTACGCCGCCCAACGTCGGTCCTTCTCCGCCAGCTGCCGTCGTTCCACCATCCACCAGAAAAAGTGTTCGTACTCGACGTCCACCATCGTATTTGGCTGATTATGATTGTGATGATTCTACTTGTGCTCTTGTTACTGAAGACCCCCCCTCTTCGACTACGTTCCCTCATGCGTCATCACTTTCCTCAATTATTCTCTACCCTCTTACTGATTATGTAAATTGTGATAATTTTTCAAGTATGCATTCTAGATTTTTGGGTGCTTCAACTTCTAGTGCAGATCCTACTACTTACTCTGAGGCTTCCCGTCATTCTCATTGGCGAGATGCTATGGTTGAGGAACTCACTGCCCTAGAGCGCAATCAGACTTGGACTTTGTCTCCTTTGCCTGCGCATAAGAAGGCTATTGGATGCAAATGGGTTTACAGGATGAAGTTTCGTTCAGATGGTACTATTGAACGTCACAAGGCGCATCTAGTGGTTCTTGGGAATCGCCAGATAGAGGGCATTGATTACACTGAGACTTTTGCTCCGGTCGCGAAGATGAGTTCCGTTCGATTGTTCATGTCTGTTGCTGTTATACGTGGTTGGGAACTGCATCAGATGGATGTTCATAATGCCTTCCTGCATGGTGATTTACATGAAGAGGTGTTCATGCGTCCTCTGCCTGGCTATGCAGTTCCCCCTGGTCAGGTTTTTCGCCTTCAGAAATCTCTTTATGGTCTTCGCTAGGCTCCTCAGAACTGGTTTGCTAAACTGGCTCAGGCTTTACGGACATTTGGTTTTGTTCAAAGTAAGGCAGATTACTCTTTATTTGTCTTTTCCAGTGGATCACAGTCTTTACATGTTCTGGTTTATGTGGATGATTTGGTCATTGCTGGTAGCTCTTCTTCGCTCATCTCTGCGTTCAAGAAATACTTGGGTTCTTGTTTTCACATGAAGGACCTTGGTTTGCTTAAGTATTTTTTGGGCATAGAGATTGCTAGAAGACCGGAGGGGATGTTTCTCTCGCAAAGGAAATATGCTTTGGACATTCTATCTGATAAAGGTTTATCTGCTTCTAAACCAATTGATTTTCCGATGGAGCAACAACATGATTTGGCACGTGTTGAAGGTCCATCCTACCATGACCCGGAGCAGTATCGCCGCTTGGTTGGGCGTCTGATATATCTAACTATTACTTGTCCTGAACTTAGTTATTCAGTTCATACTCTTGCACAATTCATGAAGTCTCCTTATGTTCCTCACTGGCAAGCTGCGGTTCGTGTTTTGCATTATCTGAAGAGTCATCCTGGTCAAGGTTTATTTCTTTCTTCCCGTAGTACTCTCCAATTGACTGCTTATTGTGATTCGGACTGGGCCGCCTGTCCTATTACTAGGCGTTCCTTATCTGGTTACTTTGATATGATTGGTGATTCTCCAGTTTCCTGGAAGACTAAGAAGCAACCTACTATTTCTCGGTCTTCTGCTGAAGCAGAGTATCGTGCTATGGCAGTTGCCTGCTGTGAGTTATTATGGCTTCGGTCCTTGCTGAAAGACCTAGGGGTTTCACACTCTTTTCCTATGAAGTTGTTTTGTGACAGTCAATCAGCTATTCACATCGCGGCCAACCCGGTTTTTCATGAACGTACAAAGCACATTGATGTTGATTGTCATTTTGTTCGAGATCTTGTCTAATCTGGCGCTATTATTACTCAACATATTCGTACGATTGACCAACCCGCGGATTTGTTCACTAAAGCTCTCGGACGTACCAGTTTTTACTTAGCAAGTTGGGCATTTCTGATCCGCATGCTCCAACTTGAGGAGGGGTGTTAAGGAATTAGTATTATAGTTGTTATGGAATTAGTGTTAATTAGTATTGGTATTGGAATTGGATTTGTATTCCTACCATAATTGTATTCTTACCATAATTGTATTCTGTTATCTTCTCCTAACTGGGATAGGTATCCTATACTACTATATAATGTATCCTGCATTCATGAATGGAACACAGATTATTACCCTTATTTCCTACAGAAATGCATTTCATTTGTTTGACATGTTAGGTCGTAAGTCTGGATTTTGTGCATTGTGTGCCATTCAGAAACATGTAAGGTGTGCTCTGGAATCGTCTGGGAGGATTCTTGTGCCAAAAGATCTTGTATCGAACTTGCGATGTATCCTTAGTCTTGTTCCAATTTATTGTACAATATTCTTCTTTTAATCTGTTTATACGTAGCTGTAGTCTCTGATCTATGTTTATATTATGTTGTGTATTATCATATCTTTGTGTAAACTTGCTAATTTCATTTTTTTTACTTCACATTTTGTTATAAATATATTGACCTGAGAATCAGGGGTTTGAATAATCAGTTTGGTTGCTCTTATATAGGGGTTTCCCTTCCTCCAAAGTAGTTGCACGCTGCTGCTTGCATAGAAAAGAGATTTTTTTAATTCCCTAAAAAATTTTAGCACCGTTTTTTTAAAATCGGTGATAATGTGGTCCATATTAACACAAAATTCGGTGCTAAATTGACACTGATTTTTTGAAAATTGGTGAAATCGTTTCACTGCCTACTTAGGTACCCATTTTTTTTACGAAAAACAATCAGTGCTAGAACAAGAAAAAAATCGTTGCTAAAGCGGGAAATCTGTGATAGTGATAGTTTAAATTCCCACAATATTTGAATAAAGCAAATTACATTAGGAGGGGCTAGTGGTCTTCAAACGTATGCTCAATCTGAGAGTCGACACCATCTTGATTGTTTCCACCACTGTCATCATCATCGTCTGAGAAGACATGCTCAAAATTTAGAGGCTCTTCATCTCCGCTCAATTCAAGCTGCAAACCCTAGTTATCAATAAATCGAGTATGCCAGGCTTCAGTAGCCATCAACATCTGATGAGTGGAAGCAACATCATCACGAGTGCAACTAAAGTACCTGGTTAGGGTACTTTTCCAACCACTTTTGGAACCTGTAAATACAATATGAAAATGTCAAGTCATTTAATTACTAATAATACACAATAGCTATTGTTAAACACTAAAAATCAAACAATCGGGAACTTGAAGCCTCAACTTTATCTTGGGTTGCTTCTCGCGATCTCTTTTCACAGCAACTTATGTTGGAACAAACTTTTAACGTAAAACTCCAATCGCATGGGTCAATCAGTACGATATACCTTGATCAACGCGGTGATCAATCCACCGTACGAGAGATCCTTCTTTTTGGTCTCCGCGGCCTTCAGAATACTATTGATGATTGTGTAGCCCGGGTTTATCTTCACCCCCTTCATTATGCAGTAGAAGGGCATTAAGTTCCCTATCGTCAGCTCACAAGCATGCCCTCCCGTCAGCAAAATATTTAACAGACCCACTCATAAATTAGCCACTATTCTCAGTCAACACCCCAACATCATATCGTTCAGCTTGACCAGCTCTAGCCCATATCTGTGGAAATACTTCCTAGTCATTGCTACAGGACATAATGGGGTCACTTCAGTCACCCTCGGCCAGCTCTGTTGATGATATATTTCTAACAGGGCAAGGGGATCATTGGGCCTCAATTAATCTGAATCAACATAGGGGCAACCTAGGACTTTGTTAATCATGTACTTTGTAGAAACAATTATTTTCCCATTCCCTTCATGATGTCACAATTATTACAAGTTTGGCCTAAATTGGTATAAAACTGAACAACCTCATCAATGTAAACATTCTCCTCTAAGCAAAGTAATTTGTCTAAGTGTTTATCCTTAAATTTCTCAAGCACTTATCCTAGGCATGAATCTTGAACATCACTAGCCCTAATAACCTTAGGATTAGTAAAATTTCTACACAAAAAATCATCATACCTTTGTTCCATAGTTTTGTTGAAGAATTTCTCCGACGGGCGGTCCTCGACAAACGTGCGATGACTACAGTCACTAGCTTGAGAACTACTTCCCCTTTCCCTCCCCCCATTGTTGGGTGGATTTTGATTTTTGACAAGGATTTTGAATTGGGGGGATTCGGGGGTATCTTCTATTTTCGTTAGAACCATTTTAAAAAAAATACCTATCCATGTTCCAAAATCGGAAGCCCGTTCTAGGTTTTCAATATAACGGTTGAATCATTTATGAGTTTGGAATAGTGATTCCGAACTCGGAACTAATCTTTGATGCGATTCTTTTTTATTAAAGAGGGTTTCCAAATGGGTAATTAATACCCATTCAAAGAGGGAGCGAACTAATCTTGATTTATTGTTACATTTTATTGAAATCAGTATTAAATGTGACAAAAATTGTTATCTAATTGAGTTTTAAATTTAAGGTTATATTATTGATAAAAACCTAGCATTTGAATTAGGTTTAATGGTAATTCATAAAATGTGTGAATGTAGGATAAAAATGTCCAAAAAAAGGTGTTGTGAAGGTCCTATACGTTCTCGCAATGGAAAACCCCAACCATCTAAATATGATTGCGATGATTAAGATGGATCCGACAAGGTTGGAATCGTAAAGACTCATTGTAGAACATTAGACGTAGAATGACTAGAAAAGAGTTAACATTGTTGGTCTTTGATAAATCGGGCAAGTGTTTGCCGGAAGAACGCGCTAAATGGTCTAGTTGGGTAGAGAAGCTCACTACTAGAAAAATGATTTTTAACTCCACCCCTTTAACTACGGTTGTCGAATAAATCAAAGTTAAAAGTTAAAAACCGAAGTTAAATTTTTTTAAACTTTGATTTTTTAAAATTAACCAAAGTTAAAAGAGTTTTTTTTACTTCGGTTACAAAATAATCGAAGTCAAAAGAGACTTTTTTACTTCTGTTACAAAACAACCGAAGTGAAAAGTAATTATTTACTCCGGTTACTAAATAACCGAAGTGAAAAGTGACGTTTTACTTCGGTTATAACATAGCTGAAGTAAAGGAAGTTAACTTCCTAACTTAACCACCGAAGAAAAAAGTAGAAAACAACGGAAGTTAAAACACACCAACCCATTTTAATTATTTTGGCCAAAATGTTTTTAGCCCAAATTGTGGGCAGAAACCCTATTAATATAAAGGTCCCAACCACTCATTTTCACTTCTTCCTAATTTTCCTAGCCGGCACATTCTTTTTGCGGTTCTACCCATTTCATTTCTTCACAAGAAGCCCAGCCAAAGACATATCCTTCCAATCAACCACCCAATATTTTTTATTTCACCACCGTACCTCACAACCACTGTCTTCCTCGTCGCATCAACACTTTCAACGTGCTCCTTGCGTCAACACCACCATGCTCCTCGAATCAACACTTTCATTATGACTAAATGAATATTTTGATGGTTTCACTGGAATTGAAGTCGAATTCGTATTCGTTTGATTTGGAAGGATTTAGCTTTTTTTTTTTTTTTTGGCCAGTTTTGTGCTTGATTTGTTTGACTGGGATACATCTTGCCGGAAATATCCTTTGTCCGACCAGCTTGGATATTTTTTTGTTCCGGTCAGTATTCTTAGACTGCAGTTCTAATTTTGCAAACCGAAGTAAAAATGTTGGCAACTTTTAACTGCGCTTGTTTTTACTGCGGTTCTTGAATTTGGAAAAACCGCAGTGGTATGTGCTCCAGAACCGAAGTTAAAACACTATTTTGTAGTAGGTAAAACTAGGGTTGATATAAAGTACTCCCTCGGGTCTCTTTATTATGACTCTAATATTTGGGTACAAATTTTTTTAAAAAGATAAATGAATGGTAGAAATTATATTGAAAGTATAAAAAGTAAAATGTGTGGATAAAAATAATCTAGAATTTACTAAAAGGGGAAGAATTCAATATAAAAGAATTAGTCAAAAAAGGAAAGTGAGCCATTATTAGTGGACCAGAGGGAGTACGTTGGCATGAGGTTTAACATTACAAAGACAACCTCTACACGGAGTGCAGGGTTCAAACAAATTTTGTATTCACCATGGTTTGTTTAAACAAATTTACTCTTCATTAATCACCCAATGGTTTTGAAAATCTTTGAAGAGGCTTGATGTCTCCATTTTATGTGCATATTTTGTGACATTTTATGATTACTTTTACGTTCTTTTGTCATTTGGATCTTGTGTTTTATCTTGAAATTCTCTTAGGAGAAGTAAGAGTCTTGTCATCTAGATTTTGTGTTTTACCTTGAAATTCTCCTAGGAGAGGTAAGAAAGACTTTTAAACTCTTTTGCCTTTTCTAATTGAATTTTGTGTAACAAGAAAATCACATCGAGACTTGAAGACCATAAGCCATTGATGAACATCTTTTGAAGACTTTCAAGACTAGCTTTGAAGACTTGAAATATTGAAGAAAATTGAAGTGAAGAGGAGGACTTGAGACAAAAAGTAGAAATAAACCAAAGATGCTGAAATTGGCATCCGTTGCTACTCGCGAAGATGTCGTCGCGAGTCTTGAACAACGGGTGGTCAGAAATCTTTTCAACTTTTTTTATACTATAAATACCAAACTTTATCCTCTCTCTTATAATGTTTTCTCTTTCGCGACTTTTTACTGCAAAACCCTAGTTTCTCCTTAGTTTTCTTCTTTTTTTATTTTTTATTATATTTGGTTTGTCGTTGTTAATTAGTATGAATTCTAGTATCTAAGTTAATCTCTTGAGAGTAATTGATTGAATCTTCCAAACCCATATAGTGATATTCTCTATTTTGTTCATTTATGAACATTTATTGGGAAGCATTTACTGTGCTATTAATGTGATGTTACTTCATTTATGCCATATATTGTTTGAGAATATGAAATTTTTGTATGATTGAAGTTAGGTGTTAGGAAAGTGTACCATTTCTTTGCTTGTTTGATATGAAAATCCAAGAACATGGAATTAATACTTCTTGTGTATAATGTGAAGTGAATCTTGTTAGATGAGTATGTTAATGTGGATTGTTATCATATTTGTCCTATAGAAGTAATGGAAGGTTGAATCTTGAATGTGGCTTGTTCTAGGTTTAGCCTTTGTTTGGTTAAATGACTATGCATTTGGTAGAATGCACATGGTTAATATATGGTTCTTTGTGTGAAATTCTATTTGATGAAATACCTTTAGGTGTTGTTTGTCTAATGAAGTTTGCAAAATGCCGTTTGCATTTGCAAATTACTCTTAAAATAATATGAATGTTGATATTCAATATGGAAGTGATAGCATTCCCCATAGACATTAAATATTAATGAATGAGTGAATGAATCTAAGATCTATAAGAGGTTTGGAAGTAATGATCAAATGCCCCCAAGGCTTTGTCAATTGTTGATTTAATCATCTTTTTAATTGTTTGTTGCATGATTAGCATTGGTATCTTGCTTTGCTAGTTGTTATCTTTCAATTCATAATTCAGGAAAACTAACCAAACCTCCCCCCTATTTACTTGCTTTTATATCTATCGATATATATATATATTTAGTATAATAACCAGCTTTTATTATTAAACCCTTAGAAAGATCCCTCTTCTCTTGGACGACCCTGACTTGACATTATCTACTTAGTTGTAGACAGGAAGCATTTAGGACTTATAAATATTAACTTTGAGAGGTACAACGATGACCTCCAAAAATTTTGTGCCATTGCTGGGGAAAAGACGTTTATTTTTAAGTGTTTGGGCATATTATGTGTGAGCATTTAGGGCTTATAAATTTTTTTTGCTTGGCTTAGAGACGTATTGTTCGAGTTCTTGGTGTATGGTTCGTACGCGATCCTCTTCATAAGAACCCTTGCACTACGACCCCGAGTTAGAGTTGATTTTGAAAAGGGCTAGGAGGCTTTCTTTGGAAAGTGTCAATAGCACCCACCATAGTGACCATTTTGCATACACTTCCACCTTAATGGAGTAAGAAGATGAGCATCTAGGAGGAGGACCTCAACACCCTCCTCTTCAAATAGGCATTCCTTTGAGGCAAGTTTCTTCGAGGGAGACAATGGGCATCAACCTTGATCAACAACCTATATGCATAGAATATCCAGCAGTTGGACCAAACGGGTACTCTGAGCTTATGTCCAGGCTGATACACTTGCTACCTTCATTCCTTGGTAGGCAAGGGGAGAATCCTAACAAATATCTCTCTGACTTCCACATGGTGTACGGTGGTATGATTCCCGAAGGAGTAGATGGAGACCTCTACAAGTTGAAGACATTCTCATTCTTTTTGAGGGATGCCACAAGGGATTGGCTCCACTACCTACCACCCATGAGCATTAAAACTTGGCGTGAGATGAAGAAAATTTTTTCTTGCCAAGTAGTTCCCGGCCTCAAAGTCCACCGCTTTGAAAAAGGAAATTAGCAACATCTTCCAATGGCATGAACAGTCGTTCTACAAATATTGGGAGAGGTTCAAGAAGGTCCTCTCAAGTTGTCTTTATCACATCTATTCGGAGGGAGACTGGGTCTACTATTATTATAATGGTCTTCTTGATGAAGAGCAAAGAATAGTGAGGGGATCTTGTGGTGGTTCCATTGGGAATAAGATGTTGACACATGCTATGACACTCTATGAGGAAGTAGCCAAGGAGTCGAGGAATTTTAGTGCAAGAGCCGATTTGAGGAGGCAAAATCCTAACACCACAAGTGCTCTTTCTAACAATGGTAAACTTGAAGACCAAATGTTGGCCCTCATTTCTATGGTGAAGTCTTTGATGACAAGTCCGAAAATGCACTACATGTAAAGTCTTGTGAAATTTGTTCATCGGCACATCTTACGGATACTTGCCCTAGTTTGCAAGATGATTATGTCGAGGAGGTAAGTGCCATGGAATACAAAGGAGGCCAAGGATACCAAGGTGGACAAGGCTATCAAGGAAATCAAGGGTACTAAGGAGGCCAAGGATACCAAAACCGGCCTTACAATGTGGATAATCGAGATCACCCGAATCTCTGGTATGGGAACCCTCAAGAAGGTCAAAATGCTCCACTTTATTGCGCTCCTCAACAACAATATCGCCCCCCTCAACAACAATACCAAAGGCTTTAAGAAAATCCCCAAAATTAAGGTGAAAATTTAGGGTTGTCGAAGGATGAAATCATGTAAGCCATTGGGAAATTGAACATATGTGCGGAGAAGGCCGATAAGTTCCAAGAGAAGGCCGAATCAAGCATTAAAAAATTGGAGACCCAAGTGATCCAAATAGCTCAAGCTTTGAATCGGATAGAGGTAAGGGATTCGGGAAAACTTCCTTCTTAACTGGAGTTGAATCCTCGCCAAAATGCTAGTGTTATCACTTTGAGAAGTGATAAGGAGGTTAGCAACGCCCCAAATGGTGAAGTGGTTGAGAATGAGCTTAGAAGGGTTGAGGTGTTTGAAAAGGAAGTGGAAAAAAAGCCCAAGAAATTGGCCAATGAGAAAGCAAGGAAGGGGAAGGAGAAGGAAGAGGAAATCACCATTGAAAAATCAACCTCCATTCACGAGCCTTCATCCCCTCCTCACAAGAAGGCAAAGATAGTTGAAATTCCTCCATATGTGCTGGAACCACCATTTGTGGAAGTTTTGAAGGGTAAGTGGATGAAGGAGACCAACAAGGACAAATACGAAGTCTTTTGTAGATGTGAGGTAAATATTCCTCTCTTGAATGCCATTGAAAAAATTCCTAGTTATGCTAAATTTCTAAAGGAATTTTATGTTGTGAATAGAAAACAAAGAGCAACGAATAAGCTTAAAAATGGGAAGAATGAACATGTCTCTGCTTTGTGACAAAAGGAATTACCCCCTAAGTGTAGCGATCCCGGCATGTTCATAATCCCTTGCATGATAGGGAATACACATTTTGAAAAAGCCATGCTTGATTTAGGTGCATCCATAAATGTGATTCCTTACTCTTTGTATGAAAGTCTCAATCTAGGTACTTTGCACAAAACCAGGGTGGTAATCCAATTAGCCAAGCATACCCTAAGAGTATTGTCAAGGATGTGTTGGTGAAGGCGAATTCCTGAATATTCCCGATGGATTTTTATGTCTTGACATGGAGCATAATAAACATGCCGCCCCAATTTATATTGGGGAGACCATTTTTGAAAACCTCAAGGACTATTATTGATGTGCATAATGGTTCCCTCACTATGGAATTTGATGGGATTAAAGTAGAGTTTAACATAAATGACTCTATGAAATATCCTATTAAGGAACATTCTTGCCATGCTATTGATGTAATTGAAAATGTGGTGCAAGATGTGTCAGAATTGAATGGTGATGATTCCTTGTTAATTGCTTTGGAAAATAATGTTGAATATGCATGCCTTGTATATTCCATGATTACTAACTTGAAGGAAAACATTGAGGATTTGAGCATTCTCGAAGAGGTGGTTCCAAGCCCTCTTCCTCTAATCCTAGAGAAGCCTAAGAAACTGGAATTCCTCCCATCACTTATGAAAGCCCCGGTTATTGAGCTTAAACATTTTCCAAGTGACCTCAAGTATGCATTTCTTGGGGAAGGGAAGACACTCCCAGTTATCATTTCGAGTAAGCTCATCCAAGAGCAAGAGGAGAAGCTAGTTATGGTGTTGATGAAAAATAAGGAAGCAATTGGATAGACTATTGCTGACATCAAGGGCATAAGTCCATCCACTTGCATGCATCAATATTTTGGAAGATGATGCAAGACCCGTTCGACAACCCCAGTGCTGATTGAACCCACCTATAATGGAGGTGGTGAAGGCAGAGATCCTCAAATTGCTTCAAGCGGGAATGATCTATCTGATCTCAGATAGAAAATGGGTGAGCCAAACTCAAGAGGTTACCAAACGCAAGAGGATCACTTCCCGTTGCCGTTCATTGATCAAATGCTCGAAAGGTTACCAAGTTATCCATTCTATTGATTTTTGGATGGGTACTCGGGTTATTTTAAAGTGGTCATTGCCCTAGGGGACTAAGAGAAGACAACCTTCACGTGCCCCTTTGGTACATTTGCTTATTGGCGTATGCCTTTTGGGCTATGTAATGCCCCTGCCACTTTCCAAAGGTGTATGGTAAGAATTTTCTCATAATTTGTTGAAACTTTGTTTAAGTGTTCATGGATGATTTCACCGTTCATGCTAATTCTTTTGACAATTATTTATAAAATTTAGCACAATTTCTTAAGCATTGAATTGATACAAATCTTGTGTTAAATTACGAGAAATGTCATTTTATGGTGGAACAAGGTATTGTCTTAGGCCAGGTTGCCTCCTCTAAGGGTATTGAGGTAGACAAGGCAAAGATAGACATAATTAAAACTTTTCCTTATCCCACTAATATGTGCGAAGTGAACTCTTTTCTTGGTCATGCAGAATTCTACCACCGGTTCATCAAAGATTTTATCTCCTTTGTTCAAGTTGTTGCAAAAGGGTGTGGAATTTGTGGTGGACGAGGGTTGTAAAGGGGCCTTTGATACATTGAAGGCGAGGCTAGTTTTGGCCCCTATCATACAACCCCCAGATTGGTCCATGCCCTTTAAGATCATGTGCAATGCAAGGGACTACGCCGTCGGAGCAGTGCTTGGTAAAAGGGTGGAGAGAGCACCTCACGCTATCTACTATGCATCCATGTCTCTCAACGAGGCCCAAAGGAACTACTCCACCACAGAATAAGAAATGCTAGCAGTGATATTTTCTTTAGAAAATTTTTGATCTTATTTGCTTGGTACCAAATTTATTGTGTACACTGACCATGCAATGCTTCGTTATTTGATGACGAATAAAGCGGAAAAGCCGAGATTGATTTGATGGATCTTGCTTTTGAGTGAGTTGAGTTGGAGGTGCGAGACAAGAAGGGTATGGAGAACCATGCAGCCGATCATTTGAGTTGGTTGGTTCCATGCCAAGAAGTTGAGGTAATTTCATTAATGAAGGAGCAACTATGGGATGAGTTCCTCGATGAACAATTATTTGCAATTAAGGACCTCCAACCGTGGTATGCCGACATTGTAAACTTCCTTGTCTCCAGTAAATTTCCTCCCCATTTTCTAAGGTTTAAAGAGATAATCTAAGAATTGATGCTAAGTATTATGTATGGGATAATCCCTTTTTGTGGAAACATTGTGTAGATCAAGTTGTTAGGAGATGCATCCCCGATAATGAAGTGCATTCAATTCTTTCCTTTTGTCATTATTATGCATGTGTAGGTCATTTTGGAGTGAAAATGACAGCTAGGAAAGTCCTAGAGAGTGATTTTTATTGGCCTACTTTGAATAAACTTGCATACATATTTTGCAAATCTTGTGACAATTGTCAAAGAGCAGGGAATATTTATTCTAGGAATGAGAGGCTCCAAAAAGTTATGTTGTATTGTGAAAATATTTGATGTTTAAGGCATTGACTTTATGAGACCTTTTCCTAAATCTTGTGGTCTAACATACATTTTTCTTGCAGTTAATTATGTGTCAAAGTTGAGGCAAAACCCACTAGAATTGGTGATTCAAAAGTGGTTGCAGATTTCTTGAAATATAATATCTTCTCTAGGTTTGGGATCCCTAGAGCATTGATTTGTGACCGTGGCACCCATTTTTGTAATCGGACAATAGAAGCACTCTTGAAGAAGTATGGTATCACACACAAGACATCCACCGCGTACCACCCGCAAACCAATGGGCAAACCTAAGTTTCCAATAGCGAAATCAAGTCCATCCTTGAGAAAACTGTTAATCCTAACCGAAAGGATTGGAGTTCTTGGTTGAATGATACCTTGTGGGCATATATGATGACTTACAAGACGGCGATCGGTATGTCACCATACTGGTTAGTCTTTGGGAAACCATGTCATTTACCGGTGGAAATAGAACACAAAGCCTATTAAGTGGTCAAGAGTTTCAACCTTAATGTAGATAAGGCCAGCTTACATAGGAAGTTGCAATTGCTAGAATTGGAGGAGATACAAAGAGAATCCTATGAAAATGCAGGATCTACAAGGAGAAGACCAAGGCGTGCCATGACAAGATGATAAATAGGAAGGACTTTGTCGTGGGACAAAAAGTCCTCTTATTCCAATCCCACCTCCACCTATTTTTCGGTAAACTAAGGTTGCGGTGGAGTGGCTCTTTTGAAGTGGTAAAGGTATTCCCACATGGTGTAGTGGAGATCATGGATCATAACATGTCTAAGACCTTTAAGGTCAATGGATAATGCTTGAAGCCTTACCATGAAAGTTATGTGCCAGAAAAAGGAGAGGATGTTGATCTTCTTGATCTGGTTTTTGAGAAAACTCCAAAGAGAGGAGTAATTCATGCCGACGAAGTTAAATAAACTTGGTTTTGATCATCTGGATTGTCATTTGTGACTTTCCGTTGATGTTGTTTCAATTTAAGTTTTGTCGTTAGTTTTATTATTTTGTTTTATTATTTTCACAGGTGTGTTTTTCCCTCATTTTGTAGCAATCTAAATAGCATGTCACTGGATTTGTGAAAGAAGGAAGGCATGATGTAAGGGAGAAAAACTTGAATATGTGGTAAATTAATTTTTTTTAAAGTACTAGGAATGGTTAGTTGTCACGAGTTGCAAAGGTCTCGTCGCACGTCGCTACGAGATCAGCAAAAAACTTATTTAATTTGGACTCCAGGCTCAACATTTTGCGACACGCGACAGGTGTGTTGCACATCGCGACAAGGCCTCACAAGTCACGATGGCTTCGTTGCACCTCGTGACAAGGCCTCAAAAGTCGCGATGACTTTGTTGCACCTCGTGACAAGGCCTCACAAGTCGCGATGGCTTTGTTGCACCTCGCGATTAGATCAGAAGGGTTTGGAAAAAAATGAGCTTACAGATCCAACATTTTGCTAGCCAATAAGGATCCATCGCACATCGCGACGAGTCCTCATGAGTAACAAAAATTATGCTGCACTTCACGATTGAATCTAAAAATTTTATGAGAATTTTAGCTCACAGGTCCAACATTTCGCGAGTCGCGATACCTTCATCGCGACTCGCAAAGACCGGGTTGACTTTTTAACTCGGTTGGCCTCCTTGTCGTGAGTTTTGACCATTACCTTTGTGACTCGCGACGTTTGTCTAGAACTACCTTTAAGCGAGCAGAACCCGCTTATCTTTCTTATTTCTTTCTCTCCCAAAGCGCCATCTTCGCCCCTAAATCACTACTCTCCCACCACTCCTCCATCATTTTGGCCACCGATCACCATCCCCTTGATAGGATATCAACCCCAATCCATTCCTAATCAATCTCCTCACCTCGTTTATCTACAAATAGGCCCAAATAGGAAGAATTCCAAAACCTTAGGTTTTGGGAATTTTCAAATTCTCTCTTCATTGAGGCTAGGATTGTGGTGGGCTTTCTTCTCTCATCCTCTTACACACATAATTGGTAAAATTCCTGATTTTTACATCCTTGAATCGTAATATGTGCATGGTTTGAATTTCGATGAAGTTGTAGAAATTTGTGGGTACTTGTGATGTTGTTCTTTGTTAGTTATAGGTTTGGATTGCTGGAGATGATGACTTAAAGTTTAACATTGATGCATAATTGATGTGAATTGCTCATGTTGACATAGTTTTGGCCAAGAGCATAGTATATGTATGAATTGATAAGGATTTTGGCAACGAATTCTGTCTTTACGTTATCATGTGTTAGAGTAATGCATAAGTGAATGTTGGCTATGTCATAATCTCAAGGTTGTGGGTGACTTGCAGTGAATGGCTAAGATTGGTGAAATAGGATATAATTGTAGCATTATTTATCTAGCGAGACAATTGGTTTAAATTTGACATGTATGTGCATATATGCATTCTTGCATCCTTATAGTGGATGTTTAATGATCGTAGTGTGTCGACTACATCATCTTGACTATGCTTTCTAAATTCTATAATGATGTTTGGATGTTGATCACTATGTGTTGCAGACTTTCATAAGGAAATGCCTTGGAGATGATTATTTTTCCATTATGCCCATGTGCATTTGACATTGTTTGTTGTGTTGATATATGGCTCCAAAGAGACCTAGGACTTCCACTCGAGTAGCGAGCACATCTTCTTCACCTCCACCTTCATCTCCTTCCCGGGCTCTGGAGCCAGCCCCGACACCTCCTTCGGACCGTTACATGGGTTTGACCTAGATCACCAGAACCTATGCAAAGAGGTGGGACATCATAGTTACCTATAAGATTTAGGATACCAAATTCATTGATGAGAAGACACTGGATGCCCTCGAGCGCCAGCTTACTGCCTCCTCGCCAAAGGAGGATTGGAGGGGTTCATGGGCAAGCGTGCCTCTACCTATAGGAGATACACCTTAGAGTTCCTATCCACAGAGGCAATGTGTAGACTAGGAATTGCAAGCCATGCGAGAGGTACATCCGGTTCCACCTAGATGATATTTCTCGGGAGATGACAGTGTCTCGGATTGAGGCTGCTTTTGGGTAAGACACATCGGAGATTCGAGCGAGATTGGACCCGCCACCCCTAGAGTACAGTATTGAGAAGGATATGATCTTTTGGTCTATCGTGATGAAGAGGACGAGACATTTCAAGGAAAAGAACAACATCATCATCCATCCCGTTCTTAGATTTATGCACAGATTCTTGACAGGCACGTTATTTTGTTCCACAAAGCTGACAAATGTTCCCGACCTATACATTCATTACCTGTGGCAGTTGACGAGTGAGGGGACAGGTTACGAGAAGTGGGGCGAGCTGTGGATGACAAGGGTCATCGAGGTGGCGAAGAAGGATAAGGGAGAGATTTCCATGGGAGGCATGATCACCCTCCTAGAAGAGTACTTAGGCCACATGGTCCCGGATGGTTTTTTACGTGTGGGCAGATTCTTCATACCTCATCATAGTAGTGGGGATGAAGAAATTCATCCTGATCAACACCACAGCTTCCCGAGGCGTCTACCAATGGGTGTATGGGGTGAGGAATGTCACCTTTATGAAGCTGCCTAACACCCAGTGCACCAACCTGGAGTTTGACACGCCTGTCGAGGATTTGGCGATAGAGCCAAACACTGCATGTAGGGAGGGTTTTGAGTGAGAGCTTAAGAACCTTCCTCCAATTCTAGCTCTGACTAATGAGGGTGCACTTCCATTCAATTAGGCACAAGATGGGCCACATTCTACACCACCTCAGAGAGAGCCCGAGCCATTGCAGAAGAATGTACCACCTCAGTTCCCTCAGCCTCCACCAGATTTCTATACTCGGCTGATGCAGATAGTGGAGCATGGTTTTTATGGGCAGGTTGAGCACAACCACTACCACAGATACCCCCCTCTAGCACCGGCTTTTTAGCACCGATTTTAAAACCGGTGCTAAAAATCTACTAGAACCAGTTTTTTTTAATTTTTAACACTGGTTTTTAAAAATCGGTGCTAAAAATTTGAAATTTTTATTTTTCCCGCCAAAGAAATAGCCAAAAATTGTAAAATAAGACAGGTTTTGAAAATATTAGCACCGGTTCAGTTTTTAAAAACCGGTGCTTAATATTTGTAAAATTCTATCTTCCCGCAAAAAATTCAAAATAGCACCAGTTTTAGTAAAAAATAGCACCGGTTTTAAAAACTGGTTCTAAAAATTAAATAATAGCACCGTTTTTTGAAAAAACAAATAGCACCGGTTTAAACTTAACACCGGTTGTTTGTAAAAAATAGCACCGGTTTTTAAAAACCGGTGCTAAAAATTTTCGCGACTCACTTTCCCGCCAAAGAAATAGCAAAAATTTTAAAATAGCACCGGTTTTAAAAATATTAAAAACAGGTGTTGAATATTTGTAAAATTCTATCTTCCCGCCAACAAATTCAAAATAGCACCGGTTTTAGTAAAAAATAGCACTATTTTGAAAACCGGTGCTATAAATCGGCATAACCGGTAAATTGAAAAAGGGGCTCGAGGGTTCGAGGGGTGATTGAGGGGTTCGATGGGCTCGAGGGGTTTGAGAGCTTGAGGGAATTGCCTTCGCTCTAGGGATTCAAGGGGATCGAGAGCCCGAGGTTGAGGGGCTTGAGGGTGTTGAAGGTTCGAGGGGTGAGGGGATCGAGAGCTCAAGGGGCTCGAGGGGTACGCGAGGTTGAGGGGTTTGAGAGTTTGAGGGCTCGAGGGGTTTGAGGGGCTCGAGGGGTCAAGGGGTACGAGGAGTCGAGGGCCTCGAGGGTGTCGATGTTTTGAGGGGTGAGGGGATCGAGAGCTCGAGGGGCAAAATTTGTTCGAGGTTCAAGGGGTTCAAGGTGCTCGAGAGCTCGAGGGAATTGCCTCCGCTTGAGGGAATCGAGGGGCTCGAGGGGCTCGAGGGGGCTCGAGGGGCTCGAGGGGCTCGAGGGGCTCGAGGGGGCTCGAGGGGGCTTGAGGGGCTCGAGGGGGTTCGAGGGGTTCGAGGGCTCGATGGGGCTCGAGGGAGCTTGAGAGGGTTCGAGGGGTCGAAGGGTCGAGAGGCTCAAGAGCTCGAGGGTGTTATAGTAAATCAGGATTGATTTTAATGATTATGAAGAAGTGATGTTGACTAGGACAGAGTCTTAGTAGGACTCTACTTCCTTTTGTATTCTGTTTATTCATGTCAGCAATAGATCATTTTCTAATATTGTTATACTATTGTTAGAGTAAATCATGTTTCTGATCAGATCTTGATTAATTCTGGACAAGTCATGATTACTAAGCTAGTCATGGTCAGATCTAATATTGTTATACTTCTTATCAGCAATAGATCATTTTCTAATATTGTTGTACTATTTTTAGAGTAAATCATGTTTCTGATCAGATCTTGATTGATTCTGGGCAAGTCATGATTACTAAGCTAGTCATGGTTAGATCTAATATTGTTATACTTCCTACCATCAATAGATCATTTTCTAATATTATTATACTATTGTTAGAGTAAATCATGTTTCTGATAAGATCTTGGTTGATTCTGGACAAGTCATGATTACTTAGCTAGTCATGGTCAGATCTAATATTGTTATACTTCCTGTCTGCAACAGATCATTTTCTAATATTGTTATACTTCCTATCAGCAACAGATCATTTTCTAATATTGTTGTACTATTGTTAGAGTAAATCATGTTTCTGATAAGACCTTGATTGATTCTGGGCAAGTCATGATTAATAAGCTAGTCATGGTCAGATCTAATATTGTTATACTTCCTGTCAACAACAGATCATTTTCTAATATTGTTATACTATTGTTAGAGTAAATCATGTTTCTGATCAGATCTTGACCAAATTTGCTATATGTAGACTTCTGCTCAGCTAAATTGGACTGCCACAAATTACCTTTTTGCTATAAGTAGACCTTTTCACGTGCCAGTAGCCAAATTGCTACATGTAGACCTTTTTGTACAAAGTCTCCAAAATCAATTTTCAACCAACACACAGTTAAAGAGTTTTTTTACGATTTCAGGTTCTGGGGAAGCTAACCATATCCCTCCCATTCATATGGGTTAATGTTTTCTTCAAAAAACATTTGAAAGTATAAAACACTAAAATGGCCCAACAAAGCATCATTTTCCTTCCCTCTCAAATTTTCCCTCCCTCTCAAATTTTCCCTATTCCCTCCATAACCTTAACCCCAAATTTTTGTACCTCTCCCACCCTAACACCTCTACTGATTTCCATCTTCCCTTCATAACCTTAACCCCAAATTTCTATTTCCTCCATAACCTTAACCCCAAATTTTTGTACCTCTCCCACCCCAACACCTCTACCGATTTCCCTCTTCCCTCCGTCGGAGCTCCCATTGACGCTGCGCTAATCATTGCATGCCACCTCTTCATTTCCCACTACCGATGACGATGCTCTCCACCACCTCTGCACCACTCCCCTCTGCCGGAGCTCCCATTGACGCTGCGCTAATCATTGTACGCCACCTCTTCATTTCCCACCACCGATGACGATGCTCTCCACCATCTCTGCACCACTCCCCTCTGCCGGAGCTCCCATCGCCGGCTGCGCTTACCAATGCATAGGTGAATCTTTGATGAAGTTCCATTCTAGTTCATTTGAACCGATGTCAATATACATATTGCTATGATAATTTTTTGAAGCACATGTTGTTAGGTTAGTTATTGATTATGCTTGGTTTTGGATCTGT
Organism: Rubia yunnanensis; assembly: GCA_037428765.1. Taxonomy (NCBI): domain Eukaryota; kingdom Viridiplantae; phylum Streptophyta; class Magnoliopsida; order Gentianales; family Rubiaceae; genus Rubia; species Rubia yunnanensis. The sequence goes on from CM075065.1 coordinate 79,153,118, forward strand.
TTTCTATTTTTCTTCCTTCTGGTTTCTAAAAGTTTGTATCTTTAATTTTTTTTTGCAAATTGGGATTGTGTGGTTTCATTATTTCGAGTTGGTTCTCCTTGTATGCTGTTATTTTTGTCTTTTGAGCTCAAGTCCTTTACATCAAAGAACCAATCAGTTTTTTTTAGGTAAAGTATTAATGTGGTGAAGCTTTTGTCATGCCTATTTTTTGAATTTTGCAACAAAGATATGGGTATATTCTATCTTTAGCAGCAGACTTGTGCATTAGTGTAGTACTATTAGTCCTATACTCCTATCCTTCATAGACTCTAAAGTGATGTTGTCTGATCTGCGTGCCAGAAATATCCATGTAGTCTCGTAAAATCAAATTCTTGCATGAATTTCAGTATTAAGAAAGACATAGGCAATGTTTTTTTTCCAGCTATGCTTTCAAATGGTGTGCTCATCTTGTGTTGTTTGGAAGTTGAAGAGTTTATTTATACATTTTGTGTGAGCTTTTGTCATGAAGATCTCTTTTCAGTTCATAATATGTGTAATGTTTGAGTGGAACTTTTATTTGGTCTAACTTTGAAGATGGTTTTAAACTTATAAAGTTTTGAATGTGGACAAATGAAAACAAAGCTGAACTTTGTGATTTCTCCATATTAATGTTTGATTCTTTGTTTTACCCGTGCTTTGTTGTCATTGCTTTAAAGAATGGAGTTTGGCAACTAAAGATGGAAATTATTATGTTGCAAGTTTGCCATCTTTAGTTTGGTTTTAAACATCTGGTATTTTCTTGTTTATATGGTTATAGATAGCCTTGATTTTGGGATAGGATGGTGGAGATTTGACTGCATTAACCATAATTAAGGTGGGGACGTTGCTGCACATAATCAAAAGTTCTCTTCTCTCTATTTTTTTTGCTGTATTTGCTATTTTTGCTGTGTTTGCATTTTAAATTAATCGTGAAAAGTTAAATTGTGTAACTTAAGTTCGGATAGAGGGAGTAACACTTGCATCAATTGACGAATCGATTTTACTCTGCTGCCTACATTTTTTATTGAAAATTTATGTGTTCTGATTAGTTCAATTTAGTGTTCAAATTAGCCTGACATATATCTTCTTTTCCTGTTGGAGGCCTATAATGATGATAACCCTGATCTTCGACAGGTTTGCATGTTTAATTTCTGTGATTTAATTTTGATGGATGTAAATTTGCTCCAGTACTAGATCTGTTATGCATTGTTTGCTTCTCACTATTGCACCTATCAACTTTGTCTTTGAGAACTGATGTAGCATAGGGTGAATTGACTTGGCTTAGATATATAAACAATCAACAAGGTGCTACATTTAAGCGAACGTGAACAGGTTGTTTGAGTTAGTTGAATTGTGACCCCTTGTGTGACCTGATGTTCATCATGCATTGCAGGAAGGTAGTGGAAGATGTCCCTCGAGGTGTACATGTAAAATTTTTGAAAGTAGAACGGAGTTTGCACAGGTGGGCACTTGAAGATCTTCAGAGACTTCATGTTGCTGAGGAGTAAGCAGTTGAAGAGGGAGGTGGAGTTGAAATGCATGTGCTGGAAGATGCTGGTCATTGGGTAAGCCAAAGAGAGCTTCTTCTATGAGAGTCTTGTACTGGTTTCCAACACATTCTTGGAGGTACTAGTTACGTCACCTTAGCCTAAAACAAAATGAATCATATTTCTCGTACTATTGCAGAAACAATACACCCTTTTTATAAGGATGGATGAAGTAATATTTTATATAGTTAAGGGTGAATTAAACCATGAATATGCTAGGTTATCCATGGTGGAGACGTTGAATACATTGATATTTTTGCAACGTGCAGGTACATGCAACCCCGATGGATTGTTCAAGATTCTTTCATTCTCATTCCATGGATTTTAGCCACTTCCTGGCAATAGTTCTGCTTCAAACGAATATCTCTTTAACCACAATGAGTAATCATTCTTATTGTCCATCTTGTTCTTGTCGATCATTTTTCTAGAATCATTAGATTGTTTCACTAACCACTTGTACCTTTCTTTACCTCCAATTCGGAATCTAGGAATTATAATTACTGCTGATAGGTTCAGTTCTCCCAACTATGTACTCATTTCATCTTTGTTTTTGCAGGAGTAGAGAAGAAACTGAGATTCTAGAGCTGTAAGTGAAGGCATGCACCATAAAGTGTGCTGCAGTAGTTTTATTATTGTATAATTAGGACTATTATTCGTGTCATAGTCATGCGAGACAAGGTGTTTGTATACATTAATGTGGAAATAAATTATTAATTTTGTGAAGTTTATTTTATTATTAAATTAATGTGGAATAAAATTGTTAATTTTGAATCTTTTTCCCTTTCTCTGAAAGCGGCAACGTGCTGCAGCTTTCAGAGGAAGGGATTTTTTTTCATCGTCGTAAATAAATTAGCATCGGTTGAAAAACCGGTGCTAACAAACAAAACCGGTGCTAAATTAGCACCGGTTGAAAAACCGCTGGTAACAAAAAAAATCGGTGCTAATTTAGCACCGGTTGAAAATCAAGTGCTAACAAAAAACAATCAATGCTAACAAAAAAATCGGTGCTAAATTAGCACCGGTTGAAAAACCGGTGCTAACAAAAAAAACCGGTGCTAATTTAGCACCGATTACTTAGGCAGCGGTTTTTTCGTAGAAAAAATTGGTGCTAGAACAAAAAAAACCCGGTGCTAGGGGTGGGTCATTGTGGTAGTGAACCTGTTTGTCACGCAGAAACTAATTGAGCAGGATGATGAGATCCATCAGCTTGCATCCTGAGTCTGGGATATGCAAGCACACTACGGTGGTCCCCCTGACCCTGATCCAGGAGCAGCCAGACATCGGGAGCGGTGTTAGAGAGATGACGAGTGGATGGCACAGTACAGACAACGCTACTTCGGTGATGGTGGATCATCTTCACAACAGTGATTGTGAGCGTCTTTTCTTGCACTCCCCTACTTTGATTTGTATGTTTTTACCTTTTTTTCTACATTGAGGGCAATGTAGTGTTTCAAGTATGTGTAGGGGTATTTAGAATTACTGCTTTTATGTTGGATGATTTTAGTTTTGATGTTTGGGGTATTTTCTTTGTTTTGGGGATGCTTTCCTTCGATGTATTTGGATATTTTTGTTAGCTTTGACATTTGGAAAGATTTTTGCTACTTTTAATTGGTGAAAACACAAAAAAATTGAAAATGAAAAAGAACAAAAATAAAAAGAAACACGCTAAGTTGAAAACTCGAGAGGGCAATTTAAGCAACATTGGGGGCCCGGATAGGTTGAAAATCCAAAAGGGCGGCCTAGGAAAATATGAGAGGCTAAAAGTGTGGAAAAAGGTGAGATGTGTGCCAAAGAAACATGATGTGTGGCTAGGATGAAAACCCGAAAGGGCTCCTAGGAAAAATGAGAGAAAGAGAAAAAAATATGTGCTACAGTTTGACTCATTTGCCAGCGCTGTAGTCATAATGTTGTGGTTTCTATATGGATGGATTGGATAGCCTAACATCATGGGACTTCTTGGAATTGGGTAATTTTGCGGGGAAAACGAAGTAAGGTATGAAATTCTTGATTCTTGGTATGTTTTCATTTTTGGGTTGATATTGATGTGTCCATTTTAGATGCATTATTTAGTAGTATTTAGGATCACTTTTTTTTGCTCTTTTATTATTAAAGAGCTTGTGTTTTACCTTGAAATTCACTTAGGAGAGGCAAAAGCAACTTTGTACTCTTTTACCTCTTTTAAGTGGATTTTGTGTGACAAGGGAAGAACACGGAAGCAACGAAGACCGGAAGACATTGAAGACTATACTTTCGAAGACTTTTGGATACTCACTTCGAAGACATGAAGACCGGAGGCCGTTGAAGACCATTTTTGGAGCCGTTGAAGACTTGAAGATTGAGAGGGATGGCTATGAAGAAGACAAAGAAACAATGCAGAACTCTGGCTCCTGTCGCGACTCCGTCGCGACACCATCGCGACTATCGGGGCACCGTCGCGAGTCGCGACGAAACTCGTCGCGAGTCGCGACCAACGGGCGGCCAGAAATCAACTTTATCTTCTTTGCACTATAAATACTACTCTTTTTCTTCTTCTTCTCAAGTTTTTCCCAGCCCACTTCTCTCTGGTTTTTGGGCTCAAACCTAGGTTTTTCTCTTCTTTCTTTTCTTAGCTTTCTCTTAGTTTAATTATGTCTTTTGTTGTTCTAGAGTAGTTCTTGTACTTGGGAGCTATGGATTGAAGCTTCCACTTCTATGTATTGAGAACCATTTCTATCTATCTATTTGGTGTTTTTGCTATTGTGCATTTATTGTGCTTTGAATGTTAATTGTTGATTCTATTAATGTTGTTGAGAGCTTGATGATATGAAATGCTTGTATGAATTGCTAGCTAGGGTTTGGGGGATTTGGGTTAACTTCCCCCCTGTTCTTGTTAGGAATGTATGAGTGTGAATTAGAGCTGTTAGTGTGTTGACAATGTGCTAGACGAATGTGATTGATGTCGAACTCTTCGTCATGTTCGTTTGTGTAGCAAACGAGAGAGTCATATGCTCGTGGGTGAATGTGCGTTGCACGTTCATCCAATCTCGTGTAATTGCATGAATTGGTTTAATGCTTAGTCACGGTGTAGTGGTCATAGGCATTGCCAAGCTTGTTGGTCCTTCGTGCTAAATGCCACCAATGACACCTTGAGTCGTGGTCGCGACTCGGGAGTCATTGGTGAGGTTTGACGAGAGATGTCGAACTCACTCTCGTAAACTACGAACTAAGAAGGATAGGAGTTTAGTCTCCACGACAAGTAGTTGAAGTATTGAATAGATGATTTAAACTCATTCTTGAAGCATTTGTTATTTGGCGTTTATGTATTCTTGACGGTGTGTTTCACTGCATGTGTGCCATGAGTTGTTTGAGCATAGGGAGTGCTTGTGTGGTTGGATTGTTTAGGTGTAGGAACGTGACGAATTCCGTAGCGCCTTTGCATGAAGATCTACGAGCATGAACTTAGAACTCCTTGTGATGTGTGTGTTGTGGTACTTGCTAGATGGGTGCATGAGTGTTGGGTCCTGAATGCTATATGATGGAATGTGTGAATGATTCGATGAACTACATTAGATGTGGAAGTGGATATTCGTTGCCCCCAAGGCATTTTATCTTTGTAGTTTAAAACCCCTTTTTCTTTAGTTTCGTTTGATGATTAGCATAGTCACTTGACCTTGCTAGTTATCTTGTCTTTTTATCTTTGTTAACTTAGGAAACCAACCAACCAACCCCCCCCCCCCTTTTACTTGCTTTTAAGTGTGTGTAAATATAGTTACTCCTAGCCTATTATCAACCATTTGTGCTTGATTGCTTAGGAAGATCCCTCTTCTCATTGGACGACCCCGATTTGCCACTATCTACCTAGTTGTAGAAAGTAAGCATTTAGGGCTTATAAATTATCTTTTGCACGGCGGGCGCGACGACCGCCCGCCCGTCAGATATATTGGTATTAAGTGAAGTATATGCTTGAACATTTGATATAGTTTTGACTTCACTTGATGCCATTGTATTTGGGATTGTCAATTCGGGAGTCAGACATATTTTTATGGGTATTAGTGAATTGATAGGTTGGTATGGTTTGGGTAGATTTAAGAATGTGGGTTGTGTGTGAATTTCCATTTGAGCTTAACTTTGGGATGTGTGATATTGAGAGTTTTGTGAGGTATCGACTTGGGGGAAATATTAGTTTAGGATGTGTATACGTGAATTACTTTGTGTGCTTGAATCTTTTCTTACTCAAGGACGAGTAAGGTTCAAGTGCAGGGAGTCCTGATGTGTCCATTTTATGTGCATATTTTGGAACTTTTGGGTTCACTTTTGCGCTCTTTTGTCATCTAGAGCTTGTGTTTTACCGTGAAATTCTCTTAGGAGAGGTAAGAGCGACTTTTACGCTTTTTTTCCTTTTCTATGTGGATTTTGTGTGACGAGGAAATAACATCGATACTTAAAGACCGAAGGCCATTGAAGACCATTTTTGAAGACTTGGAAGATTTTGAAGACTAGATTTGAAGATTTAAAGACTTGCAATTGAGCTTTTGAAGACTTGAAGAATTGAAGAAAATTGAAGTGAAGGGGAGGACTTGAGACAAAAAGAAGAAAGAAACCAAATATATTGAAATTGGCCTATGTTGAAATTGGCCTCTGTTGCAACTCAAGAAGATGTCGTCGTGACTCACGAACGACGGATGTCTAGAAATCTTTTCTACTTTTTTTTGTACTATAAATACCAAACTTTACCCTCTCTCTCATAACTTCTTCTCTTCCGCGACTTTTTACTGCCAAACCCTAGTTTCTCCTTAGTTCTCATCTTGTTTTATCTTTGATTATGTTTGGTTTGTTGTTGTTAATTAGTATGAACTCTAGTAGCTAAGTTAATCTCTTGGGAGCAATTAATTAAAGCTTACAAACCCATCTGTGAGATTCTCTATTTTGCTCATTTATGAACATTGATTGGGAAACATTTATTGTGCCATTAATGTGATGTTTTACTTCATGTATGCCATGAGTTGTTTAAGAATATTAAATGTTTGTATGATTGAAGTATTAGAGTGTTAGGAAAGTGTACAATTTCTTAGCTCATTTGACATGAAAAATCCAAGAACATGGAATTAGAACTTCTTGTGTACAATGTGAAGTGAATCTTGGTAGATGGGTATGTTAATGTTGATTGTTCTCATATCTACAAATATAACTAAAGATCAACCATTTTGACGAGTGACATCTCCAATGCTTGCCACATCAGTTTAAAAAATAAATAATGTTCCCCTATTTAAGAAGCCTCTATACAAAGTATTTAGAACTCAATTCAATGCAACATCTCTTTCTTGATAATTTAAAGCTGCCTCAATTGATACATATCTCTTCCTTGATGAATATACTTCATGTATATCTAACATCTTTTTAACTTCATCCGATTGACATCTTTGAGAGATTTATGCTTCCATATTTGTCATTTAAAAAACTTCAGAATGATTTATTGGCAGATTTCAAAATTCGTAAAAAAAGAAGTAATTGATTGGACAGGTTTGGTTACAGTTTAATGATCAATATCTAACAGGAACTCTCATTCCATTATATTTATATATTTACAAAATACATCATAGAAAGGTAAATTTTTCTTAATTTGTTTTTAATTATATGCTCCATTGCTTAAATTATACTCTAAACTTTTAAAGTTGGTTAACACATTTTAAAAATTAGATTTAGTCTTTTTACATGTTACATGTTAGCTTATACCCATATTTATAACTAAGTGTACTTTTTTTTTTCATAAGGATACATAATTTTATACCTTTAATTAAATAATTATTTATTCACATCAACATATATATCATATTCTTATCATTATATTTTTTATAAAATAAAATATTTCTATACAATCGTTAATACTTTCCTATGTAAAAAAATAGATTAATTTTATTTAAATATACATAAATAATTAGTTATTATATAATAATTAACATCGAGTCAATTTCTTTTTAAAATTAAATATATATCAATAAATATATAAATTTATTTTTATACACTAAATCGTATACTCTCATACATACATACATATATATACACCTATATATAAGGAAAATTCTTGTGAAAAACCATCTTTCAATTAGCATATGGAAAGACGGGATTGAATTAGAATTATAAAAAGGTAAAAGGTTTAATGGCAATATTAAAAATTTAATATGCAACGTCCAGTAGTTATAAATTTATGACCCGATTAATGCAACCCAAATTTTTTATCTTGATTTCTTCTAATTTGCAGTTTAAACCTTGGTTTTTTTTAAAACTTATGGAAATACCGTCTTTTAAGAGATGAACTCTAAATAATAAAATTTATTAGTTATTAAAATTATAAACTATGTTATATTATAGATTTTCATTCATAAATCTGTGTATCAGCACATGTATAATATAATTTATAGTTTAAATAAGTATTAATTTATGGATATATGTATATGAGAATTACACATGGTGCAGAATTTATAATAAATTAACACATTAACTAATATTATAATGCATTGAATGAAAGAAAATCGACTTGATCCTTGTCGACACATGTATTTTTTACGTAGAAAATTATACTATTGTATATAAATATATACGTTGTAAAGATTATAGTAATAAAAATAAGAAATGTCAGTCAATAATGAATGAATAATTATGTAAGTAAATTTATAAAATTTTGAGAAATTATTTGCCAGAATCATCCTGATATAAAGGCTTATCAGACACCAAACATTTGAAGACACATCATCATTAATTAGTTTTTGATTGGACCACTTGTATAATGATTTCCCACAAGGGTTTATGCATTTATTGGTTAGTGTTTAGATATTTTTAGTAAGTATTGAAATTTCAAATGAACCAATCAAATCTTAATTAACGTACACATGACACTATACTATTGGTGTCTGACACGGCTTATGTTAGGATGATCCTGATCGATATAATTCTTTAAAATTATTTCTCTTTTAAAAAGAAATACAAAAACATGTAAGGACATGTTCTACTCCCTTCGTCCCTCCTTATATTTGCACTGCAATCATTATCATGCTAATCAAGAAACATGTTTGATTGTAATATGTTTATCAACGTATAATAATGATAAATAAAAAGTTGATATTTAGAAACTATTTATTACAATAGGTTCAACAATATCATATATGATAATATTATTGTTTACATATCTGTTCAAATATGCTATCAAACTTTCATAGAGAATAATATAAAAAAACCAAGAGTGCAAATAAAGTTGGGATAGAACGAGTACATATTCATATTGTTCGAATAAAAAATTCTTATACAGAAGACTAAATATTACATAATAATATGGGTAAATTAGTTTTTTTGTCGAATTAGTATTTGGTTGAACAGTTTGAATTATTAGATAATTAGATAATTAGATAATTAGATATGGTATTAACCATGATTTATAGGTTAAATTTAGTTACCAGATTAAATTTGGTTAAGAAGGATCTTATTATCTCTGATATATAATGCATGCATGACAGATAAATATTTGTGAGAAATTAGATTAGCCAGACCAAATTAATGATATATTAATTAAAAATGAATATGAAATGAAATAAGAAAGTGGAAACCACTTGGCAATGTGTGGGGAAACCACTTGGCAATGTGTGGGGAAACCACTTGGCCAAAAACTTACAGTTTAGTTATTAGTTATTATTATAGCTATTTCATATTCTTATCATTATATTTTTTATAACATAAAATATTTCTATAGAATCTTTAATACTTTCCTACGCAAACAAATAGATTGTTTTTATTTAAATTTTAAAAAATAATTAATTATTATATATTAATTAACATCGAGTCAATTTATTTTTAAAATTAAATATATATCAATAAATATATAAAATTATTTTATACAGTGAATTGTATACTCTCATACGTATATATAAGGTAAAGTATTGGGAAAAACTGTATTTCCATAAGCATATGGAAAGACGGGGTTGAATTGAAATTATAAAAAGGTAAAAGGTTTAATGGCAATATTAAAATTTTAATATGCAACATCCAATAGTTATAAGTTTATGACCTGATTAATGCAAACCAAAAATTTTATCTTGATTTCTTCTAATTTGCAGTTTAAACCTTGGTTTTTTCAAAACTTATGGAAATACCGTCTTTTAAGAGACGAGCTCTAAATATAATAAAATTTATTAGTTAATAAAATTATAAACTATGTTATATTATAGATTTTCATTCATAAATCCGTGCACCAGCATGGGTATTATCTAGTTTGTCCTATAGAAGTAATGAAAGGTTGAATCTTGAATGTGGTTTGTTCTAGGTTTAGCCTAATGAATGCTTTGTTTGGTTAAATGACTATGCATTTGGTAGAATTCTTGCTGTTATCAAATCTATGGTTCTTCGTGCCATTGATGAAATACCTTTACGCGTTGTTTGTCGAAAGTGATTGTCAACGAGGTTTGCAAAATGTCATTGATTATGTTTGTAAATTACTCTTAAGAAGAAATGAATGTTGATCCTCAATATGGAAGTGATAGCATTCCCCATAGGCATTAAATGTGAATGAATGAGTGAATAAATCTAGGATCTATAAGAGGTTTGGAAGTGAGGATCAATTGTCACCAAGGCTTTGTCAATTGTTAATTTAATCATCTTTTTAGTTGTTTGTTGCATGATTAGCATTGGTGTCTTGCTTTGCTAGTTATCTTTCAATTCATTATTTAGGAAAACCAACCACCCCCTATTTACTTCCTTTTATATGTATACACACACACACACACACATATATATCTAGTATAATAACCATCTTGTATGTTTAAACCCTTAGAAAGATCCCTCTTCTCGTGAACGACCCTGACTTGTCATTATCTACTTAGTTGTAGATAGGAAGCATTTAGGACTTATAAATATTAACTTTGAGAGGTACGACGATGATCTCCCAAGGCCTTTTGAGATTGATACATTGGACATGGCCGATTTACGAAAGAAAGTAATGGCCACGATGTCCAAGAGTTGGCGGGAACACAAATACACATTTTCAAGGGATTACATTTTTCAAATAGGAAAGGAGATTGCCCGTGGTTAACTTACACATACATTCAACCAGATAGTTGGGAGATTCATAAGAGAGGCTTTGGAGAATGACGAAAATGTCAGTATGTTTTTAAATTTTTTTATAGTGGATTTAGATTAACTTGTCCTTATATGTGACACGTTTATTTATGATTTAGAATTAAGTTATCTATTAACTTATCATAGGGAAATAGGGAGGATGAACAATGTATTACCAAGTTAAACTCATTTACTCATTGATTGAGTTGGCAGGGTTACGATTTGGCCACAATGGAGTTAGTGCATGAACGACTCGAAAAGAATGTTCAAAGTGTAATTGATGGGGGATGACGGAGGATAAGGATAGGTTGATGGTAATACCAATTGATGAGGATGATATTTATCGATGTGATTTATTCCTCAAAGGGCGACAAAACAAGGAAGGTGCATTTAAAAAGTCGGAAGAAATTCAACTCGCGGAACTTGTGGTGAGTCAATGGTCATTGCTTCCTCTTCAAGCCATAATCCCATTAAAAAATGCTAAAATTATTTTCTATGTGAACGTAGGCTAAGTTGAAGCAAGATCTAATAGATGGACAATTCATTCTGACAGGGAAGCACGACATCCTTTGTGAGGCAACGTGGAAATCCGATCACCTAGGCCGTGCAAGAGGCATGGGTGTATTTTTGTGACAATGAGAAGAATTTGGAAAGATTTGATACTTTTAATGGGCAAAACCATCAAGAATCCACATGTTATAGAAGGAAGCACTTATTCGAGATAAGCAATTAGAGCAACAAGACATTAAATTTTAAAGTTAATCAAACACACGAGACATGCTCTACTAGATGATTTGGTGGATTTGACACCCTATTAGACACCACCGTCAAGAGAATCCCGCCATTCTGCTAAAGACGTGGAGGTTAACCATGACCCCGTTATTCAGAATCAAACACTTGATGAAATAAATCTTGACAAGGACATCCTAGCAACCGGAACAAAGGTTTGAAATTTAATTACCATTGATAACTTATCATTTTATTATAATCTCATATTTATAAACTTCATTTAATTTAGACATCAAAAGAGTGTGAACTATACATTGATCAGGACATTGGAGGTAGACCCCTCCACGTAGCCGAGTGGAATTTTACATGAGTCGATGTGACATCATCACCCTGTTCCAATTGGAGATGGTATTTGTAGAGTTTCATTGAAAAATCTGATGAAACCTAAGGCCCTTTTGCCAATTCCAAATGGTGAATACAAGAGAGTAGGACACGAGCGGAGATTATTTCTTTTGTGGATCAACATTTGAAAGTCACCCGGCCACGACACCAAAAATCGTGCAGACAACACCCAAAAAGGTTAAACCTCCAGTTGCAGCTACAAGTCATTGTTGTCTCATTTACGTTGATCCTATTAAGGAATGACATTTGAAATTCACCCCAGCTAGGGCAACAAAAATTGTGCATACAACATTCAAAAAGGTTAGACCTCCGATTGCAGCACTGCAAGTCATTAAGAATTTCCCACACTCCGTACAGGTGTTGTATAATATAATTTCAAATCATGAACGCGCCTCAACATATTCCTTTTTTTGGAAATGAATGTGTATTTGGTTCAAAATGGGAAATCTTCGCAATGTGGAGTGATTCTGAAGACCTGTGGAAATGTGACCAAGTTAACCAAACACTCATGTCTCTCTACCTACTATGAGTATTATATTTATTGAAATTTTAAACCAATTTTCAATTTTTTTTTTGCATTTCTCCATCAAGCCGTAGTTCATTTTAAAGGTGCATGTATTTCTTCTCATTTTAAAGGTGCATGTATTTCTTCGCGAATCAAAAAGACAAGGGTTGGATTTGATATTTGTGCCCAGTCATGACTCAAGAAATTTGGATTTACGGAGAAAGGGAGGATCGACTACACACACATGATTCTAGGAATGACGTATAAGAAACTATTCGTTGCGTCATACATTGAGAGGTGATGGTTACATTGTTCTTTTCTTTTATTAATATTATGTAAGAAACATTTTAACGTACATAAACTATGATGTCAAGGGAACATTGGCCATTGATTTTCATTTTCCCCACAAATAAGCGCGTGTAATGGATGAATCCACTCCACTTTCAACCATTCGAAACATTTGTCGAAGTTCTATTTTCAACAATGAATCCTATCAACCAAAGTGACATATGTATAGACGTAGTCAAAATCAAGGTCAATTTCATACATTTTGCTTTGATATATAATTTTTATATATGTTATTTGGTTTTTCATAATCTCTATTGATATCTATCAGTACAAAAAATAATCACAAACATGGGAGTGCAGATATTACATATGTTATACACAGCAGAGTGCGTTCAAGAGGTACGATTGGATTGCCTACATATTAACAAAGTAAGTATAAAGTCGTTCTTCTCTCCATTTTAACTAACACGTTTTTCATTTTTTGGTCAATCTATTTTTCCTAATGTCTTCCATTGCACATATACATATTTTTCCATGTATAATCAAGCCCTATTCAAAATCTGATATTGATAGTGCAAGAAATTGCTTGGCTAGGCATTTAATTCACCCCCGTTCAGTGACTTTAGGAAATCCTAACTTGGTAGAGTAACACATTCTAGTAAATATTGAAGATATGAATTTTGCGGAATAGATTTCCTAGTGATTTCTATTCCTATCTATAGTTATTGCTTACTTAGCTTTATCTATATATTTTTGTTAGATGTGTGATCATGTCTTGTACTTTGTGAATTGTGATTATGTAAATAGAGGCTATTGAATGCCGGGCTAATGTATGAAATGATTCGATAAATAAAGGCTATTGAATGCCAGACTAGTTTATGAAATGGATTTTCTGCCACTAGTCCCGAATAAAGTTCCGAAACCGGAACTACAATCAGCTCTTCTTACTGCATTTATCTTGAAGGGCCGTCAATGTCTTCCGAGTTTAGAATCAAACACCCAAAATTTTTTTTGAACTTGGAAATATAAGTAAATTCAATAAATTTTAAAGTGCCTTTTTCCATAACAGGAGCAGAAACTAACCGACGAAGGAACCAAATAAAAAGCCCCAACTTCTTCCTACTAATTTCCTAGTTTGGAAGCTATTTCTGAGTTCCTAAGTGGACAAGGGGCCAAGGCACACCACACACTAGTTCCGATCGAAATTTCTCTAGGACCGACGCATCCCTGGACGGCTCTAAGTTTGGAACCGATAGAAGGCGGCTATATTTCCTTTTAAAAGGCGGTTCAGAACTGCATTCTTTGGCATTTTTTAAAGGCATTTCTTGGAACTGCCTTCGATCGTGGCTGTTCAAAGGCGGGACCAGAGAAGACACTTTAAAAGTGTCTTCTCTAGTTCGATAGAACCGCCTTTAATCACCCCTTCCCACACTAGTGAGTTTAGATGTGAAAATAAGTACTTGCTATATTTATTTTAAATATTTCTTAATGTTATTATGTATTTATTAGTTCAAAATTTTTTTGTTTATTTTCTAAAAATTTGATCGAAAAGTGTTTAGACACGAGATTGGTGTGGCCGCATTTTATGTCCAAACACAAAATAGTTGTGTTCACTCTTAAGGCTGGACACAAAATTAGTGTGTCCGGTCTTACACCGCGGACAAACCGATCACGTGTCCGTCCAATAGAGAGAACACATTATATATATATATATATATATATATATATATATATATATATATATATTTGAATGCACACTCCATTTTTATTACCACAACCCAGTTGCCTCACACGAAGGGGGTGAGGCTCCCCCGTGTCTCACACAAAGAATTAGACACATTGCTTTTATATTATAATTCATTTAATATTACATTTTTAATTAACTAATGATCATTTTATTTTTATTTTATGTTTACTTCCTTTTAATTAACCTTTCTAATATAAAATAAATGTTCTTTTATTTTTAATTTTACGAAAGATAATTATTTTTTAAGTTTCTTACTTTAATAATATATTGTTATTTTAAGTTTAACCAAATAAATTTCTTTTGTCTTCCATAATCACTACTTAATCACCTATAAATTATAAATACTTCTTATTTTTCTGTTTATTTTGATTCATATACAAGATCAATTTATCTTTTAAATCATATAAAAATAAACAAGAAATTATATGAATACTTAAAATAAAATAAACAAAAGATAATATATCATGTATTTCAAAATTACAATTTAAAAATAAATAAAAAACAAAGACTTGGGTGAGACCTTCTCACCCAACCTTATGGTGAGACCAGGGTTCTCAATGAAATTTTAATAGTTATAGGGACTTAGATGAAATAGTATATGAGATATATAATTTTAGTTTTTCTTCAATTTTTTCATTTCCTTCGTCTTCTAAGTTCCAAATTCTCTCAAACAGCCAAAAACCTATCAAACCACATCCAAACTTTCCGATTCAAAATAGTCCAAAATCAGTATTTGATCGCGAAAATTGGTTAGCTAGCTATATGGCATCACATTTAATAATCTGGCGTCTTTGAGGTATTAGTTTCTTCATTCGTTCAATTTTGGGGGTTTATGATCTTAGTGAGTTTTCGGCGATTTTCTCTGTATTTTCGGCCATGGATCTTAAATGTCGGTTGTTTATTGAGCATTTGTGACTTTTATTTCGTTAATTTGTAGATTTGTTGTTATCATGACAAAATTAAAGACATTAATGGAAGTTAGTTCGGGTAAAGATGAAACGATTAGGGATGAAGCTGTTGTTTCTTCTCCGACTGTTGGTATGAATATTTTGCAAGGTATTTTTCTATATTTTTTGCTCGTTTAAGCTTTTATTTGGGGTTTTAGCGTTGTTGATCTGTTTTATTGATGCCTTTGTTGATGTATTCTGTGTTTCTTATATTGATTTGTGGTGGAATTATGATTCTGCTTACTCTGTAATTAAGATACTTTGGTACTTACAAGTTAATTTGTAGGGGTGAACTTTGCTTCTTGTTTTAGTCTACTGCATAGAGCTTTGTTTACTTAGTCATTAGTTTATTCTTTCTTTCATCTACCGGTGATTGAGGTGGTTTAGATTTTATGAAAGAGGAAAATGTTGTGTGTAAGGCTGCCTTTCGTTTAGCGCTTTTGCACCCGAAATATGTTCGTAGCAACTTTATTAGGAGTCGAGTCGAAGACAGTGTTAGCATCCAGTGTTGGAAATCTCTTTGTTATGGCCTCCATTTCCAAAGCACTCTCCAGACCCGGAGGTAGTAGGAAATTTGTGATGGAAACGCAATAGATATTTGATAGGTAATTAGGATTTTAAGCAATAGATAAGCTCCATTTTATTGCTAAAAACAGTGTTTTTTTACTCTAGTAAACGGTACAACCCTCTTTGAAATTGCATCTTTCTCGACTACATTTAAAGATCAGGACTATTTTTTTTTAATTTAAAACCATCCTTAGATGGGGGGTATATATTGGCTCCCCAGACCAATAAATCAGACCAATAACATGAACATCCTTAATCAGACCAATAAACCAATGGGGATTCTAAGGATGTTCACCTCACCATTCCTATCCCTCACTATCACTGCAGAGGAAGACAAACCTCCAGTTTTCCATGTGGCATCAGTGTTAAGTTTAGCACCAGAAACCGGCTTTTCCCATCCAACAGCTAGAATTACTCTTTTATGTTTTTGTAGTATATCAGACAAAAGGCCTGCTTGGATTAAGTCTTTGTGTTTTTCTTTATTGCCTCTCAATGGGTTTGCAGTAAAAATTAGCTTGATCAGGTCCTTAATATTATGGAAGCATGAATCTACCGAAAAGGCCTGATTCTCAAATATACTCTTATTCCTATGGGTCCAGAGGGACCATGATGTGACTAAGAGGACTGCAGTAATCATAATAGAGGATATCTTGGATTCTGCTCTTATGGATAAATAAAATTCTACCCTGTTTCTAAAGCTTCCTAAGGCTGGATGGTGAAGATGAATGAGTGTGTTAATTCTGTTCCAGATTTCAAGTGAAGAGGGGCATGAGTTAAAAAAGTGATCTAAAGTATCCGAATGATTCCTACACAAAGGACATTTGGAGGCTAAGGAATAACCATATTTGCATAATATGTTATCAAATGGTAGAATTCCATTAAGCGCTCTCCAAAGAAGAACTGACATTTTGGAAGGAATAAAAGGGGACCAGATTTTATGAAGATGTCTGATTTGTGTACCTTTTTGTCTGAGATTCTTGTAAGCTGAGCTAGTGGAGAAATTGCCATCCAGTGTAGGAGTCCAGATCAGTCTATCAGCATGTGTGTTTGTGATTACCACCTCCTGCAAAATTAGGTTAGTAGTGGTAGCCAATTGAGGCTCCAATATTGGAAGATAATGATTTTTGTTAGCAACAAAGGAGCTCAAAGTTATATCAGGAAATGGAATTTCCATCCCTTCAGGCCAATTGTAAAACAGAGCTCCACTACCTTTCCAGTTGGCATTCCAAAAGGAACAAGAACCAATTCCATAAATAACTCTTGTTAAACTATTTGCAAATTCTGTTACCTTACAAATTCTTTGCCATGTGTGAGAATTCTTGTAGGATTCTGGGAGAGACCACAGATGTTGAGTCCATTGAGACTTATTGAGTTGCAGTTTCCACCAGAGTTTGCAAGAGAAGGCATCCACTGTTGCCTGAATATCTCTAAATCCTATACCATTCTCTTGAACGGGGAAACTCATTTTTTTCCATGAGCGCCATTTTTTTTAATTTCCTGTGATCTCATTATGCCCCCAAAAAAGTCCTGAAGCTAGCTTTTCCATTTTTCTTAAGACTATTTTAGGTGGTCTAAGTATTGCAAACAGATGTATTGGAATGGAGAGGAAACAATGATTAATGAGAATGATTTTTCCTGCTGAGCTTAACCACTTGTTTTTCCAGTTGTTTAAAGTATTTTCCAT
Source organism: Rubia yunnanensis (assembly GCA_037428765.1). Classification (NCBI taxonomy): domain Eukaryota; kingdom Viridiplantae; phylum Streptophyta; class Magnoliopsida; order Gentianales; family Rubiaceae; genus Rubia; species Rubia yunnanensis. The sequence continues at coordinate 79,170,633 of CM075065.1, forward strand.
TCTCTCAAGCACAGGGAAATAGTGTACTTGTTTATTCCTTCCAGCAAAAATAGGAGTCCCTAGATATTTGAAAGGAAAGGTGCCTCTTTTCATACCTAAGGTCCTAGAAACTGATTGCAATCTATCCACAGATGTTTTAGGATCAGCAAAAAAATTAGATTTAGCAAAGTTTACTTTCTGACCCGAGGTATGCTCATATGCCTGCAGGAATTTTTTAAATCTTTTCATATTTTTGTGATTACAATTCAGAAAAACAGCAGTATCATTCGCATACATAAGATGGGTTATTAGTGGACAATTCCTGGGCAAACTAAAATTCTGTAGATAGCCTATCTGAAACAATTTTTTTAACCCTCTTGAAAAAGCCTCAGACAAAATGTTATAAAGAAAAGGAGACAATGGATCCCCTTGTTTAATTCCTCTGTTTGATGCAAAGAATCCTGAAGTTACACCATTTATTAAGACTGAGAAATGAGCTGAAGCTATGTTCTGCATTATTCTGTGCACAAATACACCATGGAATCCGAATTGCAAGAGGATTGAGTTAAGAAAAGACCATGATACTCTATCAAAAGCCTTCTGCATGTCTAGTTTAACTATGAGGTTTGGGGCTTCAGGACTAATGGCGACGATAGCGTCTAGATTTGTCAGCTTCTAAAAGTGGTGGGAATATTGGTAGTGAATCCTTTTATTACTGAGGAGTTGAAGTGGATCTGATGCTTATCATCAAGCTCAATAGATCTGATGCTCCAAAGCTCTTGTCTTTTTGGCACCAATAGGTATTTGATGATTGTCAAATAGAATGCCGAGCAATTGGACCCAAGTAAGTTGGCATTATTTGTTACTATTTTGGCACTAACTTATTGTCCTTACTATAAATGTTAAATGCTAGACACTAGATTTTCTCAAGGATCTGATATATTAAGACCAGTAGACATGGCGACTTTATGTTTTATTTATTTTTTCAGTTTTGTTGTATCCGTTTGCTTGTTTTACTCAACCACGATGTACGAAAATCTCCTTTTGTTTTACTCAACCAAAGTATCTTGTTAAGTTGGCAGTCTTCTTTCCAATGAAGTGAGTATTGATGTGTAGGTTGGAATTGGATACTAAGCAGAAGTCCCTATCCTTCTTTCCATGGAAGTAGAAGGTGAGTCCATCTGCCTCATCAAATCTCCCCAAAGTTTCAACAATTTCAAAAGAACCTAGTTAGATTTTATGATTATAATTTATTCTTATATTTATACCGTTAGTTTGACTATTTAATTCATTAGTTTATCTCTTTTAAAAACATAAATTGATAAGGACGATGTTGGTAATTTTTAGTATAATTTGTTCATCTTTTTGTATTACTATTTTAGGTATTTGGTGTATTTATTTGTTATGTTATATAGTTGTTGCGTCCGTGATGAATGATCACCGTTTCAACATGTGAAAAAGATTCTGGTTAGATTTTATAATTATAATTTCTTCTTATATTTATATTGTTAGGTTGGTCTTTTGCTTAATGCACATGAACATATGATGGCAACACGTAAAATGAGTCATTATTCAGGTATTCGACGACTAAACAAAAAGAGTGTGAAACAACTTTTCAAAATGAAAAGAGATATATTTCTTCCATTTTCAAAAGGAGCATTCCAATGGAAAAGTCAGTTTTAAGATTAACAGCCTGTATGTTTTAAGATTAATTTTTCTCATGATTTTCAAACGTAGCATTGAAGTTGTTACTACTGTACGTATGAGAGGTTGAAGAAGGTTAAGGGTGATGTTACTGTTGAGGGATCGCGCAACTTGCAACTGAGTGAAGGTGTTACTAAACAAACTCAGATTCAGCTGGATGATTTTGAAGATTCACAAGAGTTTTGGAATGACAATGTATGTGCTATGGTTGATGAATGTGTCAACAATTGGAGGATAAAGGCACAAAACCAACCTATCCCGACTTTTAACTTGTTTACTGAAGGTGAATTAGATAGCCTAGAAGGAGCCTTCATGACTATACACCCCCCAAATAAGGAATTCAAGATATTTGCGAGAACTTGTAATTCAAAAATAGATTGAGTTTTTTTGTGGTATTCCCGATTAGCCAAAGTGACCGTCGTTCACCTTGTATCCTCCTGCAAAACACATCTCGTAAGTGATTCTGGGGAAAAAACTCCAAAGCTCAAGTCAGTAGTTTCCTTTAGAGAATTAGAATTTCTCAGTATAGTTTCACTAGCCTTAATCGATTTTCTTATTATTGTATTTATAGTAGATTACCGTCATGGCTTCGTGTTGTCAGGATTCATGATCGTGGGTTATATCATGGTCCTAAGAACCCGGTTCCTGTCTTGCTTTGTGGCTGGAAGCTGATCATGGTCTTCATCTTTCTCAGTTTGTGGCCTACAATTTCCATTTTTCTCAGTTTGCAACCAAGATTAGTCTGGGGCTAAGTTTTGGGCTATGCCTGAAGTCCAACCTTGTGCTGTTCATGGGCTAGGTATACACCATAAGCCCTCATAGCCATGAAATCTAGAAAATTCAAAGCACTGACTTCGTTGTTAAATGCATGCGAACTGTTGTTTTGCTAATTTTGTTTTTAGAACATGATAACATGTTCATCATTGATGCAACCAAGGATGTCTTCATGAGTGTTGCTTGCTTCTTGGAAATACTTGCGATTTTGTTGGGTTTTCAAATTTTGAATTTTGAAATTGAGTTTTCACCATAGATGTCATACTTCAACTAGACTTAGCTATTGAGATTTTGTTTATCATCGCTTTATTCTTCGTTAGATTGTTATGAGTTTCTTGACTTCTATTGTCGTTTCTCTACTTAAAAAGGGATCTAAATGGATTGACTTAATACAATCGTAATTCAGTGTAGTGTCTACTTAAATTCCACTGATGTCTCAATTTGTGTAAAAGGTATTTTTTTGAGTTAGACTGCAATTATTATGCTTTTTGGCTGGTTCACCATCTCCTATTTGACGTTTCTTCTTGAGTTCAAATACCGAATTACTGTTTTTCTCTTCATTACTCCTTTAGTCAATCTTCCGTCTTCCCAAACTCTTCCTAATCCCTCTTGGACTCATTGCTCTTCCTTTCCTTTAAGAGTAAGTTTTTTCTGATTTTTAAATTTTTTTTTCTTGTTGTACTTGATTTTCTGTATCTATAAGTGTTTTTCTTCTTCCCCTTTGCCGATTTCTCTTTAAACATACCCTTTTCCAGTCGTCTTCTCTGACCATTTTAATTTGTTTTGTTTTGCTTAAACTCTCTCTACAATATCCATGACTGAGCTTTGTTACCCCAATCAAGGTTTTTATTTTGAAATCTAGGGTTCCTGTTTATCCTAATGTCTTCTTCCAGTCGTACTGATAATCCTTCTGAAGATGCTCTGATTGATAACATTCAGTCCGAAGAGGATTTCGATCATGCCTTTAGTTCTTCCACCATTAACAACATTTTATCCAACCACTATTTGGAGGATTTAAAGACTTATTTCCCTTTCTTGTCTTCGTTCATGCTCCCGCTAACTCTGAGAGTGTTTGTACTCCTCATGCTTGGTATATATGTTGTTACTTAGCTTACCTTAACTTTGGGTTTTCCTTTCCCCTTCCTCAACATGTCATATATCTTCTTTCATCCTACCAAATCACGTTGCCTCGTTTAATCCCAAAGGTATAGCAACATTGTTGGCTTCCACCATGTGTGTACTAAAGTCGATGTCCCTTTTACCATCGGCTTATTTTACGGCTTGTACCAGCTTCGCAAAGTAAAAAATAGTTTGTAAGAATTTACATTCTATCCTATTATCCCTAGTATTGAGTTTCGTCAGCAGTTTTCCTAGCAACTGCGGCTGTGGTGTAAGAAAATTTTCTATCTAAGGGTTTGAGGGTATGCTTCCGTCCTGGAATTATAGTGTTCTAAAGTCTAAGCTTCCTAGTCAAGGGGTTCATCTTACCTCTGATTCTGTAGTTGTGTTAATGCTTAGCAAGCACAATAATTTCCTACGCCATGCTGATTCTGATACTGAAGGTGCTATTTATGCTTTTTTTTCTTTATATGACTTGCATGTGTCATTTGTAGTTGTTGTCATTATCATGTTGCTCGTCTGTGTTCGTGTACTCATTTGACTCAACTTATGTGTGGACTGCTAGATATGGATCTAGTTGGGCACTATATCAAACGATCGTTTATTCCTAATAATGAAGATGATAAGATTGATAATGTTTCTAACTAGCCACCTAGCAATGGCGCTGATGGTATCTCACAGGGGAAACCTGCTCCGGTGAACCTTCAGTTGAAAAATATTAAAGGTTAGGCATCAGAGGGGAGAGAGTTGGGCACAGTTAGTACTGATGAGGCAAAAATGAAAAGGGACCGGAATGATGGTTCATCAGGTGGCTCAGGGCACCCCGAGAAAAGAGTGTGAAATAGCCAATCCCGATCTAAGCCTCCTCTGCTAGGAAAAGGTGCTTTGGTGGAGGGGAGTATTTTTACCAACCTTTCTAAACTTTCTTTTTCATGAATCAATTTTTGCGGTACGTTCATTTGTTCCTCTTTCGTTGAAATGTTTTCATCATATGCTAGGTATCTTTACTATGGTATTTCATCGCTCATGTTCAATTATTCTCTTTTCTTGGTGTGTATTAAAAGTTTGGTGAGAGTCTTAAGCTCATTGGTGAGCGAGCTGCCAAAATTTCCAAGCTAGATGGTTCACTGCAGAAGAAATATAAGGTTAGCGAGAAGCAGTGGGGAATAATGAAGTAGTTTCTCGACGCCACTAAGAAACACGTGAAAGCCACTTAAGAGCGTGCAAAAGATGCTAAGGAAAATGTCAATAAGTTACGTTCTGAGTTGGAAGAGATGCAGACTAATGTTCCTGCATGCCTGACTATCCTCAAGTTCTTGCTGATAGATTGTTCAAGACAAAGTCTTTTTTCAAACTCTTCGAGAAGATCTCTTCTTTTGCTTGCGACATTGGATTTTGTGAGGCCTGATAGAGCTTCAATGGGAAAATCCTGGTCCGAAGGCAATGAAATTACCTTCACTATCTAAGAGTAGAGAGATCATGAAGTGATAGACGGTTGATATTAACTCGGAATTTATTAGCAAGATCTCCAATGACGGGCATTCTTATGCGTTATTTACACACCTCGCTAGTTTGCATTCTCTTCCTTCTATTTCTGAGCTGCGAGAATGAAAATTTGATTATCTTGAAAGCCCCCCTTTGATTCTCCTAATCCTAAGACTTGGTTTCTTTACTAAGACTTGGTTTCTTTACTCTGATTTTATACTTTTGTTTCATATCTGTTCACATACAGGGTTTTGATATTTTCATCAACCATAAACTTTTACATCTTCGTGGCCTTTGTGGATTTATTAATCATTTTGGGCCAAAACCTGGATTATATCTTCTGGTTCTTGGTGTCCTAGTACGCTAATTGAGACTACTAGATCTATATATTGTTGGAGTATCTTAAGCTGTTTTCTGGTGGTTGCTTGTCTGGCACTGGGATTTCAGATTTGAACTCTATCCCCTTATGTATTTGATGGCACACTTCTACTCCCTCAGTATCTCTGTCTTCTTCTAAAGATTGACCGTGTAGCAAATTTATTCCTGATGGTTATAATCTTGAGTCTCCTGTAAAGATATCATCCATAGTTTAGCTAATCTTGAATCTGCTAGTGCTTATATCCAATCTCTTAAGCTTCCTAATTGTGTTGAAGAGTGAGAGATGTCATTAGGTATCTATCTGAAATATATGCTTCTTGGTGTGAACGATCTAGAGCTTGGATGGAAGAAGACTCTTAATGAGACATAGGATCATATTCTGAACTGAAAAGGTTTTGTTCTGATTAAAATGACCTCGTTCACCATCAACATCTAAGTTTGGTTAAGATGATCCGTAAACAAGAAGAAACAAAGAGTTTTGCTGCTAGTAAGGCATGCGAGACCTATTGGAAATGGGAATCATAGACAAACAATGTTCTCACATTGATGACTCATTAGATCATTTGAAGAAGAAACATGATGAATGTGATTATTCTCTACTTGTTCTGTAGGGTGGCAAATCAGGTTTGACGAGCAAGCCTCTTTGAATACCCAATTGTGCAGTGATAATGATCAACTTCGTGCTGAATGTAAATGTTCATCAGCTTGAGCAAGCCTGTACTAACTATAAAGATGAGTTGAAGGCTATTTCTGCTGGAACTTGTAGCTCCACTAGTCATGGCAATTTGACTATGAGTATTGGCGCTCAACGGGTTAATTTATCTGAGGATGTCCGATAGCATATTCACCAATTATAGGAGGATATTTGCAATTTGGAGGAAGCGAATAATATCTATCAAGAAACTATTGATCTTATGAGTTTCAAACCCTTCTGCTTCCTGCAATTTTCTGGGTTTCAAACCCTATTTTTTCTTCTTTCTTTTCTTAGTTTTTGTAGGGTTAATCATGCATTTTTATTATCTAGGTTAGTTTTGAAGCTTCTATATCTATGTAGTAAGAACCCCTATTTCACTCTATCTTCAAGCATCTATTATTAAGCATTTATGTGTTTTAATGGTATGTTTTACTTCATTTATGCTATGGATTGTTTGAGTATATGAAGTGTTTGTATGATTGAAGTGTTAGGGTGTTAGGAAAGTTGCAAATTTCTTAGCTCTTTAACATGAGAATCCATGAACATGGAATTAGAACTTCTTGTGCATAATGTGTTGTGATTCTTGCTATATGAGTATGTTAATGCAGATTGTTCTCATATTTATCCTGCAGAAACAATGGAAGGTTGAATCTTGAATCTTGATTGTTCTAGGTTTTATCTAAACAATGAATCTTGAATGTTGATTATTCTATGTTTGACCTCATGAATGCCTTGTTTGGTTAAATGGCTATGTCTTTGGTAAAATGTTTGTTGTTATCAAATCTATGGTTTTTCATGTAGAATGCCATTGATGAAATATCTTTATGGTCATTGAATATATAAAGTGATTATCAATGAGGTTTGCAAATGGTTTTGAACGTCTTTGTGAATTACTCTTAAGAAGAAAAGAATGTCTGTCTATTTCAATGGAAGTGACAACATTCCCCATAGGTAATAAATGTGATAGAGTGAGTGAATGGTTCAATGATTTACATTAGGTTCGGAAGTGGATATCAATTGCCCCCAAGGATTTGTATTTTGTAGTTTTTACCATTTTTCTTAGTTTGTTTGATGATTAGCATAGGTACTTGACTTTGCTAGTTATCATGTCTTTCAATTTCATAGCTTAGGACAAAAAACAACCAAAACTCCCATTTTTACTTGCTTTTATGTATATGTATATATTTACTTCTAGTCTAATATCAACCTTATATGTTTAAGACCTTAGAAAGATCCTTTTTTTTTCGTGGACGACCCCGACTTTCCAATATCTACTTAGTTGTAGATAGGAAGTATTTAGGGCTTATAAATTTAACTTTGAGAGGTACGACGATGACCTTCCAAAGTTTGGCGCCGCTGCCGGGGAAGAGGCGTTTATTTTTATGTGTTTTGGCATATTTGGTTGCATATTAGCTAGTTGTTTTTATTTTCCACTTCTTGGTGGTTGTTTGTGTTCATAGTAGGTATTACTTGAGTTCTTGTTGAACTTTATTGAGAATCCTTGCAATATGATTTCGGACTTTTGAAAAAGATTTTTTTTTCAAACAAATGGATTGTCTCACCTTGAGGGAACTCATGATGAAAATAGAGGCTCAACAAGCAAGGTTTTGTAGGATGTGTCATTCCGACCATGCTACCGAGTCTTGCTATATGTTGAGAGAGAAGCACTATGAGGGGGAAAGAACCCTTGGTTTTCAAAACCAAGGTTATTATGAAGAGTGCTACCAAGAGGTAGGAGATGTTGGTTTTCAAGGGTAAGAAGCCAAAGAATGGTATCCATACCACAATTCTTACAATCTAGAGTGGAGTGGTAATCCGGATTGGTGGTATGAGAATGAATCAGAAAACCAACAATACGAGCAAAATAGGCGGCCATCACCATCTTATACCTTACCCTAAAACCAAGCCCAACAAGAAAGTTCAAGTTTTACACGCGAGGAAGTCATGAATGCAATAACAAACTCGAAAACTTGGCAAAGACTAGTGAGGAACCAAACTCTCGGATCTCCTCTAGTGTTGAGGCTATTGAGGGGAATGTGAGGAGTATGTTGGAAGTGGTGGCCCGAATGGAAGCTCGTGATTCCAAAAATACAATATTCTAATTCGAATTCAAAGATTTAGTGGTGAGGTCACCATGAGAAATGAGTTCGAGTTTGAAAGGGATGAGGAGTCGGTTGTTGAGGATGAAAGAAATGGAGGAAGAGGTGATTGTTCTACATTCATTAGCATCATCACCCCTACCCGCACCTAGTGAACCAACTCCACCATTTTTGAAAGGTTTGGGGGAGACAAGAGAGAAGCCAAAAGACTATCCCAAGCCTCTGAACCACCCAACTGCCTTTGAACCATCTCCACCTCCATAAAAATTTCCTCTTGAAAGTTTTGTACACCACCTCTCTACTTTGGATGCTCATGGTGAAGGGTTTTAAGCCTTCACCATATGGATAACATTACGATCATACTGACAACCTTAAACATACAAAGCTATGTCATGCCAATGATGTAAATAAATTTGGCTTTTATTTTGGTTTTTTTGTTGATTATTTTAGTTGTTTTGTCTTGTTCTTTTTACGGTGTGTTTTTCTGTGATTTTGTAGCAAAGTGAAGCTCATTGCATTGGAGGAGATGAAGGAATGAGATCCATGATAAAGGGAAAATCTTGGGCAGTTGGTAAGAAAAAATACTTTCTAAACGCTGAGAAACCCTGTCTGTCGCGAGTTGCGATGGATATGTCACAAGTCGCGACGAACAGGGGAGCAAAAATGAATTCCTAGCACTAGCTTGTCGTGAGTCATGATATGAGCATTGTGAGTCGCGATGGATTCGGAAAAATTTCTGAAAGAAGAGAGCTCGTAGACCCAAGATGTCGCGAGTCGCGATGGAGAAACCATCTTTTCCACTAAGCTTAAATACTGCATAATCCTTATTTCTTCTCCACCAAATGCTCCCAAGAACCACCACACTTTCACTCATTCCTCCACCATCTTACATATATTGACATATGAATATTCTTGCATCTTATAGTACCTTTGTTGATCATAGTATGCCGACTACATCATTGTTACTATAATTGCTATATTCTATAATGATGCTTGGACAAGTGTTGATATATGTTGGATATTTTTATTGGAAAATATTATAGTGGTGATTGCTTGATGGATTGATTATTATTTGAGAACACTATGGTTATTAACTTTTGATGCTAAACCTAGTATTAAAAATCCTTATGCACTTGAGAGTTTAATGTTGTTCTCTGTAGTGCTAGTCTTGATCAAACGACGCCAAAGATAAAACATTTTGCTCGAGGGGTGAGTTCTTCAATGGCACTTTTGCACTCCCCTCCGGCTTCAAAACCAATTTGGGACCAATTCTATATAAATACATGGGATTGCACCATATCACCGGCAACTATGCGAAGAGATGGGAGTCAGTCTACCTCTTACCTTTAGTTTTATTGTTCTTGTCTTACATTTTTACATTGAGGGTAATGTAATGTTTTATGTGCGGGGAGGGGTTAGAGGACTCACAAGCATGCAAGCTTGATTTGGAATGCTTTTTGCTACTTTAGATTAGAAAAACATGAGAAAAAGGAAGAAAATTTTGAAAATTTGAAAATTTTGAAAAATAATAGAAAATGAAAAAGAAAAAAAATTAAAAAGAAAACCCGCTAAGTTGAAAACTTGAGAGGGAAACTTTGGCAACATTGGGGGCCCGGATGGGTCGAAAACCCGAAAGGGAGACCCAGGCAAAAATGAGAGGTTACATGTGCAAAAAAAGGTGAGATGTGAGCCAAAGAAACATGATGTGTGGCCAAGATGAAAACCCGAAAGGGCTCCTAGGCAAAATGAGAGAAAGAGAAAAAAAATAAAAGGGAAAATGCTATGATTTTACTCATTTGTCGGTGTCGGAGTCATAAGGTTACGGTCGTCGTGTGGATGGATCAGGTAGCTCAACATCTTGAGACCTCTTGGGATTGGGTAACTTAGCGGGGGAAAACGAAGTAGGGTTATGGAATTCTTGTTTCTTGGTATGCTTCGTTTTTGGATTGATATATTGGTATAGAGTGAAGTATGTGTTTGAACCTCCTATATGGTTTTGACTTCATTTTGTGCCATTGGATTTTGGTTGATATATTGGTATGAAGTGAAGTAAGTTCTTGAACCTTTCATATGGTTTTAACTTCATTTTGTGCCATTGGACTTTGAGATTATCAATTCGGGAATTTGAAACATTTTTATGGGTAGTGAATTGATATGTGGTACGTTTGGTTAGATTTAGTAATTGGGGTTGTGTGTGAAAAAAAACTCATTTGAGCTTTGATTTTGTGATTCATGATATTGAGAGTTTTTGTGAGGCTTTGATTAGGGGAATATTATTTTAGTACGTGGACATATGAATTTCTTTGTGTACTTGAATCTTTTCTTACTCGAGGGTGAGTAAGTTTTAAGTGCGGGGAGGTTTGATGTGCCCATTTTAATGGTTATTTTGGGAAATTTAGAATTCAATTTTGTACACTTTTGTGCTCTAGATGTGACATTTTTCCTTGAAATTCTCTTAGGAGAGTTAAAAAAAACTTTTATGCTTTTATTACTTTTCTAGAGGATTTTGTGTGACAAGGCAATTGTTTGAAGACTTTGAAGAATTCCTTTGAAGATTTGAAGACTTTCATTTGAGTTTTTGATGACTTGAAGAATTGAAGACAAGTAAAGAGAAGAGGAGGACTTGAGACAAAAAAAATAAAGAAATCAAGATGCTGAAACTTGGCGTGATCGTGACTCGCAATGGACTGGTCGCGAGTTGCGAAAGACGGGTGGCTAGATCCTTTCTTAATTTTTTGTACTATAAATACTCACCTTATCCTCTCTCTCTTCAACTTCTTCTTCCTCCTGCAATTTTCTGGGTTTCAAACCCTAGTTTTTCCTTCTTTCTTTTTTTTTTTATAGTTTTTCTAGGATTAATTATGCATTTTCATTATCTAGGTTAGTTTGTTCTTGGGAGAAATTGATTGAATCTTCCATATCTATGTAGTAAGACCCACCCTATTTCCCTCTATCTTCAAGCATCTATTATTTAACATTCATGTGTTTTACCGCTATTATTACTTCATTTATGCTATGGGTTGTCTGAGTATATATGAAGTGTTTCTATGATTGAAGTGTTAGGGTGTTAGGAAAGTTGCAAATTTCATTAGCTCTTTGACATGAGAATCCAAGAACATGGCATTAGAACTTCTTGTGCATAATGTGTTGTGATTCTTGCTAGTTGAGTATATTAATGTGGATTGTTCTCATGTTTATCCTATAGAAGAAATGGAAGGTTGAATCTTGAATCTTCATTGTTCTAGGTTTTATCTAAACAATGAATCTTGAATGTTGATTATTCTAGGCTTGACCTAATGAATGCCTTGTTTGGTTAAATGGCTATGTTTTTGGAGAAGGATTGTTGTTATCAAATCTATGGTCTTTCGTGTAGAATACCATTGATGAAATATTTTATGGTCTTTGAACGCCTAAAGCGATTATCAATGAAGCTTGCAAATGGTCGTTGAACATCTTTGTGAATTACTTTTAAGAAGAAAAGAATGTCTATCTAAATAAATGGAAGTAATAGCATTCCCCATAGGTAATAAATGTGATAGAATGAGTGAATGGTTTGATGATTTACTTTAGGTTTAGAGGTGGATATCAATTTCCCCCAAGATTTTGTCTTTTGTAGTTTTTACCTTTTTTCTTAGTTTTTTTTATGATTAACATATTTACTTGACTTTGCTAGTTATCTTGTCCTTTTAATTTCATAACTTAGGACCAAAACCAACAAAACCCCCCATTTTTACTTAGTTTATGTGTCTATATATATATATATATATTTACTTCTAGTCTAATATCAACCTTACATGTTTAAACCCTAAGAAAGACCCATCTTCTTCGTGGACGACCTCGACCCTCCATTATCTACTTAGTTGTAGATAGGAAGCATATAGGGCTTATAAATTTAACTTTGAGAGGTACCACGATTAGTTCTTAGTATGCAGCTTCATCGTGAGGATTTTGCTCCTATAACTGATTTTATAGCTTATTATGTTAAATATCTGGATCGTATGGAGCGAAGTGGTCAAACTCAGCACCCTGCTTACTTTTCTATGAAATGGCACCACGATCATATCATGGCTGGAGAATATCAGGCTGCACAATCTCGTCATTATGGTGGTTATTCCTCTTCTGGGTCTTCCTGTACCTCAAGGGGTAGATAATTTTACGGTGTAATAACTTTTCCTTTGAACAATCCAAGTACTATTTTCATTTTATATTAGCTTCTGGTGGTTGTTGCAGCTTCTTTTTAAGAAAGAAAAACGTTGTACATGCTGTCATGATCATTTTATTGCTTGAGAGGTCTAACTCATTTTCATTTATTGATAACCTTGTGGACATAATTTTCCTATTGTAAGATCTAAAGTGTGCAAAATTGGGCGTTTGCATAGTGCAAAGTTGCAAGATGTATTGTTGCTTCTGTCACTTTTTTTATAGGCACATATGCCTTATTGCAAGATCTATAGCTTGCTAAATTAACAATTCGTATTGCGCAAAGCTGTAAGACATATCGCTTGCTTTTGTCGCCATTTTATAGGCATGTCTGCCTTATCTCAAGATCTATAGCTTGGAGAAAATTTGTATGGTGTGATGCTGTAAGATCTATTACTTGCTTTTGTTGCCGCTATATAGGCATATGTACCTTATTGCAAGATCTATAGCTTGCAAAACTAAAAACTCGTGCTCTGTGAAATTGCAAGATCTATAGCTTGAAAAATCAAAGGGTTGCATTGTTCGAATCGCAAGATCCATTGCTCGCTTTTGTTGGTGTTTTTAATTTTGGTAATCGCATAATAGACAACTTTGTATGTTGTTGCATTGTAATTGGTTAGACTCAATTTCTTGGGTCTACCAGGCTTGATATATGATTTACGATGTGCCATAGTTGGCTATTATGCGCTAGATACGAGTAAAGAATATAAAAAGTAATTTACCCCAAAAGACGCTTTTTAATATTCATAATGTGCGATTGCGATAATATTGCCTTCAAAACAAAACGAGGGTGGGAACATCACCAATGATCATCTCATAGTTCCCATATAACTATATTTTTCCTGTCTTCCTCCTTGGATCTACACATATAACTTTCTCAAGTTGATCACATGCGAAGTATTGGGGAAACTGTTGCCATCAAACCTTTCTAACTCGTAGCAGGTGGATCGGTGTGCCCTTGTTATCTTGTACAATCCTTCCCACTTTCAGCTTATCTTTCCTTTTTCTTCTACTAGGCTTGCTTCATTTTTCCTCAATACAAGATCACCAATTTGGAATTGTGTCTCTTTGACCTTCTGATTGTATGCTTTAGCCATCATTTCCTTGTACTTTGCTTTTGTGATCGTTGCTCTTCTGTCTAGACTTTTGACACAATTGTTATTACAGTACTTCTGACTGGAATGACCTCCATTTTCACATCCTTGTGTTCATTGAATGATTTGAACCCATCTGTTGCCAGCTTGCTCAAGGCATCTGCTTTTGTGTTTTCACTTCTTGGTTCATGCTGAACATTAATGTATTTGAGCTGGGCGATAAGCTGACGAATCCTTCTTAAATACTTTATCAGTTGCTCTTCTCGCACTTCGTAGTCTTCCCGTACTTGGTGGACTACTATCTATGAACACTAAAAGCCCAGATGCTTTTGACTTTCATCCTGATTGTAAGATCTAAGCCACATATTAGTGCTTCATATTCAGCTTCATTGTTGGTAAGTGGCAAATCAAAATGAAGTGAATATCTATGCTCTCCTCCTTTCGGGTTGACCAATAGTAGTCATGCACTGCAACCTTCTTTGCTAGAAGCCCTTTCAACGAACAATTTCTATGCGAAGTCTACCCACTTGGATTTTCCTTTGTCAATTCCAATATTCTGTTATGTGTTTGACTCTCGTGCATCTACACTTTTCATCTCTACAATAATTTTTTCCAAAGCTTGTGCCTTTATTGCAGTTCGTGGTTAAAACTGGATCTCATATTGCTCCAAATCAAGAGCCCGCTTGGTCATTCTTCCAGATGATTCAGGCTTGCTCAAAATGTTCTTGATTGGGTAGTCAGTATAGATTATAATTCCATGACTATGGAAATAGGTTCACAATCTTCTTTCTAAATATACCAAAGCTAGAGTTAATCTTTCCACTGGAAAATATGCCCTTTCTGCATTTTGTAGTATTCTGCTGATGTATTATACTGGTACTTGTTTCTGGCCTTCTCGTCGCACCAAAACTGAGCTCACCATATTTTTGAAACCACCAAGCATAAATATATGATTTCTCCAAGGATTGGTGGGTTCAATGTTGGTAATGCTTGAAGCAACTCCATCAAGGACTCATATGCTCTTTAAATTTCCTCGCTCAAGCTAAACTTTTTAACTTTCTTAAGGACTTCAAAGAGTGGGAAGTGTTTCTCAGCTTCCTTTGAAACAAATCTACTAAGTGCTGCTAACGATCCCATCAATACTTGCATTTCCTTAACTATTTATGGTTGAGGAAGGTCAACTGTCACTTGTATTTTCTCAGGACTAGCTTCAAATCCCTTAGAGGATACCTTGTATCCTAAGAATTAACCTGCACTTAGAAAAATATTCCAAAGCTTGTTATGAAGACCATTTTTTCTACGTCTTTAGGGTTCATTAGTATCTGGTGATATCTCTTATACGCATCCAAGAAGGCTAGGACCTCGTATCCATAAATTGCTTAAACTAGCTGATCAATTTTAGGCAAAGAATAACAATCCTTTAGGCATGCCTTGTTTAGATCAGTGAAGTCTATACTTATTTTCCACCTCGAGTATGATTTTTTACCATCACTGGGTTTGCTAGCCATTTCGGGTAGATCACCTTCTTTATAATACCAGTCTACAGTAGCACTGTTACTTCTTCTTCAATTGTTTTCTGTTTGTCACTAGCAAAGCTTCGTTGCTTTTTCTTTACTAGTTTGAATGAACCACTGATATTCAACGAATGGGTCGCGATTCCTGCATCAACTCCTCCCATGTTCAGTACACTCAATGTGAATGTATCCTTGTGATTTTTTAAGATTTGTATCACTTTTTGTTTCTCCAGGTTTAGAAGATGCTTTACTATCTTGACGCACTTAGCGGTGTCCTCATTATCCAAAGTGACAACTTCAGTTTCATCCCCTAGATCTATTGGAGGATCCAATTGGTTAACTGAGTCACCATTTATGATAGTGCTAACCATCTTTGTTTGCTTCACATTCTTTCCTGCTTTAATCATGATAACCATACATTGCCTGGCTATTTGTTGGTTTCCTCCCACCGTTGCGATTCCTAATGGGTTTGGGAAATTCATGACCAAATGATATTGAGACCATATCGCCTTTTCTCTATTCATCCAAGGTTTACCAATGATAGCATAAATGAACTTGGTGCGTTCATTACAACGAACTCACAAATGATAGTACAATTTCTATCATTTTCACCGATTATTACAGGCAATAGTATGTTTCCCAACAATGTCTCTTCTCTCTCGTAAATCCTACAAGCGAGGATGTGGACTTTTTTAGGTTATTTCACTTGAATGCCAACCTATCAAAGTAATCCACAAAAAGGATTTTGACTGCGCTCCCATAATATACAAACACTCTATGAATCATTGCATTTCCAATCCTAGCGATAATGACCATTGGGTCATTGTGAGGTAAGGCATTAGGAACTGATCCTCTTCACTAAAAGTGATTGTTTAATCCACACAATCTCATCTACAGGCTCTTGTGGTGGAAAAAAAATTTGCCCTTGGCTTTCCAGGCATTATTTGATAGAGACTCAGTTGATCCATGTATCAATAAGACTATTCTTTCTGGAGCCTCATACGCTATGTCTTCTTCATAATCTACCATTGTAGTCATCTTTTGATTCTTGTTCTGTGTGTTCACTTCAGGCAAGTTCTTGGCCATGGAGCTTCCTGCTTTATTAACTTCGTTGTACCGGTTTCCTCCATCTTCTTTCTTTCTTGCCATTCCTTAAATTCTCCTCTATTTGCCTTCTCAAATCTCTGCAAAATTCAACATCATGGCCATGATCCGTGTGGAAGGCACAATAGTATTCCTTGGATCTCTTGTCCGAAGGAGCTATTATCGGTGCTGGTTCACAAAATAGCTCTCTGTTTGCTTGCCAGATTTCTTTTCGTGAATTTGTTAGTGGTATTTCTTGGGACAGTGTGCTTTGTATCACCAGTTCACTTCCTTTGAAAGGGATATTTCCTTTTCCCTTATTTTCAAAACTTCTTTGTGAGTCTTCCATCATTCTCTTTTCACCTCATTCCCGCTCTATCTTACGGTTGTTCGCCTCTTCGGTTTGAACATTTTTTTAATCATTTTTTGTAATTCCCTTGGGTTTTTGGGCATGTTATTTGTGATTTCCTTGTAGAATTCTCTTGATTGCATGCCTCCAGTGAACGTACCCAAGGAAGATTGGAACGAATGATCGCAAAACTGTGAACTTTTCGTGACGAACCTATTACGATATTCTGCAAGACTTTTGTCGCTTTGCTGAGCTATGTTATTTAGGTCTGCTATTGTCTTGGTGAATATTTTCTTCTGGTAAAAGCACCTCAAGAAAAAAAATCCAAAAACTGTGCCTGAGACTTAACGCTTCCGTTTGGTAAGTCTTCATACCATGTAATCATTGTTCCCGATAAGAAGATAGGGAAAGCCTTACACACCAACTCAATCTCTACATTGAAAAATCTTATGTTGTTACGATAGGAACATAGGAAATCCTTTGGGTCAGTTGTCCCATCATAATTTTGACGTGCAACGGCAGCTTGGAGTCCTTTGACATCTTGAAATCGCAAAGATGCGGTGCTAATGATGATTTGTCTGCATCATCTTCTGCCACTATATCCCTTAACTCATCCCTATACTTAAGATATTCATGCTTTTAACTTATTTTCTTACTTATTTTTGGCGATTTTGGTTTGAGAGTGGCTAGGAATTGACTGTATAGTTTTTCTTTGTCTGGTTCTAGGAACGATGCTAACACTGTCATTTCTTTTTCTTGATTTGCATTAGGAGACTCTGCTTCCTCTTCATCATCTTCCATATTTTCTTTACTGTGCTCCCGTATTCTACTAGGGACATATTCTTGATCTTGGCTGGGATGCATACTCTTTTTGTGTCTAGCTGTTTGCTCTTATGTATTATGGTTTTGTCTTCTCACACTTCTGGTGAACACTATTGTCTACTATGAAGGGAATAAAGAATAGAAAAAAAATTTCTTATCCCCACAGTCGGCGCCAAATGTTATGGTATTCCCAAATATCCAAAGTGATCGTCGTTCACCTTGTATAATAGATCCCGGAAGTGATTCCAGAGAAAATGCTCTGACGCTCAAGTCAGTAGTTTCCTTTAGAGAATTATAATTTCTCAGCATAGTTGCACTTACCTTGAACCGACATTCCTATTCTTGTATTTATAGTAGATTACCGTCATGACTCCGCATTATCAGGATTCACGATCGGGGCAGATATTGTGGTCCTAAGAACCTGGTTTGTGTCTTGCTTCATGGCTTAAAGGTGATCATGGTCTCCGTCTTGGTCGGTTCTTGGCCTAGTCCCTTCAGACCAGCTTCCGTTTTTCTCATTTCGCATCCAAGATTAGTCTGGGGCTAAGTTTTGGGTTGGGCCTGAAGTCTAACCTTGTGCGGTTTATGAGCTAGGTATACCCAAAATTTTTGATGTGATTTGAATATTTGGTTTTGTTGTATTTGAATGATGAATGATTTAGTTTTTGTATTATTCTAAATGTAATTTGCTAGGTTGTTGAATTTGTTTTGTTGTAACTGGATTAAAACTTGTAATTTTTTTATTAACACAATTTTGAAGTTTATCTTTTTTGTTCCATTGTATTTATCTTAGTTTGCTATTTTAGTTTAACAGTTTGTCTAGCAATAATTTTTTGGGTGTTTAAATTTATCTTTGACAAAAAAAATTTCTTCTGATTCTTACTTCATGTATTACCAAATTCATGAACTTGAGGAATTATCCATCATAATAATATCACGTTACTTCATGTGTTCATGCAGTTACTTCCGGTGTTCATTATATTACTTCATACGTTTCAACAGATTAAAAAAACACCTAAATTTCCTCAACAAATTGCATATATCTATATTTCAAACATTGGGGGAATTATCCATAAGAATAATATCACATTACCTAATGCGTTCATGTAGTTACATCCTGTGTTCATCATATTACTTCATACGTTTCAGCAAATTAGAAAAACACCTAAATGTCCTCAACAAATTGTATAGACATATTTCAAACCTCAGGGAATTATTCATCAGAATAATATCACGCTACTTCATGTGTTCATGCAGTTACATCCAGTGTTCATCATATTACTTCACACGTTTTAGCAAATTTAATATTACATATATTTTCCTAACGAATTGCATGCAGCCAAATTTTAGACCTTCGGAAATTGTCCATCAGAATAATATCATGTTACTTCATGTGTTCATGCAGTTACATCCATTGTTCATCATAATTCTTCATACGTTTCAACAAACAAAAAAACACTTACATTTTCCCAACAAATTGCATATAGCCAAATTTCAGACCCTGGGGAACTGTCCATCAGAATAATATCAAGTTACTTCTTATGTTCATGCAGTTACATGCAATGTCCACTAGTGGAGATGCTTCTACCAAAGGCAGCATTGGAATGTGGTTTTAAAAAATCCACCTAAAACCAACTTCTATAGGGGTTTCTGAGCTCGAAAACTTGCTGTCATACCCCAAGTGGTATTTTGATGGCATTTTAAAAAATATTTGAAGGCAGTTTTGTAATAAATACCTTTAAATGTGGCCAATGGAAGGTAGTTAAGGTCAGAACTGCCTTTAAATGGCTTGGTTTAAAGGTGGTTAGTCATAACCGCCTTTAAATATACATGTTTCCGAGTTTGGAAAGTATGAACGACAACAAATTTGAACTCAAAAACTATAGTTTCCCTGGTACTGAGGAGAAGATGTTAATTCCAGAGTCGTAATTACGTCTGATCTTATTTCTAAGTTTGAAAACCTAGTAGTCATGCCTGTCGAGTTCAGAAATTGCAGTAGTATATAAAAAAAATGCCCTTCTCATTTAATACTCACATTTCCAAAATTTTGAAGAGTTTGCTCCCATTTTCTTGTCCATTGAGGAAGAGGTGATTTCATACTCCATTGGAAGAGGTTAGTCATGTATTTCAAACTATTTTCTTAGTCTTGCAAATATTAGCTAGGGTTGTGATGATTTCAATGATATATGGGATTGATAATTATTGAATGAATGGGAATTGATTGCATTGTAATTGAATTGTAAGAAAATAGATCGAGATGAACTCATTGGTAATGATCTTAGAAAATTGCCAGAGTACATGCCCTTGGTAGAATCATTAATTTCTTTAGCGTTTGAAGATGCTTCTAATGCAAGTCAACTTCTCTAGATGTTGAATTCTAAAACGGGCTAGCAAATAATCTACTCCTAAATCACCAATCTTAGAAGCATCAAAACCCTTTGAATTTATCACTTTTCTCTTTGAAAAAGATACATACCTCACCTCGGCCTCTTCATTGAAGAATTTCTAGGTTTGAACCAACTCCCTCACCGGGCAATGACTCCTATCACATGCAAGTGACTTGCTAGCCTTGCTCTTATTGGTCATTGTTTAAAATTTGGGGGTTTGGTGGTTGGGTTAGGGATTTGCTTTTGGGAATTTAGGGTAATGGGAGAGGAGGAGTTTGAATTGTAGATTTTGGGGGTTTAGATCCATTATCCATTATATATGTATATATATTAAACCTATTTCCAAACTCAGAAATGGTTCTATCTTCTAATTACAAAGAACAGAGATAATTCTGATCTCAGAAAGCACCCAGACAGGGTTTCCGAGTTCGGAAACACTTTTAAATATGAAAAAAATGCATCAAAAGGGTTTTCAAAGGGTATTTACTGCCCATTTGAAAACCCCTTCCCCTTCCCATCACTTTTACAATTCCCCAAGCCCTCAACCCCCACATCTCAATTCTACCTCATTATCACACCAATATTTCATCTTCTTCAACTACAAGGTAGTGTTTCATCACGTCTTTCACAAAACCCTCCTTTTGTGCTATTTTCTAAACTCAATGTTTTCATATGGCTAGGGTTTGTGGGAGATTTCTTGTAAATAAAGCTACAAGGGAGTCACCATGATAATCTTTGACTGAGGAGAAGGTTAGTCATTGTTTAAAGTGAAAACATAGGGTTCACTTTATAGGGACCCAAAAACCAAGAGTTTCCAAGAAATATTTCAAATAATAATTACATATGTTAATCCCATTCAATTGATTATAATTTTAGTATATATTGTATGGCTTTTAAGTATTAGCTTTGTGTTAAGTAATCAAAACATGGCGGGTTTATTTGTGAAATGTATTATATATTTCATATTAGTAGGGTAAATGTATTCAATATTTTATTTTAATCTAAATTTTGTTTAGTAATGTTTCGGGATATGTAGCTACTTTTTTAATGGCTAAGTAAATTTATGGTTCATCTATTTGTTAGGGTAGCGTAAGGGGAAATGAAGTCCAGCAAAAGGACTCGTGATCAAGTATCACTAACATGAAATGAAAATCTATCAACAACAAATGACGGTATGGATGAGGATGAGGATGAGGATGAGGATAATGGATCTAAGGATGTAGGAATACCCCGAATTCATTGTAGAACCTTAGAACGTAGAATGGCTAGAAAAGAGTTAACGTCATTGGTTTTCAATAAGTCTAACATTTGTGTGTTGGCCCAATGCGCTAAATGGTCTAGTTGGGTAGCAAAGGTGGGTAGAACAAGGGTGAACATCAAATACGATACTTGGCATGAAGTCCCCAAAGATTACAAGGACACTTTAAGGATGGAACGTAAGGTAGAATTTAGTGAATTGTTATTTCCTCTAAAGTTGTCCTTGATTGACAATGTATCTATGTGATTGACCCCATGGAGTTCAAAATCTTCACAGAGGCCATTTGACATCGAATCACCGGACATGGAATATTCGAGATGGAAGGCTATGTTGATGATGTCCAAGAGTTGGCTTCAACATAAATACACACTGTCTAGGGACTGCATTTTTAGTGATAAGAGGGGTGATCGCCCGTGGCAAACTTACACTCACATTTAACCTGATAGTTGGGAGATCCACAAGAGGAGATAATTAGAGATTAATCAAAATGTTAGTAAACCTCAATTTATTTGAAATTATTAATTAGTTTAGATTAACATGTGTCTATAGTGATAATTTAAGTCTAATATCCTAACTTTGGGCACGGAAGAAGAAAAATGACAAATGGCGGGGAAGAATACAATTCCTCACCGATTGAGCCGCGGGGGTTATGCCAAGGCGGCATTGGACCTTGTGAAACAAAATTTTGAAGAAGATATACAAATTGCAATAGAGGGTGGGATGAAAAAATACAAGGCTAGGGCAACTGTGCAACCAATCAACACAGATAACATTGAGAAGCATGATCTATTCCTCAGGGGCCAACAAAACAAAGATGAAGAGTATGCCAATCTTGAAGAAAAATTTATTGCTGAAAGAAAATATATCATTTGACACATGCTTTTCTTAAACATGGATTATAATTACGTTCTACCTTTTACAGGAAAATTAAAGAATGATCAATTGCAAGGGAACTTCGTTCTAACTGATAAGCATGGCATCCTTTGCGAAGCAACCGAAAAACCTGACCACCCGGGTCGTGCTAGGGGGGTGGGATCGTTTGTGAGTCAACGGGAGGCTTTTGGTATTGTAAGGTCCTACGATCATTCTGAACCCTCAAGAGTCCACATCCTACAGAAAAAAAATCATTCTTCAAGACAAACAAATTGAGTAGCAAGACATCCTCATTCGTAGGTTGATCCAACATACCGGGCTTGTTCTTTTGGACAACTTAGATGATGTAGACACCCGATTGGACGCCACCATCTAGATGATCATATCACTCCCCTGGAGATATTGAGGTAAATCGAGAAACCATTGTGAGAACTCTAAGAATTGAGCAGCAATTGTTCAAACCAAATAACTTGCTGCATTACAAGCAATTGAAAAAAAATGTACACTTATTGTATTTGTTCGATATTTTGTTAAAAATTACATTAATTTGTATACTAACATATAGTTCTATAAGAATGTAGAAATCACGACCATGTGAGCTGTATATAGATAAAGACATAGATGACAAACCACTCCACGTAGCCAATGGAATTCTGCATGAATTGATGAAACACCATCACTACGTACCTATTGGTGAGGGTATTTCTAGGTTTTCGTTGGAGGAACCGTTGGTGATGGGGGCCCCATTTCCATGTGCCAAAGGAGAATACAAGAAGGTTAGTACTACACAAAAAATGTTCCTACTATGGTCACATTGACTTATTTATGCCGATCCTGTAACAGATCGACATTTGAAGGAAACACGGGAAGCATCACCAAAACCAGTGAAAAAAACACCAAGACCCATTAAACCACTACCTCAATTGATCCAAACAAGAACCATGAAGCTTAGGGGACCAAGTGAAAGAGCATAAGTCCTTCGACAATCACCACACTTAGTTTAGGTCCTGTTTAATTGGCTTCATTCTTAGGGAATGAATGTGTCTTTGGATACAAATGGGATATAAATGCAATGTGGAGTGATTTTGAAGATATGTAGATATGTGAGCATGTCAATCAAACAATCATGTCCATCTATGCCTTGTGAATTATTTCTATAAATTCTAGTTTATCTGCATATAATTAATTAAAACTTCGTAGGTACTAAAGCAAAATGAAATTTCATAGGTACCTATTCTTTACGCATAATCAAAACAAGAAATTGATTGGATACAAGTGCCCGGTGTCGATTCAAGAAATTGGTTGTATGAAACAAAAGAGGATTGGCTATATCTATAAGAGCCTAGGGTGGAAGGATAAGAAGCAATTCATTGCACAATACATAGAAATGTTATATATACATATATATACACATTGTTTGTTTTACTAAACGGTTACATAAACCACTCATTCCATGCATAATTTAAAATTTTGTATTTAGGGACCATTGGAGATTGATTTTGATTGTCCCCGGACAAAACTGGGTTTATTGCACGGATCTCCTGCCCTTCCAACCTCCAGATGCATTTGTCGAGATTTTGGAATTGGAAATGAAGAACGATAGCGACCACAATAGAAATCATTTTGAGGTGGTCAAAGTCAAGGTGGGCTATGATCATTGTTTATTCAGTTTATAGTACTTAATTAAATATTATAAGAATGTAATTAAGCAATTTGTTTTTGTTTTAACCAGTACAATAAACAAGCACGGACTTGGGAGTGCGGCTATTACATCATGCTGTATGTGGATGAGTACATTCAAGAGGTCAAAGAAGACTGCATCAAAATTGACAAGGTGTGCGTACAATTGTTTGTAGCAACTAATTAATAGAACTTCAATTTCTAGTATTTTATATTAACTAGGTAATGACATATTTTCATGAAGGAACCGAATCCCTACTCCAATGATGAAATCAACAGTTTGAGGAATTATTTGGCGAGACATCTCATACTAAATTGGTTTGGTTCTCTTGGGAATCCGAATAATGATAAATAATGAAGCTTAGAAGTATTGGAATAGATTCCTATTGTTTTCTATTCCTATCCATAGATTGTTGCTAGTCTAGCGCTATCTATATATTTTTGTCATCACACAAGATACTATCGTGTATTACGTTATATTAGCTGCTAAGGATTGAGGCCTCTTTTAGAGCCGGAGACATTTGATAAAAAAATTCAATTACCACATGACCAGATCGGGTTTCCAAACTCAGAAACTTCATTTCATTTTTACATAGTCACAATTACATTTTCCAATCTTGGAACTAATACCCACGAATATATTTCTGAGTTCCTACACAATATTTCATTAACACAAATTGTAGCAATGGTTGAACAGAATGTGGATGGAATGTACGCACGAGATTGGAAATATATAAGTCAATGACAAAGAGCCGATTACATAGTTTCCGAGTTTAGAAAGTATGTATTTCCAAACTTGGAAAACAGTTCCTTGGCACTTCGGTTGCACAAAGTTTCCAATAGCAAAAACATTTAAAGGTGGTTCCAGCCAGATTTGGAAGGCGGTTTTTTACCGCCTTTGTTGGCATTTTTAAAGGCGGTTTTGGAACTACCTTCTAATGACGTACGATGGATGGCAGGGCCAGAGAAGGCGCAATGAACATGTTTTTGTTGGTCCAATAGAACCACCTTTGATGCCTCCTTACACTGCTGGTTCATCATATTACTTCATACGTTTCAGTTGATTAAAAAAACACCTACATTTTCCCAACATATTGCATATAGCCAAATTTCAAATCTTGGGGAATTGTTCATCAGAATAATATGACGTTAATTCATGTGTTCATGAAGTTACATCCAGTGTTCATCATATTACTTCATACGTTTCAGTAAATTGAAAAACACCTAAATTTTCTCAATAAATTGCTTATGGCCAAATTCCAGACCTGGAAAAAAATTCAAAATATAAAAAACGTTACTTCATGTGTTCATGCATTTACTTCAAGCGTTTAACTGTATATATGCAATCAAAACCGAATTTGGATGTAAACTTGTTGAATTTTCAGATTGAACATATTTGTTGCTTTCTCCCTCATACAAAACTTCATTGCCTTGAATTGCTTCATTTTCCATAGTTTATAACACAACACCTTAGATCATAGGTTTCAATAATTAATTTCTTATAATTGAGATTTCAACCATAAAACTAAGATTTACAGCCGTAAATTACGGATTACCTCGATTATTTCACCTTCAAAGATCGTAGAATCTTTCAAATCTGCTCTCCTTTAATCATTCCATTGTAAAATTCACCAATCTTGAAGCTAAAATCCAATTTCTTTAGATTTGTGAAAGAATTTGTAGAATTTGAGTTCTGAACTCGATCGCAAATGTGAACAGCCGATCTGCAGAGCTTTCATCATCGATTACAGAGCTTTAATCCGGTGTTTGGTAGCTCTGATTCGGATTGAGTTTGAGGAGGAATGAAATTCCTTGATTTTTGGGAGGAAAGATAATCTGACCGTTATTTGGGAGGAGAGAGAAAAATGGGTTTGACCCTTTTTTTTATAACCCGGGTTTGGCCCATTTTCAGTCTATTTTACTATTTTGCAATCAGGTGCTGTTTTTAAGCCCGATTGTTATTAATTGTAGCCTGGTCCCTCATATCACCATCTGCTATGGTGAGACGTTCTCTAGGAGGTCATCGATGTGCCTCTCAAAGTTAATATTTATAAGCCCTAATGCTTCTTATCTACAATTAAGTAGATAGTGGCAAGTCGGGGTCGTCCACGAGAAGCGGGATCTTTCCAAGTGTTTAAACATATATAGGAGAAAGCATACTAGATAAAAGCATATATAGTTAATAAAAGCTTGTAAAATGGGGGGGGGGTTGGTTGGTTTTTGGTCCTAAACTATCAAATTGAAAGAAAACAATTAGAAAAGAAAGAAAACTATGCTAATCACGCAACAACAACTAAATAGAGATTAAAACAACAATTAACGGAGCCTTGGGGGTAATCAACTTCCACTTCCAAATTTCCTATAGCTCATTGATTCATTCACTCATTCAATTACATTTATTATCTATGGGGAATGCTATCACTTCCCATTTGAAGATCAACATTCATTCCTTCTTAATAATAGTTTGCAAAGACAAGCAACGACCATTTGCAAACGTCATTGGTGATCACCCTAGGAAAACAACACCATAGACATATTTCATCAATGACATTTCACCCAAAGGACCATAGGTTTGATAAAAACAAGCCTTCTACCAATGGCATAATCATTTAACCAAACAAAACATTTATTAGGTTAAACCTAGAACAAACCACATTCATGGTTCACTCTTTCTTTGCATGTATGGGATAAATATGAGAACAATCCACATTAACATACTCATCTAGCAAGAATCACCACACATTATACACAAGAAGTTCTAAATCCATGCTTTTTGATTTCATGTCAAATGAGCTAAGAAATTTGCAACTTTCCTAACACCCTAACAATTTAATCATACAAACATTTCATATACTCAAACAACCCATGGTTTAAATGATGAAAAAAACAACATTAATGGCATAACAAATGCTCTCCAAAAATGTTCATAAATGAGCAAAAATAGAATCTTACTACATAAGTTTGGAAGCTTCAATCACTTGCTCCCAAGAACTAGATTTAGCTATAAGAGTTCATACTAATTAATGCTAACAAACCAAACATAATACACGAGAATTCAAAGGTGAAAAATGGTGAAAACCTAGGGTTAGAATAGTACTGAAATGCGGGAAGAAGAAGTTCTGAATGAGAGGAAAGAGTGTGCTATTTATAGTACAAAAAGGATAAGGTTAGGTTCTGGCCACCCGTATGTTGCGACTCGTAATGGGCGCCAGTACTTAACCTTGTCTTCTTTTCTTCTTCTTGTGCTAAGCACTCATCTTCACAATGATTTCTCTCATTTTTCAAGTCTTCAACTCTTTGAAGAAAGTTTTCAAAGTCTTCAAAAGATGGTCTTCAATGGCCTCCGGTTTTCAAGTATTCAAATCTTCGAAGTAAGTCTTCAAAGTCTTTGAAAAGCAATCTTCAATGCCCTCTGGTCTTCAAGCCTCCATGTTCATGCAAAATCCACTTAGAAGAGGTAAAAGAGCGTAACGTTGCTCTTACCCCTCCTACGATAATTTCATGGTAAAACACATGCTCTTGATAATAAAAGAGCACAAAAGTGATCCCAAAAAGTACTAAATTATGCACATAAAATGGACACATCAAACCTCCCTACACTTAAACCTTACTTGCCCTCGAGTAAGAAAATATCCAAGCATACGAAGGAATTGATGTATCCACATCCTAATTATTATTCCTCCCAGTCAACACCTCACAAAACACTTAATATCACACATCCCAATGTTAAGGTCAAATGAGAAGTTTCCCACAACTTCCATTCCTAAATCTACCCAAACCATATCTCTAAAACATTTCAAAATTTTTCATTTACAATCCCAACTCCAATGGTACAAGGTGCAACTAAAAACATGATCCACTTTATACCAATATATCATCCTAAAAATGAAGTATATTATCGTTCATAAATTTCATAACTTACTTCGTTTTCCCTCCCCGCTAAATTTCCAATTCTTAAGAGGTCCTCAAGATGTTAAGCTATCCGATCCATCCATGTGGCCATCGCAACCTTATGACTCCAACGTCGGAAAATGAGTGAACACATAACATTTTTCTTTTTCTCCCTTTCTCTCATTTTGCCTAGGAGCCCTTTCGAGTTTTCATCCTAGCCACACTTCATGTTTCTTCAGCTTACATCTCAACTTTTCCACACATTTAGCCTCTCATTTTTGCTTAGGTTGCCCTTTCGTGTTTTCAACCTATCTGGGCCCCCAATGTTACCTAAGATGCCCTCTCGGGTTTTCAACTTAGCGGGATTGTTTTTATTCTTTTTTTTTCATGTTCTCCAATCCAAAAAGTAGCAAAGTGCTTTCCAAATGTTAAGGATAAGAAATTATCAAAGCTAACATCATCCAAGTATATCAAAAGAAAAGCATCCCAAAACAAAAGGGAAAAATATCCAAAACACAACAAAAGAATTATCCAAGAGTAGCGAGTCTAACAAAAATATCTCCAACCCAAACCGTGAAATTAGTAGATACCCCTTCCCACACTTAGAACACTACATTGCCCTCAATGTAGAAAAATAGGGCAAAAGTGTACATAGCGAAGTATGGAAATGGGTAAGGGTATGATGCTCACAAATCACCACCAAAATAATGTTGCTGGTAATGAGTTAGCCAATCCATGCTCCTTTGCCTCCTATCTCTCCACCTCCCTGCTCCCGGATCAGGGCCTGAGACACCGCTTGACTGGGACTGCATCTCATGGATGCGAGCTGATAGGTGATCAATCTCATCATCCATGTCGATTAAGCTCTAGGAGACAAACACGCTGTGCTCCAGTACCATGAAATCTTGGCGGAGGAATACCTCCTGCATGGTCTGCATCATATGCTCTTAGAAATCCTGTGATTTCTGGGAGTAGTGAGGTGGCACATAATCCTCCTGCATAGGTTCGGTCTCTGGTGGAGATTGCGAGGAGTTCTGCTGCTGTCGCTCAGAGAAGGGAAGGCTGCTATCATTGAGCTGGACAGAGGTTGGACTAAGGTCGTGGAGCTCATACTGGAAGTCCTCTCTACATGAGGAGTTAGGTGAGACTTCCAAGTCCGCTAGGGGTGTATCAAACTCCAACTTCGTCTTGTTGGGCTGAGGAAGTGCTATGAATGTGACCTTCCTAGAGCCATATAACCAATGGAATACCCCCGTGGCCCATGTGGCACTGAGCATCTCGAATCGGACCAACCTATCCGTAGTGATGAGGTAGGAGTGCGCCTCCCTAAGCGTGAAAAGTCAGCCGGTGGAACGAATCCTAGGTACTCCGCCAAGATGCATATCATACCTCCAACCATAATCATCCCCTTTAGCTTCTCTTCCACCTCTACAATCCTCTTCATCCATAGCAAAGCCCATAACCTGTATCCCAATCCCTCACTGGTCAAGTGACATAGGAAGTGAATGTCATTGTCTGGCACATTCGTCGGCTCCGCAGAGCAAAGTACTGTGCCAGCCAAAAGTTGATGCTCATAACAAAGTGCGGGATGGATGATGACACTGCTCTTGTCATGAGGAATCTTCGGCCTCATGTTGATGACAGTCCAGAATTATATGTTCTTCTCAATCGATCATTTCTAGGCATGTGGGTCCAACGTCGCCCATATCTCCTTAGTGTTCCATCCAAATGCTTCTTCAAACTACGAGACAGTCATCTGTCAAGATATATCATCCAAGTGGAAAGTGATGTACCTCTCCCATGGTTGATCATCTCTTATGCTACATATCTTGATCGTAGATATGAACTCCAGTGTATATCGCCGATAGGAGGGGGCACTGTTGCCCGTGAAACCTTCCAACCCCCCTTTGGCAAGGATGCGTCAGACTGGCTGAGTGAGCCCAAGAGCGTCCGATTTGGGCACGTCTACAAAGCTTGTTCCCTTGAGCTGACGACAAGCCAGGGCCTCACATCTTTCCGTATAGGACCTGGTGATCCGGGTCAATCCCATGTATCTATCAGGAGGTTGAGGTATAAGGCTTAACTCAGGAGCCGGCGGTGGAGGTGGAGGTGGAGCAGTGGTGCGCCCACCTCGTGGAGGAGCCATAGGTCTCTTGGTAGGGGTCATATCTAAAAACTACAACAAATAAGTCAAACGCATAGGAATATACATACATGCAATATCACAAAATCATACTCAAGCTTAAAGTAGTTTGGCCAATCATCACAAACTAAAACAAATCAAACAATTAGTTCATGTCCTAATCACAATTGCACACACAATCCATGTTATATCCAACATACCCATATTCTCAAGTTTATTAAGTTCTCACATACTTGAATATTTAATATGATATATCCCATATTCACAGTCATGCCTAACTAGTTAGGCCATCATTATTATATTTATAACATCAACATTTAAAGTTCTATGGCCAAACTATCCTAAGCATAATAACAGTGCATCCAAATATCAACCATGTCTAATCAAGGGCCAACATGCCTTATATCTAGTATAAACCACAATCAATTCTCAACCGAGGCCACATTAATAACACATTGCAAGCACAACGCCAACACAAGCAATTCAACACACTCAAAGTTAGAAGAAAGTTATCCCACATCCAACCAAACCATAGGCACCATCTATTCACATAATCTCCATCAACTAGAATCTCAAGCACAATATATTCCCAAAAATCAATAAAGTTCCAACAATCTAATTCCCTAAGGCATCACACATGATCCACATAATATCCAATAAATAGATTATTTAGCATAATCACAATTGAAGTTTAATAAAGTGAAGAAATGTACCACTTAGATGCTTAGGAAGATGAAAGAAGAAAGGCCACAACCAATTTGAACTCAAATTTCCAAAAATCACAAAACCCTAAATTTCTAGGGTTTTGTGTTCTTCAACCAATTTGGGTGATTTATGAGAAGAGATTGGGAAAATGGAATAGGGAGGTTTGATGAGTGGTGGCTGTAGGGTGTTGTCTAGAGTATAGCGGTGGTGAGGTGGTGGCTAGAAGGTGGTGGCGCGGCTAGAATGGTGAAGAAGATGAAGGGAAAAAATGGATTGGTTCGCCCAACATCTATTTCAGCTCGCTTATAAAACCGCTCTACACGCCCTTTGTGACTTGCGATGTGTTCTTTGTGACTCGTGACGGGTAGGTTAAAAGTTATCTCAGGTCAACTCTATCATCGTGACTCGTAACCACTTCATCGCGACTCATGATGGTCCACCGTGACTCGCAATGAGGCTGTCGCGAGTCACGAAAGGTGGAGCCTAAGAGCTCCAATTTTCAGCAAAAGTTATGACTTAGTCGCGACTGGCGACCCATTCATTATGACTCGCTATGGTCCATCACGACTCGCAATGGGACTATCGTGAGTCGCCAAAAGTGGAGCCTGAGAGCTCCTAGTTTCAGCAAAAAAATTGATTTCGTCGTGAGTCGCGATGGGATTCATCACGATTCGTGATGGTCCGTAGCAACTCGCGGCCAGGCCATCGCAGCTCGCGAAAAGTGGAGGCTGAGGGTTCAAAATTTTTGAAAATTTTCTGAGTTCGTCACAACTCGCGACGAGGTGGTCGCGCCTCACGACGGGCTACCCACCTGATACTTAGAAATTATTTTTCTGATTTCACCTCTTGTCCAAGTTTTTCCTTGACTCAAAGAATTTCTCCCTTCAAAAGTCCAATGCCTTGGGTTCAAATTGCTAAAAAATCATGGAAAAAACCGTGAAAAGCACAAAGCGAAATAATGAAACTAATGCCAAAAACTCAAAATCAAGTAACATCAACAGAAAGTCACGAATGAAGATTTAGATGATCAAAACCAAGTATTTTAAATATCGTTGGCATGGCTCACTCCCTTTTATTAGAGCTTAAACACAAACCGGATCAAGGAGATCAACATTCTCTCCTTTCTCCAGCACAAAATTCTCGTGGTAAGGCTTCAAACGTTGTCCATTAACTTTGAATGTATTGGACTTAGCTCGATCAAGGATCTCCACTGCACCATACGGGAATACCTTTACCACCTCAAAAGGACCAATCCATTGGGACTTCAACTTACCAGGAAATAGGCGAAGGCGGGATTTGAATAGGAGGAATTTTTTACCGACGTTAAATTCCTTCCTAATGATCATCTTGTCGTGCCAGACCTTTGTCTTCTCCTTATAGATTTTGGCATTCTCATAGGACTCCCTCCGGATCTCATCTAGTTTGTCTAATTGCAGCTTCCTATGCAAGCCAGCCCATCTATATCAAGGTTGAATTCTTTGACTGCCTAGTAAGCCTTATGTTGAATTTCCACCGATAGGTGACAAGGCTTACCAAACACTAATCGGTATGGTGACATACCAATTGGTGTCTTGTAAGCCATCCTATACGCCCACAAGGCATCATTCAACCAAGAACTCCAATCTTTCCGGTTAGGGTTAACTATTTTTTGAAGGATGAACTTGATTTCCCGATTGAAAACTTCAACTTGCCCATTGGATTGTGGGTGATAGGCAATGGATTTCTTGTGAGTGACGCCATATTTCTTCAAGAGTGCCTCTATGGTCCGATTTTAAAAATGGGTGCCACGGTCGCTAATCAAGGCTTAGGGTACCCCAAACCTAGAGAAGATGTTATCTTTCAGGAATTCTGCAACCACTTTATAATCGTCAGTCCTAGTGGGTTTTGCTTCAACCCACTTCAACACATAATCAACAGCAAGAAGAATATATGTAAATCCATAATAACTAGGGAAAGGTCCCATAAAGTCAATACCCCAAACATCAAAGATTTCACAGTATAGCATAGCTCTTTGGGGCATCTCATTTCTAGATGAGATATTTCCTATTCTGTGGAACTTGTCACAAGCCTTACAAAATATGTATGCATTCTTATTCAAGGTAGGCCAATAAAAACCACTTTTCAAGACTTTCATAGCGGTTAGTTTAGCTCCAAAATGACCGAGCATGTATAAGAATGACAAAAAGTGAGAATTGAATGCACTTCATCATCGGGGATGCATCTTCTAACAACTTGATCTACACAATGTTTCCATAAAAAGGGGTCATCCCACACATAATATTCAGCATCGGTTTTTAACTTATTTTTCTGGGCCTTAGAAAAGTGAGGAGGAAATTTACTGGAGACAAGAAAGTTTACAGTGTCGGCGTACCACAGTTAGAGGTCCCTGATTGCGAACAGTTGTTCATCGAGGAACTCCTTCTATAGTTGCTCCTTCATTGGTAAATTTACCTCACTATCTTGGCATGGTGGCAACTGGCTTAGATTATCAGCCACGAGGTTCTCCGTGCCCTTCTTGTCTCGCACCTCCAACTCAAATTCGCTCAGAAGCAGGATCCACCTGATCGATCTTAGCTTGGCCTCTTTCTTCGTCATCAAGTGATAAAGTGCTGCATGGTTAGTATACACAATAACCTTTGTACAAAGCAAGTAAGATTAAAAGTTTTCCAAAGAAAATACCACTGCTAGCAACTCTTTTTCTGTGGTGGAGTAGTTTCTTTGGGCCTCATATTGAGAGAAATGGATGCATAGCAGATGGCGTGAGGCACTCTCCCCACCTTTTGACCAAGTACCACTCCAACGACATAATCACTAGCATCACAAATGATCTCAAAGGGCAAAGACCAATCAGGGGGTTGTATTATAAGGCCCGAGACTTACCTTCCTTTCAATGTATTGAAGGCCCTTTATAACCCCCATCTATCACAAATTCCACCTCCTTTTGAAACAACTTGTACAAAGGAGATGCTATCTTTGATAATTCCTTGATGAACCGGCGGTAAAATCATGCATGGCCAAGAAAAGAGTGCACTTCGTGCACATTAGTAGGATACAAAAAATTTTGAATTATGTCTATCTTTGCTTTGTCAACCTCAATGCCTTTAGAGGAGACAACATGGCCTAAGAAAATTCCTTGCTCTACCATAAAATGACACTTCTCATAATTTAACACAAGATTAGTATCAATGCAATGTTTAAGGACTTGTGCCAAATTTGCGAAACAGTTTTCAAAAGAATTACCATGAATGGTGAAATTATCCATGAATACCCAACAAAGTTTTCAAAAATTTTTGAGAAAAAGCTTACCATACACCTTTGGAAAGTTGCGGGGGTGTTACATAACCCAAAAAGTATATGCCGATAGGCAAATGTACCAAAGGGGCAAGTGAAAGTAGTCTTTTCTTGGTCTTCCAGGGCAATAGCTACTTGAAAATACCCCGAGTACCCATCCAAAAACAAATATAAAGGGTGGATTGCTAACCTCTCGAGCATATAATCAATGAATGGCAATGGGATGTGATCCTTCCGAGTTTCCGCATTTAGACTCAGGTAATCAATGCAAATGCGCCACCCGTTTTGAACTCGAGTGGGAACGATTTCACCCTTGTCATTTTCAACCACCATCACCCCACTCTGCTTAGGTACCACTTGAGTTAGACTCACCCACTTGCTATCCGCGATTGGATAGATCATGCCCGCTTGGAGCAACTTGAGGATTTCCGCCTTGACCACCTTTATCATAGGCGGGTTTAAATGGCGTTGGGGTTGTCAAAGGGTTCTCGTATCTCCCTCCAACAAAATTCTATGCATCCAAGTGGATGGACTTATGCATTTGATGTCGGCAATAGTCCATCCAATTGCTTTCTTATTCTCCCGTAACACCACCATCAACTTTTCTTCTTGTTCTTTGGTTGGTTTGCTTGAAATGATAACTGGAAGCATCTCCCCTTTCCCAAGAAATGGATACTTGAGGTCACTTGGAAAAGGTTTCAGTTCAATCACACGAGCTTTCACAAGTGACGGAAGGAATTCCGGTTCTTCGGGTTCCTCTAAGACTAGAGGGGTATGACTTGGTACCACTTCCTCAAGAATTCTTAACTCCTCAATGATTTACTTCAAGTTAGTACTCATGTAATATACAAGACATGCATTTTGAACTTCTTTTTCCAAAGCAACTAACAAGGAATCATCACGACTTAATTCAAAATCATCTTGCACAACATTGCCAACAATATCAATAGCATGGCAAGAGTACTCTTCAAGAGGATACTTCATAGAGTCATTTATGTTAAACTCTACTTTAATCCCATCAAATTCCATGGTGAGGGTACCATTATGCACAACGTATTGGTCCTAGAGGTCTTCAAAAATGGCCTTCCCAACAAAATTGGGGTAGCATGTTTATCATGCTCCATGTCTAGGACATAAAAATCCACGGGGAATATTAAGGAATACATTATAACCAACACATCCTCAACAATACCCTTAGGGTATGCACTAGAACGATTGGCTAGTTGGATCACCACACCAGTTTTGTGCAAAGTACCAAGATTGAGACTTTCCTACAAAGAGTAATGAATCACATTAAATGATGCACCTAATTCAAGCATTGGTTTTTCAAAATGTGTATTCCCTATCATGTAAGGGATAGTAAACATTCCGGGATCGCTACATTTAGGGGGTAACTCTCTTTGGAACAAAGCGGAGACATGTTCACTTTTCCCGTTTTTAAGCTTGTTCTTTGTTTCCTATTTACCACACATAATTCCTTCAAAAAAATTTCATATCTAGGAATTTGTTCAATAGCATTCAAAAGAGGGACACTTACCTCACACATACGAAAGACTTTGTAGATGTCTTTGTTGGACTCCTTCCTACGCTTATCCTTTAGAGCTTCCGGGAACGGTGGTTCCGGCATATATGTGGGAATTTCCACCACTCTTGCCTTCTTGTGAAGAGGGGATGAAGGTTCAAGAATGGAGGTTGATTTCTCAATGGTGATCTCCTCTTACTTCTCCTTTCCCTTCCTTGCTTGCTCCTTGGCCACATCCTCGTTCTCTTCCTCAACTTCTTTCTCAAACATTTCAAGCCTTCTAGGCTTGCCTTCAACAACTTCACCAACCAGGGGAGAGCTAATCTCTTTACCACTCCTGATAGTGATAGCACTAGCATTTTGGCTGGGATTTATCTTTGGTTGGGAGGGAAGTTTTCCTTTTTCCCGGGCCTCCATCTGATTCACCACTTGAGCTATTTGGTTCACTTGAGTTTCCATGTTTTTCATACTCGCCTTGGCTTCATCTTGGATTTTTTTTCCTTTTTCTTTGCACATGCTCAATCAGTGAATGGCTTGCATCACCTCGTCTTTTGTTAACTCCGAACTCTCCCCTTAGTCCCGGGGTTTGTCTTGGAGCCTTTGAAACTGTTGAGGTGGCCAATATTTTTGTTGAGGAGGCCAATACGGTTGAGGGTTTTGACTTCCTTGAGGGTTCCCATACCGGAGGTTTTGGGTTATCATGATTACCCGAATAGTACGGCCGGTTTTGGTAGCCTTGGCACCTTTATTCCTTTGATATCCTTGCACACCTTGGTAGTTTTGGTTGCCTTGGTAGCCTTGGTTGCCTTGATATCCCATGACACTCACCTCCTCAACATAGTCCTTTTGCAAAGTAGGGCAAGTATCTGTAGGATTCGCCAAGTAAAATATTTTGCACGATTTGACATCCAGCGCATTTTTGGGATTTGTCGTCAATGATTTCACCATAGAGGCAAGAGATGATACTTGGTCATCGAGCTTTCCACTATTACAGAGGTCACTTGCAGGCATTGGATTTCTTCTCCTCAAATCGGCCCTTGAGCTAAAGTTTCTCGACTCCTCCGCTAACTCCTCGTACAATTGCATAGCCTTGGATGAAGTCTTGTTTCCAAAGGTACCACCACAAGAAATTCTCACTAATCTTTGATCCTCATCAAAAAGACCATTGTAGAAGTAATATACCAAATACCCCTCTGAATAACCATGGTAAGACAACTTGCGAGAAGCATTTTGAACCTCTCCTAATAGCCGAAGAGAGATTCTTTGTACCATTGGAGGATGTTACGTATGTTCTTATTCAAGGCGGCGGATTTCGAGGCTGGGAAGTATTCGGCTAGAAACTTTGTCTTCATGTCAAGCCAACTCCTAATGATCTTGGGTGGTAGGTAGTGGAGCCAATCTCTTGCACCGTCCCTTAGTGTGAACGAGAATGCCTTCAACTTATAAAAATCATCATCTACTCCATGGGGGACCGTACCACCACACAAAAAGTGGAACTCGGTGAGATGCTAGTTTGCATTCTCCCCTTGCCTACAAAGGAAGATAGGTAGTATGTTTATGAATCTAGTCTTTAGCTCGAAGTGCCCATTTGGTCCAACCAAGGGATACTCAATGCACATCGGTTGTTGATCGAGGTTAGGGGCCATAATGTCTCTTAACAATGCTTGCCCTAAAGGAATCTCCCTTCTGTGGAGTGGAAGAGCTCTCCCTTGAAGAAGAGGACATGGAGGTCCACCTCCCGAATGCTCACCGTCATGATCTTGTTGATGCTCCATAGAAGTAGAGGTATCTATAAAATGGTCACTAGGAGGGGTGTCATTCACACTTTTCAAAGAAATCCTCCTAGCTGTCTCAAATTCAACTCTTACTCGGGGTCATGGTGTAGGGGTTCTTGTGAAGAGGACCGCGCACGAACCATACACCAAGAACTCGAACAATACGTCTCCAAGCCAAGCAAAAATGGTAAGTCAACTAAGAAATCAAAACAAAAACAAACTAACAAATATTTACAACTAGCTCATAATATGCCCAAACACTTAGAAATAAATGCCCCCTCCCCAGCAACGGCACCAAAATTTGGGAGGTCATCGCCGTACCTCTCAAAGTTAATATTTATAAGCCCTAATGCTTCCTATCTACATACTAGATAAAAGCATATATAGTTACATATAAAAGCATATAAAATGGTAGGGGGGGAGGGTGGGTTTGGTTGGTTTTTGGTCCTAAATTATCAAATTGAAAGACAACAATTTGCAAAGCAAGAGAACTATGCTAATCATGTAACAGCTAAATAGATGATTAAAACAACAATTAACGGAACCCTGGGGGCAATCGACTTCCACATCCAAACTTCCTATAGCACATTGATTCATTCACTCATTCAATTACATTTATTATCTATGGGGAATGCTATCACTTCCTATTTGAAGATCAACACTTATTCCTTCTTAATAGTAGTTTACAAAGACAAGCAACGACCATTTTCAAACCTCATTGGTGATCACCCTAGGCAAACAACACCATAGACATAT
Organism: Rubia yunnanensis; assembly: GCA_037428765.1. NCBI lineage: Eukaryota > Viridiplantae > Streptophyta > Magnoliopsida > Gentianales > Rubiaceae > Rubia > Rubia yunnanensis. The sequence goes on from CM075065.1 coordinate 79,208,208, forward strand.
TTCATCAATGGAATTTCACCCAAAGGACCATAGGTTTGATAAATATAAGCCTTCTACCAAAGACATAGTCATTTAACCAAACAAAGCATTTATTAGGTTAAACTTAGAACAAATAACATTCAAGGTTCAACCTTTCTTTGCATCTATATGATAAATATGAGAAAAAACCACATTAACATACTCATCTAGCAAGAATTACCACACATTATACATAAGAAGTTCTAAATCCATGCTTTTGGATTTCATGTCAAATGAGCTAAGAAATTTGCAACTTTCCTAACACTCTAACACTTCAATCATACAAAAATTTAATATATTCAAACAACCCATGGTATAAATGAGACAAAATACAACATTAATGGCATAATAAATGCTCTCCAAAAAATGTTCATAAATGAGCAAATATTGAATCTTACTACATAAGTTTGAAAGCTTCATTCAATTGCTCCCAAGAACTAGATTTAGCTACAAGAGTTCATACTAATTAACACTAACAAACCAAACACAATAAAAGAAAATTCAAAGGCTAAAAATGGTGAAAAACTAGGGTTAGAATAGTACCAGAATGCAGGAAGAAGAAGTTCTGAATGAGAGGAAAGAGAGTGCTATTTATAGTACAAAAAGGATAAGGTTAGTTTCTGGCCACCTATGCGTCGCGACTCACGACGGGTGCCAGAACATAACCTTGTCTTCTTCTCTTCTTCTAGTGGTAAGCACTCATCTTCGCAATGGTTTCTCTCATTTTTCAAGTCTTCAACTCTTTGAATAAAATTTTCAAAGTCTTCAAAAGATGGTCTTCAACGGCCTCCGATTTCAAGTCTTCAAATCTTCGAAGCAAGTCTTCAAAGTCTTCGAAAAGCGATCTTCAATGGCCTCTGGTATTCAAGCCTCCATGTTCTTCCTTTGTCACACAAAATCTACTTAGAAGAGGTAAAAGAGCGTAAAGTTTCTCTTACCCCTCCTAAGAGAATTTCAAGGTAAAACAAAAGCTTTTGATAATAAATGAGCACAAAAGTGATCCCAAAATGTACTAAATTATGCACATAAAATGGACACATCAGTCTCACAATAAGTTTTCTCATAAAATATAGGCAGTGCCTAGACATCGTAATCCAATGACCTCATATGTCCATGGATGCTTTCCGGTGAGCTTGTACTTCTTGGTGACACTGTCCGAGACTTTTATTTTTCTAAATTTTAGCCAGAAATTTTTGGCCGGCAAAGATTGTTCATGCAAAAATCTTACTTTCACTTATAATTTCGACAAATCTAAAAGTGTTGGAACATCAAATCAAACAAATCATATATCTAGAAAAACTAGCATACAAAACAAATAAGTGAAGCTACTCAGATCATTGTGTGTGTGGATATTCTTCTACTTAATTATGATTTACCTCTATTTAAGATGAAAGGGGCTCATGGCGACTGCACTTTGGTAACGGCGGTAAAGGCAGTGGGGAGGGAGTGTTGTTTCTTTTGGGTTGCAGTTGACGGTGGGATGATGGTGTCGGTGGCAGCAAGTGAATATAATGGTTCTGGTAAGAGATCTGGTGGCATGGGGATGTTGTTTCTTTTGGAAAGGGGGGTGGGGTACTGTGTTGGATTGATGGGTCAATTGGAGAGGTGAGTAATTTTGATGAATTGAGGAGAATAGGAATAAAAAAGAAATGAAGGGTAACATTCAAAATAATTTAGGGATGCATGAAGTAAAATTGGAGCTGTACACAGCACTTCTGCTATATTAAAGGAAATTTTAAAAGGCTGTTCCATCGAAAGCGTCTTTAATTGAGGCTCGAAAGCTTCTTCAGATACTGATTTTATATAGTATAGATGCACATATAAATAGGTTAACTTTTGGAGACAACATTGTTGCCTCAAGTCTAGTGACCTTGACAAGCTCATGTACATTCTGTTTCTTTTGATATAGGGCATGGGGAACCCAATACATAACTCCCCCACCTTAGGGTGTTTTTATTTAAAAAAAAAAAGGCTCGAAAGCATTTTTGAGTTCAGAACTCCCCCTAGGGTCACCTTTATCAGTTTGAAGGAACTTCGAAATCAATTAAAAGTGGTTCCACCTTTAATTAGGGTTCGAAAGCACTTCCGACTTTAGAAGTGCTATCCCAAGTAACTCTTTTATTTTAAAGGCATTTCTAGTTGTAGCACCGCCTTTAATGAGCCATCTTTTTGGCCCAATCCCTTTTTTTTCTATTTCATTTTTTCTCCTCCTTTCCTACAAAGGGTTTTCTCCCTCCCTCTCTTTTCTCTCCAGCCCACCTCACTTCTCTCTTTTCTCCAACCCGCTTCCCTTTACCATCCTCCGTCCACCATCTGCCCACCATTAACCATACGCCCACCCTCACACCTCCACCACCCTCAGACTTCCCTCCGCCAGCCTAAATCCCTCCGTCGCTCCCATTCCCACCGATGATCCAGTCATTTCCGATGCCTCAACCTTCACGCCTCCACTACCCTCAACCTTGCCTCAGTCGGTGACAGTTCCCTCTGCCACCCCGATTCCATCCACTGCTCTGGTCCCTCACACTACCATCGTTAAAATTCTAGTCCCTCTATCATGGAAGCTCACCTCCACCACTTGTGTCCATCTATTGCTTGATTAGGTGTATTGTTGTTTGTTGTTTATCAATCAAAGTTTGTTGGTTTTTGTTGCTCTAGATCTATGTTGCTTCGCAGCCGAAAACCTCAGGTTTTCTGTCCTATTTTTTTGGAAGACATAAATAGGTTCTGATATGCTTCATTTTGCGTGTGGTAATGGTTGCATCCAGCGTATTTTTTAGCATTTTTTGTTGGGCGTATTCTAGTATTGATTGAGTTTACGTGACAAAGGGTTTAGATAGCCATGCTCAATTAGTACTAATGAATATCTTGTATCCACGAGCTCCTAGATCTTCCATTTGATCATCTTTAGTGGGTTGCTCGTGGGTACTTTTTGGTTACATTCTATGTGAAGGTCAGTCGTAAGGGTGGTAGAAGATATTCAAGGTCGTTCGATAGGACGGTAGAAGAGATCCAAGGTCATTCACATCTGGAATTGTAGTAGAAGGCCACGAACATCAATGTGTGGTAGAAGGAGATTGGAGTCAAAGATAGGCGACAAAGGAGATCAAAGTGGCCAATGAAGAAACGGGGAATCGTGGTCCGATGAGTTATACCAAAGTCTTAGAACGATCCAAGAATAATTAACCTTCAAAGCTAATTCCATTAGATTTTGTTTCTTGAGCACTACAAAATCGACTACTAAACCTCAAAAATTGGACTAACATTTCACCCATAGCAAAGGAAACAAGTTCAGATGGCCAAGGTACCATGGGTCGGCGTGGGCGATTAATTTCCCAGCACCAACGGCCTGATCCAGAGGAGATGCCTCATGCCAACAGTTCTAGCATGAGGAAATGGAGCGACCTATGCCAATCTCACGGCACACGCAGCACGACTTTGAGGATTTGCTAAAAAATGGCTAAGTATTGGCAGACTGTCCCATTTACGATGGCCCGTGCTATTCCAAGTTCAAGATATCAAGACCGTCCTATGGCCCATGCCAAAGTTTGCACTCCATGCCAAACCTCTGAGTGGAACGAGCATCCAGACAGCGACCCAATCCAAAGCACGCGCCTCACACCAAACTTATGAACAAATCATATGGCCCGTGCCATATCCCACGGTTCCCACCAGAGCCTTGTGCCACGGCCCATGCCTGATCAAGCGCCTCACGCCAGATGAAGAACTATGGTCTGCGCACTATCATGCATCCCGCCATATATACTTGGCATGGACCGCACCATCCGTGACGACACGCGCCAGGCAGCGGTTGAACTAGGGTTTTACCATTTTGGCCTATTTTTAGGCTCGATCCCTTTTTCTATATATATAACCTTAGTCTACTAAGTTAAACATGTAAAAAGTACATTATATCATTTGGAGAACACTTTTAGATAGAGAAACACTATCTCTCCTTTCTTTTCTTATCTTTTCTTTTGTGTTCATCCTAGATGTTGAATTCAAATTCCTATTTAAATTCCATATCTATGGAGTAGTTTCCATAGCTTGGGGGTGATTTTAGCGCATGTTTAACTTTATGTTTTGTGAGATTCATTAGATTCATCCTATTACTTGTGTTCATTATATTAGTATGATTGTTCTTGAATGTTCTAAATGCATGAATATTGCACCAAACTGGCACACACTTTGGGTTGTATTCATGAATGATGCACTTATTTATGCTCCATTGGGAAGAGAAACCTAGATGTTAGAATGGGTAAGGAAGTACGTTGCGTCTGCGTAAGTGTGTGCACGGGAGACCCAAATATTGCTCTGACTTATTTTCCATAACACAAGTCTTACCTGATTACGTAAAATTTTCCAATAGGTTGTGGGTAGAGATAGTGAAAAATTAGCAATATATGGGTTTTAAGAGGCCTTAGTATCATAGATATGGTGCCAACGACCCTTGGGCATAGTTGATAGGACCCCAGGGGAAGTTGTGCATTCGTGGTAGAAGCATGGGACGTAATTTCACAGGGGAGAAACATACCAACAATAGTGGTCGGACCTTGTACTCCCCTAATTACAATCGGGGCATCGATGAAGGGTTATGAGCACACCTGACGTGACAAGTACGGGGGAGTGTATGCCATCGGTCACACCATGTGTTGTGAACACTCTAATAGGTTGTTTAGTAATTCTTACATGTGAATGAATTGAGGATCGAAACATTAGGTTAATCATGTTACAAAATGAATCCCCGAGTGCTTAGCTTATTTAGATTACTTGCAATTTTATTTTATGTTTTTTAGTTTTTAATATGAAAATCCAAAAAAAAAACCCTTTTGTGTTTGCATTTACCTTTCACTCGTACGGATTGAAGACCTATACGAGTTTGTGTTTTTAGTTAATACTTGAGCCCTAGCATATCTGTGGACAAACCCAGGGCTTACCACTAACTACCCTCTAGGTAGCATAGAAGTGAGAATGGGTGCAGAATATAAATTTTATCTTTGACCTTCCCATGGGACAAGCCTCTGCTCGGGTTAATTAGCTATAATTAATGACCATGGGTGGAGGCGGGTTAAATTTTGGCACCACTGCCAGGGATGCTATTCAGCTCAAGTATTAATTTTCACAACGTATTAGCAGAGTAGATAGTATTGCTTTTATCTGTTTCTTGTTTTATTTGCATAATGTTTGCAAAAGAAAATTTTTGAAAAAATACCAAAAAGAGATATTTCTTAATATTGAGACTTTGTATGCATTATCTTGAGTGAATGATTTATCTGGTGATATTATTCTTGTTGGGCATGTTTCTTTTAATTTGAACGAGGATACTTCACCTCGATATCTCATGTCTAAAGTGCAGTGGGGAAAGAAGCGGGCTAAGGAATTAACAACTCCTAAGCACATTCTAACCCCCAAAATCAACAAGAATATATCCACACTTGAGAAGAATGGGTTTACTTGGTTCATCATTTCAAAGGTAAAACCTAAACCTTGAATGATGTGGCAACCCACCCATCATGATGTGGTCATTGGTGGTGTCAAAGATGGTTATTCCGGAAACCCACCAAGTCACTCTCCTTAGTCTTTGGAATTGAGGGAAAAATAAGTCATGAAGACAACAATAAAGAAACGTTGCTTTCATTTCAAGTAGAAGTTTTCTTTCAAATGATTTTGATTTTGGGAATGAGTTTGATCTTTGGTGGAAATGTTTTAAGAAATTTTAGTCATAAATTATTTGTGTGAAAAAGTACTACTCTAGTTTTTGGTTGTTTTTGGGTGTAGGCACAAGAGAAAATTCATTGGAGAAGGAAGGTTGGTGATCCATGCCAAAAGCTTGACGAGGAAGGAAGGTTATGCCTCGTGTGCCGAGAAAGATTGGTGAGTCTAGTGTGCGCTCCTATATGGGCTTGAATACTCTGACTAGGGCCCATAAGGAGAGGTGGGGGTGGCTCATAGGATGCAAAATTTTGGAGACAAAGTTTGTAGACAAAGAGATCCTCAAGGGTCTCAAACTCTACAAGCATGTCTGATTGTTTCTTGGTAGGGTTGTTATGGGGAAGTTTACCAACCTATCCGCCCCACCTACACTAGATATGCATTGGAATTTTTGGCCACTGTCAAGAAGTTTCAGGATGAGCAGGGAAGGCAATGTATTGGATTTCATTTGGGTGATGAACCCCGCACCTTGACTTATAAGGAGTTGGGGAAAATCTTCAAATTGAAGGAGCATAGGAAGATGTCAAGATTTAGGGATTCAAACACATGTGATTTGTTCACATTCTTGATTGCTATTACCAGGTGTTTGAGGGATAAGATAAGCGGGAACAGTGACATAGTGCACCTAGCACTCAGATATATGGCTAGACTATTGACCGTGATTGTCAATTGCCATGGGGAGACCACCACCTCCACTGACAAGGATTTTGCGATACTTCTATGGTCTGTATGCATGGGGAAGATTTTCCCCAACTTGGTAGAGGAGTTTGTCACTGGGAGCATAGATCTCACCATCTCAAGAGCATGCACTGGAAATATCTCAATGGGAGGAATGATTAGTTTTCTGATGTGGCACTTTAACCTTCCAGAGAGTGAAGACATGAGGGCCAACCTTGGCACAATCTTTACCCTTACTTTCCCGGTCATGACAGAGGCGAGGCTGATAAAGATAGAGAATGATATCTTCTTCTGGTTGTACAAAGGGGAGAGATTCATGAGGCTACCCAAGAACGAGAAGACCAAGTTGAACAAGTCCTCCAAGTTGGCGAATCTCATCATTTAGCCCAATGGAGGGTTAGAGGCCATCTTAGGGGAGCACAATTTGGGAAGCGAGGATTATGAGGAGTCTGAGGAGGAGCAGGAGCAACATGGTTAGCAGGTTCCCATTGGTGTGATCATAGCAGCCTCCTCAACTTCACGCTATGCCACCACCTATGGGGCACCCTTTAGCTCCACCACCACCTTTTTAGGAGGTATTAGGAAGACCACCCCCTTTTATAGGGCCGGTTAGCATGCATGAGAGTTCTTACCATTCTACAGGGTATGTTGCCAGAAGTGCAAATAGACATAGCATTTCATCTCATTATCGGGACTTCTCAGAGTTTAGCTGGCACAAGTCTCCTCCACCCTCTGAGCCTCACATGCATAGTGTTTCCATTCATTGTTATTAGGGAGCTCACCCATGGCAGCATCCACAGTACATCACATTTAGAGAGCTCGAGTTGTCGGGATATCAGTCTGCTTTTTTTACCCTATGTGGATCGAGCCACCTCAGCAGCCCCAGCCAGACTGGACACAATCTTTGGAGTACTCCATCTTTGGGGTGAGGCAGGATCTAGCCATCACCAGATCTCGGGTGGATAACCATCACTGGGATACGATTGACAGATTTGACAAAGTTGATGACCAATTGTAGTATCTCACTGAGGGTATGTGAGCTCTCCATGAGGGACTTATGGATATCGGTGATAGGTTGAAGAGTGTAGGCATAGGGGAGCACTATATAGATCCTCCGCATGGGCAGGGACATGGAGCTAGACGTCACATGAGGGATTGATTTTTCTCACGATTCCAAACTTTCTTTCACCTTAGTTCCTTACTTTGGAAACAATGCAAGAAACTAAGTGTGGGGAGGGGTTGGAACATCTACTATTGTGGTGTTCCTTTGCTAGTATTTCCTTTAACCTATGTTCTGATGCTTTGGATTTGAGGATGACTATGTTTTCCGTGTTCTTGTTTTATTTTCCACATTGAACTCTTTGTTGGTTTTGGTGCGAGGGCTCCTTTTGTAGTGTTTTGGGATGTTTTTGGAAGCTATTGGTGGTGTAGTTTTATGTGTGATCCTATATTTTGTAGCATGAAGCCCACTTTGGGGGAAATTTTGTGCTACACCAAAAAATTGGAAAACTTGAAAAATGAAAAAAAATACAAAAACCTAGACAAGTCAAAATACCCAAAAAGGAAACTTGGGTAACATTAGGAAAAGCCCGAATAGGTCGAAAGACATAGATAAAAATGAGAGGCTAGGCCCGACTAAGCTTATGAGCCTAGGAGAAAATGAGAGGCCATGTGGAAAAAGGTGAGAAGTGAGTACCCTTTGTGTGTTAAAGCGAGGATGAAAACCCGAAAGGGCTCCTATGCAAAATGAGAGAAATTGATCGAAAATAAAAACTAGGTTCACGATACATTTGACTCCTTGGTTGTAACTAGGTCGAGAATCACAAAATATGCCTATGTTACAACTAAGTCGACGGCTCTTGGATTTCCTTGGTGAATTTTTTTTGACGACTCTTGTATTGCTTTGGGATCATTTTGGGAGAAGTAAGATAGCTTGACATTTATCTTTTTGGCTTACCTTTTTCCACATTTTATTTTGGGTAGTTAGATTGCTTATGTTCTTTTTGGAGTGTGAGAGTTGTGAGATTCTTACTCTTTTTGAGGGAAACAAGATAGTCTAGGAATAAGTGAGATGCCTCGGTTAAGTTATGTTTGCACGTTACATTTTGCTTAATTCTTTGTCTTACCTTTGTTTACTTGAAGATGAGCAAACGGTTAAGTGTGGGGAGTCTGATGTGCTTCATTTTCATGTGTTAACTATTGCATCTGGCGTAGTTTTTAGCATGTTTTTTTGGGTGGATTGCTAGTATTAATTGAGTTTACGTGACAAGGGGTTTAGACGGCCATGTTTGATTTTATTGTATAAATCCTACATTGTTTTTATACTTAATTAGTATTAATGGACATCTTGTATCCACGGGCTCCTAGATCTTCCATCATCCTTAGTGGGTCACCCGTGGGTACTTTTTTGTTACATTCTATATGAAGGCCATTCATAAGGGTGGTAGAAGATATTGAAGACCGTTCGCAAGAATGGTAGAAGAGATTGAAGGCCATTAATCTCTAGAATGGTAGTTGACAAAGGCCACGAACATCAATGTATGGTAGAAGGATATTTGAGTCAAAGATAGGTGGAAACAGAGATCAAAGTGGCCAATAAAGAAATGCGGAATCGTGGTCCGATGAGTTGTGCCAAAGTATGAGAACGTTCTGAGAAACATTAGCCTTCAAGGATGATTCCATTGGTTTCATCTTCTCGAGCACTATACAATCAACTACTAGAACTGAAAAATAAGACTAACAGTTCACCCATAGCGAAGGAAACAAGTTCAGTCGGCCAAGGTACCACGGGTCGGCGCAGGCCATTCATGGCCAAGCACCAATGGCCCGCTCCAGAGGAGACACCCCCGCCAACAGCTCTAGTGCGAAGCAATGGCATGACCTGCACCATATCTTATGGCCTGCACAACACGAGTTCGAGGATTTGCTCAAAAATGGCTGAGTATGGGCATGAACCATCCCATTTATGATGGCACGCACCATTCCAAGTTCAAGATGTCAAGACCAGTCTATGGCCCACGCCAAATTCTGTGCCTTACTCTGAAGTAGGGTTTTAGCATTTTTAGCCTATGTTGGGCCTATTTTTAGGCCCAATCCCCTTCTCCTATATATATGAACTTAGTCTACTAGATTAAACATGTACAAAGTATATTAGATCATTAAGAGAACACTTTTAGAGAGAGAAACACTCTCTCCATTTTTCTTTTCTTTTCTTTTGTGTTCATCCTAGATGTGGAATTCAAATTCATATGTGAATTCCATATATATGAAGTAGTTTCCATAGCTTGGGGACAATTGTAGCGCATGTTTAACTTCATGTTCTGTGAGATTAATTAGATTCATCCTATTACTTGTGTTCATGATATTATTATGATTGTTCTTGAATGTTCTAAATGGATGAATATTACACCACATTGTCACACACTTTGGGCCGCATTCATGTATGGTGCACTTATTGATTCCCCCTGGGAAAAGAAACCTGGATGTTAGAATGGGTAAGGGAGTACGTTGTGTCTGTGTAAGTGTGTGCATAGGAGACCCGAGTATTTCTCTGACTTATTTTCTATTACACCAGTCTTAGCTGATTTCATAAAGTTTTCTGATAGGTTGTGGGTAGAGATAGTGAAAAAGTAGCAAGATAGGGTTATAAGAGGCCTTAGTATCATAGACAAGGTGCTAATGACCCTTGGGCCTAGTTGATAAGACCCGGGGGAAGTTGTGCATTCGTGGTGGAAGCCCGAGATATAATCACACGGGGGAGAAACAGACCAACAACAATGGTCGGACCTTATTGTACTCCTCTAATTACGATGGCAGCGTCGATGGAGGGTTGCGAGCGTACTCGACGTGACATGTATGGGGAAGTGTATGCCATCGACCACACCACGTGTTGTGAACACTCTAATAGGCTGTTTAGTAAATCTTATATATAAATGAATTGAGGATCGAAACATTAGGTTAATCATATTGCACAATGACTCCCTAAGTGCTTAGCTTAATTAGATTACTTGTTGTTTTACATTATGTTTTTCAGTTGTTAATATGAAAATCAAACCCCCCCCCCTTTTATGTTTTCATTTATTGGCTATTCCTTTACTCATACCAATTGACAACCCGCGTGAGATTGTGTTTTTAGTTGATACTTGAGCCCTAGCATCTCTGTGGCCAAAATCAGGGCTTACCGCTAACTATCCTCTAGGTAGCATAGCAGTGAGAACAGGTGCAGAATGTAAATGTTATCTTTGACCTTCTCATGGGACAAGCCTCCGCTCAGGTTAATTAGCTACAATTGACGACCCTAGGTGGAAGCGGGTAAGGTTTTGAGTTCGGATGTTATTTGTGACCCTTATTAAAGGCAGTTTTTGAACCTCCTTTGATCTATTTTGATCAAAGGCAAGGCCAGAAAAGGCACTTCAAAAGTACATTCTCTGGGCATATATAACCACCTTTAATGGAAGGTTTTCCACTAGTGTCGGTTCTAGAGCACTTATGACTTTTTTTATTGCCCATAAAATAATAAAACTAAAAGGAGGGGCAATAAAAATTCCCTTTTTTTACTTTGCTTGTTAATAACAGAAGTTAAAAGTTTTACCCAAAACTGGAAGTGATACCTCACCCAACGTCGGGTGGATTTTCAATTGAAGCAAAAAGTTTAACCTAAAACCATGAACGACATTGGATGCACTTGACACTACAACTAACATCGGCCACAGTAGGGCATGTGATCACCAAAAACAACATCCTTTTTTGAAAGCTATTAGAATATCGTAAACCTTTGAACCGATTACAAGTGATCAGTTTCTAAACACAAAAACGATAATTGAATTACCGATATTAGCCGTAAATTTCTGTCAGAAGCTGTGTAGCACACGAGACCAACCCAAGGTCGGTTCCTTGGTTTAGGGTTACCTGAAACTAGAACCGATGTTCTATCGACATCGGATAAAATGTAAAAAAATTTATTGTTTTTTATTTAAATTGAATGCCAACCGGGAACCGTCATGTTGGTTCCGTTATACAAATATATTTATCACTACAAATGTCATTAATATTATTTTTACTCTATTAATAATACACGGCTATTAGGAACATGTCAATATTTTTCATGCCAAAAGTTCTCACAAATTGAACTTTTACATTTGATATCTATTTCTAATTTAGACAAGGCTCCAAAATGATAGTAGGTCTTAAGGAGTATCAATGGCCATTTTTAGAGAATAAACTATACAAATAACATAAATGATAGGTAGTATGGTACTCGGTAGTGGGAGAAAAAAACTTCTCACGTGCTTCACCATCATATACCCCGGAGCAATGCTCACGAATTTCTTCCAATTATTTAATTGTGTAGGGATTTTTGTCTTCTCAGAAGGAATGAAAGTTCAAATGGCATAATATATTCACTATTTGGAATATAAGTTTATTAATGTTGAAATATCTAAAATTTATTTTGTATGCATACTTCTTGTAGTATAGAGCTGCTATTAACTACATTCATAACACATTCCCTAATGAAATGCATGCAGTATTATTTACATTCCCAACCATTATTTTGTTTTTTTATGCTGGTAATGATAATTGTGGACACCAAAATCAGTGAAGGAAAAAGAGATCTAGTGTTAGCCACATTAATAAGATAAAAATTGTCACCTTCAAAGATTTTTAACTGCCCTAACCCGAGGTCGTTAATACAGTCACAACAAGCACAATTTAATTAACCCGGGCTGAGGCACTAGTCCCGTGGGATGGTCAAAGATAAGATTTATATTCCACACCTGTTTCTCACTGCTAAGCTTACTACAGGGTAGTAAGTGGCAAGCCCTGAGTTTATCCACAAAGATCCTACGGTTCAAGTAAAAGTCAAAACACAGCCCGTGCGGGTCATCAATCCGCGTAGGTGAAAGGAATAACTACTAATGTAAACATGCAAACAGGGGGGATGGTGTTTTCAACTAACAACTACAAGCATGAAATAAACAAACAAGTAAACTATTTATACTAGGCACTTGGGTCTAATTTAGCAACATGATAGTTCTAATGCTTCAATCCTCCATTCATTCACATATAGATATACAAAAGACATATCAGTTTGTTCACAGCACGTGGTGTGGCCGATGACATACACTTCCTCATCCATGTCAAGGTGGTTGCGCTCCCAACCATCCATCATCACCATCATCGTAATTAGGGGAGCGCAACAAGGTCCAACCATTGTTATGGTTCTGTTTCTCCCCCGTGCTATTACATCACGAACTTCCACCACGAATGCACTAATTTCAAGTGGTCATCTATACGTGAGGCCTTAGGTTCACAGACACCTTATCTGTGATACTAGGGTTTCAACACAACACCTAACTTTCTACTATCAACTGTCTCTAGATGTAACCTATCGGAAAATAGTTAAGTAATGAGCTAAGACTGGCGCGATGATATGCATATTAGGGTTACCTCGAATCTCCCGTGCACACACTCACGTAGAATCATTCCCCTCCACCCATTCAAACATCTAGGTTTCTCTTCCCAATGGGCATTAATAAGTGCACCATACATGAACATAGCCCAAAATGTATGCTCATATGTGGTGTAGTGTTCATGCATTTGTCACATTCAAGAACAATCACAATAATATCATAAACACAAAGATAGATGGAATTTAAGGAATCTCAAAAAGCATCAAAAGCTACACATGTGCCAAATATGTCCCAAGCTTAGCTAACTACTCTAAAACGTATAGATCCATGGAAAATATGGAATTAGATGCCATGGATCTAAGAAAATAAGAAGAAAAGAAAAAGATAAGAGAAAGAGAAGGAGAAGAAAAACTCTCTCCTTCCTTCTCTCTAAACTAGAAAGAGAAACTAATCTACATTATGCCTACTTCTATTCTACTTTGGGTTTAGTAGAAAACTAAAACTCCTAAATATAGTAGTAAGAGATTGGGCCTAAATATAGGCTCATAATAGGCCAAACATAGCAAAACCCTAATCACCTTTTCCCTCTAGCCGCTGAACCTTTCTATAATAAACTGCTCAAATCCATGAATCATCTGGACCTGAATTATAGTACAGGATATAGCCCAGAAAGGTGAAGATTTTGATATAAGATAGAGGGAAATTGGGTGGAAATTGAGAGAGTTATGGCCAAAACGGTCAGCTGCCAAGGTTTCATGGACCAGCACGGATGCCACGGTCTGTGAACATTCAAGCACAGACTGCCAGATCTGGCACGGTATATGAACATTCATAGTCGCGGCATGCCACAATCCGTGATGCTGGGCTCGTGCCACGGTCCGTGAAACTGGGCTCGTGCCACGGTCCGTGAAGGTTTTCATGGATCGCGAGCAGTGTTGGAACACAAAGAGTTTGATCAATGGATAAGGAATAGAATGCAAAAAATGATAAACGAAAGGCTAGTAATTGGTACTTCAAACTCACAACTTTTTAAGTTTTATTCAAATACTTATAGCCAAACAAACAAGCCAAATGAACGTGTGCAGCATGCACTCCTACACTAATTCAACCAACTAATCATAATACTAACTTTTAGGGATAACTACAAACTAAATCTGCATTAAGTGATGCGAGAATCAAGTAGTTCAATGGTCTACCCCATTTTAAATCGTACAAACTATGTTGACTGGTCTTTGGTGATGAGGGTGAACTTGCAAGCTCAAGGTTTGTGGTGAGTAGTCGTAAAAGGAGATGAGGACTATCGTGAGGACAGGCTTGCTTTGTCGGTAATCATGAGAGCGGTGCAGCTCGAAATGTTGTCTACGCTTGCTGTAAAGGACACGACGAAGAAAGCTTGGGACACGATCAATATGCAACGGATGGGTGTAAATTGTGTTCGGGAGGCAAACGCACAAAAGCTAAGGAGTGAGTTCGAGTCAATCACGTTCAATGATGGTGAAAGTGTTGATGATTTCTCCATCAGGATAACTAGCCTCGTCAACAATTTGTGAGTTCTTGGGGATACGGTGGAAGAGGAACATGCAGCGAAGAAATTCTTGCGTGTTGTACCTTCCCGTTACACACAAGTGGTGACATCCATTGAAACTTTGCTTGATCTAAGCACTCTTTCAGTTGATGACCTCACCGGTAGGTTGCGCTCGGCTGAGAAACGCTATGGTCTAGAGGAGACGGACACGAGCTCACATTTGTTAATCACGGAGGAGGAATGGATATCACGTGGAAACTCACGCGGCAAGACTTCAGCTAGAGGGAATTGTTTCAATTGTGGCATATTTGGACACTATGCAAGAGATTGCCGTAAACCACGACGTGATCGGAAGGAGGAAGCTCATTTGAGAATGCTCGATGATGATCAACCAGAATTGTTACTAGCATCAACAACCAGTGTAATAGCCGGTAACTTAGAAAATAGACATTGATGCTCGGTCGGGGACCGAGTGGTGGATGCACGGTCTGAGATCGTATGTGCAAGGAGCGGCTAGAGCCGTGTAGTGGATGCTTGATCCGGGATCAAGTGTGTCTTATTTGAAGATCGAAAAAGGCATGTCATGAAAGTCGTGCTCTAAATGCTCAATCTGGGAATGAGTTTTGGAGGCTTGGTTTGGGATCAAGTTTTAAAGGCTCGGCTAGGACCGAGTGAAGATGGATAGCTTGGGGCCATGCACTCGAGGAATGGAAGCGTGGCTAGGCCACCTGTGTGTGTTTTAGTGCTCGTTCAGGGAGCGAGTGTTTTTGGTCAAGGAAGTAGATGCTGAGTTTGAAAGGAAGTGATTTGGCATGTTGGGCGCTGGGCGTTCATATTGTCGGATGGTGAGGGTACCGGGTGCAGCTCACTTGAAAGCAAAGATGCAGGTTGAAATGTTTCTCGTTGGTGTTTGTTTGCTTTGGAACCAAGTTTGTTTGGTGAGCGGTTCGAGTTGTTGCGGTGAACGTGGATCATTTGATTTTGTTCTACATGTAGCAGTAGGTTTTGCATTATTTTGCATGTAACCTGGAAGAAGCTAGCGTAGCATTAATTTAAGGAGGCATTTTCTTTGTTTTGCATGCAGCAGATATGTCCCTAAGCAAATCCAGTAGAAGGTACGGATTCATTGTGTGTTTTTCATGCAAAGTTTAGGAGGGAGATTTGTTGGAGTAAACTTTGCTCCATGATAATTTGGCTAGTTTTACGTGCAATATTATTGCAGCAGAGAATTTTAGTTTTAATTAGTTTTGTTTTGAAATGGCTAGAGGTAGGACTTGTTCAACAGATTTAGCCTGTAGTTATCCCTAAAAGTTAGGATTATGGTTAGCTGGTTGAGTTAGTGTAGGTGTGCATGCTGCACACGTTCGTTTGGCTTGTTTGTTTGGCTATAAGTATTCGAATAAAACTCAGAAAAGTTGTGAGTTTGCAGCACCAATTACTAGCCTTTCGTTCATCATTTTTTGCTTTCTATTCTGTATTCATTGCTCAAACTGTGTGTTCCAGCAAGCACCATCAAGGTTTTTACTCAGAAGTTTTCACAGCCCGGCCTCCTCTTCACGGACCGGCGTCGTTGCTTTGTGTAGGATGCACCGTGGGCATCTTCACAGGCCGTTGATGCTTTGTGTAGCGCGGGCCGGTGGTCCTTCGTCGGCTGAACTTCGTTTGCTTGCCACAGGTAAGAATTGTGAGTTCTAGCAGTTGATTTTGTAGTATTCAAGAAGACGAATCCAATGGAACCAGCCTTGAAGGCTAATTCTTCGTGGATTGTTCTTGGACTAAGGCAACACTACTCGGACCACGATTCACTATTTCCACCTTTTGTCGTCTTGAAGTTCGAAGCCGCATATCCTTGGCTTCGATCTCCTTCTACCACACATTGATGCTCGTAGCCTTCATCTACTACCATTCAATGCAATTGGCCTTCAAATCTTCTACCGTTAAAAGCAAACGGCCTTCGTAAGAATGTAAAAAACTTGAACAATCTGTTCGCCATTAATATTTCTCAATTGTCATCTCGAAGTTTCGCTTGCTTCTTGGCTATACTTGTGATGTTGTTGATGTTTTTTGAATTTTGAATTTTGAATTTTGAATCTTCACCATCGATACCTTCTTTGTGATAGACTAAATTGTTGACATTCTGTTTCAATGAACCGTTATTCTTTCCCCTTACTTCGCTATACTGTTTCAATTTTCCTGACTTCCGTTATCGTCCTATCTCTTAAATAAGGAATTTGAATCGACTCAATTAACTCCATCAATATTCATTGTCTTGTCTACTCAAATTCTACCGCCATTCTGATTTCTGTAAAAGGTATTCTGCTTTTGTGTCGACTATAATCATGATGTTTATTAATAAATTGAACGTCCCACTTTTTGTTGTCTCTATGTTGTGGTTTAAATACTAACATTTATTTCTTTTAGTTCATCTTCTCCCTTGTTCAATCCCTCATCTTCTCTAATCTTCCTAATCTCTCCGGGTATCAGTTGTTCTTCATCATCTACAAAAGTAAGTCTATTAGCTCTTTCTTTCCTTTTTTATTGTATCTGCTAAATCTACAAAGCACCTCTTCTTCTATTTCTCGTAGAATATCATTTATAGTTGAATGGTGTTCTTCTGATTATCTTCTCCGTTCTATCTTCTTCTTTCATATTCAAGTTTTTTGCCGAAAATGTTTTATTTGCCGCTTTGTAGCTCTGATTAAGGTATTTACTTGAATTCTGGGACACACATATATATCCCAATGTATTCATCTACTAGTGTCGATCATCCCAAAAAAGGTGTCCCGGTTGATCACGTAGCTCCGATGAGGATTCCGATCATGCCACCGGTCCTCCGACATTAATAGTGTCCTATCCAGCCACTACTTGGAAGAATTAAAGAATTATTTCCCTTTTCCATCTTTGTTTGAGATTCGTGCTCCTTCTACCTCTGAGTGCATTCGCACTCCTTCACCTGGTTACATATGTCTTGTTATTTAGCGTATTTTAACTTTGGTCTTCACTTTCTCCTTCCTCAACATGTTGTTAATTTTCTCTTACCATAAAAACTCACTTTGTCCCAGTTCCATTGTAAGGGCATCACTATTATGGTGGGATTCCACCATGTGTGTGAAAAAATGAATGTTCCTTTCACTATTGACTTATTTTGTAACTTTTATCAACTTCCCAAAATTAAAAACACCTTGGATGAGTTTACTTTGTACCCTGTTATTCCAAGTGTTGAGCTTGTTAGCAGCGTTCCCAACAACGTTAATATTTGGCGTAAAAAATATTTTTATGTGAAAATAAATCAAGAGTTGGAAGGGGTTATTCCATCGTGGAACTATAGTGTTCCCGAGTCCAAGCTCCCTAGTCCGGCAGTTTATTTTTCTGCTGATATTGAGGTTCTGGTAATGCTTCATGAACACATACAACATCTCTACTATGCTGAATCTGATGCTGAAGGTGTTTTGTTAATTTTTTTGTTGTTGTTTCACTTAGCCGAATTTCCTTTTTCATGCAAGTTTTGGCATTGCTTTTGGGCTTTTGTGCATTCATATAATTTTTGCTATGCACTCATTTGTAGATATGGATCTAGTTGAAGGTGTTTTTGACAGGTCGCTTCTCAATGACGATAATGAGTAAGTGGCTGAGATGCTTGTCCACCCTAATGATGCTACTGCGAATAATATCCTCCAAGAGGATGTCCATAAAACTGACTCTCAAATTGCCCTTACCAAGGCTAAGACAAACTAGGGCGAAGAGGTGGGTGGTGATCACACCACTGGTGGCTCCAAGGAGAAGTAAAAGAAGAGGGAAAGGACTAATGGGTCATCAACTCATTTTCCACCTCCTAGAAAAAAGGGGCATGGTAACCATTCTCATTCTAGAGCTCTATTGCAAACTGATAACTTACTAGTGGAGGGGACTATTCCTGCTACTCTCTCCAAACTCTCTCTTCCTGAAACCTTGGCTGTGGTAAATTGGCTTGGAGTTCAAAGTAATTTTTTTATACCTTGATATTATTTATTTTGATGAATGGCTATCTCATTTATATGTTTATTTCTCCGTAAGGTTAGTGAGAGTCTTAAGCTCATCAGTGAGTAAATTTTAAAATTTTCCAATGAAGATGATTCGCTCTCGGAGAAGTACAAGGTTAAGGAGAAGAAGTGCGAGGCTCTAGAAAATTCCATTAAAGCCACTGAGGAATGTGCAAAGGCCGCTGAGGAAGAAGCTATCAAACTTTGCTCTTAGCTGATGGAGATATGTATGAATGGTCCTACTTCTCCCAAGTATCCCCAAGTTCTGGTCGATCTTCTTAGCAAAACAAACTCCTTCTTCAAGCTCTTTAAGTTTGTTTCCACCTCCGCTCGCAATGTTGGCTATTGCGATGCCATGAAAGACTTGCGCGAGTTTAACCCTAATTTGAAAGTGAAGAATCTGCCTTCTTTGGCCAAATCTACTGATGTGCTAGCTTTGCACAAGGTTATGTTAAATAAGGTTTTGTTTAAAAATATTTTCGATGGTGACTATCCTTATGTTTTGCTATCGCATCTTGCTGGACTTCCATCCTTTCCTTTCATCCCTAAACTACAAAGTTGTGAGGTTGATCATTTTGAAGGTCTTTCGGTCACTTCTCATGATGCAACTGTGGCTTCTCATTCAGAGTCTTATGCTCATGTGTGGAATCCAGCCTAGGATGCAAACCAGGAAGAATCTGCCCTTGTTGTCCATAACTCGCCTCCCTCTCATAACGAAGTTAGTTAATTTCTAGAGATGTGACACAATTTGAAACACTATTAATTTTTGCATGTAATATCTAATGGTACTGTTGTGTATCTTCGCACTACGTATTTTGTTTAACTTTGACTTATTTCTTCTATTCTAATTTTATTCCTTTGCTTTTATATTTGGTTGTATGCACATTTTGATATTTTCATCGACCATAAATTTTTTAATCTTCGTGGCTTGTTAGGATCTAGTAATCATTTTCGGCATCCGCTTGGATCTGTCTTCTGATACTTGGTGTCCTAGTATGCTAATTGAAGCTTCTAGTTCTATGTCCTTGGAGTATCTTGAGTTATTTTTTGGTTGTCGTTTGTCTAACATTGGGAATTCATATTTGACCGATTAAGGACCAAGCTCACACTTCATGGATACAGGGCCATATCGAACAACCGGTCCAATTGTTTAAATAATTTGGGTTTGGTCAATAGTGGGTTGAAACCACATTACCCAATGTTTCTTCTTCATGTCGGCCTTATCGAGAAAAGGTCAACATTCTAGCAATGTCACGTCAGGGACAGTGGACCTAGTAATGTGTTCAGTAAAAATCATTTAACACATTAGACCAAATTCCAGACTTGTAGTAATTAATTTGGAAATATTTTTCCGTAGTACGATAAATGGTAAAAATAAAGGAATCATGAAACAAAATCATATGGCTATGTATATCTGGCCTTCAAAAATATTAAAAATCGAACTATTCGTGATCAAACCCTTACTCGTGTTATAGGGGTTACCATTCATAGCTTGTGGCGCAAACATTATGCAAGTGGTACAACTGATTACTTTTTGGTCTTGAATGAGATTTTTTATGACTGCCCATCCACAATTTTAATCATTGAACGGTTCTTTCTCAAACCCTTACTCGTCTAATAGTGTTGATTGTATGTGGTATTAAAAGGAAAACCATATGTAATTTCTAGAACTTATATATTTTGGCCCTGAATAGGATCGGCTATTACTAGCCCTCAACGATGTTAACCCTCAAACGGGTAATGTTCGAACCATTACTCTAGTAATAGGGTTTATTGTTTGTGGGCTTAATTGGAAAACCCTATTTAATTGCTACAATTGATATATTTTGGTCTTGACTAACATCGACTATAATTGGCCCTCAACAATCATAACCATCGAAGGGGTAATGTTCAAACCATTACTCTTGTAATAGGGTTGACTATACGTGGGCTTAACTGGAAAACCCTTTATAATTGTTGGAACTGATATCTTTTGGCCTTGAATTACTTCGTCTGTAACTATCCCTCAACAATCTTAACCATCGAACGGGTAGTGTTTAAACCATTACTCTAGTAATAGGGTTGATTGTTCATGGGCATGACGGGAAAACCCTGTGTAATTGCTAGAACTAACATATTTTAGCCTTGAATAACTACTATAACTGGCCCTTAAAAATATTAACCATCAAATGAGTAATAGTCAAATCATAACTCAAGTAATAGGGTGGCTTGTTTGTGGGCTCAACCGAAAACCCTATGTAATTACTAGTACTGATATTTTTTTGGCCTTAAATAACATTGGCTTTAACTGGCCCTCAACAGTCTTAACCATCGAAGGGGTAATGTTCAAACCATTACTCTTGTAATAGGGCTTAATAGGAAAACCATATGCAATTGCTATAACTGATATCTCATTGCCTTGAATAACATTGGCTATAACTGGCCCTCAACAATCTTAACCATCTAACAGGTAATGTTCAAACCATTATGGTTGTAATAGGGTTGAAAATTTGTGGGATTAAAAGGAAAACCCAATGTAATTCGTGGAACAAATAGCTTTAGACCTCAAAAAACATCGGGTATGACTGACCATCTACAATTTTAACCATCCAACGAGTAATGTTGAAACCCTCAAACTTAACCATCGAACGAGTAATTGTACTAGGGCTTACTATTAGTGATTTGTTACAAACGCATGGAATGCATTTGAGACTAATATGAAGAAGGGTTTTTGTCAATCAGACAAGACACACCGTAATGGTTTGTCTTCTCGTAAAATTAATAGGCATATGGAAATATGCCTATTTGAAAATGGATAAGCAGAGGATAAAATAACATACGATGAGTGCATTAATGATAGACTGATAATGATATAGTTATTTAGAATCGTGATAAGAAAGAAATATCCTTTCTCATTGATTTTGTATATATCTTATTCCATATTTATTTAGGTCATATATATCATTTGTACTCACTATATATATACATATATATGTCACTACACACTGCCACAATCATTATGTCTGAAAAGAATATTGTAAAACTCCAAAACCGAATACTGTTTCTGCAAAATAGACTGTATGCGTGCGTACACAGCTACAAAATCAATCAGAAAGAGTATATTTTATTATCCTAATTCTTAATTATGTACAACTCTATTATAGAGTTTACTTTCTCCGTGAAAAACATAGAGTCCTCCACAAGGTGAGGTGAACACTTTATTTTAACACCAACTTATGTAGTCTGTGGATGTTATCCAGTTATTATATAAAAGGAATACTTGGAATCAGCACGCTTGTGTCAACCGTCGTCAGGGGCATAGTGGTTATTTCCCAGCAAAGCCAAACGTGTGGCCTTCTATGTGCTTTAAGGTGGCCACCTAAAACGACGTCATTTTGGGCACCACTTTTGTCATTTTGTGCACCCAATTTGTCAAAACTTGTGCCACCTCAATGTGCGGGTACAAGACCTGCCAGGTGGCCAACCAAAACGACATAATTTTGGGGACCCATTCGAGGAGTAGAGCTCTAGGCCCTCGAAGGGATGGACTCTCAGTTCTCGAAGGGGTCCTGCTTTCAGCCCTCGAAGGGATGGGCTCTCAGTCCTCGAAGGGGTCCAGCTCTCAGCTCTGGAAGGGATGAAGTCTTCTATCCTTGAA
Source organism: Rubia yunnanensis (assembly GCA_037428765.1). NCBI lineage: Eukaryota > Viridiplantae > Streptophyta > Magnoliopsida > Gentianales > Rubiaceae > Rubia > Rubia yunnanensis. The sequence goes on from CM075065.1 coordinate 79,230,207, forward strand.
GGGGTCTAGTTCTCATCCCACAAAGGGATAGACTCTTAGTCCTCAAAGGGGTCCAGCTCTCAGCCCACAAAGGGATAGACTCTTAGTCCTCGAAGGGGTCCAGCTCTCAGCCCTCGAAGGGATGGACTCTTATAATCTCGAACGGGTCCAGCTCTAAGACCTCAAAGGAAAGGACTCTTCGTCCTCGAAGGGGTCCAGCTCTAAACCCTCGAAAGGGTGGACTCTCAATTCTCGAAGAGGTCCAGCTCTCAGCACTCAAAGGGATGGACTCTTCTATCCTCGAAGGGGTCCTGCTCTTAGCCCTCAAATGGATGGACTCTTGGCCCTCAAAGGGATCCAGCTCTAAGCCCTCGAAGGGGTGGACTCTCACTCCTCAAAGGGGTCCAGTTCTAAGCCCTCGAAGGGAAGGACTCTTCTATCCTCAAAGGGGTCGACCTCTCAGGCCTCGAAGGGATGGGCTATTCTATCCTCGAAGGGATCGAGCTCCGATCCCTCAAAGGGATGGACTCTTCTATCCTCAAAGGGGAGCTCTCATCCCTTGAAGGGATAGACTCTTCTATCCTCGAAAGGGTCGAGCTATCATCCCTCGAAGGGATGGACTCTTCTATCCTCGAAGGGGTCCAGCTCTTAGCCCTCGAAGGGATGGACTCTTCTATCCTCGAAGGGGTCCAGCTCTCAGCCCTCGAAGGGATGGACTCTTCTTTCCTCGAAGGGGTTAACCTCTAGGCCCTCGAAGGGATCTAGTTCTTAGACCTTTAATGGATAGACTCTTAGTCCTCAAAGGGGTCCAACTCTCAGCCCTCGAAGGGATGGACTCTCAGTCCTCGAAGGGGTCCGACTCTCAGCCCTAGAAGGGATGGACTCTCAGGCCTCGAAGGGATCCAGCTCTAAGCTCTCTAAGGGAAGAACTCTTTTATCCTCAAAGGTGTTGAGCTCTCAGCCGTCGAAGGGATGAACTCTTTTATCCTGGAAGGGGTCTAGCTCTCAGGCCTCGAAGGGATTGACTCTTTTATCCTCGAAGGGGTCTAGCTCTCAGCCCTCGAAGGGATGGACTCGTAGTCCTTGAAGGGGTCTAGCTCTTAGCCCTCAAAGGGTTGGACTCTTCTATCCTCGAAGGGGTCCAGCTCTCAGCCCTCGAAAGGGTGGGACTCTTCTATCCTCGAAGGGGTCCAGCTCTCAGCCCTCGAAGCGATGGAATCTTCTATCCTCAAAGGGATCAAGCTCTAAGTCCTCGAAGGGATGGAGTCTTCTTTCCTCGAAGGGGTCGAGCTCTAGGCCCTCAATGAAATGGACTCTTCTATCTTCGAAGGGGTCTAACTCTCTGCCCTAGAAGGGATGGACTCTCAATCCTCGAAGGGGTCCAACTCTCAGCCCTCGAAATGGTAGACTCTCAGTCCTCGAAGGGGTCCAGGTCTAAAACCTTGAAGAGGTGGACTCTCAGTCCTTGATGGGGTCCAGCTCTCATCCCTCAAAGGGATGGACTTTTCTATCCTCGAAGGGGTCGAGCTTTCAGCCCTTAAAGGGATAGACTCTTCTATCCTCGAAGGGGTCTGACTCTCAACCATCGAATGGATGGACTCTTAGTCCTCGAAGGGGTCCAGTTCTCAGCCCTTGAAGGGATGGACTCCGAGTCCTCGAAGGGGTCCAGCTCTAAGTCCTCGAAGGGGTGGACTCTTAGTCCTCAAAGAGGTCTAACTCTAAGCCCTTGAGGGGGTGGACTCTCAGTCCTCGAAGCGGTCCAACTCTCAGCCCTCGAAGGGAAGGACTTTTCTATCCTCGAAGGGATCAACCTCTCATCTCTCAATGGGATGGACTATGAATCCTCGAAGGTTTCCAGTTCTAAGCCCTCGAAGGGGTGGACTCTCAGTTTTCGAAGAGGTCCAGCTCTCAGCCCTCGAAGGGATGGACTTTTCTATCCTCGGTGGGGTCAACCTCTTATCCCTTGAAGGGATAGACTTTGAGTCCTCGAAGGTTTCCAGCTCTAAGCCCTCAAAGGTGTTGACTCTCAGTCCTCGAAGAGTTCCAGCTCTCAGCCCTCAAAGGCACGGATGTTTCTATCCTCGAAGGAGTTTAGCTCTTAGCCCTGGAAGGGATGGACTCTTGGTCCTCAAATGGGTCTAGCTCTAAGCCCTCAAAGGGGTGGACTCTCAGTTCTCAAAGGGGTCCAATTCTAAGCCCTCGAAGGGAAAGAATCTTCTATCCTTTATGGGGTTGAGCTCTCAGCCCTCGAAGGGATGGACTATTCTATCTTCGAAGAGGTCCAGACTTAAGTCCTCGAAGGGATGGACTCTTCGTTTCTCGAAGGGGTTGAGCTCTCATCCCTTGAAGGGATTGACTCTTCTATCCTCGAAGGGGTCGAGCTCTCAGCCCTCGAAGGGATGGACTTTTCTATCCTCAAAGGGGAGTTCTCAGCCCTTAAAGGGATGGACTCTTCTATCCTCGAAAGGGTCCAGCTCTCAGCCCTCGAAGGGATGGACTCTTCTTTCCTCGATGGGGTCGAGCTCTAGGCCCTCGAAGGGATCTAGCTCTTAACCCTTGAATCGATGGACTCTTAGTCCTAGAAGAGGTCGAGCTCTCAGCCCTGAAAGGGATGGACTCTTCTATCCTTGAAGGAGAGCTCTCAGCCCATTAAGGGATTGACTCTTCTATCTTCGAAAGGGTCGAGCTATTGGCCCTCGAAGGGATGAAATCTTTTATCCTCGAAGGGGTCCAGCTCTCAGCCCTCGAAGGGAGGGACTCATCTTTCCTCGATGGGGTCAAGCTCTAGGCCCTCGAAGGGATCTAGCTCTCAGCCCACAAATGGATGAACTCTTAGTCCTTGAAGGGGTCCAGCTATCAGCCCTCAAAGGGATGGACTCTCAGTCCTTGAAGGGGTCCAGCTCTCAGTCCTCGAAGGGCTCCAGCTCTAAGCCCTCTAAGGCAAGGACTCTTTTATCCTCGAAGGGATCTAGATCTAAGCCCTCGAAGGGATGAACACTTAGTCCTCAAAGGGGTATATCTCTTAGCCCTCGAAGGGGTCCAGCTCTCAGCCCTCGAAGTGTTGGACTCTTCTATCCTCGAAGAGGTCTAACTCTCAGCCCTCGAAAGGGTGGGCTCTCAGTCCTCGAAGGGGTCCATCTCTTAGCCCTTGAAGGGAAGGACTTTTCTATCCCTGAAGGGGTCCAGCTCTCAGACCTCAAAGCGAAGGACTCTTCTATCCTCGAAGAGGTCAAGCTCTAAGTCCTTGAAGGGATGGAGTCTTATTTCCTTGAAGGGGTCGAGCTCTAGGCCCTCAATGGAATGGACTCTTTTATCCTCGAAGGGGTCTAGCTCTCAGCCCTCGAAGGGATGGACTCTCAGTCCTCGAAGGGCTCCAACTCTCAGCCCTCAAAAGGGTAGACTCTTAGTCCTCGAAAGGGTCCAGCTCTAAGACCTTGAAGAGGTAGACTCTCAGTCCTTGAAGGGGTCCAGCTCTCATCTCTCGAAGGGATAAACTCTTCTATCCTCAAAGGGGTCGAGTTTTCATCCCTCGAAGGGATGAACTCTTCTATCCTCAAAAAGTCTAACTCTCAGCCCTCGAATGGATGGACTCTTAATCCTCTAAGGGGTCCATCTTTCAGCCCTCATAGGGATGGACTCTGAGTCCTCGATGGGGTCTAGCTATAAGTCCTCGAAGGCGTGGACTCTCAGTCCTCAAAGGGGTCCAACTCTAAGCCCGTGAAGGGGTGGACACTAAGTCCTCAAAGGGGTCCAGCTCTCAGCCCTCGAAGGGATGTACTTTTATATCCTCGAAAGGGTCAACCTCTCATTCCTCTAAGGGATGGACTGTGAGTCCTCGAAGGTTTCCAGCTCTAAGCCTTCGAAGGGGTGGACTCTAAGTCCTCAAAGGGGTCCAACTCTTAGCCCTCGAAGGGATGGACTCTTTTATCCTCGAAGGGGTGTAGCTCTTAGCCCTCGAAAGGATGGACACTTAGTCCTCGAAGGGGTCCAGCTCTCATCCCTCGGTGAGATGGACTCTTCTATCCTCGAACGGGTGGACTCTCAGTCCTCAAAGGGGTCAAGCTCTAAACCCTCGAAGGGAATGATTCTTCTATCTCAAAGGGGTCGAGCTCTCAGCCCTCAAAGGGATGGCCTCTTCTATCCTCGAAGGGGTCCAGCTCTCAGCCCTCGAAGGGATAGACTCCACTATCCTCGAAGGGCCGGCTCTCAGCCCTTAAAGCTATGGACTCTTTTATCCTTAAGGGGTTGAGTTCTAGGCCCTCGAAGGGATGCAGTTTTCTTTCCTCAAAAGGGTCGAACTCTAGGCCACGAAATTATGAACTTTTCTATCCTTGAAGGAGTCTAGCTCTCAGCCCTCGAAAGGATAGACTCTCAGTCCTTGAAGGGGTCCATCTCTCAGTCCTCAAAGGGGTAGACTCTTAGTCCTCGAAAGGGTCCAGCTCTAAGCCCTCGAAGGGAAGGTCTATTCTATCCTCGATGGAGTCGAGCTCTCAGCTCTCGAAGGGAATGACTCTTCTATCATCGAAGGGGTCTAGCTCTCAGCCCTCAAAGGGATGAACTCTTCTATCCTTGAAGGTGTCCAGTTATTAGCCCTCCAAGGGATGGGCTCTTAGTCCTCGAAAGGGACCAGCTCTTGGCCCTCGAAGGGGTGAACTCTCAGTCCTCAAAGGGAAAGACTCTTCTAACCTCTAAGGGGTTGAGCTCGCATCCTTTGAAGGGATGAACTCTTCTATCCTCGAAAGGGTCAAGCTCTCAGACCTCGAAGGGATAACCTTTATATCCTCAAAGGGGTCCATTTCTCTGCCCTTGAAGGGAGTGACTCTCATTCCTCAAAGGAGTCCAGCTCTCATCCCTCCAAGCAGTGGACTCTCACTCCTTGAAGGGGTCTAGCTCTTAGCCCTTGAAGGGAAAGACTTTTCTAACCTCTAAGGGGTCGAGCTCTCATCCCTTAAAGGAATCGACTTTTCTATCCTCGAAGGGGTCGAGTTCAATGCCCTAGAAGGGATGGACTCTTCTATCCTCGAAGGGGTCCAGATCTCAGCCCTCGAAGGGATGGGCTCTTCTTTTCTCGAAAGGGTCAAATTCTAGACCCTCGAAGGGTTCCAGCTCTCAGCCCTCGAAATGATGGACTCTCAGTCCTCGAAGGGGTCAGCTCTCAGCCCTCGAAGGGGAGTATTCTCAGTTCTCGAAGGGGTCCAGCTCTAAGGGAAAAACTTTTCTATCCTCGAAGGGGTCGAGCTCTCAGACATCGAAGGGATTGACTCTTCTATCCTCAAAGGGGTCTAACTCTCAACCCTTGAAGGGGTCCAGCTCTAAGCCCTCGAAGGGAAGGACTCTTCTATCCTCGAAGGGGTCGAGCTCTCAGCCCTCGAAGGGATAAACTCTTCTATCCTCGAAGGGTTCCAGTTCTCAGCCCTCGAAGGGATGGACTCTCAGTCCTAGAAGGGGTCCACATCTTGGCCCTCGAAGTGGTGGACTCTCAATCATCGAAGGGGTCCAGCTCTAAGCCCTCGAAGGGAAAGACTCTTCTAATCTCAAAGGGGTCGAGCTCTCAGCCCTCGAAGGGAAGGACACTTCTATTTTCGAAGGGATCGAGCTCTCAGCCCTCGAAGGGATAGACTATTCTATCCTTGAAAGGTTACAACTCTCAGCCTTCAAAGGGGTCCAACTCTCAGCCTTCAAAGGGAAGAACTCTTTTATCCTCGAAGGGGTTGAACTCTCAGCACTCGAAGGGATGGACCCTTCTATCCTCGAAGGGGTCAAGCTCTCGGCCATCGAAAGGATGGACTCTTAGACCTCAAAGGGGTCCAGCTCTCAGCCCTCAAAGGGATGGACTCTTAGTCCTCGAAGGGGTCCAGATCTTAGTCCTTGAAAGGGATAGACTTTTAGTCCTCAAAGGAGTACAGCTCTCAGCCCTCGAAGGGGTGTACTCTCTATCCTCAAAGGGGTCCAACTCAAAGCCCTCAAAGGGAAGGACTCTAAGTCCTTGAAGGAGTACAGCTCTCACCCATTGAAGGGGTGAACTCTTAGTCCTTGAAGGGGTCCAAATTTAAGCCCTCTAAGGGAAGGGCACTTTTATCCACGAAGGGGTCGATCTCTCAGCCCTTAAAGGGATGGACTCTTCTATCCTCGAAGGGGTCTAGCTCTCAGCCCTCGAAGGGATGGACTCTTATTCCTCAAAGGGGTCTAGCTCTCAGCCCTCAAAGGGATGGACTCTTAGTCCTCGAAGGGGTCTGGCTCTAAGCCCTCGAAGGGATGGACTCTTCTATCCTCAAAGGGGTCTAGCTCAACCCCCTCGAAGGGATGGACTCTTAGTTCTCGAAGGGAAGGGGTCTTCTGTCCTCAAAGGGGTCAAATTCTAAGCCCTGGATGGGAAAGACTCTTCTATCCTCGAAAGGGTTCAAGCTCTCAGCCCTCGAAGGGAATGACTCTTCTATCTTCAAAGGGGTCGACCTCTCAGCCCTCGAAAGGATGGACCCTTTTATCCTCGAAGGTGTCCAGCTCTCAGCCCTCGAAGAAATGGACTCTCAGTCATTAAAAGGGGTCTAGCTCTCAACCCTTGAAGGTGTGGACACTCAGTCCTCAAACGGGTCAACTCTACACCCACGAAGGGAAAATCTCTTCTATCACCGAAGGTGTCAAACTCTCAACCCTCGAAGGGAAAGAATTTTTTATCCACGAAGGGGTCGAGCTCTCAGCCCTCAAAGGGATAGACTTTTCTATCCATGATGGGGTCAAGCTCTCAGCCCTCAAAGTGAGGAACTCTTCTATTCTCAAACCAGCTTTCAGCCCTCGGTGGGTTGGACTCTTCTATCCTCGAAGGGGTCCAGCTCTAAGCCCTCGAAGGGATGGACTCTTTTATAATTGAAGGAGTCCAACTCTCAGCCCTCGAAGGAATAGACTCTTCTATCCTCGAAGTGGTCTAGCTCTCAGCCCTTGAAGGAATGAAGTCTTCCATCTGCGAAGGGGTCCAGCTCTTAGCCCTCAAAGGAATTGACTCTAAGTCCTCGAAGGGATGGAGTATTCTATCCTCGAAGGGGTCCAACTCTAAGCCCTCAAAGGGAAAGACTCTTTTATCCTCAAAGGGGTCGAGCTCTCAGCCGTCGAAGGTATGGATTCTTTTATCCTCGAAGGGGTCTAGCTCTCAGCCCTCAAGGGGGTCCACCTTTCAGCCCTCGAAGGGAAGGACTCTTCTATCCTCGAAAGGGTCAAACTCTCAGCCCTCGAAGGGACAGACTCTTCTATTTGTGAAGGGGTCCAGGTCTCAGCCCTTGATGGAATAGAGTCTAAGTTCTTGAAGGGGTACAGCTCTCAACCTTCGAAGGGGTGGACTCTGAGTCCTCGAAAGGGTCCAACTCTAAGCCATCAAAGGGAAGGACTCTTTTATCCTCGAAGGGGTCGAGCTATTAGCCCTCAAAGGGATGAACTCTTCTATCCTCAAAGGGGTCTAGCTCTCAGCCCTCGAAGGGATGAACTCTCAGTCCTCGAAGGGAAGGAGTCTTTTGTCATCGAAGGGGTCGAACTGTAAGCCCTTGAAGGAAAAGACACTACTATCCTCGAGGGGGTCGAGCTCTCAGCCCTCGAAGGGAAGGAATCTTCTTTCGTCAAAGGGGTCAAGCTTTCATCCCACGAAGGTATGGACTCTTCTATCCTCTAAGGTGTTCAGTTCTTAGCCCTCGAAGGGATGAACTCTCAGTCCTCGAAAGGGTCCAGCTCTCAACCCCCAAAGGTGTGGACTCTCTGTCCTCATAGGGGTCAGTCTCTAAGCCGTCGAAGGGAAAGAATCATCTATCCTCGAAGGGTTTGAGCTCTCAGCCCCCAAAGGGAAAGACTCTTCTATCCTTTAAGGGGTTAAGCTCTCAGCCCTCGAGGGGATGGACTCTTCTATCCTTGAAGGGGAGCTCTCATCCCATTAAGGGATGGACTCTTCTATCCTCAAAAGGGTTGAGCTATCAGCCCTCAAAGGGATAGACTCTTTTATCCTCGAAGGCGTCCAGCTCTCAGCCCTCGAAGGGATGGACTCATATTTCCTCTATGGGGTCGAGGTCTAGGCCATCGAAGGGATCTAGCTCTCAGCCCTCGAATGGATGGACTCTTAGTCCTCGAAGGGGTCCAGTTGTCAGCACTCGAAGGGATAGACTCTCAGTCCTCGAAGGGGTCTAGCTCTCAGCCCTCGAAGGGGTGGACTCTTAGTCCTCAAAAGGCTCCAGCTCTAAGCCCTCTAAGGGAAGGACTCTTCTATCCTCGAAGAGGTCGAGCTCTCAGCCCTCGAAGGGATTGACTCTTTTATCCTCGAAGGGGTCTAGATCTCAGCCCTCAAAGGGATGAACTCTTAGTCCTCAAATGGGCATAGCTCTTAGCCCTCGAAGGGGTCCAGTTCTCAGCCCTCGAAATGTTGTACTCTTCTAGACTCGAAGGGGTCCAACTCGAAGGGGTGGGCTCTCAGTCCTGAAAGGGGTACATCTCTCAGCCCTTGAAGGGAAGGACTTTTCTATCCTCGAAGGGGTCCAGCTCTCAGACCTCGACGCAATGGACTCTTCTATCCTCGAAGAGGTCAAGCTCTAAGTCTTCGAAGGGATGGAGTCTTCTTTCCTTGAAGGGGTCGAGCTCTAGGCCCTCGATGGCATGGACTCTTTTACCCTTGAACGGGTCTAGCTCTCAGCCCTAAAAGGGATGGACTCTCAGTCCTCGAAGGGGTCAAACTCTCAGCCCTCAAAAGGGTAGACTCTTAGTCCTCGAAAGGGTCCAACTCTAAGACCTCGAAGAGGTGGACTCTCAGTCCTTGATAGGGTCCAGCTCTCATCCCTCGAAGGGATAGACTCTTCTATCTTCGAAGGGGTTGAGTTTTCAGCCCTCGAAGGGATGGACTCTTCTACCCTCGAAGAGTCTAGCTCTCATCCCTCGAATGGATAGACTCTTAGTCCTCGAAGAGGTCCAGCTCTCAGCCCTCAAAGGGATGGACTCTGAGTCCTCGATGGGGTCCAGCTCTAAGTCCTCGAAGGGGTGGAGTCTCAGTCCTCGAATGGGTCCAACTCTAAGCCCGTGAAGGGGTGGACACTAAGTCCTCGAAGGGGTCCAGCTCTCAGCCCTCATAGGGATGGACTTTTATATCCTTGAAGGGGTCAACCTCTTATTCCTCTAAGGGATGGATTGTGAGGTTTCCAGCTCTAAGCCTTCGAAGGGGTGGACTATAAGTCCTCAAAGGGGTCCAAATCTTAGCCCTCGAAGGGATGGACTCTTTTATCCTTGAAGGGGTGTAGCTCTTAGCCCTCGAAAGGATGGACACTTAGTCCTCGAAGGAGTCCAGCTCTCAGCCCTCGGTGAGATGGACTCTTCTATCCTCGAAGGGGTGGACTCTCAGTTCTCGAAGCGGTCAAGCTTTAAACGCTCGATGGGAATGACTCATCTATCCTCTAAGGGGTCGAGCTCTCAGCCCTCAAAGGGATGGCCTCTTCTATCCTCGAAGGGGTCCAGCTCTCAGCTCTCGAAGGGATAGAATCCACTAACCTCAAAGGGCTTGCTCTCAGCCTTCGAAGCGATGAACTCTTCTATCCTCAAAGGGGTCGAACTCTCTGACCTCGAAGGGATGGACTCTTCTATCCTCGAAGGGGTCCAGCTCTCAGCCCTCGAAGAGAAGGACTCTTCTATCCTTGAAGGGGTCGAACTCTCAGCCCTCGATGAGATGGACTCTTAATCCTCGAAGGGGTCCAGCTCTTAGCCCTCGAAGGGATGGACTCTTAGTCCTCGAAGAGATTAACTCTTGGCCCTTGAATGGCTGGACTCTCAATTCTCAAAAGGGTCAGGCTCTAAGACATTAAAGGAAAAGACTCTTCTACCCTCAAAGGGGTCGAGCTCACAGCCCTCGAAGGGAAAGACTGTTCTATCCTCGAAGGGGTCGAGCTCTCAGCCCTCGAAGGGATGCACTCTTCTATCCTCGAAGGGGTCGAGCTCTCGGCTCTCAAAGGGATGCACTCTTCTATCCTCGAAGGGGTCCAGCTCTCAGCCCTCAAAGGGGTCCCGCTCTCATCCCTCGAAGGGAAGGACTCTTCTATCCTCGAAGGGGTCAAACTCTCAGCCCTCGAAGGGATGGACTCTTCTATCCTCGAAGGGGTCGAGCTCTCAGCCCTCAAAGGGATGGACTCTTAGTTTTTGAAGGGGTTCAGCTCTCAGCCCTCGAAAGGATGGACTTTTAGTCCTCAAAGGGGTCCAGCTCTCAGCCTTCAAAGGGATGGACTCTAAGTCCTCGAAAGGGTAAAGATCTCAGCCCTCGAAGGGGTGGACTCTCAGTCCTTGAAGGGGTCCAACTCTAAGCCCTCGAAGGGAATGACTCATCTATCCTCGAAGGGGTCGAGCTCTCAGCCCTCGAAGGGATGGACTCGTCCATCCTCAAAGGGGTCTAGCTCTCAGCCCTCAAATGGATAGACTCTTAGTCCTCAAAGGGGTCTAGCTCTAAGCCCTCGAAGGGATGGACTCTTAGTCCATGAAGGGGTCTAGCTCTATACCCTCGATGGGATGGACTCTTCTATCCTCGAAGGGATCTAGCTCTCAGCCCTCGAAGGGATGAACTCTTATATCCTCGAAGGGGTCCATCTCTCAGCCATCGAAGGGATGGACTCTTCTATCCTCGAAGTGGTCAAGCTCCTATCCCTCGAAGGAATGAACTCTAAGTCCTCGATAGGGTACAAGTCTTAGCCCTCGATGGGGTGAATTCTTAGTCCTCGAAGGGGTCCAATATAATCCATCGAAGGGAAGGACTCTTCTATCCTCGAAGGTGTCCAGCTCTCAGCCCTTGAAGGGATGATCTCTCAGTCATTAAAAGGGGTCTAGCTCTCAACCCTGGAAGGTGTGGACACTCAGTCCTCAAAGGGGTCAAGCTCTACACCCACAAAGGGAAAGACTCTTCTATCCTCGAAGGGGTCAAACTCTCAGCCCTCGAAGAAAAGAATCTTTTATCCGCGAAGGGGTCGAGCTTTCAGCCCTCAAAGGGATAGACTTTTCTATCCATGATGGGGTCAAGCTCTCATCCCTCAAAGCGAGGAACTCTTCTATTCTCGAAGGGGTCCAACTTTCAGCCCTCAAAGGGTTGGACTCTTCTATCCTCGAAGGGGTCCAGCTCTAAGCCCTCGAAGGGATGAACTCTTTTATTATTGAAGGGGTCTAAATCTCAGCCCTCGAAGGAATGGACTCTTCTATCCTCAGAAAGGGGTCTAGCTCTCAGCCCTTGAAGGAATAAAGTCTTCCATCCACAAAGGGGTCCAGCTCTTAACCCTCGAAGGGATTGACTTTCAGTCCTCGAAGGGATGGAGTATTGTATCCTCAAAGGGGTACAACTCTAAGCCCTCGAAGGGGTCCAACTCTAGCTCTTAGCCCTCAAGGGGGTCCACCTTTCAGCCCTCGAAGGGAAGGACTCTTCTATCCCCGAAAGTGTCGAACTCTCAGCCCTCGAAGGGATGGAAAATTCTATCCGTGAAGGGGTCCAGCTCTTAACCCTTGATGGAATGGACTCTAAGTTCTTGAAGGGGTACAGCTCTCAGCCTTCGTAGGGGTGGACTCTGAGTCCTCGAAAAAGTCCAACTCTAAGCCATCAAAGGGAATGGCTCTTCTATTCTCGAAGGGGTCGAGCTATTAGCCCTCGAAGGGATGAACTCTTTTATCCTCAAAGGGGTCTAGCTCTCAGCCCTCGAAGGGATGGACTCTTAGTCCTTGAAGGGAAGGAGTCTTTTGTCATTGAAGGGGTCGAACTGTAATCCCTAGAAGGGAAAGACACTATTATCCTCGAGGGGGTCGAGCTCTCAGCCCTCGAATGGAAGGAATCTTCTATCCTCGAAGGGAACGAGCTTTCATCCCTCAAAGGTATGGACTCTTCTATCCTCCAAGGTGTCCAGCTCTAAGCCCTCGATGGGATGGACTCTCAGTCCTCGAAAAGGTCCATCTCTCAGCCCCCAAAGGTGTGGACTCTCAGTCCTCATAGGGGTCAATCTCTAAACCGTCGAAGAGAAAGACTCTTCTATCCTAGAAGGGTTTGAGCTCTCAGCCCTCGAAGGGAAAGACTCTTCTATCCTTGAAGGGGTCAAGCTCTCAGCCCTAGAAGGGATTGACTCTTTTATCCTCAAAGGGGTCGAGCTCTTAGCTCTCGAATGGAAAGACTCTTCTATCCTTGAAGGGGTCGAGCACTCAGCCCTCGAAGGGAAAGACTCTTCTATCCTCAAAGGGGTCGAACTCTCAGCCCTCAAAGGAATGGACTCCTCTATCCTCGAAGGGGTCCAGCTTTTAGCCCTCACGAGGATCCAGCTTTCAGCCCTCAGAGGGAATGACTCTTCTATCCTCGAGACTCTCAGCCCTCGAAGGGATGGACTCTTCAATCCTCGAAGGGGTCCAGCTCTCAGCCCTCGAAGGGGTCCAGCTCTCAGCCCTAGAAGGGAATGACTCTTCTATCCTCAAATGGGTTGAACTCTCTTCCCTTGAAGGAATAGACTCTTCTATCCTCGAAGGGGTCGAGCTCTCAGCCCTCGAAGGGAAGGACTCTGCTATCCTTTAAGGGGTTGAAATCTCAGCCCTTAAAGGGATAGACTATTCTATCCTCGAAGGGGTCGAGCTCTTAGCCCTCGAAGGGATGAACTCTTAGTCCTCGAAGGGGTCCAGCTCTCAGCTCTCAAAGGGATAGACTCTTAGTCCTCGAAGGGGTCCAGCTCTCAGCCCTCAAAGGAATGGACTCTAATTCCTTGAAGGAGTACAGCTCTCAGACCTCGAAGTAGTTGAACTCTCAGCCCTTGAAGGGATGGACTCTACTATCCCCAAAGGGGTCGAGATCTCTGCCCTCGAAGGGATGGACTCTTAGTCCTCGAAAGGGTCTAGCCCTCAGTCCTTAAAGGGATGGACTCTTAGTCCTCGAAGGAGTCTAGCTCTCAGCCCTCGAAGGGATGGACTCTAAGTCCTCGAAGGAGTATAGTTCTCAGACCTCGAAGGGGTGGACTCTTCTATAATCGAAGGGGTCTAAATGTCAGCCCGCGAAGGGATGGACTCTTCTAACCTCGAAGAGGTCTAGCTCTCAGGCCTTAAAGGGATGGAGTCTTTTATCCGCGTAGCATTCCAGCTCACAGCCCTCGAAGGTATGAACTATTACTCCTCGAAGGGGTCTTTCTCTCAGCCCTCGAAGGGATAGACTCTTAGTCCTCAAAGTGGTCCAGCTCTAAGCCCTCGAAGGGATGGACTCTTCTAACCTCGAAAGGGTCGAGCTCTCAGCCCTCGAAGGGATGTACTCTTCTATCCTCAAAGGTGTCTAGCTCTTACCCTCGATGGGATGGACTCTTAGTCCTTAACGGGGTCCAGCTCTATGCCTTCGAAGGGATAAACTCTTCTATCCTCAAAGGGGTCTAGCTCTCAGCCCTCGAAGCGAGGGATTCTTCTATCCTCGAAGGGGTCCAGCTTTCAACCCTCGAAGGGATGGACTCTTCTATCCTTGAAGGTATCATGCTCTAAGCCCTCAAAGGGATGGACACTTCAAAAATCAAAGGGGTCTAAGTCTCAGCCTTCGAAGGGATGGATTCTTCTATCCTGGAAGGGGTCTAGCTCTCAGCCCTCGAAGGGATGACATCTTCTATCTGCGAAGGGGTCCAGCTCTCAGCCTTTGAAGGGATAGACTCAAAGTCCTTGAAGGGATAGAGTCTTCTATCCTCGAAGGGGTCCAACTCTAAGCCCTCGAAGGGAAAGACTCTTTTATTCTCTAAGGGGGTCAAGCTCTCAGCCATCGATGGGATGGATTCTTCTATCCTCGAAGGGGTCCAGCGCTCAGCCCTCAAGGGGGTTCATCTTCCAGCCCTCAAAGGGAATGACTCTTCTATCCTCGAAGGGGATGAAATCTCAGCCCTCAAAGGGATGGACTCTTCTATCCTCGAAGGGGTCCAGCTCTCAGCCCTTGAAGGAATGTATTCTAAGTCCTCGAAGGGGTACAGCTCTCAGTCATCGAAGGGGTGGACTCTAAGTACTCGAAGGGGTCCAACCTCGAAGGGAAGGACTCTTCTATCCTCAAAGGAGTCGAGCTATCAACCCTCAAAAGGATAGACTCTTCTATCCTCGAAGGGGTCTAGCTCTCAACCCTCGAAGGGATGGACTCTGAGTCCTCGAAAGGAAGGATTCTTCCGTTATCGAAGGGGTCAAACTCTAAGCTCTAAAGGGGAAAGACTCTTCTATCCTCGAAGGGGTCGAGCTCTCAGCCCTTGAACTGAATGACTCTTCTATCATCAAAGGGGTCGAGCTTTCAGTCCTCGAAGGGATGGACTCTTCTATACTCCAAGGTTTCCAGCTCTTATCCGTAGAAGGGATGGACTCTCAGCCCTCGAATGGGTCCAGCTCTCAGCCCTCGAAGGTGTGGACTCTTAGTCCTTAAAGGGGTCAAGCTCTAATCCCTCGAAGGGAAAGACTCTTCTATGCTCGAAGGGGTTGAGCTCTCAGCCCTCTAAGGGAAACACTCTTCTATCCTAGAAGGGGTCGAGCTCTCAGCCCTCAAAGGGATGGACTCTTCTATCCTCGAAGGGGGGAAAGCCACTTCTATCCTAGAGCTCTCAACCACCGAAGGGGAAGACTTTTCTAGCCTTGAAGGGGTCCAGCTCTCAGCCCTCGAAGGGATGGACTCTTCTATCCTCGAAGGGGTCCAGCTCTCAGCCCTCAAAAGGGGTCCAGCTCTCAGCCCTCGAGGGGAAGGACTCTTCTATCCTCGAAGGGGTAAAACTTGGAGTCCTTGAAGGGATGGAATCTTCTATCCTCGAAGGGGTTGAGCTCTCAGCCCTCAAAGGGATGAACCCTTAGTCCTCGAAGGGGTCCAGCTCTCAGCCCTCGAAGGGATGGACTCTTCTATCCTCGAAGGGGTCTATTTCTCAGCCCTCGAATTGATGGACTCTTCTATCTTCGAAGGGGTCCAGCACTCAGCCCTCAAAGGGATGGACTCTTAGTCCTCGAAGGGGTCCAGCTCTAAGCCCTGGAAGGGAAGGACTCTTCTATCCTAAAAGGGGTCTAGCTCACAGCCCTCGAAGGGATGGATTCTTCTAACCTTGAAGGGGTCCATCTCTCAGCCTTCAAAGAGATGGGCTCTTCTTTCCTCAAAGGGGTCAAGTTCTAGACCCTCGAAAGGATGGACTTTTCTATCCTCGAAGGGGTCTAGCTCACAGCCCTCGAAGGGATGGACTCTTATATCTATAAAGGGCCCAGCTCTCAGCCCTCAAAGGGAAAGGCTCTCACACCTCGAAGGGATGGAGTCTTCTATCCTCAAAGGGGTCTACCTCTCAGCCCTCAAAGGGATGAACTCTTCTATCCACGAAGGGAATGAGATCTCAATCCTCGAAGGGATGGAGGCTTCATCCTCGAATGGATCGAGCTCTTAGCCCTCGAAGGGATGTAGTCTTCTATCCTTGAAGAGGTTGAGCTCTCAGCCCTCGAAGGGATAGACTCTTCCATAATCGAATGGGTCTAGCACTCAGCCCTCGAATAGATGTACTCTTAATCCTCGAAGGAGTCCAGCTATCAGCCCTAGAAGAGATGGACTCTGAGTCATCGAAGGGGTCCAGCTCTAAGTCCTTGAAGGGTTGGACTCTCAGTCCTCGAACGGGTCTAACTCTAAGCCCTTGAAGGGGTGGACTCTTAGTCCTCGAATGGGTATAGCTCTAAGCCCTCGAAGAGATGGACTCTTCTATCCTGGAAGGATTCAACCTCTTATCCCTCGAAGGGATGGACTCTAAGTCCTCCATGGTGTCCAGCTCTAAGCACTAGAAGTGGTGGATTCTCAGTCCTTGAAGGGGTTCAACTCTCAGCCCTCGAAGGGGTTCAACTCTTCTATCCTCGAAGGGGTGTAGCTCTCAACCTTAAAAGGGATGGACTCTTAGTCCTCGAAAGGGTCCAGTTCTTAGCCCTCGATGGGATGGATTCTTCTATCCTCGAGGGGGTCCAGCTCTCAGTCCTCGAAGGGGTGGACTCTCAGTCCTCGAAGGGGTCTAGCTCTACACCCTCAAAGGGAAGGACTCTTCTATCCTCGAAGGGGTCCAGCTCTCAGCCCTCGAAGGGATGGGCTCTCCTTTCCTGAAAGGGGTCAGGTTCTAAGCCCTTGAAGGGATGGACTCTTCTATCTTCGAAGGGGTCTAGCTCTCAGTCCTCGAAGGGATGGACTCTTCTATCCTCAAAGGGGTCCATCTCCCAGCCCTCGAAGGGATGGACTATTCTATCCTCCAAAAGGTCCAGCTCTCAGCCCTTAAAGGGATGGGCTCTTCTTTCCTAGAAGGGGCCGAGCTCTAGGCCCTCAAAGGGAGGGACTCTTCTATCCTCGAAGAGGTCCAGCTCTCAGACCTCGAAGGGATGGGCTATTCTTTCCTCGAAGGGGTCGGGTTCTAGGCCCTCGAAGTGATGGACTCTTCTATCCTCGATGGGGTCTAGCTCTCAGCCCTCGAAGGGATGGACTCTTCTATCCTCAAAGGGGTCGATCTCTCAGCCCTCGAAGGGATAGACTCTTCTATCCTCAAAGGGGTCCAGCTCTCAGCCCTCGAAGGGATAGACTCTTCTATCCTCGAAGGGGTCCAGCTCTCAGTCCTCGAAAGGATGGACTTTTAGTCCTCAAAGGGGTCCAGCTCTAAGCCCTCGAAGGGAAGGACTCTTCTATCCTAGAATGGGTCTAGCTCTCAGCCCTCGAAGGTATGGACTCTTCTATCCTAGAAGGGGTCCAGCTCTCAGCCCTCGAAGGGATGGGCTCTTATTTCCTCGAAGGGGTTGAGTTCTACGCCCTCGAAGGGATGGACTCTTCTATTCTCGAAGGGGTCTAGCTCTCAGCCCTCGAAGGGATGGACTCTTCTATCCTAGAAGTGGTCTAGCTTTCAGCCTTTAAAGGGATGGACTCTTATATCCGCAAAGGGGTCCAGCTCTCAGCCCTCAAAGAGAAGGACTCTCGGTCCTCGAAGGGATGGAGTCTTCGATCCTCAAAGTTGTCAACATCTCAGCCCTCGAAGGGATGGACTCTTCTATCCATGAAGCGGTTGAGATCTCAGTCCTCAAAGGGATGGAGGATTCTTCCTCGAATGGGTCGAGCTCTTAGCCCTCAAAGGGATGTAGTCTTCTATCCTTGAAGGGGTCGATCTCTCAGCCCTCGAAGGGATGGACTCTTTCATACTTGAAGGGGTCTAGCACTAAGCCCTCGAATGGATGGACTCTTAATAGTCGAAGGGGTCCAACTCTCAGCCCTTGAAGGGATGGACTCTGAGTCCTCGAAGGGGTCCAGCTCTAAGTCCTCAAAGGGCTAGACTCTCAGTCCTCGAAGGGGTCCAACTCTAAGCCCTTGAAGGGGTGAACACTCATCCCTCGAAGGTGTCCAGCTTGCAGCCCTTGAAGGGAAGGACTCTTCTATCCTCGAAGGGGTCTAGCACCCAGCCCTCGAACGGATAGACTCTTAATAGTCAAAGGGGTCCAGCCCTCAGACTTCGAAGGGATGGACTCTAAGTCCTCAAAGGCGTCTAACTCTAAGTCCTCGAAGGGATGGACTCTTAGTCCTCGAAGGGGTCCAGCTCTCAGCCCTCAATGGGATGGATTCTTCTATCCTTGAGGGGATCCAGCTCTCTGTCCTTGAAGGGAAGGACTCTTCTATCCTCAAAGGGGTCTAGCTCTCAATCCTCGAAGGGATGGACTCTTAGTCCTCGAAAGGGTCCTGCTCAAAGCCCTTGAAGGGAAGGAATCTTCTATCCTCGAAGGGGTCAAGCTCTCAACCCTCAAAGGGATGAACTCTCCTATCCTCAAAGGGGTCCAGCTCTAAGCCCTCAAAGGGATGGACTTTTCTATCCTCGAAGGGGTCCATCTCTCGGCCCTCGAAGGAATGAACTTTTCTATCCTCGAAGGGGTCTAACTCTCAGCCCTTGAAGGGATAGAATCTTCTATCCTCGAAGGGGTCTAGCTCTCAACCCTCAAAGGGATGGACTCTTCTATCCGCTAAGGGGTCCACCTCTCAGCCCTCAAAGGGAAGGACTCTCAGTCCTCGAAGGGATGGAGTCTTTTATCCTCGAAGGGGTTAACCTCTAAGCTCTCGAAGGGATGGACTCTTCTATTCATGAAGTGGTCGAGATCTCAGTCCTCAAAGGGATGGAGGATTCTTTCCCCGAATGGGTCGAGCTCTCAGCCCTAGATGGGATGTAGTCTTTTATCAATGAAGGGGTCGAGCTCTCGGCCCTCGAAGGGATGGACTCTTGTATCCTTGAAGGGATGTATCACTTAGCCCTGGAATGGATGAACTCTTAATCCTCAAAGGGGTCCAGCTTTTATCCCTCGAAGGGATTGACTCTAAGTCCTCAAAGGGGTCCAGCTCTAGGTCCTCGATGTGCTGGACTCTCAATCTTCGAAGGGGTCCAACTCTGAGCCCTTGAAGGGGTGAACTCTCAGTCCTCGAAGGGATCCAGATCCCAGCCCTTGAAGGGTTGGACTCTTCTATCCTCAAAGGGGTCTAGCACCCAACCCTCGAATGGATGGACTCTTAATAGTCGAAGGGGTCCAGCTTTCAGCCCTCAAAGGGATGGACTCTGAGTCCTCGAATGGGTCCAGCTCTAAGTCCTCCAAGGGCTGAACTCTCGGTCCTTAAAGGGGTCCAACACTAAGCCCTTGAAGAGGTGTACTCTCAGTCCTCGAAGGGGTCCAGCTCTCAGCCGTCGAAGGTATGGACTCTTCTATCCTCGAAGGGGTCAACCTCTTATCCCTCGAAGAAATAGACTCTGAGTCCTCCAAGGTGTCCCACTCTAAGCACTCAAAGGGGTGGACTCTCAGTCCTCGAAGGGATTCAGCTCTCAGCCCTCGAAGGGATATGTTTTCTATCCTCGAAAGGGTATAGCTCTCAACCCTATAAGGGATGAACTCTTAGTCTTCGAAGGGGTCCAGCTCTGAGCCCTCGATTGGATGGATTCTTCTATCCTCGAGGGGATGCAGCTCCCAGTCCTCGAAGGGGTAAACTCTCAGTCCTCGAAGGAGTCCAGCTCTAAACCCTCGAAGGGAAGGACTCTTCTATCCTCGAAGGAGTCCAGCTCTCAGTTCTCGAAGTGATGAACTCTTGGTCCCCGAAGGGGTACTGCTCAAAGCTCTCAAAGGGAAGGAATCTTCTATCCTCGAAGGGGTCTAGCTCTCAGCCCTCAAAGGGATAGACTTTTCTATCCTTGAAGGGGTCCAACTCTCAGCCCTCAAAGGGATGAACTCTTCTATCCTCAAGGGGGACCATCTCTCATCCCTCGAAGGGATGGAATTTTCTATCCTCGAAGGGGTCCAACTCTCAGCCCTCGAAGAGATAGAATCTTCTATCCTTGAAGGGGTTGAGCTCTCAACCCACGATGGGAAGGACTCTTCTATCCTCGAAGCGGTCGAACTCTAAGGCCTCGAAAGGATGGACTCTTCTATCTTCGAAGGGGTCCAGCTCTCAGCCCTCGAAGGGGTTAAGCTTTCAGCCCTCGAAGGGAAGGAATCTTCTATCCTCGATGGAGTCAAACTCTCAGCCATCGATGGGATGGACTTTTCTAACCTCAAAGGGGTCGAGCTCTCAGCCCTCGAACGGGTCAAGCTCTCAACCCTCGAAGGGATGGATCTTAGTTCTCGAAGGTGTCCATCTCTCAGTCCTTGAAGGGATAGACTCTTAGTCCTTGAAGGGATCCATCTCTCCACCCTCAATGAGATGGACTCTAAGTCCTCGAAGGGGTACAGCTCTCAATCCTCGAAGGGGTGGACTCTTGGTCCTCGAAGGGGTTCAACTCTGAGCCCTCGAAGGGAATGACTATTCTATCCTCGAAGGGGTTGAGCTCTCGGCTCTCAAAGGGATGGACTCTTCTATCCTCGATGGGGTCCAGCTCTCAGTCCTCAAAGGGGTGGACTCCCAGTCCTCAAAGGGGTCCAACTCTAAGCCCTCGAAGGGGTGGACTCTCAGTCCTCGAAGGGGTCCAGCTCTAAACCCTCAAAGGGAAGGACTCTTCTATCCTTAGAGGGGTCGAGCTCTCATCCCTCGAAGGGATGGGATCTTTTATTCTAGAAGGGGTCCAGCTCTCAGCCCTCAAAGGGATGGACTCTTCTATCCTCGAAGGAGTCTAGCTTTCAGGCCTCGAAGCGATGAACTCTTATATCCTTAAGGGGTCGAGTTCTAGGCCCCCGAAGGGATGCATTCTTCTTTCCTCGAAGGGTTCGAGCTCTAGTCCCTCGAAGGGATGGACTCTTCTATCCTTGAAGGGGTTTAGCTCTCACCCCTTGAAGGTATAGAGTCTCAGTCCACGAAGGGGTCCATCTCTCAGCCCTCGAAGGGCTGGACTCTTAGTCCTTGAAGGAGTCTAGCTCTAAGCCCTCAAAGGGATGAACTATTCTATCCTCGAAGGGGTCTATCTCTCAGCCCTCGAAGGGATGGACTTTTCTATCCTCGAAGGGGTCCAGCTCTCACCCCACAAAAGGATGGGCTCTTCCTTCCTCAAAGGGGTCGAGTTCTAGGCCCTCAAAGGATGGACTCTACTATCCTCGAAGGGGTCTAGCTCTCAGCCCTCAAAGGGACAGACTCTTATTCCTTAAAGGGGTCCAGCTCTCATCCCTCAAAATGATGGACTCTCAGTCCTCGAAGGGGTCCAACTCTCAGTCCTCGAAGGAGTGGACTCACAGTCCACGAAGGGTTCCGGCTCTAAACCCTCTGGGGAATGACTCTTCTATCCTCGAAGGGGTCTAGCTCTCAGCCCTCGAATAGGTCCAGCTCTAAGCCCTTGAAGGGAAGGACTCTTCTATCCCCAAAGGGGTCGAGCTCTCAGTCGTCCAATGTATGGACTCTTCTATCCCGGAAAGGGTCAAGCTCTCAGCCCTCGAAGGGGTCCAGCTCTAAGCCCTCGAAGGGAAGGACTTTTCTATCTTTGAAGGGGTCAAACTCTCAGCCCTCGAAGGGATTAACTCTTCTATGTTTGAACAGGTCCAGTTCTTAGCCCTCGAAGGGATGGACTCTCAGTCCTCCAAGGGGTCCAGCTCTCGGCCCTCGAAGGGGTGGACTCTCAGTCCTCAAAAGTGTCCAGCTCTAAACCCTTGAAGGGAATGACTCTTCTAACCTCCAAGGGGTCAAGCACTAAGCCCTTGATGGGAAGGAATATTCTATCCTCGAAGGGATCGAACTCTAAGCTCTTAAAGGGATGGATTTTTCTATCCTCGAAGGGGTCCAGTTCTCAGCTCTCGAAGGGATAGACTCTTAGTCCTCGAAGGGGTACCGCTCTCAGCCCTCGAAGGGAATGACTCTTCTATCCTCGAAGGGGTCAAACTCTCAGCCCTGGAAGGGATGGACTCTTCTATCCTCGAAGGGGTCTAGCTCTCAGCCCTCAAAGGGATGGACTTACAGTCCTCGAAGGGATAGAGTCTTCTATCCTTGAAGGGGTCCAACTTGAATCCCTCGAAGGAAAAGAATCTTCTATCCTCGAAGGGGTAGAGCTCTCAGCCCTCGAAGGGATGGACTCTTCTATCCTCGAAGGGGTTTGACTCTAAGCCCTCGAAGGAAAAAACTCTTCTATCCTCGAAGGGATCGAGCTCTCAGCCCTCGAAGGGGAAGACTCTTCTATCCTCGAAGGGGTCGAGCTTTCAGCCCTTGAAGGGATGAACTCTTCTATTCTCAAAGGTGTCCAACTCTCAGCCCTTGAAGGGATGGACTCTCAGTCCTCAAAAGGGTCCAGCTCTTGGCCCTTAAAGGGGTAGACTCTCAGTCCTCGAAGGGATCCAACTCTAATCCCTCGAAGGGAAAGACTCTTCTATCCTTGAAGGGGTCAAGCTCTCAACTTCTCGATGGGAAGGACACTTCTATCCTCAAAGGGGTCGAACACTAAGACCTCGAAGGGATGGACTCCTCTATCCTCGAAGGGGTCCAACTCTCAGCTCTCGAAGGGGTCCAGCTTCCAGCCCTCGAGGGGAAGAATTCTTCTATCCTCGAAGAGGTCAAACTCTTAGCCCTCGATGGGATGGACTCTTCTATCCTCAAAGGGGTTGAGCTTTCAACCCTCGAAAAGATGGAATCTTAGTCTTCGAAGGGGTCCATCTCTAAGCCCTCGAAGAGATGGACTCTTAGTCCTCGAAGGGGTCCATATCTCAGCCCAGACTGGGTTGGACTCTAAGTCCTCGAAAGGGTACAGCTCTCAGCCCTCGAAGGGGTCCAAGTCTGAGCTCTCGAAGGGAAGAACTCTTCTATCCTTGAAGTGGTTGAGCTCTCAGCCCTCGAAGAGATAGACTCGTCTATCCTCGAAGGGGTCTGGCTCTCAGCCCTCGAAGGGATAGACTCTTAGTCCTCGAAGGGGTCCAGCTCTAAGCCCTCGAAGGGATGGACTCTTCTATCCTCAATGGGGTCTAGCTCTCTGACCTCGAAGGTATGGACTCTTCTATCCTCAAAGGGGGTCCAGCTCTCAGCCCTCGAAGCGATGGACTCTTCTATCCTTAAAGGGTCGAGTTCTAAGCCTTCGAAGGGATGCAGTTTTCTTTCCTCAAAGGGGTCTAGCTCTAGACTCTCAATGGGATGGACTCTTCTATCCTCGAAGGGGTCTAGCTCTAAGCCCAAGAAGGGGTGGACTCTCAATTCTCGAAGGGGTCCAGCTCTAAGCCCTTGAAGGGAAGGACTCTTCTATCCTCGAAGGGTTTTAGCTCTCCGCCCTTGAAGGGAATGACTCTTCAATCCTCAAAGGGGTTAAGCTCTCAGCTCTCAAAGGAATGAACTCTTCTATTCTCGAAGAGGTCCAATTCTTATCCCTCGAAGGGATGGACACTCAGTCCTCGAAGTGTCCAGCTCTCGGCCCTCGAAGGGGTGGACTCTAAGTCCTCGAAGGGGTTCAGCTCTAAGCCCTTGAAGGGAAAGGCTCTTCTAACCTCCAAGGGGTCGAGCTCTCAACCCTCGAAGGGATGGACTCTTCTATCCTCGAAGGGGTTAACCTCTCAAGCCTCGAAAGGATGAACACTGCTATCCTCGAAGGGGTCCAGTTCTCAGCCCTCTAAGTTATAGACTCTCAGTCCTCGAAGGGATCCAGCTCTCGGCCCTAGAAGGGGTGGACTCTCAGTCCTTGAAGGGGTCCAGCTCTAAGCCCTCAAAGGGAAAGACTCTTCTAACCACCAAGGGGTCGAGCTCTCAGCCCTCAAAGGGATGGATTCTTCAATCCTTGAAAGGGTCGAACTCTTAGTCTATGAAGGGATGGACTCTTCTATCCACGAAGGGGTCCAACTCTCAGCTCTCGAAGGGATTGGCTCTTTTTTCCTTGAAGGGGTCGAGTTCTTCGCCCTCGATGGGATGGACTCTTCTATCCTCAAAGGGGTGCAGCTCTCAGACCTCGAAGGGGTGTACTCTCTGCCCTCAAAGGGGTCCAACTCTAAGCCCTCAAAGGGAAGGAATCTTCTATCCTCGAACAGGTTGAGCTCTCAGCCCTCGAAGGGATAGACTCTTCTATCCTCGAAGGGGTCTAGCTCTCAGCCCTCGAAGCGATGGACTCTTAGTCCTCGAAGGGGTCCAGCTCTCAGTCATCGAAGGGGTAGACTCTCAGTCCTCGAAGTGGTCAAGCTCTTAGCCCTCGAAGGGGTGGACTCACAGTCCTCCGAGGGGTCCAGCTCTAAGCCCTCTAAGGAAAGGACTCTTTTATCCTCGATGGGGTCGAGCTCTCAGCCCTCAAAGGGATGGACTCTTCTATCCTCAAAGGGGTCTAGCACTCAGCCCTTAAAAGGGTCTAACTCTAAGCCCTCGATGAAAAGGACTCTTCTATCCTTGAAGGGGTCGAGCTCTAAGCCCTCATAGGGATGGACTCTTCTATCCTCGAAGGGGTCTAGATTTCAGCCCTCAAAGGTGTCCAACTCTAATCCCTCAAAGGGAAGGACTCTTCTATCCTCGAAGGGGTCGAGGACTTAGCCCTCGAAGGGAAGGACTCATTTATCCTTGAAGGAGTCAAGCTCTCTGCCCTCGAAGGGATAAACTTTTCTATCCTCGAAGGGGTCCAGTTCTCAGCCCTCGAAGGTATGAAATCTCAGTCCTCAAAGGGGTCCACCTCTCGGCCCTCGAAGGGGTGGACTCTCAGTCCTTGAAGGTGTCCAGCTCTAAGCCCATAAAGGGAAACACTCTTCTAACCTCCAAGGGGTTGAGCTCTCAGCCCTCGAAGGGATGGATTCTTCTATCCTCAAAGGGGCCAAGCTCTCAGCCCTCAAAGAGAAGGACTCTTTTATCCTCAAAGGGGTCGAACTCTCAGCATTCGAATGGATGAACTCTTCTATCCTCGAAGGGGTCGAGCTCTCAGCACTCGAAGGGAAAGACTCTTAGTCCTTAAAGGGGTCCAGCTCTCAGCCCTCGATAGGATGGACTCTTAGTCCTCAAAGGGGTCTAGCACTCGGCCCTCAAAGCAATGAACTCTTAGTCCTTAAAGGAGTACAGCTCTCAGCCCTCGAAGTGGTGTACTTTCAGTCCTCAAAGGGGTCCAACTCTGGGCCCTCGATGGGAAGGAATCTTCTATGCTCGAATGGGTCGAGCTCTCAATCCTCGATGGGATGAACTCTTATATCCTTGAATGGATCAAGCTCTCAGCCCTCGAAGGGATGAACTTTCAGTCCTCGAAGGGATGAACTTTCAGTCCTCGAAGGGATGGAGTCTTCTATCCTCAAAGGAGTCCAACTCTAAGCCCTCGAAGGGAAAAACTCTTCTATCCTCGAAGGGGTCAATCTCGGAGCCCTTGAAGGGAAGGACTCTTTTATCCTCGAAGGGGTCGAGCTCTTAGCCCTCTAAGGGATGGACTCTTCTATCAGCTAAGATGTCCAACTCTCAACCCACGAATGGATGAACTCTCAGTCCTTGAAGGGGTCCAGCTCTCGACCCTCGAATGGGTAGACTCTCAGTCCTCAAAGGGGTCCAGCTCTGAACCCTCGAGGGGAAAGACTCTTCTATCCTTGAAGGGGTCAAGCTCTCAACCCTCAATAGAAAGGACTCTTCTATCCTCGAAGGGGTCAAACTCTCAGACCTCGAAGGGATGGACTATTCTATCCTCCAAGGGGTCCATCTCTCAGCCCTCGAAGAGGTCCAGCTTTCAGCCCTCGAAGGGAAGGACTCTTTTATCCTCAAAGAGGTCGATATCTTAGCCCTTGATGGGATGGACTCTTCTATCCTCGAAGGGGTCTAGCTCTTAGCCCTCAAAGGGATAGACTCATAGTCCTCCAAGGGGTCCAGGTCTCAGCCCTCTAAGGGATGGACCCTTAGTCCTCGAGGGGGTTTATCTCTCAGCCCTCAATGGGATTAACTCTAAGTCCTTGAAGGTGTACCACTTTCAGCCCTCGAAGGAGCGGACTGTCGGTCCTCGAAGGGGTCCAACTCTGAGCCCTCAAAGGGAAGGACTCTTCTATCCTCAAAGGGGTCGAGCTCTCTGACCTCGAAGGGATGGACTCTTATATCCTCGAAGGGGTCTAGCTCTCAGCCCTCGAAGGGATGGAATCTCAGTTCTCAAAGGGGTCCAGCTCTAATCCATTGAAGGGATGGAATTTTCTATCCTCAATGGTATCTAGCTCTCAGCCCTCGAAGCGATGAACTCTTCTATCCTGTAAGGGGTCTAGCTTTCAGTCCTTGAATGGATGGACTCTTCTATCCTCGAAGGTGTCCAGCTCTCAGTCCTTGAAGGGATGGACTCTCAGTCCTGGAAGGGATCTAGCTCTCGGCCCTCGAAGGGATGGACTCTCAGTCCTCGAAAGGATCCAGCTCTAAGCCCTTGAAGGGAAAGACTCTTCTAACCTCCAAGGAGTCAAGCTCTCAGCCCTCGAAGGGATAGACTCTTCTATACTCGAAGGGGTCCAGCTCTCAGCCCTCGAATGGATGAGCTCTTCTTTCCTTGAAGGGGTCGGGTTCTAGGCCCTCGAATCTTTCCTCGAAGGTGTGTAGCTCTCATCCCTCAAAGGGGTCCAGCTCTCAACCCTCGAAGGGATGGACTATTCTATCCTCAAAGGGCTCTAGCTCTCAGCTCTCGAAGGGATGGAGTCTTCTACCTCGAAGGGGTCCAGCTCTCTCCCCTTGAAGGGATGGAGTATTCTATCCTTGAAGGGGTCAAACTCTAAGCTCTCGAAGGGAAAGACTCATCCATCCTTGAAGGGGTCAAGCTCTTATCCCTCGAAGGGAGGGACTCTTCTATCCTCAAAGGGGTCAAGCTCTCAGCCATCGAAGGGATGGACTCTTCTATCCTCAAACGGGTCTAGCTCTCAGCCCTCAAATGGATAGACTCTTAGTCCTCGAAGGGGTCCAGGTCTTAGCCCTTGAAGGGATGGAGTCTTCTATCCTTGAAGGGGTCCAATTCTAAGTTCTCGAAGGGAAAGACTCTTCTATCCTGGAAGGGGTCAAGCTCTCAGTCCTCGAAGGGAAGGACTCTTCTATCCTTGAAGAGGTTGAGCTCTCAGCCCCCAAAGGGATGGACTATTCTATCCTTGAAGCTGTTCAGCTCTCAGCCCTAGAAGGGATGGACTCTAAGTCCTCGAAGGGGTCCATCTCTTGGCCCTCGAAGGGGTAGGCTCTCAGTCCTCGAAGAGGTCCATATCTTCTATCCTTGAAGGGGTTGAGCTCTCAACCCACGATGGGAAGCACTCTTCTATCCTCAAAGGGGTCAAACTCTAAGACCTGGAAAGGATTGACTCTTCTATCTTCGAAGGGGTCCAGCTCTCAGACCTCGAAGGGGTCAAGCTTTCAGCCCTCGAAGGGAAGGACTCTTCTATTCTCGATGTGGTCGAACTCTCAGCCATCGATGGGATGGACTCTTCTATCCTCAAAGGGGTCAAGCTCTCAGCCCTCGAAGGGGTCGAGCTCTCAGCCCTCGGAGGGATAGATCTTAGTTCTCGGAGGTGTCCATCTCTTAGCCCTCGAAGGGATGGACTCTTAGTCCTTGAAGGGGTCCATCTCTCAGCCCTCAATGGGATGGACTTTAAGTCCTCGAAGGGGTACAGCTCTCAATCCTCGATGGGGTGGACTCTTGGTCCTCGAAGGGATCCAACTCTGAGCCGTCGAAGGGAAGGACTATTCTATCCTCGAAGGGGTTGAGCTCCAGGCTCTCGAAGGGATGGACTCTTCTATCCTCGATGGGGTCTAGCTCTCACACCTTGAAGGGATAGACTTTTCTATCCTCAATGGGGTTAGCTCAGCCCTCGAAGCGATAGAATCTTCTATCCTTGAAGGCGTCTAGCTTTCAGCCCTCGAAGGGTTGGACACATCTATCCTCCAAGGGGTCTAGCTCTCAGCCCTCAAAGGGATGGACTCTTCTATAATCGAATGGGTCCAACTCTCAGCCCTCGAAGGGATGGACTCTTCCATACTCGAAGGGGTCTAGCTCTAAGCCCTTTTAAGGGATGAAGTCTTCTATCCACGGAGACTCTCAGTCCTCAAAGGGATGGAGTCTTATATCCTTAAAGGGGTCCAACTCTCAGCCCTCAAAGGGAAAGACTCTTCTATTCTCGAAGGGGTCAAGCTCTCAACCATCCAAGGGATGGACTCTTCTATCCTCGAAGGGGTCCAGCTCTTAGCCCTTGAGTGGGTCTAGCTTTTAGCCCTCGAAAGGGTAGACTCACATTCCTCAAAGGGGTCCAGCTCGAAGCACTTGAAGGGAAAGACTCATCTATCCTTAAAGGGGTCAAGCTCTCAACCCTCAATGGGAAGGACTCTTCTATCCTCAAATTGGTCGAACTCTCAGACCTTGAAGGGATGAACTCTTCTATCCTCGAAGGGGTCCAGCTCTCAACCCTCAAAGGGAAGGACTCTTCTATCCTCGAAGGGGACAAACTTTCAGCCCTCGAAGGGATGAACTCTTCTATCTTCAAACTGGTCTAGCTCTCAGCTCTCGAAGGGATAGACTCTTAGTCCTCGAAGGGGTCCAGCTCTCAGCCCTCGAATGGATGGACTCTTAGTCCTCTAAGGGGTCCAGCTCTCATCTCTCGAAGGGATAGACTCTAAGTCCTTGAATGGGTACAGCTCTCAGCCCTCAAAGGGGTGGAATCTCACCCCTCGAAGGGGGTCCAACTCTAAGCCCTCGAAGGGAAGGACTCTTCTATCCTCCAAGGGGTCAAGCTTTCAGCCTTCGAAGGGATGGACTCTTCTATCCTTGAAGGGGTCTAGTTCTCAACCCTTGAAGGGATGGACTCTCAGTACTCGAAGGGATGGAGTCTTCTATCCTGGAAGTGGTCCAACTCTATGCCTTTGAAGGGAAAGACTCTTCTATCCTCGAAGGGGTCGAGCTCTCACCCCTCGAAGGGAAGAACTCTTCTATCCTCAAAGGGGTTGAGCTCTCACCCATCGAAGGGATGGACTCTTCTATCCTCGAAGGTGTCCAGCTCTCAACCCTCGAAGGGATGGACTCTCGGTCCTTGAAGGGGTTCATCTCTCGTCCCTTAAAGGGGTAGGCTCTCACTCCTCGAAGGAGTCCAGCTTTAAGCCCTCGAAGGGAAGGACTCTACTATCCTCGAAGGGGTTGGGCTCTCAGCCCTCGAAGGGATGGACTGTTCTATCCTTGAAAGGGTCTAGCTCTAAGCCCTCGAAGGGATGGACTCTTAGTCCTCGAAGGGGTCTAGCTCTCATCCCGTGAACGGATGGACTCTTAGTCCTCAAAGGGGTCTAGCTCTAAGCCCTCGAAGGGATAGACCCTTCTATCCTCGAAGGGGTCTAGCTTTCACCCCTCAAAGAGATAGACTCTTCTATCCTCGAAGAGGTCTAGCTCTCAGCCCTCGAAGGGATGGACTCTTCTATCCTCGAAGGGGCTTAGCTCTCAGCCCTCGAAAGGATGGACTCTAAGTCCTCGAAGGAGTACAGCTCTTAGCCCTTAAAGGGTTGGACTCTCAATCCTTGAAGTGGTCCAACTCTAAGCCCACGAAGGGAAGGACTCTTTTATCCTCGACGGGGTTGAGCTTTCAGCCCTCGAAGCGATGGACTCTTCTATCCTCGAAGGGGTCTAGCTCTCAGCCCTCAAAGGGATGAACTATCAATCCTCAAAGGTAAAGACTCCTCTGTCCTTGATGTGGTCGAGCTCTCGAAGAGAATGACTCTTCTATCCTCAAAGGGGTTTAGCTCTCAGTCCTCAAAGGGATGGACTCTTCTATCCTCTAAGGTGTCCAGCTCTCAGCCCTCAAAGGGATGGTCTCTCAGCCTCGAAGGGGTCTAGCTCTTGGCCCTCGAAGGTGTGGACTCTTATTCCTCAAAGGGGTTAAGCTCTCAGCCCTCAAAGGGAAAAACTCTTCTATCCTCGAAGGGGTCCAGCTCTCAGCCCTCGAAGGGATCCAGCTCTCAGCCCTCGAAGGGAATGACTCTTTTATCCTCGAAGAGGTCAAACTCTCATCCCTCGAAGGGATGGACTCTTCTATCCTTGAAGGGGTCTAGCTCTCAGCCCTCGAAGAGATGGACTGTTAGTCCTGGAAGGGGTCTTGCTCTCTGCTCTCGAAGGGATGGACTCTTAGTCCTCGAAAGGGTCTAGCTCTAATCCCTCAAAGGGATGGACTCTTTTACCCTTGTAGGGGTCTAGCTCTCAGCCCTCGAAGGAATGGACCCTTCTATCCTCAAAGGGGTCCAGCTCTTAGCCCTCAAAGGGATGGACTCTTCTATCCTCAAAGGGGTCCAGCTCTCAGCCCTCGAAGGGATGGACTCTTCTATAATCAAAGGGGTTCAACTCTCAAACCTCAAAGGGATGAACTCTTCTATCCTAGAAGGGGCCTAGCTGTTAGGCCTCGAAGGGATGAAGTATTCTACCTGCGAAGGGGTCTAGCTCTCTGCCATCGAATGAATGGACTCTCAGTCCTCAAGGGATGGATTCTTCCATCTTCGAAAGGGTCCAACTCTAAGCCCTCAAAGGGAAAGAATTTTCTATCCTCGAAGGGGTCGAGCTCTCAGCCCTCGAAGGGATGGACTCTTCTATCCTCAAAGGGGTCTAGCTCTCAGCCCTCGAAGGGATGGACTCTTAGTCCTCGAAGGGGTCCAGCTCTAAGCCCTCGGAGGGAAGGACTCTTCTCTCCTCGAAGGGGTCTAGCTCTCAGCCCTCGAAGGGATGGACTCTTCTATCCTCGAAGCTAGCTCTCAGCCCTCAAAGGGATGGACTCTTCTATCCTCTAAGGGATCCATCTCTCAGCCCTTGAAGAGATGGACTGTTCTATCTTCGAAGGGGTTCAACTCTCAGCCCTCGAAGGGATGGAATCTTCTATCCTCAAAAGGGTCTAGCTCTTAGCCCTCGAAGGGATGGATTCTTCTATCCACGAAGGGGTCTTGATCTTAGCCCTCAAAGGGATGGACTCTCAGTCCTCGAAGGGATGGACTCTTCTATCCTTGAAAGGGTTGAGATCTCAGTCCTCGAAGGGATGGAGGCTTCTTTCCTTGAATGGGTCTATCTCTCAGCCCTCGAAGGGATGTAGTTTTCTTTTCTTGAAGGGGCAAGCTCTTAGCCCTCGAAGGGATGGAGTCTTCTTTCCTCGAAGGGGTTTAGCTATCATCCCTCGAATGGATGGAGACTTCTTTCCTCGAAGGGGTTGAGTTCTCGGCCCTCGAAGGGATGGACTCTTCTATCCTCTAAGGGGTCTAGCTCTCAGCCCTCGAAGGAATGGAGTCTTCTTTCCTTGAAGGGGTACACTAGAAAGGATGGAGTCTTCTACACATTCGAGAAGTGAAATTTCAGGTGGAGGGGTTCCATTAGATAGGTTTGAGAGGTACCCATTCAAGATGTGAACATCCAGCTGGAGAACCTTCACATCTCGAAATAGTACCTCTTGAGCCCCTCCAGTTTAACTCTCTCCACCTGAACCTTCACCTCTCACCATCTCCAAGCTTCAATTACATGTATAATTGGTACATTTATAGCTTCAATTACAACTCTTTTACCATTCCTATACAATTTCTATAATTTGTTATCAAGCTCACCACACAACGCGTGGTGTAGCCACTCTAGTATACTAAAATGTATGTAATATTTCTTGAAACACGCTCTAAAAGATTTACCTTAGACAATAGTATACGTGACAATAAGTGGTGTTCAGTAGAAATCTTCAATCCAGTAAATAGATGCCTGATTTGTTAAATATTCCTCCTTTCAATGACTATGTGTCTTAGTTTAGGCATTTTTATTTGATGTGGTATTTCCAGTCAGGCCAAATGGTTGATCTTCACCACGTGGTTATCATAAACTTACAAGAAAAGTCCTGGAAGTGATTCCAGGGAAAGAGATCCGACGATCAAGTCAATTCCTTCCTTAATAGAGTTTGTATTTCTCATTTTAGTATTGCTTACCTGAACCAGTGTTGCTCTCTTTTATTTATAGATGCCCATCATCTAAGATTGTGAATTGCATCGTGGTTCCTACAATCTCAGTTTGTGGCTAAACCTTTAACGTGGTTCTTCCTTTATCGGTTCGTGGCTGAGCCTCCTGGTCACGACTCTGGTTAGCCCTATTTACGTCTTAGTCCTGGACAGGACCTAAAGGCCAGCAATCTCTAATTTGTGGGCAAGGCGCACTACAATAGGCATTACCTATTACCTCAGTTTTTCAGGGCTTTTTACCTCGTTTCTTTTGCCATAAAAAACCACGATAAATATGGGTGAAGTAAAAAATATACTTTTTACCTCGGTTCAAAATCGAGGTAAAAAAGTATCTTTTACCTCAGTTTTCAACCAACGTTAGCAGATGTTATGTGCAACATTGCTCTTAGCACTAAGGTCGGCGATAAGATATGGTAATTCAGATATCGTTTAGATCGACGTCAAGTTATAAGACTAACGGCATTGGCCATACCAAAAAAACAAGCGATGTGAGAGGAAAGTCTGCGACGTCATTCCAGTCGACATCGTTCTAAAGAACAATGACGTCGCGCAATGCGGTTCACCAATGTCGTGCGTATGCTAACGTAGAATGATGAACAATACGATGTCATTTTGAATGGGTGATGTCGTAAAAAATTTACACGCTGGTTCTACATACGATGTTGTTTTTTCATCACATGAGCATCGGTAATTGCGATGTCATGGATCACTCATGGAGAAAAGGTTTTGGTTAAATATTATAATATTAAATATTTGATGAAACAAACAATATTTCGTCGATAGCCATTACATGTTATTTAGTATTGGATTACTCTAGACATGGTTAAAAATCATACAACAATCAATTGTCATTAAATTCATGTGGGGAAATTAACAATGACATGTTAAAATCCACAGAACTAACTTGCTATAACATATATTAAAAACACATGTTAAAATAAATAATAATACATAAGATGAATATTCAATTTAAACATTAAATGTATTGAACCTCCATATTGTCTACATTGTGAAGCATTAACATTGTTAGGGCTAGTAGTGAAATGACAAGTCATCCATGTACAGTCCTTTAAAAAAAATATAAACTCACTAAGTGAGGGGGTGTATATTGGGCTCCTAGAGCCATAGAAAAAGTAATAAACAGTTTGAGTACATCAAATCAAGGTACATGGAAAGCTATGTACATGAAGATTATTTCCTAACCCTTTGTAACACCTATGTGTTAGCAAAAGGCTGGCCATTTAACCCGGTACAAAGTCTATTATGGCCTACCATGTTTATGCCTCCACACCCAGTGTCGACATAAAGGGATGGCCTCCCATAACAGCCCCTTGCAAAGAACTTCCCCCGAAGTGCTTTACTAAAACATACAAGAAGATCCAGCCAATCCTTAGGAAAGCTTCAGTCATCAGAATCTTTAGGGCTGCTTCAGAGTTGATATTTTTCTTCAGTGTGTTCCTGGAGAAAGTTTGGGGACTGCATGCCATTCCTAGCAAGGTGTTCTAGAGGAAAACTACAGCTACATTTTTTCTGTACCTGTCACAAGGAGATGAAAAATAGGAATACATTGTCCAGATATTGCTAGTCATGCCTAATGTAAGGAGTGAAAATTGCATCTAGAGTAATAAGTCCTTTGATGTTTCTTGCCAAGTTGGATCTATCAAAAGAGATGTTTACCTATTTAGTACTTGCAACATCTACTACTCTGTGAGATTCTCTAAAAACAAGAGATATAGTCGATTGTCTTTGATCCAGCAGCTTCCAAATATCCCTGATTTCAGTGACAAACCTCCATGGAATTTTTTATTCCCTTCTAATAATTTTCACAAGCATCTATGAGTTGCATTCAATTTTAATGTTTGAGAGTCCATGATGTTATGCCAATTGTAAGCCATAATGTAGTGCTTTGATCTCAGACATAAGGCTAGTCCCTTTACCCCAGGTATTTAGACACTGCTACCAGAACCTGGAATTAGAATCCATGATGAAAATCACTGCCCCGGAATCACCATTTTGGAGTGAAGAACCATCTGAGTTCAGTTTCAGATGGCTTGTGATGTGCCCATTTTATATGGTTAAATTAGGACTTTTAGGATTCACTTTTGTACACTTTTATGTTCAAAATGTGGCATTTTGCCTTGAAATTCTCTAAGGAGAGTTAAAAGCAACTTTTACGCTTTTATTACTTTTCTAGAAAATTTTGTGTGACAAGGAAATTTGTTTGAAGACTTTGAAGAATACCTTTGAAGATTTGAAGACTTGTATTTGAGCTTTTGAAGACTTGAAAAATTAAAGAAAAGTGAAGTGAAGAGGAGGACATGAAACAAAAAGAAGAAAGAAATCAGGATGCTGGAACTGGGCACCGTCGTGACTCGCAATGGACGTATGGCCAGAAATGTTTCTTTCTTTTTTGTACTATAAATACTCACCTTATCCTCTCCTCTTCAGAACCTCTTCTTCTTGTGATTTTTCTGGGTTCAAACTCTAGTTTTTCTCTTCTTTCTTGTCTTTGTTTTTGTAAGTTAATCATGTCTTTTAATTGTCTAGCTTAGTTTTATCTTGGGAGCAACGGATTGAAGTTTCCATATCTATGTACAAAGAACCATATCTGTCTATTTAGTGCTTTTTCTATTGTTCATTTATTGAGCTTTGACTGTGAATTGTTAATGGCATTGATGTTGGAAACTTGAGTATGTGAATTGCTTGTATGATTACTTGTTAGGGTTGGGAGAAAGTAGCTAATTCTCCCCTATTTTAATGTGGAATCCAAGAGCATGAGTTAGAGCTTCTTAATGATGTTGATGTGTTGATAATTGCTAGATGAATGTGATGATGTTGAATTCATTGTCATGTTTATTTTAGGTATCAAATGAGAGAAGTCAATAAAAGTCGATCATTCTTGGCTAACCTTGTGTAAATGCATTAATTGGTTAAATGCTTAGACACGGTGTAGTGTTTATAAGTGTTGCCAAGATTGTTGGTTCTTCATGCTCAATGTCATCAATGGGATACTTTTAGTCGTGTTTCGGCTAAGGGAGTCATTGGTGAGGTTTGACAAGAGATGTCGAATTCACTCTATTTAAGAAGGATGGAAGATTTATCTTCACAACAAGTAGTGGAAGTAGTGAATAGATTGTTTCACTCATTCTTGAAGCCTTTGTTATTTAGCATTTGTGTGTTTTCAATGCTATGTTTTACTTCATTTATGCCATGGGCTATTTGAGAATAGGAAGTGTTTGTATGGTTTAAGTGTTAGGGAGTTAGGAAAGTGACGAATTCCTTAACTCCTTTGCATGAAAATCTAAGAACATGAACTTAGAACTTCTTGTGAATAATGTGTTGTGATTCTTGCTAGATAAGTATGTTAATGTGGATTGTTCTCATATTTATCCTATAGATGCTATGAAAGGTTGAACCTTGAATGTGGTTTATTCTAGGTTTAGCCTAATGAATGCTATATTTAGTTAAATGGCTGTGTTTTTTGTAGAAGGCTTGTCGTTGACAAATCTATGGTCCTTCGTGTATAAAGCCATTGATGAAATACCCCTATGGTCATTTTTTTTCTAGGGTGATCATCAATGAGGTTTGCAAATGGTCATTGTTTCTCTTTGGAAATTACTATTAAGAAGGAATGAATGTTGATCTTCCATTGGCATTTCCCATAGGTAAAAAATGTGATAGGATGAGTGAATGGTTCAATGATCTACATAAGGTTTGGAAGTGGATATCAATTTCCCCCAAGGCTTTGCTTTTGTAGTTTTAAGACCCTTTTTTCTTAGTTTGTTTGATAATTAGCATAGTTACTTGACTTTGCTAGTTATCTTGTCTTTTAACTTTCATAACTTAGGAAATCCAACCAACCAACCCCCCCCCCCCTCATTTACTCACTTTTATATGTGTATATATATCTACTTCTAGCCTAATATCAACCTTCTATGTTTAAACGCTTAAGAAAATCCCTCTTCTTCGTGGACGACCCTGACTTTCCGCTATCTACTTAGTTGTAGATAGTAAGCATTTAGGGCTTATAAATATTAACTTTGAGAGGTACGGCGATGGCCTCCCAGATTGGTAACTGCCAGAGTACTATACGATCTTTCCTTCTTTGTTTGACTGACCTACAATAGTTATGAACAAGACAAGCACTACCAGCATTGATCATAAACTTAAAATCCAGATTATGTGCTTTGAAAATATCATTATACTGATCAGAAATCTTCTAGATGATAAGCTTAGCAGGTTGTTTAATAGTTTCAAACAGATGTTTGTTTCTGGAACACCAAATGTACTATATCACCAGACAAGGAATTATTCTAATAAATTTTAGAAATCTTACATTTGAATGCTTCAGATGCCAGTAATAAAAGACTCTATCCCAAAGTGTGTGAAAAGGAATGAACTGTAGATTAAAAAAGAAGTGCATCATGTTCGATATGCTCCGGATATGTGTACAAGAGTTGAAATTATGGTGTATAGAATCAGACTCAATATCATAGAAGTAAAACTTTGATGGAATATTAAATGAAAAGTCCTCCAACACATCAAGCATTGAAAGCAATCTGTTAAACATTTTCCAATTGAAAATGCTTACTTCCTAGGAAATAAGTTAGACCACAGGTATTGGAAAGAGGGGACTTCATTTTTTTCTCCCTGATCAATTCATAAGTTGATTTGATTGGGAATTGGCCATTTTTTTAGTTGGCTTCCAAATAAGGGTATCAGGGTAGTCAGTTTGGTTCAGTTAGCAGCCTAAGAGTGTGTTTATTACTGAATCTGACAAGCCTTGTTTAATAAGTTCAATGAATAGCATATGTGGAGTTCTAAAGAGAGGCAAGTGTAACCAGATCAGTCCAGTTGGTGTGCCAGAAAGAAACATCACCAGAGCATGTTTGGAGAAAAGAATTTTCCATAGCTAGCTCAGAAACTGATAAGATTCTCTTCCAAGTTATTGAAGTTCTTTTATTTTTTGGTATTGACCACATGACTTGGGTCCATAATGACTAACCAAGTTGTAGTTTCCACCATAGCTTAATAGAGAAGCTAGAAATCATAGTATGGAGATTTTTAAAGTCTAAACCATTCTCAACTTTAGGAAAGCACATATTACTGTAAGAGTTCCATACTTTTTTACTTCCATTCTCTTTCTTGGTAACTCTCCGAAAAAAAATTCCAAAGAGAACATGGAGTTTTTCTATGGTGCCTTTAGAAGGTTTGGGAATAATGAGTAGGTTGAGTGGGATGGAAGAAAGGACATGCTTGATTAGTATCATTCTCTCAGTTTGGTTTAAAGTTTTATTTTCCCACGTTTGGAGTTTTGATGATACTGTGTCTAGCAGATTCTGAAACTAGATATTCTTACTCCTTCCTAGAAAAATTGGACATCCTAGGTACTTGAAGGGAAAGGATCCTTCAGTCATACCAGTTTCAGAGCTGAATATTCATTTCACTCTTAAAGTGGAGTATCTGGATAGAATAAATGAGGATTTATCAAAATTGACCTTCTGCCCGGTGGAATTTAATTAGTTTTTAGAAAGCCAATCAATGTTTTGATGCAACTTTTTTGAGTACTTTAAGAAGATTGCAGTATCATCTGCAAATGATAGGTGTGTAACTTTTTTCATTGACTAAGACACTATCATCCATGTATAGTTGATCGATAACTCTCATTGTCCTATTAGACCAAATACACAGGAAATAAAATTTATGTTAGAATTAGGCAGTTCTTGAATTGAAAAACCCACAATATAGTAATACTCAGACAACGTGAATGTCAAATTAAAAAAGAACATGTATGAGTTGAAGCAACTTTGCACATTAGAGTAATTGATGTCGCTAAGGCCAACCTAATTGCACGTCGAACATTCGAGGTGTTGCATGCTTTTTATTGACATGTGCATCGTCGATCTTAATTTGGTTGTACATTGCAAAGGCCAATTAATAGTGACCGACGTCGCACATTCATATTGTGTTCATACAAAAAAGTAATTATTTTACACAATCAGCCCTAATCTAAGCATTTTTTTTATCATTCCTTACAAACATGGGATCATCTTGGAAATGAAAAAAAAACATAACATGTTACACAATCATCATACATTACAAAAATATACAAGTTTTGATCAATGAGAAAAATAACATACAGAAGGTATGGAAATTAAATTTCTAAATTAACATTGAATGCATGGAAAACTACCTCAATTCATTTGAACCCGGAGATGCCCCATCATTGGACACTTGTTGATGTGTGGTAAAAAGATTTGATTGAGCTCTTGAATTGTTTTATTAATGGTGTGGATGGAGAGGATGGTGTGTTGTAGCTATGGTTTGGACAAAGTTTGTTATAGATGAAAATTGGGTAATGGTGCTGGTATTAATGACTTGGAATTTTGGTGGTGGTGGTGGTGGTGGGAGAGGGGGGGGATTTAACTTCAATTTTTTGGCTCAAATTTTCATTTCCCACTGGAAATTTCATTATTACTGACGTCGTTCGTGGTTCGATAGTGGATCCGCATTCGGCGACATATCATCGACGCGCACACGAGCCAATGGGTTATTTTTTTAAAGTATCGTAAAATACTCTGTTTCAAGATTTGGGAACCTTCTGTCGACCCTTTTAATCCTAGATGAATAATAACAATGCCGTATAATTATGAATAGAAAAATGTTATCTACAGATTTGCATTTCGACTTGTACCACTTTTTTGGAGGAACCTGAGTGTAATTATTTAAAAGTTCACTGGTTGTCCGAAAATTGATTCCGATCATCTGAAAAAGAAACGTTATCATATCTAGTCAAACTTATACTAGTCGAGAGTAAAAAAATAAGAAACTGCTCTTATTCCACGGAGACTTCCCATCCAAGTTCTTCTAACTACCTCCCTGTATACTTATAAGTGATCATCTAAAATTTACTCCAGACCACGTACTAGCGCTTTCTAAAATATGATGGATTGAATTTTATTATATTTTATTTTCATAAAAAACCAAGAATCAGAAATTTCATGTGACTCTATGTGGTGGAAATTACCATTCCCATAATGCTTATCCTAAGGGTATAAATGGAAATACTAATACAAATAAGGGACCATTACTCCATTCAGGGGCGGATCTACTGTTACGCGTGGTAGGGCTCCAGCCCTACCTGAGTTGCATGCTCGAAGGTAGTAGTAAGGGTTCCGCTTCTCCCGTTCTGTTCTTCCAACTTAGCTTGAAAATTGCAGAAGTTGCAGATTTTCTTCTTATCTGTACGAAGAAGACGATGTGATATCTTTTTCTTTTTTGTTTTGTTTAAAAACTTACCTACACGTCGTCGTTCTGTTTGAGCAATAAATTCTTAAAAAGTCCATCTCGCTTTCCACCTAATTCTGCTTTCTTTTTGCCTTAAATGTAGGATAGTTGTTGTACAGCTGTAGCCTAAAGCATTGTACGGTTAGTTATTTATTAAGCATTGTTGTACGCTCATTCACTAACTAACAATTACTCTGCTTACGAAACCACTCCTTTCTCTTCTTCTTGCTGTATAACGGTTATTTCCACTGTATCTTCTCCACCTTCTATGGCGGCTCCTCCGCCTGGTCGCGGTGGCTCTACCGCGGCCAAAACTTTTCTCCAAGCATTAGGTAATCGGCCATCCCCCCTCAATACTTCTCTTCCATCAAATCCCAAAATAGTTCCCAAAACTCAATATAAAGGAGAAATTTCTTGTCTTGTGACTCGGAAAGAAGTGGAAACACTTGCCGCACACTACAGTAATGCCCTCGTTGGGAAGTTTCCTAGAGGGAAGCCATCAATGACCTCTCTAAATGAGGCTTTCAACTCGGTCGGTTTCAAAGGTAAGTTTCAATTGGGTTCTATAGATTTCAGACACATTCTTATCCGATTTCAGGATAAGGAAGATTATCAGAGGCTTTGGATTAAAGGTCAGTGGGTCTTTAATCAAGCACCTATGTAAGTTCTGAAATTGAACACTGATTTTAATCCTGAAATTGAATCTTCTATTGTACCAGTTTGGGTTACAATCCCCTATGTTCCGGTTTTCTTTTACAATATTGCTATGATAGAATCAATTGGGAACCAAATAGGCAACTATATCAAAATGGATGCAGCAACTGCTGCTCTATCTAGGCCCTCTGCTGTCAAGATGTGTATCGAAATTAATCTAAAAAAGAAACAACCATCTTGCATTAGGGTTGGTATTGAAGAGGATGGAATAGAGTACAATGTAGTTAAACTTCCCATTGAATTTGAGGAACTACCACTCTACTGTCATCATTGTAAATCCATAGGGCATGATGATAGTCTCTGTATCTATTTACATCCAGAACTAAAGAAACCGAGGTACAGTTGGGTGGATAAGTCAAAAAATGTTAATCTATCCATCAATGGACAAAAGAAATTAACTCAAAACAAAGATCAACAGACTGGGCATGAAATCCTGTCAAAAGATGGAA
The DNA here is from genome assembly GCA_037428765.1 of Rubia yunnanensis. NCBI lineage: Eukaryota > Viridiplantae > Streptophyta > Magnoliopsida > Gentianales > Rubiaceae > Rubia > Rubia yunnanensis. The sequence continues at coordinate 79,269,903 of CM075065.1, forward strand.
TTAATCAACCACAAGAGGAATAAAATAAGGCTGGGGGTTCGGGGCTCTCTGATAAGGAAAAACTTAAGACTTTGTATGCTCAGAAGCTTAAGTATATTCCCAAGCAGAAGGTTGTATCAGTTGTGGAGGTGGATCAACTAGAGAGTCCTAATTCACCTAAACAGGGGGTAGATAGGAATTATGAAATCCATGACTTGAAGGATCAGTCTCTTGACTCAAGTATTAAGCCAGTCGACAGAAATGATGATCTTGTAGAAGTTCAGTCTTTATCATCAAATCAGACCACTGTGGCTCAGCAGAGAGATAGCACTAATGATAACCCAAATGAGTCTAAGGGGGAATCTCCAGAGGTTTCAATTATCAGTTCCCAGTCTACTAGAAATCTGAATAAGTTGTCACTGTCTGCTCCATCGAAACTCACTACAAGGACAGGTTTTTCTAAGGATGACATTCCTAGCAAAAGGGTAAGCTATTCTCACCATTTAACCCTATTTTGGCTGCTAAAAGTTTCATTTTCTCTCAGCAGATAGATAGGCAGAACAGGTTCTTGCCACTCGAGGATGAAGATCTATCTGATCATGAAGCTAGTTTCAGGGAAACAACAAACCCCTCACTTGTGGACAAGGAAGCTGACACTGCTACTCCTGAGGTAAGTCAGGTAACTCCTGTACCTCTTCAATCTATATTAGGAGAAACAAAAAATGGACAACATGAACATAATGTGAAAGCACATAGTAATGAGACCTATTTAACCCAGTTAAATACAATTATGACTAGATCAAAAAGCTCTAATAATGTTTCCCTATGAATAGCACAAAAGTTCAGATTAAGCTACTAGTTTGGAATCTTAGGGGAATGGACACTTCTATGATTAGACTTAATAATTTGATAAACAGACATCATTTTGAGCTAATCTGTCTAATCGAGCCTAAACATGATAATAATCAATGTGACCACTATAGACAGTTACTACAATTTGACAATTGCATGCATGCTAATAATGGCCAGATTTGGCTTTTCTGGAAAAATAGTGTTTCAGTAGTATGTAAATCTGATAATCTTCAGTTTCTGGCTGTTACATTGAATGGCATTAATCTGAACAAATGTATGGATGCTATTTTTGTTTATGGGCTCAGGACTAGAATTGGTAGGAAAGAACTCTGGTCGGATCTTAGGACATTTACTCAATCTGATTCTATCTTCATTGGTGATTTCAATGCTATAACAACTATTAATGAATATAGAGGTCCTTCCACTCCGAAGCTTGGTAGTAAGAGAGATTTTAATGATTTTATAAATGCTATGGCTTTGGAAGAGATAAGTACTGTAGGTAATCTATTTACCTGGAGTAATAACCGATTAAGAAATCCAACTGTTCAGAGGTTAGACAGAGGTTTATGTACAGCTTCCTGGACAACTAATTTCCCTAACTCCTCTGTTCCCATACTAAATAGAATTTCCTCGGATCATAATCCTATGCTCCTCACCATAGGTAGTGACATTTCATCCACTCCTCGGCCATTTAGATTCATTAATACCTGGTATAAAAGGGATGGATTTAATGATGTAGTTAGGCAATGCTGGGATGTTAAGGTTCAGCAAACAGGAATGGTAGGCTTCTTCATAAAACTGTTGAGGCTGAAAAAAACATTGAAAATATGGAATAGAGAAGTGTTTGGAAATATAAATGATAATGTGTTCCAGGCTGAATCAATTCTGAAAGAAAAGGAGGGACTGTATGACCTGAATGCTACAGTTGAGAACATGGTCAACCTGAAAAAGGCCAAGGCTAATCTAGTTAGGGCTTTAGTTGAACAAAAGAGCTTCTGGAAACATAAAGCAAAAGTAAAATGGTTGAGGGAAGGTGATAACAACACCAGTTTCTTTCATAATTCTATTCGAGAAAGAAAATGTAGGTTAAAAATCACAAAAATCAAAGGTGGAAATGGACAGTGGCTAGATAATTCACAAGATATTGAGAATGAGTCCATCCATTACTTTCAGGAGCTTTTAACTGAGCAGAACTCCCCTCACTGTGATTCTTTTAAGCCTCACTTTCTAAGTCAGATTCCAAAAGTGATAACTCAGGAGGATAATGATAGAATATTGCAACCTGTTTCGATTTCTGAACTTAAAAGCATTGTTTTGGGACTTAATCATAGGAGTAGCCCTGGTCCAGATGGATTTACAGCAAAGTTTTATATTAAGTCTTGGGATATAATTGCTAATGATCTATTATCTGCTGTACAAGATTTTCTAACTGTGAACAATATCCCAAGGGGGATTGGTAGTACCTGGATTACAATCATACCAATGTACACCAACCACCTTTGAGGATTACAGACCGATTAGTCTCTCTAATGTCATAAACAAGATTTTTTCTAAGATATTAATGGAAAGACTAAAGCCTTTAATGCCAAAAATCATCTCTAATCACCAAACTGCTTTCCTCAAAGGTAGGGACATTGCTGATAATGTTATCTACCTTCAGGAAATTGTAAGATTTTTAAACAGGAAGCAAAGAGAACCTAATTGCATTGTTAAATTGGATCTTAAGAAAGCCTTTGATAGAGTTAGGTGGTCTTTTCTCTATTATGTGCTCGCTAAATTTGGATTTCATGCTAGATTTATTTTTCTTGTTATGAAAAATCTGTCTCAGGCTTGGTTCTCTATCCTCATAAATGGTAAGCCAGTTGGTTTCTTCCAATCTACAAGGGGTATCAAACAGGGGGATCCCCTATCACCATTTCTTTTTAATATCTTTTCAGAGGCTTTCACTAGAAGCATGTCCTTTATTTTTCAGAATGGTAGCTTGTCATATTATGGTGTACCAGGTAATGCAATTAAAATTTCACACTTATCTTATGCTGATGATACTGTAGTATTTCTTAAAGCCAGTAATAATACTTTGATCAGACTTAAGGCCTTTCTGGCTACTTTTGAGGATGTTACTGGACAACAGATTAATTACAGTAAAAGTGACATGTACATAGGAAAGCATGCTACTGTAAACAGAGTCAATAGAATAAGGAGAACTTTAGGTATGAAAGTAGGTAAGTTTCCTTTCACATATCTGGGGGTCCCCATTTTTACTGGGAGAGCAAAGAAGATATATTTCCAACCATTAATTGAACAAATTGAGAGTAGATTAGGAAGTTGGAAAAATAGGTGGCTCTCAACTGGAGGGAAAATTACACTTATTCAATCATGTATATATTCAGTTCCACAGCATATTTGGTCAGTTATTAAACCAGGTAGGCAAGTCATATTAGCAATAGAAAAAAAACTGAGCAATTTTTTTTAGGGGTTTAATGATCTAAAGCCTAAAAGAGCATGGAGGAAATGGGATGCATTATGCTATCCTATCACCGAAAATGGTCTAGGATTCAGATCAGTAACCACCATTATTAATACATGCTCTGTTAAGCTTTGGTGGAAATATCAAAAGTCTGATGCTCTTTGGACACACTTTGTTGCATCTCTTCCACCTTCCTCCAGATCTTCACCAAACTGGAAAAGGATATCCTCTATTAATGATTGGGCAGAATCCCAATCTAGAGTCATAATAGGAAATGGGGAGTGTAACTTCTGGACTGCTAACTGGTTAGATATAGGGCCTCTTCAGGATCTCTGTGATCAAACAAATGTGGATATTCCAGCTAGCTGTACTGTTTCTGATTTCGTTAACAATAAATCGGTCATGTTTGCTAAAATCTATCAAGTTCTTCCTATTTATGCCTTTTCTCTTTTGCAGGATGCTAAGGTATTTAATCACAGGAAGGACAGGCTGATATGGAAACCAGGGATTAAAGGTGAGTTTTCATTCAAAGCTACCTATCTTTTGCTAAGGAATCAAAGAGGTACTGTGGCTTCTTTCAAACATTTATGGAGTCCTAGAATTGAAAAAATAATTTTCAGTCTTCATGTGGAAACTGATGAACTCCTTTCTTCCATTTGATAATGTTTTGCATTCTTTGAGAATCTCACTGGCTTCGAAATGCTGTATGTGTCATAATCATGAAGATTCCCTTGACCATTTTTTCAATTCTTGTGTATTTGCTGAGCATGTTTGGAATCAGATTCACTCCTTCATGGGCATTAGGGACAGGGAATTTTCATCTATATGGGATAGACTCTCTTTCTATCTTACTTATACTGGTATTAGTAAGTTACAACTAGAAATGATTCACACTTCAGCTCTAATAACATGTTGGAATTTGTGGAAAGCTAGGAATAAGTGCTTATATGACTCTATCAATCCAGTGATCAGTGTAGTCCTAAATCAAATAAGGATCCACATTTTTTACATGTTCACTGCTAAGCCGGTGTTTGTAACCTCTAGGATAGATATGGCTATTGCAGATCATTCTTTTCTGCCCCTGATCAAACAGCCTCCTAAACCAAAGATTTTTAAAATTGCTTGGACAAAACCATGCATAGGGTATAAATTTAATGTCGATGCTGCTTGGTGCTGTCAAACAAATATGAGTGGAATTAGTTTGGTTGTTAGAGATTGTAGGGGTGGTTTCATTGCTGCTTATACTAAGATCTCCCCTGCCTATTCTCCTTTGGAGGCAGAAATGATGGCAATTAAGTTTGCTTTACAAACTGGTTTACAACTTGGTTTTTCTTACTCTTTGGAATCTGATTGCCTAAATGTTGTTAGGTATGTGGTTGATCCTGATAATGCTCCTTGGAAACTATATCAATTAGCTGATGAGATTCATATTTTGCTAGGAGGAATCTCTCTATTGCATGTTCATAGACAAGCAAATTTGGTTGCAGATACATTAGCTAAAGATTGCTTAAGAAACCTGTCATCGTATTCTTTCCTTCGGTTTCAGAGTTTATCAAATGTTGTGCAGGGATTGATTAGATTAGATCAAATGGGTACACCTTCAATCCGGATTGGTAGTTGAATGGATGGCACTGATTGTACCTCATATTCGGACTGTGAGTTGAACGGATGCTACTGATTATAGTTTAAATTGCAGGTGGATGATACAAAGTGATACTCTGGTGCTGGATTTGCTGCTCTAAAAGGGGGACATTATTTGATTATGTTGCTGGATTTGCTAGATTTGCTAGATTTGCTGCAAGCTGGGATCAGAGATTTACACACTTGGATGCTCTCTTCTGAACATAATCCTCGGCTAGGATGAACTTCATTTTTTGCAATTAGTTATGGTTCTCTGTCTGCTTCTCCGGTTAGTAGAGGATGCGCTCATTACCTATGTGGAGAGGATTGAACTGCCTTGTGTTTCTTTGATTAGATTCACCAATAAGTTTGATCATCTCCATCATAGAATAATGAGCTTTTGGAATCCTCTGACGATATGCCGGTTGTATTTCATTCTTTTGGAAGCAACAAGTGTTGCTTCATGAGCCTAGTGCTCATCATTGTATATCTTAACTTAGCTAAGGCTTCTTTACATTATCTTTTTAATTTTGTATATTTTATGGCTTGGAAAGGCCTAATATATATTTCCCCCATCTCTGGATGGTTTTATTAAAAAAAAAAAAAGTACGCTCATGGTAATCTAAGCACCTTAAATGTAGTTACTAATTTTTACTTTTTGCTACTTTTTATATTGAGTCCCTCTCTTGAAAGACGATTTTTCTATAAGTCATGGAAAAATCAAGGTTTAAAGTGTAAATTAGAATAAATGAAGATAAAAATTTTGGGTTGCACGAATCGGATTATAAACTTTATAACTACCACATGTTGCATAATAAATTTTTAATATTGCAACTAAGACCTTTACCTTTTATTATTCTAATCAAACCTCGTCTTTCCATAAGCCTATGGAAAGACGGTCTTTCCCAAAACTTTGCCAATTTTATTAGTACTTAATTAAATATTTTAGTAAATATGGCCAAACATATTACGACTTGCATTTCTTCAAAACTAAAATTGAATATCAACATGTATTACTGCTACCTCGGTTTCATTGGATGTAGCACACTAGCCTGAGGTGCTTGGATTTAGGTGAATGAAATGAGTGGATGAAATTGAATTTAGAAAGAAAAAAAAAAGCAGAATGGGTGGATGAAAACGAATGAATCTTACCAAAAAAAAAGGAAAGTGTGCTAAATTCACAAAAATAACCAAAAAAGGAAAGTGTGTCACATCCAATGAAACAGAGGGAGTATATTCTTGTAATTTAAAATATATTGTGAGTTAAATCCCCGCCTATCACTATACCTTTAATTTTGTGTAACAAATAGTAATAATTTGACATTTTAAAACATATAGTAACTAATAAAAATCTAATAAAATCTTACATGACATTATTCTAACGTACTTATATTAATGAGATTTTATAATTTATTTAACAAATATTAACTCCACAAAAATAAAAGTGAACTTTATGTGCATATATATATATATATATATATATATATATATATATATGTATGAGTAAATATACAAATTTTACTAATTTCTATGATGATAAATTTAAAATTTTAGAAAATTAATATTGAAGGAGTACTTTATATCATTTTACTATATTTTATTTTTACTTTAATCGTTTACTTCGATTTTATATTGTACTTTCAATTTTTAAGTCTTAGTTATGTTATTGAGTATATTTAATTCTTCTTTTTTACAATCAGCCCCCCCTAGTTTATGACCCTGGTTCCGCCACTGACTCCATTCCATTAATCCGGTCATGCCTAAATCGTAACATCTTCGTCCTGACAGTGTGAATTAGATTAGGGTATCTCCAAATTTTCATTTCCACTTCTCCCACATTCGTGGAGGGACATTAAGTGCAAAAATTAAAAAGTTGACCAGTACTCCCAAATGCGATTTTTATCGAAACGACATTAATAAAGCTCATGGACAATTAGAAAATAGAAAATTATTTCTAATATATTGTAGAGCGTTATTAAGGTCAAAATCACACTTACCGATTTCAGTCAAATGACAACTATTATGCCAGTAGGGTCGACTATAGTGTGACATCACATTAGCCAAGCGGATTTCAGAAGGGCTATTCACGACTATATATATGGAGTTCACCTCATAAATCATTTCAAACTTATAACTTTCCTTCGAATTCCAACAAACTTTCAACCACTTTTCTCAAGGGTATGGTTCATTTAGATTTCTTTCAATTTCGTATTTTGCATACACAATATTGTTATGTATATGATGTGTGAATTATGTGTTCTCTATGTTGTTTATTTCAAATTTCCTATGGGGTTTAGGGTCGAGGGTTTACAACCTGTAAAATCTATGGTTTTCTGTTGTTTTGTGATGTTGCTAACCAGTTTTTATGCGACATCGCTTGTCACTAGTTTCCATTTCAGTCTATGCAATTAATATGCAACATTGAACTTTCATATTTTTGCTCCTAATCTTTGACTGAGACATCGCACACATATCGGTTAACCAATTGGATATACCGATAAGTTTGCAACGTCGTATTTACATTTCAACTCAAATGATTAATTGAGCTGATATGAATCGGACTAACTATCGTTATACATTACATCTGTGACAAATTAATTTTCAGGAATCATGGTTGGCAGCGAAGGTTCTAGTAGTCATGTACCAATTGAGGTGCGATCGATATTTGATTTAGAACACAAATTCTTTAATATTCTTACTTAATTGTTACTAATTTCATTGACCAAATGCAGATCCTTAGCGATTCAGATGAGGACTATGTGCGGACTTCATTCACCGATATCATACCGCATTTTATATGCACGTTAACCTAGATGAACTTCGGTACATTTCCAATTTTGGTAATTCCTTCCGTTTTGTATTAAAACTTTCTCAAATTAATTTTTGTTACACATGTATTTTATTTTAAATTATAAATTTCTCAAATTAGTTTTCATATATACTAACTGTGGTTAATAGTTTATAATTTAGTACATCCCCAGCCAAATCAAGTTGCTCCTACCAAAGTTCAAGATTCCTGTTGTCTTGAGGTGTTGCGAAAGAGAGTATCACATGCACTCCTCGAGGAACAAGAGGCTAAAATCCCTGACCCCAAAGGGTTTAGCGAGTTCCTTCATGAAGCGGACCTAGAGGTCAGGGACACGCTTTACTTCAAGTTGGTTGATGATTTTGTGCCCATAGTTTTCAATGTCATCATCTTACCCTATTAGTACTTATAATTTGTAACAAATTATGACAAAAATCTGTAACATTAAGACTATTTTGTTAAATGTGATGTTTATCTAAATCAATCTTGAATCTATTTATTGAATTTTATTTTTATGTTATTAAATCATTAATATTTAACCTACCATATGAAACCAAAAATTTATGTTACGATCATACATAATACTATAAAATGCTTGTGTGTAATGATTATTTTGTTTCAACCATTTTTAAAATAGAAAATATTTGCCTTCGCCAATCATTTTTTTAAAAAAATTCAAAATCTTGTTTAGTATATTTGTCTTCCCACTTAATCCAGCGACGTTGCTATAAAGATGGTCATATGTCGACACAAGCGATATGGGTGTGATGTCGCAAAAACCGCGGCAGACAAAACAAGGTCTCAAAACAACGTCGTTGGCTATAAATAAAGGGTCCCTCATAATCGGTTTAACCTCTTCATTTCCAAGTTTCCAGTGAATAACAAGAGTCTCTCCACCCATTTCCTCTTCTCCTTTGACAAATGTATGGGTTTCTACTCTTGTACTGCCTAAAATTTTGTATTTAATTAATCTATGCTTTTTGTTTGGGTTGCATTTTTGGTTTTCTTGTTAGTGTTAAGTTTTCGTACATGTAAACCTAGATATTGTGTTCTTGTTTGTTTTAGGACGTTTTTGTGCAATTTGGTTTCCTTAATGAATGTTTTTTTCTGGGTTTCTGGGTTTTTTCCCATTGCTGTCTCTGACGCATGCAAAGCCGGTCTACAGTCGCACTCCATTCAGTTTATGCATGGGACGTCGTACATTCTTATTTCAAGTTATGCATTAGCCATTGCAGTAGTCTCGATTTATCCATCGATATTACTTATGTCTTAACGACGTTGCATGTAGGCAATTAAGTTAACTTAATGTCAATTTTTCCGACCTCGTTTGTCGTTGTTCATGATATCGGTCTAGCCGACTCACCAACAACGTTGCTGGGACATGTTGACTCAGCCACTAGTTCAGACTGTTATGTTCCTGCGACACATGATCGACGTCGCACATTGTTCTTATAAGGATAGTTTGCCCTAAACATATTGTTCACTTCATATACAAGGACTAATGGATGGTTAAGGATCTTCTAGGAGCCCCTTTTTCTAGGTATTTCACCATTTTACACACACACACACACACACATATATATATAGTAATACATATGCACGCTTTATCAAAATTAATTTTTATTTGTATTAATTATACAGCTCTGCACACAAAGGATAAACCCTGAACGGGTTGTGTTCAAACTTGAACACCATACAATGGCTCCAGAAAGCCCGTATTTCCACTGCACTTTGAAGCAGCAAAACTTTGGGAAAACCCAACTTTAGTAAGGACTAAAACTAACAAATAAATAAAAGCATGAAATTATTTGATTTTCAATTAATACTATTTGTTTATAATTTCATATATATATATATATATTCATAATGATTATTTTTGTTTCTGATTAGTACATCCTGATTGAAATTGTACCACTTCTGCCGAATGAGAAGACCCCCCGTTGTGCTGACGTGCTACGGGAAAGAATGGCGCATGAACTACTCGGGTCAAGGGAAGATCAAGGCCCTGTCCCCGAAGGATTTCGCCAAATTTCTTTACGGAAACAACCTGCGCATTGGGGACACCTTGTTCTTCGAGATCATAGAAGTTATGGGGCCGATTGTCTTCAAGGTTATCATAATTCGAGCGGCTTGAGTTTCTTGTAATTTCTATTCTAATTTTGGAACTCATACATTTATTATTAACATTCAAACTATTATGTACTAGTTAATTTGTAAGGAGATTTTAAGGATTAACATTTTCTAATAATTTTACTACCTTATTTGAACAATATGTAATTGACTATATGTGTGATTGATCTATGCGTGATTTTTTAAAACATTTCCAACCGTACCATTCAACAACATTTTCTACAATCTTTTAAATCAAAAACATGGAACAAATACTTTTCGAAGGGCGGAATCAATCATTTTAAAATACTTTTGGTTGTGGTTTTCCCTATTATTCAACCATTTTCAATTGTAACATAGCAAAACGGACCTTACTAAACTTTATATAAACAAATAGTAACATTACAAAACTTAACAAAACTCTTATTTTCCATAGCCAATCCTTCTCAACTTTATCATTTAAAATTTCTATCGTTACTTACCTGCAACGTCGCTGTTCCATCTCACGCTCAGTAGCCGACAACGACAGAATATGCGATTTTGACAACTATTTTAATACATCATGCGATGTTGCGCTAATCGGTAACATTATTTACTTTGTTTTCTAACCGTTTACTTCGGTTCAAATAATAACCGACGTAAAAAACCAATTATTTACCTCACTTTTTTTATAACAGAGGTAAATAATATCTTTTACTTCGAAAAAAATAAAAACCGAGGTAAAAGAACTTTTTACCTCAAAAATGGCAAAGTAATAGGTTCACTTTTCTTGTAGTGGTGTACACCATAACCCCCCTCCTCCCCTAGCCATAATATCAATGTAACATGAAGCGATGGCTATATTTTTTAAATATGTACAAACTGTTCTATTTAATTTTTAACGTACAAACATGTTCGTCATCATAGTAACATATGTTGGTTTCCCGAAGTGTTGCTTGCTTCTTGGCTATTCTTAAGCCTTTGTTGGGATGCCTACTTTTTAAATTTGAATTTGGATTTGATAGGCTTAGTTGTTGAGATATCAACCCAAATTCTCTCCTCATTATTCGCTACGTTGTTCTGATTTTTCTCACCTTCCGTTATCATTTCCTCCCTTAAAAAGTTCTTTGAATCGACTAACTTAATTCCATCATTATTCAGTGTGCCATCCACTCATATTCCACCGTCGTCTCGATTTTTGTAAAAGGTAACTTGCTTTTGTGTCAGAATTTAATCATGATGTTTCTGATTGATTTAGCACCTCATTTTTTTACATTCAAGTGTCTGAACTTAAATATTGAAATTTATTTCTTCTTCAAACAATCTGCCATTTGTCTTCCTCGCCTCTTTTTAATCTCCTTGTGACCTGTCGTTCTCCATCTCCTCAAATTGTAAGCTTTTCTGCCTTTTTCTTTTCTCTCTTTTTCTTTGTTGTACTTGTTTCTCTCAATTTTGAATATGTAAGGCGTCTTTCTTCTGCCAATTTGTTATTTACGCTTGAATCGACTCTTTTCTGGTCGTCTTCTCCAGCGTACTACCCATTTTTCTTTAAATTTTTGTCTGAATACTTATATCTGTGTTTTGCAGCCCTAATTAGGGTTTTCATTTCGAGTTTTAGGATTCCTATCTATCCAAATGTCTAATTCTAATCCTACTGAATATCTCGTAGAGGATGTTCAGCTTGATGATGTTCACTTTGAGATGGATTTTGATCATGTCACCGGTTCTTTTGCCATTAAAAATGTTTTGTCCGAGAATTCCTAGAAATATTTAAAGACGCATTTTCCTTTCATTTCTTCATTTGTACTTAAATCCCCTCTATATTCTAAGAGTGTTCGCGCGTCTTGTTATTTAGATTATCTTAACTTTGGTCTTTCTTTTCCCCTTCCTCAATATGTTATAGATCTCCTTTTATCATACCAAAAACTGCCTTGTCCCAGTTTCAACCAAAAGGCATTGAGATTATCGTGGGTTTCCACCATGTGTGTACCCAAGCGAATGTCCCCTTTTCAATTGACTTGTTTCGCACCTTGTATCAACTTCGTAAGGTAAAAAACTCCTTGGATGAATTCACTTTTTATCCTGTTATTCTTGGTGTTGAGTTCGTCAGCGGTATTCCTAGTAATTTCGGTGTATGGTGCAAAAAATATTATAAAAAATAGAATGAGAATTCAAAGAGATCCTTCCATCTTGGAACTATAATGTTCCTAAGTCTAAGCTTCCTAGGCCAGGGGTTTGTCTTATCGCTAATTCTGAGGTTGTGTTGACACTCAGCAAACACTCAATATGTCTACGCCATGCTAATTTTGATAATGAAGGTGTTCTGCTTTCTTTTTTTAATTTGCATGCATTATTTCTATCCCTTGTTGTTTTCATGTTGCCCATCTGGGTTTGTATGTTCGCTTGACTCAAGTTGTGTTTTTAATGTTAGATTTGGATCTAGTCGGGCACTAGATTAATAGGTTGTTTGTCCCGGATAATGAAGGTAAGGAAAAGAATAACAAGATTGTCCAAACCCATAGTACTAATGATGATGGTGTTTCCTAGGAGAAACTTGTTTTTGCGAACCCCAGCCAAAAAATTGCTGAAGGCCAGGCAATAGGAGGGGAAAATAAGACTACAGTTGATACTTAGAAAGTGAAAAAGAATAAACCTTAGAGTGATGGTTCGTCAGGTTCCTTAGAGCTCCCAGAGAAGAAGGGGAGCACTAGCCAATCCTAGTCTTAGCCTCCATTGCAAAGTGGAAGTTCGTTGGTAGAAGGGACTACTTTTGCCACTCTTTCCAAGCTCCATTTACATGATTCAACTTTTGTGGCATGTTCGCTTATTCTTTTTAAAATAATTTTATCGTATACTAATATACTTTTTACTACACTATCTTATTGCTCTTATTCATTTGTCTCCTTTTTATGGCGGATCTTATAAGATCAGTGAGAGTTTTAAACTGTTTGGTGAGCGGGCTGCCAAATTCTCCCAGCAAGATAGTTCACTACTGGAGAAGTACAAGGCTAGTGAGAACCGATGTGAGGTTATGAAGAAGTCGCTTGAGGTTGCTAAGTAATGTGTTCGAAGGTCACTGGGGAAACAACAGTAAGCTCTATGCTGAGTTGGAGGAGATGCAGACTAAGGGTCCCACTTTTCCTGGTTATCCTCAACTTCTTGCTGATAGGTAATTCAAGATGAGGTCCTTCTTCAACCTTTCAAGGAAATCTCTAGTTGAGCTCAAAGTGTTGCTTGGTACGAGGCTCTGATGGACCTATGGCAAAAGAACCCTAATTTGAAGGTGAAGAAATTGCCCCCTTTGGTTAAGTGCGAGGAGATATTGGAGTAGCAGAAGGCTATGCTTAACTCCAAATTCATTAATAAAATTTCTAATGGTGGGCTTTCTTATGCCTTGTTATCGCGTCTTGCTGATCTACCTTTCCTGCCCTCTATTTCTAAGCTGTAAGAGTGAAAAGTTGATTACCTTGAAGGTCTCCCGTTCTCTTCTCCTGATCCTACACCAACTCCTAATCCAGAGGTTGATGCACATGTGGAGAATTCTTCTCTTGTTGTCCAGAATGCATCTACTTCTCATAACGATGTTAGTTAGTTTTTAGAGATGTGATTTGATTTAAGACTATACTCCCTTCGTCCCACTCTAAATTGCTTATTTACTTTCTCACGGTCTTCAATGAGCATGTTTGACCGCTAATATCTCAAGTTACTTGTCATAATGTCGAATAAAAATTTGATATTTAGAAAATAATAGTTAAGACAAATCAAACAATATATCACTTGATATGTTTATTATTTATATATCAATATATATATATATATACAGTCAAAGTTTAAAATTTTTAGCTTTCAAAAAGTAAATAAGCAATTTAGAGTGAGACGGAGGGAGTATGAACTTATGTATGTAACATATAATGGTACATTTGTGTATGTTCGCAACATTGGAAAAATTCCCATCTTCTTCATCTTTTCCATCTTCTCCTGCGAATTTCCCATGTAGTAGGTTTGTTCCTGTGAATTGCCCATGTAGAATCCCTTGATAAAGATATCATTCGCAGCTTAGTTGATCTTGAATTCATTGGCGTGTATATTCATTCTCCCAAGCTTCCCAGTCACGTTTAAGAATAGGAAATCTCGCTAGACGTTTGTCTCAAATATACCTTCTTAGTGTCAATGATCTAAAGCTTGGATGGAAGAAGACCATGAATGAGTCGCAGAACTATATTCATGAGTTAAAGAGATTTTCCACCGAACAAAATGACCTTATTCTGCGAGAGCTGCTAAGATTAGTTAAAATGATTGGTTAACCTAAAGAAGCAAAGAATTTTGTCGCATGGAAGGCACGCAAGGCTAATTAGAAAACCACCATAATAGATAAGCAGTGTTCTCGTATTAACCAATTATTAGATTGTCTGAAGAAGAAGCGGGATGCATGTGACCATCTGTCTACATGTTCCGCAGGGTGGCGGAGCAGGTTTGACGAACAGTTTGCTTTGAATACCCAGTTGCATAGTGATAATGATTACCTTTATGCTGGTTGTGAACGCCTTGATTCATGTGTACATCAGCATGAGCAAGCTTATGTTGATTATAAAGATAAACCGAACGTTGTTTTCGTAGAGCCTCGTAGTTCCACTAGTTGTGGGGATTTTACTATGATTATTGGCGATTAGAGGGTTAATTTGTCTGAGTCTGTAAGGTCTCATATTCGTCAGCTGCCAAGGAGATACATAACTTGGACGATTTGAATAAGAGTTATCAAGCCATCGTGAATGTGATGAGTGTTCAACTTGATTGCAAAGAATTTGGTCCTATAACTGAGTTTAAAGCGTCTTATGTGAAGCATCTTGATCGTATGTAGTGAACACTACAAGAAACGGGACCTATTACTTTGCCCCTTTTACCTCAATGTTTTTGTAACACCAAATAACCAAGTTAAGAAGTTCTTTTACCTCGGCTTTTTTCTAAAGTAAAAGATATCATTTACCTCGTTTATAAAAACATTGAGGTAAATTTGGTTTTTTACCTCGGTTATTATTTGAACCAAAGTAAAAGGTTAAAAAATGAAGTAAATAATGTTACCGAATGTGGTGCGACGTCGCATATGTTCTTTGAAAATCTTGCCCAATTTTGCTTGATGCGTCGCTGATACCGATAGATATTTCCAACGACTAGCGAAGTTGCATATATGTAAATGATAAGTTAAAATAAAGAATTCAATGGTGATAGAAAAAAAATTAAAAAATAAAATGGAGGATGTGCACTTTTCCCCGTTATCTTTGGCGTCTTTCTCCTCCGGTGCTAGGGGCACAAAATTAACACGGTTTTTAAAATTGATGCCCGCAAAAAACCGGTGCTAAATTAACACCGATTTTTTAAAAATTGGTGAAACCATTTCACCCCATACTTAGGCACCGTTTTTTAGACCCAAAAAAAACCGGTGCTAGAGGGGGGTTCCTGTGATAGTTGGTAATCATCTTCTTTAGTTATGATCTCGAGTTTTTAAACTATGATTTTGAAATTGAGTTAATTCACAAATTTGGGATGACTGATGTTAAATTAATACCTAGTTGTAGTTGTACATTACTTTATTGATGTGTTGTTGATGTTAATTGATGTTGTTCTTCAAATTCGTCGCAGTTGATTGTTGATGATGAACAATGGTTGGAGGATTCCATTTTGTGAATGATTTTGTTTCATATTCCATGTTTAATCTATTGTTGTTGAAGAGTTTTGGGGGAATGTGTGCTTTTCATCATCGTATCTTCAATCTGTAAGGGTTTTTTGGATGAATTTGTGATAATTACTGCAAGGTTCCTCTTTTTCTGTACGCCTTACATAATAGACCCGGGCCCATTTTGTTTGTATATTTACCCCAAATTTGATTTTTCATTTCCTTATTTTTCCTCTAATACCTAGTCTTATCTTATCATAAGCTGGTCTTGCAAAATATGGATTCTAATCAATATTAGGTTCAAAATTATAAAGACTACATTTTTTTTGTTCCTTACATATTATGCAATACCTTCTTTTGGTCCTCAAGGGCAATGCCGTGTTTAATCAGCAATTAACATTCCGAAATTGATTTCTTTGATCCCCAGAGGTAGTTTTCAGGTAAAGTCAATGATAAAATTGGTTAAAATATGTAAAATGGCCATTATACCCCCGAGTTTTAAAAAATTCAAAAAGAAAACGCTGCTTGACCAACTCCGCCGCTCCGCTATAATAAACCCAACCATCATCTTTCGTCCCCTTGTCTCTGAAAAGTAGATGCAAAACTCGAAAGCTGCCTAAAAAATAACTGGAAAGAGAAATTCAATTTGGGCCAGTAGACCTCTGCCGACAATTGATCAAAATTCAACAACTCGGAGGTTGAACGCCGTCAATCAATATTTTTCGGCGTCTAGACCAGAAAAAGAGTGACGCATCTGGTCTTTAGGAGAAAATGACTCGAATTTCCTGATTTATTAGCACACATCTTTCACCCTATTCTAATGAATATGGTGCTATAGAAAACAAGGGTAATAATGTGAGTTTGCATTCATGATCTCATGGTACATTATATAGTGGTACAGAATACCTATACAAGTTAGGAAAAGGTAATAGAATATAATTACAATTACAAGTAATATTCTAATTCCTTATTACTCTTCCTCAAGTTAAGGCATGGGGATCAGATAAGACCAACTTGCCAAGCAGAGAATGGAACTGGTTACGTTCAAGAGCCTTAGTGAACAAGTCTGCAGGTTGGTCTGATGTGCAAATATACTGAGTAATAATAGTGCCGGACTGAACAAGATCCTGAACAAAATAACAATCAACTTCAATGTGCCTTGTGCGTTCATGAAGCACTGGATTTTCCGCAATATGAAGAGCAGATTGACTGTCACAAAACAGACGCATAGGAGAAGCATGCATAACCCCTAATTTTTTTAGTAAAGACTTAGCCTTTACAACTCACAACAGGTAACAGCCATAGCACGATACTCCGCTTCAGCGGAAGACCGAGAAACCGTAGGTTGCTTCTTGGTCTTCCAAGAAACCATAGAATCACCAATCATCACAAAATATCCTTAAAGAGAACGCCGGGTAATTGAGCATGCAGCCCAATCTGAATCACAGTAAGCAGTCAACTGTAACGCACTAGTGGAAGAGAGGAATAAACCTTAACCAAGATGACTCTTCAGGTAGTGCAACACATGAACTGCAGCTTACCAGGGAGGAACACAAGGAGACTTCATGAATTGCACAAGTGTATGAACCGAATAACTAAGCTCAGGACGTGTGATAATCAAGTATATCAGCCGCTCAACCAGAAACATATACTGCTTGGGATCATGGTAAGTTGGACCATCAACACGCACCAGATCATGTTGTTGCTCCATCAGAAAGTCAGTCGGTTTAGAAGAAAATAAACCTGTATCAGATAAAATGTCCAAGGCATATTTCCTTTACAAAAGAAACATCTCCTCCAGTCTTCTAGCAATCTCTATGCCCAATAAGTACTTTAAGTAAACAAATATATTTCATATGGAAACAAGAACTCAAGTATTTCTTGAACTCAGAGATGAGTGCAGAAGAGCCACCAGTAATGACCAAATCATCCACATAAACCAGAACATGCAAAGAAACCGATCCACGGGAAAAGACAAACAAAGAGTAATCTGCCTTACTCTGAACAAAATCAAATGCTTATAAAGCCTGAGCCGATTTGGCAAAGACCATAAAGAGATTCTTGAAGGCGACATACCTGACCATGGGGCACAGCATAGCCCGATAGGGGTCGCATAAAATTTCTTCATGCAAATCACCATGCAGGAAAGCATTATGGACATGATGCATTTCCCAACCCCGAATGACCACAGCAGATAAGAATAGGCGAATAGAACTCATCTTCACAACCGAAGCAAATGTCTCAGTATAATCAATCCCTTCAATCCGGTGATTCCCAAGAACCACTAGGTGCACCTTATGACGTTCAATAGTACCATCTGACTTAAACTTCGTATGGTAAACTCATTTGCAACCAATCGCCTTCTTATCCAGAGGTAAAGGGGCCAAATTTCAAGTCTTATTGCGCTCAAGCACAGTAAGCTCTTCAGTCATAGCATCTCGCCAATGAACATGTTGTGACACCTTGAAATAAGTGATGGGATCTGCACTAGATTTTACTACACCCAAAAATCTAGAAAGCATACTAGAAAAATTATCATAATTTACATAATCAGTAAGAGGATAGAGATCACCTGAGGATGGTGGCGGTGCATGAGTGAACGTAGCAATAGTTGGGGGGGTCTTCAGTAGTAAGAGCACAGGTATAATCATCACAATCATAATTTTCCGAATAAAGAGGAGGTTGGCGAGCACGAATACTCTATCTAATAGGTGGCAATTGGCGGCGGAATTATCCGGAGCTGGAGATGCAGTGGAAGGAGGCTGGGCAGGTGGCACGTGAGGTGCGTAAGACTCTGTCGCAAGCACCGCGTGAGGTGGCGGTGTCCTTGGCGATGCAACTTTGGCTGGGTCGGATGTAGAATCTGGCAGTCTTGGTCGGGATCCGGTGGTCGAACCTCAACCACCGAGGATGGGCCGGTGAGCACCGGTGTGTAGGTGCCGGTGGAAGCCGGCGTAGATAAGCCAACGTCGACCAATGATAGGGGAACGACGACAGTCGGCAGGGGAGGACCGGCGGCGACCGACGTCGGAGAGCTGGCAATGCTGGCGATGGGTGACCGGTGGCGGCCGGAGGAATGGGGCCGATGGTGGCTAGAAGCAATGGACCGTGCAATTCTGACAGCGGCGATGAGGAGGCCGGCGGTGAGGTGGTGGCACCGCCGGGGTCATCGGATGAGGCTGATGTCAGAGTTGCGGAACATGGGAACTGGTCTTCAAAAAAATCTGCATCCCGGCTGGTAAAGATTACGTGGGATTCCAGTTCAAAAAGGCAATTGCCTTTCTTTCTGGTAGAGTAATCAACAAACAAACAATGCCAACTTCTTGGTGCAAACTTGTCACAATATCTGGGAACATGAGCAGCAAAACACAAGCATCCAATAACTCTTAAGGATGAGTAATTTGGAGCTTGCCCATAGAGCAACCCAAAGGGAGTACGACCATTGAGATGCTTCATCAGTGTCCGGTTAATCAGACTACCTCTGCTGTGGTGTATCAACCATAGATGTCTCAAAAATGATCCCAGATGCAGTAAAATGAGATCTGAAAGGCAAAAATTCAGTCTCGTTATCAGCTCGAACACGCAGTATGGTTCGGCCACATTGGTTCTTCACTAAGGCACAAAATTCCAAAAATTTAGAAGCTACTTCTGACTTAGCCACTAATAAATAAACCCAAACAGCTCGGGAATAATCATCAACTATAGTTAAAAATAAAATGTACCACTAGAAGATGGTGTTCTATAAGGACCCCCGAACATCACAATGTATTAATTCAAATAGTGCAGTATCATTTGTAGAACTCAATAGAAAACTATGTCTAGTCCATTTTTCTCTATAACATACAAAGCAAGGAACAAAAGTCTTATTAGTGTTAAAATAAATAGAAGAGACAGAAGAAAACACCGTAGGGGAAGGATGCCTAAGACGCTGATGCCATAAATCAGAAGAAAACACAGAAGCAACTGTCGGATGAGACTGTGGAAAGGAGGTGATCACGAGTATCCAGCAGATGAAGCCAAAACACCCCCCCCCCTTCTGTTCACCCACGCCAATCACTTTCCTCGTATTGATTTTCTGTAAAATGCAATAGTTTCAGTAAACAAAACTATACATTTTAAGGCATACAACAATCTAGAGTATGGTAATAAGTTGCACTACAAAGTAGGTATATATAGCACATGAGTAAGAGTGACAACATCAAAGAAAATAGAACCATATTGGGTAGTAGATGACACAAAGCCATCAAGCAGAACAGCATTCACATTGTCAACAGCAGTAGTAATATCAGTAAGAAAACCCTTGTGACCAGTCATGTGATATGAGGCTCCCGAATCAAGTATCCAGGGCAAAGTAGACTTACCTGACCCATTGCCAGTAAGATAATTAAACTGATTAAATAAATGCATAGTCGTGCTCCAGTGGTCATCAGACAGAGCAGGGCTAAAATTAGACCATGTAGGGACGCTGCCAGAGGAAGTCGCCGCCACTAGGCCAGGGGGTGACATGGCGGCGCCGACGAACGGCGGCGGGAGTGGAAGAGTCATGATGGATCCTCCGTTCACGGCGGTGGCGATTGGTCAAGAGACTAGCGCCGTCCTCCTAGCAGTGCTGGCTTTCTCCTTCAACTCCTTCAGGTCATCTCACAGTTCCTTAACTGTGGAAAATGAGCTTGTAGAAGATCTCAACACCGGATCCAGGGTTTGCAAGATCCAGCTGACAAGAGTAGCATTAACCCTAGGCCAATCAGCAGTATCAGGACGACCATCCGGGGATCCATCAATGAACCCAATCTTGCTCTTAGCTAGGAATGCGCGGCATATCGCGTTAGACCATTCAATGTAATTTTCTTGACCTTTCAGCATGTTCAATATATTTTGTAGACCTGGACCATCGCCAGAGCCAATAAAGTAAGGATCAGTCGACAGACTACCAATAGGTATAGTAGTATGAGGGCTAGATTGCAACTGCAACCGCTTCAGTAAAGTCACAATCACATCATAACCACTTATAGCATGAAGCTTTGAAACCTCAACTGCAGCATCAATACGAGCCTGTTATTCGGGATTACTTCCGGAGGCAGACATAGTGCAAAATCAGGTACAGATAAACAGTGGGTACAATAACTGGCGGCGGATTGAATCGACAAGACACACCGGCACGTTGAACAAGCAGTGGCACATGGAGATCGGTGTAGCGGCGCATGTAGGTTAGCAATGGCGCCTACATATCGGTAAGGACAGCGGACAGATCGCCGACGACAACAACTAGTTCACGGCAGCGGCGGTAGGCGATGTGGCAACAAACGATGAGCTTCAGATGGTGGCACGGGGTGCATGGAGGAACGATAGTTATCGGCGGCGACGGGAGCTTGGGAAAAAAGCAGCGGAATTTTCTTTTAAGGTTTCACGATTTTAGGCTCCGATACCATGTAAAAAATAAGGGTAATAATGTTTGTTTGTATTCATGATCTCATGGTACATTATACGGTACAGAATATCTATACAAGGTAGAAAAAAGTAATAGAATATAATTACAATTACAAATAATATTTTAATTCCTTAACCGGTGCTGAAAACAGATGTCCTGCAGAATCTATCACCGATTTACCATAGCTGATAACCTCCATTAACTCAGGCACACACAAACACACAAGAAGAAGAAGAAAAAACACACCCACACTTGGACAAGAATACTTGAGGTTCCAGGCCATTTTGCAACAGGGGTAGTGCTGCGATGTGAATCCCGAGACTCCGACGCCATTACAACTGAAGAAACTAATCTACTAACAAAAACCAAACAAAGAAGATGGATTTATATCATCATACGTACATGATACACGAAATCAAAAGAATGTGCAAAATCCAAGATTTTTGCCGCCGCTCTGACTCCGACCGGAAGAGAGAAGAGGGAACTCTTTATGGTTCACCGATTTTCTACCCAAACACGATTTTCACATCTGATTTGCTCACTGGTTCACCGATTTCACATCTGATTTGCTCACTAGTTCACCGATTTTCTTCTCCATCTGGTTCAGCGCCAGACTCCCCGACCATAAGGTTTCCATCTGGTTCACCACCATGCCGCGATGGTGATGGCGATGATGGCCTCCGCACCGCTCCATCTGGTTCGCCCTCTTCGTCCTGTCACCTGCGACGCTATTGACACCACCTTCGTCCTCTTCTTCGTCCCCGCCTAAATTCCTTTTCTTCACCCACCCCAGCCTAAACCCAAAATCAAATCCTCCAGTGAGCCTCAAGGTGAACCAGTGAGCAGCGGCGACAATGGAATTTAATCCCAGCGGCAGATAAGGGTTCAAAACCCTAAAAAAAAGAAAAATAAAGGAAAGACTAAAATTAAAGAAAAAATGAAAAAGAAAATAGTTTAAAATTATAAATATTTAATTAAAATTATTATAATTAGTAAAATTACTATAATACCCTTAACTATATCAAAAAAATCATTCTGATTTATCTAAAAACCACTTCTGGGAATCAAAGAAATCAATTTTCGAATGTTAAATGCTGATTAAACGCAAATGTTGGCCTTAAAGACCAAAAGAATTTATTACATAATATATAAGAGAATATAAAAAATAATTAAGTCAATTACAAACGTGTATTAAGTTACAAACTTTGTGTAGTTTTCACAGTAACACACTTTTAGACTTAGAGCTCCCAAACCTCCTGGGGCCCAAACCTTTTCCCAGTGACTATCATTATAGTTGTATAACAAATTAATGGTCTTAAATTGAAGCTTTTAAGCATAGCCTTCAATAAATTTATTAGGATGATGGAGAAAGAATGAACTGCATCTTAAGAACGTCCGAGATACGATATTTTCCGTCCACTTGGTTTGCCATTGATATTCCTCCCAAGTAGTTTTTCTCAATCAAATTATATATTAACATTTTAATTTAGGAAATAATTAAGAAATATCATCATTGAATCTGTTGAACTTTAATAGAGCCTGAAATTTCATCCATTTGAATAGCTATGAACGCCTTCCTGAGAAAGATCAAACGTTGCACCACCAATGAACCACCGCCACATCTCACCATCATCAACCACCTGTAAGTTGAGAAATCACAGCGGAGACCACCAACACGATCTCATGACACTTGGTACCTCATCGAGAAATTGCTTTAATATTCACAATTTTTTATGGTGGTGTGTTTTGAATGCTGAACCTCTCAGTTAAAGAGAGTGTGATTTATCATTATTAAACTGGCCGCAATTCACTTCCTCCCAAGTAGTTTGTTATTTTTTCATGAAGTATATTCCATTGACTACCATCTCTGTTCCTATATTAACACAAAATGAAAAGATCTGCATACAATTAATGTGGAGATGCTTATTGTCCAAATCAGATATATTAAGTATATATGGCAATCTACTGAGATAAAAAAAATACAAATTAATTACCATTAATTTTATAAAATATCATTTTTACTTAATACTAGTGGTGTTAATTTGGGTTATCGTCACATTCGTATCTGGTTTAAAACGTGTCGTGTTGAAACGTGTCGGGTTGAATCGTGTTGATTTCATTTATCGTATCGGGTTGGAAACGTGTCGTGTTGAAACATGTCGGGTTGAATCGTGTTGATTTCATTTATCGTGTCGGGTCGGGTTGGATTGGGTACTTATCGTGTCGGGTTGAAAATGTGTCAGTTTTTTCTCGGATTGGGTCGTGTCGGGTTGAGTTAATATCGGGTCGGGTTAGTGTCGTGTAATTTTTATACTCGGATTAGATCGGGTCGGGTCAGAATATTGTCGGGTTGGATTGGATCGGGTTATTGTCGTGTCATTTTTTGTACAGAATTTTTGTTTGGGTCTGATTATGTCAATTATTTTTTATAATATTTCACATTGAATTCAGATATATTTTGGGTTGGTTCATTTTAGATCGGGTTTTATGTCACCCAATTAAATTTGGGTTGATTTAGGTTATATTTCAATAATACTATTGTTACAACTGCACTATTATCAGGTATTGTTTCGTTGTAACTTGCAAAATGTAAAAACTTGACTCGTAACTCCAAATTAAAATCCGCTCAAAAGTGATGCTACCCTATACACCCTCATTGTATTTTTCAAGTACGTTAGGGGTTGGCGTCGGTAGGGGTGGGCGTCGGTTCGGTTTATTCGGGTTTCAGTCTATTCGGTTTGGATTATTCAATTTTTTTTCTCAAAAATCAAAAACCGAATCCGACCCAAACCATTCAAATAATCCAAATTACCCGAACCGAATTTAAAATTCAAATTCGGTTTGAAACCGAATTCAACCAAATAAACCAAATTAATTCCAATTTTTATCAAATTGAATTCGATTAAATTGGTTCTGGACCATACCAAAAAGCCCATAAACATACTTAAATTTTAATTCCAAATGAATAATTACAGCCCAAAAATTAAGGCCAAGTAATTTGCCATTAAAGGCCCATTTGGCATTTGCATGTTATGCTTTCGTTGCTTTGCCTTAAATAAAAGGGAGGAGTTCCCTATTTATAGTTGAAATTGAAGGCAAATTCTCCCCCATTTCCGATGTGGGAAAATGTAGTAAGGCTAAGAGCCTTTGGCCCTTTACTGCCTTGCTTCCTTCTTGACTTCATGCGGCTTCAATTTCATTTCATGTTCCATTTTCACATTTTCTTCCATTATTTTTTAAATTGAATTTATTATGAGTCTGTCTCTTGAAATACGGTCTTTTCATAAGTCATGGAAATATTATGGTTTAAAATGCAAATTAGAAGAAATGAAGATAAAGTTTATGGGTTGAATGAATCGGGTTATAAACTTTATAACTACGTAGCATAATAAAATTTTAATATTTCAACTAAAACCTTTTACTCTGTATTATTATAATTAAACCCTATATTTCCATAAGCCTATGGAATAATGGAAAGACGGTATTAATGAGACATCTCTCTTTATTTGACTATTATTCATTAGATTTATATATTTAGTCGTGTGCATTTTTAACTTAACATTGTGTATTCACATTTGTTATGAATTGACTTTACGTACTAGTAATCATATGGCTAAAAACCCCATTTGTTATTAGTTTGACGCACAACCAACTTGACTTGGTTCCATATTAAATGTTAATTGACTTTATAACTGCATCTGTTTTGGGTTGATTACATGCAGGGTTATATAGTTGATTTATCGGGTTGAAATAGGTTCGTGTTAAATCGGGTTCGGGTTGATCTCGGGTTCGGGTTGATCTCGGGTTCGTATTCAGGTCGAGTTCAGGTCCAGATTATCGGGTCATATTCGGGTTCGTATTCAGGTCGGGTTCGAGTCCAGATTATCGGGTCATATTTGGGTTCGTATTCAGGTCGGGTTCGGGTCCAGATTATCGGGTCATATTCGGGTTTTGGGTTGAATTCGGTCGTGTCGGGTTCGGGTACAGGTCAATATTTCTCTGGTTAAAATTGGGTTTCGGGTTGAGTGTGATCGTGTCAGGTCGGGTTCGGGTCAATATTCTCGGATCAGATCAGATTTTGGGTTAATTCGTTCGTATCGATCCAGGTCGGGTTCTCGGTTCGGGTCAGAGATTGACAGCTCTACTTAATACTAGTGTATTTATAATTAGAAGAGGACCCAAAAGAACCATGTACCCTCCGCTAGTTAACGAATTCCATTTCAACACTTTATTGTACTCCCAAATGCATATTCTTGGGAGAAAAGAGAGGAAATAAGTACGTTTATTCACATTATACATATTTATATCTCAAACGCCTCTATCATAAGGGATTAGGGTGGAATCCAGCCACTGATCTCCATTGATGAACTCCGAAACCGAGAATCTAGACGCATCATTATAATCCATCACATGAAAACCAGGCCAATTAACCCGGCCATCAGTGGCCGAACCGAGGCCATTGTTGTTATACTCTCCATAGTACAACGTACTGAGCCCCCTATCCCCAGACCACGGCGTCCACCCTTCAGGGGCGATATGCCGGTCGATGAAGGAGTCCATGATCACCGTTGTCGCGTATTCCTTCCACGGCCGGCCCAGATAGCTCTTCACCTTCCCCGCCGTGTTGTCCAGGTCAATCGTCGGTATAATATTGCAGTTTTGGATCGAAATGCCGGTCGGCTCACTGTCGTTTTCCCTGGATTGTGCGGTGATAACGGTGTATTGGTTTTGCATCGGCAACCGGGAGATGATGTCCGATGCTTGGATCACGGCTTGGGCGTTGCCGAAGATGTAGTCTATAGTGCCGTAGATTTCGCATTCGCGGTAGAATTGTCGACAGGCGTGGACGTACAAGGTGTCCTGATAACCTTTGATGGTGCACCTGCAGTTTAATCACATAACCTAGAATTAGCCCTTTTCACTTGTGTTTCATTTCAGTATTAATATGCTAAACTCAGCATCAAAAAAGTTAACTGGACAGGGCCTTACAAGGTAGTATAACTACTCCATCTTACTGTTCAGTTATAGAATGTATTTACATGAATATTTCTTATGTGTCATATTAGGTTATATAACGTGTCATGTAATTGTATATGACATAAATGTAGATGAAAAACATGTTTAAAACCAAGACGATAGGAGCGGGTAATATTGGTACCTATAGAAAGCGGATAAGTCAGCATTGACTCGAAGGGCCACAGCCTGATGCATCTCTGGGCCTGCCTTATTCTCAAATCCAATGTCTCGTGCCAAGAATCCCCACCCATGTACCCCTGGAATTTCATCCACATACCCAACACTTATTTTCTAACATTTAAAATTATAAAAAATAAAATAACACTAATTCCATTACTACTGCTCCCTCCATCCCATCTCATTTTGCTTAATTTTACTTTTGACAGTTAATTTTTTCAATTTTTAAAGATTAATAACATTTTTATTTATGTGTGTAAAAAAATTCTAAAAACATAATAACTTAAAATATAAATTATAATAAATCCAACAATATATAACGTGATAATAATTTTAGACATACTATAATAGAATTAAACAGTAAAAATTGGCTAAATTTGTCTGCAAGTCAAATCTAAGCAAAATGAATTACCAACCCCAATTGGCCACTACCCATGTCACAAAGACCCACAAACAAACAAACCGACCGATTTAAAGGACTGCAAGTTTTGAACCGTGTGCTAATTGAGAACAACATTCTAGGTAATTGTTGGAGTACTTGTGACTAAACACGCTTTTCTAAACAAACAAAGATTTTAGCATCCTTTCTGCGAAAAACCAAAACCTTTAAAGAGAAAAAAAAAAAGTACAGGATGAATAATTGAGCATGACGGGGATGAAAGGTAAAAAGTTTTTACCTACGGTAGCGGATCTATACGTAGTCCAGCCATCACCAACAGATCTTTTACCAGTAATTACAGTCACATTACTTCCCTCCCCAATCAGGGCAATGTTAGACTTTGACTCCGGAATCTCCACATTTTCTTCATAAATCCCTGCCTTAATATAGATTGTTATTCTGTCTTCACTATCATCCGGAGCGGATTTTATTGCTTCTGTAATGGTGGTAAAGTCTCCACTCCCATCCGCCGCCACTGTAAAATCACTTGCAGAATCATATTCATCGTCCAAAATCCGGCGATCTTTTTCCGACATCCAACTCGGAAATCCCAGCAAGCGCCTGTGCAGTATATGCTCGCTTTTACCTTCAAATTTTAAATCACGATTGGCTAATTAATCGAAATTTGTCCTAATCATGACTTTAGAAAACGTTTTTGAAAGTTGGAGCAAGTTTTGCATCGTGTTTACCTGATTTCTGAGAGAGAATGGATAGAGCATTGCTGACGTGCTTGTAAGTATCATCAATGGAGCTCAACAAAGCTGGTTTGGAAGGCCCAGATGCCGATTCTAGGCCCTCCAAACAAGTCGCTTTGTTCGTGAGAGCTGCGCTGAGGAAGGTCCGGGAATCTGCCAACTTTCTGGGGTTAGAATCCTTTCCTGAGTTGGAAATGGATTTCTTCAGTAAAGATACGGTGATCTGATGAAGTTCAATGCAGTCCTGCATGGTGCCCTTCTGTTTTTCCACGATGTCCGAGTGACCGCCGGAGAGGATGGCGGAGAGCTTTCCGGCTTCCGACAATGCATTCTGGAGAGTGTGGAGGAGGAAGTTCAGAATGCTTGGGTTAATGTTGATGGAGATAGAGAGTTTGAGCGAGTCGAAGCAGAGCTCGGGGTATGGCTTGGATTTGCAGAGATCTTTAATGGCGGATAATTTGGAATCTAAAGATGATGATGATGATGATGATGATGAAGTAGCATTGGCAAGAAGACATGTTAGTAAGAAGACAACTGAGAATACTAAAAGGGATGGCTTGTTTTTGAGAGTGGAGGCCATTATGGCAGTAAGCATGTGGGAAAACTCAGACCGAGATTTTAAGAGTACAGAACAAATGTTGCAGTGAGTAGTACTCCTCCCGTCCCATAGATATTATTCTATTTATTTTTTTTTGGTATTCATGTCTCACCATTAATATCTATATATATATATATATATATATATATATATATATATAATATTTTTATATATAAAATTAATATTTAAAAAAATGAGTTCGTCTCTTGAAAGACTCTTTCTATGAAAATATCAAGGTTTGAAGTGTAAATTAGATGAAATGAATATATATATATATATAATATTTTTATATATAAAATTAATATTTAAAAAAATGAGTTCGTCTCTTGAAAGACTCTTTCTATGAAAATACCAAGGTTTGAAGTGTAAATTAGATGAAATGAAGATAAAATTTTTGGGTTGCATGAATTGGGTTATAAATTTTATAATTACAACATGTTGCATACTAAAATTTTAATATTACATGTAAGACCTTTAACCTTTTATAATTTTAATTATACCTCATCTTTCCATAAGACTATGGAAAGGCCGTCTTTCCCAAAATTTTACCTTAAAAAATAGATGTTAAAGATAAATATAACAATATCTTATATAATATATTTATTATATATATATTAATTAATATTTGAGTCCGTCTCTTAAAAGACAGTCTTTCCATAAGTTATGGAAAAACCAAGGTTTAAAGTGTAAATTAGAAGATATGAAGATAAAATTTTTGGGTTGCATGAACTGGGTTATAAATTTTATAATTACTACATATTGCATACTAAAATTTTAATATTGTAACTAAGATATTTTATCTTTTATTATTCTAATTAAATTCCGTCTTTCCATAAACTCATAGAAAGACCGTCTTTCCCAAGACTTTGCCTTAATATTTAATGTCAAAGTTTATCAAATTTAAATTTTAAAAAATAAATTAACAAATAATCTTGGGACAGAGGCGGAGGCCGTATAGATTAGAACTATGGAAGTGGGAGTGTCACAGTGAAGATGGTATTTCCTTCTTAATAATATTTTATTTTGGAAGCTTTTGAAAGAGAAGGTCTACACTAGTATACTACTATACTATACTCTAGAGAGAAAAGATTCCAGCCCGTGAAACTTGGGCAATTACTAGTTTAACCTTTCCATCTTCAAAATGAAATTTTACCTCTTAACTGAATAAAGCTGTGGGCAGAGATTACCGGTTAATGTACTCTCCTGTTTGGTTATTTATCATACATTTAATATAAATGAGTATTTTTTTATTTGGCATAATTTTTATTTTTTGTAAGATTCATTCAATTTCATTCACTCATTCAATTTTTTCACTTTCTATATTCAATTTCATTCACCCATTCATTTTTTCACTTTCTATATTCAATTTCATCCACTCATTTTTTTTCCCATCTAAATTATATCATAAATAGAAAACCAGAGGGAGTATAATGTTTTTTTGAAAGTTTTAAAATATAAATTTATTTTATCTACTCTATCATTCCGCATGCAAAGCAATGGCTGGCAGGCAAGGCATTGCTTGGACGGAAGAAACTCAAACTAGGGTCTAAGTACACCTTCTGTGAGAATGTCTACAAAATGAAGATTAGAACACATGAAAGACCTTCAACTTACTAGAAACCATCATCTCATGAATAAGATGATAATCAATATCAATGTGTTTATCTCTCTTATGCGACACCAAATTGTAAGTAAGAAATAGAGCACTATTAGTATCACATAACCACACAATAGGCACGGGAGACAACACTCGGAGATCCCAAAAAAAATTCATAAACCATGTTAACTCAGTCACAGTGTTAGTCATGATACGATACCTTGAGATCTGAGTTGGAGCGAGACACGGTAGGCCATTTCTTAACACGTCTAGAAACAAGGTTACCACCAAGATACATAGCATAATCATATGCAGAACGACGATTCTCGAGACAATGACCCCAGTCAGCATTAGAGTCCACAAGAACCAAAAGAAAGCAACATTGAGTTCATGCACAAGGTTAGAGAGTTTAAGGATCTTAACATTAAAAGAGTACCATTCAGCAATGGATTACGCCAAGTCAATCTGGAGCCACACCAGTGCAAGGAAACCAACATTGAGCTTGAAAAGGAAAGAACACGAGTTACAATTTGCATCATTTCAATTAGATCTAAGTACTTTGAAAATTCAAAGAAACGTACAATACTGGAAAACAGGTACATAGACACCGGTACTTTGCCTGTGGAGAGTAAAAATCGGTGTTGGCATTATGAAAGGCACTGGTTTTTTTACCAAATTCCACAAAATTGGTGCTGGAGTAGTGTATCAGCACCGTATATATGAAACGGACGCCCAAGATCGGTGCCATACAATAGAAATGGCACATGTTTCTTTGATGAACGTTCAAGGGACCAGTGCTGGATAAGGTTTCCATGTGTGAAATAGTGTCTTTGGCACGTAAAAACTGGAGGGAAAAGTGTAGCACCGGTATTAAGCCAGTATACTAGCGCCTCTGAGAAATTTCAGCACCAGAATTCATAATACCAGTGCCTGTAATGTGGGGCCCATATCTGAAGTAGGAGATATACTTTATAATATTAGCATTGGTAGCCCAAAAATGACCTAGCCAATGCTGAATGTGATGAAATAGTCATTTTGGCGGGAAAATGTTTGGTGGCAAATTTTCTAGCACTGGTTGTACCCATAAAACCGGTGCTGGAACAACATTTAATGCTTAGATACCACAATTCAATGGCGGGCTAAAAGTGGGTTTTTGGAAGAGAAGGCCATTTATGGTATTTTTGGGAGGGCATTAAATGCCCCAATGAAGACCCACAAAGGTAGGTTTTAAACTGTTTAACATGTTATTAATGATCTAGTATGTTACAAATGGTTTGTATGCATATATTTTGTGTGTTTGATCATGATTTTGTGTGTTTGATCATGTTCATGATACTTGCATTCATAGAGGAAGTTTGATTGTTTTCTAGATTTGTTGATGTGATTAATACCTTGCTTAGGAATGTGATAATGTTGGAGTGGTTTTGAATGTTGTAATGCGAGTTGTACGCAATCTTTGCCAAATTGATTTTGAATGTTTAGAATCTTGCATAGCCATGGCCATTTTGTGGAACTATAATTGTCCTACTTTCGCTAATTTGTAGAAATGGAACATGTAATGGAGATGCATAAGCATGTGTATTGCAACGTTAGTTGGTTGAGTTAAGAATATGTCGACTTTGTGGAGGATTTTTTAGAGCACACTTTTGGTCGTGAGAAGAAAGTGTTATGTCCTTGTCTTGATTGCAAGAATCGTAACAGTAGTGGTGATAGAGACATCATGAAACTTCACTTGGTTAGGAGAGGGTTTGGAAAAGATTATATGGTTTGGACGTTCATAGTGAGAAGGCACCACCGAAGGTGGTTGTAAGTAGTAAAGGAGAGTGTTTTGGAGACTTAAATTTAGATGACATGTGTGAGAAAGTTGTCGAAGAATTTAGGGGAAGGCCTGAGGTTTTGTCAAATTTCTTAGGTGAGAAGGACATGTCGTTGTATCCCAGTTGCAACAAGAGGGATACGGTGATGTCATGTTTGATGAAATTTTTTAATTTTAAAGGCCTTTGTGCATGGAGCGACACTAGCATGGACAAGTTGCTAAACCTCAGCATGGATCCAATTAATTGTGTAATTTGTTGGCTTAAGGACTGCAATTAGATGAATTGGGACAGAAGAGAGGACATGTTTGATCAATATTGTTTTACCAGCAGGAAAAAGCAATTTGTTATGCCAATTATCGATTCTGGATTTGATAGAAGTAATCAGACCTTGAAAATATATATTTTTAGGTCTTCCAGTAAAATTGGACAACCTAAATATTTGAAAGGTAATGATCCTTCTAGCATGTTAGATTCTGATTTGATTGCTGAGATTATTTTGGAGGAGCATGTTTTGATATAAAAAAAAGATAATTTTCAAAAGTTTACCTTTTGACCTGAAGCCATTTCATATGATTTTAAAAAACTGATGATGATTTTTAAACCTTTCTTTGAGTATTTAAGCAGAATGACATTATCATCTGCATAAGAAAGATGTGTTACTTTAGTCATCTGATATGGAAGTTTATAATATTCCATATCTGAGTATCTGAGTATTCCATAATGACAAAAAGCAAAGGAGAAAGGGAATCTCCTTGCTTTAAGCCTATAGTGGCAGGGAAGAAATGAATTGTTTTCCCATTGACTAGGATTGAGAAAAAAAAACTGATTTAAGGTTAGTCATGATAAAGTTAATGAAATGTTGATGAAAACCCCATTTTAGCAAGTGTTTGAGCTAGGAAGGACCAAGAAACCCTATCAAAGGACTTCATCATATCCAATTTTAGTATCATATTATGTCCTTTGGTTTTAGAGTGGAGAAAGTTAATGAGTTCTTGTAAAAGAAGCACATTATCAGCAATCTCCCTTCCAGATACAAAGGCTAATTGTTATGGGCTGATGATATTATTAAGAAGTGGGTTCGGTCTTGTTGAAATGACCTTTGAAAGAATTTTGTTTATAAAACTACACAAGTTTATAGGTCAAAATTATTTAAAACTAGAACATACATAAAAAGGGATTAATTCTATTAAACCTGATGAAATAGCTTCAGGAATATTAGATCCCATGAAGAAATCATTGACTACTGCAAGTACATCTTGTTTGAAGATATGCCAGCATTTATGGTAAAAAAAATCCCTGAATAGCCATCAGGCCCTGGGGGCTGATTGGCTGTCCATAGATTGTACTATATCTGTCAGTTCTTCCAAAGAGACTTGTAGTATTAATTTAGAATTCATTTCTTGGGTGATTGAATTTGGAATATTTTCCAAAAGCCAAGAATTGAAAATGCCAAAGGGTTCTGAATGTTCTTCTGATAAGAGGTCAGTATAGAAGTTTATGGCTTCTTTATGGCTGTCCATGTTAATGTGAGGCCAAATCAATTTTATAATTATTATATGTGAATTCCTGATTCTTCTGAGCATAATTTGTTCTCATTTTATTTGAGTCTGATCAACTTGAGTTTAGTAGAGATAATGCTAATTAATTCAACAATCCGTAATTGTTGAAAAGGGTTAATAAGTGGCAAACTTCCGTAAAAATAGCAAACTGTCGTAACAGAGGTAGTGAATAATTGAGTAAATAACTATTTCTTCCGAATACTTGGATAGTTATCTGTATTGGGTTCTTTTCATGTGTATGCTATTGGAGTATTTACCTGGCTCAGTGAATACTTGCTAGATGTATTCCGATAAGGGAAGTAGCTAGTTCAACAAATACTTGCTAGATATCGACAATGTAAGAAATAATTGGGATAGTTCAGCAATCACTTGCTATCCTATAACTGATTGATTTATAGATGATAATTTATTATTGTGCCAAGGATCAGGTCAATATAACTAGTGTGAATTTATTCTAATATCGAATTGCTTCTCTATTTTGATAATATCTTTGTAGTTTTAGTTTTATTAATTATTTTATTAGTTGATAAAATCACTCTTTTGCACTAATGCGTGGTGGATACACTAAAATTGATCTTTAAGATATTCAATTTTAACTACACCATTCTCTGTGGGATCGACCCTGCTTATCATTGTGCTAGATTAATTCTTAGTATATATCAGGAATTATTTGGTGGCTTAACGACACACCATATTGGCGCCGCTACCGGGGAGCTGTAGTTAGTTGTAATTTCGTTTTCCTATTGATCTCGGTTACGTTTATTTTGTTTGTGTATACAGGTCTTCAAATTCTGAGCTGATATTTTATCTAGAGGTTGAGAAGACAGCCAAGAAGAATCTTAAGGAAGCTCGTGCACGAAAACAAAGAGAACTCTCAGCCTTGGATTCTGCATGCCCCTTATTTGGCCAAACAGAACCATCTCCTGAAGATGATTTTTCTGAAGAACATAAATTAGAGATGGCTGAAGATGACAACATACCGATGTGCGAACTCTCAAGCCCTGAAGTGGGCGATTACCCCATCCCTTATTGTGCTACCTGAAGAAGAATCCCCCAGTCGAGATTATGCTCAATCTCTTGAACGTGATCCCTAGGTTCTATGGAAAGTCAAGGGAGAACCCTCATAACTTCTTGAATGAATTTATAAATATTTGCAAAGTTCAGAGGCATCCTAATGGAGTGTCCGAAGATCACTTCAGGCTTGCGAACTTTCCTTTTGCTATGTCTGATGCAGCCAATGCATGGTTTGCTACCTTGGAGCCGAATTCGATCACTACATGGGCTAGCATGAAGAAGGCTTTTCTTGATAATTTTTTCTCTAACACCAAGACGTCTACAATGGTGGGGAAAATACGATCTATTTCACAAGAGTACGAGGAGAACATCAATGACTATTCAGCTCTATTTAAGAAGGTAGTGGATAGTTTCCCAAAACACAAGATGATCGAATGGGAGTTGATGAAGTTCTTCTACTATGGAATGAGCACAGAAGATAAGGAGTAGCTCTATTATCCAGGTAATGGATTATTTTTTAAGAAATCAAGGGCCGAAGGGAAGCAATTGCAGAAAATGTCCTTGAAGCTGCAAAAGAGTATATATAACCACCCCACTGTCAACCAAAGAAGGTGGCAGAAGGAAGAATTTTGGATTGGGAGGACAAGATGGATGAAAAGATGGAGAAAATGATGGAAACATTGATGTCCACCATTGAGAAAAAAGTCTTTGGTTGAAACTCAAAGACCTTGTCATGTGTGTGGAAATATAGGCCACTTGACACACGGTTGCGCCATAACTATTGAAGATGCAAGTGCTCAAGCAAATGCAATTGGTAATGTTCAAGAAGGCCAACAAAATCATTATGACCCTTATTCCAACACTTACAATCCAGGGTGGTGGCATCATCCAAATTTCAGTTGGGGAGGTCAAGGAAATCAACCGCAGTAACAACAAGAAGTCTACAAACCACCACCACCACAGAGATGAATGTATTAAGTTCGCAACCCAAATCAACAAGGGCACACCGGAAAGTCTCTTGAAGATATGATGGCTTAGTTGATGAAGTCACAAAAATTAATGCAAAACAACCAAATTGCAAATCAACAAGCTAGTCAACAAGAGATTAGAGATCTCAAGCATCAGATGACGCAACTATCAACTTCTGTGAATGAGATTAGAGGAATTCAAGGAAGGCTACCATCACAAGTGCAGCCAAATCCACGAGAAAATGTGATCAAATCACATTACGAAATGGGAAAGAGATAAGTGATCCTCCAACTAAGAAACTGGAAATGATTCATGACACCAGCAGTGCTGTAGGATCTCATTGACTAAACCTCATCTCTATGTTAATAGATCAGACACCTTCTAGTTGGCCAAACAGAACCCTATCTATGAACATGCTATGAAAGAAGTTAAAGGTAATGCCTATTTTCCTAAATAAGCTGAGATAAGTAAGCATTTGAATTTGAAAGATCCATCCATAAAAATTCTTGCCCCATTCCCTAGAAGATTAGAAAATAAAAAAAGTCCATTTGATTTCTTATCTATATTTGGAAAAATAGATATTGACCTTCAATTTTTGAAGACAATAAGGTTACCCTCTCTTAGAAAATTTTGAAGGATTTTATTGCTGGGAAACCTAAAGATGTTGGTAAAATCATAATGGGTGAGAATGTGTCTGCGGTGATTCAAAAGAATTTACAACCAAAGTGCAAGGACCCAGGTGTGTTTTCGTGACCTTGTTTTATTGGAGAAATGAAAAACTGATCATGTAATGTGTACCTTAGTAGCCTCTATAAATTGTATGTCATTGTCTATTTATGAAACTTTAACTATAGTTAACATGGTAGACACTAGAGTGATTATCGAACTTGTTGATCTATTTTGTATATGGGAAAGTCTCAGGAAAGGCGGCCTTTCCATAAGCTTATGGACAGTCCTCAGGGGCATTTGACTTAAATGTTGTAATTTTTTATAAAATTTAAATATTACATTTTATAAGTTAAAACAAGTGATAATATGTATTTGAAGGTGAAAATATAAAAATATATGATATAAAAAAATATTTTCAAAAATTTTAAATTTTGTATGTAATTTAAGAAATGCAATGTATAAGGTAAGAAATAAGTGGTCTGTCCATAAGCTTATGGACATGTCGCCTGTCAGGAGACCAACTCTTTGTATATATCCTCGTGGTTTATTGAAGAATGTACTTGTGAGACTGAATAACTTTGTATGTCTAACTGATTTCTATGTGGTTAAAATGAGTCATGGAACAGGGGGTGTTTTGTTGGGTCGGCCTTTCTTAAGGATGACTAAAAAAATAATTGATGTAAGCAAGGGCAAGATTTGTTTGGATTATTATGGTGAAAAGTTTACCTTTAATATTGATATTTCCATGAAAAATACAATTGATGCTGAAAATTTGTATGCTCTTGATGTGATTGACCCTTTTGTCCAAGAATATCTTGAGACCGAATTCATGTAGGATACATTGGACATATCTTTACCACAGAGTGTGAAGGATTCTGCTATTAAGGGGCTGAGTGATGATGAAATAAAGGAGTTTTTAATGTCCCTTTATGCAAAGGAAGAAATTTTTAGTACATGTCCAGCGTTCCAGTTGACCAAACAGAACCTCAACGATTCTGAACGTCCAGGCTTCTATTTGGTCAAACAGAACTTCTGCGATAGACCACTTCAATATGATGTCCAAGCTCCAACTTTGGAGTTGAAGGATTTACCTAGAACTTGAATTATGTGTATTTGGGCAAGGATGAGACACTTCCCATTATCATCAATAGTGACTTAACCGCAATACATGAAGAGCAATTGATTTGCTTACTAAAGAGGCAAAAGAAGGCTATCGGGTGGACTCTAGCTGACATCACCGGAATCAACCCCAAAATCTGCATGCACCATATATTGATGGAGGATGATGCTTAAACAAGTAGAGAACCTCAACGGAAATTGAACCCAACGCGAGAGAGGTTGTGCTTAAGGAGATCCTCAAGCTACTTGCCATAGAAATCATCTATCCCATTTATGATGGCAAGTAGGTAAGCCTTGTCCCTGTGGTGCCAAAGAAATTAGGTTTTCAAGTTGTGGAAAACTCAAGGAATGAGCTGATTCCTGTACACTTAGTGACTGGTTGGAATATGTGTATTAATTACCATATATTGAATGTTATAACTTGTAAGGACCAGTTCTCTTTACCTTTTATTGATAAAATGTTGGAAAAGTTGGCAATGAAGAGCTTCTTTTGTTTCTTGGAGAGATTTAGTGGTTACTTTTGGATTTATGTGCCAAGAGAAGACTACATTCACGTGTCATTTTGGTACTTATGCTTACAAAAGGATGCCCACTAGTTTATGCAATGCTCCTGGGACATTTCAGCGACGTATAATGAGTATCTTCTTGGATTTGATAGAGAAATGCATTGAGGTCTTCATGAATGATTTCTTTGTGTACAGAGATTCTTTTGATAATTTCTTGGAGCCCTTGGAGAAAATACTAGAGCGTTGTGTGAAGAGGAACCTAGTTCTTAACTACGAGAAGTGTCATTTCATGGTGAAGGAAGGGATTGTGGTCTCTAATAAAGGAATTCAAGTGGATAAAGCAAAGGTGGGTCGATTGAGCAGCTACCATATCCTACCAATTTTTGTGATATTAGAGGATTTCTTGGGTATGCAGGATTTTATAGACTTTTCTTTTATGGATTTTACACAGAGTGCTCAGCCATTGACCAAGATTTTGCAAGATGGTGCCCATTCAACATGGCAGAGGAACACAAGTAAGCTTTTGATTTGCTAAAAAAGAAGCGTATTTCAGCCCCTATCATGCAACCACCTAACTGGGAGCTACCTTTTGAGCTAATGTGTGATGCAAGTGATTATGTGGTGGGAGCTGTGTTAGGGAAAAAGGTGGGAAAAGACATTCATGTGATATATTACGCCTCTAAGACATTGAACTCTGCTCAGTGCAATTAGACAACCAATTGAAAAGGAGTTGTTGGTGGCAGTATTTTCTTTGGAAAAGTTTAGATCTTACCTCCTTGGGTCGAAGATTATTGTGTATAGCAATCACTCAGCTCTGAAATACTTTCTTGCTAAGGAGTCAAAGCTATGCCTTATAAGATGGATATTGTTACTCCAAGAATTTGATTTTGAAATAAGATACAAGAAAGGTGCAGAGAATTATATGGCACACCATTTGAGTTGTTTGATTAGGCCTGAAGATACTTCACCAACTACGGAGACTTTTCCCAAACAATATTTATATGCTATGGAGGCCTTCAGTTTTGCCAAACTATACCACAGTTTGCTGCAGATGTCACTAGAAACAGTCTTCCAGTTGGCCAGCTAGAACCCTTCTGACGTGAATACAAACCCCAACTCGGCCAAACAGAAGCTTATTCCTGCAAATCTAAACTTTGATACCAAAGGTAAGCAAGGTAAGAAAGCATAGTATGCTGATATTGTGAATTATTTAATCATTAGGGAGATGCTACACACATTCACACGAGCACAAAGGCTTAAATTGAAAAGTGATTCTAAATACTATATTTGGGATGAGCCTTATTTGTGGAAGGTATGATATAATCAAATAATTAGAAGATGCATTCCTGAGGAAGAGCAAGGTGACATTCTCCTACATTGTCACTCATTTGCTTATGGTGGACAATTTTGTCCAAAACGCATATCTCGTAAGATACTTGATAGTGGTTTATTTTGGCTAACACTTAATCGAGATGCATATCTATTTTGTAAGAGCTATACAAGGTGTCAAAGAACAGGAAATATCTCTCATCGTGATGAGATGCCCCAGGTACCAATAATTGTTTGTGAAATATTTAATGTGTGGGGCATGGATTTCATGGGGCCTTTCCCTAGCTATTGTGGTAATTTATATATAATACTTGTTGTTGATTATGTTTCTAAGTGGGTGAAAGCTAAAACTACCCGTACTAATGATGCCCAAGTTGTTTCAAGTTTCTTGAAATCCCATATCTTTAGATGGTTTATCGTACTAAGGGCAATCATCAGCGATCAAGGCACACATTTTTGTAAACACGCCATAGAAGCTCTCATGAAGAAGTATGGGGTTCATCACAGGCTGACTACCACGTATCATCCTCAATCCAATGGCTAAACTGAGGTGTCCAATAGGGAAATAGAACAAGTTTTGGAGAAAACCATTAACCCCTCTAGGAAGGGTTAGAGCAAGATATTAGATGATGTCTTGTGGGCATATCGTGCTGTATATAAGACACCTATTGACATGTCTCAGTATAGACTTGTTTTTGGACAAAATTGTCATCTACCCGTCGCACTTGAGCACAAAGCATTTTGGACTATAAAGAAGCTGAATATGGAACCAACCAAGTGTGAGGAAGAGAAGAAGTTCCAACTTCAAGAGTTGGAAGAGATCCGGTTGGAGGTGTATAATCAAGCTATGTGGTACAAGGATCGCACCAAGAGGTGGCATGACAAGAATTTGAGATCCAAGAAATTTGTGGTTGGGCAAAAAGTTCTACTTTTTCAGTCCTAACTTTGATTGATGCTCGGAAAACTCAAGTCAAGGTGAACAATACCGTCCGAAGTGGCTTCTGTTTGCCCAAATAGGACCCTGGAAATAAAGAGTTTGGAATATGAAAACATTTCTTGTAAATGGCCACTGTTTCAAGCTATTCTATGATGCTTCTCAATTACCTAAAGTGGAAGAAATTCCATTGTTGTTCACCACCGATATGTGATTGCATGAGAAAGTCTAGCCGAAAACTATAAAAACAAATGCGTTAATTGGGAGACAACCCAATTTTTTTCTCACTTTATTAGTTTTTTTCTTTCTTAAAATTGAAATTTCTCATCTTCTCTCATTTCTTGATCTGTAGATTATGTGGTAAACAAGAGGCCTACGTAAAACCTGAATTTGATCCAACACTCTCCTCTAGATCGAGAATTCCTCCAAACCCACAACTATAAGTTCCCTCATTCCCTTGTCATTTTTTTATGTTTGAAATGTGTTTAAACCTTTTCTCATGAGAAATTTGCATTATTTGCTTGATGGAAAGCAAAGTTTAAGTGTGAGGAGGTTTATTGTGTGTTTTGTTTCATATTTTTATTTATTTATTTTTAAAAAGCAAAAAAATTTATTTTTGGGTTTTTTAGTCAAACGTGTGTTTTGAGTCGATAATTTGGCATGAATAAATTCTAGTGGCTCTTGATTAAAGTATCCTGCCAGTTGTAAACTTCATTGTTCGACAAATGATGTGGCCATTTTATACGATTATATTAGGACTTTTATAATTCACTTTTGTACACTTTTGTGCTCTAAATGCGATATTTTTCCTTGAAATTCTCTAAGGAGGGTTAAAAGTAACTTTTACGCTTTTATTACTTTTCTAGAGAATTTTGTGTGACAAGGTAATTTGTTTGAAGACTTTGAAGAATACCTTTGAAGATTTGAATACTTGTATTTGAGCTTTTGAAGACTTTAAGAATTAAAGAAAAGTGAAGAGAAGATGAGGACATGAAACAAGAAGAAGAAAGAAATCAAAATGCTGAAACAGAGCACCGTCACGAGTCGCAACGGGCTCGCAACGACCTCGCGACGGGCATATGGCCAGAAATTCTTCTTGCTTTTTGTACAATAAATACTCACCTAATCCTCTCCTTTTGAGAACACGAATCTAGCTTCTTCTTCCTGTGATTTTTCTGGGTTGAAACCCTAGGTTTTCTTCTTTCTTTTCTTAGTTTTTATAGGTTAATCATGTATTTTCATTATCTAGCTTAGTTTTATCTTGGGAGCAATGGGTTGAAGCTTCCATATCTATCTAGTAAGAACCATATCTATCTGTTTAGTGCTTTTGCAATTGTGCATTTATTGAGCTTTGAATGTGAATTGTTAATTGCATTGATGTTGTTGGAAGCTTGAGTATATGAATTGCTTGTATGATTACTTGTTAGGGTTGGGAGAAAGTAGCTAATTCTCCTCTCTTTTAATGTGGAATCCAAGAGCATGAGTTAGAGCTTCTTAATGATATTGATGTGTTGATAATCGTTGGATGAATGTGATGATGTTGAACTCGTTGTCATGTTTGTTTTAGGTAGCAAATGCGATAGGTCTATGAATGTCAATCGTTCTTGGCTAATCTTGTGTAAATGCACGAATTGGTTAAATGCTTAGACACGGTGTAGTGTTTATAAGTGTTTCCAAGCTTGTTGGTTTTTCATGCTCAATGTCATCGATGTGATACTTTTAGTCGTGTTTCGGCTAAGGGAGTCATTGGTGAGGTTTGACAAGAGATGTCGAATTCACTCTTGCAAACTACTAACTAAGAAGAATAGAAGATTTATCTTCACAACAAGTAGTAGAAGTAGTGAATAGATTGTTTCACTCGTTCTTAAAGCCTTTGTTATTTAGCATTCGTGTGTTTTCAATGCTACATTTTACTTCATTTATGCCATGGGTTGTTTGAGAATAGGAAGTGTTTGTATGGTTTAAGTGTTAAGGAGTTAGGAAAGCGACGAATTCCTTAGTTCCTTTGCATGAAACTCTAAGAACATATACTTAGAACTTCTTGTGCATAATGAGTAGTGATTCTTGATAGATAAGTATGTTAATGTGGATTGTTCTCATATTTATCCTATAGATTCAATGGAGGTTGAACCTTGAATGTGGTTTGTTCTAGGTTTTGCCTAATACATGCTATGTTTGGTTAAATGACTATGTCTTTGGTAGAAGGCTTGTTGTTGTCAAATCTATGGTCCTTCGTGTATAATGTCATTGATGAAATACCCCTATGGTCGTTGTATGTCTAGGGTGATCATCAATGAGGATTGCAAATGGTCGTTGTTTGTCTTTGCAAATTACTATTAAGAAGGAATGAATGTTGATCTTTCATTGGCAATCCCCATAGGTAAAAATTGTGATACAATGAGTGAATGGTTCAATGATCTACATTTGGTTTGGAGGTGGATTTAAATTTCCTCCCAAGGCTTTGTTTTTGTAGTTTTAAAACCCTTTTTCTTAGTTTGTTTAATGATTAGCATAGTTATTTTAACTTTTCTAGTTTTCGTGTCCTTTAACTTTCATAACTTAGAACAACCAACCAACCAAACCCCCCTTTTTACATGCTTTTATATGTGTATATATATCTAATCCTAGCCTAATAGCAACCTTTTGTGTTTAAACGCTTGAGAAAATCCCTCTTCTCCGTGGACAATCCCGACTTGCCGCTATCTACTTAGTTGTAGATAGTAAGCATTTAGGGCTTATAAATATTAACTTTGAGAGGCACGGCGACGACCTCCCAACAAACTTGGTAAATTTGATATGCCTTGAGGTTTTTGAAAATGATTTTTTAAGAATTGTGAAATTCGATTGACATGATTTTTGGAATGACGAAAAATGATGAGTTTAATTGAATATTTTAGCCTAGATAATGAGAGCTAGAGTAAAGCACTCTCTACATCAATCTTTGTTCTGAGAGATCACATTATTATAGTTTGAGTTGTTGTGTGTGAAAGTGATGGAAGGCATTAGGATAAACCACACAACTTAAATGGGATACCAATTAAAATAACCCCTAGTGAAACACTTTGAAGCATTGACTATGTTCTTTGATATGACTTACTATATATTTAGCCAAAGCCTTGTTTTATCCTTTCTCTTGGCCCTATTATGCATGTTTCTGGAGTTGAAGTTGATGAATTCATCCATTGTTTTCTCTTGAGTTGATGACATTATTGAGTATGTGTTTTGTTTGCCCAGACGGAAGGGTTTCGAAATTGATGGCTAAAAAAAATGAAACGAGATTTTCATATCCAACTGAATATTTATATGAATAGACATTATTATTTTGTTTTGCCAAACATGGTAACTATGAAAAAAAAATGTATTTCGTTTTAGACTAAATTTATTTTTTAGTCCCCTACATATTCTTCAATACCTTCTTTTGGTCACCCACTCCAAAACCACGTTTAATCGGCCACTAACATTCTAAAAATGAATCTTTTGGTCCCCTGAGGCGGTTTTCAAGTAAAGTCATTGGTAAATTGGTCAAAATATGCAAAATGATCATTATGCACCCTGGGTTTTAAAAAAAATCAAAAAAAAGAAAATCAGAAATGCTCGCATAATTTTCTTCTCCATCTGGTTCTCCCCCTTCGTCCCTGTCACAAATTTTCTTTTCTATCTGGTTCTCCCTCTTCGTCCCCATCATCAGATCCGCCGTGAGCTCTATCCTCTCTATCTGGTTCACCACTCCATAAGCAAATCAGATGGAACCCTCACCAGAAATGCCGCTACGGTGAGCAGCAGGTTTCCACCCCGGAGCAAATCGATGCAGTGAGCAGATTCCCCGATTTGGGAGTGAAGAGATGCAGAAGATTAAGGAAGGCTCTCCGTCGCCAATTTGTTAAACAAGAGGCTCTATATTATGTCTTCGATTGAAGAGCAGCGATGGCGGTGGTTGTTTGAATGGGTAAGGGATCGGCGGTAGTCGGCGGCGGCGGTGGTTTGAATGGGTAAAAGATCGACGGTAACGGTGGTTGAGTGGCATTTGAATGGTGACGGCGGTATTTTAGGATTTTAGAGGAAGACCAAAATTAAAGAAAAAAAGAAAAGAAAAATAAAATATTTTTAAATTAGAAAATTTTAATTGAAAATATTTTTAATTAGTAAAATTACTAAAATACCCCTGGCTATTTCTGAAAACCATTCCAGTTTACCTAAAACCACCTCAGGGGACCAAAATATTTATTTTTAGAATGTTAGTGGCCGATTAAATGCGGTTTTGGAGTGGGGGACCAAACAAAGGTATTGTAGAATATGTAGGGGTCTAAAAAAATAATTTAGTCTTCTTTTTATGTTGCAATTTTTTCTTTAAATGTACTGATTTTGGATGGCAATGGAGAGGAATGGTGATGGAAAAAATTCTAAAAAAGAATAAAAAATAAAGAAAAAAATAGCACCTACATTTGATGTGATATTTGGGAGCTCGTCGTTGTACCTCTCAAAGTTAAATTTTTAAGCCCTAATGCTTCCTATCTACAACTAAGTAGATAATGCGTCCACGAAGAAGAGGGATTTTCTTAAGCGTTTAAACATATAAGGTTGATATTATACTAGAAGTAAATATATATAGATTTATAAAAGCAAGTAAATTGGGAGAGTGGGGGTTGGTTGGTTTTTGTCCTAAATTATGATCAAAGACAAGATAACTAGCAAAGTTAAGTAACTATGCTAATCATCAAACAAACTAAGGAAAAGTGATAAAAACTACAAAAGATAAAGCCTTGGGGGCAATTGATATCCACTTCCAAACCTCATGTAGATCATTGAACCATTCACTCATTCTATCACATTTGTTACCTATGAAGAATGCTATCACTTCCCAATTGAAGATCATCATTCATTTCTTCTTAAGCGTAATTCACAAAGACGTTCAACGACCATTTGCAAACCTCATTGATAATTACTTTAGACATTCAACAACTATAAAGATATTTCATCAATGGCATTATACACGAAGAACCATAGATTTGATAACAACAAGCCTTCTACCAAAGACATAGCCATTTAACCAAACATAACATTCATTAGGCTAAATCTAGAACAAACCACAT
This sequence comes from Rubia yunnanensis, assembly GCA_037428765.1. Lineage (NCBI taxonomy): Eukaryota > Viridiplantae > Streptophyta > Magnoliopsida > Gentianales > Rubiaceae > Rubia > Rubia yunnanensis. The sequence goes on from CM075065.1 coordinate 79,314,342, forward strand.
TCAAGAATCAACCTTTCATTGCATCTATAGGATAAATATGAGAACAATCCACATTAACATACTTATATAGCAAGAATCACAACACATTATACACTAGAAGTTCTGAGTCCATGTTCTTGAATCTTTATGCCAAATGAGTTAAGAAATTTGCAACTTTCCTAACACCTTAACACTTCAATCATACAAATACTTCCTATTCACAAACAACCTATGATATAAATGAAGTAAAATATCACATTAAAACACATGAACGCTAAATAAGAAATGCTTCAAGAAAGAGTGAAATATAGGTTCTTACTACATAGATATGGAAGATTCAATCAATTCTTCCCGAGATCAAACTAATCTAGATAATGAAAAGACATTTTTAATCCTACAAAAATTAAGAAAAGAAAAAAGAAAACCAGGGTTTGAAACCTAGAAAATCACAAGAGAGGAAGAAGATAAGAGAGTGAGGATAGGATTCAGTATTTATAGTACAAAAAAAGCAAAGAAGATTTCTGGCCACCCGAAGTTCACGACAAGTAAACTAATATTCGCCCGTCGCAAAGACTGCAGTCATCAATCCTAAATTATTTTCCTTCTCGGTTCAAATTCTCCTCTTTACTTAAATTTTCTTCCATTCTTCAAGTCTTCAAATCTTCAAATCAAGTATTCAAAGTCTTCAACAGGTGATCTTCAATGGCCTCCAGCCTTCAAGTCTTGATGTTATTTCCTTGTCACACAAAATCCACTTAGAAAAGGTAAAAGAGCGCAAAAGTCGCTCTTACCTCTCCTAAGATAATTTCAAGGCAAAACACAAGCTCTAGTTTACAAAAGAGCATAAAAGTGATCCCAAAAAGTCTCAAAAATATGCATATAAAATGGACACATCCATATTACCCGGTCATCTCTTACTAGCCATGAGTTTAAAGGTTGTTGGTGAATGTCTACTATACATGGATGATGATTCAAGAAAAAGCATGCATAATAGATTGACATTATTGAGCTTAGAACCCTTACAATCTCATCAATTTGAATGTCCCTAGCCCCGTTGCAACCCTTGAGAAAGACCTTCCTGAATTGCATATTAACCTCTCTGTGTTATAACTTGTGAATTATTTGAGTGATTGTCCTTCATACATTGAGAGTGGTTGAGTGAAACAGTGAGAAAATATTCATTGCTTGTTCGATTTTAACTAAATTGATGATTGAATTTCATGATCTTGAATATTTTCATTTCAATTACTTTAGGGATGATAAGTCTTAGGTGCATTAACGTGAATCTTTACTCCTTGGTAGGGGAAAATATATCAGAGTACAATCTGGAATTTTTATGTGCTGAATTTTTGTTTGTCCGGTCTTGTGTCATAATTTTAATTTTTTTTCCTTTTTCTTTTTATAGGGTCATTTTAGATTGAGTCTTATGAGGGAATGAGAACTTATGAACACTGTGCATTCTTGATTGATCTTGTATTCTTCATTTCATAATTGAAGGCAAGCATGATTTAAGTGTGAGAATATTTGATGTGTGTTATATTGTGTTCATATATTGTGGGATTATTATGATTTTATTGACATATAATTTGTAGTTTAGGTGTTTTTGGTATAGGAATTCTTGGATTGTGAAGATTTGAGAGGGAGCTATACATTGTACTCTTTTTTCCTTAACCAATGGTTCTGGGTTTTCCAGGTTAAGGTTTTTAATGAGGTGATGTGCTCCAATGGAAAATATTCTTATTTATATGACATTATTCCAGAGATGAGGCAAAGGAATTAAAATAAAATTTGCTGAAGTATTGGGGCAAAAAGTGGATAATTGAAGAGATTTGTGTTGGGTTATAGGTCCCATCCAATGTGAAAAAAATCCTACACTTCATCGTATCCCATTTCTAACTAAGTTATAATTTTTAAACTTGAGTTGAATACTTCATTAAGAATAGTTTTTAGTAAAGTTCTTTTAAGAAGTTATTAAGTGAGCTTTGTTAAAGCTTAATAAGCTTCTTTATGGTCTATTAGAGTTACTTTTTGTGGGCATAGATAGGATGTAAAGTCATATGGAGTTCATTGATAAATTAATTAGCAATTTTTGAACTACTTTGGTAAAGATAAACGTTCTATGTTGGAACATAAGGAAAGCTAAAGCCTAAAAGGTTTTTATAGATGGAAGAATATTGCGATGCTTGTGATTTATGGAATATTGTATATACTTCCATATATTATTTTAGGTGGTGTTAGAATCATATTGGGTACAAATATGAAATTGGATTTATGGAATATTATGAGATATTTGAGATAAGGAGAATCTCTTTATTTGTGGAGTTGGATATGCTTCAAAAGCAGATAAGGAATAGGAATATTATAGAGATAATCATGGAATGTTCTGATCTGCTCAAGGGACTATATAAAGAGGACATCATGTCTGCAATAACTAACAAACTTAATTGCAAAAATCTGCATATAGATTTTCTATTTTTCGAGGGTACTGCGAGAGCCAACAAATATATGTTCTAACATACGAAACTTGTTGATCAAATTCTAAATCATATACCTTAATTTATCGGGAGGAGGAGATCCATAGTCGATGAATTTCGAGGTTAGCGGGAGTCTGATCAAGGCAGATTGGTAGCTAGGGGAGCTAGCAGTATTCACACGTCATAATTAGATAGATAAGTATAATTGTATGGTGTACTTTGTACTATATCTTTATGATTAGTGGATTCATTCTGAACTAGATCAAGCCTCGTAGATGTAGATGAATTTCACCGAAATGCATAACCAAGTCTTGTGTCTTTATTCTTTATTTTATTGCATACTTGGTTAGATATGTTAAATTGGAACATAGTAGTAATAATTAAGGTAATTTGGTAAAATCTAATTTCAATTGGTATCAGAGCTAAGTAACTTATTCTTGCCTTGATTGTGTCAAGAAAAGTGTGATCCGATTTCACCATGGCAACCAAAGAAGGAGCTTTGGTGTCTCGGACACCACTACTGGAAGGAACCAACTACAATTACTAGAAGGTATGCATAAGAGTCTTCATCAATTCACAGGATGAACTAGCACGACACTTTGTTGAAACTAAATGGAGTCATCCTACTGAAGACACTGAAACTAGTTCAAAGGAGAAAGAAAGAGAATCAAGTGAGAAGAAGAAGAAACTCAAAGAAAAATCTACTTGGACTCCAGATGAACTAAAGGCTTCATTAGCAAATTCAAAGGTATTGAATGCTTGGGAGGTCGTCGCCGTACCTCTCAAAGTTAATACTTTTAAGCCCTAAATGGTTCCTATCTACAATTAAGTAGATAATGGCAATTCGGGGTCGTCCACGAGAAAAGGGATCTTTTTAAGTGTTTTAAACATATATAGGAGAAAACATACTAAGCACATACATACATAGATACATATAAAAGCATGTAAACAAAAGGGGGGTTTTGGTTGGTTAGATCCTAAGTTAACAAATTAAAGTACAACTAGGAAAGCAATAGAACAATGCTAATCATGCAATACAACTAAAGGTAAGATGAAAATAACAATTTACCGAACCTTGGGCACAATTGACTTCCACTTCCAAACCTCGTATCCATCATTGAACATGCCACTTATTTACTACTTTCACTACTTGTTGTGAAGGCTAAACTTCTATCCTTCTTATATAGTAGTTTGCAAGAGTGAATTCGACATGTCTTGTCAAACCTCACCAATGGCTCCCGTAGTCGAAACACGACTCAAGGTATCCCATTGATGGAATTTAGCATGAAGAATCAACAAGCTCGGCAACACTTATAAATACTACACCACGTCTAAGCATTTAACCGATTTATGCCTTTACACAATATTAGTCAAGAACAATCGACATTCATAGACTTCTCTCGTTTGCTACAAGCGATAAATATGACAAAGAGTTCAACATTATCATATTCACCTAGCAATCATCAATCCATCAACACAATCAAAAGCTCTAAATCATACTCATATATTCCTAACAAGAAAAGGGGGGAAATCAACCCACTTCCCCCAAACCCTAGCAAGCAATTCATACAAGTATTTCATATGCTCAAGCTCTCAACAACATTAATGATATCAACAAACACATTTAATGCTCCATAAATGCACAATAGTAAGAGCAATAAATACGCTACAAATAGTTCTTAGGACATGGGTTTGGAAGCCTTAGTCAATTGCTCCCAAGAGATATATTAGCTACAAGAGTTCATGCTAATCAATGCTAAACAACTAATCATAAAAACAAGAGAATTCAAGGGTGAAAAATGGAAGAAAAAGGGTTTCAAACAGTCCAGAAATCACAGCTGGAAGAAGGTATGAATGAGAGGAAAGAGAATGGTATTTATAGTACAAAGAAGATAAGGTGAAATTCTGGCCACCCGTTGGTCGCGACTCACGACGGCTCGTCGCGACTCGCGACGGGTGCCAGAATTTTGCATTGTGTCTTTTTCTTCTTCTTGTGGCATGCAGTCATCTTCATAGTCATCCCTTTCAATCTCCAAGTCTTCAACAGCTCCAAAAATGGTCTTCAATGGCCTCCGGTCTTCATGTCTTCGAAGCGAGTCTTCAAAAGTCTTCAAAAAGGTAGTCTTCAACGGCCTTCGGTCTTCATTGCCTCCGTGTTCTTCCCTTGTCACACAAAATCCACTTAGAAGAGGTAAAAGAGCATAAAGTTGCTCTTACCCCTCCTAAGAGAATTTCAAGGTAAAACACAAGCTCTCGATAATAAAAGAGCACAAAAGTGACCTTAAATAGTACTAAATTATGCATATAAAATGGACACATCAAGCCTCCCAACACTTGAACCTTACTCGCCCTCGAGTAAGAAAAGATCCAAGCATATGAAGGAAATGATATATCCACATCCTAACTACTAATCCCCCAAATCAATACCTCACAAAACTCTCAATATCACTCATCCTAATGTTAAAGTCAAATGAGAAGTTTCCCACAACCCTATTCCTAAATCTACCCAAACCATATCATCCCATCAATTCATTGATTTCCCTAAGACATCTCCAAATCCCAAATTGATAATTCCAAATCCAATGATAAAAGATGAAGCCAAAAGTGTATATAAGGTTCAAAAAACATGCTCCACTTTACATCAATATATCAACCTAAAAACGAAGCATCTTAATGATCAAGAATTTCATAACTTACTCCGTCTTTTCCCGCTAAATTTCTCATTCCCAAAAGGTCCTCAAGATGTGAAGCTACCTGATCCATCCGTGTGGTCACCGCATCCTTATGACTCCATTGCCGGTAAATGAGTAAACACTTAATGTTTTTTTTCAATTTCTCTCGCTTTCTCTCATTTTGCCTAGGAGCCCTTTCGGGTTTTTGACCTATCCGGGCCTCCAATGTTGCTAAGTTGCCCTCTCGGGTTTTCAACTTAGCGGGATTCTCTCTTTTTTTCTTCTTTTTAAAATTTTTTTTTTCAATTATTTTTCACGTGTCTCCGATCCAAAAAGTAGCAAATTGCTTTCCCAATGTGAAGGTTAAGAAAAGTATCAAAACCAACATTATCCAAGTACATCAAAAGCAAAACATCCCAAAACAAAAGGGAAAAAATATCCAAAATAAAACAAAAGAGTTAGTGCAAAAGTGTCTCCAACCTTAATCACCTAAAAGTAGTAGATACACCTCCCCATACTTAGAACACTACATTGCCCTCAATATAGACTAGGGCAAAACCGTACAAAGCGAAGTATGGAAAGGGAAAATGTGTGATGCTCACTCAATCAATGCTGTGATGAGGACGGGCCACCGCCGGAGTAGCGCTGCTGGTACTGTGCTAGCCACTCTGTGCTCCTCTGCCTCCGTGCCCTCCGCCTCTCTGCTCTAGGATCAGGGCCTGATGCACCACCCAACTGGGACTGCAACTCATAGATGCGAGCTGACAGGTGGTCAATCTCCTCATCCATATCGATCAAAGCCTGGGAGATAAACACGCTGTGCTCCAAAATCATACTGTCCTGGCGGTGGAAACCATCGTGCATGGTCTGCATCATCCGCTCATAGAAATCTGGCGAAGGCTGGGAGTAGTGAGGTGTAGCATCATCCTCCTGCATAGGATCTGTCCGTGGTGGAGGCTGTGGAGAGTAGTACTGTTGCAGCTGCTGCTGCTCCAAGGAATGTAGGGTGCTATTGTCACGCTGGAGAGGGGCTGGCCTGAGGTCGCGGATCTCATGCTGGAACTCAGCTATACATGAGGAGTCTGGGGAGATCGCCAAATCTCTTAGCGGTGTGTCGAACTCCAGCTTTGTCTTGCTCTGCTGAAGAAGTGCCATGAATGTGACCTTCCTCGCACCGTAAAACCAATGGAAGAGTCCAGTGGTCCGGGTGACACTGAGCATCTCAAATTGAACAAGCTGCTCAACGGTGATCAGATAAGACGTCTGCCTCCCCAAATGTGAAAAGTTGGCCGGAGGGACTAATCCCAAGTACTCTGCTAGAAGGCCTATCATCCCTCCAACCATGATCTTCCTCTTGGCCTTTCTTGCCACTTCCATAATCCTCTTCATCCACAGCTCTGCCCACAGCCCATATCCTAGCCCCTCGCTCGTCAAGTGCCATAGGAAGTGAATGTCATTGTCTAGCACATTCGTCGGCTCCGCGGAGCAAAAGACTGTGCCAGCCAAGAGTCGGTGCACATAGCAGAGTGCAGGGTGAATGATGGCGCTACTCTTGTCATGGGAGTTCTTCTGCCTCATATTGATGACATTCCAGAACTGCATGTCATCCTCAATTGACCGCTCTTGGGCCTGTGGGTCCAGTCTGTTCCGTATCTCGGAGGTGTCAAAACCAAAGGCCTCCTCAACCTGTGAGACGGTCAGTTGCCAAGATAGGTCATCTAGGTGAAAGGTAATGTGCCTCTCATAGGGTTGATCACCCCTCATGCTGCTCATACGGACTGTGGACAAGAACTCCAACGTGTACCTTCGGTAAGAGGGCGCGCTCTTGCTCATAAATCTCTCCATTCCCCCTTTGGCGAGAAGGCATCTGACAGGCTGCGCGAGGCCGAGGACATCCAATGTAGGCACATCAACAAAACTGGTCTCTTTAAGTAGGCGCTTCTCTAGGGCCTCTCATCTCTCCGCATAGGACCCGGTGATCCGGGTCAAGCCCATATACCTATCCGGAGGGGAAGGTATAGGGCCCGATTCCGGAGCCGGTGACGGAGGTGGAGGTGGAGCGGCAGTGCGCTCGTCTTGTGGGGGAGCCCTAGATCTCTTCTTGGGGGCAATATCTATCAATCACAGCAAATAGGTCAAACGTAAAGGAATATACAATCTACATTATGTCCAACAAGCCCATACCATCAAATCCATGAAGTTCTCACATAGTCTAAATCAATATGCTATATTTCAAAATCACAGTTATGCTCAACTAATTTAGCCATCATTAGTACAGTGACAATGTCAACCTCTGCATTCCATGGCCAAACTACTCTAAACAAAATAGCATTCCAAAGCACATTAACACTTTATCCCAATAACAACTATGTTTACTCAAGGGCTAACATGCTTCAAATACAGTATAAGTCACCATCTACTCTTCAGCCAAAACAACACGAATGCACACATTCCAAAACCAAGCAGGCATAATACAGTTAAAATTGCACTAAGAAAATATACCGTACCAACTGCAATTACAAAATATACACTCAATCCTCATCAAATAAAACTGCAAGCGCAACATATTCACCACAATCAACCAAGATCAATGATTTAAATTCCAAACACTATAACACACAATCTACACAATATCCAATAAGTAGAATATACATTCGTAATCAAAATTAGGGCCCAATAGAGTGAAGAAGTGTACCAATAATACGCTTAGGAAGAAGAAAAATAGGAGCCCATGATCAATTCGGGTTTGAATTGCCTAAAGCTTCAAAACCCCCAAAATCTAGGGTTTGGGTTCTTTATAATGGTGATGGTGATTTGAGGTGTGGAGAGTGTAGAGGCTTGATAGGCGGTGGCAGCGCGGTGGTGTGGGTAGAGGGGGATGAAGACGAAGGGGCAGAGATAATGGGGAGAAAAACTGTTCAGCCCACCTCTTAAATCTAATTTTGCGTGTCCATCGTGACGTGTCCATCGCGACTCGCGACGAAGCGTCGTGACTCACGGAAAGTGGGATCCGAGGCTGATTTTTTGTTCAAAACTTTTGAGCTCGTCGTGACTCACAACGTGTCCATTGCGACTCACGACGTGTCCGTCGCGACTCGTGACGAGGCATCGCGATGTCATCGCGACTCGTGCAAAGTTGGATCCGAGGGTTGATTTTTACCCAAAATTTTCTGAGCCCATTGCGACTCACGACGTGTTCATCGTGACTCGCGATGAGGCCTCGCGATGTCATCGCAACTCGCGGAAAGTGGGAGCTGAAACCCAAAATTTTGGCAAATGTTTTTTGAGCCCGTCGCGACTCGCGACGGGCCACTAACCTGGCACTTAGAAACTTTTTCTGCTTCTTTCTCTTGTCCAAGTTCTTCCTTCTCAAATCAAAGTATTTTCCACTTCCAAAATCCAATGTCTTGGCTTCAAAATTGCTACAAAATCATGGAGAAAACAACCCGTGAAAAGTATAAAGCAAAACAATGAAGCTTAACGATAAAAGCTCAAAACTAAACAACATCAACAGAAAGTCACGAATGACAATCCGGATGATCAAAACCAAGTTTATTTAACATCTTCAGCACAACTTAATTCCCTCTTTGGAGCTTACTCACAAACCGAATCGAGGAGATCAACGTCCTCTCCTTTTTCCGGTACAAAAGTCTCGTGGTAAGGTTTCAAACGTTATCCATTAACCTTGAAGGTATTGGACTTAGCTTGATCTAGAATATCCACCGCACCATGCGGGAATACCTTAACCACCTCAAAAGGACCGATCCATCGGGACCTTAACTTATTTGGGAATAGGCGAAGGCGAGATTGAAATAGGAGGACCTTTTGACCAACGTCAAAATCCTTCCTGATGATCATTTTGTTGTGCCACGCCTTTGTCTTCTCTTTGTAGATCTCGGCATTCTCATAGGACTCCCTCCGGATCTCATCCAGTTCATCCAATTGTAACTTCCTATGCAAGCCGGCTTCATCTACATCAAGATTAAACTCTTTGACCGCCCAGTAAGCCTTGTGCTGAATTTCCACCGGTAGATGACAGGGCTTACCAAACACTAACCGGTATGGGGGCATACCGATTGGTGTCTTGTAAGCCATCCTATATTCCCACAATGCATCATTCAACCGAGAACTCCAATCCTTCCGGTTAGGGTTAACCATTTTTTGAAGGATGGACTTGATTTCCCAATTGGAAACTTCGGCTTGCCCGTTGGTTTGTGGGTGATAGGCGGTGTATGTCTTGTGAGTGACGCCATACTTCTTTAAGAGTGCCGCTATGGTCCGATTGCAAAAATGGGTGCCACGGTCACTAATCAAGGCTCGGGGTAACCCAAACCTAGAAAAGATGTTATCTTTCAAGAATTCTGCAACCACTTTAGAATCGTCAGTCCTAGTGGGTTTTGCTTCAACCCACTTCGACACATAATCAATAGCAAGAAGAATGTACGTAAAGCCATAAGAACTAGGGAAAGGCCCCATAAAGTCAATACCCCAAACATCAAAGATTTCACAATACAAAATAGGTCTTTGAGGAATTTCATTCCTAGTGGAGATATTTCCTACTCTCTAGCATTCATCACAAGATTTGCAAAAGGTGTATGCATGCTTATTCAACGTAGGCCAATAAAACCCGCTCTTTAAAACTTTCCTAGCGGTTATCTTTGCTCCAAAATGACCGCCACATGCATGAGAATGACAAAATTCAAGAATTGAGTGTACTTCACTATCAGGGATACATCTCCTAACAACTTGATCCGCACAATGTCTCCACAAAAAGGGATTATCCCACACATAATACTTAGCATCACTCTTTAATTTATCCTTTTGGGCCTTAGAAAAATGAGGAGGGAACTTACCGGCAACAAGAAAATTTACAATGTCGGCATATCACGGTTGGAGATCCCTAATGGTGAACAATTGCTCATCAGGGAATTCCTCCCGTAGTTGCTCCTTCATCGCGGGGCATACCTCAATGTCTTCCCCCGGAGTCAACCGGCTCAAATGATCGGCCACAAGGTTTTCCACACACTTCTTGTCCCCCACCTCCAACTCAAATTCGCTCAAAAGCAGGATCCACCTAATGAATCATGGCTTGGCCTCTTTCTTCATCATTAAATGACGAAGCACTGCATGGTTAGTGTACACAATAACTTTTGTACCAAGCAAGTAAGATCGAAATTTTTCAAAAGAGAATACCACTGCTAGAAACTCCTTTTCAGTGGTGGAGTAGTTCTTTTGGGCTTCATTTAGGGACATGGATGCATAGTAGATGGCATGAGGCGCTCTCCCCACCCTTTGACCAAGAATAGCTCCAACGGCGTAGTCGCTCGCATCGCACATTATCTCAAAAGGCAACGACCAATTCAGGGGTTGTATGATAGGGGTCAAGACTAACCTTCCCGTCAATGTATCGAAGGCCCCTTTACACCCCTCATCCATCACAAATTCCACCTTCTTTTGCAACAATTTGCATAGAGGAGATGCTATCTTTGAGAAGTCCTTGATGAACCGGCGATAGAATCCTGCATGGCCAAGAAAAGAGCGCACTTTGTGCACATTAGTAGGATAAGGCAATGTTTGAATCATGTCTATCTTTGCCTTGTCAACCTCAATACCCTTAGAGGAGACAACATGGCCTAAGACAATACCTCTCTCTACCATAAAGTGACATTTCTCATAATTTAGCACCATATTAGTTTCAATGCAACGTTTAAGAACTTCCGCTAAATTTGCTAAACAATTGTCAAAGGAATTACCATGAATGGTGAAATCATCCATAAAAACCTCGACAAAAGTTTCAACAAATTCTGAGAAAATGCTTACCATACACCTTTGGAAAGTTGCGGGGGCGTTACATAACCCAAAAGGCATACGTCGGTAAGCAAACGTACCAAAGGGGCACGTGAAGGTGGTCTTCTCTTGGTCTTCCGGGGCGATAGCCACTTGAAAATACCTCGAGTACCCATCCAAAAATCAATAGAAGGGGTGGCTTGCTAACCTATCAAGCATTTGATCAATGAATGGCAACAGGAAAAGATCCTTCCGGGTTTCCGCATTCAATCTCTAGTAGTCAATGCAAACTCGCCACCCATTTTGAGCTCGAGTGGGCACCATTTCACCCTTCTCATTTTTTACTACCATCATCCCACTCTTCTTGGGTACCACCTGAGTTGGGCTCACCCATTTGCTATCCGAGATTGGATATATCATGCCCGTTTGAAGCAACTTAAGGATTTCCGCCTTCACCACATCCATCATAGATGGGTTCAAATGGCGTTGGGGTTGTCGGATGGGTCTCGCATCTTCTTCCAACAAGATTCTGTGCATACAAGTGGATGGACTTATGCCTTTGATGTTGGCAATAGTCCATCCAATTGCTTCCTTGTTCTCCCGCAACACCACCATCAACTTTTCTTCTTGCTCCTTGGTGAGCTTTCTCGAAATGATAACCGGAAGCGTCTCCCCTTCCCCAAGAAATGCATAATTGAGGTCATTTGGCAAAGGTTTAAGGACAAGAACCGGGGCTTTCACAAGTGAGGGGAGGAATTTCGGTTCCTCAGGTTCCTCTAAGAGTAGAGGAGGAGGTTTTGAGACACTCGGTCTCATTTCTTCAAGCAGGTTCAAATCCTCAAAGCTTTCCTTCAAGTTAGTGCTCATAGAGTATACATTGTGGGCATCATTAACATCACATTGCAAAGCAACTGACAAAGAATCTTCACCACTTAGTTCAAAAACATCTTGCACAACTTCTTCAACAACATCTAAGGCATGACAAGCATGTTCTTCACTAGGATACTTCATAGAGTCATTTATGTTAAAATCTACTTTTATTCCATCAAACTCCATGGTGAGGGTACCCTTATGCACATCAATCATTGTCCTAGATGTTTTCAAAAATGGCCTCCCCAATAAAATCGGGGTGGCATGTTTATCATGCTCCATGTCAAGGACATAAAAATCCGTGGGGAAAACTAAAGAATCCACCTTAACCAACACATCCTCGACAATACCCTTAGGGTATGCACTAGAACGATAAGCCAATTGGAATACCACCCCAGTTTTGTGCAATGTACCCAAGTTGATATTTTCATACAAAGAGTAAGGAATCACATATATGGATGCACCTAAATCAAGCATAGCTTTTTCAAAATGTGTATTTCCTATTATGCACGGGATCGTGAACATGCCGGGATCACTACATTTAGGAGGTAGCTCTTTTTGACACAAGGCGGAAACATGCTCACTTTTTCCATTTTTCAACTTATCCTTGGCCCTTTGTTTTCTATTCACAACACACAATTCCTTAAGAAATTTAGCATATCTAGGAATTTGTTCAATGGCATTCAAGAGTGGAATGTTTACCTCACATCTACGAAAGACTTTGTAGATGTCCTTGTTGTCCTCCTTCCTCCTTTTGTCTTTCAAGGCTTCCGGAAACGGGGGTTCCGGCACATATGGAGGGATCTCCACCATCTTTGCTCTTTTGTGTGGAGGAGATGAGGGTTCCGAGATGGAGGTTGACTTCGGTCTCGGTGGCAATGTCTCCAACTCGATTTCTTCTTCCTTGCCCTTGTTGGCTAACTCTTTGGTATTCTTCTCATGAGCTTCTTCCTTCTTAACTTCTTTTTCAAACACCTCATTCCTCTTGGGCTCCTCTTCAACAACTTCATAACCCGGTGGAGTACCGACCTCTCTACCACGTCTCAAAGCGATAGCACTTGCATTTTGCCTAGGATTGATTTCCGGTTGGGAGGGTAGTTTACCCTTTTCCCTAGCTTCCATCCGTTTCACCATTTGGGCTATTTAGCTCACTTGGGTTTCCAAGTTCTTGATGCTTGCTTTGGCCTCATCTTGGAATTTTTTGCTCTTTTCCGCGCTCATGCCCAATCGGTGAATAGCTTGCAACACCTCACCCTTGGATAGCCCTGAGCCCTCCCCTTGGTCTCGGGGTTTGTCTTGGAGCCTTTGGAATTGTTGTTGAGGTAGCCTATATTGTTGTTGAGGAGGCCAGTATGGTTGATAGTTTTAGCTTCCTTGAGGGTTTCCATACCGGAGGTTCGGGTTATCACGATTCCCCGAATTGTATGGCCGGTTTTGGTACCCTTGAGACCCTTAGTAGCCTTGGTGACCTTGGTAGCCTTGGCCACCTTGATACCCTTGGTTGCCTTGGTATCCTTGATTGCCTTAGTATCCTTAATTCCCGTGATATCCCATGGCACTCACCTCTTCAACGTTGTCCTCTTGCAAAGTGGGGCAAGTGTCCGTAGGATGCGCCAAGTAGCAAATTTCACATGATTTAACATGTGGCACATTTCCTCCGGGCTTTGTCATCAAAGTTTTCACCATGGATGTGAGGGACGAAACTTGATCCTCTAGCTTCCCACTATTGGTAAAGTCACTCGCGGGCATAGGGTTTCTCCTTCTCAAATCGGCCCTTGAGCTAAAGTTTCTCGACTCTTCCGCTAGCTCTTCATATAATTGCATAGCCCTAGAGGAAGTTTTATTACCGAGGGTTCCACCACAAGAACTTCTAACCAACCTTTGGTCCTCATCAAGAAGGCCATTATAGAAGTAATACACCAAATCTCCCTCCGAATAACCATGGTAGGGGCAACTTGCAAGAAGCCTCTTGAACCTCTCCCAATAGTCAAAAAGAGACTCTTCATGCCACTGAAGGATGTTGCTTATGTCCTTCTTCAAGGCGGCGGACCTCAACGCCGAGAAGTACTTGGCTAGAAACTTTGTTTTCATATCAAGCCAACTCTTGATGCTCTTGGGTGGTAGGTAGTGGAGCCAATCTCTTGCACCATCCCTCAGTGTAAAAGGGAATGCCTTCAATTTATAAAAATCTTCATCCACTCCATGGGGGACCGTGCCACCACACAAGAAGTGAAACTCGGTGAGGTGCTTGTTAGCATTCTCCCATTGCCTACCAAGGAAGGCGGGTAGCATGTTGATGAACCCGGTCTTTAGCTCAAAATACCCATTTGGTCTAACCACGGGGTACTCGATACACATCGGTTGTTGATCGAGGTTGGGAGCCATGGCGTCTCTCAACAAGGGTTGCCCCAAGGGGATCTCTCTTTGGGGGAAAGGAGGATGGCGAGGTTCCCCTCTTGGATGCTCATCTTCGTGCTCGATTTGATGTTCCATTGATGAAGATGTATCCAAAAAATGGTCACTAGGAGGGTTGTTTTTCACACTTTCCAAAGAAAGCCTCCTAGCCCGTCTCAAATTCAACTCCAACTCGGGGTCGTAGTGTAAGGGTTCTTGTTACGAGGATCGCGTGCGAACCATACACCAAGAACTCGAACAATACATCTCCAAGCCAAGCGAAAATGGTAAATCAACTAAGAAATCCAAATAAAACCAAACTAACAAATATTTACAAATAGCACATAATCACATATAATATGCCTAAACACTTAAAAATAAACGCTTCTTCCCTGGCAGCGGCGCCAAACTTTGGGAGGTCATCGTCGTACATCTCAAAGTTAATACTTTTAAGCCCTAAATGCTTCATATCTACAATTAAGTAGATAATGGCAAGTCGGGGTCGTCCACTAGAAGAGTGATCTTTTTAAGTGTTATAAACATATATAGGAGAAAACATACTAAGCACATACATACATAGATACATAAAAAAACATGTAAACAAAAGGGGGGTTTTGGTTGGTTTGATCCTAAGTTAACAAATTAAAGTACAACTAGGAAAGCAATAGAACAATGCTAATCATGCAATACAACTAAAGGTAAGATGAAAATAACAATTTACGGAACCTTGGACACAATTGACTTCCACTTCCAAACCTCTTATCCATCATTGAACATGCAACTTATTTACAACTTTCACTACTTGTTGTGAAGGCTAAACTTCTATCCTTCTTAGATAGTAGTTTGCAAGAGTGAATTCGACATGTCTTGTCAAACCTCACCAATGGCTCCCGTAGTCGAAACACGACTCAAGGTATCCCATTGATGGCATTTAGCACAAAGAATCAACAAGCTCGGCAACACGTATAAACACTACACCGCGTCTAAGCATTTAACCAATTTATGCATTTACACAAGATTGGTTAAGAATGATCGACATTCATAGACTTCTCTCATTTGCTACAAGCGATAAACATGACAAAGAGTTCAACATTATCATATTCACCTAGCAATCATCAATCCATCAAAACAATCAAAAGCTCTAAATCATACTCATACATTCCTAAGAAAAAGGGGGGAAATCAACCCACTTCCCCCAAACCCTAGCAAGCAATTCATACAAGTATTTCATATGCTCAAGCTCTCAACAACATTAATGATATCAACAAACACATTCAATGCTCCATAAATGCACAATAGTAAGAGCAATAAATAAGCTACAAATAGTTCTTAGGACATGGGTTTGGAAGCCTTAGTCAATTGCTCCCAAGAGATATATTAGCTACAAGAGTTCATGCTAATCAATGCTAAACAACTAATCATAAAAACAAGAGAATTCAAGGGTGAAAAATGGAAGAAAAAGGGTTTCAAACAGTCCAGAAATCGCAGCTGGAAGAAGGTATGAATGAGAGGAATGAGAATGGTATTTATAGTACAAAGAAGATAAGGTGAAATTCTGGCCACCCGTCAGTCGCGACTCGCGACGGCTCATCGTGACTCGCGACAGTCATTGCGACAAGGCCATCGCGACTCGCGACAGGTGCCAGAATTTTACATTGTGTCTTTTTCTTCTTCTTGTGGCATGCAGTCATCTTCATAGTCATCCCTCTCAATCTCCAAGTCTTCAACGGCTCCAAAAATGGTCTTCAATGGCCTCTGGTCTTCATGTTTTTGAAGCAAGTCTTCAAAAGTCTTCGAAAGTGTAGTCTTCAATGGCCTCCGGTCTTCCTTGCCTTCGTGTTCTTCCCTTGTCACACAAAATCCATTTAGAAGAGGTAAAGAGCATAAAGTTTCTCTTACCCCTCCTAAGAGAATTTCAAGGTAAAACACAAGCTCTCGATAATAAAAGAGCACAAAAGTAACCCTAAATAGTATTAAATTATGCATATAAAATGGACACATCAATGCTATCTTCACAGTGGTGGACAAAAATTAATTTAAACTTATCTCAACTTGTTATGAGGTAAAGAAAGCTTGGGATATCATGTAGATTGTTCATGAAGGAACAAGTCATGTACTTGAATCCAAACTATAGATAGTGGCTACAAAGTTCGAGGAACTAAAGATGGAAGAGGATGAAACTATTGCTATATTCAAAGGGAAACTCAGAGACATCTCCAATATGGCTTATCGACTTGGGAAAGTTTACAAGGAAGCAAGATTGGTGAAAAAGACTTTGAGATCACTTCCTAAACGGTTTGCCTCGGAAGTTACAGCAATATAAGAAGAAAGAAATGTAGCCACCTTAACATTAAATGAACTAATGAGATCTTTAAAGAACTATGAGATAACATTGCAACAACCTGCAAAGAAAGTCCAGAAGGAGTTGGCCTTCAAAACCTCGTCATCAAAGGTCAATAATGAATCTGATAGTGATGGTGAATTTGAAAAAGTTTCTCTTATCACGAAGAATTTCTCAAGAATGCTGAAGAAGGTAGTAAATAAGAAATCCCAAGAGAGATTTGGTGGGAGTAGACCTCGGTCATAAGACCTCGATCAATGCTGAGAATGTGAAGGATATGATCATACCCAGGCTAAATGTTCAAATACCCGAAAGAAGCAAGGAAATTCATATGTCACCCCATGGAGTGAAGATGTGAGAGACGAAGAGGATCTTACAAGAAATTATGTGCCATTTGAAGCAAAATTCCACGGTGGATCAGATAATGATGTATGTTCCAACATGCCAAAGAAAGATGAAACTATATGTTCCAACACCGGTTCTGATGACACTTCCAGTGATGATGACGGACTAGTTATGAGTGATGAAGAGATCTACACTACATATGAGAAAATGTATGACATGCAGCTTAAAAGTGTTGATACCAACAAGTATTTGAAGGAAGAGAAAAAATATCAGGATTAAAAGGAGATGGAGTTTCTAGTTCTATTTGTTGAACTCAGATTAGAGATTGGAGAATTAAATTTGAATCTAAGCTCAACAACTAAGAGAGCTAAGACGGCCAAAGCATCAATTACTAAGTTAAACACTGGTAAGGTGAAACTTTATGATATTCTTACCATGGGAAAGAACTTTGGATATCGACAAGGAATTGGGTATGACAATTCAACAGGTAGCGCAATTAATTTCAAGTCAGAGATTTGAGAGATAAAGCAAAGGGTTATCAAGACCCGTCAAAGGAAACCTCTTATATGCAGCTACTGCATGTATCAAGGCCACACTGAGGAACAATTTATGAAATTTCTTAGAGATATCATGATTGGACAAAACCTATCAGCATATTCCAACATAGACGATGTCCAATGATCAAAGATTGTCAGAAAGGTGTGGATTATTAAACACACTAGAACTTTCCTTGTTGCTTATACTTCCCTTATTGTACATTCTAGAGACTCGTGGTACTTTGATAGTGGTTGCTCTCACCACATAACTGGAACTCAGGAATTTTTGACAAACATCAAACTATATGATGGTGGTTTTGTTACTTTTGGCAATGGAAAAAAGAGTCCAGTGCTTGGAAAAGGTGAATTGTATATTAAAGGATTCCTTGTATTCACTAATGTTCTGTTCGTTGAATACTTAAAGGCAAATTTGTTGAGCATTAGTCAACTGTGTGATGACAATATGACTGTAGAATTTCAAAAAGAAAAATTCATAGTGAAACATAGGAAGATTAATTTCTTTCCGGCAATAGATCATAAAAAAATTGTTATCTTCCAGAATAGGGAGTAAAGTTCCTGAGTTCAAAAAAAGATGAAGGAACCATGTGGCAAAGAAAGCTCGGTCATATCAACTACAAAACCCAATTGAAAATTGCTAATGTAAAGGTTGTACGAGGTATGCCTAAGCATACAAGAAAAAATGGAATTGTCTGCGGACCATGTCAACAAGGTAAACAAATTCGATCTCCTCACTCTTTAGTTCAGTATATCACTACCTCAAGGAATCTTGATTTACATCATATGGATTTGACGGGTCAAGTCAATACGCCTAGTATGAGTGGCAAGAAGTATATCTTTGTATGCGTTAATGACTTCTCTATATACACTTGGGTAGATTTTCTAAAAGAAAAATCTGATAGTGTGGATGTTTTTAGAATCTTTGTGATAAAATTGTAGGCAGAAAAAGGAAGTCCAATGGGAAAGATTGTTAGAATTCTTAGTGATCATTGCAGAGAATTTGGAATTTCTCAGTTCAGTGATTTCTACGATGAACTTGGTATTCAACAAGAATTCTCTGCTCCAATCTCTCTTCAATAGAATGGAATTGTGGAAAGGAAGAACAAGACTCTTTGGGAGATGCCTCGAGTTATGTTAGCCGAGAAAAGGATCCACAAAATATGGTGGGTAGAAGCCATTAATACAGCTTTCCATGTGATAAATCGTGTGTATCTTCATTCACAAGCAAAACATCATACGAGATCTGGAAGGGAAGGAAGCCAAATGTCTTATACATTCATGTGTTAGGAAGCAAGTGTTATATTTTCAGAGATAGAGAGCAACTGGTGAAATTTGATAACCGCAGTGATGTTGGGATTTTTCTTGGTTATTCGGTGAACAGGTGGGCTTATCGTATTAACAATCTTCAGACAAGTTCTCTCATGGAGTCTATAAATGTCATTGTGGATAATTCTGATAACCAATAAGTAGCGAGTGATAGAGACGATGAACTAGAAGAAGACCATGTTCCAACACAGAGCAGTCAACCTGATGAGCCAGACTATGTTGGAACACTGGAACAGATAGACAATACTGATGAACCTGAAGAAGTTGAGTATGTTGGAACATCTTCCCTCACTGTACCACCGCATGTTCTAACACATGTGCAACCAGAACCAAGCATAAGGAGAACTCGATCAATCCCTCGGGTAAATTATAGATAACTTGCAGGATTACGATGTTTCATCCCTCTTATTGAACCCAAGAACTACAGGGAAGCTTTACTTGATGAATATTGGATTGCGGTAATGCACGAAGAACTTGGTCAGTTTGAACGCAATGATGTATGGCATCTTACTCTTTGTCCTAAAGAGGTAAATGTTATTGGCACCAAGTGGATTTTCAAGAACAAATCTGATGTTGATGGCCAAATCACTCGAAATAAGGCAAGGCTGGTTGCTCAATGATATACTCAGGTTGAAGAAGTTGAATTTGATGAGATATTCGCACCAGTTGCAAGGTTAGAGTCAATTCGAATTTTACTTGCTATTGCATACATTATGAATTTCACTCTATATCAAATGGGTGTCAAAAGTGTTTTTTTGAATGGTGTGGCTAATGAAGAAGTATATGTTGAACAACCTAAAGGATTTGAGGATCCTCAATACCCTTATCAAGAAGGCATTCTATGATCTGAAACAAGCACCAAGGCATGGTATGAATGACTTACTAACTTTCTTATTCAGAAAGGTTACTGTCAAGGGGGAGTAGATCGCACGTTATTTGTGCTTGAAAAATCATCAAAGATTTTGATTGCTCAAATTTATGTTCATGGTATTGTATTTGGCTTTACTTCACCATCTATGGTACAGGATTTTGTGACCTTGATGTAGGCCGAATTTGAGATGAGTATAGTTGGAGAGCTCACATATTTTCTAAGGTTTCAAGTCAAGCAAGAAAAGAATGGCATGTTTATAAATCTGAGTTAGTATGCCCTTAATTTAGTGAAGAGATTCGGATTAAGAAATTCTTAAGCTGTTCGAACACCTATGGGAGTTTCTGATAAATTGGTGAAAGATGAGAAAGGAGTCGGAGTTGATCAGAAACTGTACAGGGGCATGATTGGGAGTCTATTGTGTCTGACAACAAGTAAATAGATGTATGTTTTGGTGTTGGAATATGTGCAAGATTTCAGGCTGATCCTAAGGAAACTCACTTGACTGCAGCTAAAAGGAATATTCGATATGTTAGTGGGACTTCTGAGTATGTTATCTAGTATTCTAATAACCGAGACTCTGATCTGATTGGGTACAGTGATTCAGATTGGGCTGGTAAGGCAGATGATCACAAAAGCACAACTGGTAGATGTTTCTTTATTGGTACGAATCTAGTGTCCTGGTATAGTAAGAAATAAAATTCGATCTCATCATCAACTGCTGAAGCTGAATATCTTGCTGCTGGAAGTTGTTGTGCAGAACTATTATGGATGAAACAAATGCAGAATGATTATGGAATTTATCAAGGGCCTCTGAAGATTCTATGTGGTAACACAAGTGTTATTGATATATCCAGCACTCTCAAACAAAGCACATTAATATAAGGCACCATTTTTTTTTTGAGATCTTGTTGAAAGGAAGGAAGTAGTGGATGCCTATGTTCCAACATCTGAGCAATATGCATATATTTTCACAAAGCCATTAGATACTATCACGTTTGAGCTTCTCAGACAACACTTAGGTGTTTGTCAGATTTGAGGTATTTCTTTAAGCTTTTATTTAGCTGTAGATTTTTAATTTTTTTATTTCTGTATAAAAAAAATTAGAAAATAAAAAATAGAAAGAAGAAAAAGTGAACAAAAAATAGAAGTTGTAGAGCTATGTTGGAAGCTCGAGAAGTTATGACATGAGTTGACAAGTGGGAAAAGGCAATCATGTCTTCTCTTGGAAAGGGAAAAAGCTTTGCACGACTAATGAGGTGAAAAAAATGAAGAGTTATTTTTGGTTCAAATTTTTATTCCATCTCTCTACCTTCTCTCTCTTTTCAGCCTATATACCTTTGTCTCTTGGTATTTTTTGAAGTTTAGAAGCTTTTTTTGAAGAAAATTCTTGCTGAAAACTTTGGGATTTTATTCTAACCACCTCTTAGAGAGATTGAGTTGTGTTGAAACACATAATCCAAATCACTCAAACCCTTCTTGCCGAAATCACTCAAGCTAAAAAATTATCAATGGCCAAATTCAAGAACCAAGAGAACCCTCACCTTCCAAGGGTCACCTTCAGTGGCAAAGACGAGAAGGATGCAACTGCGAGCAAAGGCAAATCTCTCTGTCAAAAGGTAATTGGTCTTGATGCTCCTCGTATTACTGTGCATGGTATGGAATTTAAGTCCTTAGATGAACTCTTTGAATGGGCACAAGCAAACAGAATATCCTTAGATTTATCTAAGTTGAAAAACCTGAAAGGAGAAGTACTAATGTGGATGTCAATGAGCTGTTTACTAGAGAAATTGGTGATATTGATGAAATATAGGTCTTTAACCCTAGGTTTCTTAAAGGGGCTTATGCCATGCACAGCGGTAAAGATATGTTCCATGTATACTCATATGCTCCGGGCCCGAGTAATGTCTATATTGAGGAGATTTATGATTATGAGGCTGAGGGATTAGAAGTGGTAAAATCCACTAATCAGATGCCATTAGTGCTTTATGATGTTGATGCGGTAGAGAGGATGGAAGAACTTAGGAGACCTATTGTGATTTTTTTTGTCAAATAGTGAGGATGATGGAAGTGTTGGGTATGTTCCAACACAAAGAATAGAGACAAAGGCTGCAGAAGAGAATGAGATTGATGAACCTATACTGGGATCCATAGAAGCTGGTGTGAGTGATCAAGATCAGTAGTTTGATGATTATACATGAAGTGATTATGATGATTTAGAGTACTCGGATGTAGGATGGACATGGGGAGATGAACTGATGCATGAGCAATCAAGCTATGCCGGAACGCATGATGCACCAGCTGAAGAAACTAAGCTTGGTGATGAAGAGACTGAGCAGTCAGAGCCTATTCCAACACAGGAATCTAACCTTTCCTACTGCAGTGATAAAGTCTTGGATGAGTTCATCCAGACCAGATTAAGAAAGGCTAGGAGGAAGGAACCTGCAACTTAGTCATCTCCACCAGCCAAGAAGTTTAAGAAGAAAACCCTTGCTACACCAAAGAATAAATTTGTACAGCCACTCCCTTCAGTAAGTAATGCTCTCTCTTATATTTACTTTGATGATGACTGTGAGGAGATGAAAAAAATATTTGCTGAGAGGAAGATAATTTCTGAGAGGCCAGTAGATCTAGCTGCATATAGATGGAGTTGATTTTATGATTTTTTTATAGATTTGATTGGCATGAAGAAAGTTGCCACAATGTACCAGTATTACAATAAGCAGTTGGTTTCTGAGGTTTACTCAAATTTTATGGCTGAAAACTTGGAAGAGGATTCCCCTTCGTGTGACAGGGTGTATGTAAGGGGCAAAATTGTCAATTTCTAAGCTTGTAAGAATAAATAAGTTGGTGGGGTCTAAAAACTCCATAATTTGAGGGAGTATTTTCAGAGGAGTTAGGGATCACAGATGATCAAATCTTATTTGAGATATCTAGAGGCATCAATACTCAATGGCCAGCTACTGGATACTTCCAAGCCTCATGCTTGTCTTCAATATTTTTCTGCTTGTACCATATCGTTGTTCATTGTTGGATTCCCTCAATCAGCACCACTGCTCTTACAAGGGAAATGGCCAAATTGTTGTATTGTCTTGGAATACAGAATCCGGTCAATCTGGGGTTGCTTATACATCAGAGTATTCTGAGACAAGCCATTGCTCCCAGGGCCAAACATGCACTGGTTATCCATGCCTTATTTCTGCATTGGTTAGAAGTGAAAGGGTGAAAGCTAAGACAAAGCATGTGATTGTGGGAACAGAGTTTCTTTGGCCCAACAAGAAGACTTTTGAAATGAGTAAAGTACAAGATTTGCCTTGGAATCCGAATGCCTCTACCTCTAGGACTGATGAGAAGAAGGTCAGGATTGAAGATTTGGAAGCCAAGTTGGGAGCCCTGACCATACATATTGCTGCCTTAGAAGCTGAGAAAGCTGAAATTGAGGGGGAGAAGGCTCAGTTGGAAGCAGTGATGTTTACTCCTAAACATAATTGAATTTTCTGCGCTGTCTATGTTCCAACATAGATTAATTATTTGTTTCAGGGGGAGCACATTTTGTCTCTATTTTACGGTTATTTTTGTGTTTTTATTTCCTTTAGCATATTCGTGGCCCCAGGGGGGAGAATATTTAGGAGTATAATTTTTGGTGTTGTAATATGAATTCATTTCTAGATTTCTTGGTATTCTTATGAATTCTGATTCAGTAATTATCATATGTTTCAACTTAAGTGGATTTCTGGAAGACTTATGTTGTGAAATTTGAAGCTTTTCTTTGTATTCTTTATTCCAAAATGGTTGGGTCAAAAACATACCAAAGGAGGAGATTGCAAAGTCATGTGGAGTTTGTTGATAAATTGATTGGCAATTTTTTAACTACTTTGGAAAAGAAAAGCGTTCCATGTTGGAACATACGGAAAGCTGAAGCCTAAAAGGTATTTACTAATGACAGAATATTGTGATGGTTGTGATTTCTAGAAGATTGTATATTCTGCCATTTATTAATTTAGGCAGTGTTAGAAGCATATTGGGTTTATGGAAAATCCCTAAAAATATGGAATTGGATTTATGGAAAATTTTGGATTTATGGAATATTATGGGATATTTGAGATAAGGAAAATCCCTTTATTTATAGGATTTGGATATGCTTCAGAAGCAGATAAAGAATAGAAATATTATGGAGATAATCATGGAAAGTCCTATTCTCCTCAAGGGACTAAATAAAGATGACATCACGGTTGTAATAACTTACGAACTTCATGGAAAAAATCAGCACACAGATTTTCTATTTTTTGAGAGTACTGCGATAGCCAACTCATATATGTTCCAATATACTAAACATGTTAATCAAGCTAAGAACCGTATACCTTAATTTCTCGGTAGGAGGAGATCCAGCGTCGACGAGTTTCAAGGTTAGAGGAAGTCTGATCAAGGCGGATCGGTAGATAGGGTAGCTAGCAGAATTCACATGTCATAATTAGATAGATAAGTATAATTGTATGGGGTACTTTGTACTGTATCTTTCTCATTAGTGGATTCATTCTGAACTGGGCCAGGCCCCGCAGATGTAGGTGAATTTCACCAAACTACTAGGTTATGTTGGAACATAGTAGTAATAATTAAGATAATTCGGTAAAACCAAATTTCATAGGAGAATAACTCAATGAAAAAAGAGGAAAACCATAATAGTTAGTTTCAAAAGTTAATGCAATAAATTAGTATCTAAGTTTCTTGGTTTTCGACGGCAGAATTCAACTTTGTTAGCTTTGGAATCAATTCATTTCTTCATTTAGAGTTGTGCAACCCTTCATGGTCAGCTTTCTTTAATTTCATTGTCATTTAATTAAGTTAAATATGATTTATTATTATATTCTTTATTTGTTTATTTTCATTAATATGAGTAGCTAATTGTTTATTTGGCATAGAATAATGAATCACTAGTTAATGAATCTGTGAGACGTAATCAATTTTATAATTATTATCTGTGAATTCTTGATTGTTCTGCATAATTTATACTCGTTTTATTTGAGTCCAATCAACTTGAATTTAATATAGATAGTGCTTATTAATTCCAGCAATTCGTAATTGTTGGCAAGGGTTAATAAGTGGAAAACTTCTGTAAAAATAGCAAATTGTTGTAACGGGGGTAGTGAATAATTGGGTAGATAACTATTACTTGCGAATACTTGGAAAGTTATTTGTATTGGGTTCTTTTTGTTTTTATACTATTGGAGTAATAATTTGGTTTAGCGGATACTTGCTAGATGTATTTCGATAAGAGAAGCTAGTTCAGCAAAAACTTGCTAGCTATCGACGAGGTAAGAAAGAATTGGGGTAGTTCAACAAATACTTGCTATCCTATAACTGGTTGATTTATAGATGATAATTTATTATTTCACCAACGATCGGGTCAGTATAACTAGTGTGGATTTTATTTTAACGCTAAATTGCTTCTCTATTTTGATAATATCTTTGTAGTTATAGTTTTATTAATTATTTTATTAGTTGATAAAATCACTCTTTTGCACTAAAGCGTGGTGGCTACACCAAAATTGATCTTTGAGATATTGAATTTTTACTACACCGCTTTCTATGGGATCGACCCTGCTTATCATTGTGCTAGATTAATTCTTAGCATATATTAGGAATTATTTGGTGGTTTAATGACATACCACCCTTGTGTGAAGAGTCCACAGATTACAAACACCTAACGAATAGTCGCAAGATTGTGCATTTGGGTCACCGAAAATTCGTGCCGATGAAGCACAAGTTGTGTGAGGACGCATTTCAGTTTGTTGGTAGGAAGGAGGTGAGTAAGGTGCCAAGACCATTGAAGGGGGTTGTCATACACAACAAGGTGAAGAAATTGAAAGTTTTTCTTAGAAAGAAGATGAAGAAAGTTGGTACAGCACCTGATGGACCTTGAAAGAAGAGGTCCATTTTCTTCGATCTACCATATTGGGAGCATTTGGAGGTTCGACACTGTCTCGATGTGATGCACATTGAGAAGAATGTGTGTGAGATTTTGATTGGTACATTACTTAAAATTTTGGGGAAGACGAATGACAGCTTTAATGGGCGGAAGGTTTTGTTGCACTACTGGAAATCAGGTACATAAGCACTGGTATGTAAGTGTTACTAGTGCTACAAAATCAAAATACCGATGCCTATAATAAATTCAGCTCCGGTACACAAAAAAAACCGGTGCCAATGAATAAGTTCAGCACTGGTACATTGAATACCGGTGCCAGAAACCGGTGCCATTGAAGAAACAATGTCTGAATTTAATAATTTCCAACACCGGTTTTGGATGAATGACATATATCGTTGCTAATACTGATGCCTATGACTAGAATAGTAATTGTGGCTGGTAAAATTTTTGTGGGAAAAAAGCTAGCACCGGCATGTTAAGGAACTGCACCGGAAATACCGGTGCTTATAGAAAATTTTATAAAAATGGGTTTATGGTATGAATTGCTAAAGAACATGTACTAGCACTTTTCAATATTTCACCAAAAAACTTATTTATATATTATTTATATATTTAGGATAGAGTAACATAAATCGTGTATTTTGGAGCAATATGTAATTGAGTGACACAATTTTGGGCCACAGTGTAATTTTCCAAGGATTTACAGAAGTAATCAATTTTGACTTCTGAGACCCTTTCGTTCTCCCATACATACCCAAATTGCAGAGTTATAATCATATATTATTGAATTACATTTTGGTTCCGCCAATTTTATTATTCGACGACTTCAACTTTCTTGGAGGGACCTAAGTGCAAAAAGTAAAACCTTTACTCGTAACTCCAAATTGAAATCCACTCAAATGTGATGCTACCCTATACACCCTCATTGTATTTTCAAGTCCATAACAAAATATTTATCAACAATCAGGCACACGAACATATCCATAATACTTTCTGATTTCCCTTTCTTTCTTTTAATGTAATCAACTCTAGATTACTATAAAACATGTAGTAGCGCTTTTCAAAATTTCATCAAAAAATAATTTATTTTCTATTTCTATATTTAAGTAAGAATAACAAAATTTGTACATTTTGGACAGAAGGATAATGTCGTAACAAATTTTTGGGTCATAGCATAATTTTCTAAAAATATGTT
The DNA here is from genome assembly GCA_037428765.1 of Rubia yunnanensis. Classification (NCBI taxonomy): domain Eukaryota; kingdom Viridiplantae; phylum Streptophyta; class Magnoliopsida; order Gentianales; family Rubiaceae; genus Rubia; species Rubia yunnanensis. The sequence goes on from CM075065.1 coordinate 79,341,073, forward strand.
AGAGGCGCTTCCATTCACCCATTGTACCTTGAATTTTAAAGACACAATCGTCTCTTATTTAATTATATTTTGGTGTCTTCAATTTTGTGATTCTTTGCCTCCAAATTTCTTCTATGGACCTAATAGTAAAAATTAAAAGGTTAACGTAGAGATCATATAATACTAGCACTTGTATTGTTTATCATTAATACCGGTGCTATGTTATGGCGGATAATGAATTTTTCGAATTTTCATTCCAAATTTTGTAGGGATTGTTTAAAATTTTGAAAATTTGAAATTTTGGAATTAGCACTGGTATGTGTACCGGTGCTCTATACTTAGAAAAAACTTCCCAGATTTTCTCTCGGGTCCAAAAAATAATAAATTTACCCCATTCAAAGTAGCCCTAAGTAGCTGCTTTTATATGTATAGGCACCAGTATGAGCCTTTCAGGCACCAGTATGAGCCTTTCAGGCACCAGTATGTGCACCGGTGCTCCATACTTAGAAAAAACTTCTCGGGTTTGCTCTAAGGTCTAAAAAACAATAAATTTACGCTGTTCAAAGCAGTCCGAAGCAATTGCTTTTATATACATAGGCACCAGTATGAGCATTTTAGGCACCGGTAATTGTACTGGTACTCCATACTTGGAAAACAATTCTTGGGTTTGCTCTCAGGTTCAATATTTAAAAAAAATCATTTCAAGCAGCCATAAGCAGCTGCTTTTCATATACATAGGCACATGTATGAACATTTTGGTTACCAGTACCGGTGCTACAATGTTAAAAAAAGAAGAAAAAAAGAGCCCAACTTGGTTTCATTTGTACCATTGATTTCTTTTGTTGATTGAATCTCAACCATTAAAAATTTGTCTATATAAACTAAATCTAAAACCATAAACCTACCCACCCTCATTGACCTCCCATTATCTTGCCTCTACCTCCTCTCCATCTTCTCCCTCCTCCTCCACCACCTCTCCCTCCCCCCGGCTGCCTAGAGCCGTTGGTGCCGCCATCTATGATGGTGCACCCCCTCTCTGCTTCAATGATGCCGACGATGCTGATTTGATGCCACCGCTGACGACCCCCTTTTTACCCTGCACGTGGTGCACTAACCCCGACGCCATCTCTCGGACCAGCCCCGACTCCATCTCCTCACGGTGCACCATCTCTGATGCCATCTCCCATCGCTTTGGTTGCTGGTTGGAGTCGCGAGCTCAATCAAAATTGCCGGTTCAGCTCAGATCTGACCTCACCTTCACGGTTCTGGTTCGTTGATGTAATTTTCCTATTTTTTTACAAGAACTTCTGGTTATTTTGTGTTTTGTTCATCTTATTTTTCTTTATGAATATCTGGCTTCGTATTTCGGCCGGTGAGTTTATTCTCACTGGCCGAATTTTACATTGATCGCCTATTTACTAGCATCGATATTTCATGCATAAGCACCGGTATTTCAAGCATTTTCATACCGGTGCCTAAGTGATCCGGTGCAAGAATATAGTTTCATAGGCACCAGTAACTGGTACCGGTGCTGGAATTGATTCTAGCACCGGTACCAATTACCGGTGCCTATGTAACTACATTTTTTGCACCGGGTCACTTAGGCACCGGTATGAAATGGCTCAAAATACCAGGACCTATGTGGTGATGTACCATTGCCTATTTTCCAATAGTGTTAGAGCTTGGAATTTGGTCAGACCTAGCCCCAGAGGTGAGAGGGACGTAAACTTACCTCCCTCATGCCCTGTACAATCTGTTAGTGGATGAGAGAAGATCTGTTTGCTAGTGTATCCAAGGGATCAAGGTACCATCCGGATATTCTTCTAATGTTAGTCAATTTGTGAATGATAATTTTCGTATGAACGCCTTTAAATTGCATGATTTTCATGTTCTCATGCAACAATTGTTGCCCGTTGCGATCTGTGGTGTTATGGAGGAGGATGTGCGATTTAGCGTAAAGTGGCTTTGTTTCTTCTTCACCCCCATTTGTTGGAAGAATATAAGCAGGTAGGCGATTGATGTGTTCTAGCGGGAGGGGGGGTTATTGTTACGTTAATTGGAGAAGTACTTTCCTCTGCCCTTCTTTGACATCATGGTTTATCTAATCATTCATTTAGTTAGGGAAATTTGACTATGTGGTTTAGTGGGTATGCATTGTATGTACCCTTTTGAGTGGCATATGGGTGTTTTCAAAGGTTACATTCATAATTGTAACCGATTGGATGCGAGCATTGTGAAAAGGTACGCCACCGGGGAGATCATTGAATACTGTACCTCAAACTTAGTCAGGAAGAAATCAGTTGGATTACCAGAACAAGTGCACTTTGGTAGGAAGAATGGGGTTGGCGTTCTAAAGGTATGCTTCATACACCCTTCTATGCTAAGTTGGTGACAGCTCACCTTTACGTAATAAGGAATAGTAGCAAGACTGCACTTTATGTCAAGAGCACATGCTGTATTTACAAGCATTATACCCCGACTGGCCTTAAAAAAATACAGTTAGAGCATTCTTTCACATTTGTGAATTGGTTTTATAATCGTTGCAATGTGGTTGACATGCCTAGTAAACTCCGTGCCTTTGCAAGAAAGCCAAACTGCACCGTGAGAAGGTACTTAGGGTATCTTATTAATGGAATTACTTTTGCAATGGCTGAAAAGGATAGCAAGAGCAGAATGGATAATAGTGGTGAATCTGAATCGATGTGGCAGTCTAGCAAGAAAGACAAAAACCCTATCGTTGTAGTGATGGCCTTTTATATGGTGATTGAGGAAATTTGGAAGTTGGACTATGTTGAGTTCAAAGTTGGTGTTTCCAAGTGCCGGTGGGTTGATAATGGCATGTCGTCCTACATGGGAAGAAGTTCTACTTTGGAGATAAGATTGATTGGCCCGTCCGAGCAGAATGTCCTGAATTCCCATATATATTTCCAAGTTTGGAGGATGTGGGTGGAGATTTAGGACGGTCACATGGAGATGAATTATGGGTTGATGAGAGCGGTCAAATTGTAGGGGGTGATGTTATCTTGAAAGGGAAAATATAGGTGCATCTTGTGACCGTAATCACCATTATACTTTTGTGTCCTCGCTTTTGTTCTATATATTCGGAAAAATCATATTAATATATTAATTAGGGGTTACCTTGCATGTAGTGCATTGTTGCTCGTTTCTTTGTTTCAATTCATTTAAAATTTATCAATGAACAATTGAAAAACAATCAAGCACCATATATTTATTTTAAAACTGGTGTTGGAAAACATAGTATGTGCTCTGTTTAATGTAGGTGTTTCTCTCGGGTTGGGAATAAAATTTGAAAAAATAATCCATGGTATCCTTAAGTACCTGGTTTTTCCCATGTCAGCACCACAACGGTGTTGTGTACTTAGAATAATATATTTCCTTTTGCTCTTGGGTTAGAAAAAAGATCTGAAAAAAAATGCAAGGCAGCCCCAAGTAGCTGCTTTTTCAATTATGTGGCACCGGTATTGTCCAACCCAGCACCGGTGCTGTGGACATAGATTATATTTTGTTAAACTGTTCTCTGGTTGGAAATGCAGCATAAAAATTCAGCATTAAGCAGACCAGAGCAGCTCTCTATGATATATTGGCACATGTTTAGTCTTTCACAGCACCGGTACTACAACCGGTGCTGTGTACATATAATTATTTTTATAATTATGCTCCCGGGGTGGGAAAAGTAGCCAAAATTTTAATACAAGGCAACTTCAGGCAGCCTTACCCATCCAAGCACCGGTTTTTTCCGACCATACTGGTGCTGACTATTTCACATTACACATATACACACGGATTCACAGAGACAACGCCTACCAATTCTAAAACTTGAAGAGGATTATCATGAATTTATTTTGAATTTATGGTGGTAAAGAAATATAATTTTCCGTTAGTATTTCAAAACCATTATGACCCAATTTAGTGTTCAACATGTACTTGCGCTTTAAAATTTATACTATAAAAAATGTATTACATAAAATTCATTCATTTAGGCTATAATAACAAGATTCAAGTATTTCAAATCAATGGTGAAGGTGATACTTTGTTCTGGGTAACACTACAATTTCTGAAAATGTTTTACTAGTATTCTATGTTCAGTTTCGAGGATGTTCCACTCACCTAATCATGTCTTAATTGCATAATTATGATCATAAAATACTCAATTTCATTATTGAATAGCCAATTTGGAGTTTCGGCAATTCCAAGATTCTTAGAGGGACGTAAATGCAAGAAGTAAAAACTTCACTCGGAGGTCCAAATTTTGACCGAGCACTTGGGCTTCTTTATGGAGTCGTTCCTGACATGACATGGAAAACATACCGTGCCTCAACCTCTCACTGTATCAAGCAGAGGTTATGCAATTTTACTCAAACTTCAACCTCTTAGACAACGGTGAATATTAGACTAAAGTGAACAAGAAGCAGTTCACTGTCAGTCCCAAGATCATCAATGAGACCATTGGGTGCCCAATCAAGAAGACAACGTCAGCATGTGTTGCTTGTATTTCAGGGACATATGGCTAAGGGAGAGAAACAACCCTGACTATCTGTACCCTAACCCACCAGCAGCGAAATACTTCCACTGTGACGAGGCTTTCATTGATGATCCCAAGAGAATCAAGATCGGTACCCTTGGACTGAAGGAGCGTATGATGTACAAGCTCATTGTCAAAAACTTAATCTTGGTGGATCATCTTACAGAGTGCACCATCAATGGCCTCATGATATTCTTTCACACTACGGAGAAGGAATGGATCGATCATAGTTTCACGGTCATCAATGAGATGGTGATGGCCGTTGAAATCAAGAGGAGCAGAAAACTCCCGTACGGAAACCTCGTCACCAAACTAATCAAGCACTAGAATGTCCCAATATATTTTTTTGGATTGAAAGGATATTTTGGATTTGATTTATGTTGTTTTATGATCAAATATTAACCGTTTAACTTTTGTTTAATGTTTGTTAATAACTATGTTAGAATTTATGTTTCACTTGTACGATGTCTACTTATGTCAACCATATGATGTTTGGTTGTTGTAAATGAGAAGGTGTTGAAATATGGTTGATTAAACCAATCCAACATTTGGTTCTTTTCAAGTAGCAAAAACGACTTAACAAAATTTCTAGTTCAAACCGAGGTCAGCAATCTATCTTTGCGTGTTTGGTGCCTACCATTAGTCGGAGACATGTCATCGACATCGGTCATATTGAACCTCCAAACCTTCGATTATACTCGATAATTAGATGACATTAGCTCCGTCTATCGACTATCAGCCCTAACCAAAATAAGGCAGACATCGCTAATTTGGCTTCAACACTATATAATCAATATTGGCTTTATATTGGTGTTGGTTTCAGTTTCTTATTAACACCAGCCGACATCGAAGCGCATGTCTCCTGACTTACCATCTTTTACGCGTTTGGTGCCTACCATTAGTCTGAGACATGTCATCGATATCGGTCATATTGTACCTCCAAACCTTCGGTTACACTCGATAATTGGATGACATTAGCTCCGTCTATCGACTATCAGCCCTAACCAAAACAAGGCAGACATAGCTAATTTGGCTTCAGCACTATATAATCAATATCGGCTTGGCGGAGAGGCGATCAATCCACTCGCCCTCAGCGGCCCATACCAGCCCACACCCAGGCCATCGTATGAGAGGTAAATCACGGTAGCCCAGCACCAGGACCCATGGGCTTGGCATTGCCTCGGTGCGCACAAGGGAGCCTTGCAAAGCAAGAACTCCCCACACTGCCGCTGCCGAGGATCGAACCTGGGATTATTGGCTTACCCACCCATGTCCCAACCACTGGGGTACACCCGTGGGTGTACTATATAATCAATATCGGCTTTATATTGGTGTTGGTTTCAGTTTCTTATTAACACCAGCCGACATCGAAGCGCATGTCTCCTAACTTACCATCGTTTATAGCCAACCAGTGATCGAAATCAATGTGCATTTAGTTTAAGCGACGTTATATTTCCGATGTCCGTTGTTTAATTTTTTTTACCTTAGTTAAATGAAAACTAAGGTAAAAAGTCTACTCCCTTTGTCCCATGAGTAACAACATATTTACATTTTCATTGTCTTGAATGATCATTTTTTACCGTCAATATTTCTAGTTACATATAATAATTTCGCATAAAAAAAATGATAGTTAAAAAAAAGATGTTAAAGTTGAATATATCCCACATAATATTTTTTATTATAAATATTAATTTATATTTAACCTCGAAGTTTACCAAGTTTGACTTGAAAAAAGTAAATAGTCCAAATGGAACTGAGGGAATACTGTTTATCTCGATTTAAACAAAATTAAGGTTTAAATTATTATTTACTTCTATTTTCTTTTCTTTTTTTTTTAAATTAAACCATCCGTAGACGGGGGAAAATATATTAGGCCTTCCCAAGCCATGAAATAGACAGAAATGAAAGGACAGTGAGAGAAGCCGTAGCTAAGTTGTGATATATAATGGTGAGCAATAGGCTCGTGAAGCAACACTTGTTGCTTCCAAAAGATGAAAATAGACCGGCAAATCGTTAGAGGGTTACAAAAGCTCTTAATCTATAGCAGAGATGATGAAACTTATTAGTGAATCTAGTTAAAGAAACACAAGGCAGTCTGCATCACTCCACATAGATTAGTAGCGTATCCTCTACTGACCGGGAATGTGGTGAGAGTACCAAACTATTTGCAGCTGTGGCAGAAATAGCTGCTCCAAAATGTGAAACTATACAGAGGGAGGAATCCCAATGAGAATTATCGGCCAAGTGATGAGGGGCAAGCTTTATGGAGAACCGAAACCTGCCAATAATGTCCTGAATCTGCATTGTAAGCTTTGAAGTGCTGCATGATCATACCCCTGATGTAAACTCCATACATCGTGCCTAATGTCAGCCATCAGAATATTCAGTTTCTATCCATCGACCTGCAATATTAATTACAATCAGTAGCATCCATTCAGCTAACTATCCGTATAGAAGGTGTACCCAATTGATCTAATCTAATCAGTCCCTGTACAGCATTTGTTAGACTCTGAAACCTAAGAAAAGAGGAAGTTGTCCGATTTCTTAAGCAATCTTTAGCTAAAGTGTCTGCTACCAAATTTGCTTGTCTATGAACATGCATTAGATTGATTCCTCCCAAAAGTTGATGAATCTCATCTGCTAGTTGAAACAATTTCCATGGCGCTTTAGAAGGATCAACCACATATTTTACAGCATTAAGGCAATCAGATTCCAAACAATAAGAAAGGTTTGGTTCTAGACCAAATTGTAAAGCAAACCTAATTGCAATCATTTCTGCCTCTAAAGGAGAATAAGCAGGAGAAACAATGGTATGAGCAGCAATAAAACCACCCCTGCCATCTTTGACAATCAAACCTATTCCACTCATGTTAGTTTGGCAACACCAAGTAGCATCAACATTAAGTTTATACCCAGTGCATGGTTTTGTCCAAGCAATTTTATAGATTTTTTGGCTTCGGAGGTTGTTTGATCAGTGGTAGAAAAGAATGATCAGCAATGCCCATATCCATCCTAGAGACTACGAAGACCGGATTTGCAGTGAACATATAAAAAATTTGGGTCCTTATGTGAGTTAGGACTAAACTAATTGCTGGATTGATAGAATCATGCAAACATTTATTCCTAACTTTCCACAAATTCCAGCATGTTATTAAAGCAGAGGATTGAATCATTATAGTTTGTAATGAACTTATTCCATTATAAGTAAGATAGAAAGAGAGTCTATCCCATATAGATGGAAAAGCCCTGTCCCTAATTCCCATAAAAGAATGAATCCATTTCCAAACTTGCACAGCAAATGTACATGAGTTGAAAAAGTGGCCAAGAGAATCTTCATGCTTATGACACATATAACATCTAGAAGGCAGTGAAATTCTCAAATTATGCAGAACATTATCGAATGGTAGAAAAGAGTTCATCAGTTTCCACATGAAGACAAAGATTTTTTTTTCAATTCTAGAACTCCATAGATATTTAAAAGAAGCAACATTACCTCTTTGATTCCTGAGCAAAAAGTAAGTTGCTTTGAATGAGAACTCACCCTTGATTCCTGGTTTCCATATAAGTCTGTCTTTTCTGTGAGTTGATAGCTTGGCTTCCTGTAAAAGAGAAATGGCATAAGTAGGAAGTACTGGACAGATTCTAGAAATCATGAGTGATCTATTGGTAATGAATTCAGAAACACTACAGGTAGCAGGAATATCAACATCCATTTGGTCACACAGATCCTGTAAAGGCCCTATATCTAACCAATTAGCAGTCCAGAAATTACAATCCCCTGTTCCTATTATGACTCTAGATTGGGATTCTGCCCAAGCATTGATGAAACAAATCCTCTTCCAGTTTGATGAAGATCTGGAAGATGGTGGCAGAGATGCAACAAAGTGTGTCCATAGAGCTTCAGCCTTTTGGTATTTCCACCAAAGCTTAACAGAACATGTATTAATAATGGTGCTTATTGATCTAAAACCTAGACCATTTTGGATGGTAGGATAGCATAGTGCATCCCACTTCCTCCATGCTCTTTTAGGAATTAGATCATTAAACCCCCAAAAGAAATTGCTCAGATTTTTTTCTATGGCTGATATGACCTGCTTACTTGGTTTAAGGACTGACCATATATGCTGGGGAACCGAGTATATACATGATTGTATAAGTGTAATTTTTCCTCCAGCCGAGAGCCACCTATTTTTCCAACTACCTAACCTACTCTCTATTTGTTCAAGTAATGGTTGGAAATATATCTTCTTTGCTCTCCCAGTAAAAATGGGAACTCCTAAGTATGTGAAAGGAAACCTTCCAATTTTCATGCCTAGAGTTCTCCTAATTCTGTTAACTCTGTTCACAGTTGCATGTTTCCCTATGTAGAGGTCACTTTTATTGTAATTAATCTGTTGACCTGTAACCTCCTCAAATGTAGCCAGAAAGGCCTTAAATCTGATCAAAGAATTGTTACTGGCTTTAAGAAATACCACTGTATCATCAGCATAAGATAAGTGTGAGATTTGGATTGCATTACCTGGCACACCATAGTATGACAAGCTACCATTCTGAAAAATGAAGGACAGACTTCTAGTGAAAGCCTCTGAAAAGATATTAAAAAGAAATGGTGATAGGGGATCACCCTGTTTAATACCCCTTGTAGATTGGAAGAAACCTACTGGCTTACCATTTATTAGAATAGAAAACCAAGCCTGAGACAAGTTCTTCATAACAAGAAAGATGAAGCTAGCATGAAATCCAAATCTAGCAAGCACAGAATAAAGAAAAGACCACCTTACTCTATCAAAAGCTTTCTTAAGATCCAATTTAACAATGCAATTAGGTTCTCTCTGCTTTTTGTTTAAAAATCTCACCATTTCCTGAAGGTAGATAACATTATCTGCAATATCTCTACCTTTGAGGAAAGATGTTTGGTGATTTGAGATGATTTTTGGCATTAAAGGCTTTAGTCTTTCCATTAATATCTTAGAGAAAATTTTGTTAATTACATTGGAGAGACTAATTGGTCTGTAATCCTCAAAGGTAGTTGGTGTACATTTTTTTTGGTATGATTGTTATCCAGGTACTACCAATCCCTCTTGGGATATTATTGACAGTTAGAAAATCTTGTACAGCAGATAGTAAGTCATTAGCAATGATATCCCAAGATTTAATATAGAATTTTACTGTAAATCCATCCGGACCAGGGCTACTGCTCTTATTAAGTCCCAAAACAATATTCTTAAGTTCAGAAATCGAAACAGGTTGCAGTATTCTATCATTATCCTCCTGAGTGATCACTTTTGGAATCTGACTTAGAAAGTGAGGCTTGAATAAATTACTGTCAGGGGAATTCTCCTCAGTTAGAAGATCCTGGAAGTAGTGAATGGATTCATTCTCAATATCTTGTGCATTATCTAGCCACTGACCATTACCACTTTTAATTTTTGTGATCTTTAACCTACATTTTCTTTCCTTAACCGATTTATGAAAGAAACTGGTGTTATTATCCCCCTCCTTTAGCCATTTCACTTTTGCTTTGTGCTTCCAGAAACTTTTCTGTTCTACTAATGACCTAACCAGCTTAGCCTTTGCCTCTTTAAGTTTTACCAGGTTCTCAATTGTTGAATTCGAGTCATAAATTTCTTCTTTTTCTTTCAGGATGGATTCAGATTTTAGAACATTGTCGTTTATGTTTCCAAACACTTCTTTATTCCATATTTTCAAAAAAAATTTCAGCCTCAGAAGTTTTAGAAAGAAGCCTATCATTCCTGATTGCTGGATCTGAACATCCCAACTTTGCTTAACTACATCACTAAAACCTTCCCTTATATACCAGGTATTAAGAAATCTAAATGGCCGAGGGGTGGATGTAATATCACTACCTATAGTGAGTAGCATAGGGTTATGATCCGAGGAGATTCTATTCAAAATGTGAACAGAGGAGTTAGGGAAAGTAGCCGACCAAGAAGCTGTACATAGACCTCTATCCAACCTCTGAACAGTGGGATTCCTTAACCTATTATTACTCCAGGTAAATAGATTACCCACAGTATTAATTTCTTCCAAAGCCATACTATTTATAAAATCATTAAAATCCTTCATACTACCAAGTTTCGGATTAGAAGGACCTCTATATTCATTTATCAATGTAATAGCATTGAAATCCCCAATAAAAATAGATTCTGAGTGAGATATTGTCCTAAGATCCGACCAGAGAGCTTTCCTACCAATTCTAGTCCTGAGACCATATACAAATACAGCATCCATGCTTTTGTTCAGATTAATACTATTCAGTGTAACAGCTAAAAATTGCAGATTATCAGATTAACTGAAATTGATATGCTAGTATTCTAGAATAGCCAAATCTGGCCATTATTAGCATGCATACATTTGTCAAAATGTAATAACTGTCTATACATATCACATTGCATATTGTCATGTTTAGGCTCAATTAGACAGATTAGCTCAAACTTGTGTCTGCTTATCAAATTATTGAGCCTTAGCATGGAAGTATCCATTCCCCTAAGGTTCCAAACTAGTAGCTTAATCTGAACTGTTGTGCTATTCATAGGGAAACATTGTTAGAGCTTTTTGATCTAGTCATGATTGTATTTAACTGGGTTAAATAGGTCTCATTACTATGTGTAGACACTTTATGTTCCTGGTTTCCCATTTTCATTTTTCCTGACCTAGGTTGAGGGGGTACAGGAGTTACCTGACTTACCTGAGGAGTATCAGTTTGAGCATCATTGACAACCAATGAGGAGTTTGTTTTATCACCTGGACTAGCATCATGATCAGATATGTCTTCATCCTCGAGTGGCAGGAATCTATTCTGCCTGTCTATGTGTTGAGAGAGAATGAAACTTTTAGCAGCAAGAATAGGGTTAAATTGTGAGAAAAGCTTACCCCGTTTGCTAGGAATATCATCCTTAGCAAAGCCTATCTTAGTGATTAAATTCGGTGGAGCAGATAGGGACATCTTGTACATTTTTGCAGAAGACTGAGGGCTGATGATTGTGACCTCGGGATTTTCCTCCTGAATCTCCTTTGGATGTCCATTAATGTTATCCTTCTGCTGGGCTTCAGTGGACTGATTTAGTATCGAGGATTGAACTTCCACTAGATTTTCATTCCTGTCATCTGGTTCCAGACTCAATTCAACAGACTGATCAGGAAATTCATGTATCTCATGGGTCCTATCTACCCCCAGTTTAGGAGAAACAGAACTCTCCAAATGATCACCCTCCACAACTGATACTGCCTTCTGCTTGGGGATATATTTAAACTTCTGAGCATACAGAGTCTTAAGTTTTTCATTTGCAGAGACTCCCGAACCCCCAGCCTTATTGTGCTCATCATAGATTGTACTTATTCCATCGTGTATCAGATTTTCTTGACCACTCTGTTGGTTCTTGTTTTGAGTTATTATCTTTTGTTCACTTATGACCTTATTAACAGGTTTTGATTTATCCACCCTATTATTCCTTGGTTTCTTGAGTTCCGGATGTAGATAAATACAGAGATTATCATCATGCCCTATGGATTTACAGTGGTGACAGTAGAGTGGGAGTTCCTCAAATTCAATTGGGAGTTTGACTACATTGTACTCTATTCCATCCTCTTCAATTCCCACCCTGATACAGGATGGTTGTTTCTTTTTTAGATCAATTTCAATACAAATCTTAACTACAGAGGGTCTAGATAGAGCAGCAGTAGCTGCATCCATTTTGATATAATTACCTATTTGATTCCCCGTTGATTCTATCATAGCAATGTTGTAAAAGAAGACCAGGACACAGGGGATTGTAACCTAAACTGGTACTATTGAGGATTCAATTTCAGGATTAAAATCAGTATTCCATTTAAGAACTTTCATTGGTGCTTGGTTAAAAACCCACTGACCTTTAATCCATAGCCTCTGATAATCTTCCTTATCTTGAAATCGGATAAGGATGTGTCTGAAATCGATTGAACCCAATTGAAACTTACCTTTGAATCCCACTGAATTGAAAGCCTCATTGAGTACAGTCATTGATGGCTTGCCTCTTGCAAATTTCCCGACTAGGGCATTGTTGTAATGGGCAGCGAGAGTTTCCGCCTCTTTCCGAGTTACCAGACAAGCAATTTCACCCTTATATAGTGTTTTGGGTACTATTTCAGGATTTGATGGAAGGGAGGTATTGAGGGGTGGTGGCCGATTACCTAGTGCTTGCAGAAAGGTTTTGGCCGCCGTGCTACCACCGCGGCCAGGCGGAGGAGCCGCCATAGTAGGAGTAGGAGACTCAGATATATGACCGTTAAAGAGCAAAACAGTAGAAAGAAAAGAAGAAGGAGATGGTATGAAGACGACAATATAAAGGGCGTTTTGGTGAGTGCGTATTTCGCACCAAATTCGCACCTAGGAACAGTGCAGATACAAGTAACGAATTGTGACTTGGTGATATAAAAATTACCGTACTTCTATTTTCTAAAAATCAGAGATAAAGGAACTTTTTAACTTGATTTTCAGGATTATTACAAAATTTTGAAATCAAAAGGGTGAAGTAAACTATCTGTGTTCTTGCAGTCAATGGCATTTTTGTAACCAAGTGCATCGATTTTAGATGTTAGCAATTTTAAAAGACGTTTTATTTCTTTAGAAGAAAATACAACATGAATTCATGTATCTCATGGCTTGGGAAGGTTCAATGACCCAGTTTAAAGGAGAATAAATTTATTTTTCATACATTTTTTTAATAAAAATAAGTATTGGGAAATACCGTCTTTTCATAGGCTTCTGGAAAGAAGAGGTTTAATTGAAATAATAAAAGGTAAAAGATCTTAGGTACAGTATTAAAAACTTATTATGCAACACGTAGTAGTTATAAAGTTTATAACCCGATTCATGCAACTCAAAAATTTTATCTTAATTTCTTCTAATTTGAACTTTAAATCCTAGTCTTTCCATAACTTATGGAAAGACTGTCTTTCATGAGACAGACTCCTCCCCTTTAGATCGATCAACGGTTAGATCAATAATAATAAAAAAATTATTTTAATAATTTTTAGGGTCAAAATATAATTATTTATATATTGCGATACATTTAAAAGTTTTAAAAAGTTATAAAGCAATCTCTTTATAGTAAATAAAAATCAAAATCAAATGAAATTATTAGTTATATCAATTATAAAATAATATCATCCCATTAGATCGATAATGATTAGACCAATAATAATAATAAAAAATTATTTTAATAATTGTTAGGGTCAAACTATAATTATTTATATATTATGACACGTTTAAAAGTTTTTAAAAGTTATAAAGGAATCTCTTTATAATAAATAAAAAAACAAATGAACTCATTAATTATATCAATTATAAAATAATATCATGGTTAATCGATTTTAAAAAAATCATATATTTTATATCTCATTTGCTATATTTGCTGACAAAGATATTTGTCACTGAGAAAGTCTTACAAAAGGCAACTGTTCATAAGCTTATGACAGTTCACAATATTTTTTACCTTAAATATTAAAAATTTAAATATTATATTTTAAAAGTTAGAACAAGTAATAATGTGTATTTTAATGTAAAAATATATAAATATAACATAATTAAAAAAAATCTAAATTTAATATACAATTTATATAACGAATGTAATGTATAAGATAAAAAATACGTTAACTGTCCATAAATTTATGGGCAGATCGCCTATCATGATACCCACTCTATTTCTTTTTCTCTACATGCGAAATGGATGTTTTAAAATCCTGGCACAAAGATAATAATGTAAAATTTTTGGCAGAGAAAATTTTGTGAAAAATTAAAACCTTGTTTCGGCAATGGCATGCGTTAAATTTAGATGTTGGCATTTAAAAAAATATTTTCTATACTAGTGTAGGATCATCGTGAAGTTGCTCAATATCATTAACTAAAATATTGAAATTAAGTTAACCATTTGGGCTAGCTCAAATGGCCAGGGTTCTGTGCCCGTCCATATGCAATCATGGTCCAATTCCCCCCTTCTCCCCTTGAGCTGCATTAGATTAAATTATTTTTTTGGTCACTAACATAGTATTTTATAATTTGTTTGGTCTCCAAAGTCAATATCGCGTTTATTCAGCAACCAACAAATACAAAATAATTTATTTGGTCTCAAAGGTGATTTTCAGGTAAGACTAAATGATTTTTTGATATAGTAGGGGTATTTTAGTAATTTTACTGATTAAAAACATTTTCAATTTAAAAAAATATATATTCCGTTTCTTTCCCCTTGGACTGTGTTTTCTCCGAGGAGCTCAACAATCTTCGCTAGAAACAAATGCAACAGCAAGGTTTGGTTTCCAGCGAGGGTTCCGGACTGGAGCTTCGCCAGGCAGATGATGCTAGGAGCCTCGTTTGGCTGGAGCTTCGCTAGCGTGGATACGAGCTTAGCTGCTCAGCCTAAACAGGGTGACATATGGTGCAGCTTTCTCTCGGTCGGGTAGAGCTGAACAACGACGTAGGAGTGGACTCGCCGAGTGCTCGCAGAGAGCTCAAGCTTTAGTGGCAGATCTGGACGGTGACCATTATTCGATTCTGGCGAGCGATGAAGAAGACGAGACGCTGCCCTTATTAATTATTTAGTTTTTAGTTTTTTCATTAAACAAAACAACGTCATTTTGTATAAGTAAAACGACGTCGTTTTGTTTAATGAAGAAACAAAAAAAAGGCTTTAAAACAATTTGGTCCAATCGAAAAATGGTCTTTGAAACGCCATGTTCTATGTTTTCACGAGCTCAACTTCTGGGTAAGGATATTACAGTAATCTTTACAAACTTTTCCTAATATTGCAGCAAACAGAGGAATCACATAAACGAAAAAGGGAAGAGAAGGGAAGAACGGGAGAGCAGAGAAGGAAGAGTTTACAGCAGAAGAGAAATTTTTTTTAAACAAATATTTGGGCTCCTTCTCATTAAATAAATTCATGTTTCCCCACACAAAGGGGGTGATGCTCCACTGTGTCTCACACAAAGGTGGGGTGAGACTCCCACACAACTCACAAGAAGTGAGGCTCCTACACCTAACACGGTGTAATTGGAGACTTAATCCCAGAAACTTGCCCCAGGCCGGATTCGAACCTGGGGTGCTCCTGGGGCGGGCGTGAGCCCTGGCCACTGGGCTATTCCCAGTTGGTTGCAGAAGAGAATTGGGGAAGAAGAGGGGATTGAGAAGGTAACTGTTTATGTTACAATTATGCCAAAGATGCTTATTCTACTTACTTCCTTCTCTTTTATACAGCTCTCCTCCTCCAGCTGAGCTACAACCTGTTGCTGTTAAAATCCATTGCAACCACTCGCCACCAATCATTGATGTTCAAGCCGTTGCAACCATCTGCTCATCCAAGGTAATTTCCCTTTTTGCCCTCTTAAAGCATATGCTTGTGACAATCCCTCCCTGTTAAAACACACTTGACCCCAAGTGAGCTAGGATCAGTTAATATAGAAATGTTGGAAATTGTTGTTTGATGAATGCGCTGTCTTCCCAAGATGCCTCCTCTTCTGATAATCCTTCCCAAACAATGAGCCACTGCACTACCAATTGGCCATGTTGTTCAATCAATCACCTATGTTTGATGTATTTTGGATACACTTTAGGATTTTCATAGGCGTCGTCCGGAGGAAGCTGTGTGATGGTGCTAGGTACAGGGCCCTCATGCTTCTTTAGTAGTGAAATATGAAATTTGGGTGGATTTTTGAACTCTCTGGTAGCTATAATTTATATGCAATAGCTCCAACTTTTAACTGAACCGGAAACGGACCATAAAACTTCGGAGAGAGTTTGTGGCTGATCTGGTTCATTGGAGTTGTTTGCCTGTATTTTTGGAGCTTAAGGTAGACCCAATCTCCTACTTGAAAAGACCTTTCTGTTTTGTGCTTATTGGCAAAGTACTGCATTCGCTCCTAAGCTTTCACGAGATGTTGCTGTAATAATGCTTGAACTCCTTTCCTCTGTTGGACTATATCCACTGTTGCTGGTATAACAATGTCTATGAAAGATCCCATAGGCATCATGATCGGTGTAGTACCATAAACCGCCTCTTATGGAGTCATCTTAATACTCGAGTGATACAAGGTATTATACCACCACTCTGTTGCCCCTAACCAGGCTTTCCACGAATCTGGTTTATCCTCACAAAAACAATGAAGATATGCTTCCAATACTTGGTTCACACGTTCAGTCTGCCCATCAGTCTGGGGGTGATTTGTACTGAACTGGAGTTTAACTCCTAGTTTTTCGAAAAATTCCTTCCAAAAATGACTCAAGAATACTTTATCGCTGTAGCTACTGACTGTGCGGTGAAAGGATGAGATAATGGTAAGAAGTGAGCATACTTTGATAATCTGTCCACAATGACTAGAACGGTATCATTCCCTTGAGACTGAGGCAGACATTCAACAAAATCCATCGTAATTTGCCTCCAGACTTATGTAGGAATGGGCAGTGGTTGTAATAATCCCGGGGGATGGCAATGCTCTCCTTTATTCCATTAACAAGCCACACATTTCTTGGTTTATTCTTCCACATCCTTTCTAATACCGGCCAATAAAAGATGGTTTCTATCCTATTTTGAGTGGTGTTTTGGCCCGAATGTCCTCCCAATGCTGAAGAGTGCATGGTGTTAATAATCTGATGTCTAACACTTCCACTGTTACCCACATAGATCCTTTTTCCTCTCTTGATTATACCACTAATCAGGAGCTATTGTCGAGTTGCTGGATGATATTTCCACAATCAATTCTTGAGCTTTCTGATCATTAACAGAACTGTTACTGATTTGTCTAATCCACTCCAGTCTGGCTGAAGCAATGGTATAAACCTTTGTCCCTTGCTGATCATGAGGCACGTCATTGGATAAATTTTTCATGTTCTGCTTTGTTGTCAATTCCCTCTTAGCCTTAAGATTCCCTCCATCATTTATAGCATCCTGGACCACCACTGCCACGTTCTTCGTACTCGGATCACCCTGCCCTGTCACAGAATTATGTTCAGTGCACTCGTCGCCTTTACCTTCATTCTTCAGCTCTCTAACCACTCCTGCCCCTTGCCTAGAGAGAGCATATGCGGCTGTGTTTTCTGAACCCTTCTTATACTGAATCTCAAAACTATAGCCCAGTAATTTGGTGATCCATTTGTGCTGCAATACACTGGTCAATTTTTTTATCTAATAGATATTTCAGTGACTGATGATCAGTTCGTATAACAAAATGGTTTCCCATGAGATAATGCTTCCACTTCCCTACGGCTAATACTAAATCCAACAATTCTTTTTCGTATGTAGAAAGGGCTCTATTCTTGGCACAAAATGATTTACTTAAAAATGAAATGGGACGTTGTTCTTGCATCAGTACTACACCCATGCCAAATTCACTCGCATCTGTTTCGACAACAAAAGGTTTGCTGAAGTCGGGGAGCCTGAATACAGGTGCTGTTGTGATAGCTATCTCAAGCTTCTCAAAAGAAATATTAGAGTGCTCACTCAATTTAAAAGAGTCCTTTCTCAGTAAATCATGTAAAGGTCTGCAAATTTCTCCATATGTAGGAATGAATCTCCTATAATATCCTGTTAAACCCAAAAAACCTCTGAGTTTTTTGACTGAATCCGGTTTTGGCCAGTTCAGTATACACTCTATTTTTTGCTTATCCATTTACACTCCCTCCCCTGATATAGCATGCCCCAAATACTCTATTTTATCTTGGGAAAATACACACTTAGATTGTTTAGCAAACAGTTAATGGATTCTCATTTTCTTCAAGACTTGTTCTATGTGCGCACTATGCTCTTCCAGTGTCTTGCTGTAGACTAATATATCGTCAAAAAACACTAGTACGAACTTCCTCATATAGTCCTTAAAAACTGAATTCATTAACGACTGAAATGTTGCAGGAGCATTTGTGAGGCCAAAAGGCATTACAAGGAATTCATAGTGTCCATGGTGAGTTTGGAATGCTGTCTTGTGAACATCTTTAGGCTTAACTCTTATTTGATGGTACCTCGCCCATAAGTCAAGTTTAGTAAAGTACCTTGCTCCATGAAGTTCGTCCATCAGCTCATCAATGATGGGGATAGGGAACTTGTCCTTGACTGTGAGATCATTTAGCTTTCGATAATTGATGCACATCCTCCACATACCATCTTTTTTTTACAAAGATAACTGGAGATGAAAACGGACTGCTGCTATCACGAATGATTTGGTTCTTCTTCATTTCCTCCACTTGTTTCTCGATTTCTTCTTTGTGAGGATGAGCATATCTGTAAGGCTTGTTCCTGAATGGTTCCGCCCCATTCTTCAAAAGATTTGATGATCTGTGGCCCTTATAGGTGGTAGAGAACTTGGAACAGCAAACACATCAGCATACTCTTTGATAACCTCATGCACATTTTCAGGTAAGCTGTTGTGATCAGATTTACTCTCCTCGTAGGTTTGCAATGGATTTGATTCTTTGACCACTCTATACAAGAATTCCTCTTCTATATTCTCCTTTGAGTTTAGATGAAATAACCTTCTCCTTTTCATTTCACTTGTTTGCCTAGCTTCATATCCCCGGATTAGCTTCATGATTACTTCTTCATCATCTCCCTGTAATGTCCACCAGTTTCCTTCACTTCTGAATGAAATACTCTTTTCAGCAAAGTCAAATGTGATTGGACTGTAAAGTCTCATCCAATCGACTCCAAGTATCATATCCAATCCCCCCAAAGGCATTACCCTGAAATCATAGCAGAACTTGTGTCCCTGTAGTTTCCACAAGACTTTAGGACAGAAAGTAGTCCCTCTGTATTGTGATCCATCTGCCACAATTACTATGAACGGAAGCGTAGGAACCTGCTTTAATCCTACCTCTCTCACAATATCGGGATCAATAAAAGAGTCGTTGCTTTCTGTATCCAACAACACACTGATTTTTCTACCTTCTACCCAGCCATACACGGTTATGGAATAAATTTTGTCTCTATTACCAATAGATTTCAAATGCAGCTATTCAGGTTCCTCTTCTATCACTTCTTCCTCTTGTTCCACCTCTACTACATACATTTCATCATCATATGTTACTTCCTGAGTACTCATGAGACTTACTTGCTTGAATTTACACTTGTGACCTGGACTGAATCTCTCTCCGCATCTGAAGCATAGATGATTATCCCTCCTGTACTGCAACTCTTGAGGCGATAATCTCTTAATATTCCCAAAAGTTTTCCTCCTCTCCTCACTATCGTTAACTGCTGAATTAGTAACCTTCCCTGATATTTTCTCATCTCTTCTAGGTAAAGAATTATTACAGGAATATTACTTTCAAACATCCTATGTTTCCTATTTTTCTGGCTTCTACATTTTGTTCTTGTAAAATAGCCAACTCCATTATTCCTTGCAGTGTATTCGGTCTTAGCATTCTTATCATAGGCTTGATCTCTTCTTTCAGTCCACTAACAAAACTGGAAATATAGTACTACTCAGAGAGATAGGGATCTTTACCTATGATGACTGCCCTCAACTCCTCGAATTGTTCCTGATAGCTCCTTACATTGCCTTTCTGATAGAGTTGATTAAACTCCTCCACTGGATCCTTATTTCCCAATTCTGAAAACCGCCTCATTGCTGCTTCTTCGAAATCCTCCCAATTCCATAGTCTTCTAGTTCTTTTGATACTTTGAAACCATACCTCAGCCCTTCTTTCCAGATATATCTCAACAGTCTCTACTCTTTGCAGGTCATCAATCTGAAAGTAGTTGAAGAATCTCTCGCAACGCCTCAGCCATTCTTTAGGTCTATCGCCAGAAAACACGGTTAATTCTATTTTTGGTTGATATAGACCAGTACTCTTCCCTACCTTATCGCTCCAGTTACCTGATTTCTCCATATCATGATTGAATATGTCTTTCCTGAACTGAAGTCCTTCTCCTCTTTTGTGTTCCACTCCAGGAGATCTGCGCCTATGCTCCACCTTAGGTGAGATGTGCTGAGTCTGATTCCTGCGCACCACTTTCGGTGATCGATTGTGCCTCTCCGAAGATGAATTTTCCTCCTCCCTAACAATCGATTTCTACTTGTAGTTTCCCTGCATGAATTTTGAAATTACGTCCCTCAGAATTGTGGTTTCCTTTGTTTGCTCTTCCTGAATCTGCATAAACTGCTCCAAATGATTGTTCATCTGCCTCTGAATCTTAGTTTCAATATTTGAACTCAAGATCTTATACTTCTCCTCTATAGCCTCATACACTTGAGCATTGTTGCGATTCAACTGCTCCTTGTTCGTCTCAAACTGGAGCTTCACCTCCTGTATGATATCGTTGACCCTGGACTCCAAAGCCTTCATCCAAGTATTGTCCGCCATTTTTGCTGAGGATTAACCGCTCTGATACCACTTGTCATGAGCTCAACTTCTGGGTAAGGATATTATAGTAATCTTTACACACTTTTCCTAATATTGCAACAAACAGAGGAATCACATAAACGAAAAAGGGAAGAGAAAGGAAGAACGGGAGAGCAGAGAAGGAAGAGTTTACAGCAGAAGAGAATTGGGGAAGAAGAGGGGATTGAGAAGGTAACTGTTTCTGTTACAATTATGCCAAAGATGCTTCTTCTACTGACTTCCTTCCCTTTTATACAGCTCTCCTCCTCCAGCTGAGCTACGGCCTGTTGTTGCTAAAATATGTTGCAACCACTCGCCACCAACCGTTGCTGTTCAAGCCGTTGCAACCATCTGCTCATTCAAGGTAATTTCCCTTTTTGCCCTCTTAAAGCATATGCATGTGACATATGTCCACTCCCTCCAAGAGGTCAAGGCTCTAGCCCTTCTCCTCGACAAGTTCCAAACCACCACCGGGGGAAGAAGGCCTACATCGCCGTCTCCGGCAGCGCATTCTGCCCCTGCGAGGATGCTGCGGCGGCGGTGCTGGGGTGGCCCGAGGCGGTGTGCAGGGAGCGGAGGTTTAAGATTTTTGATCTAGGGATTTGGGCGTTATCCCGCCGTTCAAAGTCGAAGGTGCCAGTGGTGCCGGAGGGCGTTCTCTGCAAAAGGGTGCATGGGACCGATTCGGGTTGGGGTTCCTCCAAATGGGTGGATTGGCTTTGTTTTGTTGGGTCTGAACTTTTGTTCAAAATTTGCCCGCATTTTGCACAAGCATGCATTAAATTGGTCACGTTTTGATGGCTTTCACTTTACCCTCAAGGATTTGTTGCAACTAAGATGTCCACCGTGTTTTCCAAAAACTTTGGAGACATGGAGGCGGGTCTGAGCAAGCATTGGAGCAATTGAAAACGATGGGTCGGGCGTTGGCGAGTGGACAGATCGGGCATTGGACCAAGATGCCTGATTTCTTTTCTTTCTTTCCTTTTTCAATATATTTTTAAACTCAATAATTATTTTATAAAATTTTGACCAATTTTTTCGTTGACTTACCTGAAAACTGTCTTTTAGACAAAAAAAATAATTAATTTCAGTATGTTAATTGCTGAACAATCGTGGTATTGGCCTTGGGGACTAAAAGATGGTATTGCATTATATTTAGGGGACCAAAAAAATAATTTAGTCGTTGCATTATTATGAGTAATTTTTTTAAAAATATTGAAATTAAGTTTTATTTAAAAATTTAAAATTTATTCATTTAAGAAAAAAATATATGAGTTATGAAGTGAAATAATTAATTTAGTTAGAAACCATTAAATATTGAATACAACAACAATCGATTACTTTTACAATATTACATTCAATTTATTTAAAAAGTATTTATTTTTATCTCAATTTAAAAGATTTATCATAACTATATGTATCTCAGTAAATATTAAATGACCTTATTAATCTCACTAACTATAAAATGTTCCCATTTAATTATTAGTCGTTCTAAAATAAAATTTTGTCATACATTAATAAATAAATAATACATATACATATTTCTATCAAAAGTATTCTAGTATTGTAAAAGAATCTGAAAATTTTGTTATTTTAAATTACGTGTTTCTTTGAAATAATAATATATTACTTTACATTTATATAGAAAAATTGGGATCAGGTAAGAACACTCACTTATGTGAGAACGGATCTGAGTTGTTAATTCATTTAATCTAGCGGTTCTAGTTTATTGGTAAATAAAATGAAATTCTCGGATCTAGTTTATTGGGTCATAAGCCAAATATCGGGTCATAATGTTGCATCCGAATCTTTTGTTAAAAAGTTTGTTTTTAGGGCAAAATACTGATATGACCCTATGTTTTGGAGGTTTGTGCTAATATAACCCTGTGAAGTTGAAAAGTGCTATTGTAGCCCTATGTTTTGCATCAGAAGTGCCGATATAACCCTGTGGCACTATTCCGGCATTGACTTAGTAATTTCCGGCATTGACCAAATCTAAATGACTAAAATATCCCTAGTCTTAAATTTAATAATATAATGACTAAAATACCCCTACATTCTTCTTCTTCATCATCGTTGTTCCGCCACCACCTCCGCCACACCACCACCTCCACCGCCGCTTCACCACCTCCGCCGCCCACCACCGCTGGAATCTAGATTTCCGCATTCCTCACAAATGACAAAAATTATCCACGAAAATTCTTAATCCAGGAGAAATTCTTAACTACTCAACACATCAATGAAAAACCCCAAGTTTCACCCCTAAATCCAATTCACCCCAAGAACACAGTCTCAATACAGCCCTCAAAACCACATTTTTTCACTGCCCAGATTGCCCAACACTTCAAGAACAATTATAAACCAGAGTCATGTTAAAAATGGAAGCAGAGAATAGCTAATTACCAACACGATAGCTAATTTGAACCTCTCTATACTTAATTACCAATACTTCAAGAACAACAAAAAATCCCATCTTTTCACTGCTAACCTGAAAATCATCTCCGCCTACGCCGTGCCGGAGTCCGAGGAGGTCGACGACGACGACGAGGAGGCATATGTGGAGACTGTGATTTGCGGGCTTCGGTCAGAGCGGTGGTTCTTCGAGCCAGGAGAAACGAGCTCCATTCTGGGTTCTTCTCAGAATAGATTAAATTTGATTCGATGCCGCCCGATGCCTCAACACCTCAACACCTCAACGTCGCCCGATTCCTCTTCACCTTGACGCTGCCCGATGCCTCTTCGGAGAAGCTCAAGAAGAAGAAGATCTGAGAAGATCCAGACGAGTCCGACCCAAGCTAATGGCGGATTTTGGGTTAGAGGCTAGTGGAGGAAGAAGAAAAGAGGAAGAAAAGAGGAGGAAGAAGAAAAGAGCAGAAGACTTCTGAGGGCAGAAAAGAGGAAGAAGAAGAAAAGAGCAGAAGACTTCTGAGGGCATAATCGTCTTTTAACCTTTTTTATTTTTTAAAATTTTTAAAACAGGGGTATAATAGTCATTTCATGTATTTTCGGTCAAATTCAGGCCTCCCGAATTATATTAGCACATTTTGACAAAATACGGAGTTATTCACGTGGTCATATTAGCACAAATCCTCGGAACATAGGTCACTTGACTCTTCTTTTTATCACCTCGTAGCTTTCTTCTCATTTCTGCTCTGCCACTCCTCTCTTCTCTGCCCCGCTCAGCCGCGACGCCGCCGATTTAATCCATGAAACTGCTGGCGGTTTCCGATTCTAAGACGTCCCTTTCAAAACTACGGCGACGATGTTGTGGCGAGATCAATTAGGGTGAGGATTGGCCGGTTGGGAATAGAAAAATTCAACACTGTCCTATGAAAACGTCATCGCAGGTGATTCTAATGATTTCAATTAAATTATTGAAACTAGGTCTCAAACCTTGCGCATTTTGTGATTGATTTTTTGCTTCTGGGTTTATCTTATGGGACTCTGAGTTTTAGATTTTTTTTGGTAGGGTTTTATTGTTGTTTTTTAATGGTTTGGTGTTTTTGTAACTCGAATTTCAGTGGACTTTGTTGACTTGCAATGATTTTTCTTGGGTCGTGTATAATTTTTCGTAGTTATACAACGCGGCAGCGGCGGAGGAGAGGGCCAAGGTGAGGCGGAGGGTGACGAAAAGGAAGCGAATTGGAGATGGGTTTATGGTTTCTGGTGTTATGTTGGTGGAGGATAATAAAGTTTTGCAAACTCAGGTAAATTATCTGCAAAATCAAATCCTCTTTTTTTTGTGGTGTGGTTATTTCTCTCTAAGTGAATAGAACACAATGATGCACAATGCATTTGGTTATTCTCTGTTGTGAAATGAAGTTGTGTTTGAGGTCTATGGTGCTGAGTTCAACTGTGGCATGTTGATGTGCTTGAGTCCAAATTTTATGTTTTTGCTTAAGGAGAACATGAAATGGATATTTACTATTCTTTCTTCCCCGCTAACTGTGTCAGACTTGCTTTTCACGGCATTCAGAACGTGTATCTATGGTTAGTATATTCAGTTTTAGTTCCTGGTAACGAAAAAGTATGAAAAGTTGACATCTTTTGGTATACGCTGCTGTGAATCTTGCTAGATCCAAGTGGCATAGAGTAAGTATTATTTCAGTGGATATAAGATCCAAGTAACATAGTTGGATTTTTTAATGTGGGAAATGAGTGAAATTGAATTGTTTTGCGGTCTTCTGATTGCACATAGACATCCGTCCATTTTTTTTTTGATTGATTGGAGTATTATGTGTTATTAGCTATACGTTGTATGTTGAGTTACAACATCATCCACTCTAACTTGGTTATGTGGGTGTTGTGAATTGCAGTCAAGAGCTAAATTATGCCTCTTCTGGATTTCCGTAGTAGATTGTTCGATACGTCTTTTGCTGTGGTATGGAGAAAGCTGTTTTACATGGTTCACATTGTGGTGTTTTTCTTGTTTTGACTTGTGTGTTTATCCTCCAAATCATCTCTAAGTGTGTCTGTCTTGAATGTATTTGGCTCGACTTGATTGACATGATCATTTTGCGGCTTGATTGTATAGTATTCCTAGTGTCATTACCATGTGATGCTGAGGCCTTCTGATTTTCAAAACAATGAAAACATCATATTTGACGTAGTCTGCTGTGATGTGTAGGCCACCAATGCTTTAGCTTGCAGTAAAATTTGTTGATAGTCTTGTAAAAAGTTGCATATTATGAAACAATTGGATGTTTGGCCGAAGGTCTCTTTTTTATTCAGTTATTACTATATAGTGATAATAATGTTGGATATGATTCGGAAGTGATATAAATTACCAGGGTTGTATGTTAGTGGAGCTTCTGTCCGACCTTTTGCATAATCAGCCTGTGAAGTCCAAAATATATCTTATCTACACCTCAGATACTAATCATATTTGCTTGCTCTCACTTGTAGCAATTTTGAAGTGGGTGAGGGGGACAGGTTAATGACTGTACTTTTAGTGAGCTGAGGTCGTCATTTGAGCTGACACGCGTGAATATTTGTAAAATCTTCTGGTTGGAGGAGGTGCTAGTTTATTTTTCCCTCGTACCATCAATATTCTTTCATGTTTTTGGTGACAAGTTTATTTGTGGGGCCCCTATATTATGGTGTACTCCCTTTGGTCCCTTTATTATGACTTCAACTTTTGAACACAAATTTTTTTTAAAAAATAAATGAATGGTAGAGATTGTATTGAAAATATAAAAAATAAAATGTGTAAATAAAAGTAATCTAGGATTTACTGAAAAGGGAAGGAACCAATATAAAAGAACCATCCAAAAAAGAAAAGTGAGTTATTATTAGATGATCGTAGGTTGGATAGGTTGATTTCAAATTTGCACTACCGATCTCTTTGTTTGGACTTTGAATTCATTGTATCATGGTATCTGGTACAAAGAACCAGATGGTTGGCATGTTACTGCTCTTGTTCGTATTCATGTTAGCTTCCCAAGAGGCTGACGGGAGATGGACGGCTTGTTGCTTTGGTTGTTGCCATGGCAAGAATAGCTGATATGATAAATGTGACAATTCAAGCAGTGCAGATCCACTCTCAGTGCCAAGAAAATGAATTCGAGTACACCTTCCACCACTCGAGTGGTACACCTTCCACACCTTCAACTCGAACCCAGTACCACTCGGACCTCTTCATCGATTCATTAACCCTCGATGTCCTGGGACATCAACCATCCTCCTCGAGGCATCACCCCTCGATCCATCAACCATCCGCCTCGCCACCACTCAAACCTCTCCACTCGAATCTCTTCGCTCGAACCCAGTGTCACTTGAACCTAGTAGCACTCGAACCCAGTCCACTCGAACCCAGTACCACTTGAGTGGGGGGGGGGGGGGGGGGGGGGGTGTTTCGAGTGGTGAGGGGTCGAGTGGGTTATGACTTATAACCAACATTCGTACATGTTAAAGACAAGCTTATAGTATGAACCAACAACTGAGAAAGCAACTTCATAACAAAACAACATATTTAGTTTACAATGTGATTACATGAGTTTAAAATGGACAAAAGAGCAAAAACTTCACACGTACAAAGGGATTATCCAAAACAATATTTATGTTATCTGGAAACTGGAGTCTTGAAAACACCAAGGCAGATAATAATGAAGCTTTAAACTTCCAAACTGATCAACATACCTTCTATGACCAATAATCATCAACCTAATTAAGCAATCAAACTGTTGTATTATGATCAAATGGACAAATTAAGTACCTTATTCCAAACAGTAGGTCTTTGCACCATAGATTCAACCATAAAAATAAAAAAGGAGCTCAACAATTGACCACATGGTGAATCCAACAAGATAAACTGGTCCAACTAACAGTGTACCACAAAATAAAAAAATAATTATAATTACATGTATACAACTTATGATTGTGAAAGCTCGACCCAGTTATAAATTATTTTTAATAAAAAAAATCAACAATAAAATGTGGCATGGACTTGTCTTTCAATTTATAGAATGACAGAGAAAGAGCACTTACTTGGAAACAAATCCATAAACCGACACATTAAATTCTGATCATTTTCATAAACCACATTTACTTTTTCAAGGAAACTAAGGATGAAGCTTGGATCTGTGAAAGAAACCATAGTAGAATAAGCCATCTAACTCACTTATATAGAATAGAGTTGACATACTGCAACAACTGTCGAGCACGGAGAATAACTAAAGTCCAGCAATTACCAGTTTGCAGAACAGTACCTTCAATTAAGTTTTGTGCAAATCTGACACAAGAAATATAAAAATATGGCAATGAAATTTTCAAATTCAAACTCTTATAGGCTATTCTTACGAGTGTAATGAAACAAGCAAAGATCCCCAAGTTGATGAGCAAACTTTAAGTAGTTAAACTAAGCAGAGCAGAATGAATCTCATAAAAGATTAAATAATGACTTACTATTAAAAACTTCTTCAAGTGCCTTCCAGCAGCAAATTCACGCGACACAACAAGAGCAATGCTAATCTCAGCTCTCAGGACAACAACAGTCTGAACAAATGGCTCCTTTGCTAGACAAACTGCTGGAATTCGTGGAGGGGATCTGTACACAAAGTACAAAAACATTGATACAAAAACTAAACTATACCATAACATCTTAAAACTACAAAGAAAACGATGAAAAATTGGGATACAACACAACCAAGAAATTAAAAATCAGATTTTTAGAAAGCCAGTGCCTTTTCGAGTAGCTTGATTAGATTTTTGTGAACCCAGTATGCATAAACATGAAATAAACATGCACGCATGCATGATTAATCAAACTGATAGGCACCTCATGAACATCACAAGGAGTTATCATGCATTATATATATCGAGTCAATAAAATAAGAGATGCAAGCTACTAATTATATAACTATACCAAACCTTCATAACTATATCCGAAGAATCTAACTTAAAAACTATATTAAAGTGAGGATGTATGTTTTTGCTGCGGGTCATTTGCCTCAACATCTTGAAGCAAATCACTTTAATTTATTATGAATTTCTTCCATCAAACCAGTCTAACAACGCCCAAGACGTCTAAGCTAATGATTCTCAATAAAAAGGCAACAAACTACAATAGAGAGAACAAAAAATCACATACTTCCACTATAAAAGAACCATCTTAGTAAAAATAAAAAAAGTTTGAAATCAAAGTTTTTCAAAAAAATCCATAAACAATACCTGGAGAGAAGAAAATTTTGTATGTTGGGAAGCATTCCATGTTAAGTTGAGGGGTAAACCAAATTTTAGGAACATACTGAAAGTTCTAAATACCTGTTCTTTTGCAAAAGCCTCGGCTCCATCAACACAGTCTGTTAACGAGTTTAGTTTGCAGTCACTAAACATGGGTATTTGTGAACACTTTTGTTCAGAATACTAATCAACTCCGCAAGCACTACAATCATTAAACAAAAGCTATATAATAAGGTCCTAATCTTCAAGTGTAATCAGATGACTATTCTGTTACACCCACTACACTTGTAAACAAACACAATACTCGACATTTTCAAGTAAAACTACTAACCGGGCAGATGCCACTACGGTCATGCTTTTAGAAGGGGGATCAAATCACTGAGAAGAAGCCATCAGATTGCTGAGAAGAAGTCATTAAACTGTTTACTTTATGAGTTTGTTCCTACATATCGCACATGCAAAAGTTATAGCTATTGTAACTTGACCTATCAAGTATAACTTCATCAGAATTGAGCCTTACAAAGCTATGCAACATACATAAACTGGAGAAAAATTTCCGCTGGGTGGCCATGTACGAGTAAGATCACTAACATTACCCATGGAGTTCACATCCCATGTCCATCAGAACAATGCCAGTATCTTCAATCAGAAAAACAAGCAAAGGTATAAGCTTAAGCCTAACTATATCTTAACAGGAGGCATCTCCTCGTCTGGGGTGCGTTCGATAGTTCTAACAGCTTACTTACTCTCTGATCGTTCCTAGAATAATGAATCACGCTCCCATTAGGTCCACCACCAGCCACAGGGCTAAACCTATATAAAAGGAAGGTAAGTACTTCTAGTGACTCGTAAAAAAAATAAATTAGAATTAATCAAAGACTACCACATGTCAAGTGATCCTACCAAAGTGACCTAATGGTAATTTGAGAACCAAGCAAGGAAGGGAAAGGGGGCAGAAACGCAAATGAAGCAATTCACTTATTATATTTACTTAGCCTTGTAATCAAAGTTAAATCCAAGGAATCACTTACACCATTCTTTGTGCACCTCTCATCTTGTATTCATATCAACCTTAGCTGCAAGTATAGCTTCATGAGGATAATTTCTTGAAAACATTGTATTTAGAAGAGCCTGACAAAACAAAGAACATAATTCATCAAAAAGTATGGGCATTACTATATCTCGCCCTGTATTTTACTATTCTCGCCCTAATACGTATAAATACACGTATTAATATTTTTAAAAAAATAAAAATGAAAAACCCTAAAATCCTCTCCCCCTTCCCTCTCTCCATTCCATCCGGCCAGGTGCCGCTGCCCGCCGCCCGCCGCCCGCTGCCCGCCGCCCGCCGCCCGCTGCCCGCCGCCCGCCGCCCGCCGCCGCCGGAAATCCGCCGGAAAATCGCCGGAAAACGTAAGTTTTGGAGGATTTTTTTTAGTTTTCGTGCGAATTTTTTTTGTTTTCGTGCGAATGAGGGGTTTAGTTGTAAATATAAGAAAATAGGAGGCTTCACTCTTAAATTAATTTATTTCATAAGATCATAGGAGATTAAGATGTAGAATAATTCGGAGAAATCTAATATTAGGAATTTAATGAATTTTGGAATTAAAACGAAGAAATTGTGTTTTTTAGAAATTATTTAGTTCAAATTTGGAAATGATTACTATTTCCGTAATTTGGAAAGTATATGTGACATAATAGAATATAGTTCTATTTAAATAAAATTTATTAATCCGATGTAAACAATTGTGTAGTAAAATTATTATGATATGTTTTAACAATTGTTTCCTTGAATGTTAATAATAGTGTGATGTGGTAAAAAAATAAGATTATTTAGTAATGTAATTTCCAATTTGTAACTTAAAAAAATGTCAAGTCTGAATCATTTGCTTCGCGTCCGCATGGAGCTTGCTGCTCTGTCTATGACCCTCGGGGTACACTGAGAAAGAGTGGTTGTGCATCCCTCGCCTAGGATCCTTGCACGGCACTACATTCCAACCATCCCCCGTGATGCTCTGTTTCAAGACAATCGCGAATGGGCAGTCACAACTTCTGGTCGAGCTGCTACTCCGTCGGACTCTACATCCTTATCCTTTCGGCCCCGATTGCAAATGCAATATAACCTCAGCGGACCATTCCTATTCTGTTTGTAGGACTTCGTAACAAGTTCAAATCCCACCTGCAGAGCAATCCGTTGCAGCATCAACATTAACGTTACAATAATTAAAATTAACGTTACAATAATTAAAATTAACGTTACAATAATTTTTACGTTACAATTAATAAATTAAAATACTCAGATGAGCATAAATTAAAAAATTAAGATGAGCATAAATTTCTTTCTCCCTAACAGCTAAAACATACACGTAATGGAAAAAAAATGAAATAACATTGTGGCTAGAATTAATATTACATTCTTACAGTACAACAAATTAAAATATCAAAATAACGTAAAAATACGTAACTTAACGTTACAATAATTAATAGGACATAAATTAGAAACAGCATTACGTAACAAATATTAATAGGAGATAAATTCATAGGAGATAAATGTACAATAGTTTCTACGTAACAGTTAATAAATTAAAACACAAAGACGAGCATAAATTTCTACGGCAAAAATTATTCAATTTAACAACTACGTAACTAATTAGTAAAATTACCTCCGAAGACATGGAATTTCTAACACCCTTTCCGGAGTAATTTTTGCTCGTTTTGGATAGCAAAAAATTTCGAGTGCCCTCAAAATGAGTAGAATTCGTGCTAAAAAAAAAAAAAAAAAAAAAAAAAAAAAGGCACGGCTCGCGCCCAGGCCACGGCGAGCCGTGGCTCGCGCCGGACCCCGGCGAGCGGACCGACGGTGGCTCGCGCCCACCGCACGGCGAGCCGTGGCTCGCGCCCGGACCCCGGCGAGCGGACCGGCGGTGGCTCGCGCCCGGACCCCGGCGAGCGGACCGGCGGTGGCTCGCGCCCACCGCACGGCGAGCCGTGGCTCGCGCCCGGATCCCGGCGAGCGGACCGGCGGTGGCTCGCGCCCAGGCCATGGCGAGCCGACCGGTGGCGCCTCGCGCCCAGGCCGTGGCGAACCGGAGCCGGCGGCGGCGGACGGTGGTCCGGCGGCGGCGGACGGTGGTCCGGCGGCGGCGGACGGTGGTCCGGCGGCGGCGCCCGGTGGTCCGGCGGCGGCGCCCGGTGGTCCGGCGGCGGCGCCCGGTGGTCCGGCGGCGGCGCCCGGTGGTCCGGCGGCGGCGCTCCGGCAGCGGTGCCGGAATTTTTTTAGTTTCAGATTTTGGATTTTTTTTTTGTTGAATTTTTTAAATTTGAATTTAGTTTAATTTAGTTATTGAAATTAAATTAAAAATATATACTGTATACGTATTAGGGCGAGGATAGTAAAATACAGGGCGAGATATAGTGATCCACAAAAGTATTAGTACTTATTGACCACTTCAAATACAGGATGAAAAGATGCCTTTGCTAAATCAATGCAACAATCTAAGCAATTAGTGAGTAAAAAGAACTGTATGCACTAAGTTAAATGGCTAGTATTTAGTATTTAACATAATTACCAACAGACATGATTCGAAATAATGAATTGTTCTCTATAATCAAAATTATTGATCATAACCTTACGGAACAAACAATCAGTAGATGATGAGGAACATAACCATTTTACACGCCTTTCCAAGGATGAAACTTGATTATTGGTGTTGTTTATGCATAAGAAAAGGATCTAGAATCTTTAAAATCTCCAAAAAATGGTGTCAAGTAAAAAAAAAGAGAAGATTTACGATACTTGAACTTCGCCAATAAACTCATATCATTAAGGTTTATCTACAAGGACAAACTTCTTATTCTTACAAGTGATTGAACCACTTTAAAAAGAGTATCTTTTAATGACAGCTCTATTAGTGAACTTTGTAATTAAGAGTAAACTACAGAAGCCATTCTTTATTATCAAATCCAAGGACTAAACAGTTTATTCAAACTACTGACAGCAAATATTAGAATTTGGAGAGCATGCTCTCCTCTCCTGGATTCTTTTACTAAGTCACTCATAAAGAAAGTAAACAGAAAAAGACTCTCAAGAAAAAATAAATCTATGTGTACAATATACTAAGATATTAATATACTAAGTGACATTGAGCACTAACATCTGTAAACATCTGACATGGCAGAAAAAAACAAGTATCGGTTTGAAAATCCCTCAGCTGATCGATCATCCACGATTTTCTCTATGTATCCTGTCTTGAGTCCTGCAACTCAGCTACAACATTTATTTTCTAGGCAAAGTGTTAATTTGGTCATTTAACCGCAAATATGTTTTGAGGCATCACATTAAACAATAGCAGAAAGAATACAATTGGGTAATATGCAAATATAACCCTATATGTTGGAGAAAGTGCAAATATAACCCTGAGTTATTTTTTAGTGCAAATATAACCCTAACTATTATATGTATGTGCAAATATAACCCTAACTATTATACATATGTGCAAATATAACCCTAAAGCCATTATTCCGGCATTGACTGATCAGGGTTATATTTGCACTTTCAATTATCGCAGGGTTATATCTGCACTTCATTATCGCAGGGTTATATCTGCACTTTCATCAATTATATAGGGTTATATATGCACTTTTCTCAATATAATTTTTGACTACAAACTAACATCATTAACCAGGCAAGAACCATTGATTGAATTTGCAACTGACTGTACCTTATAATTTTGTTATTGCCTCCACCAACAGATCTAACTTTACCTTTTGTTTCAAGTTTAGCACCTTTCCGGCAACCCTAGCGACGAGAAACAACTATTGCCGGCGAGGAGCAGGGCAAGGGGAAAATCTTTCAGGAAAACGTATTTCATACAAGAATCAGAATGATACCACAAGCAAATCAGCAGGAAACACGCAAAAAATACAAAATTCAATAAACCACTGGCATAAACAACACATATAAATGCTAAAACCTTAACATTACCAGAAAATTGAGAAAAAACACAAGCTAGGAGTACGCCATTGATAGTTTACCTGTGTTCGGGTCGATCATGTGAAACTTAGTCCCTAACCAACAACCAGGAAGCGGCTTGGCGGAGCAGAGTCGTGGAAGGAAGTTAGATCAAAATGAAGAAGAAGGGGATTGAAAACGAAGAAGAAAGAGGATTGAAAACTGGAGGAAGTAAATTAAATAGAAAACGACAACGTTTTCGTAAACCAGGGGAGTCAAAATGACCTCAAATACCCTCGGTTAATAGACAGAAAGCAAACAATATCTATTATAGGGGGTTTGGGATAACAACGTAGCTTATATTTTCATTAATGAAACCCAGTATAATAACATATGCAACCATGGAGCAATACAACACCTTAACAATATGGCGCCTTAATCAGCAACCCTAAAAACACACAAGCGGCAGTCATAACAGATCGAGGGTGGAGCGAAGGGAGACGAAGTGGAGTGGAGGTGGAGAGCGGATGCGAGTGGCGGTGGAGCTTTTAAGCGGAGGGTGGGCATCGACAGATGCAATGACATGGCAGAAGCGGGAAAGCTGAGGCAGAGGATAAGGAGAGGCGGTGGGAGAGCAGTAGTGGCAGTAGAAGAGAAAATTTGAGCTGGGGCGGAGGATTTTTGTTTCAGAGAAAGAAAACTAAGAGAAAGAATATAAACGATGCAAATTCATTTTTCCTTAGGAAAAAAATGAAGGGAGGAAGAAAACCTAGCTAGGAATATATACTTGGGCCCAAAAACCTAATAAAGTCACCACATTAAAGGTAGTTCTACAATAGAACCGTCTTTAATTGATGTTCATCAAAATTAGTTCCTCGAGAACCGCCTTTGATAATTTTTTAACCAGCTTTAATTGGATCTGAAAGTAGTTCGGAGTAATCAAGGGTCTTTCACTAGTGTTCTCACTCATCTCCTTCTCCCTCAACCCGCTCTCTCCATTTCCGCAAGCCTCCCTGTCTCCACTCAAACCATCACCGCGTTAAGAAGCAAGTCAAACGACGCTGTCTCCAGCGTCAGATTCTCTTCTCACAATTTTCAATGCCCTCCGTATGGTTTTCCCCCTACGGGCACCGCTCGATAGTCACGTTGTCAGCATCTTCCCAAAAGGGGAACATAGCGGTGGCACAGACTCAGCTGGGTTAGGGTCTGGGCTCTAGAGGAGAAATTGGTTGACGCAGCGCTGGGATTGGGATTGGCAATGAATTACGATGACGAAGTAGGTACCGGGCTGAGATCATTACCGGCGAGCATGTCGGAGTATTTTCTGGAGAAAGGCAAATAGATTGGGAAAGAAAAGGGAAAACACAAAGGGTTAAATTGAAAATGATTTTTTTGCCCTAAAAAAGGTCACGCAATCTGCACGTTTTGTGTCGTTTATGGGATTTAACGGTCTGGAGCAACGGAAGTATCATAAGTTGATGGTTTGGTTGGTTCAAGGGCTAAAAGTGTGAAAAAAATTGGAGGGCCAAAAGTGGACGATGGTGATAGTTGGAGAGCCACAAAATTCGTTTGCTCTTAAAAATAATAAATAAATAAATATTTTTTTAAACTTTTTAAGGAACCAACTTCTTGAGAAGGTTCCAAGTTTGTAACTACTATCCTCAAGGCCCTCATTTATTTTCAAGGCGGTTCAAAATCGATTAAAAGTGGTTCATGAGGAACTACCTTTAGTGGACATCGATTGGGGAGAGGGATTCTTTGTTGGACTATTTGGCCCAAATATATATAGTTTAGAGGTTTATTTTCCTTAATTTCTAGTTTTTTTTTAAAGATATGAGCCAACTTTATTTTTCCTTATAATTTCTCCTTCCTTATTTTTTCACAACACAGAACTGCCACCCTCTCTTTACCACCACCCGCCGTTCCCTCTTCATCACCACTGATCTGCCGCTCTATCTTCACCATTGTTCCATCGCCACCACTCTCCTAAGCCCCGTTGACACACAACACCTCCACCTTTCCTCAACCTGCCACTACTGCACCTGAAACATTAAGGCTGGGACCTAAAAAAAAAGCCTTGGAGTCAACATTGAACCATTGCACCATTAGAATCCCTTCCGTCACGACCGAATGCTTCCACCAGTTGTACGACTCCATGATGAGATGTCAAATACATGTATTTTCCAAATTATTAAACATCTCTTTTGTCATCTTTTTTTTGTAAGATTGCTATATTTAGCTAGGTTTACATCATAAGGGGTTTAGATAACCATTTTCGGTTTTCATATCTAATCCTTCATTTTGGAACCTATGTTTAGTCTAATGGATTTTTTGTCCTAACGAGCATCTAGATTCCATTTTGTGAGCTTAATTTTTAGATTTCTCGTGAGCCCTTTGGAGTGGTATAGTGAAAGCCATGAGCCAAAACATGGTAGAAGATAGAAGGGTTGAAGAAGAAAGCAAAGAAGCGAATGAATTGTCACCTGGAAGTTTGGACCAAGTTCTTAAATTGATCTGAGAAACATCAGCCCACAAGGGTGGAACCATTGGATTCATCTTCTTGAGCACTATAAAATTGACTACAAGAACTCAAAAATTGGAGCAACGGTTCACCCGTAGCGATGCAAAGACCGACCGAGCGATGGAGAAAACCGTGGTGCGCGGTGGAGATTGGCCTTGGAGCGGCTCCCCAGCACTCAAATGTGCACCCATTGCCTTTTTCATGCGAGGTCGAGCATGCTAACGCCCAGGAGTCTCGCACCAGCACAACCAGGCGTGCCAGCCTCGCGCCCCGAGCGTTCAACTGCGCTCCCACACGGTGAAGATATGCCTTGGAGCGCCTCCCCAGTTTGTGAACGTGTGCCCATCACGGATGATTGCACGCTTGTGCGGCTTCCTCTCTGTGCCAGCTCGTGCTTGCGCACCTTGGTCAGGCCCTCGTGCCCAAGACTCGCGCCACCGCCTTGCGTCTGCTCACACCACGGTGCCCTATCTCTCACCTCTGCTTTGCGCGCCCATGCAGCCAGTGCGCCTGTTGTCCCTTGGACCCTCTTTTTGACCAACTTAGGCTATAAAGAGCCCATTTTCTTCTCCATTTCACCCAAGCCTGACTTGGGGCTCTAAAACCCTAGTTTCACCCCTTTCTTCCATTTTTCTTCTTCTTTCTTTGTATATCATTTTTCTATGTTATGGGTTTGATTATCTAGCTTAGTTTTGTACTTGGGAGCAATTGATTGAGGCTTTCATGCCCATTCCTTGAGAATTCTCTCTATCTATTTATTGCTTTTTTTTATTGTGCATTTATGGAGCTTTGAATGTAGATTGTTAAGGGCATCAATGTTGTTGGAAGTTTGAGTATATGAATTGCTTGTATAATTGCTTTTTAGGGTTGGGAGAAAGTAGCTAAGTTTCCCCTCTTTTAGTATGAAATCCAAGAGCATGAGTTGGAGCTTCTAATGATGTTGATGTGTTGATAATTGCTAGATGAATGTGATAATGTCGAACTCTTTGTCATGTTTGTTTATTGTAGAAAATATGAGATGTCTATGAGCTTTGAACGTTCTTGACTAATCTTGTGTAAATGTATGAATTGGTTCAATGCTTAGACACGGTGTAGTGTTTATAAGTGTTACCAAGTTTGTTGATTCTTTGTGCTCAACGCTATTAATGGGATACTTTTAGCCGTTTATCGACTAAAGGAGTCATTAGTGAGGTTTGAAAAGAGATGTCGAATTCACTCTTGCAAACTACTATCTAAGAAGGATAGAAGATTATCTTAACAACAAGTAGTTAAAGTAATGAATAGGTTGTAGATTTAAGGATAGATAAGAGGTTTGGAAGTGGAAATCAATTGCCCCCAAGGCTTTTTTTTTTTGTAGTTTTTACCCCTTTTTCTTAGTTTGTTGCATGATTAGCATAGTTACTTAACTTTGCTAGTTGTCTTGTCTTTAAATTCATAACTTAGGACCGAAACCAACCAACCCCCTCTCTCCCCCCCCTCCCCCCCCTTTCCCCTATTTACTTTTATATATATATATATATATATATATTTACTTCTAGCCTAATATCAACCTTATATGTTTAAACCCTTAGAAAGTTTCCTCTTCTTCGTGGATGACCCCAGCTTGCCATTTTATACTTAGTTGTAGATAGGAAGCATTTAGGGCTTATAAATTTAACTTTGTGAGGTACATTGATAACTTCCCACTCCACATCTCCGATTTGTCTATTTTGAGATTAATTTTTGTATTATGGTTTGAGATTTTTTGTATTGTATGTTGATGATTATTAAGGGTAGGTTTGGATTGGATGATTATTGTATCAATTTTAGTTTGTAAGATTATTTGATCAATTACGTTATGGAATCCTACTTCTTTATGCCTTTGTTGATGATTTGAGGTTGTTTTGCTTCACTCGACTTCTTGTTATTTATTTGCGGTCTTTTGATTCACATGAACGCTGCCGAAATCGATATTTATTTCTGGCAGATTTTCTTTAGATCCTCCTAGTTAGGTTCGAATTTGGAACCTAATTCAAGTTCTATTAAAGGCTATTTTTCAACGGCGCTTGATCCTTTCACGATTAAAGAGAACAACTACTTGAAATATACCTTCTGTGATATGGTAAAACCACATTTAATTACCCATTTCTACGCTACTAACTGTATAATGAGATATCGTACCAAACAATGGTAAAAGTTTTATTCTATATACATCATAATGTACATAATGTGCACTAATCTGTTAGAAACATGAAAGTTACATTACATATGAATAAACAGTGCTTTTAAAACCCCCCGAAATTATTTTTTTGCGGCTTGAACATTGAAATATGCATTTTAAAATCACAAAATTTAAGTACAGGTATAAAAATTCTAAATGCATGTAATTTTAATGATTAATTTACTATATTATCCTTAATGTAATTTTAATCATAATCAAATTCTAATTATTTAACTTTGGTATTCATTAAATTCTTATTCAGATCCATCAACAACAAAGATTGACACAGACATATGTACAGATGAATAGAAAGGAATCAATCACTACTAAATATTGTTTTTGAAGAAGATGAGAAGATTTTAGTGCATATACGCCATAAAACATACAATAATCAAGATCGAAAAAATACTCCAAAAATATTATGAATGCACACAATTACAACTATTTAACTGTGATGTTCATCTGCAGCTACGAAGAAAGGTTAAAACTAGACCATGCGCTTGACATGAGCGCTTGTTGATCACTGTAAAGTTATAAGATTATGTGCTTGACAGAAAATTTTTGTTACGAAAGTAATGTGATCTTGAATGTATACAGTACATCAAAATTTGACCCGACTAGCAAAAAGGAAAATTTGTTGCACTACATTTTCAGCATCAAATTCTCTCACATCTTCTGGGACTAAAAGAACCAGTTAATTTGTGGCAAAAAAAATTGAAAAATAAGAAAAGAAAAGGTGCACTGCAGCTATGTTACGTTCTGTGATGTACTTAATATTATGAACACTGAACCATAACACTTTCCTGAGTGTGAGTTGACTTTTTGCTCTGAGGCAATTGGCGACTCATACCCTACGACCGTCTTTTTCTTCCCTCTTCACATCCGGCAACACCATTATAGCAGTCCTGCCACCGGAATCCAACTCTCTCTCTTACATTCAAGCTCTCAATAGAGAACTTCACAAATCTCTCAAGGTCCAAGATACTGAGCTAGAAAACAATGGAACTCTATTCAATCCAAAACCCAAGATCGAGCATCTAGGCAAACTGGGCCTCCACTTCACCGATTTGGAATGCCAACGCCTTAAGGAACCCCTCAAACTGACTCTGGTGGGCAAATTTTCTAGAAGTCGGCCTCAGCTAGAAAAGCTCCGAAGAGATTTTCAAACATTAGGATTCAAGGGTCACCCTGAAATCTCCCTTCTTGATAATCGTCAGGGTTTGATCAAATTTACTTTAATTGACGATTATTATAGATGTTGGTTACATAAGATTTGGAATTTCGGTTTATATTCATTGAGAATCACTAAATGGGTGCCTGATTTGAATCCAAATCACTACAACAAACAACACCTATTACCTTGATTTTTCAGGCCTTTTTACCTCGATTTTTTGCCATCAGAAAACCCAAGTAAATGTGGGTGCAGTAAAAAATATACCTTTTACCTTGGTTCAGAACTGAGGTAAAAAGGACTTATTAACTTCAGTTTTGGACTGAGGTCGGTATGTTCTTAGACCGACCTCGCACCAACTAAGAAGGCTAACTATATAACCACATAGCTGCGTCATCGTTCACATCGATGTCGGTGTCTTGAAAATGCAAAGTCGATATCAAATGGAAGCAAGCGATGCCACTGAAACAACTGCGACATTGATGAGATCGACGATGTTGATAGTTACAGTGGCGTCACTCATGATTGTATGCGAGATCGCAAGCTGACGTGAGTGGCTAACCAATACGACGTCGTTTTGAATATGTGACAACGAAAAACAAATTTGGCCATCTTAAGCAGCATCGGTTTGGTGTCGATTTGTTTTGTGATATGCAACATCGCATAGGTGTCGAATCATTACTGGCTTGTGCGATGTCGCGGTATGAATTGTGGAGAATCGTACAATAATATAGTATTTACTTTCTGATGAAACTAAAAAAAATCATTGAGCATAAATTACCAATAAATGTTAGATATATTCAAATACATATGGTTGATGTGAAAATGAATGATTGAATTGTATTTAATATCCATTGCCTACGTCGTACGACAACAAAGGTAAGAGTCCATTGTAACTCTCTTTGTCCTATTAAAACAAATACACATGAAACAAAATTTATGTCAGAATTCAGTAGTCCCAGAATGATGTACACATAATACTGTCAAGTGTATGTGACAATAATCTGAACATGGGAAAAGTACCT
Organism: Rubia yunnanensis; assembly: GCA_037428765.1. Lineage (NCBI taxonomy): Eukaryota > Viridiplantae > Streptophyta > Magnoliopsida > Gentianales > Rubiaceae > Rubia > Rubia yunnanensis. The sequence goes on from CM075065.1 coordinate 79,381,506, forward strand.
TTACTGTCCTACTGCAATGTCACTTGGTTGATAATGAAATGTCAATTAAACCGATGAACATTCAAAGTCGGATATTCAAGATGAGGATGTCAGTTCTGGAAAATGCAATGTCACACACCATTAAGATCTTTATCGTGTAGGGCGATAAACAAAGTGCCACGTCGCACATTCAACATGTGTTGATACAAATATTTGAATATTTTCCACAATCAGCAATAATCTATGATTTTTTCCGCAACCCTTACACACAAGACATTATTTTGGAAAGACAAACATTATAACTTATATAACATGTAATAAAATCATCATACTCAATGAATATATTCATTGTATGGTCAATATGGAAAAAAACATATACACTTTAGGAGATGCCAAAATGAACTACCTCATTTTATTTGAACTAGGGTTAACCCATCCTAGAATAATTGTTGATATTAGATAGAAGAAATTAAGTTGGACTCTTTAGTGTTTGAAATGGTGTTAATTGAAAGGATGGTGTGGAGTTGTGTTGAGAGCAAATGTATTGGAGATGGGAAATGATTGTGTTGGTGTTGGATATTATTGTAATGACATGGGTTTGGAGGGAAATTTTGGTATTTTGGCTTAAAATTTCAGTTCCCGCTGGAAATTTTCATTTGTAGTGAAATCGCATAGATGTCGGTCCCAAATTCGTTTAATGAGAATAGAATTTGCAAAATCAGACAAGTGGGGCCAAAGTATAATTTTTGGTAATTGTCATCGAAGTAATCATCTACAATTTACTCTACACGATGTACTAGCGCTTTTAAAAATTTGATGGGCACAATTTTATTAGCCTTTTAATTTCATTAAAAAAACCTAGAATATTAAATTTCATGTGATTCTACGTGGTGGAAGTGATCTTTCTCTCCTAACGCTTACAGTAAGAGTATTAATGGAATACTCCATAAAAATGGACAATACCCGATTCGGGGACGAGACCATTTCTATCCCCCATTCAAACTCATTATCACCATTATTCATGACAAAAAACTGGCATGATCCCACGAAGAATTCGACACAGGTTCATCCAAAATGAACCATGTATACTTATAAGTAATCATCTACAATTTACTCTACACAATGTATTAGCATTTTTTAAAATTTGATGGACGCAATTTTATTATCTTTTAATTTCATAAAAAACTTAAAATATTAAATTTCATGTGATTCTACATGGTGGAAGTGATCTTTCTCTCCCAACGCTTACAATAAGGGTACTAATGGAATAATCCAAAAATGACGGACAATTACCATGATTCGAGGACGGGACCATTGACATCCCCCAATCAAACTCATGATCGCCGTTATTCATGACAAATAAATTGACATGATCCCACGAAGAATTCCACACAAGTTCATCCTAAATTAGCCATGTATACTTATAAGTAATTATCTACAATTTACTCTACACGATGTAATAGCGCTTTTTAAAACTTGATGGACGCAATTTTATTAGCTTTTAATTTCATAAAAAACCTAGAATCTTAATTTCATGTGATTCTACGTGGTGGAAGTGATCTTTCTCTCCTTGCTCATACAGAAAAGGTATTAATGGAATACTCCAAAAATTACGGACAATTACCCCAGTTCGGGGATGAGACCATTGCCATCCCCCATTCAAATATGATCATCGTTATTCATGACAAAAAAAGTGGTATGATCCCACAAAGAATTCCACAGGTTCATCCTGAATGAACCTTGTATACTTATAAGTAATCATCTACAATTAATATTAAACGATGTACTAGCACTCTTTAAAATTTGACGGACATAATTTTATTAGCTTTTAGTTTCATTAAAAACCTAAAATATTAAATTTCATGTGATTCTATGTGGCTGAAATGATCTTTCTCATAACGCTTATAGTAAGGGAATTAATGAAATATTCCAAAAATGATGGACAATTACCCCTGTTTGGGACAAGACCCTTGCCATCACCCAGTCAAATTCATGATAATGCAATTTAGATTAGTGGGTAGCTCCAATTCTTCATTTCATCCTCCCCCACCATCTTGGAGGGACCTAATTAAGTGTAAAAACTAAAAAGTTCACCAGCTATGTGAAAATTGATTATGATCAAACTAGACCTTATTATAGGTCATGGAAAATTATAAATTTAAATTATCCAATGCACAATTACCCGATTTGAAGGTCAATTATGCTTGTTTAGGTCAAATGTGGGCCCTATTGCTATCTTGGTGAGCTGAAATGGTGAGTCCCAATTTAATAGGCATCGACGTCGGTCCTATGTCGAGTTCATATCACTAAACCAAAAAACAGGTGCAACCTCGCACGAAGATTGGTCAAACACAGTCCCATTTCTGTGCGAGTGAGCTGTAATGGTTAGGCCCATATTCGGAATAGCCAATGTCGACCAAGAGTCGGTGAGAGTTCATCCAGTTCAACAGACATGCAAAGTTGGCTTGCCCTAGGTGGAAGTCACAATGCTTCATAACGAGTGTATAAATGGAGCCCACATCTCATACATCATTTCAAAATTTCTGTATTCTCTCAAATTTCAACCCTCCTCACTGGCCAATCTTCCAGAAGGTATGGTTTCTACATGTGTTTACATTGCTTTTGTTTTTTTTATTTATCCTTGAAATTGTTTGTATTAGGTTGTGAATGTGTTATTTTAATTTTTTAGGTTTCTATGTTTTGGTGTGCTAAAATATGGTTTTAGATTGTTATAGTATGGTTTTAGGATGTTGGAATATGGATTAGGATGGTACAATTTGTTGTAAGGGTGTTGTCATTATCTGCTGTTGTCGTTATCTGCTGTAATGCGACATCGCTGACAAGCCGGTCTTGTTTCTGTTATACTGATTCGTATGCAACATTGCAATCATGCTTTCTGTAGATGGTAAGATCAATGCGAACTTGCACATTCATCGGTTGACCAATCGGTTATACAGATGCTTTCTCGACGTCGCCTTGAGTAGGTCAACAAAACCATATTTCATGTCTTCATTTCCCATTGTCTAACTATCATAACATTTCACCTTCATGAAAATATAAATTACATCAATAATGGCTAACAATGCTGGTTCCAGCTGTGAACTAATTGAGCTGAGCAATTCGGATAATGACAGTTTGCGTCGCATATTCTCAGGTGGATATCCCCATTTCGTACATACTCTGACCATGACGAACTTCAGGTTAATTCCAGTTATGGTAATTCCACCCTGTTTCAAACAGAATGAATTTTCAATTAACTTTTTCTATAGATTAATTTAATTAGTACTAACAAATGTTTTTGGTATATGATTCACTACATCCCAGATAAAATTGCAGAGTTCCTACCGCCGTACAAGTTGGATGCTGTGATTAGGTGCAAAGGAAGGGAGTACAAAATTCACTAGTCGGGGAACAAGATGCTTAGGACCCTGACCACGAAGGGGTTTGGCTAGTTTCTTGATGAAGAGGAACTTGAGATTGAGGATACACTGTACTTAGAGCTCATAAATGGTGCTGGGCCTATAGTTTTTGTTGTTGTCGTTCTTTCCCACAAACATTAGAGGGCCCTCTAAGACTTCATATGACTATGTATTCAAAACATATTTTCTTGTATTTTGTTGAATTTGAATTGAGACGTATTTTGTATAAGATGTCTTAAAATTTCAATTTTTTTTAATGTTATTCGATGTTTAATATTTAACATAACATGTTAATCAATGTAATTTAGAATTGTATTTATAAATTGGAATTGTTGATCGGATGGGTGGTAGGACCATATAGATGCGATGTTGGTCTCAGTTAGGTATGTTTTCGAATCAACCGATATGCCTGCGACATTGTACTTAACAAGTGGATTTCAAAACCTAGTAAAATTAAGGTATTCCCAACATTTTTTATAAATATGGTAACCCTAACAGATAGTTAAAATTTTTCTCCACAAATTTCCATTAAATTTCAACGGTCCCCACCTTCCACCCTTCTCTTGTGTATTGGAAAAAAAGTTAGGGTTTTTCTAATCTCCTAACACATAAGTTTTGTAATTCTATCTTCACAATTTCATAATTTTGGTCTGTGAATTTGTTTTGTTTACCCTGCTTTCTAGCACTTGTTTAAAATTTATGAGAGTGTGATATCTTCTTGACTTTGAGCGTTGGTACTATGTTTTGGTCTTTCTCCCAAGGGGTTTTGTTTTATTTCATGTACATAAAGCTTCATTTTTCCGGTTTGTTATGTTTATTCCCGTAGCAATTTGTGATATCTGCGAAGTCGGTTGTTTATCTGACATAGTTTGGTTCGTCCAATAGATTTGCGACCTCGCTAAATTATTTTTTCAAGCTGATATTTTTCATTTTATGCCGTTGGATGTATCTAGGTATGGCATTCGGTTTGCCCAAAATGTTACTGACTTTGCATTATGACTTATAAGTTTAAATTGGATTTCCCTACAAGACATCGGTATTGTGTCGGTATACTATTCATTTTGTCCAACACACAACCGAGATTGCATTGGAAGGTCAACCAATGACTGCTTCATACCGAGATGCACTTGCGAGGCTGATCGCAACGTCGCACATGGCATTCTATAGTGTGGTTCATCACTTCAAAATTTCACTTCTGATGCAGGACTAATGGATGGTGAAGGATCATATAATCCGCCCTTTTTTCAGGTATTATTTCTCCTATTTACACACACACACACACACACACACATATATATATATATATTCCAAACAGAACTCCACACTTTAATTTGTAACAACTAATACATTCCGGTTTTCGTACAGTTCACCTCACAACGGAGGCACCCAGAGCCTTTTTTCTTTGACATTAAACATCATTCGAAGGCTATTGATAGCCCACATTTCGATTGCACTTTGAAGTAGCTGAACTTTGGGAAAATACCAACTTTGGTAAAAAAATTTAAATAAATTTTATTTGTTGACAATTGCATATGTATATACATATATATATTTGATCAATATTTGTTATGGTGACTTAGTACATCCCATTGGAGATTGTACCAATCTTACCGGCTGAGAAGACCCCTGTAGTTTTGAGGTGCTATAGAACAAAGTGGCATATGAATTACTCGGGGGGTGGGAGGGTCAAGGCCCTATCCCCAAAGGATTTTGGTGAGTTCCTTAGGGGAAACAACCTATGCATTGGAGACACCTTGTTCTTCGAGGTGATACAAGCTAGTGGGCCAATCATCTTTAAGTTCATCATTGTCCGAGCTGATTGAGTGTATGCTAATTTCTGTTTTGTTGGCACTAAGACAGTTCTTATTCGAATTAAATGATGTCCTGTATAATTGTAAGGATATTTTCATGACTAATGTTGTTCTAATTATTTGACTATCTTATTTAAACATTGAACAAATGGGGTACTGATTGTGTTTAAATTAGGGTGATATTTGTAGGGTGCTTGTAGCAAAATGATTGCTAGCAAAGGTTGTGCCTAACTTATAACCTTAATTTTACATTCCCCCAATTTAATTGTGATGATGGGATTTTAGGAGGAGAGAGACGACAAAGACAATGGGAAAAAGTGCACGACCTCCATTTGGTTGTATTTTATTTTCTTCTATCACTGTCAAATTCTTTACTTTAACTTTTTTGTAACATATATGCGACTTTTCTAATCATTCGCAATACCTCTCGCCATCAACGACGTATCTAGCGAAGTCTGGCAACCTTTTCAAAGAATATATGCGATGCCGCACGTTATTTGGTGACATTATTTACTTCATTTTTAACCTTTTACTTCGATTCAAATTATAACCGATGTAAAATAAACCAATTATTTACTTCAGTTTTTTTATAACAAAGGTAACTAATATCTTTTACTTTGAAGAACTTTTTACCTCGGTTATTTGGTGTTAACAAAAAGACCGAGGTAAAAGGGGTAAAGTAATAGGTCCTGTTTTTTGTAGTGAGTGATGACTCCCATATAGCCCCAGTTTGGATATTACTCCATGGTTTACCTCAACAATTTTTTTATTATTGGGCTATGATGTCAATAGGAATCCTTCTAGGAACCCCTGTGAGAGTTGATAAAGCCACCTTAAACAGAACAAGACCACACATTGCTAGAGTCTGTCTTGAATTAGATGTCACAAAACCACTGATTGAAAGAGTTTGGTTAAGTTTTAGGGAGTTTGGATTCTAGCAATATGTTGAGTATGAGGGAACCCCTAATTATTGCACTAACTGCCTAAAACTAGGCAATTTAGCTTTTATTTGCAGGTTTGACAAAAATGCTTCAAAATTCTCATCATGGAGGCCAAAAGAAAAATGCCAAACCTCAGGTAATAAGTCCAACCCCCCAGGAAGAACATGGAAAGAACAAAGGTAATGGGGTTGGAAACACTTCTAGTTTAACAAGTAAAGAAAAATTTATATCCCAATTCAGCATAATAATCATTCTAAGCAGGTACAAACTCTGAAGAAAGGAAAGCCAACTGTGGAAAAAACTAGCTCTGAGGCAAATGCTGCTGATTAATTGCAGAAGACTCAAGTAGTTGAATTGGAGAAGCCTCAACAACCAAGTTCTCAAGTGTTTTCCCCTGTTCAAGCTAATCAGGTTCCCTCTAAATCTCAAAATGTGATCCAATCCGGAGAAATTATTCATGATGTAACCTTAATAGAATCCCCCTGCTGTGTCTCAAAGTTTGGTGACTAAAGGATCTATCTCAAATCTTCAAAATGATCACACTGATTCTGTTAAACTCTTAGAATTAGTGGTTAATACTCAGACTGATTTGAACCCTGCCGAAAGCACTTTAATCTCATAAAATGAGGAGAAAACCCCCTTTATTGAACCCTCTTCTCCTGAAAAAAAAGATGAAATAGATTCTCTAAATACTCATGATGATCATCATTGGAAATCTTAAATCCAGACATGGATATAGAGAGTACTAAAGGAGGTGATTTTATTGAGATAAATGGAGGAGACTTCCCTCCACGAACCTCCAACTCAAAACCTTACAAGTAATTACATTTGAAATCTAATAACCTTGTTAATGAAACCAATTTCGTACAAGATTCTTTGAATTTTTTAGAGACTAAAATTAGTTTAATAGAATCTCAGAATAGGTTCAATCAATTTCTAGACTCTGCAGATATCTCAAAAAACATGGAAATAACAGATTGGGTTAATAAACTTTAGAGGCATAATTTAAAAACTTATACTCAAACCCCTAAAATGGTTTTAACCCGTTCTTCAACTACACACCCTAAATCTTCTCAATGATAGGTCTTAGATCATGTGTATGAAATGCCAGGGGTAGAGGCAATTCTGCCACACAAACAAGGATAAAAGACATTAAACTAAGACATAAAACTAACATTTTCACCATAATTGAACCAATGTTGGAATCTAACTCTATACAAAACTTAGCCTTTCAAAAAAAATTTGAACACTTCTTCTCTGATCCTGATTGCAAAATTTGGATCTTGTTGGATGAATCAGTCAAGGTGGAAATCATCTCTGTTGATGAACAAATGGTATTAACCAGATTAAAAAATCAGTCCTTATTGATTGAATGTATCACCGGGTTCATTTATGCAAAACATTCAATCAAGGAAAGAAATAAACTTTGGAATAAAATCCTACCCCATAAAGATTCTCCTTTGAGTCTAATAGGGGATTTTAATGTCATCAGCTCAGTTGATGAATACTCGGGACCTTCCATAACTGAACAAAGAAGCATAGAAAACTTTAATCAATTTGAGGTCAAGCTAACATGTCTTCCATTCCCACATCTGGTTCTCTCTTTACCTAGACAGGTATAAGGCCCAAGGGCAGAGTTTGGAAAATACTAGATAGGGTTGTATCCAATCAACTCTTATGGGATATATTCAAATCCTCTAATATCGAAACTTTAGCTAGGGAGCAATCTGACCATGCTCCCTTAATATTCACCATATCTGAAGCTTTAAAGAACTCAAAGCCAATCCCTTTTAGATTTAAAAAATTTTGGACTAAAAAATTTTTGGACTAATCACCCAACATTTCTGAAACTAGTTGAAGATGCTTGGAACATCCAAACTAATAAAGCTGGAATGGGAAGATTAACTTTTAAGCTAAAAAATTGAAATCTGCCTTAAAATTCTGGAACAAACACACATTTGGTAATATCTTTGATGTTGTTAAAGCTTGTGAAGAAGATTTTCTACAAGCTGAAACTGATCTTAAAATTGATGAAACCCCAGAAAATTTAACAAAGTGGAATCTAGAAAAGCCAAAGTTAACTAAGGCACTGAAAAATCATGAAATCTTTCGGAGACAAAAGTCCACAATCAAATGGTTAAAAGAGGGGGACTTAAACACCAAATTTTATCATCAGTTAGTGAAATCTAAACACAAAAGGCAAGCAATATCATCAATCAAAACTTGATCAGGATCATTCTTGCACAATCAAGATGAGATTGAACAAGAAGGGGTTAATTACTGTCTAACTTATTAAAAGCAGAAAACAATGACCCCTCAGGCATTAACACAACTTGGATCTTGAAAAACATTCCAAGATTAATCACTGAGGAAATGAACTCTGAATTAACTAAGCCATTAACAATGGGAGAACTCACACATATAATCAACGTAATGGATGGACATTGTGTATCAGGGCCTGATGGCTTCTGGATATTTTTTCCAGAAATGTTGGCACAAAATTAATCTTCTTCCATTCCAAAAGCAATCTCTTCCACATTGATAGTTTTCATCCCAAAGTATGTTCATTCTTTACAGATTATAGACCCATAAGCCTCTGCAAATTTACCAATAAGGTCTTCACCAAAATCCTGTCTGAAAGGCTAAAACCATTGTTGAATTCTATGATAAGTCCTGAACAAACAACATTTGTTTTAGGCAGAGAAATCTCTGCCAATATACTTTTAATGCAAGAGTTAGATTCCTTCTTTAACTTTAAAAAAAAGGTCACAACATGACAATTAAGTTAGAAATGATGAAAGCATTTGACAGAGTATCTTGGACCTTTTTAGCTAAATTACTAAGTCAATTTTGTTTCTCAAACCGAATAATTGACTTAATAATGGGAAATTTAGAAGTTGCATTCTTCTCCATCTTAATATATGGTTCTTCACATGGTTTCTTTCAAGCATCCAGAGGCTTAAAGAAGGGATACCCTCTCTCTCCTATGCCTTTTATTTTGATGGCAGAAGCATTTTCAAAGAATTTAAATTTTCTATTTCAATATTCAAACCTTCACCACTATAAACTTCTAGAACCCATTAAGAAGGTTTCCCATCTGTCATTTTCAGATGACACAGTCATTCTAATGACACAGTCATAACTGTAGTTGGGTTTCCGGAATCTTATGAAATGACCTCTAGAAAAAAAGTGATTTTTGAAAAATCTTCATTATAAATTTCTAAGCACTGCCCACAAATCACAATTGCAAAAATTAAAGAAGAAACATGGATGATACAAGGTAACTTACCATTCAAGTATCTAGGCTGTGATGTTTACATAGGCAGGACAAAAATGCTACTTCTTAAGCATGATCTCCTCCATACAATCTAAAATTAACAATTGGAATAACAAGTTGTTAACACAAGCTGGAAAAATAATTCTGATCAAACATGTTTTGCCTAGAAGAGTTCGGAGGTCCTATCCATAATTGTGTTTTCCAATTGATGAAAATGGTTCAGGGTTTAAAAATCTCAACACAATGGTTCAAAACTTTTCCATTAAACTATGGTGGAAGCTTCAACAAGGTAAATCATTTTGGGCTCAGTTTATGTGGTATATCCTAGACATTCATAAAACATCAAAAACTTCAGAATTAAAGAAATTAAGGAAACAACAATAGCCAACTCTTAGATCTAAATAGAGAAAGGTAATATATCTTTCTGGGATTCCAATTAGACGTCTCATGGTCCTTTAATCAATATATGGGATGGAAACATTGCAATACCTTTTCCAGAACTCACAATGGCTGAATTCTTAGATAATCAGCAAACCTTCCTAAGCTATCTGAGAATCCAACTACCTATACAAATAATTTTTGAGCTGGAAAAGAGCCACAAAATCTTTCCTGAATATGAAGACACTATGATCTGAAAACCAAATGAAAATGGAAAGTTCACATTGAAAAGTACATATGAGCTTACCAGAAGCAAAAGAACAATGGTTCCACCCATTAATCATTTACGGTCTATTCCGATGCCAAGGAAAATCAATTTTATGAACTGGAAAATGCTTAATAGACTATTTCCTTTACCGGATGTGTTAGAGGATTTTTCCTTTAATCTTCCCTCTAGATGTTGTTTCTGTATGGAGGAAGGAGAAAGTATACATCACAACTTTAACTCTTGTAAATAAATTGTTAAACTCTGTACATTGATTGCACATTGTTTAATATCCATACTAGACATACTCCTTATCTGTGGGATATATATATATATATATATATATATATATATATATTTTACTAGAACTTGAAAGCCAAATATACAGAACACAAAGAGCTGATTAGAACCATCTCATGTATTGTAGTGTTGTCTACCTGGTGTTTCAGAAACAAGCATTTCCATGAGAATGTTAAGCCAAACATAATCATTATGTTCAGAAGAACCTTACATATTTTTAATGACATTATGCAGGCTTTTCATTTGAGTTTCAAATGGGATTTAACATCTGATATACCCAGGTTACTAGTTTGCAGTTTTCAAAAGCCAATAAAAATTAAACAAGTGACTGGGAAGACTCCATTACCATTTTTTTCAAGCTAAATGCAGATGGTTTTTGGCTGGATATTGGAAGAGCTGGCATAGGTGTTATCATCAGAGATCAGAAAGGAAACCTGATAGCTGCTACATCAAGATCAATACAGAGTCCCTCGCCCTTCCATGCTAAAGCTGTGGCAATCAGAATGGGAATGCAGATGGCAGTCCAACTGAAGGTTGGTTATTTACAGATTGAAAGCGTCAACAAAATACCGATTCAAGTCTTTAAGAACAAGCATAAGCCACCATGAAGAACCCTGGAAGAAATAAGGACCACCTGGGATTTGATTAACAAGCTGAAAGTATCATTTGAACACATTTACAGAGAAGCCAATGGAGTGGTAGATTTGCTTGCGAAAATGGGAAGCAAAAATCAGGTAAATAACTATAATGGTTTTGTAGGTTTGCCAAAGGAGTTGAAAGCAAAGCTAAGGGCTGACCAACAAGCCCTCCATCCTTTAGAAGTATCTAAATGTACATTATCTTCTAAGTTTTTCAAGAATCGAATTGTATGATGTATCAAACAAGTATTGAAAGACTTGCTTTTATTTTATTCCACATTACATGTCTGATGACTCATTAGGTTAAAATAGGTGATGTATAGATTCATGAGTCACATACTTATTTGAGATAAGGTATTAAGTCCCCCTCTCTATGTACTATTATTTTATTATTAATAAACGGGTAGGGGTTTGCCAAACCCCCCACCATCACAAGTGGTATTTAATTAAAGAAAGAACACTGAACCATCTACCTTAGGTGAAATTGTATGAACACTGGATTCACAACTATTTTATTGTGATAGCCAAAGTTAATGTGATATACTTTATATTATGAACACTGGATCATATCTATGTTACTGTGATGTTCATCTACCTCATATTTTACTGTGAGTTTTGTATAAAATTCCTTACTGTTGGTTCGTGTTATGATTGGTGTCAATAAATCTTCACTGAAAAAATTAGGAGGCAGTTGGTAACATTTATCTGGGAGAATATTTTAAGGAATAAAAATTGTTTAGGACTAAAATTCTATAGTTATTTAAATCCTAAATGCAGGTTATAAGAATAATAAAGTAAAGAATCCGTCTCTTGAAAGACGGTGTTTCCATAAGTTATGGAAAGACCAAGGTTTTAAGTGTACATTAGAAGAAATGAACATAAAATTTTTGGGTTCCATGAACCGGGTTATAAATTTTATAACTATTACATGTTGCATACTAAAATTTTAATATTGCAACTAAGACCTTTTACTTTTTATTATTCCAATTAAACTCCGTCTTTCCATAAACCTATGGAAAGATCGTTTTTCCCAAGACTTTGCCTAAAGTAAATTAATTATTAAGTTTACCTGCACTTAGAAATTCTATGCTTGTAAATAGATTTGCCCTTTAAAAAGTTCCCATTCAATTAGAAAGCAACTCCAATTTAGAAACTTTTTTTGGCTAGTAATACTTTTTTTTAGAAAAGAATGGTTGATATTACTTTTACAGTGCCCTAACTAGTACGGGGCACATCAATGAATATGCATGATAGAATATAAAAGCCACAATTATTAAGATTCTATGCATTGATATTAATAGGGTTATATCAACACTTAATTAAAAACAGAGGGTTAGATCAGAATATTATGATCAGAAACTTTTATCAAAATATTCTGATCCAACCTTCAATTTTTAAAATAAGTGATAATATAATCCTAATATTTTTATTATGTTCTAACAGTAGGGTCTACTTAAAGGTAAAGTTTTTTAAAATTAAACTAAAAATAGAAAATGGGTATTTTGATCATTTTCAATCCGGTCAATATCAGAATTTGACTAGTCAACCCAGATATAAAATAGAAGTCTTTTGACATTTTTGATCCACCTCACAATGCAGTATTTCAAAACTGATGGATGGTATAAGTATTACCCCATCCATGATGTCAATATTATGGGCGGAGACTTTTTTTTTGAAAAAGAAATTTATATGATTAATCATGTGACATGGTTACAAAATTTGGAGTTGTACTCCAGGATAAAAAGTTCGAAGGATTTGATTTAAGAAATTGTGCCAATTTATGAGTTATCAGATTTTCCTGTCTAGGTATCCATTCAGAATTGGATTGTGTACAACAGCTAGCTTGGATTGAATGTCCTCTATTAGTAGACCAAAATATAATCTTTCTCTATATTGTTGACAACATGAATGACTACTTGCGCATATCCAATGATTATGTTTGGGGGAAGATTATGGGCATCACAACCCTTTAAGGCAACATTTAGTGCCAATGCTTATGCAATTTTTGCAGAATATGACTGTTTTAGTCTTATAGACTCCCCATAAAGCCATGCTTTTTCTTCTGACTGAACATGCCATCCCAGATACGTAAACCTTGAGTCTGTAGCCGCATCAAAGTATAATGTTGTTCTCGATGCATTTGTTTCCAGTGTTTGTCCTGCTTCATTTGTTTCCTCTATCATAACAATGGGATTGTTTGTTTGACCTTCTTTGATGTCCTCTAACTATTTCAGCACTTGGTGGATAGCTTGAGAAGGCACAACGATATGACTTTTACCATGAAGTAACTCATTTCTATGATACCATAATTGGTTGAGCAATATGGCAATTAAGGACATTATATCTTTGCCTACTTCCATGATTAGGTCTATAGTCGATAGAATTCCGCTTTGTTGCTGATATTTATAATCTGGCCATGTAAATTTGAAGCAAACCATACTTGATGAGCTAGAGGGCAGTGGAAGAAAATGTGTTCAACCGATACGTCATCTGATTTACAAGTAGGACATGACTGCTTCACTGGACATTTTCGTTGTATGAGTGTCGATGTTGTTGGTAGCTGGTCTTTGCATATTTGCCACAGGAAGTGTCGTATTCTCGGTGGTGCTATTAATTTCCATATTGTCTTCCATTGTCTAGATGGTCCGTTAATGCTGCTTGCCATATATCCTGCATCATTAAAAATGGCAAGTTAATAGATAACTGGTATCCTAATTTTATCGAGTACTTGCCATCCACTGTTGGTTGCCATATCCAAATGTCTTCATATTAATTTTTTGGTTAGAACATTGAAAGAATTAATTACTCTTCTTCTTCGTTGAAGATCCCTCTGATAAGTTCTGAGTTCCACCTCGTTCCATTTTCCTCCATGAGACTGTTAACTGTAGCATTTTCCGGGTAGTCTAGTGGAAGGGATGTTGGCTTTGTTTGTTTTTGTCTTGGTAGCCATATATCATATTTTACTCTTGTGGTTTTGCCATTGCCTATTCTTCGCCTTATCCCTTTTAGAAATAGATTACAACCCTCAATAATTGATCGTCATGCATACGAGGGGCGATAACAAAGTGTTTCTTCTATCAATGATGTTCTTGGATAGTATTTAGCCTTCAACAACTTTGATATGGAAGATGTAGGGTTTGTTAGGAACCTCTAAGCTTGTTTCCCTAGCATTGCTAGGTTAAAATGATCTAAATCTTTGAAGTCCAAGCCCCCCATTCCTTTTGGGGTACACATATTAAGCTATGTTTCCAAAAGTATTTTCATTTTAGCATCAGTGCTTCTCCGCCAGTATTTGGCATACAACTGATGAATACTCTTAATAAGCATCTCCGGTAGTTAGAAGCAGGACATTTTTTATGTTGGCATGGCTTGTAAACAACTTTAATCATCACTTCATTTCCCCGTTGGATAACTGTTTATGCTCCCAGCTTTGGAATTTTTTCCGTATCTCTGTCTTTATGCTTTCAAGTGACGATGATTTTGATCTTCCAAAAGCAGTTGGTAGTCCCAAGTATTTGTCTAGCCTCTCTGTTTCAATCATACCCATAATATTTAGAATGTCATTTTTTGTATCTATGTCCACATTAGGGCTGAAGGAAATAGATGATTTATCAAAGTTTATTCTTTGGTCAGATACTTTCTCGTACTCTTCCATAATGAATTTCAAATGTATGGCTTCAGTTGATGAAGCTTCCCCAAATATTAGTGTCGTCAGCAAAAAGTAAATGAGAGAAAATAGGTGCTGATCGAGCTATCCTTAAACCTCAAATATGTTTTGTCCTTAATTTTTCCCACAGCATATTCGATAACACTTCCCCACAGATAATAAACAGATAAGGGGATAATGGATCTCCTTGTCTTATTCCTCTTGTTACTTTGAGTCTTCCAAACATCTATCCATTTAACATGAAGAAGAATTCAACCTAGGTAATGTATCTCTGAATGAGATTTATGAACTATGGCTGGAAACTCATATTCTGTAAGACTCTGTCAAACTCTTTAGTCATATCCAGTTTGATAGACATGTATCCCTTCTTTCCAGTCATCTTTCCTTTAATGTTTAATGTAGTGGTGCGCTTCATGGGCCACTAATATATTGTCTGATATGAGTCTGTTAGGTATGAAGGCACTTTGCGACTCTGAAATGATATTTCCAATAATATTCCTTAGCCTATTTGAGATGCATTTTAAGATAATGCGATAGATAACATTGCATAGGCTTATTGGTCTGAAATGCGTTACTTCAGTAGACTTTTCAACCATCGGGATCAGAACCACCGTTGTATTATTGATTGAGTCCATCACTTTTCCATTATTCAGGAATCGTAAAGCTAAAGAAGAGACCTTCTGCCCCCACTGTGTTCCAATATGTTTGTAAGAACGATGGTGGCATTCCATCTGGCCCGAGTACTTTATTAGGGGTCATTTGCTTCAGTGCTTGAAATACTACTGTTGGTGAGTACTGCCTACAGAGGATTTCATTCATTTGAGTTGTTACCCTTGGTTGGATTCCTAAAATTGGTTGACTGATATCCTCAAATTGTGGGTTATTAGATGTAAACAGAGCCTAGTAATGGTGGAGAATTATATTTTCCATTTCATTCCCTTGTGTACACCATCTTCCCTGATTGTCTGTTAGCCCATGGATAGTGTTCCACCATTTTCTTTTAGTTGCTAAAGAATGGAAAAACCCGCATTCTTGTCTCCCTTCTGGAGCCAATGTTGTTTAGCTCGTTGTTTCCATTTCATCTCTTCCGTATCCAAGATTCCTCCAATTCCCATTTTAGATTTGAGATCTTTATTTGAGTTTCAACAGTAACTAAACCAGATTGAAGATTTTGAATTTCCTTGGATAAGAACTCTGTTTTTTTTCATGGTTATGGAATTCCTTATAAGCCCTTGATTGCAATTTCGAAGCACAATTTTTAATTGTTTTCGGAAGATCCATTTCCAATTCATTGTCCTTCCAGCTATTTCTTACCATTTGTTCACATGCCGATGATTGCATCCAAAAATTCTCAAAACGGAATTGACGTTTATATTGTGCCCTGATTGGAAGGTGTGGATTTGTTCTTATTTCCAGAAAAATGGGTATATGATCATATCAGTGGCTGAATAAGTGTTTAACTTGAGAGGCTGGGTAGAGATCAATCATGTTTTGCATTGCAACAACTCTATCTAGTCTTGCTCTAATCGTGTACAAGTTTCTCCAATTACGACTCCAAGTAAACTTAGTTCTGCTGTAGCCCAAACATTTTAAATTGCAACCATCAAGCACATTTCTGAATGCCTCAATTTGCCATTCCGGCCTTTTTTTAATGCTTTCAAGTTCATGTTGATGTAGAATTTCATCAAAATCACCTATCCATAGCCAAGGTAGTGTTGAGACTAATGAGAGTTAAAACATAAGTAATTTAATTACATATACATTAATGCTAATGATTGACTTATAAGTGATTATATTTTCAAAAAATAGATATTGAAAAATTTACACAATGATACCTGAATCATAACACGACGGAGTAAAACTTTTAATCGGTCAACCCAGAAATTATTCCTAAAACTCACTATAAGGGGGAAATTGCCTGCCTAGTTTCTCGGCAGGAGGCAGAATGTTTGGCCTCTCATTATCAAACCGCTCTAGTCGGAAAATTTGCCAGAGGTAAGCCGCCGATGGCAGCACTGAATGAGGCTTTCAAATCGGTCGGTTTCAAAGGAAATTTCCAAATTGGCTCTATAGATTATAGACATATCCTCATCCGATTCCAAGAAAAGGAAGACTATCAGAGATTATGGCTCAAAGGACATTGGATCTTCAATCAGGCCCCAATGAAGGTGCTTAAATGGACAACTGACTTTTCTCCGGAGGCAGAGTCTTCCATTGTGCCGGTATGGGTAAACATTCCGTACGTCCCAATCTATTTCTATAACATTACTATGCTGCAATCGATGGGAAATCAGATTGGGTCCTTCATTAAGATGGATGCAGCTACTGCTGCCCTTACTAGGCCTTCGGTAGTGAAGATGTGTGTGGAAATCGATCTAAAAAACAAGCTTCCTACATATATTAGAGTTGGAATAGAGGAAGAGGGGATTGAGTACAATGTGGTAAAGCTTCCTCTAGAGTTTGAAGATATCCCTCTGTATTGCCATCACTGTAAGACTATAGGCCACGATGATGATCTTTGTATTCACCTTCACCCCGAACTTAAGATATCCAAAGCCAATAGGTTTGTTCCTAGTCACGGAGATAAGCAACTAGCTCAGCAGTTATCCTCATAAAAGAGCCCTGTGGAGGTTTTGCCTAATTTACTATCTGGGATAGATAGGGCGGGTAGTTCAGGTTTAACTGTTGCGGATAAACAGGGTACAAAGACCACAAAAACTTTTAAATATGTCCCGAAACAAAGAGTGATACCAATCCCAATCAATGAGGGGACTAGTGTTCCTGTGAATGTATCTGAGAATGTACCAGTGAAGGAATCTGAGAATGGGATTGGTATTCCTCCTCAGACTCTAGTAACTGATACCTCTCCACAGAGGGACAGTTTGAACATAAGTAATACTCCTATATCCTTCACCCCTGGGGTTGAGCATGGGGTTCAGTATGATATTGTTTCTGACACTTCTCCGATGGATATTGGAACTAGCAGAAACCTGAATGTGGAGGTCATTGCCCCAAACATTAGGTTTTCGAATGAGCCACCTATTCATCCTAAGTCTGCTCCTCCTCTTACTATATCAAATAGAAATTATGCTAAGGATGACATCCCGAGCAAAAGAGGTAAATCCTTCTCTCCTTTCCACTCTATCATGGCTACTAAAAATTTTCTCTTCTCTCAGCAGAAATATAAGCATAACAGGTTTCTTCCACTTGAGGATAATGATGGAACCAATGAGGAGAACTCCAAGGACATTCCAGATACTATCTCTGGAGCTTTGGTGGATGTGGATCCTGTGATTGCTTCCCCTTCTGTCATCTCTGATTCTCATCTCAATCAGTCTAGGCAGGTAAGCCCTTCTAACTCACAATCTAAACTAACGAAGCAAAATAGGGCCAGTCAACCTGAGTCTAGGCACAAGAATGAAACATACCTAACTCAATTGAATACCATCATGACTAGATCAAAGAGTGCTAATAATGTTTTAATATGAATAGTTCAACCCTCAAGATTAAATTTCTGGTTTGGAACTTAAGAGGGATGGATACCTCCATGCTCAGACTGCAAAACCTGATCATTAGGCATAAATTTGATCTCATCTGCCTAATTGAACCAAAGCATGACAATCTGCAATGTCAATCATATAAGAATCTGTTACATTTTGATAATTGCATGTATGCTATGAATGGACAGATTTGGTTATTTTGGAATTCTTCAGTTCACCTGACTGTAAAATATGATAACCTGCAATTTCTTGCTGTTTCCCTGCACAGTCTCACTTTAAATAAAAATATGGATGCATATTTTGTGTATGGTCTTAGAACCAGAGATGGAAGGAAATCACTTTGGGCGGATATACAGGCTATTAATCACTCAGAAGCAATTTTCATTGGTGATTTTAATGCCATAACATCTCTTCATGAATACAAAGGCCCCTCAGCTCCAAAATTAGGAAGTATGAAAGACTTTAATAATTTCATAAATGGAATGGCATTAGAGGAAATCTATACTGTGGGGAATCTTTTTACCTGGTGTAATAATCGATTGAGAAATCCTACCATGCAAAGATTAGATAGGGGGCTTTGTAATGCTGCATGGTCTTCTTCCTTCCCTTCTTCCTCTGTTCAAATCCTAAATAGATCCTCCTCTGATCATAGTCCCATGCTCCTATCCATTGGTAGTGATATTCCTTCAGTTCCTAGACCTTTCAGATTCTTGAACACTTGGTTTAAAAGAAAAGATTTCATGAGTGTAATCAAGAATGATTGGGAACTCCCTATGTCGTATTCTGGAATGTTAGGTTTTTGTCTCAAACTCTCTAGACTAAAAAAAGGTTCTAAAAATCTGGAATAAAGAACATTTTGGTAATGTCCATGATAATGTCATACAGGCTGAAAATGGAGTTTTGTTCCAGGAATAATTATATGATCAGTGTCCTAATGATTCCAACTTGTTAAACCTTAAGGAAGCTAAAGCTAAGTTGGTTAGATCATTAGTTGAGGAGAAAAGTTTCTGGAAGAATAAAGCTAAGATTAAATGGTTGAAGGAAGGGGACAATAATACAAAATTTTTTCACAACTCAGTTAAGGAAAGAAATGGTAGATTACGGATAACAAAAATCAAAAGTACTAATGGTCTATGGTTAGATAATGTCTCTGAAATAGAAACAGAAGCCATCCAGTACTACAAATGCCTATTAACTGATGACAGCTCCCCTGACTCTAACATTTTCAAATCCCATTTTCTTAGCCAGATCCCTAAGTGTATCTCTCAGCAGCAAAATGATATCCTCCTGCTCCCGGTTACAATTGCTGAGCTTAAGCATATAGTATTTGGTCTTAATAAATTCAGTAGCCCGGGTCCGGATGGTTTCACAGCAAAATTTTTCATAAAAGCTTGGGATATTATCTCTAAGGATTTACTGAATGCAGTGCAGGATTTTATGAATGGGAATAATATCCCAAAAGGGTTCAGTAGTACTTGGATTACAGTTATTCCCAAAAAGAAAACACCTTTTTCTTTTGAGGATTACAGGCCAATAAGTCTCTCAAATGTGGTTAACAAGATTTGTTCAAAAATAATTATGGAGAGACTTAAACCTCTTATGGCCAATCTTATTTCTCCACAGCAGACTGCCTTTCTTAAAGGTCGAGATTTATCTGATAATGTAATTTACCTTCAAGAAATGATAAGATTCTTGGACAGGAAACAAAGACATCCGAATTGCATTATTAAGTTGGATCTTAAAAAGGCCTTTGATAGGGTTAAGTGGTCTTTTTTATATAGTGTTCTCCTTAAATTTGGATTTCACCCAAAATTTCTTTTCCCTATCATGAATAATTTGTCTCAAGCTTGGTTTTCTGTCTTGATAAATGGTAGCTCAGTAGGTTTTTTTCAATCTACCAGGGGTATTAAACAGGGGGATCCCCTTTCCCCCTTCCTTTTCAATATCTTTTCAGAGGCTTTCACCAGGAGTTTAGCATTTATATTTCATACAGGTAAACTGGCCTACTATGATCTCCCAGGTAACTCCATCCCAATCTCACATCTATCTTATGCGGATGATACTGTGGTGTTTATAAAGGCTGAAAATAAAACCTTGATCAGATTGAAAGCATTTTTGTCTATCTTTGAAGAAGTCACTGGTCAGCATATCAATTATGGTAAAAGTGATATATTCATTGGGAGGCATGCATCAGTTCATAAAGTTCATACCATTAAAAGGATCCTGAGAATGAAAATTGGTTCCATGCCTTTTACATATTTGGGGGTTCCTATCTTTACAGGCCCAGCTCATAAACTTCACTTCCTGCCTATCATTGAGCAAATTGATAGCATAATCAGTAATTGGAAAAACAAATGGTTATCCATGGGAGGGAAAATGACTCTCATAAAATCTTGCATCTTTTCAGTCCCACAGCATATATGGTCTGTGCTCAAACCTACCAAAAAGATAATTTCCATAATTGAAAAGAGGATGAGCAGGTTTTTCTGGGGCTTCACTGATCAGAAGTCAAATAGAGTTTGGAGAAATTGGGAATCTCTTTGCTTTCCAATTGAACAAAATGGTTTAGGCTTTAGATCTATAAGTGCTATTATTGATACATGTTCTGTTAAGCTATGGTGGAAATATCAAAATTCTCAGGCTCCCTGGACACACTTGATTGCATCCCTTCCCCCTTCATATAAATCTTCTCCAAATTGGAAAAGGATTTGTAGTTTTAATGCATGGGCGGAGTCCAACTCTAGGGTGATTATGGGGATGGGATCCTGTAATTTTTGGACCTCCAATTGGCTTGGTGTCAAGCCTATAATTGATTTCTGTTCTCCTGATCAGGTGGATATTGCGGAGGACTGCTCGGTGGCTGAGTTCATTGTAAACAAAGATAATATGATTAGGAAATTTTTCAGGATACTTCCAAGTGATATTATTTCCCTTTTGCAGGTTTCAAAACTACATCCTCACAGGAGAGACAGACTTATATGGAAACCTGGTCCCAGGGGAGATTTTACTTTTAAATCTACATACTCCTTACTGTGTCCACAATCAGGTAGCATTGCTTCCACAAAACTATTTTGGAATGACAGAATTGAAAAGAAAGTGTCAGTCTTTATGTGGAAATTGATCAATTCCTATTTGCCTTTTGATAATGTGTTACAGAGACTGACTTTTTGCTTGCCTTCTAAATGTATTCTGTGCTGTAACCATGTAGATTCTCTCGATCATTTTTTTAACTCCTGCTCTTTCACAACTCCTATCTGGAAGAACATTCATTCCTTTATGGGTATTACTGATAAGCCATTCCTTTCAATTTGGGAAAGGGTCTCTTACTACCTAACCTATCCTGGTTTAAGCTCTTTGCACTCTACTTTAATTAGGAATACTGCTCTAATCACATTCTGGTGTTTATGGAAAATGAGAAACAAATGTATATATGACTCTGTTATCCCTAGCAGAGTTACAGTACTAAGGCAAATTAGGGACCATATATTTTACTCTTTCAGCTCTAAACCTGCCTACATCTCCTCTACATTTGACTATGGCATTGCAAACCACTCCTTCCTGCCCCTAATTAAGACTGCTCCTAAACCTAAGATCTTCAAAATTGCATGGAAAAGACCAAATGAGGGATATAAATTGAATGTAGATGCTGCTTGGAATTCATATGATGAGAAGTGTGGCTTAGGTTTGATTATTAGGGACCCCAATGGTAATTTCATCTCAGCTCAATCCGAATTTACTCAGGCTTTCTCTCCCTTAGAGGCTGAGCTTAAGGCAATCCTCTTGGCAGTGCAATTATGTGTAGGATTTCGGCCACCTATTACCATAGAATCTGATTGTCTAAGTGCTATTACTTATGTTCATGATCCTTACAAAGCGAATTGGAAATTGTTTGAACTAGCTGATGAGATCAATCAGATTTTGGGAGATATCACTATCTGCCATATACATAGACAGGCTAATTTGGTAGCGGATGCGTTGGCTAAGGACTGTTTAAATGTTCAGACTACTACTTCTTACAGTAGTTCACATATGCTTCCCCCTATTTGTTTGGGTCTTATTAAGTTGGATTTGATTGGCACTCCTTCTATTAGAATTTCACACTGAATGGATGCTACTGAGTTGTTTGCTGGTTTCACCCTTTTGCAGGGACGACACATAACAATTGTAATCATCCAGCACGGACTAGCTCAGCTAAAGCAATAATGGGCTCGCTCTTCGGGCAATGGGGAGGTGATACTATGCGGGGTCATTGGAAGAATACGCAAGGAGGAACTATGCGAACAATGAGTCGGAGTACAGCACTGTGATAAACTCCCTGAGTGCCCAATAGAGAACTCCGACCAGGTAGTCCGAGTACAACACACCGGGACATGGCTACATCAAAGATCAGCTAGGCTACATCAGAGTGGTCTGCAATACAACACACCGGACCATGCTACTGATTCAGGTTTCACGCAGCTCCCATATACAAGATCAGCTTGGTTTCATTACAACTTCTGATGATTACTTGGAGCCCTCTTGTGTACATATCATAGTCGACGAAGAACTGCATTCTTGGAAATAGTTAGGATCATCTCTTTTAGTAGAGGATACGCTCATTATATATGTGGAGATGATTGAACTGCCTTGTGCTTCTTTTGACTCACTAATAAGTTTGATCATCTTTCACATATTTTAATGAGCTTTTGGAATCCTCTAACGTTTTAGCTTGGTTGTATCTCATCCTTTTTGGAAGCAACAAGCGTTGCTTCATGAGCCTAGCGCTCAATATTGTATATCTTTTGACTTAGCTACGGCTACTCTTCAGTATCTTTTAATTCTGTTTATTTTATGGCTTGGGAAGGCCTAATACATATTTGAGTCCGTCTCTTGAAAGACGGTCTTTCCATAAGTTATGGAAAGACCAAGGTTTAAAGTGTAAATTAGAAGAAATTAAGATAAAATTTTTGGGTTGCATGAACCGGGTTATAAATTTTATAACTACTACATGTTTCATACTAAAACTTTAATATTGCAACTAAGACCTTTTACCTTTTATTATTCTAATCAAACCCCGTCTTTCCATAAGACTATGGAAAGACCGTCTTTCCCAAGACTTTGCCTACATATTTCCCCCGTCTCCGGATGGTTTATTAAAAAAAAAAAAAGGAGTAAAACTTTGAAACTTTAATAATTTGTTTAGAAATACACAAACTGTAAGGTTTGAGCTTAAACTAATGAATATGAAATACAGTACTCCATTTAATTCAACAATTCATCTTGATCAGATGAACCTTGAAATTGTATACGATGGAATCCCGAATCTCCAACACACGGTTTTTTTGTTGACAAAATATAAACAAGGTTTGTGCAATTGGCACTCTAGTCTGAGATGCGTTTATTATTTCTGTTCCCATTTGCCTTCCGGTGGCGTACCAGACAAACTACAAGTAGGCGTGGGTGCGGTGCTGGGACGGCTAGGGGTTTACATGCACATGACTTAAGTAAGTCCGCCCAAATAAAAATTTCTTAATTACTTTTTAAAGATTTTTATTGATCATGTTTGATAGTTGGTATTTCTAGTTATATATAATAATTTCACATAATAATTGATATTTAGGAAACAAATGTTACGATAAATCTAATAATATTTTATATAACATTTTTATTGTATATATATTGGTTGAAATGTAAGGCTAAGTTTATAAAATTTGAATTAAAAAAAAATAATTAATCAAGTTTAGTGGGACAGAGAGTATGTATTTCAAGAAATTAAATAATCCTCAGGTGTATATAGTCCAAAATCATTTTCATATAGTGAAAAAATGGAAACTCACTACAAAACCATTACTTAAATATAATGAAAAAAATGGACATTCACTACAAAGTCATTTTTAGAAAGACGAGTCATTTTTATAAAGACGATATTTTTATAAATCATGTATGAATTTAATTGCAATTTAAGAAAAAAAATAGACTAAAATTCGCATGTCATTAGCCAGGTCGGAACCAAGTTATAAGTCCACCCGATAATACTCCACACGCATCTTCTATAGACCTAAAAGTTCTAGAGGTGTTCAAATTGTTTGACCTGACCTGAATCGATCTATTTTGACTCAGTCTATTGGGGTCGGGTTGGGTATGTCCCATATGAGTCAAGCGAGTTGGGTTAAAATGGATCGGGTCAAAGTGGTTCAAGTCGGATTTTGACCTAAATCGACCCATTTTGACCCATTTGCAATTTCGCCCAATTTTCTTTACAAATGATTAATAAAAAAGAATTAGTTTAATACAACATATACACCATTAATTTACTTCATAAACAAGCTTAACATTTAACTTTAACTATTTATTTTATTTAAAAAATTATAAAAATTTACTATTTTCACTAGTAGAGACCCAACCCATTAAAGGCGGGGATAGAAGGGAGGTTTTGCAAAGAAGATGCTGAACCGCCTTATTTTGAAGGTTCCGAACTCGGAACCTTTGATCCCCCTAGCAAAAAAGATTCAAAGGCGGTTTTGTTATAATCGCCTTTAATCATGGCTAATGAAAGGTGGTTAACCGTAAAAACGACTTTAATCAACCCTAATTAAAGGCGGTTGTGCCTAACCGCCTATGATTAGGGTATGTTCCGAGTTCGGAAATAGGGAACGATTGGCTTCCGAGTCCGGAACATCCTTATGTACCAATAGTGAAGATACCATAGCTCTTCCGAGTTCGTAACGTCTAGTCTGATCCACCTTTCGAACTCAGAACATTTTTTTCCAATTTAATATTATTTTTAATGTGGGTTCCGAACTCGGAATCCACTCTGTATAATAAAAAAATGAGCCCATTTCTTCAATTTAGCACAAACAATCAAATTTCAAAGGTTTTCTCCCCATCCTTGTCCATTGAAGATGATTGGATCCATTGGATAAGGTTAGTTGTATAAAATCCTATCTTACATAATTATTACTGCTTTCACACACACACATATAAATCAAATCTTCAATTAGGGTTTGTAGTTAGGTTAACTATTTTTTGGGGGCTCTGATTATTGTTGTGATCACACTAATGGGTTGCATTTTAATTAACTTATAGTATAATGGAAAGGGATGAACTCTATTACTATCTATCCAATCTGCAGTAGAACAGGCTCCAAGACCTTTTAGATATCAGGAAATGTGGACAAACAGACATGATTTTAGAGAATTAGTGGAATCAAATTGGAAATTAATATCCCCCCTAACTGGGATGCATAGGTTTGTTCAAAAACTAAAGAGACTTAAGATTGTAATTACGGATTGGAACAAAAACATATTTGGCAATGTAAACAATAATCTCTTACAATCTGAATCAAAAGTCAATGAATTGGAAATCCTGTTTTAGCAGTCCCAAGATGAATCAGTTTTAATGGAACTCATGAAATCAAAAGCTACGCTTCTTAGAGTTCAGAGGGAACACAATATTTTCCTGAAGCAAAAGGCTAGGCTAAACTGGTTAAAATAGAGAGATGCAAACACTAACTACTTTCATCACACCATTAAGGAAAAGAAAGCCAGATCCAGAATAGGTAAAATTAAAGATGGAAAAGGAATTTGGATAACTGATCCAAACCTGATTAAAGAAGAGGGGGTTCGATTTTATCAGGAATTACTTAACGAGGATGTGTCACAAAAAAAGGGAACTTATTTTAATCATTTTCTGCAAGAAATTCCTAGAGTTTTATCTGATCAACAGAACATCCACTTGCTTAATCCTTTTAACATTCAGGAACTGAAGTATGCAGTTTTTGACCTTAATAAAACAAGTGCACCGGGCTCAGATGGTTTCTCAGGTGACTTTTACACCTCATTCTGGGAAACCATTAAGGAAGATCTATTAGAAGCTGCAAATGATTTTTTAAAAAATGGTAGCATCCCTAAAGCCATTTCTAGCACCTGGCTCACTTTAATTCCAAAAAAATCTATCCCGAATACATTTGCAGATTTTAGACCAATTAGCTTATCAAACTTCGTTAATAAAGTTTTCTCAAAATTGTTAATGGAGAGGATCAAACCACTAATGCATTTACTGATTTCGCCTGAACAAAGTGCATTCATCAAAGGAAGGGACATTTCAGATAATGTGATACTAATGCAAGAAATGACCAGATTATTGTCTAGGAAATCTAAGATTCCTAATCTCATTGTTAAACTTGATATGCAAAAGGCTTTTGATAGGGTTTCTTGGTCATTCCTAAACTCTATTCTCCTACGGTTTGGTTTTCATGGTAAATTTGTTAGACTCATTATGCATAACATTGCTTCAGCTAATTTTTCTGTTCTAATTAATGGGGTAATATCTGGCTTCTTTTCTTCCACTAGGGGGATCAAGCAAGGTGACCCTCTCTCCCTTTTTCTGTATAATATACTATCAGAGGCTTTTTCTAGAGGTCTAAAGAAAATGTTTACTACAGGATATTTAAGATATTTTAGCCTCCCCAATGCTTGCTCACCCCTTACTCATCTCATGTACGCTGATGACACTGCTGTTTTTCTGAATACTGAGACCAAAAATTTAAGGCGGTTTAAACATTTTCTGATTGCTTATGAGGAAACCTCAGGTCAAAAGGTAAACTTTGCAAAATCAGAATTTTTTGTCTCTCATAATACACCTCCACATCACATCCAGTCTGTTAGGAGATTACTGGGGATAGTGAAAGGTTCTTTTCCCTTCAAATACCTTGGTGTTCCTATTTTCACAGGTCGTAATTTAAAGAAGCATTATTTACCTGTCATAGAAAGAATGGAGAAATTGATAAATAATTGGAAGAACAGATGGTTGAGTTCAGCTGGTAAAATCATTTTGATTAATCACTGCTTTCTGTCAATTCCAATCCATATTTTTGGAGTTTTAAAACCCCCAGGGATAGTTTTAAAAACAATGGAAAAAATGGCTTCGGACCTATTCTGGGGAAAAAGTGATTATTCTGAGAGGAAAAGGTGGAGGTCTTGGAAAAAAATGAGTTTACCTGTGGATGAAAATGGTATAGGTTTTAGGGACCTAAATGCTGTAGTAGATGCTTTCTCATGTAAATTATGGTGGAAGCTCCAAACTAACAACACCCAATGGTCAACTCTTTTATGGTCACTACCCGTCTCTTATAAAAAATCACACACTTGGGGTAGAATCACCAGAATAACAGCTATGGCAAACAGTTTATATCTAGAGTTATTTTTGGTAATGGGGATTGTTCATTTTGGAATGCAAATTGGACAGGCAACGGTGCTCTTTATTATAAATGGCCAGAGAATATTGATATTCCTTTTGTGAATATCTCTCTCAGGGATTTCATTAGCAACAAAACTGCTCTCTTACCAAATCTGGAGCCACATTTGGCTACCAATATCATTCTTATTTTGCAGGAAGTGCAGTTGGAGTACACTCATGATGACAAGCTATTTTGGACTCCCACAATTGATGGGAACTTCTCAGTAAGCTCGGCCTATAATATTCTCAGACAAAAAGGACCTGAGATTCAACATTTTAAAAAGGTTTGGTCCCCTTTCATACCTAGAAAGATGTCTGTGCTTCTTTAGAGGGCCCTAAACAGTATACTTCCTTTTGATAACATTTTAAGTAGGATGGGTTTTTCTTTTGCTTCGATTTTCCCTCTATGCATGAACAGTTTAGATAATTTGGACCACTCCTTCAATTCTTGCACCTCTTCATGTGCTGTCTGGCAAAGTGTGCATTCCTTTTTACGGTTACAACAAAAAGGATTTAGGGACTTAAAACGTAGGGTGCAATTTTACTTATCATATAGGGCTGAATCTAAAATTCATGCCAACTTGATCACCGCCGCTCTACTGGTGACAATTTGGACCCTCTGGACCCATAGGAACAAAGTCATTTTTAACAATAGACCATTCTCACATGATTGTGTTTACGAAATTAAAGATACGATCTATCAAATATTCACAGCTCATAACTTGATAGGTAATAGAGATAGGCATAAGCAATGGATTCAGGATAAAATTATTCCACATATCTTACAGAAGAAGAAAAAAGTTATTACTTCGGTATATTGGAAAAAACCACTAAACGGCTACAAAATCAACACTGATGCATCATGGATCTCTAGTGGTCTTTCCTCAGCTACTGTTATAGTGAGGGATTGGAATGGAAATGTGGTTAAAATGAGAGTCAAAATTTTCCAAAGTCCATCCCCCTTGTATGCCGAATTGTTTGCTATACAATGTGGATATGCCATCTGTTCAGAACTAGCTTTAGAAAACTGTGTAATTGAATCTGATTGCTTAAATGCTGTTAGGGGTATTCAGAACCCTTGCTCATACCCTTGGAGAGTTTTCTCCATTTGCAGTGCACTTCATTTAGAACAGTGCTCAACCCCGATTCAGCATATACCTAGAGAAGCTAATTTGGCTACTGATATCTTGGCAAAATTTGCTAAGGAAAACCTCCTACAGGGTGATTTAAATTACAGTTCAATTCCACTCTTCCTTAGGGGATTACTGTCACTTGATTGCATAGGTTATCCAGCGATTCGTATCGGATCCCGTATGGATACCTGTATGACATAGAAATGGTCTATTCATTTAGCTACTAAGAGTATCTATTGCTTTTTTTCTCATTACTTTCGCAGTCTGTCTCTCTGTAATTATTCCAAATACTGCTAGTTTTTTTCTTCTTCTTTTCAGGTCTCACAGATATGTCTCCCTGATGCATGCATAGGGAGCAGGGAGCTACTTTTGGTCAGACTTTCACCCTCTTCTGCTGTTTTTTCAAGAGGAATTTACAGCAATTTGCCCGACTCTCCGGAGGAAACGTCTAACTTCTCAACTGCTAACTGAAGATGCCATTCTGGAATGCAACATCAATCAGGAACAAAAATTTCCTTTCGGCTGGCACAACGTTGACAAATAGGGGTCTCGAATTCTCCATTCTCCGACCTGTTCGCGGTGTACTAGCCAGATGGTTTCTTAGACCGTACAATATGTTTTAGTTAGTCTTTTGTTTCTTTGCATGTCAGAGGTGGAAACACCGCTTTTGGAAGCAAATGCTGTCTTGCTTCAGGAGCTTATTTTAGCTCCGGGATCATCATAGGGATGATCTTTTTGTAAATTGTAATGTACCAAGACTTTTAGCGCCTAATTTGGCTCACTTACTTTGGCTCGGGGAGCCTAATATATTCCCCCCATCCTCGGATGGTCTTTAATTTTAAGAAAAAGAAAGAAAGGGATGAACTCATTGGTAATGATCTTAGAAAATCACCTGATTACATGTCATTGATTGAAACATTTCTTACGCTAGCGTTTGATGATGCCTCTAAAAATGGTGTTGTTCGAGCATGATGCCTGAGTAAAGATTTTAGAAATGATGTGTATTTAGCGAGAAAGAAGTTGCGGGGACATTTAATAATGAGGGGGTTTCAAACTTCGTACACTCGTTGGGTATGTCATGAGGAAGTTGAGGAATTGGCATGGAGGATTGATTTGAGTGACACGAATGTGGAAGATGAATTAGACGAAAATGTGGCATTTGAAGAAATGGTTGAGGATATTGCAAGAGAGATCCATGGTAAACCCGAGGCATTACAAGCTTTAATTAATGACAAAGATATGACATTGTATAAACATTTGGTACTTACTGCGACTCTGAGGATAATGAATTTGAAGGCTAAATTTGGGTGGACAGATAAGTCGATGACAAAAACTCTAGAATTGCTTAGGGAATTTCTCCCAGAAGGTAACATGATGCCGGATAGGTTGTACGCCACGAAAAAATTTCTTTACCCAATGGGATTGGAATTGGAAAAAAATGCTTGCCCTAATGATTGTATGTTGTACTGGGGAAAAGAAGATGAAAATCTAGAAACATGTTAGGTATGTGGTGAGTCTCGGTACAAATTAATGGGGGGGGGGGCTATTGCGGTGGCTGCGGAAGTGGTAACTAAAATAAAGAAAACAACTTCGGCAAAAGTGATGTGGTATCTCCCAATCGTTCCCAAATACTAGAAATTGTTTGCATGTAAGGAAGATGAAAAATTGTTGCGATGGGCATGCAGAGAGGGATCGATTGGTGAATGATGTGATTAGACATACATAAAATGGTGAGCAATGGAAAAAAATCAATGCTCTTTACCCCGAGTTTGGAAAATAATCCCGGCATTGAGGTTGGGCCTATGCACTGATGGAATGAATCCATTTGGTAATATGAGTAGTACACATAGTTCTTGGCATGCTATGTTGGTTATCTACAATCTTCCGTCATGGTTGGCGATGAAACGTAAGTGCTTTTTGTTATCTGTGATGATTTCCGGTCCTACGCAACCGGGTAATGACAAAGATGTATATCTTTCTTCTCTTGTTGAATATGTTTTGATGTTATTTGAGAAGGGTGTGTGGACATATGACATGAGTGTTGAAGATTATTTTACATTGAAAGCGATGTTATTTTGTACTATCATTGATTTTCCCGCCTATGATAATTTGTCCGGTTACTAGTGACATGCCACTTTGCATGGCCCGTGTGTGAGAAGGAAACTTATCACCATCAATTGAATCATGGTTATGAAACTGTATACTAAGGTCATCGTAGGTTTCTTCCAGCGGATCATCTATGGCATTTGGCAAAAAAAAAGGTTCAATGGGGAAGTAGAGGCTAGATAAGATCCAGTTGTACGAACATGCACGCATATATTTGAAACTGTGAAGAATTTTCCCAATGACTTTGGGAAGAAGAAACGTAAAGTCCCCGTTGATCGGAGTTGGAAAAATGCTCCATCTTCTTTAGATTGCCTTACTGGAAACATTTGGATTTTAGACATTTTCTAGATGTTATGCATATTGAGAAGAATGTCTGTGATTCTTTGGTCGAGACCTTGTTGAATACCTTGGTGAAAACAAAGGACGAACTTAAGACTAGGTTAGATTTGGTCAAGCTGGGACTAAGAAGAACCTAGGCCCTGTGAATTCTGGTGAAAATTGTGTCTTGCCCACCTGCTTGCTATTCTATGTCTAAAATGGAGAAAAAAAAATCTTCCTGTGAGACCCTGAAAGGTGTTAAGATCCTGGCCGCCTATTCTTCTAACATCAGTACTTGTCTGTCACTTGAGGAGTTGAACCTGGTAGGGTTGAAGTCTCATGAGTGTTACAATCTAATGCAGGAATTAAATGTCACTGTGATTTGATCATCATTGCCATCCCATGTAAGAATATGCATTACGAAGCTTTGTCTGTTTTTCAAGTCCATTTGTAGCAAAAACATTAGTGTGTCAAAGTTGGACCATTTGTAGTCAATGATTATTGAAGTTTTGTGCTGGATGGAAATTTATTTTTCCACCATCATTCTTTGACATTATGGCCCACTTATGCGTTCATCTAGTATAGAAGATAAAGCTTTGTGGCCCTATATTTCTTAGGCGGATGTATCCATTTCAAAGGTACATGAAAATATTCAAACATTTAGTGATCATGATGAAGGAATTTGGGTTGATGTTCGTGGACAGGTTACTCGTAAAAAGAGGATGTCCAAGAAGGTTCCGAAGAAAAGAAAACATAAGAAGTAGCATCCTAAACATTCTTGATTGTAGTTTTTTTTAAAATTAAATGTATTCCTAAACATTTGAAGCCCTTAGAAGAAGTCGCTGGAATATAGCATGGTAATCAAATAATAAATCCTTAGTTCAAACTATTCTAAGAGTATTAAAGACAACCATAAATCATCATCCAAAGTAAAACTTAGAAAATAACATGTCTCAATTCCAAACATGTAGAAAAATGGGAAATAAGAGCAACAAATGAAGCAAAATCCACAAATTTTGTGACTCCAAGTCATCCTCTAGATTGCCCGTGGATGGGGATCGATCAAGATGAGGTTTGTGTGTTGCCGCGAGATGGCGTTCGTAGGCTCTATTTTTTTTCCATCTACTGAATTCTCCCCTTCATCGCGGCAAACTCCTTGCAAACCCATTTATAGAAATCTCTTATACCTTTGAGATAGGCCTTCTCGGATTCTACAAAAGTTAAACATACAGATATTAATATGCTTCGAGACAATGTACATAAGTCAAATATTAAAAGACAATTTGGCACACCTTGTTCAACTCTTGGTCTCTTGCTCGAATCCCCTCCTTGCTTGGACTTATCGCACCATTTACCATTAACCAAGATCCACCCCCTATTTCGAAGTAATTTTTGTCAAAAACTTTGGTGGTTTCTCTTCAGCGGCAACTTGCAACCCTTAAACCTTCTTCAATATGGTGGTGATCAAACTCCCGTATGGAAGCCTTTTCACCACCCTTGTCGAAGTTGCAATATGGAGCGTGTGTTCAAAGATCACTGCCATGTGATTGATCTTCTTACCCTCTATTATCAAATAGAACATCATTAAGAAAGCATAGTTGGGCTCGGTGACGTGTTAAGAGGATGGAACCAAACATCTTGCAATAATTTCAAAAATGATACGATCGTCATTTGACAATAGAGTAAGACAAATGGTATCGGGCTTCCCCAAATCCACCGCATCCCATTTGAAATACCTAAAAATTAGTTGTACAGGGCATACGTAAGGAGGATCAACATATTCAGGCCATTTTCCCTATGATAACAATCATCCAACGGAACCTCGATGTCTTCCGGGTAAATGCTCTCGGGGTTCCTATACGGGCACTCTAGGGTTTCATTCAAAATCCATTTATCAAGAGGAATATCAATTCCCTTTTCCCTAGTGGCATAAGCCTCATTTGGGAGCTCATGAAGATTACTATAGAATTGACAAACAAGTTCAAAATGGGAGATTTCGATGTAAGCAAGTAATTTCTCAACATATTGATCCCTAAATTTTTCTAAGGGATCCGTTAAACCAAGTGTCATAACCTCATTGAAGTCAATGGGATCAATCAATTTCCCTCTGGAACGTAATAGTTCATACCTCTTTTGTGCACCATATGAATTGAATTTCACATTGGCATACCCGGGAATGTTGTCAATCGATCTAGTGTGAGCGATGCATGTGAACCTCCGCTTTCCATTAGACTATCAAAGTAACCTTAGGTTTTGAGTGGTTGAAGGAGATTTCGTCTCCGAGGTTGGAAATGGGTGAGCTTTTTTTGCAAATCAACAAAATGAGGGTTTTGAGTCGATTTGGGTTTTTTTCCTTAAATACAGGGGAGGTTCCAAGTCCAAAACTTGATCAGCCCCTTATAACAAAGGGAAGAATTACATTTTCCAAGTTCAGAAATGGTAATTCAGCCCTTTGTCCAAAGGGGACGAACAGGTTCCGGACTCGGTACCAAATTATTACTCCAGAAAAATGCCATTTTCCAACTAGATTCGGGATGGATATCTCGGACAAACTCGGAACCGACATTCCAAACTCGGAACAAAATTTGCTCCAATATCAAATTAGAGCCGATCACCTTCCCAACTCATAATCCCTGGTTGACAATTTTTTGAAAAGGCAAGATTAGTTTCCGAACTCGGAACTGATTCATACCCAATGGCAATTTCAAGATTCAATAAATTTTTCTATTTTTATACCTTAAGTTTACCAACATAATTAGCTAAAATATATACTAAAATATTCCAACACATTACTGAATTCTAGAATGTTAAGAAATGTAATATTAAATATAATCCCACACAAACCGTACTTAAATCCAACACATGAAAAATAAGATTCTAATATTAATGTTTTTTAAGCTCCTTCTTCCTAACCAACTAGAACATCTTATCCACATCTTAATAGAGGTTCTCTTCCTCTTGGTTTGGATCTTCCTCTGCCTCTTCCTTGCTCTCCGAAAAAACTAGCTCGTAATTTGGTGACGCTTCATTCTCACTTAGCACAAGAGTGATACCCTGAGATTCCAAGAAACGTTGTTGTTGCCTTCCGCTCTAGCCAACATCTTGTGAGTTTTCCCCATATCTCGATAAATGCAATTCAAGTACCGGGCAATTTGGCTCTTCCAACTACTTTGCGAACCTATTAACACAAGGAAATTACAAACACATTGTTAAAAAAATCAAAACATATAATTTTTTAGACATAATATAAATTGAATCTGTAATATTATAAATTAAAAACTTAGAAGAAGATGAACCCTCGGCTATATCAACATCCTCATCCCTAGCACTTTTTTTTACATTTTTCGCGGCCTGGCCCAGTATCACGCATTGTGCCCATCTACTGTAAAATCCAAGATGCAAGTTCTTATGTTGGAACCACACCTTATCATAATACTCCAGTCTTTGAGGATGATTTTGGGTTACACCTCCGGCTTTCTTAATCATGGCCGTAATCAATCCACCGTAGGGTAGATGCTTCTTCTTCGCATTCGCCGCCTTTAGCATGCTCATGAGTATGGTGTACCCAGGGTTTATCCTCACACCCTCCATCATGTAGTAGAATAGCATCAAATTACCAATTTTTGGCTCACATGTGTGCCCATCCGTGTGTAACACATTCAAGCAAATCCACTCATAAATTAGGGGTTGCTTAACCGTGAGAACCCCAATGCCATAACTATCAGCTGGCCCAGCATATCTCCCCTTCGCCCAAAATATTTTCTAGCCATTTCTAAAGGGTTTAACGGGGTGTACTCAGTGACGGATGGCAAAAATTGTTGGTGGTATATATCTAGGGGGCCATAGGGAACGGTTTCGGCTATCAAATTCTCGGGTGAGGTATAGCTTTATTCTAGGGCTCTATTGATTGTATACTTGTTAACCGTTATGATTTTCCCATTCAACTTAGTACAATCCCTATCGCTAAAGCTTTGACCTAAATTTGCTTAAAATTGAACAACGTTATCATGGTACACACGATATTTTAAGCACATCAAATTTTCAAGGTGTTGAACCTTGAATCTATCTAGCAAATAGCGTAAACTTAATTCCTCAATAACGATGCCCTAATAACCTTGGAATTAATGACTTTATACTTTAGAAATTCCATATACCTCTCCTCCGCCTTCGCGGAGAAAATTGTTCCAATGCCCCAATTTGTTAAATGAGTTGATGGCTACGGTCACTAGCCGCCCTGGTGCCTTTCTTTGCTGGCCTCTTGCTTGACATTGTTACGGGTCAGACGAATTGATGTTGATTGTAGGGGTTAGGGTTTGAGGAGAACTCAATATGGGGTCCTTTTGTTTGAAATCGATTGAACTCTATTTTGGGGATTTTTTTTACTAACTCAGGTTCCGAGTTCGGAACCTGTTCCAAGGGTTTTGACAAAGGGAGGAATGGCTTCCGAGTTCGAAAGCTCAGTCAGACGGGAAAAAAATTAGCATTAAAGGCAGTTTTTCAAAAGGGTATTAAATACCCTTAAGAAACCCACCATGTTCCCTCATTTCCCACACAACAAAACCTCTCCATCATTCTACTACATTTCTTCCATCCTTTAATCTCTATTTCTCTCCATATTCAAATCAAAGGTATGAGTTCTAAGATTGATACACCCACTTTCCTCTTCATTTTTGTAAATTGTTACTTCATTTTCTTCTTTTTTTTATCGGGTATGAGCTTATATGCTACACTACATGTAGGTGGGCACTCTTTGATTGAGATGAAGCTCTCATTTGTTTGATGTAAAGGTAGGTGCTTCTAAACCCTAGATTTCTTTAATTAGAGAGATGTTTTTTTAAATTGTTGGGTTTCTTGAGGGATAGTGTTCATAATGCTAGTTTAATCTTCTATTTAAGGATAGGATTTTAGGTAGCACTAGGAGTTATAACATGTTGTTTTTTATATAGTGGGGTTGTTAGTTGACCTAGGGACAAATTTAGGGTTTAGAATTTTGCTAAATATGCTCGATGGAAGTTAGTTTCATAAAATCTTGAGGAATTTGTTAATGTAGGGGTTAAAAATGTCTAACAAGTGGACTCGTGATGATCTATCACGTTCACGGAATTCCCAACCCTCGCAATTGGGATTTCATGGTGATAACGATGATGTGTCCCGGGAGAGAGGAATAGCCAAAACTCATTGTAGAGCACTACATCGTAGAATAGCTAGGCAAGAGTGGACTACATTGGCTTTCAACAAGTTGGCTAAGTGATTGTCCAAAGAATGACCAAAGTGGTCTAGTTGGTTCACGAAGATAGGAAGAACAAGGGTCAACATCAAGTACGATAGTTGGCATGAGGGGCCAAAGGACTACAAGGAAACCCTATGGATGGAATGCAAGGTACCCTTAATGGCCATAATGTTCTTCACATCTCTTTTGAACATATTTTCTTTCCCCTAGTTTTAACTATCATCGTTCTAAAACTTCTTAGAGACCTTTCAAAATCGATTGTCCGGATATGACATTTCTTAGAAAGAAGGCAACGACCATGATGTGTAAGAGTTGGTAGGAACACAAATATACTTTGTGTAGAGACTACATGTTTTCTTCAGAGAAGGATGATAGGCCGTGGATAACGTACACACATTTAACCGGAGACTTGGGAGATTTACAAGGAAAGGGCGTTGGAGAATATTCTAATGTTAGTAATCAAAATTTTAATTTACAAAGTATTTAGATGAAGGTGTCTTTAGTGTTGACTTGTCTCTAACATAGGGTACACGGAGAGAAAAACAACACTTAGTAGGTTTGAATGTAGTTCCTCATCATTTAAGCCGTGGGGGTTATGGAATGGCGGCAATGCAATTAGAGGAAGAAAATCATGAAAAAGATGTCCAAATTGCAATCGAGGTCGGGATGACCGAAGAAGAGGCAAGGGCAAGTGTAAGACCAATGGATGTGGATGATATTGATCGGTGTGATTTGTTCCTCAAAGGTCGACAAAACAAGGAGGGTATGTATGAGAAGGAAGAGGAAAAAGAAATTGTGGAAAGAGTGGTAAATTTTAACGATCTTTATTTTTTGTTCTCTACCCTATTTCCCTTTTATATCAGCTAATCAATTCCGATAATTTTAATGGTTAGGAAAAGTTAAAGAATGACAAATTGGAGGGAAAATTCATACCCACATTTAAGAAAAACATACTTATTGAGTTTACACAAAAACCCAACCATGCGGGACGTATTAGGGGAGTGGGAGGGTTCATGACCCAAAGAGAGGTTTTTGGGATTACTCGGTACTATAGGGGTGCACAACCATTGCGGATACACACTTTGCAAAGACAAGTCCTTCTGCAAGAGAAATGGATTGAGTAACAAAACATTCTCATTTGGAAGTTGATCCAACACACGAGCCTTGCTATTCCCGAGAACTTAGATGATTTGACGCCCAATTGGACACCGCCATCAATAGCATCACCCCATTTTTCAAGGATTTTGAGGCAAATCAAAAGGCAATCATTCAAACTCCTAATGATGAGGCCAACAACCTCGACAATGCCATCCTTTCAAGTGATAAAAGGTTCACAATAAACTTTTTGTTATTATTCACCCTAATTTTGTTGAAATGGTTGACAAATGTAATTGGTGCGATGTAGGGTTCTCATGTGTATGAATTATACATTGATCAACAAATAGATGGTAGACCACTCCCCATAGCCAATAGGTTTTTGCATGAGTTAATGAGATATCATCACACAGTACCAATTACAGAAGGTTTGTCAAGAGTTTCTCTGGACAAGGTGTTGGTGAAGGGCGCTCCGTTGCCAATTCTAGCCAGCGAGTACAAAAATGTCGGGCTAGCACTAGGAATGTTTATTTTGTGGCCGCGTCAACTTATTTATGCCGATCCTACAAAGGATCGACATTTGAAAGTCACACGTCCAACAACACTTAAAGCGGTCCAAGCTTCACCAAAATAGATCCATAAAACACCCAAAATGGTCCAAACAACACCGGACAAAATTAGACATGAGGTTCCAAGAGGACAAGTCCTGAAAGACTCACCTCACTGGGTATGAGTGCTAAACAATTTGCTTCAACCACATGAATGGAACTCGACTTACTCTTTTTCTGGTAACAATTGCGCATTGGGTGCGAAGCGAGATATCATTGAGCTATGGAGTGATTTCAAAGATTTATGGAAATGTGAGCAAGTTTATTAGATGCTAATGTCCATATACATCTTGTAAGTAACATTTATTTTTATATACATTTATTTCTTGTTCACTATTTATTAATGTCACATTGTTTACAACTAATGTGAATTTTTTTATATTTTCAAGGTACTTGTATTTTATGTACAATCAAAGAAGGCATGGGTCGGATACATGTACCCAGTGATGACTCAAGAAATTGGATGTACAGAGCAAGAGAGAATCGACTACATTTGCAAAAAACTTAGGAGGAAGGATAAGAAATTGGTCATTGCACCCTAACAATCAAAATTACATTTACAAACATAATTTAGGCTATTTTAATAAAATTTTAATTTTTTTATTTGAGATTATTGGCGATTGATTATGATTTTTCTGGAAAAGAAATGAGTGTATTCGATGGACCCATTGATCTTCCAACCGTTGGAAGCATTTGTCAAGATTTTGGAGTTCGCTATGAAGGACACTTGTGAAGTTGATGGAATGAAATTTGAGGTGGTGGAAACCAAGGTATAAATTAATAAATTTCTTTCTTTTTCTAAAATGATTTATTTAGGTATTTCTATACGTTACAAGTTTAATGTGATTTTAACTCAGTACAAGAAACAAGCCCAAACGTGGCAATGCGGCTATTATATAGTGTTGTACGCAGTAGAGTGCATATAAGGTGTAAATGATGATTTGCTTGAAATTGACGGTAGTTGTTCATTCGTTTCTCCTAAATATTAATAGTTTCTCAATGTCCAATTTATATTTGCTAATATCTTTAAACTCTTAGGTTCTTCCGAAGGCGACGAGACCCTATTCAAAAGAAGAAATCAACAACGCAGGGAATTGTTTAACACATCTCATTATCAACTACTCTCACTCTCTTGGAAACCCCAATTTGATATAGTAACACAATTTAGATACATTAGTATATAGTGATAGTACATAATAGAATTGTGTTCATTTCTATTCCTATCGATCGAATATTGCTTAGTTAGAATTTTCTATAGATGTTTGTGACCAAGTACAATATATTCGTGTATTATGTTACAATTATGTCTTTAAATGAGGCCTATTTTGAGTCGGGGATTTGAAGGAAAATATAATTTTCAAATTGTGAGTTGTGTCGGTTTCGAGTTCGTAATGACATTCGACCCTATTATATTAGTGTATCCGAACAAGCTTCCAAACTCCAAAGCAAATTTACAAAAAAAAATGGTGCTCCCTAAAATTTACAGATTGGGACTTGAATGGGGGGTTGATCGTGGAACTACCCAGCTCATAGGGCTGAAAATAGACACAATTGTCTTTCCCCACTCGGAACTATAAAAAGTTCCTAGTTCTTAACCTTTGGCATAGGCCAGAAGAATATGATTCATTTTCAAACTCAGAA
The DNA here is from genome assembly GCA_037428765.1 of Rubia yunnanensis. NCBI lineage: Eukaryota > Viridiplantae > Streptophyta > Magnoliopsida > Gentianales > Rubiaceae > Rubia > Rubia yunnanensis. Next base: position 79,421,028 of record CM075065.1, read on the forward strand.
AATGGTAAATTCAGTTCAACCGAGCATTTAAAGGCAATTTTTGACCGCCTTGAATGAGGGTTTCAAGTTTGGAACAACACCCAGGGCCAAACGAGCCTAGCCTCCTACAGAGTTTGGAACCTATTTAAGGCGGTTCCTCCAACCTTTCAAAGGTGGTTCAGAATAGCCTTTAATTGTAGTTTAAAAGGTGGTTTGCGGGAACCGCCTTTAATTGGCGACGATCAAAGGCGCGACTAGAGAAGAAACTTTGAAAGTGCCTTCTCTGGTCTAATTAAACCACCTTTAATGACCCATCCTTGCACTAGTGTTTTATATGATTTTGGTCAATTTGGATCGCCCATGACCCAATCTGACCCAATCTAACCCAAAACTTTGAGAATTTTGACCCAACCCGACCCATTTAACCCTAAATTTGAGGTCAATTTGGGTTGAGACAGCTGACCCACCCCGAACCATGAATAGCCCTACATAAAATCCAAATTCATTTTCCTAGTTTACTTTGCTTCCAATTCCCTCCTTCTCCGACAACTTCTCAACCACCATCCATGTTGCGACTATTCCTCCTTGGTTCATCATTATTGAAAAATTCCCCTTCGTCATCATCTTTGAGCCCCTCTTCAAGGCCAAACCCTTTCACCAGAGAATAAAGTATAATAACTTAAAGTTAGATACATCCAATTTAATCAAAAGGTTATGAAATTGAAGTGTAAATTCATAAACAAATTATGGGTGTGTTTGACAGAGTTTATAAGTGTTTTTCTTATAAGCTAAACTCCTTTTTAGAGTTTGGTAAAATGATTTAAAAAAAGCTTATTTAAGAAGCAGAATTTTTTTTTGGAAAAAGCTGAAACTGATCTCTCCCTACTTTCAAAATAAGCCAGCTTTACTTACAAGCACAGCCCTGCCAAACACTTCCTATGTCCACATTGGCGCATGGGTTTCAACTCCAGTCATAGATGGCTTCAATCCAGCAACGACAAGGTTGCACTGGCATTGGCAGCAATTGTCAAGGGGAATATGTTGAGAGATATATCTCACATCGGTTTCTTACAAAGATAATAACTAATATATAACGTCTTGGGTCACCTCCACTTAGTAACAATTGGTTTTAAGATGGAAAACCAAAAATATCTTGAAATTTAACATGGTATCAGAGCTTAAGTTGGGTTATTGGGCCAATGTGTGGATCCCCTTTGATTTGGCCTAATATGAGTAGTGGAGTGTTTCCACATTGGCACGTGAGGTGGGCGTGTTGAAAGATATAACTCCAACTTCTTGGTGGCACTCTTCATAATACCCTTGGTTTTGAAAGCCAGTGGTTCTTTCTCCTTGTAGTGCTACTCTCTCAACCAATAGCAAGACTCGGTAGGATGGTTGGAATGACATATCCTACAAAACCTTTCTTGTGGAGTCTCTCTTCTCATCACGAGTACCCTCAAGGTGAGATCTTCCATTTTTTTTTAAAAAAAAGGAATTATAGTGCAAGGATTATCGTTAAAAATTCACCAAGAACTCAAGCAATATCTACTTTGAACAAAAGCAAACAAAAACAAAGAAGAACAAAGAATTTGGGCTGTAGTGCAAAGGTTCTTGGTTCTTGGTTCTTGGAATGAGTACATACCATAAACCAAGAACAAAGGCAATACGTCTCCAAACACAAAACAAACTCAAATAAAATTAAAATAAAAACAACTAGAAAGTATTCACACAAATATGCCCAAACACATAAAAATAAACGCCTCTTCCTCGGCAGCGGCACGAATGTTTGGGAGGTTGTCGTCATACCTCTTAAAGTAATAATTTATAGCCCTAAAGTGCTTCCTAAATACAATTAAGTAGATAGTGAAAAATTGGGGTCTTCCACGAAGAAGAGCGATTTTCCTAAGGGTTCATGCATCTAACGGTGGATATAAGCTAGATATATATATATATATACATATATATATATATAAAAGCACTTAAATAGGGGGGGGTTTTGGTTTGGATTTTCTTAGTTATGAATTGAAAAACAAGACAACTAGCAAATTAAGGTGATTATACTAATCATACAACCAAACTAAGAAAAAGGGATAAAAACACAAATGAAAAAGCCTTGGGTACAATTGATTTCCACTCCAAGCCTCTTTTAGATCATAGAAACAATCATTCATATACTCATCTTGATTACCTATTATGAATGGTACAACTTCCATTTGGAATATAAACTTTGCATTCTTCTTAAGAGTAATTTACAAAAGCGATCAACCACTATTTGTAAACCTCACAAACAATCACTTTAGACAAACAACGCCTAAAGGTGTTTCATCAATGACATCATACACAAAGAACCAATCGATTTGATAACAACTGCAAGTATTCTACCAAACACCGAGCTATTTAACCAAACAAAGCATTCATTAGGTTTAATCTGGAAATATTAACATTCAAGATTATACCTTTTAGTGCTACCTTATGATAAACATGACAACAAACCACATTATCGTATTCATCTAGCAATATTAACATCCTCTATCCAACAAGAAGTTCTAATTCCATGTTCTTGGATTTCATGCCAAAGAGATAAGAAATTGTGCACATCTCTAACCTCCTAACATGTAATCATATAAAAATATCATATTCTCAAACAACCCATCACATAAATGAAGTAATCTACCACATTCATATCACAATAAATGCAAAATAATCAAGATTCATACATGACTTTAAGAGGTTCATACAAGATTCATACATGAAAAACTAGGGTTTTGGAGCTCCCAAGTCGGTAAATCTTCATACATGACTTTACTGTAGTGTCAAAAAACTAACTTGCAGTAAATCTTCTATCGTTGGTCGCAACACATTCTCGTGGGTCACGCCAGAAATCAGTCAAGTTTTGTTTTCCTTACTCCAGGTGAGCTGTTGATCCGTTTTAGGAGTTATTGTAGTCATTTTTATAGTACTAGTGAAGATGAATCCAATGATGCTATCCCGAACACCAATTCTTCTCGGATCATTCTCAGAACTCGTCTTCAAAACTTAGATCATTCTTTACCCTCTACTTTGCTCTTCTTCTTCACTTTATCTTCTACCACTTTGTAAGTGACCTTCCTTAATCTACCATTATTGTGAATGACCTTCTTCAATCTTCTACCATCCATGGGAATGACCTTCGTGATGGTCTCCAAATAAGCTCACAAAACATATATGAATTGGCCAAATCATAAAGGTAGAGCACGTTAGACACCACATGCTTAAAAACTAGGGAAATAAGGGTAAATAACCACACGAGGTGATTGTAAACCCCTATTTTGTAAAACACCTAATAATCTAACTAACTACAAACAAAAAAAGCTAAAAGAGATGTTAATTGTACTAAGAAAACATCAAAATCACATTTTATCAGTGGTAGGTTTCACAACATGACTAAAAGTTTCAAAATAATCAATACCTTCTTTTTGGTGATTGTTGAAAACTACAATTCTGGCTTTGAACCACTCCACAGACCCATCATAATTGTATTTAATTTTATATACCCATTTACATCCAAGTACATGACGATTTTAGTTGTGAGGTACCAACTCCCAAGTATCCTTTTTAATATACTCATCAAGCATAGCATGATGCCAACGAGGATCTTTGGATGGCTGTTTAAAATTAAAGGGTTTTAATTCAACGACATCTGTTTTTAAATCCATTAGGCAACGACGTTGGGAAATACCATAATTAAAACGAGTAACCATAGGATGAGCATTTTGATTAAGTGCTGAACCAAGAGAAACACATGACACATGACTGGAAACTGACTTGGGAGAGGTGACAGGTGGAGATGAGACAGACACTGGACTCAAAGATACATGCTTTAGCGAAGAAGACAATGGAGAGATAGATGGAGGGATGAGCTCTACAACGGAATGAGAAAACACGTCATTCGATGTTGGTCTAACGATGGAACTATCAGCGAGCTAAGTGAAGATGATGAGAAGGGTGGAGTCGGCAGTAGAGCCACAATAGAGACCGGCGTAGCCGCTGTGTGAATGATGTCACCTGGGGATAACCCTGAACTCGACGAGACCATTATAAGAGACCATCAAAAATTTAAGGTAAGAGTAGAGGAAAATGGTAAAGTCGACTTGATAGAGAGAAGACTATGATAGGGAAATTGTTTCTCGTGAAAAATAACATGACGGCTGATATAAACACAACCCGTAATGGGATCAAGACACAAATATACCTTGTAGTTAGAGGTATAACCAATTAAGACACAATGTTTTGACTTAGGCTGTAATTTATTGATTTTAGGGTCCATCAAAAGTGGAAAACATGCACAATCAAAAACCTTAAAAAATCTATTAGATGGTGAACGATGAAATAATTTCTCATAAGGTGAAACACCCCCTAACACTGAGCTCGATAGGCAATTTATGGTAAACAACGCCTGAAATGCAGCATCAACCCAGAACTAAGCAAGCAAATCAGATTGAATAAGCATGGTAAGAGACATTTCAATAATATGCCTATGTTTACGCTCAACAATTATTCCTGGACAAGATTTCTGAAAAATTATTCATGATTTTTGGAAATGTAAAGTAAGAATAGAAATATGGAATTCCTATCCACCATCACTCTGCAAATTTTTAATTTTGCAATTAAAAATATTTTCAACCATGGTTTGAAAGTTAAAAAATTGTGAGTAAAATTTCAATTTTCAACGCAAAAGATAAATCCATGTAAAACGTGAAAAATCATCAACAAAAATAGCATAATAACGAAAACAACGATTTGATAAAACTAGTGATTGCCAAAGATCACTATGAATCAAATACAAATTATATGGAATATGGAACAAAATCTTTTGAACTGTTTCAAAAGGCAATCTATGAACCTTGCCCAATTTGCAACAAATACAATCATCATGAAATTTTGAAGTGCATGATACTTTTACTGGAAACTAAAGACCCTACTCCCCCTGTCCCAATAAAACTTGCTCATTTACTTTTTCAAAGTCAAATTTTGTGAACTTTGACCCTAAATTTTAACTAGTATATATATAATAAAAATATTATGTCAGATTTTGTTAACTTTATCTTAACGTATATTTTCTAAGTATCAATTTTTTATTTAAAATATTTTATGTAGTTAAGAATATTAAAGATCAAACATGATCATTGAAAACATTAAAAACACAAATAAATAAAAATTAATGGGACGGGGGAGTATACCATGACCCTGCCCTAATATGGATCATGGGTAGGGTCAGCCATGTTGCTAGAGTTTCACTTTTTGATTTGAGTATTTGGAAAAATATTCTTCTTTAAAATAACCATAATATGGGTTAGTTGTTGCATTGATTCTCTGAGAGATAGAGAGAGTGATAAAACTCCTACTGAGTTAATGAAATGGGCAAAACATGGAGCTTGATGCTATTTGAAGTGTACTAGATAATATTTGTGTCGATACACAGATATGTAAGTGGAAATAAAAAATATGAATATGATTCATTAGTTTAAATAAACTAATATATATATATATATATACTATAATATATTGAATAAAAAATATTGACTGGCGATCTTAATTGACATATACGTATGTATTTTATGTAAAATTAATTGTTGTATAAAAACAATTTACTTTATGTAAATATATTGATAATAAAATAAAAGATCACTTATTTTAATTAATCGAAACTATTTAATCGAAGTTATAAAAACCATGCCTCCTTTTAAAAGTGGCAAAGTGTAGTAGTAATAAAATTTAATTAGAATAATAAAAGGTAAAAAGTCTAAGTTGCAATATTAAAATTTAATTATGCAACGTGTAGTAGTAATAAAATTTATAACTCAATTCATGCAACCCAAAAATTTTATCTTCATTTCTTCTAATTTATATTTTAAACCTTGGTCTTTCCATGACTTATGGAAAGACTGTCTTTCAAGAGACGGACTCTTTAAAAAGTGCATTAGTTAAGGAAAATTAAAAATAAAAACAAATACAACATTATATAGGGTATATTTGATTGAGAAAGTCTCAGGAAAGACGGCATTTCTATAAGTTTTTGGACAGTCCACAGTGGCTTTTACCTTAAGTGTTGTAATTTTTTTTATAAAATTGAAATATTGTATTTTTGAAGTTTTAACAAGTAATAATATGCATTTGAATGTGAAAATATGAAAGAACTGAAGTACTATGAACCAAAAGTGGTAGAGGGTATGGCAATGGGAGAAATCACAGTGGAGAATGTCCAGGAACGAGCGAAACAGTGAGAGGATACAACTGTTTGCAGGGTACTGGGCAGTAATCCACAGTACAAGGTGATAGAGGGCTACTTTTTTATAATTTGGGGGGAAAATTGAAGAAGGTATGGCCAGATTATATGGAGTTGCAGTTACTGAATATGGGTGAGCAATGGATAGATACTATATTGAAAGTTAAAGGGTGGAACCAGGAAACCTACATGACAACGGTATATGGCTTTAAATACCAATGAGAAAACAAAGCCTATGTGGGACTTTTTGAAAAACTTGGGAGTAAGGAATGATAAACCATGGGTGATTATGGGTGAATTTAATTCCCCATTTGGAGATGGCAGACAGGATTGGTGGGAAATAAGTGGAGAAGAAAGAGGTATGGGATTTTCAGGAAACCATGGAAGCTACTCAGCCGACTGAAAGAAAAACTATTGGTCAACCCTTTACATGGAGTAATAGAAGGTAGTTAGGATACATAGTACAAAGAAAGATTGACAGATGTCTAGTGAATCAGAAATGGATGGATGTCAATAGAAGGGTTTTCTATGAAGTGAAAACATAACTGATTTCTGATCATTTTCCACTAGTACTAAACTGGTAGGAGAGCATAATCAAGTTTAGGAGTTGTTTCAAATACTTCAACATGTGGGAACTGTCTCAACGCTTTACAGAAATTATTAGCAAGGTATGGAGCTATAAGGAAGTAAAAACTTTGCAGGACTTGGCAGAAAGACTGAAAGTTTTGGAGGGGCCACTGTTATATCTAAACAAAAGGAATTCTCAGGCATCGGACTGAAAGTAACTAAGGCCAAGGAGAAGTGGCTGGAAACTGAGAACAGATTAAATGCATACCCGGAGCATTTAGAGAATCACGCAAAGGAGTAGAGAACGAGGAGAGAAGTGGATAGAATGGAGGAAGCAGAATATTGGTTTTTGCAGCAAAAAGCAAAAATCCAGTGGCCGAAGGATGGAGATAGACCTACTAAAATGTTCTATGCTGCAATGAAACAAAGGCATCATAAGAATAATGTGGTCAGTCTTATCATTAAAGGAGAGCTCAGTTCAGATCAGGAGAAAATAAAACAATATCTGCTTAACCATTTTAAGAAGCATCTAGGAGTAAGTGGAGATACAACTAGTATTGACAAAAACTTGATGGAGTTGGGTGGAATTCTTACAATCAAACGGCAAGCAGAAATGATAACCCCAGTGACTGAGGAGGAAATCAGGAAGGCATTATGAGGTATAAATGCTAACAAGAGCTCTGAAGCAGATGGATATACAAGTAAATTCGTCAAAGCCACATGGAACATCACAGGAAGAAGTGTGATAGATGTAGTGAAGAACTTTTTCAAAGGAGAGAAGATTCTAGATGATCTAAACAATGTTGTGGTGACCTTGATCCCCAAAGTGCCAAACCCACAGGTAACCTCTGATTTTAGGCCAATTTCTTACTGCTCAATGATAAATATAGTTATAACTAAAGTGCTATGCAGTAGAATCAGTGATAATCTGCCGTATGTGATTAGTAGAAACTAGAGTGCTTTTGTAAGAGGCAGGCATATAGCACATAATATCCTATTAACTCAGGAATTGGTACATAAGCATAACTCAGAAAGCATGAAAACTTGCTGTGAAGTGAAAGTAGATATCAGTAAGGCCCTTGACTGTGTAAACTGGAAATTTTTGGTGAATTGGCTGAAACTACTAAGGTTTCCTAATCAGATGATAGAATGGGTTGTAAGAAGTAACATGAAGTCTCAGTTCTGTCTCAACTTAAATGGCAGAAGATTAGAAATGTTTGAAGGGAAAAAGGGGAGTGAAGCAGGGTGATCCCCTATCACCTTTACTACATCTATCACTACTATTTTGAGTATGGAATATTTTGAAGGGAAATGTTCTGAGTATGAAATATTTTTCTGGACTCATGACTAAAATGTATAAGGACGGGGAAATAATATCATCAAAGATGTATTAGAGTGGGAGTCCATACACTACTATTTGCAGATAACTTGTTAATATTTTTAGTGGGGATAGCAAGAAATCTATGGAAGGCAGCAAGAGAGGCTTGATTGAGTTTATGAAGGTGATTGGCCTATCAATTAGTGAGTAAAAATCAAGCATCAACTTTTCTAAGATGGATGAAAGGGAGAAGCAAATCCTAGCAGATATTTTGAGGGTCAAAATGGGGGATTTCCCTATGCATTATCTGGGATTACCTTTGTCACAAACAAAATGGAGTAAAAGGGATTGTGAGCAGCCCTTGGATGGGATAAGGAAGAGACTTAGCAGCTGGAACTCAGAGAGGTTATCTTATGCTAGGAAAGTCCAGTTAATCAACACTGTCATTTTAAGCATTCCAGGTTATTGGGCTAGTATCCTAAACATTCCTGAAAGTATTCATGATAGAATTTTGGGCATTTGTAGAAGCTTTCTATGGGGAAGATAGGAAGGAAGCAAGGGTTACACACCAGCTGCTTGGATTTTTAGTCGCCGTGAAAGCGATGCCCACCCAGGAATAAATGATGGGAATCAGCAAGCACCCGATCTCCTGCCACCGCATTGAGCTAGGGATTTCGAACTTCCAAACTCCAACCGCTAGGATGAACGTAACCGCCACATCGACCATGGGTTGAAGAATAACGACCCTTGACTACCCAACACAGAGGTGGAACCCCTGCATACGTCGCCTTAATGTTTACCATAGCTGGTCATGATTGGGAGGCTCTAGCTGCGAAGTGCCGAGAGCGGAGAAATGGAGCCCATGTGGTGGTACTCGTAGCCAGAAAAGGATGAGGTCATGATAAGAGAGCCCATGGCATTCTTGCGGCTGCCACCGCCAACGGGGATGTCACAAACCCATGAGTCCAATAGCAGTGGCACCCCTTGTAGAAATAACGAGGATGGGAGAAGTTAGAAACTTCTGCAGAATTCCTTTTACCAGATAACGTCAGCGACTTAGCGATGTCGGCCGGTGAAAGGTGGTGGCAGGCAGTGGTTGGGTAGAGGAGTTCAAAGAAAAAGGAAGGGGGTACATGGGGGAACAAAATTTTAACTAAGGGTTGAGGGTATTTTTTACATTTTATATTTTATCAACGACTAATTCCTTCAGTCCACGCCTGAATGACCCAAAAATTATAACTGCACAATTCGTCATATGTATATGACATTTATGTTAGAATTGAGCAATCCCTAAATGAAATTCACATAATACAGTCATACATAGATGACATTAATCTCAACATGCAAAAAGTAACAGTTCTGTTTTAAAGTGACGGCGTATGCTTGAGTGATCGATGTCGCAAAGTCCGAGTGACGAGCGACGTCGGACATTCATATATTTGAATAATTTCCTAGACTTGTGCAATGTAGGTCTTTGTTCGATACCATATTGTATAGGCTGATTACATGTGGGTCGCACATTTAAACTTTGTTCAGACAAAAATGTAATTATTGTGCAGAATCAGCTCTAACCTAAACTTGTTTTCTCACTACTTACAAACAAGGCATTATCTTGGAAACACAAACACTATGCACTATATAACATGTAGCACAATCATCATAATTCATGAAAATATTCAATCTTTGTTCAATGAAAAAAAAACATATAGAAGATATGGTAATTGTTCTATATTCAATCTCTCTCAATTTTGCGATTACTGGCTTCCTCGGTTCGCACATATTGTTCTATCATTCTCTGTAGGTCTCTCGGGTTTTCTGGCATGTTTTTGGTTAGCTCTTTGTAAAAATCCCCAGATCGCATACCTCCCATGAACGCGCCTAAAGAGGATTGGAAATATAGATCTCGAACCTGCAAGCTTTCTGTAATGAACCTGTTGTGATATTCTACCAAATTCTTGTCGCTTCGCTAGGCTATATTGTTCAAATATGCAATTGTCTTTGTGAACCTCTGATTCCAGTAGAAATGACCTATGAACAAGTTTGAGAGTTGTGCCCATGATGTGATGCTTCCATTTGGTAAGTCCCCGTACCATGTGATTGTCGCTCCTGATAAGAATATGGGGAACCCTTTGCAGACCAGCTTAACTTTGGCATTGCAGAATCTCATGTTGTTTCGATATGAATGCAAAAATTCTTTTGGGTTGGTTGTCCCATCATAAATTTTGACATGAAATGGCAACTTGATGTCTTTAGGCATCTTGAAGTTGTGAAGATGTAGTGCAAGCGACGATTTATCTGCTTCATCTTCCACGACTATGTCTCTCAATTCCTCCCCGTATTTAAGGTCATCATTATTTAGAGCAGTTTTATGACTTACCTTTGGGAGTGTAGACTTGAGAGTTTCTAGGAACTAGTTATACAACTGTTCCTTGTTCATTTCTACAAAAGAATGTGAACGCTCTTTTTTCTTTTGCCATGTTTGTATTGAGAGACTCTGCTTCTTCTTCCTCCTCTGTGTTATGATTGATGTGTTGTTACTCATTGTTTAATGTGAATTCTTAACCCTTGTGATGATGCATACTTCCATCTTTCCCCACTAGTTACTCCTGTGTGTGATGATTATGACTCCTTTCACTTCTAGTAAACACCATTATTAACTCCGCTAGGAATGACCGATTGAAAAGAAATTTTTGTCCCACATACGGCGCCAATGTTGTGGTATTCCCTCGCTCGACTAGCAGACTGTAATCACCAGAATATATCTACAAAAGGAGTCCCAGAATGGGTTTCAGGAAAGCACTCTGATGCTCAAGTCAGTATTACACTTTTCCAATTTACTTGCTATAATCCAACTTCCCTTACCTTTTTCCATCTCCTTTTTTTTCCATGAAAGCACCCGAGGGTGAGGGTTAATATATTGGTACCCCAAGCCAAGATGAGCGAACCAAAATGATGAAGTAAGTTTTTACAAATGGCACCAGCATTGCCTCCAAAAGATCAGTTACTACTATCTATGAGACTATGTATGTGCAGAAAGTAGAGGAGGTAGTTGCAATTCCATAGTAACGAAACTCCACATCAAGTGTTATTTCATTACTTTGTCCAAGCAACTACCCGTCGGTGAGATCCATGAGTCAAAACTGTCAAAAGAAATGTGCTAGTATGCATGTCGATAACACGGAGGTCCCTTCGAGCAGTCGCAGATCCCTTCGAGCAATCGCAGATCCCTTCGAGCAATCGAAGATCCCTTCGAGCAGTCGATGATCCCTTCGAGCAGTCGATGATCCCGTCTAGCAGTCGAAGATCCTGTCGAGCAGTTTGTAGTCCCCTAGTGCGTGAGATTGTCCCCTCGTGCATGAGATGAAAGTCACCTCCAGCACACGGGAGTCATCTCGAGAACACGGGGGTCCCTTCGAGTAGTCGAAGATCCCGTCGAGCAGTCGATGATCCCGTCGATCAGTCAATGATCCCGTCGAGCAGTTTGTAGTCCCCTCGTGCGTGAGATTGTCCCTTCGAGTGTGAAATAGTCCCCTCGAGCACACTAATGCCACCTCGAGCACTCGAATGCCCCCTCGAGCACCGTTTTCCATCTCCTATTCTTTCCTTTATAATACGCAATGGTTGTGGCTCCGCTTTATCCAGAGTTTGTGTCATGTGCATAATTGTGTGCTCATCCCTGTTGTATATGCTTGTGCATCCTATAAACCTGGTTTGTGAGCCACGACTGATAAGGTTTTCCTTCATTATTGGTTCGTGGTCTATTACCCATTTTCTTCTGCATTTTGCTCAGCCCATACGATTTTGCTAGTGTTCTGGGCCTTCTACTCCTTTGGGCTTTGTATGGATTAGTAATAAAATTGCTAAATGAACATGAAATGGATGGAAAACTACCTCAATTAATTTGAACCCAAAGATGCTCCATCCTCGGATACTTGTTGATGTTTGAGAGAAGCAATTTGATTTAGCTCCTTAACTGTTGTAATGGTGTGAATAGAAAGGATGGGCCGGAGTTGGGTTTGGAGGAAGTGTGTTGCAGATGGAAAATAGGTGTTAGGGCTGAATATTATTGACATGAAATAGGATTTGGGGTGGGGGAGTTTTGGTTAAAATTTTCAGCTCAAATTTTTGGTTCCCCCTAAAAAATTTCATGTCGACCAACGTTGGTCATGGGTCATTTTTAGGGTCAATCTGGGTGACTTAATTACGACGTCGCATATAAGGGCCATAGTCTAATTTTTGAAAAATGCCTTACACTACTCTGTTTTAAGATTGCAACCCCTTCCATCGGCCTGTTTATGCCCAAATCAAAACAACATTGTCGTGAAAATGTGAATAAAAAATTTTATATGCAATTTTGCATTTCGAATTTTCCCACATTCTTGGAGGGACCTAAGTGCAAAATTTTAAAAGTGCACCGGTTATCCCAAACTCGATTCCGACTATCCCGAAATTTATTTTCATCCCTGGCCAAACTTATAATAACCAAGAGTAATAGACAAACTGGTGTTATTCCACGTAGACTTCCACAAGATCTACCGATTAACACTTGCATACTTATAAGTAATCATCTATGATTTACTCTAGATCGCTTACTAGCACTTTTAAAAAATTGATTGATGGAATTTCATTATCTTTTTATTTCATTAAAAACCAAGAACATGAAATTTCATGTGAATCAATGTGGTGGAAATTATCGTTCTCATAATGCTTGTCATAAAGGTACTAATGAATACTAATAAAAATAACGGACGATTGCCCCGGTTCGGATCTCTCTCAGAAAGTATGCATAATCTCCATATCACACATTTGTCCTAATGTTTGGGTGTATAGTTTTGAAGTCTTGTGAACATGCAAGGAAGTTTGGGCCATAGTGTAATTTTTTCAAGGTTTCATCATATGCTTTCTGTAAATAATTTGGGCCTATCAATTGACCCGTTCATGCCAAAATCCGAACATCATGGTTATGACAATGTAATTAGACAAGGGTTTCTCCAATTTTGCATTTTGACTACTTCCACTTTCTCGGAGGGATTTAAGTGCAAAAGTTTAAAATTTTCACCGACATTCACAAAATCAATTTTGATTGTCCCAAAAGTGATAAAGAAACTGGCATGATCCCACGGAGACTTCCACAATATCTTCTAATTAGCCCTTGCTAACTTATAAGTAATCATCTATGATTTACTCTAGATTATGTACTAGCGCTTTTAAAAATTTGATGGACAAAATTTCATTATCTTTTGAATTCATAAAAAAGTAAGAATATGTAATTTTTTGTTATTCTATGTGGTGGAAATTATCATTCTAACAATGCTCATCGTAAGGGTATTAATTGAAAACTAATAAAAATGAGAGATGAATATCCCGGTTTGTTGATGCCTAAATCAGAACAACATGATTGTGACAATGAGATTTAGATAATTAGGTATCTCCAGTTTTTCATTTCGACCTCTTTTGCATTTCGACCTCTTTCACCCTCTTGGAGGGATCTAAGTGTAAGAAGAAAAAGTTCACCGGTTTTGCTTAAATTGATCACGATTGAACTAGACGCTAATAGATTACATGGACATTTATAAATTTCAGTAAGTAGTTTCTAATATACTATTAACCGTTATTAAGATCAAATGTATTTGTTTTGGTCAAACACGGGCCCATTTGCCATGTTATTGGGTTGAAATGGTGAGGCCCACATTCAGGTTAACCAACGTTGGTCATACAACTGTCATATGTTGGTGAGATCAAGTTACGTGGGATACTACAAATTTTGAGGTCCATCCCATTTGCTATGCCAGTGGGCAGAAATTATTAGTCCCACATTCATGTTGGCTGAATTCAGTCATATGTCAGTCCTATGTCAGTCCTATGTGAGTAAGGTCGATGAATGTACGACGTTGCACATGCCGAGACGAAATTCACAAGGGTTCCAAACGACTATATATATAGAGCTCACCTCATAAATCTTTTCAAACATTGAACTTTCCCTCAAATTTCAACAATCCCCCAATTTCTCTTCTCAAAGGTATGGTTTCTAGATTCCTTTCGTTTATCTATTTTTCCTTAAAATCGTTATGTATATGCTATGCGAATGTGTTCTTTGTTTTTTGTTTTGAATTTCCTATGGATTAGAGTTTCCCATCCCTGCAAATTGTGGGTTTATGTTTTATCCCTTTGTGGCTCTTTTTTTGGTTTAGGGCCTTTTATTTCTTCAGTTTTCTGTTGTTGTTAATGTATCTAGAAAAAGGTGCTTTTATAACCCTACCTAGTTGATATAAGTGCCAATATAACCTTTCAATATTCGAAAGTGCCAATATAACCCTATATAGTTAGTGAAAGTGCCAATATAACCCTATAAGTTTTAAGAATGTGTTGATATAACCCTACAAACATTAGAAATGTGCTGATATAATCCTACAAACATTAGGAATGTGCTGATATAACCCAATAAGATTGCATAATGTGCTGATATAACCCTACATAATTTCACCGAACTATGGTGGTCCGGCGAACTATGAGGGTAAGATTGTCCACCTAATTTCAGAGTTAGCCCAAAATGGTATTTTGGTCAATTTACATAGAGTCAACGTTGGAAAATTGAGGTTAATGCCAAAAATGGGGTCTAAGGGTTATATTAGCACTTTCATTAACTAGTTAGGGTTATATTTGCACTAAAAATTATCATAGGGTCATATTGGCACTCACTCAAGTAGATAGGGTTATATTGGAACTTATCCCATGTATCCATTATGCTTGAATGCAATGTTCCTGGCCTTTTGATCCCCATTTGTGCAGAGCGATCGTAATGCAATGTCACTAATTTGTATTTGTGGGGTTTTGCATGTCTCAGATGTTGCACCCTTCTCGGTTAACTATTCGGTTTTACCGACAAGTGAGCGACATCGCTCTTACATAAATGCCATTATTTTGGACCGATAAGTACGCAACATCACTCGTACATGTCGGCCATGCCATTATTTTGGATCGACATCCCATCTATCATTATATAAAACATTTGTGACAATATAAATTTCAGGAATCATGGCTGCCAATGAAGGTTCAAGTAGTCATTCTCTAATTGAGATTGCTACGTATATTCCTTTTATTTGATTAATTACATTCAAACTTAGTTTGTAATAATTTAATTGACCAATGCAGATATGTATTGATTTGGATGAAGACCGTCCACGGACTTCATTTGGGAATATCATTCCACACTCGTTTGCACTTTGACTCATACGAACTTCAGCTCAATTCCAATTTTGGTAAGACCTCCCCATTACACATGTATTTTATTTCAATCAACATTTTCTCTAGATGAATACTTTCATATATACTAACTGTGGTTTTCTTGTTATAATTTAGTACGTCCCAAGCTAGATCATGGAACTCCTACCAAATATCAAGATGCATGTTGTCTTAAGGTGCAATGGAAGGGAGTATCACATGCACTACTCGGGGAAAAGGAGGCTCAAAGCCCTAACCCCAAAGGGTTTTAGCCAGTTTCTTGATGCAGAGGAACTGAGGCTTGGGGACACGCTCTACTTTGAATTGTTAGATGGTTTTGGGCCGATAGTGTTCAATGCCATCATTATTCCCCATGATTTTAGCATTATTGTTTAGAATTTGGAACAGATTAAAACAACTTTATTCGAATTTAAAATGTTTGTACTGAATTCAGAGTATTTGTTAAATGCCCCTTTTGTATGTTAATTGATCTTTAATCTATAATTTATTTCTTGAATGTTTTTTTATTGTTATTGAATCCTTAATATTTAATGAGTGCGTCTCTTGAAAGACGGTCTTTCCATAAGTCATGGAAAGACCAAGGTTTAAAGTGTAAATTTTATAACTACTACATGTTGCATACTAAATATTTAATGTTGCAACTAAAACCTTTTACTTTTTATTATTCGAATTAAACCCCGTCTTTCCATAAGCCTATGGAAAGACCGTCTTTCCCAAGACTTTGCCATATTTAATCTACCATATGAACCATAGTAGTGATATTACGATCATTCACAAAACTAGAAAAGTCTTGTGTGTAATGAATAATTTGTTTAAATTATTATGAAAATAGCAAACCAAAAATTTGATCACAAACTTTTAATAAATTTGAACTATTCACTTACTATTTCCCTAGGTGGAGGACATGTCATACACTACCAAAAAATAATGTTGTTGCAGTAATGTAATATTTAAAGGTGTGTAATTGACTAATATTGTTGTTGGTCCTTGGTGGGCTCATTTGCTAGTGAGCTAAAATTGTTAGTCCCACATAACGTGCGATATCGGTCATGGGTCGATTACTTGTTGCTTGAATCGATGTAGGTGCGACGTCGCATAACGAGCTAAAATTGTTAGGCCCACATAACGTGCAATTCAAGCTTTTGTTACCTAGTTTCCCACAAATTCCAACAGTCTCTCAACCCCTCTTCTCTTCTCCCTTATCAAAGGTACGATTTTCCTACTCTTATAACACTTACAGTTTTGTAATTAACTACCTATCGGTGCCAGAGGGGGGTCTCTGTGGAATTTCAATCAACCAGAACCATAAATGCATGATTGGGGGTAGTTTTTTTGTATTTATTATTTGTTTCTCTATGCCTAGCTTATGTTGGTTGAGTATCGATCATGTTATGGGAGTGTAAATTAATGAGTGTTGATGTGAACATTTTTAGGCAACGATAGGTTGGTGGTATATATATTTATATGTTTCCCGAGAACATGCAGTTGATCGATTCGCATACTTATACACGGACATGCATGACACGTTATTATTGTGTAGCAAAAAGATCGTGTTCATTGTTCGTATTTTTGACCAATGAAAATATGTGTAATGGTGTGTTTCGTCTTGTTTAGATACAGCGGACCGAGAATCCGTGTTTGCGTGGAGGGGAAAAATGGTTAACTTTCTAAGTGTAGCTACAGGGAGTGGTGAACATATTGCATTTATTGATTTGTTTCTAGATTATGCCTTTGGTCGGGAGGAGAGGATACTTTGTCCATGCAAAAGATGCTTGTGTCGTGAACGGTTTGAAGATCGTGGGGTTGTTAGATTTCACTTGTTGAAGAACAGATTTGACGGAGGTTACATTGTATGGACATTTCATGGAGAGGTTGAGCATGGACATGACGGTGGGTTTGACAAGGTAGATGGAGAAAAATGTATAGTTGATGGTATGTTCGATGACATTGTGAGAGATTTTGAGGGGAAACCTACAATGTTGAGTGCTTTGCTGGACGAGAAAGAGAAGCCATTGTATCCGGGATGTAAAAGTAAGGATACCGCAATATCATTTTTGATGGAGGTTTTCAATTTGAAAGCTACAAGTTCTTGGAGTGATGCAAATGTGAATTCACTACTGAAGATTCTGAAGGATAAGTTCCCAGAAGGGAATGGAATTTCGAAAAACTATTACGAGGCCAAGAAAATATTGTGTCCACTTGGTTTGGAATACAATAAAATACACTCATGTCCAAATGATTGTGTTTTGTATGACGGTGATTTGATAGATGCGGTTGAATGTCCCGTGTGCAAAAATACAAGATATAAGGGTGTGACGAATGATGTTGATGGGTGTTTGGCTAAGAAGAAGAATAAGGTCCCATTGAAGTGTATGTGGTATCTTCCTATAATTCCTAGGTTGAAGAGGTTATTCGCGAATTCAGAAGATGCAAAAAACTTGCGATGGCATGGAGAGCGGGAAAGACTACATGGCGACAAGATAAGACATCCGGCGGACGGTGAACAATGGAGAAATTTTGACAAGCGATATCATTCCTTTGCTTTGGAGGTTAGAAATCTCCGCCTTGCATTGTGTACTGATGGGATGAATCCATTTGGTAATATGTCATCGAAGCATAGTTCGTGGCCCGTGATGTTGGTTATATGTAATTTGGCCCCATATTTGTGCATGAAACGTAAATATGTTATGATGCCTATGTTAATCTCAGGTCCTAGACAACCTGGGAATGAGGTTGATGTGTATTTGAGACCATTGATAGAAGATTTGAAGATATTGTGGGAAGATAAAGGGGTGTTGGTATTTGATGGCCATATGAATGAGGAGTTTCAACTGCGGGCCATGCTAATTTGCACTATCAATGATTTTCCAGCCTACGGAAATTTGTCTGGGTACGCTGTGAAGGGGCACAATGCATGTCCCATTTGTGAGGAGAAGACTGAATTCAAATAGCTGAGACATGGAAGAAAGACTGTGTATCTTGGCCATAGAAAATGGTTCAACAGAAACCATAAATACCGGGATGATGTGGTCAATTTTGTTGGCGGGAATGAACGAAGGAAATCCCCTACACCACTAACTGGTGTGCAGATTCACAGCAAGGTTAAGAAATTACGAGTGGTGTTGGGAAATTACAAAGGTAAGGACAAAATAAATTGTGGTGGGCCATGGAAGAAAAGGTCAATATTTTTTGATCTACCATACTGGGAGCATCTTGAGGTTAGGCATTGCCTAGACGTGATGCATATTGAGAAAAATGTTTGTGAAAGTTTGATAGGCACCCTCTTGAATATTCCTTGGAAGACGAAAGATTGTTTGAATGCCCGGCTGGACTTGGTTGATATGGGAATCAGAAATGACCTCGCCCCAGAAGTGAAGGGTAAGAGGACGTACTTGCCTCCTGCACCTTGTACCTTGTCTAAGGAGGAGAGAATCTCAGTTTGTGATAGTTTGAAATTAGTGAAGGTCCCCATTGGTTATTCATCAAACGTGAGTCGGGTAGTTACGAAGGATTGTCGGATGGCGGGGTTGAAATCTCATGATTGTCATGTTTTGATGCAACAACTTTTACCTGTTGCTATTCATGGGGTAATGGAGGCCGACGTAAGGCACTCAATCACTAGACTTTGTATATTTTTTGCCTCCATATGCCGGAAGTCTATTGACCGGGACCATCTGGATGTTCTACAAAAAGATGTTGTTGTTGTGCTCTGCAAGTTGGAAATGTATTTCCCTCCATCCTTTTTTGATATAATGGTTCACTTTGTCGTCCATCTAGTGCGGGAGGTGAAGATATGTGGTCCAGTTGGCATGCGTTGGATGTATCCATTTGAGCGTCACATGAAAGTCTTTAAGGGGTACGTGAAATGTATGAGTCGGCCGAAAGCTAGTATTGTTGAGAGGTATGTTACCGAAGAAGTGATTGAATTTTTCTCTTCCTATTTGGAGAGACACAGAAAATTTGGGGTGCCCCTGAATCGACATGTTGGGAGGAAGGGGGGCAATCCGAGGTCGAGGGGAACGTTATTTACTCCATTGAATAGTGATCTGATGTCAGTTCATTTGTATGTGTTGAGGAATTGTTTGGGGACTTCTGCTTATGTGACTGAGCACCTTCATTCGATAACAGAGTGTCATCCCATGTGCCCCCCTAATAAAGTCCAATTGGAGCACATTGACAAGTTTGTGAATTGATTATATGACCGATGCAATGTTGCTGATTACGACCCAAAAATTAGGGCATTTGCGAGGAAGCCTAACTGCACGGTTTTAAGGTATTCTGGGTATAACATCAACGGTTTTTCTTTCGCTACTAGGGACTAAGATTTGAAGAGCACGACACAAAATAGTGGGGTATACATTGAGTCGGAGACTATGTGGCAAGCAAGTAAGAAAGACAAAAAACCAGTCGTAGCTGTGATGTCGTTCTATGGTGTTATTGATTAGATTTGGGAGGTTGACTATGGAGAATTCAAGATTCCGGTTTTCAAGTGCCAATAGTTTGATAACACAACTGGGGTTCGAACTGATGATCCAATGGGATTTACCCTTGTTGACTCGACTCGTGTGGCATATGAAAATGATCAGTTTATTTTGGCCGAACAAGCAAGACAAGTTTTCTACGTAAATGACCCGTCCAATGTAGGTTGGTCTGTTGTGGTGCAAGGTAGAAAATTCTCTTTCCGCGATGAAATTGATTTTGAGGTTAGAAGTGAAAGGTTAGAGTTCCCCTCTATTTCCCCTCTACCTAGTGACAACGGGATTGAGGCGGGAACCATACGGAGGAAACACAAAGATGGCATTTGGAGATGACGATGGCCGAGAACTTTGAGACAGTCAATCCAAGAAGATGAAGTTGGTTGTCGACTAGGGGGGGTCGAGCATCGATGTCGAAGTTAAAATTTAATTTACTTCTTGTACTTTGTTGGGTTTTGTTGCCTCTGGAAACTGTTGTACAACTATCTTCCAATTTGTTGCCAAGTGGTGCAGTTCTGTCCGCTGCAGCGTACTACAGCGGTTTCGGTAAAGGCTGGTAAAAAAGTGGACAATTATTCCTATGATAGGTTCTGCCAGCTGCAGCACGCTGCAGCTCTACTGGTTCAGCAGGTTGCAGCAATTTTACTCAGGTAGGAACCTGATACGAATTGGTCATGCAGGTCGTTTAAGACAACAGCACAAATACGTTATGTGTCCTGAAAGCTAACATTCCAAAATCCAAAGAAAAAACAGTTAGGACAAAGTAGCAATGTATGTTTCGAAAGCAACAAATGTTAGATCCCCACATCCAAATTAAACCAGCAACTGAAAAAAATGTGATAATACGCAGATGTGAAGTCACTGTGGGCAGTCATTTCCTGCGCTCCCTCTTCTCCACCGTGTTGGGCCTTGGTGAATCAAAGGTAGGGATTGGACCCAATTCATTGATTCTCTCGCCGCACATGGCTGTGAGGATCTTCCCAACCTGTGATGTCCAGCGCACCAAATAATCCACCTTCATTTGCAATGCAGCCAAGTCCCCATCCGAGTTCTCATTCGATGATTTACTTGTTGCCGCCCTCGATGACTCAGCAACGTTGTTCTTCTTGGAGAATATGAGAGGGTTTATGGGGAGCTTTGGCATCATTGTGACATCATCATCTTTGTATCCGCAACCTGCTTCCACGCATATTGCAGTGAAGAGTGAGGACAAGCCTATGCAGTTATGGGCATTGACACAATCCCAATGTATGCCATTATTGTACTCCCAACATCCAGGCTCATGTTCTTCTTTATCTTATACAGTAGCAGCATACGGGACCGATGAACCTCGCTATTCAATTTCACGGGGAGTAGCAGGGCAGCTATGAAACTGTACCACACGTTCATGTCCTCAGTCAAGTACTTTTTCTCTATGTTGGACCATTCTTGGGGTAGATTCTGAATTACTACAGCGCTGTCATCACAGATTGCTGTGATGATGTCTTCCCATGAAGCTTGTTCAACTGCGGTGTCAGCGGCTTCGTACAAGCTCGCGGGCTTCGGTGGGATCCTGTAAATAGTGTTGATCAAATCCAAAGATAACTCGACCAACTGACCACGGAGGAAAACAGTTGCTGAATTCTTGTACTTCATCATCGACAAGAATTCACACGCCATGGTCTGGTTTGCCCGCGACGGTTGTGCGATGAGCCCTTCCCAGCCGTGCTCCTTCACATAGTTCCTGAAGGGCTTTTCTAGCCTCATCCCTCTCTCAAGGATGAGGCCCCTCGAGATGAATTCCTTGTAGACTATTGTATGCTGAGTGGGGTCCGCCTCTGCAGCCGGTATGGGCTCAGTCGGCGGAACAATCTGAGTCCCGTGCTCGACGTCCTCTCCCTCCACCACTCTTGGCTTTTTCCTGGGCTGTTAGGTGTTATTATTTTGCTTGGTTGAACCTTTTTTGGGGGCCATGTCTGTTAAACTAAATGTGTTAACGGCAGCCAGAACGGAACACGGTAAATAAGACACAGTCACAAAGGTAAATAATACAGACTCAACTTCTTCTAAATTAAGCATTCCTTCTCATAGGCTAAATGTGGAATAATGTTTACGCACCCTTAATCCCAATTTTTGATAATATTAACATAAGCAAAAGAATTGAACAAGATGGACATTCTATAAATCCGTGGCGAATCGATGGGCCATGCATCCAGAATCACATGTCATGAACAACAATCAGGGTACGCTCAAAAGTACTCACCAATGTTGAAAACAAGAGCAGAATGAGGGCATTGATGGTATGAGGCATTATGATGAAATCAACCCGTGAGCAAGAAAAAATATCATGAACAATCAGGTGATGCATAAAATTATCATATTATATGCGAGCACGGGTTGTGCATCCAGAATCACATATCATGAACAATCAGGTTACGCACAAAATTGTTCACCAATGCCGAAAACATGAGGACATTGAGGGCATTGACACAATGAGGCATTATCATGAAATCAACCTATGAGGAAGAAAAAATTTCGACTGACTAAACCTCAGGAAAATAATCTCCTTACCTAATTGGGAGTACGGGTTGTTGACGACTGGTGTTTGGTGTACAGTCTAAGATGGTCGGACACAGCTTGACCGATCAAAGGGCGCGGCTGGAGAAGTGGACGGCGGAGGGAGCTGGCAAGGTGGAGGGAGCAGGGCACGACGGAGGGAGCAGGGCACGGCGGAGGTGGCAGGGGACGGCGCCGTGAGAGTAGAGGAAGGCGGAGGGAGCAGGGGTCGGCAGAGGAAGGGGTGAAGGAATGTCCTAGGGAACTGCGGATGGAGGTGATGGAAGAGAAGAGGTTGTGGGCAAAATACTAATACACACACACACCTTATACTGATTGGGCTGCAGTTTACATTTGTTTTGGGCTGAATGTTATGTCTGTAGAATATTAAGTTTTTGACTCGAGGGGTTGATGGTCAAGTGCTTGCTGGGTCGAGGGCATCCAGTGCTCGAGGGCATACAGGCTCGAGGGCCTCCAGTGCTCGCTGGCATCCAGCCTCGAGGGCATACAGGCTCGAGGGCCTCCAGTGCTCGCTGGCATCCAGCCTCGAGGGCATCCACGCTCGAGGGTATCCAAGCTTAGGTGTGTTCATCGGTTCAAGACCGGACTGGACCGGACCGGAACCGGTTACGACCGGAACCGGAATCACCAAAAATCTTGGACCGAAGACCGGACCGGTTAGTGGGTGTTTTGGAACGGGACCGACCGGAATAATTCCGGTCTTAGACCGGTCCGGATCGGTTGGACCGGATTTTAGTATTCTTTATTTTTTTTACTTTACATTTTGCTATAAAAAATGCCAAATCAATATTTTTTCCCCTTTAAAACATAGTAAAATAGAAGTTATTAGAAAAATTCACCTCAAAATAATAAAAGAATACTAGTTATCATGAATAAATCTAAACTAGTATTTTAAACTAATTCATTATCATTTTAAATATATATATATATGTAAAATACCGGTCCATCCGGTCCGGACCGGAAAAAATCCAATTTTGGACCGGACCGGACCGGAACCCGGAATCTAACAAAAACATGGACCAAGGACCGGACCAGAATTTCATCTATACAATTCCGGTCCTTACATTTCCGGTCCGGTCTATTTTACCGGTCCGGACCGGATCATGCACACCCCTATCCACGCTCAAGGGCATCCAGGCTCGAGGGCATCCAGCGCTCGGGGCCATCCATTGTTCGAGGGCATTCGGGGCTCGAGGACATCCAGGGGTCAAGGCCATTCTCGGCTCGAGGGCATCCAGGCTCAAGGGCATCCAATGCTCGGGGCCATCCATTGCTCGAGGGCATTCTGGGCTTGAGGGCATTCTGGGCTCGAGGGTATTCTGGGCTCAAGGGCATTTTCGGCTCGAGGGCATTCGGGCTCGAGGGGATCAAGTGCTGGAGGGCATCCAATGCTCGAGGGCAATCTGGGCTCGAGGGTATTCTGGGCTCGAGGGCATTCTGGGCTCGAGGGCATTCTGGGCTCGAGGGCATCCGGGCTCGAGGGGATCCAGTGCTCGAAGGCATCCAATGCTCGAGGGCTCCAAGGCTTGAGTCCTATCGGACTCCAGGCTCGAGTGCTCGATGCTAGAAACTGGGAATCCGCCATGTGAAAGCACTCTTGAGACTGGGAAAAATGGTAGCCATCGCGGAAGAGCAGCAAAAATAGAGGAAAGATCAGCAGTATCAATCTTATTTGAAGGCTTGCCTGTGGGTTCTAATATAATTAAGGTGTATGAATAATATCAATATAGATTAAGCTGTTATAATGTGCCGGAATGCAGGTCATATGCAAAGTTGAAACCACCACAGAGGATGCTTCATATTTCGCCATGGCATCCGCAACTGAGTTACAATCTCTATATGTGTGCTTCAGGGTAGCATGGGACAAAAGAGTGTGAACTCGGAAAATTAGAGGGTATAGGGTCCATTTGGAAAGTGAAGGCTCATTAATCATATAAACTACCTGTAGCGAGTCAGATTCAATGTTGAGGTTGGGATATCCGTCCAGCCAGGCTATAAGAATTGCCTTAACTTCAGCTTCTAGTGGATATATGGCTGTTATGGTATAGGATCTATTAAGGATTGGTAAACCTTGGCGATTGCGAGCAACTAAGCCAATTGAAAAAGAGGAATTAGACCAAGATGCATCCACTGTAACCCTGATGAAACTGTGACCTGGATATTCCTAGTATACTGTGGAAATAGTTGGCTTCGGTGGGGGACTGGGGGGAAACAACAAAGAAGGGAACATGAAACCTTCGGGGAGAGGTGGTAATGGAAAGGTAGAGTGTATCTGTGACTTCCTTGCTAATATGGGAGATGGGAAAAGGTGTGCCATAGAAAAAATAAGCATTCCTAGCCTTCCATAAAGCCCAGCAGATCACAGCATGAATTAGATGACATAGCAGTCTCTGCTATTCCAGTCAGGTCACTACAGTTCTAGAAATTGGAAAAGGTTTCCACTGTATTATGCACATTCCGCTAATTGAAAGCAGCAATCTGAAACCAAATGATTTACACAGTTGACAATTGGTAAAGAAATGTTCCATGGAGTCAGATTGATTGCACAGAGGACATTTAGAGGCCCAGCTATAACCACATTTTACGAGGATATCATCAAATGGTAAGCAGGAGTTAAGCAGTTTCCAGGGAAGTGGTAGAAATCTTCTTAGGTAAGATTATATTCCATATGAGCTTAGTAACTGTGAAATTACCCGATCCATAATGTCGCATGAGCTTATTGTTTTTAAATTAAATAACAAAAATTAAAAGACACCAAAATGTGCCAATAAAGCTGCATTTTCATTCCCTCCAAAAGTTTCCCTTTTCCCTCCATATCTTTAACCCTCTATTTCCGTACCCTTCCCTCCCCACAACATCGAACCGAGTTCTTTCCACCCACCACATCTCTGATCCCAAGTTCCCCCTCTTCCCCCCATAACCCCGTGCAGATTTCCCCCAAAAACAATGTCCCTCCCTTCACCATTTATGTCGAGCTTCAACCTCCCAATCTAGGTCGCCAACCAGATACCCCAATTTTATCGACACTCTACTCCACAAATTTTGTACCCGGCTCATACCCAGCTCGCAATGTTCATAGGGGAGGGGGTAGCCAAGACGGCCAGCTGTTGCGCATAAAAGGTAACACCCATTGGTAGTTTCCAATGATTTCCCGGGTTTAATGAGTAGCTATATTTTGGTTGGTCTCCTTGCGTGTGAGTTTGTGTTGACTTTTCTGGTTAAACTATTGTGGGTGTTGTTTCATGCTCATACATGATATGCTTGCTTGTAATGTCATAGTTTTTGCCTACCCACGTGCCCCCTACACGAATTTGTTGAAGTCGGTTGGATTTTCGTGAAAATCCGCAAAGGGCAGTGTTGGAATAATGTTTTTCTTGTGTTTCATTTACTGATAAAAGAGCTTCAATGGCGCCGCCGAGGAAGAAATTATTTGTCTCCGGTGGTAGACAAACTGTTGCCCATGAAATGTTTTACCCCTCCAAAGGATGCCAACTGTGACGAAAATGGCGAGGAAGGGGCTGGAGCACAGAAATATTGCTTGGGATCAGAGAAGTCCGAAGACGCAGAAGAAACTACGGTAAAAGAATACATGAGTGGGAGCTTCGACAAGTTTGAGATTGGAGAGTATTGCAAGCGCAGAGGTACAGCCACGTGCAAGTCCGTGTTGCTTGCAAAACAAAAGAAGCCTCTTAAAATATTCTTTGATGATGACTTCGAACCCCTAGTTATGCGCAGTCGATGGTCGATGTATATTGGCTATGCCTTCCGCCGAAGAATCCGCTTTGGGACATGGCATAATTGGAGATCAGTTCCAGACCATGTGAAGAAGGATGCATGGGAAGACATTCTTGTAAGTGTGTTCTAATTCTTCATTGTTCATGTCAAGTTTGTTACATGTCGCACTAACAACATGTCTCCTTATCCTCCAGATCAGCTGGGATATACAAATGAAAATGACTTTCAATGAGATGAATAAGTTCCGCAATAAATGGACAATTTATGCAGGAGAAAAGTGGAGGAATAGGAAGACTAAGGTGGCGAACAAGTACATTGTGCTTAAAAAACCGGGCTCTTGCACATGGAGAGACTATAGGTGGATGGAAAAAAAATGAGTGGGAGCTGTTTGTGAAACACAGGTCAACCCCTGAATTCAAGGTAATCCCTCCAATCTTTTTTCCCCTAGTCACTACCATGCCGGCAGTTTACATACTGATGTCCACACAGGTGGTAAGTGACGTAGAAAAATTAAGCAACTCACAGAAGGACTACATCCATCACACGGGGAGTGGAGGGAACCGTAGGGTTGCAGTAGAACTCAAGAAGGGGAAAAGAAACGCAATAATTGAGGCACTTCTGGGTGAAGGTCAGAGTGTGAAAGAAGCAGAGGCTTTAGTTCAGAGCATGGATTTCAAACCGGACCGCTCGAAAGTGCTCCTTGCAGCAAACTGGGACAAGAAATTATCAACCTACACCAACGACTCCATGCGAAGAGCAGCCCCCACTATTGTGAGCATAATTCATAAATGAATCTATCTCCATTGATATTCTTTCATGTTATCCCGATCAAATGGCTAATATTTGCTTTGTTTCTTAGAAAAACCTTTTGGATAAGAAGCAAAAGGGAGATTTGGTTATACATGGGAAAGAAGATATTCTAGTTCAAGCAACGGGTAGGAAGGATCACGGGGGTTGTTGGAGGGGTTGCTCCGTAACCTCCAAGGTCAACGAGGCCCTACCACATATGACTGTCACCCATTACGCATCTAGTTGATGTGGGAGCACAAACACAAAACCATCTGAGGAAATTTCAAATTCAACCAAACAACCGACAGATGTCATCGAGCTCAGGGAAACATTTGTTGCTTTACTTGAGGCCCAAATAAATTGGCTAGCTGGGTAATTGGGTAAAGCTATTCCCCCACACTTGGATGCCCGTAATTTCCTCACTGCATCTTCCACCCCCACGACCAAGGACAACCGGGTATTCATTCCTTCAGCATCGGGATGTAGTGACCCAAAAGGAACTGCAGCGGATGACAAGGTAGTCCAAACCGTGAACTGCAATCGTATTTGTTCCTTTCTGGCTGTGTGATTTGTAGTATATGGATTTCCATTTCTTGATTTGGATTGATGTTGTGTGGGGATACAGTTCGTTGCTGATAAACGCTGGAAGTTGCAGTGTGCTGTAGCTCTCAGTCTCAGCTGGGCACTGAAAGCTACATGTACAGTTCATCACTTCTTATTAGTTATTACCCGACCCATGTATTTACCCAATCTCTAAGTTCATCTCTCGGAGAGGAAAAAATGCTGCCTATATGTTTTGAACCATCATGGAGAGAGGGAGGTAGCCGTATTCGGTATATTCTTTCCGAAGGAAGCGGAAACTGACTTACCCATCAAGTGGGAGCGGGTAAATCTAAAAGGACCTGTGATCATACCAAAGGCACCTTTTCCGATTGAACACAAAGAATTTGAGTTCGTCATTCAGGCCATCGGGTATAACATTCTATGGCCGGGAAAGCTGATAAGTGTCATGGAGCAACAGGATGATGAGGTGTGATAGTTGCATTCTTCTTCTCATCGGTGATCATACATATCTTAGGTGCTAATACAATGACATGATATGTTATTCATATTATTACGTAGGAGAACGAGCAGCAACCGCCTCCGCAGCAAAAGGTGGTCGACGAAAACGGAAGTCCTCAAACAAACCTCACACCAGTGCCTAAGGAAAATACTCCTTTGGGAGAGGTGGCCGCTCGATCGGTAAAAGGAGAGGTACATACCCCCATACTATTTCATTCCAAATGATTTTCTATCTACGCATCACTAACATTTTACCCATTAGCAACTACCGAAAGAAAAAACTACATCACCGGAGAATGGGCAATGAAATCCTCCCTCGTCGATTTCTCCCAAATACATATTTGTGAGAACTCATTTCAGCCTTTACATTACCATCCACTACTGAATTACATAAAAATACTGTTCAACTAATATTATTAGATTCTGAATGTAATGATTAGGGAGCCATGGAAAACCAAGAAAGCATCGCTGTTGTTCACCAGATTAGTGAGGCTTTATGGCTATCTGCACAAATATGTGGAACGGACAAAATATTCCGCATCAATTTCAGCGCAAAGGTGTTCGGATCAGAAGAAGTCTACGCAGTCATATTCACTGACAAGATACGACTGTTCATGAACAGCTTGGACGCGGATGATGAAATGGAGTGGATTAGTGGGTGCCAACTGGATATATGGGCATCGTAAGAAGTACATGGTTTCATTATTCATAGATACAAGTATCATTATATTTGCTTCACTAACCATATTAATTTGCAAGATACCTCTGCGATGGGGTGGTACGTGGAGGCCACGTCTAGTTTATTCCTGCCTCTTCGAACTAAATGGCTCAGAAGGCAAATCAAAGGGTGGAATTGACTGCGGATGAGGTTTTGGCTGTCATGTGCCGCACTGAAGCGAGGATGTACATCTTCCCATACAATCGAGAGTAAGTTCCATTCATTTTCCGAGTAGCTAGACCTGGCTACATGGAAGCGAAAACAACCGTGTGCTGTGATATTATTTGTTTGAATCTTAAGTACTTTTGTTTTACCCTTTTTTCCATAGGGACCATTGGTTTTTGCTTGTCTTGGTACCAGAAATCGATCGAGTCTATTGCATCGACTCAATGACTGGGGGAATTTCCAAAAGAAATAGATCATGCCTTAAAATGATTCATTTGTAAGTGGAACACATTCATTTCTTTCCTTCAACTTCGATGTTTTCCAAAAATGGTTGTTCCCGTAATTTTGTTCTTGTACGTTTCGCACTCTCTTGGACCAATTATTTACAATTACTGTTACTCTTCCCATGATCATATATTGTGTGAACCCCAATTTCTGAAAATAATATTCCTCATGTTGATGAAAATAGGTTTCCATCTATACTGTAGGATTGCAACAAAATATCGACGGTCCAATTCCAAACAAAATAAGTCCTACCCTTCCAACTACACTTGGGATGTCATAAACATCAGTGTACGTATCATCTCATACCTTCATATTTCACGTGTCATTTTCATCTTCGTAATCGGTTAAAAAAAATGCCTTTTCCATCATCAGCACAAGATACAAAGTAGTACTTGGGAGTGCGGGTACCATTGCATGTATTACATGGAAAAAATTTTCAGGCACGTACATGACATTGACATTATTCCGGTACGTTTTCCTACATTTCTTCTATTTATTCGTTATCCTGACATTTACATCCTTCTCTTAACATGTCATTTAATGCATTGTTTCAGCAATTCCTAGAAGATTACACTCCACTGGGGAGGGATGAACTGCAGAGTATTGCTGTGAAGTGGGTTTGTATTTTTGCAAAAAATACTCTGCCAAAATGCATAGCTCAATTGAATATCATACAAGGACTTGCACAAATCGTCGGATAGTGGTTAGTCTTATCTGTTACAAGAAAGGTAACTGGCCATCTCATCTGATACTCATCAAATTCGACGCTGCAGGGGGTTTCAGTATCTTACGACACTACGGAACACTTCCTGCTCTTCTTTTGCTAGTAATATATTATACTTCATTGGATTCAATCTGTTCTTCAACCTACTTCGTTGTCTATGCATACTGTAGCTCCGAATTTGTTCAATTTGTCTTCGTGCACTATTCTGTTACTACGGACAACAAATACTGGGTACCATGCCTTGAAAAAAAGGAGCTGGCTGTGAGAAGATGAACGCTGCAGCACGCCGCAGCTTACAGTGACCACATAAATTACTAACGCTTTTAACACCACTTTTTTTCGATTAGAGAACCGGTGCTAATTAAATGGTGCAAAATTAACGCTGGTAGCACCGCTTTCAAAATCGCTACTACAAAAAAGGTGCGGTCATAACCGGTGCTATATTTACTTCATTGCACCCCGGTGCTAAATTTAACCGGTGCAACAAATAAACAACTCTAGCACCAGTTTTTTTTACTGGTGCTAACATATAACCGGTGCAATAAAACTATTTTCTTATCATCGGTTCCCAAACCGTTGCTAACTATAACCGTGCAATTAATTTTTCTGTCACCGGTTTAAAAACCGGTGCTATATACCTACAAACCGGTGTTAGAAATAAAGATTTAACACCGGTTCCCAAACCGTTGCTAAACTATAACCGGTGCAATTTATTTTTCTATCACCGGTTTAAAAACCGGTGCTACCTACCCACAAACCGGTGTGAGATATAAAGATTTAACAACGGTTCCATTACCGGTGCTAACAATTCCGGTGCGACAAATTCGGTATTGCACCGTTTTTGTCTAGCACCGGTTAAAAAAAACCGGTGCTAATATGGTACATTAGAGCACCGGTAACTTAAACCGGTTCAATATATAACCGTGCTAATAAAATAAATTTAGCACCGGTTTTGTTTCAACCGGTGATAATGTAGCATCACTTACTTAGGCACCAGTTTTTAGCCACCCAAAAACCGGTGCTAGGAACCAAAACAACCAGTGCTAGAGGTCGTGGTAGTGCTAGTTCTTACTCAAATGTGTTAGATTGTGAAGTTTCCGTAAATGTAAACCTAGGTACTATGTTTTGGTATGGTTTTGGACATTTTTCAGTAATTTTCCGCTATTAAAGTATCATTTTTTCTGGGTTTATATGTTTTTCCCGTAGCTGCCTCTAATGTATATGACGTCCACAACCTGTTGTTCACATGTCGGTCAATGCAAATTGTGTGCGTCGTGGTACATTCATATGTCAAGTAATACATATAAGACGTCGCGCCTATGTTGGTTTAACCATCGGTAATATGATTGGTTATCAATGATGCATGGAGGTATTCATTTTACAATAAATTTGTATATGCAACATCTTTTCCACGTCGGTCCATTATTTGATTTGGTCAACAATGGAGTGACGTCTCTAGTACATGTCGACCAAGCAACTGATTTGGACCGGCATGTATCGGCGATGTTTGACCAGCATTGCACCGTGCATTTCCTGTGTCAAGTTTACCCTAAACATTTTCATGTTTGATTCAAGACTAATAGCCAGCTAAGGTTCCTCAAGTCGCCCATTTTTCCAGGTCTTTTACCATTTTACACACACACACACAGAGATATATGTATATATATATATATATATATATTCACTAATACATTATCACACTTTACCACAATTTATTTTTTGTTTTCATGCAGTTCTCTACACAATGGATCAATCCATAGCCTCTTATGTTCGACCTTGAGCATCATACAATGGTTATTGATAGCCCACATTTCCACTGCACTCTAAAGCAGCAGAACTTTGGGAAAACCCAATTGGTAAGGTATTTTAAATTAATATTATTTTTCGTTAATTGCATATATATATATATATATATATATTTCTAACCAATTTTTTTAATTTAGTTCATCCGAAGGGAGATATACCACTCCCACCGACTGAGAAGACCCCCGTTGTGCTGGTGGTATATGAACTACTCTAGGGGTGGAAAGATCAAGGCCTTATCCCCAAAGGATTATGGAGAGTTCCTTTCTATAAACCACCTACGCACCGGGGACACGTTGTTCTTCGAGGTTATAAAAGTTGGGGTGCCAATCGTCTTCAAGGTCATTATAATCCGAACTGATTGAGTTTATTGTAATTTCCGTTATGTTTGAACTCTATGTACTATTTGTACTATTTGTAAGGATATTTTCATGATTTTCCTAATAATTTAACTACCTTATTTGGACATTATATAATTGACTATATGTGCAATTTGATCTGTGCATTATTTCATAAACCATTTTCTATCCTACCATTCAACACAATTTTCTACAATTGTTCTAAAACCATTGAACAAATACTTTTGTAGACTGAAACCAATCATTTTAAAACAACTTTAACCTCTAATAGTTAACCGAGGTAAAAGAAAAGAAAAACATCAATCAAGAAGAAAAGGCATGGGAACTTACTATGTAAAGGAAATGGTTTGGTTTGAGTGAAGTGGAGTGGAATGTGGAATGTGGAGGACTTTAAAGTGGGGTATTGGAGGGGTACGAAAGAGGGTAGGACTTCTTGGGTGGTTGTAGCACAATGTTTCTAAGGTGATGATGGGATATTGGGAGGAGAGAGACGCCAAAACGGGGAAAGGTGCAAAACCCTAACTTTCTTTTTTCCTTCCTTTCTACCAGCGTCTAATTCTTTACTTGTAGGTTGTTGTGGTTTTCCCTCTTATTTCACCATTTTCAATCAAAACGTAACAAAACTAACCTTATTAAAATTTTAAATAATAGTTCTTCATTTTCCAAAGTTCATCTTTTCCTACTTTAACTTATCTTTTACATATCTGCGACATCGGTCGTCAATTGCATAACACGTCAATGGGAACGACATATAATGCAATTTTGAGCGGCCTTTTGAAACAACGTATGCGATGCACGCACTAGTCAATAACATTATTTACTTCATTTTTTAACCATTTACTTTGGTTGATATAATGATCGAGGTAAAAACATAATAATTACCTTGTTTTTTTATTAATAGAGGTAAAAAAATATTATTTACTTTGAAAAAAGATAACCAAGGGAAAAGAACTTTTTACCTCGGTTATTTGACCTAAGCCAAAAAACCGAGGTAAAAGGGGCAAAATTAGGTCCAGTTTCTTTTAGTGCTTTTGTCATGTCATCGTAGCAACTTAGCATCTTCTTTCCAGGCAAACAACTTTTTCAACCGGGAAATGATAGGGAGATACCATAAAACATTAGATGGTGTATTTTTCTTCATGGTGAACTCTGCTTTTGCACCGACCACGATTCAACCCCGCTTCAACTTGTACCAAGACTCACCACAAACCCAGCAAAAATCTCGGTTATCGTCCTCTTTACCTATATACAACATACAATCATTTAGAGATGTGTGATTTTTTACCTATTCCATTCCCATTGGACAAAGGATTCTTTTAGCTGTATACGATCGATCGAGCTAAAGATTACCTTCTGGAAGAAATTCATGAAACAATTCAAGAGTCTATATCATCTCTTTCTTAGTCCAACTGTATTTCACTTTCAAATTCATCATTGGAAAAATGGCGCTCAACACTGAATGCCTCGAACCGTTATAAAAAAAAACTAAGAAATAGGAAATGGAATTATTCTGAATAAATAAAAAAACTAAGAAATAGGAAATGGAATTATTTCTCTTAGCATCATTAATACCCAAATATTGTCGTCGGACTGCTGTCGGACTGTTAAGGTTGTTTTTGTAGTTTTATTGATTTGAGTGTTATATTTGCACTTACCTTAAGTATATAGGGTTATATTTGCACTTACCTATAGTATATAGGGTTATATTAAAAATACACATCAAATTACAATAGTTGCACATCAAATAAAAACAATAAACTGTACATCAAATTAACATAGATAATAATCAAATAAAAACTGTAAAATACACATTAAATTAAAGGCAAAGAGTTAATTAGAATAATTTTAAGGTAAAAGGTTTCAATTGAAAAATTAAAATTTTACTATGCAACGTGCAGTAGTTACAAGTATTATGACCCGATTAATGCAACCGAAAATATTTATCTTCATTTATTCTAATTTGCAGTTTAAACATTGATCTTTTCATGGCTTATGGAAATACTGTCTTTCAAGAGACGAACTCTAAATTAAAATAGATAAACATCAAATAAATAGACTAAAAATACATAAAATAAAATGGATTTTATCCATTGACATTCCTACATTATACCAATAAGTACACGTTGTTTAACATCCTACTCACTCCATTCCACTCTAAATTGCTTTTTTTTAATGGGAAGACACCCGAGGGTGGGGGTAGGTATATTGGTTCCCCAAGCCAAGCAAAAAACCATAGCAGAGTAGTTAAGTTTACAGAAGGCAACAGCGTTACCCGCAAAATGAACAGCCTAAGTTAATAGCTATACAGGATCGGTAATGACAGTCAAATTTAGTAAGTTGCGATTCCAAAGCTATGAATCTCCACACCCCGTGTTAATTTGTACTTTGGCCAGGCAACTGAACTAAGAAGTAGTGAGCTATTGAATGATATAGCAAAAATGGAGAGTTGTGATGAATAGCAACTAAACAAAGAAGTTGCTGATGAATGCAGAGCAGCTTCCCAAAAGTAAGCACTTGCAGTAGTGCAGCATGAGTAGGGTAAAGGAGGGAAAATCTCCAAGTAGAGTTCAGTCCGGAATGTACTTGCATAAAAAGAGAAAACATCAGCAGTATCAATTCTAACCCTAGCAAATCGAGAGAGTTCTAATCTGGGGCATTTGCTTCTTATCCAGTTCAATGAGGCCCCTAATATGCACAGGTGCATTACTGAGATTCAAAGTCTGATTATGTGCAGCATGATATTTAGCTATTGCATCTGCCACCGCATTACCCTCCCTTGGCACATACTTAAGCACAGCACCACAAATTAGAAGATTAACTTTGTAGGCAACATTGAATAAAGGCCAATGAGCAGTATATGGATCACATATCATTTTAACTCCCATTGATGAGTCAGATTCAATGGTAACAGTCTCATCTAAATTGGTATAACTTTGGCAAGCAATTTTCACCGCTAGAATCTCAGCCAGAAGAGATTATTCAGCAGAGATTGATACAGAGTGAATCAGTATGGGTGAACCAGTACAATTCCTTACCACTACCCCTACTGCAGCCTTATCCAGGAACCAAGATGCATCTGTATTAATCTTAATGCAATTTTGTTTCGGTTTCTCCTAGCATACAGTTCGAATAATTGGTTTAGGAAGAGGTCTCAGTTGAGGGAGAAGGTTCTTTATTTGGTGAGGCATTCCATTAGAAGCTTTCAGATATGTGGGATTTGAGAACAGTGCTAGCCTAATAAGCTCTATAACTCCTTACAAATGAAATCAGCAGAAAAAGGGATCTGCTCAAAAAGATATCGAGTCCTAGATTTCCACAGGCACCAGCAGGTAATGGGAGGAATTATGTTACATACCAGCTGATGTCCTCTAGGGAGATCTTTACAATTCCAAAAAATGAAAAAGGTTTGAGCAATGGAATGAGGTTCAGTTAGTTGGAATTGAACTAAGGATGACATGTAGCACCATACAAATTTGGCTACAGGGCATGCAGTGAAAAGTATTCAAGTGAATCCATATGGTAGCAAACGGGACATTTTGATGCAAGACTAAACCCACAGGAAATTAGCACATCATCAAATGGGAGAAGAGAATGTAACATCTTCCAAGCAAAAATAGATATCTTTTTTTGTAAAGCTTTATGCCATAGAAACTTAGAGGCCAGAGAGTCACCTAAAGGGCCAGTAATTGCTCTATATGCAGACTTTGATGAAAACTTCCCAACGGGATCAGATTTCCAAATGATCCTATCCTCTCTAGTTTCTACAAGCTTAGCTTCCTGTAAGATTAAGAGAGTATCATTTTCTAAATAGGGAGAAGTAAGTGCAATAATCTAAGTTTTATTCCTAATAAATTCTGCCACAGTGTAAAACTGAAATGGTGTAGAAATATGATTAGGAACATAATTTGTTAGTGGACCTGACATGCACCAATTTGAAGTCCAAAAATTACATAGACCTTTTCCATGAATAACAAAGGAATTTTGTTCAGCAAAAAGGTTGACTGAGCAAATCCTTTTCCAGGTGACAGATTTTTTATGGGTTTCTGAGAAAGACCATAATAATTTAGCCCATAATGTGTTCCCTAGTTGACTTTTCCACCACAGTTTAAGGGAGCATATATCCAGAATGTCTCGAATTGATCTAAAACCTAAACCACATTGGGAGATAGGAGTTGCAAGATGAGCCCATTTTTTCCAAACTTTGTTTTTTTTCCCATCTGACTCACCCCAGAAGAATCTAGCAAATCTTTTATATATATTCTTAAGTATTGTTTTTGGTGGTTTAGTAACATTCCAAAGATGTTGAGGCATTGAATACAAGCAGGACTGAATTAGGATTAGTTTTCCCCCTGAACTAAGCCACTGATTTTTCCAGTTTTGCAGTTTTTTATCTAGTTTCTCCATAAGTGGTTGAAAGTATCTATTAAGTGTTCTACCTTTAAAAATAGGGCAACCTAAATACTGAAAAGGTAGAGAGCCTTGTTTCATTTTTAGAATCATTCTGATCTGATTAAGTTTGCCAATTGAAGCTCTTCTGCTAGTATAGAAATCAGACTTGTGGAAATTAAATTTTTGGCCAGATGTATATTCGAAGACATCTAGGAAGGCCTTAATCCTAATGAGACTGGATTTAGAAGCTTGCATAAAAATAATGGTGTCATCAGCATACATTAGATGAGATGCAGTAGGGATTGGAGAGGGTAGCTGATAATATGAGAGCTTGTTATTATGGAAAATGAAAGATAGACTTCTAGAAAAAGTTTCAGAGAAGATATTGAACAGAGAGGGGGATAGGGGATCACCTTGTTTAATACCCCTTGTGGCCTTGAAGAAACCCACAGGATTGCCATTAATAAGAATAGAGAAATAGGCTTGGGAAAGATTTGACATAACAACATGTAAGAATTTACCTTTGAAACCAAATTTCAGCATAATATTCAATAGGAAATGCCAATTAACCCTATAGAAAGCTTTCTGTAAATCCAGTTTCAAAATACAGTTAGGGATTCTAGCTTTCTTATCCAGAAACCTAATCATTTCCTAGAGATAGATGATATTGTCCGAGATGTCCCTATTTTTCATGAAAGCCGACTGGTTAGAGGAAATCAGTTTATCCATATGTGGTCTTAGTCTTTCCATTAGGACCTTAGAACATATTTTATTAAGGACATTAGACAAGCTAATAGGTCTAAAATCATCAAATGAGCAAGGTGTGGTCTTTTTGGGAATCAAAGTAATCCAAGTACTGGAAATTCCCCTGGGTAGGGCAGTACCATCAATAAAATCATTGACATCCTGAACTAGATCAGTTTTTATAATGGACCAGCATTTCAGGTAAAATTTTGGGGTAAAACCGTCGGGGCCAGGACTACTGTTCTTGTTTAGACCTTTAACTAC
Organism: Rubia yunnanensis; assembly: GCA_037428765.1. Classification (NCBI taxonomy): domain Eukaryota; kingdom Viridiplantae; phylum Streptophyta; class Magnoliopsida; order Gentianales; family Rubiaceae; genus Rubia; species Rubia yunnanensis. The sequence continues at coordinate 79,458,467 of CM075065.1, forward strand.
TGCCTCTACTTTAGATTCAGTTGCAGATCTAGACAATTCACAATTATCAGATTCAGTAATGACATTAGGTATTTGGTTCAGAAAATGTGAATAGTAGGTGTCAGTAGGCAATAGATTTGGTTCCTTTAACAAATCGGTGTAGTAAGAGATGGCTTCATTACTGATATCTGTTTGATCACTAAGCCATTGGCCTTCTTTATTTTTAATCTTGCTAATCTGTATTCTACTATTTTTCTCTTGGACCACTTTGTGAAAGAACTGAGTGTTATTGTCACCTAACTTATGCCATTTCATTTTAGCTTTTTGTTTCCAAAACTTTTCCTTCTCCTTTTGGGCTCTCAACAGTAGAGCTTTTTTTCGATTTAATTCCATAAGTTCAGTATCCGAAGGATTAAGATCAAAGTTTGATTCCTGGATTCTAAGTAATTCCTCAGCATTTAAAACATTAGCATCAATGTTTCCAAAGCACTCTCTATTCCATATTTTAATCTCCTTTTTCAACCTGATTAGCTTAAGGAAAAAACCTAACAATCCAGTTTCTATCATGTCTTTCTCCCAATTAGTCTTAATCAGTGTGATGAAGTCCTGCCGATTAAACCATACATTAAGAAACCTGAATGGTTTAGGGTTAATAGTGATCAGATTTGAAATCTGTAAGAGTAGAGGGGAATGATCGAAGGTTTGTCTGTTTAAGATTTGAATGGAGGAGGTAGGAAACCTGTAACTCCAGGGTATAGTACATAGACCTCTATCAAGCCTTTTAGATGTAGGGTTCCTAAGTCTGGAGTTGGACCATGTAAAAAGATTTCCAACCGTATTAATTTCCTGTATACCCGAAGTATTTATCCATGTATTAAAGTCTCTAATGATGCCTAAGGAGGGAGTACTAGGGCCCCTATATTCCGTGAGCACGGTGATAGTGTTAAAATCTCCAATGAAAATAGTCTCACCATTAGATATTGGAGCCAAGTCTTTCCAAAGATTCTTTCTACCTTCTCTATTCCTAAGTGCGTAAACAAAGACAGCATCCATTTGAACATTTGTGGTCAGATGATTTATGTGAACTTGTAAAAATTGTTCATGGGAGGATGTAAGAGAAACTGTGATTAAGTTATTCCACATTATCCAGATTTTACTGTTAAACAGAGACAGGCCATTTGGATAGTTAAGTTTATCCATATATGATTGCATTTTAGAATTGTCATGCATGGGTTCAATTAGGCACAGCATTTGAATCTTTTTGAGTCTAACCAAATTAATTAATCTTAACATTGATGATTCCATTCCCCTAATGTTCCATACTAAGAAATTTATTGAGGGGAGACCATTCATTGCTCACGAGATTTACTACTTTTGGTAGATGATCTGAGCATCATTTTGTTAATCTGGGTGAAATAGTTAGTTCGTTTACCTTTGGACTTACCTTGCACTGTTTCCTGACCTAGATTAGGAAGAGATACCGTGCTAGCTTGATAAGAGGAACTGTGCATAGGAGCAGCCACAGCTTCCTGATTTGCTGTTAGATCTTCCTGTTCACCCTGCAAAACTGCAAATCTATTTCCTAATCTTCCATGTGAGAATTTAGTAATGTTTTTTTGTTGTTCCAGATATAATGTATTTTTTCCCACATGGATATCATCAATGACATATGTCCTTGGGGTAAAGTTTGTGAGAGCAGAGTCATTTAGGGGTTTAGATATAGAGTTATTCATGCTATCATGATTATTAGGAATGGCACATTTTTCAGGTGTGATAGCCTGTTGTGTGTCTGAAACACTAGTATTCTCAATGGGGGGGCTGGGTTGAGGATTGTGAGAGGTGGTAGCCCCCTTGTCACTGTCTATATTGGTAAGATCAGGTTGTTCATCAAGTGTGATCAATGGAGGGGAATCGAACTTTTTCCCAGTTGGCTGCCACAGGGGCTGATTAATTAACCTGTTTCCTTCCTGCGGTTTAACAGTTTGGTTTGGGGGAAAGGATCAACATTGTGCCATAGAACAACCAAATTTAGAACAGTGATCACAGTACAGTGGGATGTCTTCATACTCTATTAGGTATTTCTTATTATTTGTTACAGATCCCAGACGAATATGGTTACAAAGAGGTTTTTGCAAATCAATTTCAACACATAACTTGATGGCTGAGGGTCTGGTAAGCATATCAGTGGCTATATCACTTTTGATGAAACTCCCTATACTATTACCAATGGATTCAATTGATGCAGGATTGTAATAGTATAAAGGGACCTCCCTAATAATACACCACACAGGGACTATGGGAGATTCTTTGTGAATTGAGAATTCAGGCCTCCATTTTAACAGTTTGAGTAAGATTCCACTAAAATTCCACACTCCCTTCATCCAACAACGTTGATAGTCATTAAGTAGTTCGAATCTAATAAGCACATGCTTATAGTCTAATGAGCCAAGTTGATAATTACCTGAGAAACCAACCGTTCTGAAAAAGTGCTCCAGTTGCTCCACTGAGCATCTCCCTTTAGTGAATTTGCCCACTAGAGCATTTGTATAATGAGATGACAGCTTTGCTATCTGATCGTCGGAGTATAGGCAGGCCACATCTCCCAGGTGTTGGGATTTGGGGATTAACTCAGGATTACTGGGTAAGGTTTTAGCTAAAGGAGGAGATTTGTTCTGCAAGGCTGCGGCGAAGGATAGCAAAGGAGGAGGAGATTGGGTTGGATTACTATTATCCGGAGTGGCTGGAAATTGGGCAGCCGCCATGGTTGGCCGCTAGCGGCGCAAAGCCGTTACCAGCTATGTTGCTACCAGAAGGGGTTTGGCAGCGAGTGTTAAGTTCAGGTAGGAAGAGATGGATTGGGGATGAGCAGCAGGAGAGGAAGTGAAATTCGCACCGAAATCGCACCGTTGTTCGCACCTAGTAACATTAAATTGACCGTTGTTCGCAATTAAAATACAATTTCTCTAAATTGCTTATTTATTTTTTCACGATCTTCACTGTGCATGTTTGACTGTAAATATCTTCATTTAAAAATAATAATTTTGCATAAATAATTGATGTTTATAAAATAGATGTTAAGACAAATCTAACAATATCTCACATTATATATATTTTTTATATATTAATTTATATTTAGGGTCAAAGTTTACAAATTTTGACTTTCAAAACACTACCACAGAGGGCCTCCTCTAGCACCGGTTTTTAAGCACCAATTTTCAAAATCAGTGCCAAAAATGTAATAAATATACCGTTTTTTAAAATTATAATTCTGGTTTTTAAAAAATCGGCGCTAAATTTTAAAATAGCATCGATTTTGGAAAACAAATAGCACCGGTTTTTAAAAACCGGTGCTAAAAATTTTCTAAATTCATTTTTCCAGCCAAAGAAATAGGAAAAATTTTAAAATAGCACCAGTTTTGAAAAAAATTGGCACCGAATTTTAAAAATTCATTTTTCGTCCCAAAGAAATTCCAAATATTTTTAAAATTCAATCTTCCTGCCAAAATATTCATCAAAATTTATTAAAGTTCAACCTTTCCACCAATGAATTCAAAAAATTCACCAAAACGTTTTTAAAAAATTTGCCAAAAATTTCAAATAATCTTGCCAGAAATGTCATGAGCATTGAGCAGCTGCGCGCAGCCGCTTTAAGCTAATTTTTTAAAATTTCAAAATCGTTCACTTCTTTTATTGACTTTAACTAATAACTAAGTTAAGTTAAATTAATCAACGATCAACCTTTACTTACCTAATATATATAAATAAAAATAAAATTTGTTTACATTAACTAATTAACGTTCAACCCTTAATTGATTTAGTATACATAAAGACAACTTTAACTAGTCAACGGTTAATCTTTATTTGACTTTAAATATATAAGCACTAATAACTAGGTTGATTTTGACTAATCAACGGTCAAACTGTACTTGACTTTCAATATATAAACACTAATAACTAAGTTGGTTATTAATTTACTTTCTATATATGAACACTAATAACTAGGTTGATTTTGACTAATCAACGGTCGAACTTTACTTGGCTTTCTAAATGTAAACACTAGTAACTAAGTTGACTTTAGCTAATTAACGGTCAAATTGTACTTAATATTCTATATGTAAACACTAGTGACTAAGCTGACTTTAACTAATCAAGAGTCAAACTTTACTCGACTTTCAATGTATAAACACTAATAACTAGGTTGACTTTGACTAATCAACGGTCAAACCTTACTTGACTTTCTATATATAAATACTAGTGACTAAGTTGACTTTAACTAATCAACATTCAAACTTTACTTGACTCTCTCTATATAGAAACACTAGTGACTAAGCTAAGCTGAAGGCAAAAATAGGGCGCAGCCTTGCTACTGTTCACCGCAGTCAATTTTTGCCGGTTTCTCTTCTGGAGCTCTTCCTCTCCGGCGAGGGACCCGACATTAATGTTGGGTTCCTCACCGGGAATCTTTTCATGTATGGCCCACCCCTGTTCTTGAAGGATTGAAACCCGAATCTGGGTTTCTCGCGAATTTTCTCCATTCAAAAATTTGCTAGGATTTTGGAAGTAGATCGGCCTTCCGATCTTGGATTTCGAAAGCCCATAGCTTCTTTATGGGTTCTCTGGGAAGAAGACTTGCCTTTCGGTCTTCAAGTTTAGAGATTTGGGGTTCTTCAAGTTCAAATATCAAATTTTTGGAACTCGGATTTGAAGACCCACAGCTTCACGATGGGTTCTCTAGGTAGAAGACCTGTCCACCGGTCTTGAAGAGCGGAGATTTCTAGCTGGAGATGAAGACAAAGTCCATATCTGTTTTTGAATGAACACCCACATACCCAACGGAGGACGGCGACCACAGTAAACACCCTACCATTGACCCAAGTAAGCTTTCACCCCTCGTTGGTAATTCTACTGTGGTCTATGGTATTTTTTTTCTTTTTGAAAAAATATGTGCTGTGATGGGGCGGAATTGTGTACTATGTGGGATTGATGTTGAACTGGGCAGATTCTAGAAAAATTACTTGTATTTTGCTGGTGGTCAATTTTTGCGGATTGCGGTCACGTGTGGATGTGTAACACCACTCCGTAAGGAAGTATAGGATTCTTATTATATGGGAATTGCTGAGCTGTGGGGATTGTTATTGTATAGAATTTAGTGTACAAGTACTGAGGGCAGAGTCTGTACATTGTAGAACTCTGTTTTGTGTAGTAATTTGATTTCAGAATTCTCGCAAATGGCGATATTTGTGGAAATTCTGATTTAGAACTGTTTTTGGAAATTCTGGGTTGGTTTGAAGAGGATAGATGAGGAGACTTATTGGTAGATATTTTTTGAGAATCAGTGCAGCTCTAAAAGCTACATTTAGGGGATTGTGGATTGATAATATGAGGTTCATAAGAGAGTGGAATTAATGTTGGGTTCCAGTCATAGAGTCCTTAGCTGATGCAGGTGAAATTTATGCTCAAATCCTGGACACCAGACCGGCCTAGCTTGTGTACAAACCCCAGACTAGTCACCCGGCCTTGCTAGTGCACAGAACCCGGTCCTCTTCCGGCCCTGGGTGTGTCCAAAACCTGGGAAAATTCTGGCCTGCAAGTGTTCAAACCCCGGTCATCCACTCCAGCCTTGCCAGTGTATAGACCCCGGTAAACTCCCAACCGTGCTTGTGCTCAGATCCCGGACATTACCCGGCTGTGCTAGTCCTGGTCTAGTTGGCATTTAGACCAACAAGCTATGCTCTATGTTAAGAACACAGATTGATTCTTCTTCACTCATGAACATTCATAAGGAGTTCTTCATTCTCGGCACTGGAATGTGATTGTTAGATGAGGCACATACCTTGGGGTACTCTGATTCAAGGTGGATGTAAAGAGAAGTTCCACTGTACATTGATTGGATCTAGCCATTTGTCCTCGACGGCCGGCCATGGTGGTTTGTTTTTCATTGTAATCATTAAAGAAAGTATACTCAGAACGTTGCCTTGTTCTTCAATTGCATAAAAATCCCAAGAAGAAGACGAGTGGAAGAGCAGATTCTCGAAAATGGTGGATTTTCTCAATCTTGCCCACATTCCGGCGAGTCATCGCCGTCGAAAATACATGCTCCAGAAAATCATCTAGTAGCGGGCAATCTCGAGTAGTAGTCCGAGAGAAAAAAGGATAAAGTTTGGTTGGAGAGGCAGATGGTTCGAGGGTTGAGGGATGGTTCGAGGATGGAAGATTGGTTCGAGGGCTAAAAGAGAGTTCGAGGGGTAGGAACGAGGGATAGCTGTAATGAGGTATTTGAGTGGTGGAAGCATTCGACTGCTCGAGATGGATATTCGAGTGCCGGATGTCCTCGACTGCTCGAGGGGGGCATTCGAGTGTAGTAGGACTTCGAGTGCCAAGGGGACATTTGAGGATTGAAGATGCCGGAGTGCTGGTGGATCGAGAACCAAAGGGTGGTTCGAGGATAGATGGACTAAGGTATTCGAGTGCTGAAGGTATTCGAGTGCTGAAGGCATTCGAGTGATCGAGAGGGGAATTCGAGTGCTCGAGAGGGGCATTCAAGAGCTGGAAGTGTTCGAGTGCCCGAGGGGGCATTTGAGCGTTGGAGGAGTTCGAGTGCTTGAGGGGGCCATTCGAGTTTTGAAGCTATTCGAGTGCTGATTGTCCTCGAGGGGGGATTCGTGGAGTACCCTCGAGAGATGGCTTCTTGCCCTCGAGGGGCAGTTCGTTTATCCTCGAGAGATGGTTCGAGGGATTCGCTTTGTTTGTCCTCGAGGGGTGGCTCAAGGAGTGCCTCAAGAGATGGATTGTTTCCCTCGAAGGGAGATTTTGTGGAAAGGCTCTCGAGGGGTGGCTATCGCTCGGTCGAAAAAAAACCCCCCTCTCCATCTAGCAACAAGAATTTCCTATTTTAGTTGCATAGCCATGCAGGTCAGGTAGGGGATTAATTAATTTTGCGTATGCAAATTAATTAACCCCTTGCTAGGTTTCACTCGGATTTAATGGTTGTGCCATTTGCCTGCGCTGCACTCTATAGTGTAAAAAGGCATCAGGCTGCCATTTGCCTAAAATGGAAAGGACGGTTACAAAACGTTACGTGGGGCATGCGCGGTAGAAGTCATGCCCGGTCTCTTACCACTAAGAGGTTTATCTGCGGGGAACACATGGGAGCACAGCAGACTACGTTCAATCTGCTCCCAACCCCAAAGATAAAACCTTGACTCGCATCCAGAGACCGTTATTAAAGGCCAATAAGACCTCTTTATCTTCATCTTAGAGGTGTACATGGTAGAAGCGGTGTGCCAGCTCTTCCCGGAGGAGAAGACATGCTACTTTATGTGAAGGCTGAGCCCACTCTCTGTTTGGAAGACACCCGTGGGGAGAAAACCACGCCGCAAGAGCGGGTTCACACTACCGGTTGGTTGGATTCATGTTCTATGGAGCGAGAGGGCTAGTGAGTTTGTTCTCATACCCCCTCTGATTTCAGGGATCGAGGGTGCTACTGAGTTTGTTCTCATGCCTCTCTGTTTTCAGGGATGATTTTCACAGGCCCCGGTCACCACGACGGGGTTAGCATCTTTTGGCCACATGGTTGTAACATCTAGATCAGGGGTAGTTTTATTAGGTTTCATGTAGTAAGGGAGTGGGAATATGTTTCCCACTCCCGTAGACTCTCACGGTTTCTTTTTATTTACCATTACCTTCGACTAGTGACTAAGCTAACTTTAACTAATCAAAGGTCAAACTTTACTCGACTTTCAGTATATAGACACTAATAACTAGGTTGACTTTGTCTAATCAATGGTCTAACTTTACTTGACTTTCAATATATAAACACTAATAAAAAGGTTGACTTTAACTAATTAACAGTCAAACTTTATTTGAATTAGTATATAATGAATACTAATGAAAATGTTTAACGGTCAAACCTTACTTGACTTTCTATATATAAATACTAGTGACTAAGTTGACTTTAACTAATCAACGATTAAACTTTACTTGAATTTTTATTTGTAAACACTAGTAACTAAGTTGACTTTAACTAATCAACAATGAACCTTACTTGACTTTCAATATATAAACACTAATAACAAAGTTGACTTTAACTAATTAATTGTCAAATTACTTTATTTGAAGTAGTACATAATAAATACTAATAAAAATGTTTGAGTTTGACTAATTAACCGCCAAACCTTACTTGACTTTCTATATATAAATACTAGTGACCAATTGACTTTAACTAATCAACGGTCATACTTTACTTGACTTTCAATATATAAACACTAATAACTAGGTTGACTTTATCTAATCAACGGTCAAACTTTACTTGACTTTCAATATATAAACACTAATAACTAGGTTGACTTTCTCTAATCAACGGTCAAACTTTACTTGCATTTCAATATGTAAACACTAATAACTAAATTAAGTTTAACTAATCCACGGTCAACCCTTCCTTGGCTTTCGACATAAAAATACTAATAATAAAGTTGGCTTTAACTAATCCATGGTCAACTCTTACTTGGCTTTCTACATACAAATACAAATAACAAAGTTGATTTTAACTAATCGACGGTCAACTCTTACTTGACTTTCAATATATAAACACTAATAAAAAAGTTGAATTTAACTAATTAACGGTCAAACTTTATTTGAATTAGTATATAATAAATACTAATAAAAATGCTTGACTTTGTCTAATCAACGGTCAACCATTACATGACTTTCAATATATAAACACTAATAACTAAGTTGATTTTAACTAATTAACAGTAAAAATTTATTTGATTTTAGCTAATGAAAACTTTAATGGACTCAAACTCATAATTTTGGCCCAAACCCCATGTCCTATTTTCATATACTCGGCCTTCATTCTCCCTTGCTCCAATTTCATTCGATCGAACCCACTGTCCCTCTGCCTCCTCTAGTTTTCTCCGTCGATCAGCCACCGGCCACGCATCATCTGAAAGTTGAAAGAAGGGGAGATGGTGAGGAAGGCAATCTCGCGGTATCTCGTCTTCCCGCTCAAAGCCTTGTCCCTTTTCCTTCGATGCACAGAACCTACGGTTCGATAATATCTCTGCCGATCATTTCCACCGCTTGTAGGTCTCTTCGTCGTCGCTGCTATCCTTCTGTCTAAGACAAACGTCGTTGGCCGATTACTGGCGATGGAGATTCGACGGTGCCGACTACCTGTAAAACAAGGCTTTGCCACAACTGGTAAAAACTCAGCATTTTTCCCTCGATCTTGTCTCATTTTTGCTCTCTACTTGTGTGTATTTAGTTTCTCTTATTCCCTCTTTAAGATTTAGGGGTAAAATCTGGGTTTGGGGGGTGATTTTCCTAGGGTTTTATACTTTTTATAATTTTGCTTGTTTTCTTGTGATTTTTGGGGTGTTGGAGATGCTAGGCTATTTTTCGTTTGCCAGTGTAAAGGTTGTGTGGTGTTACGTAGTTGTCGACTGTAAAATCCAAAAATGGGAGTGCTAGGGTTTTTTTTATGCTTGCTCTCCAAGTGTTTGTGTTTTTTCTGATAGAGAAAAAAAATTCTAGAATTGCAGAGGAAGAAGAAGATTAATATGGGGACATTTAACCAGAAACATTGCGGTGGGGGACTAGAACCAGCTTGATTACAGAGTTCGTACCAAAGGTTTAGCACTTTTACCCTTCACTTGTAATTTGATTATACTGTATAATGTATATTGTTCTCGTCTTGGATATAACTGATGTATGAAATGATGCTCCAAATTTTCCCCTTAATCATAATTCTATAAGATGATGTATGACTATGTTGAAATGATGTTTGCTAGAAACCGTTTTGAGTTTCTTTGTTTTTCCCATGAATTTTCCCCTTTACATCTTTTGGTTCCCTAACATATGTTCTCTTCTGATATTTACTACTGTTTCTTTGTGAATATTGATGAATTATAGTATATAGATAGTTTCAAATTGTTACAGCAAATTGGCTTCTATTTTGTTTGGCATTTATGCAAAGAATAGGTATATTGTCCTTCTAGATGATAGTAGAATCACGCCTATATGGTTCTGGTAATTTTAAGTTCATTCCCAGGTCTACTTGAGGTACTTTTTGTAGTGGATAGTATGTTGTAGAGGAAAATGTTAAAACCATGAGATGTAATGGTGATAGACTTTATCTTCCTGGCAAACCTTTAATTTTCTGACAATTTGATGCATGAGCAATAATGGTACTTTACTTACCCTCCCAGAAATCCATCTTAGATTGTTTTGATTATTTTGACACTGTAGGAAGAGTTGTTGATGGAAGGGAGATAATGGTTCAGTTTGCCAAGTATGGTCCAAATGTAGAACGAATGTGAGTATTGCATTTTTTTTACATTGTGGACTTAGTATTCTGGTTGCTGGCAGGAGTTTCGGTTGTGGTGAACTCTTTCTTAGGTGCACTATCTTTTGGTGGTGCTCTTATGTGATTATGTCTTTGTTATATGGAATAAGAGGGAAAATGGAGAGTTAGGATTTTACATGTGTCTGTTTTTTAGTTTCATTACTTGCGAATTGCATCTAATTGGAGCTTCTTCTCTGTTGTTTACCCATGTAGTCTGATGAAAAATGTGAGTACTTGATCGAGCTTGCGAAGCCTAAAATGGTGAAGTCAACTGTGGCTAAACTAAATATAGCGGGTTAATATTCTGAATTCTTTTAGTCATTTTGTATGTAGAGTCTTTTTGTGATTTTCTCATGTATGTAGAGTCTTAATCGCTGACTATTGGTTTGCTGCTATGCCGGGGTGAGGATGCTAGTGAGGATGCTATGTCGGTGGTGGTGAGATTGATTCATCTCCAAGGTTTCCACTGCAATGTCTAGTCCCATAGATTATTAATTTAGTATCATAAATTTTTTTGGTTTTATTTCTATATTATCAATTTTGTGAAGTTAATTTTATTATTAAATTAATGTCCTACTAAATTGTTAATTTTGGGTCTTTTTCCCTTCCCCTGAAAGCGGCAGTGCGCGGCCGCTTTCAGAGGAAGGGATTTTTTTTAGTCGTTGTAAATATTTTAGCACTGGTTAAAAAACCGGTGCTAAAATTAGCACCGGTTGAAAAATCGGTGATAACAAAAAAACCGGTGCTAACAGAAAAATTGGTGCGAGAAGTAGGGATTTACTACCGATTGTTTTCCAACGGGTGAAATCATTTCATCGGTTACTTAGGCACCGGTTTTTTTTAACAAAAAAATTGGTTCTAGAAAAAAATAATCAGTGCTAAAAGGGGGTTCATGTGATAGAAGTAAATAAGCAATTTAGAGTGGGATGGATGGAGTATATCTTAGGAACAAATACATACACTTACATTCATTAAATTCATGGATTCCTTAAACATATATGAATATTTTATTAAAGAAACTATATACACACACACATGTGTGTGTGTCTATGAAAAACCTTCATTATCTCACACACACACACACACATAACATCAACCATATATAATTATGCAATGCCTACATTCAATCAACCCGTAGTTAAACACATCATATCAATTGAACTATAACCTAGAAAATTTGAAGATGAAAATACAAATTGAGAAATGGAATACTTACATGCTACTTTTGAGTGGGGAGTTATATGACGACCACAACCCTATAGCCCTCCTTCAACAATGAGCAATTGGATTTTGTAGAACCATCTTCAATGGGGAAGAAAATTTAGGGAATTTTGATTGAAAATGGTCAAAGGACCAAATAATATTGACCCAATCCCGATAGATACGACATCGCTCTTTCTCATCGGTATATGTTCGGTCAAACCAACTATAAGTGCGATGTCGGTAATCTCATGAATGACTGATACTGCATGGATTGACACATTTTGCTGACATCACACCAACATCGGTCATACTTTTTACTTCATTTTTTAATGACATTTACCTCGGCTACCATAAAACCGAGGTTAAAAACCTGTAATTTACCTCGGTTTTTTTATAACCGAGGTAATTAATATTTTTTACTTTGAAAAAAAAGAATTGCGGTAAAAGAACTTTTTACCTCATTTTTTGGGGCTTAGGCTAAAAATTGTAGTAAAAAGGCTGAAGTAATATGTGTTGTTTCTTGTAGTGATATCACATAAGTGCAAATACAACCTTCTAATAATTGAAAGTGCAAATATAACCTTCTAATAATTGAAAGTGCAAATATAACCCTCTAATAATTGAAAGTGCAAATATAACATTAGATAATAAATGAAAGTGCAAATATAACCCTTTCCGGTTTCTTTTAGCTAGAATATCATGAGAAGACATTTTTGCCCTTCTAGAAAAAAATAAAAAAATTTAAAATAGGAAATGAAATTATTTCCCTTAGCTTCATTAAACCCCAAATATTGTCGCCGGACCATTAGGGTTGTTTTTATAGTTTTAATGATTTGAGGGTTATATTTGCACTTACCTTAAGTGTATAAGGTTATATTTGACTTACCTATAGTATATAGGGTAATATTAAAAATACACATCAAATTACAACAGTTACACATCTAATAAAAATGCTAATGTGTACATCAAATTAACATAAATAATAATCAAATAAAAACTGTAAAATACACAATAAATTAATGGAAAAGTGTTAATTAGAATAGTTTTAAGGTAAAGGATTTTAGTTGCAATATTAAAATTTTACTATGCAACGTGCAATACTTACAAGTTTTATGACCCGATTAATGCAACCAAAAATTTTTATCTTCATTTTTTCTAATTTGCAGTTTAAACCTTGATCTTTCCAAGGCTTATGGAAAGACCGTCTTTCAAGAGATGAACTCTAAATTAAAATAGATAAACATCAAATCAATAGACTAACAATACAAAAAATAAACTAGCAAAGTTTTGGGAAAAACCGTCTTTCCATAGGCTTATGGAAAGAGGGTATTTAATCATATTTAAAATTTATAATGTATCGTGCAGTAGTTATATGTTTATGACCTGATTAATGCAACACAAATTTTTTATCTCCATTTCTTCTAATTTGCATATTATAACCGTAAAACTTATAGGGTTATATCTGCACATTCTTAAAACTTATAGGGTTATATCATCACATTCATAAAAAGTGCATGATTATATTAGCATATATTATACAAGCAAAACCCATCAACATTAAAAAGTCTAAAAACACAACAAAATAACAACTACACACACAACACCAAAGGTTATCCAATCATTAATCCGGACTAAATTCAACAAAAATAAAAATGAATGTCATCAAAATCCTTATATTCAATGTCGTACATACCACTTATCTCTATTCATGTGTCAAGAAGCAAAAGGAAATCACATAATCAAACTCAATATTGCATTAATCTAGTGAATTAAGAGGAATTTCGGATGAAGATAGCATTTTTGAAAGGTTCCCGCACTTCCACATCAATGTCTATTGCATCGACCTCGCCAAATCTCTTTCTTCAAACTAGAATCACACTCTGGAGCGTCGAAAATTGGTAGAAGAGATTGAAATGGCGGTTGCATACAGCTGGGGTTGATTTTGTACTAATATAACACTTTGTTTATGGAGCAAAGTGCATATATAACCCTACATAATTGACGAAAGTGCAGATAAAACCCTATAAGTTTAAGGAATGTGCAGATATAACCCTATCAAATTTCATAATGTGCTGATATAACCCTACCAAGTCTGGTGGCGGTCCGGCTACAATATTTAGGTATAATAATGCTAAGGGCAATAATGTCATTTCCTATTTTTTTAGTTTTTTTATTTGTCCAGAAGGGCAAAAATGTCATTTAACAAAATTCCAGCTAAAGGTTACCAGAAAATTTTATATTTGCACACAACCTAAATATCTAGGGTTATATTTGCACTTTCAATTATCGTAAGATTATATCTGCACTTTCAATTATTGCCGGGTTATATATGCACTTTGCTCAAATACTTAAATACACATTAATTATAAAATATAAGTACTCCATTTAAAAAATAATAACGATGTCACATTTTGATCTGACACTATATGATAAGATGTATTTACCGTAATCAATTATTGTATTGCTGACAAAAATATATAGATTACAATAAGGATATATAATATGAGTAGAACTCTGGTTTAGTTAACATGACTTATCCAGAATCAATCAAGATCTAATCAGAAACGTGATTTACTTTAACCCCCCCCCCCCCCCCGCCAAGCGAAGCGTCGGATGTTCAGCGACGCAAAGCTTGGACCGAAAGAACTCAAACAGTGGACGAGAAAGTCCTTTGGTGAAGATGTCAGCAATCGGAAAACCAGTGGAGACATGGGCAACATGCAGCTTGCCAGAAGCCACCAACTCATGTACAAAGTGATAGTCGATGTCAATATGCTTGGCCAGCTTGTGAGCAACTGGATTCTGAGCTAAGAAAATGGCACTACTGTTGTCACAAAATAGCAATGGGGGCTTGAAAGCAGAACACAAAGGTCGCGAAGAAAATGAGTCATCCAGACCATCTCCGAGGCTATGTTGGCAAGAGCTTGATACTCTAACTCAGTGCTGGAACGAGAGATGGTAGGCTGCTTCTTGGCACTCAAGGAAACAAGGTTTCCACCAAGAAAGACTACATAGCCATATGTAGATCGCTAAATCTCGAGACAACGAGCCCAATCAGCATCCTAATACCCCAAGACTTAGGAGCACTGGCTGAGCAAAAGGTGAGGCTGAAATGGAAAGTGTCTATAACGTAGCGAAGAATCCGAGTGACTACAGCATAATGGTCATTCGCGAGTCGTAACCAGCGCTGTCGCAAGTCGCGATGAAAAATCCAACTTTTTAGATGAGCTTAAACACTGCATAATCCTTCCTTCTTCTCCAAATACTCCCAAGAACCACCACATATCAACTCATTCCTCCACCATCTCACATGTATTGAAATGTGAAAATTCTTGCATCTTTGTAGTATCTTTGTTGATTGTAGTATGCCGACTACATCATTGAGTCTTTAATCACTATATTCTATAATGATTCTTGGATATATGTCGATATATGTTAGATATTTTTATTGGACAATATTATAGTGGTGATTGCGTGATGGATTGGTTGTTCTTTGATAATACTATGGTTATTAACTCTTAATGCTAAACCTAGTATTAAAAATCCTTATGTACTTGTGAGTTTGATGTTATTCTTTATGGTGTTAGTCTTGATCAAACGGCACCAAGGAGACAATGTTTTACTCGAGGGGTGAGTTCTTCTACGGCACTTTTGCTCCCCCTTCTGGCCCCGAAACCAATTTTGGGACCAATTCTATACAATTACATTGGATTGCGCCATATCACCGGCGACTATGTGGAGAAATGGGTGTCACTCTACCTCTTACCTTGAGTTTTATTATTCTTGCCTTACAAGTTTACATTGAGGGCAATGTAATGTTTTTAGTGCGGGGAGGTGATAGAGGAATCATATGCATGCTAGCTTCATTTGGAATGCATTTTGCTACTTTTGATTGGAAAAAATGAGAAAAAGAAAAAACATTTGAAAAATTGAAATTTTGAAAAAAAAATAGAAAGAAAAGAAAAATCCGCTAAGTTGAAAACTTGAGAGGGCAACTTAGGCAACATTGGGGGCCTGGATATGTTGAAAACCTGAAAGGGCGACCTTGGCAAAAATGAGAGGCCAAAATTTGCAAAAGAAGGTGAGATGTGAGCCAAAGAAACATGATGTGTGGCTAGGATGAAAACCCGAAAGGGCTCCTAGGAAAAATGAGAGAAAAAAATACTATGATTTCACTCATTTTTCGGCGTTGGAGTCATAAGGCTGTCATATAAATGGATCGGGTAGCTCAATATCTTTAGACCTCTTGGGATTGGGTAACTTAGTGGGTTGAAAAGCGAAGTATGGGTATGAAATACTTGATTATTTTATACTTCATTTTTGTTGATATATTGGCATTGGGTGAAGTATGTGTTCAAACCTCCTATATGGTTTTAACTTCATTTAGTGTCATTGGACTTTGGGATTATCAATTCGGGACTTTGAAACGTTTTTATGGGTAGTGAATTGATAAATGGTAGGTTTGGTTAGATTTAGGAATCGGGGTTGTGTGTGTGAAAAATTCTCATTTGAGCTTTGATTTTGGGACTTATGATATTGAGAGTTTTTGTGAGGTGTTGATTGGGAGAATATTAGTTTAGGATGTGGACATATGAATTTCTTCGTGTGGTTGAATCTTTTTTTACTCGAGGGCGAGTAAGGTTTAAGTGCGGGGAGGTTTGATATGCCCATTTTATACGGTTATATTAGGACTTTTAGGATTCACTTTTGTACACTTTTGTGCTCTAAATGTGACATTTTGCCTTGAAATTATCTAAGGAGGGTTAAAAGTGACTTTTACGCTTTTATTACTTTTCTAGAGAATTTTGTGTGACAAGGTAATTTGTTTGAAGACTTTGAAGACTTTGAAGAATACCTTTGAAGATTTGAATATTTGTAGACTTTTATTTGAGTTTTGAAGACTTGAATAATTGAAGAAGTGAAGAGAAGAGGAGGATATGAAACAATAAGAGAAAAGACATCAAGCTGCTGGAAATGGAGTCCGTCGAGAGCCCATCGATACTCGCGACGGACGAATGGCCAGAAACTCTTCTTTCCTTTTGTACTTTAAATACTCACCTTATCCGATCCTCTTCAATGACACGATTCTCTCTTCTTCCTGCATTTTTGAGATTCAAACCCTAGTTTTTCATTCCTTCTTTTCTTAGTTTTTTTAGGTTAATCATATCTTTTTATTATCTAGCTTAGCTTTATCTTGGGAGCAATGGATTGAAGCTTCCATTTATATGTAGTAAGAACCATATCTATCTATTTGGTGCTTTTGCTATTGTGCATTTATTGAGCTTTGAATGTGAATTGTTAATGGCATTGATGTTGTTGGAAGCTTGAGTATACGAATTGCTTGTATGATTACTTGTTAGGGTTGGGAGAAAGTAGCAAATCTCCCCTCTTTTAATGTGGAATCCAAGAGCACGAGTTAGAGCTTCTTAAATGATGTTGGTGTGTTCATAATTGCTCGATGAATGTGATGATGTCAAACTCGTTGTCATGTTTGTTTTAGGTAGCAAATGAGAGAAGTCTATGAATGTCGATCGTTCTTGACTAATCTTGTGTAAAGGCATGAATTGGTTAAATGCTTAGACACAGTGTAGTGTTTATAAGTGTTGCCAAGCTTGTTGGTTCTTCGTACCCAATACCATCAATGGGGTAATTTTAGTTGTGTTTCGGCTAAGGGAGTCATTCATGTGGTTTGACAAGAGATGTCGAATTCACTCTGGAAAACTACTATCTAAGAAGGATGGAAGGTTTATCTTCACAACAAGTAGTCGAAGTATTGTATAGATTGTTTCACTCATTCTTAAAGCCTTTGTTATTTAGCATTCATGTGTTCTTAATGCTATGTGTTACTTCATTCATGCCACATGTTGTTTGAGAATAGGACGTGTTTTCATGATTTAAGTCTTAGGAAGTTAGGAAAGTGACGAATTCCTTAGCTCCTTTGCATGAAAATTTTAAAACATGAACTTAGAACTTCTTATGCATAATGTGTGGTGATTTTTGCTAGATAAGTACGTTAATGTGGTAGGTAACAAATGTGATAGGATGATGGAATGTTTCAATGATCTACATTAGGTTTGGAAGTGGATATTGATTGCCCCCAAGGCTTTATCTTTTGTAGTTTTAAACTCCTTTTTCTTAGTTTTGTTTGATGATTTAGCATAGTTACTTGACTTTGCTAGTTGTCTTATCTTTTAAATTTCATAACATAGGACTACCAAACAACCAACCCCTCCCCCTTTACATGCTTTTATATGTGTATATATATCTACTCCTAGCCTAATATCAACCTTTTGTGTCTAAATGCTTAAGAAAATCCCCCTTCTTCACGGACGACCCTGACTTGCCGCTATCTACTTATTTGTAGATAGTAAGAATTTAGAGATTATAAATATTAACTTTGAGAGGCACGGCGACAGCCTCCCAAATTTTGGCGCCGCTGCCGGGGAAGAGGCGTTTATTTTTAAGTGTTCAGGTGTATTTGGTTGCATATTAGCTAGTTGTTTTGATTTTCCACTCCTTGGCGGTTGTTTTTGTTCGGGGTAGGTATTGCTTGAGTTCTTGGTGAATTTTTACTGAGAATCCTTACAATATGACTTCGGGCTTTCAAAAATTAAAAAACAATTAAAAAAAGACTAAATTATTTTTTTGGTCCCCTACAAAGTATCTTTTACTATCTTTTGGTCCTCATTTGTAAATCAACCCTTAGATCGTACCCAACAAATTCAAAATGATATGTTTTGGTCCCCAGAGGTGGTTTTCCGGTAAGCCTAAATGGTTTTCCGGCATAGTCAGGGGTATAATGGTAATTTTACTAATTAAAAATATTTTCAATTAAAAATTCCTAATTTTAAATTTTCTTTTTTTTCCGCCGCTGCCTGTCGCCGCCTGCCGCTTTCCACCGCCACCTGCCACCTCCCGCCGCCGCCTGCTGCTTTCCACTGTAGCCTGCTGCTTTTCGCTGTAGTCTGCCGACTGCAATTTCCATCACCTGCAATTTCCAGTTTGCCACCACCACCTACAATTTCCGCCTGCAATTTCCAGTTTGCCACCACCACCACCACCACCTTCATTTTTTACCTGCAATTTCCACCGCCTGCCAACACCGCCTTCACAATAAATTTCTCTGTGTTTCCACCGGCGCCTTCACCAGTTAATGGCAGAGCTAAAACACCGCCGCCTTCACCGCTGAGCTCTGCCACGGCCATCCACCGCCGTCGTCAGTATCCGCCACTCGTCTTCTGCATTTCACCTGTTTGCTCTGCCTTGCCTTCCGCCGCCTCCTTCGGTCAAAGTACTCTGTTCCACCTTCAAGCTCTGAGACAGACTCTGATCTGGTCGAGTACTCTATTCCGTCTTCAAGTACTCTATTCCATACTTAGGTACTCAGTTCTTTATTCAAGCTCCGGGACAGGCTCCGTCTCAGCCTCAGGTACTCTGCACTCGGGTTGGATATCAATAGAGGATTTGAAGATGGAGGATTTGCGGCGAGACCCAGAGTTCGTCGTCGAGCGGTTGAAGTTGTAAAGGCGGTTGTGATGCCGGCAAAAAATCCATCAATGAAGCGGTGGCAGAAGGCGAAGAATCCGCCATTGAAGCGAAGAAGACGAAGTAATCGAAGCGAACAAGATGAGGCATAGAAAACTGGTGCGGAAGAAGACGTTGCGAAAGAAGAAGAATTTAAAGCAGCGGAGAAGCAAAGAAGACGAAGACGAAGTCAATTAAAATTTTCTTTTTTTTAATCCCATTTTAATTTTATAATTTTCTTTTTTTCCAAAACTCAGGGGTATAATGGTCATTTTACATATTTTAACCAGTTTTGCCTTTGACTTTCCCTGAAAACCACCTTTGGGGACTAAACAAATTGTTTTGAATTTGTTGGGTACCGTCTAAGGGTTGATTTGCAAATAGGGACCAAAAGATGGTAAAAGATACTTTGTAGGGGACCAAAAAAACAATTTAGTCTAAAAAAAATAATGGAGCATCTCACCTTGAGGGAATTCATGATGAGAAGAGAGGCTCAACAAGCAAGTGTTTGTAGGATGTGTCATTCCGACCATCCTACCAAGTCTTTCTATTTATTGTGGGAAGAGCACTATGAAGGGGAAAAAACCCTTGGTTTCTAAAACAAAGGGTATTATGAAGAGTGCTACCAAGAGGTAGGAGATGTTGGTTTTCAAGGGTAGGAAACTAAAGAATAGCATCAATACCACAATTATTACAAATCCAGAATGGAGTGGTAATCCAGATTGGTGATATGAGAATAAGCCGGAAAACCAACAATACAGCAAATGGAAGCTCGTGATTCAGAAAATACACCGTCCCAAATCGAACTCGAGGATTCGGTGAGTGAGGTCACCATGGGAAATGATCTTGAGTTCGAAGGGGATGAGGAGCTGGTTATTGAGGATGATAAAAAGAAGGAAGAGGTGATTGTGCTACATTCATTAGCATTGTCACTCCTACCCCTACCTATTGAACCAACTCCACCATTTTTGGAAGTTTTGCGGGAGATAAGAGAGGAGCCAAAAGACTACCCCAAGCCTCCTAACCACCCAACTCCCTTTAAACCATCTCCACCTCAACAAGACTTTCCTCTTGAAAGTTTTGTACCCCCACCTCTCTACTTTTGGATACTCATGGTGAGAGGTTCAAGCCTTCAATATATGGATAACATTAGGGTCGTGCCGACGACCTTAAATATACAGAGCTTTGTCGTGCAGATGACATAAATAAACTCGGCCTTTTATTTTCGTTTTTACTGTTTCATTTTTGTTATTTTGTCTTGTTCTTTTTACGGTGTGTTTTTCTGTGATTTTGTAGCAAAGTGAAGTGCATTGCATTAGAGTGGATGAAGGAATGAGATCCATGAGAAAGGGAAGAAAGCTTGGAATGTGGTAAGAAAAGATCAAATTCTTTCTAAGTGATGGGAGGTCTTGTAATCGCGAGTCGTGACGACCTCGCGATGGACCATCGTGAGTCGCAATGTGATCAGAAGTTGTGACAAAAAATTCAGCTCCCAACCACCACTTTCTGTGAGTCGCGACAAGCCGTCGCGAGTCGCGACAAATGGGTCTTCGAGACAGCATCCCCTCAAGACCTCGAATCGAGCTGAACCCGAAAAGCCATCAGTCCTCGAGGCCTTAGGCCATCGAATCGAGCTGAAACTTTTGAGACATCATTCCCTCGAGACCTCAGGTTCTTCGAGACTGCAATCCTTTAACTCTGGTTGAAGCCCTCGAGACCTCGGATCCTTGAGGCCGCAAGACCAGCCCTTCGAAAAGCCATGAGTCTCGAGACAATTATCACTCGAGATCAGTCCTTTGAGACCAGTCAGCCCTCGAAACCTCATATCCTCGAGGCCGCAAGCCCTTGACTCAAGCCGTACTTGAAAGTCCATCACCCTCTCGAGGCCAGTTCGTAAGACCAGCCCTCGAGACATCATCCCCTCGAGACCTCGAGGCCGCAAAGTCCTTGGCTCGTGCTGAACCTGAAAGACCATCATCCCTCTAGACCATCATTTCTCGAGTCGAGCCTAAGCCCTCGATGCATCAGCCCCTCAAAACCTCAGGTTCTCGAGGCCACAAGCCCTCGATTCAAGTTGAACCCAATAGTGCAAGCCCTCAAAACCTCGGGTCCTCAAGGCCACAAGCCCTCGATTTGAGCTGAACCCAAAAGTACATCAAACCCTCAAGACCTCATATCCCCGAGGCCACAAGCCCTTGACTCGTGCTGAAGCCCTCGAGATCTCAGGCTCTCGAGGCTTCCATCCCTCGACTCAAGCTGGAGCCCTCGAGACCTAGGGTCCCCGAGGCTGCAATCCCTCTGAAGCCCTCGAGACCAAAAGCTCTCGAGATGCCATCTTTCATCCTCGAGCCCAGCCTGACCCGAGCCTTCCCTACCTGTCTCAACTCAGGACGATGCATCGCAAGTTGCAACCAGTGCTATCGTGAGTTACGATGAAAAATCCAACTTTTTAGCTGAGCTTAAACACTGCATAATCCTTCCTCCTTCTCCAAATACTCCCAAGAACCACCACATATCCACTCATTCCTCCACCATCTCACATATATTGAAATGTGAAAATTCTTGCATCTTTATAGTATATTTGTTGATTGTAGTATACCGACAACATCATTGACTCTTTAATCGTTATATTCTGTAATGATGCTTGGATATGTGTCGATATATGTTAGATATTTTTATTGGACAATCTTATATTGGTGATTGCATGATGGATTGGTTGTTCTTTGATAATACTATGGTTATTAACTCTTTATGCTAAACCTAGTATTACAAATCCTTATGTACTTGTAAGTTTGATGTTGTTCTTTGTGGTGTTATTCTTGATCAAATGGTGCCAAGGAGACAACGTTTTACTCGAGGGGTGAGTTCTTCTACAGCACTTTTGCTCCCCCTTCTGACCCCAAAACCAATTTTGGGACCAGTTCTATACAATTACATTGGATTACTATGCGGAGAAACGGGGGTCACTCTACCTCTTACCTTGAGTTTTATTATTCTTGCCTTACATGTTTACATTGAGGGCAACGTAAATGTTTAAGTGCGGGGAGGTTTGATGTGCCCATTTTATACGGTTATATTAGGACTTTTAGGATTCACTTTTTACACTTTTGTTCTCTAAATGTGACATTTTTCCTCTCTAAATGTGACATTTTTCCTTTAAATTCTCTAAGGAGGGTTAAAAGCATCTTTTACGCTTTTATTATTTTTCTAGAGAATTTTGTGTGATAAGGTAATTTGTTTGAAGACTTTGAAGAATACCATTGAAGATTTAAAGATGTGGAGACTTGTATTTGAGCTTTTGAAGACATGAAGAATTGAAGAAGTGAAGAGAAGAGGAGGATATGAAACAAAAAGAGAAAAGACATTAAGCTGCTGGAAATGGAGTCTGTCGTGAGTCGCAGTGACCTTGCGAGCACGAAGTCTTCAAAAACTAAAAATATCCCATTGGGGGCATTGAGCACGAAGAACCAACAAGCTTGGCAACACTTATAATGGAGCGTCTCACCTTAAGAAAACTCATGATGAGAAGAGAGGCTCAAAAAGAAAGGTTTTGTAGGATGTGTCATTCCGACCATCCTACCGAGTATTGCTATTTGTTGTGGGAAGAGCACTATGAAGGGGAAAGAACCCTTGGTTTCCAAAACCAAGGGTATTATGAAGAGTGCTACCAAGAGGTGGGAGATGTTGGTTTTCAAGGGCAAGAAGCTCCAGAATGGTATCTATACCACAATTCTTACAATCCGAAATGGAGTGGTAATCCGGATTGGTGGTATGAGAATGAGCCAGAAAACCAACAATATGAGAAAAATAGTTGGCTATCACCACCTTATACCATGCCCCAAAACTAAGCCCAACAAGGAAGTTCAAGCTTGACACATGAGGATGTCATGAATACAATAGCAAACTTGAACAACTTTACTAGTGAGGAGTCTGACACTCGGCTCTCCTCTAGTTTTGAGGCTATTGAGGAGCATATGAGGAGTATATTAGAAGTGTCAGCCCGAATGGAAGCTCGTGATTCTGAAAATACACCGTTCCAAATCAAACTCGAGGATTCGGTGAGTGAGGTCACCATGGGAATTGATCTTGAGTTCGAAGGGGATGAGGAGTTGGTTGTTGAGGATGATAAAAAGGAGGAAGAGTTGATTGTGCGAAATTCATTAGCATCGTCACCCCTACCCCTACTTATTGAACCAACTCCACCATTTTCGGAAGTTTTGAGGGAGATAAGAGAGGAGCCAAAAGACTACCCCAAGCCTCCTAACCACCAAACTCCATTTAAACCATCTCTACCTCAACAAGAATTTCCTCTTGAAAGTTTTGTACCCCCACCTATCTTCTTTTGGATACTCATGGTTAAGGAGTTCAAGCCATTACCATATGGATAACATTAGGGTCATGCCAACGACCTTTAATATACGGAGCTTTGTCGTGCCAATGACCTAAATAAACCCGGCCTTTTATTTTGATTTTTGTTGTTTAGTTTTTGTTATTTTTTCCCGTTCTTTTTACGGTGTGTTTTTCTGTGATTTTGTAGCAAAGTGAAGTCCATTGCATTGGAGAAGATGAAGGAATGAGATCAATGAGAAATGGAAGAAAGCTTGGAATGTTGGTAAGAAAAGATTGAATTCTTTCTAAGTGATGGGAGGTCTTGTAATCGCGAGTCGCGATGGGAGGGCTTCGGCTCGAGCCAAGGACTTTCCAGCCTCGAGATCTCGATGGGATGATGTATCGAGGGCTGGTCTCACAAACTGGCCTCGTAAGGGTGAGGGACTATCAAGTTCTGCTCAAGTCGAGGGCTTGCTGCCTTAAGGTCTCAAGGGGATGATGAGGGTTGTCTCGAGAACTAGCCTCGAGAGGGTGATAGACCTTCAAGTACAGCTTAAACTCAGGGCTTGCGGCCTCGAGGATCTGAGGTCTCAAAGGACTGATCTCTAGGTATGATTGCCTTGAGACTCATGGCTTTTCAAAGGGCTGTTCTTGCGGCCTCGAGGACCCGAGGTCTCGAGGGCTTCAACTCGAGTCGAAGGATTGCAGTCTCAAGGACCTGAGGTCTCAAGGGAGAGATATCTAGAAGGTTTTAGCTTGACTCGAGGACCTGCAGCCTCGAGGACTGATAGCTTTTCGGGTTCAGCTCGACTCGAGGTCTCGAGGGGATGCTGTCTCAAGGACCCGTTGGTCGTGACTCGCGACGGCTCATTGCAACTCGTGGAAAGTGGTGGCTGGAAGCTGAATTTTTTAGCACAAAAGTTCTGATCACATCGCGACTCGTGATGGTCTATCGCGAGGTCATCGCGAGGTCGTCGCGACTTGCGATTACAAGACCTCCTAGCACTTAGAAAGAATTCAATCTTTTCTTACCAACATTTCAAGTTTTCTTCCCTTTCTCATGGATCTCATTCCTTCATCTCCTCCAATGCAATGCACTTCACTTTGCAACAAAATCACAGTAAAACACACTGTAAAAAGAACAAGACAAAATAACAAAAACTTAATAATAATTAACATAAAAGGCCGAGTTTATTTACGTCGTTGGCACGACAAAGCTCTGTATATTTAAGGTTGTTGGCACGACCCTAATGTTATCCATATGGTGATGGCTTAAACCCCTTCACCATGATTATCCAAAAGTAGAGAGGTGTGGGTACAAAACTTTAAAGAGGAAAGTCTTATTGAGGTGGAGATAGTTTAAAGGGAGCTGGGTGGTTAGGAGGCTTGGGGTAGTCTTTTGGCTCCTCTTTTATCTCCCTCGAAACTTTCGAAAATGGTGGAGTTGGTTCTATAGGTAGGGGTAGGGGTGACGATGCTAATGAATGTAGCACAATCACCTCTTCCTCCTTTTTATCATCCTCAACAACCATCTCCTCATCCCCTTCGAACTCAAGATCATTTCCCATGGTGACCTCACTCATCGAATTCTCGAATTCTATTTGGGATGGTGTATTTTCATAATCACGAGCTTTCATTCGAGCCGATGCTTCTAATATACTCCTCACATGCCCCTCAATAGCCTCAACACTAGAGGAGAGCCGAGCGTCTGACTCCTCACTAGTAAAGTTGTTCAAGTTTGCTACTATATTCATGACTTCCTCACGTGTCAAACTTGAACTTCCTTGTTGGGCTTGGTTTTGGGGTATGGTATAAGGTAGTGATGGCCAAATATTTTTCTCACATTGTTGGTTTTCTGGCTCATTCTCATACCACCAACCCGGATTACCACTCCATTCCAGATTGTAAGAATTGTGGTATGGATACCATTCTTTAGCTTCCTGCCCTTGAAAACCAACATCTCCCACCTCTTGGTAGCACTCTTCATAATGCCCTTGGTTTTGGAAACCAAGGGTTCTTTCTCCTTCATAGTGCTCTTCCCACAAAAAATAGAAAGACTCGGTAGAATGGTCGGAATGACACATCCTACAAAACCTTTCTTGTTGAGCCTCTCTTCTCATCATGAGTTCCCTCAAGGTGAGATGCTCCATTATTTTACTATTTCATTTTTTAAAAACTTTTCAAAAGTTTGAAGTCATATTGCATGGATTCCCGGTAAAAATCAGCCAAGAACTCAAGCAATACCTACCCCGAACCAAAATAACCACCAAGGAGTGGAAAATAAAAACAACTAGCTAATATGTAACCAAATACACCTTAACACTTAAAAATAAATGCCTCTTCCCCAGCAGCGGCGCCAAGATTTAGGAGGCATCGCCATGCCTCTCAAAGTTAATATTTAAAAGCCTGAAATACTTACTATCTACAACTAAGTAGATAGCGGTAAGTCGGGGTCGTCCATGAAGAAGGGAAATTTTCTTAAGCGTTTAGACACAAAAGGTTGATATTAGGCTAGGAGTATATATATACACATATAAAAGCATGTAAAGGGAGGTTTGGTAGTTTTGTGGTCCTAAGTTATGAAAGTTAAAAGACAAGACAACTAGCAAAGTCAAGCAACTAAGCTAAATCATCAAACAAAACTAAGAAAAAGGAGTTTAAAACTACGAAAGTAAAAGCCTTGGGGCCAATCGATATCCACTTGCAAACCTAATGTAAATCATTGAACCATTCACTCATCCTATCACATTTGTTACCTACCACATTAACGTACTTATCTAGCAAGAATCACTACACATTATGCACAAGAATTTCTAAGTTCATGTTCTTAGATTTTCATGCAAAGGAGCTAAGGAATTCATCACTTTCCTAACTTCCTAACACTTAAATCATGTAAACACTTCCTATTCTCAAAAAACATGTGGCATGCATGAAGTAACACATAGCATTAAGAACACATGAATGCTAAATAACAAAGGCTTCAAGAATGAGTGAAACAATCTATTCACTACTTCGACTACTTGTTCTGAAGATAAATCTTCCATCCTTCTTAGATAGTAGTTTTCAAGAGTGAATTCAAAATATCTTGTCAAATTTCACCAATGACTGCCTTAGCCGAAACGAGACTAAAAGTATCTGATGTGTCCATTTTAGATGGTTATTTTAGGCTTTTTAGGATTAGGTTTTGTGCAATTTTGTGCTCTATATGTGGCATTTTTCCTTGAAATCATCTAAGGAGGGATAAAGGCGGCTTTGACGTTTTTATCACTTTTTAGATGATTTTGTGTGACAAGGTGATTTTTTTGAAGACTTTGAAGATTTGAAGACTTTGAAGATTTATCTTTGAAGATTTGAAGATTTGAAGACCGTTACATTTGAGCTTTGTGAAGATTTGAAGAAGTGAAGAGATGAAGAAAGGAGAGCAAAGCAACGGATGAATGATGATCCAGGGTTCTCAGAATTTTCCGAGAAGAATCAGCCCTCAAGAGTGGCACCATTGGATTCCTCTTCTCGAGCACTATAAAATTGACTACAAGAACTCCCGAAACGGATCAACGGTTCACTCGGAGGAAGCAAAACAAAACAGGGCTGGATTTCACTGCTGGTCGCGACTCGCGATGGAACTGGTCGCGACTCGCGACGACAGCGCGAATCCAGCTCTGCAGCAGCGTTTTTCTCCCCTTTTTTCTTCCACTATAAATACCTCTTCACCCCTCCTTCTCCACAGCTTTTGGCCCCTGTTTTGGGCCAAAACCCTAGCTTTTCTCTTCTTGTTTTCTTAGTTTCTATGTCTTTTGTTGTTCTAGAGTAGTTTTTGTACTTGGGAGCAAGGATTGAAGCTTCCATTTCTATGTAGTAAGGAGCATTTATATCTATCTATTTAGTGTTTTTGCTATTGTGCTTTTATTGTGCTTGAATGTTAATTGTTGATGCCATTGATGTTGTTGAAAGCTTGAATGAAATACTTGTATGAATTGCTAGCTAGGGTTTGGGGGATTTGGGTTAATTTCCCCCCTTTTCTTGTTAGGGATGTATGAGTATGATTTAGAGCTTTTGATTGTGTTGATGGATTGATAATGTGCTAGATGAATGTGATTGATGTTGAACTCTTCGTCATGTTCGTTTGTGTAGCAAACGAGAGAGTTATATGCTCTTGGATGAATGTGCGTTGCACGTTCATCCAATCTCGTGTAATTGCATGAATTGGTTAAATGCTTAGTCACGGTGTAGTGGTCATAAGCATTGCCAAGCTTGTTGGTTCTTCGTGATTAAATGCCACCAATGGGATACCTTGAGTCGTGGTCGCGACAACGGGAGCCATTGGTGAGGTTTGACGAGAGATGTCGAACTCACTCTTGCAAACTACGAACTAAGAAGGATAGGAGTTTAGTCTCCACAACAAGTAGTTGAAGTATTGAATAGATGGTTTTAATTCATCCTTGAAGCATTTGTTATTTAGCATTTATGTATTCTTGATGGTGTGTTTCACTTCATTTGTGCCATGAGTTGCTTGAGCATAGGGAGTGCTTGTATGATTGAATTGGTTAGGTGTTAGGAACGTGACGAATTCCATAGCTCCTTTGGATGAAAATCTATGAGCGTGAACTTAGAACTTCTTGTGCATAACGTGTTGTGATTCTTGCTAGATGGGTATGTTGATGTTGAGTCATGTAATGCTATATGATAGAATGAGTGAATGATTCAATGACCTACATTAGATTTGGAAGTGGATATCCCTTGCCCCCAAGGCTTTTTATCTTTGTAGTTTTAAAACCCCTTTTCTTAGTTTTTCTTGATGATTAGCATAGTCACTTGACCTTGCTAGTTATCTTGTCTTTTTTTTACTTTCGTAACTTAGGAAAACCAACCAACCAACCCCCCCCCCCATTTTACTTGCTTTTATGTGTGTGTATATATTTTATCCTAGCATAATATTAACCATTTGTGCTTAAGCGCTTAGGAAGATCCCTCTTCTTCTTGGACGACCCCGATTTGCCGCTATCTACCTAGTTGTAGAAAGTAAGCAAAAAGGGCTTACAAATTATCTTTTGCATAGGGGTGTGACGACCGCCCGCTATCAGTATCCCATTGATGGCATTGGGTACAAAGAACCAACAAGCTTGGCAACACTTATAAACACTACACCGTGTCTAAGCATTTAACCAATTCATGCATTTACACAAGATTAGTCAGGAACAATCGACATTCATAGACTTCTCTCATTTCCTACCTAAAAAAGCATGCCAACGAGTTCGACATCATCACATTCATCTACCAATTATCAACACACCAACATCATTTAAGAAGCTCTAACTCATGCTCTTGGATTCCACATTAAAAGAGGGGAGAATTAGCTACTTTCTCCCAACCCTAACAAGTAATCATACAAGCAATTCATATACTCAAGCTTTCAACAACATCAATGCCATTAACAATTCATATTCAAAGCTCAATAAATGCACAATAGAAAAAGCACCAAATAGATAGATATGGTTCTTACTACATATAAATGGAAGCTTCAATCCATTGCTCCCAAGATAAAGCTAAGCTAGATAATAAAAGGACATGATTAACCTACAAAAACTTAGAAAAGAATGAAAGAAAAACTAGGGTTTGAACCCCGAAAAATGCAGCAAGAAGAGAGAATCGTGTCGTTGAAGAGGAGAGGATAAGGTGAGTATTTAAAATACAAAAGGCAAGAAGAGTTTCTGGCCATTCGTCTGTCTTGAGTCGCGACGGCCTCGCAGCGGACTCCATTTCCAGCAGCTTGATGTCTTTTCTCTTTTTGTTTCTTAACCTCCTCTTCTCTTCACTTCTTCAATTCTTCAAGTCTTCAAAAGCTCAAATGCAAGTTTTCAAATCTTCAAAGGTATTCTTCAAAGTCTTCAAAGTATTCAAAGTCTTCAAACAAATTACCTTGTCACACAAAATTCTCAAGAAAATTAATAAAAGCGGAAAAGTAGCTTTTAACCCTCCTTAGAGAATTTCAAGGCAAAATGTCACATTTAGAGCACAAAAGTGTACAAAAAATAATTCTAAAAGGCCTAATATAACTGTATAAAATGGGCACATCAGTCATCACGAGGATCCTGAAGAAATTGACTGACGATGTTAACCACAAATGCCATATCAAGGCGGGTAATCGTCAGATACTGCAGGGCACCAACAAGGGATCGATACAGCATCGGATTCTGAGATGGCAGACTGGTTGAGCTGTGTAGTTGCAAACCAGGAACAAAAGAGGTAGAGACGGACATATCGGCATGAGTGAGAATATACCGAGCATACTTAGCTTGACCGAGAAGCAAACCTAAAGAAGTGGGTGATACTTCTAAGCCAAGAAAGTAGTGGAGGGTGCCCAAATCCTTAATAGCAAACTCCCGATGTGTCTAATCAATAAACTGTCGAAGGAGCCCAGAGTCATTGCCTGTGAGGATGATATCATCGACATAAACCAGGAGATAGAGCAATGACGAGCCTCGAGAGAGAACAAAAAGGGAAGTATCGGCAGAACTACACTGAAACCCAAGCTGAGATAGATAGGTGCTGAACCACTAAAACCATGCTCGAGGTGCTTGCTTAAGACCATAAATGGCCTTTCGTAAGCGAAAAACATAATCTGGGTGAAGAGAGTCCTTGCAACCAACTGGTTGCACCATATAGACTGAAGTATCAAGAATACCGTTCAGAAAGGTGTTCTTGACATCCAACTGATGAAGAGGCTAGGAGCACATAGTGGCAATGGCAAGAGCGGTCTGGTCAGTGGAGGCCTCTACCATTGGACTAAAAGTGTGATCAAAATCGAAGTCCTAAATCTGAGAGAACCCTTGCGCAATAAGCCGAGCTCTGTGACGATCAATTGTACCATCAGGACAATACTTCAGCTGATAAACCCATTTGGATCCAACAATTTGGACACTAGAAGGGCGTGGAACAAGATCCCAAGTGTGCTGACCCCGTAAAGCAGCAATCTCCGAATTCATAGCAGCAACCAAGGATGGGTCCTTCAACACCAAACGATAATCTGTGGGCTCCGACTGAGTGAGAGGGCAGCAAGAAGACCATGAGCCACAAGACCAGAATAATCGCGACGCTGAATAGCTCCAGTGGATGATCTAATGTCCATGCGATGAGTACGATGATGCGATGAGTACGATGATCCGGTGAAAAGGCTGGAGGAGGAGGAGCCGAAGAGGACGCCGGGGACTGAATAACCGAGGTGGCCAGAGATAATGCCTCCAGGGCAGTAGGACTGGACGCCGGTGACCATAGGAGGTGTTAACCGGTCAATAGACAGCAGAATAGAGTTCGACGAGCAAGTAGTGCAGGGCATAGGTGAGGGTTGATCAAGGGTTGAGAGTGGCAGGCTAGAACTGTCGGCAGTGTCCAGAAAAGTAGAAACATCTAAGGTCGAGAGAGCGGAACCAGTGGCCGAGGCCGAAGACGAGGCAAAAGGAAAACAACCTTTATTGAAATGAGCATGACGGGTGATATAAATCTTGCCAGTGGAAGGATCAAGGCAGCGGAAACCCTTATAATAGCAGCTGTAACCGATGAAAACACAAGAAATGCTATGAGGAGATAACTTATGAGCGTCCATAGGACGAACATATGGGAATACTCGACAACAAAATGAATGGAAGCTTGAGTAGATCGGATCACGGTGATAAAGATGTCCATAAGGAGAAGTTCCTTGTAACATTGGAGTAGGAAGCCGATTAATAGTGTAAACTGCAGTGGCAAAGGCATCATCCCATCTTGATAAGGGTAGATGCGAATGAAAAGGCATAGTGAGGCCCATTTCTACAACATGTCTGTGTTTGCGCTCGGCCCGACCATTTTTCTCTGGGGTGTATGGGCACGAAACTTGATGATGAATGCCTTTGGAGGCAAAATGGGATCGTATGTGCATATTTAAGAGCTCAGTGCCACCGTCACTTTGAAAAGTTTTATTTTGGTCGTAAATTGATTCTCGACTAAGGTCTCAAACTGCAAGTGTCAACAAACTTGGATTTTCGTTGCAGTGGAAAAAACCAGGTAAAACAAGAGTAATCATCCGCAAACAAGGCATAATAAGAAAAACCATTTTTAGACAAAAGTGGGGAAGGCCCCCACAAATCACAATGTACCAAGTCCAGGACGTGCGCAACACGCTTATGATTTTCAACTAAAGCTAACTGCTGCCCCTTTTCCATAATACAAGGAAAGCAAGTATGCGGTTTAGGTAGTAAAGAGGAAACTGAAAGAAGACCGGACCTCTGTAAACCAGAGATGACAGTCGCTGGCACATGCCCCAGTCGAGCATGCCAAAGCTCAAACGATGCACGTCCTTTATTCTGCTGCAAGAAAGAAACTAGTGTTGCGTCACCCTTGTCTAACAATACAGTTCTCCATCACTATGGACCCTGCCCATAACTGCCTTGGAAACCTTCTTCTGAATCACAAAGTTTCGGTCATCAAAAGTTACAAATACATTTAAATCACTGGTCAGTTTACTAATAGACAGATAATTTTTAGTGATGGTAGGAACGACCAGAACATCAGACAGTGTCAAGGTATCAGAAATTCAAGAATCACCAATATGAGAAATTGGAATAGAAGCAAATTTACCAACAGAAACACAGGAATTACCAGAATAAGGTGCGACATTGTCAAGGCCAAAGGTTGAAGATGCCAAATGACTGGTAGCACCATAATCAACTTACCAGTCTGATGCCCTAGAAGTTGTCTCTATCTGCAAGGAATTCTATCAATTTTCAGCCAAGTGTGTGGAGTCTGAACAACGGGTCTGCGCTAACATCTTGTAACAGGTAGCAGCATAATGGCTTGGACGACCACACCAAGTACTATGTGGACGGACACATCCGGAACTAGCCCTAGCTGTGAACTAACTAGGACCAGAACCGAACCGACCGCCTCGCCGGCCAACAGTTCGGCTACCTCTGGCGGTGCGTGAACCCCACACGACGCCGTCCCTGGCCGGCGCATGATCCCACGTTCGCCCGGCTGGGGGCTGCTCACTTGCAGAAAATGCTACTGGGCCAGACCGAGGTACTGAATTTCCTTGGATTTTTTTCAAAAACACCTCATGATTCTTAGCACGTGACAAAACGTCAGCATATAGGGGTGTAGGGGAAGAATTAATCAGGGGGGCAGACAATATTTTGAACTCAGACTCGAGAGCAGTTAAAAACCAAATTATCTGATCATCATGAGAAACTGGAGAACACATAAGGGATAACTGCTCAAAAATATCTTTAAATTGTAAATGGAGTTCAAAAACGTTCTTACGTATACCGTGGGCATCTGCACAAAGGCGGAGAATGGTGGATGTGCTACTGTTATGAGAAGTGGCGCAAAAACTGTCCCAAATATCCTAGGCAGTCACACACGAGGCCGGGAGTTCGGAAAGGGCCTCAGGAGAGAGAGGAGAACAGCAGACTACAGACCCTCTGGTCTTCATCAATCTAGAGGTTATAGATGTCCTTGGCCAATATGTAACGCTTGAGCCGCCGCACGTTCAGTGAGAGAAACACGGAGGGCGGCGGCGGCAAAAGAGGAAGATGATGAGCCGGCCGGCGACAGAGTGGGGATAGGTGGGCATGGAGTCGACCCACCTATCGAGATAACCAAAAAGCTTCTGAGATCTAAGGACGTATTCAATCTGATGTTTCCGGAGAAGAAAGTTGGACTTATGGAGCTTGATTTGCATCATTTGAAGAAGGGTATTGAACGATAATTTTTCACTGGTCATGTTGAGAGTGGAGAGGTTCGGCCGCTAGAGGGAGAAGAAGGATGACGGCCAAAAAAAATCTAACTTTTGGAAGATGAATCAGAACATTGCTCTGATACCATGATAAGATGTATTTGTCGTAATCAATTATTGTATTGCTAAGAAGAATATATAGAGTACAATAAGGAAATATAATATGAGTAGAACTCTGGCTTAGTCAACATGACTTATCCATAATCAATCAAAATCTAATCATAAACGTGATTTACTCTAACACTATATAAAATAAATAAATCATCAATATTAAATTTAAAAAACCAGTTCACTATACTGAAACATCAAAACATACATCAAATAAAAATATAAGATTAAAAAAAAGAAACATCATTTTTAATTCATAAAACGACATGCTGAAAAACTAACACATCAATCAAAATGAAATTAAAAATGTAAAATTAAAATGTAAAACACCATTAATCAATGTGCATAAAAGGTCAAGAATTGAACACGGAAATACAAGTACATTAAAAAGATCAAAATTTAACTTTAAAATTTGTAATTTTAGTAAAAAAAATTCTTGAAAAGACTGGACGAGTTTTTGTTGGAACATTAAGTAGTGGACATGAAACATTGTATCTGGTTGTATAAAGGCACACATTGTGCGGAAATGGAAAGAAGAATTCGTCCGCAAATTTCTCCGGCCCGATTCTTATAATTCAAAATCATTAATATTCCAATTATTTACACCCAACACCTAAAAAATAGTATTTGCACCTAAATCCCTCCCTATTCTTCAAACT
Source organism: Rubia yunnanensis (assembly GCA_037428765.1). Taxonomy (NCBI): domain Eukaryota; kingdom Viridiplantae; phylum Streptophyta; class Magnoliopsida; order Gentianales; family Rubiaceae; genus Rubia; species Rubia yunnanensis. The sequence continues at coordinate 79,492,380 of CM075065.1, forward strand.
TTTTGTAAATACATTTGAAACCTCACCCAGCTAACTAAATTTTACTATAGAGTCAAGTGCTAAAATGACCCTAATTTTAAGATGAAAGTGTCAATTACATAACCCTGGAAAATGATAAAGTACTAAGATAACCATAACTTTACGATAGATATGTCAATCTAATCCTAACTTCAAAATCTAATAAGCTAAAAGAACCTGTGACGATCTTATATTGTCAAATATGTAAAAGAATCATTTGTATAGTTTCATAAATAGAGGGGAAGTGCTATATCAATGACTGGGGAACCCAATACATACCCCGAAGGTGTTATTAAAAAAAAAAAAAACCGAAATAGGACCATAGTAAACATTTCTGCGGTCTCTTAAAATAGACTTGACCTTAATCCAGATGAAGACAACAATAATATCTTTCAAAAGAAAGAGAAATTGACAAGCAAGAGGACTTGACCTGGGCGAACTGCATGCAATATTCTACATCAAACCAATTACGGCAAAACTTTTGGCTGTGGAACAGCCATCACCCCGCCGTACACTTTACCTGATCCTGTCAAGTTGGGAGGCTGCACGGCAACCTCGGTCTGGTTTTAGAGGGATTAAGTAAATGATGATCACGATTAATATCTACTTTAGCTGTAACATTCAAACAATTGATTGGGACAGGTATTATGGATGTTCACTTTACCTTTTTCGATGCTCACATTTTTTTTTTTGGTGTGTGCTTTTCCTTAAACTAATTGCTTAATTGAAAAATTATACCACTTCTACATCATTCTCCAATTCTATATCCTTCCTAATTATAGAAATGTCATTTGCAATCCCGATTTTACTTTATGCAGTTCAAAAAAATAAAAGAAATGATATATATGTCCATAGTAGTACTTAAGTCAAAATCAATCCATTCATTCATATTTGTCACCACTTTGTTATTTATGACGCACCTAATATAAATGAATGTTTATTTTATTTGACACATTTTTTATTTTTGACAAAATTCCTTCAATTTTATCCATTCATTCTACTTTTTACTTTATACATTCAATTTCATCAACTCATTTTCTTCATCTAAATCCAAGCACCTAAACCTATGGTGTCATAAATAGAAAAACAGAGGGAGTATATTTTTTTTTCATCTATATATTTCCTATCTCCAGAAAATCTCAACATTTCTTCTCATTTCCAAATACTAGTGGAGTATCATCGCGCGCTGTGCGATATTATTAATTAAAATATTGAAATTAAGTTTTATTTAGTCATTTAAGTAAAAGTCCAACTCTTGAAAGACGGTCTTTCCATAAGTCATGGAAAGACCAATGTTTAAAGTGTAAATTAGAAGAAAATAAAATAAAATTTCTGGATTGCATGAACCGGGTTATAAATTTTATAACTACTACATGTTGCATACTAAAATTTTAATATTGCAACTAAGACCTTTTATCTTTTATTATTCTAATTAAACTCCGTCTTTCCATAAGCTTATGGTAAGACCGTCTTTCCCAAGACTTTGCCTTTAAGTAAAGTTATATGAGTTATGAAGTAAAATAATTCATTTAGTTGGAAAATTTTAATGTTGAATACAATAAAAATTGATTAATTTATAATATTTCATTTGAATTATTTTAAAAGTAATTTTTTATATGTTGACATTCAACTTAAAAGGTTATCATAATTATGAGTGGGTCTCCTAACAGGCGGCCTGTTCAGAAGCTTATGGACATATTACTTATTTTTTACCTTATACTAAGCATTTGTTAAATTACATACTCCCTCTGTCCCGGATTAAACTGCATAGTTTACTATTTAACACTATTAATTGTCAAACTTTGACCGCATATTTAAATAGGTGTATACACAATATTATTATCGTATGTGATATTATTGGATTCGTCATAACGAGTAGTTTATAAAAAGTAACTTTTTGTTTGTCGATATTATACGTAGTTAAATATACTAACGATCAAACATGTTTCTTCATAATCGTGAAAAAGATTCTATGCAATTTAATCCAAGGCGGAGGAAGTACAAAATATAGAATTTTTTAAAATATTTTTTATAAATTCTATATTTTTATATTTTCACCTTCAAATACATATAATTACTTGTTTTAACTTATAAAATATAATATTTAAATTTTATTAAAAAATTACAACATTTAAGGTAAAAGCCTTTGTGTACTGTTCATAAGCTTATGGAAAGGCCGCCGAGATTTTCTCCATAATTATATGTATATATCTCATTGCAATGAATAAAAATAAATATCAAATGACCTTATTAGTCCCCCAAATTAAAAAATATCCTCATTTAACAATTAGACAGTCTTTAATAATACTTTGAAGTAAATTAATAAATATGTATACATGTTTCTATCAAAAGTACTCTGTCATTAATTGTATAAAAAATCTAAACATTTTGTTATTTCAGATTATGTGTTTCTTTGGATTTTTTTCATAAATATATATATATATATATTAATGAGATATTTATGGTTTTAAATATATTTTTAGATGTTATATATTTTAATTATGATTAATTATATATAGTAAAGAATTAAAAGCAATAACATATTATAATATTTTCATGTTAATAAGTTATGGTTGATTAGACATAGCAGAGAATTAAAACCAGAAACATATTATAATATTAGAATAAGTGTTATTTTTAGACAATTTTTTGGGTTTAGGGTAATCAAAATGACTCAAATACCCCCGATTGACAGACAAAAAATAAACAATATCTATTATAGGGTGTTTGGAAATATATATATATATATATATATATATATATATTATAATGATATATTTATGGTTTTCTTTGGAATTTATATATTTTAACAAGTTATGATTGATTCTATATAGTAAAGAATTAAAATCAATAACATATTATAGTATTTGTATGTTAATAAGTTATGATTGATTATACATAGTAGACAATTAAAACCAAAAAACATATTATCATATTATTATATATGTTATTTTTAGACAATTTTTTGGGATTAGGGTCATCAAAATGACTCAAATACACCTGGTTGACAGACAGAAAGCAAACAATATCTATTATTGGGTACTTGGGAATATATATATATATATATATATTATAATGAGATATTTGTGATTTTAAATATATCTTTAGAAGTTATATATTTTAACAAGTTATGATTGATTCTATATAGTAAAGAATTAAAATCAATAACATATTATAGTATTTGCATGTTAATAAGTTATGATTGATTATACATAGTAGAGAATTAAAACCAGAAACATATTAAAATATTAGTATATATGTTATTTTTAGATAATTTTTTAGAATTAAGGTAATCAAAATGACTCAAATACCCCTAATTGACAGACAGAAAGCAGACAATATGGTGTTTGGAATAATAAATAACTTCACCCAATTACATTACAAATTCTGTATCCCTTCAATGACACCATCCTGGCTTTTAAACTAGATTTCAAATGGGATATTTCGAATACACCAAAGCTGCTGTATCATAAACCAATGAAACAAAGAAATATCAGAATCATTAAATGGCTACTGCCTCAAGCTTTCAAACTCAATTATGATGGTGCCTTTACTATTAAGGGAACTGCAGGCATTGGTTGTATAATCAGGAATCATTCTGGTCATGTAATAGTTGCATTGTCGAAATCCATTCCAGCTGAAACTGTTTTGCAGGCAGAAACTACAGCACTGCTGCAAGGACTTCACCTAGCCCATGACAGGGGGATCACTGTCATTGACATAGAAACCGACTCAAGAATTCTCATCGGGCTGCTTCAACATCAATTCAAGATACCATGGAAGATTATGCCAATGATCAGAGAGATTTGGGATCTTCTTAAGGGCATGACTTACTCACTGCATCATGTTTTCAGAGAAGCTAATGGAGCGGCGGACTCACTGGAAAAAATGGCCATCTCCAAACAGGTAAATTCTCTTTTTGGTTCCACAGATTTGCCCAATTTAGTGGCTGGACATGTAAAGCTTGATGCTGAAGGAACTTCTCATATTCGGTTAATGTAAAATCATGAACTTTAAGGCCACAATTGTCCTCTGGTGATCTTCAGGGTAGCAATAGATTTATGTTTAGATTCTAAGATCATCGGATGAATCCACAGAGGTACGGTATTAAGTCCCCCTCTTTATTTGTATCCTTCTTTTAATTAATAAACGGGTAGGGGTCTGCCAAACCCCCCACCATCACAGGTGGATTTAACCAAAAAAAACAAAAAAAAACAAAATCGTACAAAATTCAAAATCTTGTGTTGGAAAAGCTTAAATATGATTAAGTTGGTACCTACTTTTATTTTTAAAATTTATATTTATCCTATTGAGTGAATATTTCTATGTATTTGTTAGTTTTTTGAAAAAATCAATCCAAATGTGTCCGGATACGAGATCAGTGTATCCACCTTTATGACCTGACATGAAATTTGTGTGTTCAGTAGGCGCGGTCAGTTGACAAAGTGGATGATAGACCTGACTATCTTCAGTACACACACGAAGTTCCTCAAAACAGAGTGGAACGGGAAACCTCTCCAATATTCAAGTAATTGGATAGAAGACCCAAAACCATTCATCGACACCCAGTACAACCTATCCACCTTATGTTGACGCCAGTCAAGACCCTGCTCTATCTCTGACATGAGAGAAAGGTACATTGCGAACGCGCCCAGGGTCAGAACATCGTATGCGCTTGTATCCAAGGTACCTACCAAAATTGCAAGAAACATTTGCAGCCTCATAAACAAACTTAAAGAGCCCCGGGGGTTTCAGGATATGGTTAACCAACGTCCTCGCATACACCGGACCACATCACGATGAAATTTCAAAATTACCCAGACCCGTTGGCCAAGGCTATAGACTCGTTGAATACATCAGTGTAGTTTGAACCCAGAACATCTAAGGGCATCACAGATCTGTTATTGCCTCAAACTTCCACGGCCTAAAAAGTTGTAGTCCCTCTAAGAAGCTAGCTACGAAGGGATTCCTCTACATAGCTAGTTAGCAGGCTTAGGTTTCGTTCGTTAACGGAATTAACCAGAAAAATCGCTACACCAACTAAGAACATCCATGCACCACCACCCATAGAGCTCTCTAGGAAAGGAGGAACAAGACGAAATTTCTACGGATTGAGGTGGTGGGCATACCCTGGGCCACCTTTCCTATGAGGCACCTTGGTATTCCGTTGGACTCGAGCAAGCTTAAGGTATCATAGTTTGATACGTTGCTGAGAAAGGTGGACAAGGAGATAGCTAGGTTCAAGGGGCACACTCTTTCTTACGAAGGAAAGTTACAGATGATCAAATCAGTGGTTCAGGGTGTTGTTGGTTTCTAGATACATCATTTCATAATACATGGCAATGTAATGGAATCACTGGAGCAGATATGTAAGCATTTCATGTGGGTAGAAAAGAAACACAACAAAGTTGCCTGGAAAAGACTTTGCACTCCCAGAACAAATAGGGGCCTAGGAATTCGGGGTTTCAAGGTCTGGAATATGGCAGTCATTGCGCATCAGTTATGAAACATCCACACAAAGAAAGATTCAGTGTGGTTGAAGTGGGTACACTTCCAATTTTTTGTGCGAGGACAGCATTTGGTTTATTCATCCCAGAGCCCCTAGCGGTCGTATCTCAGAGAAGTATTCTGTTTACTTCACAAATCTCTGTGAGCTTAGAGATAAGCTGAGGACAATATCTAGTGGGAGTGTTGACTCAGTTGAGGAGATAATGGTAGTGTGGGCAGGTTCAGGAAAGTTCACGGTAAGGGCATATGATCATCTACATAGGGCTATCTACCCACATCTATATGATATGCCTGGCCTGCCCAGGGAGAGATTCTACAAGGCGCTCTGGCGAGGATTCATACCACCCAGGCTTTTATTTATTACCTGGCTTTCATCTCTAGGGCGGCTACAAACTAAGGATAAACACCATGGCGGGAAGGAGGAGCCCACATACTATATTTGCTCCTTATGTCACTTTGAGGTCAAGACTCATGGTCACTTATTCTTTCAGTGTGAGTTTTTCCGAGTTATATAGGATAAGGTATGAACCTGGATTGGTTTGAGAAGGCGTACATAATCTATTATAACTTCTGAGAAATGGATTATGAGGCATGTGAGAGGCTCAAAATTAAAAAGTAAGATGGGATCGCTAGCTCTAGTAGCCTCGATTTACTACACCTGGAGTGAGAGGAACAAAGTGGTTATAGATGGGCAACAGCCGAATTCAACAAGGGTTTTCAAACTTATTTAGAGGGACTACTATATGGTCCTCAACAAGTTATTCCCTGACGAGAAGCTTTTTTGAGTTGTGGAGTTGGATGTTCATGCTTGGAGTATATGGATGTTCATGTTTGTATACACACGGCCAGTTTTCTTTCCTGGCCAGCTATTGGGTGGATGTATGGGTTTGTTCTCCACGGTTTTACATGGACACTTTGAGAAGGGAGATGCTCGTGCACTATGGCCAGTGAGGGTGGGAGAGCAGCCTTTCTTCAGCTGGTTACACGGCCATAGGTGGCGGGGTTTGCACCTGGCCTGGGAGTCATTAGACTACGGGGAAGTCTAGTGGCTATTTTTAACTTATGATTTGGCGGAAAAATCCTCGGTTTGAGGTAGTGGGTCAGTTGACTAGCGAAAGCTAAATTTACAAACCCACTGACATATGTTATTTATAATTTAACGGTTGCGCATTTTACCTACGCTGCACTGTAAAGTGCACAAATCATTAGGAGGGGCGTGCGCGGTAGAAGTCACGCCTGGTCTCTTTATCATTAGGAGGTCCATCTATGGAAACCTGGGAGCACTACTGATTACGATCAATCTGCTCTCAGACCCATAGAGAAAACCCCATCTCTCATCCAAATATCGTTATTGAAGGCCAATAACACTTCTTTATCTTCATTTTAGAGGTGTACATGGTAGAAGCAGTTGGCCAACTCTTCTCAGAGTCAACAAACTACTTCATCCCATATGTAGAAGGCTGAGTCCACTCTCTTGGTTTGGAAGGTTGGCAGTTTTTCCTACATTTGCTTGATCGCCATTTAGCATCTGAAGGGCTGTAATCCTTACCCAGTTTGCTGAAGGGCCGATGCATCTTTGATAAAACTTAACGAGCCAATCCATCGGTTAGCTAAGGTTTATCCACCAGTTGTAGAAGGTCGGTGGTTCACTTTAGCCGGCAGTAAACTGAAGGCCTTCGGTGTAAATAGGTAAATAGTATAGACGGTGGAACCTGCAGCAGGGCCCAAAAAGGACCCTACCAAATACAAAAGAGTCCAACCTTAGGTAACCTAAGGAGTAAATCCGCAAAGTAGTAGTAGGGGGGATGAGAGAGTGCAAATCCAAAAGATAAACACCCCCCCCCCTCTTTTAACTATGTAAAATAACTACCCACCCTAAGCAAGATAAACTAGCAAAGGGAGAACAAAGCAACCTGGAAAAACACAGGCTATAGAACAACAAAGAAAATGGGGTGAGAACAAACTCACTACCCATCAACAAAAAATCCGCTTCTACCCCTAACAAATGGGGCCATCTTCATGTTGACTCCAAAAATGCAGCCGAGAGTTGTGTGTCTCGGGTCTTGAAAGAATGCAGTTACTGGAACGTTGATGAAGTAACAAAAATCCAATGTCAAATTATTTGGAGTCCTAGTGCAGCCGAGAGCCTATCTCAGGTCTTGGATGTCTCATAAAATATTTGAGGCCGATGATCCAAATGGCACCTTTCTGGTACGAATGAACATCAGCTTCTACCATATGCATCCCTAAGATGAAGAAAGAGGGATGTTATTGGCCTTCTAGCATTCTCCTTTGGCACCGAAGTTGATCCAATGGGCAAAGATTAATGAGGCTGTGCCTCAAACCCTTGTAACTCCCAATCAAATCAACCTCCTAAGGATATGAGAATGGATGCACTTATACCGCGTGCACCAAGCGTGGCGAGTATGTACTCGCCCACTCCATTTTGAGCAAATGGAAAGGTATATGCTAGTTTAACACAGAGTGTAGCGCGAGCATAAAGCGCATAAATAATCGTTAAATCATTAGTAAAAAACTAGGCTTAGGAGAAAGAGCATCGGAGTGTAAATCCTTACTCTAAAACCTATTGCCTCCTCCAGAAAACCGAACTGCTATCGCTAGAAGAAAACCGAGAAAAACCGTAGATAATTCTGGATCCCAATGGGCTCAAAATAGTCCCCTCCTGGCGCAGAAAATCGCATCCATCGGCCTACAAGAAACTCCAATTCCCGCGCCAAGAGCACCCAAACCGTGATGCACAAGTTCAGCATCCAGTCGCCACAAACCGTCTCCATGCATGGCACCGTGCTGCTGCAAACCATCCCAGCAAGTGGCAAAATCCAGCGCAACGCCTGACGCCCAGCACAGCGCCAGGACTGAAGTACCAAGACCCGCAACATGAAGCAGCCAGCACCCATCAACCCCCAAGCAGCTTCTCCATCTAAAACAAGTGCTCTTCCGGAAATAGCCTATTCATCACCATGTAGCAATCCTTCATGATGATTTTCACCACTCGTTCAGAGCTTGGTTGAGCACCATCCATAACCACATTATTCCTTTCCCTCCAAAGGCGATAGACCGTGGTAATTAAGGCTAAAATACCAAACTTCTTTCACATTTTTGAACCTTTAATTTGCCTCTTAACCCAAGTCATGGAACTTGGAATTGAATTCGTCCGTCTCCTTAATCCAATCCAAGTCCGTATACGCCCCCATACAGCCTCAGAAAACTCACATTTGAAAAACAAATGTTCGTTCGTCTCCTCTTCCAGATGGCATAAAGAACATACCCTCTCCATGCTCTCCCCTTCCTCCAATCGATGCTTATCCTTGGTATGTAGTCTCTTTATTGCCGCCAACCAGGTGATAAATGAGAATTTTGGTGGAATAAAACCATGCCAAATACTGTTAAAAACCTTTTCACTTGATCGGCCAACATCATAAACACTCAGATATTTATGTCTATGCATATGGAGATAAGTTGCACTAGTAAACTCCCCCAAATTAGACCATAGGCCGAGATGGGTAATTACCTCTTGCGTATTACCTTGAAACATTGCGCACAATTCATCCCTGAGCTTACATAGATCACCAAAGTAGCTCGAATATCTCTCTCCCAATCTACCGTTTGCAATCCTCGGATTTAATCCCCAGAAGTCCTCTCCCTGAAGATAAAATGAGTGAATCCATTTAACCCATAGACTATCCTTCTTCAAATGAATATCCCATAGCCTTTTAGCCATTGAAGCATAGTTCCACGTGAAGAAGTCTCTCAAACCGAGGCCGCCATAAGATTTGGGTGCGCAAAGTTTCTTCCACGCCACCTTTGCTTAATACTTACCTCCCCATAGGAAGCGTTTACACTTCTGTTCGAGAGCATCCATGACTGTAGATTGTATTACAAAATTCTGAATCCAGAATCCCGCAATACCTCCCACAATTGATCTCACAAGTTCCAGTTTGCCTGCATATGAAAGAGTATGACCCTTCCATTTTGCTATCTCCGAATCAACTTTCCCTAGCAGAGTACCAAATTGTGTCACCTTAAACTTGCTGGAATCAAGTGGCACGCCTAGATACCGAACCGGGAATGTCGCCCAAGGAATACCCGTGAAACTCAAATCCTCCTTTATACCAACTCCAAAGAATTTCGACTTTGCAGCATTGATTCCTAAACCCGAAGTGCGCTCAAACTCGTTCAAGGCATCCATGAGTATATGTATTGAACTCGTGTTAGCCTTAGAGAAGAGCATGAGGTCATCTGCAAAAGCCAAATGCGTGATCCGAAGTGTCTCACATCTCGGATGAAAAGTGAAGTGTCTAGAGGTCGTTCTCCTTTTCAACAATCTCGAGAAATATTCCATGCAAATCACAAACAGATGAGGCGACAATGGATCTCCCTGACGAATACCCCTTTGTCCCTGAAAGTGATCACACAGTTTACCATTTACTGCTATCGAGAATGTAGAAGTGCGCACACACTTCATGATTCTATTAGTTAGTCTTTCAGGAAATCCCAGTCCCAGCAAAACTTCTTCCAGGAAATCCCAAGAGACTGTATCAAAAGCTTTCTGCAAATCCACCATAATCATGCATCTAGGAGAATTACGGACCCTTCGATAACCCTGAACAAACTCCTGCGCTAACATTACATTGTCCGAGATACTTCTGCCCTTCACGAATGCGCCGTGACAAGGGTCAATGATCCCTGGTAAAATACCCTCAAGCTTGTTTGCTATAACTTTTGTGATGACTTTGTAGACCACATTGCAGCACGCGATTGGTCTAAAATCACTGACTTTCAGATTATCAGGCTTCTTCGGTATCAATGCCACCGAAGTGTGGTTAAGCTGCGCTAAAATATCACCTGACTGAAAGAATTCCAGTACCGCAACCGCCACTTCCTCGCCCACGATGTTCCACTATTTCTTGAAGAATCCGGCCGTATAACCATCGGGTCCCGGAGACTTATCATCCGCCATTGCAAACAGCGCCTGCTTGACCTCAATACCCTCCACCTCCTGATTCAGATAGGCCCTATCCATGTCCGAGAGCTTGTTACCCACATCAAAGACATTCGGATCAGTGGTTAATCTATCTCTTCTTGTGCCAAATAATTCCTTGTAAAAATCCGCAAATAGCTCACCCTTGCGACTATTAGAAGTTACAATCCGATTTTCACTATCAGTAATCGCTGGGATACCCCCTCCTTTTCTTTCAGAGACCATAGTGTGAAAGTACTTTGATCCCTTATCCGCCTGAGTAATATGATTTATCCTTCCCTTTTGAGCAAGAAAAGAAGACTCCGCCAGATAATACAGCATAGCTTGCTTCTTTAAGTTTCGCAAAGCCAAAACCTCATGATCCGAAGCATCTCTAGCGTCAAATTCATCAAATGCCTTGTTATACTCCGCATCTGCACGCTTAGCCTTTTCAGAAATATGGTCAAAATTAAGCTTACCCAACTCCCTGAATGGGTTTTTCATCCAAAATAATTTCCTGGTCACCGAAAATTGTTTAGTTCCCTTAACCGACGGACTCCAATAATCCTCTACTATTTGCCCACAATTTGGGTGTAAACCACATATTCTAAAAACGAAAAGGCCTACCCTTTCCAACAATCTCTTGCGACATATCTACCACCATGGGAGAGTGGTCCGATTGAGCCGAAATTGGTAGAAAGGTTGTACGACAAGCAGCATCATCCCATCCGTGGTTCAAAAGCACCCTATCCAGCTTCCTCCAAATCTTCCAATCCGCACTATGCCAGGTTAAGTGCTCACCCAAAAGGCGCATCTCTTAGTCCACACTTTACAGAAACATCCTGAAACTCCTTCATTGGATACAAGCTAGGAACAGTAGCTCCATAATGATCATCAACACTAAGGATAGCATTAAAGTCACCAAGAACCATCCAAGGAGAATTCAGATTAGCACCAAATGACTTCAATTCCTCCCATAGTGGTAAACGCTCCAGACGTCCCTCACTATGCCCATACACAAATGTACAGAAAAACTCAATACCAGAAGCAAGATTACGAACTTTCAGATGAATACATTGCAGAGACTTCCCAAGGACATCGACCAAGAAGCCTTTCGGATCCCAGATGATGAGTATCCTCGAGTTCTGCCACAGTTCAAAATTGTGCATAAACTTCCATCCCTTAAAACCCTTTAAGAAAATTCGCAACACCTTATCCTCCATTTTCGTTTCCAACAACCCACACAGTCCAACCCTATTTTGTGGAGATGATATTTTTTACCCACCTCCTCCTTACAGGGGCCGATAGACCCCTGACATTCATTGCTGATGTATTCATTGGGAAACAGAGGTCTCTTTTGGCTTCGGACCGCCGCCTTCCAGTGATTTACTTCCAGAACTATTTGAATGACTCCATGTAGCTGATAACATGCGCTGAAAAGGTTTCTAAACACCCTGCTCATTAATTCGATTCATGCTCTTACTTCTAGACCTAGTCAAAGCCCCTGGAGTGAGGGGAGGCCTACTCTTACTCTTGCTCCTATGCAGCCTTGGAATTTCTGAGCCTCGAGTATCCGGATGAATCGGGTTATCTGCTTAGGCAATTTTCCAGCACCCTCAATCGGGTTATCATCATCCCCAAACGGTTGCTGCCGTTCAAAAACCGGTGGCGCTGGAATGGTCGAATTTTTAGCACGGTCGTTGCTGAGTATCGCGCGTTCAACACTCCTGCCGCGCGCTGCCTGAACACTCTTGCTGCGCGCTGCCTGGGCGCTACTGCCGCGCGCTAGTGCACGGCCTCCTGCGCCGGTGCTTGCAATTCCAGCGCCAGTGCTTGTAACTCCAGCGCCAGTGCTTGCTATTCCAGGCGCTGGCGATGAGCCCAGTTGTACTGGCAGCGCAACAATAGGCCTATTAGCCTCATCCTGCAAGACGCCAATGGTAATACCAGGACCCTTTTTAGCACTTCCCGCTTTCTCAATACTATTGACTATACCTTCAACCAATTTCCCCTTCCCTTTCCTTCGCCTCTCTACCTCCTCATTGTCAGAAGAGGCATCCTCGATGATCACATTCTCCTCCCCTCCAACCGAATTCGAACCTAGAGTATCTCCAGTGGTTTCAGCTTGCATCTTCTTAACCCAAACTTGGTCATTATATCGAGATCTCCAGTGTTTCTTTCCCTTCGCCTTCATGTCCTTGTTATCCTCAGTAGGCCTCAACTTCTCCATCTCCTTGAATTTCCAGTAATCATCGCACACTTCCATAAGATGATTGTTTTCCCCACAATTCGTACACCAAGGTCTGCAATAATCATAGATGATTTTTTGCACAAACACCTCACCATTTGGAACACGAAAGCTCACCTCCTCCTTGAGCTTTTTGGATGCGTCAATCCATACCAAGAGATGTGCATAGTAGCCCCTTAACTCGAGAGTACCATTGTCCATAAGGATAGGTTCTCCTAGTGAAGTAGCAATTTTCTCTAATGCCTTCTTGTGCCAATACGCCTTTGGCAAGTGTTCCATCCTTAACCAAACTGGCTTAGTGGCTTGGATGGTCGCATCATATTGCCCAGATTCATCAATTAACATCATGAACAACTTCTATCCATGGAGATAATGGTCAGGACCATTCATCACCATATCTCTATCTTCAGCACTGTTAAACCTGAACATGACATAACCATTCTGCTTGCTCTGAACATTACACTGCACCTTCCACTTGGCCACCAACAGAGTTCGTATTGCATACATTCCCGGGAAGAAGCCCAGAAACACACCCAAGAATCCGAAAAAAGGTTTATAGAGATCCTTGTGTATCTCTTCATCCGTGAGCACAAAATCGACACTATCTCCATTGTTTGCAACAACTTCAATAGTCGATTTATTCATGAGAATATCAAGATCATCCCATCTCCTTCTTCTTTCAAGCTTCGGATCATTCCAATCTCTTGGATGCACTTGATGATTCTGCCTCTTATTGCCATCACCCTCAGCCATGTCTTGCTTCCGAGGCTTGTTATTATTCTTAGCACCCGTAGAGGCCATGGATGAAATCCGATCGGCAGATCGGATTCACCAAACAACCGATAGCACACCAAACAAATATACACTAATCCGATCGGAATTAGCCCAAACCGATCGGAAACACACCAACAATACACAAAATTCGATCAGAATTAACCCAAACCGATCGGACTACACAAAAAACACAAAATCACCAAAACCAAATTCAACAAATAAGCAAGAGCAAATCGCATATCTTGTTATCAAAACCGGCTAACCCTATGATCAATTCGGAATGAACAACAAACTTGAACTCAAAACCGTAGTCCTCCAAACACCAAATCGGATTAAAAAACACATAACATCATGCTCCAAATCGAAAAACAAGCAAACCGCAAGTAGTTGAATTGAAAAAAACCTGGAAACCGTGGAAACCGTGATCACCAAGCAATCCAATCAAAAACCTTGCGTCCGAGTTGTGATCCGATCAAAATCTCCAAAACCTTGTGCTAAATCCGATGAAGATGGTAGGAGTTTGATTAAAAAGTGTGCTGAAAATTTTAATCAAACCCTTTATACACCTTTGCGCAACCAAATCCAATCCAAAACCCAAAAAAGATTGGATTTTTCAACCAAATCTCCAACTCGGACAAGGACTCCAAGTAAGAAACCGATCCGATCTCCTACCCAACTCCCGATCCGAATCCGTTTGTAAGATGAACACCAAAATCACGAACAAGATTCGCCAAGAACTCTCCTTTGCCGTATTCAAACCCTACTCCAAGGCCGATGAAGATAAAAAACTCACCACAAATTGCATATGATTTTGTTCGGAATCAAGAGTAGAATCCGTTAAACTATAATTCATCGGTGAAAAGTTAAAGAAATTTGAAGAAATCGGCCTCCAAAGGATGGAAGAAAGGCTGCGCCTTTTTTCTTCTTTTTTCGCCCCAGAGCTAGAGAGAGAATTTTTATTGAGAGCAAAACTGAAGGCCTTCGGCGCGTAAATAGGTAAATAGTATAGACGGTGGAACCTGCAGTGGAGCCCGAAAAGGACCCCACCAAATACAAAAGAATCCAACCTTAGGTTACGTAGTAGCCTAAGGAGTAAAATCCAAAAGAGGTAGGGGAGGGGAATAGAAGAATGTAAATCCGGAGGACAGCACTCTCCTATCCCCCCCCTATGTCTAAATAAAATAACAACCAACCGAATGCAAGATAAACGAGCAAAGGGAGCACAAAACAACCTGGAAAAACACAGGCTATAACACAAACGAAATAATGAGGTGAGAACAAACTCACTACCCATAAACAAAAACAATCCGCTTCTACCCCTAACAAATGGGGCCTTCTTCATTCCAATTCCAAAATGCAGCCGAGAGATAGAGTCTCGGGTCTTGACTGGTGTAATTGCTGGAACGTTGATGAAGGAACTAAGATCCAAGGTCGGATGATAAGAATATCCTAATGCAGCCGAGGATGTCTCGGGTCTTGGATGTCGCAAGAAAGTTGAAGCCGATGATCCAAATGAACAACAGCTACTACCATTTACATCCCTAAGATGAAGAAAGAGGGACGTTATTGGCCTTCTGACATTCTCTTTTTGCACCGAAGTTGATCCTAAGGGCAAAGATTAATGAGGCCGTGCCTCCAACCTTTGTGATTCCCAATCAAAGCAACTTCCTGAGGATGTGAGAATGGATGCACTTGTACCGCGCGCACCAAGCGTGGCGAGTATGTACTCGCCCACTCCATTTTGAGCAAATGGACAACTAAATGCTAGTTTAACACAAAGTGTAGCGCAAGCATAAAGCGCAAAAAATAACCGTTAAATCATTAGTAAAAACTAGGCTTAGGAAGAAGAGCATCGGAGTGTAAATCCTTACTCTAAAACCTATTGCCTCCTCCAGAAAAACGAGCTGGTGTTGCCACTAGAAATCCGAGAAAAACCGTAGCAAATCTGGACTCCATCAGGCGCAAAGCAGCTCACTCCCATCGCTGAAAACCGCGTCAATCTTCCCACAAAAAATCCAAACACCCGCGCCAAGAGAACCTAACCGTGACGCGGGATCCAGCAGCCAATCGCACAAACCGTCGCCCTGCCTGGTGCCCTGCATCCCATCAATCAGAAAATTCCAGCACTACTCCTGACGCCCAGTACCGTGCCTGAAATGAAGCACCATGGCCCGTGTTGTGAAGCACCCGTGCGTTAAAGCACAAAGTCCTGCAACATGAAGCACCAAGTGCAAGGCAGCCAGCACCCATCAACCCTCCATGTGAAACAAGTGCTCATCCGGAAATAGCCTATTCATCACCATGTAGCAATCCTTCATAATGATTTTCACCACTCTTTCCGAACTTGGTTGAGCACCATCCATAACCACATTATTCCTTTCCCTCCAAAGGCGATAAACCGTGGTGATCAAGGCTAAAATACCAAACTTCTTTCTCATCTTTGAACCTTTAATTTGCCTCTTCACCCAAGTCATGGAACTTGGGATTGAATTGGTTCGTCTCCTTAAACCAATCCAAGTTCTTATGCGCCCCCATACAACCTCAGAAAACTCACATTTGAAGAACAAATGTTTGTTCGTCTCCTCTTCCAGTTGGCATAAAGAGCATACCTTCTCCATACTTTCCCCTTCCTCCAATCAATGCTTGTCCTTGGTATGTAGTCTCTTTATTGCCGCCAACCAAGTGATGAATGAGAATTTAGGCGGAACAAAACCACGCCAAATACTGTTAAAGACCTTCTCACTTGATCGGCCAACATCATAAACACCCGGATATTTATGGCGATGCATATGGAGATAAGCCGCACTAGTAAACTTCCCTGAACTAGACCATAAGCCAAGATGGGTAATTACCTCTTGCGTATTACCTTGAAACATTACGCACAACTCATCCCTGAGCTTACAAAGATCACCAAAGTAACTCGAGTATCTCTCTCCCAATCGACCATTTGCAATTCTCGGATTTAATCCCCAGAAGTCCTGATCATGAAGATAAAATGAATGGATCCATTTAACCCACAAACAATCTTTCTTCAAGTGAATATCTCATAGCCGTTTAGCCATAGAAGCACGGTTCCACGTGAAGAAGTCTCTCAAACCGAGGCCGCCAAAGGATTTGGGTGCACAAAGTTTCTTCCACGCCACCTTAGCTTTATGCTTACCCCCCCCCCCCATAGGAAGCGTTTACACTTCTGCTCAAGAGCATCCATGACTGTAGACTGTATTATAAAATTCTGAATCCAGAATCCCGCAATACCTCCCACAATTGATCTCACAAGTTCCAATTTGCCTGCATACGAAAGAGTGTGACCCTTCCATTTTGCTATCTCCGAATCAACCTTCCCTAGCAGAGTACCAAATTGTGTCACCTTCAACTTGCTGGAATCAAGTGGCACGCCTAGATACCAAACCGGGAATGTCGCCCAAGGAATACCCGTGAAACTCAAATCCTCTTTTATACCAACTCCAAAGAATTTCAACTTTGCAGCATTGATCCCTAAGCCCGAAGTGCACTCAAACTCATTCAAGGCGTCCATGAGTATATGTACTAAACTCGTGTTAGCCTTGGAAAAGAGCATGAGATCAGCCGCAAAAGCCAAATGCGTGATCCGAAGTGTCTCACATCTCGGATGGAAAGTGAAGTGCTTAGAGGCCATTCTCCTTTTCAACAATCTCGAGAAATATTCCATGCAGATCACAAACAGATGAGGCGACAAAGGATCTCCCTGACGAATACCCCTTTGTCCCTGAAAGTGATCGCACAGCTTACCATTTACTGCTATCGAGAATGTAGAAGTGCGCACACACTGCATGATTCGACTAGTTAGTCTTTCAGGAAATCCCAGTCCAAGTAGAACTTCTTCCAGGAAGTCCCAAGAGACAGTATCGAAAGCTTTCTGCAAATCCACCATAATCATGCATCGAGGAGAATTGTGCACCCTTCCATAACCCCTAACAAATTCCTGTGCTAACATTACATTGTTCGAGATACTTCTTCCTTTTACAAATGCACCCTGACAAGGGTCAATGATCCCTGGTAAAATACCCTCAAGCCTGTTTGCTATAACTTTCGTGATGACTTTATAGACCACATTACAGCACGCTATTGGTCTAAAGTCACTGACTTTCAGATTATCAGGCTTCTTCGGTATCAATGCCACCGAAGTATGATTAAGTTGCGCTAAAATGTCACCTGTTCGAAAGAATTCCAGGACCGCAGCCGTCACTTCCTCACCCACGATATTCCGCTGTTTCTTAAATAATTCGGCTGTGTAACCATCAGGTCCCGGGGACTTATCATCCGCCATTGCAAACAGTGCCTTCTGTACCTCAATACCCTAAACTTGTTGATTTAGGTAAGCTCTATCCATGTCCGACAGGTTATGACCCGCACCAAAAACATTCAGATCCGTGGTCAGTCTATCTCTCCTTGTCCCAAATAAACCCTTGTAAAAATCCGCAAATAGTTCACCCTTGCGACTATTAGAAGTTACAATACGATTTTCGCCATCAGTAATCGCTGGGATACCTCCTCCTTTCCTTTCAGAGACCATAGTGTGAAAATACTGTGATCCCTTATCCGCCTGCGTGATATGATTTATCCTTCCCTTTTGAGCGAGGAAAGAAGACTCCGCCAGATAATACAGCATAGCTTGTTTCTTTAATTTTCGCAAAGCCAAAATCTCCTGATCCGAAGCAAGCCTAGCGTCAAATTCATCAAAAGCCTTATTGTACTCCGCATCCGCACGCTTAGCCTTTTCAGAGATGTGGTCGAAATCAAGTTTAGCCAACTCCCTAAATGGGTTTTTCATCCGAAATAGTTTCCTGGCCACCGAAAATTGTTTAGTCCCTTCAATCGACGGACTCCAATAATCCTCTACTAATTGCCCACAATTCGGGTGATTCAACCACATATTCTGAAAACGAAAAGGCCTACCCTTTCCAACAATTTCCTGCGACATATCTACCACCATAGGAGAGTGGTCTGATTGAGCCGAGATTGGGAGAAAAGTTGTACGACACGCGGCATCATCCCAACCGTGATTCAAAAGCACCCTTCCTCCAAGTCTTCCAATCCGCACTATGCCAGGTTAAGTGCTCACCCAAAGCTGGCGCATCCCGTAGTCCACACTTTACCCAAGCATCCTGAAACTCCTTCATTGGGTACAAGCTAGGCACAGTAGCTCCATAATGGTCATCAACACTAAGGATAGCATTAAAATCACCAAGAACCATCCATGGAGCATTCAGATTGGCACCAAATGACTTCAATTCCGCCCAAAGTAGCAGACGCGCCAGACGTCCTTCACTATGGCCATATACAAATGTACAGAAAAACTGAATACCAGAAGCAAGATTACGAACATTCAGAATAATACATTGCGGAGACTTCCCAGGGACGTCAACCCAGAAGCCTTTCGGATCCCAGATAATGAGTATCCTCGAATTCTGCCACAGTTCAAAGTTGTGCGTAAACTTCCATCCCTTAAAACTCTTTAAAAAAATACGCAACACCTTGTCCTCCATTTTCGTTTCCAACAATCCACACAATCCAACTCTATTTGTGGAGATGATATTTTTCACCCACCTCCTCCTTACAGGGGCTGAGAGACCCCTGACATTCATTGCGGATGTATTCATTGGGAAACAGAGGTCCCTTTTGGCTTCGGACCGCCGCCTTCCAGTGATTTACTTCCCGAACTGTCTGAGTGACTACTTGTAGCAGATAACATACGTTGAAAGGGTTTTAGTACACCCTTCCTTTGCTCATTTATACGAGTCCTGCTCTTACTTCTAGACCTAGTCAAAGCCCCTGGAGTGGAGGGAGGTCTACTCTGACTCTTGCTCCTATGCACCCTTGGAATTTTTTAGCCTCGAGCATCCGGATGGATCATCTGATTTGGCAATTTTCCAGCACCTTCGATCGGGTTGTCATCATCTCCAAATGCTTGTTGCTTCGTATCAAGTTCCTTGGCAGCACGGGTGCTGGATTTCTGGCGCTCAGTGCTTCTTCCGCGCGCTCAGTGCTTGATTTCCAGCACCAGCAGCTTCAGACGTTGCTTGAGTCTTATTGCCAGTGCCACAGTTTCCAGCGTTAGCAATTTCAGACGCTGCTTGGGCAGGTTTAGCGCCAAGACCACGGTCTCCAGCGCCAGCACCTCCCACTGCTTGGCCAATGTTAGCACCATTGCCACGGTTTCCAGCACCTTTAATTCCAGGTTTTTGCGATGCGGGCAGCGCTACAATGGCCTCATCCCGTATTCCTCCAATGGTTATACCAGGCCCTCTTTTAGCACTTCCAACTTGCTCAATACTTTTAACCATGCCTTCAACCAGTTTTCCCTTCCCTTTCCGAATCCTCTCAACTTCTTCATTGTCCGAAGAAGCATCCTCGATGATCACATGCTCATCACCTCTAACAGAATTTAAACTATGAGTCTCTCCAATGGTTTCGGCTTGCATTTTCCGAATCCAAATTTGATCATTAAAACGAGACTTCCAACTCTTCTTGCCCTTTGCCTTCGATACTTTTCCATCAGCCTTAGGCTTCTATTGCTCTATCTCCTTAGTATTCCAATAGTCATCACACTCTTCCAAGAGATGATTATTTTCACCACAAGTCATACACCAAGATCTGCAATAATCATAGATGATTTTTTGCACAAACACCTCACCATTTGGAGTACGAAAGCTCACCTCCTCCTTGAGCTTTTTAGATGTGTCAATCCATACCAATAGGCGTGCATAATAGCCCCTTAGCTCTAGAGTACCATTATCCATAAGGATAGGTTCTCCTAGTGAAGTAGCTATCTTCTCTAGCGCCTTCTTATGCCAATACGCCTTTGGCAAGTGTTCCATCCTTAGCCAAACTGGCTTAGTGGCTTGAATGGTAGCATCATATTGCCCAGATTCATCAATCATCATCATGAACAACTTCTTGACATGGAGATAATGGTCAGGGCCATTCATCACCATATCCCTATCTTCAGCACTATTAAACCTGAACATGACGTAACCATTCTGCTTGCTCTGGACATTACACTGCACATTCCACTTTGCGATCAACAGTGTTCGAATTGCAAACATTCCCGGAAAGAAGCCCGGAAACACACCCAAAAACCCGAAGAAAGGTTTATGAAGATCCTTGTGTATCTCTTCATCCGTGAGCACAAAATCAATCCTTTCTCCATTGTTTTCAACAACTTCAATAGGCGACTTATTCATAAGAATATTTGGATCATCCAATCTCCTTCTTCTTTCTAGTTTCGGATCATTCCAATCTCTTGGTTGAACTTGTTGATTCGGCCTCATACCACCATCACCCTCGGCCGTGTCTTGATTCCGAAGATTGCTCTTGTTCTTAGTACCCATAGTAGCCATAGATGAATCCGATAAAACAGATCGGATTCACCAATTAAACAAGAGCACACAAGTAATAAACACTAGTCCAATCGGAAACACACCGATCGGATATACAATAAGCACAAAGTCTCCAAAAATGAATTTCAACAAAACAAAAACAAATCGCAAATCTTGTAATCAAAACTGAAAAAACCCTATGATCAATCGGAATTAATAACAAATTTGCACTCAAAACCGAAATCCTCCAAACACCAAATCGGATTCAAGCACACATAACATCATGCTTCAAATCGAAAAACAAATAAGCCGCAAGTAGTTGAATCGAAAAACCTGGAAACCGTGGAAACCGTGGAAACCGTGAGCACCAAGCAATTCGATCAAGCACCTTTGCGTCCGAATTTGCGATCCGATCAAGATTCTCCAAAACCTTGTGCTAAATCCGATGAAGGTGGTAGGAATTTGATTAAAAAGTGTGCTGAAAATTTTAATCAAACCCTTTATACACCTTTGCGCAACCAAATCCAAGTCAAAACCCAAAAAAGTTCGGATTTTTTCAACCAAATCACCTTCTCGAACTAGGAATTGTGCAAGAAATCGATGCGATCTCCCTTGCAACTCCCAATCCGAGACCGATCCGCTAACAACCCAACAATCACGATCAAGATCCCCCAAGAACCCTCTTTTGCCGAATTCAAACCCTACTCCAAGACCGAATAAGATCAAAAACTCGCCACAAATTGTATATAGTTTTGTGCGGAATCAAGAGTAGAATCCGTTAAACCATAATTCATCGGTGGAAAGTTAATGAAATTGAAGAGATCGGCCTCCAAAGAAAGGAAGAAAGGCTGCGCCTTTTTTCTTCTTTTTTTCGCCCCAGAGCTAGAGAGAAACTGAAGGCCTTCGGTTCACCATAGCTGGTGGTTAACTGAAGCCGAAGCCGACGGCGCATCCTGAAGCCATGCACCACCACCTATTCATGTGA
Source organism: Rubia yunnanensis (assembly GCA_037428765.1). NCBI lineage: Eukaryota > Viridiplantae > Streptophyta > Magnoliopsida > Gentianales > Rubiaceae > Rubia > Rubia yunnanensis. Next base: position 79,514,252 of record CM075065.1, read on the forward strand.
CATTCGTGAAAGTTTTTTATCTTATTTCGCTTTGGAGCAAGGATTTATTCTGAGGGTTTAAGGAGTTTCTACGGATTGAGGATCTACATTGGAAGTCTTCTTCAATAGGATTTGAGATCACACGTGGTAGTAAATCCTTGGCATTTAGATCCAGATTTGTGTAATTTACTCAAATTTGGTGGGGATCAATCCATCAAAGGTTGAGAGGAGTCCTTGAATTTTTGAGAGGTGGCGAACATAAAAGATCCGATCTTTGATAAGATTTGGTTTTATCTGCATCGTGTTGCATACAAAAAGGACCTGATTGATTTGCTTTCAATCAAATTCTTGAAGAATAGTCTGTGCGGAACCTTGGAGCGGCGGTGATCAATCCAAATATCTAAACTTGTTAAATTTTTGGTTCTTTTGGTGATCACAAATTGGTGTAATTTTCTAGAATTGGTGGGGATCAATCCATCAAAAGATAAGTGGAGTTCTTGAATTTCCTGGATAGGCTACGCATGTAAAAGGTTAAATTTTTCACATGACTTGGTGTTGTTCATGCTGCCTTTGATTGGTGCGGATTCTTGGAGTGGCGGGGATCAATAAAAAAATCTAAACATGTTCAAGGTTTGGTCTTTTCATTGGCCATAAATTGAACTATTTAAAAGGGTTTGATTAAATTTTCATCATCAAATTTAAATCAAATCCGAGAGTTATAGATTGGTTCCATGAAGAGGAGGAGGTGAGGCAATAAGTTTTCTTCATCCGTATGATTTTGATAAATCTCAGCGATTTGAGGCGGCTTGGTAGATCAAACCGTGGCATATTGCTTACTAGGATTTTGGTATTTTCAGAAAGGTGGTGCGGCAACAAGAGTTCTCAAACCGTAGGATCTGAAAATTCCTTACGGTTTGTGGCTTGGTGAATTAAGCCATGGCAGCATACACACTATGCACATACAAGATCAGATTTTCAAAGGATTTGGTGTTGTTCATGATGCCTTGGATTTGTGCGGATGCTTGGAGCGGCGGGGATTAACCAAAAATCCAAACCGTGGTTCCTTACGGTTTGTGACCCCTTGGCGGATCAAATCGTGCGGCATACACACTAAGCAGGTTTAATAACATACTACTAAAATCTCTATTCTCTAGTGTGTTTGCTGGAATTAATAGTGTTTTGTGAGGATTATTCGTGTGGTGTGGGGAGATATGTTAGTCTCCCTGTGTGCATCTGATAAGTTAGTCGCATTATTTTCTCTTGCTAATTTTGGACTGGATACTATGGACACGAATGGTGCTCAATCATGACCGTAAGAAGAAGCTATGTAAGAGGAAGAACAAGGGTGGCACACAAGCACCATTTGGAATGCCTTTATATGGTTGGCAGCTATAGAATGCTACACATAAAATATAAACTATCATTTGTTCTTTAGGTGTCGAGTGAGGATTTTGATTAGATTAAGGAGGAGACATAAACAATATTAAGCTCGTTTATAATGTGCTTGCATTGTTGTGCACTGGCACTAAGTACTAGGACTTGGTGTTGGGCGCTAGACATTGGGAGTTGGTGACGGCACCGAGTTTCAGGCGCTGGATGCTAGGCATTTGGCAAAGGGAACTAGGTCTTAGCATTGCACACTAGGCATCAAGCACTGGAACTGGGCATTGGCGCTGGTATTGAGCGCTGGTTAGATATTGGTCAGGCACTAAAACTAGGTGCTGGCGCTGGAGCTGGGCGCTAGTGCTTGTACTGGGTGTTGGCGTTGTGTAATGACTACCAGGCGCTAAAGATTTGCCATTGGGCATTAGAGCTATGCATTGGGCGCCAGTCGCTGGAAGTTTCGCATTGGACGTTGGCACTAGGTTCTGGAAACCAGGCGCTGACACTATGAACTGGGTGCCGGATGCTGGAATCTGGGCACTGAGCGTTGGTGCTATTCACTGGGCACTAGGCCCTGGAATTTGGCAATGGGTGCTATGAACTTGGCGCTGGCGCTGTGACCTGGGCGGCTGGTGTTGGAATTCAACAACATACGATAGCACCTTGCAAGGGGCGCTGATGTGTCCATTTTAGGCGCATTATTTAGTAGTATTTAGGATCACTTTTGTGCTCTTTTATTATCGAGAGCTTGTGTTTTACCTTGAAATTCACTTAGGAGAGGCAAAAGCAACTTTGCACTCTTTTACCTCTTTTAAGTGGATTTTGTGTGACAAGGGAAGAACACGGAAGCAACGGAGACCGGAAGACATTGAAGACTATACTTTCGAAGACTTTTGGATACTCACTTCGAAGACATGAAGACCGGAGGCCGTTGAAGACCATTTTTGGAGCCGTTGAAGACTTGAAGATCGAGAGGGATGGCTATGAAGAAGAAAAAGAAACAATGCAGAACTCTGGCTCCCGTCACGACACCGTCACGACACCATCGCGAGTCGCGACGAACACCGTCGCGAGTCGCGACGAACACCGTCGCGAGTCGCGACGAACACCGTCGCGAGTCGCGACGAACACCGTCGCGAGTCGCGACGAACACCGTCGCGAGTCGCGACGAACACCGTCGCGAGTCGCGACGAACGGGCGGCCAGAAATCAACTTTATCTTCTTCCGACTATAAATACTACTCTCTTTCTTCTTCTTCTCCAGTTTTGCTCAGCCCGCGTTTTCTCTGGTTTTTGGGCGCAAATCGTAGGTTTTTCTTCTTCTTTCTTTTCTTAGCTTTCTCTTAGTTTGATTATGTCTTTTGTTGTTGTTCTAGAGTAGTTTTTGTTCTTGGGAGCAAAGGATTGAAGCTTCCATTATCTATGTAGCAAGAACTCATTTCTATCTATCTATTTGATGTTTTTGCTATTGTGCTGTTATTGTGCTTTGAACGTTAATTGTTGATTGCATTGATGTTGTTGAGAGCTTGATGATATGAATGCTTGTATGAATTGATAGCTAGGGTTTGGGGGATTTGGGTTAATTTCCCCCCTGTTCTTGTTAGTAATGTATGAGTGTAAATTAGAGCTTTTGATTGTGTTAGTGTGTTGACAATGTGCTAGACGAATGTGATTGATGTTGAACTCTTCGTCATGTTCGTTTGTGTAGCAAACGAGAGAGTCATATGCTCGTGGATGAATGTGCGTTGCACGTTCATCCAATCTCGTGTAATTGCATGAATTGGTTTAATGCTTAGTCACGGTGTAGTGGTCATAGGCATTGCCAAGCTTGTTGGTCCCTCGTGCTAAATGCCACCAATAACACCTTGAGTCGTGGTCGCGACTCGGGAGTCATTGGTGAGGTTTGACGAGAGATGTCGAACTCACTCTCGCAAACTACGAACTAAGAAGGATAGGAGTTTAGTCTCCACGACAAGTAGTTGAAGTATTGAATAGATGATTTAAATTCATTCTTGAAGCATTTGTTATTTGGCGTTTATGCATTCTTGACGGTGTGTTTCACTGCATGTGTGCCATGAGTGGTTTGAGCATAGGTAGTGCTTGTGTGGTTGAATTGTTTAGGTGTAGGAATGTGACGAATTCCGTAGTGCCTTTGCATGAAGATCTATGAGCATGAACTTAGAACTCCTTGTGATATGTGTGTTGTGGTACTTGCTAGATGGGGTGTGTGAGTATTGGGTTATGAATGCTATATGATGGAATGTGTGAATGATTCGATGAACTACATTAGATGTGGAAGTGGATATCCGTTGCCCCCAAGGCATTTTATCTTTGTAGTTTAAAACCCCTTTTCTTAGTTTCGTTTAATGATTAGCATAGTCACTTGACGTTGCTAGTTATCATTGTTAACTTAGGAAACCAACCAACCAACCCCCCCCCCTTTTACTTGCTTTTAAGTGTGTGTATATATATTTACTCCTAGCCTAGTATCAACCATTGTGTGCTTAGACGCTTAGGAAGATCCCTCTTCTCTTTGGACGACCCCGGTTTGCCACTATCTACCTAGTTGTAGAAAGTAAGCATTGAGGGCTTATAAATTATCTTTTGGCGCGCGGGCGCGACGACCGCCCGCGCCTGTCAAAATGGCGCCGTTGCCGGGGAAGAGGCGTTTATTCTAAAGTATTTAGGTGTATTTGGTTGTGTATTAGCTAGTTGTTTTTATTTTCCACTACTTGGTGGTTGTTTTTGTTCGGAGTAGGTATTGCTTGAGTTCTTGGTAATTTATTTTATCGGGAATCCTTGCACTATGATTCCGAACTTTTGAAAAATAAAAAAATAAAAAAATAATTCTTAATGGAGCGTCTCACCTTGAGGGAACTCATGATGAGAAGAGAGGCTCAACAAGCACGGTTTTGTAGGATGTGTCATTCCGATCATCTTACCGAATCTTGCCCTTTGTTGTGGGAAGAGCACTATGACCGAGAAAGAGCCCTTGGTTTCCAAAACCATGGGTACTATGAAGAGTGCTATCAAGAGGTAGGAGATATTGGTTTTCAAGGGCAAGAAGCTCATGAATGCTATCCATACCACAACTCTTACAATCCGGAATGGAGTGGTAGTCCGGATTTGTGGTATGAGAATCAGCCGGAAAACCAATATTACGAGCAACCTAGTTGGCCATCACCACCCTATACCATACCCCAAAACCAAGCCCAACAAGGAAGTTCAAGTTTGACACGTGAGGATGTCTTAAATACCATAGCAAACTTGAACTCCTTTACTAGTGAAGAGCCGGATACCCAGCTCTCCTCTAGTGTTGAGGCCATTGAGGGGCATGTGAGGAACATATTAGAGGTATTGGCCCGAATGGAAGCTCGTGATTCCGAAAACACACCATCCCAACTTGAACTCGATGATTCGGTGAGTGAAGTCACCAATAAAAATGATTTTGAGTTTGAAAGGGATGAGGAGTTGGTGGTAGAGGATAGAAAAATGGAGGAAGAGGTGATAGTGCTACGTCATCCATTAGCATTGTCACCCCTTCTTCCACCTAGTGAACCAACTCTAATATTTTTGGAAGTTTTGAGGGAAACGAGAGAGGAGCCAAAAGACTATCCCAAGCTCCCTAACCACTTAATTCCCTTTGAACCATCTCCACCTCCACAAGACTTTCCTCTTGGAAGTTTTGTGCCCCCACCTCTCTTATTTTGGATGCTCATGGTGAAGAGCTTCAAGCCTTCACCATACGGATAACATTAGGGTCGTGCCGACGACCTTAAAAATACGGAGCTTCGTCGTGCCGACGACGTTAAATAAATTCGGCATTTCTTTTAGTTTTTGTTTCTTTTAGTTTTTGTTTCTTAGTTTTTGTTGTTTTGTTTTGTTCTTTTTATGGCATGTTTTTCTATGATTTTGTAGCAACATGAAGTGCATTGCAATGAAGGAGATGAAGGAACGAGATCAATGAACGAGGGGAGCAAGCTTGGACAGTTGGTAAGAAAACGAAAAAATTTTAAGACTGGGATACCCTGCCGTCGCGAGTCGCGATGGGCTTCGTCGCGAGTCGCGACGAACAGGGGAGCAGAAACCACTCACAGCGCCAACTTTCCGCGAGTCGCGATGCCTTCGCGAGGCTCGTCGCGAGTCGCGACGAGCTCAGAAAAATTTGAGCTCCCGGACTCTGCTTTCCGCGAGTCGCGATGACTTCGCGAGGCTCGTCGCGAGTCGCGACGAACACCGTCGCGAGTCGCGACGAACACCGTCGCGAGTCGCGACGAACACCGTCGCGAGTCGCGACGAGCTCAGAAAAATTTGAGCTTCCGGACTCCACTTTCCGCGAGTCGCGATGACGTCGCGAGTCGCGACGAACCTCGTCGCGAGTCGCGACGTGCTCAGTAATTTTTGAAAATTTTTTGAGCCCGGATTTCAAGTTTCCAAGCTTCCAAGTTCCCAAATGATTTTAAACATTGCATGATCCTTCCTTCTTCTCCACCCAACACTCCCAAGAACATCACATACCTCTCATTTCTTCCACCATCCTACACATATTGGCATATGAACATTCTTGCATCTTTATAGTACATTTGTTGATTGTAGTATGCCGACTACGTCATTGTGACCGTAAGTTCTTATACTATAATGATGCTTGTATACATGTCAATATATGTTGGATATTTTTCATGCATAATCTTATAGTGGTGATTGAGGGTTGATTGGTTGTTCTTTAACAATACTATGGTTATTAACTCTTGATGCTAAACCTAGTATTACATATCCTTATGTACTTGTGAGTTTAATGTGTTCTTCGTGGTGTAGTCTTGATCAAACGGCGCCATGGAGACAATGCTTTTCTCGAGGGGTGAGTTCTTCTACGCCATTTTTGCTCACCCTTCCGGTTCTGAAACCTATCTCGGGACCATCCAAGTATTTGGATATCGCCATATCACCGGCGAAATTGCGGAGAAATGGGTGTCACTCTAACTCCCTTACCTTGATTTTTATTGTTCTTGCCTTACGTGTTTACATTGAGGGCAATGTCATGTTTTAAGTGTGAGGAGGGGTTAGATGACTCATATGCATGCTAGATTGTTTTGGAATGCTTTTTGCTACTTTTCATTGGAAAAACATGAGAAAAAAAAACAAAAAAAAATAGATAAATAAAAAGAAAAAAAATTGAAAAAAAAGAAGAAAAAGAAAACCCGCTAAGTTGAAAACCCGAGAGGGCAACTTAGGCAACATTGGGGGCCCGGATAGGTCGAAAACCCTTAAAGGGCGGCCTAGGCAAAAATGAGAGGCTAAAATGTGCGGAAAAAGGTGAGATGTGAGCTAAAGAAACATGATGTGTGGCTAGGAAGAAAACTCGAAAGAGCTCCTAGGCAAAATGAGAGAAATTGAGAGAAATTGAAAAATGCTATGATTTCACTCACTTGCCGGCGTTGGAGTCATAAGGTTGCGGTTGTCACATGGATGGATCGGGTAGCTCAATATCTTTAGACCTCTTGGGATTGGGTAGCTTAGTGGGTTAGGAAACGAAGTGTGGTTATGAAATTCCTTATCTCTTTCTACTTCGTTTTTGGTTGATATATTGGCATTAGGTGAAGAATGTGTTTAAAACTTCCTCTATGGTTTTAGCTTCATTTTGTGTCATTGGATTCTGGGAATATCAATTCTGGGCTGTGAAATATTTTTATGGGTAGTGAATTGATAAGTGGTAGGTTTGGTTAGATTTAGGATTGGGGATGTGTGTGTGAAAAAATTCTCATGTGAGCTTTTATTTTGGGATTTTTGATATTGAGAGTTTTTGTGAGGCTTTGATTGGGGGATTAGTTTAGGTTTTGGGATATATCATTTACTCCGTGTGCTTAGATCTTTTCTTACTCGAGGGCGAGTAAGGTTTAAGTGTGGGGACGTTTGATGTGTCCATTTTGTGTGGTTATTTTGGGGGTTTTAGGATGTGGATATGCCATCTCCTCCGTATGCTTAAATCTTTTCTTACTCGAGGGCGAGTAAGGTTTAAGTGTGGGGAGGTTTGATGTGTCCATTTTAGGCGCATTATTTAGTAGTATTTAGGATCACTTTTGTGCTCTTTTATTATCGAGAGCTTGTGTTTTACCTTGAAATTCACTTAGGAGAGGAAAAAGCAACTTCGCACTCTTTTACCTCTTTTAAGTGGATTTTGTGTGACAAGGGAAGAACACGGAAGCAACGGAGACCGGAAGACATTGAAGACTATACTTTCGAAGACTTTTGGATACTCACTTCGAAGACATGAAGACCGGAGGCCGTTGAAGACCATTTTTGGAGCCGTTGAAGACTTGAAGATCGAGAGGGATGGCTATGAAGAAGAAAAAGAAACAATGCAGAACTCGGGCTCCCGTCGCGACACCGTCGCGACACCATCGCGAGTCGGGACATCGTCGCGAGTCGCGACGAACACCGTCGCGAGTCGCGACGAACGGGCGGCCAGAAATCAACTTTATCTTCTTCCGACTATAAATACTACTCTCTTTCTTCTTCTTCTCCAGTTTTGCTCAGCCCGCGTTTTCTCTGGTTTTTGGGCGCAAACCGTAGGTTTTTCTTCTTCTTTCTTTTCTTAGCTTTCTCTTAGTTTGATTATGTCTTTTGTTGTTGTTCTAGAGTAGTTTTTGTTCTTGGGAGCAAAGGATTGAAGCTTCCATTATCTATGTAGCAAGAACTCATTTCTATCTATCTATTTGATGTTTTTGCTATTGTGCTCTTATTGTGCTTTGAACGTTAATTGTTGATTGCATTGATGTTGTTGAGAGCTTGATGATATGAATGCTTGTATGAATTGATAGCTAGGGTTTGGGGGATTTGGGTTAATTTCCCCCCTGTTCTTGTTAGTAATGTATGAGTGTAAATTAGAGCTTTTGATTGTGTTAGTGTGTTGACAATGTGCTAGACGAATGTGATTGATGTTGAACTCTTCGTCATGTTTGTTTGTGTAGCAAACGAGAGAGTCATATGCTCGTGGATGAATGTGCGTTGCACGTTCATCCAATCTCGTGTAATTGCATGAATTGGTTTAATGCTTAGTCACGGTGTAGTGGTCATAGGCATTGCCAAGCTTGTTGGTCCCTCGTGCTAAATGCCACCAATAACACCTTGAGTCGTGGTCGCGACTCGGGAGTCATTGGTGAGGTTTGACGAGAGATGTCGAACTCACTCTCGCAAACTACGAACTAAGAAGGATAGGAGTTTAGTCTCCACGACAAGTAGTTGAAGTATTGAATAGATGATTTAAATTCATTCTTGAAGCATTTGTTATTTGGCGTTTATGCATTCTTGACGGTGTGTTTCACTGCATGTGTGCCATGAGTGGTTTGAGCATAGGTAGTGCTTGTGTGGTTGAATTGTTTAGGTGTAGGAACGTGACGAATTCCGTAGCGCCTTTGCATGAAGATCTATGAGCATGAACTTAGAACTCCTTGTGATGTGTGTGTTGTGGTACTTGCTAGATGGGGTGTGTGAGTGTTGGGTCATGAATGCTATATGATGGAATGTGTGAATGATTCGATGAACTACATTAGATGTGGAAGTGGATATCCGTTGCCCCCAAGGCATTTTATCTTTGTAGTTTAAAACCCCTTTTCTTAGTTTCGTTTGATGATTAGCATAGTCACTTGACGTTGCTAGTTATCATTGTTAACTTAGGAAACCAACCAACCAACCCCCCCCTTTTACTTGCTTTTAAGTGTGTGTATATATATTTACTCCTAGCCTAGTATCAACCATTGTGTGCTTAGACGCTTAGGAAGATCCCTCTTCTCTTTGGACGACCCTGATTTGCCACTATCTACCTAGTTGTAGAAAGTAAGCATTGAGGGCTTATAAATTATCTTTTGGCGCGCGGGCGCGACGACCGCCCGCGCCTGTCAGGCGCCAAGTGTAGTTTATGAATTTGATGGATTTTGGACTTAACGGATGGGGCCGTAGGATTAGACACTTGAGTTCTATGGCTAGAATGTAACTTAGGTTTAACGAAAATTTTGGCAAAGAATTTTCATAGAAGGCACGTATCTCTTACTTGATCATCTAGCCTAGATTGTTACTTGGATTTGACGGTTTTAAGCGCCCTATACCCGCGCTACACTTTGTGTTAAATTGGCATAAAGCTATCCATTTGCTCAAAATGGAGTGGGGGATTGCATAATCGTCGCGCTTGATGCACGCGGTGTAAGTGTGTCTGTTCTCTCATCTTTAGGGAAACTATTTTAGTGAGGTGCACAAGAATTATAGGCACGACCTTACAACATTCTTGCCCACTAAAATAACCTCGGTGCTACTAAAGATAACGTTTGAAGACAAACAACATCCCTCTTTCATCATCTTAGGGGTGTATGGGGTAGAAGCTGCTCCTTCATTGGCGGTCCTAGCTTCGCTCGGATTCAGCATCACCAGCACACCATGGCAACCATTCAAGACCCGAGTACACTACACTCGGTTGGGCTTTATGTCTACCACTGGTGGCTTCTTCATTACCTTTTCTTCAAGACCAAAGACCCAAGTCTCGGCTGTGATTAGGAGATCTTTTGAAGAGCCGGTACACATTTCTGGTTCATAGGTATAGGTCTAGATTCTCACTTGTATTTGGACTGCATTTATTTCCCTAGGCTTAGCACCATCAAGGTTCGGGTTAGCATTTATTTTATTTTATTTTATTTGGTGGGGGAGGGGGGGAAGGGGTACCCGTTACCACCCCCCAGCATCTCAGTTTTCCCAAGGCTTTTCATCATTTAGTCCATTACTTTTGTATTTAGTGGGGTCGCTTGTACCTTCATGCGGCCCACCTCGAATGTTCCACCGCATTTTTTATTTACCATATTTACCCTCGAAAGAGCTCTCAGACCGCGAATTCTCTCTGGCGAAAAATGGGAAAAAAGATGCGGCCTATCCTTCTTCAACATTAAAGGCAGATTTCTCTAATTTCATCAATCTTCACCGATGGATCATGATTATCTAGGATTCCCCACTGGATTCTTCATATGACCATGTGAAATTTGTGGAAATTTCTTTATCTAAGTTATTGTTAGAGAGTCAAGAGAGAGTTCAGAATTTTGAATTTCACCAAGACTCAATAGATCTAGATTAAAGCAACTGATTTCAATTTGGATTTGGAATTCTTAAGGAGTTTGTATTTGCTCAAATTTTGTTGGGGAACATTTCAATAGAATCTTCAAGTGGAATTTTGGTAGTTTGTGGGTTGGAGGTGGTTTTCTTCACCCGGTTTCTTCATTGGATTTCAACCATCCGCCACCCTTCTTACTGGATAATGGCATGGTGGTCGGTCGGTTCTGGGATTAAGATGTGGTGGTGTGGGATTGAGGCGTGGGATCGAGACATCAGGTGTGGGATTGAGATGTCAGGTGTGGGATTGTGATGTCAGGTGTGGGATCGTGACACCGGCTTGCACGGTCAGTTCTGGGATCGTGATGGTAGGTGTGGGATTGAGACATTGAGCGTGTGATCAAGATGCGGGTCTCATGGTCAGGTGTGGGATCGAGGAGTGGGATCGAGTTGTGGTTTTCACGGTCACGGTCAAGTGTTGATCACTCTTTCATTAAATCAAGTTCTTAACTATTTCTAGCCTTAATCTTCTTGATAATTTTCAAGATTTTTTTAGGATATAGTTCTAAATCAAATTATTGTGTGGAGATTGATACGTTAGTCTCCCCTTGTGAGCATTGATTCTGATATGTTAGTTGGAATTTGTGCTATTTTTCTTTGTTTTCTCTTGTTCAAATGGCTACGGATAGTGCATCTACCTCTGTCGCACATAGCCAAGGCAAGAAGAGATACAAGAAAAAGAAGAATCCTAGAGTCCAGGACCAAGCCCAGGCTTCTGATAACCGTATGGAGCAAGGTATATCCAAATTTAGCACCAAGACTTTGGGATGACCCGTTTCTTGAGAAGAAAAGGCAGTGGAATAACCCAGACATCTTAATGAACAATTTGCCTCTTCAAACTGAGCTGAGCAGTGGCAGCTTAGTGGAGATGGGGTAGACTTTGTTCTTAGTGAAGATGAAGTCATCAAGGACCTAAATAAGCCTTTTTGTGGTTTCATGGGTGTGTTCCCTAGCTTCTTCCCGGGTACGTATGTTATTCGCAATTTGTTGGTGGCAAAGTGGAAGCTCCCGTGTACGGTGCAATTACGGGAAAATGGTTTTGTGAAGTTCAAATTTGCCACGGCAAAGGATAGGGATGTAGTGCTTCAAGGAACAGATCATTTTTTTAATGGTAAGAAACTCTTTATCCATGAAATTCCAGAGACAGGAAAGTTTGACATGCGAGTCCAAGCCTTGAAACCCATTTGGGTTATAATAGAGCACTTACCAAAATGTTTTTGGCACAAAAAGGCACTAGAGAAAATTGCTTCCTCCATAGGCGTGCCTATCCTCATGGACAATGGCACACTTGAGCTAAGAGAATATTATGCCCGACTCTTAGTCCAAGTTGATACATTAAACAGACTTAAGGAGAAGGTGGTTTTTTGAAAACCAAATGGTGATCTGCATGCTCAAAAAATTATTTATGATTACTTTCCACCATTGTGCCTGAATTGTGGTGAAAACACTCACTTAATGGAGGTTTTTTATGAACACTTGAATGATAATGAGGAGGTTACCACGTGCCCAAGTACTGAAAGCTAAGGAGAGAAAATTCAAAGGCAAGGAGAAAGTTGTTGCCTCGGAACCAAAGAAAGGGCCTCGGGTGGAGAAAAGAATTGATGGAATAGCCATAAATTCATACTCCACCCATGGGGTGTTTAATGTTGGAAGCATCCATGCCGAGCCAAGTAAAAACCGTAGTAAGGCCGTGCCAAAAAACCTAAGTAAAAACTGGGGCAAGGGAAAAATATCAAACCAAAGCTGGGGATACTACCATAAAACTAGCATTCGGAGGTGGTGACATAGAGCTACAAGTTTCTGGACAAATCCCATCAACAATGATCCATCCCACGGCTAAAACTTTCGAAATCCAACGGGTGGGAAGGAGCAGGAGAAACTTCCCTTTTAGCACTGGTGCGGTTACTAGAAGTCGTAGAAAGAGCAAAACCCGTATACCGGCACCCGGAGGTGTGAAAAGGCCCCATCAATGTCTCATGAGTGCCTCTTTTAGCAACTCAAATAGCTCCAAAAATAGCTCAAAACATGGTGGCGGTCTGAAGCCAAAAGGGACCTCGGTTCCTAAATGAATACTGCATGCATGAACATCAGGGGTTTAATCGCCCCTGCAAAATGGAGATGGGTCAATGGGATCATCTCCGAGAATAATGTTGGGCTTTGTGGTTTGTTGGAGACAAAGTTGGAAGATAAGGCTTTGAATATTTTCCTTAAAATCTTCATAGGGTGGAAGCATACTCAGAATTTTGATCTTTGGATAAATATCGAGGATATTAGTCCTTTGGGATCCGAGAACTCATAGGGTGGAAGTCATTAGGAGAATTCCTCAATGTATTCACTTAAAGGTATATCACCTATCCACGGGAGTGGAATTCTTAGGACCTTTTGTATATGGCCATAGTGAAGGAAGGAAGGCTAGGCAACCATTGTAGGCTGAGCTTAAAGATTATGGGGCTAATTTGAGTAGACCATGGATGGTTTTGGGAGATTTTAACGCAATCCTCGATGTAAATGATCATCTTGGACTCACGGTTTCGAGCCTTTACCCGATGTCAGAGTTCCAAGATGCTTGTGCTAAATGTGGGCTGAGGGACGCACCATTCAATGGTGAACACTTCACATGTCATAGTGCGGATTGGAGATTGAGAAGGAAACTTGACTGTGTGCTTCTTAACCACGACTGGGATAGCCAAGCTTGTAGAACAACATTTCTACCAATCTCTTCACACTCGGATCTTCTCCATTTGTGATGTCCATGTCCCAAGAGATTGAAAGCAAAAAGAAGCCTTTCCGAGTACAAGATATGTGGTTATTACACCCAAATTGTTCTCAAATTGTGGAGGATTATTGGAGGCCTCATGTGGATGGTTTCAAGCAATATTAGGTGTGTCGCAAACTCTCATGGTTAAAAGGCCAAGTTGGGAAAGAGAGACTTCAATCACATCTCCGAAAAGGCTAGGTTGGTGGACAAGGAGTATAGTGATGCCTTTTTGAGATTAGATGTCCTAAATGCTATGGCATATGAAATTGAAGAGCTTGAAAGGTTAAAGAAGCATGCTCTTTTCTACTACCATGCAGAATCTTCTTTTCACTCTCAAAAAGGTAAAATCAATCACATCACTATGGCGGATAAGGGCACTTCTTACTTCCATCAATTGGTGGCCGAGAGGAAGGGTGGAGGTATTCCGGAAATCATGGATAGTGAAAATTTTATTGTCACATCTAATGCGAGAAATGGTGAACTATTTTCCGAATACTACAAGGGGCTATTTGGCACGGCTTGAGACATGGTTTCTATTAAGAAGGACATCATCCTCTCGGGTCCAATCTTGAGTGACAAGGATAGAGCCTTTTTGGGGCAGCATATTTCAAGACATGAAGTAAAAGATGCATTGTTCTCCTTGGATGAAAACAAAACACCATGTCCGGATGGCTATACAGTTAGATTCTTCAAAAAATAATGGGACATAGTCGGAGGGAAAATTATGGAGGCAGTGTTGGAGTTCTTTGCTTCGGGTATGCTGCTCACACAGCTCAATCACACTTCCATTGCTCTCATACCAAATAAGAATGACAATTTAAAAGTGGGGGACTTCCGGCCTATAGCTTGTTGCAATGTGTTTTATAAAATCATCACCAAGATCATTGCAAACAAGTTGGAAAATATTTTACCCGCCCTCATTGATCATGCTAAGGGGCTTTTGTGAAGGGGAGAAATTTTTCGGATAATGTCATGTTAGTTCAAGAATTTGTGCGTGGATATGGAAAGGCAAGAACATCACCTAGGTGCATGATAATAATGGATTTACAAAAGGCATTTGACACAATTTCTTGGGATTTCTTAGAAGAGGTGCTAATTGGTCTAGGATTTCTAGAGTTATTGAAGGATAGAATCATGGCTTGTGTGAACTCAACCTCTTTCTCAATTTTGGTCAATGGTAAGCTTTGTGATCACTTCAAAAGCCAAAGGGGAATAAGGCAAGGAGATCCCCCATCTCTTCTTCTTTTTGTGATATGCATAGAGTACTTCTTGAGACTTTTAAAGAAGAGAGCAGAATCTAAGCACTTTACATATCACCTGAGGTGTGAAGTGCTCAAGATTACTCACCTTGCCTTTGCGGACGATCTTATGATCTTTTTCAAAGCAAACACGGATTTGGTGCACATACTTATGAAGGCTCTAAATGACTTTGAGCAAACTTTCGGGTTATCCATTAACGCAGCTAAGTCAAAGTTTTTTGGGGCGGGAATCAAGGAGAATTTGAGTTTCACGGGCATTCCATAGGCCACTTTCCCAGTGAGGTATCTCGGAGTTCCACCTGATGCTAGCAAATTGAAGGTCACCCAATTTGGTGTATTGCTTGGAAAGGTAGACTCAGAAATTTCTAAGTGAAAGGTTAACACTCTTTCTTATGCGGGAAAATTGGAGTTGGTGAAGTCCATCGTTGGGGGCATTGCTGGATTTTGGATCAACGATTTCATCATCCAAAAGGCAGTCATGGAAGCTATTGAAAAAAAGTGCAAAATATTTTTATGGGGAGGTAAGCACAGGAGCAAGATTGCATGGATGGAATTATGCATGCCGAAATCAAATGGCAGTCTCGACTTATGGGATTTCTTTACTTGGAATAGGGCAGTCATGGTGCAAAAATTATGGGACATCGACACAAAGACAGACAACCCGTGGGTGAAATGGATTCATGCCTTTTACCTACGAACCCACGGCCTTTGGTGGATCAATCTAAGAATTGCAAATGGTAGACTTGGTGATAAGTTCTCAGGCTACTTTGGTGACATTTGTGGCTTAAGAGATGAACTTAAAACCCTGTTTGGCTGAAACTATGTGGAGTTGAGGAGTACTTTAAGCGCTTGGGTTGTCTCAGGTAAGTTATCTAAAATGGCTTACAATTTTATGCATTGCCAAAAGTTTCTGGGGGTCTATGAGCAATCAATCCAACCGAGAGAAAGGTTGTTTAGCACTATTTGGAGGGTCTTTATCCCTCCAAAATTCTCATTCATCACATGGTTAGCTACTCTAAGTAAATTTCAAACCAAGGATAAGTATAGGGAGGGTGAAGATAAGCACACGGACCGCATATGTTCACTTTTCAGCCTTTAAGTGGAATCAAACAATCACTTACTCTTTTGGTGTGATTTCTCCCAAACCGTGTGGAATAAGGTGAGGCAATGGATTGGGCTAAGGAGAAGGACTTCATCAATTCCAAGTTCTGAAAAGTGTATTAAAAGGCAAGTGAAAGGCACTAAACTTCAGATTGTTATTCCCCTTCAGATTCCACCTTCTGTCCTTCTGTCCACCTTCTGTCCTTCTGTCCACCTTCTGTCCTTCTATCCACCTTCTGTCCTTGCCGGTAACGGCTATTTCCGCCGTTAACGGCAAACCCAACTGTGAACATCTGAGCGACTGAGAAGACCACTGACGAGCCGGCCGCGACAAAAATTTTTTTTCCTTTTCTTTCATACCGTTATCTGACAATAACGGTCATAAACGGACAGATCCCCCTTTTCTTATGGCGGCACATCCGCCTGCCCGTGGCGGCAACACGGCGGGCAAAACCTTTCTCCAGGCCCTAGCAAACCGTCCCCCCTCCACTGCATGCTAACCTTCCGTCCAATCCTAAAATTGTCCCCAAGACGCTATATAAAGGAGATATAGCTTGCCTTGTCACATGCAAAGAAGCCGAAATCCTCGCATCACACTATAAAAATGCCCTCATTGGCAAATTTGCAAGAGGCAAGCCACCGATGGTCAAGCTAAATGAGGTGTTTCAATCTGTCGATTTCAAAGGTAGCTTTCAAATCGGCTCGATTGATTTCAGACATGTCCTGATACGGTTCCAAGAAAAGAAGACTACCAGCGTTTCTAGCTAAAAGGCCATTGGATTTTCCTTGGTGCTCATATGAAAGTGATGAAATGGACAATGGATTTTCCCCAGAAGCAGAATCCTCAATCGTTCCGGTATGGGTTACTATCCCTTACGTACCTGTGTTTTTCTACAATACTGCAATGATAAAGTCGATGGGCAATCAAATTGGTAATTTCATAAAAATGGATGCTGCTACTGAGGCTCTATCTAGGCCATCTACTGTCAAGCTATGTGTGGAAATAGATCTTAAGAAAAAACAGCCTACCTTCCTTAGAGTAGGAATAGAGGAGGATGGGGTAGAATATAATGTGATGAAACTCCCTCTGGAATTTGAAGAGCTTCCACTGTACTCCTACCACTGTAAATCCATAGGTCATG
Organism: Rubia yunnanensis; assembly: GCA_037428765.1. Taxonomy (NCBI): domain Eukaryota; kingdom Viridiplantae; phylum Streptophyta; class Magnoliopsida; order Gentianales; family Rubiaceae; genus Rubia; species Rubia yunnanensis. The sequence goes on from CM075065.1 coordinate 79,531,020, forward strand.
ATGACAATCAATGTGTACATCTCCACCCTGAACTTAAGAGAAGTAGACCTTTTAAGAAATTTCATCCTACCATTGATGCCACTATGCTACATAAAGATGGAAAGGATGTGGTTCCTCCTATTTTAAATGCTGGCTCATCTGGAGTTTCTGCTCAAGACAAGGTTCAGACAATTAAGTACCAGGAAAAGGCTCATAAATCCAAATATGTGCCAAAAACAAAAGTAGCACTTACTGATAACCAGATGGCTGATAATAAGGCTGTAAACACTGAAGATGGAGTTATTGAGGAGGTTACTAAAGTCAATGAGGTCACTAAGGTCACCGAAGTCATCACTGAGGATAATGGGGAACCAGAACCTCCTATTAACTTTGGGAATGATGTACATCTTTCTATGGATGTTCCTGAAATTGTGGACATCACGGGACAAGAAGAAATCAATGAAGATTCTCAGTCAAAGGCCCCTGTGGTGGTCCCTCTAGCAGAAACTTCATCTGGATTCCATCTCCAGCACTCTGGCACACCTACACAACAACAACTTTCCCCCACTCGGGACCTTCACCCTAAAACCTATGCTGGCAATTCCTCCTCCTCTGCACCACCACACTTTAACAGTAAGAAAGCATCTGCTAGGGATGACACCCTGGCCAAAAGAGGTAAGACTTTCTCTCCTTTGAATACAATTTTGGCTGCTAAAAATTTTATCTTCTCTCAGCAGAGATCCAAACAAAATAGGTTCCTTCTCCTTGCTGAACCTGAAAACCCTGTGGAAGTTTCTGAATCGGTCTCTGAGGCTCCTGCTACCAGTGCTGAGGGTCCGGCTCCCAGTACTGAGGTTCCAAAAATCCCTGTTTTAAATCCTCCTCATGATATGCCCCACCAGGCGGCACAGGTAAGTCCCACAAAGAACCAGAAAAAGTCCTCCAAGTCTAGGAAACCTGCTAAATTAGACAAGCGGGAAAAATCTAGCACTTCAGGTAATGAGACCTATTTAACTCAGTTAAATACTATCATGACTAGATCAAAAAGCACTAATGATGTTTCTCTATGAATAGCACAACTATAAAAATAAAATTCCTGGTTTGGAATCTCAGAGGAATGAACACTTCTATGCTTAGACTTTCTAATCTAATCACTAGGCACAACTTTGAACTTCTCTACATTATTGAACCTAAACATGATAACATGCAATGCGAACATTATAGACAACTACTTCATTATGACAATTGCATGTATGCCAGTAATGGACAGATTTAGCTTTTTTGGAATAACAACTTGTCATTATCTGTTAAAGCTGATAATCTTCAGTTTCTAGCTGTAAATTTGAACTCTCTGACTCTCAATAAAAGTATGGATGCATTTTTTTTTACGGTCTGAGAACTAGAAATGGTAGGAAAGATCTATGGTCTGACCTTAGGTCTTTTGTTCACTCTGAGTCAATTTTTATTGGAGATTTCAATGCTATTACATCTATAAACGAATATAAAGGTCCTTCTACTCCCAAACTTGGTAGTATGAAGGACTTTAATGAGTTTATTAATGTAATGGCACTGGATGAAATAAACACTGTTGGGAATTTTTTACTTGGAGCAACAACAGACTTAGGAACCCTACTAGACAAAGGTTAGATAGAGGTCTCTGTACATCATCATGGTCATCCACTTTTCCTGATTCTTCTGTTCAAGTTTTAAATAGAGCTTCTTCTGACCACAATCCTATGATTATTTCCATTGGCAGTGATATTCAATCTGTCCCTAGACCTTTTAGATTTCTGAAACTTGGTATAAAAGGAAAGAATTCAGGGATGTTATCAAACAGAACTGGAATCTTCCTATCCGTGAAACAGGAATGCTTGGCTTTTTTCTTAAATTAATAAGACTGAAGAAGGAGCTTAAAATTTGGAATAGGGACCACTTCGGTAATGTCCATGACAATGTGATTAAGGCTGAATCAGTTCTAGGTTTCCATGAATCTGAATATGATATAAATGCTTCCATTGAAAACCTGGTTAGAGTAAAAGAAGCTAAAGCTAGGTAGGTCAAAGCTCTCACAGAGCAAAAGAATTTTTGGAAACATAAGGCTAGGGTAAAATGGCTAAAGGAAGGGGACAGTAATACCAAATTCTTTCATAACTCTATTAAAGAAATAAAAAGTAGGCTTTGCATCACAAAAATTAAGAGCAGTAATAACCAATGGCTAGATAACATGCAAGATATTGAGAATGAAGCCATTAACTATTACAAGGATCTGTTAACCGAAGATGGTACCCCTAATAGCAACCTGTTTCAATCTCATTTCTTAAGCCAAATCCCTAAATTGATCAACAGTGAAGACAATGCTAAATTGCTACAACCTGTTGTACTTTCTGAGCTTAAAGAAATAGTTTTTAGCCTGAACAGAAATGGAACTCCTGGTCCTGATGGATTCACTCCCATTTTCTATATCAAATCATGGGATGCCATTGCCAATGATTTATTGTCTGCAGTACATGATTTTTTATCTAGCAGCAACATTCCTAGGGGTATCGGCAGCACTTGGGTATCGGCAGCACTTGGATCACAATTATCCCTAAAAAGGATATTCCCGTGTCTTTCGATGATTATAGGCCAATAAGTCTTGCTAATGTTGTGAATAAAATCTGCTCTAAGGTGCTTATGGAAAGACTTAAACCCCTTATGCCCAGGATTATCTCTCCACAGCAAACTGCCTTTCTTAAAGGAAGAGATATCTCTGATAATGTTCTCTACCTTCAAGAAATAGTCAGATTCTTGCACAGGAAAAATAGAACTCCTAATTGTATTTTTAAACTAGACCTCAGGAAAGCATTTGATAGAGTTAAGTGGTCCTTTCTATATTGTGTGCTAGCTAAATTTGGTTTCCATGCTAAATTCATTTTTAGTATTATGAAGAATCTATCACAGTCATGGTTCTCAATTCTGATAAATGGTAAGCCTGTGGGTTTTTTCCAAGCATCTAGAGGTCTTAAACAAGGTGATCCTCTCTCTCCTTTCTTGTTCAATATTTTTTCAAAAGCATTTAGCAGGAGCTTAGCTTTTATTTTTCAAAATGGTAAGCTAGCCTACTATGATTTACCTGGTCAGGCTCTTCAAACCTCTCACCTCTCTTATGCAGATGATACAGTGGTTTTTCTTAAAGCCAATACTCAAACTTTGATTAGGTTTAAAGCCTTCTCATCTAAGTTTGAGGATACTACTGGCCAAAAGATAAACTACAACAAGAGTGATTTTTTCATTAGTAGGCATGCTTCTGTTCATCAAATTACCTCTGCTAGGACAATTCTTGGCATGAAAATTGGTAAACTTCCTTTAAATACTTAGGTGTCCCCATCTTTCATGGCTTTGCAAAAAAAATATTTTTCCAACCATTAATGGAACAGATTGATTCTAGGTTAAATAGTTGGAAAAATAAGTGGCTTTCAACTGGGGGAAAATCACTCTCATTCAGTCATGTATTTATTCTACTCCACAGTATATTTGGTCTGTTCTTAAACCTTCAAAGGAGATTATTCACACTGTGGAGAGAAAACTGAGTAGATTTTTCTGGGGGGTGCATGATCTGAAACCTAAAAGGGCATGGAGGAAATGGGATGCTCTCTGCTATCCCATTAACCAAAATGGCCTAGGTTTCAGATCAATTCCCACCATCATTACCACCTGCTCAGTAAAATTGTGGTGGAAATATCAAATTGTTGATGCCCCATGGACCCATTTTATTGCTTCTCTACCACCCTCCTTTAGAACCTCATCAAATTGGAAAAGAATTTGCTATGTTAATGCATGGGCTGAGTCTCATTCTAGATTGATAGTTTGTACAGATTCATGTAATTTCTGGTCATCCAACTGGCTGGACTTAAGTCCTGTTATGGATCTGTGTGACCAGAGTCTTATTGACATTCCAACTGACTGTACAGTGGCTAATTTCATCTTTCACAAGGACACTCTTCTTCCTAAAATCTCCCCTTTTCTCTCACCTAATGTTGTCTCCCTTCTGCAGGGTGTAACACTCTCTCCACACAGACAGGGTAGGTTATTATGGAAACCTGACAAAAAGGGAAGATTCTCCTTTCACTCTACATATAAATTGCTCAGATCACAAAGACGTAATATTGCCTCAATTCAGCACCTCTGGAATCCAAGGGTTCAAAAGAAAGTCTCAGTTTTTATGTGGAGATTGATTAACTCTTTTCTCCCGTTAGATAATGTTTTGAAAAAGATGAGTTTTTGCTTGCCTTCAAGATGTTGTATGTGCTATCAGCATGAGGAATCTCTAGATCATTTGTTTAATTCCTGTCCTTTTTCCATTCACATTTGGAAGACAGTGCATGAGTTTATGGGTATTAGGGATAGAATTTTTCCATCCATATGGGAAAGACTGTCATGCTACCTCACATACTCTGGCCTCAGCTCTTTACATTCCTTGATCATTAAATTAGCACCTTCAATAACTTGCTGGAACCTCTGGAAGGTCAGGAATAAATATCTGTATGACAATGTGCCTCCACTGACCAGCTTTGTTGTTTCACAGATCAGGGATCAGATATTTTATTCTTTCAGTGCTAAACCTGTTTATGTTTCTTCTGTTTTTGACTTGGGTATTGCAGATCACTCCTTTATTCCTCTAATCAAATGTGCCCCTACGCCAAAAAAATTTTAAATTGCTTGGTCTAAACCGTGCATAGGTTTTAAAGTTAATGTTGATGCTGCATGGTGTGGTCTTTCTAAAAAGTGTGGGCTTGGTATGATCATCAGAGATAATAGAGGTGGTTTCATTGATGCACACAGAAAGTATACAAATGCTGAAACTCCTCTAGAAGCAGAACTTAGGGCAATTTTATTTGCTCTTCAGAGGTTGCTGGTTGCATGCTATTCAGTTCCTATCTGTATTGAATCTGATTGTCTTAATGCAGTCTCCTTTGTTCAGAACCCATCAACTGCTCATTGGACATTGTTCCAGTTGGCTGATGACATTAACCTTCTTCTAAATGATATTACCCTAATGCATGTATATAGACAAGCTAACCAAGTTGCTAATAGCATAGCAAAATCATGCCTCCAAGATCAATCTTGTTCAAACCTATCTTTTAGTTCCCTATCTAACACTGTACAGGGACTGATTAGACTTGATCAGATTGGTGTACCTACTATCAGAATTGCAACTTGAACGGATGCTACTGATCTTACTTGTTTTCTGACAGGTTCACACCTCTGACTAAGAAGATCCTTTCAAGTTCACCATGACTGAGAAGATCTATTCAAGCTGAGAGGATCTAGGATGCTGACCATGGTGAGCTTTGCTGGGACTACATTCCAAAGATCAATCTCCAGCTTAGGAAGTTCTCATCTCCAGCTCAATCCTTAATTTTTTTCTCCACCTTTTGAATGGATGCTACTGATTTACTTGTTTTTCATACACAAGATATTTCCACACTCAACTTTCTTTCCAACTAGTTTCCAGATTGCCACATTTGTTCCTTATGATGAATGCCAAAGATCAATTTCCGGCTCAGGAGTTTCTCCTTTCCAGCTCACTTTTTAATTCTAGCTCCACCTTTTGACTAAATTGTACTTCGTTTTATACGATCACTAAATTGTTCGAGGGTACGGAGCTAAAATTATTGGGTGAACACAGAAACCTACTGCATAGATTTTGGCTGATCAGATGGTTCGAGACCTCGAGGGGGTTCGTGACCTCGAGGGGTGGTTTCGGGAACTTTTCTGAGACTTCGGAAATGGTGGAGCGTATCCTAAATGGGCTTTGACAGATTTTAGCTGATCAGGAGGTTCGTGACCTCGAAGGGTATTTCGGCACCTCGAGGGGTGGTTCGGGACCTCGAGGGGTGGTTTAGGGATCTCTAGGGGAGTTTCGAGACCTCGCAAATGGCAGTTCGAGTCCTCCAGGGGCTGTGGCAGATTACGGCTGATCAAGTGTTTTCGAGACCTCGACTGGTGGTTCAAGCCCTCGAGGCTTTTCCTTGCAGTTCGAGACCCCGAAGGCCGGTATTGCCTCGAGACCTCGAGGGGTGTTTCCGACCCTTGAAATAGTAGGTTGTTTCAGGCCAGTATAGATTTTCAATTCTTAGCAAGTCTACTCCTTTTTCCTGCACACTAACATAGGTTAGTACTATTCTTTTGGAATCAACTAGGGTTGGTTCGAGGGTGTTTCAACTCTCATATGTATCTCATATGATCCAAACTTAGCGATGGCTACCTATATTTTGTGAATGTTCTTTTTAATGGTTTAAGGGGGCCAAGTAAAATTCCCCTCCATCTCCGGATGGTTTCATTAAAAAAAATAGAAAGAAACTTGGTCCATTGGCACTAATCACTACAATCTACCGTATTTGAAGTGAAAGAAATAAGGTGGTACATGAAGGCATTCAACCAAGCTCAGAGAGGGTTTTTAAAATCATCAAAACCGATTGTTACATGGTGCTAAACCGGATTTTTCCGGAGGAACATATGTACTGATCGGCTTGAGGTAAATTGGTGTCGTCGTTGACTGGTGCTAATTTAGGCTAGCACCATGGTTTTTGGGCGGATATGAAAGCAGATGACATGGATCGAGTGGTGGTATAAGTACTCCTGGTACGAGTGGTGGTTCATGTACTCCCGGTTCGTGTACCGCCACTAGTGGTGGTTCGTGTACTCTCCCCAGTGGTGGTTCATGTACTCCTGGTTTGAGTGGTGGTTTATGTACTCCCAGCTAATACCATGGATTTCTGGAGGTTAATTGGTGTCGCGACTGACTGACGCTTATTCAGGCTACCATCACGGTTTTTGGTGAACCGTCTCATGTGGTGGTTTGTGTACTCTCCCTTGTGGTGGTTAGTGTACTCACGGTTTGATTGATGGTTCATGTACTCCCAGTTCGAGTGGTGGTTCATGTGCTCCAAGTTCATGTACCGCCTCTAGTGGTGGTTCATGTACACTCCCTAGTGGCGGTTCATGTACTCCGGGCTTGAGTGATGGATCATGTACTCCCGGTTCGTGTATCGTCTCTAGTGGTGGTTCATGTACTCCCACTGGCGGTGGTTCGAGTACTCAAGTGGCACCAATGTAGGCTAATGCCATAGATTTCTGGAGGTTAATTGGTGTCGCAGCTGACTTGCGCTAATTCAGGCTGGCATCACGGTTTTTGGCGGATATGCAGGCGGTTGACACGAATCAAGTGGTGGTGCAAGTACTCTTGGTTTGTATACCATCTCTAGTGGTGATTCGTGCACTCTCTCTAATGGTGGCACGAATACTCTCGATTCGAGTGGTGTTTCACATATTCCCTGATCGAGAGGTCATTCATGTACTCCCAGTTCTTGTACCGCCTCTAGTGGTTATTTATGCACTCTCTCTAAAGGTGGCATGAATACCCCTTGTTCGAGTGGTGGTTCACATACTCCCGGTTCGAGAGGTGGTTTATGTATTCCCGGTTCGAGTACTGCATCTAGTGGTTGTTCGTGTACTCTATCCAATGGCGGTTCGAGTACTCAAGGTTCATTTTGGTGCCACAACTTTCTGGTGTCACGGTTTTCTAGTGACACGGCTCCCTAGCACCACGGTTTCAATGCATCATGAATTTTTGGTGCAACAGTGTGCTGGGGAGACGGTTTATCTGGCGTCACGGTTTATGTAATAATGGTTTTCTGAAGCCGTGGCTTTCTATGGCACCATGCTTTCCTAACACCACGGTTCTATGGCACCATAGTTTTCTAGCACCACGGTTCTATGGTGCCATGGTTTTCTGGAGATAATATAGACTAACCCTATAGTTTGCTACATTACAAGCTATGCATTTCCTCTAAATGTACACCCGTGTCTCGGTAGTCCAACCAGAAGGTATTGTCTTGAAGGTTTTATTTATCATCCTTTGGGGTGGCTAGCATGTAACTTACTGCTAAGGAATTGACGGAGTAGTGGCTTGTCTGCTACATTCATGGCAAAAGGAAGCATGGTCGGAATGTATGTTCACCCTATGCTTTTCCTGGCCTAGGTTGTTACTATAATATTGACGGATACATTCATACGTTATATGCTCACGTTACACTATGTGTTAAAAAGGCATAAAGTTGTCCATTAGCTCAAAATGGAATGGGCGGTTACAGAACCGTCGCGCTTGGCACTTGCAATACAAGTTGTGTCCGTTCTCTAAAACATTTCATGGTTTATTAGGTGGATCTCACAAGAGCAATTGGAAATGCCTCTTCTCACTCTTTCCGCCAATATAACCTTGGAAACAGAATGTATTGAAGGCCAATAACACTCCTCTTTCTCCACATTAAGAGTGTATATGGTAGAAGCTGCCCCATCATGCCGAACAATGGCACATAGGTGACACCGGCTTCAATTTGTCACATTATAAATGACTCACACACTCAAGACCAGAGTCCACTATTCTCAGCTCCACTAGGACAGTAAATTGGCTCCATGACTACGGTTTCCTAAAGACCCGGGATAACTCTACCCGGTGGCGACCATTTTTCTCATGGTTTACAAGACCCGAGACCACTTACCTCGGCTGCACATAGGATGACAACATTTGATTAAAGTAGAACTAGCACCCTCTCTGGTTGGTATGTATGGGTTCGGATTGGCATCCCAATCTTGACCTGCATCTATGCTGAAAACATTTCTTAACTAGTATAGAAGGCCTTGGATGTATGAGGGGTATCTTGGAATTGGGTAGTGAATTTTTTTTCACCCGTATTCATTATATCTTTATTTACACTCTAGTTTTCCCATTCACTATGAGGATATGCATGTAGCCCGCTCCAGCTTCTAATTAATTAGCTTGGGGCAAACAGGAATCACATTGTAGTACGGGAGGGTGCACTTGCAAGGTACTCACCCGAACGTTCCACTGTTTTTTGTATTTACCATATTTACCTCGAAAGAGCTCTCAGTCTATCAATCCTTACTATGTCTAAACCTGGTAAGTTTCCCCGTGTTGGGTTTATTGGGCCGATGTGTGGATCCCCTTTAAGTTAACCCAATATAGGTCGTGGAGTGTTTCCACGTTGACACGTGAGGGAGCGTGTTGAAAGATATATCTCACATCGGTCTCTTACAAGGATAATGACTTATATATAAGGTTTTGGGTCACCTCCACTCAGTACCAATTGGTTTTAAGATGGAAGCCCAAGATACCTTGAAATTTAACAAAAGCCCACGGCTCGCAAACGGACGATCTACTCTCTTTGCTGCTTCACCTCCTATTCATACAAGAGAATATTTTCACGAGCACCCTCAAGTTCAAACGTCCGCTAGCCTCCATAATTGTGTGTTCAAGCTTCTCTAAGAGAGGTCCCAAGGCCGAAAAATCGCGCATCCAAGACCTAAAAACCAGGGGCGGAGATACAGGGCCCCCTCCAGCCCCCGCCGACAATTTTTTTAGGGGTATTAATTTTTGAAAATTACCCTTCAGCCCCTGCCAGAAATTTTCTAATACTACAATTTTTTTAAAATTACTCTTCAGTCTCCATCAGAAATTTACTAATGCTACCATTTTTAAAATAAATTATCCTTCAGCCTCCATAAATTTTTTCTTAATGCTACCAATATTTTAAAAATTACCCTTCAACCCCATCAGATTAGATAAATTATTTTTATTAAATAATATTTTATTAAAAATTAATTAATTAGCCCCCACTGGAAAAATTTTCTAGCTCTACCCCTGCTACAAACAACAGGAAAAAATACAATGCACACTACCACAAGACAACTTCGACATAATATCACAAAATAGTATATCAACATACCGAAGATTATCGTTGGAATAAGGTCAGCGCACGAGATAAAGAGACGTCACTTTTACCCTCTTCTTCAAGATAGCGTCCAGTATACTGCTTTTTTTTATGGATTCCCAGACCCTTCAAATAGACTGACGAAGACCCGCCAAGACCTGTTAAAGGCAACTCTCGTTTACAACCTCCGCCTAAATCCACTAACGAGTGCCCAAAATTTGACAAATGATCTGATGTTACTGCTGCAACCTCCGACATAAGTTCAGGTGGAGGATCAGAAGAACGCACAGCCTCAATCTTAGGCCCCACCCTACGGTGACAAGCAACGTCTGATCCAAAAAATGTAATTCCAAAAAGGACCATACCAAAAGAAAAAAAACAAAAGGGGGAAATATAAACAAAGGAACAACAGAGGGCTATATTCGAATCCTGCAAGCTACTCCAAATCGGGGATAACAAATTCACGGCAACAAAAGGCCCACAAGCCACCCAAGAAAGACACCCCATATACCAAAGAGGAGAGGCGAGACATGATCACAGAGGAAGCACCAGAAATAGAGACGCGAGAGAACCCAAAATCCAGAACAACTAGCTCAAACACGAAGGAAAGCAATAATGAATCACACAAAACCCAAACTCTGTATATAGGGGCAACACTTCACACACAATCCCCAATACACTCAACCTACAAAACCATCAGCAACCCAAAATGTGTACAATAATCAAAAAGGCACCAGACAAGTAGCGTTTTAAGAAAATCAAACGTCTCGTCTATAGTGCATGGATAATAATTACAGCTGTTGCAAAAAATCCAGTCAAACCACCTCAATATACATGGTTACCCACAAAGGGGCTCACAACATTCCACACACACGAGCTGAACGAACACACAAGGTTCACTCCCACGGTGGCATCACGCAACAAAGAATTTTCTCCAGTTTGCAGTTCATATCAAACCAAATCCTCAACCCTTCTTGGCTAGGGGCGCTTATAGTATAGATGGGATATGTTCGCGAGCCACAAAACTATCCCTGACCACAGAGAACACAAAAGAGGCTCCCATGTCAACGAACCAATAGCAGCACCTCGTAACTTCGCTCAAATAGACAATGCACAAAATGTGCATCTGACCACAACCACGTAAATCCATCATTAGCCACGACCTAGGAAATGTGGCCAAAGCTAGCCTCCACGATGGGCTTGATGAACATGCCCTACGTGGGTGCATGGTGCCAGGAATATACGAAGAAAGAGCCTATAAATAGCCAGGGAACAAAAGAACCTGGGTAAGCAAGAACAATAAAATATAATCATACGTATAGCTCCTGAACACTAAATTTAGCATTGAAGTCGTTACCCCACATCAAATCTGAGATATTCTTGCAAGAAGAAGTAATCCAAAGTTCAACGCCAACAGAGGTTGCCGCAATTATCCGAGGAGTTCATACCACATCAGGGCAGTTTCATAGTTTTCCCAAATTTGCACTTCAGCCCTTAAACCTCCATAAACCTTTTAAATAATACCCCAGAAAAGTAATCTTAATTAATCTCTAGCTCCAACAAAAAGTCTTATAAATTAAAATTTTAACCATGATCCCTCTATTAGATGGTTTCAAACAAGACTTTGTCAAAATATATAGGTGCAAAGGCAATGCATGGACACTCTTTGTCAGTGGAGCCTTGAGTAGAGAGGGATGTGGATTCGGATAACCAAAAGATAGATGAATACAAATATGCCCTACGTTTTGATTTCTTCCTCACAAACAATGAAGTTGATTATGAAGCACTCATTAGTGGTCTTGACCTTGCAATACAAATGAGCATTCAAAGCATTTAGGGCATGGGCAGTGGTGGTCTCTTAAAATTAAAAGACCGCTTAAGAGACCGAAAACCACCACAGTGGTGGTCTTTTGAGTGGTCTCTTGTTAAGAGACCACTCACCGAGCTCTTACTAAGAGCCCGGTCAAGAGCCCGAGTGGACTGTGCACGCACATGGCTCTGTCCCAGCCTTTGTGCGCGTTCATTTTTTTTGCCATAGTGGGACACGTGTCGCCCCCTGTTAAATTATGGGACGTGACAATTCGAGAAATATGGCATTAACATACTAAGACCATTCCCACGAGTTACATGAGGGGTGCAGTGGTAGAGACCACTACCGGTCTCTTACCAATTAAATATATTATTTTTCTCCCTCTCTCTTTCATCTCAGCTTAAGAGATCACTTAAGAGACAATCCCTTTTTTTCTCCGCAATGGTTAAGAGACCACTATATACTATTCATGGAACTCACTTGATTTTCTCTATCCTACTCATTAATTTGACCATTACATATTATTTTAAATAAGTTTGTCCACAAAAAATAAGTTGAATGCAAAATTTAATATAATGTTTAAATATTTAAATATAAAATCATTTTTTAAAAATATGTTAAATAATTTGTTTTTCTTGTTCTTGTCAATACCATGCTTTAGTGTAAGAAAATAAAATGAATTTCATTTTTTTAAGAAACTATTAAAACGAAATTATATAAATAAATACTATGAGAATTCATTTTTTCTATAAAATAATATGGAAACCATAAAAAGTGCGCAAAACCAAATATAACAATAATTAATTTGACCATTAAATATTATTTTAAATAAATTTGTCCAAAAAAAATAAGTTGAATGTAAAATTTAATATAATTATTAAAATAAAATAAAAAAATAAATAATAAGATAATTCCATGTTTTTAAAATTATATAAAAACCATTAAAATTGAAAAAATCAATTATAACAACTATAAAAATTACAGACAATACTAAATAAAATATTGATCTAATCTGACCAATTATTACAATTTGAAAATCAAAAATATATTAAATTTTGAATTCTTAAAAAATTGAAAAAAAAATGAAAAAAAATTAGAAAAAACACTATTGGGACACGTGTCGCCACCAGAATGGGACACGTGTCCCATTCGAAAAAAATTCAGCCTTCATTTGAAAAATACCGTTGCGGACACGTGGCCCAATCCATGGGTGCCACGTGTCAGCAACAGAAATTCAAAAAAAAAAGAAAGCGGCTGAGTGGGACACGTGGCCCACTCAGGTGGCGACACGTGTCCCACCCGTTGAAAAAAAAGGAAACACGCAGAGCCCATGTGCGCGTCCTGTGCTTGTGGCCCATTTGGAGGCTGGAGACCGAGCTCTTAGTAAGAGCTCGGTTGGTGGTCTCTTAACAAGAGACCGCTTAAGAGACCACCACTGTGGTGGTTTTCGGTCTCTTAAGCGGTCTTTTAATTTTAAGAGACCACCACTGCCCATGCCCTGTATGGGGGTTGTAATTTTATGGTGGTTGTATAGTTTCATTTTAGATTTTATAATGATTATATGCTTACTGAAATTAATCAAAAGTATAACCTTAATAAAATTGATACTCCCTCCATATCTTTAATAGTGGCACACTTTCTAATTTGAAGTATTTTTTTATATTGACACTTTCCATTTATGGCAAGTTTAAGGTTATTACATCCATTCATTTTACTTTTTCTTCTTTTAATTCAATTTCATCCACTCATTTAGCATCTCCTAAATTCTAATACAAAAAATAATGTGCCACTATTAGAGAAATGGAGGAAATAATTACTTATCAATTGGATGATTATAAGACAACAAGGCATACAGCCTTTCAATAAAGGTCATTTGGAAAACATCACCCGCAAGGTTCAAATGTGGATGTCAATTACAACGGAGTTTTCTAACCAAGCTGGACAATCCCATATACTAGGAGTATTGTATAAAATAGTTATTAGTTACTACACCCTTCGCAAATCAGAGTATAATGATTTGTAATCAGGAGCCAGGAATCTTATATTGGCTATTGCATTAATAACTAAATTTAAGCATTTTTCATTTGCTAAATTTACCATTAATTACCTCGATCAATAGTGAAAGCGAAGCTTAAAATAGTTGAAGTCCTTGAGGAAATCTCAAGAGCATTCAACCCAGTTTATGTCAAATGGTTTCAGCTTTGTGAGCCACTTATGTGTGTTTTGTGGAATATCAGGCTTGGATGGAGGTTTGTCCTCAATGGGAGCAATAACTTCTTCCTTTCTCTCTTTTGCTGAACTTGCTTGTCTACTAGGATACCTGACTTTAAGCGATAGAAGCCGGGATACTTCATGAACACCTCCCCATTTCTCCAAAGCGCGAGCAATATCATAGCGACCTGTCCAAAAAAGATGAATACTGAGTCTTGAGATACCTTATGTTTTCATAAGAGGCCATTTCCGCGACTCAAGACCGTTGCACCAAGGCTACCATGATCAGCTAGACCATGAAAAGGACATGTACTCGCTTCCGTAAGACATCATAACCTCAAAAGAACAAGAGCTCTTAGTGTGTTTACCTGCACGCTCGAAAGTTTTTCTGCTCGGCATGAATGATGGGTCCATTCCCCAATTCCCCTGGAACCAGCTTATCTGTACATTCAGATATCACCAGTAAGTTTCATAAGTCAGACAGAAATTGAATGGAAATGGAATGCAGCTTCATATTTCTCGATTTGGGACGACTAACCTCCTCTTGCAGATTTTCAAAGTTATCCCAGTAACCTTTGGGCTTGCGTTGTTTGTAAGCAAGGGAAAGATTCATCATTGCAGCAGTTCTTCGGAATCCTCCCATGCGTGTAACTGCCTTCTCTATATCCACTCTCCCATGCTCTCGGAGTTGCTTTCTCATGGGCATGAAGCCTTCCTGTCCATGCTCAGCTATGAAATTCAAGAGTTCGGATTTCAGAACTCTAAAATCTCTTTGCAGTCCTGGAACCTTTGTTCTCTGCCTACATGAACTTGAACTAGTGCAGTCAGAATCTTGATTGGCTGGGTCACCGTAACTAGTAGAGCACCCATTGGATGATGAATCAAATTGCTTTTCCATGCATCCCGAACTGAATGGTTCAGCGGTTGTATCAGCACCTTTATGCTCGATATAATCCCGAATGGCACATAAATTTGAGGGAAGATCTTCATATATAACCTGCAGATCCACCAAAAAGTTTCACAAGAAAATTTTAACATCATAGTTATACACGACAGACACGATAAATTTTATTATTGTGGCTACAATAACTGGCGGTGAAAGCGAAGGTGGAGAACGCATTCAGCGAATGCGTTCTCATGTTTTTAGAATTTTTTTTTTCATGAAAATAAGAGGACGCATTTACGAAATGTGTTCTCATGGGTTAATAATTTTTTTTTAACAGAAAATGGAGGACGCATTTTGTGAATGAGTCCTCACGGTTGTCGGAATTTTTTAATTAAGTTTTCAGAGCATGCATTCGAGCCCTCGAGTCCACCATCTTCCCCCCATCTTCCTAACTGCCTTAGCCCTCGAACCTCCTTCCTCGAGCGCTCGAACCCGCGAATGCGTTGTCTGGAATTTTTGCAAAAATAAATTTAATCACGATGAGGACGCATTCCACGAATGCGTCCTCTATAAATTTTGGAAAAAAATAAATAAATCACCCTAAGGACGCATTCATCCACCATTGCATCCAAATTTCAGAAGATGCACAATTGCATTCAAATAAAGCACTCGACAGACACTGTATAACAAGTTAACTTCACCTATACAAATTTTTCATAACAAATTCAGAGAGAAGTGGCGTAACAAAACTCACTGTGAAGATAAAAGCAAAGTAGGCTAACCTCTTCCATGATAGCCTCAGAAAGAAATGAATTCTTGTGCATCTTTGACTCCACGGTATATTTCAACAGTGTATGATGATTCCCTAGTTGCTCTAGGATCCATTTCCCTCTAAATGAATCAAAATCTCCCTCCACCTGCTCAAAGCTAATCTCTTGTTCGAGTATTTCATACAAATCAAGGACAACACGAGCATGAAGAACCATATAAAGTAAACCCTTGCACCCCTCCTGAAAAAATCAAAGGCAATCATATTCAAACCTTTTATAGTTTCAGTTCAGACCAGAGTTGTGATCTGCGGAAGGAAAGTTTTGAAATAATAAAAGAGATTCATTTGTCCCTTAAAATAACATTGGCACCTTTGTTTAAGATTATCAATAGCACAACAGACATCTTGCTGCATTTTAAGACAAGCACATTAAGGTAATCTGATGGAGACAACTACGGACTATTCTTTCATTTAAACTTTCATCAGAAGCTTGTACTTAAGGGTGAAAAGTTTACTAATTGCTCTTCTGACATTCTTTTTACTTATTAGACACGAGACAAGATGTTTGCCAACACATTCTTAGGTCTTGCAAAAGTAACAAGATTTAAGGCTTTCCAGAAACTTACTGGAGAAGTCACAATTATGGAGGATGAGACAACCAAGGACTTGGGTCTCATTTAGGTCAACCAGAAACTTAAATGTACAGATATAACAGATGTACGTTTTGTGAACAGACAGAGAGAGAGTGAAGGTAATGCATGGATATGGACTCTAAGGATATAGCTCTACTCAACAACATTGATTCAATATGTGAATATAATATCACAATTTATCTTTTAAGGTCCAAGAGAATGCCCAGAAGAATGGCCTGCATGTAGTTGCAGTCACTGACATGCGTAAATTTCAAAATCATTCAAGTTTATGACCCTTTTTTTTTACTTGACACACGATTTGTACCTGAAGAATGCGGACTTTATTATTCTCCCGTGATAGAACCTTGCTGATAGCCAAGTTTGGAACTATCCTGCACTAATGAAAAGGAAGAAAGTTCATGGACAGCGAACATCTCATGGTGCCAAAAAAGCAAATTCACAACCACCTATAAACTGCAAGTTCTGTAGCCGATAGTGTTTGATTCAATGAAAGATATGGTACTTCTGTCACTTAAATTTAACTAACAAATACAAGTATGGATATTGTTATTGTTAGCATAAATCAAATTACTGATTAGATTATGATTTATTATGATTAAAGTTATTAGAGTTCCTTCCTTATTATACCTCTATTGGACTCTCTATATATTCAGTCATCAATATTACATTTCCTTAGGGCAAATCATTCTATCATGGTATCAGAGAGAAGCTGACCGGAGAGTGGCCGTCGGAAGTCGCCGGAGAAATGATGGGAGAGACTGGCTGAGGTGTGGTGGCTGGCGGCTGAGGCATGGTGGCCGGCAGCGGAGGTGTGGTGGCCATCGGCTGAGGGGCGGGGTCTGGGTCGGCTGTCCAGATGGAGCATGGGGGTGAAGGAGGGGCGGCTGGAATGGGCACATGTATGGTGGCCCTAATTGATGAAGTAACAGCTCCATAAAAAAATGACGAAATCTCCAGATCTGAAATAGAACGACTGGTCGCGGAAGATGATACATAAGGGAATAATAAAGTTTCATCAAAACGAACGTGGCGAGAGACATAGATGCTCCCAAAAGCCGGGTTGAGACACTGGAAGCCCTTGTAACGAGAGTTGTATCCAATAAAAACACACGGAATAGATCGCGGTGCAAACTTATCAGTAGCAGTGACACGTAGACATGAAAATGCAGGGCAACTAAATGGGTGAAAGAGGGTATAGTCAGACACATGACTAAAAATAACCTCAAAAGGTGATTTGCCACCAATAACTGAACTAGGCAGACGGTTAATAATGTAAACCTCATAGGAGAAAGCTTCCACCCAATAACAGTGAGGCACAGAAGAGTGAAAAAACATGGTAAGACTAGTCTCTGTGATGTGACGATGCTTCCGCTCAGCTCGGCCATTCTGAGCAGGTGTATAGGGCGAGGGCATCTGAGGATGAATGCCACAGAATATGAAATGAGCCTGAATTCGGTGATTAGTAAACTTTGTGCCACCATCGGTCTGAAATTTTTTAACCCAAGTAGAAAACTGGGTTTCAACGAATTTTTGAAACTGGAGAAATGTGTCATAGAAATCCGACTTATGCCGCATCGGGAGAAACCATGTGAATCGCGAAAAATCGTCGATGAAAACAGCATAATAAGAGAAACCACCAGCAGATAAAACAGGAGCCGGTCCCCACAAATTACAATGCACTTTATCCAACAAACCAGTAGCACGCTTGTCACCAGTGGAAAAAGGCAAGCGGCTACTCTTGGTCATCTGACAAGGAGAGCAACTAAATGATGCAGGCATAGCAGAAGTGACAGAAATAAGGCTCCGTCGATTCAATAAGTGAACAGTATCATGAGACACATGACCGGGGTGAGAGGCATAGCAGAAGTGACAGAAATAAGGCCCTGTCGATTCAATAACTGAACAGTATCATGAGACACATGACCGAGGTGAGAGAGACATTGCTCAAAAGAAGCATGAATCTTTCTAGAGCGTAATTCGCCTAAAATACTGGAATCACCAATTTCAAAAAAATAAAGACCTGAACTATGACGGCCTTTTCCAATTATCGTCCATGTATGCTGGTGCTTAATGGAAAATGCGTCGGCATCAAATATAACACGGACAGGTAAATCACAAGTAAGCTTACTAATGGACAATAAGCTTCCAGTAATCTTAGGAACCACAAAAACATCATTAATAGAGAAACCAGAGAAATGACATTGACCGATGTGAGAAATAGACAATGATTCACCATTTCCAACAAGAATAGCATTAGAACCACAATAACATGTACCTTATCAAGATGACTAGTACGAGCAGTGATATGAGATGTAGCACCAGAATCAACGATCCACTGATTCGACGAATGATGAAGGCTGGAACCATCCAAATTGGCCTGAAACAAAGCTTTGTCCGCAATCCAATTACTGGAACAATCTTCCCGAGATTAAGGCGCCAAACAAACCATTGCAAGAGCAGGAAGTGAGAGCATAAGGCTCAGAAGTAAACTAAAAAGGCTGTAGGACAGAGAAATGGCGCGCAATGTGCTGCTCAATATTGTTGGTGCGTGGCCGTCACATGCACGTGGCTGAAAACGCATGGATGGCTGAAGACGCGTGGATCTCACCTGGGATAGAACACCGGGCAGAGGCTCCTTAGAAGCCGGATATGGTGACCGCCGAACTGAGAAACAGGACGCTGGGTAGACGTGCTTTAGATGCCGGAGATGGAGTCCGCCAAAGAACGATGAAAGGAAACGCCTGAGAATAGAAAACTACCGGCCGATTTGAGAACCTTCGAAGAATCGAGGACGAGGCCGGAGATGAATTTGAAACCATGGGAGAGAGCCAGAAAGGAGCCGACTTGAGTGAGGGACGCTACCGTGAGCCTTCGCTGGAAAATTGGGCAAACTTGCCAGAAGTTCGCCGGAGACAACGAGATCGGCGCCGGAAGTTCGCCGAATTTTGGCCAAAAATATAGACAGAAAGAAAAAAAATTTAGGACCAAGATCAGACTTTCTCTGATACTATGACCATTTCGCCGAACACGGTGAGCCGGTATTTTCAGGATCCCAGAGATGACCATTTCGCTGCAGTGACACAGATTTTGCGGTATGTTCGTGGCACTCTTCATTTTGGCCTTAGCTTTTGTTCTGCCAGTACTCCTAACGTGTTAGGATACTCTGATGCTGACTGGGCACGCTATCCGGAGACTCGTTGGTCCTCTTATGGTTATGCTTGGGAATCTAGTTTCTTAGAGTGCCAAGAAATAACCCACTGTTTCTCGCTCCACCACTGAGTGCACTCGCCAACACTGCATCAGAGGTGGTTTGGCTCACTCATTTGCTTCGTGATCTTCGGGTTCCGCTTTCTGGTTCTCCGTTGCTGTTATGCGACAACAACAGTGCTATTTTTTTGGCTCAGAATCCGGTGGCGCACAAGCGGGCGAAGCGTATTGACATTGACCATCATTTTGTTTGTCAGGTGGTAACATCTGAATGTTGCGCGTTGCTCATGTTCCGACTTCTCTTTAGATTGCGGACATCTTCACCAAGGGGCTCCCCCGTCCGCTGTTCGAGTATTTCAGGTCCAAGCTGTGCGTCGGCGAGCATCCGACGCTCCACTTGAGGGGGGTGTTAGGATAAATCAGATTACTGATTAGATTATGATTTATTATGATTAGAGTTATTAGAGTTCTTTCCTTATTATACATCTATTGTACTCTCTATATATTCAGTCATCAATAATATCCTTACGGCAAATCATTCTATCAGATATGAAGATATGATTTCCACTTAAATTGTCAAATGCTTTTGTGTGAGCACAACAATAACTACCAGCCTTTTTTAATCTCTATGTTGGTAATGGTTCAGAAACAGCAGTTCTTGGAGCACGCAGAAGAAAATTTGGCCAAGCAATTATGAACCAATTTGAAATGAATGGATTAAAGATGAAGGATTTCAGAGGTTACAAACTCTCTCAGAATAGCAAGTTATATTTTTCTCTTAAGGGTTAGCACATTCTAAGATTGACGGCATTGATTTTGACAGAGTGTAACTCTATGCTCAGTTGCTTACGAGACTATGTACTCCTCTCCTAGTTTCTATATTCACCCGAGTTGGAATTAGTAACACATTGGAGAAAAGAAAAGGTTTCCCATTGAATCGTGATCCTGATTCAAATGCTTCCATAATAAGGAAAAGGAAAATGATGCCACGTTACTGAAAGGGAAAAATCACATGCATTGCAAAGATATGAAGTTCAGGAAATTAAAGGCACTGTTACTTACTCGGGAAGTCTCTCATAAGCAGTCAAAGCATTCCAGACATCGTGGATAGGAGCTTTGACAGTTATACTAGCAATAACAAAACGATGAACACCACCATTTTCCTTCACACCAAGATCACACAATTAGTGAGACAGCTGAGTTAGACATGACTTTCAGAGGTAAATGCAAGGTTTTTACAATGGTGTCAGTTACCAGTAGGGCATCGAATCTACGAAGATGAACTTCATCTACAGTACACGGCCTATCAAGCCTGCATGCTTTCCCAAACACACCCCAGTTACTGCTCAAGTCACTTGTTATTGGAGACGAGGTACTCAATTTAGCCTTGACCAGCTTCTCCTTTATTTCTCTCATGAAGGCCTTATTATAGTCGGATATAGCACCAGTAATATCTGAACTTGCAGAAGTAAGGGAGTCCGTAATTTTTGAGACTTGAGAAGCTCCATTAATTGATGGACTCTGGCTTCCCTTGAAACTACCTTCAGCTCTACCTGCCAAGGCTTCAAGATTTACCGGAAGATCTGAACTAATGATTCTCTCCAAGAAAATCGCAGGGAAGTTGAATGTTGGTATCACATTTAGTTCATAGCTTAAAGTGCTTTTTGAGGACCTGAAAAGCGTGGGAACTTGAGTCATGGACAGGAGCAACTGAACTAACGATAAACAATATGATTAAATGTATATATTAGTTGCAGGTGAACCAACAAATTTGTGAATTACAGCTTATCATTTGAATTTATAGTAATTCCTGCAGCCACTATTAACTTCAGTGGATAGATTTACAAAGCCAAACATATAGGACTTCATGAGTGCTCTTCATAGTTATAGAAGAATATGCTAGTTCTCTTACTATTAGCTTCTGATTACCTTTTTCAATCTAAGCTAATTTTTGAAGGAAGAACAAGGATAAACCCATTTGTCCACAAGACACATTCATGTACAGTTCAGAAAACTGAGGGAGCTCAGGTTTCCAACAATCTACAGTGGATGATGGTAAAAAAATAAAAGACCGAATGCCATCATATACTAACTCCTCTGGGAAATCGTGCAACAACTGCTGATATAGTAAAGCTTTTTGTGCCTTTAGTAACAAGCCCAGATTAGGCATTAAGGTTGGAATGTGAAGTTTTTTACCAAACTTGATCCACTTTTCAGAAGTCAATCAATAAACAGTGCAGTTTGCAAACACAAAACTGCCTCTAGTTCAAGGTTTTCAATGATGTGCTTGAAAATTTGAAATGGGGGAAAGAAATAGCTGATTATAGTAAATGTGTGGGAGTTCTAGGAATGGCCAAGTTCTGATTTCCTATCCATGTGTCTGTTTTCGGTGGCTGTCCGAGATGTTATCTCAACTATATGAACCACAGCGTTTTTGGTAAATGCAAATTTACTAGACTATACAACTGCTGCTGCTCCTTACTTAGAATTTCTTTTTTCTTTGTGGTTGAGCACTTGAGCTGAGTATGAACTGCATAAGGGGAACTAGATCAAACCAAAAAAAATATTCACAGAATCATTAAGGAGAAAGTGGTAATGGGAAATGACACTTCTGACTCTCTCAGTCAAGCTACAAATGCAAGTTATCTAGATGAAAATTATGTAAAGCCGCGATTTACCTCTTAATAGATCTGACAGTCCACTTGCCTTCAAACTTCTTGAAATCGCCATCAACCATGGAAAATCTGAGTTCCCGATCATGTTCCTAAAAGATGTGAAGGGAAACTCAATGCTGAAGGCAACTAAAAATGTTCTCAATCATGTCCCAACATTAAATGCTCTTAATTCCAAGTAAAATCACCCAAACCCCATTCATTATCATCAAATGTCCATGTTTAGTCCTTTTTCTCATACCGCGTCCTTTATGGAAACTAAAATTTGAAAGCACATCTTAGGATAGAGTAAAGAAAGAAAGGATGTGATTTCACTTGCAATTCGACTGTCTTGTGCATGAAAAATAGCATTAAATATTAGTCAAGAAAGAGCAGTACAGCAACCATTATACCAAATGTGGCAGACAAATAAAACAGTTGCCCAAAAATCGCACAAAATGTTAGCAAGGCCAAATGTGTCAAGAAGGACAGCAACAGTAGCTTTTGAAACTTTCATTCAATTAATCAACCATATCATACTCATATTTTCACTAAAGTCTGAAAATTAAAACTCCACATAAAGGTTCAAGCAAAGTAGGTGTAAAACTAATGTACAGCTCAACATGTAGTCAAACAAATGCAGAGATATTTTTTAAATAGGACTGTTATATACAATGTAACGGAAAGCATTTCTCCAATAGGAGCAACATGGGACGGATGGAGTAACCAACAATATTGACATTTTCCGTATAAATTAGATCATGGTTCTTACTGAATTTTGTAACTCTTGAAGATCCAAGACAACCCTGGCCTCTATGTGCCAATACAGAGCTCGCTGCAGACCTCTTTGCTCCAGCCATATACGTCCAGGATGAGGACAAGGAATTCTCCAACTAAAAGAATGAACATACATATAAAATCCAAATCAACTAGTATACTCATTTCGCTACAGATAGGATAGTTGTAAATATACCACATTCAACAGCAATATATAACAAATAAACTTTAGTGTGAAAATTACTTCTTCTTTTCCCAATCAACCCTGAAATAAAATCTCAACAACAACAAAGAAAAGCAACTCACTTAAAGTAACTCCCGTGTGAATTGTTTCAACCTATGACAATACATGGTTCTATAGCTCCTCATTCGATAAATTAAAAATGATATTAGAAGTATTGCCACCAAAAGAAACACGAAATTACTACCAAGGAGCACACAAGAATTTACCTACTTACAAGATTGGGAATGAAATCTGCTAGCTTTTCATAGTCGGTGAGAGCATTCCAAACAGAATCCACATCCGCATCAACAGCTACTTGAGCCTTAATCCTGCGTTCGCGCCATGATACCACCTCTACCTCAAACTCAACTTCCCTCTTTTCTCTGCCTTCTTCCTCCCCGGTTTTATTCTTGTGATGGGCTCTTCGATTACCATCAGAATTCCGATTGGGTCCGTCAGTGCTCGAACAAAGAGCAATGCACTTGTTTTGTGGACAGGATTTGGACCCACAAAAACTGAATGCCTTAACCGGGTCGTTTCTGAAAGCACAATGGCGAGTGAGAGCTACAAAGATGGCGGTGGAACTCTCACCATTGACCCTGATCATGGAGTGAAGCTGGGAATTTCACTCTCTGTGTGTGGGCAAATTGTACGTAGTCCACCGACATTCATGATCATGAGAACCACAGTTAAGCAAATTTATATCCCAAGACTTGGGAGGGATAAGGGCCACATGGCATCCGTCTATCCATATGCCCAAATTATTATTTTATATATTTTTTATGAGTAAAATAATAGAGTCGGTCTCGGATAATATTTCCATAAACCATGAAAATATCAAAGTTTAAACTGTAAATTAAAAAAAATAAAAAATAAAATTTTTAGGTTGCATTAATCAAGTCATAACATTTATAAATACTACACATTGCATAATAAATTTTTTAATATTACAACTAAAATATTTTACATTTGAGTAAAGTGCTAAAATAATCATGATTTTTAACTGAAAGTACTAATATAATCATGAAATCTCAGAAAGTGTCAATCTAATCCTTCACTTGACTGACTTTTCAATCAACATTTTTGGCCGATTATGATAAAAGGTAAAGTCTTGGGAAAAATCGTCTTTCCATAGGCCTATGGAAAGACGAGATTTAATTAGAATAATAAAATGTAAGAGATTTTAGTTGCAATATTAAAATTTTATTATGCAAACGTGTAGTAATTATAAAGTTTTAACCCAATTCATGCAACCCAAAAATTTTATTTTTATTTATTTTAATTTACACTTTAAATCTCGTTCTTCCCATAACTTGTGGAAATAGCGTATTTCAAGAGACGGACTCATGGTAAAAAGACAATTTACCCTTGACTTAAAAAAAATATGAAAACCCTCTTCTTTTTCTTCCCGTCTCTTTCTTCCACCGCCGGTCCCCTCCCATCTTTCTTCCCCCGACGTCTTTCTCTTCCGGCGACACTCCATTCTTCGACACGTGCTGAAATCCTTCGACGCAAATCAAGGGTGGCGGTGGGGTTTCTTCAACTCCATTGAGAATCACCGTTGTTGCCAAAATCTTTCGAATCCGTTGATAAAACCCTTCGATCAGCGGCGGAATTAGGGGGGCGAGGGAGTCCTAACGCCTCCCCTAAGATCTGGCGCCCCAGAATTTACGCCTAGAGCCACCGGAAGTCACTGGATTCCGCCCCCTTAAGTCGACGGCGCCGGAGTGAGCGGAAGTGTCGTGAGCACGGTGAGGCGCAGCGGAAGTGGACTTGGAGAAGATGAAGTTTTTTAAAAAAATTTTTGGTATAACTAATCAAAACGATGTTGTTGTTGGACATATATTGATTATATCATACGGAAAATCAAATAATAAAATTGAACGAGCAATTAATATATGCAAGAATAATAGACTTTTATTAATTATTCAAGCATACAATCGAAAAGCTTAAATTATAAATAATCAAAGCATAAATCATGTTTCAAGTAATGATGGAGTCACGAGTAACACTCGCTGCCCTTGAAACGAATGAGTCCCGTCGTGGACATCGTTCCCTAGGATAAAACCATCGAAGGTAACAATTAACACGTAAGAGTTACCTCGGATTCACGCAAGGCCCGAAGGACTATCACCTCGACAGAGCATCAACTGGAAACTTCGAGAAAAACAGAAAGAAGACTCAAGTTTAGACTATGGAGGGACTTGAGAAATGGTGCCAATTTTCTGACTGACTTAGAGGCTCTATTTATACTACTCTAAGAGACCCTAATCATGGAAACATGATATTCTGATTTTCTGTAATTAGAGAAGAATATTCTCCAATCACCAACTCACCAAATCCGAGACATTCCATGAATACTCGAATCATATCTGCTGGAAAAGGAAGACATATTTGTACAAAATATTCTTCATCATATTAAACATGGTAAACCGCATATTTATTTAAGACAAGATATCTCACAAAATATGGAAGTATTTTGTTCTTATCTCTTAAGAATTACACACAAGTAATTCCATATATACTATGCGGTTGGGCCTTCATAAGACTTCCATGCGATCCATACGCATTTTGGACAGTCCAGAGAAAATTACCTGGGCCAATTTTCGCCCATTTGTTTCCTCTTTCAAGAGTGAAATTAAAACTTTCATATCTCATTCACCCTTGATCCGTTTTGAGAGTTTAAATAGTCGATTTTATAGTACTCGCGGAGGAGAACCCAAAAATGACATCCATTGACCCAAAATCCATTCGGGTCCCACTCTAAACGAAGCCCAAAAAGTTGACGAATTTCAACCTTTTAACCATCATTTTCCAACAATCCCCCACATGAATAGATATTGATGTAGGAATCAGAACAATCACGTCAGACACAGAGTTTGACTTGGTGATAGATTCATTTCGACGGCATAGATGCTGCATAGGATAAGTAGGTGTCACCCTTTGAACTTTCCCTTGAGAGAGTACACTTAGCCCACTGGTTAGGAAGTAGACGCGATGTCCTTGAACTTCCCCAACCGCTTGTGTGAACGACAATGCACTTCGCACAGACATCTTTCCTAGCCCTTGCGCTTTCCTCGGTTGTGTCCATTAATCAGGCCATGGCACACGCCTAGTTCTGTAAGGTTTCTAAGGAGTTGCGTCCCAACAATTCCCTTTCGAAGCGGCCACACTTCTCGCTTACATAGGTGATTCTTGGCGTAAGAGCAGTTCCGCAAACTATTGTGCTCTTTCGAGTACTACATACTCGATGCCTTGAATCATTAAAAGCAATTTAATGCTTAACCTCCATTCACATCACTGTTTCTTCATCATAGGAATAAGACAGGAGGTATAACCCCCACAGTGATCGCGATGGGTCTTTGCAGTTTAGTTGTCCCTTTGAACCTAGATCTTGGGATCTCCAGTCACATAGGTTGGGTGTCCACGTACGTAACCCACCATTTATTGGACTTAGTCATATTCCTTTCGATGAGTTCTCAACTAACTCTCGATTCAATTTCTTCGTCAAGAAATCGATTGAATCCTTTCATCAAAGAATAACACTCTTATCATATTGACCTTACGTAGTCAATATCGATAATTCTCATAGAGAGTAGTCGTCCAATGGTAAAGTGTCTATGTCGAGACACACCATCATCGATATGGCTTTAAGCTACAAGCTTTACGCTACACCAATACGCATAAAAGTGCTTTGGTCATCCTAGGGTATATCTTTCCCAATTTTTGTCCAACACGATGGACTTCGATTCCTCTATGAATCTAGCAAGAGAGAACCATTTCTCTACACAACTCAAGCCATATCCACGAGTCTCACACACAGCTAGTTTCCAGTGATCTTTTCTAGATTACTCGTGTATCATCTTACTATCCATTGTAAGAATTGTCTAATGTGCACTTTAATAAGTACATCAGACTATTAATGACTCTTGAGTTATCTTCTTAAGAGACACCTCACCTTTACAAAAGGTAACTCACAATGTTTAGAGTCATTCCATTGAATACGACATATCTCCAAGAGACTCAATCATCGTATCAATTTTTCTATCAATGAGAAAACCATCAATTCAAAGACATAAATGACATGGTCATTTTCCGTGTCCCTTAGCATATCCGCCTTCATCAAACTCATTGATTTAATATCACTGGCTAAACAACAATTAGTTTGGTCACATGATGGGTCATTTAGGAGCATTGAGCTTTTCATTTTGCTCTATTCAGATCTTAATATCTAAATCTCCATATAATCATTTAGGTACATTAGATGTACTTCTAGCTTTCACAAAACCTTGATAGCAAGTACCATCACCCTTGGACTCATTCTCACGTCTAGAGAACACCCATCAAGTACACAAATATACTTACTAATTGTTCAAATCTACTAGTACTCTAGTGATTTGCACTCATGGTAGATCAATCTCTCTATTGATCACCACTTTCCACAAAAATTATTTCATGGAATCTTGTTTCCTTCGTTGGTTTATCCCTGATCCTTAATGATTTCATCTATTGACTCTTAAGTCCATGTAAGATAAATCAGGATCTTTAACAGAAACTTCCACAAAATACACTTTCCATCAAGATATATTTCTAATTTCTGCATAATATTTCTTGTGAATTTCAAGAAATTGATAGCACTTCAACATTGTGCATATCTAGTAAAGATACTGTTTAAGTATTACTTTTACTACATTCGCAATATGTCAACCCACACATTCGAAAGAACTTTTAGGATGGCTCTATGAGGAGCTTTATTTTTCTCCTTCTTGGGGTATCTTATTTAAAAGATCGCCAGCCAACTTAAAGGCTCCCCCACAACGCTTGATCATTTCTAACAATTTCCTTCAATCACCAAATGACCTTGCAAATGTCTACATTGTGAATCACATTCCCCATAGGATTCTATGTATTCACATCATGGTCACAGATAACCTCATATGTTTTCTATGCATCACGTAAGTGGTTTCGTTAATATACACACCCAACTTACTAAAAGTTCGTGTGTTCAATAATGAATCGAACACTAGATTCTTACCCATAAAATTTCTTTTAGGGCTTGATCCTTTCAACAATCAAAACACCTTCATGTATTGATCTTTTATCGTGAAAGTCTCTCTTATTCCTTCAACTCCCTTGGAATTAGAGATAACTAAACTTTCCGATCTCAATTAATCGTTCTTCCTCGCATGACCAATACCACAACCGATGCAGTATCAATCAATCGAGGATTCGATTAACTCTCACTAGGGCGCAGTGTGAGTTTACCAACTCCACACAATTTCATGCCCATTTTAAAGCCAAGCTTCAGTACAACTGTACTTTACTTTCAGACTACTCAAATCAAACTTGAGTGTCTTTATGCTCGAAACACATTCAAGTCCATTGCTCAACTCAAGTTTGAGTGCACTGCTCGACTTGATTTCGAGTTTACCCTTTTGGTTCGAGTTAAAGTCCTCCCGACTTGATCAACTTGATTCAAATCTCTCGTGGTTACTTTTTCACTTCAAGTACCTATCAAAATTCATATCGTCGTTGAATTTTTAGGTTTTCGTCTACCCCCCACATTGGGCTGGTTTTATTAAATATCCCCACACATGTTAAGTTTCTCAAAAACTCGTGTCTTGGGGTTCCTAGACCAAATGTCTTAGGATTACTCATCTCAGAATTCTAAGGCTTTCCAACCAAAAATCTAGAGAATTGACCAAATGTCTTGGGATTCCATATCTCATGATTCTTAGATTTTTCAACCATAAATCAAGAGATTTGACCAAAAGTCTCGGGATTCCCATTCTCAGGATTCTTAGTTTTCTCAACCAAATTCTTGAGATTTTCCCCTCAATTCTTTGATTACAAATAATCAAAGGTTTTTAGCATAGTCATGATAACTCATGCTTTAGGGTTTATACCATGGTTCACAAGAACCAATACCCTAGACATAGTTGTAAACTAATGTCTTCACGTTCACATTTATCAGGTCATACAAAATAACCAGAATATGTCGAACTTCGAGCTTATATGCTCTATCTGTGCAATCTAACAATTGTCACTCGTGAGCCATATGCTCGTAAGCGATCAATCAAGATAGCCAATTATCGGGACAAGCCTTGTCAAACCTTTCATTGCATCAAAATGGCACTTTCCCAAACAATTAATACAATCATAGCATATAAAAGCATAACCCAATTTTAGACACAACACAGATCTAAAATTTTTGTATATGCAGCTAAATCAAGTCCCTAAATGAACGAGAACACAATGCCACATACTTCATTCATGCACAAATATATTTCACTCTTGCCGAGAGATGTCATGTTTAAGTGCAAATGAAGTTTACCAATTTTTCACATGCGATTCTCAGACCAAGCATATAAAAGTCATGAATCACTTAGCAGCACATTTGCACACAAATATGGTTTAAATCTTTAACCAATATGAGCAGCCCACATCACCAAATTATTATACCATGCAAAATAGGTATTTCAACATTTGATTAAGTATTTAAGCAAATACTCTAACATTTCAAGGGCTTCGGAAATTAAACATGTCTCATAATTTCCAAACATATGTACTGCTTTCATGTAATTGAATAATAATGTCTGATCCCATATTCTAACTCATGGCATTTTTCCCCGTAAATTTAATTCAATCTTTCATGCAAAGAATCAAATATGATTTCTTACCATATCAACATTTAATCTCATAAGCATGAATATCACGGAATTAGCATATTTCCATAATTGCGCCATGTAGTTTAACATACATGCTCAAGTTATTTTCCCACATAATTAAGGGATTAATATAACCAAATTCATTTACTATCAAATTCGATAGCCTTAGTGTACTGGACATATATGTACAAATATTATTCACATAACACTCTTTGTAACAAAGTCTTGTTCACATCCAGATTCACGCAAATGGTTATCAAATACAATCCAAGCAATATATGTATATATAGCATATGCCATGATTCACATTAATTAACGTGTATACGTACCATAGTTTGCAAAACCGTGGTTACACTCTTGATTCTTTCATGTTGCCAAGCAAATCCTGCTGTATCTTCATGCCTAGTTTCCCTTCCATAAGAGATATACAACCGTGTATACTCGGATTCACCAATGCGTACATACAAAAGATTTCCATCGTTAAATGTATGTACAAATCGTAGTATAATATTTTAAATAATTATACATAACAAATTGCTCAATATAATTTTGTTGTAAATAACCAAAACCATTAGCATGCATAATTTCCAGGATTTGCCCAGAATTACAAATCGTATGCATAATTTTTCAAACAGATCGGATAGATATGGTATGCCAATTAATAAGTATATCAGGCAAGTTTACGGAACAAATTTTCGTAACTATGCACATACCAATTATGCACATACCAATTATGCACATACTATTTCAACATATTTCATTCTAATCGCCCATATTTAAATATGGCATGCCGATTAAATATGGTATACTAATACCAGCATGATTATTTTGACTATGACTCATGCATATTTTCCAGAATCTTCACGCATGCATCTTTAAAAACCAAATCAATATAAATCAACAAAAATCAATCGTTTCAAGACTGTTGGACATATATTGATTATATCATACGGAAAATCAAATAATAAAATTGAACGAGCAATTAATATATGCAAGAATAATAGACTTTTATTAATTATTCAAGCATACAATCGAAAAGCTTAAATTATAAATAATCAAAGCATAAATCATGTTTCAAGTAATGATGGAGTCACGAGTAACACTCGCTGCCCTTGAAACGAATGAGTCCCGTCGTGGACATCGTTCCCTAGGATAAAACCATCGAAGGTAACAATTAACACGTAAGAGTTACCTCGGATTCACGCAAGGCCCGAAGGACTATCACCTCGACAGAGCATCAACTGGAAACTTCGAGAAAAACAGAAAGAAGACTCAAGTTTAGACTATGGAGGGACTTGAGAAATGGTGCCAATTTTCTGACTGACTTAGAGGCTCTATTTATACTACTCTAAGAGACCCTAATCATGGAAACATGATATTCTGATTTTCTGTAGAAGAATATTCTCCAATCACCAACTCACCAAATCCGAGACATTCCATGAATACTCGAATCATATCTGCTGGAAAAGGAAGACATATTTGTACAAAATATTCTTCATCATATTAAACATGGTAAACCGCATATTTATTTAAGACAAGATATCTCACAAAATATGGAAGTATTTTGTTCTTATCTCTTAAGAATTACACACAAGTAATTCCATATATACTATGCGGTTGGGCCTTCAAAAGACTTCCATGCGATCCATACGCATTTTGGACAGTCCAGAGAAAATTACCTGGGCCAATTTTCGCCCATTGTTTTCCTCTTTCAAGAGTGAAATTAAAACTTTCATATCTCATTCACCCTTGATCCGTTTTGAGAGTTTAAATAGTCGATTTTATAGTACTCGCGGAGGAGAACCCAAAAATGACATCCATTGACCCAAAATCCATTCGGGTCCCACTCTAAACGAAGCCCAAAAAGTTGACGAATTTCAACCTTTTAACCATCATTTTCCAACAGTTGTTTTGGCTTAAGTGAAACAACGTCGTCTTGTTTAGCTGATGGGCAAAAAAAATATAAGGCCAATTGGGCTTCAGTCCAATTGGCCCAAACAAAATTTACCTAACCTAATAATAATGCTCTTGTGAAGTTGAGAGGCAGCAAAGGCAAAGCAATATACCTTTGCCTCTCCAACTCCAAGCACAGCAGATTCGCCGCTGCCAGCCACCGCCTTCCACCGCCGCCGCTGCCTACCGCCGTCCCTTCTACAACCACTATCAGAAACCAAGGGCAAGGTATCAAGTGGCCAATATATTTTTGTTATGTAATTTATGTTGAATAACTTGAATTTGTATGAAATTGTGAATATTGAATATAGATATGAATAATTTAGTGATTGTGTTGAAATTGTGAAATTGTGCTAAATATAGATTTGAATAATTTGACATATTTTTGACATATTTAATTTGACATATTTAATTAGACATATTTAATTTGACATATTTTTGAGACATATTTAATTAGACATATTTAAAAAATATATTTAGCGTTGAAAAAAATATATTAGTTTAAAATTATTTTATTTAACGTTGAAAAAAAATTTTAACCTCATTTTCGCCCCCCTAATATATACTCCTGGTTCCGCCACTGTCTTCGATGCCGGGTGACGAGCGGCTAGGGAGGGGTGGGGCTGGGCGGAGGAGATCGGGAGGGGTGGTGGCAACGGCGGAGGAGGTTTCCGGCAGCGAGAGAACAGGCAAACAAAGATCAACAAGACGGAGATGAAAAATTCCAAGTGCTCTGTGTTCTATGATTTTAACGTATGTACTTTGATAGGACTGAATGGCCAATCGGAGTTCAGACGGCCATAGGAAGAGGAAGAGGAAGGAGAAATGGGTGGTGGTGTTCTTGTTACTGTTTGTGCTAAGAAATTGGAAACAAAACAAAGCATAAATCGCAGACAATGAGGACAGTGTATCATGTATCACAAACAAAGCATCGAAATTAGTTTCTTTAACTAATTATTATGGTCGGATATAAGAGTTGTCGTAATGTGAGATCACTTCCCTTTTCCAGCAGCGAAGGGGAGGAGGTTTCCGGTGGAGGAGCAACCATAAAGAAGAAGAAGATCGGTGCTTTAGGTATCAAATTTTTAGCTTTTTAGTTGAGGGTATTTTTGTCATTTTATTTTTTATCATGGTCGAAATTTCATTATTCAATGCTGAGATTAGAGAGTTTGGCTATATCGGCATAATTGTTTTTGAAAGTTAGGGTCAGATTGACACATACAATAATTAGTTAGGGTTAAATTGGCCCGTTCTGAGATTGTAGGGTTATACTGACACTTTCAACCTAAACTTAGGGTTACAAATGTATTTATCCCTTTACCCTTTTATTATTCTAATTAAATCTCATTTTTCCATAAGCCTATGGAAAGACGGTCTTTCCCAAGACTTTGCCAAATAATTTTGTTTTGAGTCCATCTTTTGAAAGGTGATCTTTCAAAATATTATGGAAAGACCAAAATTCAAATTGTAAATTAGAAGAAATGAACGTAAAGTTTTTGGGTTACAATAATCTGGTCATAAATTTAATACTAATGCACGTTTCATAATAAAATTTTAATATTTCAACTAAAGCTTTTGCATTTCTAATATTCTAATTAAACGTCGTCTCTCCATAAGCATATGGAAAGACGGTCTTTCCCAAAACTTTGTTTTTTGTTTTCCAAGATTGCATTCAGTGCCAGTGCTCGGTAATTATTTTTTGAGTTTGTCTCTTGAAAGACGGTCTTTCAATAAATTATCGAAATATTAAAGTTTAAACTGCAAACTAAAAGAAATAAGAGAAAAGTGCAGATATACCCTATATAATTGAAGAAATTGCAGATATAACTCTGCGCTAACCAAAACTGCAAATATATCCCCATCTTCTTCTGACTTACTGTTTCGCCATCTTCATCTCCGATCCATTCGCCACCAAAGCTCGACCGATGGTTTAGAAACTCCGGTGCCATTGTTCGTTGTTCAATCGGCGGTGAGGATGAGAGGATAGGGTTTTCGTCGGTGGAGGAGGGAAGCAGTGAGGAGGGGATGGGATTTTTGTTGGTGGCGAGGCGGACAATAGTTCAGAAACTAGGGTTTTCGCTATTCAATCAGCGGTGGGGAGGAGGGGATTGGGTTTTCGTCAGCGGAGGAGGGCAGTGGTGTGGGATTTTCGTTGGTGACGTGGCAGGCGAGCGGTGATGGCATAGCGGGCAATGGTGAGGAGAGGATGGGATTTTCGTTGGTGGCAAGGCAGACGAGCGGTGGAGGCGTGGCGAGCAGGCGCGGTGGCTAGCTTGGTGGCTGTGGGATTTTCGTTGGTGGTGAGGCGGGCGAGCAGTGGTGGCGTGCGCGGGCAAGCTTAGTGGCGAGGCAAGCGAGCTTGGTGGCGGTGCTGGCTGAGCCAGGTGGTGGCGGAGTTGGTTGCTGGAAGTTGGTGGTGGTGGTGACTGGGTGGAAGGTGGTGGATGAGCGGGGCTGGGTGGTGGTGGTAGTGGGGCGACGGCGGCAAGCTGGTGGTGGAACAGTGGTTGTGGTGGTAGCAAAGGGAAATTTTGTCCTTTTAATTTTGTATTAGGTTAGAAGGGCAATTAGGTCATTTCTAGTCGGTTAATGGCCAAAAATGGCCAGTCAATGCCAGAATAGTGACTTTAGGGTTATATTTGCACTTATGTGTAATAGATAGAGTTATATTTGCACTAAAAAATAATTGAGGGTTATATTTGCTCTTTCCTCAACATATATGGTTATATCCGCATATTACCCAAGAAATAAAGATAAAATTTTCAGGTTACAGTAATCGGGTCATAAATATATAACTACGACACGTTGCATAATAAATTTTTATTATTGCAACTAAAATTTTTTACCTTTCTATTATTTTAATTAAACTTTGTCTTTCAATATAAACCTATGGAAAGACGATCGTTCCCAAGACTTTGCCTTTTGGAAAAAATAACTTACGAAATAAGACCGTGTACAATGGATGAAACAGTGGTTTCTTACCATCAAATATTATATAACTCTCGATCTCTCTTTTCCACCTCACCAAAAGAAACTACAAAGAAACCACTTCATTTTTACCTCCACACCGGTAGAAACTGCTGAGAGCAAGTTGGGTTAACATTTCAGCAAATTGGGTAAAGTGATAAATGACCCATTGGGTCAAAACAAAGTGACTCGTTGGGTTAAAAATAAATGACCCATTAGATAAAAATCATTAAGTTGGCTTGTAAACGAACAGGGCTGTAAGTCATTGGTAGGACTGTAAACCAATCAACCTGTTCGCAAAAAACTCGCAAACAATTCAGTTAAAACTCGACTCGAACTTGATTTAATAGAGCTCGAGCCAAGCTCGTATAGTATTCGATCTCGAGCTCACTAATATTGTTAGTAAAGTTTTTCGAGCCAACACAATATATATTTGATATATTTTTATGATATTTAATATTATAGTAGAGTTTGTCTCTTGAAAGACAGTCTTTCCATAAGTCATGGAAAGATCAAGGTTTAAAGCGTAAAATAGAAGAAATGAAGATAAAATTTATGGGTTGCATGAATCGGGTTATAAATTTTATTACTACTACCGTTGCATAATAATTTTTTTATATTGCAACTTAGACCTTTTAACTTTTATTATTCTAATTGAACCCCATGGAAAGACCGTCTTTCCATAAGCCTATGGAAAGACCATATTTCCCAAGACTTTGCCATTATAATATATGTAAAAAAATTATATATTTAATGATGGCTCGAGTTAGAGCTGAACAAAATTAATTTCATTCAAATCTAGAGTAGAGCTCACACTTGCATTAAGGTTTATTCAAGTTTGGCTCTACTCATTTATATCTCTAATCTATTCGAGTTTGGACTAAATTAATTTCATTCGAACTCAAGTTCGACCGAAAATTTTACAAGATTGTTCAAAATATAGCCGAGCTCGAGATTAAAATATATTAAAATAGTTGAGCTCGAATTAAGAGTTGTTCAATTTGGGTCGAGATTAAGATATTTCAAACTAGCCGAGCTCAAATTCGATTTGACCGAACTCGAGCAAAGATTGAATAGTATTCGAAATTGAGCTCAACTAATACTATTAGTTAACTTCGTCAAGATTATTGAGCCAATATAATTTATATATATTTGATATATTTTTATCATATATAATATATTATAATGTATGTAGAAAATTGAAAGTAGGTCGCCTCCTCACATCTCATCTCATCTCATCCTGATTCCCACCCGTCTCAGTTTCAAACATAGAAAACCCTAAAATCAGTTTTATTGAAGAAGAAGAAACTTATCACATCTCTCTAGCTTGTCATAGAGAGAGAGTTGAGTGTTTTCTATCCACTCTCTCTTTCATATCTGGAAAAAGAGATGAGGGTGACGGAAAACATTGGGTTTTCTGGTAATTTTTCCACAATTATGGCTTCCTGCAAGCTAAGCAAGGTAGAAAACCTGAAGCAACCGTTGCAGGTCCTCTATAACTCTCGCATGCTGAGGGGATCAACTCCCTTTGTTGAGTTACTCAATGAGGGGATCGAAGATAGAACTAGTGTAGAAGATTTTTCTGATTAATGGCGTAGGACTGCCAGCTTGTTCGAGATGTCCTCTATCTCTATGAAAGAAAGAATCATGGAACCACATTTTAGGGGTGGTCATGGTGATCCGCATGTCGGGATGGGTCAGCTGTCTCAGCTCAAATTGACCCAAAATTTAGGGTCAAATGGGTCGGTTTGGGTTGGCTCCTAGATTTTGGTCAGTTAGGACTGGGTCACAAATCGACCCAAACTGTCCCAAATCATATTAATTATTTTTATAGTTATCCAAATAAAATGAATAATTTTTAAATATATTAATACTTATGTAATAAATAAAATAATAATATATTTTCATATAAATTTAAAATAAGAATATTATGGTATGAGTTACGCTAGAACTTATACTAGAGCTTTCCAATATTTAACCAAAAAATCTAGGCAAAGTCTTGGGAAAGACCATCTTTCCATAGGCTTATGGAAAGACCATCTTTCCATAGGCTTATGAAAAGACGAGGTTTAATTAAAATAATAAAAGGTTAAATGTGTTAGTTGCAATATTAAAAATTTATTATGCAACGTGTAGTAATTATAAAGTTTATAACCCGATTCATACAACCCAAAAATTTTATTTTAATTCCTCCTAATTTGCACTTTAAACCTTGGTCTTTTCATAACTTATGAAAATGCGGTCTTTCAAGAGACGGACTCAAAAATTTATATATATAGGCAAAAATAGCAAAACTCTAAATTGGAGCAATGGATAATGAGGTAACACAATTTTGGGCCACGATGTAGTTTTCTAAGACTGTGTATAAGTAATCAATGTTGACTTTCGACACCCTTCCGTACACCTATACATGCCCAAATTGCAGATTTGCAATTTAATATTATTGAATTTCATTTTGGTGTTGCCAATTTCATGATTCGACAACTCCAACTTTCTTGGAGGGACCTAAGTACAAAAAGTAAAAAACTTAACTCATAACTTCAAATTAAAATTCGCTCGAACGTGATGCTACCATATACACCCCATTATATTTTCCATGTTTGTAACATAATATTTATCAACAATCGGGGACAAGAACACATCAGTAATTCTTTCCAATTTCCCTTTCTTCTAAGAAATCAACTCAAAATTACTTTAGAACATGTACTAGCATTTTCCAACATTTCACCAAAAAAATTCATTTATATAATATTTCTATATTTAGGCAATAATTAAAAAATTTCTGTATTTATGTATTTTGGAGAAATAGATAATGGTATAACACAATTTTGGGCCACAGTGTAATTTTTGATGACTGTGTAGAAGTAATCAATGTTGACTTTCGAGGCCCTTCCATTCACCCATACGTACCCAAATTGCAAAGTCGCTATTGTATATATTGAATTGAATTTTGGTGTCTCCAATTTCGTAATTCGACAACTACAACTTTGTTGGAGGGACCTAACTGCAAAAAGTAAAAAACTTTATCCGTAACTCCAAATTGAAGTCCGCTCAAACGTGATGCTACCTTGTACAATCCATTGTATTTTCCAAATCTGTAACGGAATATTTACCAACAATCGGCCATAAGAACATATTTGTAATCCTTTATGATTTCCCGTTCTTACTTGAGTAATCAACTGTGAGTTACTCTAGAACATGTACTAGCGCTTTCAAACATTTCACTAGAAAGATAATTTATTTTTTATTTTTACATTTATACAAAAATTTAAAAAAATCGTATATTTTGGAGATAAGGATAATGTCGTAATAAATTTTTAGGTCACAGCGTAATTTTCCATAAATATGTGAGGTGATTTTGTTCACCCATTGTAGCCTGAATTTTCAACACCTCGATCATCTCGTATTTAGTTTCATTTTTGTGTCTTCAATTTTGTGATCCGCTGCCTCCAAGCTTCTTCTATGAACTTAATAGTAAAATTAATAAGTTAACTTAGAGATAAAATAATACTAGCATCGGCATTATTGAGTCATCACAGGGCAATGTATCCGACCCATGCCTTCTTTTGATTGTACATAAAATACAATTATCTTGCAAATAAGAAAATTTTCTCATTAGTTGTAAAAAATGTGACATTAATATATAGTGAACTTGAAATAAACGTATACGTATAAATAAATGTTACTTACAAGATATATATGGACATTAGCACCCGATTAACTTGCTCATATTTCCATAAGTCTTCAAAATCACTCCATAGTGCGATGATATCTCGTTTTGCACAAAATACGTAATCGTTACTCGAAAAAGAGTAAGTCGAGTTCCATTCATGCGGTCGAAGCAAATTGTTTAGCACTCGTACCCAGTGAGGTGAGTCTTTCGGGACTACTCCTCTTGAAACCAGTTGTCTAATTTTGTCTGGTGTTGTATGCCCCCGTTTGGGTGTTTTATGGACCGGTTTTGGTGTAGCTTGGACCTCCGTAGGTGTTGATGGATGTGTGACTTTCAAATGACGATCCTTTATAAGATCGGTATAAATAAGTCGCCGCGGCCACAAAATAAACATTCCTTGAATTGTTCACCTTTTTATCACTTGCGAGGACCACTAGTGGAGAGGCTTCTGCTAAAGGTGGTTATATCGAACTAGAGAAGACACTTTCATTGTGCCTTCTCTAGCCCTACCTTCCAATGTCCATCAATAGAAGACGGTTCCAAGAACCACCTTTAAAATATGCAAACAAAGGCGGTTAAAACCCGCCTTTAAAAAGATAAGAAAACCGACTTGAAATAGTTTCCGAGTTCGAAAACTCATTATGAACTTCTAAAAAAAAGCCATCTCAAATGGGTGATGTTCTAGATGTTCCACATAAGAGGCTAGAACTACACCTGGGCCACAGCGTCAGTCGATGCTACTAGCATCTGTCTCCAGCGAGTCGATGCACCATCCTTCTTCGAGGCCATCACCAAACATAAGGTCACTCACATGTGCGGTGCACCGGCGGTGCTAAACATGCAGGCAAATTTCCCAGCGCAGAGGGAGCGGATGGAACAAGCAGTACACATTTTAACTGCCAGAGCTCTGCCTCTGGCCGCAGGGCTAGTGGTGACCTGCGTATGGAAAGAAGAGTGGGATTTGTTGCTGGCGTTGGAGATGTTGTATCACGAGAAGAAGTAAGGATGGTGGGGTTCACTGAAGTTGATGTTGTATCACTGGAGACCGAACTCAGCGTTGAACACGATGGTTTGACTGCGGCGAATGAACGGTGAGGTGGCGGAGGAGGCTGATCGGCGGAGGGACATTGAGGGGTACGAAAGAGATGAAAATAGGGTTCAATCGGGGGAGGCTGATCTTTGGGGAAAGGAAGAAGTAAAGTCAAAATGGACTAAGTATTATATGGAATCTAGGCAAAAAATTATGGGTTTGAGCCCATTAAAGGCGGTTCTGCCTTTATAATCGCCTTTAAAATAAAAAAGGCAACCTAATAAAGCATTTCTGAGCTCAGAAATGATTCCGTGCCTGGTTTTCAAACTCGGAAATATATATTTCCGAACTCGGAAATAGATTTTGAGCTCAATTAAAGGTGGTTCTAGGCGGACTTTTAAAATTGCCTTCCAATGTTACCTTTAGTAGAAGCCTCTCCACTAGTGGATGGACTTGTTGAGGTTGTAAGCCTTGTCATTAGGACTTTGAACGATAGCCATTCAATTTACCTCAACATCCTTTGGAGAATGGTGTTGTCCTCTTGATGGTGGTGTCCAATCGGGTGTCCAATTATCTAAATTCCTGGGAATAGCAAGGCCCGTGTGTTGGATCAACTTCCGAATGAGAAGGTTTTGTTTCTCAATTTGTTTCTCTTGTTCAAGGGCTTGTTTTTGCAAAGTGTGCATCCTAGATGGTTGTGCACTATTGTAGTACCGAGTAATCCCAAACGCCTCTCTTTGGGTCACGAACCCACCCACTCCCCTAATACGCCCCACATGGTCGGGTTTTTGTGTGACTTCAATAAGTGTGTCTTTCTTAAATGTGGGTATGAATTTTCCCTCCAATTCGTCATTCTTCAATGTTTCCCAACAATTACAATTATTGGATTTCATTACTAATAATATAAAAGGGAAATAAGGTAGAGTACAAAAATAAATGAGATGAAAAATTACCGCTCTTTCCGCAATTTCTTTCTCCTCCTCCTTTTCGTATATACCCTCCTTGTTTTGTCGACCTTTGGGGAACAAATAACACCGATCAATGTCATCCACATCCATTGGTCTTACACTTTTCCTTGCCTCTTCTTCGGTCATCCAAAACTCAATTGCAATTTGTACATCTTTTTCAAGATGTTTTTCCACTAATTGCATTACCGCTATTCCATACCCCCATGACTTAAGCGATGAGGCACTAAATTCATACTGGCTAAGCCTTGTTTTTCTTTTCGCGTACACTATGTTAGAGACAAGTCAACACTGAAGACACCTTCATCTATATATTTTGTAAATTAAATTTTAGATTACTAACATTAGAATCATTCTCCAACGCCTTTCTATTGTGGATCTCCCAACTCCCTGAATGAATGTGTGTGTACGTTATCCACGATTGACCACCCTTCTCCGAAGAAAATATGTAGTCTCTAGAAAAAGTATATTTATGTTCCCGCCAACTCTTGCACATCATGGTCGTTGCCTTCTTCCTTAGAAATGTCATATCCGAGCAATCGATTTCAAAATGTCTCTAAGATGGTTTAGAATGATGGGAGTTAAATTAATGGGGAAATTAATATGTTCAATAAGAGACACTAAGAACACTATGGCCATTAAGGGTACCTTGCATTCCATCCATAAGGTCTCCTTATAGTCTTTTGGCACCTCATTCTAACTATCGTACTTGATGTCGACCCTTGCTCTTCCTATCTTCGCCAGCCTCTTTGGACAAACACTTTGCCAACTTGTTGAAAACCAATGTTG
The DNA here is from genome assembly GCA_037428765.1 of Rubia yunnanensis. Lineage (NCBI taxonomy): Eukaryota > Viridiplantae > Streptophyta > Magnoliopsida > Gentianales > Rubiaceae > Rubia > Rubia yunnanensis. The sequence goes on from CM075065.1 coordinate 79,572,004, forward strand.
TCAACTCTTTCCTAGCCATCCTATGTTCTAGTGCTCTACAGTGAGTTTTGGCTATTCCTCTCGCCCCGGACACATCATCGTCATCGCCACTAAATCCTACTTGAGAGGGTTGGGAATTCCGTGAACCTAGGATTATCATGAGTCTGTTTCTTAGACATTGTTAACCCCTACATTTACATATTCCTTGTCATTCTATGAAACTAACTTCATAAATCATAGTTAGTGAATTTCAAATCTCAAAATTTCGTACTAGCTCTACAAATAACCCTCACTATATAAAGCACACAATGTCATAACTACTAGTGCTACCAAGATCACATTCATTAGGTATTTACTTTATATAGAAGCCTAAACTAGAATCACAAACATTACCCCTAAAGGAACACAATTATGGAAAAACTAGGGTTTCCATTGAAGAAATCTAGGGCTTAGAAGCACATACCTTCATATCATACAAATGATAGCTTCATCTTGCTCAAAGTTTTCCGACCTACAAGTAGAGAATGTAAATAAGCTTATAGCCTATAAAAATGGGGAAAAAGTAGTGAAATTTCACAAAAAAATGAAGATGATAGAAGATGTATTAATCATGAACACATACTTTTGATTTGAAGATGAAAAGAAATGGAGATGAAAAGAAGGAAGAAATGGAGAAGAAGGGATGGAGAGGTTTTGGTGTGGTGGGAAATGGGCAAATTGGCTGGTTTCTAAAGGGTATTTAATGCCATTTTGAAAAACTGCCTTCAATGCTCTTTTCCCCTCGTATTACATAGCTTCCGAACTTGGAATTTCTGCCCTCACCAAAAAACCTCGAAGCAACTTCCGAACTCAGAACCTCTGTTTGTATTTTGTTTTTTTAAAAAACCCAAATCAGAGGGTTAATTTGAGCTCCCCTTGAACCCTAACCACTACATTTCCATACAATCTGTCAATCCTGCAACAATGTCGAGGGCAAGACACTCCAAGAAAAATCACTGGAGCGGCGAGTGACCGTAGTCATCAACCGTTCACCGAGGATGAGGAGTCGGAGCTATTTTTCGATAAGAAGGCCGAGGCTAGGTATGTGGAATTTCTCAAGCGTAAAGTGATTAACTCCAAGATTATCGGGAAATCATCTATTGAAGGATTGAATTTGTGATATTTGTTAGATAGATGCAAAGTTTAACACCTAGATAATTTGATGTGTTTGATGGAGAATGTGCACCTTGACGAGGTGATTCAATTTTATGCAAATTTAGGCCAAAGCTTTGGTAATAGGGATAGTACGAAGGTTAATGGGAAAATCATAACGGTTAACAAGTTTACAATCAACGAAGCCCTGGGATTGAGCTATACCTCCCCAGAGAAATTAATAACTGAAAATGAACCCCAAAGCCCCCTAGAGATATATCACCAACAAAGTTGGCCATCAGTGACTGAATACACTCCATTAAACCTTTTAGAAGTGGCTCTAAAATATTTTTGACGAAGGGGACAAACCCCAGGCCCTGCGGATAGTTATGACATTGAAGTTCTAACAGTGGAGCAATGCCTAATTTATGATTGGGTTTGCTTGAATGTGTTACCCACGGGTGGGCACATATGTGAGACGACTATCGGTAATGTGATGCTCTTATACTACATGATGGAGGGTGTGAGGATAAATCTTGGGTACACCATACTTAAGCACATGCTCAAGGCAGTGAATGTGAAGATGAAGGAACTACCGTACGGTGGGTTGATTACGACCATAATTAAGAAGGCCGTGGGTGTAACCCAAAATCTCCCTCAAAGACTTGAGTACTAAGATGCGGCATGGTTCCAACATAAGAACTCGCAGGTTGGGTTTAACGGTAGATGAGAGCAATGGGTGATTCCGGGGCAAGCCTCAAAGAATTAGAAAAGGGCTAGGGATGTGGATGTTCATATAGCCGAGGGTTCTTCTACTCGTAAGTATTTTATTTTTAATATCAAATGATATTGTTTCCAAAAATTATATGTTATTATCATGGAATTATGTGTTTGTAATTTGCTTGTGTTAACATGTTCATAATATACTTGGAAAAGTCGGCTTGGTAAGTAACTGCATTCGCGATGATATGGAATAAACCCGCAACATGTTGGTCAGAACATATGCACCAATAACAATATGGAATCACATGGTTTAACTCTTGTGCGAAGCGAGGATGAGGAGTCACCTACATTCGAGGCAAGTTTTTTCAGAAATTAAGGAAGAAGAGGAGGCCGAACCAAACCAAGAGGATAGCGAGGATCATTGAAGCCGTTCAAAATAGGATCTTGATTGTTAGGGAGTGGGAGAGGAAAAAACATATTGGATTAAATTGTTTAACTTTCACATGTTGGATCAAACTGTGGTTGGATTATTTTTTCGTTCGTGGGTCAAAAAAAATGGATGCATCTAGGTTACGAGTCTGGAACATGTTCGTGTCCAAAAAAATGTGAAGATGAACCGTGTTCCGAGTTTGGAAATGCGGTTCCGAGTTTGTTCGACAGTTCCGTTCCAAATCTTGAAAACAAATGGCATGTCTTTTTTCCTTGAAAAATCATGTTCCGAGTTCGAAAATCGTTTGGACCATGTTTACAAAGGGCCGAATAAGACTTCTTGAGTCTAGAACTTGTTTGGCCCATATTTTCAAAGAGATGAATATGACTTTCCAAAGCTGAACAAGTTCCGGACTCGAAACCTCCTTTGTATTAAAAAAAATCCCCAAATCGAGCTTAAACCCTCATTTTGTCAATTCAAAAAAACCCTCCACCCATTTCCTCCTTTGGAGACACAATTCCCTTCAACCACCCAACCCCTAAGGCCACTTTGATCGTAGAATGGCAAGGGGAGGCTCTTTATGCAATGATCTCACTAGATTAATCAGCAACAATCCCGAGTACGACAATGTCAAGTTTATTTCATTTGGTGCCCAAAAAAGGTATGAAATATTATGTACAAGTGGGAAATTGATTGATTTTATGCCATTGATTTCAATGAGGTTTTTAGAATTGGTTTAGCGGAACCTTTAGAAAACTTTAGTGACCAATGTGTTGAGAAATTGCTTGCTTGTACCGAATCATCTCATTTTGATTATGTTTGTCAATTCTATAGTAATCTCCATGAGCTCCCAAGTGAAGCTTACTCTAGTAGGGAAGGGGGATTTGATATAGCCCTAGATAAATGAAATTTGGATGAAGTCCTTGAGTGCATGTATAGGAACCTGGAGAGCGTTTACCCGGAAGACCCTGACCGTCTTTTTGATGATTGTTATCATAGGGAAAAATGGCCACTAAGTGTTCAACCCCCTTACGTAGACACTATCCAACTTAGTGTTAGGTATTTCCAATGGGATGCGATGGATTTAGGGATACCAGAGACCTTTCATTCTCCCATTTGCCAAATGATGATTGCATTGTTTTCGAAATCATAGCAAGATCTCTAATTCCATCATCTGGACACGTTACCGAGTCCAACTACGCTTTCTTGTACATGTTCTACTTGTTAATGAAGGGTAGGAATATCAACCCCAGGGTGTTGATATTGAAGCACATGCTTCATGTTGCCACGGTGCCAAGGGTCGTGAAGAGTCTCCCACACGGGAGTTTGATCACTTTCATATTGAAAAATGTTGGAGGGTTGGAAGTTTTGGGTGAAGAGTAGCAACCAAAGTTTTTTGACAAAAATTACTTTGAAAATAGAGGGTGGATCTTGGTTAGTGGTAAGTGGTGCAATAAGACCAAGAACAGAGGGGAGCCTAGTAAGAGGCCCAGAGTAGAACAAGGTGCGTGAAATTAACTTTTAATATTTGACCCTTGTACATTGTCTGAATTCACACACACACACACACACACACACACATATATATATATATATATTAATATTGTATGTTTAACTTTTGTAGATTCCGAGAAGGCGTACCTCAAAGATATAAGAGATTGCTATACATGGGTTCAGAAGGAGTTTGCAGCGATGAGGGGGAGGATTTTCAAGATGGAAAGGAGACAAAGAGCCTATGAACGCCATCTTGCGGCAACCCACAATCCTCGTCTTGACCGATCCACATCTACAACCAATCTAGATGATAACTTTGAAGGGCAAATTCTATAGAGCTAGCTTCTGTTCTTGATGTAAATTTGACCGTGAAGTATGATTGACTATTTGTATCTTGTTGATTTAAGTTCAACTTTAAAACCACTTGTAATTTTTTAAGTCTTGGTTACATCATTACATTATCATGTTGGGTGGCATACAACTTCTTTTAAGGGCATAAAATGTTTGGAATACATTTCTTTTGAACACAAACACAATTACTACTTCTTATGTTTTCTTTTCTTCAAAAGCTTCTTGGACATCCTTCTTACGTGTGACCTTTCCACAGACATCAACCCATATTCCCTCATTATGATCGCTACGTCCCACGAAACTGTTCAAACTCATATCGTCCTCTTCAAGCAAGCTAGCATCATCGATAGCAACAGAGGTCGAACTTTGACCGAAACCCACAGTTTCTTAGCCTTCATAATCTTCTAAAAATGCTCGTTTCCCTTCCACCACAATCTCCCACCTAGGATCAGAAGGGTCCCTCACGTAGAAAACCTGGTGCGCTTGGGAGGCTAAGATGAAAGGATCTTTGCGCCAACCGATACGACTTCTGTCAATAAGTGTGAAACCAAAATCCTCAGTGCACTGTCCATTGTTGAAATCCACCCACTGACATTTAAAAACAGCAACTCGCATGGTCACATAGTCCAACTCCAAAATATATGAAATTGTGCCAAAATAACACATATGAGCGTACATTGAATTGTTATTACTTCCACTACTAAGATGCAAAGCTTCAAAAACTAGGGAGGCTCCACTGTTCTGGGACACACCCTTGTCATTCGAAGATTTTGTTCCAAACATATAACCATTGACATCATATCCTCTATACGATAGAACATTACCAAGTGGTCTACGAGCCAACCATTTCACTGTCATAGGATAGTCTCCCACGGCCAGGTGATCAAGCAACCATGATGAAAAAGTACCACTATGTAATTCAAACACCCGGGCCTCATTAAAATTAGGGTTCGCGACTCTAATGGCATCCATGTGAATTTTTATGTATGGGACAACATCTTCATGATTGCAAAGAACATAATGATGGGTAGTACTTAAATCTTCCGCACTAGGGCTTAGCAGTTTCCCCTACCTAACCCCATGTGCTTCCAACTATCCATCATGTCTATTAGTTAGGACCCCAACCGAATTGACCTCCTTCAATTAATTGGTATGAAAATCAATTACCTCCTCTGCCACATACCTCTGTACAATACTTGCATCGGGCCTGTATCGATCCTTCACAAAATGTTTGAATATTTTCATGTACCTTTCAAATGGGTACATCCACCTAAGAAATACAGGACCACAATTAGATGAACACACAAGTGGACTATAATGTCAAAGAGCGAAGGGGGGAAACAACAATCATTGACTACAAGCGGTCCAACTTCGACACACTAATGTTTTTGCTACAAATGGACTTGAAAAACAAACAAAGCTTCGTAATGCATATTCTTACATGGCATGGCAATGACAATCAAATCGCAGTGACGTTCAATTCCTGCATTAGATTGTGACAACCATGAGACTTCAATCCCACAAGCTTCAACTCCTCAATTGACACACAAGTACTGATGTTTGAAGAATAAGCGGTCGGGACCTTAACACCTTTCAAGGTCTCACCAAAAGATTTTTTTTCTCCATTTGAGACATATAATAGCAAGCAGGGGGCAAGAAACAATTGTCACCATAACTTATAGGGCCAAGGTTATTCTTAATTCCCACCTCGACCAAATTTAACCTAGCTTTAAGTCTATCCTTCATTTTCCCTGGGGTATTCAACAAGGTCCCAACCAAAGAATCACATACATTATTCTCAATATGCATAACATCTAGACAATGTCCAACATCCAAAGGCTCCCAAAAAGGCAATTTGAAGAAAATGGAGCAATTTTTTCAACTCCCATCCACAGGCACTTTACGCTTCTTCTATCCAAAGTCACTGGGAATAATTTTCACTATCTTGTGTATCTGCGTGCTTGTTCAAACAACTAGAGCTTCTCTATCTCCACTTCCCCATTGAACCATTTTTTCTCCAAACGCCATGGATGATCCACTGGTAGAAACCTACGATGACCTTGATATACAGTTTTACAACCATGCTTCAACTGATGGTGATCAGTGTCCTTCTCACACACGGGGAATGCAAAGTGGCCTTTCAAAACGTAATTGGACAAGTTCCTGTAGGCGGGAAAATCATTGATAGTACAAAATAACATCACTTTCAATGTAAAATAATCTCCAACTCTCCTGCCATATGTCCACACCCCCTTTCCAAATAACATCAACGAATCCTCAACAAGAAGAGAAAGATACACATCTATGTTATTACTTGGTTTCTTAGGACCAGAAATCATCATAGATAACAACACGTACTTATGTTTCATCGTAAACCATTACGGAAGATCGTAGAAAACCAACATCACATGCCAAGAATTGTGTGTGCTACTGATATTACCAAATGGATTCATTCCATCGGTGCATAGGCCGAACCTCAAATACCGGGGTTCTTTTCCAAAATCAGGGTAAAGAGCATCGGTTTTTTCCACTACTCACCATCATATGTATGTCTAATCACATCATCCGCCGGTTGATCCCTCTCCACATGCCATCGCAACAATTTTGCATCTTCCTTACATGCAAACAATTTTTGCAATCTAGGAATGATAGGAGATACCATATCACTTTTACCGGTGTTTTTTTTCTTTCTTTGAGTTACCGCTTCCGGACCCACCATAATTGCCCCCTCTTAAATATGTACCGAGACTCACCACATACCCTACATGTTTCTAGATCTTCATTTTCTATCCCCTGATACAATATACTATCATTAGGGCAAGCATGCATTTTTTTTCAATTCCAATCCCATTGAGAAAAGAACTTATTTTCGCAGCGTACAACCTACTTGCCATCATGTTACCTTCCAGGAGCAATTCCCTAAGCAATTCTAGAGTTTTTGTCATCGGCTTATCAGTTCACCCAAATTTAGCCCTCAAATTCATAATCCTCAGAGTCGCACTATGTACCAAATGTTTTGAGCCAAGATACAATGGCATATCTTTGTCATAAATTAAAGCTTGTAATGCCTCGGGTTTACCTTTGAACTCTCTAGCAAAATCTTCAACCATTTCATCAAATTCCACATTCCCATCTAATTCATCTTCCACATTCGTGTTACTAAAATCAATCATTCGCACCAACTCCCAAACTTTCCCATGCCATACCCACCTAGTATACGAAGTTTGAAACCCCCTCATTATTAAATGTCCCCGCAACTTCTTCCTCACTACATACACATCGATTCCACAATCTTTGCACAGGTATCGGGCTCGTACAACACCATATTCGGAAGCATGATCAAATGCCACTGTAAGAAATGTTTCAATCAATTATAAGTAATCGGGTGATTTCCTAATTCATTACTAATGAGTTCATCCGGTTCCATTATCCTATAAGTTAATTAAAATGCAACACATTCGCATGATCACAACAATAATCAAAGCCCCCTAAAAACTAGTTAACCTAACTACAAACCCTAATTCAAGATTATATATATACATATACATTTCAAACAAATAATTAATATATAAGATAAAATTTTAGGAAACTAACCTTCTCCAATGAATGAATTCATTTTCAATGGACTAGGATGGGGAGAAAACCCTTCTAATTTTATTGCTTGTGCTGAAATGAAGAAATGGGCACGTTTTTTTTATCACACAGAGTGGGTTCTGAGTCTGGAACGCACATCAAAAATAATATTTAATTCCAAGAAATTGTTTTGAACTCGGAACGTGTATGATAAAAACCATTATGAACTCTGAACAACTATGATTTATTCAATGTTGATACAGACATGGTTCCAAACTCGGAACCTATTTGTCCCTTAATTCCAAACTCGGAATAGGCCTACATCAAAGGTGGTTAGAAATAACCTCCTTTAATTAGGGTTATTTAAAGGCGGTTATACAATAAACTACCTTTAATTAACCCTAATTAAAGGCGGTTATACAAAAATTGCCTTTAATTGAACAAAACCGCCTTTAATTCTAATTTGCTAGGGTGGATCAGAGGTTCCGAGTTTGGAACCTCTAGAATAAGGTGGTTCTGCGGCTTTTAAAAAAAATTCCTTCTATTGCCGCCTTTAATAGGTTGTTCTCTACTAGTGATATAGCCTATTCTTGGAGCGAAAACCCTTACAAGTAAAATTTACTCTTGATCAAGCAAAATAATTCACCATCTTCGATCAACAAGCCTAAACCCTAAACCATGTCCACTAATACTGACCCCAATCTGTCAACAAGCTTAACCAAGCCTTTAACATTTTCATCGAGTGATGAAAACATCTCCTTGGAACCTGTCGTATGATAACTTATGCCTGTGTCGAGGAACCACACCCCCACGCCGATATTTATTTAAATCCTATGTTTTTCATTAAGGAACACGTATTTAGTGACACCTTGCACCTTTTCACATGTTGAGGCTAATAGTAGTGCGGTTTGATCATCCTTGAGCAGCACCAAATGAGCTTCCTCCTTGTTTTCACGTCGAGACTTGTGTCAATCCCGAGAAAATTGACAAAAATATCCATATTTGTAGCATTTTCCTTTAGCACATCCATGACTTTTGTTTCCTCCTAATGAGACCTCATCACTCTTGTTACAAGTTTGCAACTCTTCCTCCATGAAAAGTAGCCAATCTCTCGAGTTGCTGTATGAATTTCTAAGGTATATAAATCGTCTATCGCCCGTAGCCTTCAAGTCAATTCGTCGATCAATATCGTGCTTAAATCAAGTAACATCTCGATTGCGATTTCCACTTGCAAGTATCGTGGGGGCACAACTCGTAGGATTTTCTTCATCACCCTCAATTCTTCCATTATGATAAAGTCAGAACCCATACCTGTATGGCCTTTCATTATAGGTATAAATAAGGGTACATGGGGAGTATAATACAATGAATAGAATCCTTGGAATATACACAAATAATTCTAGAGTCTTAGGAATTCAAACCAACTATACGATGAACACAAATAATAATCTCTACTCTAACACCCCCCTCAAGCTAAGTGTGGTATTTGACGACATGTAGAGTTTGGATCAAAACTGCTCAAACAAATGGTGTGGTAAGCCCTTGGTAAAGATGTTTACAAGCTATAGTGAAGAAGGAACACCAGCAACAAGCAGTTTGTAGGAGGCCACAAGTTCATGAACAAAATGGTTGTCGATGTTAATATGCTTTGATAGCTCGCGTGCAACAGGATTTTGGGAGAGAAAGAAGGATATGTTGTTGTCACATAAGAGAAGCGGAGGTGAGGTAGAGGTGACATGAAGATCCCTGAAAAGATGACATATCCACACCAACTCTGAAAATGTATTAGCCATAGCATGATACTCGAACTCCAGCTAGACCAAGAGACAGTAGGTTGTTTCTTAGCATTCCAAGAAATAAGATTGCCGCCAAGAAAATAACATAACCATAAGTAGAGTGGCAACGAGCCCAATATTATCTGAATATCCCAAAATAGGAAGGGAGCTAGAGGATGATGAGAAAGAAAGGCAATAATGAAGAGTTCCCCGAATATAATGAAGAATCTAGGTAACTACCTGAAAATGATCATCACACAGACTCTGCAAAAACTAGCTGACCATGCTAACAACAAAAGAGATATCTGGTTGTGTAATGGTGAGGTACTGAAGTGCCCCGATGAGTGACTAGTACAAAGTGGGATTGGAGAACTCAGGACTAGAAGTTTTGTGTAGCTAGCTACCCGGAACAAAGCGAGTAGAGATAAGAGTAGGATTTGTCATACTAGCCCGCTGAAGAATGATCATGGTCAACTTGGTTCGCCCTAAGAAAAGAGTGGTATCAAACCGAGAAAGTAATGCAAAGGACCAAGATCCGAGATAGAGTACTCCTGATGAGAGAAGGATCATTACCAGTGAAAATGATGTCATTGACATAGACAAGCATAAATAACATTTGAGAACCTTGAGAATAAATGAAAAGAAAGGTACTGCTTCATTGCATGTAAAGCCTAACTGAAGTAGAAAGGGCCTAAAGCGTCAAAACCAAGCATAAGGTGCCTGCTTGGGACCATAAATGGTTGTCCAAAGTCAGTAAACATGAGAGGGATGAAGTGGATTCATATAACCTGCAGGCTATTCCATATACACAGGAGTATCTAAGACACTATTTAAAAAATCATTCTTGACATCAAGCTGATGAAATGGCTAATTGCGCAAAGTGACCAAAGAGAGAATAATACAGACAATCACAACTTTGATCACATGGATAAAAGTGTGAGTGAAGTCAAATCATGGTACTTGAGAATATCCTTGAGCAACAACAAGATGGGCCTTGTGACAATCGGTACTACCACCAGGTCGATACTTGAGGAGATAGACCAATTTGGAGCCAACAATGTTGACACTAGAAGGGCGAGGAACAAGATCCCAAGTATGCTGGTTACGAAGAGCCTGCATCTCCTCATCTATAACGAAAACCCATTTAGGATCCTTAAGGGCTGAGCATTAACCCTTAGGCTCAGTTTCCGAGAGAATTATTGTGAGAAAACTATGAACCTCAAATCCAGGATATTGCTTCGGCTGGAAAATGCCATTCTGAGAATGGGTGGTCATGGGATGAAGTGGGTAGTGAGGAGAAAGAGACGATGATGGTGATGGTGAAGATGATGACTGGCCGAAAGAGATAGGGAAACCCCGGAGAGAAGGAGATGACGACTTTGAGACCTCAAGAGTAGGTTGATCCACATATGAAAAACACAAATCACATGGCAACTGTGATGATGTCGCAACAGGAGAGGAAACATTACCAGCATTAGTGGCACTGGAAGCTGGCAAAAACGTCAATGTAAATGTGGGCTCAATGAAAGAAGAAATTTCCAAATCAGAGTGTGAGCGACTACCCCAAGCAGATGAAGAGTAAGGAAAATAATGCTCATCAAATTGAACATGGTGGAGATATAGATATGCCCAAAAGAAGGATCAAGACATTTGAACCCTTTGTGTTCAGTGCTATAACCAATGAAAACACACTGAATGAAACGAGGCATAAATTTATCAACTTCAATGTCACGTAAACATGGATACACACAGCAACCATATGGGTGGAAAAAGGGTATAATCAGGAACTGTATCGTAAATTATCTTGAGCGGAGATTCACCACCAAGAACCAAACTAGGCAAGCAGTTTATAATATAGACTGCAAAGCATTCACCCAATAGTACTTGGGAACAGACAAGTGATATAACATGGCTGACCTTGTCTCTGTGATATGACGGTGCTTACGCTCAACTCGACCATTCTGAGCAGGTGTGTAAGGGTTTGACATCTTATGATGAATGCTACAAGGGATAAAATGATCACGGAGATGATAATTAGTAAACATTGTTCCTCCATCAGATTGGAAAAATTAAAGTTAGTGGAAAATTGAGTCTCTACAAACTTCTGGAACAGCAGAAAGACATTAACTAAATTGAACTTGCGAAGAAAGGGATATAACCACGTAAAATGGGAAACGTTATCTACGAAGATAACATAATAAGAATAATCAGTCACTTCTGAAACTGGTGCAGGCCCCCATAAGTAACATTGAACTTTGTTAAAAAAAGAAGCTGAACAATGATAAATAGTGGAAAAGGGCAAACAATAACTTTTAGCCATCATACAGCAGGAGAAACTGCCTGGGGCAGGTAAAATAGAGGTAATGTAAATGTGACCTTTCTTATTCAACAATTGGAGAGTATCATAACACATACGACCGAGCCAAGAATTCCATTTCTCAAATGAAGCACATATTTTTTCAGAACAAAGTTTAGTAAAGAAACTAGAGTCACCACTCTCAAGATCATAAATGCCAGCTTGACAACCAATACCAACGACTTTCCCGGTGTGCTTATGCAGAATGATAAACAAATCAGCATAAATAAAATAGTAACATGTAAATCTCAAGTGAGTTTACTTATGGAAACTAAACTCTTTGTAATTTGAGGAACCACGAGCACATCATGTAACGAGATATCCAAAATATCATATTGACCAATATGAAAAATTGATAATGAAGCACCATTGCCCACATAAACTATATTAGTACCACAGTAGGAAAATACCTTGTCGGGATGAGAAGTCTGAGAAGTCATATGAGTTGTTAAGCCAGAATGGATGATCCATTGACTAGAACGGTGACATGCAGAGCTTTGATTGGAATGATGCATTGAATTGATTTTACCAAATTCTCTTAATTATACTAGTATGTTCTAACATAACATATCTAACCAATTATGCAATAAAGTAAAGCATTAAAGACACAACACTTGGTTACGCAGTTCGGTGAAATCCACATACATCTGCGGGGCCTAGCCCAGTTCAGAATGAATCCACTGATTAGAAAGATACAGTACAAAGTACACCATACAAAATACTTATCTTCACTAATCAAACGTGTGAATTCTGCTAGCTCCCCTAGCTACCGATCCGCCTTGATCAGACTCCCTCTGACCTCGAAACTCATCGATAATGGATCTCCTCTTTCTGAGGAATTAAGGAATACGATTTTGAACTTAGAATGGCAGGTCACGTATGTTGGAACATAGAATTCTGGCTCTTTGCAGTTCTCTTGAAAGAATGAAAATCTGTGTGCAAATTTTCTCTGTTTAATTCATGTATTGAATGTAGCCGTGGTGTCCCATTTTAAAGCCATTAAAAGATTGGAACTCTCCATGATTATCTCCATAATATTCCTATTCCTTATCTACTTCTTGAAGCATATCCAAATCCCTTTTCCTCATCCATATCCAATAAAGGGATTTTCCTTATCACAATATCTCTCATATATTCGATAATATCAACACCATATTTGTAGGATTTTCCATAAACCAAATATGCTTCTTCCAACGCCTATCATATTGTAGAATATTCAAATTTCCATAAATCACAAATACCATAATATTCTGTCCTTGTTCTCGTAGATTTGCTTGGCGCATTTATGCTAATCTGCATGTTCCAACATGGAAATATTTTTGTTTCCAAATATGTTCACAAACTTACCAACTAAAATATTCAATGAATACCACTTGACTTTACAATCTCCCCCTTTGGCATTTTGTGGATCCAACCTTTTTGGTCGTTAATATCACGACGAAAAACTTGTAATCAATCAAACACATAGATCTTCCTCAACTCCACCTATGTTGGAACATATGAAAAATACTGAATCTGATATAAAAGAATACCAACCAAATAACTAGAATTCTAGAATACCATCAAAATAATAATCAGATTACAGACAGCCAAAATATTCTTCCCCTGGGGCTATGAAGATGCCAAAGGCAAATAAACCAAAATTTTTTGATGTAAACATAAAGCAGGCTTCCCCTGAATGTGACACTAGATCTATGTTGGAATATAGATACATCAGAAAATCATCCCCGTTCAGGAGCAGCAGTCTAGGCCTCTATCTACGCTTTCTCCACCTCGAGTTTAGCCTTCTCTACTTCTAGTGCTGCCATTTGAATTGCTATCGCCTCAAACCTTGCATTCAGTACTGCCAATTTGGCCGTCTTTTCAGCAGCTGCAGAAGTAGAGCCTTCAGGATTCCAAGGAAGATTATGAATGTGCCTCATGCCAAAGGTCTTCTTGTTAGGCCGTAGGAACTCCATATCTATAATCACATCTTTCTCCTTCCCTTTCACCTGGACACTCTTAACCAATGTAGAAATTAAGCAGGAATACACAATAACATGTTTTACCTTTGGGGTTGTAGCTTGCCTCACTAGATTCTGCTGTATGAACAACCCAAGGTTTACTGATTTCTATGTTCCAACACAGTACAACAGTTTAGCCATTTCTCTAGTCAGGGCAGTAATGTTTGAGGATGGCATCCAGTAGTATAACGCTACCTGGTACAGACCAAAGAATCTTGATGATAGAGAGTAAGCTTGTGAATAACCAGTTTCAGGCCATGTAGTCTTGTATCCTCCTAAGATTGCCTCCAGAATCTGATCATCTGACACTCCTAGATCCACTGGAAACACTCCCTCAAATTCTGGAGTATGCAGCCCCAAAATCCTGTTTATCCTGGCAGCAGAGAAGTTAATAAACTTTCCCCATACATAAACCTTATCAAACCAAGAGGAATCAGCCTCAAAATTTCTAGCCATCAAATTGGCGTACACTTCAATGACCACCTGTCTATTGTACTGAAGCTGTACAATGGTAGCTTTTTTCATTCCTATCAATTCCAAAAAATGAGAAAACCCACTAGCCCTGTATGCTTCTAGGTCTACGAGTCTCTTAGAGATCACATTCCTCTCTGCAAACACTTCTCCCATTTCTTCACAGTTTATATCAAAATAAGAGAATGACAGTGCTTCATTTACAGGCAGAGGTGGCACCACTTTCTTCTTGGGAGTTGTCTGAGTTTTCTTGGCCTTTTTGATTGGTGGGGAATCCTCAGTAGCAGCCACCTTTCTCTTACCACTGGCAGTTTCTAAGAACTTATCTAACACCTCATCACTGGAGTAGTTCAACTCAGGTTGCTCCTGTGTTGGAACATACTCAGTATCTCCAGCCCCTTATTCTTCAGTAGTTTGTGTTCCAACATACTGGTCTTTATCTGGTTCACCTTGTCTCGAAATTGGTCCTCCAATATGGTCTCCATCAACATTAACATCAGCATCACCAGTTACCTCAAACTAGTCTTCACCTCCCATATCTTCATCATCAATCTCCATCTCCTTAATATTTTCAGACTCTGCATTCTATGTTGGAACATAACCAACATTGTCTTCTTCTTCACTATCAGATGCTTCTATTATTACCGCTTTTCTCAGTTCCTCCAGTCTGTGAGTAGCCTTAGAATCAAAAAATCCTACAGGAAACTTGTCCGTAGACTTAACCACTTCCAGTCCTGCTGCCTCATCATCACTTATCTCCTTAATTCTAACACAACTCAGGCAAGGAATAGATGAATAAACATGAAACCTAGCCTTCCTGTTGTAAACATCATATCTCCCCCTCAAAAATTTAACTTTATTATTTTCAATATCCCATAGGTTACCAACATCACCAGATACTAATTCCTCGACATTCACATTCAAGAACTCTCCCTCTATACTCTTAAGTTTACGCAAATCCACTGTAGTTCTATTTGCTTCAAGCCATTCACAAATCTCATCTACAATATTAAATTCCATTCCAAGAATTTTAAGAGTTGGAGGATCAGGACCCGTTACCTTCTGATAGGTACCCTTCCCTTTGTCTCTAGAATGTTTATCATGTCAATCACCACCAACCTCTTCATACTCTTCCTTTTGCTCGACATTATCATCCTCCAGAGACTGAAGAGTTTCTTGAGTTTCTTCTTCGACCGTGGGAGAATTAGGCCTCAAAGACATCTTTCGGCAAAGATTTGTTGCGTAGAAAAAAATCGTGGAGGAGTTTGGCAACAAGAATCCGAAAGAAACCAAGATGAGTGGGGGAGTGGCCGAAAAGAGAGGGATTTAGAGGGATTTAGACAACTTTGAAACCAACACAAACTCTTCACTTCACTTCCTTGTTTACCGCAAAGAACTTTTTCTCTTTCCAAGATGAGCAATGATGATTCTTTTCTCTCTTGTGAACTCAAGATATCAGCTCAAGGCATACCAACTTCCAACATACCACAATTATACAACTTCTATTTTTGTAGAAAATTTTCTTCTTTCTATATTTTTATTTTTATGAATTTCTGAAAAAAAAAATTTACATTTAACTAAAGGAAATAATTACCTCAAATTTGACAAACATCTAAGTGTTGTCTGAGACTTTCAAAAGTGGCAATGTCTAATGGCTTTGTAAAGATATCAGCAAATTGCTCGTGTGTTGGAACATAGACTACCACAACTTCCTTCCTTTCAACAAGATCTCTAATAAAATGATGCCTTATGTCAATATGCTTAGTTCGAGAGTGTTGGACTGGATTTTTTGAAATATCAATAGCACTTGTGTTGTCACATAAAATCTTCAAAGGGCCTTGATGAATTCCATAGTCATTCATCATTTGCTTCATCCATAACAATTGTGCACAACAATTTCCAGCAGCAAGATATTCAGCTTCCGCAGTAGACAAAGAGATCAAAATTTGTTTCTTACTATACCATGAAACTAGATTCGTTCCAATAAAGAAACATCCACCGGTAGTGCTCTTTCGATCTTCAGTATTACCAGACCAATCAGAATCACTTTACCCAATTAAATCAGAATCTTGATTCTTAGAATACCAGACATCATAGTCAGAAGTCCCGCTTACAAATCGAATAACTCTTTTGACCGCAGTAAGATGAGACTCCTTTGGATCAGTCTGAAACCTTGCACATATCCCTACGCTGAGACATAAATCTGGTCTACTTGTTGTTAAATACAGTAGACTCCCAATCATTCCCCTGTATAACTTTTGATCAACTGCGACTCCTTTCCCATCCTTGACTAGTTTCTCAGAAACCCCCATAGGTGTTCGAACTGCTCGAGCATTGCTTAACCCAAATCTCTTTACTAGATTCAGTTTATACTTACTTAGATTTATGAACATGCCATGTTTTCCTTGCTTAAATTGCAGTCCTAGAAAGTATGTGAGCTCTCCAACCATGCTCATTTCAAATTCAGCTTGCATAACCATGACAAAATCATGTATGGTGAAGTAGAGACGAATACTGTATCGTCAACATAAATTTGATCAATCAGAATTTTGGATGCCTTTTCAAGCACAAATAAAGTGCGATCTACTCCCCCTCGACGATAACCTTTCTTAAGAAGAAAGTTAGCAAGTCGTGCATACCATACCCTGGGTGCTTGCTTTAAGTCATATAAAGCTTTCTTGAAGGGATACACATGATTAGGGTAATGAGGATCCTCAAATCCTTTAGGTTGTTCCACATAAACTTCTTCATTTACCAAACCATTTAGAAATGCACTCTTGACATCCATTTGATACCGAGTTAAGTTCATAGAGCAGGAAATAGCAAGTAAAATTCGAATTGACTCTAACCTGGCAACTGGTGCGAATGTCTCATCAAAGTCAACACCTTCAACTTGTGTATATCCTGAGCTACCAGTCTGGCTTTGTTTAGAGTATATGTCTGTCAGCATCCGATTTATTCTTGAAACACCTTTAGGGTGAGGAGTGATATACCATATATCATTTCTTGCAAACTGACCTAGTTATTCTTGCATTGCAGCAATCCAGTATTCATCCAGTAATTCCTCCTTGTAATTCTTCGGTTCAATGAGAGAGATGAAGCATTGTAATCCTACCAACTTCCTATAATCCACCTGAGGAACTGATCGAGTACTCCGTGCCATTGATTCAGGTTGATCTTGTGTTGGAACATAGGATACGGAAGTGGGAGATGATTTTCCAACATGCTTAGTTTCAACTGGTTCAGCATCAGTCTGATCAGATGTTCCAACATGCGATGGATCTGCCTTGTCAGGTTACCAAGGCTATGTTGGAACATGAGTGTTATCAGGTTCATCTTCTACGACATCTGACTTTTGTCCTTCTTCAGAATCATCCACAATAACATTTATAAACTCCATGAGTGTGTTTGTCCAATGGTTATAAACACGATAAGCCTGGCTATTCACAGAATAACCAAGAAATATTCCAGTATCACTACGATAATCGAATTTTGCCAATTTCTCTCTGTCTCTGAGGATGTAGCACTTGCTTCCAAACACATGAAAGGATAAGACATTTTATTTCCTTCCCTTCCAAATCTCGTAGGATGTTTTGCTGGTGAACTACCGCAAATATACTCGATTAATTATATAGCAAGATGTGTTAATAGCTTCTGCCCACCATTTTTTGTGAATTTCTTTCTCGGCCAACATAACTCGAGCCATCTCCTGCAAGGTTCTATTTTTCCATTCAACAACACCATTCTACTGAGGAGTGATTGGTGTAGAAAACTCGTGTTGAATCTCAAGCTCATCATAGAAGTCACTGAATTGAGAATTTTCATATTCTCTACCATGATCACTACGAATTTGAACAATCTTCCCAACTGGACTTCCTTTTTCAATCTATAACTTTATCACTAGACTTTTAAATACTTCCATCGCATCTGATTTTTCTTTTAGAAAAGCTACCCATGTAAATCTGAAAAAATCATCAGCACATACAAAGATATACTTCTTTCCACCTATACTAGGTGTATTGACCGGACCCATCAAATTCATATGCAATAATTCCAGATTTCTTAAGGTGGTTTTATATTGAATTGAAGAGTGAGGAGATTGAATTTGTTTACCTTGTTAACATCGCCCGCACACATTTCCGCCCTTGCTTGTTAAGGTAGGCATACCTCGTACAGCCTTTGCATTTGAAATTTTCACCAAAGTTTTATAATTGATGTGACTGAGCTTCCTGTGCCACAGAAATCCTTCATCGTGTTTTAAGATCATACACCATACTTCCTGTTCCAGCAAATAGCAATTATCAGATGATCGTATGCTTGAAAGAACCTTGGCCTCTCTGTGTTTCACTATGCATTTGTCTTTCTAAAATTCCACAGTCATATTGTCATCACACAATTGGCTTATGCTCAGCAGATTGGCCTTCAAGTCTTCAACAAACAGCACACTAGTGAATACTGGAAATCCTTCAATCTATAGTTCACATTTTCCAACCACTCTACTCTTCTTTCCATCACCAAACATAACATAACCTCCATCGTATGGTGTGATATTTGTGAGGAATTCTTGAGTGTCAATCATGTGTTGAGAGCAACCGCTATCAAAGTACCATGAATATCTGGAATATGATATAAGCAAAGTATGTGCAACAAAGCATGTACCAGAGCGTTTGACAAAACATACCTTTCTAACCATTTTTTGTTTTCTAGACTTAGCTTATATTGGAACATACTAAGAGTTGACGTCCTGCCATTAGGTCTCTGATCCGTTTCTGGCATTGTTCCTCTGAGTGACCTTGATATGAACAGTAGTTGCAGACGAGAGGTTTCCTTTGATGAGGTCTGCCAAACTTTCTCTTTACTCTCGAATATTTGTCTTGAGAGTTACTGGACTCTTGAGTATCTCTTGTGTCTCAGGCTTGAGTGTGACTGTGTTATTGAGTGAGTTGTGATACCCAATTCTGTGTCGATCTCCAAAGTTCTTTCCCATGTCCAGAATATCGTCAAGTTTTACTTTTCCAGAGTACAACTTAGAAATTAAAGCTTCAGAAGTCTCAGCTCTCTTGGTTGCTAACATTAGTTTTTCATTCAAATCTTCGTTCTCCTTTTTAAGTTCAGCAACTTCCACACACAATTATTTTTCTATTTCTGTCAACTGCATTTTTCTTCCTTCAGTTCCTTGTTTGTGCCAACTACTTGGAGCCACATAGCATGCATCTTTTCATAGGTGCTGTAGATCTCTTCATCACTTACATCGACTCCATCATCTTCATCACTGGATACTTCATACGAGTCTATATTGGCACATAAGGCTTCGTTTTCGTCTGATGTGTTACAACATCCATCATCTGATGCATCATGAATTTTTGCTTCAAATTCCACATAGTTACTTGTGATTTCCTCTTCGTCTTTGTCGTCTTCTTCATCTTCACTCCATGAGGTGACATATAATTTTCCTTTCTTTTTCCGGGTATTTGCACATTCAGCCTGAATATGACCATATCCTTCACATTCTCTGTATTGAATTCGTCCAGGCTGTTTTGGTTCACCACTTTGATTTCTAGAGAACTGCTGATTTCCTTGTTCAAATATCGTCCCACGATTGCCTCCAAATTCTTGTGGCCTCGATTTATTTCCACCCTACATTTCCTGAGATTTCTTGTTTACTACTTTCTTCAGCATACTTTGAGAAGTTTTTCGTGATAAGTGCAAGTTTTGCAAGCTCATCATCAATCTCATCATCACTGTCGGATTCATGATTATCCTTTGATGAGGATGTTTTGAATGCCAACTCCTTTTGAACCCTTTTTATAGCCGGTTGGAATGTTATTTCACACGTCTGTAATGATCCTTTTAATTCATCTAGACTCATGGTAGCTACATCTCTTGCTTCTTCTATTGCTGCGACCTTCATTGCAAACCTTTTGGGAAGTGATCTCAAAGCCTTTTTCACCAATTTATCCTCTTTGTAGACTTTTCCAAGTTGATACGCCATATTGGAGATATCCCTGAGTTTTTTGTTGAATATAGAAATAGTGTCATCTTCCTTCATCTTGAGTTCCTCAAACTTAGTAGTCAATATCTGTAGTTTAGATTCTCGAACTCGACTAGTTCCTTCATGAACAGTTTGCAGAATAATTCATTCTTTCTTGGCTTGATGACATGTAGAAATAAGTTTGAACTGATTTTCATCAACCACAGTGAAGATAGCATTTAGTGCCTTTGAATTTTCCAAAGACGCTTTGAGGTCATCAGGAGTCCAATTAGATTTGTATTTGAGTTTCTGCTCCCTTTGACGTGACTCTCCTTCTTTCGCCTTGGAGCTTGTATCAGCATCTTCAGCAGGGTGATTTCACTCATTTTCAACATAGTATCACACAAGTTCATCTAGTGAGTTGATGAAAACTCTTATGCGTGCCTTCTAATAATTGTAGTTATTGCCTTCCAGCAGAGGTGGCCGAGACACCGAAGCTTCTTCTTTGGTTGCCATGGTAAAACCGGATCACACTTTCCTTGCCACAACCAAGGGAAAAATAAATGACCAAGCTCTGATACCAAATGAAATTCAGTTTTACCGAATTCTCTTAATTATTACTAGTATACTCCAACATAACCTATCTAACCAAGTATGCAATAAAGTAAAGCATTAAAGACACAACACTTGCTTACGCAGTTCGGTGAAATCCACATACATCTGCGGGGCCTAGCCCAGTTCAGAATGAATCCACTTATTAGAAAAATACAGTACAAAGTACACCATACAAAATACTAATATTTACTAATCAAACGTGTGAATTCTACTAGCTCCTATAGCTACCGATCTGCCTTGATCATACTTCCTCTGACCTCGAAACTCATCGACACTAGATCTCCTCCTCCCAAGGAATTAAGGTATATGATTATGAACTTTGAACGGCAGGTCACATATGTTGAAACATAGAATTGTGGCTCTTTGCAGTTCTCATGAAAGAATGAAAATCCATGTGCAGATTTTCTTTGTTTAATTCATATATTGAGTGTAGCCGTGGTGTCCCCTTTTAAAGCCATGAGCAGATTGGAACTCTCCATGATTATCTCCATAATATTCCTATCTCTTATCTGCTTCTTGAAACATATCGAAATCCCCTAAATAAAGGGATTTTCCTTATCACAATATCTCTCATACGTTCGATAATATCAACACCATATTTGTAGGAATTTTCCATAAACCAACTATGCTTCTTCCAACGCCTATCATATAGCAGAATATTCATATTTCCATAAATCATAAATATCGTAATATTCTGTCCTTGTTCTCGTAGATTTTCTTGTTCTCGTAGATTTTCTTGGCATATTTTCTTGGCAATACCACTTATCTTTAAATGCATAGTTCCAGGAAGTCGAGCCAAAAATAAAATGTCATAGTGGGTTTATAAGCAAGTGCAGCGCACGACCCAAGAGAAATAAGCTGGAACAATATTGCTCGCGCGATGTACGAGAAAAGAAAATGGTGGGTGCATGGAAATCTCCCGCTGGGTGAACCTTCTTGCTGGGGATGCACACCTGAAATCACACCCTAGGATGGCTGTTGTTGACTGGATACGCCCGTGAATGCACTCGCTGGGTCGGCTGGTATGAACTAGATCTGCGCGTGAACACACGCATTGGGCACAAATTGTAGTAGGGAAACAAGTATAAAAAATAGAGAAAAAAAGCTAAGAAAATCTGTTATTGAATCGAGCAGTGAATGTCTGAGCACGAGATGCACGCCAGAGAAGAAGGGTGATGCAACAGGGACCGGTAAAAGCAAGCGCAGATCTAGAATGCTCTCAAGCATCACCGGATCGAGCATGAACGTACCAGAGACGTGGCAGTCTGAATGGAGACAAAGTAGAAATAGAACTCTCGAGAAGAAAAAGAGTTGGCCGGCCGAGTAGAAATATGAATGAATTAGCACCTGAGACATAGTCGAGGTTGGAGATGGTATTGTAGAGACACCGGGAGAGAGGAGAAACTGCTGAAAAATGGTGGTGGGTACTACTGGAAATTTAATCAAGAAGAGGGAATGGTCGGGAGTTTTGATCGGAGGGAGGGAAAGATAGAAAAAGATTAAAAGGAATCGAGCAGGATTCTAACAGTGCTATGATACCTTGATAGAGAGAAACTATACCTCTGTGACCTTTCATTATAGGTATAAATAAGGGTACTTGGGGAGTAGAATATAAAGAATAGAATCCTAGGAATACGTACAGAGTATTCTATAGTCCTAGGAATACACACAAACTATACAATGAACACAAATAATAATCTACACTCTAACACAGCAATGGATGATGGTTTTAAAAATCTCGCTACGAACCGCCTTAAACAGACACTTCCAAACTCAGAAATGTGTCTTCGGACCCCTAATATGAAATTAAAGGCAATATTTCTTCAATTTGAGGTAGTTTTTGAATAACCGCCTTTAATTAGGTCAACTTAAAGGCAGTTCAAGGTAGAATTGTCTTTGATTGACCCTAATTAAAGGCGGTTATGACAAAATGCCTTTAAAAATGACCATTTCCAAGTTCTAAAAGGAGGTCCAAATGTGTGTTCAAACTTGGAAATCACGTGGTTTCCACATTACAAATATAAGACTATGTTTCCAAGTTTGTAAAAATGTTCGTGTCCAATTTCCAAGTTTGGAATCATTTTGATCGTGTCTTAATAAATATGAATACCATTTTTGATTTTGGAAATGACCCCTCATATTTAAAAAAAGCACCCAATTCATTTAATGCCCAACTTTTTCTTCCCCATTCTTGAAGAAAAAGTTTTTTACTTTTGATTTCATCATTTTCCATTGGAGAAGGTTAGTTTTATCCAAATTATGTACCTAACAATCTTGAAATATTAGAATGTGTATTTAATGCTTTTATCTATATTTAAAATTAGGGTTTGAGATTAGCTTTGGTTATGATTATTGTTGAATGGATCCTAATGTGTTGAATTGTAATTGACTTTTAGGATAATGGATCAAGATGAACTCATTGGTAATCATCTTAGAAAATTAACCGAGTACATGTCATTGGATGAACCATTTATTTTGTTTGCGTTTGAACATGCTTCTAAATATGGTTCTTTGAGGGCACGATGCCCGTGTGAGGATTGTAGAAATGATGTGTATGTAGGGAGGAAGAAGTTGCGGGAACATCTCATAAAGAGGGGGTTCCAAACAAGCTACACTCATTGGGTATGGCAAGGGGAAGTTGTGAAAGTCTCTTATACAAATGAATTTGAGAACGTGATGGTGGGTGATGAATAAGCTTTGATTGACGACAAAGGGATGCCGGGTTCAAAACACTCAGTTTTGAGTGCAACTATGCGGATAATGAACTTGAAGGTAAAATTTGGATGGACAGATAATTCAATGACAGAGGCTCTCATGTTAGTTAGAGATTTCTTTCCCAACGGTAATTTAATGCCCGATAGGTTGTATGCTGTGAAAAAATACTATGCCCAATGAGATTGGAATTGCAAAAAATCCATGCATGCCCAAATGATTGTATGTTGTATAAGGGGGAAGCAGATAAAGATCGAGAAACTTGTCAGGTTTGCGGCTAGTCTTGGTACAAGTTGTAGAGAGGACAAAGGGACGCCTGGTTTGAAACACTGGGTTTTGAGTGTGACTCTGTAGATGATGAACTTGAAGGTAAAATTTGGATGGACTGATAATTCAATGACAGAGGCTCTCGTGTTATTTAGGGATTTCTTTCCCGAAGGTTATTTAATGTCCGATAGGTTGTATGCTATGAAAAAATACTATGCCCAATGGGATTGGAATTGCAAAAAATACATGCATGCCCAAATGATTGTATGTTGTATAAGGGGGAAGTAGATAAAGATCGAGAAACTTGTCAGGTTTGCGGTTAGTCTCGGTACAAGTTGTAGAGAGGTGTGATTGCAGTGGGTGCAGAAGTTCCATTGAAATCAAAGAAAAAGACTCCGGCAAAATTTTTATGGTACCTCCTGATCATTCCCCATTTGAAGAAGCTATATGTGTGTAGGTTGTATTGGCACGCAGATAGGGTCCGACCGGCGGAGGATGTGACAAGATATACTTCGAGGATGAGTAATGAAAGAAAGTTGATGCTCTATGTCCTGAGATTGGCAAAGAGTCTCGGCATTTGAGGTTAGGATTGTGTACAGACGATATGAATCCTTTTGGTAATATGAGTAGCACGCATAGCTCTTGGCCTATTATATTGGTCATTGACAAGCTTCCGTCCTGGTTGACCATGAAACATAAGTATGTGTTGCTGTCTTTGATGATATTAGGTCCGAAGCAACCGGGCAGTGATATTGATGTGTATCTTGCTCCTCTAGTGGAGGATTTATTGACTTTGTCTAAAGATGGTGTTTGAGCGTATGATGGTTTGGTTGAAAATTTCTTCACTCTTAAAGCGTTGTTATTTTTGCACAATTAATGATTTTCCTCCATATGGGAATTTGTCTAGGTATTCTGTGAAATGGCTCTTAGCTTGTCCTGTCTATGAGAAAGACACTAATTTTTGTCAATTAAAACACGGTTGTAAAACTTTTTATCCTGGCCACATGCGGTTTCTTCCTGAAGGTCATCCATGGCGTATGACCAAAAAATGGTTCAATGGGAAAGTGGAGACAAGCTGACAGGCGGGCGGTCGTCGCGCCCGCCGTGCAAAAGATAATTTATAAGCCCTTTCTGCTTACTTTCTACAACTAGGTAAATAGCGGCAAATCGGGGTCGTCCAATGAGAAGAGGGATCTTCCTAAGCAATCAAGCACAAATGGTTGATACTAGGCTAGGAGTAACATTTACACACACTTAAAAGCAAGTAAATGGGGGGGGGGGGGTTGGTTGGTTGGTTGTTCCTAAGTTACGAAAATAAAAAGACAAGATAACTAGCAAGGTCAAGTGACTATGCTAATCATCAAAAAACTAAGAAAAGGGGTTTTAAACTACAAAGATAAAAAGCCTTGGGGGCAACGGATATCCACTTCCAAATCATACGTAGGTCATTGAATCATTCACTCATTCCATCATATAGCATACATGACTCAACATTCACATACCCATCTAGCAAGGATCACAACACATACATCACAAGAAGTTCTAAGTTCATGCTCATAGATTTTCATGCAAAGGAGTCCCGGAGTTCGTCACGCTCCTAACACCAAAACAATTCAACCATACAAACACTCCCTATGCTCAAACAACTCATGGCACACATGAAGTGAAACATACCATCAAGAATACATAAACGCCAAATAACAAATGCTTCAAGAATGAGTACAAGCCATCTATTCAATATTTCAACTACTTGTCGTGGAGACTAAACTCCTATCCTTCTTAGTTCATAGTTTGCAAGAGTGAGTTCCACATCTCTCGTCAAACCTCACCAATGACTCCCGAGTCGCGACCACGACTCAAGGTATCATTGGTGGCATTTAATCACGAAGAACCAACAAGCTTGGCAATGCTTATGACCACTACACCGTGACTAAGCATTAAACCAATTCATGCAATTACACGAGATTGGATGAACGTGCAAGCACATTCATCCACGAGCATATAACTCTCTCGTTTGCTACACAAAACAAATATGATGAAGAGTTCAACATCAATCACATTCGTCTAGCACGTTGTCAACACACTAACACAATCAAAAGCTCTAATTCACACTCATACATTCCTAACAAGAACAGGGGGGAAATTAACCCAAATCCCCCAAACCCTAGCTAGCAATTCATACAAGCATTCATATCCTCAAGCTCCCAACAACATCAATGGAATCAACAATTAACATTCAAAGCACAATAAGAGCACAATAGCAAAAACACCAAATAGATAGATAGAAATGGTTCTCAATACATAGAAGTGGAAGCTTCAATCCTTGCTCCCAAGAACAAAAACTACTCTAGAATAACAAGAGACATAATTAAACTACAAAAACTAAGAAAAGAAAGAGAAGAAAACCAAGGGTTTTCAAGCCCTAAAATGCAAGAAGAAAACAGAAAAAAAACTCTGGAATGAAGGGGAGGAAGAGGTATTTATAGTGGAAGAAAAAGGGGAGAAAAACGCTGAAACAGAGCTGACTGGACGCTGCCGTCGCGACTCGCGACGAGCTCGCGACCAGATCAGTAACTCAGCCTTGCTGTTTTGTTTTGCTTCCTCCGGGTGAACCGTTGATCCATTTCGGGAGTTCTTGTAGTCGATTTTATAGTGCTCGAGAAGAGGAATCCAATGGTGCCACTCTTGAAGGCTGATTCTTCTCGGAAAATTCTGAGAACCCTGGATCATCATTCATCTGTTGCTTTGCTCTCCTTTCTTCATCTCTTCACTTCTTCAAATCTTCACAAAGCTCAAATGTAAAGGTCTTCAAATCTTCAAATCTTCAAATCTTCAAAGATAAATCTTCAAAGTCTTCAAAGTCTTCAAAGTCTTCAAAGTCTTCAAACAAATCACCTTGTCACACAAAATCATCTAAAAAGTGATAAAAACGTCAAAGCCGCCTTTATCCCTCCTTAGATGATTTCAAGGCAAAATGCCACATGTAGAGCACAAAATTGCACAAAACCTAATCCTAAAAAGCCTAAAATAACCATCTAAAATGGACACATCACAAGCAGAGCACCAATGCCATGGATAGGTACACAATTTTATGAAGTTTTAAGAATTTTCCCAATGACTTCGGTAAGAGGAAAAGAAAAGATACCATTGAAGGAAGTTGGAAGAAATGCTCAATTTTTTAACCTACCTTAGTGGGAGCATTTGGATGTTAGACATTGTCTGGGCATTATGCACATTGAGAATAATGTTTGTGATTCTTTGGTTGGGACGTTGTTAAATACCCTTGGGAAGACAAAGGATAGGCTGAAGGCTAGGTTAGATTTGGTTGAGTTGGGTATTCGGAAGAATCTAGGGTCAGTGGGTACTAGTGCTGATTGTTATTTGCCCCCATGTTGAAGTCACACGATTGGCACAACCTAATGTAGAAATTGAATGACATTGCCATTCGATCTACATTGCCTTCCCATGTAAGATTGTGCATTATAAATATTTTTTTTGTTGTTTTTCAAATCCGTTTGTCGCAAAAGTATTAGTGTATCAAAGTTGGATAGGTTTCAAGTAATAATTGCTGAAGTTTTGTGCCGTATGGAAATGTAATTTCCTCCTCATATTTTGACATTATGATCCACTTAATCGTTCATGTGGTGTGGGAGGTAAAGCTATGTGATCCAGTTTTTTGAAGTTGGATGTACCCGTTTGAGAGGTACATGAAAATCTTCAATCACTTTGTGAAAAATCAGTATAGGACAGATGCTAGTATTTTGTAGTGATACATGACAGAAGAGGTCATTGAGTTTTGCACTTATATATATGAAGAAAGTTGAATCTGTTGGGGTTCTAATCAGTCGACATGAAAAGAGGTTGGAAGGTGTAGGTATTAGACAGGGGAAAATATTTAGCCTGAGTGCGGAAGAATTGTGTGCTGCCCATCTTTATGTTTTGCACAAACATGGGGATGTAGTTCCATACATCGAGATTCATATGGATGCACCCTAATTTCAATGAGGCTCAGGTCCTCTAATTGCACACTAGTACATTTGCATCATGGTTGCGGGATCATGTACATGTTGGCAAACATCCAAAGAAAGTTAAATTGTTGGGTTACAGACCACCGAGGACCGTTCTTTCCTATGGTGGCTATGACATCAATGGTTTTACGTTTGCCAAAAAAAAATCAATGGATGATAAGAGTGTCACTCAAAATAGTGGAGTGTTTCTTATCTCTGAAGCATTGCATGTTAAAAGTGGGGGTGATGACAATCCTATGTACTCCCTAAAGTGCTACTTTGGCACAATTTCATAAATTTGGGAGCTTGACTATGTTAGTATGTGTGTCCCTGTGTTTAAATGTCATGATGTGTCTCCAACAACCGACCAGTTCATTGGCTTAAGTTCTTTTCGAACTAACCTGTAATAAAACTAACCTTGGGGGTTCTAGGGGTCAGCACTCTGATGTCTAAGTTAGTCCAAGCGTTAAATATGATTAAGATAGAATGAATGATAAGTAAATGCATACCTTGTATTTATACTCCATGTTCTAAA
Source organism: Rubia yunnanensis (assembly GCA_037428765.1). NCBI lineage: Eukaryota > Viridiplantae > Streptophyta > Magnoliopsida > Gentianales > Rubiaceae > Rubia > Rubia yunnanensis. The sequence continues at coordinate 79,600,397 of CM075065.1, forward strand.
TAGCGTTCTCCTTAATTATCGCCCTTAATTACCCACGAATGCAGTAATTATGTTACGGTATTAAATATTCTCCTAACTGGACCGCCACATCTTCAGCCCAATGGTCTTCTTGGGCTTAACCTCTATCAAGATCCCTCAGAAAAAATAGGTTCTCGACCTCTATCAAGATCCTTCTTGGCCTTCACTTTTCTCTTTGCATGAACTTTCTTACTAGCATTCTTTCTCTACTTATCTTTTGGGTGATCTAACTTTCATCACCTTTCCCGGAAAATTAGTAAGTACCTTCATCTCTATTTTTATTCTAATCTTTTCGTTTCCTCACCTTACAATCACGCCCCACTCTGATGAAGGTTCCGCTGCCGATAAATTTCCTGGTGAGATTAGGGTAGGAGAGGGAGGGTTAGTATGCCAGAAAGAGCTATTAATGACTCAAAATGCACTCATTCCAAAGAACCCCAATATGATTAAGATACTGGAGAAAGTATGCCTGATCAGATTGCTAACAGTCATGAGGAAGAGAGGGTTTTCCTAGTGACTGATATGCCTCCTCGAGAGCCCATTGAGAATTGGCCACCAGGCATTTGCAAGCCCTACATAAAAATATCCCCTACTAGTGGAAAATTTGGCTTCTACTCTCCTTCGAATCCAGAGCTTGAATTTGAAGGGGGGTCAAATACATCCCTAGCCTGCAAGGAAACGTCCCTCGAGGGCATAGAGGAGAAGGAAGATGCATTTCTTTAGAGATAACACGTCCCTCAAGGAGGAGGAAGTACCCTCAAGAGCACCTCGGGTATCTTCTCTGGCTAAACCCTCTCAAAAGAAAGAAAAGGGGACTTCTCGAAGGATAAGGCTAATGGACATGGGGAAGGAGCCCCCGGCCCTAGTAGTGGGGAAAGCTATATTAGTGATTTTGGACTCGATCCCTCTTGGCCAACGAATAGCCCAGATTCCAATTTTCAACCCTTTCGAGAGGAAAATACCCCCCATAAACTCCCCGTGGGAAGATCAGCCATTTCACTCAGACATCTTCGCTGCGAGCTCACATTTTCCTTTCCGCCCCTTTTTTCCAAACTCCTTAAACAATTTTAGGTGAGCCCTGCACAAGTTCATCTCAATGTCTTGGTAATCATCATGATATTTATAACTCGATGTGACGAGTTCAGTATCAAGCCAAGGTATGAGCTTCTTTACTCGCTGTACTTCATGTCTTATAGTGGGCGGTCCACCGATATGATTGTCACTTTTAAGAGCAGGGAGGCACATCACAAGGTTTTTGTTGTTCCTGGTAATTTGGGTGACTGGAGAAGTTGGAAGAAAGGGATCTCGTTTGACAGCAGGAGGTATCACGTTCCCCCATGGAATTGGAATGTGCGAGTCGAGTCTCCCATACTTAGGGAGTGTATTTGTCCAAATGCCCTCGAGAGGGATAGACAAAAGTTGCTTTCCAACTCCCTTGACTACATCCGCTTCAACAATCCTAATTCCCGGATTCATGGCTTTGCATTCCCTCCCAAAATCTATGAGGAGTATGTGTATAAAATACTCCAGAAGAATATCCGGAAGAGGAGAAGAGAACTTGAGAGCCCCAAAGAAGCCCCCCCCCCCCCCTTGAGACCCTCGTTAGTGATTTTAGGCACTCGAAAGCCTTTGAAGGTGCCTTAATGGAATTCTATTTCTCCTATATATTGTATCGTTGAGTTTATTTTACTAATGCTCTCTCCTTTAGTTTTTTTTAGTGGGTCTCGATAGTGGCTTAAAGAAATAGAAGCCCAAAAAACAGGGTCAAGGTACTCCTAAAGGGATCGTTACTCCCTCAAATCAGGCCTCTACTCCCTCGAATCAGGCCTCCCCTCTCACAGTAGGTGGTGAAAGGCCTACTCAAACCATTGCTGATGGCCAGCCTCCTCATGTTAGGAATTTTTGCTGGAAGATAAGGGCAGATGGCAACAATGTTGGTAACGCCCCCCACCCATTAATAGGAGCATGTGGTGGTGAGAATGGACATCAATAGTCGGTACCCCCCTTCGAGTGATACAGCGTCCATGTCCAGGATTGAGCATCATCTCTCGAGGATGGCCTCTAAGACTGAGGTTTTCATCTGTTCCTATGAAAATTTTGTTTTAGTGTCCTTTTTCTTAACATTGACCTAAGCTGAACTATGTTGCTAGGTCTCCCAATTTTTCCATGAGGCCATTGAGAAGATGGCAGCTTTTGCTTTCGCCTGTACTTCTAGTCATGGCTCCCTCGAGGAAAAGCTCAGCAAACAGGATGCTAAAATTTTGGAGCTGAAGAGAGCACTCGAGAAGAAGAATAGGGCGCTCAAGGAAAAATAGAAAATTCTTCCTCGAGGAAAAATTTTTTTTGGAAGAGGATAGGTGGTGTGTTGATGCTGAGAGGCGTCAATGGATGCTAGAGAAGAAAACCCTCAAGAAGAGGGTTCAAACTGCGGAAGATCTAGCCTCGCATGTTCAACTGCTCGAGACATTTAAACACAAACTTTTGAACAACTCTGAGCTTCTTCAACTGTTTATAGATCTGTTGGGGGTGGCCAAATAACTCGACTGTAGCGAATTAGCCGAGGAGTTCCTGAAGCCTCAAGTGTCTACCTCCCTATCTGAAAATCTTACTAAGTAGGTGGACTATCTAATCAACCCAAAGCTCGAAGCCACTCTAGATGCGAAATGGGATCAAGCAATCAAGAACGACAGTCTTCGCTTTACCCTGATGGATTTCATTAAGTCCAAAGGGCAGTTCTTCACTGCTGGGGAGATTTGGGCTATCCCCCTTCCAGAGGCCACGGACGTCTCTTCCGAGTAGAATTCAGCATCCGACCGAGTGGAAGAAATGATTGCATTCACCTCAAAAGAAGATGACTCTAGGGTTTGTCCTTGATTGTAACTTTTCCATTAGGGCCCCTAATTGTAACTTTTTTTTCCTTTTGAAACTTCAATATGAGAATATATCTTTTTCCATTTTTATGACTTTTAATTTTGCCTTTGTTCTCTTTTCATAGTTTAATTCGTTGAAGAGTGTGTTAGAAGGCGTTTGTGAGTTGAGTGAGACACATAAACAGCTATAAAAGGCCACACGGGCTCTATCTGATTGTAATTGAGAGAGGGAATCCTTGAAGGACAAGCTCCACCAACTCGAAGCTGAGATGAAGCTGTGGCAGTCTAAGGGGTTAATGGCACATATCCTTTAGAGGTGGTTGAAGGTTACGATCCCGCAGATAGAGGCTTCAAAGAGCTAATACATCAAATATATTTAAATTTTGGTTCTCTGAAGTCATGCATTGATACTGCGACTAGGCTTCCAGTAATGGAAGGATGCTTACTTGGTTGCATGGGAGAAAATTGCAGGCTAGTGGCCCAAAGAGAGGTGCTCGCCGAGCAACATCTAGTAGCTCAGCGCAAAATAACTAGCCTTGAAGAATAATTGCTCGCTTGGAAGACAGCTAGCGAGGACCCCCATTCTCCAAGCAAACCCCACACACCCCCTTGAAGGAGCGCCCTGGTTGAGGATAGTTATTTGGTAGCATCCCTCTTGTCCGAGAACGCATGACTCATAGGAGAGATTGAGGCCTGGAAAGAAGTGGAGGGGAATATTGCTGATTTTGAAGAAAAAAATGCTGCACACAAAGTAAGCCTGCGTGCCCATATGCTTTCTCACGACATTCCTTCCTTATATTTAATCAGCAATGATCATCTTCCAAAATTTCTACTCAAAGCTTCTCGATACTGGATGGATGAAGTTAACATCAGTGAGAATGGAACTCCTCGGCAGAAAAAAGGCCTTTGACCTTATTCTTGATTGGTTGGTGGAGCTGAATGTAAAGGGATTCACCCCCTCGAGTTATTGTTTTGCTCCTCGATCACAGAGAGATCTTCCATTAAAGAAGATGACAAGCATCTTGCCCCCTCAAGTAAAGTTACCGAGGGATTCTCCATAAAATGCCGCAAGGGCATTGAATCCTCCTTGAAGGGCCCGTTCAAACGTTCCACGAAGAAGTGGTGTAAGACTATTGCTCCCCTTGATCCTTCTGAATATCATGTGGAAGAAACAATGAAGGATATTTGGAGATCTGGTGGTATACAGCTTGAAGAGCCCAAAGAAATAGAGGTAAAGGTGAAGGGGCTAGGAAAACCTATTTCCACCGAATACTTGTTTCGGGCGGGGTTATTAGATTAATACATTTAGATGAATAAGTTCATGTACTTTTTAGTATCAAAATTGTAATTCTGATGATTGACGAAGTTTGCTTTAGCCACCTATTTTTACTCTCACTCTTAGAAAATGCAGATCAAATTTGGTTAAGATATTGTATCAGGATTAACGTTGCTCGTGCCTATACTCCCTCAAATATAAATGCCACACACAACTTCTTTAAGCTATCAGAGTATGAATATCTTTGGTAGGTAGGAATTAAGAAGTTCAAAGACACAAGCATTTTACCCAAGTTCGGTGTTTCCACCTATATCCCGCCAATCTTGTCCACTAGTTCATCATTCCAAGATTACAAAAGTTTCCCTCGAGTGCCGCTTAAAAGCATACCTCACGAACCTCAGCCATAGCTGGAAATATCATCTAGAGCGCCGCTTAAGAGTAACCTGCTCGAACATCAAATAGAGTGCCGCTTTAGAGAAAACCACTCGAACATCATCTAGAGTGCCATTTAAGAGCAAACCACTCGTACATCATCTAGAGCACTACTTAAGAGTGGCCCTCTTGAACATCAACTAGAGTACAGCTTTAGAGCAAACCACTCGAACATCAGCCATGGTCGGATAACCATCTAGACCGCCGCTTGGACATCAGCTAGAGTGCCGCTTAAAAGCAACCCACTCATCATAGCTAGTAGTACTTTCTCAGGTTGGTGATGTTCCACCTCCTTGGCACTCGAACCCCATTCATCTCTTCGAGAACGTAGCTTCCTCCTGGATACTATTCGATCACCTTATAAGGTCTTTCCCAATTGGGAGCTAACTCCCTTCAGGCTCCTTTATGTTTTTCTCGTTTTCCTTCATTACTATGTCCCCCTGATTAAAAAATGCCTTATTTACCCTTTTGTCATGGCATCTTCTGACTTGTTCTTTGACTATAGCCTCAGGTAAAGAAGCTAACTCTCTCTTCTCCTCCACCATATCCAAGTCTAGATATCGATTCTGGTGATTGATTGTCTCATCCGCAGCGGCCATCATCCTTGGGATAGGAGCACATATTTCCACAGGGATTACCGCCTCCGAGCCATATACTAGGCTATAAGGCGTTTCACCAGTAGTGGAAGATTCAGTTGTCTGATACGCCCACAACACATTGGGTAATTCCCATATCCAATTATCTTCCGCCCCCTTGAGGCGTGCTCATATTCCATTTACTATCATTCTGTTAGTCACTTCCACTTATCCATTGGCTTGAGGGTTGTAAACTGACGTCACTTTTTGCTTGATCTGATATTCCTCACACCACTTCTTGAAGGGATCCTGAGCAAACCGTGGTCCGTTGTCCATAATGATCATCCTTGGGATTCCAAAATGGCACACAATGTTCTTCCATCAAAAGGAGATAACTGGTTTTCCTCTTATATTCGTCAGGGGCTCAGCCTTTACCCATTTTGTGAAATAATCAATGGCCACTATTAAGTACCTGAATTTTCCCGGTGCTTCTGGAAAATGGCCCACTAGATCGATCCCCCACTTGTCGAATAACCACGAAATATATATGCTTCTCATCTCTTCCTGGAGAACATGTGTTATGGGGGCATGTCTCTGACACTGGTGGCGAGCTCGAATGCATCGATTCACATTCTCAAACATTATTGGCTAGTAAAATCCCGCTCGAATAAGCTTCCTCACTAGAGATCTGGCTCCCTAGTGGCTGCCACATACCTCCTTGTGGACTTCCCTTACAAGATAATCAGCCTCAAGAGTGTTAACGCATCTAAGCAATGGCTGAAAATGACCCCTTCTGTACAACACTTCTTCCTGCAACACATACATTAGAGATTTCAACCTTATCTTTCCTGCATCCACTGCGTTGTCTGGCCAGACACCCTCTCGAATATATGTCACGAACAGTTTCATCCAGGAGCCATCCGTTTCTACCACCATAACCACAGGTTCTTCGAAACTTTGTCTGCTCAAAGTTTCCATGAGTAGTTGCTTCTGGGATTGGGTTCCCAAATCCAAAGAAGCGAGTTTCCTTAGAGCGTCTGCTTTATGATTGTTTTCCCTTGGAACCTGCTTTAAAGTGTACGATTTGAAAGTTTTTAACAGGTTATTCACTATCTCGAGGTATCTTAGCAAGTTACGCTCTCTGGCCTCGTATTCCCCATCACCCACTAAACCACAGTTTGGGAATCACTGAAAACCTCCAGTTCCACCACCTGCAGTTCCCTTGTGAGGCGCAATCCAGTAATCAGTGCTTCATACTCAGCCTCATTATTAGTTGCTTTGAATGTGAAGTTCAACGCATAAGGATAATCTCTACCATTTGGGCTAGTTAACAGAACCCTAGCTCCACTTCCTCCTGAATGTGATGAACCATTCACATACAACTTCCATACCTCATTTTGCCTCGCTCCCACCTTTCGAACGGGACCAAAACATACCTTGAGGGGCTCTGTAGTTTCCACTATGAATTTTTCCAGTGCATGTCCCTTAATTGCAACTCAAAGTTGATATTGGATAGTATGCTCTCCCAATTCCACTGCCCACTTCATCATTATTCCTGAAATCTCTGGCCTCAGCAGGATTTGTCGAATGGGATAGTTCATGAGCACCACTATCTTATATCCCTGGAAGTAGGCTCCCAACCTTCTGGCTTCATCTACGAGTGTTAGAATCAATCTCTCAAGGATAGTATACCTCATCTTCAGCCCTTGCAAGGCACGACTGACAAAGTAAATTGGATGTTGAACCTTTTCTTTTGTTTTACTAGGGTTGCGCTGATTGCCAACGGTGACACAGAAATATACAAGTATAGCATCTCATCCTTATCTAGTTTCATCAAGGTAGGTAGTGTCCCCAAGTGTTCCTTCAGCTGCTTGAATGCCTCGTTGCACTTGCCATTCCACTCAAAAAAAATTCCCTTTGAAGGACATCGAAGAAGGGTAAGTGATTCTCTACCCCCTTCGATAGGAACCTGCTCAATGATGCTAAAGACCCTGTAAGCTTTTGTACATTCTTTATTGATTGTAGGATTTTCATTGTCTTCAAAGCTTTGACCTTTTCCAGGTTTAAATCAATCCCCCTCTCTGAGTCCATGAATCCGAGAAACTTCCCCGCCCCCACACCAATAACACATTTAGACGGGTTCAACTTCAAATTAGCCCCTCGAAACCTACTGAATGTTTCCTCTAGGTCTTTAAGAATTATTCATAACTTTTGCTTTTGAAAACCATGTCATCTACTTATATTTCCATGTTCTTCCATATCTGCACCCTGAATAGTCTATCAACCAACCTCTGGTAAGTAGCCCCTGTGTTTTTTAAGCCAAAAGGGAATCTTCTTATAGTAGTATGTGCCTACATCCGTAATAAATAATGTTTTTTCCTTGTCTTTCTCTGCCATGAGGAATTGGTGGCACCCCTTATGCGCGTCAAAGAATGCCAAAATCTTATATCTAGTGATGGCTTCAAGTAGCTTGTCAATTAGTGGTAATGGGTAACTATCTTGGGAGCACCATTTATTCAAATCACTAAAGTCTACACATTCTCCAGCTCCATCATGCTTTGGAACTATGACCAGGTTAGCAATCCATTCGGGGTAGAACACCTCCTCGATGACGTCTGCCCTCAACAACTTCTCCATCTCTTCTTTAATTACTTCAGCTCTTTCAGGAGTAAACACCCTTCTAATCTGCTTCGAGGGGTCAATGTTCAGCCTATGCAGTGCGAGACTCAAAGATATTCCCGTTAGGTTAGAGGTATCCCATGAGAACACGTCTCCATATTCTCCTAACAAGTCTCCCAGTCTCTCCTTGACATCTTTGGGAATTAGCTTCCCAACAGCTACTGACCCCATATCTCGAATAGGCATTTGTATTATATAAGCCAATCCCATATCTACGTGTACCGTCACTACATCCCTTTGCCTTCTTGATTCCTATACCGTAGTAAGGTTACATTTTTTTAGCCATAGTTTGATTTCCTCGAATGGATTCCACCCCCTTCTCAATCGGGAACTTCATCATCAGGTGATAGGGTGACCAGACCGACCAAGCCTGGTACATCCATGGCCTTCCTAAAATCACATTATAAGGGGAAGGGGTATCCACGAACACAAAATTACACCTGATAGTCACCCCTTTGTCGTCATCCATTGCACAAACGGGCATGTTTGTCTCTCCTATGGGGAATATCGGGATTCCTGTGAATCCAGATAAAGGGGAGGCTGGCTTTTTCAAGTTGTTGTGCCCTGTGTTTCGGAACTTGGAAACTATATTGTTCCTTTAGCTCTGAAACACATGAATCACTTCCAAGCTCGTAAGCGTTTCATTGCTATAGATCCAAAGGAAAGAAGGACTTACGAGCTTGGAAACCCATCCGGACTTTAGGTAAAAATGGAAAAAAAAACCACTTCCACAAATAATCTTAACCAATTAAATCTTCTAAACATTTAACCAAAAGAAAAAACCACAACAATTTTCTAACCAAAAGAAAAACCAACATTTAACGAAAAGAAAAGTATCTAACCGTTTAAAGCCATCAATTATCTTAAAATAAAATTCGGGAATAATGAAAAAAATGATTCAAATCCTAGGTTTAAACATTGCAAATGAGCCAAAACATCCAATATTGTCCAACTTGTCATATGCAAGCATTATATCAATGTTATCCCCACTCTCATCTTAGCCCCCAAGGTTTTCTTCTCCACCTTGACCGACATCGTCGTCATCCCCACCGTGAGCACCATCGTCATCACTCTCCAAATAGACCGGCTCAAAGTTAGGTGGCTTGTCATCTTCACTCAATTCCAAATGGGGGCCTTGGGATTCCATGAACTCGACATGCTAGGAATGAGCACAGGTCAACATCTCATGCATTTCGACCATGTTCGCACATAAACAGTCGAAGTACTTGCTCAACCTAGCCTTCCAATTGCTGCTGGTACCTGTAAATCAACATTGATAAATATTAAATGGACATAAAAATTTTATATAGTCAACTACACTTAATGTCTATAAATTATAATCATTATCACGCATGGGAGCTCGATGCATCCTCTCTATCTTCAGTCGCTTTGCGAGCCTTCTTCACAGTCTTGGCTTTTTTACCAGGTATTGGATGGAACTCCCACTTGTTGTAAAAGCTGAGATGGTGTTATTTGTGTTGAAACCAAACCTTGTCATATTATTCCAAGTGAAGAGCCTTATCCTTAGGAATTTCACATGCCTTTTTTGGCATAGCGGTTATCAAACCACCATAAGGAAGATCTTTCTTCTTCGTCTGTGTGGCCTTTAACATGAACGAGATGATGGCTAAGCCGGGGTTTATCTTGACCCCCTCTATGACGTAGTAAAACATTGCGTGGTTAGCAATAGTCGGCTCGCAAGTGTGGCCCCCCGTGGGCAAAACATTAAGACATCTTCTTATACATGAGACGCTGCTCTATAGTCAACTCACTAATATCATAGCTTTCCGCTTTCCCTCGCATTACTTCCTACCCTCTTAAAATATTTCCCACCCATAGCAAGAGGACAAAGTGGGGTTGTGTCGCTCATGCCCGACTAACACTGTGTGTGATATATTTCAAGGGACCATTGGGGTTATCATACCTTAATTTCTCGGGGGTGGTGTAGGGGCAATCTAGGGCTATGTTAATAGTATATTTAGTCGCAGATACAGTTTTCCCATTGCCCCTTGTGACATCACAATTGTTCTTACTATGACCCAAATTTGCATAAAACTATATCACTTCATCCACATGAACAACCTTATCCATACAAAGTAATTTCTCTAAATGTTGGGTTTTGAAATGTGCTAGAAAATAGTCTAGTCCTAATTCTCCAATATCATACGCTAATATGGCCTTTGAATTTGTAACGTTCCTCGTAAAAAAATCAACATACCTTTTCTCGAAAGCCTTCATTGGAGAATTTTTGTAAGGGGGGAATCCCCGTGAATGGATGATGACTCTGATTGGTTGCCTTAGATATAGACTGTGCTCTTATGACTCATTGTGAATTGGTGAAGGGTTTGTGAAAATTGAAATTAAGGAATTGAGGGTTCGGTTGAGGGGAAATAAAAACTTTTATTTGGTGATTTAATTGAATCGCCTGTTATATCTTTTTTAAATTATTAAAAGGGTTTTCGAACTCGTAAATTGTTTTGGTCTCTTGTACTAAAGAGATGAGTGGTTTACGAGTTTGGAAGGGGTATTCGCAGTTGTTTCCAATTTCCGAAACCCATTTCATCGTGAAAAAAACCTACAAAAGGGGGTTTCAGATGGGCATTTAATACTCATTTTAATAACCCAGGACTTTCCCACCATTTACCCCTCCCAAAAAACTCCCAAACCCTACACTCCATTCCATTTCATGACCACTCCACCATTTCATGTTTCGATGATTTTAGGTATGTCTTTCATCCTATTTTTCTTTTACTCACATTTCTCATGCTCAAAATTTTATTTTGTCAAGGTTTTTGTTTGATATATAAGTACAAGCCATGAAAGAGTATTTCTTACCCTTTTATTGATAAAAAAAGGTTAATCTTCTCTTCAATCAATAACTAGGGTTTACAATTTTGGATCAATTTCACCAAACTCAAGGATGAGTTCTGTGATGATAGCCAGGGTTTACATTTTGTGATTCTTATGAGTTCTATTCTTTGTGGGGTTTGTTATTAAGGTTAATTTGTGTATTATATTAGGGGTTGAGTGCCTTCATGGTAGTGGATGATAAAATGATGCATTTGAATTGATAATAAATGGCATATTTCTAGATTTATTGATTGAGCTAGGTATTAGTGTGCTTAAATGCTACGTTAATTGCTAGGTTATGTTGACCTAGGATTTTTACCAAAACTTAAAAGGTCAATTAATCTTCTATTGTACATGTGAATTGGCTAGGGTTTGTTACAACATATTCTTCTTTAAATATTAGTGAATTTTTTTTTTCTGATTATAAGTTATTTTTTGGTACATTTGTAAATGTAGCATACAAAATGACAACTAGGAAAAGGACTCAAGACAATGTGTAACTTTTTGGAAATGTCAATCCCCTAACAAAGGGCCCGACATGGGATGAGGATAACAGATCGGGGGATGTAGGAATAAATAGAACTCATTGTAAAGCCTTAGAAGTTAGAATGGCTCAGAAAGAGTTAACGTTATTGATTTTCAAAAAGTTGGGAAATTGTGTCGGAGCAACGTGCTAAATGGTCTAGTTAGGTTGTGAAGGTTGGCAGAAAAAAAGTAGATATCTACTACGATAGTTGGCATGATGTCCCAAAAGATTACAAGGACATCTTGTGGAAGAAATGCAAGGTAGCTTTAATGAATCATTTTTCCATCATTTTTATTCTACACTTTATCTTTTCATGTACTCCCCATAATCCAATCCACGTGGCTCATAATCCTAGTAGAGCCCTTTTAAAAACAAAGCACTAGATGTGGGTGCTTTGCGAAAGAAGTTTATGTTAATGATGTCCAAGAGTTGGCGTGAACGTAATTACACTTTGTCCAGACACTATATATTTAGCGATAAGAAAGGTGATCGGCCATGGGTAACTTATGCACACATTCAACCGAAGAGTTGGGAGATTTGAAAGAAAAGGGCATTGGAGAATAGTGACAATGTTAGTAAAGAAATATTCAAATTATTAGTGTGATTAATTAGATTAAAATGTCTATAGTGATAACATGAAACTAACATCCTAACTTAGGGTACAAGGGAAGATAAAAAAACATTTCCACAAAGAATGTAATTCCCTAGATTTTGAGCCATGGGGGTTATGCCTTAGCGCCAATCGAGCTAGTGAAAGAATGTCTAGAACAAGTTGTGAAAATTGCAATAGTGGGCGGGATGATGGAAGATGAGGCAAGGGCTTCGGTGAAACCTACCAAGGTGGATAACACCGAGCGGTGTAATCTATTTCTTGAAGGCCGACAAAACAAAGATCGTGTATTTATAAAGGATGAAAAGAAAAAAAATTACGAAAAGAGTGGAACGTAAATGTTTAAGTTAATTTATTATTAACTTGCAGTCTATTTAGGGTATATTGAACTAACAAACGTTTCTCTAATTTATGTTTCTACTTAGGAAAAGTTGTAGAATGATCAATTGCAAGGGAAATTCATTCCAAGGGATAGACACGACATCCTTTGTGAAGCCACAAAAAATCCGACCACCCGGGCCGTGCTAGGGGCGTTGGTAGTTTCTTGACCCAACGGGAGGCATTTAGGATCATACAGTCCTACGATGGAGTGGAACCCTCGAGAATCCATACATTGCGAAAAAAAATCCCAACTCCAAGACAAACGAATTGAGCAACAAGACATTCTAATACGGAAGTTGGTCCAACACACCAATACTTGTTCTTCTAGACAATTTAGAGGACTTGACGCCCGACTGGACACCGCCATCTAGGGGTTCACAACATTCTCCCGGAGGGAGGTAAATCGTGAGGCAATTGCTCAAAATCCAAGAATCGATAGGCAATTTTTCAAACCCGACAAACTTGACAATGCCATCCTTGCAATTGAAAAAAAGGTATATAATTCATTTTCTTAATTATGTCCCTAAGAATTAAGTTTCATATTTAATATATACTTTGGTTATGGTTTATAAATCATGTCCGTGTGAACTATACATTGGTCAAGACATAGACGGTAGGCCACTCCATGTAGCCGATGGAGTTTTGCATGAGTTAATGAAACAACATCATTCCGTACCTATTGCGGATGGTCTTTCGAGGGTTTCCTTGGAGAATAATTTGGTGATGAGTGCCCCTTTGCCAATCCCAGATAGAGAATACAAGAAATTTGGCTGTGCCCGGGGAATGTTCCTTATTTGGCCCCAAAGACTTATACACGCCGATCCTATTAAGGGTCGACATTTGTAGGAAACAAGGTCTGCATCACCTAAACTAGTGAAAAATTCACCAAGGCCGGTAAAAGAAACACCCAAATCGGTCCCAACAACACCAACTAGGGTTTGATATCCATTGGCAAGAGCACACAACCTTTGAGACTCACCTTACTTTGTACGGGTACTTTTATAATTGGCTACAACAGCATGATCGAAATGCAACACATGCATTCTTAGTAAATGCATGCATATTCGGATGCAAACGTGAAATCATGGCATTATGAAGTGATTTTAAAGACCTATGGAGATGTGACCAAGTTAATCAAGCGATGATATCGAGTTACACCTTATGAGTGATTTTCTTAATTTTATTTCTAAAGTAAATTTCAATTACACTAAGCATTATTACTAATGATGACTTAATTGTAATTCTCGAGGTACCTATTTTTTTTTACCAATAATAAAAAAAGAGATTGATTGGATACATGTGCCCTGTCAAGATACAAGAAATTGTTTGTACAAAACAAGAGAGGATCAACTGCAATAAAAAATGCCTCGGCCGGAAGGATAAGAAGCTTTCATTGCATCATACATCGACATTTTATTTACTACGTTCAATTTCTTTACCAGCATCGTTTTCACAAATTTCTATGATAATTAAAAATATTGTATTCAAGGCTCATTGGAGATTGATATTGATGGTCCTCACAAATAAGCGGGTGTATTGGATGAATCCCCAACACTTCCCACCATCGGATACATTCATTGAGATTTTGGAATCTTCAATGAAGGAAACAAGCGAGCAAAGAAAACTTCTTTTGAGATGGTCGAAATCAAGGTGATCTACCAGTATGTTTATTTTCAATTTACTATACTTATTTGGTGCAACATCCTAATAATTTGTGTTTTTCACAATTATTAAAAGAAACGGGCACAAACATGGGAGTGAGGTTATTACGTCATGTTATACACAATTGAGTGCATAGAGAAAGTCCAGGAAGATGTACTTGAACTTGACAAGGTAAGTACACATTTTGTTTCTAGTAATCTTTCTATCTAACCTTTGCCAAATATTTAATACCATCTTGTTGTTATCAAATTTTCCAAAAGCATTCGAAACCCTACTGGCATGTTGATATCAACAATGGGCGGAATTCTTTGGCTAGACATCTAATTTTCAATCGGTCAACAACCCTGGGGAATCCCGATATTGGTAGGGTATCTCAAGTTAGATAAATATTGAAGCTTAGAAATGTTGTAATAGATGTGTGGTAATTTCTATTCCTATCTATATATTATTTCTTGGTTAGCGTTATCTATAAATTTTTGTTAAGGTGCAAGATACTATCGTGGATTATTTTAAAATTGTGGTTGTGAATTGAGGCATTTTTTTTGGGCCAGAACGGTGAATGAAACAAATTTTTTACCACAAGAGCATAATTAACTTCAGAGTCCGGAAATATTTTTGGCTCTTCGTATTCAGTTTTCATAGGTCAGATTTTAATTTTTTTATTTGGAAATAGGGGACACGACGTCATTTCCGAGCTTGGAAATGATTTTGAAAAAAAAATTATGTAGCTTAAAATTTACAGAAATGGAATGGATATATGCCACGAGTTAGGAAAAAATGTTGTTAAGCAAAGAGGCAAAACTTACAGCAACTTCCGAGCTCGGAAACTTCTTGCAAGGTAGGAGCTGCAAACCCAATTTTCTGAGCTCGGAAAACAGTCAGTTTCCGAACTCGAAAATGGTGTGCAACGTACGAGGTATAGGCTGAAGCTTCTAAGCTCGAAAATATTTAAAGGTGGTTATATCCCTAATTTAAGGGCGGTTTTTAACCGCCTTCATTGGCAATTTTTAAGGGCGTTTCTCAAAACTGCCTTCTTTTCTGAGTGATCAAAGGCAGAACCATTAAAAACACTTTGAAAGTGCCTTTAATGGTTTGATATAACCATCTTTAATAAGCCCCTCCTACACTAGTGATTGATTCTCATAGAAAAATCATCAACCAAAATCATGCCTTCTTTGTTACGAGTCTGGAACTCTAAATCATGCCTTCTTTGTTTGGGCACCTATCACTTCCGAAACCATAAGCAAATTCGGCTGGAATGGTACAAGAATGAATTCATTGCTTTAACCCCTTAAATTATACTTAACAACAATACTATTTTGATCAAACATCGTACACACTGTTTGAGCTTACAAAAATGTATTGATAACGCTAAAAATATTTATCTATACATAGGAATAAATTTCACTCAGATTTCTATTCCACAAATGACATGTCAATTCAAAAGACTACTTCACACTTAATAACATGATTGCAGTTTCAACTAAAATCTATAAATAAAGGCTAATCAAGCAAGTATTTATAGTTAGGAATAGAAACATGCTAATCATATTCCTCACAAATGCATTTCACGAGCGTGAAGAAATTTTCTAAGGTACCACATTCATAGTTGAAAGAGTCATGGATCGTACATGAACTAAATGTCTTGTCAAACAATTTCTTGCATTATTGATGTCATATTGTGAATACGGCTTATAATCCCTTGGGAAAATCTGTGCAAAAGTTTCACAATATAAGTTGTTATGTGCTAGTTTATAGATGAAGAAAAGTAGGAATAAGTATTGAAAAAAATACTCACCTTATCAATTTCTAGGAAATCCAATCGTATATCTTTAACGCACTCTGTTGCATATAACATTGCATAGTACCCACACTCCCACATTTGTGCTTGTTTCTTGTAATGATATTTAGAGAATATTATGAGTAAATAATAAATAACAACTTTAAATTAATTGTAAATGTTTATTGAATTTCATACCTTGATTTGTACCACACGTAAGGGGTTTGTGACATTCAACCCATCGAATGCACTCTCTAAGATATCTGCAAAAGCTTGTGAAGGTTGAAAGTGGAATTGATCTATCCAATACACAAGCTCCTTGTCTGGACAATCAAAATTAATCTCCAATGATCACTATATACAAACATGTAATTTAATTTCATATTTACACAAACCCTAACATCGAAAGGCATAGGAAAACATAAAATTGAAAACATCACTTGTCAATGTACGGTGGAATGAATAATTTCTTATCATTGCGGCCTATGCTTTTCCAAACGTAATCAATCAGTTCATCCCTCGAACACCCAATCCCTTAGGTCATCAATGGACAAAAACAACCTACCCAACTATTCTTCCTTTTGATTAGCAAAGTAATATGTGTACCTTAGACATTGTATTTTAAATATTAGAGAAGAATAAATATGAAAAGCAAGTAAAACACGATAGGAAAAAATTTGAAAATTAAAAACACACTTACAATAGAAAAATGGACACGATTGTTTGATTGACTTGGTCACGCTTCCATAGTTCCTCGAGAATGCTCCAAATGCAATTATTTCTCGATTTATTGCAAATAAAAATTCATTCCCTGAATATGTGTATGTGGAGTTATGATGATGTGGGTTGATCCAATCGAACAAAACGTGGATGAAAGGCAGAGAACCCTTTTGGACTTGTGGATTTGTTGTAGCGGGTTTCTTCATATATTAGTCACCTTCACAATTTTTTCTTTGTTTGTGGCTGGCTAATCTTCAAATGATTGTATTTCTTGGGATCGACGTATACTAGTTGTCGAGGCCAAAGAAGGAAAATCCCTTGAGCGGTCCTACCTTATTATAGTCTCCTTTTGGCATTGGTAAGCTTTCATTTTCCACCAAGGCTTTCTCCACCGTTACCCTTTTGATTCCATCCGGGATTGGAATTGAATGATGATGTCACATCAGCTCAAAGAAAATACCATCCATGATATTCTTCATTTTGTATGCATTAAACGGTGCATTCAGCATAGTTTTTGGTATGTTTTGCATGGTAGATTTGCTAGTATTAGTTGAGTTTGTGTGACAAGGGGTTTAGACAGTCATGCTTGGTTTTATCATCTAAATCCTGCATTTATTAGAATTAATTAGCACTAATGGACATGTTGCATCCACGGGATCCTAGATCTTCTATTTTATCATCTTTAGTGGGTCGCACATGGGTACTTTTTAGTTACATTATGTGAAGGTCGTTCGTAAGGGTAGTAGAAGATATTGAAGGTCGTTTGCAAGGACAGTAGAAGAGATCGAAGGTTATCACCTCTAGAATGTTAGTACATTAAGGCCACGAACATCAACATGTGGTAGAAGGAGATTGGAGTCAAATATAGGCGACAACAAAGATCAAAGTGGCCAATGAAGAAACGGGGAATCGTGGTACGATTAGTTGTGCAAAATTATGAGAATGATCAGAGGAGAATTAGACTTCAAGGTTGATTCCATTATATTCATCTTCTCGAGCACTAGAAAACTGACTACTATAACTCAAACATTGGACTAACAGTTCACCCGTAGCAAAGGAAATAAGTTCAGCCGACCAAGGTACCATGGGTCAGCCATGCCGTTCATGGCCAAGCACCAATGGCCCACACCAGAGGAGACGTCACATGCCAATAGTTCCAATGTGAGGCAATGATTTGTGCCAAATTATTTGGCACGAGGCAATGGCGTGACCCGCACCATACCCCACGGCCCGCACATCTTGAGTTCAAAGATTTGCTCAAAAATGGCTAAGTATGGGCGCAGACCATCCCATTTACGATGGCCCTGTGCTGTTCCAAGATCGAGATACCAAGACCATTCAACGTTCCATGCCAAAGTCAGCTCCCCGCACCAAACTTCTGAGCAAACTGTGCTTCCTGACCACGGTCTGTACCATAGCCCACGGTCCACGCTAGAGCCTCACGCAATGGCCCCATGCCAGATCAAGCACCCCACGCCAGATTAAGAACCATGGATTACGCACAATTGTGCATCCCGCAACATGTACTTGGCGCAGACCGCACCATCCGTGACGGCCCGTGCCAAGGGCGGCTGAACTATGGCTTCTTACTATTTTGATCATAACTCTCTCAATTCTCATCCATTTTCCCTCTACCATATATCAAAATCTTTGTCTTTCCGAGATCTATCCAACTCACTTAACCTCAGCTCCAGAACGTTCATGGATTTTAGCATTTTATTAGAGAAAATTCTGCCACAAGAGGGAAAGGGTGACTAGGCTTATGACCTAATTTTGACCTATTTTGGGCCTATTGTTAGGCCCAATCTCCTACTACTATATATAGGAGCATTAGTATTATACTAAACCCTAAGTAGACATAATATAGATTTTATTTCTCTCTCTAAGTAGAAGGAAGAGGAGAGCTCTCTCTATAGTGTTTCTCAACTCTCCTTATCTTTTATCTTTTTCTTTCCTTTTCTTCATCTTATTTTCTGAGATCCATGGCATCTAACTCCATATTTTCCATGGATCAATCTTTTTTAGAGCATATTTATAGCTTGGGGATAATCGCAGTGCATTATTTAATCTATATGTTTTTGTGAGATTCATTAGATTCATCCTATTATATGTATTCATGATATTATTATGATTGTTCTTGAATATTCTAAATGCATGAATAGTACACCACATACCAGCACACACTTTGGGGTGTATTCATGTATGGTGCACTTATTGATACCCGCTTAAGAAGAGAAACCTGGATGTTAGAATGGGTAACAGAGTACGTTGCGTCTGTGTGAGTGTGTGCATGGGAGACCGGAGTAATACTTTGAATTATTTTCCATCGCACCAGTCTTAGCTGATTATGTAAATTTTTTTGATAGATTGCGGGTAGAGATAGTGTAAAAGTAGCAAACTAGGGTGTGAGAGGCCTTATATCATAGATAAGGGGCCAACGACCCTTGGGTCTTGTTGATAGGACCCGAGGGAAGTTGTGCATTCATGGTGGAAGTCCGGGACATAATCACACGGGGGAGAAATAGACCTACAACAATGGTCGGACCTTGTTGTACTACCCTAATTACAATAGCGGTGTCGATGGAGAGTTGCGAGCGCACCCGACGTGACAGGTATGGGGAAGTGTATGCCATCGGCCACACCACGTGCTATAAACCCAATGTTAGGTTTCTTAGTAAATATTCTATGTGAATGAATCGAGGATCGAAGCATTAGGTTAATCATTTTGCACAATGAATCCCCAAGTTCTTAGCTTAATTAGATTACTTATTTTACTTTATGTTTTGTAGTTGATAATATGAAAATCCAACCCTCCCCCTTTTTGCAATTACTAGTTATTCCTTTCACTCGTACGGATTAACAACCTGTATGAGGTTGTGTTTTTAGTTGATACTTGAGCCCTAGCATCTCTATGGACAAACTCAGGGCTTGCCGTTAATTACCCTCTAGGTAGTGTAGCGGTAAGAACGGGTGCAGAATTATAAATTTTATCTTTGACCTTCTCAGCCTCCGCTGGGTTAATTAGCTACAATTAACTACCTCAGGTGGAGGCGGGTCAAATTTTGGCACTACTGCCAGGGATGATATCCAGCTCAAGTATTAATTAGCACAACGTGTTAGTAGAGTAGTTAGTATTTGCTTTTGTTTTGTTTGTTGTTTTTCGGAGTAGGTATTGCTTGAGTTCTTGGTGCAAAGTGAGGACCCTTGCACTACGATTCCAATTTTTTTTGTATTTTCTTTGTTTGTGTATACTTAAAAAAATGTGGAAAAGCACTCAACGGATGATACTTTGTAGGATGTGTCATTATGACCATCCTACGGAGTGTTGCCCGAGATTGAGTGACTTTGGGAGAAAAGAGGCTCAACAAGTGAGATTTTTTAGGATATGTCATTGCGGCCACGCTATAGAGTCTTGCTCTTTGATGAGCAAGTATGAGAGAGAGGTAGGAGTCGTTGGTTCCCAAGGCCAATGGGATCGAGATTGTTACCCATACCACAACTCTCATAATTCAAGGTTTAGTGGTAACTTGAATTTGTGGTATGGAGATGCATTGAGAAACTAACACTTTGGGATAGATAGTTGGAATTCACCAACTTACCCAATGCCCCAAAACCAATCCCTAGGATTTGTTTCCAAATTGAATTGTGTACAAATTTTTCAAGCTATAACTAAGGTGACCAAAAGTAGTGATTTCCTCTAATCACAAATGCTTAGCGAGATTAGCAATTTGGGAACTCAACTATTCTCAAGCATTGAGAAGTTGAGGGGCAAGTGCTTAATTCGATGAAAAGGGTGAGCCAACCAGAAACTCAATATTCCAAAAATGAACCATCCCCAGTTAAATGTAAAGTTTTGATAGTTGAATCTAAAGGGGATGGGGAATGGTTTGTTGAGAGTGAAGAAGTCGAGGAAGGGTAATTATACTTAATTTTCCATATTACCTATTTTTACCCCTACATCCACCTATAGAATCCACTCTCACATTTTCGGAACCCTTAGAGGAAACTATAGGGAAGACAATTGAATATGCTAAGCTTCCAAACCACCTATTCCCTCTAAGGTTGACTCCTCCTCTATTATATCTTCCTATTGGAATATTCTTACCCCCGCCTCTCAATGTGTGGTTATCCAAGGTGATGGGGTACAAACCCACACCATATGGATAGCACTAGGGTCGTGCCAACGACCTTAAATATATGGAGCTTCTTGGGAGGCAGCCCGAGCTTTGAAAAATTAGATTAGTTTAGCATTTTTTATATGTTTTTATATTTATAGCTTATTTTTGTTTTTGGGACACTATTACACCTACTTGGTGTGCATGTTTGTAGGAAGCATATAGTTCTTGGAGGAAGGTAAGCAAATGGGGAGTCCAACTCGTGGACCATGTAGACGTACATGGTTCATGATGCTCAAAATGGTGGACAAGGAGGAGAACCAGACCTGAATTCATGGAGCATGTAGACGTGCATGACCCATGAAGCTCACATACTTTCCTACACCACCCAATCACCATTTCTTCCCTACCACCACCAAAGTACCACCCAAACCCACTTACTCTCAAAACCCTTGAAACACACAGATCGAGACCTAAGGGGTAATTCTCCACTGTGATTCAATTCTTTATTTGATTCGTGGTACATTATAGTGGTTAGATTGAAATTTCTTGATTAGAGGTTAGGGGTAGTATATTGGGGTGATCATAGTTGTTCTTTACATTCCATGATCGTTTCATCAAGGGTAGATTTTAGTGTTCATTTTCCATTATAAGTGTTTTCCTATTTCTTTCCCTTGACATATGTTCTTTGATTTTGTATATGCATTGAGGATAATGCAAGCTTTAAGTGTGGGGAAGGGGATTAGATAGCACTTATTATTTTTAGGTTTTTCTATGTATCTAATAGCTCTTCTAAGAGCATTTTGAAAAATGAAAAAAAAACATAGTTGAAAACCCAAAAGGGTGACTCGAGTAACATTGGGAAAAGCCTGGATAGGTCGAAAGACTTAGGTAAAAATGAGAGGCTAGGTACAAGCCTAGGTAAAAATGAAAGGCTGCGTGGAAAAATGTGAGAAGTGAGTACCCTTTATGTGTTAAAGCTATGATGAAAACCCGAAAGGGCTCCTACGTAAAATGAGAGAAATTGAGAGAAAGCAAAAAACTAGGTTGAATGCATGCTTCCATGGTCCGCGCCAGAGCCTCACGCCACGACCCCATGCCAGATCAAGTGCCCCATGCCAGATGAAGAACCACAGCCCATGCGCGATCGCGCGTTCCACGACATGTACTGGCGCGGACCGCACCATCCGCGATGTCCCATGCCAAGGGTGGCTGAACTATGGCTTCTCACTATTTTGGTTATAACTCTCTCAATTCTCATTCGTTTTCCCTCTAGCATATATCAAAATCTTCATGTTTCCAAATTCTATCCAATGCACTAAACTTCGGCTCCAGATGGTTTACGTATTTGAGCATTTTATTCGAGAAGGATTCTGCCCCAAGATTCTGCCTCGTGCACTAATTTTGGCCTATTATGGGCCTATTTTTAGGCCCAATCTTCTACTACTATATATAGGAGTCTTAGTGTTCTACTAAACCCTAAGTACATATAATGTAGATTTTATTTCTCTCTCTAGGTAGAAGGAAGAAAAGAGCTCGCTCTAGTGTTTTTCTCCTCTCTCCTTATCATTTTTCTTTTTCTTTTCTTCATCTTATTTTCTTAGATCATGACATCTAACTCCATATTTTTCATGGATCTATCTTTTCTAGAGTATATTTATAGCTTGGGGATAATTGCAGTGTATGATTTAATTTATATATTTTTGTAAGATTAATTAGATTCATCCTATTATATGTGTTCATGATATTATTATGATTGTTCTTCAATGTTTTAAATGCATGAATATTAAACCACATACCGACACACACTTTGGGCTGTATCCATGTATGGTGCACTTGTTGATGCCCCCTTGGGAAGAGAAACCTGGATGTTAGAATGGGTAAGGGAGTACGTTGTGTCTGCGTGAGTGTGTGCACGGGAGACAAATAATACTCTGACTTATTTGTCCATCACACCAGTCTTAGCTAATTACGTAAATTTTTTCAATAAGTTGCAGGTAGAGATAGTGAAAAAGTAGCGAACTAGGGTGTGAGAAGCCTTAGATCATAGATAAGGTGCCAACACACAGGGGAGAAACAGACCTACAACTATGGTCGGACCTTTTTGTACTCCCCTAATTTTGATGGTTGTGTCGATGAAGGGTTGCGAGCGGACCCGACGTGACAGTTACGAGGAAGTGTATGACATCGGCCACACCACGTGTTGTGAACACAATATTAGGTTGCTTGGTAAATCTTGCATGTGAATTAATCGAGGATCAAAACATTAGGTTAATCATGTTGCACAATGACATCCCAAGTGCTTTGCTTAATTAGATTACTTGTTGTTTTACTTTATGTTTTGTAGTTGATAATATGAAAATCCAAACCCACCTTTTTTTTGTATTTACTAGCTATTCCTTTCACTCATACGGATTGACGTCCCGTACGAAGTTATGTTTTTAGTTGATACTTGAGCCCTGCTATCTCTGTGGAAAAACCTAGGGTTTGCCGCTAACTACCCTCTAGGTAGCGTAGCAGTAAGAATGGGTGCAAAGTATAAATTTTATCATTGACCTTCTCAGCCTCCGCTCAGGTTAATTAGCTATGATTAACAACCCCGGGTGGAAGCGGGTCAATTCACAACATGGAGTGGGTCCACTCTCACCAACCTCTATGAAAATCTTACACAGTTGAGAACCCTACATCAAACACATAATGTAAACATTTACAGCGTCAAAAATTGTAACGATATGAATAAATAATCGATGTTACCTTTTTTTGGAGGGAGAGGGTATTTGTTTGATGTAGGGAAAATCCTCAATACTTGGCATAGGTTGCACTCTCTTGTTGGTCACCTCTATCTCGCATGGGGAGTGGTGAGATCCTCTTAATGGTGGCTCCCAATCGCTAACCCTACCATATCTGTGGACAAACTCGGGGCTTGCCACTAACTACCCTCTAGGTAGTGTAGCGGTAAGAATGGGTGCAGAATTATAAATTTTATCTTTGACCTTCTCAACCTTCGCTCGGGTTAATTAGCTACAATTAACGACCTCGGGTGGAGGTGGGTCAATCCACAACATGGAGATGGTTCCCACTCTCACTAACCTCTATGAAAAGCTCACACAGTTGAGAAACCTACATCAAATACATAATTTAAACATTTACAGCATCCAAAATTGTAACGATATGAATAAATAATCGATGTTACCTTTTTTGGGGTGAGAGGATGTCATCTTTGGGAGAATCCTCAATCTTTGGCGTGGGTTCCACTCTCTTGTTGGTCACCTCTATCTTGCATGGAGAGTGGTAAGGTCCTCTTGATGGTGGCTCCCAATCGCTATTTAGATCATTAGGACCGTCAGACAGTTGAAGTCCGATGAGTTTGACAAACTTAAAAATTAATAATTCTTGTATTTCCAAACACGTGTCCCTTAAAATTGCTTCTTTTTGTAAAGTGTAGAGTCTCGATGGCTTAGCCTTATGATATGAACGTACAATGCCGAAAGCCTCCCTTTAGGTCAAGAACACGTCAACCCCTCTTGCATGGACTGGGTGGTCGGCTTTTCCTGTGGTCTCCCACAGAATATCATGCTTACCGATTGGAATGAATCGACCTTCAATTTCATATTGTTTCAATTTAGCCTACTTAATAGCAACAAAAAAAATGGAGAAAATAATCCAACAATGGCATAAACATCCTAAATTATGACAGTTGATATCGAACAAGTCAACAGTAGTTGTACCACTTTTCCCGCGAGTTCGATTGCCTCATCTTTCACATACTGACCATCTTTGTTTAGTTAAGCTCCTAGGAATAGATAACAACAATCAATTTGATTGACTTCCAATGGAAACACCGATTTTCGAGCCTTTTCCTTGTTCACCCCTCCCTCCATTGCCAATAAAACATCTTGTTCAAATTTTTCCTTTATAATCTCTAGTGCCACCAACCCATAACCTTCGCAGCTCTTACAATGCAGAGTTATGTTCAACTTCCGGTTTCATTTTTTTTTCATCTCTTGTACCCTACGAGAAACGTTGGAAGCCATGAAACATCAACACTACAAAATGAAGATAATGTATTCTATTGATTTGTAGCATACTAATGTTTTTTTCATTCTCTAAAGCTCTTCTCTTGTGGATCTCCCAACTCTCCTGCTGAATATGCGTGTAAGTAAGCCATGGGAAATTGCCTTTTATCGTTGAGAAGACATAATCTCTTGACAATGTGTACTTATGTTCTCTTAATAGCATGTTCATCTTTCTCTTTATTTAGTCGTCAATGTCTGGAACCTCGATTTTAAATGGTCTTTATGGTGACAAAAAATGGCTAAGTGAACATTGTGAATATGGTTAAGAGACCAAAAATGGGATTCCAAATGAGATGCAAAAAATTACAAAGAGGTACCTCGCATTCCATCCATAGGGTGGCTTTGTAACCCGGGGGCACATCGCACCAACTATCGTAACATATGTCCACCCTAGCCCGACCCACCTTCCCAACCCAACTTGACCACTTAGCACGTTCTTCTGACAAGCACACGTCATTTTCATTGAAAACCAAGGGGGTCAATTCCTTTCTTGCAATCCTCTGCTCAAGCGTTCTACAATGTGTTTTCACGATACCTACCAGTACTGGATCCTCCTCATCCTCATCCACCGTTATTTTCATCTCCAGAACTTAAATAATCTTCATGACTCTGTTTCTTAGACATTCTTCTATACAATATCTAAAGTATAGTATTTGGTCACAATGAATAAATGCTTGATTTTATGCACCATTTCAACCAAAACATCATAACACGTTATATTATATCTACACAATTTAGATAAAATATTTCTAACAATAACATTTAGATACAATTACACAAAAAATGAATAAATGCTTGATTTTATGCACCATTTCGAATAGAAAAACATTATAACACATTATATCATATCCACGCAATTTAGATAAAATATTTCTTACAATTACATGAGCACACATTTGAAAGATGGAGAATAACATTTTTTTAAACAAAACCTTTGAATGGAAATGACTCATATGTATTTGAGAATGGAAAACTGACCTAGAATTCAAGTTGAAGATGATGTTTTCTTGCCTTCATTGAACAACCATCAAAACCCCTTGTAAAACCCATTTCTAGCTTCAAACAACCCCAAATCTTTGCAAAATAGAGAAACAATGTTAGGATTTTTTGATAGTGAAACCCAAACAAAAAAAGTGAAAGATTAGATGAAGGATGATAGTTTTGATGTTTTAGGCAGGTTTGGGAAGAAAAAAAGGTGGGAAGCTCCTGCCTTTGAGAATGAATTAATTATGCCTTTGAATTAGCTTCAATGCCTTTTAGGGCTTTCCCGTCAGATTAGCTTCTTAATGAGGAAGCTTGTCACCTATTCATTTTTTTATACCCACTTGAATTCCTCCTTCGGAAATACTTTGTGCATTCACAAATGAAGAGACAATCACCTTCCTCAATCAAAATTTGCAGCTGGTATAAAAAACCCCAAATCGGGCGACAAAGTTTTCCACACACACAAACTCAAACCTTAGGTTCCCATTCCGAAATCGGAAAGAAGAATCCATCCATTCTATCGAGCCACAGTGTCGAGGGTGAGGGGGATGGGAAAGAAGAGCAACCATGGAAATGCTTTGAGACATAGCCACGAACCTTACAACGAGATTGACCTGAGCGGAAAGAAGGCATGTGGATTTTCTTTGTCTAAGAAAATGAACTAATCCTAAAGTAGTCTATAGCTCTGAAATGAAGAATTTGTCACTAGGATATATTCTTAGGTATTTTAAAAACCAGGGTATAGATAATCTTATGACATTAGAGGATAGTGTTCATATGAATGAGGTTGTCCAGTTTCATGCTAATTTAGGTCAGAAATTTGGTAACAGTGATCTGACCATGGTGAACAAAATT
The DNA here is from genome assembly GCA_037428765.1 of Rubia yunnanensis. Lineage (NCBI taxonomy): Eukaryota > Viridiplantae > Streptophyta > Magnoliopsida > Gentianales > Rubiaceae > Rubia > Rubia yunnanensis. Next base: position 79,626,806 of record CM075065.1, read on the forward strand.
AATGTCACTGTCACAAAGTACAAAATCAATGGTGTTAGGAAATGAGTATACCAACCCGACCAAATTTGGGCCCGATAATCCCAATGGTTCCCTGTTGCAATGGGTAAGAAGTACTTTGGAAGGGTAAAGGATACCCTGGGTAGGGCTGACCGTTACAATGTGGGTAAACTAACTGTTGAATAGAGGCTTGTGTATGAATGTTTTACCATTGGGAGGGCAGGCTTGCGAGCCAACAATAGGTAATCTCATGCTCTTCTATTACGTGATGGGTATGAATAAGCCCCTAGCACCTTCAAATTGCTCAATGTCTCACAGTACGATTTCTTCTCTGACTGAGACATGGAATAGCATGCAGGTGGAAGATAACAATCATCACCACTAGTCACCGGCCCTAAACTATTCTTTACTCCCATTTCAACCAAGTCAAGTCGGGCCTTCAAACTATTCTTATTTTTACCAAGGGTATTCAATAATGTTCCAATCAACGAATCACACACATTCTTCTCAATGTGCATTACATCAAGACAATGGCGTACATCTAAATCCTTCCAATAAGGAATTTTTTTAAAAAAATGGACCATTTCTTTCAACTTCATTCACTTGGAATTAGGCAATTCCTTAGCTCTCTCATAAACCTCAACACCCATAAGCGGTACCAGTGTCACTCTCTCCTCTACTTCGCCATTGAACCATTTCTTCGCCAATTTCCATGGGTGACTATCCGCAAGGAACCTCTTATGACCTTTATATATGGTTTTACATATATGCTTCAGTTGACAAAACGAGGTTTGATTCTCACACACTGGATAAGCGTAGTGGCCTTCGACCGAGTGCCTAGACAAATTTTCATATGTGAGAAAGTAATTTATTGTACAAAACAACAATGCCTTCAATGTAAAATCTTCTCTTTCCAAACCATCGTAAGTGAAGACCCCATCATTGAAAAACTTCAACAAGTCATCCACCAACGGAGCAAGGTACACGTCTATATCATTGCCAGGTTGCTTAAGGCCCGATATCATCATCGATTACAACACGTACTTATGTTTCATTGTCAATCACGATGGGAGATTATATATGACTAACATAACAAGCCACGAGATGTGTGTTGCTCATATTATTGAATGGATTCATACCGGCTGTGGAAAGCCTGAGTTTCTAATGCCGAAGCTCCGCACCAAATTTAGGGTACATAGCATCAATCTTTTTCCACTACTCACCGTCAGACGTATGTCTAATCACGTCATCCGCAGGTTGATCTCTCTAATAATGCCAACGCAACAACTTCGCATCTTCTTTTCAAGAAAACAACTTCTTAAGCCAGGGAATGATAGAGAGATACCATAAGACTTTAGCCGATGTTTTTTTCTTTGAAATCAAATCATCGTCTGCCCCAACCGCAATGTCTCATCGCTTTAACTTGTAACGGGACTCACCACACACTTGACATCTGCGTGGTCCTCATCTTCCAACCCTCTGTACAACATGCAATTATTCAGGCAAGCATGAATTTTTTTCAATTCCATTCCCATAGGACAAAGAACTCTTTTCACGGCATATGATCTATCAAGCAAAAGGTTGCCTTCAAGAAGCAATTCCCTAACTAGTTCAAGTGTCTCTGTCATGCCTTTATCAACTTACCAAATTTGGCTTTCCAATTCATCATTTGCAAAATGGCACTCAGCACCGAATGCTTAGAGCATGCGTATAATGGCATCTTCTTGTCATTTTGTAAAGCTTCAAGGACTTCAGGTTTACCGTGGAATTCTCGAGCCACATCCTCCACCATCTCCTCAAATCCATCATTTACAACTAAATTTTCAACCTCTTTACCGCTAACATCTTCAACACTAGGCGTAACAACCCCCTATGCCATACCCAAGAGGTGTAACTAGTTTAAAACCCTCGGATGATAAGATGTTCATGTATCTTCTCCCTTCCCAAATATACATCATTCTTACAATTCTAACATGGGCAATGTGCCTGTACAGAACCATTCTTTCATGTTCAAAGGCAACCACAATAAAGGATTCTATCAAAGGGATGTAATCGGGTGATTTTCTCAAATCTCTACCAATCAATTCAATTCTATCCATAGTCAAACACTTAAAATAAAATGCAATTAACATCCACTTAACACATAAGCTTCCAAAAAATTCATGAATGGCACAAGAGCATCAACATTAATTCAATGAAAAAAAAAACAATCTTCCAACACATGAATTCAACCCAATATCTAGTGATTACATTGTACACATCTACATACCATATCTAATGCACATTGGTAACTAGATTAGTTATTCATCATGTCCAAACCCCGTTTGTTGTCACACAAATGAAGTTTCTATCCACATTGACCGAATAACGTATTTGTTTTACCCACCAACACCGGTTCCGAGTTCGGAAGGTGTTAACCAAAACCCTACATAAGCGACTGAATGTGTTACGGCTTTGGAACCAAGACACAAAAACAGTTACGATTTCGTAAGAGTTGTAAGCTCTTTGTCGATGGGATAAACCACAAGTTCCTCACTCGTAAGTCCTTCGTGTGATAGTTACGAATTCGTAACTTACTTGAATTAAAGGTGGTTTGGCTGAATCGCCTTTAAATTTAACCATTCAAAGGTGGTTATAATAATAACCGCCTTTGATTGTATTGAATCATGCAACTTTAAGAGAACCGCCTTTGAAAATGATTTAACTGCCTTTAATCTGGGGGAGCTGAATTTTGAATCTTCTGAGTTCGGATGTTCTAATAGAAGACGGTTCCTGGTGTTTTCCACGAAACTGCCTTTGAAAGTCGCATTTAATCAAAAGCTCTCCACTGGTTGATGTTAATCTGCTCCCAACGATTGAAACAGTATGGCTCTGATACCAACTATAGAAATCGAAACTTAAAATAAATGGCACGATATGGTACTGAAGCTACAGTTTTCTTGTTTATATATAAGGCAAGATATGGTAAAATACATATTATATATAAGGCACATTTATGGTACCCTAACACATAGTATGAGAATGGATTACTTGCTATCAAATTCACCAAAACATCATTTGTCACAGAAAGAAGTCTAGCTAGTAGAGGCAAAAAACACATTTCTTGAATTACATGAACACTAGTTGTATAACAGTAATATCAATAATAATTCTAGATTAATGAGGTTAGTAAAAGTACATATACATGCACACAACACAATTAAATCAATCCCGGTACATACTCTATCCCTGTGGATGGCAACCATGAGTTTCCAGCGATCAAATTGGCCACCGTGAACAGGTTAGCCGTCGCTCTATCCGTAACAACATGGTATCCAGGCCATTTAACCCTGTTGCTCAGATTAGCCCCCGGTCCCCTATTCGAGTACTCCGCATAGTACAACGTATCAAGTGCATAAGTCCCAGCCCACTCCAGCCATCCCTGAGGGGCGATCGCGTCGCTAAGTTGCGATTCCATTACCATCGTCGTCGACCACAGCTTCCACGGCCTTCCAAGGTATGTTTTCACGAGCGAATTCGTCACCCCGGGCAATGCAGTAATGGTGCAGAACTGCAAAGAGAAGGCGGAGACTTCGCTGAAACTCGTGCGGCCTTGGGCGGTGATGGTGTTCTTCTGACCCCGCCATCCTTTTCTGGCCACGATTAGGCAGTCTTGGAAGACAGCGGAAGAGCGACCGAAGATGAAATCCACGGTTCCCTGAATCTCGCATCGCTTGAAGAATTGGCGTTGGGAGTGGGCGTATAAGGTGTCCTGGTAGCCTAAAATGCTGCATCTGTATAGAACTGATAGGTCGGAATCGGAGAGAAATGCCACCGCTTGGGACTTTTTGGGTCCCGCTGTGTTCTCAAATGTCATGTCTTGTCCGATGAATCCTGGTCCCTTTGCGGCTGTATGGATGGTAATTAATTAAGAGGAAACTCAAATAGTATGATTTTCATAAGTTATGATACAATCATCATACGTGTTAACATAATCATCATACGTTTTAGTTGAAATTTTAGTACTCTTCCTGTCCTAACTTAAAATTTAGAGGGAAAAATAGGAACCCAAAATTTCAGTCAAAGTGAAATGTTTGAATTGCCCTTATGCATATTTACTCATCCAAAGACCTTGAAATCACTACCACCCGGTGGAGAGAACATAGATGTCACATAGGAGAGAACACATCGATCCTACATGTTGAAGACAATTTACGAAAACATTTTCTCGTTACTATAATCTAAGGCTAATGTAACAATTTGAAATTGTTGCTTTATGTGCTAAAAATACTAAGTTGAACCTATTGCAATACTTTTACAGGTATTATTTTAGGTGATGTCTAACGCAACACTTTTCAAGATTTAGGTAACTTTTTTCAAAGATTTAAATAACACTTTATAATACATCATCCCACAGATTATTACCCTTATTTCCAAATGGAGATGATGTACATGGTTATTTCTTTCTTGCCATTTATACTGTTGTACGTCCGTTGACTTAAATACTATTTAGACGCACAAATGTTTTCTAGGGTCTCACCTACGAAAAATAAATAAATTCCACTCATAATGAAATGGAGATAGTATCTTACCGAAGGTTGCGGAGCTGTAGGTTTTGAAACCATCGGCGGCGTTTCTGCTACCTGTGACGACTGTAACTCCCATACCATCACCAATCATCACGATATTCCATTTTTTCTTCGGAACAATCACATATTCCTTATAAACCCCTTCCTTCACGTATATAACAAACGGTTGAAGGGAGTGGTCGGGTGCAGCATTGACAGCTTTATTGATGCTCGTGAAGTTCCCGATAGAGTCCAGCGCCACCACGGCATGCGCCATCGCCTTTGTGAGGCGCTTGTGCTCTCTGCTTTGTAGCCATGGCCGAGTTCTGGTCTGGTTTTGTTCGTCCGGAAAAACGGGACGGACCATTGCTAGAGCTTTGGTGACAGATGAGGATATTTTGTTGAGTTGTTTTATGAATGAGGTTTTGATCATTGCTTTTTTGCTGTGTTTATTGCCTTTGAGTGTTGCTTCTATACATGAGTCTTGATTTACTAGGACGCTGCTCAACCAGGTCCCTGAATCTGAACTCAGATCGCCTGTTCCCACTTTTATGCCTGTTTTATCCATCCACCCAATTGATCAGTGAAAGCGGAATTAGAAATCTGGTGGATTACAAGCTCAACGTCATTTTTAAACACTACAAAAATTGAATCCATTAGTTACACAATTTTAGTTACACATAAGAAAAGTGTAGGGAAATTAAGTACAATTTATTACACTTCTTATATCGTTTGCTACACTTTAAAATGCGATAACTTCTTTACATTTTAAGGTGTAGTGAATAATGGTTTACTAATATCATTTATCACATGTAAACATGTACTCCCTCCTCCGTCCCATATCCATCAAACTCTCTCTCTTCCCAATTCCTCTCTCTTCCATACTAAGAGGTCGTTTGGTATGCGTACCATACACGGTGATTATAAATTCTGCGTATTTTAGGATTGGTAGAACTGTTTGGTTGACGAAAAGTAGTAAATACATGGAAGTTGTAATTCGGAGGAAATTAAATTTCCCACATAACGTGGGAAATATGTTACCGAGTACCTCCTCGGTCGAATGCAATTCTGCGATGCTTTTGTGTGATATTACACTTTTATCCTAACTATGGCGCGTAAAACGTTATGGTTTCCCTCCTTCACGCGACAATTTTTCATTTCCTTCTACTTCATCGTCTTCTCGCATACCCATTTGTGTCTATAAAAGACTTTTAATCCACCCAAATTTTCATTCGCACCAGCACTTCCATCTCCGCCAAACTCTTTTGTCTATCCATTACTGTCCATTACAGGTTCTTCATAAAAAATTGACGTATTAAACGAGTTTGAATTCCATACTCCATCTATTATCACCAACTGTTTGATAATCGCAACTCGTTTTGGCCTATCTATTTGTAGGTTCTGCAGCTGTTCGACATCCACCAACACTTCACCACCAAAAATTTGAGGTTTGTCATTATTTTAATTTATATGTTTTATTGATTGTATATGAAAAAAATTAATTTATACACCCAAATTATATAATGTTTTTGATTGTGAATTTCTATGATTTTTATATTCTTGATTGTTAGATTAAAATATATTCGAGTAATGTTGGGTTGATTTCAATTAATTTGTTACCAATTAATTTCGATTTATTTTTTAATTTTATTTAAGACAGCAATAAGTTTTTTTTTTCCAGATTCGAGTGAGTTATGATTAAGCTCAAATTTATTTTGTCATGAATGTTTGAAAATTATGATAAGTGAATGTTGTGTTGGAGTTAATTTGAATTTTTTGAAAAAATAGTTACAAAATCGTTAGATTCCAAAGAAACAAATGAAGTCAACCAAACAACAGGCAGAAAATTAATTCATAGGAAATATAGAATCCGCATGTGTAACCAAACACGATTTGTGTATGTCCTAGAAATTTGATCACGGAAACAACTTCCCATGAAATACAAATTACCGCAGAATTGAATTCCCACGTGAACCAAACGACCCCTAACGCCCTCATTTACTCTCCTTTCTCCTTCTTTCAAAACCCTACACTCACCCAACCAATTCTGTATTTGCCCTTCTTCTTCGGTGAGAAAGCCTTCTCTCCGGCAAGATATTCCTTAGTTCGACCTTGTCGAGGGTGGAAACGCCATGGGTGGAACCTACCACCGGAAACGCACCACCATACCATCTCCTTGCTACCGCCTCCATTTACAATCACCACCGCCATCAATTTACAGTCATCGCCGCCTCGATTTACAATCACCACCCCTCCCTGACTCACCACGGTGGTGATTTCACCGGAAAGAGGCAACGCAAGCCCACCACCGCCGCCACTTGTTCCGATCAGGTGATGCGATGGAGAGGAGAGGCGGAGGAGGAGAGGAGTTGGATAGGCACTACGGGAGGACGATGGGAGAGGCACGGCGGAGAGTTAGAGAGGCATGATTGGAGGACGGCGGAGGTCATGGGCTCATTTGAGTTATTACCCAATTTTTTTTAAAAAAAAAAATCCTTTCCTTATCACACTATAATGTTAGTCTATCATTTTAAAAAGATTCACATTCTAAGTACTCTATTTATCGATAAATTTCTATCTAGTATTATTTACAATAATACAAAATCTTGTTTTAGCTAAGTATTGTAATTACCATTTGGGATAGTTTATTCTAAAAAATGCTAAAAATTTTAGGGATCGATTGTGTAATTATCAAATGTTATATATTTCATCAGTCTCATTCTATATTGCTTATTTATTTTTTAGAACTAAATTTTACAAACTTTGACACTAAATATAAATTAATATAGAAATAATAAATGTATCACGTGAGATATGGTTATATTTATCCTAATATTCATTTTCTAAATATTAAATTTTTATGCAAAATTATTATGTGTAACTAGAAATATTTGCAATCAAATGTGAAAAAAAAAAAGTAATTTAGAGTGGAACGAGGAGAGCGAGTATATTACAATTTTTTAAAATTTTCATTCCATTTTTTTCTGCAACCGCCACCGGTGGTTACCTCCTTGCTCCGCCGCAACCATTACCGGCCACCGGAATTTCGCCAAATCTCGCAAATCTGCTCTTTCTGCAGGATTCCTGCCGGTTTCCGTCAAATTTCCGCCGCCTCCGCCTCCGCCTCCGTTTTCTGTCGCGAGGCCTCTGACTTCGTGTCGTGCCTTAGCTTGCCGGCGCACCGATTTGCGGTGATTCTCCGGAGGCGACGAGCAGAGGCGCCTTCCGTCGACGACGCTCCAGAGTTGAGTCTGCGGCGGCGGAGGGCAAGTCACGGCGGAGCTATGGATTGTAGAGGTCGCGGCCTAGCAAGGAGGTAACCATCGGCTGAATTGCAGAGTCGCAGCCGATCTAGGGTTTGCAGATCGATCGAACGCGCTTGGTTCACGCGCGGCAGTTTGGGACGACGCGTGCACTTCACGTGCGGACAGCAAAGGTGATTTGCGGCGGTGGACGGCGGAAATGTTGAATTGATTGTGTGGTTTGTTTTGCTACTGTATTGAATGAATTTCGTGAGGTTTTTGATTCAGTTAAGAGTTTTTGAAACTTCATATTCTCCTCGTTTTGATGAATTGAATTGAGTTTTCATTTTGTGTTCATCGGTTTGAAGTTCGGAAGTTCGGTTTGCTCTGATTTCTTCCTGCAAACCTCTCCGTTTCACTTTTTAATCTGTGTGGATGATTTTATATGATCGAGAAATGGCGACGCACAATGCCTTGGCTAGGTTGGGAGAAAAATTGGCGACCGGATCGACTGTTTTAGCTCCTTCAATCAACAGGACTCTGTGTCTAGCCAGCTCAATGTGAGACAATTCTCCTTTGTATTTCTCTACTTCTCCCAAATTAAAATATATTTGCTCTCATCACAAGCTGGTTGAAAGATTAGAATACATAAATGTTTCTCTGTCAGTGCTCTCATCGTGAGGTTTTTTATTAATGTTCTGGTATGAACTATGAAGGGCTGAAAAAGTCTGTAGGAATTGGTGGAATGTATTTCTTCTCTCGTCGGCGTTCTTTCCCTTTCAATTTGCTTCTTTATGTACATTTTCATAAAAAATGTTATTAACTTTTTCTAGTTTATGCTTCCAGATTAATCACATGATAGTTTTCATTGTCTTGTCAACAATATCAAATGTTCTCTCGATCATTTCAAATATATTGTAAAATCTCGCTAAGTGATTCCATCTGTTTAAAATTGTTTCTTCCTGTAGAGTGCAACACTGTGGAGTCTCACTGTCCACCACTGGATGTTCCTGGCTCAGAGTTTAAGCCATTGCATCGATTGGTAGATTCATCTTTGTAGTTTATTCATTGAATTACTCCAATTTTTTATCCTTAGTCAACACGTGATGCATCAAAATGTATGATTTCTTAAGTCTTGCTCTGATCTCTTTTAGGAAGGCCAGGGTTCTTCTAGTTCTTATTCGAGCAAATTTGTACATACGAAATCTGGAAGTGGAAATTTACCCCCAGCTCATGGTAGTCCTCATCCTAATCGAATGAACCACTCCGCTTCTTTCAGCTCTATTCAACTCCTTCATCGGAGAAAACTGTTTGCTGAATCCCAAATAGGGAGGTCCAGTTTCCACAAGCTCTTGGAGCCAATATTAGTGCCGAGTCTGCTGTTTAAGCTTACCTTGTTGAACGGCTACCAGGAAGCAAAAGTTCCACACACTGATATATTCAAGTGACTAGCACACCTTTTTTAACCTTCTCTACAATTTTTGCTCTATTGAATAGCTAGCTAGCACACTAAGGGTGTGTTTCACAAGTTTTATTAGTGTTGTGCTTATAAATTAAACAAATTTTTAATGTTTGGTAAACTCATAAAAACGGCTTATTTTAAGAGGGGAAAAATAAAAACTGTTCTCCCCCTACTTCAAAAAAATGCTGGAATAAGTTAGATTTACTTAAAAGCACAACTCCACCAAATATACCATAATATTTTTTTTAATATTGATGAAATTGGATGTGTCTATATTGATATTAGAGAGATGAAATTTTTTAATGTTTGGTGCCAATTTATGTGTAGTTCGTATGTGGTATTATGCCATCTTGACATGCTTCTGTAATCATTCTTAATATGTGGTTACTTCTGCAAAATTCAAATTCTTCTAAAAAGTCTTTAATTTCTTATTTTTGTGATAATCACGTTGACTGCTATTTCAGGGATACTTCACATTCAAAACAGATGTAATTATTAGAAATTTTCAGGTTTAAACATAATTATTAGAATTTTATAGATTTAAATATAATTACTAGGTTTTTATGGGTTTAAATGTTACTATTGAAACTCTGTGGGCTGAATCGTAATAATTTAAAATTTGTAGGCTTGATTGCAATTATTAAAACTTTGTGGGTTGAATTGTAATTTTTTATAAATTTTCTGTATTGTTTTACTACATCTCCAGGTGTAGTAAGTGTTTTCTGTACTTCTTGGTGTAGCCTTGATCCGATACACTCTGAAGTGTAGGAATCATTCACTACACCTCTAGATGTAGCATGTTTGAATACGTGAGGTGTAACCACCGCATGTGTAGCCCAAGTGGTAGTGGGCAGTGTGGGGATACCCACGGTTTGAAGCTCGCTACGGCCGTGTGAGAGTGTGTTTCCCAAAGCGTGCGTGGCAACGCGCACGTGGCGGTGGGACCCTCCTGGTGACGGGCGAGTATGAACCAGCACTGTGGCCATGGTACTGGGTCAGTGTGACTTACCTCTCATGTGATGGCTGTGTGATCGGCTGGCATGGACACCCAAAGGCTAGGTGTGATAGCCTTTTTGAATACGTGAGGTGTAAAAGTAGTGTTTTTAAATGCAGTTTGAGCTGTAGTAATCATTTACTATGCCTTTAAGAGTAGTGTTTTGTAAAAACACTTTGAGGTGTAGAAATCATTTGCTACGCCTTCAAGAGTATGTTTTTTTTCGTTACACCCACAGCTACTACACTTTTTTGAAGTGTAAGGAAAACATTAACTACACTTGTTGATGTCACTATTAGGATCCAAAAAGTGTCGCAAGTACAGGGATTTGTTGTAGTGATCAAACTATAAAACAATCAAATTAATTTTTCAATTTTAAAATGTGTTTTTTGACTTGAATGTTATATTTTTATAAGATATTTCTTATATTTTTACCAGGGATTGGATAAGGTCAGATAAAGTCAACTTTTTCTAAAATTTATTTGGTGAAATTATGATTGTTTAGTTTTGTATGTGAACTCAAATAAAAAACAATACTCAACTCATTTGACACATTTTTATTCTTTTTAAAGAAAAAAACAATACTCAACTCTTATGGATTTGACACACTTTTATTCTTTTTAAAGAAAAAAACAATACTCAACTCTTATGGATTTGACACACTTTTATTCTTTTTAAAGAAAAAAACATTTCCATGAATTTGACATGAGTCTATCTCTTGAAAGACAGTATTTTCATAGGTTATGGAATGACCAAGGTTTAAACTGCAAATTAGAAGAAATCAAGATAAATTTTTTATTTGTATTATTCGGGTCATAAACTTATAACAACTGTACATTGCATAGTAAATTTTTAATTTTGCAACTAAAATCTTTTACCTTTCTATAATTCTAATTCAGCCCCGTCATTCCATATGTCTATAGAAAGGCGATCTTTCCCAAGATTTTGCCATTGACACACTTTATATTTTTAGCAAAATTCTTGCAAGAGTCTGTCTCTTGAAAGACGATTTTTCCATAAATTATGAAAAAATCAAGGTCTAAACTGCAAATTAGAAGAAATGAAAATAAAAATTTTGGGTTGCATTAATTGGGTCATAAACCTAACTACAGTACGCTGCATAATGTATTTTAAATATTGCGGCTAAAACGTTCTATCTTTTTATTATTTTAGTTAAACCCTGTCTTTCCTTAAACGTACGGAAAGATGGCCTTTCCAAAAATTTTGTCTCTTATAATTTCTTTTATTTTATCTAAGTTTTAAGAAAAAGACCACCTAAGTGGGTGGAGTTAAAAGGCATCCCAAAAGAAATATAGTAGGCAATGAGTACAGAACGTTCAAGTGGTTGAACGAGGACTATAGACTCGTTCAATTTCATTCACCCTATTTTTTTATTTTCAAATTTAATTTTATCCACTTATTTTGTTTACTCTAGTCAATTCAATCAACTAAAGGTATGAAGGCAAATCTAAGGAAACGGAAGGAGTATTTTTGACGCATAGCGTCCTTTTATGGGACCAGAACGAGTGTAACTATTTAAAAACTAACTAGAAAAATAAATAAACATCAACAAATATCAGGATTTGACAAATTCGACTTTGATACCGTGTTTGATACTTCAAACTATACCTTCTCCCTAAAATTACGAGAAATGAACAAAAAAAAACGTTTTCAGCATTGAGTGAAAATTAACTTTTGAAAACTTCTCACTAAAAACCTACGAAAATCAATCCATGCGTACCAGAACGATTTAGTGAAGCCTCGAGGACCCAGCCTAATTTCTCAGAAGAAGCATCAAGCATATCAACACAGTGCGAAAGGGCGTCGGAAACCCTAACATCCCTCGTCATACTGTGGAGTTTGGACACAAAAGAGGTCGCCTTCTCTACTTTTTTAAGAGTAGAGTTCACAGATGCCACAAAATCATCAACTGGAACCTTCAAGTACTCATAATTATCATCAGATTTTGCCAGTATTGGAGATGACAAGAAGAAATGGAGAAGGAGCACTAAAAACAACGCTACTTTCTTCATTAGTTGAGCGACGATCGATGAAGAAGACTGTTATTTGAACGCTCTGCAGTATATGAGGCGTAATAAGCATACGTAATGGTTTTGCGTACATTGTAAAAGTGTGAACGTATTTTTAGGCGATTATCGCGGCATTGCATTTTATATGTATACATGACAGCTGAAATGGGTAACCTGGCGCCCTATTCTTTTCCTCTTTTTTCTTTGTTTTTGAATTGAATTACACTGCATGAAGTCTTGTTTTATAGTCTAAACTTTAGAGTAACATTTATTGTGTAATTATTATATATTTCATTCGGGATGGAGTTTCTTTAAAAGAAACTGAAAAATTGGACGCCTTTTGTTATAAATATAGAAAGTGATATATATATATATATATATATATATATATATATATATATATATATATATATTAATTTTATGCTGGAAACCGCCTCGGTCACTGGAAACCGCCGCGGTCACCTAAAACCGGTCCCGCTGGTCGGCTTTACACCATATTTTTGTCAGATTCCGCTGTCGCGCATCTGCAAATACCGATCTGCATTTCGCCTGAATTGTCGTCGTTCCTCTCCGCATTGCATCCAAATCCGCCGGAACCCTAGCCCTCAACCACTGTCTCACCGTCACCGCCTCACTGTTGAAGCCTAGCGGCGACGTCGCATAGAGTGTCGGATTTACAGACGGCGTCACAAAGTTTTCTCCGGTGGATTCTCTGATTTGGGTCTTCTCCGGCGGATTTCATCGAAAGATGGCGTTACTCGAGTTTTCTTCGGCTGTAATCAGCAAAGACGGCGTTGCTCGAGTCTTCTACAGCGGTGTAGCCGCCGCATGTGAGATTCATGCGCTCTATTGGAGAAGAAGGTTTTGTTGGTTTTCAGAAGTAAAACAGAAAGAACACAAAGGTTTTTGTGCAGAAAAAGTCTGCTTTTCGTCTTCATATTCATTCCTTATATACACCCAAAACAACCAAACGTGATCCGATAATTTCGAACCACCTAACAAGCCTAATTCGTGCTAAGTCACGAATGCCAAGAAAAACGGAACTACAAAAATAGAAACTCGCCACTTGCAAACGTGGTCGGCTAAGCTACGGCTATCTAATTTCAGATGGAAAGAAAAGAAAACTCCTAAGTTGGACGACAGGATTAGAAAAAAAAATAACAAATCACCCCCTTAATCTTGTCGTCGCCTAACTCATGTCAGCAACACCAATTCTGCTCCTCAGCGCCTGGAAACGAACACGTCCAAGAGCCTTCGTCAGAATATCAGCAAGCTGTGCCTCCGTGTTGATGTGATCGATCTCGAGTTCACCCTGCTCCACATAATCACGAATCAAATGGTATCGAGTGTCAATGTGCTTACTTCGATCATGAAACACGGGATTTCTGCTGAGGGAGATTGCCGACTTGTTGTCCACCAGCAGCTTCGGCGCTCGTGGTGGTTCGTTCTGCAACTCTCCGAGTAACCTGCTCAACCAAATTCCTTGACAAGCAGCGGTGGCAGCTGTAATATACTCAGATTCGCATGACGAAATTGCTACCACTCGCTGCTTCTGCGATTGCCAACTTACCGGAGCTTGTCCGAGGAAGAAAATCAGGCCAGTCGTGCTCTTCCTGTCGTCAACATCTCCGGCTAGATCAGCATCACTGTAACCTATCAACTTCAAGGTTCCGCTTCCTCTTCCATACGAAACTCCAAAATTCAAGGTTCCCGCCACATACCGCAATATGTGCTTTACTGCTGCATAGTGCACCGTTGTGGGTTTCTCCATGAATTGGCTTACGTAGCCGACGGCGTACGTGATGTCCGGCCTTGTGTGAACTAAGTACCTGAGACTCCCCACTATGTTGCGATAAAGGGTGGCATCTACTGGTCCTCCGTCGCCAACTTTGCTCAGCTTGAGTCGTGCCTCCATTGGTGCTGCACAAGGATTGCTATGCTCCATTCCAGCCTTTTGCAACAACTTCCTCGCATAAGATGCTTGACAAAGAGTGATTCGATCATCCCTCTGCTGCACCTGGATTCCCAAATAGTAACTAAGTCCGCCAAGATCACTCATCTTGAAAAGACTAGTCATTTCCTTCTTGAATTTGATCACCTCTTCGATTGATGACCTCGTGATTATGAGATCGTCCACATAAACACCAACAAGAATTAATGCTTCATTGTTACCTCGTCGGTAAACTGTATGTTCCGCTTCGCTACGTACAAAGCCCAAATTTCGAAGGCTTACATCGAGCTTCGCGTTCCACGCCCTCGGAGCTTGACGAATTCCGTACAACGCTTTCTGCAGTCGAAGTATCTTGCACTCCTTGCCATGAACGATGAAACCCGGTGGTTGTTCGGCGTAAACTTCCTCGATTAGGTCACCGTTGAGAAAGGCGGTCTTTACATCCATGTGGTGGATCGTCCAGCCGTGATGTGCTGCAATTGCGATCATCATTCGCACCGTCTCCAAACGAGCGACCAGTGCAAATACCTCCTCGTAATCCACTCCCTGTCATTGTACGTAACCTTTCGCCACCAGCCACGCCTTGTGTTTTACCACCTCGCCAGCTGCATCCTTTTTAAGCTTAAAAATCCATTTGAGCCCGATAACTCGATGTCCCACCGGCAGTTCAGTGAGCCGCCACGTCTGATTTTCCTCGATGATGGCCAACTCTTCCGCCATCGCTGCTCGTCATTCCTCGTCCATCTCCGCTTCAGCCAGACACGTCGGTTCCTCGGCGGTGAGGAGACACTGGTCGTCGTCTTCTTCAGCTTCTACGTTAATAGTTGCATCGAATAAACTGTCCAATGTGCGATACCGGCGAGGCGTCTCCTCGCCTGTAGATGGCTCCGATGCACCGGTTGGTGGGGACACGAACTCCACCATCGGTGGTGGTGGTGCAACCGGAGTTGTTGGAGTGAGCGGTGAATCTCCGGCGTTCGAAGGTGATGTGGGTTCCGTGTGCGTCGTGCTCCAGCTCGCATTAGTGCCTGCAATTGGAGAAGCAAAACGCTCGACGGAGAACGTCTCCGTTTCTCCAAGTCGATCACCTCCTTGCTCTCGTCCCGGAAGTGTCCAATCTCATGCCGCATCCTCGTCGAAAACGATGTCACGGGAGACTCTGACTCGATCCGTGACGGGGTCATAGATGCGGTATGCTGCGGTGCCCGGCTCGTAACCCAGTAAAACCATTGGTGTGCTTCTGTCATCCAGCTTCTTCAGGTTTGGATGCGCAGCTTTAACGTGAGCTACACACCCAAAAACACGTAGGTGCTGCACACTTGGTCGGCGCCCGTGCCAAGCTTCGTAGGGAGTTTTTCCAGCGACGCTCTTCGTCGTCCCTCGGGTTAGAAGATACACCGCCGTTGTACTGCCTCTCCCCAGAATTTGACCGGCACCCCCTTTGCCTTTAGAAGACAATTGGCCATTCCGATGACGCTTTGGTTGCGGCGTTCAACCACTCCGTTTTGTTGCGGTGTGTATGGCGCCGTCAGCTGCCGTTGTACTCCTCGTTCGGCGAAATACTCACCAAGCTCCTGGGAAGTAAATTCACCGCCAAGGTCGGTGCGCATCATCTTCAACTTACTCCCGCTTTGTAGTTCGGCTGCTGCCAAGATCTTCTTGATCGCCTCAGCTGCTTGATCCTTCGTGGCTAGCAAAGATATCCACATATACCTACTATAATTATCCACCATTAGAAGGAAATAGCGTTTACCTCCAGGCGTGGGTGGATCGATCGGTCCGCACAAGTCTGCGTACACAAGTCCGAGACGTTCGTTTGCGCGGTTCCAAGCTTGGTGAGGAAATGGTGCACGTTTTTGCTTTCCGGCCAAGCATGCATCACACTTACGCTCGACATCGTCAATCATCGGGAGTCCATGCACCATATCGTCACGCGCGAATCACCGGAGAGCTTCAAAGTGCATGTGCCCGTATCGAGTGTGCCAATGCCAACCGCTCTCGGAGCCGTGCATGGCAAGGCAGACGGGCCGTGCTAGGCTGAGATGGAGCAAGTAGAGGCGTCCGCAGCTCCTTGGCACTCGTGCGAGCAACCGGCCGTCTTGATCACGCAGCTAGAGCCACCCATGCCGGATTCGAGTGTCATACCCGATCTCGTCTAGCTGCTCCAATGAAATAATGTTGCTATGTAGACGGGGTATATAGTACACCTCCGAGAGTGTGAGATGCTCACCATTCAGGCACGTGAAGAGAATCGTGCCGCGGCCTTCAATTTCCACGGATGTATCATCCCCGAGCTTGACCGAACCGTGCACATTGGTGTCCAGTTCCGAGAAGAATTCACGCATGCCACACATGTGAGAGCTAGCGCCGGAGTCTAGGAACCACACCGTGTTGCATTGACCGTCTTGTCCTGTTGCTTTTGCCTGAGATCACACCTCATTTATAAGTACGTGCTCTTCGGACACTTGACTCCCGATCGTGAGAGAATGCAATCTCGCAACCAGCAACGCCGCCTCCTCATCCTGATTTTGCACAAGGTTTGCCCGTTCCTTGCGCTCTCGTCGCGGTTCTGGACAGTCCTTGGAAATATGGCCGACGAACTTGTTACAATTGTAACACTTGATCTTAGTCATATCTCGATCACCGCTAGAAGCACGCTGGCTGCTGTCGCGGCCATGATTTTGCTGCTTCCCCTTCCATTTGGGCTTGCCCTTTCTGCCGGTTCCGGGGCTGGATCCGTGCCCTTGCTCGCGCTGTTTCCTGCGTGCAATCCATTCCTGCTCTGTGAGAAGAACCTGTCCGCCGGAGTTGCCCGTGGTGTTGATGGAGCACCGCTCAGAAGCCGACCGGAGCCGACCGATCAACTCCTCGACCGTCATGCCATCCAGATCAAGCAACATTTCGATCGAGCACGCGATCTGGGCGTATTGGCTTGGCACCTCCCGCAGAAACTTTTGGACCACCTTTATCTCCTCGACGGTGTCGAGAAAAATCTATGTTTGTGGCTACAGTAGCCACAAACGGAAGAGAATAGGGAGGACGCATGTAGAAAATGCGTCCTCTCCTACCTCTTTTTTTTAATTTTTTCGTGAATAATTCCACGCTATTTTTATTTTTCGTGAATAATGCCAAGCTGAGGTGGCGGGAGGACGCATTTTGTTGATGCGTCCTCTCCTTCCGGTCAAAGTTGGCAGGCAGGGTAGCAGGCGGTGCAAGTGGCAGGGTGGCAGGCGGTGTGGCAGCAGCAGGGGGAGGACGCATTTACAATATGCGTCCCCTCATATTTATCAACCTCTTCTCTTCTTTCTTTTATATTTATATTTATATATATATTTATAATTATATTTATATTTATATAGATGTACATTTATATTTAGATTTATATTTAGATTAGGATTTATATTTAGATTTAGATTTAGATTTATATTTATATTTAGATTTAGATTTATATTGATATTTATATTTATATTTATATTTATATTTATATTTATATTTATATTTATATTTATATTTATATTTATATTTATATTTGTATTTGTATTTGTATTTGTATTTATATTTGTATTTATATGTATATTTGTATTTGTATTTGTATTTGTATTTGTATTTGTATTTGTATTTGTATTTGTATTTGTATTTGTATTTATATATTTATATATATACATATATCTTTATTTGTATTTGTATTTGTATTTGTATTTTTATTTGTATTTTTATTTGTATTTTTATTTGTATTTGTATTTGTATTTGTATTTGTATTTGTATTTGTATTTGTATTTATATTTATATTTATATTTATATTTATATATATGTATATACTTATATTTATATATTTATATATATATATATATCTTTATTTATATTTATATTTATATTTATATTTATATTTATATTTATATATATGTATATATTTATATATATATATATCTTTATTTATATTTATATTTATATATATTTTTTTATATTTATATATATCTTTATTTATATTTATATATTTATATTTATATATATATATATATATTTATTTATTTATATTTATATTTATATATATATTTATTTATATTTATATTTATACATGTATATATTTATATATATATATATATATATATTTGTATTTATATTTATATATATTTATGTATATATATATTTATATGTATATATTTATATTTATATTTATATTTATTTATTTATATTTATATTTAATTATTTATATTTATATGTATATATTTATATCTATATGTATATATGTGTATATATATATATTTTATATATATTTATTTATATTTATGTATATATTTATATTTATATTTATTTATATTTATATATATTTATATTTATATATATTTATATTTATATATATTTATATATATTTTTTTTATATTTATATATTTATATTTATATTTATATAAATATGTATATATTTATGTATATAGTATTGTTAAAGTGGTCGAGTGGAGTACATGTACATACTTGAGGATACAATGAAAAGGAATGTCGAATGAATATGAATTAAAAGTTATGTATTTGTGTATGGCAGTTTTACGATGTTTTTGACGGTGTATATGTTATTAGGAAAAAAATGCGTCACGTGAGCGCAAAAGCTGACTTAAGTATTTTGAGCAATAAAAAATATTAAATCAACATGAGGCCGCATTTTTAAAATGCGTCCTCTATTACTTTTATGTTTAAAAAAATTACTCTTAAATTAGCGGGAAAAAAATAAAATTCCATGAGGACGCATTTGATAAATGCGGCGCATTTTTAAAATGCGTCCTCTATTACTTTTATGCTAAAAAAATAACTCTTCAATTAGCGGACAAAAAATAAAAATTACATGAGGACGCATTTTTAAAATGCGTCATCTACTATTTCAGACCAAAAAAAAATTATTCAGGAGCCTGAGGACGCATTTTTAAAATGCGTCCTCTACTATTTTAGCCCAAAAAAAATTAATTCATGAGTCACAGGACGCATTTCCCTAATGCGTCCTCCATCTTGTTGTCCATTTTCCAGAACCACTCTACCCGCAGCCAACATTCAAATTTTCAGCATAGTAAAATCAAGAACTCCGACGGTGTCACCTAAAAAGCGGAGATTATTGACGATGCCGGTGATGCGCATGCCGAACGCATCGAGAGACTCGCCATCTTTGAACGTAATCTGCTCGAACTCCTTGCACAGTCGTTGTGCCGTCGCCTCCCGCACGCGATCCACCCCTACTCGCATCATCCGGATTGCCTCCCATGCTTCGTGTGCTGTGTTTTTCACGATGAGAGCTGGCACCATCTCCGGTGGCACCGCACGGATCAGCGCCGAGAGTGCCGCCATGTCTTCACGTTCGCTCGGCTCTCCGGCGTCGGACGCAGCCTCCCAGAGACCCTGCGCCCGTAAGTTGATCTTCATGACCAGGGCCCACTCGATGTAGTTCGTCACCGTCAGAGTGGGGTAAACGATGTTGCCGCCGAGATTTGTCCGCTCCTGCACGATTCGTTCGTGAACGACAACCTTGTTGTCATTCCTCCGGATGACGCTCCATCCCCGGCTCCGTCCCCGTGCCCGTGTCGGCGAGTTCTCAGCGGACATGGTCTCCTAGATCAAAAAAAAGAAAAAGAAAAACGCTCTGATACCAAATGTTGGTTTTCAGAAGTAAAACAGAAAGAACACAAAGGTTTTTGTGCAGAAAAAGTCTGTTTTTCGTCTTCATATTCATTCCTTATATACACCCAAAACAACCAAACGTGATCCGATAATTTCGAACCACCTAACAAGCCTAATTCGTGCTAAGTCACGAATGCCAAGAAAAATGGAACTACAAAAACAGAAACTCGCCACTTGCAAACGTGGTCGACTAAGCTACGGCTATCTAATTTCAAATGGAAAGAAAAGAAAACTCCTAAGTTGGACGACAGGATTAGAAAAAAAACATAACAGGTTTGAGTGCATGAACTCCACGTGTGTCTATTGTGTTGGCACATGAACTCTACTTTGCTGGAAAATCTCGGCTCCACTTGTAAACCTCCGCTCCTCTGAGTTTCCAGACTGAATCGGAATTTGAGTATTTTTATTATAATCTGTGATGATGATGTGATGGTGTTATGTGATGTTATAATCTTTCCAAAGACATGTTGAGGTTTAAGTATATTTCAGTGTGAGCATGTTCGACAATGGTTCTCTAGTGTAGTGGTTAGCACTCTTGACCTTGAAATGGGAGGTCATGGGTTCAAATTCCATTAGGACCTCTTTTTTGAAATAAAAATATACTCTCGAGGTACTGTAGTTTTTTCCCCTCCCATGTTTATGTTTTTCATTATTCGGGTGAGGTTTATACTCTTGCAGGGTCATATTGGCACACTCAGCCAAATGGTAGGATTATTTTAGCACTTTTCTCAAAAATTTTATAAATTTATATAATTTCCTCCTCGTTGTGTCGTGTTTAGCAGGACGATAATACAAGGAAAGATATTTGAAAATAGAGCGACTTCGAGCTTTAAACATTTTGGCCATAAAACACCTCCCTTAAAAGTGAGTACACCAAAAAATAAACCTGATTTTTTATTTACCCCAATTTTCTTTAAAACTGTACCTATTTGCTCAGAGTCAATCTAGGCTCTCTGCCCTCTACACAATAACACAGTGCGGCTACTTAAAAATACAGTTTCCCTCATACCCACCGAGAAGTACAACATTTTATAAGTAGTGACATTCAATACAGTTTCCCCCATTTTTCATTTCTACATGCAATCACCATTTCTTGATCAACATTCATATCCGGGTTTTCTTGAAATAGTTGGGGCAGTTTTTCTTGGTGGGAGGTGAGGTATGGGTTCTGAGTTTATGAACACTCAATTCCGGCCAAACGGCCTTTGACTTAAAAGTCAGCCTTCCAGGGTTAGTTTGGCAGTTTTCGAATTGCATGATTATATTGACACTTTCAAACAAATGGTAGGATTATTTTAACACTTTTCTAAAAAAAAACTATAGATATAAATTTATATAATTTCTTCCTCGTTGTGTCGTGTCCCGCTGGATGAAAATACAAGGCAAGACATTTGAAAATAGAGCAACTTCGAGCTTTAAACATTTTGTCTGTAAAACACCTCCCTTAAAAGTGATTACACCAACAAATAAAACTTTTTTTTGATGAGAAGATGAATATTATAAATCAAACCAAAAATGTTTTTGGGTTATCACTCTAAACCCTTTACAAGCCCAATCTCAAGTCTAACTATTATCCATCAATTCTCGGCCCAGACTAGTTTTCTCCTTCTTCTTCCAGAAATATTTCTGCCTTCTCCTTTAGTTTCTGTTTCCACGCTGATGTTCTCCATTTCGTTTCTGTAATGGTCTGAAAGAATAGCGTTTCAACTCTCAGTTCACACTTTTGAAAAACTATTCTGTTTTGTTCCATCCACAGATTATATAATGCTGAACAGATCTGCACAAATTTCTCACATTTTCTTTTCTTTTCCATAAGATATAATTAGGTCCGTCAAATGGGTTAATTGGATAAACACATTATCCAAACCCAATGGATCATTATCCAATGAATTATTATCCAATTAACCCTTTTATTAAATGAGTCATAATGGGTTGGGTCATAAATTTATTAAATGGATAACCCATTGGATAACCCATGAGATATTCATATGATCCAATGGGTTAAAATATATTATCCAATAAGTCATTATATAATTAACCCAATAAGTTATCATTAAACATTTTCTATCGATTTGAGTTACAAGTTGTCATTATCCAATGAGATCAAGTATTAAATGTTTATTATTTTTTATGATTTGGGATGAGAATAATTATTTTAATGGGAATTTTTGATGTCAATGGGTCCCAAATTATGTTAACTCAGTGGGAACATAACAAACACCCAATAAATATCTAAAATTACCCAAATGCATGTGTAATATTTACCATAAATATTCACTATAATTCACAAATTATACAACTTATAATTCACAAATTATTCGAGTTCAATCTCGTACAATATTCGAGTTCGTACAGTATTCGAACTCGTACAGTATTCGAATTCAATCTCGTACAGTATTCGAGTTCGTACAAAATTCACACTCAATCTCGTATAGCATTTGAGTTCGTACAATATTCGAGTTCAATCTCGTACAGTATTCGAGCTCAATCTCGTACAGTATTCGAGTTCATACAATATTCGAGTTCGATCTCGCACAGTATTCGAGTTCGTACAATATTCGAGCTCAATCTCATACAGTATTCGAGTTCGTACAATATTCGAGCTCAATCTCGTACAACATTTGAGTTCGTACAATATTCGAGCTCATTCTCGTACAGTATTCGAGTTCGTACAGTATTCGAGCTCGTACAGTATTCGAGTTCAATCTCGTACAGTATTCGAGTCCGTACAGTATTCGAACTCAATCTTGTACAGTATTCGAGTTCGTACAATATTCGAGTTCAATCTCATACAGTATTCGAGTTCGTAGAATATTCGAGTTCAATCTCGTACAGTATTCGAGTTCGTACAATATTCGAGCTCATTCTCGTACAGTATTCGAGTTCGTACAGTATTCGAGCTCGTACAGTATTCGAGTTCAATCTCGTACAGTATTCGAGTCCGTACAGTATTCGAACTCAATCTTGTACAGTATTCGAGTTCGTACAATATTCGAGTTCAATCTCGTACAGTATTCGAGTTCGTACAATATTCGAGCTCAATCTCGTACAGTATTCGAGCTCGTACAGTATTCGAGTTCAATCTCGTACAGTATTCGAGTTCGTACAGTATTCAAGTTCAATCTCGTACAGTATTCGAGCTCAATCTCGTACAGTATTCGAGTTCGTATAATATTCGAGCTCGATCCCAAGTAATATTGTTCGCTAGTTTCGTCGAGTTTACAAAGCCAACATATTATATATTTTTTTTATTTTTATTAAATATAATATAATATAATGTACATAATATTATATTACATAATATAATATTATGAACTCGAATATGAACAAAACGCAGACCGATTGATGAATAAAACGCGGACCGATTGATGAACAAAACACAGACCGATGATGAACAAAATGCGGACTGACGAAACAAAACGCAGACTGGGAAGTGGGAAGTAAGAACTGAGAACTGAGAAAGAACACGGACTTGATGGGTAATTCACGTTTCACCCAAATAAATGACCTATACCCAATGGGTCATTTAGTTCGACCCAATGGATAATTAGTATAGACCCAATGGATAATTAGTATATACCCAATGGATAATTCATATATACTTAATGAATAATTAGTGTTTTCAACCATTTAAACTTTAAATGGATAAGTCACGTAACATTTTACTTGGAGTGAAGAATTACGATAATCTAATCATATTTTGATATAGGCTGAATCGTGTACATAACTACAAAAGAGGAAATATTTATTCGAGTGGCTAAATGTGAGGATTTCATTTATTATTTTCTTATGTTCAATAAAAGAAATATTTTTAAAAATCTTCATATTTCATGGAGGAGAATTTTCAAATTTAGTAAAAGTTTCTTAAATACTACTTCTACTTCTTTCGTCAGGATTTTTTATCAATTTTTAATTGGTTCAAATTAAAATTGATTAAGACATGAACCGAAATCGATAAATATGATGAATCGAGAATTTGATCGTTTCTAAAATGATTATATGTGTTAGGGAAAAATTACATCATTCGTAATCAAACTTGTGAAAATTTTATTATCTTATGATATGAAATTATCCACATGTCACCCGTTACCCAACCCAACTCGACCCACCCAAAATTATCCAACGGATAATCCATTATCTAACAAAACTAAACCCAATAACTACAACTCAATTATATCCATTAACCCAATGGGTCATTATCCAATAAGTCTTATCCAATAAGTGAAAATAGTATATGGGTAACGGTTATCCAACAGGTAACCGGACCCGTTTGATGGGCCTAGATATAATCTCTTTTTAAGCTGCCTTAGACTTGTACAGCTTATACATCCCACTCCTAGCAATAATGCCTGAGTATGAGAGCAAGTAACGAACAGATGTTCCGGTGTTTCTTGCTCTTTCTTGCAAAGGCAACAGGCCGGTTGATTTCCAGTTATACCATAGCCTTGAAGCCGATCAACAGTAGCAACTTTTCCATTGAATAACACCAGAGAAAGAACCGGTGTATAGGGTGTAACTTTTTCTGCCAAATAACTCCACTTTAAGATCTGGTATTCTTCCCTCCCTTCAACCTGTTATAAACTTCTGTAGTGACTGTTGGAAAAATGATTGTAAAACAAGTTGAATTTCGTCAACTTTTGGGCTTAGTTTTGAGTTGGGTTCGAACTGAATTAGAGTCAGTTGGTGTCGTTTTTGGATTCTCCTCTGCAAGTACTATAAAATCGACTGTTTAAACTCTCAAAACGGATAAAGGGTGAATGAGATATGGATGCTCAAAGAGTCACTCTGAGAATGGAAACTTAGGCGGAAATTCATCCGTGCGTACTAAGTATTCTGTAATTTTTTGACTGACTAAAATGCGTTTGGATCGCGTGGAAGTCTCCGAAAGCCCAAACCGCGTAACAAATATTCTAAGAATCACGTGTGGAATATCTGAGATTTGATACGCGGTTAATCATGATAAGGAATATGATATTCTTATCTTTCCAGAATCTATTCAAATATTTGTAAAAAATATTTGGTGGTTAGAGAATATTTTCTCTGATTACGGAAATCAGATCTTCCACGTATCTTCTCATATGGATTCTTAGACGTCTATAAATAGAGCCTTTATGTCAGACAGAAAACTCGCACCATTCTCAAGTTCCTCCCTACTTCTAAACTTGAGTCTTATCTTCTTATTCTGTCTTTGTCGGTGATAGTCCTTCGGGCTTTGTGTGACTCCGAGGTAATTTTACTTGTTAAATTACCTTCGATGGTTTTATCCTATGGAACGATGTCCACGACGGGACTCATTCGTTTCAAGGACAGCGAGTGTACTCGTGACTCCATCAATATGTGATATATGTGATTGCTTGAAACGTGATTATTAATTGTACGTGTGAATAATTAGTAATATTCGATTATTCATTAGCAATATTTCATTATTGTTACTGATGTTAAATTGTTCATTAGTAATATTCCAAATTTGTTACTGATGCATACTTCCGACATGTTTGTTTTCAATATACGATCAACAGTCTTGAAACGAATGAAATTTTTTGGGTTATATTGAAAAAAAAAAATTTTACACGTCATATATATTAATGCTTATGCAAATTATATGCCTTGTGTGGATATACATACATGTCAAATGTGCAATACATGTCGTATGCAAATTATATGCATGTGCAATACATGTCGTATGCAAATTATATACCTATGCAATACATGTCGTACGCAAATATGCAATACATGTCGTATGCAAATTATATACCTATGCAATACAAGTCGTACGCAAATATGCAATACATGTCGTATGCGAATTATATGCCTAGTGTGGATTAATAGTATATATGTAGTATACTTCGTAAGTAATTAGAATTTTCGAAATTTATGTTTCCTTACGTGATTAGATGGTTAATCTGCATCAATATTGCATGCCTTACATCACCATATTTTGCATGGTTCGCATACGCATGCGTAAGGTTCTACATTACTTGCATGATTTAATATATTCCATATATGTGACTTCATGCTTTATGCAAATTGTAAGTTTGGAAAGACATGCATGCTACTAATATGCATGTGGTTTTGCAAGTCTGCGAAAATATTTGATTGCATGCTTTATGGAAATTGTATACATGCTAATCAATTGGTTTTGGTTGTTTACAACAGAACCATGTCGAGCGATGAGACCATCCAGGAGGCGACGCCTCTTGTGACTGTTCAGGCTAAGACTACCCCAGGGGTGACGCCTCTTATGGCTGTTCCTCATGCTGAGAAACCCGAGAAGTTCAATAATTGTATGAACTTCAAGATGTGGCAACAGAAGATGCTCTTCTACTTGTCCACTATGGGTTTGGAGCGCTATGTTCGCGAAGATCGTCCATTTGCAGATGAGACTAGCAATGTGGAAGTCCAAAATACTGCGGTGGAATGGAACTCTAAGGAGTATATCTGTCGCAACCTCATTTTGAATAGCCTTCACGAAGCCATTTGGAGTGTGTATCAAGTGAAAGAGCCTTCTAAGGTGCTGTGGGAAACTCTTGACCAAGAGTACAGGGGTGAGGAGGTTGGATCCAAGAAGTGGGTCGTCGGCAAGTTCCTCGACTACAAGATGGTTGATGCCAAGTCTGTGGTCAGTCAAGCTCAAGAGCTTCAAATGATGATCAATGAGCTGATAGCCGAGAAGATGACAATGTGCGAGACTCTCCAAGTCTATTGCATCATCGAGAAGTTGCCTCCAAGTTGGAAGGACTTCAAGAGTTATCTAAAACACAAGCGAAAGGTGATGACCATGAGGGATTTGATCCAAAAGCTTCGTGTTGAGGAGGATAACCGCATCTCTGAAAAGAGGATGAATGGATATGTGCCTGTGGCAAGGGCCAATCTCGTGGAGGTTGGTGGGAGCTCCAAGTCAAAGAAGGCCAAGACAAAGAAGGGATCCAAGTTAGGAGCTAAGGGTGGAGTTTCGAAGAAGTTGAAGTTCACTGGAAAGTGCTACAATTGCAACCTCGTTGGCCATAAGTCCTCTGAATGTAGGAAGCCAAGGAATGCCAAGAACGAGGCCAATATGGTTGAAAATCTTGCACTAGATGTGAATAACATCGATTTGTGTGCTGTGATTTCTGAAGTCAACATGGTGGACTCCAATCCAAAGAAATAGTGGATTGATACTGGTGCTACTAAGCACATTTGCTCTGTCAAGGAAGTGTTCTCAAACTTCAAGGCAATTGAAGATGGAGAGACCATCTACATGGGCAACTCTGCAACTTCTATGGTGAAAGGGCGTGGCACTGTGGTACTGAAGATGACGTCTGGGAAGGAGTTGACTTTGAAGAATGTTTTGTATGTGCCAGACATTCGCAAGAACCTTGTGTCCGGTTCTATGTTGATCAAGCATGGTTTTAAGCTAGTGTTTGAGTCTGATAAGTTAGTCTTGTCAAAGCAAGGTATGTTTGTAGGCAAAGGTTATGAGCTAGATGGTATGTTCAAGTTGAACACCATGGTTGTACCTCCTAAGAAAGATGAAATGAATACTTCTTCTTCTGCTTACATGATTGAGTCTTCCAATTTATGGCATGGTAGACTAGGACACGTTAATTATGATTCGATAAGAAGATTAATTAAAATGGAAAACATACCTAACATGGAAATTGATGCAAATCATAAGTGTGGAACTTGTGTTGAAGCTAAGATGACTCGAACGTCTTTCAAACAAGTTAAACGAAACACGAAACCTCTTGAGTTGATACATACCGATATCTGTGATCTCAAGTTCGTGCAAACAAGAGGAGGTAACAAGTATTTCATCACTTTCGTGGATGATTGTACGAAATACTGTTATGTGTACTTGCTGAAAAGCAAAGATGAGGCAATTGAGAAATTTGTTATCTACAAAACAGAAGTTGAAAATCAACTTGATAAGAAGATCAAGGTGATTAGAAGTGACCGTGGAGGTGAATATGTAGAGCCATTTAGGGACTATTGTTCTAAACATGGCATTATTCATGAGGTCACTGCCCCCTACTCGCCTCAATCTAATGGTGTGGCTGAACGAAAAAATCGCACTCTTAAAGAGATGATAAATGCGATGTTGATAAGTTCTGGGTTGCCACAGAGCATGTGGGGGGAGGCTATTTTGACAGCCAATTATCTTTTGAATAAGATACCCCGTAAGGATGAGAAAGCAACTCCTCATGAGCTGTGGAAAGGCACGAAGCCATCCTTTACGTACTTGCGAATGTGGGGGTGCCTTGCGAAGGTATTAATCCCACCCCCCAAGAAGTTAAAGATTGGACCTAAAACGGTTGACTGTATCTTTATAGGATATGCACATGAGAGTAGTGCTTATCGCTTCCTTATACATGAATCTCATCATCCAGAGATTCACAAGAACACAATCATGGAATCAAGAAATGCAAATTTCTTTGAGAATGTGTTCCCTGCCAAGGAAAGGTCTGAATCGTCAAAAAGGACCGTTGAGTCACTGGACGAAGGCGTAGTAATTCCCGACGATCTCGAGGATCAAGAGGAGGAAGTGGATGAACCTAGACGAAGTAAACGGATTAGAACCAAAAAATCATTTGGTCCTGATTATCTAACGTTTATGCTTGAAAGTGAGCCACAAAGTTATAAAGAAGCTGTGAATTCGTCGGAGGGGCCTATGTGGAAAGAAGCGATTAAAAGTGAAATCGACTCGATTCTATTTAATCATACTTGGGAGCTAGTGGACTTACCTCCGAGGTGTAAACCACTGGGCTACAAATGGATCTTCAAGAAGAAGATGAGAGTAGATGGCTCGATTGACAAGTATAAAGCAAGACTTGTAATCAAAGGTTATAGACAAAAGGAAGGTCTTGACTACTTTGATACTTATTCTCCAGTCACGAGAATAAGCTCCATTAGAATGATACTTGCTATCGCCGCGTTGCGTAAGCTTGAGGTTCATCAAATGGATGTGAAGACTGCCTTCTTGAATGGAGATTTAGAGGAAGAAATCTATATGGAGCAACCTGAGGGGTTTACGGCTCCCGGACAAGGAGGAAAAGTCTGCAAGTTGGTGAAATCATTGTATGGTCTCAAACAAGCACCAAAGCAATGGCATGAGAAGTTTGATCATATTGTCCTTGCCAATGGTTTCAAAATCAATGAGTGTGATAAGTGCATCTACGTGAAAGACACGGAAAAAGGATATGTAATCCTATGTTTATATGTAGATGACTTGCTCATTGTGGGTAGTAATGAAAAGATGATCAAATCTACCAAGGACATGTTGAATTCTCGTTTTGACATGAAGGATATGGGACTGGCGGATGTGATCTTGGGAATAAAGATCATCCGAAGCTCTGATGGTATCACATTAACCCAGTCCCATTATGTAGATAAAATCCTTGAGAAATTCAACAAGAATGACTTAGAGGTGGCGATGACTCCAATAGATCCAAATTTGCATCTACGAAAGAACAAATTGGAGGCTATTAATCAGGTGGAGTACTCGAGAGTCATTGGGAGTCTGATGTACTTGATGAGTTGTACTAGACCAGACATTGTCTACACTGTAAGTAGGTTGAGTAGATACACGAGTAATCCCAGTATGACTCACTGGAAAGCAATAACTAGAGTATTGAGATATCTATGTTTCACTCGTGATTATGGTCTACATTATTCGAGTTATCCAGCTGTAGTTGAAGGATACAGTGATGCAAACTGGATACACGATATAAAGGATCTGAAATCCACTAGTGGGTATGTATTTACACTAGGTGGAGGAGCAGTCTCGTGGAAGTCCTCTAAACAAACGGTTATTACTCGATCCACAATGGAATCCGAGTTTGTTGCCTTAGACAAGGCAGGTGAGGAGGCCGAATGGCTCCTTCAATTTGTAGAGGACATTCCTAGATGGCCGAAGCCTGTGCCAGCCATATGTATACATTGTGATAGTGTATCTGCTATTGGAAAGGCTCAGAATATGCTCTATAATGGAAAGTCTCGTCATATTCGACGGAGACATAGTTCTATAAGACAACTTCTCTCAACTGGAGTGATCACAATTGACTATGTAAGGTCTAAGGACAACATAGCTGATCCCTTGACTAAGGGGTTGAATCGAGAGGTAGTTGAAACATCATCGAGAGGAATGGGACTGAAGTCCATTAAATGATGGGTTACGTACGTGGACACCCAACCTATGTGACTGGAGATCCCAAGATCTAGGTTCAAAGGGACAACTAAACTGCAAAGACCCATCACGATCACTATGGGGGGTTCATACCTCCTGTCTTATTTCCTATGATGAAGAAACGGTGAAGTGAGTGGAGGTTAAGCATTTAATTGCTTTTAATGATTCACGGCATCAAGTGTATGATACTCGAAAGAGCGCAATAGTTTACGGAACTGCTCTTACGCTAAGAATCACCTATGTAAGAGAGAAGTGTGGCCGCTTCGAAAGGGTATTGTTGGGACGCAATTCCTTAGAAACCTTACAGAACTAGGCATGTGCCATGGCCTGATTAATGGACACAACCGAGGAAAGCACAAAGGCTAGGAAAGATGTCTGTGGGAAGTGCATTGTCGTTCACACAAGCGGTCGGGGAAGTTCAAGGACATCGCGTCTACTTCCTAACCAGTGGGTTAAGTGTACTCTCTCAAGGGAAAGTTCAAAGGGTGACACCTACTTATCCTATGCAGTATCTATGCCGATGAAATGAATCTATCACCAAGTAAAACTTCGTGTCTGGCGTGATTGTTCTGATTCCACATCAATATCTATTCATGTGGGGGATTGTTGGAAAAATGATTGTAAAACAAGTTGAATTTCGTCAACTTTTGGGCTTAGTTTTGAGTTGGGTTCGAACTGAATTAGAGTCAGTTGGTGTCGTTTTTGGATTCTCCTCTGCAAGTACTATAAAATCGACTGTTTAAACTCTCAAAACGGATAAAGGGTGATGAGATATGGATGCTCAAAGAGTCACTCTGAGAATGGAAACTTAGGCGGAAATTCATCCGTGCGTACTAAGTATTCTGTAATTTTTTGACTGACTAAAATGCGTTTGGATCGCGTGGAAGTCTCCGAAAGCCCAAACCGCGTAACAAATATTCTAAGAATCACGTGTGGAATATCTGAGATTTGATACGCGGTTAATCATGATAAGGAATATGATATTCTTATCTTTCCAGAATCTATTCAAATATTTGTAAAAAATATTTGGTGGTTAGAGAATATTTTCTCTGATTACGGAAATCAGATCTTCCACGTATCTTCTCATATGGATTCTTAGACGTCTATAAATAGAGCCTTTATGTCAGACAGAAAACTCGCACCATTCTCAAGTTCCTCCCTACTTCTAAACTTGAGTCTTATCTTCTTATTCTGTCTTTGTCGGTGATAGTCCTTCGGGCTTTGTGTGACTCCGAGGTAATTTTACTTGTTAAATTACCTTCGATGGTTTTATCCTAGGGAACGATGTCCACGACGGGACTCATTCGTTTCAAGGACAGCGAGTGTACTCGTGACTCCATCAATATGTGATATATGTGATTGCTTGAAACGTGATTATTAATTGTACGTGTGAATAATTAGTAATATTCGATTATTCATTAGCAATATTTCATTATTGTTACTGATGTTAAATTGTTCATTAGTAATATTCCAAATTTGTTACTGATGCATACTTCCGACATGTTTGTTTTCAATATACGATCAACAGTGACCAATTTTCCATTTTTGTCAACGCACCTCAGTAGCTCATCATAAATCCTGTCCCTCAATTTTAACAGAATTTTCCATGGCCAACTGTGCGTACTTGCATTGTTGCAATCATGTACTTCTTTGCCTTTCAAATAATAAGCTTGGATCCATTGCACCCAAAGGATATCCTTTTTCTTTCTCACATCCCACATATATTTACAAAGTGTTGCTTGATTCCAGATAGCAGGGTCCCTAATCCCATTCCTCCATTCTTTTTTCCTCCACAAATAGAACTCCAGGCTGCTGCAATGTATCCTCTTTGATCTTCATCACTCCCCACAGATAACAAGTGCAATTCTTTACAATCCTGTTGTGTATGCTCTCTGGTAGCTTCATAATACTTCCCCAATAACCAAAAATACTAAGGAGAACAGTATTGATAAGTTGAAGTTTCCCTGAGTGACACGGATTTTTGGACCCCCAGATTTTTATCCTTTTCCTAATCTTCGCCACCAATTCTTCAGTCTTTTTTCTCTCATTTTACTGAGGATAATGGCAAACCGAGATATTTCATTGGTAGCTCTCCTTTTGTTACTTTCAGTATATATGCCAGAATGTCTTTCTCTATGCTTTCCATCTTTGAAAAGTACATATTTTTATTTACCAATATTGATCAACAGCCCTGTTATCACCTTGAATTGCTGTAGAATAGCTCTGACTCCCTCAATGGTTTTCCTGTTTGCAGCACAAAAAGGCAGAAGGTCATCTGCAAACAATAACGCGTGAACTCCGATTTTCCCACATCTTTGGTGAAAATCCAGCTCCTTTTTCTTGAAGGCCTTGTTGTGCATTCTAGTTAGATACTCCATGCAGACCACAAATAAAAAAGGGGACATCGGATCGAGGCGATCCACGCCTTTTCTTGCCCTGAAAGTTTCAGAGTAGGAACCGTTTATTGAGAGACAAAGATTTGAGCATTCGGTACAACTCCTTATCCAATTGATCATTGGTTCTGGCACTTTCAGCTCCCTCAGCCAACTCCACATAAAATTCCAACTAATATTATCGAAAGCTTTGCTAATGTCCAGCTGAAGAACACAATTGTTTCTCATGCTATCACTTCTATAACGATGCAAGAGCTTTTGAGCAAGTAACATGTTATGGGAGATGTGTCTGCCTCTAACAAACACAGACTGGTTTTCACTAATTAGCAAAGGGAGACATTCACTAATCCTCTCACTAATCACCTTGTTAATCATTTTGTATAAAACAGAACAAGCTCTTGGGCAAAAATTAGAAGCTACCTGAGGTTGATTTACTTTTAGGACTAGGGTAACAACTGCACTGCCAAATACATCTGGTAGTTCATCCATTGTGAAGAATCCCTTCACTGCTCTGATTATGTCTTTTCCAGTAAAACTCCAAGGGTGTTTGAAGAACAAACTTGAGAAGCCATCTTTCCTGAGACTTTTGTCAAATGAATATTTTTCAAAGCTTTCTGTATCTCTGCTTCAATGACTGGCTTGATGAGGGACACCTGCTGTTGCACACTCAGCGTTTTCCCAAAGGTTGAAACTTGCTTATCCAGTTTTTGTGTTCTACTTTCTCTTCCAAACTGCCTTGCAAAGTGTTTGATCGAGTGTTGTTCAATCTCATGTTCTCCTGCTACCCATTTGTCGCCTACTCTCAGTGTCACTAGATGGTTTTTATACTGCTGTGACCTCAAAGCTGCATAGAACAAACTTGTAGGACTGTCTCCTTCATTCCACCATTCGATTTCTGCCTTTTGCTGTAAGAATTTGAACTCAGCATCCTGCAACTTTTCCATTTCTTTGCTGGTGTTCAGTTTTTTTTCTTTAGCTTCTACAGATTTAAGGATTATCATCAAGCTTCTTTTGTGCAACTTCCCATCTTCTCTTCTAGATATCCACCTTTACACCAATGATTCCGAACTCACTTTTGCTCAGCTTAGATAGGGGTTTCTCCAAGGCTTTTAAGATTACAGCAATATCTTTCAGATTCTTAACCTCCTTGATTTTCCATATCTGTCTCACCGTGTCTTCAAACTTTGGGGATAATGAACAGTGGTTAAAGAAATTAAACGGTTTCACCTATTTTTTGTACATGCTATCAAACCTGATCACCAATGGAAAATGATCTGATGTAGGATCATTCTTCACCTTACCATATACTTCTCTTTAGTTCTCCATCCAATCTTTGTTTATCAAAATTATATCGATTTGACTCCATATCCTGTCATTCCCAATCCTCCTATTACTCCATGTAAACTGTGCTATTACTGTTTTCATTTTTTCCAATTCCTGTTGTTCCACCACCTCTTGGAATTCCTTGGTTTCGTTTTCATCAACTGCTAATCCTCCCAGTCTGTCCTCAATGGTTAGAGGGGAGTTGAAATCCCCCATGACTAAGAGTTCTTGATTCTTTGGTGCTGAACAGTAAATTTATTTTCGGATGCAATATATGTGTGTGCTGGGTGATGGACACAAAGGTGGAGGATGCATTCACTGAATGCGTACTCACTGAATTTTTTTTTTGAACTATTTTTAGAGGATGCATTCATAATTTTTTATTTTTTTAAAACCAGATCGTTTAGAGGACGCATTCATAGAATGCGTCCTCGGATTTTTTATTATTATTTATTTTTCTTAATTTATATTGATTTTTTTAAATACTGTTTGAATTCTATAATTTCTTGAAAACGGGTATTGAATTTAACACACACATATATATATATATATATAATTTTTTTGTAGTCCCACATTTTATTAATTAAGACCTCGGTATAAAATAAGGAATTTTAATCAATAAAATATATAATTTATTAATTATTCTTTAAATCAAAATAACTAAAATAGATGAAATTTAATTATCATGATTGAGAATATTGTTAGTAATATCATTTTAAATCAAAATACTTAACACAAAGTTTACTTTAGGTAGTTTAAATTTTAGGCAAGAGCTTATTCTGTTATTATTATAAATTCGAAATTGTGATGGAGTTTTTTAAAAAAATTTGCTAATAAATACAGGGCATACTGTACAATTATAAAAGTATTATGACGAGGTTGGGAGGAAAATTCTGATTTTTAACACGGATTGGAGGACGCATTCATTGAATGCATCCTCATCCACGTGTAAATACCTATAGGGAAATTCAAGAAATTAACAGAAAACAAAAAAAAAAGAAAAAAAAGGAGAGGACACATTCAGTAATATTTTTTAAAAAAATCTGTAAAAATAGAGAACGCATTTGTTGCGTTCTCCACCAATGTTGCCATGCACAGCTACTATAGCCGTACTAATAGAAATTTCCCCCATGCTAACCATGCTCGATTCCTCGTTTCCAAACTTTTCAGGAAAGTCCACAATTCTGTTTTTTTTTCTGCTGACAGTTCGAACCATAAACAATGGTTATGTAGCAAGACATGTGTGCTTTTAACTGTACACTCAATGTCCATCCACTGCTCTCATTTGTCCAGGATTCTGACATCATATAGTTCATCCCTTCCAGGCCATTCAGATTCTCCCACTTGCTGTTACTTCTCCATTCGTTTCTAACCTCTAGTTCAAGCCTATACTTTTCCATATCAATTCTTATTTTTCTTTTTTGGTTTCGAGTAAACCAATCAATCCGACTCTGTTTTGCGAACAAACTTCCTAACCAGAAAGTGTTTACCCTTTTTATTCAACCCTCGTATGTTCCAAGATGTCCAGTTAAAAGCCATCAGGAGGATCCCCTTTCAATAGATGGTTAACTGAAGATTCAGCTTCATACCTAGCTTTAACACCTTTCTGCACCTCTTTTGAATCAGCTCCAGTCCCTCAACAATTTTTTTCTCCGCATTTTTTATGATGGTTCGTCTGATATGGGTCCCTCTTTGCTCAGGCCTTTCAATCAGCTCCTGTCCCTCGATGGTTCGCCGAATATCAGTCCCCCTTTGCTCCTTGCCAATTGGAACATAGACTTTCTTCACAGTTGGCACTGTGTCCCCTTTCCCAGTTTCAGAGTGACCAAATAAAGAACATTTGGAACATCTAACTGGACTCCATTCGAATATTATCTTCTGCTGCTCAATGACCTTATTCTTGTTCAGAAACAACACCTTATCAGGTATTGAGTCCTTGATCTTCTTATCAACCTTAACCCTGGCATATAAGAGCCTTTCTTTCTCCTTAGTTGCTCTATCAAGGCAGATGGGTTTACCCAATGGACTAACAATCTTAGATATAATTCTAGGATGCCAGTATATCAATGATAAGGCAGGGAGTTGAATCCACATAGGCACAATATCAGAATCACTGAAATCTATATTAGGAGACCAAGCCTTGATTATAACTGGTTTACCATCAAAAAATAAATTCCCATGCACTAGAATTTCACCCCTATAGGTTTTGCCGGTAAATTGAACAACAAAGATTCCCCTCTCTATCATCCATACCTTTTTCAGGTGTTTTCCCCATATTCTGGTGAAGAATTCCTCCATGACTCTGTATGGTGGTTTACTGCCAAAGACTTTGCATATGATTGCATCTTCCGAGCTCTCCTGAACTTCCTCTTTTGTGATTTCTCCCATCTCCATCCCCTCTACCTTAATGGGTTGAAAATTTTTACATCGTCTTCTCCATTTTCAAACAACGAACGCCAGGTTTTACTTTGTCTTCCATTCTTTCTCCCCAAGATAGACGCTTTCCCTCTATTTTAGGGTTCGAGCTCTTCCCCTTTTCAATTTTTACCTTAGCTGGGGAAATTAAACCCATCATCTCCACATCGTCGCTCGCCTTCTGTCTAAGCCCATGTAACTCCACCACCAATTTTTGTGAATCGTATAGCAAAACCCCTTTCAAACCTTCTCCCGATGTGTACTTGAATCATTCTTCAAATATGTGGTTATCTGTTTGATTTCCTCCAACCGTATCTTCGAAAGTGTTTTCTTCGCTAGCTTCCTTCCTCCCAATCTACCCTTGGCGGCATAGATTCGCCGGATCAAGGCCTCCGGAGATCTAGGAAAGTACACATATTGAAGGTGTTTTCGCCTGCAGTAGGAAGACCGCTTTTAAAAACAGTACAGCTATATTTCCAAAAAATATAACTTATTTTCGGTTTACCCCAGTTTTCTCGACAGCCTGTTTGGGAGCTATGGGTCGGTTGAATCGGCCTGCTAGGAACAGGGATGATGGCAGTGGCGATGGGGGGCGCAGTCTGATAGGCCAGGAGGAGGGAGGTAAAGTGTTGTACATGCATTGTTTCGGCGAATTCTAGCACGTGGCGGTTGAGTCGAATGATGATATGGAGGACAGCAGCCACATTGAAATTTGTCGCAATTCAACCTATGGTGGGGTTTATGATGGCCATGGCGGCCCGGCTGCTTCATGATACCTGTCCACTCACCTCATCCCACATTTCAGAGGTCAATCGCATTCTCTCCCCCTCTCATTTTATTGTTTTCCTATTTTTTCTGTGAAATTGTTAATGAATTAATGGCTGATGTTTTGTTTATTCACTCGGGCATGGGGCTTCAAAACTGCAGCGATTCTGTGTTACTTTCTTTTATTTGTTTCTTGGATTGTTTTGTTGCAGGGTATTTGTGTTTAGTCTGTTGCTGATACGTGAATTCTTATGCCTTTGTAACAAATATTGTTGCAGAGTGTTTTTCTTGAATGATTTTTTGATTTGCGGAACACCCTCTTCTTGGATGTTGTGTTTGGTAATATTAATATAACTGAGGATGGTTTACTGCTTGGTATTTGTATCTTTTATTTCTTGATGATTTTCCTTAACTAGGGTGATGCATCTTTTGTCAATTTTTTACCACACTGCAGAGCTTGAACAAAATGGCAGGGTTATGTTTGCATAACTGATGAGTAATGCCTTTGCTTATGCAGAAAGAGCATTTGAACATGATGTTGAAGAAACTTTTCCACGGAAACCAGCGATTGCAACCACTGGATCATACGGATTAGTTAGGCTAATCAGGAGTGAGAAATTGCATATTGCTAATCTTGGGGATTCTAGAGCAGTTCTTGGTCGTGAAGAGAGATCAAAACACTTCCTAAAGAAATCAAGGATTATCGGTGAAAATATTGTTCAATCGGGTTGCAGAATTTGTGGCTCAACTCAATGGAACATGGTGTGTCAAAGGCATTTTACAGGTAACCTACTGCTAAGCATAAGAATCTTACTTTTCGATCTCTCTGAACCTATCATATTCTGCTTAGGAGTGAGTAATGAATCATTTTTATATGTTTGGAGATTACACTGTCTCTATATTGTCATCTGAAGTGCCTAGTTCTTCACTAGCAAAAGAACTTATGACTAGCTTCCTTCTGCTTTCTAATACAATAATGCATTGAAAGTGGCTTCAAGTACTGATATTTATCTTGTAAATACTTATGATTCTGTTTGCCTCCTTTACAACTATACTGGGTAGCATTTGGAGATTTCTACTTGAAGAACCCAAAGTTTCGCCCTGATAC
This sequence comes from Rubia yunnanensis, assembly GCA_037428765.1. NCBI lineage: Eukaryota > Viridiplantae > Streptophyta > Magnoliopsida > Gentianales > Rubiaceae > Rubia > Rubia yunnanensis. The sequence goes on from CM075065.1 coordinate 79,664,853, forward strand.
ACTGCACCTTTCAGAAGCAGTGGTTAGGTCTGATCCGGAGATAACCACTAGAATTCTCACACCTGATGACAAGTTCATTATTTTTGCATCTTGTGGGCTTTGAGATCTCCTCTCAAAATGAAGAAGCTGTGGAGATTGTGTATAACAATCCAAGACAGGTAAGTATTATGATGACTTGACTTGACATTTTTCTTTCTTTTCTGAGGAATCACAAGCATCTAGAGCATTTCCTTTTTTGCTTGAATGTAGGGAATTGCAAGGAGGCTATTAAAATCAGCTTTGAAAACAGCTTCCAGAAGAAGGCAGACGAGCTATGATGAACTGAAGGCTGAGGTAGAGGATAGAAGGTTGGCCCTTTATGATGATATTACGGTTGTAGTTGTTTATATTGACCACAAAAGCAATGACTCTTTGAATGGGTTTGCTGTTCGAGCATGTTGGTGGTCCTTGAAGTCAAGAATTCAATAGTTGAGATCCCTTGAATGTGTATTCAAGCACGATTCAATACAGCTGTTGCTTTATCTTTTTTTTAGGTTATGTTCTTATAATGCTCTTCGAATGTGCTACCCTGACACTTGATAATGGGTGGAGAATCGCGTATCAATTCGATATAATATGCTACATGCATCGAAATCTGGTCGGGTTGGATATCTATAAACGAATTAAAAAAGTGGGTGCAGGGTATCAGAATGTCATGCACAAAATGTACAACGGCTAGTTCTTATTCTTAATTATATGACATTGAAATCGAAAAGTGGGTGTGGGTATTGGAATAACATGCACAAAATGTACAACGGATATATATATATATATATATATATATATATATATATATATATATATTTTATTAAACAGTGGTCCGATTCTCATTAAGTATGGTAGATCGTGTTACAAGTTGTTACAGTTTGCGCCATTATGTGAGCCTTATTCACTACCTCTCTACCTACCTTAATGACTTGGGTTTTAGAGAAAGTCACCTGTAGGACTTGTATTTCTCTAACTGGGAGTCTGACATTTGGCAGGATACATGTAGTTCGTTATCAATTGCTTAGCATTTTTGCAATCCGTATTAATCTGTATAGACCTTATATTCCTGATAGCTTCCTTCATCACTGTTAAGATCGTTAGTCTACTTGTGTTGCAGATAAGACCCTGATAAGCTGTACTCCTTGCCACCGGTTGCTTGTTCCTTGATTGTCCGTGCACCATACGGCTACTCATTTTCCAATTTTTTTTTGCAAAAAGCTGCATCTGTAAAGATGCGGGTGCCATTGAATTGGGAGTTGTGTGTTCCATCCTCCTCTCTCCATATTAGTTCGATGTCTCCTACCATAACTATCCCCTAACCCCTCTCTTTGTATGAGGTGGCTTGGGGGTGCCTTTCTTCCGCTTGGGGTGGATTCCTGGTTGTAGTTGTCATGTCGTGGCTAGTCATTCCTTGTAGGCAGTTCCTCGAGATCATAACCAATGTCTGCTCAATAGGCCAAGTGACATGTTCCATTCTCGCCTTTTTCCTAGCACACCATATTGCCCATATGGTCACACAAGCGAGTTCTTTATCTTCCTTTTGTGGAGAAACATTAAACCACAGTTGTAGCCACCGTTATAGGTTTGGCGTTGGTGTTGTGCTGAAGTCTAAACCCAGCCTGCTATAACGCTAAATTCTCCTTGCATAGTCACATTCGAAGATCCTATGTTCCACTGATTCCTCACCTGATGTACACAGTTGGTATATGTCGACACATTTATCCCTCATTTATGCAGGTTTGGTGTTGTTGGGCAAGCCCTTGCATCATCCTCCATATTAGGATATGATCTTTTTGGGGAGTCCACTGTTTCATAGTGTCTTCCACATGGTTGTGGTTTATTGTTGTTGTGAATCGCCTGAAGACGTGGACGTTTTGTTACTGTTTCTGTTCAACCAGGTTGTTTAGTATCCTGTTTTGAACGTATATCTCCCAAGTTGGCCCTTTTCCCATGCCAAGTAGTCATCTGTTCCAAAACAGAATCCTGGTATATGTATCTTGACTATCTGTGAGATTGCCTCTTGTGGGAAAATGGTTCTCAAGAGTGGCATTCTCCACTCTTTCCTTTGGTTGATTAGTTTGCTCACCTTGAAGCCTAACATGGGAAGCATTTGGCCCTCTAGATGGGTTGGGTTCAGTTGATTGGGTATCTAGTTGGCTTGGATATCAACCTTTGAACCGGTGACAATCTTCCATTTTAAGTGTGGCTTGATCAGCTCCGCACCCCAGAGACCCTTCCAGCCCCAGGAGTGTCCTTGTTTGTGCTTAGTATCTAGGAACCTCTGTCTTTTGAATTTTTTTGCTGTGAATAATGTTGTGAAGAATGTGTCATTATTCGATATTATGGACCAAGCTTGTTTCACCAAGAATGTTGTGTTCATCTCTAGCGTGGATCGCATACCTAGTTCTCCAACCCATTTTGATGCGCACATCTTTTCCTATAACTTCTAGTGTATGCCTCTCCCTTCCGGGTCTCCGGCCCAGATAAATCTTGCCATGTGCTTGTCTATGACTTTTGTCGTAGTTTTTGGAATTCTAAAAGTTCCTAGAGTATATTGGGATAGGAACATTAGGATATGTTTGCAGAGTGTTACCCTCCCCATAATCGATAGTTCACTTGTCCTCCAGGTTACCGTCTTTGCTATGATTAGGCCCGTCAAATGGGTTAATTGGATAAACTCATTATCCAAACCCAATGAGTCATTATCCAATGTGTCATTATCCAATTAACTCATTTAATATTGAATCATAATGAGTTGGATCATAAATGGGTTGGAACTCCGAAGTTAAGTGCGATTGGGCGAGATTAGTACTAGGATGGGTGACCCCCTCGAAAGTCATCATAAATGGGTTGTGTCATTAAATGGATAACCCATTGGATAACCCATGAGATATTCATATGACCCAATGGGTTAAATATATTATCGAATAAGTCATTATCCAATAAGTCATTATATAATTAACATAATAAGTTATCATTAAACATACTCTATCGATTTGGGTTACAAGTTGTCATTACCCAATGTGATCAGGTATTAAATGCTCATTATTTTTTAGGATTTGGGATGAGAATAATTATGTTAATGGAAAATTTTGATCTCAATGGATCCCATATTATGTTAACTCAATGGGAACATAGCAAATAACTAATAAATATCTAAAATTATCCAATTAAATGAATGTGTAATATTTAACATAAATATTCACTATAATTCACAAATTATACAAATTATAATTCACAAATTATTCGAGTTCAATCTCATACAATATTCAAGTTCGTACAGTATTTGAGCTCGTACAGTTTCAAATTCAATCTCGTACAGTATTCGAGTTCGTACAAAATTCACACTCAATCTCGTACAGTATTTGAGTTCGTACAATATTTGAGTTCAATCTCATATAGTATCCGAGCTCAATCTCGTATAGTATTCGAGTTCATACAATATTCGAGTTCAATCCTGTACAGTATCCGAGTTCATACAATATTCCAGCTCAATCTCGTACAGTATTCGAGTTCGTACAGTATTCGAGCTCAATCTCGTACAGTATTCGAGCTCAATCTCGTATAGTATTCGAGTTCGTACAATATTCGAGCTCGTACAGTATTTGAGCTCGAGCTCAATTCCAACTAATATTGTTCGTTAATTTCGTCGAGTTTACAAAGCCAGCATATTATATATATATTTTTATTAAATATAATATAATGTACATAATATTATATTATATAATATAATAAATGATTATATATTAGGGAAAAATTAAATCATTCGTAATCAAACTTGTGAAAATTTAGTTATCTTGTGATATGAAATTATCCACGGGTCACCTATTACCCAACCCAACTCAACCCACCCCAAATTATCCAACGAGTAAACCATTATCTAACCCAACTAAACTCAATAACTATAACCCAATTATATTCATTAACTCAATGGGTCATTATCCAATAAGTCTTATCCAATAAGTGAAAATAGTATATGGATAACGGTTATCCAACGAGTGATCCGATCCGTTTGACAGGCTTAGCTATGATCTTCCTCTATAGGCCTTTGAACATCTTAATTCTTGAACCTTCGAAGTTGAGGCCGTGTCCCAAATATTTTCCCAGTAAGAGGTTTGGTTTAATTTGGAATGTTTGGCTTATAAAGTTTGTGGTATGTATGTCTGCGTTTTGGCTGACTATGATGGGTTATTTGTCAAAATTTATTCGCTGGCCCAAGTGCGCAACGTATAGGTTTAGGGTATTTGCTAGTTTCTTTATCCTCGCTGCAATTACTTCAAAGAATATGATACGGTCATCTGCAAACATTAGGTTTGACACTTTGGGGACCCTGTTTCCTGCTTGGATCCCTTTACACACCCTTTGGAATGGTTGAGTGGCAAGCATCGATGATAAGAACTCTTGGCAGAGGATGAACAAAAGGGGTAATAATGGGTCCCTTGTTTGGTGTGAACTCCGGTGATAATTCCCCGTTGAGCTTTATGGCATAAAACGCCGCCATTACACACTCTTTAATCCAGTTAACCTAGACTGTTTCGAACCGCATCCATAGCATGACTCCTTCTAGGAAAACCCATGAGGCTCGATCATAGGCCTTGCTCATGTCTATCTTTAATGCTCCGACTACCTTTTTACCTTTTTTCTCTTTCCATATGTTTTCTATGAGTGCATATGCTATAGGGGAGTTTTCTACAATGGATTGGCCTTGGATAAAGGCAGCCTGATTCCCTGGTACCAAATGGCCCATAATCTTTTTTATTCTAGATGCTAGTATTTTCACAATTATCTTATAGATGACATTACATATACTTATTGGCCTTAAATCAGAGGGTTTTTTGGGAACCTTGACTTTAGGGATGAGTGTGATGTTCATCGTGTTCCATTCCTTCTGCATTCTCCCGTCACAAAGAATTGTTGTACCGCCTTTATGACTTCCTTCCCAACCTCATTCCAGTAGGTTTGGTAGAATCCCGCTGGCAGCCCATCTGGGCTTGGCGCCTTCCATTTTCCTATTTGAAATACGGGTTTTTTGTTTCCTTGCGACCTACTCCTACTGTAAGTTACTGGTTATGTAGGCTGGTTACCGAGGGCTTGATGAGGCTGATGACGTCTTCCAGCACTGTCTGTCTATAGGCATCCTGCGGCATCTGTGAGTTGTTGACCAAGATAGAGCTAATATGTTCCACCACTATCTCCTGTAGTTGTTGGAGATCAGTTACACATCTGCCTGTGTTATCTTGGAGTTGTGTGATCTGGATTCTCCCCTGTCTTTTCTTTGACCATGTGTGGAAGAAGTTTGTGTTCTTGTCTCCATCCTTGAGCCAGGCAGTGTTGGCTCTCTGCCTCCACATATTGTTTTGTTGCGTGAGTAGCTCATCTAGGTATGTGGCACAGAGTCTTGCTTGGTCGAACATTTGTGTTCTCTGTAGTCATTCAATCTCATAATCTTTCCTCCTAATTTTCCTCCCTAGAGATCCCACGTTATCCTTGCTCCAGTTGCTGAGCCTTAGTGTTGTTGATTCTAGCAATTTGTTAATGTTTTGCATGTGATCTTCCCTTCGTAGCTCATTCCCTGCCCGTTGTGTGTTTCTTTCCTGAATGTTTAACCTCTAGTTTCCTAGTCCAGAAGGCCCCGAATTTTGGCCTTGATTGCCCATGTTGTTAACTACCTGAGTAGTGTGTTCGTAACATTAATGACCTATGGTCCAATCTCATGATAGCGTGGTTATCCAGCCTATATCTGGAGAATAGATGTACCCACTGATCATTTGCAAAGATTGTACTCACTAATCATTTGCGAAGGCTCTATCCAATCTTTCAATGACTAATTTTGTTCATGTTCTTCCATTTGACCATGTAAACCATTGACCATGATTGTGCAGCTCCGTGAGTTTCCCCTGTTTGAGGAGCTTCTTCAGGTTTGCTGTGTCCTGGTCAAGTACTTTGTTTCCCCCATTTTTGTCGCCTTCCTCGATCACTTGGTTGATATCTCCTACCAGCACCCTTGGTAGGTTGTTCTATGTCACTAGGCTACTAATGTCATCCCATATTTTTTCCTATGTTTTTTTATGGAATGCTCGTATACTAATAATAAGTTCCATACATCTCCGGTAACCAAAATAGCTGTACTAAATAAAATTCATGCAGCTTTCTGCAACGACTAGTTTGACTGCTTGGGTCAAGGCTACGCAGAGCCCACCACTAGAGCCTTTCGACTCAACAATATACCAACTAGTAAAATATGATCTATCTAGCCACTTACTAATTTTACCGAATCTACATTTGGTTTCCATAAGAAATAAAATACTAGGGTTATACTGGCTGATGAGGTTGTTTAAGACAGCTATTGTTAGAGGCAGCCCTCTATAGTTCCAACTGAGTAGACTCGTGTCCCTCTTGGTGTTTACTCTAGTTCAGCCACCAATGTACCACAAGCTAAATCCTTCTTCCATTCCTGTTATCTCTATTATGATATCGTCGTAGTTCTTTGAGCCAATAATCGTGTCTCTGCCTTCCTCCACTCTGGTTTCCATTTCTATTTCTCTGTGCCTTGCAATAGCCCTTCTCAGTCCAGCTTGTAGTTCGGCCTCTGATCGTGGTATCTTCACAAAAGCCAGTTCACCCAGGTCCTCCTTCAGAAGCCTTTTCCTTCATGATAGTATCCACTGCCCAGTTAATTGCCCCTGCTTGATTCTCAGATAATATGTTGCTATCTTCACCGCAACCCCGCCTCCGATGCTATCTACTCCATACCTCCGGCGTCCTGTTAGTCCCGTCCCGGTGTCTATGTCGTCCCCATCATCCAATTTATTAGCTCCTTCTCCCAATAGAAGCGAGTTAGCTTCAGCCAGTTCTCCCGCCTCGCTGGTTCGTCGGCTTTGGTCGTCATGGCCTTGGGTTCCGGTACCACCCACGTCGACTGCTCTTCCTCCGGCGATCCATTCCGACCGTAGCCATCCCCAGCCGGTGGCTAGGCTGCCGGACTGGTTGTCGGGTTGCTCCCTCAGGTACCCCATGTTTAGCTCAACTTTCCCTGATTGTGTGGTATGGCCAGGGTCCGCTAAACTCTTGTGATGTATGTTTGGTGTGCTAGGGCTTCCGATTGTGGTTAGGATGGGTCAAGGTTGCATATTGTCTCTTTTACATGATTGGGTTTGGGTTAGGGAGGATGTAGGTATTGCTGGGATTTGTTAATGGGTTGGGTGGGTGTATCTATTGTGTGTTATGCAGAGGTTGGGTTTGGTTGATTTGTGGGGGTAAGGTAATGTTGGTTTGTTGGGAAAATGTTTGCAGTGGGTAGGCTTGTTATGGCACTGGGCTTATGTTATTTATTTGTGGAGTGTTAATGTCACAAATACAAATGATAAAGGGAGCTGGAAGCAATGAAGACCTATTTTCAGTAAACAGTTGGGAAGTTGGGGAGAAGGGAGTTAAGTAGTTAATTCTGTTGTAACTGTAGAAGGAATAACTGAGGGAAAGGAAGTATATAAGGAAGGGGAAGACTCGTGAGAAAGATATCAAAGAAGAGAATTGAGAATTGAATACCCAAAAGCTGTTCACAGCTATTCTTCCTTTCCTAAATTCTGAGCATATATTTTGCCCTACTATTCAGTTCGTGACAATTGGTATCAGAGCACGTTGATTCTTGGCAGTAATGGCGGAGAACACGCGTTCAAAATCATTGGAGAACAACCTGAAGGACATGGAAATTCATTTTGCTGGCGAAGTTGAGGAGCTACGCCGGACATTGGAGGTTAGCTGTAAAAATCAAGGAGAACTGGAGATTGCAATTAAGGAAATCAAAGCAGATGCAAAGAACACGGGAGTCATGATGCAAGAAATTAGAGCCATGATTCTGGAGATGCAAAAGAGCAAGAATGAAGAACCAGAGAGAGAAGAGTCCAGTCGGAGTGTTAATCGGAACAAGTCGACAATGGAAGATCGAGTGAACTTACAAGGAGCTCTACATCGAGGTAATGTTCATATCCTTCACAACCCTCGGATTATGAACGATGTAGGAGAAGATTGGAGACACAAGATTGGTCTCAGTTCAGGGAACAATCAACCCAAGATTGAGCTGAGTATATTCAACGGTGCGAAACCGGTGGAATGGTTGAGAAAATGCGGAAAGTTCTTCAACTACTTTCAGATTTACGATCCGCAACGGGTCGAAGCAATTGAAATCTATTTGGAAGGAAGAGCCGAAGTATGGTACCAAAATGAGAAAAGCACCAGAAGAGTAACCACGTGGAATGAGTTTTCTGAAGCTGTTTTAAGAAGATTTGCAGAAATCGGAGGAAGAGATGTGGTAGAAGAATTTAATAAGCTGTATAAGACGGGATCGGTTAGGGAGTATCAAGAAATCTTTGAGGAACTCCGCTCGCAAGTTATCGGTAAACATCCATATCTCTCTGAACAATATTTCATGTCTAGTTTTGTTAGTGGACTTAAGGAAGAACTGAAGCCTATGATCAAACTTTTTAAACCTGAGACTTTGCATGATACCATAGAAATAGCATGTCTTCAAGAAATGAACATAGAAGTACAGAATCGAAGACAGAAAGGGATTGCTCCGGTAGATCAGTATGGAACCCAAACTAAAACAAGAACAGAGAGGCCTAAATGGAATATGATGGGGAATGATAAGCAGAATTCAGATAAGGCTAGTTGGAGGAATAATGCTGGGGAGGGGAGAGTAGGAAATGATAAATTTCAGAGGATTTCACCTCAGGAACTGCAGTTTAGAAGAGATCATAATCTTTGTTTCAAATGTGGGAACAAATTTACCCCAGGCCATCAGTGTAAATTTAGGCAAATCCATCAGATTCTTGGGTGTGATGCACTAGATCCAGGTGAAATTTTAATAGAAGAACAAGAGGAAGATGAAGAAAGGAAGGGCAGTGAAGAACCTGAGTTGATATCATTAAACACTGTTGGTGGTAACATGAACTCTAGGATCAACACTCTAACTATGCATGGAGTTATAAGAGGAGTGGAGGTCAGTATTTTGTTAGATACTGGATCAACAGATAGTTTCATTGACACAGCCGTAGCTGAATATTTGAATCTAGAAACAATCAGGACTAGACCTTTTCTAATTACTGTGGCAGATGGAAGCAAGGTGTATGGTAATGGTTTAAGTCCCAGGGTAGCTTGGCAAATTGGAAACTGTGGATTCACTTTTGATCTGAAAATAATGGAATTGGGTAATGTTGATATCATTTTGGGTGTTGATTGGATGAAACACTTTAGTCCTATCACCTTTGATTTTGGGAAGCAACATGTTTCAGTATACAGACAGGGGTATCACTGGATTTTACAAGGGTCTACTGAGAAAATGAAAGTTAATATGATCAAACAGATTGGGAAACAAGAATCCAGGAAAAGGAAGTTGTTTATGGTTCCACTAGAACAGGGAAATGGGGAGTATTTCTCATCTTCTGGAAAGAGTCTAAAAAGATTTGAAGGAAAGGCCACAGGAAGATTATGCATGGCAAAACTGAGTACTAAGGGAAATATGGACAATGAACTGATCAGAGAAGTTAAGACTGCAGGATTAAATCAAGGGAAAAACTCTGGGAATACTGAAAAAGGGATGATGCAAGGAAATCTTAAGCATGGCCGGATGCAACATGGCACAGAAAATGACATACTCATTGCAAAACTGGAAGTACCTGCAACCATTCAGCAGGTTTTATTTCGTTTCAAAGATATTTTTGCTATTCCTACAGAGTTACCACCACAAAGAGCAGTGGATCACCAAATTATTTTGAAGCCTAACTCACAGCCATTTAAAATGAAACCTTATAGGTATCCTCATGCTTACAAAGCTGAAATTGAGAAGCAAGTAAAGGAGATGCTGGATAACAAGGTAATTCAATTGAGCAACAGTCCCTTTGCATCTCCAGTGGTTTTGGTGAAGAAAAAAGACTCTACATGGAGGATGTGTATAGATTATAGGAAATTGAATGATCTGACTATAAAGGATTGCTTTCCGATTCCTATAATTGATGAACTTCTTGATGAGTTAGATGGAGCTAAGTATTTTTCTAAGATTGACTTGAGAGCTGGGTACCATCAGATTCGTGTTAGAAAGAATGACATTGATAAAACAGCATTTTAGACTCACCATGGTCATTTTGAATTCATTGTGATGCCTTTTGGTTTAACAAACGCACCAGCTACATTTCAAAGTTTGATGAACCAGATTTTTTGTGCTTATATACGGAAATACGTACTCGTCTTAATTGACGATATCTTGATTTACAGTAAAACGTTGGAAGAACATACAGATCACTTGGAATCAGTTCTACAAGTTCTTCATCAACACAAACTTTATGCTAAATTCTCCAAGTGTTCGTTTGCAAAAAACCAAGTTGAGTATTTGGGGCACATAATATCAGGAAAGGGAGTTGAGATGGATGGCAGCAAGATTGAAAGTATTTTGAAATGGCCAGTACCTAGAAATGTGAAGGAACTGAGAGGTTTTTTGGGATTAACAGGATATTACAGGCGGTTTATAGCTCATTATGGAATTATTTGCAAGCCTTTACATCAGCTGCTTAAGAAAGATTCATTCATATGGGGAGAGGAAGCTACAAAAGCCTTTGAAAGATTGAAGGAAACTATGACTACTGCCCCAGTCTTAAGATTACCCAATTTTGAAGATCCCTTTATCATTGAAACAGATGCATGTGAGGAAGGGATGGGTGCTGTTTTGATGCAAGATCACAGACCAATTGCATTTCTAAGTAAGGCATTTTGTCAAAGGAACAAAGGATTATCAACATATGAAAAGGAGCTTTTGGCAGTAGTGATGGCAGTGGATAAATGGAGACATTATCTGGTTGGGAATCATTTTATCATTAGAACAGATCATAGAAGTCTGAAATATTTGATAGAGCAAAAATTAACTCATGCTCTACAACATAAATGGGTGACAAAACTCTTGGGAATGAGCTTTGAAATACAGTATAAACCAGGCAGTACTAACAGGGCTGCAAATGCTCTCTCAAGAAGACCATATGTGATCAGAAAAAAAGAAGAACAGGAGGGAGGAAATGACAAAATCCTGACTACTGATGTGTTCTATAAAGAAGAAGTACAGGAACCAGAAAATGTTGAAAGAAAAGAGAAAGGACAGAAGATAAGAAATGATGTGAATACTGAAGTAATCAGTAAGAAGGAAGAACAGGAAGCAGGGACTGAGGAACATTTAGTTACAGGAGGGATAGCTTGTACAGTTAGAGCAGTAACCTCTCTAATACCTACTTGGCTAAGTCAAATTGAGAGCAGCTATGAAGAGGATCCGGTTAGTCAAGAATTAATTGCTGCAGCTATTTTGGCTCAAGAAGATACAAACAGTACAACAGAGTTCACCTATGTCAGAGGAATTCTAAAGAAAAACAGCAAAATTTATGTGGGAGCTTCTAACCAGATCAGAAATGAGATAGTACAAGCAATGCATGCCTCAGCCGTTGGTGGACACTCCGGACAATCTGCAACAGTTCGAAGAATCCTCTCTCTATTTCATTGGCCAAGAATAAAAGAAGAAGTGGTAGATTTTATAAAAAATTGTGATGCATGTCAGAGAAATAAAGCAGAACACTGCTTAACACCAGGGTTGCTTCAACCAATTCCTATTCCTATGCATCCTTGGACACAGATTAGCATGGATTTTGTAGAAAAACTTCCAGAATCAGAAGGAAAGAATACAGTGCTAGTTGTGGTTGATAGACTCACAAAGTATGGACATTTTATATCATTATCACACCCATTTTCAGCTCCAGATATAGCTAAAATATTCCATAAGGAGGTGTGCCGATTACATGGAATTCCAGAATCAATCATAACAGACCGAGACGGGTTATTCACCAGCTATTTTTGGAAGGAGTTGATGGCTTTAATGGGAGTTAAGCTTAAATTTAGCTCAGCCTATCATCCTCAAACTGATGGTCAGACAGAACGATTGAACCAGGTTTTGGAGAACTATTTACGATGTTTTTGCGGTGATAAACCTGATTCCTGGAATAGTTGGTTAGCATCGGCAGAATGGTGGTACAATACATCTCATCATACTAGTTTACAGATGACTCCATATGAAGCATTATATGGAGTAAAACCATTATCACTACCACTGGGAACATTCAGGGAAAGCCTTATTCCGGCTGCAGCCAGTATAATGCAACAAAGAGAACAGGTGAATCAGCTGTTAAAAAAACATTTACAGGAGGCTCAGAAACGGATGAAATTCTTTGCTGATTCAAGAAGAACGGAAAGAACGGTGGCTGTAGGAGATTGGGTACTTTTGAAGCTACAAAAGTATAGACAGAACTCTGTGGTTCAAAGAGATTCAATGAAATTAGCTCCTAAATTCTACGGACCATACCAGGTGATTGAGAAGATCGGCGAAGTAGCTTACAAATTGAAATTGCCGAGCACCAGCCGTGTCCATCCCGTCTTCCACGTATCCCTGTTAAAGAAATACACGGGAGATCAACAACAGTATAGGACCGATATTCCCGAGCATGATATTGATGAAATTACAGTACTAGAACCCTTGAAAATAGTACAGCGCAGACTGCAACAACGTGGTGAAGAACAAGTGGTTCAATGGTTGATAAGATGGAAAAATTTACCGATTGAAGAGAACTCTTGGGAGGATGCACACACCATTCGAACACAATTCCCAGGATTTCGAGCTTGAGGACAAGCTCAGTTTAAGAAGGGAGGATTGTCACAAATACAAATGATAAAGGGAGCTGGAAGCAATGAAGACCTATTTTCAGTAAACAGTTGGGAAGTTGGGGAGAAGGGAGTTAAGTAGTTAATTCTGTTGTAACTGTAGAAGGAATAACTGAGGGAAAGGAAGTATATAAGGAAGGGGAAGACTCGTGAGAAAGATATCAAAGAAGAGAATTGAGAATTGAATACCCAAAAGCTGTTCACAGCTATTCTTCCTTTCCTAAATTCTGAGCATATATTTTGCCCTACTATTCAGTTCGTGACAGTTAACTGGGTCATTATAACCCATATGTGTGCCACTATTCTTACTTGACTCAACTAAAATTTGAAAGGGCCCGTGCTCATAGAAAAAGAAAAAGAAAAAGGGCAGCGTAGATATACCTGCATTAAATAACGTGTTATTGTGGGTCAGAGTCCCCACATTTTCCATCTCCTGACGCTCGTATGCTCGTAGCCTGCTCCTATTTGACAATCCACGGCCATGCTGTTTGTGCCCCCCTTAACTTGGACTTGAGAGGTCCCTGTCCCATCATTGCAGGTTTCTACCTTTTTGGTTCTCTTTTCCACATTGTTTTTGCCTGTTGTCTCCTCTTTGCCCTTTTCCTTTATCCTCCTGACAGCTTTAATTCCCAAGTCTTCCTGTAGATCATTGAGACTTGGCTCTCCTCTTGCCATCTGTCCTATTGTTGAGTCCTCCTCCATAGGGCCTTCTTCGGGCCCTGACTCTGAGTTGTATGCTGTTGTGTGATTGGGTTCCCTGATTAGGTTCCTTGTGGTCATTGAGTAAATTTGGGGATTGCATGCCAAACTTTTGAAAGTAGCAATTTACCTTCTCAATTGTGAACTTAGTGTAGTTGCAGTTGAAATCACGAGGGCGAGAGGATCACCTTTTGAGATTCCCTGATAGTTATCCCCACGTAATCTCTCCTGTCATTTATGAGTTATCCCCACGTAATCTCTCCTGTCATTTATGATTGTTCTCTTTGAAGTCACCTCCGTAAGTAGCTCCTGCCCTTTGCCTTTACTCGTAGCCGTAGACCTTTTGATTGCAACTTCATCCTCCATAATCGTTGACAATATGTTGTGTCATTCTCACCTTCGTTGATGTCACCTTCTTTCCAGCCCTCTACCATTGACCAAGTTCCGGTGACCCAAGTTGGGTCTGTATCCCAGGATCCCTGTTGCAGTTCCGCCGGGATTGTTGATCCGTCGTCTTCATTTTCCAAATTGTCAAGCATGAATTTTGCAAACAGGCCTAGTAATGGATTTGGCCTCTCCGTTCCATCTGACTGGGGGTTGTTGGGACTTGGTGGATTTTCACTAGTACCCGCTGGCGTAAACTCTTCGAACATATCGAAGTTGGGGTTATTTTTCGGTGAGGACGAATTGTATTCCTCATTTGCCACATCACCCCAAAAATATGGAACCTCCGGTAGAGACTGTAGCCTCCTTTCTAGTAGTCCCCGCCTGAATAATGTTTTGTACAAAAAAGTTTTGGATGTCAACCTCAGCATGCTCTGCCTGTACGCCCTCCTCCATATTTTGAGGCTACACCACCGGTTCTGGGGCCGATGGGGAGTCTTTGTATTCTGGATCATAAGCCATAGGGTTTGCCGCCATTTTCTGAGGTGTTGGCTATGTCCCTTCAAAGTAGTGAAAAACCATTAACAAAACCTGTTTCATAGGCTTCAAGAAACCTGTGTCCGTTGGCTTCAATGTACTCCATTGAGAACCTAGTATTGCGGCGTGGCGGCAAGTTGCGGTGCACTCTTATGTTAGATGGTACAACTCGTACCCATCGTCCCTGTGAATCTAGACTCCAATATCCTGGCCAAGCTGAGCGAACCTGGTTGTGAGGAACTACTCTAGTCTTTGATCATCTCTGAACCGGCATTGTGGCATTGTGTGGCCAATTCCGCCACACCTTCTACATTGTTTATGAGGAGAACTTGATCCAATTGTGCATGGTAAAGAAAAACCGGATGCAATTGTGCATGGTATTATATATGGATCATGTTGTGCGGAATGGAGAAAGAACAGAAAATATGAACGAAAATAACAAGACACAAGATTTACGTGGTTCACCAATTTGGCTACATCCACGGGAGACTGATTCACTATAATAGGTAGCAGGTTACAGACGCCAAGAAATTGGCCAGATTTCTACCTATCTAAGTGCAGAACAGAATTAATGTTTACAGAGAGAAGAGAGACACTTTATATACTGTCTCTACTAAACCCTAACAAACTGGGATTGGAACAAAACACAATTCGGCCCAAATCAACATCAGTTCAAATTGGAATTGGAATTATATTCTTATCATAATTGTAGATATAGTTGTATTCCAGGCCAGGGTCGCAGAAGCGGCTATTACAGTATTTAAGGCATACCAACAAATCTCCACCTTGACTTGAATCCTCAAAGTAGAAACTCCAGACGCACCATTACAGTGCCAGATGAGCAGACTTATCCCTCCACTCCTGGGACTGCCCATAGAGCACCTAATCAGCTCTGATGTTCAGCAAGTCCAAACAGTGTTGAAACTTGCTATGTGGAACAGGTTTGGTGAACATATCAGCGGGGTTGTCAGCAGTTCCCACTTTCTTCACCCTGATTCTCCTCTCACTCCTCAAGAAATGATATCTGACATCAATATGCTTGGTCCTCTCATGATGGACCTGATCCTTGGCTAGGCAGATTGCACTCTAACTGTCACAGTACACAGTAGCCTGATCATGATGTAGACCAAGATCACTAACTAGCCCTTTCATCCATATTCCCTCCTTTGCAGCCTCTGTCAGAGCCATGTACTCTGCTTCCGTAGTAGACAATGTCACTGTAGGTTGCAAAGTCGCCTTCCAACTAACCACAGAACCTCCCAAAGTGAATACATAACCAGTCATCGATCTCCTCGTGTCAACATCACCAGCATAATCAGAATTAGAGTAGCCTGTAACTAAGCACTCGGTATCACCTCCATAAATGAGACCCACATCAGACGTACCTCTAAGATACCTGAAAATCCTCTTCACAGCTTGCCAATGTTCCTTTCCCGGTTGCCCCATGAACCTGCTCACAACACTGACTGTCTGTGCTAAATCTGGCCTCGTGCAAACCATAGCATACATCAAGCTCCCCACCGCGCTGGCATAGGGAACCCGAGACATATACTCCTTCTCCTCGTCTGACTGAGGAGCAAACATAGTGGTGAGATGAATATTTGCAGCACTAGGAGTGTCTATAGGTTTGGCTGTAGACATGCCAAACCTAGCCAACACTTTCTGAATGTAGCCTTTCTGTGACAAGAAAAGCTTCCGGTGACTTCGATCCCTAAGAATCTCCATTCCTAGTATCTTCCGAGCTGCACCCAGATCCTTCATCTCAAACTCAGCACTAAGAAGTCCTTTCAACTTCTGAATCTCGTGCTTACTCTTTGCGGCTACTAGCATGTCATCTACATAAAGCACCAGATAGATGAACGACCCATCTTTCAACCTGCTGTAGTAGACACAACAGTCATAAGCACACCTCGTATATCCCAGCTGAAGCATGTAACTGTCAAACTTCTTGTACAACTGCCTCGGAGACTGCTTAAGTCCATACAAAGACTTCTTCAACTTGCAAACATACTTTTCCTTGCCAGGAACTTGGAAACCATCTGGCTGAGTCATGTATATCTCTTCCTCCAACTCTCCATGTAGAAAAGCGGTCTTCACATCAAGTTGTTCAAGCTCCAAATCCTGATGTGTCACTATAACTAGCAACACCCTGATGGAAGTGTGTCTGACCACTGGTGAGAAAATCTCATTGTAATCTACTCCCTCTCTCTGACTGAAACCTCTAGCAACAACTCTAGCCTTGTACTTGACTCCCTCTGTAGGTGATATCCCTTCCTTTTTCTTGAAAACCCATTTGCAAGTGATAACCTTTCTCCCTTGAGGCTGTTGAACCAAATCCCATATCTGATTCTTCTGAAGAGACTCTATCTCGTCTCCCATTGCAGCAAGCCATTTGTCAGCATCAGTACCTGAAACAACTTCTCTGTAGGTGGATGGCTCATGAGTATCCACCTCCTCAGCAACCTGTAGTGCATAACCCACCATATCCTCAAACCCATATCTCTTGGGCGCCCCAACTCCAACCCTCCTAGGTCGGTCCTGAGCTAAACTACGGACTGTAGCTCCTGATGGTTGGGGATCTGGTGGTGGAGATTCCGGTATCTCAGATTCTGTCTGTGGCTCTTGATTCACCTCAAATTGTTCCAATCTATTTTCACCTTGAGTGACTTCAAGCTCCACCTGTTTATCAACTCCACTAGTTTCTGGCACAACTGTGGGCTTCACCATAGATCTAAGCAAAGAATTTTCATCAAAGACAACGTCCCTGCTCAGAATAACCCTCTTCTCAGATGGAGACCATATCCTGGAGCCTTTAACTCCATCTCCATAACCCACAAAGACACCCTTCTTGGCTCGGGGCTCTAACTTACCATCACTAACATGATAATAAGATGTACAACCAAAAACTTTTAACTTGGAGTAATCAACAACTTTACCTGACCACAACTCCATAGGTATTTTGCACTCTATACCCGTGTGAGGCCCGCGGTTGATCAGGTAACAAGCTGTACTCACCGCCTCTGCCCAGAATCTCGTTTCCAAACCAGCATTAGAGAGCATGCACCTCGCTCTCGCCAGCAATGTCTGATTCATCCGCTCAGCTACGCCATTCTGCTGTGGCGTATTCCTGACTGTATGATGACGAGCAATCCCTTCATCCCTACAAAACTGATCAAACTCAGACGAGCAGAATTCCAGCCCATTATCAGTTTGAAGCCTCTTGATCTTCTTCCCGGTCTGATTCTCCACCAAAGCTTTCCACTCCTTGAACTTCGAGAAAGCTTCACTCTTATGTTTCATCATGATAACCCAAGTCATCCTTGAGTAATCATCAATCAGAGAAACAAAGTACCTGTGACCTCCCAGTGACTCAACTCGGGAAGGTCCCCAACAATCAGAATGGATGTAATCTAATGTGCCCTTTGTTCTATGAATCGCCTTAGGAAACTTGCTGCGGTGATGCTTCCCAAAGACGCAATGCTCACAGAAGTCCAAGCTCTTGATCTTGTGGCCACCAAGAAGATCATACTTCGACAGAATCTGCATCCCTCTTTCACCCATGTGACCAAGCCTCATATGCCATAACTTAGTCATATCATCCCGGTGAACCTCCGAAGATGCAACATTAACAGAATCCATAACCGTGGAACCTTGTAGAAAATATAAAGTACCATGCAGAACACCTTTCAGAACCAGCCTAGAACCTTTGCAGACACACAGAACTCCATCACTCCCTGAGTAGACGAAACCCTTTCTATCCAACGTAGGAAGAGAAATCAGATTCTTTGTCATCGATGGAACATGCCTGACATCGTTCAAAGTACAGAAACTACCATCATGCGTCCTGATCTTGATTGAACCAATCCCAACTACCTTGCACGCAACACCATTTTCCGTAGTAATGATGCCCTCAGCTTGCTCATAAGTTGAGAAATAATCTCTCATTGGGCATATATGGTAGGATGCCCCAGAATCAAGAAACCACGCATTAGAATGATTATTTTGCCCAGTAACAGCTAGAGCAAAATCATCTTCAGAACTGAAATCCCCTTCAGCCACAGCAGCAGTACCGGATGTACTCCCAGATTTACTAGCCTTCTTCGGACACTCCTTTTTCCAATGCCCCTTCTCCTTACAGTAGTTACAAACATCATTGGCCTTGGGACCCTTTGAATATGACTTCTTGTCCTTCTTCTTATTACCGGTTTCCTTGCCTTTTGTGTTTCCGTCACTAGCAAACAAGCCAGTGGCCTGAATTTCTGTACCTGTACTGTTTGCCTTATGTCGCAACTCTCTACTATGGAGAGAGGATCTTACTTCCTCCAGAGACACAGAATCTTTACCAACAATAAATGACTGAACAAAATTCTCATACGAAAGTGGTAAAGAAACTAGCAAAATCAAAGCAGCATCTTTATCTTCAATTTTCACATCTATATTTCGCAATTCTAATAACAAAGTATTCAATTGCTCTAGATGGTCTCTGAGTTGCGTACCTTCCTGCATTCGGAGACCGAAGAGGCGTTGTTTCAGAAGCAACTTGTTGGTTAGAGATTTCGTCATATACAAACTCTCCAACTTCAGCCACAGTTGTGCAGCAGTCTCCTGATCTGAGACCTCGGTGATGATTTCGTCCGCGAGACACAACATAATCGTTGAGTGTGCCTTTTCTTCCAGACTCACAATATCGCCAGAACTGCTCGCGAAATCCTTCGTCAGCGGAGTCCACAAACCTTGCTGTTTCAGCAAAGCTCGCATCTTGATCTGCCATAAACTGAAACTGTTTCTCCCAGTAAACTTGTCGATCTTCACGTTCAACCCAGACATCTTTCTCCCCGATCAGCTCCGATCTGATGAGCCCAGAATCCGATATACCCACTACGGATATCGCTGGAAAAAGAAATCGCTCTGATACCAGTTTGTTGTGCGGAATGGAGAAAGAACAGAAAATATGAACGAAAATAACAAGACACAAGATTTACGTGGTTCACCAATTTGGCTACATCCACGGGAGATGGATTCACTATAATAGGTAGCAGGTTACAGACGCCAAGAAATTGGCCAGATTTCTACCTATCTAAGTGCAGAACAGAATTAATGTTTACAGAGAGAAGAGAGACACTTTATATACTGTCTCTACTAAACCCTAACAAACTGGGATTGGAACAAAACACAATTCGGCCCAAATCAACATCAGTCCAAATTGGAATTGGAATTATATTCTTATCATAATTGTAGATGTAGTTGTATTCCAGGCCAGGGTCGCAGAAGCGGCTATTACAATATTCAAGGCATACCAACAGATACAATTGTGAAAGTCCTCATCCTTTTTGAATTTTTTTCTGCATTTTATTTAGAGGACGTATTTTTTATATTTTTTAAACAATTTTATTAAGAGGACGCATTCCATGAATGCGTTCTCAGATTTTATATATTTTTTTAAAACAATTTTGTTTAGAGGGCGCATTCCCTGAATGCGTCCTCAATTTTTTAATTTTTTTATAACGAATTATTTAGAGGACGCATTACATGAATGCGTCCTCGTGAATTTATTTTTTAAAATAAAAAAATGTGTTTATTTTGTATTGTTAAAATTTTAAAATACTGTTTGAATTATACATTTTTTAAATATTATTGAAAATGGGTATTGAATTTGACATGTATATATGTACATAATTTTTTTAGTCCACATTTTATTAGTAAAATATATAAATTGTAATTTTAATCAGTAAAATATATAATTTGTAAATTATTCTTTTTTATTTTTTTTGGGTGAATATAGTGCATTCGTAGAATCGTGTTTGTTTTATGTTATTCTAAAAATAACAGTAATATATAGTAGGAATGAATATAATTAAACATAAATGTACACTATGTGGAGGAGACGTGTCAAATGTAAATAAATGAGTGCTAAATGTCATCATGTAATCTACTAACGACGGCCTCTGCAAAGCTTTCCACCTGTTCCACATGGTGGAGGGCGTATGGTGCGGGATGTGCGTCGTGGGACGACCATCTCAGGATAAAAATGGATGGCGTCATCTGGCGCTCCCTCTGTAAAATTCTCCTACATATCACCTTCCATGTTCTGCCATAAACCATGCTAGACATGTGCAACACCACCAGTATCTAATGGAGCAGCATGCGACATGTATTGATGACTCGCAGTGGGAGTAACATATACCGTGAAATCTGTTGTAGCCATGTCAAACTGTGAGGATCCACCATGTGACGGTCCGGCATGACTAGGAAGGGGTGTAAGATTTGCATTG
Organism: Rubia yunnanensis; assembly: GCA_037428765.1. Taxonomy (NCBI): domain Eukaryota; kingdom Viridiplantae; phylum Streptophyta; class Magnoliopsida; order Gentianales; family Rubiaceae; genus Rubia; species Rubia yunnanensis. The sequence goes on from CM075065.1 coordinate 79,685,516, forward strand.
AAATCAGCCGTAGTAGTGTCATACTGTGATGGTCCACCATGTGATGCTCCAGTGTCTGTCGGACAGGCATTTGAATTTCCAGCTTGTGATGAACCAATGTGGTCTGTATGGGCACGAGCACGCGGTCGCCGACCACCTTGTCGACCAGGTGGAGCTGGACGGTGGCTTCTAATGCTAGTGTAACTCACACCCGGTGGAGGTTCATCACAGTGCACAAATGGCTGGTGAAACTGCAGTCTGGAGGGATCATGTGCATACTGTAGAATACGGGTGGCAACATCGCGTACCTCCCTGATCATGTTCGTAATACGTGGGGGACAGTCGTCCAAATTCGTATCCAACATGATTCTCACCTGAGACATTGCTTGCAACTACAACAATGAGGTGAATATGTTAGTTAAATAATATTGAGGAAATATATAGTAATAATTGTGAAAACTAGTAGACATTAAGGAAATACCATATACTCTAGAGTAGCTCCATCTCCATAAAAACCCCCCACAATTGTTTCGGCCCGGCCTGGCTGATCAACCAGGGTCACTGTTCTCCAAAAATACCACTCCATTTATTCTTGACTGGGTGTGTACGGATCCGCTGGCCTTTGCATATAAACTTGTCGTTGTCCTTGATGTTCCCAAGCATCAATATATCTTCTCAGTTCCACACGCCAATCCAATCCTGACCTCCCTCGACGGTCTCTAGTATGAAGTAGTTTTTGTTCATCCTTACTGACCAACTGGATGGGTAATTGGATGGATGAGGACAAACTGCCTGAGAACACGATGTACGTGATGGTACTCCAGGACATGTCAGCTAATGAGGTCAACAGACAATAGGCAGTTGTTACTACCAGCTGTACAATAATGTGGGAGTTGTTGCACGACATCCTCAGTGTACGGCTGCCAAATAAACTACAATAACATGTAGTTCTTGTGGTTAGATCTGAGAAACCCTTATAACCATTAGTTGAAGTTCAGGAAATCCAAATTTCAATATACCTGTCTGTCATAAAGAGATGTTAGCTGATCGCGGTACACTTTAAGCACATGCATAGGTGATTGGGATAAATTGTGTCGTGTTCTCCACTTGTTAGGAACAGAGTGAATACTATTAGTCATTCCTAGTAATTTCCTTGCAGTTAAAAAATTGACTCCCGACGAATTCAATACGTACCTGGATCCAACAGCACTCATCGTGACGATCACTGGTAGTCGTCCGACCGGACGGATGGATGGGATTTGCTCCCATGCCCACAGCTGACAAAAAATTAAATAAAATTTAATATAATATACGAGGTCACGATCGACAGTATGTACAACTGACAAGATTAACCAACAATGTTACCTGTAGCAAGACTAGTGGTCCAGATATGGATTTCACCTGTGGGATGGCAGCATCACATAAACACCTGTACAAGTGTGCCAAAATGGCACTACCCCAACTGTAATGATGTGCTGCACCGAGGTCCATCAGTAAAGACATATAAAGCAAAGGTATAAGGTGTCCGGATGTGTCTGACAATAGCATTCCACCAACCAACAGTAGAATGAAAACTCTAGCCCGTTGTTGACAATCTACCTCAGTAGCATCAACAGGGAATGGACTGTGTAACAAGTCTCCCAACCAGCTGGCCTTTATGCGACCTCCTATGATAACACTCGCATTTGGTGTAGCCCCTAGGTAGTCTCCGCACATTGTCTGCCAGTCCTCTATGCATCGGCTAGTGTCCACTCCAGTAATAGGCATGCCATCAATCGGTAGACCCCATAACATGCCAACATCCTGCAAAGTTATCGTAGCCTCTCCAATTGGCAGGTGAAACGTGTGAGTCTCAAGTCTCCAACGCTCCACTAAGGCTGTGACTAGAGAATGATCAATGTGCATCGGTGCAGAATCTAAAAGTCCTTGGAATTCAGCCTCACGAACGTAGCGCATGACTGGATCAGGGATTTGACCAGTCCAAAAAGCCTCATCGCACCACCTCACCTGCAGTGCCTCATCCTCTAACTGACCATTGTATAGAGCACGTGCACGGTGCTCCTGGTGCAGGTACAGTAATTCATCGTCAATGGGACCCGGATGATACATGATGTATCCCTGCTGATAATCAGAATCACCTGGAAAAAAACACAATCAAGCTTTCCAAATAAGTAACAAAATTACAAGTGCACTGATATTCAAACCAAATCGTATAGTAGCTTCAATTTAGACAAGTACACATAATCGTAAATATTCAAAATAGCCGAATACACAAATACCAAATACAAAGTAACAAATACCAAATGCAAACAACTGACACTAATCACGCCCTCGCCTACGGTGGCCTCTGGAACTCATCCATTTGATTCTTTCTCCTTCTCTCTGCACACTGTCAACGCCTCCTGTTGCGGAACTTTTCAATATCGGGAATCAGCCTCCATCTAGCACATTGCCATAGTGATGGATCTCGTAGAGGCACGAAACCCTGACTATATTGCTGCAAGTAGGTGGTCGTGTGATATACCTTGTCACATAGAGTAGCTGGGTCGTCACGCCTATGCCTACAGACGGCCAATGCATGTGAACATGGGAATCGAAAAATTTTCCATTCACGACAAGTGCACAACTTTCTCCGATATTTGACCGTGTAATGGCTCTCACCAATGCTACCATCAATGGTCCTTGTCATAACCCTATAAGTCTGTGACGCAATCCCAAAAACAGTGACGATATATCCCTGTGCCAACGTGTCTTGCTTCTGAAATTTTTTCCAAATCCTAGAAGGGAACACAAACCTAAACATTTGAACATCATTTTAAAGTCAAGAAACTAGGACATCAATCCACAAAGAGCTGTAATGAATCTAGAAAGTACCTCCAATTCGTGGCATCCATTACCCTTTTAGCAAACATTTCAACTGTTCGCTCGAAGGTCGCTTTGACACACGCAGTTATTGGGAGATATCGTGCGTGCCTTAAAAAGTTGTTGAAGCTCTCTGAAAAATTGGTTGTTAGAATTCCCCAACGTTGATCACCCTCATCAAATGCAAGGCACCACTTACTGGTATAATGTTTGACGAACCACTCCCAAGCAGACGGCTCGATGCTCTCCAACTCCTCCTTGTACTCCCTCCATCTGCTCTCTCATTTGGCACCACAAGCTTCCAAACTAGAGTCTTCAGAAGTGCATTCTTGAACTTCCCACTGTCAGCACTAAGGAAGCTTGATTGAAAATGACGCAAGCAAAATCGGTGGTATCCAGCTGGCTCCCTCCATTCGTCTGTCCATCTCATTGCATTTAAAATTCCATCATGGCGATAAGATATAATACAGATTGGCCTATTATCACCACCTACCACGTGGATACATAGTCTCCGCATGAACCAGTCCCAATTCTCATTTGTTTCACCGTCAACAATGGCATAAGCAATGGGGAGTATGTAGTCGTTTGAGTCATGTGTCATGGCAACTAGCATTGTGGCCTTATATGCACCTCTCAAATGAGTGCCATCCACGCTAATCACCGGCCTGCAGTGGCAAAATGCATCGATAGCCTGACCAAATGCCCATAAAACGAACTTGAATTTTCGGCACCCACACCCATGTATTCTATCGGGTACATCTGCCCACTCAACAACGGTGCTCGGATTTGCCCTGACTAGCTCATCCATATATGTCGGCAACTGTTCGAAGGATTCCTCCCAAGTTTCGAACACCAAATCAATAGCCTTCTGTCGAGCATACCACGCCTTCTTATAGGAAAGGGTCACATTAAAACCCGTCTTCACATGCGCTTGTACATCTTTAACCGTGTAAGAAGGGTTAACGTCAATGTGGTGGCGAATTGCACGGGCAATCATCAACGATGTCAGGTTAGTGTTACCTATCGATCGACCAACCCCAACACAAGCATGACTACTTGCCCATTTGGTGATCTCCCACATGCTATGCGAAGCCTTTTTGCTGGCTCTAGCAACCCATTGACAATTTTCGATTCCTTCAACCACATCCTTACATTTTGCATACCATGTGCGTGACCGGCTCTCCACGACTCTGTGTTCCCTATTCATCATGGAACTCCACCTCGAAATAGCTTCTACCAATTCTGGCTTCGTCCGGAATCGCATACCCAATTCCACTTCGCCAGTCACTTGAACATAATGAGTAAATTTATCACCACAATTTGTTGGGTCATAGCCATCCTCATCATGGCCCCCATAATCCCTAAAGTAGCCCTCCGTATCAGGATTCGCCAAATTATGAAACGACAGGGGTACAATGTTCGTGCACACCACTTCTTCATCTTCGTCCCCACCACTTCTTCATCTTCGTCCCCTGGATTCGAATCAGTTGATAAGGAGCCCCTTCCTCACCATCCTCATCGCTCCCAACATGACCGACAACATACTCGCCAATTTCACCCACATAATCATCATCGAACTCATTCAGGTCCCCATTATGGCCACCATATATACCACCACTTGTGGACGGCTGGGCGCAATCGACATGAACATACGCATTGGGTTGGCTGGACTCACCAACGACAAAACCTTGGCAATCAACAGGGGATGGTAAGGTTGGCAAAGGTGTACAGTTCTGCATGTTCCTCAACAACGACACGAAAGTGTCCGAACTAATATCACCCGCACGGTCAGTAGTGCTTCTCACATTCTCTAGAATGATGTACAACTCTGCTGAGGACAAGAACATTCGCTCAACAATGTTGAAGAATGTCGCGGTAGACTCGTCATTTCCACATTGTAACACCGATAGTATATGGCCGAACCAATCAGCTCAGGACAACGGTAATATAATTTCAACTGAAACCCCCCACTAGCAATACCAAGCCTTGTAAAAATTAAATGAACTAGCTCGGAGTGGCTTAATCTCCTTTCTAGAGTCACATTCCACTCCGGTATGGGAGGGTCATAATACACACCCACAGTCAAATCAAACTTAATTTGACCCCCTCTATACAGGTACACAAGCAAAAACATCAAACTACTGCATTATACAAATAAATAACATTTAACTCGATATTCATAACGACAGTACACTATTATGCTTTTTTCATTTTCCAAACAACAGTACCACACTAATTAAACTATTACTACAACTTTAATGCAAACAATAGTAAACAAATCACACATAATCATTTCACATATATTCACGCAGCCTCTCTTTCAACAATTTCGTAGAATCAAGATACATAATAACTCAAACAACGTACAATCTTTAAAAACATTATCATCAACAAGAACTTTACAAGTATTTCATAAATAATAATTTTACGCCTAATTCGATCGGAAAAAAATAAGAGACCGGATCGCACATAATCAATAAACACATTCGTATGATAATGAATTCTTTAAGTACCTTTACAAGATTACAAAAATTTGCAAAGGGGTCAACGGCGGATCGAGAATGCTTGGGCTGCGAAGTTCGAAAACATTTCACGATAAATAAAAAAACATACAACCAAACAACAATATGAAAGCTAGAGAAATTACCCGACAACTTTGGAAACGAAGGGTGGCGACGAAACTCGGCCAGTGATGGAGCAAGATGAAGAAACGAGTTTGGATTGCAGATGAAGAAACGGGTTTGAATTGTAGATGAAGAAACAGCTGGGCTGAATGAAGAAACAGATGACTGAATGGCTGAATGAAGAAATGGATGGGCTGCATTATATACAAACCGAGGACGCATTGCAAGAATGCGTCCTCAAGGCTCACGGGTTTCTTCAAAATCCCATGCAAAGTCAACAAACTCAGTCGCATGCATGCAAAGTCAGGTTAGGAATCTCTGGAAATTTCTGCAAAGTTTTGCCCAGGGAGGACACATCAACACAATGCGTCCTCATACCAAGTCAACAAACTCAGGCGCATGCATGCAAAGTCATGTCTGCAAAGTTTTTAAGCCCAGGGAGGACGCATTAGCACGATGCGTCCTCATGCCAAGTCAACAAACTCAGACGCATGCATGCAAAGTCAGGTCTGCAAATTTGCAAAGTTTTTAAGCCCAGGGAGGACGCATTAGCACAATGTGTCCTCAAGTAACGTGGATTTTAAAAAAAATTAAACCGAGGACACATTCCGGCAATGCGTCCTCTTCTTCCCCTGACGGAAAAAAATATTAATGCACCGAGGACGCATTTGCCAAATGCATCCTTAAGCATTCATCACCAAAAAGGAAAACCTAGAGGACACATTGTTCTAATGCGTCCTACACACTTGTATCAAAGGCTAGACACTGTAGTCATAGATATAGAATTTTTCTGTTCATGAGCCCTCTCATACCCAAAGTAGATCCACACCATGCCCCTCCACTCCTTTTCTTCAAGTAAAAGCCTGAAACTAGCGGTTGATGGAGTTGAGTCTAAACTCTCGTGCTTACGTAGGATGCATTCTCCTTACCTCCGTTCCCCCAAGATCCACATCATGCACCATACCCACTAGCAAAGCATTCCTGGAGACTTTTTCCTTCACACATTGCTCAATAGGTAATCCGTATATGCGTAACAACCTAAGAATATGGGTAACTCTTGTGTAGGAGAGCATCATTTTGGGGACCCATCGGTTAAGGGAGAGAATCCCTCCTGCTACCTCCACTGGCCATTGAATAGCACGGCTAGCATGAACGATCTTCTGGGGAAACAAAGATATAGAATCTTCCATTTCTTGCCACCACTTGAACCCCCTGTCCCCAGTTTTGAGACACATGTTGCTGCATTCTTTGCAGCAAAAAAGTACGGTAGTCAATGAAGAAACCTACCTGTGTGTCTGAGTAGTTTAGAACTCCTTGCTCGTAATCACCGTCATCTCCAGCAAGGATTGGGCCTCTCTTCGCCGGTCTGTATGTGTTGTGATTAAATTCCTCCTCCAACGGAATATCACTGTATTATTCTGAGAACTCCATACTCGGGGAGTTTTCTGATCAGTTTTCCTCCTCGACACGTTCTGCCATTCCTGTTGGATAGTGTTAAGGAAATAGAAACCCTTTCCTTGTAGGAAAGGTTATAGATGGTAGTTACCTTATAGAATTAGTTATAGATGATAGTTTCCTTATAGACTTAGAATTATATTCCTGTTAGACTTTGGTTTGTTGTAAGCCTATATATTGTAATCCTGATCATTGATGAGATGTGTCATTGATTAATATCAGTGCAGCATAATAAAGTCATTTATATTTTATCATGGTATCCGAGCCTAAAATCCTGAACCTCTAAGAAAATATTCTTCTGCCTTTCCGAGCCACAGCCACCGTCAGCTCCGTTCCACCGATCGCCACCGCCACCGCCACCGTCTGGCCGTGGTAATCCGTGCACCACCTCTCCTAATCCGATCGGTCTGTACGTTAAGCCACACGCGCTGATCCCGAAGCTCACGTGCCGCCGCGTTCTCGTCACGCACCGCTGCCGATCCGATCCGCCGCCGGTTGCTGCACTTGCTGCTGATCCCTACCTAAGTTTGCACTATGTCTGCCTCCGAAAGTAATCCCGAAGAACATGCCCATACTGATGCTGGTTTTGAGGCTACTGCTCTTCAGAACACGAATGACTATGAGGTAATTGCGACTTTACTGAAACAGTTGCAGTTGAAACCTGGCCCTAAGATACTTATACTTGTTGGTCGTTTGTCAACTGACCCCTACTTCATTGGCACTTCTGACGGACTTGGTTTAGTTATTGCACCCACCATCCCGAATGGTCAAGAGAATTACCTTGAATGGTCTCCTACAAATACTGCTCTACCAGCTGCTACTGTTACGGTTGTTGCTGCTACTTCTACCCATACTGAGAATTTTTAAATTTTTTTTATTTTATTGATTAGCAATTTCATAATCTTCTTCGCAAGTTGGACATTCTTGTTATCATGCTCCAACTTGAGGGAGGGTGTTAAGGAAATAGAAACCCATTCCTTGTAGGAAAGGTTATAGATGGTAGTTACCTTGTAGAATTAGTTATAGATGGTAGTTACCTTATAGAATTAGTTGTAGATAATAGTTTCCTTATAGACTTAGAATTATATTCTTGATAGACTTTGGTTTGTTGTAAGCGTATATATTGTAATCCTCATCAATATCATTGATGAGATGTGTTATTAATTAATATCAGTGCACCATAATAAATTCATTTATATTTTTATCAGATAGGCTTCGCTGATTTGGTGCTGGGTTTATGTGCATATGTTTCTGGCTGTGTTAAGAAAGATTGGCTTTGGTGGTGGTAGGGTTTTGCTCGTGTGTTTTTCGACTTGGTTTTGTTGTTTTTTTTTTTTTTGCAGGAATTTGGCTGAAAGTGATTGTGTTTGTTGGTAGCTATGGGACTGTGGTTCTGTTATTGGAAGCTTGTTAGTCGTTTGTAAGGGACCTATGTTGTTTTTTTTTTTTTGTTTGTGAAGAAACACAGTTTTGGTTGGTGGGGATTTATGAAGTTTGGTGAAAAACTTTAAGAAGTGAAATGATGTTTATCTAAAGGAAGTTATAAACAGTTTGGGAGTAGTGAACTTTGGATATTGCTATATCACGCCCTTTATTTTACTAATTTACGTCCTAATACGTATATACACGTATAATACAAATATTAGATTTTCAAAATAAAATAAAAATCAAAAACAAAAAAAACCACACCGGTCTTGGCCTCCGCCGCCGCGAGCCAGCGCCGCCCCCGCCGTCCGCCACCACCTTCTTCTCTTCTTCTTCGTCTTCTCCGGCGGTCTCGCCACCGCCACCACCGTGCCTCCTCCGCCGTCCCTCATCCGCAGTAAAACCCTAGTCCCGCCGCCGTCCCTCCTTCTCCTTCGCCCCGTCCCCGCCGTTCCTCCATCTTCGTCCCCGTCGTTCCTCCATCTTCGTCCCCGTCGTTCCTCCACCTTCGTCCCCGTCGATCGAAACCCTAGCCTAGCCTAGCTCCTCCACCTTCGTCCCCGTCGATCGAAACCCTAGTCCAGCCGAGCTCCCCCTCCTTCGTCCCCGTTGATCGAAACCCTAGCCCAACCCGAGCTACTCCTCCTTCGTCCCCGTCGAGCTCCACCCACCGTCCAGCGAAGCTAGCCCCGCTATCCTCCATCGTCCTCGTCCCCTCGAGCGAAACCCTAGCGCAGAGAAAGGGAGAAGCGGCGGAGAACGGGAGCCACGTTCGCCTTTGGCCGAGGAGAACGGGAGGGAGCCCCATTCGCCGGGGAGAGCGGGCTCCGGTTCGGCCGAGGAGAGCGGGAGCGAGCCCGGTTCACCGAGGAGAGCGGGAGCCGGTTCGCCGTGGAGAGCGGGAGCCGGTTCACCATGGAGAGCGGGAGCCGGTTCACCGTGGAGAGCAGGAGCCGGTTCACCGTGGAGAGCGGGATCAGGTTCGCGAGGAGAACGGGAGCCGGTTCGAGAGCGAGAGTGGAGAGGAGAGCGGGAGAGGAGAACCGGAGATGAAGTTTTCGCCAGAGAAGAAGATCGGAGAAGATGAAGTTCGCCGGAGAAGGAGACCGGAAAATCGGGGAGAAAGGAGGAGAAGGCGGAGGAGAAGGAGAAGGAGGAGAAGGAGGAATCGGAGGCGGAGGAGAAGGAGGCCCGACAGCGGCGGCAGCGGCGCCTTCTTTATTTTAAATTAAAAAGTAATTTTAATTTAATTTAATTTTAATTTACTTATTTAAATTAAATTAAAATTAATATTGTATATTAAATAGTATAAATACAGGGCGTAATCAAGTAAAATACAGGGCGTGATATATCAATCCACTGAACTTTTGGTGTTCTACCACTGTTCAAAGAATTTTCTCCTCTGCTCTCGAATCCTGGAGAGATTATATTATCTATCTGTTTTTCTATTATTGGCACATTTTTTATTTTGGCTAATTTTTTTTATTTTGACAATTTTTTCATGAATTCCTTCAATTTCATCCGTTCATTCTATTTTTTTTTACTTTCTCCATCTAATTTCATTCATTCATTTTTTTCACCTAAATTCAATCACGTAAATCTATGGTGCCACTATTAGTGAAACGGAAGGAGTATGAAGCAATGTTAGTTCTTATTCTTAATTAAATGACATCGACATCGCAAATTTAGCTGTCTATTTTACTTTCCAACCCATCAAGAACACCAATAGACTAATTCAAATCATCACGTAAACCACTAATTTCATTTACAGAATGTCTATAAATATCATCGTCTATTATTTTCTATTCCACACAGAGAATATATTTATTTAATTTTTATACTCGAATTCAATATAGAGTAATAATAAATTTATATAGTTTTTATTTAATTCGAATTAAATTATATAAATTTTATATATACATATGCTCTATTATTTAATCATAATTAACTTAATTTATTTTAATATTAATAAAATAATAAAATATATAAGTGTCAAGACATATTTTATAACTAGACGTCGAAAAAAATAGTCAAGATATTCAATTGATCAAATTTCCGTGTCACGTATCTGATTCCTAGTATCCACACTAAATCAGAGTAGGAGTAAAATAGGTCTTCGATGAGTAAACATACTAAATCAAAGTCGGAGTAAAATAGCTCTTTAATGACCATTTAGCGGATGCTTTCAAGTTTAGGACGTACTGCATATTGATACCCTGAAACTGAAACCAGGGTCTTGTCCAGTAAATACGGCAAACACATGAGTATGACTAAGGCCTTGGTGTTTTTTTTTTGAAGCTTCTATGGTCAAAATTGTATCTTCAAGGTTACAAAAATTTTCGTTTTAAGAATCAATCAGTAGGCACAATATTCAAGCTTTGTTTGTTACAATTTCCTCTCAACATCTTTATATTTACATCCCGCTTTCCAAGATTCAAAGGACCTCTGATTTTAACCTGCTATTTAATAAAACGCAACTGAGGGTGTAGTTTTTATTAATACATAGTAACATCTTATAGAAAGTCTCTTATTAGAATGACGAACAATTGAATCAATTATGAAAAATCTTGTTTTAATAATTTTTATGATCAAATTATGATTATTGATACATTACATTACACTTTAAAAGCTATTCAAAACCTCTTTGCAATATAATAAATATAAATAAACATAATATCACTCAATTAGTTATATCAATTATAAAATGACTCATACGACCCTACTGATTAAAAGGATCGACAAAAATCCACAAAATTAATATCTTATGCCCCATAGAACCCGTGCATGAAAACCAACAATTCTCACCCTAAGCAAGGAATTGGATTTTCTGAACACATAAATTAGAAGATATGGCTATTTTGGAATGAAAACTTTCAACTAAACTCTTCACACTCGGGCTTGGGAACTATTCCTACGGATTGATTTTGGCGCATTGTGTAGGGTAGTGAAGGCCAACTTGTAAGATTGCATAATTCTGTAATAAGCGATAGATTATTATTCAGTATAAATAAATTATACAAGAGAGTTATACCGTATCTAAAAATGTATTAATCTAGGTAACTAAATATTTACATATTTACCGTCTAATACACCGTCCGGTCGGAGTGGGAGGAGAACGTACGCTCAGGCTGGATCAAAACCGAAGGAAAAGATGTCGTGGTAGTCCCTTAATGAAGATATCAGCCAACTGGTACTCAGCAAGAACATGAAGCACACATGAACATAACCAACCTAGACCTTCTCACAGATGAAATGAATATCAAGTTCAACATGCTTAGTTCGTTGATATTGCGCTAGATTGCTGGACTGGTACACAGCAGAGATGTTGTCGCAATAGACTAGTGTGGTGGGCCTAATGGGAACATGCGGCTTAAGAAGAAGGTTGTGTGCGACACTCATGTTCCAGTTTCTGTACTAGAACGAGAGATAGTCGCTTGATGCTTAGAAAACCACGACACCAGGTTGTCGTCGAGAAATACACAATAGCCAGAAGTCGAACGTTAAGAATCCGGACAACCATCCCAATCCGCATCAGAATAGGCAGTAATTGTGTGGGACTGAAACTTGACCAAATGAAGTCCAAAATCAATAGTAACCTAAATATACCTCAAAGTGCGCTTAATGAGGTGCATATGAGGTTCCCGAGGAGCATGCATAAGTAAGAAAATATATTGTATATCATAGACAATGTTTGGACGAGTGATGGTAAGGCACTGAAGAGCTCCAGCGAGACTTCTGTACAGACCAGGATCATCAAGCAATGGACCAACGGTGGCGCTAAGTTTTGCATCGGTATCAATGGGCATCACCGACGGGTTGCAGGATGACATGGAGGCCCAATTGAGAATATCCCTGGCATACTGCTGTTTTGATAAGAATAATCCAGTGGAGGAGCGAGCAACAAATATACCCCAAAAAATGATGAAGAGCACCAAGGTCGATCATAGCGAATTCCCGAGATAGTTAAGACATGATGTCATGGAGAAGTGTAGTACTGGAATATGTGAGGACAATATCATCGACATATAAGAGAAAATAATTCGTGTGGCCACCACGGCTCAAGATGAATTATGAATTATTGTAAACACTCTCGTGAAGCTGCGAGACATAAAAAAGGTAGCAAATCTCTAAAATTAAGCACAAGATGCCTGTTTAAGGCCATATAAAGACTTCCGAAGACGGCATACATGATGGGGTTATATTTACACTTACTCAAGTATATATGGTTATATTTACACTTACTCAAGTATATAGGGTTTCATTGAGAATTATATTTACACTTACTCAAGTATATAGGGTTATATTTGTATGTGTCCCTTTTTATATCCATTTAACTTGGTATAGTGTTAAATTAAAGTCCAAAATTAATCTACATCTCCAACTAGTTTATTAAGAATATGTCTTGGGTGATAAACCATATTTGGTGAATTAGAGTGTAAGATTAATTATGTCCCTAGTCAAGACCATTGAGAATGGACCCTCAAGGCTAAACAAGACTAGTTTGCAAGTTGATTCACAATGCTGTTTCATGGGACATGAGATGTCATGAATCAATTACATGTATACAAGTTAAGAACTTGTAATGGATAGACCCACCATGAGAATACTTTAAGATATTTGGAATGTCATAAGTATTATTTACTAACTATAGGATTGTATTCCTCATTCTCGAGTAATTCAGTGTTTGCTTGCTTGTGATTGGTGTACCTTGAGGTTGTCCATCGTATAAAGGCAGTTGTAGGGTTGCCATGAATTGAGTGACAAAAACCAGAATGTACCAGAGTGGGATTGTCCTATCATTTACATGAGATTTTTGTCTTATGGGCCTCTCAAAGAGTTGGGACTGTAAAATGCATGTCCATGCTCAAATCGATTATGGAGTAATCACATGTCTTAACAATTTGACTCGAGATTTCTAGAAATATATTTTCACTTGATAAGGATAACATGTTATCTTACCTTATGTTCAGATAGAGCATTAAGTGACAAAGGAATACAGATGCACACTTGTTCTAAAGGACAAGTGGGAGATTGTTGGAATAGTGTTCTTTAATCAGTGTGAATTTTGGAGATAATTAATTGAGTTGGTATGAGTGATCAGACGTTTAGATGGAAACCACTTCGATCTGCTTGCATTAATTGTATCAGGCTTGCAGCTTATTATGATGAAGCTTTAGGTCACACAAAGCTTGAAACTGGATTAAGTAAATAACTGTTAAGCTAGGAGTCCATTAGTAATTAAATGATAATTGAGTTTAGAACTTATTAAGTTTTATTGAGCTAATCTCTGATTGACTTGATTGGGATTTATTAGAGTTTTGTTTGTTGTTTAAAAAGAGATATGTTTACAAGCATAATATAACATAACAATGGAAATGTCTAGCCAATTCTAAGAAAATAACCCTCACTGTAAAGATGAAGAAAGATCAAATTTTTTCTTACTTGTCGTTATTCTAACTGACAACAGTGGATGTGGCCAGATGGTGCTATGTGGATACATGTAGAAGGATCACATGTGATATTCTCGTCTTCGTGGTTGATTTAATCCAATGGTGAAGAATGCTTCAAAGGTAATCTAAACTTGTAGATATATTCAAATTAATTAGATGCATGAAATCCAAGATTAGATAATCAATATTTCACTTAATTAGATATTATCAATTCTCAATAAACCCAATCTTGAAATATATTATCAAACAACACAAATTATCTTCCTCTCACGCATAAAGCACTTTGTGCCTCTAAAACCAAAATCTGCCTCCAACTCATAACTCCCCCTATTTCGATGGTTTTTCAACCAGGAGAGGGAGAACCCCTCCCCATTATCTCTATTTTCTTGTAGTCATTCTAGTTTTTTCTTTTAATTGTAAGTTTTGGTACATATCTGAGCCACCTTTTGTGCAAGTTCCGACGATGGTAACGGCTCCCAACAATGTTAATGGTGCTTCTTTAATGTCGTTGAAGGCTAAATCAATGATAGTGAATCAATAAATTGTGCAACAAACTTCAATAACGGCTTTCCGATAAGCTCCTTCGACCTGTATTCTTATGCAACCCCGATGTGATCAATTTCCAACAATCTGTTGGACGAAATCATTCGAACACCACGCAGTAGGACCGATTTGTTTTAGAAAATAACTGGAGTATTAGAATTGGGTTTTCTGAACTGGCCAAAGAAGTATTTGAGTTCAAAGGTAATTTGTTTTTGGTTTGAGATTTGAATTTGCAGCCTCCATCAAATATGGTGTCTGAAATAAACGTTTGGAGAAAACTTGCGCTCACTGGTGAGCTGGGCAACTCATCGACGAGTTTTCTGAGTCACGGTTTTAGTTGCTATCGACTTGCATTTTATCCTAATTCGGTAAGTTTGACTTTATTTGGGTTGAGTGGTTCAACTAGAAATTGGTTGGTTTGACTGGGTTATGGTTGGCTCAGATCAAGTGGTCCGATTTGGGTCAATAAATATGGGTCTTGTTATCAGCACTCATGATTTTATTTCTGTAAAAAAATTCATATGTGTTTTAGTTTAATTAGATTTAGAGTTCAATTTGCCACTGATCAGATGTCTAGAACTTAAGAATTTATTTTTCGTACATCTTTGTTAGGGCATATGTCATCTCTTCTTGTTATAAACGATCATAAATGTGTAAGACTTTACCAATTTGATCATCAATATGAAAGGATTGGTTTCGTCAATAGAAAAAGAATTACATTATCATACGGGTCAAAATATCAAACATCTACCAATATCACAAAGTATTTACAAATAAAATTAAATCACTTTATGAAAAACCAAATCGAACATTTATCAATATTTTAAAATCATCAATAATTACTATGTCAAATTATAATGTAAGGTCTAAAAGAAAATTCAAATAAACACAACAAATTATTATGAAATCTTCTCATGATGCATCTAAACTATCTGTGGACGTATCAAATGGATAGTTGAGTAGAGGAACTTGGATGCACCAGCAAAATGAGAGATGTATTCATATTCCCACAAAACCCTGAAATAAATCAAATGTGCCTTTGCGGTGGTAAAAAATATGGCTACTTATAATGTAGCAATATTTTACGGTTTTGCTAGGTATATTGGTATTTATACTTTTCAAGTCTACAATTCGTATACAATATGAAAGAATGAGTTTCCCTAATGAGTTTGTTATTGATTCATGAGAGTAAATAGAAGATTACATCAGAGAGTCGTATGGTAACTACAACTCTAACTCTAACAAACCTTATTGGCACTCCAGGAAACAAGATTTCCACCAATAAAGATAGTATAACCACAAGTGGAACGTGGCCTCAAGACATCGGGCCTAAACATCATCAGAATAGCTCAACACCTTGGGAGAACTGGTAGAGCGAAAAGAGAGACCAAAGTGAAAAGTGCCTCAAACATTTCAAAGAATCTAATGTAACTGCAGCAAAATGATCATCTCGAGGGTCCTGAAGATACTAACTAACCGTGTTGACCGAAAAAACCTACTGGAGAGCCCCGACCAGAGAACGATAGAGTGTCGGATTCTGGAACAGAGGAATTGTGTTGCTAACTGAGCACAAATGAAGTGTAAACTGGAGCTGCATTAGACATCCCGACACAAGTAAGAATATCCTTGGCATACTTGGTCTGGCCAAGAAGAAGATCCAAAGGAGTGGGTGAAACTTCCAAGCCAAGAAAGTAATGAAGAGCACCCAAGTCCTTAATGGCAAACTCTCGGTGCGTGCGACCAATGAACTGCCGAAGAAGAGTTGAATAGTTACCTGTAAGAATGATGTCCTCGTCATAAACCATCAAGTACAACAACGATGAACCCTAAGATAGAACAAATATAGAAGTGTCAACCAAGCTACACTGAAAATCGAGCTGAATCAAGTATGTGCTAAAACGCTAAAACCAAGCCTGGGGGGATTGCTTGAGACCATAAATGGCCTTCCGCAAGCAACAAACACAATCAGGGTGATTTGGGTCCTTCTAGCCGACTAGTTGCACCATATAAACCAGAGAATTGAGCATGCTGTTGAGAAAGGTATTCTTAACATCCAGCTGATGAAGAGACTAGGAGCGCATAGTAGCAATAACAACAATTGTTCGAACGGTAGAGAATTTGTCCACGGGGTTGAAAGTGTGGTCAAAGTTAAAATTGGGTGTCTAAGAAAAATCTTGTGCTATGAGACGGGACTTATGGAAATCAATCATGCCATCAGAACAATACTTCAGCCAATAAACCCACTTGGAGCAACCAATGTTGACATCTGATGGTCATGAAACTAAATCCCAGGTGTGCTGTCCACGAGGAGCCTCTATCTCATCATTAATAGCTAAAACCCAAGCTGAATCCGAAAGGGTCAAGCGATAATCTTCAGGTTTAGTTTTGGCAACCAGGGTAGCAAGAAGACCATAAGCAACAATGTTGGAATGATCTCTATGTAAAATAGCACCAGTCGCGGACCGAGTAGCCATCCGATGAAGATGAAGCCTAGGTAGAGAGACCAGAGGAGCATTCACGGTCGGTGAAGTGGCAGGCAAGTTGAATAGGCTGGCCGGTGAACTGGGTGAGCTAGTTGACGCAAGATAGGCAGAGCGGGATGCATCGCAACAACCACTGGATGGTTTGAATTGGCAGAGCATACAAAACATGGTGTCATAGTCGGTGAGGATAATAGCGTCGATGAGCTAGAAAGGCTAGCCACCAAAGTGACAAGCTGAGCAGGAGAAGATGGCACCATGAGAGATGGAGGAATATCAGCTAATGCATCAGCAAGATCCAAAAAATTAGAGACATCTAGAGAGAATGGAGATATTGAAGTAGAACGACATGAGGGAAAGAAGTGTCGTCAAATTGAGCACGTCTAATGAATCCAAACATCGATATCTTTTGTACTGGGATCTATAACCAAAAAAAAGATACATGGCAAACTGCGAGGAGCGAGTTTGTGAGCTGCATATGAATGAAGATAAAGGTACACACGACAACCAAATACATAGAAGTTTGTGCATATGGGAACCCAACCATTAATAACTTCATATAGGGATTGTCCGCCAAGAATAGGAGTGGACAACCGATTTATGGTATAAATGATTGCAACAAAGGCGTGAGGCCAGTGGGAGAAAGGGACACGAGAGTGGTATAACATAGACAAACCCATCTCAACAATCACTATTGGGAGGACCCCCTATAGGCACCGATATTTTGAGAATTTTCATGACGGTGCCTAAGTGACCCGATGCAAAAAATGTAGTTTTATAGGCACCACCGGTAAGTCGTATCGGTGCTAGAATCTATTCCAGCACTGATACCATTTATCGGTGCCTATGAAACTACATTCTTGCACTGGATCACTTAAGCACCGATATGAAAATGCTTGACATACCGCTAGTAAACAGGCGATCAATTAAAAAAATTTGGCCAGTGAGAATAAATTCACCTGCCGGAATATTAAACCCAGAATGAACAAAACACAAAAAAATAGAAGCTCGTGTAAAAAAATTGGAAAATTCATATCACAACCCAGAACTTCATTACATATAATTGAAAATACATAACACCTCTCAATTCATGAAACAAGCTATACCTAAACATAGATTAACAGCATCAATCATCATAAAAATTAGAACCTAATTTCCAGAAACCCTAGATAACTTCAACAAACCAGAATAGTGAAGGTGAGGTTAAATCTGAGCTGAACCGACAATTTTGGTAGAGCTCATAACTCCAACCAATGACCAGAGCGCGGGAAGATGGCATCGAGGATGGTTCACCGCTAGGAGGGCAGAGATAGAGTCGGGATGGTTCGGGAGATGGCATCAGGGATGGAGCACCGCAGGGGGGCAGAGAGGGGTCGTTGCTAGCAACGTTGAAGCGATGTCAAAGTAGAGAGGGGGTGCGCTTTCATTGGCGGCGGTAGGCGGCAGCAGAGAGGGAGAGGTGGTGGAGGAGGAGGGAGAAGATGGATAAGAGGTAGAGGGAAGATAATTAGAGGGAAATGAGGGTGAGTAGGTTTTGGGTTTTAGATTTAGTTTATACAGGCAAATTTTTAATGGTTGAAATTCAATCAACAAAAGAAATCAATGGTTCAGATGTAACCAAGTTGGGATTTTTTTAAAACACTATAGCACCGGTACCGGTGCCCAAAATGCTCATACCGGCGCCTAAGTACATGAAAAACAGCTGTGTAGGGCTGCTTTAAGTGGGGTTTTTAAAAATTATTGAACCCGAGAGCAATCGTGAGAAAATATTTCTAAGTATGGAGCACCGATACAATTACCGGTGCCTAAAAGGCTTATACCGGTGCCGATGTATGTAAAAGAAACTGCTTATGGCTGCTTTGAATGGGGTACATTTATTACGTTTTGGACTCAAGAGCAAACCCGAGAAGTTTTTTCTAAGTATGGATCACCGGTACACATACCAGTGCCTAAATAACTGGTACATGTGCTAATTTCAAAATTTTAAACAATCCCTACAAAACTTGGAATGAAAATTCAAAAATTTCATTATCTCGCCATATAGCACCGATATGAATGAAAAACAATGGCGGGGCTAGTATTATTTGATCTCTAAGTTGAAATTTTAATTTTTATTATTAGGTTTATAGAAGAAATTTGGAGGCGGCGAATCACAAAATTGAAGACACCAAAATGCAATAAAACAAGAGACAATTGCATCTTTAAAATTTGTACAATGGGTGAATGGAAGCGCCTCTACCATATTTTTTGGAAAATTACGCTATGGCCCAAAAATTTGTTACAGCATTATCCTTCTGACCAAAATATACAAATTTTGTTATTCTTGAATAAATATAGAAATAGAAAATAAATTATTTTTTAATAAAATTTTGAAAAGCGCTACTACATGTTTTATAATAACCTAGAGTTGATTACTTAGAAGAAAGAAAGGGAAATCAGAAAGGATTATGGATATGTTCTTGTGCCCGATTGTTGATATATATTTCGTTACGTACTTGAAAAAAATGAGGGTGTATAGGGTAGCATCACGTTCGAGTGGATTTCAATTTGGAGTTACGAGTAAAGTTTTTACTTTTTGCACTTATGTTCCTCCTAAAAAGTTGGAGTCATTGAATCACAAAATTGGTGGAACCAAAATACAATTCAATGATATACGATCATAACTTTGTAATTTGGGATTGTATGGGTGAACGGAAGGGTTTCGAAAGTCAAAATTGATTACTTCTATATTTCTTTGAAAATTACACCGTGGCCCAAAATTGTGTTACCGGTGCTGAATTTATTCATCAGCACCAGTTTTTTGTGTACCGGTGCTGAATTTTGGTTTTGTAGCACCGGTATTCAGTTTACAAGTGTTGAATTTATTCATAGGCACTGCTTATTTGTGTATCAGTGCTGAATTTTGGTTTTGTAGCAACGGTCAGTGTACCGGTGCTGAATTTTCATAGGCCACAATTTTTTGTATTGGTGCTGAATTTTAGTTTTGTAGCCCCGGTACTGATATATCAGTGCCTATATACCCATTTTCAGTAGTGAATATGGCGGTGCTTGCGCTTAGCCCAACCGTTCTGCTCAGGAGTATGTACGCAATATGGTGAATGCCCTTTGTCTGAAACTGAGAGCGTAAGCGACCATTTAAGAACTCAGTCCCCCCATCACTCTGAAACACCTTAATGGTGGAAATGTAATGGTTCTCCACAAAAGCCTCAAACTGGCGATAAATATCCTGAAATCAGATTTGCGGTGCTGTGGGTAAGACCACGAGAGTCGGGAATGATCATTGAGGAAACTAGCAGTAGGAGAAACCATCAGCATATAAAATAGGACATGGCCCCAATAAGTCACAATGAACAAGATCAAGTACCCAACAACACGTTTATCATTTGTATATACTATTAAATGCTTCCATTTGGTTTTTTCACACGCATCACAAAGGGTAGGTTAAGGCAAAACCGATGAGACACATAAGGATCCAGGAGCACGCAAATTGGAATTAATGGAATGCGGAACATGACTAAGTTTAGCATGCTAAGTTTCAAAAGATGCATGCGACTTATTTGATTTCACTGTAGAAATTAAAGGAGATGCACTTTAGTCTAAAAAAATATTATTTTCACTATGAACATTACCCAAGGTTTCACTAGTGATTTTATACCGAATAATAAATGAGCGATCATCAAAGAAGACAACGGAGTTTAAATCTCGAGTTAATTTTCTAATCAGAGTTAATTTTTTAGTGATACCAGAAACAATAAGAAAATCATAAAGAGACAGAGACTTAGAATTTCCAAAATCACCAACACGGTAATAGGAAGTTAAGAACCATTACCTACAGTGATACAGTCATGACCATTATAGGATGTTACATAATTAACAACACTAGGATACAATGTTGCGTGTTTTGTGGTGCCTGAGTTTACAATCCAAGTGGAGCCACATGGTGCCTAAATTCTGAGATACTATAAAGCTATACTACAAAGTGGCAAAGTGACAAAGGCGGATTGCAATTGAAATGAAACTAAGCGTGCATTGTGCAAGACAAAGGTTGCTCACGCATGTGGGTCACACACTCATGGAGGACACGCGTTTGGCTCGCGTGTGTGGCATCAAGAGCCTCTAGAAGGCTCTGCTTGCCGATCAAGAATGGGGGAGTGGGATGCACTTGTCTGGAAAAACTTTTCCAGAACAATTTGCTCTCACCGCCGGAAAAGCCAATCTAAGTTAAGACCTGGGAAGATATATTGGACGCCGAAGAAGAAGAACTTAGATGCATGTTAGAGTAAATCATGTTTCTGATTAGATTATAATTGATTATGGATAAGTCATGTTGACTAAACTAGAGTTCTACTCATATTCTGTTACCTTATTGTACTCTATATATTCCTGTCAGCAATACAATATTATTTACGGCAAATACATCTTATCATGGTATCAGAGTAGTGTTCTGATTCACCTTCCAAAACCTATATTTTCCCGCCGCCACTCCTTCTTCTTCCTCTAGCGGCCGAAATCCTTCTTCCATTCTCACCATGGCCAGTGAAAAATCATCGTTTAATACCCTTCTCCAAATGCTACAAATTAAACTCAATAAGTCCAACTTTCTTCTCCAGAAACGTCAGATTGAATACGTTCTCCGAACTCAGAAGCTTTTCAGATATCTCGATGGATTGATTCCACGCCTACCTCTTCCCGCTCTGTCGACAGCTGGCTCAACGCCTTCCACTTTTGCCGCCGCCCTCCGCGCTCCTCCCACTGACCATGAGGTGGCTCAGGCGGCTTACACTATGGCCAAGGACGCTTATAACCTCTGGATTGATGAAGACCAAAGGGTCTGTAGTCTGTTGTTCTCCTATCTCTCTCTCTCTCTCTTGAGGCCCTCTCCAAACTCCCGGCCTCGTGTGTGACTGCCAAGGACATCTGGGATAGTTTTTGTGCTCTTTTCAGAATAGTAGCACATCCACCATTCTCTGCCTTCGTGCAGATGCCCACGGTCTATGTAAGAGTGGTACAGTTCATGAACTTCACTTACAATTTAAAGACATTTTTGAGCAGTTATCCCTTATGCGTTCTCCTGTTTCTAATGATGATCAAATCATTTGGTTTTCAACTGCTCTCGGGTCTGAGTTCAAGGATTTCTCTGCACCTCTGATTAATTCTTCCCCTACCCCGCTTTATGCTGATGTTTTATCTAGCGCCAAGAATCATGAGGCATTTTTGAAAAATCTTCAAGGCAATTCGGTACCTACTTCTGGCCCAGTGGCATTCTCTGCAGGTGAGCAGCCCCCTTCCGAGCGTACTTGGGATCACGCATTAGCCAGGGGCGGCAGCACATGGAGTTCACGTGCCGCCCAAGGTGGCCGATTTAGTGGTCGCTGAGGCGGTCGTTCTAGCTCTGGTCCTGGTCAGTTCACGGCTGGGGCCAGTTCCGGATGCGGCCTTCCCCATTGTACCTGGTGTGGTCGTCTGGGCCATTATGCGGCTACCTGTTACAAGATGTTAGCACAGACTCATCGTTCAGACTCCATGCAATTGGATGAAAATTTTTAGGCTTCACTGCAGATAGAGCCACACTCCCGCGCATCTGACTGGTATGTTGATTCTGGTGCCACCGGTCATATGGTGTCTTCAGTGTTTAGACTTGACAGTGTCACACCTTACTCTTGTAATTCCTATGTTTCTGTTGGTAATGGTGCTTCTGTTTCAATTTCTCACATTGGAGATTCTCGATTTTCTGATACTTTGACACTGTCTAATGTTCTGGTTGTTCCTGCCATCACTAAAAATTTACTATCCATTAGTAAACTGACCAGGGATTTAAATGATTTTGTTACTTTTGATAATCGAAACTTTGTGATTCAGAACAAAGTTCCAAGGAAGTCGTGGGCAAGGGCCACAGTGAAGGCGGCCTATACGTACTAGACAAGGGTGGCGCAACACTCGTTTCCTTATTGCAGCAGAATAATGGACGAGCATCTTTTGAGCTTTGCCATCCACGGCTGGGGCATGTGCCAGCTTCTATTATCTCTAGTTTACAGAAGTCCAGTCTCCTGTCAGTATCTTCATTATTACCCAAACCGCATACTTGTGCTCCATGTGTTATGGCAAAGGGGCAGCGGTTAGCTTTTGTTGAGAATAATAAGCGTGCTGCGCATGTTCTGGATTTGATTCATTGTGATTTGTGGAGGCCTTCCTCGGTTTTGTCTTCAAATGGTTTTTCTTATTATGCCTTGTTTGTGGATGATTATTCTCACTTTACCTGGTTTTTTCCCTTGCGTCGAAAATCCAAGTTTGTCGACACTTACTTGCAGTTCGAGGCCTTCGTTGAGAATCAATTTATGTCCAAAATTAAGGTTTTTCAAAGTGATGGTGGCACTGAGTTCTTAAATACGCACTTACGCTCCCATTTTGCCTCCAAAGGCATTCATTATCAAGTTTCATGCCCTTACACCCCGCCGCAAAATGGTCGGGCCGAGCGCAAGCACAAACATGTTGTCGAAATGGGTCTCACTATGCTCTTTCATTCCCATTTTCCCTTGTGGAGATGGGATGATGCCTTTGCTACTGCAGTTTACACCATTAATCGGCTTCCCACTATGGTGTTACAAGGGCTTCTCCTTATTGACTTCTTTATCATTATGATCCGACCTACTTGAACTTCCATCCTTTTGGTTGTCGAGTATTTCCTTATGTTCATCCTATGGCCTCTCACAAGCTATCTCCTCGGATTTTTGCTTGTGTTTTCATCGGTTACAACTGTCACTATAAGGGCTTTCGCTGCCTTAATCCTGCCACTGGCATGATTTTTGTCACTCGTCATGCGCGCTTCGATGAAGGCAGTTTTCCCTTTGCTTCATTTTCGACCTCGACCACTGGCTCTGCTCTCTCGACTTTGGACATTTTAGTTTTTTTGGACGCTGATGGCAGCTCTGGTATGCCCCTCTCAACCTTTGATCAGCTGTCTCCTATGCCCGACTCTATTTGCTCGTCGGACTCTGCACCACTGACTGTTGACATGTCCACCCCATCATAGTCACCGATGAATAGTTTTCCTACCCTTGCGGCATCATCTCCGGCCACCTCCGATATTCAGTCCCCGGTATCCTCTCCGACTCCTTCTCCTCTGCGTCATACTCATCGCATGGCCACTAAATCTTCCACTAGGGCTGTTCCGCATCGAGACTATTCTGGTCTTGTGGCTCATGGCCTTCTTGCTGCCCTTCTCGCCCAGTCGGAGCCCATGGATTATCGTTCGGCATTGAAGGACCCATCTTGGGTTGCTGCTATGAATGAGGAGATAGCTGCCTTACAGGGCCAGCACACTTGGGATCTTGTTTCATGCCCTTCTGGTGTCAACGTTGTTGGCTCCAAATGGGTTTACCAGCTGAAGTATCATCCTGATGGTACGGTTGATCGTCACAAAGCTCTCCTTATTGCGCAGGGGTTCTCTCAGATTCCGGGCTTCGATTTCGATCAAAATTTTAGTCTGGTAGTCAAGGCCTCCACTGTTCGGACCGTTCTTGCCATTGCCACTGTGCGGTCCTGGCCTCTTCATTAGTTGGATGTCAAGAACGCCTTCTTGAACGGTATTCTTGATACTCTGGTCTATATGGCGCAACCGGTTGGTTACAAGGACTCTCTTCATCCTGATTGTGTCTGCCGCTTGCGAAAGGCCATTTATGGTCTTAAGCAAGCACCTCAAGCATGGTTCCAGTGGTTCAACACCTATTTATCTCAACTTGGGTTTTGGTGTAGTTCTGCCGAAACTTCCCTTTTTGTTCTCTCTCGAGGCTCGTCATTGCTCTATCTCCTGGTCTATGTTAATAATATCATTCTCACAGGCAATGACTCTGAACTTCTTCGAATGTTTATTGATCGGACACATCGGGAGTTTACTATTAAGGATTTGGGTGCTCTCCATTACTTTCTTAGCTTAGAAGTATCATCTACTTCCTCGGGTTTTCTTCTCGGTCAAGCTAAGTATGCTCGGGATATTCTCGCTCGTGCAGGTATGTCTGATGCGGCCCCGGTCTCTACCCCTTTTGTTCCTGGTTCGCAACTGCACAGCTCCACCAGTCCGCCATTTCAGAATCTTACATTGTATCGATCCCTTGTTGGTGCCCTCCAGTATCTGACGATTACTCACCCTGATCTGGCATTTGCGGTCAACACCGCCGGTCAGTTTCTTTAGGATCCTCGTGCTGACCATTATGACGCAGTCACTTAGATTCTTCGCTACGTCAGAGGCACTCTCCATTTCGGCCTCACTTTTTGCTCGGCCAGTACTCCTAGGGTCTTGGGGTATTCGGATGCTGATTAGGCTCGTTGTCTTGAGACTCACCGATCTACATATGGATATGCAGTATTTCTTGGGGGAAATCTTATTTCTAGAAGTGCCAAGAAGCATCATACTGTCTCTCGGTCCAGCACTGAGTCCGAGTATCGGGCTCTTGGCAACACTGCCTCGGAGATGGTCTGGTTGACTCATTTGCTTCGCGACCTTTGTCTTCCGCTTTCGAGCTCCCCATTGCTGTTATATGACAACATTAGTGCCATTTTCTTAGCTCAAAATCTGGTTGCTCACAAGCGGGCCAAGCATATTGATATCGACTATCAATTTGTTCGTGAGTTGGTAGCATCTAGTAAGCTGCGTGTTGCCCATGTCTCCACTGGTCTTCAAATTGCTGACATCTTCACCAAAGAACTTTCTCGTCCCCTCTTTGAGTTCTTTCGGTCCAAGCTTTGCGTCGCTGAACATCTGACGCTTTGCTTGAGGGGGGGTGTTAGAGTAAATCATGTTTCTGATTAGATTATAATTGATTCTGGATAAGTCATGTTGACTAAGCTAGAGCTCTACTCATATTCTGTTACCTTATTGTACTCTATATATTCCTGTCAGCAATACAATATTATTTATGGCAAATATATCTTATCAATGCAAAAAAGCAGATTGAAAAATGGTGACTAGAAATTAAGAGAGAGAGATGCTGATGGGTGAAGAGTTGCTACTGGGAGTTGCTACAAGAAACGAAAAAATTGGAGATTTGTAAAATCCAATTGAAAGAAGAACGGCCGGGGAAGAAAACGACCGTCGCAAGGCCCGAGAGTTCGCCAAAAAGAAAGCAGCGGGAAGGGCCGTGTCAGTAATGGAAATGAAGAAGAAAGGGAGAGGGGCCAAGATCAGTGAGACTTTGATATCGTGAAAAAATGATTTTCTGCTATGAGTTTTTTTACTGATTCATAAGAATAAATAGAATATTACATAAGAGAGTCGTAAGGTAACTACATCTCTAACTCTAACAAAGCATAGTCCTTTATTTGACTAAGTCTAACACCGTACACTAGAGATCCGCACCAAAATGTATTCCTAGTAACTAAATGTATTTTGCAGTAAAAAAACTAATACACTCTATCCTATTATTTAGGCATGTATTTAGTAAAGTTTCATTAGTTACACATATAATATAATGGATGGCTATGTTACCCGACACTTGAGAAGAGGTGGAGAATCGCGTATCAATTCAACATGATGTACGACATGACACACGTCGAAATCTGACCGAGTTGCGTATCGATAAACGAATCAAAAAGCAGGTGTGGGTATTGGAAGAAATGAGATAAATGATTACAAAAGACTAAAAGTTTTATCTTTTTTACACACATAAAAACACATGCAATTTTGTGTAATAATATAACACAATTTGTATGCAAGAGTAATTTTTTAAAAAAAATTTATATGTAATAATACCACACAATCTTATATATAAGTATAAGAACGAAATAACCCTACATATATAACAATAAGAGTTATATAATATACAAATATATAATATATAAGAATAAAAACACAATATAATATCTATATTATTAGACCACAATGATATATTATCTTAGAGTCCGTCTCTTGAAAGAAATGAATATAAAATTGCACATTAGAAGAAATAAATATAAAATTTTCAGGTTGCATGAATCAGGTTATAAACTTTATAACTACTACACGTTGCATAGTAAATTTTTAATATTACAACAAAGACGTTTTACATGTTATTATTCTAATGAAACTCCGTCTTTGCATAAGCTTATCGAAAGACGGTCTTTCCAAGAATTTGCCATTATCTTATATAAGAATAAAATGCTAAATAAGTAAGAGCATAGAACACAATGCTATAATAGTAATACACAATTTATGTTTAATAATATAATTACAACACCATATATTATATTATAAGTTCATTAAATTTATTATAATTTATAAAAATAGCAAAATATAGACGTGTCAAATTATATTTTTACGACACTTTATATGATAAATGTATCGAAGTCAGTCAAGATATTCAGTTGATCGAATTGCCATGTCGGTCAAAATAAAAATTTTGAGAATTTTGAGTTTCATCTTATCCGATCCCTCCTCTGACACCAAATCCGAGTTGTTATGCTTGGGATACAATGTTGTATCGTGGGTACACCTCACTTCTATAATTAACATTATTTTAAACCCATAATATTCAGATTAGACGAGTTTTAATTTTTTTTTTTGGGTTAAATGGGTTTGAACCAAGTGACCTGCTAACCCAATTAGCACTAACTAAAAGCACTTGTCTTGTTGGTTAACTGTTGGATTGATATCGTGTGAATTTGTTTTTTTTGCAGGATATCGTGTCAATTTGTTTTTTTTTTTAAACAAATATTCGAGCTCCTTCACATTAATAAATTCACGTTGCCCACACAAATGGGGTGAGGCTCCCCTGTGCCTCACACAAAGGTGGGGTGAGACTTTCACACAACTCACACAAAGTGAGGCTCGTACACCTAACATAGTGCAATTGAATACTGAACCTCCGAAACTGCCTCAGACCGAATTCAAACCGGGTGTACTCTGGGGCGGGCATACGCCCTGTGTCAATTTGTTGATCCTACAAAGATGATTTAATATAAAATATCAGAGAGAAGTTGGTACCTTTTAAGTAAAAAAGAGAGTATTTTTTGGAGGATTTCAACGTAAGTGAGCAAAATGAGAATTAAATCTTGTTATAAAATTCCTTCGGACATCAGTTGTTATGCTGTTCTATTTTCTATGTTTGTATATCCCAATCAACGATTCTTTTTCGACCACTTCTTATTTAGGCTGGAATTTAATTGTGACTGAACTTTATAGTCACCTCATTTTATTCTCCAGCACACTACAACAAATCAATCTAATTGCTTCATGTTTTGGGTCTCAACACATCAACAAGTGCAGTTAATATTTTTTCCTATATTTCAAAAGAGTGTAGTAAAAAATATTTAGCTGTGATCTCTCTCTAAGTTAGAGAGCTTCAGAGTCTCTTTCGACTCACAGTTTCAAACACAAGGACTTTCTCAACAACACAACTCCAAACAAGAAGATCTCAACAACACCAACACACATTCCCTGCACACCTTCGGCAATCTGCACCCCAACGAGTGGAAACCCAGCCATAAACAATCCTGCACCACACACAGCACACACCATCACTCTATTTTTACCAGTCCAAACAAATCCAGAAAAAACCTTTTTCACGTTTTACTTCTTACTCAACATTTAGCAGCTCAATTTCACACAAAAACGACCAATCACAATCAGTTTTCCTTACAAACAAAATATATTCAACAACCAGACCTGTTAGTCAATTTCATTTGGTTCATTAAAGGATATCAAAAGTACTAGCAGTACAGGAGAAGAATGACGAACAGAGGTCATGAGGATCATTGGTCTGAAGGGTCAAGGGGAGGATCCGAAAACTCGGAGGAAAGGAGGGATGTTCTATTCGGGGACGAACTTACCACATATGTACATCTACCACCAAGGAGGGGCGTCGTTTTTAGACCAGAGGAGGGCGAATACCTCAGAGGGCGGGGACTACCAGAGGACTGCTTGGTAGGTTATTTTCTCGATTACCGTCACTTTGCGCTTACAAAAAAACTCCTTATTTCAAACTATTAGGGAGAAGGGGTTTATGTCATAGAAAAAATGGGAAATTCTACGTTATTCAGTTCGATCAAAGATCTTAACTACGTGCAGTGTTGCATAATGGCCCTGTCAACATAGCTGGAGGTCTGATGGCCTTGCATAGACTAATCCCTGAGATGGTTCTATCACATATGCGAGTTACCAAGGTTCTCATTTGGGTATGCATCTATGGTCTACCACTGGAGTATTTTGGTAGGAACACAATTAGGAAATTTGCTACAGTGGTCGGAGAAGCAGAAGAAGTAGAGTTTGGAGGACGTTTATTGCAACATGCGGAGTATGTAGGTGTGCGAGCTTGGACACTGCTCCAGAAACCTCTGGTTTCCGATTTCTGGCTCAAGCTAAGGCGAGGTGGAATGGTCTTGATGTCAATCGGTTATGAACGAGTTCACAAAATGTGTAGACGTTGTGGTGCACTAGGCCATACCTGTCCACAATGTCAGTGGCAGGATATCCAGGCACTGGAGCAACACATTGATGAGAGATTTGCAATCCTCGGGGAGGATTTGCAACTTGATATCTATAGAGATTTATCGGAGGATCTCTACCCTCCAAATATTAGGGTACACAGGAATATGCCGATGCAGAGGTTCACTAGGTTTCCCCAACACTATTTTCATACCAATGAACACAGGTTCTTACATATGCCGGAGGAGGCCTTCATTGATGGTTTTAAGTTCGTTGAGGAGACTTATCCCACTCCAGAGGAGCTGAGAGAGGCAGAACATGAGTACAACCCTGAGATTCCTCAACGAAGAAACCAACTTCAGGAGGAACTAGTGGAGCCAATAGAGGTTGTAGCAGATATGGTTCGTCAAAATGAGATTAATCAAATCTATATCCATGGGCTAGCAGAAGTAAGAGAAAGACTGCTGAGCCTCCCATATGTCCCATATTTCTGGGATGACTATCAGGAGGAAGAAGAAATCAACATACCAACTAGCCATTCTGATATAGATATGCAAGATCTAATTTCACCATCTACCCCACAACTTTCTTAGCAGCAATTGGAAACACATAACCAGGAAAGTGGTGCTATCAAAACAAGGCATGTTGAAGGAGATGATGGTGACATAATCACGGAGAAATACATGGTCAATGGTGGGAGAAGGTACACTTTCACCGACAAAGAAGCTTAGGGACGTTCCACCACCAATATGGTGCAACTCAGACAATTCGAATTGGCTGATGGAATAGTAACTGAACCTTTCCTTACCAACGAGGTATTTTAGGAAGATTCAGCCTGTTTTGTTGACTCTGCCCAAAATTTTGGACTCAATTATGTCCATCACCATTAATTTTGGGGATGTTGGTGATGAGACTGATCGCATCATGAGCATACAAAGTGCCATAAATGATAGCTTACTGAAGAAAGGTGAGGTGAAAGAGAATGACAAATCAGAGGAGTGTGGAAAGGGCAAGAGCAAGCTTGTCAAATCACCTCACATACAAAGCAAGTCAAAGAGAAGCAAAGCACGCATGCTGCGACGCCAAAGTCGAATCCATATTAATGAGCCGAGCTACATTTCTTCACAACAGTCCTCAAGCTTGGATTCCGAGCCTGATGTTCTTGACACAATGGATTCTCCAACAAGACAGAAGGCAGAGTCAAGTGGGCTACAACAGGTTCAAATGCTAGACATCAATGATGAAGGGGATGAGATATCTGGCAAGAAAAGACGGGGTGAACATAGGATTTATGCTGGAAAGAAGAGGAAGGAATTCATTGCTGATGTGATGGACAGTGAATATGGAGGGAGTTAGTTGGGGCCAAAGGTGAGGTATTAAAGCTGACTACATGGGTGAGCCCTTTGGATAACGATGATAATACAGGTATCTCAAATAACTGTATACTGTTCTCTAATGGGCCAACAATTTCAATGTGTGCACAGTATAACCCAAACCAAAGCAATAAAAATCCACAGCCTGACTTCTCAAGCCCACATATGTTAACCTCCCCAAGCCTACAACACCCAATACTGAATAAACAAATCCTGCCCCCTCCATTACCAAAGCCCATACCTGACATCACAAATTCTGAACCTGAAACTTGCAATCAATTCACAATATCCCCATCCACTATATCTTTACCAAGACATCTTTTGTACAATCATAGCAAGTTGGGAAATGGAATCAGTAAAGGGGAAGGGGAGGGTATCGTCATTCAGGTTCAGGAACAGAGTCGGGATGGCAGCGATCAACTTCCTCTTCCAGGGGTAGCAATCCAGGTAGGACTTGAAGGGGAAATAAGTGGAAATCTGATATCAGGAGGCAACGAAAACCGTTCAATCATAGATTTTATGTCTTCGGAGTTTCCTCTGCTGCCTGTAATCTCCAATTCGAGCGAAGCAGAGCTACAATGGGAGTTAGGTTGGAAATCCGACAATGTGGTTCTGGAAGAATTACGGGTGTTAGGAGAATCGTTGGAGGAAAGGATGGAGATGACACAAACTCGAGAGGGTAAAGGGACACTCATGGGTTTTGATTTGTTTGCGGGAAAAAAGGGTTTCTCGGAGGTAGCATATCACCCGGAAACAAGTGGCGCCGGCACAGACACAACTTTCGATTTGTCTTTGGAAAATCGCCTGGTTGTTCGGTCAAAAGAAGAAAAAGTGAAGATTAGGGATAAAGGGAAAAGGATTCTGATTGTTTCAGGAGATGGTATTGCGGATATGTGCCAGATAATGGGCCAGGAGGCTGTTTCGGATCCAGTGTCACAGAGCCTTACACAGAACACCTCACCAGTTCCAGGTCAAGAAGATTCAAGGATTATTACTCATATCATTGGAAGGAGAGGAAACATCAATTTGGCTCCTACAAAGTCAACAATTGCTACTAGAATTTTAATTGAGAAGAACATGGAAAGAGTACGGAGTTTGAATATTGCTAATAACTCACAGCAGTTTTTAGTGGGGAATGGCAGAGGAACAACAGTCTGGCCAAAATCTACAATTGCACATGACTGCACAGATCAACCGCTTTTGGATAATCTGACTCAAATGAACATAAGGATGAAGGCTATCAATTGGGCAATGGGGGAATAAATGCCAGTGTCGGAAGGCCTTCGAGTTAAGAGAAAGAGACAATTGCAAGAGGAGATATGTGGCATAGCTTTCCACAAGAGAAGGCGCACAGGGGAACAGGAGGAGGAGGAGTTACACCAGCTGATGTTAGTGTTTCCAGAAATTGACCAATGTATTGGTATGGACCAGGGGGGTTTGGTCATAGTCACATCTAGAACTTTTGAGGCGGTGGTACAATCAGTGTTACAAGGAGATGAGGGAAACTGCTACGGTACTTCGGTGGTTGGTCCAAAACAACCACCCAGAGGTACATGAATCTACTCTCTTGGAACTGCAGAGGACTGGTGCATCCCTTGACAGTAAAGTTCTTAAATCACAACATCAAGCTCTATAAGCCCGATATTGTCTTTTTAATGGAAACAAAGGGTGACTATAGTAAGGTTAGTAGGTGGTTAGGAACAACCTATTTTACTAGATGGAAAATAGTGGACTCAGTAGGTACAAAGGGCGGGTTATGTGTAGCCTGGTCTTC
This sequence comes from Rubia yunnanensis, assembly GCA_037428765.1. NCBI lineage: Eukaryota > Viridiplantae > Streptophyta > Magnoliopsida > Gentianales > Rubiaceae > Rubia > Rubia yunnanensis. The sequence continues at coordinate 79,717,875 of CM075065.1, forward strand.
AGATATATTAGTATCAGTATTTCAAAGCTGCCAAAATTGTGTATGCTGCAATATTACTACCGCCCAAGGTGATGAATGGATGTTGATCCTTGTGTATGGGCACCCGGATAGACCCCATAGGAAACCAGTGTGGGATTCTCTGTATGAGGTATTATAGAATACGAACCTTCCAGTCCTCTTCACAGGTGATTTCAATCAGGTTTTACATCAGGAAGATAAATTTGGTGGAAGGCCAGTTCAATCACAAGACACAAAGGATCTCAAAGTTTTGCCGAGAGACGCAAATTTAAGCGAACTTAGATCCAAGGGTCAATGGTTCACCTGGTCCAATGGAAGAGGAAATAGGGAGCTGATCTTGGAACTCCTAGACCGAGCTTTTGCAAACGCTAAATGGTTTCAGATGTTCCAGAGGCACAGCCTGATAAATCATACCATAATGAGATTAGACCATGGACTCCTCACTATCAACACACATCCAAGAAGTAGGCCTAGGAATGATTCTTCAATGAGACGTTTTGAATCCTTTTGGGTTTGATATCGACAAACTAAGAATTTGGTCAATCGAGTTTGGCGCCCAGTACAATATACGTCACCTCAAATACAAGAAGTATCATCTACAGCAACAGTAGAGATTAACTGTGCATCCGATTTCAACAGAAAGCTAAAGGAAACCACAACAAGGCTGCACAATTGGGCCAAGGAAGACGTGGGCAAGCTGGAATACAGAGTAAGGCGGGTCGAAGAACAACTAGGAGCAAAGCAAAAACAGAAAGATGCTAATGGCATGTGCTGTAAAACAAAAGAGTTGGAGGAACTTCTAACCATGTAGGATGATTATTGGAGACAAAGAGCAAAGGCAATGTGGCGCCTAGAGGGTGATAAAAATACGAAATTATTCCATCAATGGTCACAAAAAAGAAAAGGAAGAAACTACATTTCACAGCTAAAGAATGACATGGGGGAATGGATCTCCAAGCCAGAAGAACTACATTATTTAGTCTACAACCATGTAAGCTCTATTTTTGTCGTTGAATCTGTTATGCCCCAAGATTGTTTTGGAGATGCAAACGTGCAGGATGTCCTGAACCTCATCACTAAGAGGGTAGATTATCTCCAACAGAGGGAGCTAGAGTATCCAGTTATACCACAGGAGATTAAAACAACAATCTTCTAAATGGGGAAATGGAAGGCTCCGGGACTTGATAGTTTACCTCAGGGTTTCTATCAGCATTACTGGGTAGAGGTGGGGGATAAGGTCACAATAGCGGTACAGAGGTTTATTGATACATCAATCATGCCGAGTGAGTGGAATCATACACACCTTGTCCTAATATCGAAGAACAAATGTCCGACAGAACCAGCGGACCTTAGACCGATAAGCCTGTGTAATGTTACTTACAAGATCATTGCGAAGATCATTGCCAATAGAATTAAAAGAGTAATGGGGTTTCTCATATCAGGAAATCAATCGGCTTTTGTGCAAGGAAGATCTATCATCAAAAATTCATTAATAGTGCATTAACTCATCGAATACATTCGCAAGAAGAAGATAGGAAAGTAGGCGGTGGATGAGTAAGACTTATGATCGGGTATCCTGGGAGTTCCTGGAGAAGATGATGATACACATGGAATTTCCCTACAAATGGATATGATGGGTTATGGAATGTGTCACAACCGTTTCTTACTCTATAAAGCTTAATGGGTCTGTTTCATCTTCCTTCCAGCCTAAACAGGGAATCAGACAAGGCTGCCCACTTTCACCTTTCCTATTCATTCTATGCCAGAAAGTTCTATCATCGATGATATCATCTAGAGCTTTTCAAGCAGTATGCCCAGGTATCAGGATATGACGCTCTGTCCAGTCTGTCTCACATCTTATGTTTGCAGATGATTGCATCATATTCTTCAACATTTCGAAAGAAGGGTCGACAAAATTGACGAAGACAATTAATCTTTTTGTTGCTTTTTCCGGACAACGAATAAACTTTCAAAAGTCTGCACTACTAGTCAGTCCAAACACAGGGCCAAGCACTAAGGAAAACCTAAGCCAGACTTTCAGAATATTTGGGGACTTACTTAATGGAGTTCTTAGGTCACGACATGAATTTTGCAGGGTCAAAATTCAGTTTGTTCCATAAGCAAATTCGGAGAGTTAAAGTCAAGACATCGATATGGAAGACATGGGATCTGTCCGTAATAGGAAAAGTTACTCTCAGCAAATATTTCCTAGCATCAATAACCCAATACACACTCAGTACGTTCCGATACCGTCAACTTTCACAAAAAAAATTGATAGCCACTTGGCCAGATTTATCTGGGCAGGGGACATTGATGGAAAGGGGATACATTGGAAGTCTTGGGAATCTATCTGCCAGTCGAAATTGAAAGGAGGCCTGGGAATGCGATCCACGGAATAGATGAACCAAGCTCTATTAGGAAAGCTAGCATGGAAGCTAGTCAGTGACAAAAAATCCTTTTTCTCTAAGTTTTTCCTAAATAAGTACTGTAGGAATGAAGATTTCCTGACGAACAAACTCAAGCAAGGAGCAACGTGGGGATGGAGGGGAATCATATGGGGTAGAGATCTACTCAGGACAGGTCTCAAATGGCAGGTGATCAATGGACACAACATAAATATCCAGGATGAGTGGATCTCTAACCACAATAATCCTATAAGGTATGACAAACAACTGATACCACAACTTGGATTCAAGATGTGTGATATTATTGATAATACCAAATAATGGCGGTTGCCATTACTCAGACTTTTCTTCAGCCAAGAAATAGTTAACGAGATAGCAGGGATACATTTATCCGTTCAACCATTTGGACAAAAGGATTTTCAATATTGGGATAAAGATTGGCTTGGAAAATATACAGTCAAGAGTGGTTACCATGAATCCTGGAACTCAAAATCCAGACGTAAACCGTCGGCCTCAACTCTTGTTGGAAATAAGGAACCAGATCATCAATTATGGAAGAGACTGTGGAGCTTTACAGTCCCAGAGAAAGTAAAGTTTCTGGTTTGGAGACTTGCCTATAATGCAGCACCAACAGGACCTGCACTGAGGAAAAGGAATATGGAGGTATCGTCTATGTTCCAAATGTATCACTCTAGAAAGGAAACACCAACACATATGATACTCGAGTGTGAATTCTCAAGAAGAATCTGGCAAATGTCAAGATTGAGTTTTGATTTTCAACAGGGGAATCCAATCCAACTAAAAGCCTGGCTTATAGACTGGTTCAAGTCAGCACCAGTGATCGAGAACATCAACCTCACATGCATAATTATTTGGGCAATCTGGTGCGCGTGAAACAAAGCAACAATTGCACAACAAGAAGTAAGGGTTGGTACGGTGCAAGAGATTATCAATGATATACTGGTAGAAGGAAATAACAAGGGAACAAGGCCTTTGGAGGATCCTAACTCTGATCAATTACTTTTGGAACAAGCAACAATTTCTTTACCAGCCAGTCACCCTAGAAGGGATATAGTCGGCGAGATTTAGTTGATATGGTTCTCACAAGGAAATCATCTAGACCCAGGTTATACTAGCTGGACGTGTATTGACACAGACGCAGTGTTCAGAGCCCAGGACGGAAAGGCAGCTGCTGCTTGGTGGGCGACCCGACACAAAGGGGAAAACTTGTGGAATGGAGCGAGGAACATCCAGTCTCTATCTGGAGTCCAAGCTGAACTCATCGCAATCCACGAAACTATGGCGGATGCAAGGAACCGAGGAACAACACACATCTGCCGAAGGACAGACTGCGAGATGACTCTGAACCACATTAACAACTTCCCAAACGTACCGCCATGATTACAGGGACTACTTAGAAATATTATAATGTTAGCAATAGTTTTTACTAGAATCCACATCATGAAGGTCCCAAGATCGGTGGTAATGAATGCTCACAATTTAGCTCGTCGTGTAATAGGTGAAGGTCGTGTAAACCAAACTGTGATGATGATAATATAAGATCTGACTAGTTTGTTTAAAAAAAAGTGTAGTAGTGGTGGGTGTAATTTTAAAAAAACACTACTCTTAAAGGAGTAGCAAATAATTTATAAATGTCAAAGTGTATTTACAAAACACTACTCTTAAATGCGTAGTAATCACTACACCTCAAAGTGAATTTAAAAACACTACTCTTAAAGGCGTAGTAAATAATTACTACACCTGGAAATGTAGTAAATTAATGCTGAATTTTTTACTTCTGAAGGTGTAGAGAACAATCACTACACCCAGAAATGTAGTTAAATAATACTGATTTTTTTAAAAAAAGAAATTACAATTTAACCCACGTAATGCCTGATAATTGCAAGTAAACCCGCAGAATTCTGGTAATTGCAAGTAAACCCGCAGAATTCTGGTAATTGCAAGTAAACCCGCAGAATTATGATAATTGCAAGTAAACCCGCAGAATTATGATAATTGCAAGTAAACCCGTAGAATTATGATAATTGCAAGTAAACCCGCAGAATTATGATAATTGCAAGTAAACCCGCAGAATTATGATAATTGCAAGTAAACCCGCAGAATTATGATAATTGCAAGTAAACCCGCAGAATTATGATAATTGCAAATAAACCTGCAGAATTATGATAATTGCAATTAAACCCACATAATTCTGAAAATTGAAATACTATAGAATTCTAATATTACTTTGACTTTTAAACCTATAAAATTCTAATAATTACACCAACTTCAAATGTTTAGTCAATCTAAAGGCATACCCCTATAATCGGGGTCAACTTCAAATGTTTAGTCAATCTAAGGCATACCCCTATAATCGGGGTGCAAAAACTCATATTACGATCAGAAAAGTAAGAAAATGAAGACCTTTGAAAGAAATACTAATGAAATATCATCATCATACCTTGGAGTTGGAGGAATTCTAGTGAGATCAAACTTGGTCAACAATCATTTGTGAGACTCCTTTCACCTTCAAAGACCTGTTATCGAAAACATAATACCAACTCAGCAAAGAACATAATCACAGCGATGAAGTGAAGCCCGGTAACATCACAAATATTAGGTGATTAGATTACATGAATGGATACAGTGGTATGCTGATCTTGGTAGGTGGTGAAGACACAAGACTTCTTGGTCAGGATAACAGTGAGATCTTGGGAATAAACTTAATCATCACTCCTTAACGGTTCCACCATGTTTTTAGCAGTGATAAATCAGTACAAACCACCATTACGCGCCCAATACTGTTGCTGATCTTACTTCGAAGTCTCCCACATGTACAAGATTCAGTTCGGTTAATTTTCTAGCAGAAAACAGACTCCAAAATCTGATTATGCATCAACACTTACTTCTTGCAAGAAATCAGCAACTTCATTTATGCCGGTGTATTTGAATCCCAAAGACTGAAAAAACTCGAGATTAGTGCTAGAAACTACACCAAATTGAAATCTAATGAGAAAAAGGGACAAACTCACATGGCATAATCATAGTAAAAATATCATGTACCTGAGACTTGGTATTATCAGCACCTTCAACGCGTTCTTTGAGCCCCATCATATGGCTACACTCATCCTTAACTCTGTCCATCCGATTCATTTTTGCATAAAATGTATGCCCAGTCAACAATACAATTACAATGATACCGGTCGAGGTTGATATTGCTTGCCATGGCCAAGGTGGTCTAAGTTCAAATCTGCATTTGAAGTTAAGCTACTCAAATCATTCACCCGACTGATTAACTAATTTGGTAAAAACTGATTAACTAATTATAATATCTGGAATTAGGTGTGTAGAATTCTATTGATAGAAATGTATCTATATATACAAGTTGTACTTCAACTAATTGATCCTAACTCTCTGGGATCATGGATTGCGTCTGACTAACTAATCCTATTGAATAGGTCGTATAGCTGACTAAGTTTACTAAATATACAAAACTAATATTTAAAACTAATATTTATTCTACACCCCCCCTCAAGTTGAAGTCGGGGGAGAAATGTCGAGCACACCCAACTTGGAAATAATGTTTCGAAAGATATCTGCACCAAGAGGCTTGGTAAAAATATCAGCAAGCTGATCAGATGAACGTCAGTAGCTGGTGGAGATGAGGCCGGATATCATCTTTTCGCGGACGAAGTGACAATCAAGCTCAATATGCTTCGTACGTTCGTGGAAAACAGGGTTATTGGCAATGTGAAGAGCAGCTTGATTGTCACAGTAAACTCGTATAGGTTGTCGAGGAGGAAATCCAAGGTCAGAGAGAAGATAATAAAGCCATTGTATTTCAGCAGTGAGAGTAGCAAGAGAGCGTATTCAGCTTCAGTGGAAGAGCGGGAAACTGTAGGTTGCTTCCTTGTTTTCCATGAAATAGGACTAGAACCAAGCATGGTGATGTATCCCGTGGTAGAGCGACGAGTAGTGGGGCAACCAGCCCAATCAGAATCAGCAAAACCAACGAGAGAAAGAGAACTATTTGATGAAAGTAGTATTCCCTTACCAACAGACCCTTTAAGGTAGCGGAGAACACGATTTGCCGCATCAAGATGGGTAGAATATGGATTTTGCATGAATTGACTTAGAGTATTAACGGCATATTGAATGTCAGGACGTGTGACCGTCAGATAGAGAAGACGACCCACGAGGCGTCGATAAATAGATGGATCAGGAAGGGGTGTACCTTCATTGGGAAGTAAATGAAGATTTTGTTCCATAGGAAAAGGAGAAGAGCGAGAACCCAGCTGTCCGGAATCAGAAAGAATATCGAGAGCGTATTTACGTTGACATAAAAAAATACCTTGTTTGGAACGTGAGACTTCAATACCAAGGAAGTAACGAAGAGTGCCAAGATCTTTAATAGAAAAGGAACTAGCAAGAAATTGTTTAGTCTCATTAATGATGGACAAATTATTACCAGTAACGATGATATCATCAACGTAAACAAGAACAAATACAGAGATATTGTCTTTGATATATGTGAATAGACTATAATCTGCAGTCGATTGATGGAAACCACGTGATTTAAGAGTAGAAGAAAATTTATAAAACCATTATCGAGAGGCTTGTTTAAGGCCATAAATGGATTTATGTAATTTACAAACAAGATTACTATTCTTATGATGAAAACCGGGAGGGAGCTTCATATAGACTTCTTCATGAAGGTCACCTTAGAGAAAGGCATTATTGACATCAAGTTGATGAAGGGTCCAACCGCGAATTGCAGCAATTGAGAGAAGAAGACGTACAGTGACGAGTTTGGCAACAGGTGCAAACGTATCGTGATAATCAATTCCTTCAATTTGATTATAACCCTTTGCAACAAGACGGGCTTTATAACGCTCGATTGAGCCATCAGAATGGTATTTTATTTTGTAGACCCATTTACATCCAATGGATGATTTTCCAGGAGGTAAATGGCATAAAGACCAAGTACGATTAGTTTCGAGAGCATGAATTTCAGAGGACATAGCATCTCGCCAATGAGGAGATTTAACTGCCTTGGAATAAGTTTTTGGTTCTGTGTGATCAATTATTTTGGATATAAAATCACGATGAGTAGAACTTAAAGTGCTTAAAGAGAAGTGTTTGGCGAGAGGATGTGGAGTAGACAAAGAGACATTGGTGCAAATAAAATCATTATAACGAGACGGATGACGACGATCTCGCACAGGACGGTCAGGCCTGGAAGGAGTAGAATCAGAAGTGATAGGCGCAGGAGAAGATGGTGGACCCGGAGCTGGAATGGAGTCAACATTAGTCGCAGGAGATGGCGACGGACTTGAAATAGGTTCCAAAATAGTATCAGTAAAATCATCATTTAAAGGGGTGATACTAATTGGAATGAGAGGTGAAGAACTGGATGAGGATGTAGTAGAAACATTGCTATAAGGAAATATGGATTCATGAAAAATGACATCGCGAGAGACATAAATTCGACGAGTAGAAATATCATAAACTTTATATCCTTTTTGACCAAAAGGATAGCCAATGAATATACCAGGCTTAGCACGCCGGTCAAATTTATGTCGTATATACATATTTTTGGCAAAACATAAACAACCGAATACTCGTAGTGATGAATACGATGGAGATGTGCCAAACAATACTTCATGAGGAGATTTAAAGTGAAGAATCTTTGTGGGTAATTTCTTAATCAAGAAGGCAGCAGTAAGAATGCATTCACCCCAAAATGAAAGAGGTAAATGGCTTTGAAAATGTAAGGCTCGAGCAACATCCAGAAGATGACGATGCTTACGTTCAACGATCCCATTTTGTTAGGGTGTTCCAACATAACTACGTTGATGAATGATTCCATGAGTTTGACACCAAGTTTGAAATTTGGTGCAGAGAAATTCAGCTCCATTGTCTGAACGAATGACTTGGAGTTGAGGAAGAAAAATTCCACCACTTCCGGTGTTGATTTTGGAGATGTCGCCATTGAATTGACGATTAATATGAGAGAAATATTGGGTTATCATATGAAAAAATTCAGACTTTGTTTTCATGAGATATATCCAAGTACAACGTGAATAATCATCTACAATAGTTAAAAAAATAACGAGATCCATTTGTAGAAGGAACGGAAAAAGGCCCCCAAATGTCTACATGGATTAACTCAAAGCATTTTGTAGAATGAGAAGTACTTGTTGGAAATAATTGACGAGATTGTTTGGCTTGAGGGCAAACATCACAAGTGAAGTTTTTATTCGAAACAATATCAGAAAATTTGCTTACAAGAAATTGAAAACGAGAATTGCCTGGATGACCAAGGCGTGAATGCCATAAATCAAAACTATTACATTGACGGAAAAACAATGCTTTATTTGAATAAGCAGGAACATCATCTAGATAATAGAGGCCATTTTGCATACTACCCCGACCAATCTTCATCTTCGAGGAAAGGCCCTGAAATAGACAATGATAATAAAAAAATGTGACTACACAACCAAGTTGTCGAGAAATTTGAGAGACAGATAGTAAATTAAATTTGAAAGATGGGATATGAAATACATCTTTCAAAATAAGATTTGTAAAGTGTTTGATTACACCAGTATGAGTCACTGATGCTATTGATCCATCAGGCCTTTGAACATAAATGTGCTTCTTTAATGGATAATATGAAGAAAATAATGAAAGTGACGTGCAAATATGATTTGATGCACCCGAATCAATAATCCAAGAAGAAGATATATAATTTAGAGCTTTATCTGCTAAATGGGCAGAATAGAAAATTTTATAAATAAATTTACCTGCTAAATGAGCCGAGTGATCAGTTGGAGGATCACTTGCCAAGAGGGCCACCAGCTTGTTGTATTGATCAGGAGTGAAGGATGGAGTTGGTGTTGTAGTTGGCTGATTCAGAGCTGCCATGTGCTTAATTGGTGTTGCAGAACGCTTTCCGTTGCCGCCGTCAGGGTATCCATGCAGCTGGAAGCAAGTGGCTTGAGTATGGCCATGACGTTGGCAGTGATTGCAGAAAGGACGTGAACGCTTTCCAGTGTTGCGGAAAGGAGTAGCAGCATCCATGGCATTGTTACGGTTGTTCCATGTTAAGTTTCTTGAAGTGTGGAGGGCAGCAGAGTCCACGACTGGAGCATGTATGTCAAGCTCTTGTTGTTTCTCCTCTTGACGAACCAAGTTATAAATCCGTTGAACGGATGGAAAAGGCTCCATAAGGAGAATCTGACGACGAACCGAGGAGAAGCTATCATGAAGTCCTTGTAGAAACTCCATAGCTCGATCTTGATTCATTTGATCCATGATAGATTTTGAGTTGGCACAAATACATGGAGATATGACGACAATGCTGTTTAATTCATCCCAAAGAGATTTCAACTGAGTAAAGTATGATGAAACAGTCATGCCTTCTTGTTTCAAAGATGAGATTGACTTCTTAAGTTGATAGATCTTTGGTGCATTGGATTGAGAGAAACAATCTTTAAGATCATTCCAGATTTGAGCAGCAGTCTCAGAATATAGAATACTAGGGCGAATTTTAGGCGAAACAGAATTGAGAATCCAACTGCTCACCAAGTCATTGCAGCGTTCAAAATTCTGAATATCAGCTTGAGTGCTGGGTTTAGACATGGTTCCATCAACAAAACCATATTTGTTTTTGGCTCTTAAAGCCATAGTGATTGCTCGACTCCATGTTGTATAATTATCACCCGTTAGGAGAGGCATAACGAGGACAGTGGATGGACTCTCGGAGTGATGAATATCATAGAGTTTGGATGAGTTGTTTGGAATAGTAGAATCCGGATTAGGATTTGGAATGGTACGATCCGGATTGGGATCTGGATTGATAGGCTCATTAGGGTTGAGTCCCTCGGCCATGATGATGATTGAGAATTGACAGGAAATAGATTGAGCAGAATATTGTAGAGAGAATTAATCAAGCTCTGATACCATATAGAATTTGGTAAAAACTGATTAACTAATTATAATATCCGGAATTAGGTGTGTAGAATTCTATTGATAGAAACGTATCTATTTATACAAGTTGTACTTCAACTAATTGATCCTAACTCTCTGGGATCATGGATTGCGTCTGACTAAGGCCATGGGCAGTGGTAGAGACCACTACCGGTCTCTTACCAATTAAATATATTATTTTTCTCCCTCTCTCTCTTCCACCTCAGCTTAAGAGACCACTTAAGAGACCACCCCTTTTTTTCTCCACAATGGTTAAGAGACCACTGTGCACTATTCATGGAACCCACTTGATTTTCTCTATCCTACTCATTAATTTGACCACCAAAAATAAGTTTAAATATTTAAATTTAAATTCGTTTTTAAATTTAAATTCGTTTTTAAATTTAAATTCATTTTTAAATTTAAATTTATAGTCGTTCTTAAATTTAAATTCGTTTTAATTTTAAACTTAAATTCGATTTTAAATTAAAATGCATTTTTAAAATTAAACTTAAAGTCGTTCTTAAATTTAAATTCGTTTTTAATTTTAAACTTAAATTCGTTTTTAAACTTAAATTCGTTTTTAAATATAAATTTAATACAATGTTTAAATATTTAAATTTAAATTCATTTTTTAAATCTTCACCACTAAAATAATTATGGAAAACATAAAAAGTGCGCGAAACCAATTGTAACAACTATGAAAATAACTTCCGATACTAAATAAAATTTTGATCATCTCCATCCTAATATTACAATTTAGAAATCAAAATATTGGTCTAATCCAACCAATTATTAAAAATAGGTAACACATAAATATTGATCTAGCCTGACCAAAAAAACACGGATGACGAAACTATGTCGTAACCCTAATCTTGACCACCCAGATGCTGGTAAAGATGTTCTGTAAGATCATTTTTCAACTGGTCATGTTTAGCTCTATTGCGCACATCCCTCCAGTTTTGCCTGAAAGTCGGAAGATCAGCATGCCGCTCGGCATTATAATGCCAAGGAGAGTCGTCGATTTGGTCATAATCATTTGGTTGAACTTGCAACCCATATGTGTCTCTTTCATCTTCGACTATCATGTTGTGCAGTATGATACAAGCTATCATAATGTTGCCCAACGTTTCCACATTCCAGTATCGGGCTGGGTTGCGAATCACGGAAAATCGAGCTTGTAAAATACCGAAAGCACGTTCGACGTCTTTACGGTAACTTTCTTGACGCTTTGTGAAGAGTTGCTTCTTGGGGTCATTTGGAGCCGTATATGGAAATGTTCGGAGAATTTTCACTAAATTCCGAATATGGAAATGGACGATAATTCGGAATTTGCGAAAAATTCTCCGTATCGGAAGAATTTGGGATTACCCGATCTTTGCCTTTCGACGTTCTTCGTGGATCCATCACGAAAAATGAATAACAATATAGAAGATGAATTTGTGGGATAAGAGAATTTGATTTGGAAGTGGTGTGGTGAAATGAGTTGAAATGGTCCATATTTATAGGCAAAAAAAGTGGGAGAATGAAATTTAAAAATTGTAACAGAAATTTAAAAAAAAAAATTCATGCAAAAATTCGTCTGGGACACGTGTCGCCACCAGAATGGGACACGTGTCCCATTAAAAAATATACCCGTTATACAGCCGTTGGGGGGGACACGTGTCGCCTCCGTATTGGGCCACGTGTCCCCCAGAATTCCCAGCTGATGTCGTTTGAAAAAATTACCGTTGTTGACACGTGGCCCAACCAGTGGGTGCCACGTGTCAGCAACGGAAATTTTTTTTAAAAAAAAACCAGAGGCTGAGTGGGACACGTGGCCCACTCAGGTGGCGACACGTGTCCCACCCGTTGAAAATTCAAAAAATGCGGGCGAAGCATGTGCTTTGTCAGAAGCGTTTGGCAAGAGGCCGGGCTCTTAGTAAGAGCTCGGTCCGCGGTCTCTTAACAAGAGACCGCTTAAAAGACCACCACTGTGGTGGTTTTCGGTCTCTTAAGCGGTCTTTTAATTTTAAGAGACCACCACTGCCCATGCCCTAACTAATCCTATTGAATAGGTCGTATAGCTGACTAACTTTACTAAATATACAAAACTAATATTTATTCTAAACTAATATTTATTCTACAGATACGCCCAAATGAATTCTAGACATATGATAAAGATATTATCAAATCAAACTTCACCTTTAATCTCTTTTAACTACTCATTTGTAGCTCTTTTTTCTTTCTCCAAATTGTGACGCACGACTGCTAATTCTTGCAGAGTTCAAGATATGCTCATTCATCAACTGAGCACAAGCATCATTATTCATCACATGAGAAAATGTTAAAACACTTACCCTGTTCATAGGCTTTAATTAGGAATTTGGATGCCTATGAAGCAACAATGTCTAAGCATCAGCTGCCAGAAGGGTCAAGCCGGCTCCGGAATTTCGTAGACTTAATGTGGCATTATAAAGTTGGAGAAAGATGTATGATTGTTAAAGGATGCAGGGGTTATAAAGGTTAATGTGCAGCTTCAAAATCAACAAATTGTGGACGTGTGCAGTGGGATTAGGATGTCAGATGTAGAACCTGGCTATGATTCTAAGGTTCACTTCACCGTTAAGGATGTAAATGATCATTTCAACAAAACAAGATTCGTCAAGTTTTGGAGAGGATTTATGAAAGTTGTTATAATCGTGGTGATGATTTTCTAAGGGGAAAACTAAAAAATAACATCCTCACAACTACTTAATGCCAACAACGATCAGAACATCATATTATCTTTAGATAAAATAAAGACACCATCACAATGACAATCATCTCGGCAACTCAGTTACGAGGCCATATTTAAGCAATTATTTAAAAAAACATAGAAGTGAATCAACCTAAACTAAACCCCGACAAGAAGAATATATGAAACCAAAAAGAGTCTCAACAAGAATCTACAGAATAGTGATATAAATGAATCATAATCATCAAGAAATAAACTTGTTCAATATATTGGAAGTAAGGAAGAGCCCGGAGACGAGTAAAATAGCTCAAAAATTTGGGAACACGAACCAATTTGAGGCTTCACGAAAAGTATAACCACGTCACTAGCTTTAACGACCTGCTCATAACAAGAAGAGTACAAAAAAAGAATATCACAGTCTAAGACAGTATCCTATTAAGAAATTTTCTATTTGAATACCGTTTGAATACTGTTTGTGTGGGCGATTATAGTGCGATTGTTTGTGCGTTTGATTCCCTACCTCTCTTTAACCTAAATCTCGTCTTCTTCCCCAATTATATATTTCTCTAGTTCTGGTCCGAATCAATTTCTGATTGCCGGTAACGGCTATACTGGCCGTTACGGTCGCCATGTCAGAACTTCTGCAACCCGTAGCTCAGGCTTCCACTCTGGAAGCCAATCCCACCCCTCCTCCGGTCTCCTTTGCTACTATCCTGAAAAACAAAGCCCCGCCACTATCCACAATCCTCCCGAGCAACCCTGAACTTGTCCCCAAATCCCTTCATCTTGGGGAGGCGGCCTATCTTTACTCGGAAGAACAAATTGCCAAATTGTCCTCCCACTATGCAAACGCCCTAGTTGGAAAGTTCACCAAAGGTAGATGCTCGATGGAGCAATTGGAACAAGTCTTCAAGACGGTGGGCTTCACAGGTAAATACCAACTTGGTTCTCTTGATTTCAAACATGTGCTCATTCGTTTTGAATTGCTAAATGATTACCAACTAGCTTGGATGAAAGGTGTCTGGAACTTTAATGGGATTCTTTTAAAAATGCTAAAATGGACTCCTGATTTTTCAATACATAAAGAATCTCCTATTGTTCCTGTTTGGTGTACAATTAAGGAGGTTCCTTTGTACTATTATAACACTGCAGCTATTGAGTCCATTGGCAACAGTATTGGGAATTTTATCAAGACTGATCTGGCCACTGATAACTTAACTAGACCTTCAGCCATTAAACTGTATCAAAGTGGATCTTCTTAAACCTATTAGCACCTACATTAGGCTGGGATCTTTGACAAACAATAGAAAATATTACATTGAGTATGAGGACATCCCATCATACTGTGACCATTGTTCAAAATTAGGTCACTCCAAAGCACAATGCAGAACCTTTCCCCCGAACCTCAATGCTAAGATTGATGATCCTATCATACCTCAGATTCAACCAAAATGGCAGGCCACTGGGAAAAAATTTGACACCCCACCCCTCATATCCACTGAGGATCAGGCAGAGCTATTACAACCTGAAATTCCTACAAAATCTAACCCAGGATCCCCTCCCTCCATCCTTGTTAATCTGGAAACAGATACTGACCTTACAGTGACTGAAACTCCCACAACTGTTAGGAACAATCCTCAAACTCTCAGCCCGAAGCCTTTATCTCGGGTCCCTCTAAATAACTCCCTTTCCAAACTGCTTAATGATACTGCAATAAAAAAATTTACTCCTACGGTTTATGCTACTGATGATATCAGCATTGGAACTCTTCCAAATGCTGGTAAAAATAGCAATGTCTCTCCCTCTTTTCAGCACAGGTTGGGAAACAGATTCTCTGTTTTGCAGGTAGACATGGAGGAACTGGTTACTGACCAATAAGCTACCTCTAACATGCCAGGAACCTCAATCTCTTCACCGATGCTCAATCAGGGCCTCTTTCCAGGTAAGGCAAAAGGTAATAAAACTAATTATTTTACCCAAATTAATAAAATGATGCTGAGATCATCTACTAAGAGTCATAAGTCAAGTGAGCAATGATAGGTCAACTTTCAATTAATTTCTTGATCTGGAACATTAGGGGAATGGAAACTTCCATGTTGAGACTAATTAGTTTAATCAAATTGAAAAAATTTCAATTTTTATGCATTATTGAGCCTATGCATGACAATTCCAAAATAAAATCCTATATGGATATGCTTAAATTCACTGATGGCCTGACCTTGCAAAATGGAAAAATTTGGATCATGTGGGACAATGGTTTCTCTGTTAACCTCCTTTCATCTCATGAGCAGTTCCTACATGTACATCTCACCCATAGCTCTTGTAATTTAACTATGGATGCTGTTTTCATTTATGCCCTTAGAAATAGGGAGGGCAGGAAAATATTATGGACTGATCTATCTTTTCTGTCCTCGGGAGATACCATTTTCATAGGTGATTTTAACACTATATCCTCCATTTCTGAATACAGGGGTCCTAGTAGCCCCTCCCTTGGGAGTATTAGGGATTTCAATTCTTGGATTAATACTTGTGGTATTCAGGAAATATCCACTGTTGGCAATCTATTTACATGGTGTAATTCAAGATTAAGAAACCCTACCTCCAAGAGGCTAGATAGAGGATTAAGTACTATATCTTGGAATACTAAGTATCCTTCCTCTTCCATTCAAATTTTAAACAGGCAGACTTCTGACCACTCCCCTCTACTACTTAGTATTTCTAATCTATCCAGTCTTAATTCGAGACCTTTCAGATTTCTAAATGTATGGTTTAAGCGCCCTGATTTTATCACTCTCATTCAAAATAACTGGGGCATAAGACTGAGGGAGACTGGATTGTTAGGTTTCTACTTAAAATTAGTAAGGTTAAAGAAGCAGATTAAAATATGGAATAGGGAATCTTTTGGGAATATAGATAATAATTTAATTCAAGCTGAAGAATCCCTAAGAATCCAAGAGGCTATCTATGATTTAAACCCTTCTCAAACTGAGCTCATTAATTTAAATATGAAAAAGGCATTACTGTTGAGAGCTCAAAAAGAGAAAGAGAAATTTTGCAAGCAAAAGGCTAGATTAAAATGGCATAAAATGGGAGACAATAATACACAGTTTTTTCATATGGTTGTAAAGGAGAAGAATTGTAGACTACAGATTTCAAAAATAAAAAACAGTAATGGCCAATGGCTTAACACTGAATCAGAAATTCAAAATGAGGCCATATCTTATTTTTCATCTCTATTGACTGATCCTAATCAGGAACCAAATAATACCTACTATTCTCACTTTCTAAGTCAAATCCCAAGTATAATTACTGCTCAAGACAACTTAGATTTATCAATCCCAGCCTCAGAATCTGAGGTGGAGGCAGTAATTAAGAATTTAAGTAAGAATAGTAGTCCTGGTCCGGATGGCTTCAGTAATAAATTCTACTCTAAGTGCTGGCCTATTATTAAAAATGATCTAGTGGAAGCAGTTAATGATTTCATTAGGGGATCCCCTCTACCTAAGGGCATATCTAGTACATGGATCACCCTAATACCTAAGAAAGCTACCCCTTTATCATTTGATGACTTCAGGCCTATCAGCCTTTCAAATGCTCTTAAATAGATCTGTTCGAAGGTGTTAATGGAAAGACTTAGGCCTTATATGGATTCTTTAATATCACAGAATCAATCTGCTTTTATGAAAAGCAGAAACATTACAGATAACATTCTTTATCTTCAAGAAATGGTCAGATTTCTAGATAGGAAGGCTAGGACTCCTAATTGTATGCTGAAATTAGACTTACAAAAGGCATTTGATAGGGTTAATTGGGATTTTCTAAAATGTGTACTGATGAAATTTGGATTTCAAGGCTTATTTTTAAATGCAATCATGTCTAACCTTTCACAAGCACATTTTTCAATTTTGATCAATGGTAATCCTGTTGGGTTTTTCAAAGCCTCTCGAGGAATCAAACAAGGTGACCCTCTCTCCCCCTTCCTGTTCAACATCATTTCTGAAGCTTTTTCAAGAAGCTTATCTTTCATTTTCCATAACAGTAAACTTTCATATTATCAGATTCCATCAACTGTTTCTGCAATCTCTCATCTTATGTATGCGGACGATACTATAATACTGATGCAAGCCTCGAAATCTAACTTAATTAGGATTAAGGCTTTTCTAGACATATTTGAATTCACTTCGGGCCAAAAATTCAACTTTCATAAATCTGAATTCTTCATTAGTAAACGAGCTTCGACCATTAAACTTAACCAAATGAGGCACATCCTGAAAATGAAACAAGGTGTTTTTCCTTTCCAATACTTAGGATGGCCTATCTTTAAAGGTCGAACCTTAAATAGATATTTTCAACCACTTATGGAGAAGTTGGATAAAAAAGTGCAAAACTGGAAAAATAATTGGTTGAGTTCGGGGGGGAAATGATTCTGATAAATAGCTGCCTGTATTCATTGCCACAACACTTATGGGCTGTAACAAGACCACCTAAACAGATTATAAAATCATTTGAGAGAAAGCTAGCTCGGTTTTTCTGGGGTGAAACTGATGGGAAAAGAAATAAGGTGTGGAAAAAATGGAAAGATTTGGCCAAACCAATATCCATAAATGGCTTAGGTTTTAGATCAATTAAGGATATAGTAGATGCATGCTCCCTCAAGCTTTGGTGGCACTGTCAGCAAGGAATCACACTTTGGTCTAAACTCTTATGGTCCCTTCCACCTTCACATAGGAATTCTGTGACTTGGAAACGGATCTGTTCTGTAAATAATATAGCAGAGGAAAACACTCAGATTATTCATGGTAAAGGGACAAGTAACTGTTGGACATCCACTTGGTGCCCTCATGGTCCACTGACTAACATGATACCTCACAGTATCTATGTCACTTTTCAGTGGTACTCCATATCAGACTTCATTAATAACAAAGCAGAAGTTCTACCTCTGATATCTTCCTACCTGGAAAATGATGCTGTGGTTTTTTTACAGGAAGCTCAAGTAGTGGATAACAGAGAAGACAGGCTCATCTGGAAACCGGATACCTTGGGTAATTTCTCACATAAATCTGCATATCGCACCATTACGAACTCACCAGGTAATTTCCCGGCTACTAAGAATGTGTGGAATAAGATGTTGCAGAAGAAAATATCAATATTTACATGGAAATTGCTTCATGCCTTCCTTCCTTTCGATGATGTGTTGATAAAGTGTGGTTATAGTATGGCTTCAAAATGCCCTGTGTGCTGCAATTCAGATTCAATTGAACATTTTTTCATATCTTGTACACTGGCAAAACGGATTTGGCATAACCTAACTTCTCTGATTAATTTTAATATGGCTGATCAACATACTATAGCTCAGAGATTCTATGCTATGTGGAATTGCTCAGATCTACCGAAAGGTTTCCAGATGATATGTAAACTTTTTCCATCTCTTATTTGTTGGGGTCTATGGAAAGCTAGGACCAGATACCTTTATGACCAGATTCCTTTCTCGGCTGATCACATCTGTAGAGAGATTCAGGACCTTATTAACCTCTCCTTTTATTCCTTTCCTGTGAACTTTAACCCTTCATCTGGCTTCCCTAATTCACTTAGGCACTTAATACCACTACTGAGGCCACCCCCGAAACCAATTATTAGATCGGTCTACTGGGAAAAGCCAGTTACTAGTTCCATAAAAATAAATATGGATGCCTCTTGGCTGCCACACATTGCTTCTATTGGGATTATAGCGAGAGATAGCTCTGACTCTCCGTTGTTCATTCACTCGGCCTCAATAGTAGCAAACTCCCCCATACATGCCGAATTATTAGCTATTCTCTCAGCATGCCAAATCTTTCCTAGTCGCGATCTTCCTGTTATATTTGAATCGGATTCCCTCTTAGCAATCAGGATGGTTCTGGATCCTTACTTAGCAAGTTGGGATCTTTTTAATTTGGCTTTTCAAATCCACAGCCTTCTAAATGGAGCTGAACTTCATCATGTTTATAGAGAATGTAACTCTGTGGCAAATGCAATTGCCAAATACCATACAGCCAACAACCGGCCACTCCACCTTAATAACTTGACAATGCACATAAAAGGTCTCATTTCTTTGGATACTGAACAGGTTCCTTATATAAGAACCTGCAGTCGTGGCCGTATTTGAACTTGATACTGCTAATGAAAATGTTGGTCATGCAGGTAACCTGGTTTTAATGCCCACTGGAGCTGGCTGTATCAGGACTTCTGCAAGTGCTTCATTTCTGCAAATATTCTACTCTACTGAAGTTTCTGCATACATTAACTACTTACCAATTCATCATGATTATGAAGACCCTCCCTTCTCTCCGGAGTACTTACCAGTTTTTGTCTGTAAACTAACTACTTCTTGGTGCCTGTACTTTTCACCTCTACTCGTATTTTTTGGTATATCTACTTAGTTGCCTGGCCAAAGAGCGAATTAACACGGGGTGTGGAGATTCGTTTTTCTTTGGAATCGCAACTCAGGGATATATTAATAACCCTGTATAGCCTTACTTATTTTGTGGCAATGCTATTGCCTTTTGTACAAACTCAAGTCATTTCCAATGGCTACTTTTCATGGTTTGGGGCGCCAATATACAACCCCCACCTTAGGGTGTATCTATTTTAAAAAAAAATATTAAGAAATTTTACATCAACCCGAAAGTAAAAGCAGAATCATTCACAGAGAAGCTACATAACATAGATATTTATGGGTAAATTGACTTTCGGAAACATCGTAAAGTTCAAATTACAAGATACTACAGTGTGCACATACAGGCTTAATCAATTGGGCATATTCTATGACACCCCATTTTGGACAAAATTACAATCTCACAGACAACCTAACATAAATGACAAAGGAGAGCAAGTTTCCCTGATCCACCTTAAAGCCTAACAATCTAAGCCACCACACACATGGAGGAGGTATGAACAAAAATTACAAAAGACATGAAACACGATACACCATAGCGTCGATTTAATTTAGCAAGAAATTTTATGAGACAAGTAATAAAAAATGATTACTCCATATAACATTTCAAGCTCAAGTAAATAATTATGTCATAAAAGTTACGTATAAGATCCTGATAGATTAAAATCTAGTGATCATAAAATATATGCTTTCGAATTTCACCACCAACAAAGGTTTTTTGTGGAGGACATTTTATTGAAACTTTGATTATTACTTAATTTTTTTTTATAAAAGCGTGAGATTTTTAAATTTGGTTACGATGACACGTAATTCTGAAATATTGAAACTACTCTCCAGATTTTGAACTCCATATTAGAATATTGAAGTTACTCTCCAGCTTTTTTACTCATCCATAACTTTATAATGTATGAAAATGTGCAATACTAACATGTATTAGCTTACAATGCATAAAATATTAGTATTTTAAAAACTACATTAAATATAATTACATATTTAGGAGTTTTAATTATAGAACATAAATAGTTTTAATTACGTCAAAACGTAGGATGAAGAACCACAGAGAGCAGATCATGTACCTGATCATGAAAGCCTTTTCTGTAGTTGAGAAAGGCAAATTGGTCCGCTTTCAACAGCTGATTGTTTATAGCACCAAAACTCCACATCGAAATGCCGACGGCTGCTGAAAGTTCATGATCCTAGTTACACAAATTATCATTACATCATCAACATCATAAATGAAAACGTATTACCTGAAACTTTATTAATAGCAGGGTTTGCTTTGCCGCCAACTAGAAGTACCTTCTTTCCCCAAGAAACCTGTTAGGAAGGCGCATCAATGCAAAGTGTTGAGCTATAAAAAAAGAAAAAACAAAGAAGAAAATAACATGTCCTAGTGTTGATACCTGCATTTTGTACCAGAGCATGACCCTTGCAAGCTAGAATTTTTAACAGAAGGCTAGTAGGAGAGAGGTGAAATCATGATTTAACAGAAGGCTGCTAGAATTTTCAGCAGATACTCCATCTCCTGCAACAAAGGTTGGGAAAAAAAATTCATCCAACAGTTCAACAAAATTCTAACCTAATTAGATGTCAAAATCATATGATTCAAAAGGGAAATATTGTTGAAATCGCATGTGAGCTAGCTTAACTGGTGGTGTGATAGTGTGTGTATGTAAGTCATATACATATACTTGATGCTAATGTTGAAAACAATAACAAAATAAGGCTACCAAACAGCGTGATTGAGTGACACACATATTCACACATTGATCAACAAGAACTACCAAATTGGTAGAAATCTGGCCATTGAATTAATTGAATTCTCCGCTTACTTTTGAATAGAAATAAAAATTTCCTGAAGACAGAAGCTTATTTGACTCTCTGAGAAAGGCTGGCTATTCTATGTTCCAACTAAGCACATTTCCCTGTAATTCATCGTGAAAGGGAAGACAAAATAATGACCCATCAAAGAAAAGTTGATATTGATATACACAGCATGCAACAAACACTGTAGTTACTACTTTTTCATGAGGGCGATCCTAGTTCCTTCAAGACTCTTCCTCAAACAAGTAGGAAAAAAACCACTGGTTAGAAGTGTATTTCGATACAATATTAACATGGAAAATCGGGTGATTAACACAAAGAAACCTCAAATTAGGAAAATAAAGAAATACCCCTCATCCACTGTACTATTGCACCAAGTAGATAGCCAGAAGTCCTTACCTATGGCTTTGCGTAGAGATCAGGTCAAAAGTCTGCATTCATTATCTTGAATAACAATATATATAATTCACGATTGTATAGTTTGTCATATAGAAAATCATTCTTCATCATGCAAAGGAAATAAAATGTAACTTACTTCCCATAAATTTAAGCTATCAGACAGCAGAATAAGATTATCTTTCCTGTTGCAAACATATTTCCTTTCCTTAATGACCGCCTTGGCAGCATTCATCATTCTACAAAATAACTACGTCTGAGAACCTTTTTGAGAAATTTTAGGTTCAGAGAAACATGAAGAAGAAGAAGAATTTCATTGAAACTGCATGATTTTTGTTTTACAACCCTTAACCCCAAAAAGCCACAAATCACAGCTTTTATGCTGTACTTCTGAGCAGCAAAACAAACAAAATGAAAAACCAATCACAGCCTAACACGTGTGCTATCTAAATAACAAAATCAGCAAAGAATGAAACGCAGTAGATTGATGTCGTTTTGCCCACTTTTCTTCCTTGAGATGAAATTTGAATTTGGCGCCAGTGTTTAAACTTGCCTCCATTGCCTTCATGCTCTGCATCAATCTCCAACACTGGCATCAGACTTCTTGCAATGCTTCATCACCCCCTTCTCAAGCTCAGAATGGAGGGAACAAAAACTGAGCTTGGACAGATTAGCAAGAAAAGAAACCACAGGCAAAGACTTGGTGAAGACATCTGCCAGTTGCATCCGAGAAGAAACAAAAGAAGGAAGAAGAAAACCTTCAAGATAATAATCACGAACGAGATGACAATCAATGTCCAAATGCTTGGTTCGTTCATGGAACACAGGATTGGCAGTGAGATGGAGCGCAGCCTGATTATCGCAGAAAAGAGGAATTGGAAACTGAACCTGAAGATGAAGATCTCGAGCAATATAACTGATCCATTTCAATTCACAAGAAGTCATGGAAAGACTTCTATACTCAGCCTCAGCAGAAGACTTGGAGACAGTGGATTGCTTTTTGGATTTCCAAGAGATCAACGAGGAACCTAAGAAAACAGCAAATCCTGTAACTGACCTTCTGGAAATTTTGCAAGTTGCCCAGTCAGCATCACAATAAGCATGAAGTTGGAGATCATTGGCCGAAGGATAGAAAAGGCCATGAGTGGAATGGTGATAAAGATAACGGACAATGTGCAGAGCACCTCTGAGATGATGTTGAGTAGGGAACTGCACAAACTGACTTAACTGATGAACAGCAAATGTGATGTCTGGCCTGGTGTAATTAAGATATAACAGTCTGCCAATGAGCCTTCGAAAAATACTGGGATCAGAAAGGAGAACTGAATCCTCATCATGAATCGGCCAAGAGCAAGGAAATGGAGTAGCTGCAGGTTTGCTGTGCATAAGACCACAATCAGACACAATATCCTGAATGTACTTATGCTGATGAATAAGAAGACCAGAAGAAGATCTGTGTAGTTCCAAGCCAAGGAAATAGTGAGCAGGGCCAAGATCTTTGATGGTGAATTTCTGATGCAAAGATGCCTTGATCTCAGCAATAGCAGCCAGAGAATCTCCCATGATGAGGACATCATCAACATAAACCACCAGTGCCAAGACAGAAGAAGAAGTGAACCTCAAGAAAAGACAGTGATCATGGGGAGATTGATCAAAATGCAGGTGCAAGAGATGTTGAGTAAACTCTTTGTTCCACGGAGGCTTGTTTTAAGCCATAGAGACTTTTGGTCAGTTTACAAACCAGATTTGGTGTAGAGACATGATAACCATCAGGAAGTTTCATGTATACCTCTTCATCTAAATTTCCATGCAGGAAAGCATTGTTGATGTCAAACTGATGAACATGCCAGTTTGAAGCTGAAGCTACAGCCAAAAGTAGTCTGATAGTAACTGCCTTTGCTACTGGTGAAAACACTTCAAAGAAATCTATACCTTCTATCTGGTTGAAACCTTTGGCAACTAGCCTAGCTTTGTGTTTAGCTAAGCTCCCATCTGCATTATATTTCAGTTTATAGATCCATTTTGAACCAATGGCTTTCTTTCCAGATGGCAGTTTTACCAGATCCCATGTATGATTTTGCTCAAGGGCAGTGAGCTCCTCAGCCATAGCCTTAACCCATTCATGAGAATGCTTTTCTTGCTGATAAGTGGATGGTTCCTGTGCCTGTGAAACATTAAGAACATGTGCAAAAATACCTGACTGAGGTTGGATGGAAGTAGATACAAAATCTTTAGCCCAGACAGGTGGTCTGATAACTCTAGTGCTGTGTCTTGCACTAGTATCAGATGGTGGAGTTGGAACAGGAAAGGGAAGTGTAGGACTAGATGACTCAGGGAGATCAGAAGTAGATGTATCTGTAAATGGAAGAGGAAAGGAGAAAGGAAGAGATGATGAGTAAGGGAAGACAGATTCATGGAAAACCACATCCCTAGATATGATCACCCTGTGATTCTGCAGATCAAACAACTTATAAGCCTTTTGACCTGTTGGATAGCCAATGAATACACAGGGATATGCTCTTTCTGTAAATTTGTCCTTGTGTGGAGATGTATTGGTTGCATAGACTAAACAACCAAAAGTTCTGAGCATATGCATATCAGGTTGTTCATGAAACAACAGTTCAAAAGGTGTTTTCCATGAAAGAACTGGAGTTGGCAGTCTATTGATCAGGTAAGTAGCAGTCAGAATTGCATCTCCCCAGAAAGGTTTGGGTAAATTTGATTGGAAAAGAATGGCTCTAGCTATCTGCAACAGATGTTGGTGTTTTCTTTCCACTACACCATTCTGTTGTGGGGTATAAGGACATGATCTCTGATGTAGTATTCCTGAATCAGCAAACAATTGTTCACATTCAAGATTAACAAATTCACTTCCATTATCAGTTCTTACTGATTTGACCGAGGTATGAAACTGATTTTGAACCATGGCAAGAAACAATTTGAGAATTGAAAACACTTGATCTTTGGATTTTATCAAATATGTCCATGTAGATCTAGTACAATCATCCACCACTGTTAAAAAATACTTACAACCATTAACAAAACTGATCTTATAAGGTCCCCACAAATCCAAATGTAACAACATGAAAGGAAACTGAGTAGAACTGGTACTGAGTGAAAAGGGCAATCTATGTTGTTTTGCCATAGGACAAATAGTACAGATATTATCAGTATTGGACAATGTAGCAGTCTCAGAAATGTGTTTTAGTACATCATTAGAAGGATGACCTAATCTAAGATGCCAAGAGTAAGAAGATGATGAACTCTGACTAGCAGCAGCTCCTATCACAGTACTTTGAAATGGTTTTGACTGAAGACTCAGCTTGATGTTGTCTGGATGAAATGAATGACTGTCTAAAATGTATAGACCATTTTCTTCTTTGATTGCTGCAAGAACTTTGTCAGTTCTGAGGTCCTGCAGCACACAAAGACCAGAAGAGAATTTGAAGATGACTGGCATGGACTTAGCAAGTTTATTTACAGAAAGGAGATTATATCTGAAATCAGGAATGTGTAAACAATCATTTAGGGTGAGTGAGGGATTCAACTTGACTGATCCTATTGCTGTGACTTGCTTAACTGTATGATCTGGCAAGTAAACTGGTGTAGGATTTTGCATAGTAACAGCACTATGAAACATAGACAGATTTGCACACATATGACTTGATGCTCCACTGTCAACAATCCACTTATCATTAGTCAAAGTAAAAACATTAAGGGAAAATTTTGTGACCAGGCTACCTGCAAAATCATGATAATGTGCATAATTCACTGCTCCATACTGATCTGAAATCTGTTCCTTCCCTTTCTGTTTCTTCTCAAGTTGTGCTTCCACCAGTTTTGCAACTAGTGCATGTAGTTTTTCATCTGGATCACTCAGTGGTGTATCCTCTTCTTCCATAGCTACATGTGCTGTATACCTCTGAGCTGATTTCTGATAGATCTGTGGAGCAAATTGAGGTTTAACTGCAGCATCTCTGTTACCTTCCCACCATTCTGTATATCCTTTGATTTTGAAGCAATTCTCCTTTACATGTCCAAGTTTTCCACAATGATCACATTTCAGATCAGGTCTTCTAACACTTCTCCTCTTGAAACCATCTGATTCTTCAACCTGATCAATACCTGATTCTTTGATCTGATAAGGTACTTTCCTGTCTCTATAGATCCTTACAGCCATAGCAGAATTGCCATGAATTTCCTGATAACCATAGTGAATAGCTTTCTGTTTCTCTATCCTAGTTATCATGGAGTATGCTTTCCCAATACTAGGAAGAGGATCCATCAACAATATCTGATGACTAATGGAGATGTATTCTTCATTCAACCCCATTAGAAACTGATGCAACTTATCATCCTCTTCTTCTGCAGCTAAACAAGTATAATTAATGCAATCTATACTGCATTTCTTCCTAGGTCTTAAGCATGCATACTCATCCCAAAGACTCTTTAATTCAGTAAAGTAAACTGCAATAGATTCATTGTTTTGCTTCAATTCACATATATCCTTTTTCAGTTTATGAATAAGAGGACCATTGCTCTCACCAAATATCTCCTTCAGCTCATTCCATAAAGCATATGCATCTTCAAAAAACATGAAACCTCTTGCAATTTTCTTTGAAATGGAATTCAGTATCCATGAGATCAAGGTTGAGTTTACCTTATCCCATCTATCATACATTGGATCATCAGGATCTGGTGTTTGTATCTCACCAGTCAAGAACTTCAGTTTTCCTCTGGATTTGAAAGCAATCACCATCGATCTGCTCCATGTTATATAATTGAACTCATTCAGAGGTTCTGCCACCAATACAAGACTTGAATTGTCACCATTTTGCAGATAAAATGGATCATTAATCCTTGGCCTTCCTCTGTACATATTAGATCTGGATGAATGATGAATCGAATCCACTGATTCACCATCAGAAGCCATGATTCACAGCTCAAAATGTTCAGTATTCAACACAGTTTTAAACAAAAAACAATCTCTAGATTTCCTGGTTATGCTCTGATACCATGAGAAATTTTAGGTTCAGAGAAACATGAAGAAGAAGAAGAAGAATCTCATTGAAACTGCATGATTTTTATTTTACAACCCTTAACCCCAAAAAGCCACAAATCACAGCTTTTATGCCGTACTTCTGAGTAGCAAAACAAACAAAATGAAAAACCAATCACAGCCTAACACGTGTGCTATCTAAATAACAAAATCAGCAAAGAATGAAACGCAGTAGATTGATGTCATTTTGCCCACTTTTCTTCCTTGAGATGAAATTTGAATTTGACGCCAGTGGTTAAACTTGCCTCCATTGCCTTCATGCTCTGCATCAATCTCCAACACTGGCATCAGACTTCTTGCAATGCTTCATCACTTTTCAAGGTAATAATACCTCCAAAAATCAAAATAAGTGAAGTTTACGCAGGAAAATTTGGGAAGTACACCGAACAACTTTGATTTTCCCTAGAATAAGTGGTGTATGAGACCAAAATCCAGCACTAAACTCCTCAGTATCAGTACCAAAACATAACAAGGAAACATGATTAAGTTAAATATGATGAACTCCGACAATTCTTACACTAATTCACTAAATTTGTCAACAAAAGTGCAGTGCATGTATAAAAAAAAGAAGAGTTAAGTGCTCATATAACTCTATGTTTTGGTGATTTATGCTAGTATAACCCGGTGAAGTTGGAAAGTGCTATTGTAACCCTGTGTTTTGCTTAAATGTGCTAATATAAGCCTAGAGGCCTGAATTTGGCCAGAAATACATAAAATGACTATTATACCCCTATTTTTTAAAAAATAAAAATTCAGAAAAAGGGCGGTGGTGGTGGCGGGCCTTCGAAGGCGAAGGGCGGTGTCGAGTGGTTGAAGAGTGATGGCGGTGGCAGTAGCGGAGGGCGGCGGTGGTGAATCCTGTCTCTATCCATTTGTACAGTTGGGATTATTGATCTGGTGGACTCGGAATTAATTCTTCTTTGTGCTGTGTTTAAATTTGTTGATTATTGATATGAATTTTCTATCTTGACTTGTGTGGGATTATTCTTGTTTGTGCAGTTTTAAATTTCTTCTGTATTGAATGTGATGCGGCTGCGGTGTGGCGGAGATGTGGTGGTGGAGCGGTGGATATGAGGTGGTGGTGACGGAACAATGAAGGTGTTGCTGGAGGTGGGTTTGAAGATGAAGATGAAGAAGAAGAACCTTACTTAGTTAGGGTATTCTTGTCTTTAATTTTTCAGATTTCAAGTCAGGGGCATTTTTGTCCTTTTAAATTCAGTCAACGCTGGAAATTAGTTAGTCAACACCGGAATAGTTCCACAGGGTTATATCGGCACTTTTGATGCAAAACACAGGGCTATAATTGCACTTTCCAACTTTAGAGGGTCATATCAGCACAAACCTTCAAAACATAGGGCCATATCAGTATTTTACCCAAAAAAGAACAAAAATGGCAAACAACTCACAAATCCTCTTGACTTGCATCTCCAAGTCCAACCTAACAGACTATTCCATTTTAAGTTTGAAATCAATAGAAGTAAAAAATCAGTAAGTTGGTGAGGCAAATTATAAAACTCCTTGTGTGTGCGCGAATTCAAACTGAGGACAAACCCTAACAAATGATTTCAACAAATGCAAACACTCAGATAAGTTCGAATTGAACATTAGAAGAGAGAAAATCATTAGGCACACGGGAAAAATCGATTTTCAATCACAAAAACATTGGAGAAACTGTATAAATTACTAACCTTATCGTTTGCTGCCTAGGGTTTCCAATTCAAAGAAATTTGGGGAAAATCTACAAGCGCATGTACTACCACAGTAGTTCAACCGAACAAGTAGTATCCGGTCTAGTAACTGGAAAACAGAGATCAGCCAATCAGCGGTCAGCGATTACAGAGGATATGATTTACGGTTAAAGAAATGAGGTCGAACACAGTATCGGCGTAGTCGGGAATCAGCGAATCATCACCGATCTGAACTCTGTGGCAAGCATCCGCTCGCAGCTGCTTCTCCACCGACGCCACCTTGACGTCGGCACCGCCTCTCCGTAACATATCAATCGTCACCACCGCCTCCAGCGGCTCTGTTCCGTCTGCCACTGGCATCAAAACCTGCATAGACGACTCAGCGGATCAGTAACGGCGTTGAAAGCATGAAGAGCTGTTGGCGCTTTTAAAAGGTTATGTAAATAACTTTCTTAGCGGTGGACGCCATGGCAGAGTCTGAGAAGGCGGGAAATTGCGGGCTGTGTGAAGTTCTGAGAAATGGAGTTAGAGTCACGGAATGGATTACGCACGTGAGGGTGCGGGGATGGAATGCCAGAGAATTCATTTTTTAAGTACTGTGTCAGTGTATCACTGCGTGAAAACGGCAAGGCTCCGGATCGGGCCATCTCTTCTAATTTCACCCCACTACTAATCATCAATTACTTTAAGTCCCAATTAAGTATCCATAATTTATTTATTTAATTATCGTAAAGAATGTACTAAAATTTCTAAACTTTTATAATCTAGTAAATTTAGTTACATGTTGAGGTGTATTAAATTATATAATTAGTGTATTAAAATTAACTTATATTTAAGAATGTATTCAATATAATTTCATATTTAATTAGGATAGTAAAATTGTAATTACATGTCAAGATGTAGAAAATAATGTAGGAGGTGTAGCAAACTTTTTATACTTGTTAGTGTACTGATAATTACTACACTTTAAAATGTAATGAAATACTATCGCTTGTTAAGGTGTAGCAAATGATATAAGAAGTGTAATAAATTTCCCTACCCTTGAGAATGTAATTAATTTCCCTACAATTTTTGTATGTGTAACTAAAATTGTGTAACTAATGGACTTTTTTTTTTGTAGTGGCAACGTGAATACTTGTGTCAAAAGGTGATAGGAACCTAAGGATGGAACAGAGTAGTAGTAGAAGTCCTAGAGAGTATCATTTGTTAAGAATGGCAAAACCCTCATTTCTTGTTCTAGGAGTTCTTGATTTTAATATGCTAATTATTTAAAATTTTGATGCAGGTGTGCATGAGCTAGGATTTGGACGTCAGTAGGGAGGACGCATTAACGAATGCGTCCTCTCCTTGCTGAATATTTTTTTTTCACAAAATTTAGAGGACGTCCTCTTGATGCCATTTTTTTGTTTGGAAAATGAAGAGGACTCATACTATGAATGAGTCCTCTAATTTCCCATTTTTTTCTCGTGAAAATGGAGTCCTGTAATTTCGTGAATTTTTCCAATTATATTGGTAATAATTTTTGTTGCTGAATATTTTTCTTCCCGAAAATGTAGTCCTGAATTGTTGTTTTATTCCAGGATATTTTTCTCAGTTTGATCACATTTTTGGGTGACATGAAAATTTTATGTCGAGAAAATTTATTTTAGATTCCCAGAAATGTAAGAAATTTTTTTGTCGATTATAGATGTGTTAAATGGGTCATGTTGGAATTGTAGTGGAAAAAAATTACGAAAATTGTAATAACGTATTGTCTGAAGGAAAATCTGTAATGCATCTGGTTTCGTTGTTTTTAATTAATTATTTTTGGACCGGGGAAATGTAGTCCTGAATTGTTGTTTTATTCCAGGATATTTTTCTCAATTTGATCACATTTTTTTGATTGGGTGACATGAAATTTTTATAGTCCTAGATGTCCGTCGTGGAACAGCCATCTCGGTAGGTACATGTTCTTCCTCACGTGGAGCTTCCTCTGGTATTTCCTCCTCCATACGTCCTCCCCTGTGTGGAACGGGTGGAAAGCTTTGCAGAGGTCGTCATTAGGACATTACATGCCACTCAGCACTGATTAACATTACATTTCACACGTGTTGTTCGGCTACTGTACATTTATGCTAATTTATATTCATTCTAACTATGCATTAATTCAACATCTACTCCTATATTCAAGACTAGTTAAAGAATTAGAAATCACACAATCCTAATTTGTCAAACTAAACAATCTTCACCAAAAACAAGTATATGAAAAATAAGAAGTTATACTTTGCTGCATTAAAATAAATTTCATTACTTAAATTCACGACGCATTTTGTTGAATAAGCATTTGTTGAATTCAGGACACGATTTAAAAAAATTCAAGACGTTTCCTCTACCAAATCTACAAAAAAAAATTAATTAAAAACAACGAAACCAGATGCATTGCAGATTTTTCTTCAGACAATACGTTATTACAATTTTTGCAATTTTTTTTCACTATAATTCCAACATGACCCATTTAACACATCTATAATCGACAAAAAAAATTCTTACATTTCTGGGAATCTAAAATAAATTTTCTGGACATAAAAATTTCATGTCAGCCAAAAAAATCTGATCAAACTGAGAAAAATATCCTGGAATAAAACAACAATTCAAGACAACATTTTCGGGAAGAAAAATATTCAGCAACAAAAATTATTACCAATATAATTGGAAAAATTCATGAAATTACAGGACTTTATTTTCACGAAGAAAAATTTGGGAAATTAGATGACTATAGAATGAGTCCTCATCATTTTCCAAAAAAAAAGAAAGGCCTAACAGAGGACGCA
Source organism: Rubia yunnanensis (assembly GCA_037428765.1). Taxonomy (NCBI): domain Eukaryota; kingdom Viridiplantae; phylum Streptophyta; class Magnoliopsida; order Gentianales; family Rubiaceae; genus Rubia; species Rubia yunnanensis. Next base: position 79,749,192 of record CM075065.1, read on the forward strand.
TTCTTATAATGCGTCCTCATCATTTTCCAAACAAAAAAAAAGGAAAATCAAAAAAATTTTTAAAAAGGAAAGGACGCATTAGGTTTACGCGTCCTCAAGAAAAGGTCCTGCATGCTGGAGAATGCATTTTTCAAATGCGTTCTCCCTATTTGTTGCTGTTTGTGGCTACTGTAACCAAAAACCTAAAAATTTTCCTTGTTCTAGACCAAGAAGAGTGATGTCACAACACAATACATAGCGTCGCAACAAATCTAGATTGATGAAGTTAATTAGAGAAAGTACATACATACGTGCAACACAAAACTAAACCAATCCCGGTACATACTCTATCCCCGTTGACGGCAGCCATGAGTTCCCAGCGATCAAATTAGCCACCGTGAACTTGTTAGCCATTTCTTCATCCGTAAGAACATGGTAACCGGGCCAAGTAACCCTGTTGCTCACATTAGCCCCCGGTCCCTTATTCAAGTACTCCGCATAGTACAAGGTATCAAGTCCCAAACTCCCCGACCACTCCAACCACCCCCGAGGGGCGATCGCGTCGCTAAGTTCCGACTCCATCACCATCGTCGTCGACCACTTCTCCCACGGCCTTCCGAGGTATGTCTCCACTAGCGAATCCGTCACCTCGGGCAATGCAGTGATGGTGCAGAACTGCAACGAGAAGGCTGAGATTTCGGTGAAACTCGCGCGGCCTTGAGCGGTTATGGTGTTCTGCTGACCCTCTAGTCCTTTTCGGGCAATGATTACGCAGTCTTGGAAGACGGCTAGAGAGCGGCCGAAGATGAAATCGATGGTCCCCTGGATCTCGCATCTCTTGAAGAATTGGCGTTGGGAGTGGGCGTATAAGGTGTCCTGGTAGCCTAAAATGCTGCATCGGTATAGAACTGATAGGTCTGAATCGGAGAGAAATGCCACCGCTTGGGAGTGTTCCGGTCCTGCCGTGTTCTCAAATGTCATGTCTTGTCCGATGAATCCAGGTCCCTTCGCAACTGCATGGATAAGGGTGACGATTGATGAAACGAAAACTCAAACATGATGGATTAGCACAGTTTTCTCATAAATTATGAAACAATAATGTTTAATTTTTTCCTTGCCGTATATCGCACCGAGAGTTAAGGTTTAAACATAATCACGGTATCTTTTAAGTGTTTTAGTGCAATTTTAGTAAATAAATTTAAACTAATAAATTTTTAAAAAAGTTGTATATTAGTATCTACACTATTTTATCTGGGGTGTATTATTAATATTTGCATATATTAATTCTTGTGTTTCCATGTACAAAAACATGTTTGACATGACTTATAAATGCTTAACTTATAAGTTAAATAAGTTTAGTATTTGGTAAAAAGTTAAAAAATAATTATTTTATAATCAAATTGCATATTTGGTGTAAAAGCATAAGATAATATTCTCCACTTTTCAAATAAGTTAGTTTTACGCCTATTGAAATACCGTCTTTCTATAAGTCATGAAAAGACCAGGGTTTAAAGTGCAAATTAGAAGAAATGAAGATAAAATTTCTAGGTTGCATGAATCGGGTTATAAATTTTATAACTATTACATGTTGCATAAGAAAATTTTAAAATTGCAATGAAAACTATTTACATTTTATTATTTTAATTAGACTCCATCTTTCCATAAGGTATAGTTGTAGATCCGTAGACTTAACTAGGCGCATACAAATTTTCTAGGGCTTTATAACTAAAATAAAAAAGAAACATACCATATATGATAAAAGGAGATGAGATCTTACCGAAGGTTGCGGAGTTGTAGGTTTTGAAACCACTTTTAGCGCTTCTGTCACCTGTGATGACTGTAACGCCCACACCATCACCAATCATCACTACATTCCATTTGTTATTGGGAATCACCACATACTCCTTATAAACCCCTCCCTTCACGTATATAACAAACGGTTCAATGGAGTTGTCCGGCGCGGCGTTAACAGCTTCATTGATGCTCGAGAAGCTTCCGGTGGAGTCCAGCGCCACCACGGCATCCGCCATCGCCTTGCTGACCAAGAGCTTTGTGTCTCGGTTTCGCAGCCATGGTGGAGTTCTGGTTTGATCTTGTTGGTTGTGGGATACCGGTGGACGGACCATATGAAGAGCCTTTGCGACAGATGAGCATATTTTTTTGAGTTCTTTCTTGAATGAGTTTTTGTTCATCAGTTTTCTGTTGTGTTTTTTGCCTTTGAATGCTTCTTTTAGACATGCGTCTTGATATGCTAAGACGCTACTCAACCATGTTCTTGAGTCCGAACTCAGGTCTCCTGTTCCCACGTTTATGCCTGTTTGATTCAATTAATCAGTGGCCGATTGAGAATACTAAATTACAAGAATAGAAATTTTGTTATTGTAGATTAATTGAGACCATGAAAAGTTTCACTCCATCTAAACCCTGAACCCATTGTCAACTCCTTGTTCTAGTATTGTAATAGTAACGCAGATAAAGAAGTAGCATACTTTTTGACCAAATATCATTCTTTTTCAAAATTCAAAAAAAGAAACCGAAACATTGAATGAATGAAAACTTTGAATATGTTAAAAAACAGTTTGTACGTACCGGAACGATTGAGTGAAGCTTCAAGAATCCAGCCTAATTTCTCAGAAGAAGCATCAAGCATATCAAGACAGTGCAAAAGGGCGTCAGAAACCCCAACATCCCTGGTCACACTGTGGAGTTTGGACACATGGGACGTCACTTTCTCCACTTTCTTAAGAGTACAACTCACAGATGCTACAAAATCATCAACTGGAACCTTCAAGTACTCGTGATTATGATCGGATTTTGCAAGAATCGGAGATGATGACCCCAAAAAAAGGACAAGGAACACCAAAAAAAACGTTGTATTCTTCATAAGTTCAGGCAACGATCGATGAAGAAGACTGCTATTTGAACTCCCTGAAATACATGAGGTTTAATAAGCATGCCTAATGGTTTTACGCAAATCGTAAGTGTGAATATGTGGGCATTCTTCTTTTCAAATAACTTGTGCACGCCTAAAACATCATACATGGACCATAAATTAATTCACTTTTCAACTGCGTAATCAGCCCACAGCAACAAACCAGGGGTTCTTGTAAAAAAACATGTAAATTTCATACATGCAAATATATTTTGTATAGCAGAATGCTATAATGCAACGAGAAATCAATGTGGAAATCAAGAAAACGGTGCAGGTGTGCACTCACCAATCACCAATGGAGTTTCGCCCCCGCCACTCCAGATAGATTAAACAGAATTTTCCTGGGGAAAATTATGTCAATTTGTCGGATTATGAAGTAATCGTTTGCAATTGGCATATATATATATATACATAACCAACGTTACTTGAAATAGAAGACGCTGTATTAAATTAATTTGGTATATTAGTGAATACTAAATATAGATATGGCAGCTTCCTAATATAGACCGCGATAGAACGTAATCGGATTGGTCCAAATAATTGAAAGTTTAGAACTCGGAAACGAATTAAAAGTTAAAATCCGAATACCACCCTGTATCTAATATGGCCTTTTCCGTAGGTTATCAGGAATATCGTTAATTGTCCAAAGAAACATATTGGTGGAAAAAGGATATATATGGAAATATGCCCAAAAACTTATCATAAGAAAGCTGAACTGGAAACTTCTAAATTTAGATTAATCTTCAAGTTACATTAATTCCAAATAACACGTACGTTGGAAATTAAAACATGTCTGAACAATCACGTATTCTATGTTTTGTGTTCTGCTAAGATTTATCGATTATAACATGCATGTATATTTGTCCGTAACATTGATATTAAATAATTACAAATTCTTAGGAAAGACAAAGACGGTATTTCCATAAGTTTATGGTAATGCTGGATTTAATTAGAATAATAAAAGGTAAAAGGTCTTAGTTGCAATATTAAAAATTTATTATACAGCGTGTAATAGTTATAAAGTTTATAACAAGATTCATACAACCAGTGGCGGGACCGGGATTGTTTTCCAGGTGGAACTGATCAATACTACTCAAATTTAAATTTTAAAAAATTAACTCGAAAATAATTTTAAATAATGCATAATTTAATAAATCGAGTACGATACAATAAGGTTTTCACAAGTTCACTAAACTGCTAAAATAACTACTTTCTAATGCTCGAATTACTAGAAGTAGAACTTGGAACAAGTGGGGGCAACAAATACCTACGAGACTTCATGCCTTGATAACGTTGAATAATCGATTCATTCTCGATCTTAACAAAAATATCATTCACAATATACACCGTCATAACATCATTCAACCATTCATCTCCCATTCTATTACAAAGATCGGTCTTGATATTCTTCATGGTAGAAAAAACTCGCTCAACTGAATCTGTTGAAACTGGTAGAACTAATGCTAACTCAATAAGATGATATACCAATGGGTTAATTACATTGCTACATGATCGAACCATATGTTGAACAACACTTCCAAGATAATTGATGCCTAAATAGGCATCATCATCTCTCACATCATTTAGGAAGTAATGAAGTTGTTGCTCAAGTTCAACACGATCAATTAGGGAGAAGTCATCCAGATAGAGTTCAGCAAGACGAAGCAACTTACCAACATCAAACGTGGAAAATCTTTCTCTCGAATCAAGGCATACAATACAAGTGATTAACTCTGAGCTTGCTTTGGAAAATCGATGATTCATTTCTAAAATCATCCTGTCAACGGTCTAGTATTGAAATAATAAAAAATAAAACAATAAGATAAAAAATACATATAAAATAATATAAACAAAATAAATTAAAGTATGTAAATATGAAAGTAGCACCTGCAGAATAATATCAACACATTAGAAATCATGATTGGTCAACATTTCTCCACGTCGCCTAGAACTGTGACGAATTTTCTGTTGTGCTTCCATCACATCTAATGTGATCTCATGCTTCACACAGAATGTGTTGACTCCATTCAATAATTTATCAAAACCACCATCTCTGAATTCTTGCAATTCAGACTTCATTCTATTCATCATTCGCACATCCATCGAAATATTTTGATCTCTTTGTTGCAAGGCAAGGGACAATTGACTTGTAGTTCCCAACAAATGTTTCATAAAAGCATACAAAATACATATTCATAACTCTACATTCTGTCAATCAAACCATTTGATGTAGAGGCATTTTCATCTAAATTGCTATGCTCATAGATATTAAGAAGCACTTGAATAATAGAAGACCACATAGCCTCAAAATGAAGAATAGTAGTGTAATGTGATCCCCAACGGGTATCACCAGGCCATCTCAAACTCATTTCCTGATTTTTACTCCTTCCACTAACATTCTCCCCACTCTCCAATGCCTCTACAAGTATAGCATGTTCTAATTGCACAAGCATCTCTTTTCTAACACATGAACCTCCAACTAGATTCACAATTTTAACAAGATACCCAAAAAATCCACCAACAAATAGAGTACTATATGCAACAGAAAAAACAACCAATTAAATTTGGTGAGAAAAGCAATGAATATACCTTGCACAAGAGTTTTCTTTCAATATCAAAGCTTGCAATACATTAAACTCATCTCGCATATTTGAAGCTCCATCATATCCTAGACCTCTCAACTTTGACAAGGACAATTTCTTATCTACAAACAGATTCTTAAGAGCCTCCATCAAAGTAATAGCTTTAGTATTGGAAACATGCACAAGAGCAAGAAAATGCTCAACAATGCATCCTTGCTTGTTGACATATCTCAAAACAACCCCCATTTACTTTTTCATTGATGCATATCTAGCCTCATCAACAAGAAGAGAAAATACACTATCACCAATGTCATTAACAATAGCATCAGTTACCTCACCAGCACAAGCACTTGAGAGCTACTTCTGAACTTTGGGGGATGTCAACTTGTAATTTCCGGGAGCATTTTCATTCATTACCTTAGCAACATCTTCACTTCGCTTGCAATACCAGTCAACCAATTCAAGATAATTACCCTTGTTGATGAATCCCAAACCTCATCATGACCACGAAAAGTCAAACCTTGTTTTAACAAGTATCTTGTCACATCCAAAATCGCAGTCAAATGTGTGCGGTATGCCTTCTTTGCTTCAGTAACATGAGCGTCAAAAAATGTAAGATACTTTACTTTTGAAGCCTAAAATTTCTCAATTTGATTGCTGCACCATGATGATTTCCATCCACATTCGTAGCATGTGTCCTAAATAATGTAAGGGCATTCTTTCAATTTATCATCCCATCCACAACATATGTTGTCTCCTTTGTTGAATTCTTAAAAAGATAGCAAGGAAAAGAAAAGGCAACATCATTTGAAACACTATACTCCAACCAATCAAATTCATCAAACCAACCATTTTAAAAACTTCTAAATTCAACATTGAACAATGTCTTGGGAAAAGTATGATTCTTAGGTTGGCAGGGACCTCCTAATATATATATATATATTCTCTTAGCACTTTGTCTCTAAGAGAAACATCAATTTCTTCAATCGGTTTATGTAGCCCGGATCACTTATAACATAATTCCGATTGAATTCTACGCGGGATTATTTTCTACTACTACCCTCTCCCTCTTCACTGTGCCTTTGTTCATTAGGTTCATTCGATCACTTAGAAAATGGAAATCCTCTACTTCGAATTAAAAATTTGTCCATAACCTGTTAAATATCAAATAGGGAAAATATGTAAATTGAATTCATTCTTATAAAATCCAAAAGCATTATGAAACAATAATAAATTATAATAAAAAATAATTTATAAAATCATATTCATCAACATTCAGTTTAACAAATATCCCTAATTCCATAATTTGTCAATTTCACATAAATAATAAATCAAAGAATTATAATTTATAATTATGCATGTGCAATTCAATTGATACAACCATATAACTTCAATTCTACATTCAATCTAAAAATAATATTCATATAAATTTAATTTTTGAAGGAAAAAATATCATAAACAATAAACCCTAACATTAAATTACCTCTTTCAAGTCATAAACACATAGAGGAGACTAGATGAAGAGGAAAACAGAGGGCTGGAGGAGGGACGGACCGGACGGTGATGGGGCGAGGTCCGGAGTCTTCAGCTAGTGGCAAAACGATGGCGGCGGTGCCCGGAGCTGGAGGTTGGACTGCTAGAGCAGAGCTGGAGGCGGAGCTGAGGCATTTTTGGCAAGGGATTTTTTGGTCTTGCATTTTTGGCCCAGTCCAAATACTAAAAATTTGAATTTTGATTTTATTGTTTTTCTTCTGTCGAACGACGTCGTTTGACTTGAGCCAAAACAACATCATTTTGATGAAATATGGGCTAGAAAAAAGAAGACCTTCAACGACCTTCTTCTCCAATTGATCTGGCCAGAGCCGAAAAAGCGGAGCTCCAGTCGAGAAGCGCAATTGACCACTACTACCATGACGCCAGAATCTCAGGTAGGGCTGGAGCCCTACCACGCACCATGGTAGTTCCGCCCCTACATACAACCCAAAAATTTTATCTTCATTTCTTCTAATTTACAATTTAAACCTTGGTATTGCCATGGATTATGGAAAGACCGTCTTTCAAGAGATGGACTCTTAAATATATTTTATCTTCAACAATTATTAAAATACTGAAATTCCTGCTCAAAATTAGGTAAGTTCTTTCATTTTTCTTAATTATAGTTTGATTTACTTATTTTAGTTTTAGAGTGCTTTTACTAGTGGAGGATGGCCTATTAAGGTCTTGTTCTTTAATGCACTTCAATTTAGTTCAGTTCAAATCAATTCTATTCAGTAAAAAATGAATTTAGTGAATTTAGCTTTGTTTAGTCATAGTATTATTATTATTATTATTATTATTATTTTCAACACACTTATTTTGGTTCAGTTTAGTCTAGTTCAAATCAATTTAGTTCAAATCGTATCAGTTTAGAAAAACTCTAGAGAACAGTGCCTAAAGACATCATCAAAGATGGTCCCACAACGTTTTTGAAGAACCACCAAATTTCGAGTTCAGAACTCCCCTAATTCGGAACTTAGTTATTGTGCCTAATTAAAGGGGCTGTGTAAAGTGACTTTAATCGAACTTAGTTACGAGCTCAGATAAGGGATCATATGGTTGTTCTGAGTTTAGAACATCATGGTTGGATCCTAATTGAAGGGACAAATGGAGTTTCGAACCTGGAACATATTTAGAAACATAATCCGGACTCTCAACCATGTCATAGAACTAGGTTACTTTTGAAACTGAGTTTCGATCTTTTTTTTAAATGCACCCTGAGGTGGGGGATATTTATTAGGTTCCCCAAACCTATTTAGAACCAAAAGATGTACAATGATGTTTTTGAAATATTACATCGATAAGGCAACCTCGTTGCCTTCAAAAGAAAGATCTAGTACTAGTGGACTAGTGGTTCAAAAGGAGCGGAAGTAGTACTTGGCATGTCGAGGTTTCGAGGGGTCGAGGCTCGATTGTTCGAGTTTCGAGTGCTTGAGTGTTGATTGGTTCGAGTGCCTGAAGGCTCGAGGGCGGCAGGGTTGGAGATGTTCGAGACATCCAGTGAGACGGGGCCTCCACGACTCGATAGTACTAGGGCTCGAGGGCTCGGGTGCACGAGGACTCCAGTTCGAGGGCTACTCCAGTGCTCGAGGACTCCAGTGCTTGATGGCTCTAGAGCTCGAGGGCTCCAGTGTTCAAGGGTTTCAGAGTTCGAGGGCTCCAGTGCTCGAGGGCTCCAGTGCTCGAGGGCTCCGGTGCTCGAGGGCTCCAGTGCTCAATGGCTCCAGCGCTCGAGGGCTCCAGTGCTCTAGGGCTCGAGGTATACTATTCGAGTGCCTGATGGCTCGAGGGCTCGAGGGCTCGAGTGCTTGATGGCTCGAGGGCGACCGAGCTCGAGAGCTTGAGTGCTTGAGTGGGTCCAGTGCTCGAGGCCTCCTACGCTCGAAACCACAAGTGCTCGAGAGCTCGAGGCCTCCAGTGCACGAGGTATCCAATGTTCGAGACTCGATGGTTCGAGGGCTCGAGTGCTTGAGTGCTTGATGGTTCGAGTGCCTGATGGCTCGAGGGCGGCAGAGCTCGAGAGCTTGAGTGCTTGAGTGGGTCCAGTGCTCGAGGCCTCCTACGTTCGAGACCTCGAGAGTGCGAGAGCTCGAGGCCTCCAGTGTCCGAGGCTTGAGAAAGGTTTTGGTGCTAAAATAGTAGCTTGGAAGCCTTTCAATGAACCTGCAGGGAGTAGGAAGACTTTGTCAGCAGTATCAATCCTATGAAGAGCCATTTTTATGCATTCTAATATAGGGAGTATGCTCCTTATCTAAGGAAATTAGGCCTTTGATATGTCTTAGAACATTAGAAAGGCTAAGACTCTGATTATGAGTAGAGTGATGTTTGGCAATTGCATTTGCCACTGAATTGCATTCTCTAAAAATATGTTGGCAGTTAAAATTGAATCTGAATATCAAACTTTCACAATCGAATCTGACTCCATGTTGGCAGTTAAAATGGTTAAGGATCCCTATGCTGCAAATTGGCCCATGTTTGATCGAACCTCGAAAATGCATTCCCTCTTAAGGAATGCTGAGCTTAAACATGTTTTTAGAGTTTCGATCTCGGAACTAGTGAAACTGGCATTAAAATTTGGCCTTTCATGCCATTTCAATTTAGAAAAACATGTTGAAAAAACTTTGGGGCTTTTTGTGGAAATAAAAGGAGAAGGTATATCCACTTCTACAACTCATATTACCTAATGGAATTAAGAAAAAAGTGCTTTTATAACCCCACCTAGTTGACATAAGTGCCAATATAACCTTTCAATATTTGAAAGTGCCAATATAACCCTATATAGTTAGTGAAAGTGCCAATATAACCCTATAAGTTTTAAGGATGTGCTGATATAACCCTACAAACATTAGAAATGTGCCGATATAACCCTACAAACATTAGTAATGTGCTGATATAACCCAAAAAGATTGCATAATGTGCTGATAGAACCCTACCTAATTTTAGCGAACTATGACGATCCGGGTAACTATGAGGGTAAAATTGTCCACCTAATTTCAGAGTTAGCCCAAAGGGTATTTTGGTATATTTATATAGAGTCAACGCTGGCAAATTGAGGTCAATGCCGAAAATGGGGTCTGAGGGTTATATTGACACTTTCATTAACTAGTTAGGGTTATATTTGCAAGAAAAATTATCATAGAGCTATATTTCCACTTACTCAAGTATATAGGGTTATATTGGCACTTATCCCTTGAATTAATGTATTGAATGTTTGGTTAATTTGGAATTTTTTGAATTAGGGTTTAGGTTTGAAATGTGTTTGAATGGAAATGTGTTGTATGACCTATTAGGTTTATATGTTGTTTTCATATATGTACGTTGCTGGTAATGGATAGAATTTTAATCATCGGAAGCAATCTTAAGAACTCACTCGATTACATTCTTTTTGTAGCACTATGAGAAACTAAGGCAAATGAAAAACTTTGAAAGTGTTTCTTTAGGTGATAATGATACTAAATTGAACCTATTGAAACACTTTTACAAGTATTATCTTAGGTGATGTTGCATTAGATCAAACGTAATACTTTTTAAAATTTAGTTAACACTTTTCAAGATTTAGGTAACACTTTTCGAAGGTGTAAGTAACACTTTATAATCTATTTGTACATTTTATTAAGTGTTGCAATAAAAGAGTTACGGTAGATCTAATTTGTAGCAGTGTAGAATCATTTATTGTGTTGGCATTTTAACATGCGTCCAAAAATGACGCGGTGCATGCACGTTACCCATGTAAGGATTGCAAGAATGATATATTCTTGGGGAGGAATAAGTTACGTGAACATCTCATAATATAAGGTTTTCAAACTATCCCAGAGAGGTTCGACTACATTCGCAAAAGTCTAGGACTAGCGGATAAAAAAATTATTCGTTTTGCCTTATATTGAGGTGATGGTTAAATACTCGTTTCATTAACTATATGAATGTTCTTTTAACCATATAAATGTTTCATTAACTATATAAAATATTCTTTTATGCATTATTTTTAACTATATAAATGTTATAGGGACCATAAGAAATTAATATTTACTGTCTCTGAGAAGAAGCATGTTTATTGGATGAATCCTCTTCATTTCTAACCATCAGAGTCATATCTTAATATTTTAGGTGCCTTCATCAATGATCCGGGCGATACTAGTAGTTCAGGTTTAGGCCTAGTAGAAATTAATGTGTGATTTTGTTTACATGTTGGCCAATACTATTTATTCCTCAATTATGAAAACTGATTATGACTATTTTCATTTTTATTAATTAGTACAAGAAATAAGCAAAAATATGGGAGTGCGTGAATTACATAATGCTATATGCGGCGGAGTGTGTCAAACAAGTGCGTATGGATTCTTGAAATCGACAAAGTAAGAATTGAGTTAAATCTTGTACACATTGTTGTAGCCTAATTTCTCGTTCCATTACTCATATTATTAATCCAATTCAATGATTTTTCCAAAGGTCCACAAGTCATATTCTCAAGATGATATCAACACTACTGCAGGACAGTGGTATTTGCACTGGTAATTTAGGCCAATAGCACCGGTATTTTGGCCCCCCAAAATACCGGTGCGTATGTACAAGGGTGTAAAAATGCAACACATTTGCACTGGTAAAATGAACCGGTGTAAAAAATTATTTGCACCAGCATTTTAGACCGGTGTATAAATTTTGAAAAGTTGGGGGGGGGGCACAAAGTATCTGCACCTGTAATATTTGGAACTCCGTTGTAGACATTTTGCATTGGTATATAACATATGGACCGGTGTAAAACCATGATTTGTACCGGCTTTCTTTTGTAATAGGAATAATTTTTTTTGCACCGGAATAGATTGCACTGGTATGTTTTTACACCGGTATTATTTAAATAATTTAAAATAAATTATTAAAAATGTGATTTATTTTTACACCGGTACATTCATTTTCTATCGGTGTATGATTTGGATAAAATTTGCAATGCCCAATTTGTTTTCTGATGGTCCCTCCTGGATCATTTTTGGGGCAACGACAGCTAGGGATACTTGAACTATTATAAATTGGAAACCTTTGAATCGTAAGAAATTTGAAACAACCTATTACAAAAATATTGCTTGCAAAACACGCTAACATTATTCAAACTATGAAATAGAAGAATTATCTTAAATATGGATTGAAACAAAGTAAAAAATCACACAAGTTTACCATAACCAAACACCATCCATAGAATTCTAATGTCATCAACCATTGAAAATAAACCATCAACCTATTATGTCATTCTTATCATCCAGAAGTTGCATAGTAGTGTTCGCCTGCTGCTAGTAGTCTTCGAGCCAAGCCCCATACCATCTCTCTTCTACACCTTGAATTTTGTACACATGGTACGGCCCTTTGCCCTCTGGGAAGATCTGTTAATTTTAAACTTACACTGTTAGTCAATAATGTTACGTTTACTCAAAATTAATAATAACAAATTTTGAGATGCAAGGTTTACCTCCAAGATATTGTTTGTCTCAGGGTGATTAAAAAATTCTTCCATGAAGAGCATGATGGAGTACCCGCTTTGCCACGAACCATTCTGGGTTCGGTACTGCACAGAAAAGGTAAATGTAATTACTAACCCTAAACATAATAAGTTGAGGGATGAAATGACAGAATGACTTACCATGATGTTGTTGATTTTCCAAATGTAGTCAGATCCTGGCTCTGTCTTTCTCTTCTTCCTTTAGTATGCGCATGCAAGCTTGTCAAGAAAGTAAATTAAAATGGTTACTTCTTCCTGTATATTACCAAACTAGGATTTATGATTTGATCGATTGAAATACCTAGAAATGACCATGAGTTCGACTAAATTAGTTGGTTTGATAACCCCTGAAAATGTGTCTAAGCATTTAACCAATCTGTGCATTTACACAAGATTAGTCAAGAACGTTCAACGTTCATAGACTTCTCTCATTTGCTACAAGCAACAAACATGACAAAGAGTTCAACATTATCATATTCATCTAGAAATTATCAATCCATAAACAAAATCAAAATCTCTAAATCATACTCTTGAATTTCCTATCATGAAAAGGGGAAATCAACCCATTCCCAAACCCTAACAAGCATATCATACAAGTACTTCATATTCTCAAACTTTCAAGAACATTAATGACATTAACAAACACATTCAATACTCCATAAATGCATAATAGTAAGAGTATTAAATAGGCTACAAATTGTTCGTAAGACATGGGCTTGGAAGCCTTGGTCAATTGCTCCCAAGAACTAGATTTTGCTACTAGAGTTCATACTAATTAATGCTAAAAAACCAAACATAAAACAAGAGAAATCAAAGATGAAAATGGTGGAAAACTAGGGTTGGAATAGTACTAAAATCGAGCAGGAAGAAGAGATATGAAAGAGAGGAAAGAGAATGCTATTTATAGTACAAAGGGATAAGGTTGTGTTTAGTTCACCTGTGCATCGCGAGTCGCAACGGGTTTGTCGCAAGTCGTGACGAGCGAAGGAACAGAACCTTGTCTTCTTTTGTTCTTCTTGTAGCAAGCACTCTTCTTCACAATAATTCCTCTCATTCTTCAAGTCTTCAAATCTTTGAAGCAAGTCTTCAAAGGATGATCTTTAACGGTATCCAGTTTTCAAGTTTTCAAATCTTTGAAGTAAGTCCTCAAAGTCATCAAAAGGTGATCTTCAACGTCCTCCGGTCTTCAAGTCTCCACATTCTTTCTTTGTCATGCTAAATCCACTTAGAAAAGGTAAAGGAGCATAAAGTCGCTCTTACCTCTCCTAAGAGAATTTCAAGGTAAAATAAAAGCTCTTGATAACAAAAGAGCACATAAGTTATCCCAAAAAGTACTAAATTATGCACATAAAATGAACACATCAAACCTCTCCGCACTTAAACCTTACTCATCCTCGAGTAAGAAAAGATCCAAGCACACAAAGGAATTGACGTATCCACATCCTAACTACTATTCCCCCAAGACAATACCTCACAAAACTCTCAATATCACACATCCCAACATTAAGATCAATGAGAAGTTTCCCAAAACCTCCATTCCTAAGTCTACCCAAACCATATCAATCTATCAACTCATTGATATCTCTTAAACATCTCTAAATCTCAAATTGACAATCCCAAATCCAATGGTACAAGTTGAAGCTAAAAGCATGCATAAAGTTCAAACACATACTCCACTTTATACCAATATATCATCCTAAAAATGAAGTATATCAACAATAAAAAATGTCATAACTAACTTGTTTTCCGCGCTAAATTTCCTAATCCCAAGAGGTCTCAAGATGTCAAGCTACCTAATCCATCCATATGTCTACCGAAACCTTATGACTCCAACGCCGGCAAATGAGCGAACACATTTTTTTTCCTTTTTTCTCTCTTTCCCTCATTTTGCCTAGGAGCCCTTTCAGGTTTTCATCCTAGCCACACATCATGTTTCTTCGGCTCAAATCTCACCTTTTTTCGCACATTTAACCTCTCATTTTTACCTAGGTCGCCATTTGGTTTTCGACCTATCCGGGCCCCCAACGTTGCCTAAGATTCCCTCTTGGGTTTTCAACTTAGCGGGATTCTTTTTATTTTTGTTCTTTTTTATTTTCTATTTTTTCCCCAAAATCTTCAATTTTTTTCATGTTTTTCCAATCAAAAAGTAGCAAAGTGCTTTCAAAATGTTAAGGCTAAGAAAAATATCAAAGCTAACATCATCCAAGTGAATCAAAAGCCATCCCCAAAACAAAAGGGGGGAAAATATAAAAAACAAAGCGAAAAAATATCCCAAAAGTAGCAAGTCTAGAAAAACATCCCCAAAACAAGCAGTGAAATCAGTAAATACCCATCCCCACACTTAAAATGCTACATTGCCCTCAATGTAGACAAAATAGGGCAAGCGCGTACAAAGCGAAGTATGGAAATGGTAAGAATATAATGCTCACAATCACTGATGTGTGGAAGAAGGACCACCACCAAAATAATGCTGTTGATAATGAGCCAGCCAATCCATGTTCCTCTGCCTCCTAGCTCTACGCCTCTCTGCTCCAGGATCAGGGCCCGAGGCACCACCTGCATGGGACTGCATCTCATAGATGCAAGCTGACAGATAGTCAATCTCCTTATCCATGTCGATCAAGCTCTGGGAGACAAAAACATTGTGCTCAATATCATGTTGTCCTGGCGGCAGAATCCATCTTGCATAGTCTGCATCATACACTCATAGAAATTAGACGGAGGCTGGGAGTAGTGAGTTGGCACATAATCCTCCTGCATAGGCTCGGTCTCTGGTGGAGGCTGTGGAGAGCGCTACTGTTGTCGCTCAGTGAAAGGCAAGCTACTATCATCGTGCTGAATAGGGGCTAGAACAAGGTCATTGAGCTCAAGCTGAAATTCCTCTCTGCACGAGAAGTCGAGTGGAATCGCCAAGTCTGCTAAGGGTGTATCAAACTCCAACTTTGTCTTTTTGGGATGAGGAGATGCTATGAAGGTGACCTTCCTGGCGCCATATAACCAATGAAACACCCACATGGTTTGTGTGGTGCCAAGCATCTCAAATCACACCAACCTTGATGCAATGATGAGGTAGGAAGTGCACCTCCTCAAGCATGGAAAATCAGCCGGTGGGACCAATCCTATATATTCCACTAAGAGGCCAATCATGCCTCCAACAATAATCTTCCACTTTGGCTTCCCAGCCACCTCTACGACCCTCCCATAGCTCAGCCCATAACCCATATCCCAGCCTCTTACTCATCAAGTGCCATAAGAAGTGAATGTCATTGTCCGACACATTCATCGGCTCCGTGAGAAAAGCACTGTGCCGGAAAAATTCTGTGCAAATAATGGAGTGCGGGATGGATGATGACACTGCACTTTGTGCGCCCTCATGTTGATGACACTCCAGAAATGAATGTCGTTCTCAATTGGTCGGTCCAGGGCCTGTGGGTCAAGCTTCGTCTGGATCTCAGCCGTGTCCTATCCAAAGGCTTCCTCAACCCACGAGATGGTTATCTCTTAGGGTATATCATTTAAGTGGAAAGTGATGTACCTCTCGCATGGTTGATCATCCCTCATGCTGCATTTCCAGATCGTGGATAGGAACTCTAGTGTGTATCTCTGGTAGGAGAGGGCACTCTTGCCCATGAAAACCTTCAACCTCCCTATGGCGGTGAGGTATCGGACTAGCTGGGTTAGCCTAAGAGCGTCCAGTGTGAGCACGTCAACAAAACTTGTCTCCTTGAGCTGGCAGTTAACCAAGGCATCCCACATCTCTGCATATGGCCTGGTGATCCGGGTCAAACCCATGTACCTATCAGGAGAAGGAGGTACAGGGCTCGACTCCAGAGCTAGCGACGAAGGTGAATGTGGAGCGACGGTGCGCCCACCTCGTGGAGAAGCCCTAGGTCTCTTGGTGGGACCATATCTAACAACTACAACAAATAAGTTAAACACGCAAGAATATACATACATGCAATATCACAAAATCACACCCAATCTCAAACTAGTTTAGCCAACATCACAAATCAAATCAAATCCAAGCCACTAGTTCAAGTCCTAACCACAATTGCATGTACAATCTATGTCACATTCATAATTTCAAGTCCATTAGATTGTCACATAGTCAAGCATCCAATATGTTATATCCTATAATTACAGTCATGCCTAACTAGTTTAACTACCATTAGTACGTTGATAATGTTAACATTCAAGTGCTATGGCTAAACTACCTTAAGCATGAAACATTGCATACAAATATCAACTATGTTTAATCAAGCCAATTCGCCAAATCTTTAGTACAAGCCACAACCAAATTCTCAACCAAAGAAACAATGTAAACACAATGCAAGAATAACACCAACATGAGCACAGAAAATCAAAATAAGCATAATGCTACCCCACATCCAACCAAATCATAAGCACAATATATTCACAAGAATCTACAATGTTCCAACAATATAAATCCCTAAGGCATCACACATAATCCACACAATATCCAATAGAATAGATTATACAATGTAATCATAATTCAAGCTCAAGAAAGTGAGGGAATGTACCACTTAGATACTTAGGATGAAGAAGCACTAAGCCCACAAACAATTGAAATTCGGATTGCTAAAAATCACAAAACCCCCAAATTCTAGGGTTTTGTGTTCTTCAACGAATTAGGTCGATTTGTGGGTGGAAATTAGGTATGATGGATTGGGGAGTGGTGTAGGGTTGATTTAAGTTGGAGCGCCGGTGATTGGTGGCCGAAGAATGGTGGAAATCGGTGGAGTGGCAGAGGAGATGATGAGAAAAAGATGGAAATTTTCAGTTTGATGGGTTTCTGCCCGCTTTAAAAATAGGTTTGTATGCCCGTCTGACTTGTGAAGTGTTCGTCATGACCCGCGATGGGTAGGTCAAAAGGCACCTCAAGTTAGAGCTCGCATCGTGACTTGCAGCCAATCCATCGTGGCTTGCGATAGTCCGTCACCACTCGCAAAAAGTGGACCTGAGAGGGCTTCATTTTTGCAAAATCATCTGATTTGGTTGTGATCGCGACCAAATTGTCGCGACTTGCGATGGTCCGTTGTGACTTGTGATGCGGCCATCGTGGCTTGCGAAAAGTTGAGCCCGGGGGCTTCAAAATTGGCTAAATTCTCGGATCCCGCCGCGACTCGCGACGAGGTGGTCGCGACTCATGACGGGCAGTTTACTTGGTACTTAGAGAAGTTTTCAACCTCATCCACTGCCAAAGCTTTTCCTTCTTGACTCCAAGTATTTCTCCCTTCATCCATCCAGTGCCTTGGGTTCAAATTTCTACAAGAGAACCTCTATGGTCCGGTTGCAAAAGTGGGTACCACGGTCACTAATCAAGGCTCAGGATATCCCAAACCTAGATAAGATGTTATCTTTTAGGAATTCTACAACCACTTTAGAATCGTCAGTCCTAGTGGGTTTTGCTTCAATCCAATTCGACACATAATCAATAACAAGAAGAATATATGTAAAGCCACATGAATTAGGGAAAGATCCCATAAAGTCAATACCCTAAACATCAAATATTTGACACTACAAAATAGGCTTTGGGGAGATATTTCCTACTCTCTGGCATTCATCACAAGATTTGGAAAGGTATATGTATGCTTATTCAATGTAGGCCAATAAAAGCCACTTTCTAAGACTTTCCTAGTGGTCATCTTTGCTCCAAAATGACCGCCACACACATGAGAATGAAAAAATTCAAGAAATAAGTGTACTTCATTATCAAGGATACATCTCCTAACAACTTGATCCATACAATGTCTCCACAAAAAGGGATCATCCCACACATAATATTTAGCATCACTCTTCAATTTATCCTTTTGGGCCATAGAAAAATGAGGGGGGAATTTACCGACGACAAGGAAATTTACAATGTCGGCATACCATGGTTAGAGGTCCCTAATTGTGAACAATTGGTCATCGGGGAACTCCTCTCGTAGTTTCTCCTTCACTGAATAACTTACTTCAATGTCTTGGCATGGAGTCAACCGACTCAAATGATCGGTCACAAGGTTCTCCGCGCCCTTCTTGTCTCGCAACTCCAACTCAAATTTGTTCAAAAACAAGATCCACCTTATCAATCTTGGTTTGGCCTTTTTCTTAGTCATTAAATGACGAAGCGTTGCATGGTCAGTGTGCACAATAACTTTTTTACCAAGCAAGTAAGATCAAAATTTTTCCAAATAATATACCACTGCTAGCAACTCCTTTTTTGTTGTGGGGGTAGTTAATTTGGGCCTCATTGAGATACATGGATGCGTAGTAGATGGTGTGAGGCACTCTCCCGACCTTTTGACCAAGCACCGCTCCGATGGCATAATCGCTAGCATCGCACATGATCTCAAAAGGAAAAGACCAATCTGGGGGTTGTATGATAGAGGCTAAAACTAACCTTTTCTTCAATGTATCGAAGGCCCCTTTACAACCCTCATCCATCACAAATTCCACCTCCTTTTACAATAACTTGCACAAGGGAGATGCTATCTTTGAAAAGTCCTTGATGAACCGGCGGTAAAATCCTGCATGGCCAAGAAAAGAGCGCACTTCGCACACATTAGTTGGATAAGGAAAGTTTCAATTGTGTCTATCTTTGCTTTCTCAACCTCAATACCCTTAGAGGAGACAACATGACCTAAGACAATGCCTTGCTCTACCATAAAATGACACTTCTCAGAATTTAACACAAGATTAGTATCAATGCAACGTCTAAGAACTTGTGCCAAATTTGCTAAACAGTTGTCAAAAGAATTACCGTGAAAAGGTGAAATCATCCATGAATACCTCAACAAAGTTTTCAAAAAAATTTGTTTAAATTCTTACCATACATCTTTGAAAAGTAGAAAGGGTGTTACACAGCCCAGAAGGCATACACCGGTAAGCAAACGTACCAAAGGGGCATGTGAATGTGGTATGCTCTTGGTCTTTTGGGGCAATGGCTACTTGAAAATACCTGAGTTCCCATCCAAAAAGAAATATAAGGGGTGGCTTGCTAACCTCTTGAGCATTTGATCAATGAATGGCAACGGGAAGTGATCCTTCCGCGTCTCCACATTTAGCCTCCGGTAGTCAATGCAAACGCACCACCAGTTTTGGACTCGAGTGGGCACCATTTTTCCTTTCTCATTTTTTACCACCATCACTCCACTCTTCTTAGGTACTACTTGAGTTGGACTAACCCACTTGCTATCTAAGATTGGATAGATCATGCCCGCTTGGAGAAACTTAAGGATCTCCGCCTTTACCACCTCCATCATAGGTGGGTTCAACCGATGTTAGGGTTGTCGCACGAGTCTTGCATCTCCCCCAACAAAATTTTATGAATGCAAGTGTATGGACTTATGCCTTTGATGTCAACAATAGTTCATCCAATTGCTTCCTTATTCTCCCGTAACACCACCATAAACTTTTCTTCTTGTTCTTGGGTGAGTTTGCTTGAAATGATAACCTAGAGTGTCTCCCCTTCCTCAAGAAATGCATACTTAAGGTCGCTTGGAAAAGACTTAAGCTCTATTACCGGAGCCTTCAGAAGTGAGGAAAGGAATTCCAGTTCCTTGGGTTCCTCTAAGAGTAGAGGAGAAGGGTTTGAGAGGCTTTGTTTCATCTCTTCAAGCAAGTTCAAGTCCTTAAAGCTTTCTTTCAAGTTAATGGCCATAGAATATACATTGTATGCATCATCACTATCACATTGCAAAGCAAATAATAAGGAATCATCGCCACTTAGCTCAAAAAGATCTTGCACAACATTTTCAACAATATATAAGGCATGACAAGCATATTCTTCACTGGGATACTTCATAGAGTCATTTATGTTAAACTATACTTTTATTCCATAAAATTCCATAGTGAGGGTACCCTTATGCACATCAATCATTGTCCTAGAAGTTTTCAAAAGTGGCCTCCCCAATAAAATTGGGGTGGCATGTTTATCTTGCTCCATGTTAAGGGCATAAAAATATGCGGGGAAAACTAAGGACTACACCTTAATCAACATGTCCTCGACAATACCCTTAGAGTATTCACTATAACGATCGACCAATTGGATTACCAGCCCAGTTTCGTGCAAAGTACCCAAGTTGAGGCTTTCATACAAAGAGTAAGGAATCACATTTATCGATGCACCTAGATCAAGCATGGCTTTTTAAAACTGCGTATTTCCGATTATGCAAGGGATTATGAACATGTCGGGATCGCTACACTTAGGGGGTAGCTCTTTTTGACACAAGGTGGAAACATGCTCATTTTTCCCATTTTCAACTTATGCTTGGCTCTTTGTTTTCTATTCACAACACATAATTCCTTAAGAAATTTAGCATATCTAGGAATTTGTTCAATGACATTCAAGAGTGGGATATTTACCTTATGCCTACGAAAAACTTCGTAGATGTCCTTGTCGTCGACCTTCCTCCTCTTGTCTTTAAAAGCTTCTAGAAACGGTGGTTTCAGTACATACGGAGGAATCTCCACCATTTTTTCCTTTTTGTGAGGAGGGGATGGAGGTTCCGGAATAGAGGTTGCCTTTAACCTCCTCTTCCTTCTCCTTCCCCTTCCTTGCTTTTTCCTTGGCCAAATTATCGGCCTCTTATTCAACCTCTTTCTCAAACACCTCAACCCTTCCAAGCCCCTCCTCAACAATTTCATCACCCAGGGAAGTGCCAACCTCTCCACTGTTTCTCAAAGTGATTGCACTAGCATTTTGTCAAGGGTTGATCTCTGGTTGGGAGGGTAGTTTGCCCTTTTCCTGGGCCTCCATCCGATTCACCACTTGAGATATTTGGCTCACTTGAGTCTCCAAGTTCTTGATGCTTTCCTTGGCTTTATCTTGGAATTTTTCAACTTTCTCTGCACACATGCTCAACTGGTGAATGGCTTGCATCACCTCATCTTTTGTCAAACCTGAGCTCTCCCCTTGGTCTAAAGGCTTGTCTTGAAGCCTTTGGTATTGTTGTTGGGGTGCTCATTATTGTTGAGCATTTTGGCCTCCTTGAGGGTTTTTATACCAGAGATTTGGGTTATCTCTATTACTCGCATTGTTTTGGTAGCTTTGGCCACCTTGGTACTCTTGATTTCTTTAATATGATTGCGCACCTTGGTAGCCTTGATATTTTTTTTTGCCTTGATAGCCTTGGTTACCTTGATACCCCATAACACTCACCTCCTTGACACAATCATCTTGCAAAGTAGGGAAAATATCGGTAGGATGTGCCGAGTAACAAATTTTACAAGATTTAACATGTGGCACATTTCTGGGCTTGGTCATCAAGGATTTCACCAAAGAAGCAAGGGCCGAGACATGATCCTCAAGCTTTCCACTATTGGAAAATTCACTTGTGGGTATTGGGTTTCTCCTTCTTAAATTGGCCCTTGAGCTAAAGTTCTTTGACTCCTCCTCTAGCTCCTCGTATAATTGCATAGCCTCTATTAAAGTCTTGTTCCCCAGGGTACCACCACAAGAATTCCTCACTAATATTTGGTCCTCATCGAGAAGACCATTATAGAAATAGTAGACCAAATCTTCCTCCGAATATCCATCGAAAGGACAACTCACGAGCAGCTTCTTGAACCTCTCCCAATAGTTGAAAAGAAACTCTTCATACCATTGGGGGATGTTTCTTATGTCCTTCTTCAAGTGGAGGACTTCGAGGCTGGGAAGTACTTGGCTAGAAATTTTGTTTCCATGTCAAGCAAACTTTGATGCTCTTGGGTGGTAGGTAGTGGAGACAATCTCTTGCACCATCCCTAAATGTGAATGGGAATGCCTTCAACTTGTAAAAGTCTTCATCTACTCTGTGGGGGACCGTACCACCATACAAAAAATGGAACTTGGTGAGATGCTTATTGGAATTCTCCCCTTGCCTACCAAGGAGGATAGGTAGCATGTTTATAAACCCGATGTTGAGCTCGAAGTGTCCATTCGGTCCAACCAAAGGATACTCAATGCACATTAGTTGTTGATCAAGGTTGGGAGTCATAATGTCCCTCAACAAGGCTTGCCCCAAAGGAATCTCCCTTCCTTGGAGAGGAGAAGCTCTCCCTTGGAGAAGAGGATGTTGAGGCACTCCTTCCGGATGCTCATCTTCGTGCTTATGTTGATGCTCCATAGAAGTAGACGTATCCACAAACTGGTCACTAGGAGGGGTGTTATTCACACTTTCCAAAGAAAGCCTCCTAGCCCATCTCAAATTCAACTCTAACTCGGGGTCATAGTGTAAGGGTTCTTGTGAAGAGGATCACTTATGTACCATACACCAAGAACTCAAACAATACATGTCCAAGCCAAGTGAAAATGACAAATCAACTAAGAAATTAAAACAAAGGAAATTAACAAATATTTACTACTAGCACACAGTCACACATAATATACCCAAACACTTAAATATAAATGCCTCTTCCCAAGAAGTTGTGCCAAAATTTTGGAGGTCGTTGCCTTACCTCTCAAAGTTATATTTTAAGCCCTAATGCTTCCTATCTACAATTAAGTAGATAATGGAAAGTCGGGGTCATCGTCCACGAGAAGAGGGATCTTTCCAAGTGTTTAAACATATACAAGAGAAAACATACTAGATATAAGCATATATAGAGATATATAAAAGCATGTAAATGGGGAGGGGGGTCTGGTTGGTTTAGGTTGTTAATTATAAATTAAAAGACAAGTTAACTAATCAAGTAAGTTAAATATGAAAAGCATGCAACAACAACTAAGAGGTGATTAAACCAACAATTAACGGAACCTTGGGTGCAATTGACTTCTACTTCCAAGCCTCTTATCCATCATTGAACATGCAACCTATTTACTACTTTAACTACTTGTTGTGAAGACTAAACCTCTATTCTTCTTAGATAGTAGTGTTTGCAAGAGTGAATTTGACATCTCTTTTCAAACCTCACCAATAACTCCCTTAGTCGAAACACGACTAGAAGTATCCCATTAATGGCATTGAACACAAAGAATAAATAAGTTTGGAAACACTTATAAACACTACACTGTGTCTAAGCATTTAACCAATCTATGTATTTACACAAGATTAGTCAAGAACGTTCAATGTTCATAGACTTCTCCCATTTGCTACAAGCAACAAATATAACAAAAAGTTCAACATTATCATATTCATCTAGAAATTATCAATCCAAAAACACAATCAAAAGCTCTAAATCATACTCTTGGATTTCCTATCATGAAAAGGGGAAATCAACCCATTTCCCAAACCCTAACAAGCATATCATATAATTACTTCATATACTCAAGCTTTCAAGAACATTAATGACATTAAAAAACACATTCAATGCTCCATAAATGCATAATAGTAAGAGTATTAAATAGGCTACAAATTGTTCTTAAGACATGGGCTTGGAAGCCTTGGTCAATTGCTCCTAAGTACTAGATAGAGTTCATACTAATTAATGCTAAAAAACCAAACTAAAACAAGAGAAATCAAAGATGAAAATGGTGGAAAACTAGGGTTGGAATAGTAACAAAATTGGGTTGGAAGAAGAGATATGAACGAGAGGAAAAAGAATGCTATTTATAGTACAAAGGGATAAGGTTGTGTCCTGGCCACTCGTGCGTCGCAACTCGCGACGGGCGCCAGAAGAGAACCTTGTCTTCTTTTCTTTTTCTTGTAGCAAGAACTCTTCTTCACAATAATTCCTATCATTGTTCAAGTCTTCAAAGGATGAACCTAAATGGCCTCCGGTATTCATATCTTCAAATATTTAAAGCAAATCCTCAAAGTCTTCAAAAGGAGATCTTCAACAGCCTCCGGTCTTCAAGTCTCCATGTTCTTCCTTTGTCATGCAAAATCCACTTAGAAAAGTTAAAAGAGCGTAAATTCACTCTTACCTCTCCTAAGATAATTTCAAGGTAAAACAAAAGCTCTTGATAACAAAAAAACACAAAAGTGATCCCAAAAAGTACTAAATTATGCACATAAAATAGACACATAAGCTTGGTTGAGGAACTACTACCACACTAGCTGCGGGAAAGATGAGGAACAACCACCGCTGTGGGTAGACCCATCCGAGTTCCCCTGTAACTGCCCAGTAATCTTTCTTCTTTGTCACTTTTATGAGGATGTCTTCACCCAGCTGCAGTTCCAATGCTCATATTCCCTTAAGCTCGTTCAATTTCAACTGAGAAACACATAGTAACGCATTTGTTTATATGAATAATGTGAAATACATTTAAAAATTAATTTAAATAGTTGATTTTGGCGTAACTTACAACGTCCGGTGTGATCTTCTCAACCTCTTTCGATGTGTATAATCCTTTTTTTATCTCTTTTTACCTCAAGGTAGATAAGAGATCTGTCAGGTGTGAAATCCTTTTGACTAAGTTGTTGCTCAATCTCATCATCAGTGAATCCCTCGGCGATCAATCTAATTCTCTCGTTCTCCTTTAGCTCATTAGTCAATATCGATTACCCCTTATGCCCACGTGGTGTGTGTAATCCCTGCCCTTATTGCGTTCAATATTTGTCCCCCCCAGCCTCTGATATCGTTGTTATAAATTAAAATTTAGTTGAATAGAATTTGTGGGCAGCATAGTTCTTAACAAGTACTAATTTTTTCATCATACCCAAAAATCCGGATGCCGACGCCTCTTTTCAAACATGTGTCATTCATCTTCATCCATCCACTTGTACTTCTCCCATGCTGGTATTCCTATTTTATTGATACCTTTGTCCACGTCGTGAATAAACCTGTTTGCCACCTTTGTCTTCCAATTCCTATGTTGGTTTTTTGCCCTCTCTGTAACCTTCTTTCTCAGTATTTCTAGTTGCTCGTCTGTCACAGATGTTTCAATTATGAAGCTCTCCTAGAATGAATCATATGAAACGGCATGTCATTAATCATGTCTTCACTAAGACATTACCGTAAATAAAATTTTTAAATGACAATTGTCGAGAGTCTTACCTGAACATCCTTCCATGACTCTTCCTTAACATCTTCAAGGACATCGCTTCAGCACCAAATCTGATGCGGCGCGGGAAAATGTAATTTCCATAAGCGTACCATGCTGACCAATTCTTAATGCATACTGATTGATTCCCACGGAACTCAAACGCAACTGGAGTTGGAGTGTTATGCTTTGCCAACATCACAGACTGGCACATGCTAGTTCCTCGCCTCCTCAAATAACCTTTTAGCTCAAACTTGTCCCATCCTTCTCCATTTTTTCCTCCAGCTTTTGTCAAGTCATCGTCCGCTTCATCAACAGTTGGTCTTCCTTTGATGGTGCTCTTTCCCTTTACCTTGTGAACTGGTGTTTTGGCCAATTTTTTACTGGCGTCTTCTCCTTCAACATCCCCTATAATCACATCACCATGTTTATGGTTTCTTCCTTCTCTTCACTAGTTGGGAAATTTGTTTGTGTTGCTTCTTCCTCAAATTTTATCTTCAACGGGATCCTTTTTGGAGGAGGTTCTTGGTCTGCCACATCAACCTCCTCATCGACCACATTCTTCACCTCCCCCTCCTTCTTCGTAATTGGTTGCCTTCTCTTCGTGTTTAATATCCCCTTCTTCGGTGGCATCTAAAATAGTAGAATAGAAAATTATCAATTAACAATACATAAAGATCAACATTGATAGAACGTGGCGTAGAACTTGGACAACAAATTCATAAAACTTTTGAGCAAAACATGGCATAGAAATTGAAAAATTCCTACATAAAACTACATTATGTATTGCATAAAAATTCATATAACATGGCATAGAACTTGAACAAACAAGGAATGGAACTTGATATAAAATGAAATGGAACCTTATAGAAGTTGATAGAAAACCATACCAATATCTTTGGATTCAAAAATAGGTCTACAACCGAGCAATTATCACTTCCCCCTAACATGACTATCAACATTATCACCAACCAAAAAACTATAGTACTACATCCTTCCACAAAAAACACAAAAATTTTTAACCCCACAATTGTATAAACATACCATTCAAGTTACCCTTTGAACTTTTTTTCAATTTACATGTTTTTGTTCATAGAGGAATTTAGTCAAACATGTGTTGTGCTTAAGGGTTAGAATAGTTTTTTTGAAGAGAAATTGATATGGTAACCCATGGTAACACAAACAATAACACTTACCTTCACCAATGGAGTGTTTGTGTTGCTACTCACTTTGCTTGAACTTGCCCAGAACGGAATGGGATGAACCAATGCAAGTACTTTCTTCTTTTGTGTTGTTCAAGGGTTGATGAAGGGTTGCTTCTCTTGGGTTGCTCAACCCTTTATAGGATAGATGATGGGAGTTACAATGATTGATGATGATTTATGGTGGTTCAATTTAGTGTGAATTGAATGGTTGACGTGGTGGAAGGCGGTTTTCAAAGTGAATTTGAAGGTGTTTGATGAGGAGAGGAGGAGTTGTGGGAGTTATGTCCGTTTGAACAGGTTGAAAAACATATGAAGCCTTTTTTTTACATCGGTAATATGTAGAGTAACGGTGTAATATTTGTAAAAAATAGGTTTGGAAAATGGCTAATTGTTCAGCACCGGTAGGGTTACCTGTGTAGAAACGAAAAAAATAGTTGCGTGCAACTGCTTTAAATGATTTTTTCACTGACCCGAGAGGAACAATTGAAAATTTTAGCTACCTGTTGTACACTGGTTTTGTTACCGGTGTAGAAAATGTTGATACCGGTGTAAAATCACACAAAAAGGAGCTGCGTGTGGCTGCTTTAAATTTTTTTTGGAAAAAATAGGGTGAACCCGAGAGGAACTTAAGACATTTTAGACTAAGTGTTCAGCACCGGTACATGTACCGGTGTAAAAAGTTTCGCGCCGTAGAAAACAAAATGAAGAAATTGAAAATTTTGAAGTGCACACCAAAAAATTGAACACATACACCGGTAATTGCTTATTATTACCGGTGTAAAAATGTTTTTGTGAATAATTCAAATTCTCTCTTATTTCATTGACCTCCTGTGCATTTTTCCAACAACCCCGATTATTCAAATTGACGCTTAATTATTGTGAATAGACATTGTACTAGTTGTTTCATGCAAATATCAACCACACATGGGACCCATACGTTGACGTTACCAAGCATTGTTTAATTTTATAAAATTTTCATTTTGGCCCCAAATATTTCGTTTCACCCCGTCAAGCACTTTTCCACGGCTCAAATCAAATTTTAAGAGGCTCCATATTGAATAAGTAATGTTTCCGTACCTCAATGGTATACAGGAACCCGCAAAATTGATTATATGCATTTATTGCAATTAGGTCCCTTAAATTGTGTCATGCGACTACGACATGTTAGGACACTATAGAAATTACCAAATTTAATATTCTGGGCTTAAATCATAATTGCAACATATTTGTGTCCGGGTGGTGATTCATCCTAAAATGCTAGTAGGTGTTGTAGAGTAAACGACAAAGGTTTACTTCATTGTTTCTATGTGTAATCCGAACATCTTCCAAACTAAGTACGGAGTTTGGACCCGTTCGTTTCCCTGCATGTGGAACTTGAAAATACAAAAGGGTTGTTTTGTGAACCATTCGGTTCGGTCGGATTTCAATTTTGATTTACGAGTAAACTTTTTTACATTTTGCAATTTAGTCCCTCCAGGAATCTTGAAAGGGTCGAAATATAAATTTGGCTCCACATATATGCAATTCAATACATTACAATCATGTTCATGCGCTTGTAGACCCTACGGGTGGACGGAAGTCCTTGTAAAATCAATAGTGAATGTTTACACTATATTACCAAAAATTATACTATTACCCACAAATTTACTTGGGGAACCTCCATAGCTCCTAATGCTACAATTGTTTTTTAATTCTAACCATTCTTGGAATATAATGCACCAAATTTGGCTATCCTGATGTAGCCACTTAGGCCAACTATATTCAGTCAATCTTTTTTGTCTTCATGAGTGTATTTGTCTGATAAAATTTTAAATCACGTAGTGTAAAAATTTTTTATTCGACCCATCAATCGTGCATGTTTATCAAAAGTACAAATGTCAAACTGTTTAAATGTAACACTATCAATGTTTAGTACATAATCTACTCTTTCTAATTGCTACTACAAGTTTTCTACAAATAATAACGAGAAAATGGTTCAACTCCGTCAGCAGGTCTAGTTGCATCACCATCACGGGTTCTTGTGCAAACATCCATGTCCTCGACATCGCCTTCACGGAAGGTAGGAAAATTTCTAACTGCTTCCACGATGTTAGGAAATTGATACGTCATAACCTTGGTCGTATGTTCGTACCATGATCTTTAATATTTGGATTCTTCCAGTAAGTTTGCTACACCGACCTCCAAGGAAGAAACTCTGGATTCAATAGTAGAATAGGCATGTCAGATGTTTGTCTGTAGAAAGAGTCCACACAAATCTTACCCATTGGTTGGCCATAAACGGGGCACTAACTCCCGCTCTTAAATAAAGCGTAGAAATGATACTGCAATAGGCATAAGATCCCATCTGATCCCATTCCTTATGCAATATAGGATAAATTTGACGACCAACATTCCATCGAAGCTCCTTCTTTATTACATAAAAGAAGGTGAGGCAAAGTTTGTGGACTTTTGTTTTCACTGTTACTGGATGGATTCTAGACGCCACAAAGTGGTACCACCTATTCATTTTTGAAGTTAGAGTTTTCTTAGGTATTTTTCTCCAACCTAGTTTGACCAACTCATCTATGTTTGTACCTAACCTAGTTACTATCCCAACAATCTCCTTCTCAATTGGTTGTTGTAGAATAGAGCCGTTATCACCTAGAAAATAGAGTGCGAGAAACTTATCCTCATCGTTTGGGACATTGGGAAACCCAAAGAAACCATTGATAGATTCTGGTGTGGCAGGGACTATTTTACCTCAACAATACACGTGATCGTAGCTCGGCCTGCACTTCAAGTTTGCTTAGAACTCACTTACAATGGTCAGGTTGAATGGTTACGAAGTCTCACAGAAGTTTTTCCACCCAAGCTTCCGGATAGTTTGTTCGAATGGTGGAGATGCTTCAATTCCTATCTCTACTTGATGACGGCGTCCTTTGTATGATTTATGGACCAACCTAGCCTCCTCGTACAAGAAGGTACCATCCGGGTAAGTGTACGGTGACACTTTCAGCAATAATGGAGACGGTGAATGGCGTATTCTTTTCGAATTGGATTTGGGAGGAATTTTCGAAAAAACACATTGAAACATTTCATCAAACACCTTACATGCCAGTCAAGCTATTCATGATGTCACATTATCAATGATTCTATTTCATATGCAATTGTTAATTAATCATACTGATAAGGTATTGAAGTGTTTTACCTTATTATATGACAACCTACGTAGGATGTCAACAAAGATGGGTAGTGATGGAGACAATATTGAGTGAGAGATATAAATTTGCTACTGTGAAAATGGGAATCTGAGAGGGTTCTAAATAATGGAATATTTTTTTATACACCGGGATTCTACATATACTGGTGTAAAGTGAGGCCTAAAGCAGCTGCTTTAGGCTGCTTTAGATAATTAAAAAGTTCTACCTAATCCAACCAAAGAGTAAAGATCAAAAATTTTTTCTAAGTACCCAGCACCGGTACATTTATCGGTGCAAACTGAACAAAAAATAGCTGCTTTAGGCTGCTTTAAATGTCAACAAAATTTGGTTCTTCTCACCAGATACGAATGCACAAATTTTTTTCTAAGTATCCAACACCGGTACACCTACTGGTGCAAATTTGATAAAAAGCAACTGCTTCAGGCTACTTTAAATGCCAAAAAATTGACAATGTCAAACCCGAGAGCAAAAAACAAAAACAAATCTAAGTATTGTGCACCGGTGAGAGTACCGGTGTGTAAGTATAAAACATAGTACCTCCCCTGTTTCTCTACATCGGTAATTTATTCTTTACCAGCATAAAAAACCAGCACTTAGTAGAAATTTTAAGTAAAATTAAAACACATTTTAACCTATTCAATTCATAAACACTCCATTGAAATCACGAATCATACCAAAAAATTCATAAAAGAGTGTCAATTAAATAAATTACATGCAAATTCGCTTAATGATCATACGATTTTTCATAAAACATGGTCACAAAAACAACATCCAGGAACGACCAATCTATGGCTTCCGCTATAAGACATATTCTCCACCTACTATTTCACCTATCTCATCAACGCACGACCTATCACCATGAGAACACCTTCCAACAACGGGTTTCCCAACATCTTCCAAACTAGGAAATACTGATGGAAACTCATAACTATAAGTTATTGCGGGCAGATCAATCTCCTCATCAAAGTAAAACTTCTTCCCATGCAATACCACATGATACTTCTCATTCGAAGGGTCCTAGATGTAAAAAACATGTCGTGCATGGGCACCTAAGGTGAAATTGTCATCTTCATATCCTACACGATTCAAGTCGACCAATGTTAACCCCATGGTCTTCTCAACTACAACACCGGAACTGTGTTCCACCCAACGACACTTGAAGACAACTTCCTTGAGCTCTACATAATCCAACTCCCAAATTTACTCAATCGCCCAATAGAAAGGCATCACAACAACAACCAGATGTTTATCTCTCTTGCTTGCCTCCCACATGGATTCAAATTCAATATAAACATCAGTTGTTTTAGTAGTGCTCTTCTCATTTTTTCCAATGTTGAGAAACTAAAGTCATTAATGTCATAACCAAGGTATCGTCTAATAATGAAGTTCAGCTTCCTTGCAAACGCCCGTAGCTTACTGGTCATCCCTTCGATAGTATAACGATTGTAAAACAAGTTAACAAACCTTGAAGAATGTTCAACCTGAATTTTATTTGAGGGCCAGTCGTCTATTTGAATCTCTTCCAATAGGGAAACATGCTCTTCAACATATGTTACAGTCTTGCTACTATTACGTAATACATACAGGTGAACAGTCATTAACTCAGCGTGATAGGGTGTATGAAACGTACACTTGGAACGTGGAATCCCATTCAGCCTTCTACAGTGGGGTCCACATAGAACACCAACCGCTCTTCTTCCAACCAAATTCACTGTACAATACCCGATGATCTCCTCATGACATACCTCTGAACAATGAAGGCATCGAGCCAACTACGATTATGAATATAACCCTTGAAAAAGCCACATGACACTCAAAAGGGTACATCCAATGCATTCCAACATGCCCGCACATACGTATCTCCCTAACCAAGTGCACCACTAGGTGCACCATGATGTCAAAGAATGACGGGGGAATATACTTCTCCAAATGGCATAGAATAACAACAGCCTCTCGATCCAGTTCATCTAGTTGTTGCCTGCTAATATTTTTCCTGCATATCGAGTTTAAGAAGAAACACAAGCACATAATTGAAAATCTAACTTCCTCTTCCAAACACCCACAAATTACAATGGGCAAAAGCTGTTGCATAAGGACATGACAATCGTGTGATTTCAAGACGCAAGTCATCATTCTCAAACCGACTAACATTAGAGAAGTAACTGCACTGTACCTTCATTCATTAGATGTTCTCACAAACCCAACTCCTCTCAGTATCTGACAGATTGTAAGGAGCAAGGGGCAGGTACGTTCGCTTCCCTCTTGCCTCCGGTGCCAGATCCAACGGTATACCAAGGTCCACTAAATCTTTCCTTGCATTCAAGCTATCATTCGTCTTCCCGGGAATGTTCAGAAGCGTTTCAATTAGACTCTCATAAATGTTCTTTTTGATATGCATGACATCCAAATATTCGTGAACCTCCAAATTTTCCCAGTATCGCAAATTGAAGAAAATTAACCATTTCTTCCACGGTCCATCTATAACCCCACCACCCTTTGATAACTTCTTACCAAGAACAACATTCAATTTCTTCACCTTGTTGTGAATAGCTACACCGATTAAAGGTTTGGGTGCCTTTCACATCTCCTTCCTACCAACGAATGCAACCGCGTTATCCGACAACATGTGCTTAACAAGCATGAATTTACTGTGACCTAAATAAATAGTCTTCTTATCATTTCTCAACTGATGGTAATCTGTCTCATCCTCACAAATTGGGCAAGCTTTGTTACCCTTGATCACATACCCAAAAAGGTTACCATATGCCGATAAATAATTTATGGTACACAAAAGCATCGCCCTCAATGTAAACTCTTCACCACTAAAACCATCAAACATTAAGGTGCCAACCAACCAAAGCACCTTCAAATATTCTATCAAAGGGGTAAGATAAGTGTCTATGTCATTTCCAGGTTGTTTCGGGCCTGAAATCATGATGGGCATCAACATATATTTTCTCTTCATGCACAAGTACGAGGGATGATTGTAATTAGCAAGCATAATGGGCCATGAACTGTGTTTTGAGGACATATTTCCAAATGGGTTCATACCATCTGTACATAAAGAAAATCTCAAATTCCTAGGTTTGGATGCTAAATGTGGATACATCTTATCAAATTTCTTCCACTAGTCCGCGTCAACCGGGTGTCAAATTATATCATCATCTTTACAACCTCCCCTATCAACGCACCATGTCAAGTTCTTTGCATCCTTTTCATTCTTAAACAACCTTCTCAGCCTCTGAATAATTGGAAGATACAACATACATTTGGCAGGCACCCGCCTTCTCATCAACACGACATGCTCTCCACCGACAGCCACAATTCTCTTCTTCTTATAATGTGACACATTTCATATTGGACAAACACTATTATCCTTAAGGTCACCCCTATATGAGACACAATCGTTCGGAAAAGCATGTATCTTTTCATACTCCAATTCCATTGGATATAAAATTCTCTTAGCTTCATAAAGGTTATCAGGAACCCCGTTACCGGGTGGAAGCTTTTCATTCAAAAACTTAAGCAATTTATTAATGATAGTATCACTTCATGACCTTACACCTTTCAAATTAAACAACTCCATAACACGACATAACCGCATCTTTCTTCTTGCAACCGGGATACAATGGTGTATCCTTTCTTCTCCCACTATTGTTGAATGTCTTACCATCTCTGAGAATCCCCATATTAACCATCTTTGTCCTTCTAGTTGACTTTCCCACCAGCTCACTATAAAATCTGAGCACATCATCTTCCATCTCCTCATGTTCTGATATCACTGTGCCATCACCCTTCTCCATTTTCCTGAGACTATTTGATTTGTCCCCCCCTAACTATGGCATGGAAATAGGCATTGTTGCTATCTCTTAATCTCAGCCATTCTGATTTTGAGTTCTTCCTTGCAATCTTCTCATCAGCCTAAGTCCACTTTTTCACGTCTTCAATTCCTCTGATCACTCTCAAAATCTTCCCTCTATATATTCTTTGTGTTTTCAGGTTGTTCTCAGCTTCATCCAGTTCTAACCTTTCTTCCTCCAGCTTTTTCTATACTTCACCCATTAGTTTTGTATGTTTTCTTAGCTCTCCTTGCAATCTTATAAGTTTTTTTCCTGAAGACATACAAAGGACTTCCGGATAAAGGTTTTTTCCAACTCTCCCGGATAGTCTTAATAACTTCATCCTTTTCTAACAAGCAATTTAACAGTTTAAATGGTCTTACCCTTTTCCCCCGATCCTTGTAGTCTTCCAACTTCAACAAAGCATGGTTAGATACATCAGGATCCATGATTTCAACACATACTTTACCATACCTCTGAAACCATTCCATATTACCCAAAGCTCTATCAATCCTTGAGTAATTGACACCATTCAACTGTCTATTAGACATAGTAAAATGATTTCCTATACTGCCACAATCACTCAGCCGAGTTCTGCTCAACATCTGCTCCAAGTCCCAAAATTCATAAGGCCGCACCTCGTTTCCTCATGTTTTATCATCAGTGTTCAAAACATTATTGAAATCACCAATCACAATCTAGGGACCCTGAATTAATAATTGTGATTGTTCTATATCCCTCCACGGTACCCTTATTTTCTTTAATTGAATCCTTGCATACACTACAGTAATCCAGTACTAAAAACACCATTCTTCTCCACTGCACAAAACATCATCTGGTCATTTTCCCTCATATTCACATTAACTTTACTGCCATTCCATGTCACCCATATTCTTCCATTAAGGTTATCTAAATAGTTATCCAAAAAACTCCATAGATCCTTGATGTGGTGGTCCGATCAGGTAGAACCTTTGATGCTCACTCTGCAAGCCTTCTTTCTAAAAAAACCAATCCCTGAAGTGATTTTGGGAGAAATACTCTGACGATCAAGTTAGTCACTCTCTTAAGAACTGGGATTTCTTAAAGTATTTTTGCTTACCTGTATCTGTGACCTCTTTGTTCTTTTATAGCTTAACCTGAATTGTGACTCTGCTTCTCTCTGGCTGACCATCTGATGCTTGATCGTGGATTTGTGGAAAATGGTTTGTGGTCGACGTGTGACCACAATCTCCCCATTTTGCGATTCATGAGTTGTGTCTATCCCTGCTCAATTTGCAGGCTAGTCTTGGCCTTGTTTGCCACTTTAGGCCTGTGGCCCAGCCTTTGGGCTAGGTATACACCATAAGCCCCCTATCCATCAAGACTAAAAGAAGTAGAGTAATGAGAGAACTGGTTTGAAATGAAAATTAATGTTGCTTGGCAACAAATTTTTTGCCATTTCACAACATATTTATCAGCATTGCGAATTGACATTAGCTTTCTGGCTATACCTCTATCTTCGATCTTCCTTCAATTTTGAATTTTTGAACATTAAATTCCTTGCAATAAGGCTATTTTTGCAATAATTTTGTTCCTAAGGGCCGAGATTCTATCCTCATTTTTGCCGATCCGGTCCAAATTTTTCTAATGTTTGTTTTTGCATCACCTCTTAAATGAGGAATTTGAAATGAATATTCCAAAGCTGCCATCATTTCGTGTGCTGTCCTTTCATATACTGCTGTCGTCTCGATATAAGGAAAAGGTAATATACTTTTTGTGTTAGACTTATTATCATTTCTTTTCTAAACTAATTGTCTTCCTCGATCTTGCCTTTTCCTGATGATTTTTAAATACTTCTCTCTCTCATTTGCATTTTAGTCTAACTCATCTGTTGTCCCAGCTTTCAACCTTTCTGAGCATTCCTAGGTTTTCTGTGTATCATCTTCCTTCATTGTCTTCAGGAGTAAGTTTTATCCTTAACTTGATTTCTAGTTTCTTTGTCATATATTCTAGACTTGATACATTGAAGTTCTTTCTCGGTTTCTTGTAATTTGAGTAGTTGTGATTCTAATTTTTTTCCGGTTATCTTCTCCAGCTTGCTTTCTGTTAATCTTTGTTCTGCAAAACTTGTGTCTGCGGTGTGTAACCCTAATTAGGGTTCTTATTTCCACCTTTAGGACCCTCACTTATCCACATGTTATCCTCTAACCATATTGAGCCTATCCAAGAAGATTCCCACTTAGACAGTGATTCTGGTCATGCTGCTAGATCCTCTACCATAAGCAGTTTGTTGTCTAGTTCGTATCTATATGATTTAAAGAATTATTTCCCATTTCTAGCCTCTTTTGAGCTTCACGTGCATGTGAATTCTGAATGCGTTCGCACTCTTCCACCCGGCTATATTTCCTATAATTTGGTCTACTTAAACTTTACCCTTTATTTTCCTTACCCTCAACATATGATTGATCTTCTTTGTTCATACAAGGTTGTGATGTCTCAATTTCACCCCAAGGGCATCACTGTCATAATGGGGTTTCTTCAGGTTTGTGAGAAAGCGAACGTTCCTTTCACCCTTGAATTGTTCCGCAACTTTTATCATCTCCCAAAAGTGAAAAACTCAATAGATGAATTTACTTTTTATCCCGCGATCGCTGGGGTTGAGCTCATGAGTGGATTCCCTAGTAATGCTGGTTTCTAGCGTACAAAATACTTCTTCATAAAATTAACACAAAATCTCAAAGTTGGTGTACCCTCTTGGAACTACAAGGTTCCCAAGTCCAAGCTTCTGGGTTTGGATTTCCGTTTCACCAGAGAGACTGAGATCGTGGTCACACTTCGTGCTCATATACAACATCTCTGGCGTGCTGACTCTGATGCCGAAGGTGCTTTGTTTGTTTTCTTTATGTGCTTGATCTGTAATCTTCCTTATTTTGACGAACTGCTATTTCTTTTATTTGTATCCCGTGTTCAATATGTTTCACATATAGACCTATCTAAATGTAAAGCTGATAGATCATTTTCTAATGGCGACAATGAGGAGTTGATTGATGTAACTATCCAAATTGATAATGCAGCTGAGGGGAGCATCCTCTAAGAAGGAGTTAAAAAGAAAGGTTCAGGGAAGAACAATGAAAGAGGGGAGACGAGTGTTCATCGCCCCATTGTTCCAAAAATAAAAATAAAGAAAGGGATAGAGGCAGTGGGCCTTCAGTACATTCACTTCTCCCTTACAAAAAGGATCATGTTAATCAAACTAGTTTGCAAACTCTGGCACGAACTGAGAGTCCTTTAATGGAGGGGATGATATTTGATATCTTTTCCAACCTCTCTTTACCTTACA
This sequence comes from Rubia yunnanensis, assembly GCA_037428765.1. Lineage (NCBI taxonomy): Eukaryota > Viridiplantae > Streptophyta > Magnoliopsida > Gentianales > Rubiaceae > Rubia > Rubia yunnanensis. The sequence continues at coordinate 79,786,176 of CM075065.1, forward strand.
CACCGGTTGTGGTAAGTCCGCAACTAAACTTTAGTGACCCCTTTTCATATCTTGATCTCTCATTTTCCAAATGTTGACTAAGTTCATACTATGTTTTTATTTGTCTTATAAGGTCAACAAAAGCCTTCACCTCACGAGTGAATGACTTTCCAAGTATTCACCTATTGATAAGTCACTGGCGGAGAAGTATAAGGCACTGAAAACTAGATGTTCATCTCTAAAAAGTTCACCTAAAGCTGCTGAGGGGAGGGTGAAGGCTACTTAGGAAAGGGTGTGCACTGCTGAGAAGCGTGTCAGGCTCATGGAGGTCGAGGTGACTGAGCTTCATTCTGAATTAAGGAGTTACGTATCAATGGACCTGCTTTGCCTCAATACCCCCAAATTCTGGTAGATTGACTCTGCAAGGCCAAGTCGTTCAATAAATTCTTTGATGATGTGTCCAAAGATGCTCGCACTGTTAGTTACTGCGAGGTTGTGAAGGATCAATGTGAGTGGAACCCCACTTGCAATATGAAGAGCTTGCCTTCAATGAACGGTCTTGGAGAAGAAGAGGGTTAAGTTGAACAAAGCTTTTATCCAAAAGATTGCTGATGGGGGACATCCATATGCCCTGCTCTTGTATCTTGGCAGTCTTCCAGTCTTTCTTCAGTAGCTGAGTTGAAGAAGTGTGAGGTAGATTACTTTGAAGATCTTCCATTTGAACCTAAAACCAGATGCCAGTGCAACTAATAAAGGTAATACAAGCACTAAGGCCTCTATCCAGCAGCCAAGCGAAGAGAGCCCCCCCTCAGCACCCAAGCCACGAAGTCGCTGCTATCGTTGTCAAGCCTACGCCTACCTCTATCTCCGAAGTTAGTTGATTTCCAGTGTACTGGGTGTTCATGATTTTTGAATTGTAAACTTAAGATAATATTTGGTGTATGTCTGTACTATTCATGTGGTTTCCGTTATGAATGCTGGTTTATTTTATGTTTCTCATCGCCCTTACTTATATGCAGGGCTTCAATATTTTGGTTGATCATAAATTCTTGAAAAGGCTTGACTTTATGGGATGTAGTGATCCATTTTTAGAACCTATTAACCTTTTTTGCGCCACTCGATCTTTCACCAAAGAGTATGAAGGTATTGTTTCTTTTGATTTCTTTTCGCACATGGAATCTCTTCTCTTATGTCTTGGGTGGCAATTTTTGGTTCTCTCTTATCTCCTTCTTCGTGTTCAACCCGTTCTTGCCACAAGTTTGTTCCTGATGGGTATAATGTCATTTTTCTTGGCAAGGACATTGTCTGTACTTTAGTTGATCTCAAATCGTTGGTGAGTACATGTGGTCGCTTAACCTCCCTGTTTGTGTCCAAGAGTGGACAACAAGTTTGGGAATTTATTTAAAGTATATGTTTCTGGGTATTAACGATCTTGAAAGGAAGTGGAATATGACTATAAAGGAGACCCACGATGCGTTGTGTGATTTACATTGAATTTAAGAGAACATAATGGCCTTATCCACTGTTAGCAACTGGCTGTGACGAAGATGCTCCGACAGCAGAAAGGGGATAGGAATTATGCTGCTAGCAAGACTCGCAAAGCCCATCAGAAGACATTGATAATTGTTAAGCAATGTGATCGTATTGGTGATATTTTTTATAATTTGAAGAAAAAGTAGGGTAAGTGCGATCACTTAAGTTCTTCTGCACTTTGTTGGAAAAGTAAGTTTAATGAGCTGTTAGCTATAAACACAGCTATGCAAAGTGAAAATGAGCGACTTCGCACTGAGTGTAATTGGCTTGATTTGTTAGTGCACCAACTCGAGCAAACATGTGTTGAATTGAAAGAAAAACTTCGGGCTCTCCTTTCTTCATCTCGCAGAGGTACTAGCCATAGAGATCTCATTGTTGGGACAAGTTATCAACAAATCAATTTTTCTGAGCATGTTCGAGCGCATATTCGCAAGTTAAAGAACAAAGTGCAGGGTTTAAGGACCGAAATGGAGCGGTATAAAGAGACCGTTAATGTGATGAGTATGCAACTGTACCATGAGGATTTTGGCCCTATCACTAATTTCAAGGAGTATTATGCTAGGTATCTTAGTCATATGGAGAGAAGGGGTTCAATACGACATCCTGCTTACTTACACATAAAATGGCGATATGACCATATGGTTAGTGAGAAGCGTGAGGTTGAAGAAAATTGGTGTAGGGCTAAACACCTCCATCATAAAGCTGAGCACAACCGTTGTTTCGGTTGTTCGTCTTCTTCTTTTTCCTCACAAGCGTCTAGGCATAGATAAAATGTGATGATATTTCCAATGATATTGTTTTTATTGCATTTTTTTGGATTTTTTGGTTGTCTCTCCTTTTTTATCTTGCCTTCACACTGCGTAGTTAATTTATCTTTGTCAAACTTGTTTCCCGTACGTCCAACACTTTTGTTTTGAGTATACTGGCTCTGTTTATTGTGAAGCCTCAAGATCCATGGCTTGCTTTAGTCATTGTATTGTAGGCATATCTACCAAGTAGCAAGATCTATTGCTTTATTTGTTGTGTGACACCGCAAGGTCTATGGCTTTCTTCAGTCGCTGTTTTGTAAGCATATCTGCCTTGCAGCTAGGTCTATTGCTTGCTTTGTTGAGAGTATGTATGTGCAAAGGTGCAAGATCTATTTCTTTCTTTTGTTGATGTATTAGAGGCATGTTAGTGTAATAGCAAGATCTATAGCTTGCGGATTAATGAGAGTACAAAGTTACGAGATCTATCGCTCGATGCTCCTTCAATGTAAGCATATCTACAATATTGCCAAGCTCATGACTTGCTTTCATTTATGTTTTCTGAAGAATTGAATTGATTGGCATTCATGATTAATACTTATGCCATTAACACCCTATAATGGTCTGTTATGAAGGTGTAACTTAGTGTTACAATGCAAGGTATAGACATTTAAAAAGGAAATATTGTATTCCTAATGATTTATAATTCGATAATATCTCCTTCGACACAAACTACGGGAGCGAACGCCACAAATAACCATATCATGGTTTTAATACATGGGAACTACATTTTCCTACCACTTCGCTGGTTCTACACATGAAACTTTCTTAAGTTAACTAGGTGCCAAGTGTTAGGAACATTGCTACCGTCCATTAAAAGTTTGATCTGTGCACCTTCGTTATCCTGTACGTCCCTTCCCACTCGGGGCATAATTTTCCACGTTCTTTTGCTAGCCTAGCCTTGTTCTTCCTTAGCACTAGATCACCAATTTGAAACTATGTTTCTTTCACCTTCTGATTGTAAACTCTAGCCATTATTTACTTATACTTAACTTCTGTTATTCTTGCCAAATCTCTTTTTTCTTCTAGCTCATCCAGCTCCAACCTCATTGTATCCGGGTTATCTTTCTCCTTGTAATTGCAAACTCAAAGGCTTGAATTACCAATTTCCACCGGTATAACTGCTTCGTGACCGTTGACTAGACTATATGGTGTCTTCCCTGTTGGTTCTCGAATAGTTATTCTATATAACCATAGAGTGTTTAGTAATTCATCTACCCATTCAAATCTCTTTCCCTCCAGTCGCTTCTAGATATCTTGAATGATAGTTATGTTTGTTACTTCCACTTGGCCATTGGCTTGAGGGTGCATTATATATGTTAATTTCTTGACAATTCCGAGCTTCGAACACCAATCCATAAATACACCACTTGTGAACCGCGTACCATTATCCGTGAAAATGGTCTGTGGAACCCCAAAGCGACATGCTATGTGTTGCTTAAATAATTTCCTAGTTAATTCAGTTGTGACTTGTCCTAATAGTTTTACCTCCACCCACTTTGTAAAGTAGTCAATTGCCACCACTTGGAATTTGGCATTGCTTTTGCCTTTTAGGAATGGTCCAACTAAGTCAATCCCCCATTTATCGAACGTTCATACTCCATCTACTCTTGTCAAAGCTACTTGTGGCTTATGCAATAGCGAAGCATTGATTTGGAAACTTCCACATTTAAGCAAGAGTTTTTATGTGTCATTGAACATAGTCGACCAGTAGTATCTAGCTTGGATGATCTTCTTTACTATTGTTCTCACTCCCTGATGTGTTTCACACAGCCCTTCGTGAACTTCCTTCAAAAGTTATGATGTTTGTGTTTGTCCTACGCATTTTATCTATGGAGAAAAAAAACCCTTCTTGTACAAGGTGCCATCTTTATAGGTGTAATTACGAGAATATAACTCTAATTTCCTAGCTTTCACATTATCTTCTGGCCGTGTTCTCTTTACGGAGAAATCGATTAGTGGCATCATCCAGTTTACTTTATCTGTTTGAACTGCTAACACAGTAGTTGATGTTGTGCTTTTGACTGGAATGACTTCTACATCATATCTCTATGTTCACTGATGGAATCAAACCCTGATGTTGCTAGCTTGCTTAGTGTATTTTCCTTTATATTTGTGCTTCAGGGTACGTGATATAGGTCAAAGTATTTGAGCTGGGCTATGAGTTGTTGGAATTTCTTTAAATACTTTACTAACTGTTCTTCTCGTACTTCATTGTCCCCTCACACCTGTTGAACCACAATTAGCGAATCATTAGAGACTCGGGCACTTCTAACTTTCATTCTGATGTTAAGATCCAGTCCACAAATAAATGCCTCATATTCTGCTTCATTCTCCTCCGTCTAGGTTTACAAACAATAGTCCAGCCCCACAACATTCTCTACTGGATGCACCATCAACGAACGATGTCCATGCCACTTCCACCCATTTTAACTTTCCTTTATCAATTCTTAGGTTGTGATACATGCTTGCTTTCTACGCTTCTTCACTGGTTATCTCTGCAATAAAGTCTTCTAGTGCTCGAGCCTTGATCGCTGATCTAAGCTGGAATTAGATCTCAAATTTGCCCAGTTCCAGAGCCACTTTGTTACTCATCCAAATGACTTGGGCTTGCTCATCCAAATGACTTGAGCCACTTTGTGACTATTTCTAGCGAATCAAAATGGAACTAATTGCATTCTGCGAGATGGCCAAATATAGCCATAATGTTTCTCCATGGACAAGTGACTTCAACGTTGGTAGTGCTTGGAGTTGTTCCTTCAAATTATCATATGCTATCTAACATTCTTTGCTCCAACTAAACTTTATGGCCTTCTTTAGTACTTCAAAGAATGGGAAATTCTTTTATGTCACTTTTGAGACAAACCTGCTAAGCGGTGCTAACAACCCCATTAGAATTTGTAATTCCTTCACTTTTTGCAGCTGGGAAAGGTTCACTATGTTTTGGATTTTCTCTGAGTTAGCTTCGATACTTTTTGATGATACCTTGAATGCCTAAAATTTTCTCGCACCTACCCCAATCACACATTTGTTGGGGTTGAGCACCATCCCTATAGCACGTAATGTGCACAACATTTCTTGATAGTCAGCGGTGAAGCTACCTACTTTTCTGCTCTTGATAATCATATCATCAACATAGGCTTTCACACTTCGTCCTATCTGATTACGAAATGCATTATCAACTACTCTCAGGTACGTGACCCCTGCATTCTTTAATCCAAACGGCATCTTTACGTAACAAAATGTTCTGAAGCTTGTTATGAAGGCCATTTTCTCCGCATCATCCGAATTCATTAATATTTGATGGTATCCCTTGTATGTATCTAGAAATGTCAGGGATTCATACCCTACAATCACTTAGACTAACTAATCAATTTTTGATAAAAGATAACAATCCTTTGGGCACGCTTTATTCAGGTAAGTAAAATAAATGCACATTCTCCATCTTGCATCTGATTTCTTTACCATGACTGGGTTTGCTAGCCATTTTGGATATTCACCTCTTTGAATATTCCAGCTTGGGGCAGCACTGTGACTTCCTCTTCGATTGCCTTTTATCTATCGCTAGCAAAGTAACGCTACTTTTTCTTGACTGGTTTAACCAAATTGCTAATGTACAATGAATGCATAGCAATGCTTGGGTCCACTCCTCCGATGTTCTGGACATCCCAATTGAAGGTATACTTATGGCTTTGCAGGATTTATATAACCCTCATATTTTCCATATCCGAAAGCTGTTTTCCTATTTTAACCCATTTGGACCTATATTCATCATCCATGCTAACCAACTATGTTTCTTCCCCCAAGTCAACTATTGATTGTAGATTCTCCAGCAATCCTCCATTTGAGATTGTGTTAACCATCTTTTCCTGATGTATCCGTCAGTCCCGATCTGATCCGTTAGTTGTCTAACCTGTGACATGAAAAACCTAGACTCCAGAGGGGGAAGAGCTCCAATGGTAAAGTAAGTATATGGCTGATGATTAGTGAATAGTGAATGAATCTAAATAAGTGACGTACCTCTTTACTTGTACCTCTCTAAACCTAATTAGGGTTGTTATCTCTCTTTTTCTTGTCTTTGTTCAAAGGCCCACCTAGCGAAGTGCCTTAATGAGTTGTTCTTTATTCTTTGGCTTATTGGGCTGGGGGCCCAATAAGCCTTCTAGGCTAGTCATCCATCAAGAGATCCCAAAAAAGCCAAGTGATCGGTTATCGAAGAGTCGTGTTAACGAATGATTTTTTTCAAACTTTGCATTATCTGAAAGTTTGATATCGCTAGCTGGAACGAGGCTTCGATAATACCCGAACACTTGGGTTTTCATCAAAGGATTTTTCTTTCCTGGCACCTCTTTGAATTCTATGGGTCGCTCGTGGATAAGGAGGGATGGGAAAACTAAGCGCATAAGGGGGCATTTCTTTTCCCACTCTCCACGTGTCAAAATTCTCCCCTTTTTATGCGATTATCATTACTTAACTGCAGTTTCTCTCTCCTTTTAATTCTCTTCCACCCCATCACATTCCCCATTTAACTCTTTTTTGTTTGCAGGTATAATTTAAATTGGAAAAGACTTCCTCTCAACTTACACTTCCTCTCCATTCTCACTTCCATCTTTCTCTTCAAAATTAAGTTATTCTCAATATGGATTCTTCACCTTTCAACCTCGATTTATTGTTTTCCAACATTTCTTCTCCCCAGTCTTTCCCCAAATCTCCCTCTCCCTCTAATTCTAAAATTCGAGTTGGGTCAAAAGGGGGTTCCTCAGAATAAACTTTCTCCAAGGAAGTTGAATCCCATCTTGCGCACAGTGTTTCAAATTCCGGAAAGCTTTCGGCTAACTCGGGTGACTCAGTGACGAGTTCTCCAGGGATTAATCTTGTAGAATATGGTCGATCTTTGGTAGGTAAAGGGTCAGGGACGGTTACACCCTCCATAAATAGAACTCGGGGTAATGGCCCTGCTAATCAATTAAGCCTCTAACCTTCGGTATCCCTAGGGTTAACGAGGTGAAAAAAATCATTTACGCCCCTTCCCAGAGAAGTTTTGTTGTCAAAAAATGCCATACACTGGTTGGCTCATCGAGCGAAGAGAGCTTGGAATCAGAGTATATAGTTCCTAGCGAATTATGGAAAAATAATTGATGATATTCCCCTTTACTAACGGATTCCTTTAGATGCTAAAATTAGGGTTTTAGAGGAAAATGAATCCTTTTCAACCTTACCTGTAGAACGATCGATCACTTATGCCCACCATTTTTGTTCTGGGTTGTGTTTCCCTCCCCTCCCCTCCCCCCCCCCCTTGGTGGATCTAATGGAAGATTTTGAAGTTACCTTGGGTCAACTTCATCCTAACATGATCATCATTATAATGGCTTTTATGGTTCAATGCAAGGAGGTCAAAGTTATCCCTCATTACGAACTATTTCGAGCCTTATACATACTGGTTTCTAACCGGGGCATTCGAGGGACTTTTACCTTAACCAAAAAGACTATTGATGGTCGGTTTACTATTTCCCTTTCCAACAATAAGGGGTGGACATGAAAACCATTCACTTTTGATTGGTTTGGGACTTGTTAAACCCCCCGCTGGAACTCCAAAGTAAAAGTTAAGGTCTATAAGTCAAGTGGGCATTCAATCCCCGATCATCTGCACAAAGATGTGGCGCTCCTAAGGGAACAAGATGCCTTAGAAACCAATCTCTATCATCCTGAGGTATAGGGGCAAGGAACGAAGTATTTCATTTGGCCAAAGTTGTTATACGAAGAAATCTTAGCTTCGACGTCCCATCAATATCTTGGCCAATGAAACCCCCAAGATTCAAACCCTGTCCTTCATTCTGAAAGTTGTAGGAACAAAGTGGACATTCCCCCTTATTCATATGGATGCTCCGGATGCCCAGAAGGTCTTTGGGGCTTAGAACTTTTAATTTCGTTTATCTTAATTGTGTTATCGATATCTATTACCTACTTCTTTCTTCACAAGTGTAGCCATCCTCAATAATCTTCAGGGGAATCTTACTGAGATGGTGCAATCAATTACCGTCTCTCCAGCGGCTACCGATGCAGTTTTGACGACCGAAGCAGCAGACCAGTAGAGATTTTTGGATGTAAGGGCCAAGAAGTGGAGGTTTGAAGACTCTTCTTATCATGAGGGTCACTCACGATTGACAATCAAAACTTACCTAAGTCTGTTGAGTTCATGGGAGAGATTGGCAGGGAACCTACTGTAAGTTTTGGGGACATTCATTTGGTTGAATTTTGATACTAAAAGTTTCTCTTAATGATCTGTTGTGATGTAGGTTCTTGTGGCCCTCTAGTTCAGCATGCAATCTGCGGGCTTCTTTTGGTGTGCTTGCCCTCTCTATTTAAGGTTTTGCTCAAAGCAGTGGCCGAAACTGCTAGGAAAGAAGAGCACTCCAAGCTGGAAGAGGATCTTTTGGAACTCCAATTAAAATCCAAGGAGATTGAGTCAAATCAAAAGAAGCAGAAAGAAAAAGAAAAAAAGGTGCTAAAGAAATGCCAACCAAAAAGCCAACATGTTTTACTAGCGTGCTTTGCTAAGAAGCTAATGGGTTAAACCAAACTCTATGATCTCTTCACCGGGCTTTTGAAGTTTTCAAAGCGGATGGCCTGGAATGAACTGTTCAATCACTTGATCCCCCTCATTATGGCTGAATACACCAAGAAACTTCAAAGGATCATTGATGACAAAGCCGAGGTGCAAGTTCAGTCTCGATGGGATGAGGCTAGTGCTAGGGGCATTCATTTCAAGTTGCTGGACTTGATCAAAAGTTTGAAGAAGTTTTTAACAGCTGAGGTGCTCTAAGTTGTCGATCCTAAGAACTGGCAGCGGGCCAGCTCTTTGAAGAGAAAAGATGGAAAGTCCATGAGCACTTAGGGCAATGCTAACATAACTACGGATGTTGAGAAACCTAGTGTAGCTCAAAACGATGTATGAAATCTAGTGCCTTGATTGTACTTGTTTTAATGAAATGAATTTGATTTTGGGACTTAAATTATTATTTTTTCACCATAGTGTTTGTTCCTGTAAAAAGAGTTGAAGATAACTAAATATGAATTAGCCGGAGCTAAGGCAACACTATCAAAGGCTTGTAACAAAATAAACTAGCTTACTCGGGAATTGTCCTTTGCGAACAGGGAATTGTAGTCCTGGTGAGACAACAACTATCCTCCAATCCAAAAACTTCTTGAGGAGGCAAAGAAGAATTCCTCCAGTAAGACGGTTGTGGCCTTTGCTGTTTTTTAAGAATCCTTCCATCCCAATGAAATATTGCATCAAGAAGTTCTTCAGGAAATGATGAAAGAGTTCCCTACCATTGCGCATTGTCTTACGAAGCTAGGTTTTACTGTGCCTTAGGTAAGGGGAAAGATGTGGGCTGGTTCGAAGAAGAGATCACCAAGTACAAAACCCAAGTCAACGACCTAGTTGTCAGAAATTCTACTCTTGAAGTAGAGGTATCTCAACTTTGAAAGACTATCCAGAACAATGCTCAACTCTGTGGTGAGTTAACGACTTAGAATTCTCAGCTCTAGAGTCAAGTATCCAAGCAAAGCACCACCATCTCGGTGTTCTCTTACTGCTTTCAAGCACATGTTCTATTGCATGGACGTCTCAATTTAGGCCTTATTGACGACATTCCTAGATTTCTTTATAAGATTGAGATGTCTATAACAAAGCAAGGATGGGATTGGGATCCTGACCATATCACGATATTCAACACCATACATGACTGGCTCGTCCATGTTCGTCCTAACATCTATCTCGTTCACAAGAATTCTAGACCAAAGAAGAAATGCATAAGCGTTCAAGTTAGGAATCCTTTCGCTGCTATTAGTGCTCAAACCAAGAAATTTTTACCGAGAGAACTAACTGCTAAAGCTAAGAAATTGCTTCCTAGCGAGCCGGCTACTGCTCAAAACCACCCTCTTTCATAGGGAAAAGCTACTAATGGATTAGTTGTGGGTGTTATCACTTGGTCAAAGAAATGTGGCGCTCCTGCTTTAGTTGTTAACTACGATACCATTGAAAGTCCCGTTGAGATTGTCGATGGAGAGGATTCGCATTCTGAAGACTTAATTCCGCATTGGATGCCCATCCCACAAGTCCCCTGGGCTGCAGAAGGTGAACCCGATAGCCTGTTTGAGACGACGATGGGTATAAAGAATTGGTTGGACTGATTAACTTGTATGTTGTTCTAGTATCAAGTTTGTAAGTTCATTCTAAAGCTGTACCATCTCGAATAATGTCTCTAAATATGGTCGAATAAGCTAATATTTGTCCTTTATACCAATCATTTGGTCGTATCACTTAGTTAAAAACCTGCCATGAAACTATCAAATAATGCCAATAGTGTTTTTAAATGTTCGTCTTATTGATTCCAAGAGATTATCGAACTTGGCCTTATCGTTACGAAAAAATATATTCAACTTGGTATTATTGACACAAGGAGATTATTGAACTCAGCCTTATCAGCACGAGCGAATGTATTCGACTTAGTCTTATTGACGGAAGGAGATTATCGAACTTGGCCTTATTGGCACGAGTGTATATATTTGACTTGGTCTTATCGACGCAGGGAGATTATTGAACTCAACCTTATCGACATGATCAAATATATTTGACTTGGTCTTATCGATGCCAAGAGATTATCGAACTCGTCCTTATTGGCACGAGAAATGAATTTGACTTGGTCTTATCGATGCAAGGAAATTATCAAACTCGACCTTATTAACACAAGTGTATATATTCGAATTGGACTTATTGACGCAAGGAGATTATTGAACATGGTCTTATTGGAACAAGTGAATATGGTGTAGGGTCAAAATTGATTTCATTCAATGAACTCTTGCCAGAATCATACAAAATTTGTTTGTGCCAAGATGGCGTACAACTCAAAACGGGTGGTTAATATGGAGATTAGCAATGTTACACCATCGAGGTATCCGTCTCCCATCCAATTCTTCTAAAAAATAACTACCCCCAGGGTGTGCTTTCAATATTCGATATGGACCTTCCCAATTTGGGGACAACTTTCCTTCAGGAAATCGTTTTCACTTCTCATTACTCCTCATGACCAAGTCTCCTTCACTGAACTGCACCTTACAAACTCTTCGATCGTGGTATCTCTTGAACTGTTCCTTCACCTTAGCTTCACGAATTCCAGCCAACCTCCTGGCTTTTTCGACCAAGTCTAAATACAACCGTCGATTGTCAGTGTTATCCTCTTCACTGTTTGACCTTACCATGGGGCTTGGCAGGCTGATTTTTGCTGGGATCACAGCTTCAGTGCCGTAAAAAAGGCTATAAGGTGTCCGTTAGTTGCTCTCGAGGGGGTTGTTCGATACGACCATAAAATATTCGGGAGTTCATTAACCCTATTACCAGCCGCTCTTTCAAGCCTCTTCTTGATTCTATTAACAAGGTCTGATTAGTGACCTCAACTTGACCATTATCCCGTGGATGGTACACTTTTGTCAACTTTAACTGGATCTTAATTTCTTCACACCACCCTTTGAAAGTATAATTGGTGAACTGCATGTCGTTGTCAGACACAATGACCCTTGGAATTACAAATTTACAGACAATATTCTTCCAGCAAAATGATACCACCGACATCCCTTTTATATTAGCTAGAGGCTCAGCTTCAACCCACTTAGTGACATAATAGATTGCCACCAGGAGATATTTGAGCCTACCTGGTGCTTCTGGAATGACCCCACACTACTACAAGATAGGGGTATTTGCACCGGTAATTTAGGGAAATAACACCAGTATTTTTGACCCCCGAAATACCGGTGCGTGGGTATAAAAATGCGACACATTTGCATCAGTAAAATGAACCTGTGTAGAAAATTATTTGCACCGCCATCTTTGACCGGTGTATAAATTTTGAAATCACAATAAATCTGCTCCGGTATTATTTGGAAAACCGGTGTAGACATTTTGCACCAGTATTTAACATATGAACCGATGTAAAACTGAGATTTGTACACCTGAATTAAATATAACACCAGTCTTTTTTTTGCAGTCATAATTTTCTTTTTGCACCGGTATGTTTTTTACACTAGTACAACTTTACTTTATGCACCAGTATTATTTAAATAATTTAAAATGATTTTTTTAAAATGTTAAATTTTTTTACACTCGTACATTCTTTTTGCACCGGTGTATTATTTGGTTAAACTTTGCAGTGCCCAATTTGTTTTCCGATGGTCCCCCCACGATCATTTCCGGGGCAACGATAGTCGGAGATACTTGTCAACTATTATAAATTGGAAACCTTTGAATCGATAAGAAATTTGGAACATCCTATTACGAAAATATTGCTCACAAAACACGCAAACATTATTCAAACTATGAAATAGAAGAACTATCTTAAGCATAGAATGAAACAAATTAAAAAATCACACAATTTTAGTATAACCAAACACCATCCATAGAATTCTAATATCATCAGCCATTCAAAATAAACCATCAACCTATTATGTAGTTCTTATCATCCAGAAGTTGCAACGTAGTGTTCGCCGACTGCTGGTAGTCTCCGATCCAAGCCCCACACCATCTCTCTGCTACACCTTGAATTTTGTACACATGGTACGACCCTTTGCCCTCTAGGAAAATCTATTAATTTCAAACTTATACTGTTAGTCAATAATGTTGCGTTTACTAGAAATTGATAATAACAAATTTTGAGATGCAAGGTTTACCTCCAAGATATTCTTTGTCTCTGGGTGATTAACAAATTCTTACATGAAGAGCATGATGGAGTACCCGCATTGCCACAAACCATTCTAGGTTCGGTACTGCACAGGAAATGTAAATGTAATTAGTAACCCTAAACATATAATTTGAGGGATGAAATGACTGAATGATTTACCATGATGTTGTTGATTTTCCAAGTGTAGTCGGGTTCTGGCTCCATCTTTCTCAGCTCCCTCTGGTATGCGCAAGCAAGCCTATCATGAAAGTAAATTAAAATGGTTACTTCTTCCCGTACATTACCAAACTAGGATTTTTTATTTGATTGATCAAAATACTGAGAATGTTCGACAAAGTTAGTTAGTTTGATACCCCCTGAAAAGGTGTCCAGAGTGAAAACCTCCTCCGTTTTGGGATGGATATTGATGAGGCACCAATGATCGCTATCAAAAAACTATGTTAACAAATTAATGAAATGAAAGTGGTTTAAAATGTGAATGTAATTATCAGGAAGAAATACTTACATTCCTATGTATGGTACGATGTAGAACTCGGTATCTGTTTCCTTCATTGTTTCCCAAATTAGTTTGAAATGGAGTTCAACCTCCTGCTCGAAGTTTTTTAGGTTGCCATAGTTGGATGGGCAGAATTAGACGCGACGTAAATTTGTTTCCCATATTTTCTCCCATAGGTGCCTATAACGTTAATGATACTGAAAATGAATTCTTGATAATTTAAAAAAAATTGAGGCTGTAAGTTTTGAAACTCACCCCATTCACACATCGACATGCACATTATCGATCCAGGTCATCGAGGGCATGTTCCCCAATTTCATTCCAAACTCGACCAGAACTTCTATTCCAACACCGCATGTGTAATGGCATGCAAATGTCGATGGTTAGAACAGTGGGAAGAACATGCAGTCTTTATTCTTTATCATTTCTAGGATAGCGGTATTTGCTTCCTTTATGAATTGCACCATGATCAACCAATCTGTCAGGTCTCGTTTGTTGACAATCTGCGAAAGTGAAATTATATGAAATGATCACTTGGGCATATAGTATTGAACTGTCGTTGTTAATGAATAATAATGGTACTCGTTTTAGTGCATTACCTATTTTGGCAGCCTATTTAATCTTGGTCTTGTAGATGGCTGGAAATTAGCCATCGATTGGGATTTTTGCTCGCCAGTATCCTATCGCAAGGATTAATGAATATGGATACGCAAAAGTACTTTAAGGATGAAAAATAATTTTTTACAAGAATGTACCTCATCGTCGCTGGTGATAATCATAACCTCCTCGTCATCATCGATATCACCTCCGGTATTAACATCATCGATGTCACTCGGTTGCTTATCTGCCTTGCCTATTAAGAACACCGGCCAATCCATGATGCTATTGAGCATCTCTCCCACATTATCAAAGTGGTGGTCCGCCGAGGGTAATTTTACCCTAGGACAGAGGACTGGCTCACATACTCTCACACAAGCAACACTTTCTTGTTGGGCATCCCGATGACGAGATACATGTCGCAACAAATGGGCAACCATTTTCTTCTTCTTAACAATGTCTTTAATGAAAATAGTCACGCATTCTCCATAATGTTCGTATAGTATTTTAGTGAATAGATAAAATGGTTATGGATATTTCAAATGTGTAATTCAGTGTATAGGACATGCATAGATTAATGATGGTGTACCTCTTCATCTCCTTCTCCGTCGTTGGGCTCTTCAACGGACTTTGTAGCAACAGTAGAAATGTCATCCATTGCCTACTCTATAAATTTTTTGGGATTTTCATGGCCTGGGGGAATTTGAACACCATTTGTAGATGCTAAGCCCTTCACCAATTGCTCCAGGTACGATACCATGGCTTTCGCGACCAGTTGATTGTTAAATGGTCTCCTTTGGGCTGTCTCTTTGGCAGAGGAACTACTACTACACTTGCTGCAAGGAAGATCAGGAACAACCACCATGGTGGGTAAACCCGTCTGAGTTCCACTATACCTGCCCGAGTGATCCTTCTTCTTTGTCAATTTTATGAGGATGTCTTCACCCGACTGCAGTTCCAATGCTCATTTCTCCTTAACCTCGTTCAATTTCCACTGAGAATCACATAGGAATGCAATTGTTTATATGAATAATGTGAAATACATTTAAAATTTAATTTAAATGGTCTGTTTTGGCATAACTTACAACGGTGCGATCTTTTGATGTGTATAACCCTTAGTTATCTTTGTTTGCCTCAAGGTAGACAAAAGATATGTCAGGTGTGAAATCATTTGACTAAAATGTTGCTCAATCTCCTCGTCAGTGAATCCCTCGGCGGTCAACCTAATTCTTTCCTTCTCCTTTAGCTCCTTAGTCAATTTGTCACAGATGTATCGATTACTCCTTCTGCTCGTGTGGTGCATGTAATCCCTGCCCTTGTTGCATTCAATATTTGTCACCTTGAGCCTCTGATATCATTATAAATAAAATTTTAGTAGAATAGAATTTGTGGGAAACATAGCTCTTAACAAGTATTAATTTTTTCATCAAACCTAAAAATCTAGATATCGGCACCTCTTTTCAAACAAGTGCCATTCGTCTTCATCCATCTACTTGTACTTATCCCATGCTGGTATTCCTGTTTTATTGATACATGTGTCCACGTCGTGAAGAAACCTATTTCCACCTTTGTCTTCCAATTCCTATGTTGGTTTTTTGCCTTCTCTGTAACCTCCTTCTTCAGTATTTCTAGCTCTCGTCTATCATAGGCATTTAAATTGTGAAGCTCTTCTGGATGAATCATGTGAAAAAACATGTCATTAATCACGTCTTCACTGAGACTTTACCATGAATAAAAATTTTAAATTACAATTGTCGGGAGTCTTACAAGAATATCCGTCCATTCCTCTTCCTTAACATCTTTAGGAACATCGCTCTAGTGTTTCCATGCACCAAATCAAATGTGGCACCGGAAAGCGTAATTTCCATAAGTGTGCCATGCTGACCAATTCTTAATGCATACCGTTTCATTCCCACGGAACTCAAACGCAACAAGAGTTGGACTGATATGCTTTGCTAATATCACAGGCTGGCATGTGCGAGTTCCTTGCCTCCTCAAATAAATTTTTACCTCAAACTTGTCCCATCCTTCTCCATTTTTCCCTCCTGCTTTTGTCAAGTCGTCGTCCACTTCATTAACAGTTGGCCTTCCTTTGGTGGTG
Organism: Rubia yunnanensis; assembly: GCA_037428765.1. Classification (NCBI taxonomy): domain Eukaryota; kingdom Viridiplantae; phylum Streptophyta; class Magnoliopsida; order Gentianales; family Rubiaceae; genus Rubia; species Rubia yunnanensis. The sequence continues at coordinate 79,802,424 of CM075065.1, forward strand.
CGCTTTCCCTTTTCCCTCGCGAAATAGTGTTTTGGCCAACTGTTTACCAGCGTCTTCTCCTTCAACATCCCCTATAATAACAACACCGTGTTTCAAGGTTTCTTCCTTCGTGCATGAGCTGGTCATTTGTTTACGTTGCTTCTTTCTCAAATTGTATCTTCAATGGGATCCTTTTTGGCGGAGATTCTTGGTCCGCCACATCAAACTCCACATCGACCACATGTTTCACCTCCTTCTCCTTCTTCGTAACTGGTCGCTTCCTCTTCATGTTTAATTTCCCCTTCTTCGATGGCATCTAAAATAGTAGAATAGAAAATTATCAATCCATACAATAACGGTACTTAAAGATAAACATTGATAGAACGTGGTGTAGAACTTGAACAACAAATTCATAAAACTTTTGAGCAAAACGTGGCATAGAAATTGAACAATTCATGCACAAAACTACATTATGTAAGGCATAAAAGTTTATATAACATGGCATAGAACTTGAACAATTAAGGCATGGAACTTGATATAGAATGAAATGGAACCTTATAGAAGTTGATAGAATACCATACCAATGTCTTAGTATTCATGAAATAGGTCTACAGCCGAGCAATTATAGCTCCCCCAATGTGACTATCAACATTATCACCAACCAAAAAACTGTAGTACTACATCATCCATCGACAAAAAATGTAAAAAACTTTAACCCCACAATTGTATAAACATACCATTCAAGTTTCCCTTTCAACCTTTTGTCAATTTACATGTTTTTTTTTCATAGAGGTAATTGGTCGAACATGTGTTGTGCGTGAGGGTTGGAATGGCTTTTTGAAGAGAAATTGATATGGTAACCCATGCGTACATAAACAATAACACTTACCTTCACTGATGAAACATTTTTGTTGCTTCTCCCTTTGCTTGAACTCGCCAAGAACGGAATGGGCTCGCCTTGTACTTTCTTCTCTTGTGTTGCCAAGAGTTGGAGAAATGGTTGCTTCTTTTATGTTTCTTCTCTTGTGTTGCTCAACACTTTATAGGATAGATGATAGGAGTTACAATGATTGATTAGGAGTTATGGTGGTTCAATTAAGTGTGAATTGAATGGTTGAAGTACTGGTGGATGGCGGTTTTGAAAGAGAATTTGAAGGTGATGAGAAGAGGAGGAGTTATGAGAGTTATGTCCGTTTGAAACGGTTGCCAATTCATATGAAACAGTTTTTTTACATCGGTAATAGTATAGTACCGGTGTAAAATATGTGAAAACAGGTTTGAGAATTGGCTAACTGTTCAGCACTGATACGTATACTGGTGCAGAAAAGAAAAAAAGCAGTTGCGTGCAGTTGCTTTAACTGATTTTTTCACTGACCTGAGAGCAACACATGAAAATTTAGGCTAACTATTGTACATCGTTAACAAGTACCGGTGTAGGAAATGATGATGCCGGTGTAATATTACACAAAAAGCAGCTGTGTGCGGCAACTTCAAATATTTTTTTGGAAAAATATATTGACCCGAGAGGAACTTTAGAAATGTTAGACTGAGTGTTCAGCACCGGTATATTTACCGGTGCAAAAATAGAAAGCACTAGTGTAAAAGTTTTCATGCTTTTTTAAAAAGTAAAACAATAGAAAATTTTGAAATGTGTGCCAAAAAATTAAACACATGTACCGGTAGTTGTTTAATATTACCGGTGTAAAAAAATATTATTATTTATTTAAATTACCACTTATTGCATTTACCTCCCGTGCATTTTTCCAAAAATCTGAATTATTCAAATTGACGTTTAATTATGGTGAATAGACATTATACTACTGGCCACACATGGGCCTCGTACATTGACGTTACTAAGCTTTGTTTAATTTCATGAAATTTGCATATTGACCCCAAACATTTCGTTCCACTTTTTGAAGCACTTTTCCACCAGCCCAAATGGAAATTTTGGAGGCTCCATATTGAATAAGTAATGTTTCCGTACCTCGATGGTACCAAATTGATTATATGCATTTATTGCAATTAGGTCCCCAAATTGTGACATCCGATTACCACATGTTAGGAAACAGCATAAATTACCAAATTTAATATTCCCAGCTTAAATCATAATTGCAACATATTTGTGTCCGGGTTGTGAATATTCCTGAAGCGCTAGTAGGTGTTGCAGAGTAAACGGCAAGGATTTACCTCAATGTTTCTATGTGTAATCCGAACATCTTCCAAACTAAATATAGAGTCTGGACCCATTTATTTCCCCGCATGTGAAACTTGAAGATACAAAAGGGTTGTTTTGTGGACCACCCGGTTTGATCATATTACAATTTTGATTTACGAGTAAACTTTTTACTTTTTGCATTAAGTCCCTCCAAGAATCTTGGAACAGTCAAAATATAAAATTGGCTCCACATATATGCCGTGCAATGCATTACGATCGTGTTAATGCATTTGTAGACCCTACTGGTAGACGAAATGCCCTGTAAAACCAACAGTGAATGTTTGCACTATATTTCCCAACATTATACTATTGCTCACAAATTTACTTGGGGGACCTCCATAGCTCCTAATGCTACAATTTTTTTTTAATTCTAACCATTCTTGGATCATAATGCACCAAATTTGGTGGTCCTGAAGTAACCACTTAGGCAAACTATGGCTGGCCTATCTTTTTTGTCTTCATGAGTGTATTTGTCCAATAGAATTTCCAAACATGCGGTGGACAAATTTTTTATTCGACCCATCATCATGCATGTTTGTCAAAAGTAAAAATGTCAAACTGTCTAAGTGCAACACTACCAATGTTTAGTACAAAATCTACTCTTTCAAATTGCTACTACAAGTTTTCTACAAATAATAATGATAAAATGGTTCAACCCCGTCAGCAGGTCTTGTTGCATCACCATCACAGCTACTATTTCCAACGGCCATGTCCATGACAACGCCTTCACAGAAGGTTGGGAAATTTCTAACTGATTCCACGGTGTTAGGAAATTGATCATAACCTTGGCCATATGTTCGTGCCAGGATCTTTGATTTTTGGATTCTTCAAGTAAGTTTGCTACACGGACCTCCAAGGCAGTAACTCTAGATTCATTAGTAGCAACAAGCATGTTAGATGTCTGTCTGTAGAAAGAGTCCACGTAAATCTTAACCATTAGTTGGCCATAAACGTCATGTGCACGGGCACTAACTCCCGCCCTTGAACATAGCGCAGAGATGATACTGCAATAGGCATATGATCCCATCTGATCTCGTTCCCTCTGCAACATAGGACAAATTTGACGACTAACTTTCCATCGAAGCTCCTTCTTTATTGCAAACAAGAAGGTGAGGCAAGGTTTGTGGGCTTCTGTTTTCACAGTTATTGGATGGATTCTAGACACCACGAAGTGGTACCACCCATTCATTACCGGAGTTAGAGTTTTCTTAGGTATTTTGCTCCAACCTAGTTTGACCAACTCCTTCATGTCCATACCTGCCCTAGTTACTGTCCCAACGATCTCCTTCTCAATTGGTTGTTGTAGAATATAGTCGTCATCACCTAGAAAATGGAGTACGAGAAACTCAACCTCACCATTTGGAATATTGGCAACCCAAATAAGTTATTGATAGATTCTAGTGTAATAGGGACATTTTTACCTCTATAATACCCGTGATCATAGCTTTTGCATATAAATCACTTACAATGGTCAGGTTGAATGGTTGAGGAGTCTCGCAAATTTTTTCCCACCCAAGCTTCCGGATTGTTTGTTTAACTGGGGAAGATGCTTCAATTTCTCTATCAATGCGATGACGACGTCCTTTGTAAGATTCATGGACCAACCTAGCTTCCTCGGACATGAAGGTACCATCCAGATAAGTGTGCGGTGATACTTTCGGCAATAATGGGGACAGTGAATGGCGTATACTTTCAAATTGGATTTGGGAGGGAGGCGTTTCCTAAAAAACACATTGAAGCATTTCATCAAAAACCATACATAGAAGTCAGCTATTCATATTGTCACATTCTCAATGTTCTATTTCATATGCAATTGCTAATTAATCATACTATAGAGGCATTGAAATGGTTTACCTGATTATATGTCAACCTACGTAGGATTTCAACAAAGATGGGTAGTGATGGAGATAGTATTGAGAGAGAGTTACAAATTCGGTACTGCAAAAATGGGGTGCTGAAGGGGTTTTAGATAATGGAACGTTTTCTTATACACTGGTATTCTACGTATTCCGGTGTAAAACGAGGCCTAAAGCAGCTGCTTTAGGCTGCTTTAAATATAAAAAAATCTATCTAATCTGACCCAAGAGTAAATTTTTTTAAAAAAATTCTAAGTACCCAGCACCAGTACAAGTACTGATGGAAATTTAACAAAAAACATATGCTTTGGGCTATTTTAAATGCCAAAAAAATTAGCATTGTCAGACCCAAGAGCAAAAAACAAAAAAAACAATTCTAAGTAGTGTGCATCGGTAGTAGTACCTGTGCGCAAGTACAAAATAGAGTACCTCCCCTATTTTTCTACACTGGTAATTTAATCTTTACCGGTTTAAAAAACCAGCACCTAGTAGAAATTTTAATGAAAATTAAAACACATTTTCACCGATTCAATTCATAAACGCTCCATTGAAATCATAGATCATACCAACCAATTCATTAAAGAGTGTCAATTAAATACATTGCATGCTAAATTGCTTAATGATCATACAATTTTTCACAAAACATGGTCACAAAAACAACGGCCAGGAACGACCAATGTATCACTTTTGCTTCAAGACATTGCCCCCACCTACTATTTCACCTCTCTCATCGACCCACAGCCCATCACCATGAGAACGCCTTCCAACAACGGGTCCCCCAACATCTTCCAAACCAAGAAATACTGATGGAAACTCAAGACTATCATTTATGGCGGGCTGATGAATCTCCTTATCAAAGTAAAACTTCTTCCCATGCAACACCACATGATACTTCTCATTCTAAGGGTCCTTGATGTAAAAAATATGTCGTGCCTTGGTAGCTAAGATGAACTTTTCATCTTCATATCCTACACGAATCAAATCGATCAACGTGAACCCCATGGGCTTCTCAACTACAACACTGGAACCGTGTTCCACCCAAAGACACTTGAAGACAACAACCATGAACTCTATATAATCCAACTTCCAAATTTGCTCAATTGCCCCATAGAAAGGCATCACAGCAACAACTGGATGTTTCTCTCTCTTGCTTGCCTGCCACATGGATTCAGATTTGATATATACACTACTATTTTGAGTGGTGCTCTTCTCGTCCTTCGCCAATGTTGAGAAACTAAAGCCATTAATGTTATAACCAAGGTATCGTCTAACGGAGCAGTTTGGATTCCTTGCCAACGTCCGTAGGTTACTGGGCATCCCGTCGACATTACAACGATTGTAAAACCAATTAACAAACCTTGAAGAATGTTGGACCTCAATTTTAATCGGGGGCCAGTCTGGATGAACCTCTTTCAACAGGGACACGTGTTCTTCAACATATGCTACTGTCTTGCTACTATTATGCAATCCATACAGGTGAACAATCATCCACTCAGTGTGATAGGGTGTATGAAGCATAGCCTTGGAACGTGGAATCCCATTCAGCCTTCTGCAGTGGGTCCACCTGGAACACCAACCATCTTCTTCCAACCAAATTCACTGTACATTACTCAATGATCTCCTCGGTGACATACCTCTGAAAAATAGAGGCATCGGGCCGACTATGATTATGAACATAACCCTTGAAAACAGCCATGAGACGCTCAAAGGAATACATCTAATGAATTCCAATAGGCCCACACATACGTATCTCCCAACCAAGTGTACCACTAGGTGCACCATGATGTTAAAGAATGGCATGGGAAAATACTTCTCCAAATGGCATAGAAAAACATCAGCGTCTCGATCCAGCTCATCTAGCTTTTTCCTGCTAATATTTTCATGCATATCGAGTTGAAGAAGAAACACAAGCGCATAACTGAAAATATAACCTTCTCTTCCAAACATCCACGTATTGCTATGGGAAAACATTGTTGCATAAGGATATGACAATCATGTGATTTCAAAGCATTAATACGCAACTCATCATTCACAAACTGACTAACATTAGAGGAGTAACCGGAAGGTACCTTCATTCCTTGAATTCTCTCACACACCGATCTCTTCTAAGAAACTGACAGATTGTAAGGAGCGAGGGGCAGGTACATTTGTTTCCGTCTTACCTCCAGTGTAAGATCCAACCGTGCACCGAGGTCACTTAAATCTTTCCTCACATTCAAGCTATCCTTAGTCTTCCCAGGAATGTTCAGAATCGTTCTAATAAGACTCTGACAAATGTTCTTTTTGATATGCATGACATCGAAACAAGGGCGGACCTCTGACAAATGGACTGTTTCTTCCACGGTCCGTCTACAGCCCCACCACCCTTTGATAACTTCTTACCGAGAACAACATTCAATTTCTTCACCTTGTTGTGAATAGCTACACCGGTCAAGGTTTGGGTGCCTTTGTCCTCTCCTTTCCACCAACGAATGCAACCGCGTTATCCCGCAACTTGTGACCTACAGGTAGGAATTTACGATGATTCAAATAAACATTCTTCCTCCCATTCCTCAACTAATGGTAATATGTATCACCCTCACAAACTGGGCAAGCCTTGTGACCCTTAACTACATACCCGGAATGGTTACCATATGCCGAGAAATAATTTATGGTACGAAAAAGCATCGCCCTCAATGTAAACTCTTCACCACTATAACCATCAAACATTAAGTCGCCAACTAACCAAAGAACCTTTAAATCTTTTATCAAAGGGTCAAGATAAGTGTCAATGTTATTTCCAGGTTTTTTGGGGCCTGAAATCATTATGGGCATCAACACATATTTTCTCATCATGCACAAGTACAGGGGGAGATTGTAAATGGCAAGCATAACCTGGCCACGAACTGTGTTTCAAGGACATATTCCTAATTGGGTTCATACCATCAGTACACAAAGAAAATCTCAAATTATTAGGTACAGATGCAAAGTGTGGATACATTCTATCAAATTTCTTCCACTAGTCCGCGTTAGCCGAATGTTGAATTATATCATCATCTTTACAACCTCCCCTATCTATGCACCATGTCAAGTTCATTGCATTCTTTTCATTCTTAAAAAACCTTCGCAGCCTCGGAATAATAGGAAGATACCACATACATTTGGCGGGCACCCACCTCCTCACCGGCACAACATGCTCTCCACCGACAGCCACATTTCTCTTCTTCTTATAACGCAACACATTACATACTGGAAAAACAATCTTATCCTTAAGGTCACCCCTATATAGGACACAATCATTCGGACAAGCATGTATCTTTTCATACTCCAATCCCGTCGGACACAAAATTCTCTTAGCTTCATAAAGGTTATCAGGAACCTCGTTACCAGGTGGAAGCTTTTCATTCGAAAACTTAAGCAATTTATTCATGTTAGTATCACTCTGTGACCCTACACCTTTCAAATTAAACAACTCCATTAAACACGACATGGCCATGTCTTTCTTCTTGCAACTGGGATACAATGGTGTATCCTTCTCACCAAGGAAGTTAGATAAAAACTCGGGCCTCCCTCTAAACTCATTAACAACCTCCTCACACATATCATCTAACATAGAATCCCCAAAACACTCTCCCTCACTACTAACTCTCACTGCAAGTGGTGATTTTTCCCCAAAAAAGGTCCACACAACATAATCTTTCGCAAACCCCTGTCTATACAAGTAGAGTTTCAGGATGTCCTTCTTATCAGTATGAATTCGATTTCCACAATCACAACAGGGATATAATATTTGCTTCTCTCGACTAAAAGCATGCTCCAAGAACTCATCCACAAAAATAATATATTCATCGCTCACCCGACTAATGTTAGCATGCACATGCCTATGCCTCTCAATGACGCGATACAACTCTACACATCAATAAATGTCCAACAATCAAACTTAAACACATTTAATACAATAGAAATTTTCATGAGGACTTTCTAATCATGCAACATCATAAATGCACAATATACACCAATATTCCACATTACTATTACAACATTTTTAACATGTCCAACACTATAGGAATCAAAAGCAATAACCTTATAACTACAACAACCTTAGAGAACAAATCACAAACTAATATCTACAATTCTACCTCAATCACCATCAAATGATCAAACACAAAATGTAAATATCTCTACTAACCAAAACCATACATGAATCCTTAATATCCATAAATGTAATTCAAAAAAAGATACCTTCAAGGGTCTTCATTGTGGAGAATTCAATGACTTCATCAACCAAAAAACACCATTAATGAACCTATTTTTCCAAAAATCTCATTTTTAACCTGCTAAAAAAGGTGGTAGGTTAGAATTTAATGCAATTTCTACACCGGTATTTAGACATTACCGGTGCATTTGTAGCCTTTTACACTGGTAATATCAGTTGTCGATGTACATATTTAGCCAAAACCGGTATATTTTCTTCTCATGCACGTGTACGATAACACTATCGGTGTGAAAACAAATAGTTTTGGCCCCAAATTTCTACAAAAAGAAATTCATATTGCACCGGTATTTTCTTAATACCGGTGCACATGTAAGCAAATGCACCAGTCAAAATACCTATTCGGATAATACCGGTGCAAAATATTTGACGTTGGTACACCGATAGAACCAACACTGGTGCGAAAATAGGTGAACTGCACACCAGTTGATAGGGTACCCACTTATTTTCACCGGTACTGAGTTAACATGATAAATACCGATGCAATTGGTTACATACACACCGGTATACCTGTAATCATGAATTTATATCGGAGCGTATATACCTGTTTTCTAGTAGTGCCACTAAATCAATTCCCCATTTATCAAAAGGCCAAGTACTATATATGTTGATCATCTTCATTTGGGGCACATGGATCATTGGTGCATGTTTCTAGCATTGGAAGTAAGCTTGGATGTATCGATTCACATCATCGAACATAGTTGGTCAATAATATCCAGCGAGGATCATTCTCCTAGCCACTGAGCGAGCTCCATGATGGCTTCCACATATACTTTTGTGGATTTCCCTGATTAAGTAATTTGCATCACAAGGTGCAACACATAAGAGTAAAGGTTGCAAATAACCTCTATGATAAAAGTGGTCATCCTGTATTACGTACCTTGGCGCTGTTAGGAAAATCTTCCAGGCTTGGGTAGGTTTAAGGGGAAGAACACCCTCCTGCAAGTATTTAAGGATAGGGGTCATCCAAGTATCTACCGCTTCAATCATCATCACACTTGTTTCCTCAATGCTCCGATTGCTCAATTCTTCGAAAGAGACTTTTTTTGGGACAACTCCCCACCCCCCAAATCCAAAGAAGCCAATTTGCTAAGGGCATCCACCTTCTAATTTATCTCTCGAGATACCTAAGTCTAAGTGAATGATCAAAAACTTTTCATCATGGGTCTGATCACCTCCAAGTATTGCTGCAAGTTGGGTTCCTTGGCCTCGTACTCTCCTTTAACTTGCTGGACAACAATCTGTGAGTCACTGAACACATCAACACTTTCCACTTGCATCTCCTTGGCTAAACGAAGCCCCGTTATTAGATCCTTGTATTCAACTTCATTATTTGTGGCCCAAAACTTGAAGTGCAATGCATATGGGTAATCATTTCCATCGGGGATGGTGAGAAACACCTCAGCCCCACTACCACCTACATGCAAAGACCCATCAACAAACAACTTTCATGACTCACATTTCTCCGTGCCTTCTTCTACCTCAATCGCATCTATCATTTCCAAAATAAAATCAGTGAGGGCTTGGCCCTTGATAGCTGTCCTGGGTTGAAACTGGATGTTATGCTCACCCAATTTCACTGCTCATTTCATCATTCTTCTTGAAGCTTCGAGTTTAAGGAGCACCTTCCTGATGGGTAAATTCATTAAGACTACTATGGTATGACCCTGAAAATAGGGACGCAATCTTCGAGCGGCATAGAACATTGTTAGAATTGATCTCTCAAGAGCAGTGTACCTCGTCTTGGGACCCTGCAAAGCCCGACATACCAAGTATATGGGGTGCTGCTGCTTCTCTTTCTCTTTGATCAATACCGCACTAACTGCCAGGTTGAGGCCGAGATATAAAGGTAAAGTACCTCTCCAGGGTCAGGTTTCACCACTGTTAGCAAGATTTGAAGATGCTCATTCAAAGCCACGAACACCTTTTTACACTCTGACGACCATACGAACCTCTTGGCTCCCCGCAATACATCAAAGAAAGGGAGATGCTTCTCAACCCCCTTCGATAGGAAACAACTCAAAGCAACTAAGCATCTTGTTAACTTCTAAACTTCTTTCACCATCTTCAGGCTTTTCATGTTAACCAAAGCTTTAACCTTCTCGAGGTTCACCTTAATCCCCCTTTTGGATACCATTAAACCCAAGAACTTGCCAACCCCCGCACTGATGACACATTTGGCAGGATTTAGTTTTAAACTGGCCTTTCACAACTCAAAGAATGTCTCCCTTAGGTCCTCCAAAAATTATCATAACTTCAGCTCTTTACCACCATATCATCCACATATATTTCCAAGTTCCTTCCAATCTGATTTCTTAATAACTTATCAACCAATCTTTGGTAGGTTGCCCCAGCATTCATCAAACCAAACGACATTTTTTTATAACAAAAAGTGCTCGCCTCCATAATGAACGAAGTCTTAGCCTTGTCCTCTTCCGCCATTAGTATCTGGTGATAGCCCTTGTGTGCATCCAAAAAGGCTAGGATCTGGTATCTGGCTATTGCTTCCACAAGCTAGTCTATCGAATGGAGGGGATAACTATTCTTTGGACAACATTTATTCAAGTCCGTGAAATCAATACATATATGCCAATTACCCTCATGTTTTGAAACCATCACCGGGCGTGAGCCATTCCGGATAAAACACCTCCTCGATAACTTCCGCTTCAAGGAGCTTCTGAACTTCCACCTGTATTGCCTTAGCCCTTTCTAGCATGAACATTCTCCTCTTCTGCTTGATGGGCTTTATCGAAGGGTTAATATTCAGTTTCTGAATGGGCTGCTCTGCTGGCACCTCTGTCACAGTCATAGTAATCCAAGAAAACACACTGAGTATTCGTCGAGCAAGTCTGCAGCCAGCCCCTTTTATCTCCTGGCATAACCTTGCCCACCGCAATAACTCCCAAGCCTTGGATTAAGATCTGTTATGTATTAATCAGCCATGCTTCTCTATGCACTGACGCTACATCACCCTTCTTCTCTCCTTTCACCCCCGCTAAGTTGCAACTTTTTGCTACGACTTGATCCCCATAAATGCAAGCTACCCTCTTATTCGTTGGGAACTTCATCATCAGATGGTATGGTGACCACACAGCTCGAGCTTAGCATATCCAATATCTTCCAAGTATAACATTATAAAGGGAGTAGGCATCGATAGCTGCAAAGTTGCAATATATTGTCACTCCCTTATCTCCATCTGCCACTCTGGCCCGCAAAGTGACTTCACCAAGTGCACTGACCATTTTTCCTGTAAATCCTAATAGGGGGCACATTGATTTCTGTAAATTACCCCAGCCAATATCCAACTGGTCAAAATAATTCATGAACATAATCGTCACCCCCTACCATCGTCTACAAAAACTCTATTAACCAATGAGATCCCAATTATTGCAGAAATCACCATTGGATCTGTGTGGGGGCCTGGTTGGGAACTGTGTATGCCTTCAAAAAATTATCATTTCATCAGGTCGAAATTGTTTATGGGATGGTTCACCTGTAGGCCCATGCCTTGACTTAGCCTTCATCATGGTATTTGAAAACCCATCTCTGGTGACTTCATTGATAACATTCACAACTCTACGAACGATTGGCTCCTAATTCTGGTTGGATTTTCTTAGAGGATTTTGCTGTGGTACTTGTCAAACCATTGAGGTTGGGTGATCAGCCATGCGAATAGCCGACGCTCTCACTCGTTCATGTGCCTCATTGGCCCCTCTTGGGGGAATGGAAGGAAATTAGCTTCTCTGAGGAGGCCATCTATTTTGCACCTCTAAATCTCCATTCTAAGGTGACTAAAATCATTTGTAAAATGACCGAAGTCTTGACAGTGATAAAAAAAATAGGTTAGTGGCCATTCTCGTTGCTGTAGCATCCTCCGATCTGTTTAAGGGTGGGGTGTGAGGAAAACTCCCCAGTGGATACTCCAAATCTCCACTGGAGAACGCTGCATGAGTGCATACTTATCAAACCTTGGTCTTGGAGGTTCCATCTACCTTTTTCCTCGGTCAGCTGGATTCGATTGCTTAACCACCATTCCTTCCATTTTCCTTACGGTCGCCTCCTCAACCTTCAAGTGTTGCTCCACTACCTCTTGGAGTTGTTGGAGAGTTTTTGGGCATTTTTACAGTCAACTCTTCGTACATCTCCAAATCTTCCATCCCAATCAAATATCCCCGAATCACAACATTTTCTGTCCCTTCGACCACTCCCAGGCTCTCATCTACATATCTATGATAGAACGCATCCGCTGATTCTCCTGGCATTTGCTTTGTCTGGTATAGCTCCATCAATGTTTTCATAAATTTCTTCTTCTAACAATACTGACTCAACAAGGCTTGGCTAAAATCTCTATAGGACTGCAAAGAACCCTTGGGTAATTTGTGAAACCACTCATACACTGCCTATGAGCTTACAAGTTATATTCTCATCAAAATCCCTTGAATTTATCAAACTTAGGAAGGTTTGAATGAACTCGTGAGGGTTTGATCCTCCTCCATACGTTGGAAGTCCTTCTGGTGGCTTTGTATCCTCTGGCCAATAACACCCAGTTATCCTTTCACCGAAGGGAGACCCAAGTGATTGCCCCATTTGTCTTATCAACCTATCAAGCTCCCGACCGAGTGTATCTCCGGCTTCCATCATCTCCCTGTTTTAGATCTAATTCTGACGATCTCCCCATGATAAGCCGCATGTTCGTGCCCTGACTTGCCCTGGGTAGGGCCCCATTCTAACGCATCCTGGGTAACCTAACCAAATAAACCTCTGATTGTAGTAGCAATGCCCTACTTGCCTGGTAATTACTCTCCTATCCTCAAAGCTAACGAACGATGGTCTTGTGTACTGTCCTGACATCCCTTCTGGGAACAAAGCCTCTAGTCTGGGCTGAGTCACCTCCTGATGCCTGAAGCACGGAATCCCTATCATCTTACTTACCAATGGTAGAGCTCTCATTTCCTCCCAAGTTATCAAAGGTACTTCCACTCCCAACGAACCTTGAACAATAGGGGGAACCACCTGATACCCCGCTGCAAGTAATACTTGCGATATCTGCTCGAAACCTATCTACTGGCTCACCGCATTTAGAATATATCAAATCATCATCTCATACGCTTCGATATGGGAGTCTCTAGAATATTCTGTGAAATGGCCATCACCACCTCTCGTCGTCACGTGAGGTTCAGAAACTTGGATCTCTGTCCTGGGGTCGAGAGTCACCTCCAAGCCCCTTAAGGTCACACCAACCACGCGTGGCCTCTCGATCTGGACCACAAGACCCGGGTCTGATACCAACATCCTTAGATCTATCCCCCCAACTTTGTGCTGCTGGGGCAGTAGCCATCTGGCTTCCACACACAGAGTACCCTTCGTCTCTAACGTCTGCACCCCTCCTCCTAAATCGTCACTCCTCCGAACAGTAGAGGTGGACATACACTAACAGATCTTGATCTGACTTCTAATTGGGTCTCACCAGGTGTGCCACTTAATGTTTCTTTGAACCCAATCTATCAGCTCCGAACCAATATGTCAGTTGTCTAACCTATGAACTGCAAAACCAAGACCTCGGAGGTGAATGGAGGGAAGAGCTCCAATGGTAAAGTCAGTATATGGCCGATGATTAGTGAATAGTGAATGAATCTAAATATGTGGCATGCCTCTTTAGTTATACCTCTCTAAACCTAATTAGGGTTTCTATCTCTTTTTTTCTTGTCTTTGTTCAAAGGCTCATTAAGGTCCACATAGCGAGGTTCCTTAATGATTTGTTCTTGGTTCTTTGGTTTATTAGGCTGGGGGGCTAATAAGACTTCTAGGCAAGCCCTCCATCGTTGCCTTTTCTCCAGTTTTCCTACCTTTATTGCAATAACCATGCATTGCCTTTTCGTTTGTTGGTTTCCCTCTACGGTCGCAATTCCTGCCAGGGTTGGGAATTTCATTACAAGGTGGTAAGGGAACCATATTTCTTTTTCTCTGTACTTCCATGGTCTTCCTATGATGGTGTCGAACGTACTTGAGGCATCAATGACTACAAAGTCACACAAAATGGTACATTTTTTCCACTCTCTCCAATAGTGAACAACATCTGTATATTTTCGAAAGGTGTTTCAGCCCGTCCTGTGAACCCTACCAGCAAAGATGTTGACTTTTTAAGGTCGGATCGCTTGAACCCTAACCTATCAAAATAGTCTACAAATAATATCTTGACTACACTTCTGTCATCCACGAACACTCTGTGAATGGAAGCATTTGTGGGATCACTGTGATGTAAAGCGTTTGGCATTGGGTTTTTCTCACTAAATGTGATCGCTTCATTCGAACGTAATCTCTTATCCACCAGTTCTTGTGGGAGAGAATACCTTGTGTTGGCCTTCCAAGCATTGTTGGACAGTGATTCTATGGAGTAGTGTATGGACAAGATGACCTTTTTTGGAGCTTCCTCATCTGCGTCATAATTGCAATCTATCGCTGCAGTTATTTTTTTACTTCTTTTTTTCCTAGTGCGGTCATTGTGCCTTGGTTTCTTACTGGGGGGGCTGATTGTATTGGTGGTGTCCCTGTACTGGCTTCCCTACTCTTTCTTATATTGGCTTAAGTAGTCATTCCTCAAATTTTCTTCAATCTGTCTTATCAGGTCTCTACAATACTCAATGTCATTACCATGGTCCTTATGAAAAGCACAATAACACTCCCTTGACATTTTTTCTAGCGGTGCTAACATAGGTGCTGGTTTTTGGAATAGCTCAATGTTCGCTTGCCATATCTCTTTCCTTATTTTTGCTAGAGGCGTATCTTGGAACTGTGTGTTTTGCAAGCTTAATTATCTTCCTTTGAGAGGGTTGTTTCCCCTTCATTTCTTCACGAATCCCTTTTGCAAATCTTCCAGCGTTGGCTTCTCACCTCACTCCCATTCTGTTTTTTGGTTGTTTGCTTCCTCTGTTCACACATGTTACTCAATAATATTTTTGTAGTTCTCTAGGGTTTTCTGGAAAGTTCTTCATTAGTTCTTTGAAGAATTATCTGAATGCATGCCCCCTGTGAATGCTCATAATGGTGACTGGAATGACATGTCACGAACCAGCAGACTTTCCATGACAAACCAATTGTGATACTCTGTCAAACTTTCATCACTTTGCTGGGCTATGTTATTGATATCTGCAATCATCTTTGTAAATCTTTGTTTCTGATAGAAACGTCCCAAAAATAGATTAGAAAATTGTGCCCAAGACTTGATTCTCCCTTGTGGAGGATCCTCATACCAAGTGATCGTTGTTCCCAGAAGGAAGATGGGGAATGCTTTGCACACTAACTCGATGTTTTCATCGTGAAACCTCATGTTGTTCCTGTATAAGTTTAGGAACTCTTTGGATCTATGGTCTCATCATAGATTTTGACATGCAAAGGGAGTTTGAATTATTTTGGCATCTTAAAATCCCAGAAATGCGGTGCTAAGGGTGATCTATCTGCGTCATCTTCTGCAACGATGTCGCACAATTCTTCTTCATACTTGAGATCTTCACGCTCCCGACTTACCTTATTTTCTGGTTTTTGAGGTTTTTGTTGTAGCATCCTTAAGAACTAGTCATAAAGATCTTCTCTGTTCGCTTCTAAGAAGGCCACAAATACGCTCATTTCCTTATCATGGCTATCATTCGGGGATTCTGCTTCCTCTTCTATTTCTTCTTTATTGTGTTCCTTTTCTCTGTTTGGAGTATGATCTTGATTATGATGCACTCCTCTAACATGTCTCAATGCTTTTTCTTGTAACTCATTATTATGGTTTTTTTCACTTATGGTGAACACTATTGTTTACCTGATTGAACTTAAAATGAAAACAAATTATGTTCCCTATGGACGGCGCCAACTGATGTGGTGGTCCGATCAGGTAGAACCTTCGTTGCTCATTCTGCGATCCTTCTTTCCTACAAAGCTAAGCCCGAAAGTGCTTTCAGAAGAAATGCTCTTACGATCAAGTCAGTCACTCTCTTAACAACTAGAATATCTTAAAGTATTTACGATTACTTGCATCTGTGACCTCTTTGTTCTTTTTATAGCTTACTCTGCATCACGGATCCTCTTATCTCGGGATGACCATCGGATGCCTGATCGTGGATCTGAGGAAGATGGTTTGTGGTCGATGTGTGACCACGATCTCAATTTTTTTACGGTTCATGAGTTGTGTCTATCCCTGCTCACTTCGCGCGCTGGTCTTGGGCTTATTTGCCACTTCAGGCCTGCGGCCCAGCCTTTAGGCTAGGTATACACCAATCCCCACATTTTTTAAAAACAATTTCTGCATGTTTTTCCTTCACTCTAGTTTCCGAGATCACAGAAATCATACAGTTTAGACCTCTGAGGTAGAAACTAACCTCTTTCAATTTAACTATGTTATGAAGTCCCCTCACATTCTATGATGTAATCACGGGACATGCCAATAATACCCTGGGATATTCCCAAACCCCTAAGGTTTTCCCCTTACCATTCTCCTTTAAGCTTCTATTTCTACTGCTGCTACATTCTCTGTAATCTCCATTCCCAGTTGACCTTCTCAGGTGACCCTTCTTTTTTGCTGAATCACATTCCAGACCTGATTATCATCTTGTGCCCCTTCTGATCCCTTCATAACTTTCTGCACAACAGCTTCCATGGTACTGTCTCCTTTTTCTTTAGTTTCCTTCACCACAGTCCGCTTCTCCTACAAATTCTATTTTACTTTCCTTTCCACAGTACACCTATGACCAGCCATCTGACACTTTTCACAAAAACATTTGCTGCCTTCAAGCTCAATGGCCCAATTTATCACCTCCCCCTCAACATCTCTAATAGCAATACTATCAGGGATTTTCTGTAGTACATCTACCTCAACTAGGATTTTATCATATGATATTATCAATTTCCTAGCTGCACACTCATCAGTGAACATTACTTTTCCAAGTGTGCTCCCTATTTTCCCCAAACTTTTTGTATCCCACAGATGTAATGGTAAGTTGGAAAGTTTAACCGATATTGGTAATGTTCTAGCCATATCATCTTTAAGGGAAAATTTAGGTTTCCATAGTTGAAGGAACATAGCCATATTATAGATTGTGAATGACCATTTCCTAAGTGCAGAGTCCTTGTCTTCACTGCTCTTAAACCTCATTAAGAAATACCCATTTTCATTATATCTCCACTCAGGCATATCTCCAGGACTTCAACATGAATTTACGTACAACATTCATCGAAAGATCACCCAAAAATATGTACATTATAATTGAATTCCCCAAATATTCAAGCTCACTTTGGACATCATCAATATCAATTTCAATTTATACTTTCCCATCCACCAATTTAGGCACAACATAATCAATTTTCATTCCATCAGTTTAGAGTCGATTTCAACTAATGACATCAGTCCATAGCTTCTTTTCCACATTACCAGTACTACTTCACTCTTATAATTTGTTCTATCAGACTGAATTATAGAAATTGCCTCTTCAATGGGAACTGATTTGGTCACAGACCCCGCATCTGAAAGGTGTTCATTATCTCTGTTTCCATCATCAATCCATTTCCGTTGACTGGAAATATCAACACTATCCTCTTGTGCCTCTCTGCCCCAATCTGTCACCACCGCAGCCGCCTTCTTCTGCGGCCTACCCCACTAGCGTTTCATGGTCATCGTTGATCACACCTTTACTGCGTGTAGATCGCCCACACGGTCGCTCTCAATTTAACCTAAATTTTAATAAAATTCATTATGTCACAATATTATAAAGATTGTATTGGCCTCCTAGTAACAAATAACTAACTTTACATAATTGTTAGTTACAATAATAAATAATATATTTATTAGTTATAGATAATCACATGGTTCACTAATAATTGATAGAATAAAGCATTTTATAATAACATTTGAGTTATTCCTACTTTGATTGTAACTATGGTTAATTAGCAGAGGTTTTAGGACATGTTTAAAGTGTAATTATAGATAATTGTTCATTAAAAATAAATATTTAAATATTTAAATATAATGTCCGATTATGCATTTATATTCATTATCCGCACTTGGATATGTATATATGTGTGTGTGTTTATATATATATATATGTGTGTGTATTGTGTGTGCATGTCTATATATATATATATATATATTAAACAACATCACCTAACCATGTGATTTGCGTGCAAATTCTAAGACGCAAATTATAAATTTTGCACGCAAACTACACGCTTAGGTGATGCAAATATTGTAATGTTAAAATGGAATGTTTTTAGAACACCATCTCACCAATTTTGGTTATAACTCACTATAACTACATCAATGATATATAAAACAATGTGAAAATGAATAAAGTAAAAATTAAAATTACATGCCAAATGTGGCCGAAGTGAGTGTTTTATATCCACTGCTATTACTACGGCTCCCAGAAATGATTGTGGCATATGTACCATCTCCTATTAGCATGATGTTCCACTTGTTCTTCCTTATGTCAATGTACTCCTGGTACACGTCTCTCTTTAGCAGATTACGTAGCACCTTGGCGAATGCTTTGGTGTGGCTGCTATAGCATCATTAATGCTTCCATAATCGTCACCTCCATCCCATGCTACAAATATTTTGGGCAATTATTCCATGGCATGAAAGATTTCATGATCGTTATTTTTTCAAGGGCAAGTCCCCCACATTTAGAAATGTATAGCAAATAATAATTATGACTCTGGACATTTTTCAGATGTGATAAATTAAAATTTTTACGATTTGAAAAGCTTTTCAGTGAAACGTGAAATTATTTGAGCTGGATTTTTTAATAGAACATTATTAGATTACAATATACATGGATATACATTGAATGAATGCAAAACTAAAAAAATTAGATGTTCAACCCAATAGAGTAACTCAACATTCACTATAATTCATTAGCCGTAGACATTCTAAGACGTGAATTTTTTGGTTGAACCACTTATAAATTTTGTTCTCTTGCATGTATGGATTTATATCACAGTTCCATAATGCAGTACTTTTTTTTTTAAAATTAAACCATCCTGAGATGGAGGAAAGTTGTATTAGGCTTCCCAGACCCTTAATAAACAATAAAGAAGCCGAGGCTTAGTTTGTTTACAATGTGAGAGCATATTGCTCTTAAAGCAACACCTTGTTGCTTCCAAAATAGTTGAAGATACCTTGAGTAGAACTAGAGGATAACAAATACTAATGGCTAGGTAGTTGGCGCTCGAACTTGTTAGTGAATCGAAAGACAAGACATAAGTCAGTCAGAGACAACCTTAACCTAAGCCATAAGCCTATCCTCTAAGTCTTCGTGAAACCTTTGCCAATGCTATATGATAGCTTTTACTTTGGAAAATCCTTTGAGGGTGGCCAGCCACTAAGCTTCCTGAGTTGTTCTCCATTTCGTCCTATCTTTACTGCCATGTTTCACCGTTCTTCCAATGATCATACTCTGGTTAACCTCTTCCTCCTCAGCCTATTAATCTGCAATGAAGGAAACAAGAAAGAAGCAGTCTCTGTTCCTGTAGAAAACATGTGCCCGAGAAAAACATATTATGTGTGGATTATGTTACCACTTGCTGTTCCTATTCTGACCCCATGAACTCCATTTTTATCTAGCTTAATCAAGCCTTTTAGGAAAGATGGAGTATTGCCTGAGTTTAAATCTCCATTTATGGAATTCTCCCTAGCATATTTTGCCAAAAAATCAGCCACCGTGTTTGCTTCCCTAGGGACATATTGGATTTGGTTTTCTGTATGCATCACATGCAGATGATAGTAAAGAGAAAATAGTCTCCATGAGCCAGAGTAAGGATCATGTATAGCTCTTATTGCATGCTGACAATCTGACTCTAGTACACTACCTCTAATATCCATTTCTAAGCAGATTTGATATGCAAAAATAATACCTTCCAGCTCTGCTTGCAGAGGGGAGTCTGATTTAAAGGTTTTAACTCTCATTAGTTTCACATCTCCCCTCCAATCTCTAATTATTACAGCACAAGAAGAGTCTCCCCCATTTACCCATGAAGCATCCGTGTTCAACTTAAGACCATTTGTTGGTTTTTCCCATTTAACTGCTGAAATGGAGATTTCTTTCTTCCTTTTTAGAGTTATACTAGGAATGATTCCTGCCTGAATTAGCTTCTTATGTTTGTCAAGATTTCCTTTCAACGGATTTGCAGTGAAAATTATGAACAACAGGTCCTTAATATTCTGAAAACATGCCTCTACTGAAAAAGCAAGATTTTCATATAGTAGTTTGTTCCTGTGTGTCCAAAGAGACCATGTTGTAACAATGAGTGCAGCTATGTATACATAATTCAGATTCTTAGACCCTACCTTAATGGAGAGATAGTGATCAACTAAATGACTGAAACTCCTAAAACCAGGTGGATGTAAATTCAGAAGGCTATTAACTTTTTTCCACACTGCAGTTGCCTGGTGACATGAGTTAAAAAAGTGGTTGATTGAATCCGAGTGGTTCGAGCAAAAGGGGCATTTAGAAGCTAGTGAAAAACCAAGCTTACATAGAACATTTTCAAAAGGCAAAATTCCATTCAAAGCTCTCCAAATTAATATAGACATTTTAACTGGTATGAAATTTGACCATACCTTGTGTAAGCTTCTGATGCTTGTACCCCTCTGCCTCAGAATCTTGTAAGCTAAGCTAACTGAAAAATTCCCATCCGTTGAAGGTTCCCAAATCAGTCTGTCCTCATGTGAATTCTTGATGGCTACCTCCTGCAATATTGTAACTATATTGGTAGCCAAATGTGGCTCCAGGGAAGGAAGATTAGAGTCTTTGTTCAGGATGAAGGTGCTTAAGGTGATATCAGGGAAGGGAAGTTCCACATCCTCAGGCCATTCATAATATAAAGCACCTTCTCCTGACCAATTTGCGTTCCAGAAGGAGCATTCCCCTTTTCCATGAATTACTCTAGTCAATCTATTTGTTTTTTCAGTAATGGAGCAGATTCTCTTCCATACCTGAGATGTCTTATAGGAGACAGGTAGTGACCACTGATGGTGAGACCATTGAGTGGTGTTCTTTTGGAGCTTCCACCATAACTTACAGGAGAATGAGTCAACTGTGGCTTGAAGGTCTCTAAACCCTATCCCATTCTCTTGTATAGGCATACTCATTTTACTCCAAGCTCTCCATTTTTTTCTTGCCTCTGAACTATCAGTTGCACCCCAGAACAAACCAGATGCCATCCTTTCCATCTTCCTCAAAACTATCTTAGGAGGTCTTAGTATAGCAAACAAGTGGGTTGGGATTGAAAGAAAGCAATGGTTTATTAATATGATCTTCCCCCCTGTACTAAGCCACTTATTTTTCCAGTTATTTATGCTTTTTTCTAATCTCTCCAGTATAGGGTAGTAATATCTCTGAGTGTTCCTTCCTGTGAATATGGGAATACCTAGGTATTGAAAAGGAAACTCTCCTGAAGTCATCCCTAATGCCCTTCTTATGGTCTGAATTCTATCTGCTGGGGTGGCAGGATCAACATAGAAGTTGGATTTAGAAAAATTAACTTTCTGACCTGTTGTTTGCTCATATGCACTGAGAAATCTTTTAAATCTTTTCAGGTTTTCCTTATTTCCACTGAGAAATACAGCAGTATCATCTGCGTACATTAGGTGAGTTATCTGTGGACATGTCTTAGGTAAATCAAAATTTTTCAGAAAACCTATTTTGAAAAGTTTTTTAATTCCTCTGGAAAAGGCCTCAGATAGTATATTATATAGAAATGGGGAAAGGGGATCTCCCTGTTTTATTCCTCTATTTGATGCAAAGTATCCTGATGCTACACCATTAATTATCACTGAGAAATGGGCTGAGGCTATGTTCTGCAGTATCCGGTTCACAAAAACTCCATGGAAACCAAATTTAAGGAGAATTGAATTAAGAAAAGACCATGATACTCTATCAAAAGCTTTCTGCATATCTAATTTGATGATTAGGTTCTGCTTCCTTGATTTCCTTTTTAACATTCTGGTCATTTCTTGCATCAATATTATGTTATCTGTGATATCCCTCCCTTTCATGAAAGCACTTTGCTCAGGAGATATTAGTTGAGACATGAAAGGCTTAATCCTTTCCATCATCATCTTGGAAAAAACCTTGTTCACAAAATTTGAAAGACTTATTGGTCTGAAATCTGAGAAAGTGACAGGTATTGTTCTTTTAGGAATTAATGCTAGCCATGTACCAGAAATAGCCTTAGGAATTTTACCACTTTCAGAAAGTCATTTGCAGCTTCAAGTAAATCTGTTTTTACATTATCCCAGAAGGTGGTATAGAAAAAACCAGAATATCCATCAGGACCAGGTGAGCTGTGTTTATTAAGGTTGAAGACTGCAAACTTAAGCTCATGGATCAGGAAGGGAGATAACAGTTGATCATTTTCTTGTTCAGTTATTACTCCAGGTATTTCAGCTAGAAAATGATTCATATAAGTTCCTTGCTTCTGTGGTTCTTCTTCATGAAATAGAGCTTTATAAAATCCAACTGCTTCCTCTTTAATCTTTATTGGATCAGAGATCCAAATTCCATTTTCATCTCTAATCTTACTGATTCTAGATTTAGTTCTTCTTTCCCTAATTGAGTGATGGAAATAACTAGTATTAGCATCACCATATTTAAACCAATTCAGTCTAGCCTTTTGCCTAAGGTAGATTACTTTCTCCTTTTGAGCCCTCATCAACAGCTGTTTTGTGTTATTCAGGTCTGTCAATATGGAATCAGTTGGGGTTTGTTGAAAAGAGATTTCCAAATCATTAACCTTATTCTCATATTGAATCAGATTCTGATCAACATTACCAAAGTGAGTTATATTCCACTGCTTTATTTCCTTTTTAAGCCTTTTTAATTTATAAACCATCCTGTACATTCCTCTGTAGGGGGTGTCCAGGTTCCAATTAGATTCCACTAAATTTATAAAGTCCTGTCTACTGGTCCACATCTCCTGAAATCTAAATGGTCTAGGGGCTTGTTCCTCAGATGATTGTATGGATAATAAAAGAGGAGCATGATCCGATGACATTCTATTTAGAACATGTATTGAGCTGTTAGGAAAATTTTCAAACCAGTCTAATGAGCAAAGTCCCCTATCTAACCTTTGGAATATTAACTCTTTACATCGTTCCTTATATCTGTTATTGCACCATGTAAAGGAGGTTACCTACAGTGGGAATATCATGCAAGTCCAGATCCCTTAGAAAATTATTAAATTGTTTCATGCTTTTTTTAGGGGTTGACTTCCTCCCTCTATACTCAGATACTAAAGCTACTGTGTTGAAGTCACCAATAAAAATAGAATGAGGAAGATTAGCTGCCTTTAGGTCCTCCCATAAGGATTCTCTGATTGATCTATGTACACTTGCATAAATAAATACACAATTCCAACTCAGAGAAGATAAAGAATCAATTATATTAACTTGTACATACTGATCGGTCTCACTTAAAACTGAGATGCTAAAAGACTGGTTCCAAAATAGCCAGATTTTAGCTCTCTGAGCAGAGTAAGCATTCTGATATCCAAGATCATATTTAAACTTAATGATCTTCTGATTTTCTTGCCATGGTTCAATTAGGCACATTATGTCTAACTTATGTTTTTGTTTCAGTATCTTAAGTCTATCTATTGAGGTACCAACTCCCCTTACATTCCAAACTAATACATTCCCAATTATGGTGTGTGTTATCATTTAAAAATTTTGGGGTTGGCTTTTTGTGTTGATCTGAGATTTCTACTAGTCTTAGCTGAGTTTTTACCTTTTTCTCCTGACTTACCATTGTTATTAGTAATCACAGATGAAAGATTCTGCTCTGAGGGTCTTACCTGAGCCTGTGGCTGCTCACTTTCTTTCTCCAAACTTACCTTCTCAGAGATTTCTGATGTTTTTTCTTTCAGTTCATCCTCTATGCTGGAGCTTTCCTCTGCTGAACCTTTTTGTGCTTGCTCTTCCAACTCCGTTTGTACTTGTTCTTTTAGAAACACAGGGGAAGTATTTTGGTTAGTATTAATATCAATTGATAATGTAACTTCCTGTGACTCAACTGTTTCATGGAAGATCTCTGCAATCTCCCCTTCCTGCTCTACCTGTTCATCATCACTGTCTTCCAAGGATTGGAAGGCATTAGAGATTGTAACTGTGTTCTTATTTGTTTCCTTTTCCATTGTGGGGGAATGGGTAGGGGAGTGGTTCTTTTTTCTCCAAATGGATGTGGTTATTGGCTTAGATATATCATCTAGTGAGTAAAATGGACCATTACGTTTTCTATGACTTACCTTAAAGAAATTTATGTTGCTATCAGTTAAGATTCCTGTGTTCATTGTTTGATTCTGCACATCCTTTTCCTTTTGTGAAACTGTTAGAGCTGATGTCCCTCCCAAGTTAGTTTCCTCTGTTGGGTGAGGGCCTGTTCTCGGCTTAATAGTGGCTGTATTCTCTACCTTCTTGTTAGCTATTTTCCTCAGATTAGGATGCAAAAAGTTGCAGCTTGTGTTACTATGACCAATTATTTTGCAGTGAGTGCAATATGTTGGCAATTCCTCATACTCTATTGGATATTCAGCTACCTTGTTTCCTATTCCTACCATAATTGATTTAGGGAGCTGAGCTAACAAGTCTATTTCTACACAAACTTTAATTGCTGAAGGTCTAGTTAATGCCATTGTTGCAGCATCCATCTTAAGAAACCTTCCTACCTGACTACTGATTCCAATTATAGCAGAGTTGTTATAGAAATGGAGTGGTAGTTTGTGAAATGTTACCCAGACTGGTACTATCGAAGATTCCACTGATGGGGAGAAATCTGGTGTCCATTTCTGCATCTTCATTGTGTAACCTTGTATTGACCACTGTCCCTTCATCCAACACCTTTGGTAGTCTTCATTTTCCTGAAATCGAATCAAAACGTGACGATAATCAATAGAACCAATTTGAAATTTCGATTTAAAACCTATTGATTTAAAGGACTGTTGTAGCGATTCCATCTGCGGTTTCCCTCTGATGAACTTTCCGACTAGGGCGTTCTGGTAGTGTGAAGCTAGGATTTCTCCTTCTTCGGGAGGGAGTATATATGCTATCTTTCCCTTGTATTCTGTTGTCGGGTGTAGGTTTGGGGTATCCGGAAGGGACGAGAGGAGGGGGGGTTGTTTTGTGTTGAGAGCTTGGGCAAAGCTTCGAGCGACCAGTGGCTTAGGGATAGGATCCGGAGGCGGAGGAGGCGTCGGCGACGCCATGATCGTCCACCGATGTGTCTATCAAGCAAATAGTGGAATCGTATCAAGCAAATAGAGGAATCAGTGAGAATTGGGTGAGATCAGTAGCAATTAGAAATGGAGGTGAAGAAGAAGAACGATGACTGTGTGAAATCGCACGTTGATCGCACACAGGCACAGTAATGAGACCGTTGTAAGTAAAATCCATAATGCAGTACTAGATCAGTAGTTATAGATAATTACTCATTAAAATCAAAAATTAAAAAATAATGTTCAATTATGCATTCGTATTCATTATCCGTGGGTTCTCTGGTGTGGAGTTCCAATCTTAGGAGTTCCAATCCGTGGGTTCTCTCCCTTTCACCTACTTAGGAGTTCCAATCTTCACTGGTGTGGCAAAAAAAATTTACTTCCAACCACTCCTTGAACTTATTGATAATAAGATTGGTAATTGGAAAAATAGATGGATATCCATGGGTGGGAAAATTACTTTGATTGAGTCTTGTATATATGCCATTCCACAACACATCTGGCAAGTTATCAAACCAAAAAAATTGATCATTTCCATCATTGAGAAAAAAATGAGTACATTTTTCTGGGGAGATGATTTACAAACAAAAAGATCTTGGAAAAAGTGGTCTGATTTGTGCCTCCCAACTGATCAGAATGGCTTAGGCTTCAGGTCTATAAGCACAATAATTGAAACATGCTCAGTTAAATTGTGGTGGAAGTATCAAATAGGTGATGCCCTCTGGACTCAGTTACTGGCTGCCCTCCCTCAATCTTATAGGACTTCTCCTAACTGGAATAGAATTTGCTCAGTTAATGTATGGGCAGAGGCTAATTCTAGAGTCATTATAGGGAGAGGGGATTGTAATTTTTGGACTTCAAACTGGCTTGATGTAGGTTCACTGATTGATTTGTGTGATCATAATAGGGTGGATATTGATGTTGAATGTTCAGTCTCTGCTTTCATAACTAACAAAGATCTTCTCATCACAAAAATAGAGCCATTTCTGTCATCTCACATTATCAATCTTTTGCAGGAGTCAAAACTGTTCCCCCACAGAGCTGATAGATTAATTTGGAAACCAGGTATCTCTGGGAATTTCTCCTTCAAAGATACATATAATTTGCTAAGCAACCACACAGGTTCGATTTCCTCTTATAAACACCTTTGGAACCCCAGATTTGAGAAGAAAATCTCTGTATTTATGTGGAAAGTACTGAATTCTCTGCTGCCTTTTGATGACATACTCAGGAAACTGAGGTTTTCTTTGGCTTCTAAATGCTGCATGTGCAATAAGCATGAGGATTCTTTAGAGCATTTTTTTAATACATGTTCCTTCTCTCTATCTGTTTGGAAAATTATTCATCAGTTCATGGGTATTCAAGATAGAGCCTTCCCTTCGGTTTGGGAAAGAATTTCATACTACTTCACTTTGCCAGCTCTAACTTCTTTACATGCTATAATGATCTGTTCTGCTGCCATCTTCACTTTTTGGAATATTTGGAAGATGAGAAACAGATACTTATTTGAATCCATCAAGCCTTCCTCCACCCTCGTGCTCCAACTCATTAGAGATCAGATTTTTTTCTCCTTCAGTGCAAATCCGGTTCATATAACATCCCCTCTGGATAGGAGTATTGCTGATCATTCCTTTCTACCACTCCTTAAAATCCCACCAAGGCCAAAAATCTGGAAAATTGCTTGGACTAGACCTATATCAGGTTTTAAGCTTAATGTTGATGCCTCTTGGTCATGCAATACTTTGAAGTGTGGGATTGGAGTGATCATTAGAGACATTAGAGGTGTTTTTAGGGGAGCTTACACTCTATTTACTAGAGCTTTATCACCTTTGGAAGCTGAATTGAAGGCTATCCAGTTTGCCATCCAGATTTCTCATGATTTAACTGGCCCCCTATCCTTGGAATCAGACTGTCTTTCTGCGGTTCTTTTTTCTACTGAACCACTCCGATGTCACTGGAAATGCTTTTCCCTAGCTGATGAGATCCATCAATCACTTAATGACATTAATCTCGTACATATATATAGACAGGCTAACCTGGTGGCTCATACACTTGCTAAACTTTGTTTGCATCTAGAATGTGATTCATCTTTTATTTCCATATCTGAACTCCCGAACACGGTCCAGGGGTTAGTGAGACTAGATCAAATTGGCACCCCTACTCTACGAATTGTTAGTACGGATGCTACTCATTCTCGCTTTTGAATGCAGGTTTCTGATGCTGATGCTGCATATCTGTCTCCTACTTGTTTCAACACACTATGCACAGCTTTGAAGATTTCGAATTAACAAGCATCTGATTGAGCCTACAATGTTCATTCCTGATCAGCACATTGGATTAGTGCATCATGAAAGCTCAAATGCCACAGTTTCCTTTATAATCTGCTCGTTTCTTTTTGTTGCAAAAATTAGAGGATAGGCTCATGGATTTCCTCTCTGACTGACCTGTGTTTCATTTTTTCGATTCACTAAGAAGTTCGAGAGCTCATCCTATAGCATCCCAAATACTCTAGCTCATTCTTTTGGAAGCAATTTATGGTTGCTTCAGGAGCAATACGCTCAGTCTGTACAGTAACTTAGTCTATGGCTTCATCTATTTTGTTCATTACGGCTCGGGAAGGCCAATATAATTTCCCCCATCTATGGATGGTTTATTTTAAAAAAATATATTCATTATCCGTGCATGAATATTTACGAATATATATAGTAAACTACATCACCTAGCATGTGATTTGCGTGCAAATTTTATACGCAAATTATAAACTTTGTACGCAAACTACACGCTTAGGTGATGCAAATATTTTAATGTTAAAAAAATATTTTTAGAACACCATCTCATATGATTCACTATAACTACATCAATGCTAGATAAAACAATGTGAAAATGAATAAACTCAAAACTAAAATTGCCTACCGAATGTGGCTGAAGTGAGTGTTTTATATTCAGTTCTATTACTACGGTTCCCAGAAATGACTATTTCCATGATGTTCCACTTGTTCTTCCTTATGAAGTGAGCCAGTGAAGAATTGCACAGCCCGTGGTCTGGACTTTGTCTTCTCGGCACGGGAATGGCATGTGTCATGCAAATCTACATGGGTCATGCCAGTGTTCAATTCTTCCAGAATTAACTCATTTTCTTCTGTGCATCCATGCACTACCACGTGTTTATCATCCTTGCAAATGGCCTTCTACGGTATACTACCATTATTGTGAATGGCCTTCTACGATCTACTACCATCATTGTGAATGGCCTTCTAAAATCTACTACTATTATTGCAAATGGCCATCTATAACAGTTTGAAGTGCCTATGAGCAATCTACAAGTAAAACTCACAAAAACATAGCTAGACACTCGTAGAGACAGAAAATCCATTACACCTAAAGTAGGCTAAAAATGAGGGATTTTGTATACTGTAAAACTCATTTACTGGACTATACACTAGTGTAGGATGGGGTGATTAAAGGCAGTTATTTTAGACTAGAGAAGTTACTTTGTAGATGACTTCTCTGGTCTCACCTTTGATCTCTCACGATCAAAGACAATTCTTGGAACCGCCTTTAATATGCCCCATTGAAGATGCTTTTTTGCCGCCTTTGTCGTGGTTGGGCAACCGCCTTTGCATATGTTCCAATCTCGGAACTCGGACAACCTCCTCGGGTGTTGTTACAAGTTTTGGTATCAGAACTGCAATTCAGTTCTAGCACTTGGAGTAGGCTCGGACCTTTCGATTATGTTCTTGAATTAGGTCCCTATTCCAGACATAAACTGATTTTTGAAAGAGTGGGATTCTTTTTTTGTTTTAATAGTTATGAGTTTGTAAGATAATTCGGCTCCGTCTATTCCAATTGAGGAACCGACGATCCTGTTCTTAATACATTAGTGGTAGAATCCAAGGAGCATCATTTGAATTCGGAAGGGCTTTCAGGTGAAATGGTCAAAATCTATTTTCTCTGTATAATCAGGCCACCAATAGCCTCAAATCATCCATTCTGATTCCAATAAATTATAAAACAATCGTGTAAGGCATCAAAAATATATAGATACTGCTATGCTAGCACATATCTATACATAGGAATTAAAATCACCTAGATTCTATTCCCATCGAAACGTGTAATTATATTAGCCTACGTAATACTAAACATCATGATTGTAGTTCCAACAAAAATTCATAGACAATGTTAATCAAGCAACTATCTATAGATAGGATTAGAAAATAATCAATTTCTATTCCTCACAAAACATGTCACGATGTTAAGATATATGTTATACTACCACGTTAGGCCTTCCCAAAGTTTCCGATTCGACATTTATTAGATGTCGTACCAAACAAATACGACATCAAATATATGATTTACTATAGTTTTCTTAATTTATTACTAAATTAGAGTTTTAGGAGATGATCTGCTTCATTCTACGTGCATTAACTGTTGCATTTGGCATACTTTTTAGTTAGTTTTAGTTGGTGGATTTCTAGTATTAGTTGAGTTTACGTGACAAGGGGTTTAGACGGCCATGTTTGGTTTTCTTGTCTAAATTCCACATTTTGTAAACTTAATTAGTACTAATGGACATCTTGTATCCACGAGCTCCTTGAACTTCCTCGTGATCATCTTTAGTAGGTTGGTCGTGGGTACCTTTTGGTTACATTCTATGTGAAGGCCGTTTGCAAGAGCGGTAGAAGATTGAAGGCCATTCGCAAGGATGGTAGAAGAGGCGAAGGTCATTCACATTAGAATGGTATAAGATTAAGGCCAGGAACATCAATGTGTGGTAGAAGGAGATTGAAGCCAAAGATAGGCAGCTTTGAAGTTCAAGATGGCCAAAGGAGAAAATGGTGAATCATGGTCCGATGTGTGTTTCCTTAGTCCGAGAACGATCCAGGAAGAAAAGACCTTCAAGGATAGTTCCATTGGATTTTTCTTCTTGATTAATACAAAATTGACTATTAGAACTCCCGATTCGGACTAACATTTCACCCGTAGCAAGCAAACGAAGTTCAGCCGATGAAGCACGGGAAGCACTTCATAGACTGCCCATGGTCAAGCACTAGCGGCCTATGACAAAGCACACGGGCTGCACTTTAAAAGAGTTCCAGGTATTCCTCGAAGACATGCATGAGACCTTCACGAGGCAAAGGCATCGGCCCGTGACAAAAGCATTGGGCCATGAAGCAAGGGGATGAAGAGTTGAAAATCTTTGCTAAGTATGGAGCCGGGTTGTGAAAACCTTCATGGACCATGAAGAAATTCCTAAGCGAGACCATTTAATGTTCACAGTCCGTGAAAACCTTCACGGACCGTGAGAACTTCTGAGCAAAAATCGTGAACTGTTTAAATTCCGTGAAAATCTTCACGAATTGGGCACAAGACCTACTTCACTCTTATGAATATTCATGAACTACGCAAGATCCCACGTCCCATGCTTGAATGCTTCATGGACCGTGACATCCGTGTCGGTCCGTGAAACCTTGGTGGCAGACCATATTTTCCATAACTCTCTCAATTTTCATCCAATTTCCCTCTGCTATATATTGAAAGCTTTGTCTTTTTGAGCTCTATCCAACGCACTATAATTCAGCTCCCGGAGATTGATGGATTTTATTATTTTATTCAAGAAAGTTTTAGCGGCTAGAGGAAAAAGGTGACTAGGGTTTTGCTCCTTTTGGCCTATTTTGGGCTTATTTTTAGGCCAAATATCCTACTATTATATATATGAGTCTTAGTATTCTTGTAAACCCTATCTAGTCATAATTTAGGTTTTGCCTCCCTCTAGTTTAGAGTGAATGAAGAGGAGAGTTCTTATTCTCCTTCCTTCTTCTTTTTCTTTTGCTTTCTTTTTTCCTTTCATCTTATTTTCTAGATCCATGGCATATAACCTAATATTTTACATGGATCTAAGCTTTGTAGAGTATCTTTTTAGCTTGGGATTTATTTTCGCACTTGGTATGTTCTAAACGCTTTATGAGATTTATTAGATTCATCTTAACTTTGTGTTTATGATATTATTGTGATTTTTCTTGATTGTTATAAATGCATTAGTACACCACATATAAGCACACACTTTGGGATATACTCATGTATGGTGCAATTATTGATGCCCCCTTGGGAAGAGAAACCTGGATGTTAGAATGGGTAGGGGAGAACGAGTATGCATGGGTGTGTGCACGAGGGATTCTAGAATGCTCTGAACTATATGCTATCGTACCAGTCTTAGCTGACTTCATAACTATTTTCTGAGAGGTTGCGGGAAGAGATAGTGAATAGTAGCAAGCTAGGTGTTGGGTTGAAACCCTAGTATCACTGATAAGGTACCTACGAACCTTGGGCCTATCGTATATAGGATCCAGGGGAGTAGTTGCATTCGTGGTGGAAGCCTGGAACATAATAGCATGGGGGAAAAACAGACCTGCAATGATGGTCGGACCTCGTTGTACTCCCCTAATTACGATGGCGGTGCCGATTAAGGGTTACGAGTGCACCCACCGTGACAGGGTTGGGGAGGTGTATGCCATCGGCAACATTATGTGTTCTGAACACACTAATAGGTCTTTTTTGTATGTCTATATGCAAATGAATTAAGGATTGAAGCATTAGAATTACCATGTTGCTAAATGATTCCAAAGTGTGTAGTTTAATTAGTTGCTTGTATATTTACTTTTTTTATGTTTGATAGTTGATAGTTTAAAATACCAACCCACCCACCCCCCTTTTTGTATGTTTGCTTTACTAGCTATTATTTTTACTCATGTGGATTGACATCCCGCACGTGTTTGTGTTTTTAACTAGTACTTGAGCCCTAGTATCCCTGTGGACAAACTGAGGGCTAGCTTAGCAGTAAGAATGCATGCAGAATATAAATCTCTTATCTTTAACCACTAAGCCACTCGGATCTTGTTTTAAACAACACTCGAGTAGAGAGCGGGGTTAAATTTTAGAGGCTTGGCCCAGCTAGACTTACAAGTTCAATGTATTATTAGCTTAGGATTCATTTTGGCACTTGGTATGTTCTAAATGCTT
Source organism: Rubia yunnanensis (assembly GCA_037428765.1). Taxonomy (NCBI): domain Eukaryota; kingdom Viridiplantae; phylum Streptophyta; class Magnoliopsida; order Gentianales; family Rubiaceae; genus Rubia; species Rubia yunnanensis. Next base: position 79,834,987 of record CM075065.1, read on the forward strand.
ATTGAGATTCATTACATTCATCATATCTTTGTGTTTATGATATTATTGTTATTGATTTTTATAAATGCATGAATACTAAACCATATATAAGCACACACTTTGGGCTATATTCATGTATGGTGCAATTATTGATGCCTCATTGGGAAAAGAAACTTGGATGTTAGGATGGGTAGGGGAGAATGCGTCTGTGTGGGTGTGTTCATGAGGGATTCGAGAATGCTCTGACATATTTTCCATCACACCAATCATAGCTTACTTCGTAACTATTGTCCGAGAGGTTGCAGGTAAAGATAGCTAATAGTAGAAATCTAGGTGTTGTGTTAAAACCCTATTATCGTGGATAAGGTGTCTACGAACCTTAGGCCTAGCGTATATAGAACCTGGGGGAAGTAGTTGCATTTGTGGTGGAAGCCAATGATGTAATAGCACGGGGGAGATACAGACCTACAATGATTGTCGGACCTCGTTGTACTCCCCTAATTACGATGGCAGTGCCGATGGAGGGTTGCGAGCGCACCTACTGTGACAGGGTTGGGGAAGTGTATGTCATCGGCCAAACCATGTGTTGTAAACACACTAAGAGGTCTTTTGTATACATATATGTGAATGAATCGAGGATTGAGGCATTCGAATTACCATTTTGCTAAATGATTCCCAAGTGCCTAGTATAAATAGTTTACTCGTTTGTTAATTGCATGCTTTGTAGTTGTTAGTTGAAAATACCAACCCCCCCGGTTGCATGTTAAAACTACTAGTTGTTCCTTTAAATTGTGCGGATTAAAGACCCAAATGAGGTTTTGGTTTAATTAATACTTGAGCCCTAGCATCCTTGTGGACAAACCTAGGGCTTGCCGTTTACTACCCCTTGGTAGCTTAGCAATAAGAACGGGTGCAGAATATAAATCTCTTATATTTTGACCAATAAGCCCCTCGGCTCATGTTTTAAACAACTATCGGATTGAGGGTGGGTCAAATTTTGGTGCCTTTTCCATAAACATTCAGAGCCACAGGCCATGGGATTTGGTACAATCCATGAAGCAGGTCTCGTGCCAAGGTCCGTGAAAATTATCACGGACTACAAACAGTACACAATTATTGCTCATAGTTTTCCCACAGTCCGTGAAGGTTTTCACGGATTGTGAGCAACCTGTGGTCTTTACTCATAAATTTTTTCACGGCCCGTGAAGGTTTTCATGGACCAGCTCCATACTTGGCCAAATCTTCAATTCTTTATCTCCGAGCTCCACGATCCGGTGCTTTTGTCATGGCATGGTGCCTTGTCTCCTGAAGGTCTCGTGCTAGTCTTCACGGAACCCCCTGATTTTTGTGTAGTGTGTGCCGTGAAGATTGTCACGGGCCGCTGGTGCTTCGTTGGCTGAACTTAGTTTGCTTGTCAAGGGTGAACCGTTAGTCTGAATTGGGAGTTCTAGTAGTCGATTTCATAGTACTCGAGAAGAAAAATCCAATAGAAATAGCCTTAAAGCCTAATTTTTCCTGGATCGTTCTGGGACTTAGGCAACACTCCTCGGACCACGATTCACCATTTTCTACTTTAACCGTCTTGAACTTCGAAGCCGCCTATCTTTTGCTTCAATATCCTTCTACCATGCATTGATGTTCGTGGTCTTCTTCTACTACCATTCAAATGCACATGGCCTTCAAATATCCTACCGTTAAAACGTCCTTCACAAGAATGTAATGTAACAAATAGTATTCACGAGCAACTTACTAAATGTACTAATAATGAAGACCTAGGAGCCCGTGAACACAAGATGTCAAGAATAACTAATTAAGTATACAAAATGAGAGATTTAGAATAGAAAACTAAACATGGCTGCCTAAACCCCTTGTCATGTAAACTCAACTAATATCGCCAAACCGCCAACTAAAAGTAGCTAAAAACTATGTCAAATGCATTGGTTAAAGCATTCAAAATGGTTCCGATCAGACTCCCTACACTTAAACCTTTACTCGTCCTTGAGTAAATAAAGTTAAAGAAAAAAGGTTCAAGCTGAATGAAGCATACAAAAATATCCAATTCATTCAACTTAATCCCAAGCTACCCTAGTTTTCCAAGAAGGTGAAAATCTCACAACTCTCACACTCCCCAAAGTTCTTCAAGTAACCAAACCACCCAAAGTCAGTAAATGTGTATGGGAAAAGATAAGTGATAAAAGATCGGAAAAAGCCAAGTTTACTTTCCCCAAACTAGTCCCAAAAGCAATCAAAGAGTAATGTCCAAGCAAATAAATCCACCAAGGAAATCCAAAAGCCATCGACTTGGTTTCAACATAGGGATAACTCAAGATTCTTGACCTAGTTGCAACCAAGGAGTCCAATGTATCATCAACCTAATTTCATGTTTCTTTTTTATTTTTTATTTTTTCTCTCAATTTCTCTCATTTTTCCTAGGAGCCCTTTCGGGTTTTCATCCTAGCTTTATCCCACAAAAAGTGCTCACCTCTGACCTTTTTCCACACAACCTCTCACTTTTACCTAGACTCATATGTCTAGTTGGGTCAAGCCTCTCACTTTTACCTAGATATTTCAACCTGTCCGAGCTTTTCCTCATATTACCCAAGTCACCCTTTTGGGTTTTCGACTTCTCCAGGTTTTAAAAAAAACATTTTTCAACATTTTCAAAATTCTCTTAGAAGAGCTATTAACTACATTGAAACAACTAAAAATCATAAGTGCTATCTAACCCCCTTCCCCACACTTAAAGCTTGCATTGTCCTCAATGCATGTACAAAATCAAAGAACATATGTCAAGGGAAAGAAATTGGAAATCACTTATGATGAAAAAGGAACACTAAAATCTACCCTTGATGGCACAATCATGGAATGTAAAGAAAAAACTACCATCCCCCTCAATATACTACCCACAACCTCTAATAATGAAAGATCAATCTAACCACTATCATGCATCACAAATTGAATAGGGAATTGAATCACAATGAATAGTTACCTCTTAGGTCTCGATGTGTGTGTCTCAAGGGTTTTGAGGGCGGGTGGGTTTTGGGTGGTATTTTGGTGGTGGTAGGGTGGTGGTAGGGAAGAAATGGTGATTGGGTCGTGTAGGAAAGTATGTGAGCTTTATAGGTCGTGCATTTCTACACACCCTATGAATTTGGGGTTTGGGCCTACTCCTTGTCCATCATTTTGAGAGTCACGAACCATGTACGTCTACATGGTCCATGAGTTGGACTCCCCATTTGCTCACCTTCCTCCAAAGACCATATGCTTCCTACAAAACAAACATGCACACCAAGTGTAATAGTTTCCCAAAAATAAAAATAAGGTACAAATAGAAAAACACATAAAAAATGCTAAACTAATCTAATTTTTTCAAGGCTCGGGTTGCCTCCCAAGAAGATCTATATATTTAAGGCCTTCGGCATGACTCTAATGTTATCCATAGGGTATAGGTTTGTACCCCCATCACCTTAGACAACCAAAAATGAAGCGCCGGGGGTAAGAATCTTCTAAGAGGAAGATATAGTAGAGGAGGAGTCTACCTTAGAGGGAATATGTGGTATGGAATCTTAGCATATTCAATTGGCATCCCTATGGTTTCCTCTAAGGCTTCCGAAAATTTAGGAGTAGGTTCTATAGGTGGAGGTAGGATGCAAATAAGTAATATGGAAAATTAAGTATAATCACCCCTTCCTCGACTTCTTCACTCTCAACAAACCTTTCCCCATCCCATTTAGATTCATCTACCAAAATTTCACATTTAACTAGGGATGATTCATTTTTGGAATATTGGGTTTCAAGTTGGCTCACCCTATTCATCAAGTTAAGCACTTTCCCTTCAACTTTCTCAATGCTTGAGAATAGTTGAGTTCCCAAATTGGTAATCTCGTTAAGCACTTGTGATTGGAGTAAATCACTACTCTTGGTCACATTAGCTATAGCTTGCAATATTTCCATACAATCCAATTTTGGAACAAATCCTAAGGATTGTTTTGGGACATTGGGTAAGTTGGTGAAATCCGACTACCCAACCCAACGTGTTGGTTTCCCGATGCATTTCTATACCACAAAATTGAGCAACCACTAAACCTCAAATTTTTTAGAGTCGTGGTATGGGTAACAATCTTGATCCCATCGGCTTTGGGAACCAACGACTCCTACCTCTCTCTCATTTTCACTCATCCAAGAGAAAGACTCCATAGGGTGGTAGCGATGACATATCCTACAAAGTCTCGCTATTTGAGCCATTCTTCTCCCATAGTCACTCAACCTTGGACAACACTCTATAGGATGATCACAATGACACACCTTAAAAAGTGCCCTCCGTTGAGTGCTTTCCCACATTTGTTTTGTTTTTTGAACACCAACAAAGAAAACACACAAAATTCATAATCGTAGTGCAAGAGTCCTCGGTTTTCACCAAGAACTCAAGCAATACCTTCTCCGGAAAACAAAAACAAGAAAAAGATAAAAGAAATACTAATTGCTCACTAACATGTTATGCTTAACTAATATTTGAACTGAAGAGCATTCCCAGCAGCGGTGCCAAAAATTTGACCCGCCCTCGACACAGTCATTATTTAAAACATGAGCCAAGGGGCTTAGATAAGAGATTTATATTCTGCGCTCATTCTTACTGCTAAGCTACCAATGGGTAGTAAGCGGCAAGCCTTGGGTTTGTTTACAAGGATGCTAGGGCTCAAGTACTAGTTAAAAATACATCCTCGTGCAGGTCATCAATCCGCACGAGTGAAAGGAATATCTAGTAAAGCAAACATGCAAAAAGGGAAGGGGTTGGTATTTTCAACTATCAAATACTAAACATAAAAATTAAATATGCAAGAAACTAATTAAAATACGCACTTGGGAATCATTTAGCAACATGGTAGTTCTAATGCTTCAATCCTTGATTCATTCACATAAAGACTTATGAAAGAAATATGTTCACAACACGTGGTGTGGCCAATGGTTTACACTTCCCCATCCCTGTCAAGGTTGGTGCGCTCGCAACCCTCCATCAACACCGCCATCGTAATTAGGGGAGTACATCGAGGTCCGACCATCATTGTAGGTCTGTTTCTACCCCGTGCTATTACATCCCGAGCTTCCTCCACGAATGCAACTACTTCTCCTGGGTCCTATATATGCTAGGCTCGAGGATCGTAGGCACCTTATCTATGATACTAGGGTTTCAACACAACACCTAGCTTGCTACTATTAGCTATCTCAACTTGCAACCTCTCGGACAACAGTTACGAAGTCAGCTAAGACTGGTGCAACAAAAAATAGGTCAGGGCATTCTCAAATCTCCCATGCACACACACCCACACGGACTCGTTCTCACCTACTTATTCTAACATATAGGTTTCTCTTCCCAAGGGGGCATTGATAATTGCACCATACCTGAAAATAGCCCAAAGTGTGTGCTTATATGCGGTGTAATATTCATGCATTTAGAACATTCAGGAATAATCATAATAACATCATAAACACAAAGATATGATGAATCTAATGAATCTCATAAATCAAATAGAACATACCAAGTGCTAGATTGATTCCCAAGCTCTAAATCTACTCTACAAAGTTTAGATCCATGGAAAATATTAGGTCAGATTCCATGGATCTAGAAAGTAAGATGAAAGGAAAAAGAGAAGATACTACCACAGAGACCCCCCTCTAGCGCCAGTTTTTTAGCACCGATTTTAAAAATCGGTGCAAATAATTTAATAGCAACGGTTTCTATTGTTTTAGCACCGATTCTAAAACTGGTGTTAATTTAGCACCGGTTATAATTATGTTAGCACCAGTTTTTTATAATAACCGGTGTAAATATAACGCCGGTCAGAAAACTGGTGCTAGAATTGATGAAAACCAGTGTTAAACTAACACCGGTCAAAAAATGGTGCTAAAAATAACAAAAACTGGTTTTAAATTAGCACCGGTTTGAAAACCGGTGCTAAAAATCCGCATAACCGGTAAATTAAAAATTTTGGCACCGGTTTCAAAAACCGGTGCTAAAAATTTTCAAAAGCCGGTGCTAAATTTGAACCGGTTTGAAAACTGGTGCTAGAAATGAAAGAAAACCGGTGTAAAGTATATATTTGGCACCGGTTTTAGAATCCGGTGCTAAAATATTAAAGAAACTAGTGCTAAAAGAATTCCGGAAAAAAAAGCGGGAAAATGGCACTGTTTTATTTTTGCACCAATTAAAAACCGATGCTAATAGGAAAAATGGCACCGTTTTATGAACTATTCACAAAAACCGATGCTCAATTGAGCATTTAATGCTCCGAACTACCCCTCTAAAATTAGATCTGAACTTGTAGTTTCCTTCTCCCTTCATTGATGGAAGATTTTTTGGATGGTGAGCAATAACTCAAAGCAATGAAGGCCCATGGATGTAAATTTTCATTAACTTCTTGGAATTTCAATCAAATAGCTAGTAGTTATAATAACCATAATGGTTTCTATATGCTTTATGTCGGTTTAGTATCATGTTGTGAGAGTGTAAATGTGTGTGGATGTAAACATGGTTGTGTTTGTTTTGGGAGATGGTATATATATATATATATATGTATATGTATATATGTATATGTATATGTATATGTATATGTATATGTATATGTATATATGTATATATGTATATGTGTATATGTATATGTATATATGTATATGTGTATATGTATATGTGTATATGTATTTGTATATATGTATATGTATATATGTATATGTATATATGTATATGTATGTGTATATGTATATGTATATATGTATATGTATATGTGTATATGTATATGTGCATATGTATGTGTATGTGTATATGTATATGTATGTGTATATGTATATGTATGTGTATATGTATATGTATGTGTATATGTATGTGTATATGTATGTGTATATGTATATGTGTATATGTATATGTATGTGTATATGTATGTGTATATGTATGTATGTGTATATGTATATGTATGTATATGTATATGTATGTATATGTATATATGTTAATATGTATATGTATGTATATGTATGTATATGTATGTATATGTATATATATGTATATGTGTATGTATATATATATGTATATGTGTATGTATATATATATATGTATATGTGTATGTATATATATATGTATCCCAAGGACAAGCTAGTTGATCGATTCACATACATATACACATACATGACACCTTTAGTATTGTGTAGCAAATTGATTGTGTTTTTTTTATTATGTTTGAACAATGAAAATTTGTGTAATTGTTTATTGTGTGTTGTTTAGATACAACGGACCGAGAGTCAATGTTTGCGTGGATGGAAAAATGGTTAGCTATCCAAGTGTAGCTAGAGGGAGTGGTGAACATATTGCATTTATTGATTCGTTTCTTGATTATGCCTTTGGTTGGGAGGAGAGGATACTTTGTCCATGCAAAAGATGCTTGTGTCGTGAACGGTTTGATGATCATGGGCTTGTTAGATTTCACTTGTTGAAGAATGGATTTGACGGAGGTTACATTGTATGGACATTTCATAGAGAGGTTGAGCAAGGACATAACGGTGGTTTTGTGATGGGGTTGATTTTACCATATATTTTGGGCTGATTATTAAGTTAAATGATTTATTAAATGCTTGGATATTTATGTTATTCGTAATGTTCTTGCAGTTTAAAGATTTAGATGCTGAATTGGCAAGTTGTTGCAGTTTATGGTCATTTGTGCTTGGAGATGGAAGAGGAAATAATAATGGAGATATTTGGTGCTGAATTATGGCAATTACAAATGTAGTTGGAGAAGAATCAGATTGATTTGAAGACTCCTAATTGTTAGGAGATAATATTGGGATTATCTTTTAGAGTTCTAATTAGATAAGGAAAGACATATTTTATTCCTTATCTATCTTTTAGTTGTAGTAATATTTTTGGAGACTGGATTATGTTTTTACACGCATAAAACGTACGGCCAAGGAGAAGACAGAGAACAGAATTGCGTACGCACAGTCCATTTGCGCAGACAGTATTTTGCGATTTGGGTTTTTCCAGTATTTTATTCAGACAATTTTCATCATTTATTTTTATGCTTTTGATTGTTAATTTAATTATGTATTCTAGCTAAATTCTTCTTTTCCGGTAAAGATCAAGGAAGTACTGGCGTCGATTCTCGTGAGATACAATTAGTTTTAATACTTTGATTGCATGCTAGCATCTGTTGTTCTTGATTATAATGTTTATGATTTCTTTCATGTTATTGAGTAGTGCGCAATATTTGATAGCATGTTAGTTAATTTAATGCCAATTGAACCAATCATCCGTAATTGTGATTTCAGTTCAATCAGTGGTAGGGAACAACAGTCTTAATTTAACAATCCGGCATCCGAGTTTGTTGGTTCTGAATTGGGTCTTTCTCATTCTTAATGCTGTTAGCATATTAAATCTGTAGAGCGTCTCTTAGGTTATATGTTAGTTAGAGAAATAGTTGGTGAGGCGTCCTCCTGATTATCGACAAGGTAAGGAAAGATTGGTTGCTTGCAACTATAACCAATTTGTGTGCATGTATTTAAAGTCATCTTTGCATCAAGGATCGAGATAGAAAGCCAGTATGGAATTGATCGAAACCGGAATCTTATCATCATAGTTGAATTGTTTTGCAATCTGTAACAATTTCTCATTCTTGTTTTTACTCAATTCTTATTTTCTCTTATTCACGACCCTCTTCTGGTTCTTTTGGTTACAAATTCGTAGATAAAAGATTAAGGAAAAAGTCTCGCCAATCTCTTGGGAAACGAACCTGCTCGCAGCTATACTGGTCGGTATGCCCATACCGACCACAGAATCCTGAACTGAAAATTCAGCTTAGAGCTTGATTTATTTTTGGTGTAAAACAACACACCAAATTTTGGCGCCGTTGCCGGGGATTGGTTTTAAGCAGTATTTTTTCTTTTAATTCTTTAGTTTATTTTCACTTTTTCTTGGTTTATGCCTCGTTCTTCTCGTACAGGAGAATTGATCTTCACTCCAGAGATGGAGAAACTTGCACGAAGTCTAAAGAAGCAGACAAAAGCCTTGAAAGGATCTTCCTCGTCTGAATCAACCGCCACTGAAACCCATTTCAACATGGCTGATGAACAAAGACGTGAGGAGGAACCACCAGCCCAGCGTATAAGAGACATGGGACGCTACAGACACAATCGTCCTTTGTGCATTGTCCTTCCCAACATCAACCGCAACTCCGAGATTAAACCAGGTTTCATACAAGTATTACCTAAATTTGGTGATATGCCAGGTGAGAGTGCTCATAACCATCTTGATGAATTTGACCTCATATGTGCAACTCTTAGACCACAAGGTTTTTCGGAGGATCATATTAAACTACTCACCTTTACACACACATTGCAGGGAAAGGCCCGTGAATGGCTTTTTGAACTCCCACCCGGTTCAATTCGAACCTGGGAAGATTTGGAGGAGAAATTTTTACAAAAGTTTTTTCCCGAGTCTTGAGCAGCTAATTTGAGATCTGCAATAAGTGGTATTAGACAAAAGAAGGGAGAGAGTCTTGCGAGTTATTGGGATAGATTTAATCAATTGTGTCGCAAGTGCCCTAACCATGGTTTTACTGAGTATCAGCTTATCACTAATTACTTTTATGGTGGTATGTGTTCTATTGACAGGAAGATTTTTGATGCAGCTTGTGGAGGAAATGTGCTGAACAAAACCATGGATGAAGCAAAAGAGATCATCCTTGATATGGTCACTCATGAATATGATGAAGATGATGATAGATCTAGACCAGTCAAGGTAGCCGGTAACTCATATTTGGATGAGAAGCTAGATGCTCTCACTTCAATTGTAAAAGATCTAGCCATGAAGAGTGCCGGAGGAGCCAAGTGCGAAATTTGCTCACACATGGGACACTACACTGATGCTTGCCCTACTTTTCAAGATCCTCAGACCGAACAAGCTTTCTTTGGATTTGAAGATAACCCACACAGGCCAAGGCGTAATGACCCATTTTCGGACACATACAATCCAGGATGGAGGAATCATCCGAACTTCAGATGGAATCAAAAGGGCCCTGGAATGTATGCTCCAAATCAAGCACAAGTTGGTCGTGATGCAAATCTAGCACCGGATGATCAGAGAGTCACCATGAATGAAGTCCTTAAGACTATGGCCCAAAGCAGCGAAGTGGTGCAGAATTTAGCCAAAAACATGAATGCTTTTCAGCAAGAGACAAGGGCTGCTATAGGGAATATCGATCAACAAATGACTCAACTGGCTGTAGAGGTAAACAAGTTGAAGTTCAACGCTGGAAGGTTACCCTCCCAGACTGAACCGAATCCCAGAGAGAATGTAAGTGCAGTTACCTTAAGGAGTGGGAAGGAGTTGGTCAATCCTGACCCTAAGGAAGATCACATGGAGAAAAGCCAGCATGAAGAAGCCAAGGAGAGTAAAAATGAGTCCTCAAAGGTAAACATTGAACCCATGATATCTATTTCTAACCCAAATGTCGCTCCACCTTTCCCATCCAAATTAGCTCGTAACAAGAAGGAAGATGATGAGAAGGAGATCTTGGAGGTTTTCAAGAAGGTAGAAATAAATTTGCCCTTGATTGAAGCTGTTAAGCAAGTTCCCAGGTACGCAAAATTTCTTAAAGAACTTTGTTCGAAGAAGATGAAGTATGGGAAAGATGCAAAAATTAGGGTGGGGGAAAATGTTTCTGCTGTCATTCAACGTAAGTTGCCACAAAAATGTAAGGATCCAGGAATGTTTTCTATTCCATGCATAATTGGCACAAAAACTGTTGAAAAAGCCATGTTAGATCTAGGTGCATCAATTAATGTCATGCCTCTATCTGTGTATAATGACTTGCAATTAGGACCATTGAAGGAAACTCGTGTTATAATCCAATTAGCAGATAGGTCTAATACATACCCAGAGGGAATAATAGAGGATGTACTAGTAAAAGTAAATGATATGATATTTCCAGTGGATTTCTACATTGTTGATATGGATGATTCATTCTCTGCTAATAAGTCACTAATTCTTCTTGGAAGACCATTCATGAAGACAGCGAAAACCAAGATTGATGTTGATAAGGGAACACTTAGTCTTGAGTTTGATGGAGATGTAGTTTATTTCAATATTTTTGATGCCATGAGACATGTTGATGATCCTGAATCTATGTTTACCCTTGATGTGATTGACCCATTGATTGATGATTTTATAGAAAGATACTCCAGGGATGACAAGTTGGAACTTGTACTATTCAATGGATGGGCCGACAAGGATATGATGGATGTCTTGGATGAAAATTGTAGTGAAATCATCATGCAGCTTTACTCCACCAAAGAAATCAGCTCCCAGCCACTTTCGGGCGGTATGACCATACCGCCCAAATTCTGCTCAGAAACTCAGAAAATCAGCTCCCAGCCACTTTCGGGTGGTATGACCATACCACCCATTTTCTGCTCAGAAATTCAGAATTACAGCTCCCAGCCACTTTCGGGCGGTATGCCCATACCGCCCGTTTTCTGCTCAGAAATTCAGAATTACAGCTCCCAGCCACTTTCGGGCGGTATGCCCATACCGCCCACATCCAGATCAAAAGTGCACCATATCTCGCAGCCTACATCAGTCGGGATGATCATTCCACCTATCCCTGAACGCACTTTTCCTTCGATTGAGAAAGCACCCAAGATGGAGCTGAAGACCTTACCTGAACATCTCAAATATGCATTCTTAGGGGAGAATCAACCAATACATGTCATGTATCCTGAGGGAATGAAGCTCTCCAAGGTCAAGGGAATGACACTTTGATTGCCTCCATATGGCTGATCTGAGCAAGCCAACTGAGTCTAGCCTAAGACGATAAATAAGGGCGCTGCTTGGGAGGCAACCCAAGATTTTTATTTTTATTTTTCGTTCTCTTCATTATTTATCTTTTAAAAAAATATTATTCATCCATTTGACTTTGATTAGTTTGAACTTACAGGGTTCCAAGAAGATCTCCAAAAGATGAAGAAGGATTTTGAAAGCAAACCAAATATGAACCGAGCCATTCTACTTTCAGCCCAAAGTTGTCAGGATGCCCAATGTGAACCAGGATGCACTGGTTGACCCCATGGCTAATTAGCCGCCCAGGGAGCATTTTCTTTTTTCTTTTTTTTTCTTTTTTTTCATTATTTGTTGAATTTAAGTACATTTGTAGAGTAAGTGCATGACATCATATTTTCTACATCATTTGCATATGTTACCTCTCTCTTACACAATGAGGACATTGTGTCGTCTAAGTGTGGGGTGAGGGTGTAATATCATTAGTTTGTTTTTCATAAAAAGTTTTTTTTCTTTCTTTCATGAAACCAACTAAAAAAATATTCACAAAATTATGAGAAAAATACAAAAAGAATTTCAGTTTTTTTTCATCATTTGAGTCAAAAAAATAGCAGCCTTGAATTGGAAATTTGAATGGTTAGAGTTTGGAATTTGGTTTGTGGTAAGATTGAATGTTGTTTCCCTTTGTGAAGGAAATCATTGATTCCTTATATGCATTTTAGGATGATGAATGTGCAATAAGTCATTTTGCTCTAAAACTAGATATATTGTGAGGATTTGAGCCTTAAAAGAGCAAAAAGCCGAGAAAAAATATAGGCATATTAAAAAAATGATGATATTAAGTAGCTCTTTATCTCTTTGTTGAGTGATCATATTTTGATATTCATTGCTTGGTTTGTGCCATGATTTCGAGACTGTTTTTGATACTTGAGTATGAAAATGATAGAGGCACTTAGGAATGAGCCCTACTTAGCTTCTACTATATACTTCCTTCCTTACATTGATCCCCTAGTTTGCCCCGTTGAAGCCAGAAAACTCTTTCTTTGGTATTTAGTCACTAAATATTTAGCCAAGAGCCTTAGCCTTTTCTTAACCCTCTGAGAATATGTTAGTGATTTATTATTGCTTGTGATGTGGATTAGAATTGTATGGTGGGTTAGATATGGTTGAGATTTTGTGCTAATACATGTGGAACATAGAGTATTTTGGACGTATATTCATTTGGAAGGTTCATGTATAGTTTTTGCATGATATTATTGATCTTGTATGCCCAGAAAATGCTTGTAAGTGCTGCTGTCCAGAAAAAAAAAGTTGAAAAAAAAAGAAAAAAAAGAAAAAAAAAGAAAAGAAAAGAAGAAAGAAAAAATCAGTTCTGAAAAAAAAAGAAAAACAAATCTGGTCAGTAGCATATTGGGCTGAAAATTTTTGGTAGCAATAAGGGTATGGTTTAGTGCTTGGTGGTGGTGATTATACTTCGTTGTGTTTTAATGTTTCATATTCATTCGAAGTATGAAAATAGAGGAGCATGAGGTGATAATGGATTGCTTGCATATTCTCAGATTTTTAGCCTCGTATTCCCTTTATCCTACCTCTCTGACCCTAGCCCCGTTACAACCTTGATAAAGACCTCATTGATTTGTACTCAAGTGTTCAATTACTACGGTGGAGATAGTGGTATATACAAACCTGTTGTGATGAGTATTGAATATGATTTGTGTGAATGACCTGATTATGAATTTGAGAGATATTGAGTGATCTTGGTGAGGCTGGATTTTATTGCATGTTTTGACTAGAATGTGAGGATGATGTGATTTTATAAGCAAAGGGGAATGGTTTGTGGTATGATGGCTGATTGTGTTTTGACTCTACTGTGACGGTTTTTGATTTGAGGGTTGCTGTAGTGTTTTAATTTGAGTCTCACGTTTACATTTATGTTTTGCATTTGCATATGCTTGAGGGCTAGCATTATCTAAGTGTGGGGTATTTTGATGGGGTTGATTTTACCATATATTTTGGGCTGATTATTGAGTTAAATGATTTATTAAATGCTTGGATATTTATGTTATTCGTAATGTTCTTGCAGTTTAAAGATTTAGATGCTGAATTGGCAAGTTGTTGCAGTTTATGGTCATTTGTGCTTGGAGATGGAAGAGGAAATAATAATGGAGATATTTGGTGCTGAATTATGGCAATTACAAATGTAGTTGGAGAAGAATCAGATTGATTTGAAGACTCCTAATTGTTAGGAGAGAATATTGGGATTATCTTTTAGAGTTCTAATTAGATAAGGAAAGACATATTTTATTCCTTATCTATCTTTTAGTTGTAGTAATATTTTTGGAGACTGGATTATGTTTTTACACGCATAAAACGTACGGCCAAGGAGAAGACAGAGAACAGAATTGCGTACGCACAGTCCATTTGCACAGACAGTATTTTGCGATTTGGGTTTTTCCAGTATTTTATTCAGACAATTTTCATCATTTATTTTTATGCTTTTGATTGTTAATTTAATTATGTATTCTAGCTAAATTCTTCTTTTCCGGTAAAGATCAAGGAAGTACTGGCGTCGATTCTCGTGAGATCCAATTAGTTTTAATACTTTGATTGCATGCTAGCATCTGTTGTTCTTGATTATAATGTTTATGATTTCTTTCATGTTATTGAGTAGTGCGCAATATTTGATAGCATGTTAGTTAATTTAATGCCAATTGAACCAATCATCCGTAATTGTGATTTCAGTTCAATCAGTGGTAGGGAACAACAGTCTTAATTTAACAATCCGGCATCCGAGTTTGTTGGTTCTGAATTGGGTCTTTCTCATTCTTAATGCTGTTAGCATATTAAATCTGTAGAGCGTCTCTTAGGTTATATGTTAGTTAGAGAAATAGTTGGTGAGGCGTCCTCCTGATTATCGACAAGGTAAGGAAAGATTGGTTGCTTGCAACTATAACCAATTTGTGTGCATGTATTTAAAGTCATCTTTGCATCAAGGATCGAGATAGAAAGCCAGTATGGAATTGATCGAAACCGGAATCTTATCATCATAGTTGAATTGTTTTGCAATCTGTAACAATTTCTCATTCTTATTTTTACTCAATTTTTATTTTCTCTTATTCACGACCCTCTTCTGGTTCTTTTGGTTACAAATTCGTAGATAAAAGATTAAGGAAAAAGTCTCGCCAATCTCTTGGGAAACGAACCTGCTCGCAGCTATACTGGTCGGTATGCCCATACCGACCACAGAATCCTGAACTGAAAATTCAGCTTAGAGCTTGATTTATTTTTGGTGTAAAACGACACACCATTTTGACAAGGTAGATGGAAACAAATGTACCATTGATGCTATGGTCGATAACATTGTAAGAGATTTTGAGGGAAAGCCTAAAATGTTGAGTGCTTTGCTCGACGAAAAAGAGAAGCCATTGTATCTGGGATGTAAAAGTAAGGATACCATGATCTCTTTTTTTATGGAGGTTTTCAATTTGAAAGCTACAAGTTATTGGAGTGATGCAAGTGTGAATTCACTCCTAAAGCTTCTAAAGGATAAGTTTCCGGAAGGGAATGGAATACCGAAAAACTTTTACGAGGCCAAGAAAATATTGTGTCCACTCGGTTTGGAATACAAGAAAATACATGCATGTCCAAATGATTGTGTGTTGTATGACGGTGATTTGAAAGACACGGTTCAATGTCCCATGTGCAAACATTCAAGATATAAGGGTGTGAGGAATGATGATGATGGGTGTTTGGGTAAGAAGAAGAAGAAGGTCCCATTGAAGTGTATGTGGTATCTTCCTTTAATTCTTAGGTTAAAGAGGTTATTCGCTAATTCAAAAGAAGCAAAGAACTTGTGATGGCATGGAGAGCGGGAAAGACCAAGCGACGACAAGATAAGACATACGGCAGACAGTGAACAATGGAGAAATTTTGACAAGCAATATCCTTCATTTGGTTCGGAGGTTAGAAATTTATGCGTTGCATTGTGTACTGATGGGATGAATCCATTTGGTAATATGTCATCGAAGCATAGTTCTTGGCCCGTGATGTTGGTTATATATAATTTCTCCCCCCCCTTATTTTTGCATGAAACGTAAATATGTTATGATGTCTTTGTTAATCTCAGTTCCTAGACAACCTGGGAATGAGGTTGATGTGTATTTGAGACCATTGATCGATGATTTAAAAATATTGTGGGAAGAAAAAAGGGTGTTGGTATTTGATGCCCATATGAATGTGGAGTTTCAATTGTGTGCCATTCTTTTTTGCACGATCAATGATTTTCCAGCCTATGGAAATTTTTCGGGCTATGTTGTGAAAGGGCACAAAGCATGTCCTATTCGTGAGGAGAAGACATAATTCAAACAGCTAAGACATGGAAGAAAGACAGTGTATCTTGGCCATAGAAAATGGCTGCAAGGAAACCATAAATATCGGGATGATGTGGTCAATTTTGTTTGTGGGAAAGAACGAAGGAAATCCCCTACACCACTAACTGGTGTGCAGATTCACAATAAGGTTAAGAAATTGAGAGTGGTGTTGGGAAAGTATAAAGGCAAGGACAGAATACATTGTGATCATCCATGGAAGAAAAGATCAATATTTTTTTATCTACCGTACTGGGAGCATCTTCAGGTTAGGCATTGCCTAGACGTGATGCATATTGAGAAAAATGTATGTGAAAGTTTGATAGGCACCCTCTTGAATATTCCCTGGAAGACGAAAGATAGTTTGAATGCCCGGTTGGACTTGGTTAATTTGGGAATCAGAAATGACCTTGCCCCAGAAGTGAAGGGTAAGAGGACTTACTTGCCCCCTGCACCTTGTACATTGTCAAAGAAGGAGAGAATCTCAGTTTGTGATAGTTTGAAATCAGTGAAGGTTCCAATTGGTTATTCATCGAATGTGAGTCGGTTAGGTATGACAGATTGTCGGATGACCGGATTGAAATCTCATGATTGTTATGTTTTGATGCAACAACTGTTACCTATTGTTATTCGTGGGGTAATGGAGGCCGACGTAAGGTACTCAATCACTAGACTTTGTTTATTTTTTGCTTCCATATGCCGGAAGTCTATTGATCGGGACCATTTCGATGTCCTACAAAAAAAGGTTTTCGTTGTGCTATGCAAGTTGAAAATGTATTTCCCTCCATCTTTTTTTGATATAATGGTTCACTTGGTTGTTTATTTAGTGTGGGAGGTAAAGATATGTGGTTCGGTTGGTATGCGTTGGATGTATCCTTTCGAGCGTCAAATGAAAGTCTTCAAGGGATACATAAAATGTATGAGTCGGCCATATGCTAGTATTGTTGAGAGGTATGTTACCGAATAAGTAATTGAATTTTTCTCTAGCTATTTTGAGGAACATAGAAATTTTTGGGTGCCCCAGAATCGACATGTTGGAAGGAAAGTGGGGAAACCGAGGTCAAGGGGAATGTTATTTACTCCATTGAATAGTGATCTGATGTCAGTTCATTTGTATGTGTTGAGGAATTGTATGAAGACTACTGTTTATGTGACCAAGCACCTTAATTCGATCACAGAGTCTCATCCCACGTGGCCCCCTAATAAAGCTCAGTTGGAGCACAATGACAAGTTTGTGAATTGGTTATATGATCGATGCAATGTAAGTGATTACGGCCCAAAAACTAGGGTATTTGCAAGGAAGCCTAACTACACGGTTTTGAGGTATTCCGGATATGACATGAACGATTTCTATTTTGCTACTATGGACCAAGATTTAAAGAGCACAACACAAAATAGTGGGGTATACATTGAGTCGGAGACTATGTGGCAAGCAAGTAAGAAAGACAATAAACCAGTCCTAGCTGTGATGTCGTTTTATGGTGTTATTGATGAGATTTGGGAGCTTGACTACGGAGAATTCAAAATTCTGGTTTTCAAGTGCCAATGGTTTGATAACACAACTAGAGTTTGAACTGATGACACAATGGGATTTATCCTTGTTGACCAGACTCGTGAAGCATATGAAAATGATCCGTTTATTGTGGCCGAACAAGAAAGACAAGTTTTCTACGTAAATGACCCGTGCAATGTAGGTTGGCCTCTTGTGTTACAAGGTAAGAAATTATCTTTCCGTGATGAAATTGATTTTGAAGTTACAAGTGAAAGGTTAGAGTTCCTCTCTATTTCCCCTCCACTTAAGAACAACGGGATTGAGGCGGGAGCAATACGGAGGAAACACAGAGATGCCATTTAGATAGATGAAGATGGCCAAGAAATTCGAGACGTTCAATCCAAGAAGAGGAAGATGGTTGAAGACTAGCGTTGGTCGATCAATGAATTCGAGATAAAATTTATGTATTTTTGTAGTTTGTTGTGTTTTGTACCACTGTTAACTATTCTACAACTATGTTCCAATTGGTCCCCATTTTGAGCAGCTCGCTGCCACTGTTTTGGTAAAGCCTTGGACAAAATTACCTTTATTTTCCTATGGTACCTGCTGCCAGCTGCAACGCGCTGCAGCTCTTTTGGTTCACCCCGCTGCAGCTTTTTCACACACACATTACCTGTTTTAAGTTGCTCGTTCAATTCCTCTAAGATAAGAGCATGAATACGTTACGAGACTAGAAATGTCAAATTCCAAAATCACATCCAAAGTGTAGCAACATAGTAGCAATATATGTTTTGCAAATAAAAAAATCTAGGAATCAAATTTCCATATTAACCTAGCAAAAGAAACAACCTGAGAAAATGAAGATGTGAGCTCAATGTAGGTAGTCAATTCCTGTGCGAGCTGGTATCCCCAGTATTGGACGTTGGCGAATCTAAGGTAGGGACTGGACCCAATTCCTTGATCCGCTCACCACACATGGCAGTGAGGATCTTCCCAACCTACGATGTCCATCGTACCGAGTGATCCACCTTCAGTTGCAATGCTACTATGTCCCCATCCGAATTCTCCTTAGATGATTTACTTGTTGCCGCCCTAGATGACTCAGGAATGTTCTTCTTCTTCGAGAATATTAGTGGGTTTTATGGGAAGCTTTGGCATCATTGTGACATCATGATCTTTGAATCTGCAACCTGTTTCCACGCATATGGCAACGATGAGTGAGGAGAAGCCTATGCAATTATGGGCATTGACACAATCCCAGATGTACGCCATTATCATACCCCCAACATCGATGCTAATGTTTCATTGATCTTGTAGAGCGGTAACTGATGTGTCCATTTTAGATGGTTATTTTAGGCTTTTTAGGATTAGGTTTTGTGCAATTTTGTGCTCTACATGTGGCATTTTGCCTTGAAATCATCTGAGGGATAAAGGCGGCTTTGACGTTTTTATCACATTTTAGATGATTTTGTGTGACAAGGTGATTTGTTTGAAGACTTTGAAGATTTGAAGACTTTCAAGATTTATCTTTGAAGATTTGAAGATTTGAAGACCTTTTCATTTGAGCTTTGTGAAGATTTGAAGAAGTGAAGAGATGAAGAAAGGAGAGCAAAGCAACAGATGAATGATGATCCAGGGTTCTCAGAATTTTCCGAGAAGAATCAGCCCTCAAGAGTGGCACCATTGGATTCCTCTTCTCGAGCACTATAAAGTCGACTACAAGAACTCCCGAAACGGATCAACGGTTCACCCGGAGGAAGCAAAACAAAACAGGGCTGGATTTCACTGCTGGTCGCGACTCGCGATGGAACTGGTCGCGAGTCGCGACGACAGCGCGAATCCAGCTCTGCAGCAGCGTTTTTTCTCCCCTCTTTCTTCCACTATAAATACCTCTTCACCCCTTCTTCTCCACAGCTTTTGGCCCCTGTTTTGGGCCAAAACCCTAGCTTTTCTCTTCTTGTTTTCTTAGTTTCTATGTCTTTTGTTGTTCTAGAGTAGTTTTTGTACTTGGGAGCAAGGATTGAAGCTTCCATTTCTATGTAGTAAGGAGCATTTATATCTATCTATTTGGTGTTTTTGCTATTGTTCTTTTATTGTGCTTTGAATGTTAATTGTTGATGCCATTGATATTGTTGAAAGCTTGAATGAAATACTTGTATGAATTGCTAGCTAGGGTTTGGGGGATTTGGGTTAATTTCCCCCCTTTTCTTGTTAGGAATGTATGAGTATGATTTAGAGTTTTTGATTGTGTTAATGGCTTGATAATGTGCTAGATGAATGTGATTGATGTTGAACTCTTCGTCATGTTCGTTTGTGTAGCAAACGAGAGAGTTATATGCTCTTGGATGAATGTGCGTTGCACGTTCATCCAATCTCGTGTAATTGCATGAATTGGTTAAATGCTTAGTCATGGTGTAGTGGTCATAAGCATTGCCAAGCTTGTTGGTTCTTCGTGATTAAATGCCACCAATGATACCTTGAGTCGTGGTCGCGACAACGGGAGTCATTGGTGAGGTTTGACGAGAGATGTCGAACTCACTCTTGCAAACTACGAACTAAGAAGGATAGGAGTTTAGTCTCCACAACAAGTAGTTGAAGTATTGAATCGATAATTTTAACTCATCCTTGAAGCATTTGTTATTTAGCATTTGTGTATTCTTGATGGTGTGCTTCACTTCACTTGTGCCATGAGTTGTTTGAGCATAGGGAGAGCTTGTATGATTGAATTGGTTAGGTGTTAGGAACGTGACGAATTCCGTAGCTCCTTTGCATGAAAATCTATGAGCATGAACTTAGAACTTCTTGTGATTTATGTGTTGTGATTCTTGCTAGATGGGTATGTTGATGTTGAGTCATGTAATGCTATATGATAGAATGAGTGAATGATTCAATGACCTACATTAGATTTGGAAGTGGATATCCATTGCCCCCAAGGCTTTATCTTTGTATTTTAAAACCCCTTTTCTTTAGTTTTGTTTGATGATTAGCATAGTCACTTGACCTTGCTAGTTATCTTGTCTTTCTACTTTCGTAACTTAGGAACAACCAACCAACCCCCCCCCATTTACATGCTTTTATGTGTGTGTATATATATCTACTCCTAGCCTAATATCAACCATTGTGTGCTTAGACGCTTAGGAAGATCCCTCTTCTCCTTGGACGACCCCGATTTGCCGCTATCTACCTAGTTGTAGAAAGTAAGCAAAAAGGGCTTATAAATTATCTTTTGCATAGGGGGCGCGACGACCGCCCGCCTGTCAAAATGGCACCGTTGCCGGGGAAGAGGCGTTTATTCTTAAGTATTTAGGTGTATTTGGTTGTGTATTGGCTAGTTGTTTTTATTTTCCACTACTTGGTGGTTGTTTTTGTTCGGAGTAGGTATTGCTTGAGTTCTTGGTAATTTATTTTATCGAGAAACCTTGCACTATGATTCCGAACTTTTGAAAAAAAAATTAAAAAAAATTTAATGGAGCGTCTCACCTTGAGGGAACTCATGATGAGAAGAGAGGCTCAACAAGCAAGGTTTTGTAGGATGTGTCGTTCCGACCATCCTACCGAATCTTGCCCTTTGTTGTGGGAAAAGCACGATGACCGAGAAAGAACCCTTGGTTTTCAAAACCATGGGTACTATGAAGAGTGCTATCAAGAGGTTGAAGATGTTGGTTTTCAAGAGCAAAATGTTCAAGAGTGTTTTCCATACCACAACTCTAACAATCCGGAATGGAGTGGTAGTCTGGATTGGTGGTATGAGAATGAGCCGGAAAACCAACATTACGAGCAACCTAGTTGGCCATCACCACCCTATACCATACCCCAAAACCAAGCCCAACAAGGAAGTTCAAGTTTGACATGTGAGGATGTCTTAAATACCATAGCAAACTTGAACTCCTTTACTAGTGAGGAGCCGGATACCCAGCTCTCCTCTAGTGTTGAGGCCATTGAGGGGCATGCAAGGAACATATTAGAGGTATTGGCCCGCATGGAAGCTCGTGATTCCGAAAATACACCATCCCAACTTGAACTCGATGACTCGGTGAGTGAGGTCACCAATAAAAATGATTTTGAGTTTGAAAGGGATGAGGAGTTGGTTGTAGAGGATAGAAAAATGGAGGAAGAGGTGATAGTGCTACATCCATTAGCATCGTCACCCCTTCTCCCACCTAGTGAATCAACTCCACCATTTTTGGAAGTTTTGAGGGAAACGAGAGAGGAGCCGAAAGATTATCCCAAGCTCCCTAACCACTCAATTCCCTTTGAACCACCTCCACCTCCACAAAACTTTCCTCTTGAAAGTTTTGTACCCCCACCTCTCGACTTTTGGAAGCTCATGGTGAAGGGGTTCAAGCCTTTACCATATGGATAACATTAGGGTCGTGCCGACGACCTTAAAAATACGGAGCTTCGTCGTGCCGACGACGTTAAATAAATTCAGCATTTCTTTTAGTTTTTGTTTCTTAGTTTGTGTTTCTTAGTTTGTTTTTGTTGTTGTTTTGTTTTGTTCTTTTTATGGCATGTTTTTCTGTGATTTTGTAGCAACATGAAGTGCATTGCAATGAAGGAGATGAAGGAATGAGATCAATGAACGAGGGAAGAAAGCTTGGACAGTTGGTAAGAAAACGAAAAAAATTTTAAGCCTGGGATACCCTGCCGTCGCGAGTCGCGATGAACAGGGGAGAAAAATCCACTCCCAGCACCAACTTTCCGTGAGTCGCGTTGACCTCGCGATGCTCGTCGCGAGTCGCGACGAGCTCTGAATTTTTGGGCTCTCGGAACCAACTTTCTGCGAGTCGCGACAGACTCGCGATGAGCCATCGCGAGTCGCGACTAAGAGGTTTCGAGTCGCGACGTGATCAGAAAATTTTTCCAAAAATTATGCTCCCGGCCTCTACTTTTTGCGAGTCGCGACGAACCCGTCACGAGTCGCGACGAAGTCCGTCGCGAGTCGCGATCACTTCAGTCGCGAGTCGCGATGAAAATTCCAAGTTTTCATTTGATCTTAAACATTGCATGATTCTTCCTTCTTCTCCACCCAACACTCCCAAGAACCACCACATCTCCACTCATTCTCAACCATCCTACATATATTGGCATATGAACATTCTTGCATCTTTATAGTACATTTGTTGATTGTAGTATGCCGACTACATCATTGTGATCATAAGTGCATATCCTATAATGATGCTTGTATACATGTCAATATATGTTGGATATTTTTCATGATTATTCTTATAGTGTTGGTTGAGTGTGATTTGGTTGTTCTTTGAAAATACTATGGTTATTAACTCTTGATGCTAAACCTAGTATTACATATCCTTATGTACTTGTGGGTTTAATGTGTTCTTCGTGGTGTTAGTCTTGATCAAACAGCGCCATGGAGACAATGCTTTTCTCAAGGGGTGAGTTCTTCTACGGCATCTTTGCTCACCCGTCCGGTTCCGACACCTATTTCGGGACCATACAAGTGCTTGGATTACGCCATATCACCGGCGAATTGCGGAGACACGGGTGTCATTCTACCCCCTTACCTTGATTTTTATTGTTCTTGCCTTATATGTTTTCATTGAGGGCATTGTAATGTTTTAAGTGTGGGGAAGGGTTAGAGGATTCACATGCATGCTAGATAGTTTTGGAATGCTTTTTGCTACTTTTCATTGGAAAAACATGAGGAAAAAAAATAGAAAAACAAAAAGAAAAAAAATATAGAAAAACAAAAAAAATATAGAAAAAGAAAAATAAAAAAAAAGAAAAAGAAAACCCGCTAAGTTGAAAACCCGAGAGGGCAACTTAGGCAACATTGGGGGCCCGGATAGGTCAAAAACCAGAAAGGGCGGCCTAGGCAAAAATGAGAGGCTAAAATGTGCGGAAAAAGGTGAGATGTGAGCTAAAGGAACATGATGTGTGGCTAGGATGAAAACTCAAAAGAGCTCCTAGGCAAAATGAGAGAAAAAGAGAGAAAAAGAAAAATTCTAAGATTTCACTCATTTGCCGGCGTTGGAGTCATAAGGTTGCGGTTGTCACATGGATGGATCGGGTAGCTCAACATCTATAGACCTCTTGGGATTGGGTAGCTTAGTGGGTTGGGAAACGAAGTGTGGTTATGAAATTCCTTATCTCTTTCTACTTCGTTTTTGGTTGATATATTGGCATTAGGTGAAGCATGTGTTTGAACCTCTTATATGGCTTTAGCTTCATTTTATGTCATTGGATTTTGGTGGATATATTGGCATTAGGTGAAGTATGTGCTTAAACCTCTTAAATGGTTTTAACTTCATCTTGTGTCATTGGACTTTGGGAATATCAATTCTGGGCTTTGAAATATTTTTATGGGCAGTGAATTGATAAGTGGTAGGTTTGGTTAGATTTAGGATTGGGGATGTGTGTGTGAAAAATTCTCATGTGAGCTTTAATTTTGGGATTTATGATATTGAGAGTTTTTGTGAGGCTTTGTTTGGGGGATTAGTTTAGGATATGGCCATATGAATTCCTCCGTGTGCTTGGATCTTTTCTTACTCGAGGGCGAGTAAGGTTTAAGTGTGGGGAGGTTTGATGAGGCCATTTTATGCAGTTATTTTAGGGTTTTTAGGATGTGGATATGTCATTTCCTCCGTGTGCTTGAATCTTTTCTTACTCGAGGGCGAGTAAGGTTTAAGTGTGGGGAGGTTTGATGTGTCCATTTTAGATGGTTATTTTAGGCTTTTTAGGATTAGGTTTTGTGCAATTTTGTGCTCTACATGTGGCATTTTGCCTTGAAATCATCTAAGGAGGGATAAAGGCGGCTTTGACGTTTTTATCACTTTTTAGATGATTTTGTGTGACAAGGTGATTTGTTTGAAGACTTTGAAGATTTGAAGACTTTGAAGATTTGAAGATTTGAAGACCTTTACATTTGAGCTTTGTGAAGATTTGAAGAAGTGAAGAGATGAAGAAAGGAGAGAAAAGCAACGGATGAATGATGATCCAGGGTTCTCAGAATTTTCCGAGAATAATCAGCCCTCAAGAGTGGCACCATTGGATTCCTCTTCTCGAGCACTATAAAATCGACTACAAGAACTCCCGAAACGGATCAACGGTTCACCCGGAGGAAGCAAAACAAAACAGGGCTGGATTTCACTGCTGGTTGCGACTCGCAATGGAACTGGTCGCGAGTCGCGACGACAGCGCGAATCCAGCTCTGCAGCAGCGTTTTTTCTCCCCTCTTTCTTCCACTATAAATACCTCTTCACCCCTTCTTCTCCACAGCTTTTGGCCCCTGTTTTGGGCCAAAACCCTAGCTTTTCTCTTCTTGTTTTCTTAGTTTCTATGTCTTTTGTTGTTCTAGAGTAGTTTTTGTACTTGGGAGCAAGGATTGAAGCTTCCATTTCTATGTAGTAAGGAGCATTTATATCTATCTATTTGGTGTTTTTGCTATTGTGCTTTTATTGTGCTTTGAATGTTAATTGTTGATGCCATTGATATTGTTGAAAGCTTGAATGAAATACTTGTATGAATTGCTAGCTAGGGTTTGGGGGATTTGGGTTAATTTCCCCCCTTTTCTTGTTAGGAATGTATGAGTATGATTTAGAGCTTTTGATTGTGTTAATGGATTGATAATGTGCTAGATGAATGTGATTGATGTTGAACTCTTCGTCATGTTCGTTTGTGTAGCAAACGAGAGAGTTATATGCTCTTGGATGAATGTGCGTTGCACGTTCATCCAATCTCGTGTAATTGCATGAATTGGTTAAATGCTTAGTCACGGTGTAGTGGTCATAAGCATTGCCAAGCTTGTTGGTTCTTCGTGATTAAATGCCACCAATGATACCTTGAGTCGTGGTCGCGACAACGGGAGTCATTGGTGAGGTTTGACGAGAGATGTCGAACTCACTCTTGCAAACTACGAACTAAGACGGATAGGAGTTTAGTCTCCACAACAAGTAGTTGAAGTATTGAATAGATGATTTTAACTCATCCTTGAAGCATTTGTTATTTAGCATTTGTGTATTCTTGATGGTGTGCTTCACTTCACTTGTGCCATGAGTTGTTTGAGCATAGGGAGAGCTTGTATGATTGAATTGGTTAGGTGTTAGGAACGTGACGAATTCCGTAGCTCCTTTGCATGAAAATCTATGAGCATGAACTTAGAACTTCTTGTGATTTATGTGTTGTGATTCTTGCTAGATGGGTATGTTGATGTTGAGTCATGTAATGCTATATGATAGAATGAGTGAATGATTCAATGACCTACATTAGATTTGGAAGTGGATATCCATTGCCCCCAAGGCTTTATCTTTGTAGTTTAAAACCCCTTTTCTTTAGTTTTGTTTGATGATTAGCATAGTCACTTGACCTTGCTAGTTATCTTGTCTTTCTACTTTCGTAACTTAGGAACAACCAACCAACCCCCCCCATTTACATGCTTTTATGTGTGTGTATATATATCTACTCCTAGCCTAATATCAACCATTGTGTGCTTAGACGCTTAGGAAGATCCCTCTTCTCCTTGGACGACCCCGATTTGCCGCTATCTACCTAGTTGTAGAAAGTAAGCAAAAAGGGCTTATAAATTATCTTTTGCATAGGGGGCGCGACGACCGCCCGTCTGTCAGTAACATACGGGACCAATTGACCTCACTATATATTTTCACCTGGAGAAGTCGAGCAGCTATGAAACTGTACCACACGTTCATGTCTTCAGTCAAGTATTTCTTCTCAATGCTAGACCATTCTTGTGGCAGATTCCGGATAACTTCATCGCTATCATCACAGATTTCTTTTATGATGTCTTCCCATGAAGCTTGTTGAACAGCTTTCCCGGCAGTTTCGTACAAACTCGAGGTCTTCGGTGGGATCTTGTAGAACCCGTTGATCACATCCGCTGCAAGCCCAACAAACTGACGAAGGAGGAAAACACCTTGACACACCTTGACAATTCTGTACTTCATGAGCGACAAGAAATCACATGCCATAGTATGGTTTACACGAGGCAGTTGTGAGATAAAGCCTACTCAGCCGTGCTCGTTCACGTAGACCTTGTAGGGCTTTTCTAGTCTCAACCCTCTCTCTAGTATGAGGCCCCTGCTAATAAATTCCTTGTACACAGTTATTGCCTCATGAAAGTCCGCTTCTGTGGTCGGTATTTGATTGTTTGAGGGGACAATCTGAGACCAGTGCTGACGCTCCTCCTTCTCGCCGACTCTGGCTTTTTTCCTTGAGTTTTGGGTGTTGGTCTTCTGCTTGGGTGTACTCTTTTTTAGGGACATACCTGGTAAAATAAATGTGTTATGGTACGTAATGTGCCAGCAAAATGTGAACACAAGCCAGAATAATAACGGGTGGTCAGAATATTAACTGAAAATTAGAAAACTGGGTGGTCAGAATATTAACGGAAAATTAGAAAACTGGGTGGTTAGAATATTAATGAAAGCAGGAAAAAATTCAAAAACATAAACAACCTTACACAAAAGTTTTCTATCAGGAATACACAATCAACTTTCAGAATACAAAATACATAATCATGTTTTTTCACCGATTCAAGTTTTCTCACATACAGAATACAGAATCCAGATTTTTTAGAATTACTCCCGCATTTTGAAAATAAAAGCACAAGCAAAATAAGAAAACTAGGTGGACAGAATATCAACACTACCACGAATAAATTCTCCATCCAAAATAACCTCACTTGAAAATTTTTGAGGGGTTATACAATAAGTTATTTTCCAGAATCATTCTTTTTCATATTCAGAATAAATAATCAGGTTTCTACACAATTACTTACGTATTTCCAAAACAAAATCACAATAAGGTTCATCACAATCAGGCATTTTCATGAAATCAAACCTGAGGTATAGAAAAATTGTAGACAATCTCTAGGAAACCAAACACGAGTGTGTATCCACTTACCTAATACGGAATATGGTTTGTTGATGAAAGGTGTTGGGAGTGCGGACGGTGGTTAGCGGATAGAGCTTGGCAGATGGAGCTTCACGGACGGTAGCTTGGTGGAAGGGACGGAGCTCGGCGGAGGTGGAATTGAGCGGGGACAGCGGAGGGAGCAGGGAGGGCGAAGTGAGCAGGGTCGGTTAAGGGAGCGGAGACGACGGAGGGAGCGGGGACAGAGTTTACCAGTGGAAAGAGAGAGGAATGTAGAGGGAGATTGGGAGAGGAAAGATGTTAGGGTATTGGCCGGGTTGAGTGACCAATTTCACAAACACATTGGACCAAGTCTACAAACAAATGGGCTGAATTTTACACCCAATTGGGCTGAATTTTACAAAGACATGGGTTGAAAAATGTTAACTGTATTAAGAGGCACGGATCGAGGCTTGAGCCCTTACCTTCGAGGTTCGATGCAAGCGGCTCGAGAGCTGGAGGGGTGAAGGGGCAAAAGGGTCAAAAGGGGCGAAAGGGGGTTCGAGGTTACAAGGGTTCAGGGGGCTCGAGGAGCTGGAGAGCTCGAGGTGTACAAGAGCTCGAGGGCTCCAGGAGCTGGTGAGCTCGAGGGGCTGGAGAGCTCGAGAGGCTCGAGGGGCTGGAGACCTCGAGGGGCAGTTTGAGATGGATGGATTCAAGGAGTCGAGGGGTGGATGGGGTCGAGGGATGGATGGGTTTGAGGGGTCGATGGATTCGAGGGGTCGATGGGTTCGAGATTAGAGGGGCTCGAGGGGTTCGATATTAGAGGGGGTGGGGGTGGAGGGGTTTGAGGTTAGAGGGGTTCGAGGGGTGGATGAGAATTGAGGGGTAGAGAGGTTCGAGGGGTTCAATGGATCGAGGGGTATAGATTCTAGGGGTTCGAAGAGTTTGAGGGGTTGAGGGGTTGAGAAGTTCGAGGGGTCGAGGGGTCGAGGGGTGAAGGGGTTCGAGGGGTCGATGGGTTTGAGGGCTGAAGGGGTTTGAGATTAGAGGGGTTTGAGGGGTGAAGGCCTTCGAGGGGTTGAGAGCTTCAAGGAGTGGAGGGATTCGAGGGGTGGATGGCTTCGAGGGCTCTAGTGGTTCGATAGCTCGAGGGACTTGAGAGCTAGGGGTGTAGAGGGGCTCGAGATCTCGAGGGTGTTATAGTAAATCAAGATTGATTTTAATGATTCTAAAGAAGTGATGTTGACTAGGCCAGAGTGTTAGTAGGACTATACTTCCTTTTGTATTCTATTTATTCCTATCAACAATAGATCATTTTCTAATATTGTTATACTATTGTTAGAGTAAATGGTTACTAAGCTAGAGTTCTACTCATATTATGTTTCCTTATTGTACTCTATATATTTTTGTGAGCAATACAATAATTGGTTATGGCGACTCAAATACAGTCTTCCTGTCGTCCCTTACTTACAGAGGCGACTCAAACATAGTCTTCCTCAAGTGCAACTAAGTGAGGCCACTACCAAGCGAGGCACTTAAACATGTTTGTATTGACTCAGACTAATTCCTGGTTAGACTCTAATTCTCTAGTCGTTCTATGTGCACAAGTAATAGTATAAAATAGTAAATACACAATTCTTGATACGAGCAATTTTCACGAAGTAGTATTCAAAATACTGAACCTAACTCAAGTCATGATAATGACCAATTTGGCAAACAAAGGCAGCAAGAATGGTATAATTAAACTCTAAGTAGACGTTCGCTCTAAGTAGACTTTTGCTATAAGTAGACTTCCGCTTAAGCCTCATGCCTTTGGCCCTCGAGCCTCATTCCTCGAGCCCTCGAACCTCCTGCCTCTAGCCCTCGAACCTCCTGCCTCCTGACATTTTTTAAAATTTTTATTTCTTTAAACTCAGGGGTATAATGGTCATTTTACATATTTTAACCAATTTTAACGTTGACTTTCCTTGAAAACCACCTCTGGGGACTAAATCATATCACTTTGAATTTTTTGGGTACCGTCTAAGGGTTGTTTTGCAAATGGGGACCAAAAGATATTAAAAGATACTTTGTAGGGGACCAAAAAAATATTTAGTCTAATGTTTTCTTAAAAAAACATTCGAAAGTATAAAATACTAAAATGACCCAACAAAGCATCATTTTCCTTTCCTCCCAAATTTTCCCTATTCCCTCCATAACCTTAACCCCAAATTTTCGTACCCCTCCCACCCCAACTCCTCTACCGATTTCCCTCTTCCCTCCATAACCTAAACCCAAAATTTTCCCTCTTTCCACCATTACCCCTTGCCGATTTTTCCCAAAGATATTGTCCATCCCTTTACCATTTAGTTCGAGCGGTTCTACTTCCCAATCTTAGTCGTGATCCTACTTCACAATTTTGCTCGAGATTCTGCTTCCCAATTTTGGTCGCCATTCTGGTCGAAATTTTGGTCCAGTAAAGCGGGTTACAAAGGCGGCCGGATCTTGGCAAAATACAATGCTGCCGAGAGTGTGTACCAATAAGATATGAGTGATTGGTAGTTTGCATCTTTCCCAGGCTTAATGAATAGCTATATTTTGGTGGGTCTCTTAGTTTGTGAGTTTGTGTTTTCATTTCTTGGGTTACTAGTGTGGGTAGTGTTTCATGTGGATAGATGATATGTTTGCTAATCATTTTATAATTTTTTTCCTACCTTGTTTTTGCCCCCATACGAATTTTTGCAAACCCTATTTTTGCCCCCATACAATATGTTCTCGGTTGGTTGTTATTGGAAATTCATCTTCGGATGTGTTGTATTAAGATTTCCTTATGTTTGATTGACTCATACAAGAGATTGAATGGCAAAGCCGAGGAAGAAATTGTTTGACTCTGGCGGTACAAAAGCCATTGAAGAGAATTGTGTTACCCCTCCAAAAGCTGACAACTTTGATGAAAATAACGAGGAAGTGGATGATGCACCCAAATATTGCTCGGGATCTGAAAAGTCGGGGGAAGAAGAAGAAACTATGTTAAAATATGACATGAGTGGGAGCTTCGACAAGTTTGAGATTAAAGAATATTGCAAGCGTAGAGGCACAACCACGTGCAAGTCCATGTTGCTAACAAAGCAAAAGATGGCACTTAAAATATTCTTCGATGATGACTTCGGATGTGTTATGCCTTCTGATGAAGAATCCTCTTCGGGGCATGGCTTAATTGGAAATCAGTCCCAGACCATGTAAACAAAGAAGCATAGGAAGACATTCTCGTAAGTGTGTTCTAATCCTCCATTTTCATCAGTTTATGTCAAATTCATTACATTTTTCACTAACAAGTTGTATCTTTGTCCACTAGATTAGCTGGGATATACAAACCAAAATGACGTTCAATGAGATGAATAATTTCCGAAATAAGTGGACAATTTATGCAGGAGAAAAGTGGAGGAATTGGAAGACTAAGGTAGCTCACAAGTACATCGTACAAAAAAACCTGGTTCTTGTGCATGGAGAGATTATCGCTGGACGGACAAAAATGAGTGGGAGCTATTTGTGAAACACAGATCAACCCCTGAATTCAAGGTAATTCCTTGAAAATTATTAATCTCTAGTCATTACTGTGTGAGCATTTTACAAATTGATGGACAAATAGGCAATAAGTGACGTGGAAAAATGTAAGCGCCTCACAAAAGGAGTACATCCATCACACGGGCAGTGGAGGGAATCGTAGGGTTGCAATAGAACTCGAGAAGAGGAAAAGAAAGGCTAAAATTGATGAGCTTTTGGATGAAGGTCAGAGTGTAGAAGAAGCGGAAGCTTTAGTTCAAATCATAGATTTAAAACCGGACCGCTCGGAGGTGTTCCTTGAAGCTAACTGGGACAAGAAATTATGAACCTACACCAACAACTTTGTTAAAAGAGCAGCCCCCACTATTGTGAGCATAATTCATAATTGATTCTATCTCTATTAATATTCTCAGATGTAATGCATAGTAATGGCTAATATATGTTTTGTTTCCAACAAATCCCTTTTGGATAAGAAGCAAAAGGGAAATTTGGTTATACAAGGAAAAGAAGATATTCTCGTTCAAGCAACGGGTAAGAAGGATCATGGGGGTCGTTGGAGAGGTTGCTCCACAACGTCCAAGGTGAACGAGGCCCTACCACATTTGGCTGTGACCCGTTACGCATCTAGTCAATGTGGGAGCACAAACACAAAACCATCAAAGGAAATCTCAAATTCAAACAAACTACCAACAGATGTCATCGAGCTCAAGGAAAGATTTGTTGCCTTATTTGAGGCCCAAACATATTGGCTAGCTGGACAATTGGGTAAAGCTATTCCCCCACACTTAGATGCCTGCAATTTCCTTGCTACATCTTCTACCCCCGTGAATAAGGACAATTGGGTATTCATTCCTTCAACATCTGGATGTAGTGACCGACAAGGAACCGTAGCGGATGACAAGGTATTCCATACCATGAACCTCATCGTTAGCTCCTTTCTTGCTCTGTGATTTTTAGTTTCTGGATTTCCATTTCATGTCAAAATGATTTTGTGGGGATACACTGACTACTATCACGTTCATTTTGGATGTTGGTAGTTTGGGCCTAGTTATATATCTTCATCTTGTTCTTTCCCACGTAAACTGAGAAAATGTCTCTTTGCCAATATAGTTTTATTTGATAAACATTTCATGGCGGATGAACGCTGAAAGCTGCAGCCCGATCCAGCTCTCACTCTCAGCTGAAAACTGAAAGCTGCAGCTCGCTGCAGCCTTCAGTAGCTACATGTAAACTTCATTTCTTGTTATAATCTATCGATTGCACTTGAAAATTTATTTAATTTTCTTTACTTAATAATACTTACTTATTTTCCAACCGATGTATTTCCCAAATCTCTGAGTTTATTTCTGAGAAAGGAAAAAAGTGCTGCCTATATGTTTTGAACCATAATGGAGAAAGGGATGTAGCTGCATTTGGTATCTTGTTTCCAAAGGACACAGACACGGACTTGCCCATCAAGTGGGAGCGAGTAAATCTTCATGGACCTGTGATCATTCCCAATGCACCTTTGCCGATTGAACACGAAGAATTTGAGTTTGTCACTGAGGCCATTGGATATAAAATTCTATGGCCGGGAAAGCTGATAACTGTCATTGGGCAACAGGATGATGAGGTGTGATAATTTTATTCTTCTTCTTATTGAATCATATATATCTTTCTAGATATTACGAAAACATAATATGTTGTTCATCTGCTCACGTAGGAGAACGAGCAGCAACCGCCTCCGCAAGAATTGGTAGCCGACGAAGTTGGAAATCCTCAAATAAATCTCACACCAAAATTTTCCAAGGACACTACACAGGTTAAAAAAAATAAGAATATTAACTCGCTATGACATCCAGATACATATTATTGACACACTGTGTCCCTTACAGGAGGCGGTGGCTAAGGAAGATACTCCGCATAGAGAGGTGGTCGCTCGATCGGTAAAAGGAGAGGTACATACCCCCAGACTATTTCATTCTGACCAATTTTTTCCAATGCGCGACTAACATTTTACCCATTAGAAAGTTCCAAAAGAAAATACTACATCAACGGAGAATGGGCAACCAAATCTTCCCATGTCGATTTCTAACCAGTACATATTTGTGAGAACCCATTTTAGCCTTTACAATATGATCCACTTCTGAATTATATACAAATACTGGTCAACTAACATTATTAGATTCTCAATGTAATTAGGGGGTCACGGAAGACCAAGAATGCATCGCTGTTGTTCAACAGATTAATGATGCTTTAAGGCTATCTACACAAATATGTGGACCAAACAAAGTTTTCCGCATCAATTTCAATGCGGAGGTGTTTTGCTCAGAAGAATTCTACATAGCCATATTTAATGACAAGCTAAGACTATTCATGAGTAGCTTGGACATAGAAGATGAAATGGAGTGGATCAGTGGGTGCCAACTTGATATATGGTCATCGTAAGAATTTGCATGGTTACATTATTTATAGATAGATGTATCATTATATTTGTTTCACTTACAATATTATTTTGCAAGATACCTTTGTGATGGGGTGGTTCATGGAGGCCATGTCCAGTTTATTCCGGCCTCTTCAAATTCAATGGCTCAAAAGGCAAATCAAAGGGTGGAATTGACTGCGGACAAGGTTTTGGCTGTCATGTGCCACACTCAAGCGAGGTTGTACGTCTTCCCGTACAATCGAGAGTAAGTTCCATTTGTTTTCTGAGTTTCTAGTTCTGGCCACATGAAAGCAATAGAAACCATATGCTGTGATTTTATTTTCAAAATATATTTTAAGTATTTTAGTGTTTCCTTTTTTTTATAGGGACCATTGGTTTTTGCTCGTCTTCGTACCGGAAATCGATCGAGTATATTGCATCGACTCAATGACTGGGGGAATTTGCAAAAAAAATAGGTCATGCCTTAAATTGATTCATTTGTAAGTGGAACACATTCATGTCATTCTTTCAACTTCAATGTTTTTAAAAAATGTTTGTTCACGTAAATGTGTTCTTGTACGTTTCTCACTTTCTTGGCTCGATTATTTACAATTAATGTTAATTAATATATTTTCATATATTGTGTGAACCCCAATTTCTGAAAATATTTTTTAATATGTTGACATGAATATGTTTTCATCGATTGTAGGATTGCAACAAAATATCGACGGATCAATTCCCACCAAAATACCTCTTACCCTTCGAACTATACATGGAATGTCATAAACATCAATATGTGTATTATCGCATAACGTCATATTTCATCTGTCATTTTCATGTTCGTAATCGTTTCAACAAATTCTCTTTTACATCAGCACAAGATACAAAGTAGTATTTGGGAGTGTGGATACCATTGCATGTATTACATGGAAACAATTGTTAGGCACATTGATGACATTGATATTATTCAGGTACGTTTTCCTACATTGCTTTTATGTATTTGTTATTCTCTCACATATATATCCTTTTCTTAACATGTGATTTAATACATTGTTTCAGAAATTTCCAGAAGATTACACTCCACTGGGGAGCGATGAACTGCAGAGAATTGCTCTGAAATGGGTTTGTGTTTTTGCAAAATGTACTCTGCCAAAATGCATAGCTCAATTGAATGTCATACAGGTACTTGCCTCCATCATCGAATAGTGGTTAGTATTATCTCTTATGAGAAAGGTAATTGACCTTCACTTTTGATACTCGTCAACTCCGTGATGAGGGGGGTTCCAGTATCTTAGGCCACTTAGAAACACGTCATGCTCTTCTTTTGCTAGTCAAAAGTTTTAGTTCATCGAATTCAATGCTTTTTTCAACCTACTTCTTGTCTATGCGTCATGGTTGCTCACAATTTGTTCTATTTTTATTCGTGCACCATTCTATTACTACGCACAAAAAATAATCGGTACCATCCTTGAAAAAGAACTTACTGGGTTGGGAAAAAACCGTAAAAATGAAACTGGCTGCGTGAAGATGAACTGAAAGAGCGGCAGCGTGCCGCAGCTTACAGTGACCACAATAGTTAGTCACGTTTAACACCGGTTTCTTCCGATTACAAAACTGGTGCTAATAATAACCGGTGAAAAATTTACGCTTTTAGCATCGGTTTCAAAACTGCTATAAACCGGTGCAAAATATACACTATTATCACCGGTTAATAAACCGGTGCAAACTAATAACCGATGATAAATTTACACTCATAGCACCAATTTTTAAACCGGTGCAAAATATAACCGGTGCAACATATACACCTCTAGCACCGGTTCAAAAATCGGTGCTAAAAAAGAACTGGTGCAACATACACACTTTTAGCACCGGTTTACAAACTGGTGCTAAACATTAACCGGTGCAAATAATTTTTTTATCGGCGGTTTAAAAATTGGTGCTAACTAAAAACTGGTGTTAAACATGTATATTTAGCACTGGTTTTATAACCGGTGCTAAAAATAACTGGTGCAAAATATACAATTTTAGCATCGGTTTACAAAATGCGGTGCTACAAAAACCGGTGCAATAAAATAATATTTAGCACCGGTTTTAAAACCAATGATACAAGGACAAATTTAACACCAGTTTTACATAGCACCGGTTACAAGAAAAACTGGTGCTAATTTGGTACATCATAGCACCGGTTTTTTAAACCGGTGCTAAATAAAACCGATGTTAATAGAAGTAATTTAGCACCGGTTTTTTCTAACCGGTGAAACTGTATCATCGGTTAGTTAGGCACCGGTTTTTTTACCATCCAATAACTGATGCTACGAAGCAAAAAAAATCGGTGCTACAAGTGTGTTCCCGTGGTAGTGAGAAAAAAGAAGAAGGGGAAGAAGAACTCTCCTCTTCCTTCTCTCTAAACTAAAAAGAGAATTTACTCTACATTATGCATACTTATATTCTACTTCCTAATTTACTTCCTAATTGGTTTAGTAGAAGACTAAGGATCTTATATATAGAAGTAGGAGATTAACACTAAAAATAGGCCAAAAATAACAAAACCCTATGTCAACCGCCAAGGCTTCATAGACTGGCACGGATGTCACGGTCTGTGAAGAATTCAAGCATGGGGCGTGGGTTCTGATGCGGTCTGTGAACATTCAGAGCCACGGGCCTTGGGATCTGCCGCAATCCGTGAAGCAGGTCTCATGCAACGGTCCGTGAAGATTGTCACAGACCGCGAAAAGTACACGGTTTTTTATCAGATTTTTCCCATGGTCTATGAAGGTTTTCACGATTAGTGAACAGCCTGTGGTCTTTGCTCAAAACTTTTGTCACGGCTCGTGAAGGTATTCACGGACTGGCTCCATACTCAGCCAAATCTTCAATTCTTCATCTCCAAACTCCAGGTCTGGTGCTTTTGTCATGGCCCGACGCCTCTCCTCGTGAAGGTCTATTCTACAAAGGTTAAATCCATGGAAAATATTAGGTTAGATGCCATGGATCTAGAAAATAAGATGAAAAGAAAAAGAAGGAAGGAGAAAAAGAACTCTCATCTTCCTTCTATCTAAACTAAAGAGAGAAACTAATCTACATTATGCCTACTTGGGGTTTAAAAGGATAATAAGGCTCCTATATATATTAGTAGGAGATTTGGCCTAAAAATAGGCCAAAAATCGGCCAAAAGTAGCAAAACCCTAGTCACCCTTTCCCTTTAGCCACTGAACCATTCTCGAATAAACTACTCAAATTCGCGAATCTCCTGGAGCTAAATAATAGTGTGTTGGATAGTACTAGAAAAGAAAAATATTTTTATATATGGTAGAGATAAATTGGATGAAAATTGAGAGAGTTATGGCCAAAACGGTCAACCACTAAGGTTTCACGAACCGGCATGGATGCCACGGTCCGTGAAGCATACAAGCACGGGGCGCCAGATCTGGCACGGTCCGTGAACATTCATCGTCATGAGCCATGGTGGTTTTCACGGACCGCGAGCAACATGTGTTTTTGCTCAGAAGTCTTCTCACAGTCTCTGAAGGTTTTCACGGTCCGACTCCATACTTAACCAAATTTTCAAATATTCATCTCCTTGCTTCACGGTCTGGTGCTTTTGTCATAGCTCGTAGCCTTTGCCTTGTGCAGGTCTTCACAGAACCCCTAGAACTCTTGTGTAGTGCAGCTCGTGTTCTTTGTCATGGGTAGATGGTACT
This sequence comes from Rubia yunnanensis, assembly GCA_037428765.1. NCBI lineage: Eukaryota > Viridiplantae > Streptophyta > Magnoliopsida > Gentianales > Rubiaceae > Rubia > Rubia yunnanensis. The sequence goes on from CM075065.1 coordinate 79,872,119, forward strand.
TGACCATAGGCGGTCCGTGACCGACCGCTGGTGATTCGTCGGCTGAACTTCGTTTGCTTGCTACGGGTGAATTGTAGTCTGAATCGGGAGTTCTAGAAGTCAATTATGTAGTAATCAAGAATAATAATCCAATGAAACCATCCTTGAAGGCTAATTCTTCCTGGATCATTCTCGGATTAAGGCAACACTCCTCGAACCAGAATTTACCATTTTCTCCTTTAGCCATCTTGAACTCCGAAGCCGCCTATCTTTGGATTCAATCTCCTTCTACCATGCATTGATGTGTGTGGCCTTCATCTTCTACCCTGCTAATGTGAATGTCATTTGCCTCTTCTACCATCCTTGTGAACGGCCTTCAATCTTCTACCGCCCTTGCGAACGGTCTTTACATCAAATGTAACCAAAAAGTACCCATGGGCGACCTACTGAAGATGATCATAATGAAGAGTGAGGACCCTGTGGATACAAGATGTCTATTAGTACCAATTAAGTCTACAAAATGTGGGATTAGGACAAGAAAACCAAACATGGCCATCCAAACTCTTTGTCACGTAAACTAACCTAATACTAGCAATCCACCAACTAAAATTAACCAATAAGTATGCCAAATGCAATGGTTAACGCATGAAAAATGAAGCAGATCAGACTCCCCACACTTAAACCTTTACTCGTCCTCGAGTAATTTAAGATGAGTAAAAGAATCAAGCAAAATGTAGCGTGCAAGCATAAGTTAACCGAGGAATTCGACTCATCCTAAGCTACCCTAGTTCCCCCAAAGAAGTGAAAATCCTCACAACTCTCACAGTCCCCGAAGATCCTAAAATAACCTATTTACCGGAAATGAAATGTGAAAAAAGGTAAGCCAAAAAGATAAGTGCCAAGCTAGCTTACTTTTTCCAAAATGATCCCAAAGCAATCAAAGAGTCATCTTCAAAAACAATCTTTCAAGACCCACAAAAACAGTCTGAAGTGCCTGGGAGGCCGTCGTCGTGCCTCTCAAAGTTAATATTTATAATCCCTAAATGCTTACTATCTACAACTAAGTAGATAGCGGCAAGTCGGGATCGTCCACAAAGAAGGGGGATTTTCTTAAGTGTTTAGACACAAAAGATTGATATAAGGCTAGGAGTAGATACATATATACATATATAAAAGCATGTAGGGGGGTTGGTTGTTTGGTGGTCCTAAGTTATGAAAGTTAAAAGACAAGACAACTAGCAAAGTCAAGCAACTATGCTAAATCATCAAACAAAACTAAGAAAAAGGGGTTGAAAACTACAAAAGATAAAGCCTTGAGGGCAATCGATATCCACTTCCAAACCTAATGTAGATCATTGAACCATTCACTCATCCTATCACATTTGTTACCTACCACATTAACGTACTTATCTAGCAAGAATCACCACACATTATGCACAAGAAGTTCTAAGTTCATGTTCTTAGATTTTCATGCAAATGAGCTAAGGAATTCGTCACTTTCCTAACTTCCTAACACTTAAATCATGCAAACACTTTATATTCTCAAACAACATGTAGCATAAATGAAGCAAAACATAGCATTAAGAGCATATGAATGCTAAATTACAAAGGCTTCAAGAATGAACAAAATAATCTATTCACTACTTCGACTACTTGTTGTGAAGATAAATCTTCCATCCTTCTTAGATAGTAGTTTGCAAGAGTGAATTCGACATCTCTTGTCAAACCTCACCAATGACTCTCTTAGTACTAAGAGTATCTCATTGATGGCATTGAGCACGAAGAACCAACAAGCTTGGAAACACTTATAAACACTACACCGTGTCTAAGCATTTAACCAATTCGTGCATTTACACAAGATTAGTCAAGAACGATCGACATTCATAGACTTCTCTCATTTTCTACCGAAAACAAACATGACAACGAGTTCGACATCATCACATTCATCTAGCAATTATCAACACACCAACATCATTTAAGAAGCTCTAACTCATGCTCTTGGATTCCACATTAAAAGAGGGGGAGAATTATCGACTTTCTCCCAACCCTAACAAGTAATCATACAAGCAATTCATATACTCAAGCTTCCAACAATATCAATGTCATTAACAATTCACATTCAAAGCTCAATAAATGCACAGTAGCAAAAGCACCAAATAGATAGATATGGTTTTTACTACATAGATATGGAAGCTTCAATCCATTGCTCCTAAGATAAAACTAAGCTAGAAAATTAAAAGACGTGATTAACCTACAAAAACTAAGGAAAGAAAGAAAGAAAAACTAGGGTTTGAACCCAGAAAAATCGCAGGAAGAAGAAGGAATTTGTATTTTTAGAGGAGAGGATAAGGTGAGTATTTATTATACAAAAAGAAAGAGGGATTTTAGGCCATTCGTCAGTCGCGAGTCACGATGGGCTCGTGATGAACTTGCGATGAACTCCATTTCCAGCAGCTTGATGTCTTTTCTATTCTTGTTTCATATCCTCCTCTTCTCTTCACTTCTTCAATTCTTCAAATCTTCAAAAACTCAAATACAAGTCTTCAAATCTTCAAAGGTATTCTTCAAAGTCTTCAAATCTTCAAATCTTCAAAGGTATTCTTAAAAGTCTTCAAAAAAATGCCTTGTCAAACAAAATTCTCTAGAAAAGTAATAAAAGTGTAAAATTCGCTTTTAACCCTCCTTAGAGAACTTCAAGGCAAAATGTCACATCTAGAGCACAAAAGTGTACAAAAGTGAATCCTTAAAGTCCTAATATAACCGTATAAAATGGGTACATCAGTGCCTACGAGCAATCTACAAGGTAAAGCTCACAAAAGCATATCTAGACGATCGTAGAGACATAAAATCAATTAGACCTAAAGTAGGCTACAAGATGAGGGATTTATATATGAAAACCAGAAACGTTCATCTAAACTCCTTACAATGTAATCCTACATAAATCTAACAATCTACCACACAAAAGAAAACAAAAAAAGATGTTAAATGCCAAGGAAAATGCATGCATTTGACGTTGCATCACCTTCACTGGCTACTTGGTCCGCAACCTCAGGCTCTGCATCACCTCCGCTACATAAGCCTGTCTCTCGCCATCTGATGGCCACTCACTCATGCATTGGCTCCCTCACATACAAGGATTTTTCTGATTGTGATATTTCTTGTTTATTGAGTGTTTTATTTGCTAAGACCGAGTCACGAAGTTATTTCTCAGCTATCAAGGATCTTAATTTGGTTGCTGCTATGGATTCTGGGAAGTATGCACTTCACACTCACCAACGTGGGAATTATTTCCTCGTCCTCCTCATGTTAATGTTGGTTGTTCAAAATGGATGTTTTTCTTGAAGTATAAAGTTGATGGGTCACTGGATTGTCATAAAGTGGGACTTGCTGCGCATGGTTTTTCACACTTCCAGGTTGTGATTATGATCATACTTTTAGCACTATTGTGAAAGAATCTACAGTTCGTGCGGTTTTATCTTTAGGTGTTCTTCGTCAATGGTCGTCAATTGGATGTTAAATATACTTTTTTAAATGGTGTTCTTGACTCATCGATTTTTATGGAGTAGTCACTTAGCTACAAAGACCCTATGGTTTGAAGCAAGCTCCTCGTGCTTGGTTTCAACGTTTTAATGTTTTTCCTTATTGGCCTGGGTTTTGTGTGTGGCTCGTCAGATACATCTTTGTTAGTGTTTTCTTAGGGTGTCTCTATATACATACATATATATACACATGCATATACATATATATACACATACATATACATTTATATACACATACATATACATATACATATACACATACATATACATATACATATACATACATATACATATACATATACACATACATATACATATATATACACATACATATACATATACATATACATATATATACACATACATATACATACATATACATATATATATACACATGCATATACATATATATACATACACATACATATATATACATACATATGTACACATATATATACATATATACATATATATACACATATATATATACATATATATACACATACGTATACATATATATATACACATACGTATACATATATATACACATACATATATATACATATACATATATATACAGACATATACATATGTATACATACAGATATATACATATATATACATACATACATATACATACATATATATACATATATATACACACACATGTACATACATATATATACACACATATATACACACATATATATACATATATATACACACATATATACATATATATACACACATATATATACAAACATATACAAATTTATATACATACATCTACATATATATACATGTATATATACATACATCTACATATATATACATGTATATATACATACATCTACATATATATACATGTATATATACATACATATATATATACATATATATACACATATACATATACATATATATACACATATACATATACATATATATACATATATACATACATATATATACATATATATACACATATATATACACATATATATGTATATATACACATATATACACATATACATACATATACATACATATATATACATATATATATATATATATATATATATATTGGTTTATGTTGCTGACATTATACTTACGCTCATTCGCAAGTTCATTAATTGTGTGAATATAGAGTTTAAGATCACCGATCTTGGAACCTCAGTATTCTTTTGGCTTATACGTTGTTCCTAGTGCAGACAGTTTATTTCTTGGTCAGTCAAGATATGCCAAAGACATCCTTACGAGTAGGAATGCAGGATTCCGTACTGGTTGCCACGCCTTTTGTGGCTTATTCGCAGTTGCTCAGCTTTTCTAGTAAGCCATTTAGTAATCCCCTCTTTATTGATCTTTAGTTGGTGCACTTCAGTACTTATCAATCACTCATCCTGACTTGTATTATAACGTCAATACGGTCAGTCATTTCATCCAAGCTCCTAATGATGACCATTTTCAAGCTATTATTCGAATTTTGCACTATGCGCATGGTAATCTTCATTATGGTTTGGCTTTTTGCGTAAACTCCTCCGCTTTACCAGTTCTTGGTTATTCGGATGTCGGTTTGACTCGCTGCATTGATATTCGTAGGTCTACATAAGGTTATGCCATTTCCTTGGTGGCAACCTTGTGCCTTAGAGTGCTAAGAAGCATCCTACAGTCTCTCGTTCTAGTTCGGAATCTGAATATCATGATATAGCCGATACTGCTGTAGAGTTAGCCTTGTTAATGGATCTTCTTTGGGATTTACGTGTGTCGATTTGTGTGCCTCCTGTTGATGTGTGATAACTACAATACTCTCTCTGGCTCAGAATCTATTTTAACACAAGAGAGCCAAGAACATTGATATTTATTACAATTTTGTGCGTGAGATGGTGCTTGTTGGTAAGCTCAAGGTTTCCCATGTTTCTTCTGATCTTCAGCTTGCGGCCATCTTTACAAAGGGTCTACCTCATCCTTGATTTGAGTTTTTGTTGTCCAAGTTCTGCATTGCTAGCAATCTCACACTTAACTTAAGGGAGTTAATAGGGTTATAGATGAAATAGAAGCATCTCAAGAAATAATATCTTTCTAGTTTGATTTTTCTAATATCATGTTTCATGTATTAATCAATCTTACATCATTTACAATGCGATCAAACAGCTCGCCCCCAGCTGTCCCGGCCGCACCGACACGAAGGTCATAACCGGAAAGGTAAATCACAGCACTCCCATAGCTGAACCTTTGACCCTCGACTGTACTCGGTGCGCACAAGGGACCTCCCCACTGAAGAAATCCCCACACTGCCGCTGCAAAGAGTCGAACTCCCGATGACTTACATCCTTTACACTCAATAAATATGATGACACAGAGCCACAACAAGTGTGGCTTTTACGTTCTACCACAACTCAATATGTCAAGGTGAAACTAAATGTGTATACAAGAAGAGTGATCAAATTAACGTAATGAAAATGAAACAGAAATTAACATAAACTTGAAAGTAAGACAGACAAATAATTTAAATACAACAAGAGATTGATTCGTGATTACAACTTAGCAGAATCAAAAATATATACGCCAATAGGAATAAATAAAATAGTATGATGCCATATCAGACCGCCAATCCGGCCGTGTATTTCACCCCTGTCGTCGGCAACCATGAGTTCCCAACAATGAACTGCGCCACCGTGAAGTTGTTCGCCACCGCCGTGTCATTGATCACATGGTACCCCGGCCACTTAACCCTGCTCTCGACACCGCCGCCGGGGCCAAAGTTTTGGTACTCCGCGTAATACAGCGAATTCAGGGCGAAATCGCCGTTCCACTCCAACCACCCCTTCGGTTTAACCGCGCCGCCGATGTACGACTGCATGATCACCGTCCTCGAGTAGAGCTTCCACGGCCGCCCAAGGTAGGTCTCCGTCGAGTTCCCCACGTCGGGCTCCGCGGAGATGGTGGAGAACTGGATCGAGAAACCCGACGGTTCGTCCGCCACCTTCCGGCCCTGCGCGGTGATGGTGTTCTTCTGATTGGGGAGCCCTTTTCTGGCCAGGATGGTGCAGTTCTGAAACACGACGGCGCCGTCGCCGAAGATGAAGTCGACGGTGCCAGTGATCACGCAGTCGCGGTAGAACTGCCGCATGGAGTGCGCGTACAGCGTGTCTTGGTAGCCGCGGATGGCGCACCGGAATAGAACTGACAAGTCGGCGTCGGAACGGAACGCCGCCGCCTGGTGTTTCAGCGGGCCGGCGGTGTTCTCGAAGGTCAGGTCTCGGGCTAGGAAACCTTGGCCTTTGACACCTAAAGAATAATGGAAAGTGAGGTTAGAATTGAATTGTGGATGCGAAATGAGGCATAAATGCATGGGCGGGCACATGTTTATGGAAATTATAGCCATTTGGTTGCATGGACCCTCAATTCTGCGTACTTCACATGCTATATATGCCACATTCAATACCTAGTCTCGTAATTTATGACAATACCAATCTCCATACAGAATGAGACACACAAGATTGGCACAAAATAAGATTGTGATATGATCCCTAGCATTCTAGTGTATAATTATGAGGTTAATGTAGTCCAATATCACGTCTTTTTTATAATATAATCGAACTCCAAATTCCACATACAAATTTTGGTTATTAATAGATCATTTGACATTTCAGCCATAAATCTTGTAGTAGAACTACAAATTGAATAAGTATTGCTTACATAAACTTTAATAACAGTGTGATGCCAACTGAAACATTCAATTTATTAAACATTCAAATCGGAATAGGCCCCCAACAACAACGTAGGAAATAAAACATTCAAGTCAAACTTGTGTAATTTATGTGGAGCCAGGTAATTTATTGAATGTGGGTGCTTCTTTTTGCTTAGCAGGACTCGTAGTGGTTGGTGGATTGTCATGTTTTAGAACTAGTAGAAAATCCCCCACTTTGACCATTTTAGGCACAATTAAACGCATCAAATGTGTGAAAGATAGTATCAGCGTTTCCCCACCTCTATTAAAAACACTTTCTTGCACATGTCAAAGCCCTGTTTAAACTGGTAGCGAATCATAAATGTTTGATAGTGGTTAAGCTTTAAACCATGTGGAGCTGATAAAGATAATACATTATCTTTACAACAATTTTATTGTAATAACTTTTACAAAATACTTTATAATTTAGCATTCTCCTAGGTTCTAATTTTGTGCTAGTTAATTAATTAGAAACAAAACATTTCGGAAAATCATGAACACAATGCAAAATGTATTTAAAGCTTTTATATATAAAAGATTATGATTAGTTCTGTTCAATCCAGTAAAATTTATAGTATATAATACAGATCCATAACTCTCAACATCAGCATAAATCCTAACATAGATCAGGGTTAGACCTAGTGAATAATGCAACACGTAAAATTTAACTTAAATTGAATCAAAAATAAATTAGTGCATTAAAACGGAGGAGAATAATTAGTAACGCTTACCAAAAGTGGCGGACCTGTAGGTGGTCCATCCATCAATAAAGCTATGATTTCCAGATATTATGGTCGCATCAATTCCATCTCCGATCAACAAAACGTTCCATTTCTTCTTGCTGATTTCCACGTATTCCCGGTACACACCCTTCTTAATGTGTACGATGAACCGGTTCGTGCTACGATCCGGTATGGAAGCGATGGCGTCGTTAAGACTGGTGAAATTCCCTGTCCCGTCGATGGCTACAACCGCATCGGGCTGGAACCCGGTCGCCTGAAGAAGTCTCCGATCTTTAGTTGCGAGCCAAGAGGGAAATTCACCGCGGCCGATGAGCTTTCGGCCACCAATATGGCCGCCGCCGCCGCCATTGGAAACCGGAACGGGATGCACCATTCGGAGAATGTCTAACACTAACGAGGATACCTGTAATAGAGTTGTAAAACCAATCAGAAATGGATTATTTTCTCGTCGTTCTTATATTCTTTCTATAACTCTATTAGTTACCTGGTTAAGGCTCCCTCCCACCATGTTCTTGACAAAACCATTAGTTCCTTCGAATCCTTCTAGGCATGTGTCCTGATTTGCTAGTGCACCGCTTAACCATGTCCTCAAATCGGAACTAAGCTTCGCCGTGTTATTTTTCTTCCCTGCAGTTAATTTAATTTTGAATATTTCACTATTTTCATTTTTAGAAATAGTTAAAATAAATATATTTTTAAAAGTTGAGTTGATAATTAAAAAGGAGCTGAAGCAAATTAATGGATGATTTGAACATGTAACCAAAAGGCATAATTTTAATGTACTTGCCTGCTCTATTTAGTAGAAGGAAAAGTTCATGAGAATGTGTCATTTAATTTGTGCTATAGATAGGACTACAAAGGCATGGCCTACTGTATTAAGTTTTTCACAAAATAAGTTTTACGGCAGTTTGGCATAGATATCAAACAGAAATAAGTGACACTTTACGAATTTTACATAAAACAAAGTCACAACATAGCAAAAATAGGACTGTAAATATATTATGCAAAAGAGAATGTCTGTGCAGAATCTTGATTTAACTTTAACAGCTACCTCACATTTCAGCAAACAATGAATGAATAAAAAGGTGGCGGAAAGATTCCTATTTACTATAACAAGTACCTAACGGTGCCTGTGAAGCGGCGAGAGTCCGGTCCAAGTTTTCGGAAGAGAGATCGAGCAGATCAAGGCAGTCGTTAACGGCGTTCGACAGGCGAAAATCTCCCAAGAAATTGGTGAATTTCGACACGATGGAAGTCACCTGCCTCACCGTTTCTATGGTAGACTTAAGGGCCCCCACGAACTCCGACGCCGGAACCATCAAACATTCCGACTGAATCGTATCGGCCGGGATGCCGGAACACCTCATGATGGCGGAGAAGTTCAACAAGCACAAAATAACCAAGAACGCCGCCCTTTCCATTTCAAGCTCCCAAAAAAATCGATAAACAAGAGCTGTACTATGTTGGTGGTAGCGTTAAAATGCAAATTCTGAGTTCACGTTTAGTGTGGGATGGGTGAAGAAGGTGGTGATGATTTAAATGAAGTCCGAGAAATGGGGTTGTTTGTGTGTGAGTTAAATAGGTACTTGGACAAGTGTTGATTTTGTGAAGAGAAGAGAAGGGTAATTGTGTCATTGTACTAGTAGGGGAGGGAGAGAGGGGAGAGTTAGGAGGCAGGTGAGAGCATTAATAAGGGAGATTGGAGACCTTGGTTTGGGGTGTTGACCTCACACTCAAATGGTTTGAGCCACGAATTATTGTTCATGGACCGAGTCGTGTGTTACTATTTTTTTTTTCAATAAAAAAATATTAACAACTCAATGACCCCCGAAAAAATTTCCTCTCTCTCCCTTGCTTGGTGGGAATTGAACTCATGGTCTCATTGCAGCAGTACTAGAATTCAATCACTGGATTAACATTCAATTCTCAAAAAATTGGATAATTTCTCAATTTGTGCATGTCATCTTTGTGCAGGGGCCATGCTAATCTTTTATGTATCATTCCAAGTTTATAGAATGTTACCGAAGGGACAAGTCGTGCGTTACTAAGTGTGAGGGTGAGCATAGATGGTTTATAAGTACTCCCTCTATTTTCTTAAGTTTGGCACGCTTACCATATTTATATGTTTTTCTAAGTTTGTCACATTTTCTTTTATGGCAAAAAGTACATCATTCTCAACCACCCATTAAATTTTTTTCTCTGCTCACTCAATTTCCTCCATACATTTCAACTTACAAAAAAATCAGTACAACATATGGTGTCAAACATAGTAATACGGATGGAGTATAAGTGTTTTGATTATGAATAAAACAGTTTTTTTGGACTTGGTAAACTTCTAAAGTCTGCTTATTTTGAAAGTAGAAGTTATATTTGGAGGTAAAGCTGAAGTTGATCTTCTCATACTCCCACTTTTTCTCCATTAGTGGCACACCACTTTTGGGTGATAGAATTTAGGATATGCTAAATGAGTGAATGAAATTGAATTGAAAGAAAGAAAAGTAAAATAAATGGCTATAATAACCTTAAACTTGCAATAATTACAAAGTGACAATATAAAATAAACATTCCAAATTAGAAAGTGTACCACTATTAGTGAAACGAATGGAGTACCTTTAAAATTATTCAGTTATGCTTATAAATACAGCTCCAACAAACACACTCATAATTAGCGTTGTCAATCTCTAGCCCAAACTGAGAACCACGGACCGACACGATCGAACTCTAACCGAAATTCGAATCTGACCCGATCGAGGAATATAAACCCCAAATCCAAACCCGACACGATCGAACTCAATCTGAAACTCAAATCTGACCTGAGAAATATCAACCCAAAACCGCACCCAACACGACCAAACTCAACACGAAATCTGAATCTGACCCAAAAAATATCAACCCGAACTCGCACCCGACACGACCAAACTCAACCTGAAACCCAAACATGACCCGAGATATATCGACCCAAAACCGCACCCGACACGACCAAACTTAACCCAAAACTCAAATCTGACCCGAGATATATCGACCCAAACCTGCACCCGACACGATCGAACTCAACCCAAAACCTGAATCTAACCTAAGATATATTGACCCAAGGTTTGAACTGCAAGTTAGAAAGAATCAAGATAAAATTTATGAGTTGCATTAATTGGGTCATAAATTTATAACTACTGCATGTTGCATCATAAATTTTTAATATTGCAACTAAAATATTTTACCTTTCTATAATTCTAATTCAACCTCGTCTTTAATATGCCTATGGAAAGACGATTTTCTGGTTACTTTGCCTAACATGCTAAATTATAAAAACTAAAGCAAAGTATTATTTACAAAATACCATCCAATGAAAAAATACTTACTGCTAATGATGTGGAAGTTATCATCAAGGTGGAAGTTTTACATTAATAACAAAAAGGTCAAGAAAGTTTGTGTTATAGATAGTGAAGCAAGAATTGGTTATATGAAATCAACTTATTGTGTTATTGATAAATGATTATAGTTAAATGATGCATCTAACTATAAATGTCTATTTTTTTTATAAAAAAAGACAATTAACACAATTAACATATTTATAATTCAGATCATCATTTATACTTGCTTAAGAAAATAAACGATAATTAGTTTGTATAAATGAAAGTTATATTTAATCTAGAATCAACTTGAATTTAATCATGTAGCATAATAACCAGACATAGAATGACCCAACTCGAAATATACATGAATCTGATATGAAACATTATAAAAATAACTAATTTGATCAAACCCGACAGTAAATCCCGGCTTGAAAATAACCTGATCCAATCCAACCCGACAGCAAATCCCGGCTTGAAAATAACCTGATCCAATCCAACCCGACCCGATCTAACCCGAGAAAAAAATTTTACACGACAATAACCTGACACGACCCGATCCAACCCAAAGAAAAAAAGCTGACCTGATTCAAATTGACACGACAGCAACCCGACCTAGCCTAACCCAACCCAAGGAAAAAAAATCTAACATTCAACCCAACACGACAAAACCCGACCTGGCCTAACCCGACCCAAGAAAAAAATCTAACATTCAACCCGATACGACAAAACCCGACATGACCCAACACAATCGACAACTAAAGCTCGACACATTTTCAACCCAACCTATTTTAACATGAACCATTTCCAATCCGACACGATTACCCGAATTGACACCACTACTCATTATACACTTGCTCCATTCTCATAATAGTATCACACTTTTTTATATTAATTGGATCTTCATAAAAATTCCAGTTTTTATGGTGATAAAATTATTCATTTAATTTCTTCACGCACTTCTACTTTTGTAAAAAATGAACCTGTCTTATAGAAGAGGCATTTTCATAAGCCATTGATATTTTTGACTTAAATGTAAAAATGTTAACCTAAACTTATTCAGTTATTCAAATGTGAAATCATATATACATTGCTTAGCACCATTAGTTTTAAAAATTAATTTTCAAAAAAATAAATTCAAATCAAGAAAAGTGGATAAAGTTTTATATTGCGGTGACGGTGCGGTCATGTGTGTCGGCGTGCGGTCACTGTGTGACTGTGTGTGAGGGAGTGAACTTAGAAACTTGCAGCAAGGGGTAAGGGCTTGCATTTAATATTTTGTTACCTTGAATAATACTTTAATTTTTTTTATGGTTCTTCGTACCTTCAAGAATTTTCTTTCCACAAATCTTTTATAGACAGACTAAATTTTAGACAAGAGATTATTGTGCAATTATAAGAAGTTTCATTGACGTGTCTTCAACCACCAACTGGTTCGTGGGTTTGGGCTCTTCTCGAATTAACCTGCAATCAAACTGTCCATAGGGTTCCAGAGGTCAACACTCCGATGTTTAAGTTAGTCCAAGCGTCCAATATGATTAAGACAGAATGAATCATAAGTAAATATGTACCCTGTATTTATACTCCATGTCTTAAATAATGTTCTCCTTAATTATCACTCTTAATTACCCACAAATGCGGTAATTAAGTTAGAGTATCGAATATTCCCCTAACGGGGCTGCCATACCTTTGGCTCAATGCCCTTCTTGGGCTTTAACCTCTATCAAGAGCTCCTAGAAAAGCAAGTTCTCGACCTCAGAAGGTCGGAACGTCACAAAGGTCTTCGAGGTCTCGAATGTATGGGACAGTTCGAGGTCGTCGAAGCGAACCTTACACTTCATTGCTCTTGCCTTCGAGAGAGAGAACCTGGTTTTCTAATCTATCGCTTAGTATTCCAAAAGGCACGCGCTTGTGGTACAACCGTGCGTTTCACTACACCCCAAACAACGAATTGTCAGAAGACAAAAAAATCAACTACATTTTTCCATAACTTATTATATTTCCAAGGCAGTAATAATTATCCGCCGCTTCAGTCCCCATAATTACCTCTTATCCGCTCTTCCTTTTTCACTTTTCTCATTCACAGGTATCTTCTTCGAAGCATTCTTTCTGTTCTTCTCTCTCGAGCGATCCAAGTTTTCATCACTTTTCCCAAAAAATCAGTAAGTTCTTTCATCCCTATTCTTATTCTAATCTTTTCGTTTCCTCCCCTTACAATCATACCCCGCTCTAATGAGGGTTCTGCTTTCGAGAAATTTTTCGGTGAGGTTAGGGTAGGCGGGACAGGGGTTAGTAAGCCGGAGAGAGCCGTTACATTTCGAAGAACTCCGGCACGGTTCAAATGCTAGAGAGGGTGTATCTGATTAGGTTGCTAATAGTCCTGGGGAAGAGAGGTTTTTCCCCATAACTGATATGCCTCCTCAAGATGCTGTTGAAAACTGGCCTCCAGGCATGGGCAAGCCCTACATAAGGAGGTCCCCTACGAGCGGTAAAACTGGTTTCTATCCTCCTCCGAATGCAGAACTCGAATTGGAAAGGGTGTCAAGTACATCTTTGATCTATAGGGAGACACCTCTCGAAGCCATAGAGGAGGAGGAGAATGCACATTCTTTGAGAGAGAGGGCAATTCTCGAGGGGAAGGAAGCACCCTCGAGAGCGCCTCGGGTATCTCCTCTAGTTAAACCCTCTCAAAAGAAGAAAAAAGGGCTTATCGAAGGTTAAGGCTCAAGGACTCAGGAAGGGAGTCCCCGGTTCCAGTAGTGAGGGCCGCTATTTCCAAAATTTTGGACTCGATCCCTCCTGGCCAACGAATAGCCCCAGATGCTGACTTTCAACCCTTCCGAGAGGAAGATACCCCCCATAACCTCCCTGAAGGAAGATTGTCTATTTCTCTCAGACACATTTTCTGCGGGCTCACATTTCTCTTTCCGCCCCTTTTTTTCCAAACTTCTTAGCCAATTCCAAGTGAGCCCTGCACAAGTCCATCCCAATGTCTTGGTGATCATCATGATGTTCTTGACTAGATGTGACGAGTTCGGTATCAAGCCCAGCTATAAGCTGCTTCACTCGCTATACTTTGTGTCATATAGTGGGCAGTCTACCGATATAATTGTCACCTTTGTCAGCCGAGAGGCACATCATAAGATTTTTGGAGTTCCTTACAATTCGGGTGACTGAAAAGCTGGAAGAAAGGTGTTTTGTTTGATAACAGGAGATACTGAGTTCCTCCGTGGAATTGGGGCGTGTGAGTCGAGTCTCCCAAACCTGGGGAATATATCTGCCCAGATGCCCTCGAGAGGGATAGGCAAAACTATTATCAAGCTCCCTCGACTACAACGTCTTCAGCAACCCCAATTCCCATATTGGCGGCTTTGCGTTCTCACCCAGAATCTACTAGAAATATGTGTAAAATACTCCGAAAGGATATCAGAAAGAGGAGAAGAAGACTTGAGGGCCCTACAGATGGCCCTCCCCTCGAGACCATCGTTAGTGACTTTAGGCATTTGGGAGCCTCCGAAGGTGCCTTAATAGAAATCTACTTCACTTGTTTGTTGTGTTATTGAGCTTATTGTTACTGACTAACTCTCTCTCCCCCTTTTTCCTTTTTCAGTGGGTTTCGTTAAGGGCTTAAAGAAGAAGAGACCCTCGAAGTAGGGTTAGACTCCTCTTAAAGGGATCATTGACTCCTCGAATCAGGCCTCCACTCCCCTAAATTAGGTGTCTCCCCTCTCGAACCTGGCCTCCCCTCTTGCAGTAGGCCGCGAAAGGCCTACGTCTGCCATTGGTGATGAGAACCCACATCACACTAGGAACGTTCACCAAAAGATAAGGGCAAATAGCAATAATATCGATTCCACCTCACCAAGACCATTGATAGGAGCACGTGGTGGTGTGGATGTTCATCAACATCTTCCTCCCTCTTCAAATGATGCGGCGTCCGTAACCAGGATTGAACATCACCTCTCGAAGATGGCCTCTGACCCTGAGGTTTTCTTCCTTTCTTTTTTCAAAACTTATTTAGCATCCCTCATTTTTTCTTATAGCATCAATTTGAGCTAAACTGTTTTTTCCAAGCCTCCCAAATTTTTCACGATGCCACTGAGAAAATAGCGGCCTTATTTTCCATTTATTCCTCTGGCTGCAGTAACCTCCGTGAGGAGCATAGCAAACAAGATGCTGAGATTTTGCGGTTAAAGAAATCTCTCGAGGATCACTAGCGGGCTCTCGAGGAGAACGACAAGGTGCTCGGGGAGAAGGTCAGGGTGCTTGAAGAAAAACAAAAACTTCTTAAAGGGGAGAGGCAAGGTGTTGATTCCGAGAGGCGTCAATAGACGTTGGAGAAGGATACCCTCTCGAAGAGGGTTCAAGCTGCAAAGGATCTGGCCTCTCAGGTTCAACTGCTCGAAGCCTTCAAATACAAGATTTTGAATAGCTCTGAGCTGCTTCAACTATTCCCTGATCTTTTGGGGTAGCCAAGCAGATCGGCTGTAGCGAATTAGCCAAGGACTTTCTAAAGCCACAAGTGTCTGCCTCTCTGCATGAAATCTGGCTAAGCAGGTGGACGACCTAGTCAATCCAGAGCTCAAAACCACTCTGGACGCAAAATGGGATAAGGCCATCAAGAACGACGACCTTCGTTTTGCCCTGATGGATTTCATTAAGTCAAAAGGGTAGCTCTTCACTGTTGAGGGGATTCGAGCGATTCTCCTTCCAGAGGCTACGAACGCCTCTCCTGAGCAGAATTCCACCGTCGTCCGAGTGGAAGAAACGATTGCTTCCACCTCAAAGGAAGATGATTCTAGGGTTGATCCCTGATTGTAACTTTTCCACTTAGGGCCCCCCAATTTAAACCCTTTTTATTGTGAGTATCAATAAAAATATGACTTTTACCACGACCTATTAATTTTGCTTTTTATTTTCTTTTCGTAGTATAATTCGTTGAAAAGGTTGTTAGAAGGTGCTTGTGAGGAGCTTTCGAGTGCCCAAAAAGAGTTGAATGAGACACACAATCAGCTACTGATGGCCTTTCAAGATCTTTCTAAGTGTAATCAAGAGAAGGAGTCATTGAAGGATAAGCTCCACCAACTCGAAGCTGAGATGAAACTGTGCCAATCTAAAGATCATCCCACTTTTAAGGGGTTTGTCAAGGATTTCCTGAACAAAGAATTTAATGGTACCTATCCCTTGGAAGTGGTCAAGGGTCGTGATTCCGAAGATGAAGAACTAGAAAAACTGATGCGTCAAAAATTATTTGAAGTTTGGTTCTCTGAAGTTCTGCTTTGCCACTGCGATTAGGCTTCCATTAGTGGAAGGGCGCCTAATTGGTTGCTTGGGAAAAAATTGCAGACTGGTAGCTCAGAGAGAGTTACTTGCCAACTGACATCTATTAGCTCAGCACAAAGTGGCTAGCCTTGAAGAGGACTTGCTCGCTTGGAAGATAGCCATCGAAGATCCCCATTCTTCAAGCGAACCTTATCTGGCCCCTTGAGGGAGCCCCTCAGTTGAAGATAGCTCTTTGGTAGAATCTGTTTTGTCCAATAATGCATAGCTCGTAGGGGAAATCGAGGCCTGGAAAGTACAGGCCAAAGAAATGGAGCAGCATTTCACTGATTGCGAAGAAAAAATTGCTGCACGCGAAGTGAGCCTTTGTGCCCACATGCTTTCCCATGGCATTCCTTCCTCATATTTAATCAGCGATTATCATCTTCCAAAGTTTCTACTCAAAGCTTCCCGGTACTGGATGGAAGAAGTTAACGTCATGAGAATAGAAGTCCTCGGCAGAAAAAGGCTTTTGACCTTATTCTCGATTGGCTGGCAGAGCTGAAGGTAAAAGGATTCACTCCCTTGAGTTTTCGTTCTACTCCCCAGTCACAAAAGCCTTCCACAAAAGGAGCTGACATGCATCTTGTCCCTTCGAGCAAAGTTACCCAAGGATCTTCCTCAAAACGTCACAAGAGTGTTGGGTCATCCTCAAAGGGCCCATTCGAACCTTCCACAAAGAAGCGGTGTAAGACCGTCGCTCCCCTTGATGCTTCCAAATATCCTATAGAGGAATAAATGAAGGATATCCAAAGGGCAGCTGGTATAGAGCTTGAAGAACTCAAAGAGGTAGAGGCAAACGTGAATAGGCTAGGAAAACCTATCTCCACTGAAGAATTGTTTCAGGCGGAATTTCCCCCCACTAGATAAATACATTTAGACACATAAACTTAGGTAGTTGTTAGTATCAATATTGTACTCCTAATAATTGATGAAGTTTGAATAGATAGCCAATATTATCTCTATCTCCAATATTTTACCACTTGAATATGAGCACCGTGTGCAACTTCCTTAGGCAGAGCAAAGTACGAATATGTTTGGTAAGTAGAAATTAAATCATTTAGAGACATAAGCATGTTACCCAGGTTTGATGTTTCCACCTACATCCTGCCAATCTCGCCTACTAGTTCATCATTCTAAGATAAAAAAATAGCCTTCGAGTGCCGCTTAAAAGCATACCACCCAAACCTCAGCCATAGCCGGGAATATCATCTATAGCGCCACTTTAAAGCAACCCACTCGAACATCAACTAGAGTGCCGCTTTAGAGCAAACCACTCGAACATCAGTCGTGGCTGGAAATATCATTTAGAGCGGCGCATTAAAGCAACCCGCTCGAACATCAGCTAGAGTTCCGCTTTAGAGCAAACCACTCAAACATCAGCCATGGCTAGAAATACCATCTAGAGCGCCGCTTTAAAGAAAGCCACTCGAACATCAACTAGAGTGCCACTTTAGAGCAAACCACTCAAACATCATATCAGGTAGTATTTTCTCAAGTTGGTAATATTCCACCTTCTTGGCACTCGAACCATGTTCATCTGTTCGAGAACATAACTTCCTCATGGGTGCAATTTGATCACTTTATAAGGTCCTTCCCAATTTGCAGCTAGCTTTCCTTTGGGTTCCTTTCCGCTTTTCTTGTTTTTCCTCATTACCAAGTCCTTCGGATTGAACAACACCTTCTTTACTCTTCTGATGTGGTATCTTCTGACCCATTCTTTAACTTTAGCCTCATGTAGAGAAGCTAACTCTCTCTTCTCGTCCACCATATCCAAATCAAAACATCGTTCTGGTGACTGATCATCTCATCTGCATCAGCACCAGAACGATGTTTGATCATCTCATCTGTATTAGCACCCCCAAGCACCAGTCCGATACACGATCTAGTAGTGGAAGACTCAGCTGTCCGATATGCCCACAACACATTAGGTAATTCCCATATCCAGTTACCTTCCTCCCCCTCAAGGCCTCATGTAGAGAAGCTAACTCTCTCTTCTCGTCCACCATGTCCAAATCAAAACATCATTATGGTGATTGATCATCTCATCTGCATCAGCACCAGAACGATGTTTGATCATCTCATCTGCATCAGTCTGATACGCGATCTAGTAGTGGAAGACTCAGTTGTCCGATATGCCCACAACACATTAGGTAATTCCCATATCCAGTTACCTTCCTCCCCCTCAAGGCATGCTCGTATTCCTTCTATTGGTCACTTCCACTTGTCTGTTGGCTTGGGGGTGGAAACAAATTTCACTTTTTGCTTAATCTGATATTCCTCGCACCACTTCTTAAAGGGATCCTGAGCAAACTGTGTTCCGTTGTCCGTAATGATCGTTCTTGGGATTCCAAAATCGTACACAATATTCTTCCAGCAAAAGGAGGTGGCTATTTTTCCTCTTATGTTTGTCAAGGGCTCAGCCTCTACCCATTTTGTGAAATAATCAATAGCTACGACTAAGTATCTGAATTTTCTTGGTGCTTCTGGAAAAGGGCCCACCAAATTGATCCCTCATTTGTCAAATGGTCATGATATATATAGATAATTCTCATCTCTTCCTATGGAACATGCATTATTGGTGCATGTCTCTGACACTGGTAGCAAGCCTGAATATACTGATTCGCGTCCTCGAACATTTTTGGCCAATAAAATCCTACTTGAAAGAGCCTTCTCACCATGGACCTGGCTCCCAGGTGGCTACCGTACACTCCTTCGTGAACCTCTCTTATGAGATAATCGGCCTCGTGAGGGTTAACGCATCGAAATAATAGCAACAAATGACCCCTTATGTACAACCCTTCTTCTTGCAGCACATACATTGGAGGTTTCAACCTTATCTTTCTAGCATCCACTTCATTTTCTTCCAGGGCAACCTCTCAAAGATACGCTACAAACGGTGTCATTCAGGAGTCTTCTACTTCAACCGCCACACTATAGGTTCTTCAAAACTTCGTCTGCTCAAAGTTTCCATGAGCAATTACTTCTGGGATTGGGTTCCCAAATCCGAAGAAGCGGGCTTACTTAGAGTGTCTGGTTTATGATTGATTTCCCTTGGAACCTATGTTAAAGTATAAGATTTGAAAATTTTTAAACGGTTCTTCACTACCTCAAGGTATCTCTGCAAGTTACGCTCTCAAGCCTCGTATTCCCCATTCACCTGCTGAACCACAATTTGAGAGTTATTGAAAACTTCCAGTTCCTCCACCTGCAGCTCCTTTGCGAGGCGCAATCCACTAATCAGTGCCTCATACTCAGCCTCATTATTAGTTTCTTTGAATGAAAATTTCAATGCATAAGGGTAATCTCTGCCATTGGGGCTAGTTAATAGGACTCCGGCTCCACTTCCTCCTGAATGTGACAAACCATCCACATACAACTTTCATATCCTTCTTTGGCTTGTTTTCCCATCTCGAATGGGATCCAAACATACCTCGAGGGGCTCTGTTGTTTCCACTATAAAGTCTGCCAGCACCTGCCCCTTAATCGTAACTCGAGGTTGATACTGGATATCATGCTCTCCCAATTCCACTACCCACTTCATCATTCTTCCCGAAATCTTTGACCTTAGCAGGATTTGTCGAATGAGGTGGTTTGCGAGCACCACTATCTTATGTCCCTAGAAGTAGGGTCTCAACCTTCGGGCTGCATGTACGAGGGATAAAATCAACCTTTCAAGAACCGTATACCTTGTCTCTGATCCCTTCAAGGCACGACTAACAAAGTAAATTGGATGTTGAACCTTTTCTTTCTCTTTTACTAGAGTTGCACTGATTGCCAACGGTGATGCAGAAATATACAAGTATAGCATCTCATCCTTGTCTGGTTTCATCAAGGTAAGTAATGTCCCCAAGTGTTCTATCAACTGATCGAATGCCTCATTGCACATGCCATTCCACTCAAATTTTTTGCCCTTCAAAGGACATCAAAGAAGGGTAAGTGCCTCTCTGCCCCCTTCGATAGGAATATACTCCGCTAGAAACCCCTGTAAGCTTCTGTATATCCTTTTATCGATTATGGGGTTTTCATTGTCCTCAAAGCTTCGACCTTTTCCGGGATTACATAAATCCCTCTCTCTGAGACCATGAATCCGAGAAACTTCCCAGCCCTCACACCAATAACACATTTAGACGGGCTCAATTTCAAATTAGCTCCTCAAAGTCTACCAAATGTTTCCTCCGAGCCTTTTAAGAATTCTTCATAACTTTTGCGTTTGACCACTATGTCACCCACATATATATTTCCATATTCTTCCCTATCAGTCCCCTGAACAACCTATCAACAAGCCTCTGGTAAGTAGCCCAGCATTCTTTAACCCAAAGGGCATCTTCTTATAGTAGTACGTGCCCACATCGGTAATAAATGATTTCTTTTCCTTGTCTTCCTCCGCCATGAGAATTTGGTGATACCCCTTATACGCATTCAAGAATGCCAAAATTTGATATCCCGTGATGGATTCCACCAGCTTGTCGATTGGTGGCAACGGGTAACCATCTTTGGGGCAGCATTTATTTAAATTAGTAAAGTTTATACATATCCTCCATGCTCCATCATGCTTTGGAATCATGGCTGGGTTAGCAATCCAATCGGGATAGAATACCTCCTTGATTATGTCTGCCCTCAACAACTTCTCCACCTCTTCTTTAATTGCCTCAGCTCTTTCAGGAGCGAACACCACCCTTCTCTTTTACTTCACTGGCTTAATGGAGGGGTTGATGTTCAGTCTATGCAGTGTGAGACTCGAAGGGACCCCCTTCAGGTTAGAGGTATCCCACAAGAACACGTCTCCGTACTCTCCCAACAAGTTTTTCAGTCTTCCCTTCACATTCTCAGGAATTATTTTCCCAATAGCTACTGACCATATATCCCAAATAGGCACATGTATTGTTTTAGCTAATCCCATATATGCGTGTACTGTCGCTACATCCATTTACTTCCTCGCTTCCCGTACCGTCATGAAGTTAAATTTTTGGGCCACGGTCTGGTCTCCTCGAATGGATGCCACTCCCTTCTCAGTTGAGAACTTCATCATCAGGTGATAGGGTAACCAGATCGCCCAAAACTGGCACATCCATGGCCTTCCTAAAATCATATTATAAGGGGATGGAGCATTCACGACAGCAAAATTACACCTGATGGTCACTCCTTTGTCACCATCCGCTACTCGAACGGGCAATGTTATCTCTCATATGGGGAATATCAAGTTTCCCGTGAATCCGGATAAAGAGGAGGTGGACTTTTTAAAAATTTTGCGCCCTATGTTTAACTGGTTAAAACACTCAGTAAACATCAATTCTACCTCGCTTCCATCATTAACGAATAACCTTCTTATCAAGAACGTTCCAATAATGGAGAAAATTACCATAGGATCCGCATGGGGCATTTGGTCTTCCACAACATCCGCTTCCGAGAAAGTGACCGTCTCATCCGGTCGAAACCTCTTGTGACTGGGCTCTTCCACAGGAACCCTTCAAGCTTTAGCTCTTAAGATAGCATTCTAAGATCTCTCTCCCACTATGCCATTGATGACGTTAATTAACCTTCGTACAGGTGGGTTTTCTTCGTTTTGGTTTCCTTGATTCCCCCCTGTTGCTCCTGCAGTCTATCATGTCCCCCTGTCTCGAACCACCTATTCTCGAGGCCGTTTATCTCCTCTACTCCCATTTTTTTATTGTTTCTTCTATAAGGCTTCCATTGATTCATTCGGGGCCTCAAAGGGACAATCTGGTTCCTATTTCCTTGTTCTCGAAACCGTCCTTTCCGCTCACACATATCGATCTACATCCTTAATTGTATGCAATTGTTTGTGTCATAGCCCTAGTCCCTGTGATGATCACAGTACTGATTTGTTGCCCTTTGGGCTGCAACCGAGTTGTGCAAACTCTGCAAGGTGGGGGTGCTTAGAACAACCCTCTATGTATGCTTAAGATTTGTGCAGGGGTTCTTCCTCTGATCGTTGCAGGCAATGGATTATACCTCTCGAATGGTGTTCTTATGGGTTTGACCCACCATTTTCTTCTATGCTCTACATTTCTTCCCGCTTTCTCAGTAAGGCTATCTCGTTTCCTTCTAGTTGCCTCCCCTGCCCTTGAATACTATTCTACGACCTTTTGAAGTTTTTGCAAATTCTTGGGGGTATCAGTACTCAGCTTCTTGTATAATTCTAAGTCCTGCATCCCCAGCAGGTTCCCCTGGATTACCTCATTCTCCATTGTTTTTATCACTCACAAACTCTCATCTACATACCGATGATAGAAGGTTTATGTGCTTTCCCCTGACTTTTGCTTCGTCTGGTAGAGTTCTGACAATGTTTTGGTAAACTTCTTCTTCTGTGCGTACTGGCTTAACAATGCTCTGCTGAAATCCCAATATGATCGAAGCGAGCCCCTGGGCGACTTATTAAACCACTCATGTGTTTTCCCCGTAGGTAACCTACGAGCTTGCATGTCAATTTCTCATCAAAATCCCTCGAATTCATCAAGCCCAGGAATGTCTAGATGAACTCTCGAGGGTCAGTTTCACCACTGTATGTGGGAAGTCCTTCTAGGGGCTTTACTTCTATTGGTCATCGAACCCCGGTGATTACCAAGCTGAAAGAAGACCCTGCAGCCTGGCCCAAGGGGCCGATCAACCTATCAAATTCCTTTCTTAATGATTCACTTGCATCCGATGGGGGTTCGTGTTGCCCTCCAGGCAGGTTCAGCCCCCTTTCATGACCACCCAACTGTGGTATATAAGGAGGTTGGGTCCCTCTGTATCCTGGGTTCATCCAATTCTATCTGAGGTTCGGGTATGCTGGTGGTGGGAGTGGTTGGACATAAGGATTGTATAGCCCCTTACTGATTCCCATACTCCTGTATCCTTGCATGCCAGAAGAAGCCATTATTCCATATGCTGCTCCTAGATAAGCCAGGTCGAGGGCAGGAGTAGATGGGGCTAGTGGAGGCAATACATATACGGGACCTTGGGAATAACCAGGAATAGAAGGCTGGGGCCTAGCCTGTAGTGGTTCTCCAACATATCCCTGATAAGGGTAGGCTATCAGTTTAGAAGCCCACCCCAAAGTTATTCCCAAAGGTGAGGGCGGTAATTCCCCCAACGTGACCCTATCATCCCTCGAGGGAGGGGTGATTCGGTAGTCGGTCTGCAGCCAAGACCTGAGCTGCTCGCTCCACATCTTGATTCGAGGTTTCCCTCCACGCAATCTAATTTCCTTACCTGTGTTGACCATAGGCTTCCATATATGAATCTCCCGAAACATCTATAAACCTTCCATCCCTCGGATAATCTTGAGGAGGGAATTGGTATTTCCTTGTTCTTGTTATCCCGTCACTTCCAGCATCCTCGAGGGCCCCATCACATCATTCTGGATTGGCGCCAGGGTATTTGCACCCAATGTCACTGAGGTTTCCTCCCCTCGTGGCCTACACATGTAATAGGCTCCGCACGCAACTCCGTTCCCGTCATTTTAATGTTAGCCATTTTGCTGTCTTCGATACGGGCATCGTTTTATCCTCATAGATTCTCCAATGTTAACCTTGGTGGAGATCCAACCCCATCCCTATTAACCTCAACCTTTCACTCCTTCGAACAACTGTGGACATAAACTCTCAAAACCCTTGATCCGGCTTAGTCGTCCCCATAGATGCCACCACTTGATGCATCTTTGACCACCGACCAGTTTGTGTGCTTGGGTACTTCTAGAATAACTTGCAATCAAACTGTCCCTCGGGTTCTAGGGGTCAGTACTCTGATGTTTAAGTTAGTCCAAGCATCCAATATGATTAAGACAGAATGAATCATAAGTAAATGTGCACCTTGTATTTATACTCCATGTCCTAAATAACGTTATCCTTAATTATCGCCCTTAATTACCAATGAATGCAGTAATTAAGTTAGAGTATTAAATATTCCCCTAACTGGGCTGCCATACCTTCGGCCCAATAGCCTTCTTGGGATTTAACCTATATCATTCATTTGGGATTGAGTTTTTTTAAATATGATGATAAATCTAGGGACCTATTATGTAATTATCAAAGAACTATATATATTATAATAATATTCAAAATTTTCAATTTCATTTTTTTAGATCCCGATAAAAAACTGCCTCCGCCGATCGGACGCCAAAACCTCTTCATTTTTTTGCCAGCTTTCACCGATCTGCTCTATCCGTCAGTTTCCCCTCAGTCACCGGTTTCTGTCAACGTTTCTTCGACTCTGGCAATCTCCGTGCGCTGTGGTTGCAGAGTCACAGTGATGAGGAGCGCTCGACGGTGAGGAGCTCTTCCGCCGTGGTTTGTGAGTCGCAAAGAAGAGGAGCTCCATCGTTGTGGTTGCAGAGCAATCGATGGTGAGCAGCTAGGGTTTGTCGATGACGGTGCTAGACTGCAGAGCGATTGGCAGTGAGGCAACTGCTAGGTCGGCGTTGTCGGCAAAGACGTCTGCAAGGTAGTCACGACATGATGTACGCACATCTAGGGCGAGGACGATGGTAGAAGCTTGATCGAAGATGAGGATAGAGAAAGCGTGTTAGATGCACACGCCCGAAGGAAGAAGACGATGCGCGTGCGACCAGAATAACGATATCGTACCTGGTGGAGGACGGTGGATGCCAACGGTGGCGGTGGAGCTAAGCTTCGACGTCTGAGAGGTGGGTTTAATTTTGTGTTTTTTTCCGAAGGAATATACTGAGGTTTAATATGTACTACTTGGCTGAATATGATCTGTAAATATTCTTTGGTCTATTGGTTAGTACTCTAGCTGCTGAGATTAGAGGTTTGGGGTTCGAATCTTACTAAGACCTTTATTTTTAGGAATTTTATGTTCTTGATGTACATGCTGAGGTTTAATATTATTTGACATGAAGATATGACCAGTAAAGGTTTTTTAGTGTTGTGGTTAGTGCTTTAGTCTTTGAGGTTATAGACTCGGGCTAGGACCTTTTTTTGAAGAAATTATGTTGTTGAGGTACTATAGCTTTTTGGTTGAGGTTTGTAGCTTTTTTTCCTCTCATGTTCATGTTTTTCATTTCACGGATAATGTTTATTTGATATGAGTTGATGTTTTGCAATTTATTTGGGTGATATGTATTGATATTTGTATTTTTAAAATGTTCTCATGTTCATATTTTTCGTTTACCAGCTGAGGTTTTAAGTGATAGGAGTTGATGTTTTGTAATGTCTTTTTTCTCATGTTGATGTCTTTCATTTTCTGGTTGAGATTTTGGTAATCGCTATGAGTTGATGTTTGTAATATCTTTTTGTTATGTTGATGTTTTATATATTCAGATGAGGTTTGGGTGTTCGGAGTAGATGTTTGTAACATTTGGGTGATATATGTTCATATTTGTTGTTTTTTTTATAAAGAATTGTTGATATTTTATAATTTTCATAGTCAATAATTTATATACTTGAGGTACCGTAGTTTTTTTATGATTTTAGTTTTTTTTTACCATAGTTTTTTTATGTTTCTAGTTTTTTTTTCTCTCATGTTGATATTTTTCATTTTTATGTGAGCTTTAGGTCATAGGGTTGACGTTTGTTATTTTTTTTTGTGATATGGTTGATGTTTTGTAGTATTTGTTTCCTTATGTTGACGTTTTTCATTTTTCGGGTGAAGTTTAGATGATAGTAATTGATGTTTTTAGCTTTTCGGTGACTTAGGTTGATGTTTGTAGTTTTTTAAAAAAACAATTCATAATTTAAGCTTTGTGAATTTTTTTAATGATTTTCAGTTAATTTTTTGTTAGTTGTAGTCGATAATTTTTCAATTTTTTGTTGATTTTTTAATATATTTTTACTGCAATTTTTTAGTTGATGTTTTATGATTTTTTGTTGATGTTCTGCTATTTTTTGCAGATGTTTATAATTATTTGTTCGCTGATCATATTGATTTATCTATAAAAAAAATTTTAAAAAATAATATTTTTTGCAGATTGCAGATGGCGAAAAAATGATGAAAGAATTGGAAAAAATATCCCTAGTAAAATATTAGCAATAAATTCCTGTAAAATAATTTTAAAAAGGTCCCAATAAAATTATTAGATATATGTCCCTGAATCTAAAATATAGTTAAAATTGTATACATATCTCCGACTAAAATTTAGATCGGAGAACATCTCTTTTCTTTGCTACTTTTGTTGATATCTGGAATATCTAGTTTTCGATCGATATTAATTTACCTCGTTCCCCTAGTTAATCTTTACACGTTATTTTTTACTTGTTAATTTGTTTGATTCAAGACCCACACTACATTTAATTTTTCGTTTACTTTCATTTGATTTACTCCCTCCGTTTAAGGAAGTATTTAACACATGATAAGATAAAATTGGCCATCTTATATTCAAATTTTACACACAACTTATTCCAAACCTTAAACATCTAATCCCCAATATTTACACAATCTGCATATTTCCTCCACCACCTAACACCATTTCCTCCGCCACCAAACACCATATCCCATTCCTCCGCCACTTAAAACCACTTCCTCCACCACAATCTGCACGTAATCTCATTTCCTTCGTCACCATTTCACCCACCCCATTTCCTCCGCCACCAATCCCCACCCCGTTTCCTCCGCCACCATTTACTCCGACGGAACCCTAGCTTCCCTCCGCCCCATTTCCTCCACCCCATCTCCGCCGCCGAAACCCTCCCCTCAACCAACACTCACAAACCTTCGCCCCATTTACTAAACCCTAGCTTCCCTCCGCCCCATTTCCTCCGCCGATAGATCTGGGCAATGCGAGAACTCGGAGAGAGGCGATGTACAGTTTACGAGAAGGTGGAGAGGCGAGGCGAGGCGAGGCGAGGCGGCAGAGTGTGGTGGGAGAGAGGAGGAGAGGTGAGTGGCATAGGAGGACGCTCGGCGGATGGGTTGAGGAAGAGGGATTTTCAAAGATGGTTTTCAGAGGGGTTTCGAGATAGAAGGTGGTGTGAGAGAGGCGGCGAGAGGAGGTGGTGAGATGTGAGCGGAGGAGGAATATGTGAGCAGTGGCGAGAGAAGGCGGAGAAGTGGAGAGAGGAGGCGGAAAATAGGTAAAGAAGATAGGGGTAATTTGATCATTTCACCAGGGGAAAATTTGCAGAGAGATTTTCTCTCTGTGCAAATTCCTCTGGGACGGAGTAAGTATGTTTTGCATTCTCTTTCATTTATGACTCTTTTTAAACATTTAAAGCAATGCACGCAAACCCTAAACAAAAACAATGTACAATGTGATATTTAAATGTTGAAATATCTAAAAGCTGTAATATATGTAAATTATGTTTCCCCCTTTTTCAAATATAAATATAAATTAAAATTTATATTAGGTCTTCAATCATCAAAATATTCCCTCTGTTTTTATGAATTTATCACTGAGAAAATATAATGTGTTAATCAATGGTATTTTATAATGACATATTTATTAATGATGATCATTACAATATACATGTATAGCTGCAATCTAAAATCCAACAAGAATAGTATTCTAAAATCTATCAGGAAATTACCATCTATAATCTAACATATTATAAAACTACCATCTATAACATTTCTTACAAGGAAATAGTTTATATTCCTTATTAATGGAACTTTACCTTTTGGGTTGTTTGACACACTTGGCTTTTTAAACAAAATTCCTTCAATTTCATCCACTTATTTTACTATTTTTTCTTTCTAAATTTTTTATCCATAGATCCAAACACCTAAAGATTTAGTGTCGAATACATAAAAACGGAGGATGAAGTAACAAAGATGAAATTAAATCAAATGAGAGATGTTTTAATTTTTTGAACTTCCGTCATTAGTCGCATTAAACACGTTGTTTATGTATTTTCAAATTTTAAATTGTACAATAGGATATACAATATTCATCTCACCTTAACAATTAAACTAATATTTAATCAGTAATTTTTGTGTTTTAAAAATAAAGAATGAAGAAAAATTCATAATCTATATATTTAGGAATTGATGACTATGTACAACTAAACACTACTGGAAAATAGGTACATAGACATCTGTATGTTAGTGATACTAGAGCTAGAAAACCAAAATTCAGCATCAGTACACAAAAAAATCGATGCCTATGAATAAATTCAGTACTGATACACTGAATACCGGTGCTACAAAATCAAAATTCAACACCGGTACATAAAAAATGGGTGCCTATGAATAAATTCAGCATCAGTAATACAATTTTGGGCCACAATGTAATTTTTCAAGAATTTACAGAAGTAATCAATCTTGACTTTCGAGACACTTCCGTTCACCCATATATTACCAAATTGCAGAGTTACGATCGTATATTATCGAATTGCATTTTGGTTCCACCAATTACATGATCCGGCGACTCCAACTTTCTTGGAAGGACCTAAGTGCAAAAAGTAAAAATTTTACTCGTAACTCTAAATTAAAATCTGCTTGAACGTGATCCTACCCTATACACCCCCATTATATTTCCATGCTTATAAGGGAATATTTATAAAAAAAATGAGCGCAAGAACATATCCATAATCCTTTCCGATTTCAATTTGTAACTTCCAAGTAATCAATCATAAGTTAGTCTAGAACATGTACTAGCACTTTTCAATATTTCACCAAAAAATCATTTATTTTATATTTCCATATTTATGCAAGAATAATAAAAATCATGTATTTTTGAGTAATGTGTAATGGGGTAACACAATTTTAGGCCATAGTGTAATTTTCCAAGAATTTATAGAAGTCATCAATGTTGACTTTCGAGACCCTTCCACTCACCCATACATACCCAAATTGCAGAGTTGCGAACATAACATTATTGAATTGCAATTTGGTTCCACCAATTTTGTGATTCGACGACTCCAACTTTCTTGGAGGGACCTAAGTGCAAAAAGTAAAAACTTTACTCGTAACTCCAAATTGAAATTCGCTCGAGCGTGATGCTACCCTATACACCCTCATTGTATTTTCCAAGTCCGTAATACAATATTTATCAATAATCGGGCACAAGAACATATTCATAATCATTTCCGATTTCCCTTTCTATCTTCTAAGTAATCAACTCTAGGTTACTATAGAACATGCAGTAGCGCTTTCAAAATTTCATCAAAAAAATAATTTGTTTTCTATTTCTATATTTATGCGAGAATAACAAAATTCGTATATTTTGGACAGAAGGATAATGTTGTAACAAATTTTTGGGTCTAAGCGTAATTTTTCAAAAAATATGTTAGAGGTGCTTCCGTTCACCCATTGTACCTCGAATTTTAAAGATGCAATCATCTCTTTTTTAATTGCATTTGGGTGTCTTCAATTTTTTGATTCGTGACCTCCAAATTTCTTCTATGGACCTAATAGTAAAAATTTAAAAGTTAACTTAGAGATCAAATAATACTAGCACCGGCATTATTTTTCATTCATACCGGTGCTATGTTATAGCTGGATAATGAATTTTTCAAATTTTCATTCCAAATTTTGTAGGGATTGTTTAAAATTTTGGTATTTTGGAATTAGCACCGGTATTAGTTACTTAGGCACCGGTATGTGTACCGGTGCTTCATACTTAGAAAAAATTTCTTGAATTTTCTTTTGGGTTCAATATTTTTTTTTAAAAACCATTCAAAGGAGCCCTAAACAGCTGCTTTTCGTATATTGAAGCACTGGTATGAGCATCTTGGGCACCGGTATTTGTACCGGTGCTCAACACTTAGAAAAAATTTCTTGGGTTTGCTCTCAAGTTCAATTGTTTTTTTTAAAAACCATTCAAAGCAGCCCTAAGCTGATGCGTTTCAATTTCTTAGGCACCTATATGAGCATTTTGGGGACGGTACCAGTGCTCAACACTTAAAATAAGAGAGCCCAACTTGATTTTATCCGAACCATTGATTTCTTTTGTTGATTGAATCTCAACCTTTAAAAATTTACCTATATAAACTAAATCGGAAACCCTAAATCTACCCACCCTCATTTCCCTCTCATTATCTTGCCTCTACCTCCTCTCCATCTTCTGCCCCTTCTCCACCACCTCTCTCTCTCCACCGCCGCCTAGCGCTGCCGATGAAAGCACACCCCCTCTCTGCTTCGACGCCACTGATGACCCCTCCCTGCCTTCCCTGCAACGTCATCTCCTGGACCATCCCGACGCCATCTCCTGAACCATCCCGATGCCATATCCCGGACCATCTCAATGCCATCTCCCGGACCATCTCGACTCCATCTCTTCCCTCCCCGTGGCGCACCATCCCAACGCCATCTCCCTGCGTACTAGTCGTTGGTCGGAGTTGCGAGCTCCACCAAAATTTTCGGTTCAGCTCAGATCTGACCTCGCTTTCATTGTTTTGGTTCGTTGATGTTATCTAGGGTTTTTGGAAATTAGGTTCCAGTTTTTATGATGATTGAGGTTGTTAATCTATGTTTAGGTATAGCTTGTTTCATGAATT
The DNA here is from genome assembly GCA_037428765.1 of Rubia yunnanensis. NCBI lineage: Eukaryota > Viridiplantae > Streptophyta > Magnoliopsida > Gentianales > Rubiaceae > Rubia > Rubia yunnanensis. The sequence continues at coordinate 79,903,175 of CM075065.1, forward strand.
GAGAGGTGTTGCGTATTTTCAATTATTTTTAATGTGGGTTGTGGTACGAAATTTTCAATTTTTTACATGAGCTTATTTTTTTTGTGTTTTGTTCGTTCTGGGTTTCATATTCCGGCCGGTGAGTTTATTCTTACTGGCCGGATTTTTTTAATTGATCGTCTATTTACTAGCACCGGCATTTCATGCATAGGCACCGGTAAATGTACCGGTGCTGGAATCTATACCGGTACGACTTACCGGTGCCTATGACACTGAACTTTTTTCATCGGGGTCACTTACGCACCGGTATGAAAATTCTCAAATGCGTATAAGGTGAAAATACCGGTGCCTATGGGACTTCCGAGTAGTGAAAGATACGATTGAAAAAATATGTCAGAAATACAATATAATTAATTTTCATATATGATTGGGTCTACTGACAGGCAACCCGTTCATAACTTTATGGATAGTTCATGTATTTTTTACCTTATACACTACATTTGTTAAATTACATACTAAATTTAGAAAATTTAAAAATATTTTTTATACTAAATATTTTTATATTTTCACATTCAAATACATATTATTACTTGTTTGAGTTCGTCTCTTGAAACACGGTCTTTCCATAAGTCATGGAAATGCCAACATTTAAAGTGCAAATATGAAGAAATAGAGTTGCATGAATCGGGTTATAAACTTTATAACTACTATACGTTGCATAATAAATATTTAATATTACAACTAAAACCTTTTACCTTCTATTATTCTAGTTATACCTCGTTTTCCATAAACTTATGGAAAGACAGTCACTTTGCCTACTTGTTTTAACTTTGAAATACAATATTTATAATTTATATAAAAAAATACAACATTTAAGATAAAAATCACTATAGACTGACAATAAACTAATGAAAATGCCGCATTTCCTAAGACTTTCTCATTATATACTCCCTCTGTTTCACTAAGAGTGACACACTAGATTTAGGCTCTTGGATTAATGTGAAGAAAATGAGAAGTTGAAATTGAGTGTAAAAGTAAAAGTAGAATGAATAAATGAGATTGTAAGGATCTTGCCAAAAATGAAAATTGTGTCATTTTAAAAAAAAAACATCTCAATAAAGTAAGTCGGTTAGTGAACCGGAGGGAATATTATAAGAGTATAAGATGTGAATAGAATTATTATTAGAAAAGGGAAAAAAAGGGGTGGAAAAACCTGCGCTATAATTCTAGTGCAGATTTGCAGAAGATAACACAAACGCGTGAGATAGTTTCTGGTAATGCGTGCCAGGCTAGACAGAAGTTGATATGTGTCGTTTTCTTTTGGGGAGGAATACTAATTTTGTGAAAAAAGAAAAGAGGACCATTTGCTAAAGTTTCCTTCGTTCAAGCGGATTAGCAGTAGAATCACACTTTCAGAAGAAACAAAAAGCAGTAGAACCAAATAATTGAACCTCCCGCTAATGAGTCTTAAAATGACTGCTCTGTGTTCCGCTATGCCTATGTTTGCAAAGACAAAATATGATTGAAAATGGGAAATTCCCAGCAGTCATCCATTAGGATTTACAATACTATATAAAGATACAAGTAAGGACATAACTACAATTAACTATACAATTAACTACAATTAAGCTATTAGGAGTTATGGTATTAATCTTAATTAACTACAATTAACTACAATTAAGCTATTAGGAGTTACAGTATTAATCTTCAATCTTCACACCCCCCTTCAAGTGAAGCGTCGGATTGACCGAAATGCGAAGCTTGGACCGAAAGAATTCAAATAGAGCCCGATTCAGTCCTTTCGTAAAAGTGTCAGCCACCTGTAGAGAGGACGGGACATGACGAACACAAAGCTTATGACTAGCCACCAGCTCCCGCACAAAGTGATAGTCAATGTCAATATGCTTAGCCCGCTTATGAGCGACAGGATTCTCAGCGAGGAAAATGGCACTGTTATTGTCACAAAAAAAGCCGAGGGGAACCCTGAAGTGGAAAATGAAGATCACGAAGAAGATGAAGAAACCAGACAACCTCCGACGCCGTATTAGCCAAAGCCCGATACTCGGATTCAAAACTGGATCGGGAGACAGTAGGCTGCTTCTTGGCACTCCAGAAAACAAGATTCTCGCCAAGAAATACAGCATATCCATAAGTAGAGCGACGAGTCTCTAAACAACGGGCCCAGTCTGCATCAGAATAAGCAACAATCTCAGAAATGCCATCCCCCAAAAAATTCAGACCACAATGAATTGTCCCACGAACATAACGCAGAATCCGAGTAACAGCTGAAGAATGATCATCCCGAGGATCCTGAAGAAATTGACTCACTGAATTGACCGCAAAAGACAAGTCAGGCCGGGTAATGGTAAGATACTGAAGAGCACCAACTAGCGAACGGAACAGCTTCGGATTGTGAAACGGAGCACTGGTACTGCTATTGAGCTGAGATAACGGCAAAAAGGGAGTGGAAATTGGAGTGGCATCAGCCATCCCTGCCCTTTGAAGAATATCTTGAGCGTACTTGGCCTGTCCCAAGAATACACCAGTGGAAGTAGGAGTAACTTCAAGGCCAAGAAAGTAGCTGAGAGTCCCAAGATCCTTAATCGAGAACTCACGATCGGCACGAGCAATAAACTGTCGGATGGCAGGAACATCATTCCCAGTCAGGATAATGTCATCAACATACACCAATAGGTAAAGAACCACAGAGCCACGAGAGAATACAAACAGCGATGGGTCCGATAGGCTGCCGACAAAACCAAGACTCCGAACAAAGGTACTAGACCACAATTGTTTATGATATACCTCTTAAGGATCATCGGGGACATTGGGAAGCAAAAAACTAGTATCTATCCAGAGGCACCCTAACATAACATTTATTGTAAATTCACTATTCCATTAACCAAGGTTAAGTTACAGTTCTCCTCCCACTTCCCCCAAATTAGCATAGAATTGAACATCTTCATTATGATGAGTTGGATTATCCATTGTTATTAGGTTGTGTAAATAGGAGCGACGAATATGGTATACTATGTAATCAAAATTTGGATCATAGAGAATGTAGTGTTTTAGCACCTTTGTAGTGCATTTACATTCTAGCCATTCCTCATAGCGCTTTGATGCCTCAATGTTGAAGAACTTGCAACTTACTCCAGCCTCATGTGGACGCTCGTGAGCACGCCATGTTCTTGTTTTCTGATTGTGGACATGAGACCTCTCTTCTTGGTCTACCACTAGTTCCAATGATGGATTGAGTTGTGTCGCTGAAGGAGCCTTTGATGTTGAACCTCTCTTTGATTTTGTTGCACCTCGAGAATGGCCCATCATAGATGGTTCTAATTTTTGAAAATCAAACTTGGTTTTTATGAATTGCAAGGTGTGGTGGATGGGGAATTTCAAATATGTTGGGAGTAAGAAAGCATTGGGGAAGAACACTATTGTTGTGAGACCTAGTCCCGACATCGCAACATGTGATGTTTATATATGAAGCACCAACCGAGCATAACTCCCAATTTTTGGACATTTTATGTATTGTCTTCCAAAATCGTAAAACTAATGCACGACAGATTAACAATGTGAAATCTCTCAATCAAAATTGTAGATCTAGTTAACCCCCCAATACTGCCCCAAAAACCTCTAAAAAATTATTCTTCCCCTATTACAATTTTCCTTCCCCACATCCGACCACCAATTTCATTACATGGATCCATCATGAAGAGAGAACAATCAAATTAATTTTACAAAGGTATTTTTTCATCTTATTAGGTTTCATATCTGAAGAAGAGGTTCATTTGGGTAAGTTTTCAATGAACACTTTGTATTGTTAAGTGGATGGAGCAACCTGTGTTAGACCTTCAAATTTCATTAATCTATTTTTCCATAGCATATCATTGTTACATTTTGTATGAAAATTTAGGTTTTTGTGAAAAATCCTAAAGCTTCATTCTTGATGGGTCCATTGTTGTAAATATAAAATGCATTTGCTCAGGTTTGTGGTGGCATTCAATCCATACAAGATGCAATTACAAAAAGAACCAATGATGAAATACAAGATAGCTCCAACAAAAGTTGTCATAGGGCATAACGGGATTATGGGAACTATGATTGGAATGCGAGGTAAGTTTTCATTGAAGCATTATTATTACGCCTCATCTCTTCACGACCTAGTTATGTTGTCATAAAATTCTAGCCTAAAGAATTCCCTTGTTTGTTGTATGTTAGGTCTTCTAGGAAACGTATGTTTCAAGATGATGGCAGCACCAAGCGGTTGCTCCAAGTCCACTTCAAAGTTTAGGGAACATGATTAAATTCTGCACAACAAGTTGAAGGATGACATTCTCACCATGTCCATTACAATATACTCCAATGCAATATACTTATATTCATTTTCAATATAATACTACATGTTAGGTAGCTAATTGCGAATAAAATGCAGAGAGTTCTTTTATAAATTATTGTCAATAGCGCTTCCTATTAATATTTTTCTTGACTTTGTTTGGTAGTAATGCACAAAATGTAATGGAAATGATTTTAGTTTCGAGACGAAAATATGCTTATAGCCATGTTGATGTAGCTGAACAATGCTTCAGATTCGTAAATTGGAAAAATGACTACTGTTTTTATATGTGATATGATCTTGTAACTAACCTCGGATAAAAAATTCTTGTGCAAGTTTTATAAGGAAATCGGAACATCTTCTAATTTGGGAAACTACCACTACCCAAACCAAAACAAACAAACCGATTAACATTTCGAGATCGATTCCCTTTCCGTCGAATTGATTTTCAAGATCAGATACACTGGTATAGCACTTTCAGTGACACACCAAGTTCTAAAATAGAGGATGGAACTTCTGGCACTGTACCGTTGGGCAACGTTAAAAGAAGAATACCACGACGCAACAAATCTTCGTAGTTTACACTATAACACGATAGTTACACAACATTGTGCATGGTGGTACGCTGATCACTGGTGGTGCTAGGGACGAAGGGTTATAGTAGTTGTCCTATTTCCACTTTAACTGCCATTGACACCTTATTCATGCATCAGCGAGTTGAGTTTAATATGAATTTCGTTGAGGGTCTTTCTTCGCTTAAAGAGGAATTAGAGGAGAAAGGAGAGAGATGTTCATTCGGTTTATAAGATTTTTTTTGCAGAGAGATGTTCATTCGGTTTATAAGATTTTTTTTGCAGAGAGATCCATATAATTTTAAGATATTTTATAATTAATCCTAAAATAAAAATAATTATAAAAAATTACCCAAAAGCTAAGAAACGATAAGGAGAGAGTGTTCATTACGTTTATGAGTTCTTTTTGCTCAGAGGTCCCTGTATTCTTATCAACCTTTTAAAATTAACTCCAAAAATAAAATAATCTCACAAACAATTTCATATCTATTCACCACTTGTGTTATTTTTATTCTTGTACAAACAGTTAAGCGAATGGTTAGGAGACACTCTCATCAAATTAATGAAAATAAATATAATATAGTGATTCCACCATAATTTCAGCGTATATAATTTTATAATGTATTACTGTGCACCTAGTTTATCATTTTTAACAAATAAGAGGGCTGAAATAACCCTCAATTCTTCTAAAGTGCTAAAATAATTTTGGACCGAAGTTTTTCGTCAACGGTGGTTTTGGGCGGAATTGTTAGATAAGACAGATTTTCCCTCGTAATTAAAGATAAAAAATAAGTAAAATGTGATATACCTTCTACCCTGGCTATTCCATAAATATTCAAACCCCTCTTAGTGCCCCTAAGATTGAACAACCCACATCGACCTTCAGCAAAATAGACGAAGAAGGACTGCCGCTGGTAAAGATCCCAGTTTGAGCATACGTGAGCTGGTCTTGGTCGATGTCGTGCCAGAATGAGCTATCGAGAAGGTGGTTGCAGCATCGGCGAAGCAGCAAATCTTGGTGGCTGCGACAGATGTTGTAGTGGAATCGGTTAAGATCAGGTTCAATGAACTGGGCTAATGTGAGTGGAGTGTGCCAAATTATGGTTTGTTGGAGAAGGAGTTCAAGGTTAATTGGCGATAGCGATGAACACGTTGGATTCGGATTCGCATTTCTTTTCGCTATGGATGGAGGATCCAAAAACGACTACCCAGATTATAGTTGCCAAGCAGATTAGCTTGGGCTGTTCGATGTCTTAGTCGCTCGTTGACTTTTGATCCCTTCGTAACTAGGGTAATGCTTTTATTCAATGTTTTTTTGAATTAGTCGGTTTTACCACTTCGAAATTGTTCAGTTTAAGGTATGTGAAATTGAAATATGTGAATGTAGAATTTTGATTAATAGCTGCTGAGATTGTGTATTTTGTTTCCGTTTTTTTGTTTAACATTTTTGGGTTAATATGTATAGTGATGGAACTTTTCTTTTGTAAATTTTGCATTGGTAATTGCAGGTATTGGTTGTGTCTGCGTCTGAATTATTATTAAGGAAAACAATCAAAGTTATTTTAGTTTTCTCTGTATTATGTGGATGCTATTAGGCCTTTTACCTTAGCATAGAAATGAAGTTTGATATTTCCCAACAATACTGCAGGACCTTTTTTCTCCACAGAAGATAATGACTACAGTGCAAAACGGTTGTCCTTTTGTTGCTTTTACATTTTGGTTAGGTGATGAACATAGTGTATCTGTGGGATGGCAAAATTTTACCTTTTTTAATTTGGAACCTGTGATTGTAAAATGTTGATTAGAGTTACTAATTTCTGAACTTGTGAGTCAGAGTGTGCCGAATTATGGTTTGATGTGACCCGCACCATCCCTTGTGCATGTCCCTGATGTTGATAGCATATTAATGTTCCCCGATGCACCTGATATAGCGTGTGAGGAAATCTTTTTTTTTTTTTTTGTTCTGTAGAGGATGTTGTTGGAGTAACTGTGCGACAGGGTCTTGAGCTCAATTTTCCTAAATTCAGATATGTCGGTGGGCTAGAGGCTGAGGTCAAGGTATTGTATGATGGGTCCTATCTAACGGAGTTTATCCTTCGGTACGTGGGCTATTTTCATTACAGGAAAATTGGTATATATGCATCAGAAAAAAATTATTAGTACAGAATACTAGTGTACAAGTACACAATTGCACCGATAGAACTCATGTTTACCATGTTACCGGTCCTTTTGAATACATACGCACTTGTGTAAGGTCTACTAGTGTAGGTTTTCATAATTTTTGCACCAGTTAAATATATAGAGGTGGTAACTACCAGTGCTATTGTACATTATTGTACCGGTCACAAAAATACCGGTGTATGAACATGGTGAAGTTGTCTGGATTTGGTGTCAAAAATACTTATTTTACTGTTGTGTAAAAAAATTGTGGGAAAATGGCAAAATATTTACACCAGTACTATATAATACCGGTGTATATGATGCTATTTTTTCAAAAAAAAAAAAACATACGCACCGGTATATGTCTTTATACTGGTGGGGCTGTAGAGGGACCGTGGAAGAAAATGTCCATTTTCTTAAATTTGCCGTACTGGGAGAATTTGGAGCTTTGCCATTGTTTAGATGTCATTGACCAGCCTCCACCCGGGGTTGTTAATTCACTAACAGATAGACTCCCCCTCTAGCACCAATTTTCAAAATCGGTGCTAAACATGTGATAGCACTTTTTAAAATTTTAAAACTGGTGTTAATTTAACACTGGTTTTTAAAAGTCGGTGCTAAATTTTAAAATAGCACCGGTTTTTAAAAATCGGTGTTAAAAATTTATTTTTCCCGCCAAAGAAATAGCCAAAAATTTTTAAAATAGCACCGATTTTGGAAAAATTAGCACCGGTTTTCAAAAACAGGTGCTAAATATTTTTAAAATTCGATTTTCCTGCAAAATATTTGCCAAAAAATTTAAAATAGCACTGGTTTTGGGAAAAAATAGCACCGGTTTTAAAAACTGGTGCTAAAAATTAAAAAAATAGCACCGGTTTTGGAAGAAAATATCACCGATTTTAAAAACCAGTGCTAAAAATTTTAAAAATTCATTTTTCCCGCCAAATAAATTGCCAAATTTTTTAGAGAAAAGTGCTTATATAACCCTATACAATTGATGAAAGTGCATAATATAATCCTGCAATAATGAAAGTGCAGATATAACCCTGTGATAATTGAAAGTACAAATATAACCCTGGTCAGTCAATGCCGAAAATAATGGCTTTAGGGTTATATTTGCACATATGTATAATAGTTAGAGTTATATTTGCACTAAAAAATAACTCAGGATTATATTTGCACTTTCTCCAACATATAGGGTTATATTTGCATATTACCCAATTTTTTAAAATTCAATCTTTTCGCCAAAAATTTCAAAATATTCGCCGATTTTTTTAAAGTTTGATCTTTCCACCAAAGAATTCAAAAAATTTGCCAATTTTTTTTTAAAAAAAAATTACCAAAAATTTCAAATAATCTTGCCAGAAATTTCATTGGCTGGGAGCAGATGCGCGTAGCCGCTCTAAGCTAATTTTTTCTTAACTTTCAAAATCGTTCACTTCTTTTGTTAACTTTAACTAATAACTAAGTTATGTTAAACTAATCAACGATCGACCTTTACTGACCTAATATATATAAATAAGAATAAAATTTGTTTACATTAACTAATTAACGTTCAACCCTCATTGGTTTGGTATACATAAATACAACTTTAACTAATCAACGGTTAATCTTTATTTGACTTTCAATATATAAACACTAATTACTAGGCTGACTTTGACTAATTAACGGTCAAACTGTACCTGACTTTCAACATATAAACACTAATAACTAAGTTAACTTTAACTATTAAACATTCAACCCTTACTTTACTTTCTACATTCGAACACTAATAACTAGGTTAACTTTGACTAATCAACGGTCGAACGTTACTTGACTTTCAATTAAACACTAATAACTAAGATGCCTTTAGCTAATTAACGGTCAAATTGTACTTAATTTTCAATATGTAAACACTAGTGACTAAGATGACTTTAACTAATCAACGGTCAAACCTTATGTGACTTTCTATATATAAATACTAGTGACTAAGTTGACTTTAACTAATCAATGGTTAAACTTTACTCGACTTTCAATATATAAACACTAATAACTAGGTTGACTTTGTCTAATCAACGGTCAAACTTTACTTGACTTTCAATATATAAACACTAATAACTAGGTTGACTTTCTCTAATCAACGGTCAAACTTTACTTGACTTTCAATATGTAAACACTATTTACTAAGTTGACTTAAACTAATCCACAGTCAACCCTTATTTGGCTTTCTACATAAAAAATACTACTAACAAAGTTGGTTTTAACTAATCCACAGTCAACCCTTACTTGGCTTTCTACATATAAATACAAATAACAAAGTTGACTTTAACAAATCGACGGTCAACTCTTACTCGACTTTCAATATATAAACACTAATAACAAGTTGACTTTAACTAATTAACGGTCAAACTTTATTTGAATTAGTATATAATAAATACTAATAAAAATGTTTGACTTTGTCTAATCAACGGTCAAACCTTACTTGACTTTCTATACATAAATACTAGTGACTAAATTGATTTTAACTAATCAACGGTCAAACTTTACTTTAATTTCTATATATAAACACTAATAACTAAGTTGACTTTGTCTAATCAACGGTCAAACTTTACTTGACTTTCAATATATAAACACTAATAACTAGGTAGATCGACAGTCAAACTTTACTTGACTTTCAATGTATAAACACTAATAACTAAGTTGACTTTAACTAATCCACGATCAACCCTTACTTGGCTTTCTACATAAAAATACTAATAACAAAGTTGACTTTAACACAATCCTCGGTCAACCCTTACTTGGCTTTCTACATACAAATACAAATAGCAAAGTTGACTTTAAGTAATCGACGGTCAACTCTTACTTGACTTTCAATATATAAACACTAATGAAAAAGTTGGCTTTAACTAATTGACGGTCAAACTTTATTTGAATTAGTATATAATAAATACTAATAAAAATGTTTGACTTTGTCTAATCAACGGTCAAACCTTACTTGACTTTCTATATATAAATACTAGTGACGAATTTGAATTTAACTAATCAACGGTCAAACTTTACTTCAATTTCTATATGTAAACACTAATAACTAGGTTGACCTTTTCTAATCAACGGTCAAACTTTACTTGACTCTCAATATATAAACACTAATAACTAGGTTGACTTTCTCTAATCAACAGTCAAACTTTACTTGACTTTCAATATATAAACACTAATAACTAAGTTGACTTGAACTAATCCACGGTCAACCCTTACTTGACTTTCTACATAAAAATACTAACAACAAAGTTGGCTTTAACTAATCTATGGTTAACCCTTACTTGGCTTTCTACATACAAATACAAATAATAAAGTTGACTTTAACAAATCGACGGTCAACTCTTACTTGACTTTCAATATATAAACACTAACAACAAATTTGACTTTAACTAATTAACGATCAAATTTTATTTGAATTAGTATATAATAAATACTAATAAAAATGTTTGACTTTGTCTAATCAACGGTCAAACCTTACTTGACTTTATATAATAATTACTAGTGACTAAGTTGACTTTAACTAATCAACGGTCAAACTTTACTTGAATTTCTATATGTAAACACCAATAACTAAGTTGACTTTAACTAATCAACGATGAACCCTTAATTGACTTTCAATATATAAACACTAATAACAAAGTTGACTTTAACTAATTAATGATCAAACTTTATTTAATTATTACATAATAAATACTTATAAAAATGTTTGACTTGACTAATCAACGTTCTAACCTTACTTGACTTTCTATATATAAATACTAGTGACTAAGTTGACTTTAACTAATTAACGGTCAAACTTTACTTGACTCTCTCAATATAAAAACAATAGTGACTAAGCTGACTTTAACTAATCAACGGTCAAACTTTACTCGACTTTCAATATATAAACACAAATAACTAGGTTGAATTTGTCTAATCAACGGCCAAACTTTACTTGACTCTCTCTATATAGAAATACTAGTGACTAATGGATCAGAAGACAGGTAACAATAGATGCGGACATCCACCTGGCGGCCAGAAGAAGGAGGGGGAAAAAACCTTTAGGTCTCAAGGGCCAATTGTTCGAGAGGTCTCGAGGGCCAGTTGTTCGAGAGGTCTCAAGGACCAGCTGCTCGAGAGGCCTCGAGGGCCAGTTGTTCGAGAGGTCTCGAGGGCCAGTGGTTCGAGAGGTCTCGAAGGCCACGAGTTCGAGAAATCTCGAGAGCCACCGGTTCGAGAGGTCTTAAGGCCCACCGGTTCAAGTGGCCTCGAGGGCCACCGGTTCGAGAGGTACCGAGATCCAGAGGCTCATGAGGTCTCGAGGGCCAGAGGTTCGAGAGGTCCCGAGGGCCAGCGGTTCGAGAGGTCCCGAGGGCCAGCGGTTCGAGAGGTCTCGAGGACTAGGGATTTGAGAGGTCTCGAGGGCTAGTGGTTCGAGAGGTCTCCAGGACCAGTGGTTCGAGAGATCTCGAGGGCCACTGGTTCGAGAGATCTCGAGGGCCACTGGTTCGAGAGGTCTCAAAGACCACTAGTTTGGGAGGTCTCGAGGGCAAAGTGTTAAAAAAATTAAAATAAATAAATAAATAAATAAATAAATAAAGTTGGGTCTCGAAGGGCCAGTTGTTCGAGAGGTCAGTTGTTCGAGAGGTCTCAAGGTCCAGCTAAAGGTCCGAGAGGTCTCAAGGTCCAGCTGAAGGTCTGAGAGGTCTCAAGGTCCAGCTGAAGGTTCGAGAGGTCTCGAAGGCCAGTGGTCCGAGTGGTTTCGAGGGCTACGGGTCAAAAAAACTGTGGATATTCAGCCTCCTTTTTTGGGCAGAAACTGTGGACCACGGGTAATGGAGTTCTCATTTTCCCTATCCAGCGGGGGTGAAACCTTTCATCACTTGGGTTGCACCACTACTTGAATCGGGTAGTGGAGTAATTAATTAGCGTACACAAAATTAATTAACCCACTACTAGCTGAGATACTTGGATTTGACGGTTGCGTGATTTGTCTGCGCTGCACTGAAAAGTGTAAAATGGCACACGACTGTCCATTGCCTAAAATGGAGAGAACAGTTATAAAACCGTTACGCGGGACGTGTGCGGTAGAAGTCATGCCCGGTCTCTTATCATTAGGAGGTCTATCCGCGGGGAACAACTGGGAGCACCATCGACTACGGTCAACTGGCTCTCATCCCCAAAGGAAAAACCTCGGCACTCACACAGAAATCGTTACCGAAGGCCAACAACACCCCTTTATCTTCATCTTCATCTTAGGGGTGTACATGGTAGAAGCGCTGTACCAACTCCATCAGGAGAGGACACATTGCTTCATTCCTTGGAAGTCCGAGATCTCTCTCGGTTTCGAAGGCCATCGCCGTACCTCAGTGATGGTTGGGATTACACCTGTGGGGAACAAACCATGGGTCAAGAGCCGGTCACGACTCCCGGTTGGATGGAGGTTCCATGGAGGAGGGACTAGCGAGATTGTTCTCATGATCTTCTGCCCTCTTTGTTTTTGGTCACCTGGTTGTAACATTTAGACCAGGTGCAGTATGTTAGGTAACATGTATAAAGGGAGTGGGCAAATGTCCTCACTCCCGTACATTCCCACGGCATTTTTTGTGGCCACCTGATTGTACCATCTAGATCAGGGGTAGTTTAGTAGGTTTCATTGTATAACGGGAGTGGGACAATGTTCCCACTCCCGTAGACTCTCACGGTTTCTTTTTATTTACCATTACTTTCGACTAGTGACTAAGCTGACTTTAACTAATCAACGGATAAACCTTACTTGACTTTCAATATATAAACACGAATAACTTAGTTGACTTTAACTAATTAACGGTTAAACTTTATTTGAATTAGTATATATAAATACAAATACAAATGTTTGACTTTGACTAATCAAGGGTCAACCCTTACTTGACTTTCACAAATCAACGGTCCACCCTTACTTGACTTTCTATATATAAATACTAATAACTAAATTGACTATTAACTAATCCATGATCAACTCTTATTTTAATTAATTTGTATATGCTAATAAAATTTTTGACTATAACCAATCTACGTTCAAACTTTAGTGGACTTTCTATACACAAACACTAATAACTAAGTTGACTTTAACTAATCAACGGTCAAACATTGATTGACTTCTATGTATAAACACTAATAACATAGTCAACTTTAACTTTTTGATGGTCAACATAAGAGACTTTGTTCACATATTTCATGAGAACATTTGACTAAGTTCATAATTAAATGTTTTGGATACTTTACAAAAAATATAAGAGTTAAGTGCTAAAATGACCATGGCTTTAAGCTGAAAGTGCCAATATAACCATGCAATCTCCAAAAGTTCCAAAATAATCTTTGACCATGTTGACTTTCTAGTCAACTGGTTTACGACCGAATTTTGTGGAAATACCATTTTGCCCTTATTATAAAAAAAGAAAAAATTCAAATAACCTAAAATGATGACCTTGCACCTTATTTCTCTCATTCTCCTATACTTTCTAAATCATTTTCTTCTTCAGTCCATGTTTTCTTCTCATGTTTCCTTCTCAAAGACAATGTCTTCCTCACTCCCTCGCACAGAAACTGAGATGCCTTGTCTTCCGACTGATCGATGCCACCAACAAACATTTCCCATCCCCGTCGCCATCTTGGCGTAACTTTGACAGGTGCAACCGGATTACGTTTTCACAACTCTCCCATCGGCGTCACCCCTTAAAATAGGGATTCATCTAAAATGGTAAGAACTCATCAATAGGTCCTCGATGTTGCCTCATTCTTTACCTCTTATTTCCCTTATGGAGTTGCTTTTATTAATTGTTTGAGATTTAGGGGTAAAATGTGTGAATGGGGGTGAATTTTCTAGGGTTTATGTACTTTTTTGAATTTTGCTTGTTTTATTGTGATTTCTGGGCTCTTGGAGATGTTACAGTTTTTTTATTGAAAATTTATGTATTCTGATTAGTTCAAAATAGTGTTCAGAGGTCACTTGCAGAGGACGGGCTTATTGATTATAAGAGAGGGCTAAGGATGAAGATTTTGATGCTGAAGAAGGGGAGTTAAGGATGAAGAGAGGGCTAGGGATGAAGATTTTGATGCACTAATAAAATCTTGATTTGATTTTGAGATCCAATCTTTTGCCTATATTTATGACATGAGATGTGTTAATTTGATACTTTTCTTTGCACATTTTGCCTATATTTATCAAATGGTAAGAACTCGGTATTTTTCCTTGGATCCTGTCTCATTTTTGCTCGTTTTCTTGTGATTTCTGGGGTGTTGGAGATGCTTGGCTATTTTTCGTTTGCTTGTGTAAAGGTTGTGTGGTGTTGTATAGCTGTCGACTACAAAATCCTAAAATGGGAGTGCTAGGGTTTTCTTATGCTTTCTCTCCAAGTGTTTGATTTTTTTTCTGATAGAGAAAAAAATGCTTGAATTGCAGGGGAAGAAGAAGATGAATGTGGGGACGTTGAACCATAAACATTGCAGTGGGGGACTGGAAACCGGCTTGATTACAGAGTCAGTACCGAAGGTTTAGCAATTTCACCCTTCATTTGTAGTTTGATTATACTGTATAATGTATATGGTTCTCATCTTTGATATAACTGATGTATGAAATGATGCTCCAAATTTTCCCATTAATTATAATTCTATAAGAGGATGTATCACTATGTTGAAATGATGTTTGCTGAAAACTATTTTGAGTTTCTTTTTTTCCCATGAATTTTGAGAGAGTTTACTTGTCACATCTTTGAACTTTATAAGCTAACTGATTTTTACTATTGTACTTTTTCCTGTAGTAGTGACTTGTACCATCTTTTCTGTAGTAGTGTAGTTGTAAAAATAAGCTTACTTATTTTTACATCCTTTGGTTCCCTAACATATGTTCTCTTCTGATTTTTACTACTGTTTCTTTGTGACTATTGATGAATTATAGTATATAGATAGTTTCAAATTGTTACTGCAAATTGGCTTATGTTTTGTTTGGCATTTATGCAAAGAATAGGTATATTATCACTCTAGATGGTAGTTGAATCACGCCAATATGCATCAGGTACTTTTAAGTTCATTCTCAGATTTACTTGAGGTACTTTCTGTAGTGGATAGTATGTTGCAGGGAAAATGTTAAAAACATGAGATGTAATGGTGATAGAATTTATCTTCCTAGCAATCCTTTAACTTTATGACAATTTGATGCATGAGCAATAATGGTTATTTACTTACCCTCATAGAAATCCATCTTAGATTGTTTTGATTATTTTGAAACTGTAGGAAGAGTTGTTGATGGAAGGGAGATAATGGTTCAGTTTACCAAGTATGGTCCAAATGCAGAACGAATGTAAGTGTTGCATTTTTTACATTGTGGACTTATTATCCTGGTTGCTGGTAGAAGTTTTGGTTGTGGTGAACTTTTTCCCAGGTGCACTATCTTTTGGTGGTGCTATTATGTGATTATGTCTTTGTTATCTGGAATAAGAGGGAAAATTAAGAGTTAGGAATTTACCAGTGTCTATTTTTTAGTTTCATTACTTGTGAATTGCATCTAATTAGAGCTTCTTCTCTGTTGTTTACGCATGTAGTATGATGAAGAATGTGAGTACTTGACCGAGCTTGCAAAGCCTAAAATGGTGAAGTCAACTGTGGTTGATAGTGATACTGGCAAAACTAAAGATAGCAGGTTAATATTCTGAATTCTTTTAGTCATTTTGTAGGTAGAGTGTTTTTGTGATTTTCTCATGTATGTAGAGTCTTAATCGCTGACTGTTGGTTTGCTGCTGTGCCGGGAAGAGGGAGTTGTGTCGGTGGTGGTGAGATTGATTCCTCTCTAAGGTCTCTGCCACAATGTGTAGTCCCAGATTATTAATTTTGTATCATAATTTTTTTTGGTTTTATTTCTATATTACCAATTTTGTGAAGTTAATTTTATTATTAAATTAATGTCCTACAAAATGTTAATTTTGGTTTTTTTCCCTTCCTCTAAAAGCAGCAGAACGCTGCCGCTTTCAGAGGAAGGAATTTTTTTTTAGTCGTTGTAAATATTTTAGCACCGCTTAAAAAACTGGTGCTAACTAAAAAACCAGTGCTAAAATATTTACAGCGACTAAAAAAACCCTTCCTCTAAAAGCAGCAACGTGCGGTTAAAAAATTGGTGCTAACAAATAAACTGTGCTACCGATTTTAGCACCGGTTTAAAAATCGGTGCTAACAAAAAAACCATTGCTATCGCGGTATTAGCACCGCTTTAAATGAGAAGTATCGTGGTATTAGCACATTCTTTTTGTTAGCAAATGAGAAGTTCCATGTGGTGCTTCGTGGGAAGAAGTTTTACTTCGAAGAGGAAATTGATCACCCAGTCATAATTGATAATCTAGAGTTTCCATCAGTATTTCCTGGTTTGGAGGATGTAGGGGGAGCTGTGGTGGGACGGCATTCTCATGGTGATGGGTTGTGAGCCGATGAGAGCAGTGAAATAGTGGGTGGTGACAATGTGTTGAAGCGGAAGAGATAGATAGTAATTTCCACGTAGTTGGATTTCCTACCAACGTTTGGTATAATACTCATCCCTTTATGATGTGAATTACTATGATATGTATGTGGACCACTCTTTGTTGTTCTGATCTATACTTCTATTGGAATGTATTCGTATTGAATGGATTAAAACTTAGTAGGAATGGTTTTTTTATATTTATTTTGAACATATGCACCGATAAAATAATATAATACATGTGTAGAAAAATCAAGTAGATGCTCTGTTTCATACATACGCACCGGTATGTTTTACATACGTATCGGTATATATATCGGTGCTGGATACTTAGAGGTAGATTTTCTGAAATTTGGTCTCGGGTCACAAAATGTATTTTTTTTTTACATTTAAAGCAGCCTAAACTAGCTTCTTTTGGACAATATTTACACCGGAAATACGCACCGGTATATGGATACTTAGTAAAAAAATACATTTATTTCTCGGGTCCTATAATTTATTATTAAGGCCAATTAAAGTAGCATGAAACAGCTGCTTTAGTACAACACGTACACCGTTATGCCATTTATATGCACTGGTAATAGTACCGGTGCTGGGTACTAAGAAAAAAAATTCCATTTCGCTCTCGGGTTTTTTAATAGTGGTTATTAAAAGTAGGCAAAACAACTGCTTTTTTTTTCCTACACCAGTATGTGACCTTATTTACCGGTGTAAAATTTTTGTGGGTGCTATAAATACTAAACAGAAACACACTTTCATAAACCAAGTTTGGCATCTATCACCCTCTAGCATTGCCCTAGAAGGCATATCAATTGAAATCCGACAAAGGTACCGATAGAATCAAGTAAATAACTTAAATTCCTTTTCTATATGATCAACTAACCTTGGAATCTGAACTACATTAATATAGCATTTGATATCATAACTAACTTGAGTTGCATGCAAGGTGTTTGATAAAATGTTTCAATGTGTTTTTTTTAGGAAATGATGCCTAAATCCAATTTGAAAAGGACACGCCAATCATCCTCTCCTTCTCTGCCAAATGCATCATTGCACACTTACTTGGATGGTACCTTTGTGTCCGAGGAGGCTAGGTTGGTCTATGAATCATACAAAGGATGCCATCATCACCCAGAGAGAGGAATAAAGGCATCTCTGCCATTCAGACAAACAATTTGCTCGCCTGGGTGGGAAAAATTCTACGAGAATCCAAAACCATTCAACCTATGCATTGTAACTAAGTTTTATGCAAACTTGAGGTGCGGCCATAACCTCAGTCAGGTGTGCTTTAGAGGCAAAATTGTCCCTGTATTGCCAGAATCTATAAATGGTTTGTTTGGGTTGCCAATGTTCCAAACGATGAGGATGAGTTTATCGCACTCCATATTGACGGTGGCGACTGCTATTATCTACAAGATCCAATTGGGAAGGAGATTGTTGGGAGAGTAACTAGGAAAGGTACCGACATTGATGAGTTGGTCAAACAAGGTTGGAGCAAACTACCGAAGAAGGCTCTAACTCCAGAAATGAATATGTGGTGTCATTCCGTGGCGTCTAGTATAGACCCAGTAACTGTGAAAATGGAAGTCAACAACATTCGCCTAACCTTCGTACATGCAATAAAGAAGGAAATTCAATGGAATATTAGTCCTCAAATTTGTATCATATTGAAGGCAGAACGAGATAAGATGGGGTCATAGGGTTTCTGCAGTATCATATCGGCCCTTTATTCAAGAGCGGGAGTTAATGCCCGTCCACATCACGTTTATGGGCAACCAATGGGAAAGATTTACGTTGAATCTTTCCATAAAAAAACCATCTGATATGCCTGTCCCTACCATTGAATCCAGAGTCGCAGCCTTGGAGTTCAGTGTACAGAACTTGCTTGGAGAATCAAAGTATAAGAGATCTTGGTTCAACCACATGGCAAGGTATGGACTATCAATATCTTGACGTTGTGACAGCTGTTGGAGATTTTCCTACCTTTCGAAAATGCATGTGGAGGATATGGATATGGGTACCAGTACTCGTGACGGGGATGGAACAAGAGAAGATGATAATTTGGAACCATTTTCACGGTACTATATATAGAAAACCTGCATTAGTTGGCCAAAATTTTAATTCCGTACCACCCCCGTACTCTTTGCACTTAGACTGTTTAACACTTGCATATTTATTAGAATCTAATTCATTGCAGCCTAAAAAACTTGGGAAATGATGGGTCGAATTAGAGATTTTATAATCTTTGTGGTTTATTTTTTTCCCGATAAACTTACAAACACATAAATTATGTCTATAAACGTATAGTTGGGCTACAACATAGATCAACAACATGTATGAAAGCTTCGTTATATTAAACGAATGGTTAGAATACAAAAACAAAAGTACGATTCTAGCTATGGAGGTTCCCCATATAAATTTTGGGGCCATAGTGCAATTTTTGGTAATACAGTGCAAAGAATCAATTTTGGTTTTACAGGTCCTTCCGTGCACTGATTGGGTCAGCAACGCATGAGCATGATCATATTGTATTAAATTGCATTTTAGTGCTGCCAATTTTTTATTTTGACGCTTCCAAGATTCTTGGAGGGACTAGTGTGTAAAAAGTAAAAAAAAAGTTTACTCGTACATCAAAATTGAAATCCGCTTGAACTGGATGGTACTCCAAGCATCCATATTGTATTTATAAGCTTCACAATTGGGGAAATGGATAGGTTCGGACCCAATAGTGAGTTCGGGAGATAATAAGATTACTTATAGGTTACTCTAGAACATGTACTGGCGCTTTTGGTCAATTCACCACCAGGACTTAATTATGTTGCAATTATGATTTAAGCCTAGAATATTAAATTTGGTACTTTATATAGTTTTTGAATGTGTCGTATACGAATGTCACATTCGGGGGACCTAATTGCAAGAAACGAATATCAACAAGTTTTAGAGTCGTATTTACCTTGGAGGTCCACAAACACAACTTATTAAATATGGTGCATTATAAAATCGTATTCGGATCCATGGAATAGTGGTCGACAGGGTGAATTTAAATATGGGTAATATGCAGATATAACCCTTTATGTTGAGGAAAGTGCAAATATAACCCTGAGTTGTTTTTCAGTGCAAATATAATCGTATCTATTACACATAAGTGCAAATATAACCCTAAATCCACTATTCCAGTATTGACTGGCCATTTTCAGTAATTGACCACCCAGAAATGACCAAAATGCCCTTCTAACCTAATACAAAATTTAAAAGACAAAAATACCCCCATCACCAATCTGCCATCACAACCAATTTGTGCCCTGCCCCACCACCACTCAAGCCCCTCCCCGCCACCACCTGAGCTCCGCCCGCCACCACCTGAGCCCACCCCGCCACCACCACCTGAGCCCATCCCCGCCGCCACCACCTAAGCCCATTCCCACCGCCACCACCTGAGCCCATTCCCACTGCCACCACATGAGCCATTTCCCGCCACCACCACCTGAACCCATCCTCGCCGCCACCACCTGAACCCCTCCCCATCGTAACCACCTGAGCCCATCTCCGCCACCACCACCTGAGCCCATCCCCGCTGCCACCACCTGAGCCCATCCCTGCTGCCACCACCTGAGCCCATCCCCGCTGCCACCACCTGAGCCCCTCCCCGCCCCCACCTAAGCCCCGCTCGCCACCACCTGAGCCTGTCCCCGCCCCCACCTGAGCCCCGCTCACCACCACCTGAGCCCCCACCCCTGCTCAGATCTCCTCCTTGCCCCTGCCTCAGTCCCACACCTTTGACCACCACCTCCGACTGATCACAAAACTTCCCCGCCACTCGACGCCACCTGCTGCAAACCCTAGTGCCACCACCTACTCCAAACCCTAGCACCACCTCGCGTTACTACCTACCCCGAACCCTAGAGCCACCATGCGCCACCCCACCATAGCGCCACCTTCTCGACACAGCCCCAAACTTCTGGCCACCAACCCTAAACTCCCCGCCATTGCCGCATCCTCCTCTGCCCTAGCCCCGTCTCCACTATCGCCAAGCCCCAAATCCACAACACCATCATTGCCATACCTTAGCCCTGAATCCACAACACCACCATCGCCATGCCCTAGCCCCAAATCCACAACACCACCGGTGAAGACCCAGAGCTCTCCGCCACCACCATATACAGATCGGAATCAAGAGGAAGAATTAGAAGAATGGTGGCGGCGCAGTGGAAGAATGACGTGGAGGGAAGAAGAAACAGCGATAGGAAAGAGAAAAGGAAAGAGCAGAAGGAAAGAGAAAAGGAGAAAAGGTGAATGGAGCGGAAGGAAAGAGAAAAGGGGGTATTAATGCAAATGGGGGTAGTATTTTCATTTGAGAAATGGATGTTTTTTTATTTTTTTTAAAAAACCATCAGGTGCAAATCGGTCATTTCACCGTATTCCGGCCTCAAACCGGCTAAAAAGGTTATATTTGCATATAACCTGAATAGATAGAGTTATATTTGCACTTTCGAATAGCGCAGGGTAATATCTGCACTTTTCTCTTTAAATATTTAAGGTCATAGTGAAAAATTTACAAAATATAATAATCCTTATTGATTTCATCGTACGAGGAAGGTTGAAACAACTAATAGGATGTCTAATAATAAATTAAGCATCAATTTGCGTAATTAGAGTGGCTAAAAAAATATGTGGGAGGTAAATGAAAGAATACAGAAAATAATATTCAAGGCATTGTGTACAATACACACCGTTACTTTTTTGACAATACCAGTGTATTATGAAAAAAGAAATTGGCGCGAACTGGAAAAAATTGAACTTCTGATTCGTCAATGGTGGGAATTTTTGTACACCGGCATTGGTCTCAATAGCATCGGTATATGTACCGGTGCTGGATACTTAGAACATTTTTGGGCGATATGCTCTTGGGTACTATTTTGTTTTGCAATTAAAAGAATAAAAGCAGCTGAGCGTAGCTATTGTTATCATTTATTTACACCGGCATTACTACATGTGCTGGATACTTAGGAAAATTTTCTTGCCTTTACTCTCGGGTTTCCAAAATAAGAATTAAAGTAGCTGCATGCAGCTCCTTTAAATCTCATATTTACACTGGTATGCATATTTTTGCATTAGTGTTTATACCGGTGCTGGATACTTAGAAAATTTTATAACTCCAATTTTGTCATGGTATATACTCACGTACTGGTATTATCCATAATACTGGCGTAAGAAAAGCGGGTATATAAAAAAGGAACATGTAAACGGGCATAACCGCCCTCTCTTTATCAAACCCCATTAGGTTCTCACCAAAACCGCCCTTCACTCTTCCTCCCTTCAATTTCCACTACAATTAACCACCATAACTCCTTATCAATTGTCATAACTTCCCATAACTTCCCACTATCTTTGCTATAAGAGGTTGAAGAGCCCACAACCCTTTACCAACTACAAGAGAAAGAAGAACTTCACCACAATCGCCAATTTTGCCATTTTGGGCATTCAAGTTTAGGAAATTTGCCCATTTTCGTTGCATCGGTGAAGGTTAGTAATATTTGTCTACTTATCTATGGGTTTCCATATCAAAATTTTGTGAAAGAATCGTTAATATTGATATGCCCAACACATGATCAACAAAATGGCTCAATGACATAAAACATGTTATTGAAGAAAACACGAAAATGAGAGCCTTGTGTGGTATAATTATACAAATGTGGGGATCTTGATATATATGATTTTCGTGGAAATATATTTGGTTATCCGACGTGGTGGTTTTTGATCATGTTGGTAGTATATAAGAAGAGATTGTACATCTTGGTTCTATGCCATTTTGTTTATGCCATAAGGGTTTCTTGTGTGCCACTTTTTTTATTGTTCAAGTTTTATCATTGGCTAAATTATAGTAGTATGAAGAGCACTTGTTTTTTCATGTTCTTTCAATAACGTTATTTTTTCATGTTCTATCAATGTTGTTTTTCAATAATAATTATGGAAAGACACATTGAAGAAGAAGCACCGCCAAAATGAATAAACTAGTGTAGAGAAAGAAGAACCCGCCCCACATGGAGATTGGAATGAAGGGGATCTTGAGGGATATGGTGTGGGGAATTTGGTGGCCAAACCACTAGTTGGAAAAGGAAAGGGAAATAGCACCCGCAAATCAGGAGCAACTGTTAATAAAGAGGACAATGACTTGTCCAAGGCTAGGGGCAAACAATGAGACGGATTTGATGAGTTTGGAAGGATGTTTTAGTAAGCTATTCGAGACTTGAAGTGCAAAATGTTAGTTTAATTATTTTACAATGAACACATGAATAATGTCTTCCTGTTCATATATTTCGTTGTCGGCAAGCTTCACAACTGAAAACAAGTTGACTGAAGCTCAACTTCAAATGCTGAAGAAGGATTTCACAGACAAGGCAAGAGACCAACATTGAAATTGGAAGACAAAGGTGGTAAACGAGTTCATCCACGACGTGGACAGCGGAGTCAACAAATCAGGAGTGAAACCATGGGATCCGTACAAGTGGACGGATGGAAAAGAATGGCATTTTTTGAGCGTAGGCTTCGAACCTCGGAATTTCAGGTATGATTTCATAGAATTAATGTTAGTAACTATGTTGCCCATAACTTCCATTAATATGTATATAAAATAATTTGAACTATATCAGGAAATTCGAGAAACAGCAATTGGGCACAATGTGGGCACGGATTACACCCATCACTCTGGGAGAAAAGGTAATCGATACGTCTTGGACAAACTAACTGCAGAGCTAAAGGAAATGGAGTGAAATAGGTTGACTGTTGAGGGCTTCACTGAAGACGAGATTAAGAAACAACTCAGTCAGAAGGAGTTCAAACTGGACAGATCTCTTGTCTACCTTGAGGAAAACAAGGACAAGAAAGGGTTATACACATTGAAAGAGGTTCAAAAGATCACACCGAATGTTGTAAGTTATACAAATATCTCCCATGTAAATTAATTTATATGTCATTTCTACATTCTTCTTATAGAAATTTTGTTTCCAATACCAATACAGTTGAAAATGAACGAGCTAAAGGAAAAAAAGAACATTGATTCCGCAGCTGGGTGAAGACATTCTCATAAAGGCTACAAAAAAGAAGGATCACCCAGGCACGTACAGGGAAACTCAGACGGGTCTACCAACACTTGTGGTTGTTCCTTATCTTTCCCGCAGCAAGTGCGGTAGCAATTCCTAAAGATAGAATACCCCACAGAGGAGACCATCTAATGATCAACCCATTGTGAAGGCCATGGTATCGTACCTTGAGCACTTGGTAAAGGGCATCGCATCTTCAGGCACTGTTGAGATCCCAACAGGCCTTGATGATCCCAAGAAGTTTATCGAGAAAGTGATGGATGACCTTGTTGCAGGTGCTACAAAGTTGGGTGAAAAGCCCATCAATGGAGAAGGTGATGAGGAGGTACGCCTACATAATTATATACATTTTCTTTAAAATAAATTACGCATCTTGAAATCTTCATTATGTAAGTTATCATTTTACTTAAATCTCTAATTAACATGATGAAGAACAAGTGACTTTGTATGTGAAAGACATTGTCGGTAGGAAGAAAATGGTCGACATGGGTTGCGATGAATACCTGTCGTCAAGATGCCCAACATGGTAGTGTGGCTCGCGTGAGAGTATGCGAGCTAGTCTACTACCCTAGGGCGGGATTGCCCTCGGACGACCACCAGTTTGATAACGTTGGAGAGGGCTTGAATAGTATGGTGGATTGGACCGTGTCTTTGATAGGCAAAGAAGTTGAGCAACCAAGTGACATTGATGAGGAGGATGCAAACATGGAAATGGACGATGAGGACGAGAAGGTTATGATTCTCACCGACGATGAGGTACATTCTTGCAACACCTTAACTTTCATTTGGCACTAATTACATGGACATGTGCATATTTATGAATCTGTGTAACAAGATAATACCGGAAAGGGATCCCGCTTAAGCACTAATTACCGATTGTCCGCAAGAGAAAATTTCAGTAAGCTACCAAAACAAGTCCTTCACTGAAATGCAAATCTTTGTTTTTCATTGCCTGCAACCATTAATTTGTAGATATTTAAGTTAGCATTTTGTGTAATTTTTCCTCCATGGATTATCAACAGATGAAACCTAAGAGATTGGCCAATTATGGAGAGATTCATCCTGGAAAGCAATGCAGCTATCCTAGAAATTATAAGGAATAAGGACTGCATGTTCTTCCCTGTCTTTCAACTATCAACCTTTTCATGCAAGTACACCAACAATGTGGACACAGATGTTCTTGTCGAGTTTGGTAAGAATCTCGGGAGTATGAATTTGATGATCTGGATTAATGATGCACATATCGTCGTGTGGATGGGGTGAGTTTCAAACCTTACATCCTTATTTGTATTTTTAATCAATTATGATTTAATTCGTTAACTGTCCTTACAGGTACAAGCATCTCTGGGAGAAAATATGGGAAGATAATGCAGGTTGCATCCAATTCTTCCCTACAAACTGTGGAAACTTGACCAACATTGATCAGGAGGTTGAAGAGTGTTTAAGCCTTATCTGGACAACAGTGAAGGAAACAGAGGCTGAGTTTTACATTGTCCCCTACATTAGAATGTAAGGTTATTTTTTCCGGATTAAACATTTAGATTTCAAACCTCTTCCATTTCAGTAATTAATTCCTGTAATTTCCCCACAGCGATCATTGGTACTTCATCATTATCCATCTTAGAACGAAAGAGGTTTTCATGCTGGACACAGTGTTGGGGGGTATTAAACCAACCACCTTGATCGAACTCAAGGTCATTTCCAGGTATTACGATCAATCAAATAATAAGTCAGTATTGTAATATACTAGAAAAAGTTACCATTTCATTTAATTTCATGACAAGCTTGCATGCACATACCAAAGGGGGAAGAGAAAGACGGAGCCAGAGCCTGACTTCATTTGGAAAATCAAGAACATTAAGGTAAGTCATTCTATCATTTCATCCACATCATTTATTAGGTTAAGAATTGGTAATGAAATATACCATTCATGTGCAGCATCGAACCCAGAATGGTTCATGGCTATGTGGGTACTCTTTCATGCTCTTCATGGAATAATTTTTTAATCATTAAGATACAAACAATATCTTGGAGGTAAAAATTACATCTCAAAATTAGTTATTCAAAATTTCATTTACACACAACATTCTTCACTAACATTGTAAGTTTCAAATTGACAGATCTTCCAAGCGGGCCAAGGGTTGTACCATTTGTACAAAATTCAAGGTTTTACAGAGCGATGGTGTGGGGCTTGGCTCAATGAGTACCAGCATCAGGCGAACACTTCGTTGAAACTTCTCAATGACAAAAATGACATAATAGGTTGATAATTGATTTTTTGTGGTTGATCATATTAAAATTGTGTTGTTGGTGTTTAGTCATACTAAACTTGTGTGGTATTTTAATTTATTTCCATTCATGGTGAGGATACATTTTCTATCCATCATTTCAATAAATTTGTGTGTTTGTCGATCAATAATATCATAGGTGTTTGAAGTTTCTTACATTTTCTGAGGTTTTATGTATATAATAATTTGGATTCAAGTAATTCTAGCTGTCATTGCCTCAGAAATGATCCTGGTGGGGCCACCAAAAAATAATTGAGATGTGCAAATGTTATTCAGCTCATGCACCGGTAAAACTTATAAATACCGGTGTAAAAGTTGTATCAAAATTAAAAAATATATTTCCCTTGAAAAATAAATTACACTGGTAATGCAGACATTTTATCACATACCAGTGTAGTTTCCATACCAGTGTAAAATTTAATACCAGTGCACATGTTACAGGTGTTTTTTATTTGTATTGGTGTAAAATTTTGTTATATTTCACACCGGCATCTATCAACGTACCGGTGTAAAAAAACTTTTAACCCTCCCCCCACTTATCATTTCGAACATTCTACACCGGTACATATTTTCTACACCGGCATTTAAACTTTTGGCATGTTAAATCTTTACAGTTTCTTTTATTTTGTGCACCGGTTATGATTACTGGTGCATAAAATATTTATGCACTGGTATATTTTACCTGTGCATATGACATGCCTTCTTATACCGCTATACTTACGCACCAGTATTTTTGGGGACAAAATACCGGTGCGAATGTGGTGTTTTACATGTGCTATTGCCCCTATTTTGCAGTAGTGTGTTGTGGTTGTCGTGCTATGGACCGGAACCAACTCGAAGATTATGTCTTTCTTTTTTTGGGGTGAAGTGTATCCCAAGGTTGCTAGTTTTCTTAGTGCATCCACTTTCATGTTTTTGAATGTGAGACATGTCTGATTTTGAAGTACTCGATCTAGTGAATGGGTTGTCTTATCTTTTTTAGGTACATGATATGATAACTTTCCTTAACAATGCAGCCACCTAAAACCTGTTGGATGACCACTTAAGAGTCTCTAAGAACGTTGATGCTCGGTATGTCCATCTTTAGAACTAGGTCTAGTCCTCCAATGAGTGCCTCATATTCTTCTTTGTTGGTGAAGGGAAATTGGAAATGGATTACGTATTTATGTTTGTCCCCCTCAGGGATGACCAGTTGGGCCCTACTTTGTATCCCTCTTTTGACGAGGCTCCATCAACGAAGAGTGTCCACACATTTTGGTTGACCTTCTCCTTTCCGTTGTCTTGATTTAATGTTTCATGCCGTAAGTTGGACAGATCATGGTGCAATTCTTCTATCATGTCTGCTAAGAAGTTTGCTACAACTTGACCTTTTTATGAATGTTCTTGGGATGAATTTAATTTCATGTTCCCTTAGCTCAATGGTCCATTTCATCAGGCAGCTAGATGCTTCCAACTTATGAAGGATTTGCTTCATGTTTTACGCTCAAAGTTGGACAGATCATGGTGCAATTCTTCTGTCATATCTGCTAAGAAGTTTGCTACTACCTTGATGAATGTTCTTAGGATGAATGTAATTTCATGCTCCCTTAGCTCAATGGTCCATTTCATTAGGCAGCCGAGATGCTTCTGGCTTATGAAGGATTTGCTTCACAGGTTTGTCAGTGTACACCACAATCTTATATGCTTGAAAGTAAGGTCACAGTCTCCTAGCTGAGTGGATGAGCATGAGGATTAGCTTCTCCATTGATGAGTAATTCTTCTATGTACCTTGGAGGCTTTGACTGACGTTGTAGACATGTATTTTTGGTCATGTTCTAGTCGCATGAGAACAAAGCTGGCAGCATGGCCTAAAACTGCTAAGTATAGGTACATGGTGCCACCAGCCTTAGGGGCTGATAGCACCGACATGTGTTGCATCTCATTTTTCAGTTCATTAGATGCTTTGCTACATTTCTCTGTCAAGGCAAAATTGAAGGTTTTATATAAGACATTTAAAAATGGCAATTGTGTCTCTGTCGCTTTTAAGGCAAAGTGGCTGAGGGCTACTAGGGAGCCAATGGATATTTGAACTTCTTTGACTGATTTTGGGGGTGGCAGCGACTGTATGGCTTGTATATTTTCTGTGTTGGCTTTTATGCCCTTGGATGATACTTTGAATCCTAGGAATTTTCCTATTCTTACTCCATTGGTGTATTTCTTTGGGTTTAGCTTCAATCCAATTGATTGGAGTGTGAAGACTGTTTCTTCCAAGTCTTATAAGAATTCCTTGCGAGTTTTGCTTTTAACGATCATGTCATCCACATAAATCTCAATGTTGTGCTCCACCTGTTGGACAAATTCCTTGTCGACTGTCCGTTGATATCTGGCTCCTGCATTAACTATTCAATCTGAAAGGCATTTTAACATAACCATATTCGCTCAAAGTTGTTATGAATGTTGTTTTCTATGCATCTTCTGGGATTATTCAAATTTGGTGAAATTGTTTGTACTCTTCGAGCAAGGTTAGAGCTTCATATCCTGAGATTGCTTCTACTGTTCGATCAATCTTCAGAAAGGTATAGTAATCTTTTGGGCAATATCGGTTGAGATCTGTGTAATCTATGCACATCCGTTATCATGCACCTGATTTTCTCACCATGACTAGGTTGTCCAACCATGTTGTATAAATGAATTATCTTAGTATGCCTGTTTGTACAAGTGTGTTGACCTCGTTGTCTATGGTATTCTATTTTTCGTTGGCAAAGACCCTTTGTTTTTGTCACACACGCTTAACCAAGTGGTATATGTTTAGGCGGTGTACTGCAATAGAAGGATCTACACCTTTCGTATCATGTACTGACAAAGAAAATATGGTCTTGTACTTTTTGAGCGTGGAAATAACTTTTGACTTGACCGGTTCAGGTAGCTCCCTCTCGATCTTGAGTTCTATGGAAGCATTGGTTTCATCTAGGCATGCTAGCTCGGTGTCTTCTCCTAGTTCAGCCCCCTAGTGGGATTCTTCATTGGGGTTCCTTGATTGATCTAGTGAACTATGGGTTGTGGTGTGCCATAGTCACCGGCTTCATGGTAATGACCATACATTACCTTACTACTCGTTGGTCTTCCCTGACTTTTGCTACTTGAGTAGGTTTGGGAATTTCAAGACGAGGTGATAGGGGGGCATAAGGACTTAGCGACATTTATCCATGGTCTTCCTATGATTGCATTAAATGGACTTGGTTCCTTCATCAGCAGGAAGTTGCACAGGACTGTGCATAACTTTTCTTTTTGGCCAATGGTGACGGTAAGTCATATGTTCCCTTGGGGCTGTTCAACATTCCCCGTGAAGCTAACTATAAATGATGTTTCCTTCCTTAGGTCTGCTTTCTTAAACCCTAGATTTTTTGAAAAAATAAATACAATATTTCCACCACACTTCCATCGTCTATGAAGACTCGCTGTACTATGGAATTTCCTATCTTTGCCATTATAACCATGGGATCGTTGTGTGGTAATGCATATGGGACCGCGTTCTCTTCGTTGAATGTGATCACTTTGTCTGCTAGCATCCTCTTTTCTGTGCGATGTTGGGATGGTACGTACTTTGCTTGTATATTCACAAAATTATTAGACACAGGCTCTGTTGACCTATGAATTTAGTATATTACCATGTGTGAGATGTAGTCCTATGTGCTTTCCTTGTGTTCTACTGATGCGGCTATTTTTTTTTGCTTCGGTCTTGTTTGGCCCTAGGTTGTGGATATGTTCCTTTCCATGCCATAGAATATGAATCCTCTCAGCCAGTGTCTCTCTTTCTTTTATTGCGTGAGCCGATCCCAACTGAGTAAATCTACCATCTGTCTCCTGAGATCCTTGCAACTATGTGTCATGCTTGTGATGTTTGTGGAAATCATTATAGTAGTCCTTTGATCTTTTATTTGTCAAGGCCCTTATTGGGTTGGGTTCCCTAAACAGCTCCTTGTTGTTTTTCCATATTTATCGTTTTGATTTGGCGAGGGGTGTCTCAAGGAAATGTGTGTTGTCAGTGGTTGGTTCTCTTCCCTTAAGAGTGCGGTGTCTCTCCCTATTTTGATCTTGTCCCTTCCTAGGGTGTTCTCCCAGGATCTTTTTTCTCATTGCTCATTCTCAGACTTGTTTTCCTCTTCAATGCAGATAAACTTGTCCACCACTTTCTGGAGGTGTCTAGGGTTGTCTGGCATGTCTGTTGTGAGCTTCTTGTAGATATCTCTCAATCACAAGTCGTTCATAAATGACCCTAGGGAAATTTGGTGTGTGAGATCTTTAACTTCCAGGATTTTAGGCGATCGCAATATTCTGTGATACTCTCACTGCTTCATTGTGCGATGTTCATCAGATCCGTACATATGTTTATAAACTTTCGTTTATGGTAAAATCTTCCCATGAATTGGTTTGCTAGTTACTCCCAACTTCACATTCTTTACTTGGGCAAGCTTTCGTACATGACTATTACGGTTTATGTGAGGAAAATAAGGAAAACTTTTAATACCAGTCGAAGAGCTGCATCAAAGAATCTCATGTTGATCTGTAAGAATGCATGAATTAATCTGGGTCGATTGTCCTGTCGTATATCCTGATTTGAGCTGGTAGTTTGAAACCCTTCAGCATTGCAAAGTTTTGTAATTCTTCTACTAGAGGAGAGTTTTCCGCTTCATCTTCCACCTTATAATGTTTGACCTAATGTTGGTTTTCATGGAACCTCCCTAACTCATGTTTCTCTGGCTTCCATTCTCTTCCAATATCTAGCTTGTCTTCCAGTTTCCTATTGGTGTTGACAAATTATTTATAAAGTTATTCCCTATTGGCATCCAAAAAGGTTGCGTTCCTTTGCGGCCGACAGAGGGGATTGTGCCTCCATGTCACCTCCGAATTCTTGGGTTTCCTCCACCCTAGCCGATGGTTACCTCTAGAAACGAGGATCGATTGCGAGTGGTACTAGCCCTATTGTGCTTTTAGGGAGGCTCGCCTTATTTCTGGTTTCTACCATGATTCAAAGAGAACAATGCTGACCTAAGAGATAAGTTCCTCACAAATGATATCACTGATGTAGTTTGGACTCCTTGAATAATAAAGTCGATCCTCGTTGGCCTTTAACACTTCGTTGTTTAACCTGCAAGAATCTCCCAGATTGTATCTAAGGTAAAAGTTCTTATGCTAAAGTCTGTGTCTAGAAGTATTGGATGATGCTATTTCTCTTGTTATCGCTTACTTGGGCTCTTTTATCCCTCAGTTATTTATAGATTCATTCTTCCTATGTTTTATGTGGCACTTACCCATGTATGGGGTGTTCTTGAGGGCCAGCATGGTGGCTATGATGGGTATGATCCTTAGATCATGGTTATTGTGATAACTATATACGATTGTGGCTTGATTCATGTTTTACCCGTTGTTATGTTTGGCCGGTCTAGTGAGGAACTGCCATCAGTTTGCTAGCATGAGCACCTTGTTGGCGCTCTGCTTAGTTTAGTGTGTTGTGTATACCCTACATATACCATTAACTTACAACACAAATTTCTTAGTAAAAATTATGCATTTGTTTCTTAAAAATGCATTTCTTTATGCCATTTGAATGGATAACATAATTAGAATATATAATAATTGTTGTACATATCGAACTTTTTAACTTACACACTACTTGTGTTAAATTAAATCATGCATTTATTTCACACAGTTTTCAGCCAAAACAAAATTTGAAACATCTTGCATCCCTTTTAAACCATTCAATCATAAGAAAATAAAACTCAAACATATTCAATTTCGCAACAATCAGTCACAAAACTATCTGCTCATAACAAAAAAAAAAATTAAAACATCCAAAGTTGAACACTATCAGCACCTTCATACAAATATTTCACCATCAAAATATCCATCATCATACTACCAATCTCCAAGAGAAAATGAAGGCAATGAGGAACAAGTTTTCTTCAAAATCCTAGCAACCATCTTTTCAACCAACTACTTCGTCCTTGGATCGTCTATCACATTTAGAGTTGGCATGGCAGCCTTAGAATTTTTGCTGGTATTTTGTTGCATAGTAGAACTTGAATTTTCTCTTTATAAATTCTTTAATAAATTCTACAACCTCTGTGTTACGTTTAAACAAAAGGAAAGTTTTGTACACACCCAAAAAAATTCAAAAAACCAATTAGTTAATCGAACCAAACAGCCAAACAAAAAAAAAACGAAAACACTTACACACAATATCACCTACATTATCTGTGATTGTACCTACAGAAAAAAAACCAACTAATCTAGACATCATTCTAACATACACAATATTTTGATAAATAAATAAAGCAACCAGATAAAAAATCACGTTTAAAACAACATAAACTACATTGGAGTGAAAAATACAGCACCTGCAACATCCAACCCTTTGCTACCATCACCAACATTCAGTATAGAACTTGAACCAACAACAGTCACAATGAGACAACCCATTTTCACACTAGCATCTAAAATGCTACTCATCAATGAATCATACTTAGGAGATCGGGGTACACGAACGTCATCCTTCTTATTATGAACAGTAATGTTCAACCTTTTCCTGCTAGGCCTAGGAACGGGAGAATGCTTATTAACATCTATCGGAACTGATTTTTCTTCTATAGTCTGACTCGCATGTGGAATCATAGACCAGCGAGCCAATTCAACAACTATACCACACAAAAAAATATAATATATACGTAATCATTAAACCATTAAAAACAAAAATTTTACAAAAACAAAAAATATATTAAAAAATTTACCCTTAGAAACACACGATTTCTAAAACTTTATTATTTTTCTTGACCGGTAGCCTCTTCAGTTGGTAACTCAGAATGTTCAACAGTTATATTAACAGAAGGTTTCAGTGAAAATCCTACAAAAATATGTACACGCTAAGAGTTGATAAATGCAACATGTAACTAAACAAATGCATTCCAAATTCAATATAAAAATAAACAACCAAAAGAAACTAAAAAACAAACTATCAAGTACACACTCAATATTACCTAATGCAATATATAATTTTTTTTTTAAAATAAGACACCCGAAGGTGAGGGAGTTATGTATTAGGTTCCCCATGCCCTATAACAAAATTAAACAGTTGGTACATAAGTATGTCTAGATCAGTAAACTTGAGGCAACGTTGTTGCCTCCAAAAGTTCTAACCTATCAATATGATGCAAGGGTAGAACAATAGTGAAGAAGTTACGATCCAAGGGAGAGAATCTCCACCCCTTGTGTTAATTCTCTCCCTCGGCCAGGTAACTCCTAGATGTGAGGTATATTCAAACAAAACCTATTCTAATGAAAGAGTCAGTGAATTTGATGAATCCAAGTTCGGCTGTGGTGCGTTGGGAGAAGCCAAGGGGCAGTACTCCCATCCGACTCCTGCATTGCTATTTCAGACCTGCATATGTGATTAAACATAACTCAGCAGTATCTATTCAAGAAACATTTTCATTACCAAGTACTCGAATGGAGGGCATAGATTCTTTGTCTAAATTAATAAGGCCTCCTATATGCCTAGGTACAGTAGATATAGAAAGCCCAGGATGAACATGGTACTTAGCAAGAGCATCAGCAACAGAGTTCCCCTCCCTAAAAACATGTTGAAGCTTAGCTCGACCCAACAAAGCATTCACATTATAAACTTTGTCAAAAAGTTCCCACTGAGCAGTGTATGGGTCATTAATCATAGATACCACAATTTTTGAGTCAGATTCTATTACATAAGTATGGTCAAGTTGGGGAAAAATATGGCAAGCATGCAATATGGCATCAATTTCTGCTGATAGGGGTGAAACAGCAGACGAGGCAGCAGTAGTTATCATAATTGGGCAACCAAAAGAATCTCTAGCAATCAGACCCACAGAGGCTTTGTTGTGAGACCAAGATGCATCCACATTTATTTTTATAGAGCCTAGCTTAGGCCTTTCCCAGAAAATCTGCGATATGTTTGGCTTAGGAGGGGGTCTAAGCAATGTTACAAGATGCCTAAATGAGGGTGTGATAGGACCATGGGGAAACAGGTTCCTGGGGCACACATGAAATGTTAATTTGATCAAATCCTCCACCTCTTTACAGATAGAGTTAACTAATAGTGGCTTATTATCGAAGAGGAAGCCAGTCCTGGCTTTCCACAGGCCCCAACATACCAACGATGGTAGAATTCTACAGTAAATGCGCTCAAGTTTTGGTAAATCTCTACAATTCCAGAAGAGAAAGAACCTTTGTGGAATGGAGTGAAGAGCATTTAGATTAAAATGTAACAATGATGCAAAGTTTGACCACACAACCTGGGCCATATGACAAGTTACAAAGAAATGGTGAATCGAATCAGAGTGATTACAGAAAGGGCATTTAGATGCTAAACTAAAACCACAAGTAATAAGCACATCATCAAATGGGAGAAAAGAATTCAGTAATTTCCATGTGAAAATAAGGATCTTTCTCTGCACAGGGATTTTCCATAGAGAAGTATTTGCAAGAGAGTTACCTGACGATGTGGTTAAGGCCTTGTAGCATGACTTGAAAGTAAAATTACCTGAGAATTCTGATTTCCAAATCATTCTGTCATCCCTTTCAGCTGTTATTACAGCCCCCTGCAAAAACTGAAGCGTATCATGCCCCAAGAAAGAAGAAATCTGATCTAGAACAGGGTTCCTATTGGTGATGAAATTTGCCACAGTGATGTAAGGCATAAGAGATATTATACTATCCGGGATATAGTTTGTCAGGGGGCCATGTGGACACCAGTTAGCCAACCAGAAACTACAACTCCCTCTACCATGAATAATTGTGGAGTTAGATTCAGCAAAAGGGTTGATAAGGCTGATCCTTTTCCAAGTGACAGATTTTCTGTGAGATGGGGGGAATGCCCATAGTAATTTTGACCATAAAGCAGTACCTTGTTGACACTTCCACCACAGTTTACAAGAACAGGACTCCACAGTGGCTTTGATGGATCTAAAACCGAGTCCATTATGATTAGTAGGCTTAGCTAGATCTGCCCATTTTTTCCAAACCCTATTGTTCTTATCCTCAGTTTTACCCCAAAAGAAGCGAGACATTTTTTTCTCAATTAATTTAATGATACCTTTAGGGGGATTTGTTACCATCCAAATATGTTGAGGAATAGAATAGAGGCATGATTTAATTAAGACCATTTTCCCCCCTCCACTAAGCCACTTATTTTTCCAATTTTGAAGCTTATGGTCAATGTTAGCCAGCAAAGGATGATAATATCTCATTAAGGTTCTACCTCTGAAAACTGGGCAACCTAAATATTGAAAAGGAAAAGATCCTTTTTTCATTTGTAATACAGCTTTGACCTGATTTAGCTTAGCTAGGCTTGCTCTTTTACTTAGGTAGAATTCAGACTTTTCAAAATTAATTTTTTGTCCCGAGGTGTACTCAAAAATTTCAAGGAATGCTTTGATCTTAATTAGATTCGACCTTGATGCTTGCATTAATATAATTGTGTCATCAGCATACATAAGATGAGAAACCGAAGGAATAGATGCAGCAGTATGAAAACTAGCTAGTTTATTATTTTGGAATACAAAAGCTAAACTCCTAGAGAAAGCTTCAGAGAATAAGTTAAATAGAAAGGGTGAAAGAGGATCACCTTGTTTGATACCCCTTGAGGCCTTGAAAAAACCTACAGGATTACCATTTATAAGTATAGAGAAATATGCTTGTGACAGATTGTTCATAACCGCATTTAAAAACTTCCCCTTAAAACCAAACTTAATCAAGATATGTTTAAGAAAGTTCCAATTAATTCTATCAAATGCCTTTCTTAAATCAAGTTTGAGTATGCAGTTTGGGATTCTGTATTTTTTGTCAAGAAATCTAATCATTTCTTGTAAATACAAGATATTATCAGATATGTCTCTAGTTTTCATAAGTGCAGTTTAGTTAGGTGAAATCAAGCAATCCATGTAAGGCTTCAACCTTTCCATTAATACTTTAGAACAGATTTTATTCAACACATTAGAAAGGCTAATAGGTCTAAAGTCATCAAATGAGCAGGGGGTAGGCTTTTTAGGTATCAGTGTAATCCATGTGCTAGAAATTCCCCTAGGCATAACAGATCCAGCAATAAAATCATTAACTGCAGAAAGCAAGTCAGTTTTAATGATTGGCCAACACTTAATGTAGAATTTGGGAGAGAAGCCATCCGGACCTGGACTACTGCTTTTTTCAACCATTTTATAACTCTTTCCAGCTCAGGTTCAGAGACCAGAGAGGCCAGTATTTGATTATCCCTATCCTGAATGATGTTTGGGATTTGACTAAGGAAATGAGAATAGTATGTCTCATCAGGTTCCAGAGAGGGTTCAGTGAGTAATTCAGAGAAGTAATCAACAGCTGCATTTTGAATTTCCATCTGAGAGTTAATACATTGACCATCACCATTTTTTATCTTAGTAATCTGCAACCTACAATTTCTTTCAAGCACTGTCTTATGAAAGAAATTTGTATTGTTGTCCCCTAGTTTATGCCATTTAAGTCTTGCTTTCTGCTTCCAAAATTTTTCTTTTTCTTTTAAAGCTTTAAGCAGTAATGCATTTTTCTCATTTAGTTTGACTCGTTCCAGAGTTGTGGGGTTCAAATCAAAGTTAATTTCCTGAGTTGTTAAGGCCTCCTCTGCCTGCTTAATATTAAGGTCAATATTACCAAAACTATCCCTGTTCCAATTCTTAAGAACTTTCTTAAGCCTAATCAGTTTAAGGTAGAACCTAAGCATACCTGTTTCAACCAAAGGTAAGTTCCAGCAGTCATTAATTATTCCAGTAAAATCCATCCTATGGAACCAGGCATCAATGAATCTAAAAGGCTTTGGATTGACAGAGGTCATAGAAGAGATTTGTAGGAGAAGGGGTGAGTGGTCTGAAGTCTGCCTATTCAGGATTTGAATGGAGGAGGAAGGGAATCTAGAGTTCCAAGAGATGGTACTAAGACCTCTATCAAGTCTCTTAGAAGTTGGGTTCCTAAGCCTAGCATTACACCAGGTGAAAAGATTTCCAACTGTGTTGATTTCCTGTATCCCATTTAGATTAATCCAGGAGTTAAAATCCCTAATACTGCCTAAAGCTGGAGAGCTTGGACCTCTATACTCAGACAGAGAAGTGATTGAATTGAAATCACCAATAAAAATTGTATCTCCTTTTGAGAGAGGCTGAAGATCTCTCCATAGCTTCTCCCTACCATCCCTATTCCTAAGAGCATAAATAAATACTGCCTCCATATGCCAATTAAAGTTATGGTGCAAAATATTGACATGCATAAATTGTTCATGTGATGAAAGCAGAGTGACAGAAAGTGAATTAGTCCACGTTAACCAAATTTTCCCATTATACAATGTTAAATTATGAGCAAAGAGAAGTTTATGAATATATGCTAGACAACAACTATTATCATGCATAGGTTCAATGATGCAAAGCAGCTGTATTTTATTAAGCTTACATAAATTAGATTGTCTAAGCATTGATGTGTCCATGCCCCTAAGATTCCACACTAAACAGTTGACATGTGAGTTGACTATCATTGTTCACAAGATTTAGTACTTTTTGTTGCTGATCTAAGCATCATTCTATTTAATTGACTCAGATAATTGTTTTTCTTTGATTTAGATTTACCTTGTTGCATACCTGTAGAAGAAGACATAGTAGGGTTTTGATGGTTTGGATCATCTTCCATGGGTATCACTGCCTCAGAAATTATTCCTTGTTTCTTGGAGCAATCCTCCAAAGCCTGCAAAACAGAAAATATGTTTGCCCTATTTCTGGGCTGGGAAAGCGCTATGTTGTGATTTGGACTATACATAGGTATTGAGAAGGATCCTATCTAAATATCATCTTTAGCATATGACAGAATAGGTGGTTTAGGAATGGCAGTATCCTTTAATAGCCTTAAGATAGAAATATCAGGGCTATCCTGAGTCTGAGTGTTGGTAATAGGAGACCTCTGAGTATTACTAGTACCCTGGGAAGGGGAGCTGTGTGGTAGAATATGGTTAGGCCCATTAGATGTTCCTTCAGTGTTATTAATCAGAGGGGATGAAGGTTCATCCCCAGAGTCTACAATTAAAGGAGCTTTCTCGAATTTTTTCCCAGTTGGCTGCCAATGTGATTGAGGTAAAGTTGTCTCTAGATTTGTATCCTGAGTTGTTCCATCATTAGGCATATGTTTAGCTTTACATTGGGACAAAGAATGACCAAGTTTTAAACAGTGATCGCAATAAAGGGGCACATCCTTATATTCAACCTGGTATTTCCTATTATTGGTTACCGAACCCAGCCTTATGAAGTGACTCAATGGTTTTTGGAGGTCCATTTCAACACAT
The DNA here is from genome assembly GCA_037428765.1 of Rubia yunnanensis. Classification (NCBI taxonomy): domain Eukaryota; kingdom Viridiplantae; phylum Streptophyta; class Magnoliopsida; order Gentianales; family Rubiaceae; genus Rubia; species Rubia yunnanensis. The sequence continues at coordinate 79,941,449 of CM075065.1, forward strand.
AATTTTATAGCAGATGGCCTGGTTAACATATTTGTGGCAAGATCATTCTTAATAAAACTGCCAATGTTATTCCCAATTGCTTCAATGGAGGCTGAATTATAGTAATATAATGGAACCTCACGAATTGTACACCAGATGGGAACTATTGGAGATTCAATATGAGTAGAGAATTTTAGTGTCCATTTTAGGATTTTTAGTGAAATGCCATTAAAATTCCACACACATTTCATCCAACATCTTTGGTAATCATTTATCAGTTCAAACCTAATTAAAACATGTTTGAAATCGAGTGAGCCTAGTTGATACTTACCTTCAAACCCCACCATTTTGAAGGCCTGCTCCAACAGATCCATCGAAATTCTCCCTTTGGTGAACTTACCCACCAGTGCATTTGCGTAATGGGCAGAGAGAGTGGTAATCTGTTCCTCGGAGTACAGACATGAGGGATCCCCCAGATGGTTCATTTTAGGAGTAATTTCTGGATTGTTGGGAAGAATTTTGGAAAGTGGCAGGGCTTTGTTTTGTAGAACAGTGGCAAAAGTTTTGGGTGGGGTTTGTTCACTGGTGGTTGCGGCCATACTGGCCAGCGACAGGTGACTGGCCAAGCTGACGAAGTGACGGCCTAGCCGTTTCCGGCGAGGAAGCCATTAACGGCAAGCGGAGGGATGGAAGAGGAGCTGTAATTTGTTATCCGTTGAAAACTAGGGATTCGTGCCTGAGAGAAAAAAGCTTTCAATACTTGTGCTTTCCAAAACTAGATCACATATAAATAAACAAATTGCAATTCGTAAATCCAAATCAACAATCAAACTCATAATAATAATAATAATAATAATAATAATAATAAAAAAAACCATCTGCAGTTCAACTAACAACTACTTAATCAATACTAATAAATGCAAAATTTAATTAAAAACATTCCTTCTTCGAAATCAACAACCACCAACAACAAATGAAATTAAAATTCATACGCAGTGTAATTAATAAATGCACACAGAATACTGAAAAATGCAACATGTAACAAAACAAATGCAATCACTAATTCAATTTAAAGATACACAACAAATAGGAAACAAAAGGCAAACTAACAAATACACTCAATATTAACTAATGCAATATATAAATAAACAAATACAGTTCATAAACCAAAATCAACAATCATCAATCAAAATTATAATACTAAACCATATGCAGTTCAATTAATAAGTACATACTCAAACTAAAAAATGCAACAATTTATTTAACACATGCAATTCCTTTTTTTTGAAATCAACAACAAATAAAAATAAAATCCTTACACATTATAACTAACAAATGCACACTGAATACTGAACAATGCAACATATAACAAAACAAGTGCAAATCCTTTTTTTTTAATGCAAAACACCCGAAGGTGAGGGAGTTATGTATTGGGTTCCCCATGCCCTATAACAAAATTAAACAGTTTGTACATGAGTATGTCTAGATCACTAGACATGAGGCAACAATGTTGCCTCCAAAAAGTGCTAATCTAACAATATAAAAGAAGTTACGATCCAAGGGAGAGAATCTCCACCCCTTGTGTTAATTCTCTCCCCCAGCCAGGTAACTCCTAGATGTAAGCTACAATCCATCAAAAACTATTCAGATGGAGAAGTAATGTAGTTGGTGGAGGGGATCATTCGAAAGTGTTCATCCAAGTTCAGCTGATGTGGTGTGTGAGGAGAGACCATCCGACTCCTGCATCTGCACAAATGGTGAAACTCAACTCAGCAGTATCAATTCAGACATTACCAAGTACTCGAATGGAGGGCATGGATTGTTTGTCTAAAGTAATAAGACCACTTATATGCCTAGGTACATTAGATAAATAAAAACCCGGATCCACATGGTACTTAGCAAGAGCATTGCAATAGAGTTCCCCTCCCTGTAGACATGTTGGAGCTTAGCTCGGCCCAGCATAGCATTAACTTTATAAACTTTGTCAAAATTTTCCCACTGAGCAGTGTAGGGGTCGTTAATCATAGATACAACAATTTTTTAGTCGGATTCAATTACATATGTATGGTCAAGTTGGGAGAAAATTTGACAAGCATGCAATATGGCATCAATTTCTGCTGAAAGGGGTGAGATAGCAGACGAGGCAGCAGAAGTTATTATAATTGGGCAAGCAAAAGAATCTCTAGCAATCAGACCCATAGAAGCTTTGTAGTTAGACCAAGATGCATGCACATTAATTTTTATATAACCATGCTCAGGCCTTTTCCTAGAAAATCTGTGATATGTTTGGCTTAGGAGGAGGCCTAGGCAATGTAACAAGATGCCTAAATGTGGGTGTGATAGGACTATAGGGGATCAGTTTCCTGGGGCACACGAGAAATGCTAGTTTGATCAAGTCTTCCACCTCTTTGCAGATAGAATTAAGTAATAGTGGCTTATTATGAAAGAGGAAACCAGTCCTGGCCTTCCATAGGCCCAAACATACCAAAGATGGAAGAATTCTGCAGTAGATGCGCTCAAGTTGTGGTAAATCACTACAATTCCAGAACACAAAGAACCGTTGTGGAATTGAGTGAATAGCATTTAGATTAAATTGTAACAAGGATGCAAAGTATGACCACACAGCCTGGGCTAAATGACAAGTGACAAAGAAATGCTGAATCGAATCAGAGTGATTGCAGGCAGGGCATTTAGATGCTAGACTAAAACCACAAGTAATAAGCACATCATCAAATGGGAGAAAAGAGTTCAGTAATTTCCATGTGAAAATAAGGATCTTTCTCTGCACAGGGATTTTCCATAGAGAGGTGTTTGCAAGAGAGTTACCTGGCATTGTGGTTAAGGCCTTGTAGCATGACTTAAAAGTAAAATTACCTGAGAATTCTGGTTTCCAGATCATTCTGTCATTCCTTTTATGTGTTATAACAGCCCCCTGCAAAAACTGAAGAGTATCATGCCCCAAGAAAGAAGAAATTTGATCCAAAACAGGGTTCTTATTAGTGATGAAATCTGCCACTGAGATGTAGGGCATAAGAGATATTATACTATCTGGGATATAGTTTATGAGGGGGCCTTGTGGACACCAGTTAGCCAGCCAGAAACTACAACTCCCTCTTCCATGAATAATTATGGAGTTAGATTCAGCAAAGGAGTTGATAAGGCTGATCCTTTTCCATGTGACAGATTTCCTGTGGGATGGAGGAAGTGCCCATAGCAATTTAGACCATAAAACAGTACCACATTGAGACTTCCACCACAGTTTACAAGAGCAGGATTCCACCAAGGCTTTGATGGATCTAAAACCAAGACCATTATGCTTAGTAGGCTTAGCTAGGTCTGCCCATTTTTTCCAAACCCTATTATTCTTATCCTCAAATTTTCCCCAAAAGAAACGAGCCATTTTTTTATCAATTAATTTAATGATACCTTTAGGGGGATTTGTTACAGTCCAGATATGTTGAGGAATGGAATAGAGACAGGATTTAATTAAGACCATTTTTCCCCCTGCACTGAGCCATTTATTTTTCCAATTTTGAAGCTTTTTGTCAATGTTAGCCAGCAAAGGGTGATAATATCTCATTAGGGTTCTTCCTCTGAAAACTGGGCAACCTAAATATTGAAAAGGAAAAGATCCTTTTTTCATTTGTAATATAGCTTTAACCTGATGTAGCTTAGCTAGGCTTGCCCTTTTACTTAGGTAGAATTCAGATTTATCAAAGTTAATTTTTTGTCCCGAGGTGTACTAAAAAACTTCAAGGAATGCCTTGATCTTAATTAGATTCGATCTTGAAGCTTGCATGAATATAATTGTGTCATCAGCATAGCTAAGATGAGAAACCGAAGGGATAGATGCAGCAGTCTGAAAGCTAGCTAGTTTATTATTTTGGAATACAAAAGCTAAACTCCTAGAGAAAGCTTCAGAGAATAAGTTAAATAGAAAGAGTGAAAGAGGGTCACCTTGTTTTATGCCCCTTGATGCCTTGAAAAAACCTGCAGGATTACCATTTACAAGTATAGAGAAATGTGCTTGTGACAGATTGTTTAGAACCGCATTTAAAAACTTCCCTTTGAAACCAAACTTGAGCATAATATGTTTAAGAAAGTTCCAGCTAATTCTGTCAAATGCCTTTCTTAGATCAAGTTTAAGTATACAGTTTGGGATTATGTATTTCTTGTCAAGATATCTGATCATTTCTTGTAAATACAAGATATTATCAGATATGTCTCTGTTTTTCATAAATGCAGTTTGGTTAGGTGAAATCAAGCTATCCATGTAAGGTTTCAGCCTTTCCATTAACACTTTAGAGCATATTTTATTCAGCACATTAGAGAGGCTAATAGGTCTAAAGTCATCAAATGAACAAGGGGTAGGCTTTTTAGGAATCAGTGTAATCCAAGTGCTAGAAATTCCCCTAGGCATAGCAGATCCAGCTATAAAAAATTTTGGGGAGAAGCCATCTGGACCTGGACTACTGTTTTTTTTCAACCCATTTATAACCTTTTCCAACTCAAATTCAGAGACCAGTGAGGCCAGAATTTGATTATCCCTATCCTGAATAATGTTTGGGATCTGACTAAGGAAATGAGGATAGTATATCTCATCAGGTTCCTGAGAGGGTTCAGTGAGTAATTCTGTGAAATAATCAACAGCTGCATTTTGAATTTCCACCTGAGAGTTAATCCAATTTCCAGCTCCATTTTTTATCTTAGTAATCTGCAACCTGCAATTCCTTTCAATCACAGTCTTATGAAAGAAATTTGTATTCTTGTCCCCTAGTTTATGCCATTTAAGCCTTGCTTTCTGCTTCCAAAATTTTTCTTTTTCCTTTAAAGCTTTTAGCAGTAATGCATTTTTCTCATTTAGTTTGACTCTTTCCAGGATTGTGGGGTTTAGGTCAAAATTAATTTCTTGAGTTCTTAAGGCCTCCTCAGCTTGCTTGACATTAAGGTCAATATTACCAAAACTCTCCCTGTTCCAATTCTTAAGCACTTTTTTAAGCCTAATAAGTTTAAGGTAAAACCTAAGCATACCTGTTTCAGCCAGAGGTAAGTTCCAGCAATCGTGAATTATACCAATAAACTCCACCCTAAGGAACCAGGCATCTATAAATCTAAAAGGCTTTGGATTGGCAGAGGTCATAGAAGAGATTTGGAGGAGGAGTGGTGAATGGTCAGAAGTCTGCCTATTCAGGATTTGAATGGAGGAGGAAGGGAATTTGGAATTCCAAGAGATGGTACAAAGACCTCTATCTAGCCTCTTAGAAGTAGGGTTCCTAAGCCTAGCATTACACCAAGTGAAGAGGTTTCCTACCGTGTTAATTTCCTGTATCCCATTTAGATTAATCCAGTAGTTAAAATCCCTAATACTGCCTAAGGCTGGAGAGCTTGGACCCCTATACTCAGACAGAGAAGTGATTGAATTGAAATCACCAATAAAAATTGTATCTTCCTTTGAGATAGGTTTGAGTTCTGTCCAAAGTTTCTTCCTTCCATCCCTATTCCTCAGAGCATAAATGAAAATTGCCTCCATATGCCATTTAAAATTATGGTGCAAAATATTGACATGCATAAATTGTTCATGTGCTGAAAGCAAAGTAACAGATAGTACATTAGTCCACATTAACCAGATTTTCCCATTATTCAGTGTTAAATTATGAGCAAAGGGAAGTTTGTGCATATATGCCTAGCAACAACTTTTATCATGCATAGGTTCAATAATGCAAAGCAGCTGTATTTTCTTAATCTTACATAAATTAGATAGTCTAAGCATTGATGTGTCCATGCCCCTAAGATTCCACACTAAACAGTTAACTTGTGAGTTGACTAACATTGTTCACTAGATTTAGTACTTTTTGTTGCTGATCTAAGCATCATTCTATTTAATTGACTTAGATAATTACTTCTCTTTGATTTTGATTTACCTTGTTGCATACCTGTAGGAGAAGACGTAGTAGTGTTGTGCTGATTTGGATCGTCTTCCATAGGTATCACTGACTCAGGAACTTGTTTCTTGGAGCAATCCTCAAAGGCCTGCAAAACAGAAAATCTGTTTGCCCTATTCCCAGGCTGGGAAAGCACTAAATTGTGATTTGGACTGTACATAGGTATTGAAAAGGATCCTATCTGAATATCATCTTTAGCATATGACATAATAGGTGGTTTAGGAATAGCAGTATCTTTTAGTAGCCTTGAGATAGAATTATCAGAGCTATCCTGAGTTTGAGAGTTGGTAGTAGGGGACCTCTGATTATTGATAGTACCCTAGGAAGGGGAGCTGTGTGATAGAATATACTTTGACCCATTAGATGTTCCTACAATGTTGTTGATCGGAGGGGATGAAGGTACAACCTCAAAGTCTACAAGTAGAGGAGCCTTCTCAAATTTTTTACCAGTTTGCTGCCACTGTGATTGAGGTAAGGTTGGCTCTAGCTTTTTATCCTGAGTTAAACCATCATTAGGCATATGTTTAGCTTTACATTGGGGCAGAGAGTGACCAAGTTTTAGGCAGTGATCACAATACAGGGGGACATCCTCATATTCAACCTTATATTTCCTATTATTGGTTGCAGAACCCAGCCTTATGAAGTGGCTCAATGGTTTTTGGACGTCCATTTCTACACAGAATTTAATAGCTGATGGCCTGGTTAGCATATCTGTTGCCAGATCATTTTTAATAAAACTGCCAAGGCTATTACCAATTGCTTCAATGGAGGCCGAATTATAGTAATATAATGGAACCTCACGAATTGTACACCAGATGGGAACTTATAGGTGATTCAATATGAGTAGAGAATTATGGTGTCCATTTTAGGATTTTCAGTGAGATGCCATTAAAATTCCACACACATTTCATCCAGCATCTTTGATAATCATTTATCAGTTCAAACCTAATTAAAACATGTTTGAAATCGAGTGAACCCAATTGGTACTTACCTTCAAACCCCACCGTTTTGAAGGCCTGCTCCACAGATCCATTGAAATTCTCCCCTTGGTGAACTTCCCCACCAGTGCATTTGCATAGTGAGCGGAGAGAGTGCAAATCCTTATTTAAAATAAAATAAACAACAATATATGAAAACAATCATACACAAAATAACTAATTTGTACACACTAGAAACACATACATGCAAGATATAACTAAATAAATGCATATTATAACATCAACCTCACAAAAATCCTTACTTTACCGTAACATCATTTCATCTAAAATTTTCACTATTGTACTAAACAAATGCAAATTCTAATTAAAAAAACAACTAAAAATCAACATCACAAGCTCACCCAAAAGTGCCAAAAATTTAAAAAAAATCAAAATCATAAGTATTAACATACCAGACGAACTCTCAGACTTATCCACAACATTTCTATCCTTTGGTGAAAATAACACATAAAGGATCACCTTACCTGTAAGAACACTATTTTGTCCTTGCTCACCCCTAAACATGAAATCAACTAGAGAGCATAACAAACCATAACAATCAATCAACTCTGTCCTAAACGAACAACTAATATCGAATTGATAATAACACCAGGAAGAAACATAAAAAAATTTGAGGTAAACCATCGGCAAAATGGTTATAGTGAAGAAAAAATTATGCCAAGTGGAGAAGGAATAACAACTGCAGAAAACAACAGTAGAAAGATGGCAAAAATATGGAGACAAAACGATGGAAGGATGGAAATGAAGCGACAAAACAACGATGGTGAAGTGATGGAGAAAAGATGGTGAAAAAGCGGTGAAAGGACAATGGCAAAGCGGAAAAACAACGATGGCAAAGTGGCGGAGAAAATAAGAAGGCGGATAAAACAAGAGGGTGGAGTTACTAAATATCACTACTACAAAATAAGATTAAGGCAACACTTTGAAAGTGTACTTTAGGCGCTAATAATACTAAGTTGAACCTATTGTAAGACTTTTACAAGTATTACCTCAGGTGATGTTGCATTTGATCTAACTTAACACTTTTTAAAATTAAGGTAACACTTTTCAAGATTTATTCAAAGGTTAAATTAACACTAAACAATTGTAACATTTTTAATAAGTGTTGCAAGGTGATGTGGTGGACCGCTCCGGAAGGTTGGTTGTTCTTCCCAAGAATCTCTTAACCTGTAAAATTTGTCTCGGAAATGATTATGGGAGAAAGACTCCGACGATCAAGTCAGTCCTCTCTTCCTAGAACAGGAATTCTGGAGATAGTTGCACTTACCTTAGCTCCTTTAGAGCTTGTTGTATTTATAGACTTCTGTGATCGTGGGTCCTTGTTTTCAGGAGTGAAGATCGTGGGTCATTCTACGATCACCACTTGCCGAGTTCGTGGCTTTTGTAGCCGTCGTTTGTTCCTTGTTTTTCGAATCATGTCATTAGTGGTGTCTGTATGAAGAGAGATCAACAGTTTTGGGCTGAAAAGTCTTAACTTCGCCCTTGGAAGCTATTGGGCTGGGCCTAGTGGTCAGCCGTTTGCTCGTTGGACCACATATACACCATAACCACCTCCTAAGCCATAAAGCAAATGGTACGCGAAGCTATAACTAGGTTCATATGTTGTATAAGGAACTTTTTATCTCTCTTTGTGCCTAAGGCATTGTACCGTGTTCACTTGGGTTGCGATGTGAATAGGTTATGCATAGTGTTGCTTGCTTTTTGGCTGTATGTTGCTATTTTTGGAAACCGCACATTCAGTTGAATTTCAAATTTCAAAAAATTTCTTATCTCTATGACACCTAGTTGTTACGAACTTGCCACCGAGATTTTCTCTTTCATATTCGTTATTCATTCTGTAATTTACTCCGCTGCCATTTTGGTTTCTCTCTTACAATCTGAATTTTGTGCTTTGAAAACTGGCTCTATTCTGTGTATTTCTATCGCCTCCATCTCTAGAATCCAAAAAAGTAAACCACTTTATGTCAGATTGTCATGATTACGTATTATTCCATCTATTTGTCCTATAGCTCCTCCCTTTATTTAAATAAAAACATTGATAAACACATATATATTCATCTTTTCCCACCCTCTATATTGATCCTGATTTTTCCTCGTATTCCATGCTTAAAACAGTAAGTTCTTCTATGTCTCTTCTTTCCTTTCTCTTAATAACTTTTTTCCTTACTTTCAACCCGTGGACTCGTATCTCTTGTATTGATCTGTGTCTATTGCAACTGGGTTGAATTTTATGTACTTTGTTCTTCATTGATCTGCCCTTGTTCTTGATTTTGGTTGAAATAACATTTTCTAGCTTTTGTTGTTTAATTGATGCCGCCATTTATCGTGATTCTAAGGAACTTGACCTCGTCAATGTCTGCTTCTAACAATCTTGGAGTCTCCGCTCTAAATGCCCATGAAATCAATGTTGATTCCAGGGAGGATTCCGACCATCATAGTGGTTCTTCTATTATAAGTAGTCTCCTCACAGATTCCTAAGTTGAGGATTTGAAAAATACCTTCCCTATCTTATGCTTGTATGAGCTTAAGGCACATGGAGCCTCTGAGAGTGTTCGCACTTCTCCGTCTAGCTAGTTTTCCTGTTATTTGGACTATCTTAAATTTGGGATTTTGTTTCCTTTGCCCCAACATGTGTTGGATATTCTTTCTCACTATAAAGTGGGTTTATGTCAGCTACACCCCAAAGCAATCTCAATTTTAGTTTTCTTTTATCACGTATGCAAAGCTTCTGACATTACTTTTTCTATCAATTTGCTCTGCAACTTGTATCATCGTGGCAAAGTAAAATATTCTTCTGATGAATTCACTATGTACCATGTGATCCCTACTATTGGGGTTTGTTAGTGGGTTCACAAACAACCGTGGGGTGTAGCGTGAAAAGTTCTTTTATATAAAACTTAACAATAATAGTAGCACATCCTTTTTAGTTTGGAACTCGCTGTGGTTCGTCTGAAATTGTAGAATTTCTTAGCGAGCATTCCATCTCACTTCGCCCTTCTAGTTATTTAAGCAAAGGTGTTTAACTTGCTGATTATTTGGTTGCTTCTACCTTGCTTAGCTTGATTTTTCTCATTTGTTCTTTTATGTTGTTCTTTTATATTGTTCCTATGTTCACCTGTTCTCCTACTTGTTGTTACTTGTTGAATTGCAAGTATTGATCTGACTCGCCGATCTGCTACTAGAAACTTCCTTTCTGATGACGAGGAAGAGATGGAGACCTTGGTTAACAAGGTCAACCAAAATACTGAGGTTTTCATTCCCAAGGCAGTGATTATTGAAGCTGTTACTCAGCACCCTGCATCTGGCACGGTTGCTGAGGAAACTAAGGATGCCAAGGTACATTGTGATGTCAAGGTTGGTGAAAGTCTGAAACTTGTCAGCGAATGAGTTGCTAGCTTTTCCAAAGAATACAGTGCAATATTGGAGGAGCTGCAGGCGAGCAAGGTGGAGTGCAGTGTTCTGAAAACCACTGTTAAAGATCTAGAGGAGTGAGTAATCTTTCCTGAGGAGGGCACTATGAATGCTAAGCAGGAGATAGAGAAGCTGCATTTTTAGCTGGAGAAGATACGGTCAAATGACCCTGCGTCACCCAGATACCCTCAGCTTCTAGTTGACCGACTTGTGAAGACCCAATCCTTTTATTGTTTGTTCGAGAAGGTGTCAACTAATGCTCTCAACGTTGGTTATTGCGAGGCCTTGGCTGAGTTACAGAAGATGAATCCGACCGCGAAGCTTGATAAATTGCCCAAGTTGACTAAAACTGAGAAGATTCTAGCACAACAAACAGAGATTCTCAATGAGGGTTTTGTGAATAGTGTCTCTGACAGTGGTTATCCCTTCACATTGCTATCTTATATCGATGGTCTCCCAACTCTCCCTTCTACGGCCAAGCTAAAGAAGTGTATGATCAATTATTGTGAGGAACTTCCTTTAAGTTCCTTTAATCCTAATGATCGTCATTCTGAGTTGAACTCTAATATCAATGATGTTGCGAACCCTGGGGGAGAGTTGAACAACGAAGTTCCGGTTCCTCCTGGAAGTAACAAGGATGCCGCTCTCGTTGTCCATGCTTCGCCTTCCTCTCCAGCCAAATTTAGTCAAGCACCATAGATCTAAGACAATTCTTGTTTATTTTATGTAATTTATGACAATATTCCTAAGTGTGTTTGTATGATTTTTTATTATTCGCAACTATTGCGATTATTATGCTTGAATTTTATAATTTGACCTATATTTTTATATTTATCTAATTGTAGGGCTTTGATATCCTAGTTGACCAATTTGTTTTGTAAAGTGTTGAATATCTGGGGTGTTATGTTCATTTTCCTTGTCCCAATTTCTTTGTGTTCTGAATGGTGTCCTATTAATCTGATTGAAGATGTTGAGCGTGTAACGAAAGAGTAATCCCAACTTATTTCTCCTGGTCATTTATTTTGTTTGGAGGTTGCTCTATTGTCTATTGGGTGGAAAGTCCCGATTTCCTTGTCAGCTTTAACTTCTGCTCCTACTTGTCCTTGTAGTAAACTTATACGTGGTGGCTATAATATTGATTCGCTTGGTAAAGACATCATTTGTGGTTTGTTTGATCTTGAATCTGCAGCTGTGTATTTGTGTTCGCTAAATCTCCCTGTTTGTGTTCAAGTCTGGGCACTGGCGTTGGGTATTTGTTTGAAATATATGCTGCTAGGTGTTAACGACCTTGAGGCGAAATGGGAGAAGACTGCAAAGAAGACACGTGATGTTGTTCGTGATCAGTATAGAATATGCAATGAGCAAAACGATCTCATTTACCGGCAACAACTGAATCTGGTGAAAATGCTTCACCAACAGGAAGAGACTATGAACTATGCCACGGATAAGACACATGAAGTCCAGTAGAAGACCGCGATCATTGATAAGCAGTGTACTCATATAGATAATTTGTATGAACGATTGAAGAAGAAGCTGGAGGAGTGCGATCATCTTTCTACCTCTGCTATTGGTTGGAAAACAAAGTTTAATAAGCAGTTTGCTATCAACACACAGTTGCAAAGTTATAATGAAAAGCTTCACACTGAGTGTGAGTGCCTTGATAGATCTGTACATTAACTTGATCATGCCTGTGTTGAATACAAAGAAAAACTCAAGTCTTTACCCTCTTCGTCTCGAAGGGCTACCGGTCGCGGAGAACTTACAATAGGGATTGATGAACAAAGGATTAATTTGTCTGAGGTTGTCAGATAAAAAATTCAAAACTTAGAGGAGAGAGCACAAAACTAGTCAAATGAGATGAAATGGTATGAAGAAACCGTGAACGTTATGCGTATGCAGTTGGATCGCGAAGAGTTTGGTCCCATCATTGACTTTAAGGAATATTATTCCAAGTATCTTGGGCACATGACAAGAAGTGGTCTTATACGCTATCCAGCTTATTTACATATGAAGTTGCAATACGAGCATTTAGTTAGTGAAGAACACGTTGCTGAAGAGAATTGTCGTAGGGCTTCACGTTCTTATTGCGAGGCTGAGCATAGTAGCTGGTGTAGTAGTTCATCATCTCCAGGATCATCATGATCCTTAAAGAGTATATAAATCTGTTATTTCGAACTGCTTATCCTTGCTTGTAATGTCTAAATAAATTTCCCATGTTTTTATGAACATTGGCTTTCTGTCGATGCTGAATGAACTACCTTTTTATGTTTTATATATGCTCGATGAGTTTGTGTTAAGTAAGTAAGATGTTGTGAGGTATAGATTTCAAAATTTTACGATCTATAGATTGCAACTATCGCATTCGTTTGGCTAGGTAAGCTCTGTAGTTGTCTGCAAGATCCATAGCTTGCATTGTCATTATAGCAGAGCTTGATTGTTAGTGTCGTGCAATATTCATTGTGCGTGTCATATTTATGAGAAAATCTGCTCTTAAGCAAGATTTATGACTTGCGTTCGCATGTACGGTTGATTTACGAGATCCAATGCTCACATTGATCATTAGTCGCGCGAGATCTATAGTTCGCTGTTGTTTGGTTTGCGAAGTTGCAAGATCCAAAGCTTGCACGCATCAATAATTGTGTGAGATCTACAGCTTGGTGTTTTCCAGGATATGTTCGACTTGTAAAATCTGAGTATCTTAGCTGAATAGACTTATCTTCTAACATACACACGTAAAAAATGAGAAACGTAATCATGGTCCCAGAAAGAGAGTTTTCATATTAAATACTCGTGCCCACGATAATGTCGCATTGTGAAAAATGAAGTAAAGGGCTTCAATGATGATCTCATGGATTTTGTACAACTAGGAAATCCCTATCCTTTATCTTAACTCTATACATTACATTTTTTCAAGTTAGGCACATGCCAAGTGTTAGGAACACTGGTGCCATCCAACCTTTCCAGTTCGTAATTGCTGGATTTATGTGTCTTTGTCACCCTGTAAGGTCCTTCCCACTTTGGGCACAACTTCCTGTGTTCTTCTGACTGGCTAGCTTCGTTCTTCCTCAACACTAGATCTCTAATCTGGAACCTTGTCTCTTTCACCTTCTGATCGTGAAATCTAGCCATTTTCTCCTTGTACTTAGCTTCTATGATTGTTTCCAGATGGGAGGTCATCGCCGTACCTCTCAAAGTTATATTTTTAAGACCTAATGCTTCCTATCTAAAATTAAGTAGATAATGGCAAGTTGGGGCCATCCACGAGAAGCGGGATCTTTCCAAGTGTTTAAGAATATATAGGAGAAAACATACTAGATATAAGCATATATCAATATCTATAAAAGCATGTAAATGGGGGGAAAAGTTTGGTTGGTTTTGGTCCTAAGTTATTAAATTAAAGACAAGTTATCTAATCAAGCAAGTTAAATATGGAAAGCATGCAACAACAACTAAAAGGTGATTAAACCAACAATTAACGAAACCATGGGCACAATTGACTTCCACTTCCAAACCTCTTATCCATCATTGAACATGCAACATATTTACTACTTTCACTACTTGTTGTGAAGACTAAACTTCTATCCTTCTTAAATAGTAGTTTGCAAGAGTGAATTTGACATCTCTTGTCAAACCTCACCAATGACTCCCTTAGTCAAAACACGAATAAAAGTATCCCATTGATGACATTGAGGATGAAGAATCAACAAGCTTAGCAACAATTATAAACACTACACCGTGTCTAAGCATTTAATTAATTCATGCATTAACACAAGATTAGTCAAGAACGATTGATGTTCATAGACTTCTCTCATTTGCTACAAGCAACAAACATGACAAAGAGTTAAACATTATCATATTCATCTAGCAATTATCAATCCATCAACACAATAAAAAGCCTAAATCATACCCTTGGAATTCCTATCAAGAAAAGGGGAAATCAACCCATTTCCCCAAACCCTAACAAGCATATCATACAAGTACTTCATATACTCAAGCTTTCAAGAACATTAATGACATTAACAAACATATTCAATGCTCCATAAATGCATAATAGTAAGAGTATCAAATAGGGTACAAATTGTTCTTAAGACATGGGCTAGGAAGCCTTGGTCAATTGCTCCCAAGAACTATTTTAGCTAATACAAATCATACTAACCTTCATAGATGAATTCATACACAAACAAAGAGGAAAAAGATGAAAGAAAATGGACAACTAGGGTTCTTTGAGGAGGAAGTTCGACCAAGAGGATGAGGATGAGAAGTGGGTGGCCAAAAATTCCTTTTATAGTACAAGAGAGAGGAAAATAAAAGCAAAAAGCAAAAGTGTAGCAGGATCCCGCCCGGGCAGGAATGGGCTCGCCCAGGCGGGCTGCCTATTTTCACCCATGTGTTGATTCCTCTTTACTTTATCGCCTTGCCTTCAAATCCTCAATTCTTCATGTCTTCAATCTTCAATGCTAGTCTTCAAATATTCAAAGTCTTCAAAAGGTGATCTTCAATGGTCTCCGGTCTTCAAGTCTCGATGTTCTTCCTTTGTAACACAAAATCCACTTAGAAAAAGGTAAAAGAGTGTAAAGTCACTCTTACCTCTCCTAAGAGAATTTCAAGGTAAAATAAAATCTCTTGATAACAAAAGAGCACAAAAGTGATCCTAAAAAGTACTAAAATATGCACATAAAATGGACACATCACTAGATCTTTTTTTCCTCTAGTTCATCCAACTCAAGCGTCATCACAACTGGGTTTTCATTTTCCTAATAATCGCTTACTCGAAGACTGGGATTACCAATTTCTATTGGTATAATAGCTTCATGACCAAAAACCATACAGTATGGCTTCTTCCCTGTTGTCCCCGAACGATCGTTCTATACGACCAAAAAGTGTTTGGTAACTCATCTACCCATCTAGTTTGCGTTCCTTCCAGTCGATTCTGTATTCCTTGAATGTTAGTCCCGTTTATCACCTCTACTTGGTCATTGGCTTGAGGGTGTGCTACAGAGGTAAACTTCTGGAGAACCCCAAGCTTTGAACACCAACCAATAAATACACCACTTGTGAACTACATACCATTGTCCGTGACAATGGTATGTTGCACCCTGAAGTGATATTCTATGTTCTGCCATACGAATCTCCGAGTGGCTTCGGCTATAACTTTTCCTAACGAGTTCGCTTCCACCCACTTTGTGAAGTAGTCAATTGCTAAAACCAAAAACTTTTCATTGCTTTCACCCCTTGGAAATGGTCCGACTAAGCCAATCCCTCATTTGTCAAATGTCCAGGCTCCATTGATTCCTCTCAAAGTTGATTGTGGCCAATGCAACAGTGAAGCGTTGATTTGGAAACTTTTGCATTTAAGCACGAAGTTGTGTGCGTCGTTGAACATAGTTGGCCAATATTATCCAGCTCAGCTGATCTCCTTTGCTACCATTCTAGATCCTTGATGTGTTCCTCAGAAACCTTCATGAACTTCTTTCAAAATCTCGGATGCTTGTGTTGGTCCTATGCATTTTATCCATGGAGACATGAAACCTTCTTGTCTAAGGTCCCAACCTCGTAGGTGTATTTAGTAGAACCTAATTCCAACTTTCTAGCCTGCGTCTTATCTTTTGGCAGTGTCCCTTCATGAAGAATTCTGTTAGTGAAGTCCTCCAGTTTACTTCATATGCTTGGATCACTAACACAACAGTTGACACCGTGCTTCTGACTGGAATGAATTCCATAACGACTTCTCCATGCTCACTAAGAGAATCAAGCGTTGCCGTTCCTAGCTTGCTCAATGCGTCTGCCTTTGTGTTTTCACTTCGCGGTAGGTGCTGTATGTCAAAATATTTGAGCTGAGCCATGAGTTGTTGTACTTTCTGTAGATACTTCACCAGCTTCTCTTCTCGTACTTCATAGTCCCCTCGCACTTGCTGGACAACAATTAGCAAATTATTGGATACACGAACACTTTTGATCTTCATCCTTATAGTAAGATCCAAGCCAAAAATCAACCCCTCATAGTCTGCTTCATTGTTGGTGAGTAGGAACTCGAACCGTAATGAGTATATATGTTTCCCTTCATCAGGGTCTACAAATAGCAACCCTGCTCTGCAATCTTCTTTGTTGGACGCGCCATTAATGAACAATGTCTTGGAAACTTCTTGCCATTTTAACTTACCTTTATTGATTCTCAAGCTCTGACACATGCTCTCTTTCTGTGCTTCTTCGCTCATCATCTCTGCGATAAAGTATGCCAATGTCTGCACTTTGATCGTTGTTCTAGGCTCGAATTGTATTTTGAAATATCCTCGTTCCAGGGACCACTTCGTTAATTATCCCGATGACTCAGGGTTGTTGAGGACGCTCTTGATTGGAAAACCAGTGTAAACCACAATGTGATAAGCATGTAAATACGTTCGTAGTCTTCGTGCTAAATATATCAAGGCCAGGATTAGCTTCTCCACTGGCATATACGTTTTCTCTGCACTGTGTAATATTCAGCTGATATAATAGACTAGTACTTGTTTATAGTTTTCACTACAAACCAAAATAGAGCTAACCACTTTCGGTGAGATCATTAAATATAAGTATAGCATTTCTCCAAGGGTGGGTGATTTCAGTGTTGGTAGTGTTAGAAGTTTTTATTTCAATCTATCATACACTATCTATCATTCTTAGTTCCAACTAAATTTATTGACCTTTCTTAGAACTTTGAATAGCAGAAAATACTTTTTGCCACCTTTGAGATGAACCTGTTGAGTGCTGCCAGTGACCCCCATTAGAACTTGTACTTGCTTGACAGATCGCAGCTGCAGGAGATTGACAATGGCTTGAACCTTCTCTAGGTTGTCTTCAATTCCTTTTGAGGACACCTTGTATCCCAAGAATTTTCCTGCGCCCACCCCGAATTCACACTTCTTGGGGTTGAGCTTCATTCCAATGAAACTTAGTGTGTCCATCGCCTCTTGTAAATCCACAATGTAGCTATCCACCTTCTTTCTTTTGATAACCATATCATCGACATAAACTTTGACATTACGTCCTATTTGAGTACAAAATGTGTTATCCACTACTCACTAGTACCTTGCTCCTACGTTTTTTTAGTCCAAACATAATCTTTACGTAATAAAACATCCCAAAGCTTGTTATAAAAGCTATTTTCTCTGTGTTTTCTGGGTTCATTAATATTTGATGATATCCCTTGTAAGCGTCTAAAAATGCGAGCACCTGATACCCTGAGATTGCCTCAATTAGCTGATCAATTTTTGGTAAAGGATAACAATCTTTGGGGCATGCCTTATTCAAATCCGTAAAATTGATCATATCCTCCATCCTGCGTCTAACTTGTATACCCCGATTGGGTTCACAAGCCACTTTGGGCATATGACCTCTTTTATTATGCCTGCTTGAAGCAGTGTTCTAACTTCTTCTTTGATTGTTGTCTGCCTATCACTGGTGAAGCTGTGTTTCTTTTATTTTACTGCCTTGACCACATCACTGATATTTAAAGAGTGTGTAGCGATGTGCGAGTTCACTCCTCCCATCTTATAAAAACTCCATGCGAAAGTTTCTTTGTGACTTTGCAGGATTTGTATGATTCTTCTCCTCTCTTCATTCAGAAGGTGTTTCCCTATCCTTACACACTTCGAGTTGTCTTCATTATCCAGACTAACCAGCTTTGTTTCTCCCCCTATATCCGATGCTAGTTCTGACTAATTTATTGATTCTCCATTCGAGGTTGTGTTAACCATCTTGGTTTATCTCCCTATCTTCCTGCCTTCATTGCGATGACCATGCATTACCTCGCAGTTTTCTAGTTTCCTCTTATAGTTTCAATCCTAGTTAGAGTTGGGAATTTCATGACCAGGTGGTAAGGGGACCGTATGACCTTTTCTCTATTCATCCATGGTCTCCCTATGATAGCATTAAATGTGATTGGAGCGTCTATGACTACAAAGTTATACATGATGGTACAACTTCTTCCATTTTCTCCAATAGTGACAGGTCGTTGTATATTACCTAGAGGCATTTTTGATCACCCTGTGAACCCAACTAGTGAGGACGTGGACTTTTATAGGTTCATTTGTCTGAAACCCAGCCTGTTAAAGCAGTCGAAAAATAGTATTTCGATCGCACTTCCATCATCTACGAACACTCTGTGCACGGTAGCATTTTTTATTTTTGCTATAATTACTATGGGGTTGTTGTGAAGTGAAGCGTTCGGCACTGCATCCTTTTCGCTGAAGGTGATCGCCTCATCCGATCGAAATCTTTTGTCAACAGGTTCCAGCTGGGGAGAGTACCGTGCTCTAGCTTTCCAAGCATTATTGGACAATGACTCCATAGATCCATGTATAGACAGGATGACCGTCTCTGGAATTTCATTGCCTTCGTCCTCCTTACAGTCAATTGTCGTGGTCATCTTTTGACTCTTTGGTAATGCAATAGTTGTTCCTTGGTTCTTCACTAAGGTGTTCGTTGTTTTGTTCTCTCCATACTGTTTTCCTCCTTCTTTTCTCTATTAACCTAAGAAGCCATTCCTCAAATTTTCTTCAATTTTTCTTCTTAGATCTCTGCAATACTGAATGTCATGGCCATGGTTCTTGTGAAAAGAATAGTAGTACTCCTTGGATCTTTTTCTGGTGGTGCTAGCATAGGTGCTAGTTCCCGGAACAGATCCCCGTGTGCTTGCCATATTTCCTTCCTTGGCCTTGTACTAGGTGTATCCTGAAATAGGGCTGGCATTTTGAGCCAAAATACCATACCAACCAACTAAACAACAGAACCACGTACCATTTGTACCGAATATGTTGGTAACCGATGATGTGGTATGGTACTACCGTACCATACATTTGTGATGGTATGGTAATGGTATTGAGAAAATATTACCATGGTATTACCATACCGTACCACACGTGTATCTTTTTAAAATGTAACTAATATTATGTGAAATGTGAGTAGTTAAGATTTAGTCATTCGTTAATATTATTACAAATAACAATTTAAATTACGAGGTTTCTATTTTATTTCCAATATGTTGGATATTGGTAAAAGTTTGACTTGTGACATTTTTGTTTTAAGCCTTAAAAAATATTTAAATCGTAACTTTATTTTATTTACTGTAAATTACTTATTATAGTTCTTAATTTGATGTTATATTAATTTATTAATATGATTAGAGGACATTTAATTTTCTAAAATTAAGATTATAAAATAGAAAATTTTAATTATTTGTAATTTGTTTTATGAGCAAAAATTATTATATTTTATACTTGGTGGTATTCTACCATATAGTACTGATACCAATCAACTTTTACGCTTACCAATGTGTTGGTATATAAAAGATTTGGTACGGTATTGGTTCTTAAAAATAACGTACCGATATTGTTGGTATGGTAGTGGTATTAGCAAAAAGTTATGGTAACCGTACCAAATCCACCCCTATCCTGAAATGTTGCCATCTGCAAACCTGGATCCCTTCCTTTGAAAGGGGAATTTCCCTTTCCATTTTTCATGAATCCCTTCTGTGAAGACTCTCCTTCCATTGTTCTCCTTTCTCCTCTTTCTCACTCTATCTTATGATTGTTTGCTTCTTCCATCGCACGTTCTGCATAATCATCTTTTGTAGCTCCCTTGGGTTTTCAGGCATGTTCTTCGTTAGCTCTTTATAGAATTCTCCTGATTACATGCCTCCTGTGAATGCTCCCAATGACGATTGAAAGGACAAGTCGCAAACTTGTAGGCTTTCTGTAACAAACTGGTTATGATATTCTGCTAGGCTTTTGTCACTTCGATTGGCTATGTTGTTGAGATTTGCGATTGTCTTAGTGGACTTTTGTTTCTGGTAGAAGTGACCCAAAAATAATTCAGACAACTGTGTCTAAGATTTGATACTTCCATTTGGAAGATCTTCATACCACGTGATTGTCGTTCCTCTCAAAAAGATAGGAAATACCTTGTAGACTAACTCTATATTTGCGTCGCAAATTGCATGATGTTTCTGTATGAGTACAGAAACTCTTTTAGATCTATGGTCCCATCGTAGATTTTAACATGCAAATGAAGTTTGAAGTCCTTTGGCATTTTAAAATCACGCAAATGTGGAGCTAAAGGTGATTTATCTTTGTCGTCTTCTGCAATGATGTCAGGTAACTCTTCCTCGTAGTTAAGGATTCCATGCTCTGGATTTACCCTTTTTCTGATTGTGAGGGTTTCTGCATGAGTGTTTTCAAAAATCGGTCTTAAAGACTCTCTCTGTTCGCTTCCACGAATGTTGCGAACGCTCTATTTTCCTTGTCATGGTTATTGTTCAGGGACTCAGCTTCTTCCTCTGTTTCCTCCTTGATGTGCTCCCTTTCCCTATTGGGGGTGTGTTCTTGATGATGATGTACTTCTCTATCACGTCCAAGCGTTTGTTCATATGACTAATGGTTATGGCTTCGCTCACTTCTGGTGACACCATTTTTTACCTGAGTGGTCTTGAAATGAATTTGATTCCCCACAGACGTCGCCAAATGATATGGTGGACTACTCTAGCAAGTGGTTTTTTCTTCCTGAGAATCTATTAACTGGAAAAACATGTCCCGAAAATGATTCCGGGAGAAAGACTTCGACGATTAAGTCAGTTCTCTCTTCCTAGAACTGGAATTTCTGGAGATAGTTATGCTTACCTTAGCTCATTCAAAGCTTGTTGTATTTATAGACTGGTGTGATCGTGGTTCTTTATTTTCAGGAGTGAAGATCGTGGGTCATTCCACGATCATCACTTGCTAAGTTCGGGGCCTTTGTGGCCGTTGTTCGTTCCTTGTTTTCTAGATCATGTACTTCGTGGTTTCTGCATGAAGAGAGATCAACGGTTTGGCCTGAAAAGGCTTAACTTTGGCCTTGGAAGCTATTGGGCTAGGCCTAGTGGTCCTCAGCCTTTTGCTCGTTGGACCACATATACACCACAAGGAATATGTTACGATAGCTTCAATCTGTACACTACTACAAATTAGAGCTATCGTAACACTTTCCTTGCAACACTTATTAAAAATGTTGTAATAGCTTATAAAGTGTTACTTAAACCTTTGAAAAGTGTTACATAAAAATTGAAAGAGTAGGTCTCCTGATAGGCGACCCGTCCATAAGTTTATGGACAGACCATTTATTTCTTACCTGATATACTACATTAGTTAAATTACATACAAAATTTAAAATTTTTGAATTTTTTTTATATAATATATTTTTATATTTTCACCTTCAAATACATATTATTACTTATTTTAACTTATAAAATGAAATATTTAAATTTTGTAAAAAATTACAACATTTAAGGTAAATGCCCCTGTGGTCTGTCCATATGCTTATGGAAATGCCGCCTTTCCTGAGACTTTCCCATATTGAAAAGTGTTACCTGAATTTATAAAGTGTTACATTAGATCTAGTGCAACATCACCTAAGGTAATTCTTGTAAAAGTGTTACTTTAGCTGCTAATAATACTAAGTTGCACTTGTTGCAACACTTTTACAAGTATTACCTTAGGTGATGTTGCATTTGATATAATGTAATACTTTTAAAAATTCAGGTTACACTTTTCAATATTTATATAACATTTTCAAAGGTTTAAGTAACACTTTATAAGTTATCGTAACATTTTTAATAAGTGTTGCAATGAAAGTGTTACATTAGCCTTAGTTTGTAGTTGTGGTAGTGAATGAAACTGAAAACTTATTTTTATTTCAAACCCTAAATTTTGGTTAATTATAAAATAAATCCCGCTCTATAATCAAATTTCTGGTCCATTCAATTTCTCAAAAAAGACAACTTTTTATGAGACTTTCTTCTATGAGATGGTCTGGGGTGACCCAGCCTAAACTTTAGGCAGGAGTCTTTATACAATTCTAACAATGTTCTAGCTCCAGTGACCTATCTTTAATAATTTTACAGGGACCTATCGCTAATAACTTTTCAGGGGTTTTTTTGTCCAATTTTTTCCCATCATTTTTCCGACACATGCAATCTGCAAAAAAATTCAAAACAAATTCAAAAAAATTAAAACGTTTTAAAAATGCAAAAAATCAATAACAAACTGCAGCAACATCAGAAGAAAATAGTAGAACATCGATGAAAATCATAAAATATCAACTAAAAAACTGCAGCAAAAATATATTTAAAAAATTAAATAAAACAACAAAAATATATAAAAATTCAAATAAAAATCAACAAAAAATTGAAAAAATGTTTACTACGACTAACAAAAAATCAATTGAAAATCATAAAAATATCAACAAAGCTAAATTATCATTTTAAAAAAAATACGAACGTCAACCTATATCACCCAAAAGCTAAAAATATAAATTATTATCATCTAAACTTCACCAAAAAAATGAATAACGTCAACATAAGGAAAAAAATACTTCAAAAAATCATCCACATCATAAAAAAAAAACCTACAAACATCAACTCCTATCACCTAAAACTCATCTAGAAAATGAAAAACATCAACATGAGAGGGGAAAAAAAGTAAAAACATCAACAAAAAAGCTACGGTACCTCAAGACTATAAATTATTCACTTTGAAAATTATAAAACATCAATGATTTTTTTATAACAAAAAAACCACAAACATCAACTCCTAACACTTGAACTTCATCCAGAAAATGAAAAAAAATCAATATAAAAAAGGCACTACAAAAATCAAGTCCTATTACCAAAACCTCATCCGAAAAATGAAAATATCAACATGAGAGTTTTTTTTAAAAAAAACATCTACAAATAGCAATCCATATCACCAAAAAAATCTATAAACACATCAACTCATATAAATTAAAGCTCACCCGAATAATAAAAACATCAACATAAGAGAAAAAAAGCTACAAACATCAACAAAAAGGTACAGTACCTCAAAAATAAAAATTCTTTAAAAGAAAGGATCTGATGGGATTTGAACCTTGGTCTTTACCCTCAAAGGCTAGAGCAATAACCATTAAACCAAATAATCTTATTCAATATAGACTCAGTCATATAATATTAAACCTCAGTGTGTAAATACTATTCATAAGTTCTTCAAAATAGAGGTCATAGCAAGACTCAAACTCCAGACCTCTAACATCATTAACAAGAGCAATATCCACTACTCCAGAGGACACTTATTGATCATGAACTCAGTCAATAAATAAATAAACCTCAGCATGTCTTTGAATAAAATAAAACACGAAAGTAAACCTCACCTCTCATGAGCAGAAGCTGATCCATTTGCCACCACCACCATTCACCTACGTCCGGGCGTGTTTGGACGCACATGCTTCTTCTTCACCGAGGCATGTGCATCTCATGCGCCTGAACGAAAAATGCAACTATGCAACGCCATCGCCACGCCTTGCCATCGCAACGCCACGCCTCGCCTCGCCTCGTCTCGCTGATGCATTTGCCTCACCGTGAAGCAACCAATCTGAGAAGCTTCGTATTCCAATCGAAGGAACAAAAAACACAGTGTTTGCCTCACCATCTCGTTTTCCTCCCTCGCCGTCGCAATAACTAATCAAAGAGATTCGGCAAATCTCGACATCAAATCGATCATATTCTAATCGCAGCGCTCCGGTGTCGCTCCGTCATATCGTCCCTACATTCCGCTAGCAACTGCCGCCGTGAACCAGAAAAGGAAGAAGAAGCGTGGCATCGGCGTCCAATTGCAGAGCCTAGGGTTTTGCGACATCGAATTGAAGAGCCTAGGGTTGCACAGTGGTTGATTCCGGTGAGCTATCGACGGAAGCGGCTGAATCCGGTGAAAATTCAATAGAATCCTATGCTAACCATTGGACAGAGGTGGTTTTTCGATCGAGGAGAGGGAGAAAGAATAATGAAAATTCTATTTTTTTGTAATATATATAGTATTTTGATAATTGCACAGTAGGTCCCTAGAATTGTTTGCATATGTTAAAAAAACTTCACCCCAAATAAAATTTATTATAATTACATAATAATCCCCCACATAAAGTTTAGTCAGTATAAAAGTAGAGTTTATGCTCTTTTAATTTAAAACTATAAATTTAAGAACTTAATTAGGAAGTTATTCAAAGTCGATGGAGTCATAGCAGCTCAGAAAGGCAACCGATGACCAAAGGGGGCCCCCCTCAAAAATTCCAACGAGTTTGCTGTCGTCATTAAAAAAGTAGCTGCGCTTCTAGTACCTTTTAGAGTGTAAAAAAACAGGACCCCATAAGTACGCGTTTCTTTTTATCGAATAAGTACGCGTTTTTTTGTGAATCACTATACCTCGCCCTGTATTTTACTATCCTCGCCCTAATACGTATACAGTATGTATTTTTAATTTAATTTTAATAACTAAATTAAATTAAATTTAGATTAGATTAAATTTAAATAAATTAAATTAAATTTAAAAATAAATCCGGGCGCCGGACCGCCGGGCGCCGGCCGCCGGACCGCCGGGCGCCGGCCGCCGGACCGCCGGCCGCCGGCCGCCGGACCGCCGGCCGCCGGCCGCCGGACCGCCGGGCGCCGGCCGCCGGACCGCCGGGCGCCGGCCGCCGGACCGCCGGGCGCCGGCCGCCGGACCGCCGGGCGCCGGCCGCCGGACCGCCGAGCCGTTCGCAGCGAACCGCCGAGCCGTTCGCAGCGGACCGGGCGCGAGCCGGAGCTGCCTCCGCTCGCCTTCACCTTGGCGCGAACGGACCGGCGCCGCTCGTCGTGGCTTCGCCGCGAGCTGGACGGGCGCCGCTCGCCGTGCCTTGGGCGCGAGCAGGACGGGCGCCGCTCGCCGTGCCTGGGGCGCGAGTCGGACCGGCGCCGCTCGCCGTGCCCTGGGCGCGAGCGGAACGGGCCTCTGCTCGCCGTGCCTTGGGCGCGAGCTGGACGGAGTCCGCTCGCCATGCCACGGGCGCGAGCCGGACGTGCCTCCGCTCGCCGTGGACTGGGCGCGAGCCGTGCCTGGCTGCCTCTCCCCAAATACTGCTATAAATTCTGATTCTGAGGAACTCGAAATGTCATTCCTCGAATTCTACTGTTAATTTGAGGAACTCGAAATTTTTGCTCTCCAAAGTTTTGCGCGGCAAATTTTTACTCCAAACAAGGGTGTTAGAAATTCCATGTCTTCGGAGGTAATTTTACTAATTAGTTTTCTGTCCATAAGTAGTAGTTAAATTTAATAATTTTTGAAGTAGAAATTTATGCTCGTCTTTGTGTTTCAATTTATTAATTGTTACGGAAAAATTATTGCACATTTATCTCCTATGAATTTATCTCCTATTAATAGCAGTAACGTTAATTTTGTTGTTAATTTTGTTACGTAATGCTGTTGTTAATTTATCTACAATAATTTATGTCCTATTAATTATTGTAACGTTAATTTTGTTGTTTTGTTAATTTTGTTATTTTGTTAATTATTGTACCGTTAAGTTACGTTTTATTACGTTATTTTGTTATTTTAATGTGTTGAAATGTAAGAATGTAATATTAATTCTAGCCACAATGTTATTTCATCAAATGTAATTGTCACATTTTTTTTTCCATTACATGTATGTTTTAGCTGTTAATGAGAAATGGCGGAGTGCACCCTTAAGTCCATTAGGAGGACAGTTTGAAATGGATGAATGTAATTTTAGTTTAGTGAGTTAATTTGTGTATGGGAATTTTATAATTGTAATGTTATTTCATGTAATATAATTTTATCTTTATGTTCTCTTCTTTAAGTATATGTTTTAACGTTTTGACTGTAATTTTATCTTTATTCGTTCATATGTAAACGTTAATTGACGACATCATTGTCGTTGGTATAGCAGTTGAGGAAGTCTAATTACTTGATGTTTATTGCTGTTTAAGGATGACAATCAGTCATGTGAAGCTGCTGCAGGGCGGAATGCAGACTCTCCATTTGCCACCTCAGATGTGTTTCCAAGTGTTGCCGAGGCTTATTCCTACCTGCAACGGATTGCTCTGCAGGTGGGATTTGAATTTGTCACGGGGTCCTACAAACAGAATAGGAATGGTCCCCTGAGGTTATATTGCGTTTGCAATCGGGGCCGAAAGGATAAGGTTGTAGATACGAGCGATTCTGATGTTCCCATATACGGTACGAGCGATTATGATGTTCCCATATAACGAGATTTCGGCACATTGGCCTGACTATGTTCCCATATACGGTTCGAAAGATAACGTTCAATTAGCCAGAGCCCGTATACACCACACCAGAGGTCTATGTGGTCCAGAGCATTAGTTTACGGTCATTGCAGACATGTTTCCTGTTGCCACCTACTACAACACGGCTATAGTTTTATATTACATTTTAGAGAATGGGTCGGCAGACTATTGCTGTACAGTCCTCCCAGTGAGGGCAGGTGGGGGCGAGGATGTAACAAGGAAGGAGCTACACATTGTATACGTTCGCAGTGCAAGCCATTTCGTCCGGATACACGTGAATGAAAACTGTCCCATGCCCCCCGTGGTTAATCTGTGGACCACGTTGAGGAAGTCTGATGTCGTAGGTTGGGAGTTACCCTTTCGTAGGAGGATAAGGGCTTGGACAAGAGCATACTCTGAGAGTAATTAACTGTTTTTACCCGCCTAAACATTTCGGCATGTACGCAACCGTTACATTTATAATAGAAGGGTCACAATTATTTTGAAAGCGTTATCGTTACAAAAAGTGATGACTTATAAATTTGATATGCACAAACAGTTGCCGATTACATAAATGAACAAACTATGAGCATACTGTGGGCAAATACGTAAGCAAACAGTTGACTAAGGAATGGGTCCATAACCGAGCCTGCGATACTCATCGCGAAGACTGACCAAAGTGGTCAACGACTCCTTGACGCACGGGTCGGCGAATCCAGCAACGGTCGCCGAGTCAAACGGATCCAGGGCGCTCATCACGTCACTCAGCATCTGATGCACAGGAAACACATTTTACAATAACGAGACAGTAAAATGCAATATAATTACTCAAAGCAAACAGTCCGAGAAAACTTACCGATAACTGATGATGTGTCATATCCGGTCCACTCGTGGCAGCATGTTCAGGATTCGCGATCAATGGGTGCGAATGAGCCGCGTACCACTCCTCGTAATCCATGGTACACTCTGATGGACTCGTGGCAATCGGGAACTCCGCAAGCTGACCGTCGTGCCAAGCGTGTAACATCTGCCATAGGTTCAACTGCAGCCTCCCTGGGTAGGTCATTGAATAGCTGGCTGGATCAGCCGGGCGGGAACAAGCCTCTGGCGCAATCGCAAGCCCCTGCGGTATACCCTGTACGAGACCGAACTGGCGCACAACGCAATCTGGCATGTACGCCTCCATTGCGTCGAGGTATCGAATCACGCCGCGGTAGTGAGTCCTCCCCCTCGCATCCCTAACCACGTCCAGTCCATATGGCAACCAATCCACCTGCGCGTGTTTCACAGAAATGTTACGTTCCTATGGAATCTGATCTACCTACTACTGTCAGAATAAGAGTAAAAGCATGGAATTCATACCTGGTCGGGCTGTAAGGCATCCAACTGTCGCCTGATGGCACCGAGCCTCCCCGTATCCCTCCCCGTTTTATCCCCTGTGTGCCACCGATTGGCGCGGCCCGGAAGAGCTGGCAATGTACTCGGTCTCGGCCAAAACATCGGAAAGTACTCGTATATCCATGCTTGAAGCAGCGTGCAACATCTGCATAGGCCGCGCGCCTTGGACCGGGATGCAATTCCCAACTGCAGATACAAACTGGCCAACGTCGCCGAGCCCCACGACAACTGCGAATCAAATAGGGGTAGAAGGTTGGCTCTAACCTTATTCCCAGTTTTATCCACAAAAAGCGTGGATGAAAACAGGGTCAGCATGTAGCACATAAATTGGAAGTTATCGCTCTGACCCGCCGCTACACACCTCGCCATCAATGATTGGCCATCTATGTTACCCCCGTTCCAGTCTTCCGCGACAAAGGACACCACGTCTTTCGCAAACAGTTCAGCGCATGCTTCCTGAATAGTCTCCGCCGAAATGGTACTCGCAACAGCGCCACCAACGATGGGAATGCCAAGAATCATCTCTACGTCATGCATCAAGATGGTCATCTCCCCAAAAGGCATGTGAAACGTGTTCGTGTCCGGCTGCCACCTCTCGACAAAAGCGGATATCAGTGCCATGTCAAGGAACTGGAACATAATCGCAGGAAGGTGGGCCAACCCGGTCGCACGTATCTGGGCCTGTGCAACATCGCTGAGGTCAGGGAGCGTGGCGACTAGCTGCTTGCATAGCGGCGACCGAGCATGGCATCTCAGCACACCTCGCTCGATACCATTCCAAACGTCAACAGCGACGTGTCCTCCGAAGCTTGGTATGACGAGGTCATCTTGCGGGCCACCAGCCATCGGTCCCCGCACTAGCCACGTCTCATCGGCATGTCGCTTCCTCCTATTCCTCGGTGCCCTTCCGGTGCCAGTCTCACCGGCATTGCACGATCCACCAGAAGATTGCGCGAATTGACCAGCTCTATTCCTCACGGTGTGCCTGGCTCGTCCAGCAGCATACCGTTCGATCCCAGCATCCAATGGCACACTCGTCCCAGGTTGGCCAGCCGGGGGGACATCTGCCGGCAAGTCGTACATCGAGCGCCAGTCACTATCGTCATGGATTCCACCGGACGCGAGGATGTTAAGCTCCGGACCGTCCCATGTCGGCATGGGATCGAATGCATGAACGCTCAGTGAAGAAGCCCGCTCCGCTCCTACATCACACTCCTGCGGCGGAGACGACTGTTCATCCTCCACCACGCGGCCTCTAGCCTGTCTCGCCGAGGCACTAACACCTCTTCGTCGTATCGAACGACCACGGCCGTCAGCTTGACCAGCAGTGCTCATCTACAACACAAGATATGTAATTAGTATAACAACAATTGATTTAAACTGATATGATAAGAAAAATTAACATACATTTCAACGTGTAAACTAATATTTTCAAATAGTGCATAATTTCAATTTGCTAATGGAAACTACATATTCTATAATGGAAACTACATAAAAAAACCGCACAACAAACAACAAATTTAATTCTCGTACAATCCAATACAACGAACTACACATTTTTTTAGATGCAAATTGGAAATTACATTACTAAATAATCTGATTTTTTTCCACATCACACTATTATTAACATTCAAGGAAACAATCGTTAAAACGTATCATAATCATTTAGACAATTGTTTACATCGGATTAATAAAGTCTATTTAAATAAAACTATATTCTATTATGTCACATATACTTTCCAAATTACGGAAATAGTAATCATTTCCAAATTTAAATTAAATAATTTCTAATAATCACAATTTCTTCGTTTTAATTCCAAAATTCATTAAATTTCTAATATTAGATTTTTCCAAATTATTCTACATCTTAATCTCCTATTATCTTATGAAATAAATTAATTTAAGAGTAAAGTCTCCTATTTTCTTATATTTACAACCAAACCCCTCATTCGCACGAAAACAAAAAAATTGCACGAAAACTAAAAAAAATCCTCCAAAACTTACGTTTTCCGGTGATTTTCCGGCAGATTTCCGACGGTGGCGGTCGGCGGGGGGCGGCGGTCGGCGGTGGGGGGCGGCGGCGGAGGCCCAGCACCTGGCCGGATGGAATGGAGAGAGGGAAGGGGGAGAGAAATGGAGAGAAAGAAGAAGGAGAGAAAAAGAGAGAAGGAAGGAGAGAAAAGGAGAGAAGGAAGAAGAGAAATGGAGAGAAAATGGGAGAAATCCAAATTTATACTACTTCTTTTAATTTTTAATTTTTTTAAAATACTAATACGTGTATTTATATGTATTAGGGCGAGGATAGTAAAATACAGGGCGAGGTATAGCAACACCCTTTTTTTTGTGTTCTTATTCACTACGCCTACAGCCATGCATTTCACTATTTCAGGTCCAAAATTAGCCACCCCACTATATATGTTCTTGAAAAAAATCTTTTATAACTCTACCTAATTGATATATGTGTTAATATAACCTTTAAATATTTGAAAGTGTCAATATAATCTTATATAATTAGTGAAAGTGCCAATATAATCCTATAAATTTTACGAATGTGCTGATATAACCCTACAAATATTAGAAATGTGCTGATATAACCCTACAAACATTAGAAATTTGCTGATATAACCCAATAAGATTGCATAATGTGCTGATATAACCCTACATAATTTCAACGAACTATGGCGGTCCCGGCGAATTATGATGGTAAAATTATCCACCTAATTTTAGAATTAGCCCAAAGGATATTTTGGTCAATTTACATAGAGTCAACGTTGGAAAATTAAGGTCAAAGCCGGAATGAGGTCTGATGGTTATATTGGCACTTTCATTAACCAGTTAGGGTTGTATTTGCACTAAAAATTATCATAGGATTATATTGATACTATCAAGTAGATAACATTATATTGACACTTATCCCTATATTCTTTATCCAAAAATTATAATTATGGGCGGAGCCGAAAATTATAACTATCAAAGAAGTAAATTAAGAGATTTCTTAGATGGGGAAGTCTCAATAAAGTAAAGTAAAGTTGGTCTGTACCAGAG
This sequence comes from Rubia yunnanensis, assembly GCA_037428765.1. NCBI lineage: Eukaryota > Viridiplantae > Streptophyta > Magnoliopsida > Gentianales > Rubiaceae > Rubia > Rubia yunnanensis. The sequence goes on from CM075065.1 coordinate 79,972,321, forward strand.
TTTTTTTTTAAAAAAATTGGGTAATAATTCAAATGAGCCCCCAATAAAATCTCTCCCCTCCCCTTGCCCTGGTGAGAATTGAACCCATGACCTCATGGTAGTAGCACTAGACTTCAACCGCTAAGCTAACATTCAATTCCCATTATATGTACCTGAGTTTATGAACGTATCATTTTACTTCTTAGCTTAAAAGTTGTACTCCCTCCGTTCCAGCTATTTCTGTAAATTTTGATTTTTTATATTGACCAAAATTAATTTTGATCATTAATATTTTTAATTATGTATATTTAAAAATGATGAAAAAAAAATATTATAAAAATATATGTTAACACGATTATAATAATATCACATATGATAATATATTATTTTATGCATTACTTGGAATTTACTTTTCTAAGTAACAAAGTTTGACTAAATGAACATTGACAAATGCAAAAATAACTGGAACAGGGGAAGTATTTTTTTAGTTAAATACGTATTTTGTAAGTTAAAACATATAATGAGGTGGAGAAAGCCTCCGGTTAGACCAACTGACGATCAGACCAATCATAAGAACATTGTTTCAATACTTTTTAGGGTAAAAAAATATTATTTATACACTGCGATACATTTTAAAAGTTTTAAAAAGTTGTAGCACTACTGCAAGGATCATACATAGGCACCGGTAATCCAAAACATAGGCACCAGTTATTCGTGCCCCCTGAATAACGGTGCCTAAGTGTAGGGTGCTAGAACGTAGTTTCATAGGCACCAATATACTTTACTGGTGCTAGAATACCATACCTAGCTAGCATTAGTAGGCACTAGCCGCATTACTGGTGCTACAAATCTACATTCCAGCACTGCCTTACTTAGGCACCGGTATTTTAACGAGTCAAAATACTTGTGCTAGTAAATAGAGTATCAATAAAAAAAGAGTATCGATTTTACCGGTGATCATTTTCTATTTAAAAAAAATAGAAATCAAAATATTTATTAAGACACAAAAAATGCACTAAGAAAAAAATGTGAATTGAATCCAATGAACACTCAACACTAATATTCAACTAAAATAGCTAAAACTTACTCTTATCATATGAATAAAATATGGTTGTGTGTGAACTCTCTGTACCACCAACTCATTAGTGAAGTCCTCTTGAGTTACTCGAGATCTCTGGTGGCAAGACTTAGTAAAGGTTTACATTCTTCTACACAACATCCTAGCTACAAAGACACTACCACAGAGACCCCCCTCTAGCACCGGTTTTGAAAATCAATGCCCAAATTTTAATAGCACCGATTTTTAAAAATTTAAACTAGTGTTAATTTAACACCAGTTTTTTGAAATTAATGTTAAAATTTAAATATTGATGTTAAATTAACACCGATTTTTTAAAAACTGGTGCCAAAAATGGTGTTGGAAAAAATAGCACCGGTTTTTAAAATTGGTGCTCAAAATTTTTAAAAATTCAATCTTCCAACCAAACATTTCAAAAAATTCGCCGAAATTTTAAAAATTTCAAAAAAATTGCCAAAAATTTCAAAAAATTCGTCAAAGATTTCAAAAAATGTTGCTAGAAATTTCATGGGTTGCGCGCGGCCGCTCTAAGCTAAATTATTTTTTTCTCAACTTTCAAAATCGTTCACTACTTTTGTTGACTTTAACTAATAACTAAGTTGACTTAAATTAATCAATGATCAACCTTTATTGACTAATCAACGATCACCTCTTACTTAACTCAGTATGTATAAATAAGAATATAAATATTTTACTTGAACTAATCAACGGTCAACCCTTACTTGACTTTGTATATATAAACATTAATAACTAAGTTGACTTTAACTAATCACGGTCAATCCTTATTTGAATTAGTATATATAAATATGAATCAAAATGTTTGACTTTAACTAATCAATGCTCAACCTTATTTGACTTTCTATGTACAAATAGTAATAATAAAGTTGACTTTATAAACGACCAATTCTTTCTTGTAGTATATATATGAACACTAATAACTAAGTTGACTTTAACTAATCAACGGTCAAACCTTACTTGACTTTCTACATATATACACTAATACATAGGTAAACTTTCACTAATCAATGTTCAACCCTTACATGACTTTCTATATATAAACACTAATGTGTAAGTTGACTTACATTAATCAATGATTAACTCGTACTTGACATTCTATGTATAAACACCAATAAATAAGTTTAGTTTAATTAACAATTGGCCCTTCACTTTCTATATGGAAACACTAATAACCAGTTTGAATTTAACAAATCGACGACCAACTCTTACTTGACATTCATATATAAACACCAATAACTAAGCCAACTTTAACAAATCCACGATCAACCCTTACTTAGTTTTCTATATACAAACACTAATAACTAAGTTGACTTTAATTAATCAACGGTCAACCCTTACTTGACTTTCTATCTATAAACACAATAAATAAGTTTACTTTAACTAATCCACGATCAACCCTTACTTGACTTTCTATATACAAACACTAATAACTAATTTGACTTTAACTAATCTACGGCCAACCCTCACTTAACTTTCTACATACAAATACTAATAGCAAAGTTGACTTTAAATAATTGACGACCAACTCTTACTTTGTTTTCTATATACAAATACTAATAACTAAGTTGACTTTAACTAATCCACCGTCAACCCTTACTTGGATTTTTATATACAAATACATATAACTAAGTTGACTTTAACTAATCAATGGTCAACCCTTACTTGACTTTCTACATACAAATACTACTAACTAAGTAAACTTTAATTAATCAGCGGTCAACCATTACTTGACTTTCTATATATAAACGCCAATAACTAATTTGAGTTTAACTAATCCACGATCAACCTTTACTTGGATTTCTACATACAAATACTAATAATAAAGTTGACTTTAACTAATCGACGGTCAACCATTACTTTGCTTTCTATATACAAAGACTAATAACCAAGTTGATTGTAACTAATCCACGGTCAACCCTTGGCTTTCCATATACAAACACTAATAACTAAGTTGACTTTAACTAATCGATGGTCAACCCTTATTTGCCTTTCTATATATAAACACTTATGTGTCCATTTTATGTGCATATTTTTGGTCTTTTTGGGATCACTTTTGCACTCTTTTGTCAACTAGAGCTTGTATTTTGCCTTGAAGTTCTCTTAAGAGAGGTAAGAGCGACTTTTGCGCTCTTTTACCTTTTCTAAGTGGATTTTGTGTGACGAGGAAATAACATCAAAACTTGAAGATCGAGACCATTGAAGATCACCTTTTGAAGATTTTGAATACTTTGAAGATTTTCTTTGAAGATTTGAATTCTTGAAAAATGGAAGAAAATTGAAGTAAAGAGGAGAATTTGAACCAAGAAGGAAAAGAATCTAGGATTGTTCTCCTACGATTTTCTAGGTTTAAAACACCAGTTTTCTTCTTTATTTTCTTAGTTTTTTTAGGAATAATTATGTCTTTTCATTATCTAGGTTAGTTTAATCTTGGGGGTAATTGATTGAGACTTCCTTGCTAATGTCATGAGAATCATTCCTATCTATCTATTGTTTTCCCTATTGTGCATTTATTGAGTTTTGAATGTGGATTATTAATGGCATTAATGGTGTTGAAAGTTTCAGTATATGAATTGCTTGTTAGGGTTGAGAGAAAGTAGCTAATTTTCCCTTCTTTTAATGTGGAATCCAAGAGCATGAGTTAGAGCTTCTAAATTGTGTTGATGTGTTGATAATTGTTAGATGAATGTGATGATATTGAACTCGTTGTCATGTTTGTATTAGGTTGCAAATGAGAGAAGTCTATGAATGTCGATCATTCTTGACTAATCTTGTGTAAATGCATGAATTGGTTAAATGCTTAGACACGGTGTAGTGTTTATAACTGTTGCCAAGTTTGTTGGTTCTTCGTGCTCAATGCCATCAATGAGATACTTTTAGTCATATTTCTACTAAGAAGGGGGGGGGGTCATTGGTGAGGTTTGACAAGAGATGTCGAATTCACTCTTGCAAACTACTATCTAAGAAGGAAAGAAGATTTATCTTCACAAGTAGTGAAAATAGTGAATAGATTGTTTCACTCGTTCTTGAAGCCTTTGTTATTTAGTATTCATGTGTTCTTAATACTATGTTTTACTTCATTTATGCCATGGGCTGTTTGAGAATAGGAAGTGTCTGTATGATTGAAAGTGACGAATTCTATAGCTCTTTGGCATGAAAATCCAAGAACATGAACTTAGAATTTCTCATGCATAATGCATTGTGATTATTGCTAGATAAGTATGTTAATGTGGATTTTTCTCATATTTATCCTATAGATGCAATGAAAGGTTGAATCTTGAATGTGGTTTGTTCTAGGTTTAGCCTAATGTATGCGATGTTTGGTTAAATGGCTATGTCTTTGGTGAAGGCTTGTTGTTATCAAATCTATGGTCCTTCGTGTGAAATGTCGTTGAGGAAATATCTCTATGGTGTGGTTTTCTTAGAGTGATTGTCAACGAGGTTTGCAAATGGTTATTGTTTGTCTTTGCAAATTACTATTGAGAAGGAATGAATGTTGATCTTCAAATGGGAAGTGATAACATTCCCCATAGGTAACAACTATGATAAAATGAGTGAATGGTTAAATGATCTACATTTGGTTTTGAAGTAGATGTCAATTGCCCCCAGGGCTTTGTCTTTTGTAGTTTTTACCCCCTTTTCTTAGTTTGCTTGATGATTATCATAGTTACTTAACTTAGCTAGTTAGTTTGTCTTTTACTTTCATAACTTATGACCAAAACCATCCAACGCCCCCCCCCAATTTACTTGCTTTTATATATCTATATATACTTCTAGCCTAGTATCAACCTTATATGTTTAAACCCTTAGGAAGATCCTTCTTCATCGTGGACGAGCCTGATTTTCCATTATCTACTTAGTTGTAGATAAGAAGCATTTAGGGGTTATAAATTTAACTTTGAGAGGTACGTCGACGACCTCTCAAACACCAATAACTAGGTTTACTTTAACTAATCCACGGTCAACCCTTATTTGGCTTTCTATATACAAACACTAATAACTAAGATGATTTAAACAAATTCACAGTAAACCCTTACTTGGCTTTCTACATACAAATACTAATAACAAAGTTGACTTTAACTAATCGACAGTCAACCCTTACATTGCTTTCTATATACAACCACTAATAACTAAGTTGACTTTAACTAATCCACGATCAACCCTTACTTGGATTTCTATATACGAAACTAATAACTAAGTTGACTTTGAATAATCAATGGTTAACCCTTACTTGACTTTCTACATACAAATACTAATAACTAAGTTTACTTTAATTAATCGACAATCAACCCTTGCTTTACTTTCTATATATAAACACCAATAACCAAGTTGACTTTAACTAATCCACGATCAACCCTTACTTGACTTTTTATATACAAACACTAATAACTAATTTGACTTTAACTAATCAACGGGCATTCCTCACTTGACTTTCCACATACAAATACTAATAACAAAGTTGACTTTAACTAATCGACGGTCAACCCTTACTTTGTTTTCTATATACAAACTCTAATAACTAAGTTGACTTTAACTAATCCACGGTCAACCCATACTTGCCTTTCTATATACCAACACTAATAACTAAGTTGACTTTAACTAATTAACGGTCAACCCTTACTTGACTTTCTACAGACAAATTCTAATAACTAAATTGATTTTAACTAATCGACAGTCAACCCTTACTTGGCTTTCTACACACAAATACTAATAACAATGTTGACTTAAACTAAGCGACGGTTAACCTTTACTTTGCTTTCTATATACAAACACTAATAACTAAGTTGACTTTAACTAATCCACGGTCAACCCTTCATTGGCTTTCTATATACAAACACTAATAACTAAGTTGACTTTAACAAATCAACGGTTAACCCTTGCTTGACTCTTGACATACAAATACTAATAACTAAGTTGACTTTAACTAATCGACGGTCAATCCTTACTTGACTTTCTACATATAAACACCAATAACTATGTTGACTTTAACTAGTACACGGTCAACCCTTACTTGACTTTCTATATACAAACACTAATAACTAATTTGACTTTAACTAATCCATGGTCAACCTCACTTGACTTTCTACATACAAATACTGATAAAAAAGTCAACTTTAACTAATAGATGGTCAACCCTTACTTTGCTTTCTATATACAAACACTAATAACTAAGTTGACTTTAACTAATCCACGGTCAACCCTTACTTGCCTTTCTATATACAAACACTAATAACTAAGTTGACTTTAACTAATCAATGGTCAACCCTTAATTGACTTTCTACATACAAATACTAATAACTAAGTTGATTTTAACTAATCAACAGTCAACCATTACTTGACTTTCTATATATAAATACTAATAACTAATTTAACTAGTCCACGGTCAAACCTTTCCTGACTTTCTATATACAAATACTAATAACAAAGTTGACTTAAACTAAGTGACGGTCAACCCTTATTTTGCTTTCTATATACAAACACTAATAACTAAGTTGACTTTAACTAATCAACGGCCAACCCTTGCTTGACTTTTTACATACAAATACTAATAACTAAGTTGACTTTAACTAGTCGACGGTCAACCCTTACTTGACTTTCGATATATAAACACCAATAACTAAGTTGACTTTAACTAATCCACGGTCAACCCTTAGTTGACTTTCTATATACAAACACTAATAACTAAGTTGACATTAACTAATCAACGGTCAATCTTCACTTGACTTTCTATATACAAACAGTAATAACTAAGTTGACTTTAACTAATCCACGGTCAACCCTTACTTAATTTTCTACCAACAAATACTAATAACAAAGTTGACTTTAACTAATCGACGGTCAACCCTTTCTTTGCATTCTATATACTTTTTTTTAATTAAACCATCCTAAGATGGGGGAAGATTATATTAGGCCTTCCCAAGCCGTAAAATTACAAAACTAAAGAGTAAAGAAAAGGGGGGGGGGAAGCCATTGGCTTAGTTGATATGTACATTTGTGAACCATAGGCTCATTAAAGCAACATTTTTTGCATCCAAAAATGAAAAAGAGTAGGCTAAATGTTAGAGGATTACAAAAACTCTTAGTTTAAATGGAGATCATCGAACTTATTTGTGGATCGAAAAGATGAAACACAGGTCAGTCAAAATCACCCCAACTAAACTAAGAAGCTCATCCCCTACAGAGCTAAACAATCAAGAAGAAAGCTTCAAGATCAAATCTAGAAACTCATCAATATAGACAAGAGCAGCCATCAGTCATTTAGTAGCATCCCTAAGGCATCAAGCAGAAAGAGAATTATGCTTAATACTCTAGGAAATTCAGAAGACTTGTATAATGAGCAGGCAGGAATTCAGAGGGCAAGCAGCATCACCATAACCTGCAATCAAGAGTGGAAATAAGTAGCATCCGAACTAATTAACAACCCGTAGAGTGGGGGTGCCAATTTGATCTAATCTAACTAAACCCTGGACAGTGTTGGGAAGCTCAGATATGCTGCTAAAAGATGAATCACATTGTAGTTGCAAACAGTTTCTAGCAAGGGTATGGGCCACCAGGTTTGCCTGTCTATATATGTGTACAAGTTTGATATCTTTCAATGATTGATGAATCTCATCTGCTAAGAAAAAACAGTTCCAATGGTATCTGGATGGATCATTAGCAAAAAGAACTGCTGAAAGACAGTCAGATTCAATGTACAGAGGAGCAGGCAAATCATATGAAATCTGTATAGCAAACTTAATAGCCTTCAATTCAGCTTCCAAGGGGGAGAAAACATTAGAAATTAGAGTGTAGGCTACTTTGAAAGCACCTCTACTATCTCTGATAATCACTCCAATCCCACACATATTAGTGTTGCATGACCATGAAGCATCAACATTAAGCTTAAAACCAGATGTTGGCCTTTTCCAAGCAATTTTCCAGATTTTAGGCTTTGGGGAGATTTTGAGTAGGGGTAGAAAAGTGTGATCTGCAATACTAACATCCAGTGGAGATGCTATATAAACCGGTTTTGCACAGAAGGAGATAAAAATCTGGTCTCTAATCATTTGAAGCACTAGCGTGGAGGAAGGCTTGACTGAATCAAATAAAAATCTATTTCTCATCTTCCAAAGGTTCCAGAAAGTAAAAATAGCAGCAGTCCGGATCATGATCGAATGTAAAGAAGATAATGCAGGCATAGTTAAATAGAATGAGATTCTCTCCCAAACAGATGGAAAGGCCCTATCTCGAATACCCATGAACTGATGAATAATTTTCCATACAGATAGTGAGAAATCACATGAGTTAAAAAAATGCTCTAAGGAGTCTTCATGTTTGTTGCACATACAGCATTTAGAGGCCAAACAAAACCTCAGATTCCTGAGGATGTTATCAAAAGGCAACAAAGAGTTTATCACTTTCCATATAAATACAGAGATTTTTTTCTCTATTCTGGAGTTCCAAAGATGTTTAGGAGAGGATATGTTACCTGTATGGTTGCAGAGCAAATTGTAAGTATCTTTAAAGGAGAAACTCCCAGAAATACCTGGTTTCCAGATTAATCTGTCAGCTCTGTGTGGAAATATTCTGGACTCCTGCAAAAGAGTAATAATATGAGTTGGCAGGAATGGCTCTAGTTTTGTGATGAAAACGTCTTTGTCAGCTATGAAAGCAGCGACTGTACAGTCTTCAGCTATATCCACCCTATTCTGATCACACAAATCTATCAGTAAACCTACATCAAGCCTGTTTGATGTCCAGAAATTATAATCCCCCCTCCCTATAATGACTTTAGAATTAGCCTCAGCCCATGAGTTTACTGAGCAAATTCTCTTCCAGTTTGGAGAGGTCCTGTGAGATTGAGGGAGGGCTGCCAATAAATGAGTCCAGAGGGCCTCAACCATTTGATACTTCCACCATAATTTAACCGAGCATGTTTTGATTATGGTATGTATAGACCTAAAGCCTAATCCATTTTGATCAGTGGGGAGACACAGATCAGACCACTTTTTCCAGGATCTTTTTGGTTTTAAATCATCCCCCCAGAAAAACTTGCTCATTTTTTTCTCAATGATGGAAATGATCAGTTTTTTTGGTTTAATGACCTGCCAAATGTGTTGTGGTATAGCATATATACATGAATCAATCAGAGTAATTTTACCACCCATAGATATCCATCTATTCTTCCAGTTACCTATCTTATTATCAATTAGTTCAAAGAGTGGTTGGAAATAAATCTTTTTAGCAGCACCAGTGAATATTGGAACTCCCAAGTAGGTGAATGGAAAGGAACCAAGTTTCATTCCCAAAATCCTTTTGATGTGGTTCACTCTTTGATCTGTAGCATGCTTACCTATGAAGATGTCACTCTTATTATAGTTAATAGACTGGCCAGTGACTTTCTCAAAGGTGGACAGAAAAGCCTTTAATCTAACTAAGGTTAGATTTGTTGCTTTAAAGAAAATAACAGTATCATCCGCATAAGATAAGTGTGAGATTCTTGGAGGATTACCTGGTAGATCAAAGTAGGCTAGCTTACCATTGTCAAAAATGAAGGTCAGACTCCTTGAAAAAGACTCAGAAAAGATATTAAACAAGAATGGAGATAAAGGGTCACCCTGTTTAATACCTCCAGAGGATTGAAAGAAACCCACTGGCTTACCATTAATAAGAATAGAGAACCAAGCCTGGGACAAGTTTTTCATAACTGAGAAGATAAATTTAGCATGGAAACCAAATTTTGCCAAAACTTTATATAAGAATGACCATCTAACTCTATCAAAAGCCTTTTTGAGATCAAGTTTAACTATGCAATTTGGATCTCTTCTCTTCCTATTAAGAAATCTAACCATTTCCTATAGATAGATTACATTATCTGAAATGTCCCTGCCATGTAGGAATGCTGTTTGGTTAGGAGAAATAATCTTAGGCATAATAGACTTAAGTCTTACCATAAGAACTTTAGAACAAATCTTATTTATCACATTGGAGAGACTTATAGGCCTATAATCATCAAATGAGGTAGGAGTTTTCTTCTTGGGGATTATAGTGATCCATGTACTGCTAATACCCCTAGGCAGGTTAGATGAAGATTGAAAATCATGAACAGCTAGGAGAAGATCATTTGCTATAATATCCCAAGATTTTATGTAGAATTTGGCAGTAAAACCATCTGGACCTGGAGAACTTGATTTATTAAGGCTGCTAACTATCACTTTAAGCTCATCAAGTGTGACTGGTTTCAAAAGGTTATCATTATCTTCCTGAGTAACCAGCTTGGGGATATGATTAAGAAAATGAGGTTGAAATATAGAGCTATCCGTGGAGCAATCTTCACTCAGAAGATCCTGATAATAGTGTATAGCTTCCATCTCAACATCCTGATTATTTTCCAACCACTGCCCATTTCTGCCCTTAATTTTTGTTATCCTTAACCTATTATTCTTATCTTGTACAGATTTATGGAAGAAGGATGTGTTGTTGTCCCCTTCTTGGAGCCATTTTATCTTTGCCTTATGTTTCCAGAAGTTTTTTTGTTCAGACATAGCCCTGACTAACCTGGCCCTAGCTTCCCTCAGATTAACCAGATTATTTATAGATTCATCTTGATCAGTTAGTGCTTCCTGAGCCTGCAAGGCCATTTCAGCTTGTAATACATTATCATGAATGTTTCCAAAATGCTCTTTGTTCCAGATTTTTAAAGCCTTCTTAAGTCTGACTAGTTTTAGGTAGAAAGCTAGCAATCCTGAGTTATGTATAGGAGTGTCCCAATTTTTCTTGATTACATCATGTATAGGAGTGTCCCAATCCTGAGTTAGCAATCCTGATTTCTCTTGTACCATGTATTTAGGAACCTAAAAGGTCTGGGATTAGATGGTATATCACTACCTACAGTCAGCAGCATGGGGTTGTGATCTGAGCTAACTCTATTCAGAATCTGAATTGAAGAAGAAGGGAAAGAAAGAGACCATGATGCAGTACACAATCCTCTATCAAGTCTTTTAACTGTAGGAGATCTTAACCGATTATTAGTCCAAGTAAACAAGTTCCCCACAGTGTTAATTTCTTCCAAAGCCACTCCATTAATAAAATTATTAAAATCTCTCATACTTCCTAATTTTGGAGTAGATGGACCTCTATATTCAGTTATTGATGTAATGGAGTTAAAATCTCCAATAAACAAAGATTCTGAATGATTGTATGAGCTGAGATCAGACCAGAGACCTTTCCTTCCCGATCTGGTTCTCAGACCATAAATAAAAAAGGCATCCATAGGCTTAACGAGATTAGAACTAGTTAGGTGAACTCCAAGAAACTGAAGATTATCATTTATAATTGCCAGAGTTATGTTTGAAGTCCAGAAAATCCAAATCTGACCGTTAGTTGCAGAAAAACAGTTATCAAACTTCAGCATTTGTCTATATGAATCACACTGTAAGTTGTCATGTTTAGGCTCAATTAAACAAATGAGTTCAAATCTATGCCTGTTGATGAGATTAGATAGCCTTAACATAGATGTATCCATTCCTCTAATGTTCCAAACCAGTATTTTAATCCTAGTGTTATTCATAATGAAACATTAGAGGAGCTTTTTGTTCTAGTCATAATGGTGTTTTTCTGTGAGAAGAAAGAGTCATTGGATGGTTTGCTATTTTTCACTACAGACTTACCTTTCTTCGGCTTACTAGGATCAGAAGATGAAACACTGTCCCCCTGTACATGGTCATCACCAGCTTCAGGGGCAGTATCCGATAGAGTTGTACCTTCTTCAGTGGCAGGATATTCATTATGAGTGACCTCCTCACCCGATGGTTCTTCATCAGCTAGGGGTAGAAATCTGTTGGACCTGTTTTTCTGCTGAGAAAAAATAAATTTTTTTACAGCAATGATAGAACTAAAAGGAGAAAAAGACTTTCCTCGTTTACTGGGTTGATCGTCCTTAGCAAAGACTGTCCTAAGGGTAGGTGGGGCAGACTGAGGTTGCCTATCCTGTATTTCAGATGACCTAGGAGGAGATGGAAACACTCGAGGGGAGGGAATAAGGTTTGGAATTTCAGGTTCAGGTGACAGAGATTTATATTCCTTCTCTATAACAACCTCATCTTTACTGCTGATCCCGATACTAGGCTCAACTACCTTGTTGGGAGCAATTTGTTGAGGATGTGGAAGCTCACTAGGAATCCTAGGATCAACTGCCATAGCATCAGTATCAATTGGGATAGACTTATTAGGTTCATGATCAGGAGCTTGGATCAGCTGTTTCTTAGGAACGTATATAAGTTTCTGAGCCTGATAATTTCTTTGTTTTTCTGCAATTGATACCCCTGAGCTCTCAGCTCTTAAGTTCCCAATCTGGTTAATGTTTAATTTCTCATTTACCTGTCCCAAAGAGCCATTCAAATTATCAGGTTTCTTAGGCAAGGATCTCTTAAGCTCCGGATGCAGATAAATGCAGTAACTATCTTCATGCCCTATGCATTTGCAATGGACACAGTGTGGGGGAATATCTTCAAATTGTAGGGGAAGTTTAACAACATTGAATTCATTTCCATCCTCTTCGATTCCCACTCTAATGCAGGATGGCAATTTCTTTTTTAAATCGATTTCAACACACATTTTCACACAAGAAGGCCTAGACAGGGCCTCAGTGGCAGCATCAACTTTTATAAAATTTCCAATTTGGTTTCCCATGCTTTCAAGCATTGCAGAATTATAAAAATAGACTGGGACATGAGGAATTGTTACCCAAACCGGAACTATGGACGATTCTGCATCTGGAGAGAAGTCGGAAGTCCATTTCAGTACCTTCAGCTGGGTGTTATTGAAGCTCCAGTGACCCTTGAGCCAGAACCTTTGGTAGTCTTCTTTCTCCTGGAAGCGTATGAGGACATGCCGGAAGTCTATAGATCCAATTTGAAATTTGCCTTTGAAGCCTACAGAATTAAAAGATTCGTTTAGTTGGACCATAGATGGCTTACCCCTTGCAAACTTACCGATCAGAGCATTCCGATAATGGGAGGAGAGGATGTCAGCATCCTTGCGACTGACAAGGCAGGCAATTTCCCCTTTGTACTGAGTTTTGGGGATGATTTCCGGGTTCGATGGGAGGGAATCTTGTAGAGGCGGAGGACGGTTGGCAAGAGCATGAAGGAAGGATTTGGTTCCCCCTTGGCTTCTATTGGCCGGGAGAGCCGCCATGGCGGCGGCTGGAGGGAGACCAGGAAATGGAAAGTGACCGTTATCAGTTAGGATAGCTGAAGGAGGAAGAGAGAAAAAAATGAAAACGACAGCGAAATTATCGTTTGGCTAAATCGCACCAAATATCCCACGTAGCAACAGTGAACTCAGCAGTGAAAAATTGAAATAACTAAGTTGAATTTAACTAATTCGCAGTCAACCCTTACTTGATTTTCTATATACAAACACTAATAACTATTTTGGCTTTAACTAAGGAACAGTCAACTCTTGAATTTTTACATACAAATACTAATAACTAAGTTGACTTCGACTAATCAACGGTCAACTGTTACTTGACTTTCTATATATAAACACCAATTACTAAGTTTATTTTAACTAATCCATGGTCAACCCTTACTTGGCTTTCTATATACAAACACTTATAGCTGTTTTATTTTAACTAATCAACGGTCAACCCTTACTTGGCTTTCTATATACAAACACTAATAACTAAGTTGACTTTAACTAAACCACGGTCAACTCTTACTTGGATTTCTACACACAAATACTAATAACAAAGTTGACTTTAACTAATCGACGGTCAACCCTTACTTTGCTTTCTATGTACAAACACTAATAACTAATTTTACTTTAACTAATCCACGGTCAACCCTTACTTGGCTTTCTATATACAAACACTAATAACTAAGTTGACTTTAACTAATCAATGGTCAACCTTTACTTGACTTTCTATATACAAATACTAATAACTAATTTGACTTTAACTAATCCACGGTCAACCCTTACTTGACTTTCTACATACAAATACTACTAACAATGTTGACTTTAACTAATCGACGGTTAATGCTACATGAAACCAGATTACACAGCGCTGCCCATCCCTTCACCGTGACCTACAAAACAAAGCCCCCCGAGGGTTACCCAGTGTGAGAGTCTTTGAAGGTAAAGCCAGCCCCAATGCATTTAATGAGGAATAACTAAGCACAATCATAATAGGAAACATACCTGAGTATATATACTCTCTCAACCCTGAGGTTTTTTTGGGATTACCCTTTAACCCTATTGGGTCAATCTAAGCCCAATTGTTTATATTATATGATTATTCATTATTTTAGCTTGTGGCCTATTATTATTGGGCCACTGATGATTTATGCACTATCAAGAAGCCCCCAGAAAATCAAAGGTCCTTTTGAGGTTTGGGATGCTTCTCCAAATATGTTAATACGTTAAGAGCCTTTAGGGGGGACCCGTTCGAGGGATTTGAGACTCTAGTCCTTGATATGACGTATGGTTTTCTGAAAAGGTGCTACCTATAAGATTTTGTCATAAAATATTCTCTTATTTAATCATTTCTCGAGATAGGAGGACTACCAGGCCGAAACTCGAGAGTGAAAGGTTCATCGAAACCAATTTTGGGATGTGCCAAATCTTGAGATAGAAGGAGCAGTGGGCCAAAACTCAAAGTTGATCAAAGCCAATTTTGAGTTGAAGCTCGAGAATGAAGGCTGATCAAATCCCATTTCGTGCTGAAACTCAAAAGTGAAAAGTTGATCGAAGCCAATTTAGAGCTGAGACTCGAGAATGAAAAGCTTATCAAAGCCCATTTTGAGTTGAGACTAAAAAATGAAAGGCTAGTTGAAGCTAATTTTGAGCTGAGACTCAAAAATGAAAGGCTAATTGAAGCAAATTTCGAGCATAAGCTCGAGAACGAAAGGCTGACCAAAGCTTATTTCTAGCAAAAGCTCGAGGATGAAAGCCAGATCAAAACAAATTTTGATCAAAAGCTCGAGGGTGAAAATGCCGATCAAAGCCAATTTTGAGATGAGACTAAAAAATGAAAGAATGATCGAAGCCCATTTCGAGTTGAGACTCGAAGATGAAAAGGCTGATCGAAGCCCATTTGAGTGAAACTTGAAAATGAAAAGCTGATTGAATCCAATTTTGGACTATGCCAAATCTCGAGATAGAAGGACTACTGGGCCGCAACTCGAGGGTGAAAAGCTTATCGAAGCCAATTTTGAGTTGAGACTCGAAGATGAAAGACTAATCAAAGCTAATTTCAGTCTGTGCCAAATCTCGAGATAGAAGGACCACCGGGCCCCAACTCAAGAGTGAAAAGCTTATCGAAGCCAATTTTGAGTTGAGACTCAAAGATGAAGGACTTATCAGAGCTTATTTTGGACTGTGCCGAATCTCAAGATAGAAAGAACAGTGGGCTAAAACTCAAGAATGCAAGGATGATTGAAGCCAATTTCAATTATTTTGAGGGGTGTAATCCTTTGTCGCTAATATATGTAGGGGATCTCGACCCCTCCTCGAGCGCTTGACTGGCCGCAGAGGCCTTTCAAGTGTTTTCAATTTTTCAATTTCTAAGCACTCATATATGTAGGGGATCTTGGCCTCAAGCGCTTGATGGGCCCTAGGGGCCCTTCAGTTTTTTGCCAGGTTTTTATCCCTGGTACTTATACATATAAAAGGGGTTTTCAACCCCAAGCACTTTTTTATATGGAAGGGGAATTCGATCCTAGGCACTTATTGAATTAAGGGTTCATTCCAGGTTAGCTTGGAATCTGTTGTTCGAGCGGATAAATGTGTCTTCTAGTCTATGTTAGAGCCCAAGGGCCTTGATCCCGCCTTATTTATTTCCCGGGAGGCATTTGGGCCCTAGAAGTTCTGAGTAAGGGGTTCGACCCTCGGCCTTCTAATCTGTGTTGAAAATCGAGTACCATTGATCCCCAACAGATAGAAATATGGAATTTTACTCTCAACTTTCTAATACGTGTTAGAATCTTAAGGTGTTCGAATCATAGTATTTAGGGATAGAATATTTGGCCTTCAGCCTTCCAATATGTATTGGAATCCAAGGGCGTTTGAATCCTAGCACTTAGAAAAAAAAGGGGGATTCAAACTTTGGGCTTCTAATGTGTGTTAAAGTCCGAGGATGTTCGAATCCTAATATTTAGAAAAAATGGGATTCGAACTTCAAGCTTCTAATGTGTGTTAGAGTCCGAGGATGTTCAAATCCTAATATTTAGGACTAGGTGATTCAAACTTTGGGCTTCTAATCTGTGTTAGAATCCGAGGATGTTCGAATCCCTGCATTTAGGAATAGAGGATTCGACCTTCGGCCTTTTAATCTGTGTTAGAATCTAAGGGTGTTCAAATTCTAACATTTAGGAAAAGGGGATTGAACTTTGGCTTCTGATCTGTGTCAAAATCCGAGGAGTTTGAATCCTATTATTTAGGAATAGGAGATTCGACCTTTGGGCTTCTAATCTGTGTTAGAATCCGAGAATGTTCGAATCCCTGAATTTTGGAAAAGAGGATTCGCCTTTGGCCTTCTAATCTGTGTTAGAATTCGAAGGCCTTCAAATCCTAATATTTAGGAAAAGGGGATTTGAACTTTGGGCTTCTGATCTGTATTAGAATCCGAGGAGTTCAAATCCCAGTACTTAGGAATAGAGGATTTAACCTTCGGCCTTCTAATCTGTGTTAGAATCTGAAGGCGTTCGATTCCTCATATATAGGAAAACTGTGTCAGAATCTGAGGAGTTCGAATCCCAGTATTTAGGAATAGAGGATTCGACCTTCAGCCTTCTAATCTTTGTTAGAATCCAAAGTCATTCGAATCCTAAGATTCAGCAAAGGGTATCATGGAAATAATTACGTCTTCACAGTCAATCAAGCTGCTGTTGAAGAGCAGGGAGGGCAAGGAGGATCAAATAACACTGATGGGGCATTATTTCAGATGATACATAGTCTTTGAAGCATCTGGTTCTAGTGGAATCAAGGTTAGGCTCTGTTTTGAGATTTGGGAAAATTCTAGTAGTATGTATTGCATTGTGTATGGCCGTATAGATGTATTTACTGTAACCTTTCAGTGTATGTTTTAAAATGCAGATAGTTAACCAAAGGGAATCTGCTAGTAGCAGCATCTTTCGGCAGAAAGATTATAAACTTCAACCGCTGGGCATTGGTGGTTTAAGTAAGACCTCTTCTGACGCTGTCTTTCATAGACATTGCTAAACTGGCTAAGCTAAAATTTTGCTGTTTTCTTTTACTGATATCCTTTAAAGAAAAGTTAATTTTCTCTAGTAATGATTGAGGAGGCAAGTTATTGACGATTGGATTAATTTGCTGTAGTGCAGAAGCACTGGATACTCATCTGATAGCTATGCAGAGGGATCGTGAGCACAAGTCTCAAATAGAAGAAAGAAGAATAAGAGATGATGCAGTTTGTGAAGATGCCCAGAGAAGGGAAAGAGGTTCACATGAAGAAAAACTGCGGCAAGAAAAGATTGAAGCTGAAGCTCAGGTTTGCTTCAACAACACTCTAGCATATGCATCTGCTTCTGTGAAGGAAACTTGATGACTGATAAGTGGAACAGATTAATGGAGTAAATGAACATACACTTGTTTCTTTCGCATTTAGGACTTTATGAACTTCAACAAAACTTGAGACCATATTGATAAGGAACGATTCCATGTGATGAGGCATTTGTTTGTTGCATGGATACTGATTTTGTCGTGCACTACTGTCCAATGTTTTGTAGGGATCATATCACCAATAATTCTGGAGGACCTTCTTGGAGTTGGTATATTCATAGTAGATGGAGAAATATGGCGGCATCAGAGAAAGATGTCGAGCCCGATAAGTTTGTAGCTAAGTTTAGGTAGATTTAGTGGTACCCGATAAGCTTGTAGCATATATTTTGGAGTTAGAATATAATATTTTGTTAATTAATCTAATTTGAACCATTTCTTTCACTATTTCTTTCACTATTATTATGATTGTTAAATTAATGCCCTACTAAATTAATAATATTGAGTCTTTTTCCCTTCCTCTGATAGAAGCTGCGTGTGATTACTTATGGAGTAGTTGCTTACAGAGGAAGGGGATAAAATTTTTAGCACCGACTTTTAAAAATTGGTGCCAAATAAAATCAGTGCTAGCGGATCACACAATTAATAACGGTTTTTAAAAATTGGTGCCAAAATGGGATTAAAAAAGCGAGGTTAAAGCGCGTAGCGCTCACTTGAGCGCTCTGTATTGAGAAGCGCCAGCGTCGACTAAAAGCCCGCACTTCCGAGTGCTTTTTGGCGCTTTTGGCGAAGCGCTTGAAAAAGTGCGCTTATGTTTGTGCGCTGAAATGAGTCTTTTTTATTTTCTTTTTTCTTAAATGAAAGGAGTTTGGGCTGAAGTTTTGGGCTAAAATAGAATAGTATTAGAGTTATATAATTTAGGGTATTAAAAAAAAGAAGACAAAATCGGATAGACTCTTCCTTCAGAAAATCGACGGCAACAGAGACTCACTTCCTCATCTTCATCTTGCTCTCGTTTTCATCTTTCCCTGCTCCCGTTTTCAAAAACCGACGGCAACAGAGGTAACTCCCTTCTTCTTCTTCTCTTCTCATTCGAAAATAGTGTATTTTTTCAAAAAAGAAAAAGAAAAAGGATTTAGACCTTTGTTTCATGAGTTTATCTATGGGCTGTTTTTATTTTCTTATGTTTGCTTTAGTTGAAGCATGGGCTCTATTTTTTATCCAAATATAGAGTTTTTACATCAATTTAGGCCTGGGGCTGGTTTCGTGATGATGTATTTTTGTTGTTTTTGTGTTTGTTTTTATGCGGTTGTAGATGTCATCGTTTGGAGCATTGAAATCGAATACCGAGAGTAGTGATATTGATCCCGGAAGGAAGTATAGTTGGGTAGATAATAAAACCAAAAGGTTTACTTGCATTTTCGGTGGTATCCAAACTAGTGGAGGTGCCTATAGGGAAAAACAACATTTGGTTGGTGGTTTTACAAGAGCATCGAAGGGTTGTAAAAAATGCCCTGAGCACGTTCGTGAAGAAGTTAAAGCTTTATGCGAAGCAAGTTGGATGCAAAGGAGTCTGCCAACTCATTTGGGTATTTTGAACATCCAAGTCATCATGAAGAAGATGATGATGAAGAAGAAGTTAAGTGTACAAAGGTTAGTGCTGCTCCAACTTCAGTGAAAAGGGTAAAATGACCACTTGATTTGGTTTTTAGTCTCATTTCAAAAAACTTGAAAAGAGGCATGGGAACAAGTGGGAAACAACAGACTATTAATGAAGTTTGCGCCAAGGAGTTGAGAGACAAAGCATGTGGAGACCTTGCTAGGTGGTTTTACGATGCTTGGCTTCCATTCAATGTTGTAACCCATGATAGCTTTTTCATATAGCTATGAATTCGATTGCAAATTTTGGGATCGGATTCAAGCCACCTTCAATGCATAAGCTCCGTGCTCTTTTGTTGAAAAAAGAGGTGGAGAGTACGAAAAGGAAAATGCTAGTGCATGAAGAAGAATGGGTCAAGAAGGGTTGTTCGATTTCATCCGATGGTTGGAAAGATACTGTGGTGAATACGGACATCATCAATCTTCTTGTAAATTCTCCAAAAGGTTCGGTATTTGTGAAGTCGATCGATGCTTCCGATGTTAAGAAGGATGGAGATTATGTGTTTAAGCTTCTTGATTCATTGATTGATGAGATTGGAGAGGAACATGTTGTTCAAGTTTTGTCGGACAATGGTTCTGCATATGTTATAGTAGGTACTTTTAACTTTATCTTTGATATTATAACTTGAAAGTTCAGATTATGTAATATTTCATTTTTTAAGTTTAGTAATTTAATTCTTTAGTTTTAGTTGCTAAATTTTAGTTTTCTTATTTATAGGAAAAGTGTTGGAAATGAAAAGGCAACATTTATACTGGACTCCGTGTGTAGCACATTGTCTTGATCTGATGCTAAAAGATCTTGGCAAAATACCCAAGATACAGTCGACCTTGAAGAAGAGCATCAAGGTCCATGCTTATCTTGTAACTAGTGTTCCTCGTGTGAATCTAATGAGGAAGTTCACCAATTAACACAACCTGCATAGGCCCGTTGTTACAAGGTTTGCGACTTCATTCATCTCATTTCTAGTCTTTATAAGAAACAGAACAATTTGAGAAAGTTGGTGACTTCTCAAGAATGGCAAAGCAGTAGGTGGTCGAATGAGGCGGAATCAAAGCATGTGTCTTCTATTTTACTGTGAGAATTTATTGGAAGAATGTGTTATTTTCTTTGAAATTAACCGGTCCTTTGGTGAAGGTTTTGAGAATGGTTGATGGAAAAAAAACCAGCCATGGTATATATTTATGAAGCTATAGATAGGGCTAAAGAGGCAATTGCAAAGGCATTTGGGTTTAGGGAACATGAATACGCGAGAGCATTTGAAATTATTGATGAAAGGTGGAATGTCCAACTTTATCGGCCATTGCATGCAGCTGGTTATTACCTGAACCCGGAGTTATTTTATAAGAACCCAACAAGTGTAGCATGTGAAGAAGTTATGAAAGGCTTGTACGAGTGTATTTCAAGGTTGGTGCCTGATACAAATGTTCAAGATATGCTAATGACAGAGTTGAACTGTTATCAGAGGGAGGAAGGAATTTTTGGGCTTGCTCTTGCTATAATGGCAAGGGACAAAGTCAATCCAGGTATAAATACTGCAAATTCAGTTTTATACTTTTATTGTGTATATTTAGAAAATGTTAATTTTTGACTACTTTGTTTGCATTTTGACTAGCTGATTGGTGGGATACCTATGGAAGCTCAACTCCTCATTTGCAAAAGTTTGCAGTTCATGTTCTTAGCCTTACTTGGAGTGCTACGGGATGTGAGAGGAACTGGAGTGTATTTGAACACGTAAGATTTGTATTTTTTTACTATTAAAATCAAACTTTTCTTGGTTTTCAGGTCATGTTTAAGTTAATCTTTTTCCCTCTAAATCTTGCTGCTCCACAACAAAAAAAAAGAAATAGATTGGCAACATCTCGCTTGCATGATTTGGTTTATGTTAAAGCCAATAGAGCCCTAAGCTCTCGATTCAAGAACAAGGATAATATTGATCCAATTGCTTTGACTGAGATTGATGAAAGTAATGAGTGGTTGGTTGGGAGAATGGAGGGTGTCGATGATGATTGTGATGATTTGGTGTTTAGTGATCATGACTTGACTTGGGAGGTTGTTTCTAAAGCCTCGGGGGCATGTGAGCCTAGCTATGTTACAAGAGCTAAAACCGTGAGAAAGGATAAAGGGAAGAGTCGTCTTAAACCCTCTTCTAGTTCAATGCCTCGAAGAATGAACCCTGTTGATGAGGATGAAGAAGAGATAGAGGGAGATATGAGAAATGATATGGAAGATGACATAGAGTTTAGGGATGGAGATGAGGTCCATATGGATACTTTTGGTGAAGATGATGATGATTTTTCCGATAACTAGAGATTAGAGTCAATGGCATCATAATAATTTTAAGAATCTTTCGATCTTAATCGTTTAGTTCTTCTTACTACCTTCAAAACTTTGAATTTGGTATTGTGTTGAATGCTTTATTTGTCTTTTATGATATTGTGTTATTTTTCTAAGTTCTATGTTGTGTCTTTATTGAAATAATCCTAGTACATGATTTGCGAGTGTTTTTTCCGAAAGCCGAGCGCTCAGCGCTCATTGCTCTGGTAAATTTACCATTAGCGCTTCGCTGCACTTTGCGCTTTTTAAAACCTATGTGCCAAATAAAGCCGGTGCTAATGGGGTACATATTAGCAAGGGTTTTTCAAATCGGTGCTAAATTAACACTGATTTTTAGAAAACTAGTGAAACCGTTTCACTTTCACCGGCTACTTAGGCACCGATTTTTTTCATGAAGAAACCGGTGCTAGATGGAGGTTTCTGTGATAGGGAGAAGTGCATTTGCTGCAGAGTCGAAACCTTGAGAGAGCAACCATTTACACCTTCAGTAAAAGAATGACAAACAAAAGTCAAAGAATGACAAACAAAAGTCAACTAAGAAATTTAGAACAAAACAATTTAAACATATAAATTCAACTATCCACCAAATACACGAGAACATGGTATTCATTGATTCTAGATGCTTAGAAACACTACATCAAATAAAACCACAACAAATATCACAAGGGTAACAAACAAAACACTACTACTCATGTAAAATCCTCAATTTATAAATTGTTGAATAAAGTTCCCCTTTATTAAACTTCTCCACTACCAGTGAAACTTCATTTGGCCATTTATCTTCTACTTCATAATATCCAAAGATAAATGAGAAAGGAAAGTTTCATCATCTTATAACATACTAATGAGACATGATTTAAATGTTTTCTTAGTACAATTAACATCCTTTTAATTAGCATATTTTGTTGATGGTTAGTTAGATTATTAGGTGTTTTACAAAATAGGGGTTTAGAATCACCTCGTGTGGTTATTTGTGCTCATTTCCCTAGTTTGTAAGCATGTGGTGTCTAATGTGTTCTACCTTTATAATTTTGTCGATTCATATATGTTTTGTGAGCTTATTTGGAGAATATCACGGATAAGGTCATTCACAAGGATGGTAGAAGATTGAAGAAGATCATTTACAAGAATGGTAGAAGAAGGAAGGCCACTTAAAAAGTGGTAGAAGAAAAAGTGAAGAAGGAAGGCAAATTAGCGGAGGGTGAATGATCTGGGTTTTGTAGCCAATTTCTGAGAATAATCCAAGATGAATTAGTGTCTATAGATAGCATCATTGGATTAGTTTTTGCGAGTACTATAAAAGCGACTACAAGAACTCCCAAGACGGATCAGCGGTTCACTCGTAGCGAAAGAAATAAGAAGAGGGCAAACGCACATTCGCAGGCTGTGACTTGGGGGCTCCAATACCTTATTTTTCCAGTTTTCCTTCAATTTCTTCTTGTTTCTTTGTAGATTTTTGTTCTATGTTATGAGTTTAGCTAATTTAGGCTCAACTTAATCTTCGGAGCAATTGATTGAAGCTTCCTTTCCCATGTCTTGAGAATTATTTCTACCTTTTTGATACTTTAAGGAGCTTTAATGTTAGTTGTCAATGTCATTAATGTGATTGAAAGTTCGATAATATGCAATGCTTGTATAATACTTGTTAGAAATGGGTAGAAGTAACTAGTTCCTCCTCTTTTGATTTGGAGTCCAATAGCATGAAATAAAACTTCTAATTGGGTTTGTGATTTGCTAATTACTAGATGAATATGATGATGTTGAATCCTTTGTCATGTTTATTCTATGGTAACAACTAGGAGAAGTCATTGAATGTTGCACACTCTTGGCTAATCGTAGTAAATATATAAATTGGTTCAAATCTTAGACATGATTTAATGTTTATAAGTGTTACCAACCTTGTTGATTCTTCGTACATAATGCCATTAATGGGATACCTTTAGGCGTTTCTCGACTACGAGAGTCATTAATGAGGTTTACAAGGGATGTTGAATTCACTCATGTAATCTACCACCAAAGAAGAATGAGAGATTTATCTTTACAATAAGTAGTTAAAGTAGTAAATAGGTGGTGGATTCAAGGATAGATAAAAGACTTGGAAGTGGAAATCAATTGTGCCCAAGGTCCCAAACTTTGTGTTAAATTCACTCTTTGTAGTTTGTTGCTTGTTTGACTTGATCTCTAGTTTATAATAGTTTCTTTGTCTTTTAAATTCATAGCTTAGAAAAACCAACAAAAAATCACCTCTTTAATTGCTTTTATATGTCTATCTATATCTATATATATGATTATATCCACCTCTTTAATTGCCTTAGGAAAAATCACCTCTTTAATTGCCTTAGGAAAATCTCTCTTCTTCGTGGACGGCCCTGATTTACAACTATATGCTTAATTGTATTTAGGAAACACTTTAGGACTATAAATTGTAACTTTGAACGGTACGACGACGACCTCCCACGTACTCCCTCAGTCAGTATGTTGTTTCTACCACTACTGGGCACGAGAACTAGAAAAAAATGAATGTACTGGGCCAAAATGCAGAGACTGTTATTTAATGCAGCTGAAATCCTATTACATAATTTATTTTTACGGCATGTAAATAACAAATTTAGGGGACAAAACGAAAATAATTTTTTTTTCATTTACACACATCCAAAAACATTAGAATGAAAATGTAAAATTCAGAATAATTCGACTCACAAAATGTAAGAGCAGAGGCTAGAGTTCTAGGGGGCTCTACCCATGACCGGCTCTACGATCATGCTCTCGTGACTGAGAGGCAAGTCGTTGGCGATCCAGCCCATCGAAGCAGGCTAGGGTTCCGATATTTGTGCCTGAAGGACAATTGATGTAGGAAATGAAGCGTGTAGAGACTCGGAATTGAGTGCTCCTGTAGTAGGAAAGGTAGGGAGCATGCTGGCCGTATCATGGCGGCACAATCGATGGGGACGGAGACGGTAGCCGAGCAGTAGTGTTGATGGGGACAAAGACGGTCAGGTGGTTATGGCGGATTGGATTCGTCGATGGGGTGGCAGAGTGGATTTGTCGGAGGGGTGATTCTTCGGATTGGATTTGTTGGGAACGAAGACGACACTGGTAGAGTGGAGGTTTTTTGGGGTGGGAGCAGAAATGAAGATAGACATAACAATATGTTTAATGGTTGGGATTAAAATAATCGAAAAAATTATTAGTTCAGATAAAACCAATTTAGGCTTCTCTCAAAAGCCTCACACCGGTGCCTATGTATATGTAAAGCAGCTACTTAGGAATGCTTTAAATGTTTTTTGTTAAAATTGTTTTTGAACCCAAGAGCAAATCTAAGAAATATTTTTGAAGTATGGAACACTGGTACAAATACCGGAGCCCAAATGGCTAATACCGATGCCTATGTATATGAAAAGCAATTGCTTAGAGCTGCTTTAAATGAGGTACATTTATTATTTTTTTGGACCCGAGAGAAAATCTAGGGAACATTTTTAAGTATTTAGCACCCGCGTACATACCCGTTGTAACAATCTATAACTACGACCAACTTGCTTAATGCAAGTATCAGTTCGGACCTGGGCATGCTATTGAGAATCCAACTGATCGGATTACTTACATGCAGTAATGAGCAAATCAAATTATGCGCAAGCGATTTTGGAATTCAAAACCTAACTTACTATTACAACAAAAGTCTTATAAAAACTATTTTGCATGGTTTAACAATAAAAGTTCTAATTTGGTTTCTAGATTCAAAAGCTTATCTGGGATCCTAATCTGACATGACCTCGCACTCTTTTTGCTCAGCTACACCTGTGGGGTTAATTAGATTAGGGTAAGCTCCTAGCTTAGTGAGGTTCCATCGCTACTATTTACCAAGTGGAGTTTTAGTGATCACATAAAACAAAAGCCACATAAATCCTAGCACATAGTAAAAGGATACGGGTGGTTTTATGCCAAGACGCAGGCAAGTCCCTATATGGTCACTGTGACTGATATTAGGGCATAAACCCTTCAGTGGTGCTCGATGGCTATCAGATCAGCAATCCATACTCGTCAACCACACTCAAGATGTTCATTTACGAACTCGTATCACTACCAGATTGTTATGCTAGCATACCGAAACACCACGAGTAGCCGATCTAGTTGTACAGTTTGGTCAATACCATTCCCTCACCGAACTAGACCGAACTCCAATCGCGCCGGGGACCCTGTTAAATACAGATAAGTAATCAAGTAGCACACAACCAAATTTGACACGGCAAGATAAAGTACAAGCCAACCATCCACATATAATATCACGGTAATCAAATTTACATAATTTACCAATAATTAAGCATAGTGCAAAAAGTACACGCCATACTTAATTATTATGAAATCAAAAAAATTAACAATAATAATCACAATATTAATACAATATTTTATTCTTAATCTAAAATTTTCAAAGAACACATTCAAAGCAGTAAGTATAGTATAGCATGCAATATTAACCTTTTAATTTATTTCGTGCTAAGGCGATGAAAACACTCACCTGAAATGAACATGGACTCAGTTGAGATAACTGCAACTCCATCGTAACCTAATCCGACTGCCTCAATTTCCGTATCCTATTTGTAAAAGAAGATGATTTGTTTCAAATTTATTTTGAAGGAACCAACCCCCCACCTCCTATATATATGTGTGTTATATAAAACTTTCAGGAAAAGCTTTCAAATGAAAATGGTTACTCCCTACATATATGTGTTTATACAAAGCTTTTAGCATTGGAAGAAAATGGCTTGCACCACAGAGCATTCATAGGCGTTCATACTGATTGCATGATTTCCTTTTCTTCGGAAATGGACACGTTCGGGTGGCAGACTTAACCCCTGCCACCCATCCCTTCTCTTTTATGTTTCTTTTTTTTTTTAAGTTGTATTATCAAATTTTATACTTTGTTTTCATTTAATTAATTTTAAAAACTTTATATGATTTTTAATGTGCACATAATTATTAATGTGCTCATAATTATTAATGTATGATTTCAGTTAAAATTATAAAATTGTGTGGTTTTATATACATTTTCCTATAATGTTACATAACCAGCCTACAATGTAACTATAAAATTTATTTTTATTATGTTTACTCATTTATTCTTTTTATTTAATCATAAATTATAAAATTATTTTATTTTATTTTAATTTATTTTTCCCCCATAATTTGTAATTTGCCCCAGTTTTCAATATTTTGATTTTGAGTGAGTCTCCTGACAGGCGGCCTGTCCATAAGCTTATGGACAGTCCACTTATTTCTTACCTTATATACTGCATTTCTTAAATTACATACAAAATTTAAAATTTTTTAAAATATTTTTTATATCATATATCTTTATATTTTCACCTTCAAATACATATTATTACTTGTTTTAACTTATAAAATGCAATATTTGAATTTTATAAAAAATTACAACATTTAAGGCAAATGCCCCTGAGGACTGTCCATAAGCTTATGGAAAGACCGTTTTTTCCAGAGACTTTCCCTTTGATTTTAGTGGTAATATTTTCATTTCAATATTTTATATAGTTTTTCAATAATATCATTTTATAGAATTTACATTATAATATATAATGAATCTAAATAATAATTAAAATTTATATTACTATTTCTTACTTGATTAAATATTCAATTTTTAATATGCAACTTTAGCTTCTGGATTTTCTATATGTCCTGGCTTATTAAGTAATGAAGCACTTCTGCATCTGCTCTGAGTTGCCATGTCTGGCTCTGATGTTCATCAATTTTCCAACTTTGAGAGGCAGATAACTGATCTATAACATGAAGTAGACAAATACAGAGACTCAGACTCCAAGAGATGTCGCATACCTGGATGCCCGAGTGGAAGATCAGACTCCAGAAGATGGTTTGCTTGCTGGGGCAGCAACATCTTTGATATCGCACTGATGACACAAGTGGCCATATCCTAATCTTTGGCATTTGGAAATTACATTAGTTAGGATAGCTTTCAGCCTGATTGCCATTCCTCTTACCTTTGAGCTTATATGTTTCCATTCACCTTCATGTATAAGTTGCCTGGCCATGGGAGAGAATTCACACGAGGGGTGGAGATTCTCTCCCTAGGATCGCGACTTCTACTTTCATTACAGCACTTTGGTTACTGTTTATAGGGGTCGATGCACTTCTTTGTATCACTTCTTCGGTTTTTTTGCCGAACTCATGTACAAACATACTTTGATTTCTTTTGATATAGGGCTTGGGGAACCCAATAAAGAACTCCCCCACCTTCGGGTGTTTTATTGAAAAAAAAAATGTCCTGGCTTATTATATCTTGATACTTATCTACTTTAGTTTTCTTACCTATTTTCCAAAGACAAACTTGTAGCTTATGTTAAAGACGAATAAAGTTAACATTTTACATTATATTTAAAATCTCGTATTATTTTTCTTTAAAATTTATTTCAAGGTACAGTGGCAAAGTTATAAACTTAATTATTACTTGCACATTAAAATTGTTAAGGACGGGGGTTCACAATCTCCCCCCTTAAGGAATTTCATCCCAAAATTCAAATCTCCCTTTCGAACAGTTCAAGATACATATCCCTCATGTCTGCTTCCACTTCCCAAGTTGACTCTTCCACTTTACGATTACTTCATAACATAAAAATCAGAATGATCTCCCTAACACGTGGAGTTTTAAATCTCACATCCTATTATCTTCACCGGGAGTCTTCTCGTACATCACTTTTTCATTATTCACTATATCCTTAAGCATTACTATGTGTTCAAGGTTAGGGTGGTATTCCTTCAGGGTCATATATAGAAACCACCATATAATCTTCCTAGTTGATTGGAATGTCGAGTCTATACACAACTAGTCTGACTGATTAATTTTAATAAAACCAATGTACCTAGGCTATCTTCCCCTTCTTACCATGCTGGACTAGACCCTCTTGAGGGGTTACCTTTGGGATACCTGATCATCAATCCCAAACTCCAAGTCTCTTCTTTGGCAGTCTGCATAAATATTTTGTCAACTCTTAGCCACTTGCAGATACTGCTTTATCGTCCCAACCTTTTCCTAATGTATACTAGTAAGTGGGAGAATATTTTAATCTCTAACTTATTCCATAAATCCATAACACGTTCTGAGTATATTCTCTAGTGTCTAGACTGTTCTCTCTAATTGTCCATCTATCAGCGGATGGGAGGTAGTACTAAAGTTCATCCTTGTTCCCAATTTTGTTTTTAGGAACTTGTAAAATTAGGAAGTGAACCTTGGGCCCCTATTCGACACAATAGTTGCAGCCACCTCGTTTAACCTAACGATTACTCGTTATGGGGGGTTGCTATTTTTCCTAAAGAAAACTTAACATTTATCGTCATGAAATGAGCCAATTTGGTTAATCCATCAATTACCATCCTAACCGCATCATGACCATCTCAAGTCCGTGGTAATTCT
The DNA here is from genome assembly GCA_037428765.1 of Rubia yunnanensis. Lineage (NCBI taxonomy): Eukaryota > Viridiplantae > Streptophyta > Magnoliopsida > Gentianales > Rubiaceae > Rubia > Rubia yunnanensis. The sequence continues at coordinate 80,001,325 of CM075065.1, forward strand.
ATCAGGAAATCCATTGTGAGGTGATCCATTTCCACTCTATAACTTTTAATGGCTGTATTAATACAGACGGTTTTTTATGGTTATCTTTGACTTCCTAGCATATCAATATTATGCCACAAATTCCGCAATGCACATCTTTATGTCTTCCTAACAATACCTGTGGTTTAAGTCCTAATACATTTTGATTTTTATTTCCTGGGGTAGCGTATATATTGGATCGATGAGCTTCCTATAGTGCCCCTTGTTTGATTTTTGAACCTCGAGGTAAGTAAAACCTGCCTCTACATTTCAGTAGTTTGTTACCTTCCATTTCAAAGTCTAGTAACTTCCCTTTAGCGAAAAGCTTCATCCTCTTTACTAAGGCCTCACCGGATTCTTGAGCCATTTTGATCTTCGTGGGTAAAATAAATTGTGCCCTTAGGGTGGAAATTACGACTTTTTTAGGTCTAACCTTACCGTCCAAAATTTTGGACTGAGATAACAAATCAATCATTCCCATCATGTTGTACGCCAAGTGAGCCTTCCGGCTTAAGGCGTCTACCATCACATTCTCCTTGCTATGATGAAAATTGCTCATACAATTGTAGTTTCCAAAAAATTTCATCTACAGTTGTTGACGCTTGTTCAAGTCTCTTCGAGAAAAGAGGTACTTGAGATCCTTATGATATGACATCACCTCACATTGACTCCATATAGCTATTGTCGCCTTTTCTTCGAGGAAAACACTAATGTGGTGAGTTTGAGGTCATGTGTGGGGTAATTTTTCTCATAGGGCTTTGATTTTCAAGAAGCAATGTAGATCACTAGTTTTTTTTTTGTATCAACACACACACACGCACTAAGCTATCTCCTAAAGCATCGGTATATAGTACAAGTCCATCATGCTTCCTCAAGTAGCGCAAAGATCTGGGAAGTTGTCATCTGTTTCTTCCATTTTTTAGATTGGGTTCTATTTATATTTGACTCCCTTCCGGGTTAGACGGAATAAGGGAAACGTTACTTTAGAGAGATTTCTAACAAAGCGCTTATAGTATCTAGGTTGTCCTAGAAACTTTGAATCTCCATGATATGGATCGCGACAACCTTTCAATTTAGAACGGTTCTTACTTTAGAGGGATCCACCGATATCTCATTCTTACGAATCACGTGTCCTAAATGTTCACTTGGTTTAGGTAGAATTCACACTTGCTAAACCTAGTGTGCAACTTATGTTCCTTAAGTAGTTGTAACACCTTCTTCACAAGTAACTCATGCTCCCGATGAGACTTTGAATAGACCAAGATGTCATTAATGAAAATGATGAACACTAATTCAAGTGTAGTTGAAACACTAGATGCCTTAAATTCTATGATTATGACCACCAGTCACTTCAAACAACATCACCAGGGATTTATAGTGACCTTACCGGGGGCTTAAAGGTTGTCTTTGGAACATCATCCTTCCTTACCAATGATTGGTAGTACCTTGGTCGTAAAGCTAGGTTGGAAAATAAAACTGCTCATTAGAGTTTATCGAACAACTCCTCAATGATAAGGAGAAGGTACTTATTTCTAATCATCAAATATATATATAGACTTTGATAATCATTACCCATTATTATAGTCCATATTTCTTCTTAATAAACAAAATTGGGGATCCCTAAGGAGATGTAATTGGTTGGATAAGTTCTCGAGTTAACAAAGCCTTAAGTTGTACTTTCAACTCATGTAGTCCTAGTGGGGCTCTGCAATAAGGGGTTCGAGAAACTGGGGTGATTCAATGATAAAATCAGTTTCCTTTTATGGAGGCAGATTTACGAGTACCTCAAAGAAGCCTTGAACTACAGGTATATCGTCCCTTGTGCTTGATCTACTGCTTATTAGTGATATAAGCCAACATTTCACTTGCCCCCTATATCATCCTTCGGGCCTTGACACTAGCAACCATTAATGAGGATGAACTCTTTCATCTTGTACCTATCTCAGCTCTTGGTTTCCCTGATCGACGTGACTTGATTTCCTTTGTATGACAATTTAAAAGGGCACAATTCTTAGCAAGAGAGTCTATGCTGAGTATAACTTCACATCCTTTTCAAGGTAAGGTACTTAAGTCTATTGGTCATATGAACAGTTAGGGTTTTACCATCCTTGGTGGGGTTACGAATTTCTGACTTCCAGGGTATGTGCTATATCTTATCCTCCATGCTTTCAAGAAAATAATAACCAACGATGAATGAGAGTCATTAGGGTCAATAAAAACCTTAGATAGTTTACGCAAGGTAGAGAGGGTACCTTTAATGACCTTATTTATGACAAGATCTCATTGTTCTCCAAGGCGTAAACCCGAGCTTGAACATTTGGCTTATCACTTTCACTGGTTCCATCTTTCAGACAAATTTTGATCGTTGATGCCTATGACCTAAGGGTTGGTACGAGTACCTGAACTAAGGCATTGGGTACTTTGATGTCATGTAGTTGGAACGCCTTCATCGGGGACATCTACTTGTCTCTTTCCAACAACCTTCTCAGTATGCCTTCCTTTCCAAAGTTTGTGCAATGGACTCGAAGTGATTCTTTATGTCCACTACAATTACTTGGACCATAAGGTTGGGGTATGCCTCTTCCAGTTGGAATACATAAAACTTTCCTGCTTTCCACTTACATATCCTAGGGCCAGAAAGTTAAAATTATTGTTTCAATCTTATTTTTGACTACTTTGTCATCTAGATCGTCGTTGAAACTTGGATTCTCCCTAATCTATTGTTGGGCTCTTATCCTAGCTTGCATTCCTACCACAAGATGCAAATCCCTGGGTCCTGTGATAAAAGTTATATACTACTATAGTCTCTCTAAATTCAATTCTCAGCCGACCCTATATTCTTTAGTGGAGTCACATTCCGTTCAGTACCATGCGAGGTCCATTCGTAAGGTCACCCCGAGGTATATCAATACTTTGATTAATTGTCTTTAAAAGCTTTATCTATGTGACTCCAACCTTTCTTGGTTGGTCCGTTATGATTTCTGCTATCTGCCTATGCAGGACTCAGACGCCACCTTGAGTCCTAGTCAACTGTTGTGTTTTTATATCCTGCAGCTCTAGTTCCTATGTCTTGGTATTGCTTATTTGATTGTGTCATATGGTAACTACGTTGGTTCTAACCTCTTCTTCGTTAGCATATCTGTCCCAGACTCTCTAGGTTAAAGATTCTAGTGATTAAGTTCTCTCGCTCCCTAACCAAGGCATGCACTACCAAATTAGGGTAGGACACTTGTTTGATATATCAGTTAAGATTGTATGATTTTATATTTTCCATATTTAACTCTCTAACATGGGTGTATTGGTTATGAAGATACGTGTTTAGTACTTTATTGTCTTATTTTTGGAGTTTAAATTTTATTATTATAATTTAGGAACCTTTCAATTTAAATTGAGAACCTGATTTAAGCTCTAGGCTGGTCATCCCCAAGTGATTCAGTGGTTTTCTCAATTCAAATGAAATGGTAACTTCCTGAGTTTTTTTTGTCTTTAATGCATTAACACATTAATCCAATAATCCCTAAGGAATAGTTTTGATACGTCTCTTCTTTAAATAGTTTAAATAGTGAAATTTTTATATCCAAAAGATGCACTAGCTCTTTTTAAAGAGTAAAGATGAACGATTTCATTTCTAGTCGCATCCTCTTAAGTTCCCTAAAGTTATAACCCTACAATCACTGCTTATTATTCTTAACAATGGTTGTAGGTTTGATAGTCTAGGGCCAATTTTGGATCAAATCATAGTAGTGTTTATAATTTATTAAGTTTTAGTGGAGTTTTTTATTAGGTGTCTTTAGAGTTAGCCTTTACCTGATTTGGGGAAGCTCTGATACCACATTTGTAAGACCCAAGAACTATGACCAACTTGCTCAATGCAAGTATCAGGTTAGACCTGGGCGTGCTACCGAGAAGCCAACTGATCAAATTACTTACATGCAGTGATGAGAAAATCAGATTATGATCAAGATATTTTTGAATTTAAAATTGAACTTACTATCACAATGAAAGTCTTATAATCAATGTTTTACATAGTTTAAAAATAAAAGTTATAATTTAGTTTCTAGATTCAAAAGCTCATCCAGGATCCTAATCCCAAATGAAGTAAAGGTATCAGACACGAGCTCTCACTTTTTCTGCGTTGCTACACCTGTGGGGTTCATTAGACCAGGTAAGCTTCTTGCTTAGTTAGGTTCCATCACTAGTATTTAGCAAGTGGAGTTTATTTATCACATAAAATAAATAACCGCATAAATCCTAGCACATAGCAAAGACGTAGTCAAGTCTCTACATGGCCACTGTGAATGACATGAGGACATAAACCCTTCAGTGGTGCCCGAACCTATCAGATCAATAATCTATACTCATCAACAACGGCCAAGATGTTTAGTTACGAGCTCGTATCAGTACCAGATGGTTATGCTAGCATACCCAAACGCCACGAGTAGCCGATCTAGGCGTACGGTCCGGTACTTATCATTCCCCGCTGAACTAGACCGAACTCCAATTGCGTCGAGGACCCCGATAAACACAAACAAGTAATCAAGTAGCACACAACACAATTTAACACGACAAGATAAATTACAATCCGGTAATCCACATATAATATCATGGTAATCAAATTCACATAATTTCACAATAATTAAGCATAGTGCGATAAAGTACACGACGTACTTGATTATTATGAAATAAAAACAAGTAACAATAATAATCACAATATTAACATAAGATTTTATTCCTAATCTAAAATTTTCAAATAACACATTCAAAGAAATAAGAATAATATAGCATGCATAGTCACTTTTTAATTCATTTCGTACTATAGAGATGAAAATACTCACCTGAAAAGAACTTGGACTCCTCTAGATTACCGCAGCTCTATCGTAACCTAATCCGACCACCTCAATTTCCGTATCCTATTAATAAATGAAGCTAATTTGTTTCAAATTTATTTTGAAGGAACCAACCCTCGACCTCCTATATATACGTGCAGAGGCGGAACTAGGATGAAATTTTAGGGGGGGCTTAATTACACTGTCATTTTTTTTTGGAATGTAATTTAGATTAAGCTCTACGTGAGCATTTTTTTGACTACTACCCTTTTTATTCTGGCTTTTTTCTTCATTGATTTAGTCTCCAAAAAGTTGACAATACACCATAACACAAAAAAAAATCAAATAAATCACTACTATAACAAAACGACAGTGCCGAGAATAAGTAAAAGATACAAAGAATTCATATCCATTCATTTAAATTCAAGCTATAATCAAATTCAAATTTAACCCTAATTAAAAATAAATATAATTCAGAAAATTACAAATCTTAATCATTTAAATCAAAATCAATTAATATTTAATTAAAAACAATTTAATTGAATAACTTTATTGAAATCCATATATAGACCTAATAATTTAATTGAATACTTTAATATAAAAATATATATACCAAACTAAAATTGAGATTTTCTTAATTTGAAAGATTGAGATTGTACATCACAAACCTGAAGAAAGTAATTCATATTCGCATGAATCATCGCCAATTCAAATTTAATTTTCCCACATCACAAGCCTTGCCTTATTGGGATAAAAAAAAAGTCTTGCCTTAGGGAGAGAAAAGTCCAGCAGCACAAGCTCTGACTTCTCTGCCATTCTCATTTATATGGAAATTCATATAGCCTTCGGAAGAGCAGTAGACTTGATTTTAAAGATTTGGGTTGAATTCGAATGGGCTGTTTTCAAATGGGCTAGGGTTTTGATATCTGAAGACAAAAAATAATTAAATTCAGTACTTAAACGACGTCGTTTAAGTACATGGGTTTAAAATAAACAAATTTTTTTTGCAGACATCGTCTTCTTTATTGGAGAAAACAGGGTCGGAGGTACAAAAGAAGGGGTGACGGAACTGTAGATTCCGGTGGTGCTCTAGGGTTAATTTCTGCACCACCGGATCCTAGGGGTGGCGCCAGCACCCCCTCGCCCACCGCTGGTTCCGCCCCTTTATACGTGTGTTATATAAAGCTTTCAGGAAAAGCTTTCAAATGAAATGGCTACTCTCTGCATATATGATTTTATATAAAGCTTTCAGGAAAAGCTTTCGGAGAAAATGGCTTGCACCACAGCCTATTTATAGGCGTTCATACTGATTGCATGATTTCCTTTTCTTAGACCAATGGTAGAAATCGCTACCGTTTTCTTACCAATTAAATATATTATTTCTCTCATTCTCTCTCTTCCACCTAATCTTAATAAATTACTTAAGAAATCACCTTTTTTTTCCTCCACAATAATAAGAAATCACGCTTTATTATTTATGGACCCTATTTTATTTTCTCTATCCTACTCATTAATTTTTTACATTTAATTTAAATAAATTAATCCACCAAAAAATGTTAAATGTGAAATTTAATAATACATTTTCATTTTAAAATTTAATTTCATTTTTTTAAAAAAATTATTCAATATTTTGTGAATAAATTTTATTTCCAGATTTATAAAAAAAATTACGGATTTATAAATTAATTTACAATTTTTTTAATAAAGTTTACAAATTAAGATTTCCAGATTTTTTTTTTAAAAAAAGAAAGGTTGGGGCACGTGGCTCAATCAGAGGGTGTCATGTATCCCTCTATTTTACAAAAAAAAAATGAACAACATTGAGTGGGACACGTGGGCCAATACATGACTGCCACGTATCCCATTTGGGGACAAAAAATGAGGCCGCATCCAGCGGTCCCATGCCCATGTGCATGCTGCACACAACCAGTGTCCAGACCGGTTTCCACCGTAGCAACTGTGAGGCGATTTCTTGTTAAGAAATCGCTCTAGAAATCATCATTGTGGGTGTTTTCAGTTTTTAGAGCGTTTTTTTAAACTCAACAAACCACTATTGCACTTGCTCTTGGGAAATGGACACGTTGTCAGGTGGCAGATTTAACCCCTGCCACCCATCCCTTCTATTTTATTTTATTTTTCTTTTCAATTGTATTTATAATTTTTTTACTTTGTTTTCAATTAATTAATTTATAAAAAAATATATGATTTATAATGTGTACATGACCATTGATGTATTTATTTCAGTTAAAATTATAAATTGTGAGGTTTTATACACATTTTATGATAATGTTATGTAACCAGCCTTAAATGTAACTATAAAATTAATTTTTATTATATTTATTTATTTATTATTTTTATTTAATCATAAATTATAAAATTATTTTATTTTATTTTGTCCCCATAATTTGTAGTATGCCCCAATTATCAATATTTTGATTTTAGTGGTAATTTTATCATTATGAGATATATTTTTCATTGATATCATTTTATAGAATTTTTACATTATAATATATAACAAACCTAAATTATAATTAAATTTTGATTACCACTTCTTACTTGATTAAATATTTAATTTTTAATATGCAATTTTCACTTCTTGATTTTCTAATAATCTTGGTTTATTATATCACGATACTTATCTTCTTTAGTTTTCTTACCTATTTCCGAACACATACTTTTAGCTAATGTTTAAGATGAATAAAGTTAAAATTTTATATTATATTTAAAATCTCATATTATTTGTTTTTAAAATTTATTTCAAGGTATAGAGGACACAATTTTAAACTTAATTACTACTTGCACATTAAATTTGTTAAGCACAGGGTTCACACCAGTGCCTAAGTATCTGATACCATTGTTGAGTCAAATATTTAAAAATTACTCCCTCCGTCCTAGCTATTTTTACGGAAAGAGAAAGAGGAAGTTTTTATTTTCATTTTATTTTCCTTTTTCATTTAATTTCATCTTTTTTCAACATAAAAAATGAATAAAAGCATGCCAAAAAAGGAAATAAAGTGAAGAGTGCAAAAACAGTTGGGACGTCTCAAAAAGGAAAGAGTGCAAAAATAGCTGGGACGGAGGGAGTATAAACAATCACTTCAAATTTTTGAATGAAAATTCAGAAAATTCATTTTCCTTCATAATGTAGCAGCGATATGAATGAAAAACAATGCCGGTGCTATTATTATTTGATCTCTATGTTAATTTTTTAATTTTACTATTAGGTCCATACAAAAAATTTGGAGGCGGCTAATCACAAAGTTGAATACACCAAAATGAAATTAAATAAGAGACGATTGTGTCTTTGAAATTCCAGGTACAGTGGGTGAATGGACGAGCCTCTAACATATTTATGAAAAATTACACTATAACCCAAAGCTTTTTTTTTACGAAATCATCCTTCTCTCTAATATACACGATTTTTTTATTCTTGCATAAATACTGAAATACAAAATAAATAATTTGTTTGATGAAATGTTGAATAGCGCTAGTGCATGTTTTGGAGTAACTTATAGTTGATTATTTAGAAGTAAGAAAGGAAAACCAGAAAGGATTATTGATATGTTCTTATGTCTGATTGTTGATAAATATTTTGTTACAGGCTTGAAAAATACACCGGGGGAGTATAGGGTAGCAGCACCTTCGAGCATATTTCAATTTGGAGTAACGAATAATGTTTTAACTTTTGAACTTGAGTCCCTCCAAGAAAGTTGGAGTCATCGAATCACGAAATTGGCGGCACCAAAATGCAATTGAATAATATATGATCGTAACTTTACAATTTGGGCATGTATGGGTGAACCAAGGGGCTCGAAAGTCAACATCGATTACTTTTAAAATTCTTGAAAAATTATACGGTGACCCAAAATTGTGTCACCCCATTACCCAATACCCATTGCTCCAACATACATTATTTTTGTCATTCTTGCCTAAAAATAGAAGTATTAAATAAATATTTTTTTGGTAAGCGCTAGTACATGCTTTGGAGTAACTCATGGTTGATTACTTAGAAATTAAAAAGTGAAATCAGATAGGATTTTGGATGATGTGGTGGTCCGATCAGGTAGAAACTTTGTTGCTCACTCTACGAGCCTTCTTTCCTGCAAAGCCAAGCCCGGAAGTGATTTCGGGAGAAATGCTCCGACAATCAAGTCAATCACTCTCTCAAAAATTAAATTTCTTTGGATAGTTACACTTACCTTGTTGAGCATTACTCTTGCTGTATTTATAAGGGTCCAGTATCATGGCTTCGCATTTCTCTCATCTGAGAATGTGGGTTGTACCACAACCCTACAACTTTGGTTCGTGGTTAAACTTCCCCGTCGAGTCTTTGATCGTGTCTTCACTTTTATCGGTTTGTGATCGCCTGCTTCCAACCAGGCTCTGCTTTCATCAGTTCGTCAGCTTTATATTTGTTTGTTCTTTGGGTTAAGCTTACGGCCAAATGGTATCAGCTATGGGCTAGGTATACACCATAGGCCCCCCAACCATAAAGACTGAGCAGTATGGAGCAATATCTTCGAAGTGATTGAATGCGAACCGAAGTTGTACCGCCTGGTTGGCATTTGGTCTTACCTTCGTTGAAAGTACGAAGTGTTAATAGCTTTGTGGCTGATATAATTCCTCCTCTACGAATTCTTTAACTTTAAAATTTGAATTTTGAATTCCTTATCACTTTTGATGTGGATGATATCAAGGATTACGTTCGAAAGAGTCTGAATTCTATTCGCATTTTTCATTGTTCGTTTCCGTGTTTTCTTGACGTTTGTTATTACTTCTATTTCTTAAATTGGGAATATCAAATGAGTGGCTTCATTCGTGTGCTGTCTATTCAATTACCGTCACCTCCTTGATATATGTGAAAGGTAAATCACTTTTGTGTCAGTACTTCATCATTGTGCTTTTGAATTTCTTATCCTTCTTGATTTTGTCATTTCCTTTCTTTGTATTTTAGGTATTAAAGCTCTATGATTTTTTTGGTGTTATCACCTTCGTTTGCCAAAAGCTTCAACTTTTTCGGCCAAATCTAGGTTTTCTGCATTATCTTTCCTCATCTTTTTGAAGAGTAAGGTTTGTTTTCACTCTCTATTTTGTTTACTGTATGCTCTGAAACTGATAATATATTACATTTTCTTAGATTTTCTGGCAATATACCGGTTTTTATTTCTTCGTATATAATTCCGGTCATCTTCTCCGGCGTACTTTCTCCTGAATTTTGTTTCGAAGGACTTTTATCTGTAGTCCTTCCTATAATTAACTATGTTATTTCCCAATCTAGGCTTCTCACTTATCCTCGTGACTTCATCTAACCATGTCGAGTCTCCAGCAGAAGATTTCATTTTGGTGGGGATTCCAATCATGTCGCGAGTCCTCTACCAAAGGCAGTATGTTGCCTGGGTCGTATTTAGAAGAACTAAAAAGCTATTTCCCATTTTAAACTTCTTTTACACTTCGTGCTCCAGCGAGCCATGAATGTGTTTCCACTTCACCGCCTGGCTGTATATCGTGTTGCTTAGCCTATTTGAACTTTGGTCTCTATTTTCCTATTCCTCAACATGTAATTGATATTCTCTGTTCGTACAAAGTTGTGTTGTCCCAATTTCATCGGCATTGCTATCATAATGGGGTTTCTTCAAGTTTGCGAGAAAGAGAATGACCCTTTCACTCTTGAATTGTTTCGCCACTTCTATCATCTTCAAAAAAGTGAAAAACATTGTGGATAAGTTTACCTTTTATCCCATTGTTTCTAGGGTTGAGCTTGTGAGCGGTTTCTCCAGTAACGTTGGTAATTGTCGTCCAAAGTATTTTTTTTATGAAATTAAAACAAACTCCCGAAGCTGCCCTACCTTCTTGGAACTTCAAGGTTCCTAAGTCTAAGCTTCTTAGACTAAATGTATGATTTACTGCTGAGTCGGAGATCGTGGTCAGGCTTCATGCTCATACACAACATCTCCGCTATACCGATTCTAATGCTGAAGGTTTTTTGTTTGTTATTGCTTTGATGTGCATTATATGTAGTGTCTCTTATTTTGACAAACGTTCACTTTTTTTTGATGTGCTCATCTGATGTATGATGTTTATTTATTTCAGACATGGATATGGGTAAAGGTGATATCGACAAATTGATCTTTGAGAGTGACAATGAGGAGGTGGATGAGGATATTGTTCAGCCTGACAATGCTGCTGGAAGTACCACCCACCCACAGTGTGGTAATGAAATGGGCCCTACTGATAAGGGTAAGTCCCATGAGGGTGAGGAAAGAAATGGGCATCGCTACACTGTTGGGAAAAGGGAGAAGAAGGTAAAGACGGGAAGGGGTGAAGGGCCTTTAGGACATTCACTTCCTCCTTTTAAAAAGGGGTGCAATAACCAATCAGGTTTGTAAACTTTGACGCGAATAGAGAACTTTCTAGCGGAGGGAATGGTATATGATATCCTGTCCAACCTCTCTTTACCCGATACACTGGCTGTGGTAATTTCACGGCTGAATTGTAGTAATCTTACCTGCATCTTAGTATTTGGTATGTGAGATGCTGCCTGACTTTGTATCACATGTCCTTGTTTTATAAGCTTGGTGATGGCCTTCAGCTTGCGCATGAGCGCCATTCAAATTTTTATCCTATTAATGAGTCACTCTTGGAGAAGTATAAGGCCCAGAAAATCAAATATGTGACCCTGGAAACTTCACTTAAAGCCCCTGAGGAGAGAGCAAGACTGTTGAGGAAAAGATGAGCGCTGCTGAGGAGCGCGCCAGGCTCGCTGAGGAGGAGGCAACTTAGCTTCGTGTTGAGTTAAAGAAGATGCATACTAATGGACCAGCTTCTCCCAAATACCCTCAAACCCTAGTAGATCAACTCTGTAAGACCCAGTTATTCTAAAATTGTTTGAGGACATTTCCAAGGAAGCTCGCACCGTTGGTTACTGTGAAGTTGTAAAGAAAATTGCTAGTGGAATCCTACTATCGATTTGAAGAGCTTTCCTTCTAATAAGAAGTTTAATGAGACCTTAGAGAAGAAGAGGGAAAAGCTGAGCATATCCGTTATTGAAAAACACTGCTGATGAGGGATATCTCCATGCTTTGCTGTCGCATCTTGCCAATCATCCTTCTGTGGCCGAGCTAAAAGAGTGCAAGGTGGATTATCTGGATGACCTTCCATTTAAACCTAGCACTGATTCTGTGACTCCTAATCCTAATGCCAGTGTGGCCACTGAGGTTGATGCGAGCACTCAAACTCCTGCCCAGCAGCCAAGCGAAGAGAATCCCTCTGTGCAGCAAGCCAGGAAGCCGTTGCTATTGTTATCTAGCCTACGCCTACCTCTATCTCTTGCGTTAGTTAATTTTTGGTGTGCTGGTTATTCAGGATTTTTGAATTGTAACCTTAAGACAATATTTTGGTGTATGTCTGTACTATTTATGTGACCTCTGATATGAATGATGGTTTACTCTTCATGTTTTATTTTTATCATCGCCCTTACTTATATGCAGGGCTTCAATATTTTGATTGATCATAATTTATTGTAACGACTTGAATTTGTGGGATGTAGGGATCCTTTTTCTAAACCTATTAGCTTGCTTCGTGCCACTTGATCCTTTACCAAAGACTATGAAGCCATTGTTTCTTCTGATCACTTTTTGCACATGGAATCATTGCTCTTATGTCTTGGGTGGAAATATTTTGTTCCCCCTTCATCTCCTTCTTCATGTTTAACCTATTCTTGCATCAAGTTTTTTCCTGATGAGTACAGTGTAGAATCACTTGGCAAGGACATTGTCCACAATTTAGTTGATCTTGAGTCTGCTGGTGAATACATGCGATCGCTTAACCTCCCTATTGGTGTTCAGGAGTGGGCAACAACTTTGGGGATTCGTTTGAAGTATATTCTTCTGAGTATCAATGATCTTGATAGGATATGGAATATGACCATGAAGGAGACCCAGGATGCCTTACGTTATAAAATTTGAAGCGACCATAATGGTCTTATCCATCATTAGTAGCTAGATATGACGAAGATGCTCTAACAAGAAGAAGATGATAGGAATTATGTTTCTAGTAAGACTCGCGAGGCCCATCAGAAGACGTTTATCATTGATAAGAAATGTGTTCAAACTGGTGATCTATTTGCAAGTTGAAGAAAAAATAGGGTGAGTGCGATCATTTAAGTTCTTCTATCCTTGGTTGGAAAAGTAAGTTTGACGAGCAGTTAGTTATAAACACAAAAATGCAAAGTGAAAATGAGCGGCTTTGCACTGAGTGCAATCGGCTTGATTCCTTGGTGCACCAACTCGAGAAAACATGTGTTGAGTTGAAAGACAGACTCCAGGCTTTCCCACCTTCATCTTCGAGAGGTACTTCATGGAGATCTCATTGTGAGGACCGGTGATTAGTGGACCAATTTTTTTGAGTCTGTTCGGGCACATATTCTCAATTTGGAAGATGAAGTTGAGGGTTTAAGGGCCATAATGAAGCAGTATGAAGAGACTATTAATGTGATGAGTATGCAGCTGGACCGCGAGGATTTTGTGCTGATCACTAATTTCAAGGAATATTATGCTAAGATCACTTTCATTCTGACGCTAAGATCCAATCAATAAATAAAGGCCTCATATTCTGCTTCGTTATTGGTGAGCGGGAAATTGAAGCGTAGTGAGCATCTGGTTCTCTTCCATTTTAGTTTACGACTAACAGTCCAGCCCCACATCCTTCTCTGCTAGAGGGGCCAACAACAAACAATGTCCATGCCACTTTCTCCCATTTTAACTTTCCTTTATCAATTCTTAGGCTGTGATACATGGTTGCTTTCTGCGCTTCTTCACTTTACATCTCTGCAATAAAGTCTGCTAGGGCCCAAGCCTTGATCGCTGTTCTAGGTTGGAATTGGATCTCAAATTCGCCTAGTTCTAGAGCCCACTTCGTTAATCGTCCTGATGACTTGAGATTTCTCAGAATATTCTTGATCAGGAAAGGCATATAGACCATGATGGGGTGAATGTGAAAATACATTCTCAGTCTTCGTGCTGAGTGTGTTAATTTTTCTACTGGAATGTACGCTTTCTCTGCATTTTGCAATATCCCGCCGATATAATAGATCGGTACCTATTTCTGGCCTTCCTGGAAAACTAAAATGGAACTAATTGTATTTTGCGAGATCACCAAATATAAGTATAATGTTCCTCCAGGGACAAGTGACTTCAATGTTGCTAATGCTTGGAGTTGTTCCTTCAAATTATCATATTCTCTCTGACATTCTTCACTCCAGCTAAACTTCTTAGGCTTCTTTAGTACTTTGAAGAGGTGGAAGTGCTTTTCTAGCTCTTTTGAAGCAAACCTGCTAAGTGTTGCTAACGACCCCATCAGAATCTGTACTTTCTTGATTGCTTGCGGCTGAGGGAGGTTCACGATAGTTTAGATTTTCTATGGGTTAGCTTCGATACCTTTTGACGATACCTTTACCCCAAAAACTTTACCGCACCTACCCCAATCACACATTTCTTGGGGTTGAGCTTCATCCCTATATCACGTAATGTGCCCAATGTTTCTTGTAAGCCTGCGGCAAAGCTACCCACTTTTCTGCTCTTGATAACCATGTCATCAACAAAGGCTTCCACATTTAGTCCTATCTAATCACAAAATGCATTATCAACTACTCTCCAGTACATGGCCTCTGCATTCTTTAATCCAAACAACATCTTTATGTATCACAATGTTCTGAAGCTTGTTATGAAGGCCATTTTCTTTTCATCTTCCAGATTCATTAATATTTGATGTTATCCCTTCTATGCATTCAGAAATGCCAGGGGTTCATACCCCGCAATTGCTTCGACAAAATGATTGATTTTCGGAAAAGGATAACAGTCCTTTGGACATGCTTTATTCGGGTTAGTAAAATCAATGCACATTCTCCATCCAGTATCCAATTTCTTTACTATGAATGGGTTCGCTAGCCACTTTGGATGTATCACTTCTTTGAGTATTCCAGCTTGCAGTAGCGCTGTGACTTTCTCTTCGATTGCCTTTTGTCCATCGCTAGCGAAGCAACACTAATTTTGCTTAACTGGTTTAACCAAATTGCTAACATTCAATGTATGCATAGCAATGCTTGGGTCCCCTCCTCATATGCTCTGGACATCCCATGCGAAGGTATCCTTGTGGCTTCACATGATTTTTATAACCCTCGTCTTTTCCCTGTTCGGAAGATGTTTTCCTAGTTTTACACATTTGGAACTATCTTCATCATCCACGCTAACCAGCTTTGTGTCTTCTCCCAGGCCTGCTGCTAATTGTAGCTACTTCAGCGATCCTCCAATTGAGATACTGTTAACCATCTTTGCCTTTTCTCCACATTTTCCTTCCTTCATCGTGATAACCATGGATTGCCTTGCTGTTTTTTGGTTTCCTCTTATGGTCGCGATTCCTACCGGGTTGGGAATTTCATTACCAGGTGGTAAGGGGACCATATTATTTTGGCTCTGTTCATCCACGGTCTTCCTATGATGACATTGAATGTACTTGGGGGATCCATGACTACGAAGTTACACAAAATGGTAAAAGTTTTTCCACTCTCTCCAATAGTGACTGGTAGGTGTATATTTCCTAAAGGTGTTTCCGCTCGTCCTGTGAAACCTACCAGCAAAGACGTGAACTTTTTAAGGTTAGTTTGCTTGCCTAACCAATCGAAGCAATCTAAAAATAGTATCTCGGCTACACTTTCGTCATCAATGAACACTCTGTGAATGGTTACATTTCCCCCCTCTTTCTTATATTTGCTTAAGTAGCCATTCCTCATGAAAGGCACAATAATACTCCCTTGATCTTTTTTTTTGGCAGTGCTAACATAGGCGCTGGTTCTTGGAACATCTCTTTGTTTGCTTGCCATATCTCTTTTCTTGTTTTTGTTAGGGGCGTATATTGGAATAGTGTGCTTTACAAGCTTAATTCTCTTCCTTTGAAAGGGGTGTTTCCCCTTCCTTTCTTCATGAATCCCTTTGCAAATCCTCCATCGTTTACTTCTCACCTCCCTCCCATTCTATTTTTTAGCTGTTTCCTTCCTTTGTTCACACATGTTGCTCAATCATCTTTTGCAGTTCTCTAGGGTTTTCCTGCATGTTCTTCGTTAGTTCTTTGTAGAAATCACCTGAACGCATGCCCCCTATGAGTGCTCCAAATAACGATTGGAATGACAAGTTGCGAATTTGCAGACTTTCCGCAACAAACCAATTGTGATACTCTGGCAAACATTTATTACTTCCCTGGGCTATGTTATTGAGATTTTCCACCTTCTTTGTAAATCTTTATTTCTGATAGAAACATCCCAGAAATAGATTAGACAACTGCGCCCAAGATTTGATGCTCCCTTATGGAAGATCCTCATACCAAGTGATTGCTTCTCTCGAAAGGAAAATGGGGAACGCTTTGCACACTAATTCGATGTTTGCATCACAAAAACTCATGTCGTACATGTATGAGTGTAGGAACTCTTTTGGATCTGTTGTCCTGTCATAGATTTTAACATGCATAGGGAGTTTGAAGTCTTTTGCCATCTTAAAATCCCGTAAAGGCAGTGCTAAGGGCGATCTGTCTGCGTTATCTTCTACCACGATGTCGTGAAATTCTCGTTCATACTTGAGATCTTCACGCTGCAACTTACCTTGTTTTCTAGTTTTTGAGGTTCTGTTTGAGCATCCTCAAGAACTGATCGTAAAGATCTTCTCTGTTTGCTTCTAAGAAGGCCGTGAATGCCCTCCTTTCCTTATCATGGTTATCATTTAGGGAATCTTCTTCCTCTTTTATTTCTTCTTTACTGTTATCTTTTTCTCTGTTTGGAGTCTGATCTTGATTATGATGCATTCCACCATCATGTCTCGGTGCTTGTTCTTCTAACTGATGATTATGTCTCTTTTCACTCCTCGTGAACACCATTGTTTACCTAATTAAACTTAAAACAAAGAAAATTCTGTTACCCACAGTCGCCGCCAACTGTTGTGGTGGTCCGATCAGGTAGAACCTTTGTTGCTCATTCCACGAGTATTCTTTCTTGCAAAGTCAATCCCTGAAGCGATTCTGGGAGAAATTCTCCGACGATCATAACCGTCACTCTCTTAAGAACTGGAATTTCTTCGGATAGTTACACTTACCTTGTTGAGCGTTACTCTTGCTGTATCTATAAGGGTCCACTATCGTGGCTCCGTATTTCTCTCATCTGAGAACGTGGGTTGTACCACAACCCTACAACTCCGGTTCGTGGTTAAACTTCCCTATTGTGTCTTTAATCGTGTCTGCGCTATTGTTGGTTCGTGATTGCCTGCTTCCGACCAGGCTTCGCTTTTATCGATTCGTGTGCTTTATGTTTGTTTGTTCTTTGGGTTGGGCTTACAACCTGATGGTATCATCTATGGGCTTGGTATACACCTATGAACATGTTCTTGTTCCTCATTAAAAAAAATAAATATTCACTTATAGACATGGGAAATACATTCAGGGTGTATTTGGAAGGATCACGCTCGAGTGGATTTCAATTTGGAGTTACGTGTTAACTTTTTTAATTTTTGCACTTAGGTCACTCCAAGAAAGTTGGAGGCATCGAATAACTAATTTGGCAACAAAAAAGTAAACTTCACCAAGAAATAATCGCGACTTGTCGGTTTGTGTCTGAACGTGGGAACAGAGGTGTCTTGAACCAAAACAATGATTACTTCTACAGATTGTTTTGTAAATTAAGCAGTGGCCCCCAAATATTACAAACACACCCTTCTACATATTAATGAATGAACCATCTCTCCCAAAAATCCACTTTTTACCCACAAAATAAGGGTAGGTGAGTATTAAATACACTCCTAGCACTGGTATATAAGAACCTGAATCGGTGCTAGCTATTTTCCCACCATAATTTTACCCGCCAAAATTACTATTCTGGTCATAGGCATCGGTATTAGTACTGGTATATGTCATTCAGACAAAACCGGTGCTGGAAAATATCAAATCCATACATTTTTTCTTCAAAGGCACTGATATATAGCACTGGTATATAGTGAGCTGGTGATGGATTTATTCATAGGCACCAGTATCTGTCATTCAAACAAAATCGATGCTGGATAATATCAAATTTAGACATTTCGTTTCGAAGGCACCAGTATCTAGCACCGGTATTTAGTGAACCATTGCTTGATTTATTCATAGGCACTGATATTTTGGTTCATTTGCCAAATTACTGATGCCTATGATTTTCCTAGCATCGGTATTGCTCTCCCAATACTGATATACCGGTTGTGCCTATGTATATGTTTTCCAGCAGTGTAGGAATATCGTTGCAATAAATAAATACAAACATCAAATTGCCTCATTAGTTACATCAATAATAAATTGCCCCTTATATCGGTTAATCTATTTAAAATAATTGTTTTCTTAATAAGGTGTATTTGAATGTGAAAATATAAGAAATATATTTCTTTAAAATGAATAATATTTCACTTAAAAATACTTTATTTAAATTTAAAGTTTAATGTTTAATTTAACTTATGCAAAGTATCAACAGACTTCACATGTTTCTGATCCAAAACCAAAACCTAAAAAATATAACAAAAAAGATTACACAGCCACCCCTAAAATGGTTGCAACCAGTTCCTCTCTGAACAATCTCAAAACCATTCAATGAGTGATATCAAAATCCGTGTCAAGAATGCAAGAGGAGTAGGCAATACATCTACTCAAATCAGAATCAAAGACATAAAAAAAGATTTAAAACTGCAATTTTTGTAATCATTGAGCCTATGTGTAACAAAGATGACATCAACTCATTTGCAAAATCCATTAGTTTTAACCACATTTTCTCAGATGAGAAGTGCAAGATCTGGATTTTTTGGACTGAGGAAATCACACTGCAAATAAAGGCCGCAGAAGAGCAATTCATAATCTCCAATTTCGGTCACCCTTCTTTACAAAAAGAGTGTCAAATTGGATTCATATATGCTAAGTAAAACACCACAGAAAGAAGGAAAATGTGGCAATCCCTTTCAGCATTTAAATCCTTTCCTCTCTGTCTTATTGGTGATTTCAATGTCATCTCAAATCTTGATGAATATCTAGGTCCATCAATACCAAACAACAGAGATATCTCAGCTTTAAATAAAATTTTAAGCTTTAATAATTTCTCAGACATACCAACATCTGGTTCCCTCTTCACATGGACTGGAATGAGACCGAAAGAAAGGGTGTGGAAAAGGCTAGACAGAGGTTTATCAAATAACCTATGATGGCAAGATTTTCAATCTTCACGTATTCAAACATTGGTCAGGGAAAAATCTGAGCATTGTCCTTTAATTCTTCACATCTCTGAAAATCTACCCCAATCACAGCCTAAACCTTTCAAGTTTCTTAACTATTGGCTAAATTATCCCTCTATCATGGATCTGGTTGAAAACACATGGAATCTACACACTAACCTCCAAGGTATAAGAAAATTGGTCTTTAAATTAAAATATTTAAAATATGCCTTAAAGTAGTGGAATACCAATACCTTTGGTAATATATTCACTGAGTTTCATAAATGTGAGGATTTACTGATCAAAGCTGAAGAGGACTTACAACAATCTGATAACCTAACTAATCTCATTTCTTTTAATCAAGCAAAAACTAAACTAACTCAAGCTTTGTCCAACCAAGAATCCTATTGGAAACAAAAGTCAAGAATTAAATGGCTAACTGAAGGTGACTCAAACACTAAGTTATTTCACCATTCAGATCAAAATAAGAATAAAAAACAAAAAAAATTATGGAATCAAAGATAACCAAGGTAGTTGGATTCATGAACAGAAGGCCATAGGAGTGAGGCAGTGGTCTTTTTCTCTAATCTATTAACACACGAAGAAAAAGACACTTCAGGAATCAACACAGCTTGTATGTTAGAAAACATCAATGCTTCAATCACTGAAACCATGAACCAAGAACTAACTAAATCAGTAAGCATGAAGGAGTTAACCAAAACCATAATAAACATGAATGCTGATTCACCTCCAGGTTCTGATGGATTTCTAAGACTTGTTTTTACCAAAAATGCTGGAACATCATTAAACAAGATATACTTCAAGAAATTCATGAAGAGAGGACATGTTTGATTAGGGAAGATATGGAGATCATTTGATAGACTTTGCTTTTCCTTTGAATGAAAATGGGATTGGTTTCAAAAATTTAAACTTAATGTCCAATGTTTCTCACTAAAACTCTGGTGGAAACTCCAACATGGTAACTCTCTTTTGTCTAGGTTCATGTGGTCTACTCCAATTAACCATCAGTCTACCAGAACCTGGAAAAGGATAAAAAAATGTTGATGACTTAGCCATCAAACACTCCCAAATTCAGTTAGGAAATGGTTAAGTTTTATTTTGGGACTTAAACTGGACAGGTTTAGAACTTCTATCCCTCAAATGGAATCAAGAAAATGAAAATCCATATCCATTTCCACAACTAATAGTGGCTGAATTTTTAAATCAACCAAAAATGTATATAAACACTTTTCAAGATAATTTTGAAGTTTTATATCCTCCACATTCTGAAAAAAGATCATATGCTATTCTCTGATTATGAAGATAAGATGATTTGGAAACCAAGCCCAAATGGTATCTTCACACTTAAATATGCATATGAAGCTATCAGACCTAAAAGATGGAATATAAACTCTTTCAATAATCTTTGGTCTAAGCTCTTGCAAAAAAGGATCAGCATCTTCAACTGGAAGTTGCTAAATAGGCTGGTTTCCCTCCCAGATGTTCTTGAAGATTTCACTTTTAACCTTCCATCTATATGCTCATTCTGCAAACAAAATTCAGAGAGTATACACCACTCATTAAATAACTTTACATTTACAAAAGAGATATGGGGGAAAATAGAACACGTTTTTGAATTTAATACTCTAATTAAGATCATACCTTCCATCTGGTTCATTTGGAGCTCCAGAAATAAATTTTTTTGATCAAATAAGGCCAAATAGTGATACCATTTTTAGAAGGATATTAATACAACTGATTGACATATTAATTGGTTATAAGATTAAAAGTTATTGGAACTTAAATTATGGTTTGCCTAAGTTACTCTTGTGCAGGTGTAAGGGAAGGAAAGAAAGAAGAATTATTCAGTGGACAACTCCAATTTATATAAACTAAAAACTGATGGTTCTTATCTCCCAAATGGGAATGAAGGTGTGGGTATCATCATTTGGGATTTCCAAGGTCAGATAGTTATATCTGCAGCAAAAAAATATCTCTGCAGCAAATAGCTTCCAAACTGAAGTCTTAGCACTGTTATTTGGGATTAAGGTTGCATCATAATATGGAATTAAGAAAATTCAGATAGAATGTGACTCCGAGCTTCTGGTACAAATCATCAGAAAAATCTACAAAATCCCATGGCAATGCACCTCTGAAATCCGTCAGATTTGGCTTCTACTCCTACACATGAACTTGAGTTCTCACACGTGTACAGAGAAGCAAATTGTGTCGCAGATGCTTTGGCAAGAATGACTTGTTTTGATCAGGTAACCTCTGTTTTCAATCTTTCTAGACTACCAAAAGAAATCAAAGGAATGATTTATCTTGATTCGATTTCTTTTCCTTGTGTAAGGAGATAATTCTTATGACTATGCCTTTGAAATCATCAGAATGGAATTCTGCTCTTGTTTAAACCATTTCTTAGAACTTGGTACTGCTCCTTTTATTCTTGTTTGTCAGGGTTTATGGCTACTACTAATTGGAGATTGAACCAGCCATTCTGGAGTCTTACACATCCGTCAAAGCTCAACTGTTTGATGCCTACACACTTACTACTACACTAGATGGAGTATGCCCGAGTGACTCACTTCTGGGGAAGTGTTTTGCGAGGGATTTTAATGGAAAGCCACCTCTTTTTTCCCACACTTGGGAGTGGAGGCAAAAAACTGGAAGGCCATAGTACATCTCGAACCAAGGTTAGGGCCATAAATTTTGTCCACAAGGGGATTGGAGACAAAGGTTATGGAATTTTTTGCTTTGCGATTAGCTATTCCACGCTTAGCTTATTGTATAGTCTTCCACGTCGAATTCATTACACTGTACTTTTATTATTTCTTATGGCTTAGGGAGCCTAATACACACCCCACACCTTGGTGAGCTTTTAATTAAAAAAAACTTATGCACTGTATAAGTGAAAGAATACAGTGTACTGTCAATAAATTAAGGACATGCCACCTATTAGAAAACATTCACTCTTCTTAAATAATTATCAAAACTACACTATCAAATTTTCTATGCTAACACTATTTTTTTACGATTATTTGTTTTGTATTTTTTTACCATGGATTGTTATATAACCATCGATTTATAAATTCGTCAGCAGAGTAATAGTTGGAATGAAATAAATTCATATTTGATATTTTTATATCTGTATTCATTTAGAAAACTGCCGTGAGGGAGAATTCAATTTTCATCTTCACAATTTCAATTTCTCAATTTTATGAACTGAGTTAAGTGCTAAACTAATCCTATATTTTGGTTGAAAGTGTCAATCTAATAGTGTAAAATCTCAAAGTGCAATTCTAACCATATTATTTGGTTGAAAGTGGCAATCTAACCCTGACAACCTGAATTTTTCTAGAAACCAATACAATGACCATTATACCCTGATTTAAAAATATTTTTAAAAAAATCTAAAAATCTGAAATTACAATTTATCCTCCTCTCTCACAAAAACTCACCCGCTCCATTCTTCCTGTCTTCACCACCATCTTCCTCTCTCCATTCTCCCTATCTTCACTGTCGCCTCCTTCACCTTCTTCTTCAAATACTCCTCTGCAGCCTTCTCCAGCGGCTGCTCCTTCACCTTTGCCTTCCATTCCTCGATCTTCTTCTCCACATTCACGTGCCAGATCCTTCGCCCACTTATATCCCTAGACGCGTCAAATTTGTCATCTTATTTTGCCTCGCCTTCATCGCGGGCCCTCTCAACAGCGAACCAAACCCACCCTTGTCATCTCAGAGCTACACCGAGATTCACACCACCACTGGAAAATTCCTGGATGGAGATAGGTTGAGGGTTTGGTGGTCGGATTCCGAAAAAGCGTGGCAGTTGAGAAGGAGGAGGTGGTGGTGGATTGAGGCAAGGCAGAAGTTAGGGTTTCAATTCAATGTTTTAAGGTTTGGATGGTGATGATCCGAGATGTGAAATTGAGGAATCTGCGAGGGTGTTAGAGCCAGAGATTTTGTCAAGTTAGAGAAATTGTGAGCCCTACCTGCGCTTATTCGGACAAAGTTGTGAGCTGTGGTGGAAAATTTGCGGAGGAAGAGAGCTAGGCGCGGTCGGTGGCTGGCAAAGTTTAGGGTTGGTGGTGGTCGGTAAGCCTAATGTTTAGGGGTGGCGGCTGGCGGTGGCTAGTAGAGTGGAGGAGTGGTGGAGAAGATTAAAGCTAGGGTTAGGAAGGCTTAGGGGTGGGGTTGGCGGGGGCTCAAGGCGGTAGCTCACGGCGAAGCAGTGCAGTGCACGGCAGAGCAGCGATGGCACACGACAGAGCAGCGGTGAAGCAGATTTTGGATATGATGAAGAAGAAGAACCATAGGGGTATTTTTTTCATTAAGTTTTTAGTTTTAAGACTAGGGGTATTTTAGTCTTCTTAGGTTTGGTCAATGCCTGGAAATGCCGAGTCAATGTCAAAATAGTGCAAAAAGGTTATATCAGCACATTTGCTGGAAAAACACAGGGTTAGACTTGCACTTTCAGATTTTACAGGGTTAGATTGACACTTTCAGAAAATAATAGGGTTAGATTTATATTTTACCCTTATGATTATAAAATATACATCAATGCATGAATAGTCTTAAATGGTTTTGTTACATGGCAGTTATTGATTTTTTCTTTGCAATTTCCGTCTACTCTATGTTCAAAACTTGGATCTAGTTATTCTATAATCAGGTTGAAGATAGACGATTATGAAAATCCTTCACATAGAGGTTGGTGAATAAATGTTGGCTAACATAGTATGCTCAATGATGGTTGGCTAGAACCGCCTTTGAAAAGTGTTGTATAATAAGGTAAAAGCTAAAAGGCCCAATGCGGGAGAAGGCCCCAATCAGCCCAACTCCCATTTTCATGGGTGAATGTGGGACTGAAACAACAACCAACAGACAAAGAGGGATGTGACCAGTGCTATCCCATTAAGCTACCAATTTATATACCTAGGGATGTAACGCAGAAAATATATGATGACTTATCTTATTTCTTAGAGAGGCTTCCATAGAAACCCTAGAATTACTCCCTTGAATGACTTGATCTTCAGAGTAGGCACGACCCTGTGATGACCTACCTGATCCTTGTTTTTTTGACTTGTAGGTTTTCTATCAAGCCTAGGAGACTTCGATCGTGATCCAGAATATTACTAGAACAAAACTTAACATTATAAGGTTGTGCTAGTGGAGGAATTAGAGAATAGATATATGGATGCAACATGATCAGTATGATACATGAAGCTAGAAGAAATTGGATAACACCCATAAGGAACTACCTTCAGAATGAGATACTACCGCAAGAAGAGGTAGTAGCAAGGAGAGTCGGAAGGAACACCCTCATTTATACCATGAAAATGGTCTACTATATAGATGGGGTAATGTGGAACCATGGCTTAGATGTCTAGACCCAGGCCCAATGGATGTGGTATTGCGGGATATACAGGAGGAAAGTTGCAAAAGTCATTAGTGGCAAAACATTGTGGCATAGTGTGCATTCCGAGCTGGGTACTATTGGTCAATAATGAAAGCTTATGCAGATGACATGCTAATGTGCAAAGGTTACCAGCAGAAGAAATGAGCAACATTAGGTTATCATGGCCTTTTGCTAAATAGGGGATGAACATCGTCAGACCATTCTCAGAAGTAGCAGAGAGGAGGAAATTCCTAATAGTGGCCGTTGACTACTTCACCAAATGGGTGGAAGTTCAGGCTGTAGCGATCATAATAGGAAAGAAAATCACAAAATTTGTGTGGAGAAGCATTGTGATCAGGTTTGAGACTCCCCTGATCATGGTAAAAAATAATAGGAAGCAGTTCGCAAGTGACCAGTTTTGATCTTGGTGCGAAGGATTGAAAATTAAGTAGTAGTTCACCTGCATCGCCCACCCCTAGTCCAATGGGCAGACAGGGGTGACAAACATGACAATCCTACAAGGATTGAAAAAGATACTGGGCCAGTTGAAAATTGAGTGGTAAGAAGAATTGACGAGTGTACTATGGGAGAATTGACGACTGTGCTCCATGAGTGAGGCAATCATCCCTCCTAAAATAGCGGTACCTAGTAGATGGGTCACAGCGCTGCTCACACATGAGGAGAATGATGAAGCCATAAGGGTCAACCTTGAGGAGCTGGAGGAGCTAAGGGAGAAAAACCCTAAAATAGGCAGCGTACAAGTTTTTGATGGAGCAATATTATAAATGCAAGGTGAGACCAAGAAGCCTGAAGAAGGTTACCTTGCAATGGGGAACAATTAGGCCAGTATAGTGTAGGGAAAGAAAAAGCTTGACCCAACATAGGAAGGCCATTACATGGTAGTTGAAGTGCTGAGACAAGGAGTTTACACGTCAAAACTGGAACATCACGAACCTAAGGAAGTACTGTGTGTAACAAGGTATCGCCCTTTTTTTTTGTAGATGTAAGACAGTATTTTGTAAGAATCTTGTTAAAACTAGTGAAAACCATAGGACACCGAGTCTTTTATAAGACTAAGGAGGGCATGACTCAGGGAGATTCTAGGGTGTAAGAATTTGCAAAGCTAAGCACAGTATATCTACCTTCTAAAAACAGCACACGATGCAAGTATTTCTCTTTGTTTTCATTTCCTTGTTGAAAAAAATGCAAGAAGGAAAAATGATAAAACGTGAAAATAAAAACCTATGTCAAAAAAGACAAACAGGTTGGGCCAAAAATAAGCCAAGAGCTCACCAAGCCCAAGAGAAAAATGCAAGAATACCCCGATTGGTAAAAACAAACAATCAAGAAATGCAAGACAAACAGGCATCAAAGCATCAATGACCCCACACAACCTGAGGAACGTTACCCAACCCTTTTAGGCTGAATAATAACACACCTAGCCCTATGTATCCATGGAGATGTTAGCCGACCAGTAACATGTTGAGAAGCTTGAAAGACAAAAGCTAAGAAAATCATGTAATAAAAAAGGGAAAACAGTACACCCCTGAAAGGGATTAAAGCCTGCTATATCTGCCTTTTATGGGGGCCGATACATCACCAGAAAAGGGGGAGTACACCCCCCTAAAACACATATAAGTATTGTTCCCCTTATGGGGAATCACATCAACATAGTAAAATAAATATTCATAAAAGTTTCAGATTGTAGCCTTAGAGCTGCCAACACCTCCTTCATCATCATGCCATTTTTCCCTTGTCTGGTTTCACCTATGATGTCAACTCACATTGAACTGCCTGTGTGGAGTTCTCGGACCACCAGTCAAGGAGCCAGCTGGCTGAGCTGCAGTAGGATTCCACACCCCCAGCTCGTTAGTAGTCATTCCCACGTTTAGAGAGTGAGGTACTTGTAGAAGCTATGTTCCCAAAAAGGAACAAACACATCTACAACTACACGATGTAACACCTCGGGATCAAATATGGTAGCTCCTAGGTTAAAGGCCTTCATCATGGCACCCACAAGGAATTCAAAAGCTCTACGACTCTGTACAACCTTAGCATAAATGATAAGGAATCCTGATGAGATGTCAAATGAATATATTTTTTTGAAGAATTTAACATCTCTTTTATTCTTTTGTTGAAATATTGTTAGATTTAGGTAGTAGATGACCGTTTTCAATGGATTTTTGTACTCTATTATTGTACCCTGGTTTTAGTCTAATGGAATTTTGGTCCTTACGAGCATCTAGATTCCTTTTTGTGAGCTTAATTTGTAGATTGATCGTAAGCACTTCAATGTGGTTTAGTGAAGGCCATTTGCAAGGGTGGTAAAAGATTGAAGGCCACGAGTCAAAACGCGGTGGAAGATAGAAAGGTCGAAGAAGGAAGACAAAGAAATGGATGAATTGTGACTTGGAAGTTTAGACTAATTTCTTAGAATGATCTATGAGGAACCAACCTTCAAGGATGGTACCATTGTATTTGTATTCTCGAGCACTATAAAATTGACCGTAAGAACTCCCAAATTGGATCAACGGTTCACCCGTAGCAACGCAAAGAAGTTCAAGAAAAAAGAGACCGATGGGAGGCTCGGCCAGCGCACTTAGGTGTGCCTCTGCATTCCCAAAACAAGGGTAAAAATCATTCCTCAAAATAAAAATGCATGTGTGGCTCTCGTTTTGACTTTTTCTTGACCAAATTAGACTATAAATAGCCCCCTTCTTCCCCACTTCTCTAAGTCCCACTTGGGGCCTCAAAACCCTAGTTTTTCTTCATCGTTTCTTAGTTTTTTTTTCACTTCTTCCATGAATTCTTTTTTTTTTTGTTTTCGCTATCCAGGTTAGATTCATCACTTGGGAGAAATCGTTTGAAGCTTCCAAACCCATGTAGAAAGAACCGTTATTTCACTCTTTATTGAAGCATTTTGTATTTAGCATTTATTGTGTTCTGAATGTGAATGTTTGCTTCATTTATACTCTGTTTTGTTTGAGATTATGAAGTGTTTGTATGATTGGAGTGTTAGGAGGTAAGAGATGCGCACAATTTCTTAGCTCTTTGAAATGAAAATCTAAGAATATTGAATAAGAACTTCTTGTTGTGTAATGTGAGGTGAATGTTGCTAGATGAGTATGCTAATGTAGTTTGTTAGCATATTTATCCTAATTTAGCAATTAAAGGTTGAATCATGAATGCTGATCTTTCTAGGTTAAACCTAATGAATGCTTTGTTTGGTTAAATGGATAGGCATTTGGTTGTATGCTTGTAGTTATTATCAAAACTATGATTCTTTTGTGTATGATCCTATTGATGAATTACCTTTATAGCGGTGATTGTCTAAAGTGATAGTTAATGAGGTTTGCAAATGGTCGTTGAACATCTTTGTGAAATACTCTTGAGAAGAAATGGAATGTCTATCTATGAAAATGGAAGTGATAGAATTCTCACACATAATGAATGTGATAGAATGAGTGAATGGTTCTATGATCTATAAGATGTTTGGAAGTGGGAACCAATTTCCCCCAAGGCTTTGTCATTTTTATTTTTTATCCCTTATTCTTAGTTCGTTGCATGATTAGCATAATTATTTGACTTTGCTAGTTATCTTGTCTTTACTTTCATAACTTAGGAAAACCAACTAAAATCCCCCCTCGTTACTTTCTTATATATATATATATATATGTATATCTATATCTAGTTTATTATCCACCGTACATGTTTGAACCCTTAGGAAAATCCCTTCGTGGACGACCCCAATTTTCTACTATCTACTTAATTACATTTGAGTAAGAATTTAGGGCTTATAAACTATAACTTTGAGAGGTACGGCAACGACCTCCCAAATTTTAGCGCTGTTGCTGCGGAAGAGGTGTTTATTTTTAAGTGTTTTGGCATATTTGTGTGAATATTTGCTAGTTATTTTTATTTGCCCTTTCTTTGTGTTTATTTTGTGTTTGAAGACATATTGCCTTTGTTCTTGGTTTATGGTGCATACTCATTCCTAGAACCAAGAACATTGCACTACAACCCAAACTCTTTGTTCTTCTTTGTTTTTCTTTGTTTTTGTTCGGAGTAGGTATTGCTTGAGTTCTTGGTGAATTTTTATCGAGAAACCTTGCAATATGATTCAAAGTTTTGAAACAAAAATACTAAAAAAAATGGAAGATCTCACATTGAGGGAACTCATGATGAGAAGAGAGGCTCAACGAGCAAGGTTTTGTAGGATTTTTCATTCCGACCATCCAACCAAGTTTTGCTATCGGTTGAGAGAGGAGAGGCATTACGACGAGGAAAGAAACATTGGTCTCCAAAACCAAGAATATTATGAAGAGTGCTATCAAGAGGCTGGAGTTGTTAGTTTTCAAGGGCAAGAAGCTCAATAATGTTATCCACACCACGATTCTTACAATCTGGAGTGGAGTGGTAATCCAGATTTATGGTATGAGAATGCACTGGAAAACCAACAATAAAAGCAATATAAATAGTCATCACCACCTTATACCATATACCAAAACCATGTCCAAGAAGAAGGTTCAGGTTTGACACATGTGGAGATCATGAATGCAATAAAAAAACTTGACCAACTTGGCCAAGACTAACGAGCAATCAGAAACTCAAATTTCCTCAAGTCTTGAAGCTTTGGAAGGTCATGTGAGCAACATGATGGAAATGGTGATCCGAATAGAAGCTCGTTATTCCAAAGGTACACCATCTCAAGTCGAACTTGAAGATAGGGTAAGTGAGGTCACCTTTGAGAAATGAGTTTGAATTCGAAGGGGACGAGGAATCAGTTGTTAATGACAAAGAAGTTGAGGAAGTGGTGATTGTGCTACATCCATTGCTATCATCATCCTTGCCCTCTCCAAATGTATCAACTCCACCACTTTTAAATTTCTTAAAGGAGAAAATATAGGAGCCAAATGACTATCCCAAACCTCCTAATAATCCAACTCCTTTAAAACCAACTCCACTTCCAAAAAACTTTCCTCTTAAAAGTTTTGTACCCCCTATCTACCTTTGGATACTCATGGTAAAGGGGTTCAAACCTTCACCATATGGATAACATTAGGGTTGTGCCGACGACCTTAAATTTACGGAGCTTCTTGGGAGGCAACCCGAGCTTTTAAGTTAGGATAGTGCTTTCCTTCTTGAGAAAAAGAAATCTCAACCATCCTCAAACCCTTACCCAAAACCAAAAAAATACCGCCACAATCCACCATGAAAACCACCATCTAGGAGTACTACTATTTGTTGCTTTTTGTGGGTGTAGATCGAGACTTGCATAGTTGTAGATTCATAGTGGATGGGTTGAGGTTGCGTATTGTATGGAGTTTGAGAACATTGAGGATAGAACATTCATTGAGGAGTGAGCACTTCTACCGCTGGGAAGGACCTTTAAGGTCCTAGTTGTGAGTTTTTTTTTCTTTCTCCCTTATTTCTTTATCTTATTCTTTTGTTCACGTTGAGGAAAATTTTTGTTTCAAGTGTGGGGAAGAGAATCATATCTCATTGTATTGTAGTGTGCATATGCTCGAATTTGATTTTTTTTGTTTAAAAAAAAAAAATTTCCCACTAAGTTGAAAACCCGAGAGGTTAACTTAGGCAAAACTGGGAGGCCCGGATAGGTTGAATGCTCCAAAGGGAAACCTATGCAAAAATGAGAGGCCAAATGATGTGGAAAAAGGTGAGGGTGAGCATTGAAAAAATAATGTGTGAAGTTTGGATGAAAACACGAGAGGGCTCCTAGGCAATATGGTAGAAAATGAGAGAAACTGAAATATTCTATGCTTCTCTTAGTTTGTCTATTGGGTAGGGTCTTTGGTAGACTAAGCTAGTTTTACCCTTGTATAGCTCACCTTTTCTTGGTATTATGGTTGTTTAGATTATCTTAGGCTTTGGGATGTGAGAGTGTGAGATATTCTTATATCTTGGGGGATTAAGTAGTCTAGGAATAAGATGTTGGGTGTTTTGGGAAAATCTTTGCATGCTTGTTTATGCTTAAGTTTTAGCTTGTTCTTATTTACTTGAGGAAAAGTTAAGGTTTAAGTGTGGGGGATTTGATGAGAAGTCATGAAATGCATATATTTTCCAAAGTATTTAACATCTCTTTTGTTATCTTTCTGTTGGAATATTTCTAGATTTAGGCAGGTTTACATCATAATGGGTTTAGATGACCATTTTTTTTTTATTTTCATATCTAAATCCTTCATTTTGTACCTTATTTTTAGTCTAATGGATTTTTGGTCCTTACGAGCATCTAGATTCCTTTTTGTGAGCTTAATTTGTAGATTGCTCTTAAGCACTTCAGAGTGGTTTAGTGAAGGCTATTCACAAGGATGGTAGAATATTGAAAACCACGAGTCAAATGTGGTAGAAGATAGAAGGGTCGAAGAAGGAAGACAAAGAAGCGGATGATTGTGACCGAAAGTTTCGACCATGTTCTTAGAATGATAAAAGAAGAACCAGCCTTCAAGGGTGGTACCTCTGGATTCATCTTCTCAAGCACTGTAAAATCGTCCAAAAGAGCTCCCAAATTGGATTAGCAGTTCACCCGTAGTAATGCAAACAAGTTGATGAAAAACCTGACCAGCAAAACGCGCAGCCAGCGAACTTAGGCGCACGCCCATGCCTCTAAAACAAGGGGCAAAATAAACCCTCAAAAGAAAAATGCACGGCCCACATACCCTGGTGCGAAAGCAAAATGCGCGGTCCGCGTGCCCATCAGTCTCTATTTTTCTTCAACTTCTTTGCATTACTACAGGTGAACCGCTGATCAGATTTGGGAGTTCTTATGGCCGATATTATAGTGCTCAAGAAGGAAAATCCAATGGTACCACCCTTGAAGGTT
This sequence comes from Rubia yunnanensis, assembly GCA_037428765.1. Lineage (NCBI taxonomy): Eukaryota > Viridiplantae > Streptophyta > Magnoliopsida > Gentianales > Rubiaceae > Rubia > Rubia yunnanensis. The sequence continues at coordinate 80,032,666 of CM075065.1, forward strand.
GGTTCTTCTTGGTACATTTTAAGAACTTGGTCCAAACTTCCGGTCACAATTCATCTGCTTCTTTGTCTTCCTTCTTTGACACTTATATCTTCTACCATGTTTTAACTTGTGGCCTTCAATATTCTACCAACCTTGCGAATGGCCTTCACTAATCCACTTTGAAGAGCTTACGTGCAATCTACAAATTAAGCTCACAAAACAGAATCTAGATGCTCCTGAGGACCAAAAATACAAAATGAAGGATTTAGTTATGAAAACCCTAAAACGGTCATCTAAATTACTTATGATGTAAACCTACCTAAATCTAGAAATCTTCCAACAAAAAGATAACAGAAGAGATGTTAAATATTTTGTAAAATACATGCATTTGACGTCTCATAAAATCCCCCACACTTAAACCTTTACTTGTCCTCGAGTAAACAAGAACAAGAAAAGACTTAAGCGTAAAAAAGCATGCAAAGGTTTTCCCAAAAAGCCTAACATCTTAATCATATACTACCTAAGCCCCCAAGACATAAGAATCTCTCAAACTCTCACATCCCAAAGCCTAAGATAATCTAAACAACCATCATACCAATCAAAGGTGAGGTACAAAATACAAGTGTAAAACTATCTTACTCTACCAAAGAAACTACTCAATAGAAAAACTAAGAGAAGCATAGAATGTTTCAATTTCTCTCATTTTCTCTCAGTTTTCATAGGAGCCCTCTTGGGTTTTCATCCTAACTTTACATATTTTTTTTCAATACTCACCCACACCTTTTTCCACACATTTGGCCTCTTATTTTTGCATGGGTTTCCCTTTTTAGTTTTCAACCTATCCATGCCTCCCAATTTTGCCTAAGTTTCCCTCTCAGGTTTTCAACATAGCGGGATATTTTATTTTATTTTTCAAACAAAACAAATCAAAGTAGAGTATATGCACACTTGAATACAATACAATGAGATATGTTTCTCCCCCCACACTTGAAACACACGTTTTCCTCAATGTGAACAAAAGGACAAGATAAAGAAATAAGGGAGAAAGATAAAAAAACTCACAACTAGGACCTTAAAGGTCATTCTCGATGGTAGAAATGCTCACTCCTTAATGAATGTTCTATCCTCCATGTTCTCAAACTCCATCCAATATTCACCTCGACCCATCCACTACAAATCTACAACTATGCAAGTCTCGATCAACACCCACAAAAAGCAACTAGTAGTACTCCTAGATGGTGGTTTTGATGGTGGATTTTTGTGGTGGATTGTTGTGGTATTTTTGTGGTTTTGGGTAAGAGTTTGAGGACTTGGTTGAGATTATTTTTTTTCTCGAGAAAGAAAAAACACCAGCCTAACTTAAAAGCCAGGTTGCCTCCCGAGAAGCTCCGTATATTTAAGGTCGTTTGTACGACCTCTTCACCATGAGTATCCAAAAGTAGTAAGGTGGGGGTACAAAACTTTCAAGATGAAAGTTTTGTGGTGGTGAAGTTGGTCTTAAAGGAGTTGGGTGGTTAGGAGGCTTGGGATAGTCATTTGGCTCCTCTATTTTCTCCTTCAAGAATTCTGAAAGTAGCGGAGTTGAGTCATTCGGTGGGAGTAGGGGTGATGATTGAAATGGATGTAGCAAAGTCACCTCTTCCTACACTTATTTTATATTCAACAACCAACTCCTTATCCCCTTCGAACTTGAACTCATTTCTCAAGGTGACCTCACTAACCGTAGGTTTAAGTTTGACTTGGGATGGTGTATCTTCGAAATAACGAGCTTCCATTTGGATCACCACTTCTATCATGTTGCTCACATGCCCTTCCAAAGCCTTGAGACTTGAGGAGATTCGAGTTTTCGATTGCTCGTTAGTCTTGGGAAAGTTTGTCAAGTTTGCTATTGCATTCATGATCTCCCCATGTGTTAAACTAGAACCTTCTTCTTGGACTTGGTTTTGAGGTATGGTATAAGGTTTTGAAGGCCAACTATATTTCTTGTATTGTTGGTTTTCCAGTGCATACTCATACCAAAAATCCGGATTATCACTACACTCTGAATTGTAAGAATCGTGGTATGGATAACATTCTTGAGCTCCTTGCCCTTGAAAACCAACAACTCCAACCTCTTGATAGAACTCTTCATAGTACCCTTGGTTTTGGAAACCAATGGTTCTTTCCTCCTCATAGCGCTACTCTTCTCTCAACCAATAGCAAGATTTTGTAGGATGGTCAGAATGACAAATTCTACAAAACCTTGCTTATTGGGCCTATCTTCTCATCACGAGTTCCCTCAAGGTGACAGCTTCCATTTTTTTATATTTATTTTTCAAAAGTTTGAATCATATTGCAAGGATTCTAGATAAAAATTCACCAAGAACTCAAGCAATACCTACTCTAAAAAAAAAAAAAGTAAAAAAAAAAGAAGAACGAAGAGTTTGGGTCCTAGCATCTTTGTGCTGATGGAAAATTTACAAGAGCACCCTACGGATGCCCTAGAGAGGGATATGCAAAAGTTGTCCAGCTCCCTTGACTACAGCTGCTTCAACAATCCTAATCCCCAGATTGGTAGCTTTCTGTTCCCCCCTGAAATCTACGAGGAGTATGTGTATAAAGTACTCCGGAAGAATCTTAGGAAGAGAAAAAGAGAACTTGAGTCCCCCAAAGATGGCCCTCCCCTCGAGATCCTCTTTAGTGATTTTAGGCACTCGAAAGCCTCCGAAGATACCTTAATAGAATTCTACTTCTCCTGTTGTTTGTGCCGTTGCATTTACTTTTACTGATCATGTTTTTTTTCCAGTGGGTCTAGCTAGCGGTAAGGAACAAGAAGCCACACTTGAAGTAGGTCTAGGGTCTTCCTAAAAAGACCCTTACTCCCTCAAATATGGCCTCCACTCCCTCAATTTAGACCTCCACTACCCCAGTAGGTGGTGGAAGGCCTACTTCAACCGCTGCTGATGGCCAGCCCCCCACACCAGGAATGTTTGCCAGAAGACAGGGGCAGATGGCGGTAATGTTGGTAACGTCTCTCAACCACCATTAATAGGAGCACACAACGGTGACAATGCCTATCAACAATCGGCACCCCCTTCGAGTGATGCGGTATCCATGTCTATCATTGAGCATCACCTCGCGAGCATGGTAACTAGTCCTAAGGTTTTCATCTATTCCTTTGAAAAATTCATTTTAGTGTGCTTTTTCCTAGCATTGGTCTACATTCAACTATTTTGCTAGGTTTCCCGAATTTTCCATGAGGCCACTCAGAAGATGGAAGCTTTCACCTATGCTTGTACTTCTGGCCATGGTTATCTCGAAAAGAAGCTCAGCAAAAAGGATGTTGAAATTTTGGACTTGATGCATCTCGGTACGATCAGAGTGATCCTCTTGGTAACTTATTGAACCACTCTTGTGCTTTTCCCCACAGGTAGCTTCCTACTAGCTTGCATGTCAATTTCTCATCAAAATCCCTCAAACTCATCAAACTAGGAATGTTGGGATAAATTCTCTAGGGTCAGTCTCACCACGGTATGTGGGAAGTCCTTCCGGAGGATTCACTTCTATTGGCTATCGAACCCCTGTAATCACTGAGCTAAAAGGAAACTCTGCTGTCTGGCCCAAGGGTCCGATCAACCTATCCAATTCCCTCCTTAACAACTCACTTACATCTGAGGAGGGTTCCTGTTACCCCCTCTGTCAGGTTTAACCCCTTGTCGTGACTCCCCAGATGTGGCAGGTACAGAGGTTGAGTTGCCCCATATCCAGGAATCATCCAAGGTTGTCTGAAACCCGGGTATGCTGGTGGTGGTGGTGGTTGGCCATGGGAATTTTAAGGCCCTAGACTAATCATCGTTCATTAAATTCCCATACTTCTGTATCCTTGCATGGCAAAAGAAGTCGTTATCCCATATGCCGCTCCTGGACCGGCCAGGTCGAGGGTAGGAACAGATGGGGCTAGCGGAGGTAACGAATATACTAGGCCCAGTGGTTAGCAAGGAATAGAAGGCTGAGGCCTAGGTTGCAATGGCTCTGCAGCTATGCATGATAAGGATAGGCTATTGAAGGCTGAGAGGCCCACCTCATAGTTATTCCTACAGGTGAGGGTGGCAGTACTCCTTGCATGACCCTGCCATCCCTCGGGGGGGAGGTGGGGGGTAACTCAATAGCCAGCTGATTTCCTTGCTTGTGCTGGCAATAGGCTTCCATAACTGAATCTCTTGAAACATCTGTAAACCTTCTATCCCTCAGATCGGTTACCCCTTCGAGCAAGGAATCGTGCTTTCTCTGTTCTTGCTCTCCCATCATTTCTAATCTTCTCAAGGGCCCTGGCACATCATTCTGGATTGGTTCCAGGGTATTTACGATGAATGCTACTGAATTTTCCCCCCTTTGTGGTCTACGACCGTAACAGGCTCCGCATACGATTCCGTTCCTGATATTTAAAGGTTATCCATGCCGATATCCTTCACATGGGCATCATTTCCTACCCCTGAATTCTTCGCTCTTAACCTTTGCAAAGACCTAGCCCCCGTACCTATCAACCTTAACCTTTCACTCCTTAGAATAACCGTGGACATAAACCCTCAAAACCCTTGATTTGGCCTAGTCTTCCCTCCAGATGGTGCCACTTGATGCACCTTGACCTACCGACTAGTTCGTGGCCTTGAGTTTCTCTCGAACCAAACTGCAATAAAACTGTCCCTGGGGGTTCCAGGGGTCAGTACTCTAATGCCTAAGTTAGTCCAAGAGTCCAATATGATTAAGACAAAATGAATGATAAGTAAATGCGTACCTTGTACTTATACTCCTTATCCTAAATAACGCCCTCCTTAATTATTGCCCTTAATTATCCACAAATTTGGTAATTATATTAGGGTATTAAATAATACCCTAATTGGGCCACCACATCTTCAGCCCAATGGCCTTCTTGGGCTCAACCTCTATCATATCCAAGCACGGATATCCTCAAACACCAACCAAAAATAGATTGAACTAACAAGATAAAATGCAAAAAAATCAAACCACATGCATATAACATAGTAGCCAAAAAATTTATAAATCTTAGCAAAAACATAGTAGCCAAAAAATTTATAAATCTTAGCAAACAAATCATTTATCCAATTAAACAACTTGCAAAACTAAGAGCCCAACAAACTTAATAACAAACTTACAGACTAACATACATACTTTGGCTTAATTGCAGGGGAATAAAAATTGTTTACAAAACAAACTAACCAACCCATGTATCTATAGATTAAACCTGGAAAAAATAGCAAACTAACCAACCCATTTAACAAGTTCTTGCAGACTTCCCCAAAAAGCAATCACTCATTCCTGATTTGTACACACTCTCTGCAATCATTTTTACCACCAGCTCCGCACCACCGAATCTCCGACCAAGAGAGAATGAAATGGGCAAGTCGATAATTCACACCTTGCACAAGATCAGTCCCATAAGGAACACATGAATGGCAACAAGAAGGCCAAGAAGCAACAGGATTATGGTGCCTCTGAAGGTCAACAAAATGGTACAGATGAGAAAGGAATGGGAGAAAGGCTATAGGAGGCCGATGAGAAAGGAGGAAAGGCGAAAAATCTAATGAGAATTTTGCAAATGAAATTTGGGGCTAGGGTTAGTGTGGAGGGAAGAGGAAAAATTTTGGAGGGAACCGAAATGAAATATTGGAGAACATTTATTTTGTTTTTGTTTGACCATTCAATTTTATCACCCTGCTTTTGTTTCCCTTCTCCTGAGGTTGTTGATCAACTAGTTCAATAATGCCACATGGGGGATGGGGGAAAATCATATGGAGACCTAAAATTGAGATTGTTATTTTTAAAGTATTCGTACATTCCTTTTTTAAAAAGATTTTTAAATTATTTTTTATTCAGCTTGGTAATGAATTTTAAATAAGGAGTAGATATATTTTGGGGTTAAATTTAAAATATACATTTCTTTACAGATTACTTAAGATATGGACACTATTTAATTAAACTAGACACGCAAATTAAATTGCATAATTACATTTGGTGTTTCATATTATTATTTTTATAAATAGAATGCCCAGAGAATTGAGGTTTAACCATCAATTAGTACAAGCCAAATCAAACATATATGCGTGAAGTATAAATATAATGCCGGCTGTAAGTTGCACTGTATGATTGTATTTGCATGGATGATTAAGTAAGGGACGACATTCGTTAGCTTGTTGGTTTACTAAGTTATGGACATGTTAAAGTATGTGCACATGTGTGTTAATTAGGGTTTGACCAACCCTTAGTTGTATTGTACGATTATAGATAACTAGTGTATATAGATTGCCAATTAACTTATAGTCAACTAGTGTATATAAAATGCTAACTAATTACGGTCAAAATTAGATAAATTTATGGATTACTAAGTTAATAGCGTAGGTACATATATCCATTGAATAGGGTTTGACCGACTATTAAGCTACATTGTACGATTGTTTTAGGTCTGCAAGTGTATACAAAATGCTAAAAGTAAGGGACGACATTCGTTAACTTGTTGGTTTACTAAGTTATGGATATGTTAAAGTAGGTGCACATGTATGTTGGCTAGAGTTTGAGCAACCCTTAGTTGCATTGTACGATTATAGATAACTAGTGTACATAGATTGCCAATTAACTCATAGTCAACCAATGTATATAGAACGCTAACTAACTACGGCCGACATTAGATAACTTTATGATTTACTAAGTTATATATGTTAAAGTAGGTTGGGAGGTCATCGTCATACCTCTCAAAGTTAATACTTCTAAGCCCTAAATGCTTCCTATCTACAATTAAGTAGATAATGGCAAGTCAAGTTCGTCCACGAGAAGAGGGATCTTATTAAGGACATATAAAGGAGAAAACAAACTAAGCATATACATACATAGATATATATATATAAAAGCATGTAAACAAGGGGGGGGGGTTTTGGTTGGTTCGATCCTAAGTTAACAAATTAAAGTACAACAACTAGCAAAGCAATAGAACAATGCTAATCATGCAATACAACTAAAGGTAAGATGAAGATAACAATTTACGGAACCTTGGGCACAATGTAGTTTCCTAACATGTCGTAATCGCGTGTCACAATTTGGGGGACCTAATTGCAATAAACACATATAATCAATTTTGTTGATTCATTGGTACCATTGAGGTACATAAACATTACTTATTCTATATAGAGCATCCTAAAATTCCTTTGGGCCGGTGGAAAAGTGCTTCAAGGGGTGGAACGAAATGTTTGGGGTCAATATGCAAATTTTATAAAATTAAACAATACTTAGTAACGTTAACGTACTGGGCCCATGTGTGGTCGATATTTGCATGAAACAACTAGTACAATGTCTATTCACATTAATTAAACGTCAATTTGAATAATTGAGGTTGTTGGAAAAATACAAGGGAGGCAAATGCAATTAGTGGGAATTTAAATAAAGAGTAGGTCTCCTGACAGGTGGCCTGTCCATAAGCTTATAGACCGGCCACTTATTTCTTACCTTATATACTGCATTTGTTAAATACATACAAAATTTAAAATTTTTGAAAATATTTTTTATATCATTTTTTATGTTTTCACCTTCAAATACATATTATTACTTGTTTTAACTTATAAAATGCAATATTTAAATTTTATAAAAAATTACAACATTTAAGGCAAATGCCCATGTGAACTGTCCATAAGCTTATGGAAAGACATCCTTTCATGAGACTTTCCCCTAAATAAATAACAATTTTTTTACACCGGTGATATTAAATAATTACTGGTGTATGTATTCAATTTTTTGGGGTGCATTTCAAAATATTCAATTTCTTTAATTTTTAATAAGACGCGAAAAATTTTACACCGGTACTTTCTGTTTTTTGCACCGGTAAATATACTGGTGCTGAACACTTAGCCTAAAATTTCTAAAGTTCCTCTCGGGTTCAGCATATTTTTCCAAAAAAATATTTAAAGCAGCCGCACGCAGCTACTTTTTGTGTAATATTACATCGGTATCAGCATTTTCTACACCGGTACTTGTTACCGATATACAACAGTTAGCCTAATTTTCATGTGTTGCTCTCGGGTCAATGAAAAAAATCATTTAAAGCAGCTATTTTTTTCCTTTTCTACACTGGTATACAAACCCGTGCTGAACAGTTTGCCAATTTTCAAACCCGTTCTCACAAATTTTACACTGGTACGTTACATATTACCAGTGTAAAAAATGTTTCATATGAATTGGCAACCGTTTCAAATGGACGTAACTCCCACAACTCCTTCTCTTCTCATCAAACACCATCAAATTCTCTTTCAAAACTGACATCCACCACTTCAACCATTCAATTCACACTTAATTAACCACCATAACTCCTCATCAATCATTGTAACTCCCATCATCTATCCTATAAAGTGTTGAGCAACACAAGAGAAGCAACCCTTCGCAAACTTTTGACAACACAAGAGAAGAATGTACTTGGCGAGTTCATCATCCCATTCCGTTCTTGGCAAGTTTGACTAAAGGGAGTAGCAACAAAAACTCTCCATTGGTGAAGGTAAGTGTTAATGTTTATTTTACCATGGGTTACCATATCAACCCTCATGCACAACACATGTTCGATCAAATGCCTTTATGAACAAAAACATGTAAATTGACAAAAGGTTGAAAGGGTAACTTGAATGGTATGTTTATACAATTGTGGGGTTAAAATGTTTTGCGTTTTTTGTGGATGGATGATGTAGTACTATAGTTTTTTGGTTGGTGATAATGTTGACATTCACGTTAGGGGGGGGGGAGTGATAATTGCACGGTTGTAGGCCTATTTTATGAATCCAAAGACATTGTTATGGTATTCTATCAACTTCTATAAGGTTTCATTTCATTTTATATCAAGTTCCATGCCTTAATTGTTCAAGTTCTATGCCTTAATTGTTCAAGTTCTATGCCATGTTATATAAACTTTTATGTCTTACATAATGTAGTTTTATGCATGAATTGTTCAATTTCTATGCCATATTTTGCTCAAAAGTTTTATGAAGTTTTTGTTCAATTTCTATGCCGCGTTCTATCAATGTTGATCTATAAGTACCATTTTTGTATGGATTGATAATTTTCTGTTCTACTGTTTTAGATGCCGCCGAGTAAGGGAAATCAATCACGAAGAGGAAGCAACCGGTTACAAAGAAGGAAGAGGAGGTGAAACATGTGATCGATGAGGAGGTTGATGTGGCGGACCAAGAACCTCTGCCAAAAAGGATCCCGTTGAAGATACAATTTGAGGAAGAAGCAAAGCAAACAAATGACCCGACTAGTGAAGAGAAGGAAGAGACCACAAAACATGGTGATGTTATTATAGGGGATGTTGAAGGAGAAGACGCCAGTATATAGTTGGCCAAAACACCAATTCTCAAGGGAAAGGGAAAGAGCACCATCAAAGGAAGGCCAAATGTTGATGAAGCGGACGATGACTTGACAAAAGCTGGAGAGAAAAATGAAGAGAATGGGATAAGTTTGAGGTAAAAAGTTATTTGAGGAGGCGAGGAACTAGCACGTGTCAGTCTGTGATGTTGGCAAAGCATAACACTCCAACTCCTGTGGTGTTTGAGTTCTGTGGGAATCAACCGGTATGCATTAAGAATTGATCAGCGTGGCACGCTTATGGCAATTATGCTTTCTGGTGCCATATCAAATTTGGCACATGAGAACACTGGAGCAATGGCCCTGAAGATGTTAAGGAAGAGGCATGGAAAGATGTTCTGGTAAGACTCTCGACAATTGTAATTTAAAATTTTTATTCATGGTAATATCTTAGTGAAGACATGATTAATGACATGCCTTTTCATATGATTTGTTCTAGGAGAGCTTAAAAATTGAAACATTGGTAACATACAAGCAGCTAGAAATACTGAGAAGGAGGTTACAAAGAGGGCAAAAAACCAACATAGGAATTGGAAGATAAAGGTGGAAAATAGGTTTATTCACGGCGTGGACAAAGGTATCAATAAACCAGGAATACCAGCATGGGAGAAGTACAAGTATATGTATGAAGACGAATAACACTTGTTTGAAAAGAGGCACCGGCATCCGGATTTTCAGGTATGATGAAAACATTTATACTTGTTAAGAGCTATGTTGCCCAAAAATTCTATTCAACTAATTTTTTATTTATAACAATGATAACAGAGGCTCAGGGTGACAAATATTGAACGCAAAAAGGGCGGGGATTACACGCACCACACGGGCAGAAGGGGTAATCGATACATCCGTGACAAATTGACTAAGGAGCTGAAGGAGACTGAGAGAATTAGGTTGACTGCCGAGGGATTCACTGACGAGGAGATTGAGCAAAAACTCATTCAAAAGGATTTCACACCTAACAGATCTCTTATCTACCTTGAGGCAAATAAAGATAAGAAAGGGTTATACACGTCGAGAGAGGTTGTGAAGATCGCATCGGACATTGAAAGTTATGCCAAAATCGGCCATTTAAATTTATTTTTAAGTGTATTTCACATTATTCATATAAACAATTGCATTCCTATGTGATTCTTACAACCTCTCCATGTGAATACATCCTCACAAAAGTGACAAAGAAGAAGGATCACCCGGGCAGGTACATGGGAACTCAAACAGGTCTACCCACAGCGGTGGTTGTTCCTCATCTTTCCCGCAGCAAATGCAGTAGCAGTTCCTCAGCCAAAGAGACAGCTCAGAGGAGATCATCTAACAATCAAGCGGTCGTGAAAGCCATAGTATCATACCTTGAGCAATTGGTGAAGGGCTTAGCATCTGCAAGCGGTGTTCAGATTCCGCCAGGCCTTGACAATCCCAAGAATTTTATAGAGAAGGTGATGGATGACATTGTTGTAGCTGCTACAAAGTCTGGTGAAGAGCCCAGGGACGGAGAAGGAGATGAAGAGGTACACCTTCATTAATATATGCATGTCCTATACATTGAATTACACATCTGAAATATCTCCAAAACCATTTCATCTATTCACTAAAATATTAAACGAACATGATGGAGAACGTGTGACTCTTTTCATTAAAGACATTGTTGGAAAGAAGAAAATGGTCGCCCATGGGTTCGACAGGTATCTCTTCGTTGGGATGCCCAACAAGGAAGTGTTGCTCGTGTGAGAGTATGAAAGCCAATCCTCTGTCCTAGGGTGGAATTGCCCTCGGTGGACCACCAATTCAAAAATGTTGGAGAGGCGCTCAATAGTATCGTGGATTGGCCGGTGTCCTTAATAGGGAAGGCATATGAGCAACTGAGTAACATTGATGATGTCAATGCTGGAGGTGATACGGACAACGATGATGAGGAGGTTATGATTCTTACCAGCGACGATAAGGTACATTCTCGTTACACATTATTTTTCAATTCCTCAAAGTACTTTTGCGTATCCATATTCATTAATCCTTGTAACAGGATACTGGCGAGCAAAAATCCCAGTCGACGGCTAATTTCTGGCCATCTACAAGACCAAGATTAAATAGGCTGCCAAAAAAGGTAATGCACTAAAACGACTACCATTATTATTTATTAACAATGACAGTTCAATACTACATGCTCAAGTGATCATTTCCTATCATTTCACGTTCACAGATTGTCAACAAACGAGACCTGACAGATTGGCTGATCATGGTGCAATTCATAAAGGAAGTAAATGCTGTCATCCAGGAAATGATAAAGAATAAGGACTGTATGTTCTTCCCAGTGTTCCGACCATCGAAATTCGCACGCCATTACACCTGCGGTGTTAGAATAGAAATTTTGGTCGAGTTCGAGAAGAAACTAGGGAAAATGCGCAGGTTGATGAGTGGATGGGGTGAGTTTCAAAACTTACAACTTTAATGTTTTTTAAATTAATCAAGAATTCATTTTCCACATCATTAACATTACAAGCACCAGTGATAGAAAATATGGGATACTAATTCAGGCTGCGTCCAATTCTGCCCATCCAACTATGGCAACATGAACAACTTCGAGCAGAAGGTCGAACTCCGTTTCAAACTAATTTGGAAAACAATAAAGGTAGCGGATGCTGAGTTCCACATTGTACCCTACATAATAATGTTAGTATTTCCTCCTGATAATTACATTCACATGTCAAACCACTTCCGTTTCATTAATTTGTTAACATAATTTTTCTTACACCGATCATTGGTACCTCATCAATATTTGTCCCAGAATGGAGGAGGTTTTCACTCTGGACACATTGTCAGGGGGTATCAAACCAACAAACTTGGTCGAACCCAGGGTCATTTCTAGGTATTTTAATCAATCAAATAAAAAATCCTAGTTTGTTCGTATACGGGAAGAAGTTAACTTTTAATTTACTTTCTTGGCAGGCTTGCTTGCGCATACCAAAGGGAGAAGAAAAAGACGGAGCCAGAACCTGACTACACTTAGAAAATCAACAACATCATGGTAAGTCATTCTGTCATTTCATCCCTCAAATTATATGTTTAGGGTTAGTAATTACATTTACCTTTCATGTGCAGTACTGAACCCAGAATAGTTCGTGGCAATGTGGGTACCCCATCATGCTCCTCATGGAAGAATTTGTTAATCACCCAGAGACAAACAATATCTTGGAGGTAAACCTTGCATCTCAAATTTTGTTATTATTAATTTCTAGTAAACGCAATATTATTGACTAATACTGTAAGTTTGAAATCAACAGATTTTCCCAGAGGCAAAGAGTCGTACCATATGTACGAAATTCAAGGTTTAGCAGAGAGATGATGTGGGGCTTGACTTGGAGACTACCAACAGCAGGCGAACACTACGTTGCAACTTCTGGATGATAAGAACAACATAATAGGTTGATGGTTTATTTTGAATAGCTGATGATATTGGAATTCTATGGATGGTGTTTGGTTATACTAAACTTGTGTGATTTTTTTACTTTGTTTCATTCCATGCTTAAGATAGTTCTTCTATTTCATAGTTTGAATAATGTTCGCATGTTTTGCAAGCGATATTTTTGTAATAGGATGTTTCAAATTTCTTACCGATTCAAAGGTTTCCAATTTATAATAGTTCACAAGTATCTCTGGCTGTCGTTGCCCCGAAAATGATCTGGGAGGGACCATCGGAAAACAAATTGGGCATTGTAAAATTTAACCAAATAATACATGGGTATAAAATGAATGTACCAGTGTAAAAAAATTTCACATTTTAAATAATTTATTTTAAATTATTTAAACAATACCGGTGCATAAAGTAAAGTAATACCGGTGTAAAAAACACACCGGTGCAATCTATTCCGGTGCAAAAAAAACAATTTTCCGACTATAAAAGAAAGACCGGTGTTATATTTAATACCGGTGTACAAATCATGGTTTTACACCAGTTCATATGTTAAACACCCGTGCAAAATGTCTACACCGGTGTTCCAAATAATACCGTTGCAGATATATTGTGATTCCAAAATTTATACACCGGTCTAAGATGTCGGTGCAAATAATTTTCTACACCGGTTCATTTAACGGTGCAAATGTGTTGCATTTTTACACCCCTATACGTACGCACTGGAATTTTGGGTGGCCAAAATATTGGTGCTATTGCCCTAAATTGCCGGTACAAATACCCCTGTCCTGTAATAGTGATCATCTAAGTGACATGGTGGGACCTATGACTAGGTCAAGGACTAAGCTTAGGGATTTTGCTTTAAATGCTTTGATTGATCGCCTTTATGATGAAGAATTGAAGAATGAGTCATCATCGACATCTTAGATTATTGTTCAAGATTGTCGAAGAACTGAAGACATCATGAAGAACGCTATACTCATTTTTCCCACTGAATTTTTAATGAGGTAGTGTGATCACTGTAAAATATTGTAAAGTTATTTCCGTTTAAATTTATTGGACTAATAGCTCAGCCATGTGGGTTTTGAAGGGTTAATTTCGAGATTATAGCTCATTAGGGTTTAGCATATTCAGTTTTATTCTGATTAGAGTTAATTTTGGTAAAATTAGATAAAGCAATATTCATCCAAGGTGTAATATGTATGAATTCGGCCATAGTCAGCTTATTTTAGGTATTTTATTTAGATATGATTTTAGTTTCTTCAAAATTGTTTCTGTAGTACGTAAAAATTATTAAGAATTATTTTAGTAAAGCTATATATTTGAACATTAGAATTCACAATATTAAAATAGATATTTTAAGATGAACATTGTATATACTAGATATTTTAGAATTTCAAATTTCACTATTCCCTCTGTCCTGGAATAAATTGCAACAAAAAAAAGACCAGTCAAACTAAGAAAGTTTTGATTACATATTTGAATAGATATATAAATAATAAAATTGTTGTATGTGATACATGTGGTTTCTAAAAAATAACTTTTTGTTTGCCGATATTACACGTAGTTAAATATATTAACGATTAAATATGTGTATTGGAGACCATAAAAAAGATTCTCTACAATTTAATCGGAGGGAGTACTAGTATCTCAAAAAGCATAAGTAGATTAATTGTTTGAAAACTAGAAAGTTTGATCCCAAATGATAGTACCATATGGAGTAGTAACCGTGGGTGACAGAAATTGCCGCAAGACCATGACTCAAAATTAAATGGTTGATTTTGCAAAAAGAAAAATTGGCTAACTAATGGCGTGCAATATCGATTTTTCATTTTTGAAAGGAATGGTGTTCAGTATTTTTGAAAGGAATGTTAGTTGTAGAGAGCAGGTTCATAATTGGTTGGTGTATTTTTGTTGTTGATCAGTTGATCACGCGTGATTTAGTTTGAGTGGTAGGATTAAATGATTGGATGGTACAGATCTATTTTTATATAAGTGAGTGTTGTCACGTTAAGGGGGTGTTCTCACCTGATCCCAACTCTCTCACCCTCTCTATCTCTCTCTCTATATATATATATATATATATATATATATATATATATATATATATATTTAAAAAAAATATATAGGGTTAAATGATTGGATCGTCTAGATCTGTTCTCACATAAGTGAGTATTCTCACGTTAAGGAGGTGTTCTCACTTGATCTCAATTCTCTCTCTCTATGTATATATATATATGTGTGTGTGTGTGTGTATGTATATATATAGTAGGTCTCCTGACAGGTGGCCTGTCCATAAACTTATGGACAGGGAGGGGTTTTTTTTTTGCAAATAATGGAAAGTTAAATAAAAAAAACACGCGAAACACAAAAACCAAAATCCAATCTTCCTCTGCTTTTCGATCTTCTTGCCGGCGCGTTTCCGATCTCCTCATCCACGACGTTGTCCTTCGACGACAACAATTGGTTCAATTCCATCGGCTCAATTCCGGCTCAACCAGATCTTCGCTAAAACCTATTGAAGCAAAAGAAATTTCAAGTTCTTTGATCGTACAAACAACTTCTATCGAATATGAATCTGCAGCAGAAAATATGATTGTGAACGGAAAGATTCAACTTCAAGCAAATGAAATTCAGTTGCAAGAAGCTAAAATACTACTGAATTTCAATGAATGTATGATTTTCTGTCATTGGACTGAAATTATAGTGTTCAATTGCTATCGAAATGAATATAGTTGTTTTTGGAAACGTCTACACACTGAAATTCTAGTGGGAATGTGCAGTAGAAAACACGATTGTAAACGGTAGGATTCAACTTCAAGCAGATGAAATTCAGTTGCAAGAAGCTGAAATACTACTCAATTCCAATGAGGGTATAATTTTCTGACATCAGAATGAAATTTTAGTGTTGAATTTGAATCGAAATGAATATAGTTGTTTTTTAAACTAATGCACACAGAAATTCAACTACTATGAACATGTATGAACACGTGGAAACATTACCAATATAAACTACATGTTGCACAAAAATTTCGTATAATTTATGCATTGGTTAACTTAAAGCATGTATAGGTTACAAATAAACATGCATTAGATTAAAATGAACTAAACACAGAAAATGCATTTATCAATCCCAACTTTTGACAAACTTGTGCATTGTTCAGATTATAACATGTACAAAATACACTACACTTTGCATGTGTTACACTACAAGTAGTATTTTTTATGCTTATCAGAACAGAGCTTCTATAATTTTCTAAATTTAAATAGCTTCCTGAAGACAATGCAAAACTTACATTACAACATGCATATCTTAAATTAGAAATTGTACTTTTTATTATTACAGGTACAAATTTTCCAAATTTAAATGAAATTGATGCCACTGAAAATCTTACCGCGTAAAAAATTGGAAGCACTTCATGCTCTGTACAAGAAGCATGCAAATGCTATTGGTTTCAGCTACAGGAAAGACTACCAACATCAAAACAGCAAAAGCCAGATTCGTGAAAAGTACTACAAGTGCTCTGCTGGAGGCCAGCCGAAAAGATTAAAAACCAGCACTACCAGCCATGTTCCTTATGTGGATAATGAAAATCATTCTGAAAAGAAGAAGAAGAGGAAGAGAAAGGACCTGATTACAAAAATAGGATGCCTAGCTGAAATTAGAGTGAAATTAGAGCAGGATTATTACATCGTGGCACACCACAACACCGTACAAAATCATGAGTTAACAAGACCAGCCTGGCAGTATCTCAGTAGGAGTGAATAGAGGATTACAGAAGACAAAGGAAAGGCATCATAACAATGGAACAAGCAGGTTTAAGACCTATTGTAGGACATAAATACAGGTCTTTGGAAGCTGGTGGAGAAGAAAATCTATAGGGCATACGATGAAAGAGCACCTCAACTTT
This sequence comes from Rubia yunnanensis, assembly GCA_037428765.1. Taxonomy (NCBI): domain Eukaryota; kingdom Viridiplantae; phylum Streptophyta; class Magnoliopsida; order Gentianales; family Rubiaceae; genus Rubia; species Rubia yunnanensis. The sequence goes on from CM075065.1 coordinate 80,049,352, forward strand.
GTGAGTCGACTTCGGATGAAAGAAATAGAAAGTAGAGATGCTTAGAAACTTGTTAACACACTCAGGGAAATCAATGACAAGGATAAACATTTCTTCTTCAAAGTCATGTTTGACGAGGAAACAAAACTATCAACAATGTTTTGGAGGGATTCAATGATGCTGGAGGACTACAAACTCTACGGAGATGCCACCATATTTGACACTACATACAAAAACAACTATAACTTGATTTGTGTGCCAATAGTCGGAATCAACAATCACTGGAACATAACAATGTTTTCTTATGCTTTTATAGCAAATGAGTTGGCTTATACTTTTGTGTAGCTCCTCAACACTTTCAAGAAATCAATGGAAGGTAGGAAACCTGTCACAATATTCACAGATCAAGCTCCTACAATGGGCAAAGCAATAAATGAGGTATTTTGTGAAAATTTGTTGCTTACAATTTTGAGCACTGAATATGCACTGTTAGACATTGCAACTCTTACCTAACAGTATGCATTACATAGCTTCTAAGCTGCACTTGTTACTTTAGAAATCATGTTTCCTGAAAATGATGCAACTTCAGAAATTTTTATTTCTTAGACCTGAAACTGAGTAGGGAATGTTAGCTTCTACACCTGTCAGCTTACAGTATGCATACTAATCAACTTCCATTTCTTGTTGCAACTTTCTGGTCTTCCAAAACACAAAACACGGGTTGTGCTTGTAGCACATAAAACAAAATGCAATACAGCACTGTGGGAGATTAAAGAAAGATGAATCGTTCAAAAGTGATCTAGACTACTGTATGAAAAGATGTATTAATCCAGCAGAATTTGAAGAAAAATAGACCTCCACGATCGCCACATACAAGCTGGAAAGTAGCACCTAGTTTCAATGCATGTACGACATCTGTGAAAAATGGAGCACAACATTCAGCAAGGATATTTTCTCAGTAGGTATCTTATCATTACAGCGAAGCAAAAGCACTAACCACACACTATGCTTCAGTGCAAACAAAACAACAACACTGACACACTTCTATGAGCTCTTCAACCAAACAATCAGAAAGTGGAGAAAGGATGAAGCTATAAAAGGAAAATACATGTACAAAAGCAAAGCCAAAATATCAAAACAAAGAAGGTATGTTTACATTAAAAATAAGTATTACGTATTCTAGAACCTGAATTTGTTAATTTACAGTATTCATTTATTTCCCACTACTGGACCTGTACAGGTTTGGTTAAATATGCTACTCAAGTTTACACACTTTCATTGTCCAAAGGATTCAAAAAGGATTTTTCCCTAGCAATGGCAATAAAGGTCAAGGAACTGTTCTCAGAACCACCAATAAAAAAATATGAGGTTAGCCCGAAACATGATGAATCCAAATATGAGACAGTCGAGTACAAAAATGAAGATGAGCTGGTTGAAGTACAATGCACATGCAAGTGCTTCGAGGTTTCAGGTATGCCGTGCTTTCACACTCTTAGAATATTGCACCTTCATTCCATCATAGAAATACCTGCAAAGTACATCCTTAAAAGGTGGACAAAAAAACAAAATAGAAGTATGGGGCATGATTCTTGGCCAAGGAAAACAACAATCGAAAAGCATTAACAATGTAGTTTCCTGGAGGAACCATATGTCCAGTAAATTCTACAATCTTGTTCTAAAGAGTGAAGGAAACTCAGAAGCTAGAAGCGCTCTTTAAGAGACGTTTGACACCTCCTCAGCAAGAATAGTTGACTTGTTGGCATCGAAAAACCAATGTCATTGAACAATCAGCCATAAGTAGCCAATGCAACTCAACCATAACAAGTGTACCTAAGGTACTGGATCCAGCCCAAGTGAAAACAAAAGGAAGAGGAAAAAGGCTAAAATCAGGCATGGAAAAGAAAAAACCAAGGAAGAAAACTACTGAATTCTGCACAAAAACACTAGATGTGAGGACATTGTAAAGAGTAGCATTGTTTAGGATAAAAGTTGCATTTGTTAGCTATATATTGTATTTGTTTTTAAGGATCATACTATATGCCTAAGATTTTTGTTTACCTAAGATTTTTATGCATTCAATAACATATTGTATTTTTTAGCTTACAACTATGAATTATCAACTTATAACTTGCATTTGTTTTGCTTGCCCAAGTACCAACCTTTGTTTCACAAAATTTTATTGATATGGAAACACTGAATACCAACTAACTGATATGTGATTACCTACCTTACAACTGTAATTTATTAACCTTTGGATTGCATTTGTTTTCCTGTAAGGTCAGAAACTCAACACAATAAACCACATAACATAACTAAAATGTAACTTGGTATTAATAAGCATACAATATTACTTCTTAACATTAAACATGCACTTGTTTCCCTAAAAGTGACTTGTATTATATTTCACATGGCTTTAGTGATATGAAAATCACTGAATACATGTATAACTACTTAGCTTACACCTGTAGTTTATTAATCTATCAGTTGCATTTGTTTTCCTATAACCTCAGAAAATCAACACAATCAACAACATCAAATAATTCAAAAATCAACTTGGAATTAAAAGCATACAAATATTACGTCTTCAAATTAAACATGCATTTGTTTCATAAAACCTGCAACCTTACAAACAAATCCTAAAACAGAATCTCAAATGCGCTCAATATATCACCCACAAAAAAATCAGTCACAAATCATCCAAAAACACCTTCAACCTTAAAATCAAATTCTAAAACAGCGTCTCAATTATGCTTAACATATCACCAGAAACCAATCAGTCACAAAATAAGTTGATTACAAATCATCCAAAATAATTCAAACACTCTAAAGCTACATATCTTCAAGTCCTTTAATCTCAAGGGAGAGTGAAGGAATCATAGAACGAGTTTTCCTCATGTATTCTTCAACTATCTTATCAACTCACTCATGTGTCCTTGGGTTTTCCATAACTTCCTGTGTCGTCATGACATGAACATGATCCTCATTTGCCGTGGTTGTATCATCTTCCTGTGGTTCTGATTGAGGTTGTGGCTGCAGCTGCGGTTGTGGTTGCACAATCGGACTAGCATTTGCCCTCTCAAGGTTATGAACCAGCATGCGTATAATGACCTCCATGACTCATTTGAAAATGAGACAAGCCCTATGCAAAGGCTGACAGAGAAGAACAAAGATAAGTCTAACGAAAAATAAAAAACTGTCTAAAAAGGAAATATGAACTATAAACTGCATTAGATTAACTAACATTTACATGCACTAGTTTTTAAAAATTGTAAAAAAAGACAAAAAATACTTACACTGCTAGTAGCTTTGTCAATGTATTCATTGGTCTTCACGACACTAGGAATTCGATATGAAATAAATCCTGGCTCCTGAGCAATGCCATCACATGCAGCAGTCGGTGTATGAAGCCCCTCATGGACAATATTCTCATTGCGAGTTCCCTTAAATTGCTGCTTGCTGCTTCTTCTATCTTTCACCCTCCCATCCTTTGTCAAAGGAAAACCAGCCTCTAATAACCCCCTTATCATAACCCATTTTTTCAAGATAATGAGCCATGTTGAGCAAAGATTTGTTTGACCAATGCATGCACAAGGGCAGTCTAGTAGGGTCAGGCTGACCTCTAAAAGGAAACCTATAAATATAAGCCAGCAGCAATACAAATACACAACCGCTAACACAAGACACATCTCTTTTACCTGAATCAGATTTGAAGCTCCTAACACCCTTAGAGAGACGATCAAGCACTAAGTCAAACCAATAAAGACTCTTTATGGTCCCAACATTCTCTAAAGCACTAGCCAGGTTAAAATCAACCAAGTTTTTGGTAGTTAGTGCCAAGAAAGTACATATGACATACATAACAAAAAATATCTTAAAGCGCTCACCACTATCACCTAGTTTGCCCAGCTCCTCAAAAAGATTAACATGAGAAATATTACCATATTTATCAGCACCTAACTCATATCTCCATCTATTCCTAATATCCACATCCCTTGACAAACCCCTCCCATTGTTCCTAACCAAACCAACAGGACAGCCTGGAATCCAAGGAATATAGAATATATTAAACACATTATCAGGGGTAATGATGTACCTTGAACTGGATATTTCTTGAACACGGCCAGTAGGATCAAACCTAGAACAAAAGTAAGAAGTCAGTCTAGAATAATTTGAAGTCAGCATAAAACAATATGTAATCAGCCCACATAATCAAACCTGTCAACCAGCCAAGGCATGATTCCAAAAGGAATGGATGAGATGTCAAAGGCAAGAAGTCTACCAAACCTATATCTTCCACATCAATCTTTTGGGCAGGAGTGATCGAGGTAATTAATGATTTCAGCTTCGAAGGACAATAGCTGGTTGAGAATTTCTTAGCAAACCCAAAATAAAATAAAATATGAAAAGTGTAAGCATACATGTCTTGAAAAGTGCAAGTTTAAATCTAACACACAAAGAGCAGTCACACATAATATAGTTAACTAAGTCAACATTAAGACCAACATATACAATATAATAAACAAAACAAAAACATTTACGTGGAAATAAAATAACAAATACAACATGAATGTTAACATATGCAACATTCAATAAAACAAATACAACTTCTTATCATGTAGGAAAATAAAAATCTGAAGACACACAAAATGTGAATAACAAATAAACACTCGATCTTATCAAGTGCAGCATCTTATGAAACAAGTACAGTTTATAACATATTAAAATAACACTATAAACAGGGGAAAAACACTTACGTGTTACCCTCCTCATCAGTACGTTCGACCACCTGCATTTTCTAACGGTTACGCTGCAGTTTCGTAGCTCCTTCTTAACCACCAACCATATTTCCTGACCCCGAAGCTTCACCAGCAGTACTGTTCTCTTTCCTCTTCAAACCAGGTTTTTTTGCCACATCAACACCTTTCTTCACCTTTTCAGCAGACTCCTTCAAAACTCCACTAGATTTCTTCGTCTTTTTAGTACCTTTCTTCACAACAACTTTTTTAGTCTTTGTCTTCATCGCCTTCTCAGCAGGTGACTTTGTAGCAAGTTCTTCTGCCTTCCTTTTATTCTGTACAGTAGAGGTCTCACATTGTTTACCCTTCTCCTTACTCAACATACGAGGTGACGACCTCTCCTTCTCTCCTTCTAGTTTCAGTTTTTTGTTGAGCTTGTTTGTTCCTGTTATGGTAGTGTATGTGTATTACTCACTGGACTTATATAGTTGCACTACTGACTGTAGATGAAATTATGAGCTGAGATTGGTGTTATGAGCTGAGATTCTTAGTGCCAATATAGGGGTTGCCATTTCGGTTGAATCTCTTTATGACGATCGTGATTTCAGGCAAGTTACTTGTGGATCATTTGGTAGTGCATGTGCACTTTTCTATTCTCCCAGTGCTCCCTTTCTCTTTGATTTTTTATGTGTTCTCAATGCTGAATGCTTCTCATAGTGGGAAAAAAGGAGAGAAACAAGTTCTTATTTTTGTGATTTGTGTGGTTGCAATTTGCAATCTCATGCTTCATGTTATACTCATAAAGAATTTGTCTTGCACAGGAGTTGGGAACTGGTTTTGATGTCAGGAACGGACGAGGGCTTCTCAAAACCTCCGTAACAAGAGTGTGTCTGAGTGCTTAGTCGGGGATTTTGTTGTTAATTGATCACTGTTGAGTGAGCACGAGGATCTGCTCGTGTGGATGCAAACTGAACTGCAGCTATAATGATATGTATTATCACTACTTTGAAGCTAGATTTGATGTCGACTCTTTAGACCTCAGGGTTCTGAATGGTACCGTTGAAGTGGTTCTCCTTCTTTCTGTAATGATAATTTGATTTCTTTTGCACAGAGTCATTTTCTTAACTTGTTTATGATGCCATGATTAGTGTTAGTAAATCTGATATTTTCATGTTTTTTGTGTATCTCCTGTCATCATTTGCAATGTGGATGATTATTTCTCATGGCGTAATTTAGTCACATTCTTTTCCTATCTAAGTTAAATTTCAGGGCCAACTTTGCTAGTTGATGTGCCAAGAGACAAAAACATAACAGGTATTGTAAGTTGTAACCAGATCAGGTTCTCCCAACTATCGATAACACATTTAATGCAACATCAAACAACTGATTAACATGATTTAGCAGAGATGTTGATATAGGCTCATTTTAACTTAGATAAAAGTCAAACACAATCAAACTAACGAGTACATACGAAATTCTAACAAATGCAACATATACGTAAACAGATGCAACTCGCTATTCAAAGCTTACTACTAACAACAAATGAAAACAAAAGGTCTTAGACAGTACAACTAACATGTACACATTGAATACTAACATATGCAACATATGAGTACATATGCAGTTCGTAATTCAAAACGTACAATCAGCAAAAAAGAGAAGAAAAAAAGTCATTCACAAAAGATCTATAGGCAGTACAACTAACAAGTACACATTGAATACTAACAAATGCAACATATAAGTAAACAGATTCAGTTTTAAATTCAACATGAACAACCAACAAGTACATAGTCTGGACAAGATGTTCAGATATATAGACATTACAACTAACAAGTACATACGGGATACTAATATATGCAATATATAAGTAAACAAGTGCAACTCGTTATTCAAAACGTACAACTAACAACAAATGAAAACAAAAAGTCGTAGACTACTAACATGTACACATTGAATACTAACATATGCAACATATAAGTAAACAGATGCAATTCGTAATTCAGAACGTACGATCAGCAAAAAAGAGAAGAAAAAAAGTCATTCACAAAAGGTCTATAGATAGTACAATTAACAAGTACATATTGAATGCTAACAAATGCAACATATAAGTAAATAGATGAAGTTCATAATTCAAAATGAACGATTATAAAAAAAGGAAAGAAAAAAAAGTCATTCACAAAACAGTACAACTAACAAGTACACATTGAATACTAACATATGCAACATATCAGCAAACACATGCAACTCGTAATGCAAAACGAACGATCAACAAAAAAGAGAAGAAAACAAAAGTCATTCACAGTACAACTAACAAATACATGTTGGATAATAACAACTGCAACATATAAATAAATGAATGCACCTCGTAATTTCATAAAGCGTACACTTCATAGCCATCAATCTAGAAAAATCAGGACCAGATATTACAATGAATTCATCTATACATCAAAGCACATAATGTAGCATCTATGATTAGAATTAAAGAAGAATAACAGCTTTCATAAAAAAATAATAGGTCTCAACTCTAAATGAGCCAAATGAGCTAAATTGAGTCATAAACAGGGCATATAACATGTTTCAAACACAAGCGTGTTATCTTCAGCTTATGTAAGAGCACACTTCTGCTTTGTCTATCTTCACATCCATCGAATATCTGTGCAAACTAAAAATAGACTTCAAACATCTCAAACTTACGTTGATATTGATGTTGTTGTTCCATAGTCTGTGCTTGATGATGACCTAACTGCTGAGAAGGGAAGACGGAGTAGTACATCGGCACTGCACCAGAAGTGTGGTGGTTGTGGTAGTGTTGCCTCATCTGAGCACCGGTTCGGACATACTACATCTGCTGGTACTGATCAAACTGGCTCGACAACACAAAGGCATTTTCTTGAACTTGCTGTGCCATCTGAACCCTATTGGTTAACTCAGCTACCTTTGGGTAAATATGAGTAGCAACAAGTTGAGAATTCACAGACTGCAATGGCGGCGCAACAGGCTCCACGAATACCATTGGCTTCTGCCGGGACACAGCACATACAGAAAAAGGAAAACAACATCTCTAGTGAGACTACATTCTGGTTTTCAGAAGATCAGATTACTCTTACGCTTAAACACAAGAAATACTTACGCTTTGAAGAAATCTGAAAATCAGATTCTGCAAACAACTGAGAACAAAAATGAAATATTAATCCGTGTAAGCTGCTATTATGATCAAATTTCAAAATCAACCGATTAAAAAGAAACTATAGACTCCAAAGAATGAACAAACTGAAAGTAGACACACCATGAGTATTACTCCTCCGGACACAACTCCATTGATCAATCACCATTGCTCCGGCAACCCGAAAACCCCAACGACGCTGGACGAGAAAATCGAGCGCTGCCTCGGTGACTTTAGCCGGAAACAGTTCACCCAGGCCTTCCTCGCCTCACTCTCCTGGCTCTTCGATGCTCAACAGGCTTTCATCACCATCTTTACAGATTCAGACTTGCTGGTTCACCGAGCAGTCCAATAACTGTCCAATTGAAATTGAGTCTTCTTCAGAGGAGGAGGAAGCTGAGAACCTGGAGGACGACGATGCTGGTTGCGAGGCGACTAATTGAAATTATGGTCTTTGGTTCGTGATTAAGGATGACGACGAAGAAGAAGAGAAGGAAGTTCAGAGTGGGATTGCGACGATGAGGCCGAGGAAGAGGAGGATCCAAACTATTGGGCTTGGCCCATGGTTTCCTTTTATTTTATTAATTGCATACAAGTCTCTGGCCTGTCCATAAGCTTATAGACAGGCCGCCTTTCCTGAGACTTTCTCAATCTCCAAAATAACTTGAATATCTTTCACCCAGTGTTTCGTTTTGAATCCTAGAGAATCGTCGGCGGTGTACTCTAACACAGTCCAACTTTAAACCCATCGTGCATTTTTTGTCTTTATTTGAGAACACTCACTTATGTGAGATCAGATCTAGAACAGATCAAAAATTTATGTGAGAATAAATCCGAACTATTAAAAAAAAGCAATCTGATGGTCCAAATTCAATACAATGAAAACTTATTTACAAAGTTGATGCGGATCTTCATTTAGGTAAATCCGGGTTAGAAAAGAAATTGGATCTCACAACCCACTTCATCAACTTCTGTGCGTCCCTCGATTTCTATCTTTGTCACTGAACATTTCATATGGAAAATCCAAGACGATTTCATCGAGACTCAAGAATCCTTGAAGAATACCAATGATAACCATGGTGGCAGTGACGGTATTGCTACTAACTCGGTGCCAGCTTAGAATGATGTCGAATTGGAGCACAGAAAGGCGGAGGACGGCGGAGAAGAAGATGAACTCCCGAGCTGAAGGTGGACGTCAACCAAATGGCAGAGAAATTAGTCAATTGCTGATGTATAAATCAACAGCAGAGATTGTTGGAGATTTGATCGACATGAAAGAATTATTGTAGCTGGTGAAGATATATACACCAGGTTGGCCGCTTCAAAGTTAGGTAACCAACTTGGGTTGTTAGGATGCCTTATTTTGAAAATTTTCTTAAGGTTGTATCAGTTCCTATGAGTCATTTTTAACCATTTGTTCCTTTGAGGTAAACGTTTTATGCTCGCATTTTAAATCAACTGTAGAATTTTACATAGCTAGGTACAAATGTAATATTCAATTATTTTGTTTGTTCTGGAATTTTGCGGCATCTGATGGAAAGAAAGGGAAAAATAGTGGTGGTTTTGCACGCATCAGGTCTTGTTTTGGCTCGGCTGGGGCTCGGCCTGCTGTTTTACAACCACAGAAAGAAGAAACACCCAAGATCAAACAGTGAGGTAACAAGCAATCTTCAAAATTCTTCTGATTTGAATTGTGTTTAGCACTAACTCAATCTCACATTGCAGATATGTTGAGATACATCCATGGCAAGGACTATGTGAGTGATCACAAAAGTAAAGAGATCGAGCTTCCCCTGTTTGATTTTTCTGAATTAGCTAAAGCCACCAATAACTTCTCTTCTGGAAAAAAGGTTGGAGAGGGTGGCTATGGTCCTGTCTACATGGTAAGCCTGTCTTGCTGCACGAAACATATGCTAACATGTGTGTAGATGAAGTGAGTTTATATACAATGGCTTCCTGTATGGTTTTCTGGAAGAACGACAAGGAATCGTTCTGAAACACCTTTCAGACATCTCCGAGAAAGGCAATGGCGAGTTTATGAATGAAGTTGTCTGAATTGCTAGGCTTCAGCATCAGAATCTTGTGAAGCTTCTCTGGTGCTGCATTGATGGGAAAGAAAAGATCCAGGTTTATGAATATTTGCCCAACATAATCCTAAATTACTTCATATTTGGCTTGTCATTCTCAACTCCTGAAAATGTTCAATTAATTTCTTGTGATCCATAGGCAGAAACACAAAAACTAAGTCTAGTCTGATTTTGACAGATTAAACCAGAAGTGCGCTGCTCGACTGCCCTAAACGATATCACATAATCAAGGGAATCTGACGGGGTATTCTCTATCTCCACCGAGATTCTAGGCTCAGAGTTGTCCACAGAGACCCAAAAGCTGGAAACAAATTGCTTAATGCTGAGCTAAACCCAATGATATCAGATTTTGGCACAGCGGAAAGATTTAGATGGAATGAGCCTAGAGACAACGCAGCTCAAGTAATGAGAACACAGTAAGATTTTTTTTGTCTGCCATTGAAAGGAGTCACATCAGGTTTTTATGATGAATCTTTTTTAATATTAACTGAATCTGATCTTGATGGATATGATGAAGCCACGAGTTAGGTATTGTCAATAACAAAAAATCGTACGACTGTAGACTAGCCTGCAAGGCAACCGCTGGTAGGCTTTCATGTGTATGTATTCGCTGTCAGTCGAGCCAAGAAGTGTTGAAGGAGAAGTTGAGTGACTCCTTGACAAGTAGTCCAGTTACAACTATTGGTGTTGACTAACATGTCCATGGTTCTTAAAGCAACACTTGTACCTGCTTCAATCTCAACTTGTAAATGCGTCAAATGCGGTCTGTAAGTTATTTGTCATAACTTATGTGTGCTATGAAAAATAATCTGATAACAAATAACAATTTTAATGAAGTATAGCTTCATGTTGCTTAAATTACAATCAATAAGTGCTTGTACAAGAGCTTGTAAGTGCTTCAAATGCAGCATATAGGTGCTTCTTTTATAACTTGACGTGTGCAACAGAAATGATTTAAAATAAAAATGATTATAAGGGACATAACGTATAGGTCATAAGTGCTTCGACAACAGCTTGCAAGTGCTTGAACAGTAGAATGTAGGTGCTTTTTAATAACTTACGCGGCTATGAAAATAGTTTGAGTGCTTAAAGCACAACCTGTATGAGCTTCAATCACAGTTGTAAGTGCTTCAAATGTATCCTATAAGTGATTTGTCCATAACTTTTGTGTGCTGTAAAAGTTATTTAAAAAGTAATTAAGGTGCTTAGAGTTCAATTCATAGGTGCTTCAACGACTGCTTATAAGTGCTACAAGAATAGCTTGTAGGTGCTTCAATGTAACATGCAGGTACTTCTTTTATTACTTTTGTGTGCTACTAAATCAACTTTGTGTTTAGAGTATAAATTGTAGGTGCTTCAAACATCATTTATAAGTGCTTCAAATGTAACTTGTAGGTGCTTCTTTTATAACTTGTGCGATCTATTAAAGTACAACTCGTAGGTGCTTCAGTTATTACTTGTAAGTGCTTCAAACGTAACTTGTAGGTGCTTCTTTTACAACTTGTGCGGTCTTTAAAAACAACTTAATTCTTAGAGTACAACTAGTAGGTGCTTCAATTATTGCTTGTAAGTGCTTCAAATGTAATATATATGTGTTTCTTTTATAACTTGTACGATTATATAAAAACAACTTGATTCTTAGAGTACAACTCGTAGGTGCTTTAATTAAACCTTGTAAGTGCTTCAAATGTAACCTGTAGGTGCTACTTTTATAACTTGTGCGATCTATAAAAACAACTTGATTCTTAGAGTACAATTCGTAGGTGCTTCAATTGTAAGTGCTTCAAATGTATATAACTTATGCGATTTACAAAAATAACTTGATTCTTAAAGTACAACTCGTAGGTGTCTCAATCATCACTAATTAGTGGTTCAAATGTAATTTGTAGTTGTTTAATAATCACTTATAAGTGCTTCAAATGTAATTTGTAGGTGCTTCTTTTATAACTGTGTATTCTACAAAAACTACTTTGTACTAAAAGTACAAGTCATAGTTATTTCAACTATAACTTATAAGTGATCAATATGGAATACAATCTGTGTTAGTAATGGCTTAATCCGTTATTGATAAAAAAAAATGGATCGCAATTAAATCAATTTGCTAGCATGTTAAATTCGTTATTCTTAGAATAGGGGTAGAGTTCTCAAAAACAAATGCTTGGATGAATTACTATTTGAGGAAGAAGGTATATATATTTTAAAGAGGATATAGGTGACGACAATTATTTGAGGATGGAATGGAACCGTGAAGCTTTATGACGCGTGGATAATATATATAGTAAATAAATAAAATCAGGAATCTATAATAATATTAGTATGTTATTTTTAGATAACTTGTGCTTAGATTAGTCAAAATGACTTCAATATCTCCGGTTGATTGCACCATCCAAACAATTTCTATGATATGGTGCTTGAGATATGTAGTAAAGAATTAAAATCAGTAACATATGATAATATTAGTATGTTATTTTTAGACAACTTGAATTTAGATTAGTCAAAATAACTTCAATATCCCCGGTTGACAGCACCATCCAAACAATTTATATTATATGGTGTTTGGGATGATTGTTATTCCGGATTTACAACATACACGGCATTTTCAATGTTAAAATAAGGTTTTATAAATATAATTCCCATAGAATGTGAATATTAAATTTATCCATTTATACGAAATAAATTATGATTGGAAATCCGTGTATTAGAAAAGAGTAAAAATACCATATACGGAATAATCATTCAAGAAAAAATAATAGAGTCTGCCTCTTGAAAGACGGTCTTTGCATAAGTTATGGAAAGACCAATGTTTAAACTGTACATTAGATTGAAATCAACATAAAATTTTTGGGTTGCATTAATCGGGTCATAAACTTATAACTACTAGATATTTCATTATAAATTTTTAATATTACAACTAAAATCTTTTACCTTTCTATAATTCTAATTCAACACCGTCTTTCCATGTGCCTATGGAAAGACGATCTTTCCCAAGACTTTGCCAAAATAATAATACATCCCTATATTGGATAAACTTTATTCACTATAACTTATCCTTAAGAATTTATAACATGCAAGATAAATTTATCAACTATCACTTATCCATAAGAATTTATAACATGCAAAGAAAATTTCAATATAGGAAATAAGTTTTATAAAAACACTCTCCCAAATTAGATTCAAATATAAACGATACTATCAATAATCCATAACATTACAACTTGTTTTCTTAAACGAGCTCGTAAGTGAACATGATTTTTTGGGCGTGGCTAATGAAAATATGATTTTATTGAACTTGATTTCAAACACATGGCTTTCAGGCATTTCCAAAAATCTTTTCGGTCTATGCTTTGTTCGTTAGTCACAATACTCATATAGAGACTTGACTGCGACCTGGTGTAAGCGCTCGTATCCTTATATTATGTGTTAGGACATATGTAGTTATTTTATTTACATGATCATTAAATTCAACATAGTAGCTAATTGCGATGAACCTCACTGAGCTAAGGAGCTCACCCTATTTAAATCTAACCAACAGGTGTACAGATCGAGAATGTGTGAATGATGGTACTGCCTGTGAAGCCTTTACTTCTTTTGAGCTAGGATTTTGAATTAATTTGTAATATGGAACTAAACTTAAGGTTAAACTTAGCCTTCTTTAAACTAATGTTGTAATAGTAAGTTAGGATTCGATTTTAAATTCTACTAAACGCTTCCACATAATTATTTTTCTCGTTATACACTTAAGGGTACCAACTCTAGTTAGGATCATAGTAACCACCTTGACCAACAGAGTACATGCTAACAAGAAAGTTGGTCGAGACAAGGGTGTTACACAAATGGCCCGTGAGTAGTCATCAACAATGGTAAAAAAAATAAAATGATCCACTAGTAGAAGGTGCTGTAAAGACCCTAAACATCGCAATGAATTAAATCTAAAGGCCGAGTAGTTTTTTAAAAACTCAATGGAAAACTATTCCAAGATTGTTTTTCTCGAGATGTAATTAAAATCTAAAGGAATATCGTTAATAAAAGAAAGAAGACAACATCAAAGTGGAAGGATGACCAAATTGTTGATACCAAAGACTCATAGAAACAAATGGCTTAGAAACGGCGAAGACGACAGTCGTGTGCGATGTAGATGGAAAATCTTTAAACATGCAAAGCTAATATATCCTACCCAACTGTTTACTCGCGTCAATCAGTGTCCTCAAGCTAATTTCCTATAATATGCATACATTTTCCGTAAACATAACTAGACAGTTAAGGGTAGCAACTAACTTAGCACAAAAAATAAATTGCAATGTAACTCGGGTAATGTTATGTCTTTTACGCCCACAATGGCTACACAACAGATTCTTACAACTGACTTAACTTTGGGAAACATTAAAACCTTAGAAATAGCATCGTGCTAGACAATGAAACACCACCGATTCAATGTGAGAATCATGTGATCGTATCATAATCTTGTGACACTCTTCCTAAACTGTAAGGGCGTAGAAGCAACTCAGAGGCGGTAAAGTTTCTTGAGATATGATGTTCAAATGATAAGTGTTGTTACTCTTATCCAATCCAATGAGAAATTGATAAACAATCTCATTTTCACGATGAGTGACAACATTAATAGCCCATTGGTGGCACCGGCAGGTACAGTCTTGCAAGCACAAGGACAGGGTGGATGGTGAGTACTTAACTCCTCCCACAATTTCTTATGTCTCCCATACTAAGTAGCAATTTGTTAACCGTACTGGCATAGTTTACAAGATCCAAACAAATCTGCATAAGTCTAGGACCACTTCCAATAAAAAAAAGCTGAGTGAGATCATCATAAATATCGTTATCGGTATCATGGTAGGTGATGGATGACCGAAGAGATGGCTCAATGGTCTGGAGTATCCATCCAACAAGTTTTGAGGTAACAACGAACCAATTTTCATAATCTGGAGAATAAGTATCTAGGAAAGTAATGGATCCATCTAAGAACCCCAACTTTTTAGTTCCACAAAAATTGTTGCGAATAGGTGAATTCCATTCACAGTAATGAAATCACTAGAGAAATTTGGAGTGTATGATGATCTGAAACATGAAGGAAAAACAGAGAGGTAAGCAGCGACAAGGATGCATTGGTGGTGGCAGCAAGCTTCGAGGTGGCAGCAATGTCGGCCTGAAGCCAATCAGCGGCAGCGAGGGTGACCTTAAACCTTGCAGCGACGACGACGTCTTGTGAAACAATGAGTATGGTCGCCCGATTGGGGCGTCTTTAGGGTGAAGACCAGGTTTTTCGATGAAACTGGAAATTTTAGCGTCGGCCATTGGTCAGCGGAAGTGAAAGGGAAGATAATTTTTTAATTTTTAAGATATTAAGGGTTTGTGGGATTTTATCTCTGACCCGTGTAAAATATAATCGGGTGATTTTATTCACCATAAAATACTCCTATATATATATATGGAAAAGTACAAGAGACTAAAGGTCAATAGAAAAAATATTCCAATCTAATTATATTATAATAAGAGTTCTAATTTATTCCTAAAACTTATAAATAAAAGAATAATACAAAATAGGAAACAAATCCTACAAATTATTTACAAAATATCCTTATAAATTCCAATACCTTCCTTTGGTCATAATAAGGGCAGTTGGATTGGACTCCTAATTGTCCCGTGATTTTTACTCTTCATACTGAAATGGGGGATTTCACATAGAAAATTTATGTCTTTTCTGGATTCCTTATATTGTTGAGTTGCTTATTTGGTTGTAATTATCTTGTTGTGTGGTGATATTGTTGGAAAAATTCTTATTTTTGGAGACAACGTTATACTGGACATTTATTTTTGTGTTTATTGTTATTCAATAAGATATGTGATTACTCCCAACAATAATCAAACTTATATTTTTGATAAATCCCTCTAAAAAAGTCAATCCATTATTTACGAAACTTTTTTTTTATTTAAAACCTCCTTGTTTAGAGGAGGGTAGTTTATTGGAGACCCAGTCCTTTAATAAGTTGATGTTAATATAGTTAGTTACAAGGTTCATGAAGAAATAGCAAGCCCCCCTCTAAACTATACAAAAAAAACAAAGGTGTTCCTACTAATAGTCTTCACCCCTCGTGTGAACAATTGTGGGCCAGAACTTTGATTCAGTCAGGGGTAAACGATGTAAGAGTGAGTTAATATTATCATAGTAAACAATTTGTTTAGTATAGTAATAGGTATGGTACAAAAGAAATATAGAGGAGCATTTCTTTGTTATCGAAAACAAAAAGAAGTGGTAGCAACGTGTTAACATCAGGATTGTAGTCACAAAAAAAGACCTCTTCTCTGTGTAGAACTGTCAGATCAGAGTTCCTTCATTGTGGTGACGGTTCTAGTAGCAGAGGGATGAATTTTGTTGAATGTTGTAGTCTTTAATTCCTCCTTACACAATTAGGGCGGATGAGATTAGAGCTAACCTGCACCATAATGAAAAAGAATCAGCAATATCCATTCTCTCTTTGGTTTGCTCTGTGAGTGGTAATGCTCGGTACCCCAGTTTTATCAAGGACAAAAAGCCCCCTGATTTGAGGTGGGAGGGAGTCTAAGGTCCAGATAATGTTAGAGTTTAATGCATAAACTTGTTTAGAAAGTGCATCAATAGTATGATTTTATTCTCTTAGAGCATGTGTAACCTTATTAGAT
Source organism: Rubia yunnanensis (assembly GCA_037428765.1). NCBI lineage: Eukaryota > Viridiplantae > Streptophyta > Magnoliopsida > Gentianales > Rubiaceae > Rubia > Rubia yunnanensis. The sequence continues at coordinate 80,065,989 of CM075065.1, forward strand.
CTTATCAAGCTATTAATCTGATGTGCTAGGTGGTATACATATTTTCCATTTAGCTTTCATGGGATTGAGGATCATGTCGACGGCTATTAAACATTCTAATTCTATGATGCACTAGGAATCTCCAGCTAATTGTAAGCCTAATTGAATAGCTTTCATCTCAACCTTAAGAGTTGATCCAAACATAATGCATTTAGACTGAGCAAGAATGAAGTTTCCCACGTGATCCCTACCTATGATGCCTATAAACTACAAGAAACTGAACCTATTACTTCGCCCCATTTACCTCGGTGTTTTGGTTAAGTGCAAATAACCGAGGTAAAATGTTCTTTACATTAATTGTTTTTAAAACTGATGTAAAAATCCTGCAATTATCGATGTCGCACGCATGTCTGGCTTACCGACGTCGGTTATTTTTTAGACTGAAGTCGCACGTCACTTTCGCAGACATGAATGACCGATATTGCACGCATGTCCGGCTTACCGACGTCAGTTGTTTTTTAGACCAAAGTTGCACGCCACTCTCCTAGACATGAATGACCAATGTCGCACGCATGTCTGGAATACCGACGCCGGTTGTTCTTGAGACCGACATTGCACGTACCACTCGCAGACATGAAATGACTGACATCACATGCATGTATGGCTTACCGACGTCGATTATTATTGTTACCAACATCTCATGTACCTCTCATAGACATGAAATGATCGACGTTGCACGTATGTCCGGCTTACCAACTTCGCATGTACCTTCGCAGACACCCTTGTGATACCCGATTTAAAACTACTGGAAAACATGTACTATGAAATCGATATGAGTCCTGGAAACCCTCCAAACCAGTGCTGATTTAAATTCCAGCACCGATATTTCACTGGAACTAGTGCTGGAATTGATTTCCAGAACCAGTTTTTCGAAACTGGTGGCATACATTATATCAAAACCGGTTGAGCCACATGTGTTGTGTACTTAGACAAAATTTCTTAAATTAGCTATTGGGTTGAGTAAAGGCTTTTTAAAAAAATTGACGCAGCCATAAGCAGCTCCTTTTATTGTTGTAGGCACCGGTTTTGGTAGATTTCAGCACCGGTTTTATGGTATAATTTCCTCTTAAAATGACTTTATGGAATAAGTTACCTAAGAACATGTACTAGTGCTTTCCAACATTTCACCAAAAATATAATTTATTTTATTTTTCTATATTTAGGAAAGAATAACAAAAATCATGTTTTTTGGAGCAATAGATAATGGTGTAACACAATTTTGGGCCATAGTGTAATTTTACAAGACTATGTAGAAGTAAAAAATGTTGACTTTTGAGGCCCTTTGTTCACCCATACATGCTCAAAACGCATATTCGTAATTGTATACTATTGAATTACATTTTGTAGGCGCAAATTTTGAGATTCGACAACTCAAACTTTCTTGGAGGGACCTAAGTGCAAAAAGTAAAAATTTTACTCGTAACTCCAAATTGAAATATTCTTGAACGTGAACCTACCCCACACACCCTTATTGTATTTTCCAAGTCTCTAGCGGAATATTTATCAAGAATCGGGCATAAGAACACATACGTATTCCTTTCCAATTTTTCTTTCTTACTTGTAAATATTCAACTCTAAGTTACTCTAGAACATGTATTAGCACTTTTCAACATATCACCTAAAAATATTTTATTTTATATTTATAAATTTAGGCAAGAATAACAAAAATCATGCATTTTGGAGCAATTGATAATGGTGTAACACAATTTTGGGTCATAGTGTAATTTTTCAAGACTATGTAGAAGTAATGAATGTTGACTTTTGAGTCCCTTCCATTCACCAATACATGCCCAAATAAAAAATTTGCAATTGTACATTATTGGATTGCATTTTGATGTCACCATTCGTGATTCGACAACTCCAACTTTCTCGGAGGGACCTAAGTGCAAAAAGTAAAAACATTACTTGTAACTCCAAATTGAAATCCACTTGAACGTGATGCTACCCTATACACCCCCATTGTATTTTCCAAGTCCGTAACAAAATATTTATCAACAATCGGGCACAAAAACATATCCATAATTCTTTATGATTTCCATTTCTTACTTCTAATTAATCAACTCTAAGTTACTCTAGAACATGTACTAGCGCTTTTCAAAATTTATCAAAACAATCATTTATTTTCTATTTCTATATTTATGCAAGATTAAAAATATCCTGTATTTTGGAGAGAAGGATAATGTCGTGAAAAATCTTTGGGCCAAAACGTAATTTTTCATAAATATGTTTGAGGCTCTTCTATTCACCCACTGTACCTAGAATTTCAAAGACACAATCATCTCTTATTTAATTGTGTTTTGGTGTCTTCAATTTTGTGATTCACGACCTCCAAATTTCTTCTATGAACCTAACAATAATATTTAAAAATTAACTTAGAGATTAAATAATACTAGCACCGACATTGCTTTCATTTATATCGGTGCTAAGTTATGGCGAGAAAATGAATTTCCTGAATTTTCGTTCATAATTTTTAAGGGATTGTTTAAAAATTTGAAATATTGGACTTAGCACCGGTTTGGTTACTTTTTAGCACCGGTATTTGTACCGGTGCTACATACTTAGAATTCTTTTCCAATGTTTGCTCTCGGGTCCAAAAAATAATAAATGCGTCACACTTAAGTAGCCTTAAGCAGCTACTTTTCATATACATAGGCACCAGTATGGCCGTTTTGAGCACTGGTTTTTCTTTTTAGAACGGGTACAAAAACTAGTGCTACGGAGTTGAAAAAAAGAGCCCAACTTAGATTCATCTGAACTATTGATTTCTCTTGCTTATTAAATGTAGAGTTTGAGTAACAAATGATCAAAATTTTAATAATAAAATTTAATGTTAAATAAAACTAAATATAATTTTGTAATTTTTTGTGCTACTCCATTTCTTTTAAACTTTCAATATATTTATAATTATACTTTTAACTATGAATCTATGTTTATATTTTTTAAATAAAATAAATTGAACTTTTAATACGTTAAATGAAATAAAGTAAACGTAAACTTTAATAGATTTTATGTACTAGCGTTTTCCAACATTTCATCAAAATAATATTTATTCTATATTTCTATATTTAGGAAAGAATAACAAAAATCATGTATTTTGGAGCAATGGATAATAGGGTAACATAACTTTGGGCCATAGTGTAATTTTCCAAGATTGTGTAGAAGTAATCAATGTTGACTTTCGAGGCCCTTCCGCTCACCCATACATGCCCAAATTACAAATTCACAATCTTAAATTATTGAATTTCATTTTGGTGTTGCCAATTTCGTGATTAGATAACTCCAACTTTCTTGGAGGGACCTAAGCGCAAAAAGTAAAAACTTTGCTCGTAACTCTAAATTGAAATCCTCTCGAATGTGATGATGCCATATACACCCTCATTGTATTTTCTAGCTCTGTAAAAGAATATTTATCAATAATCGGGTATAAGAACATATTCGTAATCATTTTTGATTTTTTTCTTACTTTTTAGTATTCAACTCTAAATTACTCAAGAATATGTACTAGTGCTTTCCAACAATTCACGAAAAAATTAATTTCTTTTATATTTATATATTTAGGAAAGAATAAAAAAAATCATATATTTTGGAGCAATGGATAATGAACACAATTTTGGGCCATAGTGTAATTTTACAAGACTGTGCAGAAGTAATCAATGTTGACTTTCTAGGCCCTTTCGTTCACCCATAGATACCCAAATTGCAAATTCACAAACTTACATCATTGAATTTCATTTTGGTGTCGCCAATTTCGTGATTCGACAATTCCAACTTTCTTGGAGGGACATAAGTGCAAAAAGTAAAAACTTACTTTGTAGCTCCAAATTGAAATCCACTTGAACGTGATGATACCATATACACCCTCATTATATTTTCCAAGTCTGTAACTGAATTCATAAAAAATTAGTCATAAGATTGTATCTGTAATCCTTTCCAATTTTTCTTTCATTCTAAGTATTCAACTCTAAATTACTTCAGAACATGTACTAGCGCTTTCCAATATTTCATAAAAAAATAATTTATTTAATATTTATATATTTAGGCAAGAATAACAAAAATTGTATATTTTGGAGAAATGGATAATAGGGTAACATAAAAATTTGGGCCATTGTATAATTTTCTAAGATTGTGTAATGAACATTGACTTTCAAGGTTCTTTCGTTCACCGTACATGCCCAAATTGCAAATTCACAATCTTACATCATTGAATTTCATTTTGATGTCGCCAAATTCATGATTCGACAATTTCAATTTTCTTGGAGGGACCTAAGTGCAAAAAGTAAAAACTTTACTCGTAAGCTCCAAATAAAAATATGCTCGAATGTGATGCTACTATATAAACCCTGATTGTATTTTCCAATTATGTAACTAAATATATATCAACAATTTGGTATAAGAACATATCCGTAATCCTTTCCGATGTTTCTTTTTTACTTCTAAGTATTCAATTTTAAGTTATTGAAGAACATGTACTAGCGCTTTCCAACATTTCATCAAACAAACAATTTATTTTATATTTCTATATTTAGGCACGAATTAAAAAATAATGTATTTTGGAGCAATGGATAATAGGGTAACATGAAAATTTGGGCCATTTTGTAATTTTTCAAGATTGTGTAGAAGTAATGAATATTGACTTTCGAGGCCCTTCCGTTCACCCATACATGCCCAAATTGAAAATTCAGAATCTTACATTATTGAATTTCATTTTGGTGTCGCTAATTTTGTGATTCGACAATTCCAACTTTCTTGGAGGGACCCAAGTGCAAAAATTAAAAACTTTACTCGTAATTCCAAATTAAAATCAGCTCGAATGTGATGCTACCATATACACCCTCATTGTATTTTCCAGCTCTGTAACAAAATATTTATCAACAATTGGGCATAAGAATATTGATGTAATCCTTTCCTATTTTGCTTTCTTACTTATAAGTATTCAATTCTAAGTTACTCTAGAATATGTACTAGCGTTTTCAACATTTTACCAAAAACTTAATTTGTTTTATATTTCTATATTTAGGCAAGAATAACAAAAATCATGTATTTTGGAGCAATGGGTAATGAGATAACACAAATTTTGAGTCATAGTGTATCTTAGTTAAACTATTTTGAATCACGAATGTAATATTATCATTATTACATATTCGCATGTGGAATTTTTTTCTAAAAAAATGATCACATAATACATATATAAAATATTATAACATCAAATATGCTTTTAATTTTATTATAATAAAAATTAGTATTATTTCATTCAAATTTAAAAAATAAAAGAATTTTATTTAAATTCAGCCCAAACACCTAAACTAACCTAATCAGCCCAAACAATACTAATCTAGCCCAAAAGCCAAACTTAACCCCAGCACTATAAAAGAATAAAACCCTAATTTACCCTCCCCCTTCTTCTAAAAATTTCTTCCTCCACACTCTTCTCTTTCTAAAATCGGCACCGGGTTCCACCACGCCGCATCTTCGACCCCCCCCACCCTACCACTCCAGAGCAACACCCTGACGCTCCAGTGCCACTCCGCCGCTCCGACGCCGAGCTTGCCGCTTCAATACCAGGCCACGCCACCTTCATCGACGTCGTCGAGCTCTAGGTGATGCTAATGCTCCAATCGCGTCGTTGAGCTCCGCCATGCCAACGCTCTTGTCGTGCCGTCCACCTTCACCACGCAAGTCAATCCATGGACTGTCGTCGAGTATAGACCGATGCCGAGCTAAAACCACCGCCACGCCAGTTGCACCACTGGCATCTAGATCCACCGGCGCCCCAGATCTAACCACAAGTGGAGCTCGAATGCTGTGCTCTAGATCCGGCGGCGTCTCCATGGCCGGAGCTCTGATATAATTTTTAGGGTTTCAGGGGTTTTTTAAATTATTTAATTACTGACCATGATTGTGTAATTTAGTTGTTAAATCTTGTTAATGAAATCTAGTACTCCCTCCGTCCCAGGATAAACTGCTCACTTTCTATTTTGGGCTGTCCTTATTTGAATTTCACAAGATCAGCTTTTACCATTTTTGGCCAAGTGGACTCGTACTGAAAAGATGAAATTGCCCACAAGTCAATACATATTTACAGCCTTAATGGCTGATTAATTAAGGTTGGAGGCGTGTTTTTTCTCTCCATTTAATGGCCTCGGTTTTTGGGCTGGAGGCATGTGAATTTGTTTTGAAAAAATGAACCCACGCTTGACAGCATGACATGCGCTTGCTCCATTATTGCTCTTTCACTCTTCCCGTTGCTCCATTATTGCTCTCAACCATCAGACTTGCTTTCTCCATTCTCGTTCTCAACCATCTGAGACCTCTCATTTATTCCACATCGCTTCTATCCTTTCTCTCTCAATCCCTCAAACCCTAGCCGGTCCTCTCCCATTTCCTTTCGATTTTTACCCCATTTTCCCTCTATTTCTATTCATCTTGCTGTAATTCTTCTTGTTCTTCACTATTTGGTGCTGATCGATTAGATTTTAATCATTTTTTTATGTTGGGTTTCTTAAGCGAGAGGAAATTTTCAAGATATGTTGTTTTTCATTCTGTGAAGTGGGTTTTGTCTTTTCTTTTTGTGTTGTTTTCATAATATTGTGTTCGTTCTTCATATGTTTGTGTTTGTGGATTAGGGTTTCAGTGATTTTTGCTCTTGATTTTTGTTACTAATTGAAAAGGCATATCAGATCTGTGGTTTCTTTTTCCAAAAAATTGGTTTAAGATTTTTCTAATTAGGGGTTTTTTAAATTTTACCTAAATCAAACTTTCGCTGCTGTTGTTTACAAGGCATGAGTAGAGGTCGATTGTTTCATGCAGGATTTTGTTCCGTGTTGATGTTTTAAAGTTAGATTTAATTGTACACTGTCCATTTCCTTTCTGGAATCTTTGAGATATGTTAGGGTTTCTGTTTGGTAACTCTATTTTTTTTGTCAAATAAATTTTAATCCCCGTATTTATCGTTCTACAGCTGTGCATGTTCATCTCTGTTCCGGGATCTGTTATTTTCCCCATACATTTCATGGTCTACGTGTGCTCTGTTAAAGATCTATGAAACTTGGCTACATTTCAGTACTCCTCTATTTCTGATTTGTGTTTTTGCACAATAATTTCTATGAAATTGTTATTAGCATGTTCGCTCATTGTAGTTTCTAAGTTTCTATAGTTATCATCAGCATGTGTTCTCCTATATTTATCAATTTATGTCAATAGCCTCTGAGTTTGTAGCCTCTTTTCTCCTCTATTGATCAGTTGTTATTAGACAGTGTTCATTAGTTTCTCTCTAGTTGTCAATAACCTTTGCCCTCTGTTTGTGCGTTTGAAAATGGCACATAGGGACAGGTATTTGGAGGGGCAGGAACCTTTAGCCCCCGGCTAACCGTTGAATGATGTTGACTCTAATGCACTAACAGTTCCCAGTCCTAGTCTCAGTCCCAGTTTTATTAAATCACAGCCCTCACTGGAACGTGTTCAGGAAAATGCTCCATTATCTTGGACCAATTCTGAAACATGTTTGGAGGACTGGTCCATAGCTATGCATTTCAGTCCAGTAAATTTATCACACATGGACTGGACTGAGTCACAGCCCCTATCTGATGAAGAATTAGATTATGTACGTGTCATTTCGGATTCACAGTCCCTGCTAGACTCAGAATCTAATTCTGAGTTACATAATGTTGAGTCACAGCCCCATTTGGATCCCAGTTCTGCATCTCGGAATCCCAAACCTGAGTTACATTCCCTCCCAGGTAGTGACTCAGAGTTTGATTCTGAGTTTGACCCACACCCCTCTGTTTACTTCAAAGGAAATGAGTTTCCCAAGTATGGGGAACCAAGATTCTTTGAAACAGGTGCAGCCCTATACCTCGATAATTGGCCTAAGCATTAACCACCTAAAACACTATGGATTAGGCAAGACATTCCAATGTCAGCCGTGCGACGTGAAATGTATGCCATGGTGGAGAGGGCTAAAAATGATTTGGCTGAAGCTAGGCCTGATTCGGTAGAGAAGGGCAAGAATGACCGTGGATATAAATTGTGCTAAAGTGTTGTTGTCTTGCCAGTTCCATCACTGCAATCAGGTTGTGTCTCTCCTGTTTCCTTATTTTGTTTTCTGTTTCATGAATCATTATGCTTACTCTATGTGTTTTGGTCTGTAGGATGATGATGTTTGTTGCTGAGGTAGCAATAATGTTTTATACTAAATAACTAAATATGCAGCATTTCTTATGTGCGTTTATTTTGCACTTAACCTAGCTTGGCATGTTTCTCATTCTACTATGCAGCCTTGCTTATGTGTGAATATTTTTCACTTAACCCGACTTGGAATTTTCTGATTTAGCTATGCAGCGTTGCTTATGTGTGTTTAATTTGCACTGACCCTGGCTTGGCATGTTTCTGGTTTGGGGTTGAGAATGGAGAAATAACATGTGATTTTTTCTGATAAGTCATAGTTTGCATGTGAAATATGAGTCCCATATGTGATGATTGTCCCTTATTGATGATGAAGTTGTGATGAATGAATATTACATGCAGCCATGCTTATTAGTCTATAAACTGATCCGAAACTTGGCGGGGCATGATAATGAATACAAACAGCGATGAAATTATTAGAGTTTGTGATCCTACCTAGTTGATAGCCACCTATGATGAAATTAATTATAATTAAACTCTTAGAAGTGCAACCATGTTTTGTTAAAAACATTAGGATGGTAGCCTATGATGCTTGTCCCGTGTTTGTGCCTTACCTGCCATTGTTTGTTACTTCTGGACATGCTCCATTTTTTTACTCATATCATCCTTAGTCTTTTAAATAAAGCTTGCATTCAAAAGGGATTTCATCCATTTAAGCCTTTACAAGGTTGCCCTATAAACACGCATTTACAAAATACATTGTATGTTTACTCTAGAACTAATTCTAGAAGCACAACCCTACAAAAATAAGATGAACCTACCTTCAGTGAGCTAGTTCCATACTTAGGATCAGATCCCTAACATTCCCGGTCTTTCCAATCCCAATGAGATGCTGTAAACAACTCCTAACCAGCTCTGAATCCACAATTAGGTTTTCTGGAAGTAATCCCAACCTCCTTAAACGATCTTTTCCCATATGTGGCAGTTTGAATTCATTCCCACCTCTACACTTCATGATTTCTACCATAACACATTGTAAACTGAGGAAAATATTATCAATAACTTTAGGGTCTTCTCTTTTGAAAACATCATTCACCACATTTAATAAACCCTCTAGCGTTGTACTAGGGTTATGGTATTGGAGGCTTTGTATTGAGGCAAAAACCCCACAATGTTTAGGTCGGGTGACTTGATAGGTTGGCACACTAATTGGATACGAAACCCGTGTGAGGTGGTTGCAGCTAAAAATTTAGGGTCATTAGCATAAATATGGGATGGGGAATTGTCTTGTTGTATGAAACCCAAGGTGGCCATTTTTCTTTTATGGCTAGTATGAGTTCATAAATCAGTTTCTTCCTAATTGTGTCTCTAGTAATTGACTGAATGGGTGTTAGAACCAGTGTACCCTTTGGCCTATTCACTGTTGTGTACTTTGCTGCTATGTACTCCATATATGGAAAGATCCCTATTTTACCATCGAAAAGAACATTACGATGCATATCTATTACTGGTCTACACACAACACACATAAACATTAGCTTCAGAATGTAATTCTTACTTTAAATAACTCTGTATGGTTATGGTTCATTAGGGGCTAGAATGAATCGGGTTGTTGCCTCTATGATGTAGAACCACTTTTCGTTAATGTGGATGACATTGTGCATGTCCTTGAACATCATGTTGCATTCCAGCTTGGTTAGGCACCAATCCAACCTTGTTTCCTTGCATGCTTGAGTCAAGTATGGATGAACAACGTTGGTGTGGCTCCGTATTTCTTTGTTTGCTATTGTTCTTTGGATTGTGCTCTTACCCCACATGTAAACCTGCTGCTGTGCTCCTGCAGGTTCCCCTATCCCTCAATGGCAGCACCATTAAGGCTTCGAGATCGATCAGCTTCTTTTTTGAGCCACACCGCTCGTGTCTTCTTGAGCGGGCGTTCACTGGTTCACCATTAACCAGTTTTTGCTTCACTCGTGACCAAATGGTGCTGATGGTTCTAATTGACACAACCCACCTTTCTGATGCCTCAACTTGTAAACTGTGTTTTATTTGCCCATTTTTTATGTTTTGGAGAAGAAAATGGGCAACCTATTGCCTCTGCTCATGCGTCAAATTTCTACCCACTATCACAACCTCAAGCTTAAGGATGAAAAAACAGAAGAAGAGGGTTAGGATCCTGGCCAGTTCTTCAAGAACTGGCCAAATGTTTTTTCTGAGAACTCTCTTTTGAGTTTTTAAGGGTTTGAAATGTATAGTGCATTAAATGATGTATTTATAGGACCCAGTCTTTAAATGATGCATTAAATGATGCATTAAATGATGTATTTAAAAATTTTGGAGCCAAAGATTAGTTTTCGTGGGAATTTTTAATCCTCAAAAATGTTTTTAAACACATTTTCAGGCTTTCCCACAGTACTATCACGAAATTCATGGTTGCCGATTTCAGCTTTTGTCCATCAAATCTGTACCATTTCCACTTTCCTTTTTGCCCCCAAAATTTCTCTCTGCAAATTAACTAGGGACAGAGGGAGTATTAAATTATATTAAATTCTAAAATTAACTACCGAAAACAAGACCAACATTGGGTCTTCTTTTGGTAGATTTTTTTTTAAATTTTCAAAATAATATGTGCAACACCGCACTGCTGTTGGTAGCGATTTCGGTAAGACCGACATTGAGTGCAATGTCGTAAGATGTGTCAGGCATAAAACTTCTTACCTTGATTTTTTTGTGCGACATCACACTGCTATTAGTAGCGGTTTCGTAAGATCGACAGAGGTGCGACATCGCACAAAATTGAGGTAAAAGGTATTTTTATCTCAGTTTTAAACTGAGGTAAAAAGTAACATTTTTACTTTAGCCACATTTATTTTGATTTTCAGGGTAAAAAAATTGAGGTAAATAGGCTCAAAAAATGGAGGTAATAGGTGATGTTTTTTGTAGTAATACCAGATGACCCCATTCTCCAAGTACCATCAACATCAAACTTTGTCCATCCTAGGAGAGGTTTAGACCATAATTCGACCGTAGTCTAAGGCTTAGGATGAGACCTATAAGGTGGAATTAAACCAGTTGTAACCAAAGACTAATCTCTCGGATCAGAAGAGAAAACAGGTTTAGCTAAAAATGAGTAAAAAAAATGTTTTCCCTGATTTCTCATGATATTGTGGACTGAAATGTTTCTATTGTCAAAAATGAAAGAGTTTCTTGACTTCCAGGTTGACCAACATGCTAGTGATGGAGCTATAGTTACTAGGATGCATTCGAATTTGGATAATCCAGGAAGAGACGAGCAGAAAAGTAATTTCAGCCCTAAGTTATCAAAATTCTGATCCTAAATGTTAAGCAAAATGTGTTTCAGTCCAATCTTTTAGAGCAAGCTGGCAGGAGTTAAAAAAAGTGGATTGCTATATCACACCCTGTATTTTACTGGCTTATGCCCTGTATTTTGTACATTTCAAAAATGTTTTAGAGCAAGTTGGCAGGGTACTTCTCGAAAGGATACCTCTAGAGGGGTTACCTCGCGAATGGGTACCTCTCAAAACCATCCACCTTGAACTTCACCTCTCGAATGGGTACATGTCGAATGAATCCAATGGAACCTCTCCACCAGAAAGTTCACATCTCGAATGGGTACCTCTCAAATGGGTGCCTCTCAAATGGGTGCCTGGAACCACACCTCTAGGGTGGGTACCTCTTGAATGGTACTTGTCGAATGGGTACTTCTCAAATAGGTACCTGTCGAATGGTCGAATGGATACCTCACAAATGGGTACCTCTCAAATGGTACCTCTCAAATGGATACCTCTCGAATGGATACCTCACGAATGGGCACCTTTTGAATGGTACCTCTCTAGAGTGGGCACCTCTCGAACGGGTACTTCTCGAATGGGTACCTCTCGAAAGGGTACCTCTCAAATGGTATCTCTCGAATGGTATCTCTCGAACCATCCAATGGAACCCCTCCACCTAAAAATTCACCTCTAGAGTGGGAACCTCTCGAATGGATACCTCTCGAATGGGCACCTCTCGAATGGGTACATGCCGAATAGATCCAACAAAACCCCTAAACCTGAAACTTCACCTCTCGAATGGGTACTTTTCGAATGGGTACCTCTCGAATTGGTACTTCTTGAACCCATCCAATCGAAACCCTCTTGAAACTTCACCTCTTGAATGGGTACCTCTAGAGTGGTTACCTATCGAAAGGGTACCTCTCGAACCCATCCAATGGAACCCCTCCACCTGAAACTTCACCTCTCAAATGGATCCAATGGAACCTCTCCATCTAAACCTTCACCTCTAGAATGGGTACCTCCTGAAAGGGTATCTCTTGGATGGTACCTCTCGAACCTATCCAATGGAACCCCTCCACCTAAAACTTCACCTCTCGAATGGGAACCTCTCGAACACATCCAATGGAACTCTTCCACCTAAAAGTTCACCTCTCGAATGGGTACCTTTCGAACCCATCCAATGGAACCCCTCCACCTGATACTTCACCTCTCAAATGCGTACCTCTCGAATGGATCCAATGGAACCCCTCCACCTGATACTTCACCTCTCAAATGCGTACCTCTCGAATGGATCCAATGGAACCCCTCCACCTGATACTTCACCTCTTGAATGCGTACTTCTCGAACACATCCAATGGAACTCCTCCACCTGAAAGTTCACCTCTCGAATGGGTACCTCTCGAACCCATCCAATAGAACCCCTCCACCCGAGACTTCACCTCTGGAATGGAACCTCTCGAATTGGTACCTCTAGAACCCATCAAATGGAACCCCTCCACCTGAAATTTCACCTCTTGAAATACAACCTTTCGAATGCGTACCTCTCGAAATGGGTAACTCTCGAATGCGTACCTCTCGAAATGGGTACCTCTCGAAATGGGTAACTCTCGAATGCGTACCTCTCGAAATGGGTACCTCTCAAATGGGTACCTCTTAAACTCTAACCTCTCGAATCCCCCCGGAATCCTTCACATCTCGAACCCCTACACCTGAACCCTCTGAACTTCTACCTTCACCACTCAAATTGCTACCTCTCGAACCCTTCAACTTGAAAGCTCTCCACCTGAACCTGAACCTCTCGAATGGGTACCTTTTGAGCCTCTCCAATGGAACCCCTTCACTTGAACCTCTTCAACTGAACATTCACCTCTCGAACCTCTCTACCTGAACCTTCAGTTATCGAATCGGTAACTCTTGAACCATTACCTCTCGAACCCACTCAAATTATCACCTCTCGAATCTCCACTGGTACCTTCAACTCTCGAACCTCTAATGGGTACGTCTCGACTGGGTACCCCTCCAATGGGTACCCAAAACGATGTCGTTTTGGGCAGTCACCTGGCAGCACCTTCAGACACACATGGCAGCGCCGCAACTTTTGAAAAAGGGGGTGAACAAAATGACAAAAATGATACCTCAAATGACATCGTTTTGGGCGGCCACTTGAAATCATGTGTAGGGGCACACGTTAGGCAGGCCTGCAAAATGACCACTATGCCCCTGAAGATGGTTGTGTCAACCATTTGGTTTCAGAGTATTTCTTTTATATAGTAACCACATGAAAGAGTTTCTTAACTTCCAGGTTGACCAACATGCTAGTGATTGAGCTATAGTGACTAAGATGCATTCGAATTTGGACAATCTAGGAAGAGACTAGCAAAAAAGTAATTTCAGCCCTAAGTTATCAAAATTCTGATCCTGAATGTTAAGCAAAGTGTATTTCAGTCCAATTTTTTAGAGCAAGTTGGCGGGAGTTTAAAAAATGGATAGCTATATCACGGCCCGTATTTTACTCGCTTATGCCATGTATTTTGTACAATTCAAAATTTTATGTATTTTTTTTTAATTTAAATGAAATTGATTAGTTATAAATAATTATATGTAAATCAATGATAATTAATTAGATTAACACTCTTCTAAATTAACCATCAATGATAATTAATGGCTGGTCAATGGCGGGAGGCGGTGGTCAGCGCCGCCGGTGGTGGTCAACGACGGAGGGTGGCGGTCAGCCCCGCCGGTAGTGGTTAACGACGGTCAGCGTTCAGTGGTCAGGTGGTGGTTGGTGGTGATCAATGGCTACGCTGGAAATCACCGGTGATTTTAAAATCCAGAGTGAAATCTAGTGATTTCGTCTTCTCCGGCTTCTTCTCTGGCAACGTCTTCCTGTTCTTCTCTTCTTCTCCGGCTCATTCTCCTCTTCTTCTTTCTCCCTCCCTTCTCCAGCTCTCCTTCCCTTCCCTGGCCCCTGCTCTCTTCTCATTCTCCCGCTCCGGCTATCCTTCTCTTCTCCGGCCTCTGGTCTCCTTCCCTTCCCCGGCCCCCGCCCTCCTCTCCTTTTCTAGCTCTAGCTCTCCATTTCTTCTCCGGCTCTCCATTTCTACTCTGGCCCCGTTCTCTTCTCCGGCTCTTAGTTTCTTCGCTCGACCTGTTCTCCTTGGGAAGATCCGAACCGGGTCTCCTTGACAGGTTCTCCTTCCTAAGATCTGAACCGGGTCTCCTTTCCATCTATTGCCTCCGGTTCTCCTTTCTTTCCTAGCCTTCTTCTCATTTCCTCTCATTTTCGGTTCTTCTTTTCCTTCTTCCAGATTTCTTCTCCTTACCCGGCACGGTTCTCCTTTGCCTAACTACGATCTGCCCACATTTAATGTCCTTTACCCCATTTAATTCAAAAAAGTAACAAAATTTCTATAAAAAAGGATGTAAAAATGCTCATTGGGTAGATAATATCAGATTTTTTACTCTAAATTTGGGTGTTGGAAGCTCCATGTCTTTAGAAGTATTTTTTAAATTCAAGTGTTGATTTTTGGAATAATTAATAGTTAAAGTTAAGATTTATTAGTTGTTTAAGTTGAAACTTATATTCTATCTCATAATTAATAGTTGTGATATTTTATTTTAATTTCATATATAGTTGTTTAACATTTTATTGCTATGCATGTCTCCTTATATTCCCTCTAATTTTGTTCTAGATTTCATCATTTGTAGTTGAAAATATGTTAATTTATTGTTAATTTAATTTTAATTTCATGTTAATTAATATTTTATTCATTTTTTTAAATACGTTAATACCTTAGTTCTTTTTTATTTTTACGTGAATAATTTGTTAGTTCATTAGATAGTAATACCTTAGTTCATTAATATGGTACTACTAATACGTTAGTTCATTTGATAGATGATTTATCTTAGTTAGATGATGATTTATCTTAGTTATAATTTGGTTCTACTAATACGTTAGTTCATTTGGTACTACTAATACGTTAGTGCATTTGATAGATGATTTATCTTATTTAGATGATTTATCTTAATTATAATTTGGTTCTACTAATACTTTACTTCATTTGGAACATAAAATACATCAGTTCTTTTGATAGATGATTTATCTTAGTTATAATTTGATTGTACTAATACGTTAGTTCATTTGGTACTAATAATACGTTATAATTTGGTACTACTAATACGTTATAATTTGGTACTACTATTGATGATATACGTTAGTTCATTACATATGGTTCTACCAATGATGATATAACAAAATTTAGTGTGGTTTTACTAATTTTTAAAAAAATTGGTACAGATAAAATAAAATTCGTATAAGTAAGTCATAAGAATGTGTAGATGTCTTGTATTTTTTAATGTGGTTATAGATTTCATGACTAGTACTGAGAATTATTATACTTTAAATATGTGTAGGTATCTTTTATGCACTTGTAAAAAATATTAAGTGTTATATTTTGTTAGTTATTAGAATGATTTATGGCATCATTGCGTTTGGTATTATGTTTTAGTGAAATTATTTACTTGATATATATTGTTGTTTAAGGATGGCAATGAGTCATATGGAGCGATTCCAGGGGGGATGGTTACTCAGCATTCACAACCACAAATGTGTTTCCAAGTCACATCGAAGCTTATTCCTATCTGCAACGAACTGCTCGTCGTGTAGGATTTGAACTTGTCATGGGTTCGTACAAAAAAAGAATGGTCCCCTTAGGATATATTGTATTTGCAATCGGGGTTGAAATGATAAGGTTGTCGATATGAGCGATTCAGATAATGTCCGTCGAAGTAACACATCGATAAGAAGTTGTGATTGCCCTTTCATGATTGTCATGAGAGAGAGTAGTACAGGGGAGGGTTGGAATGTAGTACTGTGCAAGGATTCTCGGCGATGGATGCACAACCACCAATTTACAGTGTACGCTGAAGGGCATAGATAGAGTAGCAGGCTCCATGCAGAGGAAAAAAATGATAAGAGATTTGACGAATGCTGAGACAGCTCCCATGCATATCAATGTGAGCCTCAATTGTTCATTTCTAGAACTGCATCAAACTAATAGGCAGGTGTACAATGAACGACCGGACTACAAAAGAGAAAGGCGAGGCAGGCGCAACACAGCTAAGAATTGTTTGCATCTTGCCACCTCCACGGGTATGTTACTAGTCACCGCTCAGCACTTGATGGAACTTTGATTCATTTGTTCCTGGCTCATCCTGAAGCTGTTGTGACATTTCAGACTTATCCATGGATTGTGGCCATCGATACAACGTACAAGACTAATCGATACAATATGCCATTCATTGAGATTGTTGGTGAGTCTCCTTGTAACACAAATTTCCTGATCGCCTATGCCATTGTCGTCGAAGAAATGGCAGATACTTATGAGTGGGTTCTTAACGCACTTAGAAGCTTGTTTGTCAATGGACCGTTCCCTAAGGTTGTGGTCACCGATCATGAGATGGGATTGATTAGGCCAATTCGGGTAGTGTTTCCAGAATCGAGGCATTTTCTTTGCACTTGGCAGATTAACAAGGATGTGGAGGCATGTGTTACTGTGTTAACAGGGAATAACAGGAACGTGGCATCCTTCAAGAATGGTGCATGGTCACGGGTTTGCAATGCCTCTACCATTATTTCTTACGAAGCTGCATTGGTAGATCTAAGGGCTTGTTGGTCTTGGACCGAAGTTGTTATTAGTTACGTTGAGACCATATGGCTCCACCCCCATAAGGAGAAATTTGTTTGGGCATGGACGAATAATTTTTTTCATTTTAGGAGCACAACTACATGTCGGGTTGAAAGTGCACACTCGTCATTGAAAGGGTGGTTACAAACATCAACTGGTTCCCTGGATACGATATGGAGGCGTGCCAACCTGCAGATAATTGATCATGGACAACCTCGAGAAATCAAGAACGCTTATTGGTAGATTGCACCGTAGAGTCCTTTTAAACAACTTGTTCAAAAGTGTGTCAAAATATTGTCTAGATAAATTGACGTCTGAGCACAGGTTTATGCATATTGTGATTGTGTACTGTGTTCAATGCACGGAATACCATGTGCTTGCATCATGTGAACGATAATTGAACAAGGAATCCCCTTGTATTTGGACGACATTCATCCACTGTTTAAGACACTGGTATTAGGTGATGACTTGCAGAAGAGTGAAAATATTTCTAGGGGTGATACGACCAAGCATTGTTCAACAGTCAATTGGAGGAGCTGGCCTACAATGACCCATCAGTTCTCCGTCAGATTTCAAGCTATATAGATTAGCAGTTGCATCCAGAGGATAGCGGCATTGGAGAGTCGGACAATGTTACTAGTGCACGCAGAAGACCAAGTGAGCAGGTTCCCCGGTCAAGATCAACTAGGTGATCACCGAGCTACCACGAGCACATGAACAGGCAGTACAAGCCATCTCCAAGCTGGCATAGTTCAAGGTCACCGGGGCGCAGTACATTAGGGAGAGGTAGTCGAGACAATAAGTCTACTGATTATTCCCAAGTCTTGAATTGCAAAGAATAGTAAGACCACTTTGTGAGACTGAAAATAATCTAAATGTTTTCTCCTGCAGCGACATTCCCCTACCTTGAAAGTGTCCCCCACATTATCAGGCATTACATCAAGGGCAGGAACGATGTTCTAAGTGATGGAAACTATGGCTTCAAATGCGTTGCTGATGCCTTCCATGTAGATGATGAGGGTGAATGGTCTGGAGTGCGTCAGGCGGTATTTAACAAGTTATCAACTCATTGGCCTGATTATTTTCCCATATACAGTTTGAAGGACAACGTTGAATTGACCAAAACCCGTATACACCACACCAAAGGTCTATGTGGATGTGAACATTGGTTTGCGGTCATTGCGGATATGTTTCCTGTCGCCACCTACTACAACATGGTTGTAGTTTTATACTACATTCTAGATAATGGGTTGGCAGACTATTGTTGTACAATCCTGCCATTGAGAGTGGGCGGGAGCGAGGATGGAACAAGGAGGGAGCTACACATTGTATATGTTCGCAGTGCAGGCCATTTTGTAAGGATACACGTGAAGGAAAACTGCCCCATGCACCCTGTAGTTAACTTGTGGACCACATGGAGGAGGTCAGATGTTGTTGGGTAGGAGTTACCCTTTCGTAGGAGGATGGTGGCTTAGAACAAAGCATACACGCAACCATAATTAATAGTTGTTTGGGACTATTATTCTTGCAAACTGTGTTTGGTACATTTTTTTATATCAAAGAATGTAATGAATTGCATTGCATTCTACAAGGGTTATGTCATTGAACACAACATAAGATTTCGGCATACAAAAATGAACATAAATTAGCAAAGAGTTCGGGTTACATAAATGAACAAAAATTAGCAAGAATTTCGAAGTACATAAGTGAACCAAAATAGGCAAAGAATTCAAGGTACATTAATGAACAAATTTAAAGCAAACAGTACGCTCATACAGAAAAGAACCAGTCTCCTAGGGAATGGGTTCATAATCATGGTGTCTGCGATACTCCTTGCGATGAAGGATCCAGGTAGCCTACAACTCCTTTATACGCGGATCGATTATTTCATGAATGTTCGTAGAGTCAAACGGATCCAAGTCGCTCATCATATCATTTAGAAACTGATATACCGGAAACACATATTATCATAATGAATCAATTAGATTTAATATAATTAATTTAAACAAACAGTTAGAGAATGGGTGAGAATGAGTCGTGTACAAGATTTACTAGTAAGTCATAATTGGTTGTATCTGGTCTGCTCTGGTACCATCATGTACATGATTTGTGATGAATGAGTGAGAAAGGGTCGTGAACCAATCCTCGTAATCCAAGGTACAATCAGATGGATCGGTGGCAATAGGATACTCGGCTAGCTGACCATTGTGCCATGCGTATGCCATGTCCCATAAAGTCAACTGCATCATCCCTGAGTAGGTCATTGAATAGCCAGAAGGATCAGCGGGCCTGGGGCAGGTTTCTGGCACAATTCTAATGCTATACGGTATACCCTGTACGACACCAAACTAGTGCGCCACACGGTCTGGCATGTATGCCTCCATTACTTCAAGGTATCGAATCACGCTACGGTAATGAGTTCTCCCCTTCACATCCCTGACCACGTCAGGTGCATATGGCAACAAACCTACATGTAGTTGTTTCCAAAAATTTTAATAGTCATATGGAATCCAATCTACCTACAATTCTCACAATAAATTTTAAAAAAGATAATAATACCTGGTGAGCTTGTAAAGTATCCATCTGATTCCTGATGGTCACCAAACGATGAGTATCCTTCCCCATTTTCTCTCCTGAATGCCACCGGTCATCCCGAAAGAGCTAGCAATGTACTTAGTCTCAGATGAAACATGGGAAAGTGCTCGTAGATCCATGCTTGCGGCAGCGTGCAACATCCACATAGGCCGCGAGTCTTAGCCCAGGATAATTACGAATCATCTACAGGGAGCAGGTTGGCTGACCTTAGTCCCGGTCTTATCAACAAAGAGAGTTGCTGAAAAAAGTGTCAACATGTAGCACATGAATTGGAAGTTATCGCTCTGACTTACCGCTACACACCTCGCCATCAATGCTTGGCCAATAATATTACCCCCATTCCAGTCTTCCCTGAGGATGAACTCCACGTCTTTCCCAAACAGTTCAGCACTTGCTTCCTGAATGGCCTCCACCAAAATGATACTAGCAACAAAGCCACCAACAATAGGAATTCTGAGAATCATCTCAACATCGTGCAATAGGACTGTCATCTCCCCGAAAGGCATGTGAAATGAGTTCGTGTTTGGCTGCCACCTTTTGACTAAAGCATATATCAATGCCATATCCAAGTACTAAAACATAATCGCGGGAAGGTGCGACAACCCAGTCGCACCTTCCTGGCCTGAACAATATCGCTGCAATCCGGGAGTGTGATGATTAGCTATTTGCAAAGAATTGCACGAGTGTGGCATTTCAGCACACCTCACTCTATACCATTCCAAACATCAGCTGCGACATGGCCTCCAAAGCTGGGTATGATAAGGTCACCTTGCGGGCCACCACCCATCGGTCCGCGCACAAGCCATGTTTCATCAGCTACATGCTTTCTCTTGTTCCTAACACCCCTTTCTGTCCCAGCTTCACCAACATTGCACGATCCACCCAAAGATTGGGAAAATGGAACAGCTATATTCGGGTATGTTTGTCTACTCCCCTCACCGACATGTGCTGCAGTTCCAACCTCCATCTGCAAAGTCGTCGCAGGTTAGCCACTGGGGGGAACAATGCATGTACCCTGCCCGTCCTCAGCGTCGAGTGGCTTTACACCACAACCATCTAGTGGGCTAGATATGGGTGCTTGATCCCCAAGCTATAATTCGAACATTGATTGCCAGTTTCCTTCGTCATGGATTGAATGCACTCTAACGCCAGTGAGAATGTTGAGTTCCAGACCATTCCAGGTTGGTTTTAAACCGAGGTAAAAAATAACATTTTTACTTTAAACACATTTATTTTGATTTTTCAGGGTCAAAAAAATGAGGTAAATAGGCTTAAAAATTGAGGTAATAGGTGATGTTTGTTGTAGTAATACCAGATGACCCCATTCTCCAAGTACCATCAACATCAAACTTTGTCCATCCTAGGAGAGGTTTAGACCATAATTCGACAGTAGCCTTAGGCTTAGGAGGAGACCTATAAGGTAGAATTAAACCAGTTGTAACCAAAGACTAATCTCTCGGATCAGAAGAGAAAACAGGTTTAGCTAAAAATGAGTAAAAAAATGTTTTCCCTGATTTCTCTCATGATATTGGGGACTGAAATGTTTCTATTGTCAAAAATGAAAGAGTTTCTTGACTTCCAGGTTGACCAACATGCTAGTGATGGAGCTATAGTTACTAGGATGCATTCGAATTTGGATAATCCAGGAAGAGACGAGCAGAAAAGTAATTTCAGCCCTAAGTTATCAAAATTCTGATCCTGAATGTTAAGCAAAGTGTATTTCAGTCCAATTTTTTAGAGCAAGTTGGCAGGAGTTAAAAAAATTGGATCGC
This sequence comes from Rubia yunnanensis, assembly GCA_037428765.1. Classification (NCBI taxonomy): domain Eukaryota; kingdom Viridiplantae; phylum Streptophyta; class Magnoliopsida; order Gentianales; family Rubiaceae; genus Rubia; species Rubia yunnanensis. Next base: position 80,087,499 of record CM075065.1, read on the forward strand.
TATATCACGCCATGTATTTTACTCGCTTATGTCCTGTATTTTGTACAATTAAAAAATTTATGTATTTTGTATTAATTTAAATGAAATTGATTAGTTATAAATAATTAATTGTAAATCAATGATAATTAATTAGATTAACATTCTTCTAAATTAACTATCAATGATAATAACGGTTGGTCAATGGCAGCGGGCGGGGTTCAGAGCAGCCGGTGGTGGTCAAAGGCGGTGGGTGGCTGTCAGCGCCACCGGTAGTGGTCAACGACGGCCAACGTTTGGTGGTCAGGCAGTGGTCGGTGGTGGTCAATGGCTGCGCTGGAAATCTCTGGTGATTTCAAAATCCAGAGTGAAATCCAGCGATTTCGTCTTCTCAGGCAACATGCGTCTTCTTCTCCGACAATGTCTTCCTCTTCTTCTCTTCTTCTCTGGCTTCTTCTTCGATCTCCTCTTCTTCTCCGGCCCGTTCTCCTCTTCTTCTCCCGCCTGTTCTCCTTCCCTTCTCCGGCTCTCATTCCCTTTCCCAGCCCCCACTTTCCTCTCCTTCTCCCGCTCCGGCTATCCTTCCCTTCTCCGTCCTCCGGTCTCCTTCCCTTCCTCGGCCCCTGCCCTCCTCTCCTCCTCTCCAGCCTCTAACAATTCTAACACTTATAACAGATTCAAAGGTCGCCGGAAAACTCAAACCAATTCCAGATTCAGACACATATCCGTCCGGGAAATATAGATCAGGCAAGATTCATTAAAAAAAGGAAAAATTACTTTTCTGGCGAGATTCAGGCTATGTACGGTGTTCGGCGACATTGGTCGGCGGCGGTCATCGGTCGGTGGCCGACTGCAGGAGGTGGTTGCCGGTGGCGGCAGGTTCAGAAGAAGAAAGGCCGAAAATGGTGAAAGAGAGGGAGAGACTTGAAATTTTATCTAAATTTTACCCTAATTTTGTTTCCAACAGATTTTAACCCACACACTTTTAAATATAAATTTTCACATAAAAAATATTAAATTAAAAACATTAATACATGTATGTGTACGTATAAGGCGTAACTAGTAAAATATAGTGCGAGATATAGCATACAGGCCATTTAGATGCCAATTGAAATCCCATAGTGTTTAGGATGTCATCAAAAGGTTAAAAGAGATTAATCAAAACAGAAATCTTTTTCTTTAACTTGGGATTCCAAATTTTCATAAAAGTGCATATTACCTGTTGGAGAACGCAAAGCTTTATGTCTTTGAATGCGAATTTACCATTGGAGGATGTTTTCCACATCAACCTATATTGTCTTTGAGGATAGATTTCAGTCACCTACAAAAAATGGCTCAAATCATAATCTAAATGGGGTAGTAACTGAGGCAGGTATGAATGCCTCTGTTAACAAAATTGTAAAACTGAGCAGTGCAGAGGGATGTTAGTTAGTGAGTGATCTAGATAATCAATTAATGGACAAAAATCCGTCCAGTGACCAGAAAGAACAGAGGCCCTGGCCATATAAAACTCTAGTTTGTTGCTCAAAAATAAGATTTACTCACATGAGATTTCCAGTTAGAGCTGGCCAAAGACCAAAGGAATTTTGACCATTGAGTTAAGCTTAACTAGAATTTCCACCAGAGTTTCAATGAGCAAGTTTTTATTACCTTCCTAATTGACCTAAAACCAAACCCATTATTATTTCTATCTTGGCAAAGATCATTCCATTTCTAACTTTGGGGAAAATAACTATGGTACTGGTTACTATCCAATATTTTCCCATCATATCAAGATCAAAAATTTTTATTTTAAACCGCTTAACTATTAAACAAGATTATTTTATAATTAATTTAACTAATAAAATTATTTGAAGTATATTTTTATTTAGTGGATGATGTTCTTATAAATTTAAAAATCTTTTAAAATATCATACAAGAGATGGTCTCCTTTGAAGCAACCTAAACTTTAGGCATGAGTCTTTATGCAATTCTAACTATATGCTAGATCGAGGGACCTATCTCTAATATTTTACAGGGACCTATCTCTAATATTTTTCAGTGGCTTTTTTGTTCAATTTTTCTCATCATTTTCCCGCGAGCTATAATCTGCAAAAAAATTCAAAAACCATTCAAAAAAATGTTTTAAAATTGCAAAAAAATCAATATGATCATCGAACTGAAAATTATAAACATCAGCTACAACTAGCAAAACATCAACGGAAAATCATAAAACATCAACTATAAAACTACAGCAAAAAATATATAAAAAATCAAATAAAAATTACAAAAGATTGAAAAATCATCGACGGCAACTTACAAAACATTAACCAAAATTCATGAACATCATAAACTGAAAATCATAAAAACATCAACAAAGCTTAAATTATCCAAAAAAAAAACTACAAACATCAATTTATATCACCCCAAAGTTAAAAACATCAATTCTTATCACCTAAACATCACCAAGGAAATTAATGAAATATGAAAACATAAGAAAAACAATACTACAAAACATAAACCATATCACCAAAAAAACCTACAAACATCAACTAACATCACCTAAAACTAACCTATAAAATGAAAAACATCAATGCGATAGAAAAAATATTGAAATAACAACCCATATAACCCCCCAAAAAACTACAAAGCATCGACTCATATCAACTAAAACTCACCCGTAAAATAAAAAACATCAACATGAGAAAAAAAAATTAAAATACCAATAAAAAAGCCACGGTGAGAAAACATTAACAATTGTTTTTAAAAAAACTACAAATATCAACTTATATCACCAAAACTACAAACATCAACTCCTAACACCTGAACCTTATCCAGAAAATAAAAAAACATCAACATAAGAAAAAAGACGCTACAAACATCAACTCCTATTACCATAACCTCAGCCAGAAAATGAACAACATCAACGTGAGATTTTTTTTAAAAAAAAAACCACAAATATCAATCCATATCACCCAAAAAAAGCTACAAAACATCAACTCATATCAATTAAACCTCACCCAAATAAAGAAAAACATCAACATAAGAAAAAAAACTACAAACATCAACCAAAAAGTTACAATACCTCAAGAATAAGAATTCTTAAAAAAAATAAAATAGAACCTAGTGGGATTTGAACCTAGGCTACTAACCTCAAAGCTTAGAGTAATAACCACTACACCAAAGACTCAATATTGAACATACATTCAGTCACATAGTATTAAACCTCATCATGTACCTCAAGAACATAAATTCTTCAAAATAAAGGTCCTGGTGGGATTCAAACCCATGTCTATAAACTACAAGAAAATGAACCAATTACTTTGCCATTTTTTACCTCCTAAAAACCAAGGTAAAAAGTTCTTTTACCTCGGTTTTTAATTTTTTCCAAGTAAAAGATATTATTTACCTTGGTTTTTTTTTTTTTTTTTTTTTTTTTTTTTTTAAATAAAGCCACCTGTGATGGTGGGGGGTTTGGCAGACCCCTACCCGTTTATTAATTGAAGAAAAGGTACAAACAAAGAGGGGGGCGTAATACCTGACCTCGAATGATTTTTCTGATGACACTTTTTCCTAAACAAAATACCTGACTGTAGCTAACTTAAAGGTCATCAGCAAACAGCTTGAGAAATAGATTACATCATGTCTAAAATTAATCTGCTCTAATATATGGAGTGCCCGTAGCATCCAGCTTGACTTGCCCAGCCACTGATGGGGGAAGACCTGCATAATCATATATGATACTAACCTGATTTCGGCTTGCCAGCTTTGCAAGAGAATCCGCCGCTCCATTTGCCTCCCGGTAGATGTGATGGAGATTGTAGTTCTTTCCTTTGAGTAGTTCCCAGATTTTCCTTAGCGTGGGCAGTAGCTTCCATGGGATTTTGAACTGTCGTCGGATCATGCCAAGAAGTATTCTTGAGTCCGTTTCTATATCAGCACTTGGTATGCCTGTGTCTAGCAGGAGGTGAATGCCGTGCAATAGAGCCAATGTTTCAACCTGCAAGGTAGAATCTGCGGGAACAGATTTCGAGCTAGCTACAATTACATGACCTCGATGGTCCCGGATGATGCAACCGATCCCCGCTACCCCGTTACTCAGATAGGACCCATCCGTGTTCAGTTTATAGGTTGAGGGCAGTAGCCATTTGAGAATTCTGGGTGGCTTATGCGTAGGAGATTTTTGGCCAATCAAAAGGGGTATGTGTGATAGTACCCACTTGAAATCCAGTTTAAAGGCCAGAAAGATATCGTTGAAATGGTAGAGGATACGCCTGAAGATGGACATAATATCCGGTTTTATGCCCTCGAAAATGTAAGAGCATCGAGCGCACCACAGGTGCCAGTTGACCACACATGGAAGAATACGGACTAGTTTTGTAAGAGGTCCGTCATGTGACTGAGCATTCCAGTAAAAGAAAAATCTATCCCAAAGTAGTTGAAAACTGTTATTTGGCATATGGAAGGTAGAGTTCACCAGTTTCCACAGTTTCTTTACCTTCACACAGGAGTTGAAGAAGTGATGTATGGATTCCGATTTACACAGACAGAGGCAGCATCTTGATGGTAGGTGAAAATTGAAATCCACAAGGACATCAGGGAGAGCTATCAACCTATTGAGGAGTTTCCAGTTGAAAAGGCTGATTTTTCTTGGTAGAAGATTTGACCAGAGATGTGTGAAGGAGGGGATCTTAGATCTTTTTGTTCTGATTAGGTCGTAGGCTGATTTAACTGTGAATTCCCCTGATTGGGTTGGTTTCCAGATGAGAAAGTCAGCGTAGCCAGGAGATATATGATAATCAAATTCCAGGATCTGTAAAATGTGCTCTGGTAATGCATTTTTGATCTGTGGTGAAAGGGTGATTTTGTTTTTGAGGAAGTTAGCGACTGTGAGGTTTTGGAGAGGGAAGTCAAGAGGGTTGATAAGGTGGTCCGAAAGGGCACCCATGGATGTCCAATTAGAGTGCCAGAAGGAGATGGAGCCATCACCCAGAATTACTTTAGAATTGTCCTCTGCAATCTGAGTTACAGCCTTGATTCTCTTCCAGGTTTTGGAGTTTTTTTGGTTATCACTCATGGACCACATTACTGTTGCCCAGAGTGATGTCCCTTTCTGCAGCTTCCACCAGAGTTTGAGTGAAAAGGATTCAACAATGGTAGCCAAATTTTTGAAATTAAGTCCATTTTCCAAGGAGGGGAAGCAGAGATTGGTATAAGATCTCCAGATTCTGTGTTTTTTTGTTTTGTCTAAATTATTATTCCAGAAGAATTTTCCAAGTGTCTTATGGGTCAGGTTAATGATGTGTGAGGTCGGCTTCAAAACTGTTAGGAGATGTATAGGCATGGAGGCCAGCACATGCCTGATTAGTGTTGCCCTACCCGCCGGAGTTAGGAGTTTATTGTTCCAGTGATTAATTTTGTTCTGTACTGAGAGGAGCATGTTATGGAAGTATGCGTTTTTGGTTCTGCCTGTGAAAATGGGGCTGCCTAGGTATTTGAAAGGGGTAGATCCCTCAAGCATTTTGGTTTCCCCTTTGATTAAGTTAATGATTCTGTGAGGAGTGTGTTTTGATATGAGGAAGGTTGATTTTTCGAAATTAACTTTCTGACCGGAGGCCATTTCGTATGATTTCAGAAATTTTAAGATGGTTTGCAGACCCTGCTTGGTGTATTTCATAAAAATTGCTGTATCGTCTGCATAGGAGAGGTGTGTGCAGGATTTCATTCCTCTGGGTAGTTGGTATGGGTGAATGTTACCAAACTGGTAGAGGAAGTTTAAGTTGTGGGAGAAAGCTTCTGCCATCAATACAAATAGCATAGGGGAGAGGGGGTCCCCTTGTTTTAAACCTCTGGAGGCCGGGAAGAAACCTATTGTCTTCCCGTTAATCAGGATTGAGAAATGTGCAGATTCGATGTTTCTCATAATTAGACTGACCAGGGTACTGGAGAAGCCTAATTTTATTAGGGTGTTTGTCAGGAAGGTCCATGAGGCTCTATCAAAGGCTTTCATCATGTCTAGCTTGATAATCATGTTATGACCCCTCAGTTTGGAGTGGAGATGGTTTGTAAATTCTTGCATTAGAAGGATATTGTCAGCTATCTCTCTTCCAGATACGAAGGCAGATTGTTCGGGGGTAATTAAAGAGTTAAGGAAAGGTTTAAGTCTAGATGATATGACTTTAGAGAGTATTTTATTTGAGAAGTTGCTTAGACTTATGGGTCTGTAGTCCTTGAAGGATGAGCATATCTCTTTTTTGGGAATTAGAATGATATTGGTGGAAGAGATTGCCTTCGGGATAGCAGTCCCAGCTAGGAAATCTTCCACTGCTCCTAACACATCATGTTTGATAAATTCCCAACATTTTTGGAAGAAGAAGCCAGAGAAACCGTCAGGTCCAGGGGCAGATTGGCTATCCATGGAGGCAACTATGGCAGTTAACTCATCCATGGTGATTGGTTTGAGAAGATCTTCGTTCATTTCTTGAGTTACCGATTTTGGGATATTGTCGAGAATCCATGCTGAGTTGATGCCAGAAGGGTCAAGTGTTTCTTCAGCGAGGAGGCATGAGAAGAAATTAACTGCTTCCTTCTCAATCTCTTCAATTGTATGTAACCAACTCCCGTCATTGTTTTTGATCATGGTTATCGTTTGTCTTTTGTGCTTGTTTGATATTGAGTGGTAGAAAAATTTAGAGTTGGCATCCCCCTCCTTCATCCATTTAAGTCTTGATTTCTGTTTTAGAAAAGTGTCCTGATTTTTTAGGGCTAACCTTAGCTTAGCCCTGGCCAGGCTTAGAGCTTGGATGGTTATGGTGGATTCATCCTGCTGTACATCTTTTTCAGCCTGCAGTAAACACTCTTCACTTTCCCGTACAGCATCAAAGACATTCCCAAACTCCTCTTTGTTCCAGATTTTGAGACTCCTTTTTAGGGTCTTAAGTTTGAAAACTAGTCTACTCATCCCTTTAAGGAGAGTGGGTGTATTCCATGTGGTTTCGGCTAGATTCATGAAGGTGGGATGATTTATCCAGCACTCTTGGAACTTGAAAGGCTTTGGATAATTCAAAAGGGGTGTATCCGCTACGGTTAGAATTAGGGGAGTATGGTCTGACCCCTCTCGGGACAAGGTTTTAATTTTGGAGCTGGGGAAGTATGACCACCAAACACTGTTGGAAATCCCTCTATCCAGGCGCTTCCAGACCCTCCCTTTGGGTCTCATGCCCGTCCAGGTGTATTGACTGCCAAATGTCGGGATTTCGGTGTAACTCTGGTCATTGAGGAAGGAATTGAAATTTCTTAGGCTTTTTTGGTTTGGGATGGAGTTGCCTAAGTATTCCTCATTTTTCCGGATGACATTAAAGTCGCCTATGAGACACATAGATTCATGTTTAAAATTGGCTAGAGCATGCCATAGGTCGTTCCTTTCACTGATGGTATGCTTAGCGTATATGAATCCTATCTGACATACTGTTGATAGAGGAGGGTATTTGATTTTGACGATAGTCACTTGTTCCTCTACTTTGATTATGTCTAGTGATATATCGTCATCCCACATTATCCAAATCCTATTGACGGGAGTGGCAAAGCAATTTGTGAAGCCCAATTCCCTGGATATGTTATGTGACTTATCCGGATCGAGCATAGGCTCCATTAAGGCACAGATTTTGATGTGGTTATGTCTTCTTATGTGTTTAAGTCGAATCTTGCTGGGGTTGTTCCCTATCCCTCTAACATTCCATGCGCATATATTGAGATTATTCATGGAAAAGTTTTTGAGAGTTTCAATGATGAACGGGTTAGAACCGTTTTTGGTATGGAGGAGTAGTCCTTTTTGGTATGCTTTCTGTGATTGTTTGAATTTTGTATGGGGTTTGATTGGAGAAGTTTGTTGAGCCTCAATTGATCTTTAAGTAGAATATTTTTTATCTCCACGAAATTTAGACTACTTTGGTTCAGAAAATGTTCCTGTTGGCTAGAGGAGGTTTCAGTGTTGATCCACTCTAAAAGCTTATGGGGATTTTTAAAGGGTGTTAGGTTCGGGCAGTTGTGCTCCAAAGAGATAAGGGGATGAGTAACCTCAGGGTTCAGATTATCTTTGGCATTAGTGATCCTTGAAACTGATTCCTGTACACCTGGGACAGTTTCTGCCTCCTGGTCCATTATATCATTGGATATGTTGTTCGTGGTTTTTGTTTCCTGAAAGCCCGGAGCAGTTTCTGCCGCCCGGTCCAAGCTAGCTTCGGAGACCACTGAATCAGGAGTTTTTCCTGAGCATTGTTCTCCAGAAAATAAATCCTGGCAGTGGTCAACAGTTTTATCCTTTGTGAGGATTGCTACTGGTCTGTTCAGAGTGCTAGGACTGATACTGAGTGTCATTGTGGGAGGGATGGCAGAAGGAATGACAGCAGGGGGTAGGGTGGGAACATGCTGAGAACTGTTAGAGTAATTTTTTACTTCGATTTGTGAGGGAGGAGCCGAGGTTACATGCTGTTTCGAGGGACCTGAGATATTGGTAGAAATTAGGGGAGTAGTAGATGGTACCTGGGAGCCTTGTGCAAGGCTCAACACTTCAGAACTTGCCAAACTGCCCAGAACCAGTCCTTTTGCAACAGCAGGTGCCTGAGAGTTTTGCTTAGGGAGTTTGTCAGTTTTTTGCCTGTAGATAGTGGTAGATTTATGCACAGGAGGACCAGTGGAAATGGCACCATTCCCTTTACCTTGGAATCTGCCCTGTTCGTCTTTGGGAATGGATTTCTTACCTTCCTTGACCGAGTTGCTCTGAGGTTTCCATGGTATGAACTTGGTGGAGTTTTTATCGAATCTGCAAACTGATTCAGAATGTCCTAGCCTAAGGCAGTTAGAACAGTATGAAGGAACTCCTTCATATTCAACATATTGCCAAAAACCAAAGTCTCTAAAGCTAAGCCACACTCTTTCAAGTCTAATTTTGGTTACATCTAGTTCAACACAAACCCGTGCAACATGTGGCCTAGTTCGATTGATTGAGGCTCTATCAACCCTAATCGGGGTACCAATCAAACTGCCAATCGACATTAGAACATTAAAATCGAAGAACTGCTGGGGTAAACCGTAGAGTGATATCCATATAGGGACAATGGGGGATTCAGCGTTTGGGTTAAAATTGGGTTCCCATTTTGACATTCGGATGGAATAAGCTCCGAAATTCCAGATCTTATGCAACCAGCAACGATAATAGTCATCGGGTAAGGAGAAGGAAATCAAAACCTGGCGATTGTCGAGTAAGGAGATATTGAAGTGACCTTTGAAGCCAGCGGTGTGGAAATCCCTCCGAAGCTTATCGATCTGGGGGCGACTCCGGGAAAATTTGCCGATCAGAGTCCATTAAATAATATGATCGAATAGCATGCAATGTTGCATGATGTATTAAAATTGTCGTCGAAATCGCGTATCTTGTCATTGTCACCGACAGAGCGTGAGATGGAACATCGACGTTGAAGATAATAAAAGATAGAAATTTTAGATGATAAAGTTGAGAAGGATCAATTATGAAAAAATATATGTATTGTTGAGTTTTGCTATGTTACGATTTGTTATTTTAAAATTTAATAAGGAAAGTTTTGTTATGTTACAATTGAACATGGTTGAATAATAGGGAAAACCACAACCAACATTAAAAGATTTTTAAGGTGGCAAAAACAAAAGGAAATTAAAAAGAAAGTCGGGGTGGTATGCTTTTCTCCGGTTTGGCGTTTCTCTCTCCTTTCAACATCCCATCATCAGTTTATTTTATGAAAATGATTGATTCCGCCTACACAAAAGTGTTTGTTCAATGTTTTTGAATTAAAAGATTGTAGAAAATGATGTTGAATGGTACGGTTGGAAATGTTTTTAAAAATCACGCATAGATTAAATTGCACATATAGTCAATTACATATTGTTCAAATAAAGTAGTAAAATTATTAGAAAAAAAAATTAATCATGAAAATCTCCTTGCAAATTAATTATTACATAATAGTTCGAATACTAATAATAAATTTCCCAATTCCAATATTAGAATAGAAATTACAATAAACTCAATCCGCTCGAATTATGATAACATTGAAGACAATCAGCTCCCCAACTTCTATGATCTCAAAGAACAAGGTGTCCCTAATGTGCAAGTTGTTGCAGGAAAGGAACTATGCGAAATCCTTCGGAATAGGACCTTGATTTTCCCTTGCCCCGAGTAGTTCATGCACCACTCTTTCCCGTAGCACCTCAGCACAACGAGGGTCTTCTCATTCGGCAGAAGTGGTACAATTTCAATCGGTATGTACTAATCAGAAAAAAATATATTATAAATAGATATATATATATATATATTGCATTATAAACAAATAGTATTAACTGAAAATCAAATAATTTCATGCTTTTAACTATTAGCTAGTTTTAGTCCTTACCAAAGTTGGAGTTTTCCCAAAGTTTTGCTACTTAAAAGCGTAGTTGAAACACAGGCTTTCTGGAGCCATTGTATGGAGTTCAAACTCGAACACAACCGATTTCTGTTGTGTGGAGACCTGTATAATTAATAAAAAATAATAATTTTTATAAAGTGTGCATATGTATTAGTAAATATATATGTAAAATGGTAATATACCTGGAAAAAAAGGCAACTAGAGGATCCTTCACCAACCATTAGTCCTGGATTTAAAGTGAAGATGTTTAGGAAAAGCTATCCTTATAAGAACAACATGCGACGTCGACCATGTGTCGTAGGAACATGTCGGTTTGAACCAGTGGATAAGTCGAAATGTACCAGCGACGTCGTCGGTGAGTCGGCAAGACCGATAAAATGACTGACGAAGAAACGGCATTGCAAAAATAAACATTAATTAATTTAAATTCCTACATGCGACGTCGTCAACACATCGGTATTATGGATGGATAAATCGAGACTACTTTGACAACTTATTCATAACTTGAAATAAGATTGTGCAATGTTGCATGTATTAACCGAATGACGTGCGATTAGAGACCGACTTCACATGCGTCAAAGATAGGAGCGAGAAAAAACATAGAAACCCAGAACAAAAAAGATGCATTAAGATGACAAAATTACACCGAAATTCCCTAAAACAAACAAGAACATAATACCTAGGTTTACATGCAAGAAAACTTAACACTCTAACAAATATGAGTAAAAAAAAGAAAACTAAAAATACAACCCAAACAAAAGAAAATATTTATTAAAAAAAGGTGAAGTAACAATCACAAAAATTTAGGCACTACAAGAGTAGAAATTCATACCTTTGTCAAAGGAGAAGAGAAAAGGGGTGGAGAGACTTGGTATTTGCAGGAAACTTGGAAACGGAAATCTTAAACTGATTCTGATGGACCCTTTATTTATAGCCGTTTTGAAATGATGCCGTTTTGGGACCTTGTGTTGTCCACCGCTATTAGTGCAAACTCGCACCAATATCGCTTAAGTTGACAAACAACCGACTGTACAACGACGTTGCAGGATTAGGTGGGCAAAAATATTTAAGCCCTCTAGCATAACAAATGAGCCTGCCAAGGACTAGAACAAATATTTTCACCCGTAAAACACTAAAATACGGCAACATAACATTTTTTGGTCGTGTGAACCGTTTCAGACCACCACTGAAGGAAATAGTCGGTGAACAATTTTAAATATATTTAAAATGATTGGTGATGACAAATATTTTCTGTTTTAAGTATGGCTGAAAAAAAATAATCATTACACATAAGTATTTTACAGTATTATGTATAATCGTAATAAAATTTTGGTTTCATATGGTAGGTTAAATATTAATGATTTAATAACATAAAAATAACATTCAACAAATAGATTCAAGATTAATTTAGAAAAAAATCACATTCAACAAAATATTCTTAATTCTACTGATGTTTGTCATAGTTTGTTACAAATTCTAAGTACTAATTGGGTAGGTTGATGACATTGAAAACTATGGGCATAGAATCCTCAACAAGCTCGAAGTAGAGCGTGTTACCAACCTTCAGGTCCTCTGCATGAAGGAACTAGCTAAAACCCTTTGGTGTCAGGGTTTTTAGCCTTCTCTTCCGCGAGTAATACATGTGATACTCTCTTCTGCATCACCACAAGAAAATAGGCATCTTCAACTTTGGTAGGACCATCTCGATTTGGCTTAGGATGTACTAAATTATAAACAGAAAACCACAATCAGTATATATGAAAATTAATTTGAGAAAATTATAATTGAAAATAAAATACATGTGTAAAATGGAAGGACTCACCAAAATTGGAATTGAACCGATGTGTTTCTGGGTTAATGCTTGTACAAAATGCAGTATGATATCACCAAATGAAGTCCGCACACAGTCCTCATGGGAACTGCTATGGATCTGTATTTGGTAAATGAAATTAGTAATAGTTTAATAAGAATACTAAAGAATTTACATTCTAAACCAAATATCAATAGCTCACCTCAATTGGCACACGATTACTAGAACCTTTGCTGCCAATCATGATTCCTGTAAATTATGTTGTCACAGATGAAATTTATAATGATATATAGAAATTGGTCCGATTCAAATCATTTCAATGAATTATTTGAGTCGAAATGTAAATACGACATCGCAGACTTGTTGGTATATCCAATTGGTTAACCAAGATGAGTGCGACATCTCATTCAAATACGAGGAGCAAACATATGAAAGTATGACGTCGCACATCAATCGCATAAACCAAAGTGGGAACTACTGACAAGCGACGTTGTATAAAAATCGGGAAGCAACATAAAAAATAGCAGAAAACCAGAGAATTTACAGGTTCTAGACCCTAAACCCCGTAGGAACTTGAAAATAAACAACATAGAGAACACATAATTCACACACCATTCACATAACAATGTCTACAAAAAATACAAAATTGAAAGAAATCTAAATAATCTAGAAACCATACCTCTGAGAAAAGTGGATGAAAGGTTGTAGGAACTCAAGGGAAAGTTAAAAGCTTGAAAGGATTTATGAGGTGGGCTCCATATATATAGTCGTTAAGAGCCCTTGTGAAATCCGCTCACCTAGTGCGAAGTCGCACCATGATCGACCCTACCAACATAATAGCCAGCATATGACCGACGTCAGTAACTATGATTTTGGGCCTCACCATTTCAGCCCACTAGCATATCAAACGGGTCGGTGCTTGACCAAAAAATATATAATTGACCTTAATAATGCTCTATAGTATATTAGAAATACTTACTGAATTTTATAATTGCCCATGAACTTTATAAATGTCCGTTTCGATCGGAATCAATTTTACCTCCACGGGTAAACTTTTAAATTTTTGCACTTAGGTCCCTCCACAAATGTGGGAGAAGTGGAAATGAAAATTTGGAGATACCCTAGTCTAATCCACGTTGCTAGGACCAATATGTTCCTGTTTAGGCATGACCGGATCAATGGAACAGGGTACTCATCCGTCATTTGTATTAGTGTTTCCATTTATACCCTTAGGATAAGCGTTATGGGAACGATAATTTCTACCACATAGAATCAAATGAAATTTTTTATTCTTAGTTTTTTATGAAAATAAAATATAATAAAATTCCGCTCATCATATTTTAGAAAGCGCTAATTGGGGTCTAGGGTAAATTATAGATGGTTGGTTAGTTGGAAGAACTTGGCTGGGAAGTCTCCATTGGATCACGCCTGTTTATTTATCATTTATAAGTTTGACTGAGGATGGAAAAGCTCCCCTCATCAAATCACTTTTGGGACTACGGGTCAACTTTTTAATTTTTGCAATTAGGTTCCTCCACGAAGGGAGAAGTGGAAATGAAAATTTGGGGATACCCGAATCTAATTCACATTGTCAGGAACAAGATGTTTTGATTTAGGCATGACCGGATTAATGGAACGGGGAATCGTCAGTCATTTTTATTGGTATTTCCATTTATACCCTTAGGATCGATAAGCGTTATGGGAACAATAATTTCCACCACATAGAATCACATAAAATTTCTTATTCTAGGTTTTTTTATGAAAATAAAATATAATAAAACTCCGTCCACCATATTTTAGAAAGCACTAGTACGTGGTCTAGAGTAAATCATAGATGGTTACTTATAAGTATACAACGGATTAATTGGAATAACTTGTGGAAGACTATGTGGAATAAGAGCAGTTTCTTATTTGTTACTTTCGATTATTATAAGTTCGACTAGATATGACAATGTTCCTTTTCTAGACGATCAAAATTAAGTTTGGGACCACCGGTGAACTTTTCAATATTTACACTTAGGTCCCTCCAAGAAAGTGGTTGAAGTCGAAATGCAAATTTGTAGATAACATTTTTTATTCATATTTTCACGGCAATGTTGTTTTGATCTAGGATTAAAAGGGTTGACAGAAGGGCTCCCGATCTTAACACGGAGTATTTTACGACACTTTTCAAAAATTACCCGTTGTCCCTCATGTGCGACGTCGCGGGTGTGTTGCCTAATGCGGATCCACGACCGAACAATGGCCAACATCGGTCATAATAAAATTTCCAGTGGGAAACAAAATTTTGCGCCGAAATTTTGAAGCAAAATTTCCCCCAACTAGAATTTCAAGTCATTAATACCACCAGCACCATTATCCATTCCTCATCTATAACACACTTTCTCCAAACCCTAGCTACAACACACCATTCTCTCCGTTCACATCATTAATACAACAATTAAAGAGCTAAAACAATTTGATTTTCCCACACATCAACAAGTGTTCGATGATGGAGCATCTCCAGGTTCAAATTAATTGAGATAGTTTTTCATACATTCAATGTTAATTTAGCAATTTAATTTCCATACCTTCTATATGTTATTTTTCTCATTGATCAATGCTTGTATATTTTCATAATGTATGATGATTGTGTTACATGTTATATTTTGTATATTGTTTTTGTTTCCAAGATGATGCCATGTTTGTAAGGAATGAGAAAACATGCTTAGATTAGGGTTGATTGGGTACAATAATTACTTATTCGTATGAACACAATAAGAATGTGCAACGTAGGTCACTGTTAGTCGGCATTTGCGATATACAACCAAATTAAGACCGACGACGCACATGTCAACATAAAGCATGAAATATCTTGAATGTCCGACGTCCCACTTAGGTCGGCCTTAGCGACATCAATTACTCTAGTGTGCGATGTCGCTTCTACCCATATCCGTTCTTTTTCCAAGTAGACATTCATGTCGTCTGAGTATGACTATATTATGTGTTTTTCAATTCAGGACTGCCCAATTCTAACATAAATTTTGTTTTATGTGTATTGGGTGCAATAGGATAACGAGAGTAATTGATGGACTATAGGTGGGTGACTTGTCATTTCGCTACTCGCCCTGACAAGTACTTAGATAATATGAAGGCTCAATACCTTTAATGTTTAAATTTAATATCAACCTTATCTATTATTATATATTGCAACATGTATTTGTAATATATGTTATAGCTAGTTTTGTGAATTTTAACATGTCATTGTTAATTTTCCCACATGAATTTAATGACAATTGATTGTTGTATAATGTTTAACCATTTCTAGAGTAATCTAATACTAAATAACATGTAATGGCTATCGACGAACAATTGTTTGTTTCATCAAATATTTAATATTATAATATTTAACCAAAACGTTCTCTCCATGAGTGACCTGTGACGTTTCACTTACCCATGCTCATGCGACACAAAAGTGACAACGCATGTAGAACCAGCGTGTAATTATTTTTGTGACATTGGGCATTCAAAACGATGTTGTATTATTCACTGTTCCACGTTAGCATACACAGGATATGGATGCACTGCATTGCGCAATATCGTTGTTCTTTAGAATGACGTCGACTGGAATGACGTGACAGACTTTCCTCTCACATCACGTGTCTTGTTGATATGTCCCACGTTGTTCGTCTTGTATTCCAACTTTGAGCTGAATGATGTCAAAAATCTCATATCATATCGTCGGTCTTAGTGCTAGGAGCTACATCGCACACAACATCTACCGACGTCGCTAAAAAAATTGAGATAAAAGATATTTTTTACCTCGGTTTTGAATCGAGGTAAAGAGTATAATTTTTACTTCACCCACATTTACCTCAGGTTTTTATGGAAAAAAACCGAGGTAAAAAGCCCTAAAGGTCTATTATAGTGAACCGATGTAAAAAGTATACTTTTTATTTCACCCACATTTACCTCGGGATTTTATGGTAAACAACCGAGGTAAAAAGCCCTAAACAATTGAGGTAATAGGTGTTGTCTATTGTAGTGATAACCTCAAAGCCTAGAATACTAACCACTACACCAAGGAATCTTTGCTGATAATATACTTAGTAAAATAATATTAAACCTTAGCAAGTCTTTGAAATAAATAAAGCACAAATGTAAACCTCACCTCTCATGGGAAAAAGCTCAGCCGTCCGCATCCGCAGCAACATGAGAGGTGACGGTGGACTGAAGAAGACAGCTACAATGCCACCATGTCTTCTCACCGTCACCACGCCATGCCTCACCTCTCTATTGACAAATTGGAACTCTACGGTCACCATCGCCTCGCGTGGTGTCACCACCGTTAAACTCCGATTTGAATTGCAGAGGCTTAGGGTTTCAACTTCGTCGTCGCATCGCGGTTTCCTTGCCTTCTGCAATCTAGTGCCTTTACAGACAAACCCTAGCCTCTCACCTTCGTTCTCTTTGCAACCACAATGGAAAAATTCCTCTTCTTTGCGACTCTGTAACCACGACGACGGAGCTCCTCATCGTTGATCACTCCTTGCTGCAGCGACCCTGCAACCACAGCGCGTGGAGATCACCAGAGTCGAGGTCAAAGCCGGTAACGGACGTTCTATCCGGTGGTTTTGCGATGGAGAATCTGGAGGACATTGAAGATCAATGAAATTATGGTGGAGAACCAGAAAAAATCATCGGCTGGTGGTGGTTTCGATCGGCGGAGGCAGTTTCCGATCAGTTACAGAAAAAAATGAAGATGAAAATTCTGAAAACTTTTGTAATATACATAATATTTTGTAATTGCACAATAGGTCCCTAGATTTATTAGTATTTTTAAAAATAAAACTCCATCCAAAATGAAACTTCTTATAATTGCACAATAAACCCTTGCCTAAAGTTTAGGTTTCCTAAAACAAGACTTTGTGATCATAGAATATGAATAATTATAATTTGACCGTAGAGGTTTTCCATGATTAGTCTAACTGTTAAACGTTCTAACAAAATTTTGTTTTTATACATCCTTTGTCCTCTCATTAGCTACAATTGTACTATTGATTTAGTCAAAATTGACTACTTTAAACTATAAAATTTCATTGATATATAAGTAAGGATATTATGACGTGGCATATTTTTAGATTCGTCTTAATGTGTATTTTCATAATATTAATTTATTATTATTTTTTTATTTTACATAATTTAGGATATTATCGGTCAAACATTTTTGAGTTAGCTGTCAAACGTCAAAATGTGCAACTTATATTGGGATAGAGGAACTACTTCCTCCTTTTCATTAGATGTTGCACCATAAACTTAGGTGCTTGGAATTAGGTAAATGAAATGAGTAGATGAAATTGAATTTAGAAAGAAAAAAATAGAATGAGTGGATGAAATTGAAGAAATATTTCCATCAAAAGAAAGTGTGTCAAATTCACAAAAACAACAAAAAAAGGATAATGTCACTAGTGGAAAATAGACCTATTAAATACGATTTTATTGGGCAAGAGAAGACACTTTTCTATTGCCTTCTCTGGTTGTGCCTTTGATCAAAACCGAATAAAGGTTGTTCCGAGAACCACCTTCTATTTGGTGAATTTGAAGCAACCCACTTGGAGGACCTAAACCCTTACACTGGAATTTGTGGCGCATCGATCTCAAGGTTATGCTATCCAAACTTAATATGGGTTATTTATTCTTGAGTTGATGTACTGCATGCATGGCTTGTCGCCTCTTATTGGTTAATTTCCTATTATTGCGGTGATTCTGTTTTTGTACCCTGTCCACTTGGTTGGTATTTCCGAACTATTTTTTTGGAACCAGTGGTTGTGGTGGACTGATTTTGTGAGTACAATGGTGGCAAAAGGACACTCCTCTTTGGGTACCAACAGTAAGGCCGACCCCAAGAACCAGGGAAATGCCGAGGGAGCTAACCAAACTCGGCAATCCCAACGAGTCCACCCAAGGGAATGGAACGATCCCATGCTTGAGAGGAGGAGGCTCTGGGATGATCCAACCATCATCATGAACAAGAAACCTATAGAGAATCCTGATGACAACGGAGATGTGATAGACTTCGTGCTCACGGAAGACGAAATTCACAAGGATCTCTATAAACCCTTTTATGGGTTCTTGGGTGTTTTCCCCGGAAAGGTAGCATGTACTGTACAGGGCAAGCAGAATGGATATGTCATGTTCAAATTCAATAGTACGGAAGACAGGGATATGGTGATGAATGGATCGGACCATTATCTCCATGGGAAAAAATGTTCATGTTGAAGATTGAGGAATCAGGGCAGTATGACCTAGAGGTCCAGGCCATCAAGCCAGTTTAGGTTAGGATAGAGCACCTACCAAAGTCCTATTAGCACAAGAGGGCCTTAGAAAAGATTGCTACATCCATAGGAGAGCCGATTCTAATGGGTAATGCCACCCTTGAGCTCAGAGGATTTTATGCACGCCTCCTCATTTGGATCGACACTTCCAAGGAGCTAAAACATAAGGTCTCCTTTCGTGTTCCAAGTTGAGAGGTACACATGCAGAGAATTATCTATGACTACTGCCGCCCTTGGTGCCCAAACTGCGGCTATAATAACCACTTGAATGATGAGTACGATAAATTCTGGAAAAATAAGGGAGATTGCTGGATAATGCTACAGGAATGAAGGAGAATAGTGTCCAAATGCAAAGGAGAAAGGCACCTTGGACAAACCAAAACAGGGATTAAGCATGGGTCAAGAAGATGCATGCCAACAACATTGGAGAAACTCCAAGTGTTGGCTCAGCTCAAAGGGAAAAAAATGTGGTCATTGAAGATGTCTCTTCGGATAATGCAACTTCGGAGAGACTGAGAAAGGGAAAGGGCAAAGCTGATGACCATGCGGCAAGGAATAATGTGAGAGCTGTGGCTGCAAACCAAGGGAATGGCATTGTCATAGGTGTTGGGCAGAAGGAGGCCAACCAATTGGTAATGGCTCTGCCAGCAAACTCCGTGCCACCAGCAAAAAAGACTCTACCAGTAGGGCCACCTCCTGGGGACCGTGGGGATGGAGATAATGAAGAGAAAGTTCATGCTGCTCAGGATTTGCGTTGCGGCAGGAGTCCTGAATGAGCAAAAATCAGAAAGACCAAAAAAAATAGGGGCACGAAATCTGCGAATGCAGTCGGGAACTCCCATCCGACAGCCAAATTATACCGTTCGGTACTGATGATCAACCGATCGGGGGAGCTGGGAAGTTGCCACAACAAATGTTTCATCCCGAAATTCGTGGCTTCAAAATCCCAAGGCTGAACAGAAGCAAAAGCAAGAGCAGACCCCCTGCCCCAGGGGCATTAACCAGAGCACGGAGCAAGAGTAAATTGCGTACTCAGGAACAGGGGCAGGGCATTCAAAAATCTTTTCAACGTATGTTACATGCTTCAAGGAGTAATTCAGATAGCTCTGGTTGTAAAAACACGGAAGGCAGCGGTCCGAAGCCCAGAGGGACCTCCGGTTCCCAATGAATACAACAGCAATGAATGTAAGGGGTCTTTCGGCCCTGTACGGAGGAGATGGGTGAAAAACATCATCTCCACTAATAGGGTAGGATTGTGTGGTTTATTGGAAACAAAGTTGGATAAGGCGTTAAATATTTTCTTGAAGGGTTTTAAAGGGTGGAAGCATACACATAACTTTGAGCTGTGGTGGAACTCGAGGATTCTTATCATCTGGGACCCGAAAGGATTCTTGGTCGATGTTCTCGACAAGTCTCCGCAATGCATTCATCTTAAGGTTCGTAACCTTTCTTCGGGAATTGAATTCTTCTGTACATTTGTGTATGGCCATAGTGAAGGTAGAGTGGCGCGTTTACCGCTTTGGGCGGAGTTGAAGGCTTTTGGTGCTAATCTGAATTTCCCATAGATGGTTCTTGGGGATTTTAATGCAATACTTACTGTGGAGGATCATTATGGAGCCATGGCCCCTAGCTTATATCCCATGAAGGAGTTCCAAGGTGCATGTTTACGGTGCGGTTTGAAGGATGCATCTTCCATTGGTGAGCATCTAACATGGCACGATGCCGATTGGAAGATTTGGAGGAAACTGGATAGAGTTCTACTAAATCATGGATGGGATGATGATGGCTGCCGTACCACCTTTCTCCCAATCTCAGCCCAATCTGACCATACTCCTATGGTGGTTGACATGGCGCAAGAGATTGATGGTAGGCAGAGACCCTTCCGATTCCAAAACATGTGGTTAAACCACCCGAGTTGTAAACAAGTTGTGGAGGACTACTGGACACCATCGGTGGAAGGTTCCTATCAATATTCGGTGGCTAGAAAGTTGCTAAGAATGAAGCGCCCATTGAAAGACTTGGGCAATGTTGACTTCAACCATATCTCGGAAAAGGCACGGAGTGCGGATATGGAGTATAGTACAGCGTTCGATCATCTTTATACCATGAATGCCTCGGCTGAGGAGATTGAGGCACTGAGGATGTTAAAGAAGAAAGCTATGCTTTACTATATTGCGGAGTCATCTTTTCTCGCGCAGAAGGGCAGGATCAACCACATCACTTTGGCGGATAAGGGGTCTAAGTATTTTCATACTATGGTTTCGACAAGGAAAGGTGAAGGCATACCAGCAATCATTGATAGCCAAGATCGAATTGTGACATCTAATGAACGCAAGGGGGAACTATTCGTAAATTTTTACAAGGGCTTATTTGGTACGAAGAGAAGCAGGGTCCCCATCGAACCTGACATTATCAGTTCAGGTAACACTCTCAGGAAGTAGAGAGTATCGAAGTCAAAAGAGCCTTATTTGCAATGGCAGATGACAAGTCTCTGGGTCCGGATGGTTATACAACGGGTTTCTTCAAAAAGCAATGGGATACGGTGGGAGAGGAGGTGACAGCTGCAGTATTGGAGTTCTTCAGGACAGGTGAGATACTAGCCCAGCTAAATCATACTTCGGTTGCCCTGATACCGAAGAAGCCTGATAATCTAAAAGTGAGTGACTTTAGACCAATTGCGTGTTGCAATGTGGTTTACAAGATCATCACTAAGATCATTGCAAACAGGCTAGAAGGAAATTTGCCAGAGATTATAGACCCGTGCCACGGAGCCTTTGTGAAAGGTAGAAATATTTTTGACAATGTTATGCTAGCTTAAGAATTTGTACGGGGCTATGGAAGAGCTCGGACTTTCCCAAGGTGCATGATCATGGTGGATCTACAGAAAGCCTTCGATACGGTCTCTTGGGATTTCTTGGATGATGTTTTACTTGGCCTTGGCTTTCCGGACAGACTTAGGGAACGAATTATGGCGTGTGTCTGCACCTCCTCATTCTCGATTGCGGTCAATGGTATGATGTGCGATCACTTTCAGGGGCAGCGTGGAATTCGTCAGGGGGATCCATTATTGCCCCTACTGTTCGTTATATGCATGGAATACTTTTCGAGGTTGTTGAAGAAGAGGACCGATTCACGACATTTTACTTATCATCCGAGGTGCGAAGTACTTAAGATCACTCACATAGCTTTTGCTGATGATCTTATACTTTTCTCCAAGGCTAATACAGGATCGGTCCACATCCTTATGAGTGCGCTGGATGAATTTGAATGCACCTCGGAGCTGTCTATCAATGCGGCAAAATCTAAGTTCTTCGGAGTAGGCTTGAAGGAGGACCTAAGTTTCACAGGTATTCCATGGGCTAACTTTCCAGTACGGTATATAGGGGTGCCACTTGACTCTAGCAAGTTGAAGGTCACTCAGTTCGGAACCCTACTTGGGAAGGTCAATTCAGAGATTGCCAAATGGAAGGGTCACACCCTTTTCTATGTCGGAAAGCTGGAACTTATTCGTTCGATTGTGGGAGGTATTGCTGGATTCTGGATTCAGAACTTCATTATACAGACTACAGTCATGGATGCTCTCGAACAAAAGTGTAAATTTTTCTTATGGGGAGACAAGCATAAGGGAAAGGTTGCATGGAAAAAACTATGCGCCCCAAAATCTTTTGGGGGTCTCGGATTGAGGGACTTTATCACTTGGAACCGTGCCTCGATGGCCCAGAGGCTGTGGGATATCCATATGAAGAAGGACAGCTTGTGGGTCAAATGGATTCACTCCTTTTATCTTCAAGGCAAGGACTTCTGGTGCTTAAATCCGAGGATATCAAATGGTAGGCTTGGGGAGAGATTTTCGAGCTACTTTGGTGACCTGTGTAAGCTGAGGGATGAAATGATAGGTATGTTTCATGGGGATATGCAAGAACTAAAGGATTATCTTTGTTCATGGTCTAGCTCGGGGAAATTCACAAGTAAGGCTTACTTCTTCATGCATCGGCATCATTATCCGAATGTGTATGTTCAAGGTTGTTCGGAGGATAAGGTCTTCAATAGCATCTGGCGTGGTTTTATCCCGCCCAAGTTCTCTTTTATTGTATGGCTGGCTGCAATCCAGAGACTCTATATGAAGGACAAATACCGATTGGAGGAGGGGGATAATATGGAGAAAATATGTTCCTTATGCAATCTTGAAGAAGAAACAAATGAGCACCTGTTTTTCAAGTGCAAATTTTTGGAAGTTGTATGGGGACGTATTAGGACCTGGATTGGCCTCAGGAGACGAACAGGCACAATTGCAAGCTCCATGACCTGGGTCAAGAGGCAAATAAAGGGTTCAAAGGTGCGTAAGAAGTTGGGAATTCTAGCCTTGATTACCACAGTTTATCGCCTTTGGAGAGAAAGAAATAGTGTTGTTATGAATGGTGCTCAACCCAGTGCTGATCGTGTGGTAAAAATCGTCATGAAAGATTGCTTCATGGTGATTAATCGATTATTCCCAGAAGAGCATATGTTTTAGCTGATCGATTCATGGAGGTTTCCAAAGCTGCAGGAGGCCCTTTTGAGAATTTGGGGAGATCTCCAAGGGTACAAATAGTTTAACCGCTCGAGGAGGCATTCGATCCATAGAATGGTTTCAGTTCCCGAGTGCAAGAGTCTTTGTGAATTCCAGGAGATTTTCGACTTCCGGAGATGTTTGACTGCTCGAGAGGGCACTCGAGCCATTGAGATGTGCTGGAGATCTGGGAATGCTTATGGAGGTTTTCAGGTATTTGAGAACTTCGAGTACTAGAGGTGGTCTTCGAGATCATGAGGCTTTCGTGTGCTCGAAGTGGTCTATGCCTTCGAGAGCACGAGGTGGTTTGTGAACTTCGGAGGCGGATGCGGTTGTCAATATGCTCGAGGGGATTACCGACTGTCGGAGATTTTGAGGGCCTAAGGAGGTTTTTGAGTATGGGAGATCTTTGAGTTCTAGAGGTGGCTTTTGAGATTAACAGGTGCTTCGAGTCCGAGGAGTTCTCTGTCTTTCTGAGCACTAGGTGGTTCTGTCTCTGTTGGAGTTGTGCCCCAAGAAGCCTCGGGAGGTTTACGATTCTTGGAGATCTTCGAGTAAAACAAGTGGTTCTGTAACAGTAAACGGTGGTTCTGTCTTCGAGACCACTACAGGAGGTCGTCGAGCTTCTGGCTTGCTCAAGTGTGTGACAGAGTATTCATGTTCTCGAGTGCTCGAGGTGATTGAGTGATCGAAGGGGTGTTCGAGATATGGGAGGTCTTTGATTGCTCGAGGTGGTCCACATTGTCGGACTGCCCGAGGGGGGCATCGAGTCAGGGAGATCTTCGAGGACCCAAGGAGATTCCAGAGCGTGGAAGGACTTCAGAGGTGGTTCTGATGGTTCGCGTGCTAGAGAGGATCTTCGACTGTTGGAGATCTAGGAGTGCCTCAAGTGTTGGAGATCTTCGCGTGCCCAGGAAGATTTCGAATATGGGAGGTCTCCGAATACTTGAGGTGGCGGTAATTGTTCGAGTGCTCGAAGGGATCATCGGCTGTTGGCGATCTTCGAGAGCCTCAGGAGGTGTTCGAGTCTTGGAGACATTCAAGTAATACAATTGGTTGCAGTGTTCGTGTACCCGAGGTGGTTCCATCTCCGAGACGACTACAGGAGGTCTTCGAGCTTCTGACTTGTTCGAGTTCTCGAGGAGATTGAGTGATTGAAGGGGTGTTCGAGACAGGGGAGGTCTTCAACTGCTCGAGATGGTGGGCGATTCTAGGACTGCTCGAGGGGAGCATCGAGTACTGGAGATCCTCGAGTACCCCTGGAGGTTTCAGAGCGTGGAAGGACTTCGAGTACTGGATGTGGCCTTCGTGAATCTGAGCCATCCAAGTGCTCGAGGTGGCTTTCACCTTCGAGAACACGAAGAGGTTTCCGAGTCTCGGGCTTGTTACAGCGCTCGCCAGGGTATTCGTGCCATAGCCATGAAAGTTTCTCGACTGCTTGAGGGGGTTCCCGACCATGGGATTCTCGAGTCCTCGAAGGGTCATTCGAGTCAATGAGTCATGAAGTGTGCTCGAGTGCTTCGGTTCCCGGGATGAGGCAATAGGATTAAGAGTAAGCACTTTGTCTTCCGATGCTCTTTCTCCTAAGCCTAGCTTTTACTTATGATTTAACAGTTATTTATGCGCTCTATGTCCGCGCTACACTCTGTGTTAAATTGGCATAAAGCTGTCCATTTGCTCAAAATGGAGAGGGCGATTACATAATCACCACGCTTGATGCACGCAGTATAAGTGTATCCATTCTCTCATTTTCAGGAGGTTGATTCGGCTGGGATTCACAAAGGAAAGAGGCATGGCCTCATCACACCTTTGCCCACTTAACCACTCTCGGCGCCACCAAGAGAATGTTTGAAGGCCAATAACATCCCTCTATCTTCAACTTAGGGATGTACATGGTAGAAGCAGATTCCCACTAGTACCAACATGGTGCAACTAGGACCATCGGCTTCGATCTCTTTGTGATATTCAAGACCCGAGAACTCTCGGCTGCATTAGGAATTTCAGATTTGATTTTGGATCTTTGTACCTTCGACACCATTCCATCTACGACATTATTTCAAGACCCGAGTCTCACAACTCTCGGCTGCATTATGGAATTCAAATGAAGAAGGCCCCATTTGTTAGGGGTAGAAGTGGATTATTTGACTATGGGTAGTGAGTTTGTTCTCACCCCAATTGTCTAGTCTTCCATAGCCTGTGTTTCCCAGGTTGTTTCATACTCCCTTTGCTCGATCATCTTGCTTAGGGTTGGTAGTTAGCTTACTTTGGAAAATGGGGGGGGGGGAGTGCTACCCGTTAGGCATGCATTCCCACATCCACCCCCCCTCCCACTCTCTCTCTCTCTGACTTGCTCCTTAGGTTCATCACATAACCTAAGGTTGAATTATTACTGTATTTGGTAGAGCTCCTTTGGGGCCCTACCGTGGGTTCCACCATATATACTATTTACCTGTTTACTCGAAATGAGTTCCGAACTCGGAACTTATTCCGGGGTTCAAAAAAAGGCCACCAAAAATTTAGATTTTTGGCAAAAAAGAAATAGATCGGAGAAACATTTCTAGACCAGAGAAGCAAAAAATAATTTCAGATCTGTAAACATGGACTAGAGAAGCAATAAACAATTACATATCCTAAACATATATAGAATTTCAATACAAATCAAACGCCGGCAGTGGCAAGGTGGCAAGCAATGGAGGCACGGCTTCCGGCGACGGGTTCAGTGGAAGATTTGATACCGGTGGAATGATTTGATGCATCCAGTGCGGCCCGCCAAAGAGAGGCACACGGCCCGATGGGAGGAGGAGAGGATGCCTGTGGAGGAGGGGATGCCGGTGGAGGAGAGGCTGCGATGGAAACGGTGCCGATGGTAGCACGATGATGGTGCGGTGGTGATGGAGAGAGTGGAGGCGGTGTTGCGATGGAGGTTGATTTGGTGTGGCAATGAAGGTTGATTCGGTGTGGCAATGAAGGTTGATTCGGGGTGGCAGAGAGAGGTGTCTAGGAGGAGTTAAGCGAAGGTGATGTAGATTTTCATATATGAAAATTGGCTAAGGGATGACCAGGCCTATTACTCTCTTTTATATTGGGTCAAAAGGCCCAATTAAAGGCAGTTCTACAATATAAACCGCCTTTAATCTGATCCAGAACTAGTTCCGAGTTCGGAACCTCATTCGGATCTCAATCGAAGGCGGTTCTACACTAGAACCGCCTTTAATTGATGTACATTAAAGGATGTTCCTCAAGAACCGCTTTTAATAGGATCCAAAACTAGTTCCGTGTTCGGAACCTCATTCGGATCTCAATCAAAGGCGGTTCTTGGGAAATTTCTTGGAACCTCCTTTGAACTCCACCTTTAATAGGCCATTCTCCACTAGTGTGTGTGACAATTAATATGAAACAGAGGGACTATAACAGTTCTAATTATAACAATTCTAAACTTGTGCATCATATTATGAAACAAGTTGGTTCTATTGCTCTTGTTCATACTCTGAGACAAGCGATATGATAGTTGATTATCTTACAAAAAGTGCACTTAAATCGAACTGTAGAACTCACTAATCATGGGATCTTCCAGACTCTAGAGCTACTGGCCTTATTCGTTTAGATCAATGGGGTACTCCTGCCATACGTATCTGAGATGGATGCTACTCAGTCTCTGTTGTTTTTCAACATGCAGGTGTTATACGGTTGCAGAGGAACGCATTCAAAGTCAACCAAGCGGTTCGAAGCTATGCACAAAGGTTGGACATCTCACACTCCAAAAAAACTTTGAAATACTCTCACGACAACAAATTGCACCCAAAGAAGCAAAGATGGAACAGTACAAACGATGGACTCGGAATGAAAGCTCCACAGTGCAGCATGCCAACTATCTTGGATCACAAGCTTTTGCTTTTGTTTATAATACTCATTCTCCTAACCAATCCGATGATCAATTGTAACACCTATTTAAATGATCTGGCCTCAAAACTATTCACAGAGGGGGTGGAGATAGTTTTAGGGGAAACATCATTTATCTGGTGTTACAAGCACATGTATGAGACTACTACTAGCTTCTCTCTTTTTCTCATGATCATTCAAGTACGACTTGAACTACATATGTATCAAACCTTTTATTCAGGTTCAGGGATCCTTTAAATAGCCCCAATACCCCATAGGGGTATTTATTAAAAAAATAAGAGATATTTTCTAGGAATTGTTTTTAATAAAATAGTGAAAAGGAGACTTGAAAAGTCATCCACCTAGCAACCCCCATGTAGAACCCCATCAGCACGACGAGAAGAGTGACTACAACTAGCACTTTAACGAAATAACGACTCGCCCTAATCTATATGGTAGGTGACATGTGATACGCAGATTAGTCTTAAGTACTATTAAGTTAAAATATTTCTCCAACTCGTTAAAAACTCTTTAAAAATTCGATTCATATATTAATTTTGTGCAACTCCATAAGCTCCGACGAAAAAAAAGAATGGGGTCTGAAGGATTGTTGTGCAGCCAAGAGTTACACGAGGTACATACTGATACTGAGCTTTGAGTGTACTCTATTGATGTTAACCGTTAATTTTAGTTTGTTTCAATTGAATGGTTTGTTTGTCAAGTATATCCTGGAGACAAGTTTACATCCCCGAGAAGCGCAGATACTAAAGGAACTCAGGACTGATGCGGTAAGAGCAAGAGTAATGATTCTAAATGATATATGAAATGCGTCTGAAATTTTAGGGCAGTAATGCAAACCGATGCGGATTCAGGTCAGATGCTGGCTCTGCTCTTAGAGATGTGTAAAGTCATCGGGAGTTGGACTTAGTTGTGGCATATTGTGTGAACTAGTGATGTGGTGTTTTAACACCATCTCAATCCAGTTTTTCCAGACAGCAAGTTTCTAGCCACGATTTATGGAGCAAATTATAGAGTATTATCATACGATCAGACCAGAATATTGTGAAGATCAATGTGTGATTTCGTGACAATCTAATTCTGGTAAACAAATATTTCTTGTAATAGTTAGGAATTAATTAAGTAGTTTATTTGTGGTACAAGTCCTATTAATAAAGGATTGTCCATTTAAATACCAGATTAGAACTAGATCTTTCCTTAGTCTAGAAGTCTATTGTTGGTAGAGTTAGTCAAGGAAAGAGTCGTGCACAAGGAAGGAGTGCGAAGGGGATCAAAAGAAAGAAGATACAACGAAAACGCAGGCAACCAAGTTTTCATCTCTACATTGAGATACATTCTGGGAGCTGTTTGTCGGGAGTCTTGGAGGTCTGGAGGAAGCATTAATTCCTCGGGAGGAGGAGATCCAGGAAGACGTGTTGATCGTGGGGGTTCAACGACGTAGGATCGGTAGTGAGGGGATCTCACAACATTCACTCAATAGGTTAGCAATGGATTAGTATTTAAGTTAAGCTTCTTGTACTAAAGACTGCTTTCTAGTGAATGGTTTCTGATCTGGGCAAGGCCCTGCAGATTTAGGTGTATTTGCACTGAACTGCGTAAACAAGTTGTGTGTGCACTGCGTATTTTACTTTGTGTTTTAACACCAAACAGTTAAACAACTTGTCATAAAAGTATAGACTTTAGGTGGAACTGAATTTCAATTAGTATCAGAGCACGGCACTTGCTGACCCCTATACAGGGAGAGTGAGATCAGGTTTCACCATGGCACCAAAGGAGGGGGCTTCAGTCACGCGACCACCATTGTTGGAATAAGGAAATTATGCCTATTGGAAGGCACGTATGAAGGTGTTCATTGGAGCACTAGATGATCAAGCTTGGAACTATGTCATAAATCAATACACTCCACCTACAAGTGACGAAGCTGGAGGATCAAGCTCACTGACGGCTAAACCATTTTCCAAATACTCTACCGAGGAGCACAAAGCACACGTGTCCAACTCAAAGGCATTGAATGCCATCTTTACGGCAGTGGATGAAGATCAGTTTAAGATGATTTCAAACTGTGAGACTGCTAAGGAAGCGTGGGATGTGTTACAAACTTATCATGAGGGGACAAGCTCCGTCAGAGAATCAAAGCTGTAGTATTACACGTCAAAATTTGAAAAACTAAAGATGCGCGAAGATGAGACTATTTCTGAGTTCAATGGACGGGTCCGAGATATTGCAAACAAAGCTTTTCAGTTCGGCAAAAAGTACAAAGATCAAAAGCTTGTCAGGAAGGTGTTGAGAGCATTACCTCCACGCTTCAACATGAAGGTTACAGCAATTAATGAAAATGGAAGGATAGGGACAATGACACTGGATGAACTTATGGGATCACTGGAATCTTATGAGATGGAAATGCTGCAAACAAAAGCAGGAAAGAAAGAAATGGCTTTTTCAAGCATAACCTCTGGAAATTCAAAAGACCATTCAGATAATGAAGAGTTCGATGAAATTGCAAACATAACCAGGAACTTCTCCAGATTTATGAAGAAGATGGGCAGGAAGCCACAACAGAAGTCAAGTGGGAACAAAAATCCAAACGCAAACTTCACTCCAAGATTTGGCCAAGAAATTGGTGTTGAAACACCAAAGTTTAAGTCAACAAATCCAAACCTGAACAGGAAAATCCAGTGTAGAGAATGTGAAGGTTTCGGGCACATACAAGCTGAGTGTGCCAATACTCTTAAAAGGCAAGGAAAATCGTATGCCACAACCTGGAGTGATGATGACGTAGGAGATGTTGTAAGGATGTAGAGGAGTATACCAATCATGTTGCTTTCGGTGTGTCAGTGGTGGAGTTAGAAGACTCTTTCGAGGAAGGTCTCAGTGGGCTGAATGAAGATGAGAGTGGTAGCTCAGATGAAGAGACTAGGAGCATGAGTGATGATGACATTCGCAAGGAAAGCATGGAAATGTACAAGATGTGGTTAAAAGTGGCGGATGAAAACAAAGTGCTCAAATCTGAGAACAAGAGATTGAGTGAAGAAGCTAAAATGAAGGAACTTGAAAAGGAAAAGGCAATCGGCGAACTGGAAATATTCAAGAAGGAATTTGCTGAAATGGTGCAACGAGCAGAGGCAGCAGAACAATCTATTAGACGACTCAATACAGGAAAAGCTAAGCTCGAAGATTGTCTAAGAATGGGACAGACAACCAAGTACGGAATTGGTTATGAAGGATCCTCACCAGTAAATTCATGGAGTAACAAGGCAGATCACGGTGCGGCATCTCCAAGAACAATCGAAAGAAACTGCCCTACCAAAAGGATTAGACGATGCGGATACTGTGGAGCTCAAGGGCATATAAGAAATAGATGTTTTAAGCTGCTCAGGACACTGTCTTTTAATTCAGCAGATCGAAGATTCAACACCGTGTCAGGATATGATACAAGGCACCGTTTCAACACTGGAGGATACAGAACCGGATTTCTGAATACACGTGTCAACCAAAGTCCGCATCACATAACTCGACCAGTGAGCCAGGTATGGGTTCGAAAATCTCAAGATGTTTGTTTTTCAAGTTTTGTATGTTTTGGGGCACATACAGGAAATTCTTGGTATTTCGATAGTGCGTGTTCAAGGAACATGACTGGAGTTCCTGAATTTCTGCGAAAATTCAAACCTGGATTTGGCGGACATGTTAGATTTGGTGATGGGAAACGTAGCAGAATAATCGGCAAGGGTGAGTTAGCCGTCAAAGGGCTTCCAGTGTTCCAAGATGTGTTGCTAGTGGAAGGTCTGAAGGCAAACTTGCTGAGCATCAGCCATATATGTGACAATGAAATGACAGTGTTTTTCGACAAAGAGAAATGTGTAGTAAACCATGGGACTGGAGTATTCACCGGATCAAGATCAATGGATAATTGTTATCTGCTCGATAAAGTTGTCACCTGCTTGAGTTCAAAGAAGGAAGTCAGTACTTTGTGGCACAGAAAATTGGGGCACATAAATTATAAATCCTTAGCACGTATTTCCAGACTGAATGCAGTCAAAGGTATTCCTGACAACAAGGAGGTTGTTTGCGGGTCGTGTAAAGAAGGAAAGCAAATCCGGATACCACACCACGCCGTACATGATGTTTCAACGTCAAGACTTTTGGAGCTCCTGTATATGGACTTAATGGGGCCGGTCAACACCCCTAGTGTGGCGGGGAAGAAGTATATTTTCGTCTGTGTAGACGACTTCTCGAGGTATACGTGGGTATCATTTCTCAAAGAAAAGTCAGAGGCTGCTGATGTTTTCAAAAACTTGGCGCACATGCTACATGTAGAAAAAGGAACCGCTCAAGTAAGAATTGCGCGTATCAGGAGTGATCATGGAAAAGAATTCAAAAATTCTAAGTTTCATGACATTTACGAGACACTTGGTATACACCATGAGTTCTCTGTCCCCATAACTCCTCAACAAAATGGTATAGTTGAAAGGAAGAACCGGACGCTGCAGGAAATGGCACGAGCAATGTTAGCCGAGAAAAAAAATTCATGCTAGATATTGGGCTGAGGCGGTACACACAGCATGCTATACTATCAACAGAGTATATCTGCGTCCGTTTACTGAGAAGACACCATATGAGATCTGGAAAGGGAAGAAACCAGATGTGTCGTATTTTCATGTCTTTGGGAGTAAGTGCTATATTCTGAAGGACCGAGAGCCCTTAGCTAAATTCGAGTCTAGAAGTGATATCGGTATATTCTTGGGTTATTCCCCGACTAGTCGAGCTTTCCAAGTTCTTAACCAATGCTCTGGAGCAGTCATAGAGTCTATTAATGTGGTTGTTGATGATTCAGAAGAAGAAACTTTGGGTGAAAGTGATATTCTCGATCCAGTAAATCCTACCGGTGTTGAAACACCAACACAGTCAACCGGTGTTGAAACTCCGGAAACAGTAGCACATGAATCTGAACAAAGTTCGGCCAGACACATGCAGTTGCGGGATCAGCCACGGGTAAATTACAGAGAATTGGAAGGATTATCATGTTTTATCGCTCTTACTGAGCCCAAGAATTACAAATAAGCCTTGCTTGATGAGTATTGGATTTCGGCGATGCAAGAAGAGTTGCAGCAATTTGAAAGAAACAATGTTTGGTACCTCACCCCTTGGCCTGCTGATATAAATGTGATCGGAACCAAGTGGATCTTTAAGAACAAATCTGATGCAGATGGTAACGTCATAAGAAATAAAACTCGACTTGTCGCTCAAGGTTACACACAAGTAGAAGGGGTTGATTTTGATGAAACTTTTGCACCCGTAGCCAGATTGGAGTCAATTAGGCTGATGTTGGTGGTATCCTGTATTCCGGACTTTACTCTTCATCAAATGGATGTCAAGCGTGCATTCCTGAATGGTCTAGTGAAGGAGGAAGTTTACGTGGAGCAGCCCAAGGGATTTGAAGACCCACATTTTCCTGACCATGTCTATCGGTTGAATAAAGCTTTGTATGACCTCAAGCAGGCACCCCGTGCATGGTATGAGCGACTGACAACCTTTCTGATTCAGAAGGGATATCATCGAGGGGGAGTGGACCGTACACTGTTTGTGCTGTTTAAGGGGACACATATTCTAATCGCACAGATTTACGTTGATGATATTGTCTTTGGATCTACCTCTTCAGCATTAGTGAAGGAGTTTGTTGACCTAATGACTAAAGAGTTCGAAATGAGTATGGTAGGAAAATTATCATATTTTCTAGGGCTGCAGGTTCTGTTCATCAACCAACAGAAATATGCTGAGAATTTGATCAAAAGATTTGGACTTGCAAGTGTAAAGGCAGTACGCACCCCAATGGCTACCACCGATAAGCTCACAAAAGATGAACTGGGTCAAAGTGTTGACCAAACATTGTACAGGAGTATGATTGGCAGCCTATTATATTTAACTGCAAGTAGACCAGACATCTGTTTGAGTGTTGGGATCTATGCCCGCTACCAAGCTAATCCAAAGGAATCACATATGTCAGCTGTGAAGAGAATTATTCGATATATAAGTGGAACAGTGGAGTATGTAGTATGGTTTTCTAGGAACAAGGATTCACAGTTGGTAGGATTCAGTGACTCTGACTGGGCAGGGAATGCTGATGATCGTAAGAGTACCACTGGTGGATGGTTCTTTGCTGAATCAAATCTTGTCAGCTGGTACAGTAAAAAGCAGAACTCTATATCATTGTCTACGGCTGAGGCAGAATATTTGGCTGCAGGAAGTTGTTGTGCGCAGCTATTATGGATGAAGCAGATGATGAGAGACTACGGATTCAATGATGTAAATTTGACAGTCTTATGTGATAATAAAAGCACCATTGATATCTCCAAGAATCCTGTGCAACACTCTAGGACAAAACACATCGATATCCGACATCACTTTATTAGAGATTTGGTCGTAAAAGGAGAAGTCACAGTTCATTATGTATCAACATTAGAACAACTTGCTGATATCTTTACAAAGCCTCTGGATGGTGAGACTTTCGAAGGCCTCAGACAGCACTTGGGTGTGGTCGAATGTAAGGTACCCAGATTTGTTCATTCATTTGTACTATTTACTGTTTTGTCTTCTTTTAAATACAGTGAAAAAAAAACAAGAAAATCGAAAATACCAAAAATATGTGTAGTGGTGTTTAAACACCGAGGGATAAAGTTACTGGAAAAATGACTTAAGTGGGAAGTAGACCAGACGGGCTGAACTTGGACCAGAAATTTGTGATGATGGGCTTAAATGTGCGCATGATGGTTGTCTAAAAGAAGAAAAAGTGGGGTGATTTTTGGTTTTCTAAAAAGGACCGTGAAAGCAACTGGTTTGTAATTCCCACACAAATTCAATTTCTTCACAACTGTTCATCTTTCTAGAACAGAGCTCGCGCGAGTGCCTCTCCAGCAACCACAAATTTTCAAAACCCTCAGATTTGGTAGCCTACTCAAAACCCTCAGATTTTGTAGCCTACTCAAAACCCCTCGACAATGGTGAACTCCACTTTCAAGAAACTGGTTCGAGATTTCATCACTGTGCGCGTCCCAGAAAATCCGTGAATTGAAGAACTTGACTCCGATGTAGACTTGGATAATTACTGTGGAGGTCGAGAAAAGAGGCTGACCAAGTGGGACGGAGTAAATCGTCGACGACCTAAGGTCAGGTTTGATCATTCTTTTGTGTATGATGGAGTTTATTTTTGTTCGGTTCTCGAGTTTATTGAATGGATGGTTCAGAATAGAGATTATGTTGACCTCCGGAAATTTAAGAATTTGCATGGAAAGGTTAATGGGTTTGAGTTAAAGGAACTATTAACTGGTGGTATTGGGGACATTAGTGAGATTAGTGATTTTGATGCCACTCTAGTTGGAGTTGATATTGGTGAACATTACAAAGTGGGGGATGAAATAGATAAGTTTTTTACAATCTATACGAGGATAGCCTCGTTGCACAGGCCTGTTATTAGGAGCATAGGGATGATACTGTTTTGCAACCCTGGGTCAAAGTGGTTAAGTCCACTGATTTTGCTAGAGAAAGTGGCGAAGAGGTGAAGTGCTTTAATGGTTCTATGTTCCTGCTTCAAGAATCTTTAAGACGATTGCCCATTCCGGTGGTGGATATCAGTGATAGTGAAGAGGAGACGGTGTGTGCAGGGGGAGCTGGTGAAGCTGAAACAGTATCGATGATGAAGGAACCTGAGAATGCCTCTGTGCTGAGTGAGGCTCTGTCAGAATTTTTGAAGTCAGCTTCTGAGAATGGAGAAGATGAGGACATAACTGTGAAAAGTTTATAGAGTGCTGAAGTGCCTGGTTCTGGTATTCAAACACCAGTTGTGAACTCAAATGATGATGATCAGGTACCTGTGAATCAAGCACATGATGAGAATTTGGTAGAGGAAACTAGTGTTGGTATTGAAATACCACCAGAAACTAAACAGACACGTGGATCAAAGAGGAAGTGCATGGAGGTGGGTGTTGAAACACCACCAGAGTCTGGGGGAATTCATGTTACTCAGAGGACAAAGAATGCCAGGGGGAGTGCGGCCTCATCTTCCAAGGGTGTTCGAAAATCCAAGCGGTGCAGAGATAAGACTATGGACTCAGGTGAGTACAGCGATGAGCCGATTGGGATGAAGCTGAAGAAGTTACGTGCTGACAGGCAGCAAAGACAAGCTGAATCTCGTGCACAACCTGCACCTGAAGCTAGTGAAGCAATTAGCACTGAATTCTTTGATGATACAAGCCGAGACAAGTGGGAGTTTATCTGTGGTAGAAAGATACTGGCGGAAAGGCCTGCTAATTCCGAGAAATATAGGGATTGTGGGTTCACAGATTATCTGCACTATCTCAAAGTGTTTAAGGCAGCTACATGTTTCGGTGATTATAACAAGCAACTTGTGCTAGAATTCTACTCAAATCTGAAAGCTGAATGTGAAGATGAAGAATCTGCGTGGTTTCATAGGATTTTTGTGCGCGGGAAGATTGTTGATTTCTCACCAGAAGCAATGAACAAATGTCTGAAGCGTGGCACGTCAAGAAATGACCAATCGGTGTTCAAACACCAGATGCCAGAAAATTATGATGAGGTAGCTGTGGAGCTAACTGGTGGAGTGGAGAGCACATGGCCTTTGACTGGTCGACAGCAAATAACTGCATCCAACCTCACCTCCAGGTATTACTGCTTGTATATGGTAGCCGTGCACAATTGGATTCCCTTTGTCAATAACACAAGTGTCACCAAAGAGATGGCTACACTTCTATATAGTTTGGGGGCCCGACATAAGGTCAATATGGGTAGACTGGTGTTTAATGATATCATGGACTGTGCTCGCAAGACCAAGACCAGGACTGTGCTAATGCTAAGAACACTCCTAAAATTGGTGTGTACACATACAGTACACTGGATATTCCTTACTCCTAACCGCGCTAACCATACCCCAAGATGGCAAGGTAAAAAACTCTCTGTTCAATTTGAAGGAGATCTTGGCATTCCATATTTAACCAATTCAGTGATAAGTGGAGTGATTCAAGATTTTATACTCCCTCCATTCCTCTTTTAACTTGCACAGAATCTTTTTCAAGATATCCAATAAACATGTTTGATTGTAACTACGAACAATAAAGGAACATAAAATATTAATCTTTAAAAACTAGAGTCCGTCTCTTGAAAGACGGTCTTTCCATAAGCCATGGAACGACCAAAGTTTAAACTGTAAATTAGAAGAAATAAAAATAAAAAATTTGGGTTATATCAATCGGGTTATAAACATTATTGATATGAATCTCCTTGCGAAAACTCTCGATTGCGGAAATAAAATCTTTGACCAAATGAAGGGATATGCAAACCCTCACTTAGGCCGCATGAAATTCAAGAACTCTAGCCCTCAGGATGCTCTCATCTCAACTTGCTCTCTAACTAGCCCGCGGGATCAGATCACAAGGTTATTGGTACTTTACTAACCCTCGAGATTAAGCAACAATAGAAATAGCTCGCAAGCAACAGAGTATGAACTCAAAGGTTTGTATATTTGATTGATAAAAATGGTATAAACTTGGCCAAGTCCCTTGATTTATAGGGAAGATTTCGGCCAAACCCTAATTAAAAACCCCAATCACAAACAAAATCTGAATAGACTTATGGCAGCTTTAAAAAGCTAAAACCATATCTAACTAAAATTCCTAAAATAAAACTAGCTATGGTCGAATTCATCCTTTTCACACCTTGGATGAATATTCTCTTATCTAATCATACCAAGTCTAATTCAAATCAGAATAAAACTGAATATACAAAACCCTAATGGACTGTATTTTCGAAATCCAACTCTTCAAAGCCCATATAGCAGAGTGGTTAGTCCAAAACCCAAAAGAAAATAATTTACAATAGTTTATAGGGATCACACTACCTCATTAAAACTCAGTGGGAAAAAAGAGTATAGTGTTCTTCATAATGTCTTCAGTTCTTCGACGGCCTTGAACAAGAAATCCAATCATAAAGTCGATCAATCAAAACATTCAAAGCAGCATCTCTAAGCTTCGTTCTTGACTTAGTCATAGGTCCCTCCATGTCACTTAGAGGATCTCGAACAAAACCTTTAAATGTTTTATCAAGACGTGGAATGTCTTCATTTATGGTGGTAGTAGTCTTGGCATCTCCATCATTTATAACTAATACACCATGCATAATAGATTTTTAATATTTTAACTAAAACCTTTACCTTTTTATTATTCTAATTAAACACCATCTTTCCATAACCTTATGGAAAGACGGTCTTTCCTAATACTTTTTCTTAAAACTATACTCACTTCGTCCCACTCTAAATTGTTTAATTACTTTTTCATGTCTTAAATGAGCATGTCTGACCATAAATATCTCTAATTACCTATAATAACGCCGCATAAAAGTTGATATTTGGAAAATAGATGTTATGATGAATCTAATAATATCTCACATGATATTTTTATAATATATAGATTAAATTATATAAATGGTCAAACTTTGCAAAGCTTGACTCCCCTAAAGCAATTAACACTATTAGAAAATAGGTACATAGGCACTGGTACAAATGTACCCGTGCCAAAAAACCGGTGCTAAATATATTATCAGCATCGGTATGAACATCTGAACAAGGAGTACTGGTGCCTTTATAATTTACAGCACCAGTAACTGATATACTGGTTCTCAATACTGGTGTGTAAGTGAAAATAACTTACAAATAAGATACATTTGAGCACCATTAATGCACGTACTGGTGCATAAAACCCGTTATACGAAAATACCATATGGAAAATAGACAATTTTTAGCACCGGTTTGATTTTTCATCAAAGCCACGGTATATGAACCAGTGTAACTCAATTTTGGGCAATAGTGCAATTTTAGCAAAGTTACGTACGGATCCATTTTAGGGACCTGTCATACACAATTTCAGAACACGGAAAAGACAGAATGTATAATTGATTTTTAATCAATCCAATTACTTAACTACATTAACCAAAAAAAACTATCTAGCATTATTGGTCAGTGGATAAAAAGTGAGGGAAGAAAATTTTAATTTTGGAAAGTTTAAAACTAGCACCGGTTTGAAAGCTACCGGTGCTGCAAGCTTAGCAAATATTTCTCTGTTTTCCTTTCTGTTCCTTAATAAAAAATGGTAAAGCAGCCTCAGGCAGCTGCTCTAACTAATTTGAGCATCTCTTGAGATGTTATACCACTGGTACATGTACCGGTGCTCGGTACTTTGAAAATTTTTCTCTCCTTTCCTCTCTGTTTCTCAAAAAAAAATTTGAAGCAGCCTCTGGCAGCTACTTTTACTCATTTGAGCACCAGTTGAAATGCTTTTAGCACCAGTTAGTGTACCGGTGCTAGGTACTTAGAATAATTCATTCGGCTTTGCTCTCAAGTTCCAAAAATTATGAAAAATATCCATTTAAAGCAGCCGAGAGCAGTTGCGTTAAATACTATAGGCACCGGTATTGTTCATTCTTACCGGTGCTAGTGTGACAAATAGATCTGAATCGTTTATTTGTCTCTTTCATTAAATCTCATCCGTTAAAATGTTTTTGCTATCTATATAAACCCTGAAACCCTACTTTTTCCTCACCTCTTCATCCCTCCCACACTTCACTTGTACACTATCTACATATTAACCCTCACTGATTCCTTTCAAATTTCATCACTATGCCGACGCCGACGCCATCTGGTGGGGAGAGAAAAATACCAACTCCATCCAGTGGGTACATCCAAGAGTCGGCGAGCACAAGTGAAACTGGTCTACCGCCCAGTGGATGTAGCCAATAACTGGCAAGCACACACTGCAAGGGCCCAAGATTGAGAATAATAGTCTGCATCCCGGGAGAGCCAAAAACCATGGTATTCCTTTTATTTTCTGTCCAGTGGATTTTAGATCAGTAGTTTTCATTTTGTTAACAAAGTTTTCATTTTGTTAACAAAATTTTCAAGACGTTAACAATGTATGGTTTGTTGTCCAGTTGTTTTTGCCTAAAATAAATTTTGGAGCATCTGTGATATACAGATGATTTTATCATGTTAAGAAGTTTTTCATATCAAGAATTTGTAACATATTGAACGTTTTGAATGAATGACGAATTAGATTAAGGTTTAAAGGTCTTTTCCGTGTTTTGATAATTTGTAGTTAATGATATATAGATGATTGTGTCATGTTTAGAGGTTTTTCATAATTAGAATTTGTAACATATTGAACGTTTTGAATGGATGACGAATTAGATTAAGGTTTAAAGGTTTTTTTCCGTGTTTTGATAATTTTTAGTTGATGATATATAGATGATTGTGTCATGTTTAGGGGTTTGTCATAATTAGAATTTGTAACATTTTGATCATTTTGAATTCTCAGAGTGTTTGACATGGTTTGTTTAAACACTCCTTGCTTCGTTGATCCCGAGAAACTGCCACATTTCAACATTTTAAGTTAATAAGCATTAGTTAAAGGGTACCAGATAGGTTGCTTTCGATTCATGTATTGCCCTCTAACTATGTAATGCTTCTTCCATTACAAAAAGTGTTGTAACATTTTAGAACTCTGAAATGTAAATTGTGGAGAATTTGTAGTGTATGAGCACCGAGGAATTTGGTGTGTTTATCTGTTTTCACAATAGATATACACACCAAAAGCCTTGGTACTTAAATGCTGCAACATTTCGACATTTTAAATGATTTTCTATGTTAGTTGTTCTTGTGAACAAGCTTAACGGAAGAAGAATTAGTCAAAATTTATCGGAAACTGCCGTAACATTTGGTTAACTCTTAAATTTAAATTGTGGAGATTTTGCAGCATATGAGCATCGAGGGAACATGGTGTGTTAGTGTTTAACATGGTGTGTTTGACATTAACACATAGTTAGTGTTAAATACATAGTTAAAAAATAGTTATACACTCCAAGTTTCCTCGGTGCTTAAATGCAACATAATTTGGCATTTTAAATAGTTTACTTCAACAAATCATATGTGCACAAACTTAATGGAAGGTTCCGTAACATTTGCAGAAATCTAAAATTTAAATTGTGGAGCTTTTGCATTTTATAAGTACCATTGAAACATGGTGTGTTAGTGTTTAACATGGTGTGTTTAACATTAACACATAGTTAATATTAAATACATAGTCAAAACACAGTTATACACGCCAAGTTTCCACGGTGTTTAAATGTTGCACAATTTTGACAATTTAAAAAGATTTCTTCGACAAATCGTATTGTGCACAAACTTATGGAATAAAGAAATAGTTAGAGCACCCTAACCTTGCTAGAGCACAAAATATACAGGTAATAGCTCAGATCAGCCGGACCTCAGCTCTCAGCGAAACCGGTGACAGCGTTCGACCATGTTTAGGTCTAGTTTGTTTCAAGAATGTAGGGTTATGTTTTTTCGAATCAATGTAATGAACTTTCTGGTTGTGGTTATAAATTTGTAGTATATTGACACTAACTTAAATTTCTTACTGTTTTTCTGTACCTATTGTCCATAATGAATCTCTGGGTTTAATTTTTCGACCAGTGAGTTTATAATCACAAGCCAGATTTTTTTATTTGTTGCCAAAATACTAGCACCGGTATGTACCCTAAGGCACCGGTATTTTGAACATTTTCAAACCCGTCCCTATGGGTGGGGATGGTAAAATGGGCACCGACAAGTGTTATCTGGTGCTGGATTAAATATCTAGTACTGGTAACACTTACCGGTGCCTATCTATTCACATTACTAGCACCAGATCACTTATGCACCGGTATGAGAATGCACGAAATACCGGTCCCTATTGTGTGAAATTATCGGTGCCTATGGAGTGTACTCCCAGTAGTGTTAGTAATTTAGAGTGGGACGGAGAGAGTATGTTACAACAAATATAATAATATATTATGCGATATACAATATTTTTTCTCATGTATTTATTCAAACATAGTCAAAAAATTTGATTAATTTGACTTTAAAATGGATTAATTGCAAGTTAGGAAGGCAGAGGAAGGGAGTATGTCAGTCATATTTCTTTGAAATAGTGATACATGCCAACTGGGAAACTTATCCACCATGATATTTAAGTTAAAATCGATTGTTCATAACGGGAGTGACACCCTAGCAAGGTCTCATGCTCGACCTTGTAGGGGCATATGAAATGCTTCCCTGAGACCTTTAAATTAGCACTTGTATATGGATCTTATTTTTATTTTTATTTTTTTACTACATATAGAGAGGGGGAGAGAGAGAAAAATGGTAACTATTACATGTTTTAATTAATTGTCTCAACAATTTTTTTTCCTTTCCATGAAAGATCTTATTTTATAAATATTAGATGTTGAAAGTCTGTTTCACCTAAAGTCTCTACTTTTACGCCAAGTTGTTTAACGTTTGGTGTTGAAACACGAAATAAAAACACAGTGCACACACAACTTGTTTACGCAGTTCGGTGCAATTACACCTACGTCTGCGGGGCCTTGCCCAGATCAGAAACCATTCACTAGAAAGCAGTCTTTAGTACAAGAAGCTTAACTTAAATACTAATCCATTGCTAACCTACAGAGTGAATGTTGTGAGATCCCCTCACTGCCGATCCTACGTCGTTGAACCCTCACGATCAACACGTCTCCCTGGATCTCCTCCTCCCGAGGAATTAAGGCTTCCTTGTTTCTGATCTTTACGAACTTGGTTGGATGAATAAACACTCCTCCAAACACCACAGGCAGATCGCTCCAAACTTCTCACGTAGAGATGAATTCTTGGTCGCTTAATTGATTGCGTTGTATCTTCTTGTATTTATATCCATCGCAATCCTGCCTTCTGTCAACCTCTTTCCTTGTCTAACTCTACCATAAATAGACTTCTAAACTAAGGAAAGATCTAATTCTAATCTAGTATTTAAATGGACAATCCTTCATCAATAGGACTTGTACCATAAATAAACTACTTAATCAATTCCTAACTATTACAGGAATATTCGTTTACCAGAATTAGATTAATAATCTTCACAATATTCTGATTTGATCGCATAAATATACTCCATAATATGCTCCATAAATCGTGGAAAAAATCCTGCGTTCGGAAAACCTGGATAGTGGTGTTAAAACACCAGATCACCAGAATTCGCAATATGCCATAAATAAATCCAACTCCCGAGGACTCTACAATCTCCCCCTTGGCATATTGGTGAATTCATCAGCACAAATAACATAGACAACCAGATAGCACAATTCCCCAAATATTCAGACCGAACATAAAGCATTCAAAATCAATTCAGAATCATTCAAAATCAAAATTTCTAAGTTTCTCCCCCTGAATTCAGTAATATGTCAAGAAAACTAAGAAAACCAAAAAAACAGTTATTCTAAACTATCATCTGACTCCTCTGATCCAACACTGTCCGAAGTACCAGCATTCGACCCATTTGCATCCTGAGTTGCTGCCAACAAATCTCCTCGCTCAGCTTCCAAAGCAGCCAACTCCCCCTGAATTTGTACTATAGCAGCCTGATGACGCCCAAGAAGTTCTTGACATGCTGCTGCTCTCGCCTCAATAGCTCTTAACCGAGCTGCACCTGCAACCGAGCATTCTGTTGCTGGAGGCGTCCAGGGTAGATCCTTCACAATACGACCACTCAAGGTTCTGAGGGTCGGTCGTAAAGCTTGGGTAGATATCACTTCATCAGATTCCCTTGCGACAGCACCCCCTTTTTGCAGGACCATTGAGATGACATAGGGATGTACTAGAGCTTCCTTCCTAGTCTTCCGGGCACAGTCCATAACATCGTTGAATACCAGCCTTCCCAAATTAACCCTATGCCTCACTCCCAGACTATAGAGAAGTGTAGCCATTTCTTTGGTAACACTTGTATTGTTAACCGAAGGGATCCAGTTGTGAACGGCTACCATGTACAGGAAATAATATCTGGAGGTTAGATTTGATGCAGGTATCTGCTATCTGCCAGTCAGTGGCCAAGTGCTTTCCACCCCTCCTGTTAACTCCACTGCCACTTCATCAAAGTTTTCTGGCATCCGGTGTTGGAACACCGCCTGGACATTCCTGGTAGTGCCACACTGCAGACATCTATTCACAGCCTCGGGGGAGAATTCAAAAACTTCCCCACGCACGTACACTCTATGAAGCCAAGAGGAATCTTCACTTTCACAATCCTCCTTCAGATTTGCGTAAAACTCCATCACCATCTGCTTATTGTACTCAGCAAAGCACGTGGCAGCTTTAAGTACTTTGAGGTATTGTAGGAAATCAGTGAACCCACACTCTCTGTACTTCTCGGCATCGGCTGGCCTTTCTGCCAGTATTTTTCTGCCACTGATGAACTCCATTTTCTCTTGACTAGCCTCATCATAAAACTCAAAGCAGATAGCCTTACTAACCTCAGGAGCAAGTAGTGTCCGAGACTCCATTTGTTCAGCTGATCTCTTCTGTCGATCTGCCCGCAACTTCTTCAATTTCTGCCCAATTGGCTCATCACTATCATCACTTGCAGCCATACTCTTGTTTCTGCACCGCTTTGACCGTCGAACCTTTTTGGATGCAGAGGCCACACCTCCTCTGGTCTTCTTGGACAACTGAGGGATAGATATTTCCCCAGACTCAGGTGGTGTTTCAACACCCACCTCTGTACTCTTCCTCTTAAGTCCACGGGTTTTTCTGGCTTCTGGCGGTGTTTCAACACCAATACCAAGACCCTCAGGGGTGTGCTCCCTCTCAGCAGAGCTCACAGCTGGTGTTTGAAC
The DNA here is from genome assembly GCA_037428765.1 of Rubia yunnanensis. Taxonomy (NCBI): domain Eukaryota; kingdom Viridiplantae; phylum Streptophyta; class Magnoliopsida; order Gentianales; family Rubiaceae; genus Rubia; species Rubia yunnanensis. The sequence continues at coordinate 80,131,200 of CM075065.1, forward strand.
ACCAGTATCAAGAACATCAGCTTCCTCTAAACCTTCCACAGCCATATTCTCACTGCTCACAAGAGCATTTTCAGAACCTGTCTCACCTTCACTGACTCCCTCAGCACATACTTCCTCTTCTTCATTATCACTTATCTCTATCACTGTAACAGGTAACTGTCTCAACCGTTCTTGAAACTGAAATACAGACTCATCAAAGATTTCCATCTCTTTGCCACTTGCTTTGGCAAAGTCAGTAGATTTAACTACTTTAACCCAGGGTTGTACAACAGCATTATCACCTAGGCTTTTAATAACAGGCCTGTGCAGGGACCCTATTCTCGTGTAGATAGTGAAGTACTTATCTATTTTATCTCCTACTTTATACTGTTCTCCAAAATCTACTCCAACCAACGTGGCATTAAACTTACTAATGTCACAGATTTCTCCAATTCCACCGGTTAACAAACCCTTTAGATTAAATCCATTTACCTTTCCACGCAAATTCTTATATTTTCGAAGATCTACATAATCTCCATTCTGGACCATCCACTCAATAAATTCAAGAAAAGAGCAGAAGTAAATTCCATCGTAAACGAAAGACTGATCAAACCTTGGCTTAGGTCGTCGACCTTTTATTCCACCCCACGGTGTCAGTCTCTGTTCTCGACCTCCACAGAGCTCATCCAGGTCTGCATCGGAGTCGAGCTCTTCAATTCTCGGATTTTTAGGCACTCACACATTGACAGAATCTCGGACCAATTTCTTGAACGTAGAACTTGCCATTGTCAAGGGGTTGTTGGTTGAGCTACGAAAATATGAGGGTTTCTGCAAACTTCAGGTTGCTCGAAAACAATACTTGCGGGAGCTCTTACATTCGACAGACACTCAAGTGCTGTCTGAGGCCTTCAAAAGTCTCACCATCCAGAGGTTTTGTAAAGATATCAGCCAGTTGTTCTGCTGTTGGTACATACTGGACTACGACCTCTCCTTTTTCAACCAAGTCCCTAATCAAATGATGTCGAATATCGATGTGCTTTGTCCTCGAGTGTTGCACAGGATTCCTGGAAATATCAATGGTGCTTTTATTATCACATAGAATTGTCAGACTCACATCATTGAACCCATAATCTCTCATCATCTGCTTCATCTATAATAACTGTGCACAACAACTCCCGGCAGCTAAGTATTCTGCTTCAGCCGTAGACAATGATATAGAATTCTGCTTTTTACTGTACCAACTAACAAGATTTGATCCAGCAAAGAAGAATCCACCAGTGGTACTCTTACGATCATCGGCATTCCCGGCCCAGTCAGAATCACTGAAACCTACCAACTGCGACTCCTTTTTTCGAGAAAACCATACTCCATACTCCACTGTTCCACTTATATACCGAATAATCCTCTTCACGGCTGACAGATGTGACTCCTTTGGATTAGCTTGATAGCGAGCACAAATACCACACACTCAGACAGATGTCTGGTCTGCTTGCAGTTAAGTACAACAGACTGCCAATCATACTCCTGTACAATTTTTTATCAACACTTTGACCCAGTTCATCTTTTGTAAGCTTGTCGGTGGTAGCCATTGGAGTGCGTACTGCCTTTGCACTTGGAAGTCCGAATCTCTTGATCAAGTTTTCAGCATATTTCTGTTGATTGATGAAAATACCATTCTTCTCCTGAGTAACCTGTAATCCCAGAAAGTATGACAATTTTCCTACCATGCTCATTTCGAACTCCTGAGTCATTAAGTCAACAAACTCCTTCACCAATACTGAAGAGGTAGATCCAAAAACAATATCATCCACATAAATTTGTGCGATGAGAATATTTGTCCCCCTATGCAGCACGAATAGTGTACGGTCCACTCCCCCTCGACGATATCCTTTCTGAATCAGAAAGGTTGTCAGTCGCTCATACCATGCATGAGGTGCCTGCTTGAGTCCGTACAGTGCTTTATTCAATCGATAGACATGGTCAGGAAAGTGTGGATCTTCAAATCCCTTAGGCTGTTCCACATAAACTTCCTCCTTTACTAGGCCATTTAGGAACGCACTTTTGACATCCATCTGATGAAGATTAAAATCCAGAATACATGATACTGCCAACATCAGTCTGATCGACTCTAATCTGGCTACAGGTGCAAAAGTTTCATCAAAGTCAACCCCTTCAACTTGAGTATACCCTTGAGCAACTAATCGCGCTTTATTCCTTGTGACGTTACCCTCCGCATCAGATTTGTTCTTAAAGATCCACTTGGTTCCGATCACATTCACATTATCCGGTCGGGGGGTAAGATACCAAACATTGTTTCTCTCGAATTGCTGCAGTTCTTCTTGCATTGCCGAAACCCAATATTCATCGAGAAGAGCGTCTTTGTAATTTTTTGGCTCAGTGAGAGAGATGAAACAAGATAGTCCTGCCAATTCTGTGTAATTTACCCGTGGTTGATCCCTTAATTGCATATGTCTAGTCGGATGCTGTTCTGATTCATGAGTTCCAGCTTCCGGAGTTTCAACACCAGTTGACGATGCTGGTGTTTCAACACCAGTAGGAGTCACTGGTTCAAGGGCATCATTTTCACCGACAGTGTCGTCCTCTAAATCATCAACCACCACATTGATAGACTCCATGACCGTACCAGAACGTTGATTAAGCACTCGGTAAGCTCGACTAGTAGGAGAATAACCCAAGAATATACCGATATCACTTCTAGATTCAAATTTAGCTAAGGGCTCCCGGTCCTTCAGAATATAACACTTACTGCCAAAGACATGGAAATACGACACATCTGGTTTCTTCCCCTTCCAAATCTCATATGGTGTCTTTTCGGTAAACGGACGCAGATATACTCTGTTGATGGTGTAGCATGCAGTGTGTACCGCCTCAGCCCAGTATCTAGCATTAATTTTTCTCTCGGCTAACATTGCTCGTGCCATTCCCTGCAGTGTTCGATTCCTTCTCTCCACAATACCATTTTGTTGAGGAGTTATGGGGGCAGAGAACTCGTGGTGTATGCCAAGTGTCTCGCAGACGTTATGAAACGTAGAATTTTCAAACTCTTTTCCATGGTCACTCCTGATACGTGCAATTCTTACTTGAGTGGTTCCTTTTTCAACATGTAGTTTGTACGCCAAGTTCTTGAATACACCAGCAGCTTCTGACTTCTCTTTTAAAAATGATACCCACGTATACCTCGAGAAGTCGTCTACACAGACGAAAATATTCTTCTTTCCTGCCACACTCGGAGTATTGACTGGCCCCATCAAGTCCATATGTAGTAGCTCCAGAAGTCTTGACGTTGAAACATCATGTACGGCATGGTGTGGTATCCGGGTTTGCTTTCCTTCTTTACATGACCCACAGACTATCTCCTTGTTATCACTGATCTCGGGAATACCTCTGACTGCCTTCAGTCTGGAAATACGAGCTAAGGATTTGTAATTTATGTGTCCCAATTTTCTGTGCCACATTGTACTGAGTTCATTTTTTGAGTTGAAGCATGTGACATCTTGGTCGAGCAAATAACAATTATCCATTGATCTAGAACCAGTGAATACTTCAGTACCATGGTTGACTACACACTTCTCTTTGTCGAAAAACACCGTCATTTCATTGTCACATATATGGCTAATGCTCAACAGGTTAGCTTTCAGACCTTCCACCAGTAATACATCTTGGAACACAGGAAGCCCTTTAATGACTAACTCACCTTTTCCGATTATTCTACTGCGCTTCCCATCACCAAATCTAACATGTCCACCAAATCCAGGTTTGAAATTTTGAAGGAATTCAGGTATTCCAGTCATATGCCTTGAGCACGCACTATCGAAATACCAGGAGTTTCCTGTATGTGCCCCAAAACAAACGAAACTTGAAAAACAAACATCTTGAGATTTTGAAACCCATACCTGGCTTACTGATCGATGGATGTGATTAGGATTTTGATTGACACGTGTGTTCAGAAATCCGGTTATGTATCCTCCAGTGTTAAGCCGATGCCTTGACTTATATCCTGGCATGGTGTTGAAACACTGATCTGCTGTGTTGACTGACAGTGTCCTAAGCAGCTTAAAACACCTGTTCCTGACATGCCTTTGAGCTCCACAGTATCCACATCGTCTGATCCTCTTGATGGGACAATTTTTCTCGATTATGCTTGGAGCTGGTACACCTTGATCTGCCTCATTTTTTAACACATTCACTGTCCTTTCATAACCAATTCCATATTTGGTCGTCTGTCCCATTCGTAGACAGTCTTCGAGCTTAGCTTTCCCTGTATTGAGACGTCTAATAGCTTGTTCTGCTACCTCTGCTCGTTGCACCACTTCAGTAAATTCCTTCTTAAACTTATTCAGTTCTCCAATTGCCTCTTCCTTTTCAAGTTCATTCACTTTAACTTTCTCACTCAGTCTCTTGTTCTCAAACTTGAGCTCTTTGTTTTCATCAGCCACTTTTAACCACATCTTGTACATCTCCATACTTTCCTTGCGAATGTCATCATCACTAATGCTTCTAGTCTCTTCATCTGAGCTACTACTATCTTCTTCATTCAGCACACCGAGACCGTCCGTAATAGAGTCTTCTAACTCCACCATTGACACACCGAAAGCAACATGATTTGTATACTCTTCTCCATCCTTAACATCATCTCCTCCGTCATCATCACTCCAGGTTGTAGCATACGATTTTCCTTGCCTTTTAAGCGTATTGGCACACTCAGCTTGTATGTGTCCAAAACCTTCACATTCTCTGCACTGGATTTTCCTGTTCAGATTCAGATTTGTCAATTTAATCTTTGGTGTTTCAACACCAGTTGCTTGACCGAATCTTGGAGTGGAGTTGGCGTTAGGATTTTTGCTCCCACTTGACTTATCTTGAGATTTCCTGCCCATCTTCTTCATAAATCTGGAGAAGTTTCTAGTAATGTTCGCAATTTCATCGGAATCTTCATTATCCGTAAGATCATCATTATCCGTAAGATCATCTGCCTTTCTAGAGTTTGTGCTTGAAAAAGCCATCTCTTTCTTTCCCGTTTTTGTTTCCAGCATCTCCATCTCATAAGATTCCAGAGATCCCATAAGCTCATCAAGAGTCATTGTCCCAATCCTTTCATTTTCATTAATTGCTGTGACCTTCATATTGAACCGTGGAGGTAACACCCTCAACACTTTCCTGACAAGTTTTTGATCTTTGTACTTTTTGCCAAACTGAAACGCTTTGTTTACAATATCTCGGACTCGTCCATTAAACTCGGAAATAGTCTCATCTTCACGCATCTTCAATTCTTCGAATTTTGACGTATAATATTACAACTTTGATTCCCTGACAGAGCTTGTCCCCTCATGATACGTTTGTAACACATCCCATGCTTCCTTCGCAGTCTCACAATTTGAAATCATCTTAAATTGATCTTCATCCACTGCTGTGAAGATGGCATTCAAAGCCTTTGAGTTGGACACGTGTGCTTTATGCTCATTAGGAGAAAATTTAGAGAATGGTTTGGCCATCGATGAGCTTGATCCTGTAGTTTCGTCACTTGAAGGTGGAGTGTACTGATTTATGACATAGTTCCAGGCTTGATCATCTAGTGCTCCAATGAACACTTTCATACGTGCCTTCCAATAAGCATAATTACCTTGTTCCAGCAACGGTGGTCGCGTGACCGAAGCCCCCTCCTTTGGTGCCATGGTGAAACCTGATCTCACTCTCCCTGTATAGGGGTCAGCAAGTGCCTTGCTCTGATACCAATTGAAAGTCTGTTTCACCTAAAGTCTCTACTTTTACGCCAAGTTATTTAACGTTTGGTGTTGAAACACGAAATAAAAACACAGTGCACACACAACTTATTTACGCAGTTCGGTGCAATTACACCTACGTCTGCGGGGCCTTGCCCAGATCAGAAACCATTCACTAGAAAGCAGTCTTTAGTACAAGAAGCTTAACTTAAATACTAATCCATTGCTAACCTACAGAGTGAATGTTGTGAGATCCCCTCACTGCCGATCCTACGTCGTTGAACCCTCACGATCAACACGTCTCCCTGGATCTCCTCCTCCCGAGGAATTAAGGCTTCCTTGTTTCTGATCTTTACGAACTTGGTCGGATGAATAAACACTCCTCCAAACACCACAGGCAGATCTCTCCAAACTTCTCGCGTAGAGATGAATTCTTGGTCGCTTAATTGATTGCGTTGTATCTGTTTGTATTTATATCCATCGCAATCCTGCCTTCTGTCAACCTCTTTCCTTGTCTAACTCTACCATAAATAGACTTCTAAACTAAGGAAAGATCTAATTCTAATCTGGTATTTAAATGGACAATCCTTCATCAATAGGACTTGTACCATAAATAAACTACTTAATCAATTCCTAACTATTACAGGAATATTCGTTTACCAGAATTAGATTAATAATCTTCACAATATTCTGATTTGATCGCATAAATATACTCCATAATATGCTCCATAAATCGTGGACAAAATCTTGCGTTCGGAAAACCTGGATAGCGGTGTTAAAACACCAGATCACCAGAATTCGCAATATGCTATAAATAAATCCAACTCCCGAGGATCTACAGATGTTAAATATTATATGTGAGGCCTTTAATTTTTCTAATTTGCCTCAAACCCTCAAAATGTTAGAGTTAGCCCTGCAAGTCTCTGTCCAAAATTTCACCGTCCGTAGATTATTAGGATTGACCCGGATCAGGACGCGTATGAGATTGAATTGCCCTTAATTAAGAAAGCTGGAGTTGAACACAAGATAAATTTCATCAACTTACTGGCTCATCCTGCTCTGGATCAACTCCTCAAAAACGTAACATTATAATTAATTAAAGTCTCTCATCCCACTTAGAGTAAATGTATTGTTTCTTTGGATTCTGATATGGATATCATGTTGAAATATGAAACCTGAGGAATAGGGGAGTTTTGACTATGCTTTTGTCGATCCTGACAAATCTATGCAAAGTACCACGGAAAACTGTGAAACTGGTAAGGCCTGGGGGGATAATCGTTTATGATAACACACTCTGGTATGGAACAGTTGCAGAGGATGAAGATTCAGTGCGAGAATCGATGATTTACATGAAAGAGTTTAACAAACTGATCGCAGCTGATTCTCGAATTCGTATATGTCAACTACCCTGTGGCAATGGTATGACCATATGCAGGCTTCTTTAGCCACTTATGATAAAATTTGGAAACTCGATCATTTTACACTTTCTATTTGCTTTCCTGCTTGCGCTGATGTTAGTTTTCATGCATTTGTTCTCAATCTTAAACATATTACTATTTATTCTGAATCATGAATGAGTCCTCATGTATAATTCAGTTTTACCTAATTAATTCAATAATTACTACCACGTTCCAACATAATCTATCTAACCAAGTATGCAATAAAGTAAAACATAAAGACATGAGACTTGGTTATGCACTTCGGTGAAATTCACCTACATTTACGGAGTCTGGCCCAGTCAAAATGAATCCACTAATCAGAAAGATACTGTACAAAGTACACCATACAATTATACTTATCTATCTTACTATGACATGTGAAAACTGCTAGCTCCCCTAGATACCGATCCGTCTTGATCAGACTCCCCCTGACCTTGAAACTCGTCGACGCTGGATCTCCTCCTCCCGAGGAATTAAGGTATACGATTCCGAATTTGATCAACAAGTTACGGTATGTTGGAAGATGTCTATGCTGGCTCTTGTAGTACTCTCGGAAAGATAAAAAATCAGTGTGCAAATTTTCGCTATTAAGTTCGTGAGTTATGCAGCCATGATGTACTCTATAAATACTCCATTGAGCATATCGGAATTGTCAATGCTTATCACCATAATATTCTCATTCCTTATCTGCTTCTGAAGCATATTCAAATCCAATAAGTAAAGAGATCTTTCTTATATCAACTATCCCATAATATTCCATAAAACCAATTCCATAATTATATGAATTTTTCATAAGGCCAGTACTCATCTACCACACGCCTAATATAATATATTGCAGAATATAAAACATTCCATAAGTCAATAGCACTGCACGGTTAAGCCCTATTAAGCTTCATCTTTCCGTATGTTTTAACATGGAAAGTTTTTGTTTTCCAAATTAGTTCACAAATTCCAATTAACTAATCAATGAAATCCCCATGACTTTACAATCTCCCCATTTGGTATTTTGTGGACCCAACCATTTTGGAATTAAGAGCATCGAGAAAACTTCAAATTTCACAACATAAGTCTTCCATTAATCCCTTTATGTTGGAACATATACTAAGTACTGAATCTGAATCTTTAAGAATGCCACGAGAAAACCAAAACTCCATCAAAAATAACAGACCATTAAAAATAACATCCAAAATATTCTCCCCTTAGGGCCATAAGTATGTCAAAGGCAACAAAAACACATAAATAACTATAAAATAGCAAAAAAACTTGCCCCCCTCAAAATCAACGCCTGATCTATGTTGAAACATAGTCAGTTCAGAAACTTCAATCATGTTCAGTAACAAGAACCAGTGCTTCTGAATGAGCCTTCTCCCCCTCAATTCTGAGCTTGTCAGCTTCCAAGGCAGCAATCTGAATTGCAATACCTCCCAACGTTGCATATATAGCAGCAATTCAGGCCTTCTTCTCATCCTTTCCAGAAGTAGAGGCATTCTGATTCCATGGCAAGTCATGTACCTTTCTCAAAGAAAAACCTATCTACAGGACAACTTTCGGGGTTAAAGAAGTTTTCTTGTTAAGCCTGAGGAACTCAATATGCACTATCTCATCCTTAGCCTTAGCATTCATCCTTTCACTTCTAACCTGTGCAGAAATAAAACATGGATAAACCAGAGCATGCTTAGCTTTGGGAGCAATTGCTTGTCTCACAATACTCTGCTGTTTGAGCAGTCCCAGATTGCCTGGCTTCTGTGTTCTAACACTATACAACAGTTTGGCCATTTCTCTTATAAGAGCAGTGGTATTGGTTGGGGAATGGAACATTGAACAACAATTTGTTACAAGTAGAAAAGTATTGAATACATAAATGATGCTTGGGAGTATCCAATAGCTGGCCACTGAGTATTAACTCCTCCAGATATCTATGATAGGATCTGGTCATCTGTGACTCCCAACTCCTCAGAAAATACTACATCAAACTCTGGAGTTTTCAGCCCCATCAACCTATTTATTTATGCAACTGAGAAATTAATTATTCTGCTCCTCACATAAACCATGTCACACCAAGGGAATCATCCTCCAAATTTCCAGACATTATATTTTAGTAAACCTCATAAACTAATTTCTTGTTATACTCCAGATACATAAAGGTTTCCTTCTTCATACCAATCACCTCAAAAAATCATAGAACCCACTTGGATTGTATGTAGCTAAATCTACTGGCCTCTCAGAAATAATATTCCTCTGAGAAAATACTTTACCCATCTCCTTACAATCATCATCAAAGTAAATATCATAGAGAGCATCACTTACTAGGGGAGGTGGCAGTACTGACTTCTTCTTTGGTGCACCATGGGTTTTCTTGTTTGACTTCTTGGCTGGTGGAGATAACTCAGTTGCAGGCTCATTCCTCTTGGCCTTTATTAATTTGGTCTGCATAAACTCATTCAATACCTCATAACTAGATTAGGCAAGTTTGGTTCATGTGTTGGAACATGCTTTGTCTTGTCGGTCTCTTCATCATCAAGCTCAGTTTTTGGTGCTGCTGCATCCAGTGCTCCGACATTCTCTGACTGATCAAGCATAGGATCATCTCTCCCTGTCTCTCCTACCTCTGAGCACTCCACATCATCATATGAACTCCTTGTATAATTAATAAACTAATAATCTTGACCACCCATATTAGCATATGTAAACACCAATAGAGGTTCATCAATCTCCATATCCTCTGCAACTTCTGACTTTGCTCTCTGTGTTGGAACATACCCAACACTCTCATCACCTTCACTATCTGATAACACAATCACAGTAGGTCTCACTAACCTAAGATCTTCATTCCTCTGGGATTCCATGAGATTGTAGGTAACTAGTGGCCGATCAGTAGATTTAACCAATTCTAATCCCTCAGCCTTAGAATTATCTATCTCCTCAAAACACCTATAACTCGGGGCAGGAGCATATGATAGACATGGAACATATCTTTACCATTGTGCATGCTATACGCACCTCTCAACTATCTAGGGTTAAAGTTTTTCACATCATTAAGATCCCCTATGTCCCCACTCAACAATTCTTCAATATCAACATCTAATAACTTCCCTTCTAGATTTTTCAACCTAGTTAAGTCTATAGAAAATCTATTTGCTTTCACCCAGTCAAAGAGTTCATCCACATACTCAAAACCTCTACCATGCAAACTTATGTGAAGAGCATTGGGACCAGTTACCTTTAGATAGGGAGATTTTCCCTTGATCGGAGTTGCATCCTTCTTGGCTTTGTTGTTGAAGGTGACCCTTGGAAGATGAGGATTCTCTTTATTCTTGCATTCAACCATAGTAGAGTGTTGTGAGCTTGAGAACTTTTGAGAGGATGGGTTTTAGGTAGATGAAGTCTGTGTTTCAACACACACCAAACTCTCAAGGAAGTGGAGAAGGAATCCCCAATTTTTTAGCTATAATCTCTCAACAAAGGTATCCACAAAATCAAAAATGGAATGAGTGTAGAATATAGAGCCGAAACTAGAGGGAAGATGGAGAGATAAACATTTGAAATATGGTAGTAACTTCTTATATTTTTTTTTCACCTCTATAGCCGCACCACCTTTTTCCCTTTCCAAGAAAATATCATTACCTTTCTTCACTTTATCCACTCAAATCACAACTCCTTGAATTCCAACATAGCTCATTTCCTTCTATTTTTTTTCACTTCTTCTTCTTTCTTATTTTTTGTGTTTTTCTAATTTTCTATAAAAAAATAAAACCGAAAAAATCTACAACTATATAAAAGGTTAAAGAAATACCTCAAATATGACAAACACCTAAGTGTTGTCTGAGGAGCTTAAACGTAGCAGTGTCCAACGACTTTGTGAAAATATCTGCAAATAACTCAGATGTTAGAACATAGGCAACCACCACTTCCTTCCTTTCAACAAGATCTCGAATAGAATGGTGCCTTATATCAATGTGCTTTGTTCGAGAGTGTTGGACTGGGTTTTTTAATATATCAATCGCAATTTGTTGTCACACAACACCTTAAGGTCCTCCTTGAATTCCATATTAATTTAGCATTTGTTTCATCCATAACAATTGTGCACAACAACTTTCAGCAGGAAGATATTCACCATCAGCAGTTGATAATGAGATCGAATTTTGTTTCTTACTATACCATGATACTAGATTCGTACCAATAAAGAAACACACACCTGTGGTGCTTTTACGATCATCGGCATCACCAGCCCTATCAGAATCACTATACCTAATTAGATCACAGTCTTGATTCTTAGAATACCAGATTCCATATTCAGAAGTCCCACTAACATATCGAATAATCCATTTGATCGCAGTCAAGTGAGATTCTTTAGGATCAGCCTAAAATCTTGCACATACTCCAACACTGAAACATTTATCTGGTATGCTTACTGTTAGATACAATAAACTCACAATCATGCCCCTGTACATTTTCTGATCAACTTTGACACCTTTCTTGTCTTTTGCCAATTTGTCAGTAGCTCCCATAGGTGTTGGAACAACTCGAGAGTTTCTTAATCCGAATTTCTTCACTAAATTCAAGGCATACTTACTCTGGTTTATAAACAAGCTGTTATTTTCTTGCTTTACTTGAAACCCTAGAAAATATGTGAGCTCTCCGACTATGCTCGTCTCAAACTCGGCCTGCATTAACGTTACAAAATCCTTTACCATAGATGGTGAAGTAGAACCAAATACAATATCATCAACATAAAGTTGGGCAATCAAATCTTTGATGCTTTTTCAAGCACAAATAAGGTGTGATCTACTCCCTCTCAATGATAACCTTTCAGAATCAGAAAGTTATTAAGTCGCTCATACCATGTCTGTGGTGCTAACCATACACGGCATTCTTGAGTGAATACACTTGATGAGGGTGATGAGGATCCTCAAATCCTTTAGGTTGTTCAACATATACTTCTTCATTAACCACACCATTGAGAAAGACACTTTTGACATCCATCTGGTATAGAGTAAAATTCAAATTGACTCTAACCTGGAAACTGGTGTGAATGTCTCATCAAAGTCAACTACTTCAACCTGAGTATATCATTGAGCCATCAGTAATGCTTTATTTCAAGTAAATTGACCATCAACTTCAGATTTGTTTTTGAAAATCCACTTGTTGCCAATAACGTTTACATCTTTAGGACCATCATTGCGTTCAAACTGACCAAGTTCTTCTTGCATTGCCGCAATCCAATATTGATCAAGTAAGGCTTCCTTGTAATTCTTAGGTTCAATAAGAGAGATGAAACAGTGTAATCCTGCTAATTCTCTGTAGTTTACCCGAGGGATTGATTGAGTTCTCCTTATGCTTAGTTCAGGTTGCACCAGTGTTGGAACATACGGTGGTACAGTGTCGGAAGATGTTCCAACATACTCAACTTTCATCAGGATTGTCTGTCTGTTCTGATGTTCCAACATAGTCTAGCTGATCAGGTTGACTTATCTTTGTTGAAACATTATCTTCATCTAGTTCATCTTCTTTTTGACTTGATACTTGATTGTTGTCAGAATCATCCATAATGACATTTATGGACTCCATGAGAGAATTTTTCCAAAGATTGTAGACATGATAGGCATGGTTGTTCAAAGAATAACCAAGAAAAATCCCAACATCACTATGGCTGTCTAATTTTTCTAGTTACTCTCTATCTTTGAGAATATAACACTTGCTCCCAAACACGTGAAAGTATGAGACATTTGGCATCATACTCTTCCAAATCTGGTATGATGTTTTTCTTGTGAATGGACGAAGATATACATGGTTTATTGTATAGCAAGTTGTATTAATGGCTTCTACTCACCATTTTTTGTGGATCTCTTTCTCCGCTAACATGGCTCGATCCATTTCTTGAAGAGTCTTGTTCTTCCTTTCCACAATGCCATTCTTCTGAGGAGTGATTGGAGCAGATAATTCATGTTGAACGCCAAGTTCATCACAAAAATCACTAAACGGAGAATTTTCAAATTCCCTACCATGATCACTACAAATTCTGATAATCTTTCCTACTGGACTTCCTTTTTCTGTCTACAATTTTATCACCAAACTTCTAAAAACATCCACAATATTATATTTTTGTTTTAGAAAAACTACCCAAGTGTATTCAGAGAAATCATCAACGCATACAAAGATATACTTCCTGCCACTCACATTAGGCGTATTGACTGGACCCATCAAATCCATATGCAGTAATTCCATATTTCTTGAGGTAGTGATATACTGAACTAAATAGAGGGGAGATCGAATTTGTTTACCTTTTTAGCATGGTTCACACACAAATCCATTTTTTCTTGTAAGTGTAGGAATACCTCTTATTTCCTTCACATTGGTAATTTTCACCAGGGTTTTGTAGTTGATATAACTGAGCTTTCTGTGCCACAAGGTTTCTTCATCTTGTTTTGAACTCAGATGCTTCACTTCTTGTTCTAGCAGATAACAGTTGTCTTATGATCGAATGCCTGAAATAACTTTATCTTCACCATGTTCACTATGAATTTGTATTTTATGAAATTCTAAAGTCATATTGTTATCACACAATTGACTAATACTCAAGAGATTTGCCTTCAGGTCTTCAACAAACAAAACACTAGTAATTACTGGGAATCCTTCAATATGCAGTTCACCATTACCAACCACTCGACTCTTCTTTCCATCACCAAAAGTAACAAAACCACCATCATATGGTTTGATGTTTGTCATAAATTCATGAGTTCCAGTAATGTGGTGAGTGCAACCACTATCAAAGTACCAAGAGTCTCTAGAATGTGCAATAAGGGAAGTATGAGCAACAAGGCAAGTACTAGTGTGTTTAATAACCATACCTTTTTGACCATCCTTGATTGTTGGAAATCGTGTATGTTAGAGCATGCAGACAGTTTCCGTCCACTCATGATATCCCTGAGTAATTTTAGGCATTGTTCCTCAGTATGGCCTTTATACTTGCAGTAGCTACAAATGAGAGGTTTGCGTTGACGAGTCTTGATAATCTTTCTCTTTATCTCTCAAATATCTAGCTTGAAATCAAATATGCTACCTGGTGCATTGTTATACCCAATTCCTTGTCGATCTCCAAAGTTCACTCCCATGGTCAGAATCATCAAGTTTTGCCTTACCAGTGTTCAACTTGGTAATTGCTGATTCGGCCATCTCAGCTCTCTTAGTTGTTGAGCTTAGATTCAACTTTAATTCTTCAATATCTCTTCTGAGTTCAACAACTTGAACTAGAAACTCCTTCTCCTTCTCAGCCAGTTGATTTTTATTTTATTTCACAATTTGTTTGTACGTATCAACAATGTTTAGCCACATGTCATACATTTTTTCATATCCAGTGTAGATATCTTCATCACTCACAACTTATCCTTTGTCATCGCTGGAAGTGTCATCGGAACATGTGTTGGAACATACATGCTCATTTTTCTTTGACACATTGGAACATACATCATCATCTGATCCACCATGAACTTTTGTTCCAAATACCACATAATTGCTTGTAAGTTCCTCTTCATCATTTTCATCTTCTGCATCTTCACTTCATTAGGTGACATATGGTTTTCCTTGATTTTTTTGAGTATTAGCACCTTCAGCCTGGATGTGACCATATCCTTCACATTCTCTACATTGAATTTTTCCAAGCTGCTTAGCTTCACCACTTGATTTCTACAGAACTGCTGATTCCCTTGTTCCAATCGTGTTCAACGATTATTACCAAGGTCTTGTGCCTGAGGTCTATTTCCACCAAATCTCTCTTGTGATTTCTTATTTACTACCCTCTTCAGCATTCTTGAGAAATTCTTAGTGATAAGAGTAAGTTCTTTAATTCTGTCATCACTATCAAATTCATTGATGACTCTTGATGACAAGGTTTTGAAGACGAACTCCTTCTTGATTTTCTTTGCAAATTGTTGCATTGTCATCTCATAGGTCTGTAGTGATCCCATTAGTTCATCTAAGGTCATGGTGGCTACATCTCTTTCATCTTTTATTGCCGCAACTTTCATAGAAAATCTTTTATGAAGTGATCCCAAAGTCATTTTCACCAATTTTTCTTCCTTGTAAACTTTTCCAAGTTGATACACCATATTGTAGATGTCTCTGAGTATCCCATGGAATATAATAATAGTGTCATCATCCTCCATCTTCAGTTCTCAAACTTTTTAGCCAACATCTGTAGTTTGGATTCACGTACGCGACTTGTTCCTTCATGAACAGTCTACAAGATATTCCAAACTTTCTTTGCTTGGTGACATGTTGAGATGAGTTTAAATTGATTTTCATCCACCACCGCGAGGATAGCATTCAATGTCTTTGAATTTTCCAATAAAGCCATCAGTTCATCTGGAGTCCAAGTAGACTTATCTTTGGGTTTCTTCTTCTTTGTACTTGATTCTTCATCTTTCTCCTTCGAGCTAGTTTCAGCATCTTCAGTAGCATGACTCTATTCAGTTTCAACAAAGTGTCATGCTAGTTAATCCAATGAGTTGATGAAGACTCTCATGCATGCCAGTAATTGTAGTTGGTTCACTCCAGCAGCATTGGCTGAGACACCGAAGCTCCTTAAGTGGTCTCCATGGTAAAATCGGATCACACTTTCCTTGACACAACCAAGGCAAGAATAAGTGACTTAGTGCTGATACCAATTGAAATTTGGTTTTACCTAATTAATTCAATAATTACTATCGTGTTCTAACATAAACTATCTAACCAAGTATACGATAAAGTAAAGCATAAAGACATGAGACTTGATTACACCATTCGGTGAAATCCACCTACATCTACGGGGCTTGGCCTAGTTCAAAATAAATTCACTAATCAGAAAGATACAGTATAAAGTATACCATACAATTATACTTATCTATCTAACTATGACGTGTGAATTCTGCTAGCTCCCCTAGCTACCGATCCGCCTTGATCAAACTATCTCTGACCTTGAAACTCATCGACGCTGGATCTCTTCCTCTTAAGGAATTAAGGTATACGATTTTGAACTTGATCAACATGTTACGGTATGTTTAAACAAGTGTATGCTTTCTCTCGCAGTACTCTCAGAAAGATAGAAAATATGTGTGCACATTTTTGCAATTAAGTTTCTGAGTTATGCAGCCGTGATATCCTCCATAAATATTCCATTGAGCATATTGGAACTGTCAATTCTTATCACCACAATATTCTCATTCCTTATTTTTCTTCTAATTATATCCAAATAACATAAATAAAGGGATTTTCCTTATCTCAATTATCCCATAATATTCCATAAAACCAATTCCATAATTATAGGGATTTTCCATAGACCCAGTATGCTTCTACCACACACCTAATAATATATATTGCAGAATAAACAACCTTTCGTAAGGAAATAGCACTGCAATATTCTGTCATCGGTTAAACCATTTTAGGCTTCAACTTTCCATATGTCCCAACATGGAAATTTTTTCCAAATTAGTTCACAAATGCCAATTAACTAATCAATGAAATCCACACAACTTTACATCATGGATTGAGATAATTAAGCCTTGAACAATGTTTCTCTAGGTATTTCTACCTTTAACTGAAAGTCATGTTTCAGTTATGAGTTTCATATTAATTACTGTAAGATATAAGTTGAAATATATTTCAAGAAAGAATATAACTAAAGTTTGACTATGTTTCCTTGGTCCCGTAAAAAAGTAAATACGAAAGTACATCATCTACATTAAACTTGTAACGATTATTTTCTTCAAGAAAAAAACAGACATAGCATGGCAGAAGAATATGTAGCATGTAAAGAATAAATAGAATAATTGTGATATATCCAATTGGTAGTTATGCATGTGGAGAGGCTGAATTGGCAGGAGAAGAAAAGGTAGACATATTTAGAGACGGCAGAGATACTGAACTAGAACCACCGGAACAAGGAAGGAGAGTGTTGTCAAACCAAACATGTTTGGTGACATAAATCTTCTGAGATGCAAGAAAAATATAGGGAAAATTACGGGGAGCAAGTTTGTGAGCTTCATATGGACGAAGATAAGGGTACACACAACAATCAAATGCATGGAAGGTCGTGTATTTGGGAACCCAGCCATTAATAACCTCAAATGGTTATCGCCCGCCAAGAACAGGAGTTGTACCCAAGAAACATATAGGGAAATCTACAAGGAGCAAGTTTGGGAGCTGCATATGGACGAAGAAAAAGGTACACACAAAAATCAATTGCATGGAATTTGGTATATATGGGAACCTGGCCATTAATTACCTCAAATGGTTGTCGTTCACCAAGAACGGGAGTTGGCAGCCGATTAATGGTATAGGTACATGTGGAAAAACTGCCAAGCCAGTGAGAGAGAGGGATATGTGAGTTGTATAACTTAGACAACCCCATCTTGAAAATGTGGCAACGCTTACATTCAGCCTGCGCATTTTTTTTTGAAGAGAACTTGTTCTCCACAAAGGCCTCAAAGTGACAATAAACATCCCAAAAATCAAATTTGCAGCATAATGGGTAAAACCACGAGAGCTGGGAATGACCATCAAGGAAAAGAGCATAGTAAGAGAAACCATCAACAGGTGAAACAAGAGACTCCTACCATAAATCACAATGAACTATATTAAGCAACCTAGCAGCACGTTTATCATTTTCATGAAAAGATAAGTGCTTTCCTTTACCTTTTTCACACACATAACAAATGGTAGATTTGGAAAAAAAATGAGATGAGTAAGGAACCAAAAGCACGCAGTGTGGAAATAACAGAATGTGGAACATAACCGAGCCTAGAATTCCAAGATTCAAAATATGCACACAACTTATTTGATTCTACAATTTACAATAAGGCAGATCCACCATATTCTAAAGTATAGAATCTATTTTCATTATGACCATGACCCAAAGTTTCCCTACTGATTTAATGCCGAATGATATAAGAGCGATCATTAAAGCAAATAGCTGAATTTAAATCATGAGTTAACTTGCTAATCCAAAGTATTTTTGTAGTGATATTAGGCACAAAAAGCCATTATAAAGGGATATAGATTTAGAAATAAGATAATCACCAGTATGATTAACCGGGATTTGAGAATCATTACCAACAATGATAGGGTTGTGACCATATAAGGGGTCAAATCACTGCTTGTATTTGTTAGCTTGTATATCAGTACGTGGTATCACATGTTGCTGGGAGTGGTGCACTAGCTAAGATAACGTGCATCAATATAAATCCCCTTGCGAAGAGTATGGATTGCGGAATTAAGATCTTTGACAAAACAAGGGAACTGGCCGACCCTAGCTTGGCCGCATAAAATTCAGGTGTCTAGCCCTCGGGATACGCCTAATTTTGACTTGCTCTCTAACTGGCCCTATTGATACTTAACTAGCCCTTAGGGTTAAGTAACAATGGAAGAAGCTCACAAGTAACAAGAGTATGAACTCAAAGGTTTGTATATTTGATTAATAAAAGATGATACAAAACTCGAAAATACAACCTCTATTTATAGGGCTGAAACTGCCAAACCCTAATCTCTAATTAGAATGGGATTTGGTAATTTATGTTAGAAACTGAATAAAACTATGTCAGCTTTAAGAAGCTAAAACCATATCTACCTAAAATAGACACAGCTGATCTTATAATAGAAAATGATGTCTGAATCCTTCCAAGACACACCTTGGATTAATATTGCCTTATCTAATCTTACCAATACTAATTCTAATCAGAATAAAACTGAATATACTAAACCATAATGGACTGTAATTTTTAAATTAGCTCTTAAAAGCCTACATGACTGAGCTATCAGTCAAATAAACCTAAAATGAAATAATTTTACAATATTTTAGTGATCACACTACCTCATTAAAAACCCAGTGGGAAAAAAGAGTATAGTGTTCTTCATGAGGTCTTTAGTTCTTCGACATTCTTGAACAATAAATCCAAGATGTCGATAATGGCTCCTTCTTCAATTCTTCATCATAAAGGCGATCAATCAAAGCATTTAAAGTAGAATCCCTAAGCTTAGTCCTTGACCTAGTCATAGGTTTTTCCATGTCACTTAGAGGATCCCAAACATAACCTTTAAATGTTTGATCAAGATGTGGAATGTCTTCATTTTTGGTGGTAGTAATCTTGGCATCCCCATCACGCATGAAGTCCCGTGCTGCTAAAAAAGGGATGGAAGAGTAGAGCAGATCTGCTGTCCTCGGGAGAACTGCTGCCACCAGGAGAACTTCAAGAATCACCTGCTCCTGGAGAACTGTTGTTGTTAATAGAATCCCAGGAGTGGTTTTTTTATGGAGAACACCAGAGAAGAACACCGTCATTGTACTGGGAGTAGAGCACAAAAATAGATGATGTTCTGGGAGGAGAACACTGTGAGAAGAGCATCAGAAATAGTTGAACGAAGAAGATTGGGATGGAAAACGAAGGGAGAGAGAGGGACTGCATAGCCTTAAAGTATCCAGATTTTGATTGGAAATTGACCAAAAAATTGGTTGGGAAAGAGAGGGGCGGTGGTTTCTGGAAAAGAAAAGAGCGAGGGAAGAGATCAGGGCCCCAAGTTTAGAGAGGCTTGAATACCATGTAAGCCGGAAACCTCGAATGATTAGGGCAATGTGTATTGTTAATATATAAAGATTCAGAAGAGTGTGATGGAAATAGAAACCTATTACAACTCTGCGAAGATAACACAATTTTACAATTAAACAGACCTATTAGAACAGTAGTTCTGATACTCTTTACATAACAATTGTTATTACATGCAAAAGTTTATTTTATCCTTATACCTTAATATATACATCCCACGATCTTTCTATGGTGCAATGAAAATTAATTGGACCAATATTTACAAAACAACTCACTAGGATGACCTTTAGTATAAATATCATCAACTTGTAACTGTGTAGGAATGTAACGAACACAAAGACCTCCATGTGCAACAATTTCAGGAACAAAGTGGTAGTGTACATCAATATGCTTTCCACGATCATGGTGAATCACACCGAAAGCAAGGTATGAAGTAGATACATTGTCGCAATCGAGAGCAATGTGATAACAAAGAAAATATCTTATATTTGCACGAAGCTGACGAAGGCAAATTGTTTCAGCCAAAATGTATGCAACAACCCTATATTCAACTTAATTTGAGAATTTCCACAGAGTAAGTTACTTCTTAGAGCACCAAGTAATCAAATTCTTCCCAATCAAAATGGCATAGCCGATGGTAAAATAATGACTCTCATGACAACTTGTCCAATTTTCTTCATAATAGGCAATCACTAATGCAGAGGTGTTTGCCGAATGGAGAAAAATACCAAACTCCAATGTTCTCTTGCATATACCTAAAAATTCTCTTCACAACATGAAGGTGATTAGTATAAGGAGCATGCATAAACTAAAAAACTATATCAACAATATGAGCAATAGTTGGACGAATCATAGTCAAATATCGCACAACACCAACCACAGTATAATATTCATTGGGATCAACAAGAATGCCATCATTAATAGAGGACAATGAAACTCCAAAAACAGTGGGTGTGTGTACAAATGGAACGGTGTGAAGATGAAATTTCATTTGTAAACTAGACACATATTTCTGTGGCGACAAAAACATACCAAGAGTAAGTGACACCTGAATTCCTAGAAAATAATGGAAGCCACTAGACCCTTCATATCAAACTGAAATGAGAGAATAGAAATAAATTTATGAACTAGATCGGGACAGCTACATGGGACAACAATATCATCCACACAAAGAAGTAAAATAAGCATATGACCCCGATGTTTTAAAACAAATATATAAATGTCATTAGTGAAGCATTTAAAATAAATGGATGATAAAAATATTGTTGAAACAAGAAAACCAACTCGCAAAGCCTGTTTCAAACCATTAATGGACTTGCATAAATGATAGATGTAATTTAGCTTTGAGGGATGCATGAAATCCTCCGTTTGACACATATAGACTTCCTCATTTTAAAATCCATGAAAAAGGAACTTTTAACATCTAATTAACAAACAATCCAGTTAAGAGAGACAACAATGGTAAGATATAAAAACATAGTAGTAGGTTTCACAAGAGTAATAAAAGTTTCAAAATAATCAACACTTATATATTGGTGATTTCTGAAAACAACAAGTTTGACCTTGAACCACATGAGACCCATCAGAATTGTATTTAATTTTATGTACCCATTTACAGCCGAGAACATGAAGAATGTAGTCGCAAGGTACCAACTCCCAAGCATCATTTTTATCAAAGTCCCATACTTATAGAGCATAGTGTGACACCAACTATGATCTTTAGATGCCTATTTAAATTTAGAGGGTTTTAATTTTAGGACATGCATTTTAAATTTATTAGATAATGAGGCTCAGATATACCATTTTAAAAATGAATATCAATAGGATGAGCATTTGGAGCAGGTTTTAAGGGAGACTGAGAAGCTGGACTAAGAGAAACAAATGACAAAGGACTCGAAGATGACCTGGGAAGAGGGTAGAGGAAGACGAGATAGACATGGACTTAATGAAAGAGGCTCCAGAGAAAAATAAGCCAAAGACTATTATCAAGATAAGAAATTTGCGCCATCATTTTAACCACTAACTGTCGAGGCTGACAGAGGCAAGGACGAGAACTGGAGGCTGACATGAATGGTCGAGAAGCATGCAGCCAGTGATGGAGAATCATCTGAAACTAGACAAGGCAAAGTTTCCTCAGTAGAAGACGAAGATATTGGTGAACAAAGAAGATCCACTGGAATGTGGTTGACAACACCCGAGGACAACTCTGAACCTAACAAGACAACTATCGGAGACAACCTCAAAATTAAAATAATAGGAGAGAAAGATGATAGAGTCGATTTGGTTAAGAGAATACCATGATAGGGTAATTATTTCTTGGGAAAAAAGAACATGATAACTGATATAAAGATGACCATTAATTAGATTTATACACATATATCATTTATAACTAGATGTATAACCAATGAAGACACAATGTTATGTTTTAGATTGTAATTTTTTAAAATTTTAGGATCTATTAAAAGTGGTAAACATGCATGACCATAAACATTCAAAAAACCCATAAGTTGGAGTACGATGATATTTGAAAGATGAAACACCCCTTAACACTAAGCTCGATAGTCAAGTTATGGAAAATACCGCTTGAAAGGCATCATCCCAAAACTGACAAGGCAAATAAAAAATAGATATGTAGAAACTACTTGTTATGATGAATTCAATAATATCACATACGATAATATTTTTGCTCATATATCTAGTAAAATATATTGTTAAATTTTGATAGAGAGTAGTGTCAAAAAAGTAAGTAGATACTTTTAAATGGATGGAGGGAGTACCAATGTTTCAAAAATTTATTTATTGAATGAAAAGATTATTATGGTCATAATCCTCATTCTTCTACAGTTTATCTCTGATGAGATATCAAATGCATGTATTTTCCAAAGCATTTAACATCTCTTTTGTCATATTTTTGTTGTAAGATTGCTAGATTTATGTAGGTTTACATGATAAGGGGTTAGATGATCATTTTTGGTTTTTATATCTAAATTCTTCATTTTACAACCTATGTTTAGTCTAATGGATTTTTGGTCCTTACGAGCATCTAGATTCTATTTTGTGACCTTCATTTGTAGATGTCTCGTGAACCATTTAGAGTGGTTTAGTGAAGGCCACGTGCTAAAATGTGGTAGAAGATAGAAGGGTCAAAGAAGCGAATGAATTGTCACCCCGGAAGTTTATACAAAGTTCTTAAAATTCTCCGAGAGAATCAGCCTACAAGGGTGGCGTCATTTAACTACAAGAACTCCAAAAATGGATCAACGATTCACCCGTGGGAAGCAAAACAAGAAGCCACGAATTGTAGCTCGCCCGCGAGGATCATCACCCGCCCGGGCGGATGGATCTGAGTTTTGGACTGAAGCCTCCACCACCCGGGCGAGGCCATTTCCGCCCAGGCGATGCCTGCTACGTTTTAACCTTCTTTTTTACCAACTTGGGCTATAAATAGCCCTTTTTCTTCCCCCATTTGCGCAAGCCCGACTTGGGGGCTCCAAAATCCTAGTTTTTCACCATTTTATTCCATGTCTTCTTCTTTGTTTTCATATCTTTGTTCTATATTATGGGTTTTAATTATCTAGCTTAGTTTTTTACTTGGGAGAAATTGATTGAGACTTCCTTGCTAATGTCTTGAGAATCAAATCTATCTATTTATTGATTTTGATTTTGTGTAATAATTGAGCTTTGAATGTGGATTGTTAATGGTATTAATGTTGTTGGAATTTTGAATATATGAATTGGTTGTATGATTGCTTGTTAGGGTTGGGAGAAAGTAGATAATTTGCCCCTCTTTTAATGTGGAATCTAAGAGCATGAGTTAGAGCTTCTAAATGATGTTGATGTGTTGATAATCGCTACATGGATGTGATGATGTTGAACTCATTGTCATGTTTGTTTTAGGTAGCAAATGAGATAATTCTATGAATTTCGATCATTCTTGACTAATCTTGTGTAAATGCATGAATTGGTTAAATGCTTAGGCACGGTGTAGTGTTTATAAGTGTTGCCAAGCTTGTTGATTCTTTGTGCTCAATACCATCAATGGGATACTTTTAGTCGTGTTTCGACTAAGGGAGTCATTGGTGAGGTTTGACAAGAGATGTTGAATTCACTCTTGCAAACTACAATCTAAGAAGGATAGAAGATTTATCTTCACAACAAGTAGTTAAAGTAGTGAATAGATTGTTTCACTCGTTCTTGAAGCCTTTGTTATTTAGTTCCATGTGTTCTTAATGCTATGTTTTACTTCATTTATGACATGGGTTGTTTGAGAATAGGAAATGTTTGTAGGATTGAAGTGCTATGGTGTTAGGAAAGTGACGAATTCCTTAGCTCTTTGGCATGAAAATACAAGGACATGAACTTAGAATTTCTCGTGCATAATGTGTTGTGATTATTAATAGATAAGTATTTTAATGTGGATTGTTATCATATTTATCCTATATATGCAATGAAAGGTTGAACCTTGAATGTGATTTGTTCTAGTTTCAGCCTGATGAATGCTATGTTTGGTTAAATGGTTATGTCTTTGGTAGAAGGCTTGTTGTTATCAAATCTATGGTCCTTCGTGTGAAATGCCGTTGATGAAATACCTCTATGGTGTGGTTTGCCTAGAGTGATTGTCAACGAGGTTTGCAAATGGTTGTTGTTTATCTTTGCAAATTACTATTAAGAAAGAATGAATGTTGATCTTCGAATGGGAAGTGATAACATTCCCCAAAGGTAACAAATGTAATAGAATGAGTGAATGGTTCAATGATCTACATGAGGTTTGGAATTGGATATCAGTTGCCCCCAACACTTTATCTTTTGTAGTTTTTACTCCTTTTTCTTTGTTTGTTGCATGATTAGCGTAGTAACTTAACTTTGCTAGTTAGCTTGTCTTTTTAACTTCTAACTTAGGAAAACCAACCAACCAAAACCCCCCTATTTACTTGCTTATATATACATAATATGAACCTTATATGTTTAAAGGCTTAAGAAAATCCTGTTCTTCGTGTACGACCCCAATTTTCCACTATTTACTTAATTGTATTTAGTAAGCATAAAGGGCTTATATATAATAACTTTGAAAGGTACGACAACGACCTCCCAATCCCACACATAGTAAGGCAAAGTCTTGGAAAATACCATCTTTCTATAGACATATGGAAAGATGGAATTGAATTAGAATTATAAAAAGGCAAAAGGTTTTAGTTGCAATATTAAAAATTTATTAAGAAACGTGTAATAGTTATAAGTTTATGACCTGATTATTGCAACCCAAAATTTTTATCTTGATTTCTTCTAATTTGCAGTTTAAACCTTTCTCTTTCAATAGCTTATGGAAAGACCTTCTTTCAAGAGACGGACTTCATATAGTGATTTCTTGAGTTAAGTGCACATATGACCCTATGTTTTGGTCATATGTTCCAATATGACCCTGCAAGATCAGAAAGTGCTATTATAGCCCTATAATTCGTAAAAATGTACTAATATAACCCTGGAGGTCTGAATTTGACCGTAAAAACATGAAATGATGATTATACCCATTTAATAAAAATATGGGTTGAGGCTGAAAACCCTAATAAAACCTAGGGACTTGATGGTAAAATAAAAATTCCTAACCCTACCCCCCCCACATCTGACCCGCCCATTCCATTTCTTCCCAACCTCTACCTTCCGTCACTATCTCCCTTTATTCGCCGCCATATTCCACCCCTACCTCTTGCCGGAAAACCACGACGGCCTCCTCTTCTACTCGCCGAGCTGCGGTGGAACAGCCACCTATAGGAACTTGGTAGTGAAGAGTGAAGAGGCCAGGGAAGAAAGGCGGGAGCGGTGGAGAAGATTGGGTTTGGGCCAACGCCAGCAAAGGGGAAGGATCACTCCGGTGATAATACGGGAGTCAGGTTGGGGACGGGTGGGGAGCGGCGAGTTCGGACTCGGATTCGAGATGGATTTGAAGAAGGTGAAGAAGAGGGGGACTGAATCCGAGCTGGCTGAGTCGGGGAGAGCGAGTTCATACGGTGGCGGTGGTGGTAGTGGTGGGTGTGAATCCCAAAGCTTTAGGTTGGGGAATTTGCAGAAGTATATTGAAGGGGAGTAGGTGGCGGCGGGGTGGCCGCTGTGGCTGAGCGCGGTGGTCGGAGAAGCCATCCAAGCTTGGTGACTTGACTAAGTCTCCTGCTCTCAAGAGTCCAAAAGCTATAGCCAGATTCCAGCCACCGCCGGTGGCGGAGCGGCGACAGAGGTGGTGAAGCGGCAGCGTCTATGGTTATGGAGAAGAAGAAGAACAAGGGTATTTTTATCTTTACATTTTAATTTTAACACTAGGGTTATTTTTGTCTTTTTACTTTTGGTCAATGATGGGAATTATAAAGTCAATGCCAGAATAGGTCAAAAAGGTTATATCGGCACTTCTGATGCAAAACATAGGGCTATAATAGCACTTTTTGATCTTCCAGGTCATATTGGCACATATGAGCAAAACACAGGGTTATACAAGTATTTTTCCAACAGGACGTTGATTTTTTTGACCCCAACAGTGGTACTATTTTTTTAAAAAAATCATTTTATTACTAATATATAACTTTTCACATGTAAGAGAGTGACAAAAATTTCACATCATGGTACTAGTTTATTCTATTCTTAGCATCATAAAATCTTGCATCTTTTCAATTCCCCAGCATATATGGTCAGTGTTGAAACCTAGCAAGAAGATTGTTTCCATAATTGAAAAGAAAATGAGCAGGTTTTTCTGGGGCTTTACTGATCAAAAGCCAAATAAAGCATGGAGAAAATGGGAATCTCTTTGTTTTCCAATTGGCCAGAATGGGTTAGGCTTTAGATCAATAAATTCTATTATTGATACATGCTCTGTTAAGTTATGGTGGAAATACCAAAAAGCAGAGGCTCCTTGGACACACTTTATTGAATCCCTGCCCCCCTCATATAAAACTTCTCCAAATTGGAAAAGAATTTGTAGTTTTAATGCATGGGCGGAGTCCAACTCCAGGGTGATTCTGGGGATGGGATCCTGCAATTTTTGGACCTCCAATTGGCTTGGTATTAAGCCTATTATTGATTACTGTTCTCCAGTTCAAGTGGATATCTCGGAGAACTGCACAGTGGCTGAGTTCATTGAGAACAAATACTCTGATTAGGAAATTTCACCAGGTACTTCCAACTGATATCATTTCTCTTTTGCAGGACTCTAAACTCCATCCACATAGGAGGGACAGGCTAATATGGAAACCTGGACCTAGGGGAGATTTCACCTTTAAATCTACATATCTCCTACTTTGTCCACAGTCAGGTAGCATTGCTTCTACTAAACTTTTTTGGAGTGATAGAATTGAAAAGAAAGTGTCAGTTTTCATGTGGAAACTGATCAACTCCTATTTGCCTTTTGATAATGTGTTACAGAGACTGACTTTTTGCTTGCCTTCTAAATGTGTTATGTGCTGTAATCATGTTGATTCTCTAGACCATTTTTTTAACTCCTGCTCTTTCACAACTCCGGTTTGGAAGAATATTCATTCCTATATGGGTATCACAGACAAATCATTCCTTTCAATTTGGGAAAGAGTCTCTTACTATCTAACCTATCCAGGTTTAAGCTCTTTACACTCTACATTAATTACGAATGCTTCTCTAATCACACTCTGGAGTTTATGGAAAATGAGAAACAAATGTATATATGATTTGGCTATCCCTAGTAGAGTCACAGTTCTAAGTCGGATTAGGGATCATATTTTCTATTCTTTCAGCTCTAAACCAGCCTACATTTCTTCTACATTTGACTATAGCATTGCAAACCACTCATTTTTGCCCCTGATAAAGACTGCCCCAAAACCAAAGATCTTCAAAATTGCATGGAAAAGACCAAATGAGGGATACAAGTTGAATGTAGATGCTGCTTGGAATCCACATGATGATATGTGTGGTTTAGGATTGATCATTAGGGATTCCAGGGGCAATTTCATCTCAGCTCACACGAAATTTACTCAGGCTAGTTCTGCTTTAGAGGCTGAGCTTAAGGAAATTCTTTTTGCTGTGCATATTAGTGTAGGATTCCTGCCACCTATTATCATAGAATCCGATTGCCTAAGTGCTACTATTTGTGTTCAGGATCCGTTCAAAGCTAATTGGGAATTGTTTGAACTGGCTGATGAGATTCACCAGCTTTTGGGTGAAATCAATATCCTCCATATACATAGACAGGCTAATTTGGTAGCTGATGCGTTGGCTAAGGAGTGTTTTAATGCTAAGACTACTAGTTTTTACAGTAGTTTACAAATGCTACCTCCTATTTGTTCGGGCCTTATTAAGCTTGATTGGATAGGCACACCTTCTCTTAGAATTTCTCATTGAATGGATGCTACTGAGTTTTTTCGGTTACATGCTTTTGCAGGGACTGTGTATATCAATTTGAAGTCATCAAGCATGGACAGAACCATACGGAAGGGTTCCAAAATGGCTCAGTTACCCTCAGCTGATCATCTCAGAACGGATACCCACAAACACTGATGAAAAAGCTTTACATTTTTCTATCTCCTCCAGTTTCTTAACTTAGAGGATAGGCTTATGATTTAGGTAAAGGTCTTCTCTGACTGACTTGTGTTTCGTTCACTCGATTCACTACGAAGTTCGAGATCCGATTACCTAGTCATTAGTATTTTTAATCCTCTGGCTACTCCAATACTCTAGCTCATTCTTTTGGAAGCAACAAGGGTTGTTTCAAGAGTAATATGCTCAGTTTGTATAACTAATCTAAGCTTCGGCTTCTTTTAAATTGTTTCTTTATGGCTTGGGAAGGCTAATATAATTTCCCCCATCTACGGATGGTTTAATTTTAAAAAAAAAGAATGATTTAAATATATAAGAAAACTTAATTACTGAATTTAAAATTTGAAAATGACATGATATATGTTATAATTCGAATATTTAACAAAGAAACATCTAATTTATGTTTCTAGAAAATATATAAAAAGATTATAAGTTAATATATTAAATACACAAGTGATCCATCACCATTTTCAAATTCTTGTATACACCCTCATATTTGTGATTTTCTTTTCCAATATACGAAATTTTATATTGTGTACTCCCTCCGTCCCAACTAAAGGTTCATATTTTTTGGTCAACTTTCTCAGATCATGTTTGAACATCGATAATTTTAGTTACATTCATTAACAGTGCATAAAAAATTGATCTTTAAAAACTATATGTTGCAACGAATCTAACAATATCTCACAACGATAATGTTATTTATGTACTGATCGAAATTTATGGTCAAACATAGCTTGCAAAAGTTTACCAAATAACAGGAACCTTTGGCTGGGACCGATGTAGTATTATATAAGAATTATATTTGATTTTTTCGAAGAAAGCACAAATTATCATTTCATGGTACTTGAAAACCACTACAAGAAACAACACTTTTTTACTTCAGTTCTAGGGTGATTTTTACCTCTGTTTTTTACCTATAATCAAGGTAAATGTGGTCGGAATAAAAATTATACTTTTTACCTCGGTTCAAAACTGAGGTAAAAAGTCAGTTTTCTAAAAAATAACTAAGGTAAAAAGTATTTCTAACCGAAACCATGTGCGATGTCGCACAAAGGTTTTATGCCGGTTTAACAAACGAAGTCAGGTTCGGCATTGGATCTAGTATGAAACAGAATTTAAAAGAACCACCGAAAAGAAGAACTGATGTCGGTTATGCTATCGTAGTTTAAACAAAAAATTATGGCAAGCCAAATCTGATACTGGATACCAAATCAAATTCATATTTCTCCATAAACCCGATGCATCTCGAATAACCAACCGGTTCGTGGGCTTGAGTTCATCTCAAACTAACCTGCAATAAAATAGTCCGTGAGGGTTCCAGGGGTCTGCACTCTGATGCCTAAGTTAGTCCAAGTGTTTAATATGATTAAGACAGAATGAATGCTAAGTAAATGTGTACCTTGTATTTATACTCCATGTCCTAAATAACGTTCTCCTTAATTACCCACGAATGCGGTAATTACGTTAGAGTATTAAATATTCCCCTAGTTGGGCCGCCACATCTTCGGCCCAATGGCCTTCTTGGGCTTACCTCTATCAAGAGCCCCTAGAAAAGTAGGTTCTCGGCCTTAGAAGACTGGAATGGTTCAAAGATTCTTCGAGATCTCGAATGTATGGGACAGTTCGAGGACTCTAAAGACTCAAAATGAACCTTGCACTTCGTTGCTCTTGCCTTCAAGGGAGGGAACCTAGTTTTCTAATCAAATCTCAGCATTAATATTCCAAAAGGTGTGTGCATGCCGTACAACCACGCGTGTCACTGCTCTAGGTGTTAAGATTCCAAAATGCGCTTGCTTGCTGCACAATTGCGTGTGTCACTGTTTCCCAAACACCGTGTCGTCAGAAGATAGAAAAGCAATTGCATCTTTCTATAACTTTTTATATTTCCAAGGCAATTATTAATTATCCACCCTTTCAACCCCCATTATTACCCCCTAACCCCTCTTCCTTCTTTCACTTTTCTCATTTGCAGGAACTTCTTACGAGTACTCTTTCTCTACTTCTCTCTCGAGCGATCTAATTTTCATCGCCTTTCCAAGAAAATGAGTAAGTACCTTCATCTCGCTTCTTATTCTAATCTTTTCATTTCCTCATCTTATAATCATGCCCCATTTTGATGAGGGTTCCACCTCCGAGAGATTTCCCGGTGAGATTAGGTTAGGAGGGGCGGGGATTAGTACGCCTGGAAGAGCTATTAGTGACTCGGAATACACTCGTTCCAAAGAATTCAGATATGATTTCGATGCCAGAGAAGGTATGTCTAATCACGTTACTAACAGTCCTAGAGAAGAGAGGATTTTCCCAGTAACGGATATGCCTTCTTGAGAGCCTGTTGAGAACTAGCCACCAGGCATGGGGAAGCCCTATATAAGGAGATCCCCTACTAGTGGAAAAATTGGCTTCTACCCTCCTCTGAATCCAGAGCTCCAATTGGAAGGGGGGTCAAATACATCTATGACCTGCAAGGAAGCATCCCTCGAGGCCATGGAAGGGGAGGAGAATGCGTCTCTTTTGAGTGATAGGATGCCCCTCGAGGAGGAGGAAGCACCATCAAGATCACCTCAGGTATCTTGTTTGGCTAAAATCTCTCAAAAGAAAGAAAAGGGGACTTCTCGAAGGATACGACTAAGGGACTCAAGGAAGGAGCCCCCGACCCTAGCAGTGGGGAAAACTATCTTGGCAATTTTTGACTTGATCCCTCTTGGCCAACGAATAGCCCCAAATGTCAATTTTCAACCCTTTTGAGAGGAAGATACCCCTTATAACCTCCACAAGGGAAGATCATCCATTTCCCTCAGACATCTTTGCTGCACACTCACCTTTCCCTTTCCACCCTTTTTTTCCAAACTTCTTAAACAATTCCAGGTGAGCCCTACACAAATTCATCCCAATGTCTTGGTGGTCATCATGATTTTCTTGACACGATGTGACGAGTTTGATATCAAGACAATATATAAGCTATTTTGCTCGTTGTACTTTGTGTGTTATAGTGGGCGGTCCACCGACATGATTGTCACTTTTACTAGTTGGGAGGCATATCACAAGGTATTTTTTGTTCCTAGGAATTCGAGTAACTGGAGAAGTTGGAAGAAGGGGGTTCTTGTTTGACAGATGGAGGTATCGAGTTCCCCCATGGAATTGTAATGTGCGAGTTGAGTCTCCCAAACCTGGGGAGTATATTTGTCCAGATGCCCTTAAGAGGGATAGGCAGAAGTTGCTGTCCAGCTCCCTTGACTACAGACGCTTCAACAATCCTAATTCCCAGATTGGCAGCTTTGCATTCCTTCCCAAAATCTATGAGGAGTATGTGTATAAAACAATCTGGAAGAATATCAGGAAGAGGAGAAGAGAACTTGAGGGCCCCAAAGAAGTCCCCCCTCCCCCCTTTAGACCCTCATTAGTGATTTTAGGCAATCGGAAGCCTTCGAAGGTGCCTTAATAGAATTATACTTCTCCTGTTTGTTTTATCATTGAGTTTATTTTTACAGATGGACTCTCTTTTTGTTTTTTCAGTGGGTCTCGCTAGCAGCTTAAGGAAACAAAAGCCCACAAAGCAGGGTCAAGGTCCTGCTAAAGTTATCGTTACTCCCTCAAATCAGGCCTCCACTCCCTCGAATCAGGCCTCCCCTCTCATAGTAGGTGGTGAAAGGCCTACTCTGACCATTAATGATGGCCAACCACCTCATACTAGGAATGTTTGTGGGAAAACAAGGGCAAATAGCAACAATGTTAGTAACACCTCTCCAACACCATTAATAGGAGCATTCGGCGGTGAGAACACCCATCAACAGTCGACATCCCCTTCGAGTAATGCGGCGTCCATGTCCAGGATTAAGCATAATCTCTTGAGGATGACCTCTAACCCTGAGGTTTTCATTTGTACCTTTGAAAAACAAATTTTAGTGTCCATTTTCCTAGCACTGATCTAAGTTGAGCTATTTTGCAAGGTCTCCTAATTTTTCCATGAGGCCACTAAGAATATGGAAGCTTTCACATGTTCTTGTGCTTCTAGCCATGGTTCCCTCGAAGAAAAGCTCAGCAAACAGGGTGCTAAAATTTTGGAGTTGAAGAGAGCCCTCAAGGAGAAGAATAGAGCGCTCAAGGAAAAACAAAAATTTTCCTTGAGGAAAAAAAATTCTGGAAGAGGAGAGGCAAAGTGTTGAAGCTGAGAGGCATCAACGGACACTGGAGAAGGATACCCTCGAGAAGAGGGTTCAGGATGCTGAGGATCCAGCCTCGCAGGTTCAACTACTCGAGGAATTCAAACACAAACTTTTGAAAAGCTCTGAGCTACTTCAACTATTTATGAATCTCTTAGGGGTGGCCAAACATCTCGACTTTAGTGAATTAGCCGAGGAATTCCTGAAACATCAAGTGTCTACCTCCCTGTCTGAAGATCTTGCTAAGCAGGTGGATGATCTAGTCAACCCAAAGCTAAAAGCCACTATGGATGCAAAAAGGGATGAAGCAATCAAGAATGAAGGCCTTCGCTTTGCCCTGATGGATTTCATTAAGTCCAAAGGGCAGCTCTTCACTACTGAGGGGATTCGAGCAATCCCCCTTCCAGAGGCCATAGACACATCTCCCAAGCATAATTCAGCAGCTAGCCGAGTGGAAGAAATGATTACATCCACCTCTAAAGAGGATGAGTCTAGGGTTTGTCCTTGATTGTAACTTTTCCAACTAGGTCCCCCTGTTGTAACTCTTTTTTTAAAAAAGAAAATTGAACTTCAATATAAGAATATATTTTTTCCATTTTTATGACTTATTTATTAATTTTTCCTTTGTTCTCTTTTCGTAGTTTAACTTGTTGAAGAGAGTGTTAGAAGGAGCTTGTGAGGAGCTTTCGAGTGCTCAAAAAGAGTTGAGTGAGACACATAAACAACTATTAAAAGCCACATTTTTTTTTAATTAAACCATCCTAAGATGGAGGAAAGTTATATTAGGCTTCCCAAACCCTTAAGAAACAATAAAGAAGCCGAGGCTTAGTTTGTTTACAATGTGAGAGCATATTGCTCTTAAAGCAACACCTTGTTGCTTCCAAAAATAGTTGAAGATACCTTGTGTAGAACTAGAGGATTACAAAAACTAATGGCTAGGTAGTTGACGCTCGAACTTGTTAGTGAATCGAAAGACAAGACACAAGTCAGTCAGAGACAACCTTAACCTAAGCCATAAGCCTATCCTCTAAGTCTTCATGAAAACTTTTGCCAATGCTATATGATAGCTTTTACTATGGAAAATCCTTTGAGGGTGGCCAGCCACTAAACTTCCTGAGTTGTTCTCCATTTCGTCCGATCTTTACTGCCATGTGTCACCGTACATTCCAATGTGTCACCGTTCTTCCAATGGTCATACTCCGGTTAACCCTCTTCCTCCTCAGCCTATTAATCTGCAATGAAGGAAACAAGAAAGAAGCAGTCTCTGTTCCTGTAGAAAACATGTGCCCGAGAAAACATATTATGTGTGGATTATGTTACCAGTTGCTGTTCCTATTCTGACCCCATGAACTCCATTTTTATCTAGCATAATCAAGCCTTTTAAGAAAGGTGAAGTATTGCCTGAGTTTAAATCTCCATTTATGGAATTCTCCCTAGCATATTTTGCCAAAAAATCAGCCACCGTGTTTGCTTCCCTAGGGACATATTGGATTTGGTTTTCTGTATGCATCTCATGCAGATGGTAGTAAAGAGAAAATAGTCTCCATGAGCCAGAATAAGGATCATGTATTGCTCTTATTGCATGCTGACAATCTGACTCTAGTGTACTACCTCTAATATCCATTTCTAAGCAGATTTGATATGCAAAAATAATACCTTCCAGCTCTGCTTGCAGAGGGGAGTCTGATTTAAAGGTTTTGACTCTCATTAGTTTCACATCTCCCCTCCAATCTCTAATTATTACAGCACAAGAAGAGTCTCCCCCATTTACCCATGAAGCATCCGTGTTCAACTTAAGACCATTTGTTGGTTTTTCCCATTTAACTGCTGAAATTGAGATTTCTTTCTTCCTTTTTAGAGTTATACTAGGAATGATTCCTGCCTGAATTAGTTTCTTATGTTTGTCAGGATTTCCTTTCAACGGATTTGCAATGAAAATTATGAACAACAGGTCCTTAATATTCTGAAAACATGCATCTAATGAAAAAGCAAGATTTTCATATAGTAGTTTGTTCCTATGCGTCCAAAGAGACCATGTTGTAACAATGAGTGCAGCTATGTATACATAATTCAGATTCTTAGAACCTACCTTAATGGAGAGATAGTGATCAACTAAATGACTGAAACTCCTAAAACCAGGTGGATGTAAATTCAGAAGGTTATTAACTTTTTTCCACACTGCAGTTGCCTGGTGACATGAGTTAAAAAAGTGGTTGATTGAATCCGAGTGGTTCGGGCACAAGGGGCATTTAGAGGCTAGTGAGAAACCAAGCTTACATAGAACATTTTCAAAAGGCAAAATTCCATTCAAAGCTCTCCAAATTAATATAGACATTTTAACCTGTATGAAATTTGACCATACCTTGTGTAAACTTCTGATGCTTGTACCCCTCTGCCTCAGAATCTTGTAAGCTGAGCTGACTGAAAAATTCCCATCCGTTGAAGGTTCCCAAATCAGTCTGTCCTCATGTGAATTCTTGATGGCTACCTCCTGCAATATTGTAACTATATTGGTAGCCAAATGTGGCTCCAGAGAAGGAAGATTAGAGTCTTTGTTCAGGATGAAGGTGCTTAAGGTGATATCAAGGAAGGGAAGTTCCACATCCTCAGGCCATTCATAATATAAAGCACCTTCTCCTGACTAATTTGCGTTCCAGAAGGAGCATTCCCCTTTTCCATGAATTACTCTAGTCAATCTATTTGTTTTTTCAGTAATGGAGCAGATTCTCTTCCATACCTGAGATGTCTTATAGGAGACAGGTAATGACCACAGATGGTGAGACCATTGAGTGGTGTTCTTTTGGAGCTTCCACCATAACTTACAGGAGAATGAGTCAACTGTGGCTTGAAGGTCTCTAAACCCTATCCCATTCTCTTGTATTGGCTTACTCATTTTACTCCAAGCTCTCCATTTTTTCCTTGCCTCTGAACTCTCAGTTGCACCCCATAACAAACCAGATGCCATCCTTTCCATCTTCCTCAAAACTACCTTAGGAGGTCTTAGTATAGCAAACAAGTGAGTTGGGATTGAAAGAAAGCAATGGTTTATTAATATGATCTTCCCCCCTGTACTAAGCCACTTATTTTTCCAGTTATTTATGCTTTTTTCTAATCTCTCCAGTATAGGGTAGTAATATCTCTGAGTGTTCCTTCCTGTGAATATGGGAATACCTAGGTATTGAAAAGGAAACTCTCCTGTAGTCATTCCTAATGCCCTTCTTATGGTCTGAATTCTATCTGCTGGGGTGGCAGGATCAACATAGAAGTTGGATTTAGAAAAATTAACTTTCTGACCTGTTGTTTGCTCATATGCACTGAGAAATCTTTTAAATCTTTTCAGGTTTTCCTTATTTCCACTGAGAAATACAGCAGTATCATCTGCGTACATTAGGTGAGTTATCTGTGGACATGTCTTAGGTAAATCAAAATTTTTCAGAAAACCTATGTTGAAAAGTTTTTTAATTCCTCTGGAAAAGGCCTCAGATAGTATATTATACAGAAATGGGGAGAGGGGATCTCCCTGTTTTATTCCTCTATTTGATGCAAAGTATCCTGATGCTACACCATTAATTATCACTGAGAAATGGGCTGAGGCTATGTTCTGCAGTATCCGGTTCACAAAAACTCCATGGAAACCAAATTTAAGGAGAATTGAATTAAGAAAAGACCATGATACTCTATCAAAAGCTTTCTGCATATCTAATTTGATGATTAGGTTCTGCTTCCCTGATTTCCTTTTTAACATTCTGGTCATTTCTTGCATCAATATTATGTTATCTGTGATATCCCTCCCTTTCATGAAAGCACTTTGCTCAGGGGATATTAGTTGAGACATGAAAGGCTTAATCCTTTCCATCATCATCTTGGAAAAAACCTTGTTCACAAAATTTGAAAGACTTATTGGTCTGAAATCTGAGAAAGTGACAGGTATTGTTCTTTTAGGAATTAAAGCTAGCCAGGTACTAGAAATAGCCTTAGGAATTTTACCACTTTTCAGAAAGTCATTTGCAGCTTCAAGTAAATCTGTTTTTACATTGTCCCAGAAGGTGGTATAGAAAAAACCAGAATATCCATCAGGACCAGGTGAGCTGTGTTTATTAAGGTTGAAGACTGCAAACTTAAGCTCATGGATCAGGAAGGGAGATAACAGTTGATCATTTTCTTGTTCAGTTATTACTCCAGGTATTTCAGCTAGAAAGTTATTCATATAAGTTCCTTGCTTCTGTGGTTCTTCTTCATTAAATAGAGCTTTATAAAATCCAACTGCTTCCTCTTTAATCTTTGTTGGATCAGAGATCCAAATTCCATTTTCATCTCTAATCTTACTGATTCTAGATTTAGTTCTTCTTTCCCTAATTGAGTGATGGAAATAACTAGTATTAGCATCACCATATTTAAACCAATTCAGTCTAGCCTTTTGCCTAAGGTAGATTACTTTCTCCTTTTGAGCCCTCATCAACAGCTGTTTTGTGTTATTCAGGTCTGTCAATATGGAATCAGTTGGGGTTTGTTGAAAAGAGATTTCCAAATCATTAACCTTATTCTCATATTGAATCAGATTCTGATCAACATTACCAAAGTGAGTTATATTCCACTGCTTTATTTCCTTTTTAAGCTTTTTTAATTTATAAACCATCCTATACATTCCTCTGTAGGGGGTGTCCAGGTTCCAATTAGATTCCACTAAATTAAGAAAGTCCTGTCTACTGGTCCACATCTCCTGAAATCTAAATGGTCTAGGGGCTTGTTCCTCAGATGATTGTATGGATAATAAAAGAGGAGCATGATCCGATGACAGTCTATTTAGAACATGAATTGAGCTGTTAGGAAAATTTTCAAACCAGTCTAATGAGCAAAGTCCCCTATCTAACCTTTGGAATATTAACTCTTTACATCGTTCCTTATATCTGTTATTGCACCATGTAAAGGAGTTACCTACAGTGGGAATATCATGCAAGTCCAGATCCCTTAGAAAATTATTAAATTGTTTCATGCTTTTTTTAGGGGTTGACTTCCTCCCTCTATACTCAGATACTAAAGCTACTGTGTTGAAGTCACCAATAAAAATAGAATGAGGAAGATTAGCTGCCTTTAGGTCCTCCCATAAGGATTCTCTGATTGATCTATGGACACTTGCATAAATAAATACACAATTCCAACTCAGAGAAGATAAAGAATCAATTATATTAACTTGTACATACTGATCGGTCTCACTTAAAACTGAGATGCTAAAAGACTGGTTCTAAAATAGCCAGATTTTAGCTCTCTGAGCAGAGTAAGCATTCTGATATCCAAGGTCATATTTAAACTTAATGATCTTCTGATTTTCTTGCCATGGTTCAATTAGGCACATTATGTCTAACTTATGTTTTTGTTTCAGTATCTTAAGTCTATCTATTGAGGTACCAACTCCCCTTACATTCCAAACTAATACATTCCCAATTATGGTGTGTGTTATCATTTAAAAATTTTGGGGTTGGCTTTTTGTGTTGATCTGAGATTTCTACTAGTCTTAGCTGAGTTTTTACCTTTTTCTCTTGACTTACCATTGTTATTAGTAATCACAGATGAAAGATTCTGCTCTGAGGGTCTTACCTGAGCCTGTGGCTGCTCACTTTCTTTTTCCAAACTTACCATCTCAGAGATTTCTGATGCTTTTTCTTTCAGTTCTTCCTCTATGCTGGAGCTTTCCTCTGCTGAACCTTTTTGTGCTTGCTCTTCCAACTCCGTTTGTACTTGTTCTTTTAGAAACACAGGGGAAGTATTTTGGTTAGTATTAATATCAATTGATAATGTAACTTCCTGTGACTCAACTGTTTCATGGAAGATCTCTGCAATCTCCCCTTCCTGCTCTACCTGTTCATCATCACTGCCTTCCAAGGATTGGAAGGCATTAGAGATTGTAACTGTGTTCTTATTTGTTTCCTTTTCCATTGTGGGGGAATGGGTAGGGGAGTGGTTCTTTTTTCTCCAAATGGATGTGGTTATTGGCTTAGATATATCATCTAGTGAGTAAAATGGACCATTACGTTTTCTATGACTTACCTTAAAGAAATTTATGTTGCTGTCAGTTAAGATTCCTGTGTTTATTGTTTGATTCTGCACATCCTTTTCCTTTTGTGAAACTGTTAGAGCTGATGTCCCTCCCAAGTTAGTTTCCTCTGTTGGGTGAGGGCCTGTTCTCGGCTTAATAGTGGCAGTATTCTCTAACTTCTTGTTAGCTATTTTCCTCAGATTAGGATGCAAAAAGTTGCAGCTTGTGTTACTATGACCAATTATTTTGCAGTGAGTGCAATATGTTGGCAATTCCTCATACTCTATTGGGTATTCAGCTACCTTGTTTCCTATTCCTACCATAATTGATTTAGGGAGCTGAGCTAACAAGTCTATTTCTACACAAACTTTAATTGCTGAAGGTCTAGTTAATGCCATTGTTGCAGCATCCATCTTAAGAAACCTTCCTACCTGACTACTGATTCCAATTATAGCAGAGTTGTTATAGAAGTGGAGTGGTAGTTTGTGAAATGTTACCCAGACTGGTACTATCGAAGATTCCACTGATGGGGAGAAATCTGGTGTCCATTTCTGCATCTTCATTGTGTAACCTTGTATTGACCACTGTCCCTTCATCCAACACCTTTGGTAGTCTTCATTTTCCTGAAATCGAATCAAAACGTGACGATAATCAATAGAACCAATTTGAAATTTCGATTTAAAACCTATTGATTTGAAGGACTGTTGTAGCGATTCCATCTGCGGTTTCCCTCTGATGAACTTTCCGACGAGGGCCTTCTAGTAGTGTGAAGCTAGGATTTCTCCTTCTTCGGGAGGGAGTATATATGCTATCTTTCCCTTGTATTCTGTTGTCGGGTGTAGGTTTGGGGTATCCGGAAGGGACGAGAGGAGGGGGGGTTGTTTTGTGTTGAGAGCTTGGGCAAAGCTTCGAGCAACCAGTGGCTTAGGGATAGGATCCGGAGGCGGAGGAGGCGTCGGCGACGCCATGATCGTCCGCCGATGTGTCTATCAAGCAAATAATGGAATTGTATCAGTGAGTAATTGGGTGAGATCAGTAGCAATTAGAAATGGAGGTGAAGAAGAAGAACGATGACTGTGAAATCGCACGTTGATCGCACAAAGCCACATGGGATTTATCTAATTGTAATCGATAGAAGGAATCTTTGAAGGACAAGCTCCACCAGCTCAAAGCTGAGATGAAGCTGTGGCAGTCTAAAAGCCATCCAACCTTTAAGGGGTTTATTAGGGATTTCCTGAGCAAAGAATATAATTTTACATATCCTTTAGAGGTGGTCGAAGGTCATGATCCCGCAGATAAAGACTTTGAAGAGCTTATGCCAAAAATATATTTAAAGTTTGGTTCTTCGAAGTCGTGCATTGCTACTGTGACTAGGCTTCCATTAGTGAAAGGGCGCCTAATTGGTTGCATGGGCGAAAATTGAAGACTAGTGGCCCAAAGGGAGTTACTTGCTAAGAACATCTTGTGGTTCAACGCAAAATAACTAGCCTTGAAGATGAATTGCTCACTTGGAAGATAGCTAGCGAGGTCCCCCTTTCTTCAAGCGAACCTCATACATCCCCTTGAAGGAGTCCCCCCGATTGAGGATAGTTCTTTGGTAGAATCCCTCTTGTCCGAGAACTCATGACTCACAGGGGAGATCGAGGCCTGGAAGGTATAGACCAAAGAACTCGAGGAGAGTATTTCCGATTCTGAAGAAAAAATTGTTGCACACGACGTAAGCCTCCATGCTCACATACTTTCTTATGGCATTCCTTCCTCATATTCAATTGGAAATGACTATGTTCTGAAATTTCTACTCAAAGCTACTCAATACTGGATGGAGGAAGTTAACATTCATGATAATGGAACTCCTCGGTAGAAAAAAGCCTTTGACCTTATTCTTGATTGGTTGGTGGAACTAAAGGTAAAGGGATTGACCCCCTCAAGTTACCGTTCTGCTCCTTGGTCACAAAGATCTGTCATTAAAGAAGCTGATAAGAATATTTCCCCCTCAAGCAAAGCTTCCAAGGGATCCTCCACAAAATGCCGTAAGAGTGTTGGGTTCTCCTCGAAGGGCCCACTCAACCTTCCACAAAGAAGCGGTGTAAGACCATTGCTTCCCTGGATCCTTCCGAATATCCCATGGAAGAAACGATGAAGGATATTCGAAGAGCCGCTGGTATAAAACTTGAAGAGCTCGAAGAGATAGAACCAAATGTGAAGCGGCTAGCTCCTTCCACCAAAGATTTGTTTCAGGCGGGGTTTCCTCCATTTAGATGAATACATTTAGACAAACAAGCTTATGTACTTTTTAGTATGAAAATTTCACTTCTATTTATTGACGAAGTTTGAATAAATAGTCTTTGTTGCTCTCACTCTTTAGGAAATGCATATCGGGTTTCTTAAACCCTTGTTATTAGCGTCAGTGGGGTTAAGGAACTATAACAGGATTCACGTTGCTCTTGCCTATACTTCCTCAAAAATTTTACCCCTTGAATTTTAGTGCCACGTGCAACTTCCTTAGGAATATATAGTATGAATATCTTTGATAAGTAGGAATTAAGCAGTTTAGAGACACAAGCATTTTACCTAGGTTCGGTGTTTCCACCTACATCCTGCCAATTTTGTCCACTAGTTCATCATTCCAAGATTTAAAAAGTAGCCCACGAGTGCCGCTTAAAAGCATACCACCCAAACCTCTGCCATAGCTGGAAAATCATCTAGAGCGCTGCTTAAGAGAAACCATCTTGATCATCAACTAGAGTGCCACTTAAGAGCAACCCACTCGAACATCAACTAGAGTGTCGCTTAAAAGCAAACCACTCGTACATCATCTAGAGTAACACTTAAGAGAAAACCACTCGTACATCATTTAGAGTGTTTCTTTAGAGAAAACCACTCAAACATCAGCTGTTGCTGGAAATATTATCTAGAATGTCGCTTAAGAGCAACCCACTCAAACATTAACTAGAGTACCGCTTAAGAGAAAACCACTCGAATATCATCTAGAGTTCAGCTTAAGAGCAAACCATTTGAACATCATCTAGAGTGCCGCTTAAGAGCAAACCACTCAAACATCAGTCGTAGCTGGAAATATTATCTAGAGTGCCGCTTAAGATCAGCCTGCTAAACAACACCTAGAGTGCCGCTTAAAAGAAAACCACTCGAACATTATCTAGAGTAACGCTTAAAATCAACCCACTCATCATAGCTGGTAGTACCTTCTAAGGTTGGTGATTTTCCACCTCCTTGTCACTCAAATCCCATTAATCTCTTCGAGAACATAACTTCCTCCCGGGTGTGATTCGATCACCCTACAGGGTCCTTCCCAATTTGCAGCTAACTTCCCTTCAGGTTCCTTTATGCTTTTCTCATTTTCCTCATTACCAAGTCCCCTAGATTAAACAACACCTTCTTTACCCTTTTGTCATGGTATCTTCTGACCCATTCTTTGACTTTAGCCTCATGTAAGGAAGCTAACTCTCTCTTTTCCTCCCCCATATCCAAGTCCAGACATTTGTTCTACTGATTATTTGTCTCATCTGCAGTAGCTATCATCCTTGGGCTAGGAACACCTATTTCCATAGGAATTACTGCCTCTGAGCCATATACTAGGCTATAAGGCATTTCACCAGTAGTGAAAGACCCAGCTATCTGATACGCCCACAACACATTGGGTAATTCCCACATGTAATTATCTTCTGCCCCCTCGAGGCATGCTCGTATCCATTTACTATTGTTCTATTGGTGGTACAATGATGTCATCTTTTGCTTAATCTGAAATTTCTTGCATCACTTCTTGAAGAGATCCTGAGCAAACTGTGTTCCGTTGTCCGTAATGATTGTCCTTGGGATTCCGAATGACACAAAATATTCTTCTAGCAGAAGGAAATGACTATTTTTCCTCTTATTTTTGTCAGGGGCTCAGCCTCTACCTACTTCATGAAATAATCAATGACCACTATAAGGTATCTGAATTTTCCTGGTACTTCCGGAAAAGGGCCCACCAGATCGATTTCCCACTTATCAAATGGCCACAAACTATAGATGCTTCTCATCCTTTCCTGGGGAACATGTGTTATATGGGCATGTCTCTGATACTGGTGGCAAGCCTGGATGTATTGATTCGCATCCTCGAACATTGTCGGCCAGTAAAATCCAGCTTGAATAAGCCTCTTCGCCACAGATCTAGCTCCCTGGTAGCTACCACATACCCCCTCGTGGACTTCCCTTATGAGATAATCATCCTCATGAGTGTTAACGCATTGAAGCAATGGCTGCAAATGACCCCTTCTATACAACACTTCTTCATGCAACACAAACATTGGAGCTTTCAACCTTATCTTTCTGGCATCCACTTCATTTTTCGGCAGGACGCCCTCTCAAAGATTTGCCATGAACAGTGTCATCCAAGAGTCTTTTGTTTCCACCGCCATAACCACGGGTTATTTGAAACTTTGTTCGCTCAAAGTTTCCATGAGTAGTTACTTCTGGGATCAAGTTCCCAAATCCGAAGAAGTGAGCTTGCTAAGGGCGTCTTCTTTATGATTGTTTTCCCTCTGAACCTACGTTATAATGTATGATTCAAAAGTTTTTAAAAGGTTCTTCACTACCTCAAGGTATCTTTGTAGGTTACGCTCTCTGGCCTCGCATTCTCCATTCACCTACTGAACCACGATTTGAGAGTCACTGAAAACCTCCAGTTCCTCCACCTGTAGCTCCCTTGCAAGGCGCAATCTAGTGATTAGCGCTTCATACTTAGGCTCATTGTTAGTTTCTTTGAATATGAAGTTCAACGCATAAGGGTAATCTCTGCCATTGGGGCTAGTTAACAGAACCTAGCTCTACTTCCTCCTGAATGTGATCAACCGTCCATATATAACTTCCATACCTCATTTTGGCTTGCTCCCACCTTTCGAATGGGATCCAAACACACCTCGAGGGATTCTGTAGTTTCCACTATGAAGTCTGTCAATGCTTGACCCTTAATCGCAACATGAGGTTGATATTGGATATCATACTCTCCCAATTTCACTGCCCACTTCATCATTCTTCCTGAAATCTCCGTCTTTAGTAGAATCTATTGAATGGGGTGGCTCGTGAGCACCACTATTTTGTGTCCCTGGAAGTAGGGTCTTAATCTTCTGGCTTTATATACGAGGGCTAGAATCAACCTTTCGAGGACAGTATACCTCATCTCCAGCTCTTGCAAGGCACGAATGACAAAGTAAATTTGATGCTAAACTTTTCTTTCTCTTTTATTAGGGCTGCACTGATTGCCAACGGCGATGCAGTTATGTATAAGTATAGCGTCTCATCCTTATCTAGTTTCATCAAAGT
This sequence comes from Rubia yunnanensis, assembly GCA_037428765.1. Classification (NCBI taxonomy): domain Eukaryota; kingdom Viridiplantae; phylum Streptophyta; class Magnoliopsida; order Gentianales; family Rubiaceae; genus Rubia; species Rubia yunnanensis. The sequence goes on from CM075065.1 coordinate 80,174,997, forward strand.
AGTTAATGTCCCCAAATTTTCCTTCAACTACTTGAATGCTTCTTCGCATTTTCCATTCCACTCAAATTTCTTTTCCCTCCGAAGGACATCAAAGAAGGGTAGGTGTTTCTCCGCCCCCTTCAATAAGAACCTGCTGAATGCTGCTAGAGAGCCTATAATCTTTTGTACATCCTTTATTGATTGTGGGGTTTTCATTATCTTCGAAGCTTCACCTTTTCTGGGTTTAAATCAATACCCCTCTCCGAGACCATGAATCCGAGGAACTTCCCCGCCCCCACACCAATAACACACTTAGATGGGTTCAACTTCAAATTAGCCCCTAGAAGCCTACTGAATGTTTCCTCCAGGTTCTTTAAGAAGTCTTTATGACTTTTGCTTTTGACAACCATGTCATTCACATATATTTCCATATTCCTCCCTATCTGCCCCCTGAACAGCTTATCAACAAGCCTTTGGTAAATAGTCCCAGTTTTTTTAAGCCAAAGGGCATCTTCTTATAGCAGTAAGTGCCTACATCTGTAATAAACAATATTTTTTCCTTGCCTTCCTCTACCATGAGTATTTGTTGATACCCCTTATGCACGTCAAAGAAAGTCAGAATCTGATATCCAGTGATGGCTTCCACTAATTTGTCGATTGGTGGCAACGGCTAACTATCCTTGGGGAAGAATTTATTTAAGTCGGTAAAGTCTATACACATTCTCCAGGCCCCATCATCCTTTGGAACCATGACTGGGTTAGAAATCCATTCGGGGTAGAACACTTCCTCGATGACACCTGCCCTCAACAACTTCTCCACCTCTTCTTTAATTGCTTCAGCTCTTTCTGGAGCAAACATCCTTATCTTCTGCCTAACTGGCTTAATCAAGAGGTCAATATTTAGCCTATGTAGTACGAGGCTCAAAGGAACTCCTGTTAGGTCAGAAGTATCCCACGAGAACACGTCTTCATACTCTCCCAATAAGTCTCTCAGTCTCTCCTTGACATCTTTGGGAATTCGCTTCCCCATAGCTACTAATCCCATATCTCGATAGGCATCTGTATTGTATCAGCCAATCCCACATCTGTGTGTACCATTGTTTCATCTCTTTTCCTTCTCGCTTCTTGTACCGCCGTAATGTTACATTTTTAAGCCACAATTTTATCTCCTTGAATGGATGCCACCCCATTTTCAGTTGGAAACTTCATCATCGGGTGATAGGGTGACCAGACCGCCTGAGCCCGGCACATCAATGGCCTTCCTAAAATCACATTATAAGGGGAAGGGGCATACATGATAGCAAAATAAAACCTGATAGTCACCCTTTTGTCGCCATCCGCTACGCGAACAGGCAGGGTTATCTCTCTTATGGGAAATATTGGGTTTACCACGAATTTGGATAAAGGGGAAGCTAACTTTTTCAAGTTGTCATGCCCTATATCCAACTGGTCAAAACACTCAGCAAAGGTCACTTCTACCCCACTTCCATCATCCACGAATATCCTTCGTATCAAAGACGTTCCAATAATGGCTGTAATTACCATAGGATTCGCATGAGGTGTTTGGTCTGGTACAACATCCGCTTCTGAGAAAGTGACCATCTCGTCCGGTTGGAACCTCCTGTGACTGGGCTCTTCCGCAGGGAACCTTCGAGCCTTTGCTCGTATCACATCATTCAAAGATCTCTCTCCCACCATGCCATTGATGACATTAATTACCCTTCGCATGGGTGGGTTTTCCCTATTTTGGTAATCTTGATTTCCCCCTGTTGTTCCTGGGGTCTGACCTGCCTTCCTTCATGTCCCCTGTCTCGAACCACCTGTTCTTGAGGTCTTCTATCTTCTCTTCCCCCGTTGCTTTAATTGTTCCTTCTGTAAGGCTGTCATTGGTTCACTCGAGGCCTCGAAGGGGCAGCTTGGTTCCTGTGTCCTTACCCTCAAAATCGTCCTTCCCACTCACACCTATTGATCTCCATCCTCAACTGCATGCAATTGTTTGTGTCATGGCCGTAATCCCTGTGATGATCGTAATACCGATTTTTGCCCTCCCAGCCACAACCGAGTTGTGCGAATTCTGTAAGAGTGGGGTGATTGGAACAACCCTCTATGTATACTTAAGATCTATGCAGGAGAGCTCCCTCTGAGCATTGGTGGCAACATAATGTACCTCTCAAATGGTGTTCTTATGGGTTCGACCGACCTTTTGCCTCTATGCTCTGCATTTGTTCCCACTTTCTCTGTGAGGTTATCTCTTTCCTTCTAGTTACCTCATCTACCCTCGAGTACTGCTCTACCATCTTCCGAAGTTTTTGCAAGGTCTTGGGGGTGTTGGTACTCAGCTTCTTGTATAATTCTAAGTCATGCATCCCAAGAAGATACCCCATGATTACCTCATTCTCTGTGTTTCTATCACTCCCAAGCTCTCATCTACATACCGATGTTAGAAGGCTTATGTGCTTTACCCTGTTTTTTTCTTAATCTGGTAGAGTTCTAACAAAGTTTTGGTAAACTTCTTCTTCTTTGTGTACTGACTCAAAAATACTCTACTAAAGTCTTGGTATGATCGGAGCGAGCCTCTTGGAAACTTAGTGAACCACTCATGTGTTTTTCCTCGCATGTAGCTTCCTACCAGCTTGCATGTCAATTTCTCATCAAAATCCCTCGAACTCATCAAGCCAAGAATGTCTAGATAAACTCTCGAGGGTAAGTCTCACCACTGTATATGGGAAGTCTATCCGGAGGCTTCAATTCTATTGGCCATCAAACCTCGGTGATCACGGAGCTGAAAGAAAACCCCACAGCCTGACCCTAGGGTCTGATCAACCTATTTAGTTCCCTTCTTAACGATTCACTTACATATGAGGGGGGTTCATGTTTCCCCCCTTTTCATGATTGCCCAGCTGTGGCAGATAAGGAGGTTGAATCGCTCTATATCGGGGATTTATCCAAGGCTGTCCAAAAATCGAGTATGCTTGTGGCGGTGGTGGTTAGACATAGGGATTGTAAACCCCCTGACTAATCATTGTTTCTTAAATTCCCATACTTCTGTATCCCTGCATGAAAGAAGAGGCCACCATCCCATATGGCGCTCTTGGACCGGCCAGGTCGAAGATGGGAGCAGATGGGGCTAGCGGAGGTAATGAATATACTGGGCCTTGTGAGTAACCAGGAATAGAAGGCTGAGGCCTAGCCTACAATGGCTCTCCAGCATATGCATGATACAGAAAGGCTATTGCAGGTTGAGAAGCCCACCCCCATAGTACTTCATACAGGCGAGGGTGGCAATACTCTGTGTGTGAGCATGTCATCCCTTGGAGAAGGGGTAACTCGATAGTCGGTCGCAGCCAGGACCTGAGCTACTCGTTCTACATCTTGTTTTGGAATTGCCCTTCCCGCATTCTGATTTCCTTACCCGTGCTATCCATAGGCTTCCATATATGAATCTCCCAAAACATCCATAAACTGTCTATCCCTCAGATTGACTACCCCTTCAAGCATGGAGTTGGGGTTTTTCTGTTCTTGCTCTCCCATCATTACTGATACCCTCGAGGGCCCCACGGCATCATTCTGAATTGGTGACAGGGTATCCGTAACAAATGCCACTAAGGTTTACCCCCCTTCATATGGGGCAGCCATAACAGGCTCCGCACGCGACTTCGTTCCTGACGTTTGAAGGTTAGCCATATCGATGTGCTCGACACGGGTATCATTTCTTAATCCAGAATTCTCCAATCTTAACCTTTGCGGAGACCCAGCCCCATGTACCTATCAACTTAACCTTTCACTCCTTCGAATAACTGTGGACATAAACTCTCAAAACCCTTGATCCGGCATAGTTATCCCCACAGACGGTGCCACTTGATGCATCTCGAACAACCAACCGGTTAATGGGCTTGAATTCTTCTCGAACTAACCTGCAATAAAACTGTCCCTTGGGGTTCCAGGGGTCAGCACTAAGTTAGTCCAAGCGTTTAATATGATTAAGACATAATGAATTATAAGTAAATGCATACCTTGTATTTATACTCTGTGTCTTAAATAATGTTCTCCCTAATTATCGCCCTTAATTACCCACGAATGCGGTAATTACGTTTGGGTATTAAATATTTTCCATGTTGGGCCGCCATATTTTTGGCTCAATGGCCTTCTTGGGTTTAACCTCTATCAAAACCCTTCAACTTACAGCCTATATTTACAAAGACAACAATCCAGATTTAGATAAGAACATAAAAATATTAACAAATATCTATATCATCCAAATTTACAAATGAAGATAAACAAAAAGAAGATTTACGCTACAAACAACACAGATGAGCTAATGGTCGATAAAGCTGGTGGCGCGTGGTGCTCCGGGAGGCGGGGACTGTCATCGATTTGCGTTGAACGTCTATCGCATTGAAATTTGATGGCATCAAATGGCAGTGGCCTCGAACGATTTGGAAGCGGTGGTGGTGCCAGATTCGAAGGAGGGGATGATGTAGCCAGTGAAGGTGATTCAGCAGCGGTGGCATCGTCGGAATCAAAGGCGGAGAAGATGTGGGTGGTGGAGGTGATTTGGCTGTAAGGAGGAGCCGTAGAGGCAATTTGGTGTAAGGAGAGGGCGTGGTGGTGATTTGGTGTAAGGAGAGGGTGTGGTGGGGGTTTGGTGTAAGGAGAACATAGAATAGGGCGTGGAGGCGGACTGAAACGAAAAGAAGGGGTTAATTTTATTTTAAAAGTTTGATTTTTAAAAAAAAACTATGTCAATAAAATAAATTGTGTGAAATACTATTATAATTAGAATTATATGAAATATTTAATTAGTTTTTAGGCATAGAAAGTCAAGTAAAAGTCGATCATTCATTAGTTAAGGTCATACATTTTCTTTTATGTTTATAAATGGAAAGTTAAGTAAGGGTTCATCGATTATTAGTTAAGTTATAACCATTTCATTAGTGTTTATGTATGGAATGTCAAGTAAGGGTTTACCGTTGATCAGTTAAATTATAAAAATTTCATTAGTGTTTATATGTGGAAAGTCAAATAAGGGTTGACCATTTATTGAAAAATTACACTACGGCCCAAAAATGTTTTACCCTATAATCCATTGATCCAAAATACATGATTTTTGTTATTCTCGCATAAATATAGAAATATTGAATAGATGAAGTTTTTGGTGAAATGTTGGAAAACGCTAGTACATGCTCTAGAGTAATTTAGAGTTATTTACATAGAAGTAAGAAAGAGAAATCGGAGAGGATTACCAATATATTCTTGTGTGTGTTTATTGATAAATACTATGTTACGGACTTGGAAAATATAATTGGGTTGTATAGGGTAGCATCACGTTCGAGTGGATTTCAATTTGGGGTTACGAGTAAAGTTTTTACTTTTTCCACTTAGGTCCCTCTAAGAAAATTGGAGTTGTCGAATCGCGAAATTAGCAACATCAAAATGAAATTCAATAATATACAGTTGCAATTTTACAATTTTGCAATTTAGGCATGTATGGATGAACGAAAGGGCCTCGAAAGTCATTATTGATTACTTATGCACAATCTTGATAAATTACACTATGGCCCAATATGGTGTTACCCTATAATCCATTGCTTTAAAATACATAGTTTTTGTTATTCTTGCATAAATTTAGAAATATTAAATAGATGATTTTTTTTGTGAAATGTTGGAAAGCGCTAGTACATGTTCTAGAGTAACTTAGAGTTGGTTACATATAAGTAAGAAAGAGATTAGCCACGTATTAAATGGGAAAAATAAAGTTTATTTATTTATATTGGAGTTCGATCATGTATTACTCGAACTCTATGTTTAATTTATTTCATTTGAAAATATAAACATGAAGTCATAGTTAAAAGAATAATTATAAAATCTTTCAAAATTAAAAAATGTAGAGTTGTATAAAAAATTTAAAAAATTATATTTTAATTTTGTTAGATAATAAATTGCATTATTCATATATATATATATATATATATATTCAATTATTTCCATTTGTGCATCGCAAGGGTGTTATCTAGTTATTAAATCCTTATAAGTACCATGTCTTCGAGAGTGACGTGCGACGCCGGTCACAAAAACAACCGACGTTGGTAAGCCATACATGGGTGCGACATCGGTCATTTGTGTCTGCGAGAGTGATGTGACATATCGGTCACAAAAACAACCGACGTAGGTAAGCCGGACATGCGTGCGACGTTGGTCATTCGTGTCTGCGAGAGTGACGTGTGATGTCGGTCACAAAAATAACCGACATCGATAAGCCAGACATGCGTGCGACGTCGGTCATGTCAGAATTTTTACCTCGTTTTTTTAAAAAAAAGGTAATAAGTGTACTTTTAATCTCAGTTTTTTTAATCGAGGTAAAAAATATTTGTTACTTAAAAAATAGAACCAAGGTAATCAGACTTTTTACCTCAGTTATTTGGGGTTAAAAAAAAATTGAGGTAAAAGAGACGTAATAAAAGGTCATTTTTCTTGTAGTGAACGTGCCGTACCATTTGACAATAAGAAGGACGAACAATGTTCTCATTCAACATACAATGCTACACTAGTTTTAACATAACTAGCTAAAGAATGGGCAGGAAAGTTTTCTCGATGATATATCCAACAGAGAGACTTTTTTCTTAATCAAGATGCTCATTTCATATGTGCGGGGTAAATACATTAGCTCCCATGAAAAAGAATAAATATAAATTACAATTTGTGGTTCGTCCGAGTTATGTTGGACCCGTCAAAGATGGTACTAACAATATAGGTAGAAATCAAAGTAGAGCGGACGTGATTCCACACATTTATCCTCCACCCCCTGTGTCAAATAAAATGTGGCTAGACGTTAGCTATACTACAATAACTCCTAGGTTAGTTAGTCAAGGATGGATATATCTGAAGTGTGGAAAAAGATTATCTCTTCATATCAAAATGTTTAGTTCAGCTGAATCTTGGAGCTTTTCCGTGGTTTTTACTTGTTTTTTTCTTTGAGCCATCTTAGCCAAGAAGTCTGCTACTTGGTTAGCCTCCCTTGGGGTGTGGTTGAGTGCAGCCTTAGTCTCCTCCGCAATTCTTTTGATCTTTTCATCAAGTGCATAAGTTTCCACGGTTCCTTTTCTTCCTTGTTGATCATCCGACCGGCTAAAAGGAAATCCGATTCCAAGGTGCACTGAATGTTTGTTGACGCCGCCCACTGGAAACCTTCAAATATAGATAGAAGTTCACCTTCAAGAGTATTCGAGGTGGTACATGGTTGAGAAATTAGATGTTTGAGACTGCCATTTTCAGCCCTTATGATTCAACAAATTCATGTCCCGTAATTTTTAGAAGTTGCATCGCAACTTATTTTGAAGCCACAATCAAGGGGCTTCCATTTGATAATGGATAGCTTCCTGGCTCTCATTTTTTGTACAAACGGTATCAGACCATTGCTCACAAATATGAGATCATCCAAAGCATTGTATAACGACAAGTTTTGATTGACGATCGGTTTCGATAAAACCTGGGGGGTGATGCATATATTTTCCTAAAGCTTCTAGTTCCTATATTTCCAAAGCTCCCAGCGATAATCATAACGAGGTTAGTGAGCAAATAAGTCTTATGTTTGGATCTACACCTCATATTCCAGTAGAAAGATAATCTATCAAATTTTGTGTGGAAATTCAACATAGGAATATGAAAATTGTAGTGAAAATTATTCCAAACAGAGAGACTTCATTCTATGTTCCACCATCAGATTTTGTATCTCTCAAACTATCATTGTTACGGACTTTCTAACCATTTAGGATCAAGCTTGGAGAATCACCCACAAACGTCGACTTTACAATCTTCATTTGAATGTGAAAGAATGATTTCCCTTGAATAATTTGTTATTGAGTGAAAATAATGAATAGACAAAATTAGAGAGATTGAATTGTAGTCCAAGAATAACTCTAGTCCAGTCATCATTCTTATCCTGATCTAGTCATCAATCAAACTTATCCTAACACCCCCTCCCCCTCAAGCAAAGCGTCGGATTCTTAGAGATGCAAAGCTTGGATCTGAAGAACTCAAATAGCGGACGTGAGAGACCCTCGGTGAAAATGTCTGCAATCTAAAAGGAAGTGGGAATATGAGCAACGCGCAACTTGCTAGCCGCAACTAACTCCTGAACAAAATGATAGTCAATGTCGATGTGTTTTGCCCTCTTGTGAGCAACTGAATTCTGAGCCAAGAAAAGCGCACAAGTGTTATTGCATAATAGAAGTGGAGAACAAGAAAGCGGAATATGAAAATCTCACAGAAGATGAGTCAGCGAAATAACCTTGGAACCCGTGTAAGGGAGAGCATAATACTCAAACTTGGTGCTCGAACAAGAAACAATGGGCTACTTTTTGGCACTCCAAAAGACAAGGTTTCCTCCAAAAAGACATTATAACCATAAGTGGAACGTCGGATCTCCAGATTTAGGTCCCAATCAGCATCAGACTAGCCCAACACCTCGCAAGAGCTAGTAGAGTGAAAAGAGAGACCAAAGTGCAAAGTGCCTCGAACATATTGGAGAATCTGAGTAACCGTAGTAAAATGATCATTTTGAGGGTCTTGAAGGTACCGACTAACTGTGTTGACCGCTAAAGCCAAATTTGGACGAGTAATAGTCAAATACTGTAGAGCCCTGGTAAGAGAACGATTGAGTGTCTGATTCTGGAACAGAGGACCGGTGCTATTGTAGAGCTGAGAACCAGGCACAAATAGAGTGGAAACTGGGGCCGCATTAGTCATCCCGACACAAGTAAGAATATCCTTTGCGTACTTGGCCTGGCCAAAAAGAAGACCCAAAGAAGTGGGTGAAACATCCAAGCCAAGGAAGTAATGAAAAGCACCCAAGTCCTTAATGGAAAAAACCTGATGCGTGCGGTCAATGAATTGTCGAAGAAGAGTCAAATCGTTACCTGTAAGAATGATGTCAACAACATAAATCAACAAGTACATCACCGATGATCCCCAAGAAAGAACAAATGGAGAAGTATCAGGCGAGCTACACTAAAAACCGAGCTGAACCAAGTAGGTGCTGAAATGCTAAAACCATGACCTGTGGGCTTTCTTGAGACCATAATGGCCTTCTGCAAGCAGCAAACATAATACGGGTTAAGCGGGTTCTTGTAGCCGATTGGTTACGCCATATAAACCTAAGAATGAAGCACGCCCCTGAGAAAGGCGCTCATGACATCTAGTTGATGAAGAGACCAGGAACGCACAGTGGCAATAGCAAGAAATGTCTGAACGGTAGAGTCTTTGACCACCGGGCTAAAGGTGTGGTCAAAGTCAAAACCAGTGTTCTAAGAAAAATCTTGCACCACGAGGCAGACCTTATGGCCATCAACCATGCCATCAGGATAATACTTTAACCGATAGACCCACTTGGAGCAAACAATGTTACATCCAGTGGTAATGGAACCAAATCCCAAGTGTGTTGTCCACGAAGAGCCGTTATCTCATCATCCACAGCTGGAACCCAAAATCGATCCTAATGGGCTGAGCGATAATTCATAGGTTCTGTCTAGGCAAGTATGGCAGCAAGAATAGCATGAGAAATAATGTAAGAATAACCTCTACGCTGAATAGCACAAGCCGTGGACCGAGTAGCCATCCAATGAGGAAGAGGCTAAGGTGGAGAGACCAGAGGATCAGGCGCAACTGGCAAAGGGGTTGGTGAAGTGGTCGACGAATTGGATAAGCTGGTCGATGGCGAGATAAGCGGAGCAAGCTGTATCGTAGGGGCAACTTGATGGTCTTAATCGGCAGAACAGATGGAACAACCGTAGTCAGTGAAGTTGATAGCATCGATGAGCTAGGAGGTCTAGCAACCAAGGTGACAAGCCGAGCAAAAGGAGATACTACCATGCAAGAAGCCAGAATATCAACTAATGCATCAACATGATCCAAAAAAGTGGAGACATCCAGAGAGAACGGAGATACTGAAGTAGAACCATCGGCATAAGGAAAGGAGGTGTCATCAAACCGAGCATGTGTGGTGACATATGTCTTTCCAGACGTAGGATCCAAACATCGATATCCCTTGTACTGGGAGTCGTACCTAAGAAAAACACAAGACAAACTGTGCGGAGCGAGTTTCTGAGCTGCATATGGACAAAGATAAGGGTACACATAACAGCCAAAAGCATGGAAGTGTGTGTATATGAGAACCAGACCATTAATAAGTTCAAATGGTGATATTCCGCCAAGAACAAGAGTGGGCAATCGATTGATGGTATAAGTAGCTCCAGCAAAGACGTCAGGCCAATGGGAGAGAGGACATATGGGTGGTATAACATAGATAAGCCCATCTTGGAAATGTGGTCGTGCTTGCACTCAACTCGACCATTTTTCTCAGGAGTATAAGGACAAGAAATCTGATGATGAATACCGTTTGTCTAAAAGTGAGAACATAAGTGACCATTTACAAACTCAGTTCCTCCATCACTCTGAAAACCTTAATGGTGGAAGAGAACTGGTTCTCCACAAAAGCCTCAAACTGACGATATACATCCCAAAAATCATATTTGTGGTGCAATGGGTAAAACCACGACAGTCGGTAATGATCATCAAGGAAAATGACATAGTAGGAGAAACCATCAGCAGATAATATGGGAGCCACAATAAGTCATAATAAACTATATCAAGTACCCGAGTAGCACGTTTATCATTTGAATGAAAAGATAACCGCTTCTCTTTAGCCTTTTCACATGCATCATAAATGGTAGGTATAGGCAAAACCAATGAGATAGATAGGGATCCAGAAGCATGCAAACCAGAAATAACTGAATGTGGAATATGACCAAGACTAGCATGGCAAGTTTTAAAAGACGCACGTGCTTATTTGATTCCACAGTAGACAATAAAGCGGTGACCATAGTCTAAAACATAAATCATATTTTTAATATGACCGTGACCCAAGGTTTCCCTAGTGATTTTATGCCGGATAATAAATGAGCAATCATCAAAGCAGACAACAACATTTAAATCCCGAGTTAATTTGATAATCAAATTTTTAGTGATATCAGGCAGAATAACCACATCATAAAGAGACAGAGACCGAAAAATCTGAGAATCGCCAACATGAGTAATAGGGAATTGAGAACCATTACCAACATAAATGCGTATAGAACCATTATAAGGTGTAACATGATCAACATCAGTTGGGGATGAAGCCATTTATTTTGTGGCCCCGGAATCTAAAATCCAATTGGAGCCATATCCTTAAACTTGAAGATACCACCAAAATAAGTCATACTGGAGAAGAAGTCGCACAAGAAATGCTAGGCGCGGGTATGACACGAGTGGGACACCTTGTTGGCGATTGTATGACACAAGCGAGGTACACTTGCGGGCACGTTTATGACACATGCCAGAAGACTTGCTGGCGCGCAAATCTGACGCGCTTGAGAAAAAACGAGTGGCACCTGTTTACTGAGTGAAGATGAACGAGGGTATGCTGTTTGCCAGAGAATAGTCTAAGACGACGTCGCTACTATACTAAGAAAGGCATCGCTACTGGACTGAGATGAACGCCGCTATTGGACAGAGACAGCGACGGAGCTTAGGACCGGAAATGATGCCGCTATTGGACTGAGAAGGACACCGCTGCTTGGTCACTGCTAAGCTTTGCCGGAGAAGCACGCCGAGAAGAGTCAGTGGCCGGCCGAGATTTGCTACCGGGAGAAGAAGAGACAGAGGGGTCAGAGGAAGTTGAAGACCCACCGGTAGGTTTTTGCCGAGATTAGTGACCGGAGAAGATGACATGATATGCCGGAATCTGATCGGAAAATGTCCGGACATTCGCTGGAATCAGATGGTGGATCGATCGGCTGGAAAAGAGAGAGGGGGGAGGCAGCCGAACGAAAAATAAAATTAAATTAGGTTTTAGGATTTAGAATCAGAACTTGCTTTTATACAATAAAAAATTATCTTCGATGAACAATTTGCTATTGTCAGAAAAGAATAAATAAATAAGATTACAGGGATATAATTGTAGTCTAAAAATAACTCTATTCTAATTATCATTCTTATCTTGATTTAGCCATCAATCTGACAAATCCTAACAGGATGACTAAGAGGATTGCTTCTTTCTGTGCTAAAGGTTCACCAATAATGGACTCCCCAACATGAAGTACTCGCTTTGATAACGCCTTAACGAAGTCACCATTTTTTTTGTCGCAAGAATCTCTGTCCTCCATTCTCCATCCCCATTACTATTTATGTTTGATTAATTAGTCATCACAACTTACTTCATGCACATCATATGCTTGCTTGCTTGCACATGTAAGTTTCGAGCAATATGATGTTCATCGTTCAACATGAAATTCAATTAGTAAGGTTCTATTTTTTTCACTGAATTACATTGAACCAGACTAAAACTAAGCAAACTAAAGAATAGTAACTAAAAATCTAATTAAAACAATTTTTTATCAGATAAAAAATAATTAAATTTAGCTAAATTTAACTAAAGTATAGATAAAATGAAAAAAAAGCCTAAAGTAATTATTTTGTTCCTGATAAGAATTAATTTCGGGATATGCATCTTTCCATAATTTATGACATTTTTAAAACTGAAACACTTTTTAAAATAACATACAGTATTTACATAATATTTATCATGTTTTAAGTTGAAATATTAAATAATTAAGTAAAGTAGATAAATTTTAAGAATATCGTAATTGTTTCATTATAACTAATAAAAGATACCTTTCACAAGACAAACATACAAAGGGAAGTGTGCGTGCATTATGTGCATTCATTCACTGGCCTACAGAATACAGATTAATAGAGATGTAAATTAATTAAAATTAAAATAACAAAAAAATACACTTTTTTATTAGTTTTGTATATGTTATGTTGCATATTTGTTTAGGTCTTCTATGTCTTTTGTACTAACTATATATATGAATACACACAGCTACAATTATTTATGGATTTTACATTCTATAATAGTATCAGTTAGGTCTCTCTAAAATTCTCTGGCTTTTTCCAAAAGTTTCCATATCATTTTCCTTGTGATTTCCGATCTCTGGCCTCGCCCACCCGCCTTCGTCTTTGCCGATCTCCGTCGCTGCTCCCTGCTTGCCGGCGATCGTTGATCAGAATCACTCTCGGCCGTCACACGCTCCCGCATGCGCTGCCGCTCCACATCCCACGTGCCACCGCCATGAACTTCATGTGCTGTCGGATCCGTTCTTGCAGTCTCGCCGCTGCTGCTCCATCCTTGCACAAAAGTTTAATCAGTCGTCCACTGCCATTCACAAGCTTGTTGTGTGTTTAGTGCGATTTGATTTCTTTTTTGTGTCTGGATCTGTTTCTGCGTTTTTCCTGATGAAGTTTATTACGCTTCAATTGTTAATTAGCTACATCACTATCAAACTTGATGGTTCCAACTATGCTCATTGGCGTACTCAAGTTACCTCTATTCTTCATACTGTTAAGTTAATTGGTTTTGTTAATGGATCTGCCAAGTGCCCTAATCCACCTGCTAGCTTGACTTCCAAGGAAATAGACGACAAGTCTTCTGAGGATGTCAACGCTCGTGATGCTTGGATCCAGCAAGATCAACTGGTCCAGGTTGCTCTTTTCTCATCCCTGACACTGTCTGCAATGTCAGTAGTTAACTGTTTGGTTTCTGCTGCTCAGGAATTGGCTGCTTTAGCTACTAAGTACTATAACAATTCTCGTGCTCGTCGCCTTTGTCTCTGCGATTGTATGTATGAAAATTGTCAAGATAACCAGTTTCAGGATTATTATTCTTGTTTTAAGAACATTCTTGATGAAGTGTGTGTTCTTGGTCATCCTCTCAATGATGAGGATATTGCTGTTTTTTTTGTCGTGGTTTGAATGATCAACTTTCTCAGTTTTCCCCCACCCAAATGGCGAAGGACCCTTTACCACCTTTATATACTATTGTTGTTGATGCTAAGGCTTTGGAGTTTCACCTTAAAGCTCGTTCGTCTACCTCTAGACATGCCCACGCTGCTTTCTCTGCTAGTTATCAGGTGTCCGAACAGGAAAATCGTGACGGGGAGGCCGTAGAAATGAACGAGGAAGAGGGGGTTGAGGCCGCGATCGTGGACGTGGTAGTGGCCAGAATCTATCGCCGGCCTGTGGTGGTCCTTCTGCGGAAGGTGGTCGTGGCAGCGGTACCTATGTGTACCAGTGGTTTCATCGCCCCCGTCATCTTGCTGGATACAGCTACAAGCTTTCTCATGTTTCCCATGATGATGTTACAAATGCCGCAGACACAACTCAACCACAGTATCATCAGCAAAATAATGCAACTCTAGATTGGTACATGGACTATATTGCTACCAATCACATGACTGCTTCTGCTTCCAACCAAGATATTGTCGGTCATAATAACAGTAATCATCATGTTTATTTTGGAAATGGTTCTTCTTTGTATATTTCCCACATTGGTAAATCCTGGATTTCTGATTACCTTACTTTATCTGATGTCTTAGTTGTTCCCCACGTCACCAAGAATTTATTATCTATTGCTAAGTTAACCAGGGATATAAATGTTGTTGTTTGTTTTGATGACACTACTTTCACTATTCCGAACAAGGTTACTAAGGAGCTCGTGGGCCAAGGACACAGTGAGGAATATTTCTACATTTTAGGTTATGGTGGTGCTGCTTTAGTTTCTTTTGTCAATTCAAATAAAGCCAATGCCTCGTTTGAGCTATGGCATAGTCATTTAGGACGTGTTCCTTTTAATGTAATTTCATCTTTGACTAAGACTGGTAGTTTGTCCGCCACTAGTTTACTGCTTAAGCCTAATTTGTGTTCTTCTTGGGAGATGGCTAAAGACAAGCGTCTTTTTTTAATGATAATTTAAAATGTGCACCATGCATACTTGATTTATTTCATTGTGACCTCTGGGAACCCTCACCTATTGTCTCTCACGCTAGGTACCTTTATTATGTCATTTTTATTGATGATTTCTCTCGGCTTACTTGGTTATTTCCTCTACGACGAAAGTATGATTTTGTGGAGGCATACATGCAATTTTAAGTTCTTGTTGAGAATCTTTTTTCTACCACCATTAAAGTATTTTGGAGTGATGGGGGAACCAAGTGTGTAAATCATCACATGGGGACTCATTTTGCATCAAAGGGCATATATCGCCAGCTTTCTTGTCCTTACACTCCTGAGCAAAATAGTCGTACAGAAAGGAAGCATCATCATATTACAGAGGCAGGTCCGTCGATGCACTTTCATTCTAGCCTTCATCATTCATTTTGGTATGATGCTTCTCGACGGCTGTTTACATCATCAAAAGACTGCCAACTCTTATTTTATCTAGTCAATCTCCACTCTCTGTTATTTTTGGTACTATGCCTGACTACTCCAATTTTCATCCTTTTGGTAGTCAAGTTTTTCTGTATTTGAGGCCATATGATGTGCACAAACTAGCTCCTTGGAGTATGTCGTCTATACTTTTGGGTACAGTTCTCAATACAAGAGTTATCAATGTCTTGATCTTCTTACGAAGATGGAGTACATCACTCGCCATGCTCGGTTTGATGAGTTATTTTTTCCTGCTATCCGTACTGGCACTATTACAGATTTATCATCACTGGATGTTTCAGCTGTAGAGCCTTCGTCAGTTCCATCAGAGGTTTTTGAGCCGTCTTCTTCAGAACAATCACCCATTATTTTGAAAATTTTATATTTTCCGACCGTACCAAAAGCTCAGGGTTCGTCAAAAAATTGTATTTGTCTGCTACAGGGTGACCAGCACCATGATCAACCCAGCACAACCAACGATGTCTCCATCGCCAAATCACGCGCCAGCCACCCTGGCTGGGCCCTCTCTAATAGCACAGACCGACCCAGCTTTTCCAGTGACACCATCAGTCACCTCTGTCTGCTCCCCGACGTCCACCTTGGGCTCTCTACCTAACACCTTGAGGTTCATACTGGCCTCGGGATCTGTACCTTCTCCAGTTGCGGGTTCTTCTTCCCGACATCCGATGGCCACTCTTTTGCGCACTGGTTCTCTATGGTATAAGAATTTTTCTGATTATATTTCTGGCTTACTAAGTGCTTTATTTTCTAATACGGAGCCCTGCAGTTATCGCTCAGCTGTCAAGGATCCTGAATGGGACTAAAAATGGATGCCTTATGCACTCAACAAATGTGGGAGTTTGTTCCTCGTCCTTCAAATGCCAATATTGTTGGTTGTAAATGGGTTTATCGATTGAAGTACAAAGTTGATAGCTCCTTAACCGACACAAAGCAAGGTCAGTAACTCAGCCTTTTTTGCAATTACCTGGCTTTGATTATGATCATACATTTAGTCATGTGGTGTAGGCATCTACTGTTTGTACTATTTTATCTCTTAATGTTTATCGCAATTGGCCATTGGGACAGCTTGATGTCAAGAATACATTTTTAAATGGCATTCTTGATTCTCTAGTTTACATGGAGCAGCCTGCTAGATACAAATATTCTATGCATCCAGATTATGTTTGTCATATACGCAATACCATTTATAGTTTGAAACAAGCTCCCCATGCTTGGTTTCAGCGGTTTAGTTCCTTTTTTATTGGCCTGGGTTTTCCATGCAGATCCTCTGATACCTTCGTATTTGTTTATGTTGATGAAATTGTTCTTATCGGGAATGATGGTTGTCATATTTGGAAATTTATTGATCGGATTAATTAAGAATTTAAGATTACCGATCTTGGCACTCTACAGTATATTTTAGGATTGGAGGTTGTTCGTACTTCAGACGGCTTATTCCTTGGTCAGGCCATATATACCTAGGACATTTTACTATGAGCTGGCATGCAAGACTCTGTGCTAGTTTCCATCCCATTTATGGCTTTCTCGCAACTGTCAAGTTCTTCTGGTAAGCCATTTAAAAACCCCATGCTTTATCGTTCTTTGGTTGGTGCGCTATAGTATTTGTTGATTACACGTCCTGACTTGTCTTGTATTGTGAATCCTGTCAGTCAATATATGCAGGCTCCTACTGATGAACCACTATCAAGCTGTCACTTGGATTTTGCGTTATGTGAGTGGTACACTTCACTATGGACTTCAGTTTTGCGCAAATTCATCCAATTTACCAGTTTTGGGTTACTGTGATGCTGATTGGGCTCATTGTATAAAGACTCGTAGGTCTATATATGGTTATGCCATTTTCATTGGTGGTAATCTGGTTTCATGGAGTGCTAAGAAGCAGCCTATAGTTTCTCGTTCTAGTTCAGAATCAGAGTACCATGATATGGAAAATACTACTGCGGAGTTAGCTTGGTTGACGAATCTTCTTCGGGACTTACATGTGACGATGCACGCGCCACCTGTGTTGTTGTGTGATAATAATAATACTCTCTTCCTGGCTCAGAATCCATTTTCTCATAAGAGAGCTAAGCACATTGATGTTGACTATCATTTTGTGCGTGAGATGGTGTTTTCTAGCAAGCTCAGAGTTGCTCATGTTTCTACAGACTTGCAGCTTGCTAACATCTTTACAAAGGGTTTACCCTGTCCTCAGTTTGAGTTTCTACGTTCCAAGATTTACTTTGCGACTAGTCCTACACTTCGCTTAGGGGGGGGAGGGGTTAAATAGATATGTATATCAATTAAAATCAGGATAAGAAATGAATACCCTTTCTTATTGGTTTTGTATATATCATGTTTCACATTTGTTTAGTTCTTGTATACCCTTTATACTCACTGTATATATGAATACACACAGAGAGCTATAACATTCTATTTTGTTGATTTAATTTCAATGTAGCAATTAAGTAACAAGAAAAAAGGAGAAACAAAACTCAGCAATTTGCACGTTCTGAAATCAGCTTCATGAACTATTCATCCTAAATCCCAATTTATAACATTATGTTAACGTATCATCAAAATTTTCATAAAAAATACACGGTTCAAATTTCAGATGGATGAGTTCTCTTAATAGGTGGTCTATTATTAAGTTATGGACAATTTTACTGTATTTGTTTCACTTATACGGTGCATTTCTTAAATTATACACTACAAAATTTTTTAAAAGTAAAATATTAATATTGAACCTTTTATATTATATATTTTTATATTTTCACACTCAGGTGCACATTATTATTATTGTTAACTTATAAAATATAATGTTTCATTTTTTTATAAAAAAAATCAATTTTAAATGTAAAAAGCAAGTTCACATTTTGGAGTGATTTTAATATTGGAGTCATTTTGAATCTTTGAGTATTGGATTATCTCACTTCGCAATTTCAGGGAAACCATTGCTCGATCCTCATCTCAGCTTCTCAATCGGCACCGCCACCATAGCGGAGCCACCAGGAGCTCCTCCTAATTTTTATGCTAACATAGTTACTACCCACACCCCATCTCCCACTCTGCTTGCTAACCATATCAACCCTCAAACCACAATCTTGAATCTCCCATAATCACAAACCCTAGTTCATTCAGAGAACAACGGAGCTCCTCACAATCCAAATCATAGAATAGATCATTTAGGAGAACCAAGACTCCACTTTACCGATGCAGATTGTGATGCACTTGAAGCACCATTGAGGCTAACGCTAATCGGGAAATTCTCACGGAGTAGACCGAAACTAGCCAAGCTCCGGTGTGATTTCCAAACAGCGGGCTTTCAGGGACACACCAGCATTCATCTACTGGACAATCGTCAGGTATTCATAAACTTTTCATTAGCAGATTACTATTATAGATGTTGGTTCCATATAATATGGAACTTTGGCTCTTATTCAATCATAATCACAAAATGGGAACCGACTTTTAACCCTAATACCGATTGTCCTATTGTGTCTATCTAGGTTGGTCTTTATGGTTTACCTATTCAATTCTTTGATACTCAAGTGATGATGGAAATAGGGAGTATTATTGGAAAACCTGTGAAAATATTATAAAGCCACTCTCAACAAAACCATACCTCATGTGGCTAAAACATGTGTTGAACTTGATAACTAAACCTAGATTACATAGAATCTGGCTTAGTTTCCGTGGAATAGGTTTTTGGCAACCTGTGGAGTATTAAAAACATTCCTGAATATTGTTCTAAATTCTTAAAGCTTGGTCACAATCTAATGGTTTGTAAGTATGAGCAGATCCACCATAACTTTACCCCTTAGAGACCAAAGGAAAATGAAGGACATAGTAAAAAGAAAGGTAGGCAGAAAACCCCTTCCTCATCAGGGGTTCCTAATAAAAAGGAGATGGTGATTATCATCAATAAAAATGCAGCTAACACTTTAGTGCATGAAGTTTGGAGGCCTAAGAAGTCAAGTTCTCAAGGGACGGCCTCTCTTATAGATATTCAGGTAATTGAAAGCCCCAACCCTAATGCTGAGAATTCTCTGTCAACCAATACCTCTACTGATTTACAAGACTCATATACCCCAACACTTAACAACTATAACAGTAATAATAATCTTTCTGAAGATGCCCAAACCCATTCTCATTGTCTTACTAACTCTCCTAGTCCTGATCCTCCTTTACCATAATCTATCAATCCAAACACCAATCAAAATGTATCCCTAAGCAACTCAGAACCTAATCCAAGATCGGCAGCCCCTAATGAAAGTGAAAACTTGAACGAAAAATAATTATCTAAGTCGTTGGACAGCCATGAAATCAGAAATAAGGCTATCCAAATCTCTGAACTCCCTAATCTGATTTTTTTTTTCTAATCAAAACTCTACCTTAACAACTACATGAATATTGATGCAACTCACATTTATGATAATATAGTTGCTACGGATAATCAACAGAAGAACTTTATTGAAATTAATGCCAATTTTTCTCCACTCTTCTCCTCAGATAAAAAACACAAAAAGAAAGTCGTTTTAATGAGGAATTAAATCTAATTGTGGAATCCATCAAATGAGGTTATAACTCAGAACCTGAATACATGAACATTCAGCATCAGTTATCTTGTGATAATTTTAGCTCTGAGATGATGATCTCTAAAAACCTTTTTAATGCACTGATAAAAGACTCTAACAACACAGATGAAGCATCCACTCTCAAGCCCAAAAATACACTAAAAAGGATTACTCATCTACCCCTAAAATGGTTATAACCTATTCCAATTTGTCTTCCAAACACTAATTTTTACGGATCTAAACCTATGTTGGAGAAATGTCAGGGGAATTGGAAATATAGCCTCACATATCAGGGTTAAGGATATAAGGCATAAACATAAAAACATCTCTGCTAGCCCTAATTGAACACAATCTGGATAATACACACATTGGTAAAACAACATTTGATCTTAATATCATAAATTACTTTGCTACTGAAGGCTGTAAAATATGGCTCTTTTGGGATGAAAGTGTACACTTAGATATCCTTCATACTCATAAACAGTTCATCCTGGTAAGACTTACCCATAGCTCTTTTAATAAATCTTGTCATATTTCTTTATTTATGCAAAAAATCACAAAAGGCAAAGCAAAAATTGTGGGACAAGCTGTTACATTTCAAAAATATGCCTATTATACTGATCGGATATTTTAATGTAATAGAAAATCAGAATAAATACATTGGTCAATCCACATCTAACCCCAATGTAATTTCTGATTTTGATTCATTCTTACACTCTGAAAACTTCACAACTCTTCCTACTTCAGGTAACTTGTTTACCTGGATTAGAATGAGGCGTGAAGGTAGAGTGTGGAAAAGATTGGACAGGGGAATTGCTAATTCCAATTGGCCGAATGATTATCCATCATCTCACATACATGTATTAGCTAGAACGCATTCAAACCATTTACCTCTGATCCTTCATATTAAACCTGCTAACAGGTTTACAGGCCCTAAGGCTTTTAAAATTTTAAATTGCTGGATCAAACATCCAACCTTCATAGACATTGTCAATCAAGCATGGGGAATTAGAACACATCTTAAAGGAATGGAAAATTTTTCATTTAAACTTTGAAACCTTAAGAGGACACTTAAACTCTGAAACAGACACACTTTTGGGAGCATCTTTTACAAGGTTAAAAGCTGTAAAGATAATTTCTTAAAGATTTAACTAGACTTGGAAAACCAGGAAAATGATGAAAACTTAATTGCACATAATAGAGCTAAAGAAGAGTTAACCCTAGCTTTAGCACAACAAGATAGATAATGAAGGCAAAAATCAAGATTAAAATGGCTAAAGGAAGGTGATGCTAACACAAAATTTTTCCATAACACAGTAACAACCAACCATCATAAGCAACAAATTTCCTCAATCAAAGACTCAAATGGAAACTGGTTAGAAGAACAAGAAGATATCAGTAATGTTGCTGCCTTCTTCTTCTCTAACCTACTAACATATGATAATCCTAATCCTTCTGGTGTTAACACAACAGTTCTGCTAGAAAATGTTCCAAAGCTGGTCACTGAAGATATCAACCTGAACTTAACCCAAACAGCAACCATGGAGGAGCTCTTTAACTTAGTCTCATCCATGGAAAGTGATTTAGCTCTAAGCCCTGATGGTTTTAATGGAAAATTTTACAAAACATGATGGAAATAATTAATAATGACCTTTTGCAAGAAGTTCAGGACTTCCTGGATGGTAACAAAATCCCAAAAGCTATATCTTCTACCCTTATGGTCCTCATTCCCAAAAATGAAGTCACTTATTTCAAAGACATTAGAGCAATCAGTTTGTGTAAGTTCATAAATAAAATTTTCACCAAACTGATTACTCAAAGACTGAAACCCTTAATGCCAACTCTCATTTCCCTGAACAATCAGTTTTTGTTCTCAAGGTAGAGAGTTAGCTAACAATGTCTGTCTCATGCAAGAAGTCACTAACTCTCTAAATTAAAAAACAAGGGGACCTAATATCATATTCAAGATTGATATGATGAAAGCTTTTGATAGAGTGTCTTAGCTATTGATATCTAAAATTCTATTAACAATGGGGTTCACTAAAAAGCTAGTTAATATTATAATGGCAAACCTCAAAGATGTTTTCTTCTCTATACTGATTAATGGCAGTCCTAAAGGTTTCTTCCAACCTACAAGGGGGGCTCAAATAAGGAGACCCCCTTTCTCTTAATCTTTTTATATTGATGGTAGAGGCCTTCACAAGGAACCTTAACTTCTTATTCCAATATTCTAATATGGAATATTATAAACCGCCTCAATCAATGCTTAAAGTTTCACATCTGTCATTTGCAGATATACTGCAATTTTCCTGAAATACTCAAAAAGTGGCATAAAAACTTTGATTGGATTTTTAAAAACATATGAAAATGCTACTGGACAGGAGGTCAACTTTGAAAAATCCTCCTTCACTTTGTCCAAACATGCTACTCCGAGGGTTAAAAGCATTATCCAAGTTGAGACTGGCATGACAGAGGGATATTTTCCCTTTAAACATTTAGGGTGCCCTATATATCTAGGAAAGAATAAAAATATATATTTCCAAGGTCTCCTAGATTCAGTTTTTACAAAACTGAACTCATGGCAAAACAAATCCCTAAATCAAGCAGGAAGGATAATTTTGATTAAACATGGTTTGTCAGCTATGCCTCTGCATTTGATCACTGTTCTTAAACCCACTAAGAGCACAATTGACAAACTCCATGTCCTACTTGCAAAACTTTTCTGGAGAATTTCAACTATTCATCAGGGAAGCAAGAAGATATGGAAATCATATATAAACATGTATTACCCCAAATATGAGAATGGGCTTGACTTTAAAAACACACATACTATGATTACAAGTTTCTCTTGCAAGTTGTGGTGGAAACTACAACTTGGAAAATCACGGTGGTCAAAAGTGATGTGGTCTTCCCCTGAAAACCAAAGAACATCAAAAACTTGGAAAAGAATCATACAGATTTCTGAACTGGCTATGACTAATTCTTATCTCCAAATTGGTTCAGGAGGTGTTTCATTCTGGTTCACCAACTGGACCAATCTGGGTACTTTGGCCTCTTTATGGGAATCCCCTGAACCTCTCCCTCATGAAGAAGTATCCATTAAAGATTTGTTTCTCTGATCAGGTCAGCTTCATGAACAATATTCACTATGGGTTACCTCCCTCAGTTTTATATAAACTGCAAACCAGTAACCTGAACCAGATAGAGTACCCAGATACTCTTATCTGGAAGCCAGGAGAACATGGAATAGTCTCTATCACGTCTACATATTAACTGATCAGAGAAAAAAGAATTGTGTTTCCATCTTTCAAATATCTTTAGTCAACACTGTTGCCAAGGAAAATTAGTGTATTTAACTGGAAATTGTTGAACAGATTGCTGGTTATGCCTGATGTGGTTGAGGACTTTTATTTTCATTTACCATCAAAATGCACATTCTGTCATAATGATTCTGATAAAATTCATCATACTTTTAGTTATTGTTCAACAATCAAATCATTATGGCATAAGACTCACAGTTTCTTCAACCTGCAAGAACTGAGTTTTAATACACTATGGGATATGTTCTTATTTTACTGGAACTTTAAGCACCCTAATGGAAAACTGCTGAAATTGATTAGAATCCTTCCATGTATTGTTGTCTAGTTTGTTTGGTGTTTAAGGAACATGTTTCTATACAGTTCAATCAAGCCAAACACAGAGTTGATTATCCACAAAGTGATCAATCATTTTCAGGATATCTTCAAGGTTCACTCTTTGAACTTTAAGATTTCCACTAATGCTGGGAATACCTCTCTTTTTTTTTCATCCTACAACTTCTACTAAAAAAAGAAATAAAGATGTTGTGGCCTGGAAATTTCCTACCCATCTGAAATTAAATTCAGATGGTTCTGCTCTAAGAAATAGTGAAACAGGTGCTGGCATAATTATCAGGGATGCCCGAGGTTCTTTAAAGTTAGCAGTTGCTAAGCATATTGGCCAAGGCACAAGCCTTATGGCCAAGATCAAGGCACTGGAATTTGGCTCACAACTAGCCTTGCAACATGGCTATACTAATGTATAGGTGGAATGTGACTCACTCATTCTAGTGAAAATGATAAGAAAGAAATATAAAATTCCTTGGAAATTAGCTCTGTAAATCAGAGATATATAAGCACTGATGCAGCAGGTTCAATGTTCAGTATCTCATGTCTTCAGAGTGACAAATAGTGTGGCTGATTCTCTTTCTGAAATGGCTAGTACTGATCAGGTAACCACAACATTTGAACTTAACACTTTGCCAAAAACATGTTCACGGACTCATAACGCTAGATGCTGCTTCATTACCTTATATTAGGCATATATGGTTGGACTTTGGGTACTGCTTTTTCCATCATTTATTTTCAGGTATAGCTGTTGGAGTTAGAGATAGGAGCAGATCTAAAGAAGCAGGCTCAAACACTCAGTTGAATTGCAAGACATGAGGTTCAAACCATCCCATGGAAGAAGCTGAACTTAACACTTGAAGGTTGTGAAGGCTATGACAAGCAAAGACTGGAGCTGAACTTAACACTTGAAGGTTGTGTGAAGGCTGTGACAAGCAAACACTTGAGGCAGACCATTGGTCATATCCATACTGAAGGAGGCATACCTTATTTCTGGGGTTAGGATGGGAGGGCGTTCTATGCCTCGACTAGAGGCAAAAAAGAATGGAGGCAACACTTGGGGTGGAGGCAAAAAAATGGTAGGGCATTCTTGGGGTGGAGGCAAAAAAATGGTAGGGCGTTCTATGCCTCGACTATAGGGACTGGCCATTATTTTTACTAACACAGGGGTTGTGGAAGTAAAAAGAATGGAACTTAGCATTATGATTCTACAATAAAATAGATTACCACATCTTCTCACGATGTACAGTCTTATTAGACATTGTGCTTATCTGTTTTCACCTTTTTATGGTTTGGGGAGCCTAATGAATTTCTCCCTCACCTTTGGTGAATTTTAATTTTTTTTAAAGTAAGTTCACATTCCCTTTCAGATTTTTGTACTTGCATAAATAGTGAATTCGGAAATTACTTTAATGGAATAAAGTTGGTAGTGTACTCTGTGAAAATATATGATTGGGCTTCTGTTTCAGAGATTGGGTAGCCTTTCGAGAATGTGAGGACAGTAATATGATCTGCTCAAATATGTTCTTAGGCCACTCAAATATATCATATGATTCTTGCTGAGTTTATGGGGATCAAGAACTCAGCCGTTTGGCGCACCCAGAGGAAATTGGTGAAGAAGTTCCAGAACCTGACTTTGTGATGTGTTGGTGTTGGCGGTACCATGTGTCAGATTCAGATGACGCTTATATTGGTACTGATGTTGTGTGAATCTGACGCTTATATTGGTACTGATGTTGTGTGTCAGATTATGTTGACACTTATACTGGTACTAATGGTAGTAAGTGCATTTTGCTTATCATTTATGTACTCCCTCCATTTTTTTTTAATTGGCACACTTACTAAAAGTGGTGTTTTTTTTTAATTGGCACTTGCTATTTTGGGCAAGTTTAAGGTTTTTACATCCACTCATTTTACTTTCTCTTCTTTCAATTCAATTTCATCCACTCATTTAACATCTCCTCAATTCTAACACCAAAAGAGAGGTGCCAATGAAAAAAAAACAGAGGGAGTACATGCAACTTAAATATGATTTTAATGCCACATATTTTTGTTTTACAAAGACTTTGGTGAGACGGTCTCACCTAATCTTATGGTGAGACGAAGGGTTTAAATACAATTGTTTAATAATGGAAGATGACATGGGGTAATTTTTGCAATTTTTAAAACTTTACTTTGTCGTTTCGACTCGTTTGTCTCGCCTAAAGTTATGGTAGGAGTCTCATACGAGTCTTTCTCTTTTTGTTTATCCTTATTTTCTCTTTTAAAAAAAATCTTCTAAATATTTTGAAGGCTAGAAGTAGTATTTTACAATATTAATTGAAATGCTTTCTCCAAAAAATGCACGCAAGGATCATGCACCTACAGAGTTTTTGACAACTTCTGTGTAGGTAACATGAAATTTTAAATCCTAACAGACAACACAAATTAAAGGATTTCCCATTTAATTATTTTTTGAGTTTTAAATATCTAAAAATATGTAATGTGTTCAAGTTTGCATGCACAATCTCCCTCAGATGAGAACACTCTTTTATATGAGAACATTCTTTTATGTGAGAACACCTCTTTATGTGAGAATAAATCTCAATCGTAAGATCATTTAATTATATGGCTATGATTTTGTTCTCATTTGAAATTTTGATGGAGATGCCAAGGGGACTACCACCATAAATGAAGACATTCCACGACTTGATCAAACGTTTAAATGATACGTTCGAGATCCTCTAAGTGACATGGCAGGACCTATGACTACGTCAAGGACTAAGCTTAGGGATACTACTTTAAATGCTTTGATTGATTGCCTTTATGATGAAGAATTGAAGAAGGAGTCACCATCGACATCTTGGATTCATTATTCAAGATTGTCGACGAACTAAA
This sequence comes from Rubia yunnanensis, assembly GCA_037428765.1. NCBI lineage: Eukaryota > Viridiplantae > Streptophyta > Magnoliopsida > Gentianales > Rubiaceae > Rubia > Rubia yunnanensis. The sequence goes on from CM075065.1 coordinate 80,201,374, forward strand.
GACATCCTGAAGAACACTATACTCTTTTTTTCCACTGGGTTTTTAATGAAGTAGTGTGATCACTGAAATGTTGTAAAATTATTTCATTTTGAGTTTATTGGACTGATAGCTCGGCCATGTGGGCTTTGAAGAGCTGAATTTCAAAAATACAGTCCATTAAGGTTTAGTATATTCAGTTTTATTCTAATTAGAATTATATTTGGTAAGATTAAATAAGGTAATATTCTTCAAGGTTACTTCTTGAAGAATTCAACCTGATTACCTTAGATTACCATTTATTTTAGTTACTTTAGTTAGATATGGTTTTAGCTTCTTAAAGCTGCCGATTCAGTTTCCATTTGTGATTAGGGTTTGAGGCAAGATTGTAACCCCATAAAAAGGGAGGCCTTATGGACGAAAATTACAACCTTTCATCAATCAAATATACAACCTTTTGAGTTCATACTCTTTGCTTGCGAGCTATTCCATTGTTGATTAACCCCGAGGGCTAGTTAAGTACCAATAAACCTTGTAATCTGATCCTGAGGGCTAGTTAGAGAGCAAGTCGAAGTTAGGCGTACCCCGAGGGCTAGACTCCTGAATTTCGTGCGAGATAGTGCGGGTTTGCAGATCCCTTCACTAGATCAAAGATATTAATTCCGCAAATCGTGAGTCTTCGCAAGGAGATTCATATCAGTTGGTATCAGAGCAAAGCGAAGGATCGACTGAGGCCGAAAAAAGGGGTTTCGAGTTTTGCATTAATTTATTTTCAATTTTTTTTTAAAAAAAAAATATATATATATACTCTTTCGTGTCGTGTTTTAACTGTGTTTATTTGATCTTTCTTACCAGGAGGATTGAATCTAGAGTCGAAGGGTCTGAGAGTTAGAATACTTCGGTATTACTATCCGCCTTCACCTTCATCAATCGAGTCAGGAGGACGTCGAAGGGTCTGAGCGTTAACAAGTATTATTCGCCTTCACCTCCCGGTCAGTTTCGTAGTTTTAGTAGCTCAAACAGTTTATGTGCTTGTGATATTTTCATCAACTCTTCTGAAAATTATTGCATGCTCACAATCCTATTTGTTTTCGTTATCATTCTTTGATTCCGTGATCTAGAATTGTTCTTTGATTCTTGATTACACCTTATTAAAAAAAAGAGTCTTGTGTCATTTTCCATATATATAGTGTCATATTCTTGATCCTTACGATCTTGAATACCTCGAAGTTCATTGGAATCAAGAGGAAGTTGTCGTAGATTTCTTATTCCAAGTTTTGTATAGGCGATTCTTGTTCCAAAAAAATTTTGAAAATCAAAAACAAAAGGTAGCAGATTTTGGGTTTCAAAATCGGAATTCAGGATTTGAAATCTGAAATTTGGGGAATATTTGCAATTTTCAAAAGTTTGGGGGCAGATTTGCAATTTCCAGAAATTTTGGTAATTGTGACCGAAATTTTTCTTGGGGAATAACATTCTATTTGTGAGTTTTATAGTACCAAAAAAAAGGAAAAAAAAATGAATTGTGGCTGAAAAGAAAAGGAAAGAAAAAGGAATCCGGTTTGAAAAAGGAAAAGAAAAGTCAAAATCCTGATCGGAAGAGAAAAAGGAAATAAAAGCCAATTGAGAGAGGAGTTTTGATCTGATTTTTTTGACTTGGGGGACAAGTAAGTCATTAAAGTCCTTTTCACAAGGGATTTGGATTTAAGTTCCTATTCCAATTTGTTCTTGAATTTTCGGAACCTATTTGTCGCCTATATAAAGCAATCTTGTTTTGGTCATAATTCATTCAATACAGCTCCGATTCATGCCATTCAAATTTTTTTTGTTCCTTATTCTTTATAGAATTTGGAATTCCAGATCGTAGAGCCAAATTTTGAGTTTATATATTTTTAAATTTCGAAATAAATTCTGCAGTACTCATCTCCATAGTTTGCTTTGAATTGCGGTAAATTGATCAGTTGCCCTCGCATTAGCCTTCACCTTGTGAGTTGTGAGTGTTATACACTTGGTGAGTGACCTTACTAAACAAAGGGAAGGGGGGACAATTTCTTTAACTAACCGTTTGATTTTCTTAGCAGTTAGCGAAGACGGGGGACGAAAATCCATTCGTCCCGCCTTTTGTAAGCAATCCTAACAATTTTCCATTGACAAACACCTCTAATGGCGGGCGTGGGAGTCATCCATGTGAAGAGGCTCCAAATAGTTGGGAGCGACATCGAATTAATCCAAATGAAGTCAATGATCCTGATCGGTTTGCTGTCGCAATAAATGCACTTATGAGTGAAGTGCAAAGGTTGGCGAGAAACGTTGATAGCATGGCACCGCCTACACCTACATCATCGATCAAGAGGGAAGAAACCAAGAAATATGTCCGTCAATTTAATGGTTCTGGAAGTTCAGATGATTATTCTGATGATGGTTCAGAAAGGCAATCACACCGAGGGTCTTCTAGAAGGCATCGCCCCAGTATACCTCATTCCCGAAGGAGAGTGAAGATTAATTCAGGATCTAATTCAGGTTCTGATGAAGCTCAAGATATCAAGGGTTTAAAATATGACATCCCTCGATTTGATAGTCAACACAATCCAATGAAGTATCTTGATTAGGAGCGACAGATTGAGAATCTGTTTGATCTAAAAAATTATCGGGAGAAGGAGAAAGTCAAAGTGGCGCAGTATTCTTTCACTCATTATGCGGCTGAGTGGTGGAAAAATAAAAGGGAGTCACGATATCTTGCCGGAAAGAAACCTATCTCCACTTGGGAGAGACTGAGATCTGAGCTTCACGAATATCATGTTCCGCCTACTTACTTGATGGAACAACATTCTTATCTATCCAACATGAAGCAAGGAAATTGCACAGTTGATGAATACTGGCAAGATCTTGAGTTGACCATGAGAAGGGTTGGAATGAAAGAAGATGACGCATTCATCAAAAATTGTTTCATTGAAGGCTTGCGTGAAAACCTTCAAATGCTAGTCAAGCTTCAACATCACATATCTATAAATGATTTATTGGTGAAAGCAAGGTTAGTTAGAGTACCCTGCGACCAAGGAAGTCAACGACCAGGGTTTGACTCCGGAAACCCTAGTTATGGCCGTAGTAGGGGCCCGCCCATGGGAGGAAGAGGATCGGTTCAGACTTATTCAAATCCAACTTATAATCCTACTGAGAGGAGGGCGGCACAACCAACCCAACAATTTTCAAAAATTCCAGGTAAGTCTTCTACTTCTTCATCAAATTCAGTTTCTGTTAACTCTCCTACTTGTTTTCATTGTAAAGAAAGAGGACATGTCCGTAATAACTGTCCGCATGCACGAGTGCTAACTACACTTGAGGAAGAAGATGAAGAAGATGAATATGCTGATATGCCACCATTGTGTGAAAGTGGTGAAGAATAGGTAGATGAAGAGATCATCATAAATGATCATGGTGAACAGGGTCCAGAAACACAAGGTAACTTCGTGTCATTAAGAGTTCTAAACTCTCAAATGGCTGAGACAAAGGTACAAAGGATTAAAATTTTTCATACTCGTTGCCTTGTGAAATATAAGAATTGTTTACTGATTATTGATGGTGGTTCTTGTGCTAATACTGTGTTCAATCTTCTTTTTAAATCATTGTCTTTGCCTGTGACTACTCATCCATCACCATATAAACTTATTTGGTTAAATGGTAGTGGTGAAATTAGGGTTAACAAACAGTGCATGATTAACTTTAAGATTGGAAAATACCATGATTCTATCTTATGTGATGTTATACCTATGGAAGCTAGTCATATTTTGTTAGGGAGACCTTGGCAGTTTGATCGTAAATCCGTGCATGATGGTTACACTAACAAAATTACTGTGATTAAGGATAGAACAAGGTATACTTTGGTTACATTATCTCCAGTGGAAGTTTTAGAGGCACAGAGACGCATGAGAGTCGATAAAGAGAAGTTTGCGACTGATGTGCAAATGGCCGACCAAAACCCTAGCAAGGGCTTGAAGGAGATCGGCCACAAGGTGAAGAATGGAGGCAAAAACCTTGATAATTTCGACCAAATATCAAGGGAGGCCGTCCCAGGTAAGCCAGGTAGGTCTACGAATGATTCTGATAAGTCGCGTAAAATCCTATCTTCACATCTTAGTCCTTTGCCATCAATTTACATGATGAGACATGAACTTCCTAATGATTTTGGTAGTTTGTTTTATGAATCAATTAGGGATGTGAATCATACATTTTCCAATCATTCTTATGTGCTTATCATGCATTTTAAAGAGAGCTATTTTGCTAGTGATGATATTCCTATGAATGTTCCTCCACAGTTTGCTCAAATGTTACAGGAATTTGAGGATGTCTTTCCGGAAGCCTTACCCGTGAGTTTACCACCTTTGCGAGGTATTGAACACCAGATTGACTTGATTCCAGGTTCGGTTATCCCAAATCGCCCGGCGTATAAAGCAAACCCTGAGGAGACAAAGGAACTACAACGACAAGTCGAGGAGTTACTTAAAAAAGGGTATGTGCGAGAATCCCTATCTCCTTGTGCCGTGCCTGTCATTTTAGTTCCTAAGAAAGATTAAACTTGGCGTATGTGCATTGATTGCCGTGCTATTAACAAGATTACCATTAAGTATCGCCATCCTATCCCTAGGTTCGATGATATGCTTGAAGATTTGCATGGATCTGTGATTTATACTAAAATTGATTTGACTCAGGGTTATCATCAGATTCGAATTAATGAGGGAGATGAATGGAAAACTGCATTTAAGACTAAGTTTGGGTTGTATGAATGGATCGTTATGCCTTTTGGTTTAACTAATGCACCTAGTACTTTTATGCGGTTGAAGAATCATGTCTTAAGAAAGTTTATTGGTCGGTTTGTTGTGGTCTATTTTGATGACATATTGATTTATTCTAAGTCGACTGATGAACATATTAACCATGTTAAAATGGTTCTTGTTGCACTCTGTGAGTCTTGTTTATATGCGAACATTAAGAAGTGCACATTTTGCACTTCGGAAGTGGTGTTTCTCGGTTTTTTGGTCTCTAAAGAGGGCATAAAAGTTGGCGAAACCAAAATTGAGGCCATTAAGACCTGGCCGAGACCTACTAATGCCAACCAGGTACATTTTTTTCATGGTTTAGCTAGTTTTTATAGATGGTTTGTGCGTGATTTCTCATCTATTGATGCACCTCTAAATGAACTAGTTAAAAAGGATGTGAAATTTGTTTGGACTGAGAGTCAAGAGAATGCATTTAATGAATTGAAAGTACGATTATGCAATGCTCCTGTTCTTGCTTTACCTGATTTTAATGGTACTTTTGAGATTCATTGTGATGCTTTTGGTGTTGGTATTGGTGCTGTTTTGATGCAAGAGAATCGACCTATAGCTTACTTCAGTGAAAAGTTAAAGGGCGGTGCTCTAACCTATCCTGTGTATGATGAAGAATTTTATGCAATTGTGCGTACATTAGAAACTTGGCAACATTATTTATTGCATAAAGAATTTGTCATTCATAGTGATCATGAATCCTTGAAATACTTGAAGAGTCAGATGAAGTTGAATAAGCGTCATGCTAAATGGTCTAGTTTTATTGAATCTTTTCCTTATGTGTTGCGTTACAAAAAGGGTAAAGAAAATGTTGTTGCTGATGCTTTGAGTCGTAGACATGTTTTCCTTACACGTTTGGAATGCATTATGCTAGGATTTTCATTCGTGTGAGATTTATATGCAACCGATTCTGATTTTTCATCTATTTATGCTGCATGCGAAAATGGTGCTTATGAGAAGTTTTTTCGGCATGATGGTTTCTTGTTTATGAATAATGGGTTATGTATTCCTCAATGTTCTATGCGTGAATTACTTGTTAGAGAAGCTCATTCATGTGGTTTAATGGGATATTTTGGTGCTTTTAAAACTTATAATTTGTTGCGAGAACACTTCTATTGCCCGAAAATGGCACTTGCTATTGATAGGGTTTGTAGGAATTGTCTTGATTGCTTGAAGGCTAAGTCTAAAACTAAGCCTCATGGTCTTTATACTCCATTGCCTTTTCCTACACATCCTTGGATTGATATTTCCATGGATTTTATCCTAGGTTTGCCACGATCTCAGTCAGGTAATGATTCTATCTTTGTGGTTATGGATAGATTTTCAAAAATGGCACATTTTATTCCTTGTAGGAAGACAGATGATACAAAGCATGTTGCAGATCTATTTTTGAAGGAAGTAGTTTGGTTACATGGAATTCCTGCATCCATTGTCTCTGATCGCGATGTTAAATTTTTATCCTACTTTTGGAATACCTTGTGGCGCAAGTTAGGGACAAAGTTGTTGTTTTCGACTGCCAGTCATCCTCAAACTGATAGACAAACAGAAGTGACCAATCGAACCCTAGGGGCTCTCCTGCGTGCACTAGTTCAGAAGAACTTAAAGAATTGGGAAAAATGCATTCCAATTGCAGAGTTTGCTTACAATCGCACTATTCATTCTACTACTTCTTTATCTCCATTTGAAATTGTTTATGGTTTTCTACCTATTACACCTCTTGATCTACTTCCTTTGAATTTTAAACAGGTTAAAAACCTTGATGGAGAACAGAAAGCTGATTTTGTGAAGAAAATCCATGAGAAGGTGCGCATGAGAATTGAACGGACAAATGTACAGAATGCTGATAAAGCTAATCAAAGCCGCAAGTTGATGAGGTTCAACATGGGAGATTATGTTTGGGTTCATCTGCGGAAAGAGAGGTTTCCAAATGCTCGGAAATCTAAGTTGAGTCCATGTGGAGATGGTCCTTTTAGAGTGTTGGATCGTGTGAACGACAATGCTTACAAGATTGCGTTACCAGATCATTATGGTGTTAGTGCGACCTTCCATGTTCCTGATTTATCTCCATTTACATTTGAAGACGATTCAGTTTCGAGGGAGAAACCTTTTGACCATGGAGGGAATGATGGAGATGCCAAGGGGACTACCACCATAAATGAAGACATTCCACGACCTGATCAAACATTTAAAGGATATGTTCGAGATCCTCTAAGTGACATGGCAGGACCTATGACTAGGTCAAGGACTAAGCTTAGGGATGCTGCTTTAAATGCTTTGATTGATCGCCTTTATGATGAAGAATTGAAGAAGGAGTCACCATCGACATCTTGGATTCATTATTCAAGATTGTTGACGAACTAAAGACATCATGAAGAACACTATACTCTTTTTTCCCACTGGGTTTTTAATGAGGTAGTGTGATCACTGAAATATTGTAAAATTATTTCATTTTGAATTTATTGGACTGATAGCTCGGCCATGTGGGCTTTGAAGAGCTGAATTTCAAAAATACAGTCCATTAAGGTTTAGTATATTCAGTTTTATTCTAATTAGAATTATATTTGGTAAGATTAGATAAGGTAATATTCTTCAAGGTTACTTCTTGAAGAATTCAACCTGATTACCTTAGATTACCATTTATTTTAGTTAGATATGGTTTTAGCTTCTTAAAACTGCCATAAGTAGATTCAGTTTCCATTTGTGATTAGGGTTTGAGGCAAGATTGTAACCCTATAAAAAGGGAGGCCTTATGGACGAAAATTACAACCTTTCATCAATCAAATATACAACCTTTTGAGTTCATACTCTTTGCTTGCGAGCTATTCCATTGTTGATTAACCCCGAGGGCTAGTGAAGTACCAATAAACCTTGTAATCTGATCCTGAGGGCTAGTTAGAGAGCAAGTCGAAGTTAGGCGTACCCCGAGGGCTAGACTCCTGAATTTCATGCGAGATAGTGCAGGTTTGCAGATCCCTTCACTAGATCAAAGATATTAATTTCGCAAATCATGAGTCTTCGCAAGGAGATTCATATCAGTTGGTATCAGAGCAAAGTGAAGGATCGACTGAGGCCGGAAAAAAAAGGGGTTTCGAGTTTGCATTAATTTATTTTTGATTTTTTTTATATATATATATACTCTTTCATGTCGTGTTTTAACTGTGTTTGTTTGATCTTTCTTACCAGGAGGATTGAATCTAGAGTCGAAGGACGTCGAAGGGTCTGAGAGTTAGAATACTTCGGTATTACTATCCGCCTTCACCTTCATCAATCGAGTCAGGAGGATGTCGAAGGGTCTGAGCATTAACAAGTATTATCCGCCTTCACCTCCCGGTCAGTTTCGTAGTTTTAGTAGCTCAAACAGTTTATGTGCTTGTGATATTTTCATCAACTCTTCTGAAAATTATTGCATGCTCATAATCCTATTTGTTTTCGTTATCATTCTTTGATTCCGTGATCTAGAATTGTTCTTTGATTCTTGATTACACCTTATTAAAAAAAAGAGTCTTGTGTCGTTTTTCATATATATAGTGTCATATTCTTGATCCTTACGATCTTGAATACCTCGAAGTTCATTGGAATCAAGAGGAAGTTGTCGTAGTTTTCTTATTCCAAGTTTTGTATAGGCGATTCTTGTTCCAAAAAAATTTTGAAAATCAAAAACAAAAGGTAGCAGATTTTGGGTTTCAAAATCGGAATTCAGGATTTGAAATCTGAAATTTGGGGCAGATTTGCAATTTTCAAAACTTTGGGGGCAGATTTGCAATTTCCAAAAATTTTGGTAATTGTGACCGAAATGTTTCTTGGGGAATAACATTCTGTTTGTGATTTTTATAGTACCAAAAAAAAAGGGAAAAAAAACGAATTGTGGCTGAAAAAAAAAGGAAAGAAAAAGGAATCTGGTTTGAAAAAGGAAAAGAAAAGTCAAAATCCTGATCGAAAGAGAAAAAGGAAATAAAAGCCAATTGAGAGAGGAGTTTTGATCTGAATTTTTTGACTTGGGGGACAAGTAAGTCATTAAAGTCCTTTTCACAAGGGATTTGGATTTAAGTTCCTATTCCAATTTGTTCTTGAATTTTCGGAACCTATTTGTCGCCTATATAAAGCAATCTTGTTTTGGTCATAATTCATTCAATACAGCTCCGATTCGTTCCATTCAAATTGTGTTTTGTTCCTTATTCTTTGTAGAATTTGGAATTCAAGATCGTAGAGCCAAATTTTGAGTTTATATATTTTTAAATTTCGAAATAAATTCTGCAGTACTCATCTCCATAGTTTGCTTTGAATTGCGGTGAATTGATCATTTGCCCTCGCATTAGCCTTCACCTTGGGAGTTGTGAGTGTTATACACTTGGGGAGTGACCTTACTAAATAAAGGGAAGGGGGGACAATTTCTTTAACTAACCGTTTAATTTTCTTAGCAGTTAGCGAAGACGGGGGACGAAAATCCATTCGTCCAGCCTTTTGTAAGCAACCCTAACAATTTGCCATTGACAAACACCTCTAATGGCGGGTGTGGTAGTCATCCACATGAAGAGGCTCCAAATAGTTGGGAGCGACATCGAATTAATCCAAATGAAGCCAATGATCCTGATCGGTTTGCTGTCGCAATAAATGCACTTATGAGTGAAGTGCAAAGGTTGGCGAGAAAAATTGATAGCATGACACCGCCTACACCTACATCATTGGTCAAGAGGGAAGAAACCAAGAAATATGTCCGTCAATTTAATGGTTCTGGAAGTTCAGATGATTATTCTGATGATGGTTCAGAAAGGCAATCACACTGAGGGTCTTCTAGAAGGCATCGCCCCAGTATACCTCATTCCCGAAGGAGAGTGAAAATTAATTTAGGATCTAATTCAGGTTCTGATGAAGCTCAAGATATCAAGGGTTTAAAATATGACATCCCTCGATTTGATGGTCAACACAATCCAGTGAAGTATCTTGATTGGGAGCGACAGATTGAGAATCTGTTTGATCTCAACAATTATCGGGAGAAGGAGAAAGTCAAAGTGGTGCAGTATTCTTTCACTCATTATGCGGCTGAGTGGTGGAAAAATAAAAGGGAGTCGTGATATCTTGCCGGAAAGAAACCTATCTCCACTTGGGAGAGACTGAGATCTGAGCTTCGCGAATATCATGATCCGCCTACTTACTTGATGGAACAACATTCTTATCTGTCCAACATGAAGCAAGGAAATCGTACAGTTGATGAATACTGGCAAGATCTTGAGTTGACCATGAGAAGGGTTGGAATGAAAGAAGATGACGCATTATACTTATCTTATCTAACTATAACGTGAATCCTGCAAGCTCCCCTTGCTACCGATCCGCCTTGATTAGACTTCATCTGACCTCGAAACTCATCGATGCTTGATCTCCTCCTCCCGAGGAATTAAGGCATATGATTCTAAATTTTGAACCGCAGGTTATGTATGTTGGGACATAGAATTCTGGCTCTTTGCACTTCTCGAAAGATCAAAATCTGCATGCAGATTTTTCTATTAAATTCGCAAATAATGCAGCCATGTTTGTCCTCTATATATAGTCCATGAGCAGATCTGAATTCTCCATAATTATCTCCATAATATTCCTATTCCAAATCTGCTTCTTGAAGCATATCCAAATCCATAAATAAAGGAATTTTCCTTATCTCAATATCTCTATATATTCGATAATAACAACTCCATATTTATAGAGATTTTCCATAAATCAACTATGGTTCTATATACCTAATATATAGCAGAATATTCAGATTTCTATAAATCACAAATACCATAATATTCTGTTTTCTTTTTCCGTAAACATCTTTGCGTAAATATGCTCTTGGGAAATTAACAACTTCTGGCGTAAATATCATCTTGGTGCAAATGTAATTCCTTCTCCACATAATATTCTGATTACATTAATCTAATCCCACATATATAGGAACTGATATATTCTCCAACTCAAATACAACTTGGACTAGATGTATCCTTCTCGGATTCAGTCTTCAACCTTTCCTTATTTCACCAAAATTCCTTCTTTGATGTTGCAACTCAATAATACCATATTTGCAAAGTTTCCACAAATTGACAACTAGATAAATCTAGACTTTACAATCTCCCCCTTTGGCATTTTGTGGACCAATCACCTTTTGGCATTTCATCACAAGAACTTATGCAAACAAATACATCAACCTTGAAAACCACTCTAGATGTTGGAACATAGAAACAAAGCATCTCCCTCTAAATTCTAGATTCCCTCAACATCCAGGAATAATGATTGTGTTGGAACATCAACCTAACAGAGTAAATAAAGTCATCCAAGAAATCCAAAATATCTCCCCCTTGGGAACATAAACATGCCAAACTCAATAGACACTGAATACTAGAATCTCCATTAAATGCAGCTCCTTCTGAAGCAAATATCTAGCCTATGTTGGAACATAGCCATAACAGAACCTTTAAACCTCTTCAGGAGCAGCTATATATGCCTCATCTAATCTGGCATTTTCTACCTCCAAATCTACCATCTAAATGAATTGAGCTCTCAACTTCACACCATTGTACCACTCAAAATCTGGATCAATGTTGCCTCCTATAGAATTCTTCTACAATCTCTCGGTTGTACTCCTTGTAGATTGAGGTAGCAGTCTTGAGATCCAAATAGTCCAAGTAAGCTGTAACTCCACACTCCTCATATACACCCAGATCAGTTGTCCTTTCAGCTAAAACTATATCTCTCATAGCAGTTTGATTAGAAGTGCCTTCAATAATCTGTTCACCTTGTGTTGGAACATTAGTCACCGATGTTGGAATATAACAGCTCTCAGCTTCACCCGCTTTCTCTATGTTGGAACATAAGATCCTTTCACTGCTTCAGAATCAACACATCACCTACTCAACTTCTTTCACTTCATCAGTACTTTCTCCCCCTATCTGGTGTTGGAACATAGACTTGTTCACCATCCAGATCATAACCTTCTCCAGCCACAGTTACTGATGTTTGAACATCTGAATCTCTAATCCACGTCCACATCTTCTCAACCTATCTCCATACTCTGTGTTGAAACATGACCAGCATCACTGCCTTCCAAACTTCTCATCATCCTAAAACAGAATACCGGGAAGAGCCATCTTTTGGATCTATGCATCCCATCAACCACCATAATATCTTCAACACTAACTTCTAACATGTCCAACTATGCCTCCATTTTTTTTTCTCCTTTTTAATTTTTTGAATTTTCTGAAAAAATAAAAACCTACAGTTAAATAAAAGCTTTAAGGAAATACCTCAAATCTGACAAACACCTAAGTGTTGTCTGAGGAGCTCAACCGTAGCAGTGCCTAACGGCTTTGTGAAAATATCCGCAAATGGTCTCGATATTGGAACATAGGCTACCAAAACTTTTCTCTCAACCCAAATTATCCTTTTGACTTCATTCAAGTGAGATTCCTTAAGATCATCCTGAATTCTTATAAATACTCCCACCATACTCATCTTCAATTCAGCTTGCATCAAAGTCACAAAATCTTGTACCAAGGATGGTGAAGTAGACCATTCTCGAAAAACAAGCAAGGTGCGATCTTCTCCCCCTCGATGAGAACCTTTCTGAATAGGAAAGGTAGTGAGTCATTTATACCACGCCCGTGGTGCTTGTTTTGATCCATACAAAACCTTCTTGAGTTGATCATATACTTCCACATTAACCACACCATGTAGGGGAGCAATCTTGACATCTTTTTGGTACATCATAAAATTCATAGTGCACGCCATAACAAGGAGAATACGAATAGATTCTAACCTGGCAACTGATACGAATGTCCCATCAAAATTAACTCTTTCAACCTGAGTGTAGTCCTGAGCAACTAATCTTGCTTTATTATCATTGGGTTCGATAAGGGAGAGAAACTATTGTAGGCCAGCAAGTTCCCTATAATTAATTTGAGGGTTCGATCGAGTCCTTCTTCTGCTTGATTCAGCCTGCACTGATGTTAGAACATGGGAGAATTCTAGAGAGGATGATGTTCCAACATTGTTGAAGATTGTTCCAACATTTTTGAAGATATAAGAGTCACCAGCTTCATCTTTAAGATCTGACTCATCTGATGTTCCAACATCATTACGTCTCTGATCTGAGAAATCAACCAATATTGGAACATGGTTAGCCGTACGATCTACTTTATCACATTTGACACTGTAACAGTTCACTTCTTATTCCAATAAGTAACATTTGTCTGATGACCGAATACTAGTAAGCACTTTGTTGCTGCCATGTTTCACTATGCACTTTTCCTTATAGAATTCCACGGTCATATTATCATTACATAGCTGGCTGATACTTAGGAGATTAGACTTTAGGTATTCCACCAACAAAACACCAGTGAATGCGGGGAATCCTTCAATATGCAGTTCACCTTTTTCCAACCACTCGACTCTTCTTTCCATCGCCAAACGTAAGTGGAAACACCGAACCTGGGTAAAGTGATTGTGTCTCTGAATTTTAAAATTTCTACTTGCCAAACATATTCGTACTTTGCCCTGCCTATGGAATTTGCGCATGGTGCTCATTCTCGAGGGGCAAAATATTGGAGATAAGGAGAAAACAGGCTATTTAGAGAAAACCGCCAGGTTATTCAAACTTCATTAATTATTAGAAGTACAATATTGATACTAACAACTACATAACCTTATTCGTCTAAACGTATCTATCTAGTGGGAGTAAATCCCTCATGGAACAAATCTTTAGCAGAGATAGGTTTTCCTAACCTCTTCACTTTTGCCTCTTTCTCTGCAAGCTCTTCAAGCTTTATACCAGCTGCCCTTCGAATGTCCTTCAATTTCTCCTCTATAGGATCTTCAGAAGGATTAAGGGGAGCGACGGTCTTACACAGCTTCTTCATAGAAGGATTGAATGGGCCCTTCAAGGAGGACCCATCGCTCTTTCAAAATTTTGAGGAAGATCCTTGGGTAACATTGCTCGAAGAGAAAAGATACCTATCGGCCCCTTTAGTGGTAGAATTTTGTGACTGAGGAGCAGAACAAAAGCTTGAGGGTGTGAATCATTTTACCTTCAGCTCCGCCAGCCAATCGAGAATAAGGTCAAAAGCCTTTTTCTGCCGAGGAGTTCCATTCTCATGAATGTTAACTTCATCTATCTAGTACCAAGCAAGTTTGATTAGAAAATTCAGAAGCTGATCATTGTTGATTAAGTATGATGAAGGAATCTCGTGAGAAAGCATGTGGGAACAGAGGCTTACTTCTTGTGCAACGATTTTTTCTTCGAAATCAGAGATATACTGCTCCAATTCTTTGGCATGTACCTTCCATGCCTCTATCTCCCCTACAATTCATGCATTCTCGGACAAAATAGATTCTACTAAAGAGCTATCTTCAACCGAGAGGCTCCTTCAAGTGGCAGGATGAGGTTCGCTTGAAGAATGGGGATCTTTGTTGGCTACCTTCCAAGCGAGCAAGTCCTCTTCAAGGCTAGCCACTTGCGCTGAGCTAATAGATGTGGTTTGGAAATTACCTCCCTCTGGGCTAATAGTCTGTAATTTTCTCCCAAGCAACCAATTAGGTGCCATTCCACTACTGGAAGCCTAGTCGCAGTGGCAATACAGGACTTCAGAGAACCAAATTTCAAATAGATGTGGCGCATCAGCTCTTGTAGTTCTTTATCTGTGGAATCGCGACCCTCAATCACTTCTAAGGTATAGGTACCATTAAATTCATTGCTCAGTAAATCCTTAAAAAACCCCTTAAAAGTGGGATGGTCTTTAGATTTCCACAGCTTCATCTCAACCTCAAGCTGGTGGAGCTTGCCCTTGAAGGATTCCTTCACTTCATTACAATTAGATAGATCTCGGTAGGCCTTTAGTAGATATTTGTGTGTCTCATTCAACTCTTTTTGGGCACTTGAGATCCCCTCACAAGTGCATTCTAACACTCTTTTCAAAGAATTATACTATGAAAAGAAAAAAAATGCAAAATCAATAGGTCGTTGTAAAAGATGTATTTTTATTGATACTTAACACCAAAAGAAAAAGGGTTAAGATTGGGGGCCCTAAGTGGAAAAGTTACAATCAGGGATGAACCCTAGAGTCATCTTCTTTTGAGGTGGAAGCAATCATTTCTTCCACTCGGACGACAGTTGAATTCTGCTCAGGACAGGCATCTGTAGCCTCTGGAAGGGGGATCGCTCGAATCCCCCCAAAAGTTAAGAGCTTCCCCTTGTACTTAATGAAATCCATCAGGGAAAAATGAAGGTCATCATTCTTGATGGCCTCGTCCCATTTCACCTGTTTAGCCAGATCTTCAGATAGAAAGGAGGACACTTGTGGCTTCAAAAAGTCCTTGGCTAATTTGCTACAGCCAATCTGCTTGGGAAACCCCGGAAGATCCAAAAACAGTTGAAGCATCTCAGGGTTATTCAAGAGCTTATATTTGAAGGCTTCAAGCAGATGAACCTGTGAGGCTGGATCCTCAGCAGCCTAAACCCTCTTCTCGAGGGAATCCCTCTCAAGTGTCCATTAATGCCTCTCGGCTTCAACACCTTGCCTCTCATCTTCCAGGATCCTTTGTTTCTCCTCGAGCACCCTATCCTTCTCATGGAGGGCCCGTTGCTGTTCCTCAGGGGATTTCTTCGACTCCAAAATCTTATCATCCCATTTGCTGAGCTTCTCCCGGTAGGAATCACGGCTAGAGGAACAAGCGAAGGTGAGATCCACCATTCTCTCAGTGGCCTCGTGGAAAAATTGTGAGACCTAACAAATAGTTCAACTTAGATAGATGATAGGAGAAAAATGCTAAATAATATTTTTTTTAAAATAGAGGAAAACCTTAGGGTCAGAGGCAATGTTCGAGAAATGATGCTCAATCCTGGATATGGACGCTGCATCATTTGAAGGGGGTGGAAACTATTGACCGACATCTTACAACATGTGCTCCTATCAATGTTCTTAGTGAGGTGCTACCGATATTGTTGCTATTTGCCCTTGTTTTCTGGTGAACATTCTTGGTGGGAGGAGGTTACTCATCACCAATGGTTGAAGTAGGCCTTTCGCTGCCTACTGCAAGAGGAGAGGCCTTGTTTGAGATTGGAGATGCCTGATTCGGGGGGGGGGGGGTGGAGGCCTAGTTCGAGGAGTCAAAGGTCACTTTGGGAGGAGCCTGACCCTGCTACATGGGTCTCTGCTTCTTTAAGATCTAAGCGAGACCCACTAAGAGAGAGAGAGAGAGTCATTAACAATAAACTCAAAAACACAACAAACAGGAGAATTAGATTTCTATTAAGGCACCTTCGGAGGCTCCCAAATCCCTAAAGTCACTAACGATGGTCTCGAGGGGGAGGCCTTCTCTGGGGGGCCCTCAAGTTCTCTTCTCTTCTTCTTGACATCCTTTTGGAGTATTTTATACACATACTTCTCGTAAATTGCAGGAGGGAATGCAAAGTCGCCAATTTGGGAATTAGGGTTGTTGAAGAGGCAGTAGTCAAGGGAGCTGGACAGTAGTTTTTTCCTATCCCGCTCGAGGGCATTCGGGCAGATATATTCACCAGGTTTGGGAGACTCGACTCGCACGCCCCAATTCCACGGAGGAACTCAATACCCCCTTCTATCAAATGCAACCCCTTTTTTCCAGCTTCTCCAGTCACCTGAATTTCCAGGAACGGAAAAAACTTTATGATGTGCCTCTCGACTGTTAAAAGTGACTATCATGTCGGTAGACCACCCGTAATAGGACATAAAGTATAGCGATCGAAACAACTTATACCTGGGCTTGATACCAAACTCATTACAGCTGGTCAAGAACATCATGATGATCACTAAGACATTGGGATGGACTTGCGCATAGCTCACTTGGAATTGTCTAAGAAGTTTGGAAAAAAGGGGCGAATATGGGAATGTGAGCCCGCATCGAAGGGGTTTGTGAGAAATGGATGATCTTCCTTCGGGGATGTTATGGGGGGTATCTCCCTCTCTAAAGGAATGAAAATCGGTATCCGGGGCTATTCGTTGGCCATGAGGGATCGATTCCAAAATTTTGGAAATAGCAGTCCTCACTACTGGAACTGGAGGCTCCCTCCCTGAGTCCCTTAGCCTTAACCTTCGATAAGTCCCCCTTTTCTTCTTCTGAAAGGGTTTAGCCAAAGGATATACCTGAGGCTCTCTCGAGGGTGCTTCCTCCCCCTCGCAGATTGTCCTCTCCCATAAAGGAGACGCGTTCTCCACCTCCTCTATGGCTTCAAGAGATGTCTCCTTGCAGACCAAAGATGTATTTGACCCCCTTTCCAATTTGAGTTCTTGATTCGAAGAAGGGTAGAAAGCAATTCTATCACTTGTAGGGGATTTCCTTATGTAGGGCTTGCCAATGCGTGGTGGTCAGTTCTCAACGGCATCTCGAGGAGGCATATAAGTTATGGGAAAACCCTCATTTACCCAGTACTGTTAGCAACCTGATCAGATATGCCTTCTCCAGCATCTGAATCGTACTGAAGTTCTTAAAAATGAGTGCATTTCGAGTCGCCAATGACTCTCTCTGGGGTACTAACCCCTGTCCTGCCTACCCTGATCTCACCGAAGTGGAACCCTCATCAGAATGAGGCATGATTGAAAGATGAGGAAACGAAAAGATTAGAATAAGAATATGGGTGAAGGAACTTGCTGATTTTCTAAGAAAGATGATAAAAATTAGATCACTTGAGAGAAAAGTATAGAATGAATGCTTGTAAGAAGATGTCTGCAAACAAAAAAAAGTGAATAAGAAAGAGAGGATAAGAGGTAATTATAGGGGCTGAAATGGTGGATAATTATTACTGCCTTGGAAATATAAAAATTTATGGAAAGACAAAATTGTTTTTTTGTCTTCTGACAACACGATGTTTAGGGAGCAGTGACATGCACGGTTGTACAGCACGCATATGCCTTTTGGAATCCTAAATGACAGAGTTGATTGGAAAACCAGGTTCTCTCTCTCAAAGGCAAGAGCAATGAAGTACAAGGTTCATTTTGAGTCTTCAAAGTCCATGAACTGTTCCATGCATTCGAGACCTCGAAGAACCTTCATAACGTTCCAGCCTTCAGAGGTCGAGAACTTGCTTTTCTGGGGGCTCTTGATAGAGGTTAATCCGAAAAAGGTCATTGGGCCAAAGGATTTTCTACCCAGTTAGGGGAATATTTAATACTCTAACTTAATTACCGCATTCATGGGTAATTAAGCGCGATAATTAAGGAGAACGTTACTTAGGACATGAAGTATAAATACAAGGTACTCATTTACTTATGATTCATTTTGTCTTAATCATATTGGATGCTTGGAATAGCTTAGGCATCAGAGTGTTGACCCTTGGAACCCAAGGGATAGTTTGATTGCAGGTAAATTCGAGAAGAACCCAAGTCCACAAACCGGTTGGTGGTCGAAGACGCATTAATGTGCTTGCATTTCTCTTTATTTATCCCTCTGTTCTCATTGCATACATTCCATGGGATAAGTGAAGTGAAGACTATATTTTTAGTTTCTCAGGTTTGTACTTGGGCCGGATGTCTACAAGGTTGTTAATTCTTTAATTTTTTTTATAATAGTAGTTCCATTGGAATGCTTATGTTTGAAGTATGTGCTCAGCATTCGTTACACTCCTCTTTCAGATTGATTGTGTTTGAAGTAGTTATATCTTGGGGGCATTACGAATACATGTATTTGGTACATTTTCTGCAATTTCATAATAAGTTATTATTATGGTTTTCTAAAGACCATAGATTCAAGATTAGTTTTGTTGCTTAACCTTGTGATTTGATATGTACAGGCCACATGATTCAATTGCTAGTTCAAGATAAAGTTATGTTTAGTCCCATAGATAGTTATATTTGGGATAGTTATGTTTAGTCCCATAGATTATTAATTTTGTATCATACATTTTTTGGCTTTATTTCTATATTATCAATATAGATGTTAATTTTATTATTAAATTAATTTCCTACAAAATTGTTAATTTTGGGTCTTTCCCCTTCCTCTGGAAGTGGCTGGGCGCAGCCGCTTTCGGAGGAAGGGATTTTTTTAAATCGTTGTAAAAAATTTTGCACCAATTTTTTGAAAACTGGTGCTAAAATTTAACCAGTGCTAAACAAAAAAAAACCGATGCTAAAAAACTGGTTTCAAAAACATGTGCTAACAATAAACCGGTGCTAAATTAACACCGATTTTTTGAAACCGATAAAACCTTTTCACCGCGCACTTAGGCACTGGTGTTTTGGGTCAAAAAAATGGGTGCTAGAGGGGGGTTCCTGTGATAGTGTAAAGGTGTTTTTTGGACATACTTGTGTATGTAGCATTGAAATTAGAAACTAGGAAACATACTCGTGGCTATGTATCACTATCTAGTAATGTCAACCCACCAACAACAGACACAACGTGGGATGGCAATGACGATACGGAAGATGTGGGAAAACATCAAACTCATTGTAGAGCATTAGAACTTAGAATGGCTATGAGAGAGAGTTAACGTCTTTGGTTTTTGACATGTTGGGAAATTGTGTATCGGAGCAACGTGCCAAATGGTCTAGTTGGGTGGTGAAGGTTTGTGGAATAAGGGTAGATATCAAGTACCATACTTGACATGATGTCCCAAATGAATACAAGGACACGGTGTGGAGGGAATGCAAGATACCTATAGAGAATCATTTTTACTACATAATTCCTCTTCAATTTATGTTCACATATACTCTCTATCCTCAAACCACTTTGTTTCATAATCCCCGTAGAGGCCTTTTCAAATTGAAGCACAAGATGTTGGTGCTTTGCAAAACAGAGCATGTTCATGATGTCAGAGAGTTAGCGTGAACATAAATATACTCTATCCAGATATTACATATTTAGCGATAAGAAAGGTGATCGACTATAGGTAACTTATACGCACATTCAACCCAAAAGCTTGGAGATTCACAAGAAAAAGGGCATTGGAGAACAGCGGAAACATAAGTAAAACAATATGAAAATTGATAGTGTGATTAAATACATTAAAATGTCAACAGTGTTAACTATAACCTAACATCTCGCCTAGGGTACAAGGGGAGTAAAACAACGTGTTTCCGGGGAGGATAAAATTCCTCACTGATTGAGTCGTGGGGGTTATTCCTTTGCGCCAATTGAGCTAGTAAAGACGTCTAGAAGAAGATGTGCAAGCAGAAATAGCGTACGGGATGCCGGAAGATTATGCAAGGTTATCTATGCAACCAATTTGTGTGGAAGACATTGAGAGGTGCAATCTATTTCTCAAAGAACGACAAACAAGAAGGGTCTTTATGTCAAACCCAGAGAGAAACGACTTTCCGAAAGAGTGGTACGTAAATAGTTAGGTAAATACTTCATTACATTGAACTATATACATGTTATATCAAATTTAAAATGGTATATCTATTTATGTTTTCACTCTAAAAAAGTTGAAGAATGAGCAATTACAAGGGGATTTTATACCAAGGGATAAACACGACATCCTTTGTAAAGCCATGGAAAAACTAGACCATCCAGACCGGGTTAAGGGAACGGGTAGTTTCGTGACACACCGGAAAGCATTCAGGATCTTACGGTCCTACGATGGAGCGGAACCCTTGAGATTTCATTCGTTACAAAAAAACCCAAATCTAAGACTAACGAATTGAGCAACAAGAAGTTGTAATTCGGAAGTTGGTCCAACACATCGGGCTAGTTCTTCTAGAAAATTTAGAGGACTTAACGCTCAATTGGACACTGCCATCTAGGGGTGAACGATATTCTCCCATTGAAGGAAACAATGCCTCCTTCACCGAAACCGGTGAAGACAACACCAAAATAGGTCAAATCAACGGCCAAAACTGTTCCAACAGCACCAACTAGGGTTAGACTTCCATTCGAAAGATCCAAAGTCCCTCGAGACTTACCTTGCTTCGTACGTATCCTTCATAATTTTCTAAAACCCCATGATCGAAACTCAACATTCACATTCTGGGGAAATGAATGTGTATTCAGATGCAAACATGAAATCATGGCGTTATGGAGTGATTTTGAAGACCTATGGAGATGTGAGCAAGTTAATCAAGCAATGATTTCGATCTACACCTTGTGAGTGATTTTATTCATTTTATTACAAAATTTGATTAAAATTTTTCTAACCATTATTACAATTCATACCAACTATGAAATTATCTAGGTACATGCTTTATACAAGTAATCAGAAGAAATGATGGAATGGATACATGTGCCCTGTGACAATACAGAAAATTGGTTGTACATAACAAGATAGGCTCGACTACATTTGCAAATGCCTAAGCCGGAAGGATAAGACTCTTTTCGTTGAGCCATACATCAAGAGGTTATTTACTGCATTCAATTACTTAACCAACATTGTTTCCAAAATTTTCAAATAACCACTTTTTTCGGGGACCATTGGAGACTAATATTGATAGTACCGGCAGAGAAGCGAGTGTATTGGATGGATCCCCTCCACTTCCAACTGTCCGACCAAATTGTTGAGATTTTTTAATCTGCAACGAATGAAAATAATGATCAAAAAAATTGTTCATTTCGAGTGACCAAAATCAAGGTAGGTCTACCAATATGTTAAATTCCAAAATAATATCCTCAATTATTTAGTGAAATAGTCTTGATAATTTATTTTCCTTACATATAGTACAAGAAACGGGCTCAAACTTATGAGTGCGGATATTATGTCATGTTATACGCGTTTGAGTGCATAGACAAAGTTCAGGAACATGTACTTGAACTTGACAAGGTAATTGTAAAAATGCATAGTGGTACTGTTTCTAAATTGCCTTCACCAAATAAATAATACTATATTGTTATTTTCAGATTTTTAAAAATGATTGGAAACCCTACTTGCAAGAAGATATCATCAATGCACGGAATTCATTGGATAAGCATCTAGTTCTCAATCAAAAGTTACTCTTAACTCTCCTTAAAGAATTTCAAGGGAAAATGCCATATGTAGAGCACAAAAGTGTACAAGATTGAACCTGAAAAGTCTTGAAATAACCATATAAAATGGACACATCAAAAGTACATCTCCATTCGACACAAAATGTTGACAATCATCACTTGCAGCTGGTCGAGCTTAGAAACACTGATACTTTTGGAACATATAGACTTGAAGAACAATCAAAGCTTTGTAATACACAATCTTACATGAGATGGAAATGACGACTTTATGGAAATGACATTCAATTCCTGCATAGGTCATGGTAGTCATGTGATTTGAACCCTATGAACTGTAGCTCCATGAGAGATACACATGAACTAATGTTACAAGAATAATCCCTCGACACCTTAATACTGCTCAAGGTCTCAGAGTAAGATTTCTTCTCTTACTTTTATGCGGAATAGTAAGCTGGGGGATATAACAATGATCACCATTTGTGACAAGACCAAGACTCTCCTTAATACCCATTTGAACCAAGTCATGCCTAGCCTTCAACCCATCTTTGGTGTTACCCGCGGTATTTAAAACTATCCCAACCAAAGAATCATCCACATTCTTCTCAATGTGCCTTACATCAAGATAGTGTTTAACATTCAGATCCTTCCAGTAAGGGAGTCAGAAAAAATAGAGCATTTCTTCCAACTTCCTTGACAGACATATTTTCATTTTTCCCAAAATTGTTAGGCAATTCCTTAACTCTTTCAAAAACCACAACACCTACAAGTGGTAATGGCGGTTCTCTTACATCCATCTCCCCATTCAACCACTTCTTTGCTGATCGCCACGGGTTTCCCTCAGGAAGAAACCGCTTATGGCCTTGATAAACAATTTTACATATGTGCATCAATTGACAAAATGATGTTTTCTTCTCACACACAGGACATGCAAAGTGCCCTTGTACCATTCTTCCGCACCCACAACAATTCCACTCCACTTCAGCTTGTACCGAGACTCACCACATACACAAAATATTTCTCGACCCTCATCCTCATTCCCCCTATAAAACATACAATTGCTCAAACATACATGGATGTTTTTGCAATTCCATTCTTATAGGACAAAGAATCCTTTTTGCAGCATACAATTTATTAGGCATAATATTACCTTCAGGAAGAAACTCCCTAACCAATTCAAGAGTCTCAGTCATTCCTTTATCCGTCCACCTGAATTTGGCCTTCAAATTCAACATTCTCAAAGTGGTACTCAAACTCAATGTTTGGAGCACTAATACAATATGTCAATGTCGTCTTCTTGTCATTATGCAATGCTTCTAGGACCTCGGGTAGACCGTGACATTCTCTACCTACATCCTCCACCATCTCATCAAATTTATCATCTCCATCTAAATCATTGACTTCTTTACTTTAAACAACTTCAAAGCTAGCCGTCTCAACCTCCCTGTGCCATATTAAACAAGTGTAATTAATTTAAATCCCTCACATGATAAGATTTTCATGCAACTTCTTTCTCCATGACAATACTTCATATCTACAATCCTTACATGGGCAACGTGCATGCACCACACCATTCTTGGAAGCATGTTCAAACTTCAACACATTAAATAATTCTACCAAAGGAATGTAATCGGGTGATTTTCTAAGATCTCTACCCATGAGTTCAGTTTGATCCATTACCAACTACCTATATTGAAATGCCATTTAAATCTATGAGTTCATAAAATACATAACCATAATGATGAATTACATAAACCCTAATACTTTATTCCATACATTTCAAACCTAAGTAACCTTTCATACCTTACCCATTTAATTCTTCATGAAACTCCAAAGTGTTGTTTCTTTCTCTTCAAAGGATTCTCAAAAATAAGATGCCATTAAACGCCCACATATTTGTTCACTTATCATACTTCCGTGTTTAGAACCTTGATTCAAACCCTAACAATACGCCGCAAGGTATTTTTGAGTGCAAAACTAAGCTCCGGTTATATTCTGGATTTGGAATGTTATTAGGACCTTTAAATATTGGCCTAATTGCCTGGTTACGAACTCAAAACATGCACCTGATCTATGTTCCAAGTTTGGAACCATCATCGATCAAAGTCATTTTCATTTAGGCATAACCGCCTTTAATTTACAGTTATTAAAGACGGTTATATGTTGAGCCGCCTTTAAATTTTATGAACCAAAGATAGTTCTTAAAAAATCTCCTTCTAAAGCGGGTGAACCACCTTTAAAAATTGGGGGTCCGATTAATAGAGGTTTCCAGTTTGAAACCTCTATCTCAAGGCGGTTCCTCATAAATCAAAGGAAATGTCATTTATTGTTGCTTTTAATATGCCACTCTCCACTAGTGCATGTTACTCACAACTGTGATAATATCTCTACCGCATATCTTGCTTGCAATATGATTTATCATGATCGTAGCAAGCATATTGATGTAGTTTGTTCGTAAAATGGTTGCACATGGAGGTCTTTGTATTCAGCATGTTACACAGTTTCAAGTTGCTGATATTTTTACTAAAGGTTTTTCTAGTGAGTTGGTTTGTAAACATCGTTTCAGACATCCTTTATTGAATCCTATAAAGATTGAGCAGGTGTATTAGAGCAACTCCAATGTTTCCTTGTCTTTCAGCTACTACAGTGGGCTCTTACAGTTGCTATAGTGTACTTACTCCAGTGGTTCACTCTATATGTTCCTCTAAACCAAAAATTCTTTTAATATCCTTCATGAAAATTAATTTTATTAATTAAGTTATCTTTCTAATATTATGAAATAATCGAATTAAATATAATTAACTCTCAAATCATAATTCAAAATTAAAGAAATGCAAACCATAACATAAAATAAAATAATTTATTTTAGTTTAAAGCTTATTTACTCTCTTCAAATTGTATTATCATAGTTTATAATTTGGATATAATTTATCAATAAAAATATTATTTTTTAAAATTTTACATGTCACTCTACTTTGTTTAAAAATAATTTGAAATTATAAACTATTTATAAGCATTAAAATATTTTTTAAATATACTTTCAAATAATGTATAGAGGTTAAGTGTTAAAATATCAAATGCAAGTATTAATACAGTATATAAACTCAATAAATTATAAGTGAATTATTATTTTAAATATTAGTTTAATAATTAAAATAATATCTATTGTTTATACGTAATTAATTGTTACAAAATAAAGAATGAAACAAGTAATATAAGTTATTAGTTACAAATAATTAATAATAAAACAAAAGCAAAAGAGGAAGGAAAAAAAGAAAGGAAAGGAAAAAGAAAGAAAAGACAATGAGATCATTGAACTGAACCCATCTCTGAATCCGTGTGCGATTCACACCTACTAAAGGTGCGATTTCATCAACGGCTCTGTGTCATCTTCTTCATCTCTCTCCGGCACCGCCGTTATGGCGGAACACCTCCAGTCACCACTCACCCTCCGATCTCTTATGCTCAAGCCCTTAATCATGAACTTCGTGAAGCCCTCAATCCCCCTTTCCAAAATCAACAAAATGAAAATAGCGCTCCCTTTATTCCAAAGTCAAGAATTGATCATCTGGGAGAACCCGGTCTCCATTTCACCGACGAGGAATGCGTAAAACTGGAAGCCCCCCTCAAATGGACGCTGGTTGGGATGTTTTCATGCAGTCGGCCACAGCTGGAAAGGCTTCGAAAGGATTTTCATACAGCGGGCTTCAAGGGCCACAATGGCATTACCCTACTTGATTCGACAGGTTTTGATATCCTTTTCTTTACCTGATGATTATTACCGTTGTTGGTTTCATAATATATGGAATTTTGGACCGTATTCAATCAGAATGGCCAAATGGGTTCCTAATTTTAACCCTAATGCAGACTCCCCAATTGCCCCTATATGGATTTCACTTTATGGTTTACCTCAGTAATTCTTTGATTATGGCATTCTAATGTCTATTGGTAATATCATAGGTACTCCAATTAGGGCAGCCAGGGCCTCTCTAAATAGAACCAGACCTCATGTGGCAAGAATTTGTGTTGAATTAGATGTTACTAAACCTATGCTAGAAAGAATATGGTTAAGTTTTCGGGATATAGGTTTCTGGCAATATTATGAGGGAGTACCTCTATATTGCTCTAACTGTCTTAAATTAGTACATTTAGATACAGCTTGCAGGGTTGACAAGAACTCGTCTAGATTCACTCCCTGGAGACCTAAGGATTATTCAACACAAGAAGGTAATAAATCCATTTCCAATGATGAACAGGGAAGATATAAAGGTAAAGGAAATGGTACTTCTTCTTCAGGTATTTCTATTTCAAAGAAACATTTTATCTACAAGAGCAAAGTGGATAACAATTCTAAGCAGGTATCTCAGGAAAAGAACATATCCCAAGGGAACTCACAGTTGAATAAAGGAGCAAGTTCAGAAGATTTGATCCTTGGACAAGGATCCCAAGTTTCTCTTTCAACTCATGATAATGATAATAATGTCTTATATCCTGAAAAACAGTTAGTGGTAACAGAATTGGCCTCAGTGTTGCCAACAAAGACCAAATGAGCCCTAAAACCTCAAAGGTAACTTTTTCTCAAGATGTAGACAGTTCCCCATCACAAGAAATGTTACCTGAGAATCAACAAGCTAATAATAAAACTCCTACAACAATACTCTCCACTCTGTGTTCACCTCATACTACTAATGCCTCAGTTACTCTAGTTGATAACCTTACCCTTCCTAATCTGATGGTAGAACCTGTTAAACAATCTCAGGAAAAAGAAACTAGAGCTATTAAGTCCAATGCTACGGATACTTGTCAAATAGCTATCCAGAACATTTCAAACATTGATGATACTGATGATTATATAGAAATCAATGGAGGTAACTCCCCTCTATTATTATCCAGTAAGAAATCTCATAAAAATCTTGATTGGCTTAATACAGAAACTTCTATGAGGCAGCAGGAAAAATTTCTAAACCAGGGGAAACTTAATTTTGAAGAAATAAGGCAAACCTAACCAAAGACCAATTAAGATTTAACACTATTCTCAAACTTAACAACACGGAGGTTAAAAATAAACAGAGGAAGTATACCAAAAAAGACTACTCCTCCACACCTAAAATGGGTTTCACCCGTTCCTCGTTGAACCCCTCCAAAACATATCCATGATAAGTCTAAATATATGCGTATGGAATATAAGGGGAATAGGTAACAAGCCTACTCAAATAAGATTAAAAGATATTAAAAGACATAACAAAATCAATCTTTGTGCCCTTATGGAACCTTTATTGAACCCTAATCAAGGACAAAATATTTCCAAGGAATTAGGCTTTTGAAAATCTTATGCAAACCCAATTTGTAAAATCTGGATTATGTGGGATGAAGACCTATCAGTAGACATCTGTACAGTAGAAGACCAGGTTATCATTGTGAAAATTAAATCCACCAGTCTATCAACGAAATGTCAACTGGGCTTATCTATGCTAAGCACACAATTCAAGAACGGAATAAACTGTGGCAAGCCTTAGCAAAATTGAAAAATGGACCATTATGTTTAATAAGGGATTTTAATGTCATCACTAAGAATGAGGAATACTTAGGTAAATCAATCCCCAACCAGAACAGTATAAGGAATTTTAACACATTCCTTAATGACCAAAACATGACCGAAATCCCAACTTCTGGAAGCTTGTTCACTTGGACTGGAATGAGACCAAAGAGTAGGGTATGGAAGAGACTTGATAGAGGAATTTCTAACAATTTCAGGTGGTCTAAATTCCCTAATTCTAAAATTAAAACACTAGCAAGGGAAGGTTCTGATCATACCCCTCTAATCCTGCTTGTATCAGACACCTCCCCTATGTTCATTCCAAAACCCTTCAAGTTTCAAGAATGTTGGGTAAACCATCCTGCTTTTATGCAGTTAGTTAAAGATGCTTGGAATGTACACACAAACAATAGAGGAATGAAACGATTAATTTTCAAACTAAAACATTTAAAGCAAATTCTTAAAAGCTGGAACAAAAATGTCTTTGGAAACATCTTTGATGCTGTCCAGATCTGTTAAGATTTGGTTGTTAAGGCTGACGAAAATTTACAAGAAGATGATTCCAGTAAAAACCTACAAGCTCCAAACCTAGCTAAGGCAAAAATGAAACAACTCTAACTAATCAAGAGGTGTTTCTAAAACAGAAATCAAGGTTAAAATGGATGAAAGAAGGTGATGGAAACTCAAAATTCTTTCATCAATCAATTTTAAGTAAGCAAAAAAGGCAGACAATCTCTTTAATAAAAAATAATGATGGCACATGGCTGAATAAATTAGAAGATATAGAGAAAGAAGCTATCAGCTTCTTCTCTAATCTTCTTACAAATGAACAAATGGACCCCTCATGTATTAATGCTGCATGGATATTGGAAAACATTCCAAGAGTTGTAACTAATGAATGAATTCAAATTTACTCCAGCAAATTACTATGGAAGAATTAAAAAACATAGTTAACTCCATGGACAGCCACTCAGCTCCAGGACCAGATGGCTTCTCTGGTTTCTTTTTCCAGAAATGTTGGGAAATAATCAAATATGATGTATTGATGGTAGTGGAAGAGTTCTTTGCTGGAAAAGACATTCCCACAGCCATCTCTTCAGCTCTGATCATTCTAATACCCAAAAAATATGTGTGCTCATCCTTTAAAGACTATAGACCTATAAGCCTATGCAATTTCACAAACAAGATCTTCTCAAAAATAATCTCAACAAGACTTAAAAGCTATCTAGATCAGATAATCATCCCAGAACAATCAGCTTTTGTTTCTGGAAGAGAAATTGCTGATAATGTCATTCTCATGCAAGAGTTAACCAATCATTTACATTCAAAAAAAAAGGTTTTAACATGATTATAAAACTGGGCATGATGAAGGCATTCGACAGAGTTTTTTGGTCATTTTTAGCCAAAATCCTAATCAAACAAGGATTTTCACCCATCCTAGTGGATCTAATTATGAGAAATATAAAATCTGTGTATTTTTCATTACTAATTAATGGAAAAACAGTAGGTTTTTTCTCAGCATCAAGGGGTCTAAAACAGGGTGATCCATTATTCCCTTTGCTTTTCATATTAATGGCTGAAGCTTTTTCACAGAACTTGAATTTTCTTTATAAATTTGGAAATATCTAGCCATACAAATTACCTTATGGGATGAAATCATCAAAACATCTCTCCTATGATGATGACACAGCTATTCTATTAAAATACACAAAACAGGGATTACAAACAATAATTGGTTTCCTCATCATATGAATTAGCTTCAGAACAGAAAGTTAATTTTGAGAAATCTTCTTTTTATATATCAAAACACACACTTAACAGAATCATAACATTAATCAAACATGAAACAAACATGCTGGAAGGATCCTTACCTTTTAAGTATTTTGGATGTCCTATCTTCACAGGAAGAGTAAAAAATTCCCATTTCTAGGGAATGCTAATTTTAGTCCAGAATAGAATAAACCATTGGCATAACAAGCTTCTCTCTCCAACTGGAAGGGTAGAATTGATTAAACATGTACTGACCTCCATGCCAATACATCTTATAACTGTGTTGAATCCTACCAAACACATTATAAGTCAAATTCATAAAACACTTGCAAGATTTTTCTGGAACTCTAACTCAGAAAATAACCAGAAAAAAAGAATTTGGAAATCCTACCCTAATTTATACTTCCCTACTGAGGAAAATGGTTTAAATTTTAAAAACCTGAATACTTTAAAAAATCTTTTTTCATGAAACTGTGGTGGAAACTTCAGTTAGGGAAATCACTATGGGCACAAATCATGTGGTCTATGAGTGACACTCATAAAACATCCAGAACTTAGAAACGAATCAAGGAGGTTCAACACATAGCATTGTGTAATACAGAGGTTCTTCTTGGATCTGGATTGGTTTCCTTTTGGAATGCAAACTGGACTACATTGGGGTCATTAACAGACCACCTCCTGAACTCTTTGGAGTTCCTTACCCTTACTTAACTGTAGCTGAATTCATACATAATAAAGTTTTCTACTTCACACAAATCAGAAATTTGCTTCCTGATCACATTTTTCCAATTCTGAATCTGGACTATAAACTGTTCCCTAACTATGAAGACTCACTGATTTGGAAACCAACTCATACTGGAGCATTCACATTAAAATCAGAATATGAACTGATAAGAAAGAAGAAACTGAATATCCCCTCTTTCACTCATCTATGGTCTAAACTTTTACCAAAGAAAATTAGTTTCTTTAACTGGAAACATTTAAACCGACTAATAGCTTTACCAGATGTCCTTGAGGATTTTCAGTTTCACCTACCATCAAGATGTTGTTTCTGTTTAAATGATTCAGAATCTATCCATCATTGTTTTAACTCATGTGTTAAGGTAAAACATGTCTGGAACTTAGTAGATACTACTTTCAGTTTGTCTACAAACACATTTCAATTATTATGGGATAGATTCTACTATTATTGGAATGTTTCCTCCTGTGAGGGTTTTTTTGCTAAGTTAATTAGAATCTTACCGTGTGTAGTAATCTGGTACCTGTGGTGTGCCAGATGTACTTATATTTTTGAAGACACAAAGCCAGATATAATGCTTATATTCAAAAGAATATTGTATCATATTAATAACACCTTGTTGGCATTCAAGCTGGACTTTAAGTGGGAATTATCTTCAGTACCAAAAATTTTATATCAGAAACCCGAAAGACAGAGACCAACATAAATAATTAAGTGGCTTTTACCTTCAAAATATAAACTAAACACGGATGGTTCTTATCTTAGCAATGGTGCTGCTGGTATCGGTTGTATCATCAAAGATCATGAAGGTAAGACAATTGTTGCTACATCCAAGTCCATATTGGCTGAATCTATTTTGCAGGCCGAAACAACAACTTTATTACATGGAATATACCTAGCTCAAGAGCGCGGCATCAAAAGTATTGACATAGAAACTGATTCAAAAGTGCTCTATGGTTTGGTTCAACAACAATTCAAGATCCCATGGAAATTACAGCAGCTGATGAGGGAGATACGAAATCTACTTCAACATATGGATTATTCGATGCAACACATTTTCAGAGAGGCAAATGGAGCCACTGACTCCCTTGTAAAAATGGCTAGCAGAGAGCAGGTAAATAACGTCTATGTTTCTGCAGGTTTACCTCAAAGAGTAGCTGGTCAGGTGAAGCTAGATGCGGAAAGAACTCCTCAAATTAGACTAGAGTAGTCATTTGGAAACATTGTACTTATTATTTCACAGTTGTTTCTATTGATCTTTAGGTTAGTATCAGGTCAATGTATAGTTTTTTAAAGATCATCAGATGAACTCTCAGAGGTAAGGTATTACGTCCCCTCTTTTTCTGTACCTTTTATTTTAATTAATAAACGGGTAGGGGTCTGCCAAACCCCCCACCATCACAGGTGAATTTCATTTTTTTTTAAAGGAAAAAGGAAGAATAGTTTAATAAATAGGTAGGGGTCCGCTAAACCCCCAACATCACATGTGGTACTTCTAAAGAAAAACAAATAAAGAGGAAGAGAAAAAAATAAATTATGTTGCTAACTGTAGTAAAGCAGAACGATTTTACCTGTTAAATCATTCAGGTTCTGCACAGTTTTACCCTTCCCTTTGCTTTTAGTTTTCACCACACTCCAGTTATCATGGGATATCAATTCAACATTAATCTCCTAGTTTTCAGATTTCTCATCATCAATTACCTTTTTCTCCTTGACATCAACTATTTTAGGCAACCATTGCTTCACAACTTTTGTCTGAATTTCCTCTTTTCTGCAACAGTGCACTTACCACTGAATTGACGCTTCCTTTCCAACACAATTTTAATCTTGTTCCCCTCAACATCTTTAATAACACTGAATCTGGGACTTGCTGAGAAACATCAACATCAACCAAAATTCGAGCATATTACACCTCAACTTTTAAGCAGTACATTCATCCGTAAATAATGGTTTACCCACAACACTACCAATCTTTCCCAGGCTTCTAGCTCCCAAGAAATGCAAAGGCAATTGAGGCAATTTAACCCAAATAGGAAGATGTTTAACCATATCATCTTTCATACATAAATTCTTCTTCCAGATGTGCAAGAACATAGTCATGTTAAAAATAGTGAAAGGCCCCCCCTCAATACCCCATCTCTATCATCTATTGATTTAAACCTCAGAATAAAATAACCTTCATCATTATAGAGCATCTCAGGCAGATCAACAAATGACCAGAATCAGACAATATATCTTTTAAAGGCATTCATAGTCAAATCCCCTCCCATGCATAATCTGAGCAGAATCCCGGTATTTAATTTCCTCCTCAACATCCTTCAAATAAATTTCAACTTCTATCTCTCCATTTACAATTTTAGGAGCTATGAAATCAATTTGTAAATCATTTTCTTGTACTCGATTCCCACTAATAACATCAACCCATAGCTTACTAGTTTTAGTTTCAGCTAAATCGGTGTTTACCTCAGTTCGATTCACCTCCTTGATGATGTTTACCTACTGGTCTCCGTTTGTTGTTCTGTCACCTTCTGTTCCCCGTCTCTTTTTGTATGGTTTTTTTTGCTCTCCAGTTTGACATCCCTCCATTCCTCCGGTGACAGGGCTACTGTTTTCCGTGGTCGTCCCCGCCCTTTCCTCATGTTTTCCTGTCACACTTGTAGTGTGTGTTTATCGTCCGTACATCAAGAGAGAGAAAGCTTGTATAAGCTTGTGCCAAGTGCATTCAAAATTAATAGTGGGGATGCGATTTTTCATTCTTGAATGAAAATTTATTTTTCATGTACTCTAATTTAAAGTACAATAATTTTGTTAATGTAAATGTTTTAGTGGAATCAAAAAATTGAATGGGGCGTCCAATTTATTCTTGGTTGATTTTCCAAGGAACGACTATCAAGTCGACTCACTGAAAATTAGATTATATTCTTAGTTAAATTTTCAAATATATTAATGTATAAAATAATTAAGTATCTTAATTGCTTGGTGGAGAATATATATATATATATATATTTATTCATCAAAGTTCATACTTTTCGTAAAATTATATTCAATAAAAAATTAAATCTCAATTTTGAAATTATTTAGTTCAGTAATATTTTTTTAATGAATTATAATGTGTTTGAATACGGTTAACATTATTATATAAATAATGAAAAAAACATAAATTTTGGTCAAATATGCATACGTGTCAAAGCGAGGTCCTCGGTATGGGGTCTAAAATCAGAAGTTCTATTCGACAGTGTCAATTGATATTGCATTCATGTTAGATTGAAGTCTTCCAATGACTCCTGCATTGGAGACATTATTTTTGTTTCAAAGTTTATCTGTCGTTCGTGGATTAATGTTCATTTAAATAAATCCCGCATTAGAGATGCTCTTCACAATGTCGCTAAAATTTTCATCCACGTCAGAGAGACTCTCTATTGTTTGACCCTTGAATTAGAGATAATATTTTTACAAGTCCGACTCTTGCCCGATCTAGTCAGCTCTCGAGCATTTGGGGCCACGAAATATATACATTTTTTTAAAACTTTTACCATGTAAAAAAATATTTCTGAATTTTTTTATCGCAGATTATATTATACTCTCGTCTTATCTTCCACATCCTATTTTTAGTATTAAAATAATTACTGTGGTAGTTAATCCCTAAAATTGAGGAATGAATTAGTGGTTATCTTTTATTTTCAAACATGTAAATTATTATTCAGTTAACAAACTTATTTCTAGAATATTGTAGTGTACTAACTTCTCTTTCTATGAAAATTTAGGCCCAAAGTATTTTTTCTTTATTGTTACTATGTAAAATAAAATTCAGATAAACTTTATAGGATAATTATATTGTACCCTAGGAATACGTACCGTATTATATTCCAACAAACAATACAAATTAGGTGTAGTTACTTTGTAGTTAAAATCCCACCAATTATGAGATATGAATTATCTTTTTTAATTTAAATAGGATCAGTGGCAAAACATAGGGGGACTACAAGATGTCTGGTCCCGGCCAACTTTTATTTTACCATTAGTATTTTGTATTTTTCGTGTGTTTTCTTTGCTTTTCTATGGTAAAAAAAGGTTGTGGTCCTCCCCAATTAATATTTGCAGCAGGATATACGTAGAGTCCAAGGGTCCGAGAGTTAGAATATTTCGGTATTACTATCCACCTTCACCTTCATCAATCGAGTCAGGAGGACGTCGAAGGGTCTGAGCATTAACAAGTATTATCCGCCTTCACCTTCCGGACAATTTCGTAGTTTAGGTAGCTTAAACAGTTTATGTGTTTGAGATATTTCGTCAACTCTTCTGATAATTATTGCATGCTCATAATCCTATTTGTTTTCTTTATCGTTCTTTGATTCCGTGATCTTGAATTGTTCTTTGATTCTTGATTACACCTTATTAAAAAAAAAGAGTCTTGTGTTGTTTTCCAGAGATGTAGAGTCATATTCTTGATCCTTACGATCTTGAATGCCTCGAAGTTCATTTGAATCAAGAGGAAGTTGTTGTAGTTTTCTTATTCCAAGTTTTGTATAGGAAACTTTTGTTCCAAAGTGAGTTATATTCCACTGCTTTATTTCCTTTTTAAGCCTTTTTAATTTATAAACCATCCTATACATTCCTCTGTAGGGGGTGTCCAGGTTCCAATTAGATTCCACTAAATTAAGAAAGTCCTGTCTACTAGTCCACATCTCCTGAAATCTAAATGGTCTAGGGGCTTGTTCCTCAGATGATTGTATGGATAATAAAAGAGGAGCATGATCCGATGACAGTCTATTTAGAACATGAATTGAGCTGTTAGGAAAATTTTCAAACCAGTCTAATGAGCAAAGTCCCCTATCTAACCTTTGGAATATTAACTCTTTACATTGTTCCTTATATCTGTTATTGCACCATGTAAAGGAGTTACCTACAGTGGGAATATCATGCAAGTCCAGATCCCTTAGAAAATTATTAAATTGTTTCATGCTTTTTTTAGGGGTTGACTTCCTCCCTCTATACTCAGATACTAAAGCTACTGTGTTGAAGTCACCAATAAAAATAGAATGAGGAAGATTAGCTGCCTTTAGGTCCTCCCATAAGGATTCTCTGATTGATCTATGGACACTTGCATAAATAAATACACAATTCCAACTCAGAGAAGATAAAGAATCAATTATATTAACTTGTACATACTGATCGGTCTCACTTAAAACTGAGATGCTAAAAGACTGGTTCCAAAATAGCCAGATTTTAGCTCTCTGAGCAGAGTAAGCATTCTGATATCCAAGGTCATATTTAAACTTAATGATCTTCTGATTTTCTTGCCATGGTTCAATTAGGCACATTATGTCTAACTTATGTTTTTGTTTCAGTATCTTAAGTCTATCTATTGAGGTACCAACTCCCCTTACATTCCAAACTAATACATTCCCAATTATGGTGTGTGTTATCATTTAAAAATTTTGGGGTTGGCTTTTTGTGTTGATCTGAGATTTCTACTAGTCTTAGCTGAGTTTTTACCTTTTTCTCCTAACTTACCATTGTTATTAGTAATCACAGATGAAAGATTCTGCTCTGAGGGTCTTACCTGAGCCTGTGGCTGCTCACTTTCTTTTTCCAAACTTACCATCTCAGAGATTTCTGATGCTTTTTCTTTCAGTTCTTCCTCTATGCTGGAGCTTTCCTCTGCTGAACCTTTTTGTGCTTGCTCTTCCAACTCCGTTTGTACTTGTTCTTTTAGAAACACAGGGGAAGTATTTTGGTTAGTATTAATATCAATTGATAATGTAACTTCCTGTGACTCAACTGTTTCATGGAAGATCTCTGCAATCTCCCCTTCCTGCTCTACCTGTTCATCATCACTGCCTTCCAAGGATTGGAAGGCATTAGAGATTGTAACTGTGTTCTTATTTGTTTCCTTGTCCATTGTGGGGGAATGGGTAGGGGAGTGGTTCTTTTTTCTCCAAATGGATGTGGTTATTGGCTTAGATATATCATCTAGTGAGTAAAATGGACCATTACGTTTTCTATGACTTACCTTAAAGAAATTTATGTTGCTGTCAGTTAAGATTCCTGTGTTTATTGTTTGATTCTGCACATCCTTTTCCTTTTGTGAAACTGTTAGAGCTGATGTCCCTCCCAAGTTAGTTTCCTCTGTTGGGTGAGGGCCTGTTCTCGGCTTAATAGTGGCAGTATTCTCTAACTTCTTGTTAGCTATTTTCCTCAGATTAGGATGCAAAAAGTTGCAGCTTGTGTTACTATGACCAATTATTTTGCAGTGAGTGCAATATGTTGGCAATTCCTCATACTCTATTGGGTATTCAGCTACCTTGTTTCCTATTCCTACCATAATTGATTTAGGGAGCTGAGCTAACAAGTCTGTTTCTACACAAACTTTAATTGCTGAAGGTCTAGTTAATGCCATTGTTGCAGCATCCATCTTAAGAAACCTTCCTACCTGACTACTGATTCCAATTATAGCAGAGTTGTTATAGAAGTGGAGTGGTAGTTTGTGAAATGTTACCCAGACTGGTACTATCGAAGATTCCACTGATGGGGAGAAATCTGGTGTCCATTTCTGCATCTTCATTGTGTAACCTTGTATTGACCACTGTCCCTTCATCCAACACCTTTGGTAGTCTTCATTTTCCTGAAATCGAATCAAAATAATCAATAGAACCAATTTGAAATTTCGATTTAAAACCTATTGATTTGAAGGACTGTTGTAGCGATTCCATCTGCGGTTTCCCTCTGATGAACTTTCCGACGAGGGCGTTCTGGTAGTGTGAAGCTAGGATTTCTCCTTCTTCGGGAGGGAGTATATATGCTATCTTTCCCTTGTATTCTGTTGTCGGGTGTAGGTTTGGGGTATCCGGAAGGGATGAGAGGAGGGGGGGTTGTTTTGTGTTGAGAGCTTGGGCAAAGCTTCGAGCAACCAGTGGCTTAGGGATATGATCCGGAGGCAGAGGAGGCGTCGGCGATGCCATGATCGTCCGCCGATGTGTCTATCAAGCAAATAATGGAATCGTATCAGTGAGTAATTGGGTGAGATCAGTAGCAATTAGAAATGGAGGTGAAGAAGAAGAACGATGACTGTGTGAAATCGCACGTTGATCGCACAAAGCCACATGGGATTTATCTAATTGTAATCGATAGAAGGAATCTTTGAAGGACAAGCTCCACCAGCTCAAAGCTGAGATGAAGCTGTGGCAGTCTAAAAGCCATCCAACC
Organism: Rubia yunnanensis; assembly: GCA_037428765.1. Taxonomy (NCBI): domain Eukaryota; kingdom Viridiplantae; phylum Streptophyta; class Magnoliopsida; order Gentianales; family Rubiaceae; genus Rubia; species Rubia yunnanensis. The sequence goes on from CM075065.1 coordinate 80,238,326, forward strand.
TTTAAGGGGTTTATTAGGGATTTCCTGAGCAAAGAATATAATGTTACATATCCTTTAGAGGTGGTCGAAGGTCATGATCCCGCAGATAAAGACTTTGAAGAGCTTATGCCAAAAATATATTTAAAGTTTGGTTCTTCGAAGTCGTGCATTGCTACTGTGACTAGGCTTCCATTAGTGAAAGGGCGCCTAATTGGTTGCATGGGCGAAAATTGAAGACTAGTGGCCCAAAGGGAGTTACTTGCTAAGAACATCTTGTGGCTCAACGCAAAATAACTAGCCTTGAAGATGAATTGCTCACTTGGAAGATAGCTAGCGAGGTCCCCCTTTCTTCAAGCGAACCTCATACATCCCCTTGAAGGAGTCCCCCCGATTGAGGATAGTTCTTTGGTAGAATCCCTCTTGTCCGAGAACTCATGACTCACAGGGGAGATCGAGGCCTGGAAGGTATAGACCAAAGAACTCGAGGAGAGTATTGCCGATTCTGAAGAAAAAATTGTTGCACACGACGTAAGCCTCCATGCTCACATACTTTCTTATGGCATTCCTTCCTCATATTCAATTGGAAATGACTATGTTCTGAAATTTCTACTCAAAGCTACTCAATACTGGATGGAGGAAGTTAACATTCATGATAATGGAACTCCTCGGTAGAAAAAAGCCTTTGACCTTATTCTTGATTGGTTGGTGGAACTAAAGGTAAAGGGATTGACCCCCTCAAGTTACCGTTCTGCTCCTTGGTCACAAAGATCTGTCATTAAAGAAGCTGATAAGAATATTTCCCCCTCAAGCAAAGCTTCCAAGGGATCCTCCACAAAATGCCGTAAGAGTGTTGGGTTCTCCTCGAAGGGCCCACTCAACCTTCCACAAAGAAGCGGTGTAAGACCATTGCTTCCCTGGATCCTTCCGAATATCCCATGGAAGAAACGATGAAGGATATTCGAAGAGCCGCTGGTATAAAACTTGAAGAGCTCGAAGAGATAGAACCAAATGTGAAGCGGCTAGCTCCTTCCACCAAAGATTTGTTTCAGGCGGGGTTTCCTCCATTTAGATGAATACATTTAGACAAACAAGCTTATGTACTTTTTAGTATGAAAATTTCACTTCTATTTATTGACGAAGTTTGAATAAATAGTCTTTGTTGCTCTCACTCTTTAGGAAATGCATATCGGGTTTCTTAAACCCTTGTTATTAGCGTCAGTGGGGTTAAGGAACTATAACAGGATTCACGTTGCTCTTGCCTATACTTCCTCAAAAATTTTACCCCTTGAATTTTAGTGCCACGTGCAACTTCCTTAGGAAAATATAGTATGAATATCTTTGATAAGTAGGAATTAAGCAGTTCAGAGACACAAGCATTTTACCTAGGTTCGGTGTTTCCACCTACATCCTGCCAATTTTGTCCACTAGTTCATCATTCCAAGATTTAAAAAGTAGCCCACGAGTGCCGCTTAAAAGCATACCACCCAAACCTCTGCCATAGCTGGAAAATCATCTAGAGCGCTGCTTAAGAGAAACCATCTTGATCATCAACTAGAGTGCCACTTAAGAGCAACCCACTCGAACATCAACTAGAGTGTCGCTTAAAAGCAAACCACTTGTACATCATCTAGAGTAACACTTAAGAGAAAACCACTCGTACATCATTTAGAGTGTTTCTTTAGAGAAAACCACTCAAACATCAGCTGTTGCTGGAAATATTATCTAGAATGTCGCTTAAGAGCAACCCACTCAAACATTAACTAGAGTACCGCTTAAGAGAAAACCACTCGAATATCATCTAGAGTTCAGCTTAAGAGCAAACCATTTGAACATCATCTAGAGTGCCGCTTAAGAGCAAACCACTCAAACATCAGTCATAGCTGGAAATATTATCTAGAGTGCCGCTTAAGATCAGCCTGCTAAACAACACCTAGAGTGCCGCTTAAAAGAAAACCACTCGAACATTATCTAGAGTAACGCTTAAAATCAACCCACTCATCATAGCTGGTAGTACCTTCTAAGGTTGGTGATTTTCCACCTCCTTGTCACTCAAATCCCATTAATCTCTTCGAGAACATAACTTCCTCCCGGGTGTGATTCGATCACCCTACAGGGTCCTTCCCAATTTGCAGCTAACTTCCCTTCAGGTTCCTTTATGCTTTTCTCATTTTCCTCATTACCAAGTCCCCTAGATTAAACAACACCTTCTTTACCCTTTTGTCATGGTATCTTCTGACCCATTCTTTGACTTTAGCCTCATGTAAGGAAGCTAACTCTCTCTTTTCCTCCCCCATATCCAAGTCCAGACATTTGTTCTACTGATTATTTGTCTCATCTGCAGTAGCTATCATCCTTGGGCTAGGAACACCTATTTCCATAGGAATTACTGCCTCTGAGCCATATACTAGGCTATAAGGCATTTCACCAGTAGTGAAAGACCCAGCTATCTGATACGCCCACAACACATTGGGTAATTCCCACATGTAATTATCTTCTGCCCCCTCGAGGCATGCTCGTATCCATTTACTATTGTTCTATTGGTGGTACAATGATGTCATCTTTTGCTTAATCTGAAATTTCTTGCATCACTTCTTGAAGAGATCCTGAGCAAACTGTGTTCCGTTGTCCGTAATGATTGTCCTTGGGATTCCGAATGACACAAAATATTCTTCTAGCAGAAGGAAATGACTATTTTTCCTCTTATTTTTGTCAGGGGCTCAGCCTCTACCTACTTCATGAAATAATCAATGACCACTATAAGGTATCTGAATTTTCCTGGTACTTCCGGAAAAGGGCCCACCAGATCGATTTCCCACTTATCAAATGGCCACAAACTATAGATGCTTCTCATCCTTTCCTGGGGAACATGTGTTATATGGGCATGTCTCTGATACTGGTGGCAAGCCTGGATGTATTGATTCGCATCCTCGAACATTGTCGGCCAGTATAATCCAGCTTGAATAAGCCTCTTCGCCACAGATCTAGCTCCCTGGTAGCTACCACATACCCCCTCGTGGACTTCCCTTATGAGATAATCATCCTCATGAGTGTTAACGCATTGAAGCAATGGCTGCAAATGACCCCTTCTATACAACACTTCTTCATGCAACACAAACATTGGAGCTTTCAACCTTATCTTTCTGGCATCCACTTCATTTTTCGGCAGGACGCCCTCTCAAAGATTTGCCATGAACAGTGTCATCCAAGAGTCTTTTGTTTCCACCGCCATAACCACGGGTTATTTGAAACTTTGTTCGCTCAAAGTTTCCATGAGTAGTTACTTCTGGGATCAAGTTCCCAAATCTGAAGAAGTGAGCTTGCTAAGGGCGTCTTCTTTATGATTGTTTTCCCTCTGAACCTACGTTATAATGTATGATTCAAAAGTTTTTAAAAGGTTCTTCACTACCTCAAGGTATCTTTGTAGGTTACGCTCTCTGGCCTCGCATTCTCCATTCACCTACTGAACCACGATTTGAGAGTCACTGAAAAACCTCCAGTTCCTCCACCTGTAGCTCCCTTGCAAGGCGCAATCTAGTGATTAGCGCTTCATACTTAGGCTCATTGTTAGTTTCTTTGAATATGAAGTTCAACGCATAAGGGTAATCTCTGCCATTGGGGCTAGTTAACAGAACCTAGCTCTACTTCCTCCTGAATGTGATCAACCGTCCATATATAACTTCCATACCTCATTTTGGCTTGCTCCCACCTTTCGAATGGGATCCAAACACACCTCGAGGGATTCTGTAGTTTCCACTATGAAGTCTGTCAATGCTTGACCCTTAATCGCAACATGAGGTTGATATTGGATATCATACTCTCCCAATTTCACTGCCCACTTCATCATTCTTCCTGAAATCTCCGTCTTTAGTAGAATCTATTGAATGGGGTGGCTCGTGAGCACCACTATTTTGTGTCCCTGGAAGTAGGGTCTTAATCTTCTGGCTTTATGTACGAGGGCTAGAATCAACCTTTCGAGGACAGTATACCTCATCTCCAGCTCTTGCAAGGCACGAATGACAAAGTAAATTTGATGCTAAACTTTTCTTTCTCTTTTATTAGGGCCGCACTGATTGCCAACGGCGATGCAGTTATGTATAAGTATAGCGTCTCATCCTTATCTAGTTTCATCAAAGTAGTTAATGTCCCCAAATTTTCCTTCAACTACTTGAATGCTTCTTCGCATTTTCCATTCCACTCAAATTTCTTTTCCCTCCGAAGGACATCAAAGAAGGGTAGGTGTTTCTCCGCCCCCTTCAATAAGAACCTGCTGAATGCTGCTAGAGAGCCTATAATCTTTTGTACATCCTTTATTGATTGTGGGGTTTTCATTATCTTCGAAGCTTCACCTTTTCTGGGTTTAAATCAATACCCCTCTCCGAGACCATGAATCCGAGGAACTTCCCCGCCCCCACACCAATAACACACTTAGATGGGTTCAACTTCAAATTAGCCCCTAGAAGCCTACTGAATGTTTCCTCCAGGTTCTTTAAGAAGTCTTTATGACTTTTGCTTTTGACAACCATGTCATTCACATATATTTCCATATTCCTCCCTATCTGCCCCCTGAACAGCTTATCAACAAGCCTTTGGTAAATAGTCCCAGTTTTTTAAGCCAAAGGGCATCTTCTTATAGCAGTACGTGCCTACATCTGTAATAAACAATATTTTTTCCTTGCCTTCCTCTACCATGAGTATTTGTTGATACCCCTTATGCACGTCAAAGAAAGTCAGAATCTGATATCCAGTGATGGCTTCCACTAATTTGTCGATTGGTGGCAACGGCTAACTATCCTTGGGGAAGAATTTATTTAAGTCGGTAAAGTCTATACACATTCTCCAGGCCCCATCATCCTTTGGAACCATGACTGGGTTAGAAATCCATTCGGGGTAGAACACTTCCTCGATGACACCTGCCCTCAACAACTTCTCCACCTCTTCTTTAATTGCTTCAGCTCTTTCTGGAGCAAACATCCTTATCTTCTGCCTAACTGGCTTAATCAAGAGGTCAATATTTAGCCTATGTAGTACGAGGCTCAAAGGAACTCCTGTTAGGTCATAAGTATCCCACGAGAACACGTCTTCATACTCTCCCAATAAGTCTCTCAGTCTCTCCTTGACATCTTTGGGAATTCGCTTCCCCATAGCTACTAATCCCATATCTCGATAGGCATCTGTATTGTATCAGCCAATCCCACATCTGTGTGTACCATTGTTTCATCTCTTTTCCTTCTCGCTTCTTGTACCGCCGTAATGTTACATTTTTAAGCCACAATTTTATCTCCTTGAATGGATGCCACCCCATTTTCAGTTGGAAACTTCATCATCGGGTGATAGGGTGACCAGACCGCCCGAGCCCGGCACATCAATGGCCTTCCTAAAATCACATTATAAGGGGAAGGGGCATACATGATAGCAAAATAAAACCTGATAGTCACCCTTTTGTCGCCATCCGCTACGCGAACGGGCAGGGTTATCTCTCTTATGGGAAATATTGGGTTTACCACGAATTTGGATAAAGGGGAAGCTAACTTTTTCAAGTTGTCATGCCCTATATCCAACTGGTCAAAACACTCAGCAAAGGTCACTTCTACCCCACTTCCATCATCCACGAATATCCTTCATATCAAAGACGTTCCAATAATGGCTGTAATTACCATAGGATTCGCATGAGGTGTTTGGTCTGGTACAACATCCGCTTCTGAGAAAGTGACCATCTCGTCCGGTTGGAACCTCCTGTGACTGGGCTCTTCCGCAGGGAACCTTCGAGCCTTTGCTCGTATCACATCATTCAAAGATCTCTCTCCCACCATGCCATTGATGACATTAATTACCCTTCGCATGGGTGGGTTTTCCCTATTTTGGTAATCTTGATTTCCCCCCTGTTGTTCCTGGGGTCTGACCTGCCTTCCTTCATGTCCCCTGTCTCGAACCACCTGTTCTTGAGGTCTTCTATCTTCTCTTCCCCCGTTGCTTTAATTGTTCCTTCTGTAAGGCTGTCATTGGTTCACTCGAGGCCTCGAAGGGGCAGCTTGGTTCCTGTGTCCTTACCCTCAAAATCGTCCTTCCCACTCACACCTATTGATCTCCATCCTCAACTGCATGCAATTGTTTGTGTCATGGCCGTAATCCCTGTGATGATCGTAATACCGATTTTTGCCCTCCCAGCCACAACCGAGTTGTGCGAATTCCGTAAGAGTGGGGTGATTGGAACAACCCTCTATGTATACTTAAGATCTATGCAGGAGAGCTCCCTCTGAGCATTGGTGGCAACATAATGTACCTCTCAAATGGTGTTCTTATGGGTTCGACCGACCTTTTGCCTCTATGCTCTGCATTTGTTCCCACTTTCTCTGTGAGGTTATCTCTTTCCTTCTAGTTACCTCATCTACCCTCGAGTACTGCTCTACCATCTCCTGAAGTTTTTGCAAGGTCTTGGGGGTGTTGGTACTCAGCTTCTTGTATAATTCTAAGTCATGCATCCCAAGAAGATACCCCATGATTACCTCATTCTCTGTGTTTCTATCACTCCCAAGCTCTCATCTACATACCGATGTTAGAAGGCTTATGTGCTTTACCCTGTTTTTTTCTTAATTTGGTAGAGTTCTAACAAAGTTTTGGTAAACTTCTTCTTCTTTGTGTACTGACTCAACAATACTCTACTAAAGTCTTGGTATGATCGGAGCGAGCCTCTTGGAAACTTAGTGAACCACTCATGTGTTTTTCCTCGCATGTAGCTTCCTACCAGCTTGCATGTCAATTTCTCATCAAAATCCCTCGAACTCATCAAGCCAAGAATGTCTAGATAAACTCTCGAGGGTAAGTCTCACCACTGTATATGGGAAGTCTATCCGGAGGCTTCAATTCTATTGGCCATCAAACCTCGGTGATCACGGAGCTGAAAGAAAACCCCATAGCCTGACCCTAGGGTCTGATCAACCTATTTAGTTCCCTTCTTAACGATTCACTTACATATGAGGGGGGTTCATGTTTCCCCCCTTTTCATGATTGCCCAGCTGTGGCAGATAAGGAGGTTGAATCGCTCTATATCGGGGATTTATCCAAGGCTGTCCAAAAATCGAGTATGCTTGTGGCGGTGGTGGTTAGACATAGGGATTGTAAACCCCATGACTAATCATTGTTTCTTAAATTCCCATACTTCTGTATCCCTGCATGAAAGAAGAGGCCACCATCCCATATGGCGCTCTTGGACTGGCCAGGTCGAAGATGGGAGCAGATGGGGCTAGCGGAGGTAATGAATATACTGGGCCTTGTGAGTAACCAGGAATAGAAGGCTGAGGCCTAGCCTACAATGGCTCTCCAGCATATGCATGATACAGAAAGGCTATTGCAGGTTGAGAAGCCCACCCCCATAGTACTTCATACAGGCGAGGGTGGCAATACTCTGTGTGTGAGCATGTCATCCTTTGGAGAAGGGGTAACTCGATAGTCGATCGCAGCCAGGACCTGAGCTACTCGTTCTACATCTTGTTTTGGAATTGCCCTTCCCGCATTCTGATTTCCTTACCCGTGCTATCCATAGGCTTCCATATATGAATCTCCCAAAACATCCATAAACTGTCTATCCCTCAGATTGACTACCCCTTCAAGCAAGGAGTTGGGGTTTTTCTGTTCTTGCTCTCCCGTCATTACTGACACCCTCAAGGGCCCCACGGCATCATTCTGAATTGGTGACAGGGTATCCGTAACAAATGCCACTAAGGTTTACCCCCCTTCATATGGGGCAGCCATAACAGGCTCCGCACGCGACTTCGTTCTTGACGTTTGAAGGTTAGCCATATCGATGTGCTCGACACGGGCATCATTTCTTAATCCAGAATTCTCCAATCTTAACCTTTGCGGAGACCCAGCCCCATGTACCTATCAACTTAACCTTTCACTCCTTCGAATAACTGTGGACATAAACTCTCAAAACCCTTGATCCGGCATAGTTATCCCCACAGACGGTGCCACTTGATGCATCTCGAACAACCAACCGGTTAATGGGCTTGAGTTCTTCTCGAACTAACCTGCAATAAAACTGTCCCTTGGGGTTCCAGGGGTCAGCACTAAGTTAGTCCAAGCGTTTAATATGATTAAGACATAATGAATTATAAGTAAATGCATACCTTGTATTTATACTCTGTGTCTTAAATAATGTTCTCCTTAATTATCGCCCTTAATTACCCACGAATGCGGTAATTACGTTTGGGTATTAAATATTTTCCATGTTGGGCCGCCATATTTTTGGCTCAATGGCCTTCTTGGGTTTAACCTCTATCAAAACCCTTCAACTTACAGCCTATATTTACAAAAACAACAATCCAGATTTAGATAAGAACATAAAAATATTAACAAATATCTATATCATCCAAATTTACAAATGAAGATAAACAAAAAGAAGATTTACGCTACAAACAACATAGATGAGCTAATGGTCGATAAAGCTGGTGGCGCGTGGTGCTCCGGGAGGCGGGGACTGTCATCGATTTGCGTTGAACGTCTATGGCATTGAAATTTGATGGCATCAAATGGCAGTGGCCTCGAACGATTTGGAAGCGGTGGTGGTGCCAGATTCGAAGGAGGGGATGATGTAGCCAGTGAAGGTGATTCAGCAGCGGTGGCATCGTCGGAATCAAAGGCGGAGAAGATGTGGGTGGTGGAGGTGATTTGGCTGTAAGGAGGAGCCGTAGAGGCAATTTGGTGTAAGGAGAGGGCGTGGTGGTGATTTGGTGTAAGGAGAGGGTGTGGTGGGGGTTTGGTGTAAGGAGAACATAGAATAGGGCGTGGAGGCGGACTGAAACGAAAAGAAGGGGTTAATTTTATTTTAAAAGTTTGATTTTTAAAAAAAAACTATGTCAATAAAATAAATTGTGTGAAATACTATTATAATTAGAATTATATGAAATATTTAATTAGTTTTTAGGCATAGAAAGTCAAGTAAAAGTCGATCATTCATTAGTTAAGGTCATACATTTTCTTTTATGTTTATAAATGGAAAGTTAAGTAAGGGTTCATCGATTATTAGTTAAGTTATAACCATTTCATTAGTGTTTATGTATGGAATGTCAAGTAAGGGTTTACCGTTGATCAGTTAAATTATAAAAATTTCATTAGTGTTTATATGTGGAAAGTCAAATAAGGGTTGACCATTTATTGAAAAATTACACTACGGCCCAAAAATGTTTTACCCTATAATCCATTGATCCAAAATACATGATTTTTGTTATTCTCGCATAAATATAGAAATATTGAATAGATGAAGTTTTTGGTGAAATGTTGGAAAACGCTAGTACATGCTCTAGAGTAATTTAGAGTTATTTACATAGAAGTAAGAAAGAGAAATCGGAGAGGATTACCAATATATTCTTGTGTGTGTTTATTGATAAATACTATGTTACGGACTTGGAAAATATAATTGGGTTGTATAGGGTAGCATCACGTTCGAGCGGATTTCAATTTGGGGTTACGAGTAAAGTTTTTACTTTTTCCACTTAGGTCCCTCTAAGAAAATTGGAGTTGTCGAATCGCGAAATTAGCAACATCAAAATGAAATTCAATAATATACAGTTGCAATTTTACAATTTTGCAATTTGGGCATGTATGGATGAACGAAAGGGCCTCGAAAGTCATTATTGATTACTTATGCACAATCTTGATAAATTACACTATGGCCCAATATGGTGTTACCCTATAATCCATTGCTTTAAAATACATAGTTTTTGTTATTCTTGCATAAATTTAGAAATATTAAATAGATGATTTTTTTTGTGAAATGTTGGAAAGCGCTAGTACATGTTCTAGAGTAACTTAGAGTTGGTTACATATAAGTAAGAAAGAGATTAGCCACGTATTAAATGGGAAAAATAAAGTTTATTTATTTATATTGGAGTTCGATCATGTATTACTCGAACTCTATGTTTAATTTATTTCATTTGAAAATATAAACATGAAGTCATAGTTAAAAGAATAATTATAAAATCTTTCAAAATTAAAAAATATAGAGTTGTATAAAAAATTTAAAAAATTATATTTTAATTTTCTTAGATAATAAATTGCATTATTCATATATATATATATTCAATTATTTCCATTTGTGCATCGCAAGGGTGTTATCTAGTTATTAAATCCTTATAAGTACCATGTCTTCGAGAGTGACGTGCGACGCCGTTCACAAAAACAACCGACGTTGGTAAGCCATACATGGGTGCGACATCGGTCATTTGTGTCTGCGAGAGTGATGTGACATATCGGTCACAAAAACAACCGACGTAGGTAAGCCGGACATGCGTGCGACGTTGGTCATTCGTGTCTGCGAGAGTGACGTGTGATGTCGGTCACAAAAATAACCGACATCGATAAGCCAGACATGCGTGCGACGTCGGTCATGTCAGAATTTTTACCTCGTTTTTTTTAAAAAAAGGTAATAAGTGTACTTTTAATCTCAGTTTTTTTAATCGAGGTAAAAAATATTTGTTACTTAAAAAATAGAACCAAGGTAATCAGACTTTTTACCTCAGTTATTTGGGGTTAAAAAAAAATTGAGGTAAAAGAGACATAATAAAAGGTCATTTTTCTTGTAGTGAACGTGCCGTACCATTTGACAATAAGAAGGACGAACAATGTTCTCATTCGACATACAATGCTACACTAGTTTTAACATAACTAGCTAAAGAATGGGCAGGAAAGTTTTCTCGATGATATATCCAACAGAGAGACTTTTTTCTTAATCAAGATGCTCATTTCATATGTGCGGGGTAAATACATTAGCTCCCATGAAAAAGAATAAATATAAATTACAATTTGTGGTTCGTCCGAGTTATGTTGGACCCGTCAAAGATGGTACTAACAATATAGGTAGAAATCAAAGTAGAGCGGACGTGATTCCACACATTTATCCTCCACCCCCTGTGTCAAATAAAATGTGGCTAGACGTTAGCTATACTACAATAACTCCTAGGTTAGTTAGTCAAGGATGGATATATCTGAAGTGTGGAAAAAGATTATCTCTTCATATCAAAATGTTTAGTTCAGCTGAATCTTGGAGCTTTTCCGTGGTTTTTACTTGTTTTTTTCTTTGAGCCATCTTAGCCAAGAAGTCTGCTACTTGGTTAGCCTCCCTTGGGGTGTGGTTGAGTGCAGCCTTAGTCTCCTCCGCAATTCTTTTGATCTTTTCATCAAGTGCATAAGTTTCCAAGGTTCCTTTTCTTCCTTGTTGATCATCCGACCGGCTAAAAGGAAATCCGATTCCAAGGTGCACTGAATGTTTGTTGACGCCGCCCACTGGAAACCTTCAAATATAGATAGAAGTTCACCTTCAAGAGTATTCGAGGTGGTACATGGTTGAGAAATTAGATGTTTGAGACTGCCATTTTCAGCCCTTATGATTCAACAAATTCATGTCCCGTAATTTTTAGAAGTTGCATCGCAACTTATTTTGAAGCCACAATCAAGGGGCTTCCATTTGATAATGGATAGCTTCCTGGCTCTCATTTTTTGTACAAACGGTATCAGACCATTGCTCACAAATATGAGATCATCCAAAGCATTGTATAACGACAAGTTTTGATTGACGATCGGTTTCGATAAAACCTGGGGGGTGATGCATATATTTTCCTAAAGCTTCTAGTTCCTATATTTCCAAAGCTCCCAGCGATAATCATAACGAGGTTAGTGAGCAAATAAGTCTTATGTTTGGATCTACACCTCATATTCCAGTAGAAAGATAATCTATCAAATTTTGTGTGGAAATTCAACATAGGAATATGAAAATTGTAGTGAAAATTATTCCAAACAGAGAGACTTCATTCTATGTTCCACCATCAGATTTTGTATCTCTCAAACTATCATTGTTACGGACTTTCTAACCATTTAGGATCAAGCTTGGAGAATCACCCACAAACGTCGACTTTACAATCTTCATTTGAATGTGAAAGAATGATTTCCATTGAATAATTTGTTATTGAGTGAAAATAATGAATAGACAAAATTAGAGAGATTGAATTGTAGTCCAAGAATAACTCTAGTCCAGTCATCATTCTTATCCTGATCTAGTCATCAATCAAACTTATCCTAACACCCCCTCCCCCTCAAGCAAAGCGTCGGATTCTTAGAGATGCAAAGCTTGGATCTGAAGAACTCAAATAGCGGACGTGAGAGACCCTCGGTGAAAATGTCTGCAATCTAAAAGGAAGTGGGAATATGAGCAACGCGCAACTTGCTAGCCGCAACTAACTCCTGAACAAAATGATAGTCAATGTCGATGTGTTTTGCCCTCTTGTGAGCAACTGAATTCTGAGCCAAGAAAAGCGCACAAGTGTTATTGCATAATAGAAGTGGAGAACAAGAAAGCGGAATATGAAAATCTCACAGAAGATGAGTCAGCGAAATAACCTTGGAACCCGTGTAAGGGAGAGCATAATACTCAAACTTGGTGCTCGAACAAGAAACAATGGGCTACTTTTTGGCACTCCAAAAAACAAGGTTTCCTCCAAAAAGACATTATAACCATAAGTGGAACGTCAGATCTCCAGATTTAGGTCCCAATCAGCATCAGACTAGCCCAACACCTCGCAAGAGCTAGTAGAGTGAAAAGAGAGACCAAAGTGCAAAGTGCCTCGAACATATTGGAGAATCTGAGTAACCGTAGTAAAATGATCATTTTGAGGGTCTTGAAGGTACCGACTAACTGTGTTGACCGCTAAAGCCAAATTTGGACGAGTAATAGTCAAATACTGTAGAGCCCTGGTAAGAGAACGATTGAGTGTCTGATTCTGGAACAGAGGACCGGTGCTATTGTAGAGCTGAGAACCAGGCACAAATAGAGTGGAAACTGGGGCCGCATTAGTCATCCCGACACAAGTAAGAATATCCTTTGCGTACTTGGCCTGGCCAAAAAGAAGACCCAAAGAAGTGGGTGAAACATCCAAGCCAAGGAAGTAATGAAAAGCACCCAAGTCCTTAATGGAAAAAACCTGATGCGTGCGGTCAATGAATTGTCGAAGAAGAGTCAAATCGTTACCTGTAAGAATGATGTCAACAACATAAATCAACAAGTACATCACCGATGATCCCCAAGAAAGAACAAATGGAGAAGTATCAGGCGAGCTACACTAAAAACCGAGCTGAACCAAGTAGGTGCTGAAATGCTAAAACCATGACCTGTGGGCTTTCTTGAGACCATAATGGCCTTCTGCAAGCAGCAAACATAATACGGGTTAAGCGGGTTCTTGTAGCCGATTGGTTACGCCATATAAACCTAAGAATGAAGCACGCCCCTGAGAAAGGCGCTCATGACATCTAGTTGATGAAGAGACCAGGAACGCACAGTGGCAATAGCAAGAAATGTCTGAACGGTAGAGTCTTTGACCACCGGGCTAAAGGTGTGGTCAAAGTCAAAACCAGTGTTCTAAGAAAAATCTTGCACCACGAGGCGGACCTTATGGCCATCAACCATGCCATCAGGATAATACTTTAACCGATAGACCCACTTGGAGCAAACAATGTTACATCCAGTGGTAATGGAACCAAATCCCAAGTGTGTTGTCCACGAAGAGCCGTTATCTCATCATCCACAGCTGGAACCCAAAATCGATCCTAATGGGCTGAGCGATAATTCATAGGTTCTGTCTAGGCAAGTATGGCAGCAAGAATAGCATGAGAAATAATGTAAGAATAACCTCTACGCTGAATAGCACAAGCCGTGGACCGAGTAGCCATCCAATGAGGAAGAGGCTAAGGTGGAGAGACCAGAGGATCAGGCGCAACTGGCAAAGGGGTTGGTGAAGTGGTCGACGAATTGGATAAGCTGGTCGATGGCGAGATAAGCGGAGCAAGCTGTATCGTAGGGGCAACTTGATGGTCTTAATCGGCAGAACAGATGGAACAACCGTAGTCAGTGAAGTTGATAGCATCGATGAGCTAGGAGGTCTAGCAACCAAGGTGACAAGCCGAGCAAAAGGAGATACTACCATGCAAGAAGCCAGAATATCAACTAATGCATCAACATGATCCAAAAAAGTGGAGACATCCAGAGAGAACGGAGATACTGAAGTAGAACCATCGGCATAAGGAAAGGAGGTGTCATCAAACCGAGCATGTGTGGTGACATATGTCTTTCCAGACGTAGGATCCAAACATCGATATCCCTTGTACTGGGAGTCGTACCTAAGAAAAACACAAGACAAACTGTGCGGAGCGAGTTTCTGAGCTGCATATGGACAAAGATAAGGGTACACACAACAGCCAAAAGCATGGAAGTTTGTGTATATGAGAACCAGACCATTAATAAGTTCAAATGGTGATATTCCGCCAAGAACAAGAGTGGGCAATCGATTGATGGTATAAGTAGCTCCAGCAAAGACGTCAGGCCAATGGGAGAGAGGACATATGGGTGGTATAACATAGATAAGCCCATCTTGGAAATGTGGTCGTGCTTGCACTCAACTCGACCATTTTTCTCAGGAGTATAAGGACAAGAAATCTGATGATGAATACCGTTTGTCTAAAAGTGAGAACATAAGTGACCATTTACAAACTCAGTTCCTCCATCACTCTGAAAACCTTAATGGTGGAAGAGAACTGGTTCTCCACAAAAGCCTCAAACTGACGATATACATCCCAAAAATCATATTTGTGGTGCAATGGGTAAAACCACGACAGTCGGTAATGATCATCAAGGAAAATGACATAGTAGGAGAAACCATCAGCAGATAATATGGGAGCCACAATAAGTCATAATAAACTATATCAAGTACCCGAGTAGCACGTTTATCATTTGAATGAAAAGATAACCGCTTCTCTTTAGCCTTTTCACATGCATCATAAATGGTAGGTTTAGGCAAAACCAATGAGATAGATAGGGATCCAGAAGCATGCAAACCAGAAATAACTGAATGTGGAATATGACCAAGACTAGCATGGCAAGTTTTAAAAGACGCACGTGCTTATTTGATTCCACAGTAGACAATAAAGCGGATGCACCATAGTCTAAAACATAAATCATATTTTTAATATGACCGTGACCCAAGGTTTCCCTAGTGATTTTATGCCGGATAATAAATGAGCAATCATCAAAGCAGACAACAACATTTAAATCCCGAGTTAATTTGATAATCAAATTTTTAGTGATATCAGGCAGAATAACCACATCATAAAGAGACAGAGACCGAAAAATCTGAGAATCGCCAACATGAGTAATAGGGAATTGAGAACCATTACCAACATAAATGCGTATAGAACCATTATAAGGTGTAACATGATCAACATCAGTTGGGGATGAAGCCATTTATTTTGTGGCCCCGGAATCTAAAATCCAATTGGAGCCATATCCTTAAACTTGAAGATACCACCAAAATAAGTCATACTGGAGAAGAAGTCGCACAAGAAATGCTAGGCGCGGGTATGACACGAGTGGGACACCTTGTTGGCGATTGTATGACACAAGCGAGGTACACTTGCGGGCACGTGTATGACACATGCCAGAAGACTTGCTGGCGCGCAAATCTGACGCGCTTGAGAAAAAACGAGTGGCACCTGTTTACTGGGTAAAGATGAACGAGGGTATGCTGTTTGCCAGAGAATAGTCTAAGACGACGTCGCTACTATACTAAGAAAGGCATCGCTGCTGGACTGAGATGAACGCCGCTATTGGACAGAGACAGCGACGGAGCTTAGGACCGGAAACGATGCCGCTATTGGACTGAGAAGGACACCGCTGCTTGGTCACTGCTAAGCTTTGCCGGAGAAGCACGCCGAGAAGAGTCAGTAGCCGGCCGAGATTTGCTACCGGGAGAAGAAGAGACAGAGGGGTCAGAGGAAGTTGAAGACCCACCGGTAGGTTTTTGCCGAGATTAGTGACCGGAGAAGATGACATGATATGCCGGAATCTGATCGGAAAATGTCCGGACATTCGCTGGAATCAGATGGTGGATCGATCGGCTGGAAAAGAGAGAGGGGGGAGGCAGCCGAACGAAAAATAAAATTAAATTAGGTTTTAGGATTTAGAATCAGAACTTGCTTTTATACAATAAAAAATTATCTTCGATGAACAATTTGCTATTGTCAGAAAAGAATAAATAAATAAGATTACAGGGATATAATTGTAGTCTAAAAATAACTCTATTCTAATTATCATTCTTATCTTGATTTAGCCATCAATCTGACAAATCCTAACAGGATGACTAAGAGGATTGCTTCTATCTGTGCTAAAGGTTCACCAATAATGGACTCCCCAACATGAAGTACTCGCTTTGATAACGCCTTAACGAAGTCACCATTTTTTTTGTCGCAAGAATCTCTGTCCTCCATTCTCCATCCCCATTACTATTTATGTTTGATTAATTAGTCATCACAACTTACTTCATGCACATCATATGCTTGCTTGCTTGCACATGTAAGTTTCGAGCAATATGATGTTCATCGTTCAACATGAAATTCAATTAGTAAGGTTCTATTTTTTTCACTGAATTACATTGAACCAGACTAAAACTAAGCAAACTAAAGAATAGTAACTAAAAATCTAATTAAAACAATTTTTTATCAGATAAAAAATAATTAAATTTAGCTAAATTTAACTAAAGTATAGATAAAATGAAAAAAAAAGCCTAAAGTAATTATTTTGTTCCTGATAAGAATTAATTTCGGGATATGCATCTTTCCATAATTTATGACTTTTTTAAAACTGAAACACTTTTTAAAATAACATACAGTATTTACATAATATTTATCATGTTTTAAGTTGAAATATTAAATAATTAAGTAAAGTAGATAAATTTTAAGAATATCGTAATTGTTTCATTATAACTAATAAAAGATACCTTTCACAAGACAAACATACAAAGGGAAGTGTGCGTGCATTATGTGCATTCATTCACTGGCCTACAGAATACAGATTAATAGAGATGTAAATCAATTAAAATTAAAATAACAAAAAAATACACTTTTTTATTAGTTTTGTATATGTTATGTTGCATATTTGTTTAGGTCTTCTATGTCTTTTGTACTAACTATATATATGAATACACACAGCTACAATTATTTATGGATTTTACATTCTATAATAGTATCAGTTAGGTCTCTCTAAAATTCTCTGGCTTTTTCCAAAAGTTTCCATATCATTTTCCTTGTGATTTCCGATCTCTGGCCTCGCCCACCCGCCTTCGTCTTTGCCGATCTCCGTCGCTGCTCCCTGCTTGCCGGCGATCGTTGATCAGAATCACTCTCGGCCGTCACACGCTCCCGCATGCGCTGCCGCTCCACATCCCACGTGCCACCGCCATGAACTTCATGTGCTGTCGGATCCGTTCTTGCAGTCTCGCCGCTGCTGCTCCATCCTTGCACAAAAGTTTAATCAGTCGTCCACTGCCATTCACAAGCTTGTTGTGTGTTTAGTGCGATTTGATTTCTTTTTTGTGTCTGGATCTGTTTCTGCGTTTTTCCTGATGAAGTTTATTACGCTTCAATTGTTAATTAGCTACATCACTATCAAACTTGATGGTTCCAACTATGCTCATTGGCGTACTCAAGTTACCTCTATTCTTCATACTGTTAAGTTAATTGGTTTTGTTAATGGATCTGCCAAGTGCCCTAATCCACCTGCTAGCTTGACTTCCAAGGAAATAGACGACAAGTCTTCTGAGGATGTCAACGCTCGTGATGCTTGGATCCAGCAAGATCAACTGGTCCAGGTTGCTCTTTTCTCATCCCTGACACTGTCTGCAATGTCAGTAGTTAACTGTTTGGTTTCTGCTGCTCAGGAATTGGCTGCTTTAGCTACTAAGTACTATAACAATTCTCGTGCTCGTCGCCTTTGTCTCTGCGATTGTATGTATGAAAATTGTCAAGATAACCAGTTTCAGGATTATTATTCTTGTTTTAAGAACATTCTTGATGAAGTGTGTGTTCTTGGTCATCCTCTCAATGATGAGGATATTGCTGTTTTTTTTGTCGTGGTTTGAATGATCAACTTTCTCAGTTTTCCCCCACCCAAATGGCGAAGGACCCTTTACCACCTTTATATACTATTGTTGTTGATGCTAAGGCTTTGGAGTTTCACCTTAAAGCTCGTTCGTCTACCTCTAGACATGCCCACGCTGCTTTCTCTGCTAGTTATCAGGTGTCCGAACAGGAAAATCGTGACGGGGAGGCCGCAGAAATGAACGAGGAAGAGGGGGTTGAGGCCGCGATCGTGGACGTGGTAGTGGCTAGAATCTATCGCCGGCCTGTGGTGGTCCTTCTGCGGAAGGTGGTCGTGGCAGCGGTACCTATGTGTACCAGTGGTTTCATCGCCCCCGTCATCTTGCTGGATACAGCTACAAGCTTTCTCATGTTTCCCATGATGATGTTACAAATGCCGCAGACACAACTCAACCACAGTATCATCAGCAAAATAATGCAACTCTAGATTGGTACATGGACTATATTGCTACCAATCACATGACTGCTTCTGCTTCCAACCAAGATATTGTCGGTCATAATAACAGTAATCATCATGTTTATTTTGGAAATGGTTCTTCTTTGTATATTTCCCACATTGGTAAATCCTGGATTTCTGATTACCTTACTTTATCTGATGTCTTAGTTGTTCCCCACGTCACCAAGAATTTATTATCTATTGCCAAGTTAACCAGGGATATAAATGTTGTTGTTTGTTTTGATGACACTACTTTCACTATTCCGAACAAGGTTACTAAGGAGCTCGTGGGCCAAGGACACAGTGAGGAATATTTCTACATTTTAGGTTATGGTGGTGCTGCTTTAGTTTCTTTTGTCAATTCAAATAAAGCCAATGCCTCGTTTGAGCTATGGCATAGTCATTTAGGACGTGTTCCTTTTAATGTAATTTCATCTTTGACTAAGACTGGTAGTTTGTCCGCCACTAGTTTACTGCTTAAGCCTAATTTGTGTTCTTCTTGGGAGATGGCTAAAGACAAGCGTCTTTTTTTAATGATAATTTAAAATGTGCACCATGCATACTTGATTTATTTCATTGTGACCTCTGGGGACCCTCACCTATTGTCTCTCACGCTAGGTACCTTTATTATGTCATTTTTATTGATGATTTCTCTCGGCTTACTTGGTTATTTCCTCTACGACGAAAGTATGATTTTGTGGAGGCATACATGCAATTTTAAGTTCTTGTTGAGAATCTTTTTTCTACCACCATTAAAGTATTTTGGAGTGATGGGGGAACCAAGTGTGTAAATCATCACATGGGGACTCATTTTGCATCAAAGGGCATATATCGCCAGCTTTCTTGTCCTTACACTCCTGAGCAAAATAGTCGTACAGAAAGGAAGCATCATCATATTACAGAGGCAGGTCCGTCGATGCACTTTCATTCTAGCCTTCATCATTCATTTTGGTATGATGCTTTCTCGACGGCTGTTTACATCATCAAAAGACTGCCAACTCTTATTTTATCTAGTCAATCTCCACTCTCTGTTATTTTTGGTACTATGCCTGACTACTCCAATTTTCATCCTTTTGGTAGTCAAGTTTTTCTGTATTTGAGGCCATATGATGTGCACAAACTAGCTCCTTGGAGTATGTCGTCTATACTTTTGGGTACAGTTCTCAATACAAGAGTTATCAATGTCTTGATCTTCTTACGAAGATGGAGTACATCACTCGCCATGCTCGGTTTGATGAGTTATTTTTTCCTGCTATCCGTACTGGCACTATTACAGATTTATCATCACTGGATGTTTCAGCTGTAGAGCCTTCGTCAGTTCCATCAGAGGTTTTTGAGCCGTCTTCTTCAGAACAATCACCCATTATTTTGAAAATTTTATATTTTCCGACCGTACCAAAAGCTCAGGGTTCGTCAAAAAATTGTATTTGTCTACTACAGGGTGACCAGCACCATGATCAACCCAGCACAACCGACGATGTCTCCATCGCCAAATCACGCGCCAGCCACCCTGGCTGGGCCCTCTCTAATAGCACAGACCGACCCAGCTTTTCCAGTGACACCATCAGTCACCTCTGTCTGCTCCCCGACGTCCACCTTGGGCTCTCTACCTAACACCTTGAGGTTCATGCTGGCCTCGGGATCTGCACCTTCTCCAGTTGCGGGTTCTTCTTCCCGACATCCGATGGCCACTCTTTTGCGCACTGGTTCTCTATGGTATAAGAATTTTTCTGATTATATTTCTGGCTTACTAAGTGCTTTATTTTCTAATACGGAGCCCTGCAGTTATCGCTCAGCTGTCAAGGATCCTGAATGGGACTAAAAATGGATGCCTTATGCACTCAACAAATGTGGGAGTTTGTTCCTCGTCCTTCAAATGCCAATATTGTTGGTTGTAAATGGGTTTATCGATTGAAGTACAAAGTTGATAGCTCCTTAACCGACACAAAGCAAGGTCAGTAACTCAGGCTTTTTTGCAATTACCTGGCTTTGATTATGATCATACATTTAGTCATGTGGTGTAGGCATCTACTGTTTGTACTATTTTATCTCTTAATGTTTATCGCAATTGGCCATTGGGATAGCTTGATGTCAAGAATACATTTTTAAATGGCATTCTTGATTCTCTAGTTTACATGGAGCAGCCTGCTAGATACAAATATTCTATGCATCCAGATTATGTTTGTCATATACGCAATACCATTTATAGTTTGAAACAAGCTCCCCATGCTTGGTTTCAGCGGTTTAGTTCCTTTTTTATTGGCCTGGGTTTTCCATGCAGATCCTCTGATACCTTCGTATTTGTTTATGTTGATGAAATTGTTCTTATCGGGAATGATGGTTGTCATATTTGGAAATTTATTGATCGGATTAATTAAGAATTTAAGATTACCGATCTTGGCACTCTACAGTATATTTTAGGATTGGAGGTTGTTCGTACTTCAGACGGCTTATTCCTTGGTCAGGCCATATATACCTAGGACATTTTACTATGAGCTGGCATGCAAGACTCTGTGCTAGTTTCCATCCCATTTATGGCTTTCTCGCAACTGTCAAGTTCTTCTGGTAAGCCATTCAAAAACCCCATGCTTTATCGTTCTTTGGTTGGTGCGCTATAGTATTTGTTGATTACATGTCCCGACTTGTCTTGTGTTGTGAATCCTGTCAGTCAATATATGCAGGCTCCTACTGATGAACCACTATCAAGCTGTCACTTGGATTTTGCGTTATGTGAGTGGTACACTTCACTATGGACTTCAGTTTTGCGCAAATTCATCCAATTTACCAGTTTCGGGTTACTGTGATGCTGATTGGGCTCATTGTATAAAGACTCGTAGGTCTACATATGGTTATGCCATTTTCATTGGTGGTAATCTGGTTTCATGGAGTGCTAAGAAGCAGCCTATAGTTTCTCGTTCTAGTTCAGAATCAGAGTACCATGATATGGAAAATACTACTGCGGAGTTAGCTTGGTTGACGAATCTTCTTCGGGACTTACATGTGACGATGCACGCGCCACCTGTGTTGTTGTGTGATAATAATAATACTCTCTTCCTGGCTCAGAATCCATTTTCTCATAAGAGAGCTAAGCACATTGATGTTGACTATCATTTTGTGCGTGAGATGGTGTTTTCTAGCAAGCTCAGAGTTGCTCATGTTTCTACAGACTTGCAGCTTGCTAACATCTTTACAAAGGGTTTACCCTGTCCTCAGTTTGAGTTTCTACGTTCCAAGATTTACTTTGCGACTAGTCCTACACTTCGCTTAGGGGGGGGAGGGGTTAAATAGATATGTATATCAATTAAAATCAGGATAAGAAATGAATACCCTTTCTTATTGGTTTTGTATATATCATGTTTCACATTTGTTTAGTTCTTGTATACCCTTTATACTCACTGTATATATGAATACACACAGAGAGCTATAACATTCTATTTTGTTGATTTAATTTCAATGTAGCAATTAAGTAACAAGAAAAAAGGAGAAACAAAACTCAGCAATTTGCACGTTCTGAAATCAGCTTCATGAACTATTCATCCTAAATCCCAATTTATAACATTATGTTAACGTATCATCAAAATTTTCATAAAAAATACACGGTTCAAATTTCAGATGGATGAGTTCTCTTAATAGGTGGTCTATTATTAAGTTATGGACAATTTTACTGTATTTGTTTCACTTATACGGTGCATTTCTTAAATTATACACTACAAAATTTTTTAAAAGTAAAATATTAATATTGAACCTTTTATATTATATATTTTTATATTTTCACACTCAGGTGCACATTATTATTATTGTTAACTTATAAAATATAATGTTTCATTTTTTTAAAAAAAAATCAATTTTAAATGTAAAAAGCAAGTTCACATTTTGGAGTGATTTTAATATTGGAGTCATTTTGAATCTTTGAGTATTGGATTATCTCACTTCGCAATTTCAGGGAAACCATTGCTCGATCCTCATCTCAGCTTCTCAATCGGCACCGCCACCATAGCGGAGCCACCAGGAGCTCCTCCTAATTTTTATGCTAACATAGTTACTACCCACACCCCATCTCCCACTCTGCTTGCTAACCATATCAACCCTCAAACCACAATCTTGAATCTCCCATAATCACAAACCCTAGTTCATTCAGAGAACACCGGAGCTCCTCACAATCCAAATCATAGAATAGATCATTTAGGAGAACCAAGACTCCACTTTACCGATGCAGATTGTGATGCACTTGAAGCACCATTGAGGCTAACGCTAATCGGGAAATTCTCACGGAGTAGACCGAAACTAGCCAAGCTCCGGTGTGATTTCCAAACAGCGGGCTTTCAGGGACACACCAGCATTCATCTACTGGACAATCGTCAGGTATTCATAAACTTTTCATTAGCAGATTACTATTATAGATGTTGGTTCCATATAATATGGAACTTTGGCTCTTATTCAATCATAATCACAAAATGGGAACCGACTTTTAACCCTAATACCGATTGTCCTATTGTGTCTATCTAGGTTGGTCTTTATGGTTTACCTATTCAATTCTTTGATACTCAAGTGATGATGGAAATAGGGAGTATTATTGGAAAACCTGTGAAAATATTATAAAGCCACTCTCAACAAAACCATACCTCATGTGGCTAAAACATGTGTTGAACTTGATAACTAAACCTAGATTACATAGAATCAGGCTTAGTTTTCGTGGAATAGGTTTTTGGCAACCTGTGGAGTATAAAAACATTCCTGAATATTGTTCTAAATGCTTAAAGCTTGGTCACAATCTAATGGTTTGTAAGTATGAGCAGATCCACCATAACTTTACCCCTTAGAGACCAAAGGAAAATGAAGGACATAGTAAAAAGAAAGGTAGGCAGAAAACCCCTTCCTCATCAGGGGTTCCTAATAAAAAGAAGATGGTGATTATCATCAATAAAAATGCAGCTAACACTTTAGTGCATGAAGTTTGGAGGCCTAAGAAGTCAAGTTCTCAAGGGACGGCCTCTCTTACAGATATTCAGGTAATTGAAAGCCCCAACCCTAATGCTGAGAATTCTCTGTCAACCAATACCTCTACTGATTTACAAGACTCATATACCCCAACACTTAACAACTATAACAGTAATAATAATCTTTCTGAAGATGCCCAAACCCATTCTCATTGTCTTACTAACTCTCCTAGTCCTGATCCTCCTTTACCATAATCTATCAATCCAAACACCAATCAAAATGTATCCCTAAGCAACTCAGAACCTAATCCAAGATCGGCAGCCCCTAATGAAAGTGAAAACTTGAACGAAAAATAATTATCTAAGTCGTTGGACAGCCATGAAATCAGAAATAAGGCTATCCAAATCTCTGAACTCCCTAATCTGATTTTTTTTCCTAATCAAAACTCTACCTTAACAACTACATGAATATTGATGCAACTCACATTTATGATAATATAGTTGCTACGGATAATCAACAGAAGAACTTTATTGAAATTAATGCCAATTTTTCTCCACTCTTCTCCTCAGATAAAAAACACAAAAAGAAAGTCGTTTTAATCAGGAATTAAATCTAATTGTGGAATCCATCAAATGAGGTTATAACTCAGAACCTGAATACATGAACATTCAGCATCAGTTATCTTGTGATAATTTTAGCTCTGAGATGATGATCTCTAAAAACCTTTTTAATGCACTGATAAAAGACTCTAACAACACAGATGAAGCATCCACTCTCAAGCCCAAAAATACACTAAAAAGGATTACTCATCTACCCCTAAAATGGTTATAACCCATTCCAATTTGTCTTCCAAACACTAATTTATACGGATCTAAACCTACGTTGGAGAAATGTCAGGGGAATTGGAAATATAGCCTCACATATCAGGGTTAAGGATATAAGGCATAAACATAAAAACATCTCTGCTAGCCCTAATTGAACACAATCTGGATAATACACACATTGGTAAAACAACATTTGATCTTAATATCATAAATTACTTTGCTACTGAAGGCTGTAAAATATGGCTCTTTTGGGATGAAAGTGTACACTTAGATATCCTTCATACTCATAAACAGTTCATCCTGGTAAGACTTACCCATAGCTCTTTTAATAAATCTTGTCATATTTCTTTATTTATGCAAAACATCACAAAAGGCAAAGCAAAAATTGTGGGACAAGCTGTTACATTTCAAAAATCTGCCTATTATACTGATCGGATATTTTAATGTAATAGAAAATCAGAATAAATACATTGGTCAATCCACATCTAACCCCAATGTAATTTCTGATTTTGATTCATTCTTACACTCTGAAAACTTCACAACTCTTCCTACTTCAGGTAACTTGTTTACCTGGATTAGAATGAGGCGTGAAGGTAGAGTGTGGAAAAGATTGGACAGGGGAATTGCTAATTCCAATTGGCCGAATGATTATCCATCATCTCACATACATGTATTAGCTAGAACACATTCAAACCATTTACCTCTGATCCTTCATATTAAACCTGCTAACAGGTTTACAGGCCCTAAGGCTTTTAAAATTTTAAATTGCTGGATCAAACATCCAACCTTCATAGACATTGTCAATCAAGCATGGGGAATTAGAACACATCTTAAAGGAATGGAAAATTTTTCATTTAAACTTTGAAACCTTAAGAGGACACTTAAACTCTGAAACAGACACACTTTTGGGAGCATCTTTTACAAGGTTAAAAGCTGTAAAGATAATTTCTTAAAGATTTAACTAGACTTGGAAAACCAGGAAAATGATGAAAACTTAATTGCACATAATAGAGCTAAAGAAGAGTTAACCCTAGCTTTAGCACAACAAGATAGATAATGAAGGCAAAAATCAAGATTAAAATGGCTAAAGGAAGGTGATGCTAACACAAAATTTTTCCATAACACAGTAACAACCAACCATCATAAGCAACAAATTTCCTCAATCAAAGACTCAAATGGAAACTGGTTAGAAGAACAAGAAGATATCAGTAATGTTGCTGCCTTCTTCTTCTCTAACCTACTAACATATGATAATCCTAATCCTTCTGGTGTTAACACAACATTTCTGCTAGAAAATGTTCCAAAGCTGGTCACTGAAGATATCAACCTGAACTTAACCCAAACAGCAACCATGGAGGAGCTCTTTAACTTAGTCTCATCCATGGAAAGTGATTTAGCTCTAAGCCCTGATGGTTTTAATGGAAAATTTTACAAAACATGATGGAAATAATTAATAATGACCTTTTGCAAGAAGTTCAGCACTTCCTGGATGGTAACAAAATCCCAAAAGCTATATCTTCTACCCTTATGGTCCTCATTCCCAAAAATGAAGTCACTTATTTCAAAGACATTAGAGCAATCAGTTTGTGTAAGTTCATAAATAAAATTTTCACCAAACTGATTACTCAAAGACTGAAACCCTTAATGCCAACTCTCATTTCCCTGAACAATCAGTTTTTGTTCTCAAGGTAGAGAGTTAGCTAACAATGTCTGTCTCATGCAAGAAGTCACTAACTCTCTAAATTAAAAAACAAGGGGACCTAATATCATATTCAAGATTGATATGATGAAAGCTTTTGATAGAGTGTCTTAGCTATTGATATCTAAAATTCTATTAACAATGGGGTTCACTAAAAAGCTAGTTAATATTATAATGGCAAACCTCAAAGATGTTTTCTTCTCTATACTGATTAATGGCAGTCCTAAAGGTTTCTTCCAACCTACAAGGGGGGCTCAAATAAGGAGACCCCCTTTCTCTTAATCTTTTTATATTGATGGTAGAGGCCTTCACAAGGAACCTTAACTTCTTATTCCAATATTCTAATATGGAATATTATAAACCGCCTCAATCAATGCTTAAAGTTTCACATCTGTCATTTGCAGATATACTGCAATTTTCCTGAAATACTCAAAAAGTGGCATAAAAACTTTGATTGGATTTTTAAAAACATATGAAAATGCTACTGGACAGGAGGTCAACTTTGAAAAATCCTCCTTCACTTTGTCCAAACATGCTACTCCGAGGGTTAAAAGCATTATCCAAGTTGAGACTGGCATGACAGAGGGATATTTTC
The DNA here is from genome assembly GCA_037428765.1 of Rubia yunnanensis. NCBI lineage: Eukaryota > Viridiplantae > Streptophyta > Magnoliopsida > Gentianales > Rubiaceae > Rubia > Rubia yunnanensis. The sequence continues at coordinate 80,264,770 of CM075065.1, forward strand.
CCTTTAAACATTTAGGGTGCCCTATATATCTAGGAAAGAATAAAAATATATATTTCCAAGGTCTCCTAGATTCAGTTTTTACAAAACTGAACTCATGGCAAAACAAATCCCTAAATCAAGCAGGAAGGATAATTTTGATTAAACATGGTTTGTCAGCTATGCCTCTGCATTTGATCACTGTTCTTAAACCCACTAAGAGCACAATTGACAAACTCCATGTCCTACTTGCAAAACTTTTCTGGAGAATTTCAACTATTCATCAGGGAAGCAAGAAGATATGGAAATCATATATAAACATGTATTACCCCAAATATGAGAATGGGCTTGACTTTAAAAACACACATACTATGATTACAAGTTTCTCTTGCAAGTTGTGGTGGAAACTACAACTTGGAAAATCACGGTGGTCAAAAGTGATGTGGTCTTCCCCTGAAAACCAAAGAACATCAAAAACTTGGAAAAGAATCATACAGATTTCTGAACTGGCTATGACTAATTCTTATCTCCAAATTGGTTCAGGAGGTGTTTCATTCTGGTTCACCAACTGGACCAATCTGGGTACTTTGGCCTCTTTATGGGAATCCCCTGAACCTCTCCCTCATGAAGAAGTATCCATTAAAGATTTTTTTCTCTGATCAGGTCAGCTTCATGAACAATATTCACTATGGGTTACCTCCCTCAGTTTTATCTAAACTGCAAACCAGTAACCTGAACCAGATAGAGTACCCAGATACTCTTATCTGGAAGCCAGGAGAACATGGAATAGTCTCTATCACGTCTACATATTAACTGATCAGAGAAAAAAGAATTGTGTTTCCATCTTTCAAATATCTTTAGTCAACACTGTTGCCAAGGAAAATTAGTGTATTTAACTGGAAATTGTTGAACAGATTGCTGGTTATGCCTGATGTGGTTGAGGACTTTTATTTTCATTTACCATCAAAATGCACATTCTGTCATAATGATTCTGATAAAATTCATCATACTTTTAGTTATTGTTCAACAATCAAATCATTATGGCATAAGACTCACAGTTTCTTCAACCTGCAAGAACTGAGTTTTAATACACTATGGGATATGTTCTTATTTTACTGGAACTTTAAGCACCCTAATGGAAAACTGCTGAAATTGATTAGAATCCTTCCATGTATTGTTGTCTAGTTTGTTTGGTGTTTAAGGAACATGTTTCTATACAGTTCAATCAAGCCAAACACAGAGTTGATTATCCACAAAGTGATCAATCATTTTCAGGATATCTTCAAAGTTCACTCTTTGAACTTTAAGATTTCCACTAATGCTGGGAATACCTCTCTTTTTTTTCATCCTACAACTTCTACTAAAAAAAAATAAAGATGTTGTGGCCTGGAAATTTCCTACCCATCTGAAATTAAATTCAGATGGTTCTGCTCTAAGAAATAGTGAAACAGGTGCTGGCATAATTATCAGGGATGCCCGAGGTTCTTTAAAGTTAGCAGTTGCTAAGCATATTGGCCAAGGCACAAGCCTTATGGCCAAGATCAAGGCACTGGAATTTGGCTCACAACTAGCCTTGCAACATGGCTATACTAATGTATAGGTGGAATGTGACTCACTCATTCTAGTGAAAATGATAAGAAAGAAATATAAAATTCCTTGGAAATTAGCTCTGTAAATCAGAGATATATAAGCACTGATGCAGCAGGTTCAATGTTCAGTATCTCATGTCTTCAGAGTGACAAATAGTGTGGCTGATTCTCTTTCTGAAATGGCTAGTACTGATCAGGTAACCACAACATTTGAACTTAACACTTTGCCAAAAACATGTTCACGGACTCATAACGCTAGATGCTGCTTCATTACCTTATATTAGGCATATATGGTTGGACTTTGGGTACTGCTTTTTCCATCATTTATTTTCAGGTATAGCTGTTGGAGTTAGAGATAGGAGCAGATCTAAAGAAGCAGGCTCAAACACTCAGTTGAATTGCAAGACATGAGGTTCAAACCATCCCATGGAAGAAGCTGAACTTAACACTTGAAGGTTGTGAAGGCTATGACAAGCAAAGACTGGAGCTGAACTTAACACTTGAAGGTTGTGTGAAGGCTGTGACAAGCAAACACTTGAGGCAGACCATTGGTCATATCCATACTGAATGAGGCATACCTTATTTCTGGGGAAGTAAGGTGCAAGGGGTTAGGATGGGAGGGCGTTCTATGCCTCGACTAGAGGCAAAAAAGAATGGAGGCAACACTTGGGGTGGAGGCAAAAAAATGGTAGGGCATTCTTGGGGTGGAGGCAAAAAATGGTAGGGCGTTCTATGCCTCGACTAGAGGGACTGGCCATTATTTTTACTAACACAGGGGTTGTGGAAGTAAAAAGAATGGAACTTAGCATTATGATTCTACAATAAAATAGATTACCACATCTTCTCACGATGTACAGTCTTATTAGACATTGTGCTTATCTGTTTTCACCTTTTTATGGTTTGGGGAGCCTAATAAATTTCTCCCTCACCTTTGGTGAGTTTTAATTTTTTTTAAAGTAAGTTCACATTTCCTTTCAGATTTTTGTACTTGCATAAATAGTGAATTCGGAAATTACTTTAATGGAATAAAGTTGGTAGTGTACTCTGTGAAAATATATGATTGGGCTTCTGTTTCAGAGATTGGGTAGCCTTTCGAGAATGTGAGGACAGTAATATGATCTGCTCAAATATGTTCTTAGGCCACTCAAATATATCATATGATTCTTGCTGAGTTTATGGGGATCAAGAACTCAGCCGTTTGGCGCACCCAGAGGAAATTGGTGAAGAAGTTCCAGAACCTGACTTTGTGATGTGTTGGTGTTGGCGGTACCATGTGTCAGATTCAGATGACGCTTATATTGGTACTGATGTTGTGTGAATCTGACGCTTATATTGGTACTGATGTTGTGTGTCAGATTATGTTGACACTTATACTGGTACTAATGGTAGTAAGTGCATTTTGTTTATCATTTATGTACTCCCTCCATTTTTTTTAATTGACACACTTACTAAAAGTGGTGTTTTTTTTTAATTGGCACTTGCTATTTTGGGCAAGTTTAAGGTTTTTACATCCACTCATTTTACTTTCTCTTCTTTCAATTCAATTTCATCCACTCATTTAACATCTCCTCAATTCTAACACCAAAAGAGAGGTGCCAATGAAAAAAAAACAGAGGGAGTACATGCAACTTAAATATGATTTTAATGCCACATATTTTTGTTTTACAAAGACTTTGGTGAGACGGTCTCACCTAATCTTATGGTGAGACGAAGGGTTTAAATACAATTGTTTAATAATGGAAGATGACATGGGGTAATTTTTGCAATTTTTAAAACTTTACTTTGTCGTTTGTAGGCCCGTCAAACGGGTTGGATCACCCGTTGGATAACCGTTAACCATATACTAATTTCACTTATTGGATAATACTTATTGGATAATGACCCATTGGGTTAATGGATATAATTGGGTTGTAGTTATTGGGTTTAGTTGGGTTGGATAATTGGTTATCCATTGGATAATTTTGGGTGGGTCGAGTTGGGTTGGATAACGGGTGACCCACGGATAATTTCATATCATAAGATAACAAAATTTTCACAAATTTGATTACGAATAATTTAATTTTTCCCTAACACATATAATCAACTTAGAAACGATCAAATTCTCGATTCATCATATTTGACGATTTTGGTTCATGTTTTAATCAATTTTAATTTGAACCAATTAAAATTTGATAAATGTTCTTGACGAAAGAAGTAGAAGTAGTATTTAAGAAACTTTCACTAAATTTGAAAAATCTCGAAATATGAAGATTTTTAAAAATATTTTCTTTTATTGAACATAAGAAAATAATAAATGAAATTCCCACATTTGGCCACTCCAATAAATATTTCTTTTTTTTGTAGTTATGTACACGATTCAGCCTACATCAAAGAATGATTACAGTTAATCGTAATTTTTCACTCCAAGTAAAATGTTACGTGGCTTATCCATTTAAACTTTAAATGGTTGAAAACACCAATTATCCATTGAGTATATAATGAATTATCCATTGAGTATATACTGAATTATCCATTGGGTATATACTAATTATCCATTGGGTCTATACTAATTATCCATTGGGTCGAACTAAATGACCAATTGGGTATATGTCATTTATCTGGGTGAAACGTGAATTACCCATCAAGTCCGCGTTCTTTCTCAGTTCTCACTTTCCAGACTGCGTTTTGTTTCAACGGTCTGCGTTTTGTTCATCAATCAGTCCGCGTTTTGTTCATCAATCGATCTGCGTTTTGTTCATATTTGAGTTCATAATATTATATTATGTAATATAATATTATGTACATTATATTATATTTAATAAAAATAAAAAATATATAATAAGCTGGCTTTGTAAACTCGACGAAACTAACGAACAATATTACTTGGGATCGAGCTCGAGCTCAAATACTGTACGAACTCGAATATTGTACGAACTCGAATATTGTACGAACTCAAATACTGTACGAGATTGAGCTCGAATACTGTACAAACTCGAATAGTGTACGAGATTGAGCTCGAATACTGTACGAGATTGAGCTCGAATACTGTACAAACTCGAATAGTGTACGAGATTGAGCTCGAATACTGTACGAGATTGAGCTTGAATACTGTACGAGATTGAGCTCGAATACTGTACGAGATTGAGCTCGAATACTGTACAAACTCGAATAGTGATTGAACTCGGATATTGTACGAACTCGAATACTGTACGAGATTGAGCTTGAATACTATATGAACTTGAATAATGTATGAGATTGAGCTCGAATACTGTATGAACTCGAATACTGTACGAGATTGAGCTCGAATACTGTACTTGATTGAGCTCGAATACTGTACGAACTCGAATACTCTATGAACTCAAATACTGTACGAGATTAAGCTTGAATACTGTATGAACTCAAATACTGTACGAGACTGATCTCGAATACTGTACGAGATTGAACTCGAATACTGTATGAACTCGAATACTGTACGAGATTGAACTCGAATATTGTACGAACTCGAATACTGTACGAGGTTGAGTACGAATTTTGTACGAATTCGAATACTGTACGAGATTGAGTTCGAATATTGTACGAGATTGAGTTCGAATACTGTACGAGATTGAATACTGTACGAACTCGAATATTGTACGAGATTGAGCTTGAATAATTTGTGAATTATAATTTGTATAATTTGTGAATTATAGTGAATATTTTATGTTAAATATTACACATGCATTTAATTGGGTAATTTTGGATATTTATTGGGTATTTGTTACGTTCGTATTGAATTAACATAATATGGGACCCATGGAGATCAAAATTTTCCATTAACACAATTATTTTCATCCCGTTCAATCCCAAAAACTAATGAGCATTTAATACCTGATCCCATTGGATAAGGACAACTTGTAACCCAAATCGATAGAAAATATTTAATGATAACTTATTGGGTTAATTATATAATGATTTATTGGATAATGACTTATTGGATAATATATTTTAACCCATTGGATCATATGAATATCTCATGGGTTATCCAATAGGTTATCCATTTAATGACCCAACCCATTTATGACCCAACCCATTATGACTCATTTAATAAACGGGTTGATTGGATAATGACCCATTGGATAATGATCTATTGGGTTTGGATAACGGGTTTATCCAATTAACCCATTTGACGGGCCTAGTCGTTTGTCTCACCTAAAGTTATGGTAGGAGTCTCATACGAGTCTTTCTCTTTTTGTTTATCCTTATTTTCTCTTTTAAAAAAAATCTTCTAAATATTTTGAAGGCTAGAAGTAGTATTTTACAATATTAATTGAAATGCTTTCTCCAAAAAATGCACGCAAGGATCATGCACCTACAGAATTTGATATAAGTTTTTGACAACTTCTGTGTAGGTAACATGAAATTTTAAATCCTAACAGACAACACAAATTAAAGGATTTCCCATTTAATTATTTCTTGAGTTTTAAATATCTAAAAATATGTAATGTGTTCAAGTTTGCATGCACAATCTCCCTCAGATGAGAACACTCTTTTATATGAGAACATTCTTTTATGTGAGAACACCTCTTTATGTGAGAATAAATCTCAATCGTAAGATCATTTAATTATATGGCTATGATTTTGTTCTCATTTGAAATTTTGATGGAGATGCCAAGGGGACTACCACCATAAATGAAGACATTCCACGACTTGATCAAACGTTTAAATGATACGTTCGAGATCCTCTAAGTGACATGGCAGGACCTATGACTACGTCAAGGACTAAGCTTAGGGATACTACTTTAAATGCTTTGATTGATCGCCTTTATGATGAAGAATTGAAGAAGGAGTCACCATCGACATCTTGGATTCATTATTCAAGATTGTCGACGAACTAAAGACATCATGAAGAACACTATACTCTTTTTTTCCACTGGGTTTTTAATGAAGTAGTGTGATCACTGAAATGTTGTAAAATTATTTCATTTTGAGTTTATTGGACTGATAGCTCGGCCATGTGGGCTTTGAAGAGCTGAATTTCAAAAATACAGTCCATTAAGGTTTAGTATATTCAGTTTTATTCTAATTAGAATTATATTTGGTAAGATTAAATAAGGTAATATTCTTCAAGGTTACTTCTTGAAGAATTCAACCTGATTACCTTAGATTACCATTTATTTTAGTTACTTTAGTTAGATATGGTTTTAGCTTCTTAAAGCTGCCGATTCAGTTTCCATTTGTGATTGGGGTTTGAGGCAAGATTGTAACCCCATAAAAAGGGAGGCCTTATGGACGAAAATTACAACCTTTCATCAATCAAATATACAACCTTTTGAGTTCATACTCTTTGCTTGCGAGCTATTCCATTGTTGATTAACCCCGAGGGCTAGTTAAGTACCAATAAACCTTGTAATCTGATCCTGAGGGCTAGTTAGAGAGCAAGTCGAAGTTAGGCGTACCCCGAGGGCTAGACTCCTGAATTTCGTGCGAGATAGTGCGGGTTTACAGATCCCTTCACTAGATCAAAGATATTAATTCCGCAAATTGTGAGTCTTCGCAAGGAGATTCATATCAGTTGGTATCAGAGCAAAGCGAAGGATCGACTGAGGCCGAAAAAAGGGGTTTCGAGTTTTGCATTAATTTATTTTCAAATTTTTTTTTTTAAAAAAAAATATATATATATATATATATATACTCTTTCGTGTCGTGTTTTAACTGTGTTTATTTGATCTTTCTTACCAGGAGGATTGAATCTAGAGTCGAAGGGTCTGAGAGTTAGAATACTTCGGTATTACTATCCGCCTTCACCTTCATCAATCGAGTCAGGAGGACGTCGAAGGGTCTGAGCGTTAACAAGTATTATTCGCCTTCACCTCCCGGTCAGTTTCGTAGTTTTAGTAGCTCAAACAGTTTATGTGCTTGTGATATTTTCATCAACTCTTCTGAAAATTATTGCATGCTCACAATCCTATTTGTTTTCGTTATCATTCTTTGATTCCGTGATCTAGAATTGTTCTTTGATTCTTGATTACACCTTATTAAAAAAAAGAGTCTTGTGTCATTTTCCATATATATAGTGTCATATTCTTGATCCTTACGATCTTGAATACCTCGAAGTTCATTGGAATCAAGAGGAAGTTGTCGTAGATTTCTTATTCCAAGTTTTGTATAGGCGATTCTTGTTCCAAAAAAATTTTGAAAATCAAAAACAAAAGGTAGCAGATTTTGGGTTTCAAAATCGGAATTCAGGATTTGAAATCTGAAATTTGGGGAATATTTGCAATTTTCAAAAGTTTGGGGGCAGATTTGCAATTTCCAGAAATTTTGGTAATTGTGACCGAAATTTTTCTTGGGGAATAACATTCTATTTGTGAGTTTTATAGTACCAAAAAAAAGGAAAAAAAAATGAATTGTGGCTGAAAAAAAAAGGAAAGAAAAAGGAATCCGGTTTGAAAAAGGAAAAGAAAAGTCAAAATCCTGATCGGAAGAGAAAAAGGAAATAAAAGCCAATTGAGAGAGGAGTTTTGATCTGATTTTTTTGACTTGGGGAACAAGTAAGTCATTAAAGTCCTTTTCACAAGGGATTTGGATTTAAGTTCCTATTCCAATTTGTTCTTGAATTTTCGGAACCTATTTGTCGCCTATATAAAGCAATCTTGTTTTGGTCATAATTCATTCAATACAGCTCCGATTCATGCCATTCAAATTTTTTTTTGTTCCTTATTCTTTCTAAAATTTGGAATTCCAGATCGTAGAGCCAAATTTTGAGTTTATATATTTTTAAATTTCGAAATAAATTCTGCAGTACTCATCTCCATAGTTTGCTTTGAATTGCGGTAAATTGATCAGTTGCCCTCGCATTAGCCTTCACCTTGTGAGTTGTGAGTGTTATACACTTGGTGAGTGACCTTACTAAACAAAGGGAAGGGGGGACAATTTCTTTAACTAACCGTTTGATTTTCTTAGCAGTTTGCGAAGACGGGGGACGAAAATCCATTCGTCCCGCCTTTTGTAAGCAATCCTAACAATTTTCCATTGACAAACACCTCTAATGGCGGGCCTGGGAGTCATCCATGTGAAGAGGCTCCAAATAGTTGGGAGCGACATCGAATTAATCCAAATGAAGTCAATGATCCTGATCGGTTTGCTGTCGCAATAAATGCACTTATGAGTGAAGTGCAAAGGTTGGCGAGAAACGTTGATAGCATGGCACCGCCTACACCTACATCATCGGTCAAGAGGGAAGAAACCAAGAAATATGTCCGTCAATTTAATGGTTCTGGAAGTTCAGATGATTATTCTGATGATGGTTCAGAAAGGCAATCACACCGAGGGTCTTCTAGAAGGCATCGCCCCAGTATACCTCATTCCCGAAGGAGAGTGAAGATTAATTCAGGATCTAATTCAGGTTCTGATGAAGCTCAAGATATCAAGGGTTTAAAATATGACATCCCTCGATTTGATAGTCAACACAATCCTGTGAAGTATCTTGATTAGGAGCGACAGATTGAGAATCTGTTTGATCTAAAAAATTATCGGGAGAAGGAGAAAGTCAAAGTGGCGCAGTATTCTTTCACTCATTATGCGGCTGAGTGGTGGAAAAATAAAAGGGAGTCACGATATCTTGCCGGAAAGAAACCTATCTCCACTTGGGAGAGACTGAGATCTGAGCTTCGCGAATATCATGTTCCGCCTACTTACTTGATAGAACAACATTCTTATCTATCCAACATGAAGCAAGGAAATTGCACAGTTGATGAATACTGGCAAGATCTTGAGTTGACCATGAGAAGGGTTGGAATGAAAGAAGATGACGCATTCATGAAAAATTGTTTCATTGAAGGCTTGCGTGAAAACCTTCAAATGCTAGTCAAGCTTCAACATCACATATCTATAAATGATTTATTGGTGAAAGCAAGGTTAGTTAGAGTACCCTGCGACCAAGGAAGTCAACGACCAGGGTTTGACTCCGGAAACCCTAGTTATGGCCGTAGTAGGGGCCCGCCCATGGGAGGAAGAGGATCGGTTCAGACTTATTCAAATCCAACTTATAATCCTACTGAGAGGAGGGCGGCACAACCAACCCAACAATTTTCAAAAATTCCAGGTAAGTCTTCTACTTCTTCATCAAATTCAGTTTCTGTTAACTCTCCTACTTGTTTTCATTGTAAAGAAAGAGGACATGTCCGTAATAACTGTCCGCATGCACGAGTGCTAACTACACTTGAGGAAGAAGATGAAGAAGATGAATATGCTGATATGCCACCATTGTGTGAAAGTGGTGAAGAATAGGTAGATGAAGAGATCATCATAAATGATCATGGTGAACAGGGTCCAGAAACACAAGGTAACTTCGTGTCATTAAGAGTTCTAAACTCTCAAATGGCTGAGACAAAGGTACAAAGGATTAACATTTTTCATACTCGTTGCCTTGTGAAATATAAGAATTGTTTACTGATTATTGATGGTGGTTCTTGTGCTAATACTGTGTTCAATCTTCTTTTTAAATCATTGTCTTTGCCTGTGACTACTCATCCATCACCATATAAACTTATTTGGTTAAATGGTAGTGGTGAAATTAGGGTTAACAAACAGTGCATGATTAACTTTAATATTGGAAAATACCATGATTCTATCTTATGTGATGTTATACCTATGGAAGCTAGTCATATTTTGTTAGGGAGACCTTGGCAGTTTGATCGTAAATCCATGCATGATGGTTACACTAACAAAATTACTGTGATTAAGGATAGAACAAGGTATACTTTGGTTCCATTATCTCCAGTGGAAGTTTTAGAGGCACAGAGACGCATGAGAGTCGATAAAGAGAAGTTTGCGACTGATGTGCAAATGGCCGACCAAAACCCTAGCAAGGGCTTGAAGGAGATCGGCCACAAGGTGAAGAATGGAGGCAAAAACCTTGATAATTTCGACCAAATATCAAGGGAGGCCATCCCAGGTAAGCCAGGTAAGTCTACGAATGATTCTGATAAGTCGCGTAAAATCCTATCTTCACATCTTAGTCCTTTGCCATCAATTTACATTATGAGACATGAACTTCCTAATGATTTTGGTAGTTTGTTTTATGAATCAATTAGGGATGTGAATCATACATTTTCCAATCATTCTTATGTGCTTATCAGGCATTTTAAAGAGAGCTATTTTGCTAGTGATGATATTCCTATGAATGTTCCTCCACAGTTTGCTCAAATGTTACAGGAATTTGAGGATGTCTTTCCGGAAGCCTTACCCGTGAGTTTACCACCTTTGCGAGGTATTGAACACCAGATTGACTTGATTCCAGGTTCGGTTATCCCAAATCGCCCGGCGTATAAAGCAAACCCTGAGGAGACAAAGGAACTACAACGACAAGTCGAGGAGTTACTTAAAAAAGGGTATGTGCGAGAATCCCTATCTCCTTGTGCCGTGCCTGTCATTTTAGTTCCTAAGAAAGATTAAACTTGGCGTATGTGCATTGATTGCCGTGCTATTAACAAGATTACCATTAAGTATCGCCATCCTATCCCTAGGTTCGATGATATGCTTGAAGATTTGCATGGATCTGTGATTTATACTAAAATTGATTTGACTCAGGGTTATCATCAGATTCGAATTAATGAGGGAGATGAATGGAAAACTGCATTTAAGACTAAGTTTGGGTTGTATGAATGGATCGTTATGCCTTTTGGTTTAACTAATGCACCTAGTACTTTTATGCGGTTGAAGAATCATGTCTTAAGAAAGTTTATTGGTCGGTTTGTTGTGGTCTATTTTGATGACATATTGATTTATTCTAAGTCGACTGATGAACATATTAACCATGTTAAAATGGTTCTTGTTGCACTCTGTGAGTCTTGTTTATATGCGAACATTAAGAAGTGCACATTTTGCACTTCGGAAGTGGTGTTTCTCGGTTTTTTGGTCTCTAAAGAGGGCATAAAAGTCGGCGAAACCAAAATTGAGGCCATTAAGACCTGGCCGAGACCTACTAATGCCAACCAGGTACATTTTTTTCATGGTTTAGCTAGTTTTTATAGATGGTTTGTGCGTGATTTCTCATCTATTGATGCACCTCTAAATGAACTAGTTAAAAAGGATGTGAAATTTGTTTGGACTGAGAGTCAAGAGAATGCATTTAATGAATTGAAAGTACGATTATGCAATGCTCCTGTTCTTGCTTTACCTGATTTTAATGGTACTTTTGAGATTCATTGTGATGCTTTTGGTGTTGGTATTGGTGCTGTTTTGATGCAAGAGAATCGACCTATAGCTTACTTCAGTGAAAAGTTAAAGGGCGGTGCTCTAACCTATCCTGTGTATGATAAAGAATTTTATGCAATTGTGCGTACATTAGAAACTTGGCAACATTATTTATTGCATAAAGAATTTGTCATTCATAGTGATCATGAATCCTTGAAATACTTGAAGAGTCAGATGAAGTTGAATAAGCGTCATGCTAAATGGTCTAGTTTTATTGAATCTTTTCCTTATGTGTTGCGTTACAAAAAGGGTAAAGAAAATGTTGTTGCTGATGCTTTGAGTCGTAGACATGTTTTCCTTACACGTTTGGAATGCATTATGCTAGGATTTTCATTCGTGTGAGATTTATATGCAACCGATTCTGATTTTTCATCTATTTATGCTGCATGCGAAAATGGTGCTTATGAGAAGTTTTTTCGGCATGATGGTTTCTTGTTTATGAATAATGGGTTATGTATTCCTCAATGTTCTATGCGTGAATTACTTGTTAGAGAAGCTCATTCATGTGGTTTAATGGGATATTTTGGTGCTTTTAAAACTTATAATTTGTTGCGAGAACACTTCTATTGCCCGAAAATGGCACTTGCTATTGATAGGGTTTGTAGGAATTGTCTTGATTGCTTGAAGGCTAAGTCTAAAACTAAGCCTCATGGTCTTTATACTCCATTGCCTTTTCCTACACATCCTTGGATTGATATTTCCATGGATTTTATCCTAGGTTTGCCACGATCTCAGTCAGGTAATGATTCTATCTTTGTGGTTATGGATAGATTTTCAAAAATGGCACATTTTATTCCTTGTAGGAAGACAGATGATACAAAGCATGTTGCAGATCTATTTTTGAAGGAAGTAGTTTGGTTACATGGAATTCCTGCATCCATTGTCTCTGATCGCGATGTTAAATTTTTATCCTACTTTTGGAATACCTTGTGGCGCAAGTTAGGGACAAAGTTGTTGTTTTCGACTGCCAGTCATCCTCAAACTGATAGACAAACAGAAGTGACCAATCGAACCCTAGGGGCTCTCCTGCGTGCACTAGTTCAGAAGAACTTAAAGAATTGGGAAAAATGCATTCCAATTGCAGAGTTTGCTTACAATCGCACTATTCATTCTACTACTTCTTTATCTCCATTTGAAATTGTTTATGGTTTTCTACCTATTACACCTCTTGATCTACTTCCTTTGAATTTTAAACAGGTTAAAAACCTTGATGGAGAACAGAAAGCTGATTTTGTGAAGAAAATCCATGAGAAGGTGCGCATGAGAATTGAACGGACAAATGTACAGAATGCTGATAAAGCTAATCAAAGCCGCAAGTTGATGAGGTTCAACATGGGAGATTATGTTTGGGTTCATCTGCGGAAAGAGAGGTTTCCAAATGCTCGGAAATCTAAGTTGAGTCCATGTGGAGATGGTCCTTTTAGAGTGTTGGATCGTGTGAACGACAATGCTTACAAGATTGCGTTACCAGATCATTATGGTGTTAGTGCGATCTTCCATGTTCCTGATTTATCTCCATTTACATTTGAAGACGATTCAGTTTCGAGGGAGAAACCTTTTGACCATGGAGGGAATGATGGAGATGCCAAGGGGACTACCACCATAAATGAAGACATTCCACGACCTGATCAAACATTTAAAGGATATGTTCGAGATCCTCTAAGTGACATGGCAGGACCTATGACTAGGTCAAGGACTAAGCTTAGGGATGCTGCTTTAAATGCTTTGATTGATCGCCTTTATGATGAAGAATTGAAGAAGGAGTCACCATCGACATCTTGGATTCATTATTCAAGATTGTTGACGAACTAAAGACATCATGAAGAACACTATACTCTTTTTTCCCACTGGGTTTTTAATGAGGTAGTGTGATCACTGAAATATTGTAAAATTATTTCATTTTGAATTTATTGGACTGATAGCTCGGCCATGTGGGCTTTGAAGAGCTGAATTTCAAAAATACAGTCCATTAAGGTTTAGTATATTCAGTTTTATTCTAATTAGAATTATATTTGGTAAGATTAGATAAGGTAATATTCTTCAAGGTTACTTCTTGAAGAATTCAACCTGATTACCTTAGATTACCATTTATTTTAGTTAGATATGGTTTTAGCTTCTTAAAACTGCCATAAGTAGATTCAGTTTCCATTTGTGATTAGGGTTTGAGGCAAGATTGTAACCCTATAAAAAGGGAGGCCTTATGGACGAAAATTACAACCTTTCATCAATCAAATATACAACCTTTTGAGTTCATACTCTTTGCTTGCGAGCTATTCCATTGTTGATTAACCCCGAGGGCTAGTTAAGTACCAATAAACCTTGTAATCTGATCCTGAGGGCTAGTTAGAGAGCAAGTCGAAGTTAGGCGTACCCCGAGGGCTAGACTCCTGAATTTCATGCGAGATAGTGCAGGTTTGCAGATCCCTTCACTAGATCAAAGATATTAATTCCGCAAATCATGAGTCTTCGCAAGGAGATTCATATCAGTTGGTATCAGAGCAAAGTGAAGGATCGACTCAGGCCGGAAAAAAAAGGGGTTTCGAGTTTGCATTAATTTATTTTTGATTTCTTTTATATATATATATATATACTCTTTCGTGTCGTGTTTTAACTGTGTTTGTTTGATCTTTCTTACCAGGAGGATTGAATCTAGAGTCGAAGGACGTCGAAGGGTCTGAGAGTTAGAATACTTCGGTATTACTATCCGCCTTCACCTTCATCAATCGAGTCAGGAGGATGTCGAAGGGTCTGAGCGTTAACAAGTATTATCCGCCTTCACCTCCCGGTCAGTTTCGTAGTTTTAGTAGCTCAAACAGTTTATGTGCTTGTGATATTTTCATCAACTCTTCTGAAAATTATTGCATGCTCATAATCCTATTTGTTTTCGTTATCATTCTTTGATTCCGTGATCTAGAATTGTTCTTTGATTCTTGATTACACCTTATTAAAAAAAAGAGTCTTGTGTCATTTTTCATATATATAGTGTCATATTCTTGATCCTTACGATCTTGAATACCTCGAAGTTCATTGGAATCAAGAGGAAGTTGTCGTAGTTTTCTTATTCCAAGTTTTGTATAGGCGATTCTTGTTCCAAAAAAATTTTGAAAATCAAAAACAAAAGGCAGCAGATTTTGGGTTTCAAAATCGGAATTCAGGATTTGAAATATGAAATTTGGGGCAGATTTGCAATTTTCAAAAGTTTGGGGGCAGATTTGCAATTTCCAAAAATTTTGGTAATTGTGACCGAAATGTTTCTTGGGGAATAACATTCTGTTTGTGATTTTTATAGTACCAAAAAAAAAGGGAAAAAAAATGAATTGTGGCTGAAAAAAAAAGGAAAGAAAAAGGAATCTGGTTTGAAAAAGGAAAAGAAAAGTCAAAATCCTGATCCAAAGAGAAAAAGGAAATAAAAGCCAATTGAGAGAGGAGTTTTGATCTGAATTTTTTGACTTGGGGAACAAGTAAGTCATTAAAGTCCTTTTCACAAGGGATTTGGATTTAAGTTCCTATTCCAATTTGTTCTTGAATTTTCGGAACCTATTTGTCGCCTATGTAAAGCAATCTTGTTTTGGTCATAATTCATTCAATACAGCTCCGATTCGTGCCATTCAAATTGTGTTTTTTTCCTTATTCTTTGTAGAATTTGGAATTCAAGATCGTAGAGCCAAATTTTGAGTTTATATATTTTTAAATTTCGAAATAAATTCTGCAGTACTCATCTCCATAGTTTGCTTTGAATTGCGGTGAATTGATCATTTGCCCTCGCATTAGCCTTCACCTTGGGAGTTGTGAGTGTTATACACTTGGGGAGTGACCTTAATAAATAAAGGGAAGGGGGGACAATTTCTTTAACTAACCGTTTAATTTTCTTAGCAGTTAGCGAAGACGAGGGACGAAAATCCATTCGTCCCGCCTTTTGTAAGCAACCCTAACAATTTGCCATTGACAAACACCTCTAATGGCGGGAGTGGTAGTCATCCACATGAAGAGGCTCCAAATAGTTGGGAGTGACATCGAATTAATCCAAATGAAGCCAATGATCCTGATCGGTTTGCTGTCGCAATAAATGCACTTATGAGTGAAGTGCAAAGGTTGGCGAGAAAAATTGATAGCATGACACCGCCTACACCTACATCATTGGTCAAGAGGGAAGAAACCAAGAAATATGTCCGTCAATTTAATGGTTCTGGAAGTTCAGATGATTATTCTGATGATGGTTCAGAAAGGCAATCACACTGAGGGTCTTCTAGAAGGCATCGCCCCAGTATACCTCATTCCCGAAGGAGAGTGAAAATTAATTTAGGATCTAATTCAGGTTCTGATGAAGCTCAAGATATCAAGGGTTTAAAATATGACATCCCTCGATTTGATGGTCAACACAATCCAGTGAAGTATCTTGATTGGGAGCGACAGATTGAGAATCTGTTTGATCTCAACAATTATCGGGAGAAGGAGAAAGTCAAAGTGGTGCAGTATTCTTTCACTCATTATGCGGCTGAGTGGTGGAAAAATAAAAGGGAGTCGTGATATCTTGCCGGAAAGAAACCTATCTCCACTTGGGAGAGACTGAGATCTGAGCTTCGCGAATATCATGATCCGCCTACTTACTTGATGGAACAACATTCTTATCTGTCCAACATGAAGCAAGGAAATCGTACAGTTGATGAATACTGGCAAGATCTTGAGTTGACCATGAGAAGGGTTGGAATGAAAGAAGATGACGCATTATACTTATCTTATCTAACTATAACGTGAATCCTGCAAGCTCCCCTTGCTACCGATCCGCCTTGATTAGACTTCATCTGACCTCGAAACTCATCGACGCTTGATCTCCTCCTCCCGAGGAATTAAGGCATACGATTCTAAATTTTGAACCGCAGGTTATGTATGTTGGGACATAGAATTCTGGCTCTTTGCACTTCTCGAAAGATCAAAATCTACATGCAGATTTTTCTATTAAATTCGCAAATAATGCAGCCATGTTTGTCCTCTATATATAGTCCATGAGCAGATCTGAATTCTCCATAATTATCTCCATAATATTCCTATTCCAAATCTGCTTCTTGAAGCATATCCAAATCCATAAATAAAGGAATTTTCCTTATCTCAATATCTCCATATATTCGATAATAACAACTCCATATTTATAGAGATTTTCCATAAATCAACTATGCTTCCATATACCTAATATATAGCAGAATATTCAGATTTCTATAAATCACAAATACCATAATATTCTGTTTTCTTTTTCCGTAAACATCTTTGCGTAAATATGCTCTTGGGAAATTAACAACTTCTGGCGTAAATATCATCTTGGTGCAAATGTAATTCCTTCTCCACATAATATTCTGATTACATTAATCTAATCCCACATATATAGGAACTGATATATTCTCCAACTCAAATACAACTTGGACTAGATGTATCCTTCTCGGATTCAGTCTTCAACCTTTCCTTATTTCACCAAAATTCCTTCTTTGATGTTGCAACTCAATAATACCATATTTGCAAAGTTTCCACAAATTGACAACTAGATAAATCTAGACTTTACAATCTCCCCCTTTGGCATTTTGTGGACCAATCACCTTTTGGCATTTCATCACAAGAACTTATGCAAACAAATACATCAACCTTGAAAACCACTCTGGATGTTGGAACATAGAAACATAGCATCTCCCTCTAAATTCTAGATTCCCTCAACATCCAGGAATAATGATTGTGTTGGAACATCAACCTAACAGAGTAAATAAAGTCATCCAAGAAATCCAAAACATCTCCCCCTTGGGAACATAAACATGCCAAACTCAATAGACACTGAATACTAGAATCTCCATTAAATGCAGCTCCTTCTGAAGCAAATATCTAGCCTATGTTGGAACATAGCCATAACAGAACCTTTAAACCTCTTCAGGAGCAGCTATATATGCCTCATCTAATCTGGCATTTTCTACCTCCAAATCTACCATCTAAATGAATTGAGCTCTCAACTTCACACCATTGTACCACTCAAAATCTGGATCAATGTTGCCTCCTATAGAATTCTTCTACAATCTCTCGGTTGTACTCCTTGTAGATTGAGGTAGCAGTCTTGAGATCCAAATAGTCCAAGTAAGCTGTAACTCCACACTCCTCATATACACCCAGATCAGTTGTCCTTTCAGCTAAAACTATATCTCTCATAGCAGTTTGATTAGAAGTGCCTTCAATAATCTGTTCACCTTGTGTTGGAACATCAGTCACCGATGTTGGAATATAACAGCTCTCAGCTTCACCCGCTTTCTCTATGTTGGAACATAAGATCCTTTCACTGCTTCAGAATCAACACATCACCTACTCAACTTCTTTCACTTCATCAGTACTTTCTCCCCCTATCTGGTGTTGGAACATAGACTTGTTCACCATCCAGATCATAACCTTCTCCAGCCACAGTTACTGATGTTTGAACATCTGAATCTCTAATCCACGTCCACATCTTCTCAACCTATCTCCATACTCTGTGTTGAAACATGACCAGCATCACTGCCTTCCAAACTTCTCATCATCCTAAAACAGAATACCGGGAAGAGCCATCTTTTGGATCTATGCATCCCATCAACCACCATAATATCTTCAACACTAACTTCTAACATGTCCAACTATGCCTCCATTTTTTTTTCTCCTTTTTAATTTTTTGAATTTTCTGAAAAAATAAAAACCTACAGTTAAATAAAAGCTTTAAGGAAATACCTCAAATCTGACAAACACCTAAGTGTTGTCTGAGGAGCTCAACCGTAGCAGTGCCTAACGGCTTTGTGAAAATATCCACAAATGGTCTCGATATTGGAACATAGGCTACCAAAACTTTTCTCTCAACCCAAATTATCCTTTTGACTTCATTCAAGTGAGATTCCTTAAGATCATCCTGAATTCTTATAAATACTCCCACCATACTCATCTTCAATTCAGCTTGCATCAAAGTCACAAAATCTTGTACCAAGGATGGTGAAGTAGACCATTCTCGAAAAACAAGCAAGGTGCGATCTTCTCCCCCTCGATGAGAACCTTTCTGAATAGGAAAGGTAGTGAGTCATTTATACCACGCCTGTGGTGCTTGTTTTGATCCATACAAAACCTTCTTGAGTTGATCATATACTTCCACATTAACCACACCATGTAGGGGAGCAATCTTGACATCTTTTTGGTACATCATAAAATTCATAGTGCACGCCATAACAAGGAGAATACGAATAGATTCTAACCTGGCAACTGATACGAATGTCCCATCAAAATTAACTCTTTCAACCTGAGTGTAGTCCTGAGCAACTAATCTTGCTTTATTATCATTGGGTTCGATAAGGGAGAGAAACTATTGTAGGCCAGCAAGTTCCCTATAATTAATTTGAGGGTTCGATCGAGTCCTTCTTCTGCTTGATTCAGCCTGCACTGATGTTAGAACATGGGAGAATTCTAGAGAGGATGATGTTCCAACATTGTTGAAGATTGTTCCAACATTTTTGAAGATATAAGAGTCACCAGCTTCATCTTTAAGATCTGACTCATCTGATGTTCCAACATCATTACGTCTCTGATCTGAGAAATCAACCAATATTGGAACATGGTTAGCCGTACGATCTACTTCATCACATTTGACACTGTAGCAGTTCACTTCTTATTCCAATAAGTAACATTTGTCTGATGACCGAATACTAGTAAGCACTTTGTTGCTGCCATGTTTCACTATGCACTTTTCCTTATAGAATTCCACGGTCATATTATCATTACATAGCTGGCTGATACTTAGGAGATTAGACTTTAGGTATTCCACCAACAAAACACCAGTGAATGCGGGGAATCCTTCAATATGCAGTTCACCTTTTTCCAACCACTCGACTCTTCTTTCCATCGCCAAACGTAAGTGGAAACACCGAACCTGGGTAAAGTGATTGTGTCTCTGAATTTTAAAATTTCTACTTGCCAAACATATTCGTACTTTGCCCTGCCTATGGAATTTGCGCATGGTGCTCATTCTCGAGGGGCAAAATATTGGAGATAAGGAGAAAACAGGCTATTTAGAGAAAACCGCCAGGTTATTCAAACTTCATTAATTATTAGAAGTACAATATTGATACTAACAACTACATAACCTTATTCGTCTAAACGTATCTATCTAGTGGGAGTAAATCCCTCATGGAACAAATCTTTAGCAGAGATAGGTTTTCCTAACCCCTTCACTTTTGCCTCTTTCTCTGCAAGCTCTTCAAGCTTTATACCAGCTGCCCTTCGAATGTCCTTCAATTTCTCCTCTATAGGATCTTCAGAAGGATTAAGGGGAGCGACGGTCTTACACAGCTTCTTCATAGAAGGATTGAATGGGCCCTTCAAGGAGGACCCATCGCTCTTTCAAAATTTTGAGGAAGATCCTTGGGTAACATTGCTCGAAGAGAAAAGATACCTATCGGCCCCTTTAGTGGTAGACTTTTGTGACTGAGGAGCAGAACAAAAGCTTGAGGGTGTGAATCATTTTACCTTCAGCTCCGCCAGCCAATCGAGAATAAGGTCAAAAGCCTTTTTCTGCCGAGGAGTTCCATTCTCATGAATGTTAACTTCATCTATCTAGTACCAAGCAAGTTTGATTAGAAAATTCAGAAGCTGATCATTGTTGATTAAGTATGATGAAGGAATCTCGTGAGAAAGCATGTGGGAACAGAGGCTTACTTCTTGTGCAACGATTTTTTCTTCGAAATCAGAGATATACTGCTCCAATTCTTTGGCATGTACCTTCCATGCCTCTATCTCCCCTACAATTCATGCATTCTCAGACAAAATAGATTCTACTAAAGAGCTATCTTCAACCGAGAGGCTCCTTCAAGTGGCAGGATGAGGTTCGCTTGAAGAATGGGGATCTTTGTTGGCTACCTTCCAAGCGAGCAAGTCCTCTTCAAGGCTAGCCACTTGCGCTGAGCTAATAGATGTGGTTTGGAAATTATATCCCTCTGGGCTAATAGTCTGTAATTTTCTCCCAAGCAACCAATTAGGTGCCATTCCACTACTGGAAGCCTAGTCGCAGTGGCAATACAGGACTTCAGAGAACCAAATTTCAAATAGATGTGGCGCATCAGCTCTTGTAGTTCTTTATCTGTGGAATCGCGACCCTCAATCACTTCTAAGGTATAGGTACCATTAAATTCATTGCTCAGTAAATCCTTAAAAAACCCCTTAAAAGTGGGATGGTCTTTAGATTTCCACAGCTTCATCTCAACCTCAAGCTGGTGGAGCTTGCCCTTGAAGGATTCCTTCACTTCATTACAATTAGATAGATCTCGGTAGGCCTTTAGTAGATATTTGTGTGTCTCATTCAACTCTTTTTGGGCACTTGAGATCCCCTCACAAGTGCATTCTAACACTCTTTTCAAAGAATTATACTATGAAAAGAAAAAAAAAGCAAAATCAATAGGTCGTTGTAAAAGATGTATTTTTATTGATACTTAACACCAAAAGAAAAAGGGTTAAGATTGGGGGCCCTAAGTGGAAAAGTTACAATCAGGGATGAACCCTAGAGTTATCTTCTTTTGAGGTGGAAGCAATCATTTCTTCCACTCGGACGACAGTTGAATTCTGCTCAGGACAGGCATCTGTAGCCTCTGGAAGGGGGATCGCTCGAATCCCCCCAAAAGTTAAGAGCTTCCCCTTGTACTTAATGAAATCCATCAGGGAAAAATGAAGGTCATCATTCTTGATGGCCTCATCCCATTTCACCTGTTTAGCCAGATCTTCAGATAGAAAGGAGGACACTTGTGGCTTCAAAAAGTCCTTGGCTAATTTGCTACAGCCAATCTGCTTGGGAAACCCCGGAAGATCCAAAAACAGTTGAAGCATCTCAGGGTTGTTCAAGAGCTTATATTTGAAGGCTTCAAGCAGATGAACCTGTGAGGCTGGATCCTCAACAGCCTAAACCCTCTTCTCGAGGGAATCCCTCTCAAGTGTCCATTAATGCCTCTCGGCTTCAACACCTTGCCTCTCATCTTCCAGGATCCTTTGTTTCTCCTCGAGCACCCTATCCTTCTCATGGAGGGCCCGTTGCTATTCCTCAGGGGATTTCTTCGACTCCAAAATCTTATCATCCCGTTCGCTGAGCTTCTCCCGGTAGGAATCGTGGCTAGAGGAACAAGCGAAGGTGAGATCCACCATTCTCTCAGTGGCCTCGTGGAAAAATTGTGAGACCTAACAAATAGTTCAACTTAGATAGATGATAGGAGAAAAATGCTAAATAATATTTTTTTTAAAATAGAGGAAAACCTTAGGGTCAGAGGCAATGTTCGAGAAATGATGCTCAATCCTGGATATGGACGCTGCATCATTTGAAGGGGGTGGAAACTATTGACCGACATTCTTACAACATGTGCTCCTAACAATGTTCTTAGTGAGGTGCTACCGATATTGTTGCTATTTGCCCTTGTTTTCTGGTGAACATTCTTGGTGGGAGGAGGTTACTCATCACCAATGGTTGAAGTAGGCCTTTCGCTGCCTACTGCAAGAGGAGAGGCCTTGTTTGAGATTGGAGATGCCTGATTCGGGGGGGGGGGGTGGAGGCCTAGTTCGAGGAGTCAAAGGTCACTTTGGGAGGAGCCTGACCCTGCTACATGGGTCTCTGCTTCTTTAAGATCTAAGCGAGACCCACTAAGAGAGAGAGAGAGTCATTAACAATAAACTCAAAAACACAACAAACAGGAGAATTAGATTTCTATTAAGGCACCTTCGGAGGCTCCCAAATCCCTAAAGTCACTAACGATGGTCTCGAGGGGGAGGCCTTCTCTGGGGGGCCCTCAAGTTCTCTTCTCTTCTTCTTGACATCCTTTTGGAGTATTTTATACACATACTTCTCGTAGATTGCAGGAGGGAATGCAAAGTCGCCAATTTGGGAATTAGGGTTGTTGAAGAGGCAGTAGTCAAGGGAGCTGGACAGTAGTTTTTTCCTATCCCGCTCGAGGGCATTCGGGCAGATATATTCACCAGGTTTGGGAGACTCGACTCGCACGCCCCAATTCCACGGAGGAACTCAATACCCCCTTCTATCAAAATCAACCCCTTTTTTCCAGCTTCTCCAGTCACCTGAATTTCCAGGAACGGAAAAAACTTTATGATGTGCCTCTCGACTGTTAAAAGTGACTATCATGTCGGTAGACCACCCGTAATAGGACATAAAGTATAGCGATCGAAACAACTTATACCTGGGCTTGATACCAAACTCATTACAGCTGGTCAAGAACATCATGATGATCACTAAGACATTGGGATGGACTTGCGCATAGCTCACTTGGAATTGTCTAAGAAGTTTGGAAAAAAGGGGCGAATATGGGAATGTGAGCCCGCATCGAAGGGGTTTGTGAGAAATGGATGATCTTCCTTCGGGGATGTTATGGGGGGTATCTCCCTCTCTAAAGGAATGAAAATCGGTATCCGGGGCTATTCGTTGGCCATGAGGGATCGATTCCAAAATTTTGGAAATAGCAGTCCTCACTACTGGAACTGGAGGCTCCCTCCCTGAGTCCCTTAGCCTTAACCTTCGATAAGTCCCCCTTTTCTTCTTCTGAAAGGGTTTAGCCAAAGGATATACATGAGGCTCTCTCGAGGGTGCTTCCTCCCCCTCGAAGATTGTCCTCTCCCATAAAGGAGACGCGTTCTCCACCTCCTCTATGGCTTCAAGAGATGTCTCCTTGCAGACCAAAGATGTATTTGACCCCCTTTCCTATTTGAGTTCTTGATTCGAAGAAGGGTAGAAAGCAATTCTATCACTTGTAGGGGATCTCCTTATGTAGGGCTTGCCAATGCGTGGTGGTCAGTTCTCAACGGCATCTCGAGGAGGCATATAAGTTATGGGAAAACCCTCATTTACCCAGTACTGTTAGCAACCTGATCAGATATGCCTTCTCCAGCATCTGAATCGTACTGAAGTTCTTAAAAATGAGTGCATTTCGAGTCGCCAATGACTCTCTCTGGGGTACTAACCCCTGTCCTGCCTACCCTGATCTCACCGAAGTGGAACCCTCATCAGAATGAGGCATGATTGAAAGATGAGGAAACGAAAAGATTAGAATAAGAATATGGGTGAAGGAACTTGCTGATTTTCTAAGAAAGATGATAAAAATTAGATCACTTGAGAGAAAAGTATAGAATGAATGCTTGTAAGAAGATGTCTGCAAACAAAAAAAAGTGAATAAGAAAGAGAGGATAAGAGGTAATTATAGGGGCTGAAATGGTGGATAATTATTACTGCCTTGGAAATATAAAAATTTATGGAAAGACAAAATTGTTTTTTTGTCTTCTGACAACACGATGTTTAGGGAGCAGTGACATGCACGGTTGTACAGCACGCGTATGCCTTTTGGAATCCTAAACGACAGAGTTGATTGGAAAACCAGGTTCTCTCTCTCAAAGGCAAGAGCAACGAAGTACAAGGTTCATTTTGAGTCTTCAAAGTCCATAAACTATTCCATGCATTCGAGACCTCGAAGAACCTTCATAACGTTCCAGCCTTCAGAGGTCGAGAACTTGCTTTTCTGGGGGCTCTTGATAGAGGTTAATCCGAAAAAGGTGATTGGGCCAAAGGATTTTCTACCCAGTTAGGGGAATATTTAATACTCTAACTTAATTACCGCATTCATGGGTAATTAAGCGCGATAATTAAGGAGAACGTTACTTAGGACATGAAGTATAAATACAAGGTACTCATTTACTTATGATTCATTTTGTCTTAATCATATTGGATGCTTGGAATAGCTTAGGCATCAGAGTGTTGACCCTTGGAACCCAAGGGATAGTTTGATTGCAGGTAAATTCGAGAAGAACCCAAGTCCACAAACTGGTTGGTGGTCGAAGACGCATTAATGTGCTTGCATTTCTCTTTATTTATCCCTCTGTTCTCATTGCATACATTCCATGGGATAAGTGAAGTGAAGACTATATTTTTAGTTTCTCAGGTTTGTACTTGGGCCGGATGTCTACAAGGTTGTTAATTCTTTAATTTTTTTTATAATAGTAGTTCCATTGGAATGCTTATGTTTGAAGTATGTGCTCAGCATTCGTTACACTCCTCTTTCAGATTGATTGTGTTTGAAGTAGTTATATCTTGGGGGCATTACGAATACATGTATTTGGTACATTTTCTGCAATTTCATAATAAGTTATTATTATGGTTTTCTAAAGACCATAGATTCAAGATTAGTTTTGTTGCTTAACCTTGTGATTTGATATGTACAGGCCACATGATTCAATTGCTAGTTCAAGGTAAAGTTATGTTTAGTCCCATAGATAGTTATATTTGGGATAGTTATGTTTAGTCCCATAGATTATTAATTTTGTATCATACATTTTTTGGCTTTATTTCTATATTATCAATATAGATGTTAATTTTATTATTAAATTAATTTCCTACAAAATTGTTAATTTTGGGTCTTTCCCCTTCCTCTGGAAGTGGCTGGGCGCAGCCGCTTTCGGAGGAAGGGATTTTTTTAAATCGTTGTAAAAAATTTTGCACCAATTTTTTGAAAACCGGTGCTAAAATTTAACCAGTGCTAAACAAAAAAAAACCGATGCTAAAAAACTGGTTTCAAAAACATGTGCTAACAATAAACCGGTGCTAAATTAACACCGATTTTTTGAAACCGATAAAACCTTTTCACCGCGCACTTAGGCACTGGTGTTTTGGGTCAAAAAAATGGGTGCTAGAGGGGGGTTCCTGTGATAGTGTAAAGGTGATTTTTGGACATACTTGTGTATGTAGCATTGAAATTAGAAACTAGGAAACATACTCGTGGCTATGTATCACTATCTAGTAATGTCAACCCACCAACAACAGACACAACGTGGGATGGCAATGACGATACGGAAGATGTGGGAAAACATCAAACTCATTGTAGAGCATTAGAACTTAGAATGGCTATGAGAGAGAGTTAACGTCTTTGGTTTTTGACATGTTGGGAAATTGTGTATCGGAGCAACGTGCCAAATGGTCTAGTTGGGTGGTGAAGGTTTGTGGAATAAGGGTAGATATCAAGTACCATACTTGACATGATGTCCCAAATGAATACAAGGACACGGTGTGGAGGGAATGCAAGATACCTATAGAGAATCATTTTTACTACATAATTCCTCTTCAATTTATGTTCACATATACTCTCTATCCTCAAACCACTTTGTTTCATAATCCCCGTAGAGGCCTTTTCAAATTGAAGCACAAGATGTTGGTGCTTTGCAAAACAGAGCATGTTCATGATGTCAGAGAGTTAGCGTGAACATAAATATACTCTATCCAGATATTACATATTTAGCGATAAGAAAGGTGATCGACTATAGGTAACTTATACGCACATTCAACCCAAAAGCTTGGAGATTCACAAGAAAAAGGGCATTGGAGAACAACGGAAACATAAGTAAAACAATATGAAAATTGATAGTGTGATTAAATACATTAAAATGTCAACAGTGTTAACAATAACCTAACATCTCGCCTAGGGTACAAGGGGAGTAAAACAACGTGTTTCCGGGGAGGATAAAATTCCTCACTGATTGAGTCGTGGGGGTTATTCCTTAGCGCCAATTGAGCTAGTAAAGACGTCTAGAAGAAGATGTGCAAGCAGAAATAGCGTGCGGGATGCCGGAAGATTATGCAAGGTTATCTATGCAACCAATTTGTGTGGAAGACATTGAGAGGTGCAATCTATTTCTCAAAGAACGACAAAACAAGAAGGGTCTTTATGTCAAACCCAGAGAGAAACGACTTTCCAAAAGAGTGGTACGTAAATAGTTAGGTAAATACTTCATTACATTGAACTATATACATGTTATATCAAATTTAAAATGGTATATCTATTTATGTTTTCACTCTAAAAAAGTTGAAGAATGAGCAATTACAAGGGGATTTTATACCAAGGGATAAACACGACATCCTTTGTAAAGCCATGGAAAAACTGGACCATCCAGACCGGGTTAAGGGAACGGGTAGTTTCGTGACACACCGGAAAACATTCAGGATCTTACGGTCCTACGATGGAGCGGAACCCTTGAGATTTCATTCGTTACAAAAAAACCCAAATCTAAGACTAACGAATTGAGCAACAAGAAGTTGTAATTCGGAAGTTGGTCCAACACATCGGGCTAGTTCTTCTAGAAAATTTAGAGGACTTAACGCTCAATTGGACACTGCCATCTAGGGGTGAACGATATTCTCCCATTGAAGGAAACAATGCCTCCTTCACCGAAACCGGTGAAGACAACACCAAAATAGGTCAAATCAACGGCCAAAACTGTTCCAACAGCACCAACTAGGGTTAGACTTCCATTCGAAAGATCCAAAGTCCCTCGAGACTTACCTTGCTTCGTACGTATCCTTCATAATTTTCTAAAACCCCATGATCGAAACTCAACATTCACATTCTGGGGAAATGAATGTGTATTCAGATGCAAACATGAAATCATGGCGTTATGGAGTGATTTTGAAGACCTATGGAGATGTGAGCAAGTTAATCAAGCAATGATTTCGATCTACACCTTGTGAGTGATTTTATTCATTTTATTACAAAATTTGATTTAAATTTTGCTAACCATTATTACAATTCATACCTACTATGAAATTATCTAGGTACATGCTTTATACAAGTAATCAGAAGAAATGATGGAATGGATACATGTGCCCTGTGACAATACAGAAAATTGGTTGTACATAACAAGATAGGCTCGACTACATTTGCAAATGCCTAAGCCGGAAGGATAAGACTCTTTTCGTTGAGCCATACATCAAGAGGTTATTTACTGCATTCAATTACTTAACCAACATTGTTTCCAAAATTTTCAAATAACCACTTTTTTCAGGGACCATTGGAGACTAATATTGATAGTACCGGCAGAGAAGCGAGTGTATTGGATGGATCCCCTCCACTTCCAACTGTCCGACCAAATTGTTGAGATTTTTTAATCTGCAACGAATGAAAATAATGATCAAAAAAATTGTTCATTTCGAGTGACCAAAATCAAGGTAGGTCTACCAATATGTTAAATTCCAAAATAATATCCTCAATTATTTAGTGAAATAGTCTTGATAATTTATTTTCCTTACATATAGTACAAGAAACGGGCTCAAACTTATGAGTGCGGATATTATGTCATGTTATACGCGTTTGAGTGCATAGACAAAGTTCAGGAACATGTACTTGAACTTGACAAGGTAATTGTAAAAATGCATAGTGGTACTGTTTCTAAATTGCCTTCACCAAGTAAATAATACTATATTGTTATTTTCAGATTTTTAAAAATGATTGGAAACCCTACTTGCAAGAAGATATCATCAATGCACGGAATTCATTGGATAAGCATCTAGTTCTCAATCAAAAGTTACTCTTAACTCTCCTTAAAGAATTTCAAGGGAAAATGCCATATGTAGAGCACAAAAGTGTACAAGAGTGAACCTGAAAAGTCTTGAAATAACCATATAAAATGGACACATCAAAAGTACATCTCCATTCGACACAAAATGTTGACAATCATCACTTGCAGCTGGTCGAGCTTAGAAACACTGATACTTTTGGAACATATAGACTTGAAGAACAATCAAAGCTTTGTAATACACAATCTTACATGAGATGGAAATGACGACTTTATGGAAATGACATTCAATTCCTGCATAGGTCATGGTAGTCATGTGATTTGAACCCTATGAACTGTAGCTCCATGAGAGATACACATGAACTAATGTTACAAGAATAATCCCTCGACACCTTAATACTGCTCAAGGTCTCAGAGTAAGATTTCTTCTCTTACTTTTATGCGGAATAGTAAGCTGGGGGATATAACAATGATCACCATTTGTGACAAGACCAAGACTCTCCTTAATACCCATTTGAACCAAGTCATGCCTAGCCTTCAACCCATCTTTGGTGTTACCCGCGGTATTTAAAACTATCCCAACCAAAGAATCATCCACATTCTTCTCAATGTGCCTTACATCAAGATAGTGTTTAACATTCAGATCCTTCCAGTAAGGGAGTCAGAAAAAATAGAGCATTTCTTCCAACTTCCTTGACAGACATATTTTCATTTTTCCCAAAATTGTTAGGCAATTCCTTAACTCTTTCAAAAACCACAACACCTACAAGTGGTAATGGCGGTTCTCTTACATCTCCCCATTCAACCACTTCTTTGCTGATCGCCACGGGTTTCCCTCAGGAAGAAACCGCTTATGGCCTTGATAAACAATTTTACATATGTGCATCAATTGACAAAATGATGTTTTCTTCTCACACACAGGACATGCAAAGTGCCCTTGTACCATTCTTCCGCACCCACAACAATTCCACTCCACTTCAGCTTGTACCGAGACTCACCACATACACAAAATATTTCTCGACCCTCATCCTCATTCCCCCTATAAAACATACAATTGCTCAAACATACATGGATGTTTTTGCAATTCCATTCTTATAGGACAAAGAATCCTTTTTGCAGCATACAATTTGTTAGGCATAATATTACCTTCAGGAAGAAACTCCCTAACCAATTCAAGAGTCTCAGTCATTCCTTTATCCGTCCACCTGAATTTGGCCTTCAAATTCAACATTCTCAAAGTGGTACTCAAACTCAATGTTTGGAGCACTAATACAATATGTCAATGTCGTCTTCTTGTCATTATGCAATGCTTCTAGGACCTCGGGTAGACCGTGACATTCTCTACCTACATCCTCCACCATCTCATCAAATTTATCATCTCCATCTAAATCATTGACTTCTTTACTTTAAACAACTTCAAAGCTAGCCGTCTCAACCTCCCTGTGCCATATTAAACAAGTGTAATTAATTTAAATCCCTCACATGATAAGATTTTCATGCAACTTCTTTCTCCATGACAATACTTCATATCTACAATCCTTACATGGGCAACGTGCATGCACCACACCATTCTTGGAAGCATGTTCAAACTTCAACACATTAAATAATTCTACCAAAGGAATGTAATCGGGTGATTTTCTAAGATCTCTACCCATGAGTTCAGTTTGATCCATTACCAACTACCTATATTGAAATGCCATTTAAATCTATGAGTTCATAAAATACATAACCATAATGATGAATTACATAAACCCTAATACTTTATTCCATACATTTCAAACCTAAGTAACCTTTCATACCTTATCCATTTAATTCTTCATGAAACTCCAAAGTGTTGTTTCTTTCTCTTCAAAGGATTCTCAAAAATAAGATGCCATTAAACGCCCACATATTTGTTCACTTATCATACTTCCGTGTTTAGAACCTTGATTCAAACCCTAACAATACGCCGCAAGGTAGTTTTGAGTGCAAAACTAAGCTCCGGTTATATTCTGGATTTGGAATGTTATTAGGACCTTTAAATATTGGCCTAATTGCCTGGTTACGAACTCAAAACATGCACCTGATCTATGTTCCAAGTTTGGAACCATCATCGATCAAAGTCATTTTCATTTAGGCATAACCGCCTTTAATTGACAGTTATTAAAGACGGTTATATGTTGAGCCGCCTTTAAATTTTATGAACCAAAGATAGTTCTTAAAAAATCTCCTTCTAAAGCGGGTGAACCACCTTTAAAAATTGGGGGTCCGATTAATAGAGGTTTCCAGTTTGAAACCTCTATCTCAAGGCGGTTCCTCATAAATCAAAGGAAATGTCATTTATTGTTGCTTTTAATATGCCACTCTCCACTAGTGCATGTTACTCACAACTGTGATAATATCTCTACCGCATATCTTGCTTGCAATGTGATTTATCATGATCGTAGCAAGCATATTGATGTAGTTTGTTCGTAAAATGGTTGCACATGGAGGTCTTTGTATTCAGCATGTTACACAGTTTCAAGTTGCTGATATTTTTACTAAAGGTTTTTCTAGTGAGTTGGTTTGTAAACATCGTTTCAGACATCCTTTATTGAATCCTATAAAGATTGAGCAGGTGTATTAGAGCAACTCCAATGTTTCCTTGTCTTTCAGCTACTACAGTGGGCTCTTACAGTTGCTATAGTGTACTTACTCCAGTGGTTCACTCTATATGTTCCTCTAAACCAAAAATTCTTTTAATATCCTTCATGAAAATTAATTTTATTAATTAAGTTATCTTTCTAATATTATGAAATAATCGAATTAAATATAATTAACTCTCAAATCATAATTCAAAATTAAAGAAATGCAAACCATAACATAAAATAAAATAATTTATTTTAGTTTAAAGCTTATTTACTCTCTTCAAATTGTATTATCATAGTTTATAATTTGGATATAATTTATCAATAAAAATATTATTTTTTAAAATTTTACATGTCACTCTACTTTGTTTAAAAATAATTTGAAATTATAAACTATTTATAAGCATTAAAATATTTTTTAAATATACTTTCAAATAATGTATAGAGGTTAAGTGTTAAAATATCAAATGCAAGTATTAATACAGTATATAAACTCAATAAATTATAAGTGAATTATTATTTTAAATATTAGTTTAATAATTAAATTAATATCTATTGTTTATACGTAATTAATTGTTACAAAATAAAGAATGAAACAAGTAATATAAGTTATTAGTTACAAATAATTAATAATAAAACAAAAGCAAAAGAGGAAGGAAAAAAAGAAAGGAAAGGAAAAAGAAAGAAAAGACAATGAGATCATTGAACTGAACCCATCTCTGAATCCGTGTGCGATTCACACCTACTAAAGGTGCGATTTCATCAACGGCTCTGTGTCATCTTCTTCATCTCTCTCCGGCACCGCCGTTATGGCGGAACACCTCCAGTCACCACTCACCCTCCGATCTCTTATGCTCAAGCCCTTAATCATGAACTTCGTGAAGCCCTCAATCCCCCTTTCCAAAATCAACAAAATGAAAATAGCGCTCCCTTTATTCCAAAGTCAAGAATTGATCATCTGGGAGAACCCGGTCTCCATTTCACCGACGAGGAATGCGTAAAACTGGAAGCCCCCCTCAAATGGACGCTGGTTGGGATGTTTTCATGCAGTCGGCCACAGCTGGAAAGGCTTCGAAAGGATTTTCATACAGCGGGCTTCAAGGGCCACAATGGCATTACCCTACTTGATTCGACAGGTTTTGATATCCTTTTCTTTACCTGATGATTATTACCGTTGTTGGTTTCATAATATATGGAATTTCGGACCGTATTCAATCAGAATGGCCAAATGGGTTCCTAATTTTAACCCTAATGCAGACTCCCCAATTGCCCCTATATGGATTTCACTTTATGGTTTACCTCAGTAATTCTTTGATTATGGCATTCTAATGTCTATTGGTAATATCATAGGTACTCCAATTAGGGCAGCCAGGGCCTCTCTAAATAGAACCAGACCTCATGTGGCAAGAATTTGTGTTGAATTAGATGTTACTAAACCTATGCTAGAAAGAATATGGTTAAGTTTTCGGGATATAGGTTTCTGGCAATATTATGAGGGAGTACCTCTATATTGCTCTAACTGTCTTAAATTAGTACATTTAGATACAGCTTGCAGGGTTGACAAGAACTCGTCTAGATTCACTCCCTGGAGACCTAAGGATTATTCAACACAAGAAGGTAATAAATCCATTTCCAATGATGAACAGGGAAGATATAAAGGTAAAGGAAATGGTACTTCTTCTTCAGGTATTTCTATTTCAAAGAAACATTTTATCTACAAGAGCAAAGTGGATAACAATTCTAAGCAGGTATCTCAGGAAAAGAACATATCCCAAGGGAACTCACAGTTGAATAAAGGAGCAAGTTCAGAAGATTTGATCCTTGGACAAGGATCCCAAGTTTCTCTTTCAACTCATGATAATGATAATAATGTCTTATATCCTGAAAAACAGTTAGTGGTAACAGAATTGGCCTCAGTGTTGCCAACAAAGACCAAATGAGCCCTAAAACCTCAAAGGTAACTTTTTCTCAAGATGTAGACAGTTCCCCATCACAAGAAATGTTACCTGAGAATCAACAAGCTAATAATAAAACTCCTACAACAATACTCTCCACTCTGTGTTCACCTCATACTACTAATGCCTCAGTTACTCTAGTTGATAACCTTACCCTTCCTAATCTGATGGTAGAACCTGTTAAACAATCTCAGGAAAAAGAAACTAGAGCTATTAAGTCCAATGCTACGGATACTTGTCAAATAGCTATCCAGAACATTTCAAACATTGATGATACTGATGATTATATAGAAATCAATGGAGGTAACTCCCCTCTATTATTATCCAGTAAGAAATCTCATAAAAATCTTGATTGGCTTAATACAGAAACTTCTATGAGGCAGCAGGAAAAATTTCTAAACCAGGGGAAACTTAATTTTGAAGAAATAAGGCAAACCTAACCAAAGACCAATTAAGATTTAACACTATTCTCAAACTTAACAACACGGAGGTTAAAAATAAACAGAGGAAGTATACCAAAAAAGACTACTCCTCCACACCTAAAATGGGTTTCACCCGTTCCTCGTTGAACCCCTCCAAAACATATCCATGATAAGTCTAAATATATGCGTATGGAATATAAGGGGAATAGGTAACAAGCCTACTCAAATAAGATTAAAAGATATTAAAAGACATAACAAAATCAATCTTTGTGCCCTTATGGAACCTTTATTGAACCCTAATCAAGGACAAAATATTTCCAAGGAATTAGGCTTTTGAAAATCTTATGCAAACCCAATTTGTAAAATCTGGATTATGTGGGATGAAGACCTATCAGTAGACATCTGTACAGTAGAAGACCAGGTTATCATTGTGAAAATTAAATCCACCAGTCTATCAACGAAATGTCAACTGGGCTTATCTATGCTAAGCACACAATTCAAGAACGGAATAAACTGTGGCAAGCCTTAGCAAAATTGAAAAATGGACCATTATGTTTAATAAGGGATTTTAATGTCATCACTAAGAATGAGGAATACTTAGGTAAATCAATCCCCAACCAGAACAGTATAAGGAATTTTAACACATTCCTTAATGACCAAAACATGACTGAAATCCCAACTTCTGGAAGCTTGTTCACTTGGACTGGAATGAGACCAAAGAGTAGGGTATGGAAGAGACTTGATAGAGGAATTTCTAACAATTTCAGGTGGTCTAAATTCCCTAATTCTAAAATTAAAACACTAGCAAGGGAAGGTTCTGATCATACCCCTCTAATCCTGCTTGTATCAGACACCTCCCCTATGTTCATTCCAAAACCCTTCAAGTTTCAAGAATGTTGGGTAAACCATCCTGCTTTTATGCAGTTAGTTAAAGATGCTTGGAATGTACACACAAACAATAGAGGAATGAAACGATTAATTTTCAAACTAAAACATTTAAAGCAAATTCTTAAAAGCTGGAACAAAAATGTCTTTGGAAACATCTTTGATGCTGTCCAGATCTGTTAAGATTTGGTTGTTAAGGCTGACGAAAATTTACAAGAAGATGATTCCAGTAAAAACCTACAAGCTCCAAACCTAGCTAAGGCAAAAATGAAACAACTCTAACTAATCAAGAGGTGTTTCTAAAACAGAAATCAAGGTTAAAATGGATGAAAGAAGGTGATGGAAACTCAAAATTCTTTCATCAATCAATTTTAAGTAAGCAAAAAAGGCAGACAATCTCTTTAATAAAAAATAATGATGGCACATGGCTGAATAAATTAGAAGATATAGAGAAAGAAGCTATCAGCTTCTTCTCTAATCTTCTTACAAATGAACAAATGGACCCCTCATGTATTAATGCTGCATGGATATTGGAAAACATTCCAAGAGTTGTAACTAATGAATGAATTCAAATTTACTCCAGCAAATTACTATGGAAGAATTAAAAAACATAGTTAACTCCATGGACAGCCACTCAGCTCCAGGACCAGATGGCTTCTCTGGTTTCTTTTTCCAGAAATGTTGGGAAATAATCAAATATGATGTATTGATGGTAGTGGAAGAGTTCTTTGCTGGAAAAGACATTCCCACAGCCATCTCTTCAGCTCTGATCATTCTAATACCCAAAAAATATGTGTGCTCATCCTTTAAAGACTATAGACCTATAAGCCTATGCAATTTCACAAACAAGATCTTCTCAAAAATAATCTCAACAAGACTTAAAAGCTATCTAGATCAGATAATCATCCCAGAACAATCAGCTTTTGTTTCTGGAAGAGAAATTGCTGATAATGTCATTCTCATGCAAGAGTTAACCAATCATTTACATTAAAAAAAAAAGGTTTTAACATGATTATAAAACTGGGCATGATGAAGGCATTCGACAGAGTTTTTTGGTCATTTTTAGCCAAAATCCTAATCAAACAAGGATTTTCACCCATCCTAGTGGATCTAATTATGAGAAATATAAAATCTGTGTATTTTTCATTACTAATTAATGGAAAAACAGTAGGTTTTTTCTCAGCATCAAGGGGTCTAAAACAGGGTGATCCATTATTCCCTTTGCTTTTCATATTAATGGCTGAAGCTTTTTCACAGAACTTGAATTTTCTTTATAAATTTGGAAATATCTAGCCATACAAATTACCTTATGGGATGAAATCATCAAAACATCTCTCCTATGATGATGACACAGCTATTCTATTAAAATACACAAAACAGGGATTACAAACAATAATTGGTTTCCTCATCATATGAATTAGCTTCAGAACAGAAAGTTAATTTTGAGAAATCTTCTTTTTATATATCAAAACACACACTTAACAGAATCATAACATTAATCAAACATGAAACAAACATGCTGGAAGGATCCTTACCTTTTAAGTATTTTGGATGTCCTATCTTCACAGGAAGAGTAAAAAATTCCCATTTCTAGGGAATGCTAATTTTAGTCCAGAATAGAATAAACCATTGGCATAACAAGCTTCTCTCTCCAACTGGAAGGGTAGAATTGATTAAACATGTACTGACCTCCATGCCAATACATCTTATAACTGTGTTGAATCCTACCAAACACATTATAAGTCAAATTCATAAAACACTTGCAAGATTTTTCTGGAACTCTAACTCAGAAAATAACCAGAAAAAAAGAATTTGGAAATCCTACCCTAATTTATACTTCCCTACTGAGGAAAATGGTTTAAATTTTAAAAACCTGAATACTTTAAAAAATCTTTTTTCATGAAACTGTGGTGGAAACTTCAGTTAGGGAAATCACTATGGGCACAAATCATGTGGTCTATGAGTGACACTCATAAAACATCCAGAACTTAGAAACGAATCAAGGAGGTTCAACACATAGCATTGTGTAATACAGAGGTTCTTCTTGGATCTGGATTGGTTTCCTTTTGGAATGCAAACTGGACTACATTGGGGTCATTAACAGACCACCTCCTGAACTCTTTGGAGTTCCTTACCCTTACTTAACTGTAGCTGAATTCATACATAATAAAGTTTTCTACTTCACACAAATCAGAAATTTGCTTCCTGATCACATTTTTCCAATTCTGAATCTGGACTATAAACTGTTCCCTAACTATGAAGACTCACTGATTTGGAAACCAACTCATACTGGAGCATTCACATTAAAATCAGAATATGAACTGATAAGAAAGAAGAAACTGAATATCCCCTCTTTCACTCATCTATGGTCTAAACTTTTACCAAAGAAAATTAGTTTCTTTAACTGGAAACATTTAAACCGACTAATAGCTTTACCAGATGTCCTTGAGGATTTTCAGTTTCACCTACCATCAAGATGTTGTTTCTGTTTAAATGATTCAGAATCTATCCATCATTGTTTTAACTCATGTGTTAAGGTAAAACATGTCTGGAACTTAGTAGATACTACTTTCAGTTTGTCTACAAACACATTTCAATTATTATGGGATAGATTCTACTATTATTGGAATGTTTCCTCCTGTGAGGGTTTTTTTGCTAAGTTAATTAGAATCTTACCGTGTGTAGTAATCTGGTACCTGTGGTGTGCCAGATGTACTTATATTTTTGAAGACACAAAGCCAGATATAATGCTTATATTCAAAAGAATATTGTATCATATTAATAACACCTTGTTGGCATTCAAGCTGGACTTTAAGTGGGAATTATCTTCAGTACCAAAAATTTTATATCAGAAACCCGAAAGACAGAGACCAACATAAATAATTAAGTGGCTTTTACCTTCAAAATATAAACTAAACACGGATGGTTCTTATCTTAGCAATGGTGCTGCTGGTATCGGTTGTATCATCAAAGATCATGAAGGTAAGACAATTGTTGCTACATCCAAGTCCATATTGGCTGAATCTATTTTGCAGGCCGAAACAACAACTTTATTACATGGAATATACCTAGTTCAAGAGCGCGGCATCAAAAGTATTGACATAGAAACTGATTCAAAAGTGCTCTATGGTTTGGTTCAACAACAATTCAAGATCCCATGGAAATTACAGCAGCTGATGAGGGAGATACGAAATCTACTTCAACATATGGATTATTCGATGCAACACATTTTCAGAGAGGCAAATGGAGCCGCTGACTCCCTTGTAAAAATGGCTAGCAGAGAGCAGGTAAATAACGTCTATGTTTCTGCAGGTTTACCTCAAAGAGTAGCTGGTCAGGTGAAGCTAGATGCGGAAAGAACTCCTCAAATTAGACTAGAGTAGTCATTTGGAAACATTGTACTTATTATTTCACAGTTGTTTCTATTGATCTTTAGGTTAGTATCAGGTCAATGTATAGTTTTTTAAAGATCATCAGATGAACTCTCAGAGGTAAGGTATTACGTCCCCTCTTTTTCTGTACCTTTTATTTTAATTAATAAACGGGTAGGGGTCTGCCAAACCCCCCACCATCATAGGTGAATTTCATTTTTTTTAAAGGAAAAAGGAAGAATAGTTTAATAAATAGGTAGGGGTCCGCTAAACCCCCAACATCACATGTGGTACTTCTAAAGAAAAACAAATAAAGAGGAAGAGAAAAAAATAAATTATGTTGCTAACTGTAGTAAAGCAGAACGATTTTACCTGTTAAATCATTCAGGTTCTGCACAGTTTTACCCTTCCCTTTGCTTTTAGTTTTCACCACACTCCAGTTATCATGGGATATCAATTCAACATTAATCTCCTAGTTTTCAGATTTCTCATCATCAATTACCTTTTTCTCCTTGACATCAACTGTTTTAGGCAACCATTGCTTCACAACTTTTGTCTGAATTTCCTCTTTTCTGCAACAGTGCACTTACCACTGAATTGACGCTTCCTTTCCAACACAATTTTAATCTTGTTCCCCTCAACATCTTTAATAACACTGAATCTGGGACTTGCTGAGAAACATCAACATCAACCAAAATTCGAGCATATTACACCTCAACTTTTAAGCAGTACATTCATCCGTAAATAATGGTTTACCCACAACACTACCAATCTTTCCCAGGCTTCTAGCTCCCAAGAAATGCAAAGGCAATTGAGGCAATTTAACCCAAATAGGAAGATGTTTAACCATATCATCTTTCATACATAAATTCTTCTTCCAGATGTGCAAGAACATAGTCATGTTAAAAATAGTGAAAGGCCCCCCCTCAATACCCCATCTCTATCATCTATTGATTTAAACCTCAGAATAAAATAACCTTCATCATTATAGAGCATCTCAGGCAGATCAACAAATGACCAGAATCAGACAATATATCTTTTAAAGGCATTCATAGTCAAATCCCCTCCCATGCATAATCTGAGCAGAATCCCGGTATTTAATTTCCTCCTCAACATCCTTCAAATAAATTTCAACTTCTATCTCTCCATTTACAATTTTAGGAGCTATGAAATCAATTTGTAAATCATTTTCTTGTACTCGATTCCCACTAATAACATCAACCCATAGCTTACTAGTTTTAGTTTCAGCTAAATCGGTGTTTACCTCAGTTCGATTCACCTCCTTGATGATGTTTACCTACTGGTCTCCGTTTGTTGTTCTGTCACCTTCTGTTCCCCGTCTCTTTTTGTATGGTTTTTTTTGCTCTCCAGTTTGACATCCCTCCATTCCTCCGGTGACAGGGCTACTGTTTTCCGTGGTCGTCCCCGCCCTTTCCTCATGTTTTCCTGTCACACTTGTAGTGTGTGTTTATCGTCCGTACATCAAGAGAGAGAAAGCTTGTATAAGCTTGTGCCAAGTGCATTCAAAATTAATAGTGGGGATGCGATTTTTCATTCTTGAATGAAAATTTATTTTTCATGTACTCTAATTTAAAGTACAATAATTTTGTTAATGTAAATGTTTTAGTGGAATCAAAAAATTGAATGGGGCGTCCAATTTATTCTTGGTTGATTTTCCAAGGAACGACTATCAAGTCGACTCACTGAAAATTAGATTATATTCTTAGTTAAATTTTCAAATATATTAATGTATAAAATAATTAAGTATCTTAATTGCTTGGTGGAGAATATATATATATATATATATTTATTCATCAAAGTTCATACTTTTCGTAAAATTATATTCAATAAAAAATTAAATCTCAATTTTGAAATTATTTAGTTCAGTAATATTTTTTTAATGAATTATAATGTGTTTGAATACGGTTAACATTATTATATAAATAATGAAAAAAACATAAATTTTGGTCAAATATGCATACGTGTCAAAGCGAGGTCCTCGGTATGGGGTCTAAAATCAGAAGTTCTATTCGACAGTGTCAATTGAAATTGCATTTATGTTAGATTGAAGTCTTCCAATGACTCCTGCATTGGAGACATTATTTTTGTTTCAAAGTTTATCTGTCGTTCGTGGATTAATGTTCATTTAAATAAATCCCGCATTAGAGATGCTCTTCACAATGTCGCTAAAATTTTCATCCACGTCAGAGAGACTCTCTATTGTTTGACCCTTGAATTAGAGATAATATTTTTACAAGTCCGACTCTTGCCCGATCTAGTCAGCTCTCGAGCATTTGGGGCCACGAAATATATACATTTTTTTAAAACTTTTACCATGTAAAAAAATATTTCTGAATTTTTTTATCGCAGATTATATTATACTCTCGTCTTATCTTCCACATCCTATTTTTAGTATTAAAATAATTACTGTGGTAGTTAATCCCTAAAATTGAGGAATGAATTAGTGGTTATCTTTTATTTTCAAACATGTAAATTATTATTCAGTTAACAAACTTATTTCTAGAATATTGTAGTGTACTAACTTCTCTTTCTATGAAAATTTAGGCCCAAAGTATTTTTTCTTTATTGTTACTATGTAAAATAAAATTCAGATAAACTTTATAGGATAATTATATTGTACCCTAGGAATACGTACCGTATTATATTCCAACAAACAATACAAATTAGGTGTAGTTACTTTGTAGTTAAAATCCCACCAATTAAGAGATATGAATTATCTTTTTTAATTTAAATAGGATCAGTGGCAAAACATAGGGGGACTACAAGATGTCTGGTCCCGGCCAACTTTTATTTTACCATTAGTATTTTGTATTTTTCGTGTGTTTTCTTTGCTTTTCTATGGTAAAAAAAGGTTGTGGTCCTCCCCAATTAATATTTGCAGCAGGATATACGTAGAGTCCAAGGGTCCGAGAGTTAGAATATTTCGGTATTACTATCCACCTTCACCTTCATCAATCGAGTCAGGAGGACGTCGAAGGGTCTGAGCATTAACAAGTATTATCCGTCTTCACCTTCCGGACAATTTCGTAGTTTAGGTAGCTTAAACAGTTTATGTGTTTGAGATATTTCGTCAACTCTTCTGATAATTATTGCATGCTCATAATCCTATTTGTTTTCTTTATCGTTCTTTGATTCCGTGATCTTGAATTGTTCTTTGATTCTTGATTACACCTTATTAAAAAAAAAGAGTCTTGTGTTGTTTTCCAGAGATGTAGAGTCATATTCTTGATCCTTACGATCTTGAATGC
The DNA here is from genome assembly GCA_037428765.1 of Rubia yunnanensis. Lineage (NCBI taxonomy): Eukaryota > Viridiplantae > Streptophyta > Magnoliopsida > Gentianales > Rubiaceae > Rubia > Rubia yunnanensis. Next base: position 80,305,414 of record CM075065.1, read on the forward strand.
CTCGAAGTTCATTTGAATCAAGAGGAAGTTGTTGTAGTTTTCTTATTCCAAGTTTTGTATAGGAAACTTTTGTTCCAAAGTGAGTTATATTCCACTGCTTTATTTCCTTTTTAAGCCTTTTTAATTTATAAACCATCCTATACATTCCTCTGTAGGGGGTGTCCAGGTTCCAATTAGATTCCACTAAATTAAGAAAGTCCTGTCTACTAGTCCACATCTCCTGAAATCTAAATGGTCTAGGGGCTTGTTCCTCAGATGATTGTATGGATAATAAAAGAGGAGCATGATCCGATGACAGTCTATTTAGAACATGAATTGAGCTGTTAGGAAAATTTTCAAACCAGTCTAATGAGCAAAGTCCCCTATCTAACCTTTGGAATATTAACTCTTTACATCGTTCCTTATATCTGTTATTGCACCATGTAAAGGAGTTACCTACAGTGGGAATATCATGCAAGTCCAGATCCCTTAGAAAATTATTAAATTGTTTCATGCTTTTTTTAGGGGTTGACTTCCTCCCTCTATACTCAGATACTAAAGCTACTGTGTTGAAGTCACCAATAAAAATAGAATGAGGAAGATTAGCTGCCTTTAGGTCCTCCCATAAGGATTCTCTGATTGATCTATGGACACTTGCATAAATAAATACACAATTCCAACTCAGAGAAGATAAAGAATCAATTATATTAACTTGTACATACTGATCGGTCTCACTTAAAACTGAGATGCTAAAAGACTGGTTCCAAAATAGCCAGATTTTAGCTCTCTGAGCAGAGTAAGCATTCTGATATCCAAGGTCATATTTAAACTTAATGATCTTCTGATTTTCTTGCCATGGTTCAATTAGGCACATTATGTCTAACTTATGTTTTTGTTTCAGTATCTTAAGTCTATCTATTGAGGTACCAACTCCCCTTACATTCCAAACTAATACATTCCCAATTATGGTGTGTGTTATCATTTAAAAATTTTGGGGTTGGCTTTTTGTGTTGATCTGAGATTTCTACTAGTCTTAGCTGAGTTTTTACCTTTTTCTCCTAACTTACCATTGTTATTAGTAATCACAGATGAAAGATTCTGCTCTGAGGGTCTTACCTGAGCCTGTGGCTGCTCACTTTCTTTTTCCAAACTTACCATCTCAGAGATTTCTGATGCTTTTTCTTTCAGTTCTTCCTCTATGCTGGAGCTTTCCTCTGCTGAACCTTTTTGTGCTTGCTCTTCCAACTCCGTTTGTACTTGTTCTTTTAGAAACACAGGGGAAGTATTTTGGTTAGTATTAATATCAATTGATAATGTAACTTCCTGTGACTCAACTGTTTCATGGAAGATCTCTGCAATCTCCCCTTCCTGCTCTACCTGTTCATCATCACTGCCTTCCAAGGATTGGAAGGCATTAGAGATTGTAACTGTGTTCTTATTTGTTTCCTTTTCCATTGTGGGGGAATGGGTAGGGGAGTGGTTCTTTTTTCTCCAAATGGATGTGGTTATTGGCTTAGATATATCATCTAGTGAGTAAAATGGACCATTACGTTTTCTATGACTTACCTTAAAGAAATTTATGTTGCTGTCAGTTAAGATTCCTGTGTTTATTGTTTGATTCTGCACATCCTTTTCCTTTTGTGAAACTGTTAGAGCTGATGTCCCTCCCAAGTTAGTTTCCTCTGTTGGGTGAGGGCCTGTTCTCGGCTTAATAGTGGCAGTATTCTCTAACTTCTTGTTAGCTATTTTCCTCAGATTAGGATGCAAAAAGTTGCAGCTTGTGTTACTATGACCAATTATTTTGCAGTGAGTGCAATATGTTGGCAATTCCTCATACTCTATTGGGTATTCAGCTACCTTGTTTCCTATTCCTACCATAATTGATTTAGGGAGCTGAGCTAACAAGTCTATTTCTACACAAACTTTAATTGCTGAAGGTCTAGTTAATGCCATTGTTGCAGCATCCATCTTAAGAAACCTTCCTACCTGACTACTGATTCCAATTATAGCAGAGTTGTTATAGAAGTGGAGTGGTAGTTTGTGAAATGTTACCCAGACTGGTACTATCGAAGATTCCACTGATGGGGAGAAATCTGGTGTCCATTTCTGCATCTTCATTGTGTAACCTTGTATTGACCACTGTCCCTTCATCCAACACCTTTGGTAGTCTTCATTTTCCTGAAATCGAATCAAAACGTGACGATAATCAATAGAACCAATTTGAAATTTCGATTTAAAACCTATTGATTTGAAGGACTGTTGTAGCGATTCCATCTGCGGTTTCCCTCTGATGAACTTTCCGACGAGGGCGTTCTGGTAGTGTGAAGCTAGGATTTCTCCTTCTTCGGGAGGGAGTATATATGCTATCTTTCCCTTGTATTCTGTTGTCGGGTGTAGGTTTGGGGTATCCGGAAGGGATGAGAGGAGGGGGGGTTGTTTTGTGTTGAGAGCTTGGGCAAAGCTTCGAGCAACCAGTGGCTTAGGGATATGATCCGGAGGCAGAGGAGGCGTCGGCGACGCCATGATCGTCCGCCGATGTGTCTATCAAGCAAATAATGGAATCGTATCAGTGAGTAATTGGGTGAGATCAGTAGCAATTAGAAATGGAGGTGAAGAAGAAGAACGATGACTGTGTGAAATCGCACGTTGATCGCACAAAGCCACATGGGATTTATCTAATTGTAATCGATAGAAGGAATCTTTGAAGGACAAGCTCCACCAGCTCAAAGCTGAGATGAAGCTGTGGCAGTCTAAAAGCCATCCAACCTTTAAGGGGTTTATTAGGGATTTCCTGAGCAAAGAATATAATGTTACATATCCTTTAGAGGTGGTCGAAGGTCATGATCCCGCAGATAAAGACTTTGAAGAGCTTATGCCAAAAATATATTTAAAGTTTGGTTCTTCGAAGTCGTGCATTGCTACTGTGACTAGGCTTCCATTAGTGAAAGGGCGCCTAATTGGTTGCATGGGCGAAAATTGAAGACTAGTGGCCCAAAGGGAGTTACTTGCTAAGAACATCTTGTGGCTCAACGCAAAATAACTAGCCTTGAAGATGAATTGCTCACTTGGAAGATAGCTAGCGAGGTCCCCCTTTCTTCAAGCGAACCTCATACATCCCCTTGAAGGAGTCCCCCCGATTGAGGATAGTTCTTTGGTAGAATCCCTCTTGTCCGAGAACTCATGACTCACAGGGGAGATCGAGGCCTGGAAGGTATAGACCAAAGAACTCGAGGAGAGTATTGCCGATTCTGAAGAAAAAATTGTTGCACACGACGTAAGCCTCCATGCTCACATACTTTCTTATGGCATTCCTTCCTCATATTCAATTGGAAATGACTATGTTCTGAAATTTCTACTCAAAGCTACTCAATACTGGATGGAGGAAGTTAACATTCATGATAATGGAACTCCTCGGTAGAAAAAAGCCTTTGACCTTATTCTTGATTGGTTGGTGGAACTAAAGGTAAAGGGATTGACCCCCTCAAGTTACCGTTCTGCTCCTTGGTCACAAAGATCTGTCATTAAAGAAGCTGATAAGAATATTTCCCCCTCAAGCAAAGCTTCCAAGGGATCCTCCACAAAATGCCGTAAGAGTGTTGGGTTCTCCTCGAAGGGCCCACTCAACCTTCCACAAAGAAGCGGTGTAAGACCATTGCTTCCCTGGATCCTTCCGAATATCCCATGGAAGAAACGATGAAGGATATTCGAAGAGCCGCTGGTATAAAACTTGAAGAGCTCGAAGAGATAGAACCAAATGTGAAGCGGCTAGCTCCTTCCACCAAAGATTTGTTTCAGGCGGGGTTTCCTCCATTTAGATGAATACATTTAGACAAACAAGCTTATGTACTTTTTAGTATGAAAATTTCACTTCTATTTATTGACGAAGTTTGAATAAATAGTCTTTGTTGCTCTCACTCTTTAGGAAATGCATATCGGGTTTCTTAAACCCTTGTTATTAGCGTCAGTGGGGTTAAGGAACTATAACAGGATTCACGTTGCTCTTGCCTATACTTCCTCAAAAATTTTACCCCTTGAATTTTAGTGCCACGTGCAACTTCCTTAGGAAAATATAGTATGAATATCTTTGATAAGTAGGAATTAAGCAGTTCAGAGACACAAGCATTTTACCTAGGTTCGGTGTTTCCACCTACATCCTGCCAATTTTGTCCACTAGTTCATCATTCCAAGATTTAAAAAGTAGCCCACGAGTGCCGCTTAAAAGCATACCACCCAAACCTCTGCCATAGCTGGAAAATCATCTAGAGCGCTGCTTAAGAGAAACCATCTTGATCATCAACTAGAGTGCCACTTAAGAGCAACCCACTCGAACATCAACTAGAGTGTCGCTTAAAAGCAAACCACTTGTACATCATCTAGAGTAACACTTAAGAGAAAACCACTCGTACATCATTTAGAGTGTTTCTTTAGAGAAAACCACTCAAACATCAGCTGTTGCTGGAAATATTATCTAGAATGTCGCTTAAGAGCAACCCACTCAAACATTAACTAGAGTACCGCTTAAGAGAAAACCACTCGAATATCATCTAGAGTTCAGCTTAAGAGCAAACCATTTGAACATCATCTAGAGTGCCGCTTAAGAGCAAACCACTCAAACATCAGTCATAGCTGGAAATATTATCTAGAGTGCCGCTTAAGATCAGCCTGCTAAACAACACCTAGAGTGCCGCTTAAAAGAAAACCACTCGAACATTATCTAGAGTAACACTTAAAATCAACCCACTCATCATAGCTGGTAGTACCTTCTAAGGTTGGTGATTTTCCACCTCCTTGTCACTCAAATCCCATTAATCTCTTCGAGAACATAACTTCCTCCCGGGTGTGATTCGATCACCCTACAGGGTCCTTCCCAATTTGCAGCTAACTTCCCTTCAGGTTCCTTTATGCTTTTCTCATTTTCCTCATTACCAAGTCCCCTAGATTAAACAACACCTTCTTTACCCTTTTGTCATGGTATCTTCTGACCCATTCTTTGACTTTAGCCTCATGTAAGGAAGCTAACTCTCTCTTTTCCTCCCCCATATCCAAGTCCAGACATTTGTTCTACTGATTATTTGTCTCATCTGCAGTAGCTATCATCCTTGGGCTAGGAACACCTATTTCCATAGGAATTACTGCCTCTGAGCCATATACTAGGCTATAAGGCATTTCACCAGTAGTGAAAGACCCAGCTATCTGATACGCCCACAACACATTGGGTAATTCCCACATGTAATTATCTTCTGCCCCCTCGAGGCATGCTCGTATCCATTTACTATTGTTCTATTGGTGGTACAATGATGTCATCTTTTGCTTAATCTGAAATTTCTTGCATCACTTCTTGAAGAGATCCTGAGCAAACTGTGTTCCGTTGTCCGTAATGATTGTCCTTGGGATTCCGAATGACACAAAATATTCTTCTAGCAGAAGGAAATGACTATTTTTCCTCTTATTTTTGTCAGGGGCTCAGCCTCTACCTACTTCATGAAATAATCAATGACCACTATAAGGTATCTGAATTTTCCTGGTACTTCCGGAAAAGGGCCCACCAGATCGATTTCCCACTTATCAAATGGCCACAAACTATAGATGCTTCTCATCCTTTCCTGGGGAACATGTGTTATATGGGCATGTCTCTGATACTGGTGGCAAGCCTGGATGTATTGATTCGCATCCTCGAACATTGTCGGCCAGTATAATCCAGCTTGAATAAGCCTCTTCGCCACAGATCTAGCTCCCTGGTAGCTACCACATACCCCCTCGTGGACTTCCCTTATGAGATAATCATCCTCATGAGTGTTAACGCATTGAAGCAATGGCTGCAAATGACCCCTTCTATACAACACTTCTTCATGCAACACAAACATTGGAGCTTTCAACCTTATCTTTCTGGCATCCACTTCATTTTTCGGCAGGACGCCCTCTCAAAGATTTGCCATGAACAGTGTCATCCAAGAGTCTTTTGTTTCCACCGCCATAACCACGGGTTATTTGAAACTTTGTTCGCTCAAAGTTTCCATGAGTAGTTACTTCTGGGATCAAGTTCCCAAATCCGAAGAAGTGAGCTTGCTAAGGGCGTCTTCTTTATGATTGTTTTCCCTCTGAACCTACGTTATAATGTATGATTCAAAAGTTTTTAAAAGGTTCTTCACTACCTCAAGGTATCTTTGTAGGTTACGCTCTCTGGCCTCGCATTCTCCATTCACCTACTGAACCACGATTTGAGAGTCACTGAAAAACCTCCAGTTCCTCCACCTGTAGCTCCCTTGCAAGGCGCAATCTAGTGATTAGCGCTTCATACTTAGGCTCATTGTTAGTTTCTTTGAATATGAAGTTCAACGCATAAGGGTAATCTCTGCCATTGGGGCTAGTTAACAGAACCTAGCTCTACTTCCTCCTGAATGTGATCAACCGTCCATATATAACTTCCATACCTCATTTTGGCTTGCTCCCACCTTTCGAATGGGATCCAAACACACCTCGAGGGATTCTGTAGTTTCCACTATGAAGTCTGTCAATGCTTGACCCTTAATCGCAACATGAGGTTGATATTGGATATCATACTCTCCCAATTTCACTGCCCACTTCATCATTCTTCCTGAAATCTCCGTCTTTAGTAGAATCTATTGAATGGGGTGGCTCGTGAGCACCACTATTTTGTGTCCCTGGAAGTAGGGTCTTAATCTTCTGGCTTTATGTACGAGGGCTAGAATCAACCTTTCGAGGACAGTATACCTCATCTCCAGCTCTTGCAAGGCACGAATGACAAAGTAAATTTGATGCTAAACTTTTCTTTCTCTTTTATTAGGGCCGCACTGATTGCCAACGGCGATGCAGTTATGTATAAGTATAGCGTCTCATCCTTATCTAGTTTCATCAAAGTAGTTAATGTCCCCAAATTTTCCTTCAACTACTTGAATGCTTCTTCGCATTTTCCATTCCACTCAAATTTCTTTTCCCTCCGAAGGACATCAAAGAAGGGTAGGTGTTTCTCCGCCCCCTTCAATAAGAACCTGCTGAATGCTGCTAGAGAGCCTATAATCTTTTGTACATCCTTTATTGATTGTGGGGTTTTCATTATCTTCGAAGCTTCACCTTTTCTGGGTTTAAATCAATACCCCTCTCCGAGACCATGAATCCGAGGAACTTCCCCGCCCCCACACCAATAACACACTTAGATGGGTTCAACTTCAAATTAGCCCCTAGAAGCCTACTGAATGTTTCCTCCAGGTTCTTTAAGAAGTCTTTATGACTTTTGCTTTTGACAACCATGTCATTCACATATATTTCCATATTCCTCCCTATCTGCCCCCTGAACAGCTTATCAACAAGCCTTTGGTAAATAGTCCCAGTTTTTTAAGCCAAAGGGCATCTTCTTATAGCAGTACGTGCCTACATCTGTAATAAACAATATTTTTTCCTTGCCTTCCTCTACCATGAGTATTTGTTGATACCCCTTATGCACGTCAAAGAAAGTCAGAATCTGATATCCAGTGATGGCTTCCACTAATTTGTCGATTGGTGGCAACGGCTAACTATCCTTGGGGAAGAATTTATTTAAGTCGGTAAAGTCTATACACATTCTCCAGGCCCCATCATCCTTTGGAACCATGACTGGGTTAGAAATCCATTCGGGGTAGAACACTTCCTCGATCACACCTGCCCTCAACAACTTCTCCACCTCTTCTTTAATTGCTTCAGCTCTTTCTGGAGCAAACATCCTTATCTTCTGCCTAACTGGCTTAATCAAGAGGTCAATATTTAGCCTATGTAGTACGAGGCTCAAAGGAACTCCTGTTAGGTCATAAGTATCCCACGAGAACACGTCTTCATACTCTCCCAATAAGTCTCTCAGTCTCTCCTTGACATCTTTGGGAATTCGCTTCCCCATAGCTACTAATCCCATATCTCGATAGGCATCTGTATTGTATCAGCCAATCCCACATCTGTGTGTACCATTGTTTCATCTCTTTTCCTTCTCGCTTCTTGTACCGCCGTAATGTTACATTTTTAAGCCACAATTTTATCTCCTTGAATGGATGCCACCCCATTTTCAGTTGGAAACTTCATCATCGGGTGATAGGGTGACCAGACCGCCCGAGCCCGGCACATCAATGGCCTTCCTAAAATCACATTATAAGGGGAAGGGGCATACATGATAGCAAAATAAAACCTGATAGTCACCCTTTTGTCGCCATCCGCTACGCGAACGGGCAGGGTTATCTCTCTTATGGGAAATATTGGGTTTACCACGAATTTGGATAAAGGGGAAGCTAACTTTTTCAAGTTGTCATGCCCTATATCCAACTGGTCAAAACACTCAGCAAAGGTCACTTCTACCCCACTTCCATCATCCACGAATATCCTTCGTATCAAAGATGTTCCAATAATGGCTGTAATTACCATAGGATTCGCATGAGGTGTTTGGTCTGGTACAACATCCGCTTCTGAGAAAGTGACCATCTCGTCCGGTTGGAACCTCCTGTGACTGGGCTCTTCCGCAGGGAACCTTCGAGCCTTTGCTCGTATCACATCATTCAAAGATCTCTCTCCCACCATGCCATTGATGACATTAATTACCCTTCGCATGGGTGGGTTTTCCCTATTTTGGTAATCTTGATTTCCCCCCTGTTGTTCCTGGGGTCTGACCTGCCTTCCTTCATGTCCCCTGTCTCGAACCACCTGTTCTTGAGGTCTTCTATCTTCTCTTCCCCCGTTGCTTTAATTGTTCCTTCTGTAAGGCTGTCATTGGTTCACTCGAGGCCTCGAAGGGGCAGCTTGGTTCCTGTGTCCTTACCCTCAAAATCGTCCTTCCCACTCACACCTATTGATCTCCATCCTCAACTGCATGCAATTGTTTGTGTCATGGCCGTAATCCCTGTGATGATCGTAATACCGATTTTTGCCCTCCCAGCCACAACCGAGTTGTGCGAATTCCGTAAGAGTGGGGTGATTGGAACAACCCTCTATGTATACTTAAGATCTATGCAGGAGAGCTCCCTCTGAGCATTGGTGGCAACATAATGTACCTCTCAAATGGTGTTCTTATGGGTTCGACCGACCTTTTGCCTCTATGCTCTGCATTTGTTCCCACTTTCTCTGTGAGGTTATCTCTTTCCTTCTAGTTACCTCATCTACCCTCGAGTACTGCTCTACCATCTCCTGAAGTTTTTGCAAGGTCTTGGGGGTGTTGGTACTCAGCTTCTTGTATAATTCTAAGTCATGCATCCCAAGAAGATACCCCATGATTACCTCATTCTCTGTGTTTCTATCACTCCCAAGCTCTCATCTACATACCGATGTTAGAAGGCTTATGTGCTTTACCCTGTTTTTTTCTTAATTTGGTAGAGTTCTAACAAAGTTTTGGTAAACTTCTTCTTCTTTGTGTACTGACTCAACAATACTCTACTAAAGTCTTGGTATGATCGGAGCGAGCCTCTTGGAAACTTAGTGAACCACTCATGTGTTTTTCCTCGCATGTAGCTTCCTACCAGCTTGCATGTCAATTTCTCATCAAAATCCCTCGAACTCATCAAGCCAAGAATGTCTAGATAAACTCTCGAGGGTAAGTCTCACCACTGTATATGGGAAGTCTATCCGGAGGCTTCAATTCTATTGGCCATCAAACCTCGGTGATCACGGAGCTGAAAGAAAACCCCATAGCCTGACCCTAGGGTCTGATCAACCTATTTAGTTCCCTTCTTAACGATTCACTTACATATGAGGGGGGTTCATGTTTCCCCCCTTTTCATGATTGCCCAGCTGTGGCAGATAAGGAGGTTGAATCGCTCTATATCGGGGATTTATCCAAGGCTGTCCAAAAATCGAGTATGCTTGTGGCGGTGGTGGTTAGACATAGGGATTGTAAACCCCATGACTAATCATTGTTTCTTAAATTCCCATACTTCTGTATCCCTGCATGAAAGAAGAGGCCACCATCCCATATGGCGCTCTTGGACTGGCCAGGTCGAAGATGGGAGCAGATGGGGCTAGCGGAGGTAATGAATATACTGGGCCTTGTGAGTAACCAGGAATAGAAGGCTGAGGCCTAGCCTACAATGGCTCTCCAGCATATGCATGATACAGAAAGGCTATTGCAGGTTGAGAAGCCCACCCCCATAGTACTTCATACAGGCGAGGGTGGCAATACTCTGTGTGTGAGCATGTCATCCTTTGGAGAAGGGGTAACTCGATAGTCGATCGCAGCCAGGACCTGAGCTACTCGTTCTACATCTTGTTTTGGAATTGCCCTTCCCGCATTCTGATTTCCTTACCCGTGCTATCCATAGGCTTCCATATATGAATCTCCCAAAACATCCATAAACTGTCTATCCCTCAGATTGACTACCCCTTCAAGCAAGGAGTTGGGGTTTTTCTGTTCTTGCTCTCCCGTCATTACTGACACCCTCAAGGGCCCCACGGCATCATTCTGAATTGGTGACAGGGTATCCGTAACAAATGCCACTAAGGTTTACCCCCCTTCATATGGGGCAGCCATAACAGGCTCCGCACGCGACTTCGTTCTTGACGTTTGAAGGTTAGCCATATCGATGTGCTCGACACGGGCATCATTTCTTAATCCAGAATTCTCCAATCTTAACCTTTGCGGAGACCCAGCCCCATGTACCTATCAACTTAACCTTTCACTCCTTCGAATAACTGTGGACATAAACTCTCAAAACCCTTGATCCGGCATAGTTATCCCCACAGACGGTGCCACTTGATGCATCTCGAACAACCAACCGGTTAATGGGCTTGAGTTCTTCTCGAACTAACCTGCAATAAAACTGTCCCTTGGGGTTCCAGGGGTCAGCACTAAGTTAGTCCAAGCGTTTAATATGATTAAGACATAATGAATTATAAGTAAATGCATACCTTGTATTTATACTCTGTGTCTTAAATAATGTTCTCCTTAATTATCGCCCTTAATTACCCACGAATGCGGTAATTACGTTTGGGTATTAAATATTTTCCATGTTGGGCCGCCATATTTTTGGCTCAATGGCCTTCTTGGGTTTAACCTCTATCAAAACCCTTCAACTTACAGCCTATATTTACAAAAACAACAATCCAGATTTAGATAAGAACATAAAAATATTAACAAATATCTATATCATCCAAATTTACAAATGAAGATAAACAAAAAGAAGATTTACGCTACAAACAACACAGATGAGCTAATGGTCGATAAAGCTGGTGGCGCGTGGTGCTCCGGGAGGCGGGGACTGTCATCGATTTGCGTTGAACGTCTATGGCATTGAAATTTGATGGCATCAAATGGCAGTGGCCTCGAACGATTTGGAAGCGGTGGTGGTGCCAGATTCGAAGGAGGGGATGATGTAGCCAGTGAAGGTGATTCAGCAGCGGTGGCATCGTCGGAATCAAAGGCGGAGAAGATGTGGGTGGTGGAGGTGATTTGGCTGTAAGGAGGAGCCGTAGAGGCAATTTGGTGTAAGGAGAGGGCGTGGTGGTGATTTGGTGTAAGGAGAGGGTGTGGTGGGGGTTTGGTGTAAGGAGAACATAGAATAGGGCGTGGAGGCGGACTGAAACGAAAAGAAGGGGTTAATTTTATTTTAAAAGTTTGATTTTTAAAAAAAAACTATGTCAATAAAATAAATTGTGTGAAATACTATTATAATTAGAATTATATGAAATATTTAATTAGTTTTTAGGCATAGAAAGTCAAGTAAAAGTCGATCATTCATTAGTTAAGGTCATACATTTTCTTTTATGTTTATAAATGGAAAGTTAAGTAAGGGTTCATCGATTATTAGTTAAGTTATAACCATTTCATTAGTGTTTATGTATGGAATGTCAAGTAAGGGTTTACCGTTGATCAGTTAAATTATAAAAATTTCATTAGTGTTTATATGTGGAAAGTCAAATAAGGGTTGACCATTTATTGAAAAATTACACTACGGCCCAAAAATGTTTTACCCTATAATCCATTGATCCAAAATACATGATTTTTGTTATTCTCGCATAAATATAGAAATATTGAATAGATGAAGTTTTTGGTGAAATGTTGGAAAACGCTAGTACATGCTCTAGAGTAATTTAGAGTTATTTACATAGAAGTAAGAAAGAGAAATCGGAGAGGATTACCAATATATTCTTGTGTGTGTTTATTGATAAATACTATGTTACGGACTTGGAAAATATAATTGGGTTGTATAGGGTAGCATCACGTTCGAGCGGATTTCAATTTGGGGTTACGAGTAAAGTTTTTACTTTTTCCACTTAGGTCCCTCTAAGAAAATTGGAGTTGTCGAATCGCGAAATTAGCAACATCAAAATGAAATTCAATAATATACAGTTGCAATTTTACAATTTTGCAATTTGGGCATGTATGGATGAACGAAAGGGCCTCGAAAGTCATTATTGATTACTTATGCACAATCTTGATAAATTACACTATGGCCCAATATGGTGTTACCCTATAATCCATTGCTTTAAAATACATAGTTTTTGTTATTCTTGCATAAATTTAGAAATATTAAATAGATGATTTTTTTTGTGAAATGTTGGAAAGCGCTAGTACATGTTCTAGAGTAACTTAGAGTTGGTTACATATAAGTAAGAAAGAGATTAGCCACGTATTAAATGGGAAAAATAAAGTTTATTTATTTATATTGGAGTTCGATCATGTATTACTCGAACTCTATGTTTAATTTATTTCATTTGAAAATATAAACATGAATTCATAGTTAAAAGAATAATTATAAAATCTTTCAAAATTAAAAAATATAGAGTTGTATAAAAAATTTAAAAAATAATATTTTAATTTTGTTAGATAATAAATTGCATTATTCATATATATATATATATTCAATTATTTCCATTTGTGCATCGCAAGGGTGTTATCTAGTTATTAAATCCTTATAAGTACCATGTCTTCGAGAGTGACGTGCGACGCCGTTCACAAAAACAACCGACGTTGGTAAGCCATACATGGGTGCGACATCGGTCATTTGTGTCTGCGAGAGTGATGTGACATATCGGTCACAAAAACAACCGACGTAGGTAAGCCGGACATGCGTGCGACGTTGGTCATTCGTGTCTGCGAGAGTGACGTGTGATGTCGGTCACAAAAATAACCGACATCGATAAGCCAGACATGCGTGCGACGTCGGTCATGTCAGAATTTTTACCTTGTTTTTTTAAAAAAAAGGTAATAAGTGTACTTTTAATCTCAGTTTTTTTAATCGAGGTAAAAAATATTTGTTACTTAAAAAATAGAACCAAGGTAATCAGACTTTTTACCTCAGTTATTTGGGGTTAAAAAAAATTGAGGTAAAAGAGACATAATAAAAGGTCATTTTTCTTGTAGTGAACGTGCCGTACCATTTGACAATAAGAAGGACGAACAATGTTCTCATTCGACATACAATGCTACACTAGTTTTAACATAACTAGCTAAAGAATGGGCAGGAAAGTTTTCTCGATGATATATCCAACAGAGAGACTTTTTTCTTAATCAAGATGCTCATTTCATATGTGCGGGGTAAATACATTAGCTCCCATGAAAAAGAATAAATATAAATTACAATTTGTGGTTCGTCCGAGTTATGTTGGACCCGTCAAAGATGGTACTAACAATATAGGTAGAAATCAAAGTAGAGCGGACGTGATTCCACACATTTATCCTCCACCCCCTGTGTCAAATAAAATGTGGCTAGACGTTAGCTATACTACAATAACTCCTAGGTTAGTTAGTCAAGGATGGATATATCTGAAGTGTGGAAAAAGATTATCTCTTCATATCAAAATGTTTAGTTCAGCTGAATCTTGGAGCTTTTCCGTGGTTTTTACTTGTTTTTTTCTTTGAGCCATCTTAGCCAAGAAGTCTGCTACTTGGTTAGCCTCCCTTGGGGTGTGGTTGAGTGCAGCCTTAGTCTCCTCCGCAATTCTTTTGATCTTTTCATCAAGTGCATAAGTTTCCAAGGTTCCTTTTCTTCCTTGTTGATCATCCGACCGGCTAAAAGGAAATCCGATTCCAAGGTGCACTGAATGTTTGTTGACGCCGCCCACTGGAAACCTTCAAATATAGATAGAAGTTCACCTTCAAGAGTATTCGAGGTGGTACATGGTTGAGAAATTAGATGTTTGAGACTGCCATTTTCAGCCCTTATGATTCAACAAATTCATGTCCCGTAATTTTTAGAAGTTGCATCGCAACTTATTTTGAAGCCACAATCAAGGGGCTTCCATTTGATAATGGATAGCTTCCTGGCTCTCATTTTTTGTACAAACGGTATCAGACCATTGCTCACAAATATGAGATCATCCAAAGCATTGTATAACGACAAGTTTTGATTGACGATCGGTTTCGATAAAACCTGGGGGGTGATGCATATATTTTCCTAAAGCTTCTAGTTCCTATATTTCCAAAGCTCCCAGCGATAATCATAACGAGGTTAGTGAGCAAATAAGTCTTATGTTTGGATCTACACCTCATATTCCAGTAGAAAGATAATCTATCAAATTTTGTGTGGAAATTCAACATAGGAATATGAAAATTGTAGTGAAAATTATTCCAAACAGAGAGACTTCATTCTATGTTCCACCATCAGATTTTGTATCTCTCAAACTATCATTGTTACGGACTTTCTAACCATTTAGGATCAAGCTTGGAGAATCACCCACAAACGTCGACTTTACAATCTTCATTTGAATGTGAAAGAATGATTTCCATTGAATAATTTGTTATTGAGTGAAAATAATGAATAGACAAAATTAGAGAGATTGAATTGTAGTCCAAGAATAACTCTAGTCCAGTCATCATTCTTATCCTGATCTAGTCATCAATCAAACTTATCCTAACACCCCCTCCCCCTCAAGCAAAGCGTCGGATTCTTAGAGATGCAAAGCTTGGATCTGAAGAACTCAAATAGCGGACGTGAGAGACCCTCGGTGAAAATGTCTGCAATCTAAAAGGAAGTGGGAATATGAGCAACGCGCAACTTGCTAGCCGCAACTAACTCCTGAACAAAATGATAGTCAATGTCGATGTGTTTTGCCCTCTTGTGAGCAACTGAATTCTGAGCCAAGAAAAGCGCACAAGTGTTATTGCATAATAGAAGTGGAGAACAAGAAAGCGGAATATGAAAATCTCACAGAAGATGAGTCAGCGAAATAACCTTGGAACCCGTGTAAGGGAGAGCATAATACTCAAACTTGGTGCTCGAACAAGAAACAATGGGCTACTTTTTGGCACTCCAAAAAACAAGGTTTCCTCCAAAAAGACATTATAACCATAAGTGGAACGTCAGATCTCCAGATTTAGGTCCCAATCAGCATCAGACTAGCCCAACACCTCGCAAGAGCTAGTAGAGTGAAAAGAGAGACCAAAGTGCAAAGTGCCTCGAACATATTGGAGAATCTGAGTAACCGTAGTAAAATGATCATTTTGAGGGTCTTGAAGGTACCGACTAACTGTGTTGACCGCTAAAGCCAAATTTGGACGAGTAATAGTCAAATACTGTAGAGCCCTGGTAAGAGAACGATTGAGTGTCTGATTCTGGAACAGAGGACCGGTGCTATTGTAGAGCTGAGAACCAGGCACAAATAGAGTGGAAACTGGGGCCGCATTAGTCATCCCGACACAAGTAAGAATATCCTTTGCGTACTTGGCCTGGCCAAAAAGAAGACCCAAAGAAGTGGGTGAAACATCCAAGCCAAGGAAGTAATGAAAAGCACCCAAGTCCTTAATGGAAAAAACCTGATGCGTGCGGTCAATGAATTGTCGAAGAAGAGTCAAATCGTTACCTGTAAGAATGATGTCAACAACATAAATCAACAAGTACATCACCGATGATCCCCAAGAAAGAACAAATGGAGAAGTATCAGGCGAGCTACACTAAAAACCGAGCTGAACCAAGTAGGTGCTGAAATGCTAAAACCATGACCTGTGGGCTTTCTTGAGACCATAATGGCCTTCTGCAAGCAGCAAACATAATACGGGTTAAGCGGGTTCTTGTAGCCGATTGGTTACGCCATATAAACCTAAGAATGAAGCACGCCCCTGAGAAAGGCGCTCATGACATCTAGTTGATGAAGAGACCAGGAACGCACAGTGGCAATAGCAAGAAATGTCTGAACGGTAGAGTCTTTGACCACCGGGCTAAAGGTGTGGTCAAAGTCAAAACCAGTGTTCTAAGAAAAATCTTGCACCACGAGGCGGACCTTATGGCCATCAACCATGCCATCAGGATAATACTTTAACCGATAGACCCACTTGGAGCAAACAATGTTACATCCAGTGGTAATGGAACCAAATCCCAAGTGTGTTGTCCATGAAGAGCCGTTATCTCATCATCCACAGCTGGAACCCAAAATCGATCCTAATGGGCTGAGCGATAATTCATAGGTTCTGTCTAGGCAAGTATGGCAGCAAGAATAGCATGAGAAATAATGTAAGAATAACCTCTACGCTGAATAGCACAAGCCGTGGACCGAGTAGCCATCCAATGAGGAAGAGGCTAAGGTGGAGAGACCAGAGGATCAGGCGCAACTGGCAAAGGGGTTGGTGAAGTGGTCGACGAATTGGATAAGCTGGTCGATGGCGAGATAAGCGGAGCAAGCTGTATCGTAGGGGCAACTTGATGGTCTTAATCGGCAGAACAGATGGAACAACCGTAGTCAGTGAAGTTGATAGCATCGATGAGCTAGGAGGTCTAGCAACCAAGGTGACAAGCCGAGCAAAAGGAGATACTACCATGCAAGAAGCCAGAATATCAACTAATGCATCAACATGATCCAAAAAAGTGGAGACATCCAGAGAGAACGGAGATACTGAAGTAGAACCATCGGCATAAGGAAAGGAGGTGTCATCAAACCGAGCATGTGTGGTGACATATGTCTTTCCAGACGTAGGATCCAAACATCGATATCCCTTGTACTGGGAGTCGTACCTAAGAAAAACACAAGACAAACTGTGCGGAGCGAGTTTCTGAGCTGCATATGGACAAAGATAAGGGTACACACAACAGCCAAAAGCATGGAAGTTTGTGTATATGAGAACCAGACCATTAATAAGTTCAAATGGTGATATTCCGCCAAGAACAAGAGTGGGCAATCGATTGATGGTATAAGTAGCTCCAGCAAAGACGTCAGGCCAATGGGAGAGAGGACATATGGGTGGTATAACATAGATAAGCCCATCTTGGAAATGTGGTCGTGCTTGCACTCAACTCGACCATTTTTCTCAGGAGTATAAGGACAAGAAATCTGATGATGAATACCGTTTGTCTAAAAGTGAGAACATAAGTGACCATTTACAAACTCAGTTCCTCCATCACTCTGAAAACCTTAATGGTGGAAGAGAACTGGTTCTCCACAAAAGCCTCAAACTGACGATATACATCCCAAAAATCATATTTGTGGTGCAATGGGTAAAACCACGACAGTCGGTAATGATCATCAAGGAAAATGACATAGTAGGAGAAACCATCAGCAGATAATATGGGAGCCACAATAAGTCATAATAAACTATATCAAGTACCCGAGTAGCACGTTTATCATTTGAATGAAAAGATAACCGCTTCTCTTTAGCCTTTTCACATGCATCATAAATGGTAGGTTTAGGCAAAACCAATGAGATAGATAGGGATCCAGAAGCATGCAAACCAGAAATAACTGAATGTGGAATATGACCAAGACTAGCATGGCAAGTTTTAAAAGACGCACGTGCTTATTTGATTCCACAGTAGACAATAAAGCGGATGCACCATAGTCTAAAACATAAATCATATTTTTAATATGACCGTGACCCAAGGTTTCCCTAGTGATTTTATGCCGGATAATAAATGAGCAATCATCAAAGCAGACAACAACATTTAAATCCCGAGTTAATTTGATAATCAAATTTTTAGTGATATCAGGCAGAATAACCACATCATAAAGAGACAGAGACCGAAAAATCTGAGAATCGCCAACATGAGTAATAGGGAATTGAGAACCATTACCAACATAAATGCGTATAGAACCATTATAAGGTGTAACATGATCAACATCAGTTGGGGATGAAGCCATTTATTTTGTGGCCCCGGAATCTAAAATCCAATTGGAGCCATATCCTTAAACTTGAAGATACCACCAAAATAAGTCATACTGGAGAAGAAGTCGCACAAGAAATGCTAGGCGCGGGTATGACACAAGTGGGACACCTTGTTGGCGAATGTATGACACAAGCGAGGTACACTTGCGGGCACGTGTATGACACATGCCAGAAGACTTGCTGGCGCGCAAATCTGACGCGCTTGAGAAAAAACGAGTGGCACCTGTTTACTGGGTAAAGATGAACGAGGGTATGCTGTTTGCCAGAGAATAGTCTAAGACGACGTCGCTACTATACTAAGAAAGGCATCGCTGCTGGACTGAGATGAACGCCGCTATTGGACAGAGACAGCGACGGAGCTTAGGACCGGAAACGATGCCGCTATTGGACTGAGAAGGACACCGCTGCTTGGTCACTGCTAAGCTTTGCCGGAGAAGCACGCCGAGAAGAGTCAGTAGCCGGCCGAGATTTGCTACCGGGAGAAGAAGAGACAGAGGGGTCAGAGGAAGTTGAAGACCCACCGGTAGGTTTTTGCCGAGATTAGTGACCGGAGAAGATGACATGATATGCCGGAATCTGATCGGAAAATGTCCGGACATTCGCTGGAATCAGATGGTGGATCGATCGGCTGGAAAAGAGAGAGGGGGGAGGCAGCCGAACGAAAAATAAAATTAAATTAGGTTTTAGGATTTAGAATCAGAACTTGCTTTTATACAATAAAAAATTATCTTCGATGAACAATTTGCTATTGTCAGAAAAGAATAAATAAATAAGATTACAGGGATATAATTGTAGTCTAAAAATAACTCTATTCTAATTATCATTCTTATCTTGATTTAGCCATCAATCTGACAAATCCTAACAGGATGACTAAGAGGATTGCTTCTATCTGTGCTAAAGGTTCACCAATAATGGACTCCCCAACATGAAGTACTCGCTTTGATAACGCCTTAACGAAGTCACCATTTTTTTTGTCGCAAGAATCTCTGTCCTCCATTCTCCATCCCCATTACTATTTATGTTTGATTAATTAGTCATCACAACTTACTTCATGCACATCATATGCTTGCTTGCTTGCACATGTAAGTTTCGAGCAATATGATGTTCATCGTTCAACATGAAATTCAATTAGTAAGGTTCTATTTTTTTCACTGAATTACATTGAACCAGACTAAAACTAAGCAAACTAAAGAATAGTAACTAAAAATCTAATTAAAACAATTTTTTATCAGATAAAAAATAATTAAATTTAGCTAAATTTAACTAAAGTATAGATAAAATGAAAAAAAAAGCCTAAAGTAATTATTTTGTTCCTGATAAGAATTAATTTCGGGATATGCATCTTTCCATAATTTATGACTTTTTTAAAACTGAAACACTTTTTAAAATAACATACAGTATTTACATAATATTTATCATGTTTTAAGTTGAAATATTAAATAATTAAGTAAAGTAGATAAATTTTAAGAATATCGTAATTGTTTCATTATAACTAATAAAAGATACCTTTCACAAGACAAACATACAAAGGGAAGTGTGCGTGCATTATGTGCATTCATTCACTGGCCTACAGAATACAGATTAATAGAGATGTAAATCAATTAAAATTAAAATAACAAAAAAATACACTTTTTTATTAGTTTTGTATATGTTATGTTGCATATTTGTTTAGGTCTTCTATGTCTTTTGTACTAACTATATATATGAATACACACAGCTACAATTATTTATGGATTTTACATTCTATAATAGTATCAGTTAGGTCTCTCTAAAATTCTCTGGCTTTTTCCAAAAGTTTCCATATCATTTTCCTTGTGATTTCCGATCTCTGGCCTCGCCCACCCGCCTTCGTCTTTGCCGATCTCCGTCGCTGCTCCCTGCTTGCCGGCGATCGTTGATCAGAATCACTCTCGGCCGTCACACGCTCCCGCATGCGCTGCCGCTCCACATCCCACGTGCCACCGCCATGAACTTCATGTGCTGTCGGATCCGTTCTTGCAGTCTCGCCGCTGCTGCTCCATCCTTGCACAAAAGTTTAATCAGTCGTCCACTGCCATTCACAAGCTTGTTGTGTGTTTAGTGCGATTTGATTTCTTTTTTGTGTCTGGATCTGTTTCTGCGTTTTTCCTGATGAAGTTTATTACGCTTCAATTGTTAATTAGCTACATCACTATCAAACTTGATGGTTCCAACTATGCTCATTGGCGTACTCAAGTTACCTCTATTCTTCATACTGTTAAGTTAATTGGTTTTGTTAATGGATCTGCCAAGTGCCCTAATCCACCTGCTAGCTTGACTTCCAAGGAAATAGACGACAAGTCTTCTGAGGATGTCAACGCTCGTGATGCTTGGATCCAGCAAGATCAACTGGTCCAGGTTGCTCTTTTCTCATCCCTGACACTGTCTGCAATGTCAGTAGTTAACTGTTTGGTTTCTGCTGCTCAGGAATTGGCTGCTTTAGCTACTAAGTACTATAACAATTCTCGTGCTCGTCGCCTTTGTCTCTGCGATTGTATGTATGAAAATTGTCAAGATAACCAGTTTCAGGATTATTATTCTTGTTTTAAGAACATTCTTGATGAAATGTGTGTTCTTGGTCATCCTCTCAATGATGAGGATATTGCTGTTTTTTTTGTCGTGGTTTGAATGATCAACTTTCTCAGTTTTCCCCCACCCAAATGGCGAAGGACCCTTTACCACCTTTATATACTATTGTTGTTGATGCTAAGGCTTTGGAGTTTCACCTTAAAGCTCGTTCGTCTACCTCTAGACATGCCCACGCTGCTTTCTCTGCTAGTTATCAGGTGTCCGAACAGGAAAATCGTGACGGGGAGGCCGCAGAAATGAACGAGGAAGAGGGGGTTGAGGCCGCGATCGTGGACGTGGTAGTGGCTAGAATCTATCGCCGGCCTGTGGTGGTCCTTCTGCGGAAGGTGGTCGTGGCAGCGGTACCTATGTGTACCAGTGGTTTCATCGCCCCCGTCATCTTGCTGGATACAGCTACAAGCTTTCTCATGTTTCCCATGATGATGTTACAAATGCCGCAGACACAACTCAACCACAGTATCATCAGCAAAATAATGCAACTCTAGATTGGTACATGGACTATATTGCTACCAATCACATGACTGCTTCTGCTTCCAACCAAGATATTGTCGGTCATAATAACAGTAATCATCATGTTTATTTTGGAAATGGTTCTTCTTTGTATATTTCCCACATTGGTAAATCCTGGATTTCTGATTACCTTACTTTATCTGATGTCTTAGTTGTTCCCCACGTCACCAAGAATTTATTATCTATTGCCAAGTTAACCAGGGATATAAATGTTGTTGTTTGTTTTGATGACACTACTTTCACTATTCCGAACAAGGTTACTAAGGAGCTCGTGGGCCAAGGACACAGTGAGGAATATTTCTACATTTTAGGTTATGGTGGTGCTGCTTTAGTTTCTTTTGTCAATTCAAATAAAGCCAATGCCTCGTTTGAGCTATGGCATAGTCATTTAGGACGTGTTCCTTTTAATGTAATTTCATCTTTGACTAAGACTGGTAGTTTGTCCGCCACTAGTTTACTGCTTAAGCCTAATTTGTGTTCTTCTTGGGAGATGGCTAAAGACAAGCGTCTTTTTTTAATGATAATTTAAAATGTGCACCATGCATACTTGATTTATTTCATTGTGACCTCTGGGGACCCTCACCTATTGTCTCTCACGCTAGGTACCTTTATTATGTCATTTTTATTGATGATTTCTCTCGGCTTACTTGGTTATTTCCTCTACGACGAAAGTATGATTTTGTGGAGGCATACATGCAATTTTAAGTTCTTGTTGAGAATCTTTTTTCTACCACCATTAAAGTATTTTGGAGTGATGGGGGAACCAAGTGTGTAAATCATCACATGGGGACTCATTTTGCATCAAAGGGCATATATCGCCAGCTTTCTTGTCCTTACACTCCTGAGCAAAATAGTCGTACAGAAAGGAAGCATCATCATATTACAGAGGCAGGTCCGTCGATGCACTTTCATTCTAGCCTTCATCATTCATTTTGGTATGATGCTTTCTCGACGGCTGTTTACATCATCAAAAGACTGCCAACTCTTATTTTATCTAGTCAATCTCCACTCTCTGTTATTTTTGGTACTATGCCTGACTACTCCAATTTTCATCCTTTTGGTAGTCAAGTTTTTCTGTATTTGAGGCCATACGATGTGCACAAACTAGCTCCTTGGAGTATGTCGTCTATACTTTTGGGTACAGTTCTCAATACAAGAGTTATCAATGTCTTGATCTTCTTACGAAGATGGAGTACATCACTCGCCATGCTCGGTTTGATGAGTTATTTTTTCCTGCTATCCGTACTGGCACTATTACAGATTTATCATCACTGGATGTTTCAGCTGTAGAGCCTTCGTCAGTTCCATCAGAGGTTTTTGAGCCGTCTTCTTCAGAACAATCACCCATTATTTTGAAAATTTTATATTTTCCGACCGTACCAAAAGCTCAGGGTTCGTCAAAAAATTGTATTTGTCTACTACAGGGTGACCAGCACCATGATCAACCCAGCACAACCGACGATGTCTCCATCGCCAAATCACGCGCCAGCCACCCTGGCTGGGCCCTCTCTAATAGCACAGACCGACCCAGCTTTTCCAGTGACACCATCAGTCACCTCTGTCTGCTCCCCGACGTCCACCTTGGGCTCTCTACCTAACACCTTGAGGTTCATGCTGGCCTCGGGATCTGCACCTTCTCCAGTTGCGGGTTCTTCTTCCCGACATCCGATGGCCACTCTTTTGCGCACTGGTTCTCTATGGTATAAGAATTTTTCTGATTATATTTCTGGCTTACTAAGTGCTTTATTTTCTAATACGGAGCCCTGCAGTTATCGCTCAGCTGTCAAGGATCCTGAATGGGACTAAAAATGGATGCCTTATGCACTCAACAAATGTGGGAGTTTGTTCCTCGTCCTTCAAATGCCAATATTGTTGGTTGTAAATGGGTTTATCGATTGAAGTACAAAGTTGATAGCTCCTTAACCGACACAAAGCAAGGTCAGTAACTCAGGCTTTTTTGCAATTACCTGGCTTTGATTATGATCATACATTTAGTCATGTGGTGTAGGCATCTACTGTTTGTACTATTTTATCTCTTAATGTTTATCGCAATTGGCCATTGGGACAGCTTGATGTCAAGAATACATTTTTAAATGGCATTCTTGATTCTCTAGTTTACATGGAGCAGCCTGCTAGATACAAATATTCTATGCATCCAGATTATGTTTGTCATATACGCAATACCATTTATAGTTTGAAACAAGCTCCCCATGCTTGGTTTCAGCGGTTTAGTTCCTTTTTTATTGGCCTGGGTTTTCCATGCAGATCCTCTGATACCTTCGTATTTGTTTATGTTGATGAAATTGTTCTTATCGGGAATGATGGTTGTCATATTTGGAAATTTATTGATCGGATTAATTAAGAATTTAAGATTACCGATCTTGGCACTCTACAGTATATTTTAGGATTGGAGGTTGTTCGTACTTCAGACGGCTTATTCCTTGGTCAGGCCATATATACCTAGGACATTTTACTATGAGCTGGCATGCAAGACTCTGTGCTAGTTTCCATCCCATTTATGGCTTTCTCGCAACTGTCAAGTTCTTCTGGTAAGCCATTCAAAAACCCCATGCTTTATTGTTCTTTGGTTGGTGCGCTATAGTATTTGTTGATTACATGTCCCGACTTGTCTTGTGTTGTGAATCCTGTCAGTCAATATATGCAGGCTCCTACTGATGAACCACTATCAAGCTGTCACTTGGATTTTGCGTTATGTGAGTGGTACACTTCACTATGGACTTCAGTTTTGCGCAAATTCATCCAATTTACCAGTTTCGGGTTACTGTGATGCTGATTGGGCTCATTGTATAAAGACTCGTAGGTCTACATATGGTTATGCCATTTTCATTGGTGGTAATCTGGTTTCATGGAGTGCTAAGAAGCAGCCTATAGTTTCTCGTTCTAGTTCAGAATCAGAGTACCATGATATGGAAAATACTACTGCGGAGTTAGCTTGGTTGACGAATCTTCTTCGGGACTTACATGTGACGATGCACGCGCCACCTGTGTTGTTGTGTGATAATAATAATACTCTCTTCCTGGCTCAGAATCCATTTTCTCATAAGAGAGCTAAGCACATTGATGTTGACTATCATTTTGTGCGTGAGATGGTGTTTTCTAGCAAGCTCAGAGTTGCTCATGTTTCTACAGACTTGCAGCTTGCTAACATCTTTACAAAGGGTTTACCCTGTCCTCAGTTTGAGTTTCTACGTTCCAAGATTTACTTTGCGACTAGTCCTACACTTCGCTTAGGGGGGGAGAGGGGTTAAATAGATATGTATATCAATTAAAATCAGGATAAGAAATGAATACCCTTTCTTATTGGTTTTGTATATATCATGTTTCACATTTGTTTAGTTCTTGTATACCCTTTATACTCACTGTATATATGAATACACACAGAGAGCTATAACATTCTATTTTGTTGATTTAATTTCAATGTAGCAATTAAGTAACAAGAAAAAAGGAGAAACAAAACTCAGCAATTTGCACGTTCTGAAATCAGCTTCATGAACTATTCATCCTAAATCCCAATTTATAACATTATGTTAACGTATCATCAAAATTTTCATAAAAAATACACGGTTCAAATTTCAGATGGATGAGTTCTCTTAATAGGTGGTCTATTATTAAGTTATGGACAATTTTACTGTATTTGTTTCACTTATACGGTGCATTTCTTAAATTATACACTACAAAATTTTTTAAAAGTAAAATATTAATATTGAACCTTTTATATTATATATTTTTATATTTTCACACTCAGGTGCACATTATTATTATTGTTAACTTATAAAATATAATGTTTCATTTTTTAAAAAAAAAATCAATTTTAAATGTAAAAAGCAAGTTCACATTTTGGAGTGATTTTAATATTGGAGTCATTTTGAATCTTTGAGTATTGGATTATCTCACTTCGCAATTTCAGGGAAACCATTGCTCGATCCTCATCTCAGCTTCTCAATCGGCACCGCCACCATAGCGGAGCCACCAGGAGCTCCTCCTAATTTTTATGCTAACATAGTTACTACCCACACCCCATCTCCCACTCTGCTTGCTAACCATATCAACCCTCAAACCACAATCTTGAATCTCCCATAATCACAAACCCTAGTTCATTCAGAGAACACCGGAGCTCCTCACAATCCAAATCATAGAATAGATCATTTAGGAGAACCAAGACTCCACTTTACCGATGCAGATTGTGATGCACTTGAAGCACCATTGAGGCTAACGCTAATCGGGAAATTCTCACGGAGTAGACCGAAACTAGCCAAGCTCCGGTGTGATTTCCAAACAGCGGGCTTTCAGGGACACACCAGCATTCATCTACTGGACAATCGTCAGGTATTCATAAACTTTTCATTAGCAGATTACTATTATAGATGTTGGTTCCATATAATATGGAACTTTGGCTCTTATTCAATCATAATCACAAAATGGGAACCGACTTTTAACCCTAATACCGATTGTCCTATTGTGTCTATCTAGGTTGGTCTTTATGGTTTACCTATTCAATTCTTTGATACTCAAGTGATGATGGAAATAGGGAGTATTATTGGAAAACCTGTGAAAATATTATAAAGCCACTCTCAACAAAACCATACCTCATGTGGCTAAAACATGTGTTGAACTTGATAACTAAACCTAGATTACATAGAATCTGGCTTAGTTTTCGTGGAATAGGTTTTTGGCAACCTGTGGAGTATAAAAACATTCCTGAATATTGTTCTAAATGCTTAAAGCTTGGTCACAATCTAATGGTTTGTAAGTATGAGCAGATCCACCATAACTTTACCCCTTAGAGACCAAAGGAAAATGAAGGACATAGTAAAAAGAAAGGTAGGCAGAAAACCCCTTCCTCATCAGGGGTTCCTAATAAAAAGAAGATGGTGATTATCATCAATAAAAATGCAGCTAACACTTTAGTGCATGAAGTTTGGAGGCCTAAGAAGTCAAGTTCTCAAGGGACGGCCTCTCTTACAGATATTCAGGTAATTGAAAGCCCCAACCCTAATGCTGAGAATTCTCTGTCAACCAATACCTCTACTGATTTACAAGACTCATATACCCCAACACTTAACAACTATAACAGTAATAATAATCTTTCTGAAGATGCCCAAACCCATTCTCATTGTCTTACTAACTCTCCTAGTCCTGATCCTCCTTTACCATAATCTATCAATCCAAACACCAATCAAAATGTATCCCTAAGCAACTCAGAACCTAATCCAAGATCGGCAGCCCCTAATGAAAGTGAAAACTTGAACGAAAAATAATTATCTAAGTCGTTGGACAGCCATGAAATCAGAAATAAGGCTATCCAAATCTCTGAACTCCCTAATCTGATTTTTTTTCCTAATCAAAACTCTACCTTAACAACTACATGAATATTGATGCAACTCACATTTATGATAATATAGTTGCTACGGATAATCAACAGAAGAACTTTATTGAAATTAATGCCAATTTTTCTCCACTCTTCTCCTCAGATAAAAAACACAAAAAGAAAGTCGTTTTAATCAGGAATTAAATCTAATTGTGGAATCCATCAAATGAGGTTATAACTCAGAACCTGAATACATGAACATTCAGCATCAGTTATCTTGTGATAATTTTAGCTCTGAGATGATGATCTCTAAAAACCTTTTTAATGCACTGATAAAAGACTCTAACAACACAGATGAAGCATCCACTCTCAAGCCCAAAAATACACTAAAAAGGATTACTCATCTACCCCTAAAATGGTTATAACCCATTCCAATTTGTCTTCCAAACACTAATTTATACGGATCTAAACCTACGTTGGAGAAATGTCAGGGGAATTGGAAATATAGCCTCACATATCAGGGTTAAGGATATAAGGCATAAACATAAAAACATCTCTGCTAGCCCTAATTGAACACAATCTGGATAATACACACATTGGTAAAACAACATTTGATCTTAATATCATAAATTACTTTGCTACTGAAGGCTGTAAAATATGGCTCTTTTGGGATGAAAGTGTACACTTAGATATCCTTCATACTCATAAACAGTTCATCCTGGTAAGACTTACCTATAGCTCTTTTAATAAATCTTGTCATATTTCTTTATTTATGCAAAACATCACAAAAGGCAAAGCAAAAATTGTGGGACAAGCTGTTACATTTCAAAAATCTGCCTATTATACTGATCGAATATTTTAATGTAATAGAAAATCAGAATAAATACATTGGTCAATCCACATCTAACCCCAATGTAATTTCTGATTTTGATTCATTCTTACACTCTGAAAACTTCACAACTCTTCCTACTTCAGGTAACTTGTTTACCTGGATTAGAATGAGGCGTGAAGGTAGAGTGTGGAAAAGATTGGACAGGGGAATTGCTAATTCCAATTGGCCGAATGATTATCCATCATCTCACATACATGTATTAGCTAGAACACATTCAAACCATTTACCTCTGATCCTTCATATTAAACCTGCTAACAGGTTTACAGGCCCTAAGGCTTTTAAAATTTTAAATTGCTGGATCAAACATCCAACCTTCATAGACATTGTCAATCAAGCATGGGGAATTAGAACACATCTTAAAGGAATGGAAAATTTTTCATTTAAACTTTGAAACCTTAAGAGGACACTTAAACTCTGAAACAGACACACTTTTGGGAGCATCTTTTACAAGGTTAAAAGCTGTAAAGATAATTTCTTAAAGATTTAACTAGACTTGGAAAACCAGGAAAATGATGAAAACTTAATTGCACATAATAGAGCTAAAGAAGAGTTAACCCTAGCTTTAGCACAACAAGATAGATAATGAAGGCAAAAATCAAGATTAAAATGGCTAAAGGAAGGTGATGCTAACACAAAATTTTTCCATAACACAGTAACAACCAACCATCATAAGCAACAAATTTCCTCAATCAAAGACTCAAATGGAAACTGGTTAGAAGAACAAGAAGATATCAGTAATGTTGCTGCCTTCTTCTTCTCTAACCTACTAACATATGATAATCCTAATCCTTCTGGTGTTAACACAACATTTCTGCTAGAAAATGTTCCAAAGCTGGTCACTGAAGATATCAACCTGAACTTAACCCAAACAGCAACCATGGAGGAGCTCTTTAACTTAGTCTCATCCATGGAAAGTGATTTAGCTCTAAGCCCTGATGGTTTTAATGGAAAATTTTACAAAACATGATGGAAATAATTAATAATGACCTTTTGCAAGAAGTTCAGCACTTCCTGGATGGTAACAAAATCCCAAAAGCTATATCTTCTACCCTTATGGTCCTCATTCCCAAAAATGAAGTCACTTATTTCAAAGACATTAGAGCAATCAGTTTGTGTAAGTTCATAAATAAAATTTTCACCAAACTGATTACTCAAAGACTGAAACCCTTAATGCCAACTCTCATTTCCCTGAACAATCAGTTTTTGTTCTCAAGGTAGAGAGTTAGCTAACAATGTCTGTCTCATGCAAGAAGTCACTAACTCTCTAAATTAAAAAACAAGGGGACCTAATATCATATTCAAGATTGATATGATGAAAGCTTTTGATAGAGTGTCTTAGCTATTGATATCTAAAATTCTATTAACAATGGGGTTCACTAAAAAGCTAGTTAATATTATAATGGCAAACCTCAAAGATGTTTTCTTCTCTATACTGATTAATGGCAGTCCTAAAGGTTTCTTCCAACCTACAAGGGGGGCTCAAATAAGGAGACCCCCTTTCTCTTAATCTTTTTATATTGATGGTAGAGGCCTTCACAAGGAACCTTAACTTCTTATTCCAATATTCTAATATGGAATATTATAAACCGCCTCAATCAATGCTTAAAGTTTCACATCTGTCATTTGCAGATATACTGCAATTTTCCTGAAATACTCAAAAAGTGGCATAAAAACTTTGATTGGATTTTTAAAAACATATGAAAATGCTACTGGACAGGAGGTCAACTTTGAAAAATCCTCCTTCACTTTGTCCAAACATGCTACTCCGAGGGTTAAAAGCATTATCCAAGTTGAGACTGGCATGACAGAGGGATATTTTCCCTTTAAACATTTAGGGTGCCCTATATATCTAGGAAAGAATAAAAATATATATTTCCAAGGTCTCCTAGATTCAGTTTTTACAAAACTGAACTCATGGCAAAACAAATCCCTAAATCAAGCAGGAAGGATAATTTTGATTAAACATGGTTTGTCAGCTATGCCTCTGCATTTGATCACTGTTCTTAAACCCACTAAGAGCACAATTGACAAACTCCATGTCCTACTTGCAAAACTTTTCTGGAGAATTTCAACTATTCATCAGGGAAGCAAGAAGATATGGAAATCATATATAAACATGTATTACCCCAAATATGAGAATGGGCTTGACTTTAAAAACACACATACTATGATTACAAGTTTCTCTTGCAAGTTGTGGTGGAAACTACAACTTGGAAAATCACGGTGGTCAAAAGTGATGTGGTCTTCCCCTGAAAACCAAAGAACATCAAAAACTTGGAAAAGAATCATACAGATTTCTGAACTGGCTATGACTAATTCTTATCTCCAAATTGGTTCAGGAGGTGTTTCATTCTGGTTCACCAACTGGACCAATCTGGGTACTTTGGCCTCTTTATAGGAATCCCCTGAACCTCTCCCTCATGAAGAAGTATCCATTAAAGATTTTTTTCTCTGATCAGGTCAGCTTCATGAACAATATTCACTATGGGTTACCTCCCTCAGTTTTATCTAAACTGCAAACCAGTAACCTGAACCAGATAGAGTACCCAGATACTCTTATCTGGAAGCCAGGAGAACATGGAATAGTCTCTATCACGTCTACATATTAACTGATCAGAGAAAAAAGAATTGTGTTTCCATCTTTCAAATATCTTTAGTCAACACTGTTGCCAAGGAAAATTAGTGTATTTAACTGGAAATTGTTGAACAGATTGCTGGTTATGCCTGATGTGGTTGAGGACTTTTATTTTCATTTACCATCAAAATGCACATTCTGTCATAATGATTCTGATAAAATTCATCATACTTTTAGTTATTGTTCAACAATCAAATCATTATGGCATAAGACTCACAGTTTCTTCAACCTGCAAGAACTGAGTTTTAATACACTATGGGATATGTTCTTATTTTACTGGAACTTTAAGCACCCTAATGGAAAACTGCTGAAATTGATTAGAATCCTTCCATGTATTGTTGTCTAGTTTGTTTGGTGTTTAAGGAACATGTTTCTATACAGTTCAATCAAGCCAAACACAGAGTTGATTATCCACAAAGTGATCAATCATTTTCAGGATATCTTCAAAGTTCACTCTTTGAACTTTAAGATTTCCACTAATGCTGGGAATACCTCTCTTTTTTTTCATCCTACAACTTCTACTAAAAAAAAAAATAAAGATGTTGTGGCCTGGAAATTTCCTACCCATCTGAAATTAAATTCAGATGGTTCTGCTCTAAGAAATAGTGAAACAGGTGCTGGCATAATTATCAGGGATGCCCGAGGTTCTTTAAAGTTAGCAGTTGCTAAGCATATTGGCCAAGGCACAAGCCTTATGGCCAAGATCAAGGCACTGGAATTTGGCTCACAACTAGCCTTGCAACATGGCTATACTAATGTATAGGTGGAATGTGACTCACTCATTCTAGTGAAAATGATAAGAAAGAAATATAAAATTCCTTGGAAATTAGCTCTGTAAATCAGAGATATATAAGCACTGATGCAGCAGGTTCAATGTTCAGTATCTCATGTCTTCAGAGTGACAAATAGTGTGGCTGATTCTCTTTCTGAAATGGCTAGTACTGATCAGGTAACCACAACATTTGAACTTAACACTTTGCCAAAAACATGTTCACGGACTCATAACGCTAGATGCTGCTTCATTACCTTATATTAGGCATATATGGTTGGACTTTGGGTACTGCTTTTTCCATCATTTATTTTCAGGTATAGCTGTTGGAGTTAGAGATAGGAGCAGATCTAAAGAAGCAGGCTCAAACACTCAGTTGAATTGCAAGACATGAGGTTCAAACCATCCCATGGAAGAAGCTGAACTTAACACTTGAAGGTTGTGAAGGCTATGACAAGCAAAGACTGGAGCTGAACTTAACACTTGAAGGTTGTGTGAAGGCTGTGACAAGCAAACACTTGAGGCAGACCATTGGTCATATCCATACTGAATGAGGCATACCTTATTTCTGGGGAAGTAAGGTGCAAGGGGTTAGGATGGGAGGGCGTTCTATGCCTCGACTAGAGGCAAAAAAGAATGGAGGCAACACTTGGGGTGGAGGCAAAAAAATGGTAGGGCATTCTTGGGGTGGAGGCAAAAAATGGTAGGGCGTTCTATGCCTCGACTAGAGGGACTGGCCATTATTTTTACTAACACAGGGGTTGTGGAAGTAAAAAGAATGGAACTTAGCATTATGATTCTACAATAAAATAGATTACCACATCTTCTCACGATGTACAGTCTTATTAGACATTGTGCTTATCTGTTTTCACCTTTTTATGGTTTGGGGAGCCTAATAAATTTCTCCCTCACCTTTGGTGAGTTTTAATTTTTTTTAAAGTAAGTTCACATTCCCTTTCAGATTTTTGTACTTGCATAAATAGTGAATTCGGAAATTACTTTAATGGAATAAAGTTGGTAGTGTACTCTGTGAAAATATATGATTGGGCTTCTGTTTCAGAGATTGGGTAGCCTTTCGAGAATGTGAGGACAGTAATATGATCTGCTCAAATATGTTCTTAGGCCACTCAAATATATCATATGATTCTTGCTGAGTTTATGGGGATCAAGAACTCAGCCGTTTGGCGCACCCAGAGGAAATTGGTGAAGAAGTTCCAGAACCTGACTTTGTGATGTGTTGGTGTTGGCGGTACCATGTGTCAGATTCAGATGACGCTTATATTGGTACTGATGTTGTGTGAATCTGACGCTTATATTGGTACTGATGTTGTGTGTCAGATTATGTTGACACTTATACTGGTACTAATGGTAGTAAGTGCATTTTGCTTATCATTTATGTACTCCCTCCATTTTTTTTAATTGACACACTTACTAAAAGTGGTGTTTTTTTTTAATTGGCACTTGCTATTTTGGGCAAGTTTAAGGTTTTTACATCCACTCATTTTACTTTCTCTTCTTTCAATTCAATTTCATCCACTCATTTAACATCTCCTCAATTCTAACACCAAAAGAGAGGTGCCAATGAAAAAAAAACAGAGGGAGTACATGCAACTTAAATATGATTTTAATGCCACATATTTTTGTTTTACAAAGACTTTGGTGAGACGGTCTCACCTAATCTTATGGTGAGACGAAGGGTTTAAATACAATTGTTTAATAATGGAAGATGACATGGGGTAATTTTTGCAATTTTTAAAACTTTACTTTGTCGTTTGTAGGCCCGTCAAACGGGTTGGATCACCCGTTGGATAACCGTTAACCATATACTAATTTCACTTATTGGATAATACTTATTGGATAATGACCCATTGGGTTAATGGATATAATTGGGTTGTAGTTATTGGGTTTAGTTGGGTTGGATAATTGGTTATCCATTGGATAATTTTGGGTGGGTCGAGTTGGGTTGGATAACGGGTGACCCACGGATAATTTCATATCATAAGATAACAAAATTTTCACAAATTTGATTACGAATAATTTAATTTTTCCCTAACACATATAATCAACTTAGAAACGATCAAATTCTCGATTCATCATATTTGACGATTTTGGTTCATGTTTTAATCAATTTTAATTTGAACCAATTAAAATTTGATAAATGTTCTTGACGAAAGAAGTAGAAGTAGTATTTAAGAAACTTTCACTAAATTTGAAAAATCTCGAAATATGAAGATTTTTAAAAATATTTTCTTTTATTGAACATAAGAAAATAATAAATGAAATTCCCACATTTGGCCACTCCAATAAATATTTCTTTTTTTTGTAGTTATGTACACGATTCAGCCTACATCAAAGAATGATTACAGTTAATCGTAATTTTTCACTCCAAGTAAAATGTTACGTGGCTTATCCATTTAAACTTTAAATGGTTGAAAACACCAATTATCCATTGAGTATATAATGAATTATCCATTGAGTATATACTGAATTATCCATTGGGTATATACTAATTATCCATTGGGTCTATACTAATTATCCATTGGGTCGAACTAAATGACCAATTGGGTATATGTCATTTATCTGGGTGAAACGTGAATTACCCATCAAGTCCGCGTTCTTTCTCAGTTCTCACTTTCCAGACTGCGTTTTGTTTCAACGGTCTGCGTTTTGTTCATCAATCAGTCCGCGTTTTGTTCATCAATCGATCTGCGTTTTGTTCATATTTGAGTTCATAATATTATATTATGTAATATAATATTATGTACATTATATTATATTTAATAAAAATAAAAAATATATAATAAGCTGGCTTTGTAAACTCGACGAAACTAACGAACAATATTACTTGGGATCGAGCTCGAGCTCAAATACTGTACGAACTCGAATATTGTACGAACTCGAATATTGTACGAACTCAAATACTGTACGAGATTGAGCTCGAATACTGTACAAACTCGAATAGTGTACGAGATTGAGCTCGAATACTGTACGAGATTGAGCTCGAATACTGTACAAACTCGAATAGTGTACGAGATTGAGCTCGAATACTGTACGAGATTGAGCTTGAATACTGTACGAGATTGAGCTCGAATACTGTACGAGATTGAGCTCGAATACTGTACAAACTCGAATAGTGATTGAACTCGGATATTGTACGAACTCGAATACTGTACGAGATTGAGCTTGAATACTATATGAACTTGAATAATGTACGAGATTGAGCTCGAATACTGTATGAACTCGAATACTGTACGAGATTGAGCTCGAATACTGTACTTGATTGAGCTCGAATACTGTACGAACTCGAATACTCTATGAACTCAAATACTGTACGAGATTAAGCTTGAATACTGTATGAACTCGAATACTGTACGAGACTGATCTCGAATACTGTACGAGATTGAACTCGAATACTGTATGAACTCGAATACTGTACGAGATTGAACTCGAATATTGTACGAACTCGAATACTGTACGAGGTTGAGTACGAATTTTGTACGAATTCGAATACTGTACGAGATTGAGTTCGAATATTGTACGAGATTGAGTTCGAATACTGTACGAGATTGAATACTGTACGAACTCGAATATTGTACGAGATTGAGCTTGAATAATTTGTGAATTATAATTTGTATAATTTGTGAATTATAGTGAATATTTTATGTTAAATATTACACATGCATTTAATTGGGTAATTTTGGATATTTATTGGGTATTTGTTACGTTCGTATTGAATTAACATAATATGGGACCCATGGAGATCAAAATTTTCCATTAACACAATTATTTTCATCCCGTTCAATCCCAAAAACTAATGAGCATTTAATACCTGATCCCATTGGATAAGGACAACTTGTAACCCAAATCGATAGAAAATATTTAATGATAACTTATTGGGTTAATTATATAATGATTTATTGGATAATGACTTATTGGATAATATATTTTAACCCATTGGATCATATGAATATCTCATGGGTTATCCAATAGGTTATCCATTTAATGACCCAACCCATTTATGACCCAACCCATTATGACTCATTTAATAAACGGGTTGATTGGATAATGACCCATTGGATAATGATCTATTGGGTTTGGATAACGGGTTTATCCAATTAACCCATTTGACGGGCCTAGTCGTTTGTCTCACCTAAAGTTATGGTAGGAGTCTCATACGAGTCTTTCTCTTTTTGTTTATCCTTATTTTCTCTTTTAAAAAAAATCTTCTAAATATTTTGAAGGCTAGAAGTAGTATTTTACAATATTAATTGAAATGCTTTCTCCAAAAAATGCACGCAAGGATCATGCACCTACAGAATTTGATATAAGTTTTTGACAACTTCTGTGTAGGTAACATGAAATTTTAAATCCTAACAGACAACACAAATTAAAGGATTTCCCATTTAATTATTTCTTGAGTTTTAAATATCTAAAAATATGTAATGTGTTCAAGTTTGCATGCACAATCTCCCTCAGATGAGAACACTCTTTTATATGAGAACATTCTTTTATGTGAGAACACCTCTTTATGTGAGAATAAATCTCAATCGTAAGATCATTTAATTATATGGCTATGATTTTGTTCTCATTTGAAATTTTGATGGAGATGCCAAGGGGACTACCACCATAAATGAAGACATTCCACGACTTGATCAAACGTTTAAATGATACGTTCGAGATCCTCTAAGTGACATGGCAGGACCTATGACTACGTCAAGGACTAAGCTTAGGGATACTACTTTAAATGCTTTGATTGATCGCCTTTATGATGAAGAATTGAAGAAGGAGTCACCATCGACATCTTGGATTCATTATTCAAGATTGTCGACGAACTAAAGACATCATGAAGAACACTATACTCTTTTTTTCCACTGGGTTTTTAATGAAGTAGTGTGATCACTGAAATGTTGTAAAATTATTTCATTTTGAGTTTATTGGACTGATAGCTCGGCCATGTGGGCTTTGAAGAGCTGAATTTCAAAAATACAGTCCATTAAGGTTTAGTATATTCAGTTTTATTCTAATTAGAATTATATTTGGTAAGATTAAATAAGGTAATATTCTTCAAGGTTACTTCTTGAAGAATTCAACCTGATTACCTTAGATTACCATTTATTTTAGTTACTTTAGTTAGATATGGTTTTAGCTTCTTAAAGCTGCCGATTCAGTTTCCATTTGTGATTGGGGTTTGAGGCAAGATTGTAACCCCATAAAAAGGGAGGCCTTATGGACGAAAATTACAACCTTTCATCAATCA
This sequence comes from Rubia yunnanensis, assembly GCA_037428765.1. Lineage (NCBI taxonomy): Eukaryota > Viridiplantae > Streptophyta > Magnoliopsida > Gentianales > Rubiaceae > Rubia > Rubia yunnanensis. Next base: position 80,341,447 of record CM075065.1, read on the forward strand.
AATATACAACCTTTTGAGTTCATACTCTTTGCTTGCGAGCTATTCCATTGTTGATTAACCCCGAGGGCTAGTTAAGTACCAATAAACCTTGTAATCTGATCCTGAGGGCTAGTTAGAGAGCAAGTCGAAGTTAGGCGTACCCCGAGGGCTAGACTCCTGAATTTCGTGCGAGATAGTGCGGGTTTACAGATCCCTTCACTAGATCAAAGATATTAATTCCGCAAATTGTGAGTCTTCGCAAGGAGATTCATATCAGTTGGTATCAGAGCAAAGCGAAGGATCGACTGAGGCCGAAAAAAGGGGTTTCGAGTTTTGCATTAATTTATTTTCAATTTTTTTTTAAAAAAAAAAATATATATATATATATATATATATATACTCTTTCGTGTCGTGTTTTAACTGTGTTTATTTGATCTTTCTTACCAGGAGGATTGAATCTAGAGTCGAAGGGTCTGAGAGTTAGAATACTTCGGTATTACTATCCGCCTTCACCTTCATCAATCGAGTCAGGAGGACGTCGAAGGGTCTGAGCGTTAACAAGTATTATTCGCCTTCACCTCCCGGTCAGTTTCGTAGTTTTAGTAGCTCAAACAGTTTATGTGCTTGTGATATTTTCATCAACTCTTCTGAAAATTATTGCATGCTCACAATCCTATTTGTTTTCGTTATCATTCTTTGATTCCGTGATCTAGAATTGTTCTTTGATTCTTGATTACACCTTATTAAAAAAAAGAGTCTTGTGTCATTTTCCATATATATAGTGTCATATTCTTGATCCTTACGATCTTGAATACCTCGAAGTTCATTGGAATCAAGAGGAAGTTGTCGTAGATTTCTTATTCCAAGTTTTGTATAGGCGATTCTTGTTCCAAAAAAATTTTGAAAATCAAAAACAAAAGGTAGCAGATTTTGGGTTTCAAAATCGGAATTCAGGATTTGAAATCTGAAATTTGGGGAATATTTGCAATTTTCAAAAGTTTGGGGGCAGATTTGCAATTTCCAGAAATTTTGGTAATTGTGACCGAAATTTTTCTCGGGGAATAACATTCTATTTGTGAGTTTTATAGTACCAAAAAAAAGGAAAAAAAAAATGAATTGTGGCTGAAAAAAAAAGGAAAGAAAAAGGAATCCGGTTTGAAAAAGGAAAAGAAAAGTCAAAATCCTGATCGGAAGAGAAAAAGGAAATAAAAGCCAATTGAGAGAGGAGTTTTGATCTGATTTTTTTGACTTGGGGAACAAGTAAGTCATTAAAGTCCTTTTCACAAGGGATTTGGATTTAAGTTCCTATTCCAATTTGTTCTTGAATTTTCGGAACCTATTTGTCGCCTATATAAAGCAATCTTGTTTTGGTCATAATTCATTCAATACAGCTCCGATTCATGCCATTCAAATTTTTTTTTGTTCCTTATTCTTTCTAAAATTTGGAATTCCAGATCGTAGAGCCAAATTTTGAGTTTATATATTTTTAAATTTCGAAATAAATTCTGCAGTACTCATCTCCATAGTTTGCTTTGAATTGCGGTAAATTGATCAGTTGCCCTCGCATTAGCCTTCACCTTGTGAGTTGTGAGTGTTATACACTTGGTGAGTGACCTTACTAAACAAAGGGAAGGGGGGACAATTTCTTTAACTAACCGTTTGATTTTCTTAGCAGTTTGCGAAGACGGGGGACGAAAATCCATTCGTCCCGCCTTTTGTAAGCAATCCTAACAATTTTCCATTGACAAACACCTCTAATGGCGGGCCTGGGAGTCATCCATGTGAAGAGGCTCCAAATAGTTGGGAGCGACATCGAATTAATCCAAATGAAGTCAATGATCCTGATCGGTTTGCTGTCGCAATAAATGCACTTATGAGTGAAGTGCAAAGGTTGGCGAGAAACGTTGATAGCATGGCACCGCCTACACCTACATCATCGGTCAAGAGGGAAGAAACCAAGAAATATGTCCGTCAATTTAATGGTTCTGGAAGTTCAGATGATTATTCTGATGATGGTTCAGAAAGGCAATCACACCGAGGGTCTTCTAGAAGGCATCGCCCCAGTATACCTCATTCCCGAAGGAGAGTGAAGATTAATTCAGGATCTAATTCAGGTTCTGATGAAGCTCAAGATATCAAGGGTTTAAAATATGACATCCCTCGATTTGATAGTCAACACAATCCTGTGAAGTATCTTGATTAGGAGCGACAGATTGAGAATCTGTTTGATCTAAAAAATTATCGGGAGAAGGAGAAAGTCAAAGTGGCGCAGTATTCTTTCACTCATTATGCGGCTGAGTGGTGGAAAAATAAAAGGGAGTCACGATATCTTGCCGGAAAGAAACCTATCTCCACTTGGGAGAGACTGAGATCTGAGCTTCGCGAATATCATGTTCCGCCTACTTACTTGATAGAACAACATTCTTATCTATCCAACATGAAGCAAGGAAATTGCACAGTTGATGAATACTGGCAAGATCTTGAGTTGACCATGAGAAGGGTTGGAATGAAAGAAGATGACGCATTCATGAAAAATTGTTTCATTGAAGGCTTGCGTGAAAACCTTCAAATGCTAGTCAAGCTTCAACATCACATATCTATAAATGATTTATTGGTGAAAGCAAGGTTAGTTAGAGTACCCTGCGACCAAGGAAGTCAACGACCAGGGTTTGACTCCGGAAACCCTAGTTATGGCCGTAGTAGGGGCCCGCCCATGGGAGGAAGAGGATCGGTTCAGACTTATTCAAATCCAACTTATAATCCTACTGAGAGGAGGGCGGCACAACCAACCCAACAATTTTCAAAAATTCCAGGTAAGTCTTCTACTTCTTCATCAAATTCAGTTTCTGTTAACTCTCCTACTTGTTTTCATTGTAAAGAAAGAGGACATGTCCGTAATAACTGTCCGCATGCACGAGTGCTAACTACACTTGAGGAAGAAGATGAAGAAGATGAATATGCTGATATGCCACCATTGTGTGAAAGTGGTGAAGAATAGGTAGATGAAGAGATCATCATAAATGATCATGGTGAACAGGGTCCAGAAACACAAGGTAACTTCGTGTCATTAAGAGTTCTAAACTCTCAAATGGCTGAGACAAAGGTACAAAGGATTAACATTTTTCATACTCGTTGCCTTGTGAAATATAAGAATTGTTTACTGATTATTGATGGTGGTTCTTGTGCTAATACTGTGTTCAATCTTCTTTTTAAATCATTGTCTTTGCCTGTGACTACTCATCCATCACCATATAAACTTATTTGGTTAAATGGTAGTGGTGAAATTAGGGTTAACAAACAGTGCATGATTAACTTTAATATTGGAAAATACCATGATTCTATCTTATGTGATGTTATACCTATGGAAGCTAGTCATATTTTGTTAGGGAGACCTTGGCAGTTTGATCGTAAATCCATGCATGATGGTTACACTAACAAAATTACTGTGATTAAGGATAGAACAAGGTATACTTTGGTTCCATTATCTCCAGTGGAAGTTTTAGAGGCACAGAGACGCATGAGAGTCGATAAAGAGAAGTTTGCGACTGATGTGCAAATGGCCGACCAAAACCCTAGCAAGGGCTTGAAGGAGATCGGCCACAAGGTGAAGAATGGAGGCAAAACCCTTGATAATTTCGACCAAATATCAAGGGAGGCCATCCCAGGTAAGCCAGGTAAGTCTACGAATGATTCTGATAAGTCGCGTAAAATCCTATCTTCACATCTTAGTCCTTTGCCATCAATTTACATTATGAGACATGAACTTCCTAATGATTTTGGTAGTTTGTTTTATGAATCAATTAGGGATGTGAATCATACATTTTCCAATCATTCTTATGTGCTTATCAGGCATTTTAAAGAGAGCTATTTTGCTAGTGATGATATTCCTATGAATGTTCCTCCACAGTTTGCTCAAATGTTACAGGAATTTGAGGATGTCTTTCCGGAAGCCTTACCCGTGAGTTTACCACCTTTGCGAGGTATTGAACACCAGATTGACTTGATTCCAGGTTCGGTTATCCCAAATCGCCCGGCGTATAAAGCAAACCCTGAGGAGACAAAGGAACTACAACGACAAGTCGAGGAGTTACTTAAAAAAGGGTATGTGCGAGAATCCCTATCTCCTTGTGCCGTGCCTGTCATTTTAGTTCCTAAGAAAGATTAAACTTGGCGTATGTGCATTGATTGCCGTGCTATTAACAAGATTACCATTAAGTATCGCCATCCTATCCCTAGGTTCGATGATATGCTTGAAGATTTGCATGGATCTGTGATTTATACTAAAATTGATTTGACTCAGGGTTATCATCAGATTCGAATTAATGAGGGAGATGAATGGAAAACTGCATTTAAGACTAAGTTTGGGTTGTATGAATGGATCGTTATGCCTTTTGGTTTAACTAATGCACCTAGTACTTTTATGCGGTTGAAGAATCATGTCTTAAGAAAGTTTATTGGTCGGTTTGTTGTGGTCTATTTTGATGACATATTGATTTATTCTAAGTCGACTGATGAACATATTAACCATGTTAAAATGGTTCTTGTTGCACTCTGTGAGTCTTGTTTATATGCGAACATTAAGAAGTGCACATTTTGCACTTCGGAAGTGGTGTTTCTCGGTTTTTTGGTCTCTAAAGAGGGCATAAAAGTCGGCGAAACCAAAATTGAGGCCATTAAGACCTGGCCGAGACCTACTAATGCCAACCAGGTACATTTTTTTCATGGTTTAGCTAGTTTTTATAGATGGTTTGTGCGTGATTTCTCATCTATTGATGCACCTCTAAATGAACTAGTTAAAAAGGATGTGAAATTTGTTTGGACTGAGAGTCAAGAGAATGCATTTAATGAATTGAAAGTACGATTATGCAATGCTCCTGTTCTTGCTTTACCTGATTTTAATGGTACTTTTGAGATTCATTGTGATGCTTTTGGTGTTGGTATTGGTGCTGTTTTGATGCAAGAGAATCGACCTATAGCTTACTTCAGTGAAAAGTTAAAGGGCGGTGCTCTAACCTATCCTGTGTATGATAAAGAATTTTATGCAATTGTGCGTACATTAGAAACTTGGCAACATTATTTATTGCATAAAGAATTTGTCATTCATAGTGATCATGAATCCTTGAAATACTTGAAGAGTCAGATGAAGTTGAATAAGCGTCATGCTAAATGGTCTAGTTTTATTGAATCTTTTCCTTATGTGTTGCGTTACAAAAAGGGTAAAGAAAATGTTGTTGCTGATGCTTTGAGTCGTAGACATGTTTTCCTTACACGTTTGGAATGCATTATGCTAGGATTTTCATTCGTGTGAGATTTATATGCAACCGATTCTGATTTTTCATCTATTTATGCTGCATGCGAAAATGGTGCTTATGAGAAGTTTTTTCGGCATGATGGTTTCTTGTTTATGAATAATGGGTTATGTATTCCTCAATGTTCTATGCGTGAATTACTTGTTAGAGAAGCTCATTCATGTGGTTTAATGGGATATTTTGGTGCTTTTAAAACTTATAATTTGTTGCGAGAACACTTCTATTGCCCGAAAATGGCACTTGCTATTGATAGGGTTTGTAGGAATTGTCTTGATTGCTTGAAGGCTAAGTCTAAAACTAAGCCTCATGGTCTTTATACTCCATTGCCTTTTCCTACACATCCTTGGATTGATATTTCCATGGATTTTATCCTAGGTTTGCCACGATCTCAGTCAGGTAATGATTCTATCTTTGTGGTTATGGATAGATTTTCAAAAATGGCACATTTTATTCCTTGTAGGAAGACAGATGATACAAAGCATGTTGCAGATCTATTTTTGAAGGAAGTAGTTTGGTTACATGGAATTCCTGCATCCATTGTCTCTGATCGCGATGTTAAATTTTTATCCTACTTTTGGAATACCTTGTGGCGCAAGTTAGGGACAAAGTTGTTGTTTTCGACAGCCAGTCATCCTCAAACTGATAGACAAACAGAAGTGACCAATCGAACCCTAGGGGCTCTCCTGCGTGCACTAGTTCAGAAGAACTTAAAGAATTGGGAAAAATGCATTCCAATTGCAGAGTTTGCTTACAATCGCACTATTCATTCTACTACTTCTTTATCTCCATTTGAAATTGTTTATGGTTTTCTACCTATTACACCTCTTGATCTACTTCCTTTGAATTTTAAACAGGTTAAAAACCTTGATGGAGAACAGAAAGCTGATTTTGTGAAGAAAATCCATGAGAAGGTGCGCATGAGAATTGAACGGACAAATGTACAGAATGCTGATAAAGCTAATCAAAGCCGCAAGTTGATGAGGTTCAACATGGGAGATTATGTTTGGGTTCATCTGCGGAAAGAGAGGTTTCCAAATGCTCGGAAATCTAAGTTGAGTCCATGTGGAGATGGTCCTTTTAGAGTGTTGGATCGTGTGAACGACAATGCTTACAAGATTGCGTTACCAGATCATTATGGTGTTAGTGCGACCTTCCATGTTCCTGATTTATCTCCATTTACATTTGAAGACGATTCAGTTTCGAGGGAGAAACCTTTTGACCATGGAGGGAATGATGGAGATGCCAAGGGGACTACCACCATAAATGAAGACATTCCACGACCTGATCAAACATTTAAAGGATATGTTCGAGATCCTCTAAGTGACATGGCAGGACCTATGACTAGGTCAAGGACTAAGCTTAGGGATGCTGCTTTAAATGCTTTGATTGATCGCCTTTATGATGAAGAATTGAAGAAGGAGTCACCATCGACATCTTGGATTCATTATTCAAGATTGTTGACGAACTAAAGACATCATGAAGAACACTGTACTCTTTTTTCCCACTGGGTTTTTAATGAGGTAGTGTGATCACTGAAATATTGTAAAATTATTTCATTTTGAATTTATTGGACTGATAGCTCGGCCATGTGGGCTTTGAAGAGCTGAATTTCAAAAATACAGTCCATTAAGGTTTAGTATATTCAGTTTTATTCTAATTAGAATTATATTTGGTAAGATTAGATAAGGTAATATTCTTCAAGGTTACTTCTTGAAGAATTCAACCTGATTACCTTAGATTACCATTTATTTTAGTTAGATATGGTTTTAGCTTCTTAAAACTGCCATAAGTAGATTCAGTTTCCATTTGTGATTAGGGTTTGAGGCAAGATTGTAACCCTATAAAAAGGGAGGCCTTATGGACGAAAATTACAACCTTTCATCAATCAAATATACAACCTTTTGAGTTCATACTCTTTGCTTGCGAGCTATTCCATTGTTGATTAACCCCGAGGGCTAGTTAAGTACCAATAAACCTTGTAATCTGATCCTGAGGGCTAGTTAGAGAGCAAGTCGAAGTTAGGCGTACCCCGAGGGCTAGACTCCTGAATTTCATGCGAGATAGTGCAGGTTTGCAGATCCCTTCACTAGATCAAAGATATTAATTCCGCAAATCATGAGTCTTCGCAAGGAGATTCATATCAGTTGGTATCAGAGCAAAGTGAAGGATCGACTGAGGCCGGAAAAAAAAGGGGTTTCGAGTTTGCATTAATTTATTTTTGATTTCTTTTATATATATATATATATACTCTTTCGTGTCGTGTTTTAACTGTGTTTGTTTGATCTTTCTTACCAGGAGGATTGAATCTAGAGTCGAAGGACGTCGAAGGGTCTGAGAGTTAGAATACTTCGGTATTACTATCCGCCTTCACCTTCATCAATCGAGTCAGGAGGATGTCGAAGGGTCTGAGCGTTAACAAGTATTATCCGCCTTCACCTCCCGGTCAGTTTCGTAGTTTTAGTAGCTCAAACAGTTTATGTGCTTGTGATATTTTCATCAACTCTTCTGAAAATTATTGCATGCTCATAATCCTATTTGTTTTCGTTATCATTCTTTGATTCCGTGATCTAGAATTGTTCTTTGATTCTTGATTACACCTTATTAAAAAAAAAGTGTCTTGTGTCATTTTTCATATATATAGTGTCATATTCTTGATCCTTACGATCTTGAATACCTCGAAGTTCATTGGAATCAAGAGGAAGTTGTCGTAGTTTTCTTATTCCAAGTTTTGTATAGGCGATTCTTGTTCCAAAAAAATTTTGAAAATCAAAAACAAAAGGCAGCAGATTTTGGGTTTCAAAATCGGAATTCAGGATTTGAAATATGAAATTTGGGGCAGATTTGCAATTTTCAAAAGTTTGGGGGCAGATTTGCAATTTCCAAAAATTTTGGTAATTGTGACCGAAATGTTTCTTGGGGAATAACATTCTGTTTGTGATTTTTATAGTACCAAAAAAAAAGGGAAAAAAAATGAATTGTGGCTGAAAAAAAAAGGAAAGAAAAAGGAATCTGGTTTGAAAAAGGAAAAGAAAAGTCAAAATCCTGATCCAAAGAGAAAAAGGAAATAAAAGCCAATTGAGAGAGGAGTTTTGATCTGAATTTTTTGACTTGGGGGACAAGTAAGTCATTAAAGTCCTTTTCACAAGGGATTTGGATTTAAGTTCCTATTCCAATTTGTTCTTGAATTTTCGGAACCTATTTGTCGCCTATGTAAAGCAATCTTGTTTTGGTCATAATTCATTCAATACAGCTCCGATTCGTGCCATTCAAATTGTGTTTTGTTCCTTATTCTTTGTAGAATTTGGAATTCAAGATCGTAGAGCCAAATTTTGAGTTTATATATTTTTAAATTTCGAAATAAATTCTGCAGTACTCATCTCCATAGTTTGCTTTGAATTGCGGTGAATTGATCATTTGCCCTCGCATTAGCCTTCACCTTGGGAGTTGTGAGTGTTATACACTTGGGGAGTGACCTTAATAAATAAAGGGAAGGGGGGACAATTTCTTTAACTAACCGTTTAATTTTCTTAGCAGTTAGCGAAGACGGGGGACGAAAATCCATTCGTCCCGCCTTTTGTAAGCAACCCTAACAATTTGCCATTGACAAACACCTCTAATGGCGGGAGTGGTAGTCATCCACATGAAGAGGCTCCAAATAGTTGGGAGTGACATCGAATTAATCCAAATGAAGCCAATGATCCTGATCGGTTTGCTGTCGCAATAAATGCACTTATGAGTGAAGTGCAAAGGTTGGCGAGAAAAATTGATAGCATGACACCGCCTACACCTACATCATTGGTCAAGAGGGAAGAAACCAAGAAATATGTCCGTCAATTTAATGGTTCTGGAAGTTCAGATGATTATTCTGATGATGGTTCAGAAAGGCAATCACACTGAGGGTCTTCTAGAAGGCATCGCCCCAGTATACCTCATTCCCGAAGGAGAGTGAAAATTAATTTAGGATCTAATTCAGGTTCTGATGAAGCTCAAGATATCAAGGGTTTAAAATATGACATCCCTCGATTTGATGGTCAACACAATCCAGTGAAGTATCTTGATTGGGAGCGACAGATTGAGAATCTGTTTGATCTCAACAATTATCGGGAGAAGGAGAAAGTCAAAGTGGTGCAGTATTCTTTCACTCATTATGCGGCTGAGTGGTGGAAAAATAAAAGGGAGTCGTGATATCTTGCCGGAAAGAAACCTATCTCCACTTGGGAGAGACTGAGATCTGAGCTTCGCGAATACCATGATCCGCCTACTTACTTGATGGAACAACATTCTTATCTGTCCAACATGAAGCAAGGAAATCGTACAGTTGATGAATACTGGCAAGATCTTGAGTTGACCATGAGAAGGGTTGGAATGAAAGAAGATGACGCATTATACTTATCTTATCTAACTATAACGTGAATCCTGCAAGCTCCCCTTGCTACCGATCCGCCTTGATTAGACTTCATCTGACCTCGAAACTCATCGACGCTTGATCTCCTCCTCCCGAGGAATTAAGGCATACGATTCTAAATTTTGAACCGCAGGTTATGTATGTTGGGACATAGAATTCTGGCTCTTTGCACTTCTCGAAAGATCAAAATCTGCATGCAGATTTTTCTATTAAATTCGCAAATAATGCAGCCATGTTTGTCCTCTATATATAGTCCATGAGCAGATCTGAATTCTCCATAATTATCTCCATAATATTCCTATTCCAAATCTGCTTCTTGAAGCATATCCAAATCCATAAATAAAGGAATTTTCCTTATCTCAATATCTCCATATATTCGATAATAACAACTCCATATTTATAGAGATTTTCCATAAATCAACTATACTTCCATATACCTAATATATAGCAGAATATTCAGATTTCTATAAATCACAAATACCATAATATTCTGTTTTCTTTTTCCGTAAACATCTTTGCGTAAATATGCTCTTGGGAAATTAACAACTTCTGGCGTAAATATCATCTTGGTGAAAATGTAATTCCTTCTCCACATAATATTCTGATTACATTAATCTAATCCCACATATATAGGAACTGATATATTCTCCAACTCAAATACAACTTGGACTAGATGTATCCTTCTCGGATTCAGTCTTCAACCTTTCCTTATTTCACCAAAATTCCTTCTTTGATGTTGCAACTCAATAATACCATATTTGCAAAGTTTCCACAAATTGACAACTAGATAAATCTAGACTTTACAATCTCCCCCTTTGGCATTTTGTGGACCAATCACCTTTTGGCATTTCATCACAAGAACTTATGCAAACAAATACATCAACCTTGAAAACCACTCTGGATGTTGGAACATAGAAACATAGCATCTCCCTCTAAATTCTAGATTCCCTCAACATCCAGGAATAATGATTGTGTTGGAACATCAACCTAACAGAGTAAATAAAGTCATCCAAGAAATCCAAAACATCTCCCCCTTGGGAACATAAACATGCCAAACTCAATAGACACTGAATACTAGAATCTCCATTAAATGCAGCTCCTTCTGAAGCAAATATCTAGCCTATGTTGGAACATAGCCATAACAGAACCTTTAAACCTCTTCAGGAGCAGCTATATATGCCTCATCTAATCTGGCATTTTCTACCTCCAAATCTACCATCTAAATGAATTGAGCTCTCAACTTCACACCATTGTACCACTCAAAATCTGGATCAATGTTGCCTCCTATAGAATTCTTCTACAATCTCTCGGTTGTACTCCTTGTAGATTGAGGTAGCAGTCTTGAGATCCAAATAGTCCAAGTAAGCTGTAACTCCACACTCCTCATATACACCCAGATCAGTTGTCCTTTCAGCTAAAACTATATCTCTCATAGCAGTTTGATTAGAAGTGCCTTCAATAATCTGTTCACCTTGTGTTGGAACATCAGTCACCGATGTTGGAATATAACAGCTCTCAGCTTCACCCGCTTTCTCTATGTTGGAACATAAGATCCTTTCACTGCTTCAGAATCAACACATCACCTACTCAACTTCTTTCACTTCATCAGTACTTTCTCCCCCTATCTGGTGTTGGAACATAGACTTGTTCACCATCCAGATCATAACCTTCTCCAGCCACAGTTACTGATGTTTGAACATCTGAATCTCTAATCCACGTCCACATCTTCTCAACCTATCTCCATACTCTGTGTTGAAACATGACCAGCATCACTGCCTTCCAAACTTCTCATCATCCTAAAACAGAATACCGGGAAGAGCCATCTTTTGGATCTATGCATCCCATCAACCACCATAATATCTTCAACACTAACTTCTAACATGTCCAACTATGCCTCCATTTTTTTTTCTCCTTTTTAATTTTTTGAATTTTCTGAAAAAATAAAAACCTACAGTTAAATAAAAGCTTTAAGGAAATACCTCAAATCTGACAAACACCTAAGTGTTGTCTGAGGAGCTCAACCGTAGCAGTGCCTAACGGCTTTGTGAAAATATCCGCAAATGGTCTCGATATTGGAACATAGGCTACCAAAACTTTTCTCTCAACCCAAATTATCCTTTTGACTTCATTCAAGTGAGATTCCTTAAGATCATCCTGAATTCTTATAAATACTCCCACCATACTCATCTTCAATTCAGCTTGCATCAAAGTCACAAAATCTTGTACCAAGGATGGTGAAGTAGACCATTCTCGAAAAACAAGCAAGGTGCGATCTTCTCCCCCTCGATGAGAACCTTTCTGAATAGGAAAGGTAGTGAGTCATTTATACCACGCCTGTGGTGCTTGTTTTGATCCATACAAAACCTTCTTGAGTTGATCATATACTTCCACATTAACCACACCATGTAGGGGAGCAATCTTGACATCTTTTTGGTACATCATAAAATTCATAGTGCACGCCATAACAAGGAGAATACGAATAGATTCTAACCTGGCAACTGATACGAATGTCCCATCAAAATTAACTCTTTCAACCTGAGTGTAGTCCTGAGCAACTAATCTTGCTTTATTATCATTGGGTTCGATAAGGGAGAGAAACTATTGTAGGCCAGCAAGTTCCCTATAATTAATTTGAGGGTTCGATCGAGTCCTTCTTCTGCTTGATTCAGCCTGCACTGATGTTAGAACATGGGAGAATTCTAGAGAGGATGATGTTCCAACATTGTTGAAGATTGTTCCAACATTTTTGAAGATATAAGAGTCACCAGCTTCATCTTTAAGATCTGACTCATCTGATGTTCCAACATCATTACGTCTCTGATCTGAGAAATCAACCAATATTGGAACATGGTTAGCCGTACGATCTACTTCATCACATTTGACACTGTAGCAGTTCACTTCTTATTCCAATAAGTAACATTTGTCTGATGACCGAATACTAGTAAGCACTTTGTTGCTGCCATGTTTCACTATGCACTTTTCCTTATAGAATTCCACGGTCATATTATCATTACATAGCTGGCTGATACTTAGGAGATTAGACTTTAGGTATTCCACCAACAAAACACCAGTGAATGCGGGGAATCCTTCAATATGCAGTTCACCTTTTTCCAACCACTCGACTCTTCTTTCCATCGCCAAACGTAAGTGGAAACACCGAACCTGGGTAAAGTGATTGTGTCTCTGAATTTTAAAATTTCTACTTGCCAAACATATTCGTACTTTGCCCTGCCTATGGAATTTGCGCATGGTGCTCATTCTCGAGGGGCAAAATATTGGAGATAAGGAGAAAACAGGCTATTTAGAGAAAACCGCCAGGTTATTCAAACTTCATTAATTATTAGAAGTACAATATTGATACTAACAACTACATAACCTTATTCGTCTAAACGTATCTATCTAGTGGGAGTAAATCCCTCATGGAACAAATCTTTAGCAGAGATAGGTTTTCCTAACCCCTTCACTTTTGCCTCTTTCTCTGCAAGCTCTTCAAGCTTTATACCAGCTGCCCTTCGAATGTCCTTCAATTTCTCCTCTATAGGATCTTCAGAAGGATTAAGGGGAGCGACGGTCTTACACAGCTTCTTCATAGAAGGATTGAATGGGCCCTTCAAGGAGGACCCATCGCTCTTTCAAAATTTTGAGGAAGATCCTTGGGTAACATTGCTCGAAGAGAAAAGATACCTATCGGCCCCTTTAGTGGTAGACTTTTGTGACTGAGGAGCAGAACAAAAGCTTGAGGGTGTGAATCATTTTACCTTCAGCTCCGCCAGCCAATCGAGAATAAGGTCAAAAGCCTTTTTCTGCCGAGGAGTTCCATTCTCATGAATGTTAACTTCATCTATCTAGTACCAAGCAAGTTTGATTAGAAAATTCAGAAGCTGATCATTGTTGATTAAGTATGATGAAGGAATCTCGTGAGAAAGCATGTGGGAACAGAGGCTTACTTCTTGTGCAACGATTTTTTCTTCGAAATCAGAGATATACTGCTCCAATTCTTTGGCATGTACCTTCCATGCCTCTATCTCCCCTACAATTCATGCATTCTCGGACAAAATAGATTCTACTAAAGAGCTATCTTCAACCGAGAGGCTCCTTCAAGTGGCAGGATGAGGTTCGCTTGAAGAATGGGGATCTTTGTTGGCTACCTTCCAAGCGAGCAAGTCCTCTTCAAGGCTAGCCACTTGCGCTGAGCTAATAGATGTGGTTTGGAAATTATCTCCCTCTGGGCTAATAGTCTGTAATTTTCTCCCAAGCAACCAATTAGGTGCCATTCCACTACTGGAAGCCTAGTCGCAGTGGCAATACAGGACTTCAGAGAACCAAATTTCAAATAGATGTGGCGCATCAGCTCTTGTAGTTCTTTATCTGTGGAATCGCGACCCTCAATCACTTCTAAGGTATAGGTACCATTAAATTCATTGCTCAGTAAATCCTTAAAAAACCCCTTAAAAGTGGGATGGTCTTTAGATTTCCACAGCTTCATCTCAACCTCAAGCTGGTGGAGCTTGCCCTTGAAGGATTCCTTCACTTCATTACAATTAGATAGATCTCGGTAGGCCTTTAGTAGATATTTGTGTGTCTCATTCAACTCTTTTTGGGCACTTGAGATCCCCTCACAAGTGCATTCTAACACTCTTTTCAAAGAATTATACTATGAAAAGAAAAAAAAAGCAAAATCAATAGGTCGTTGTAAAAGATGTATTTTTATTGATACTTAACACCAAAAGAAAAAGGGTTAAGATTGGGGGCCCTAAGTGGAAAAGTTACAATCAGGGATGAACCCTAGAGTTATCTTCTTTTGAGGTGGAAGCAATCATTTCTTCCACTCGGACGACAGTTGAATTCTGCTCAGGACAGGCATCTGTAGCCTCTGGAAGGGGGATCGCTCGAATCCCCCCAAAAGTTAAGAGCTTCCCCTTGTACTTAATGAAATCCATCAGGGAAAAATGAAGGTCATCATTCTTGATGGCCTCATCCCATTTCACCTGTTTAGCCAGATCTTCAGATAGAAAGGAGGACACTTGTGGCTTCAAAAAGTCCTTGGCTAATTTGCTACAGCCAATCTGCTTGGGAAACCCCGGAAGATCCAAAAACAGTTGAAGCATCTCAGGGTTGTTCAAGAGCTTATATTTGAAGGCTTCAAGCAGATGAACCTGTGAGGCTGGATCCTCAACAGCCTAAACCCTCTTCTCGAGGGAATCCCTCTCAAGTGTCCATTAATGCCTCTCGGCTTCAACACCTTGCCTCTCATCTTCCAGGATCCTTTGTTTCTCCTCGAGCACCCTATCCTTCTCATGGAGGGCCCGTTGCTATTCCTCAGGGGATTTCTTCGACTCCAAAATCTTATCATCCCGTTCGCTGAGCTTCTCCCGGTAGGAATCGTGGCTAGAGGAACAAGCGAAGGTGAGATCCACCATTCTCTCAGTGGCCTCGTGGAAAAATTGTGAGACCTAACAAATAGTTCAACTTAGATAGATGATAGGAGAAAAATGCTAAATAATATTTTTTTTAAAATAGAGGAAAACCTTAGGGTCAGAGGCAATGTTCGAGAAATGATGCTCAATCCTGGATATGGACGCTGCATCATTTGAAGGGGGTGGAAACTATTGACCGACATTCTTACAACATGTGCTCCTAACAATGTTCTTAGTGAGGTGCTACCGATATTGTTGCTATTTGCCCTTGTTTTCTGGTGAACATTCTTGGTGGGAGGAGGTTACTCATCACCAATGGTTGAAGTAGGCCTTTCGCTGCCTACTGCAAGAGGAGAGGCCTTGTTTGAGATTGGAGATGCCTGATTCGGGGGGGGGGGGGTGGAGGCCTAGTTCGAGGAGTCAAAGGTCACTTTGGGAGGAGCCTGACCCTGCTACATGGGTCTCTGCTTCTTTAAGATCTAAGCGAGACCCACTAAGAGAGAGAGAGAGTCATTAACAATAAACTCAAAAACACAACAAACAGGAGAATTAGATTTCTATTAAGGCACCTTCGGAGGCTCCCAAATCCCTAAAGTCACTAACGATGGTCTCGAGGGGGAGGCCTTCTCTGGGGGGCCCTCAAGTTCTCTTCTCTTCTTCTTGACATCCTTTTGGAGTATTTTATACACATACTTCTCGTAGATTGCAGGAGGGAATGCAAAGTCGCCAATTTGGGAATTAGGGTTGTTGAAGAGGCAGTAGTCAAGGGAGCTGGACAGTAGTTTTTTCCTATCCCGCTCGAGGGCATTCGGGCAGATATATTCACCAGGTTTGGGAGACTCGACTCGCACGCCCCAATTCCACGGAGGAACTCAATACCCCCTTCTATCAAAATCAACCCCTTTTTTCCAGCTTCTCCAGTCACCTGAATTTCCAGGAACGGAAAAAACTTTATGATGTGCCTCTCGACTGTTAAAAGTGACTATCATGTCGGTAGACCATCCGTAATAGGACATAAAGTATAGCGATCGAAACAACTTATACCTGGGCTTGATACCAAACTCATTACAGCTGGTCAAGAACATCATGATGATCACTAAGACATTGGGATGGACTTGCGCATAGCTCACTTGGAATTGTCTAAGAAGTTTGGAAAAAAGGGGCGAATATGGGAATGTGAGCCCGCATCGAAGGGGTTTGTGAGAAATGGATGATCTTCCTTCGGGGATGTTATGGGGGGTATCTCCCTCTCTAAAGGAATGAAAATCGGTATCCGGGGCTATTCGTTGGCCATGAGGGATCGATTCCAAAATTTTAGAAATAGCAGTCCTCACTACTGGAACTGGAGGCTCCCTCCCTGAGTCCCTTAGCCTTAACCTTCGATAAGTCCCCCTTTTCTTCTTCTGAAAGGGTTTAGCCAAAGGATATACATGAGGCTCTCTCGAGGGTGCTTCCTCCCCCTCGAAGATTGTCCTCTCCCATAAAGGAGACGCGTTCTCCACCTCCTCTATGGCTTCAAGAGATGTCTCCTTGCAGACCAAAGATGTATTTGACCCCCTTTCCTATTTGAGTTCTTGATTCGAAGAAGGGTAGAAAGCAATTCTATCACTTGTAGGGGATCTCCTTATGTAGGGCTTGCCAATGCGTGGTGGTCAGTTCTCAACGGCATCTCGAGGAGGCATATAAGTTATGGGAAAACCCTCATTTACCCAGTACTGTTAGCAACCTGATCAGATATGCCTTCTCCAGCATCTGAATCGTACTGAAGTTCTTAAAAATGAGTGCATTTCGAGTCGCCAATGACTCTCTCTGGGGTACTAACCCCTGTCCTGCCTACCCTGATCTCACCGAAGTGGAACCCTCATCAGAATGAGGCATGATTGAAAGATGAGGAAACGAAAAGATTAGAATAAGAATATGGGTGAAGGAACTTGCTGATTTTCTAAGAAAGATGATAAAAATTAGATCACTTGAGAGAAAAGTATAGAATGAATGCTTGTAAGAAGATGTCTGCAAACAAAAAAAAGTGAATAAGAAAGAGAGGATAAGAGGTAATTATAGGGGCTGAAATGGTGGATAATTATTACTGCCTTGGAAATATAAAAATTTATGGAAAGACAAAATTGTTTTTTTGTCTTCTGACAACACGATGTTTAGGGAGCAGTGACATGCACGGTTGTACAGCACGCGTATGCCTTTTGGAATCCTAAACGACAGAGTTGATTGGAAAACCAGGTTCTCTCTCTCAAAGGCAAGAGCAACGAAGTACAAGGTTCATTTTGAGTCTTCAAAGTCCATGAACTGTTCCATGCATTCGAGACCTCGAAGAACCTTCATAACGTTCCAGCCTTCAGAGGTCGAGAACTTGCTTTTCTGGGGGCTCTTGATAGAGGTTAATCCGAAAAAGGTCATTGGGCCAAAGGATTTTCTACCCAGTTAGGGGAATATTTAATACTCTAACTTAATTACCGCATTCATGGGTAATTAAGCGCGATAATTAAGGAGAACGTTACTTAGGACATGAAGTATAAATACAAGGTACTCATTTACTTATGATTCATTTTGTCTTAATCATATTGGATGCTTGGAATAGCTTAGGCATCAGAGTGTTGACCCTTGGAACCCAAGGGATAGTTTGATTGCAGGTAAATTCGAGAAGAACCCAAGTCCACAAACTGGTTGGTGGTCGAAGACGCATTAATGTGCTTGCATTTCTCTTTATTTATCCCTCTGTTCTCATTGCATACATTCCATGGGATAAGTGAAGTGAAGACTATATTTTTAGTTTCTCAGGTTTGTACTTGGGCCGGATGTCTACAAGGTTGTTAATTCTTTAATTTTTTTTATAATAGTAGTTCCATTGGAATGCTTATGTTTGAAGTATGTGCTCAGCATTCGTTACACTCCTCTTTCAGATTGATTGTGTTTGAAGTAGTTATATCTTGGGGGCATTACGAATACATGTATTTGGTACATTTTCTGCAATTTCATAATAAGTTATTATTATGGTTTTCTAAAGACCATAGATTCAAGATTAGTTTTGTTGCTTAACCTTGTGATTTGATATGTACAGGCCACATGATTCAATTGCTAGTTCAAGGTAAAGTTATGTTTAGTCCCATAGATAGTTATATTTGGGATAGTTATGTTTAGTCCCATAGATTATTAATTTTGTATCATACATTTTTTGGCTTTATTTCTATATTATCAATATAGATGTTAATTTTATTATTAAATTAATTTCCTACAAAATTGTTAATTTTGGGTCTTTCCCCTTCCTCTGGAAGTGGCTGGGCGCAGCCGCTTTCGGAGGAAGGGATTTTTTTAAATCGTTGTAAAAAATTTTGCACCAATTTTTTGAAAACCGGTGCTAAAATTTAACCAGTGCTAAACAAAAAAAAAACCGATGCTAAAAAACTGGTTTCAAAAACATGTGCTAACAATAAACCGGTGCTAAATTAACACCGATTTTTTGAAACCGATAAAACCTTTTCACCGCGCACTTAGGCACTGGTGTTTTGGGTCAAAAAAATGGGTGCTAGAGGGGGGTTCCTGTGATAGTGTAAAGGTGTTTTTTGGACATACTTGTGTATGTAGCATTGAAATTAGAAACTAGGAAACATACTCGTGGCTATGTATCACTATCTAGTAATGTCAACCCACCAACAACAGACACAACGTGGGATGGCAATGACGATACGGAAGATGTGGGAAAACATCAAACTCATTGTAGAGCATTAGAACTTAGAATGGCTATGAGAGAGAGTTAACGTCTTTGGTTTTTGACATGTTGGGAAATTGTGTATCGAAGCAACGTGCCAAATGGTCTAGTTGGGTGGTGAAGGTTTGTGGAATAAGGGTAGATATCAAGTACCATACTTGACATGATGTCCCAAATGAATACAAGGACACGGTGTGGAGGGAATGCAAGATACCTATAGAGAATCATTTTTACTACATAATTCCTCTTCAATTTATGTTCACATATACTCTCTATCCTCAAACCACTTTGTTTCATAATCCCCGTAGAGGCCTTTTCAAATTGAAGCACAAGATGTTGGTGCTTTGCAAAACAGAGCATGTTCATGATGTCAGAGAGTTAGCGTGAACATAAATATACTCTATCCAGATATTACATATTTAGCGATAAGAAAGGTGATCGACTATAGGTAACTTATACGCACATTCAACCCAAAAGCTTGGAGATTCACAAGAAAAAGGGCATTGGAGAACAACGGAAACATAAGTAAAACAATATGAAAATTGATAGTGTGATTAAATACATTAAAATGTCAACAGTGTTAACAATAACCTAACATCTCGCCTAGGGTACAAGGGGAGTAAAACAACGTGTTTCCGGGGAGGATAAAATTCCTCACTGATTGAGTCGTGGGGGTTATTCCTTAGCGCCAATTGAGCTAGTAAAGACGTCTAGAAGAAGATGTGCAAGCAGAAATAGCGTGCGGGATGCCGGAAGATTATGCAAGGTTATCTATGCAACCAATTTGTGTGGAAGACATTGAGAGGTGCAATCTATTTCTCAAAGAACGACAAAACAAGAAGGGTCTTTATGTCAAACCCAGAGAGAAACGACTTTCCAAAAGAGTGGTACGTAAATAGTTAGGTAAATACTTCATTACATTGAACTATATACATGTTATATCAAATTTAAAATGGTATATCTATTTATGTTTTCACTCTAAAAAAGTTGAAGAATGAGCAATTACAAGGGGATTTTATACCAAGGGATAAACACGACATCCTTTGTAAAGCCATGGAAAAACTGGACCATCCAGACCGGGTTAAGGGAACGGGTAGTTTCGTGACACACCGGAAAACATTCAGGATCTTACGGTCCTACGATGGAGCGGAACCCTTGAGATTTCATTCGTTACAAAAAAACCCAAATCTAAGACTAACGAATTGAGCAACAAGAAGTTGTAATTCGGAAGTTGGTCCAACACATCGGGCTAGTTCTTCTAGAAAATTTAGAGGACTTAACGCTCAATTGGACACTGCCATCTAGGGGTGAACGATATTCTCCCATTGAAGGAAACAATGCCTCCTTCACCGAAACCGGTGAAGACAACACCAAAATAGGTCAAATCAACGGCCAAAACTGTTCCAACAGCACCAACTAGGGTTAGACTTCCATTCGAAAGATCCAAAGTCCCTCGAGACTTACCTTGCTTCGTACGTATCCTTCATAATTTTCTAAAACCCCATGATCGAAACTCAACATTCACATTCTGGGGAAATGAATGTGTATTCAGATGCAAACATGAAATCATGGCGTTATGGAGTGATTTTGAAGACCTATGGAGATGTGAGCAAGTTAATCAAGCAATGATTTCGATCTACACCTTGTGAGTGATTTTATTCATTTTATTACAAAATTTGATTTAAATTTTGCTAACCATTATTACAATTCATACCTACTATGAAATTATCTAGGTACATGCTTTATACAAGTAATCAGAAGAAATGATGGAATGGATACATGTGCCCTGTGACAATACAGAAAATTGGTTGTACATAACAAGATAGGCTCGACTACATTTGCAAATGCCTAAGCCGGAAGGATAAGACTCTTTTCGTTGATCCATACATCAAGAGGTTATTTACTGCATTCAATTACTTAACCAACATTGTTTCCAAAATTTTCAAATAACCACTTTTTTCAGGGACCATTGGAGACTAATATTGATAGTACCGGCAGAGAAGCGAGTGTATTGGATGGATCCCCTCCACTTCCAACTGTCCGACCAAATTGTTGAGATTTTTTAATCTGCAACGAATGAAAATAATGATCAAAAAAATTGTTCATTTCGAGTGACCAAAATCAAGGTAGGTCTACCAATATGTTAAATTCCAAAATAATATCCTCAATTATTTAGTGAAATAGTCTTGATAATTTATTTTCCTTACATATAGTACAAGAAACGGGCTCAAACTTATGAGTGCGGATATTATGTCATGTTATACGCGTTTGAGTGCATAGACAAAGTTCAGGAACATGTACTTGAACTTGACAAGGTAATTGTAAAAATGCATAGTGGTACTGTTTCTAAATTGCCTTCACCAAGTAAATAATACTATATTGTTATTTTCAGATTTTTAAAAATGATTGGAAACCCTACTTGCAAGAAGATATCATCAATGCACGGAATTCATTGGATAAGCATCTAGTTCTCAATCAAAAGTTACTCTTAACTCTCCTTAAAGAATTTCAAGGGAAAATGCCATATGTAGAGCACAAAAGTGTACAAGAGTGAACCTGAAAAGTCTTGAAATAACCATATAAAATGGACACATCAAAAGTACATCTCCATTCGACACAAAATGTTGACAATCATCACTTGCAGCTGGTCGAGCTTAGAAACACTGATACTTTTGGAACATATAGACTTGAAGAACAATCAAAGCTTTGTAATACACAATCTTACATGAGATGGAAATGACGACTTTATGGAAATGACATTCAATTCCTGCATAGGTCATGGTAGTCATGTGATTTGAACCCTATGAACTGTAGCTCCATGAGAGATACACATGAACTAATGTTAGAAGAATAATCCCTCGACACCTTAATACTGCTCAAGGTCTCAGAGTAAGATTTCTTCTCTTACTTTTATGCGGAATAGTAAGCTGGGGGATATAACAATGATCACCATTTGTGACAAGACCAAAACTCTCCTTAATACCCATTTGAACCAAGTCATGCCTAGCCTTCAACCCATCTTTGGTGTTACCCGCGGTATTTAAAACTATCCCAACCAAAGAATCATCCACATTCTTCTCAATGTGCCTTACATCAAGATAGTGTTTAACATTCAGATCCTTCCAGTAAGGGAGTCAGAAAAAATAGAGCATTTCTTCCAACTTCCTTGACAGACATATTTTCATTTTTCCCAAAATTGTTAGGCAATTCCTTAACTCTTTCAAAAACCACAACACCTACAAGTGGTAATGGCGGTTCTCTTACATCCATCTCCCCATTCAACCACTTCTTTGCTGATCGCCACGGGTTTCCCTCAGGAAGAAACCGCTTATGGCCTTGATAAACAATTTTACATATGTGCATCAATTGACAAAATGATGTTTTCTTCTCACACACAGGACATGCAAAGTGCCCTTGTACCATTCTTCCGCACCCACAACAATTCCACTCCACTTCAGCTTGTACCGAGACTCACCGCATACACAAAATATTTCTCGACCCTCATCCTCATTCCCCCTATAAAACATACAATTGCTCAAACATACATGGATGTTTTTGCAATTCCATTCTTATAGGACAAAGAATCCTTTTTGCAGCATACAATTTGTTAGGCATAATATTACCTTCAGGAAGAAACTCCCTAACCAATTCAAGAGTCTCAGTCATTCCTTTATCCGTCCACCTGAATTTGGCCTTCAAATTCAACATTCTCAAAGTGGTACTCAAACTCAATGTTTGGAGCACTAATACAATATGTCAATGTCGTCTTCTTGTCATTATGCAATGCTTCTAGGACCTCGGGTAGACCGTGACATTCTCTACCTACATCCTCCACCATCTCATCAAATTTATCATCTCCATCTAAATCATTGACTTCTTTACTTTAAACAACTTCAAAGCTAGCCGTCTCAACCTCCCTGTGCCATATTAAACAAGTGTAATTAATTTAAATCCCTCACATGATAAGATTTTCATGCAACTTCTTTCTCCATGACAATACTTCATATCTACAATCCTTACATGGGCAACGTGCATGCACCACACCATTCTTGGAAGCATGTTCAAACTTCAACACATTAAATAATTCTACCAAAGGAATGTAATCGGGTGATTTTCTAAGATCTCTACCCATGAGTTCAGTTTGATCCATTACCAACTACCTATATTGAAATGCCATTTAAATCTATGAGTTCATAAAATACATAACCATAATGATGAATTACATAAACCCTAATACTTTATTCCATACATTTCAAACCTAAGTAACCTTTCATACCTTATCCATTTAATTCTTCATGAAACTCCAAAGTGTTGTTTCTTTCTCTTCAAAGGATTCTCAAAAATAAGATGCCATTAAACGCCCACATATTTGTTCACTTATCATACTTCCGTGTTTAGAACCTTGATTCAAACCCTAACAATACGCCGCAAGGTAGTTTTGAGTGCAAAACTAAGCTCCGGTTATATTCTGGATTTGGAATGTTATTAGGACCTTTAAATATTGGCCTAATTGCCTGGTTACGAACTCAAAACATGCACCTGATCTATGTTCCAAGTTTGGAACCATCATCGATCAAAGTCATTTTCATTTAGGCATAACCGCCTTTAATTGACAGTTATTAAAGACGGTTATATGTTGAGCCGCCTTTAAATTTTATGAACCAAAGATAGTTCTTAAAAAATCTCCTTCTAAAGCGGGTGAACCACCTTTAAAAATTGGGGGTCCGATTAATAGAGGTTTCCAGTTTGAAACCTCTATCTCAAGGCGGTTCCTCATAAATCAAAGGAAATGTCATTTATTGTTGCTTTTAATATGCCACTCTCCACTAGTGCATGTTACTCACAACTGTGATAATATCTCTACCGCATATCTTGCTTGCAATGTGATTTATCATGATCGTAGCAAGCATATTGATGTAGTTTGTTCGTAAAATGGTTGCACATGGAGGTCTTTGTATTCAGCATGTTACACAGTTTCAAGTTGCTGATATTTTTACTAAAGGTTTTTCTAGTGAGTTGGTTTGTAAACATCGTTTCAGACATCCTTTATTGAATCCTATAAAGATTGAGCAGGTGTATTAGAGCAACTCCAATGTTTCCTTGTCTTTCAGCTACTACAGTGGGCTCTTACAGTTGCTATAGTGTACTTACTCCAGTGGTTCACTCTATATGTTCCTCTAAACCAAAAATTCTTTTAATATCCTTCATGAAAATTAATTTTATTAATTAAGTTATCTTTCTAATATTATGAAATAATCGAATTAAATATAATTAACTCTCAAATCATAATTCAAAATTAAAGAAATGCAAACCATAACATAAAATAAAATAATTTATTTTAGTTTAAAGCTTATTTACTCTCTTCAAATTGTATTATCATAGTTTATAATTTGGATATAATTTATCAATAAAAATATTATTTTTTAAAATTTTACATGTCACTCTACTTTGTTTAAAAATAATTTGAAATTATAAACTATTTATAAGCATTAAAATATTTTTTAAATATACTTTCAAATAATGTATAGAGGTTAAGTGTTAAAATATCAAATGCAAGTATTAATACAGTATATAAACTCAATAAATTATAAGTGAATTATTATTTTAAATATTAGTTTAATAATTAAAATAATATCTATTGTTTATACGTAATTAATTGTTACAAAATAAAGAATGAAACAAGTAATATAAGTTATTAGTTACAAATAATTAATAATAAAACAAAAGCAAAAGAGGAAGGAAAAAAAGAAAGGAAAGGAAAAAGAAAGAAAAGACAATGAGATCATTGAACTGAACCCATCTCTGAATCCGTGTGCGATTCACACCTACTAAAGGTGCGATTTCATCAACGGCTCTGTGTCATCTTCTTCATCTCTCTCCGGCACCGCCGTTATGGCGGAACACCTCCAGTCACCACTCACCCTCCGATCTCTTATGCTCAAGCCCTTAATCATGAACTTCGTGAAGCCCTCAATCCCCCTTTCCAAAATCAACAAAATGAAAATAGCGCTCCCTTTATTCCAAAGTCAAGAATTGATCATCTGGGAGAACCCGGTCTCCATTTCACCGACGAGGAATGCGTAAAACTGGAAGCCCCCCTCAAATGGACGCTGGTTGGGATGTTTTCGTGCAGTCGGCCACAGCTGGAAAGGCTTCGAAAGGATTTTCATACAGCGGGCTTCAAGGGCCACAATGGCATTACCCTACTTGATTCGACAGGTTTTGATATCCTTTTCTTTACCTGATGATTATTACCGTTGTTGGCTTCATAATATATGGAATTTCGGACCGTATTCAATCAGAATGGCCAAATGGGTTCCTAATTTTAACCCTAATGCAGACTCCCCAATTGCCCCTATATGGATTTCACTTTATGGTTTACCTCAGTAATTCTTTGATTATGGCATTCTAATGTCTATTGGTAATATCATAGGTACTCCAATTAGGGCAGCCAGGGCCTCTCTAAATAGAACCAGACCTCATGTGGCAAGAATTTGTGTTGAATTAGATGTTACTAAACCTATGCTAGAAAGAATATGGTTAAGTTTTCGGGATATAGGTTTCTGGCAATATTATGAGGGAGTACCTCTATATTGCTCTAACTGTCTTAAATTAGTACATTTAGATACAGCTTGCAGGGTTGACAAGAACTCGTCTAGATTCACTCCCTGGAGAGCTAAGGATTATTCAACACAAGAAGGTAATAAATCCATTTCCAATGATGAACAGGGAAGATATAAAGGTAAAGGAAATGGTACTTCTTCTTCAGGTATTTCTATTTCAAAGAAACATTTTATCTACAAGAGCAAAGTGGATAACAATTCTAAGCAGGTATCTCAGGAAAAGAACATATCCCAAGGGAACTCACAGTTGAATAAAGGAGCAAGTTCAGAAGATTTGATCCTTGGACAAGGATCCCAAGTTTCTCTTTCAACTCATGATAATGATAATAATGTCTTATATCCTGAAAAACAGTTAGTGGTAACAGAATTGGCCTCAGTGTTGCCAACAAAGACCAAATGAGCCCTAAAACCTCAAAGGTAACTTTTTCTCAAGATGTAGACAGTTCCCCATCACAAGAAATGTTACCTGAGAATCAACAAGCTAATAATAAAACTCCTACAACAATACTCTCCACTCTGTGTTCACCTCATACTACTAATGCCTCAGTTACTCTAGTTGATAACCTTACCCTTCCTAATCTGATGGTAGAACCTGTTAAACAATCTCAGGAAAAAGAAACTAGAGCTATTAAGTCCAATGCTACGGATACTTGTCAAATAGCTATCCAGAACATTTCAAACATTGATGATACTGATGATTATATAGAAATCAATGGAGGTAACTCCCCTCTATTATCATCCAGTAAGAAATCTCATAAAAATCTTGATTGGCTTAATACAGAAACTTCTATGAGGCAGCAGGAAAAATTTCTAAACCAGGAGAAACTTAATTTTGAAGAAATAAGGCAAACCTAACCAAAGACCAATTAAGATTTAACACTATTCTCAAACTTAACAACACGGAGGTTAAAAATAAACAGAGGAAGTATACCAAAAAAGACTACTCCTCCACACCTAAAATGGGTTTCACCCGTTCCTCGTTGAACCCCTCCAAAACATGTCCATGATAAGTCTAAATATATGCGTATGGAATATAAGGGGAATAGGTAACAAGCCTACTCAAATAAGATTAAAAGATATTAAAAGACATAACAAAATCAATCTTTGTGCCCTTATGGAACCTTTATTGAACCCTAATCAAGCACAAAATATTTCCAAGGAATTAGGCTTTTGAAAATCTTATGCAAACCCAATTTGTAAAATCTGGATTATGTGGGATGAAGACCTATCAGTAGACATCTGTACAGTAGAAGACCAGGTTATCATTGTGAAAATTAAATCCACCAGTCTATCAACGAAATGTCAACTGGGCTTATCTATGCTAAGCACACAATTCAAGAACGGAATAAACTGTGGCAAGCCTTAGCAAAATTGAAAAATGAACCATTATGTTTAATAAGGGATTTTAATGTCATCACTAAGAATGAGGAATACTTAGGTAAATCAATCCCCAACCAGAACAGTATAAGGAATTTTAACACATTCCTTAATGACCAAAACATGACTGAAATCCCAACTTCTGGAAGCTTGTTCACTTGGACTGGAATGAGACCAAAGAGTAGGGTATGGAAGAGACTTGATAGAGGAATTTCTAACAATTTCAGGTGGTCTAAATTCCCTAATTCTAAAATTAAAACACTAGCAAGGGAAGGTTCTGATCATACCCCTCTAATCCTGCTTGTATCAGACACCTCCCCTATGTTCATTCCAAAACCCTTCAAGTTTCAAGAATGTTGGGTAAACCATCCTGCTTTTATGCAGTTAGTTAAAGATGCTTGGAATGTACACACAAACAATAGAGGAATGAAACGATTAATTTTCAAACTAAAACATTTAAAGCAAATTCTTAAAAGCTGGAACAAAAATGTCTTTGGAAACATCTTTGATGCTGTCCAGATCTGTTAAGATTTGGTTGTTAAGGCTGACGAAAATTTACAAGAAGATGATTCCAGTAAAAACCTACAAGCTCCAAACCTAGCTAAGGCAAAAATGAAACAACTCTAACTAATCAAGAGGTGTTTCTAAAACAGAAATCAAGGTTAAAATGGATGAAAGAAGGTGATGGAAACTCAAAATTCTTTCATCAATCAATTTTAAGTAAGCAAAAAAGGCAGACAATCTCTTTAATAAAAAATAATGATGGCACATGGCTGAATAAATTAGAAGATATAGAGAAAGAAGCTATCAGCTTCTTCTCTAATCTTCTTACAAATGAACAAATGGACCCCTCATGTATTAATGCTGCATGGATATTGGAAAACATTCCAAGAGTTGTAACTAATGAATGAATTCAAATTTACTCCAGCAAATTACTATGGAAGAATTAAAAAACATAGTTAACTCCATGGACAGCCACTCAGCTCCAGGACCAGATGGCTTCTCTGGTTTCTTTTTCCAGAAATGTTGGGAAATAATCAAATATGATGTATTGATGGTAGTGGAAGAGTTCTTTGCTGGAAAAGACATTCCCACAGCCATCTCTTCAGCTCTGATCATTCTAATACCCAAAAAATATGTGTGCTCATCCTTTAAAGACTATAGACCTATAAGCCTATGCAATTTCACAAACAAGATCTTCTCAAAAATAATCTCAACAAGACTTAAAAGCTATCTAGATCAGATAATCATCCCAGAACAATCAGCTTTTGTTTCTGGAAGAGAAATTGCTGATAATGTCATTCTCATGCAAGAGTTAACCAATCATTTACATTAAAAAAAAAAAGGTTTTAACATGATTATAAAACTGGGCATGATGAAGGCATTCGACAGAGTTTTTTGGTCATTTTTAGCCAAAATCCTAATCAAACAAGGAGTTTCACCCATCCTAGTGGATCTAATTATGAGAAATATAAAATCTGTGTATTTTTCATTACTAATTAATGGAAAAACAGTAGGTTTTTTCTCAGCATCGAGGGGTCTAAAACAGGGTGATCCATTATTCCCTTTGCTTTTCATATTAATGGCTGAAGCTTTTTCACAGAACTTGAATTTTCTTTATAAATTTGGAAATATCTAGCCATACAAATTACCTTATGGGATGAAATCATCAAAACATCTCTCCTATGATGATGACACAGCTATTCTATTAAAATACACAAAACAGGGATTACAAACAATAATTGGTTTCCTCATCATATGAATTAGCTTCAGAACAGAAAGTTAATTTTGAGAAATCTTCTTTTTATATATCAAAACACACACTTAACAGAATCATAACATTAATCAAACATGAAACAAACATGCTGGAAGGATCCTTACCTTTTAAGTATTTTGGATGTCCTATCTTCACAGGAAGAGTAAAAAATTCCCATTTCTAGGGAATGCTAATTTTAGTCCAGAATAGAATAAACCATTGGCATAACAAGCTTCTCGCTCCAACTGGAAGGGTAGAATTGATTAAACATGTACTGACCTCCATGCCAATACATCTTATAACTGTGTTGAATCCTACCAAACACATTATAAGTCAAATTCATAAAACACTTGCAAGATTTTTCTGGAACTCTAACTCAGAAAATAACCAGAAAAAAAGAATTTGGAAATCCTACCCTAATTTATACTTCCCTACTGAGGAAAATGGTTTAAATTTTAAAAACCTGAATACTTTAAAAAATCTTTTTTCATGAAACTGTGGTGGAAACTTCAGTTAGGGAAATCACTATGGGCACAAATCATGTGGTCTATGAGTGACACTCATAAAACATCCAGAACTTAGAAACGAATCAAGGAGGTTCAACACATAGCATTGTGTAATACAGAGGTTCTTCTTGGATCTGGATTGGTTTCCTTTTGGAATGCAAACTGGACTACATTGGGGTCATTAACAGACCACCTCCTGAACTCTTTGGAGTTCCTTACCCTTACTTAACTGTAGCTGAATTCATACATAATAAAGTTTTCTACTTCACACAAATCAGAAATTTGCTTCCTGATCACATTTTTCCAATTCTGAATCTGGACTATAAACTGTTCCCTAACTATGAAGACTCACTGATTTGGAAACCAACTCATACTGGAGCATTCACATTAAAATCAGAATATGAACTGATAAGAAAGAAGAAACTGAATATCCCCTCTTTCACTCATCTATGGTCTAAACTTTTACCAAAGAAAATTAGTTTCTTTAACTGGAAACATTTAAACCGACTAATAGCTTTACCAGATGTCCTTGAGGATTTTCAGTTTCACCTACCATCAAGATGTTGTTTCTGTTTAAATGATTCAGAATCTATCCATCATTGTTTTAACTCATGTGTTAAGGTAAAACATGTCTGGAACTTAGTAGATACTACTTTCAGTTTGTCTACAAACACATTTCAATTATTATGGGATAGATTCTACTATTATTGGAATGTTTCCTCCTGTGAGGGTTTTTTTGCTAAGTTAATTAGAATCTTACCGTGTGTAGTAATCTGGTACCTGTGGTGTGCCAGATGTACTTATATTTTTGAAGACACAAAGCCAGATATAATGCTTATATTCAAAAGAATATTGTATCATATTAATAGCACCTTGTTGGCATTCAAGCTGGACTTTAAGTGGGAATTATCTTCAGTACCAAAAATTTTATATCAGAAACCCGAAAGACAGAGACCAATATAAATAATTAAGTGGCTTTTACCTTCAAAATATAAACTAAACACGGATGGTTCTTATCTTAGCAATGGTGCTGCTGGTATCGGTTGTATCATCAAAGATCATGAAGGTAAGACAATTGTTGCTACATCCAAGTCCATATTGGCTGAATCTATTTTGCAGGCCGAAACAACAACTTTATTACATGGAATATACCTAGCTCAAGAGCGCGGCATCAAAAGTATTGACATAGAAACTGATTCAAAAGTGCTCTATGGTTTGGTTCAACAACAATTCAAGATCCCATGGAAATTACAGCAGCTGATGAGGGAGATACGAAATCTACTTCAACATATGGATTATTCGATGCAACACATTTTCAGAGAGGCAAATGGAGCCGCTGACTCCCTTGTAAAAATGGCTAGCAGAGAGCAGGTAAATAACGTCTATGTTTCTGCAGGTTTACCTCAAAGAGTAGCTGGTCAGGTGAAGCTAGATGCGGAAAGAACTCCTCAAATTAGACTAGAGTAGTCATTTGGAAACATTGTACTTATTATTTCACAGTTGTTTCTATTGATCTTTAGGTTAGTATCAGGTCAATGTATAGTTTTTTAAAGATCATCAGATGAACTCTCAGAGGTAAGGTATTACGTCCCCTCTTTTTCTGTACCTTTTATTTTAATTAATAAATGGGTAGGGGTCTGCCAAACCCCCCACCATCACAGGTGAATTTCATTTTTTTAAAAGGAAAAAGGAAGAATAGTTTAATAAATAGGTAGGGGTCCGCTAAACCCCCAACATCACATGTGGTACTTCTAAAGAAAAACAAATAAAGAGGAAGAGAAAAAAATAAATTATGTTGCTAACTGTAGTAAAGCAGAACGATTTTACCTGTTAAATCATTCAGGTTCTGCACAGTTTTACCCTTCCCTTTGCTTTTAGTTTTCACCACACTCCAGTTATCATGGGATATCAATTCAACATTAATCTCCTAGTTTTCAGATTTCTCATCATCAATTACCTTTTTCTCCTTGACATCAACTGTTTTAGGCAACCATTGCTTCACAACTTTTGTCTGAATTTCCTCTTTTCTGCAACAGTGCACTTACCACTGAATTGACGCTTCCTTTCCAACACAATTTTAATCTTGTTCCCCTCAACATCTTTAATAACACTGAATCTGGGACTTGCTGAGAAACATCAACATCAACCAAAATTCGAGCATATTACACCTCAACTTTTAAGCAGTACATTCATCCGTAAATAATGGTTTACCCACAACACTACCAATCTTTCCCAGGCTTCTAGCTCCCAAGAAATGCAAAGGCAATTGAGGCAATTTAACCCAAATAGGAAGATGTTTAACCATATCATCTTTCATACATAAATTCTTCTTCCAGATGTGCAAGAACATAGTCATGTTAAAAATAGTGAAAGGCCCCCCCTCAATACCCCATCTCTATCATCTATTGATTTAAACCTCAGAATAAAATAACCTTCATCATTATAGAGCATCTCAGGCAGATCAACAAATGACCAGAATCAGACAATATATCTTTTAAAGGCATTCATAGTCAAATCCCCTCCCATGCATAATCTGAGCAGAATCCCGGTATTTAATTTCCTCCTCAACATCCTTCAAATAAATTTCAACTTCTATCTCTCCATTTACAATTTTAGGAGCTATGAAATCAATTTGTAAATCATTTTCTTGTACTCGATTCCCACTAATAACATCAACCCATAGCTTACTAGTTTTAGTTTCAGCTAAATCGGTGTTTACCTCAGTTCGATTCACCTCCTTGATGATGTTTACCTACTGGTCTCCGTTTGTTGTTCTGTCACCTTCTGTTCCCCGTCTCTTTTTGTATGGTTTTTTTTGCTCTCCAGTTTGACATCCCTCCATTCCTCCGGTGACAGGGCTACTGTTTTCCGTGGTCGTCCCCGCCCTTTCCTCATGTTTTCCTGTCACACTTGTAGTGTGTGTTTATCGTCCGTACATCAAGAGAGAGAAAGCTTGTATAAGCTTGTGCCAAGTGCATTCAAAATTAATAGTGGGGATGCGATTTTTCATTCTTGAATGAAAATTTATTTTTCATGTACTCTAATTTAAAGTACAATAATTTTGTTAATGTAAATGTTTTAGTGGAATCAAAAAATTGAATGGGGCGTCCAATTTATTCTTGGTTGATTTTCCAAGGAACGACTATCAAGTCGACTCACTGAAAATTAGATTATATTCTTAGTTAAATTTTCAAATATATTAATGTATAAAATAATTAAGTATCTTAATTGTTTGGTGGAGAATATATATATATATATATATATATATATATATTTATTCATCAAAGTTCATACTTTTCGTAAAATTATATTCAATAAAAAATTAAATCTCAATTTTGAAATTATTTAGTTCAGTAATATTTTTTTAATGAATTATAATGTGTTTGAATACGGTTAACATTACTATATAAATAATGAAAAAAACATAAATTTTGGTCAAATATGCATACGTGTCAAAGCGAGGTCCTCGGTATGGGGTCTAAAATCAGAAGTTCTATTCGACAGTGTCAATTGAAATTGCATTCATGTTAGATTGAAGTCTTCCAATGACTCCTGCATTGGAGACATTATTTTTGCTTCAAAGTTTATCTGTCGTTCGTGGATTAATGTTCATTTAAATAAATCCCGCATTAGAGATGCTCTTCACAATGTCGCTAAAATTTTCATCCACGTCAGAGAGACTCTCTATTGTTTGACCCTTGAATTAGAGATAATATTTTTACAAGTCCGACTCTTGCCCGATCTAGTCAGCTCTCGAGCATTTGGGGCCACGAAATATATACATTTTTTTAAAACTTTTACCATGTAAAAAAATATTTCTGAATTTTTTTATCACAGATTATATTATACTCTCGTCTTATCTTCCACATCCTATTTTTAGTATTAAAATAATTACTGTGGTAGTTAATCCCTAAAATTGAGGAATGAATTAGTGGTTATCTTTTATTTTCAAACATGTAAATTATTATTCAGTTAACAAACTTATTTCTAGAATATTGTAGTGTACTAACTTCTCTTTCTATGAAAATTTAGGCCCAAAGTATTTTTTCTTTATTGTTACTATGTAAAATAAAATTCAGATAAACTTTATAGGATAATTATATTGTACCCTAGGAATACGTACCGTATTATATTCCAACAAACAATACAAATTAGGTGTAGTTACTTTGTAGTTAAAATCCCACCAATTATGAGATATGAATTATCTTTTTTAATTTAAATAGGATCAGTGGCAAAACATAGGGGGACTACAAGATGTCTGGTCCCGGCCAACTTTTATTTTACCATTAGTATTTTGTATTTTTCGTGTGTTTTCTTTGCTTTTCTATGGTAAAAAAAGGTTGTGGTCCTCCCCAATTAATATTTGCAGCAGGATATACGTAGAGTCCAAGGGTCCGAGAGTTAGAATATTTCGGTATTACTATCCACCTTCACCTTCATCAATCGAGTCAGGAGGACGTCGAAGGGTCTGAGCATTAACAAGTATTATCCGCCTTCACCTTCCGGACAATTTCGTAGTTTAGGTAGCTTAAACAGTTTATGTGTTTGAGATATTTCATCAACTCTTCTGATAATTATTGCATGCTCATAATCCTATTTGTTTTCTTTATCGTTCTTTGATTCCGTGATCTTGAATTGTTCTTTGATTCTTGATTACACCTTATTAAAAAAAAAGAGTCTTGTGTTGTTTTCCAGAGATGTAGAGTCATATTCTTGATCCTTACGATCTTGAATGCCTCGAAGTTCATTTGAATCAAGAGGAAGTTGTTGTAGTTTTCTTATTCCAAGTTTTGTATAGGAAACTTTTGTTCCAAAACGTTTTTTAAAAAAGCAGAATTTTGGGTTTCAAAATTGGAATTTAGGATTTGAAATCTAAAATTTGGGGTGGACTTGCAATTTTCAAAAGTTTGGGGGCAGATATGCAATTTTTGAAAATTTTGGGAATTGTGACCAAAAATTTTTTCTTCGGGAATAAGATTCTGGTTGTGAGTTTTATAGTACAAAAAAAGGAAAAAAATGAATTGGGGCTAAAAAAAAAGAAAGAAAGAAAAAGGAAATCAAATTTGAAAAAGGAAAATAAAAGTCAAAATCCTAATCGGAAGAGGAAAAGGAAATAAAACCCAATTGAGAGAGGGGTTTTGATCTGAATTTTCAACTTGGGGGACAAGTAAGTCATTAAAATCCTTTACCACAAGGGATTTGGATTTGAGTTCCTATTCCAATTTGTTTCGGAAAAGTTTTGAATTTTCGGAACCTATATGTCGCCTATATAAAGCCTTCTTGTTTTGGTCATAATTCATTCAATACGGCTCCAATTTGTGCCATAGAATTTGGAATTCCAGATTGTAGAGGTCAAATTTGAGCTTATATATTTTTAAATTTCTAAATAAGTTCTGCAGTACTCATCTCCATATATTGCTTTAAATTGCGGTTAATTGATCAATTGCCCTCGCATTAGCCTTGTGAGTTATGAGTATTATATACTAGGTGAGTGACCTTAATAAACAAAGGGGAAGGGGGGACATTTATAACTAATCAGTTGTTTCCTCTTAGTAGGGATTGTGGACGATCCGTTCGTCCCGCCATTTGTTGGCAGTCCCAACAATCGACCTATAATGAATGTCATAAATGTCATTAATTCCTTAATAAGCGATGTTCAGAAAATTTCTAGGAAGGTAGATGAGTTATCAAATCCAACGACACCTCGTTTGCAAGACAGGTTGAATATGCTCTTGACATCAAAGGCTTGAAGTATGATTTTCTTAGATTTGATGGTCGACAATGAAATAAATGGATTGGGAGAGACAGATCGAGAACCTATTTCATCTTAACAACTACCATGGTAAAAAGAAGATCAAGGTCACAGAGTATTCTTTCACCCATTATGCCATAGAGTGGTGGGAGAATTTGAAATAATCAAGATATCTTGCATGAAAGAAACATATCTCCACATGGGAGAGATTGAGAACCAAGCATTGATTACATCATGTTCCAAGAACATATTTGATGGAGCAACATTCGTACCTCAGCATATGACACAAGGAAACCACAGTGTAGATGAATACTGGGAAGATCTTGAATTATCTATGAAAAGAGTTGGCATGAGAGAAAATGATGACTTTATAAAGAATCGGTTTATTGAAGGTTTAAGAGAAAATCTGCAAGTTCTGGTTAAGCTCCAGTATTATGTTTCCATGCAAGATTTATTGTTCAAAGCCAGGGTTGGTTGAGTCGACATTAAGGCCCAGAGGAAGCTCTAATTTCAGCTATGATAGTCAAAGGCAAGTCTCTGATTTCAAAAGACAAAATTCAACCAGGGATTGTAGCAATTCGAACATGGGTGGTCGAGGAAACCCTAATTTGACAAAAACCTAATCAAATCTACCATTGGAACCCACTGATCAAAGAATGATCGCAACCAATCAATCTCTTAGCCAAGATAAAGGTAAATCAATTTCTACTTTTTCAGATACAGTTTCTTCTAAGACTCCTACATGTTTTCATTGTAATGAACGAGGACATGTTCACAATAACTGTCCCCATGTACGAATTATAACAACAATGGATGAGGAAGAAGATGATGATATACCTGAATAGTATGACACCGAAGAAGAACAATCAGATGATGAAATCATCATTGTTAACAGAGGTGAGCAAGGGCCTAAAACACAAGAAGTTTTTTAGGTGTATTCCACAGAAGTTTCCGAAATTACTCCACCACAAAGAGCAAGTAATTTTGACCAAAATTTTAGTAATTCTACCAAAAAGACAGTAAATGTCACCATACATAAGTTCTAGGTTGATCCTAAGGCAGGTAAGACAGGTAAGTTGAAAAATGATTCTGATAAGTCGCACAAAGTCTTGTCTTCATATCTTAGTCCTTTACTTTCAATTTATATGATGAGGTATGAACTATCTACTAACTCTGATAAATTGTTTTATGCTTCAAGAAGTTATGTGAATCTATCTTTTAACTAATCATTTTTTTGTTCAAATAATGTCCTTTAAAGAAAGTTAATGTTCCAAAGAAGATATTCCAGTAGATATGTTTTCACGGTTTGTTAAGTTGTTACAGGAATTCAAGGATGTCTTTATAGGTTATATGCTTCCCATTTCGAGGATGCAACTTTTTGATCCGGGAGGGAATGACACAAATATCAAATTCTTTAATGTGCTTTAAATGCTTTGATAGATCACCTTTATGATGAAGAATTGAAGGAGTCACCATCGAAATCTTGGATTCATTATTCAATATTGTCGACGAACTGAAGACATCATGAAGAACACTATACTCTTCCCACTAGGTTTTTAATGAGGTAGTGTGATCACTGTAAAATATTGTAAAATAAGTTCACTTTGGGTTTATGGACTGACGGTTCAGCCATGTGGGCTTTGAAGAGCTGAATTTCAAAAATATAGTCCATTAGGGTTTAGTATATTCAGTTTTATTCTGATTAGAATTAGATTTGGTAAGATTAGATAAGGTAATATTATTCAAGGTTACTTCTTGAAGAATTCGACCAGATTACCTTAGATTACCATTTATTTTAGGTATTTTAGTTAGATATAGTTTTAGCTTCTTAAAGCTGCCATAAGTCAATTCAGTTTCCAGTTGTGATTAGGGTTTGAGGCGAGATTGTAACCCTATAAATAGGGGAGGCCTTTGGACGAATTTCAACAACTTTTATCAATAAAAAACAACCTTTTGAGTTCATACTCTTTGCTTGCGAGCTATTCCATTGCTGCTTAACCCCGAGGGCTAGTTAAGTATCAATAAACCTTGTAATCTGATCCTGAGTGCTAGTTAGAGAGCGAGTCAAAATTGAGTGTACCACGAGGACTAGACCTTGAATTTCGTGCGGCATTGAAGGGTTTGTGAGTTCCCTTGTTTTGTCAAAGATCTTAATTCTGCAATCTAGATTCTTCGCAAGGGGATTCATATCAACTCCTATATGAAATTCATGGTTCCGCCCTTGAATAGGATACAAGATTAATTTTCTTACTAGGTTTACCATTCTTATTATATCGTTGGAATATTATATACGAATTGAACTTTACTTCTTTCTTGACTATGTGCAAATTTGGGGCCCAAAATATTTTACTTTACTATTACCATGTAATCAAAGAAAGATAAACTCTAACTCTTCTCCTGCAGTGCATGTTGAGTTTTCTTCAAAAAAAATGTTAGAATGATAAATCTATTTAGATGATTTTGATGATAGATCTTATTTCACTTAGATGTGATTGTAAAATTTATTTATAATTTTACTTTAATATTTTAGAGTCTCATTTTTTACTTAGCACGGGACCACCATATATTTATAGATGGCCCTAAATTTAAATTTGGGAGTCAACCAATCTTACGTAACTTCTCACCATATCCTTCTTGTATAGCAGCTCAACCCTCCAAAATTGAGATGCCCGTAACGAAGATGCCACATCCAAGACATAACTTTGAAGCACATCTTAAGACACCACGCCCCTCCATTTTGAATGTTGAGTAGGAACATTCTATTTCTTGTCATCGGCACCTTGAATATGAGATTTCCCCTTCAGTCCTTCAAAAGTAGGCTATTATTCTTCAATAGAATGTCAGACAGTTTCTCTATGAGTTGGCCAAGACTCAAAATGTTGGTCTTCGTGCTCGACATATAGTAAACATCGGAGATGACTTGCTGATCTCCATTATTCAATTGAATAAAGATGTTACCTTTTTCCTTTCATCCCCAACTTGGTGTCATCTCCCAAGGCCACATTGCCCTTCACTGCCTCATTAAGCTTAACGAACAGGCTTCTTTCACTGCACATGTGGTTGCTTGCACCACTGTCTAGGTACTATTGGCTATTGATTCCTCCTTTACCTTCTTTGGAGGTAAACAGTAGAACATCATCTTCTTCAACATAGTTGGCCTTCTTTTGAACCCTTTTATTTCCCAGAGATTTACATTCTGATGCATAGTGTCCAAACATCTTTGCAATTGTAGCACTTAATGTGTGACTTGTCATACCCGCGCTTCACTCTACCTCTACCACGACCTCTAGGTGAGTCTTCTCCTCCATAGTTGTTATTTGACTTCCAACCTTGTTTGTATCCATGTCTACAGCCACAATCTTACACTCGACTGTATCCTTCTCTTTGTTGGATCCCACCATCTCCTCCCTTTATTGGATGAGCATGCATCTTGAATGCCTACTCCACAACTTCCTCTTTATTCTTCTTCTTCTCTTCATAGGCTTGCAATGAGAATTGGGTAAAAACATAATGAATAAGGAGCTAATTCAGGAATTGATTGATTGTATTGGGGTGGTGAAGAAATGGAATAAGATAGATGAGAAAATAGCCATGTAGAAATAAAAAAATTGACTGGCTAAGACTAGGTGATGGGAATGATGGGTATTTCAATGCATTGGTTAAAACAAAACAATGCATTAGGAATTCTAAAACTGGAGAAAGTGGATGGGAGTGAAACATACAAACCAGATGAAATGGTGAAGGAAGTGGAATCTTTCTATGAGAAGCTTGTTGGCTGAACTGATGAGAACACTAAAGGTATAGACTTGAGGATAATGAGGTCAGGGAAAGTCATGAGAAATGAAGCTAAAAGGAGGTTGCAGCTGTTATAGAGAAAGAAGTTTTAAGTGCCTTAAAAAACATTGGAGATCTCAAAAAATCAAGTGAGAATGGTTTATCTGCCAAGTTTTTAAAGTAAATTGGCAACTGTTAAAAACTGATGTGATGGAAGTTGTTACTGATTTTTTTGAAAATGGGAGATTGTATAAAGAAGTTAATTGTACAACTGTTACCCTTATCCCTCAACATCCCATTGTTAAAGTTGTTAAAGACTTAAGGCCAATCTCATGTTGCACTACACTTTACAAGATAATCTCTAAAGTGTTCACTGAAAGGCTGAGTTGGAAGATTAATAAAGTAATAGGAGAAGATTAAGCTATTTTTTCCCAGGTAGAAATATCATCCATGATCATATATTGATGACCTTTGAATTTATTAGAGGTTATAGCAGGAAGAGTGGTGTCGTAAATGTTTGTTCCAGATGGATATCCAGAAAGCCTATGATACTGTAGATCATACTGCTTTGGAAACAATAATGAAGGAGATTGAAATACCTGGAAAATTTCATGGTGGGTAATGATATGTGTGAAGACATTTTTCTTTAATTATTTTATCAATAGCTGGTATACTAAACTGATCACTGCCAAGAGTAGGGCGGAGACAAGGAGATCCCATCTCCCCTTCAGTGTTTGTGATAGTTATGGAATATATGAGTAGATGCATGAAGACTCTCAAATGCAATAGTGACTACAATTTTCATGCAAAGTGTGAGAAGTTGGGGTTGGTGAATTTGAGCTTGCTAATGATGTGTTGTTACTGTCAAGAGGTGATTCCAAGTCTGTAGAGCCCTTAATTGAAGCTTATAAAATCTTTGCTGATTCTACAGGTATGAAAGTGAATTAAGAAAAATTTAAAGTATTTTTTGGTGCAGTTAATGATGAGATCAAGCAACAAGTGAAGGAGTTTTCTATTTTGAAGAGGGCAGGTTACCATTTAGGTAACTGGGATTCCTATTAACCATTAGAAAGCAAACTCTGATCACTTGTCCACCTCTTGTGGAGAAAATGGTATGTAGACCAAGGCACTGGAGTGCTAAAACACTCAGTTATGCAGGGAGATTGCAAGTAATTAATAGTGTTCTGTTTGCAATTGCTAATTTCTGGATGCATAGTTTTCCTCTAACTAAAGTTTTATTGAAGCATATTGATGCCTTATGTAGATCCTTTTTGTGAAGTGGTGAACAAGTGACTATAAAATATCCTGTGGCGATGGAAAAGGTTTGTCCCAAAAATAAGTATGGAGGTATGAATGTTATTTCTCTGAAAGTTTGGAATGAGGTAAATATGTTAAAGCTGTTGTGGAACTTATGCAAGAATACTGATAAACTATGAAAGTTTGGAATGAGGTAAATATGTTAAAGCTGTTGTGGAACTTATGCAAGAATACTGATAAACTATGGATTAGATGGATCCATGAGTATTATATACAGGGGGGGTGATGTGATGAGTTTTGGAAAGCCTTCTGATTGTCTTGGTTGCTAAAAAACATTACAAAGCTCAGGGGTAAGTTAGATGGTAATGAAGAATGGGAGAGACAACTAGGAATGCATAAATTCAGTATGAAAAGCATATATAGAGCACTCAGGGATGGCTCTGAAAATGGTGAAGTGGAGAGGAGTTATGTTTGGCAATATGGCTAGGCCGAGAGCAGTATTTTGTTTGTGTATGGCCTTGCACAGAAGGCTTGCTACTAAAGACTGGTTGCTACAGTTTAGTTTCAAAGTGGAGCCAAAGTGTGTGTTTTGTGATCAAGTATAATCCATAAAGCATCCTTTTTATGAATGTTATAAAACTTGCAAGGTATGGGAAGCAGTACTAGAATGGTTGCAAGTAATGAGGAGAACTGGTGATTGGGAGATGGAATTAGAGTGGCTGTTGCAGAAAACCAAGGGCAAGGGATGGAGAAGTGGACTGATGAAAATGGAAGATGTTGAATGCATTTATAGGGTGTGGAAATGGAGAAACAACGTTTGTTTTGGAATGTTTGAAATGAAGATGCATTTGTTTAGGAAATCATCGAATGTATTATATCTAGGGCATGGTTGAAACCTAAGTTGAAAATGCATTGTGCTGAACTTATGGTGATAGATAGTTAGTAGTTGTAGTTAGGAGATGAGATGATGTACATGATAAAAATTTTGATAGAAATGAAAGTTTAACATTCCCAAAAAAAAATTTTAACCATTACACACAAGTAATTTATAGTATTATGTATGATTGTAACATAAATTTTGGTTACATATGGTAGGTTAAATATTAATGATTCAATCAGATAAAAATAAAATTCAACAAATAGATTCAAGATTAATTTAGATAAACATCACATTCAACAAAATAATCTTAATGTTACAGATGTTTGTCATAATTTGTTACAAATTCTAACTACTAATAGGGTAAGATGATGACATTGAAAACTATGGGCGCAAA
Source organism: Rubia yunnanensis (assembly GCA_037428765.1). Lineage (NCBI taxonomy): Eukaryota > Viridiplantae > Streptophyta > Magnoliopsida > Gentianales > Rubiaceae > Rubia > Rubia yunnanensis. The sequence continues at coordinate 80,382,597 of CM075065.1, forward strand.
ACCATCAACCAACTCGAAGTAGAGTGTGTTCCCAACCTCTAGGTCCTCTCCATAAAGGAACTAGCTAAACCCCTTTGGGGTCAGGGTTTTTAGCCGCATGTTCCCCAAGTAGTGCTTGTGATACTCTCTTATGTAGCACCTCAAGACAATAGGCGTCTTCAACTTTGGTAAGAGCGGCTTGATTTGGCTGGGGATGTACTAAATTATAAACATAAAACCACGATTAGTATATATGAAAATTAATTTGAGAAAATTATAATTTAAAATAAAATACATGTGTAAAACTGAAGGACTTACCAAAATTGGAATTGAACCGAAGTTTGTCTGGGTTAACGTACGTACGTAATGGGGTATTGATATCGCGGAATGAAGTCTGCACATGGTCCTCATCCTAATAGCTAAAGATCTGCATTTGGCCAATGAAATTAGTAATAATTAAATAAGAATATTAAAGAATTTGCGTTCTAAACCAAATATCGATCGCACCTCAATTGGTGCACGACTACTAGAACCTTTGCCGCCAGCCAAGATTCCTGAAAATCATATTTTTAGAGATAAAATGTATAATGATAGTTAGAAATTGGTCTGATTCAAATAAGTTCAACTAATCGTTTGGGTTGAAATATAAATACGACATCGCAGACCTGTCAGTATATCTGATTGGTTAACCAAGATGAGTGTGATATCTCATTCAAAGATGAGGAGCTAAAATATGAAAATACGAAGTTGCACATCAATTGCATAGACCAAAGTGGTAACTACTAACAAACGACGTCACATAAAAACCGGGAAGCAACATAAAAAACATCAAAAAACCAAAGAATTTACAAGTTCTAAACCCTAAACCCTAAAACCCGCAGGAACTTTGAAATAAACAACATAGAGAACGCATAATTAACACACCATATACATAACAATATTGTCTATGAAAAATACGAAATTGAAAGAAATTTAAATAATCTAGAAACCATACCTTTGATAAAAGTGGTTGAATGATTGTTGGAATTCTAGGGAAAGTTAAAACTTTGAAATGATTTATAAGATGGGCTCCATATATACAGTCGTGAAGAGCCCTTATGAAATCCACTCGGCTAGTGCAACTTTGCACTTTAATCGACCCTAGCGACATAATTGCCAGTAGATGACCGACGTCGGTAAGTGTGATTTTGAGCCTCACATTTCAACCCACTAGCTTATCAAATTGGCCCGCGTTTGACAAAAATATATAATTGACCTTAATAACGCTATATAGTCTATTAGAAATACTTATTGAATTTAACATTTTCCATGAACTTTTTTAATGTTCGTTTTGATCATAATCGATTTTACCTCCACGGGTTAACTTTTAAATTTTTGTACTCTGGTCTATCCACGAATGTGGGACAAGTGGAAATGCAAATGTGGAGATACCCTAATCTAATTCACATTGTAAGGACCAAGATGTTCTGATTTAGGCATGACCGAAAGAATGGAATGGGGTAATCGTCCGTCATTTGTATTAGTATTTCAATTTATACCCTTAGGATAAGCATTATGGGAACGATAATTTCCACCACATAGAATCACATGAAATTTCTTATTCTTTTTTTTAATAAAAATAAAATATAATAAAATTGCATCCATCAAATTTTAGAAAGCGCTAGTAAGGGGTCTAGAGTAAATTATAGATGGTTACTTATAAGTATACAAGGTTAATTGGAAGATCTTGGTTGGGAAGTCTTCCTGGGATCATGCCTGTTTATTTATAATTTTTGAGGATTATAAGTTTGACTGAGGATGTCAAAGGTCCCTTCCAGGATGTTTTGAATCGCTTTTGGGACTACGAATCAACTTTTAAAAAATTTCACTCATGCCCCTTCACAAGTGTGAGAGAAGTGGAACTGCAAATTTGGAGATTCCCTAATCTAATTCACATTGTCATGACCAAGATGTTCCAATTTGGCCATGACCGGATGAATGGAACAGGGTAATCGCCTATCATTTGTGTTAGTATTTCCATTAATACCCTTAGGAAAAGCGTTATGGGAACGATAATTTCCACCACATAGAATCACATGAAATATCTTATTCTTGGTTTTTTATGTAAATAAAATATAAAATCCCATCCATCATATTTTTAGAAAGTGCTAGTACACGGTCTAGAATAAATTTTAGATAATTACTTATAAGTATACAAGGATTTAGTTGGAAGAACTTGTGGATGACTTTGTGGAATAAGAGCAGTTTCTTATTTGTTACTCTCGGTTATTATAAGTTCGAGTATATATGCCAACGTTTCTTTTCAGACCGTCGGAATTGAGTTTGGGACCACCGGTGATATTTTAAATATTTACACTTAGGTCCCTCCAAGAAAGTGGTAGAAGTCAAAATGCAAATTTGTAGAAAACCTTTTTACATTCATATTTTCACGAAAGGGGCCCCAATCTTAACACGGAGTATTTTACGACACTTTTCAAAAATTACCCATTAGCCCTCATGTGCGACATCGCGGGTATGTCACCGAATGCAGATCCACGACCGAACAACTGCCGACGTCGGTCATAATGAAATATCCAGTAGGAAACGAAAATTTTAAGCAAAATCCCCCCCCCCAAACCAAAATTCCAAGTCATTAATACCAGCACCATTACCTATTTCTCATCTATAACATACTTTCTCCGAACCCTAGCTACAACACACCATCCTCTCCATCCACACCATTAATACAACAATTCAAGAGCTCAATCAATTTTTTTTTCCCACATATGAACAAGTGTCCGATGATGGAGCATCTCCGAGTTCAAATTAATTGAGGTAGTTTTCCTACATTCAATGTTAATTTAGCAATTTAATACCATACCTTCTATATGCTATTTTTCTCATTGATCAAAGCTTGTATATTTTCATAATGTATGATGATTGTGTTACATGTTATATTGTTTATATTGTTTTTGTTTCCAAGATGATGCCATGTTTGTAAGGAATGAGAAAATATGCTTAGATTAGGGCTGATTGTGTACAATAATTACTTATTCGTATGGACACGATATAAATGTGCGACGTCGGACACTGTTAGTCGCCCATCGCGATGTACAACCAAATTCAGACCGATGACGCAGATGTTAATAAAAAACGTGAAATATCTTGAATGTCCGACGCAACATCACACTTAGGTCGGCCTTAGCGCCATCAATTACTATAATGTTCGACATCGCTTCTATCCATATCTCTTCTTTTTCCAAGTTGACATTCACGTCATTTAAATTCGGGACCGCCCAATTCTAACATAAAATTTGTTTGATGTGTAATGGGTGTAATAGGACAACGAGAGTTATCGATGGACGGTAGATGGATGACTTGTCATTTCACTACTCGCCCTAACAGTGTTAATGTCTTACAACGTAGACAATGTGGATGTTCAATACCTTCAATGTTTAAATTTAAGATAGACCTTATGTATTATTATATATTGTACCATGTATTTGTAATATATGTTATAGCTAGTTTTGTGGATTTTAACTTGTCATTGTTAATTTTCCCATATGAATTTAATGACAATTGATTGTTGTATAATGTTTAACCATTTCTAGAGTAATCCAATACAAAATAACATGTAATGGCTATCCACAAACGATTATTTGTTTCATCAAATATTTAATATTATAATATTTAACCAAAACGTTCTCTCCACTACTGATCCACAACGTCGCACTTACTGATGCTCATGCTACACAAAAGCGATGGCTTCCATGCTTTCACCCCTGTTTGGCCCTCTTTTAAATAGTAGTTCTGATATTTTTTATTACTTGCAAGGGAGCAACTGCAGTTACTCTGGATTGGGAGCCATGTGGCCGTGCCTACTCTGAAGCCAAACTCAACTATGAAATATAGAGTAAGATGGAGGCGGGAGCTAGTTGTTTAGGGTGTCTATTAAACCATTATGTGTTCTTCCCATCCTTTTCTTTTTATACTACATGTCTTCGCTAAGGTTAAATTTATGCACGCGGACCATTTTGATTGATGCACGACAAATCCAAAGACCCATACGTTATCAAGTTTACCCTGTCCAAGGTTAACACTAATAAGATCTATTAGTCTTGGTGCTTGTCCTTCTTTTTTTTAAAATGAAACCATCCAAGGATGGAGGGAATATATTAGGCTCCCCGAACCGAAAGAACATAAAAAAAAGTGGCCTCAAAGGCATAGTTCAGTACACATAAGATCATCCGAATTGATGATTCAAGAACCCTAAGAAGCTCTTGAAGCAAAATAGCACTTCCTTCCAAAAGTGGTGTTTAATGTACATCGATGATCCAGCAGGGGATTTTGTTTATAAGTCCCAAAGAACAAGTAATGCTCCAAAATCCATTGTTCAGTGTGTCGTCCTGGTGATGTTTAGCGGCAGGTGGAGTCGACGCCCCATCGAGGACTGGAAGACGCCTCGAGGACTGGAAGCATCCTCAAGTAGTCGAAGCATCCTCCAGGACTCTAAATGCTTCGTTGGTACCCGAACTCTCCTCGAGTACTCGTAGCCTCCTCGAGGACTCGGAGCCCTACCAAGGACTCGATGCCCCGTCGAGGACTCGAAGCCCCCTCGAGGACTCGAAGCCCCCTCGAGGACTCGAAGCCCCCTCGAGGACTCGAAGCCCCTTCGAGGACTCTGAGCCCCGTTCAGGACTCGATGCCCCCTCGAGGACTCGAAGCCCCCTCGAGGACACGAAGCCCCCTCGAGGACACGAAGCCCCCTCGAGGATTCTGAGCCCCGTCGGGGACGCGAAGCCCCGTCGGGGACCCGACGCCACCTTGAGGACTCAAGGACCCCTTGGAGGAGTCGAATCCCCCTCGAGAACTCGAAGCCCCCTTGGGGACACAAAGCCCCCTCGAAGACTCGGAGCCCTCTCGCGGACTCGGATCCACCTCGAGGACTCGAAGCCCACCAATGACTCGAAACCCCCTCTAGGACACGCTGCCCCGTTGAGGACTCAAATCACCCTGGAGGATTCAGAGCCCCGTCGAGGACTGAAAGCCCCCTCGAGGAGTTGAAACCACCTCGAGGACTCAAAGCCCCCTCGAGATGAACGTAAATTGCTCCATATTACTTGACTGATGTCGTCGTGTGCCTACCATAAGAGAAAAATAGCAGCAGTTGTCTATTCCAATAGCTAACATAGGGAGAATATCAGGATCTAATGTAAGGAGAACTGTAAGCATCAAGATGAATGAAGCCCCTTATTTATTTAGGTAAATCAATAACAACCGATTCTAGTCATTAATTCGTATACATGGTATCCCAGCTGTATCCAGTATAATCAGACCCCTTATTTCATTGGAAGCTGAATCCAATTGAAACAGACCATTTTGCTTATGAACAGCTGTTTTGGCCAGAGCATCTGCCACTGTATTACCTTGTCTAAGTGTATGCACAAGCTTGATATTTCCAAGGCTCAATTTAGTTTCATAACATAAATCAAACAAGGGTCATGAAGCTTTATATGGATCCATAATATGCAATATAGCTTGTGAACTATCAGATTCAATTACACTGTTATAAGAGGCTAGCTGTAAGAGATAGATTCCTTTTTGAATTGCCACAATCTCAGCCTCTACAGCACTGTGTGCCTCCGTCGAATAGGTAGCCATAGTAATTACCCCACCATTTTCATCTCTGAGAACAAGACCTAAACCAGTAGACTTATCAGTTTTCCAGGCTGCATCCACATTTAGCTTACATCCTACTTCCTGTTTGTTCCGCTTAACAATAGCTAGATGAGGTGATGGTTTTGTTGGCCATTTTGGTAATAAGACTGACTGTGTCAACAGTCTGGTATCATCACAGTTAGTGAACAATGGCCTAGCATAAAAGATGTTGAAAATATACTCCCTAATCCTTGTTATCGTAAGTTGAATGTTAGGGTTTATATTCTCGAACATTTTTTCACACCTAGCTTTCCATAGGAACCAGCATACCACCATAGGTAAAAGTCTAAGTAGGCATGAATGCAAAGTAGTTTGAACTGGATTTGTGAGGCATGGTGCTTGTCCTTTGGACAAGGCTAGTTTCTTGTCGCACAAACAAGAGATAATGCTTGTCACACTACAAGATACATAACGTCTTACCTCGATTTTACAACACTTTTTATTGTGATTTTTAGTCCTAAAAATCAAGATAAGTACTGGCATAGTAAAAATTCCACTTCTTACCTCGAATTTTGATTGACGTCGGTAAGTATTTTAGCCGACATCGGTAACTACACGAAGTAAGGCAATGTGAGAACATAACTGCGACTTTGTTCTGGCCGACATTGGTCGTATGTGATCAATATCGCAAGCGACTTCTATCGGCATCGTGTGCCATAAGGACTCATGTTGTGTGCATACGGATGTGGAACTGTGACCAAAACAACGCCATTGTGACAGATCAATCTCGCACACATATAATTGACATCGTTATATTTGATGTTGGATACATGTCATCGTGTTATCGGCTTGTGCGATGCCGGCTAATTAGAGATATTGGTTCTCGTCTAATAGCATCATATTTTATATTTGATGAAGATCTTCGAGTTCCACTTTCAGGTTCTCCACAGCTATAATGCGACAACAGCAGTGTTATCTCTATGGCTCATAATCCGGTGACACACAAGCGGGCGAAGTATATCGACATTGACTACCATTTTGTTCGTGAGTTGGTGACATCTGGAAAATTGTTCGTTGCTCATGTTCCGACTTCTCTTTAGATTGCGGACATCTTCACCAAGCGGCTCTCTTGTCCATTGTTCGAGTTCTTTAGTTCCAAGCTGCATCAGCGAGTATACAATGCTTCTCTTGAGGATGGGTGTTAGAATAAATCAGATTACTGATTAGATTATAATTTATTATGATTAGAGTTAATTCCTTATTTCACCTCTATTGTACTCTCTATATATTCAGTCATCAATAATACAATTCTTTACGGCAATCATTCTATCAAAGACCATCTTTCCATAGGCTTATGAAAAGATAGGGTTTGATTAGAATAATAAAAGGTAAAAAGTATTAGTTGCAATTAAAACTTTATTATGCAACATGTGGTAGTTATAAAGTTTATAACCCAATTTATCCAACCCGAAGCGCATGCTAATGACAACGGGGCCGACAACGGGTCACCAATCTAACATTTACCACTCGAACCCTCAGTACTCGAACCTCTTCACTTTAACTCTGAAGTGGAACTGTCTCAACTCGAACCATCTTGTCCGACCCTCTCAACTCGGACCTCTCCACTTGAAACCTCATTACACGAACCTAGAATTACTCGAACCTAGTACTACTGGAGCCCTTTTCACTTTAACCTCAACTCGAACCTTCTCCACTCAAACCCTAACCAATGGAACCAGTACCACTGGAACTCAGTACCACTCGAAACGTCACCACTCGAACCCAGTCGTAGCCAAACTTTTCCACTCTAACTTCTACTCAAACACTCTCCACTTGAACCCTCACCACTTGAATCAGTACCACTCGAACCCAGTACTACTCGTACTATTTCCACTCAAACCTCTATTCGAACTCTTTCTACTCGACCCTCACCATTCGAACTCTCACCAGTTGAACCCTCTCCACTTGAACCATTTCCACTCGAAGACCGTACTCGGAGTCTCTCCACTCCAACCCTCGAACTTCCTCTACTGGAACCCTTTTCACTCAAACCTCACCATACAAAACCTGTGGCTTGAGGGGGGATGGTTTGAGTGATAGAAGATCGTGTGTAGGAAGAAAGTGTTAAAGGTGGTGGATGGTTAGGATGGTGGATGTTTGATGGTTTGAGGGGTGAAGATTCAAGGAGTGGATGGTTCATTGTTCGAGGGATGAATGGTTCAAGGGATTAGAGGGGTGATGATTGAAGGGGTAATGCCTCGAGGCATAATGGATGGTTTGAGGGTTGTTGGTTCCAGGGGTGGATGGTTTCAGGGGTTTGAGGGGTCACGATTTGAGGGGTGGATGATTGGCTGAATGGGGTAGATGGTTTGAGTGGTGGCGTGGTGGATGACTCGAGAGGTTAGGAACCAGTTGTTCAAGGTCAGAGTGTTGGATAGTTAGAGTGGTGGCACGGTGGATGGTTCGAGGGATGATATTTCGAGGGATTGATGGTTCCAGGGGTTAGGAACCAACTGTTCAAGGTCAAAGTGGTGGATGGTTAGAGTGGTAGCATGATGGATGGTTTGAGGGATGATGTTTCGAGGGGCGATGATCCCAGGAGTGGATGGTTGATGGTCTAAGTGGTGGCGAGGCAGATGGTTGATGGTTCCAGGGGTTGGAGGGTTGATGGTTCCAGGGGTTGGAGGGTTGATGATCCCAGGAGGCGGATGGTTGATGTTCGAGGGGTGGATGGTTTGAGTGGTGGCAAGGTGGATGGTTGATGCATTGAGGGGTGATGCCTCGAGGGGGGTGGTTGATGGTTCCAGGGCCTTGAGGGTTGATGAATGGAGGGATGATTCCTCGAATTAGCACCCCTCGGGGTGGATGGTTGATGTCAAAGGGGTGGATGGTTCGAGTAGTGGTGAGGCGGTTGGTTGATGGGTTGAGGGATGATGCCTCGAGGGGTATGGTTGATGGTTACAGGGGCTCGAGGGTTTATGATTCGAGGGAGAATGCTTCTAATCAACACCCCTCAAGGCGATTGGTTGATGTTCGAGGGATGGATGGTTCGAGTGGTAGGGAGGCCTCGAGGCGGATGGTTAATGATTCGAGAGGTGGATGGATCGAGTGGAGACGTGGGGGATGTTCGAGGACTGATGGTTCGAAAGGTGATGGTTCTAGGAGTTGATGGGAGGTCGTCGTCGTACCTCTCAAAGTTAATACTTTTAAGTCCTAAATGCTTCCTATCTACAATTAAGTAGATAATGGCAAGTCAGGGTCATCCACGAGAAGAGGGATCTTTTTAAGTGTTTTAAACATATATAGGAGAAAACATACTAAGCACATACATACATAGATATATATAAAAGCATGTAAACAAGGGGGGGTTTTGGTTGGTTTGATCCTAAGTTAACAAATTAAAGTACAACAACTAGCAAAGCAATAGAACAATGCTAATCATGCAATACAACTAAAGGTAAGATGAAAATAACAATTTACAGAACCTTGGGCACAATTGACTTCCACTTCCAAACCTCTTATCCATCATTGAACATGTAACTTATTTACTACTTTCACTACTTGTTGTGGAGGCTAAACTTCTATCCTTCTTAGATAGTAGTTGGCAGGAGTGAATTCAACATCTCTTGTCAAACCTCACCAATGACTCCCGTAGTCGAAACATGACTCAAGGTATCCCATTGATGGCATTTAGCACGAAGAATCAACAAGCTCGGCAACACTTATAAACACTACACCGCGTCTAAGCATTTAACCGATTTATGCATTTACACAAGATTGGTCAAGAACGATCGACATTCATAGACTTCTCTCGTTTGCTACAAATGACAAACATGACAAAGAGTTCAACATTATCATATCCACCTAGCAATCATCAATCCATCAACACAATCAAAAGCTCTAAATCATACCCATATATATATTCCTAACAAGAAAGGGGGGAAATTAACCCACTGCCCCAAACCCTAGCAAGCAATTCATACAAGTATTTCATATACTCAAGCTTTCAACAACATTAATGATATCAAGAAACACATTCAATGTTCCATAAATGCATAATAGTAAGAGCAATAAATAAGCTACAAATTGTTCTTAAGAAATGGGTTTGGAAGCCTTAGTCAATTGCTCCCAAGAGATTGATTAGCTACAGGAGTTCATGCTAGTTAATGCTAAACAACTAATCGTAAAAACAAGAGAATTCAAGGATGAAAAATGGAAGAAAAGGTTTGAAATAGTACTATAATCGTAGCAGAAAAAGTATGAATGAGAGGAAAGAGAACGGTATTTATAGTACAAAGAAGATAAGGTGAAATTCTGGCCACCCGTCGGTCGTGACTCGCGATGGCTCGTCGCGACGAGGCCATTGCGACTCGTGACAGGTGCCAGAATTTTGTATTGTGTCTTTTTCTTCTTCTTGTGGCATGCAGTCATCTTCATAGTCATCCCTCTCAATCTCCAAGTCTTCAACGGCTCCAAAAATGGTCTTCAATGGCCTCCGGTCTTCATGTCTTCGAAGCGAGTCTTCAAAAGTCTTCGAAAGTGTAGTCTTCAATGGCCTCCGGTCTACATTGCCTCCGTGTTCTTCCCTTGTCACACAAATCGGGGATGCCCTCAGCGTCGAGGAACATGTACTCGGGTGTATGCGCAACTCGTTTAGATCATATCATGATCTGGCACAAAAGCCATTTCCAGTATCAATGATCGGTAGCAGCGGATAAGATAGAACAGAAGCAAAGACTACATTCACTATTAAAATAAAAAAAATCTATCCTATCCCCCCATTGGATTATGGATGAATTTTATGGTTTCTCTCGATCCAAATCCAATCAAGATGAGAAGCAATTTTCCATTGGTAACAAATGGTTATCCACTAAGCGGAGGAAAGCTTATTAAAATCCACTTAGAAGAGGTAAAAGAGCATAAAGTTGCTCTTACCCCTCCTAAGAGAATTTCAAGGTAAAACACAAGCTCTCGATAATAAAAGAGCAGAAAAGTGACCCTAAATAGTACTAAATTATGCATATAAAATGGACACATCAAGCCTCCCCACACTTGAACCTTACTCGCCCTCGAGTAAGAAAAGATCCAGGAATACGAAGGAAATGATATATCCACATCCTAACAACTAATCCCCCAAATCAATACCTCACAAAACTCTCAATATCACACATCCCAATGTTAAAGTCAAATGAGAAGTTTCCCACAACCCCTATTCCTAAATCTACCCAAACCATATCATCCCATCAATTCATTGATTTCCCTAAGACATCTCCAAATCCCGAATTGATAATCCCAAATCCAATAATAAATGATGAAGCCAAACGTGTATATAAGGTTCAAAACACATGCTCCACTTTACATCAATATATCAACCTAAAAACGAAGCATCTTAATGATCAAGAATTTCATACCTTACTCCGTCTTTTCCCGCTAAATTTCTCATTCCCAAAAGGTCCTCAAGTTGTGAAGCTACCCGATCCATCTGTGTGGTCACCGCATCCTTATGACTCCATCACCGGCAAATGAGTAAACACTTAATGTATTTTTTTTCAATTTCTCTCGCTTTCTCTCATTTTGCCTAAGAGCCCTTTAGGGTTTTCATCCTAGCCACACCTCATGTTTCTTTGGCTCACATCTCACCTTTTTCCGCACACTTAGCCTCTCATTTTTACCTAGGCCGCCCTTTTGGGTTTTCGACCTATCCGGGCCCCCAAGAGTGAATTCAACATCTCTTAGTGGGATTCTCTTTTCTTTTTTTCTTTTTTTTAAAAAAATTCAATTATTTTTCATGTGTCTCCAATCCAAAAAGTAGAAAATTTCTTTCCCAATGTGAAGGTTAAGAAAAGTATCAAAACCAACATTATCCAAGTACATCAAAACAAAACATCCCAAAACAAAAGGGGGAAAATGTCCAAAATAAAACAAAAGAGTTAGTGCAAAGGTATCTCCAACCTTAATCACCTAACAATAATATATACCCCTCCCCATACTTAGAACACTACATTGCCCTCAATGTAGGCTAGGGAAAAACCGTACAAAGCGAAGTATGGAAAGGGGAAAAGTGTGATGCTCACTCAATCAATGTTGTGAAGAGGACGGGCCACCGCCAAAGTAGCGCTGCTGGTACTGTGCTAGCCACTTCGTGCTCCTCTACCTCCGTGCCCTCCGCCTCTCTGCTCTCGGATCGGGGCCTGATGCACCACCCGACTGGGACTACAACTCATGGATGCGAGCTGACAGGTGGTCAATCTCCTTATCCATATCGATCAAAGCCTGGGAGACAAACACATTGTGCTCTAAAATCATGCAGTCCTAGTGGTGGAAACCACCGTGCATGGTCTGCATCATCCGCTCATAGAAATCTGGCGGAGGCTGGGAGTAGTGAGGTGTAGCATCATCCTCCTGCATAGGATCCGTCTGTGGTGGAGGCTGTGGAGAGTAGTACAGCTGCTGCTACTGCTGCTCCGAGGAATGTAGGGTACTATCGTCACGCTGGAGAGGGGTTGGCCCGAGGTCGCGGAGCTCATGCTGGAACTCAGCTGTACATGAGGAGTCTAGGGAGATCGCCAAATCTCCCAGCGGTGTGTCGAACTCCAGCTTCATCTTGCTCTGCCAAGGAAGTGCCATGAATGTGACCTTCCTCGCACCGTATAACAAATGGAAGAGCCCAGTGGTCCGGGTGACACTGAGCATCTCAAATCGAACAAGCCACTCAACGGTGATCAGATAAGACGTCCGTCTCCCCAAACTTGGAAAGCTGGCCGGAGGGACTAATCCCAAGTACTCTGCGAGAAGGCCTATTATCCCTCCGGCCATGATCTTCCCCTTGGCCTTTCCTACCACTTCCACAATCCTCTTCATCTACAGCTCTGCCTACAGCCCATATCCTGGCCCCTTGCTCGTTAACTGCCATAGGAAGTGAATGTCATTGTCTAGCACATTCGTCGGCTCCGCGGAGCAAAAGACTGTGCCAGCCAAGAGTCGGTGCACATAACAGATTGCAGGGTGAATGATGGTGCTACTCTTGTCATGGGAGTTCTTCGGCCTCATATTGATGACATTCCAGAACTGCATGTTATCCTCAATTGACCGCTCTTAGGCCTGTAGGTCCAGTCTGTTCCGTATCTCAGCGGTGTCAAAACCAAAGGCCTCATCAACCTGTGAGATGATCAGTTGCCAAGATAGGTCATCTAGGTGAAAGGAAATGTACCTCTCACAAGGTTGATCACCCCTCATGCTGCTCATACGGACTGTGGACAAGAACTCCAACGTGTACCTCCGGTAAGAGGGCACGCTCTTGCTCATAAATCTCTTCATTCCCCCTTTGGCGAGGAGGCATCTGATAGGCTGCACGAGGCCGAGGACATCCAATGTAGGCACATCAACAAAACTGGTCTCTTTAAGTAAGCGCTTCTCTAGGGCCTCCCATCTCTCCACATAAGACCCGGTGATCCGGGTCAAGCCCATGTACCTATCCGGAGGGGAAGGTATAGGGCCCGATTCTGGAGCCGTTGATGGAGGTGGAGGTAGAGCGGTAGTGCGCTCGTCTTGCGGGGGAGCCTTAGATCTCTTCTTGGGGGCCATATCTATCAATCACAGCAAACAGGTCAAACACAAAGGAATATATGTATATGCAATATGGAAAATCTATAACCAATCTTAAACTAGTTCATCATCACAGGCCGGATCAAAATTAACTCAACTAGTTCAAGTTCTAATTGCAATTGCATATACAATCTACATTATGTCCAACAAGCCCATACCATCAAATCCATGAAGTTCTCACATAGTCTAAATCAATATGCTATATTTCAAAATCACAGTTATGCTTAACTAATTTAGCCATCATTAGTACAGTGACAATGTTAACCTCTACGTTCCATGGCCAAACTACTCTAAACAAAATATCATTCTAAAGCACACTAACACTTTATCCCAATAATAGCTATGTTTACTCAAGGGCTAACATGCTTCACATACAGTATAAGTCACCATCTACTCTCCAGCCAAAACAACATGAATGCACACATTCCAAAACCAAGCAGGTATAATACAGTCAAAACCGCACTAAGAAAATATACCGTACAAACTGCAATTACAAAATATGCACACAATACCCATCCAATAAATTTGCAAGCACAACATATTCACCACAATCAACCAAGATCAATGATTTAAATTCCAAACACTATAACACACGATCTAAACAATATCCAATAAGTAGAGTATACATTCGTAATCACAATTAGGGCCCAATAGAGTGAAGAGGTGTACCAATAATACGCTTAGGAAGAAGAAAAACCGGAGCCCACGATCAATTCGGGTCTGAATTGCCTAAAGCTTCAAAACCCTAAAATCTAGGGTTTGGGTTATTCACAATGGTGATGGTGATTTGAGGTGTGGAGAGTGGGGAGGCTTGATAGGCGGCGGCGACATGGCGATGAGGTGGCGGCTGCGTAGCGGTGTGGGTAGAGGGGGATGGAAGATGGACGGGTGGATTGGAAGAGGAAGATAAAGACGAAGGGGCAGAGATAATGGGGAGAAAAACTGTTCAGCCCGCCTCTTAAATCTAATTTTGCACAACAGTCGCGACTCGCGACGTGTTAGTCACGACTCGCGATATAGCGTTGCGAGGTCATCGCGACTCATGGAAAGTGGGATCCGAGGCTGATTTTTTTTGTTCAAAACTTCTGAGCTCGTTGCGACTCACGACGTGTCCGTCGCGACTCGCGACGAAGCGTCGCGAGATCATCGCGACTTGCAAAAAGTGGGATCCGAGGCTGATTTTTTTTTCAAAACTTTTGAGCTCATCGCGACTCACGACATGTCCGTCGCAACTCGCGACTAAGCATGGCGATGTCATCGCGAGTCGCAGAAAGTTGGATCCGAGGGTTGATTTTTACCCAAATTTTTCTGAGCGCGTCGCGACTCGCGACGTGTTCATCGTGACTCGCAACTAGGCCTCGCGATGTCGTCGCGACTTGCGGAAAGTGGGAGTTGAAACCCCAAAATTTGACAAAAATTTTCTGAGCCCCATCGCGACTCGCGATGGTTTGGTCACGACTCATGACGGGCCACTAACCTGGAACTTAGAAAATTTTCCTGCTTCTTTCTCTTGTCCAAGTTCTTCCTTCTCGAATCCAAGTATTTCCCCCTTCCAAAATCCAATGCCTTGGCTTCAAAATTGCTAAAAAATCATAGAGAAAACAACCCGTGAAAAGCATAAAGCAGAACAATGAAGCTTAAGGATAAAAGCTCAAAACTAAAGAACATCAATAGAAAGTCACGTGTGACGATCCGGATGATCAAAACCAAGTTTATTTAACGTCGTCAGCATGACTCACTTCCCTCCTTGGAGCTTACTCACAAACCGGATCAAGGAGATCAACGTCCTCTCCTTTTTCCGGTACAAAAGTCTCGTGGTAAGGTTTCAAACGTTGTCCATTAACCTTGAACGTATTGGGCTTAGCTCAATCTAGAATCTCCACCACACCATGCGGGAATACCTTAACCACCTCAAAAGGACCGATCCATCGGGACCTTTACTTACCTGGGAATAGGTGGAGGCGAGATTGAAATAGGAGGACCTTTTGACCAACATCAAAATCCTTCCTGATGATCATCTTGTCGTGCCACGCCTTTGTCTTCTCTTTGTAGATCTCAGCATTCTCATAGGACTCCCTCCGGATCTCATCCAGTTCATCCAATTGTAACTTCCTATGCAAGCTGGCTTCATCTACATCAAGATTAAACTAGCCTTGTGCTTAATTTCCACCGGTAGATGAAAGGGCTTACCAAACACTAACCGGTATGGGGACATACCGATTGGTGTCTTGTAAGCCGTCCTATACGCCCACAAGGCATCATTCAACCGAGAACTCCAATCCTTCCGGTTAGGGTTAACCATTTTTTGAAGGATGGACTTGATTTCCCGATTGGAAACTTCGGCTTGCCTGTTGGTTTGTGGGTGATAGGCGGTGGATGCCTTGTGAGTGACGCCATACTTCTTTAAGAGTGCCGCTATGGTCCGATTGCAAAAATGGGTGCCCCGGTCACTAATCAAGGCTCGGGGTACCCCAAACCTAGAAAAGATGTTACCTTTCAAGATTTCTGCAACCACTTTAGAATCGTCAGTCCTAGTGGTTTTGCATCAACCCACTTCAACACATAATCAACAGCAAGAAGAATGTAAGTAAAGCCATAAGAACTAGGGAAAGGCCCCATAAAGTCAATACCCCAAACATCAAAGATTTTACGATACAAAATAGGTCTTTGGGGCATTTCATTCCTAGTGGAGATATTTCCTACTCTCTGGCATTCATCACAAGATTTGCAAAAGGTGTATGCATGCTTATTCAACGTAGGCCAATAAAACCCACTCTCTAAAACTTTCCTAGCGGTTCTCTTTGCTCCAAAATGACCGCCACATGCATGAGAATGACAAAATTCAAGAATTGAGTGTACTTCACTATCAGGGATATATCTCCTAACAACTTGATCCGCACAATGTCTCCACAAAAAGGGATCATCCCACACATAATACTTAGTATCACTCTTTAATTTATCCTTTTGGGCCTTAGAAAAATGAGGAGGGAACTTACCGGCAACAAGAAAATTTACAATGTCGGCATACCACGGTTGGAGATCCCTAATGGTGAACAATTGTTCATCAGGAAATTCCTCCCGTAGTTGTTCCTTCATCGCAGGGCTTACCTTAATGTCTTCCCCCGGAGTCAACCGGCTCAAATGATCGGCCACAAGGTTTTTTGTACCCTTCTTGTCCCGCACCTCCAACTCAAATTCGCTCAAAAGCAGGATCCACCTAATCAATCTTGGCTTGGCCTCTTTCTTCGTCATTAAATGACGAAGCGCTGCATGGTCAGTGTACACAATAACTTTTGTACCAAGCAAGTAAGCTCGAAATTTTTCTAAAGAGAATACCACTGCTAGCAACTCCTTTTCAGTGGTGGAGTAGTTCCTTTGGGCTTTATTTAGGGACATGGATGCGTAGTAGATGGCGTGAGGCGCTCTCCCCACCCTTTGACCGAGAACAGCTCCAACGGCGTAGTCACTCGCATCGCACATTATCTCAAAAGGCAACGACCAATCCGGGGGTTGTATGATAGGGGCAGGGACTAACCTTCCCTTCAATGTATCGAAGGCCCCTTTACACCCCTCATCCATCACAAATTCCACCTCCTTTTGCAATAATTTGCATAGAGGAGATGCTATCTTTGAGAAGTCCTTGATGAACCGGCAATAGAATCCTGCATGGCCAAGAAAAGAGCGCACGTCGCGCACATTAGAAGGATAAGGCAAAGTTTGAATCGTGTCTATCTTTGCCTTGTCAACCTCAATACCCTTAGAGGAGACAACATGGCCTAAGACAATACCTCTCTCTACCATAAAGTGACATTTCTCAGAATTTAGCACCAGATTAGTTTCGATGCAACGTTTAAGAACTTGTGCTAAATTTGCTAAACAATTGTCAAAGGAATTACCATGAATGGTGAAATGATCCATAAACACCTCGACAAAATTTTCAACAAATTCTGAGAAAATGCTTACCATACACCTTTGGAAAGTTGCGGGGGCATTACATAACCCGAAAGGCATGCGTCGGTAAGCAAACGTACCAAAGGGGCACGTGAAGGTGGTCTTCTCTTGGTCTTCCGGGACGATAGCCACTTGAAAATACCCCGAGTACCCATCCAAAAAGCAATAGAAGGGGTGGCTTGCTAATCTCTCAAGCATTTGATCAATGAATGGCAACGGGAAGTATCCTTCTGGGTTTCCGCATTCAATCTCCGGTAGTCAATGCAAACTCGCCACCCGTTTTGAACTCGGGTGGGCACCATTTCACCCTTCTCATTTTTGACTACCATTATCCCACTCTTCTTGGGTACCACCTGAGTTTGGCTCACCCATTTGCTATCCGAGATTGGATATATCATGCCCGCTTGAAGCAACTTGAGGATTTCCGCCTTCACCACATCCATCATATTGGGGTTGTCGGATGGGTCTCGCGTCTTCTTCCAACAAGATTCTGTGCATACAAGTGGATGGACTTATGCCTTTGATGTCGGAAATAGTCCATCCAATTGCTTCCTTGTTCTCCTGCAACACCACTATCAACTTTTCTTCTTGCTCCTTGGTGAGCTTGCTCGAAATGATAACCGGAAGCGTCTCCCCTTCCCCAAGAAATGCATACTTGAGGTCTTTTGGAAAAGGTTTAAGGATAAGCACCGGGGCTTTCACAAGTGAGGGGAGGAATTCCGGTTCCTCAGGTTCCTCTAAGAGTAGAGGAGGAGGTTTTGAGACACCCGGTCTCATTTCTTCAAGCAGGTTCAAATCCTCAAAGCTTTCCTTCAAGTTAGTACTCATAAAGTATACATTGTGGGCATCATTAACATCACATTGCAAAGCAACTAACAAAGAATCTTCACCACTTAGTTCAAAAACATCTTGCACAACTTCTTCAACAACATCTAGGGCATGGCAAGCATGTTCTTCACTAGGATACTTCATAGAGTCATTTATGTTAAACTCTACTTTTATTCCATCAAACTCCATGGCGAGGGTACCCTTATGCACATCTATCATTGTCCTAGATGTTTTCAAAAATGGCCTCCCCAAAAAAATCGGGGCGGTATGTTTATCATGTTCCATGTCAAGGACATAAAAATCCGTGGGGAAAACTAAGGAATCCACCTTAACCAACACATCCTCGACAATACCCTTAGGGTATGCACTAGAACGATCGGCCAATTGGATTACCACCCCGGTTTTGTGCAATGTACCCAAGTTGAGATTTTCATACAAAGAGTAAGGAATCACATTTATGGATGCACCTAAATCAATCATAGCTTTCTCAAAATGTGTATTTCCTATTATGCACGGGATCGTGAACATGCCGGGATCACTACATTTAGGAGGTAGCTCTTTTTGACACAAGGCGGAAACATGCTCACTTTTTCCATTTTTCAACTTATTCTTGGCCCTTTGTTTCCTATTCACAACACACAATTCCTTAAGAAATTTAGCATATCTAGGAATTTGTCATTGGCATTGAAGAGTGGAACGTTTACCTCACATCTACGAAAGACTTCGAAGATGTCCTTGTTGTCCTCCTTCCTCCTTTTGTCTTTCAAGGCATCCGGAAATGGGGGTTCCGGCACATATGGAGTGATCTCCACCATCTTTTCTCTTTTGTGTGGAGGAGATGAGGGTTCCAGGATGGAGGTTGACTTTGGTCTCGGTGGCAATGTCTCCAACTCAATTTCTTCTTCCATGCCCTTGTTGGCTAACTCTTTGGTATTCTTCTCATGAGCTTCTTCCTTCTCGATTTCTTTTTCAAACACTTCAATCCTCTTGGGCTCCTCTTCAACAACTTTATAACCCGGTGGAGTACTGACCTCTCTACCACTTCTCAAAGCAATAGCACTTGCATTTTGCCTAGGATTGATTTCCGGTTGGGAGGGTAGTTTACCCTTTTCCCGAGCTTCCATCCGGTTCACCATTTGGGATATTTGGCTCACTTGGGTTTCCAAGTTCTTGATGCTTGCTTTGGCCTCATCTTGGAATTTTTTGCTCTTTTCTGCACTCATGCCCAACTGGTGAATGGCTTGCAACACCTCATCCTTGGATAGCCCCGAGCCCTCCCCTTGGTCTCGGGGTTTGTCTTGGAGCCTTTGGAATTGTTATTGAGGTGGCCTATATTGTTGTTGAGGGGGCCAGTATGGTTGAGAGTTTTGGCTTCCTTGAGGGTTCCCATACCGGAGGTTTGGGTTATCACGATTCCCCGAATTGTATGCTGGTTTTGGTACCCTTGATACCCTTGGTAGCCTTGGTGACCTTGGTAGGCTTGACCACCTTAACACCCTTGGTTGCCTTGGTATCCTTTATTCCCGTGATACCCCATGGCACTCACCTCTTCAACGTAGTCCTCTTGCAAAGTGGGGCAAGTGTCCGTAGGGTGTGCCATGTAGCAAATTTCACATGATTTAACATATGGTGCATTTCCCCCGGGCTTTGTCATCAAATATTTCACCATGGATGTGAGGGCCGAGACTTGATCCTCTAGCTTCCAACTCTTGGAAAAATCACCCGTGGGTATCGGGTTTCTCCTTCTCAAATCGGCCCTTGAGGTAAAGTTTCGGGATTCTTCCGCTAGCTCCTTGTACAATTGCATGGCCTCGGTGGATGTTTTGTTCCCAAGGGTACCACCACAAGAACTTCTAACCAACCTTTGGTCCTCGTCAAGAAGGCCATTATAGAAGTAATACACCAAATCTCCCTCCGAATAACCATGGTAGGGGCAACTTGCAAGGAGCTTCTTGAACCTCTCCCAATAGTCGAAGAGAGACTCTTCATGGCACTGAAGAATGTTGCTTATGTCCTTCTTCAAGGCGGAGGACCTCGAGGCCGGGAAGTACTTGGCTAGAAACTTTGTTTTCATATCGAGCCAACTCTTGATGCTCTTAGGTGGTAGGTAGTGGAGCCAATCTCTTGCACCATCCCTCAGTGTGAAAGGGAATGCCTTCAATTTATAAAAATCTTCATCCACTCCATGGGGGACCGTGCCACCACACAAGAAGTGAAACTCGGTGAGGTGCTTGTTAGCATTCTCCTCTTGCCTACCAAGGAAGGTGGGTAGCATGTTGATGAACCCGGTCTTTAGCTCAAAATGCCCATTTGGTCCAACCACGGGGTACTTGATACACATTGGTTGTTGATCGAGGTTGGGAGCCATGACGTCTCTCAACAAGGGTTGCCCCAAGGGGATCTCTCTTTGAGGGAAAGGAGGATGGCGAGGTTCCCCTCTCGGATGCTCATCTATGTGCTCGATTTGATGTTCCATTGATGAAGATGTATCTGCAAAATGGTCACTAGGAGGGGTGTTATTCACAATTTCCAAAGAAAGCCTCCTAGCCCGTCTCAAATTCAACTCCAACTCGGGGTCGTAGTGTAAGGGTTATTGTGAAGAGGATCGCGTGTGAACCATACACCAAGAACTCGAACAATATGTCTCCAAGCCAAGCGAAAATGGCAAATCAACTAAGAAATCAAAATGAAACCAAACTAACAAATATTTACAAATATCACATAATCACACATAATATGCCTAAACACTTAAAAATAAATGCCTCTTCCCTGGCAGCGGCGCCAAAATTTGGGAGGTCGTCGCCATACCTCTCAAAGTTAATACTTTTAAGCCCTAAATGCTTCGTACTACAATTAACTAGATAATGGCAAGTCGGGGTCGTCCACGAGAAGAGGGATCTTTTTAAGTGTTTTAAACATATATAGGAGAAAACATACTAAGCACACACATACATAGATACATATAAAAGCATGTAAACAAGGGGGGTTTTGGTTGGTTTGATCCTAAGTTAACAAATTAAATTACAACAACAAGGAAAGCAATAGAACAATGCTAATCATGCAATACAACTAAAGGTAAGATGAAAATAACAATTTACAGAACCTTGGGCACAATTAACTTCCACTTCCAAACCTCTTATCCATCATTGAACATGCAACTTATTTACTACTTTCACTACTTGTTGTGAAGGCTAAACTTCTATCCTTCTTAGATAGTAGTTTGCAAGAGTGAATTCGACATCTCTTGTCAAACCTCACCAATGACTCCCGTAGTCGAAACACGACTCAAGGTATCCCATTGATGGCATTTAGCACGAAGAATCAACAAGCTCGGCAACACTTATAAACAATACACCGCGCCTAAGCATTTAACCGATTTATGCATTTACACAAGATTGGTCAAGAACGATTGACATTCATAGACTTCTCTCGTTTGCTACAAACAACAAACATGAAAAAGAGTTCAAAATTATCATATCCACCTAGCAATCATCAATCCATCAACACAATCAAAAGCTCTAAATCATACCTATATATTCCTGACAAGAAAAGGGGGGAAATCAACCCACTTCCCCCAAACCCTAGCAAGCAATTCATACAAGTATTTCATATACTCAAGCTTTCAACAACATTAATGATATCAACAAACACATTCAATACTTCATAAATGCATAATAGTAAGAGCAATAAATAAGCTACAAATTGTTCTTAAGACATGGGTTTGGAAGCCTTAGTCAATTGCTCCCAAGAGATTGATTAGCTACAAGAATTCATGCTAATCAATGCTATACAACTAATCATAAAAACAAGAGAATTCAAGGATGAAAAATGGAAGAAAAGGGTTTGAAACAGTACTATAATCGCAGCAGAGAAAAAGTATGAATGAGAGGAAAGAGAATGGTATTTATAGTACAAAGAAGATAAGGTGAAATTCTGGCCACCCATCGGTTGCGACTCGTGACGATCATCGCAACAAAGCCATCGCGACTCGCGACAGGTGCCAGAATTTTGCATTGTGTCTTTTTCTTCTTCTTGTGGCATGCAGTCATCTTCATAGTCATCCCTCTCAATCTCCAAGTCTTCAATGGCTCCAAAAATGGTTTTCAATGGCCTCCGGTCTTCATGTCTTCGAAGCAAGTCTTCGAAAGTGTAGTCTTCAATGGCCTCCGGTCTTCATTGCCTCCGTGTTCTTCCCTTGTCCCACAAAATCCACTTAAAAGAAGTAAAAGAGCACAAAGTTTCTCTTACCCCTCCTAAGAGAATTTCAAGGTAAAACACAAGCTCTCGATAATAAAAGAGCACAAAAGTGACCCTAAATAGTACTAAATTATGCATATAAAATGGACACATCAGTGGATGTATGATGGTTTGATAGATAGATGGTTGATGTTCTAGGGGTGGATGGTTGATGTTCGAGGGGTGGGTAGATGTTTCAAGTGGTGGTGCCATGAATAGTTCGAGGGGTATATGCCTCGAGTGGGTCATGGTTTGAGAGCTGATGTGAATGGTTCGACGCACTCAGTGGTATACCCTTCTCTAGGTGTGTTGTACTTCGAGGGTTGATGGATTCTAGAGTGGTGGATTTGTAACCTATGGAGAGGTGGTGTACCCTGGAGGGCTGGTACACCCCTCTCGAGATGTAGATAGCGTACCCTTGAGGGGTGGAAGGTGTACTCTTTCCGAAGGTGTACTCTTTCCAGTGGTGGATGGTTTACCTTCTGGAGAGGTAACTGGTGTACCCTCGAAGGGTTGTTGACAAAGTTCTCGAGGGGTGGATGGTACTCTCTCCAGTGGTGGATGGTATACCCCTCTCGAGGGGTGGTTTTATAACCTCTCGAGGGGTGGATGGTACTGTCTCCAGTGGTGGATGGTACCCTTACTACTCGACTCTCACCACTTGAATCCTCACCACTCAAACCTTCTCTACTCAGATCCTCTCCACTCAAAATTTATACTTGGAGCCTTTCCACTCGAACCATCGAACCTCATTTACTCTAACCATTGCCATTCGGACCTTATCAGATGAACCCAATACCACTCGAACCTAGTATTACTCAAACCCTCTCAACTCGAACCTGTCTACTAGAATCCTCTGAGCTTGAACCTTCTCAACTTGAACCCACTGCACTCGATTCCTCATCACTTGAATCCTCACCACTAGAACCAGAACCATTCGAACTAGTAGCATTCAAACCTAGTATCACTCGAAACCTCTCCAATTGAATCTCTCTATTCGAGCCCTCACCACTTGAACCAGTACCACTCGAACCCTCTCCACTCAAAAGTTGTGCATTCAAACTAGTAACACTCGATCCCAGTATCACTCAATCCCAGTATCACTCGAACCCTCTCCAATCGAATCCTCAGCTCGAACCTCCCTACTCGAACCCTCCCCACTCAAACCCTCACTACTCGAACCAGTACCATTGGAATCCTTTCCATTTGAATCCTCCATTCGAACCCTCTCCACACGACCTTCACCACTTGAACCCTTTCCACTCGAACTCTCTACTCGAACCCTGTCTACTTGAACCCTTTACTCAAACTGTGAGTACTCGAACCCCACTAGAGAGGGTTATACTTGTTAAACTTAAATATGTAAGTATATATATATATATATATTATGCCTGTTAAATTTAAATGTATTAATTTAGAGTTTAGAATTTTATATGTTATATAAATTGGTTAAAATATTATGTTCTAACCATGTCTATTATTTAGCTTCATAATAATTGAACATGGTGTGTATTTTATGACACTATGCTCAATTTAGTGGGAATAATACATACACATAGGATCCAGTAAGAGGCTAGAATTACTAAAAGAAGCTATTCATTGGCTCCTGCTATGAAGAGAGGGTAACGATGGGCAAAAGATATACTAATACTATACATATCTTTATTACAAAGTTTTGTAGAGGTCGTAAAAAGTGTTGTTACATTAAATTTTACAAATCTCAGTTCGACCTTGTACAAAAATCAACCTCCTTGTTCCCAAAAGTTTCCAAACTGGACAGAAGTCAAGATTTCTATATATATACTTGAAAAGGAGGGATTAGACAAAAGTCAAGTACTAGAGGGCCTAATACTTGTTTTTTTGTAACATCATCATATTCAAAGGGTAACTTTCTGAATCCCCTATATTTGTGTCAATCTGCATTGATGATGGGGTATCGCTGCCCTATAAATGGCCAATGCTTGAACTACCATATCCACTTTCACCAGAAGGGTCCATAACCTCAGAACAAATATCCTTGGAAGGGCTATTGTCCAAAAGAAAGTCAGACTTCTTTCCAGTTGCAATATATGCACCTAGTTCAAAAGCATATGTTATATGCGATGTTTTGATACTCCTAAGTCGACAGTAAAGAACTTGATTCTGGATGCGGTCATTAACTTCATTGAAATTGATGTGTTTTCCCTATAATTAATAGTAAGGAAAAGGCCAATTATTTGCACACTTGAAAATAAAAGAAGAATTTTATTGATCCACTCCATACTTGTAAATGCATTTCATAAGCTTCTTCTCCTGTTAAGTTTAACAATTTTTCAGCATACTCTCCTTGAACATAAGTATCTATTCTCCCACTTGGATCAATCAATTGGAGATCAAATCTCACACTAACACAAGAAAATGTTTCTCATAAGTAAAATGAAAAGTATAATTATAATGTTACTAATCTTTGGTAAAATAAAAATAGATGACTTACCCTGGTTGTGGTACTCCAAAAGATTGAAAATAATTGCAGTCAAAAGGAATATCCATTGGAGCACCCGGTGGATTACATCAATTTGAACAAATAGCTATGAACACGGATTATGTGACATCAACAATACTTGGTAATCCTTTGATCCAGCAGTTCTTAACCTAATAAATAATCCAACATCATTACCATTAAAACATTTAGAAATTATCAAATATAATTAGTTTATATACAGAAAAACTTATAATCCATCCATATTAACATCCTCACCACTTTGTTGATACTAACAATTTGATTAATCTGACGAATCTGTTGAGAATGGGGCATTCGAACAGCTTGATACCTTTTTTGATACAGCTTGTTCTTGATGATTTCTTCCAGATAGTTCCTTTGGTCAGTAACCCTGACCAATGAATGAATAAATTAACAAATGAAAAAGTATACAATAGGCCTATAAATCGTAAACAATAAAAGCATACCATGTGTTCAAGGAGCTGATCTGGGGTATTGGTGGATCTAAAATAATTTTTGTGTTGGTCTGTGCTATAACACAAGCACCTGAATGCAGGAGGAAAATAAGCATGTAATTATATATAGTCTAATGATAATGGTAGGAGTAAAAATTTTAACTCAAGTAATCAACATTTTTTACCATTGAAAGTCCCGAGGCTTAAACCTATGAAAAGTACAGGTGGTCGAGTATGAATGTGATTGATAAGTTGTTGAAGTTCAGGTACTTTGTAACTTTCCCAGAATGATAAAATGATTGGTCTACATCTGGTTTATGGAAAGAAGTTAAATCGAATTGAAATAACCGGAGATGAGAGCAACAGAAAGAGGTAAAAAATGAAACCAAATCAAGGTAACAAAAGCTTACTCTTTATTCACGATGATGAATTCTTGTATAATTGATCCAGAAACAGGTCTTGCGGGTAACATGTGGATAATAACACAAAGAAGATTTGCACATTCATACATATGAAAATGAAAAAATAATCCAACAATTAATATACACGAAACTATAATTGGATGAAACCTTACACAGCAAATCATCCTACCTATCTAGGCAACTGTCAATCTCCCAAAAAGGAGTCAATTCTAAGCATTCAGAGAGCTGATAAGAGTTTGATTTAGCCACTTCTTGAACAAAACTCCGCTTGTTAAAATAGATTTGATATGATACAGTGCTATATTGGAATATTTTTTCTATTCGAGTTACAACATTATTACCAATATAAAAGGTTGCATAAGGTCATAGTTTAGGACCTAAAGACCCCAAATCCTGGCCATAAATTATAGCTTGGAATACCTCCTTCTGTAAATCGTAGAAAAATTAAATTAATTAAAATACAAATCATATGAGAACATAATTAGAGAATATGAATGTAAAGACCTACCTTTTTATCGGCAAAAAGGAAACAATGTAAGTCTCCTTTTTCTTTGGGGCCAACAGGCATACCTTTGGCCAAAAGTATCAGTTTACAGTACCACTGCTTAGTTTATTCATTCAGATATTTTATATTAACACATCTTTCATCTATATCTGGAGAAAAAAAATCATTCCAACATCAAATGATAGTTATTGTAAGAAACTTGAAAGGTTATTTGAAATTTGTATTTATTATTAACTCCCCAAATACAAATATTTAAGCTTTAAAAATTTATAAGCAATGAATACTCATACCAGTAGTAAAACTAAAAGCAGTTGGTTTAACATAAAATGAGCTAAGACAAATTCAATAGCATGTGTACATTAACCTAATTTATAGACTGTTACATAAGTTAAGAAACTACGAGGCAATGCTTTACATAGCAAACAGGGTTTAGGGTTTGAACAGGGGTTAGGTTTGGAGGGGGAAACATTAAGGGTGAACGGGAGTCCAAAACGTTAGAAGAAAAAGTAAAGAAGCAACAAGCAAAATGAGTTCAGTTCTTTACTCAAACAAAAGAAACTTTTGACATTACACATATATACAACAAACTACACATGTAACAACGGAGGGAGGGAATACAAAAAAAAAACATACTAAGTTTATTCCCTTGCATGTCCATTCTAAACCTGACATTGAAAACAAAGAGAAAACAATTTAGAAAATAGGTCAAGTAATTTAACGAAAAGATACATCTAATTGGAAACTATGAAATTACCTTGTGAAATTGTACACAGATAGGAACCCAACAATGTGAGCGTAAAATCTTATATAAGTGAAGGAAGAGAAAATACATATAATTGGAAAGAGGTTTGGATATGGGCACGTATGAAAGTAAAGGCCACGTGTTAAGCGATGGAGAAAGTGATGGTGGAATAATGGGAAAAAATAGATAATTTGAAAGTGGTAGAGTTTTCTAGAAAGGTGAGGAAGAAAGAATGTGTAGAAAGGGAGAAGGCAACAATGGAAAACAATAACATATGAGACCACGAGAACACTGGTCAGAACCGAACTATTCCACCAAAATAAACTGCAAAAAAAGACATAAAAATGTCATCTTTGTCCCAAACAAGGAAACTAAAAAAATGCAAATACGGAATAATTTCTTCCAGGGTTCTTGTACAAATGAAAGATGGCGAGGTTGGGATACTTCTGCCACTTCTGGATGATCTCCTTGGCGCTAGGCCAACATAGATGACAAAAAAATGTGTAAGGGTCATTTAATCGAACACTTGAGCTTTACTCTTCAACCTCAACCTCTGATTGTTTGTAAACTCAAACAGTTGTTTAATATCATCACCAAATCTGAAACCCTATAAATCCAGAACAGCCAGCGCCATCGCCATGGTAATGAAGCAAAACGAACAACTACACCGATATAAAAAAAAGAATCAAATTTTAGATTGTATGAACCTTGAAAGGAAATAGAGGCAGTGGAGGACATTGACAGTGTCACATGTTGGTGAAGAAGAAACGTAATGAAATTGGAACCCTGTGATTGCTCCACTCTGTTATTCTTCGGTATCTGGCGGGAGGTGGAGGAGTCATCATCCTTAGAGCCACTACTGCAGATCGGGGAACCCTACAGGCCGAGTCTCACCATTCGAACTCTCTTGTCGAACTTTCAAACTTTCCCTACTCGAACTCTCTTCATTCGAACCCTCACTAGACGAACCTAGTACAACTCAAACCTAGTATCACTAGAACTCTCTCCACTCAAGCTTCTCTACTCGGACCTTTCTATACAAACCTCTCAGCTCAAACCCTCTCCGTTTGAACCTCTCTGCTCGAACCCTTTCCACTCGAACCTGTCAACTCAAACCCTAACTATTCGAACCAGTACTATTCGAACCAGTAGCACCCCAGTACCACTTGAACCAAATACCACTCGAGCCCTCTTTACTCAAACCCAATTGTCAAACCCCTCCACTCAAACAAGTATTACTCGAACCCGGTCCACTCGAACCCGGTCCAATCGAACCATTTCACTCAAACCCTTTATTCAAACCTTCTCCCCTGGACCCTCACAATTGGAACTCTCACCACTCAAACTCTTACCACTAGAACCCTCACCATTCGAATCCCCATCAGTCGAATCCTCATCACTCAAAGCTTTTCGTTCGAATCCTCTCCACTCAAATTCTGCATTCAAAACCTCTCCATCTCAAACCTCTTTTCAAACCGTCGAACCTCCTCCACTCAACCTCTCCACTCGAACCCCTTTCACCCGAACTTCACCACAAGAATCCAGAAGACTCGAACCTAGTACCACTGGAACCCTCCTCCACTCAAACCTCTAATCAAACCTTCTCCACTTGAACCTCTACTCGAACCCTCTCCACTAAAACTCTTAGTACTTGAACCAGTATGGCTCGAACCTAGTAATACTTGAACCCTTTCTACTCGAACCCAGTACTACTCGAACCCTTCCACTCGACCCTCACTACTCAAACCCTCACCACTCAAGCTCTCACCACTCGAGCCCTAACAACTCAAACCTCTCCATTCAAACCCTCTCTAGTCGAACCCTATGATCGAACCCTCTCCGCTCGAACCTCTTCTTAAACCCTCAACCTCTGGCCACCCGAATCTCCTCCACTCGAGTCCTGACTATACGAACCCTGAACCACTTGAACCTAGTATAACTCGTAACTCTCCACTCGAACCTCTACTCGAGCCCTTATCACTTGAACTAGTACCATTCAAACCTTATAGCATTCGAACCCCCTCCACTCGAATCCAGTACCATTGGAACTCTCTCCGCTCGAACCTCTCTAGTTGAGCCCTCTCCACTCAAATAAAAGTAAATATATGATTTAACCATCCTAAAAAATTAAAGTAATGTCGTGTGGATAAGAACAAATTAGGAACTAAATAGTATAACCTTCTATGGCACTGTAGATTTCTTTGTATACAATGTTTCTGGTAGTGTTTTCAAAAATTTTATCATGTTAGTTTGGTGTTATATGAACTCTTACATTCTTAGCAGTCTTAGCTCTAGAGAGGGCAACATAGAGTTGTCCATGGGAGAAAACAGGTTCTTTCAAATACGAACCTACACAATCTAGTGTCTGGCCTTGTGCTTTGTTTATAGTCAATGCAATACATAATCTAACCGAAAACTAGATTCTTTTAAATGGTATAAAAGTGTCTTCTACTGCACGGTTTAGAGGTATACGAGGGATCAGTACTTCTTTACCTGAAAGTGATCCAAAACATATCCTAGTGTGTATCACATTGTTTGAAAAGTTGATATATGTTAAACGCAGCTCATTGCATAGACCTTCGGCTGGATTTAAGTTCTAAGAAGCATTATGGGACAGTGCTGTTTCAGGGTTAAATCATAAGGAGGTAAGCTTGGTGAGTTATGACTTTCTAATAGATCTTGATAATCTCCTTGATATTTTGCATCAATAGTTGTATTAATACTTATGAATCTTTTTTCAGTGCCTGGAAAGATAGCTATTATAATGTTGTTAATTTCATTGAAAAAGTCATTTTTTGTGGTTAGAATAGCTATCTTAGTAATGGAACGCATTTAAGTCTGGATATACAAAATCAATGAGTAAGTCGATAGGTGACTTGTCATCTGTCACAGGTAAAACGATATCAGGTGGTAGTATTATTCTGTTATCTGCAAAATAAGGTTGCTCACCATCGCCTACTCTTAACAAAAAGTTGCTGAAAGTAGGATCTATTCGTGCTCTCATGTTAATAGAGAATTTTATTCATTCAAATGAAGGCCATAGTTGTGACATCACCAAAGTGGCTGAGATACAATCCTCTTTTTCTCCTTTTCGGATAACTGGTAAAGTTTGTCGGAAGTCGCCTCCATAGACAATGATTTTGCTGCCAAATGGCAAGTGTATATCCATTATATCTCCGAAAACTTTGTCAACAAATTCGATTACTCCTCTTTTGGTCATTGTTGCTTCATCCCAAATAATCAATTTTTCTTCTTTGATCAAGTAAGTTGTTCCACTCTGTTTGCTTATATTACAATGGGGTATTTTTGTTTGGTTTACAGAGATCTTAAATCTTGAATGAGATATTCTGCCACCTGGTAGTATTGAAGTTGCGACACCTGATGTTGTTTTAGCTAAAGTTGTTTCTCTCTTAGATCGTATTGTTGCAAGAAAAGCTTTGTAAAGGTATGTTTCACCTGTACCCCCGGGGGCGTCAATAAATAATGTTGCATGTTTGTTATGATAACACATTCCATTATTTTTTCATATGCAGCTTTTTTATCTCTATTGAGCATTGAGACTTAAGCTAGATCTTCAGGTGAAACAGCAATAGTTTTTTTCCTGCAAAACTTTTATGAGTAATGTGATCACTATCAAATGTATCAGCAGGAAGTGGACTGAAATTATACAGGTCTATTTAGTCTCCCATACTTTTCAAATAATTGTGTATTTGTTGTAACACTTTGTATTGAACTTCACTTTTAGATAATCGCTTGTCTTGTGCTATATCTTCTGATAAAGAATACTCAAATGTGTTCCAATTTTTTTTGGATTATTAATTACTGAATATAGCAAACAACTGCCTCAAGGTTGAAGGCATTTGAAATATGGTTTCTTCTTTCAAAGTCCCTTCTATCATGTTGTCTGATTGCAAAAGTCCTCTTTTTTTAACAGCATCTCTGAAAGGGGGCAATAACTCACCATTATAGGATCTTAGATCATCAAAAGATGTTGGTCGGTGGACATGCATTAATAATATTCTCAAATAGTATCTTTCTCCTTCTGTGGGATGTACAGAGTTCAAATGACCTATCATTTTTCCTTTCTTCCTTTCTGTCCATATTTTATTGTATGATTCCAAAACAAATGTTGTGGAAATTGTTTATAAAGGCAGTTAAGTTCTTGTGTTTTTCATTGTATTTGTTCATGCAAAAAAAATCAGTCAACATTGTTTTTGAAAGGTCTTTTCTATTTACTACTTCTTCTAGTGTTTGTCTCTCATGGAATGTCAGAGTTTGACAATTCTCAAGATGCACGTGTAAATTTATTACAGATGGATACATCCTGTTTAAATCGAAGCTAAAAATGTGCCAAGTAGCTTCTAGGGCACACACCCACTGAGCATATTGATAATTTTTTATTTAATAAATTACTGAGTCAGACTGTTTTGTTGTTAAGCTATATATAACTTTTTCATGACCTTTGTAAATGTATTTATACAGGTATTTCACAGCTTGTATGCTAGAACATATTTCCTTATTGATATGGCAATCATATTTAGCAAGTAGAAAGGGATTGTAAGGTACTACCCACCGATTATCTAGAAGTTTATTTCGTATTTCTGAATGCTTTCCATCATTTTGTCTCATATAAATAGGATAGGAGTTCCTGGTATGTTGAGTGAAATCAGAAAAATCTTTTGGATAGTTAGATTTACATTGGCCATTTTTCATACAAGAATTATTTATGTTCAATGCACCGCAGGGACCATGCATCATATGTTTCAAAACTAATGAGTATAGATATGGTTGAGTATTTTTGTCAGGTAATTTAGCTGAAACAAATTGATCATATTGTTCTGGAGAAAATAATTTAAAATGATCTTTTAAGATAATCAAAAAAAGAGCACGTGGTAAACCTCTTTTCTGGAATTCGATGACACAGGTGTAAGCTACTACTTCTCCAAACAAATGCGTATCAATGACATCTTCTTCCAGTTGTTGTAGCTTGGCATGAAAAACTCTTGATATTAGGTCGGGCTTATTATGTGCTTCCTTATTTTTTTTGTAAATTCTCTTTTATCTCGGGCCATGAGGGATTACACGTCATAGTTAAAAAGATATCAGGTTTGCCATATTTTTGTACTAATGACATTGCATCCATATATCTCCTTTTCATATCTCTTGGTCCTCCAATGAAAAAAGGTGGTAATATAATTCATTTGCCCCCTTGATGAGCTTGTAGTAAGACGATTTACAATACTATCAACAATACCTTGGTAAACTTTACCTCTTATACGTTTTTGATGAATGTTGAAGAAATCTAACCTTGCCATTTCAATTTTGACATATGTGTCAACACTTAATTGTTGGAATAGTCTTCGCACATGTAATATATTGGATTTATCATTTTCTTTTATTTGAAATTTGTACGCATAATGTTCCCAACATGAAAAGGTCGGTTCTTTCACTTTTCCTTTCTGCATGTCTGTAATGACTGCATAAGGAAAGTAATTTGTATTTTAGAAACATAATTGAAATGTAGTCATGCTGTGATTTAGAAAAATGATAAAAGATAAATACCTCTATTGTCAGCTTCAATGGTATCTTCAATTGTCATTGGATGGTTCAAATGAATCATATTCTCCCCAACACATGTTTGTCTAGGATGAGCACTTCTTGAATTAATATTTAACTTTTTAATGCCTTCATGCCATCCTGATTCACCTTTTGTAAAAGTATGAGGATACTGTAAAGGATCATAACATCCAAAATAGTGTTTAATTATCTGTTTCCTTCCATCACGTGTAAAATGTTTTTGGATAAATCTCCACTTTGTCCATCAGTTTCATTTCACATATTTTGCAACTTGTGATACAGTAGGATAATTCAAAGTTCGTTGATCTAGCCCAATATCAGATTTCAAATATATTTGATATTCATGAAGATATTCAACATTGGTAAGTCTCTTAAAAAACCTAGCATAAGGATTCATGTCTAGTATGACTTGTAATTGTTGTATGACTGATTCCCTAAATTTGCTTGATATAGACATTCTATTAGCAATCTCATGATCTGTATCATAAAAATATAGCTGGGCATTTTTTTCCTTTCTTTCTCCTTCATCAAGTATTAACTTGACCTGGTAATGATAAATCTGACCTTGAGCTCGAAAAGTGTATATACCTCTGTTTCTCCTATTTAGATCTTTATCTTCGTGTTGAATCCCAAAGGATGTAAAAGCAAATATATTTTTGTAACTGCGCACACATTGTTGAAACTCAATTGCTTCCTGGGTATTTGCTATGTATAGATTTGTTAGTTGAGGTGGCATTTCAGTGTTAACTAAATGTATGCTACCTGTACCACAAAAGTTGGGAGGTTCTGTGTAAAATTTCTTGGCATTGCAATAAGAACAATTCGGCACAACTGGTAATTTGCTTGGTAATGTTAGAATTGGTTTTGAAAAAACTGGCTGTAGAGCTCTTCTGCATGCAACTGATACATATTAAATTGAAAAATAAAATAAAAATCGCAGTTGACATGTACAAAAAAACTATAATTAATCAATTAGGTAAAAATGTGAAGACTGGAAACCGAACATGGATTTTCTGTAAAAATAACTGAATACCAGAGGAGAGAATTCTACAAAAAAATATATTGTTCTAAAGTTTGGTAGCTACATATTTAAAAGTAAGTGCATAATTTTGTTAAGTACCTGATGTCTTGTTTTCGGAAATTCTGCCTTCTTCCAACATAATGTTTGTTTGAGGAAATGGGGATTGTTGAAGATTATTTGCTATGATGCCTTCATTTGTGATGGATTGCTGATCATTTCTAGAGCACCCACTGTTATCATTGATTTCTCTATTATTTTGTTGAAGAAGATTGGGTGTTTTAGAAGAAGCATATTTCTGTCGTCGTAAAGCATTCATCTGTTGTTTTTGTTCAGGGGGTATGTTTTTATAGTTTTCTCTTCGTTGACTATTTACTTGAGCACGATTATTTGGTGATAAACTATGTTTTCATTTGAATATTGTAGTTGCAAAGTGGAGGGAATTAAATTGTGCTAAAGTCTAGAGAAGTGAAAAGCTAACATTGTTTTTCAAGTGAATTTAATTGTGAGAAATTATGCTTGTTTATGAAGTAAATGTTGTTAAATAAAAGGAAAAATTTTAGAATTTCCCCACATATTTTGAATTTCCCTACATAAATTGATACTAAGACTAAGGAAAGAGGTCTTAATAATTCTTTCAACCTTGAGTCTAGAAAGACTATTTAGAACTTAGCTCCGGGAATGTGTAGCAGTAAATTGAATGTTACCTGTCTTGGGAATTTTTTCTGAGGATGATGAATCGTCAATGTTAGTAATGAACAACCTTTCTTTACTCATGTTCATCAGTTTGAAATCCTGTGGTTACATGAAAAGGAGCATGTAAGAAGTATAGATAAACAAATTGGAATTATTTAGATAAGTTTGAAAGTTATTTTTTTTCTTTTATTTTCACAAGACATAACTGTAAATTTTTTTATACCTCTGATAGGATGTAAAGGCGTATTAAGTGATTGACGAAGTGTGGGATAACTATTTTCAGCTTGTTTACTGAAATCTAAGATTTTTGTCATATGTTCAATTTCATTTTTGTAGATTTTTTTTTTCTTGCGGTTGTTTTTTTAAGATTTGACTACAGACTATTTACGGTGGTCGACATGTTCAATCCCTAGTGCATTTCCCATATCCTTTGCTTTGGATCTATTGACTGATTCTTTTGGATGATCTACAATATTTTGGTTTTTAAATTCTATTGATATGTTGGGAGCTAACTGTCTGATTGAAAATGGAATTCAAAAAAAAATACACACATTAGAATGAAGATAAATAGATTTTGGATTATGGAAAAGGAAAAAGAAAGATCCGGGCACATATGATGCATGTATGTTAAAAAATGATTGAGAAAAAAATCTTACCTGAGGTTAAAATTGAGTTGAATGGAAGTTTGTAGTTTAGAAATTCAATATGTATCTACGTTATGTGAAGGAAGAATGGCAATAAGAGAAGTGTGGATGTAAAATGGTAGGGGTGATGTGTGGAAGATAGTTGGAAAAGATATATATATATATATATATATATATATGGGTAGCAGTATAAGATAGAAGGTAGACAACTGTGTAGGGAACAAATGGTATACAGTTGTGTATGGGAACAAATGGTATACACGTGTGTAACTAATACAACCATATAAAATGAAGAGAATTCTCCATAATATCAATATGTGGTCATTATTCAACTTATATTTATTTCTTTTTTTTTCTTTCTAGTATTGTACGTGTATTTTAACATAATGCCAACTCATTGCAAAGATGAAAAAAAATAAAGGGTTGCTATGAAAAGCAATGCAGACCATGGATTTGTTAACAAAATTGACTGGTGTTTTTTTGTCAGTAATCAAACGCTTTTGACCAAAAGAGACAATGAATTATTATAAGTTAAATGTCATGTCCTGTTTGAACCAAAATCTATATTAGTTATGAGAAGTATTTCCATACACTTGAATTTTGTTATAGTTGCAGTGCATGGCTTGGTGTTGTTGCAAGAAATTGTTTTTGCTTATTTTGTCTTTGTTACGTATGTATTTGATGTATGGGATGTGTTGTTATCCTTATAAGTAAGAGCAGTGGATTTGGATAAGGTAGATAACCCCAGTCTCTATTACTGGTCTCTATTTCTGTTGATCAGAGGAATTTTTGAATATGAAACCGCTGATATCATAACCTTAAACAATATACATTCTACCATTTAACATTTTTTCCATTTCCATCTTTTACAGCATTGATTGTTGAACAAGAAGGTCACAAGATCAGAGGAATGGAGAAGCATGAATCCAGTGAATACAAGGAGTTGTTGTTAGTGATGGTGGTAATCGCGGACGCGTGCTCCTCTGTTAGTAATGCATCTGGAGAATCCGCAGCTGGAGTGATTTGTTCCATCAACGTCTCTATTTGAGGCAATGCCTCCGCCGAATCAGGATGTAGCAGCTTGCTTTACGAACAGGGCTCTCCGGCGAGGCTAGAGCAGAATTCGTCGGGCCTTTATCGTTCTTAGCGGTGGCAGAAGGGGATAGATGTTTTTCTTAGCGGCGTCACCTCTCAAACAGGTCATTCAGGCTGGACCTTGGTCTTCTCCGGTGAAGGTGGGGCAGAGAAAGTGGTCGGCTTAGGCCGTAGAGGTGGCTGGAAGGTTGGGAGATGATGGTAGTAGGCGGGGATGAGTGAAAGAGTGGGAATAGAGCTAGTGATCTCCGGTGGTGTCGCCACCGAGGTTTTCCGAGCCACGGCTTACTGTTCTGTGGCTGGTGGAGAGGAGGCTGGCAGTGGCGGAAGGCGGTCTATGTAGAGAGGAAGGCGTACTCGAATTCTCACCACTCGATCTAGGACTACTCAAACCCTTTCCACTCGATGCTCTCCACTCAAACCTTCTCCATTCGAACCTGTATCATTCCAACTCTCTCCATTCAAACCTCTACCCTCTCCACTCGAACTAGTACACTTGGACCCAGTACCAATCGAACCCAGTACCACCCGAACCTCTACTCAGACCCACTCCACTCAAACCCTCTCCACTAGAATCCTTTCCTCTCGAACGCTCTCCACTCGAACTCTTATTACTCGAAGCGCTCAATTCGAACCATCTCCATTCGAGCCCTCTCCACTCAAACCCTCTCCATTCAAACCCTCTCCACTCGAACTCGCACCAGTCGAAGGCTCACAACTCAAACCTCACCACTCTGACCAGTACCCCTCGAACCTAGTACCACTCAAACCTCTTAACTCGAACTACTCCATTCGGACCTCTCCAATCTCGGCTGGAACCCTCCATTCAAACCATCACCACTTGAACCCTCTCCACTCAACCCCTCTTAACTCAAACCTCCTCCACTCAAACCCCCTCCACTCAAACCCCCTCCACTCAGCACAACTCGAACCCAGTACCACTCAAACCCTCTCCACTCGAATCCTCTATTCAAAGGGTCTCCATTTGGACCTCTAAACTCAAACTCTCACCACTAGAGCCTCACCACTCGAACCCTCAAAGCCCCTCTGCTCAAGATTGAAACATTTATTCGCCTCTTACTGCGCTGGTTTCTGATATTCCATGCCACAAAAGAGTTGTGCTGGGTTTTGATGCTCCGTGCCACAAAAGAGCATTAACAGAGGTGCAACACTGATAAATGCTAAATTATATAACCTGTTTTACAGATGAGTTCAGAACTAAAGTTAATGAATCTTCTAAATGGACATTTTGGCAAGCATGACGACCAAAAAAAAGCCATACGCTGGGTACACAGAATTAGCACTTGTGGGACAGATGAATGAAAATGCAGAGTGTATAAAAGGCTTCCTCTCACTTCTCAGCTCCAACTCCATAATTGAAATCGCAGTCCAATCAGTGAATCACTACAAATGAAAGCAAAATATTTTCAACAAACTAAGAAAACAGTGATATAAGCAGGCACAAAAACCCAGAAAAAGGTATTTCCATGAAAATTCCACCACCACCATTGGCTCCTTCATACCAAACTCCGTCAAAAAGAATCCCCCAATTCATGTAGCTAGCCTGAATCGCGGTGGCACGACGTCTGCGAATAAGAAGGGGAAAACAAGGAGAAAACAATGAGCAAAACAAGTCAGGCAATTCAACGAACACCTTGCGTTCACAAATCAAACATCGATAGGTTGAAGGAGAAGAACACTTGAACATTAGTGTGACAATAGAAGATCGTGATTGATCGTGATTGATTGTGATTGATTGTGATTGATCTTGATTAATTTCTAATTAATCAAGATTTATCTTGTCTATATTTAGAACTAGTCCAGATTCATTGTATCATTCATATGTAAACACCTATATATTACTTTGTAAATAGTAATAGAAAATCAAGTTGGAAAATTCCTTTCATGGTATCAGAGCATTGCTGATCCTCTCTCCCTACAGTTTCAATTTTTTTGACCTCCCCTATTTCTTCTTCATTCGGCCGCCCCTCTCCCCTCTTCTTCTTCAATCAAATTTTTTTTCTCGATCATGGCTGACAACAAGAATTCAGACAGGTTGTCCCTCAACACCATGATCCATTTACTCAATACGAAGTTGGATGCTAACACATACCTGCAATGGAAGCAGCAGGTTCAATATGTGTTTAGAACGCAGGGATTGTATGGTCATCTTGATGGTTCTAGTCCCTACCCAAATTTCCCAGTGATGCAGACACCGGTTTCCTCCTCCTCTTCTCCGCCTGACGATGTTGCGTTTCTCAAAGCTAGAGAGGTCTTTGATAAGACCAAGGCTGTCTATGATGATTGGGTTGCTGATGATCAACGAGTCTGCAGTGCGCTTTATTCTTCTCTCTCTTCCGATGCCAAGAACGAAATCTCGCAGTACACCACCGCGAAGGAGATGTGGGATGCCTTCGCCACGGCATATCAACACAGTACTGCCATTGCAGCCTTCAGTCTCCGCCAACAGGCCGGCATCATCCGAAAAAATGGTACTGTTCATGAGCTTCACCTTTCCTTCATGAAACTTTTCGATCAATTATCTGTCATGGGAGAACCAGCTAGTAATCATGAGAAATTGATTTGGTTTCTTAATGCTTTGGGGGCTGACTTTAAGCATTTTAGTGCACCTATTGCTGCCCGTAAGCCTCTTCCTGATTATATGACTGTGGTTGATGAGGCTAAGGGATATGAATATTTTATTGTTAATGTGGAGAAAACACAGTTGAATAGTGTCCAGGGGCAAGTAAATTCTGGTCCAATTGCTTTTGTGGCTTTTGTACAGCAGCAGGGAGAAGCTGGTTCAGACCAGCAGCCAACTGTAGGCAGCGCGTGGCCTCACGCGCCGGTGGAACCCGCGCATGGCAGTGGAATGTGGGCCTCACACGCGGCTGGAAATGGCCATCCCGGTGGCCGACGTGGTGGCAGAGGCTCCTGGAAGAGTTCTGGCCATGGGTCCTGGTCTAGATCAGCTGCATATGGGTCTCCAATTCAGTGTTATACCTGTGAGGGTTTCGGTCACATTGCTGGTCAGTGTCCTTCGGCCAATCCTCGCCCTATGGCTTTGGCTCCTCAGCCTTATGTTCAGCAGCAGTACTCGCCTTATGTTGGTCATGCTCCTCAGGCAGTTCAGGCTCATCTTGTTCAGCACTATCCGCAGTATGCTCCTCTGATGCTTCATTCAGGCGCTTCCCACACCACCAGGTTTTGCAGCACCTCAGTATTCTGCTCCTTCAGCATATCCCACTCAGCCATCTATTGCAGCACCTCAGTATTCTTCCCCGAGTGTTGCTTCATTGATCCCTAACTGGTATATGGATTCAGGAGCGACTAATCATATGAGCTCTTCTGCTTCCAATCTATCGAGTGTCACTCCGTACAATGGTAACACTCTTGTCTCTGTTGGTAATGGTGCGTCTATTGCTATTGCTGGTATTGGTAATGCTCGTATTAGTTCTACCTTACATTTATCTGATGTGCTGCTTGTGCCTGCAATTGCTAAGAATCTCTTATCAATTAGCAAGCTTACTCGTGATCTGTGTGCTATTATTACCTTTGATGATCAGTCTTTTGTCATTCAGCACAAGGTCACCAGGGTAATTCTGGGGCGGGGACACATTGAGGATGGCCTATATATGCTGGACCGTGGTGAAGAAGCACTTCTGTCATTTGTTAGACAACAATAATAGAGCATCTTTTGAGATTTGGCATGCTCGATTAGGACATGTGTCCTCTAGCACTGTTTCTTTGTTGAACAAGAATGGGTATTTATCTCTTACTTCTGTGCTTCCTAAACCTGGTATTTATGAATCTTGTGCTATGGAAAAGGGTCAGAAATTGTCTTTTGTTGAGAATTCTAAGCGCGCTGCTCATGTTCTTGACTTAATTCATTGTGATTTATGGGGGCCTTCTCCAGCCTTATCTGGAAGTGGTTTTGCTTATTATGCTATGTTTGTGGATGATTACTCGTAATTTACCTGGTTTTATCCTCTTCATCGCAAATCAGACTTTGTTGACATCTATTTTCAATTCGAAGCATTCGTGGAGAATCAGTTTTCATCCCGCATCAAAGTTTTTCAAAGCGATGGTGGCACCGAGTTTATCAATAACAGGTTGCAGTCACACTTTAGGGATCATGGCATTCATCATCAGGTGTCATGCCCATACACTCCAGAGCAGAATGGTAGAGCTGAACGGTAGCATCGACACATAACGGAAATGGGGCTGTCCATGCTTCTCCACTCTCACATACCTATCTCATACTAGGATGATGCCTTTAGTGCTGCAGTTTTCACTATTAACCGCCTACCCACTCCTGTTCTTGATAACATCTCTCCTTTTGAGGTTCTATTTGGTCGGCTCTCGGAATACTCCAACTTTCATCCTTTCGGGTGTTGTGTGTTTCCATATGTTCGACCGACTGCAGCTCACAAACTTGCCCCTCGCAGTCTTCCATGTGTCTTCATTGGCTACAGTGCACATTATAAGGGGTTCAAATGCTTGGATACGACCTCCAGACGTACTTACATGACTCGACATGCCCGATTTGATGAGTCTCACTTTCCTTTTTCCACTGTATCTTCGGAGGTTCAGTTTTCATCCCTGGATGTTTCATCTTTTTTGGACCCTACTGATTCATACTTATCTATCACCATCCCTGATCCTGCTTCGGCTTCACCGACTTTGCCTTGTTCTATGTGTCCAGATTCCTCGTCCACATCTGAGACTGCAGCACCGATGATTGCCCCTGCTGAGGATGTGGTTGTTCCACCACCACGATCTCCTGCTTCTTTAACCACACTGACTGATCCCTCTAGTGGTTTGACTATTCTCTCCAGCATCAGTTCCAGTTCAGCATCGGCCAGTTCCTCGGACGGTTCCTCTGGAAGTGCTTCTCCGACTCCTCAGGTGCCCCGTCCTCTTCCCATGACCACTCGTTTACAGGATGGGACACGTGTTGCCCATAATCTTGGCCCAGATTTTGTGGTAACAGGATTGGTTACAGAACTTTTGGAGCAGAAGGAACCACGTCATTTTCGAGCCGCGGCGAAAGATTTAAGATGGGTTGCTGCTATGGATGAGGAAATGTCTGCTCTTCGCCCTCAGCAGACGTGGGAGTTGGTGCCTTGTCCTCCGAATGTTAATATTGTTGGCTCTAAGTGGATTTATCGGCTAAAGTACCATCAGGATGGCTCTATTGATCGTTATAAGGCCCGTCTAGTGGCCCAAGGATATTCTCAGATACTGGGGTTTGACTTTGACCATACTTTCAGTCCGTTGATTAAGGCTGCCACTGTTCGTACTGTCCTTGCCATTGCCACCATGAGGAAGTGGCCTTTACATTAGTTGGACGTCAAGAATGCCTTTCTTAATGGTGTTCTTGATACTCATGTTTTCATAGCTCAGCCGGCGCTCAGCCGGCTGGTTATCAGGATCCTGCTCGCCCTCATCATGTCTGTAGCTTACGGAAGGCCATTTATGGACTCAAACAGGCACCCAGGGCGTGGTTTGACCGGTTCAGTTTGTTCGTCAGGCAGTTGGGTTTTTTTGGAAATCTTTCAGATCCTTCACTGTTTGTCTTCTCTCAGGGCACTATTGTTCTTTATCTTCTGGTTTATGTTGATGATATCATTCTCACTGGGAACAACAGTGCTGCTATTCGGCAGTTCATTGCCCGTGCTGATCGTGAATTTTCTGTCAAGAACTTGGGTTCTCTCATCTATTTTCTTGGTTTAGAGGTTACCTCTACACTACAGGGCTGTTCTTGGGCCAAGCCAAGTATGCTAGGGATATTCTTCAGCGAGCTGGGATGTTGGATTCTTCTCCGGTCTCTACTCCGTTCTTGCCGTTGTCCCAGCTTTATAGCAGTACGAGTGGACCATTTCACAACCCTAAGGTGTATCGTTCCCTTGTTAGCGCCCTTCAGTACCTTACCATTACTCGACCTGACTTGTCCTTTGCGGTCAATTCAGTGAGTCAGTTTCTTCAGGATCCACGTGATGATCATTTTTCTGCTGTCACTAGGATCCTACGATATGTTCGGGGCACGTTACATTGTGGTCTAACCTTTGGAGTTGGTGGCGTTTCAGAGGTTATTGCCTATTCGGATGCTGATTGGGCGCGTTGCTTGGAGACCCGTCGGTCCACCTATGGCTATGCGGTCTTTCTTGGTGGCAACTTGGTCTTGTGGAGTGCCAAGAAGCAACCTACAGTCTCTCGCTCGAGCTCAGAATCCGAATATCGAGCTCTTGCTAACACAGCCTCGGAGGTGGTTTGGTTGTTGCATATTCTTCGCGATCTTCAATTTTCGCTGCAGGGCTCGCCTCTACTTCTATGTGACAATAACAGTGCTATCTTTCTTGCTGAGAATCCTGTTGCTCACAAACGGGCCAAGCATATTGATATTGACTATCATTTTGTACGGGAATTGGTGGCTGCTGGAAAACTTCGTGTTAGTCATGTCTCCACTTCGCTGCAAGTTGTGGACATTTTCACCAAAGGGCTTAATCGTGCATTGTTTGACTTCTTCAGGTCCAAGCTTTGCGTCTCAGTCAACCCGACGCTTCGCTTGAGGGGGGGTGTGACAATAGAAGATCGTGATTGATCGTGATTGATTGTGATTGATTGATTGTGATTGATTGATTGTGATTGATCTTGATTAATTTCTAATTAATCAAGATTTATCTTGTCTATATTTAGAACTAGTCCAGATTCATTGTATCATTCATATGTAAACACCTATATATTACTTTGTAAATGGTAATAGAAAATCAAGTTGGAAAATTCCTTTCAATTAGGAACCCAGAGAAAAGATCAAAATCACATTCTAT
Source organism: Rubia yunnanensis (assembly GCA_037428765.1). Classification (NCBI taxonomy): domain Eukaryota; kingdom Viridiplantae; phylum Streptophyta; class Magnoliopsida; order Gentianales; family Rubiaceae; genus Rubia; species Rubia yunnanensis. Next base: position 80,425,296 of record CM075065.1, read on the forward strand.
CGGACTCTATTTCGACTAAGAGATTGAAAACATACCAGAAACATTACACATATCGGAGCAACGATGATGGAAAAGGCGGCCATTTTTTGTTAGGAAAACTATGAAATTACCTTATGAAATTGTGGAAGGATAGGAACCCAACCATCTGAGAGCAAAATTTTATGGAAACCAAAAAAAAAAGAAGATATGTGTAATTAGAAAGAGATTAGGATATTGCCACATATAAAAGTAAAGGACACTCGTTGAATTAGGCTAATCAGATAAACATACATAAATTACGATAATAATGCATAGGAGAGGGAGAAAAAAAACAAAATGAGATATTTACCTGTCAAATTGCAGGTGGAGGCATACATGTATACTAGATTCGATAAAAGGGGGCAAAAAGTCAAAGCAGATACGGCACATTATCTCATCGATATTAACAAAATTACTGATTCATCGAAGTTAGCAAAACAATATCCTCTTTTCATCTAATCCTATTATTTTTTAATCAAACATGTCAAATTTTTTTCATATATTTAACTTTATCATATGATATATGATTAAATTTATCGTAATATATAATTCTAAATATTAAAAAAAAATTGTACCATTATAATCTGTAGCTACACATATTTATAATCAAATATTTTTATTGAACACTGTGAAAAAATTCTATGCAGGTGGGAGGAATGGGTGGGACGCAGGGAGTAATTGGTATTAGCTGTGAGGTATTTTCGTCATGCTCCTTATATGGATTTTGAGGTGTTAGATATGGAATAATAAATGGCTTTACGAATTTTATTTTCATTTTTAAATAAAAAATTTGTATTCATTTATTGAAAAAAGATATTTACACTAGTTGACACCAAGCTCGCCGGTTATAAAAAAAATGGAACCGCCTTATTTCATCTGTTCCAAACTCGAAATCTTCGGTTGGACCGGGCAAAAATGTTTCAAATGTGATTTTTTTTCCAATTAAAGACAGTTTTTTAGTAACCGCCTTTAATTAGGGCTAATTAAAGGTGGTTAACGTAAAACCATCTCTAATCAACCCTAAATAAATGCAGTTGTGCCTAACCTCCTTTAATTAGGGCATGTTCCGAGTTTGGAAATAGGGAATGATTGGCTTCAGAATTCGGAACATCATGTTAGTACCAGTGAAGAGACCATAGCTCTTATGGGTTCGTAAGTTCAATTCGGATCTACCTTCCGAACTCGGAACGATTATTTCCAATTTAATATCATTTTTAATGTGGGAATCGAATTCGGAACCCACTCTTTTTAACTTTAAAAAAAATGAGGCCAATTCTTCAATTCCACACACACACACGCACACACACGCACACACGCACGCACGCACACACACACGCACACACGCACGTACGCGCACACACACACAGAGTTAGGGTTAACACTATTATTATGAGAACTCTAATGGGTTGCAATTTAATTAACTTACACACACACAGTTAGGTTAACTATATTTTAGGGTTAACACTATTGTTGTGAGAACTCTAATGGGTTGTAATTTAATTAACTTACACACACACAGTTAGGTTAACTATATTTTAGGGTTAACACTATTGTTGTGAGAACTCTAATGAGTTGCATTTTAATTAACTTATACGATAATGGAACGGGATGAACTCATTGGTAATGATCTTAGAAAATCACTCGATTACATGTCATTGATTGGAACATTTCTTACGGTAGCGTTTGATGATGCCTCTAAAATTGGTGTTGTGCGAGCCTGATGCCCATGTAAAGATGTAGAAACGATGTGTCTTTAGTGAGAGAGAAGTTGCAGGGACATCTAATAATGAAGGGATTTCAAACTTCGTATAGCCGTTGGGTATGGCATGGGGATGTTGGGGAATCGGGGCGTACGATTAATTTGAGTGACACGAATGTGGAAGGTGAATTATATGGGAATGCGGAATTTGATGAAATGGTTGAGGATATGGCAAGAGAGTTCCACGGTAAACCCAAAACATTACAAGTTTTAATTGATGACAAAGATACGCCATTGTACATCGGTTCAAAACATTCGGTACTCACTGCGACTATGAGGATAATAAATTTGAAGGCCAAATTTGGGTAGCCCGATAAGTCAATGACAAAAACTCTAGAATTGCTTAGGGAATTGCTCCCGAGAGGTAACATGTTGCCGGATAGGTTGTACGCCGAGAAAAAAGTTCTTTTCTCAATGGGTTTGGAATTGGAAAAAAAATACATGCTTGCTCTAATGATTGTATGTTATACCAGGGGGAAAGAAGATGAAAATCTAGAAACATGTCAGGTATGTGGTGAGTCTCGGTACAAATTGAAGAAGGGGGCAATTGCGATGGGTGTAGAAGTGTTAACTAAAATAAAGAAAAATCATCGAAAAAAGTAATGTGGTATCTCCCAATCGATCCCAAATTGCAGAAATTGTTTTTGTGTAAGGAAGATGCAAAATTGTTGTGATGGAACGTAGAGAGGGATCGACCGGTGGATGGTGTGATTAGACATACATCAGATGCTGAGCAATGGAAAAAAAATGGATACTCTTTACCTCAAGTTTGGAAAAGAACCCCGACATTTGAGGTTCATCATATGTACCAATGGAATGAATCCATTTGGTAATATGAGTAGTACACGCAGTTCTTGGCATGTTATGTTGGTTATTTACAATCTTCTGTCATTGTTGGCGATGAAACGTAAGTATGTGTTGTTATCTGTGATGGTTTTCGGTCCTAAGCAATGGGTAATGACAAAGATGTGTATCTTCCTCCTCTTGTTGAGGATTTGTTGATTTTATTTGAGAAAGATGTGTGGACATATGACATGTGTGTTGAAATTACTTTACACTGAAAGCGATGTTATTTTGTACTATTAATTATTTTCCCGCCTATTAATTATTTTCCCGCCTATGGTAATTTGTCCGGTTACTCAGTGAAAGGCCACTTTGCATGCCCCGTGTGTGAGAAGGAGGCTAGTCACCACCAATTGAAGCATGGTTGTAAAATTGTATATCAAGGTCATCGTAGGTTTCTTTCAGCAGATCATCCATGGCGTTTGGCGAAGAAATGGTTCAATGGGGAAGTAGAGGCTAGAGAAGCTCCGGTTGTACGAGCAGGCACGCAGTTAATTGAAACAGTGAAGATATTCCCCAGTGACTTTTGGAAGAAGAAACTTAAAGTGCCCGTGGATGGGAGTTGGAAGATATTCTCAATTTTTTTCCGATTGACTTATTGGGAGCATTTGGATGTTAGAGATTGTCTCGATGTTATGCATATTAATGTGTGTGATTCTTTGGCCGGGACCTTGTTGAATACCCCGGAGAAAACAAAGGACGGACTTAAGGCTAGGTTAGATTTGGTCAAGATGGGAATTAAGAAGAACCTAGGCCTTGTGAGTTCCGGTGATAATTGTTTTGTCCCATGCTTGCTATTCTATGTCTCAACTGGACAAAAAAAAATCTTTCTGTGAGACCCTTAGAAGTGTCAAGGTCCCAACCGCTTATTCTTCAAACATCAGTACTTGTGTGTCAGTTTATGAGTTGAGGTTGGTTGGGTTGAAATAGCATGATTGTCACAATATAATGCAAGAACTGCACGTCATTGCAATTTGATCGCCATTGCCCTCCCATGTAAGAATATGCATTACGAAATTTTGTCTGCTTTTCAAGTCCATTTGTAGCAAAAACATTAGTGTGTCAAAGCTGGACCGTTTGCAGTCAATGATTGTTAAAGTTTTGTGCCGGATGGAAATGTATTTTCCACCATCATTCCTTAAAATTATGGTCCACTTGTGTGTTCATCTAGTATGGGAGATGAAGCATTGTTGTCATCTCTTTCTTAGGTGGATGTCGTTTAAAAGGTATATGAAAATGTTCAAACATTTTTCCAAAAATCGGTACAGTCCCGATGCAAGTATTGTAAAGAGGTATGTGGCATAGGAGGTTATCGAGTTTTGTACCGATTATTTGAAGGAGGTCAATTCAGTTGGGGTCCCAACTCATAGACATGAGGGACGGTTGGAAGGTCTAGCACGGAAGATTTGAGTACCGCCCATCTTTATGTTCTTCTCAATCATGAAGATGTTGTCCCATACATAGAGATTCACATGGATGCCATTAGAGTTGCGAACCCAAATTTTAATGAAGCCCAGGTCCTGCAATTACATAGTGGTACTTTTTTGTCATGGTTGCTTGAACACATAACCGTGGGAGACCGTCCTATGACTGTGAAATGGTTGGCTCATAGACCACTTAATACTGTTCCATCTTACGGAGGATATGGTGTTAATGGTTTTACGTTCGCAATAAAATCAATGGATGATAAGGGTGTGTCTCAGAACAGTGAGGTCTCTCTAGTTTCCAGAGCTTTGCATGTCGGTAATGAAAGTGATAATAATCCAATGTATGCTCATCGGTGTTATTTGGGCACAATTTTGGATATCTGGGAGCTTGACTAAGTCACTATGCGAGTTGCTATTTTTTAATGCCAGTGAGTGGATTCAACAATGGACAACGCACTGGGGATTTTATTTTCACACTTGTTATCATGAGTCAGATCGGTTGGCGGGAAGATCCTTTCATCTTAGCATCTATAGAAGATTATGAAGTCAAAGAAATTGTTGGTTTCAGTTAAACTTCAACCGGTGTTGCTATCGATGATGCTAGCTTGCTTGAAGAGGACGATATGAGTTTGAACAGTTTCATGGGACGTAGCGATCATGATGAGGGAATTTAGGTTGATGTCCGTGGAAAGGTCACATGTAAAAGGAAGATGTCCAAGAAGGTTCCAAAGAAAAAGAAACATAAGAAGTAGCTTCATTGATTGTACCCCCTATTTGTGTTGAAATTGAATGAATTCCTAAAAATTTGAAGCCCTTAAGAAGTAGCTTGTATGGCATCCAACATGGTACTCCCTCTGTCCCATTTCAAGCTGCAATGTAACTATTCATTTGGTCAAAACTTTCTAACTTTGACCCTAAAATTGATTTGATATATAAGTATTGATATTATTATGTGATACATTGTTAGATTTGTTATAACATATATTTTCACAATATCAACTTTTTACAAGTTATAATTATCCTAATGAGAGATATTAAGGATCAAACATTTTCAAGTCAACCGATGAAATTCAAAGTGTGCAGTTTGAAATGGGACAGGGGAGTAATCAAAATATGAATCTATCTTTCAAACTTTACTAAGGGTTTTAAGTTAACTGTAAATCAACATCCAAAGAGAAGTTAGATATAGACAACAATCCTTAACTCAAAAAAAGTTCGACAACCAAATACGAGCAACAAATGAAGCTAGATCTATGGCATTTGCAACTCCAAGTCAACCTCTAGATCGCCTGTGGATGTGGGTCAGTCAAGACAAGGTTTTTGCGTTGCCGCGAGATAGTGGTCATTAGCTCTTTGTCTTTTCTCCAGCTTCAAAATCCTCCCCCTCATCGCGGAGAACTCCTTACAACACATTTATAGCAATCTCTTATACCTTTTAGGTATGCCTTCTCGGAATCTACAAAAGTTAAACATACAAATATTAATTAGCATTAAGACAATGTACATAAGGTAAATATTAAAAGTTAATTTCATGCACCTTGTTCAACTCTCGGCCTCTTGCTCGGCTCCCCTCCTTGCTTGGGCTTATATCACCACTTACCATCAACCAAGATCAGCCCCCTATTTTCGAAGTAAGTTTTGTCAAAAAACTTCAGTGGTTTCTCTTCACCGGAAACTTCTAACCCTTCAACATTCTTCAATATGAATGTGATCAAACTCCCGTATGGAAGGCTCTTCACCACCCTTGTCGAAGTGGCGACATGGAGCATGTGCTTAAATATCACCGCCCTGGGGTTGATCTTCCTACCCTCTATTATCAAATGGAACATGAACAAGTGAGCATAGTTGGGCTCGGTGACGTGTCCAGAGGATGGAACTAAACATTTTGCAATCATTTCATAAAAAATACGATCGTTTTTTGACAAATATGGAAGATAAAAGCTCTCGAACTTCCCCAAATCCACTGCATTTCATTGGAAATACCTAACACTAAGTTGGATAGGGTCTACATAAGGGGGATCAACACTTAGAGGCCATTTTCCCCTATGATAACAATAATTCAACGGACCCTTGGGGTCTAGGTAAACGGTCCCTGTTTCCTATACGGGCACTCTAGAGTTTCATTCAAAATCCATTGATCAAGCGCAGTAACAAATCCCCCTACCCTAATGGAGTAACCCTCATTTGGGAGCTCGTGGAGATTACTATAGAATTAACAAACAAGTTCAAAGTGTGAGGTTTCGGTGCAAGCAAGCAATTTCTCAACATATTGGTCCCTAAATTTTTCTAAGGGATCCGTTAAACCTATTCTCATACCCTCATTGAAGTCAATGTCATAATAATCAATCAATTTCCCATTAGAACGTAATAGTTCATACCTCTTTTGAGCACCAAATGAAAAAAAATTCACATTGTCATACCCGGGATTGTTGCCGGTTGATCTAGCGCGAGCAATGAGTGATGAACCTCCCCTTTTAATTAGACAATAAAGTAGCCTTAGGTGTTGAGTGGTTGAAGGAAATGGTGTCTTTGAGTTCGGAAAGGGCTGGAGGGTTTTTGCAAATCGACAAAATGAGGGTTTTGCAAATCGAAAAAATTGTGTCTCTATAAGACACAAAAAAAATTGCATTAAAGGTGGTTTTTCAAAAGGGTATTAAATACCCTTATCAAACCCACCATTTTCTGCCATTTCTCACCACATCAAAACCTCTCCATCCTTCTACTCCATTTCTTCCATCTTTTCATCTCCATTTATCTTCATCTTTAAATTAAAGGTTTGTGTTCATGATTAATACACCTACTTTCCAATTCATTTTGTAAATTTTCACTTCATTTTCTCCATTTTTATAGGATTTGAGCTTATATACTACTCTACTTGTATGTTGGAAATCTTTGAGAAACATGAAGCTCTCACTTGTTTGATGTAAAGGTTAGATTTTTTTAATGGGAGAGGTTTTTTTTTTTTCATTGTTGGGTTTTTTTAGGGCTAATGTTCATAATGCTAGTTTAATCTTCTATATAAAGTAAATACCTAATGAATGTGATATAGGTAGCACTAGTAGTTATGACATTTTGTATTTTATATAGTGAGGGTTGTTTGTTAACCTAGCAACAAATATAGGGATTAAAAATTCACTAACTATGTTTCATGAAGTTAGTTTCATAGATTGTTGAGGAATTTGTTAATTTAGGGGGTTAACAATGTCTAAGAAGCGGATCCATGATGATCTGTCACGTTCAGAGAACTCTCAACCCTCACAATTGGAATTTAGTGGCAATGATGATGATGTGTTCGGGGAACGAGGAATTGCCAAAACTCATTGTAGAGCACTAGAACAAAGGATGGCTAGGAAATAGTTTACTCCATTGTTTTCAACAAGTCGGCAAAGTGTTTGTCCAAAGAAAGAGAAAAGTGGCCTAGTTGGGTTGCGAAGATAGGAAGAACGAGGGTCGACATTGAGTACAATAGTTGGCATGAGGTGCCAAAAGACTATGAGGAGACCCTATGGATGGAATTCAATGTACCCTTAATGGCCATAGTGTTATTCGTGTTTCTTATTGAACATATTATCTTTCCCCTTATTTTAAATCCAATCGTTAGAAACCCTCTTAGAGACCTTTCGAAATCGATTGCCTGGATATGGCATTTCTAAGAGTTGGCGAGAACACAAATATACTTTATCTAGGGACCACATTTTTTCTTCGAAGAAGAGTGCTCAGCCGTGGATAACGTACACAAACATTCAACCGGAGAGTTGGGAGATACACAAGAGAAGGGCTTTGGAGAATGATTCTAACGTTAGTAATCAAAATTTAATTTACAGAGTATACAAATTAAGGTGTCTTTAGTGTTGACATGTCTCTAACATAGGGTACGCAGAAAGAAAAACAACACTTAGCCGGTTTGAATCTAGTTCCTCATCATTTAAGTCGTGGGGGGTATGGAATGGCGACAATGCAATTAGTGAAAAAACATCTAGAAAAAGGTGTTCAAATTGCATCCAAGGCCGGGATGACCGAAGAAGAGGCAAGGGAAAGTGTAAGACCAATGGATGTGGATGAGATTGATCGGTGTGATTTATTCCTCAAAGGCCAAAAAAATAAAGAGGGTATGTACGCGAAGGAGGAGGAAAAAGAAATTGCAGAGCGAGTAGTAAACTTTTACTTCCTTAATTTTTTATTATCTCCTCTATTTTTCGTTTACATTAGCTAATCAATTCCAATAATTGTAATTCTTAGGGAAAATTAAAGAATGATGAATTGGAGGGGAAATTCATACCCACGTTTAAGAAAAACATACTTGTTGAGGCTGTAAAAAAATTCTGACCATGCAGGGTGCGTTATGGGAGTGGGAGGGTTCATGACCTAATGAGAGTCGTTTGGGATTACTCGGTACTATGGTCGTGCACAACCATTGTGGATCCACACTTTGCAAAAACAAGCCCTTCAATAAAGAGAAACAGATTAATCAATAAGACATTCTCATTCGGAAGTTGATCCAACACACGGCCATTGCTATTCTTAAGAACATAGATGATTTGACACCGCCATCAAGAGGATCACACCATTCTCCCAAGGATATTGAGGTAAATCAAAAGGCAATCATTCAAACTCCTAATGACGAGGCGGACAACCTCGACAAGGCCATCCTCACAAGTGATAAAAAAGTGAACAATTAACTTTTTCAAATCGTTCATACTAGTTTTGTTGAAATGGTTGACAAATGTAATTAGTGCGATGTAGGGTTCTTATGTGTGTAAATTATACATTGATCGAGACATAGATGGTAAACCACTCCACGTAGCCGATGGATTTTTGCATGAGTTAATGAGATATCATCACACGGTACCAATTGCGGAAGGTTTTTCAAGAGTTTCTCGGGACAAGGTGTTGGTGAAGGGCGCTCCGTTGCCAATTGCAGTCGGCGAGTACAAAAATGTCGGGGCCGCACTTGAAATGTTTCTTCTATGGCCGCGTCACCTTATTTATGCCATTCCTATAAAGAATTGGAATTTGAAAGTCACGCGTCCAACAACACCTAAAGTGGTCAAAGCTACACCAAAATGGGTCCACAAAACACCCAAACCGGTCCAAACAACACCGGACAATATTAGACAACTGGTTCCAAGTGGACAAGGCCCGAAAAACTCACCTCCCTACGTACGGGTGCTAAACAATTTGCTTCAACCACATGAATGGAACTCGACTTACTCATTTTTGGGTAACAATTGCGTATTTGGTGTGAAACGAGATATCACCGCGCTATGGAGTGATTTCGAGAATTTATGGAAATGTGAGCAAGTTAATCAGACGCTAATGTCCATATACATCTTGTAAGTAAAATTTATTTATATATACTCCCTCCTTCCCAGCTTAAATTACAGTCTAATCATTGCACCCCATTTGAGAGACATGTATGACCGTTAATATGTTTAGCTACGTATAATAATAGGAAACAAAAAATTATTTTCTAGAAACTACTTGTTACGAAGAATTCAAAAATATTACATACGATAATATTATGTCTCATATATATATATATATATATACTCAAATATGCGGTTAAACTTTGATAGAAAATAGTGTCATCAAGTAAATGGGTAATTTAAGTTGGGATAGAGGGAGTACTTTTATTTCTTGTACACTATTTATTAATGTCGCATTGTTTACAAATAATGTGAAAATTTTCTCATTTTCAAGGTACTTGTATTTTATGTAAAATCAAAATAAGACGTGGGTCGGATACATGTGCCCGCTAATGACTCAAGAAATTGGATGTACAAAGCAAGGGAGAATTGACTACATTCGCAAAAATCTTGGGAGGAAGGATAAGAAATTGGTCATTGCGCCCTACATCGAAATGTTATATTAACAATTAAAATTACATTTACAAACATCATTTAGGCTATTTTATTAACATTATTTTGATTTTTTTGATTAGTGATCATTGGCGATTGATCATGGTTGTTCCCGAAAAGAAACGGGTGTATTGGATGGACCCATTGCACTTCCAACCATCGGAAGCATTCGTCAAGATTTTGGAGTCCGCTATGATGGACATTTGTGAAGTTGATGGAATGAAATTTGAGGTGGTGAAAATCAAGGTATAAATTAGAGCAATATCTTTTATTTTTCCAAAATGATTTATTTAGGTGTTTCTATATGTTACAAGTTTAATGTGGTTTTAAATCAGTACAAGAAACAAACACAAACATGGGAATGCAACTATTATGTAATGTTTTACGCAGTAAAGTGCATAAATGGTGTAAATGTGGATTTGCTTGAAATTGACAAGGTGACGAGGCCCTATTATCTGCTAATATTTGAAACTCTTAGGTTCTTCTAAAGGTAACTAGGCCCTATTAAAAAGATGAAATCAACAATGCAAGGAATATTTTGGCAAGGCATCTCATTATCCACCGCTCCAACTCTCTTGGAAACCCCAACTTGGTACACTAACACAATTTAGATACATTAGTATGTAGTGATAGTTTGGAATAGAATTGTGTTCATTTCTATTCCTATCTATAGAATATTGCTTAGTTAGCATATTCAATATATTTTTGTGACCAAGTAAAAGATATTCATGTATTATGTCACAATTCTATCTTTGAATGAGGCCAATTTTGAGTCGGGGATATGAATGAAAATATAATTTTAAATTTGAAGCTGTGTTGGGTTCCGAGTTCGTAAAGACATTCATCCCTATTATATTTTTTGCAGCCGAACAAGCTTCCAAACACAGAAGAATTTTTTTTTAAAAAAAATGTGTTATAAAAAACTACAGATTAGGACCAGAATGGAGGGTCGATTGGGGAAGTTCCCATCACATAGGGCCAAAAGTTGGCACCAATTTCCAAACTCATACATAAATTGATTCTGAGTTCATAACCATGGGTTTAGGGCCGATGGATCTATAAGATTTCCGTGCTCGAAAACTGGTAAAGGTGGTTCAACCAGCCAATTAAAGGCGGTTTGGAACCGCCTTAAACACGGGTTCCGAGTTCGAAATGTAACCCAGATCCGAAGGAACACAACCTTCTTTAGAGTTTAAAACCTATTAATGACGGTTCCTCCAATCTTTTAAAGGCGGTTTATAACTACCTTTAATTGGCGTTTCTTAAGGTAGTTCGCAAAAATGCCTTTAATCGAAGACAATAAAAGGCACGACTAGAGAAGGCACTTTGGTCAGATAAAACCTCCTTTAATGGCTCCTCCCTCCACTAGTGTTATAAAGTGTAAGACAACTTTCCATCGAGAGATTGAATCTTTATTTTATATTTTTTGTATAATGAGTTAATGCATGAGCAACATAATTTTCTTATCTTCTTACTCAATGAAAGTTCGGGATGTTGATGATTTTCAACCAGTCTTACTATTTCATCAATGATAAGGCCAAAATAAGATAAATTTTCCTTGTGGTTCTTTACGGCAATTACCACAACTTGCACTTTTTCCTTCGATGAGATTAATTTGGATGCCCATTCTGAAGAATGTTATTAAAGTTGTGCGAAGGGCAAAAGTTTCTGCATATACAAAAGGTATGGTTTGGGATTCTCCGTATAACCAATCTCCATTAGAAAAACAGATATGCCGACCTAAATAAGTGGTTTCTGGAGATAAAGATACATCAAAATAAAGGTGTTTCCAAGTACTGGAAATTGAGCGCTTGAATTTTGACTTAAGAAGTTAGATTTGAAATCATGACTCTATTTTTCTATTGCATTTAATAGCTTTGTAGCGTATGTAACACACTGTTGTGGTTGGATGTCATGATTTTCCCAGTGTGTGAGTGTATTTATGTGATGCACAAGTTGTGGAAATATTATAACAATGATCGCCATTTCATGTTGATCTATTTCCATGATCAAGTCTTGGGTCCATAATCTTGTGTTTGGTTGTTCGTATCTGAAGATCTTTTCATGTAAATCAGCTGCAAACTAGACTCAATGTGCGAGAGAATAATGAAGAAACATAGGTTCCATTTAAGTGTCCATTGTGGAACAAATTAAGCTGAAAGTCTCAGCTTGAGCATGCCCTGGCGTAGATTAGTCGTTGAGGGCAAGTTGTTTTTGCATAACCTCCAAATGAAGTGTTTTATCTTCTGTTCCATTAAAGTCTAAATATTCTTCAAGTGTGAAGATGGGCCCAAGCTTATTGGCACCATGTTTCCTGCGTATGATAAAATTGAAGCATTAATTCCCACAATGTAACCCGAATTATCGAATATCTACCATCCATTGTTGGGTGTCGATCCATCAGCCTTGATGTACAAAATTGGTGTTCCTTGATAGGGACAAAATGAGAGTATACTTTTCATAATGGAAGGTGTTTCAGATAAGTACCTCATTGCATGTTGTGCCATTTTTAGACATAAGATGACTGACATTAAGTTCATCTGAGAATGTTTTTGGCAGTGATGTATGCCTCTTGCTTTCTAATCTTGGAAGCCATAGACCATTTTTCACATGTGTGTCCCTTCTTGAACCAATCCTTCTTCAAATGCCTTTAGATAACATATTCCTTCCTTCTAAAATTTATCTCATGCGTATGAAGGGTTCCATCCCAATTTGGCTTCTAGGAAAGTGAATGATGGAAAGCATTGGGTTTATAAGCTATGCTACGGTAGATTTTGGGTGGACAAGCAGACGTCATTATTGCTTCCCTAACATTGCAGAATTGAAGATTTTTAAATCTTTAAAGTCTAAACAACCTATGCCTTTTGGAAAGCATAATTTTGTCCACTTGGCCAAATGATATTCTTCTTTTGATATGTGCTCCCCCCCCTCCCCCAGTAGTAAATGTATAACTTATATATGTCATTTATGGGTTGTCAAGTAGCATGAAACACAACATAGTATAATAGGAGATAGCCGCTACAACCGATTTGATTAGGATCTCCTTCACTCCTTTGGAAAGTTATTTATGCTCCCAACTTTTGACCTTGGACCAAATCTTATTTTTAATCCCTCCTAGTTCCATAGCTTTTGATCGTCCAAAGACTATTGGGAGTCCAAATGCTTTTAATGGGTAATCGCCTCAGACATTTTCATTATGCTTAATATTTGAGATTCGTCCTGATCAGCAGTGTTTGGGCTAAACATGATTGAGGATTTGTTGAAATTTATCTTCTGTCTGGAAGTTGTCTCGTAGAGGTTCAGAGTATTTTAGCTTATGTGCTTCCAAGGAGTTGACTCCTCTAGCATCAACATATTGTCGCTAAACATAAGATGTGATAGTATCGGTGCATTCCCAGCATTCCTCAAACTATGCAGTTTTGCTTGTTTTATATTTCTTTTATCATTTAGGAGAAGACCACGCTACAGTTGATGAAAAGATACAGGGATAGAGGATCTCCTTGTCGTAAACCCCAAAAGGGTATGAATCTTCCGAAATATTTTCCATTTAGCATGAATGAGAATCACACCATTGATATGCATCTTTCAATAAAATTAATAAAACCTGATAAAAAACCATCTTTTGTAGGGTTTTAATAGAAATGACCGTTCAATTCTATCAAAATATTTAACCATATCTAATTTGGTTGACATCGGACCTTTTGCCCCTGAAGTTCTCCTTTTAAACATAAGATGTGTTTCGTGAGAAATGATAACATTGTCCGAAATCGTTCATTTTTTGACAAAAACACTTTAATGGATTAAGATCACTGTATCCGGGATTACCTTAAGAATGTTAGCTATGCATTTCAAGATTATATGATATACCACATTGTATAAGTTAATAGGTCAGAATTGTGAGATCTCCTTTAGTTTTTCCACTTTAAGAATGAGCACACTACTTGTATAATTTATAATGTGTGTGGGCTTACTCTCGTTTAGGTATATTAGTACTTCCCGTGTAACCTTTGGTCCTACAATGCTTTAGTATCTTTGAAAGAAGGATGTAGGTATTCCATCAAGTCCTGGTGATTTGTATGGAGCCATGTTCTTTAAGGTAACATGTATATCACTTGGAGTGTAGGGTTGGGTTAAGCTCACATTCATCGTAGGGGAGAATTTTAATGGGATCATTTCAGCCATGTGATTTACAATAACTATGGACAAATGTGAACTCTCAAACAATGTTTGGAAGTGGCCATAAATGATGTTTTTCATTCATCCGTGAAACATTTCCCTTGATTATCTTTTACTCCATGAATGGTATTCCTGTATTTGTGTTTATTTTCAAAGGAGTGAAAAAATGCCATGTTTCTATCCCCTTTTTCTATACAGTGTTGCTTTGCACTTTGCTTCCACCTTGATTCCTATGAAATAAGAATTTTTTTTTTCACGGTTATCAAGAAATATGTTTGACCATTGATGAGACGTCAAATGCATGTATTTTCCAAAGCATTAGATAACCATTTAGATAACCATTTTCGGTTTTCGTATCTAAATCGTTATAGTGTAACCTATTTTGAGTCTAATGGATTTTTTATCCTTACGAGCATCTAGGTTCCTTTTTGTGAGCCTAATTTGTAGATTGCTCGTAAGAACTTTGGAGTAGTTTAGTGAAGGCGATTTGCAATGATGGTAGGAGACTAAAGGCAACTTACAAAGTGGTAGAAGATAGATTGAAGAAGGAAGGCAAAGTAGTAGAGGAAGAATAGTACGGGTATTTGGAGTTGAGTTCTGAGAATGATCCAAGATGAATTGGTGTTCATGGATAACACCATTGGATTCGTCTTTGCGAGTACTATGAAAAGACTACAAGAACTCCTAAAATGGATCAGCGGTTCACACGTAGCGATGAAAATAAGAAGAGGGCAGCAACATGCCAGCACCCCCATTGCGGGCAGCAGCCCACATAGCGGCCTGCAGCCAAGCCAAGAGGGAAGAGAGCGGGTCAGCGTGTGTATTGCGGCTTGCAGCGGTGAGTTATCCCTGCTTTAAAAGCTGACTTTCAGCCTAAAAACTCTCTTTCTTCATTTCATGTTTTCACTATTATCTGAAAATACTCTCCCAAAACCCTAGTTTGAATTTACTTTTCATCTTTAACTCTATGTTTACCATGGATTCTTGCTACTCTGTTATAGGTTTTCATAATCTATGCTAAATATACTCTTGGGAGCAATTGGTAAGCATTTCTAGTATGAATTTGTGAGATTATATTCATCCTATTTTGTGCTTTGATTATCAAGTATATTTTATGCTTTCTTGTGTGATTAATGCATGATTAAGACTAGGATGATCAACTATTTGATAATTGTGGTTAATTATTTGCTAGATTTTGGTCAAACCGTAAGACTTTGACTCTTCGTCATTGTGATTATTGTTGGTCAATTCTAGGTTATAATTAAGAGTGACAACTAATTGTGATTGTTGATTGATGAAATTTCTTAGACTTAGGATGAATTTGAATGGATTTGACTTATTATCAATGTGGCTCACCAATAACGATTAGCAAGAAGGCATATCCTCGTAGTCATTGTTAGTATATATATTTGTGATATCCCAATATTTCTCACTTGTAGGATATTTTGGTGGTTATGTTGGGTCTCCATGTTTATTGCTATTCTCGAGGAAGTCTATTACGTCGATCTTCTAGAGTGACCTGAGGGTAAGGGTTATTGTGTGGCGCCGATCGCCTACTCAAACTATAACCGAGGAGGGGCGAGAAATGTCTCCACTCAAAAGGTATTGATAAGTTTTCCACAATATGTGGTTAATGCATAAAAATAGGATAATTAATCGATGATCAAAGGATGACTAGAAATGTAAACCAATTGCACTCAAGACTCGCTATAATCTTAGTTACATCATTTTTGCTATTTGTGATCGTATTTGCATCGTTCCTTTTAATCGCTTGTTAATTTAGTTGCTTAAAGTGGTTGTAGTGTTTTCCAAAACCAAACCCCTGCCCCCCAACATTGTTACCACACACTTAGAGTGACTTCTTTGTGTTCTTTTTAACTACATTTAACACTCGATAAAATCCATTTTTCTCGTGGACGGTCCCGTCTTACCACTAGTTACTATTTAGTAGTTAGCTGTAATTTGGGCATATAAATATTATCTTTGAGAGGCACGGTGATGGCCTCCCAACCATTAATATGTTTATCTATGCATAATCACGGAAAATAAAATGTTGATATTTATGAACTACTTATTACGACGAATTCAATAATATCACATACGATAGTATTGTTACTTACTAGTATATATCTATTTAATTATACAATTAAATTTAATAGGAAATAATAGCTAGTAAAATGTGCAGTTTAATATAGGACAGAAGGAGAAGAGGTATTGTCTTTCTATATTCCCTATTGCATCAATCAAAGTCGCAAATATTTTTACAAAAGATAATGGGATCAAGAATACACAATGTCATCATTAATAATATGCGAAGATTATTCCATGTCGAGAATACACGTGGACTTTGTTGAGTTATGAACACGATGAAGCTACCTTTGATATATGTAAGGCACAGAAACCAAGTATTTCTTCCATCAACCTATCTCATAAAATGCATGAGCAAATACTCGGCCGCAATGAGCTTTAAGAATAAGGAAAATGTTACTGATAATGGATCTCATTGAATATAAATCGGTTTCAAATTTAGGAATTCAAGACAAATCGTGAGAACTTCAAGGAGAGAAGAAATTAAAGTGAGATAAGATACATGTTAACATTCATGAATTCTTTAGTAATGGATAAAATTAATAACATTTTTTTTAAAAAAAAAGTTCTGTCTTTCGTACATTTGGCACATGCAAGTAAAAGAAAATTAAAGAGATTATATGAAAAAACATATTGGTTCAGACGTGCATTGACCATTAAAAAAAATCTTACCTTCCACATAAATCCGTAAAAGGATTCTATTGCCTCCTTCTTTCCCAGATCAATGGACTTGGCGTAACTCCAAACTATAGAAGCCAAAATCATGTGACTGGCAACCTGGAATAAATAAATGTGACAAGAATATATCGGTAAGTTTGACGCTGTAAGAATTATGGAGTTCCATCACAAAAGTAGATAATAATATCTGTCGGTGGACAAAAATCTTATATACTAAGTAGTTATTTTGTTAATTACTAATGTGGGACTGCCAATAGACACATCTATATCATGTAGTTTTCATGTTCCTCGCAAGACCTTCATTTTCCATGTTAAAAAAAACTAATACAAGTATAGGATAAAAAGAATGTATATATCTTTATAGAAATTATGCGTAATCAATGATCCTTTGCTTTGTCTCCTGTGAGAGAAAAGAGATATCCTGCAAAAACTCATCATAGAAACTTGTAGATAAAAAATTTCAAATTCATAAAAAAAAATTCTGACTTAGCTCTTACAATTGATTTACATGAATGGTGGAAATTGTAGGAAGAGAGGCTCACAATTATTAATTTGCACCAGCTATTGGACGACCTCAAACCAACTAAAATGACAACAAGATAAGCGAATTGAACAAGTCCAATGCAAATCCAAAAGACCTGTGGAAAACTCAAGTTAAGATAATAGTGGTGGACAAAAGTACACTGCTACACTAAGTAAAATTTTTGGATGTTTGGATAATCAAATTGATTTTTACTATTTTACTAGGATTAGATCAAGTCAAAGACGTAAATTAGGTTCAAGTTAAATTGTTTCTAGTCAAAGCAACAAACATTGTACGCGTAGGAGTTAGTATTAGTTGTGACTAAGATGTAGGAGTTATGGATGAAATGTAGGAGTTATAGTTATTCTTCTATTTAAGATGAACATGTACTCTTTGTAACTGAGTAAGAAAAGTAGTAAAGATGTAAAAGTTCTCTTGCAGTTTCGTTTGCGGTAGTTGTAATGGTGAATAATTCCAATTCAATCCATGTATATGGTTTGTGTGTGTGTTTTCTTTGTGATTTATTTGTAAGTATGCAGCAAACATATTTTTGAATAAGGGCTCAAATGAGGGCATGTTTCAACAATTGGTATCAAAGCAAGGCAGAAGAAGGCGAACACGAGAGACTGGCGTAGTTCTCTCGTACCCAACGAATGATCAACAATCCCAAATCTAACACCGAGGCAGCACATTGGAATGCATGTCTAAAGCTCAAGGTGTCCAAGATAGCTAGAGTTGTGTCTAAGAGCTCTGACGTCAGAAAGGATCAAGTGGGTAAGACATCCATAATTCCTGGAGTGTCCAAAATCACTCAATCTCCTTAGTGAAAAGGAGATGACGAAACATGGAGTGACCGAAGAATCACTCATTCTTCTCCGTTATAAGGAGACAACCAAACATGGAGTGTCTGAAGAATCACTCATTCTCCTCCGTGAAAAGAAGACTGTTAAATATTGAGTGTCTTTAAACACTCTATTGCCACTGTGAAAAGGATACCGAAAAGGAAGTGTGGGAGTGTCTGCAAACACTCTGTTTTCTCATTGAAAAGGAGATGATAATAGAAGCTTAGAGTGTTCGATGAAATGCTCATTCTCCTCGGTGATAAGGAGATGGATTCAACTTGGTGATTGAATGCTTCCTTGCTAGTTCAACCACCCAAGTGAAGGAGTTTACTCCCAATTTGATTAAGGGAGTGAATGTTGGATAATCAAACTAGTTTTTATAGTTTTACCAGGATTAGATCAAGTCAAAGATGTAAATTAATTTCAAGTTAAATTGTTGCTCAGTCAAAGCAACAAACATTGCACGTGTAAGAGTTGGTATTAGTTGTGGTTAAAATGTAAGATCTATGGATAAAATGTAGGAGTTATAGTTAGTCTTATATTTAAGCCAAACATGTACTCTTTGTAACTAAGTGAGTAAGAAGAGTAGTAAAGATGTAAAAGTTCTCTTGTAGTTTCGTCTGCAGTAGTTGTAATGGTGAATAATTCCAATTCCATTACACAAGCCGTCCATATGGTTTGTGTGTGTATTTTCTTTGTGATTTATTTGTAAGTATGCAGCAAACATATTTTCAGATAAGGGTATGTCCCAATAGTTGTGTCTTTCCTATGCATACATCTTCTGTTTTTCTATGTTTGGCGTGAACTTATTCAAATTTTCCATGAAAAGAGGAAACAATCTTAGAATCACAAATGAAAATGAAATTTTGTCAAACTTAGAAAAATAGAGGGAGTAAGAAATTACGTACCTTCTCTACACCAAATCGGACTGGAAGAGTTTGGATACCGTCAAGTTTGTCTCCTTCGATATCAGGTATATCCTGCAATTACCGAAATCAAGCTTGTACATCTGAAAGAAACTCATATGCATATGCATCACAATTTACAAATAAAAACAGTTACCTTAAATAGTGATACTGAAACTGCAAAAATTGATATAAATGTTATTCCGACAATTATAGCCTTTGAAAATAGAACTGGTCGTCTAAGCACAAAACTCTGCAACATTAAGCTCAGTGATGATTATGAGAATAAGGCAAGAGTCTACTGTTACTACTAAAACAAAACAAAACAATTAACATGTGAAACCACATGAATAAGCAGAATCACCGAGATATTAGTGTTTGTCTTGGCCATAGAAAATGCACATTATCGTTGCATTTCCGTTGTAAGAATGTAAAATATACTTCCTCCTATCATGCATCTTATTTTCTATTTTCGTCTCTTCTAACCAAAGGTTTGTAGTGTTTATTTTGGTCGAAATTTGTGGGTGAAATTTAGTCATGTCTTTCAAAACCCCCATCTTCTCTGTGATATCGACATGCATAAATGCTCATGCAAAAAGCATATAGGAACCTTACATTGGAATAGAAGGGATATGTATTTTACATCGAGAGTTCCAATTTAACAAAATATGTCTTACTTTACATTATGTGTATAAATATTGTTGGAAGGGGGGAAATCAGACGTTGCTACAAGTCCAATGAATCATGCATCCACATTTATACATATCTACACGTAAAAAGGTTTCCACTTTAAAACGAAGTTGCTGCATGCTTGCATAGTTTTACCCCATTATGTAGAAAACAACACCACAACATATCAAATGATAGGAGCATATTTCGTCCCAAAAAAATGTTCAAATTTTATAAAAGTTGTCGAGCTAGACCTTCACATGCAGATAAGTTCCCAGCGGCCAAACTACTTGTAGACATACGATACAGAGTGTTGCAGCAAAGGGAATTCTCTTCCATCTCAAAAATGGTACCTTAATTGGTATAATGAAACAAAAGTGATACTCATAAAATTATAAAATAAAACCATTCACACGGTATATGTATCCTTAAAAAGCAACTCACGTTGACAGAATATACTGTCCCAAGCACAAAGTAGGCGAAAATAGAACAAAGTAATGGCGCAGAACCAACCATCCATCCTACCAGAAAACTCTGTGAATATGTATAAACAAACAAGTTAATCCCAGAGAAAAACAAAACATGTAAACATTTCCATTTATAGAATTAAATGTTGGGTATAAAGTAGTAATTTCAAGGAAAAACATACTATTATGTACAAATTTCAACTATCATAAGTGGATGAACTTGGAAGTATTGTAGGCAAATCATATTAAAATTGAGAGAATAGAAAAAAAATGGAAAAAGGTATTAAGCTAGAGCATATTTTATTTTGGGAACATAAATATCCATTAACAAGAAAAAGCTTCACTCTCACACTTCAACAAACATTAAAAGTTAAGCATGCAAAATACAATCGGACAACGAGGAGGGAACTATTCTTAACGTGTATGAAACTCTTACTTCTTTTTATCTAGGATCTTGAATAAATTCATAAAATCGTAGTATCTCCGTCCCAACCTACTATTAACACGTCTTACATTTGAGACCCAATGCTAGTTGGGCTCTTGGTAACCTTCACCCTACCTACTAATTTCTAGTAGGCTGGCTTTGTTTATTTTATAAGGTCATTCTCTTAGAAATTATTTTCACCGAGGTTCAAGAAAAGGGAAGGTGTAATAGGACAAAAATCAATGACATGTTATAGAAAAAATAGCAATAATAAAAAAAGTAAACGAGTTTATTTAAGGTTAAAATTACCATTAGAGCGGAGGTTGAAACAATTATCATAATAGTGTTGGTTGAATATTCTCCTGTTACCAATGGACGGTAAGGTTTATTAACCTGCAAACAACAGCATCCCTAAAGAAATGGTTGATATAAAATGAACACCATCTAATGAAAATTAATAGAATGTGGAATTATAACGAAATCAAAATCAACTAGTTGTAACATCAAAATCATTGTTGCCTAGTTTTCCCCTTTCCAACAGAATATAGTAAAATATGGGAACTGAATGTAGATAAACACACTATTAGACTTGTTCACAGTTTAAGAAATTGGACATTTTATCTCGGTCATTCAGGAGTTTTTTTTTAGCTTTTATCTCGATTTTAACTGAGATTAAATGTCTTATTTCTTATAGCGTGCCGTTAAAAAGGTTACAAGAACATAATGATACCCTTTACATTTTAAAAGGTTTGATCAATTTAATTACATTGCGATGGACTTAAATGATTCGTAAAAGATCAATGTGGAAATGAGGATGTACCTTGTCAATTTCCATGTCTGTTAACTGATTCAAACCAATAGTGTATATATTTATGAAAAGAGCAGCAACAATAACCTGAAAAATTAACTATTTCAGCACTATAGTTTATGAAGTCATAGACTCATAGTTAAAACTTCGATTTATAAACTAGCCTACCGGACACATCACAAGAAGAAACTGAGTAGAGATATCGGAGAACTTTTCAACTGCAAGTAGAGTGACAGAAATTGTGCTGATTACCTGCTTAGAACATAATTAAAACAGGTTCAAAATCAACGCATGGTACACCCTCTATGTAAGATCAAATTGCATAAAATATTTTTCACGATATTAAAGAAACATGTTTGACCGTAATATGATTAATTACGTATAATAACGTTATATAAAAAGTTGGATATTAAGAAACTGCTAATAACAAGGAATCCAACAATATCACATATGATAATAGTAATGTTGCATATGTATATATATATATATATATATATATATATATATATATATATATATTCCAATATGTGGTTAAAGTTTGATAAGTAGAGTGTCAAATAGTAAAGTAAGCAATTTAATCTGAGACAGAGGCCGTATGGAAAATCAAGATCTTACACTATGCATAATAGAAAATTTATTAAAAAATAAATATAAAAAATATACACGATACAATTTATATACCAAGATACCATAATTTTTACATTTATGTATTTGTAAAATTTTATGATCTAAACAGTATCCACTTTATTGACGAATAAAGAACTAAAACATTAGTAGAGATACAGAAGAAGAGTACCTTGGTTATGAATATATGAGGCCGTGTAAATCGATAGATGGCATCTAGTTTTGGTTGAAACGTTTTCATATGGTTCTTTGAGGGTTCAAACTGAGGATTGCCACTTCCATTTTGAGAATGAGCACCAATAACATGATGTCGAGTCACAAGATGCCGGTGAGAAATCACAGGCTTTGCGAGATTCTCCTCGACGTTGATCCATCTTTTGCATTTTGAAAACGGGACTTCTGTGGTTTCAACGTAATAAAAATATAATGAAAAAACGAAGCATAAAATCAATAAAATGGATATTGTAAGAATTCTGATACTTAGCAAGTCTAATTCAAAAGCTAACGTGACATGTATTTAACTAGTCATACTTATAGTAACATATAATAACATAATTAAAGGTCGATAACTGAAAACTTCTCACGTTAATTAATACTTCTACTCAAATTGTAAAAAATAGTTGATCAACTTGAACTAAATAAACTTGGAGAAGAAAGTCTGTAAGCTTATATTTTATATAGTACTAATAAAGTGCCATTAAGCTTTTACCCACCCTCGCAGGGCCGGTCCAAACCTATTTCAGGTCGGGGGCGAGAAAAAAATTGGGCCCTTTTTGATAATAAAATTTTATTTTCAAACTTACATTGTATTTTAAATTTATTCAGAACATTTTCAACATATAAACCCTCTCTGCCTTAGCAGAGAATGATAAAATTAGCCAAAAAGTACAATTTATATTGAGATGGACGTACCATATATGTTAGGATGAGAACATATACAAAGGTTTTCGAACAACTTCAGGATTAGACCGATAAATATTTGATACATATTGTTCATTAATTAGTAAATAAACATAATTATATTTTTGAATAAATTCATAAAAAATATTAAATGAACATATAATATGTGAGATATATATCGTGAGATATTCAGTTTATTGGGAAATATATCGTGAGATTTTGGTTTATCTCTCCTCTTGCGAGTTGGTCATATTATCATGAGATATTCAGTTTATTGGGATTTATTTGATTTTCTCGTCTCTTATTATTTTTCTCGTGAGTTAAAGGAGTAAAAAGCCACATCAGCATTACAGTTACTGCCTAGTCAGCGCCCAATCACCGTTTATTAGAAAGACTTTGCAGGAATGGTGTGGGACGTTTATCTCCATTTATTTTTTAAGATCGGTCACGTTTCGAGGACAAAAATCCCAACCTCGGAGGGAATGATGCGATATCAAAAAGGGCATTTATTATACAACCTCTTTTTCCCATTGGGATTTTTAATGAGGTTGTATGATCATTTTTAATTTATTTCATTTTAGAATAAGGCTCATTAAATCGGCCATGTTGGCATTAGAATAGTTAATTTTGTTCATACTTTATTTTAGGGTTTAGAATATTCAATTTTGATTTGATTAGAATTAGATTTGGTAAGTTTAGATAAGGCATATTCATTCAAGAACTCGTCCAATATTTGGATTAATTTAATTGGATGAATATGATCATCATTTAGATTTAAATTAGGTAATTTATTTTAATATGGTTTTAGCTTCTTTAAGCTGCAATAAGTCATTTCAGTTTCTATCTGTACTGGTCGTTTTATACCCTATAAATAGGGAAGGCCATTTACGAATTGTTCACAATTTTTATCAATCAAATATACAAACTTTTGAGTTCATACTCTGTTTCTTGCAATCTATTTACATTGTTGCTTAATCTTGAGGGTTAGTTAAGTACAAATAACCTTGCGATCTGATCCTGCGGGCTGGTTAGAGAGCAAGTCGAGATTGAGAGCATCCTGAGGGCTAGTGTTCTTGAATTTTGAGCTATCCAGTAAGGGTTTGCATATCTCTTCATTTGATGAAAGATTTTAATTCTGCAATCCAGAGTGCTCGCAAAGAGATTCATATCAGGCGTCCACCTATTGGACTCACCTAAGCCTAAGGACATGGTTGTCCTCAAGCTCTCCATCAGTCATGTTGTAGTTAGGGGTGGCAATATTGACCCATAACACGCAGGTCAAGCAGATTATTTATTTTTTAAATTCATATGTGTATGGGCTAAATGTGTAACGGTTTATATAGGTTATAATAAAATATGGGTCGAATGGGTTGGTCTACGGGTGGAATACGGGTCAATAAAACTACCATACCTGCCCTAAACATTTATGTTCTTCCACTGGTCAAACTCCTTCAACAGCTCATCTTTCTTGCAGAACCCTTAATAATCCCTTTGATTTACTCATATCTAGATGCCTCAACACCAGAAAAAGTCATCGTGTTCGAAAACGTCACCGATCCTCGTGGTCTCCAACACCACAACCCTGAACTTCTTCGCCAAAGTCGCCGGTGTTTAATGCGCTGCTAATCCTCGTGGTCTCCGATACCACCACCATGAGCTTCTTAACAATATACTCTAATTCAGTCACCAAAATAACACAAATAGAGTTGCAACAATGGCAGGCCCTAGAAACCCCGAACCCGCTAATGCGGTGACCGGATGACTTCATTACCGCCCCAGCGGCAGAAACGCCGACTCCATCGCTGGGGTTGTAATCACATCCGGGTTGGGCAGGCTCGACTGGAAGTGTTAAGGAATATAAATATTACTTGTAATTTTAATTAGATTCTATTTCCTTTTCCTAGCTTGTATATGTGTTTTTTACTACTATATAATGTACCCTGGGGTCATGAATACAAACACACATCATTACCCTTACTTTCTACATGGTATCAGAGCCTAAAAATCTAAAACCTAAGAACCAAATTTTCCGTCTTAAATTTCCCGTAAACACTACTGACATCGTCAGTGCCGTGACCCACCGCAAATCCGATTTGCTTTCCTCCTTACAAAAAAATATCTCCTGCTTGGCCTGTTGCTCTGCCAATTTGAGCTTTGTTCCCACCGCCGTCGAGCCTCAATTTCTGGTAAAACTCATTCTGCACTCTCGATTTGCCCGTCGAACCTCAGCTTTCTGACGAGCTCGTTCTTCACTCTCGATTGTCCGCCGAGCAGATCGAATTTATTCCCTCTGCCTGCTACTCAGCGTAAATATTTAACTGGCAACCTCGAACGACCTGCTACTCCTCTGGCGCCATTTTCCCGGTGCCCATTTGCATTGTTTATCTGTTGCTCGACTGCTACTCCGACCAACACTCATTGCTCATCTAGAAGACAAGGTGCACATGAGATTCACGCGCGCGACCTGAAGCGCATATTGTCATGTGCGCACTACAAATCGCGCTCTTCCCTCTTCCTCAGCACGTGTAACCACGCACCATTACAGGGACCCGCGGGTCACCTCCTCAATGCGTGTAACCACGCGCCTGCTCCTTTTGTTGTTGTACCTGATTGTTTGGTTGTTGTACTCCATTGCTGAAATTATTATTTTATTTATTAAGCACAATAAATAAACTGTGTTATGTTTCTTTTTGCCGGCGTAGTGACGTCGCCATAAGGTTTTGCGGTGGCTGCCTCCTCTGGCATACTTACTCAATATGATTTTGGCCCTTCCCTGTCTGACAACCAATGGAGTACAGCTCTTAATTTATTTAATCATTTAAATTACCCTTCTGATCATGGGTTAGGTAAGCCTATTTTACCCTGGATTCTCGATTCGGGAGCCTCATATCACATAACTGGTGACAAAGGTTCTCTGATATACATTACTGCTGCTACGTATTCTATAAACATTCTACTGCGTGATGGATCTTTGTCATCTGCTGCACAATACGGTTCTTTGTGTTTTGGAGATACCACTCTTACTCATGTGCTTTATATACCTACACTGTGATACAACTTATTATCTTGCTCTAGATTGTTGCCTGCCTTACAATGTCTAGCTTTGTTTACTGAAAATTATTACATTTTACCAAAAATTAGTACGATGACTGTGATTGGCGTGGGTGAACAACAAGAGGAAGGGGTTTATTGGCTTCATCTATTGGATACTCGCCTTTGTCCTCATATCCTGCAGTCTATTCCGACAGTTGTTTCAGTTTCTTCATTTGATTATGGCATCAACGTTTTGTTCATCCATCGTCTACGGTGTTGTCCTTTGTTCCTACTCTTGATTTTAGCACAAATAACACTACTATACCTTGCTTTGTGTGTCATAGAGCAAAACAGACTAGACATATTTTTCCTTTGAGCTCTTCAAATGCTAGTTCTTTGTTTGAACTGATACATTCTGATGTTTGGGGGCCTTATAGAACACTATATTCTAATGGTGCATTTTATTTTTTAACTATAGTAGATGATTATTCCGGAGCTATTTGGGTTTACTTATTAGTAGCTAAGTCAGATGTAGCCTCTAGATTTGTAGAGTTTTGTGCTTTGATTAAGAATCAATTTGGGCGCACCATTCTTCGTGTTCGTGCTGATAATGGTACAGAATTTCTACCCTTGCCATCTTATTTTTCTCAGTCCGACATCATCTTTGAGACTTCTATGGTTGATACACCATAACAGAATGGACGTGCGAAGCGCAAGCATCGCCATTTGTTAATGTGGCTCATGCTTTACGCTTTCAACCTAATATGCCTATTAATTTTTGGGGGGAAATGTGTTCTTACTGCTGCATTTTTTATTAACATGACACCAACAAAGCAACTCAGCGGACGCACACCATTTGAGTTACTTGATGGACGCACTCCAAACTACAAGCTTTTTCAAGTCTTTGGGTGTTTGTGCTATGCCTCTTACATTCCCAGATACCGTGACAAGTTTGCACTGAGAATTCAGCGTTGTTTATTTCTTGGTTATCCTTCCAGAAAGAAAATCTATCGCCTTTTTGACCTGGAATCCCGCATCATCTTTAACAGTCGGGATGACAATTTCTTTGAAGACCAGTTCCCGTATGCAGTACCTCCGACATCGACCTCATCAGTGGATCCCGGCGGTGCCTCCACCTCACTGCTGGCATCACTTCTGCCACCGCCGAAGTCGTATGACCAGATCGAAGCACCATCGATCCTACCGGCCGCCACTGACCCTATGCTGTCGGTCGCCACTACGCCTGTCTCGTCGGTCGACGTCGCACCCTTACCGCCAGCCACCTCCGTGCCTGTACTACTGGCAACTTCTTTGGCTCTGGCGACTAATCCAGATCACCAGAAACCCTTACCGATCCGGCCTGACAATGCACCACTCGAGATGCTGTAGAATCACGCGTCTCCAGCTCTAGTGACTCCTTCTGCTCCACCGCCCAACGCAGTGTTTACAGCTCCGGATAATTCCCTCCATCATCTGCTTCTATCAGCTCTGCTGCCTATTTTTCCAGTTGTTCTAACGTCTCCTCCCGCCGCTGAGTTGCCTCCTATCAAGCAGAGTGTTTGCACTCACCGACCTCCTCCATATTTGGAAGAATATGAATGTGATGATTATGTCTTACTACTGAAGACCCCCCTACTGCTATGATCACTCATACGCCGTCACTATCCTCAGGTGTTCTCTATCCTCTTACTGATTATGTAAATTGTGATAAATTTTCTAGTATTCATTATAGATTTTTGGGTGCAGTAACTTCTAGTGCAGATCCTACTACTTATTCTGAGGCGTCACAGCATGCTCATTGGCGAGATGTTATAACTGAAGAGCTCACTACGCTTGAGCGCAATCAGACTTGATCTATGGCCCCTCTACCTATGGATAAGAAGGCAATTGGTTGCAAATGGGTTTACCGGACAAAGTTTAAGTCAGATGGTACCATTGAGCGTTATAAAGCGCGCCTAGTGGTTCTCAGGAATCACCAGGTTGAAGGGATTAACTATACTGAGACATTTGCTCCAGTTGCAAAGATGAGTTCAGTTCACCTAATATTATCTGTTGCAGTGATTCGTGGATGGGAACTGCATCAGATGGATGTGCATAATGCTTTCCTTCATAGTGATCTGCATGAAGAGGTTTTTATGCGACCTCCGCCGAGCTATGCTGTGCCCCCAGGTCGGGTATGTCGCCTTCAGAAATCTCTTTATGGTCTTTGCCAAGCTCCTAGAAATTGGTTTGACTGCTTACTGTGATTATGATTGGGTTGCTTGCTCTATTACCCGATGTTCTCTTTCCGGTTACTTTGTGATGATTGGTGATTCTCCAGTTTCTTGGAAGACCAAGAAGCAACCTATAGTTTCTCGGTCTTACGCTAAAGCGGAGTATTACGTTATAGTTGTTACCTGTTGTAAGTTGTTATGGCTTAAGTCTTTACTGAAAGACTTAGGGGTTGCGTATACTGCTCCTATGCATTTGTTTTGTGACAGTCAATCTGCTCTTCATGTTGCAGCAAATCCAGTGTTCCATAAACGTACGAAGCATATTGAAGTTGATTGTCATTTTGTCATCAATACAAACATACATTATTACCCTTACTTTCTACAAGAAAACATGGTGGGAATTTCATACTCACTCAGAGAAGGCCTGGAACCGAAGGGAAATAGAGGACTTATGTTCAGCGATATTGCCGACGACGAAGATGAGGATATTCCGGCAGCAGCACTGACACCGCTGAAATGGCCGAGGTCGAAAACTGCGACCCTTCGAATGAATCAAATCCCAGTACAATCAAAAGAGAGATTGAGATGAGTATGATGAGTCAAACGTGGATGATCCTTTCTCTTGAGTTCTGCAAATTACACATTTATGGGTTTGTATTTTGACCCACATGTGTTGAAACCTACGAGTTTACCTATTTTTAATTCGCGGGTTGAGTGATTTCAACATGCGAGTTGAGCGGATTTCAACTTAACCCATTTTAAATCCGACCCATTTTAAACCCATAATAAAATGGGTCTAAATGGGTCATGCCCATATTATTTAATCACTCATATTACCTGACCCGTATTCGATTCATCTGCCTGTTTGCCACCCGTAGCTGTAGCAGTACCCAACACTTAACTAGTCTCTAAAATTATATATATCCATTGTACAATCCAATATAAAAAATTTCAGTTAAATATTATATCTCTCATTCACCTACTCCCTCAATCCCAACTAAAATTCCACACTTACTTTTTGGACATTATTATCTATCAAAGTTTGACCGCATATTTAAATAGATATATGAGCAATAATATTATTGTATCTGATATAGTTGAATTCGCCGTAACAAGTAGTTTCTAAATATCAACTTTTTTTGTTTCCCGTTATTATATGTAGTTAAACATATTAACGGTTAAATATGTTTCTTGAACAACAGGATAATGATTGTTGTGCAATTTTTGAGATGGGGTGGGCCAAAAAATTGAAAACCGAACCGTAAATTGAATTATCCGGATTTGAATAACCCAAACCGGATTTGATATACAGTTTTCGATATCCAAATTGAATAAACCGAATTCTGAATAAGGTTTTTGGATCAGTTTTGGATATTAAAACTCAAACGAAAACCCGAACCGAATATCGAATTGTAGTTAGTTAAATAAATTAAATAAATATAAGTAATAATTAAATTTTAAAACAACAAAATTAAATTAATAAATAAATTTAAGTTGGAAGGCCAGTCTTTAAATTTAAAAAGTAATCCCCAAACTCTAAACACTTTTTTTTTGTGGAGTGCTTGAAGGTGATTGAAGGTTTATGGAGTGATTCAAGACTTGAAGAATGTGAAATCTTTGAGAATGAATATTAAAACGAATCATTTTTCTTTAATATTAAATGTAATACTACAATTATTATTAAAATTATTATGGCTGAATTTGTATTATATTTTTTAATTTTTTTTATACAGAAAATGAGACGATGTTAACCATAGCAAAGAAACGGATATTGGTTCCTCACAAATGGTTCATCCCAATGAGAACATTGTGTTCAAGAAGCACAACCAGCAACAAATTTAATAAACGCACCAATCTAAACATAATCAAAGAGATGCAAATCCAGTACTCAGCAGAACTGCTTAATACTCGTTATTCTCCTCAAGTCCTCATCATCTCCTTCACCAGACTCAGCACCAACTTCCTCATAATCCTTCTCCAGAGCAGCCAAGTCCTCCCTAGCCTCAGAGAACTCTCCTTCCTCCATACCCTCACGAACGTACCAGTGCACGTTGAAAACTTGTTTTTTTTTTAACTTGATTTTGATGATGTAGAAATTAGATACACATTTTTATTTAATTTTAAGTTAATTTATATCATTTTAATAATTATTTTTAAAAAATTACAACCAATTTGATTTATTCGGGTTGAATTCGGTTTAAAACCGAAATCGAATTCCGAATTCGGTTCGGATAATTCGGATCGGATTTGATTTTGGGTTTTTTAGGGGCAAAATCGAACAATCTGAACCGAATAAACCAAAAACTGATTAAACCGAATCGGCGCCCACCCCTAACTGGGATGAAGGGAGTAACAATTCCCAGTTAAACCAATTCAATTCTTTAAGGTTTATTAGGGATCCAATCCAATCAAACTTTATCTCTTGATATATTATTTTAATACCAAATACAAATAGTATATTTTGACGCATAAATTATTAATAATATTAAAATAAAAATATATTTGAATTTTGTAGGTAAATATTTTTCAATACATTAAAATATAATAAATTAAATCATGGAAAAAGTTTAAATATAGCACATAAATATTGAATTGTGCATTGAATTGTGGTAAAATTAACTATGTTTATAGGGAATAAAAAATGTAATTATTATAATTGATTTATTTTAAAAACTAAAAAATATAATGTGAAATCAGATATTTAGATAGGAAGAAAAATGAATGAGTTCATCTCATGAAAGACGATATTTCCATATGGAAAGACCAAGGTTTCAAATGCAAATTAGAAGAAATGAATATAAAATTTTCGGGTTGCATTTATCAAGTCATAAAGCTTATAACTACCACATGTTGCATAATAAAATTTTAATATTACAACTAAAATCTTTTACATTTTACTTCTAATAAAAAATCGTCTTTCCATAAGCCTATGGAAGGATGATTTTTTTTCCAAAACTTTGCCAAAATGAATTAGACTGGATTTATTACTGTATAATTACAACTAATGAGAGTGTGACAACTGATCACATCAATCATCTTTCCTAATTAAAAATACTCTATTTTCTGAATAACAAAATCTTGGGAAAGAACGTCTATCAATAAACTTATAGAAAAATTGAGTTTAATTAGAATAATAAAAGGTACAATGCATTAGTTGTAATATTAAAAATTTATTAAACAACGTGTAGTTATAAAGTTTATAACTCAATTAATGCAATCCAAAAATTTATTTACACTTTAAATATTAATTTTTCTATTATGATAAGACCGTCTTTTAAAAGACGGACAGAATGTTTATTAGTATTTAGCACATGGTCCCTAAAAATACTGGGGACCACCTTGGTTTCTGGTTTCGAGATTGAAGTAATGGAAACGGAAAGGAAGTAATGGAAACGGAAAGGAAGTAATGTTCAAGCCAGGCCGTGCCCAAGATCAGTGTGGGATGTTCGTTCGCACTGACTAAATTTTTAAGGGGTCTCAAATAAATATGAAGTACTTTATACATATTTTTCTCTTTTTATTTGAATTCTCAGGAATTTGGACTACTTCATTCTTTGACTTAGTCATTCATTTGGTACATTTAGATTTTCGGCCAAAAACCAAATAAATAGTAGAACATTTCTCGTCATCTTTATTTAGGGCCCTTTTTTCATTTTAATTAAGCCTAACCATTTCCTCCTTTTTTCGAAATCACTTTTTCCTCCGTTTCAAAGAATAGTTAAGGAAACCAAATAGAAAACGTGCGCAAATAATCATAATTTTTTTAATCCTAAATTTTAAGTATTTACATCCTAATACTGTTATATTGGTGATGAAATTTGATTAAAATTAGAAAAAAAAAGTGTTGTTATAACACTAACTAGTTGACATAAGTGTCAATATAACTTTTCAATATTTGAAAGTGTCATTATAACCCTATTTAGTTAGTGAAATTGCCAATATAACCCTCTCCGGCAACTTTTAGCCGGAATTTTATAAAATTACATGTTTGCCCTTCTGAAAAAAATTAAAACTCAAAAAATAGGAAATGATGTTATTACCCTTAGACTCATCAATACGCCGTCGGGCCGCCATCGGATTAGATAGGGTTATATCAGCATATTATGAAAACTGGTAACGTTAAATCAGTACATTCCTAAAATTTATAGGGTCATATCAGCTCATTAGTAAAAAAATGTAGGGTCATATCAGCACATACTATAGAATATAGGGGTTTTAATGATATTTTATTTATATTGTTGTGTTTAATCTGAATCGATGATTGGATGACCTTTAGTGTTTTGTGTTATTGTTATTTTGTTGTATTCTTTGACCTAGGATTTTTAATGTTGATAAGTTTTGAAATGAGACTATGATATGTGATAATAGTGTTTAATATTAATGATGGTGTCATGATGTCACATTTTATGTTTTATAAGATATTGTTATGATGTTATAATGGTGTATACGATTATGTGGTCGCCCATTACGGCTAGTCGAGTACCACACACTTAATATAGATAATATGTGCTGATATAACCATATAAGTTTTAAGAATGTGCTGATATTACCCAACCAACATTAGAAATGTACTGATATAACCCTACAAACATTAGGAATATGCTAATATAACCAAATAAGATTTCATAATGTTCTGATATAACCCTACCTGTTCCGGCGGCGGTTCGGTGGCGGTCCGGCGAACTATGAGGGTAAAATTGTCCACCTAATTTCAGAGTTAGCCCAAAGGGTATTTTGATCAATTTACATTGAGTCAATGCCTGAAAATTGAGGTCAACACTGAAAATGGGGTCTGAGGGTTATATTAACACTTTCATTAATTAGTTAGGGTTATATTTGCACTAAAAATTATCATAGAGTTATATTGGTATTTACTCAAGTAGATAGGATTATATTGGTATTTACTCAAGTAGATAGGAATATATTGGTATTTACTCAAGTAGATAGGATTATATTGGTATTTACTCAAGTAGATAGGATTATATTGACACTTATCCCTTAAAATTAAGTTATTATCTTTTCCATTTGGATTAAACTTTCATATAATGACCCATTTAATTTATGAATTTGAGAATTTCATATGACTTCGTCTAATCATTTGTGGGTGTCTATCTTAGTTTAGTTTCATATGTTAAAGTGATGCAATGTAGTTACCTTCCATTATTGTTGATTTATCATGATTTGTTGTGAGAAAAAATGTTAGTTTACCTAGTGCTCTTTTCTCTTTAATTTGTGTGCAATGATTCACTGAACTGAATAAATTACTGAATTTGCAATATTTTGAATAGTTTACACTTACGTAGAAGTTTCAATTGCTCCATTATCCATGTTCTATTAATCTAGTTATAAATTTCTAGTTTTTATTTATAGCATAACTAAACTAATGTTCCCCTTACTTCAGAAAAAAAAATATTCCCCAAGAAAAAAATTCTATTAGGTAGTGGTTTTTATCAGCGCTATCTTGTATTATTTCTAACATTTTAATACAAGTAAAACAAGTTAGGATTTAATCCCCAATAAATTTTATTTCTATATTTTGCATTGATTAAAAAATTATATGAGGGTCGAAAATATATAAAAAAAATCAATGGGCCTTAAAACACACTGAACCGATCCTGGTTCATACTGACAGTATAGGAGGTTAGTTCCTATTCAAATCAACATTAATCAACCTCTATAGAAATTATATATGTAGCAACACCTTTAATGATAATCAGTAATAATTATAAAGTTCAAAATGATAATAACTAAAAGTATAGCGTTAGCAACGACAGGTAATTACCTGAAGAAGAAGAAGATAGTTTACAAGTGGTGGGGGGTGAGCGTGAAACGGATGGCTTCGCCAAGGAACCAATTTGCAAAGACTCCATAGTTGATTTTTTCAAAATATGAAAAGATGTTTATTAAAGAGCTTGTCTGTGGCTAGCTACTGCAAGGTCCTTTATAATTAGCTGTTCTATTATTGGTACTCCATATGCTTCTCTGTTTTTTTTTCGGTTACACATATTTTTGTCACCTAAGTTAACGAGAGATGGAAGATATGTTAAACTAATAAAAATCATTTAATAATTACTCACTCCATTTCTCCACCATACATTAGGCGTTTGAATTTAGGTGATGAAATGCATGAATAAAATTAAATTCTAAACTAAAATAAAAAGTAGAATTGGTGTATTAAATTAATAAATTAATTTTACATTAAATAAGAAGTATTCTAATATAAAATAAATAATTAAAAAAAACCAATGTGCGAAATATATTGAAATGGAATTACCGTAAATGACATATGACACTATTAGTGAAATAATAATAGTTAGTGGTGCATCAACATATATGTGAGGGTGGCCATTTAGTTTTAAAAGGTTTTAGATATATAATACCCTGAACTAAACATATAAATTATATCTCATAATATTATGAAACCCAGTAATTTGTTTTTTAAACATGACACTATGTAACACTTCAAATGTATTGATTTAGGTGCTAA
Source organism: Rubia yunnanensis (assembly GCA_037428765.1). Taxonomy (NCBI): domain Eukaryota; kingdom Viridiplantae; phylum Streptophyta; class Magnoliopsida; order Gentianales; family Rubiaceae; genus Rubia; species Rubia yunnanensis. The sequence continues at coordinate 80,460,038 of CM075065.1, forward strand.
AAATACTACTAGTTAAACCGATTGTAACACTAGTACAAGTATTGCCTTAGGTGACGTTGCATTGGATCTAACACAATACTTTCTAAATTTTATGTAATAGTTTTCAAAGGTTTAAGTAACTCTTCGTGAACTATTTTAACATTTTAATAAGTATTATTAGAAAAGTGTCACAATGTCTTTAATTTGTAGTAACGTGATATTCCTTCCACGTATGATATATCGCCATTACAATATTATTTTTCAAATTATAGAACATAGGAAGTATACATTTCAAAAATTAAAATAGTATTATTTCATTCTATAAAATGGCATTATTATTAATAAGGATTTAATTTCATATTAAATATAAAATTTAAATAATCAAATTTTATTTGCATATATTCTCTCAGTCCCACCATTAATTGCTTAATTATTTTTTGAGGGACCCAATTTTTTCAAACTTTGACTGTAAATATCTATAGTTGCCGATAATAATGCCGCATAAAAAAATTGAAATTTGAAAAACAGATGTTAAGATTGAAAGGTTTTACCTGATTAATTCAATTATCACAATAAAGTAAAGCATAAAGACACAAGACTTGGTTACGCAATTCGGTGAAATCCACCTACATCTGCAGGGTTCGGGCCAGTTCAGAATGAATCCACTAATCAGAAAGATACAGTACAAAGTACACCATACAATTATACTTATCTTATCTAACTATAACGTGAATCCTGCAAGCTTCCCTTGCTAGTGATCATCCTTGATCAGACTCCCTCTTGCCTCGAAACTCGTCGACGCTGGATCTCCTCCTCTTGAGGAATTAATGTATATGATTATGAACTTTGAACAACAAGTTACGTATGTTGGAACATAGTATTCTGGCTCTCGCAATACTCTCGAAAGATATCAAATTTGTATGCAGATTTTTTCTATTAAGTCTGTGAGTTTAATGCAGTCGCGATGTCCTCTATATATAGTCCATGAGCAGATTGAAACTCTCCATAATTATCTCCATAATATTCATATTCCTTATCTGCTTGTGAAGCATATCCAAATCCCATAAATAAAAGGATTTCCCTTATCTCAAATATCCCATAAATCCTTTTCTATAATTATAGAGATTTTCCATAAAAATCCGATATGCTTCTACCACACGCCTAAAATACCATATTGCGAAATCTCATTTGTTCCATAAACAAATGTCAACGCAATATTCTGTTAACGGTTAAAACCTCTTAAGCTTCCATTTTCTGTATGTTCCAACATGGAAAGTCATTGCACACATGAAGTTTATTCCATCTCTAATTTTGATACGCATGAAGTCGTGTGCAAATATAATTCATTCTCCACATAAAGATTCTGATTACAATCAACATCCTTGGAGATTGGAATTATCAAATCTAATCCCTTAAAAAAAATTAATATATTCTGTTCAAATCCTTCTACAAGGATATTTATCAAATCAATTTCAATTTTCATAAATCCAATCTAATCTAATAGGAATTGATATATTCTGAATTTAAACTCCATGGACAAAATATTTCTTTCTCAGATTTCCTTGCACACTTCCATAAATCTCGATCATTCCTTCTTTGATGTTTCAACACAACAATTTCATATTTGCATAGTTTTCACAAATTGCAACTGGATAAATCTAAAATTTACAAAGATGAATCTAATAATATCTCATATGATATTTTTATTATATATAGATTAATTTATATTTACGGTCAAAGTTGGTAAAGTTGAACTCCCTAAAAAGTAATTCAGCAATTAATGGTGGTCTGGGTTCGAGTGGTCTGGATTCGAGTGCTATTAGGTTCAAGTGGAGAGGAGTGATGCCTCGAGGAGGATGGTTGATGGTTCTAGGACCTCGAGGGTTAATGAATCGTTGGAGAGGTCCGAGTGGTACTGGGTTCGAGTGGTACAGGGTTTGAGTGGTACAGGGTTCGAGTGGAGAGGGTTCGAGTGGAGATGGTTCGAATCGAGCGGTTCGAGTAATAGGAGTTTGAGTGGTGAGGGTTTGAGTAGAGAGGGTTCGAATGAAGGGTACGAGTGGAGAGGTTCGAGTAGAGTGGGTCCGAAAGAGGTTCGACTGATACTAGGTTCGAGTGGAGATGTTCCAGTGGAGAGGTTCGAGTAGAGAGGGTTCGAGTGATACTATGTTCGAGTGGTACTGGGTTTGTGTAAAGGAGGTTCGAGAGTTCGAGTGGAAAGGTCCGAGTAGAGAAGTTTGAGATGTGAGGGTACCATCCACCACTAGAGAGAGTACTATCCACCCCTCGAGAGGGGTATACCATCCACCACTGGAGAGAGTATTATCCATGCCTCAAGAAGTTTGTCAACCACCCTTCGAGGGAACACCATCTACCTCTCGAGAGGGTAAACCGTCCACCACTGGAGAGAGTACCCCTGAAGGGTACGCCAACCCCTAAGAGGTCACACATCCCTCGAGAGGTCACATATCCACCCTCGAGGTCTCTCTCGAGAGGTACCAGCCCTTGAGGGTTCACCGCCCCTCGAAAGGTCACATATCCACCCCTCTAGAGTACACCATCCCTTGAGGGTACACCACCCCTCGAGAGAGTATAACAATGAGAGCGTCGAACCATTCACATTAACTCTCGAACCATGACCCACTCGAGGCATATACCCCTCGAACTATCCACGACACCACCATTCGAACCACCTATCCCTCGAACACCAACCATCAATTCCTGGAACCATCACCCTTCGAACCATCAGTTCTTGGACATCCACCATGCCCACACTCGAACCATCAACCTATCGAACATCAACTATTCACCTAGAGGCCTCCTCTCCACTCGAACCCTACCCCTCGAACCCTCTCCACCCGAGCCCTTCCACCCCTCGAACCATCCATGACCCACTCAAGACATATACCCCTCGAACCATCCACAACCCACCATTCGAACCACCTATCCCTCGAACACCAACCACCCATTTCTTGAACCATCACCCCTCGAACCATCAGTTCTTTAACATCCACCACGCCACCACTCGAACCATCGTCCTCTCGAACATCAACCATTCACCTCGAGACCTCCCTACCACTCGAACCATCCACCCTAGGAACATCAATAATTCACCTTGAGGGGTGTTGATTCGAGGCATCTCCACTCGATTCATTGACCCTCGAGGCCCTGGAACATCAACCATCCCACTCGAGGCATCACCCCTCGACTCAAACCTCTTCACTCTAACTTCTACTCGAACCCTCACAACTCGAAACTCGAACCAGTACCATTCAAACCCTTTCCATTCGACTCCTCTATTCGAACTCTCTCCACTTGACCCTCATCACTCGAACGCTCAACACTTGACTCCTCACCACTCGAACCCTGTACCACTCGAACCTCTCCACTCAAACCCAGTCCACTCGAACCCAGCACCACTTGAACCCTCTCCACTTGAACCCAATACAACTCGAACCAAGTACCACTCAAAACTCTCCACTCGAATCTCGACTCGAACTTTCTCCACTCGAACCTCACCACCCCAACTCTCTCCACTCGAACCCTTACCACCCAAACCTCTTCACTCGAACCCTCTCTACTCGAACCTAGTACCACTCGAACCTCACCACCCAAACTCTCTCAACTCGAAACCTCACCACCCGAACCTCTTCACTCGAACCCAGTACCACTTGAACCTCTCTACTCGAACCCGCTCCACTCGAACCCTCTCCACTCAAACCCAGTACCACTCGAACCCTCTCCACTCGAACACAGTACCACTCGAACCCTATCTGCTCGAGCCCAGTACCACTCGAACCTCACCACCCGAACCCTCTTCACTCGAACCCAGTACCACTCAAACCTCCCCACTCGAACATCTCCACTCGAACTTCTCCACTCGAACCCAGTACTAATCGAACCCTCTCCACTCGAACCCAGTACTACTCTACCCTCTCCACTCGAACCCAGTACTACTCGAACCCTCTCCACTCAAACCCAGTACCACTCGAACCTCTCCACTCAAACCCAGTACCACTCGAACCTCTCCACTCAAACCCAGTACCACCCGAACCCTATCAAAGTCATAATGTCCTAATATAACCCTACCTGTTACGGCAATGGCGACGATGGTTCGATGGTGTTGGGTAAGGTTATAATTGTCCACCCAAATTCAACTTTTGGTCTGATGGCATTATTGTCATTTTAAGGTGGGTAAACAGTTTGAAAAGCATAGTCAACGCCAGAAAGTCTACCAGAGGATTATATTGGCACTTTCATTAATTAGGTACTTTTTTTCTAACTTTCAAACGATTGAAGGTTATATCGGCACTTTGACAAGTATATAAGATTATATTGGTATATAGACAACGGTTCTCCAAAATAAACATATAGACAATGATTGTGACAAAAACTTGTCTGTATTTATGCCACCCAATTTATAGTTTAGTTTACATACACACAGTTCCTTGTCTTTCCACAAGTTTAACATTTCTTTTTTATATGTTACTTACTTCATGTACTTGCAATATATTATTCTTGAAAGGTTATAAAAATAATATTTTTTTATCTTATTGATTATTTAATAAATTCCAACAAAATTTATCATTTGTTTTACAATTTAGATAGTTATTCTTAGATGAATATACTTATAATTTATTTATTTCTATTCAAATGTGACATGTAAATATTATATATTAATTAAATTAAATATTTTAAATCAAGAACACTGCAGCGAATGGTTTCAGATCCACTTTTCAATGGTTGTGGGTATGGTTATAATTGTCCATCCAAATTCAGCTTTTGGTCTAATGACATTATTGTCATTTTAAGGTGGGTCAACAGTTGAAAAAACACGGTCAACGTCGGAAAGTCTACCGGAGGGTTATATTGGCACTTTCATTAATTAGGTACTTTTTTTTTCTAACTTTCAAACGATTGAAAGTTATATCGGAACTTTCGCAAGTATATAAGATTATATTGGTATATAGACAATAATTCTCCAAAATAAACATATAGACAATGATTGTGACAAAAACTTGTCTGCATTTATGCCACCCAATTCATTGTTTATTTCACATATACACACAGTTCCTTGTTTTCCCACAAGTTCAACGTTTCTTTTTTCATATTTTACTTACTTCATGTACTTGCAATATATTATTTCTTGAAAGGTTATAAAAACAATTTTTTTAATCTTATTGATTATTTAATAAATTCTAATAAAATTTATTATTTGTTTTACAATTTAGATAGTTATTCTTAGATGAATATACTTATCATTTATTTATTTATTTCAATTCAAATGTGATATGTAAATATTATATATTAATTAAATTAAATATTTTTAATCCAGAACACCGCGCAACGCGCGGTGGGACTCCCGCTAGTATAAATTAAATAGTAATGTTACCCTTTAACTTAAATAAATTTAAGACAAAAAATTAACATAATCAATGTTTAATTTTTAAGTTTTAACTATTTTATTAAAAAATATTTGTGTTGGTGGATATCATACATTATGTAATATTTTAGATTTACATCGATTTTATGTTTTTGAAAAGATCTTGAATTCGATCTTAAAATTTACGTATGTGATTTTTTAACTTCATTATTAGCACATATGATGAACTATAGATTTTTTAAATCAACATATCGTATGTGATTTGCATATATTTTAAAATAAATATGAACTAAAAAATATGTAAAGATGGAAATATTTAAATAAAAGATTTACGACAAATTATAAATAAATTCACATTTTTAAAATCATGTACGACACATTAATAAGTTAAAAATGATGAACTACAAGTTTTTATATTAAATATTGTTTTATATAAAATAGATATGACAATAGTTCACGAAATACATTTATATTTTTAGCAGATTTGATCATTGAAATAATCTATACTTATATATGCTATATTAAAAAATAATGCAAAAAAAATGAATTTATTTCTCTAGCATGAACTAAACAATAACAAAGGAATTGAGAAAGAATTTGATCCCATTTCCATAATTTAACCTAACAAAATTTTAAAAGTGGAGTTATTTCATTCCTTTCTCTTCCTTTCCCTTTCTTGATTCACTTCCCTTTCCCTGGTTGAACCAAACGGCCCCAAGTAGTGGTGTTCATGATCCAGTCCGGACTGGACCAGAAATGTAAGGACCGGAATTGTATAAATGAAATTCCGCTCCGGTCCTTGGTCCTCGGTCCATTTTTTTTAGATTTCGGGTTCCGGTTCAGTCCGGTCCAAAATTGGATTTTTTCCAGTTCGGACCGGATGGACCGGTATTTTACTTATATATACATATTTAAAATGATAATGAATTAGTTTAACATAATAGTTTATATTTGTTTGTGACAACTAGTATTCTTCTATTATTTTGAGGTGAATTTTTCTAATAACTTCTATATTACTATGTTTTAAAGGGGAAAAAAATATTGATTTGACATTTTTTATAGCAAAATGTAAAGTAAAAAAAAATACTAGAATCCGGTCCAACCGGTCCGGACCGATTTAAGACCAAAATTATTTCGATCTGGTCCCGATTCAAAATACCCACTAATCAGTCCGGTCTTCGATACAAGAGTTTTAATGATTCCAATTCCGGTCCTAATCGGTTCCAGTCCGGTATTGGACCGATGAACACCCTAACCCCAAGTAGCGTTGTAATCTTGTTCTAAACTAAACTTAATAAAAAATTTTGAACTACACGAATCACATGAGACATATTGTTTTGTTTTTGAAACAACATGAGACATGACATCTTCAAAAATAGAATATTTAAAGGGAATTGGTTTGTCTAGCTCACGTAGCGTTGTAATCTTGTTCTCAACTAAACTTAATCAAAAACTTTGAACTACACGAATCACATGAGACACATTGTTTTGTTTTTGAAACAGCATGAGACATGACATCTTCAAAAATAGAATGTTTAAAGGGAATTGGTTTGTCTAGCACACGAAACTCAAAAAACTAGAGTGGCTAAATATTTTAATCTTTAACTAGGAAATGAATTAATATACTTGATGAGAGTTCATTTATATTTTATAACATATATATTTTAGTAATATTGAAATCATAGAAGTCATTTAGTACTCAATATATATGTAGAGATAAATTTTTTTTTTAGAAAACACCACCTATTTTGGTGGGGTTTTGCAGACTCCTTACCTGTTTATCTCAAGCACCATATAATACAAATTGTTTGTTTTCTATGGTTTGGTGTGGTGGTGCTGTCAACCAGGAGTATTGAAGTTATTTTGACTAATTTAAACCCAAGCTGTCTAAAAATAACACACTAATATTATAATATGTTACTAAATTTAATTCTTTTCTATATATAATCAATTATATCTTGTTAAAATATATTTATTTAAAACCATAAATATCTCATTGTACTATATATATAGAAAGAGAGAGACACACACACATATTACTAAAGAAAATCCAAAGGAGCACATAATCTGGAATAATAAAATGTTTGGATTTTTTAAATACAATGATAGAGTACTTTTGATAGAAATATGTATACATGTTATTTATTTAATTACATATGAAAAAATCTTGTTTTAGACCGACTAACTGTAAAATGAGAACATTTTATAATTAGTGAGACTAATAAGGTCATTTGATATTTACTTGTACTTATTGCAAGGAGATAAATATAATTATGATACACTTTTAAAATGAAACTTAACATATAAATAATTACTTTTTAAATAATTTGAATGAAATACTATAAAAATATATAATTTTTATTGTATTCAATATTTAACAGGTTCTAACTTAATTAATTATTTCACTTCATAACTCATATAGGTTTTCTTAGAAGACTAAACTTTAAAATTTTAAATAAAATTCTTTATTTTTAATTTAAATGTAAAACACAAAATGTACATAAAACTTATTCCTAATATTTTAATTAATAATTTTGCGCAACGCAATGGTTTTCTACTAGTTCATATGAAAAACAATACTCACTCCGTCCCACCATTATCGACATGTTTACTTTTTTCAAGTCAAATTTTGCTAACTTTGATTCTAAATATAAATTAATATATTTATAATAAAAATACTATGTGGAATATATATTAGATTCATCTTAACATATAATTTTGAATATCAATTTTTAATGCAGAAGTTTTATATGTAGTTAGAGATATTGACGGTCAAATATGATCACTAAATATTGTCAAAAAGTAAACATGTCAGGGAAGGGGGCGTAACTCGATATGAGTTTGGATTTGGTGAATCGCTCTACTAATACATTAATCCTAATGTTTCTGGGCTTGTCGATTCACTAAATCCTATCAAAAAGGTGGATTAAAGTCCAAATGCTAACTACTACTATTACAATCGTGGAATACAAAACCTGATATAATAGTTAAAATTCTAACTATTACAAAGCAGTTTTGAAGAAAACGAAGGCAGTGATCAACAAGATCAAGCTCAAAAGAGCCAAAAACTGAAATTTCAAACAAGAAAGTTGGGAATTTTTTTATGTGATTTCATTAACTTATGGAATGAATCTACAAGGCTGTATTTATACATGTTTCTCAACTGAAAGGCTAACAAACTAATTGCACAAAAGCTATACAAGTAGACTAACTAATCCGAACAGAAAACTGACTAATCAAAGCTAACTTCTAAATTAGTTTCCATCGACTTAGTTTGGTGCCAAAAATGATCAAAGCCTTTAAGGCTGATCCTGAGTGTGCTGAGTGTGGAGATGGCTTCTGATGCTACCTTTTGGATCTTCCATACCTCCTGAATCCAAATCCGCCATATAATCCTTCACCCCCCTTCAAGATGAGGATTGGTTGAAAAACAAAATCCCATCTTGGAAAGGAGAGGTTGAGCAACAGTAGGAGAAAGCAGTTTAGTAAATCCATCAACTAGCTGAGATCTGGAGAAAATCATTGTAAGCATCTCTCATATAGTAGCAGTCTATTTCAATGTGCTTAGTCCTCTTATGGAAGATTGGATTTTGAGTAATGTGCAATGCATCAATGTTATCACACCTTAAAGGAACTGGACGCACAAACTGGTACTGCAAATCAGTGAGGAGAAATGTGATCCATTTAAGCTCAGAAACAGTTATAGACATTGCCCATACTCAGATTTAGCAGAGGACTTGCTCACTGTGTTTTTCTTCTTGGATTTCCATGAGATCAAAGAATCTCCCTGAAAAATGAAATAACATGTGACAAATCTTCAAGTGAGTTTGCAGGTGTTCCAATCTGCATTACAGTAAGCAGCTAAGGATTGAGAGGATGTAATGGAGAAGAATGGACCATGAGTAGGACACCCCTTTAGAGATCGGGCTATATGAAGAGCATCTTTCGAATGATGATCAATTGGTTTTTGGACAAACTGACTCAACTGATGTATAGAAAAGGATATGTCTGGTCTAGTGTAGGACAAATAGAGAAGTCTTCCAATCAGCCTCCTGTAAGGACTTGGATTAGGTGGCAGAGGAGAAGAACTATCTTCAATCTGCCAAGAAGCTTGCAATGGAGAAGCCAATGCATTACAATCACTCAAATGAAAATCAGTAATCAGATCATTTATGTATTTTGCTTGACTTAGAAGATTCCAGCTTCAGATCTTGCTATATCAATGCATAGGAAGTACTTGTCATGCCTTAGATTTTTAATGGTTAAAAGATTATGTAAATAGTCCTTGAAGACCTAAATCTCACTCTCTGAATCTCCAGCAATTAGAACATCATCAACATAGATTAACGAGATTAAAATGTACTGAGTAGTCTTCTTAATGAATAGGCAGTGACCAAGCTATGATTGCCTGAACCCATATAGGACTAAATGCTTAGTGAACTTTGCATTCCATTCTTTATAAGCCTGCTTATAAATGCCTCCTAAGCCTACATACCTGACCTGGCAAAGCTTTATCATAACCCTGTGGTGGTGTCATGTACAATTCTTTAGTAATATAGCCATGTAGAAAGACATTACTGATGTCAATTTGATGCAAAGACCAGCTCTTCAAAGAAGTTATTGTCAAAAGCAACCTAACTGTAACTTGTTTAGCAATTGGGGAAAAAGAATCAAAGTAATCAACTCTTTCAATTTGTAAGAATCCTTTTGCCACTAATATGGCTTTATACCTTTCAACTGATCGATTTGCTCTGCATTTGACCTTAAAAACCCTTTTACAACCAATAGGCTTCTTTCCTGTAGGCAATTGAACTAAATCCCAAGTGTGATTAGATTCAAGAGCATTTAGTTCATCCTGCATAGCCTTAACCTAATGCTGAGTGTTGTAAGCGTGTTTATAAGAATGTAGTTCATGGATTCCTAACAGTTGTGACATAAAACTCATATGTGTAGAAGAAAAAAATGGAATGAAGAGATCTGAAGCATGTGCACTATTAACAATAAAATCATTCATCCATCCAGGTTTAGACCTTATCCTAGCACTCTGTCTAGGAGTAGGCAGAATGTATGTATTATTCCTGACATGACCATCATCATTATTAGGAAGAGATGTATCATGAACTTGAGGAGAAGGAGTAGGTGAGTGTAGGGTATTATTATCATCATGGAAAAGATCATTATTAGTATTAGTTAAAGCATAATATAGAGTACTATATGGTACATCGGGAGTAGGATCAAAATTAGAAGGTGGAATGGGAAGCATTACTTTATTGAAATCAGGCTTGGCATTATGAAATGAAATATCTGATTTATAGAGGAACATATTACTGTATAAGACTACATCTCTTGAAACAAATATTCTTTTATTGAGAAAGTTATAGAGTTTATAACCTTTTTGAATGGATGAATACCCTATGAAAATGCAAGGCACTGATCTTGGACTGAACTTATGTTTATCTGGACTGAGGTTGGTAGCATAGCATAATGTGCCAAAGACCTGCATTTTAGAAATATCAAGAGGCTTCAAGTACAAAAGTTCATAGGGTGATTTCCAGTTCAAAGCTGAAGATGGCAATCTGTTCATTATATAAGTAGCAGAAATGATTGATTCCCCCCCAGAGATGTAAAGGTAAGTTGGATTGAGGCATGAGAGATATATCAATTTGAAGGACGGTTCTATGCTTTCTTTCAACTACACCATTCTGTTGAGGTGAATAAGGATTGGATCTTTGATGGATAATACCTAAAGAAGCAAAGAACTGAAAAAAAATCTTATTGACAAATTCACTGCCATTATCGGTCCTTATTTTCTTGATTTTGGCATTGAACTAAGTTTGCAACATGAGAATGAAGTGTTTTATGATGAAAGGAACCTGATCTTTGGTTTGGATTAGAAAAGTCCAGGTGGCTCTACTGTGATCATCCATAATTGTTAGGAAGGATTTTGCTCCATTACTAGTTTTAACCTTAAAAGGTCCCCACAAATCCATATGAAGTGTTTCAAATGGTATTGGACTATGATATGATTTCTCAAGAAATGACAATCTAGTTTGTTTGTCAAGAGGACAAACACCAAACTTAGTATTCATGATTGGTTTGTTCAAATGTTTTAGTATAATATCAGAAAGATGGCCTAGCTAATTATGTAGAACTTCTAAATCAACATCAGAGGGAATATCTACAGAATTAAAAGCAGAATGAATTATCAAATTATCTAGATCAAGGGAAATTAGAAATTTCTTGATGACTTTAGTTTCAAAAGACTTCTTGTTCAGTATGTATAGGCCTTTGCTCTCAGTAGCAACTCCTAAAACTGAACTAGTCTTGTGGTCTTGTATAATACACACACGGGGATAAAAAGAGAGATGAACCTTAGAATCTTGTGTTAACTTCTGAATTGAGAGAATATTGAACTTAAAACTCTTAACAAACAAGAATTTTCTCAGCTTAAGATTGAACTTATGATGACCTTTGAATGGTCAAAGAAAAGAATATGAGTTTTATGTGTGATAAGATTGAGTGTTTGGAACAAAGAAAGATAATTACACATATGTGAAGTAGCACCACTATCTAGAATCCAATTTTCACTTTCAAAACATGTAGAAATATTAACAAAAAGAGCTATAGGACTACCTGAGAAATCCAGATGAGCAAAGTTGATCATGTCTCTCGATTCTGCAAACTTTCCTTTCAAGATTTTCCAAAACTCCATCTGGATCATGTTAGCTATCATTGTCTGCATATTTCCATTCCTCTATTTTCACTAGCCTCAAATGAATTTCCAAATCCAATATGCTCAGTTTCATCCCCAAAGCCTGAAGAATTAGCTGCATTTGCATAAGGCATATTTTTCACCTTGCTTGTAACTGGTTACCAACCAGGATATCCATTCAACTTGAAGCAAGCGTCCTTCAAATGTTCATTCTTTTTGCAATAGTCACATTTCAACAGCTTCTTTGCCTCTGCATCTCTCTTCTCCTGAGCATATTTCCCTAATTCATCTGCCCTGAACAGGGTTTGACAAGCATAGCTACTTACTGATGCACAACCTTTATCATATTTTTCTGCACACTCCTCTGCTGCTCTTGTTTACTAAACATAGAGTAAGCCTTTCCAACAGTAGGTAGAGGATCCATGACCAAAATCTTATCTCTCAAAGCATCATATTCCTCATTCAAATTGGACATAAACTGTTGCATTCTATCTTTACTAGCTTTCATCTCCAATTCCTTATTAAATCCACAGGTACAAGTACAATGACAACAAGTGCATTTGAGACTAGGTCTGATCACATCAATTTCATCCCAAATTCTTCAAATTGGAAAAGTATTGAGCAATTAAATCATTACCTTGATTCTATTCTGTCAAATTTGTCATCAGTTAATAGTATAGAGATTCATAACTGACTAAGAATTTATCTTCAATCTCATCCCACAGTTTCTTTGCATTAGCTTGAAACGTGAAGCTTCTAGTAATATCTCTGCTAATTAAATTTCTAATCCACAAAAAATTTTTGGATTTAGCCTTCATCCAGATCTGAATCACTGGAGAGTTGTATGCAGGCTTAGGCACTTTACTAGTGACGAACTTCAGTTTTCCCCTTGCAGAAAGAGCAGGCACCATTGCTTCCTTCCAGATCACATAGTTATTCTCCGTTAAGAGATCAGTCACGATCACAAGGCTAGCATAATATGAGGACATGAGTGACCTGCCTCCACCCGGGGTCATCAATTGTAGCAAGTTAAACCCAAACAGAGACAACTGAGGTCAAAGGGATTGAAAATTTAAATTTATAGTTTTACACCCAATATCACTACTATGCTACCTAAAAGGTAGTAAGGAGTAAGCCCTGGGTATATCCTCAGAGATGTTAGGAATTAAGAATAACTTAAAACATAACCTCGTATGGGTTGTCAATATGTACGAGTGATAGGAATAGTTAGTAAAGCAAACAGGGGGGGGGTTGGTTTCTCAATTTAGAAACTACAAAACATAAAAGTAAAAAGCAATTAATCTATAAACCTAAGCACTTGGGGAGTCATTGCGCAACATGGTTAACTTAATGTTTTGATCCTTTATTCGTTCACATCGGGATTTAGACAAACCTAATAGAGTGTACATAACACGTGGTGTGGACGATGGCATACACTTTCCCGTACCTGTCATGTCGGGTGCGCTCACAACCCTTCATTGACACCGCCATCGTAAATAGGGGAGTAAAAGAAGGTTCGACCATTGTAGATCTATTTCTTCCTCATGCGATTACGTCCTGGGCATTCCACCACAAATGCTATACTTCCCAATCACCTATTGAGTTAGGCCAAGGGGTCGTCGGCACCTTATCTATAACACTAGGGCCTGTTACAACCCTAGCTTGCTATTTTCACTATCTCTACATGTAACCTCTCGGACTACTTTACGTAATCAGCTAAGATTGATGCGGTGACAAATAATTCAAAGTATGACTCAGGTTTCCCGTGCACACACCCACACAGCCCCGTACCCCATTTCCCATTCAAACATCCAGGTTTCTCTTCCCAAGGAGTCATCAATATTTGCACCAACATAAATATTGACTAAAGTGTGTGCTTATATGGAGTGTACTATTCTTGCAATTCAAACATTCAAGAACAAGTCATAATAATATCATGAACACAAAATTAGGATGAACTGTTGAATCTCACAAAACATAAAACACCATGCACATACAATTATCCCCAAGCTATGGAAACTACTCCATATACATGGAATTCAAATATAGATTTGAATTCAACATCCTAAAATTAAAGAAAAATAAAAGAAAGAAAAGAAAAGTGGAGAGAGTGTTTCTCTTTCTACAAGATGAACAAAAAATGAATCTAACTCTTCCTCCTTTTTAACCTAGTAGAATAAGGCTATATTTATCGTAGAATGCGATTGGGCCTAAAAATAGGCCTAAAATAGGCCAAAAATGTCTCAGTCGCCGCCTGGCGCGGGCCATTGTAGATGGCGCAGTCCGTGTCATGTACTATGTTCTCGCTGGAGCAAGCAGCTGGATCTGGCGCGGTCGGCATCATGTCCTTTGGAGCAGGGTGCTGCATCTGGAACGAGATGCTGCTTCATGTTGTTGTGGGCTGTTGGATCAGGCGCGGTCTATGCTTACACCTTTGGCTCAGACTGTGGCCTTTGGTGCGGACCATCGTCTAGAAGACCCATTTTGAGCTTCTGATCATGTGGGTTGCGGCCCTTGGTGTGGACCGCCATCTGGAAGCTTGATTTATCCAGAAACATAGCACGGGCTGCTTGATTCTCCACACCCCACTGGCTGGTTTCAACATCTTGGACTTGGAACGGTACGTGTCTTTGTAAATGGGACGGTCTGCGTCCCATACTTATCCAATTTTTTAGTGAGGATTGGAACTGGTGCTCGCGGCCCATGGAATTTTGTGTGTTCAGTGTTATTACCTCGTGCTGAACACTGTTGGCATGGGCCAACTCCTTTGGCAGAGGCCATTGGTGCCAACCAGGAACGGCCTGCGCCGACTTGTGGTACCTTGGCCGGCTGAACTTGTTTCCTTTGCTACGGGTGAACTGTCAGTCTGATGTGAGAGTTTTATTAGTTAATTTTATAGAGCATGAGAAGAAGAATCCAATGGAATCATTCTTGAAGGGTAATTCTTCTTGGATCGTTCTGGGACTTTAGTACAACTCTTCAGACCACAGTTTCTCGTTCTTCATTGGCAGCTTTGGACTCCGTTGCTGCCTATCTTTGATTCCAATCTCCTTCTACCATACTTTGATGTTCGTGGCCTTCTTCTACTACCATTCTAGAGGTGAATGGCCTTCGATCTCCTCTACCATCCTCGTGAACAACCTTCGATATCTTCTACCGCCCTTACAGTCGGCCTTCAAATAGAATGTAATCAAAAGTACCCACGTGCTATCTACTAAAGATGATCACAAGGAATATCCAGGAGTCCGTTGATACAAGATGTCTATTAGTACTAATTAAGTTTATAAAACACTGGATTTAGACAAGAAAATCATACATGGCCGTCTAAACCCCTTATCATGTAAACTCAACTAATACTAGTAATCTACCAAATAAAACAAGCTAAAAACTATGTTGAATGCAATGGTTAACGCACAAAAAATGAAGCACATTAGACCCCCTACACTTAACCCTTTACTCGTCCTCGAGTAAATAAGGATAAGAAAAGAGATAAGAAAAATGTAGCGTGCAAACATAAATTAACCGAGGCATCCAAATTATTCCTAGATTACCATGTTTCCCCCAAAAGAGTAAGAATCTCACAACTCTCACACTCCCCAAAGAACATAAGCAACACCCAAAAGTAAAATGTGGAAAAGGGTAAGCAAAGAAATTAAGTGTCAAGCTAACTTACTTTTCCCAAAATGGTTTCCAAAAGAAATCAAAGGGTCTTCTCTTAAATAAACTCCACCAAGGAAATCCAAGAGCCGTCAACTTGGCTGTAACATAGGGATAACTCGTGATTTTCAACCTAGTTACAACCACGGAGTCAAATGTATCGTCAACCTAGTTTTTTGTTTTCTCTCAATTTCTCTCATTTTTCCTAGGAGCCCTTTCATATTTTCATCCTAGTTTTCATCCTAGTTTTCATCCTAGGAGCCCTTTCATATTCTCACCCTCTTCCACACGGCCTCTCATTTTTAGCAGGGCTCGTAGGCCTAGCTTGGCCTAGTCACTCATTTTTACCTAGTTCTTTTGACCTATCTGTGATTTTCCCAATGTTACCCAAGTTGCCCTTTCAGGTTTTCAACTTGTTCAGTTTTTATAATTTTCATTTTCTCAAAATTTTCATTTTTTTTGGTGTAGAACAAAATTGCCCCAAAAGTTGGCTTCATACTACAAAAGATAGATTCATCACAAAAATTACACCACCAATATCCTAAAACATACAATCCCTGTGCAAACTAGAAATTCTAGCATAGCTTGTCATGCCACCAAATATCCATCCAAAAACATCCCACAACAATCAAAAAACCAAAATTACCATAAGCAAGAAAAACTACCAACAAAAGCATAAAATGCATCGAGGAAATCCAAGAATGAAAATCCTTAAGTGCTCCCTACTCCCTCCCCCGCACTTAACCAATGCATAGTCCTCAATGAAAGAACAACCATGTAAAAATATAAGCGAGGTTGGGAGAAATAGTGACACTTACTCTTGCGGCCCCGAAGGGCCTTCCTCTTGGTCGTGACTAGTGTTGCTCCTCTCAATGTATCCTGTTGCTTGAAGTGCAGCCTCGATACAATTCATCCTCAAACTAAGCTCCTCCACTTGCATCCTCACCCCTCATATCACTTAGGCTACCTCTTGCAACACTAGGGTAGAGCTTGAAAGCTGATCCCCAAGTGCATGCAGTCGGTCAATAATGTTTACGGATAGGCAAAGTGGCTAGGATGTGCTCTTGAAGAGGTCTCACCCTCAGCCCCCTCGGCCTCTTCAATTTCTATCTTTGGGGTGGCTAATACTCAGAACTCTCTCTCAAAGTGCGGGTCCGACTAAATAAATAGGCCATCCAAACATGTGTCAGGGTTGATGGCGGTGCACTTCGGCTGTGGAAGTACCATGAAACTATAAGTGCTCGATCAACCATAAAGCCATACATATTGACCCTCCAATGTTGTAGGTCCCACCATGAATGCTTTGGCTAACATCTTGATGTTATAATTTGTACCAGATCATCCCAAGTTAGCCAACGCTCCCTGTGTGACTGGATGCCCCAAGTACTGTGCCAGTAGACCTACCATGCCACCCATATATATCATACCACTCTTTCTTTCCCCTCATCATCGTGAACTCATGTAAAAAGGTCCCCCACTAGGTTCTGGTAGAAGTTACCCTTGGGAGTCATTGCCCAAAGGCAATGAACATCCGAATCTGGACATTGCGTTTGCTCACCATGGCAGAAAACCTCCATTGCCAATAGTCGGTGAACGTTACGAAATGCCGGATGAACTAAGGCGGTGCTTTTACACACATTCTTCCTATTAGTCCTTGTTAGTTGTCTCCAAAAGCTCCCAAGAGAAAAAGGCATCCCATGACTGTGTGTCCTAGGTATATCCTTGTTGTACATCCATTCGAAAGCACGGGTTATCTCCTGCTGTGTCATCAGATACTCCTTGTCATCAAGATTGAATTCGCCTTCTGTCCATTCTCGTCTGTGACCAACCAAAGAGTAGCTAGGAACTCTAGGGTCTACCTGATGTATGTCTTAGAATGTTCTCTAAGAACCCCTCTAGACCTACCCAGCCCAATAGATGGGTCATGAGCTCGAGTAAGCCTAGAGTCGCCAGTGTGTCTTTGCATGCGAAGCCGGTCTCTAGTATACTCCTCTTTGGCTCCCTCAAATTCCTCCACCTCCGTGCTGCTGTAACAGAGATATTGGATATTCCCATAAACTCATCGGTCACAAACACAGGGTTGCAAAGAGTAGGAGTTACCGGCTCATAGTTTGCACCAATTACCAGTTTCTTCCTCTCCTCACCCCATGTGGATTTGCCCTTCTCCGCTGTATTCCTTTTTGGAGGCATCCTAACAAAATGAGGTAAAAAGTGGTAATGTAATCTTCAAAACAAGAGATGACTCACATTATCATTTAACAAGTAGATCCTTCCTTAACAACCTAGACATTCAAAACATAATAATCCAAGCATGAAGGCTATTTAAACAAGAACATCCTCATTGAACAACAATCTCATGCAAGTCACCAACCCATCAATAAGACTATGCAACTAAGATTCATCACCTCCTGAATCACCCAACACATGAAGAACATATTTTCAAGCATAATAGCACATCAAACCACCCAAACTTTCTTCAACATAAGATGCTACATACAATCCCAAACATATATCCCAACAACAACATACTCATTCAAAAATCATGCTTTTCATAACATCACCACTATGTCAATCAAGCATATAACAAAGAGTTCAATAAATTACCCGAAATCTGAAGATAAGAATTGCAAGATCCACACTAGAAGATGCAAGAATTGCTAATTGTTTAGAGAAAAGCTTCAAATTTTAAGTTTCATCAAGAGTGTGTGTGAGTGAGTGTTTCTTGAGAAGGAAGAATGTGTCAAATGATAAAAGTAGGCGGCAGAATGTACCATGGATTTAGAATTTCAGCATAGGTGATAAGAGAGAGGTACAATTAGGATAAGAATGGAATTTTAAAATTGCATATTAGGGGACAATAGTACCAATCAATTAATTCCAAGGAATGTAGGAAGTACTATTTGCATAAAAAATCCTAAGGAATTAGGGAATTTCAAAATTTTTGAACAAAAAAATGCATTTTTGAGTTAGAAATTAAGAATTTTTTAAAATTTGCATTTTTAGAACACTTTGGCAGCGGAAAATTGGTATTTAGCGTAAAAGGTACTTGGCACGGACTAAGGCCTCGTGCCAAATCTCTAGTACAACCCAAGGCCTCGTGCCAAACTTTTTGGCACGAGGCATCCCCTCGTGCCAACTCTCCTAGCACGGACCAAGGCTCTTGGCACATACCATGTTAGATTTTGGCACAAGATTGCCACAAATTTTGACCTATTCCTTAGTTTTTTCCTCTTTTTTAAAAAAACTATGTCACCCATCAAATCTAATTCCATCCAAACACAATCACGAGTCTTGGACTCAAATTTTCAAATCAAACAATAATTTCATCTCAAAAATCCTCATTGTAAACAAGTACATGCAAAATCTATCTAATCACTACTCAAAAACATTAAAATAAAGAGAAAGACTGTAAATTTATTGTCAAACTCACGACTTAATTCTTTTCATGCATTCTAGTTAGAAACACCTACATGTAGGTCTCCAAAATCGCCATTGGCGACTCCACCCACGATGACATCATTGTTGAGAGGTCTTCACACTGAGCCATCCTTACATTCGGACCTCTTGTCCGTGATAGGAAATGAATCTCCGTGTCTTGCTAAAATGGAGTCTGTGAATGTCACTTTGGGGTTAGGGGAAGGTCATGGAGGTTTTAAACCCTCGACATTCTTCCTTTCTCACTGCAAGTCAGTTAGCATAGAAAAAAAAATCTAGCATAGACATTCTATTAATAGCATCGTGCAATTCATCAGACTCATCAACAATATTATCAACACTGGATTAATCCAAGTATTCATGCTCATTGGTAACACAAGAGGTTTCATGGAATTCATGTTCATCACATGGGGTCACACCTTTCCACATAAAGGAAGAATTTGCCAAATCATGCCTAGATTTATAGATATCAAACTCCACTTTGTCCACGCCATCTTCCAGAGTCAAGTTCCCAAATGGACATTAATTTTAGTCTTAGACGTTTTGAGAAAAGGTCTCCCCAAAAGTATTGGGGGTGCACTTCCGTCGTGCACCACGTCTAGGAAATAAAAGTCCGTAAAAAAACCAATTTTCTAACTCTCACCATCGCATCTCTTTCTAGTCCACCAGGCCTAGCTTGGGAATGATCGGCGAGTTGGACAATTACTCTAGTTTTCCTAAGCTCACCTATTTCTAGGCATTCATGTAGACTATATGGGATCACATTGATGGATGAGCCTAAATATATCATGGGATTTTCAACAAGTTTTCCACCTAAGGAGATAGGGATATAGAACATTTTGTGGTCGTCGTATTTTTTAAGGAAAATTTTTATGGTTCAAAGCGATGACTACCCCCATTTTCAAATGTCCTAACCTCTTAGTTGGTCTACTTATTTTCATTGTGCATGCAACTTTAAGGAATTTGGAATATGCTGGCACATTTTCAATCAATTCCAAGATTGGGATTGTTACCTCGACCTTTTTGAAGACTTTTCGAATGTTTGCATCATTGATCAAAACCTTTGGCTTTCCCCTCAAAGCATTTGGAAATGGTGGTGGAATGGTAACTTGTGCCTTGGGCGGTGGAAGCTTCTTGGAAGGTGCCTCCTTGACCACAATCTCATCTTCTTTAAAGTGTGCCCTGGTAGCCTCGAATACTATATCATTCTCTTGCATAACCCTCTTCTCAGACTCACGAACTTCCTTACCACTTCTCAACTTGAATGCACTCACATTCCTCGAATTGATCTCCGGTTGGGAAGGAAGTATGTTGGACTCCTTGGCTTCAAGTCGGCTCACCGAGGTTGCAAGTTGCCCAACTTGAACTTCTAGATTTTTGATACTTGAGTAGGCTCTATTACCAAGGTCTTCAATCTCACGCCATGTCCTCTTCCCAAAGACATCATGTTTCTTACCTAATTGAGAAGTGGCTTCTATGATTTCTTTTCAATCTGATTTGTAGATAAATGCATGATTATTAGAAGGGACTTAACCTCGAGGATATGGCTGAGGTGGGGCTTGTCCACCCCAATATCCTTGAGGTTGGTTATCCTCCCTCCATCAGAAATTTGGATGATCTCGATACCTTGGGTTGAATGAATTTGCATATGGATCCAGCCTTGCATCTCCTTGGTTCCCCCTAGAATTCTTGTGGTTGACCCCTTGCAAATTGTGGTCTCTCTTAATTGTTTTACTCATTAGAATTCACCTCTTGTAAATTATCTACGACTTTGGGTCACGCCTCGGTTTATGTTGCACACCTCGCACATTTTGACTTGATGAACCTTTCCTTGCAAGAGCTCCTTCATCATAGAAGCAAGAGCTAATAATTTCTCTTCCAACTTAGGTGATTGTGTGGGTCATCCAAGACCCTAACCCTTGACCTTGTACCAAATTATCGCATACCATTAGCTATTTCTTCAAAGAGAGCCATTGCATCCTTAGGGATTTTGTTTGCTATCGAACCATTGCAAGCGGCATTCACCATTTGCATATCTTCATCGCATAACCCCTCAAATAAGTAATACACTAGATCCCCCTCCTTGAAGGGATGGTAGGGGCAACTCACTAACAATATTTTGAGGTGCTCCCTATAATTATACAAGCTCTCGGAAGCCCCTTGGTGATGTTTGATTGTTGTTTCTTTAGCCCAGTGGATTTAGATGCCGAAACAACTTCTCTAAGAACCTCCGCTTCATGTTAATCCAAGAACCTATGCATCTTGGTGGCAAGTAGTAGAGCCAGTCTTTAGCTCCATCTTGAAGGGAAAATGGGAAGGCTCTCAGGTTTTAATCATTTTTAGAAAATCCCGGTGGCTTCATGTTCATACACACCAAGTGAAACTCTGATAGTTGCTTGTTTGGGTCCCCCCGCTATGCCATGAAATGTGGGAAGACAATGGGTCATTCCACTCTTTAGCTCACAACTCACATTCGGTGGTAATGGGGGGAAATTTGTTGCATATTGGCTAACTTTCTAGATTATGGGCCATAAGCTCCCTCAAGGTTCAGTTATCTTTCACCATTCTTTCGGTCCCTTTACTAACACTACTTGCCTCAGTTGAACTTCTGCCCTAGTTCTTCGCTTCCTTCTTCTCCGACTACCTGTGTTCTTAGTCAGGTAGTGTAAGATGCCTAGATTTTTGGTACGGGTGTGTACCATAAACTAGGGCTGACAATACCCTTCAGAATACAAGACTAGAAAATGGATCAAAAGAAATCAAGATACTATCACAACAGCTCAAAAAATGAATTATCAAAACAAAATAAAAAGAAAAGCAAATACTAACTACTCTACTAACACATTATGCTAATTAATACTTAAGCTGAATAGCATCACCGACAGTGGCACCAAAATTTGGCCTACCTCCACTAGGGGTCGTTAATTGTAGCAAGTTAAACCCGAGCAGAGGCAACAAAGGTCAAAGGGATTCAAATTCAAATTTATATTTCTGCACCCAATCTCACTACTATGCTACCTAAAAGGTAGTTAGCAGTAAGCCCTGGGTATGTCCTCAGAGATGCTAAGGCTTCAGAATTACTTAAAACATAACCTCATACGGGTCATCAATCTGTACAAGTGATAGAAATAGTAAGCAAAGCAAACAAGGGGGGTGGGGGTGTTGGTTATTCAACTTAACAACTATAAAACATAATTTTTAAAAAAAAATTAATCTATAAAGCTAAACACTTGAGGAGTTATTGCACAACATGGTTATTTTAATGGTTCAATCCTCATTTCATTTACATAGATATTTAGACAAACCTAATAGAGTGTTCATAACACGTTGTGTGTCCGATGGCAAACACTTCCCGTACCTTTCACGTCGAGTGCACTCACAACCCTCCACCAACACTGCCATCGTAATTAGGGGAGTAAAACAAGGTCCGACCATTGTTGTAGATCTGTTTATACCCCATGAGATTACGTCCTGGGCATTCCACCATGAATGCTCTACTTCCCAATCACTTATTGAGTTAGGCCAAGGGGTCGTTGGCACCTTATCTATGACACTAGGGACTCTGACAACCCTAGCTTGCTCCTTTTCAATATCTATACCTGTAACATCTCATACTACTTTATGTATCAGCTAAGATTGGTGCGACAGAAGATAATTCAGAGTATGACTCGGGTCTCCCATCCACACACTCGCGCAACCTTGTACCACATTACCCATTCAAACATTTTTCCCAAGGGGCCATCAAGTTTTGTACCAACATGAATATATACTAAATTTGTGCTTATATGAAATGTACTATTCATGCCATTTAAACATTCAAAAACAATTCACAATAATATCATGAACACAAAATTAGGATGAACTTTTGAATCTCACAAAACATAAAACACCATGAGCATAAAATTATCCCCAAGCTATGAAAACTACACTATAGATATGGAATTCCAATATAGATTTGAATTCCACATCCTAGGATTAAAGCAAAATAAAAGAAAGAAAAGAAAAGGGGAGAGAGTATTTCTCCTTCTACAAGATGAACTAAAATTGAATCTAATTCTTCCTCCTTTTTTAACCTAGTAGACTAAGGCTATATTTATAATAGAAGGGGATTGGGCCTAAAAATAGGCCCAAAATAGGCTAAAAACATATAAAACCCTAGGTAAGCCGTCGCTTGGAGCAAACCATTGCGGATGGCGCAGTCCACGTCGTGTCCTCTTACGCGGGGTGCTGCGTCTGATGTGAGCCACTGCTATGTGCTACTGCTGGATTTGGCGCGGTCCGTACCAACACCCTTGGCATGGACTATGGCCTTTGGCACATGCCATCGTTTGGGAGGCCCATTTTGAGCTTCTGATCGGACGTGGCCCTTGGCTCGGACCACCGTCTAGAAGCTTGATGCGCTCACAAACTTGGCACGGGCTGCCTAATTCTCCACACCTTGCCGGCTGGTCTCAACATCTTGGACTTGGAATTGTGCAGGCTATCGTAAATGGGATGGTCAGCACCTATACTTAGCCAATTGTTTTAGTGAGGATTGGAACTAGTTCGCACTGTCTTTGGCATTTAGCATAGTTTGTGTCATTGCCTCATGCGTATCACTATTGGTATTAGCCTACTCCTTTGGCACGAGCCGTTGATGCCAATCATTAATGACATGCACCAACCCGTGGTACATACCTTGGCCGGCTGAACTGTTTCCTTTGCCACGGTTGAACTGTTAGTCCAATTTGAGAGTTTTAGTAGTCAATTTTATAGCGCTCGAGAAGACAAATCCAATGAAATTAGACTTGAAGGCTTATTTTTCCTGAATCGTTCCCAGACTTTGGCGCAACTCTTGGGACCACGATTCCCCCACTACAAGAGACAACACCTATTACCTCGGGGTTTTGTCCAAAAAAACTGAGGTAAATGTGGGTGAAGTAAAAAGATAGTTTTTTTACCTTGGTTCAAAACTGAGGTACAAAGTATTTTTAACTTGGTTATTTAAAAAATAACCGAGGTAAAAAAGTGTCATGGATTGAAAGTATTGCAGCCTCATTCATAGTAAGACCGCAGTAAAAAAGTTAAACGAGCCTACAACGATTTCGCACATCATATTTCCAGAAGTTAAAAAAAACTACCCAAAAGGAGAAACAACGTCGATTCTCCTTTTGGTACACTACTGGAAAATAGGTACATACGCACCAGTATAAATTCATGAGTACAGGTATACCGGTGCATGTGTAACCAATTGATCCGGTATTTATCAGGTTAACATTAGTACAGGTGCAAATAAGTACATACGCACTGGTATCCTATCAAGCGGGGTAAAGTTCACCTATTTTCGCTCTGGTGTTGGTTGGTGTACCAATGTCAAATATATTGCACCGGTAATATTCGAAAGGGTATTTGTACCGGTGCAATTGCTAACATGTGCACCGGTACAGGATTACCAGTGTGTACATATTTACCCTTTTTATTAATATGGTGCGAAGAGGTAACATTTTTAAACCGGTAACGGAAATTATCGGTGAAGAAATTTAAAAAACCGGGAAAATTTTGCATTTGTACATCGGTTACAGTTAGCACCGGTATTTTCTTAATACCGGTGCAAAAATAAATTCTTATTCTTGAATTTTAGCCCCAACACTATTATTTTTTGCACTGGTATTGTGATTGTACCTGTGCATGACAGGAAAATATGCTCCTTTTGGCTGAAAATCTACATCGATAACGGATTTTATTGGTGTAAAATGCTTCCAAAGCACCGGTAAAGTCTAAATACCGGTGTAATAAAATAGCATTAAATGCTCACCTACCCCCTTTTTTTAGACCGTTAAAAATGGGATTTTTTGAAGAAGAGGTTCAGTAATGGTGTTTTTGGTTGATGAAGGCAATGAATTCTCCACAATGAAAACCCTTGAAGGTACCTTTTTTTTAATTACATTTATGGATATTAAGGATTTCATGTATGGTTTTCATTAGTAGAGATATTTACATTTTGTGTTTGATTTGTTGGTGATTGAGGTAGAATTGTAGATATTTGTTTGTGATTTGTTCTGAAGGTTGTTGTAGTTATAAGGCTATGGCTTTTGATTCCTATAGTGTTGGACATGTTAAGAATGTTGTAATTATAATGTTGGTGTATATTGTGCATTTATGATGTTGCATGATTAGGAAGTCATAATGAAAAATTCTATTGTTTTAAATGTGTTGAAGTTTGATTGTTTGACATTTATTGATATGTAGAGCTGTATCACGTCATCGAGAGGCGTAAGCATGTGTATGCCAACGTTAGTAGGGTGAGCGATGAATATATTATGTTTGTGGATGAGTTCTTGGAGCATGCTTTTAGTCGAGAGAAGCAAATATTATTTCCCTGTCGTGATTGTGGAAATCAAATTTGTATTGATAAGGACACCCTGAAACTCCATTTGTATAGCTGGGGGTTTGTGAAAGATTATGTTGTGTGGACCTTTCATGGGGAAAAATCACCACCGGTCTACCCACAAAGAAGAAGGATCACATGGGAAGGTACAGGGGAACTTAAACGAGTCTACCCACAACGATGGCTATTCCTTATCTTTCCCACAGCAAGTGCGGTAGCAGTTCCTCAATCAAAGAGACAACCAAGAGGAGACCATATACCAATCAACCGGTCGTGAAAGCCATGGTATCGTACCTGGAGCAATTGGTGAAAGGCTTAGCATCTGCAAGTGGTGTTCAGATTCCACCAGGCCTTGAAAATCCCAAGAATTTTATAGAGAAAGTGATGGTTGACATTGTTGTAGCTACTATAAAGTCTGATGAAGTGCCCTGCGACGGAGAAGGAGATGAAAAGGTTCACCTTCATTGATATATGTATGTCCTATACATTGAATTACACATATGAAATATCCACATAACTATTTTATCTATTCACTAAAGTATTATACGAACAAGATGGAGAACACGTGACTCTTTTCAATAAAGATGTTGTCGGGAAGAAGAAAATGATCACCCATGGGTTGCGACATGCATTTCATCGTCGGGATGGCCAACAAGGAAGTGTTGCTCGTGTCAGAGTAAGCGAGCCAGTCCTCCGTCCTAGGGCGGGATTGCTCTCGGTGGACCACCACTTCAATTATGTTGGAGAGGCACTCAATAGCATTGTGGATTGGTCGGTGTCCTTAATAGGTAAGGCATACGAGCAACCGAGTGACATCGATGATTTCAATGCCGGAGGTGATACGAACGACGATGATGAGGAGGTTATGATTCGCACCAGCAATGATGAGGTACGTTCTTGTAACATATTACGTTTCAATTCCTCAAAGTACTTTTGTGTATTCGTATTCATTAATCCTTGTAACGGGATACTGGCGAGTGAAAATCCCGGCTGACGGCTAATTTCCATCCATCTACAAGACCAAGATTAAATAGGCTGCCAAAATAGGTAATGCACTAAAACGAGTACCATTATTATTCATTAACAATGACAGTTCAATACTACATGCTCAAGTGATCATTTCATATCATTTCACATTCCCAGATTGTCAACAAACGAGACCTGATAGATTGGCCAATCATGGTGCAATTCATAAAGAAGCAAATTCCGTTATCCTGGAAATGATAAAGAATAAGGAATCCATGTTCTTCCCATTGTTCCGACCATCGAAATTTGCATATTATTACACCTATGGTGTTAGAAAAGAAGTTCTGGTCAAGTTCGGGAAGAAATTAGGGAACATGCGTTCGATGACCTAGATCGATAATACGCAGGTCGATGTGTGGATTGGGTGAGTTTCAAAACTATAAGAAAAAATAGAAGAGCCTATGACTCCATATTTAGATTCAATGGTGGAATCTAACAACACATACTCAAAATAGTTTTTCCTAAAAGTTCTTACTCTAAGGCAACACAAGTGTCCATATTAAACAAAAGAGAACAATGAAATAGATCCTCTTCCAGAAAGATCCACCCCATTTTTCGCACTAGGATTACTTGATAGCTCAGAACTATTCAAACCTATATTATTATACAAGATGCTCAACCATTTCTCAAGACTATATAACTAATCAATGCTACACTCACTGGTAACAAACATCATGAATCACATATACAGCCTTACAGTTTTTTATAAAAATTAGGAACTCATTTTCAGTATCATTAATGTTACAGGCACCTGTGGGAGAAAATATGGGAAACTAATTCAGGCCACGTCCAATTTTGCCCATCCAACGGTGGCAACCTGAAGAACTTCGAGTACGAGGTTGAACTCAGTTTCAAACTAATTTGGGAAGGAATGAAGGTAACAGATGCTGAGTTCTACATCATACCCTACATAAGAATGTAAGTATTTTATCCTGATAATTACAATCACATTTCAAACCACTTATGTTCCATTAATTGTTAACATAATTATCCGACAACGATCATTGGTACCTCATCATTATCCGTCCCAGAATGGAGGATTTTTTCACTTTGGACACATTTTCAGGGGGTATCAAACTAACAAACTTGGTCGAAATCAGGGTCATTTCAAGGTCATTCAATGAATCAAATAAAAAATCCTAGTTTGGTAATATACAGGAAGAAGTAACCATTTTAATTTACTTTCTCAACAGGCTTGCTTGCGCATACCAAAGGGAGAAGAGAAAGATAGAGCCAGAACCTGACTACAATTGGAAAATTAACAACATCATGGTAAGTCATTCTGTCATTTCATCCCTCAATTTATTATGATCAGGATTAGTAATTATATTTACCTTTCTTATGCAGTACTGAACCCAGAATGGTTCGTGGCATTGCGGGTACTCCATCATGCTCTTCATGGAAGAATTTGTTAATCACCCAGAGACAAACAATATCTTGGAGGTAAACCTTACATCTCAAAGTTTTTTATTATTATTTTCTAGTAAATTCAATATTATTGACTAACAATGTGAGTTTGAAATTAACAGATTTTCCCAGAGGGCAAAGCGTCGTACCATGTGTACAAAATTAAAGGTGTAGCAAAGAGATGGTGTGTGGCTTGGCTCAGAGACTACCAGTAGCAGGTGAGGTGGTGTGGGGCTTGGCTCGGAGACTACATTACAACTTCTGGATGATAAGAACGACACAAATAGGTTGATGTTTTATTTTGAATGGCTGATGATATTAGAATTATATGGATGGTGTTTGGTTATAGTAAACTTGTGTGATTTTTTACTTTGTTTCATTTTAAGATAGTTCTTCTATTTCATAGTTTGAATAATGTTCGTGTGTTTTGCAAGCGATATTTTTTGTAATAGGATTTTTCAAATTTCTTACTGATTCAAAGGTTTCCAATTCATAGTAGTTCACAAGTATCTCTGGCGGTCGTTGCTCCGGAAATGATCCAGGAGGGACCATCAGAAAACAAATTGGGCATTGCAAAATTTATCCAAATAATACACAGGTATAAAATGAATGTACCGGTGTAAAAATAAATCACATTTTAAATAATTTATTTTAAATTATTTAAATAATACCAGTGCATAAAGTAATACCGGTGTAAAAACACGTTGATGCAAACTATTCCGGTGCAAAAAAATAATATTCCTACCACAAAAGAAAGACCAGTGTTATATTTAATAACGGTGTACAAATCAGGGTTTTAGACCGATTCATATGTTAAATGCCGGTGCAAATTGTCTAAAATGGTGTTCCAAATAATACCGATGCAGATATTTTATGATTCCAAAATTTATACACCGGTCTAAGATGCTGGTACAAATAATTTTCTACACCAGTTCGTTTTACCAGTTATAATGTGTTACGTTTTTACACCCCTATACATACGCACCGTATTTTGTGGGGCCAAAATACCGGTGCTATAACCCTTAATTACCGATGCAAATACCCCTTTCCTGCAGTAGTGTTTAGCAGTATCCATACATTTTTTAACCTCTCACAATGTATATGATGTGTATTAGAAATTTTACTGGTTATTTGAGGAAAATATAAGTGGTTTTAGGCATGAAATAAATGTTATACCATTGTACCTGAATTAACTTCCGCTATCGGAAGTAGGTCCTGAGTGAGCTATCCAATGTTTACAAAGACACGATTTTCTATTCCGATATCGTAACCACAAAACCGAAATCATGTTCCGTACACTACTGGAAAACATATACATATGCACCGGTATAATTTCATGAGTACAAGTACACCAGTGGTATGTAACTAATTGCACCGGTATTTATTATGTTAACATCAGTACCAGTGCAAAAAAGTACATACGCACTGGTTACCTATCATCCGGTGTACAGTTCACCTATTTTCGCACTGGTTTTGGTTCTACCGGTGTACCAACGTCAAATATTTTGCACCAGTATTACCTGAATATGTATTTTGATCGATGCATTTGCTTACATATGCACCGCTACACAATTACCAATGTGTACATATTTTCCTCTTTTATTAATTTGGAGCCAAGAGGATAACTTTTTTAAACCGGCAACGGGTAAAAAAAATGTGAGAAAAAATTGCATTTGTATACTGGTTACTATTAGAATCGGTGTAGGAATTGAACATGCACCGGTATTTTCTTAATACTGGTGCAAGAAAATTTTATTTTTGTAGAAATTTGGCGCCAAAACTATTTGTTTTTGCATCGATACTCTGATCGTACCGGTACATGAGAGAAAATACGCGGGTTTTGGCTAAATATCTACACCGGTAACTGATTTTACCGGTGTAATAGGCTACAAATGCACCAGTAAAGTCTAAATATCAGTGTAGAAAATCACATTAAATGCTCACCTACCACCTTTTTTTAGCGGGTTAAAAATGAGATTTTTCAGAAGAAGAGGTTCAATAATGGTGTTTTTTGGTTGATGAAGACATTGAATTCTCCACAATTAAGACCCTTCAAGGTATCTTTTTTTTAATTACATTTATGGACATGAAGGATTTCATGTATGGTTTTGGTTGGTAGAGATATTTACATTTTGTGTTTGATCATTTAATGGTGATTGAGGTAGAATTGTAGATATTAGTTTGTGATTTGTTCTCAAGGTTTTTGTAGCTATAAGGCTATGGCATTTGATTCCTATAGTGTTGGACATGTTACGAATATTGTAATTGTAATGTCGAATATTGGTGTATATTGTGCATTATTGATGTTTCATGATTAGGAAGTCATCATGAAAAATTATATTGTATTAAATGTGTTGAAGTTTGATTATTGGACATTTATTGATATGTACAGTTGTATCATGCCATCGAGTGGCGTAAGCATATGGTGAAAGATGAATATATTATGTGCGTGGATGAGTTCTTGGAGCATGCTTTTAATCGAGAGAAGTGAATATTATGTCCCTGCATTGATTGTGGAAATCGAATCCGTACTGATAAGAATGACATCCGGAAACTCCATTTGTATAGCCAGGGGTTTGAGAAAGATTATGTTGTGTGGACC
The DNA here is from genome assembly GCA_037428765.1 of Rubia yunnanensis. NCBI lineage: Eukaryota > Viridiplantae > Streptophyta > Magnoliopsida > Gentianales > Rubiaceae > Rubia > Rubia yunnanensis. Next base: position 80,490,606 of record CM075065.1, read on the forward strand.
TTTCATAGTGAAAAATCATCACCGGAAGTGAGAGTTAGTAGTGAGGGAGAGTGCTTTGGGGATTCTATGTTGGATGACATGTGTGAGGAGGTTGTTAATGAGTTTGGAGGGAGGCCCAAGGTTGTGGCTAACTTCCTTGGTGAGAAGGATGCACCATTGTATCCCAGTTGCAAGAAGAAAGACACGGTCATGTCATGTTTGATGGAGTTGTTTAATCTGAAAGGTGTAGGGTCATGGAGTGATACTAGCATGAATAAATTGCTTATGTTTTTGAATGAGAAGCTTCAACCCGGTAACGGGGTTCCTGGTAACCTTTATAAAGCTAAGAGAATTTTGTGTCCAATAGGATTAGAGTATGAAAAGATACATGCTTGTCCAAAAAATTGTTTCCTATATAGGGGTGATCTTAAAGATAAGATTGTTTGTCTAGTATGTAATGTGTCACGTTATAAGAAGAAGAGAAATGTGGCTGTCGGTGGAGAGCATGTTGTGCCGGTGAGGAGGATGGTGCCCGCCAAATGTATGTGGCATCTTCCCATTATTCCGAGGCTGAGAATGTTGTTTACGAATGAAAAGGATGCAAAGAACTTGAAATGGTGCATTGATAAGGGAGGTTGTGAAGATGATGATATAATTCGACACCCGGCTGACGCGGACCGGTGGAAGAAATTTGATAGGATGTATCCACACTTTGCATCCGAACGAAGAAATTTGAGATTTTCTTTGTGTACTGATGGTATGAAACCATTTGGGAATATGTCCTCAAAACACAGTTCGAGGCCGGTTATGCTTTCCATTTACAATATTCCCCCGTACTTGTGCATGAAAAGAAAATATGTGTTGATGCCTGTCATGGTTTCAGGCGTGAAACAACCCAGAAATGGCATAGACACTTATCTTGCCCCTTTGATATAATATTTGAAGGTGCTTTGGTCGGTTGGCGCCTTAATGTTTTATAGTTGTAGTGGTGAAGAGTTTACATTGAGGGCGATGCTTTTTTGTACTATAAATGATTTACTGACGTATGGCAACCTTTCCGGTATGTGGTTATGGTTTACAAGGCTTACCGAGTTTGTGAAGATGAGACAGATTACTATCAGTTGAGGAATGGGCGGAAGACTATTTATTTGGGTCACCGTAAATTCCTGCCAATAGGTCACAAGTTGCGGGCGTAACGTGGTTGTATCCGTTGGTGGGAAGGAGAGAAGAAAGGCACCCAAACCTTTGACCGGTGTATCTATTCACAACAAGGTGAAGAAATTGAATGTTGTTCTCGGTAAGAAGTTATCGAAGGGTGGTGGGGCTGCGGACGGACCGTGGAAGAAATAGTCCATATTTTTCGATTTGCCGTACTGGTAAAATTTGGAGGTTTGCCATTGTTTGGATGTCATGCACATCAAAAAGAACGTTCATGAGAGTTTAATTGGAATGCTTGTGAACTTTCCTGGGAAGACTAAGGATAGCTAGAATGCAAGGAAAGATTTTGTTGACCTTGGTATACGATTGGATCTAGTACCGGAGATAAGAGGGAAGCGAACGTACCTGCCCCCCCACTCCGTACAATCTGTCAGTTGCTAAGAGTAGATCAGTGTGTGAGAGCATCCAAGGAATGAAGTTACTGTCTGGTTACCCCTCTAAGGTTAGTGTATTTGTGAATGATAAGTTGCATCTTAATGCTTTGAAATCACACGATTCTCAATTCCTTATGTAACAACTTTTTCCAATAGCAATACATGGGTGTTTGGTAGAGGAGGTTATATTTTCAATTATGCGCTTGTGTTTTTTCTTCGACTCGATATGCAGGAAAAATATTAGCAGGCAACAACTAGATGGACTGGATCGAAAGGCTGTTGTAATTCTATGCCATTTGTAGAAGTATTTTCCCCGATCATTCTTTGACATCATGGTGCACCTAGTGGTACACTTGGTTAGGGAGATATGTATATGTGGGCTTGTTGGAATGCATTGGATGTACTCTTTTGAGCATCACATGGTTGTTTTCACAGGTTATGTTCATAATCGTAGTCGGCATGATGCCTCTGTTGTTCAGTGGTATGTCACTGAGAAGATCATCGAGTATTGTACAATGAACTTGGTTGGAAGAAGAGCGATTGGTGTTTCTGGTGGACACCATTGTGGAAAGCGGAATGGGATTCCACGTTCCAAGGGTATGCTTCATACACCCTATCACGCTGAGTTGATGACTATTCACTTGTCAGTATTGCGTAATAGTAGCGAGACTGTAACATATTTTGAAGAGTTGGAAGAGATTCATCCAAACTGGGCCCCGCATAATAGGTCCAGCATTCTTCAAGGTTTATTAACTAGTTTTACAATCGTTATAATGTCGATAGGATGCCCAGTAACCTACATGCGTTTGCAAGGAAGCCGAACTGCACCATTAGACGATACCTTGTTATGACATTAATGGCTTCATTTTCTCAACATTGGTGAAGGACGATAAGAACACCACTCAAAATAGTGGTGTATATATTGAATCTTAATCCATGTGGCAAGCAAGCAAGAGAGATAAACATCTAGTTGTTGCTGTGATGCCTTTCTATGGGGCGATTGAGGAAATTTGGGAGTTGGATTATGTAGACTTTAAGGTTGTTGTCTTCAAGTGTTGTTTGGTGGAACACGATTCCTGTGTCACTGTTGAGAAGCCCATGGGGTTCAAGTTGGTCGACTTGAATCATGTAGGAAATGAATATGACAAGTTCATCTCAGCCACCCAGGCACGGCGGGGTTTTTACATCAAGGACCCTTCGAATGAGAAGTATCATGTTGTGTTGCATGGAAAGAAGTTTTACTTTGATGAGGAGATTGATCAGCCCGCCATAACTGATAGTCCTGCTTTTCCATCGGTATTTCCCAGTTTGGAAGATGTTGGGGGATCTATTGTTGGAAGGTGTTCTCATGGCGATGGGATGTGGGTTGATGAGAGAGGTGAAATAGTAGGTGGAGACAATGTCTTGAAGCGGATGCGATAGATCGGCCATTCCCGGCTGTTGTTTTTATGACCTTGTTTTGTGGAAAATCGTATGATCATTTAGTGATTTAGTTTGTAATGTATTTAATTGACACTGTTTTATGAATTGATTGGTGTGATCCATGATTTCAATCGTGTGTTTATGAATTGAATCGGTGAAAATGCATTTAAATTGTGATTAAAATTTTTAGCAGGTGCTGGATTTTTTCACCGGTAAAAATAAAATTCCCGATGTAGAAATACAGGGGAGGGACTCTGTTTTGTACTTACGCACCGGTACTCCTACTGGTGCACAGTACTTAGAATTGTTTTTAGTAATTTTTCTCTCGACTCAGAAAATGTTATTTTTTTGGCATTTAAAGCAGCCTAACGCAACTGCTTTTTGTAACATTTGCACCGGTAATTGTGTCAATGCTGGGCACTTAGAAAAATATTATTAAATTTACTCTCGGGTCGGATTAGATAATTTTATATATATTTAAAGCAGCCTTAAGCAGCTGCTTTATGGCTCTTTTTATACTGGTATATGTACAATACCAGTGTAAAAAAATGTCTCCTTTTTAAAAATGCAATAAGCAACCCATTTTCACAGTACTTAGAATTTATATCTCTCACACCATACCATCTCCATCACTACCCATCTTTGTTGAAATCCTACGTATGTTGGCATGTAATCAGGTAAACCACTTCAAAGCCTCTAATGTATGATTAATTAGCAATTGCATATGAAATAGAATCATTGAGAATGTCAAATCATGAATAGCCTGACTTGCACGTAAGGTGTTTGATGAAAATTTTCAATGTGTTTCTTAGGAAATGCCTCCAAAATCCAATTTGAAAAGGACATGCCATTCACTGTCCCATCATTGCCGAAAGTATCACAAAACACTTACCCGGATGGTACCTTCATGTCCGAGGAGGCTAGGTTGGTAAATGAATCTTACAAAGGACGTCGTCATCACATAGAGAGATGAATTGAAACATATCCCCCATCCGAACAAACTATCTGGAAGCTTGGGTGGGAAAAATTCTGCGAGACTCCACAACCATTCAACCTAACCATTGTAAGTGAATTCTATGCAAACTTGAAGTGTGGGCCGAGCTACGATCACGTGTATTGTAGAGGAAAAACTGTCCCTGTCACACCAGAATCTATCAATGGCTTGTTTGGGTTGCCCAATTTTCCAAATGATAAGGATGAGTTTCTCGCACTACATTTTCTAGGTGATGAAGGCTATATTCTACAAGAACCAATTGAGAAGGAGATCATTGGGACAATAACTAGGGAAGGTAAAGACATAGATGAGTTGGTCAAACCAGGTTGGAGGAAAATACCTAAGAAAACTCTAACTCAGGAAATGAATGGGTGGTACCACTTTGTGGCTTCTAGAATCCATGCAGTAACTGTTAACAAAGAAGTTCACAAACTTTGCCTCACCTTCTTGTATGCAATAAAGAGGGAGCTTTGATGGAACATTGGTCATCAAATTTTTTCTATGTTGCAGAGGAAACGGGATTAGATGGGATCTTATGCCTATTGCAGTATCATCTCTGCGCTTTGTTCAAGAGTGGGAGTTAGTGCCCGTGCACATAACGTTTAAGGCCAACCAATGGGTATAATTTGCGTGGACTCTTTCTATAGACAGACAACTGACACGTCTGTCACTACTATTCAATCCAGAGTTGCTGCATTGGAAGTAGGTGTAGCAAACTTACTTGAAGAATCCAAATACCAAAGATCCTAGAAGGAACATATGGCCAAGGTTATAACGTATCAATTTCCTAACGCCGTGGAAGCAGTAAAAGTTTTTCCAACCCTCGGCGAAGGCGATATCGAGGACATGGACGTTGACACAAGTACCCGTGATGGTGATGCAACAGGACTAGCTGATAGGGTAGAACCATATTCTCTTTATTATTCATAGAAAACTTGTATTAGCGGTTAGGAAGAGTAGATTCTGTACTCAACTTACACTGTGTTACACTTAGACAGTTTGACATTCTTACTTTTGACAAACATACATGATGATGAATCGAATAAAAAATTTGTACACCACATTTTTTGAAATTCTGTTGGTCAAATACACTAATGAAAACCAAAAAGATAGGCAGAACATAGTTGGCCTATATTTTTACTTAAGGAGTGCCAAATTTGGTGCATTATATTCCTATAATGGTTAGAATTGCTAAATATTGTAGCATTGGGAGATATGGAGGTTCCCCAAGTAAATTTCTGGGAAATAGTATAATTATGGAAAACATAGTGCAAGCATTCATTGTTGGTTTTAAAGTGCCTTCCATTCTCCAGGAGGGTCTTTCGTCCATCAGTAGCATTCATTGTTACTTGAATGAACCTGACCATTGTAAGTGACTTCTATACAAACTTGAAGTGTGGGCCAAGCTACGATCACGTGTATTGTGGAGGTAAAACTATCCCTGTCACACCAGAATCTATCAATGGCTCATTTGGGTTGCCCAATGTTCCAAACGATGAGGATGAGTTTCTCTCACTCCATTTTCTAGGTGATGAAGGCTATATTCTACAACAACCAATTGAGAAGGAGATCATTGGGACAATAACTAGGGCAAGTACGGACATAGATGAGTTGGTCAAACTAAGTTAGAGCAGAATACCTAAGAAAACTCTAACTCCGAAAATGAATGGGTGGTACCAGTTCGTGGCATCTAGAATACATCCAGTAACAGTGAATACAGAAGTTCACAAACTTCGCCTCACCTTCTTGTATGAAATAAAGAAGGAGCTTCAATGGAGTGTAAGTTGTCGGCTTTGTCATCTGTTGCAGAGGGAATGGGATTAGATGGGATATTATGTCTTTGTTCAAGAGCGGGAGTTAGTTCCCGTGCACATGATATTTATAGACAACCAATGGGTAAGATTTGTGTGGACTCTTTCTACAGACAGATATATGACACGCCTGTCGCTACTATTGAATCCAGAATTGCTGCCTTGGAGGTCAGTGTAGAAAACGTACTTATAGAATCCAAATATCAAATATCCTGGCACGAACATATGACCAAGGTTATGACGTATCAATTCCTAACACTATGGAAGCAGTCAAAAATTTCCCAACCTTTTACAAAAGCAATGCCAAGGACATGGATGTTGGCACAAGTACCCATGATGGTGATGCAACAGGACCTGCTGATGGGGTTGAATCATTTTCTCATTATTATTTATAGAAAACTTGTAGTAGCAGTTAGAAAGAGTATATTTTGTACTGAATATTGATAGTGTTGCACTTAGACAGTTTGACATTTTTAGTTTTGATTAATATGCACGATGATGGGTCAAATAAAAAATTTGTACACTGCGTGATTTGAAATATTGTTGGACAAATACACTCATGAAGACAAAAAAGATAGGCCGAACGTAATTGGCATAAGTGGTTACTTAGGGATCGCCAAATTTGGCGCATTATGTTCCAATAATGGTTAGAATTAAAAAATTTGTAGCATTAATGGCTATGAAGGTTCACAAAGTAAATTTGTGGGCAATAGTATAATTTTGGGAAATATAGTGCAAACATTCACTGTTGATTTTACAGGGCCTTCCGTCCACAAGTTCTACAAACGCATTAACACGATCCTAATGTATTGAATTGCATATATGTGGAGCCAATTTTATATTTCACCCCTTTCCAAGATTCTTAGAGTGACTAAATTACAAAAAGTGAAAATTTTACTCGTAAATCAAAATCGCAATCCAATTAAACCAGGTGGTCCACAAAACAACCATTTTCTATTTCCAAGTTCCACATGCAAGGAAACGAACGGGTCTGGACACCGTATTTAGTTTGAAAGATGTTTGGATTACACATAGAAACAATAAAGTAAACCCTTGTCATTTACTCTACAGCACCTACTTGAGCTTCAGAACGAATCACCACCCGGGAAGAAATATGTTGCAATTATGATTTAAGGCCGGAATATTAAATTTGGTAATTATGTAGTTTCCTAAGATGTCGTAATTGCATGTCACATTTTGGGGGACCTAATTGCAATAAATGCATATAATCAATTTTGCGGGTTCCTCGGTACCATTGAGGTACGGAAATGTTACTTATTCAATATTGAGCATCCTAAAATTCCATTTGGGTCGGTGGAACAGTGCTTCAAGGGGTGGAACGAATCAATATGCAAATTTTATAAAATTTAACTATGCTTAGTAACGTCAATGTACGGGGCCCATGTGTGGTCGATATTTGCTTGAAACTAGTACAATGTCTATTCACAATAATTAAACGTCAATTTGAATAAATGGGGTTGTTGGAAAAATGCACGGGAGGTAAATGAAATAAGAGGGAATTTAAATAAATAATAATTTTTTTTACATTGGTAATATTAAACAATTAACGGTGTATGTGTTCCATTTTTGGTGCGCAATTCAAAATTTTCAATTTATTTAATTTTTAATATGGCACAAAAATTTCAAAGTTTTTGCACTGGAAATTATACCGGTGCTGAACACTAGCTTTATAATTTCTAAAGTTCCTCTCGGGATCAACATATTTTTCCAAAAAAATATTTAAAGCAGCCACACACAACTACTTTTTGAGTAATATTACACATGTATCAACATTTTCTACACCCGTATTTTTACCGGTGTTACAATAGTTAGCCTAAATTTTCATGTGTTGCTCTTGGGTCAGTGAAAAAATCATTTAAGCAGCTGCAAACAACTACTTTTTTGCCTTTTCTACACTGGTAAACGTATCGGTGCTTTGCAGTTAGCCAATTTTCATACCCATTTTAAGAGAACCATCAAAAGAAGGCCAACTGTTGATGAAGCGGATGATGACTTGACAAAAGCTGGAGGGAAAATGGAGAAGCATGGGACTGGTTTGAGGTAAAAATTAATTTGAGGAGGCGAGGAACTAGCACGTGCCAGTCTGTGATATTGGCAAAGCATAACACTCCAACTCCTATTGCGTTTGAGTTCCGTGGGAATCAAGCAGTATGCATGAGGGATTAGTCAGCGTGGCATGCTTACAAAAAATACCCTTTCCAGCACCGTATCAGATTTGGCGCATGCTAAAACTGGAGCGATGTCCCTGAAGATGTTAAGGAAGAGGCATGAAAGGATGTTCTTGTAAGACTCCCGACAAATGTAATTTAAAATTTGTATTCATGGTAAATTCTTAGTGAAGACATGATTAATGACATGCTTTTTCATATGATTTGTTCCTGGTAAGCTTCACAATTTAAACACCTGTGACAGATGAGCAACTAGAAATACTGAAGAAAGAGATTACAGAGAGGGCAAAAAATCAACATAGGAATTGGAAGACAAAGGTGGCAAATAGGTTTATTCATGACGTGGACAAAGGTATCAATAAAATAGGAATACCAGCATTGGAGAAGTACAGGTGGATGGATGAAAACGAATGGCACTTTTTTGAAAAGAGGCATTGGCATCCGAATTTTCAAGTATGATAAAAAAAATTAATACTTATTAAGAGCTATGTTGCCCAAAAATTCTATTCAACTAAATTTTTATTTATAAAAATGATATCAGAGGCTCGGAGTGACAAATATTGAACGCAACAAGGGCAGGGATTACATGCACCACACAGGCAGAAGGGGTAATCGATACATCTATGACAAATTGACCAAGGAGCTGAAGGAGAAGTAGAGAATTAGGTTGATCGCCGAGGGATTCTCTGATAAGGAGATTGAGCAACAACTTAGTCAAAAGGATTTCACACATATTAGATCTCTTCTCTACCTTGAGGCAAACAAAGATATGAAAGGGTTTTTGCACCGGTAAATATATCGGTGCTGAATACTTAGTCTAAAATTTCTAAAGTTCCTCTCGGGTTCAACATATTTTTCCAAATAATATTTAAAGCAGCCGCATGCAGCTGGTTTTTGTGCAATACTACAGCGGTATCAGCATTTTCTACACCGGTACTTGCTACCGGTGTACAAAAGTTAGCCTAAATTTTCATGTGTTGCTCTCAGGTCAATGAAAAAATCATTAAAGCAGTTGCACGCAACTAGTTTTTTTCCTTTTCTACATAGGTATACTTACATGTGCTAAACAGTTAGCCAATTTTCAACCCATTTTCACAAATATTACACCGGTAATGTGCATATTACTGGTGTAAAAAAATGTTTCATTTGAATTGGCAACCATTTCAAACAGACATAACTCCCACAACTCCTCCTCTTCTCATCAAACACCTTTAAATTCTCTTTCAAAAAAACCGTCCTCCACCACTTCAACCATTCGATTCACACAAAATTGGACCACCATAACTCCTCATCAATTATTGTAACCCCCATCATCCATCCTATAAAGTTTTGAGCAACACAAGAGAAGCAACCCTTTGCCAACTCTTGACAACAAAAGAGAAGAAAGTACTTGGCGAGTTCATCATCCCATTCCGTTCTTGGCGAGTTCGACAAAAGGGAGTAGGAACATAAATACTCCATTAGTGAAGGTAAGTGTTGGTGTTTATGTAACCATGGGATACCAAAGTAATTTATCTTGTAAAAACCATTCCAACCCTCACACACAACACATGTTCGACCAAATGCCTCTAAGAACAAAAACATGTAATTGGAAAAAAAGTTGAAAGGGTAACTTGAATGTATGTTTATACAATTGTGGGGTTAAAATATTTTTTCATTTTTTTTGTGGATGGATGATGTAGTACTATATTTTTTCCACCGGTAATAATGTTGATAGTCACGTTAGGGAGGAGTGACAATTTCTTGGTTATATGCCTATTTTATGAATCCAAAGAGATTGGTATGGTTTCCTATTAACGTCTATTTGGTTCCATATCATTCTATATCAAGTTCCATGCCTTAATTTTTCAAGTTCTATGCAATGTTATATGAACTTTTATGCCTTACATAATGTAGTTTTATGTACGAATTGTTCAATTTCTATGCCATGTTTTGCTCAAAATTTTTATCAATTTGTTGTTCAAGTTCTACGCCACGTTTTATCAATGTTGAACTTTAAGTACCGTTATTGTATGGATTGATAATTTTCTATTCCACTATTTTAGATGCCGCCAAAGAAGGGGAAATTAAACACGAAGAGGAAGAGACCGGTTCCGAAGAAAGAGGAGGAGGTGAAACATGTGGTCGATGAGGAGGTTGATGTGGCGGACAAAGAACCTCCGTAAAAAAGGATCCCGTTGAAGATACAATTTGAGGAAGAAGCAACACAAAAAAATCACTCGACAAGTGAAGAGAAGGAAGAAACCGCAAAACATGGTGATGTTATTATAGGGGATGTTGAAGGAGAAAATGCCAGTAAACAGTTGGCCAAAACACTAATTCACAAGGGAGAGGGAAAGAGAACCATCAAAGGAAGGCCAACTATTGATGAAGCAGGCGATGACTTGACAAAAGCTGGAGGGAAAAATGGAGATGAATGGGACAAGTTTGACGTAAAAATGATTTGAGGAGGTGAGGAACTGACATGTGCCAGTTTTTGATGTTGGCAAAGCATAACACTCCAACTCCAGTTGCATTTGAGTTCTGTAGGAATCAAGCAGAATGCATTAGGAATTGGTCAGCGTGGCACGCTTACAGCAAATATGCTTTCCAGCACCGTATCAGATTTGGCACGTGCTAAAACTGGAGCGATGTCCCTGAAGATGTTAAGGAAGAGGCATGAAAGGATGTTCTTGTAAAACTCCCAAAAAAAGTAATTTAAAATTTTTATTCATGGTAAAGTCTTAGTGAAGACATGATTAATGACATGCCTTTTCATATGATTTGTTCCAGGTAAGCCTCACAATTAAAACACCAGTGACAGACGAGCAACTAGAAATACTGAAGAAGGAGGTTACAGAGAGGGCACAAAATCAACATAGGAATTGGTGTACAACAGTTAGCCTAAATTTTCACGTGTTGCTCTCAGGTCAATGAAAAAATAATTAAAGCAGTTGCACGCAACTGGTTTTTTTTCCTTTTCTACATAGGTATACTTACCTGCGCTAAACAGTTAGCCAATTTTCAACCCGTTTTCACAAATATTACACCGGTAATGTACATATTACTGGCGTAAAAAAATGTTTCATTTGAATTGGTAACCATTTCAAATAGACATAACTCCCACAACTCCTCCTCTTCTCATCAAACACCTTTAAATTCTCTTTCAAAACCGCCCTCCACCACTTCAACCATTCGATTCACACAAAATTGAACCACCATAACTCCTCATCAATTAATTTAACCCCCATCATCCATCCTATAAAGTTTTGAGCAACACAAGAGAAGCAACCCTTTGCCAACTCTTGACAACAAAAGAGAAGAAAGTACTTGGCGAGTTCATCATCCCATTCCGTTCTTGGCGAGTTCGACAAAAGGGAGTAGGAACATAAATACTCCATTAGTGAAGGTAAGTGTTGGTGTTTATGTTACCATGGGATAACAAATTAATTTCTCTTGTAAAAACCATTCCAACCCTCACACACAACACATGTTCGACCAAATGCCTCTAAGAAAAAAAACATGTAATTGGAAAAAAGGTTGAAAAGGTAACTTGAATGTATGTTTATACAATTGTGTGGTAAAAATGTTTTGCATTTTTTTGTGGATGGATGATGTAGTACTATATTTGTTTCACCGGTAATAATGTTGATAGTCACGTTAGGGAGGAGTGATAATTTCTTTGTTGTAGGCCTATTTTATGAATCCAAAGAGATTGGTATGGTTTTTTTGTCAAATTCTATAAGGTTCCATTTCATTCTATATCAAGCTCCATGCCTTAATCGTTCTAGTTCTATGCCATGTTATTTGAACTTTTATGCTTTACATAATGTAGTTTTATGTATGAATTGTTCAATTTCTATACCAAGTTTAGCTCAAAATTTGTATGAATTTGTTGTTCAAGTTCTACTCCACGTTCTGTCAATGTTGATCTTTAAGTACTGTTATTGTATGGCTTGATAATTTTCTATTCTACTTATTTAGATATCGCCGATGAAGGGGAAATTAGACATGAAGATGAAGTGACCAATTACAAAGAAGGATGAGGAGGTGAAACATGTGGTTGAGGAAAAGTTTGATGTGGCAGACCAAGAACCTCTACCAAAAAGGATCCCGTTGAAGATACAATATGAGAAAGAAGCAAGGTTAACAAATGACCCAACTAGTGAACAGAAGGAATAAATTGCGGAATATGATGATGTTATTACAGGGGATGTTGAAGGAGAAGACGCTGGTAAACAGTTGGCCAAAACACCAATTCGCAAGGGAAATGGAAAGAGCACCATCATAAGAAGGCCAACTGTTAATGAAGCGGATGGCAACTTGATAAAAGATGGAGGGAAAAATGGAGAGGGGTGGGACAAGTTTGAGGAAAAAAGTTATTTGAGGAGGCGAGGAACTAGCACGTGCCAGTCTGTGTTATTGGCAAAGCATAACACTCCAACTCCTGTTGCGTTTGAGTTCCGTGGGATCAAGCGGTATGCATTAAGAATTGGTCAGTGTGGCACGCTTATGGCAATTACACTTTTCACCGCCGCATCAGATTTGGCACATGCAGTCACTAGAGTGATGTCCCTGAAGATGTTAAGGAAGAGGCATGGAAGGATGTTCTGGTAACACTCTCGACAATTGTAATTTAAAATTTTTATTCATGGTAAAGTCTTAGTGAAGACATGATTAATGACATGCCTTTTCATATGATTCGTTCCAAGAGTGCTTCACAATTGAAACATCTGTGACAGATGAGCAACTAGAAATACTGAATATCGAGGTTACAGAGAGGGCAAAAACCAACGTAGGAATTGGAAGACAAAGGTTGAAAATAGGATTATTCACGATGTGAACATAGGTATCAATGAAATAGGAATACAAGCTTGGGAGAAGTACAAGTGGATGGATGAAGACGAATGGCACTTGTTTAAAAAGAGGCATCGACCTCCGGATTTTTCAGGTATGATGAAAAATTAATACTTTTTAAGAGCTATGTTGCCCACAAATTCTATTCAACTAAATTTTTATTTATAACAATGGTATCAGAGGCTCAGGGGGACAAATATTAAATGCAACAAGGGCATGGATTACACACACCACACAGGCAGAAGGTGTAATCAATACATCCAAGACAAATTGACTAAGGAGCTGAATGAGAAGGCCAGAATTAGGTTGACCACCGAGGGTTTCACTGAAGAGGAGATTGAGCAACAACTCAGTCAAAAGGATTCCACACCTGACAAATCTCTTGTCTCTTGAGGCAAACAAAGATAAGAAGGGGTTATACACATCGAAAAAGGTTGAGAAGATCGCACCAGATGTTGTAAGTTATGAAAAAATTGACCATTTAAATTAATTTTTAAGTGTATTTCACATTATTCACATAAAAAATTGCATTCCTATGTGATTCTTAGTTGAAATTGAATGAGCTTAAGGAAAAAAGGAGCATTGGAACTGCTTCCTGGTGAAGGCATTCTCATATAAACTTACAAAGAAGAAGGATCACCCAGGAAGGTACAGGGGAACTCAGACGGGTCTACCCACAGTGGTGGCCGTTACTCATCTTTCCCGTAGCAAGTGTGGTAGCAGTTCCTCATCCAAAGAGACAACCTAGAGGAGATCATCTACCAATCAATCGGTCGTGAAAGCCATGGTATCGTACCTTGAGGAATTGGTGAAAGGCTTAGCATCTGCAAGTGGTGTTCAGATTCTGCCAGTCCTTGAAAATCCCAAGAAGTTTATAGAGAAGGCGATGGATGACATTGGTGCAGCTGCTAGAAAGTCCGGTGAAGAGCCCTGCGATGGAGAAAGAGATGAAGAGGTACACCTTCATTAATCTATGCATGTCCTATACATTGAATTACACATATGAAATATCTCTATAACCATTTTATCTATTCAAGTATTATACGAACAAGAAGGAGAACGTGTAACTCTTTTCAATAAAGATATTGTCGGGAAGACGAAAGTGGTCACCCATGGGTTGTAATAGGCATCTCGTCATCGGGATGCCCAACAAGGAAGTGTTGCTCGTGTGAGAGTATGCAAGCTAGTTCTCCGTCCTAGGGCAGGATTGCCCTCAGTGGACCACTACTTCGATAATGTTGGAGAGGCACTCAATAGCATCATGGATTGGTCGTTGTCCTTAATAGGCAAGGCATATGAGCAACTGAGTGACATCGATGATGCCAATGCCGGAGGTGATACAGACGACGGTGATGAGGAGGTTATGATTCTCACCAGCGACGATGAGGTACATTCTTGTAACACATTATTTTTCAATTCCTCAAAGTACTTTTATGTATCTGTATTCATTAATCCTTGTAACAAGATACTGGCGTGCAAAAATCCCAGTCGAAGGAAAAGTTCTGCCCATCTACAAGACCAAGGTTAAATAAGATGCCAAAATAGGTAATGCACTAAAATGAGTACCATTAACAACGACAATTCAATACTTCATACTCAAGTGATCATTTTGTATCATTTCACATTCGCAGATTGTCAACAAACGAGACCCGACAGATTGGGTGAACATGATGCAATTCATAAAGGAAGCAAATTCCGTTATCCTGGAAATGATAAATAATAAGGACTGCATGTTTTTCCCAGTGTTCTGACCATTGACATTCGCACGCTATTACACCTGCGGTGTTAGAATAGATGTTCTGGTCATGTTCGGGAAGAAACTGGTGAACATGCGTTCGATGACCTAGATCGATAATGCACAGGTCGGTGTGTGGATAGGGTTATTTTCAAAACTTACAGCCTTAATGTTTTTTTAAAAATTAATCAAGAATTCATTTTCAGTATCATTAACGTTATAGGCATCTGTGGGAGAAAATATAGGAAACTAATTCAGTGTGCGTCCAATTCTTCCCATCCAACTGTGGAAACTTGAACAACTTTGAGTAGGAGGTCGAACTCCGTTTCAAACTAATTTGGGAAACAATGAAGGCAATGGATGTAAGTTCTACATTGTACCCTACATAATAATGTAAGTATTTCTTCCTGATAATTACATTCTCATTTCAAACCACTTCTGTTTCATTAATTTGTTAACATAATTTTCCGACAACGATCATTGGTACCTCATCATTATCCATCCCAGAATAGACGAGGTTTTCACTCTGGACACATGGTCAGGGGGTATCAAACCAACAAACTTGGTCAAACTCAGGGTAGGTATTTCAATCAATCAAATCAAAAATGCTAGTTTGGTAATATAAGGGAAGAAGTAACCATTTTAATTTACTTTCTTGACAGGCTTGCTTGCGCATAACAAAGGGAGAAGAGAAAGACAGAGCCAAAACCCGACAACACTTGAAAAATCAACAACATCCTGGTAAGTAATTCTGTCATGTCATCCCTCAATTTATTATGTTCAGGGTTACTAATTACATTTACCTTTCTTGTGCAGTATCAAACTCTGAATGGTTCGTGGCAATGCGGGTACTCCATCATGCTTATCATGGAAGAATTTGTTAATCACTCAGAGACAAACAATATCTTGGGGATGAACCTTGCATCTCAAATTTTGTTATTATTAGTTTCTAGTAAACGCAACACTATTGACTAATAGTGTAAGTTTGAAATTAACAGATTTTCCAAGAGGGCAAAGGGCTGTACCATGTGTACGATATTCAAGGTGTAGCAGAGAGATGGTGTGGGACTTGGCTCAGAGACTACCAGCAGCAGACGAACACTACGTTACAACTTCTGGATGATAAGAACGACATAATAGGTTGATGGTGTATTTTGAAGGGCTGATGATATTAGAATTCTATGGATGGTTTTTGATTAAAGTAAGCTTGTGTGATTTTTTACTTTGTTTCGTTCCATGCTTAAGATAGTTCTTCTATTTCATAGTTTGAATAATGTTCGCGTGTTTTGCGAGCGATATTTTTGTAATAGGATGTTTCAAATTTCTTACCAATTCAAAGGTTTCCAATTTATAACAGTTCACAAGTATCTCTGGTTGTTGTTGCCCCGGAAATGATCCGGGAGTGACCATCGAAAAACAAATTGGGCATTGCAAAATTTAGTCAAATAATACACCAGTATAAAATGAATGTACCGGTGTAAAAATATATCACATTTTAAATTATTTAAATAATACCAGTGCATAAAATAATACCGGTGTAAAAAATATACTGGTGCAAACTATTCTAGTGCAAAAAAACAATATTCCTACTACAAAAGAAAGACCGATGTTACATTTAATACCGGTGTACAAATCCTGGTTTTACACCGGTTCATATGTTAAATACCGGTGCAAGATGTCTACACTGGTGTTCCAAATAATACCGGTGCGGATATTTTTTTATTCCAAAATTTTGACACCGGTCTAAGATATCGGTGCAAATAATTTTCTACACTGGGTCATTTTACCAGTGCAAATGTGTCACATTTTTTACACCCCTATAAATATGCACCAGTATTTTGTGAGGCCAAGTTACCAGTGCTATTGCCCTAATGTATCGGGGCAACTGTCCTGCAGTGGTGGTAATATTAAAATCACAAAAACATTATTTCAAGCTTAAATACTAGTGCTGACCCAGAAATATCACTTGATAGAGGAACTCATTTTCACTCTCTGATAGCATTCCAGGTATCCGCGGATCAGGGGGTGTATGCAAGGTTCCGAGTTTGGAACCCTCACAAAGTTGGTTCCTTGGCCTGGTCAAAGGCGGTAAATAACTGCCTTCTGTCATAACATTCAAAGCCAGCGGTTCTCGAAACCGCCTTTAATCGAAAAGGATCTAAGGCGAGACCAAAGAAGTCACCTTAAAAGTTCTTTCTAGTTCCAATATCACCGTGTTTAATCCCCCATCCTACACTAGTGCTAAAATATAAACCAAAACTCCTAAAAATAGAATGGATTTGTTTTCAATATCAGCAACCAAATGCTTATAAGTCTTTCTTAATAAACTAAACACGTTTTTAGTGTTTGGTAAACTCCTAAAAAACTGCTTATTTTAAAAGCTGAAGTTATTTTTGGAGAAAAGAAAAAGTTGGTCTCCCCTTGCTTTTATAACAAGCCAGTTATACTTATAGTTAAGTACAATTCCACCAAACACACCCCGTAATATCCAAGTTAAGGTAAAGGCCAATAATATTTAGTTACATTATCATTATTAATGTAAAATTCGGATTTGTTGAATTGGCAATTTGTGGGAATTATGAAAATATGGAATTGTTATGGTGTAACATCAAAGAAGGAAGTTTCCAAGTTAAGGAATGTTTGAAGATGAAATCCGAGTAGCGGAATATATCGTCCAGTTCTATTTTATTTGAAGAATATATCAATCCTTATATTTATGGGATTGGATTAGATTTATTGAATTGGAATATTCGATTATGGTTAGGATATGGATGAGATAATCTGATTCCTTATTTAAAGGGATTAGATTTTTTAATTCATATCTCCAAGGGATTTGATGGTAATCAGAATATTTGGTGGAGAAGGAATTCTATTCGCACAAGTAACTTGATACATGCGACCGTGCTTATATAGGTGGACATTCTGGCTGAGTTACTTACGGATTTATTTTGAGAAAATCTGCACTCGGGTTTTCGTTATTTTGAAGTATCAGAGAGCTTTATGTTTTTGTTCAAACATGATCGAAATATTTTGATCAACCATTCAGAATCGCATACTTTAATTCCTCGGGAGAAGGAGATCCAGCGTCAATGAGTTTTGAGGTCAGAGGGAGTCTGATCAAGGCGGATCAGTAGCTAGGGGAGCTAGCAAAACTCACACATTTTATTAGATAAGATAAGTATATTGTACAATGTACTTTGTACTATCTTTCTGATTTATAGATTCATTCTGAACAGGATCATACCCCATAGATTTAGGTAGATTTCACCGAACTGCGTAACCAAGTCGTGTGTCTTTGTGTTTTATTTTATTAAGTACTTGGTTGATTAGGTTATGTTGGAACACGGTAGTACAAATTGAATTAATTAGGTAAAACCAAATTTCAATTGCTATCAGAGCTGAGTCACTTACTCTTACCTTGGTTGTGTCAAGGTAAGTGTGATCCAATTTTACCATGGCAACCAAAGAAAGAGCTTTGGTATCTCCGCCTCCACTGGTAGAAGGAACAAATTACAACTATTGGAAGGCACACATGAGGGTCTTTATCAGCTCTCTTGTGAACTTTCATGGTATTTTATTGAAACAAAGTGGAGTCACCCTATGAAAGATGTCGAATCTAGCTCAAAGGAGAAGGAAGGAGAAACAAGTGCAAAGAAACGAAGGCTTAAAGATAAGTCAACATGGTCTCCAGATGAGCTGAAGGCCGCGATGGCGAACTCCAAGGCTCTAAATGCTATCTTCATAGCAGTGGATGAAAACCATTTCAAACTCATATCAACTTGCTACCAGGCAAAGAAAGCATGAGATATACTGCAAACAGTTCATGAAGGAACAAGTCGAGTGCGTGAATCAAAGCTACAAATGCTAGCCACAAAATTTGAAGAATGTAAGATGGAGGAAAATGAAACAATTGCTATGTTAAATGGAAAGCTAAGAGATATCTCCAATATGGCGTACCAACTTGGGAAAACCTACAAGGAGGTAAAATTGGTGAAGAAAACACTGAGGTCTCTTCCTCAAAGATTCTCAATGAAGGTTGCTGCTATTGAAGAAGCAAGAGATGTTGCAAATATGACATTAGATTAATTGATGGGATCATTGCGGACATATGAGATGACACTTGAACAACCATCAAAGAAAATGCATAAAAAGTTGGCTTTCAAAGCCTCATCCTCAAAGAATGACCATGAAGGTGACAATGACAATGGAGTAGAAGAACTTGCTTTTATAACCAACAATTTCTCAAGAATGCTTAAAACAGTGGTGATTAAAAAATCACAAAAATGATCTAGTGGATATAGACCTCGTTTGCAGGAGTTTGGCAACCCTCATGAATGGAACGTAACAATCAACAGTTTTTAATAAATCAGAACAATGAAGCAAAAGAGCCAGGAAGAATTCAATGCAGAGAATGTGAAGGTTATAGACACATCTAGGCTGAATGTGCTAATACATGAAAGAAGCAAGGGAGGTCATATGTAACTTCTTGGAGTGAAGATGAAAATGAGGAGGAAGAAGAAGAACTTACAAGAAACTATGTAGCTTTTGGAGCAAAGATTCATGACACGACTGGAACTGAAAATGCATTTTCCAACATTGGTACGATAGAGAAATCTATATGTTCCCACATGGAAAATCTCAATGATCTCTTAAGCAATGATGATGGCTAGGAGGTGAATGATGAAGATATCTACAATACCTATGAGAACGTGTATGCTATGTGGCTCAAGGTTGCTGAGGCCAATAAAGTCCTAAAAGCTGAGAACATTACAAGAGACATCACCTTTTACCTCACTTCTGGAGGGGTTTTCACCTCGGTTTTTAGTCAAAAAAATTGAGGTAAATGTGGTCGGGGTAAAAAGTACATTTTTACCTTGGATCAAAATCGAGGTGAAAAATAATTTTTACCTCAGTTTTTTGGGAAAATAACAAGGTAAATACTGGTATCTTATGACATGCATGTGAGGTTGCACCAAAGTTTTCAAACCCAATAAATTTAGAACCGCGGAGAATAAATTGATCGATGCTGGTGTGACGCCGCACCTAATATTTTAGAAATTTAAAAAATCTACCAAAAGCATAATTGACGTCGATTTTACTTTCGATAGTACACAGTCTAACAAGCATTTTCCTGCAAGAATCCAGCCTGAATAGTACAAAATACCAGTACGAGAAATTACAACCATAACAAGAGAATTACAAACAAACATAGAATACATTTATATTACAAAACAAATAGAGGAGCAGAATCACCGGCAGCAAACAAAGGGTTTTAAATCTTGAGCAGCAGACCTCCGGAAAGACTGGGCAAACCTCCGGAGAGATAGGGCAAGTCAGACCTCCAGCGATACAGGGCAGATCGGACCTCCACGGAAGTGGAGACGGAGGAGTCACGTCGGTCAGTGACTCTGCACTGCTCGGTGGTAGATGGGCACTGCTTGGTGGTGGTGAGCCATGGTCATTGGTGGTGATGCTGGTCCAGTGGTGACGATGGGCCCTCGGTGGTGGTGGCGTTGGTCTGTTGGGGCTCCAATTGATGGTGTTAGTGGTGTCGGTATCTTGGTCTCCAATCAGTGGTGGTGTCTTTGATCTCCCTGGGCTCCGATGGGTGTTGGTGGCGTCGGTATCTCAGGGCTCCAATCGGTTATAGTGGCATTGGTCTTGGGGCTCCAATCGATGGCGCTGTCCACCGGTGGTGAATGTGTGTAAAGGATGGAGTAGGGTAAATGATGGAGAAGGTTGTCTGAAGTGGTAAAAGATGGGAGTCCATCTCCTGTGATACCAGGGACTAGAGGCAAAATAGGAAAAAAGTAAACTAAATTCAGGGGCAAAAAACTAATTAAACTGGAAATGGAGTAAGTGGTATAAAGTGCTAAAAAGCTGAAGGACCAAGTAGCAAATAACATAACACCTAACCTATTACCCATTCCCAGCCCAAAAACGTTAAAAACAAATCAGGCCCAAAACACAAAAACAAAAAATGGGAGAAAGAAAAACAGATCAAACACATATCTGAACCAAAAAATTCTTCCCTCTCTCACCGGGACTCCAGACGTTGTTCTTCATCAAAATTCAACCAGTCCAATTTCGAATGAAAAAATCAATCCACATCAGAAATTCACCCGAAAAGCAAGGTACAACTATATTATGTTTAAAGTCAACATCAACTGCAACAAATCTGTTGCTAAACAGAATTTCGATATTTTGCAGATTCAAAATTGGATGAATATGGAAGAAGGTGATTTACAGATCGAAAAACAATTAGAAATCATACAATCAACGCAAACACAGAATCCTACACAAGAAAGAGAAACAAATATCAATGATGAACAGATTGTACCTATTTCACAAGGTAAGAAGCTGAACTTTTTGTACTTAAGTATGATGTTTTGTTTTCTGATTTAGAGAGCAGCAGAATGAGTATGTGAACAATTCCATTACGTTTAGCTCCTGTCAAATAAACAACAGAAAAAACTAACTAGTAGCAAAATTCTGATATGAATGAACACATCATGTTGTTCTGTTTTAGAAAAGTGTATATTAGTTCTGAATATGCTACAAATTTCATTTAAAATGTTAGACATTTCAAATTGTAGAGGTCACGTTATAAGAACTTATTTTTAATAGGATCTGTTGACATTTTGTAAATTGACAAATAACTGGACAATGTACTGATTTATTGCAGCAGTGTTCACTAAATATGACGTGATGTTTTTAAATATATGACATGATGTTACATATTAGTTGTACATAATCAGAATAACAATTTGCAGAAACATAGTGTGATGTTACTCTTGTACTGCTTGATGTTTCAAAAATATAACATGATGTTCTAGCTCTGCAAAATTATGTACAGCTTCTTTTTATAATTTATTTGGAGTTTTCAATTACATGATGAGTTATTCTATTACTTTCTATCCATGTTATTGTGTTCTATGATGAATTAGAGTTTCACCAACTTTGCTATTTTGTGTCATTAATCAATATTTCAAATCTTGAACTTAGCTGTACTTTCTTATTCTATTATGCATTTGAAAATTGTGTTTGATCGATGTATTTTGGGTTAGGATGCTTTCTTGTAGGAATAACGCCACCTTGCTCAGAATTTTACGTGCTCCTTTTTAATGTTCATGACAATCAAAAGATTTCAGTACCTCAAACATGTTCACAATTTATCGTAGAATCTTATGAACTTCTCCTCAGTTCATACAATCTGGCACAATATATAACATGGTGTTACATGCTAACTGAGCCTAATCAGAATAATAATTTTCAGAAAATGTGATGTTATGTTACCCATATGTTGCTTGGTGTTTCAAACATATAACATGATGTTCTACATCTGCAGCATTGTGTGTAGCATCTTTTCATTATTATTAATTTAGGGGAGTTTTCAATCACAGGTCTACCAAACTTGTTGGAAATAGATCAAACAGAATCCCTTCAAGTAGTGCAAGCAACTACATGGGAAGAGCTTGAAACATTATACCGTGCACATGCAACTACACTTGGATTTTCTGTACAAAAGTCAACACAAAGACTAACAAGTGAAGGGAAGGTGAAGGAAAAATATTACACATGCTCGCGCCAAGGGAAATCAGTTTCAAAAAATCTTGACACCCCAACCCAACAACCACAAAACAAGAGGAGAAAGACAAAAGAATTTCCCATTACAAGGACAGAATGTAAGGCTGCAATCAGAATCAAGCTTGTAGATGAAAACATCTATGAAATCTAGCACCAAATCACTGAGCACAACCATGAATTTACAAGGAAGGAGTGGCAATACTTGCAGCATGGTGAGAGGAAGATAGAGGATGAAAAGGCAAGAGCAATTGAGGCTATGGAATTGGCAGGTTTAAAACCAGCAACAAGTTTCAAGTACTTGGCATGCGACGCAAATGGACAAGAAAATGTAGGGCACACGATGAGGGACCACATTAATTATGTCAACAGGTTAAGGATGAAAACAATTGAAGGAGGCGATGCACAGAATGTGATAGATGAGCTCTACAAAATAGATGGAAGAGATGAGGATTTCTTCTTCAGAGTCAAGTTGGATGAGGACGGTAAACTATCCGTACTTTTTTGGAGAGATGCAATGATGAAAGAGGATTACATGCTCTATGGTGATGTGATGATATTTGACACCACAAACAGGATAAACAAATACAACCTTGTTTGTGCACCGATTGTGGGAATCAACAACCACTGGAACAATGTGATGTTTGGTTGTGCATTTATTGGCGATGAAAAGAAAGGGACTTTCATTTGGCTGCTGGAAACATTCAAAAAGTCAATGGAAGGAAAAGAACCAGTGACAATATTTACTGATCTGGACTCAGCTATGGCATATGCAATCCAAAAGGTACATACCCCAACCTGCTCAGTTACTGTATTGATGTTTCACCATCTGTACATGATGTTTCAGAATCTGTATGTTTCAGACCTTCCTCAGTTAATGTGATGTTAAGTTGATTTTTCATAACTCAACATATATGATCATACAAACACCATAAATTCATTTCTAAAAATCATATATGATGCTCCTGTACTATGAAATTAAATTTCATGAAAAATTGTTTGATACTTTCTAAAATCAATTTGAACATAAAATACCTATGCATGATGTTTCAATAGCAGTTGGTAACCTTTCATAAATAAAGTATGTTGTTTCATACTGAAACAATTTTTTGTACCAGGTGTTCAGCAACACAAAACACAGGTTATGTCTATGGCATTTGAAACAGAATGCAATCAGTCACTACGGTAAAGTGAAGAGCGATGAAGAATTTGGCATGGCATTCGACCATTGTTTGAAAAAATGCGCATATGAAGAAGAATTCCAGAGATGCTGGAACTCTATGATGGATAAGTACCAGCTTCATGACAACAAGTGGTTCAAGCGCCTATACGGACTACGAGAGAAATGGTGTACCGCATTGAGCAAAGACTTCTTCTTAGCTGGGACATTATCATCACAGAGAAGCGAAAGCACAAACAAAGCAATCAACTTCAGTGCAAAAAAAAACAACAAACTTGACACAGTTTCTCAATCTTTGAAAAAATGGTACACAGCTGGAGAAGCACAAAAACCAGCAAAGAATACAGCGGATCAATAGGAAAACCAAGTCAGCCGAACAAGGACCTGGACTTCTGAAACATGCAGCTGAAATTTACACACATAAGTTGTACAAGGACTTCGAGGCAGAATGGAAGCTAGCCATGGCAAGTAAAGCAGTAAAAACATTCAACCTTGGATTCGAAGATGTTTTTGAAGTAGAACCAGAAAATGACAACACAAAAATGGAGAAGGTTACTTTCAAGAAACAGGATCAAAAGGTGGAAATCAAATGCTCTTGCAAGTACTTCGAAGAGGTAGGTCTGTTGTGTTTCCATGCACTTCGAATCCTGCATTTACAAAACATCACTTCCATCCCTGAAGATTACATCCTCAAGAGATGGACAAAGATGGCAAAGCAAGAAATATGGAACAAGGTGCTCGAAGGAACAGGAACACAAAACAAGGAGATCAAAGGTAAGGTACCATGGCGTCATGATATGCTACGGAAGTACTACAATCTTGTCTTAAAGTGTGAAGAGGACATAGAAACTAGAAGAATCCTTGAAGAAGGGCTGAATAGAGACTTAGCTACAATCAATCAAATCAAAGCAATCGATACATAAGAGTATTCAGCGACTAATAGTGCAAGAGGTTCAACAACAAAGGCTGCTCCCGAAGTGCTCGATCCACCAAAAATAAAAACAAAAGGAAGAAGTGCAAGAGTGAAAGGTAAGCTTGAAAAAAGGAAGAAGCCAGTCAAGAAGGAATTCAGATCCAAGACACCAAAAGCTCAATTAATATAAAACCAGCTTGTTGGTATATGTTTACTGCAATACTGTGATCTTACACACTTACAGAATGATGTTACATTGTTACAGTTTGATGTTTTAGAAATTAGTTCTGATCAGGATGTTAATTTTTTCCCATGATATTTAAAACATAAATATACTTCTATTTTGGATGTTAAACTTGTATTCACTGGTGTTATTATTTTCTCAGATGATGATTTACAAATATTACCCATTACCCTTAGTTTTGCTGACGATGTCTTACTAGTGTCAAAGGGAGATCTAAACTCAGTTAAAGCACTGATTTCTGCATATAGAATATTTGCTGATTCTACAAGGCTTAAGGTGAATGAGGCTAAATCCAAAGTTTATTTGGGGTTGGGGACGATGAGATGAAGAAACAGATTACTGAATACACAGATAAGGTAGCTTGCCTTTCAGATATCTGGGAGTTTCTTTGACAAATAAAAAGCCTAATCTGATAACCTGTCAACCTTTGATTGAAAATATGGTTGAAAACCTAAAGCATTGGAGTGCTAGAACATTAAGCTATGTGGGAAGGCTACAACTTATTAATAGTCTGTTATTTGCTATTGCCAACTTTTGGATGAAAAGTTTCCCACTACCTAAGGAAGTTTTGAAGTATGCTGAAGCTTTATGCAAGTCCTTTTATGGAGTGGTGGTGAAGTCATAACAAAAAAGGCTCATGTTGCCTAGAGTAAAGTGTGTGAATAAAAGAAAAGAGGGGGCTGAATGTGGTTTCTTTACAAGATTGGAATGATGATGCCAATATGTTAAAGATTCTTTGGAATTTGACTAAAAAAGCAGATATACTCTAGATTGGATGGGTTCACGTATATTACATACGAAATGGTGATATTAAAAATATAAAATGATCACATGCAACAAAACATAAAACTTCACACCGATAGATCAAAAAGTATAAAACATCACACACTGATTATGACACATCACATCAAAAAACAAAATGATCACAATCCATTAAACAAAACTTCAGACAATGATTGCTCAAAATTATAAAACATCACACACTGATAATGAAACATCACATCAAATTATAAAATGATCATTTCCAGCAAAAATAGAAAACTAAAAATAGTTTTATATCATCCCATACCGTCAAACCATAACAATATCACAATTAATCGAATAAAGGGTACAACTGCCCCTATCAAATACTAGTTCATCACACTCAAATCCTAATTCTTATTGATTCCCTTCCCAGCTGGACCTTTTGCAGATGGTGCCCCTCTAACTTCTTCAATGCCAAGATCAAATGATGGCGTCACTCCTATATTACTAGCAGCAACAACTGAAGAAGCAACATGAGTGTGATTCCTAAAAGCATTCCTTACAATCTCATCAACAGCATCAAACAAGTCAGAGTTATCAAAATCGTCCGAGTCAAAAGGAGGATAATCAGGTTGGGCATTAATAGTAGATACAACATCCTTAGCACTTCCACCCAACTCAGAAACCAAGACCCTAGTGACAACCTCAATATTCCTCTTGAACCTACGGACAGCTTGATCAGCAATCTAGGAAAAAAACAAAAAAACAAATTATAAAAAGATAACAACAGAAAATTTGAAATTTAAAACGCCGCATACAACATAAGAAACATCAGCTACTGATATTAAAATATCAAAGCTGGTAACACAAAAAGATTAAAATTAAACGTCACATACAAATTCTATAACACCAACTACTGATTGTAAAAAAAATCAATCTGTTAACAAAAACCACAATTTTAAAACATCTCATAGAAAATCTAAAACATCATATACTCCTATTAAAACATCAGAATTGAAAAGGTACTTACAGACCCCCATCTTTCATAATCGTAGCATCAGTAGGCAAATCTTCTGGAAGCACAAAGCATAAAACATGCGAGCTTGAACCAGCTGCTGCTTCTTTTGTATGACTTCCTTTCTTAGATGTCGCAGTTTCTTTGGATGTCCCAGCATGCTTGGAAGTCATAGCAGGACCACTGCCCACATACTTCCCCATAAAAGTCAAAGGAAATTCATCCTTAGACATGGGACATGAATCAAAACCTGCCTCAACAATCTTCTTACAATGTTTCAGCAGCAAACTAGTGTCCCAGTGACGAATGAAAGGAACTATGGGAGGGCATGGTTTTCCTTGAAAAGGAAACCTATACAAGTAGCAAATCAATGGAACAACTACACACGCATTAACTGCCGAGTATTTAGTAGTCTTATACCTATGCACAGCATCACCTAACTTCTTAAGCACATACCCACACCAGTCATAACTCCTAATCTCTACTACATTCTCAACAACACGAACCAGCTTAAAATCCATAAAGAATCTAGCAGTAGGACTCAAGAAGCTGCAAACTACATACATCACAAATAGTTTTTTAAATTCATCCCCACCTTCACGTAATCCCATCATCTTGTCAAACAGCCTCTCACAATAAATGTTACCCAGTTGATCATACCCAAACTCTTCCCTCCATCTCTGCCTAAGTTCTATGTCCTTCCTTTCGCCCTTCCCGGCATTACTAACCTCAGCAACTTCCTTATCACTAATAGGGAGTGCTAAAACATCATACACATCATCGCGGGTTATAAAATACTTATCAGAACCAATAGTTTAAACATAGCTAATTGGATTAAAATTATGAATCAGGTAGGGAATGATGTCTTTAGGAAGGGAACAAAATATAATTTTAAGGAGACCATCAAAACCAATCTCTTTCACAGATTTATCTGTTCTGAGGTCAGCAAAGAAGACACTTTTTCAATTCTCCAAGGGCAACACTTCGTAGTGAAGCCTTTCTCAGCACTGAAAAGAAAAGTAAAAATTCATGAAACATCACATACAAAATTGAAAAACATCAACAAACTCAAAGTAAAACATCAAGTCACATTAAAAAATCAACATGACACAGTTCATCAAACATCATATGCAGAAATTAAAATATCAGTCACTTCAAAAAAATAGAAAGAAAACTGCCGAGAAAATACAATGCTAGAAAAATAAAAATAACAACTAGATTACAAACATAACTGACACATAAACTACTCCATATTAATCAACTAGATGCATCAACACAACTACAATATGAAAGCAAAACATCAAGTCTCACAAAAAAAACATAAAGACACATAAACTAATAATCACCAAACACATTATTTAAAATATCAACTAACCTTTCATCATCATTAGACACATCCTGTTTCCCTTTCACTTTCATATGTTCAAACGGTCTAGAAGGCTTCTTCATAACCACCACCTCAGGTTCTGATTCAGAATCATAACCACTTGCAACATTATTCACAGCTTTACCACTCCCCTCCACGCTTTCAGATTCTGATTCAACAGAATGCGAGCTATCTTTATCATTATCATCTTCATCTTCATCTTCCGAAGATTCACTTCTACAATTGTCTTTAGCATTATCAACATTTTCAGCTCCAGCATCTACATTTTTAGTTTCAGGAGCAGTGCAATACACCTCTTCATCTACAAATATTGAAACATCATATCAAAATGGAAAATCATCAAAAACTAATATCTAAAAAGCAGAGGTGTTATCAAAAACTGATAACACAAGATTTATTTTATAGTTTCTCAGCAACTTTCTTCTTCACATCATCAACTAAGACGAAAAAAAGAAAAAAAAAGAAATCAAACCAGATAATCAGACATTGGCATCATGAAAAACAAAAGATAGAAATCTGAAATGACCAACTACAAGATATGAAACATCATACCATAATGTTAAAACATCACGTTATTAATTTAAAATAGTACCTTTGCCACTGACACCCTCAAAAGCAACTTTAGGTTTCTTCACAGCCACATTCTTCTGCAAAGCCCTCCTCTTGGCACTTTCCCCTCCAACATCATCATCCTTTTTCAATTCATTCTTCAAACTCGCATCACTCCTCAAAACAGGTTTTTTACAATTGCCAACACCAATAGCTAAAAAAAATACATCACGTCAAATTCCATAAGAAAAGAGGATAAAACATTGTAAGGTTGAAAATTTTAAAACAACTAACTTAATTTTGAATACCTTTACCACTGACACCCTCAGCAGCAACCTTGGATTTCTTGGATTTTTTCACAACCACAAACTTAGGTAACATCCTCCTACAATATGGAATCTCAGGATCAGCAACTTTTTGAGCATGTTCAGAACCTAATTCAGGTACCACATTCCGCAAATTGGAACCACCGGAATCTCCTGATATTCCATCTTCATAATACAGATTAACATTCCTCTTCACTTTCTGCTTTTGTCTCCTCTTTGCAGGAAAGATTCCTAAAAACAGAACAACAACATCAATATAAATGTATGAAACATTAATATACACATTCAGAAGAGTAAATAAAAAAGTGAAAGACAAACTCTCGGGTTTAGCAGCCTCATCAGCAACAACAAAATTTGGAGGCATAGCAACTTCATTAGCACCCAGTCTAGATTTGTCAGCCTTATCAGCTTTTTTAGCAACATCCAGACCAGATTTTTCAGCCTTATCAGAACCATTCAAACTAGAAACTGATTCAGTCAGCACCGTCTCC
This sequence comes from Rubia yunnanensis, assembly GCA_037428765.1. Classification (NCBI taxonomy): domain Eukaryota; kingdom Viridiplantae; phylum Streptophyta; class Magnoliopsida; order Gentianales; family Rubiaceae; genus Rubia; species Rubia yunnanensis. The sequence continues at coordinate 80,519,597 of CM075065.1, forward strand.
AAATTGCGTGCACCATCCGGTTCATCTTTATGAACTTCATCATCAGCCAGATTAAGATTTCTATTAGCTTTCTCTTTCAGTCTCCTCTTCATAGAGGACAGTCCTGAAACAGAAACGCAGCATAAAATTTAAAATACAAAACATTAATATACATCTTTCACAAAAAATAAATAGGAACAAATAGACCTGAAACCAAATCAACATTAGGATCACCCCTCAGTCGATGTGATTGTTTCACAGCACAACTAACATTTGCATCTGAAACATTAATTTAAATTATATAAACATCAGAAAAATATAATACAATAGTAAGCCCAAACAAATTCAAGGGAAAAAATATACAAATCATCATTTAAAAGCTCTTCCCACATCACAATCTACATCACTCCTAAGTTGAAACATACAACTAAACAGATACAACATACACAAAATAACATACACTAAATTTAAAACATGATTCAATAAATTTAAAACATCAGAGCCTAAACTTGAAAAGGATATAAAAAACTGACATCATACAACATAATGTAAATTTAAAATATCTTTCAGTAACCTTAAAACATCATAGCATGAACTTAAAAAGGGAATCAAGCTGAAAAGCATACACCATAACCTGAATTTAAAACATCATTCAGTAAACTTAAACATCATAGCCAAAACTTGAAAGAATATCAAACTAAAAGGCAGACATCATGAACTGAACTTGGAACATCATACAATGAACTTAAAAATCAAAATGTTAGCACAAATCGAAAATGACAAAACATCATTCAACAAACTTAGAAACATCATAGCCTTACTTGAAACCATATCAAACTAAAAAACATCGTAGCCTGAAATTGAAAAAAAAATCAAGCAAAAAAACATACACCATAACCTTAATTTAAAACAACATTCATTAAGTAAACATAACACACCATAGACTGAACTTGATAGCATATCAAACTAAAAATTATACATCATGACCTGAACTTAGAACACCATACAATAAACTTAAAAAATCAACATATCAGCTCAAACAAAAAATGACAAATCAAATACTTGAAAACATAGATAACTAAAACTGAAGCACAACACATGAAAGACACAATGGATGAAAATTTACACTAGAAAGACACAAATAGATGACTGATGAACATCAAAAGAGCAAAAAGTAAAACATCAACATAAATATATGAAACATTGTGTCATAGAAGTGCAACATCACAAAAACAAAAGTGAAACATCATAAAAAATATGTGATACATCATGTCATAAATTTACAACATCACAAAAGGCAAAAATGAAACATCAACAGAAAAATATTATACATCATGTCATAAAATTACAACATCACAAAGAGGAAAAGTGAAACATTAGCATAAGTATATGGAACATCATGTCATAAAATTCCAACATCACAAAAAGGAAAAGTGAAAACATCAGAAAAAGTATACGGAACATCATGTCATAAAATTACAACATCACAAGTTACTCAACAGCTACAAAATACATTCAAAAATACACACAAAAAACAGAGAAAGAGAATTACCTTCAGCAGGTCCTCGTTTCCTTGGATTTTTTAAGACAGCAGGATGACTAACTTCCTCACAGTCTTTATAGTTCTTTGCAATATTAGCAAGAACATCTAAAGCAGAATCATCGGTATCTTTGTTCTTCAACATCTACAAATCAACAACAAAAACACAGATATTAACATACAAACTAAATGAACCCTAAAATGTCAAAGAAATTCAACACGAAAACCAAATCAATGCAAAAACCCAAAAAAACAGTAATATAACATCACATGCAAGTAATAAAACACAGAAACAATAAGACCTACACAAAAAACAGAGCAATCCCCAAAATATAAATACACTAAACAACAGAAACCCTATAAACTTCAAATCGAACACATTAAAGCAACATTACACTACACAAACAAAAGAGAAACACAAAATAAGCGAAAGAAACACTCAAAAAACCTACACAAAGCATAAAACATCACATGCATCCAAAAAATTGGGGAAAATTGGGAAAAACAACAAAATACGAACAAAAAAAACCTAGCGACTACATTACCTTCGCAGATTAAGCACAATCCTAACTCTTCCAGTCGTAGATCGTTAAAAACCGAACGAAATTCAACAAAAACACTGAAGGAAACAGAAACGCAGCTTCAATCAGACCAATGCACACTTGAAATTGAAAAAAAAAATGAAGCAATAACCAATTATATAGAAGATTTTTGAGCGGGTGAATATTGTGAGTGAACAAACTCGAATACTGAGAAAAATGATTTCACTTCCTGAAAAAACGAGAATGAAAAATGTGGCCAAACATGGAAAACAAGCCGTTCGACATAATTTATATAACGGGACTAAATTGTAAATTATCAAAATTACACATTAAATCCCTAGACTTTTAAAACATCAATGTAAAACCTCATCTTAAAATATTTGCAATTTAATCCCTGGTCTCACCGTGAGACGGTCTTATACAAGACTTTGTCAAAAGATGGATTACGGTTTCATTTTATTTATATGGCTAGGGTTTGTACGTGTTTTTGGGCATTGGGCATTAAAAAATTGGGTTGAAATACTAACCATGCATTTATATTTTAAATGGTGTAAAAAACAAATTCTATTTAACATTTTTGTTTCATAAATTAAATTTTAAAAAATGTCAATAATAAAATTTTCAAAATATATTATTATTGATATATTTGCATTTGGAATTATAACAAATTTTATATTGTTGCTTACACTTACATAAATGTATGAAGATAAAAAATATTTTTCAAGCATGATTAATCAATTTAGGGTTGACCTTTCATTAGTTAAAGTTACCACTGTTCATTAGTATTTAAAATATTAAGTTAAATAATAACTTACCATTGGTTTATTAAGGTCAAACCTCTTTTTAGTGTTAATTAGTTCAAATCAAACATTTTCATTATTTTTCATGTACGGAAAGTCGAGTAAGGGTGAACGGATCAATAATTAAGGTCGAACCTTTTCATTAGTGTTCATATACGAAAAGTCAAATAAGGGTTGACCATTGATTAGTTAATTCAAACATTTCATTAATGTTAATGTCTAAAAAGTCAAATAAGGGTTGACCATATATTAAAAAATTACATCATGGCCCAAAATTGTGTTACTCTATAATTCATCGTTCTAAAATACATAATTTTTTGTCATTCTTGCATAAATGTAGAAATATTAAATAGGTGAATTTTTTGGTGAAATGTTGGAAAACGCTAGTACATGTTCTATAGTAACTTAGAGTTGGTTATATAGAAGTAAGAAAGGAAAATCGAAAAAGATTACAAATATATTCTTGTGCATGTTTATTGATAAATACTATGTTACGGACTTGGAAAAAATAATTGGGGGGTATAGGGTAGCATCACGTTCGAGCGAATTTCAATTTGGAGTTACGAGTGATATTTTTAACTTTTGCACTTAGGTTCCTCCAAAAAGTTGGAATTATCGAACCACAAAATTGGAAACACCAAAATGCAATTCAATAATATACACTTTCAATTTTCCAATTTGTACATGTATGGGTGGACGAAAGGACCTTGAAAGTCAACAATGATTACTTATACACAATTTTAAAAATTACACTATGGCCCAAAATTGTGTTACCCTATAATCCATTGCTCCAAAAACATAATTTTTGTTATTCTTGCATAAATATAGAAATATTAAATAAATAAAATTTTTGGCTATGTTTGAAATCGCTAGTACATGTTGTAATGTATGTTAGAGTAGGTTTAATAAAACTAAGAAAGGGATTAGCCACGTGTCAAATGAAAAATACTAAAAGAGCAACTCTTAGCCATGTTACCTTTGACATGTGTCACCCTTGAAATTAGTTATATGTCAAATGAAATTAATTATATGTAGTGTTCGAGTCATATGTGATCGAATTCGAATATTAATAAATAAACTCTATTTTTACCGAATAAAATTGTATATACCACTTATTCATAATTATATAAAATAAGTAGTATATAAAATTTTATATACTACCTATTTTATATAATTATGAATAAGTGGTACATAAAATTTTATTCGGCGAGAAAATAAGGTTTATTTATTTATATTCGACTTCGATCATGTATTACTCGAACTCTACTTTTAATTTATTTCATTTGAAAATATAATCATAAAGTTATAGTTGTAAGTATAGTTATAAAATCTTTTAAAATTCAAAAGAAACGGAGTTGTATAAAAATTTTAAAATTAAATTTTAGTTTTGTTAAAAAATAAATTACATCATTAATATATATATATATAATTATTGTAAACCGTGCATCGCATGGGTGTTATCTGTTATTCATATATTTATAAGTACCATGTTTGCGAGAGTGATGTGCATGTCAGTGAAAAAAACAACCGACGTATGTAAGTCAGACATGCATGCGACATCGATTATTCGTGTCTGCGAGAGTGACTTGTGACATCGGTCACAAAAACAACCAATGTAGGTAAGCCATACATGTGTGGGATGTCGGTAATTTGTGTCTAGGATAGGTACGTGTGACGTCTGTCGCAAAAACAACCGACGTTTATCACAAAAACAACCGACATAGGTAAGCTATATATGTGTGCGATATCGATCATTCATGTCTGGGATAGGTACGTGCGACCTCGGTCACAAAAACAACTGACTTTTGTAAGCCAGACATGCATACGATGTCGGTCATATCAAAATTTTTACCTCAGTTTTTTAACCGAGGTAAAAAATATTTTTACTTCGAAAAAAAAACAACTGAGGTAAAAGGGGAAAAGTAATAGGTCTTTTTTCTGGTTGTGGAAACATCAACTAGTCGAGAGAAAGATAGAACTCAAAATTCTTGTTGAGAAACCTGAAAATGAGATTTAACAACTGAAACAAATCTTGAGAATGCCAATGAAAAGGCTGAGATGGCTAAAGCTGCAATCATGAAGTTGAACACTGGAAAAGCAAAGTTAGATAACAAACTAATGATGGGAAAGAACTTTGGAGAGATACAAGGAATTGGCTATGAAAAAGTTGTAAATGGCATGATAGATTTCAAAGCAGAGCTACAGGCTGTGAAGAAGACGAAAATGAAGACACGTTGATGCAAGCCTATTTTATGCCATTATTATTCCTATCAAGGCCACGTACATGAACAATGCTTCAAGCTGCTCAGAGACATTATGAATGGTCGACAACTGTCAGCATGTTCCAACATGAATGATACCCATCGATCTAAATTGGTTAGGAAGGTATTGATTCCTAAGCCAAGTACTATTTGTCTAGTTGCTCACACATCTCTTATTGCACATTCTAGAGATTCTTGGTACTTTGATAGTGGATGCTCTAGGTATATGACTGGAACTCAGGAGTACTTGAACAACATCAAACCATACGATGGTGGTTTTGTTACTTTTGGTGATGGAAGAAGAGTCGTGTTGTTAGCAAAGGAGAACCACAGATTAAGGGATTTCCCAGTTTCACAACCGTTCTACTGGTAGAAGATCTGAATGCTAATCTATTGAGTATCAGTCAGTTGTGCGATGATAATATAACTGTGGAGTTTCACAAAGAAAAATGCATTGTAAAACATGGTGAAGATAAAGTACTTTTTAGAATTCAATCTTCAGACAATTGTTACTTGTTGGAACAAGAAGTGAGGTGCCTAAGATCAAAAGAAGATGAATGAACTATGTGGCATAGCAAGCTTGGTCATATCAACTACAAAAAGTTGGTGAAGATTTCTAATTCTAAAGTAATGCGAGGTATGTCTACTCTCACTAACAAAAAGGGAATTGTGTGTGGACCATGCCAACAAGGTAAACATATTCGATCTTCTCATTCATCTATTCAGTATGTTACCACTTCAAGAAATCTAAAATTACTACACATGGACTTGATGGGTCCAGTCAATACTCCTAGTATGACTGACAAGAAGTATATTTTTGTATGTGTTGATGATTTTTCCAGATACACTTGGGTGGTGTTTCTCAAACAAAGATCTGATACAGTGGATGTTTTCAAAAGTCTGATGATTAAGCTATGGACAGAAAAAGGAAGTCCTATTGGGAAAATTGTGAGAATCTGCAGCGATCATGGCAGGGAATTTGAAAATTCTCAATTCAGTGAGCTCTGTGATTGACTTGGCATCCAGTATGAATTTTCTGCACCTATCACACCTTAACAGAATGAGATTGTTAAGAGGAAGAATATGACTCTACAGGAGATGGCTTGAGTTATGTTGGCGGAAAAAGGAATTCATTAGAAATGGTGGGCAGAATCAATCAACACAACGTGCTATACAATAAACAGGGTGTATCTTTGTCCATTCACGAGCAAGACGTCATATGAAATCTGGAAGGGCAGGAAGCCTAATGTCATATATTTTCATGTGTTTGGAAGCAAGTGGGAATGTTGTTACATTCTCAGGGATAAAGAACAATTGGAAAAATTTGATAGCACTACCATAGAGACCTCCCTCTTGCACCAGTTTTTAGCACCAATTTTTGAAAATCGGTGCCTTAAATGTATGGGCACCAATTTTTTAAAATTTTAGCACCGGTTTTTAAAAAGCGGTGTTACATAAAACCGGTGTTAATTTTTTTTTTAAATTGTTAATATAACACCGATTTAATAAAAATTGGTTCCAAAATCGGCGTTCGAAAAAATTTGCACCGGTTTCCAAAAACTGGTGCTAAGAAATTTAAAGTTTCAATCTTCCCGCCAAAAGATTCAAAATATTTTCTAAAATTTTGTAACAATTCAATCTTCCAGCCAAAAATTTCAAAAAATTTGCCAAACATTTCAAAAAAATGTTGCCAAAAATTTTATAGGATGGACGCAGCTACGCGTAGTCGCTCTAAGCTAAAATTTTTTTTCTTAACTTCAAAATCATTCATTTCTTTTGTTGACTTTAACTAATAACTAAGTTAACTTAAATTAATCAATGATAAACATTTATTGACCTAATATATATAAATACAGATAAAAATTTGTTGTTAAACTAACATCGATGTTTTGAAAATAGGTTCCATAAAATACTAGAGCTAATAAAACCTTCCAAAAATTGGTGCTAACAATAAAACTTGTGCTAAATTAACACCAATTTTTTGAAAATCGGTGAAACCGTTTCACCCCCTACATAGGCGCCAATTTTTTAGATCCCGGAAAATTGGTGCTAGCCTTCCAAAAAATGGGTGCTAGAGGGGGGTTCCTGTGATAGTACATGCACATTGATGAAGGAATCTTTCTTGGTTGTTCAGTGAACAGTCGTGTATACACAGTGTATAATCTTTGCAGTAATACTCTCATGGAGCCAATTAATGTGATTGTTTATGATTGACAAGAAAGTATCAAGAGAAGGAGACGATGAACCAGTGCTAGTCTATTTTCCAACTCAGAACAACTTGACCAATCAGCAAGTTGGTATTGGAACACCAGACCCTTTTGAGAATTTTGATGACTTTGAAGACATCGATGTTGGAACATCGACCCCTAGTTCTCCACCCCATGTTCCAACACAGGTTGAACCAAAGCCGAGTGTAAAGAGAACTCAAACTTTACCACGGGTTAATTACAGGATACTTGCAGGATTACAATGTTTCATCTCACTGATTGAACCAAAGAATTACAAAGAAACCTTACTAGATGAATACTGGATTGCGGCAATGCAAGAAGAACTTGGGCAGCTTGAAGGAAATAATGTGTGGTATCTCACTCCCCGTCCCAAATGAGTAAATGTTATTGGTACCAAGTGAATTTTCAAAAACAAGTCAGATGTTAATGGTCAGATTACTCGAAATAAAGCAAGGCTGGTAGCTCAAGGATACACTCAAGTAGAAGGAGTTGACTTTGATGAGACATTTGCACCAGTTGCCAGGTTAGAATCTATTCAGATTTTACTTTCTATTTCATGTACTATGAAATTTACACTGTACCAGGTGGACGTGAAAAATGCCATTCTGAATGGAGTGGTGAATGAAGAAGTCTATGTTGAACATCCAAAACTATTTAAAGACCCTCACTTTCCACATCATGTGTACGGACTCAAAAAGGCACTATATGATCTAAAGTAAGCACCAATGGCATGGTATGAGCAACTCACTAACTTTCTAATTAAGAAAGGTTATAGTTAAGGGGGAGTAGACCACACTTTATTTGTGCTGAACAGGTCATAAAAAATCTTGATTGCTCAAATTTATGTATATGGCATTGTATTTGGCCCTACTTCACCATCTATGGTACATAATTTTGTCAATCTCATGCAGGATGAATTCGATATGAGTATGGTTGGTAAACTTACCTATTTTTTTGGACTTTAGGTGAAGCAACAAAATAATAGTTTTTTTATCAATTAGCGTAAGTATGCTATGAATCTTGTGAAATGATTTGGCTTATAAAATTCTCGATCAGTTTGAACTCCAATGGGGCTACAAATAAGTTAGTGAAGGATGAGAAAGGTATTTCAGTTGATCAAAAATTATACAGAAGTATGATTGGTAGTGTATTATACCTTACAACTAGTCGACCATATATTTGTTAATATGTTGGGGTACGTGCGGGATTTTAGGCAAATCCAAAGGAAACTCACCTAACTGCAGTCAAAAGCATTATTCGATGTCAGTGGGACTTCTGAGTATGGTATCTTGTATTCTAAAAATCTAGAATCATATCTCTTTGGCTGTAGTGATTCTGATTGGGCTGGTAATGCAGATAATCGCAAAAGTACTGTTGGTGGATGTTTCTTTATTGACACGAATTTGGTATCTTGGTACTACAAGAAAAAAAATTCAATTTCTTTATCATCTATTGAAGCTAAATATCTTGCTACTGGAAGTTGTTGTGCACAATTATTATAGATGAAACAAATGCTGAAATATTATGGAATTCATCAAGGGCCTATGAAGATTCTATGTGACAGAAAAAGTGCTATTGATATGTCTAAAAATCCTGTCCAACATTCTCAAACTAAGCACATTAATATAAGGCATCATTTTATTCAAGATCTTATGGAAAGAAAAGATGTCACGGTGGCATATCTTCCAACATCAGAGCAATTTGTTGATATTTTCACCTAACCACTAGATTCAACCACGTTTGAACTCCTTAAACAACACGTAGGTGTGTGTCACATTTGAGGTATTTTATTAAAAGATTTTATTTAGGTTTAGATTTTTGTTATTTTATTTTTGTGTACAAAAAAATAGAAAAACACAAAAAATTAGAAAGCACAAAAAGAACAAAAATTGGAAGTGGTGTGTACATGTTGGAATATGTAAGGCTACTTAAACTGTGGAGAGAGAGTGATGGAATTGATGGCTGGTAGGTGAAAGAAGGAAATTATTACCCTGAAAAGAGAAAAAGTGGTGCAATTTTAGAGAAAAAGGAAAGTAATATTTTTGCAAAATTTAACTTTCCATCTCCCTCTTGTATTCCTCCTTCCCGCAACCTCTCTCTGATACTGTTGCCATATTCTTGAGACCGTGCTTGAAATTCTTGCAATAAACCCTACTGATCAGAGGAATTTGAGGTAATATTTATCAAAGCACGAACGAGTTTTTTCTTGTGCAAAAATTCTCTCAGTATTAACATAAAGAAGAGAAACAATTTCAAAAATCTATTTAGAGAGCTAGAGCAGAGAATTAATCTAACATAGAGCAACATGCTTGAACCTTAGGATGGTGTGCTGGAACCAGGGGTCGAAGTTGTACTACCACCAGTTCAGCCGATACAGGATCTCTCTCTACCAGTCAAAATCAAGGTATTCCGGGATAAATATTTTACCTTTCACGGTCAGTCATTTAAGTCTCTAGATGATTGTATGAAGTATTACTTGAAGCACAATAAGAGGGTAGATTTAAGAGGGTATAAATTTATGCATGGGAAGATTTATGGCTATGACTTAAGCCATCTATTGGAAGGAATTATTGGGGGTATTAGGTATATAGAAGATTGGAATCCTAGGCTAACAGAACTAGCATGAATAGAGTATGAAGGAAGGAAAGTGATGTGTGTATATACTAGAGCACCAGGGCCTAGAAATTAAGCTGAGACTGAGAATAGTTGATGAGTGGCTGGAGGAATTGAGTGTGCTAAGATCTTCTGGTTACAAGGTTGTTTAGGTTTATGATTCTAATGTGGCTGAAAATTTGAAGAGGCTGAGGGATTTTCCCCTGCTGTAATTATTGTCGATTCTGTTAAGGATGAGTTGGAAGCCAGGAATGTTGGTGATGTTCCAACAGAGACTTAGGATGCAGGGGGGAAAGATGTTGACATGAAGATTGTTGAGGACTATGATCTAGGAGGAGGATATGCCCCAGAAAATCAGGAGCCCGTGAGTGCTGAGAATGTTCACATTTTGACCCTTGAGATGAAGACAAAGGAAGAAGAGTTGGCTGCTGATGATGTTCCAATATCAGATCAGCAGGATATTGAGGAACGAGGAGCTAAAGATGAATAACCTAAACTTGATGATGTTCCAACATCAGGTCAGCAAGAGATGGAAGAAACTGATGGTGAGAGTGATGTTCAAACATAGGAACACACTGAAACTGAAAGAGAGGCTTGAACTGATGTTCCAACATAAGAACCCTCATTTGATGATCTAGCCTATACCAGTGATGAGGTGCTGGATCAGTTTGTTCATACTAGAAGATCCAAGAGAAAGGTAGCACAGACTGAAGCAAAATCAGTTCAGCCTAGAAAAAGAAAAGGAAAGTGAAGAAAGAAGCTGGCCAGAGTTCTAGAAGAGCTCCACCTGCTAAAGATGCTCTAAATGGAGACTTCTTCAATGAAGCCTGCCTGGACAGCTGGGATCTCATCAGTGAGAGAAATATCTGTGCATAAAGGTCACTGGATTTGGAGACCTATGAAGCAAGTGGATTTGCAGCTTTTTTGGAGCATCTGGGATACACTGTTGCTGTCTCTGTCTACAAGGAATATAATAGGGAGCTGGTTGTAGAGTTTTATGCTAATGTCATCGCAGAAAACCTAGATGTTGAGTCTGACTGGTTAGGGTGGACTTATGTGCGTGGAATGGTGACCATATTCTCTGCTGAGAAAATCAATGACATCCTTGGATTGACCACTCATGATTTTTTGTCCATATGCTGAAGATTTAGAGCTTTCTAATGATTAGGTTCTGCATGAAATCTTAAGAGGTTTAGTATCACAGTGGCCAGCTCAGGGGAATGCTGCAATGTCCAATTTGACCAACTGGTATTTTTGCTTGTCCAAAATAGCCATAAACTCCCTGATCCCTTCCACAAATACCTCAGCCTTAACCAGAGAGATGGCCAAGTTGCTTTACTGCATAGTGAAGAAGATTCCAGTGAATATGAGCAGAATTATCCAGGAGAATATTGTATTTCAGGCCGTGTCATCTAGGAAGAAGAATTATCTTCCACATCCATGTGTGATTACTGCATTGGCTAGAGTAGAAAAGGTGAAGGTCAAGAGTGATGATGAGTTCATAGTGCCAAAGGTTGTGAAGGCAAATTCCAAGACCTTCTCTACAAGGAAGATTGATGATCTCCCCTGGACTTCTTCTGGAACTTGTAACTCACCCAAGGCACCAACAAAGAAAGCTAATGAGACTCAGAAGCTGAATGTGAAAGCAAAAGTTGTAGCTCTTCAGGTCCGGATTGCAGCACCTAAAGAAGAGTTGACCAGGCTAGATGTAGATGGTGAAGCCCAGGAAGATACTACTGATGAAACCGATGTCTGAGTTATGGCTGTGTTTTTTTTTTATATTCTGAATTTCCTAAAACTTTGGCATGTTTTTATGGCCTCAAGGGGAAGTATTTTGGAATTCTTTTGGATATTTTGTTTTTGGATTTGTGGATATTAATGTAGTGCCCAACTGGAAGCTATTGAGCATGTGGATTCTCGAATTTTGAGTACTTATATTTTTGTTGGTCATATGTTCCAACATGGTTTTTCTGATTAGTTAAATGCTGAGTTTTTTTTATGTTCCAACATGGATGTTTAGGTCTTGTTGATTTGGAGTTGTGGTATTTAGGGGGAGTAAAATTCTTTTTGAACTCATGTTCCAACATCAATATTAGTTTGAGTTGATCAATCTATTTGCATAGTTGTTGCTTTGAAAGTCCAAAAGGTTGACGGGTCCACAAAATGCAAAGGAGGAGATTGTAAAGATCATATTTGTTTGATTGGAATATGTGGGAAATATACAAATATGGAACTATTATGTTGTAACATCAAAGAAGGAAGTTTTCGAGTTAAGGAATGTTCGAAGATGAAATCCAAGTAGCAGAATATATCGTCCTCTTGTATTTGATTTAGAGAATAGACTAATTCCTATATTTATGGGTCTCGATTAGTTTATGGAATTTGAATATTCAGTTATGGTTAGGATATGGACGAGATAATCTAATTCCTTATTCAAAAGGATTAAATTTGGTAATTCCCATCTCCAAGCGATTTGATGGTAATCAGAATATTTGGTGGAGAAGGAATTCTACCCGCATATTGATATGTGCGACCTTGCTTACGGATTTATTTTGAGAAAATCTGCACTCAGGTTTTTGATATTCAAAAGTAGCTGAGAGCTTTGTGTTTGTGTTCCAACTTGATCAAAATCTTTTGATCAACCATTCAGAATCGTATGCCTTAATTCCTCGGGAGGAGGAGATCCAACGTCGACGAGTTTCGAGGTTAGAGGTAGTCTGATCAAGGTGCATCGGTAGTTAGGGGACCAAGCAGAATTCACACGTTTTAATTAGATAAGATAAGTATATTGTATGGTGTACTTTGTACTATCTTTCAAATTAGTGAATTCACTCTGAACTGGGTCAAGCCCCGTAGACATAGGTGAATTTCCCCGAACTGCGTAACCAAGTCGTGTATTTTTGTGTTTTATTTATTACGCACTTAGTTGATTCGGTTCTATTGGAACATAGTAGGAACAATTGAATTAATTAGATAAAATCGAATTTCAATTAATATCCACAAGATAACACAAACATATACACAAACAAAACTAAAATACATTATTATTATAGTAAATAAAAGTACATCCCCTCCCCCTCATGACGATACTTTAAATGAAAAGAAAAAAAAGCTATATTTTTCTTCTATTCCATGCTGAGAAAAAAAAAGTATATACCATATGTATATTTTTGTAGAACATATACAGAATGAAAGCCAAATAACCCTAAAACATGACAACACGCTTCTTAGCCACAAGAGAAAGCGAGTTCCTTGGAAGAGAGGTTAACCCAGGCAAACCTTCAGTATCAATATCATCTACCTTCATCCCATGAGGCAATTCCCAGTCGAAAAAATTCAAAAGATTTGCAATCACAAGCTCCACAGTAGCCATAGCCAAGTACGCCCCGGGGCATCCCCTCCTACCCGACCCGAATGGGACAAGCTCGTAACACTGCCCCTTGATCACATCAACGTTGTTGTCGAGGAATCGCTCGGGTTTGAACTCGTTCGGGCTTTCCCAGGTCTTCGGATCCCGGGCAATGGCCCACGCATTGATCACGACGAAGGTGTTTGGTTCAATTTCGTGCCCGGCTATGGTGCAGCTAGCCGTGGTTTCCCTTGGGAGGAGAAGTGGGACTGGGATGTGTAGCCTTAGGGTTTCTTTTATCACTGCACTTAGGTATGGGATCCAGGTGAGCATGTCCGGGTCGATTCGGGTTTGGTTGGCGAATAGCTCTCTTATTTCGGTTTGAAGTCTTTTCATGACCCTAGGGTTTTTCATTAGAGAGGTCATTGCCCAGATGCTTGCTGCTGCACTTGATTCTGTGCTGCTATAAATATGTTCTGCAAAAACATTTGTGATTACCAAATTTAAGTGACAAGAATATGTTAATTATCACTAAATTTGATATGTTTGAATTAATATGCTACTATTGACACTGAATATATTTTTCATTAAAACTTTTTGGTAAAACAGCTTTAGTATTTTGTTTTACTTCTAGTGTGTCTGAATATTAAGAATGGAATGAAATAACAAAAGTTGTATGAGTGAATAGATATGAATTAAATATTTACTAAAAATAGAAATAAATTAAAGCTGGACAAAAACAGTGCGGCGTTTAAGGGAAGCGGGATGGTAAGAGCAGAAATTTTATTATGTGGGGGATATGTATGTGGGGAAGTGAGGGCCAAATCAAAATTTAATGGAGAGAAATACGGATGGTAAGAGTATGTTTTGGGTGATTTGTATGGTAAGAATGTGTTTTGGCATGACTTATGAGCGTTTTACTTATAAGTTAAGTAATATTAAGTGTTTGATGAACAGTTAAAAAAATATTTATTTTAGAAGCATAACCTATATTTGGAACAAAGTAGAAGACACACGATCTCTCTCAACTTCTTAACTAAACCAGCTCCACCAAACACAGCCGAAATAGTGGGAGATGGAAGATGGAACTTCATAGCGGTAGCACCTTAAGTGACCTTTCCTTATCGAAGAGCATTCGTTACAAATCCTCAGTTTTTTAATACTGTCCCTATTTTTAAATTCAAACGGTTTTCTAACAACTGGAATTTTCTTTTTTTTTCTTAACAAGATTTCTTAAATTTCATTCACTCATTCTACCATTTTAATCTATGAGCAAAGCACGTGGCAATTTTAAGAAACCGAGGGAGCGGAAACGTTCGAATTCAGAACCATAATGAATCATTTTTTAGTCCGAAAAACATGTATAGCTAGAAAAAGGAAGAATAAAAATAGTACCGTGATGATGGCTTTGATGTGATCATAGGTCAAATCAACTAGGGCTCCTTTCTCCTGTTTGAGCTGGATCAACATATCCAGAATATTATTCTTCTGTGATTCAGGCCTTTTCGGATCCAAATGCTCCTCAATCAAGTCATGGTAGAAAGAATCCAACTCCTGGTAATTTCTCTCCAGGCCCCTCATCATTCCCCTAATTCTATCCAGCCACCCAAGGGAAGGAATATAATCCGAGACGAAAAACCTGTTGGACATATATTGATTATATCATGCGAAAATCAAATAATAAAAATTTGAACGAGCAATTAATATATGCAAGAATAATACAATTTTATTAATTATTCAAGCATACAATTGAAAAGCTTAAATTACAAATAATCAAAGCATGAATCACGTTTCAAGTAATCACAAATTGATGGAGTCACGAGTAACACTCGCTGCCCTTGAAACGAATGAGTCCCATCGTGGACATCGTTCCCTAGGATAAAACCATCGCAGGCAACAATTAACATTTAAGAGTTACCTGGGATTCACGCAAGGCCCGAAGGACTATCACCGACAGAGACAGAAAGAAGTGAGACTCAAGTTTAGAATAAATGAGGAACTTGAGAATGGTGCAAGTTTTCTGACTGACTTAGAGGCTCTATTTATACTACTCTAAGAGACCCTAATCATGGAAACATGATATTCTGATTTTCTGTAATTAGAGAAGAATATTCTCCAATCACCAACTCATCAAATCCGAGACATTCCATGAATACTCGAATCAAATCTGCTGGAAAAGGAAGAAATATTTGTACTAATATTCTTCATCATATTAAACATGGTAAACCGCATATTTATTTAAGACAAGATATCTCACAAAATATGGAAATATTTTGTTCTTATCTCTTAAGAATTACACACAAGTAATTCCATATATACTATGCGGTTGGGCCTTCCAGAGACTTCCATGCGGTCCATACGCATTTTGGACAGTCCAGAGAAAATCAACTCATCAAATCCGAAGACATTCCATGAATACTCGAATCAAATCTGCTGGAAAAGGAAGAAATATTTGTACTAATATTCTTCATCATATTAAACATGGTAAACCGCATATTTATTTAAGACAAGATATCTCACAAAATATGGAAATATTTTGTTCTTATCTCTTAAGAATTACACACAAGTAATTCCATATATACTATGCGGTTGGGCCTTCCAGAGACTTCCATGCGGTCCATACGCATTTTGGACAGTCCAGAGAAAATTACCTGAGCCAATTTTCGCCCATTTTTTCCTCTTTCAAGAGTGATATTTAAAACATTTATATCTCATTCACCCTTGATCCGTTTTGAGAGTTTAAATAGTCGATTTTATAGTACTCGCGGAGGAGAACCCAAAAATGACATCCATTGACCCAAAATCCATTTGGATCCTACTCAAAACGAAGCCCAAAAAAGTTGACAAATTTCAACCTTTTAACCATCATTTTCCAACAATCCCCCACATGAATAGATATTGATGTAGGAATCAGAACAATCACGTCAGACACAGAGTTTAACTTGGTGATAGATTCATTTCGACGGCATAGATGCTGCATAGGATAAGTAGGTGTCACCCTTTGAACTTTCCCTTGAGAGAGTACACTTAGCCCACTGGTTAGGAAGTAGACGCGATGTCCTTGAACTTCCCCAACCGCTTGTGTGAACGACAATGCACTTCCCACAGACATCTTTCCTAGCCCTTGCGCTTTCCTCGGTTGTGTCCATTAATCAGGCCATGGCACACGCCTAGTTCTGTAAGGTTTCTAAAGAATTGCGTCCCAACAATTCCCTTTCGAAGCGGCCACACTTCTCGCTTACATAGGTGATTCTTGGCGTAAGAGCAGTTCCAGAAACTATGCGCTCTTTCAAGTACTACACACTTGATGCCATGAACCATTAAAAGCAACCTAATGCTTAACCTCCATTCACATCACTGTTTCTTCATCATAGGAATAGGACAGGAGGTATGAAACCCCCACAGTGATCGCAATGGGTCTTTGCAGTTTAGTTGTCCCTTTGAACCTAGATCTTGGGATCTCCAGTCACATAGGTTGGGTGTCCACGTACGTAACCCATCATTTAATGGACTTCAGTCCCATTCCTCTCGATGATGTTTCAACTATCTCTCGATTCAACCCTTTAGTCAAGGGATCGGCTATGTTGTCCTTCGACCTTACATAGTCAATTGTGATCACTCCAGTTGAGAGAAGTTGTCTTATGGAACTATGTCTCCGTCGAATATGACGAGACTTCCCATTATAGAGCATATTCTGAGCCTTTCCAATAGCAGATACACTATCACAATGTATACATATGGCTGGCACAGGCTTCGGCCATCTAGGAATGTCCTCTACGAATTGACGGAGCCATTCGGCCTCCTCACCCGCCTTATCTAAGGCAACAAACTCAGATTCCATCGTGGATCGAGTAATAACCGTTTGTTTAGAGGACTTCCACGAGACTGCTCCTCCACCTAGTATAAATACATACCCACTAGTGGATTTCAGGTCCTTTATATCGTGTATCCAGTTTGCATCACTGTATCCTTCAACTACAGCTGGATAACTCGAATAATGTAGACCATAATCACGAGTATAACGTAGATATCTCAATACTCTAGTTATTGCTTTCCAGTGAGTCATACTGGGGTTACTCGTGTATCTACTCAACCTACTTACAGTGTAGGCAATGTCTGGTCTAGTACAACTCATCAAGTACATCAGACTCCCAATGACTCTCGAGTACTCCACCTGATTAATAGCCTCCAATTTGTTCTTTCGTAGATGCAAATTCGGATCTATTGGAGTCATCGCCACCTCTGAGTCATTCTTGTTGAATTTCTCAAGGATTTTATCTACATAATGAGACTGGGTTAAGGTGATACCATCAGAGCTTCGGATGATCTTTATCCCCAAGATCACATCCGCCAGTCCCATATCCTTCATGTCAAAACGAGAATTCAACATGTCCTTGGTAGATTTGATCATCTTTTCATTACTACCCACAATGAGCAAGTCATCTACATATAAACATAGGATTACATATCCATTTTCCGTGTCTTTCACATAGATGCACTTATCACACTCATTTATTTTGAAACCATTGGCAAGGACGACATGGTCAAACTTCTCATGCCATTGCTTTGGTGCTTGTTTGAGACCATACAATGATTTCACCAACTTGCAGACTTTTCCTCCTTGACCGGGAGCCATAAACCCCTCAGGTTGCTCCATGTAGATTTCTTCCTCTAAATCTCCATTCAAGAAGGCAGTCTTCACATCCATTTGATGAACCTCAAGCTTACGCAGCGCGGCGATAGCAAGTATCATTCTAATGGAGCTTATTCTCGTGACTGGAGAATAAGTATCAAAGTAGTCAAGACCTTCCTTTTGTCTATAACCTTTGATTACAAGTCTAGCTTTATACTTGTCAATCGAGCCATCTGCTCTCATCTTCTTCTTGAAGATCCATTTGTAGCCCAGTGGTTTACACCTCGGAGGTAAGTCCACTAGCTCCCAAGTATGATTGTGTAGAACCGAGTCGATTTCGCTTTTAATCGCTTCTTTCCACATAGGCCCCTCAGACGAATTCACCGCTTCTTTATAGCTTTGTGGCTCACTTTCAAGCATAAACGTTAGATAATCAGGACCGAATGTTTTTTCCGTCCTAATCCGTTTACTTCGTCTAGGTTCATCCACTTCTTCCTCTTGATCCTCGAGATCGTCAGGAATTACTATGCCTTCGTCTAATGACTCAATGGTCCTTTTTGACGATTCGACCCTTTCCTTGGCAGGGAACACATCCTCAAAGAAATTTGCATTTCTTGATTCCATGATCGTGTTCTTGTGAATCTCGGGATGATGAGATTCATGTACAATGAAGCGATAAGCACTACTCTCATGTGCATATCCTATAAAGATACAGTCAACCGTTTTAGGTCCGATCTTTAACTTCTTTGGGGTTGGGATTACTACCTTCGCAAGGCACCCCCACATTCGCAAGTACGTAAAGGATGGCTTCGTGCCTTTCCACAACTCATGAGGAGTTGCTTTCTCATCCTTACGGGGTATCTTATTCAAAAGATAGTTGGCCGTCAAAATAGCCTCCCCCCACATGCTTTGTGGCAACCCAGAACTTATCAACATCGCATTCATCATTTCTTTAAGAGTACAATTTTTACGTTCAGCCACACCATTAGATTGAGGCGAGTAGGGGGCAGTGACCTCGTGAATAATGCCATGTTCAGAACAATAGTCCCTAAATGGCTCTACATATTCACCTCCACGGTCACTTCTAATCACCTTGATCTTCTTATCAAGTTGATTTTCAACTTCCGTTTTGTAGAGAACAAATTTCTCAATTGCCTCATCTTTGCATTTCAGCAAGTACACATAACAGTATTTCGTACAATCATCCACGAAAGTGATGAAATACTTATTACCTCCTCTTGTTTGCACGAACTTGAGATCACAGATATCGGTATGTATCAACTCAAGAGGTTTCGTGCTTCGTTTAACTTGTTTGAAAGACGTTCGAGTCATCTTAGCTTCAACACAAGTTTCACACTTATGATTTGCATCAATTTCCATGTTAGGTATGTTCTCCATTTTAATTAATCTTCTTATCGAATCATAATTAACGTGTCCTAGTCTACCATGCCACAAATTGGAAGACTCAATCATGTAAGCAGAAGAAGAAGCATTCATTTCATCTTTCTTAGGAGGTACAACCATGGTGTTCAACTTGAACATACCATCTAGCTCATAACCTTTGCCTACAAACATACCTTGCTTTGACAAGACTAACTTATCAGACTCAAACACTAGCTTAAAGCCATGCTTGATCAACATAGAACCGGACACAAGGTTCTTGCGAATGTCTGGCACATACAAAACATTCTTCAAAGTCAACTCCTTCCCAGACGTCATCTTTAGCACCACAGTGCCACGGCCTTTCACCATGGAAGTTGCAGAGTTGCCCATGTAGATGGTCTCTCCATCTTCAATTGCCTTGAAGTTTGAGAACACTTCCTTGACAGAGCAAATGTGCTTTGTAGCACCAGTGTCAATCCACCATTCCTTTGGATTGGAGTCCACCATGCTGACTTCAGAAATCACAGCACACAGATCGATGTTATTCACATCTCGTGAAAGATTTTCAACCATGTTTGCCTCATTCTTGGCATTCTTTGGCTTCTTACACTCGGAGGACTTGTGGCCAATGAGGTTGCAATTATAGCACTTGCCAGTGAACTTCGACTTCTTCGAAACTCCACCCTTAGCTCCCAACTTGGATCCCTTCTTTGCCTTTGGCTTCTTTGACTTGGAGCTCCCACCAACCTCCACGAGATTGGCCCTTGCCACAGGCACAGATCCATTCATCCTCTTTTCAGAGATGCGGTTATCCTCCTCAACACGAAGCTTTTGGATCAGATCCCTCATGGTCATCACCTTTCGCTTGTGTTTCAGATAACTCTTGAAGTCCTTCCAACTTGGAGGCAGCTTCTCAATGATGCAATAGACTTGGAGAGTCTCGCACATTGTCATCTTCTCGGCTATCAGCTCATTGATCATCATTTGAAGCTCTTGAGCTTGACTGACCACAGACTTGGCATCAACCATCTTGTAGTCGAGGAACTTGCCGACGACCCACTTCTTGGATCCAATTTCCTCACCCCTGTACTCTTGGTCAAGAGTTTCCCACAACACCTTAGAAGGCTCCTTCACCGAATACACATTCCAAATGGCATCGTGAAGGCTATTCAACAGGATGTTGCGGCAGATATACTCCTTAGAGTTCCACGCCACCGCAGCATCTTGAACTTCCTTAGCGCTATTCTCATCCGCAACGGGACGATCTTCGTGAACGTAACGTTCCAAACCCATAGTGGACAAGTAGAAGAGCATCTTCTGTTGCCACATCTTGAAGTTCATACCATTATTGAACTTCTCAGGTTTCTCAGCATGAGACACAGCCACAAAAGGCATCGCCCCAGGGGTAGTCTTCGCAGCATCATTGCTCGACATGGTTCTGGGATTCACCAATGTGTACATACAAAATTATTCACCATTAAATATAAGTACACATGGCATATAATATTTTTAAACAATTATACATAACAAATTGCTCAATTTAATTTTGTTATAAATAACCAAAACCATTAGCATGCATATTTTCATAAAGCATGCAATTACCTATGCATATTTTCGGACAAACAATGATGTGCATATAAATAAATATGGCATGCAACTCGAGCAAGTAATTGTTTCCTTTTCACACGTAATTGATATACTCCTTTTCACACGTAATTGTTTCCAAACAAATATGGTAACTTCATTCTAATGCAATATTACCATACATGCATAAATATGGTATGCAAGCATTCTCCCCAGCATGATTTTTTTGACTACAACATTATTCATGGATACTTCCTGATTGCATGGAGAATTTGACTAATGATTATTCACGCATGCATACTAATTAATATATATATCCTTCCGCATGCATTTACTCTTTTGACCAAATCAATATAAATCAACAAATATCATTCGTTTCAAGACTGTTGGACATATATTGATTATATCATGCGAAAATCAAATAATAAAAATTTGAACGAGCAATTAATATATGCAAGAATAATACAATTTTATTAATTATTCAAGCATACAATTGAAAAGCTTAAATTACAAATAATCAAAGCATGAATCACGTTTCAAGTAATCACAAATTGATGGAGTCACGAGTAACACTCGCTGCCCTTGAAACGAATGAGTCCCGTCGTGGACATCGTTCCCTAGGATAAAACCATCGCAGGCAACAATTAACATTTAAGAGTTACCTGGGATTCACGCAAGGCCCGAAGGACTATCACCGATAGAGACAGAAAGAAGTGAGACTCAAGTTTAGAATAAATGAGGAACTTGAGAATGGTGCAAGTTTTCTGACTGACTTAGAGGCTCTATTTATACTACTCTAAGAGACCCTAATCATGGAAACATGATATTCTGATTTTCTGTAATTAGAGAAGAATATTCTCCAATCACCAACTCATCAAATCCGAGACATTCCATGAATACTCGAATCAAATCTGCTGGAAAAGGAAGAAATATTTGTACTAATATTCTTCATCATATTAAACATGGTAAACCGCATATTTATTTAAGACAAGATATCTCACAAAATATGGAAATATTTTGTTCTTATCTCTTAAGAATTACACACAAGTAATTCCATATATACTATGCGGTTGGGCCTTCCAGAGACTTCCATGCGGTCCATACGCATTTTGGACAGTCCAGAGAAAATTACCTGAGCCAATTTTCGCCCATTTTTTCCTCTTTCAAGAGTGATATTTAAAACATTTATATCTCATTCACCCTTGATCCGTTTTGAGAGTTTAAATAGTCGATTTTATAGTACTCGCGGAGGAGAACCCAAAAATGACATCCATTGACCCAAAATCCATTTGGATCCTACTCAAAACGAAGCCCAAAAAAGTTGACAAATTTCAACCTTTTAACCATCATTTTCCAACAAAACCCTCCCAACAACTCCTCAGTCTCCGTCAGAATCTGGTTCGCACTCCGTTTACGCTCCCCGTGCGCTACATCACCGCTCCTCCCGAACGCGATCCGGCAGATTATTCGGCTGGTTAGAGAGACTAGATTAGGCCTCAATTTGATCAGTTCATTTAAATCCGACATGGTCGAAATGCTTCTCATCAAATGAACGATCTCCTCTTCGTGGACATGTCCGAAGGAGTGGACCTTTTTCATGCTGAGGAGATGGAGGACTGTCACTTTCCTCATTTCCCGCCAGTAGGACCCGTATTTTGCGAATCCGACATCCAGGCCCCCGTAGGATAGCTTCTGGGTGCATACGAGGGATGGCCGGCCGGAAAACGCGATATCATTCTCTTTTAGGGCTTCTCGGACAACATCAGCCGATGATAGGACAAGCACATTTAGTTTCCCTAGCTTGAGGGAAAAGAGCGGTCCGAATTTCTTGGCTAGTTTGTGTAGGTAAACTTCAGCGCGCCGGCTGTCGAACTGGTGCAAGTTTCCAAAAAAGGGAAGTCCCGGAGGACCTGGAACTGGATTAGGGGTTTTTGTGGAAGGTTTTTTGTTGTTTGTAATTAGATGAAGAATGCCTAGCAAAGGAGGAAGTAGCACTAGGAGGAAAAACCAGGGCTCCATTAATTTTCTCTTTTAGGAAAGTGATAAGTTCAGTTTGTTGTGTAACTTATGTTACTTACGTTTACATGCACGTCTTTATATAGACAGTGCATATGTTTGACTTGCTTTTGATTTTTTATTTTTATTGAATATTTTAATGAAAGTCAATGATTTGAGTTCTTTTAGGGTTTTTTCTTCAACGAGGTGATGTCTTGAATCCTGGACTATTTGCGGGTAAAGGCATGAGACGAAAATTACAGGTGAATGTGAAAGGCTAACACATTTAAGTCAAGGAAGTACAATTTACTTTGGATCTATCTGCACATTATGAATTGTTTAGGATATTCAGTCATTAATATTCCAACTACCTATACTTATTATGGATGAATGAATTCAGTAGCACTTTCATGAAATTTAGAGAAGGTGTTCTGAATAACAATCTTTTCCGACTTTAAAGTTCTGTTATTTTTCTTATATATTAATTTTTTTATACAATATTTCTTATATTTTTACATTCAAACACATCTTATATACATTTTAATGTAGAAAAAGTTTCCTATTAGATCGACAAATGGTTAGATCAATAATGAAAAATCTTATTTTAATAACTTTCAGGGTCAAATTATAATTATATATACGTTACGATACATTTTAAGAGTCTTTTAAACTTATAGGAAACTAATTGCAATAAATAAAAATAAACATCAAATCATCGCATTACCCACATGAATTATAAGTAAAACAAGACTTTGTGTTTCATACATATGTATAATATTAAGTTAAAAATACAGTGTTAAAAAAATACAATGTTTCATAAATTTAGGAAAGATGGCATTTTAATACTTGGTATAAAATTTTAATGTCAAGTTGTATTTACGCAATTTCCAAACACATATAAATATTTTTACCTGAAAATGATTGCCAAATAAACACAATGTTTATGTGAATGGGACAATGAAGAAATTAGACTCACTAATTATTATTAGTCAAAAAATTATGGGTTAAATGTTGTAAAAAATATGGGTAATAATTGTGTGTCTGTATTCATGATCTTACGATACATTATATAGTGGTATAAGATACCTATACAAGCTAGAAAAGGGTAATAGAATATAATTACAATTATAAGTAATATTCTAATTCCTTAATACTCCTCCTCAAGTTGGAGCATGGGGATCAGAAATGCCCAACTTGCCAAGCAGGGAATGAAATTGAGTACGTTCGAGAGCCTTGGTGAACAAGTCCGCATGTTGTTCTAACGTGGGGATATGCTGAGTAACAATAGTGCCAGATTGAACAAGATCCCGGACAAAATGACAATCAACTTCAATATGCTTTGTGCATTTATGGAACACTGGATTTTCCACAATATGAAGAGCAGATTGTCTGTTACAAAACAGTCGCATAGAAGAAGAGTGAATAACCCCTAAGTCTTTTAGTAAAGACTTAAGCCATAACAACTCACAATAGGTAACAACCATACCACGATACCCAACTTCAGCAGAAGATCGAGAAACGGTAGGTTGCTTCTTAGTCTTCCAAGAAATCAGAGAATCACCAATCATCACAAAATATCTGGAAAGAGAGCGCCGAGTAATCGGGCATGCATCCCAATCTGAATCACAATAAGCAATCAACTGTAACACACTGCTAGAAGAGAAAAATAAACCTTGACCAGGATGATTCTTCAGGTAGTTCAACACACGGACAACAACTTTCCAGTGAGGAACATAAGGAGACTTCATGAATTGCGCTAGGGTATGAACCGAATAACTATGCTCAGGATTAGTAATCGTCAGATATATCAGGCGCCCAACTAGACGTCTATACTCTTCGGGTCATGGTATGCTGGACCTTTAACACGTGCCATATCATGTTGTTGCTCCATCGGAAAGTCAGTTGGTTTAGAGGTAGATAAACCTATATCCAATTAAATGTCCAAAGCATTTTTCCTTTGTGAAAGAAACATCCCCCCTGGTCTTCTAGCAATATCTATTCCCAAAAAATACTTAAGCAGACCAAGGTCTTTCATATGGAAAAAATTATGTATTTCTTGAACTCGGAGATGAGTGTAGAAGAACTACTAGCAATGACCAAATCATCCACATAAACCAGAACATGCAAAGAAACTGATCCACGGGAAAAGACAAACAAATAGTAATCTGGCTTACTCTGAACAAAACCAAATGCTCATAAAGCCTAAGCCAATTTGGCAAACCAGTTTCTAGGAGCCTGACGAAAACCATAAAGAGATTTCTGAAAGTGACATACCTGTCTAGGGGGCACGACATAGCCCGATGGAGGTTGCATAAAAACTCTTCATGCAAATCATCATGCAGGAAGGCATTATGGACATCCATCTGATGCAGTTCCCAACCAGGAATAACCGCAACAGATAAGAATAGGCGAACATTACTCATCTTTGCAACCGGAGTAAACGTCTCAGCATAATAAATTCCTTCAACCTGGAGATTCCCAAGAACCACTAGGTGTGCCTTACGACATTCAATAGTACCATATGCCTTAAACTTCATCTGGTAAACCCATTTGCAACCAATTGCCTTATTATCCAAAGGTAGAGGAGCCAAAGTCCAAGTCCGATTGTGCTCAAGAGCAGTAAGCTCTTCAGTCATAGCATCTCGCCAATGAGTATGCTGTGAAGCCTCATAGTAAGTGGTGGGATCTACACTAGATGTTACTGCACCCATAAATCTAGAATGTATACTAGAAAATTTATCTCAATTTACATAATCAGTAAGAGGATAGAGAACACCTGAGGATAGTGAAGACGCATGAGTGAACGTAGACGTAAGGGGGGGTCTTCAGTAGTAAGAGCACATGCATAATCATCACAATCATAATCTTCCAAATAAGGAGGCGGTCGGCGAGCACGAATACTCTGTCGGATAGGTGGTAACTCGGCAGCGAAACCATTCGGACCTGGAGATGCTGCAGAAGAAGACTGGCCAGGCAGCACCGTGTAGTCAGAGCCGGTGACGGTCGATGTAGAAGAGCCACCGCTGGCCACCGGTAATAGAGAACTGGCAGCGATCGGGGTCAGAAATTGGGCAAAGACCGATGACGAGTGTCCGATGGCATCCGGTGGCAGAGCTATGACGGTGGCTGGCGACGAAGGACCATTGATGGCTGGAGGTGAAAGACTGGTTGCGGCCGATGGCTACGGACCGGTGGTGAACGGCAGTGTCGGACCGGTGGCGGTAGGCGGCCGGTGGCAGTAGGCCATGCGACTTCAGCAACGGTGATGAGAAAGGCGGCGGTGAGGTGGTGGCGCCAACAAGTTCTTCCAAAGATCCCAATGTCAGAGTTTTAGAATATGGGAACCGGTCTTCAAAAAATTGGCATTCTAACTAGTAAAGATCACATGGGAATCCAAGTCAAAAAGGCGATAGCCTTTCTTTCCGGCAGGATGACCAAGAAACAAACAATGCTGACTTATTGGTGCAAACTTGTCACGATATCTGGGAACATGAGCAGCAAAACACAAGCATCCAAAAACTCTGAATGATGAGTAATTTGGAGATTGCCCATAGAGCAACTCAAAGGGAGTATGGCCGTTGAAATGCTTTGTCGGTGTCCGATTAATTAGATAAGCACTAGTAAGAACACATTCTCCTAAAAAATCAATTGGAATACTGGTTTGGAACGGTAAAACATGTGCCACATTGATTAAATATCGATGCTTTCTTTCAATTCGATCATTCTGCTGTGGTGTATCAACCATAGATGTCTAAAAAATGATCCCGATATTTTAATTGAAATAGTGCAGTAGCATTTGTAGAACTCAATGAAAAACTATGTCTAGTCTGTTTTGCTCTATAACATATAGAGCAAGGGACAAAAGTCTTAGAAGTGCTAAAAATAGAAGAAATAGAAGACAACATCGTAGAGGAAGGATGTCTAAAAACTGATGCTATAAATCAGAAGAAGACACAGAAGCAACTATTGGAAAAGATTACAGGATAGGAGGATGATCACGAGTATCCAGCAGACGAAGCTAAAACACCCCCCCTTTTGTTCACCAATGCCAATCACTTTCCCCGTACCAATTTTCTGTAAAATGCAATAGTTTTCAGTAAACAAAGCTCGACATTTCAAGGTAGATAAAAATCTAGAACATGATAATAAGTTGCACCGCAATGTAGGTATATATAGCACATGAGTAAGGGTGACAACACCAACGCAAATAGAACCATATTGGGTAGTGGATGAAACAGAGTCATCAGGCAGAACAACATTCACAGTATCAATAATAGTAGTAAGATAAGTAAGAGAACCCTTGTCACTAGTCATGTGATATGAGGCTCCCAAATCAAGTATCCATGGTAAAGTAAACTTACCTGACCCATTGTCAGTAAGAGAATTAAACTGATTAAATAAATGCATGGTCGTGATCCAGTGGCCATCAGATATAGCAGGGCCAAAGTTAGATCGGCTAGGGATACGGCCAGAGGTAACCGCTGCCACTAGACATGGCGGTGCCGGCGAATGGCTGCAGGAGTGGAAGTGCCGTGGCGAAACCTCTGGTTACAGCAGTGGCGTTCAGCCGAGAAGATGGCACTGTCTTCTTGGCGGCGCTGACTTTCTCCTTCAACTCCTTGAACCATTCTGGTACACCAATGATCTGGAAGCAGGAATCCTTATCGTGATCCTTGCGATGAAAATGTTTACAAACAAGATTCTTGCGGTCAGATACAAAAAGAACAACTGGCGAAGAACTTATAGGTAGTAGGCGTCATACAACATACATCATAGAGTTAGAAAAAGGCTCACGAGCTCAAATGAAAACTCGATGATTCTCCTTCTGGGCAAAAAGGGCATATACTTTCATGATAGGTGGCATTGGATCAATGCTCGTGATATGTGATCGCAGGGTGTAAAGATCTCAACACCGGATCCAGGGTTTGCAAGATCCAGCAGACAAGAGTAGCATTAACCCCAGGCCAATTAGCAGCATCAGGATAACCATCCTTAGGTTTGGTAATGGATCCATCAATGAACCCAATCTTGTTCTTAGCAAGGAATGCACAACACATTGCGTCAGACCATTCAATGTAATTTTCTTGACCTTTCAGCATGTTTGGTATAAGTTGTAAACCTGGACCATCGCCAGAGCCAATAAAGTAAGGATCTGTCAACATTCGACCAATAAGTCTAGCAGTCCGAGGGCCAGATTGCAATTGCAACTGCTTCAGTAAAGTCACAATCACATTATAACCACTCATATCCTAAATCTTCGGAACCTTAGGAGTAGCATCAATACAGGCATGTTCTTTGGGATTTCTTCCCCAGTTAGACATAGTATAAAATCAGGTACAGATCAGTAGTAGGTACAAGAACTGGTGGCTGATCAGATCAGTAAGACACACTGGTGCGTTGAACGAGCGGTGACGCGTGGATATTGGTGCAGTGGCACGTGGAGATTAATGGTGACGTGTGCGAGTCGGTAAGGGCAGCAGACGGCGGCCGCTAGGTCATAGTAGCCATGGTCAACGAACGACAAGCTTCACCGGTGGCACAGCGGCAGTGCGTGGAGAAACGCGCTATCGTTGGCGGCGGCAGGAGATCGAGAAAAATGACAACAGAATTTTCTTTTAAGGTTTCTGGATTTCATGCTCTGATACCATGTAGAAAATAAGGGTAATAATTGTGTGTCTGTATTTATGATCCCAGGATACATTATATAGTGGTACATGATACCTATACACGCTATGAAAATGTAATAGAATATAATTACAATTACAAGTAATATTCTAATTCCTTAATAAATATTTTTCCAAATCCTTCTTTTATTAAAAATATTACCCAAGGTGGAATGTTTGTTTGGTTTCTCATAACATTTGTTAAAACAAATAAATGAGTTCTTCATCAGACTATTAACATTAAATCACATATTGCAAAAGGTTTTTAGCATGAAAGACACAAGACCAATAAGATGGTGATATGTCCGCTTGTTATGATAGAAAGCCCTTTTGAAAAGTGGAAAACTCTAGATTAAAGAAACTTATATCGGACTAGAGAAGGCAGGACTGCCTTTAATCAAAATCGATTAAAGGCGGTTCTAAAATTGCCTTTAATTATGGTCCAAAATAGGTTTCGAATTCGAAACATATTTTTGATGTTCAAAAAAACTGCAGGAAATCTGAGAATTCTGACAGCCTTGAAGCAAAGCTAGATCTTTAGGGTTTTCAAGAGCAACAAAACATCAAACAACAAAGCAAACAACTGAGGGTTTTTAACAAAGAGCAACACAGCAAACAACAAAGGGTTTTAATTCAAGCAACGATTGTAACAACAAGGGGGAGGAGCTTAGATGTGGGGGAAGAGCTTCAGCTTGTCAGAGGAGCAATGATGTAGGGGAGGAGGTTTGATGTAGGGGAGGAGCTTTGACGCGACGAAAGAGCTTTGGTGGGGAGCTCCGAGTGACGCAACAACGGTTGGCTACGACCGTTCATTTTCACAATCAATTGTTGTTCATTTAATGTGGGAAATAATGACATGCTCAAACCAATAAAACTACAACATATAATACAAATACATGTTACAACATATTGAAATACATAAGGTTATTATGAAATTAAATAATTAATTGTATTGGACAACCATTTTCTACGTTGCACGACATTAAGACTGTCAGGACAATTAGTGAAATGACAAGTCTGTCCATCTGCATGCTGAAAGTCCATCACTGACTCTTCTTAAGCCTATTAATGCCAATACATAGGAAACAAAATTTATGTTAGAATTGGGCCGTCTCCAAATGAAATACACATAATGTAGTCAAACGCGGATGACATTAATCTCAATATGAAAAACGTAACAAAACTGGTTAAAAGCGACGTTGCAGAAGCAAAATACCAAGGTTGCAAAGACCAACACGAGGGAGACGTCCTACATTCATAGACATGTCAACAATTCCAAGATTTATGCGACATCGCCCTTGTGTTGGTACCATTTCACATGGGTTAATGACATGTGACCAAAGTCGCACATTCAAACTATGTTCATACAAATCTAAGCACTTTTCCTCATAATCGAAAAAAACATGGCACTATCCTGGGAAGAAAAATAACAAACAGTGTATAACATGTAACTCAATCATTATACCTCATGAAATTTAAGAATCTTTGATCAATTAATGATGAAAAAAACATATAGTAGGAACATAAAAAAATTGCTAAACGAACATGGAATAGATGGAAAACTACCTCAATTATTATAAACTTGGAGATGCTCCATCCTTGGACACTTGTTGATGTTTGAAGGAGCAACTTGATTTAGCTCTTTAATTGCTGTAAAAATGTGAATGGAATGGATTGTGTGTGGTTTGGGTTGTAGGATTTGTGTTGGAGATGGAAAATAAGCGTTAATGCTGAGTTTTATTGGCTTGAAATAGGGCTGGGGGTGGGGGATTTTTGGCTGAAATATTCAGTTCCTGCTTGAAATTTCAGATTGGGTGACGTCGATCAATCTTCGGTTTTAGTTTCGTACTATGCGATACATATGCGATGTTGCACGTAATTTAATCTCTGGGGGTAATATACTATGTTTTAATATTGCGGCCCATCCATCGACCCGTGTAGGCCGAAAGTCAAATTATAATGTCGTCAAAATTTAAATAAAAATGTTATCTCCAATTTTTTATTTTCAACCTGACCAACTTTCTTGGAGGGACCTTAGTGTTAAAATTCAAAAGATCAGCAGTTGTCCCAACCTCAATTTTGATCTTCCCAAAAATAAACTTTGTCATCCCTAGTCAAACTTATAACAACTGGGAGTAGTAGAGAAACTAGTCTTATTCCACATAGATTTTCACAATTTCTTCCTTAATTAACCTTGTATAGTTATAATTAATCATCTACAATATAGTCTAGACAATGTACTAGCACTTTTTAAGATGGACGGAATTGTATTACCTATTAATTTCATAAAAAACCTAGAATATTAATTTTCATGTGATTCTATCTGGTGGAAATTATCGTTCTCATAATGCTTATAGTAAGGGTATTAATGGAATACTAACAAAAATGGTGGACAATTACCTCGATTCGCGCATCTCGTAGACAGCACGTATAATCGAAAAGTACATAGATATGGGTTTCTCCAATTTGATAAGGGTATTGCTAATTTTTCTTTTTGACTTCTCCCACTTTGTTATAGGGACATAAGTGGGAAAATTAGAAAGTACACCGGAAATACCAAAATCAATTCCATTTGTCCTGGCATGATCGATTCTAGACAAACTTATGAACACTATTAGCGATAAAGAAACTGACATGATCCCACAGAGACTTCCACATGATCTTCCGATTAACCCCCGGATATCATCTACAATGTACTCTGGACCAAAAAATTGATGGACCGAATTTCATTATCTTTTTA
Organism: Rubia yunnanensis; assembly: GCA_037428765.1. NCBI lineage: Eukaryota > Viridiplantae > Streptophyta > Magnoliopsida > Gentianales > Rubiaceae > Rubia > Rubia yunnanensis. Next base: position 80,550,907 of record CM075065.1, read on the forward strand.
ATTCATAAAAAAACAATGTGTAATTTCTTCTAATTGTATGTGCAATTTATCGTTCATAAAAAATAAGGCTCATCGTAAGGGTATGAATGGAATGCTAATAAAAATGAGGGAAGAAAACCAGGTTCCTTGATGCCTAAAACAGAACAACAAGATTGTGACAATGCAATTTAGATTATTCGGTATCTCAAATTTTACATTCCGTCCTCCCCCACCATCTTGGAAGAACCTAAGTGTAGAAACAGAAAAGTTCACCAGCTGTGTTAAAATTGATCTGGATCGAACCAAATGTTAATAAAGTTCATGGACAGTTATATATTTCAATTAGCATTATCTAATATACAATTACCCGTTATTAAGGTCAATTATGTTCATCTTGGTCAAATGTGGGCCCATTTGCCATGCTAGTGGGCTGAAATAGTGAGGCCCAATTTCATAGAAGGTGACGTTGGTCCTATTTTGGTTAAACTTCGCTAAACTAGATTGACATGCGATGTTGAAGATGAAGTTGGTCAAACACTGGTCCATTCCTATTCTAGTGGGCTGAAATGGTGAGGCCACTTTTAGATTAGCCGACGTCGCTCCTACCTTGGTCAGATATCGATAAATTTGACTGGATTACGATGTCACACAGGTCGAGGCGGAAGCCACAATGCTTCCTAACAAATATATAAATGGAGACCACCTCTCACATCACTTCAAACATTCATCTTTCTCTCAAATTTGAACAGTTCCCCTGCCCATCTTCTCAAAGGTATTGTTTCCACATGTGATTACATTATTTTTTTTTTCTATTTATCCTTGAAATTGTTATTTATATGGGTTAAGGTGTGAATGTGTTATTTTTTTAAAATTTTGAACTTCTATGGATGAGGGTTCTAGATTTAGGTTCTAGGGTGTTAGATTTTGTTTTTTATGTCTTCCTCCATTATTGCGGTTCAATTTTTTGGTTTAGAACCTTTATTTTTGTTAATTTTATGCTATTGTTACTGTATCCTCTGTTCTTGAATGTGAGGTTGCTTATATGTTGATCCGCTATCAGTTGCAGCGATCCTCGTGCGACATCGCACATTCATTGTATGTGACGTCTCACCCTTCTTGGTTAACCAATCGGTTATACCAAAGGTTGAGCGACGTTGTTTATACTAGGTAGACTATAAAGATTAATTGTATTCATTAACCATTTTCTATCTATCATAATATTTAACATTCGTGGAAATATGAATTTCAGCAATCATGGCTAACAATGTTGGTTTGAGACATTACTGATTGAAGTGAGCGAATTTTTGTTGAAATTTAAATTCGTATTGTTTTACTACTTATATTAGAATTTGATTTTTAACAATTTCATTGACCAATATAGATCAGTAGCGATTCAGATGATGATCATCCATGGACTACATTTGGTGATGTCATTCCACATTTTGTACATTGTTTGACCCAGACGAACTTTAGGTTTATCCCAATTCAGGTATGTCCTCTCTGTTACACATGTATTTTATTTTCAATTAACTATTTTTATAGATTACTTTTATATCATTAGTGTAGGAGTGACCTATTTAAGGCAACTCTATTGTCAATTTAAAGGCACTTTCAAAGTGCCTTTTATGGTTCCGCCTTATCACTCCCAAAATAAGGTGGTTCCGTGAACCACCTTACAAATACCACAACTAAGGCAGTTAAAAACCGCCTTTAAATTAGCAACAGAGCCATCTTAAATTGTTTCCAAAGTCAGAAATAATGAGCAGGTGCTGGTACATTGCACACAATTTCAGAGCTCGGAAACTCAGAAAAATATTTTTGCATTTCGTACGGTGGTGAAGTTTCCGTCTCAGAAACTTCTGTCAGTTTTGGCTCTTTGTTGTAGTCACTTTTATTTTTCGAAGTTGTGTTGTTGTTCTGTTCCCTTTCTGTAAAATTGACGGCATGTATTTAATTTTTATCCAATAATTTCTGAGCTTGGAAATGCCGTCAGACGCCTTATTTCCGATATGGAAAAGTAAGACCGGCCTATGCAAAAATGTAGACGTGGATCCAAAATGATTTCTGGAGTCAGAAATATATTCTGGTCTCGTGGTAAAAAATTGATTCATTCACATTTTCGGCTGAAAAAAGCCACGATTCACAGCAAAACTGAACCCCTGTCCTTTGTACCATGCTATCTATTCCTAGAAACACGATAGATTGACTATCCATTTGCAGTTGTGTTGAATTGACTATTAGGCCCTAGCATCTCTGTGGACATACCCGAGCTTGCCACTAACTACCCTATAGGTATCTTAGTATTGAGTTTGGTACAGAATGATAAATTTTTATCTTTGACCTTCCTCAGTGAACCACCTTCACTCGATGTCGTTAATTGTAGCTAAATAACCCAAGTGAATGCTGAGTAAAGGTCAAAGTTAAAGATTTATAGTTCTGCACCTAGCTCACTACTAAGATACAACTCGCTACTAAGCTACTGATAGGATAGTTAGTGGCAAGTACGGGTATGTCCACAAAGATTCTAGGGCTAATAGTCAATTGAACACAACCACAAACAAGGGAGGGGGTTTGGTTTTTCATCTAACAACTAAGAACATGAAAGTAAAAGGCACATAAAGTATATAGCTAGAAACTTGGGGAATATTTGAGTTACATGGTTAATTAAATGTTATGATCCTCAATTCATTCACATATAAGAAATTGAAAACATAAACTAGGGCTAACACGTGGTGTGGTCGATGGTCAGCACTTCCCCGTACCTGCCATGTAGGGTGCTCTTGCAATCTTCCATCGACACCACATCCGTAATCAGGGGAGTAAAACAAGGTCCGACCATTGTTGTAGGTCTATTTCTCCCTCGTATGATTATGTCCTGGGCACTACACCACATATGTTCTACTCTCTCGCCCAATAAATAAGTCTAGGGGAGGAAGGCACCTTATCGAGGACACTAGGGCCTCTTAAAACCCTAGCTTGCTACTTTTTGCTATCTTTACATGTAACCCTTTGGACCAACTCTCTAGCCAAGACTTCTATGCTACCATCAGAACAGTAAAACTTGGAAAAGACATACATACACACACCCACGCGGACCCAGACCCTGCTACCCATATCACATACAGGTTTCTTTTCACTGGGGGTATCAATATTGGCACCAACATGAATGTAGACTAGAGTGTGTGCTAATGGAGTGTACCATTCATGCAATTATAAACAATTCAGGAACAAGTCATCCTAATATCATAAACACATAGAATTAGGATGAACTAAGAATCTCACAAAACACAATCAACACATGGATGAAAATTTATCAGCAAGCTTTAGAATCTACTTCCTAGAGATGGAATTCAAGTATTTCATTGAATTCTACATCTTCGGGCTAAAGAAAAATAAAAAGGAAAAAGAGAGTGTTTCTCTCGCTTAGTTTCTCTTCAAAAAACAAAATATAATCAAAGAATTCTTACCCTAGTAGACTAAGGCTATATTTATATTCGTATGGAATTGGGCCTAAAAATAGGCCAAAATAAGCCAAAAAGTGTCTAAACCCTAATCACCCACCACTGACATGGACTGCCGCAGATGGCCTGGTCCACACCGCAGATAAGATATATTACCCCCGCCTTAAGTAGCTTAAGGACTTCACCTTTTACTACTTTTATCATAGGTGGGTTCAATTGTCTTTGAGGTTGGCATACAGGCTTTGTACTCTCCTCTAACAATATACGGTACATGCAAGTTGAAGGGCTTATAACTTTGATATCAGCTAAAGTCCACCCTATTGATCCCTTGATTTTTTTAAGAACCACGAGCAACCTACTCTCTCGATCACAAGAAAATTTATTAGAGATAATCACAGGTAGTGTTTGACCCTCGCCTAAGAAAACATACTTCCGATGTTCGGGCAAAGGCTTGAGTTTAACTATAGGCGGCTCCTCTATCGAAGGTTTGGTCTCTGGTAAAACTAGCTCATCTAGGTTCTTAAGTAAGGCCTCTACACAATCCTTAGCTTGATGATCGACCTCCTCCACGCTTCCTACTAGGTTAGCTTCTTGGGAATTAAAGCGTATATCATTCAAAGAATCATTGTCTAAGGCTAACATTTTGTTACCATCAAACATGTCTTGTACAGTCTTGTAATAAATATCAATCAAAGAGGGGTGGTAGTTCACAGTTTAATCTATCAATTTATGCTCAAATTCATGTTCTGGATCACACATTTCTCTTAAAAAGGCTTTGGATTCATGCATAAAATAAATAGTGTCGCAAGGGACATGACTAACCTCATGATCGTTGTAGATCTCAACTGGCTCCCTTTTCTTCGATCCATCCAAGTACGAAGGTGATGGGTCCTCCTCATTCACAAGCTTGTGCCTTCCTATCACTTGATTAACCTTAATGATCAATTTGCTCACCTTCTTGGTTGCAGTTTCAATACTGTAAGAGATTTGAGCCCCATAATTCAGAATGTAAGTAGGTACTTGATTTTGAAGATCTTGACCTATCTTTGAAAGACTAGTTAGAGTTCCAAATATCTCCTTTCACGTGGACTTGGGGGTTGATATCAACTCGGGTGAGTAATGGTATGTGCACTATTCTCGCTCCTGTTGATCTCGCTAAACTGCAAGTTCCATTTCCCTCTCGTAATTGCTCAACCACGGGCAAGACTGTGTAGTGTGATCAAAATGACACACCCTAAAAAGTTTCATCTATTGAGTAGTCTTTCTTGACATCACAAGGGTTCAACAGAACAAACTATCAAAACAAACAAAGAAAAATAGAATCGATACTAACTACTCAACTAACACGTTATGCTAATTAACCACTAAAATTGACTAGCATCCCCGGAAGCGGTGCCAAAATTTGACCCGCCTCCACTCGGTGTCGTTAATTATAGCTAATAATCCTGAGGGAAGGCTGAGTAAAGGTTAAAGATAAAGATTTAAAGTTCTGCACCCAACTCATTACTAAGCTACCGATAGGGTAGTTAGTGGCAAGCCCGAATATGTCCACAGATATGCTAGAGCCTAATAGTAAATTGAACACAACCAAGAATGGGTTATTAATCCTTTGTGTTTCTAGGAATAGATAGTATGGTAAACCAGAGGAGGAGTTTTGTTTTTCAGCTAACAACTAAGAACATGAAAGAAAAAGCACGTAAACTATACAGCTAGACACTTGAGGAATATTTGTGTAACATGGTTGATTAAATATTCTTATCCTCGATTCATTCACATATAAGACATTGACAACCAAATATAGTGCTCATAACATATGGTGTGGTCGATGGTCAACACTTCCCCATACCTGCCATGTAGAGTGCTATTGCAATCTTCCATCTGAACCGACTCCGTAATTAAGCGAGTAAAAACAAGGTCTGACCATTGTTGTAGGTTTGTTTCTCCCCTGTACAATTATGTCTCGGGCACTACACCACATATGCTCTACTCCCTAGGCCTATAAATGAGGAAAAGAGAGGTAGGCACCTTATTGATGACACTAAGACCTTTTACAACACCCTAGTTCACTAAGTTTTGGTATCTCTACCCGTAACCATTTGGACCAACTTGCCAGCTATGATTGGTGTGCTGTCATCATAACAGTTAAACTCAAAAAAGACCTACGTGCACACACCCACGTGGACCCGGACCCTGCTACCCATATCACATCCAGGTTTCTCTTCCCCGGGGGGTATTCATATTTTCACCAACATGAATGTGGACTAGAGTGTGTACTAATAGAATGTATAATTCATGCAATTAAAAACAATTCAAGAACAAGCCATCATACTATTATAAACACATAGAATTAGGAAGAACTAAGAATCTCACAAAAAACAATCAACACTTGAATAAATATTTATCCCCAAGCTATAGAAACTACTCCCTAGACATGGAATTCAAGTATTTCATGGAATTCCACATCTTAAGGTTAAAGAAAAATAAAAAGGAAAAAGAGAAATAACCTAGAGAGAAGAGAGAGTGTTTCTCTTTCTAAGTTACTCTTCAAAATACAAAATATGATCCAAGGCTTCTAACCCTAGTGGACTAAGGCTATATTAATAGTAGTAGGGGATTGGACATAAAAATAGGCCCAAAATAGGACAAAAAGTGTCAAAACCCTAGTCATCCGCCACTGACACGGACCGCCGTGGATGGCGCTGTCTGTGCCGCTGATATGGCCTTGTGCCGGTGCAGGGCACGAGCCGTTTGCATCATTGGAGTGGGCACGAGATCGGGCATGGACCATTTTGCATCGCTGGTGCGGGGAGAGGGATGTGCCCCGGGACATGCTTGGCGAGGTCCGCATCGTCTGGTGCGGCCTATTGTCAGGAGAGTTGTTTTTGCATTTCTGATCCACGGTCTTTGTCGTTTGGTGAGGGCCATCATCAAAATCCTTATGTTTCTCAGTCTTCTGGCATTGGCTGCTCAATTCTTCACATCTCACTGGCTAGTCTTGACATTTTGCACTTGGAAATGCACGAGCCGTGTAAAACATGATGGTTCGCACTCATACTTAGCCATTTTGGAGTGAAAAAGGTTTCTTGAGCACGTGGCCTGTTGAGATTGGCACGGCCCATTCTTGGATTTGGCACAGCTCGTGCCAGAAGCCTTTTGGCGTGGGCCGTATGGCATGACAGGCCAGTGGTACTAAGTCTCGTGCCAACCATTAGCGATCTGTGCCTACCTGCTGATGCTTTGCCCGAATGAACTTATTTTCCCTTCTACGAATGAACCGTTAGTCCATTTTGAGAGTTCTTGTATTCAATTTCATAGCGCTCAAAAAGAAAAATCCAATGAAACCATTTCAAGGGCAGGTTCTTCTCGGATCATTCCCAGAACTTAGTGAAACTCTCGGAGCACGATTCTCAGTTTCTTCCTTTACCATTTGAATTTCAATGCTGTTATCCTTCTATTATCATGATGTAATGTCCATGGACTTTATCTACTACTATTCCAATGTGAATGGCCTTAAACATCTTCTACCATCCTTGCAAATGGCGTTCAATATAAAATGTATTGAAAAGTACCCACGAGTGACCTACTAAGGATGATAGAAAAGGAAGATCTAGGTACCTGTGGATACAAGGTGTCCATTAGTACAAATTAAGTCTAAAAAATGCAAGATTTAGACAAGAAAACCAAACATCGCCATCCAAACCCCTTGTCATGTAAACCCAACTAATACTAGCAATCCAACATATAAAGTAAGCCAATTATTATGCTGAATGCATCAGTTAATGCATGCATAATGAAGCACATCACTTAGCCTTCGCTAGAGTTAGCTACATAGTGACCCAGAGTGGAGGCAGATCAAATTTTGGCGCCGCTGCTGAGGATGCTAGTTAAGTTCAATTGTCAATTACTATAATGCATTAGTTGAGTAGTTAGTATTGTTTTTAAATTATTTTTTTATCCTTTTCATGATGCATGAAAAATAAATGGAAAATGAAAATTTTGAAAATTCCTAAGATGAAATATTCCCCAATATTGAAATCCTACATGCCCTATCTTATTTAAATGATAGATATTGTGATACTATTCTTGTTAGGCATGTTTCTTCTAATTTGAACGAGGATATGTTACCTTGAAATCTCATGACTTACGTGCAGTGAGGGAAGAAGGGGGCAAATGAATTGAAAGCTCCTAAGTCCCTTCTAACTCCTAAACTCAACAAAAATATTTCCACTCTTAAGAAAGATGGGTTTGTTTGGTTCATCGCTCCAAAGGTAAAAAGTAAACCGAGAATGATGTGGTGACTTGTCCATCGTGATATGGTCACTATTGGTGTCAAGGATGGTGATTTTGGTGGCCCACCAATCCACTCTTTGTAGTTTCAAAAATGGAGGTGAAATAATTCATGAGGAAGAAAATAAAGAAACGGTGTTTTTTATTTCAAGTAGGAGATTTTTCAAAAGTTATATAAATTTTAAGGGTGAGTTTGATTTTTGGTGGTATTTTAAGGAAATTTTAGCCATCTATTTTGTTTGGAATAGTACTACTTGTGGTTTTTAATGTTTTTGGATGCAAGTATGGAGAAAATAGACTTTGGAATCAAGGAAGGCCAGATGCCTCATGCTGGGAATAAACACGGACCGTACCAGGAGATATAGGCCGTGTCACAGGTGTCTGCACAATGCTAACCTAAGTTGAGACAAAGTCCTTGTGCCACGAATTGGCATGGGCTGTGCCAGGTGATGCGAGTCTTGTAGAGCCATTTAGCACAAGGCTGACTTGGCTGACACAAGGGCATGGAAGATGTACCAGACGCGGGTCGTGCCAGTGCCACCACAAGGCTGGCACAAGCCAGGCACGAGATGCCACAAGCTGACACGTGAACACGTGGACACGTGTAGGCACAGATCATGCCTAAGGATCCGTGCTACCTACCCTCTTTAGCCAACCAAACCTAAGCCTACTCCATATATAATCACCCCCACATTCTAGAGTTCTCAAACCAGTATCTCTCCGTCATTTTCTTATTAAAAATTTCAACTCTTTTGGCCATAACTCCTTCATTTTTCATCCTATTTACCCTACCTTATATCAAAATCTTCACCTTTTCGAGCTCCATCCAACCCACTAAAATTAAGCCACGGAAAGTTCATGGTTTTTCCAAGATTTTTCGAAGAAGCATTCGGCTGCAAGTTGAGTATTTTGCTGGAATACTCAATTTTTGATCCATTCCAGGTATTGGAGTTGCTTTGACACTACCTAGGATGGGTGCTTCAAATTCCTCAAGCAAATATTTCACCACATTGTCCATTTGAGGTATTTTGGTTGAACTGTACTCTTATTTGGAGGAGTTGGATTTGTGAAATTTTTTGTGGAATTGTTATTTGCATGCTTGAGGATTTGGGTAATTAGTGTGGTTGATAGTTTTATTTAGTGGGCATTGTTCTATGTTGGGGGTGGTTTGAAAATATTTTCCATAATTTGTCTGTGCTGGTTTCTATATATTTGTGTACAATAGCCTATAGACTAAGTTTGAGGGAAGAGGCTAGTGTACCCTATATGGGGTTGGCTACTCTCACTGAGGAGCTTAAGACAAGGTGGGGGTACCTGTTGAATTTCCCTTTATAGGATATAAAGTTTGTAGATGAAGAGACCCTCAAGGGTATCAAATTCTACAAACTTGTGGGGATCCTATTCAGCAGGATTGGTATGAAGAACTACACCACTGTGTCTGCTCCCACTTATACCAACTACACCCTAAATTTTTTAGCCATTGTTAAGAAGGTGCAAAACAGACATAGGGGGCGTTATATCAGATTTCATTTGGGAGATGCATCTCGTACTTCGACTTGTGCCCATTTGGGGGATATCTTCAAATGGAAAGAGAAGAGGAAGGTGCCAGGGTACAATGGGGCGGATTCATTTGAGCTAGTTTCATTTTATGCTGCTATTACCCGACTATTAAGGGGGAATGATGGTAAGATTAGTGACAATATGCACCCAACACTGAGATATATAGCCAGGTTGTTGACTGTGGTAGTCAGTTGCCATGGGGAGGCCACCACTTCCACCGAGAAGGACTGCAAAAGGCTCTAGTCTCTCTTCACGGAGATGGCTTACCCCAATCTGCTAGATGATTTTGTCTCTGGGTGTGTTGATCTTACCTTGTCAGCAGCCTACATTGGGAAGATTTCGATTAAGGGTATGGTTTCAGTTTTGGGGTGGCACTTCCAGTTTCTAGAAAGTGATGATATGAGTGAGAACCCAAATGTTCTCTTGACACTCACTCTACCAGTCATAGAAGAGGCAGAGTTTATATTGCAAAACATAACAACAAATTGAACCTATTACTTCGCCCCTTTTACTTTGGATTTTGGTTAAGGGAAAATAACTGAGGTAAAAATTCGTTTCTTATTTTTTCAGATTAAAAATAATAATTTTTACCCCGATTAAAAAAAACTGAGCTAATCGGTTTTCTTAAAATTGAGGTAAAAGCCTACTATTATCGATGTCGCATGCATGTTTGGCTTAGAGACGTCAGTTGTTTTTGGGACCGACATCGCACGTCACTCTTGCAGACATGAATGACCGACTTTGCATGCATCTCTGGAATAATGATGTCGGTTATTTGTGAGACCGACATTGCACAGACCACTTGTAGTGAAATGACTGATGTCGCATGTATGAATAGCTTACTAACGTGTGGCCGATGTCGCAAGTTCCTCTCACAGATATGGAATGTCAGATGTCGGACGTATGTCTTTCGAAGGCAGTGTAGAAGTAATCAATATTGACTTTCAAGGTCCTTCCGTTCACCCATACATGCCCAAATTGCAAATTCACAATCTTATATTATTTAATTTCATTTTGATTCCGCCAATTTCGTGGTTCGTCGACTCCAACTTTCTTGGAGAGACCTAAGTGAAAAAGGTAAAAACCCTACTCGTAACTCCAAATTCATCCATCCGCTCGAACGTGATGCTCCCCTTAATTGACCTTTGATACATTAATACTAACGAAAATGTTTGACCTTGACTAATAAACAATTAATCATTGTCTTTCTATACATAAACACTACTGAAAAAGTTTGATCTTGACTAATTAACGGTTGAACCTTACTTGACATTCCATATATAAATATTAATAAAATGGTTTGACGTTTATTGATAAACGGTCAACCTTATTTGACTTTCCATATATAAACACAAATAAAATGGTTTCACTTTAACTAATCAACAGTGTCGACGCTATTTGAATTTACATACATAAACACTAATGAAAATGTTAGAAAATTAACTAAAAATGGTCAACCCTTGTTTGACTTTCTATACATAAACACTAATTAAATGTTTATAACTTAACTAATCAATGGTCAACCCTTATTACTTGACTTTATATACATTAACACTAATGAAAAGGTTAGAAACTTAACTAATAAATGGTCAACCCTTGTTTGACTTTCTATACATAAACACTAATGAAATGTTTAGAACTTAACCAATCAATGGTCAACCCTTATTACTTGACTTTACATACATTAACACTAATGAAAAGGTAAAACATAAATAATAAATGATCAACCCTTAATTGACTTTCCATGCATAAACACTAATCCTTATTTGAATCACAAATGTAACATTATTAGTATTACATATAATTATATGATTTTTTTAAAACAACATCACACATAGTAACTATATGAAAATATGAGGACATCAAATATTTTGTAATTTTATTATAAATTAATAATATTTATTTTATCCTAACGCAGTCGGAATAATTAAAAATAATTTGCAAGCACAAATCCTATGGTTTGGTTTTAAAATCCCCCAGAGAGAGAATAATTCTCAAAAATATTATTATGAAAGATGCCAAATCTAAAAATACAATAGGTCCTTAAATACTGAATTCTAGAAGAAAAAAGGAAAGAAATAAAAGGAAATTCAGAATAAATAAATTCCAAAACTAAACAAAAATCTGGAAAACACTCAAAATAGTAAATTGCAGTTTTGAGGCCTTAAACAACCTCAAACGGAAAATCTTAGCCACAGTAACCTCCTTTAGCATTTTCCCTGAAGTGCTCATCAAGATAGTTCCATTCCTTAATTTGTATTTTCATCTTTAAATTTGGTTCTAGGTTATAGTTCAATTGATATGATGTGTTGAACTATGTGTTGATTGAATGTAGGTATTGCATATATATATTGGGTTGATGCTATATTTATATGTGTTTTGGAGCATGATATATGAAGGTTTACATATCGACACATATATGTGTATATGTTTAAGGAATCCATGAATTTAATGAATGTTAGTGTTTGTATTAATTTGTTGCCAATATATATCTAGGATGTTAAACAATATTGTGTACTTATTGTTGTAATATATATATATATTTTAATTGTAAACTCACCTAAGTGAGAGGGAATATTGGGTTCCCCAAGCCCTTAAATAAATTTTGCGTAAAACGCTCAGATCATGGAACGTATATGACATACAAGTGGAAGCATATGTACGCTACTGTATATTCAAAAAACCTTTGTTTGCACCCCTGTGCAAACAAAAGGACCGGCCCTTTAAACTCCATTTGGAGTTTGCTACGACCTATTATTTTTATACCTCCACGGCCTATGTTAACATAAAGAGATTGTTTTATGCAACAACTCCTTGAAAACCACTTCCCCAAAGGTGGTTCACTATCAGTGAAGCTAGCTACTGCCATTTGTAGAAGTAACTGTTTAGAGGAATCATCCAAGTCCATGCCAAATGGTTTCTGAATTGTTACCCGGACCAAATTTTTTGTGTCAATTTCTTCTGCTTCCAGTGTATAGCTTTTGTACCTTTCATAAGCAAAGGGAGGCAGCAGTAAAAGGTTCTAAAGAAAAACTTGAATCGACAACCAGCAGACATAAGATAATGCCCTATCATCTAGATATAAACATATGCAAAGCCCAAATGCAATAACTTAGCCGATTCAGATGAATGGAAAGGATTCTAAGACATGTTTAATTTGATCTAGAATGCTTGGTGGCAAGTTTGTAAAACAAAAGGATTGGTTGACCTGCTCTTTACAAGCTAGTTTGGATACAAAATCAGCTACTTTATTTGCCTCCCTAAATATGTGTTCAATAGTATAGTCCATTTGAGGAAGAATCTTCCATATGATTCTCATCTGATTCAGACAATTGCAGGTTATTTTGTATTGTTTAAGGATAATTTTTGTTGGTGTCTTTGAATCATTTTCAATCTCAATGTGTCTGATCTGATGATCTGGGCTAGCTGAAGTCCATGCATCATTGATATGGTTTCTGCCTGTAGACAATCAACATTGATTATTTTAAATAAAGCCACAACCATTTTGCCCCTATGATCTTTGGTAATACATCCGATCCCAACATTTCCATTATTTAGACAAGAACCATCAATGTTCAACTTGAACCTAGCGGGTAAACCATCAATGTTAAATCTTTATTGGCTTCTGAATCTTTTCTTTTTGATATAACAGTTTTGGAACATTGGATAAATCCCATTTGAAGTTCAGTTTGAAAGCCAAAAAAGTGTCATTGAAATGATAGATAATTCTATTGATGATGTTTCTTGTCTCTGGTTTTATCCCCTCAAAAATATATGAACATCTGGCACACCATATAAACCAGATTACAACACATGGTATGGTTCCAACCAGTTTATCAAAGATGACGTCAAAGGTATCTAGGTTCCAGTAAAAGTAGTATATATCCCACATAGATTCGAAGTGATTCAGGACCAGGTTAAAAACTCTGTCTATAGTGTTCCATATTAGTTGCACTTGTTCACAGTTGTTGAGACTGTGATGTATAGATTTAGATTCATGAAAACAAAAGCAACATCTAGATGGCAGATGAAACTGGAAATCTTCTAAGACATCAGGGAATGCAATCAATCTTTTAATTAATTTCCAGTTCATATAACTTATTATTTTTGGAATTAAGTTAGACCACAGATGTTTAAATGATGGGATATTTGTTTTCCTTGGTCTAATTAATTCATAAGCTGATTTAAGTGTGAACTAGCCATTTTGAGTAAGCTTCCATATTAATTTATCCTTATACTCTGAGAAAAGCCTGTGATCCAAATTTAGAACTTTAAGTATGTCATCAGGTAATTTGGTTCTAAGTGTGTTTATATAGGAGGAATTATTTTATAAGAGTTCAACTACAGTGATTTCTGAATATGGAATCTCTGAATTATCCAAAATGTGATCTATTAATGATCCAGACTCAATCCAGTTTGAGTACCAGAATGAGACTGATCCCTTACCAATCTGCGCACGTGTATATTTAGAAGTTATATGCTGAATTTCTTTGATTCTTTTCCATGTTTTAGAGATCTTATGAGTATCAGTCATGGACCACATGGTTTAGGCCCAAAGAGATTGCCCTTGTTATAATTTCCACCAAAGTTTGATGGTAAAACTTTTTGTTAAAGTGTTAAAGTTTTTAAAATTTAATCCATTTTCATCTGTTGGAAAGCAAAGTTTAGTGTATGATTTCCATGTCCTCTTCTTTGCTTCATTGTCAGAATTTTAGTTCCAAAAGAATCTGGAAAGTGTTTTGTGGATATGTGTTACAGTATATTTGGTTGGCTTAAGGATAGTGATAAGATGTATTGGCATTGTTGCCAATACATGTCTTATTAGCACTGCCTTACTAGCAGGAGACAAGAGTTTATTATGCCAGTGATTAATTTTGTGTTGATTGAAGTTAACATCTGTAGAAAGAAAGAATTTATTGTTCTTCCTGTATACATAGGGCATCCCAAATACTTAAAGGGCAAGGAGACTTCTATCATGCTTGTTTCTTGTTTGATTAATTTAATGCTTTTGTTAGGAGTGTGTTTGGATATATAAAAAGAATGATTTCTCAAAATTAATATTTTGTCCTGAAGCTAATTCAAAAGATTTCAAGAAGGTGATTACAATTTTAAGGCCATTCTTAGAGTATTTTAATGAATTGTTATATCATCAGCAAAAGAAAGATGAGTAGAAGTTTTCATTTTATAGGGAAGCTTGTATAGTAGAATATTTCCATAATTGAATAGGAAATTTAAAATCTTAGAGAAAATGCTGATTTAATGTTCAACATTATTAGGTTAACCAGTTTGTTTGAAAAACCATGTTTAATGAGGACTTTGGATAAGAAGGTCCATGACACTTTGTCAAAGTCCTTCATCATATCCAATTTGATGACCATGTTATGTCCTTTTAGCTTTGGTGAGTAAATTATTTGTCAATTTTTGCATTTAAAGGACATTATCAGCTAGTTCTCTGCCTGAGACAAAAGCTGATTGTTCCAGGCTTATTATTAAGTTAAGGTATCTTTTTAATCTGTTAGATATTATCTTTGAAAAAAAATTGTTAGTTAAGTTGCAAAGAGTAATAGGCCTATAGTCTTTGAATGTGGAACATACATATTTTTTAGGAATTAGTGAAATTAGAGCTGAAGATATGGCCTTAGGTATATCATTTCTATCGAAAAAATCTTCAACTACCATGAACAATCAATTTTTATGATTTCCAAAAATTTGTGGAAGAAAAAGCCGAAAAACCATCAGGTCCAGGAGCAGATTGACTATTCATAGATTTTATTGCCTCAGTTCGTTCTTCCATTGTCATTGGTTTAGTTAGATGAAAATTCAAGTCATTAGTTACAACTTTGGGAATATTTTATAGTATTCATGCAGTATTAACACCTGATGGATCTTGATTTTCCAAGATAAGAGATTTGTGAAGTGTCTGATTGCTTCATTCTCAATCTCTTCTGGTTGTTATAACCACTGAGCCTCAGTACTAGATGACCTGTTTTTTGTGTTTGCTTTGGACTGTTTGATGAAAGAATTTAGAATTAGCATTCCCATCTTTCATCCATTTTAGCCTTTCTTTTTGTTTCCAAAACATTTCTTGGTTAATTAGGGTTTTTTTTAGTTTTTTTTTGCAAAGTTCATGGATTGCAAGTTTTTAGCTGTTTCTAACTCTTGCAAGTACTTTTAAGCTTTAAAAACCATCTCCTCACATATCTGAACATTGTCAAAGATGTTTCCAAAGTAGGTTTTATTACAGATTTTGAAAGTGTTTTATAACCTCTTTAATTTGAAAACCAATGTATTCATTCCTTTTTTATTAGTGTTAATGTTCCAAGCATCTTCAATAGTTTTCATGAAGGTTGGGTGGTTAATCCAACACTCCTGAAACTTGAATGGTTTTGGATTGGTTATTGGATCATTTTCTGAGATATGCATAATTAATGGATTGTAATCAAAATCTTCCCTTGCCAATGTTTTGATCTTAGAGTTTTGAAAATTGACCACCATAGATTGTTAAATACTCCCCTATCTAACCTTTTCCAAACCCTACCTTTAGGTCTCATTCCAGTCCATGTAAATAGGTTTCCAGAAGTAGTTATTTCTGATAAGTTTTGTGTATTCAGAAACTTATTAAAATTTATAATAGCTCTCTGGTTAGGGATGGATTTGCCTAAATACTTCTCATTCTTTGAAATCGCATTGAAATCACCAATTAGGGATAGAGGTTCATTACTTAGTGGTGCTAAGAGTAGCCATAGTTTATTTCTTTCATGCATGGTGTGTTTAGAATAAATGAACCCCACATGGCATTCTTTTGTTAGATTCCGTGATTTTGTTTAGTTAGAAGATGTTGTTCATCAGTGGAAATTATATCTATAGATATGTATTCATCCCAAAAAATCCATATTTTGCAATTGGCGCCTGCAAAAGAGTACTTGAAACCAAGTTCTCTTGCAATTGGCTGAATCAGATCACAGTTGACCAAGTTCTATTGTTGTAATATATGTAGGAATGTCTATCAATAAAACCCATTGTTTTGATGAAGATCGAACGTGTGTTGAGTATCAATCTTTTGTAGCTAACTTTATTAAATATCCATTCGTGAATGCTTCCAAGGAGAATTTATCGTATGTGTATTGTCCTTGCAAGAAGTGCCGCAACACTACTATTCATGAAGATGAAATTGGTTTGATGGATGATTTATTAAGACATGGTTTTGATCAAACATTTAAAATTTGGTTTTGGCCTGGAGAGAACGTGGATGATCATACTGTAAATGAAGTAGGGTCCGAGAATGATGCTAGGATTGATGAGTTGGTTGAAAAGATTGTCAAGAACTACTGTGGCAATTCTAAAAAATTTTTGAAATTGAAAGGACATAATGAAACACTTCTATACGATGGATGCCTTGAAGGAATGGCAGTACTGAAGGCTACATTGCAGTTGATGAAGGTAAAAACCAAGTATTCCTACAGTGATGTTAGGTTCTCGGGTTTGTTGAAAGTGCTGAAAGAAATGCTTCAGGATGGGAATAGAATACCGGAAACGATATATGAGGTGAAGAAGGTACTATGTCCGATGGGCATGGATTATGAAAAGATACATGCTTGTCAAAATGATTGTGTCATGTATAGGGGTATACACTTAAATACAGTTGAATGCCCAAAATGCAATGCCCCAAGTTTCAAATTGAAGGAGGTGGTTGTTGATGGAGATAGTGGTAATTGGCAGACAATAAGGGTTCCTGTCAAGGCTGTTTGGTATCTACCTAATATTCCTCGATTGAGAAGATTGTTTGAAAATCCCGAGGATGCAAAGAATATGACTTGGCATGCAGATCGGACAGTCGTTGATCCTAAAGTCATTAGTTATACAACCGATGGTGATCAATGGAAGAAGATAGATGTGGCCTTTCCCGAATTTGGGGATGAGCCATGTTACTTGAGGCTTAGTTTGTGTACGGACGGAATAAACCCATTCTGTAATATGACCAGCAACTATAGGTTTACCTTCTCAACCCTAGAATGGGCTTACCATCTCAACCCTAGAATGGAACACACACATCACTACACAAAATAGTGCTACCAGTGTAGTTGCCATAGCTTTACATGTAAGCAGCGCAAAGGATAAGAATCCCATGTACGTGAACATGTCTTATTATGGTGTGATTGAGGAAACATGGGAACTGGTCTACATAAATTTCAAGGTACCACTTTTCAAATTAAAATGGTTTGATAGCCTTGCTAGTGTATTTGTGGATGACCTAGGATTTACAATGGTCGATTTGAGCAGGACACAATCTACTGGCGATCCTTACATTCTTGCTTCATGGGCTACACAGGTGTTTTATGTTGCTGATCCCAACAATTCTAGCAGATCAGTTGTCATTCATGGGAAAAGTCAATATGTGGGAGATTCTTGTCCATCTGCATTATCCAAAATTAGTCTAAACATTTCCTCAAGCACCAGCAACATTGGGCAGGATGAAACATATAGGGTGGAGCTATCTTTGAGGAGGGACTATGATGAAAACGTGTGGATTGAAAGACACCCCAAAACAAAGAAGTAGAAGAAGAAGATATAGATTTGGTTTGCACATCAGTTTAGATAACCTAGACGACCATTTATGTGACTGTTCAAGTTTATGTGAAACTAAAAAATCAATTGCCTATCCATTTTATCCCGGCAGTGAAGCTATATGCTAGTTTAGGGGTAATTAAAATTTGACTTTGCACTCAAGTCAGTTTACAATTCGGTGAATGTGATACCATGTATGCAACCTCACAATGTTCCTATACTTGCTGTGAAGATAGGAATGCGAATCCACCCTACTTATCGGTGAGTAATAATTTTAGAGATAATTATTCTTGCCGATATCGTACTGAGTCCTTGGCTGCAACCAATGCTTAAAATAGTATAATTAAATATTTACATGTGACGTCACCTACGTGTTAAAATCCCATTGTCCTTACCGGTCCAGTGGTCTGCGAATATAGTGCGATGTTGCAATGATGCAACTAACCTCTAAAATCATCACTCAGCAAATTAATCTAGAATAATGAATGATTTAACTAAAGGAACCTTTCCAAGTTCACCACACCCAACCACATATTGCGTAATCCAAAACAAACCCGATGTCAAGAAAGCATTAAAACTGTTAAAAGGGATGACAAGAAGTACTAATATGCATGGAATCCAAATTCAATCATAAAACAAACATTGTTTGAATCCTAGAAACTTCATGGAATGCAACAACTTAAAAACATATCAAATCCAACTTAATCCAAGAGCCACCATCAGACACACATTAATAAATCCAAAAAACATTCGGGGAGGTTGTCACCGTACCTTTAAAAGTTAATACTTATAAGCCCTAAATGCTTACTAACTACGACTAAGTTGAAAGTGGCAAATTGGGGTCGTCCACGAAGAAGAGGGATCTTTCTAAGGGTTTAAACATATAAGGTTGATATTAATTAGGCTAGAAGTAGATATATATATATATATATATATATATATATATATATATATATATATATATATAAGCAAGTAAATAGGGAGGATGGTTTGGTTGGTTTTGGTCCTAAGTTATGATTTTAAAGACAAGAAAACTAGCAAAGTCAAGTGACTATGCTAATCATACAACAAACTAAGAAAAAGAGGTAAAAACTACAAAAGACAGAGTTGGGGGCAATTGATTTGCACTTCTAAACCTCTTATCTATCCTTGAATCTACAACATATTCATTACTTGAACTACTAGTTGTGAAGGTAAATCTTCTATCCTTCTTAGATCGTAGTTTGTAAGAGTGAATTCGACATCTCTTGTCAAACCTCACCAATGACTCCTTTAGTCGATAAACATCTAAAAGTATCCCATTGATGGTGTCGATCACAAAGAATCAACAAGCTTGGTAACACTTATAAACACTACACCGTGTCTAAGCATTGAATAAATTCATACATTTACACAAGATTAGTCAAGAAAGTTCAACACTCATAGACCTGTCCTATTTGCTACTATAAATAAACATGACAAAGAGTTCAACATTATCACATTCATCTAGAAATTATCAATACATCAACACTATTAGAAGCTCTAACTCATGCTCTTAGATTTCATAATAAAAGAAGGGAAACTTAGTGATAAGACATCAAAAGCATGTATTTTCCATAGCATTTAACATCTCTTTTGTCATCGTTTTGTTGTAAGATTGCTAGATTTAGCTAGGTTTACATCATAATGGGTTTAGATGACCATTTTCGGTTTTCATATATAAATCCTTCATTTATTAATCTATGTTTAGTCTAATGAATTTTTGGTCCTTACGAGCATCTAGATTCCATTTTGTGAGTTTAATTTGAAGATTGATTGTGAGCCCTTTGGAGTGGTTTAGTGAAGGAAATGAGTTAAAATGTGGTAGAAGATAGAAGGGTTGAAGAAGGAAGGTAGAGAAGTAGATAGATTGTCACCCGGAAGTTTGGAAAACGTTCTTAAAATGATCTAAGATGAATTAGCCAAAAGGGTGGTACCATTGGATTCCTCTTCTTGAGCGCTATGATATCAACTACAAGAACTTTAAAATTAGAGTGACAGTTCATCCAAAAGGCTGCAAAGACCGGCCAGCCAACTGACCGGTCGATCGGCCGGGTGAAGAAAATCATGGCACACGGACTGCACCCTTAACCGCATGCCCGCTCGGGAAAAACAAACCTCGGCGCATGTTCTCAGTTCAGAAACACGCACCTGGCGCCTGAGCACGCGGGCTCATGCAAGCATCTCCTTGATGGGTGCTCGCACCCCAGCACGAGTTTCTCGTGCCATGGTGCACGGCCAGCGCGCCCTGCTCCACCTTTTGGCTTTTTTGATCCACTTGGGCTATAAATAGCCTCTTTTATCCCCATTTGCCTGAGCCCAACTTTGGGGGCTCCAAAACCCTAGTTTTCCCCTTTTCTTCCATTTTCTTGTTCTTTCTTTGTAGAGTTGTGTTCTATGTTATGGGTTTTGATTATCTAGCTTAGTTTTACACTTGGGAGCAATTGATTGAGGCTTCTAAGCTGTATCTTGATAAATTTATTTATCTATTTATTGCTTTTGCTTTTGTGCATTTATGGTGCTTTGAATGTGGATTGTTAATTGAATCAATGTTGTTGGTTGTTCGAGTATATGAGTTGCTTGTATGATTTCTTGTTAGGGTTGGGATAAAGTAGCTATGTTTCCCCTCTTTTAATATAAAATCCAAGAGCATGAGTTAGAACTTCTAAGATGTTGATGTGTTGATAATTGCTAGATGAATTTGATAATGTCGAACTCTTTATCATGTATGTTTATTGTAGCAAATACGAGAGGTCTATGGGCGTTGAATGTTTGACTAATCTTGTGTAAATGCATGAATTAGTTCAATGCTTAGACATGATGTAGTGTTTATAAGTGTTACCAAGCTTGTTGATTCTTCATTCCCGACGCCATTGATGGGATACTTTTAGTTGTTTATCGACTAAAGGAGTCATTAGTGAGGTTTGACAAGAGATATCGAATTCACTCTTGCAAACTACTATCTAAGAAAGATAAAAGATTTATCTTCACAACAAGTAGTTAAAGTAATGAATAGGTTGTAGATTCAATGATGGATAAGAGGTTTGGCAGTGGAAATTAATTGCCCCCAAATCTTCGTGTTTCGTATTTTAACCCCCTTTTCTTAGTTTGTTTGATGATTAGCATCGTTACTTGGCTTTGCTAGTTTTTTGTCTTTAATTTCATAACTTATGCCAAAACTAGCCCCACCCCTCATTTACTTGCTTTTATATGTCTATATATATCTACCTCTAGCCTAATATCAACCTTATATGTTTAAACCCTTATAAAGATCCCTCTTCTTTGTGGATGACCCCAACTTTCCACTATCTACTTAGATGTATTTAGTAAGTATTTAGGGCATATAAATTTAACTTTGAGAGGTACGGCGATGATCTCCCAAATTTTGGTGCCACTACCGGGAAAGAGGCATCTATTTTTAAATGTTTGGGCATATTTGGTTGCATATTAGCTAGTTGTTTTTATTTTCCACATCTTGGTGGGTTTTTTATTTGGAGTAGGTATTGCTTGAGTTCTTAGTGAATTTTTATCGAGAATCCTTACAATATGATTCTAGGCTTTGAAAAATAATTTTATTTTAAAAAATTGAGTGTCTCACCTTGAGGGAACTCATGATGAGAAGAGAGGCTCAACAACAAAGGTTTAGTAGGATGTGTCATTCTGACCACTTACCGACTCTTATTGTATGTTGAGAGAGGAGAACTATAAGGGGGAAAGACCCCTTGGTTTCCAAAACCAAGGGTACTATGATGAGTGCTACCTAGAGGTTAGAGATGTTGGTTTTCAAGGAAAACAAATCTAAGAATGGTATCCATACCACAATACTTACAGCCCGGAATGGAGTGGTAATCCAGATTGGAGGTATGAGAATGAGCCGAAAAACCAACAATATGAGCAAAATCGTTGGCCATCACCACCTTATATCATACCCCAAAACCAAGCCCAACAAGGATGTTCAAGTTTGACTCGTGTAGAAGTCATGAATGCAATAGAAAACTTGAACAACTTTACTAGTGAGGAATCGAACACTCAGATCTCCTCTAGTGTTGAGGCTATTGAGGGGAATGCGATGATTATATTGGAAGCGTTGGCCTGAATGGAAACTTGTGATTAAAAAAATACACCATCCCAAGTTGAACTTGAGGATTCGGTGAGTGTGGTCACTATGGGAAATGAGTTTGAGTTCAAAGGGGATGAGGAGTTGGTTGTTCAGGATGAAAAAACTGGAGGAAGAAGTGATTGTCTTTACATCATCAGCCCTACCCCACCTAGTGAACAAAATCCACTATTTTTGGAAGTTTTGAGAGAGATAAGACAGGATCCAAAAGACTATCCCAAGCCTCCCAACCACCCTACTCCTTTTAAACCATCTCCACAAAACTTTCCTCTTGAATGTTTTTTACCTCCACATCTCTACTTTTGGATGCTCATGGTGAAGGGGTTTAAATATTCACCATATGGATAACATTAGGGTCGTGTCGACAACCTTAAGTAAATGGAGCTTCTCGGGAGGTAATCCAAGCTTTTAAGTTAGGTTAGTGTTTTTCAATTCTTGAAAAACAAATCCTCAAACATGTCCTCAAACCCTTACCCAAAACCACAAGAATACCACAACAATCCACCACCAAAAACAGTACCAAAACCACCACCTAGGAGTACTACTAGTTGTTTTATTTTGTGAGCGTTGATCGGGATTTGCATACTTGTTGCTTCTAGTGGATGGATCAAAGTTGTATGTTGGGCGGAGTTCAAGAACATGGAGGAGAGAACATTCATTGAGGAGTGAGCATTTCCATCACTGGGAAGGACCTTAAAGGTCCTAGTTGTGAGTATTTTTTCTTTCTCGCTTATTTTTTATCTTGTCCTTTTCACATTCAGGACAATGTATGTTTCAAGTGTGGGGAGGTAAAGAGAAATATATCTTATTTTATTGTACTGTAGTGTGCATATGCTCCACTTTGGTTTGTTTTCTTTCAAAAAAAATGAAAAAAATTTCCCGCTAAGTTGAAAACCCGAGAGGGCAACTTAGGCAAAAATGAGAGGGCCAGATAGGTTGAAAACTCAAAAGGGTAACCTATGCAAAAATTAGAGGCCAAATGGTGTCGAAAAAGGTGAAGGTTAGCATTGAAAAAAGAAAAATGTGTGATGTTAGGATGAAAACCAGAGAGGGCTCCTACGCAAAATGAGAGAAAATGAGAGAAATTGAAAAATTTTATGCTTCTCTTCATCTGTCTATTGGGTGGCTTTTTCTGTAGAGTAATTTAGCTTGGCATTATATGTATACCTTATGGTTTTTGGTTGTTTAGATTATCTTAGACTTTGGGATGTGAGAGTGTGAGAGATTCTTAGCTCTTGGAGGTTAGGGTAGTCTAGGAATATGATGTTGGATGTTTTAGGAAACCTTTGGCATGCTAGTTTATGCTTGTTCTTTCCCCCTCCAGTTTTCAATTGACCACCATAGATTGTTAGATACTCCCCTATCTAACCTTTTCCAAACCCTACCCTTAGGTCTCATTCCAGTCCATGTAAATAAGTTTCAAGAAGTAGGTATTTCTGATAAGTTTTGTGTATTCAGAAACTTATTAAAATTTATAATAGCTCTTTGGTTAGGGATGGATTTTCCTAAATACTTCTCATTCTTTGAAATCACATTGAAATCACGAAATAGGGATAGAGATTCATTACTTAGTGGTTCTAAGGGTAGCCATAGTTTATTTCTTTCAGGCAAGGTGTGTTTAGCATAAATGAACCCCACCTGGCATTCTTTTGTTAGATTCTGTGATTTTATTTTAGTTAGAAGAAGTTGTTCATCAGTGGAAATGATATCTACTGATATGTATTCATCCAAAAAAATCTATATTTTGCAATTGGCGCTTGCAAAAGAGTATTTGAAACCAAGTTCTCTTGCAATTGGCTGAATCTGATCACAGTTGACAAAGTTCAATTGTTGTAATATATGTAGGAAGGTCTATCTATTGTTGGGATCATCCTTGTCTGGTCCAGGAGGTTAAGCGTCCCTACAGTATATTTGCATTGGTACAATCTGCTGCTCTTGGTCACTCCTCCAAATGTATCTTCAATCACCTAATTGATTACTTCCTATATTAGGACCATGGGTGTTCCATTCACTTTTGTTGAATATTTTGTGGCCGTAAGATGTTTGAAGTTGGTGTCGAACTCCTTCACCTCTATTTCGTAGGTTGGCTTGTCGAGACAAATCAACCCCACCATTTCTGAAGGTTTGAATGCCTTCAAGAAAACATCCAAGTGGATCCTCTCTACATCCTCTGCCCGTATAACCTTAACCTTTTTTAGTCTCCTTTCCCTGGCCATCTGGAAATGCTTCTCGTTCACTTCTTCGAAGAAGTGCTTCTTGTCAAATGTTGGTGAGGGAAAGCGTCCATCATTCTCACCTTTTTGGAGCAGGATGAACCTCCTTCACTTCTTTTTCCCTTGCCCATATTTTTCCAGTTTATTTCACTGGCGACATCTGCTAATAATGTTTTTTGCAAATCTCAGTATAACAGAGTAGAAAATGCACTAGAATGTAACTTTATCCCAAGTTCGAACATACATCGCATGCACTTCACTATGGCTAATAGGTTATATAGGAAGTTACAGATTCATAAGTATGAATGTGCAAACTCGCAATAACAGACCACCCAGTTGATATATGTTCGACTTGTACATAAGGAACCAAAAACCAACATGGAATTCAGCATCATGAGTGTTCTACAAAGAATATGAAAGCAAGAAACATTGAGATGCAAGACATGAAAACATAAATAACATGCATGAACTGAGACTCGCACAATCAATAAAAGAGATGCAACATATTCCTAACCGATTTTGGGATACCCAAAACAACTTGGAATCACTGTGCATTGAAGTACATATAACATATTTCAAATAAAATCACCAAATTAAAGCATTCTAACAAGCCAACAAATGTTTAAAAGAAACGGTTACCTTTGCTAGGGTTTGATTGCATCCAAAATTCCTCAACTGAATGTGGCTACTATTTCTTAAATGGGACTTATTACCCTCTTTAATAAAAATTAATATGTCACTTTCGGTGGTTATTTGACTGATTCTAGTGGTTTAGCTTTGGTTTTCTTCAGGCTGAGAAGGTTTATTTACGAGTTCGATGAGAAGAATGAAGTTGGGGTTAGGGGTGACCAGTTTATATACTATGGCACAAACGGTATCATTTTTAAGATACCCACGATGTTGCAGATGACTTCGTATAGGGTGAAAAATATGGAAAATAGGAAGCGACACCGCACATTTAACTTAATGGGCTTGGTGTTTAACCTGGAGCCCAAACAGTTATTGGCGGGCTACTGGTTGGGGGAATTGAATCATCATTTAGCATTGTCGCAGGTGAATTGGCCCAGCCTGAAGGTAGATTAACATGTTAACGATGTCGTTATGGCATGAAACTGGGTTGATGTTTGAAACCCGCACAGACGTAAAAACTAGTGGGTTTTTCCAGTGGTGGGGATAAACCACTCCTTGCCCAATTTTCCACACACATTTTGACATACCCGATGCCTTTGCGACATAACATCGATTCCACACTCAAAGGATGGGCCTTTCAGCCCATCCTCACCACATTCTATCCCATTTGGTTAAGCTAACATGAATGGTATGGAAATTGCGTTAAATAGTACTAGTATTAGGAAAAATTTAATATGGCTATGTCCCGACCTCTAAATTCTTCATCATCGAAAACCCTACTAGTTTATTATACAAATACAATTATACTTTTGATCATTGATAAAACTCCCATTTGAACACTGATTCTGTGATAGGGTTAACTTATTGGTCACCTAAAATATAATCCAACGTAATTTCCTGGAATGAAAAAAATCCATAGTCCTCCCTTGAAATATTCTAGAACAGTCAAACCATGAATTCTAATAGTCTCACACATTTGATTCATTTTTTTATCTATGTGGTTTAAATTAAGACACTACATAACCAACAAAGGTCGTACATATATTCCATGTCCTATGTGATTGGCAATTTCTTGCCTTAAACCATCCTGTATCAAGAACCATGTCTTCAGTGAAATCATTAGTTATGTAAGATGGTTGAAGATCTGGTGATTGAATAGAATACCTATTTTTAATTGAAAGATGCAATTACAATTGGCCTAGAAAAAGATCAAATATGTGGTTGACTAATTAACGTACGTAATAGACTTCTACGATCATTCAGGGTTAAACTAGTTATTCATTTCAAACCCACACCTATATCTTAATGACTCACATAATTAGCCTCACCTGTTGGATGGAGTTTGTAGTTCGTGGGTTTTAATGGAAAGAATATGTAATCAAACAAGTTAGGCTAGTAATTATAAGCTACTACTATGTCAATGGCTATGTCATGCTTTAAAACATCCTATATGAAGAACGAGATATTGTGAAAGAATTTGTTGTGATAGATGGTTAAATATCTTAAGCTTTAACATAATAGCTTTTTTTTAAAAAAAATGAAATAGGAAATAACCATTGGAGATCAAATATGTGGTTGTTGGAGACGTACGTAGTGCCCTCTTGTACACTGGTTAAGGAATGTACAGGTTTGTAAGGACAATGACGTTGTCATAAGGTAATTACTTCCAAATCAATTACTGTCATGTGGATTTCCCAAATAAACTTTTCTTACAATGGGACACTGGGTAAGGAATTACTTTTCCATTCATATAAATTTTAAAAAATGAAACAAAACCTTACATGCAAAGTCGCTCAGACATTCTTTCACAGCGACTATAGTACAAACAGAGAGCGATCTCGCGGATTCATAGGGAATGGCACAATTGGTCCATCAAGAGGCCCAAGAATGGGCATTAAACTGTATGTATTGTCAAGATCATGAATTGCATCGAATATCCCATTTTAGGCTGATATATACTCATGTCAATTGTTCAACAATCACCGGCCTATTGGGCTGATTTTGACCCAAATAGAGAAGTAAAGTGATATTGATCAAGATGTCGCAAAATATGTGTAACATCACATGACTGGCGGGAGAGTTCTTTTATGCGCCATACTTGGATAAAAAACCCAAAATCACTTTGAGAAGACATTTGATGCCATTGATGCCCTCCACCCCCCAAAACCCCCAACATTTATCTTCTCCATTTCCTTCGACCACCAAATAATCAAACACTATACACACCCAAATCAACCACAACCCTAGAATTCTAAAATGGAGAAACAAATGGAGAAGAATGAGGTCATTATGGTGGGGGATTCCATGAATAAAAAAAGTGGTAAGTTTTCATCTTTATCATTACTTAATCAAATTGTTTATGACCAAATCCGTTTTGATTGTTTATTGAAAGGTTTTTAAGGTTTTTATGTTTCATTCTTCATCCTTTCCTTAACTTTAACATTGTGGAAAATAACCATGTAGGGTTTTGGTTTTCATTGAAGATGTTATGTTTTCAAGTGAATATGGTGTACCTATATGTGAGAGCATGCTAAATGAGGTTATATGGATATGGAGTTAAGATCAAATGTTTAATTTAAACCATTTTGTTATGGCGAGGAAACATTACATGAAGTATGTATTTTCATAAAACAAAATCCTTCTGTGATATTTTGCTTATTCAATAATTATGTCTCATCCCAATTATGAATTGGCGATCATTGAGATAGGGGAGCCGGCGACCGAAGCCCCGGTGAACGGCGGCCGTAACTATAACGGTCCTAAGGTAGCGAAATTCCTTGTCGGGTAAGTTCCGACCCGCACGAAAGGCGTAATGATCTGGGCACTGTCTCGGAGAGAGGCTCGGTGAAATAGACATGTCTGTGAAGATGCGGACTACCTGCACCTGGACAGAAAGACCCTATGAAGCTTCACTGTTCCCTGGGATTGGCTTTGGGCCTTTCCTGCGCAGCTTAGGTGGAAGGCG
Organism: Rubia yunnanensis; assembly: GCA_037428765.1. Lineage (NCBI taxonomy): Eukaryota > Viridiplantae > Streptophyta > Magnoliopsida > Gentianales > Rubiaceae > Rubia > Rubia yunnanensis. The sequence goes on from CM075065.1 coordinate 80,578,702, forward strand.
AAGAAGGCCTCCTTCGGGGGGGGCCCGAGCCATCAGTGAGATACCACTCTGGAAGAGCTAGAATTCTGAAGATCTCCAGGAATGGAATCAAGCAACTAAAAAATTTTCAACTGAAAAAAGTCTGGTCTATTCTACGCATTTGCATTGAGATGTTTGGTTAAGATTTCTATGTTCACTTTTCAACCATAGTAAAGGTTTCATATTAAATATTATATTGCATTCATCGTTTAGTTGTATGTTTATTGAACTCTACATTTAGGTATTCTAGTAGTAAACCACGGAAAAAGGAAATGACCGAAAGATGGGGAGATATGAATCGATCGAAGAGGCATAGGCAAGGTCATGGTAGGGCAATTTGTAAGAAATTGATAGACATGGTGGAGAAGGGTACGAAATGTCCTATGAAATTCAATGACATTGGGAATGCGATAGGGGAGCAAAGTAATTGGTGGTCAAGTTACATCAGTTTGATTGATAAGACAAAGGTAGACATATTCTTGACCGAGTTGTGGCCTCGGGTTGATGATGCTTACAAGGATAAACTATGGAGGGCCATGTATAGGCCTTTGAAATTGAGTGTGATAATATGCCAAAATTGAAGAAGATAACTATACGATATTTTGGTGAGAGATGGAGAGATTTCAAAACCAAATTGAGTAGGGATTACGTGTTTGTTAAGAAGAATAATTGCAACCCCATAATTAAGCATTCATTCATAAGTGAGTCGAGTTGGAAGGGTTTTGTTGCAAGAAAACTAGGAGATGAAAAATTGGTTAGGAATTTACATTGAAATTCTTAGAAGTATATACATAATATGCACATATTAGTAAATTTACACATGCATTATGTTATTTGATAAACTTAATTGGGCCTAAGTATATATTTGTTGTTACCTTCAAAATGTGTTTGTTGTGCATGATTGCTAGGGTTCTAGAATGCTAAGGTCTACCCTTTACCCAGAAAATAGTAGCATTTGCTTAACATGCGATGTCGCACACCACTAATAATGTTGTAGGTTGATAAAGTCGACTCCTATGTGAGACCGTCAGTACACTTAATTTGGACACTGGATTAGACCAACAACTTGTGTGAAATCGCACAGTTACCTACCACTGTATGCTATGTACTTACCGACGGGTATCCAATGTCGGTCAGAGTAGGGGCATTGTGTTACCAAGAATGTCAACATTGTTGGTTTGTATTATGAACTATCGGTTCTAATGATCTTACATGGTGTAAGGGAAAAAAGTAAACTACAGGAAGGAACAAGATGCACCACACTATGAGTCTTGAAAGATTCACACTATCAACAAGAATAACCATGAAGGAAATGTTAGAGGCTAGAGTGTTCTACACGGTGAAGCTAGAATTGATGGATGAGGAAGCAACGTGTTCAACAAATTATCCCATGCCAGACGGGGTTCCTCAATCTAAGAAATGGCTAAAAGGCTACAAAGGTAATAAGAAGAATATGGAGGGTATGTTTCACACCAAAGATGTGGAGGTTGTTGCCAAACAAATTGTAAGCTTTGCTTATGTTTTAGATGATATGATGGGAATAAATTTGTTCAAGAAAAAATTATATGAGATCTATTATTGGTAATTTGTAGGAGGACTTAAAAATGAAGCAAGAATCTAGCGAGTTCATTGGTGTTGGAAAGAAGGACATGGTAGGGGTTGCGCTTAACAAGAAAGAACATCCGGGCAAGGTCCTGGGTGTCGGAACGCTTGCTACACATCGGAACATCTTTGAGAAACCCCAAATCCACAAGGTTTATACTGTGTCAATTAGTTAACAAAAAGATATTAATGCATTGAAATCTAGATTGAGTGAACTAATGGCTTATGTCTCGCAAGAATCGAATGAGAGGAAAATGCCACTAGAATTAGAGAGAATTATTGCATGTTCAATACCAACAACCTCAACTCCACCTTGCCCTTCTTCCCCAACAACATCAACACATTGTATCTTGGAGCATTTTAGTAGGCTAGTCCCACCATCTCCCACCCCTACGACACCTCAAGCATTTGATCGACTAAGAATGAAGTTAGTAGAGGTCACCCAAATCAACATGAATGTATAAGTAAATATATTACACTGATCATGTTCCAAATTATTTTACACTAATTACTGACTGTTCATTTATAGGATAATTCATTATGCATACAACTTTTCGAACATGTTAATGGAGAGAGCCACATCATTGTGGAAGGTAAAGTGTACACATCAATACGGGTGCATCATAATAAGCCGATCGCGAATGATAAGTTCGTTGTAAATGTCACAAAGAGCCTTGTAGATGATATCGCTCTTCCAATCCCAGAACCTGAGGCCATGATAGTGGAAGCGGTGTTAGGAAGGTTTGTTGAATGGCCTCTTTATTTGGTTGATATTATGGAAAATAGGCCAACTAAGAAGGTATAACATCAATAATGCATATACTATTTCTTATGAGTTGAGACAAATGTTTTGGAAATAATATTTGCGGTTGATTTCATGTCAATCGAGACAAGTGTTATTAGTAGCCCGGAAATATTTCCCAGTACATCTGGGAATCCAAAGCTAACAAAGTCCGTGTCTCAAGAACCAGGCCATCACCATTCAATTCTACAAAGGATGGTTCCCTAAAGAATATCCACACGATTTTGACATCACACCTTGTCTCATGTTCGCACAAAATCCCAGTGGAAGAAGTGAGTATTTTAGGTTACAAGGTAGATCCAATTATTAGGAAGGAAGATTTGGTATCATTGTTCCTATTTCAATAATTTACCTCCTCCCGTGATGCAACTAAATTGTATGTAAGTATTAATGCAAAACCCTAACATAATTCAGATACATACTTATTGTGTTTGACTTCGAGCAAGCAAGACTAACCATGTTTATAGGCTCCTGCATGTACAATCTATTTCCAAAATTAAAGAGTGGATTGGGGTTCTTTTCCCAACCAAGATCCAACATGAAAATGTTGCGATGGAAGAGTGTTTGGTCTACATCAGCTCCCGTTTGATGCAAAAGGACCATCTCATATACATCGCACCTTATTATGAGTGGGGAATCAACTATACTTACTTTTATACAATTGTTTGATTTCTATTGATCAATATTTGATTGTATTGAGGATAATGGGGATTTCATTTTTGTAGCAAACATTGGATGGTTTCCATCATCATTCTTCCTTCTAAAACTGTGTTCTAGTATGATCCATTACATCAAACACCACAATAAATAATTTCATTCGCAATTACCAAGGTGATGACAGATCACATAATTAACGAGTATAAAGAATTAATGTGAAAATGTCTAAAGGTTAGAATTCAATTCGCCATTGTATTAAAGAATACCTATCTCCATAAATACTTATCAGTGTGTTCATGAATAATTTTTCCGATCGACTAGCATAAGAAACGAATGGTCCCGTGAGAAAGCGGTACTATTGCATGGGGTTGATGAAACATTTGGTCATGGAAGTGAGGTAGGATCAATTAGATCTATAGAATGCACCTGTTGAATCTAATCAATAACATCATATGACTTTGCACAACCCATGTACCTTTTTTGACACTACACCTTGTTGTAGTATTTTAACGAGGACAGGGAACCGTACACCATCAAGCAATTGGAGTAAGTACGCGATAGTTGGGAAAAATTTATGATGGCAAGGAATTTGAAGCATTTACATAACCCAAAAATGACATGAGGAAGTTGGAATAGGTTGATTTTTTTGAGAGAGCATCGTTGTTTAAAATGCCCGTTGATACTTTCCAAGGTATTTTTCGACACCTTGATATAGATCACTAGCTAGCTATGGAGTATCAATGGTATAGTTCATTTTGTGAGAATTTTGATACATACTAAGTGTATGGATGTTGTTGTGCTTCTCGTACTGGTCTTTATGCTTTGTGAATGGTGTAGTAAAATCCAATCTGATAGGGCATTCAACACCGTGTATTCTATTTATGAAATATTATATTTCTGTTATATATATGAGTATCGACTTTGCACACCATTATAGACAATTTGGTATAGCAAAACTACAGTATGCGACATACAATAATGTTATCATTGGCTCATGATAGACCAACTGGAGACATCGCAGAATGAAACACAAAACATTCTCAGACATCGCAAACAGATCGATTGTGTAATCGTTCTATACGATGTCGTTGGCACATTGTTCGTCCCATGTTTTATTACTGCGGACATTAATCCCAAAAACCCGAAGCAAATTGTTTTTTACAATGGTTCACAACCGCAGTTAAAAATCATAGTAAGCTAAGTTGGTTAATAAAATATGCGATTTCGTCAAGGTTAAACAACGTAGTTAATTACAATGGACGACATCGACTACCACGACTTTGCATGCTTTTCGATCCTCATTTAGGAAAATTTAGAGTCAACTACAGTTATTCTGAAAAAAATACGATGTAAAAAAAGTTATTTATGGCGGTTGAAAACTGCAGTAATAAATGTTGGACTGCGAATTGGAACATTTTGATGTGATAACGAATATGAATAACAATGATGTTGCAAACAATATGTACGACATTGTGCAATGCAACCTTGTGGTAAGATGTGATGTCGACAACCCTCACACATGTAGCGATTTTGTACCAACGTTGCCATTGTCGTCGGCTGTGTATTATTTACTTCGGTTATTTTTATGAATGGCCAAGGTATTGGGTGTTGTTTGTTGTAGTGTGAGATTCTTGCTTCTTTGGGGGAAACAGGGTTATCTAGGAATTATTTGAACGGCTTGGTTAACTTATGCAAGCACGCGATATTTTAATTAGTTCTTTTCTCGTCCTTATTTACTCGAGGATGAGTAAAGGGTTAAGTGTAGGAGCTTTGATGTGCTTCAGTATGCGTGCATTAATCGATGCATTTGGCATGATAATTGGATTATTTTAGATGTTGGATTGCTAGTATTAGTTGAGTTTACGTGACAAGGGGTTTAGACGGCCATGTTTGGTTTTACTGTCTAAATTCCACACTTTGTAGTTTTTAATTGGTACTAATAGACAACTTGTATCCATGGGCACCTAGATCTTCCTTTTTGATCATTCTTAGTAGGTCGCTCGTGGGTACTTTTAGTTACAGTTTATATTGGTTCGCTAGGAAAGTACATCATGTTGAAGGCCATTCACATTAGAATGGTAGTAGATGAAGGCCACCGACACTACATCATGGTAGTAGAAGGATAGAGCCAAAGATATGTCACATTGAAGATCGAAATGGCCAAGGAAGAAACGAAGGATTGTGGTTCAAGATTTGCGCAATGTTCTGGGAATGAACCGAGTAGAATCAGCCTTTGAAGTTGGTTCCATTGAATTTTTCTTCTCAAGTGCTATGAAATAAACTACAAGAAGAGGCATAGGCAAGGTCAGGTTAAGGCAATTTTCAAGAAATGGATAGACATGGTGGAGAAGGGTACGAAATATCCTATGAAATTTAATGACATTGGGAATGCGATAGGGGAGCAAAGTATTGGTGGTCCAGTTACACCAGTTTGATTGCTAAGATAAAGGTAGACATATTCTTGAACGATTTGTGGCCTTGTGTCGATAATTCTTACAAGGATAAACTATGGAGGGCCATGCAATAGGTCTTTGAAATCGAGTGCTATAATGTGCCAAAATTGAAGAAGATAACTATACGGCATTTTTGTGAGAGATGGAGAGATTTCAAACCCAAATTGGGTAGGGATACCTTGTTTGGTAAGAAGAATAATTGCAACCCCAAAATTAAGAATCCATTCATAAATGAGTTGAGTTGTAAGGGTTTTGTTGCAAGAAAACTAGGAGACGAAAAATTGGTAAGGAATTTACATTGAAATTCTTACAAGTATATACATAATATGCACATATTAATAAATTTACACATGAGTTATGTTATTCGATACACTTAATTAGGCCTATGTATAGATTTGTTGTTAGCTTCAGAATGTGTTTGTTAGCATTTTCTTAACATGCGACGTCACACACCACTAATTGTGGTGTAGGTCGATAAAGTCGACTCCTTTGTGAGATCGTGAATACACTTAATTTGGACAATGGATTTGACAAAAACTTGTGTGAAATCACACAGTTACCTGCCACTGTATACCATGTACTTACCGGTGGGTCTCCGCTGTTGGTCAGAGCAGGGGCATTGTGTTACCAAGAATGTTAACATTTTAAATTTGTATTGTGAACTATCAGTTCTAATGATCTTACAGTGTGTAAGGGAAAAAAATAAACTACAGGAAGGAACAAGATGCACCACACTATGAGTCGTGAAGGATTCACACTATCAACAAGATAATCATGAAGGAAATGTTTGTGGCTAGAGTATTTGACAAGGTGGAGCTAGAATTGACGGATGAGGAAGCAAGAACTTCAACAAATTATCCCACGCCAGAAGAGGTTCCTCAATATGAGTAATGGAAAAATGGCTACAAAGGGCATGAAAAGAATATGAAGGGTAAGTTTCACACGAAAGATATGGAGGATTTTGCCAAACAAATTGTAAGCTTTGCTTATGTTTTAGATGATATGATGGAAATAAATTTGTTCAAGAAAAACATAATATGAGATCTATTATTGGTAATTTGTAGGAGGCCTTAAAAAGGAAGCAAGAGTCCAGCGAGTTCATTGGTGTTGGAAAGAAGGACATGATGGGGCTTACGCTTAAAAAGAAAGAACATCCGGGCAAGGTCCGGGGTGTCCGAATACTTGCTACACATAGGAACATCTTTGAGAAACCTCGAATGCATAAGGTTTATACTGTGTCAATTAGTTAACAAAAAGATATTAATGCATTTAAATCTAGATTGAGTGAACTAGTGGCTTATGTCTCGCAAGAATCGAATGAGAGGAAAATGCCACTAGAATTAGAGAGAATTATTGCATGTTCAAAACCAACAACCTCAACTCCACCTTGCCCTTCCTCCCCAACAACATCAACACATGATATCTTGGAGCATTTTAGTAGGCTAGTCCCATCGTCTCCCACATCTACGACACCTCAAGCGTTTGATTGACTAAGAATGAAGCTAGTAGAGGCCACCTAACTCAACATGAATGTATAAGTAAATATATTACACTGATCATGTTCCAAATTATTTTACACTAATTACTGACTATTCATTTATAGGATAATTCATTGTGCATACAACTTTCCGAACATGTTAATGGAGAGAACCACATCATTGTGGAGGTAAAGTGTAAACATCAATACGAGTGAATCATAATAATCCGGCCGCGAATGATAACTTTGTTGGAAATGTCACAAAGAGCCTTGTAGATGATATCGCTCTTCCAATCCCAGAAACTGAGGCCATGACAGTGGAAGCGGCGTTAGGAAGGTTTGTTGAATGGCCTCTTTATTTGGTTGATATTTTGGAAAATAGGCCAACTAAGAAGGTATAACATCGATAATGTATATACTATTTCTTATGAGTTGAGACAAATGTTTAGGAAATAATATTTGCAGTTTATTTCATGTAGATCGAGACAAGAGTTATTAGTAGCCTGATAAAATTTCTGAGTTCATGTGGGGATCCAAAGCTAACAAAGTCCATGTCTCTAGAACCACACCACCACCATTCAATCCCACAAAAGATGGTTCCCTAAAGAACATCCACACGATTTTGACATCACACCCTATGTCACGTTTGTACAAAATCTCAGTGGAAGAAGTGAGTATTTTAGGTTACAAGGTAGATGCAATTACCGAGAAGGAAGATTTGGTATCATTGTTCCTATTTCAATAATCTAACTGCTCCCGTGATGCAACTAAACTGCATGTAAGTTTTAATGCATCACCCTAACATAATTGAGATACATACTTATTGCATTTGACTTCAAGCAAGCAAGACTAACCATGTTTACAGGCTCCTGCATGTACAATCTATTTCCAAAATTAAAGAGTGAATATGGGTTCTTTTCCCAAGAAAGATCTAACATGACCATGTTGTGATGGAAGAGCGTTTGGCCTACTTCAGCTCCCGTTTGATGCAATAGGACCATCTCATATATATCGCACCTTATTATGAGTGATGAATCAACTATACCTACTTTTATACAATTGTTTGGTTTCTATTGATCAATATTTGATTGTATTAAGGATAATGGGGATTTCATTTTTGTAGCAAACATTGGATGGTTGCCATCATCGTTCTTCCTCTATTATGGTGTTCTAGTATGATCCATTACATCAAACGCCACCATAAATAATTTCATCTGCAATTACCAAGGTGATGACATATCATATAATTAACAAGTTCAAAGAATTAACGTGGAAATCCCTAAAGGTTAGAATTCAATTCGATATTGTATTAAAGAATAACTATTGCCATAAATACTTCTCAGTGTGTTCATTAATAATATGTCCGATCGACTAGCATAAGAAACAAATGGCCCCGTGGGAAAGCAATTACTATTGAGGGAGAATCAATTAGATCTACAAAAGGCACCTGTTGAATCTAATCTATAACATCATATGACTTTTCACAACCTATGTACCTTTTTTGACATTACACCTTGTTGTAGCATTTTAATGAGGACAGGGAACCAAACACCATCAAGTAATTGGAGGACGTACGCAATAGTTGGGCAAACTTTATGATGGTAAGGAATTTGAAGCATTTACTTAACCCAAAAATGACATGAGAAAGTTGGAATAGGATGATTTTTTTGTGAGAGCATCGTTGTCTAAAATGCCCATTGATACGTTCCAAGGTATTTTTTGACACCTTGATATAGATTTCTAGCTAGCTATGGAGTATCAATGGTATAGTTCATTTTCTGAAAATTTTGACCAACTAGCGACATCGCACAATGATCCAATGTAGTAAGATTCAATCTGATAGGGTGTTCAACACCATGTATTCTATTTATGAAATATTATATTTCTGTTATTTATATGAGGAACGACTTCACACACCATAATAGACAATTTGGTATAGCAAAAATACAGTATGCGACGTCGTTTAAAGTTAGCATTGGCTTAATAACAGGATAGACCAACTGGCGACATCACACAATGATCCACGAAACATTCTCAGACAGTGCAAACAGATCGACTGTGTAATCGTTTTATGCGATGTCGTTGGCACATCATTCGTCCCATCTTTTATTACTGCGGACATTGTTCCCAAAAATCCGAAGGAATTTTTTTTTTACAACGGTTCACAACTGCAGTTAAAAATCATAGTAAGCTAAGTCGGTTAATAAAATATACGATTTCGGTGAAGTTAAACTACGTAGTTAATTACAATTGGACGACATTGACTACCATGACTTTGCATGCTTTTCGATTATCATGTAGAAAACTTTATAATTAACTACGGTTATTCTGCAAAAAAATACGATGTAAAAAAAGTTATTTACGGTGGTTGATAACCGCAGTAATAAATGTTGGACTGCAAATCAGAACATTTTGATGCAATATCGAATATGAATAACAATGACGTTGCAAACAATATGTACGATGTTGTGCAATGCAACCACACAGTAAGATGTAATGTCGACAACCCGCAGACTTGTAGCAATTTTTCACCAACGTTGCCATTATCGTCGTTTGTGTATTATTTCCTTCGGTTATTTTTATGAAAAGCTGAGATAATTGGTGTTGTTTGTTGTAGTGGGAGATTCTTGCTTCTTTGGGGGAAACAGGGTAATCTAGGAATTAGTTGAACGCCTTGGTTAACTTATGCATGCATGCTACATTTCACTTAGTTCTTTTCTTGTCCTCATTTACCGAGGATGAGTAAAGGGTTAAGTGTAAGGGGTTTGATATGCTTCGTTATGTGTTCATTAACCGATGCATTTGGCATGGCAATTGGCTTATTTTAGATGTTTGATTGCTAGTCTTAGTTTACTTTATGTGGCAAGGGTTTTAGACAGCCATGTTTGGTTTTCCTGGCTAAATTCCACACTTTGTAGTTTTTAATTGGTACTAATGGACACCTTGAATCCACGGGCACCTAGATCTTCCTTTTTGATCATCCTTAGTAGGTCGCTCGTGGGTACTTTTAGTTACAGTTTATATTGGTTTGCTAGGAAAGTCGAAGATGTTGAAGGTCATTCACATTAGAATGGTGGTAGATGAAGGCCACATGCACTACATCATGGTAGTAGAAGGATGGAGCCAAAGATATACGACATTGAAGATCGAAATGGCCAAGGAAGAAATGAAGGATTATGGTCCTGCGCCAAGTTGTGGGAATGAACCAAGTAGACACAACCCTACCCTTTCATAGAGACTCTGGAATGACTTCCTCAACTGACTTGATTGTAGGAGTAGGCACAACCCTACACTGGCTTGCATAACCCCTGTCTTTCTGTCTTGTAGGTTTTCTATCAATCCCAGGAGACTTGGATAGTGATCCAAACTACTACAAGAAAATGACTTAACATTGTACGATGGTTCCGTTGTTTACTTTAGTGCACTTTTGAGGGTAGTTAAAAAGGAAAAACATGTTTGGAGTGATCTAAAGTAGACAAAGGCGGTTAAACCACTCTCTAAGGAACCCTACAAAGATATGCACTAAAATCTACTATTTTAAGATCTCGAATGCACTAAAGTAAAATATGTCAATTGAACCGTTGTTTAAGAAACCTTAAAAACTACCCCCCGTCCCACCCATATTTGCACTTTTTACTTTTAGTACGTCCAAAATAATTATGCACTCTTACTTTACATACTATATTTGAGTTGTTTTCGTTATCGTTTTATTATGATTGGGCCCAAAATCTGATATCTTAACCCCTAATTATCAGCCCAAAGTTAACCCAAGAACTTAAAAACTTGCGCTAAATCTAATTAGACATCTACCTAACCATTCACACTCATTTTATTAACCCAAACCATGTTCATTATCCTCACTCATTTCCACACACATGTGACTCTATATTCTCCCACTTAACTAGGGGTGTAAACAAACCGAGCCAAGCTGAGATCAAGTAGTGGTGTGCTCGAGCTTGAGCTCATTCGAGCCTAGAAAATTTATCCTAATCGCGTGCTCGGCTATTTGTGATTTTCTCAATCTTGGTTCGTAACTCGATCGAATTTGATCTCAAGCTCGAGCGATATTGGCTCTTTGAACTCGTTACCTTCGAACGAACGAATACAACCTTCTAATATATACAAACTTATAAATTAAAAATAATATAGTTATATAGGTATAGGCTTGTGATGCTCGACAAGCCTACCAAAATAGAATGAAGAAGCTCAAGCTTGAGCTCACCTAATAATCGAGCTAGCTCAAGCTCGGATTGTGTTCATATAGCTCGAGTTTGAGTTGAGCTTTTGTTTGAGCTGTTTGCAAGATTTTCACAAATAGTATGGTTCGTTTACACCCCTACACTCAATGACTTTACTACGTATTGGATTCTTTATTTCTGAAACGTTGCTGAAAACGTTTCTCACATACAAATCTTCCCTCTAACCTCCCCATCTACCTCATCTCCATCCACAATTTTAACCCAAATTCAATCACTCAAACTGCTTCCTATAAACTTCTCTTCTTCTTGATATTATTAGGTTATAAAAATTGTGAATTTTGTTGGTTAGGTTCTTGTGCAATGGGGTTTCCTCTAAATGTTATTAAACCAATTCTAATTCTTCTCCTGGATCAGATTTCTTTTCTCGGGTAAGTGATGCTCCAGCCTTCATAGGCCTTGATGCCGGAGAAGAAGAAACCCAAGCATTGCCAGCAGTTTGCGTGAATTGCTACTCCTAGATCTAGTAGTTCTGTTGGTGGTGCCACTTCTAGGGAGAACAAATCTGGCATTGTTGACTTTGTACAAAGTTCTAGCAAGCCATTCATGTACTATTGTTGCTTCCTAGCTCAAATTTTTTTTACAACACTTTTCACCGTGGTTTTTAATAAAAAATAATGTGGTAAATACTGGTGTAGCAAAAAGTAACCTTTTAAATATGGTTCAGAACCAAATTATAGAGTGCCTTTTACCTCGATTTTTAACCGACATTGGCAAGTATTGTGGCCAATGTCAGAAATTATAACAAGGTAGATGATGTGAGACCATTGCTATGATTTCATTCTGACCAACCTTGGTGGTAGTGTAAGCAGTATCACAATGGCATTAAATCGACGTTCAGCGTTGTGGGATAGTTAGGTTGTATGCATGCTGATGTGGAATTGTGAAAAATATGACGTCGCTTTGAGAGGCCGGTCTTGCACAAAATTTATCAACGCTACTGTATGCAATGTCGGATACATGCTGATGCGGTATCGGCTTTTGCAACATCACTCGTTATCGGAGAGATGTCAATTACCGTCAAATATTATAATATTTTACATTCGATGACACAAACAATCATCCAATGCTAGTTATTTATATATATTATGACTCATGTAATGGTTAAACGTCATGCAATAATTAATTGATGTTCAATTAATTCAAAATGGAAACACATGATAGAACCCACACTACTATCAAATATCTTACAAATATATGATACAAATTATTATAATACAAAATCTTCACATGAAATTAAAATATTCTATTGAACCTTCATTGTCTATGTTGTACGACATTAACACTATCAGGGTGACTAGTGAAAAGACAAGTCCATTCATCTACATGTTGAAAGTCTATTAATAATTCTCTTTGTCCCATTACAACCAATCCACAGTAAACAAAATTTATGTTACAAATGGGCAGTCCCCAAATGAAATACACACCATATAGTCATACATAAACGATAGTAATCTCAAATGGAAATATGTAACTCATATTCATGGGTGTGACGTTGGTCTTATTGGCCTTTTCTATTGCAAAGGCCGGTCTGCAGACCGACGTGGGGCATTCATAGTTTTTTTAAAAGTAAAAACGACATTTTTTCTTAGAATGAATTCTATCTATGATCAATACTTCTCATAATTTGTAAATTACATTATTTCCACAAAATCTACACTCTCAAGTAGATACATGTAGCACAAACATGAAAATGTTCAACATTTCTTAGACATGTCCAGCATTGGTCAATCTTTGGAACATATCGTAAGGGCCGATCGATTGAGACCCATGTAGCACCTTCAAAGTGTGTTCTTATGAAAATGTAATTATTGTCTACAATCAGCCCTAATCTTAGCCTTTTTTTTTCAAGTACTTATTAACATGGAATTAGTTTGACAATAGAAACACTATACAGTAGATAACATGTAACAAAATCATCACACTTCTTGAAAATATTTAATATTTGTTCCATAAAAAAAGAACAATAAATAATCCAGAAATAAAATTGCAAAATGAACATGGAATGGATGGAAAAAACCTCAATTAATTTGTACTCAGAAATGCTCCATTCTCTAGTAATTGTGGATGTTTGAGAGGAGCAATTTTATTGAGAACTCGAATTGTTGTAATTTTGTGAATGGAAAGAATTTAGGGGGTTTGTTTTGGTGGAAGTGTTTTGGAGATGTGAAATGGATATAGTTGTAGAATAATAATGAGATGAAATAGGGTTGGGGGGGGGGGAATTTAGCTCAATTTTTGAGCTTAAACTTTTGGTTCCCCCTATAATTCTCAGGGTAACCGACTTCAGTAGCAGGTCAGCCCCAATTTTGATTAGAGCGAAGTGCTTGCGATGTCGTGTGTTTGGACCATAGCGTAAATTCCAAAAAGTGTTGTCAAATACTCCCTAAGAAGATTTAGGGCCTTTCCATTGATTCATTAATACCCAAATCCGAGCAACATGATCGTGTCAATGTGAATTACATAGGTGTATCTCCAATTTTGCATTCCGACGTCTCTCACTTTCTTGGATGGACCTAAGTGCAAAATGTAAAAATTTTACCGGTTGCACCAAAATCAATTCCGATTGAACTGGAAGCAACCTTTGCCATCCCCAATCGAATGTATAATCCCCGAGAGTGATAAAGAAGCTGACTTGGTCCCACGAAGACTTCCATGTGTTCTTCCAATTAACCATTGTATTCTTATAAGTAATCATCTACAATTTACTCTAGACCACGTACTAACGCTTTTCAAATATGATGGAAATAATTTTATTATTCTTTTATATCATAAAAAACCAAGAATATGTAAATTTGTGTGATTCTATGTGGTGGAAATTATCGTTCTCATAACGTCCATCGTAAGGGTATTAATTGAATACTAATAAAAATGATCAAACACTACCTCCTTGTGCACCCTCTTAGAAAGTTTGCATAATCTCCACATCAAAAATTTGTTCTTATGTTTGGGTGTAGGGTTCTAAAGCGAGGGTACATTCAAGGAAGTTTGGGCTATAGCGTAACTTCCAAAAAATGTTGTCAAATACTCTACGTGAAAAATTTTGGGCCTTCTCATAGACTTGTTGATGTCCAAATTGGAACATTATGGTTGTAACAGTGTGAATTGCATAGTTGTATCTCGATTTTTGCATTATGACTTCTCCCACTTTCTTGGAGGGACCTAAGTGCAAAAAATAAAAAGTTCAGTGGTTGCGCCAAAATAGATTCCGACCGAACCAAACATTAATAAAGTTTCATGAACATTTTTAAATTTCAATTTTTATTTTCTAATATTTAATTAACTCTTATGAAAGTGACTTTTATTCCTTATGGTCAAAGGCGGGCTAATTTACTATGCCAGTGGACTAAAATTATTAGGCCCATATTCAGGTAAGCCAACGTTAGCCGTAGTTAGATCAACTATCAGCTACAACGATGATAGGTGCGACATTGCACATGTTGATGCGGAATTCACAAGGGTTCAAAATGACGTCATTCCAAAACATCTATATATATGGAGCTAACCTTAGAATTAGTTTAGACTTTAACTTCCAAGTTTCCCTCGAATTTCATCAGTCCCCCATCTCTTCATCTCTTCTTTTGTCAAAGGTATGTTTTTTTAATTCTTCCAACTCCTTCCTTTTAGTTTTTTTTTCATGAAATTGTTGTATGTTTGGTGCGTCAATGTGTTTTTTGGTATGTTTTCGTTTTTCTACTTCGTATGGATTTGTTATAGTGTGAAATTTCCTTATTTTTCAAACTAGGTACTATGTTTTTGTATGTCTTTGGATGATTTTGTGTCATTTTATATTTTCCAAATGATATTTCTGGGATTCTGCGATTTTGGTTGTAGCAGCTAGATTTAAATGCGACGTCGGTATATTATTAGTTGACCTTCATTTCATGCAATGGTCGACCGACATCATTTAGTCATAGTTTTGCTGGTAATATTTTTTGAATGAGATATCGCACGTGTGTTGGTTTACCTATCGGTCTTAGCGACAGTTGATCGATATATTCACAATTGATGACATTTAATAATTCATTATTTTTCTGCTATTCACCACACAATGGAGCACCACCCTAGAGCCTCTCACTTTTGATCTTAAACCCTGTGTCATGATAACCCCAGATTCAGTTGCATTCTGAAGCAGCAAAAATTTGGGACTAACCCCACTTTGGTAAGGCCTAGCTAGCTAAATGCATTTAATTATTTTATTTTCAGTTAATATTATTTGTTGTGAATTGCATATAATATATATATATATATAATATTTATAGTAACTGTATTTTAGCTGTTTGTGATTTAGTACATCCTGAGGGACATGGTACCACTCCTACCAAATGACAAGACCCTGGTTGTGCTAATGTGCTATGGGAGAGAGTGGCGCATGAACCACTCGGGGAACAGGAAGACCAAGGTGGTGTCCCCAAAGGGTTTTGCTTACTTCCTTGCTGACAACCGCCTATGCATTGGGGAAGCCTTGTTTTTTGAGCTCATATAAGGTGCATGTCTCATTGTATTCAAGGTTACCATAGAAGTCTTTGTTTTGTCCGAACAAAATCATTCCTATTCGAATCTCTCTACAAGAAACAAGACCTATTAAGTTGCCCCTTTTACCTCAGTTTTTTTGTTAGCACCAAATAACCGAGGTAAAACATTCTTTTACCTCGGTTGTTTGTTTCCAAAGTAAAAGATATTATTTACCTCGGTTATAAAAAATTCAAAGTAAATAATTGGTTTTTTACATCGGTTATTATTTCAACCAAAGTAAAATGTTAAAAATTAAGTAAATAATCTTACCGAATAACGTGCAATGTCGCATATGTTCTTTGAAAAGGTTTCCCGACTCCGCTAGATACGTCATTGATGCAATAGGTATTGCGAACGATTAGAAAAGTTGCATATATGTAACAAACAAGTTAAATTAATGAATTTGACAGTGACAGAAGAATATAAAATACAACAAAATGAAGGTCATGCAATTTTCCCCATTGTCTTTGGCGTCTCTCTCCTACTAATGTCCTTTCGTCACAATTAATTTTGGGGAATGTAAAATTAAGGTTTGTTGGGCACAATAGTTTCTAGCAATCATTATGCTACAAACACCCTACAAATACTGCATTAATTTAAACACAACCAGAACCCCATTTGTTCAATGTTCAAATAAGATAGACAAATAATTAGAAAAATGTTAGTCATGAAAATACCCTTACAATTATATAGTACATAATTTAATTCGAATATGAATTGTCTTAGTTACAACATAACAAAAATTACAATACACTCGATCAGCTCGGACAATGACGACGTTGAAGATCATTTGCCCAGTAGCTTGTATCACCTCGAAGAACAAGGTGTCCCCGATGCATAGGTTGTTTCCGCTAAGGAACTCGCCAAAACCATTTGGGCAAATGGCATTGATCCTCCCACCCCCTAGTAGTTCATATGCCACTCTGTCCCTTAGCACCTCAGCTCTACGGGGGTCTTCTCAGTCGGCATGACTAGTACAATCTCCCATGGGATGTACTAAGTCACCGTAACAAATATTGAATATATATATACATATATATATACACACACACATATATATGTATGTATGTTTATATATATGTGTATATATGCTTATATATGTGTATATATGTTTATGTATATATATGTATATATGTTAATACATATGAAATTTTCAATTAATAAAATTTATGTAAAAAGCTTTCCCAAAGTTGGTATATTCCCAAAGTTCAGCTGCTTCAAAGTGCAATTGAAACATGGGCTATTAATAGCCATTGAATGATGTTCAATGTCGAAGAAAAAAAGGTTCTGGGTGCCTCCGTTGTGCAGTGAACTATACGAAAACAAGAATGTATTAGTTGTTGCAAAGTGTAGAGTTCTGTTATATATATATTTCCAAAAGGGATGTTTGGAAATATATTAATAGCCATTCAATGGTGTTCAATGGCGACGAAAAAAAGGTTCTGGGTGCCTCCGTTGTGTAGTGAACTATACAAAAACAAGAATGTATTAGTTGTTGCAAAGTGTGGAGTTCTGTTTGGAAATATATATATATATATATATATATATATATATATATATATATATATATATATATATATATGTGTGTGTGTGTGTGTGTGTGTGTATATATATATTTCCAAAATGGTTGAAATACCTGAAAAAGGGCTGATTAGACGATCCTTTGCCAGCCATTAGTCTTGCATCAGAAGTGAAAAGGTGAAGTGATGAACCACACTATAGAATGCCATGTGTGTTATCGCAACCAGCGTCGTACTTGCATCTCGGTTAGGAAATAGTAATTTGGTCAACATGTCGATGCAATTTTGGTTTTGTGTTGAATAAACTGAACATAAACCGACACAATACTGATGTCTCGTGGGGAAATCCAAAGTAAACTTAGAGGCACTAATGCAAAGGTGGTAATATTTCAGGCAAATAGAATGTCATACTGAGATACATCTGACGTCAGAAATGAAGAATTAGCAACTAGAAAAAAATATGCGAGGTCACATATGTATCAGACGAGCAAACTATGTCAGGTAAACTACCAATGACGCAGATATCACGGGTTTCTACGGGAAGAAACACATCAAATTGGAAAGAAATGAAGCTTCGTCAACATGAAATAAAACAAAAAACCATTCGGAGACATACCAAAACATAGTACCAATGCCCAAAGTCAAGGAAATTTCACACTCTCATAAATTTGAAACAAAACCTAGGAAGCAGGGTAAACAAAACAAATTCACAGACCACAGATCTGACATTGTGAAGTAAGAATTACAAAAATTATATGTTAGGAGATTAGAAAAACCATACCTTTTATCCAATACACAAGAGAAGGGTAGAAGGTGGAGACTGTTGGAGTTTGTTGGAAACTTGTGAAGAAAAGCTTGAACTGTCTATTAGGGTTACCATTTTAATACATGTTTTGAAGCAGTGCCATTTTAACTAGATTCAGAAGTCCGCTTGTTAAGTGCAATGTCGCAGGTATGTCGGTACATGCGACAACATACCGTGTTGAGATTGACGTCGCATCTATATGTGCCTACCACCCAGCCAGTCAACAATTCCAATTTATAAATACAATTCTAAATAACATTTAATTACATGGTATGTTAAATTTAAAACATTGAATAACATTACAATAACATTAAAAATGAAAATTTAAATTTAAAGATATCATATATAAAATACGTCCCAATTCAAATTCATCAAAATACGAGAAAATTAGTTTTGACACTACTGGGAAACATGTACATAGACATCGGTACATAGCACAAGGGAGCAAAAATAGGTGCTGACATTACCACTGGCACCGGTACATAGCACAAGGGAGCAAAAATAGGTGCTGACGAACCGCTGCTGTGAAAGAGTATCAGCACCGGAAATGTGAAAATAGTTACCCAAACTGGTGCCAGATCTAGTAATTAGCACCGGTATTTGTAAAATGGTGGAATGTACCGATGCTGATCAATGTGACCATAAGCGAAATACTGACTTTTTTCGCGAAAAAAAGTTGAGGGAAAAATATAGCACCGGTCCAAAATTGTCAACTGGTGCCTGTTATTACTCTTAGCACCTGATTTGTTTATATCATTGCCTTAATTGTGGGACCCATCATAACCGTGGGTAGTAGTGTTTCACAAACTGGCACCGGTATACAAAAATATATCCCAACCAGTGCTGATAAAGATGCAATGGACTCTTTGGCGGGTAAGTTTTTGGAGGGAATATTTCTAGCTCCACTATGGAACCATTACGGGAAAACATATCCCAACCGGTGCTAGAAGAGCATTTAATGCTCACCTACCGCTATTCAATGGCGGGTAAAAAGTGTGTTTTTTGGAGAGAAAAGCACTTTTGGTGTTTTTGAGAGGGTTTTGACATTTAATGCTCTAATGAAGACCCACAAAGGTTGTTTTTAAATTGTTTGACATGCTATTAATGATCTAATATGTTAAATATGGTTTGTATGCATATATTTTGTGTGTTTGATCATGATTTTGTATGTCTCATCATGGTCATGATACATCCATTCATGGGAGAAATTTTATTGTCATCTAGATTTGTTGAGGTGATTAATACCTTGCTTAGGAATGTGATAATGTTTTTGTAGTTTGGAATGTCGTAATCCGAGTTGTATGTAGCCTTTGCCAAATGGAATTTCTATGTTTTGAATCTTGTGTATCCATGGTCATTTTGTGGAAGAATAATAGTCCTATTTTTGTGAATTTGTAGAGATGGAACGTGCAATGGAGAGGCGTAAGCATTTGTATTGCAATGTTAGTAGGTTGAGCAAAGAATGTTTTGATTTTGTGGAGGATGTTTTTGAGCATGCTTTTGCTCATGAGAAGCAATTGTTATGTCTTTATCATGATTGCAAGAATCAAAACTGTAATGGGGATATAGATATAATGAAACTTAACTTTGTCAGGAGAGGGTTTGAAAAATATTATTTGGTTTGGACCTTTCATGGAGAGAAGGCACCACTTGAGGTGGTTGTAGGTAGTGGAGGAGAGTGTTTTGGGGACTTAAATATAGATGAAATGTGTGTGGATGTTGTCGATGAATTTAGGAGGAGGCCAAAGGTTTTGTCGAATTTTTTAGGTGAGAAGGATAGGTCGTTGTATCTCGGTTGCAATAAGAATAAAACAGTGATGTCATGTTTGATGTAATTGTTTAATTTGAAAGGCCTGGTGCATGAAGAAACACTAGCATGAACAAGTTGCTGAAATCCCTGAATGAGAAGCTTCCCTCTGGTAACGGAATATCGGACAACCTGTACAAAGCGAAGATGATACTATGTCCGATGGGATTTGAGTATGAAAAAAATACATGCTCATCCTAACGACTATGTTTCGTACATGTGTAACTTATTGAAGGTTATGGCATGCCCACTATGTCACGTGTCACGCTACAAAAAAAGAGAAATGCAGTTGTCGATGGAGATGTTGTCGTGAAGTCAAGGAAACGTGTTCCTGCAAAATGCATGTGGTATCTTTCTATTATTCCGAGGTTGAAAAGGTTGTTTAAGAATGCCAATGATATAAAGAACATGATATGGTACATGGGCAAGGGTTCTTGTGAAGACGATGTCATTATTCATCCAGCTGCTGCCGATCAATGAAAGAAATTTGATCAGAGGTATTCAGATTTTGCAAGGGAGCCAAGGAACTTGTATATTATTTTATGTACACATGGAATGAATCCCTTCAGTAACATGTCCTCCATGCACAGTTCATGGCCGGTCATGTTGGCCCTATACAACCGTCCGCTGTATTTGTGTATGCAGAGGAAATATGTGTTGATGGCTTTGTTGATTTCTGGGTGAAAACAGCCCGAAAATGACATTGATACTTATGTGGAACCTTTGATACAAGTCTTGAATGTTCTATGGTCCACCGGCATTGATGTGTTTGATTTGTTTAGGGGTTTGGAGTTCAATTTAAAGAAAATTCTTTTCTGTACCATAAATGATTTTCCCTCATACGGAAACCTTTATGGTTATGTAATAAATGGGTACAAGGTGTGTCCGGTGTGTAAAGAGCCCACAGATTTCTAATAACTGAAGAACGATCGAAAGACTATCTATTTGGGTCATCGCAAATTCCTCTCGATTAGGCACAAGTTGCATGATGGCGCATTACAGTTTGTTGGTGGGGGGAGTGGGGGTGAGGATGGTGCCAAGACCTTTGAAGGGGGTCTTCATACACAACAAGGTAAATAAGTTGAATGTTGTTCTTGGGAAAAAGATGAAGAAGGTTGGTACAACGCCTGATGAACCTTGGAAGAAAGGGTAGTTTTCTTCGATCTACCTCACTGGGTGCATTTGGAGGTTCAACTTTAGATTGGTACCTTGCTCAATATTTTGGGAAGACAAAGTATAGCTTGGATGCACGGAAGGATTTGGTGCAGCTTATAATTCGGTTGGATCTAGGACCAGAGGTGAGAGGGAAGAGTACTTACCTACCTCCTGCTCCGCACAATCTGTCAGTGGATGAGAAGAGATTGGTTTGTGAGTGCATCATAGGGATTAAGGTACCATCTAGCTACTCTTTAAATGTTAGTCGGTTTTTGAATGATGATTTGCATATGAATGTCTTGAATTCACATGATTTTCACGCTCTCATGCAACAATTATTTCCAGTTGCCATCTGGGAAATTATAGACGAGGATGTGCGGTTTAGCGTTACGCAAGCATGTCTCTTCTTCAACTCCATTTGTCGGAAGAATATTAGTAGGCAGACACTTGATGTTTTCGAGCGAGAGGGGGGTATTAGTGTTATTTCAATTGGGGAAGTACTTCCATCATCCTTCTTTGACATCATGGTTCATCTTGTTATTGATTTGGTTTGGGAAATTCGACTATGCGGTTCGGTGAATATGCATTGGATGTATCATTTCGAGCAGCACATGGGTGTTTTCAAAGGTTATGTTCACAATTGTAGTGGACCGGATGCGAGCATCGTGGAAAGGTACATAACTGGGGAGATCATTGAATATAGTACCTCAAACTTAGTCGGGAAGAATTCGGTTGCCTACCAAAGCAAGTGGACATTGGTAGGAAGAATGGGGTTGTACATTTTAAAGGTACACTTCATACTCCATTCTATGCTGAGTTGATGACAGTTTACCTTTATGTTTAAAGGAATAGTAGCAAGATTGCAAGCAATGTTCATTAGCACATGTTGTACTTACAATCACTCTATCTAGAATGGCCTTCGAATAAAACACAGCTAGATCACTCTTCTACATTCATTAATTTATTTTATAATCGATGCAATGTGGAAGGCATGCCTAGTAAACTTCGTGCATTTTCTAGAAAGCCAAACTGCGCAGTTAGGAGGTTCTTAGTGTATGATATTAATGGCTTTAATTTTTCAATGGATGATAAGGACAATAAGAGCACGACACAGAATAATGGAGTTTACATTGAATCAGAATTGATGTGGTAGTCTAGTAAGAAAGACAAAAACCCTATAGTTACAGTGATAGCCTTTTACGGTGTGATTGAGAAAATTTGGGAGTTAAACTATGTTGAATTCAATGTCATGGTGTTCAAGTGCCAGTGGATTGATAATGGAGCAGGGGTTCGAATAGAGAAACCAATGGGTTTCAAATTAGTGGTCCTTAACAGAGTTGGGTTTGAGGATGACAAGTTCATCTTAGCCGCCCAGGCATGAAATTTTTTTTATGTCCGGGATCCTAGCAATGAGAAGCGGTATGTCTTCCTGCATGGGAAGAAGTTCTACTTCAATGAGGAGATTGATTATCTCGTTCGAGCAAAAATTCCATAATTCCCATATGTATTTCCAATTTTAGAGGAAGTGAGTGGATCTTTAGCAGGAAGACGATCACATGGAAATGGATTGTGGGTTGATGAGAGCGGTCAAATTGTGGGGGATATAATGTGTTGAAGGAAAAGGTAGGTGCATGCAATGACCATGAATGTAATTATCATTACTCTAATGTATAATCACCATTTTTCTATTTAGTCGACACAATGATATCGTTATATGAATTTGGATTGGACTTGTCCACAGCGTATTCTTGCTCGTTTCCGGTAGTCACCTTGGTCGAAAAAGGTCCTTTGGCAGTTTCGACAAAATACTCAACATCGCTTATATTAAAGAAACATGTGCTTGAAAACAGAACATATGCTCCATTTTCTATACCAGCACCGGATTTGGTAACAGTAGCACTGGTTTATGGACCGATGTTGTGTACTTAGTAACTATTTTTCCCTCTTAGCTCTCGGGTTGGAAAAATGTTATGCTAAAATAGAGGCACCCTCATGCAGCAGCTTGACATCAAATAGGCACTGGTTTGTTGCTTTTCAGCATCGGTGTACAAACTGGTGATCCACAGTTGGTAACTTTTTCCCCTCTTAGCTCTCGGGTTGGAAAAATGACACAAATAAAATTACATGGCAGCCCCAAGAAGATTCCTGACATTGGATGATCGTATACTTAATAAGTCTTTCCCCCTGCTAGCTCTTGGGTTGGATTAATGATCTGAGCACAGATTTTTCATGTAATACTGTTGCTGAGATTCATTCTACATTTATCCACCATATTAAACTCACTAAAGCTAAAAGAAGAGTACTCATTCAAAGATTATTTATTATTCTACAAAGAATATGTAGCTATACAATAAAAATTAGAATTGCTAGTGTAAGTTCCAAACAAATTTCACCGAATTTAGCCTACAACATACATCAGCTCATTATCAATCATACTATTAATAATTAAAGTACATTCTATTCACTTATTTGTGTTGTAATAACAAGAACCAAGATTTTGACTTCAATGGTCAGAGGGCCGTACAATGTGCTAACTACATATTTATGATCATGCAATACACAATTTCACTTTGGAAGAGCCAATTTTAAAATTTGACATTTCCAATATTCTTGGAGGGACCTGAAGGCAAAAGCAAAAAGTTCACTCGGGGGTCCAAATAGAAATCCGATCGGATGGAATCCTACAATATAACACCGTTATCACAATCCCAAACTCAGATTTAAAAAATTATTCACATATTGGCGGAAGAAGTCACAATCGTACCTCCCCGTTTGGACTTCCTAACTTCTATGTTATCTAGAGTAGGATACACTAAGACATGTACATGCGCTTTACCAAATTCCATGGTAATATGAATTTCTTTTGAAAACGTTAAATTAACCCAAGAATACATAATTTTAAATAAATAAGATAAAAGTAAGACGATGTAAATTAGTTTTGGGAAATATTGATATTTTACCAAAGTTTTGGTACGAGCATTTATGAGTCTCCATCCGGGCACAATACCATAACACAGGATTTAATGCATGGTTAATTGAATATATCTCAATTTTATTGCATTTAAAATAAAAAAATAAAAAAAATTACTAATTACTTAGGTACTTATATGAATTATAGGGAAATAGTGTACAAATGCTAGCATTAGTTCAATTAATCCTTTTCCAGTCAATTATAATTTACTAATCTAACACGGTGAAATGAAACATACTTGAAGATTAACGAGGAAAAGAGAAGGGAACTCTAATCTTGGGTCCAGGCGAGGATATATTGATAAGAGTGACTGGGAAGAAGGATCACCTGGGGCAGTATAGAGGTACCCAATCCTGACTTCCCACATCTGTTGCTATCCCCGGATTATCATGAAGAAAATGCGGAAGCAACTCCTTCTCCTAGAAAAAGCCCACCAAGAAACCCTTCATTGATCAGCCAGTTGTGAAGGCAATGGTCTCGTATAGTTACAGCTGGGGGTGGGGGTAGACATTCCCAAAGGCCTCTCGAACCCAAAACGTTTCATTGAGAATGCAATTTTTGGTGGTATATCCACCAGACTCAGTGGCTCAGGCCAAAAACCCCCAAGTGACAAAGAAGAAGATGAAGAGGTAAATATTATTTACACAATTAACTTTATAGCATTTAAATTTTGTCTAGTTAATCTCTAGATAACTACTTCAAATGCTAAAAAATCTCTCATGTCCTCTGTAACAGGTTAGTGAGTTGGTCACTCTGTACATCAATGGCATAAAGAAAAAAAGGATAAAGGTTGCACAAGCTTGGGTCTAAAAATCAAGGAGTCCAGAGCACGTACATGGACCATTAGCTTACGTTTGCGTGACTGAGCTAGTCTACCACCTAATAGCCGGGTTGCCGCCTTCCAACCACAAATTCAGTGATGTAGGAGACGCTCTGGGGAGTGTGATAGACTGGCTCATTACTTAGGTCACGTTTAAGGCTGACACTAAAATTGAGGCTAATGAGGAGGCAAAACCATGGACGGATGAGTTTCACTGTCTAAATGTGAGCGACGACAATGTGGTAATACAATGTGGTAAAATAGAAACATCTTTAAAATTAACTAAATTAGTTTTGGATAATCGTTGAAATTATTTAATTTTCCTACATACCTATCCACCCTTAAAAATTTGGGATCAACCCAGTCGGGCAGCAATTTCAATATGAGAGACCTCTGAAGCAGTTATTTCTCATTAACGTAAGTAAATAGTACATTATATCATACATTATGAAGTTTCCTAATTTTGTTTTGTTGATTTAATTTCAGATTGTAAACAAGCACCCATTCAAGGCATATCCCGGCATAGAGAACTACATCACATACTGCAACAACCTGATTAAAAGCATGCAACGGTCGGAGTTGGTGGGATTATTTCCTGAGTATAGACCAAGCTTAATTTCCAGACTGCATAAATCTGGATTATTTATTGATTTTTTGGTGGATTTTGGGTCCAAGCTTGGAAACCTAAAAGGAACGACATGGCTAGAAAACTCCTGGATAGATGTCTGGATGAGGTAAGATTGACTTGTCCAAAATTTCTTTATGAATTTTTACACTTATATGTTTCAAATATTTTTTTTATTTATGAAGTCACCTCTGGGATCAAGTCTTTGAAACCAACAATGGAAGCATCCAATTTGTACCGTGTTGTACGGGACGATACTCCACTAAAATAAAGGATGCGGAGGTCAAAGTTCATGCTCAAGCCATTCTTTCAACCATGCTCGCCACTGAAGCCCTAGTGTATGTGGTGCCCTATATCAAAATGTAAGGGCAACTTTATAATATTTCACATTCTTTATAGGACTAAATTATATTTTAGACATATATTCTTTTAACAGCGATCATTGGTACTTAATACTCATCCATCCTAGTACGGAGGAAGTTTTTACCCTTGACTTGATGACTGGAGGGATAAAGCCAAAGAACATTAATGAAAACAAAATCATTTCTAGATCCGTACATTCATTTCAACAGTGTTAATTTGAATGACTTGAGTTCACTAACACTTATAAGTACAATATTATCAGGATTGCATGTGAATTGAAGTTGCAAAAGTTGAAGGTGGAAGGCCCTCCAAACTATACATGGAGAATCACAAACATCGATGTAAGTCTTACATTCTAACATTTCCCTTCGTATCCACCATTACTTAGTAGTAAGTCATAAATTTACGTTTAACATGACATTTCCATTGCAGTATTGAAGGCAATTCAGTTTTTGGGAATGCAGATATTAGGCCATCATCTTCATGGAAGAGTTTGTGCTCAAGCACACCACTACAGATATTGTACAGGTTTATCATGAAATTTCTAATGACCCAATAGTTCTTCTTACTTACTAACAATTTTCATGTATTTACTCATTTGGTTGTATTCAATGCAACAGTTGTTTCCCAAAAACCAAGGATCAAACAGTGACAAGGAGATATTATCTGTAGCCGAGAGATGGTGTCAGATTTTGGTGGACACGTATTCCAAAGATTCCAAAACTTCGATGGACATTGACGAGTTTCTTCAAGTTCATAAATTCAAGTATTCGTAGTGTTTTTATGAGGATTTGTAGATTGATTGATTATCTTACTTCACAGCCACATTTAGAATTTCATTGGTTCTTTACACCATTCAAACTTTTAGAGTGGTTTATGGATTGTTGTTGGATATTGTCTAATATTCCAATCAACGTGGCTCGGGTTTCGATCCGGTTAGGGAAGGAGAAAATAGAATTCAATATTGCAAAATGCAAATAACACTAGCACCGGTCAAAATTATCCATATCGGTGCTATATAGTGGTAATTAAAATCAAAATAATAGCACCACTTTCTAACAGTACATGCCGGTGCTGGAAATACAAAACATTTCAACTCCAACACCATTGCTATAATGAACCGGTGCTGAAAATATTGGCCAACATAACATAATAAAAGGGCACCATTTTTGTAAATGCAGTGTTGTAACTTATTTTACAGCACCAGCCTTAGAGTACTGGTAGTAGTTATAAAGTTAAAGCACCTCTGTACGAATCCTAGCACCAATATTTCCAACCGGTACTTAAATAATAGAAACCAATTAAGTTCCTCTTCGTCAATAAACTGGCCAAACCCCTTCGGGCCAGGGTCTTAAGCATCCTATTCCCCGAGTAGTGCATTTTTCACTCCCTTTCTTTGCACTTAATCACAACATCCAACTTTTTACGGTGGTAGGTACTCAGCAATTTTGTGTGGGATGTACTGAATTATAAACAAAAAACCTTTGTTAGTACTTATGAAAGTAATCTATTGAAAAAGTTAATTGAAAATTAATTCTATTTGAAATAGGGAGAAATTACCATAATTGGAATTGACCTGAAAATTTTCTGGGTTAGAGTATGTACAAAATAGGGATATCTACCTGAGAATGTGTGATGCGAACTGTCATCATCCGAACTTCAATTGGTTGACAGATAGAACAAGCATTGTAAGCCATGATTGTTGTAATTCATATTGTCATAAAGGTGAAATGTTATGATAGTCAGACAATGGGAAATAAAGACATGAAATCCTTTTTATTATCCTACTCAAGTCGACGTTCCAAAAGTATCGATACAACCGATTGGTTACTGATGAATGTGAGAGTTCACATCGATTTGAGCATGATTGCGACGTCACATAAGGATTGGTTAAATAGAAGGAAGACCAGATTATCAGTGACGTCGCATTACAGTAGATAACAACACCACCCTTACAGCATTGTAGCACCCCAATTCATATTCCAACACCCTAAACCATATTCTAACACCTTAAAACAATATTCTAGCACACTAAACAATAGAAACCTCAAAACATAAAAATAAAATTAACACATTCACACCCTAATCCGAACAACAATTTCAAGGACAAATACAATAACAAAAGCAATGTAAACAAATGTGGAAACCATACCTTTTAAAAGATGGGCAGGATGGAGTGTTGGCATTCAAGAAAATACAGAAAGTTTGAAATGATGTATGAGAGGTGGGCTTCATTTATACACTTGTTATGAAGCGTTACGACTTTCGCCTAGAGCAAGCCAACTTTGTATGTCTGCCACACTTACCAAACTCATACCGACTGTAAAGCGACATCGGCTATTCTAAATGTTTGGTTCGATCGGAATCAATTTTCACATAGCCGGTGAACTTTTTTATTTTTACACTTAGGTTCCTGTAAGAAAGTGGGGGAGGATAAAATGCAGAGGTGGAGCTACCTAGTAATCTAAATTGCCTTGTCATGATTTTGACTAGGGGATGGAAAGGGTCCAGTCCCCGAACTGGGTTAAGTCCATCATTTTTTGTGTATTCCATTAATACCCTCACTATAAGCGTTATGAAAAAGATCACTTCCACCACATAGAAACACATCAAATTTAATATTCTAGGTTTTATATGAAATTAAAAGCTAATAAAATTCCATCCATCAAATTTTGAAAAGCGCTAGTACATCGTGTAGAGTAAATTGTAGATGATTACTTACAAGTATACATAGGTTCATTCAGGATGAACCGGTGGAATTCTTAGTGGGATCATACTAGTTTCTTTTTCATGAATAATGGTGATCATGCACTATCACAAGAACCCTCATTTAGCACCGGTTCTTTTATGTTCTAGCACCGGTTTTTTCGCAAACCAAAACCGGTGCCTAAGTAACCGATGAAACTTTAGCACCGGTTGGAAAAACAATCGATGCAAAATCCCAACTTTTAGCACCAGTTTTTAAACCTGTGCTAAAATGTACCGCTATAGCACCGGTTTTTCTTGTTAGCACCGGTTTTTAAACCTGTGCTAAATTAGGAACGATTTTTTCTTTAGCACCGGTTGAAAAACCGGTGCTAAATGAGCACCGGTTAGAAAACCGGTGCTAGTTTAGCACCGGTGCTAACAAAAAAACCGGTGCTAAATTTGTATATTTTGCACTGGTTATTTTTAGCACCGGTGCTAAATATGCATATGTAACACCGGTTTTTAGTTAGCACCGGTTTTTAAACCGCTGATAAAAATATTTATTTGCACCGGTTATTGTTTAGAACCGGTTTGTAAACCGGTGCTAAAAGTTTGTATGTTGCACCGGTTATTGTTTAGCACCGGTTTGTAAACCGGTGCTAAAAGTTTGTATGTTGCACCGGTTATTTTTTAGCACCGGTTTTTGAACCGGTGCTAGAGGTGTTTATGTTGCACCGGTTATGTTTTGCACCGGTTATGTTTTGCACCGGTTTAAAATCTGGTGCTGTGAATGTAAATTTATCACCGATTTTTTAACCATTGATAATAGTGTATATTTTGCCCCAGTTTATTTTTTAGCAGTGGTTTTGAAACCGGTGCTGAAAGCGTAAATTTTGCACCGGTTATTATTAGCACCGGTTTTGTAATCGGAAGAAACCGGTGTTAAACGTGACTAACTATTGTGGTCACTGTAAGCTGCGGCGCGCTGCCGCTCTTTCAGTTTATCTTCATGCAGCCAGTTGCATTTTTATGCTTGTTTTCCTACCTAGTGTGTTCTTTTTCAAGGATGGTACCGATTGTTTGTTGTGCGTAGTAATAGAAACGGTGAACAAATTAAAATAGAACAAATTGTGAGCAACTATGACGCATAGACAAGAAGTAGGTTCAAAAAAGCATTGAGTTCGATGAACTATAATTTTTTATTAACAAAAGAAGAGAAACATGTTTCTTAGTGGCCTAAGATACTGGAACCCCCATCGTCATAGAGTTGACGAGTATCAAAAGTGAAGGTCAATTACCTTTCTCATAAGAGATAATACTAACTACTATCCGATGATGGAGACATGTCCCTGTATGACATTCAATTGAGCTATGCATTTTGGCAGAGTACATTTTGAGAAAACACAAACCCATTTTAGAGCAATTCTCCGTAGTTTATCGCTCTCCAGTGGAGTGCAATCTTCTGGAAATTGCTGAAACAATGTATTAAATCACATGTTAAGAAAATGATATAGATGTGAGAGAATAACAAATACATAAAAGCAATGTAGGAAAACGTACTGGAATAATGTCAATGTCATGCACATGCCTAACAATTTTTTCCATGTAATACATGCAATGGTATCCACACTCCCAAGTACTACTTTGTATCTTGTGCTGATGTAAAAGATAATTTGTTATAATGATTATGAACATGAAAATGACAGATGAAATATGACGTTATGGGATAATAAGTATGTTGATGTTTATGACATTCCATGTATAGTTTGAAGGTAGGAACTATTTTGGTCGGAATTGAACCGTCGATATTTTGTTGCAATCCTACAATCAATGAAAACTTATTTATGTCAACATATTAAAAATATTTTCAGAAATTGGGGTTCACACAATATATGAAAATATATTAATTAACATTAATTGTAAATAATCGAGCCAAGAAAGTGAGAAACGAACAAGAATACAGTTACGTGAAAAAACATTTTTGTAAAACATTGAAGTTGAAGGAATGACATGAATGTGTTTGACTTACAAATGAATTAATTTAAGGCATGACACAATTCCCCTAGTATTTGAGTCGGTGCAATATACTCGATCGATTTCCAGTACGAGAACGACCAAAAACCAATAATCCCTAAAAAAAGGAAACACCAAAATACTTAAAATATAATTTGAAAATAAAATCACAGCATATGGTTGCTATTGCTTCCATATGG
The DNA here is from genome assembly GCA_037428765.1 of Rubia yunnanensis. Taxonomy (NCBI): domain Eukaryota; kingdom Viridiplantae; phylum Streptophyta; class Magnoliopsida; order Gentianales; family Rubiaceae; genus Rubia; species Rubia yunnanensis. The sequence goes on from CM075065.1 coordinate 80,609,449, forward strand.
CCGGGACTAGCAACTCAGAAAACAAATGGAACTTACTCTCGATTTTACTAGAAGTCGTACAACCTGGCTTGAGTGCGGCACATGACAGCTGAAACCTCGTCCACAGTCAATTCCACCCTTTGATTTTCCTTTTGAGCCATTGAATTTGACGAGGCCGGAATAAACTGGACGTGGCCTCCATGAACCACCCCATCACAAAGGTATCTTGCAAAATAATATTGTAAGTGAAACAAATATAATGATACATCTATCTATAAATAATGTAACCATGCAAGTCTTACGATGCCCATATATCAAGTTGGTACCCACTGATCCACTCCATTTCATCTTCTACGTCCAAGTTGCTCATAAACCGTCTTAGCTTGACAGTAAATATAGATGTGTAGACTTCTTCTGATCCAAACACCTCTGCATTGAAATTGATGTAGAAGACTTTGTTTGGTCCACATATTTGTGTAGATAGCCTTAAAGCATCATTAATCTGTTGAACAGCAGCAATGTAATAATGTTAGTTGACCAGTATTTGTATATAATTCAGAAGTGGATCATATTGTAAATGCTAAAATGGGTTCTCACAAATATGTACTGGTTAGAAATCGACATGGGAGGATTTGGTAGCCCATTCTTCGTTGATGTAGTATTTTCTTTTGGAACTTGCTAATGGGTAAAATGTTAATCATGCATTGTAAAAAATCGGTCGAAATGAAATAGTCTGGGGGTATGTACCTCTCCTTTTACCGATCGAGTGACCACCTCTCCATGCAGAGTATCTTCCTTAGCCACATCATCCTGAAAGGGACAGTGTGTTAATAATATTCATCTGGATGTCATAGCCAGTTAATATGCTTATTTGTTTAACCTGTGTAGTTTCCTTGGAAAAATTTTAGTGTGAGGTTTATTTGAGGACTTCCAACTTCGTCAACTACCAATTGTTGCGGAGGCGGTTGCTGCTCGTTCTCCTACGTAAGCAGATGAACAACATATTATGCTTTAGTAATATCTAGAAAGATATATATGATTTCATAAGAAGAAGAATGCAATTATCACACCTCATCATCCTCTTGCCCAATGACACTTATCAGCTTTCCCGGCCATAGAATGTTATATCCAATGGCCTCAGTGACAAACTCAAATTCTTCGTGGTCAATAGGCAAAGGTGCCTTGGGAATGATCACAGGTCCACGAAGATTTACTCACTCCCACTTGATGGGTATGTACGTTTCTGTGTCCTTTGTAAACAAGATACCAAATGCAGCTACATCCCTTTCTCCTTTATGGTTTCAAACATATAGGCAGTACTTTTTTCCTTTCTGAGAAATAAACTCAGAGATTGGGGAAATACATTGGTTGTACAATAAGTACATGTTATTAAGTAAACAAAATTAAATAATTTTGTAAGTACAATCGATAGATTATAACAAGAAATGATGTCTACATGCAGCTGTTAAAGGCTACAGCGCGCTGCAGCTTTCAGTTTTCAGCTGAGACTGAGAGCTGGATCGCGCTGCAGCTTTCAGCGTTCATTGGCCATGAACTGTCTATCAAATAAAACTATATTTGCAAAGATACATTTTCTCAGTTTACGTGGGAAAGAACAAAATGAAGATATAAGTAGGCCTAAACTACGAACATCCAAAATGAACGTGATAGTAGTCAGTGTATCCCCACAAAATCATTTTGACAGGAAATGGAAATCCAGAAACTAAAAATCACAGAGCAAGAAAGGAGCTAACAATGAGGTTCATTGTACAGAATACCTTGTCATCCACTACGGTTTCTTGTGGGTCACTACATCCAGATGCTGAAGGAATGAATATCCAGTTGTCCTTATTCGCGGGGGGGGGGGGGGGAGATGTAGCAAGGAAATTGCGGGCATCCAAGTGTGGGGGAATAGCTTTACCCAATTGTCCAGCTAGCCAATTTGTTTGGGCCTCAAATAAGGCAACAAATATTTCCTTGAGCTCGATGACATCTGTTGGTAGTTTGTTTGAATTTGAGATTTGTTCAGATGGTTTTGTGTTTCTGCTCCCACATTGACTAGATGTGTAACGGCTCACAGCCATATGTGGTAGGGCCTCATTCACCTTGGACATTGCAGATCAACCTCTCCAACGACCCCCATAATCCTTCTTACCCGTTGCTTGGACGAGAATATCTTCTTTTCCTTGTATAAGAAAATCTCCATTTTGCTTCTTATCCAAAAGGGATTTCTAGGAAACAAAACATATATTAGCCATTACTATGCATTACATCTACAAATATTAATAGAGATAGAATTAATTATGAATTATGCTCACAATAGTGTGGGCTGCTCTTTTAACGGAGTCGTTGGTATAGGTTGATGATTTCTTGTCCCAGTTAGCTTCAAGGAACACCTCCGAGCGGTCTGGTTTGAAATCCATGATTTGAACTAAAGCCTCCGCTTCTTCTACACTATGATCTTCATCCAAAAGCTCGTCAATTTTAGCCTTTCTTTTCCTCTTCTCGAGTTGTATTGCAGCCCTACGATTCCCTCCAGCGGCGGAAGTAGGGGGGCGAGGGGGTGCTAGCACCTCCCCTAAGATTCGGCGGCCCAGAATTTTGGCCTAGAGCCACCGGAAGCCACTGGATTCCGCCCCCCCTTGAGGTCATCGGCGCCGGAGCTAGGCAGCGAGCGGAAGGAAGTGGTCGTGACTCTGTGAGGCGCAACGGCAAGCTCAATGAAGAAGATGAAGTTTTTTTTATTTTTTTGGTATAACTAAACAAAACGACATCGTTTTGGCTTAAGTGAAATGATGTCGTTTTGTTTAGCTGAAGGGAAAAAATATAAGGGGCCAATTGAGCTGAAGCCAATTGGCCCAAATAAAATTTAAATGACTAATGGCCATTATGGCCTAACCTAATAATATAGCTAGAGGCAGCAGCAAAGCTTACATACGTTTGCCTCCAACTCCAAGCAGATCCACCAGCCAGCCACCACCTCCTTCCGCCGCTGCCTGCCGCCATCCCTTCTACAACCACTATCAGCAACCAAGGGCAAGGTATCAAGGGCCCAATATATTTTTGTTATGTAATTTATGTTGAATAACTTGAATTTGTATGAAATTGTGAATATTGAATATAGATATGAATAATTTAGTGATTGTGTTGAAATTGTGAAATTGTGCTAAATATAGATTTGAATAATTTGACATATTTTTGACATATTTAATTTGACATATGTAATTAGACATATTTAATTAGCAATATTTAATTTGACATATTTTTGAGACATATTTAATTAGACGTATTTAATTAGGCATATTTAAATAGATATATTTAATTAGACATATTTAATTAGACATATTTAGTTAGACATGTTGAACGAGTTTTTTCAGCCATGAAGAGAATCAAGACTGATTTACGCAACAGAATGGGAGATGAATGGATGAATGATGTTATGACAGTGCATATTGAGAAGGCAATTTTTGTTGGGATTGATAATGAACCAATTTTGCAACGTTATCAGCGTAAGCAACATCGCAGGACATAGTTGTCTCCTGCGGTTAGTGTTTCTAGTTCTAGCAACCCAAGTATTGGAACGTAGTTTTTTATACAGTGATAATTCTTTGTTGTAAAAATCTAATTATTATGTATTCATATTATTATGTAAGCGTTGTTTGTTAAAAATTATTTTATTTAGCGTTGAAAAAAAATTTTAACCTCATTTTTGCCCCCCCTAATATATACTCCTGGTTCCGCCACTGATTCCCTCCACTGCCCGTGTGATGGATGTACTCCTTCTGTGAGGCGCTTACTTTTGCTGCATCACTTAATGCCTATTTGTTCATCAATTTGTAAAATGCTCACAAAGTAATGACTAGAGATAAATATTTTTCAAGGAATTACCTTGAATTCAGGGGTTGATATGTGTTTCACAAATATCTCCCACTCATTTTTGTCTATCCAACGATAATCTCTCCATGCACAAGAACCAGGTTTTTTTTGCACGATGTACTTATGAGCCACCTTAGTCTTCCAATTCCTCCACTTTTCTCCTGCATAAATTGTCCATTTATTTTGGAACTTATTCATCTCAATGAACATCATTTTGGTTTGTATATCCCAGCTAATCTATTGGACAAAGATACAACTTGTTAGTGCAAAACGTAATGAAGTTGACATGAACTGATGAAAATGGAGGATTAGAACACAGTTACGAGAATGTCTTCCCATGCATCTTTCTTTACATGGTCTGGGACTGATTTCCAATTATGTCATGTCCCGAAGCGAATTATTCGTCAGAAGGCGAAGGCATAGCCAACATACATCGACCATCGGTTGTGCAGAACTAGGGGTTTGAATTCACATCGAAGAATATTTTAAGGGCCTTCATTTGCTTCGCTGGACTTGCGTGGCTTTGCCTCTACACTTGCAATATTCTTTAATCTCGAACTTGTCGAAGCTCCCACTCATGTCATCTTTTAACATAGTTTCTTCTTCTTCCCCCAAATTTTCAGATCCCGAGATCCACTTTCTCGTTATTGTCACTACAGTTGTCAGCTTTTGGAGGTGTAACACAATTCTCTTCAACGGCTTTTGTACCGTCGGAGTCAAACAATTTCTTCCTCGGCTTTGCCATTCAATCTCTTGTATGAGTCAATCAAACATAAGGAAATCTTAATACAACACATCCGAAGATGGGACATACACTAACAACCAACAGAGAACATATTGTATGGCGGCAAAACTAGGGTTTGAAAAAATTCCCATGGAGGCAAAAACAGGGTAAGCAAAAATTATAAAATTATTAGCAAACATATCATCTATCCACATGAAACACTACCCACACTAGTAACCCAAGAAATGAAAACACAAACTCACAAACTAAGAGACCCACCAAAATATAGCTATTCATTAAGCCCGGGAAAGATGCAAACTACCAATCAGTCATACCTCACTGGTACACACTCTCAGCGGTATTGTATTTTGTCAAGATCCAGTTGCCTTTGTAACCCGCTTTACTGGACCAAAATTCGGACCAGAATGGGGACCAAATTTGTGAAGCAGAATCTCGAGCAAAATTGGGAAGTAGGATCGCGACCAAGATTGGGAAGTAGAATCGCTCGAACTAAATGGTGAAGGTATGGACAATATCTTTGTGGAAAAATCGGCAAGGGGTTATGGTGGAAAGAGGGAAAGTTTGGGGTTAAGGTTATGAAGGGAAGTGGGAAATTGGTAGAGGTGTTGGGGTGGGAGGGGTACAAAAATTTGGGGTTAAGGTCATGGAGGGAATAGGGAAAATTTTGGAGGAAGGAAAATGATGCTTTGTTGGGTCATTTTAGTGTTTTATACTCTCAAATGTTTTTTTCAAAAAGACATTGGACTAAATTATTTTTTTTTCCCCTACAAAGTATATTTTACTATTTTTGGTCCCCATTTGCAAAAAAAACCCCTTAGACGGTACCCAACCAATTCAAAATGATATGTTTTGATCCCCAGAGGCAGTTTTCCGGGAAAGTCAATGGTAAAATTGGTCAAAATATTTAAAATGACCATTATACCCCCAAGTTTAAAGAAAAAAGTAAAAATAATGTCATGAGGCAGGTGGTTCGAGGGCTAGAGGGAGGAGGTTCAAGGGCTCGAGGAATGACCATTATACCCCTCAAACCTCATCCACCCCTCGAACCCCTCTAATCTCAAACCCCTCGAACTCATCCACCCCTCAAAGTCATCCACCCCTCGTACCCCTCGATCCCATCGACCCATCGACCCCTTAACCCCTCGTACCCATCGACCCATCGACCCCTCGAACCCATCCACCTCTCAAGACCCATCTACCCCTCGTACCCCTCGACCCCTCAAACCTATCGACACCCCTCCACCCCTAACCCATCAACCCCTCATCCCCTCAAACCCCTCGAACCCTCAAACCCATCCCCCTCTCGAGATCCATCGACTTCTCGTATCCCTCGACCCCTCGAACCCATCGACCCCTCGAACCCTTCGACCCCTAGACCCCTGGACCCTTGGACCCCTGGACCCCTCGAAGCCCTCCAGCCCTCGAAGCCCTCTAATCTCCTACCCATCGACCCATCAAACTCATCAACCCCTCGAACCCCTCCACCCCTCGAATCCCTCCACCCCTCAAACCCCTCGACCCATCGAACCCTCGTACCCCTTGACCCATCGAACCCATCAACCCCTTGAACCCATCCACCCCTCGATCCCTCGAGCCCCTTTTGCCCCTCGAGCCTCGATCCATGCCTCTTAATACAGTTAACATTTTTCAACCCACGTCTTTTTAAAATTCAGCCCAATTGGGTGTAAAATTCAGCCCATTTCTTTGTAGACTTGTTGCAATGTGTTTGTGAAATTGGTCACTCAACCCGGCCAATACCCTAACACCTTTCCTCTCCCAAGCTCCCTCCACATTCCCTGCTCCTTCCATTGGTAAAATCTATCCCCGCTCCCTCCGCCGTCTCCGTTCCCTTTGCCGACCCAGCTCCCTCCGCCCTCCCTGCTCAATTCCACCTTCGCCAAGCTTCGTCCCTTCCACCAAGCTACCATCCGCCAAGCTCCATCGACCAAGCTCTGCCCGCTAACCAACATCCACACTCCAAACACCTTTTGTCAACAAACCATAGTCCGAATCAGGTAAGCAGATACACACTCATGTTTGGTTTCCTAGGAATTGTCTACAATTTTACTTTGTCTTAGGTTTGATTTCATGAAAATGCCTAATTGTGATGAACCTTATTGTGCTTTTTTTTGGAAATGCATGAGTAATTGTGTACAAACCTGATTGTTTATTCTGAATATGAAAAAGAATGATTCTGGAAAATAACTTAATGTATAACCCCTCAATAATTTTCAAGTGAGGTTATTCTAGATGGAGAATTTATTCGTGGTAGTCTTGATATTCTGTCCACCTAGTTTTCTTATTTTGCTTGTGCTTTTATTTTTGAAATGTGGGAGTAATTCTGAAAAATCCAGATTCTGTATTCTGCATGTGAGAAAACAAGATTCTGACCAAAAACCTGATTTTGTATTCTGTATTCTGAAAGCTGATTATGTATTCCTGATAGAAAATTTTCATGTCAGGTTATTTACATTTTTCAAGTTTTTCCTGCTTCCGTTCATATTCTGACCACCCAGTTTTCTAATTTTTCGTTCATATTCTGATCACCCAGTTTTCTAATTTTCCATCGATATTCTGACCACCCGTTAATATTCTGGCTTGTGTTAACATTTTGCTGGCGCATTACGTACCATAACACATTTATTTTACCATGTTTGGCCCCCAAAAAGAGTGGACCCAAGCAGAAGACCAACACCCAAAACTCAAGGAAAGAAGCCAGAGTCAGCGAGAAGAAGGAGCATCAGCACGGGTCTTAGATTGTCCCCTCGAACAATCCAATACCGACTGCAGAAGCAGATTGTTATGAGGCAATAAATGTGTACAAAGAATTTATTAGCAGGGGCCTCATACTAGAGAGAGGGTTGAGACTAGAAAAGCCCTACAAGGACTACGTGAATGAGCACGGTTGGATAGGCTTCATTTCACAACTGCCTCGTGCAAACCAGACCATGGCATGTGAGTTCTTGTCACTCATGAAGTACAAGAATTGTCCAGATGTTTTCCTCCGTGGTCAGTTCGTTGAGCTTGCAGCGGATGTGATCAACAGGTTCTACAAGATCCCACCAAAGCCCTCGAGTTTGTACGAAACTGCCGACTAAGCTGTTGAAAAAGCTTCATAGGAAGACATCATAAAAGAAATCTGTGACGACAGCGATGAAGTTATCCAGAATCTGCCACAAGAATTGTCCAGCATTGAGAAGAAATACCTAACTGAAGACATGAACATGTGGTACAGTTTCATAGCTGCTCGGCTTCTCCCGGTGAAAATGAATAGAGAGGTTCATCAGTCCCGTATGTTGCTACTCTAAAAGATCGAGAAAAACATGAGCATCGATGTTGGGGGTACGATAATGGGGTACATCTGGGATTGTGTCAATGCCCATAATTGCATAGGCTTCTCCTCACTCATCACTGCTATATGTGTGGAAGCAAGTTGCAGATTCAAACATGATGATGTCACAATGATGCCAAAGCTTCCCATAAACCCTCCAATATTCTCGAAGAAGAAGAACATTGCTAAGTCATCTAGGGCGGCACAAGTAAATCATCTAAGGAGAACTCAGACGGGGACATGGCACCATTGCAACTGAAGGTGGATCACTTGGTGTGATGGACATCGCAGGTTGGGAAGATCCTCACAGCCATGTGTGGTGAGAGGATCAAGGAATTGGGTCCAATCCCTACCTTAGATTCACCAACGTCCAACAACGGGGAGAACAGGTCACGCATGGATTGACTTCCTACATTGAGCTCACATCTTCATTTTTTCAGGTTGTTTCTTTTGCTAGGTTAATATGGAACTTTGATTAGTAGATTTTTTTATTTACAAAACATATATTGCTACTGTGTTGCTACTCTTTGGATGTGATTTTGGAATTTGACATTTCTAGTCTCGTAACGTATTCATGTTCTTGTCTTAGAGGAACCGAATGAGCGACTTAAAACAGGCAATGTGTGTGTGAAATCGCTGCAGCGTGCTGAACCAAAAGAGCTGCAGCGCGCTGCAGCTGGCAGCAGCTACCGTAGGAAAATGAAGGTAATTTTGTCCAAGGCTTTACCAAAACAGCGGCAGCGTGCTACAGCTCACAGAGCTGCTCAAAATGGGGCCAATATAGTTGTAGAATAGTTGACAGTGGTACAAAACACAACAGACTACAAAAATACATGAATTTTATCTCGAATTCATTGATCGACCCCCACTAGTCTTCAACCATCTTCCTCTGCTTGGGTTGAACGTCTCGAATTTCTTGGCTATCTTCATCTATCCAAATGCCATCTCCGTGGTTCCTCCGTATTGCTCCTACCTTAATCCAGTTGTTATTAAGTAGAGGGGAAATAGAGGGGAACTCCAACCTTTCACTTGTAACTTCAAAATCAGTTTCATCACGGAAAGAGAATTTCTTACCTTGTAACACAACAGACCAACCTACATTGCACAGGTCATTTACGTAGAAAAATTGTCTTGCTTGTTTGGCCAAAATAAACTAATCATTTTCATATGCTTCACGAGTCTGGTCAACAAGGTTAAATCCCATTGTGTCATCAGTTCAAACTCCAGTTGTGTTATCAAACCACTGGGACTTGAAAACTGGAATCTTGAATTCTCCGTAGTCAAGCTCCCAAATCTCATCAATAACACCATAAAACAACATCACCGCTAGGACTGGTTTATTGTCTTTCTTACTTGCTTGCCACATAGTCTTCAGATGTCTTATCTTATCGTCGCTTGGTCTTTCCCGCTCTTCATGCCATCGCAAGTTCTTTGCATCTTTTGAATTTGTGAATAACCTCTTTAACCTAGGAATTAAAGGAACATACCATATACACTTCAATGGAACCTTCTTCTTCTTCTTACCCAAACACCCATCATCATCATTCCTCACACCCTTATATCTTGAATGTTTGCATACGGGACATTGAACTGCGTCTTTCAAATAACCGCCATACAACACACAATCATTTGGACATGCATGTATTTTCTTGTATTCCAAACCAAGTGGACACAATATTTTATTGGCCTTGAAAAATATTTTTGGTATTCCATTCTCTTTCGAAAACTTATCCTTTAGAAGCTTTAGGAGTGAATTCACACTTGCATCACTCCAAGAACTTGTAGCTTTCAAATTGAAAACCTCCATAAAAAAAGAGATTATGGTATCCTTACTTTTACATCCCAGATACAATGGATTCTCTTTTTCGTCAAGCAAAGTACTCAACATTTTAGGCTTTCCCTCAAAATCTCTTACAATGTCATCGAACATAACATCAATGGTACATTTGTTTCCATCTACCATGTCAAAACCACCGTTATGTCCTTGCTCAACCTCTCCATGAAATGTCCATACAATGTAACCTCCGTCAAATCCATTCTTCAACAAGTGAAATCTAACAAGCCCACGATCATTAAACCATTCACGACACAAGCATCTTTTGCATGGATAAAGTATCCTCTCCTCCCAGCCAAAGGCATAATCAAGAAACGAATCAATAAATTTCACCACTCCCTCTAGCTACACTTGGATAGCTAACCATTTTTCCCTCCACGCAAACATCGCCTCTCAGTCTGTTGTATCTAAACAAACACATAATAAACAATTACACAAATTTTCATTGTTCAAACATAATAAAAATAAACACAATCAATTTGCTACACAATACTAAAAGAGTCATGTATGTGTATATGTATGTGAATCGATCAACTAGCTTGTTCTTGGGATACATCCATGTTTACATCCACACTCATTTACACTCTCACAACATGATACTAAACTGACATAAAGCATATAGAAACCATTGATACATACGAATAAACTCTCTCCAAGCATGCATTTATGGTTATTATAACTAATAGCTATTTGATTTAAATTCCAAGAAGTTAATGAAAACTTACATCCATGGGTCTTCATTGCTTTGAGTTATTGCTCACCATCCAAAAAATCTTCCATCAATGAAGGGAGAAGGAAACTACAAGTTCAGATCAAATTTTAGAGGGGTAGTTCGGAGCATTAAATGCCCAATTTAGCACCGGTTTTTGTGAATAGTACATAAAACCAGTGCCACTTTTCCTATTAGCACCGGTTTTTAACCGGTGCAAAATCAAACGGTGCAATTTTTCCCGATTTTTTCCGGAATTCTTTTAGCACCGGTTTTTTAAATTTTTTAGCACCAAATTCTAAAACCGGTGCCAAATATATACTTTACACCGGTTTTCTTTATTTTCTAGCACCGGTTTTAAAACCAATTCAAATCTAGCACCGATTTTCAAAATGTTTTAGCACCGGTTTTTCAAACAGGTTCCAAAATTTTTAATTCACCGATTATGCGGATTTTTTAGCTCTGGTTTTCAAACCGGTGCTAATTTAAAATCGGGTTTTGTTATTTTTAGCACCGGATTTTTTACTGGTGTTAGTTTAACACCGGTTTTCATCAATTCTAGCACCGGTTTTTGGACCGGTATTATATTAACACCGGTTATTATAAAAAAAACTGGTGCTAACATAATTATAACCGGTGCTAAATAAACTCCGATTTTAGAACCAGTGCTAACAAAATAAAAACCGTTGCTATTACATTATTAGCACCGGTTTTTAAAACCGGTGCTAAAAAATCGGTGCTAGAGGGTGGTCTCTGTGGTAGTGATGAGTTTGACTGGGGGATGGCAAGTGTCCCGTCCCCAAACTGGGGCAATCGTCTGTCATTTTTGGAGTATTATATTTACACCCTTACTATAAGCGGTATGAGAAATATCATTTACACCACATAAAATAACATCAAATTTAATATTCTAGGTTTTTTATGATATTAAAAGTTAGTAAAATTCTGCCCATCAAATTTAGAAAAGCATCAGTACATCGTGTAGAGTAAATTCTAGATGATTACCTGTAAGTGTACAGGGTTCATTCATGATGAACCTGTGGAATTCTTTGTGGGATCATGCCAATTTCTTTGTCATGAATAACGGTGATCATAAGTTTGATTGGGGGATGACAAGGGTCCCATCCCCGAATAGGGGTAATCGTCCATCATTTTTGAAGTATTCCATTAATACCCTTACTATAAGCGTTATGAGAAAGATCATTTCCACCACACAGAAACAAATCAAAGCTAATATTCTTGGTTATTTATAAAATTAAAAGCTAATAAAATTCTATCCATCAATTTTTGAAAGAGCTAAGACATCGTGTAGAGTAAATTGTACGTGATTACTTATAAGTATACAAGGTTCATTCAGGATGAACCTATGGAATTCTTTGTGGGATCATGCCAATTTCTTTTTCATGAATAACGGTGATCATGAGTTTAACTGGGAGATGGCAAGGGTCCCGCCCCCGAACTGAGGTAATCATCTATCATTTTTGGAGTGTTCCATTAATACCCTTACTATAAGTATTATGAGAAAGATCATTTCCACCACGTTGAATCACATCAAATTAAATATCCAGGTTTATTAAAAAATTAAAAGCTAATAAAATTTCATCCATCAAAATTTGAAAAGTGCTAATACATCGTGTTGAGTAAACTGTAGATGATTACTTCGATGACAATTATAAAAAAACTATATGTTGGCCTCACTAATCAGATTTTACAAATGCTATTCGCATGAAACGAATCTGTGGCTGACATACATGTGATTTCGCTCCGATTAAAAATTTCTAGCACAAAGTGAATTTTTGAGCTGAAATTTTGAACCAAAATTCCACCCCCCAAACCCATCTCATCACAGTTATATCCAGCACTAACACAATCATTTCCCATCTCCAACACATTTTCTCTCAAGACAACTCCACCCCATCCTTTCCATTAACACCATTACAAACACTAAAGAACCAAATCCAATTTCTTCTATCAAATATGAACAACTATTCTAGGATGGAGCATCTCTGGGTTCAAATAAATTGAGGTAGTTCATTTTGGCATCTCCTCATTGTATATGTTTTTTTCCACATTGACCATATATTGAATATACTGATGGAGTATGGTGATTTTGTTACATGTTATATAAGTTACAATGTTTGTCCTTTTAAAATAATGTCTTGTTTGTAAGGATTGTGGAAAAAATCATATAGTTTTGCTGATTATGGAAAATAATCAAATTTTCGTATGAACACAAGTTGAATGTGCGACATCGCCCTATACGATATAAAGCTGAATCTCGTGCGACGCCGTATTGTTCAGAACTGACATTCCCATCTTGAATGTCTGACTTCGCACATCCATTAGTTTAATTGACATTGATTTAGCAACTAAGTGACATCGCTGTAGGTTAGTAAAGGTACTTTTTCCATGTTTAGATTATTGTCATCTGAACTTAAGAAAATTATGTGTACATCATTTTCTTCTACCGAATTCTGACATAAATTTTGTTTCATGTGTATTTGTTTTAATAGGACAAAGAAAGTTACGATGGACTCTTAGCTTGAATGTTGTACGACGTGGGTAATGGATGTTAAATACAAATAATCATTCATTTTCATACCAACCATATGTATTTGAATATATTTTGATATTTACTAGTAATTTATGTTCAAGGGTTTTTTTGTTTCATCAGAAAGTAAATACTATATTATTGTACGATTCTCCACGATTCATACCATGACATCGCACAAATCAGTAAAGATACGAAACCTATGTGACGTCGCATATAATAAAAACATACCGACACCAAACCGATGTTTCTTATTATGGCTGAATGCTTTTTTCCACGTCGCACATTCAAAACAACGTCGTATTGGTTAGCCTCCCACGTCAGCATGTAGACGATTAGGGTGCACTGGATCATGCGAAATCGCTTACAATAATGAGCAACATCACTGTAACTATCACCATCATCAATCTCTTCGATGTTACAGTTGTTCCAGTGACATCACCTACTTCCATTCATTATCGACTTCACGTTTTATGGGCACCGACGTCGATCTGAACGATGTCGCAACTACGTGGTACTATAGTCGGTCTTCTTCCTTGGTGTGAGGTCAGTCTCAGAACATACTGAGGTTGGTCCGAAATTGAGGTTAAAAAGTCATTTTTACCCTTGTTTCGAACCAGGGTAAAAGGTATATTTTTTTACTATACCCACATTTACTTCGGTTTTCTTGGGGCAAATATTCAAGGTAAAAAGGCCTGAAAAATCGAGGTAATAGGTGTTGTTTGTGGTAGTGTTTATATACTATGTTTGTAACAATATTTTTATGGTTACCAATTTATGAATAATTTAAGCACCATATTTAAACAATAATTGACTATATGTGCAATTCAATCTTTGCATGATTTTAAAAATCATTTTCAACTATACCATTTAAAACCATTTTCTACACTTACTTTAAAAGCTATTGAAAATCACTTCGTCCACCAAATTCAATCATTATTGAACAATTTTAAACTCTAAATGTTTTTAGAGTGTTCATAACACCAACGTCGGTCTTCCATCGCATCATATCTTGGTAAAAATGATGTAAGATGTGAAGTCAACCATTCTCTTATATCAACATATACGACATAGAACGCTATTTAGTGACAACATTTGAAGTTAAAAATTAACTGAGGTATAAAATCTTAATTACCTCTGTTAATTTTTACCCAAGGTAAAAAAAACTTTTTACTTTGAAAAACAAAACCCAAGGTAAAAACACTTTCTACCTCAGTCAATCATTTGCCCTAAACCAAATAACCAGGGTAAAAAATGCAAAGTAAATGGTCTAGTTTCTTGTATTGTGGCATTCTTCCGATGATCTAGTCTTCGCATTGAATCCAATCTTCAATCCTTGAACCGATCATCAAAGGCTCCAACTAAACATTAAGCACTTCACAAACCAAGGAGTTAGGATACAATATGATGAAACGTGATCCTAGCCCTCTAACTGGTACGGTATTCAATTCTCTAAATCAAAACCTACAATCTATTACAAGTATGAAAATCAAATGTGGTAAAAGCAGAGTACAAAATGAGAGAATTAACTTCAAGAGGCTTAAGCAGTATGGTAGTCAATTATACACCAATCGGTTATAAACCTCTGGTGGCCATTCATAGGGCAACATCTGCTTGCCAATATCTGTCGCTTCTATCATAGTCTCTAGCATCGTATCTCTATCTCTGATGACAGCCTCGGGCTCCCGAATCGGCATTCCTTGAACTTTTCTTCCTCCACCTTAAGGTTCCATCGAGGAACCCAATAACAATCCTCCTAATAGTCTAAGGCTAGGATCTTTGTGCCCAAACCTTAGGTGCTAGAAGGAATGTTGATCGCCTTATTGGAATGCTAATTACTGAAGGTAAATTCTGGTTGAGTTTTCCTTGATTTTTTTATCGCCATGCTCAGTGATATGAATATAGCGATCAAAGAAGCTCGTACGTGGGATCGATATTGAGCATTGCGCACTAGGTCATGAAGGCCATGATTAGCAAGATGAAGCTAAAGTGGAACTGAGCAAGGTTTACGTTGTATTCCTCAAGCAATAGAGAGAACAAGGGAAAAAAGGAAAGCTGTAGAAAATAAGGGTAATAATCTGTGTTTGTATTCATGAATTCAGGATACATTATATAGTAGTACAGGATACCTATACAAGCTAGGAAAAGGTAATAGAATAAAATTACATCTACAATTATGGTAAGAATACAATTCTAATTCTAATTCCTTAACATTCCTTTTCAAGTTGGAGCATGGGGATCGTAAATGCCCAACTTGCCAAGTAAAGAATGGAACTGGTTGCGTCCGAGAGCTTTAGTGAACAAATCCGTAGGTTGGTCTGTCGTACGAATATGTTGAGTAACAATGGTGCCAGTTTGTACAAGATCCCAGACAAAATAACAATCAACTTCAATGTGCATTGTGTGTTCATGAAAAATCGGATTGGCTGCTATGTGAAGGGCGGATTGACTTTCACAAAACAATTTCATAGGAGAGGAGTGTGAAACCCCTAGGTCCTTCAGTAAGGACTGAAGCCATAACAACTCACAACAGGTAACTGCCATAGCACGATACTCCGATTCAGCAGAAGACCAAGAAATAGTAAGTTGCTTCTTAGTTTTCCAAGAAACCGGAGAACCACCAATTATAACAAAATAACCAGAAAGAGAATGCCTAGTAATAGGGCAGGTAGCCCAATCCGACTCACAATAAGCATTCAATTGTAAAGTACTACAGGAAGAGACAAATAAACCTTGATCAGGATAACTCTTAAGGTAGTGCAACACACGAACAACAGCTTTCCAGTGAGGAACAGAATGAGACTTCATGAATTGCGCAAGAGTATGAACCGAATAACTAAGATCAGGACGAGTAATAGTCCAGTATACCAGACGTCCAACCAAGTGTCGGTACTGCTCCGGGTCATGGTAGGCTAGACCTTCAACACAAGCCAAATCAAGTTACTGCTCCATCAGAAAATCAATTGGTTTAGAAGTAGATAAACCTGTAATAGATAAGATGTACAAAGCATATTTCCTTTGCGAGAGAAACATCCCCTCCGGTCTTCTAGCAATCTCTATACCCAAAAAATACTTAAGCAAACCAAGGTCCTTCATGTGAAAACACGAACCCAAGTATTTCTTGAACTCAGAGATGAGCGAAGAAGACTACCAGCAATAACTAGAACATGTAAAGAAACTGATCCACGGGAAAAAACAAATAGAGAGTAATCGGCCTTACGCTAAACAAAACCAAATGCTCGTAAAGCCTGAGCCAGTTTAGCACACCAATTTCTAGGAGCCCGATGATGACCATAAAGAGATTTCTGAAGGCAACAAACCTGACCAGGCGGAACAGTGTAGCCAGGAGGAGGACGCATGAACACCTCTTCATGCAAATCACCATTTAGGAAGGCATTATGAACTTCCATCTGATGCAGTT
Organism: Rubia yunnanensis; assembly: GCA_037428765.1. Classification (NCBI taxonomy): domain Eukaryota; kingdom Viridiplantae; phylum Streptophyta; class Magnoliopsida; order Gentianales; family Rubiaceae; genus Rubia; species Rubia yunnanensis. Next base: position 80,625,895 of record CM075065.1, read on the forward strand.
CCCAACCACGTATGACTGCAACAGACAGAAATAGTCAAATAGAACTCATCTTCGCAACCGGAGCAAAAGTCTCAGTATAATCAATTCCTTCAACCTGGCAATTACCAAGAACCACGAAGCGTGCCTTATGACGTTCAATAGTACCATCTGAATAAAAATTTGTCTGGTATGCCCATTTGCACCCAATTGCCTTCTTATGCGCAGGAAAAGGAGACAAAGTCCATGTCTGATTCTGCTCCAGCGCAGTAATTTCCTTAGCCATAGCATCCTACCAATGAGAATGACGGGAAGCCTCGGAGTAAGTAGTGGGATCTACACTAGATGTTACAGCACCCAAAAATCTAGAATGCATACTAGAAAAATTATTACAATTTACATAATTGGTAAGAGGATAGAGAACACCTGAGGAATGTGACGATGCATGAGGGAACATAGCCGAAAGGGGGGTCTTCAGTAGTAATAGCACAAGCAGAATCATCACAGTCGTAATCTGCCAAGTACGATGGAGGATTTCAAGATCTAACACTCTGTCTTGCAGATGGCAACTTAGCAGCGAAACTATCTGGTATCAGAGAAGCTGGTAAAGTAGAGATTGAGGATGTAGCATTGGCTGCAACTGGCCGGTGTTGACCGGCATTGACTGGTCGGCGTTGACCGGTATTAACTGGCCAGCGGTAACCGGCGAGACAGTAGACTTCAGCAGCTGGCCACCGGTGGACGGCGGAAAGCCAACGGCGACCGACGGTGGTAGATCAGCAATGGAAAATGAAACCAAAATTCCGTGTGGCTCCGACGAGAAGGAGGAGGAATCCGGCGGTAGTGTGGTGGCACCGCCAGGTTCATCGAATAAAGTAAATATCGGAGTTGCAGAGTATGGGAACTGGTCTTCAAAGAAATCAGCATCCCGACTGTTAAAGATCACTCGGGATTCCAAGTCAAAAAGGCGATAGCCTTTCTTTCCGGCCGGATAACCAAGGAACAGACACCACCGACTTCGTGGTGCAAACTTGTCATGATATCTGGGAACATGAGCAGCAAAACACAAGCATCCAACCTTAATGATGAATAATTTAGAGCTTGCCCATAGAGCAACTCAAAAGGAGTACGACCGTCGAGATGCTGAGTCGGTGTTCGGTTGATCAGGTAGGCAGCAGTAAGAACACATTCTCCCTAAAATTCAATAGGAAGACTGGCTTGGAACCGTAAAGCACGCACCACATTGAGTAAGTGATGATGCTTTCTTTCAACTTGACCATTATGTTGTGGAGGATCAACCATAGATGTCTCAAAAATGATCCCAGTTGCAGTAAAGTGAGATCGCAGAGGCAAAAATTCAGTGCCGTTATCAGCCCGAACTCGTTGTATTGTTCGGCCCCACTTATTCTTCACTAAAGCACTAAATTCTAAAAATCTAGAAGCTACTTCAAATTTAGCTACTAACAATTAAACCCAAACATCTCGAGAATAATCATCTACTATAGTCACAAAAAATGCACCACTAGAAGATGGTGTTCTATAAGGTCCCCAAACATCACAATGACTTAATTGAAACAATGCAGTAGAATTTGTAGAACTTAATGGAAAACTATGTCTAGTTTTTTTTGCTCTATAACATATAGAGTTGAGTATAGAATGTTTATTAATGCCAGAAGAAATAGAAGACAACACCATGGAAGATGGATGACCAAAACGTTAATGCCATAAATCGGATGAAGATACTGAAACAACTGTAGAAGGAGACTGTAGGACAGGACAGTGAGCATCCAGCAGACGAAGTCAAAACACCACCCCTTTCTGTTCACCCAGGCCAATCACTTTCCTCGTACTGATTGTCTGTAAAATGCAATAAATTTCAGTAAACAAAGCTAGACAGTTCATGGTAGGTAACAATCTAGAGCATGACAGTAAGTTACACCGCAATGTAGGTATATATAAAACATGCGACAGAATAAAACCACCAAAGCAAATAGATCCATATTGTGAAGTTGATGATACCAAGCCATCAGGCAGAACAATATTCACGGAATCAATAGTAGTAGTAAGATCAGTAAGAGAACCTTTGTCACCCGTCATATGATATGAGGCTCCCGAATCAAGTATCTAGGGTAAAGTAGGCTTACCAGACTCATCTCCAGTAAGAGAATTAAACTGATTAAACAAGTGTATGGCCAAGCTTTATTGGTCATCGGAAAGAGCAGGGCCAAAATTAAAACGTGCAGGGACACCGCCGGAAAAAGCTTTCGCCACCAGACTAGTTGGCGATGTGGCAGCTCTAGCAAATGACGGTGGGAGTGGGAGATCGGTGGTGCCTCTGGGACTGGCGACGGTGACTGACGGCCGGGAAGGTGGCACCTATTTCTTGCTTTTCTTTAACCAGTCTGGTACACCATGTATCTGGATACAGGTATCTTTATCATGACCCTTGCGACGACAATGGGTACAAATAAGATTCTTGCGGTCGGCTGTAGAAAGAACAACTGGCGAAGAACTTACAGGTGGTGAACATTGTGCAGCATACGCCATGGAGTTAGAAGAAGGTTCACAAGCTCGAATGATAGCTCTATTATTCTCCTCCTGAGCAACAAGGGCATACACTTTCATGACAGATGGCATTGGATCAATGCTCATGATGTGTAATCGCAAGGTGTGAAAACCTTCGTCGAGGCCAGAGATGAATTAGTAGATCAAATCCTTCTTTCTCTCTTGGATGAATTTCGCAGTAAGATTTCACTGGCATAATGCCTTGCAATCTTCACAGGTACAAACCAGGGGAGGTCGCATACAATGATAATCTGCAAACAACTTCTTTAGTTTGGCAAAGTAGATGTCGATGAGCTGACCTTTTTGCTTGCAACTTTGAATGGCTTCTTACGTCTACAAAAGCTTCATACAATCGGCGAGAATAAATTGTTCCTTCAGGTCATCCCACAGATCCTTAACTATGGAAAACAAACTCGTAGAAGATCTCAATACCAGATCCAGAGTTTGTAAGATCAAGCAGACAAGATTAACATTAACCCCAGGCTAATCGGCAGCATCAGGATGATCATCCTAGGGTTTGGTAATGGATTCCTCAATGAACCCAATCTTGTGCTTGGCAAGGAATGTGCGACAAATTGCACCGGACCATTCAATGTAATTTTCTTGACCTTTCAGCATGGTCGGTATGAGTTGTAAACCTGGACCATAAGTAAGGATCAGTCGACATATGACCAATCGGTAAAGTAGTCCGAGGGCCAGATTGCAACTGCAGCTGCTGAAGTAAAGCTGCAATCACATCATAACCACTCATATCCTGAAGCTTTGAACCCTCAGGAGTATCAAAACTAGTCTATTTTTTAGAACCAGACATGTTTTAAAATCAGGACAGCTCAGGTCATGTGGCGATCAGAAGTGGTAGCATCGGAGCGTCGAAGCGGAGGTGCATGGCACGGAGCGGTGAACGGTGGTGCGTGTCACGATGGTGCATCTGCGAGTTGCGGTGCGTGCATTGATCGGTGAACGGTGGCGGGAGCTCGAAGGGCTGTGGAATTTTTTGTTTAAGGTTTCAGGGTTTAGGCTCTGATACCATGTAGAAAATAAGGGTAATAATCTGTGTCGGTATTCATGAATTCAGGATACATTATATAGTAGTACATGATACCTATACAAGCTAGGAAAAGGTAATAGAATACAATTACATCTACAATTATGGTAAGAATACAATTCTAATTCTAATTCCTTAACAAAAGCATATCCCAAACTTCATATACCGCTCTTAGATAGCTGACCTTCTTAAGCGCATGCTACTTGGTGTGTCTCCCTGCTTGAGCACAAATAAATTGGTATACATGGGGATCCTGACACGGGCAGGTAGGGTCTTGAGAAAATTGGCCACCTCATTGGTCATCCTGTAAGGGCTCTCAGGCTTAATTTTGACAGATAGCCAGTAGAAGATTCATCATTCCTCATCATAGTCGACCTCGACAACCTTAGGGATAAACTTCTTTAATGTAACCCACTTCCCCAGATATCCGGGCCTTCCAGAAGACCTACGAATCGAGTGTGTAGCTAACACTATAAGAAAAATGACCTAATACTTTTTCCATTTTACCTCTGTTTTGTTTTCAAAGTAAGAAATTTTTAAAAACCTTGGTTAAAAAAACAAGGTAAATAATAGGTTTTTTACCGCGGTTCTATGATAACCGAGGTTAATATTTTTCAAAATCAAAGTAAAAAATGCAATCGATGTAGGTGCGATGTCGGCAACATGGGTATCGCCTAACAGTATTAGTCAATCATGAGATGACCAACTTCGCACCATTGGTTGATTTGACCGAATTGCTCACGATGTTAATGAGCAACATCACATCTGACAGGATTTAGCTAGTATGTTTTGGTCGTTTGACCAAATTCAATTATAATACCCAAAATATTCCTCAACATTCCAATATGGCTCGACAAAATCCAAATCCTCATTGTTGAAGGTGTGCAATAGGTTTGTGGGTTGTAATAACTCTCCACTCATCAATAAGTAAGTATTCAAATTATACCTAAATTTATATTTTTATCTTCAATTTGGGTTCTAGGTTAGTTCAGTTGATATGAGAGAATGTGTTTAACTATGGGGTTATTGAATTTAGGCATTGCATAATTATGTGTGGGTGATGTTATATATATATGTATATGTATTTATATGTATATGTATATATATATGTATATATATATATATATGTGTGTGTGTCCATTAAAACTTGATAATTAAGGTTTCATTGGCATATATGTGTGTGTACATATATATATATATATATGTATATATATGTTTCTCTAATTAATATGTTTATGCATGAATAAAACCATGAAATGAATGAATATAAGTGTATGTGTTTTTTGCTAAGATAAGAAACTAAAGAGTGTGAACTTATTATTATATTGTAGGAATGTCTATGGATAAAACATACTGTTTTGATGAAGAACAAACAAGGAGTGCTAATATTTTGTAGCTAACTTCATTAAATATGCTTTTGCGAATGTCGTGAAGGAGAATTTATCGTATGTATATTGTCTTTGCAAAAAGTGTCAGAACACCGCTTTTCATGAAGATGTAATTGGTTTGAAGGATGACATATTTATATACGGTTTTGATCCAACTTACAAAATTAGGTTTTGTCATGGGGAGAATGTGGCTAAGCATAATATAATTAAAGTAGAGGCCGAGAAGGATGATAGGATGGATGAATTGGTTTTGGAGATTGTCAAGAACTACTATGGCAGTCCAAAAAGACTTTTATCCATGCACGGATATAATGATACACTTCTATACGATAGATTCCCTGAATGAATGATAATATTGAGGGCTACGTTGCAGTTGATGAATGTGAAAGCTAAGTATTCCTATAGTGATGTTGGGTTCTCCGGTTTGTTGAAAGTGTTGAAAGAAATGCTTCCAGTTGGAAATACACTACCTGAAACGGTCTATGAGGCAAAGAAAGTACTATGTCCGATGGGCATGGATTATGAAAAGATACATGCTTGTTGGAATGATTGTATCTTGTATAGGGAGATCACTTATATGTGGAGGAATGCTCGAAATGTATTCCTTTAAGGTTCAAACTAAAGGAGGTGGATGATGATGGAGAAATTGGAAATTGGCAGACAAAGATGGTTCATGTCAATGTTATTTGATATCAGTACTGCAGGACAGGGGTAATTGCATCGGTAATTTTGGGCAATAGCACTGGTAATTTGGCCCCCAATATACCGATGCGTGTGTATAGGGGTGTAAAAATGCAACAAATTTACATCGGTAAAATGGACCAGTGTAGAAAATTACCTGCACTAGCATCTTAGGCCAGTGTAAAATTTTGGGATCACAAAATATCTGCACCAGTATTATTTGGAACACCGATGTAGGAATTATGCACCGGTAATTAACCTATGAACCGGTGTAAAACTGTGATTTGACACCGGTTAGAAATATGACACCAGTCTTTTGTAGTCGGAATATAGTTTTTTTTCCCTCGAAATAGATTGCACCGGTATTTTATTTACACCATTATTACTATACTTTATGCACCACCATTATTGAAATGATTAAAAATAAAGTATTTAAAATGTGAATTTTTATATACTGGTACATGCATTTTATTCCGGTGTATTATGTGGCTAAAATTTGCAATGCCTAATTTGTTTTCCGATGGTCCATCCCGGATCATTTCGGGGGCAACGACAACCATAGATACTTGTGAACAATTACAAATTGGAAACTTTTGAATAGGTAAGAAATTTGAAACTTTCTATTACAAAAATATTGCTCGCAAAACACGCGAACATTATTCTGACTATGAAATAGAAGAAGTATCTTAAACATGGAATGAAACAAAGTAAAACACAAGTTTAGTATAACCAAACACCATCCATAGAATTTTAATATCATCAGCCATTCAAAATAACCAATCAACCTATTATGTCATTATTATCAACCAGAAGTTGCAACGTAGTGTTCTCCTACGATTGGTAGTCTCTGAGCCAAGCCCCACACCATCTCTCTGCTACACCTTGAATTTTGTAAACATGGTACGGCCCTTTGCCCTCCGATAAAATCTGTTAATTTCAAACTTACACGGTTAGTCAATAATGTTGCGTTTACTAGAGATTAATAATATCAAAATTTAAGATGCAAGGTTTAGCTCCAAGATATTGTTTATCTCTAGATGATTAACAAATTCTTCCATGAAGAGTATGATGGAGTTCCCACATTGCCACGAACCATTCTGGGTTCGGTACTGCACGGGAAAGGTAAATGTAATTACTAACCCTAAACATAAAATTTGATGGATGAAATGATAGAATGACTTACCATAATGTTGTTGATTTTTCAAGTGTAGTCAGGAGCTGGCTTCGTCTTTCTCTTCTCCCTTTTGTATATGCAAGAAAGCATATGAAAAAAGTAAATTAAAATGGTTACTTCTTCTCGTATATTATGAACTAGAATTTTTTATTTGATTGATTGAAATACCTTGAAATGACCCTGAGTTCGACCAAGTTTATTGGTTTGATACCCCCTGACAATGTGTCCAGAGTGAAAACCTCTTTCGTTCGGGGGCGGATAATAATGAGGTACCGATGATCGCTATCTGAAAATTATATTAACAAATTAATGAAACGGAAGTGGTTTGAAATGTGAATGTAATTATCAGCAAGAAATACTTACATTCTTATATAGGGTATTTTGTAGAACTCATCATTCGTTGCCTTCAATGTTTCCCAATTTTTTTTTGAAATGGAGTTCAACCTCCTGCTCGAAGTTGGTTAGGTTTCCACAGCTGGATGGTCAGAATTGGACGCAGCCTGAATTAGTTTAATATATTTTCTCCCACAGCTGCCTGTAACGTTCATTATACATGAAAATGAATTCTTGATAAATTTAAAAACATAAAGACTGTAAGTTTTGAAACTCTCACCATCCACACATCGACTTGTGCATTATCGATCCAAGTCATCGAACGCACGTTCCCCAAATTCTTACCAAATCGACCAGAACTTCTATTCCAACACTGCAGGTGTAATGGCGTGCGAATTTTGATGGTCGGAACACTGGGAAGAACATGCAGTCCTTATTCTTTATCATTTCCAGGATAGCTGCATTTGCTTTCATTATGAATTGCCCAATGATTGGCCAATCTGTCAGGTCTCGTTTGTTGACAATCTGCGAACGTGAAATTAAACAAAATGATCACTTGAGCATGTAGTATTGAACTATTGTTGTTGATGAATAATCATGGTACTTGTTTTAGTGCATTACCTATTTTGGAAGCCTATTTAATCTTGGTCTTGTAGATGGCCGGAAATTAGCCATCGACTGAGATTTTTACTCGACAATATCCTATTACAAGGATTAATGAATACGGATACATAAAAATACTTTGAGGAATTGAAAAATAATGTATTACAAGAATGTACCTCATCGTTGCTGGTGAGAATCATAACCTCCTCGTCATCGTCGTCCGTATCACCTCCGACATTAACATCATCGATGCCACTTGGTTGCTCACTTGCCTTGCCTATTAAGGACATCGGCCAATCCATGATTAAGCGCCTCTCCAACATTATTGAAGTGGTGATTCACCGAATGCAATCCCGCCCTAGGACGGAGAAATGGCTTGCATACTCTCACATGAGAAACACTTCCAAGTGCGACCAGTTTCTTCTTGCCGAATATGTCTTTGATGAAAAGAGTCACACGTTCTCCATCCCATACGTATAATATTTAAGTGCGATAAAATGGTAATGGAAATATTTCATATGTGTAATCAATGTGTAGGACATGCATAGATTATTTACGGTGTACCTCTTCATCTCTTTCTCCATCACTGGGCTCTTCACTGGACTTTTTAGTAGCTGCAGCAATGTCATCCATCACCTTCTCTATTTACTTCTTGGGATTGCAAGGCCTGGCAGAATCTGAACACCACTTGTAGATGCTAAGCTCTTCACCAATTAATCCAAGTACGATACCATGGTTTTCACGACCGGTTGATCGTTAGATGATTGGGCTATCTCCTTGGCTAAGGAACTGCTACCGTACTTGCTGTGGGAAAGATGAGGAACAACCACCACCGTGGGTAGACCTGTTTGAGTTCCCCTGTACCTGCTCGGGTGATCCTTCTTCTTTGTGGCTTTTATAAGGATGTTCTCACCCGACTGTAGTTCCAATGCTTCTTTTTCCTTAATCTCGTTCAATTTCAACTGAGAATCACATAAGGAACGCAATTGTGCATATAAATATGTGAAATACATTTAAAATGTAATTTAAATGGTCGATTTTGGCATAACTTACAGCGTCCAGTGCGATATTCTCAACCTCTTTCGATGTGTATAACCCTTTCTTGTCTTTATTTTCCTCAAGGTAGATAAGAGATCTATCACGTGTGAAATCTCTTTGACTAAGTTGTTTCTCAATCTCCTCGTCAGTGAATCCCTCCACGGTCAACCTCATTCTCTCCTTCTTCTTCAGATCCTTAGTTAATTTTTCACGGATGTATCGATTACCCCTTCTGCCCATGTGTTCCGTGTAATCCCTACCCTTATTACGTTCAATGTTTGTCACCCTAAGCCTCTGTTGTTATAAATGAAAATTTAGTTGAGTAGAATTTGTGGGAAACATAGCTCTTAACAAGTATTAATTTTTTTATCATTCCTGAAAATCTAAATGTCAGCGCCTCTTTTCAAACAAGTGTTATTCGTCTTCATCCATCCACTCACTACCATAGAGACCACCCTCTAGCACCATTTTTTTGGGTTGTAGCACAGGTTATTTCCAGAAAAATACCCGGTGCCTAAGTAACCATAGAAATGGTTGCACTGGTTGAAAAAACACCGGTGCTAAATTCCTACTTCTAGCTCTGGTTATTTTTAGCACCGGTATAGAAAAATCGGTGCTAATATGTACCAAATTAGCATCGATTTTACATAACCGGTGCTACAAAAAATTGGTGTTAAATTTGTGTCCTAGTAGCACCGGTTTTGAAACCAGTGCAAAATTTGTATTTTTGGCACCGGTTATATTTTAGCACCGATTTTGAAACCGGTACAAAATTTGCATTTTTAGCACCAGTTATATTTTAGTACCGGTTTTAAAACGGTGCTAAATGTGTATTGCTAGCACCGGTTTTAAAACTGGTGCTAAATGTGTATTGTTAGCACTATTTACATTTTAGCACCGATTTTAAAACCGGTGCAAAATGTGTATTGTTAGCAACGGTTACATTTTAGCACTGGTCATAAAACCGATGCTAATTGTATGATATTTTAGCACCAGTTTTTTAAACAAAAATCAGTGTTCAATGTGTGGCCCATTTGCACCGATTTATTTTGTTTTAGCACCGGTTTGTAAGAACCGCTGTTAACGTTGTGACTAATCTGGTTACTGAAAGCTGTGGTTCACTGCCACTTTTCAGTCTATCTTCATGCAGCCAGTTTTATATTTATGCTTGTTTTCCAAATCGGTGCGTTCTTTTTCATAGAACCCTCCGATTTTCATTTTTGCATAGATTACTTAAATCTATGCACCTTTAAAAGTAGAACAAATTCCCAACAACAATTCCCAATAAATACGACAATCATCATGCATAGATAACTAGTAGGTACAAGAAAGAATTGAATTTGATCAACTACCATTTTTTACTAGCGAAATAAGTGCATGAAACGTGTGGTTCTTAGTAGCCAAAAATTGGGTTACAACCCTACATAAGATACGGGAACCCCCTTCATCATGGAGATGATGAGTATCAAAAGTGGAGGACAATCACCTTTCATAAGAGATAATACTAATAATTACTATCCAATTATGGAGGCAAGTCCATGTACGACATTCAATTGAGCTATGCATTTTGGCAGAGTATATTTCACCAAAATACAAACCCATTTCAGAGCAATGCTCCGCAATTGATCACTCCCTAGAGGAGTGTAATCTTCTGGAAATAGCTGAAACAATGTAGTAAATTTCATGTTAGAAAAGGATATATATGTGAGAGACTAATAAAAAATAATATGGGAAAATGTAACGGAATAATGTCAATATCATGCACATCCTTAACAATTTTTTCCATATAATACATGCAATGGTATCCACATTCCCAAGTACTACTTTGTATCTTGTGCTGATATAAAAGAGAATTTTCTTAAATGATCACGAACATAAAATTGGCAGAGGGAGTATAAAGTTACGGGATAATACGTACATTGATGTTTATGACATTCCATGTGTAGTTCGAAGAGTAGGATGTATTTTGCTCAGAATTGAACCGTCGATATTTTTTTCCAATCCTACCATCGATGAAAATATACTTATATCAATATGGAAAAATATATTTTCAGAAAATGGGCATCACACATAGTAGTTTAATTAGGTCTAATCTTTTCCAACATGTAATGATGAACACAAGTAATGAATAGAACAATGAATGTCAATGTACCGAATATATTAACATTAATTGTAAATAATCGAGCAACGAAAGTTAGAAACCTACATGCACTACATTTACGGGAACAAACAATTTTGTAGAACATTAAAGCACATGGAATGAGAAAAATGTGTTCCACTTACAAATGAATCAATTTAAGGAATAGCCTATTACGTTTGCAAATTCCCCCACTCATCGAGTCGATGCAATATACTCGATCGATTTCCGGTACAAAGACGAGCAAAAACCAATTAATGGCTCCTATAAAAAAAAGGAAATACCAAAATACCTAATGCGATTTTGAATACTATGAATATTTTTTGAAAATAAAATCACAACATATGGTTGCTATTGCTTCCATGTGGCCGAGTCAAACAACACAAGAAAGAATAAAACTTACTCTCGATAGTATGGGAAGACATACATCCTTGCTTAAGTGTGGCACATGACAGTTGAAACCTCGTCCCCAGGCAATTTGACCGTCTGATTAGCCTTTTGAGATATTGAATTTGAACTGGCCGGAATAAACTGGACGCAGCCTCGATCGACCACCACATCACAAAGGTATTTGGAAAAAGAATATTTTTAGTGAAACAAATACATCTATATATAATTCTTACGATGCTCATATATCAAGCTGGCTCCCACTGATCCATTGCATTTCGTTTTCTACGTCCAAGCTTCTCATGAATAGTTTTAGCTTGTCAGTGAATATGGCTGTGTAGACTTCTTCTGATCTGAACACCTCCGTGTTGAAATTGATGCGGAAGACTTTGTTAGGTCCACGTATTTGTGTAGATAGCCTTAAAACATTATTAATCTGTTGAATAGTAGCGATGCATTCTTTGTCTTCAGTTACCCCCTAAAAGATACACGATAATGTAGTTAGATTGAGAATCTAATAATGTTAGTTGAGTTGTATATGTATATAATTCAGTATTGGGTCATACTGTAAAGGCTAAAATGAATTCTCACAAAAATGTAATGGGCAAACACCGACATGGGAGGATTTGATTGCCCATTCTCCACGATGTAGTATTTTCTCTTGCTAATTTCTAATGGGTAAAATGACAGTCAGGTTTTGAAAATATAGGTTGGATTGAAAACTTCTGGGGGTATGTTAGACCTCTCCTTTTACTAATCGAGTGACAACATCTCCATTCAGAGTATCTTACTGAGCCAATGCCTCCTGTGAGACCTCATAATCTTGTTGCCAAGTGACACATATTATCTTTCCCAGCCATAGAATGTTATATCCAATGGCCTCGGTTACAAACTCAAATTCTTCATGTTTAATCAGCAAATGTGCCTTGGGAATGATCATAGGTACACGAAGCTTTACTCGCTTCCACTTGATGGGTAAGTCCGTTTCCTTATCCTTTGGAAACAAGATACAAAATGCACCTACATCCATTTCTCCATTATGGTTCAAAACATATAGGCAGCACTTTTTTCCTTTCTGAGAATAAAATTCACAGAAAGGGGAAAAAACATCAGTTGGACAATGAGTTAGTGTTATAAAGTAATCAAAATTAAAAATTGTTATAAATGTAATCAATCTCAAGTGGGACCAAGGTTTTATGAAGATTCTATGGCCCGAAAAGTTGATTGTAACAAGAAATACATTCTATATATAGCTGCAGAAGGCTGCAGCGCCATGCTGCTCTTTTGGTCCAGCTGGGATAAAATTCACACCTCAATTTAGTTTGTTGCGGTTGAAAGCTGCAGTGCGCTGCAACTTCCAGGGTTCAGCTAAGATAAACTATCTCTCAATTAACTAATTTGGCAAAGAGACATTTTCTCAGCTCAACTGAGAGAAGAACAAGATGAAGATCTATTACTAGGCTCGAACTACCAACATCCAAAATGAACGTGACACCAGTAAATATAAGGCCACAACTAATAGCATCCAAAATTAATTGGACAGGAAATCGAAATCCAGAAACTAACAATCAACATCCGCAAGAAAGCAGCTAAAGATGATGGTCATGGTATAGAATACCTTGTAATCCGCAACATTTCCTTCTGGGTCACTATATCCAGATGCTGAAGGAAAGAATACTTGGCTGTCTTTATTCATGGGGTTGGATGATGTAGCAATGAAATTGAGGGCATCCAACTGTGGGGGAATAGGTTTACCCAATTGTCCGGCCAACCAATTTGTTTGGGCCTCAAATAAGGCAACAAATCTTTCGTTGAGCTCGAAGACATTTGTGGGTAGTTGTTTTGAATTTGATATTTCTTCAAATGGTTTTGTGGTTGTGCTCCCACATCGACTAGATGCATGACAGCTTATAGCAATATGTGGTAGGGCCTCGTTGACCTTAGCCATTTTGGGGAAATCTCTCCAACGATCCCTATGATCCTTCTTACCCGTTGCTTGAACGAGAATATCTTCTTTTCCTCTATAACCAACTCTCCCTTTTGCTTCTTATCCAAAAGGTTTTTTGACTAAATGAAACACATGCTAGGCATTAGTATGCATTGCGTCTGAGAATATTAATAGAGAAAGAATGAATTATGAATTTGGCTCGCAACAGTGGGGTTGATTTGTTTAACAGAGTCGTTGGTGTGGATCAATAATTTCTTGTCCCAGTTATCTTCTAGGAACACCTCTGAGCGGTCCAGTTTGAAATCCATGATTTGAACTAAGCCTCAGGTTCTTCTACGCTTTGACCTTGATCAATAAGCTCGTCAATTTTAGCCCTTCTTTTCCTCTTCTCGAGTTTTATAGCAAGCCTACGATTGCCTCCACTTCTTGTGTGATAGATGTAGTCCTTATGTGACACGCTTAATGTTGTTGTGTCACTTAATGCCTATATATGTTCATCGATTAGTAAAATTCTCACAAAGTCATGACTTTATCTTAAGAATTTTTAAGGAATGACCTTGAATTCAGGGGTTGATCTATGTTTCACAAATAGCTCCCACTATTTTTTGTCCATCCATCGATAATCAGTCCATGCACAAGAACCTGGTTTTTTTTGCACGATGTACTTGTGAGCCACCATAGCCTTTCAATTCTTTCACTTCTTTCCTGCATAAAATGTCCACTTATTTCAGAACATATTTATCTCATTGAATGTCATTTTGGTCTGTATATCCCAGCTGATCTAGCAGACAAAGAAATGTGTTGTTAGTGCAAAATGTGATGAACTAGAAATGAATAAATGTTAATCGAGGAAACATCCCACTTGTAATGGAGGAACTTGAATTGAACACACTTATAAGAATGTCTTCCCATGCATCTTTCTTTACATGGTCCAGGACAACTTTCCAATTATGCCATATTGCGAAGCTGATTCTTCGTCGGAAGGTATAGCTAACATACATCGACCACCGATTGTGCATGACCAAGGGTTCAAAGTCATCGTTGAAGAATATTTTAAGGGGCTTCTTTTGCTTTGCAAGCAACACGGACTTGCACGTGGATGTGCCTCTACGCTTGCAATACTCTTTAATCTCAATCTTGTCGAAGTTCCCACTCATGTCTTCCTTTGTTGTAGTTTCTTCTTCCTCCCCCGAGTTTTCAAATCCCGACCATGATTTGGATGCATCATTCATCATCTTGTTATTCACATCACAATTGTCATCTTTTGTAGGGGTAATACAATTGTCTTCTACGGCTTTAGCACCGGAGTTAAACAATTTCTTCTTTGCCTTCGTCATTCACTCGCTTGTATGCGTAACAAAAAATGAAATCTTAACATAACACATCCAAACATGGATATACACAAACAACCAACCGAGAACATATGGAACTATGAAGATAATATGCCAAAAAATTTAAATGGGGAAAAACAAATTAGGCAAAAAGTCTAATTTTTATAAGCAAACAAATCATCTATCTACATGAACTACTACCACACTTATAACCCAACAAATTAAATCACAAACTTACAAACTAACAGACCCACCCATATATTTCTATTCATTAAACGTGGAAAAAAATGCAAACTAGCACCCATATAACAAGTTATTGTCGACTTTAGCAAAAACCAATCACTCATACCATATTTGTACACACTCTTGGCAATGTTTTTTGCCACTGGCCGGCTCTGTACGCTGCTCTAGTGGACCGAAATTGCAAGCAATGTTGAAGTAGAATCGACACCAAAATTGCAAGCAACGAGAAGGGGAGGTACAATCACGACAATGGCTCCGTTGGGGGTTCACAAAAGGGTGAAGCTGAGTAAATGATTGGGAAAAAGTGGTAGAAGGGCATGTGTGTTGGGGAGGGAGGTGCGAAAATTTGGGGGTAAGGTTATGGAGGGAAAGGGAAACTTTTGGGAGGGAACCTAAATGATGCTTTGTTGGGCCAATTGAGTGTTAAATTTGACCATTCTTGCTGCTTTGTTGGGCCACTTGGGAGTTAAATTTTCATGCTCTTTAGTTTCCCTAACCTGCTCACTTTCTTGAGATTTTTATACTATCTTTTATTGACTTAGGTTTAGAATTTTTACAGATGCAAAGCATAGGAAAAACATAAATAGTATTGTATTTTTAGGAAATTAATATTTTTGGACATATTAATGAAGGTCTAGATACTGTTTTATTACAATAAACACACCTATCTAGAATTGTGTATTTAGTGTTTCAAACTATTACATGTATATATAAAATGGCAATAACTAGAAAATAGGGGCATGTTTCAAACATATATATATATATATATGTGTGTTACCAAGTAATGGATACATTAAAGTAGGAGCATGTTTATGTTGACTAGGTTATGACCAACCCTTGTATTGTACGATTGCTGATAACTACTGTATATGGATCGCCAATTAAGTGATAGACATATAACCAGTGTACATGGAACGCTCACGCAGCAATGGCGACTTGTGGACACACCTGTATATGTTACCAAGTAATGGATACGTTAAAATAGGAGCATGTTTATATTGACTAGGGTATAACCAACCCTTGTATTGTACGATTGCTGATAATTACTGTATATGGATTGCCGATTATGTGATGGACAAATAACCAGTGTACATGGAACGCTCACGGAGCAATGGCGACTTGTGGACACACCTGTATGTGTAACCAAGTAATGGATACGTTAAAATAGGATCATGTTTATGTTGACTAGGGTATTAACAACCCTTGTAGTGTACGATTGCTAATAACTACTATATATGAATTGCTAATTAAGTAATAGACGAATAAAAAGTGTACATGGAATGCTCACGGAGCGTTGGAGACTTGTGGACACACCTGTATGTGTTACCAAGTAATGAATACGTTAAAATAGGAGCATGTTTATGTGTACTAGGGTATGACCATCCCTTGTATTGTACGATTGCTGATAACTACTGTATATGGATCGCCAATTAAGTGATAGACGAAACCAGTGTACATGGAATGCTCACTGACTAAGGGCGGCTCGTAGACAACCGGATGGGTTATCAAGTAATGGATACGGTAAAGTTGGTGTACGTGTATGTTGACTAGGATTTGACAAACCTTTAGTTGTATAGAGCACGATAAGATATAGTTAACTAGTGTATCAAGAACACTGGTATGTAAATTAATTTCTTAACTTACGAATATATTATACATCGACCCATGCCCCCCCCCCCCGCCTTCTGTCCTCCTTCAATCTACCATGCACTGTCCATCCACCATCCACACCATCCACACCATCTGCTAAGCTCTGTCCCCCAAGCTACATTCTCCGTCCACCATCCCAGGTATTGTCTATACACTTTTCGTCAACAAACCCCTAGGTAAGTGCATACCCTTTTGTTTTGGGTTTCCCAAGGATTGTCTACATTATTGGTATGATGATTGTTTGATTTCTTGAAAATACCTAATTGTGAAAATACCTAATTGTGATTTTGTTTTGGAGTTGCGTGAGATTTTTTAAGAGTGTGTGTGTTGGGGAATACAGTTCTATGCATATGTTTTATGCGAATACAGTTCTATGCCTATGTTCTAGATATGGAGGACACCTATGTTCAAGATACAGTTCTATGCCTATGTTCCATGCCTAAGGTTCTATGCCTATGTTCAATGTGAATACTGGTTTGCTTATAAGAATACAGTTCCATCCCTATGTTATGTTAGTCAAAGCCACTATTTTGTTTTACCTTGCTTCGGCCTATATCTATTTAAAACGTTTTCAGAGATTGGGTATAACGACTCTTCTTATATGGCTTATGATGTGTCCATTTTATATGCATTATTTAGTAGTATTTAGGATCACTTTTGTGCTCTTTTATTTTCGAGAGCTTGTGTTTTACCTTGAAATTCTCTTAGGAGAGATAAGAGCAACTTTATGCTCTTTTACCTCTTCTAAGTGGACTTTGTGTGACGAGGGAAGAACACGGAAGCAACGAAGACCGGGGGACATTGAAGACTACACTTTCGAAGACTTTTGAATACTCACTTCGAAGACATGAAGACCGGAGGCCGTTGAAGACCATTTTTGGAGCCGTTGAAGACCATTTTTGGAGCCGTTGAAGACTTGAAGATTGAGAGGGATGACTATGAAGAAGAAGAAGACAACATGCAAAATTCTGGCACCCGTCGCGAGTCGTGACGAAACTCGTCGCGAGTCGCGACCAACGGGCAGCCAAAAATCCACTTTATCTTCTTTGCACTATAAATACCACTCTCTTTCCTCCTCTTCTTCAGCTTTGCCTAGCCCGTTTCTCTCTGGTTTTAGGGCTTGAAAACCCTTGGTTTTCTTCTCTTTCTTTTCTTAGTTTTTGCAGTTTAATTATGTCTTTTGTTGTTCTAGCTTAGTTTTTACCTTGGGAGCAAAGGATTGAAGCTTCCATATCTATGTATTGAGAACCATTTATGTCTATCTATTTGGTGTTTTTGCTATTGTGCATTTATTGTGCTTTGAATGTTAATTGTTGATTTCATTG
The DNA here is from genome assembly GCA_037428765.1 of Rubia yunnanensis. Lineage (NCBI taxonomy): Eukaryota > Viridiplantae > Streptophyta > Magnoliopsida > Gentianales > Rubiaceae > Rubia > Rubia yunnanensis. Next base: position 80,643,719 of record CM075065.1, read on the forward strand.
ATGTTGTTAAGAGCTTGAGCATATGAAATACTTGTATGAATTGCTAGCTAGGGTTTGGGGGATTTGGGTTGATTTCCCCCCTGTTCTTGTTAGGAATGTATGAGTATGATTTAGAGCTTTTGATTGTGTTGATGGATTGATAATGTGCTAGATGAATGTGATTGATGTTGAACTCTTCGTCATGTTGGTTTGTGTAGCAAACAAGAGAGTTATATGCTCTTGGATGAATGTGCGTTGCACGTTTATCCAATCTCGTGTAATTGCATGAATTGGTTAAATGCTTAGTCACGGTGTAGTGGTCATAAGCATTGCCAAGCTTGTTGGTTCTTCGTGCTAAATGCCATCAATGGGATACCTTGAGTCGTGGTCTCGACAACGGGAGTCATTGGTGAGGTTTGACAAGAGATGTCGAATTCACTCTTGCAAACTACGAACTAAGAAGGATGGAAGATTTATCTTCACAACAAGTAGTTGAAGTATTGAATAGATGATTTTAATTCATCCTTGAAGCATTTGTTATTTAGCATTTATGTATTCTTGATGGTGTGTTTCACTTCATTTGTGCTGTGAGTTGTTTGAGAATAGGGAGTGTTTGTATGATTGAATTGGTTAGGCGTTAGGAACGTGACAAATTTCGTAGCTCCTTTGCATGAAAATCTATGAATGTGAACTTAGAACTTCTTGTGCATAATGTGTTGTGATTCTTGCTAGAGAGGTATGCTAATGTTAAGCCAAGTAACGAATGCGATAGGATGAGTGAATGGTTCAATGATCTACATTAGGTTTGGAAGTGGATATCCATTGCCCCCAAGGTTTTATCTTTGTAGCTTTAAAACCCCTTTTCTTTAGTTTTGTTTGATGATTAGCATAGTCACTTGACCTTGCTAGTTATCGTGTCTTTTTACTTTCATAACTTAGGACAACCAACCAACCAAACCCCCCCATTTTACTTGATTTTATGTGTGTGTATATATATCTACTCCTAGCATAATGTCAACCATTTGTGCTTAAGCGCTTAGGAAGATCCCTCTTCTCCTTGGACGACCCCGATTTGCCGCTATCTACCTAGTTGTAGAAAGTAAGCAAAAAGGGCTTATAAATTATCTTTGCATAGGGGAAGAGGCGTTTATTCTTAAGTATTTAGGTGTATTTGGTTGTGTATTAGCTAGTTGTTTTTATTTTCCACTACTTGGTGGTTGTTTTTGTTCGGAGTAGGTATTGCTTGAGTTCTTGGTAATTTATTTTATCGAGAATCCTTGCACTATGATTCCGAACTTTTGAAAAAAAAAATTAATGGAGCGTCTCACCTTGAGGGAACTCATGATGAGAAGAGAGGCTCAACAAGCAAGGTTTTGTAGGATGTGTCATTCCGATCATCCTACCAAATCTTTCCCTTTGTTGTGGGAAGAGCACTATGACCGAGAAAGAACCCTTGGTTTTCAAAACCATGGGTACTATGAAGAGTGCTACCAAGAGGTAGGAGATGTTGGTTTTCAAGGGCAAGAAGCTCATGAATGCTATCCATACCACAACTCTTACAATCCGGAATGGAGTGGTAATCCGGATTGGTGGTATGAGAATGAGCCAGAAAACCAACCATACGAGCAACCTAGTTGGCCATCACCACCCTATACCATACACCAAAACCAATCCCAACAAGGATGTTCAAGTTTGACACGTGAGGATGTCTTAAATACCATAGCAAACTTGAACTCCTTTACTAGTGAGGAGCCGGATACCCAGCTCTCCTCTAGTGTTGAGGCCATTGAGGGGCATGTGAGGAACATATTAGAGGTATTGGCCTGCATGGAAGCTCGTGATTCCGAAAATACACCATCTCAACTTGAATTCGATGACTCGGTGAATGAGGTCACCAATAAGAATGATTTTGAGTTTGAAAGGGATGAGGAGTTGGTTGTTGAGGATAGAAAAATGGAGGAAGAGGTGATAGTGCTACATCCATTAGCATCGTCACCCCTTCTCCCACCTAATGAACCAACTCTAATATTTTTGGAAGTTTTGAGGGAAACAAGAGAGGAGCCGAAAGATTATCCCAAGCTCCCTAACCACTCAATTCCCTTTGAACCATCTCCACCTCCACAAGACTTTCCTCTTGAAAGTTTTGTGCCCCCACCTCTCTTATTTTGGATGCTCATGGTGAAGAGCTTCAAGCCTTCACCATACGGATAACATTAGGGTCGTGCCGACGACCTTAAAATATGGAGCTTTGTCGTGCCGACGACGTAAAATAAATTCGGCATTTCTTTTAGTTTTTGTTTCTTAGTTTGTGTTTCTTAGTTTGTTTTTGTTGTTGTTTTGTTTTGTTCTTTTTATGGCGTGTTTTTTTTGTGATTTTGTAGCAAAGTGAAGTGCATTGCAATGGAGGAGATGAAGGAACGAGATCAACGAACAAGGGAAGAAAGCTTGGACAGTTGGTAAGCAAAAGAAAAAAAATTTCAAGCCTGGGATACCCTGCCATCGTGAGTCGCGATGAGCTCCTCGTGAGTCGCAACGAACAGGGGAGAAAAATCCACTCCCAGCACCAACTTTCCGCGAGTCGCGATGACATCACGAGGTCTCGTCGCGAGTCGCGACGAGTTCGTCGTGAGTCGCGACGAGTTCGTCGCGAGTCGCGACGAACTCAGAAATTTTTGGGCTTTCGAAACCAACTTTCCACGAGTTGCGACAGCCTCGTGATGGGTCATCGCGAGTCGCGACATAGAGGTCGCGAGTCGCGACAAGATCAGAAAATTTTTGCTAAAGATCGGCTCCCGGCCTCGACTTTTCGCGAGTCGCGACTAACCTATCGCGAGTCGCGACGAACTCATCGCGAGTCACGACCAGTTCAATCGCGAGTCGCGATGAAAAATCCAATTTTCCGACTGATCTTAAACATTGCATGATCCTTCCTTCTTCTCCACCCAACACTCCCAAGAACCACCACATACCCACTCATTCCTCCACCATCCTACATATATTGACATATGAACATTCTTGCATCTTTATAGTACCTTTGTTGATTGTAGTATGCCGACTACATCATTGTGACTGTGAGTGTATATCCTATAATAATGCTTGTATATATGTCAATATATGTTGGATATTTTTAATGCATAATCTTATAGTGGTGGTTATGGGTGGATTGGTTGTTCTTTGAGAATACTATGGTTATTAATGCTCTATGCTAAACCTAGTATTCCAAATCCTTACGTACTTGTGAGTTTAATGTTGTTCTTTGTGGTGTTAGTCTTGATCAAACAGTGCCACGGAGACAATTCTTTTCTCGAGGGGTGAGTTCTTCTACGGCATCTTTGCTCCCCCTTCCGGTTCCGAAACTGATTTTGGGACCATACAATTACATTAGATTGTGCCATATCACCGGCGACTATGCGGAGAAATGGGTGTCACTCTACCCCCTTTCCTTGATTTTTATTGTTCTTGCCTTACATGTTTACATTGAGGGCAATGTAATGTTTTAAGTGTGGGGGTGTTAGAGGAATCACATGCATGCTAGATTGTTTTGGAATGCTTTTTACTACTTTTCATTGGAAAAACATGAGAAAAAGAAAAAAAATAAAATAAATAAGAGAAAAGAAAACCCGCTAAGTTGAAAACCCAAGAGGGCAACTTAGGCAACATTGGGGGCCCGGGTAGGTCGAAACCCTGACAGGGCGGCCTAGGCCAAAATGAGAGGCTAAAATGTGTGGAAAAAGGTGAGATGTGAGCTAAAGAAACATGATGTGTGGCTAGGATGAAAACTCGAAAGAGCTCCTAGGCAAAATGAGAGAAAATGAGAGAAATTGAAAAATGCTATGATTTCACTCATTTGCCGGCATTGGAGTCATAAGGTTGTGGTTGTCACATGGATGGATCGGGTAGCTCAACATCTATAGACCTCTTGGGATTGGGTAGCTTAGTGGGTTAGGAAAACGAAGTATGGTTATGAAATTCTTGATCCTTTTCTACTTCATCTTTGGTTGATATATTGGCATTAGGTGAAGCATGTGTTTGAACCTCTTATATGGCTTTGGCTTCATTTTATGTCATTGGATTTTGGTGGATATATTGGCATTAGGTGAAGTATGTGCTTAAACCTCTTAAATGGTTTTAACTTCATCTTGTGTCATTGGACTTTGGGAATATCAATTTGGGGCTTTGAAATATTTTTATGGGTAGTAAATTGATAAGTGGTAGGTTTGGTTAGATTTAGGATTGGGGATATGTGTGTGAAAAAATTCTCATGTGAGCTTTTATTTTGGGAATTATGATATTGAGAGTTTTTGTGAGGCTTTGATTGGGGGATTAGTAGTTAGGATATGGATATATCATTTCCTTCATGTGCTTGGATCTTTCTTACTCGAGGGCGAGTAAGGTTTAAGTGCAGGGAAGTTTGATGTGTCCATTTTATATGCATTATTTAGTAGTATTTAGGATCACTTTTGTGCTCTTTTATTATCGAGAGCTTGTGTTTTACCTTGAAATTCTCTTAGGAGAGGTAAGAGCAACTTTATGCTCTTTTACCTCTTCTAAGTGGACTTTGTGTGACGAGGGAAGAACACAGAAGCAACGAAGACCGGAGGATATTGAAGACTACACTTTCAAAGACTTTTGAATACTCACTTCGAAGACATGAAGACCGGAGGCCATTGAAGACCATTTTTGGAGCCGTTGAAGACTTGAAGATTGAGAGGGATGACTATGAAGAAGAAGAAGACAACATGCAAAATTCTGGCACCCGTCGCGAGTCGCGATGAAACCCGTCGTGACACCGTCGCGAGTCGCGAGGAACGGGCGGCCAGAAATCCACTTTATCTTCTTTGCACTATAAATACCACTCTCTTTCCTCCTCTTCTTCAGCTTTGCCCAGCCCATTTTTCTCTGGTTTTAGGGCTTGAAAACCCTTGGTTTTCTTCTCTTTCTTTTCTTAGTTTTTGCAGTTTAATTATGTCTTTTGTTGTTCTAGCTTAGTTTTTACCTTGGGAGCAAAGGATTGAAGCTTCCATATCTATGTATTGAGAACCATTTATATCTATCTATTTGGTGTTTCTTCTATTGTGCATTTATTGTGCTTTGAATGTTAATTGTTGATTTCATTGATGTTGTTAAGAGCTTGAGCATAGGAAATACTTGTATGAATTGCTAGCTAGGGTTTGGGGGATTTGGGTTAATTTCCCCCCTGTTCTTGTTAGGAATGTATGAGTATGATTTAGAACTTATGATTGTGTTGATGGATTGATAATGTGCTAGATGAATGTGATTGATGTTGAACTCTTCGTCATGTTCGTTTGTGTAGCAAACAAGAGAGTTATATGCTCTTGGATGAATGTGCGTTTCACGTTCATCCAATCTCGTGTAATTGCATGAATTGGTTAAATGCTTAGTCACGGTGTAGTGGTCATAAGAATTTCCAAGCTTGTTGGTTCTTCATGCTAAATGCCATCAATGGGATACCTTGAGTCGTGGTCTCGACAACGGGAGTCATTGGTGAGGTTTGACAAGAGATGTCGAACTCACTCTTGCAAACTATGAATTAAGAAGGATGGAAGATTTATCTTCACAACAAGTAGTTGAAGTATTGAATAGATGATTTTAATTCATCCTTGAAGCATTTGTTATTTAGCATTTATGTAATCTTGATGGTGTGTTTCACTTCATTTGTGCCATGAGTTGTTTGAGAATAGGGAGTGTTTGTATGATTGAATTGGTTAGGTGTTAGGAACGTGACGAATTCCGTAGCTCCTTTGCATGAAAATCTATGAATGTGAACTTAGAACTTCTTGTGCATAATGTGTTGTGATTCTTGCTAGAGAGGTATGTTAATGTTAAGCCAAGTAACGAATGCGATAGGATGAGTGAATGGTTCAATGATCTACATTAGGTTTGGAAGTGGATATACATTGCCCCCAAGGCTTTATCTTTGTAGTTTTAAAACCCCTTTTCTTTAGTTTTGTTTGATGATTAGCATAGTCACTTGACCTTGCTAGTTATCGTGTCTTTTTACTTTCATAACTTAGGACAACCAACCAACCAAACCCCCCCATTTTACTTGCTTTTATGTGTGTGTATATATATCTACTCCTAGCATAATGTCAACCATTTGTGCTTAAGCGCTTAGGAAGATCCCTCTTCTCCTTGGACGACCCCGATTTGCCGCTATCTACCTAGTTGTAGAAAGTAAACAAAAAGGGCTTATAAATTATCTTTGCATAGGGGTGCGACGACCGCCCGCTATCAGCTTATTGTTTTTATTTTTCTACTACAATATTAGGGTTTCGATATGGTTTCCTTACTTTTTTGGTGTAGTAAAGGGTGATCACAACCACGGTGTGAACTTTATGCCATTTTTCCAATCTTTTTTTTGTGCTGACATTCTGGATGTAGATTTTTTTTCTTCTTGTGTTAATATTCTGTTAGCCAAGTTTTTCTTCTTCTCATGGGCTGCCATTCATTTTCCATGTGCTGACATTCTGGATGAAAATTTTACTTGTGTTAACATTTTGCTGGGCCCTTTCGTACCATACAACATTTATTTTACCAGGTATGGTCCCCAAAAAAAGTGCACCCAAGGGGAAGAACAACAGCTAGAATTTAAGGAAAAAGGCCAGAGTTGGCAATATGCAGGAGCGAGACAACGGGTCTCAGATGGTGCAAGAGACCTTTGCAATACCAATGACAGTGGCGGACTGTCTGGAGGCAATGAATATATACAAAGAATTCATAAGCCAGGCCTTATAATGGAGAGAGGGTTGAGACTGGAAAAGCCTTACAAGGACTATGTCAACTTGGAAGGGTGGGAATGCTTCATCGCACAACCGGATCGTGCGAACAACACGCTAGCATGTGAGTTCTTGTCCCTGATGAAGTACAAGAATTCAGCAGAGGTTTTCTTCCGTGGTCAGTTCGTTGTGCTCGCACCAGATGTAATCAACGAGTTCTATAAGATCCCACCAAAGCCCGCAAGTGTGTACAAAACCGGGGATAAAGCCATTGAAAAAGCTTCTTGGGAATTGATTATAAGAAAAATCTTTGATGATGGTGATGAAGTTATCCAGAACCTACCACCAGAATTGTCCAGCATTGAGAAGAAATGTGTGAGTGAGGAGATGAATATGTGGTACAATTTCATAGCTGCCCGCCTGCTGCTGGTGAAAATGAATAGTGAGGGGCATCGTTCCCGTATGTTGTTGTTGTACAAGATCAAGAAGAACTTGAGTATCAATGTTGGGGGTACGATACTGGCGTACATCTGGGATTGTATCAATTCCCACAACTGTATAGGCTTCTCCTCCCTCATTACTGCATTGTGCATAGAAGCTGATTGTAAATTTAAAGATGATGATCACACACTAATGCCAAAGCTTCCTATCAACCCTCAAATATTCTCAAAGAAGAAGAAAATTTTTGTGTCATCAAGGCCAAAAACAAGTAAATTGTCTAAGGATAATTTCAATGGGGACATGGCAGCATTGAAAGTGAAGGTGGATCACTCGGTGCGATGGACTGAGAAGGTTGGGAAGATCCTGACAAATATTGTTGGCAAGAGAATCAAAGAATTAGGTCCAATCCCTACTATAGATTCGCCATCTTCCAACACTGGGGAGGACAGCTCGCTCGGGGATTGACTACCTTCACTATGCTCACATCTTTATTTTCTCAACTTGTTTATTTTGCTTGGTTAATATGAATCTCTGTTTTATCGGGATTTTGATTTCCAAAACATATGTTGCTTCTCTGGGATTTGACTTGGTATTTTATGACTATAATTTTGATGCTATTAGTTATGGGCATCTATATGCTCTGATTTTGGACGTTGACAGTTCTACGCTTGTAACGTATTCATGATTTTGTCTTAGATAAACAGAACGAGAAACTGCACACAGCTGATCTCAGTGGAAGTATAGCAAATTTTAGGATTATTTTTTCTTAGTTGTACCAAAGGAGGTGCAGCATGTTGTAGCTGACAGCTGCAAAAAAGGAAAATGAAGCTTATTTTGTCCAAGCTTTACCAAAAGACCGGCAGCGCGCTGTGGCTCTTAGAGCCGCTCCAAATAAGTACCAATTAGAACATAGTTGTAGAATAGTTAACAGTCATACAAAACACAACATATTACAAAAATACATAAATTTCTTAGAGAATTCACTGCTTGTAACCTGCTAGTCTTCAACCATCTTCCTCTTTTTGGATTGAACGTTTCCAATTTCTTGGCCATCTTCATCCATCCAAATGCCATCTCTGTGTTTCCTCCATATTGCTCCCGCCCTAATCTCGTTGTTAATCAGTAGGGGGAAATAGAGGGGAACTCTAACCTTTCACTTGTAACTTCAAAATTAATTTCGTCCCGGAAAGAGTATTTCTTACCTTGTAACACAACAGACCAACCTACATTGCACAGGTCATTAACGTAGAAAACTTGTCTTGCTTGTTCCGCCAAAATAAATTGATCATTTTCATATGCTTCACGACTCTAGTCAACAAGGGTAAATCCCATTGGGTCATCAGTTCGAACTCCAGTTGTGTTATCAAACCATTGGCACTTGAAAATCGGAATCTTGAATTCTCCATAGTCAAGCTCCCAAATCTCAACAATAACACCATAAAAAGACATCACAGCTAGAACGTGTTTATTGTCTTTCTTACTTGCTTGCCACATTGTCTTAGACTCAATGTATACCCAACTATTTTGTGTTGTGCTCTTTGAATCTTGGTCTCTAGTAGCAAAAGAGAAACCGTTCATGTCATATCTGGAATATCTCAAGATCGTGCAATTAGGATTCCTTGCAAATACTATAATTTTTGGGTCGTAATCACCTACATTGCATCGATTATAAAACCAATTCACAAACCTGTCATTGTGCTCCAACTGAACTTTATTAGGGGGTCACGTGGGATGAAACTCTGTGATCAAATTAAGGTGCTCGGTTACATAAGAAGGCAGTCTCCCTACAATTCCTCAAGACATACAAATTAATTGACATCATATCACTATTCAATTAAGTAAATAACATTTCCCTTGACCTCGGTTTGCCCACCTTCCTTCCAACATATCGATTCTGAGGCACTCCAAAAATTCTATGTGTCTCCAAATAGCTAGAGCGAAATTCAATTACTTCTTCGGTAACTTACCTTCCAACAATACTAGCATCCGGACGACTCATACATTTCACGTATCCCTTGAGTACTTTCATGTGACACTCAAAAGGATACATCCAATGCATACCAACCAGACCACATATCTTTATCTCCTGCACTAAATAAACAACCAAGTGAACCATTATATAAAAAAAAGATGGAGGGAAATACATTTCCAACTTGCATAGCACAACAACAACCTCTTTTTGGAGGATATCCAAATGGTCCCGGTCAAAAGACTTCCGGCATATGGAACCAAAATATAAACAAAGTCTAGTGATTGAGTACCTTAAGTCAGCCTCCAGTACCTCGCGAATAGCAATAGGTAACAGTTATTGCATCAAAACATGACAATCATGAGATTTAAACCCAGTCATCCGACAATCCTTTGTAACTACCCGACTAGCATTCAACGAATAACCAATTGGGACCTTCACTGATTTCAAACTATCACAAATTGAGATTCTCTCCTCCTTTGACAATGTACACGGTTCAGGGGGTAAGTAAGTCCTCTTACCCTTCACTTTTGGAGCGAGGTAATTTCTGATTCCCAAATCTACCAAGTCTAACCGAGCATTCAAACTATCTTTCGTCTTCCAGGGAATATTCAAGAGGGTGCCTATCAAACTTTCACAAAAAATTTTCTCAATATGCATCATGTCTAGGCAATGCCTAACCTAAAGATGCCCCCAATACGGTAGATCAAAAAATATTGACCTTTTCTTCCATGGACCATCACAATGTATTCTGTCCTTACCTTTATACTTTCTTAACACCACTCTCAATTTCTTAACCTTCTCGTAAATCTGCACACCAGTTAGTGGTGTCGGGGATTTCCTTCATTCTTTCCCCCCAACAAAATTGACCACATCATCCTGGTATTTATGGTTTCCTTGCAGCCATTTTCTATGGCCAAGATACACTGTCCTTCTTCCATGTCTTAGCTATTTGAATTATGTCTTCTCCTCACAAATATGACATACGTTGTGCCCCTTCACAACATACCCCGACAAATTTCCATAGGCTAGAAAATCATTGATCGTGCAAAAAAGAATGGCACGTAATGGGCATAAAATACCATCACCCCTTTTTCTTCCCACAATATCTTCAAATCATCAGTCAATGGTCTCAAATACACATCAACCTTGTTCCCAAGTTGTCTAGGACCTGAGATTAACAGAGGCATCATAACATACTAACGTTTCATGCACAAATAGGGGGGGAATTATATACAACCAACATCACGGGCCATGAACTATGCTTCGATGACATATTACCAAATGGATCCATTCCATTAGTACACAATGCAAGGCATAAATTTCTAACTTCTGAACCAAATGAAGGATATCTCTTGTCAAAATTTTTCCATTGTTCACTGTCTGCTGGATGTCTTATCTTGTGGTCACTTGGTCTTTCCTGCTCTCCATGCCATCGCAAGTTCTTTGCATCTTTTGAATTTGCAAATAACTTCTTAAACCTTGGAATTAAAGGAAGATACCACATACACTTCAATGGGACCTTCTTCTTCTTCTTAGCCAAATACCCATCTTCATCATTCCTCAGACCCTTATATCTTGAATGTTTGCACACAGGACATTCAACCGCGTATTTAAAATCACCATCATATAACACACAATCATTCCAATATGCGTGTATTTTCTTATATTCGAAATCGAGTGGACACAATATTTTCTTAGCCTCGTAAAATTTTTTTGGTATTCCATTCCCTTCCGGAAACTTGTCCTTTAGAAGCTTTAGGAGTGAATTCACACTTGTATCACTCCAAGAACTTGTAGCTTTCAAATTGAAAACCTCCATCAAAAAGGAGATTACGGTATCCTTACTTTTACATCCCAGATACAATGGCTTCTCTTTTTCATTGAGCAAAGCACTCAACATTTCAGGCTTCCCCTGAAAATCTCTTACAATGTCATCGAACATAGCATCAACGGTAAAATTGTTTCCATCTACCTTGTCAAACCCACCACCATTATGTCGATACTCAACCTCTCCATGAAATGTCCATATAGTGTAATCTCCGTCAAATCCATTCTTCAACAAGTGAAATCTAACAAGCCCACGATCATCACACCATTCACGACACAAGCATCTTTTGCATGGACAAAGTATCCTCTCCTCCCGACCAAAGGCACAATCAAGAAACGAATTAATATATGCAATATGTTCACCACTCCCTCTGGCTACACTTGGATAGCTAACAATTTTTCTCCATGCAAGCATCGATTCTCGGTCCATTGTATCTAAACAAAATAATACAAACAATTACACAAATATTCATTGTTCAAACATAATAAAAATAAACACAATCAATTTGCTACACAATACTAAAGTGTCATGTGTATGTGTAAATATATGTGTATCGATCAACTTGTTCTTGGGGGATATATATATATATATATATATATATATGTGTGTGTGTGTGTGTGTGTGTGTGTGTGTGTGTGTGTGTGCCATCTACCAAAACAAACACAACCATGTTTACATCCACAATCATTTACACTCTCACAACATGATACTTAACCAACTTAAAGTATAAAAATCATTAATAAATACAACTACTATTTGATTGAAATTCAAAAAAGATAAGGAAAACATACATCCATGGGTCTTCATTGCTTTGGGTTATTGCTCACCATCCAAAAACTCTTCCATCAATGAAGAGAGAATGGGATTAATAGTTCATATCTAATTTTCAAGTGGTAGTTCAGTGCTTTAAATGCTCTATTTAGCACCGGTTTTGTGAATAGTGTTTAAAACCGGTCCCATTTTCCCATTAGCACCGGTTTTTAACTACTGATACATCAACCGGTGCCATTTTTCACTTTTTTTTCCTGGATTATTTTAACACCGGTTTTTTAAAAATATTTTAGCACCGGTTTTTAAAACCGGTACCAAAAATTAAAATTTCACCGGTTTGTTTTAATTTCTAGCACCGGTTTTCAAACCGGTTCAAATTTAGCACTGATTTTTGCAATTTTTTAGCACCAGTTTTTAAAACCGGTGCAAAAATTTTCATTTCACCAGTTTTGGAGATATTTAGCACCGGTTTTTACACATGTACTAATTTAAAACTGATTTTTGTAATTTTTAGCACCAGTTTTTAAACCGGTGTCAGTTTAACACTGGTTTTCATCATTTTTAGGACCGGTTTTTTACCGGTGTTAACACCGGTTATTAGAAAAAAAAACCGGTTACAGAATTACAAAAACCGGTGTAAAATTTATACCGGACTAAAAATCGGTGGTAACAAAAAAAACTGGTGCTATTACAATTTTCGCACCGATTTTAATAACCGGTGCTAAAAAATTGGTGCTAGAGGGGGTTCTCTGTGGTAGTGACTTGTACTTCCCCCATGTCGGTATTTCTGTTTTATTGATACCTTTGTCCACTTCGTGAATAAACCTATTTTCCTCCTTTGACTTCCAATTCCTATGTTGGTTTTTTCCCTCTCTCTAACCTCCTTCTTTAGTATTTCTAGTTGCCCGTCTGTCACTGGTGTTTCAATTGTGAAGCTCTCCTGGAATTAATCATATGAAAAAACATGTCATTAATCACATCTTCTCTAAGGCTTTGCCATGAATAAAAATTTTAAATTACAATTGTCAAAAGTCTTACCAGAACATCCTTCCATGCCTCTTTCTTAACTTCTTCAGGGATATTGCTCCAATGTTCACATGTGCCAAATTTGATGCGGCACCGGAAAGCGTAATTGCCACAAGCGTGCCACGCTGACCAATTCTTAATGCATACCGCTTGATTCCCATGTAACTCAAATGCAATAGGAGTTGGAGTGTTATGCTTTTCCAACATCATAGACTGGCACGAACTAGTTCCCCGCCTCCTCAAATAACTTTTTACCTCAAAATTGTCCCATCCTTCTCCATTTTTCCCTCTAGTTTTTGTCAAGTCGTCATCCGCTTCATTAATAGTTGGCCTTTCTTTGACGGTGCTCTTTCCCTTTCCTTTGCAAAGTGGTGTTTTGGCCAACTGTTTACCAGCGTCCACTCCTTCAACATCCCCTACAATAACATCACCCGGTTCCGTAGTTTCTTCCTTCTCTTCACCAGACAAGTCATCTGTTTGCGTTGCATCTTCCTTAAATTTTATCTTCAATAGGATCTTTTTTTGCCATGGTTCTTGGTCCACTACATCCATCTTCTCATCGACCACATCTTTCACCTCCTCCTTCTTCGTAATCGGCCGCTTCCTCTTCGTGTTGTATTTCCCCTTCTTTGGCGGCATATACAACAGTAGAATTGGAAATTCTCAATCCATAACGGTACACACAATAACGGTACTTAAAGATCAACATTGATAGAACGTGGCGTAGAACTTAATCAACTAATTCATAAAAATTTTGAGCAAAACATAGCATAGAAATTGAAAAATTCATACATGAAACTACATTACTTGAGGCATAAAAGTTTATATAACATGGCATAGAACTTGACCAATTAAGGCATGGAACTTAAGATAGAATGAAATGGAACCTTATATAAGTTGATAGAATACCATACCACTGTCTTTGCATTCATAAATTAGGCATACACCCGAGCAATTCTCACTCCCCCCTAACGTGACTATCAACATTATCACCAATCAAAAAACTATAGAACTACATCACCCATCCACAAAAATGTAAAATATTTACTCCCCGCTATTGTATAAACATACCATTCAAGTTACCCTTTCAACTTTTTGTCAATTTACATATTTTTGGTCATAGAAGCAATTGATCGAACATGTATTTTGCGTGAGGGATGAAATGGTTTTTTTTAAGAGAAATTGACATGGTATTCCATGGTAACATAAACCCCAACACTTACCTTCACCAATGGAGCGTTTTTATTGCTACTCCATTTTGTCGAACTCGCCAAGTACTTTCTTCTCTCGCCAAGTTCCTCTCTCATTTTTGCTGATTCACTTGTGTTGTTCCACACTTTATAGGGATAGAAAGGGAGATGAGGAGTTACAAGGATTGATGAGGAGTTGTGGTGGTTCAATTAAGTGTGGATTGAATGGTTGGAGTGGTTGATGGCAGTTTTGAAAGAGAATTTGAAGGTGTTTGATGAGAATAGGAGGAATTGTGGGAATTATGCCCGTTTAAAACGGTTTTGATTTCATAAGATACATTTTTTTCACCGGTAATATATATAGTACCAGTGTAACATTAGTGAAAATGGGAACGAATTTTGGCTAACTATTTAGCACCGGTACCAATACCGATGTAGAATGAAAATTTTGGCTAACTGTTGCACACCGGTATTTAGTACCGGTGTATAAAAGGAAAATACCGGTGTATTAATGCACAAAAAGCAACTACCTGTGGCTGCTTTAAATATTTTTTTGGAAAAAAATGTTCAACCCGAGAGGAATTTTTGAAATTTTAGACTAACTGTGCAGCACCGGTATATCTACCAGTGTAAAACCATAAATTACTAGTATAAAATGTTTCCCACCTTATTAAAAATCTGACAGATTGAAAATTTTGAAATGCACACCAAAAAATTGAACATACATTGGTACTTCTTCAATATTACCAGTGTAAAAAAGGATTGTTAGTTGTTTAAATTCTCACTTATTGCATTTGCCTCCCGTGCATTTTTCAAATGACCTCAATTGATCAAATTGACATCCAATTATTGTGAATAGACATGGTACTAGTTGTTTCATGCAAATATCAACCACACATGGGCCACGCACAATGACGTTTCTAAGCATTGTTTGATTTCATAAAATTTTCATATTGACCCCTAACATTTCGTTCGACCCCTTCAAGCCCTTTTCCACCGGCCCAAATGGAATTTTCCAATGCTCCTTATTGAATAAGTAACGCTTCCGTACCTCAAGGGTATCGAGGAACCTGAAAACTTGATTGTATGCGTTTATTACAATTAGGTCCTGGAAATTGTGACATTTGATTACGACGTGTTAGGAAACTACATAAATTACCAAATTCAATATTCTGGGCTTAAATCATAGTTGAAACATATTTGTTCCTGGTTGGTGATTCGTCCTGAAGCGCTAGTAGGGGTTGTAAAGTAAAAGGTATGGATTTACTCCAATGTTTCTAAATGTAATCTGAACATCTTCGAAACTAGATACGGAGTCTGGACCCGTTCATTTCCCTGTATGCTTTACTTGGAAATACAAAAGGGTTATTTTGTGGACCATCCGGTTTGATTGGATTGCAATTTCAATTTACGAGTAAACTTTTACTTTTTGTAATTTAGTCCCTCCAAGATCCTTGGAGGGGTCAAAATATGAAATTGCTTCACATATATGCAATTCAATACACAACGATCGTGTTAATGCATTTGTAGACCCTAGTGGTGGACAGAAGGCCCGTTAAAACCAACTATGAATGTTTGCACTATATTTTCCATGATTATACTATTGTCCACAAATTTACTTGGGGAACCTCCATAGCTCCCAATGCTTTTTGCAATTCTAACCTTTCTAGGAATATAATGCACCAAGGCGGTCGTGAAGTAAAAAGATAGGCGAACTACATTCGGCCTATCTTTTTGGTCTCCATGAGTGTATTTGACCAACATAATTTTAATAAACAAGTTGTAAAAAAATTTTTATTCGATTCATCACTGTGCATGTTTGTCAAAAGTAAGAAAGTAAAACTGTCTAAGTGCAACACAGCCATAGTTGAGCACAGAATCTACTCTTCGTAACTGCTAATGCAAGTATTCTACGAATAATAATGTGAAAATGGTTCTAACCCGCCAGCTGGTCCTGTTGCATCACCATCATGGGCACTTGTGCCAACGTCCATGTCCTTGACATCGCCTTCATGGAAGGTTGGGAATTTTCCGACTGCTGCCACGACATTAGGAAATTGATACGTTATAACCTTGGCTATATGTTCCTGCCAGGATCTTTGGTATTTGGATTCTTCATGTAAGTTTGCTACACCGGCCTCCAAATGTAGCAACTATGGATTCAATAGTAGCGACAGATATGTTAGTTGTCTATCTATAGAAAGAGTCCACACAAATCTTACCCATTGGTTGGCCATAAATGTTATGTGCATGGGCACTAACTCCCGCTCTTGAACAAAGCGCAGAGATGATACCGCAATAGGCATAAGATCCCATCTGATCTTGTTTCCTCTACAACATAGGACAAGTTCAATTACCAACATTCCATCAAAGCTCTCTTTATTGCATACAAGAAGGTAAGGCAAAGTTTGTGAACTTATGTGTTAACAATTACTGAATGGATTCTAGATGCCACAAAGTGGTACCACCCATTCATTTCCAGAGTTAGAGTTTACTTACGTATTTTGCTCCAACCTGATTTGACCAACTTATATATGTCTGTACCTGCCCTAGTTACTATCCTAATGATCTCCTTCTTAATTGGTTGTTGTAGAATATACCCATCATCACCTAGAAAATGTAGTACGAGAAACTCGTCTTCATCGTTTGGAACAATGGGTAACCCAAACAAGCCATTCACAGATTCTGGTGTGATATGGACATTTTTACCTCTACAATATACATGATAGTAGCTCAGCCCGCACTTTAAGTTTGCATAGAACTCACTTACCATGGTCAGGCTGAATGGTTGAGGAGTCCCAAAGAATTTTTCCCACACAAGCTTTTGAATAGTTTTTGAATGGGGGAGATGCTTCAATTCATCTCTCTATGTGATGATGGCATCCTTTGTAAGATTCATGGACCAACCTAGCCTCCTCAAACAAAAAGGTATCATCCGAGTAATTATCCGGTGATACTTTTGGCAATGATGGGGACGGGGAATGGCATATCCTTTTCAGATTGGATTTGGAGGAATTTCCTAGGAAACACATTGAAACATTTCATCAAACACCTTACATGCAAGTCAAGCTATTCATGATGTCACATTCTCAATGATTCTATTTCATATGCAATTGCTAATTAATCATACCATAGAGGCATTGCAGTGGTTTACCTGATTATATTCCAACCTACGTAGGATTTCAAAAAAGATGGGTAGTGATGGAGATGGTATGGTGTGAGAGATATAAATTCTAAGTACTGTGAAAATGGGGTACTGGTTGGGTTTTTAAAAAAATGGAACGTTTTTATACACCGGTATTATACATATACCGGTGTAAAAGCAGCTTCTTTAGGCTGCTTTAAATATAAAAAAATTTATCTAATCCAACCCAAGAGTAAATTTTTAAAAAACATTTCTAAGTACCTAGCACTGGTACAATTACCAGTGAAAATTTTTAAAAAAGCAGCAGCGTTAGGCTGCTTTAAATGCCAAAAAATTGACATTGTCGGACCTGAGAGCAAAAATCCAAAAAACAATTCTAAGTATTGTGCACTGGTAGGAGTACCAGAGCGTAAGTACAAAATAGAGTCCCTCCCCTGTTTTTCTACACCGGTAATTTCATCTTTACCGAAGAAAAAACCCAACACCTAATAGAAAATTTAATTACAATTTAAACACATTTTCACTAATTCAATTCATAAACACTCCATTGAAATCAAGAACCATACCAAAGAATTCGTAAAAGAGTATCAATTAAATACATTACACACTAAATTGCTCAATGATCATACGATGTTTCACAAAACAAGGCCACTAAAACAACGGGAACGACCGATCTATCGCTTCCGCTTTAAGACATTGTCCTCACCTATTATTTCACCTCTCTCATCAACACACTACCCATCACCATGAGAACGCCTTCCAACAATGGTTTCCCCAACATCTTCCAAACCGGGGAATACTGATGGAAACTCAGGACTATCAGTTATGACGGGGTGATCAATCTCCTCATCAAAGTAAAACTTCTTCCCATGCAACACTATATGATACTTCTCATTCGAAGTGTCCTTGATGTAAAATACCTGTTGTGCATGGGTAGCTAAGATGAACTTGTCATCTTTATATCCTACACGATTCAAGTCAACTAACGTGAACCCCATGGGCTTCTCAACACACTACCACAGAGACCCCCTCCGGCACCGGTTTTTTAACACCGGTTTTGAAAACTGGTGCAAATAATGTATTAGCAACTATTTTTTTTGTTAGCACCAGTTCTAAAACCGGTGTTAGTTTAGCACCGGTTAAAAATATTGTAGCACCGGTTATTTAAATAAAAACTGGTGTTATTTTTACACCGGTCAGAAAACTGGTGACAGATTAAAACTGGTCAAGAAACCGGTGCTAAAATTAACTATAACTGGTGTTATATCTGCACCAGTTTAATACCTGTGCAGGAATCCTAGAAAACCGGCGTGAGGTTTGTATTTGGCACCGATTATAGAAACCGGTGTTATGAAAATCTAGAAATTGGTGCTAAATGAATTCATGGAAAAAAGCGGGAAAAGTGGCACCGTTTGATTTAGCACCGGATAAAAACCGGTGCTAATAGGGATAATGGCACCGGTTTTGCATACTATTTACAAAACCCGGTGCTAAATCGAGCATTTAATGCTCCGAACTTACCCTCTTAAATTAGATCTGAACTTGAAGTTTCCTTATCCATTAATTGACGGTAGATATTTTGGGAAGGTGTGTAATAACTCAAACAAATGAAGACCCATGGAAGTAAGTATTCATTAATTTTTTGAAATTTCAATCAAATAGAACCATAAATGCATGATTGGAGATAGTTTTTTCGTATTTATTAATGCTTTCTATATACCTAGCTTATGTTGGTTGAGTATCATGTTGTGAGAGGGTAAATTAATAAGTGTTGATGTGAACATGTTTGTGTTTGTTTTGGTAGATGGTATATATATTTATATGTATCCTGAGAACATGAAGTTGATCGATTCACATACATATACACGGACATGACATGTTTAGTATTGTGTAGCAAAAAGATCGTGTTCATTTTTCGTATGTTTGACCAATGAAAATTTGTGTAATTGTTTGTTATGTGTTGTTTAGATACAACGGACCAAGAATCAATGTTTGCGTGGAGGGAAAAAATGGTTAGCTGTCCAAGTGTAGCTAGAGGGAGTGGTGAACATATTGCATTTATTGATTTGTTTCTTGATTATGCCTTTGGTCGGGAGGAGAGGATACTATGTCCATGTAAAAGATGTTTGTGTCGTGAACGGTTTGATGATCGTGGGGTTGTTAGATTTCACTTGTTGAAGAACGGATTTGACGGAGGTTACATTGTATGGACATTTCATGGAGAGGTTGAGCAAGGACATAACGGTGGTTTTGACAAGGTAGATGGAAACAAATGTATAGTTGATGGTATGTTCAATGACATTGTGAGAGATTTTGAGGGGAAGCCTACAATGTTGAGTGCTTTGCTCGACGAGAAAGAGAAGCCATTGTATCCGGGATGTAAAAGTAAGGATACCATAATCTCTTTTTTTATGGAGGTTTTCAATTTGAAAGCTACAAGTTCTTGGAGCGATGCAAGTGTGAATTCACTCCTAAAGCTTCTGAAGTATAACTTTCCTGAAGGGAATGGTATTCCAAAAACCTTTTACGAGGCCAAGAAAATATTGTGTCCACTTGGTTTGGAAAACAAGAAAATACACTCATGTCCAAATGATTGTGTGTTGTATGACGGTGATTTGAAAGATGCGGTTGAATTTCCCATGTGCAAACATGCAAGATATAAGGGTGTGACGAATGATGATGATGATGATGGGTGTTTGGCTAAGAAGAAGAAGAAGGTCCCATTGAAGTGTATGTGGTATCTTCCTATAATTCCTAGGTTGAAGAGGTTATTCGCGAATTCAGAAGATGCAAAGAACTTGCGATGGCATGGAGAGCGGGAAAGACCAAGTGACGACAAGATAAGACATCCGGCAGACGGTGAACAATGGAGAAATTTTGACCCGACCCGTGTGGCATATGAAAATGATCAATTTATTTTGGCCGAACAAGAAAGACAAGTTTTCTACGTAAATGACCCTTGCAATGTAGGTTGGTCTGTTGTGGTACAAGGTGGGAAATTCTCTTTCCGCAATGAAATTGATTTTGAAGTTACAAGTGAAAGGTTAGAGTTCCCCTCTATTTCCCTTCTACCTAGTGAGAACGGGATTGAGGCAGGAGCAATACGGAGGAAACACAGAGATGGCATTTGGATAGATGACGATGGCTGAGAACTTCGAGACGGTTAATCTAAGAAGATGAAATTGGTTGTAGACTAGCGGGGGTCGATCAATGAAGTCGAAGATAAAATTTATTTACTTTTTGTACTTTGTTGTGTTTTGTACCCCTGGCAACTATTCTACAACTATCTTCCAAGTTGTCACCATTTCGAGCAGGTCCGTCCGCTGTAGCGCACTGCAGCGGTTTTGGTAAAGCCTTGTCAAAAATTTCCTTCCTTTTCCTATGGTAGGTTCTGCCAGCTGTAGCGCGCTGTAGCTCTATTGGTTCAGCGCGCTGCAGCAATTTCACACACACATGAATCTGGAACGAATAGCTCATGCAGTTTGTCTAAGACATTCCAAAATCCAAAATACAGCACGAATACACTTGGTTTGGAATGCAGCACGAATACGTTATGTGACTTGAAAAGTGACATTCCAAAATCACATCCAAATAGTAGCAACAAAGTAGCAATATATGTTTTGCAAGCAAAAAATGTACGAGTCAAACATCCAAATTAAACTAGCAAATGAAACAACCTGATAAAATGAAGATGTGAGCTCAATGTAGGTAGTCATTTTCTGCGCACCCTCTTCTCCACCGTGTTGGACCTTGGCGAATCTAAGGTAGGGATTGGACCCAATTCCTTGATTCTCTCGCCACACATGGCAGTGAGGATCTTCCCAACCTGCGATATCTAACACACCAAATGATCCACCTTCAGTTGCAATGTTGCCATGTCCCCATCCGAGTTCTCATTCGATGATTTACTTGTTACCGCCCTAGATGACTCAGCAACGTTCTTCTTCTTCGAGAATTTAGAGGGTTTATCGAGAGCTTTAGCATCATTGTGACATCATCATCTTTGAATCTGCAACCTGCTTCCACGCATATTGCAGTGAGGAGTGAGGACAAGCCTATGCAATTATGGGCATTGACACAATCCCAGATGTACGCCATTATTGTACACCCAACATCCATGCTCATGTTCTTCTTTATCTTGTAGAGCAGCAGCATACGGGACCGATGAACCTCACTATTCATTTTCACAGGGAGTAGCCAGGCAGCTATGAAACTGTACCACACGTTCATGTCTTCAGTCAAGTACTTTTTCTCAACCCTCTCTCAAGTATGAGGCCCCTCGAAATGAAGTCTTTGTACACAGTTATATGCTCAGTACAGACCATCTCTGTGGCTGGTATTGACTCATTTCGATGGAACAATCTGAGACCCATGCTCTCCATCCTCCCTCTCGACCACTCTGGCCTTTTTCCTCGAGTTCTGGTTGTTGTTCTTTTGCTCGGCTGCACTTTTTTGGGGGGCCATGCCTGTTAAACTAAATGTGTTATGGTACGAATTGCGCCAGGAAAATATTAACACAAGCCAGAAGATTAACGGGTGGTCAGAATATACAAAGGGAAATAAGAAATCTGGGTGGTCAAAATATGAACGGAAGCAAGAAAGAATCATAAACTAGAATAACCTGACATGAAAAGTTCCTACCAAGAATACACAATCAGCTTTCAGAACATAGTACAGAATCACCTTATTCTAATTGAAGCATTTTTTCCCAAGGGCTGAATATGGAATAATGTTTATTCACAATTAATCCCAATTTCAGATAATATAAATAGAAGCAAAATAATTTAACTAGATTGACATTCTATAAATCCTAGTACGAATAACTACGCCATCCAGAATAACCTGACATGAACAGTCAGGTTTGTACACAATTATTCACCAATGTAAAAAACAAGAGCACAACGAGGTTCATCACAACGAGGCATTATCACAAAATCAATCCTTGAGCACAAAACAATTGTGTACAAACCCTAGGAAATAATCTGCTTACCTAATTCGGAGTACGGGTTGTTGACGATTCGTGTTTATGGTGTGGACGAAGATGGTCAGACAGGGCTTAGCCGATGAAGCTTCGCGGATGGAGAAGTGGACCGCGGAGGGAGCACGGTACGGCGGAGGGAACAGGGGACGCAGGAGGGAGCAGGGGACGGCACCGGGAGAAGGGGACGGCGCCGGGATAAGGGGACGGCGGAGGGAGCAGGGGACGGTGTTGGGAGAAGGGGACAGTGGAGGGAGCATGGGATGGCGAAGGGAGTAAGGGACGGCGGAGGAAGGAGCTTGGGAACGGCGGAGGAAGGAACTTGGGAGAGTAGAGGTTCTAAGGGCACGGACTAATGGTTCAAACACATTATACCAATTGGGCTTCAGTTTACATTCCTTTGGGCTGAATTTTACCACAATTGAATAGTAAGTTTTAGACCCATTTGGGTTGAATTTTACACCCAATTAAGCCGAACTGAACAAAGATATGGGTTAAAAAATGTTATTGATACGAAGAGGCATGGTTCGAGGCTCGAGAGCTTATCTAGTGTGGGCTTGGGAGGTGGCTAGGTCCGAGGGGTGGGGGTGAAAACGACGAGAGCTTGATGGTGTTATAGTAAATCAGGGCCGATTTTCACGATCTTGAATGAGTCGATGTATTTTTCGTAAGTGAATATTGTAATGCGGACAGGAATGTGTAAGGTAAAATAGGGTGATGGAAATTGAGGGGAACTCTGGCTTAGTCAGTCATGGTCACGAAACAAGATCAGATCTTGGTTGAATCCAGACAAGTCATGGTTACCAAGCTCGAGTTCTATGCATATTATGTTTCCTTATTGTACTTTATCGGGGGTTTGCTATTCCAGATTTGGATGCTCTCCATTACTTCCTAGGCTTAGTAGTGTCACCCACTTCCTCGGGTCTGGCTTCTCGGGCCATGACTCGATACGGAAGGATATGTAGTATGTTTTTGTTGAATTCTTGTTCGTTGGAGTCCCACAGAGCAACCTACCGACTCTCAATCCAGCACTGTTTATGAGTATCGAGCCCTTGCCAACAATGACTCAGAGATGGTTTGGTTGACCCATTCTTATTGCGACCTTAGTCTTCCGCTAGAGAGATCCACATTGTTGATATCTAACAACAATAGTGCCAGTGTTATTCCATCACCTCATTCTACTATATATATTTCTGTCAGCTACACGATAGTAACTAACGTACTATACATCACATCCATCAGTAAATAACCTTTTCGCTATAAGCAGACTTTTTCCCCGTAAGTAGTTTCAATAGATATATAAACAATAATAGATATATGGCATTATTGGAGATATATAAACAATAATATTATCATATGTCATATGGTTCGATTCGTCGTATCATGTAGTTTATGAAAAGTAACTTTTTATATGCCATACTTATACGTACTTAAACATGTTAACGATTAGACAAGTTTCTTTATGAGCGTGAAATTCTCTATCACACCATTTCATTTGGGACGGAGGGAGTATAAGATTTTAAAGATTTTACGATCGTTTCCAGACCCTGGGGAATCTAATACATATCCATCCCATTCGTATGGATTAATGTTTTTTAAATAAACCATTTGAAATTATAAGACACCAAAATGTGCCAACAAAGCATCATTTTCCTTCCCTCCAAAGGTTTCCCTCTTCCCTCCATAACCAATACCCTCGATTTTCGTACCCTTCCCTCCCCAACACATTGAACCGAGTTCGCTCTTCCCACCACATCCCTAACCCCAAATTTCCCCTCTTTCCACCATAACCCCGTGCCGATTTTCCCCAAAATTAGTGTCCCTCCCTTCACCATTTATGTCGGGCTTCAACCTCCCAGTCTTGGTCACCAACTAAATACCCCAAATTGGTCGACATTCTGCTCCACAATTTTGATCGCCAGGTCAGAATCTTCACAGTGAAGGTGGTAAACAAGCCGGCCGGCTCTTGACAAAATAAGGTATGACCGATTGGTAGTTTGCATCTTTCCTGGGTTTAATGAATAGCTATATTGTGGTGGGTCTCTTGGCTTGTGAGTTTGTGTTGCCATTTCTTGGTATACTAGTGTGGGTGTTGTTTCATGCTCATAGATGATATGCTTGCTAGTAATGTCATACTTTTTGCCTACCCACATGCCCCCTATACGAATTTGTTAAACCCTATTTTTGCCCCCATAAAATATGTTCTCGGTTGGATTTTTGTGAAAATTTGCAAAGGGCTGTGTTGGAGTAAGATTTCCTTATGTTTCATTTACTCATGTAAGAGATTCAATGGCGAAGCCAAGGAAGAAATTGTTTGACTCCGGCGGTAGAAAAGTTGTTGACGATAATTGTGTTACCCCTCCAAAGGTGGCCAACTGTGATGACAATAGCGAGGAAGGGGCTGATGCACAGAAATATTGCTCGGGATCAGAGAAGTCAGGTGAAGAAGAAGAAACTATGATAAAAGAAGATATGAGTGGGAGCTTCGACAAGTTTGAGATTGAAGAGTATTGCAAGCGCAGAGGCACAGCCACGTGCAAGTCCGTGTTGCTTGCGAAACAAAAGAAGCCTCTTAAAATATTCTTTGATGATGACTTCGAACCCCTAGTTATGCGCAGCCGATGGTCGATGTATGTTGGCTATGCCTTCTGACGAAGAATCCGCTTCGGGACATGGCATAATTGGAGATCAGTCCCAGACCATGTGAAGAAGGATGCATGGGAAGACATTCTCGTAAGTGTGTCCTAATCCTCCATTGTTCATCTCAACTTCATTACATTTCGCACTAACAACATGTCTCCTTGTCCTCCAGATTAGCTGGGATATACAAACCAAAATGACTTTCAATGAGATGAATAAGTTCCGAAATAAATGGACAATTTATGCAGGAGAAAAGTGGAGGAATTGGAAGACTAAGGTGGTGCACAAGTACATTGTGCAAAAAAAACCAGGTTCTTGTGCATGGAGAGACTATCGCTGGATGGACAAAAATGAGTGGGAGCTATTTCTGAAACACAGATCAACCCCTAAATTCAAGGTAATTCCTTCAATATTATTAATCTCTAGTGTTTATGATGTGAACAGTTTACAAACTGATGTCCAAATAGGCGGTAAGTGACGCAGCAAAACTAAGCGCCTCACAGAAGGAGTACATCCATCACACGGGCAATGGAGGGAACCGTAGGGTTGCAATAGAACTCGAGAAGAGGAAAAGAAAGGCTAAAATTGATGAGCTTCTGGATGAATGTCAGAGTGTAGAAGAAGCAGAGGCTTTAGTTCAAATCATGGATTTCAAACCGGACCGCTCGGAAGTGTTCCTTGCAGCTAACTGGGACAGGAAATTATCAACCTACACCAACGACTCTGTCCGAAGAGCAGCCCCCACTATTGTGAGCATAATTCATAATTGAATCTATCTCTATTGATATTCTTAGATGTTATCCCGATCATATGGCTAATATTTTCTTCGTTTCGTAGAAAAACCTTTTGGATAAGAAGCAAAAAAGGAGATTTGGTTATACATGGAAAAGAAGATATTCTAGTTCATGCAACGGGTAAGAAGGATCATGGGGGTCGTTGGAGAGGTTGCTCCGCAACCTCTAAGGTGAACGAGGCCCTACCACATATGGCTGCCACCCGTTATGCATCTAGTCGATGTGGGAGCACAAACACAAAACCATCTTAGGAAATTTCAAAGTCAAACAAACTACCAACAGGTGTCATCGAGCTCAAGGAAACATTTGTTGCTTTACTTGAGGCCCAAACAAATTGGCTAGCTAGACAATTGGGTAAAGCTATTCCCCCACACTTGGATGCTCGTAATTTCCTTGCTGCATCTTGCACCCCCACGAATAAGGACAACCGGGTATTCCTTCCTTCAGCATCGGGATGTAGTGACCCACAAGGAACCGTAGCGGATGACAAGGTAGTCAATACCGTGAACTGCAATCATTTTTGTTCCTTTCTTGCTATGTGATTTGTAGTATCTGGATTTCCATTTCCTATCACATTGATGTTGTGGGGATACAGTGACCACTATCACGTTCATTTCAGATGTCGGTAGTTATATCTTCAACTTCGTATTTCCCCCGTAAACTGAGGAACTGTCTCTTCGCCAATTTAATTATGTTTCATGACAGTTTGTTGCTGATGAACGCTGAAAGCTGCAGCGCGGTGTAGCTCTCAGTCTCAGCTGGGCACTAAAAGCTGCAGCGCGCTGCAGCCTTTAGCAGCTACATATACAATTCATTACTTCTTATAATCTATCGCTTGCAATTCCGACATTATTTGCTTTCCTTCAATAGATAATACTTAGTCATTTTCCAACCGATGTATTTACCCAATCTCTAAGTTCATCTCTCAGAAAGGAAAAAAGTGCTGCCTATATGTTTTGAACCATAATGGAGAAAGGGACGTAGCTGCGTTTGGTTTCGTCTTTCCAAAGGACGCGGAAACTGACTTACCCATCAAGTGGGAGTGAGTAAATCTAAAAGGACCTATGATCATTCCAAAGGCACCTTTACCGATTGAACACGAAGAATTTAAGTTTGTCACTCAGGCCATTGGATATAACATTCTATGGCCGGGAAAGCTGATAAGTATCATTGAGCAACAGGATGATGAGGTGTGACAATTGTATTCCTCTTCTTATCGGTGCTCATATATATCTTTCTAGACATTTCAATAACATTATATGTTATTCATCTACTAACGTAGGAGAACGAGCAGCAACCGCCTCCCCGAGAATTGGTAGTTGACCAAATTGGAAGTCCTCAAACAAACCTCACACCAGTGGCTAAGGAAGATACTCCTCATAGAGAGGTGGCTACTCGATCGGTAAAAGGAGAGGTACATATCCCCAGAGTATTTCATTCCGACTGATTTTTTGCTATGCATCACTAACATTTTACCCATTAGTAACTTCCAAAAGGAAAGACTACATCACCGGAGAATGGGTAACCAAATCCTCCCTCTTCGATTTCTCCCAATACATATTTGTGACAACTCATTTCAGCCTTTACATTATCATCCACTACTGAATCACAAACAAATACTGTTCAACTAACATTATTAGATTCTCAATGTAATGATTAGGGTGCCACAGAAAACCAAGAATGCATTGCTGCTGTTCAACAGATTAATGATGCTTTACGGCTATCTTCACGAATATGTGGACCAAACAAAGTCTTCCGCATCAATTTCAACGCAAATGTGTTTGGATCAGAAGAAGTCTACACAACCATATTTACTGACAAGATAAGACTGTTTATGAACAGCTTGGATGCAGAGAATGAAATGGAGTGGATCAGTGGGTGCCAACTTGATATATGGGCATCGTAAGAAGTGCATGCTTTCATTATCCATAGATAGAAGTATCATTATATTTGCTTCACTTACAGTATTATTTTGCAAGAATCCTTTGCGATGGGGTGGTTCGTGGAGGCCACGTCCAGTTTATTCCTGCCTCTTCAAACTCAATGGCTCAGAAGGCAAATCAAACGGTGGAATTGACTGCGGACGAGGTTTTGGCTGTCATGTGCCGCACTGAAGCAAGGATGTACATCTTCCCATACAATCGAGAGTAAGTTCCATTTGCTTTCCAAGTAGCTAGACCCGCCCACATGGAAGCGAAAGCAACCATATGCTGTGATTTTATTTTCAGAATATATCTTAAGTACTTTTGGTTTTCCCTTCTTTCCATAGGGACCATTGGTTTTTGCTTGTCTTCGTACCAGAAATCGATCGAGTATATTGCATCGACTCAATGACTGGGGGAATTTCCAAATGAAATAGAACATGCCTCAAAATGATTCATTTGTAAGTGGAACACATTCTTGTCATTCCTTCAACTTTGATGTTTTACAAAAATGGTTGTTCCCATAAATATGTTCTTGTACGTTTCGTACTCTCTTGGCTCAATTATTTACAATTACTGTTACTTAGTATATTATCATATATTGTGTGAACCCCAATTTTTGAAAATATTATTCCACATGTTGACAAAAATATGTTTCCACATATCGTAGGATTGTAACAAAATATCAACGGTCCAATTCCAAACAAAATAGGTCCTACCCTTCCAACTACACTTGGGATGTCATAAACATCAATGTACGTATTATCCCATACCTTCATATTTCACGTGTCATTTTCATCTTCGTAATCGGTTCAACAAATTCTTTTTTCCATTATCAGTACAAGATACAAAGTAGTACTTGGGAGTGCGGATACCATTGCATGTATTACATGCAAAAAATTGTTAGGCACGTACATCACATTGACATTATTCCGGTATGTTTTCCTACAATTCTTCTATGTATTTGTTATTCTCGCATATACATCCTTCTGTTAACATGTGATTTAATGCATTGTTTCAACAATTTCCAGAAGATTACACTCCACTGGGGAGCGATGAACCGTGGAGAATTGCTTTGAGATGGGTTTGTATTTTTGCAAAAAGTACTCTGCCAAAATGCATAGCTCAATTGAATGTCATATAGGGACTTGCACAAATCGTCGGATAGTGGTTCGTATTATCTCTTACGAGAAAGGTAACTGACCTTCACTTCTGATACTCGTCAAATTCGATGATGAGGGGGGTTCCAGTATCTTAGGCCACTATGAAACACGTCATGCTCTTCTTTTGCTAATCATAAATTATACTCCATCGGATTCAATGCTTTCTTCAACCTACTTTCTTGTCTATGCATCATGGTGGCTAAGAATTTGTTCAATTTGTCTTCGTGCACCGTTCTGTTACTACGCACAACAAATAATGGGTACCATGCTTGGAAAAAAAAGGAAGGAACTGGCTGTGTGAAGATGAACTGAAAGAGCAGCAGCGCACCGCAGTTTACAGTGACCACAATAGTTACTCACGCTTTTAACACCGGTTTCTTTCGATTACAAAAGCAGTGCTAATATTAAACGGTGCAAAATTAACGCTTTTAGCACTGCTTTCAAAACCGCTCATAAAAAAAGGTGCAATACTAACCAGTGATATATATACATCATAGCACCGGTTTTTAAACGGGTGCAAAATATAACCGGTGCAACAAATAAACAACTCTAGCACCGGTTTTTTTACCGGTTCTAACAAATAACCGGTGCAATAAACACGTTTTTATCACCGGTTCCTAAACTGTTGTTAAACTATAACCGGTGCAATTTATTTTTCTGGTCACCGGTTTAAAAATCGGTGCTACCTACAAACCGGTGATAAAAATACAGATTTAACACCGGTTCCATAACCGGTGCAAAAAAACCGGTGCGACAAAATTATATTTATCACCGGTGTTATAACCGGTGTAAGAATGACAAATTTTACACCGGTTACAAAAAACCGGTGCTAATATAGTACATTATAGCACCGGTAACTTAAACTGGTGCAAAATATAACCGGTGCTAATATAAGAAATTTAGCACCGGTTTTACTTGAACCGGTGATAATGTAGCATCGCTTACTTAGGCACCGGTTTTTTAAGCAGCCAAAAACCAGTGCTAGGAACCCAAAAAACTGGTGCTACAGGTGTCTTCGTGTGGTAGTGACAACAACACTAGAACTGTGTTCTACCCATCGACACTTGAAGACAACAACCTTGAAATATTCATAATTCAACTCCCAAATTTCCTCAATCCCCCCATTGAAAGGCATACCAACAACAACCGGATGTTTATCTCTCTTGCTTGCCTGGGACGTGGATTCATATTCAATATATACACCACTATTTTGAGTGGTGCTCTTCTCGTCCTTCACCAATGTAGAGAAACTGAAGCCATTAATGTCATAACCATGGTATTGTCTAACGGTGCAATTCAGCTTCCTTGCAAACGCTCGTAGGTTGCTTGGCATCCCTTCGACATTACAACGATTGTAAAGCCAGTTAAAAAACCTTGAAGAATGCTTGACCGGAATTTTATTCGGGGGCCTGTCTGGATGAATCTCTTCTAATGGGGAAACATGCTCTTCAACATATGTTACATTCTCGCTATTATTACGCAATACATACAGATGAACAGTCATCAACTCAGCGTGATAGGTGTATCCTTGGAATGTGGAATCCTATTCCGCCTTCCACAATGGGGACCACCAGGAACACCAACCGCTCTTCTTCCAACCAAGTTCATTGTACAATACTCGATGATCTCCTCAGTGACGTACCTTGGAAAAATAGAGGCATTGGGTCAACTACAATTATGAACATAACCACTGAAACACATCCATGTGACACTCAAAGAGGTACATCCAATGCATTTTGACAGGCCCGCACATACGTATCTCCCTAACCAAGTGTACCACTAGGTGCACCATGATGTCAAAGAATGACGGGGGAAAATACTTCTCCAAATGGCATAGAACAATAGCAGCCTCTTGATCCAGTTCATCTAGCTGTTGCCTACTAATATTTTTCCTGCATATCGAGTTGAAAAACAAACACAAGCGCATAACAAAAAATCTAACTTCTTCTTCCAAACACCCACGTATTGCTACAGGCAAAAGTTGTTGCATAAGGATAAGACAATCACACATTTCAAAGCATTAAGACACAACTCATCATTAACAAACTGATTAACATTACAGGAGTAATTGGAAGGTACCTTTATTCCTTGGATACTCTCACACCCCTATCTCCTCTCAGTAACTGACAGATTGTAAGGAGCAGGGAGTAGGTACGTTCACTTCCCTCTTACCTCCGGTGCCATATCTAACCCTATACCAAGGTCCACTAAATCTTTCCTCGCATTGATGCTTTCCTTAGTCTTCCCGTGAATGTTCATAAGCATCTCAATTAGACTCTTTCAAACGTTCTTTTCAATATGCATGCCATCTAAACAATGGAAAACCTCCAAATGTTCCCACTACGGCAAATCGAAGAAAATGGACCGTTTCTTCCACGGTCCGTCTATAGCCCCACAACCCTTTGATAACTTCTTACCTAGAACAACATTTAATTTCTTCACCATGTTGTGAATATCTACACCGGTTAAAGGTTTGGGTGCCTTTATCCTCTCCTTCCCACCAACGAATGCAACCACGTTCTCCCGCAACTTGTGACATACAGGCAGGAATTTACAGTGACCTTAATACATAGTCTTCTGCCCATTCCTCAACTTATGGTACTCTGTCCCATCCTCAAAAACTAGGAAATCCTTGTCACCCTTGACCACATACCCAGAAAGGTTACCATATGCCGGGAAATCATTTATGGTACAAAAAACATCCCCGTCAATGTAAACTCTTCACCGCAACAACCATTAAACATTAAGGCGCTTTCCAACCAAAGAACCTTCAAATCTTCTATAAAAGGGGAAAGATAAGTGTCTATGTCATTTTCAAGTTGTTTCGGGCCTGAAATCACGATGGGCGTCAACACATATGTTCTCTTCATGCATAAATACGAGGGAGGATTGTAAATGGAGAGCATAACTAGCCACGAACTGTGTTTCGAGGACATATTCCCAAATGGGTTCATACCATCAGTACACAAAGCAAATCTCGAATTCCTAGGTTCGGGTGCAAAGTGTGGATACATCCTGTCAAATTTCTTCCACTGGTCTGCGTCTGCCGGGTGTCGAATTATATCGTCATCTTTACAACTTCCCCTATCAACGCACCATGTCATGTTCTTTGCATACTTTTCATTCTTAAAAAACCTTCCCAGCCTCGGAATAATGGGAAGATACCACATATATTTCCAGGCACCCGTCTCCTCACAGGCACAACATGCTCTCCATCGACAGCCACATTTCTCTTCTTCTTATAATGCGACACATTACATAGTGGAAAAACAATCTTATCCTTAAGATCATCCCTATATAGGACACATTCATTTCAGACAAGCATATATCTTTTCATACTCCAATCCCATCGGACACAAATTTCTCTTAGCTTCATAAAGGTTGTCAAGAACCCCATTACTAGGTGGAAGATTTTCATTCAAAAACATAAGAAATTTATTCATGCTAGTATCACTCCATGACCCTACACCTTTCAAATTAAAAAACTCCATCAAACATGATATGACCGTATCTTTCTTCTTGCAACCAGGATAAAATGGTGTATCCTTCTCACCAAAGAAGTTAGCCAAAACCTCGGGCCTCCCTCTTAACTCATTAACAACCTCCTCACACATGTCAGCAAACATAGAATGCCAAAAACACTCTCCCTCACTACTAACTCTCATTTCCGGTGGTGATTTTTCCCAATGAAAGGTCCACACAACATAATCTTTCGCAAACCCCCGGCTGTACAAATGGAGTTTAAGGATGTCCTTCTTATCAGTACAAATTTGATTTCCATAATCACGACAGGGACATAATATTCGCTTCTCTCGACTAAAAGCATGCTCCAAGAACTCATCCACGAGCATAATAGATGCATCGCTCACCCTACTAACGTTGGCATACACATGCTTACGCCTCTCAATGATGCAATACAACTCTACATATAATTAAATATCCAACAGTCAAACTTCAACACATTTAATACAATAGAAATTTTCATGATGACTTCCTAATCATGCAACATCATAAATCCACAATGTACACCAATATTACACATTACAATTACAACATTCTTACCATGTCCAACACTATAGGAATCAAAAGCCATAGTCTTATAACTATGACAACCTTGAGAACAAATCACAAACTAATATCTACAATTCTACCTCAATCACCATCAAATGATCAAAAACGAAATGTAAACATCTCTACTAACCAAACCCATACATGAAATTCTTAATATCCATAAATATAAGTAAAAAAAAGGTACCTTCAACGGTCTTCTGTATGGAGAATTTAATGCCTTCATCAACCAAAAAACACCTTTAATGAACATCTACTTCCAAAAATCTCATTTTTAACCCGCTCAAAAATGGGTAGGTGAGCATTTAATGCAATTTTCTACACTGGTATTTAGACTTTATCGATGGATTTGTAGCATTTTAATCGTAAAATCTATTACTAGTGTAGATATTCAGCCAAAATGCACATATTTTCCTGTCATACACTGGTACAATCGCAGTACTAATGCAAAAACTAATAGTTTTGGTGCCAACATTCTACAATAAGAATTTATTTTTGCACTATTATTAAGAAAGTACCGGTGCGTGGTCAATTCCTACACCGATGCTAATTGTAACCGGTGTACAAATGCAAAATTTTCCCACTTTTTTAAATTTCTTCACCGGTAATTTCCCATTACCGGTTTAAAATTTTTCCCCTTGTCGCCAAATTAATAAAAAGATTAAATAAGTACACACCGGTAATCCTATACCGGTGCACATGTTAGCAACTGCACTGGTACAAATACCTATTCGAATAATACCGGTGCAAAATATATTTGACATTGGTACACCTGTAGAACTAACACCGGCACGAAAATAGGTGAAATTTACACCAGTTGACAGGATACAGGTGCGTATGTACACACTGGTGCAATTGGTTACATACGCACTTGTATACCAGTTGTCATTAATTTATATCGGTGCATATGTACTTGTTTTCCAGTAGTGTATCTACCTATTATTCCCCGATTGAGAAAATTGTTTGATAATCCTGAGAATGCAAGGAATATGAGGTGCCATGCAGATCAGACAGTTGTTGATCCTGACGCCATTAGTCATCCCGCTGATGGTGATCAGTGGAAAAAGATAGATGCAGTCTTTCAAGTCATTGGGAATGAGCCACGTAGTTTGAGGCTTGGTTTGTGCGTGGATGGAATAAATTTTTAGGTAATAATGAGCAACAATTATAATTCATGGCGGGTGGTTGTAATGATTTACAACTTGCCTCCATGGTTGTGTAGAAATGGAAGTACATTATGTTGTCTCCACTGATCAATGGTCTGAAGTGACCGGGCAACGATATCGATACGTACCTAGCCCTCTTAGTGGATGGCCTTAAGAAGTTGTAGGATCCTAAATGGAGATGTATGATGGGTTTCAAAAAGAGTCATTTTATTTTGATGGGTTTTAGAAGGAGTCGTTTGATTTTAAATCCAAGTTTTTCTACACTGTTAACGACTTTCCCTCATATGGAAACTTGTCTGGATATTCAGTTTAGGGTCACAAGGCATGCCTCATTTGTTTGGAAGGAACGGAATATTCGATTGGGGTATGGATGAAAAAAAGTGTATCTTGGGCACCAACACCAGAGGTGGCTTTCAACAACTTATCGGTGGAGGAACTGGAGTGCTAAATTCAATGGAAAGGTAGAGTTGGTGCCCCCTCCTCCCTTATTAATAGGTTCATCAATCTCAAAAATTTGTGTGATTATAGAAATGATTTTGGCAAGAGGAAGAGGAAATATAAGGTTGCCGATAGTTGGAAAAGTATTTTATTTTTTTATCTACCTAATTGGGAGATCCTTGACATTCGACACTTTTTGGACTTGAAGCATAGTGAAACAAATGTATGTGTTAGTTTTGTTGGTACTTTGATGAATATCCCTGGTAAAACAAATGATGGAGTGAAGTCAAGGAGAGATATGGTTGAAATGGGAATTAGACCTTATTTGGACCCCCGAGGTGTGGGGATCCAAGACGTACTTGCCTGCTGCTTGTTACACACTTTCAAAAGTTGAGAAAGACTTGATATATTCTATCTTGAAAGATATCGATGTCCCATCCAGCTACTCTTCTCGGGTTAGAAAATTTAGTATCCAATGAGTGATTGAGCCTGGGGAGTATGAAATTGCACGATTCACACTGGTTGATTAAATAGTTTCTTATGGCTATGATTAGATCTATCTTGCCAACTGATGTTAGAAAATGCATCACCTGGTTATGTTGCTTCTTCAAGGAAGTTTGTTTCAAAGAGATCAGGCATAAAAAATTGGAGGAACTACAGGAGGAAATATATGTCGTGTTGTGCGAGTTAGAGATGTATTTCCCTCCATCGTTCTTTGACATTATGGTGCACTTATTAGTTAACGTTGTATAGGAGATATTAGTGGGTGGTCATGTTTATCTACGATGGATGTATCCATTCGAGAGGCTTATGAATATATTCCAAGGTTTTTTGGAAAATCAACATCACTCGAATGCTAGTATTGTGTAAAGGTATGTGACTGAGAAGGCCATAGAATACTGCACAAATTTTTTGAAGAATGAAGAGTCGGTTGGGATTCCTAAAATGCAACATGCAGACTAAGTGGGTGGAAGGGGCTTGTGGAAAGGAACAACAAGGATTTTATCTCTTGACTAGTTGATGAAAGCACACTTATAGGTTCTACAAGTTTCAGATGTGGTGCGCATGTTCGTGGATATGCACATGGCCACAATCAAAGAGAAATGCACTAGTTTTTCGGAGAAGTAAGTGCTTGCAGAACACAATCATACTTTCATCGATTAGTTATGTACAACTGTAGTTGGGGATAGTCACGATGAGACCTTGAATTGGCTAGCCTTCATGCCTTCTGCAAGTGAAATTTCCTTCATGGGCTACAACATGAATGATTTTTCCTTCTTAACTCATGAATGGGACTCACACATTACAGCACAAAATTTTAGAGTTAGCCTAGTTGCAGAAGCATTGTATCTAAGCAGCAGGAAGGATAAAAATCCTTTCTATGGGAACATGTCTTACTATGGTGTGATTGAGGAAATCTGGTAACTTATCTCCACAACTTTTAGGGTCCTCATTT
The DNA here is from genome assembly GCA_037428765.1 of Rubia yunnanensis. NCBI lineage: Eukaryota > Viridiplantae > Streptophyta > Magnoliopsida > Gentianales > Rubiaceae > Rubia > Rubia yunnanensis. The sequence goes on from CM075065.1 coordinate 80,679,433, forward strand.
TCAAACGAAAATGGGTTATAACAACGCCGGTGTATCGATGGGCGAGCTAGGTTTTACTGTTGTCGATTTGAGCAGAACATGTTATACTGGTAATCCTTACATAATGGCTTTGCATGTAACACATGTGTTTTATGTTGATGATCCTTGTGATTCTTGAAAATCAGTGGTCATTTATGGGAAAACTCAATATGCGGGAGAGGTTAGTCTATCATTAATGTCTGATATTATTCCACACACTCTACCTAGCACCAGTAATGTTAACTAGGATGATTTATTAGGGTGAGGGCTACCGTTGAGGAGATACCACAAAGAAGGCATGTTGATTGAGAGGCACCTGAAATCAAAGAAGCGGAAGAAGAACATTTAGATTGGGTGTAGACATCATTTAAACCTACCTTGTTGAATGATTATAGTGTGGTTCTTGTTCTAATGTAATTGGTAATGCAATTTTCATTCCATTAAATCTGTAAAATTAACTAATGTTTTGTGAGGTAAACATTTCAACCAAAATTAACTAATGTTTTGTGAGGTAAACATATCAACCAAAATTGCACATCGTCTCGTTTGGCTAATTAGCCAAAAAGAGACGACGTCTGCGACTTCGATCTCCATTAGAGACCATACATATTGAATGGATTACATTTAAAACAAAGTTAGTGATGTTGCACAACAATCGGTCAAGAATTCGTTAATAGCAAATTCTATGATACGATGTCGCACAAGCTCCTCGCTCCAAACCAGTGTCTAAATCCACTTAAATAGATCAATTCATGCGATGTCACATGTTAGTCGGTAACATATCGGTAAATCCGACATCATGTGTGTGAATGAAGTGCAGCATCATAGTGCTTTATCATATCAATAAATCAACACTAGTTAACCAATACAACCAGAACTTGGAATGTACCATCTAAAGGTCCTATCCCAAGTTCACAACATCAAGTCTCAAATCTCATCAAGCTAAATTGGTAAGACTAAATATAGGTAATCCAAAACACATAATGCTACCATACAATCCAGAAAACATCCTAACAAATTACAAATTTAACAAAAGACATAATATCACAATAAAATACAAACAAAGAGTCATCATCAAGTACAAAAAACTAACATACATGGAAATTACTGGGACTGGTGACATGGGTGGGTTAAGATCATCTGTCGATGAACTATTTCCACAATCCTGATATTTAGCCTCTAACTCTTCAATGGAAGACTCGAAAGCGCCGGTGCCAGGCTCTGCTTCATCTTCAGTGGTTTTTAGCTCATCCTATTCATCCTTAGGCCCCTCATCCCCAGTGTGATGCATCGGATGCTCTTTTGCACCCATGTTTGGGTCCATCCCAGGTGCATTGATTGCACTGGCAATCATAGACTTTAGCTCCTTTAATTCTTCCATAATGTGACGCACGTTACGGTTCGTGTGTTGCACTATGGCTTTGGTCTCGACCATGTCCTTCAGGAGCATAGCCCAAGCACTACGTTTAAGTCATGTGGGAAAACTATGTTAAATTAATGTTAAATTTTAAATAATAAAAATTTTAAATAACCATAAAACTTAAAAAAAATCATACCTGATCGCGAGGTAGGACTGGTGAGGGAAGGATGCCCTGCTGTGGAAGCCAATGGAGTTGCCTCGGGTCTGGGCTTAGCATGCACATCCAAATTTTCCTTGGGGACATTGCAATCAATCTACATCCCTGCCCCACAATGCTAATGCTTCTGCCCAAAGTAGTTTGCATCGTAGTACTTGAGTTGGGTTTTCACTTTTGATTTGATGGGAACCTTCATCTTCTCCACAATGGTGGTGATGACGTTACCGTAGGGGAATTTCCAACTCTTTAGGGTAAGGACCACGTGGTGCATCTTCTAGATGATAGTGTACATGGGGTCAACTATCTTCTTCTCCACCAGTTGGTAGTACATGACGTCCCCATTAATTATGCACCCTGAATGATGTCCGGCCAAGATTAGTATTTGTAATTATATTGTACATCATTCTCTCCTCAAGATCAAGGATATCAATCTTGATCTTCCTTAAATTGATGAGCCTGTTCCCCACTTAAAATTTGAAGTACTTCTCCACCATTCGGTTGGGATTAAGCGTATTTGATGGGTCCTTCTCGCCGGCCCGTGAGAGCCAAGTCTCTCGGCAGTACAGGTGTAGAGGATCAACGTCTGGCTGATCCTCCCCACCAATTGGATACCCAATCACTTGATTAATTAACTCCATGGGCATCTCCACGCCCGTCACGTTCAATTTTGTTCTTTAGAGATTTTTCCTAAACCAAGTGAAATTGTCGTAGAATTCCTTGACATCCGTGTCATACGTGGTTTTTCTAGGCATATCAAACCCTTATTCCTGACGATTTGAAAGGTTCAAGGAACACATCGAGCTGGAATTGCTCCACATCCTCGGGCTTCATCACCCTCTCCTCATTTATCCTTTGGCCCCTGCCATTTTGAAATGCTTCTCTGCCTCCTCATTGATGAAGCGTATCTTGTCCCATGGCGATGGAGGGGCGGTCGTGGTCTTCACTTTCTTGGGGTGCAAAGGAGCTGCTCTCATGGTATTTCCCCTTGCCCTCTTAGAACAGTTAGTGCAACAGTCAAGAAACCAATGAAGGTTTTGGTTTATGGCCGATTTCGTACGCATGTCGCAGACACTTCAGTTAGACCGATGTGCTCCATGCAAAATTGCAGATTCATGTGCATGAATATGTGACGTCGCATGGCCAGTCGACTAAGCCAAAACAATGTGCAACTTGTACATGAATTGTTCTAACTAAGATCAACATCACAACATAAACAGGTAATATGCCAATAATGTATAGCAAGTATGAGTGCTATAACAATTCTCTAAAACCTACACCTAGCCAAGAATTTGTAAAGAAATCCCAAACGAAAATGGATAAACCTAATACCTAATCACACAATGAAATCCAACAGCTTATCCAACAACAAAATTCAATCGTAACGAAAGAAGTCCCTCAAAGTAGAAAAAGCATCATCAAATTTGTTCAAAGTCGTTACCTTACCTAGGGTTTTTTCTCTTCACCTTTTGACAAAATTCGGAACTGGACTATGTTCAACCCAAAATGAATGTCGGTTTTAGGGCTATATTGATATGAGAAGTTTGTTTTGCAATTTGATTTGACTGTTTTCTGACCATTTTTTTAGGTTGGACGTTTTGATACGATATCGTGGTTGGGAATTAAAGGGGGTGGGTGGTGGGCTGTTTACATACACATCGTGAAATGATGTCGTTTAAATAGGATGTACGACATCGCAGTTTCTATCGTATAGAAACACACAAACAGACAAGGAAGTGAGACATCACTATTCATATATATTGGGCCACATATATGAGTTAGGCCCAAGTATATTTGGTCCTGGGCCTGGGGGAATCAAATCGACATTAGCCGAAGTCGCCAACCTAATCGACAAAACCAAGGGACAACCGATGTATAAGCGCAAATTCGAATGCATTGATAACTGGGCCGAATTAGACAAGCAATCCAAACCAAAAATATATTCGGGCCTTGTCAGTGGTGGGCCAAAACTACATATCCCCAATGTCACATTTGTATATCGTTGTTACCAAATGCATGACATGTTTGTAGCGACGTCGCAAAACAGATTGTGCCAGAAGAAAAAAAACTGAGCTCAAACAATTCAATTACCGAATTAATTGTTATAGGAATATTTTTGGTCATAAAATAAATAATAAACTTATTGGAGTAACAAAAAAACTGGATATGGCTACGTCTGGTCTACAAAAACCCTTACTCATGTATAATAAGGTTAATAATCCACCGGTTTATAATGTAAGCCTTATTTAATTGTTATATCTTTTATATTTTGGCCCAGATTGACATTGGCTATGAATGGTCTTTAACAGTATTAACTGCTGAATGGGTGATTGTCTAACCCTCACTCATGTAATAAGGTTGACTATCTGTGGGTTTATAAGGAAAACCCTATGAAATTTTTAGAGCTGGTATCATTTGTCCTCAAATGAGATCGGATATGTATGGCTTTGAAAAATCTTAACCACTGGGATGGGTGATTGTCAAACTCTTACTCGAAAGATACGGTTGACTATCTGTGGGTTCATAATGTAAATGTTATGTAATTTTTAGAGCTAGTATATTTTGGCCTCGAATGAGATTGGCTATGTATGCCATTGAACAATGTTAACTTCTAGCAATAAGTATTATTTGAACCCTTACTCATGTGATAGGGTTAACTATTTGTGGGAAAAAACTGAAAACCCTAAGTAAATGTTGTAACTAATATCCCGTGCCATAAAAATGACATCGCTTATGACTGACCTTCAAAAATATTAACCAGCTCTAATAGGGAATTGTGAAACCCTCACTTGTGTAATAATGTTGACTATCCCTCGAATTATAATAAAAACTGTGTGTAATTTTTATAGCTAGTATATCTTTTGGCCTTGAATGAGATTGCCTATGTTTCACATTTAACAAGTTGAACTACTTTGATTGGTAATGTTCAAACAATTTCACTCGTGTGACGTGGGTTGACTATTCGTGGGCTTAAATGAAAACCCCTATGTAGTTGGTAGAACTGACATCGATTATTTCTGAACTTCATCAATTTTAACTATCGAAAGGGTAATGTTTGAACCCTAACAATGTATTAAGATTGAATATGATTTGGCTTAATATGGAAGCCCTACGTACCTAGAATGCAACGTCGCATTAGATATCTCATTTTCGAGGATTACCGAAATGTTGGCAACGTCGTATATTCATGTGTAAAAGGTCGTTTGGTCCATGCATAGACCCTTTATATCCCATTGAACCCATTTCATTACTGTGATCGTGAAATAAATCGTTTAACCCAACTGTGGGTCGACACCTATGCAATGTCGAACATTCATATAAGATGGGCCTGTTAGGCCAATTTTTACCTATGAATAAACTTAAAAAACTTAAGACCCACACGTTACACGCACATTAAGACATCAAATATATGGTTTAAGAATATATTTATGCGCCATAGTTAGAAAAAAAATACACCAAAAACCATTGAAAAAGCTTTTATTACCAAAATCCCCCCCCCCCACACACACACACAAAGACCCAAATTTCATTAGCACCATTTCCTTTCTTCTCTAACAAATAAACCAACAAAAACACCCAAATTCACCACCACCATAGAAACCAAATGGAGAAACAAAAGGAAAAAGGAAGATGTTCCCATGGGAGGGGATTCCATGAATCAAAATTGTGGCAGGGTTCCATCTTTCTTACTTGACTTGATCATGTTGTGAATGGTACCCCCATAGGGATTGATTATTGAATGAGTGTTTATTATTTTTATGTGATAGATATTCAATCTATTTACTTTTAGATTGTGGACTATACATATATCGTTGTATGGTTACATTAAAGATGTAATATTTTTCAAGTGTTTTGTGTGTACCACATGTGGAATCTTTCTAATGGTGGTTATTTGATATGGAAAGAACATGAAATGTTTCATTTTCATCATTTTCTTGATGTGAATTTGAATTTAATGAGATATGTATTTTGTGTATCACCGAATGCATAACATGTTTGCAGCGGTGTGGTACCTAGATCATATATTATATCTATATTCAAAAAGTTTCTCATATGGTAAAAACATTTGTGTGGATGTAATGTTCATCAATAAGGTATAAGTTTATATACTATATTTCCTTCATCATTGGAAAGTGTTTTTATTAACTTTATTTGTAGGTCATGTTGTGCAAAACCGATAAGAGGAAATGATCTGAAGAATGGAGCGATGTCAATCGGAAATAAAAAAAAGACATAGGCAAGGTTGCGGTCGGGAAATCTAGAAAAAGTTAATAGACATGGTGCAGAAGGGAATGAAATGTCCTAAGAAGTTTGCTCATGTCGGGAATGCGAGGCGAGCATATAAATTGATGGTCTAATTATCTCGGATTGATAGCTATGACTAAGGTAGATATTTTCTTGTACAAGTCATAGCCTCGTGTTGATGATGCTTACAAGAAAAATCTACAGAGAGCCATTGAGTTTGCCTTTCAAATTGAGTGTGATGATATGGACAAATTGAAGAGGAGAACAATACAGCACTTTGGTGAAAATGGAGATATTTCAAAGAAAAATTGTTGAGGGTATATGTGTTTGGTAAGAACAAGAATTGCAATCCAATAATTAAGTATCCATTCATAAGTGATTCAAGTTGGAAGGGTTTTGTTGCAAGGAAACTAGTAGGTGAACAATCAGTAATGAATTTACATTTACATCATTAAATGTATATACACAATGGATACATATTTATGTTTATCTACACACATAATATTGTTACATATACATGCGTATGCATAGGGATAGTTTCATTTGTATGGGTAAATATTTATGTTGTCCGTGGTTGTTAGTGATTTATAGTTATAGAAGTCCTTATTTTCCATAAATATGAGTGCAACATGGTGAATATGCGACGTCGCACATGTCTAGTTGGTTTTTAAGTCGTTAGGATCGATTAGTGTGCGATGTCGTTTATAAACTCAATTAAGGCACGGTTTTGGACCGACATTGCATGCTATGTCGGATATTTGTCATTCGACAAATGTGATTACATTACTGACATGTGGCCGACGTCGATCAGAGCAGGGAAATTCTATTTCATTTTTCCTTCTCATTTAAGCTCGTTGATTTGTAGTTTAAACCGGTAGATATAATGATTTTGCAGGGTCTAGGAGCAAAAAAGAGTGACCTTGCAAGAGGGAACAAGATGCGCCACACCTTAAGTCATGGAAGTTACGCACTAGTAACAAGAATAATCATGAAGTAAATTTTTGGGGCTTGAGTGTTTGACAAGGTAGAGCAGGGGATGACGGGGGAGGAGTCGAAGAATTCTACGGAATATCCCACACCCAATGGGATTCCCTGATTCAAGAAATGGCTAAAAGGATACAAAGGCCGTGGGAAGAATGATGGTGAGTTCCACATCAAAGATGCGAAATTGGTTGCGCAAAAAAATTGTAAACTTTTAAACTTTTTAGTTACTAAGATATGACTGTTTTTGTTCAAGTTCAATTTCATGCAAATATGAATGATTATTGGACATTTATGGGAGGATCTAAAAACAAAAGAAGAGACCGCAAGTTCGCCGGTGTCGAAAAAAAGGACATACTTGGAGTTGTGCTTAACTAGAAGGAACATCCGAGGTGGGTCAGGAGTGTCGGTACTCTTGCTATACATAAGGACGTCTTTGTCAAACCTCGACCACCTAAGGTTAACATTTCATCAAGTAGTCAGCAAAGAGAGATCGATGCTTTGAAATCCACATTAAGCCAACTAGAGGCCTATGTCTTGCAACAAGAATCGAATGGGAGGAAAATGCCACAGGAGTCGAAGAGAATCATTGCAAGTATGAAACCAACAAGCACAACTCCCTCTTGCTCTTCTTTTCTGACAAGATTAACACATGACAACCTAGAGTGAGATAGTAGCCCGTCCAACCGTCTAGGACTTCAACAACACCTCTTGCCTTCGATCGACTTAGATCAGAGTTAGTAGTAGCCAACCAAGGCAATATGAAGGTAATAGTATATATACTACACATTTCATTTTGCAAAGAAACTTATACATTCTTTTAAATTAGCGAGTCTTCTTGTGTAGGATAACTCATTATGCATACTACTTGTCGAATGTGTTGATGGTGTGAGCCACATCGTGGCGGAAGGTAAAGTGTACATATATATTTGAGTGAATCTTCATAAGCCGGTGGCTAAGGACAACGTGATGGTCAATGTGGCAAAGATCCTCGTAGATGGTATATTTCTTCCAATCCAAAAACCTGAGGCAAGTACGGTGAGCAAGGCGTGAAGAATGTTTGTTGAATGGCCCCTTCATTTGGTCGATATTATGGACCAAAGGTCTACTAAGAAGGTAACAAGATAATTATGTTGTATTACTTAGGAATTGAGACAAATGTTGTGAACATAACCATCCTTGAATTATTTCATATAGATCAAGACAAAGATTAGTAGTATGGGGAAATTGTCCATTGAATATGGGAACCAAAACCTACAAAGTCTCATGTCTCTAGAATGAAGCCGCCACCATTCAGTCCCTCGAAGGATGGTTTCCTGAAGAACATCCACACGATTGTGATGGCTCTGTTGGACATATATTGATTTTATCATGCGAAAATTAAATATCAAATTGAACGAGCAATTAATATATGCAAGAATAATAATCTTTTATTAATTATTCAAGCATACAATCGAAAAACTTAAATTACAAATAATCAAAACATAAATCATGGTTCAAGTAATCACAAAGTGATGGAGTCACGAGTAACACTCACTGCCCTTGAAACGAATGAGTCCCGTCGTGGACATCGTTCCCTAGGATAAAACCATCGAAGATAACAATTAACACGTAAAAGTTACCTCAGATTCACGCAAGGCCCGAAGGACTATCACCTTGACAGAGCACCAAATGAAAACTTTGAGAAAGACAGAAAGAAGACTCAAGTTTAGAATATGGAGGGACTTGAGAAATGGTGTGTGTCCTGACTGACTTAGAGGCTCTATTTATACTACTCTAAGAGACCCTAATCATGGAAACATGATATTCTGATTTTCTGTAATTAGAGAAGAATATACTCCAATCACCAACTCACCAAATCCGAGACATTCCATGAATACTCGAATCAAATCTGCTGGAAAAGGAAGGAGGTGAAACCATAAACAATATGCAAGCAAGAACTGGTGCTCGCATTCAGGTGATACCCTTACACTTACCTCCAGGTGATACATCAACTGAGAGAACGTTGCAAATTGATGGCACCAGTGATCAGATTGAGGCTGCAAAACAAATGGTCAATGAAGTGATTTCTGAGGTATGTGTGTGTAATGCGTACATGCGGACAAGGAGAATGAGCTTCTTCTTGGATTCATATCAATGCCAATATTTGATTGTATCAATAATTTACATTTTGATTGTTGTTACTTGTCCTGTGTTTTATCTATTTCTGTACTGTATTTGTTGTCTCACTGCCATTAGTTGTACTATCTTGTTTCAAAGTGATTGTCATTATTTAGTTAGTAGATTAACTGTATGTTTAAATCACTGTTCCGCATTACAAAGAAACTTAGTTTAGTATGCCCTTGCCTTTTTGATTGATAAATTCTTTTAGTGAGTAACACTGCCAATGATGTTGACGGTATTGGAAGTCCTTTCAGGGTAATGATTTATTGTCAGTACATTTCTACAATGTATTGAACACAGGTGTGGAATAGGGAGATTAATTGCTGTCCACAACTCTCTTTTAAAAATATGATAGTGTGTATTTAAAGCATGAGCTCTACTAAGATGCCTAGTTTCTAGCTGGATAGGATCTTAGTGACAAAGTATTGTTACTCTTTAAACTGTAGATGAAAATGTTTTTTGCATATGGAATATATCCTGTCATTTTTCTTGGTTCCCTTAGCTGTATATCTTTGCAGTTCATATTTGCTCTCAGATCAGTTGGGATGAGTTGTGGAAATAAGACTTGGGGATCTTTGGAAGTTGGAGGTCAAAGTTCAGGTTTTACATTTATAATAATGGTGGTAGAATATTTGATAATTTAGATTAATATATCTTGATCCCCTGTTCCACTACTCGATATATACGGATATTTGGCTTTGCATGAGGCAGGTATTCCACCGGCCTTTCCCGTGAGGTAACTGAGACTAAAATAGTTTGATAATATACAAGGATTGTCATGAACAGATGTTGTAGTTTTCCGTAGTTTTTTTGCTCAAATATGTAGGTTTGGGTTATGGCCTTGCTCAGTCTATACTGGTGCATTTTGTATCACAATACTGATTTTGGGAGCTATTGTAGGGTTAGTGGGTATGGACTTGGTGGCTGCCCAACACTAATCTCTTTGGTGGTGTTAGTCACTCAGCATTGTTCTGGTATGGTTCTTCACTTCTTCTCTAACATGCACAGTTAATCAAACAGATAACTACTTTAGAAAGTTACAGATATCTTAATCATTGTCCGACCATACGCACATGCAATAAAAATTTGTACTCATAAAATCAGAATTAAAATTAAAATTAAAATTAAAATTAATTTTGAGAAGGACATGTACTTGAATTAGTTGAGGAAATGGTTGAATAATGTAGATTAACTATTTCTTCTACCATCACTTCAACAATCTAAACTTTGGCAAATACATCGCTGATATATATTTTTTTTAATTTATTTGTTTGAAGCTACTCCACAAGACACGAACTAAAAAAGAAAACAACGAAGTAAATAATTTTATATCAAAGTGGCAAAGATTAACATATACGAAATATTTAGATTAAATCGCGAAGAACACATCCAAAGCATGAATAATTGGCAAATGGTAATTATACCTTGGCCCCAATGCACGTGATGGATATCCCTTTCTAGATTTTCAATTTAAGTGCAATTGAACAAGAGGTAAAACAAATTGAGAAAGTTTGAGGAAAGACGATATTTCCATAAGGTTATATACCGTCTATATAATATTTTATATTAAATATTATAATTTTTTTAAAATATAAATATAGTATTTTATAAGTTAAAAAAAATTAATAATATATATTTGAATGTGAAAATATTAAAATATATAATATAAAAATATTTTTTAAATTTCTAAATTTAGTACGTAATTTAACAAATGCAGTATATAAGGTAAACAATAAGTGACTATATATAAACTTATGGATAGGCGTCTGTCAGGAGACCCACCCAAACAAATTAATGTAATTTCAACTCTCAAATGGCTGTTAAATGGTCTTTCCATAAATTACAGAAATATCAAGGTTTAAAGTGCAAATATGAAGAAATGAATATAAAAAATTTTGACTTGCATTAATCGGGTTATAAACTTTATATTACTCCGTTCCAGCCTAATATGCACACTTTTTGGTCAACTTTCTCAGGTCATGTTTGACCAACAATAACTTTAGTTACGTATATTAACGGTGTATTAAAATTTGATATTTAGAAAATACAGCATGCAGAGAATCCAACAATATCTCACATGATGATATTGGTATCTATATACTAATTGAAATTTATGGTCAAACGTGTCTTGAGAAAATTGACCAAAAAGTGTGCAGATTCGGCTGAGACGGAGGGAGTAACTACTACACGTTGCATAATAAAATTTTAATCTTGCAGCTAAGATGTTTTACCTTTCATTATTCTAATAAAATTTTACCTTTCCATAAATCTATGAATGTATGGTGTTTCCCAATACTTTGTATTAAAATGTCAGACATTAAATCGGCCTGCAAAATGTCAAAGACATTAAATCGGCCTGCAAAATGTCAAAGACATTAAATCGGCCTTTCAATTAATATTGTACCTTTTAAATTTGAACTCCCACTGATTGGTGAATGATTATATTGGTGGCTATCCAAATCACATTAATGAACAAAACATGTGATGTTACGATGTTTTTAAGAGTAAGTTAAATGTTAAGAGGTGATATATGCTAATGATTAATAGCAAAGTTTTGATAAAAACTGTCTTTCCCCTGGTTTATAAAAATATGTGGTTTAATTAGAATAATTAAAATATGAGGCTTTTAATTTTAATATTAAAAAAAAATATGCAGTGTGCAGTTGTTATAAAGTTTAGGAAGAACGACTTCAGGTGCCCCTGAACTTCCTCCATCTTACCTTTTTAGCCGTTTAACTTTTTTTGGATATTTTTTGCCCCTCAACTAACAAAAGTGTTAAATCGTAGCCCTTCCATCTAGTCAAAGCATCAAGTTCAATCAAAACTATTAAATTTAAGGGCAAAATGGTCATTTCACAATTTTCCCTTTCCATTTCTCATTTGTCATTTTTCTTTTCGAATTTCCTTTTTTTCTTTCTAATTTTCCCTTTTTTTTCTCATTTTCTTTATTTTTCTCCTTTTTCTGTCCTTTTCTTTTATCCCTTTCTCCCCGGCTTCTCTTCCATAGTCTCCATCTTCTCCGCGCTGCCACCATCGGCGCCATAGCGCCGCCGCCACCGCTGAGTTTCTCAAGCCCTAGAACTGCCACCACTGAGGTCATCAACCCTAGCGCTGCCGCCCTCATTTTTCCAATCTGGCGGAGGCACAACATCGAAATGCATCAATCCATTACCGGAGGCAGATTTTGGCATTGAACTTGTCGATCTCATTGTTCAACATCACCACGACTTCCTCCTCGGCTCCTTCGTCCGACATTCTCGCGGCACTGTAGAAGCGATGAGCTTGACCAGTCTCTTCAGATCCTTGTACTTGAGGTACTCGTCTGCCCATCCCGGTAGCGTCTCCTCCATGTGCTGCTTCAGCTGCTTCCCGAAATTCATCGTCGTCGTGATTTGATTGAGGATGTTTAAGAATGTTTTGGGAATTTATATATTGGGATTAGTGGAAATTGGGGGATTAGACTAATCGGAGAGCATATGCTTGGCGTGGTGAAGTGGCAGTTAGGAAAAAGGTGATGTGGAGGAGTCGTTGGCATTCCGCATAGGTTCAAAATAATTCTGGGCATATTCTGTTTCTCATTGGTGCGGTAAGTTAAGTAAATGCATGACTTTTCCGTTTGCTGATTTAATGTCACGTTGTTGGCTCCTCTCGCCAGATACGGGATTTGAAGGCGGCAGCGCTAGGGCTTGGGAACCTCAGTGGTGGCGGCGCTAGAGATTGAGGACCTCAGTGGTTGTAGCGATGCTAGGGCCCATATTGGTGTTGGCGCTAGGGACAAGATGGAGACGATGGAACAAAAGTATAGGAGAAAGAGAGAAAAGGAAAAAAAAAGAAGAAAAAGAAAGAAAATGAGAAAAAGGAAAAGGAAAATTAGAAATAAAAAAAGGAAAATTCGAAAAGAAAAATGACAAATGACAAATGAGAAATGGAAAAGAAAAATTGTGAAATGACCACTTTGCCCTTAAATTTAACAGTTTTGAATGAACTTGACGCTTTGATCGGGCGGAAGGGCTACAATTCGACACTTTTGTTAGTTGAGGGGCCAAAAGTATTCAAAAAATAAATAAAGGGCTAAAAGGGTAAGATGGAATAAGTTCAAGGACCACTGAAGTCGTTCGGCCTAAAGTTTATGACCTGATTAATGCAACACAAAATTTTTATCTTCATTTCGTCTAATTTACAATTTAAATCTTGTTCTTTTCATGGTTTGTCGAAAGACCACCTTTCAAAAGACGGAATCATAATTAATTACCAATATTCTAAACAAATTGTTTAGAAATGAAACATTAGGATTGATTGGGTTGATATTACCATATGTTTTGTGTTTTATTTGAGCTGATAAGTTTATAAAATTTCTGAAAACTCATGTTTTGATGATATTTTATTGCAGTTTAAAATTTTTGGAATGAAATTGATGAGTTACTGTAATTATTGGTCTGGATAACCATACCGACTGAAATTCTGCACATGTGGAAATAGAAAGAAAAGCTAGAAGGACACTGTGCATGATTGCGAATTGAAGAAGGAAAAAGAAAAGAAAATTTTGTGTAAGGAAGCTTTATATATGATTTGGTGGAATTATTTTGCAAAGTCCAATATAGAATTGGAAATAGATTGCTTGAAAACTCCTAAATTTCATAAGCGGGTTGCTTGAAGATTAGGAAATATAGAATTGGAAATGGAATGCTTAATGATTAGGAAATATCTATTGATTGGGATGATATTACCATATATTTTGGGTTGTATTTGAGCCCATATGTTTATAAAATCTCTGGAAACTTATGTTTTGATGATATTTTATTGCAGTTTAGAATTTTGAAAAAACTATTGATGAGTTAATGCAATTATTGGCTGGGATGACCATACGGAATGATATTATGGACATATGAAAACAAAAAGAAAAGATGGACGAACACTGTGCGCAATTGTAAATTGAAGAAGGGAAAAAAAGGAAAGTTTTGTGTAAGGAAGATTGATATATGATGTAATCTTTTGGTGGAACTATTTTGCCGAGTCCAGTATAGAACTGGAAATGAATTATTTGAATTCTCCTAAATTTTAGAACAAGATATTTCCTAATCATTCTGAATTTTATTAGATAAGGAAGACATATTTTATTCCTTATTCTATCTTTTGACTATAGTAATTTTCCATAGACATTACTATTCATACATTTATATTCTTCTATGCAAGAAGACAGACGCACGCGAACAATTTTTACACACTTTGGTTTTGGGGTTTTTCAATATTGTATTTAGATAATTTTTCTTCTTTTTCCTTTATGCTTTTGGAGATTAATTCGATTATGTCTTGTAGCTAAATCACTCCTTTCCGGTAAAATTCAAGGAAGTATTGGCATTGATTCTCATGAGATCTAATTAGTTTTTATCCTTTGATTGCATGCTAGCATATGTTTTTCTTGATTATAATGCTTATGATTGCTTTCATGTTATTGAGTAGTGCACAATATTTGATAGCATGTTGGTTAATTTAATACCAATTGAATTAATTATCTGTAATTGTGATTTAATTTCGATTAGTGGAAGGGAACAGCAGTTTTAGTTTTACAATCCCGCGTAAGAGTTCGTTGTTTATGAATTGGGTCTTTCTCATCATTAATGTTACTAGCATATTAAATCTATAGAGCGTCTCTTAGGTTATACTCCATTTGTCCCAAGATTATTGCCCTCTTTACTCTTTCGAAGTCCAAATTGGTAAACTCTGACCCTAAATATAAGTTAATATATGTATAATAAAGATATCATGTGAGATATTGTTAGATTCACCTTAACATTTATTTTATAAATATCAAATTTTTATGCAGAAATGTTATATGTATAGCTAGAGATATTAACAGTTAAACATGATCATTGAAAAACGTTAAAAAGTACATATGCTAATAATTATGGGATGGAGGGAGTGTGTTAAGTAAAGAGATAGTTGGTGAGGCGTCCTTGTGATTATCGACAAGGTAAGGAAAGATTGGTTGCTTGCAACTATAACCAATTTGCATGATGCATTTATAGTAATCTTTGCATCGAGGATTTAGATAGAAAGCCAGTATGAAATTAATTGCAACTGAAATTTTCTAATCATAGTTGAATCTTTTGCAATCTTTAATAATTTTCCAATTTTATTTGCTCTCATTTGTTCTCATTTTCCGTATTCATCATCATCATCAAATCATTGTCTTGGTTACAAAATTGCATGTTAAGAATTAAGAAAATCTCGCCAATTTCTTGGGAAAATGAACTTCCTCGCTGCTATACTGGTCAAGATGATCATCCCGGCTGCCGAATCGTAAATTGGTTATTTGTCTTAGAGCTCGAATTATTTTTGGTATAAATTGACGCATCAAAGTTTGGTGCCGCTACCCGGGATTGGTTTTAGGCAGTATTTTTCTTAAAATTTTTATTTGCTTCTCTTTTCCTTCTGGTATATGTCTCGTTCTTATTATGTAGGTGAATTAATCTTTACTACGGAGATCGAGAAACTTGCATGAAGTTTAACGAAGCAGAGAAAAGCCTTGAAGGAATCTTTCTCATCTGAGTTAACTGGCAGCGAAGAACAACTCAACATGGCCGATGAGCAGAGACGTGGGGAAGAAATACCGCTTCAATAGATAAGAGACAAGGGGCGTTACCAACACAATCGCCCATTGTGAATTGTCCTTCTTGACATAAAGTGCAACTTAGAAATTAAACTAGGTTTTATACAAGTATTACTTAAGTTTAGTGATTTTCTAGGTGAGAGTGCTTATAATCATGTTGATGAATTTAATCTCGTGTGTGCGACTCTGCGACCATAATTTTTTTTTCTGATGATCATATTAGACTGCTCAAATTTACACACACTTTGCAGGGAAATGCTCTTGAATGGTTATTTAAACTTCCCCCGGGTTCAATCCGAACTTGGGAGGATCTTGAGCTAAAATTTTTACAAAAGTTTTTTCACGATTCTAGAGCAGCTAATTTAAGAGTTGCAATTAGTAGCATAAGATAATAGAAGGGGGAACATCTTGCTGGTTATTGTGATCTTTTTAATCAATTATGTCATAAATGTCCTAGCCATGGTTTTGCTGAATATCAACTCATCACTAATTGTTTTTATGGAGGAATGTGTTCGATAGGCCAAAAATGTTTTTATGCAGCTTCTGGTGATAATGTGATAAAAAAAACCATGGATGAGGCAAAGGAGATCATTCTTATTATGATCACACAGAAGTATGATGAAGATGATGATGGATCGAGGCCAGATAAGGAAGCCGAAACTTCACAAATGGATGAGAAGTTAGATGTCCTTACATCCTTGGTGCGGGAACTATCCATGAAGACTTCACGAGGATTTAAGTGAAAAATTTGCTCACAAATGGGACAATACACTAATGCTTGCCCTACTCTTCAAGATCCTCAAACCGAAAAAGTTTTCTTTGAATCAGAAGATGCTCTACTGAGACCAAGAAAATATGATCCGTATTTTGATACATACAACCCAGGATGGAGAAACCACCCAAACTTCAGTTGGACACAAAAAGCTCCAAGAATGTGTGCTCCAAGATAGTCGCAGACCGATCAGGATGATCATACCCCCCTGGACGGTCAGAAAATTTCCATGAATGATGTTCTCAAGAGTATTACTCAAGGTAGTGAAGTGGTGAAAATTTTAGGCAAAAATACAAATGCTTTCCATTAAGAAACATGAGTTGCGTTGGGAAATCTTAAGACTCAAATCATAAAAATGGTTGCGGAGATAAATAAGTTGAAGTCAATCGTTAGAAAACCTCCTTCCTAAACGAAACCAAATCAGAGATAGAATGCAAGTACACTAACCCTAAAGAGTGGGAAGGAGTTAGTTGATTCTGAACCTAAGGAAGTAAACAAGAAGAAGGACGAACAAGAAGAAGCCAAGGAGAAAGAAAAGGAATCCTTTAAGGTAAACACTTACCCTGAATAATCTATTTCTAACATAAAATTTTCTCCACCATATTTTGATGGAAACCTCTCTCGATCAGCTAGCATCAAGTATATTGAGCTTGCAGTTTATTATAACTGAACCTATATGGTCACACATAAGGCATGAAATTGGATAAAAGAAATTACTATTGGGCTAGGAGCCAAGATAGTATTTATATGAGAAATGAGTTTAGAACTCATTAAGTGTAATTGGGATGGGCCCATATTGGCTTGGATTAGGGTTTCTTGGATTAATGACCATTCTGTATAAATATATATTTTTACAAAATTGTTCAAAAAGACAACAATAGAACCCTAGCTGTTGCAGACGGCAGAAACCAATCCAACCTTTCTCGGAAAACAAATCTCAACGTATAGAGAAGAAGAAAGACTGGGTCTTTGCTTGCTAATCTATGTTCTAAGCTGACGGCGGTGGAGGCGGTCCGATCGTGCGGTGTGGATACGTATAGAGAAATCACATCTTGGATTCTTGTCTCCTTAGTTGATTGAATTTGACGGTAAAACACGCTTCAAAGGTAATCTAAACTCTTAGATAGATTCGAATTAAATACATGCATGAGATCCGAGATTAGATAATTAATTTTTTGCTAAATTAGATTTAATCAATTCTCAATAATGGTATCAGAGAAACTTGCATGTTTAGGTTTGATCTAGACACTATGTTAATTAGATTTACATAATGTGAGGTTTAGATTCGTGTTCATGTTTTAAATCAAATTAATTATTGGATAGTTTAATTCGATTTAAACCCACTCAAAAATTTAAATTTATTTCATTTAAAAAAATAATTACTATTCACTTCTGGAATTACTATTCATAGTCGGAAAAGATATTTATCTGTGGCGGTGATTACTGTAGCGTCGACTACTATAGCGGCGGTGGCTGGTGGTGTTAAAATCAAGTTAGGGTTGATTTTGGTTGGGCCAAATTAAAACCTTTATTGGAATTTTTGGGCTTATTAATGGTAATATTAGCTAGGTTGGCTAATATGTGGCAGGCCACTTTCAGCCCAATGTTGGGCTGTTGCTGGGTGCTGGGCCAAATGCTCACCTGCGACCCTGCATGCTTCCTGGTCTAGGCCGACCAGTTCTGACCCGGTTGGGTTTTCTAGTCTGATCCAAGTTGAACCGGGCTGAGTAGATCAAAATAATTTTTAAAATAAAATAAATTTAATTAAATAATATTTTTAAAAGTTTGAACTGGGCTTGACTACACTGGACTTAGTAGGCCAGTTTCCCATTAATTTAATTTTTTGAGTGGGAGCAATTTTAATTTTAGAAATTAAAATTATATATATGAACAAAGTTTTAGTAATTTTAATTTTCAAAATTAAAATTAAATCTGAACAAATTATTATTAATTAAGTTATTGGATGTACTTGATTGATAAATTATAGTTATTTTATTAATATAAAATAATATAATATTAGGTGATAATAATTAAGGTTAATAATTTTATAAGTTGCCTTAATTATTTTTTGGTACATGGATTGCCAAATATACCTACTTTCTTAAATAATTTAGAATTATTTAATATGGCAAAGAATAATAATTAAGGTTAATAATTTTACAAATTAGTGAACTTAATTATTATTGGTATATGGACTGCCTCTTATATTAAGTTCTTTAATAATTTAGAGTTATTAAATATGGCACAAGAAAATAATTAAGGCTAATAATTTTAGAAAATAGTTAACTTAATTATTTTTGTATGGTTAATTGCATGATTAATTATGTGATTTTATTCCTATTTATTTTATATGTAATTGGGTCATTCATTTTAGAAATGAATGTGTACATATATGAATTGGATTCAAAGTGCATGGTTATCAGTGACTAGTATGACCCAATAAAATACGATTTGCGTACCGTTTATTGAGTAATATAATTAAATACGGTCTGTGTACCGTTTATTGCTATGTTGTAAATTTATTTTCAATTTTATTATTTAAGTTGAAATAAATTGTAAGTTCGATGAGAAGATCGAAGAATGGGATCCAATAAACAAGATGAAGATTTTGTCAAGATTAGGGGGCCATACTAGGATCACTTTCGATGCATTTATTTATCGCGTTTGTTTATTGCTTTATATTATAAATACATGTGATTGGTTTATGTGTGTGGGATGATTATGAAATTCGTTCACTAATGATCAAACCAGCATAACAAACCACGGTCCCAAAAGAAATAATGTGCAAACATTTGCCTTTTTGAAACAAGAATACCCATTAAGCCCTTGATCACTAATGACAGATTTTGCCAAAGCGATAGTGACCCTTCTAATCTTGGGACAAATGTGGGTAGACCTAGTGAAAGGGATCTACATGTTAGTTTTTTTTTCGCTCGTCAATATCAGTGAGGGGTCCTCAGATGTTGAGGCAAAAGGAGAAAGGTAGAGTATTGGATGTACGCTATCGACTAAGAGTAGTATTGGATACTATTAGCAATGGGATTTCTACCTAAAATGAAAGGAATTTAGACAAGCCAAAGCATGCTTAAGACCTTGTGATTTTCAGGGTTTTGGAATCATTTTATTCATGGAACCAACTTGGATAGAATAAAATGTTAAATAACGTCTAATAAGGCTTGTAGCTTTGTTCAAGTTATTCAGTTTAAACAGTTTTTAAAAGAATTTATTTATATGTAGTAATCATGTATAACAACAAACAAAAACTCTTCTAAACTGTGTTCAATATTTTGGAAGGATGAATTGAACGACACTTACATGGAAAAGGAACTTGACTATAGTTCTAATGCAAGAAAAGAAGGAGTGTGTTATTGATATTCAAATCCCTGATGTCAAATGTCTTATGTTGAATAGTATGAGTCCAGAATTACAAGGAAAGTTTTGAACTCAAATACTTATAACATCAACCTGGAGCTCTAAGATATGATTCAGGAGCAAGCTAGGGTTGAGAGGTTTGAGACCTTTAAGACCATTCTTGATTGTAACATCAAGAAAGGAAAACTAGTGGGTTCTCATATTTTGAAAATCATTGGATCATTTGATAACATGGACATACTTTGGCTTGCCTATGGATGAGAGTTGTCCTTGACATATATCTCCATTCACTCTATGATGGGTTGGAACCAATTAAGTGGAAAAGAAAAGACTTTAACTAAGCTGCATGGAATGCTTAAAATAAACTTGAGTAAAGTGTCAAGATTGAGACCAGGAACAAGGTTTTATTGGTGCTTAAGTGGAAGGGATCTGAATCATAAATGGAAGAATGAAGAAGTGAGATATCGCTAGGGTAACCATAGTACTTATGCGCCTAAGACACAACATACTACTAGGAAACAAAAAGTTGTAAAGTCTTATATGTCCTAATACTTCTACTGTAATTACTCAAGCTATTAGAAAGGATACTACCCCAAGTTCTTAGAATACAAAGAATGGGCGAGTAGGTGACATTGCAGTTATATACGTCATGGAAAATCTCTGTTGTTAATAACTCTACTGATGGGTATTGGATACCATATGTGTTTCTCACAATTTCAAAAATGTGGAGAGAACAAAGTAGGAGTTAAGATTTATGAGAGGTCAACCTACATGAGGGAAATGAAGCAATGGTTGCTTCATTAACCGTAGGAACTTATAGTTTATCTATGCCTTATGGGCTTACACTGGGTCATATAATAGTTATTTTGATCGAAGTGTTACTACAACACAATTACCATTTATGTGTTAGACACGGGAGATTTTCATTGTAATAGGAGCAATGATGGTTCCATTTCAGATGGATGTGTTGAAGTTTTACAAAATTAGACAATTGTCTTTATTTTACTTGATATGGATAAACAAGTTTATGGCGTAAATATTAAAAGGGCTAAAAAAATTATTCGAGTCTAGCGTACCTCTAGAATTGTCGATTTAGCCACATGAAAATAAAGCACATGCAGTGACTCCGACGAGAGGACATTTGACTTGGAATCGATTGAGACCTGCAAATATTGTGATGAAAAAATAAAAAAAATCACCCTTCATAGTGATGGATGATGGAACAAGTGAAATATTAGGTCTTATTAACAAAGTTTTTTGTAGACCAAAATGTGTTCAATTGCAAGAGGTGGTTTCATGACTTCATTAGCTTCACTAGCGATTTGAGTGGATGTAGTTGTCTGCTTTATGTGAGGCAAGTCTGATTCTTTTGAGAAATTGAAGGAGTTTTAGAATGAAGTTTGGAATATACTTGGAAAGAAAATTGAAACAGTTCAATTAGATTGATGTGGTGAAATTTGAGTCAGGAATTTGTTGACCATCAGAGAGAATGTGACATTCTTTCATAACTGAATCATCTAGGAACACCTTAATGAATGGTGTGTCCATAGGAATAAATGATACCTTATTGGATATGGTTAGTTTAACGATGGGTCAAGCCAGTCTTCCAGTTTTCTTATGAGGTACATGCTCTTCTAAAAAGGTAGTGTTCAACTGAACCAGGCATTGTCTAAAGCGGTAGGAAAGACACCATATGGGATATGCAAGGAAGGGTACCTTGAATGTCTTTTTTCTTAAATATTTGGGGTTGCAAGGCATATGTGAAACAAGGTTTCCTAGTGATCTTACACCAAGTCTTATGAATGTCTCTTTGTGGGATATCCAAAAGAGATAAAGGGACATTACTTCTACAGCCATTATGAGAACTATGTTTTGTTACTCGAGAATGTGTCCTTTTGGAGAAGTATAATCTTTCCAAAATGAAAAGTGGGAGGAATTTTAACTTCAATAAGTTTTGAGGAGAGCAACAGTTAGTTCTGGAAACATCGATCCCTTCATGTGAAGTGGTGAAGATGAATAAGGGAAAAGTCTTAAAAACTATTGAAAATGCTCATGCCCTAGTTGGTCAGAAAGGTATATGATTCAGACGAAGGTACATTTATGTCCTTGCGACTGAAAAATATGAAATCATACATTTAGAAAGTGATGAACCTATGACTTAAAGTTAAGATTTAACAAGCCCAAACTTCGTAAAGTGGCTTAAGGCCATGAAATTCAGAATAGACTCTATGTATGAAAGCCAAGTTTGGAATTTGGTTGAATTACTAAAAGGTTAAGACTAAAATTATGGTCTTCAAAATGAAACCAGACATTTATGTTTTCAAGGCTAGACTGATAGTTAAAAGGTATAAACAAGTCTACCGGATGGATTGTGATGAGACCTTTTCTCCAATTGGAATGCCTAAGTCTATTATGAATTTTCCTAGAAATTGCAACTCATTCGGATTTTGAGATCTGAAAAATGGAGGTCATAACCTTCTTTCTTAATTGGATTTTGGAAGAGGATGTATATGCAACACAATCTAAGGGTTTTATTGGCCAAAATAGTTGGGAAAATATACGAGTTTCAGAGGTCTATTTATGGATTGAAGCAAGTATAAAGGAGTTTAAATATACGTTTCAATGAAGCAATGAAGAGATTGGTGCACAAAGAAATGTTTTGGAATCTCGTGTATACTAGAAGGTTAGTGGGAGCAAGATTGAATCCCTACTCCTCTATGTCGATGACATTGGAAATGACTAACCGAAGCTGGAGTCTGTGAAAACTTAGTTCGGAAAGTGTTTTGTAATGAATAACTTAGGATAGGTAAAGTACATCTTGGGCATCAAGATCTACATATGTAGATCAAAGATAATGGTTGACCTTAAATATAACACTTTTTAGGTAAGGTGTTTGATAGGTTCAATATGAACGATTCTCTGCCCATGATTCATGGCATAACTCTTAGCAAGACTTGGCGTTCATCAAAATTCGATGAGCAAAAGAGAATGAGTATGACCGCTTAAGCATATGCACTAGGGTCTATCATCTATATTATGATATGTGTTCACAGTTATGTTTCACATGCTTAGAGCACGACAGTGAGCTATAGAATAGACTAAGGTGAGGCACATTGGTGTGCAACCAAGATAATGTTTTAGTGCCTGAAATGGACTAAGGATATATTCCTGAGTCTATATTGAAAATGAGTTAATTGTGAAAAAATGATAAGTAAATCACTGTTGTTTGATTTTACAATTGAACTTGAGTACATTGCTGCTTTGGAAGCTGCATAGGAAGGTGTTTGAATTAGGATATTGATCACTGAACTTGACTTGATCCCTGTCTGAGCTGACTCGGTGACTCTCTATTGAGTAAATGGTAGATTAATCACTTAGGTAAAATGAGCCAAAGGAACCCAATGATTTCAAATTTGCACTAAAAGTTTTTTCATTCTTTGAGAATATATTGAGAATGGTGAAGTTGTTATATGCAAGTGAGAAAGGATGACAAATTCTCGATCCAGAATCTAAACCTCTTCCACAGATGGAACCTAGGGCTCACACATTTGTGTTAGGAATCTAGCCCTTTGGATAGTTACTGTCATTTCCGTGATGTTCAAGTTATCATAATTTTGAGATTTTAGACCTTGAAGATTGAACCATTTAACATATTATGAAATTATCATTTCATATTCATTTAGCTTGGTTTAGTGTTAAATGAAAGTCCAAAATCATTTACATCTTCAAATAGGCTATCAAGAATATGTCTTGGATAATGAAACCCTATTTAGTGAACTAGAGTGTAAGATTGATTATGTCCCTAGTTTAGGTCATTGAGAGTGGATACTAATGACTGAAGGAAACTAGTTTGCAAGTTGATTCACAACGTTGTTTCATGGGCTGAAGGATGTGGGGTGTTATGAATCGATTGTATGGATGCAATTTGGGAACTTGTATTGGACATACCCGCCATGAGAATACTTTAAGATATTCATTATGTCATAAGTATGTCTCATTGACTATAGGACTGTATTCCTCATACCTGAGTAATTCAGTGTTTGCTTTCTTATGGATTGTTGTACCTTGAGGCTGTCAAACGTCGCAGAGTAAAAATAGACTATAAAGGCAGCTCTTGGGTTGCCATGAATCGAGTGGAGAAAACTTGAATGTACAAGAGTGGGATTGTCCTCTCATTCACATGAAATTGTTGTTTTATGGGTCTCTAGGAGAGTTGGGACTGTAAAATGCATAGTCGTGCTAAGATGAACTAAGGATTAATCATCTATCTTAACAGTTTGACTCGAGAATTCGAGAAATGCATTTGAACTTGATAAGGATGACATGTTATCTTACCTTATGTTCAGATGAAGACAAGTGACAAAGGAATACGAATGCACACATGTTCTAAAGGACAAGTGGGAGATTGTTGGAATAATGTCCTTAAGTCAATGTACATTTTCCATATATAGTTGGAGGATTAATTATGGAGATAATTAATTCAATTATTTTGAGTGATCAGAATGTTTAGCTGGAAACCACTTTCGATCAGCTAGCATCAATTATATTGGGCTTGCAGCTTATTATGACTGAACATATATGGTCACACAAAAGGCATACAATTGGATTTAAAAAATGACTATTGGGCTAGGAGCCCAGATATATATATATATATGAGAATTGAGTTTAGAACTCATTAAGTGTAATTGGGCTAGGCCAAGATTGACTTGGATTAGGGTTTCTTAGATTAATGACCATTATGTATAAATAGATATTTTTACAAAATTGTTCAAAAAGACAACATTAGAACCCTAGCCATTGCAGAAGGCAGAAACCAATCCAACAATTCTCAGAATATAAACCTCACCGTATAGAGAAGAAGAAAGACTGGGTCATTGCTTGCTGATCTATGTTCTAAGTTGACGGCGGTGGAGGCAGTCTAATCATGTTGTGTTACATATAGAGGAATCACATCTGGGATTCTCATCTCCATAGTTGATTGAATTCAATGGTAAAGCACGCTTCAAAGGTAATCTAAACTCTTAGATAGATTCAAATTAAATACATGCACGAGATCCGAGATTAGATAATTAATTTTCTGCTAAATTAGATTTAATCAATTTCCAACACACCATTCCCACCCAGGTTAGCTAGAAATAAGAAGGAAAAGGATGAGAATGAGATCTTGGAGGTCACAATAAAGGTAGAAATCAATATGCCCTTAATTGAAGCTATAAAGTAGCTTCCCAGGTACGCAAAATTTGTTAAAGAGCTTTGTCAAAAAAAATATGAGACATGGGAGTAGGTGAAAATGTTTCTTCAATTATTCAACTTAAGTTTCCATAGAAATGTAAGGATCCTGGCATGTTCTCTATTCCATGCATGATTGACAAGATGAATGTTGAAAAGGCCCTGTTAGATCTAGGTGCATCAATTAATGTTATGCCTCTCTCTGTGTACAATGACTTGCAATTAGGACATACCATTGAAGGAAACTCGTGACATAATCCAATTAACAGACATGTCTAATGCATACCCCGAGGGTATGTAGAGGATGTACTTGTGAAGGTTAATGATATGATATTTCATGTTGACTTCTACATTGTTGATATGGATGAATCATTCTCTGCTAGTAATTCCCCATTTCTTCTAGGAAAACCACTAATGAAGATAGAGAAAATCAATATTGATGTTGATAAGGGAATAATTAGCCTGAATTTGATAGAGATATAGTCACATTTAATATTTTCGATGCCATGAAACATGTAGATGATCTTGAATCTATGTTTACTCTTGATGTGACTGACTGTTGGTTGATGATTTTGTAGAAAAGCATTATAGGGATAACAAGCTTGAAAAAGTACTCTTCAATGGATGAGAGGACAATTACGCAATGTATGAGATGGACAAAACGATTCTTGAGATTATCATGCAACTGAACTCCGTAAAATAGTACAACTCTCGGAAGTAATCAGTCGAGAAGATCATCTTGTTGGACCCAAGACTAGAAACACAAAATTTTGGCTCTCCATATGATCACATCTTTAAGCCCAGCAGACCAATTCCAGACGGGTAATTAGTTAACTCTCAGTTAACATCAGTCGGGATGATCATTCTAACTGATCCTGAACGCATTGTTCTTTTGATTGGTAAAGCACCTAAGCTGGAGTTGAAGAGTTTACCTGAGCATCTCAAATATGCATTTTTTAGGGAGAATGATAACCTACTTGTCATGTATCCCGGGGGAATAAAACTCTTCAAAGTTTAGGAAATGACACTTTCATTGCCTCGATATGGCTTATCTGAACAAGCCAACTGAGTCTAGCCTAATACGTTAAATAAGGGCGCTTCTTGAGAGGCAACCCAAGCTTCTTCCTCATTCTCTTTTTATTTTTCTTATTTTTAGGTTATTTTTCTTATTTTCTTATTATTATTATAGAGTGTGGTTGTATTTGTTCATTTATTTTATTTTTTTGAATGAAAAATAGAAAAATGGAAACGAAAAAAAATAGATTTTGATTGGTTTTTATTCTTGCGTGGTTGGGTTTGATTTTTTCATGTTAATTTTATTTTTGGATTTTAAAAAAATTAAGAGAGAAGAATTGGACATTGAATAATAGTTTGACGGTGACTTAGGCAGATAGAAAAGCATAGGCTGGAGTTACAAATTGTGAGAATGGCATCAAATTACCCAAAATTGGCATGAAGAGGAACAATTCTGGTTGGGATGCTCATGCCGACCACAATTCTTATGTTGACACCAAGGCTAATTAGCCGCCCAGAGAGCATTTTCTTTTCTTTCTTTATTTTTTTTCTTTTAGTTACATTTTAGTTTTATTTGTAGAATATTTGCATGAAATCATATTTTCTTATTCATTTTCTTATGCTATCTCTTTCTTACACAATGGGGACATTGTGTTGTATAAGTGTAGGGGAGATGTGCAACATCATTGGTTTGTTTTTCATTATTGAAAAAAATATATATAAACACAAAAGTAAAATATAAATACATAAATTTCATTTCTTTTCATCTTTTGAGTCAAAACGGCCGTTTTGAATTGAAAATTTGAAGGGTTGGAACTAAATTTGGTATGTGGTAAGGTGGATGATTGCTTCCCTTTTGTGAAATAAACCATGGATTTCTTGTATGTGTACTAGGATGATGAATGTGCAATAAATCATTTGATTTGAACTTAGATATATTGTGAGGATATGAGCCTTAAATAGCAAAAGCCAAAAAATATATGCATATATGAAAAAAAAACTAGATCTTTATATCTTTGTTGAGTGATCATATTTTGGTATTCATTGATTGGTTTGTGCCAGGAATTCGAGACTGTTTTGTATACTTGAGTATGAAAATGATATGTGCATTTATGAATAAGCCCTACTTAGCTTCTATTATACATTTCCGTCCTTGCATTGATCCCTTGGTTTGTCGCGTTGAAGCCCGAACTATTTCTTTGGTATTTTCAGTCACTAAATATTTATCCAATAGCCTTAGCCTTTTCTTAACCCTCTGAGAATAAGTGATTTATTATTGCTTGGGATATGTATTGAAATCGCATGATGAGATAGATATAGTTGAGCTTTGTGTTAACACATGTTGGAAGAATAGAGTATTTGGGCTTTACATTGATTGGGAAAGTGTATATATAGTTTTAGCATGATATTGTTGATTTTGTATGCCCAGAAAATGTTGTAAATATTGCTACCAAGAAAAAAAATCAAAAAAAGAAAAAAATCAATTTTTTTGGTCAGTATATATATTGGGTTGTAATTTTGGAAGCAATATGAGCATGATTATGTTCTTGATAGTGATGGTTATAATTCGATACTTATCAATATTGCATTTTCATTCAAAGTATGAATAGATAGGAGTATGAAGGTGATATTGAATTACTTGCACATCCTTGCATTATTACCCTCGTATTTCCTTTATCCTACCTCTTTGACCCTAGCACTATTACAACCTTGGAAAATACCTAATTGGTCTGTGCTCAAGTTTTAAAATATACAGAGGAATAATGGCATTTACAAACCTGTTTCGATGAATACTGAGTGTGATTTGTGTGAATCACCTTGCATTGATTTTGAGAGATATTGAGTGATCTTGGAAAGGCAGGACATTATTGCATATTTTATTTACTAGAATAAAAGGATGAAGTGGTTTTATAAGAAAAGGGGAATGGTTTGTGGTATGACTGTGGATTGTGTTTTGGTTCCAACCATGTATTTTTTTAAAAACAATTTTAGGGTTGCCATAGTTTTTTTAGTCTCATAGTTACATTTATGTTTTCCATTTGCATATGCTCGAGGGCTAGCATAATATAAGTGTGGGGGAGTTTGATTGGGCTGATATTACCATATGTTTTGGGTTGTATTAGAGCTGAAATGTTTATAAAATCTCTGGGAACTCATGTTTTGATGATATTTTATTGTTGTTTAGAATTTTGGAAATAACTTCATGAGTTACTATAATTATTGGCTGGGATCACCATACATACTGATATTCTAGACATATGACGATAGAAAGAAAAGCTGGACGGACAGTGTGGGTGATTGCGAATTGAAAAAGGTAAAAAAGGAAAGATTTTTGCAAAGAAACTTGATATATGATGGAATATTATGGTGGAATCATTTTTGCCAAGTTCAATATAGAATTGGAAATGGATTGCTTGAAGACTCCTGAATTTTAGGGGAATATATTTCCAAATGTTTTTGAAATCCTGTTAGATGAGGGAAGACATATTGTATTCCTTATTCTATCTTTTAACTGTAGTAATGTTTCATAGACATTACTATTAGTACGTTTATATTATTCTACACAAGAAGACAGATGCATGCGGACAATTTTTACACATTTTGGTTTGTATTTTTTTAGTTTTCTATTCAGACAATTTTTCATCTTCTCTTTTATGCTTTTGGAGATTTATCAATTATGTCTTGTACCTAAATCCCTTTTTTTTGATAAAGATGAAGGAAGTATTGGCATTGATTCTTGTGAGATGTAATCAGTTTTTATCTTTTGATTGCATGCTAGCATCTGTTGTTCTTCATTATGCTGCTTATTATTGCTTTCATTTTATTGAGTAGTGCACAATATTTGATAACATGTTGGTTAATAAAATACCAATTGAACCAATCATCCATAATTGTGATTTAAGTTCGATTATTGGAAGGGAACAACGGTCTTAATTTAACAATCCTGATTAGAGAAATAGTTGGTGAGGCATCCTCCTGATTATCGACAAAGTAAGGAAAGATTGGTTGCTTGCAAATATTACCAATTTGTGTTCATACATTTAAAGTCATCGTTGCATCGAGATAAAAAGCCAATATGATATTGATTCGAACCAAAATTTTCTCATCACTGTTGAATCTTTTGCAATTTTTAATAATTTTCCAATTTTATTTTTTCTCATTATTTTCATTTTTCGTATTCATCATCAAATCATTGTTTTGATTACAAAATCACAGGTTAAAAATTAAGAAAAATCTCTTCAATGTTTTGGGAAAATAAACTTGCTCGCTGCTATACTAGTTTAAATGATCATCACGACCACTGAATCGTAAATTGGTTATCTGGCTTATAACTTGAATCATTTTTGGTGTAAATAGATGCATCAAAATGTATGGAATCAAAAATGGAGTCTTCGTTTAGCGGTATGAAGAATAAAAGGTGAGCTAT
This sequence comes from Rubia yunnanensis, assembly GCA_037428765.1. Taxonomy (NCBI): domain Eukaryota; kingdom Viridiplantae; phylum Streptophyta; class Magnoliopsida; order Gentianales; family Rubiaceae; genus Rubia; species Rubia yunnanensis. The sequence continues at coordinate 80,708,838 of CM075065.1, forward strand.
ATATCTTATTTAAAGGCTTAAAAGGGTGAGTATTTTATTAGTATTATGGAGATGAGACATTATCATGGGAACCCCCCCTTTAGAACCGGTATTTTTTGGATGTAGCACCAGTTTTTTCGGGAAAAACACTGGTGCCTATGTAACCAATGAAACAGTTTCACCGGTCGGAAAAAATCGATGCTAAACTCCTACTTGTAGCACCGGTTTTTGTTAGCACCGGTTTTGAAAAACCGATGCTAATATGTAATGAAATAGCACCAGTTTTTGTAACATGTGCTATAAAACCGGTGTTAAATTTGGGTCTTAGAAGCACCGGTTTTTAAACCGGTGCTGAAAGTGTGATTGCTTAGCACCAGTTTATTTTAGCACCGGTTTTAAAACTGGTGCTAAATGGTGATTGGTAAGCACCAGTGTTTTTTAACACCGGTTTTAAAACTGGTGTTAAATGTGTGATTCGTTAGCACTGGTTTTATTAGCACCGGATTTGCAAAAACCTGTGTTAAATGTGTGACCCATTTGCACGGTTTTTTTTGTTGTAGCACCGGTTTATAAGAACCGGTGTAAACTTTGTGACTAATCTGGTCGCTGAAAGCTGCGACGTGCTGCCACACTTTTAGTCCATCTTCACGCAGATAGTTTTGTATTTTGCTTGTTTTTCGAACTAGTGTGTTCTTTTTCATAGATTGCACTGGTTTTCATGTGTGTGTAGATTACTTAAATCGGTGCACATTAAAATAGAACAAATTCCCAACATCAATTCCCAATAAATACAACAATCATCATGCATAGACAACAATTAGGTAGAAAAAAGCATTGAATATGATCAACTATAAATTTTGACCAGCAAAAGAAGTACATGAAACGTGGTTCTTTGTGGCCAAAATTTGGGTTACAATTCTACATAAGATACGAGAACCCCCCTCTTCATGGAGATGACGAGTATCGAAAGTGGAGGTCAATTACCTTTCATAAGAGATAATACTAACTACTATCCAATGATGGATGCAAGTCCCTGTATGACATTCAATTGAGCTATGCATTTTGGCAGAGTACATTTCGCAAAAATACAAACCCATTTCAGAGCAATGCTCCGTAGTTGATCGCTCCCCAGAGGAGTGTAAGTTTTTAGAAATTGCTTAAACAATGTATTAAATAGCTTTTTATAAAAGGATGTAGGTGAGAGACAGTACAAATACGAAAAAACAATATAGGAAAACATACCACAATAATGTCAATGGCATGCACATCCTTAACAATTTTTTCCATATAATACATGCAATGGTGTCCACATTCCCAAGTACTACTTTGTATCTTGTGCTGATATAGAAGAGAATTTGATGAAATGATTACGAACATAAAATCGACAGAGGAAATATAACATTGCGGGATAATACGTACATTGATGTTTATGACATTCCATGTATACTTCGAAGGGTAGGATCTATTTTTCTTGGAATTGAACCGTCGATATTTTGTTGCAATCCTACAATCGATGAAAATATATTTATATCAATATATAAAAATATATTTACAGAAAATGGGGATCGAACATAATAGTTTAATGAGGTCTAACTTTTTCCAACATGTAATGATGAACACAAGTAATGAATAGAACAATGAATATCATTGTACCGAATATTAACAGTAATTGTAAATAATCGAGCAAAGAATGTGTTCTACCTACAAGAACAACTTTACGGGAACATACAATTTTGTAGAACATTAAAGTAGATGGAATGTCAAAAATGTGTTCTACTTACAAATGAATCAATTTAAGGCATAACCTATTACGTTTGCAAATTCCCCCACTTATCAAGTCGATGCAATATACTCGATCGATTTCCAGTACGAAGACGAGCAAAAACCAATGGCTCCTATATAAAAAAAGGAAACACCAGAATACCTAACGCAGTTTTAAATACATTAAACTTTTTTTAAAAAGAATCACATCATATGGGTACTATTGCTTCCAGTGGGTCAAACAACACAAAAAAGAATAAAACTTACTCTCGATTGTATGGGAAGACGTACATCCTTGCTAGAGTTCGACACATGGAAGTTGAAACCTCATCCGCAATCAATTCGACCCTATGATTTTCCTTTTGGGCTAGAGAATTTGAACCAGCCGAAATAAATTGGATGTGGCCTCGATCAACCACCCCATCACATAGGTATCTGAAAAATTAATATTGTAAATGAAACAAATTTAATGAAACATCTATCAATAATGTAAGCATGCAATTTTTACGATGCCCATATATCAAGTTGGCACCCACTGATCCACTCCATTTCGTTTTCTACATCCAAACTGTTTAGGAAAAGTTTTAGCTTGTCAATAAATATGGCTATGTAGACTTCTTCTGATCTAAACACCTCCACGTTGAAATTGATGTGGAAGACTTTCTTAGGTCCACATATTTGTGTTGATAACCTTTAAACATCATTAATCTGTTGAACAACAGCAATGTATTCTTTGTCTTCCGTGGCCCCTTAAAAGATACATGATATTGTAATTAGATTTGAGAATCTAATAATGTTAGTTGAGCTATATATGAATATAATTCAGTAGTGGATCATATTGTAAAGGCTAAAATAAGTTCTCACAAAAATGTAATGGTCAGAAACCGACATGCGAGGATTTGATTGCCCATTCTCCGTCGATGTAGTATTTTCTTTTGCTACTTGCTAATGGGTAAAATGTTAGTCAGGCATTGAAAAAAATAGGTCGGAAATAAAAAGCGCCTGGGGGCATGTTAGACCTTTCCTTTTACTGATTGAGCAACCACCTCTCAATTCAGAGCCTGAGCCACCACCTCCTGTAAGGAAGAGTGTGTTAATATGTATCTGGATGTCATAGTTAGTTAATATAATTATTTTTTTAACCTCCCCTCTCTCCATGGTAGTATTTGGTGTAAGGTTTCTTTCAAGACTTCCATCTTCATCCACTACCAATTGTTTCCGAGGCGATTGCTTCTCATTCTCCTATGTAAGCAGATGAACAACAAATTATGTTTTGGTAATATCTGGAAAGATATATATGATAAGATCAGAACAAGAATACAATTATCATACCTCATCATCTGGTTGCCCAATGATACTTATTAACTTTCCCGGCTGTAGAATGTTATATCCATTGGCCTCAGTGACAAACTCAAATTCTTTGTGTTCAGACGACAAAGCTGCCTTGGGAATGATCACATGTCCACAAAGCTTTACTCGCTCCCACTTGATGGGTAAGTTTGTTTCCTAATCCTTTGGAAACAAGATACCAAATGCAGCTACGTCCCTTTCTCCATTATGGTTCAAAACATATAGGCAGCACTTTTTTCTTTTCTGAAAACAAAATTCAGAAAAGGAGAAAAAACATCAGTTGGACAATAAGTAAGTGTTATTAAGTAATCAAAATTGAATAATGTTTTAAATGTAATCAATCTCAATAGGGACCAAGGTTCCTTAAAGATTCTATGGCCCGGAAGTTGATTACAATGAAAAATGAATTCTATATATAATGGTTGAAGACTGTAGCGCCATGCCGCTCTTTTGGTCCAGCAGGGATAAAAACATCTCAACTTAGTTTTTTGCAACTGAGAGCAGCAGCGCGCTGCTGCTATTTCAGCACAACTGGGATAATATAAGCCTGAAGTTACTAGTTTGGCACAACTGGGATAATGTAAGCCTGCAGCTCTTTAGGTTCAGCTGGGATAAACTGTCTCTCAATTAACTATATTAGCAAAGAGACATTTTCTCAGTTCAACTTAGAAAAGAACAACATGAAGATATTACTAGGCCCGAACTACTAACATCCAAAATGAAAGTGACAGCAGTAAATATATGCCCACAACTAATAGCATCCAAAATCACTTTAACAGGAAATCAACATCTAGAAACCAACAATCCACATCTAGAAGAAAGCAACTAATGACGAGGTTCATGGTATAGAATACCCTGTTATCCGCAATGTATCCTTGTGGGTCATAAAATCTAGATGCTGGAGGAATGAATACCCAGTTGTCTTTATTCGAGGGGTTCGATGATATATCAAGGAAATTGCGAGCATCCAAGTGTGGAGGAATAGGTTTACCCAATTGTCTAGCCAGCCAATTTGTTTGGGCCTCAAATAAGGCAACAAATATTTCGTTGAGCTCGATGACCTCAGTGGACACTTTTTTTGAATTTGAGGTTTCTTCAAATGGTTTTGTGTTTGTGCTCCCATATCGACTAGATACATAATAGCTCATAGTAATATGTGGTAAGGCCTCGTTCACCTTGGCCCTTGTGGGGCAACCTCTCCAACGACCCCCATAATCCTTCTTACCCATTGCTTGAACGAGAATATCTTCTTTTCCTTTTATAACCAACTCCCCCTTTTGTTTCTTATCCAAAAGGTTTTTCTACTAAACAAAACATATGGAAGACATTAGTATGCACTGCATCTAAGAATATAAATATCGAATGAATCAATTATGAATTTGGCTCACAATAGTAGGGGCTGCTATTTTAACGTAGTCGTTGGTGTAGCTCGATAATTTCTTGTCCCAGTTTTCTTCTAGGAACACCTCGGAGCAGTCCGGTTTGAAATCCATGATTTCAACTAAAGCCTCTGCTTCTTCAACACTTTGACCTTGATCCATACGCTCATCCATTTTAGCCTTTCTTTTCCTCTTCTCAAGTTCAATAGCAATCTTACAATTCCCTCAACTGCCTGTGTAATGGATGCAGTTCTTATGTGAGGCTCTTACTTTTGTTGTGTCACTTAATGCCTATATGTTCATTGATTAGTAATATGCTCACAAAGTAATGATAAGAAATGAATAATTTTTAATGAATAACCTTAAATTTAGGGGTTGATATGTGTTTCACAAATAGCTGCCATTCTTTTTTGTCCATCTATCGATAATCAGTCCATGCACAGGAACCTAGTTTTTTTTGCACGATGTACTTTTGAGCCACCTTAGCCTTTCAATTCCTCCACTTTTCACCCACATAAATTGTCCATTTATTTCATAACTGATTCATCTCATTGAATGTTATTTTGGTTTGTATATCCCAGCTAATCTAGTGGACAAAGATATGTGTTGTTAGTGCAAAATGTAATGAACTTGAAATGAAAAAATGATACTGGAGAATTAGAACACACTTACAAGAATGTCTTCCCATGCTTCTTTCTTTACATGGTCAGGGGCAGCTTTCCAATTATTCCATGTCTCGAAGCGGATTCTTCATTGGAAGGCATAGCTAACATACATCGACCACTAGCTACACATAACCAAGGGTTCGAAGTCATCATCGAAGAATATTTTAAGGGAATTCTTTTGACTTGCTAGCAACACTGACTTGCATGTGGTTGTGCCTCTACGCTTGTAATACTCTTTAATCTTAAACTTGTCAAAGTTCCCACTCATGTTATCTTTTGATATAGTTCCTTCTTCCTCCCTGAGTTTTCAGATCCCGAGCATGATTTGGATACATCATCCACCATCTCGTTATTGACATCACAATTGTCATCATTTTTAGGGTTAACACAATTGTCTTCTACAACTTTAGTACCGGAGTAAAACAATTTCTTTTTCGTCTTCGCCTTCGCCATCACTCACTTGTATGAGTAAACAAAAAAAGAAATCATAACATAACTCATCCAAAGATGGATATCCTCAAACAACCAACCAAGTACAGATTGACCTAACAAGATAATATGCCAAAAATTTGTATGAGGGCAAAAACAAAGTAGGAAAAAAGTCTATAAATCTTAGCAAACAAATCATCTATCCAATTAAACAACTACCCACACTAATAACCCAACAAATTGAATCACAAACTTACAAACTAACAGACACACCCATATTATTCAATAAACCTGGGAAAATAGCAATCTAACATCCATATAACAAGTTCTTGAACACTTTCCCAAAAAGCAATCACGCATACCTTATTTGTAGACACTGTTTGCAATGTTTTTGCAACCGGCTCTACACCACTGAATCTCCGACCAAAATTGCAAGCAATAGGCAAGTCCAAGAATCACACTTTGCAAAAACAATTAGACCAACAATGAACACGTGAAGGACAACGAGAAGGGAAAGTAGCAGTGCAACTATGGCTCCATTAGGGGTTGATGAAATGGTGAAGATGAGCAAAGAATTGGAAAAAAGTGGTAGAAGGCTGGGGGTATTGGGAAGGGAAGAGCGAAAATTTGGGGATAAGGTTATGGAGGGAAGAGGGAAAATTTGGGAGGGAACCTAAATGATTGTGTTGAGTCATGTGCTATGCTTTTTGTTTGACTATTCTTGCTGCTTTGTTGCCTCACATGGGAGTCAATTTTTTCATGCTCCTTTGTTGCCCAACTTGCTCTTATTGAGTTAGGTACATAATTTTGAATGATGCAAAGCATAGGCAAAGCAAAAGTAATAGTTATATTTTTAAAAAAGTAATATTTCTATGCAGATTAATTAAGGCCTGGATACTGTTTAATTATAATAGACGCTCCTATCTAGAATTGTACAGTTATATTTAGCGTTTCATACTATATAGAATGCCCAGAGAAAAAGAGTTTAACCAGGAATTTGTACGAGTCAATTCAAACATATATGTATGGATGTGTTAAAATAATGTTGGCTCGCTTAGTTGCACTTGAGGAAGATTGTATTTGCATCACCGAGTAAGTAAGGGGACAATCTTCATTAACTTAATGGGTTACTAACTAATGGATACGTTAAAATAGATGCATGTCTATGTTGACTAGGGTTTGACTAACCCTTGTATTGTATGATTCTATATAACTAGTGTGTATGGATCACCAATTAAGTTATAGTCGATTAACTATTGTATATGGAATGCTCACTGACCACGGGCGACTTGTAGACAACTGTATGGGTTGCTAAGTAATGGATAAGTTAAAATAGGTACATGGATATGTTAACAAACCCTTGTATTGTAATATTATAGATAACAAGTGTATATGGATTGCCAATTAAGTTATAGTCGATTAACCAGTGTATATGGAACACTCACTGACTACGGGCGACTTGTAGACAATTGTATGGGTTGCTAAGTAATGGATACGTTAAAATAGGTGCATGAGTATGTTGACTAGGGTTTGGCCAACCCTTGTATTGTACGATTCTAGATAACTAGTGTATATGGATTGCCAATTAAGTTATAGTCGATTCACTAATGTATATGGAACGCTCACTGATTACGGGCAACTTGTAGACAACTGTATAGGTTGCTAAGTAATGGATACGTTAAAATAGGTGCATGACTATGTTGACTTGGGTTTAACCAACCCTTGTATTATACGATTCTAGATAACTAGTGTATATGGATCACCAATTAAGTTATAGTCGATTAATCAGTGTATATAGAACGCTCACTGACTACGGGCGACTTGTAGAAAACCGTATGGGTTGCCAAGTAAAGAAATACGTTAAAATAGGTGCATGAGTATGTTGACTAGGGTTTGACCAACCCTTGTATTGTACGATTCTAGATGACTAGTGTATTTGGATTGCCAATTAAGTTATAGTCGATTAACCAGTGTATATGGGATGCTCACTGACTACGGGCAACTTGTAGACAACTGTATGGGTTGCTAAGTAATGGATACGTTTAAATAGGTGTATGACTATGTTGACTAGGGTTTGACCAACCCTTGTATTGTACGATTCTAGATTACTAGTGCATGTGGATAGCCAATTAAGTTATAGTCGATTAACTAGTGTATATGGAACGCTCACTGACTACGGGCTGTATGGGTTGCTAAGTAATGGATACGTTAAAATAGGTGCATGACTATGTTTACTAGGGTTTAACCAACCCTTGTACTGTACGGTTCTAGATAACTAGTGTATATGAATCGCCAATTAAGCTGGTGCACGTGTATGTTGTCTTGGGTTTGAATGTCCCTTAGTTGTATAGTACACGATCATATATAGTTAACTAGTTTATATAGAATACTGATATGTAAATTAATTTTCTTAACTTACGAATATATTATACATAATAGAATTTTTGGAAAATAAAATTTATACATATGTTAATAATATTTCAGCCCATTGGCCCAAATGTTTTTAACTCATATGTTTGTATTATTCTTTGGTAAATTTCAGCCCATGTGTGTATTATTCTTCACTTTACCCAATACCCTTCCATTCCACCTCTGTCAAGCTCCATCCTTACGCCTTTCCTCCGCCCTCCATGCTCCCTCTGTCGTCCCCGCTCCCTTCACCGTCCATCCACTCTCCCTCCGCCTTCCATTCTCTATTAATCTACCATCTGCCATCCATCCAACTGACACCAAGCTACGTTCACCAAGCTCCGTCTGCCAAGCTTCGTCCGCCAATCTCCATCCTCTGTCCAACCACCATCCAATGCTCTATGTGGAGTCCGTCCTGGTCGTTAGCCTTCCATCCACACTTCCATCCACCAGGGCGTCGCTCCGTTCGGCCGTCAAAAAATGATTGTCCAAACTAGGTATTTTAACCATTTACCCTTTCGTGTTGGGTTTCTTAGGATGATTGTCTACATTAGTGAAAGGCTAATTTTGAAATTTATGAAAATACTTAATTGTGAAATTTCTGAGGCTGATTGCGAAGAAGATTGAATGTCTACATTATGTGAATTTTTTGCCATGCTTGTTGTTTACTGAATAAGAATTTGTTTTGGAGATGAGGGATATTTTTTAAGAGTGTGTGTGTTTGATGGTGTTTGGTGGTAGCTAATTTTTAGCCAAGGAATTAAGAGAATACAATTGTTGCTTATGTGGAAATGATTTGGAGAGGGCCGTTACAGTGTGACTGTAAGTCTACTTGTTGGGATTCAGTGTTTGTGACTATGCTCAGGTTCTTTTATTTGTTATGAGTTGGTATAGAGTGTTTGTTTGTTGTGTTCTGCGATTGAATGGCATGACTTTTGATTAACTCTTGGTTGTCTGCTGAGAGCATCTATGCCTATGTTTTGTTATCATAGCCACTGTTTTGTTCTATCTTGCTTTGACCCGTAGCTAGTTACAAAGCTTTTAGAGATTAGGTATAACGACTCTTCTTATATGGCTTAATTATTTTGCGTGTATCTTGTTTTCTTGAATCTTGGCTGCAATTTAAGGGTTTCGTTATGGTTTTGTTCCATTACCTTTTTGCATTACCCTTTTGCTGCAATTTGTTGCATTTCCCTTCAGTCGCATTACCCTTTTGCTGGTATTTTACCCTTTCACATTACCCTTTTGCTAGTTTCAATATGGTTTTGTTGCATTACCCTTGTTGCATTACTCTTTTGGCTGCAATTTGTTGCATTACCCTTTAGTCGCATTACCCTTTTGATGGTATTTTACCAGTTATAGCCCCCTAAAAAATGCAACCAAGGGTAAGACCGACACCCAAAAATCCAAAAAAAATCCTAGAGTGAGCAATATTGAAGAGCGACACAACGGTCCTCACATGCAACCAGGGAACTCAGAAATACCAATGACAGTGGCAGAATGTCCAGAGGCAATGAATGTATACAAATAATTCATTAACCGGGGGCTTATACTAGAAAGAGGGTTGAGACTTGAAAAGCCTTACAAGGACTACGTCAACCAGCACGGGTGGGAGGGTTTCATTACACAACCGGATCGTGCGAACAAGACGCTAACATGTGAGGTCTTGTCCCTCATAGAGTACTAAAACTCAGCAGAGATTTACTTATGTGGCCAGTACATTGAGCTTGCGCCAGATGTGATAAACTACTTCTACAAGATCATACCGAAGCCAGCCAGTCTGTACCAAGCCGCAGAAAATGCAGTTGAAAAAGTTTCTTAGGAAGAGATTATAAAAGAAATCTATGATGATGAAGATGAAGTTATTCAGAACCTGCCACCAGAATGGTCTAGCATTGAGAAGAAGTACTCGAGTGACAAGATGAATGTGTGGTACAGTTTCATAGATGCCCGCCTAGTGCCGCTGAAAATGAACAGCAAAGTTCATTGTTCCCGAATGTTGTTGTTGTACAAGATCAAGAAGGACTTGTGCATCGATGTTGAGGGTACGATAATGGCATACATATGGGATTGTATCAATGTGTACAACTGTATAGGCTTCTCCTCTCTTATTACTGCCTTGTGCGTAGAAGCTGGCTGCAAATTTAAAGATGATGATTTTACAGTGATGCCAATGCTTCCCATCAACCCTTAGATATTCTCAAAAATGAAGAAAATTGCTATGCCATCAAGTCCGGAAATAAGTTAATCATCTAAGGAGGATTCAGATAGGGGCATGGCAGCATTGAAAGTGAAGGTGGAACACTTGGTGCGATAGACTGAGCAGGTTGGGAAGATCCTGACAGCCATGTGTAGCGAGAGAATCAAGGAATTGGGTCCAATACCTACTTTAGATTCGCCATCTACCAACACTAGGGAGGACACCTCGCGCGGGGATTGTTTTCCTCATTCAGCTCACATCTTGGTTTTCTCTACTTGTTGATTTTGCTTGGTTAATATGGATATCTGTTTTTTTGGGATGTTGATTTCCAAAACATTTATTGATTCTCTGTGGATTTGACTTGTTAGTTTATGAATGTTGATTTTTTATGGTATTAATTGTGGGCATATATTTTCTATGATTTTGGATGTTAACAGTTCTAGGTATGTACCATCTTCATGTTTTTGTCTCAATTAAACTGAACGAGCAGCTGCACATAGCTGCTCTCAGTGGAAGTATAGGTAATTTTAGGATTACTTTTTCCCAGCTGAACCAAAAGAGCTACAGTGCGCTGCAGCTGGCAGCCGCAAAAAAGTCAAATGAAGCTTATTTTATCCAAACCTTACCAAAAGAGCGGCAGTGCGCTTCCACTTTCAGAGTTGCTCCATATAAGTACCAATTAGAATATAGTTTTAGAGTTGTTGAGAGTCATACAAAACACAAAATACTACAAATTAAGGTGGGATGAAACTCTGTGATCAAATTAAGGTGCTCGGTCACATAAGCAGCAGTCTCCCTACAATTCCTCAAGACATACAAATGAATTGACATCATATCACTATTCAATAGAGTAAATAAAATTCCCCTTGGCCTTGTTTTGCCCACCTTCCTTCCAACATGTCGATTCTGGGGCACCCCAAAATTTCTATGTTCCTCCAAATAGCTAGAGCAAAATTCAATTACTTCTTCAGTAACATACCTCTCAACAATACTAGCATCCGGCCGACTCATACATTTCACGTATCCCTTGAATACTTTTATGTGACGCTCAAAAGGATACATACAATGCATACCAACCGGACCACATTTCTTTATCTCCCGTACTAAATAAAAAACCAAGTGAACCATTATATCAAAAAAACGTAGAGGGAAATACATTTCCAACTTTCATAGCACAACAACAACCTCTTTTTGTAGGACATCCAAATGGTCCCGGTCAATAGACTTCCGACATATGGAACCAAAAAATAAACAAAGTCTAGTGATTGAGTACCTTACTTTGGCCTCCATTACTCTGCGAATAGCAATAGGTAACAGTTGTTGCATAAAAATATGACAATCATGAGATTTCAACCCAGTTGTTGCATCAAAACGTTCGACAAATAACCAATTGGGACCTTCACTGATTTCAAACTATCACAAACTGAGATTCTCTCCTCCTTTGAAAATGTACAAGGTGCAGGGGGCAAGTAAGTCCTCTTACCCTTCACTTCTGGAGCGAGGTCATTTCTGATTCCCAAATCTACCAAGTCCAACCGGGCATTCAAACTATCTTTCATCTTCCACGGAATATTCAAGAGGGTGCCTATCAAACTTTCACAAATATTTTTATCAATATGCATCACATCTAGGCAATGCCTAAACTGAAAATGCTCCCAGTACGGTAGATAAAAAAAATATTGACCTTTTCTTCCATGGACCATCACAATGTATTCTGTCCTTGCCTTTATACTTTCCTAACACCACTCTCAATTTCTTAACATTCTTGTGAATCTACACACCAGTTAGTGGTGTAGGGAATTTCCTTCGTTCTTTCCCCCCAACAAAATTGACCGCATCATCCCGGTATTTATGATTTCCTTATAGCCATTTTCTATGGCCAAGATACACAGTCTTTCTTCCATGGATTAGCTGTTTGAATTCTGTCTTCTCCTCACAAATAGGACATGCTTTGTGCCCCTTCACAACATACCCCGAAAAATTTCCGTAGGCGGGAAAATAATTGATCTTGTAAAAAAGCATGCCACACAATTGAAACTCCACATTCATATGGGCATCAAATACCATAACCCTTTTTCCCACAATATCTTCAAATAATCAATCAATGGTCTCAAATACACACCAATGTCGTTCCCAGGTTGTCTAGGATCCGAGATTAACAGTGGCATCATAACATATATCTATTTCATGCACAAATAAGGGGAAAAATTATATATAACCAACATCACGGGCTAAGAACTATGTTTCGATGACATATTTCCAAATAGATTCATCCCATCAGTACACAAAGTAAGGTGTAAATTTCTAACTTCTGAACCAAATGTAGGATATCGCTTGTCAAAATTTCTCCATTGTTCATCGTCTGGCGGATGTCTTGTCTTGTCGTCACTTGGTCTTTCCCGCTCTCCATGCTATCGCAAGTTCTTTGCATCCTTTGAATTCGCAAATAACCTCTTCAACCTTGGAATTAAAGGAAGATACCACATACACTTTGACGGGACTTCTTCTTCTTAGCCAAACACCCATCATCATCATTCCTCACACCCTTATATGTTGAATGTTTGCACACAGGACATTCAACCGTGTCATTAAAATCACCTTCATACAACACACAATCATTAGGACATGTGTGTATTTTCTTGTATTCCAAACCGAGTGGACACAATATTTTCTTAGCCTCGTAAAAAAAATTTGGTAATCCATTCTCTTCCGGAAACTTTTCCTTCAGAAGCTTTAGGAGTGAATTCACACTTGTATCACTCCAAGAACTTGTAGCTCTCAAATTGAAAACCTCCATAAAAAAGGAGATTATGATATCCTTACTTTTACATCCCGGATACAATGGCTTCTTTTTTTCGTGAAGCAAAACACTCAAAATTTCAGGCTTCCCCTGAAAATCTCTAATGTCATCGAACATAGCATCAACGGTACAATTGTTTCCATCTACCTTGTCAAACCCACCACCCTTATGTTGATGCTCTAACTCGCCATGAATTGTCCAAACAATGTAACCTCCATCTAATCCGTACTTAAGCAAGTGAAATCTAACGAGCCCACGTTCATCAAACTGTTCATGACACAAGCATCTTTTGCATGGAAAAAGTATCCTCTCCTCCCGACCATAGGCATGATCAAGAAACGAATCTATAAATGCAATATATTCACCACTCCCTCTAGCTACACTTGGATAACTAACCATTTTTTCTCCATGCAAGCGTCGATTCTCGGTCCATTGCATCTAAACATAATAATACAGAAAATTAAACAAATATTCATTCTTCAAACATAATAAAAATAAACACAATCAATTTGCTACAAAATACTAAAAATGTCGTGTGTATGTGTATATGTATATGTACATATCAACTTGTTCTTGGGAGATATATATATACACACATATGTACCATCTACCAAAACAAACACAACCATGTTTAAATCCACAATCATTTACACTCTCACAACATGATACTAAACCAACTTAGAGCATAGAAACCATTAATAAATACAAATAAACTCTCTCCATGCATGCATTAATGGTTATTATAACTACTATTAAATTGAAATTCACAAAAGAAAAGGAATACTTACATCCATGGGTCTTCATTGCTTTGGGTTACTGTTCACCATCCAAACAAATCTTCCATCAATGAAGAGGGAAGAGGAGTAAAAGTTCAGATCTAATTTTCGAGTGGTAGTTCGGAGCATTTAATGCTTAATTTAGCACCGGTTTTTGTGAATAATACGTAAAACCGGTGCCATTTCTCCCAATAGCACCGGTTTCTAACCGGTGATACATCAACGGGTGCCATTTTTCCCACTTTTTTTATCCGGATTTATTTTAACACCGATTTTTGTTATTTAAAACCGGTGCCAAATTTTCCATAGCACCGGTTTTTGTCCTTTTCAACATCGGTTCTTAAGCCAGTGCTAATTTAACACCGATTTTTGTGATTTTTAGCACCGATTTTATAACCGGTGTTAACACCGGTTTTTGAGTTTTTTAGCACCGGTTCTTAGACCGGTGTTAAATTATCACCGGTTATTAGAAAAAAAGAACCGATGTTACTAATAAAAAAACCAGGGTAAAATTAACTTCAGTTGAAAACCGGTGCAACATAATAAAAACTGGTGCTATTACAATTTTGACACCAATTTTAAGAACCGGTGCTAAAAAATCGGTATTAGAGGGGGATCACCGTGGTAGTGAGAAATAACCTCGTAACTAGCATTGTGTTTATATTGTTCACGTTATAAATGGCTTCATAATTTTGTCTCTCAACTTATCAACCTAGCTAGTCTTAAATGACTCTTAAGTAAAAATATTGGGACCAAAGTTGAAGTATCGTCAAATCTGGTCAAAACATCAACTTAAAACCATTTGAAAGAACTTTTTTAGTTCGCCGGAGAAAGGCAAAAAGATAGGAAAGAAAGTAGTTCACACTTGACATTCATTTTCTATGCATGAAAAACGAATTAGCTTAATAGTTTCTCATTAAATACGGTCTATCCAAAAGCTTTATGAATGATGCTCTGTCCATAAGTTTATGGATAACCAACGTACTTTTTTACCTTAAACACTGCATTTGTTAAATTACATATTAAATTTTAAATTTTTTTTTAAAAAATTTTACATTCAAATAACACATTATTACTTATTTTATCTTTTAAAATACAATATTAAAATTTTATAAATATTACATTTAAGATAAAAAGTACAATGAACTATGAATAAACTTATTGCCAGCCTTTATTGATACTTTCTCTTATCTTAATTAGGAAAAGCTATTCACCTTAACTACTTGATCTTGGTTCTCAGTTTCACTTGCACGGCTAGACACAAAACTAAACGAGGATTAAGAAGCTGCGGAAGAAAGAAGGCTTTCAGAAAGAAGCAATCCCCTCATTGTTCATTGGAAAATTCATCGTCAACAGAATGGTAAATTAATACAAATTCATAATGGTAAATTGATAAAATATAAATAATTTTACTATGGTGCGTTGATATGACATCAATGGCACTCCCCATTCAATTTAATGATGATGATGGTTACAATATACAGTGGTACAACAAACCAAAGTCTAACAGGAATATGATTCTAAATCTATAAGGAAACTACCATCTATAACTAATTCCATAAGGAAACTAATTCTATAAGGTAACTATCATCTATAACCTTTCCTACAAGGAACACGTTTCTATTACCTTCACACACTCCCTCAAGTTGGAGCATGATGACAATTAAAAATACCCAACTTGCGAAGAAGATTATGAAATTGCTAATCATTAAAAAAATTTAAAAAAATATCTCAGTGAGGGTAGAAGTAGCAGCAACAACAGTTACAGTAGCAACTGGTAGAGCAGTATTCAAATTCATTAGCAGTAGTAGCAACGATATCGGATTCGGAATTTAACGGGTTGGAGATCGGTAGAAATCAGTCGGCGGTTACGTTGAAGGAGTTGATCGGCGAGTAGCAGATGACGATGATGTTCTTCTCGCTGGTGCCCACCGCTATCTACTTCCGTAGCTCGCCAATGATTTACGTCGATGCCGCACAAGTTTTATTTTTGTTTTGTTATTCTCGTCGTCTGCTGCTCGCCGCTATCTACTGTTGCAGCTTGCCGACTTTTATTGTTGTTTCGTTGTTGCTGTCGTTCGCTGCTTGTAGCTATCTTCTGTCGTAGCTCGCTGATCACCTCCTTTAACTTAACCGCCGACTGATATCTATCGATCTCCAACACGTCGAATTCCGAATCTGATGTCGTTGCTGCTACTGCTAATGAATTTGAACACTGCTCTACCAGCTACTACCGTTACTGTTGTTGCTGTTACTTCTACCCCTACTGAGATTTTTTAAAATTCCTTTCTAATGATTAGCAATTTCATAATCTTCTTCGCAAGTTGGGCATTCTTAATTGTCATCATGTTCCAACTTGAGGGAAGGTGTTAAGGAAATAGAAAGTCTTTCCTTGTACGAAAGGTTATAGATGATAGTTACATTATAGAATTAGTTTCCTTATGAACTTAGTTATAGATGGTAGTTTTTTTATAGACTTAGAATCTTATTCCTGCTAGACTTTGGTTTGTTGTAGCCCTATATATTGTAACCCTCATCATTGAATGAGGAGTGCCATTGATGTGATATCAATGCACCACAATAAATTCTTTTGTATTTTTTTCATAAATTCATCGGCAAAAGAATCGTGAACTAGCATAGATTCAATCCCCAACTCTTCCAAAAATACAGCGTGAAACTTCTTGCCCCTTCTCATCCTCCTTGGCCTCCTCTTATTTAAACTCTTCAGCCAACATGCTCGGGAGCTCGAATGTACTAGTCGAGCAATCTTCTTCCTCTCTGGGGAGGTTGGACCGAATCAGAGTCCATGTCATGTTCCTCATTGGGACGAATAGTGGGTGAGGGAACCAGAGCGGCGAGTTTTTTGAGTTGAAGGTTCATCATCCCCGAGGGGATTGGGAAAGACCTCTTCACTTGTCGGATCCAAGATCAATACAGAATCCGAATAGCTCTTGTGGATTCTCCGGCTTATGTTCACCTGAACAGTCCTCACAGGGCTCAACATGTTGATTGGTCCCAAAATCTCGGCCATGACTACAGAATATAATTGATGATTGTGCGACGTTGACTGAGCTCAGAAAAGAGAGTATTGAAAGACAGCTCAATCACGTAAATGCATGTACCCAGAGTTTTTTTAAAATGGTTTCAGACTGTATGTGTAGATCATTATCCATAACATGTAATTGTTAATTTACTATTATATATATGCACAATATTTAAACTAAATATGCACAATCTTTGCACTATTTTTTGATATGCACAATCTTTTCACAAAATATTATTGTCTGCACAAAATATGCACAATCTTCGCACTAAATATGCACAATATTTGCACTGAATATTTTAATATCATTATCTGCACTAAATATGCACACTATTTGCACTAAATATTTTAATGACCATTACTTGATTTATTGAACAAATTGCTCCGGCAGTGATTGTCTTGCATAACAAGGAGAGGAAAGGAGAAAACATAACGAAGCTCAGTTTAGAATCACAGATTGAGGAGTTGTCTAACCTAGGGATAAGAACTGCAGTAAATGTGCATGCATTAGTATAGCTAGGGCGGATATTTAAGATGGTTTTCGTTTAGCTATTCAAGCTTGATTCCGAGGAGTAGGGTTTTGCGAAATCAACCCCAGGACAAGGTATAGGGCCACCGGCCTTCTGTTCTGAATTTTTGAGCATAAATGTGGGATTGATTCAATTCATGCTTCTGTCCAGCACATTTGTCATTGATTTTGTGTTTCTGTTAAAACTACGTTAGCAGTTTGAATGAGATTAGTGTTATGTTTGAACTTCTGAGAATTAATGAGCTTAAATATATGTTACTCCCTCCGTCCCAGTCGAATCTGCACACTTTTTGGTCAACTTTCTCAAGACACGTTTGACCATAAATTTCAACTAGTATATAGATATCAATATCATCATGTGAGATATTGTTGGATTCTCTGCATGCTGTATTTTCTAAATATCAAATTTTAACACACCGTTAATATACGTAACTAAAGTTATCGTTGGTCAAACATGACTTGAGAAAGTTGACAAAAAAGTGTGCACATTCGGCTGGGACGGAGTAATACAAGTTTGATATTTTGATTTAGAAAATTGTTGACGGCTGGTAATTGTGTTGAGTTATTTACAGAGTGCTTGTCCAATACCTATGTCGTGATCAAGTTTGAATCTTTTGATTAATTATTGTGATGCCTATATATAGCTTCCAAAAGTTAAATGTTAATAGAATTTCACTGTAATTAAGGGGTATATGCATTGATATTTTGTTTTAAAAAATGTTATAGTATCATAAGTGTTCTGTATTGCTAATATCCTTAGCCAGTTAGGGTCAGGAGCAGTATCTCTTTGTTTTGTTTTGAGGAAGTTTGCTAACAAATACAAGCTAATCTAGTCCAGAGTAGTGCAAGAGGATCAGTCCCTTCTATGAGGTAGTTACCAGATCTGTTAACATATGTTTCTCAAATACCTTTATCGTTTTGAAGGCAGCTTTGGCTTAAGCGCGAGAGAATATTGTTGTGTTACATTAATCAAATGAAATTTTAAATGTTCTCATTAAAAAAATAATAAAAAAATACCTTTATACTTCCAATGTTTACTCAGGTGTCAACTATTCTATAGGGCATTCAGGGTGAATTGGTTTTGAAGAGCTCGGAGTGGCTAACATGAAGCTAGAGGCAGTGGAGTCTTTTATACTAAGGGGTCGAGTTGTTAGCTTCTTCTGCAGATGGCTATAGATTTGTATTATTCTCCAGATGCTTATGGGAACTTAATGTAGTGTGAAGTCCAAGTCTAGCTATTTACTCTCACTTCTCAAGTGGATTAGCATGGAATCTACTCAATTTATGGTAGTTGGTGAATCTGTTTTGATTTTTTTTAGCAATATAGAACTTAGAATACTCTCCACAAAGTTTGGATATTAAACTTGATTCCCCTTTTTAGCCCAAATGAAATTTTTAGTGGCCCGTAATCTAGGAGTCCAAAAGAGTGTTAGAAGAAAGGAAGGCTTTAGAATAAGTTCTAGAACATCTCTAGAATGTGTAGATTTGAATGAAGTTGTAGAGACTATTCTAGAATGTAAATTGTAGCACTTAGATTAGTTTTGGAATGGAAAGATCTTAGCCGTTTGTTGGGGGAAGACACTAGTCTAAATTGGGGTCATGTAGTAGATTTTCAATAAAGCCAAAATAATAGAAACATTCTCCTTATACGAATAGCCTCTTCATCCAAGTTCTCTATTCTCTCCCAAAGTGTTCCAAACCCTTCTTCAACCATTCAAATTTTCCTCCCCACAAAGTGATATCAGAGTAATTCCCTCCCAACAAAGTTATATCAGAGTTATTCCCTCCCAAAAAAGTGATATCAGAGCTATTCCCTCCCAACAAAGTGGTATCAGAGCCACACGATCCTTTTACCATGGCAAATAATGTTATTCCCTTCCAAGTCCCAATGCTCACTAAGAGCAACTATGCCAATTTGAGTATAAGGATGATGGCTCTCCTTGGAGCACATAATTCATGGGAGATAATTGAGAAAGGCCACACTGAAGTAGAAAATGAAGGTGAGCTCTCTCAAGCCCAACTAAGTAGTTTGAGAGATTCAAGAAAGAGAGATTAGAAGGCCCTCTGTCTAATCTATCAAGGGGTAGATGAAGACACTTTTGAAAATATTTTTGGAGCAAAGACGACCAAGGAAGCATGGGAGAAACTTCAAGTGTCGCACAAGAGAGCAGATCAAGTTAAGAAGGTATGTCTTCAAACTCTAAAATGAGAGTTTGAGTCTTTGCATATGAGAAAGGGTGAACTGGTCTCCGATTATTTTTCAAGAGTTTTGATGGTCGCTAATAACCTCAAAAGAAATGGTGAGAAGGTGGAATCTATTATAATCATGGAGAAAGTTCTTCGGTTATTAGATCCAAAGTTCGAACCGATTGTTGCCATCATTGAAGAGACCAAAGACTGGGATGATATGACAATAGAGCAACTTATAGGCTCATTTCAAGCCTATGAAGAAAAGAAGAAGAATAAGGAGGAATTCGTAGAGCATGCATTCAATATGCATGCTAATCCAATAAAGAGAGAAGATGGTGGTAGCCAACAAAGAGAAGGGTGGGGTTGAGTGCAAGATCGTGGACATAGACATGAATACATGCAAGGTTAGAGGTCCAATAACAACCACGGAGGAGAAGACTCACTCGAAGGTCATGGTAGAGGGAGATTGAAGCCCAGGTATGACAAGTCACATATAAAATGTTGCAATTGTACGAAGTTCGGGCACTATGCCTCGGAATGTAGAGTGCCAAGAAATAAAAGGGTTCATGAGAAGCAAACTATGTTGAAGATGATGATGTTCTACTTTATCCCTACAAAGAAGGTAGAGGAGGAAAGAATAACTAATGGTACCTAGATAGTGGTGCAAGCTACCACATGTGTGGCGAAATAATCTTTTTCGTTGAGCTTAATCAAATGGTGAAAGGCAATGTGGCCTTGGGAGATGACACCAAGTTGGAGATGAAAGAAAAAGGTAACATCCTTATTCAATTGAAGAATGGAGATCGTCAATTCATCTATGATGTTTACTATGTGCCGAGTATGAAGAGCAACATCTTGAGTCTCGGGCAACTCGTGGAGAAACAATATGACATTTGATAGAAGGATAATAGTTTCTCTTTGAAAGACCGAATGTGCAATCTCATAGCCAAGGTGCCGATGCCAAGTAATAGAATGTTCCTACTCAACATTCAAAAAGGAGTTGCGTGGTGTCTTAAGATGTGCTTCAAAGATACGTTTCTATTGTGGCATCTTTAATACGATCGTCACAATTTTGGAGGGTTAGATTTTCTATCTAAAAAGGATATGGTGAGAGGATTACGAAGCATCAGCAACCCTAACCAAGCATGTGAAGGATGTCTAGTTGGAAAGAAATTCAAAATCTGCTTTGAATGAAAATAAAGGAAGGCGGTTATTTAAAAAAAATACCCCTTTAGTTGTAACCAATTAAAGGCAGTTGTGCCTAACATCCTTCTATTGCATGATTTCCGAGTTCGTAAGTAGGGGAAAATTTGTATTTCAACTTCGTAAGGTTATCTTATCTCATTTATGGAATTGTTGAATACGTTTACGGTTTCAGAAGTGTAAATTGGACCATTTTTTGAGTCCCTAGCCGATTCAGTTTGGGCAATGGGGGAAGCGAAACTGGTCTAGTTTCAGAACAAGGCTGCCAAGGCCTTCATTAAATGTTTTCTAGGTCATTTTATTTTGAAAAAATATTCTCATTTGAACCTAATAATTGTCTATGGCCTGTTGAAAAACTACTGTAGAATCCATTAGGGAGGATCAAAGGTATGTAATTCATCCTCAATTATGTCATACGTGTGCGATTGGTAGATAGTTGAATTTGTTTTGGAAGTTATATTGAGTATTGTTATTTGAAATTGTTATGATTTTGTTGAATTTGTGATTTGGAAACAATGTGTTGTGTTGTGTTGTATGGTGGTCATATGGTTGATCATTTTACTTTATTGGATGGATTGAATTGAATTGATTGGTAAAAATTTAAGAGAATCACCCAATTATATCCCTTTGGTAGAATCCTTTCTTGTTGTAGAGTTTGGTGCGAGCACGCTGCTCATGTAAAGATTATAGGAATGATGTGTATTTGGGTAGGAAGAGAATACATGAACATCTCATTATGCAAGGGTTTCAAACTAGTTACACCTTGTCGGCGTGGCACAGTGAGGTTGACAATGTAGTGGTAGACGATGTTGGACCTAAAGAATCTGATCACTACAACATAATTGAAGGGTTCAATGAGATGGTGGAGAACATTGCTAGAGAATTCCTTGGGAAACCCAAAGTGCTAGAAGCTTTGCAAAACGACAGTAGGAAGGCTTTGTATAATGGTTCAAAACATTCAGTTTTGAGTGCAACTTTTCTAATGATGAATTTGAAAGAAAAATTTGGGTGGAATAACAAAGGGATGACTGAGACTCTGGAACTAGTAAGAGAATTGCTTCTGGAGGGTAGCAATATGCTCGATAGTTTGTATGCTGCAAAAATGATTCTTTGTCCAATGGGAATGGAATTGAAAAACATACATGATTGTCCCAACGACTGTATGCTGTATAGAGGGCTGGGGGATGAGGACCAAGACTGGTGTAAGGTTTGTGGTGAGTCACGGTATAAGTTAAAGTGGGGCGGAATTGCGGTTGGTGTAGAATTTACATCAAACTTGAAAAAAATGACCTCCACCAAAGTTTTATGGTATCTTCTTATTATTCCAGGATTAAAGAAGTTAATATCTTAGAAAGAAGCAAATTTATGTTGATGGCATGCAGAAAGAGACCGTCTAGCGGATGATGTGATTTGGCATACGTCAGATGGTGAGTAGTGGAAAAAGCTTGACACTTTGTACCCGTAGTTTTGGGTGGAGCCCTAACATTTGAGGCTTGGTCTGTCTACCGATGGAATGAATCCATTTGGTAATATGAGTAGCACACAAAGCTCATGGCTTGTCATGGATGTGATCTATAACCTTCCCCCGTGGTTGACAATGAAGCGAAAGTACAATTTGTTATCTTTGATAATTTCCGGACCTAAGAAACCCTGAAATGATATAGATGTCTACCTTTCTCCTTTGGTCGATGATTTGATGACATTGGTCAACAAAGCTGTTAGAACATATGACGGTTTTGAGGAACATTATTTTATTTTGAAGGCTTTGTTGTTTTGCACAATTAATGATTTTCCAGCATATGCAAATTTATCTGGGTACTCGGTGAAAGGAAATTTCACTTGTCCTATTTGTGAAAAGAATACTTCTTTTTGTCAATTGAAGCACAGTTGAAAAACCATTTTTCAGGGGCATCAGCGGTTTCTTCCCGATGGTTATCCATGGCATTTGGAAAAAAAGTGGTTCGATGGGAAGGTGAAGAACAGAGAGGAACAATTACCAATAACGGGATTTGAGGTTTTTGAAAGGGTAAGAGAGATTAATAATAATTTTGGGAAGAGAAAGCGTGAATTTAGGAAAGAAAGTAGTTGGAAGAAATGCTCCATTTTTTTCAACCTTCCCTATTGGAAGCACTTGGATGCAAAAAATTGTCTTGATGTAATGCACATCGACAAAAATGTGTGTGACTCTTTGATTGGGACTTTAATGAATACCCTGGGTAAAAGTAAGAATGGGTTGAAAGCTCGGCTTGACTTGGTCGAAATGGGAATTAAAAGCAATTTAAGGTTAGTCACGAGTGGTGATGATTGTTACCTCCTACTAGCTTCCTATTCCATGTCTCAATCGAAGAAAAATCATTCTTTGAGACCCTAGGTAGTGTGAAGGTTCCAAGGGCATATTCATCCAACATAAGTTCATGCGTGTCTGTGGAAGAGATGAAACTAGTTGGTTTGAACTCACATGATAGCCATAATTTTATGCAAGAATTGAATGTCATTGCCATTAGGTCATCATTACCTCCTTATGTAAGACAGTGTATTTCCCAACTTTGTTTGCTTTTCAAGTCAATTTGTTCCAGAAGCATTAGTGTGGCTAAACTAGACCAGTTGCAAGCGATGATAGTCAAAGTTTTGTGTCGGATGGAAATGTACTTTCCTCCTTCATTTTTTGAGGTATTAGTCCATTTTATAGTTCATTTGGTTCGTGAGATCAAGTTGTACAGACTATTATTTGTGAGGCGGATGTACCCTTTTGAGAGTTATATGAAAATCTTTAAACATTTTGTGAAGAATCACCACAAACCGGATGCAAGTATTGTGTAACGTTATGTGACGGAAAAGTTCATAGATTTTTGTACCCATTTTTTGAAGGAAGTTTAGTCCATTGGTGTTCCAAATGCTCGACATTAAGGGCGAGTACTTGGGAAAGGTTTGAGACTAGGGAAACTAATGAACCCTAGAGCGGAAGATTTGTGTGCGGCTCACCTTTATGTACTTCGAAACCATGTAGATGTTGTTCTGTATATCGAGACCCACATGGAGAAGATAATAGTTATTCATCCTAAGTTCAATGAAGTGCATGTTCTACAACAACATACAAGCACCTTTGCTTCATGGCTACGAGGTCATGTAGAAATTGGTGATCATTCATGTATCGTGAAATGGTTGGCTCGCAGAACATTAGGCACTGTACTGTCGTATGGAGGTTATGAAATTAATGTGTTCACATTCGGTAAAAAAGCAATGGATAAAAAGGGTGTATCCCAGAATAACGCGGTGGCACATGTATTCAAGACCTATATAAAGAAGAAAATAGTTATGCACCCTAAGTTCAATGAAGCACGTGTTCTACAACAACATACAAGCACCTTTGCTTCATGGCTACGAGATCATGTAGAAATTGGTGATCATTCGCGTATCGTGAAATGGTTGGCTCACAGTCCATTGGGCACTGTACTGTCTTATGGAGGTTACAAAATTAATGTGTTCATATTCGGTACAAAAGCAATGGATGAAAAGGGTGTATCCAAGAATAACAGGGTGGCACTTGTATTTGAGGCCCTTACGTTGCGAGTGAAAGTGACAATAATCATATGTACGAGTAATCGTGTGACTTTGGTACCACAATTGAGATTTGGGAGCTTGATTATGTGACTGTTAAAGTTCCCATTTTAAATGGCAATGGGTTTATGTTAATAATGGTCAACATACAGAGGATTTTGGATTTACCCTCGTGGATCGTAGTCGATTCTCTTGGAAAGTAGATATGTTCATATTGGCATCACAGGCTCACAGTATTCTATGTGAAAGACCATGTTGACCCTTGTTGGGAGATAGTTGGTGAGGGAAAGATAGCTTTGGTTAAGGATTAATTAAGAAGGCATGGATATAACTGGCATTGGCCAGTATGCAAAGAATGGATCTAGTGGGGAAAATTTCACACTTGCGGAGGATGATCAGAGTGTACGTGGCCATTTAGGGTGTACTGATCATGATGAACGTGTTTGGGTTGACGCCTGAGAAAAGAGCAAGAAGAGAAGACGGAAGCAGAAAAATATTGGAAAGAGGAAGAAAAAAACTAGGGTTTGGTTTTTTAGGTCAATTTGTTGTTGTGCTAATGTAATCATGAAGGTTGAAAGAGGTCCCAGTCCCTAAACCTCTTCTTGAGTTATGGTAAAACAACTATTTCATGTCATGTCCTTAAGCTCTTAATTTTTATACTTAAAAAAAATTGTCATCACAAATATTGAACAAGAAAATCAAATGTAGTAAAAATATTCAACACATATTGTGCGTCTACAAACCAAAATAGTCACATGTTCAACACAATAGTCACCATAAATATTCATCACAAACCAAAATAGTCATAACAAGTATTTATCCCCGAATATAAAATATTAAAAGTGTCACCAAAAATATTCATCACAGAAGTCAATATTCTTCAAGGTAGACAAACAAATTAACCATTACATTTAAAACCCTCCATCCCCCTGAGATCCCGATGCCGACTTCTAATGGATTTGTAAAGCACGTTGACTCCGCTCCAGATGCCATATAATTCCCGCATCTGAGAAAGCTCCCCTTGAACCTATTTGTAGCATTCTTTGAAACCTTTCATGAACTGCGAGTCGGGTTCCTCTGGGGTTTGTTAATGGGAAATTTTTAGCATTTCCAATACAGTTGAATTTCATAACATTAAAGTGAACAACATAAAACTTACTTGGTTAAACTCTTGGCCTCTTATTGGGCTCTTGCGCGTCCTGTGTCCTCTTCGCTAATTTGTGATCAATAAATATCCACTTTTGGATCATGAAGTATTGTTTGTCAAACCACTTGCAGGGTCTCTCCTCCCTATGCAGCGCCAACCATGGAACACCTTTAAGAATCTAAGTGATCAAATTCTTGTAACGATGAATCATGATCGCCCTCTTAGCCGACGCCAGCCATACTATGTGTTTCACTATCCCAATCCTAGGATAAATTTTCCTTCCCTTGATGATGTAATAAATATCATCAATGCCGTGTAGTTAGGTTCTGTAACATAACCGAAGGTGGGTACGATACTCTTACCAATCATTCCATACACGATACACTGATCTATGGTCAACTTTTTCAAAATAAAAATCTCTGGTTTCCCTAAGATGGTGGGGTTGCACGAGAAGTATCTATGGCAGAGTTCAGGCAATGAGATTAACATATGGGTAGTCAAATTTAAGGGGAAAGGTTTCCCTATAATATACGTCATCTAAAGGGCCATCAATTTTTTAGGGGAATACATCCTTGGGACCGTTGCACGAACACTCCAAAATTTGGTTAATAATCTAGGAACTAAGGTCTATGGTGTACCCATTTACCCTTGTTTGTTAAGCACCCCCCTCTACTTCACTTAAATTGCTATAAAATTGTTATACTTCGTCAAAGTGGGAGGTTTCATTTAATGTTAGCAACTTAAGGACATACTGGTGATGCGCTTCATTTTGCATGTGTTAGCTATTGCATCCGACTAGGTTTTTGTATGTTTTTTATGACGGATTGCTAGTATTAGTTGTGTTTACGGTTCAAGGGGTTTAGACGACCATGTTTCGTTTGATCATCTAAATCCTGCATTTTGTAGACTTAATTAGTACTAATGGACATCTTGGATCCACGGAATTATTGATCTTCCATTTGATCATATTTAGCCAGTTACCCATGGGTACTTTTTGGTTACATTCTATGTGAAGGCCATTTGTAAGGATGGTAGAAGATATTGAAGGTTGTTCACAAGGAAAGTAGAAGAGATCAAAGGCCATTCACCTCTAGAATGGTAGTAGACAAAGGCCACGAACATCAATATATGGTAGAAGGAGATTGGAGTCAAAGATAGGTGATAACGGAAATCAAAGCGGCCAATGAAGAAATGGGGAATTGTGGTCCGATGAGTTGTGCCAAAGTCTGAGAATGATCCAAGAAGAATTATCCCTTAAGTTTGATTCCACTGGATTTGTCTTCTCGAGCACTACAAAATTGACAACTTGAACTAAAATATCAAACTAATTGTTCACCCATAGCGAAGAAAACAAGTTCAACCGGCCATGGTACCACGGGTTAGTGCGGATCGTTAATGGCCAAGCACCAAAGGCCCGTGCCAGAGGAGACACCCCACACCAATAGTTCCAGTGTGAGGCAATGGCACCACCTGTACCATACCCCATGGCCCGCGCAGCTCGAGTTCAAGGATTTGCTAAAAAATGACTAAGTATGGGCGCATACCATCCCATTTACAGTGGCCCGCACCATTCCAAGATCAAGATGCCAAGACCAGTCAATAGCCCACGCCAAGGTCTGTGCCCCGCGCCAAACTTCTGAGCAGACCATGCTTCCTGACCACGGCCAGCGCCAAAGCATGCTCCTCTGCCAAACATCTGAGCAAACTGTACTTCTTGACCACGGCCCGTTCTATAGCTTATGGTTCACACTAGATCCTTACGCTAGATCAAGAGCCTCGCGCCAATAAGAACCACGACCCGCACACAATAATGCGTCTTGTGACAAGTAGTTGGCTTGGACTGCGCAATCAGAGACGGTCTGTGCCTGGCTGCGGCTAAACTAGGGTTTTAGCATTTTTGGCCTATTTTGGGATTATTTTTAGGCCCAATACCCTTCTCCTATATATATGACCTTAAGCCCAAGCGCTCTCATGTCTATGGAGTAGTTTCCATAGCTTGGGCATAATTGTAGCACACGTTTTAATCTATATGTTTTGTGAGATTCATTAGATTCACCCTACTATTTATGTGCATGATATTACTATGATTGTTCATGAATGTTCTAAATGCATGAATATTACACCACATACCGACACACACTTTGGATTGTATTCATGTATGGTACATTTATTGATGCCCCATTGGGAAGAGAGGCCTGGATGATAGAATGGGTAAGGGAGTACTTTGAATCTGTGTGAGTGTGTACATGGAAGACCCGAGTATTACTCTGACTTATTTGCCATCACACCAGTATTAGCTAATTACGTAAAGTTTTTTCATGGGTTGCAGGTAGTGATAGTGAAAAAGTAGAAACTAAGATGTGAGAGACCTTAGATCATAGATAAGGTGCCAACGGCCCTTGGGCCTAGTTTATAGGACCCGGGGGAAGTTTTGATTCATAGTGGAAGTTCAGGACATAATCGCACGGGGGAGAAACAGACCTACAACAATGGTCGGACCTTATTGTACTCCCCTAATTATGATGGCGGTGTTGATGGAGGGTTGTAAGCGCACCTAATATGAAAGGTACGAGGAAATGTATGCCATCAGTCACACCATGCTTTGTGAACACAATATTAGGTTACTTAGTAAATCTTGCATGTGAATGAATCGAGGATCAAAATATTAGGTTAATCATGTTACGCAATGACTCCCCAAGTGCTTAGCTTAATTAGATTACTTGTTATTTCACTTTATGTTTTGTAGTTGATAATTTAAAAATCCAAATCCCTCCTTGTTTACATTTACTATTTATTCCTTTCACACGTACGGATTGATGACCCATACGAGGTTGTGTTTTTAGTTGATACTTGAGCCCTAGCATCTCTGTGGACAAACCCAGGGTTTGCCACTAACTACCCTCTAGGTAGCGTAGCAATGAGAATGAGTGCAGAATATAAATTTTATCTTTAACCTTCCCAGCCTCCACTTAGGTTAATTAGTTGCAATTAACGACCCCAAGTGGAGGTCGATCAGCTGGCCATCGAAGTATAACACAGGATTCGCTAAACATATGCTTTGATAGACATTTAAATCTATACATAATAATCTAGTGATTTCCCACTTTGCATAAAGCATCGTACTTTTCTTGTGCTTGAGTGGAGACAAACCTATCACTTTTCTCGTTATTTATGGTTTTGAGCGCATCGAGATACCCCCTTTCGATTTCCTAATGCCTTCTCAACTACCTTGTAGTGATGACGTCATGGTTTGATAGCCTTTGCCACTTAAAAACAATTGAAATAGGATATGGATTATAGTTTTGGCTCCGGAACTGAGAGGGCTTTGTCTTAGAGTTTGTGATTTGGGGATTTTTAATCGGTCAGCTAACATTGTTTTGTATAGCGATGTCTCTTTCGAGTCCAGAAGTCAATCAGACTGTCAATAACAAGAGCTGAATATCTTGTTTTGGATCTAGAAGATCTTCATGGTCATACTATGAAGAGCCGAGTTTCAATTCCAAGTCCGGAAATTGATTTCAACTTGAAGAGCTAAAGTACCAGGTTTAGGCCAGAAAGAAAGCCTGGCATCGAAACCATTCTTCTAAGTCCAGAAGGTCAGTCATTCCTATGATGATGAAGACCGGAATATAGTACTCCGAGTCCAGAAGTTCTTCGTGCACAAACTAGTAAGAGCCAAATATCCATTTACGAGTCCGAAAGATCATCGTGCTTAAAATGTGAAGAGCCAAAATTATAATCCTGGGTGAGAAATTGAATTTCAAAAATAAAACCTGTAGCAGCTTGATTATGGAAAAATGACCTGATCTCGGAACCTCGCTTCCGAGTCTGGAAGTAGTGAAAGGGACCAAAAAAAGTGCAGCCAATAAAATAGATGCCACCAGGTTCAGGCCATAATTTGTGCCTGAACTTTGAAGCATTGGTACTTCAACTTGGAAGTTATGAAAGATTTACTTACAAGTTTGGAACCCAATCTGACCAGAAAATAATGAAGGCTAGACCTACTTCCGGACTCTGAAAATGTTCGTGAATTGATGGCGAAGGTGAAGCCTTGTGGGCAACACATGTTTACAAACGATGACATTATTATATAGACAATTTCACAAACAAATCTAAAATATTAGTGAGCTCATGACATTGAGTTGTAAACCATAAAAACTCTTCTAAATGAGTTCTTAATTATTCATATTACAAACATAGTTTGGGTAATTCAAGTACTAACATCGTTCCAAACTACGAATTTGTCTCAAAACAGTTGTATGCAATTCAAGTTAATTCAAGACACTCAAGTCACTAATCATCATTAAGATTACATCTCGGCCAATTTTGGGTCACTCTACTCCCCGTCGGTGGTCTCACTGGCATTTTCACCGGCATTAGTATTCTCCACAAGTTCGGGCTCCCGAGAAACACTCTCTACCCCCACAGCATTTTCAAGAGCAGCATTTTCTCCAACATCACCTTCTTTTTCTGACTCACTCTCTGAGAAATCTGGAGCAAAGTTTGGCATTAGCTTGTCATCAAGTGCTAATAGCAGCCCCAGGGAATCAATCTGCTTCGCTTGTCCGACCTCTACTCGGGCTAATTCTTCATTTACTTTAGTAATGTCACCTCGAACAAAGGCAAGGTACCTACTAACAGTAACCTTCCAGCCATATCACCCACCTATAAAAATATATAGTTAAAAATCTACCAATTAATTACAACCAAAAAATAAAAACAAATTATACATACGAAAAATACTCAGTAAACTCAAGGGAGATAGATGACTCAGCCATGTCTAACTATGCATCCCTTGCCCTTTTAGCTTCCTTTACAGCCTAGCATGTGAGCTCCTTGTGTCTTCATTTCCCATCATCACCCATATCCAATTGCTTGTGTGCAAACCAGCTCTCGTCATAATACTCCAAATGCAACGGTCTATCCAATGGTTGGACCATAAACTGCTTTAGCATAGTAGTGATCAGTCCACCATAATGTAGATCCTTCTTCTTAGCTCTTGCTGCTTTGAGCATGTAGCACAAAACTATGTGCCATGGATTTATAGGGATCCCCTCCATCACTTATTAAAACAGCATCAAATTCCCAATAGTCGGCTCACAAACGTAGCCACCGGACAGTAAGATATTCAAGCAAATCCACTCGTATACAAGTCTTTGTTCAACATTCAGACACTTACATTGTACGAATCCGCCTGACCGGCCAAACTACCTCTCCTACCGTAGTATTTTCTAGCCATCTCTAAAGGGTAAATGGGGTTGCTTTGGTAACGCTTGGCCATTGTTGTTGATGATATATCTCTAGGGGACCCTCTAGATTATCAGGCCTTAAAATTAATGCAAGGGTATAAGAATTACCTAAGACAACATTTATGGTATATTTGGTGACAGTAAAGTCCTCTGGAGTTGGACTTAGTTGTGGCATATTGTGTGAACTTATGATGTGGTGTTTTAACACCATTGCGGTCAATCTTTTCAAAAAGCAGGTTTCTAGCCACGAATTATGGAGTATAATCATGCGATCAGATCAGAATATTGTGAAGATTAGTATGTGATTTCGTGGCAATCTATTTCTGGTAAACGAATATTCCTTGTAATAGTTAGGAATTGATTAAGTAGTTTATTTATGGTACAAGTCCTATTGATAAAGGATTGTCCATTTAAATACCAGATTAGAATTAGATCTTTCCTGAGTCTAGAAGTCTATTCTTGGTAGAGTTAGACAAGGAAAGAGTTGTGTACAAGGCATGATTGCGAAGATGATAAAAGGAAGAAGATACAACGCAATCAGTAAGCGACCAAGAATTCATCTCTATGTGAGAAGTGTTGGAGCGATCTACCTGTGGTGTTTGGAGGAGTGTTGATTCATCCGACCAAGTTCGTAAAGATCAGAAACAAGGAAGCCTTAATTCCTCGGGAGGAGGAGATCCAGGGAGACGTGTTGTTCGTGGAGGTTCAACGACGTAGGATCGGCAGTGAGGGGATCTCATGACATTCACTCATAGGTTAGCAATGGATTAGTATTCAAGTTAAGCTTCGTGTACTAAAGACTGCTTTCTAGTGGATGGTTTCTGATCTGGGCAAGGCCCCGCAGACGTAGGTGTAATTGCACCGAACTGCGTAACCAAGTTGTGTGTGCACTGCTTATTTTATTTCGTGTTTTAACACCAAACGTTAAACAACTTGGCATAAAAGTATAGACTTTAGGTGAAACAGAATTTCAATTGGTATCAGAGCACGGCACTTGCTGACCCCTATACAGGGAGAGTGAGATCGGGTTTCACCATGGCACCAAAGGAGGGGGCGTCGGTCACGCGACCACCATTGCTGGAACAAGGAAACTATGCCTATTGGAAGGCACGTATGAAAGTGTTCATTGGAGCACTAGATGATCAATCCTGGAACTATGTCATAAATCAGTATACTCCACTTTCAAGTGACGAAACTGAGGGATCAAGCTCATCGACGGCTAAACCATTTTCTAAATATTCTACCGAGGAGCACAAAGCACACGTGTACAACTCAAAGGCATTAAATGCCATCTTCACGGTAGTAGATGAAGATCAATTTAAGATGATTTCAAATTGTGAGACTGCGAAGGAAGCGTGGGATGTGTTACAAACGTATCATGAGGGGACAAGTTCGGTCAGAGAATCTAAGTTGCAGTATTACACGTCAAAATTCGAAGAACTAAAGATGCACGAAGATGAGACTATTTTCGAGTTCAATGGACGAGTCTGAGATATTGCAAACAAAGCGTTTCAGTTTGGAAAAAAGTACAAAGATCAAAAGCTTGTCAGGAAGGTGCTGAGGGCGTTACCTCCACGTTTCAATATGAAGGTCACAGCGATTAATGAAAATGGAAGAATAGGGACAATGACTCTTGATGAACTTATGGGATCTCTGGAATCTATGAGATGGAAATGCTGCAAAACAAAACAGGAAAGAAAGAGATGGCTTTTTCAAGCATAAATTCTGGAAAGTCAGAAGATCATAAAGATAATGAAGATTCCAATGAAATTGCAAACATAACCAGGAACTTCTCCAGATTTATGAAGAAGATGGGCAGGAAACCACAAGATAAGTCAAGTGGGAGAAAAAATCTTAACGCAAACTCCACTCCAAGATTTGGTCAAGCAACTGGTGTTGAAACACCAAAGTTTAAATCGACAAATCCCAACCCGAACAGGAAAATCCAGTGCAGAGAATGTGAAGGTTTTGGACACATACAAGCTGAGTGTGCCAATACGCTTAAAAGACAAGGAAAATCGCATGCCACAACCTGGAGTGATGATGACGTAGGAGATGATGTTAAGGATGGAGAGGAGTATACAAATCATGTTGCTTTCGGTGTGTCAATGGTGGAGTTGGAAGACACTTTTGAGGAAGGTCTCGGTGTGCTGAATGAAGATGAGAGTGGTAGCTCAGATGAAGAGGCTAGGAGCATTAGTGATGATGACATTCTCAAGGAAAGTATGGAGATGTACAAGATGTGGTTAAAAGTGGCGGATGAGAACAAAGCGCTCAAGTTTGAGAACAAGAGTTTAAGTGAAAAAGCTAGAGTGAACGAACTTGAAAAAGAAAAGGCAATTGGTGAACTGGAAAAAATCAAAAAGGAATTTGCTGAAGTGGCGTAACGAGCAGAGGTAGCAGAACAAGCTATCAGACGTCTCAATACAGGGAAAGCTAAGCTCGAAGACTGTCTAAGAATGGGACAGACGACCAAATACGGAATTGGTTATAAAGGATCAGTAAATTTGTGGAGAAACAAGGCAGATCAAGGCACACCAGCCCCAAGAATAATCGAGAGGAATTTTTCCACCTAGAGGATCAGATGATGCTGATACTGTGGAGCTCTAGGGCATGTCAGGAATAGGTGTTTTAAGCTTCTTAGGACACTGTCTGTTAACACAGCAGATCGGAGTTTCAACACCATGCCAGGATATGATACGAGGCATCGACTTAACACTGGAGGATACAGAATCGGATTTCTGAACACACGTGTCAATCAAAGTCTGCATCACATCACTCGACCAGTAAGCCAGGTATGGGTTCAAAAATCTCAAGATGTTTGTCTTTCAAGTTTCGTCTGTTTTGGGCACATACAGGAAACTCCTGGTATTTCGATAGTGCGTGCTCAAGGCATATGACTGGAGTACCTGAATTTCTTCAAAAATTCAAACCAGGATTTGGTGGCCATGTTAGATTTGGTGATGGGAAGCACAGTAGAATAATCGGCAAAGGTGAGTTAGCCATCAAAGGGCTTCCTGTGTTCCAAGATGTATTACTGGTGGAAGGTCTGAAAGCTAACCTGTTGAGCATTAGCCATATATGTGACAATGAAATGACGGTGTTTTTCGACAAGGAGAAATGTGTAGTCAACCATGGAACTGAAGTATTCACTGGATCTAGATCAATAGATAACTGTTATTTGCTCGACCAAGATGTCACATGCTTCAACTCGAAAAAGGAAATCAGTACTCTGTGGCACAGAAAATTGGGACACATAAATTATAAATCCTTAGCTCATATTTCCAGACTGAATGCAGTCAGAGGTATTCCCGAAATCAGTGACAACAAGGAGGTAGTTTGCGGATCGTGTAAAGAAGGAAAGCAAACTCGGATACCACACCATGCCGTAAATGATGTTTCAGCGTCAAGACTTTTGGAGCTACTACATATGGACTTGATGGGGCCAGTCAATACCCCAAGTGTGGCAGGAAAGAAGTATATTTTTGTCTGTGTAAATGAATTCTCGAGGTATACGTGGGTATCATTTCTCAAAGAGAAGTCAGAGGCTGCTGATATTTTCAAGAACTTGGCGCACAAGCTACATGTAGAAAAAGGAACCACTCAAGTAAGAATTGCACGTATCAGGAGTGACCCTGGAAAAGAATTTGAAAATTCTAAGTTTCATGACATCTGCGAGACACTTGGTATACACCACGAGTTCTCTGCCCCCATAACTCCTCAACAAAATGGTATAGTAGAAAGAAAGAATCGAACACTGCAGGAAATGGCACGAGCAATGTTAGCCGAGAAGAAAATTAATGCTAGATACTGGGCTGAGGCTGTACACACTGCATGCTACACCATCAACAGAGTATATCTGCGTCCGTTTACTGAGAAGACACCATATGAGATCTGGAAAGGGAAGAAACCAGATGTGTCGTATTTTCATATCTTTAGGAGTAAGTGCTATATTCTGACGGACAGAGAGCCTTTAGCTAAATTCAAATCTAGAAGTGATATCGGTGTATTCTTGGGTTATTCTCCTACCATTCGAGCTTACCGAGTGCTTAATCAACGCTCTGGAACAGTCATGGAGTCTATTAATGTGGTTGTTGATGATTCAGAAGAAGACACTGTTGGTGAAAGTGATATCCTCGAACCAGTGAACCCTACTGGTGTTAAAACACCAGCATCGTCAACTAGTGTTGAAACTCCGGAAACTGGAACAGGTGAATCTGAACAAAATCCAGTTAGACATATGCACTTAAGGGATCAACCACGGGTGAATTACAGAGAATTGGCAGGAATATCATGTTTCATCTCTCTTACTGAGCCAAAAAATTACAAAGAAGCTCTGCTCGATGAGTATTGGATTTCAGCAATGCAAGAAGAATTGCAGCAATTCGAGAGAAACAATGTTTGGTATCTTACCCCACGACCTGCTAATGTGAATGTGATTGGAACCAAGTGGATTTTTAAGAACAAATCTAATGCAGATGGTAACATCACAAGAAATAAAGTGCGACTAGTTGCTCAAGGGTACACTCAAGTAGGAGGGGTTGATTTTGATGAAACTTTTGCACCTGTAGCCAGATTGGAGTCGATCAGACTGATGTTGGCAGTGTCCTGCATTCTGGACTTTACTCTTTATCAGATGGATGTCAAGAGTGCATTCCTGAATGGCCTAGTAAAGGAGGAAGTTTACGTGGAGCAACCTAAGGGGTTTGAAGACCCACATTTTCCTAATCATGTCTATTGGTTGAATAAAGCATTGTATGGACTCAAGCAGGCACCTCGTGCATGGTATGAGCGACTGACAACCTTTCTGATTCAGAAGGGATATCGTCGAGGGGGAGTGGACCGTACACTGTTCGTGCTGCATAAGGGGACAAACATTCTGATCGCACAGATTTATGTGGATGATATTTTTTTGGATCTACCTCTTCAGTATTTGTAAAGGAGTTTGTTGACTTAATGACTAAGGAGTTCGAAATGAGTATGGTAGGTAAATTGTCATATTTTCTGGGATTACAGGTTACTCAGGAGAAGAATGGTCTTTTCATCAACCAATAGAAATATGCTGAAAACTTGATCAAAAGATTCGTACTTACAAGTGCAAAGACAGTACGCACTCCAATGGCTACCACCGACAAGCTTACAAAAGATGAATTGGGTCAAAGTGTTGACCAAAAATTGTACAGGAGTATGATTGGCAGCCTGTTGTATTTAACTGCAAGTAGACCAGACATCTGTTTGAGTGTTGGTATCTGTGCCCGCTACCAAGCTAATCCAAAGGAATCACATATGTCAGCTGTGAAAAGGATTATTCGGTATATAAGTGAAACGGTGGAGTATGGAGTATGGTTTTCTCGGAACAAGGATTCGCAGTTGGTAGGGTTCAGTGACTCTGATTGGGCCGGGAATGCTGATGATCGTAAGAGTACCACTGGTGGGTGCTTCTTTGCTGGATCAAATCTGGTCAGCTGGTACAGTAACAGAATTCTATATCATTATCTACGGCTGAAGCAGAATACTTAGCTGCTGGGAGTTGTTGTGCGCAGCTATTATAGATGAAGCAGATGATGAGAGACTATGGGCAATGATGTGAGTTTGACAGTCCTATGTGATAATAAAAGCGCCATTGATATTTCCAGGAATCCTGTGCAACACTCTAGGACAAAGCACATCGATATCCGACATCATTTTATTAGGGACTTGGTTGAAAAAGGAGAAGTCACAGTCCAGTATGTACCGACATCAGAACAACTGGCTGATATCTTTACAAAGCCTCTGGATGGTGAGACTTTTGAAGGCCTCAGACAGCACTTGGGTGTCTGTTTAATGTAAGGTACCCTGATTTGTCCATTCTGTTGTATTATTTATTTTTTTCCCTTTTAAATATAGTAAAAAAATAGAAATATCGAAAATACCAAAAATATGTGAAGTGGTGTTTAAACACCGAGGAATATCATGGGGAGTAGACCAGAAGGGCTGAACTTGGGCCAGAGATGTGTGAGAATGGGCTTGACTTTGTTAGAACCCAGTAGAAAGAGAAGTGTGATGGTTCTGGTTTTCTAAAAAGGTGTGTGAAAGTGACAAGTGTAGAATTCCCAAAAAAATTCAATTTCTCGTCAACTGTTCATCTTCCAAAGAACAGAGCTCGCGCGACTGCCTCTCCAGCAACCAGAAATTTTTCAAAAACCCTCAGATTTTGTAGCCCACTCAAAAACCCCTTGACAATGGTGACTCCCACATTCCAGAAATTGGTCCGAGATTTTGTCACTGTGCGGGTGCCTGAAAATCCGTGAATTGAAGAGCTCGACTCCGATGTAGACTTGAGTGAGTTATGTGGAGGTCGAGAACAGAGGCTGATCACGTGGGGCGGAGTAAATCGTCGACGACCTAAGGCAAGGTTTGATCATTCCTTCGTTTATGATGGAATTTATTTTTGCTCTGTTCTCGAATTTATAGAATGGATGGTTCAAAACAGAGACTATGTCGACCTTCAAAAATATAAGAATTTTCTTAGCAAGGTTAACGGATTTGACTTAAAGGAATTGTTAACTGGTGGTGTAGGAGAAATTCGTGAAATTAGTGATTTTAATGCCACGTTGGTTGGGGTCGATTTTGGAGAACAGTACAAAGTAAGGGATGAAATAGGTCAGTATTTTACTATCTATACAAGAATAGCCTCACTGCACAGGCCTGTTATTAGGAGCTTAGGGGATGACGCGGTTGTGCAACCCTGGGTAACAGTGGTTAAATCCACTGACTTTGCCAGAGCAAGTGGCAAAAAGGTAGAGTGCTTTAATGGGTCTATGTTCCTGCTTCAAGAATTGTTGAGACAATTGCTTGTTCCAGTGATAGAGATTAGTGGTAGCAAAGAGGAGACAGTACGTGCAGGGGGAGCCACTGAAGGTGAGACAGTTTCTGAGAATTCCCCTGTGATGAGTGAGACTCTGTTGGAATTTTTGAAATCAGATTCTGAGAATGAAGATGATGAGAATATTGCTGTGGAAGGTTTAGAAGGTGCTGATGTGCCTGGTACTGGTATTCCAACACCAGTTGTGAACCTGGCTGAGAGGGAGCAAACTCCTGAGGGTCCTGGTGTTGGGGTTGAAACACCACCAGAGACTAGACAAACCCGTGGACTCAAGAGGAAAAGTAAAGAGGTGGGTGTTGAAACACCACCAGAGTCTGGGGAAATACTTAACACTCAGAGGACAAAGAAGGCCAAGGATAGTGTGGCCTCAGCTTCCAAGGGTGTTCGAAGATCGAAGCGGTGCAGAGATAAGAATATGGACACAAGTGAAGACAGTGATGAGCCGATTGGGTTGAAACTGAAGAAGTTACGTGCTGACCGGCGGCAGAAACCAGTTGAGACAATGGAGTCTCATACACCACCAGCACCTGCGGTTAGTAGAGCAATTAGCACTGAGTTTTATGATGAAGCTAGCCAAGAAAAATGGGAGTTCATCTGTGGCAGAAAAATACTGGCAGAAAGGCCAGCTGATTCCGAGAAATATAGAGATTGTGGATTCACGGATTATTTACAATATCTCAAAGTTTTGAAAGCTGCTACATGTTTTGGTGATTATAACAAGCAGGTTGTGTTGGAATTTTATTCAAATCTGAAAGAGGAGTGTGAAGATGAAGATTCCCCTTGGTTCCATAGGGTGTATGTGCGAGGGGAAGTTGTTGAGTTCTCCCCAGAGTCAGTGAATAAATGTCTGAGGCGTGGCACTTCCAGGAATGATCAGTCGGTGTTCAAACACCGGATGCCAGAAAATTTTGATGAAGTGGTAGTGGAGCTTACCGGTGGAGTGGAGAGTACATGGCCAGTGACTGGTAGACAGCAGATACATGCATCCAATCTCACCTCCAGGTATTATTGCTTGTATATGGTAGCAGTACACAATTGGATTCCTTCAGTCAATAATACCAGTGTCACCAAAGAAATGGCTACACTCCTATATAGCCTGGGAGCAAGGCACAAGGTCAATATGGGAAGACTGGTGTTTAACGATATCATGGACTGTGCTCGGAAGACTAGGAAGGAAGCATTGGTACATCCATGTGTCATCACAATGGTGCTACAAAAAGGGGGTGCAGCCACAAGGGAGTCTGATGAATTGATTTCTACTCAAACCTTAAAGCCGACCCTCAGAACATTAAGTGGTAGAATTATAAAGGATTTACCCTGGACACCTCCGGAAACAGCATGCTCGGATGCTGGTGCGGCTCGGTTGAGAGCTATTGAGGCAAGAGCAGCAGTGTATCAGGAATTGCTTGAACGCCATCAGGCTGTTGTAGTGAAGATTCAGGGGGAGTTGGCTGCATTGGAGGCTGAGCGAGGTGATTTGTTGGCTGCAGCAACTCAGAATGCTGATGGTTCAGATGCTGAGGGTTCAGAGGATGGTGGCTCAGGGGATGCTGATGGTGTGGATGAGTCTGATGACAATATGGAATAAATGGTGTCTTGACATATTAATGAATTCAGGGGGAGAAATTTGGAGATTTGGATATTTTTGTTGAATGATTTAACTTGGACGGATTTTGATTGATTTTTTGTTGACATGTTATTCGTTTTGTTTATGCTGTCTGTGTGCTGTTGAATTCACAAATATGCCAAGGGGGGAGATTGTAAAGTCCTCTGGAGTTGGACTTAGTTGTGGCATATTGTGTGAACTTATGATGTGGTGTTTTAACACCATTGCAGTCAAGCTTTTCAGACAGCAGGTTTCTAGCCACGAATTATGGAGTATAATCATGTGATCAGATCAGAATATTGTGAAGATTAGTATGTGATTTCGTGGCAATCTATTTCTGGTAAACGAATATTCCTTGTAATAGTTAGGAATTGATTAAGTAGTTTATTTATGGTACAAGTCCTATTGATAAAGGATTGTCCATTTAAATACCAGATTAGAATTAGATCTTTCCTGAGTCTAGAAGTCTATTCTTGGTAGAGTTAGACAAGGAAAGAGTTGTGTACAAGGCAGGATTGTGAAGATGATAAAAGGAAGAAGATACAACGCAATCAGTAAGCAACCAAGAATTCATCTCTACGTGAGAAGTGTTGGAGCGATATGCTTGTGGTGTTTGGAGGAGTGTTGATTCATCCGACCAAGTTCGTAAAGATCAGAAACAAGGAAGCCTTAATTCCTCGGGAGGAGGAGATCTAGGGAGACGTGTTGTTCGTGGAGGTTCAACGACGTAGGATCGGCAGTGAGGGGATCTCACGACATTCACTCATAGGTTAGCAATGGATTAGTATTCAAGTTAAGCTTCGTGTACTAAAGACTGCTTTCTAGTGGATGGTTTCTAATCTGGGCAAGGCCCCGCAGACGTAGGTGTAATTGCACCGAACTGCGTAACCAAGTTGTGTGTGCACTGCTTATTTTATTTCGTGTTTTAACACCAAACGTTAAACAACTTGGCATAAAAGTATATACTTTAGGTGAAACAGAATTTCAGTGACAATCACTCGTGTTCCATTAACAATGGTTAAATCATCATTCTTAATGCATTTACCTAAGCTAGCATAGAATTGGATGACCTAGTCTGTGTGCACACTCTCCTCACAAGTTAATAGTTTCTCCATACCTTGATTTCTAAATTAACGCAATATGTAAACTAAAGAAAAATCATGGATATCAGCACTGCGTACAACTTTTGGATTTGTACATTTCCTCTTTCGTAGAGAATTGACATACCTCTTCTCCACTTCAGAGTTCAAGAATTTGTGAGATTCTCCAAACTTAGTAAACGGAGTGTGGCTACGTGATGATGAATTTCCCTCACCTCCCCCTCGTCCTTCTTGACATGATTCAAGATTCGAAAACGATTGATTTGAAATTTTAAAGGTTGAGGATGAACGATGGAGATGCGAGGGTTCTTCAATTTGAATTTCTCAAATGCGTTATAATCAAATCAATTTGGGGTTTTTTTATACCCCTCCCTAGCTTCCGAGTCTGGAAGGAGTTCTGACAAATTATTGTTTAGATCCGAACAACTTCTGAATCGGTAACATGGCCAGGTCCCAAAAAATGGGGATGACAAATTTCTGATTCCGGAACTTAGCTACGTTAGGGCTTATTCCTCAACATTAAAAATATTTCAAATGGAGTAATAAAATGTGAAAAGTTTAGTGGAAGTTCCCCACA
The DNA here is from genome assembly GCA_037428765.1 of Rubia yunnanensis. Taxonomy (NCBI): domain Eukaryota; kingdom Viridiplantae; phylum Streptophyta; class Magnoliopsida; order Gentianales; family Rubiaceae; genus Rubia; species Rubia yunnanensis. Next base: position 80,749,653 of record CM075065.1, read on the forward strand.
TTGTTTTCTCCTCCAAAGCCCACACTCTTCTAATCACCTTCTTCTCCAAAAATTCTTCAAAGAATCAAAGGAAAAAATTATTAACTCATCCATCTAGTGCTAGGGTTCGATCTTTGTTGAATTTTTTTAAAATTTAAATTCATGTGCCAAACTAGGGTTTGTTCTTAAATGTGAATTTTGGTTTCAAATTTTACTAGAGGCTAGGGTTTCTTCTTGTTTGCTCACTAGTTACTATGTTACTAGGGTTTAAGGTGAATGATTACTATGTATTGTTTTTGCATTATTGACACACTATGTCATGTGTGTATGATCATGTTCTATAAATTAAAACTCTCAATTTTTGATAAATCATTATTTTTTCCTAAATACGAATTTGGTTTGTATGTTAATGTACATTAATAGATCATGTTGCTATTCTCTTACTTTTGCTCGGGTTAGTGAAATAGGAAGGTCAATAATGATCATGTCTTAAATTGAAAGAGTGGGTGGTTGTCCAATGTTGAGGATGAGGGGTAAATATGATGCATTAAATTTCAATGATGAAAATACGGAAACAGCGTTGGATGAGGATGATGACAAAGAGGGAACAAAGAGCTAGGAATAACAAAAATGCATTGTAGAACATTGGAAAGGAGAATGGCTAGGAGGGTATTGACCCCATTGGTTTTCAATGCAATGGGATGATTTTTTGTCGAAAGACCGTGCAAAGTGGTCAAGTTGGGTAGGTATGTTAGTCATACATGGGTGTACATCCGTTACGATAATTGGCACAATGTGCCAAAGGAATATAAAGGCACCCTATGGATTGAATGCAAGGTAGCCCTTCATATATATATATATATATATATATATATATATATATATATATATATGTGTGTGTGTGTGTGTGTGTGTATGTGTGTGTGTGTACGTGTATAATTGTTTGTTCTAGTCTGATTAATATAATTTAGGGTCATGGGGAAGCCAAGCGTATCTAACTTTTCCTTGAGCATAATAATAAAAAGAGACCAATTTAGATCAATGCCCCTAACATGGATGAGTTAAGAAAGATAGCATGAAGATGCTATCCAAAAGTTGGCGAGAACACAGGTACACACTTTCAAGAGATTACATTTTCTCGGATAAAAACGGGGATCACCCATGGATAACTTACAATCATATTCAACCGGAGGGTTGGGAGATCCACAAGAGAAGAGCCTTAGAGAATGATAAGCAATTTTGTATAATAAAAATCTAAATGGCTTACATCTAGAATTTGTTGGTGTACATGTTCCATTGCTTTTCTCTTTTCTTATAGGGTAAGACAGAAGAGAAAACACGCAATACTAAGTTGAACCTCACTTAGCTGCATTGGAAGAGTCATGGAGGTTATGGATTGACATCACTTGAGATGGTGAGAGAACAATTAGAACAAAAGGTTCTACTAGCAATTCAAAGGGGAATGCCCGAGGAAGAGGCTAGGGTATCGGTGGTTCCAATCTATGTCAAACAAATAGATTAGTGTGATTTATATTTTAGGGCGTTGAGAAAAAAGAAGGGTGAGTTTGTCAAATATTAGGACATTGAACTTGTGGAAAAAGTGGTATGTGTTTAATTTATTTTTTTATTATTCACTTTCACGTATTCATTCATTGTTGCAGCTCAGTTAGGGTATTGATGCTCTTGGTAATGCCGGTTTGGTAGGTTAAATTAAAATAGGATCAAATGGAGGGTCAATTCATTCCCATTGGTAAGCATGACATCTTGTGCTAGGTAACGAGAAAATCAGATAGCCCGGGACATGCTAGAGGGGTTGGTGAGTTTGTGACACAAAAAAGGCTTTTGGAATTCTCCACTCTTATGAGAGGGCCAAGCCATCAAGAATCTACATGTTTCAAAAGGAAGAAATTTTTTGGGAAAAATGATTAGATCAACATGAGATTTTGATTAGAAGGTTAGTCAATCACACAGGCCTTGTCGTACCTGAAAATTCTGAAGATCTTAATAGTGAATGGGAGCTTCCATCAAGAGGTTCCCACCACTCTCCAGCTGACATTGAAGTGAACAAAAATGGATATCAATTGGGACCCAAAATTGTTCCCAACAAGGCAATCTTATCATCTCCAAGAAAAGGTACGGACAATTATCAACAATAAATGACACATATCAAGGTTGTTCATAACAAAATATTGTTTTGTCTTTGAAGGGTTCTCAACTACGCGAGCTTTACGCAAAGGTTGGTGAAAATTGCTCACCGCCACATGTAGAAGATGATATTTTTAATGAATCGATAAGACAACATCATTCCAAACCAGTCGGGGGTGAAATTGCAAGGGTATCCGTGAAGAAACTGTTAGTGCACAATGCAATGTTGCTTATTCCCGATGGAGATTGCAAGAAGGTTGGCCCAACCCAAGGAATATTTCTTCTTTGGCCTCGGCGTCTGGTTTATGTCAATCCTTAGAAAGATGGCCATTTGAAGGTGAAACCTCCGACAACCACAAAAGCTATTATCCCAACAGGGAAATATACCAAACCACAAACGACCATAGTAAGAGTGGGACCGCCTTTTGTTTGGGTATTGTCCGATTGAATCTCGGCACACCAACATAACTCAACATACACTTTTTTCATGGGAATGAGTGTATTTTTTAGAAGAAACCGAGACATTATTGCGTTATGGAGTGATTTTGAAGATTTATGCAAGTATTACCAAGTCAACCAAACAATCATGTCCCTCTTTCTACTATAAGTGCGAGTTTAATTTTTAGTATCTCAATTTTTAAAATACTAAATTATTTTTTGGTCCCCTACATATTATGCAATACCATCTTCTGCTCCCCAAGGCCAATACCATTTTTTTTAGCAATTAACATACTGAAATTGAATTGTTTGGTCCCCAGAGGTGGTTTTTCGGTAAACTAAAGTTATTTTCCAATATAGCCAGGGGTATTTTAATAATTTTACTAATTAAAAAAATTCAATTAAAATTTTCTAATTTTAAAATATTTCCTTTTTCCTTTATTTTTAAATTTTCATATCCTTTTAATTTTGTTTTATTTTTATTTTAGGGTTTCCTTTAAAACCCTTATCAGCCAGTCCTTATTCTACTGCAGCAGCTGCTGCTCTACAACTGCACACCACACTGGTTCACTGCGAGGCTCACCGGAGGATTCAATGACTTTGATTTTGGGTGGGGAATCGGGTGGATTCAATGTCGTCAATTTTGGGTGGGGTAGGTGAAGAAGAGGAATCTGGGTCGGGACGAAGGTGGCATTGATGGGCTCGGGGAAGAAGGTGGCGTTGATGGGATGAAAAGGAATTTGATGGCATCGTAGTGAACCAGCGCAGGAATTGGTACAGGGCAAGGGTTCGGGGAAGAGGGTCTAGGTAGAGCTCTCAAATTGGGAAAGGGTTCTCAAAATGGAGGTCTTGGTTTTGCCAAATTGGAGCTCTTAAATTGGAGCACCTTACACCATTCTCTTCTCCATTGTAGCCGCCGATGGAGGTGTCGACGCGGTGGTGAATCAGAAAGAGGTGTGCGTCGTTCATCATGCGCTAGCCTTGCCGGTGGTCACTGCGAGAGTACTCCTTTGTTAACACCATTATCTGGTCTTTCATCACTGCATGTGAGTCATTGTGCTTATCTCCATGGTCAGCGGGGAAGTGAAGGCCTCCATGAAGATGGTCGGGAGGGTATTGAAGGCCTCCGTGAAGATGGTTGGTGGGGAAGTGGAGGTCTGCGGGGAAGAGGGTTCAGCGGGAAGAACAGTGGTTTTCTTTTCTTTTTTTAAACTCAGGGGTATACTGGTTATTTTACATATTTTGACCAATTTTACCGCTGACTTTACCTGAAAACCACCTCTGAGGACCAAACAAATCAATTTCAGTATGTTAGCTGCTGAACAAACGTGGAATTGGCCTTGGGGACCAAAAGAAGGTATTGCATAATATGTAAGGGGCCAAAAAAATAATTTAGTGTTTTTAAAATTAAATAAAAATACATATACATACCTAACATTCTAAATTTTATGTGTAAGGTACATGTTTTACTTTTCTCACCAAAGGGAGAAGGGTTAGGTAGGCTATTTGTGTCCATTGATGACTCAAGGGATTGGTTGTTCGAACCAAGAATGGATAGAATACCTACAAAAATGAATAGGACCGAAAAAATCTTTGTTGCACGTTACATTCAAAAGTAATTATTTATATTTCGTACTATTTTTCATAACCATACATACCTACATATTCATGTGTACTTGTATAAAATTTGGATGTAGGGATCATTGGAGATTGATTTTCTTTGTAGAAGACAAGCGTGTGTATTGGATGGATCCATTGCACTTTGAAACTTCACAAGGATTTGTAGATATTTTGGAGAGTGCATTCAAGGATTCTAATTTTCTAAATGACTTAAAATTTGTTGAAATGAAGGTTCGCCTCGAGCCCTTTCAAAAGGCTGTCTTTCTCGACAGCCTGTTCCTCAAGCTCCCTTTTGTAAACAATGGTTTATTTCTCGAGCTCCCCCTTAGGAATTAGGGATTGTTCCTCAAGCTCCCCTTTGTAAATAAGAGCCATTTTCCCAAACTTTGCCTGATTGGCGAAGGCAGCGACAGCACACTCGGCCTCGTATTCGGAGGCCACATTCTCCAGATCTTTCATGTAATGGGAAGCAACTTCGCTCAACTCCCCTTAAATCTCCTTAGACTTAGAAATAACTTTCTCAGCCTCTTGAACCTTTATCAAATAGTCCTAGACAACAGAATCCAACGTAACTTAAAATGGTGCCTCCAGGACGAGAGTTAGGCGACCTTCCACATGCGAAGGAGGCAAGTTGCTCTTCCCCAAGAGGGAGCTGGCCTCCACGCTGGCATTCTCGGCAAGGCCAGGTTTGGCTGAAGGTTGAAAGGAGGGAGGGAACACATCATTCCTATTCCTTTGGGGGAAGGTTGGGGTGTCGAGGCACCATCGTGACATCGTTTCCTCCCACTGTCTTCACTCAAAAGCTCTGACTTAACCTCAGAGTGATCCTCCGGTTGAACGAGGCTAAAATTAGGGTGGTTGTGAGGGGATTCCTGAGAGGCCTCTGCAAAATTTTCCTCGACTTCCATCTTGTTACCGAAGCCTAGAGTCGCAGCAAAATCCACTGAGCAAAAGGAAAAAGAGGAAAACACAAATTAGCCAACCAAAAAAAATGAGAGACTAGATAAGAGCAAAAGTAGGAAAAAACTAAGGATACGGAAAACACCTTCAAAAGATGAAGAAGATATTCTAATGGGATCCTCTTCAATGTTCTTTGCTAGGGAAGGCCCCGACACGACCTAAGCAGTTTTGAAGGCACACCCGGAAGGTTTGACGTTGCTATCCTCAGTCTTTCGCTTCTTCACATCCTTTGAACCCCCTTCATCAATAGCTGAAGAGGGCTTCCTTTTTTACTTTTGTTCTGAGGGGCTGATCACCCATATCTTTCTTATTGATTGCAGCAACCTCCTCCTTAGTGATAGGTGTCCTCTTCTTAGTGATCTTCTCTTTCTTGGAAAGATTCTCCTTCTTTTTCCTTTGCCAGAAACAGATTCCACAGCCTCCGCTGGAGGTTTAATCCGAACTGCTGCTAGATTATAGTCAAGTCATATATTTCCTCTGGCCATACGAAGTTAAAATTCTTTGAGATATCGAGGGGATCGCTCAGCAATGGATCAATATCCTTCACAACACCCTCCGGAGCGACATATGTGGTATGATTCTTGAACTTTGGTTTTGGATTCCAATCCAAAACAAAGTAATCCTTGGCCTCCTTCTCAAAAGTAAAAATAGGGGCTTTGTGCCACCCTTTGCAGCTTGTGGCGATCTTTACGGGGTGATCCGAGAATCTGTGGCACAGAGTCACGATCCCCCCAAGAGTTGTATTCTGAGCTCTGGCTAAATGCACGACTGATCTGCTGTGGGAGAGGTAATATAATGACCTAAACAGCTCATACCGAGGTGTGACAACTAAGATGTTGCATCGGTTCATAAATCTGATAACTAGCAGGATGACATTCGAATGCACTTGGGTCAAGCTCACTTGATGCTCCTCCAGAAGATGAGAGAGGATGGGGGGTAGAGGGAAGCATAATCTGAACTTGAAGTGGCGCTCATAGACAGTGCACCGATCGATCCTTGTATCCCTCAAATTTTCATCTTCTAGGAGGACCTTCAATTTCAAGTCCTCTGGAATTCTCACCCACGAAGGGAGGGTCTTTAAAAACTTAGCTATCTCTGGAGCTAGTGTTTCTGGGCTTTTGGGAACAGGAGTTAATATCTTCTCAAAAAAGTAAGGTCTTCTTTCCTCATTTTCCTAAACCTGGGCCCAGCTTGGGAACCGGGACCTTGACAGTACCATTTTTTAGCGGAAATCCGCGAGTGGTACAGAGCTACTACTAGAACTCCCCCTAGCATCTGAACCCATAGAAAAATAGCCAGTCGTCGAAGATTGAATGGCACCAGAATCTTAGAGCCGGGAATCATCATCGCTGACGGCCGAAGCAGCTTGGAAATAATACGGAATAGAACCCTTCCTGGATGAAGGTATTTGCAACATCCTTAATAAAAATAAAGGATAAAGGGTAAGAGGACTTACTAGGTAGTGGCTGGAAAAGATAGTCAGAGCTCTTGAAAAATGTGAACGGAAAAAAGGTGCCGGCAAAGCCCAACATGAAGCCCGACAGGGGTTCCACACGCTTGAAGAAGAAAGGTAAGAATCATGTACGCCTTTTCCACTCCCCGCTTTGAATTCCTTTTCACGCTTTGAATTCAAACTCTAGTCCCAGGCGATGTTTCTACTTCCCAATTTTAATTTTTAATTTTCAAATGCCTAGCTCCCTGAATGATAGCTGGCAGGCCAAGGGCCAAACCCCTCATGACTTTTCATACGAACTCCTTTATAACTCAAGAGGATTGGGTCCACTACTCCAAGATCCATATCTCTTAGTGAAGGATTTTAACGCCTCGCTTTCTGACAAAGATCAAAAGGCTAGAAGCCGAATCCCTTTACACTAAGTAATAATTTAAAAAATCTATCGCTTAGTGGAAGGATTCAAACACCTCGCTTTCTGACAAAGATCAGAGGCCTAGAGGTCAAATACCTTTACACTGAGCAGCAGTTTTTAAACCTCTACACTAAAGTAGAAAGATTCAAACATTTCATAATGTGTCCATTTTATGTGCATAATTTAGTAATTTTTGGGATCAATTTTTTGCTCTTTTATTATCAAGAGCTTTTTTCTTACCTTGAAATTCTCTTAGGAGGGTTAAGAGCGACTTTACCTCTTATACCTCTTCTAAGTGGATTTTGCGTATTGATTTGAAGACTTGAAGACCGGAGGCCATTGAAGATCACTTTTCGAAGACTTTGAAGACTTGCTTCAAAGATTTGAAGACTTGAAGACCGAGGGCCGTTGAAGATCATCTTTTGGAGACTTTGAAGACTTTCTTCAAAGATTTGAAGACTTGAAAAATGAGAGGAATTATTGTGAAGATGAGTGCTTGCCACAAGAAGAAGAAAAGATGACAAGGTTAAGTTATGGCGCCCATCGCGAGTCACAATGCACGGTTGGCCAGAACCTAACATTATCCTTTTGTACTATAAATAGTATTCTCTTTCCTCTCATTCACAAATTCTTCTTCCTGTGATTTTGGTACTATTCTAACCCTAGTTTTCTACCATTTTCATCTTTGAATTCTCTTGTATTTTGTTTGGTTTGTTAGCATTAATTAGTAGGAACTTTTGTAGCTAAATTTAGTTCTTGGGAGGAATTGATTAAAGTTTCCAAACTTATGTAGTAAGATTCTATATTTTCTCATTTATGAACATTTATTGGAGAGCATTTATGATGCCATTAATTTTGTGTTTTTCCTCATTTATACCATGGGTTGTTTGAGTATATGAAATGTTTGTATGATTGAAGTGTTAGGGTGTTAGGAAAGTTGCAAATTTCTTAGCTCATTTGACATGAAATCCAAGAACATGGATTTAGAAATTCTTGTGTATAATGTGAGGTGATTCTTACTAGATGAGTATGTTAATGTGGATTGTTCTCATATTTATCCCATAGATGCAAAGAAAGGTTGAACCTTGAATGTGGTTTGTTCTAGGTTTAACCTAATAAATGCTTTGTTTGGTTAAATGACTATGTCTTTGGTAAAAGGCTTGTTGTTATCAAACATATGGTCCTTTGTGTGAAATTCCATTGATGAAATACCTCTATGGTGTTGTTTGCCCAGGGTGATCATCAATGAGGTTTGCAAATGGTCATTGTTTGTCTTTGCAAACTACTATTAAGAAGGAATGAATATTGATCTTTGAATGAGAGGTGATAACATTACCCATAGATAATAAATGTAATTGAATGAGTGAATGAATCAATGAGCTATAGGAATTTTGGAAGTGGAAATTCATTTCCCCCAAGGCTCCGTTAATTGTTGTTTTTAAGCATCTATTTAGTTGTTTTTCCATGATTAGCATAGTTCTCTTCCTTTGCTAATTGTTTTCTTTCAATTTGATAATTTAGGACCAAAAAAATCCAACCAAATCCTCCCCCATTTTACATGCTTTTATGTGTATCTATATATGCATATGCCTAGTATGTTTTCTCCTATATATGTTTAAACACTTCAAAAGATCTCTCTTCTTCTGGACGACCCCGACTTGCCATTATCAACTTCATTGTAGATAGGAAGCATTAGAGCTTAAAAATGTAACGTTTTGAGGTACGCGACGACATTCCACTTCACTTTTTAGCACAGACTCAGAACATAAGTTTTGAATCCAACACATTCAAGATAGTGGGGATAACGGATCTTAGACCCTGATATAGATCAATAAACTAAAGATCGAGCCTCTCTTATATGCCATATAAGTACCGGAGACCCTCGGTTCCTGACAAAGATTGGAAAACCAGGGCCCAAACTCTTACCCTGGGCTATTGGGGCCCGAAGGCCACCAGGGAATATAAAAGAGACGTAGTCCAGGCCCTTAGGCCCTATCATAGACTAGAAAGCCGAGGACCGGACCCTTGATGCATTTTATCTGCTCGAGCAAAAATTTTGATGCCCACCTAGAACGGACCCTCAAATTACCACAAGGATACCAAAATTATACCCCTCAGGCATTGGGAAGTTCTGGAGGCGAGTACGAATTCGAACCCCCCGATCTGGGGATAATATTCGAAGGTCGAACCTTCAATTTTCTAGGGGCTATTGATAATGTGCAAAAACGTACCAGCTTAATGGCTTGTGTGTCCAACCATCGGCCCGAAGCTTTACCCCTTGAATAAAGCTTCCTTTTTTGGCTGGCCCAAAGTGAAGTACTTGCTCCACAAGCAAAAAACAATAGTAGCCCTACTTGCCTACCTATGTAAAGGCTATAGGTAATCCTACACACTCAACTATTCATTTCTAATAACAATCTTATATACTTTTTGCTTACTTGGCCATCGGAGCCTCTTCCCCCCCGGACACCTCCGGGGGCTTTTTCTTGCAGATTCCAGCACGGCGGACGGCGGTGCACAACAGCGTAGAAGCACCGACAAATTGGGGCACATCAAACAACAGCACCACTTTCTCAATTGCCTTTAAAATCATTTCTTTTAAAATTTGATTCCAAGACGCTTTCTCAACAACATTGTCTGCACCCTTCTAGACACTTGTTGGCTTTGACGGAATTTTCTAGAACTTGTTAATCACATCTTGTGATATCACGACATTCTTTGAACGACATCGGATCTCCTTGGAATTCATACATTTCATGAGTGCGAACACCTCACATGTGAGTGTAATGTATCAAGTTGATGCGGGAGCACAATCCCAAAAACATTTATAGAAACATCAAATAAAAAACAAGTGTCAATGGAGGTCGTCGAGCTCAACAAAAGATTTGTTACCTTTTTAGAGGCGCAAACACAATGGCTGGTTGGATAATTGGGTAAACCTATTCCCCCACACTTGGATGCCCACAATTTCCTTGCTAAACCTCCAATGCAACCAATAAAGAAAACAATCGAGTATTCATTCCCTTAGTATCTGGATCAAGTGACCCACAAGAGACGTTGATGATGATAAGGTATTCTATAACAGGAACCTTGTAACACATTATGTTATGCAGAATGTTATAATAGCGATGTAACATGTGTAGTTGATTTTTATTAATAAGTCCATTTTCAAAACACACTCTTTCGATTGTCGCATGTATGTGATAATCATAAATATTAGGTCAATGGTGGTGTGATAATAATAGTTATTTGGTTAGTTCCCCGTTGCGCGCAGTTGCGCCCTAAACACACGATATCATTTATTTGGTTATTTCCCAGCTGGAAGCAGTTGCGCGCATCTGCTCTCTCTGCTAGTTTTTTTTATAAAAAAATCAACATTTCCTTAGGTATTTCATTGTTTCCATTTTAACAATCGCATATATCTATATGATTGGTTTTGGCAAAGGAAAAAATAAAATGTTGAAAACTCATTTTGATTTATACTTTTATGATTCGTGGATAAGTTTGAGATTGATTACATTAATAACATTATTTACTTTTAATTTCTTATTTACTGTTCCTTCTTGTTCTAGTGATGTTTGTTTTTCATTTGTGAATTTAGTGTTTGAAAAGGAAAAAAGTGCTGCCAATATGTTTTGAAACATAGTAGAGGAAGGGATGTAGCTGCATTTGGTATCTTGTTTCCAAAGGATAAGGAAATGACTTGCCCATAAAGTGAGAGTGGGCGGATGTCGCGTGCCTCTCAAATATAGTATTTTTAGGCCTAAATTATGGCTAACTACTAAATAGTAGCTAGTGGTAACTACCAGAGTGTCCTATGAGCAAGAAACACATAGATAACACAATTATATCTACTAATAACGACTACGAGGATCGTCCTTCATACTAATCGTTATTAGTGTGCCATATTGATAATTAGTCACCTGTTCCAATTCATTTTAAATCTAAGCAACTTCATCAATCAATAATTATAATTAGTTGACTCCCAATTATAACCTAACATTGAATAACAATAATCACATCGGCAAATATTCAAAGTCTTCCTTGACCAAAAACCTAGCAAATAATTAACCCACAATCATCAACTAGTTGATCATCCTAGTCTAAATCATGCATTAATCACACAAGAAAGCACAAAATATACTTAATAATCAAATCACAATATAGGATAAACCAAATCTCACAGATTCATACAAGAAATGCTTACCAATTACTCCCAAGAGTATATTTAGACAAGATTAACAAAATGCATAACATAGAACACAAATCCACAAAGAAACATGGAAGAAACTAAAAGATAAAAGTAAAAAAACTAGGCTTTTGAAGGCTCTCAAATCGGGCTCACTCAAATGGGGAAGATGGGGGACTATTTATAGTCCAAGGAAATAGTAAAAAAGCCAAAAATGTCAAATTCTGGGCTGATTTCTCGGGTCGCGCTATATGTTATGGCCCGCAAAGGTGCTTTTGTCCTTTTCTTATTTCCTTTGCTACGGGGTAATTTATAATCCATTTTGAGAGTTCTTGCAGTCGTTTTTATATTACTCGCAAAGACATATCTAATGATGCTATCCATGGACACCAATTCATCTTGGATAATTCTCAGAAATTAGCTACAAAAACCCGGATCATTCTTCTTCCACTACTTTGCCTTCCTTCTTTAATCTATCTTCTACCACTTTGTAAGTGGCCTTCAATATTCTACCATCCTAGTGAATGGCCTTCACTAAACTACTCCTAAGTGCTTATGAGAAATCTACTAATTAAGCTCACAAAACGGAATCTAAATGCTCGTAAGGACCAAAAATCCACTAGAATCAAAATTGATAACGAAATGAAGGATTTAGAAATGGAAAAATGGTTATCTAAACCCCTTATGATGTAAACCTACCTAGATATAGCAATATTCTAACCAGAAAAATAACAAGGGAGATGTTAAATGCTTCAGAAATAACATGCATTTGACGTCTCATCAAGGAGCGAGTTAATCTTTGTGGACCTATGATCATCCCAAAGGCATCTTTGCCTATTGGACATGAAGAATTGGAGTTCCTATGATCATCAAGGAAGATATGCCTACAAAGCTCCGGCTAAAGAAAGCGGTAGATTTAGAAGCTTCGCAACTTCTAGTCTCCTCACCAAAATCCACATAATTAAAAAAGGATGGATGATAGATAATTCGACGACAATGTAAATGCAACATTTGCAAAGCCTTAACTAGGTTTATTACAAGGAAGGGTAAGTACTTCAAAAAAATCTATCTATGCCTTGATGCTTGCGAAGACCCAAAAGATGTCGACCCATCATAGCAGCGACCACCAATACAAGAAACAACATCTTTTACCTCAGTTCTGGAGGGGTTTTAACCTCAGTTTTTTCCCCAACAAAAACTGAGGTAAATACAGCCGGAGTGAAAAGTGGATTTTTTACCGTTGTTCCAAACTGAGGTAATAAGGGGCCTTTTACCTCGGTTTTTAATCGACGTCGGTTGTGAAAACGTGCGACGTGAGATCTCGCCGACCAGATCATGTCAGCGATGTCGGTTTTCATGAAGTCTTGATCAACATTCATGCAAGGTTGTTTGCATAAGTATGGTAGTTGAATGCAGATCAGATATTGTAACGTCGATCAAGACGACCTCCATCAACTTATTAGTAACATCGATTATCATTCAATGCGGCATTGCTGGCATTGAGGGACCACGTTGTCTGTCTGCTAACATGGAATGCAAAAGAGTATGACATTATTTTGTCTAATCGACGTCGGTCACAACTACCGAGGTCACAAATTGACCTCGGTCAGATTCCAATTTGGTACTGGTTGATGCGACGTCACTTTTTCTTCATTAAAAATTAAATATTACAAAATACTTATATGAATCCCCTTGCGAAGAATCTGGATTGTGGAATTAAGATCTTTGACAAAACAAGGAAACTCATAAACCCTTCAATACCACACAAAATCCAGGGTCTAGCCCTCGGGGTACACTCAATTTTGACTCTCTCTATAACTAGCCCTTAGGATTAGATTACACGGTTTATTGATACCTAACTAGCCCTTGGGATTAAGCAACAATGGAATAGCTTGCAAGTAAAGAGTATGAACTCAAAAGGTTGTATATTTGATTGATAAAAGTGGTTAGGTAAAAATAATGTTGAAAACCACCCCTATTTATAGTACATAGGTATGGTCTTCAAAAATACAACAAGAAACTGAAAAGGATTATGGAAGCTTTAAGAAGCTAAAACCATATTTAACTAGACTACCAAAAATGACTATATTCTTCAAGATAAATCTTGAATGAATATTGCCTTATCTAATCTTACCAAATCTAATTCTAATCAAATCATAACTAAATATTCTAAATCCTAATTAAAATATACCAAAACTCTTCTAACGCCAACATGGCAGAGTTAATGGGTTTTATTCTAAAATGAAATAAATTACAAACGATCACACTACCTCATCAAAAAACCCAATGGGAAAAAGAGTATAGTGTTATCATCCTAAAAACCCTAATTTAATAAATGAATTTAGAAACCCTGATTCGTAACAATATTCATTACTCATTGAAACAAATTAGCATTTGTCGGTAGCCATTACAAGTTGTCAAAGAAGCAATAAATCGTACAATGACTAAACGTCATAAAACAATATAATTATTTTCATTTAATGTTTGATGGGAATGACATTTTTAAAGAAACAAATATATATGAACTAATATAATAACATGTTACAACATTATTGAAATGTTAATTTGAATTCGAAAAATGAATTATATTGGACCACCATTTTCCACATTGTATGCCATTTTGAATGTGAAGGTGACTAGAGAATTGACAAATCTGCCGAACTAGATGTTGGAAGTCCATCGATGACTCTCTTTGGCCTTATTACAACAAAATTGATAAATTAAATGTTAGAATGGGGCAGTCCACAAAAGAATTTCACGGAAGGGAGTGAAACGCATATAACATTAATCTCAATTTGATTAAGTATCAAATCTGGTCCTAAACAACGTCGCATATATTAAAAATCGACATCACACAAGTGGATCCAAGAGCGACCTCAGTCCGATACAAATAGAAGTGTAGAAAATACCTTGACCTGTTCAACCTCGGTGTCTGTTCGTTACCATTCGCATCAGACGATTGATTGTCACCGACGTCGCACATTCATACTCTATGTTCATAAGAATCTTAGCATCATGTCTATCACCCTTTACAAACATTTCATTATCTTTTTTAAAAAAAGATACAGTTTGTAAAATGCAAAACGATCGTCATATCCTCATGAAATTCCTAATTCATTAATTAATAAACAAAAAAAACATGTTTAATAAGATTATCACCAAATTTGTAGATGGACATGGAATGGGCAGAAAAATACCTTAAGGGATTTGAACCATTAGATGCTCCACCCTTGGATGTTGTTGATGAATGAGAGATGCAATTTGAATAAGCTATGTTCAATTATGTGAATGGAATGGATGGTGTGTTAGTTTGATGTGTTGGGTTTGTGTTATTGGAGGGGAATGAGTTTAAGTGCTGAGTTTTATTTACTTGAAATGGGATTGGGGGGGATTTTAGGTTCAAATTTTTGCCTCAAATGTTCAGTTCCCACTGAAATTTTTTACATAACCGATGTTGACCCATTTTCTATTATTAAATTGTTGTAAGCGGCACGGATGCGACATCGCACGTAGTTTCCATAGTCAATTTCAAAAAAATTTCATACAATCGTAAAATCCTCGGTGTTAACCTAGCGGCCCTTGAGTCAAAAGATTTATGGGAACAGAAAAATAGAATAATTGTCAATATTAAAATAAACAACCGTCAATCATCGATTTCTCCCAATTAGGTGGAGGGACCTATGTGCACAATTATAAAAAAATACATTGTCAGTCTAAAACTCCGATAACATTCAGTCTGAAAATAAAGTTTCTGATCAGTAGCTGAAACTATACTATTCGAGTAAAATAAAGAAACTCAGACTAATCTATGTATACTTCAACTACTTCTTATGAATGACACCTTGTGTACTTGTAACTAGTGTGCTAAAGTTTAATCTAAATCATGTGATATCACTTTAAAAATCTTCATGGACAGAACTCTATTACACTTTGAATTTCTAAAAAGCCACGAATATGAAATATGATGCGATTCTTTGTGGTGGAAATTATTGTTCTCATATCTCCAGTATTACATTTCGATTTCTCCCAATTAGGTGAAGGGCCTTATGTGGAAAATTATTTTAAAAAATACACTGTCAATCCAAAACTCCAATAACATTCACTCTGAAAAGAAAGTTTCAGATCCGTAGTTGAAACTATACTATCCGAATGTGATAAAGAAACTGAAACTAATCTACGTATAGTTCAACAACTTCTTATGAATGACACCTTGTGTACTTGTAGCTAGTATGCAACAGTTTACTCTAGGTCATGTTCTATCGCTTTAAAAATCCTCATGGGCAGAACTCTATTACATTTTTTATATGAATCCCCTTGCGAAGAATCTGGATTACGGAATTAAGATCTTTGACAAAACAAAGGAACTCGCAAACCCTTAAATGTCACACGAAATTCAAGGTCTAGCCCTTGGGGTACACTCAATTTTGACTCGCTCTCTAACTTGCCCTTAGGATCATATTACAAGGTTTATTGACACTTAACTAACCCTCGTGGTTAAGCAACAATGTAATAGCTCGCAAGCAAAGAGTATGAACTCAAAAGGTTGTATTTTTATTGATAAATGTGGTGTCAAATTCTTCCAAAGGCCTCCCCTATTTATAGGGTTACAATCTTGCCTTAAACCCTAATCATAACTGGAAACTAAATTGACTTATGCCAGCTTTATGAAGCTAAAATCATATCTAACTAAAATACCTAAAATAAATGGTAATCTAAGGTAATCTAGTTGAATTCTTCAAGATGTAAACTTAAAGAATATTACCTTATCTAATATTACCAAATCTAATTCTAATCAGAATAAAACTGAATGTACTAAACTCCAATGGATTGTATTTTTGAAATTCAGCTCTTCAAAGCCCAAATGGCCAAGCTATCAGTCTAATAAACCCAAAATGACATAATTTTACAATAGTTTACAGTGATCACACTACCTCATTAAAAACCCAGTGGGGAAAAAGAGTATAGTGTTCTTCATGATGTCTTCAGTTCATCGACAATCTTGAATAATGAATCCAAGATGTCGATGGTAACTCCTTCTTCAATTCTTCATCACAAAGGAGATCACTCAAAGCATTTAAATCACATCAAAGCATTTGACATTCATATCATTCCCTCCCGGATCGAAAAGTTTCGTCCTCGAAATGGGAAGCATATAACCTATAAAGACATACTTGAATTCCTATAACAACTTAACAAACCATGAAAACATATTTACAGGAATATCTTCTTTAGAATAGTAACTTTCTTTAAAGGAAATTATAAGAACAAAAGAATGATAAGTCAAAGATCGATTCACATCTCTCATTGAAGCATAAAACGATTTACCAAAATCAAAAGATAGTTCATACCTCATCATATAAATAAAAAGTAAAGGACTAAGATGTGAAGATAAGACTTTATGCGACTTTTCATAATCATTATACAACTTACCTGTCTTACCTGACTTAGGATCGACCTGGAACTTGTCTATGGAAACATTTACTGCCATTTGGCAGAATTGACACTATTTTGGTCGAAATTACTTGCTCCATGTGGGGGAGTAATTTTGGCAATGGAATACGCCTCAAAACATCTTGTGATTTAGGACCTTTCTCACCTGTGTCAACAATGATGATTTCATCATCTATTTGTTCTTCTTTAGTGTCATACTATACAGGCATATCATCTTCTTCCTCCTCCATTTTCATTACAATTTGTTCATGGGGACAGTTATTGTGAACATGTCCTCATTCATTACAATGAAAACATGTAGGAGTGTTAGAAGAAACTGTATCTGACAAAATAGAAATTGATTTGCCTGTATCTTGGCTAAGAGACTGATTAGTTGCGATCATTCTTTGATCAATGGGTTCCAATGGTATATTTGAGTGGATTTTGGTCGAATTAGGGTTTCCTCGGCCACCCATGTTCGAATTTCTACAACCCTTGGTAGAATTTGGGCTTCTGAAATCAGAGACTTGCCTTTGACTGTCATAGCTGAAATTAGAGCTTCCCCTGGGCCTTAATGTCGACTCAACCAACCTGACCTTGAATAATAAATCTTGCATGGAAACATAATAATGGAGCTTAACCAAAACTTTGATATTTTCTCTTAGACCTTCAATAAACCAATTTTTTTATAAAAGCATCATTTCCTCTCAAGCCAACTCTTCTCATAGCTAATTCAAAATCTTGCCAGTATTCATCTACATAGCGGTTGCCTTGCTTCATAGTTCTGAGATACGAATGTTGCTCCATCAAATATGTTCATGGAACATGATGTAATCAAAGCTTGGTCCCCAATCTCTCCCAGGTGGAGATAGGTTTCTTTCCGGCAAGATATCTTGATTCTTTCAAATTCTCCCACCACTCTGTGGCATAATAGGTGAAAGAATACTTTGCGACCTTGATCTTATCTTTCTCACGGTAGTTGTTAATATCAAATAGGTTCTCGATCTGCCTCTCCCAATCCAAGTATTTCATAGGATTGTGCCGACCATCAAATCTAGGAATATCATACTTCCAACCCTTGATGTCACAAGCAGATTCAACTTGTCTTATAGAACGAGGTGTTTTTGAATTTGATAACTCACCTACCTTCCTATAAAATCACTGAACCTCACTCATTATGGAATTTATAACATTCATGGAATTCATTTTAGGTTTATTGTTGGGATTGCCAATAAATGGCGGGACGAATGGATCATCTGCCATCCCTACTAAGAAGAAAAAAACCGTCAGGAATAAATGTACCCCCTTCTCCTTTGTTTAGTAAGGTCACTCACCAAGTGTATGACACTCACAACTCCTAAGGCGAAGGCCAATGCAAGGGCAATTGATCCATTCACCGCAGTTCAAAGCAACTATGGAGATGAGTACTGCAGAACTTATTTCGAAATTTAAAAATATATAAACTCAAAATTGGACTCTACGATTTGAAATTCCAAATTATACAAAGAATAAGGAACAAAATTCAATTTTAATGGCACAAATAGGAGCTGTATTGAATGAATTATGATCAAAACAAGATTGCTTTATATAGGCGACAAATAGGTTCCGAAAATTCAAGAAACTTTCCCGAAAACAGAATTGGAAGAGGAACTCAAATCCAAATCCCTCGTGGTAAAGGATTTTAATGACTTACTTGTCCCCCAAGTCAAAAATTCAGATCAAAAACCCCCTCCCAATTGGCTTTTATTTCCTTTTTCTCTTCCGATTAGGATTTTAACTTTTCTTTTCCTTTTTCAAACAGGATTTCTTTTTTCTTTCCTTTTTTTTCCTTTTTTTTAGCCACATTCATTTTTTTCCTTTTTTGAACTATAAAACTCAAAACCAGAATCTTGTTCCCCAAGAAAAATTTTCAGTCACAATTACCAAAATTTTGGAAATTGCAAATATGCCCCTAAACTTTTGAAAATTGCAAATTTGCCCCAAATTTCAGATTTCAAATCCTAAATTCCAATTTTGAAACCCAAAAATCTGCTACCTTTTTTTATTAAGTTTTGGAACAAAAATCGCTATACAAAACTTGGAATGAGAAATCTGCGACAACTTCCCCTTTATTCAAATGAACTTCGAGGTATTCAAGATCGTAAGGATCAAGAATATGACACTATATATATGGAAATGACACAAGACTCTTCTTTTTTTAAATTTTTTTAAATAAGGTGCAATCAAGAATCAAAGAAAAATTTAAGATCACGGAATCAAAGAACGATAAAGAAAACAAATAGAATTATGAGCATGCAATAATTTTCAGAAGAGTTGACGAAAATATCACAAGCAAATAAACTGTTTAAGCTACCTATAAACTATGAAACAGACTGGGAAGTGAAGGTGGATAATACTTGTTAACACTCAGACCCTTCGACGTCCTCCTAACTCGATTGATGAAGGTGAAGGCGGAAAGTAATACCGAAGTATTCTAACTCTCGGACCCTTCGACGTCCTTCGACTCTAGATTCAATCCTCCTGGTAAGAAATATCAAACAAACACAGTCAAAACACGACACGAAAGATGTTATAAATTTTAAAAAATTGAAAATAAATTCTACAAAAACTTGAAACCCCATTTTTTTGTTTTTTTTCGGCATCAATTGATCTTTCACTTCGCTCTGATACCAACTGATATGAATCCCCTTGAGAAGAATCTGGATTGCTAAATTAAGATCTTTTCCAAAACAAGGGAACTCACAAACCCTTCAATGCCGCACAAAATTCAAGGTCTAGCTCTCGGGGTACACTCGATTTCGACTCGCTCTCTGACTAGCCCTCGGGATCATATTACAAGGTTTATTGACACTTAACTAGCCCTCGGGGTTAAGCAACAATAGAATAGCTCTCAAGAAAAGATTATGAACTCGAAAGGTTGTATTTTTATTGATAAAAGTGGTGTGAAATTCGTCCAAAGGCCTCCCCTATTTATAGGGTTACAATCTTGCCCCAAACCCTAATCACAACTGGAAACTGAATTGACTTATGGCAGCTTTAAGAAGCTAAAATCATATCTAACTAAATACCTAAAATAAATGGTAATCTAAGGTAATCTAGTTGAATTCTTCAAGATGTAACCTTTAAGAATATTACCTTATCTAATCTTACCAAATCTAATTCTAATCAGAATAAAATTGAATATACTGAACTCGAATGGACTGTATTTTCGAAATTCAGCTCTTCAAAGCCCACATGGTCGAGCTATCAGTCTAATAAACCCAAAATGACATAATTTTACAATATTTTACAGTGATCACACTACCTCATTAAAAATCAGTGGGAAAAAAAGTATAGTGTTCTTCATGATGTCTTTAGTTCATCGACAATCTTGAATAATGAATCCAAGATGTCGATGGTGACTCCTTCATCAATTCTTCATCATAAAGGTGATCAATCAAAGAATTTAAAGCACATCAAAGCATTTGATATTCGTATCATTTTTATTTCCTAAAAAACCACGAATATGAAATTGGATGCGATGCTCGTTTTGGTCAAATGGCTGCCCTCGATGTTCTGCTACAAGGCTGAAATGTCGAGGCTCGTGTTATAAGTAATCGAAGTTGGTTATAAGTTGATCATAGATCTGTATTCCAAACAATATTGCGACATCGCATATGCAGATGGACAGTCATAGTCCAAAAGTCCTATGTATGGTAATGGGCTGAAATATTTAGGCCCACATGTAGACTAAGCGACTTCGCTCTTGGTTCATTTTTCAGCTGGTCTCATTGGCTTGTGTGCGACCTCACAAGACTGGGGGAGGAATACATAATGATTCATAATGAATATAAATGGAGCGCACCAATAGACTTCCCTTCAAACAATTATGTTCTAGGCAATTTTCTGCACTCCCTAACCCTTTCTTCACAAAGGTATGCTCTCTTGATTCCCTAGTTTACCTTCTTTGTATTTGTCATTAATTTGTATATGCATATGCATCTCCAATTCCACTCGGTTGTTTGTTTTTTGTATTCAAATTTCCGTGGATGTTTGCTCTAGTAGTAGGATTTTGGGTTTTAAGTTATCATTTGTTAATAGTCCATAATCTTTTGTTTGTACTCATTCTGTGCTCTGGTATTTGTCTCATGATAATGGGTCTGTGAATCTTACTGGCGATCTCTTATACGTCGGTCATGATTCATTTAGGTCGAACTGTTAGCGAGGTCGCTTACTCTCTGCTTTCTTAACCCTCTTTGTTAGCGATGTTGCATGCTCTTCTTAAACATATCAGTTTAATCGACTTGCAGTCAAAGTGTCAGCGACACCACTTACTAATGTATCCTATATAATGTCTGTGGTCCACACAAAGGATTAAATTCACCAATTCTTATCGATTTTCAAGAATCGTGTCTAACAGTGCTGGTTTTAGTAGACGTGCTCCGATCTAGGTAAGTCATTTGTTATTCCGATTGAAATTCCTTTTTAATCTCAATTTTTGTTCAAAGGATAACATTAAAATTTTAAATTGTCAAAATGCAGATCCCTAGTGATTGGGATGATGATCGTCGTCCAAGGACATCAATCGGAGAAGTCATTACACATTTCGTCCTCACACTCACCAGGACGAACTTCGGTTCCATTCCAATTTTGGTAAGCCCTAACCCTTTGTCACACACGATGTATTATATTTTCAATGCATTTTCTCTACAACTTACTTTCATATTTACTAAATGTTGTTATTTTTGTTTCAATCAATATGTCCCAGCACACATTTCAGAGCTCCTAACGCCTTACAAGACCCCCCATTGTGATGTGTTATAATGGAAGTGTATGAGATGCACTACTCGGGGGCCCAGAGGTACAAGACCCTCACCCCTAATGGGTGGGGAAAATTTCTTGATGAGGAGGAACTCGTGATGGGGGATACGCTACTTTTTGAGATCGTAAATAATTCTGAGCCTGTAGTTTTTAATGTAACTATTCTTCCATGCGGGTTTGACTGATGATTGAGTTTATAATATTTGTTCTAAACAAATATATTAAAATCCAGAACAACGTATCTTGAATTTTATGGTATTTCTTGAATTTAACATCAAGAATTTTATTAAATGAATTTTATTTCAATTTAATTGAACTATTCATATTCATGTAACTCCATCCCTCTCAAACAAATTTTATTTATTTATTGAATTTTATTTCAACATAATTGAATTATTGCAAACAAATATTGTAGCGGAAGTAGATCTATAGACTGCCTGCGTGAGGGGATGTTATTAATTGGCCCATTCAAGGATGTGATGTCGCGAACAGAACGAGATTGAATTCTTGCAAACAAATATTGTAGCGGAAGTAGATCTGTAAACTGCTTGCGTGAAGGGTTGTTATTAATGGGCCTATTCAATTATGCAATGTTGCAAACTGAACGAGATCATGTCGATTAGGCCAAGTAGCGTGCAAAGTTGTACAACTTGAGGGACAACACAGGCTTCAACCGACGTCGGTAACTGGTCGAAAAACAATTAGCCTAACCAAAAATATATGCGACGTCACCCAGTTCAAGGCAGTTCAATACGACATCGCTACTAAACGAGTATAAATAGGGGAACCCTAACAAAACCTTTAAGCATCTATCCATAAATTATTCACGAATTCCAACGGTCTCTAGCTTCCCCCCCCCCCCTCCTTTCTCTTCTCCCTTGGAAAAAGGTATGGATTTTCTAATTCCCTAACACACTTGTTTAATATTTAAATCTTACTTTGCTATGTTTGATCTGTGGTATGTGAATATGTTTCCAAATTCTTACGTATCAATTAAGTTATATAATGTTTTGGTATGTTTCCAACTGGTTTAACATTATTGTGATGTTTACAAAGCTTAAATTATTCTGGTTTTGTGCATTTCTTGTTGTTATTGTCTCTAACATATGCAACCTCGGTGTGTTATCTATTACAACTCGGTACATGCAGCAATAAAGCGACGTCGCACAATCATTAGTTGAGTGACTTATTTTTCACATCATGCGACTTCGCTTATGACTCTCTGTAACTGTCGCTTTGACTGACAACTTCCTAATGTCACTAATTCATGTGGGTTAACCCACTGCATGGGACCGACGTGGATGAGCGATGGATGGCCCGATGTCGCACACTTCATTTCATACACTATTTTTGCACTTAACATTTCCACATATAATGTAGGACTAATGGCTGGCAAAGGATCTTCTAATCCACCTTTTTTCAGGTATTTCACCTATATAAATATGTATTTATACACTAACACAACTACACACCTCGTAACAAATAATATTCTTTGGTTATCATATAGTTCACTACACCATGGAGGCACCCAGAGCCTTTTTTCTTCGACGTTGAACATCATTCGTGGGCTATTGATAGACCACATTTTTTACTGCACTTTGAAGCAACTCAACGTTGAGAAAATACCAACTTTGGTAAAGTACTTGAATAAATTTTGTATGTAAACAAATGTTAATGTAGATACATATACATTCATATTTCTAATCTATGTTTTTTACTATAACTTAGTACATCCTGAGGGAGATTGTACAACTCCTACCAACAGAGAAGACCCCCATAGTATTTAGGTTCTACGGGAAAGACTGGCATATGAACTACTGGCTGGGTGGGAAGATGAAGGTCCTTTCCCCAAAGGGTTTCGGCGAGTTCTTTAGGGGAAACAACCTACGTATTGGGGACACCTTGTTCTTTGAGATGATAGACAATAGGGTACCAATAGTCTTCAAGGTCACCATTATCCGAGCTAATTAAGTTTATTGTGATTTTTGTTGTGTGTAAACTTAGACAATTTAATATTCAAATTTATGTACTAGTAAGGATATTCTCATGCTTGCATTTTTTCTAATTAATTAATTAAGTATCTTATTTTAACATCATGTAATTGATTGTACATGTTTATATGTTTGACTTCACGTGAGCACTATTTTATAATTCATCTGTTAGCTCGGTGATTTAAAAACATTGAACAAATGGGGTACTGGATCGTGTACAAATTAGGGAAGGTTTCTTTTCTATCACCGTAAAGTTCATGTGTGCGACGAAGCAATGTCCTTTGAAATTGTATTTCTAGACATGATGTATTATGCAAAATTGGCCCAGCTTCTACCACATCAAAGACCGACATCGCAAGCTACTTGGTAATATTATTTACCTCGATTTTTGATATTTTACTTTGGTTATTTTATTAACTAAAGTAAAAAAACCAATTATTTACCTCATATTTTTTAACTGAGGTATAGATTATATTTTACTTCAAAGAAAGAATAACCGAGGTAAATATGGGGCTAAGGAAAAAACCGAAGTAAAAGGGGTGAAATAACAGGTGTTGTTTCTTGTAGTGCACACTCAACTTTGCAATAGGAATGCTTAGCCCTACGATATTTCTTTTCAGTGTCCTTTTCCTCATTAACCAAGTTCTCGTAATGCCATTTCATGTGCAAATAGGCAGGATGGCATATGAAACCTCTTCGTTCTATATGCTCGAGATGTTTGCTAGAGTATGCTTTGAAGTCAGTGATGGGACCAAACTCCTCACGATCTAATTCCATGCTCATAATATTGATGGTCTCTTCATACATTTTCATCTCAGCTCTCAAGTCCTGTATTTCCTTTTCTAGGGACTGGATATGCAACTGAACAGACTCAGACAAGTTAATCTTCTGCCCACCAACTTCCATGGTGACATCTTCATGACCAATGCCCCTATGAGAGGATAAGGAAAAAACTTGAAGTATTTCTTTATATTCAACACAAGCTTGCTCAAGTTGATGCACGTATGTATCAATTCAGGTGCACTCGGTGTAAAGCTCCTAGTTTTCATTTCTCAACTGTGTGTTTATGGCGAACTGCTCATCAAACTTCTCCCGCCAGCCAAGTGTAGAAGTTGATAAGTGATCGCACTCATTCTGCTTCTTGTCCAACTTACCCAACAATATCAATACGGGCATGTTGTTTGTCAATAATCAATGTCTTTTACTGGGCCTCGCGAGTCTTACAAGCGCCATAATCCCTAGCTTCTACCTGTTGACGGAGCATTTTCACCAAATTCAACTGTTGACGATGAAAGAGACTGATCTGCTTGCTTAAAATCCTTCTTAAATCGCGTAGAGCATCCTGGCTATCCTTCACAGTTGTGTTCCACTTCTTCTTAAGATTACTGATACTCAGTAGCATATACTTCAACTGTATACCTAAAAATAACGCCCACTCTTGAAAACAAATAGGGAGATTAAGTGTTCATAGGTACTTACCAGTAGATTCAAGGTCAACTAATATGTGAACAATATCTTTCCCAAGAAATTCAATATTATACCCATCGGGAATAAGCTTTCTACAAGGACAACTTGCAGACAAAGAAGAAGGCGAAGACGAGACATGAATTTTCCACCCAATGCATAAGGGAAGTGGTTCCATACGCAAAAATAATTTGGTCGAAACAATCTCTACACACTCTTCAATGAAGGATTGGGTCACTTGAAGTAAGCTAATAGGTTCACAAAGAGGATCATTATGTCCTATAAAGTCAAGGATTTTCAAGAACTTGTGATCAACCAATATATTGAAACCCTGCACATATGTAAGGGCAATAAGAAAATATAGAACGTGAAAAACATATCAACCTTCATATTCAAATTTGAATAAATAGTACAAACACACATCAATATACTTTTTTAGAGTTACAATCCAAAATTCAAAAATCAAAGATCACTAAAGATCAACTAACTTCAGAGTTTGAGTTAGACGGAGGCTGAACGATGATCGCGGCTGCATCCTAGCTCTTTAGATCAGTAGAATTCTTCTCGCTAGGCTACTGGATGGGAGTTTCGATAACCACACTAACCTCACCAGCTACATTGGCATTCGGGTTATGAGTTGGAGTAACAGCCTTAGGCCTGAATGGAAGATCTTTAAAGTAGTCCACCTCGGACTCCTTTAATTCAACCAGGGAAGGAAGACTCGGAAGGCTAGCAAGATGCGATATCAAGGTGTATGGATATCCCCCATCAGCAATCTTTTGAATGAAGGCTTTGTTGATATTTTCTTTCTTTGTTTCCAGGGCCGCAATTCACTTCTTCAGATTAGGAAGATCTTGAGTTCGATAATAGGATTCCACTTGTGTTTATTTTTATCAGCCTCGCAATATCCAATGATGCGATCTTCTTCGGAAATATCCTCAAAAAATTGAAAGACCAACTTGGTCTTACAAAGCTGGTCTACCAGCACTTGGGGGTTTTGAGGTGATACAGGCCCATTGGTGCACATTTCTTTTAACTCAGTATGAAGCTAAGTCATCTCTACCCATGCAATCCTAGCGGACTCCTCAGTGGTGCTCGCCATCTCCTCAGCAACCTTCGCCATCTTCTCAGCGGCTTTAAGCAAACTCTCTAGTGTGGCAATTTTTATTTCCTGCGCTTTGTTCTTCTCCACTAGTTACTCATCACTAGGAGAATGCTTGGACAACAGCCCACTTACAACCTGAAGACCTTTACCAACCTTATAAAAGAAAAACACATAGGATGAAGTCACTAACAATGTTACAAACAAGAAATCAAGACAAAATAAAGACTACGAATATTTGGTTGCAGACTTACTGCGGCCAGGGTGTCGGTTAAAGAAAGATTAGAAAGGATATCAACGATCATCCTCTGCTCCAATGGATTTTTGGTTCATGGTAAAATCTGTGAATCGGTTTGGTTAACACGCCTCCTTTTAAAGGGAGGAACATTGTGTCCAGTAGACTCACCACCCCTACCCCTCTTAGGCTTTTTCTCCTTTTGCACGATAATGAGGCGACGACCACTCATCTTCTCTCCCTCGGTACTTTTACCCTTTTGATCAGGGTTTGTAGAGTTCATGCCCTATGGGAGGTTGTTTTCGTACCTCTCAAAGTTAATATTTATAAGACCTAAATGCAGACTAACTACAACTAAGTAGATAAAGGCAAATCGGGGTCGTCCACGAATAAGAGGGATTTTCATAAATTTTTAAACATAAAAGGTTGCTATTATGCTAGAAGTAGATATATATATATATATATATATATATATATATATATATATATACCTATAAAAGTGAGTAAAGGGGGGGATTGGTTGGTTTTCCTAAGTTATGAAAGTTAAAAGACAAGGTAATTAGCAAAGTCAAGTAACTATGCTAATCATCAAACAAATTAAGAAAAGGGGTTTTAAAACTACAAAAACAAAGCCTTGGGGGCAATTGATATCCACTTACAAATCTAATATAGATCATTGAACCATTCACTCATTCTATCACATTTATTACCTATGGGGAATGCCAATAGAAGATCAACATTCATTCCTTCTTAATAGTAATTTGCAAAGACTAAAAACAACCATTTGCAAACCTCATTGATGATCACCCTAGAAAAACATCATAGAGGTATTTCATCAACGGCATTATACACGAAGGACCATAGATTTGATAATAACAAGCTTTCTACCAAAGACATAGCCATTTACCCAAATATAGCATTCATTAGGAAAAACCTAGAACAAGCCACATTCAAGGTTAAACCTTTCATTGCATCTATAGGATAAATATGAGAACAATCCACATTAACATACTTATCTAGCAAGAATCACAACACATTATGCACAAGAAGTTCTAAGTTCATGTTTCTAGATTTTCATGCAAAGGAGCTAAGGAATTCGTCACTTTCCTAACTCCCTAACACTTAAATCATACAAATACTTCCTATTCTCAAAAAACACATGGTATAAATGAAGTAAAACATAGCATTGAGAACACATGAATGCTAAATAACAAAGGCTTCAAGAATGAGTGAAACAATCTATTCACTGCTTCCACTACTTGTTGTAAAGATAAATCTTCCATCCTTCTTAGATTGTAGTTTGCAAGAGTGAATTCGACATCTCTTGTCAAACCTCACCAATGACTCCCTTAGCCGAAACACAACTAAAAGTATCCCATTGATGGCATTGAGCACAAAGAACCAACAATCTTGGCAACACTTATAAACACTACACTGTGTCCAAGCATTCAACCAATTCATTCATTTACACAAGATTAGCCAAGAACGATCGACATTCATTGCCTTCTCTCATTTGCTACCTAGAACAAACATGACAACGAATTCAACATCATCACATTCATCTAGTAATTATCAACACATAACATCATTAGGAAGCTCTAACTCATGCTCTTGGATTCCACATTAAAAGAGGGGAGAATTAGCTATTTTCTCCCAACCCTAACAAGTAATCGTACAAGCAATTCATATACTCAAGCTTCCAACAACATCAATGCCATTAACAATTCACATTCAAAGCTCAATAAATGAACAATAGCAAAAGCACTAAATAGATAGATATGGTTCTTACTACACAGGTATAGAAGCTTCAATCCATTGCTCCCAAGATAAAACTAAGCTAGATAATGAAAAGACAGGATTAACCTACAAAAACTAAGAAAAGAAATAAGAAAAAAAACCAGGGTTTGAACCCAGAAAAATTGCAGGAAGAAAAACGGTGTGAAGAGGAGAGGATAAGTGAGTATTTATAGTACAAAAAAGTAAAAACGATTCTGGCCATACGTTCGTCGCGAGTTGCGACGGAGCCCAGTTCCAGCATCTTGATTTCTTTCTTCTTTTTGTTTCATGTCCTCCTCTTCACTTCACTTTTGTTCAATTCTTCAAGTCTTCAAAAGCTCAAATACGAGTCTTCAAATCTTCAAAGGTATTCTTCACAGTCTTCAAACAAATTGCCTTGTCACACAAAATCCTCTAGAAGAGTAATAAAAGTGTAAAAGTCGCTTTTAACTCTCCTTAGAGAATTTCAAGGTAAAATGCCACATTTAGAGCACAAAAGTGTACAAAAGTGAATCCTATAAGTCATAATATAACCGTATAAAATGGGCACATCACCCTGAAGTGCGAGGTTACCACCAGCACCATTATCGGTGTGTGCAACAACCTCCTCCATTTCCTCATACAAAAAATGAAGAAATGATAGGTTTAGAAAAATATAAAAGACCACTGATCGAACACATCAAACAAAAGAAAACAAAAGACATTCAGCATCAGAGTCAGCGTGGCGAAGATGTTGGGTATGTACTCGATTGATGAAGGTGAAGGCGGATAGTAATACTAAAGTATTCTAACTATCGGACCCTTCGACGTCCTTCAACTCTCGTTTCAATCCTCCTGGTAAGAAAGATCAAACAAACACAGTTAAAATACGACACAAAAGAGTTATAAATTTAAAAAATCAAAATAAATTCAACAAAAACTCGAAACCCTTTTTTTCTTTTTTTGGCCTCAGTAGATCTTTTGCTTTGCTTTGATACCAACTGATATGAATCCCCTTGTGAAGAATCTGGATTACAGAATTAAGATCTTTGACTAAACAAGAGAACTCACAAACCCTTCAATGTCGCACGATTTTTAGGTGTCTAGCCCTCGGGGTACGTCTAATCTCGACTTGCTCTCAAACTAGCCCTCGGGATCATATTACAAGGTTTATTGACACTTAACTAGCCCTCAGGGTTAAGCAACAATGGAATAGCTCGCAAGCAAAGAGTATGAACTCAAAAGGCTGTATATTTAATTGATAAAAGTGGCTAGGTAAAAATAATGTTGAAAACCACCCCTATTTATAGTACATAGGTATGGTCTTCAAAAATACAAACAAGAAACTGAAAAGGATTATGGAAGCTTTAAGAAGCTAAAATCATATTTAACTAGACTACCTAAAATAAATGAAAATATTCTTCAAGATAAATCTTGAATGAATATTGCCTTATCTAATATTACCAAATCTAATTCTGATCAAATCAGAACTGAATATTCTAAATGCTAAAATAAATGCATGACCAAAATATTAATTCTTCCAAGGCCAACATGGCTAAATTAATGGGCCTTATTCTAAAATACAATAAATGATCACACTATCTCATTAAAAATGCAATGGGAAAAAGAATATAGTGTTATCTTCTAAAAACCCAAATAAATAAAAATAAATAAATATACCTAATCCGTATCATTCCCCCCAAGGTCAAAAAGTTTCATCCTCGAAATGTGAACGATCATAAAAAATAAATGGAGATAAATGTCCCACGCCATTCCTGCAAAGTCCTGCTATTAAATGGTGACTGGACGCTGACTAGGCAGTGACTGGAATGCCGATGTGGCTTAAAATTATTTCAACTCGCGAGAAGGGAAGAGCTGCCGAGTAAATGAACTAAACCCACGATAAATTTATTAACTCTGGAGAAAATGTTCAATCCGCAATATTTTAGTTAATTTCACGAGATGATAAGATCAACCACTTGAGTTTCGCACGAGCATTAAATCGATGTGCGAGTGGATCTAGCGCGTGCAACACACACTCCGGTTGTCTTCTTCGTTAGAGACCCTCTGTGCGGATTGCTCTTTGCCGGAGTTACGTAGACCTTGTAGCGGTGAACGGAAAGTACTGACATCGAGGATTATCGATTGTGGAGAATGAGGCTTAGAGAAAATGGCAGCAACGGAGCTATGTTGAGAAGAATGGCAGAGCTTCAACGGCGAAGATTCGGTCGGAGCAACGGTAATGATAGATACGATGGATGATGATCTTTTTGAGGTCGGATGGAGATGGAGAATAGGATGGCGGTTGGTTGGAGATGATAGGCAGAGATGATTGGAGCAACAGTTGTGGTCGGAGACCAAGCTGGAGGAGATGCTGATCGGCGGCGGCGATTGCTTGGCGACGGTGGGTCTGATTTCTGGATTTTTTTCTGAAAATAAATTCAAACTTGAAATCCCTGTTGAATTTTTTACCACCAGGAATTCTTTCGCTTTGCTTTGATACCAACTAATATGAATCTCCTTGCAAAGACTCCCGATTTGCGGAATTAATATCTTTGATCTAGTGAAGGGATCTGCAAACCCACATTATCTCACACAAAATTCAGGTTTCTAGCCCTCAGGGTACGCCTAATCTCG
The DNA here is from genome assembly GCA_037428765.1 of Rubia yunnanensis. Lineage (NCBI taxonomy): Eukaryota > Viridiplantae > Streptophyta > Magnoliopsida > Gentianales > Rubiaceae > Rubia > Rubia yunnanensis. The sequence goes on from CM075065.1 coordinate 80,780,263, forward strand.
ACTTGCTCTCTAACTAGCCCTCGGGATCGGATTACAAGGTTTATTGATACTTAACTAGCCCTCGAGGTTAAGCAATAATGGAATAGCTCGCAAGTAAAGAGTATGGACTCAAAAGGTTGTATATTTGATTGATAAAAGTGTTTGTATGGTAAAAATAATGTTGAAAACCACCCCTATTTATAGTACATAGGTATGGTCTTCAAGAATACAAATAAGAAATTGAAAAGGATTATTGCAGCTTTAAGAAGCTAAAACCATATTTAACTAAACTACCTAAAATAAAGGACTATATTCTTCAAGATAAATCTTGAATGAATATTGTCTTATCTTTTCTTACCAAATCTAATTATAATCAAATCAGAACTGAATATTCTAAACGCTAAAATAAATACATGACCGAAACATTAATTCTTCCAAGGACAACATGGTTGAATTAATGGGCCTTATTCTAAAATAAAATATATGATCACACTATCTCATTAAAAAATCCAATGGGAAAAAGAGTATAGTGTTATCTTCTAAAAACTCTAATAAATAAAAATAAATAAAGAAATCTAATTCGTATCATGTAAGGTGGCGGAAATTGGTTCGGTGAAAATTAAGACTGACGATGGGATGGAGCGAATATTGATGGAAATGAGACATGTCCCAGAATTACAACTTGATTTCGCTTGGTACATTGGACCAACATGGTTTTTGTTGCAAAGGTGAGAAGAATATCTTGGTTGTCACCAATGGTTCGCTTGTGGTAATGAGGGGCATTAGGGAACATCCCCTTTATGTTCTTCATGGGAGCAGAGTGGTTGGTGATGTGGTAACTATTTGGAGCCACGTGAGACTTCTTTGGCAAGCATTTGGCACAAATGACTTAGTCATGTAAGTGAAAGAGGGTTGAAGGAGTTGAGTAAGAAAGGGTTATTTGGGGGAGATAAACTTGGCAACCTAGAGTTTTGGGAGAATTGCATTTATGATAAGGCTACATGCACTAGTGGAGGCAAGCCTATTAAAGGCACCTATGAAAGGCGGTTTTGGTCGAAAAAACCCAAAACCGCCTTGGTCAAGCGATTCCAAACTCGGAACCTTTAGTAGGGACCAACAATCACGTTTTAAAGGCGATCATTGTCTATGTTAAGGTGATTTTTAAATAACTGCCTTTAATTATCGTTAATTTAAGGCTGTTTTGGTTAAAACCGCTTATAATTAGCCCTAATTAAAGGTGGTTGTGTCTAACTGCCTTTAAATAGGTTGGTTCCGAGCTTGTAACAGGGTACCAATTCATCTTCCGAGTCCGGAAGATGGTCCATCATGTGTTTATAAAGAGACGATCACTATTCTGAATTCGGAATTTGATCGGGGGTATGTTTCCAAACTCAAAAAAGTCTTGCGGAGATAATGCATTTTTAGAAGGTGGGTTCCGAGCTCGGAACCCATCGGTCATATAATATATGGGCAATTTATTTTGAACTCAGAAAACATACATTGTTAGGGTTTTGCTCCCTCTTACAATCATTGATGAAGAAGTAAAGCCAATATATACATCAAAGAGAAGCAATTTTATATTATAATTTGGATTTAAGGTTTGAATTTAGATTAAATGGGGGTGGGTTATGATTAATGTTGTAATGATGTTAATAGGTTGCATTATAATTGACTTGTAGGATAATGGATCTCAATGAACGTATTGGTAATGATCTTGAAAATCACCCGATTACATGACATTGATCAAAAAATTTGCACGTTTGTGTTTGAGGATGCTTCTCAAAATGGTTTTGTGCTAGCCCAGTGTCCGTGTAAAGATTGTAAAAACAATGTGTATGTAGGGAGGAAGAAATAGCGATCACATCTCATAATAAAGGGGTTTTAAACTAGCTACACTATTTGGGTGTGGCATGGGGAGGTTAAAGAAATAGCTCGGACAATTGATTCGAGTAAAACGAATGTGGAAGATAAATTAGATAGGAATGCAGAATTTGATGAAATGGTTAACGATATTGCAAGAGAGTTTAAAGGTAAACCCGAAGTATTACAAGCTTTAACTAAAAACAAAGAAACGCCATAGTACAGTGGTTCCAAACATTTGGTAATTAGTGCGAATTGAGGATAATAAATTTGAAAGATAAATTTGGGTGGACCGATAAGTCGATGAATGAAACTTTAGAATTTCTTAGGGATTTGCTCCCCGCGGTTAACATAAAGACGGATAGTTTGTACACGTAGAAAAATTTTCTTTGTCCGATGGGATTAGAATTGAAAAATATTCACGCTTCCCTGAATGAGTGTATGTTGTACTGGGGGAAAGAAGATAAAAATCAAGAAACATGTCGGGTATGTGGTGAATCTCGCTACAAATTGAAGAGGAGTGAAATTCTGGTGGATGTGGAAGTGGTAATTAAAACAAAGAAAAAGGCACTGGAAAAAGTGATGTGGTACCTCCCTATTGTTCCATGGTTGTAGAAGTTGTTTGCGTGTAAGAAATATGCAAAATTGATGTGTTGGCATGCAGAGAGGGATCGACCGAATGATGATATCATTAGACATACGTCAGATGGTGAGCAATGGAAAAATTGATGCCCTTTACCCCGAGTTTGGTGAAGAACCCCGGCATTTGAGTTTTGGCCTATGCACCGATGGAATGAATCTATTTGGTAATATGAGTAGTACACATAGTTCTTGGCCTGTTATGTTGGTTATCTATAATCTTCCATCATGGGTGACAATGAAACGTAAGTACGTGTTGTTATCTGTGATGATTTCTGGTCCTAAGAAATTGGGCAATGACATAGATGTATATCCAACTCCTCTTGCCGAGGATTTGACCCTATTCAATAAGGGTGTTTAGACATAAGACAGAAGTGTTGAAGATTACTTTACGTTGAAAGCGGTGTTATTTTGCACCGTTAATGATTTTCCTGCATACGGTAATTTGTCCAGCTACTCAGTTAAAGGTCACTATGCTTGTCCCGTGTGTGAAAAAGAGACTGATTACCACAAATTGAAGCATGATTATAAAATTGTATACCAAGGTCATCATAGGTATCTTCCGGATGATCATCCATGGCGATTGGTTAAGAAATGGTTCAATGGGGAGGTCAAGGGTAGAGAACCACCGGTTGTAAGAACAAGCTCTCAGGTATTTGAAACTGTGAAGAATTTTTCCAATTACTTTGGGAAAAATAAGCGTAAAGTGCTGATGGATGGGAGTTGGAAGAAATGCTCTATTTTCTTTAGATTGCCATATTGTGAGCATTTAGATGTTAGACATTGTCTCGATGTCATGCATATTGAGAGAATGTTTGTGAATCTTTAATTGAGACATTATTGAATACCCTGGGAAAACAAAATATTGACTTAAGGCTAGGTTAGATTTGGTCGAGATGGGTGTTAAGAAGAACTTGGGGCTAGCGACTTCTGGTGACAATTGTAACTTGGCGTCTGCTTGTTATACTATGTCTCAATCGGAGAAGAAATCATATTGTGACACCCTTAGTAGTGTTAAGGTCCCAACAACATATTCTTTGAACATTAGTTCTTGTGTTTCAGTGGAAGAGTTAAGGTTAACAGGGTTGAAGTCTCATAATTGTCACAATTTGATGCATGAATTGAATGTGATTGCAACTCTAGCGTCATTTCCGACTCATGTAAGATTGTGCATCATGATGTTGTGTTGTTTCTCAAGTCCATTTGTAGCAAAAAAAATTAGTGCATCGAAGTTGGACAATTTGCAGACAATAATAGTTGAAGCATTATGCCGGATGGAATTGTATTTCCCCCCTCATTCTTCAACATAGTGGTCCACTAGTGTGTTCATCTTGTTTGTGAGATAAAGCTTTGTGGTCCTGTGTTTTTCGATGGATTTATCCATTCGAGAGGTACATGAAAATATTCAAGCATTTTGTGAAGAATCGGTACAGCCGATGCAAGTATTGTTCAACGTTGTGTGGCGGAGGAGGCCATAGAGTTTTGTACTGATTACATCAAAGAGATTGATTCGGTTATGGTTCCAATTCATATACATGAGGGATGGTTGGAAGGTCATGGGGTTAGGTAGGGTAAAATTTTTAGTCCAAGTGCTGAAGATTAATGTATTGCACATCTATATGTCATTCGCAATCATGAAGACATTATCTCATACACAGAGGTTCACATGGATGCAATCATAGTGGCTAACCCCAACTCCAATGAAGCCCAAGTCCTACATTTTAATAGTAGGACTTTTGCATTGTGGTTGCTTGATCATGTGTCTGTGGGGGATCATTCAATGACAGCGAATTGGTTGGCTCGTAGACCACTTGGTACCATACTTTTTTATGAAGGATACAATGTCAATCATTGTACTTTTTCCACAAAATCAATGGATGATAAGGGTGTGTCTCAAAATAGTGTAGTTTCTCTTGTATCTAAAGCTCTGCATATCAATAATAAAAGTGGTAATAATCCTATGTACGTACAATAGTGTTACTTTGGAACAATCTCTAATATATGGGAGCTTGACTATGTCACTGTGCGAGTTATTGTTTTTAAATGTCAGTGGGTTGATTTCAATTGTGGACAGCGAACTGAGGATTTTGATTTCACCCTTGTCCATAGGAGTAGAATCGGTTGGCGGGAAGATCCATTCATTCTGGCATAACAAGCGCACCAAGTTTTTTATGTAAGGGATCATTTTGATCCTCTTTGGGAGATTGTTGTAGAAGGATAATGTGCTTTCATCGAATATTTTGAAGCTGAAGAAATAATTGGATTTGGTCACATTTCAATGGGTGCTGGATCAGATGATAGTATACTGCTTGAGAAGGACGACCAAATCTTGAATTGTTTTGTCTCCTGCCATGACCATGATGAATGTATATGGGTGGACGTGCGTGGTAAGGTGAGCAGTAAATGGAGAAATGCTAAAAAGTTTATGAATAAAAGAAAAAAGAAGAATTTGAAAGTGTCATTTTTAATTGTTTCCATCCACTCATTGACTAAATAAACATCCATGGTAAAAAGAAAATGATTAAATCTCCACAAGGTTAATCAAAACATCCATACTTCCATAGTTGTAATCGAAAAGACGTGACATCACAAGTAAGTCTTCGTAGCAGATGTTTGCCATAATATTCAAAAGTGAAAAATTATGGAAATGTCTCCTTCTCACGGTAATTGTGACTGCAAGTTATCTTCGAGATCACCCATAGACATTGACCACTCAAGACGAGGATGATGGGTGGAAGCAAGGTGGCATTCATACGCTCATTGACTTTTTTCCATTTTCAAGATCCTGGCCTTCATTTTAGCAAACACCTTTCATACCTACTTGTAGCAATCACAAACGCCCCTGAGGTAGGCTTTTCCCGAGTCTTCAACTTCTAAACACATCAAAATAAATATGTTTAATAAGTTATTCATAACAAGTATCGATTACTATGAAACAAAAGAAATCACTTACCATCATCAACCCCAGGCCCCTTGCTTGGCTTCCCTTATTCCATGTCCCAATAGAACCATTTTCCATCGACCAACACCATTCCCCTATTTTTGAAGTAACCCTATTCTTAAATGCTCAGCAACATCAACAATGTATGGGTCAATCAATTTTCCATTCTCACGTAAAATATTATACCTAGCTTGTGAAGGCAAAGATACAAATTTGACGGTATCATACCCAGGGTTGTTGCTAGCCGATTGAGAATGCGGGATGCGACGTAAACCACCATTTTCCATTGTAAATACCCTTCCCTTATGGTTGATTATTGATTGAATGTGGTCAATCGCACCTTCGAGCTCGAAATCTCCTGTAGGGTTTGGTTTATGAGATATTTGAATCGACTAAATGAAATTTTGGGAATTTTTTTATATACAAGGTACGTTCCGGTTCAGAACTTAATCGGTCACATTCAGAGGAAGGGCCAATTTAGAATTACGACCTTGGAACATGTTGATCGGCTCTTTATATTTTAGGGCTGACTCAGTTCCAAGCTCGTAATTAGTAAATAAGCTGAAAAAAGACACACGCCCGAGCTCGGAACCAATGTTTATTAGCTCATAACATCATTTGGCTCTATACTCTATTCATGACCATTAACGTTATGAGTCTGAAATGTCAAATCGGCCCTTTACCCAGTTCAAAACAAGTACCTTTACGAGTTCGGAACTTGATCGGCCCTACAAAAATAAAGGGCAGAATCGCTTCCGAGCTCGGAAGAGAGTTTTTCCTAAGTGTTAAATTTTTTCCTTTTGCAATGGTTTCCAATTTCTTAACTAATGTAAGCAACTAAAAAATCTAATTTAAAATGCAACGCAATGAAAAAATAATTTCTTACTTAACAAATCAGTCAAGACTCCAAACATAATTCAAACTCGATAATCCAAACACACTATTTTCTTAATGTCACTTCTAAAATACGAACATAGTCTAATTACATTAAAAAAATACCAATTGTTTGAACCATAATCCACCACAATAACATTTTCTACTCAAAGCCTAGCATGAGCCGAACATGTCCTCAATCTCGGAATCATTATCATTGTCTTCGCCATCCATATCACTATCGGTCATGACTGGGTCGAAGCTTTGGGCCTCGTCATCCTCACTCGAACTAGTACGAGTTGGATTCATTGTGATTCCAAGAATCTTTCTTGTTGTGCTTCTGCTCTAGCCAGCATTTCAGAAGTCTCTTCTGCCTCGCCCCGGATGCAATGAAGTAACTTCCTATAGTGGCCTTCCACTTGCTTGTGAAACCTGCCCAACAAAGATAAATCCACAATTCATAATAAGTGCAAAACAAGAGAAAATTACTGAAACTTAAATATAAATATTTGTAATAAAATACATACTAGATCCTGATGCTATATCTATTTCAGCTTCTGCCTCCCTATCCCTTTTGGCATTCTTCGCCACCTGTCCCGGGAAAAACCTTGGCACCTATTTACTATTAGGATCAAGCATTAGCACCTAATGATAAAACCATGCCTCATCATAAAACTCTGAGCGGAGTGGGTGGTTTTTAAGTTGAGCACCGGCTTTCTTGATCATTGCGGTGATCAATCCACCATAAGAGAGAGCCTTCTTTTTTGCAGTGGTGGCTTTGAGAATACACATCAAAATTGTATAAACAGGGTTAATTTTCACCCCCTCCATGGTTGAAAATCATTAGATTACCAATCGTCAGCTCACATGTAGTCCGCCGGTGGGCAAAACATTCAAGCACACCCACTCATAAATGAGCCTCTGCTCCACCGTCAACTGTTGTATGTCATAGCTATCCCCCGGACCAGGGGGTCCACTCCAATGGAAGTACTTCCGAGCTATTTCAACTGGGTCAATCAAGGTCTATTTGGTGACAGAGGGCCAAGATTGTTGGTGATATATTTCTAAGGGTACGTGACTATCTTCGGGGTTCATTTTCTCAAGGGAAGAGTACTCGCTATCTAGGGCATCCATTATTGTGTACTTATTAATCCAAATTAATTTTATGTAAACCCTAGTACAATCACGGCTGTTCAAGCTTTGTCCTAAATTTGCATAAAATTGGTAAACCTCATCTACGCACACCCTTTCTTCTAAGCATAACAAATTGTCTAAATGTTGGACTTTGAAATGCTTCAACAAATAACCTAGACACAAATCATTAACTGACGATGCACGAATAGTTTTGAATTGATAGCTTTATATTTGGAGAATTTGACATGCCTCTTATCCGCTTTTCCATTAAAATTTGATTCGTTGTTTTGTGTGTAGGGTTCATGACTTCGATCACTCGCCACCTCGCTATTTTTCTTGGTGTACCTTGGCCTTGATATTGTTCTAGGAAGGGGGGAAATTGTGGGATACGGTAAATTCGATCGGGCACTAGGGTTTGTGATTTTGAATTTGGGGATTTAAAATATCGATTGATTTCTGTATTTTTTTATATACTAAAATGTGTTCCGAGTTCGGAAAATGTTCCACTCTATTTTGTAAAGAGCGGAATGGGCTTCTGAGTTCGGAAGCCAATTTATTCTGAAACAAATAAATAAATAAACGTGGGTTTTTTCAAAGGCTATTAAATACCCTAGGAATCCCACGTTTTCTCAACATTTTCCCTAAAAAAAAACCCATCTCTCCCCATTTCTTCCATAACCCTCAATCTCTAATCCATTTTTTCTAGCAAGAGTTGATTCAAGGTAAGATTACAACAATCCAACTCCAACATTCATCATCTCTACTTGTATCTTCTCATCTTCTCATTTTGTCTTTGTTTGAAGGGGATCATTCAACAAGTGTTATGGGACTTGATGATGCTTGAGGTCTTAAGGAATTGATGTTCCAACCTGTTTGATGTAAAGGTAGGTGTTTTAAAACCCTAGATTGTGTAGTTCACACACATTGCTTCTTGAATGGTTAGCCAAATTTGAGGGCTTTGATTATTTTGAGTGTTTAATATTGTTATATAGTGATGAAATTGTGATTGTGAGTTTTGTATCATTATTTTTCCAATTTTTTTATGAAAATAAATGTTTAAAAATGTTAATTAGTGATGAAATTGTGATTGTGAGTTTTGTCTCATTAATGTGCCAATTTCTTATGAAAATAAATGTTTTGTAGTTAGATACATGATGTAGTGGATAATTTTTTTATGTAAGGTAACCAATGCCTACAAAAAGGAATCACAACGACACATCAGTTTCACAATATAGCCATCCCGTGATATCGGAATATGGTTGTGATGATGAACATGATGGATCCAACGAGGTAGGAATAGGAAAAATGCATTGTAGAACATTGGAACATATGATAGCTAGATAAGAGTTTACTCCCATGTATTTAATAGGTATGGCAAATGTTTGTCCAAAGAGCACCCAAAATGGTAAAGTTGGGTAGCGAAAGTCGGTAGAACAAGGGTGGACATAAAATACGATAGTTGGCATGAGGTTCCCCAAAACTTAAGGAGACCCTATGGATGGAGTGAAGGTACCATAATTAGACAAATTAACTATTATTGATATTTCCAACTTAGTAGAAAAATTAACTATAACTATTCCCATAGAAACCATTCAAAATTGATGCAGCGGATATGACATTTATAAAAAGGAAGGTGGTGACCATGATGTGCAAGAGTTGACGAGAGCACAAGTACACTTTGTCACGGGACTACATTTTTTCTATGAAAAAGGGTGATCAGCCATGGATAACTTACACACACATTCAACCAGAGAGTTGGGAGATCCACAAGAAAAGGGCTTTGGAGAATGCTTCTAATGTTAGTCTTTAATTAATGTATTTTAAAACTACCTAGATTTTAATTTCTTTAGTAATTTCATGACCCTAAACCCAAGCTAACATAGGGTACAAGGCAAGAAAAACACCACAATACCGGTTTGAATGTGATTCTGTATCGATTGAGCCGAGGGGTATTAATTGGCGGCTCTAAAATACGTTGTGGCGCGTCTTGAGATGGATATTCAAAATTTAATCATAGCGGGTATGTCCGATAAGGAGGCTAGGGCTACGATACAACCAATAAATGTTGAAGGCATAGAGAGGTGTGATTTATTCCTCTAAGGCAGGCAAAATAAAAAGGGTGAGTACGAGAAGCCTGAAGAAAAATAATTGGTGGAACGAGTGGTAAAGCCAACTTCCCTACTACTCTCTTTTCACTTCTGTCATTTACATCTTAGCTTTTATTTGTGTTCTAAAATTACTGTACTTGCAATATGTACGTAGGATAAATTAAACAATGATGCATTGGAAGAGAAATTCATACCCACATTTAAGAACGACATCCTTTCTACTGTTACCAATAACACGACCATGTGGGCCGTGTTAGGAGAGTGGGTGGGTACTTGAACCAACGTGAGGCATTTGGAATTACTTGTTAATTTGGTCGTGCACAGCCATCGTGTGTCCACACTTTGCAAAAACACGTCCTTCAACAAGAGAAACGAATAGAGAAAAAAAACATTCTCATTCGGAAGTTGATCCAACACACCGGCCTTGTGCTTCCCGAGAATTTAGATGATTTGACACCTAATTGGACACCGACATCAAGAGGTTTGCACCATTCACCAAAATATGTTGAGGTCAATGGGGAGGCAAGCATTGAAGTCCAGCAAACGAAGTCGACAACCACGATAAGGCCATCCTCGCTTGTGATAAAAAAAAAGTAAATATTTCACATTTATCAAATCATTAATTCAAAATTTTTGCCAAATTTAAGAAATGTAGTTGGTGTCGATTAGGATTCACTTATGTGAAGCTATACATAGATTGAGGCATTGGTGATACTTAACTCCATGTAGTTGATGGAATTTTGCATGAGTTAATGAAACATCATCACAGCATACCAATTCCAGAAGGTTTGTCAAGAGTCTCTTTGGAGAAGGCATTAGTGAAGGGTGCCCCGTTGCCATTTCCGGACGGAGAATACAAGAATGTTGGTTCTGCTCGCAACATGTTACTATTGTGGCCGCGTAGACTACTATACTAATCCCATTAAGGATCACCATTTGAAAGTCAAACGACCGACAATGCCACAAGCAGTCCAAAGTACACCGAAGGTGGTCAAGACTTCACCTAAACTCGTCCACGCTACATCTAAACCGGTCCAAAGGGAACCAAAACTTGTTCAAACAACACCAGACAAGATGGACAACCGCTTCCAAGGCCACAACTCCCGAATGATGCACCTCACTTCGTAAGAGTGCTATGCACCTGGCTTCAACCACATCAACACAACTCAACTTACTCATTCATGGGAAACAAAGGCTTATTTGGTATCAAGAGAGACATCATGGCGATGTGAAGTGATTTCGAGGACCTTTGGAAATGTGAGCAAGTTAATCAGACTATAATCTCCATATACATCTTGAGGGTAAAATTTATATTTACATATTAAATTCATGTTTACTATTTCATTTTCTCTAATTTTTTACGACTAACGCGGAACATTCCATAATTTCAAGGTAAACGTATTATATGTACAATCAAAAGAAGGAGTGGGTCGGATACATATGCCCTGTGATGACTTAAGAGATCAGTTGTACAAACCAAGAGAGAATCGACTACATTCGCAAAAATCTTGGGAGAAAGGATAATAAATTATTCATTATGCCCTACATTGAAAGGTTATATTTAGAATCTCCACTATGTTCGACCACGTCATTTACGCACTTTAATAAATTTACACTCTATTTTTGTGCAGGGATCATTGGATATTGATCATCATTGTTCCGAAAAAAAGTGTGTATATTAGATGGATCCATTGCGCTTCCAACCAACGGACTCATTTGTCAAGATTTTGGAGTCCGCTATGAAGGACAATAGCGAAGATGATGAAAACAAATTTCATGTGGTCAAAATCAAGGTATAATATGAATAAATTGCTTCATTTTTCCAAGGAGATAACATTATGTTATTCTATAAATTACAAATTTATATATTTTAAAACAGTATAAGAAACAAGCGCAAACATGGAAGTGCGGCTATTACGTAATGTTGTACGCAATAGAGTGCATAGAGGTCGTGAACTTGGATTCACTTGAGTTTGACATGGTAATTGTACATTTAGTTGTGCCTATATGTCAATAATAATATTTCCAACTTACTCGCTATGCATATAGGTTTTCCCAAAGACAACAAGGTTGTATTTGAAACAAGATATCAACACCGCTAGGAACTGTTTGGCTAGGCATCTCATTCTCAACCCTCACATCTTCTTGTGAACCCTAACTTGGTGGAGTGACACAATTTAGGCAACTAGTAGTGATGTAAAGTTTGGAATAGAAATTGATTGATTTTTATTCCTATCTATAGATTATTACTTAGTTAGCATTTTCTATAGATTTTGTTAGTCTGTAGAACAATTGCGTGTACTGAATTACATATGTGGCTGTTGAAAGAGGCCAGTTGTGAGCCCGGAATTGAATGGAATTTTTTCCATTTGTGCCAAATTGAGTTTCGAACTCGTAAGGATAATCGACCCTTCAGTAGTCAAAGGGCCGAATCAATTCACGAACTTGGAATTAAAATAATACCAACAAAAAAAGCCATGAAATTGGACCTGATTTTTACTTCCCAATGAGGAACCTGTTAAAGATGGTTCAGTTTTGAACTCCAGATGTTCAACCTGGTTCAACCAGGTTGACCAAGTTCTGAGTGAGGAACAAAAAAATGTGGTTTAACATGTCAATTAAAGGTGGTTGGGGTTCTAAGTTCATAACTCTTAACAAGGCCAGGGAAATGGTAAAGGTTCCGAGCTCAAAACGTATTAAAGGTGGTTCCACCGTCCTATTCAAGGCGGTTCATAACCGCCTTTAATTGCTGATTTAAAAGGCATTTCTCGGAACCGCCTTTAATCAATCGTGATTAAAGACACAGCTAGAGAAGGAACTTTTAAAGTGCCTTCTCTGGTGCGATAGAACCACCTTTAATGGCTCGTTCCTCCACTAGTGATGGGTGAAGTTTGCACGCTCCGTAGAGGTGACTCGGGATACGTTGAGTTATGTGCATTCAAATTTGTGGGGGTTGGAAAGGATGCCAACTCAAAGTAGAAGTATCTACTTTGTCACTTTCATTGATAATTGTTCTCGTAAGGTTAGGGTGTACATCTTGAAATCCAAGGATAAGGCCTTTAGCAAGTTCATGGATTGGAAGAAGATGGTTGAGGTCCAAATAGGGAGGATGATCAAGAAGCTTTGGACGGACAATGGTTTGGAGTTCTTGAGTGATGAGTTCAATCGGTTTGCAAAGGATGAGGGGATAGTTAGGCATAAAACCATCCGAAGAGCCCCACAACAAAATGGCCTTGCGGAGAAGATGAACAGGACTATTCTTGAGAGGGTGAGATGCATGTTGCTCAAAGCTGGAATGCCAAAGAGGTTTTGGGGAGAAGGCGTTAACACAGCGGCTTATTGATCAATAAGTGTCCTTCAGTGGCTTTAGATTTTAAAACGCCGAAACAAGTGTTGATTCGTTCACCTCTGAATCTTGAAAACTTACGTGTGTTTGGTTGTGTGGCTTATATGCACCAATGTGAGGGCAAGCTTGATCTTAGGGTGAAAAGGTGTTTGTTTCTTGGATACCCGGAAGGTGTGAACAGTTGGAAATTATAGTACAACAAAGGTGGAGGTTCAAAGTGCATTAATCGTCAGGATATCGTCTGTAAAGGGTCCAAATAGTAAACGACCGTAGCAACTCGGGGGGCAAGGATAGCAAGGAGGTTCCTAGAGAAAGGGTAAAAAATGAGGTGGACCTATTGGGAAGAGTAGTGAAGATCGGGAGGATGAAGACGACGACATTGATGATATAGAGGTTGATGTTGATGATCAAGGCGAAAGGGGTCATGACGATGATCAAGAGCTTGGATCATACAACTTAATAAGGGACAGAGCTAGAAGAGAGACCTGGGCACTGAAGAGGTATGGTTATTCCAATCTAGTGGTTTTTTCTTTGGTTTCCGAAAGACCTAGATCTTATCTAGAGGCAATGAGAAGCAAAGATAAAGAATCTTGGAAGTGTGCAATGGAGGATGAGATGGAATCACTTGAGAAGAATGAAACGTGGGAACTAGTGGTGAAACCTAAAGACCAATGGGTGGTTGGTTGTAAATGGCCGCTCAAATGGGAAAAAAAGGCATTACGGGGTTTGAGAAGCCAAGGTGTAAAGCAAGGTTGGTGGCTAAAGGCTTCACACAAAAGGAAGTGGTCGACTATAATGAGATATACTCCCCCGTGGTGAAGCACACATCAATACGGGTTTTGCTTGTGATGGTAAATCAATTTGATTAAAATCTTGAGGAAATGGATGTGAAGATGACTTTTCTTCATGGGAATATTCAGGAGCAAATCTACATGGCTCAACCGAAAGGGTTCATCAAGGCTGGAGAAGAAGAAAATTTATGTCTCCTTAGAAAATCTCTTTACGGCTTGAAACAATCTCCGAGGCGATGGTATCTTAGGTTTGACATGTTCGTAGTTTGGAATGGTTTTGTTCGGAGTAATTATGACAGTTGTGTTTTATATCAAGTGGGTGAATGATTATGGAGTATTCTTGTTACTATATGTGGATGACATTTTGATAGCGTCGAAAGATAAGAATGATGTTCATGACTTGAAAAGACTATTGAGTAGTGAGCTTGAAATGACAGACATGGGACCGCCCAAGAAGATTTAGATGATGGAAATCACACGGAATAGGAGATGCGGTAAATTATTTGTGTCTCAGTTTGATTATCTTTGGAAGGTGGTGGCCGAGTTCGGGGTGTCGAAGGCAAAGGCGGTTCAAACACCTTTGGCGGTTCATTTCAAACTCTCCGCAAAGATGTCGCCAAAGATCAAGGAGGGTCAAGCGAGCATAGAGTGAACTCCTTATGCAAGTCTTGTTTGAAGTCTCATATATGCCATGGTGTGCACACGACAAGATTTAGCATATATGGCTAGCCTTGTGAGCCGGTTTATGGCCAACCTGAAAAGAGAACATTGGTAGGCAACAAAGTGGGTCATTCGGTTTGTGAAGGGAAATTCAAATGTTGGCTTACACCACAAACGGGAGAATGAAGGTAAGGCTAAGTTGAGAGGATATGTTGATGCAGATTTTGCGGGTGACTTGGACAAGAGGCGGTCGTTGACCGGGTATGTATTCACTTTATTTGGTTGTGAAGTGAGTTGGAAGGTGCAATTACAACTGGTGGTTGCACTTTCTACAGCGGCGGTCGAGTACATTGCCCTCACAGAGGGTGTGAAGGAATCCCTTTGGTTAAAGGGGTTGATCGGTGAATTCGGGATCATGCAAAATGAAGTAGAGGTGTTTTGCGATAATCAAAGCGCGATAAACTTTACCAATAACCAAATGTATCATGAGAGGACAAAGCACACCAACGTAAAGATACACTTCATTCGGGATGTCGTCACCGAGGGGTCCCGTTGTTGTTGAGAAAGTGTACATGACGAAAATCTGACGGATATGGCTACAAAGGCGGTGACGGGGATCAAGTTTCAGCATTGTTGTGACTTGATCAACGTCACGAAGTTGAGCAACTAGAGAAGGTTATGGAGACAACGGAAGTTCTCGGTGGTGGTGTTGTTTTTGTTCGATCCTGATTTTTCTTAAAGCCGATGTGGAGATTTGTGAGTTTGGTGACTTTAATAATGGGCCGAGCCCAATTGACATTTTAAGTGACCACTTTGTTGTTTCTCCCTTTCTTTGCATACATGTATTAGCGCAGTAGGAAGAATATGTAAACATGGGCTGGGGAGTAAAGTAACAAATTATTAACCTTGGTGAAAATAGATGATGGGGACATGCACTAGCTAATTAGAAACATGCCAAAACAGAGGAGAGTTTTAGAACTCTTAGGACAAACACTCAAACACTTAAGAGAAGAATTCTTGAGAGAAATGAGAAAGCATTGAGAGCTTGTAATCCTTGTAATCTCGGATTTATACTAGTAGAACCATTCTTGTAGGACATAGGTGAAAATACCGAATCTGCGTAAAATCTCTTGTGTCATCTCTTTAGTTCCTTGCCTTGGATTATTTGATTTTTTGTTGGTAGCCTCGTTGTTTGCATTCCATTGCGCTATATATTCGTTGTTTCTCTCAAATTTTCAACACCGGTCTCTAAAGTTTCAATAATACAATTCGAAACCTTGTGTTTCAATTTTTATAATTTATTCCATCGACTCACCATGAAATAGTTTTAAACAAGACTTTGTCTGACGTGATGGATATAGACTCATACCGACATGTGTCATGTGTGACAGTATTGAATCCACGAGCATCATTTGAGAAAGCAATGACTCAGCAAGCAGGTGCGTACTGTACTAATTTAGCCAAACTAATCACATGATCAAATTTGGTGATAAATGATACATGTCAACAGGATAGGACCATCGACAAGAGAGACTACGTAGGAACTGAAAACAAAGCAGAAAGTGACAAATTCATTTTCGTTCCCATCCTTTCACGCAATCCATTTAAATATAACATCACTAGTCCGTCTCTATCCGCGCTAACAACCCAAGAAACGCACCCAACGTGTGCGTATGTGTGTGTTCTACAATTGTGCAGGGTAGATGTTAAAAGACCAGCTACAAGAAATTTCATCACGCAAACAAGTTCTGATCATTCATTTTTGGCACTGCGGTTCTTGAATAGAGTGATCGTACATCTGTAGAGTGGGAATTAGTGGGATTCTTGAATACTGTTGTGATCATGTTGGGGAATGGGGTTATTGGGATTCTTTCAGAATCTACCAACAAGTGGGAGAGAAGGGTTCCTCTTGCCCCAGCACACTGTGCTAAGCTGTTGCATGGCGGCAGGGGTAAAACTGGTGTGGCCCGCATCATTGTGCAGCCATCCACAAAGAGGATTCACCATGATTCCTTGTACGAGGATGTCGGGTGTGAGATTTCTGAGGATTTGTCTGACTGTGGCCTCATTCTGGGCATCAAACAGCCTAAGGTGTGTGTGTGTTAAAAAATCTCTCTCGGTAGTTATTGTATCAATTTATAATCTGTAGATGGTAAAGTTGCGTTTTTTATGGCAGTTGGATATGATTCTTCCTGACAGAGGGTATGCATTTTTCTCTCATACCCACAAGGCACAGAGGGAAAATATGCCCTTGCTTGATAAGGTAGTAATAGGATGGAGTTGATGAAACAAGTTTGTCCTACTAAGAATTACTTTAGATTGATGCCTATTTGTTGGTAATATGTAGATTTTAGCTGAGAGGGCATCTTTGTTTGATTATGAGCTTATAGTTGGAGACCACGGCAAGAGGTTGCTTGCCTTCGGAAAGTTTGCGGGTAGAGCAGGAATGATTGACTTTTTACATGGATTAGGACAGAGTATGCACCATGTTCCTCTTGTTCCAATGATTGTGTTTCTTGAATGCAGCTCTCAGAATTTGGTTATTTTCAGGGTATCTTAATCTTGGGTACTCAACACCTTTCCTTTCTCTGGGAACGTCGTATATGTATTCTTCGCTAGCTGCTGCAAAGGCTGCAGTCATCTCAGTTGGTGAAGAGATTTCCTCCATGGGATTACCATCAGGAATCTGTCCTTTAGTTTTTGTTTTTACTGGGTTAGGAAATGGTATGTCTTATTCTACACCTTGAGTTCTTGCCCTTAGCCTTTTTATCATGGATTACGAGTTTTACGACAACGACAAGCTCTTTATTTGGATTTGATATATTTTGTTTCTCTAGCTTTACTCTGTAGCTCTTGTTATATGTAGTTATAGATAATAAGATATTTTATAACTTTATGGCTGTAACTCTTTAACTACCAAATGAATTATTTTGTTTGCATTGTCTTGGGATGCTTTTCTAATATGATAGCATTGCGTTGATTGTACTGAATCTTACCAATGAATTTTTTGCTTTTGTAGTTTCACAGGGAGCACAAGAGATTTTTAAACTTCTTCCCCACACTTTTGTGGATGCCTCCAGTCTTCCTGAGCTATTTGCAAAGGTAGAGATTCCAACCCTCAGAGACTGCATATTATTTCTTTATTTCATTAATTTTTCTTTTAGCACATAATAGCTTGTTTTAAAAAAATTCTGTCACTTCTCTTCTTTTATCAGTCCTAATGTGTATCTTTAGATATGAGGAGGAGAGTAAGCCATGCATGAATGAGATGGCTAGCCACCTCATTTGCTTTTTCAACTTTCATATTCATCGTTGATGTATTTCTAGTAGTTCAAAGTGGCTCAGTTAAAGATCTTTACTTTTCACTGCAATACTTGGAATTTGGTCTCGGAAACCAATAATTTGTCTGCTTGGAACATCCACAACCTGCCCTAACCATGTCACAGAGTTGATTTCAAAAAAGAGTTATCGCATAGTCCCTTCCCTAGTAGCCCTCTTGTCAAAACTCTTGTGGCGTAGAGCTTATTTCTAAATGTTATCTTCTTACTGCCGAGTAAAGTTAAGCTACATCACATTTTCAGATGGACTTTTGTAACCCTGCTGATGCTTGAGATAATATCGAACTTCTTGATAATAAAGCAGTTTCTCTGGAAAATCTGTCCAGGTTGATGTATTATCAACCAATTTGCACTATAGTAAGGTTCTTGATTGTTCATGTAATGGATTTACAAACTTTAAGATCACTGTCATACATAATAGAACATAACCATGATGAACAATTCAGAGAACCTGAGTTTTTGGCTTTTGTCATTCAATGTTGATGGCATCTGATTAATATTTCGCTTAATTTTTAGTTCGGTGCTTCGAATAAGTGTAGACCGTGTTCATTTTTATTTGTTTCCAAAATTAGAAGTTGTGTTCTGTTCTTTCCCAGTGGTGATGCAACATTATAACTCCATTCATTTTATTTGATGCTAAATGTTGTCAACAGACTCAGGCGAAAGGTCATGGACGGCCAGTAAAGAGAGCCTTTCAAGTGTATGGTTGTGTTGTGACTTCAAAAGACATAGTGGAGCCTAAGGAGCATTTGAAGCCCTTTGACAAGGTCTGGTCAACTATGGTATTTCTAGTATAGCAGATGGAAATCTTTAAATGAATTTGATCTTGCTCTCTGATTAGAGTGCATCTGTTCTTCCTAGTTTTAGTTATGTTCAATACTTGTCTTAACAAACACAGACACTAAGTTGAATTTTTGCCTGAAATTCATGGTTTGTTGTTTCTGCAGCATTCAAAGTTGCATGATTTTCTCAGATAAAAATGTTTCATATTATTTGGATATCATTTTCCATATCTAGAACCAAACTGTTCCTTAAAAAGTTATTTCCCCTGAATTTATAGCATACAAGACCTGTAGACAAATCCCTTTCCTCATTTTGGATGGACGCCTAATGTATGCGACTTCAAGGTACCAAAATGACTTAAAAGATTGGCTTCCTATTTTCTCACCTTTAAGTCAAAACCTTTGTCTTCCCAGAATACAGTATTATTAGCATAGTGCACCAACAAAAGAATTTAGTTTCCATGCTTAGAGCTTATATTTCTTTGTCGAGGAAAATGTCCGAGTTCTGATCTTCATATTAAATGTTTATGGTTCTGGTGTGGTAGTAATACTGCTAGCATGATGAGATGTGTTCTGTCCATTCTAATGATGAAACTGTGATTCTTTCAGGTTGACTACTATGCGCATCCAGATAACTATGTTCCTATCTTTCATGAGAAGATTGCTCCGTATGCATCTGTAATAGGTCTGTTCTGAGCTCCATCAATGACATCATTGTACTGAAATTAATCAGGCCTTTATAAAAGTTAGAAACAATTATGTTTTGTATGGTATGTCCATTAATTTGATCTTTTGGAAAAGTAAAGGTTATCCAGTTTATTGTTCTTCCTGCAGTTAATTGTATGTACTGGGAGAAAAGGTACCCTCGGTTACTGAACACCGAGCAGCTAAAAGATCTGACGATCAAAGGTTGCCCACTTGTTGGAATTTGTGATATAACATGTGATATCGGTGGTTCTGTTGAGATTGTTAACCAAACTACATCCATTGACTCTCCTTTCTTCAGGTAAAAATTATGTTTGGTATTGATGCATATAATGCTGGTTTTGCAAGTTTCTGTTTGTGAGAATCCTTAAAGATTTTCATCCTGTTCTAGAATAAGAACTTCAATGGAACTGTCTGTTAACTTTATCTTGAAGTATTCCCTTTTCCTGTGTTTATTATTGTTAAAAATGGCTTCCAGGTATGATCCATTGAACAGTTCATACCATTATGACATGGAAGGTGATGGGGTGATTTGCTCAGCTGTCGACATTCTTCCAACTGAGTTTGCCAAGGAGGTTGATTAAATCACATCTTTTCTTTTTCTTTTTTTGTTTTGTTTTGTTGTTGAAATCAATTTTGTGCTGTATTGATTCTTTTTTTTTTCTTTTGATTTACCTGATATTTATGGGAAAAAAGGCTTCCCAGCATTTTGGTGACATTCTATCCCAGTTTATTGGAAGCTTAATTTCCATTGTGAATATTGAAAAGCTACCCATGCACTTAAAAAGAGCTTGCATTGCTCATGGTGGAGCATTAACTCCCCTGTATGGATACATACCCCGAATGCGAGACTCTCATATTGAGTATGTATACATAATCTTGCTTTTCTGTTTGGTCATTCTACACTTGTAGTCTGTGATGTAAAAATACTGGCAAGCAATTTTTCTGAATTCTTATTGATTGGATGCATCTTTTTGCAGAGTTTCATCTGTAAATCTACAGAAAGTCTATCCTGATAAGAAGAAATACACTACCTTGGTAGGTTTCCTTTCGCTTTACTGTATTGTGTTAGTTTTCTTTTTGTTTTGGTGTTTATATGTGTCTTTCAATTTGCACCTTTTTGTCTTCTAGCTACATTGTTGGTTAAACCACCACCAAGACCTGTGTGTCTTTGAGCCTTTGAAACAGGCAGGCCTTTATTGCCTTTATTGCCTTTTTTGACTCTTTAACATCAACTGATACACTGCTAAACTAACAGGTATCCCTAAGTGGTCATTTGTTTGATCAATTTCTCATAAATGAAGCGCTCGATATCATTGAAGCAGCTGCAGGTTCCTTTCATTTGGTAAAATGTCAAGTGGGTCAAAGCACAGCTGCTGCATCTTATTCAGAAGTTGAGGTCAGTGAACTTCATAAATATCTTGTTTCATAATTAAAATTTCATCTAAACAATGTACAACTTTCCATGAGTTGTGAGCTGTGAGCTATGAGGTACACCCAGAAAAGCTTTTAGCCACCATTTCTCCCCTTATCATTATTGATTTGGAATGGCACATTTATGAATTAGCACTATAAGGGTATGATGGTTTTTAGTGAGTTGACTCCGTTTCTTGATAGGCTCAATCATTGCATGGTTACAAAAATGTCAATAGACTTCAAATTTTATGAGCTGGAACTTTCACAATAATTGTACTGTACGTAGTCCTTTTCGTTCTTTCTTCCTTTTGTACTGTTTTGAGATGACCACAATAAGAAATATCATCCTGGAATAATAAACGGTAATTAGGGAGACTGAAAAAGATATTTTACCGATTGATTATTGAATTGTTCTGGTGCTCACCAAGCTATTTTTTAATCTTGTGTACAGGTTGGAGCGGATGATAAACAAGTCCTAGATAAAATTATAGATTCTTTAACTTCAATTGCTTATCCAAGAGAAAATGATGGACCTGTTGATGCAAAAAAGCATATGATCTCATTGAAGGTTGGTAAATTGGAGGAGACCAGTACAAATAAGGGGTATGATATGAAGAAGAGGAATGTGGTTCTTATCTTAGGTGCTGGCCGAGTTTGTCGACCGGCTGCTGAATTCTTGACTTCAATTGGAAGTAATGCATCAATACGGCAAGTTCTGAAGTCATGTATTGATGATGATTTCGAGGAGCGGAATAGTGTGGAAGTTGTCGTTGCTTCTCTGTACCTGAAGGATGCAGAAGAGGTATAGTAGAAGACTGATATAGCTTGTTTATTTAATCTTTCAATTGGTAAACCATAATGGTGAATATAAGATATCAGACAGCCATTTTTCATTGCTATTTATTATTAATCTAATGTAATTACAATTTATCATTGCTATATTGTTTAATTTTCCAGTAAGTGATTATTTATATGATAGCCAACTGTTTTCATTGGCGTATAGTATGACAACTGAGTTTTAAGTGCAGATTACAGAAGGTATGTTGAATGCAATGCCGGTTCAGCTTGATATAATGAATCCTGAAAGTCTCCATTCTAACCTTGCTGAGGTATATTTGTACATGTCAAACTAACTGTGTTGGAGTGTGTCAAAGCTGGATTATATTAAATCTAAACTTGTTAACTTTGTAGCTCGTCAGTGTCTACTTTGTGCCAGGTAATGAACTTAATCATTTCTTCATCTTGTGCAGGCTGATGTTGTGATTAGCTTACTGCCTGCTAGTTGCCATAGCATCATTGCCACTGCTTGCATTGAGGTACAGGATCATTCCTTCATGAGTTAAATGTGGACACATTAGATGTTACTTCTGTAATTTGAATAGATCCCATGACATAATGTTTCGGAACAATGCCTGATGAAAAGGTTCGAGGTAACATAGATAATTAGTTAAAACTTTTTCATGTTCACAAAGGTGAGAGATGCCAGGAAATGTCTTTATCTGGATTTGTTTTTTATCCTTCCTACCAGGATTTTTCCTCCAAGAAAGACTCAAGTAAATTCACATAATAAAGTCTTAGTGCCATCACTTTTCAATTTCCGCATAAAACACTAATTATAACCACCAGATCCTTGGATTAGGTTCTATTGATAGCAGCAACTGCTGAAGCTGTCTAGTTAATCATGTTTTTAGACCACACTATGGTTCTTAACTGACTTTACTGATGCAGCTGAAGAAGCATCTTGTCACTGCTAGTTATGTTGATGAGTCCATGTCAAAGCTAGATGAAGCAGCAAAGCAAGCAGGCATCACTATTCTGGGTGAAATGGGATTAGATCCTGGAATCGGTAATTTCATTTTATTTCTAAGACTGCTCTTGGGAACTCGCGAACATGGAAATCATACATGAATCTATTCTTTCTTGCTTCAGATCACATGATGGCAATGAAGATGATAGATGAAGCACATGCACAGAATGGGAAGATCAAGTCCTTCACTTCTTACTGTGGTGGTCTTCCATCTCCAGAAGCGGCAAACAACCCACTAGCTTATAAGTTCAGGTACACTGTCATTCAGTCTAGTCCCCAAGCTTTGATTGTTTGAATGTAAATAATTGTACCTCAGTAACTTCTGAATCTTGTTTGCTTGGTTTTCTGTCCCCTGCTGTTGGGACAATGTTGTGCGGTAGAGATTGCAAACAAGGATATGGATTTATTATAAGTTTGGTGGTGGGTAGTTTGAGCTTAATATACTAATCGCCTTACATTCGTCATTAATATGTTCTTTTCAGTTGGAGTCCAGTAGGAGCTATTCGAGCTGGGCGCAATCCAGCCACCTACAGATCCAATGGAGAAATTTTGCATGTTGATGGTGAGCTTTAAATTTTATATGTGTGTAGTCTGTGGATACATAATACACACACATATTGTTTCATTTCATTTCTTTGGGACTATTAGCTCATTTTTTTATGTTTGGTTGTAGCTTCTTGTTTATAGTTACATAAAAATTATCTCCTGCTTTGCACACAATAACATTAACGTATCATAGCCTCGGCTCAGTACGCTGACATGTTTTCTGGGGCTCTAGTCCCAAGTATGTTCTATACTACAAGCTAATTGCACTTTGTCCATTGTATTCTTCACCAAAATTGGTCTATTTGCAGGTGACCAGCTCTATGATTCTGCTACAAGGTTTAGGATACCTGATCTTCCAGCTTTTGCGCTTGAATGTCTTCCAAATCGAAATTCCTTGCTTTATGGAGAACTATATGGAATAGAAAATGAAGCATCGACTGTCTTCCGTGGGACACTACGTTATGAAGGCAAGAACTGCCTTTATTCTTTTTTATTTAATCATCTTTAATGCTACACTCTCCTATCCTTGCATACTTGGAACTGAAGCAAATGTTGCACGGAATGTCTCATATGTAATTTAGTTTAACTCATCAATGTGATCATAATCAAGACAGCCCTTAAATGTGTGAACATAATTCTGTCTTATGACACAGCGTGTGTGTGTGTGTGTGTTAGACTCATATAGGTAATGTTTGCTATCAGTTTCCGATATTGATTGTGTAAAATCATCTAGTATTAGTGTTCACTGAGAAAAGACACATGAATAATGGCATTTAGAGTGTTTGGCCAACAAAATTACGTGCCATGTTAAATAACTAATCATCAAGGGTGCTTGGGACTTCTATTGTTATCTTTGCCTTGAAACTTCATCTTAACGAGTTTTTTTCTGAGATGTCATTCACACGTCATGTAGGCTTCAGTGGTGTAATGGCAACACTAGCAAAGATAGGATTCTTTAATACGGAGTCTCTGAATATTCTGAAAATGGGAGATAGGCCGACACACCGGCAAATATTACTTGAACTTTTGAAACCAAGTACTAAATACTTGGAGAATTCTGCTCTGGATGAGAAATATACCACAGAAAGAATTAATGCACTTGGAATTTGCAAGGATGGAGAAACTGCTGCCAGGACTGCCAAGACAATCATGTAAGTATAATCAAGGAATAATTGTTTGATGCAAAGATTATGCGTTCACTTAAGTTCAAATCCATCAGAAATGTGCCGATGCAAGGTTCTTCCATTGATTTCCCTAAACTTCGTTTGTTGACAAAAGGTTTCTAGGATATCACAAGCCAACAGAAGTTCCACCATCTTGCGGAAGTGTATTTGACGTCACCTGCCTCCGCATGGAAGAAACTTTAGCTTATTCGAGCACAGAAGAGGTAAAATGTTCAAATAAGCCAGAAGATGTGTAGATATCTTACTATTGCCTTGCCTCTTGTATACATAACAAAATCTAATGTGACCAGGATATGGTGCTGTTGTACCATGAAGTAGAAGTAGATTTCCCAGACCGACCAACCAAGAAAAACCGAGCTACTCTCTTAGAATTTGGAAAGACCAAGGATGGGAATACTACCACGGCAATGGCTTCAACTGTAGGGATTCCAGCTGCAGTTGGTGCTCTGGTACTAAAGTTATAAAAGTTTTCTGTTTTTACAAGTACATGTTTCTCTTGTGTAGATTCATGTAATCTTGATTATGGTGCAGCTTCTCTTTGGTAACAAGATTCAAACAAATGGTGTCTTGAGGCCCATTCTTCCAGAAGTGTACTTGCCAGGTAGGTTATGATCTCTTCTTACATTACGCTTATAATAAGGAAACTATGCTGGTGAGTGCTCTAATTCTGTTTTGACCATATACAGCATTGGAAATGTTGGAGGCATATGGTTTCAGGTTGATGGAGAAGACCGAGTAGGCCATAAGCAAACACTGGTCATCCTGGCAGTTGGATCCTCAAATATCCCCGTCATTGACGGTTTTAATTAGAAAAAAAAGCACTGGTCATAATCAAATTTCAGGTGGGATAGAACTAATAATAAGAATTCGACAAGAATTTGCCTAGACCGGGAGGGGTTGGGGGCTACCCAGATTTGAGACTGGGTACTCAAATGGTTTGTGGGTACTCAAATGGTTTGTGTGTAGTTAGCATGTAACTGCAGTTGAGACTGCAGTTGAATTGAAACTGCAGTTGAGAACCCATTGTTCCCTTCCATCTTAGTTTCGGCTTGTGAATATAATTGGGAAGGAACAAGTGGTGATTAATCTTGCATGGAGTATTAATAGAGTAAATAGTAGTTGATATTTTATGGTTTACTACTTTTAGAATCTTGTTATCCCTCTCTCCCAGCATAATGTCTCTCATCATAAGATGTACACTTACTATTTGAAGTGAACACGGTTAAATTTTGACCATGTATTTGAATATATATATATATATATATATATATATATATATATATATAATATATAATGTGAGAACATCTATTTAATGTGAGAACACCCACTTACGTGAGAACAGATCCTGGTAGTTGAAGATATTAAATTCCTTAGATCAGATTTAATGTAAACATCCCTCTCTTTTTCTTTAGCTTCCTTTCTTCCTTCAAGCTCTTCCCCTCTTCATGATTTTTCAGTCTCTACTATTTCCATTGTGGCGGGCACCCTACACAACTGCTTCAAAATTGAAGCAATAACTCATCCTGTGATTTTTAGCCAATATTACTATGCATATACCAATGTAGTGTCGAACATCCGGCACACATTAATCTTAATTCTTACACAGTAAAGCAATTACCCAAGATTTTTGTACACTAGGAAACATAACAAAGAATGTCTGAATGAGTTCTTTTAACAAACACTTCATATGCACACAATTAATTTTCAACTTTCTATAAAGATTGCGTGAAGGATTTCCTGAAATTTTTGGGAAAATCAATCCCGACGAACGAGAATACAACACAGCATAAGTTCAATTGAAAGATATACAAGAAGAGAACAAATAAGCATATGTATCTTTGTAAATATTGGTTAGTTAGGAAACATGAATAACTCGAGAGTGAACATTGTTTTGTAGGGTTATATTGCTAGGTTGAATTGGGTTATGAAGAGATAGGACATAGCTAACCTGTGCACTTGAAGAGAAGAAAAGGGGATCTGATAGTTCCCAGATTTTTTTTCATGGTACGTCTATTGAAGAAAGTCGCCAGAGAGGGGCCAAAGAAGAAAGCGGGCTTTTCCTTCCAATTTATTTGTTATGACTTGGCTTGTGTGTTATGACTTATGACCGGCAATTATAACCCTAATGATTCAGGTTATGTGCAAATATAATTTTTTCTGGCAATTTGATGCCAGAATTAGGTGAAAAGACAAATTTACCCTGGTTGGTTTATATTTTAAAAAATTTGAAAATGCCAAATGATGTAATGATCATATTGCCCTTCGTCTCCTTCAAGCACCTATTTTCAAGCACCTGCGCAACTTCAAGCGTAATGAGTAGGTGCTTGAAAATAAGTGTTTTAAAATTTTTATGCAAGTTTAATTATTTCTTACAAGTGCTTTGAGTGTTAAGTGTTGGTGCTTCAAGTTATGTTCGTAGGTGTTTCAAGTTAAAGGTGTGGGCGCTTGAAAATCGTATTTTCGGTGCTTTAAGAATTTCGTGTGCAAGTTTGAATATGTATTTAAATTTATTAAGCATAAAGCATAGGTGCTTCAAGTTATGTGTGTAGGTACTTTAATTTAAAGGGGTAGGTGCTTGAAAATAAGTGTTTTAAAATTTTCATGCAAGTTTAATTATTTCTTACAAGTGCTTTGAGCGTAAAGTGTTGGTGCTTTAAGTTATGCTCGTACGTGCTTCAAAGGTGTGGGTGTTTGAAAATGGTTTTTTTGGTGCTTTAAGAATTTCGTGCAATTTTGTGTTTAAATTATATTGAGGGTAATGAGTAGGTGCTTCAAGTTAAAGGTGTGGGTGTTTCAAGTTAAAGGTGTGGGCGCTTGAAAATCATATTTCCAGTTGGTGCGGAAAACCGTTCAGGGAATCTGGTTGTGCTCTCCAAGAGCTTCTTTACCAGCAAAGCTTATCCCAGAAGTGATTCCGAGATAAAGGCTCTGACGATCAAGTTAGTATTCTTCTTGTAGATCTGGAATTTCTACAAACAGTAACACTTACCTTAGTTCTTCCACAGCCTATTGTATTTTTAGGCTAACGTGGTTGTGGTTCCTTCATATTAGGGGTTGAGATCATGGGCGTACCACACAATCACCACATTCTGCATTGTGGCCTTCATGCTCATTGTTCGTATCGTGTATTTCGGCTCACACATTTCATCACGAACCAAACTAATCCTCGCTTTGGGCTAAACGCATTGTTTCCTTGTGGGATAGCATTGGGCTAGGCCTAGTGGTCATCAGCCTCTTGATCGTTGGACCGTATATACACCATAAGCCCCCCTAGCTATGAAGACTAAAAGGAACAGAGTGATGGCGTAACTTTGTGGTATAAATGCCATTAGATGTTATACGTGTACAAGTTGTTCGTTATTTAATATCGAGTTGACCTGCCTTATGAAGTGACGTTAGCTTCATGGCTATATTTCTGTCTTTGATTTTCCTCCAATTGGAATTTTGAACTCCCTGTGGTAAGTCTATTTTTGCGGTGCCTTCGTCTCAAAATTTCGAGATTCGCTCCGCATTCCTATGCATTCCAGTCCTCATTTTCCTGAATTTTGTTTCCATTTTACCTCTTAAATGAGGAATTTGAAACAAATAATTAAACCTTGCCCACAATTAGTGTGCTGTCTTTTTATCTACCACCGCCATCTGTAGTTTGCTTTATGTGTCTGATTGCCATCATTACACTTCTTCTAACTAGTTGTTTTCCTCGATTTTTCTATTTTACTATCAATACTTAAGCATCTCTGTCCATTTTTGTTGCCCAGAATTTCTTCTTTCTGAAACAAAAATGGACATAGATGCTTAAGTATTGATAGTAAAATGGAAAAATTGAGGAAAACAACTGGTTAGAAGAAGTGTAATGATGGAAATCAGAGCATCAATACTTAAGCATCTATGTCCAATTTTGTTGCCCAAAATTTCTTCTCTCTGAGCATCCCTAGGTTTTCTGTGTATCCCATCTTCATCATCTTTACGATTAAGTTCCACTTTCAACTCAATCTCTGATTCCTTTACAGCATATTCTGAATCTTATATATTGGAGTTGTCCCTAATTTTTTGTGGTAACCTTTGGTAGTTGTGTGTAATTACTTTCCGATCATCTTCTCCGGTTTATCCTCTGTGAAAGTTTGTTCTGCCATTTTTGTGTCCTCGTTATTTTGACCCTAATTATAGCTTCTACTTCCAACTCTAGGACCATATGTCTTCATCTAACCGTGATAAGTCTCCCGTAGAAGACGCTCCCTCCGATGGGGATTCTGGTCACGCTGTAGGTTCTTCTGTCGTACAAAGTATTCTGATGGGTTTATATGTAAATGACTTGAAGAATTATTTCCCTTTCGTTGCTTCTTTTAAACTTCGATCTCCTACTAGATCTGAATGTGTTCGCAATCCTCCATCTGGCTACATCTCCTGTTATTTAGCCTACTTGAACTTCGGTTTATATTTCCCTCTTACTGCTCATGTGATCGAACTCCTTTGTTCATATAAGGTCGTGTTGTCCCAATTTCATCCTAAGGGCATCACTATAATAATGAGGTTTCTTCGCATGCGTGAAAAATAAAATGCTCCCTTCACTCTCGATTTGTTTCGCAACTTCTATCAACTTCGCAAAGTGAAAAACACTATAGACAAATGTAAATTTTATCCTGTGATTCCGGGAGTTGAGCTTGTAAGCGGCTTCCCTAGTAATGTTGGTGATTGGCATTCCCGATACTTTTTTATAAAATAAAAACAAGCTCTTGAAATTGTGGTTCCTTCTTGGAACTACAAGGCTCCTGAGTCTAAACTTCCTGGTTTGAGTGTCTGTTACACCGAAGAGACGGAGATCATGGCCACTCTTCATGTACATACCCAACATCTTTGACACAGTGACTCTGATATTGAAGGTGTTCTGTTTGCTTTTGTTTGATGTATTTGATCAGTGGTCTTTCAAATTTACTGAGCTTGTCACTTCTTCCTTTTTTGTGTATATGTTCTGACCTATAATGTTCATTCTTTTTTAGATATGTACCTATCCAAAGGTGAGGTTGACCCATTGCTTTTTTATGGCGAAGATGAGGAGATGGATGAGGCTATTGCACTGGCCGATAATGGTGCAGGTGGTAACTTCACGCCTTAAGGCACGAACACTACAAACCCTTATGATAAGTGTAAAAGCAATGAAGGAGAGGAGACGAGTGATCATTGCCTCATTACCATGCTGAAGGAGAAAAGGCCTACGAGGGGTAGGGTTGGTGGGCCTACTGGACACTTTGTTCCCCCCTTCAAAAGGGGGCGTGGTAACCAACCTAATTCGCAGATTGTACTACGAACCGAGAATCCATTGGCGGAGGGGATGATTGCTGATATCCTTTCCAATCTTTCCTTGCCTGAATTCTGGCCACGGTAAGTCTGCATCCAAATATTAATAGTCTTCGTTGTGTCTTGATTTCTTGTTTGTAACATTGTTAATGACTTTGTTCTATGTGTTTATGCTTTATAAGGTCGTCGAAGGTCTTCAGATCGCATGTGGACTGTTGTCCCAGCATTCTCCTAGTGATGAGTCATTAGTTGAGAAATTTAAAGCACAAGAATTTAAATGTGCCACACTAGAGAGATCGCTTAAAGCCATTGAGGATAAGGCAAAGGCTGGTGAGGAAAGGGCGAGCGCCGCTGAGGAGTCCGCTAAGCTGACAGGATTGCAGGTGACTCAGCTTTGAATTGAGTTAAAAGAAATGTGCACCAACGGGCCTGCATCACCTCAATACCCCCCAAGTGTTAGTAGACCGGCTTTGCAAGACCAAGTTGTTCTATCAAATTTTTGGGATATTTCCAAAGAATCTCGCACCGTTGGATATTGCGAGGTTGTAAAAAATCAACGCGAGTGGAATCCCGTTGTAGAACTCAAAAGTTTTCCTATTCTGAAGAAGTGCGATGTCACCCTGGAAAAGAAGAAAGCATCACTCAACAAAGCCTTCATCCAGAAGATTGCTGACGGGGGACATCCATTCGCTTTGATCTCGTATCTTGCTAGTCTTCCGAGTCTTCCTTCTATAGCTGAATTGAAGGAGTGCAAGGTGGATTACTTTGAAGATCTTTCGTTCAAGCCTAAAGCTGATATTCCAACTCCTAACCCCTGATGCCAATACGGCTGGTTAGGTTAGTACGATTACTGAAACTCCCATCCAGTAGCCTAGCGAGAAGGATTCTACTGAGCCACCGAGCCAAGATCCAAGTGTGATTATCGTTCAGCCTCCACCTAACTCGAACTCTGAAGTTAGTTGATCTTTAGAGAACTTTGATTTTTGAACTTTGGACTATAATCCTATAACAATATATTGATGTGTGTTTGTATTGTTTGTGCGACTTTGAATATTAAAGTTAATCTATTTTTCCTATTCCATACTTTCTTATTGTCATTACTTATGTGCAGGGTTTCAATATTTTGGTTGATCACAAGTTATTTAAAAGCTTTGACTTTATGAGACATAATGATCCTCTTTGTGAACCTATTAGCTTGCTTCACGCCACCTGATCCTTCACTGAGGAGTGTGCAGAGATTGTTTCTTCCGAACTATTTTCTTGTATGGAATCGCTTCCCTTATACATTGGGTGGAAACTTTGTGTCCCATCTTCGCCTCCTTCTTTGTCTACAATTTGTCATTATAGCAAGCTTATTCCAGATGGGTACAATATTGAATCACTTGGTAAAGACTTTGTTCACAGTCTAGTTGACTTTGAATCTACTGGTAAGTGCCTACAAATGCTTAATCTCCATGTTCGCGTTCAAGAGTGGGCGATATGCTTAGGTATACAGTTGAAGTATATGCTACTAGGTATCAGCGATCTTAAGAAGAAGTGGGACATGATTGTGAAGGACAACCAGGATACTCTGTGCAATTTACAAAGGATTTTTGGCAAGCAGAACAGTCTCATTCATCGGAAACAGTTGAATTTGGCAAAGATGCCCCATCAATAGGTAGAAGAAAGAGATTATGGCGCAAGACTCGCGAGGCCCACCAAAAGACGTTGATTATTGATAAACAATGTGCTTGAATTGATGACTTGTTGGGTAGGTTGGAGAAAAAGCAGAATGAGTGCGATCACTTATCAACTTCTATTCTTGGCTGGTATGGGAAGTTTGATGACCAGTTCTCTATAAACACACAACTGTGAAATGACAACGAGGAGCTTCTCACTGAGTGCACCCGACTTGATAAATATGTGCATCAACTTTAGAAATATTGTGTTGAATATAAAGACAAACTTCAAGCTTTCTCTTCATCCTCACGTAGGGTCATTGGTCGTGGAGATGTCACAATGGAAGTTGGTGGGCAGAGAATTAACTTGTTTGAGTCCATTTGGTTGCACATCCAGTCCCTAGAAAAGGAAATACAGGACTTGAGAGCTAAGATGAAAAGGTATAAAGAGACCGTCAATTTTATAAGCATACAATTAGATCGCGAGGAGTTTGGTCCCATCACTGACTTCAAGGCGTACTATGGCAAACATCTCAAGCATGTGGAACGAAGAGATTTCATACATCATCCTCCCTATTTGCACATGAAATAGCGTTACGAGAACTTGGTTAATGAGAAAAAGGACGGTGAGGAGAAACGTCGTAGGGCTGAGCATTCCCATCGCGAAGTTGAGCGTGGTTGCCACTGTGATGGGTCTTCATCCTCTGGGTCTTCGCGATCTTTGAGGCATAGATAGATTTTGTTGAAGTATTTACCCTTTCTCGTAATAAACCTGGTTATGACTTTGGAAATGTTGCCTTTAATTGTCGTTGGCTTATCTATCCTCCGTCCCTCTTAATTATGTGGATTTGTTGGGGAAAGTATAAGTTGTGAAGCTTCTAAATTTATGACTTTCTTTAGCTGTAGCTTTGTTGCCATATCTTCTTTGTGACAAGGTTTATTGGTTTTTTTGTAATGTACGAAGCCGCAAGATCCATTGCTTGCTTCTTTTGTTTTGCTATCTTCGGAGGCATGTTTGCCTAACCGCAAGATCTATAGCTTGAAATTTATTTGATTCACAAAGTTTCAAGATCCAAAGCTTGCCAGAATCAATAGTTGTGCAAGATTTATGGCTTGTGATTGTATGATTGCAAGATCTGTAGCTTGCAATATGTTTGATTCCCAAAGTTGCAAGATCCAGACCTTTCTAGAAACAAGAGTTGTGCAAGATCTATAGCCTGCCATTGTTTGATTTATGAAGTTGCAAGATCCAAAGCTTGCAAGCATCGTTAAACGTGTAAAAAATTGTAGCTTGATGTATGCTGAACTATTTGAGTGGTCATTTTAATCATAGCATTTTGCTAAGAAACCTGTTCTGCTGTGAAAAATTAAAGGATGAGCAAATGTGATCATGGTCTAGCAAGGTAATTTTGTTGTATTAATATTATACGTTCATGATAATGTTGCGTCGGAAACAATGGAAAGAAACGACCAAGGATAATATCCTGGTGTATATACAAATGGATGTTCGCTACCCCTTTTCAAGTCTAAACATTAAACTTCCTTAAATTTGTCACATGCCACATGTTTGGAACACTAGTACTGTCCAACCTTTCTAACTCATAGCTGTTTGAATTGTGAGTTTTTGTAACCTTGTAGGGTCCTTCCCACTTCGGGCATAGCTTCCCTTGCTCTTCTACTAGGCTTCATTCTTTCTAAGCATTAGGTCACTAGTCTGGAATCGTGTTTCCTTTACCTTTTGGTTGTGGGCTATCCATTCTTTCCTTCTATTTGGCTTATTTATTCCTATGGCACTTAGTGTGTCTAGAGTTTCTTGTGGATCCACTGCGAAGCTATCCACTTTCCTATTTTTATGACCATGTCATCAACATATACTTCCACATTTTGCCCTATTTGATTGTGAAAAGCATTATCCACTACTCTCTGGTATGTTGGTCCTGCGTACTTCAGCCAGAACGATATCTTTTTACATAAAAAAAGTCACATAAATCGTTATGAAATCCATTTTCTTTGCATCCTCTGGGTTTATTAATATCTTATGGTAACCCTTGTACGCATCCAAAAATGCTAGAACCTGATAGCCTGAAATTGCCTCAACCAATTGATCGATCTTCGGTACGGGATAGCAGTCCTTAGGATATGCCTTATTTAAATCTATGAAATCAATGCACATTCTCCATCCATCGTAACACTTTCTTACCATTACTGGATTTGGGAGCCAATTTAGATATATGACCTCCCTTACTGTGTCGGCTTGGAGTAGTGCTGTAACTTCTTCTTTAATTGCTTTCTGCCTATCACTAGCAAAGAAACGCTGCTTTTGTTTAACTGGTTTGACCGCATCACTGATATTCAAAGAGTATGCTGCGATGTGTGGATCTACCATGTTATGAATACTCAATGTAAAATTGTCTCTGTGTTCCTGCATGATTTGTATGATTCTTTCATTTTCTTCATTGGGGAGGCATTTTCCTATTCATACACACCTTGAGCTGTCTTCGCTATCCAAGCTTACTAGCTCTGTTTCTTCCCTTAGGCTCGCTGTTGATTTTTGTTGATCTGGTGGTCGACGATTTGATATTGTGTTTACCATCTTTGCTTTCTCTCCTACTTTTCCTTCCTTCATTGCGATAACTATGCATTGCCTCACAGTTTGCTGTTTTCCTCTAACAGTTGCAATTCCAGCCGGTGTTGGGAATTTCATCACCAAGTGGTAAGGCAACCATATGGTTTTCGCTCTATTCATCCATGGTCATCCTATTATAGTGTTAAACTTGCTTGGGGCATCCATGACTACAAAGTCACATAGGATTATGCAGTTTCTTCCCCTTTCACCGATCGTGATAAGTAATTGTATATTTGCCAAATGCATTTCTGATTGTCCTGTGAACCCAGCAAGCGAGGATGTGAATTTTTTGAGGTCTGTTTGCTTGAACCCCAGTCTTCCGAAGCAATCTAAAAATAGTATTTCAATTGCACTTCCATCGTCTACGAACACTCCGTGTACCGTAGTATTTCCAATTTTTGCCATGATAACCATAGGATCATTGTGAGGAAAAGCGTTTAGCCTTTCACTGAAAGTAATTGCCTCATCCGAGCGGAGTCTCTTGTCAACAGGTTCTTGTGGGGGATAATATCGTGCTCTAGCTTTCCAAGCATTGTTGGACATTGATTCCGTAGATCCATGTATAAACAAGATTACTTTTTTCCAGCAGTTCGTCGCCCTCAGCTTCCTTGTAGTTAATTGCATCGGTTATCTTTTAACTTTTTGGCAATGTAGATGCTGTCCCCTTATTCCTTGCTAGGGTGTTCGTTCTTTTGCTATTTTCGCCATACAGATTTCCCCTTTCCTTTCTGTATTTACTTAAGAAATCATTCCTCAAGTTTTCCTCAATTTGTCATCTTAAATCTCTACAGTACTCAAGCACAATAATATTCCCTCGATCGTTTTTCTGGTGGCGCTAGCATGGGTTCCGGCTCTCGAAACAGATCCTTGTGTGCTTGCCATATCTCTTTCCTTGGCTTTATCAAGGGTGTTTCCTGAAATGTCGCAACCTGCGAACTTGGTTCCTTTGCTTTGAAAGAGACGTTTCCCTTTCACTTCTTCATAAATCCCTTCTGTGAATCTTCCATTATTCGCTTCTTGCCTTTCTCCCTCTCTATCTTACGACTGTTTGCTTCTTCTGTTCGCACATGCTGCTCAATCATTTTCTGCAGCTCCCTCGGGTTCTCGGTCATATTCTTTGTCAGTTCTTTGTAGAATTCCCCTGACCGCATGCCTCCTGTGAATGCCTCCAAAGAAGACTGAAAAGACAAGTCACAAACCTGTAAGCTTTCCGTAACGAAGCGATAATGATATTCTGCTAGGCTTTCATCACTCTGTTGGGCTTTGTTATTGAGATTTGCGATCGTCTTGGTGAACTTTTGCTTTTGGTAGAAACAACTTAAGAACAAGTCTGACAACTGTGCCCACGATTTGATGCTCCCGTTTGGAAGGTCTGCGTACCAAGTGATCGTCGTTCCTGGAAAAAAAAGGAAATGCCTTGCAAACTAACTCGATATTCGCATTGCGAAACCTCATACTATTTCTGTATGAGTGCAAAAACTCCTTTGTCTGTTTTTGTATAGATTTTAACATGCAAAGGAAGTTTAAAATCCTTTGGCATTTTAAAATCACGCAAGTGTTGGAGCTAGGGGAAATTTATTTGTGTCATCGTCCTCGACAATGTCATGCAATTCCTCTTCATAGTTAAGATTTTTGCGCTCTTAGGTTACCCTTTTTTCTGGTTTTGTGGGCTTTGCTTAAGCGTATTCAGGAATTGGTCATAAAGGTTTTCTTTATTTTCTTCTAGAAATACTGCAAACGCCCTTTTTTTCCTTGTCGTGGTGGTTGTTCGGAGACTCTGCTTCCTCCTCTTTTTTCTTCCTTGCCGTGCTCTTTCTCTTTACTTGGAGTATGTTCCTGATGATGATGCACTTCCCTATCGCGTCCCAATGTATGTTCGTGTGACTGGTGGTTATGGCTCCTCTCACTCCTAGTGGTGAACACCATTTTTCACCTGAATGACATAAAAATGAAAAGAAATTTTGCCCCCAGAGTCGGCACCAAATGGTGTGGAAGATCGTTCAGGGAATCTGGTTGTCCTTTCCAAGAGCTTCTTTACCTGCAAAGCTTATCCCGGAAGTGATTCTGGCAGAAGGGCTCCGACGATCAAGCCAGTATTCTCCTTGTATTACTGAAATTTCTACACACAGTAACACTTACCTTAGCTCTTCCACATCTTGTTATTTATAGGCTAACGTGATTGTGGTTCCTTTATTTTAGGGGCTAAGATCATGGGCGTACTACGATCACCACGTTCTGCGATCATAGCCTTCATGCTCGTTGTTCGTTCCATGTATTTTGGCTCACATATTTCATACGAACTGAACTAATCCTCGTTTTGGGCTAAACGCATTGTTTTGTTGTGGGATGGCATTGGGCTGTGCCTAGCGGCCGTCAGCCTCTTGATCATTGGGCAGTATATACACCATCGGTTCTTGAAGAATTTCATGCAAGTTTCATTGTTTGTTTACATTTTATTAAGCATAAAGCATGCACCACTACCATCTATGCCTTTTGACATGGTCATTAATCATTATATAGCTTCAATACTCTCAAGTGGTTAGAATGTTAGTTTTGTTTGTCCAGGGATTTGCATCCCATCTATTTACATAGCTACATAGTTTTAATTGCCTAGAAGCTTAAAACTCAATAGAGTAGCATAAAAATTGTGTGTATATTAGGTGAAAAAAGAGAGAAAAAATTGCAGCAGCATCTGCAACTCTTCTCAAGACTTCACCGGTTCTCGACAAGTCTGAGTTCTTCAAAGTCAAGGCCCTTCTGCCCCATCATTCCAGCATCTCCGTTGTAAGTCCTTCGCCTACAAACCCAACCAATTTAATACATTCTAACAGACAAAAGCATGCACCCCAATGAACAAAAAAAATATCCTATAATAACACAATTCACAATGCTGATAATAGGCATCATCAAACATCATTAAAGAAATAGTTTGCAATATATAATGCAGCCAGTCTGTAACCAGCAATCTGAGGTTGATATTGGCAACGAAAAGTGAGGAATGTCCCAACCATCACATTCTTTAATATATAAAAGCGTGCACCACTATGATAAAAAATCATCCTACAAAAAAGACTCATTACACGATTCACGTGGCTTCTGATAACTGGTAACATCAAACAAATAATTTGCAGTAATATAATGCAGCCAGCCTGTAACTTGGAAGCCAGAGGTAGATGTATCAATGTTAACTTTAGCAGAAACAAAAATGTCAGCATTCACCTACAGCTCTCAATGTCAACTTAACAGAAACAAAAATGTCAGCATTCACCTACAGCTCTCAATGTCTCAATGTTTACAACTAATCTCAAACTCAACCAACTAATTTCAAAATGCACAATATGCCTCATCAACCTTAAACTTTGAACACTACTCGCAGGAGCACCACACACATAATCTTAATATCCATTCGACATAATCAACCCAAACAACATTTTAAATACTTCATTGCAACCAAGCCTATATCAATCAATGAAACATATATCCTGGTAAAATCCAAAGAACTAGCATTTGCCATCAATCCTACATTAATCCAAGTAACTCATCTCATGGTAAAATCCAAAGCACTAGTACACAGATTAGGATCAGAACCCTTATACATTATGACAATAATATACCAGGCCCTAACAATCTCAGACACACAATGCTAATCAGATTATCAATGCTAATAAGTTACTCCCCCAACTCTATCAAAGCGGAAAAACATATCAATAACAACATTCCCTTTTAAATTCGGCAAAAAATCAACAAAAATAGAAACTCAGATCAAAGGATACTCAAACCAAGTCAAATATACGAAAACCTGAGCCAACTTGTTATTGAACGATGTAGATCCCTAAAGAACCCTCAGGCAACTCTTCTCAATCCCTAAACACACCATGGAAAAGACCAATTTCTCAACTTTCGATACCAAATTCAATGAGAAGAATTAAAACCCATGACCTTGAGATCTTGTGGATGATGATCATCGTAGAAGTAGCCGAGTTTATCCCCATTGCCGATGTGCTCATAGATGTGCGTTAAAGAAGTGGCATTTGTCTTGCTTGAAGTTGCCGCTTATGGAATCCTCCAGCTCCAGTGGTGGCGAAGGGTGGTCCGAGCCGAGAAATTGACCTTTAGTAGCATAGAATTAGATGCAACCGAGAGAAATTGATAAAGATGAAAGACAAATTGAGAAGGATGAAACAAGAGCAACAGAGAAGAGCTGGTGAACGACGAAGTAGGCAACATGGATCCGATTTTGTTTTAACCCGATTTCAGCCCATGAAAGATCCACACGTTTTCAATATCAATTTTTCCCTACTTTATCTTTTTTTTTATTTTATTTTAAACACCCGAAGGTGAGGGATTATATAAGGTTCTCCACGCTTGTACCAGAAACATAGTTCAGTACATGATCGATCATTGAGGCACCATAGTTGCTTCCAAAAGAATACCTAGCACCTGAAGAGAATGTATGATCAAGTAAATAGAACAGCAGATTTGATATGGTAGTTGCGATTCTCAAAGAAAGAATCTCCACCCCTTGTGTTAATTCTTTCTCTTGGCCAGGCAACTACGTACTATCACTACAAGATTATAAATGGTCTAAACAGAGTAAACATTGCTGCAGTATTTCGATGAAGCCTTGAGAGCTTCCTTCCGAGGTCGACGACAATCAAAAGATTTTGAGGAGTAGCTGGTTATCTGATCATCACCAGCCGAGGGTTGCATTAGTAGAGTAAAACCATGAGAACCTGTAGTAAACCAAAGTGCAAACACACCAGCAGTATCTATCCTATTTAAATATCAAGCCTATCAGTCCAGTATGAAGAATTCTCTACCATGTGTATGATTATTTCAAACATATGCAGCATGCTGTCAAGAGTCATCTCTGATCCAAGGGATTCCACATCTATCTAGATGAAGGAGTCCCTTGAGAAAAGATGGGGCTGACATGAAGTCTAAGTCACCATGAAAGTTATTAGCTAAAGCGAATTTGGCAAGGAAATCAGCTACATTATTAGCCTCTCTAGGGGTGTGATGAATTGGGTATGTATGATGTTTCAAATTTAAAGAGTGGCAAATAGAGAAAGTCCTCCATGGTGAGGTATTGGGGTTTTGAATACCCTGTACTGCAATTAGACAGTCGGATTCCACCTCACCTCTATATAAATCCAACTCTAAACAAAGATCGTATCCACATTGGATGGCTATCAATTCTGCCTGTAAAGGGGAGGTGGAATGAAAAGATTTTACCCTCATTTTAACCACATTCCCTTCCCAATTCCTAACTATCATAGCTAAAGCTGAAAGACCCCCTTTAGTCTATGTTGCATCTGTATTTATCTTGTATCCGGAAAGTGGTTTCAGCCATTTCACTGCAATAAATGATTTCCTTTTATTTTGTTGAATATGAGGAATAATGTTAGCCTGTATCCATTATCTATGCTTGTCTGAATTTCCTATTAAATGATTCACTGTGAAAATTTGATAAATCATGCCTTTTATGTCATGCATACATGCAGCTTGGGAGAAGGACTCCTTATCAAACAAGATTTTGTTCCTTCTAATCCATAGAATCCAGATTGTTACAACAAGAGCAAAAATGGTAATGTTGGACTGAATATTGGATTCTCCCTTAAAAGATAGATAATATTCAACTCTGCTCTTCAAATTTGGAAAAAAATTTTGCTGGACCTTTAAAAAATCAGCTACACAGTTCCAGACAACAATAGTTGAGGGGCAAGAGTTGAAAAAATGATCTAATGAATCACTGTGATTCTGACACAGAGGACATTTGGATGCTAAATAGAATCCTAATCTTCGTAAAATGTTGTCAAAAGGAAGTAAACCATTCAGAGCTCTCCACAAGAGAACAGACATTTTTTTGGGAATAAAAGAGGACTATACCTTTTGAAAATAAAGGATCTTTGGCTTTCTCTGTCTGAGAATTTCATATGCTGACTTGATGGAGAAAATTCCATTGGTAGCTGGCATCCAGATGATCCTATCCTCATGATTATATTCCAGTTTAGCTTCCTGCAACAGGGAACACAAATTGGTCACCAAAAATGGCTCCAGTTGTGGGAGAATAGATGCTTTATTGTTAATGAATGACCTTAGTGAGATGTCCACACATGGGATGTCTCTTTCTTGAGGCCATTTATAAAACAAAAAATCCTTCTCCCGTCCAGTTAGCATTCCAAAAAGAGCAGTCACCTTTTCCATGCATTACTTTGGAGTTACTATTTGCTATTTCTGTAATAGAGCAGATTCTATACCATGTATGAGAGGTTTTATAGGACTTGGGGAGTGACCATAAAAGGGAGGTCCATTGTGTGGAATTGAGTTGCAGTTTCCACCACAATTTACATGAAAAAACATCAACCATGCCCTTTAAGTACCTAAAACCTATTCCGTTTTCTTCCACAGGTACACTCATATTTTTCCAAGACCTCCATCTTTTCTTATCAGCATTATCCGAATACCCCCAAAACAGGCTAGAAGCCATTTTCCCATCTTTTTTAAGACTATTTTTGGTGGCCTCAAAACAGCAAAAATATGAGTAGGAATAGAGAGTAGACAATGATTGATCAGAA
Organism: Rubia yunnanensis; assembly: GCA_037428765.1. NCBI lineage: Eukaryota > Viridiplantae > Streptophyta > Magnoliopsida > Gentianales > Rubiaceae > Rubia > Rubia yunnanensis. The sequence continues at coordinate 80,820,529 of CM075065.1, forward strand.
TAATTTTACCTGTACTAGATAGCCATCTGTTCTTCCAGTTATGGATTGCTTTATCCATTCTTTCCAATAATGGTTGGTAGTGTACCTGCAGATTTTTACCAGAAATATAGGAACTCCCAGATATTTAAAAGGAAATGATCCTTTTTCCATTCCCAGAATCCTTTTTGCAGAATTAACAGTAGAATAAGTGTTCCTTTGGGATACAAAAAATTTTGATTTTGAGAAATTGACCTTTTGTCCTGAGGTTTGTTCATAAGCCAGCAGGAACTTTTTGAACCTCTTCATGTTTCTAGGTTTAGTATTCAAAAAAACTCCTGTATCATCAGCATACATTAAATGGGAAACCGGGGCACAGGGCATAGGAAGACAAAAATTTTGAAGGTACCCTATGCTAAAAAGTTTTTTTAATCCTCTAGAAAAAGCTTCTGAAAGCAAGTTATAAAGAAATGGTGAAAGAGGATCACCTTGTTTAATGCCCCTAGAAGATGCAAAAAACCATAAGTAGCTCCATTGATTAAAACCGAGAAATAAGCAGCAGATATGTTATGCATAATAAGTTTGACAAATTTACCGTGAAAGCCAAATTGAAGAAGAATGGAATTCAGGAATGACCATGAGACTCTATCAAAAGCCTTTTGCATATCTAGTTTAACAATTAAATTAGGGAGTTTAGATTTTCTAGACAACATCCTGGTCATTTCTTGCATTTGAAGGATATTATCCGTGATTTCCCTGCCTTTAATGAAAGCACTTTGCTCAGGGGAGATTAGTTTGTGCATTAGTGGTTTAATCCTTTCCATAAGCATTTTTGAGAAAACTTTATTGACAAAATTGGATAAACTAATTGGTCTGAAATCTAAGAAAGAGATTGGGATTGGTTTTTTGAGGATTAAAGTTAGCCAGGTGCTTGTGATAGCTTTTGAGAGAATGCCACCACTTATAAAATCATTTGCTGCCTCCAGGAGGTCTTCTTTAATAGTTTCCCAGAAAGTTGTGAAAAAATGACCAGAGAAACCATCAGATCCCGGAGCTCCTGATTTATTTAAATCAAAGACCGCAAATTCCAGTTCCTGGATATTGAAAGATTCGAGCAGGTGTTGGTTTTGCTCATCTGTAATCAGAGAAGGGATTTCCCCTAAAAAAATTTTCAGATAAGTTCCAGTTTTTTTAGGAGCATCCTCATTGAGGAGTTCCTTAAAAATCGAACTCCTTCATCTTTAATCAGCTTTGGGTCAGAAATCCAGTTCCCATTTCCATCTTTGATTTTACTGATTTTAGATCTAGCTCTCCTTTCCCTGATGGTGTGGTGAAAATAGCTGGTGTTTGCATCCCCCTGTTTAAGCCAATTTAACCTTGCCTTCTATTTTAAGAAAATGTTTTTTTCTTTCTGGGGTCTTAGAAGTAAGGCTTTGGATTTATTGAGTTCAGCTAAGTCAGTCTTTGCTTGTGACGATTGAAATTTTATTTCTAGTTCACTGACTTTTGCCTCAGCTTCAACCAAGTTTTGATTTACATTTCCAAAGTTGCTTATGTTCCAAACTTTAATGTCAATTTTAAGTCTCTTTAGCTTATGCACTAATCTATACATTCCTCTAGAGGGGGAAGGTAAATTCCAGTTTTTTCCACTAAATTTTGAAAGTCTTGTCTGTTTGACCACATTTCTTGATATCTAAAAGGCCTAGGGTCCATTTCTCCAGAGGATTGTATGGACAGCAATAATGGTGAGTGGTCAGAGGTCAAACGATTTAGCACCTGAATTGAGCTGTTTGGAAAGAGTTCCAACCAGTCCAAATTGCTTATGCCCCTATCTAATCTCTGAAGTAATAGGTCCTTGCATTTGTTCCTGAATCTATTATTACACCATGTAAAAGAATTCCCCACGGTAGGGATGTCATGCAAATCCAGGGTATTAATGAAGGTGTTAAAATCTTTCATGCTTCTTGTGGGAGGAGCTTTCCTTCCTTTATACTCAGATACTGATACAACTGTGTTAAAGTCTCCAATATATATAGAAGGTTGTGAAGGGGGGTTTTTTAAATCATTCCAAAGAGCTTCCCTCGATTGTCTATTTACACTAGCATATATAAAATAGCAGTTCCAACTGACAGATGAGTAAATATCTGTAATTCTAGCCAGCAGAAATCGATCTGACTCTTTTAAATTGATTACATTAAAAGCATGGTTCCATAAGATCCATATTTTAGCATTTTCAGCAGGGAGAGCATTTTTAAAGCCTACATCATGCATTAGAGTGTTTATTTTCTTTTTTTCATGCCAAGGCTCTATCAAACAGAGAATAGCAATCTTATGAGACAGCATAAGAGATTTTATTCTATCCATAGATGTTCCGTAGCCTCTAACATTCCAAACTAACATGTTTCCTATTATGTTGTATTTAATCATTTAAAACATGTGGTGGTTGCTTTCTGTGATGATCTAAGTTTTCTTGGTTTAACAGCAGTGGCATTACTATTATTTGATTGCTTTTCCTTATTCTTATCAAGTATATCTAAACATGAGATAGGTACTGGTTTGTGTGTGCTAGCCTTTGACTGTGAGCTTTGATCTACCTTTGTATTCTGATCAGTTGAGGATTGAGCTCCCTTCTTTAAAACTGTATGAACTATCTGAGGTTGCTGATTTCACACCTGAGTCAGCCCAGCATCTGAGATGAGATTGATGCCAGCCTCTGGGGTGACAGGAGTATTTGTTACTGAGGTAATGGGGAGCTCTGTGGGTTGAGCATGTTTGTCAATTTCTTCAGTGTGGTGGAGATCTGATGTGTCTATAATCTTGTCATGTGTTTTATGGGGTTCCACTCCTTCATGAGATTCCAGAGAATCATGGAATATTTCTGTTGCTTCCTCTTCATCATCTTCCTCATTTGAGTCTTCCAAAGTCTGAAAGGCATTTGAAATCTTGATAGTGTTTTCTGGTGTTTGATTCTCCTGGATGGGAACTAACTCATGTTGGTGTTTTTTCTTTCTCCAAAAGGTGGCAGTGATTGGCTTTGAGATGTCATCCAATGAATAGAAATTACCAGATCTTTTCTTATGAATACCAGTGAAAGCTTGCACAATACTTGTAGTATTTTTCAGATTATAGCCTGTCTTACTTTGTTGTAATTGACACCCTACTTCCTTCTGAGAGGCTGATAGAACCGAGGATTCTGCTACATCTAAGTCCAATATGGGATTGGATTCTGAGGCATGAAGAGGTTCCACCTGATCTGTGGCTTTGTTTTCCTTTTTTTCCATTTATTGTGGGGGTTAAGAAGAGCTTATTCCTCAGCTCTGGATGCAGAAAATTACAGGTAGCATGACTATGACCAATTATCCTACACTGAGTACAGTATGAAGGCAGTTCATCATATTCAATAGGGTACTCAGCTACTTTGCTGCCTATTCCAACCACTATGGTAGAAGGCAACTGACACATAAGATCAACCTCTACACACACTTTGATTGCAGATGGCCTGGTCAGTGCACTAGTTGCTGCATCCATTTTAAGGAATCTACCAATCTGACTACTCATACCTATGATTGCGGATGCATTATAGAATTGAATAAGGAGTTTATGAATTGTTACCCAAGCTGGAACAACAGATGATTCTGAAACTGGGGAGAAGTCGGGCGACCATTTTTTAACTTTCATTATTGAGCCTTGAATCATCCACTGTCATCCAGCATCTCTGATAATCTTCACTCTCCTGAAATCTGATAAGCACATGGCGGTAGTCCAGTGATCCCAATTGGAACTTTGATTTAAAACCTATAGACTTAAAAGCTGCTTGCAGAGTATCCATTGATGGCTTTCCTCTGTTGAACTTTCCGACCAAAGCATTCTGGTAGTGAGACACCAGTAACTCGCCTTCCTCAGGTGGGAGAATAAATGCAATTTTGCCCTTGTATTCTGTGATTGGGTGTAGATTAGGAGTATCGGGTAGAGAGGTGAAGAGCGGGGAGGGTTTAGCGTTCAGAGCTTGGAGGAAACTCTTACTATTAGCGGGGAGGGTTTCTGTTGTAAGGTTTGGCGGTGGCAACGCCATGGCCGGCGGCCAATTCCACCGTTTGTGACCGTTATCAGCCAAATAGAGAGAAATGTTAGAGGTAGGAGGGAGAGGTGGCACAGTAAAAAATTTTCAGTTGCACACAATTTCGCACACACAAACAGTAAATTAGAAATGGGAATTCGCAATCCATTTTTTTCCCCTACTTTATCATCTTCCACTATTGGATTTAAAATCTGGACCATTCATTAAACTATTTTAATGGCTAAGATATGATCTCACATAAGTAGCTTGTCTCACATAAATTAGGTGGTCTCACTTGATCCCTCCTATATATATTATATAGAGTGGGTCTCCTGACAGGGGGTCTGTCCTTAAAGTTATGGACAGGCCAATGGCCAAATTGCAATTAACGAAAATTTAAAAAAATGCGTGGATCTGATTGCAAATATCAGTAATAATCAACCCATACCAAACCATCATTCTTCCCCAAATTTGACGTGCATCGTTCCATCCTCTGCAACTTCTCTATTCTTCATTCTTCTTCCTTAAATCTTCATTCTCAAACTTCAATCTCCTACCCCTATTTAAATCTCTCTCATTCCCAAACTCCAATCTCCATTCTCTGCAAATTTAATTTCTCCCAACCAACCAAATCCTTCTCCGGCGAGTATGAACACGTATCTTTGGTCATGAGGCTTGAATTCTCCGGCGACGGATAGGAGTGATGGATGGATTTTCTCACCCGATTCTACATCTGGATATCGGAAGGATCACCGGATTCCTGATCATGTACCTTCACTTTCCATTGTATAGTATGAATTATTATTAATCCTTCAATTTTAGTGAATATTTTTTACTTGCTTTTCAGATAGCGGAAATCAAACAGTAGGTTGCCATCATTACTATTGTTATACGTGCTTTTGAGATGTTCATTTCCAGATCATTAAAATAGTCATGTTCTTCATCTATTTCACCCAGATTCACAGCAAGCTGTAGTTCTCCTAGTCATCTCCAGGTTTTCGACGTCGGTCAGCACCTTGTACTCGTCGAACCTCCCCAAGTTAGCCACGTTCTTCAGGGTCTCCTCGGCTATTTTGTCCTACGCCACTGCAGTGGTACTCTCGGTGATCTTTTTGTTCTAAGCAAGCATCATCAATACAATACCTGGTTTTGTGTTGTTTTGGTTTTTCTGTGTTTTAGAGCTTAATTACTGTATTTTGACTTGCACTGTAATTACCACTGTTTTGTTTTAAATGTATGTTTAGTGTAGTAGAATGGATGCGTTAGAACAAGTGTTTTTCTAACTCGAGTTCATCAGGAGAAATAGAACAAAAAGAAAAGCTTGGAATCAGGATTCACTCAACCAATCACATTTTCAAGTGTTTTCCGTCTTGTGTTTTGACCCTATTCCATTTTCCAATTTCAAATTGTAAGCTCATATTCCAGAAAGCCAAATAAATTCAACCATTTTTAGCTTCCATTTCTCATCCTTCATTGTTATTTCTATTACACTCTTGTTTGCTTGTCAATGTTTTTCCATTTTCAGTTTTTGAGCTTAAGAATGTAGTGTGAAGTGCAGAGCAGTTAGAATCTCAAAAGGGCTCCTTTCATTTTTCCCGTTTTCACTAATTCTGTGAAGAAATTGTGAAATGGAGAAACAAAAGTTGCATTTTCTTGTTGTTTCACTGGATTTCCAGTCTATATGAAAATGATAAGCATGCATTCCTTGATTTTGTGAATGACCTGCCTCATTTGAGGTTTTTTAATTGGGAACGAGAGTTTGCCTATTGGAAAAAAAATGCTTTTCTAAAAGAAATTTATCATCCTACTATGAACAGAAAGGTAACTCTTTGAAATACGAAGAAGCAATTTAGAGAATTCACAAATTTCATTCTTTTAACATAAAACAATCCAATCACTACAAAATGTTCATCACTTTCAAGGAATAATACAAACTACCCTAGACAAATAATTTGCTGATCATGTACTACCCTAGTACAATCTCCCGGTGCAGCGTCGAGGGCCATAACACTACTTCTTCTTCTTTATGTTGCCATTAGCAGCAAGAAGGCTATTTATTTCATCTTCATAGTTGTAGCTCAGTTCTTGACGCGATGGTATTCTCTTAGTAGCAAAAAACATGACATGAGGCCTATTGGTATCCCCGTGATCATAAAGAACATTCTGAGCATACGGATTTGGCAAGCAACCATGGTTGATATACCTGCCCACTTTCCCATACTTCTCTGCATCAAATGTGAACCCGCCTCTAGCATCAAGATCCATCAGATAATCTTCGTTGTTTCTTCGATTAGCCTCTGCATCATCAATGATCTCTCCAATGCATTCGCACACGAAACTACCCAATTGGATCTCCTGTCTTGATCTCAGACCCCATCCCATTGATTTTTGTCCTAAACACCTCCAAAGGAATTCCAGGACCATGTTGGCTGACTCTTTTCTGGCAAGGAAGGTATTTACAGTTCTAAATAGTTGGATATTAACATGGATATTAACATGTACATCATATAAGCAAACAAGTACAATTTATAATTCAAAACGAACAATAATCAACAATGGGAAAAAAAGTTAAACACAATAAAACTAACAAGTACATGCTGGATATTAACATATGCAATATATAAGTTAACCAATGCAATTCCTGATTCAAAACGAACAACCAACAACAAATGTATATTGAAAAAATATACATAACTCAACTAACAATTACATACTGGATACTAACACATGTAACATATAAGTAAACAGTGCAACTCATTATTCAGAACGAACAACTAACAACAAATGAAAACAAAAGGTCATAGGCAGTACAACTAACAAGTACACATTGAATAATAACAGATGCAACATATAAGTAAACAAATACAGTTCGTAATTCAAAACGAACGGTCAGCAAAAAAGAGCAGAAAAAAAGCATTCAAAAAAGGTCTGTAGACAGTACAACTAACAAATACACATTGAATACTAATGTATGCAACATATAAGTAAACAGACGCAGTTTCTAAATCAAAATGAACGATCAACAACAACTGAAAATAAAAAGTCATATACAACTAACTAGTACCAACTAAATACTAACGAATTCAACATTTAAGTAAACAAATGCAGTTTCTAATTCAAAATGAACGATCAACAACAACTGAAAATAAAAATTCATATACAACTAACTAGTACCAACTAAATACTAACGAATTCAACATTTAAGTAAACAAACGCAGTTCCTAATTCAAAATGAACGATCCACAATAACTGAAAATAAAAAATCATACACAACTAACTAGTACCAACTGAATACTAACGAATTCAACATTTAAGTAAACAAACACAGTTTCTAATTCAAAATGAATGATCCACAACAGCTGAAAATAAAAATTCAAATACAAATAACTATTACATACATAATACTAACGAATTCAACATTTAAGTAAAAGAATGCAGTTTCTAATTCAAAATCAACGAACAATAACAATGAAAATAAAAAATCATATACAATAAAAAAAATTTATAAGTGCATGAGAGCATGGGTTCAGAATCATGACAAACACTTATATGCTTACACATATAAACCAAGAAAGGTAACATGGCAAGTACTTACACATATAAGCTTGGCACATCAAACCCAAAAGTAGTTGAAGTTCCTATCTTTCTCGAACCGGTTTCAGAATCATGACAAGCACATGTAAACCGTCATGACTCATGATCTCCCAATGCCAGAAAGGAAACATTTTGTCACAGATTACATTAACTGTTTCAGATTCTTTACCGAGCAAATAAGGCACTAACTCTGCGAAGATGCCATAGACGGAGCATATTGTATAAGTCATACGTCCTCAAGGATTTTGGGGAGATTAACCGAGTTCAGAAGGAACACATGATATGAGATCAAACGCTAACCAGCTACTCAGGTACTTCCAAGCAATTTGCTTGTGACCATCAACAATGAGACATGTAGATTATTGAGGTATGCACAAAGAATGTAAGAATGATGTATCAACAGCAAAGAATGCATTGATGACATTATCTACAACAGGCAGTGATCCTATTGGCCTCTTTAGAAACCCGAATTCGAAGGGAGATGCCTAAGAGGTGTACAATGCCATAACAATCATATATGTCTCACACGCCCTGAAAAATGCAATTCCTTGATAAGTGTAGGGTGACATGGGATTTCTTCAAAACGTTTACTAGTAGTGCTCTTGGAAAATTAAAGCAACTGAATCTGTGTCCCAGTATATGAGGCCGGTTGCCAAATTGAAGAACGATGTAAACATAGCTACACAAATTTATTTTAATAAAAGCAAAAAAAAAGAAGGGCAGATAACACTCTTATTGTTAAAGTTAGGGAAATGAAGCAAAAATTTAGGGAAATGACGCACAACACACTCAGATCAATAAACCTTATCTTCACATTGAGACAAAGCAAACAGAATCAACAAACAAATAATCAATGAATAAATTAATCAACTGAGATCTAGGATTTAAAGTACCTTTGGGAGTCCACGAGTGATCGGAGGGCTTGGACGAAAGGAGATTGTCGGGGAGATCGAGCTGCTTGTCTGCCATCGTAGGGTCAAATGAGATCGAAGTAGCCGTGCACGTTTCGAATGTTCTGGAGATTTTCAAAATTCTGGCACTAGAGATGGAGCGCGGAGGAATAGCAAGTGAGGGAAATATCTAGAGAGAGCGAGTGAAATGAGTTGAGGAGGAGCATCGCCGCCGTCGATATCGCCGGAGACGGAGAGATGAAGTTCGCCTGTTGAAAATGTGGAGTGTGTGACTGTGTGTGTGGGGTGGTGACGTGTTTGGCATGACAAAGTGCCTGAATAAATATTATAAGAAATACTCTATTTTTTTGTTAATTACAAAATATACCCCATTTTGCAATCAAGTCCCTGACCTATACATAAACCTATAGATATGCCGTATTTCCTAAGACTTTCCCTATTATATATATGGGTGAGATCAGGTGAGAACACCTCCTAACGTGAGAATACTCATTTATACTCATTTTTTAGCACACGTTAGAAATAAAAGAATCAAGAGCAAAATGCATATATGCCCCTACATAATTGATGAAAGTGTAGTACAACCCTACGATAGTTGAAAGTACAAATATAACCCTAGATATTTAGGTTATGTGCATATATAACCTTTTCTGGCAATTTGATGTCGGAATTAAGTGAAAAGACAAATTTTTCCTTCCAAAAATAAAAGAAAAAATGAAAAGAAAATAGATTAATTATTTATACAATTTTCATGCACTAGTTACGCAAACGGAAAGGCCAAGCGCCATTCTTTCTTCCTATCCCCATCTCCCACTCCCCTTATTTACCACGTTATCAACATTGTGTATGAATCTCAGATCACAAACCTAACAGAAGGAAGCAGAATCAGTGGAATGATGCCTATTTAGCCAGAATAAGAGGCTTTCTTCACATTCCCGGCCATCCCCATTTCCCCAGATCTGAATTCCGATAGTATAAGGTACTATTTTCATAGGCAATGGCGCGTGTGATAGAGGCTAGGTTTTCAGGGGTGATTTCCCAGCAGATTCGGTGTGACGGTGGAAGGAGATAGCGCGCGGTGGGGCTAGGGTCTCATTTTTCCTGCGCTTGGCTGAGCGGCATCGAAAATAGTGGTGGGGGTGGCGTGGGGCTAGGGTTTTGGTGGAGGGCTGGGATGGGGCTGTGGGAAGCTAGGGTAGAGGAGGTGGCGCGTGGCAAATTCTTGTTGTGGTGAGAGGTGACGCATCGTTGCCAGTGGAATGGAGGTGGAATGGAGCGTGTCGTCGCTAGTGGAATGGAGCGTGTCATTGCCAGTGGTCAGAGTCGTCTACATCTGAGTGGAGGTGGTGGTCAAGAATCTTCGTCGTCGAAGTCTTTTGGGCCGTCTGAATAAAACCCAGATACAATCCCGAAGGTAATCTTCTGGAATTGTTGCGAGGAAGAAGATAGGGTGGTCGGGGCTAGGTGGCAGGGCTGGTGGCTGGTGGCAGGAGTGGGTGGCGGGGATTGGGCGGTGGTGGGTTTGGTGGTGCCGCTTAATGGTGGCGGCATGGAGCAGTGCAAAGCAGTGGTGAAGTGGAGGGTATATTTGTCTTTTTAATTTTTGTACTAAGCCCAAAGGACATTTTGGTCATTTTTGGTTAGTCAATGGCCAGAAATGGCTAGTCAATGTCGGAATAAGGGGTTTTGGGTTATATTTACACTTAAGTATAATAGTTAGGGTTATATCTCTACTAAAAATTAACTTAGGGTTATATCTGCAATTTCTCCAACATATAAGGTTATATTTGCATATTACCCAAGAATCAATTACTGGTTACATTTGAAGCACTTACAAACAACGATTAAAGCATCTTTGGGTTACACTCTAAGCACCAAGTTGTTTTTGTAGAGCACATAAAAATTAAAAGAAACACCTACAAGTTACATTTGATGCACTTACAAGCAATAGTTGAAGCACCTTTGAGCTATACTCTAAAGTACCAAGTTATTTTTGTAGTGCACGTAAAAATTAAAAGAAATGCTATAAGCACCAAATTGTTTTTGTAGCGCACGTAAGAATTAAAAGAAGCACATATAAGTTACAATTGAAGCACTTACAAATGACGATTGAAACACCTTTGAGGTATACTCTAAGCACAAAGTTGTTTTTGTAACGCACATAAGAATTAAAAGAATCATTCATAAGTTACATTTGAAACAATTGCAAGCAATAATTGAAGCACTTTTGAGATATACTCTAAGCACCAAGTTGTTTTTGTAGTGCATGTAAGAATTAAAAGAATCAATCACTGGTTACATTGCAAGCACTTACAAGCAATAATCGAAGCACCTTTGATTTATACTCTAAGCACCAAGTTGTTTTTGTAGCGCACATAAGAATTAAAAGAAGCACCCATAAATTACATTTGAAGCCCTTGCAAGCAATAATTGACGCACCTTTGAGATATACTCCAAGCACCAAGTTGTTCTTTTAGCGCACGTAAGAATAAAAGAATAAACTACTAGTTACATTTGAAACACTTACCATTGACGATTGAATACCTTTGAGTCATACTCTAAGCACAAATTTATTTTTGTAATGCACGTAAGAAGAGACAATTGAAGCACTTACAAATGACGATTGAAGCACCTTTGAGTTATACTCTAAGCACTTAGTTGTTTTTGTAGTGCACATAATAATTTTAAAAAAGCACCTATAAGTTACAATTGAAAGGCTTACAAGTAATCACTGAAACACCTTTGATTTATACACCAAGTTATCTTTGTAGCACACATAAGAATTAAAAGAAGCATCTATAAGTTACATTTGAAGCACTTACCAGCAATAATTGAAGCACCTTTTTGAGTTATACTCTAAGCACCAAGTAAGAATTAAAACAATCAACCTCTAGTTACATTTGAAGCACTTACAAATGACGATTAAAGAACCGTTGACCAATACTCTAAGCACCAAGCTGTTAAAAAGGACCATAATTAGATTATTTTACTTTTTTTATTTAAACATTTGAAAAATTAATAGCAAGTAAACACATTCTTCCTACATTACATCCAGGAGTGTTCTTCACCAAATATTTCCACGGCTTTCCATACACATTTGTCCATAAATACCTTTTATCTTGTTCATGTTAAATGCACTTAACAACATGAATCACAAGAGACATTACAAACATGCAACCAAAAGATATATAAACAAATGCTTCCATCAACAACATTCAAGAGTAACTTGAGCTTTTCCAAGGCTAAAGAATCAAGGGTCACTACACACACACACACAAATGAAACCACTGCTGGCTACTTCTAAGAGTTTTCTTCTCTATCAGAATCCAAAGTGAATGCCATCGGTCTTGTAGGATGGTCCTTAATGACACGGCTAAGCACTTCAGGTCTTGAATAATGCCCGATGACATAAAATCAAACTTTGCCCGTGCAATTTCTCCAAGATCAAGATCTGCAGAGATAAGCGCTTTGCCTTCATAGTTTGGGCCAGCAAGCACGACTCCTGAGGGTGGGACTATAACACTTCCACCAGCACAAACTACGGATTCAGGGGCAAGATCTTCTTCATTTCCCACAAATGCAAAATCCATTTAAGGCTTTCTTCACCTAGGCCACCACCTGCACCATCCTGCAATTTATGAGTTTACACTCCCTTTGCTTCCAGCCTCATACAGTATTAATAGACAATAGCATCAATCCTCTACAAAGATATACTAAGCATCAATGGCTGCAATTAAATGAAAGGATCTAAACATGGCTCTAAATTATGTGGCCCGTGTAAGTGGTATGATTTTACTACAGTTTTAGCAGCATAATTGAACAGCATGCACAATTGAGGTCATTGGGGGTTACTCATGATTTTCATGTCAGTATGATTAATTCGTACAAGAAGTGAGATTTAATTACAAATAGGCACACAACATTTAAGTGGTTTTGAGGTATGAAAAGAAAGAAATGTTCAAAGATTGCCGAGTTTCTTACGCTCTGCCTCTGGGAAAATGCATAGACGTTAAAATTTAAAGCAACTTGTAACTCAAGGGTAACATGAGAAAGGAAAATTTGAGATGGATAAGATCGACGACTTTGGTGTGTACAACAATATTCTGCCCGAGCATCATCCGGGGAAGATCTATTTCTCTGCACACTAACCCCATCATAAAACCTATCTTATCCGTTATTGGTATAGGTCTATTTCAACCCCATTTTACCAATCAAATTGTACAGTTGAGGAAAATTCCACTATCAGCCTTCACACAATTGAAACAGCACAAATGAGAAAGATGGTTCCTACAAAACATTGACTGAGAACCAAATTTTAACTGTTTTGTCATCCCTATCTGTAAATCCTACAACATATAGCCCACGGTAGGTGATAAGAGCAGCCAAAGCATTCATTCGACACAAGATATTCAATAATTCTGAAATTTAATACAGACGGATAAAAGAATGCAATCCAAAACCCCAATCTTCTCAGAAATGGCAAATTCAAGAAGGAAAAAATCAAATTGCCTCACGTGAATAATCATACATACATATAGGAATAAAGAAAAATATGAAATAGGTTACGTGCATAAACAAATGTTGATGTGAGATTAAAAGGAATAACATACCAGGTTAAGCAATTATCAAACAGGTTACGTGCATAAACAGATGTTGAAAGTGAGATTAAAAGGAATAACATACCAGGTTAAGCAATTGTACCGGAGCTGAACCGGGGACGACGCTTGCTACCAAAGTTGAAAGGAAGCGACTTTTCGGCAGGGTTTGTCGGAATTTGTGGCCTTGGCAGGACGACGGAGTATCCGGCGGCGACGGAGGCAGCGGCGGCCGTGAGATTCATACGAAGTGCTATGGAGAGCGACGTGCTACAATCGCGCAACATCATCATCATCTTCCTTCTTGAACTGTTCGTGTTCTTAAGTAGGCCTACAAGGTCTATAGCCATCTTTCCGTTCGCATCGACGATATCTACCTAGGCGGAGGATTCGATCAGAATTCTCACCACCTCTTTTGCCGCTGCGGAACCACTGAAGACGGCGCAGTAGGGCGCGGTGGCTCCATCGGAACCGGAAGCTCTGTTAACATCAAATTTTCCCTGCTGGAGAATGAAAGGAGTAACCGATACTTTAGGAAATTAATAAAAAACGATCATATAACCCTATGTTTCGGTGGTTTGTGCTAATATGATCTATGAAGTTGAAAAGTGCTATTGCAACTCTATGATTTGCTTAAATGTGCTAATATGACCTTGAAGGCTTGAATTTGGCCGAAATTTTTTGAATTGATTATTATATCCCTAATTTTAAAAATAGAAATTAGAAATTGTAAAAGGACAATTATACCCTCATGTCTATTAACCCAAAACAATTTTCCATTGTTTCTTTTCCTTCTCCACTTTCTGTCTTCTCCCCGCTCCGCCACCGCTTCGCTCAATTTCCTTCTCCACTTTCTTCATCATATTTTTATCCCACAGTGCCACCGATGAGCGAAGACAGCGAGAATCTACAGACCACCGGTGTTACGGTGAGAGGGCTCCGGTGCTACGGTGATGCGGAGATGGTGCTACGGCGATGCAGAGATGGTGCTACAGCGTGGCAGACGGACTCAGCGACGTCGATGGTGTTGGCGAGGCTGACAAAAATGGTTGGCGGCGTCCTGTGAAATTCTAGCCACTGAATCGAGGAGGTCAACGGGATGTAGAGGTGGGCGAGGATGGCGATGGGTAAGGAAGCAGAGAAGGTCTCTCTTTTGCCATAGAATCTCATTCCAGTCGCTCTCTCAATCGGAATCCATCAGAGGTCAGTACAAATCCTTTCTATTCATCGTATTTGGATGGATTTGGGATGGATTTGTTGTTCTAATTGTGGCGGTAGTACTAGGTCTAGAGAAGAGATGGCGGCGATTGTGCTGCGCCACCCTGTAATGGTGTTAGGGTTTAGAGCGGAAGGGTGGTGTTGCGAACGATGATGTTGGTGCTGGGTGGAGAGAAGATGGTGGCGGTGGTGGTGTTAGGTGGCAGTGGTGGTGTAGGGTGGAATCGCCAGATCTGTTGGTGGCTCATTTCCTGATTCCATTGGCGGAGCGGCAGCGGAGGTGCGTCACTGTTGGTTGTGGTCTGCTGGAATCGCCAGATCTATTGGTGGCTCGTTTCCAGATACTGGTGGCGGAGCAGCGACAGAGGTGCAGTCATTGTTGGTTGTGGTCTGCTGGAGGTGGCGTTGGTGGCTCGTTTCCAGATTCCGGTGGAGGAGCAGCAGCGGAGGTGGCGGAGCAGTGGCGGAGGTGGCAGAGCAGCGGCGGAGGTGGTGGAGCAGCGACGGAGGTGGCGGAGCAGTGACGGAGGTGGCAAAGCAGCGGCGGAGGTGGCGGAGCAGCGGCGGAGGTGTAGTCGTTGTTGGTTGTGGTCTGTTGGCAGTGGCGTTGGTGGCTCATTTCCAGATTTCGACCGCCACCGGTGGCAGAGCGGCGACGGAGGTGAAAGAGGAGCGGTGACGATGGTTATGGAGAAGAAGAAGAACCTAGGGTATTTTAGTCAATAAATTTGTAATTTGAAGGTTAGGGGTATTTTAGTATTTTTGTATTTGGTCAATGCCACAAATAACAAAGTCAACGACAGAATAGTGTCACAGGGTTATATCGGCACTTCTGATGCAAAACATAGGGCTACAATAGCACTTTTCAACTTCACAAGGTCATATTAGCACAAACCTCCAAAACATAGGGTCATATCAGTATTTTTGCCCAAATTAATAATTTATTTTAATGCTGATCTTTTGACTATTTTCAATCGTTGATTTATCTGTATTGGTGGCTAGGATCTGTTCTCATATAAGTGAGTGTTCTCACATTAAGGAGATGTATATATAATTAGAATCAGGTGAAAATACAAATCTTAGGTGAAAACACCCACTTATGCGAAAACGAATCCTGACCATTAATATACTTGAATTGACGGCCTATATTTGATGATATCGTCTCTGCTTTGCGCTTTGCATTGCATTTTCATATGAATTATTAAACCGCTCATTAACTCTAGTTTATCACCACCGCCCTAACATTTACTACCACCTTCCCTCTCTTCATTTTTTGCCTATGGTTATAATGCAGTCGAGTCCCTGTGACACTTCATCTGCGAGGAGAAATTCAAGTTTCCTAACCTCGCCATGCATGAATGAGTGTGACCTCCACGCACCGCCGTCCGTAGCTGCCTTCCTGCCGTAATACCGTTCGAACCTGCCGCTGCCCTTTCTCTGTTGTCGCAGTGCCAATTTCTTGCAGTCGTTCACTTCACGCACCACCGTTGCCACCATTACTTCCGCTGCCTGATCTATTGTTTTATCTGAATGGGTGATTTCCGATATGTACACTCCGCATATGATATCCACGCATCGCCCCAAGCTTCACGTGTCGTGGCGCTTGACTGCAAATCTTATACACTGCTTCTGCTGTTGATTTGATGATCCCGCTACGATGTGGACTCTTAGTTGTGTTCCAGCCGCCGGTGTCGTCCCCCCTACCGCTCTTAGTTTTCATTCATCGACAAAATAGTGTCGTTGCAAGGGTTTGCGGTGGCCATCTCCTCCGGTACCCCTACTCGAGCTGATTTTGGTCCTGCTCTATCTGATAACCAATGAAGTACGACCTTACATTTATTTAACTAATTCTATTCTATTACTAACCATGGGTCAGTTAAGCCTACTTTACCTTGGATTCTCGATTCGGGGCCTCATATTGGTGACAAGGGTTATCTTACTGATATTACTAATATTATCAACTATGTTAATGTTCAACTGCCTGATAGATCTTTGTCTTATGCTACACATTACGGTTCTATACGCTTTGGAGATACCATTCTTACTCATGTGCTTTATATACCTACCTTGTAATGTCATTTATTATCCTCCTCTAGATTTTTATCTGCCTTAAAATGTCTGTCTTTGCTTACTAAAAATTATTGCATTTTATAGAAAATCAGTACGAGGACTGTAATTGGCGTGGGTGAACAGCAAGGGGGGTTTATTGGCTACGTATTCTGGATATGCGCATTCAGTCTCATATCCCGCAGTCAATTCCGACAATTGCTTTAGTTGCTTCGATTGATTTATGGTCATCCATCCTCTACGGTGTTGTCTTCTGTTCATACTCTCTATTTTAGCACAAATAATACTTATATACCTTGCTCTGTGCATTATATAGAAAAGCAGACTAGACATAGTTTTCCTTTGAGCTTTCCAAATGCTAGTTCTTTGTTTGAATTGATATATTGTGATGTTTGGGAGCCTTATAGCTCACCTTCCTCTAATGGTGCATTTTATTTTTTAACGGTAGTTAATGATTATTGATATGTCCATTTTATATGCATTACTTAGTAGTATTTAGGATCACTTTTGTGCTCTTTTATTATCGAGAGCTTGTGTTTTACCTTGAAATTCTCTTAGGAGAGGTAAGAGAAACTTTATGCTCTTTTACCTCTTCTAAGTGGATTTTGTGTGACGAGGGAAGAACACGGAAGCAACGAAGATCGGAAGACATTGAAGACTACACTTTCAAAGACTTTTGAATACTCCCTTCGAAGACATGAAGATCGGAGGCCGTTGAAGACCATTTTTGGAGCTGTTGAAGACTTGAAGATTGAGAGGGATGACTATGAAGAAGAAGAAGAAAACATGCAAAATTCTGGCACCCGTCGCGAGTCGCGACGGACTCGTCGCGACCATCATGTTCGTCGCGAGTCGCGACGGCCACTGACCAGAAATCCACTTTATCTTCTTTGCACTATAAATACCACTCTCTTTCCTCCTCTTCTCCAGCTTTGCCCAGCCCGTTTTTCTTTGGTTTTAGGGCTTGAAAACCCTTGGTTTTCTTCTCTTTCTTTTCTTAGTTTTTGTAGCTTAATTATGTCTTTTGTTGTTCTAGCTTAGTTTTTACCTTGGGAGCAAAGGATTGAAGCTTCCATATCTATGTATTGAGAACCATTTATATCTATCTATTTGGTGTTTTTGCTATTGTGCATTTATTATGCTTTGAATGTTAATTGTTGATTTCATTGATGTTGTTGAGAGCTTGAGCATATGAAATACTTGTATGAATTGCTAGCTAGGGTTTGGGGGATTTGGGTTGATTTCCCCCCTGTTCTTGTTAGGAATGTATGAGTATGATTTAGAGCTTTTGATTGTGTTGATGGATTGATAATGTGCTAGATGAATGTGATTGATGTTGAACTCTTCGTCATGTTCGTTTGTGTAGCAAACGAGAGAGTTATATGCTCTTGGATGAATGTGCGTTGCACATTCATCCAATCTCGTGTAATTGCAAGAATTGGTTAAATGCTTAGTCACGGTGTAGTGGTCATAAGCATTGCCAAGCTTGTTGATTCTTCGTGCTAAATGCCATCAATGGGATACCTTGAGTCGTGGTCTCGACGACGGGAGTTATTGGTGAGGTTTGACAAGAGATGTCGAATTTACTCTTGCAAACTACGAACTAAGAAGGATGGAAGATTTATCTTCACAACAAGTAGTTGAAGTATTGAATGGATGATTTTAATTCATCCTTGAAGCATTTGTTATTTAGCATTTATGTATTCTTGAAGGTGTGTTTCACTTCATTTGTGCCATGAGTTGTTTGAGAATAAGGAGTGTTTGTATGATTGAATTGGTTAGGTGTTAGGAACGTGACGAATTCCGTAGCTCCTTTGCATGAAAATCTATGAATGTGAACTTAGAACTTCTTGTGCATAATGTGTTGTGATTCTTTCCAGAGAGGTACGTTAATGTTAAGCCAAGTAACGAATGCGATAGGATGAGTGAATGGTTCAATGATCTACATTAGGTTTGGAAGTGGATATCCATTGCCCCCAAGGCTTTATCTTTGTAGTTTTAAAACCCCTTTTCTTAGTTTTGTTTGATGATTAGCATAGTCACTTGACCTTGCTAGTTATCTTGTCTTTTTACTTTCGTAACTTAGGAACAACCAACCAACCAACCCCCCCCCCCCCCCCCCATTTTACTTGCTTTTATGTGTGTGTATCTATATCTACTCCTAGCATAATATCAACCATTTGTGCTTAAGCGCTTAGGAAGATCCCTCTTCTCCTTGGACGACCCAGATTTGCCGCTATCTACCTAGTTGTAGAAAGTAAGCAAAAAGGGCTTATAAATTATCTTTGCATAGGGGTGCGATGACCGCCCGCTATCAAAATGTCGCCGCTGCCGGGGAAGAGGATTTTATTCTTAAGTATTTAGGTGTATTTGGTTGTGTATTAGCTAGTTGTTTTTATTTTCCACTACTTGGTGGTTGATTTTGTTCGAAGTAGGTATTGCTTGAGTTCTTGGTTATTTATTTTATCGAGAATCCTTGCACTATGATTCCAAACTTTTGAAAAAAAAATTTAATGGAGCATCTCACCTTGAGGGAACTCATGATGAGAAGAGAGGCTCAACAAGCAAGGTTTTGTAGGATGTGTCATTCCGATCATCCTACCGAATCTTGCCCTTTGTTGTGGGAAGAGCACTATGACTGAGAAAGAACCCTTGGTTTTCAAAACCATGGGTACTATGAAGAGTGCTACCAAGAGGTAGGAGATGTTGGTTTTCAAGGGCAAGAAGCTCATGAATGCTATCCATACCACAACCCTTACAATCCGGAATGGAGTGATAATCCGGATTGGTGGTATGAGAATGAGCCGGAAAACCAACCATACGAGCAACCTAGTTGGCCATCACCACCCTATACCATACCCCAAAACCAAGCCCAACAAGGAAGTTCAAGTTTGACACGCGAGGATGTCTTAAATACCATAGCAAACTTGAACTCCTTTACTAGTGAGGAGCTGGATACCCAGCTCTCCTCTAGTGTTGAGGCCATTGAGGGACATGTGAGGAACATATTAGAGGTATTGCCCCGCATGGAAGCTCGTGATTCCAAAAATACACCATCTCAACTTGAATTCGATGACTCGGTGAATGAGGTCACCAATAAGAATGATTTTGAGTTTGAAAGGGATGAGGAGTTGGTTGTTGAGGATAGAAAATGGAGGAAGAGGTGATAGTGCAACATCCATTAGCATCGTCACCCCTTCTCCCACCTAATGAACCAACTCTAATATTTTCGGAAGTTTTGAGGGAAACAAGAGAGGAGCCGAAAGATTATCCCAAGCTCCCTAACCACTCAATTCCCTTTGAACCATCTCCACCTCCACAAGACTTTCCTCTTGAAAGTTTTGTGCCCCCACCTCTCTTATTTTGGATGCTCATGGTGAAGAGCTTCAAGCCTTCACCATACGGATAACATTAGGGTCATGCCGACGACCTTAAAAATACGGAGCTTCATTGTGCCGACGACGTAAAATAAATTCGGCATTTCTTTTAGTTTTTGTTTCTTAGTTTGTTTTTTTTGTTGTTTTGTTTTGTTCTTTTTATGGCGTGTTTTTCTGTGATTTTGTAGCAAAGTGAAGTGCATTGCAATGGAGGAGATGAAGGAACGATATCAACGAACAAGGGAAGAAAGCTTGGACAGTTGGTAAGAAAATGAAAAAAATTTTAAGCCTGGGATACCCTGCCGTCACGAGTCGCGATGAGCTCGTCGCGAGTCGCGACGAACAGGGGAGAAAAATCCACTCCCAGCACCAACTTTCTGCGAGTCACGATGACATCGCGAGTCGGGATTAACTCGTCGCGAATCGCGACATAGAGGTCGCGAGTCGCGACAAGATCAGAAAATTTTTGCTAAAGATCGGCTCCCGGCCTCGACTTTTCGCTAGTCGCGACTAACTCATCGCGAGTCGCGACCAGTTAAATCGCGAGTCGCGATGAAAAATCCAAGTTTCCAACTGATCTTAAACATTGCATGATCCTTCCTTCTTCTCCACCCAACACTCCCAAGAACCACCACATACCCACTCATTCCTCCACCATCCTACATATATTGACATATGAACATTCTTGCATCTTTATAGTACTTTTATTGATTGTAGTATGCCGACTACATCATTGTGACCGTGAGTGCATATCCTATAATGATGCTTGTATATATGTCAATATATGTTGGATATTTTTAATGCATAATCTTATAGTGGTGATTGAGGGTGGATTGGTTGTTCTTTGAAAATACTATGGTTATTAACTCTTGATGCTAAGCCTAGTATTACAAATCCTTATGTACTTGTGAGTTTAATGTTGTTCTTTGTGGTGTTAGTCTTGATCAAACGGCGCCATGGAGACTATGCTTTTCTCGAGGGGTGAGTTCTTCTATGGCATCTTTGCTCCCCCTTCCGATTCCGAAACCAATTGTGGGACCATACAAGTACATTGGATTGCGCCATATCACTGGCGAATACACGGAGAAACGGGTGTCACTCTACCCCCTTGCCTTGATTTTTATTGTTCTTGCCTTACATGTTTACATTGAGGGCAATGTAATGTTTTAAGTGTGGGGAGGGGTTAGAGGAATCACATGCATGCTAGATTGTTTTGGAATGCTTTTTGCTACTTTTCATTGGAAAAACATGAGAAAAAGAAAAAATAAATAAATAAATTTTTTAAAAAAGAGAAAAAAAATAGAAAAGAAAACCCGCTAAGTTGAAAACCCGAGAGGGCAACTTAGGTAACATTGGGGGCCCGGATAGGTCAAAAACCTGAAAGGGCGGCCTAGGCAAAAGTGAGAGGCTAAAATGTGCGGAAAAAGGTGAGATGTGAGCTAAAGAAACATGATGTGTGGCTAGGATGAAAACTCGAAAGAGCTTCTAGGCAAAATGAGAGAAAATGAGAGAAATTGAAAAATGCTATGATTTCACTCATTTGCCGGCGTTGGAGTCATAAGGTTGCGGTTGTCACATGGATGGATCGGGTAACTCAACATCTATAGACCTCTTGGGATTGGGTAGCTTAGTGGGTTAGGAAAACGAAGTATGGTTATGAAATTCTTGATCCTTTTCTACTTCGTTTTTGGTTGATATATTGGCATTAGGTGAAGCATGTGTTTGAACCTCTTATATGGCTTTAGCTTCATTTTATGTCATTGGATTTTGGTGGATATATTGGCATTAGGTGAAGTATGTGCTTAAACTTCTTAAATGGTTTTAACTTCATCTTGTGTCATTGGACTTTGGGAATATCAATTCGGGGCTTTGAAATATTTTTATGGGTAGTAAATTGATAAGTGGTAGGTTTGGTTAGATTTAGGATTGGGGATGTGTGTGTGAAAAATTCTCATGTGAGCTTTTATTTTGGGATTTATGATATTGAGAGTTTTTGTGAGGCTTTGATTGGGGGATTAGTAGTTAGGATATGGATATATCATTTCCTTCATGTGCTTGGATCTTTCTTACTCGAGGGTGAGTAAGGTTTAAGTGCGGGGAGGTTTGATGTGTCCATTTTATATGCATTACTTAGTAGTATTTAGGATCACTTTTGTGCTCTTTTATTATCGAGAGCTTGTGTTTTACCATGAAATTCTCTTAGGAGAGGTAAGAGAAACTTTATGCTCTTTTACCTCTTCTAAGTGGATTTTGCATGATGAGGGAAGAGCACGGAAGCAACGAAGACCGGAAGACATTGAAGACTACACTTTCGAAGACTTTTGAATACTCCCTTCGAAGACATGAAGACCGGAGGCCGTTGAAGACCATTTTTGGAGCCGTTGAAGACTTGAAGATTGAGAGGGATGACTATGAAGAAGAAGAAGAAAACATGTAAAATTCTGGCACCCATCGCGAGTCGCGACGGACTCGTCGCGACCAACATGTTCGTCGCGAGTCGCGACGGCCACTGACCAGAAATCCACTTTATCTTCTTTGCACTATAAATACCACTCTCTTTCCTCCTCTTCTCCAGCTTTGCCCAGCCCATTTTTCTTTGGTTTTAGGGCTTGAAAACCCTTGGTTTTCTTCTCTTTCTTTTCTTAGTTTTTGTAGCTTAATTATGTCTTTTGTTGTTCTAGCTTAGTTTTTACCTTGGGAGCAAAGGATTGAAGTTTCCATATCTATGTATTGAGAACCATTTATATCTATCTATTTGGTGTTTTTGCTATTGTGCATTTATTGTGCTTTGAATGTTAATTGTTAATTTCATTGATGTTGTTGAGAGCTTGAGCATATGAAATACTTGTATGAATTGCTAGCTAGGGTTTGGGGAATTTGGGTTGATTTCCCCCCTGTTCTTGTTAGGAATGTATGAGTATGATTTAGAGCTTTTGATTGTGTTGATGGATTGATAATGTGCTAGATGAATGTGATTGATGTTGAACTCTTCGTCATGTTCGTTTGTGTAGCAAACGAGAGAGTTATATGCTCTTGGATGAATGTGCGTTGCACATTCATCCAATCTCGTGTAATTGCAAGAATTGGTTAAATGCTTAGTCACGGTGTAGTGGTCATAAGCATTGCCAAGCTTGTTGATTCTTCGTGCTAAATGCCATCAATGGGATACCTTGAGTCGTGGTCTCGACGACGGGAGTTATTGGTGAGGTTTGACAAGAGATGTCGAATTTACTCTTGCAAACTACGAACTAAGAAGGATGGAAGATTTATCTTCACAACAAGTAGTTGAAGTATTGAATGGATGATTTTAATTCATCCTTGAAGCATTTGTTATTTAGCATTTATGTATTCTTGAAGGTGTGTTTCACTTCATTTGTGCCATGAGTTGTTTGAGAATAAGGAGTGTTTGTATGATTGAATTGCTTAGGTGTTAGGAACGTGACGAATTCCGTAGCTCCTTTGCATGAAAATCTATGAATGTGAACTTAGAACTTCTTGTGCATAATGTGTTGTGATTCTTGCTAGAGAGGTATGTTAATGTTAAGCCAAGTAACGAATGCGATAGGATGAGTGAATGGTTCAATGATCTACATTAGGTTTGGAAGTTGATATCTATTGCCCCCAAGGCTTTATCTTTGTAGTTTTAAAACCCCTTTTCTTAGTTTTGTTTGATGATTAGCATAGTCACTTGACCTTGCTAGTTATCTTGTCTTTTTACTTTCGTAACTTAGGAACAACCAACCAACCAACCCCCCCATTTTACTTGCTTTTATGTGTGTGTATATATATCTACTCCTAGCATAATATCAACCATTTGTGCTTAAGCGCTTAGGAAGATCCCTCTTCTCCTTGGACGACCCCGATTTGCCGCTATCTACCTAGTTGTAGAAAGTAAGAAAAAAGGGCTTATAAATTATCTTTGCATAGGGGTGCGACGACCGCCCGCTATCAAATTATTCCCTTGCTATTTGGGTTTATTTGTTAGTGGCTAAGCCAGATGTCGCCTCTAGATTTGTAGAGTTTTGTAATTTGATCAAGAACCAGTTTGAGCACACAATTCGTCATGTTCGTGCTGATAATGGTACAAAATTTCTACCCTTGCGATCTTATTTTGCTGAACCCAACATCATCTTTGAGAGTTCTATGGTTGATACACCACATCAGAATGGTTGTGCAGAGCGCAAGCATCGCCATTTGTTAAATGTGGCTCGTGTTTCATGCTTTCAAGCTAATCTGCCTATTGATTTTTGGGAAAATGTGTTCTTACTGCTGCATTTTTTTATTAACTGGACACCAACGAAGCAACTCAACAGACGCACAACATTTGAGTTACTTTATGGATACGCTCCAAACTACAAGCTTTTGCGAGTCTTTGGGTGCTTATGCTATGCCTCTTACATTCCCAGATACCCTGACAAGTTTGCTCCAGGATGTCGACGATATATTTTCCTTGGGTATCTCGCTAGCAAGAAAGGCTATCGTCTTTATGATTTTCCACCACCGATTCCAACATTGACTACCAGTGGCACCACCACCTCGCCGCCAGCATCTCCTCTGCCGGTGCCGGATGCCTTGCACGACCAGCAGCCACATGTCGCGGCCCCCAACTCTAATCGCCTGCCAGCACTGCCACAAGCACCACTGGCCGCTTTGTCGCCTGACATGGCTTCTCTACAGCCTTTCGTGACTGATCCGCCACCTGCAGCACTTATTTTACAGCCAGAATCATCGGTAACTCTAGCTTTGACACCGCCTCCTGCGGCCGACTTGCCTCCGTCTCGATAGCAGCTCGTCATCGTCGACCTCATGCTTATCTGGATGATTTCGGCTGCTCTATGTCTGTTGTTAAACACCCCCCCACACTACTACATGCACCCATGCGTCATCACTATTCTCAGGTGTTCTCTATCATTTAACTGATTATGTAACTTGCAAAAATAATTCCTAATATACATTCTAGATTTTTGGTTGCAATAACTTCTAGTGCAGATCCTACCACTTAATCGGAAGTGTCAAAGCATGTTCATTGGCGTGATGCTATGGATGATGATATTAATGCTCTTGAGCGCAATGAGACTTGAACTATGGCTTCTCTTCCTCCGGATAAGACTACAATTGAATTCCAATGGGTTTATCGTATCAAGTTTAAGGATGATGGTACTATTGAACGTCACAAAGCTTGTTTAGTGGTTATTGGTAATCGTCAGACTGAGGGAACAAACTATACTGAGACATTAGCTCTTGTTGTGAAAATGAGTTTTGTTTGACTATTCTTATCTGTTGCAGTCATTCTTGGTTGGGAACTTCATTAGATGGATGTTTACAATGCTTTTCTACATGGTGATCTTCACGAAGAGGTGTTCATGCGCCCTCCTCCTGGCTATACTGTGCCCCCCCAACATGGTTTATCGACTTCAAAAATCTCTTTGTGGGTTGTAACAAGCTCCTCGCAACTGGTTTGCCAAGTTGGCTCAGGCTTTACACGCATTTGGCATTGTTAAGAGTTAGGCTGATTACTCTTTTTTTGTTTACTCCTATGGTTTGGTTTCTTTGGATGTCTTGGTTTATGTGGATAATTTGGTTATTGCTGGTAGTTCTTCGTTGCTCATCCTTGAATTTAAGAAATACTTGAACTCTTGTTTTCACATGAAGGACCTTGGTGCACTTAAGTACTTCTTGGGTATAGAGATTGCTAAAAGACTGGATGGGATGTTTCTTTCACAAACGAAATATGCCCTTGAAATTTTTATCAAACACTGGTTTGTTGGCTACAAAACCGACAAACTTTCCAATGGAGCAACAAGATAACCTTGCGCGTGTGGAGGGGTCACTTTACGACAATCCGAAGCAGTATCGGCGTCTAGTTGGTTGTCTCATTTACCTTACCATTACACATCCGGAGCTTAGTTATTCGGTGCATATGCTTGCTCAGTTCCTAAAGTCACGTTGGGTTCCTCACTGGCAAGCTGCACTGCGGGCTCTACACTACTTGAAGAGTCATCATGGTCAAGGTTTATTCTTCTCTCCACGTAGTTCTTTACAGTTAACTGCTTTCTGTGATTGTGATTGGGCTTCTTGCCCCATCACACGGCGTTCACTTTCTAGTTATTTTGTGATGATCGATGATTCTTCGGTTTCATGGAAGGCCAAGAAGCAACCTAAGGTTTCTCATTTTTCTGCTAAAGCGGAGTATCGTGCCATGTTAGTTACTTGTTATGAGTTATTACGGCTTAAATCTTTGCTTCGGGACTTAGGTGTTGTGCAGTCTGCCCATATGCCATTGTTCTACTCTTCATACTGTTGCTAATCTTGTCTTTCATGAACATACGAAGCACATAGAAGTTGACTGTCATTTTGTTAAAGATTTGGTTTAGTCTAGTACTATTGTTACTCATCATATCCGCACTTCTAATCAGCCTGCGGAGTTGTTCCCAAAAGCTCTTGGACGTAATTAGTTTAAGATACTACTTGGCAAGTTGCGCATTCTCGATCTACATGCTCAAAGTTGAGGAGGAGCATTGAGGAAAAAGAATATTTTGTGAAGACTACTTGTATTTAGATTAGTATAATTTTTTCTTATTTACTTAGGTCTTTTGTAATACTATTTAATGTACCACGTAACATGAATACAATCACATCATTACACCCTTATTTTCTACCGTTCTCCTCCTTTATTTATCCAGCATTTCTCTTCAGTGTTCTTCCCTTCCTAATTTTGGTTTTTCAGGCACTTCGATTAACGGCCACAGGCACCGTCATAACTCAACTTGTCGGTGTTATTCACTTCCCCAATGACTTCTTACTCTTTTCGTTCATTCCGCCTCCAACTTTCGTTTTTGGCATCTATTTCTAGCATCCATAACCCATTGCCTCATTTTTTGGTTAACGTGGGCGTCGTCTTATGCTCCTCGTGTATTCCCTAGTGTAATTTCTTTCGTGAGCTTGCACCTCAGGCACCTGTATTTTCTGTATGTGTGATCCACGTACATCGCCACCACCATTCTTCTCACCTCATGTTCAGCACACATCCATGTCAGTTTATCTCAGCATGCAAGGCCATGTGTGACGCATCCAGTGGTGTTTTGTTGTTACCTGCACGCATGGAAAATGTTTGGACTCTGTCAACACGTGGATACACACGCTCGATGTTCCAGCCACGTTCCGATCCTCGTTTTTAGCAACATTTAATCTTTTTCTTTGTTGTGACTCCTCTTAAGCACCAACATGCATGTTAGAATAAGTTAAATATCTGATTAGATATGATTGGATATAGATAGAATTGTAGATTTGACTAGAGTTATTCTGAGCAGTAATAATTTTTCATTACGAGAAATTATTTTTTCATGGTATCAGAGCCTTACCGATCTTTAGGCTTAGTCCCTTCCTCCTCTCTCTTCTTCTTTAGTACTGCCACAGCCTAACCTCTGTTTCATTTTCCAGCCAAATTCCAGTCACTTTCCGGCAAATTCTCGATGTAGAAGGTCTTCTTCTCCGGCATTAAATTCCGGCTGCTTCCTGGCGAATTCCCGGCGAAGCAGGTCTTCTTCTTCAGGATCAAATTCTGGCAATTTTCCAGATCCGTCATTGTCGCGTCCCTGTAGTAGTCTTCGGCATCATCTCTGGCAACGCTGTCTTCGGTTGGGTTTCCCTTTAGCAGGCCACGGCGTCCTTTTCTTTGGTAGCCGCCTAGACCAGCGACGCCTTCTCTCCAGCGGCATCCCTCTCTCCGGCATCTTATTCATCTTCTCAGGTTTAAAGAAGGGATTTTGGGAAAGAGTTTTCTGATTTGATATTCATGAAAGGGACTTATACCCAAATATACAAGTTGACTAGACTAACTAAGTGAAGTACAAAGTATATTACAACACAAACTCTATTACTCCCCTTCAAGTTGGAGCATGAAGATCGAGAATGCCCAACTTGGAACTGAGATGGATGAAAGCTGCCCGTTCTAGTGCCTTGGTGAAAATGTCTGCCGCTGATCCGAAGTGGAAATTTGATGAGTAGAAATGACACGCGAAGACACTAGATCACAAACAAGATGGCAGTCGATCTCAATGTGTTTGGCCCTCTCATGAAAGATCGGATTGGATGCAATGTGGAGGGCAGCCTGACTATCACAAAAGAGTCAAACCGGAGAAGAGTGGGAGATACTAAGGGAGCAAAGGAGAGAATGGAGCCAAAGGACTTCGCAGCAAGCATTTGCCATAGCCCTATACTTTACCTCGGCTAAAGAATGTGAAACAGTGTGTTGCTTCTTGGTCTTCCAAGAAACTGGTGAGACACCCAAGGTGACAAAATACCCCGTGACAGAACGTCGAGTGATAGGACAAGTTGCCCAATCTGAATCGTAGTAGTCAGTCAGAGCCAAGCTACTATCTGGAGAAAGAAATAGACCTTGTCTTGGACTGCCTTTAACAAAGTGTAGAACTCTAAAAGATGCAGACCAATGATTCACTTTCGGCTGCTGCATGAACTACGAAAGAGTATGAACTGCAAAACTGGGATCATGCTGAGTGATAGTAAGATAAACCAACTTTCCAATAAGGCGACGATACTGATCAGGGTGATCATAATCCAGACCAGAAGCTTTGGCAAGGGTCTGCGTTAGATCCAAAGGCAAAGCAATGGGCTTGCAGCCTAGCATACCGGCTTTGGTCACCACCTTAAAAGCGTATTTGCGCTGAGAGACAAAGATGCCTGATGGATTTCGCACAACTTCCAGTCCCAATAAATATTTAAGAATCCCGAGATCCTTCATATGAAAGCAGGATGACAAGTGCTGCTTGAAAGTAGATATGGTAGTTGAACTATCTCCAGCAATAATGAGATCATCGACATACACCAAAACAAGAAGAGTATGACCAGAATGAGTAAGAATGAATAATGAGTAATCTGCATAGCTCTGGCGAAACCCGTACTGGCGAAGAGAATGCGCAAGCTTAGAAAACCAGTTTCTAGGAGCCTGCCTGAGACCATACAGGGACTTATGTAGGGGACATACCTGACCAGGAAGTGCCTTGGAGTAGCCCGGTGGTGGAGTCATAAAGAAAATCGTCCAAGTCTCCATGTAGAAAGGCGTTATGAACATCTATTTGGTGCAGTTCCTAATTTTGTACAGCAACAACGGAAAGAAATGTACGAACTGTTACCATCTTGGCAACAGGAGCAAAAGTCTCATTGAAGTTAATGCCTTCAACCTGGCTATTCCCTAACACAACAAGACAAACCTTATAGCGTTCAATATTGCCATTAGACTTGTACTTAATGTGATACACCCACTTACAACCAGTTGGCTTCTTGTCAGGAGGAAGAGCTGTGAGAGACCAAGTGTCATTCTCTTGAGGGCCTCAATTTCGACATGCGTTGCATCACGCCAAGGAGCTTGCTGGACGGCCTCTAAGAAGCAAACTGGTTTATTTCCTGAGGTGACTGTGGCCAGGAAGTGAGCATGAGTTGGATCAAATTTAGTGGAGGAGACAAAACTGGTGATCGGGAATGAAGTGGAGGAGATAATCGACTGAGAATCATCACGAAGCATGGAACTGCATACAAAATACTTTAGTAAAACACTGGGTTGACGTTGGTGTGGGCTACACCGAACGTCCAAAATAACCTCCTCCGCTGGCAAGCTGACCGCGGCAGGCAGTGAGGAGCATTCGTCGGTCGGTGCAAGCTCGGCTGCAGACGAGAGCGGCACTGGCTAAACTTTGGGTCATGGTCATAGTGAAAATGGGCTTTATGTTTTAGACTATAGTGCACCTGCTTTGTTGTCTATGATGGAATAAAAAAAGTCATGTTTATCTGTTGAAATCTGGCATGCTAGACTTGGTCATGTTTTGCATTCCGTTATTTTTTATTTGCGATATTCTAGATCTTTATCTGCCTCATTGATTTTGCCAAAATCTTCCCTTTCTAATGTGTGTGAAAAGGCTAAAGGGAAGCGTTTATATTTTTATACAAATGATAAATGGGGGGGACTGAGTTCATAAATGGTCGCTTATGCGCCGTAAATATGATTTTTGGGATGTTTATCACCGATTTTAGGCTTTTGTAGAGAACTAGTTCTCTTCCACCATTAAGGTGTTTGAGAGTGATGAGGGGACCGAGTTCGTAAATGGTCACTTACGTTCTCACTTTCAGACAAAGCATACACCATCAGATTTCTCGCCTGTATACTCCAAAGCAAAATGGTTGGGCTGAGCGCAAGCACCGCCACATCACAGAGATGGGCCTCTCTATGTTATACCACTCGCATGTCCCTTTATCTCACTGGCCTCAAGCCTTTGTTGCAACCTCTTATACCATATATCGGTTTCCTACTCTTGTTCATGGTGGATGATCACCATATGAAGTTATTAATGGCCGGATTCCAATATACACAAATTGCCATGTATTTGGTTGTCATGTGTACCCTTATCTTCATCCATATGCAGCTCACAAACTCGCTCCTCACTGTTTGCCTTGTGTCTTTCTTGGGTACAACTCCTAGTACAAGGGATTTCGATGTTTGGATCCTACGTTTGGAAAGATATATGTCACCAGACGTGCTCGGTTTGATGACACTTCCTTCCCTTATAGCGATGGTTCTACTTCAGTGTCTACGTTCTCTCTAGATGTCTCTACTTTTTTGGTTCCCGCTGATGCATCAACTGATATTATTACTTCTTCAACGTTAGCATCTCCTCCTCATCGGCTTGTCACTTTGGTTGCCAGCCAACTTGGCTCATCAATGCTATCATCATCAGCAACTACGACACCATGTTCTGACGGCTCCAGTGGCCGCTCCGACGCATCCTCCTCCACCCATCTGGTCATCGAACAGCTCATCTGGTTTACCGACCAGCCCATCCAGTTCATCGTCCACCTCACCAGACACCTTATTGGCCACTTTTCCGGTCGTGAATGCTTCTCTGGTCTCTCCACCTTGATCTCTTACTCATCGGATGGCTACTAGATTGGCGATTGTGGCTATTAAGCACAGATATTATTATGATATTGTTGTTCGCGGTCTTACTGTTGCCTTACTTGATCATTCTAAGCCCACAGATTATCACACTGCTCTTCAGGATCCATCTAGGGTTTCTGCTATGGATGATGAGATGGCATCTCTTCGTGGACAACTGCACCTGGGATTTGGTGTCACACCCATCGGATGTCAACATTGTTGGCTCCAAATGGGTTTATCGACTGATGTATCCTCCAGATGTCACTGTTGAACGTCATAAGGCTAGACTTGTTCCACAAGGTTTTTTGTTGATTCCGGGATTTGACTTTGATAACGGTTTCAGTCTGGTGGTTAAAGCCTCCATGGTTCGTACTGTTCTGACTATTTCTATAATGCGCTCCAGGCCTCTTCATCAGCTGGATGCCAAGAGTGCCTTCCTCAAAATCATCCTTGATACTCCAGTCTATATGGTGGCCAGTTGGTTACAAGAACCCATTTCATCCGGATTATGTCAGTCGCTTGCGTAAGCCCATTTGTGGTCTTAAGCACGCTTTGCGCGCCTGGTTTCAATGATTCAGCACCTATTTGATTTAGCTCGAGTTTCTATGCAGTTTAGCAGACACTTCCCTTTTTGTTCTATCTTGGAGCTCTTCATTACTATATCTGCTATTTTATATCGATGACATCATTTTTACAAGTAAAGAATCGACTTTTCTTCTGCAGTTTATTGATATAACGCATCGGGAGTTAGCCATCAAGGATTTGGACACTCTTCACTAATTTCTTGGTTTAGAAGTTTCACCCACTTCATCGGGTTTACTTCTCGGCCAAACAAAGTATGCTAGGGATATCCTCACTGCTGCCGGGATGTCTGATGTTGCCCCAGTCTCTACTTCTTTTGTGCTAGGCTCGTAGCTCCACAGCTCCACTAGCTCTCCATATCAAAATCTGACTCTTTACCACTCTCTTATTGTGGCTCTTCAGAACCTGACGATTACTCGTCCTGACTTGGCTTTTGCTGTCAACACAGTCAGTTAGTATTTTTAGGACCCTCGTGATGATTTTTTTCTGCAATCCCTAATATTTTTCAATACGTTTGAGGTACTTTGCATTTTGGCCTTGTTTTTTGATTTGCCAGTTCTCTTAAGGTGCTGGGTTACTCTGATGCTGATTGGGCCAGCTGTCTTGAGGCCTACCGATCTACATATGGTTGTGCTTTTTTTCTAGGTGAAAACCTTGTTTCCTGGAATGCCAAGAAACGGCCTACCATCTCTCATTCAAGCACAAAGCCTGAGTTTTAGGCTCTCACCAACACCGTCTCTGAGATTGTTTGGCTGATACATCTTCTTCGTGATTTTTCACTTTCTGGTTTTCTACTGCTGTTATAGGACAACAGTAGTTCTATCTTCTTAGCTCAGAATCCAGTTGCTCACAAGCAGGCGAAGCACATCCATATCAATTATCACTTTGTTCGAGAGTTGGTTGCTTTTGGAAATTTGTGTGTTGCTCATATTCCTACTGCTCTTTAGATTGCGGACATCTTCACCAAATGCCTCTCTTGTCCGATATGCATGTTCTTCAGATCCAAGCTTTGTGTCATTGAGCATTCGACGCTTCGCTTGAAGGGGGTGTTAGAATAAGTCAATTATAAGATTAGATATGATTGGATATAGATAGAGTTGTTGACTAGACTAGAGTTATACTAGTACTAGCTTTCCTTTTGTACTCTATTTATTCTGAGCAGTAATACATTCTCCATTACGGGAATTTATTATTTCACAACAATGCCAATGGTGTGGTTTTTTGGACCATATTGCTTTTTTGGTTACAAATTGTCCTCTGTAGGTGCTCGTAGGTGCAAAGGAAAATCCCCCTGGTGTTACTAGTGTGTAAACTTTGGTCATGTTGCCTCGACATGTTCTCGCTTGTCCCCTATGTTGCATTCTCCAGACTCTACTCAATTTTTGGATTAATTCTAGTCCACTCTACAGTCACAAACCATTCAAAAGCGTGACTGTTATGTTGATTCTGGCGTGACAAGCCACATGACCTCCTCTCAGACCCCTCTTGATAACACGACTCCTTATTTTGGTAACAAACATGTCCTTGTTTGTAATGGTTATGTTCTTGAAATTGTGTTTGTAATGATTTGAGACATGAATGTTGTTATTTTCTTTGATGTTTGTTCTTTAAATATTAAGAACAATTTTACGAGGAATTTCATTTGCCAAGGTTGTCGTGAGGGAAGCTTATATGTTTTGGATTATAGTGGTGTTGCTTTGGTTGATTTTGTTGAATCCTATAGGTCTAAAGCATTTTTTGAACTTTGGCATAGTAGATAGAGACATGTTCCACACAGTGTTAAAAATTCTTTGAGAAACTCTGGATGTTTATCCGTGCTTAGTTTGTTTCCAAAGCCACATTTATGTCCCACTTACGGGATGGAAAATAGGAAACGACTTGCATTTGTTGATAATACTAAGTGTGATTCACATGTTTTTTATTTAGTACATTGTGATCTTTGAGAACTTTCTCTTATTCCTTCTCGTGATACTTATATGTACTATGTGATTTTTGTTGATGACTTCTCTCGCTTACTTAGTTTTATGCCCTTTGTTGTAATAATTTATTGATATGCACCTACACTTTAAGGTTTTGAAAAAAAGCAATTTTATTGTTGTGTCAAGGTTTTTCAAAATGATAGTGGCGAGTTTCTTGATTCTCACATGCGATCTCACTTTTCCAGCAAAGACATTAATCATCAAATTTCATGTCCTTATACACATGAACCGACCAGTCAAACTTAGCGTTGTAATCGTCACATTACTTAGCTAGGTCTTGCCTTTCTTTATCATTTTTTATTATCTATTGCTTTTTGGTATGGTGTTTTCTCGTGTGCTTCTTTCGTTATTAACTATTTGCCTACTCTAGTGCTTTCTTAGCAGTCTACTTATTATATGATGCATCGTCATCTGCATGTTTACTCAAAATTCCAGTCTTTTGGTTGTTGGGTCTTTCCTTATTTGTGCCTTTATATAGCAGCTCACAAGCTCGCTCCACACAGTTTTTCTTTCATTTTCTTAGGGTATAGCTCCAAGTTTAAGAATTATTTTTTTAATCATGTGATAAACAAGGGGTATATTAATTATCATGTAGAGTTTAATGAGACCTTTTTTCATATCTTTTCATATTGATGTTTCTTTTTCTCCGCCATCTCTTGATGTTTTAGCCTCTTTAGACTTGGACTCTAACTCTTATACATTCTACCCTGACAGACCCTTATCTCCCGTCCTGCCAAGATAGGGATTTTGCCTGCATCTTTCCTAGACAAGACCCATTTATTGATGATGATTCTAGTCTATATATCTCTAGTTGTTCAAGTCCATCATACTTGTATCCCACCGGAAAAAAAAATTATATATCCAAGAAATGTTTTTGAGCCTACACCATTTGTACATTTCTTTGGGTTGAGCTTCATCTCAATTGACCATAATGCAACAGAAGTGTCAGAAACAAAGTCATTTACTTGTCTACTCTTTACAACTATGTCATCAACGCAGATCTCTATATTTTAACCCATTAGGTAACTGAAAGCCTTATCAGCTACTTGTTTGTAAGTCCCTTTGGCATTTCTTAGTCTATGGAATTTTCACATAGCAAAACAACCCAAAGCTTGTGATAACATTGTTTCTTATGCATCAATTAAAAAGCCATAGCTATAATCATACATTCTCGGGATTGATTTTATTTCCCTCTCACACTTGTTATTCCCTTTGGCGTGAGAAACATCATGACTAAGTGGAAACCTAATATCTTTAAGCATTATCTATGGTCTTCTGATGATTTCAGTGAAAGGGATAATATTATCTATTATTACAAAGTCGCATATCATTGTGCATGTGTTTTCTACCTCTGCAAATGTAATTGGGAGTTGGATGTTACTCGATGGTGTATTTCTTCATTCCGTGAAGACGACTGGATAGCGACGTGGTTGAGTTTCATGTTGTTTGATGCCCAGCTAATTTGTTGAAGCAATCAACAAATAAAATTTTAACCACACTCAGGTTATCAACAAAGACCCGATGTACTATTGAGCTTAAAATATTGGCAATTATCACTAGTGGATCATTTTTGGGTGAAGCATTTGAAATGGAATCCTCTTCAGTAAATGTGTTTGCTTAATCTATGTGAAGCCTTTTGGTTTCTGACTTCAATGATGGTACATATTGAGCTCTACTTTTTCCATACTTTATTGGAAAGATTTTATGGCAATCCGTGAATAGACAAAACTACCT
Source organism: Rubia yunnanensis (assembly GCA_037428765.1). Classification (NCBI taxonomy): domain Eukaryota; kingdom Viridiplantae; phylum Streptophyta; class Magnoliopsida; order Gentianales; family Rubiaceae; genus Rubia; species Rubia yunnanensis. The sequence continues at coordinate 80,855,567 of CM075065.1, forward strand.
CGTCTAAGACCTCCATGGTTTGGTTTTTGCTAGGCTCAATGGTTGTCACAACTTTATCTCTAACATTCACGCTTTCTGCTATTGAGAACTCTATCCTCCTTTTGTTACTCAAAGTAATAAGTTACGTTAGTTGATAACTCTGAGGGTTGTACTTCTATGTTCCCCTTACCATATTATATTGAACAAACTGTCTCTAACGAAGGATTCAATGTTTATTTCCTTGCTAGAAATCATGTATCCCAAAATATTTTGTGATCCTACACCAATTGTACATTTTCTGGTTGAACTTTATCCCGACTAACTATAATGTAACATGAGTGCCCTCCAGGTAAAAAACGTAGCCCTTTACTCATCTACTCTATATGACTATATCATCAATGTATATTTATATATTATGGCCCATCGGCTATTGGAAAGCTTTATCAACAATTTGTTGGTACGTGTTTATGCAGTTCTTAGTCTAAAAGGCATATTTACATAGCAAAATGGCCCAAAGCATGTGATGAAAGCTTTTTGTTTTCATCATCAGGATTAATAAGTATCTAGTGGTATCATTTGCAAGCGTCTAAGGGTGTGTTTGCAGAGTTGTACTTATAAGCAAAACTAATTTATTATGAAAGCAGGGGGGACCAGGTTCTTCTTTTTCCCTAAAAATAGCTTATGTTTTTAAAATAAGCTCATTTTTAGCACTTTACCAAACATTTAAAAGTGCTTAACTTATTAGAATAACAACTTAAAATTCTTGCCAAACACACCCTAAAATGCCATTGGTGTGATCACTTCGACAAGTTAGTGAATTCATGGCAGGGGATAACAATCCTTGGGGAAATATTTAGATATATGAAACTGATGCACATATACCAGCATGCATATGCTTTTTGCCCCATTAGTGTGTTTCACTAAATATGCTGGGTATACTAAATCCTTTAGTAATCAAGCATCCAAAAGGGTGCTTACTTAATTTTTTTATCGATTTATGCCAATCTACTATGAAGACACCATGTTTCTATCACACATGTTTGGTTCATTTTTCAATGTTCAGTGAGTACATTGTAAAGCAAGGATTTACCTTTTCCATGTCTTTAGTTGACCAGGCGAAGGCATGTTACTATTTATGCAACAATTTTATGAATATCTTCTTGATATGACAAGGTAAATGTTTCCCGATTTGTATGACCTTGTCCATATCTCCGGGGTTAAGATGGACTGCTTGTGTTTGATATCTAAGATTGAGTGAAGGAGATTGAGTGGTGTAATTGGATGTTAAAATGATGCTGACCACTGGTGATACATATTTACTTCACGATACAGGCTTCACAGCTACAATCATATGTTCTTGAGATATATGTTGATACCCTCTTACAATTGTTATTCTCTTAAGTGTGAGAAACTTCATGCCTAAGTTGTGTTCATCATTAATCTTTAATGGCTGCATTGAAAGGGCCGACTGCATCTATTACTACAAAGTTGCACAGCACCGTGCATGTTTCCCCCCTTCAATTATAACTAGGAGTTTTATGTTCCATAATGGTGTTTCTCTTCATCTCGTGAAGCCAACTAGCGACGTGGTTGACTTCTGCAAATATGTTTGTTTGAAACCTAATTTGTTGATGCATTCAACAAATAAAATTTCAACAACACAACGGTGTATTCATGAGTTTGAAATATTGGTGATTATCATCACTAGATAATTATGAGAAGAAATCAGAAAGACATCCTCTTCACAAAACGTCATTGCTTGAGTTGTGTGAAGACTTTTGTTTTATGATTCCTATAGTGGTACATACAAATATCTATCTTTCCATTCTCGATTGGAAAAGTATTATGTCAATTTGAGAATAGACAAAACTACCTGATTTGAGACCTTCCTTCTTTGGTCTTCACTATGGTCAATGGTTTGCCATAGTTTTTCTCTTTGGAACTCGTGTTGTTGAGAATTTTGTTCTCTATTGTAAATTTAAGAATTAGGTTAACTTTGTTGATAACTTTGTTGGTTGCCTTGCTATATTCCCTCTACTTTTTTATATTGAATGAGTTGTATCTAGAGAATTGCCTCTTCAAATAATATTAATCTTTGGTATCGTGGTGATGATCTTTATGAAAGAGACGATGTTAATTGTTCCCTTGATCGCCTATCTGGTGCTGCCAACATTGGATCTGGATCATGAAACATGGTTTTGTAGCTTAACTCTTTCCTTAGCTTCGCCAATGGTGTAGAAATGAAGTTCAATGCCTGCATATTTCCCTTTTTGCATCATGTTGTGAGAGATTTTATTTCTTCTTGTCTCGCTCATTCTCAAAATTTCTAGGGTTCATATCTTCAGTGAAAACATGCTTTTCCACTATTTATTAAAATTTTTGTGGATTAACAAGCATGCCATTGGTTGATTTATTTTGTAAAAATCCCCTAATGTATGTTATTCGTAAATTCTCCGGACATCATCTAATAAAATAATTCATGAACTTGTAAACATAATGTGATAAATCGATCATCATAGTTGGCAATTGTTTGTCCAGATCGTTATGCCACATTCATCATATGCAATGGTCATTGTAAACCTTTTATTCAAACAAAATTTTCCTAGGAACAAGTTAGTCAGGTGACCATATAATCTTATGCTACCTCTTGATAAATCATCATACCATGTAATGATTGTCTCTTTCAGGAATATTAATAATCCCTCGATTTTAAGGTTATAAAATATACTTTGACATTGTATGGTAGCTTAAATTGAGGTGGATGAGGAGAGTTTTGTAAAATTAGTGCCAAGGACGAGCGTTCTTCATCATTTTTGGCTATAATGTTCCTCAATTCACCATAAAACTTTAGGCTTTATTCTTGTGTGCGAGAGGTCTTTCTTTTTCCCCTTGATTTTTTTTGTTTACAAGGGTCTTCGTCTTTTCCTTGTCCTAAAGCAAAGCGACAAAATAATTGAACAATTATCTCATTAGCATCCAAAAATGCTGCAAATGCTTAGTGATTTCTCCTTCGTGGATTCACCAAGTCTATGCAAAAAAAAGAACACATAATTTAACGTGATTTACCAAACATATTGGCTATCTCCACGAACACAAACACATTAATCTTATTGCCCAAATTGATCAGGCATATTACAGATGTAAAGGATTACATCGTGTAGTACCACCCAACCCAAATTACAGACTCAGAAAGGGGTGACTTATAGACCACATTTAATGTCTACAAAACTCACACTCTAGCACTCTAACTCTCCCTCTATTTTATAGGAGGTTAAGTGCAGCTCTAGGGTCTTCTAATTCATGTATCTAACTCTTGGAATTCCTGATTAATGAACCATCTTTTGAGCTGTCCATTCATGAGTGAAAACTCTTAAACTCTTATTAATTAGCTCTTTTAGAATTTGTAGAGATACCCAAAAATTTCCCTCTCGATTCAAAATCCACAACCGAATAAGAACCAGATGCAAACAGACGAATATGACAGATGCACAAAAATTGTGCCAGGCGTACCAGGTGCATGGTTGTCGTGCCAGACGTACTCGATGCATAGTAGTGGTGCCAGATGAACTAGACAACTACAAATGCTCATGAGAATTGCTAGGCTGGTGTACCATAGGTACCCAAATACCTCCAACCAGAATGAATTCAGCCAGGAAAATATTTATTAAATAGAACAAATTTCTTCAAGTTCAACCAAGAAAGGCCTCGTGAAGCAGATGACAAAAAATATTACCAGTTCTTAACAAATTCAACCAAGAAAAAACTTGCCAAGCACAACAACTCGGGAATCCCAGTAGAGGTGACAAAAACATACTTTATCTTTAAACTTGCCAAGGTTAGGAACGGATCATCGAAGCTCTTTTTTTTTCTTTCTCCTTTCTTGCAGGAGCAAAAACAAAGCTCACAAAAGACCCAAAAAAATAGTTGCACACCAGTAGACCCAAAAAAGGACTAATTAATTAATCATCATAATTGATTAATTAATTATGCTACTGAACCAATAAAAGTCCACACTCTGGATCTAAGAATTCAAACTAGAATTAATCACCATGGACCAGAGTGAATAACTATTCTATATTTAGGTTAATCTTATTGCCCAAATGGGCTAGATAGATTATAGATGTCACGGGATTACATCATGCAGTACCACCAGCCCAGATTACATATTCAAAATGGGTGGTTTATATACCAGAATTGATATCTACAAAACTTACACCCTTACACTCTAACTCTCCCTCAATATATAGGAGTTCAAGTGTGGATCTAGAGTCTTCTAATTCATTTATATAACTCTTGGATTCCTAATTAATGAATCATCCAATGAGCTCTGAATTCAAGAATGAAAACTTTTAATTCTTATTAATTATCCCTTTTGGAATTTGAAGAGATACCAAACATAATTATCAAATTCTACAAAACAAACACTGGATGTGATATGAGGATAAAGCTTTGTTGTAATTGCCAATACTTATTTGTTATCTTTATTCTCTAGTTCTTGGATATTGTTATGTACCTTGCATCAAGTGTGCTTTCTCTATTTATAAGTGGTGTGATTTACCGTTCATAGATTTTTTATGTTGCATCATGTTAAACCCACGATGTTTATCATCCATCGTGTCTGGATGTCTTGCTCACTCCACCACTCTAGCTTAAAGTTCGTGGTGTATATTTTTCAATCGCACTGAGGCATTAAAACTCAAATGGTCTTTTACTAAGAATTTATTCATGGACCTAAGTATTGGGTTTAAGCCTAGGGCTATACCAAAACCTCTTTGAATAACCTCATCAATAAATTTAGTACTCCCTCTATCTCGGGGGAACTTGCAGAGGGAGGAATTGAACTTTTAGTTTCATAAAGCTAAAATGTCTATTTTACCCTTATCTTCTTCAACCTTCCAAGCACCACCGCACGACCATGTCTTCTTCAAGCACCACTGCACCACGGCATGACCCTCTGCAATACCATCACAACCAAGATATGAACTTACTTATGTTTACCACCGCTCCAAAAATCTTCTATCGGCCCTCAAACTCTAGCGACGTACAGAAATGGAAGAAGGCAGTGGAAGAATTCAGTGGTGTTGCGAGGGTTTGAGGAGGTGAGGGTTTTGGCTGTGAGTGTTTGGAAGAGGGAATAGAAGTTTAGAGAAAAAGAAAGAAGAAGAAGGAGTGGGCGGGTAGGTGATGGGTGGTAGAGTTTTCATGTAAAATTTTAATTGTTTAAGGGTAAGTATGACTTTTGAAAGGTTAATTTTTTCTTTAAATTAAAAGTTTACACATTTGCTTGGGACAGACACAAAAGGAAAATGTGCGGATTCGGGTAGGATGGAGAGAGTAAAAAAATATTGAGCAAAATATGAAACATCAATATACATAAAAAAAATTCAATCTAATATTTAAAAGGGGAAACATTCATGCACATCATCAACTCCAATAGTAAAAGCATAAAGTTTTACTTCATAACATCACATTTCATTCTAAAAACCATGAAGTTTTGGAGATATACTTTAAAATAACATCAAAAGTTTTTGATAGAACTATCAATTAATGTTGTTAAACATTAAATAATTCTGTAAACAATTGCGCTATTAGGACTATTCATCGTTCCAAGACAAATTTCCATATATTTAAATCAAAAGATAAAATGTCTAAATTTAAAAAAAAATATATATATATATACTCCCTTTGTCCATGCTGAAATTGCAGGGACAAATATGGAAGTTTTTTTATGTTTTGATTATTATATTGTGAAGTGGGGTAGAATACATGTGAGGGTGATTTTTGTTTTTTTAAAAATCGCTGGGCTTAGTTAGGCTTGTAAGAGCCTAGCCCCACTTCTGAATTTGGCTGGTTTAGATACTAAAACACATAGTGACATTTTAACAAGGAAAGAGAAAGTAAGTGATGAATTTTCAAACCATGTACAGTACCAAAAATTTGAAATTTACAACTCTCATTTTTTACTTCACTCTATTCTAAATCTAAGACTATCTATAAAAACCTTTACAACCCCTTCCATTTTCCTTGCACCACCAAAATTATTCTTCCAACATTCCCCAAGCACATATCTTCCCAATCTCTGTACAATCACAGTTTCAAAAAAGTTGTTTTTTAGCCCTGTAGGGATCTTCCCTTCATCATCGAGCATCATAAAAAATGTGTTCTAAGGAAAAAATGAGGCAAGGCAACATATATGCAAATTTCTGGTGCGGGGTTCCAAGTTGGAAAGATCGTACCCAGGAAAGGTATCGAGGTTGCACGGCTGTTCATCTGTTCGCTGTAGATAGTTAGCTATATATGGTCCCAGGTCAGGCTGCATATTGCAATGAGAGTGCCATTCAATGTTCGCAATAAAAAATAAAGCAAACCAGCAAGCAGCAAAAAGGTCATGAACCTTGCAGCCTTACAAGCATTACCTGCAAATTCAAGAAGGATAGTTAGAGCACAACATGTTTAGATATTAGGAAAAGCACAATTCAAATGACAGTTGCAGCTCGAGTTATAAAGAGTCACACAAATAGCTTAAAACCAACATTAATTGTACAAAATAAGGTAACGCAATTGAAATTCTTTGAGTAAAGTGCTCAAATGACCCTATGTTTTGAGGGTTTATGCTAATTTGACCTTGTGAAATTGAAAAGTGCTATTGTAACCCCGTGTTTTGCTAGAATGGGCTAATATAACCCTGGAGGCCTGAATTTGGCCAAAAATACATGAAATGACTATTATACTCCTATTTTTAAAAAATGTAAAAGGACAATTATGCCCTCAATTTCTTTTCTTTCCACAATTTTCTTCTCCTTCTTCTTCCCCAATCCCATTTTCTTTTCCTTCCCCAATTCCATTTTCTTTTCCTTCCCTGATTCCATTTGCTTCCTCTCTTTTCTTCTGTCCTAGATTCCTTTGGCGGGGCTTGGGTCTAGCTCAAATATTTTCACAATGGGGTCTGGTTGGGCTGGGCACCGGTGCCCGTTGCCCGATAAGGATGAGTGATGTGCGACTATAGGATGGGCTCGAGTTGGGTTGGCCGCCGATGCCCGTTTCCCGGTGAGGACGAGTGATGTGCGGCAACGGGGTGGGCTCTTGCCAGGTGGGGCTAGGGTTTAATCAATGGTTGGGGAAGAGCCGTGGGCTAGAGTTTCCGTCGATTGGTAGTGGTGGTGGTGAAGCGATGATGGAGTCTTCGTCTGATGTGCCCTTAGTTTTTCAGCATGTGTTTATGAGTTTTTCAATTTGTGTTTCTTTGTCCGATTTTCTGTGTTTGTTTGAGTTTTGATTTGTGATTCTTTGTTGATCAGTGGGCGACATTGATGATCGATAATTTCTAATTTTTTGTGTTTCTAGCGGCGGTGGCGGTAGTGGTGGAGTGGCAATGGCAATGTCGGTGGTGGTGGTGGTTGAGGAGCGACGGTGGCGGTGGTGGAGCGGCAGTGGTGGTGGTGGCGATGGTGGTGGAGCGACGGCAGCGTGGTGGTGTCAACTCGGTGGCGATGGTGGTGGTGGTGAAGAGGAAAAAGAACCCTAGGATATTTTATCCTATCTCTTTGTAATTTTAATGCTAGGGGTAGTTTAGTCCTTTTAATTTAGGTCAACACCAAAAATTACTAAGTCAACCATAGAATAGTGCCAAAAGGTTATATCAGCAATCATAATGCAAAACACAAGGCTACAATAGCACTTCTGATGCAAAACATGGGACTACAATAGCACTTTTCAACTTCACAGGGTATATTAGTACAAACCTCCAAAATATAGGGTCATATCAGTATTTTGCCCAAATTCTTTTTTTCAAGATTAGATGCTCAAATAATATGTTTTTCCCCTATATATAATTTCATCCATATGGATGAAAAATGGTTCTACATGAGGAAACCAACAGTTTGTTACATGTTGGCTCTGGATGAACCAGATCCACTAAGAACCTGCAAGCATAAATCGCATATAGAGATGTTAATGTTCATTTGTGTTGTTAGCAGGCTCCTGTATAACAGTAATGGTAATATTTGATTGGAAGTTTGGTGTTTTTCACTTCATTGCAAGAGTAACAGCTCAGAGGAATAACAAAAATTGTTCAGCTTGGACGATTGAAACCAAACCAACACCAAAGATTAAATAGGGATGAGATAAGGAACATAATCATTAGAAGGATACGTCCAACAATTAAGGCATGTTGGCCACCATATGAGCAAAGTTATATACATATAACAAGACAATTGCAAGTCACATATAAAGAATTATGACCCTGAATTTAGAGTTATAGCAGACTCTAATGGTTTCCACATCAACCTGGTAAGCCAACCATCAAATTCACCAGATTTGAACATATTAGATTTTTTTTTTCAACTCTATTCAAACCGTGCAATATGAAACGCCAACCACAACTGTGGATGGGCTACTAAATGATGTAAATGTGGCATATGAAAGGGAAGATCCAACAACACTCAATACGGTATTCCTCACTCACCGAGCATCAATGATAGAGATAATGAAATTAAAGGGAAACAATAGCTAAAAAATTCCTCATCTATCGAATGATCATCTTGCTCGGATAGGCCAATTACCAGGAAATTTATCATGTGCAGAAAGTGCAGTTTGTGAATGCATCGAACATTTGGCATCGATACATGATACAACCAACATGCAAGTGCTCATGCGTGCTTCGGAGATGTGATAGCTTCAAGCTTAAGACAAATGAAGCGCATTTTGAATGGGTAAGGGTTGTGATTAAATTTTGTAAAACCCCAAAACTTACCTTTTTTGGTGTGGCAGACAAGTTTTTATTGCAACCCATTTACGTAATGATAATATCATTTTCTTAAATTACCACTTCATAGTCATCCAGCTGTAGTTAAAACTACATGGTTGCTACAATTAAACTACACAAAACTGAAATACAACAAACACAAAAACACCAAGCAAGATTGGAAACGGTTGCACATGTATTCATGCACATGTATGTGCTGGTCAAGGTTAACCATTCCCAACTTGATGTCGTGTCTATAGGATCTTAAAATCAAACCTGCAGCAACCAGCACACATAAAAAATTCAGAACACGTACCAGCAAAAAAATTGTACACCCCAAGCAACATCAGTTTATAAGAGCATAGCATACATATAATGAAACAAAGACAAAATATATGCTAGATGTATTCGTGAAACAGAGAACCAACAATAATCAAGAACACCATATCATCATAACAATCATAAAAATACCAACATGAAAGAGATAAGCATGGTAGTACAACAGAACCATAATGGATTTAGACATAGCAATAAACATATTCACCAAAACCCTTACTAAAAAAAGAACGTAACGTAACATAAATGAACAAATGACAAGGCACAATGAACTGGATGCATTACAAAAATCAGCACCACTCATGCAACTCAGTATAAGATATGCACACCAGCACCACACATGAACATTAACAAAAAATCAGTGCACCAAGCCTAAATGGCAAGGTAAAAAATAGATATCCCTTCATTAAGGCAATTTTAAACCAGCCTAAATGGCAATTTCAAACATGGACCATCTAAAAGGAACAAAATTCCCGTGCACTAAGCATAAATGGAAAGGTAAAAAATAATATGCAACTAAGACATTTACTTCATCACAAAAATCAGAGAAAAATATAGATACCTCTGTTGGAAAATGATGGTTAAAAGGTTGAAATTCGTCAACTTTTGGGCATCGTTTTGAGTGGGACCTGGATGGATTTTGGGTCGGTGGATGTCATTTTTGAGTTCTCCTCCTCGAGTACTATAAAGTTAACTATTTAAACTCTCAAAACGGATCAAGGGTGAATGAGATATGGATGTTTGAAAAGTCACTCTTGAAAGAGAAACAATTAGGCGGAAATTGGCCAAAATTAGTTTTTCTCTGGACTGTCCAAAATGCGTATGGACCGCATGGAAGTCTCTGGAAGGCCCAACCGCATAGTATATATGGAATTGCTTGTGTGTAATTCTTAAGAGATAAAAACAAAATACTTCCATATTTTGTGAGATATCTTGTCTTAAATAAATATGCGGTTTACCATGTTTAATACGATGAAGAATATTTGTGCAAATATTTCTTCCTTTTCCAGCAGATTTGATTCGAGTATTCATGGAATGTCTCGGATTTGGTGAGTTGGTGATTGGAGATTATTCTTCTCTAATTACAGAAAATCAGAATATCATGTTTCCTTGATTAGGGTCTCTTAGAGCAGTATAAATAGAGCCCATAAGTCAGTCAGAAGAAACGCACACCATTTCTCAAGTCCCTCCATATTCTAAACTTGAGTCTTGTGTCTGTCTTTCTCGAAGTTTCCATTTGGTGCTCTGTCGAGGTGATAGTCCTTCGGGCCTTGCGTGAATCCGAGGTAACTCTTACGTGTTAATTGTTACCTTCGATGGTTTTATCCTATGGAACGATGTCCACGACGGGACTCATTCGTTTCAAGGGCAGCGAGTGTTACTCGTGACTCCATCATTACTTGAAACATGATTTATGCTTTGATTATTTGTAATTTAAGCGTTTCGATTGTATGCTTGAATAATTAATAAAAGTTTATTATTCTTGCATATGTTAATTGCTCGTTCAATTTTGTTGTTAAATTTTTTGCATGATATAATCAATATATGTCCAACAGTCTTGAAACGAATGAAATTTGTTGACTTATATTGATTTGGTTAATAAGATGCATGCGTAATATGCATAAGGTTAGTATATTGCATACAGATTGCATTACATGTTGACAGGTTTTGTTTTCCGTAAATAAAAAGCATGGCATGCAATATTTGTGCATATGCATGTGGAAACATGTTTTCCGTAAATAAAAAGGATGGCATGCAATATTTGTGAATATAATTGTGAGAATCTGATTGCATGCTGGAAATTGAGGTGCATGTCTGCGTAAATATTGATATGCTCGTAGGAATGATTAATACGCATGCTAATTGTGTAAATATGCATGCTAATGGTTTTGATTATTTACAACAAAATCATATTGAGCAATTTGTTATGTATAATTATTTAAAATATTATACTACGATATTTGAGATTTGTACATATATTTAACGATGGAAATCTTTTGTATGTATGCATTGGTGAATCCGAGTATACACAGTTGTATATCTCTTATGGAAGGGAAACTAGGCATGGAGATACAGCAGGATTTGCTTGGCAACATGAAAGAATCAAGAGTGTAACCACAGTTGTGCTAACTATGGTACGTATACACGTTAATTAAAGTGAATCATGGCATATGCTATATATACATATACTGCTTGGTATATATTTGATAACCATTTGCGTGAATCTGGATGTGAACAAGACTTTGTTACAAAGAGTGTTATGTGAATAATATTTGCACATATATGTCCAGTACACTAAGGCTATCGAATTTGATAGTAAATGGATTTGGTTATATTAATCCCTTAATTATGTGGGAAAATGAGTTGAGCATGTATGTTAAATTACATGGCGTAATTATGGAAATATGCTAATTCCGTGATATTCATGCTTATGAGATTAAATGTTGATATGGGGAGAAATCATATTTGATTCTTTGCATGAAAGATTGGATTAAATTGGAAAAAAATGCCATGAGTTTAGAATATGAGATCAGACATTATTATTCAATTACATGAAAGCAGTACATATGTTTGGAAATTATGAGACATGTTTAATTTCCGAAGCCCTTGAAATGTTAGAGTATTTGCTTAAATACTTGATCAAATGTAGAAATACCTATTTTGCAAGGTAAAATAATTTGGTTGTGTGGGCTGCTCGTGTTGGTTAAAGGTTTAAACCATATTTGTGTGAGAATGTGCTGCCCACTCATGACTTTTATATACTTGGTCTGAGAATCGCATGCGAAAAAAATGGTAAACTTCATTTGCACTTAAACATGACATCTCTCGATAAGAGTGTAATAAATTCGTGCATAAATGAAGGATGTAACATTGGGATATTTGATCCATGATGTATTCTCGTTCATTTAGGGACGTGATTTAGCTGTATAAACGGAAATTTTAGATCTATGATGTGTCTAAAATTGTGTTATACTTTTATATGCTATGTTTATATTAATTGTTTGGGAAAGTGCCCTTTTGATGCAATGAAAGGTTTGACAAGGCTTTTCCCGATGATTGGCTATCTTGATTGATCATTTACGAGCATATGGCTCACGAGTGACAATTGTTAGATTGCACAGATAGAGCATATGGGCTCGAAGTTCGACATATTCTGGTTATTTTGTATGACCTGATAAATGTGAACGTGAAGACATTAGTTTACGACTATGTCTAGGGTATTGGTTCTTGTGAACCATGGTATAAACCCTAAAGCATGAGTTATCATGACTATGCTAAAAACCTTTGATTATTTGTAATCAAAGAATTGAGGGGAAAATCTCAAGAATTTGGTTGAGAAAACTAAGAATCCTGAGAATGGGAATCCTGAGACTTTTGGTCAAATCTCTTGATTTATGGTTGAAAAATCTAAGAATCATGAGATATCGAATCCCAAGACATTTGGTCAATTCTCTAGATTTTTGGTTGGAAAGCCTAAGAATCCTGAGAATGGGAATCCCAAGACTTTTGGTCAAATCTCTTGATTTATGGTTGAAAAATCTAAGAATCATGAGATAGGGAATCCCAAGACAACTGGTCAATTCTCTAGATTTTTGGTTGGAAAGCCTTAGAATTCTGAGATGAGGAGACATTCAGTCTAGAAACCCCAAGACACGAGGCTTTGTGAAAGCTAGAAGTACATCTAATGGACCTAAATGGCCATTTGGAGATTTAGATATTAAGATCTAAATAGAGCAAAATGAAAAGCTCAATGCTCCTAAATGACCCATCATGTGACCAAACTAATTGTTGTTTAGCCAGTGATATTAAATCAATGAGTTTGATGAAGGCGGATATGCTAAGGGACACGGAAAATGACCATGTCATTTATGTCTTTGAATTGATGGTTTTCTCATTGATAGAAAAATTGATATGATGATTGAGTCTCTTAAGATATGTCGTATTCAATGGAATGACTCTAAACATTATGAGTTACCTTTTTGTAAAGGCGAGGTGTCTCTTAAGAAGAGAACTCAAGAGTCATTGATAGTCTGTTGTACTTATTAAAGTGCACATTAGACTATTCTTACAATGGATAGTAAGATGATACACGAGTAATCTAGAAAAAATCACTGGAAACAAGCTGTGTGTGAGACTCATGGATATGGCTTGAGTTGTCTAGAGAAATGGTTCTCTCATGCTAGATTCATAGAGGAATCTATGTCCATTGTGCTGGAAAAAAAATTGGGAAAGATATACCCTAGGATGACCAAAGCACTTTTATGCATATTGGTGTAGCGTAAAGCTTGTAGCTTAAAGCCATATCGATGATGGTGTGTCTCGACATAGACACTTTACCATTGGTAGACTACTCTCTACGAGAATTATCGATGTTGACTACGTAAGGTCAATATGATAAGAGTTGTTATTCTTTGACGAAAGGATTCAATCGATTTCTTGACGAAGAAATTGAATCGAGAGTTAGTTGAGAACTCATCGAAAGGAATATGACTAAGTCCAATAAATGGTGGGTTACGTACGTGGACACCCAACCTATGTGACTGGATATCCCAAGATCTAGGTTCAAAGGGACAACTAAACTACAAAGACCCATCGCGATCACTGTGGGGGTTTCATACCTCCTGTCTTATTCCTATGGTGAAGAAACGGTGATGTGAATGGAGGTTAAGCATGAAATTTCTTTTAATGATTCAAGGTATCGAGTATGTAGTACTCGAAAGAGCGCGATAGTTTACGGAACTGCTCTTACGCCAAGAATCACCTATGTAAGCTAGAAGTGTGGCTGCTTCGAAAGGGAATTGTTGGGATGCAATTCCTTAGAAACCTTACAGAACTAGGCGTGTGTCATGGCCTGATTAATGGACACAACCGAGGAAGGCGCAAGGGCTAGGAAAGATGTCTGTGGGAAGTGCATTGTCGTTCACACAAGCGGTAAGGGAAGTTCAAGGACATCGCGTCTACTTCCTAACCAGTGGGCTAAGTGTACTCTCTCAAGGGAAAGTTCAAAGGGTGACACCTACTTATCCTATGCAGCATCTATGCCGTCAAAATGAATCTATCGCCAAGTCAAACTCTGTGTCTGATGTGATTATTCTGATTCCTACATCAATATCTATTCATGTAGGGGATTGTTGGAAAATGATGGTTAAAAGGTTGAAATTCGTCAACTTTTGGGCGTCGTTTTGAGTGGGACCTGGATGGATTTTGGGTCGGTGGATGTCATTTTTGAATTCTCCTTCTCGAGTACTATAAAGTTGACTATTTAAACTCTCAATACGGATCAAGGGTGAATGAGATATGGATGTTTGAAAAGTCACTCTTGAAAGAGAAACAATTAGGCGGAAATTGGCCAAAATTAGTTTTTCTCTGGACTGTCCAAAATGCGTATGGACCGCATGGAAGTCTCTGGAAGGCCCAACCGCATAGTATATATGGAATTGCTTGTGTGTAATTCTTAAGAGATAAAAACAAAATACTTCCATATTTTGTGAGATATCTTGTCTTAAATAAATATGCGGTTTACCATGTTTAATACGATGAAGAATATTTGTGCAAATATTTCTTCCTTTTCCAGCAGATTTGATTCGAGTATTCATGGAATGTCTCGGATTTGGTGAGTTGGTGATTGGAGATTCTTCTCTAATTACAGAAAATCAGAATATCATGTTTCCATGATTAGGGTCTCTTAGAGAAGTATAAATAGAGCCCATAAGTTAGTCAGAAGAAATGCACACCATTTCTCAAGTCCCTCCATATTCTAAACTTGAGTCTTTTGTCTGTCTTTCTCAAAGTTTCCATTTGGTGCTCTGTCGAGGTGATAGTCCTTCGGGCCTTGCGTGAATCCGAGGTAACTCTTACGTGTTAATTGTTACCTTCGATGGTTTTATCCTAGGGAACGATGTCCACGACGGGACTCATTTGTTTCAAGGGCAGCGAGTGTTACTCGTGACTCCATCATTACTTGACACGTGATTTATGCTTTGATTATTTGTAATTTAAGCATTTCGATTGTATGCTTGAATAATTTATAGAAGTTTATTATTCTTGCATATGTTAATTGCTCGTTCAATTTTGTTGTTTAATTTTTCGCATGATATAATCAATATATGTCCAACAGTTTTCGCCTAATTTTTCTCTTTCAAGAGTGACTTTTCAAACATCCATATCTCACACCCCCTTGTCCGTTTTGAAAGTTTAAATAGTCAATTTTAAAGTACTTGCAGAGGAGAACTCAAAAATGACATCCACTGACCCAAAATCCATCCGGGTCCCACTCAAAACGATGCCCAAAAGTTGACGAATTTCAACCTTTTAACCATCATTTTCCAACAACCTCCAACAAGATCCATCACAAAATGTAGAGAACAATCAATACTTAACAACATCATATCAGGTAAACTGAGTCAAATGAACAGAATGTTCTATATCACCATTTGAGGAACAGATCAGGCATTTCCAACAGGGAAAGATCAAATATTCAGCCACACAACTTTCACTCAACAGAACCGGCAATGAGGCCGTCAATTTAACATTGTAAACATCAAAGAATCAAAGGAAAAAGCAGCACTAACGACATGAACACACACACACATATATAGATATATGCAGAAACAGAAAAAGAAAAGGCTTAACACGATGGGGAGTACACATCCTCCGCCGTCGATGGCAAAGCTTCTCCGGTATCAGCACCCAATGGGGTGTACACATCCTCCATCGGAGAAGCTTTGGATCAGTCATGGGACACTGAATCGAGGACGATGTTATCTAATCAAGTCGTTACTTTCCTGTTTAGTTTCAAGCTATTTTTAGACATAGATATAGTCAATAAGGATGCTAGTTGTCTTTCACATCTGTAGGAAGTTTGTTTCCATTTTCTGTTTCGTGACTTAGCACGTGATAGACGTTGCAAGTTTGTAGGCGTTAGTGGGTTCGATATTATCGGACAAGTCATTGTAAAATTGTGTATATATGGAATATAATGAAGGAGAAAAAAGCAGAACTTTTACTGCACCAAAAATCTTAATAGTTGTTTTCTCTGTCTTTGCCTTTGAAAACCAACATTTGGTATCATAGCTTTCTTCTTTTTGATCTAGGAGACCATTTCCGCTGAGAACTTGCCGACACGGGTATGAGGACGGAGCCGGGGATGGAGCGTCATCCGGAGGAATGGCAACGAGGTCGTCGTTCACGAACGAATCGTACAGGAGCGGACAAATCTCGGCGGCAACATCGTTTACCCCACTCTGACGGTGACAAACTACATCGAGTGGGCCCTGGTCATGAAGATCAACTTACGGGCGCAGGGTCTCTGGGAGGCTGCGTACGGCACCGGAGAGCCGAGCGAACGTGAAGACATGGCGGCACTCTCGGCGCTGATTCGTGCGGTGCCACCGGAGATGGTGCCAGCTCTCGCCGTGAAAAAACACAGCACACGAAGCATGGGAGGCAATCCGGATGATGCGAGAAGGGGTGGATTGCGTGCGGGAGGCGACGGCACAACGACTGCGCAAGGAGTTCGAGCAGATTACGTTCAAAGATGGCGAGTCACTCGATGCGTTCGGCATGCGCATCACCGGTATCGTGAATAATCTCCGCTCTTTGGGTGACACCGTCGAGGAGATAAAGGTGTCCAAAAGTTTCTGTGGGAGGTGTCGAGGCAGTACGCCCAGATCGCATGCTCGATCGAAACGTTGCTTGATCTGGATGGCATGACGGCCGAGGAGTTGATCGGTCGGCTCCGGTCGGCTTCTGAGCGATGCTCCATCAACACCACGGGTAACTCCGACGGACAGGTTCTTCTCACGGAGCAGGAATGGATTGCACGCGGGAAACAGCGCGAGCAAGGGCACGGATCCAGCCCCGGAACCGGCGGAAAGGGCAAGCCCAAATGGAAGGGGAAGCAGCAAAATCATGGTCGCGACGGCAGCCAGCGTGCTTCTAGCGGTGATCGAGATATGACTAAGATCAAGTGTTACAATTGTAACAAGTTCGCCGGCCATATTTCCAAGGACTGTCCAGAACCGCGACGAGAGCGCAAGGACAAGAGGAGGAGGCAACGCTACTTGTGGCGAGACTACACTCTCTCACAATCAGGAGTCAGGCAGCCGATGGTCAAGTGTTTTTCAACGAAACCCGATCACAAGCTAGGTTGACGAAGCAAGCTGGCCAATGTGACACAACGTGGTTCCTGGATTCAGGAGCAAGTGCTCACATGTGCGGAAGGCATGATCTCTTCTCCAAGTTGGA
Organism: Rubia yunnanensis; assembly: GCA_037428765.1. Lineage (NCBI taxonomy): Eukaryota > Viridiplantae > Streptophyta > Magnoliopsida > Gentianales > Rubiaceae > Rubia > Rubia yunnanensis. Next base: position 80,872,872 of record CM075065.1, read on the forward strand.
CACAAACGTGCGAGGCTCCGTCAAGCTTGGAGATGACACATCCGTAGAAATTGAAGGCATTGGCACGATCCTCTTCACGTGCCGGAATGGTGAGCACCTTAAACTAGCCGAGGTGTACTATATATCTCGGCTACATAGTAGCATCATTTCACTTGGTCAGCTGGACGAGAGCGGATACGAAACGAAGATCCAGCACGGATGGCTTCAGCTGTGGGACCAAGATGGGCGCTTAATCGCGCGGGTGTCGAGGGCGCCTTTACCTGCTTCACCTGAACTTGGCACGACCCGTGTGCCTTGCGGTGCATGGAAGCGAGGATGGATGGCGCTGGCATGCACGGTACGGCCATGTACATTTTGAGGCTCTTCGGCGCCTTGCTCGTGACAAAATGGTGCATGGACTGCCTCTAATTGGTGATGTCGAGCGACTGTGTGATGCCTGCCTCACCGGGAAACAAAAGCGTGGTTCATTCCCTCGCCAAGCCTGGAACCGTGCAAGCGAACAACTTGGACTTGTGCACGCTGACTTGTGCGGACCAATCGAGCCATAAACTCCCGGAGGTAAACGATATTTTCTACTCATGGTTGATGATTTCAGCAGATATATGTGGATTAGTTTGCTTGCCACAAAGGACCAAGCGGGTGAGGCGATCAAGAAGATCATGGCAGCAGCCGAGCTGCAAAGCGGGAGCAAGCTGAAGATGTTGCGCACTGACCGTGGCGGTGAGTTTACTTCCCAGGGACTTCAAGAGTATTTCACCGAATGTGGAGTTCAATGGCAGCTGATGGCACCATACACACCGCAACAAAACGGAGTGGTTGAATGCTGCAACCAAACCGTCGTTGGTATGGTGCGTTGTCTGTTGAAGACAAAGGGGGTGCTGGTAAAATTCTGGGGAGAGGCCGTGACGACAGCGGTGTATCTTCTGAACCGAGGGACGATGAAAAGCGTCACCGGAAAAACTCCATACGAAGCTTGGCACGAACGTCAACCAAGCGTGAAGCACCTTCGTGTCTTCGGGTGTGTTGCTCACGTTAAAGCCGCGGCCCCAAATTTGAAGAAACTGGATGACAGGATCACACCGATGGCGTTGTTCGGTTACGAGCCAGACACTGCAGCATACCAGGTATATGATCCAGCCACGGAGCGAGTCAGAGTCTCTCGCGACGTCGTCTTCGACGAGGATGCAGCATGGGACTGGACTCTTCCAGGGAGTGAGCAAAGACGTGATCATTGTGGAGAAACTTTCTCCGTTGAGTGGTTTGTTTCTCCCATTATGGGTACAGACTTGAACTGGAGCACGACGCACGCAGAGAGAGCATCGTCTTCGAACACCGGAATCTCCACCGGAAACGAAGCCGGAGACGTGCCCTCACCAGTCACTCCAACTACTTCGGTTGCACCTCCACCGCCGACGGTGGAGTTTGTGTCCCCATCGACCGGTGCGTCAGAACCATCTCCGGGCGAGGAGGCACCTCACCGGTACCGCACACTAGACAGTCTGTTCGATGCAACTGTCCCTGTTGAAGCAGAAGACGACAAACAGTGTCTCCTCATCGCCGACGAACCGGCGTCCCTTGTTGAAGCCGAGAAGGATGAAGGGTGGAGAGCTGCGATGATGGAGGAACTTGCAAGCATCGAAGCAAACCAGACTTGACGCCTCACCTCTCTACCACCGGGACATCGCGCCATCGGACTCAAGTGGGTGTTCAAGCTCAAAAAGGACGCGAATGGGGAGATGGTGAAACGAAAGGCACGTTTGGTGGCAAAGAGATATGTGCAGCGGCAGGGGGTGGACTATGAAGAGGTGTTTGCTCCGGTCGCAAGGATGGAAACCGTGCGAGTGCTGATCGCGCTCGCGGCTCACCATGGTTGGCCGGTCCATCACATGGATGTGAAGACCGCCTTCCTCAACGGAGAACTGATCGAGGAAGTGTACGTCAAGCAACCACCGGGTTTTGTCATCAAAGGCGAGGAGCGCAAGGTTCTTCGACTTCAAAAGGTGCTTTACGGACTTCGTCAAGCTCCGAGAGCGTGGAATGCGAAGCTCGACGCAAGTCTTCGCAACCTGGGGTTCGAGCGGAGCGAGGCGGAGCATGCTGTTTACCGCCGGGGCAATGGGGAAGATTTGCTTCTCGTCGGAGTTTACGTTGATGATCTCATAATCGCCGGAGCCTCAATCGAAGAAGTGACCAGATTCAAGACGGAGATGACCAGCCTTTTCAAGATGAGTGATCTCGGTTGCCTCAGCTATTACTTGGGAATCCAGGTGAAGCAACGGGATGGAGAAATTACTCTCTGTCAATCTTCTTACGCAAGGAAGCTTCTTCAAAAGGATAGAATGGAGGAGTGCAATCAATGCGCGGCTCCGATGGAAGCACTAGCTTAAGCTGAGCAAGACCGTAGATGAGAGACCGGTGGATTCCACGCTATACCGCAGCATCGTGGGAAGTCTCAGGTATCTAGTTCACACACGGCCGGACATCACTTATGCGGTTGGTTACGTCAGCCGTTTTATGGAGAAACCCAACACTGAACACTTGGCAGCCGTGAAGCATGTGTTACGTTATGTGGCGGGAACTCTAAACTTTGGAGTCTCATATGGAAAAGGCAGTGGACCTTTGGCTTTGACAGGTTATAGTGATGCTGATTTAGCCGGAGACGTTGATGATAGGAAGAGCACGACCGGCCTGATCTTCTTCCTCGAAAAATCTCCAGTGAGCTGGCAATCATAGAAACAACGAGTGGTAGCAATTTCTTCTTCGTGTGAATCGGAGTATATTGCTGCCGCCACCGCCGCCTGTCAAGGAATTTGGCTTAGTAGATTGCTTGGAGAATTGCAGAATGAACAGCCACAAGCGCCGACGTTGTTGGTGGACAATAAATCGGCGATCAATCTTATCTGAAACCCCGTGTTTCATAATCGTAGTAAGCACATTGACACCCGGTACCATTTGATTCGAAATTATGTGGAACAGGGTAATCTTGAGATCGACTACATCAACACGGAAACTCAGCTCGCTGATATTCTGACAAAGCCTCTCGGACGAGTTCGTTTTCAGGGACTAAGGGGCAGAATTGGTGTTGCTGACATAAAGTAGGTAACGACAAGATTAAGGGGGTGATTTGTTATCTAATCAAGTCGTTACTTTCCTGTTTAGTTTCAAGCTATTTTTAGACATAGATATAGTCAATAAGGATGCTAGTTGTCTTTCACATCTGTAGGAAGTTTGTTTCCATTTTCTGTTTCGTGACTTAGCACGTGATAGACGTTGCAAGTTTGTAGGCGTTAGTGGATTCGATATTATCGGACAAGCCGTTGTAAAATTGTGTATATATGGAATATAATGAAGGAGAAAAAACAGAACTTTTACTGCACCAAAAATGTTAATAGTTGTTTTCTCTGTCTTTGCCTTTGAAAACCAACAGACGAAGCACTACGCACAACTGGCATAATGCTCAAAATCGAAACCTTCAAACATCGCGCCAAGCGAATCGACAAAAAGAAGGGAAGTTTTTAGTAGACTCAAAACAGAGTCGGGAATTGAATGAAATCAAGGGAAGATATGGGTTGATACCCCTAATGAGAGGGATAGATAAAAAAGGATTTAGACGCTACGTATTCAAAAAGCAAGAGCATGGGGGCAGAGATAATGATAGTGTGGAATCTCGATGGAGGGGAATACATGCAAAGGTAGAATCCATTACCAATTTTTTACCAATTAAATATATTATTTCTCTCATTCTCTCTCTTTTACTTAATATTAAAAAATCACTTAAGAAACCATCATTTTTTATTCCCACAATGGTAAAAAACTACTTTTGACTATTCATTGATCTCACTTGATTTTTCTATCCTACCCATTATCATTTAATTTAATTTAATTTGTTCACCCAAAATAAGTTGAATGTGAAATTCAATAATACATTATAATTTTTATTAATAGAATTTCCTTTTATTTAAAAAGTATAAAATAATTCATTTTCTTTAATTTATAAATTTGTGTTTTATTATTCATAATTTAAATATCCTCTTTTTGTCATGAAATTGTTTAATATTTTGTTATCTATAATAAAGAATAAGATATATTGATTTTATAAAAATATATTACATGACATTAGAAAAAAAAACCCGTTGGAAAAAAAAGTTTCGTTGGAAAAAAAATCTGAAATTTAAATTTTAAAAAAAATTGCAATTTTTTTAAAAATATAGTCGTTGGGACACGCGTCTCATTTCAAAAGCACATATTTTCCCATTGAGCGGGGACATGTGTCGCCATATAAGTGGGACACGTGTCCAACTCATTTTTGATAACCAATTATTCAGAATTTAAAATCTGTTGGACATGTAGCCTAACCAGGAGGCGCCACGTGTCAACGAATTTAAAACAAAAAAATAAATTCTGCATGTGGGACACGTGGCCCAATGCATGGGCGACACGTGTCCCACTAAGAGAAATAAAAATGGGCTGCATATGGCAGCCCCCTTTGCTGTGACAAGCCTGACCCGGCTGACAAGGACCGATTTTTTAACCGGTTCCTTAGTTGGAAACTATGGGCCAGTTTCTTGTTAGTTTTTTAACAAGAAACTGGTCTAAAAACCACTACTGTGGATGTTTTCAGTTTTTAGAGCGGTTTTTTAAATATTAAAAAACCCACTGCCCATGCTCTCACTCGTGCAGATATCATTTGCGAATTGTTATATCTCGCCCTATATTTTACTTGATTACGTCATGTATATTATACAATTTAAATATTTATGTATTTTAACATTAATTTAAATGAATTTGTAAATCAGAGATAATTAACTATATGAAATTGATAATCAATGATATCAATTTAAATTAATTAAATTAACCATTAATAATAATTAATGGCTAGTCAATTTTAATTAACAGCTTGGGAAGTGGTGGTCAGCGGCGGACGGCGGCAATCATTGGCAGCGAACGACGGAGGTCAGCGCCGGCGGACGAAGGAGGTCAGTGGCAGCGGCGGACCGCAGCGGTCAGCGGCGCTCAACGGTGGTGGATTTGTTTTCGTTTTCGTCCGGCCTTCTTCTTCTGCCCTTCTTCCCCGGCCCTTCTTCTTCTCCGGCCCCTTCTCCTTTTCTTCTCCCGCCCGTTCTCCTTCCCTTCCCCGGCCCCCGCTCTCCTCTCCTTCCCCCGCTCCGGTTATCCTTCCCATCTCCGGCCTCCGTTCTCGTTCCCTTCCCTAGCCCCTGCCTTCCATTTCTTCTCCGACCCCATTCTCTTCTTCGACCTCTTTCTCTTCTCCGACCCCCTTCTCTTCTCCGGCCTCCTTCTCTTCCCTGGCCATGTTCTCTTCTCCGGCTCTCCCGTTCTTCCCCGGCTCCATTCTTTTCTCCAGCTCTCCAATTTTTCTCCGGCTTCGTTCGCGTCTATGGCTCTCCATCTGTAGCCTTGCCCGCTCTCCCTAGTAAGAGGCGAACTGGATCTCCTTGACCGGTTTGCCTTACCTTGACCCGGACCGGGTCTCCCTTCCCGGTTCTCTTCCCATTCCCTTACCGGTTCTCTTCCCATTCCCTTACCCGTTCTCTTCCCAATCCCTTCCCGGTTCTCCTTTCCATATATTACCTCCGGTTCTCCTTTCATTCCTAGTCTTCTTCTCCTTTCCTCTCATTTTCGGTTCTCTTTTCCCCTTTCCAGCTTTCTTCTTCTTCTCATTTTCGGTTCTCCTTTGCCTAACTACCATATGCCCACATTTAATGTCATTTACTCCATTAAATTTAAAAAAAGTGTAAATTTTTTCTATAAAATAGGGTGCAAATTTTCATTGGGTAGAAATCTCAGAATCTTTACTCTAAATTTGAGTGTTGGAAATTCCATGTCTTTCGAGGTAATTTTTTAATTAAAGTGTTGATTATTGTAATAATTAATAGTTAAATTTATGATTTATTAGTTTTTTAAGTAGAGACTTATATTCTATCTAATACTATAATTTATTATAGCTAAATTTTATTCATCTTAGTTACATCAATATTTTTTTGAGTTTTTATTTTAGTTAAATTTATTAAGTTTTTATGATTTTTGATAAATTTTATTAAATTTAATTACTTGAATTTTTTTAATATGATTTGTTATAGTTAAATTGAATAATTTTTTATTTATTTATTATAGTTATTATTTTTTCATCTTGGTTAAACATGAATTTTTTTGATGTGATTTATTTTAGTTAAAGTTTATTCATTTTTTTAATCTTATTTACGTGTATTTTTTTGTAGTTCATTAGATAGTAATACTAATTTGTAATTTATTTGTTCCCCAAGGCTAATACTGTATTTGTTTAACAATCAACAATCTGAAAATAATTTGTTTGGTTCCAAAGCAGTTTTTGAGCGATTTTCAGGTAAATTATGGCTAAAATTTGTAAAATGATCATTATTTTTTTTAAAAGAAAAAATGAAATTCGGTCTTCTTCTTTCTCCTCCATCAAATCCCAGATCCTGGAACCGCGTAGACCCCGGCGACTCTGTTGGCTCTCTAACTCCGATGATTCTTGGGATCGATTTAGCAAATGCAGAGAAGACAGAGCTAATCCACGACGATGTACAAACATTTGATACCCGCACGAAGACGGAGCTAACCCACCATCTTCATCCTCTAGCCCTCCCTCTTGCTCATCAACCCCGCCTGAAGCGAACATGAGCTAATCCACAACGCTGGCGTGATGCCGGCTTGAAGTCCGGACAACGGTGGAGAGGATTTGAGCTGGAGAAGACGGCCCGAGTACAAACACGCGCGAGTATCAAATGTTTGCTCACAGTGCAGCGCGCAGCTTCACGAGTGTGCATCATTTTTTTGTTTCTTCATTACACAAAATGACGTCATTTTTGTGTAAGTGAAACGACATCGTTTTGTTTAATGAAGAAACAAAAAAAGTAAAAAAAATGGGCTTATAAGATTTTGGCCCAGTTAGTCCTCTTCTTCCTCCCGTAAACCCTTTCTTATTCCTCCTGTCGCGCCGCAGCCTTCTGCCATATGTCCCTGCTGCATCTCCATCCACAGCCCGCTGTACGTCTTTGTCGTAGTCGGTAAAGCACAAGACCTGAGCTGAGTTCGATCCCTACCGGTTGCCCAATCCCCACCGGTTGCATCCGCGATTGGAGCTGCCGGTCGATGTTAGCCTTCAGTGAGCCTGTCTCTGCGCTCATCCACGATGCTAAGTAGACCGGCAGGGCACAGGATCGGCGGAGCACAAGACCGGTAGAGCACAGGACCGGCGAGGGAGTGGAAAAGAAATAATTTAGTCTATTTGAAAAGTTTGGGATTTTTTTAATTGAAAATATTTTAAATTTGTAAAATTATGAAAATACCCTTGTCCATATAGGAAAATGGTTTCAGTTTACCTGAAAATCACCTCTGGGACCAAACAAACCATTTTGTATCTGTTAGTTGCTGAAAAAATGCGGTATTGGACTTGTGGACCAAATGATGATATTTGATCATATATTGAGGACCAAAAAAATAATATAGTCTTTAATTATTTCACGTTTACAACCTCTGATTTTTTTAATAGTATCCCTTTCTCTGAGAAAGCAAATGCCGCTCTCTCCAGAGTCTCCATCACATCAATGATTATTTAAACGAAGCTCACCTTTTTAACCTCCCCATTTTCATTATATAAATCTAAAAAAATCTCCAGGTTAAAGATTGTCTTTCAACAGTTACTCGGTACATTTTTTAATCAGTTTTCTACTCTCTTCATCCTAGAGGAACCTGCAGAAAGAGAATTCTCTTCTCAGAATTTTCCCTGGGCCCATCCTTGCCAGTCAGCCCACGTGAGGGCCCTAACAAAAAAAAGTAAATCTGTTAATGGGAAATTAAGGGGGTTAATTCCCTGTCCCCATTTCATTAACTGGGTGCCTTCCCGCCGAATTACATAGTTGGGAAGGCGCCAAAGATACATCTCAGTAGTACAGTTCATACAGTACTAAAACTCAAAAAAACTATGAACACATTTCCTATATATACATTCATCCCTACTACCTTCGATGAACTAAAAATGAAGAGAAAAAGCTGTGTAAATATTCAGCTTCATCCCAAAATCCCAAACCCATAAAAGTTTGTGAATTTAGGGGAACCCTCAGGAAAAATATCACAAGTCATCGGGCCGTCCCGAGCCCTCGTAGGTGCTGGTTGCTCTCATTTTTTCATCTTCCCATCATCGGGTTTTTCTTTTCTTCGGGGCGATGCGGGTTAAGAATCTAACAAATGAAGGGAGGCAGCACATGGCAGAGTTTCTGTTGGAGCACCACAAAAATGGAAAGATCCAGCACTCAAAAAGGGAAGATGCAGCAGCTATGTTCGACTGTAGCATTCGTACTGTCAGCATAATTTGGGCGCTGACTAGAGCTCAATTGTCAACTGGAGCCTCACTGGACGTGTATCATCGGATGACGGGGCATCCTAAAAAAAGCATCGATATGGATGCATTGAGACTGTTGCCTGCAATAGTTATAAGAACCATAAGGGGTACAGCCAAAGCATTACGCATGGGGAATAGCAGCGTTCAACGTGCCATGGCAGCCAAGGTCATAAGAAGTCATACAAATAGCATCCAACCTTCCCTCACCGAACACAATAAGGTATCTCGTATGTGGCTTGTTTTAGAACAGTTAGATCCAGATCTTAGATTCAGGTCCATGGGCCATGTTATTCACATAATGAAAAATGGTTCTATTTGAGTCAACCCACTGTTAGGTGCCTACTAGCCCTAGATGAACAAGAGCCCTACCGAACATGTAAACACAAGTCCCACATACCAACATTTTGGCAACTCTCAGCAGATCCCTGGATCTCTAATATGTCGGCCTCTGGACCTCAAACATCAACACATCATCCTCACTTCAACCTCCAGCAGTCAGACCTTTGAGTCTGTGGCTGCCCAGCAAGGATTTCTACCTCATTGCAAGAATTCATATGTTTTTCAATGTAACGAAAGGTGTTGCCTGGACAAAGGGAAGAATTAACACATGGGGTGGAGATTCTTCCTTTTGGAATCGTAACTACCTTTCCAAATCTTTCTTTTCATAATGTCAAATCTGTTTTAGTTTTATCTCCGAGGCATATTTTCATCTATTTTGGGGCAAATATTTTTCCGCTATGTAACATACTCTAAATCTTCTTGTATTTTTGGTTACTACATAGGCCTGGGGATCCTTAATATAATTTCCCTCACCTACGGGTGTTAACTCAAAAAAAAAAAGTTCATGCGTGCAGTAAGTAGGCCAATTTGGGGGGAAGATGGTGAACTACTTTTTGATGGGAAACTAGGTATATTTCCATTTGTGAAAGATCAAGTTGCAATCAATAACAACAAAAATAGACTAGCAGGGACAGAGGAAAATGTGTCAATACCAAAGATCACAAGAGATGTGACAAGAGCCAAGATAATACAAGAAGTAATTCCAGCTATCAAAGCAAGGTGGCCAGCACATTTACTGGGCAAGTTCATCCACATTCAACAAGACAAAGCAAAGCCACATATTTCCAATCATGATCCAAATTTTAGGGTAGCTGCAGAAATGGATGGCTTCTATATGAAACTAGTTTGTCAACCAGCCAATTCACTCGATTGCAACATACTTGACTTGGGTTTTTTAAACTCAATTCAGAGCTCACAACAAGAACGAGCATCAGCAAATGTGGGCCAACTAATTGAAGCAGTGCAATCAGCACATGAAAAGGAAGGTGCAGTCACTTTGAACAAAGTGTTTGTCACTCATCATCAATCAATGATAGAGATACTGAAAGCATGTGGATAAAAAAAAGTACAAGATGCCACACATGAACAGGACATGCACATAAGGAATGAGACTCTACCAAGGTTACTGCATGTAGATAAAGAGGTGGTAAGGGGCAGCTTTGAACATCTGATCAACAAGAGGGCACTGGATGAAAGCGTCATACCATTGATGCATGCCCTAGGTTATAGACCGTGAGTGCACAAGTGTAAAATATTTTGGGGGTTGGTTAATTGGAAAATTTTGTAAGCCAGGAACATTCTACTTTTAGTGTGAAAAGGATGTTCCAAGACCAACCCCAGATAAATGCACATTATTGCTAATGTCATTTACCCTTTTTTTTTAAAGTTGTTTGTTTGTGGCTCTATTATCGTGTCTTCATTTTTCACAAAAATGCATTACACAACACTAATGCATCAATGATGTAGGGGAAGATGCTTACTTGTTAGACAAAAAAACCCACAAAAATAGTTCAGCCACAGACAATGAACACACAATAACAGTATTGATCTAAGGGGAGATGCAGAACCAGTATAGCTTCACCCATAAAAAAGGAAAATGTATACTGATCCGGAAAGATGCATACTGCGTACACAAATACTGAGCACACAAACAATTGATAGGGGAGCACAGGTTCACCATATGACAGGGGAGCACAGGTTCACCATATGACAGGTGAGCACATATACCAAGCATTAAAAAGCCATACAAGAAGGGGAGATGAAACTAACTGACACAGGTACAACAACAACACAAGGACAAACATTCACAATATCCATGCCACCAAAAGACCTTCATATTAACAAATCATGCTAGGGATGGAACAAAATCACCTAATTTGCAGTCACAAACAGTTCTTCGGAACTTGCATCACAATATGAGGGTCTAGGGTTTCCCCCTTCACATAGTATGAACCATTTTTTCATAACTGCAGTATTGAAGAAGTAAATAAATAAGTTAGCCACAAATAGAGTATAAATAAAGACATGGACTAAACCCTAATATACCAAAATCGTATAGCCACTTATCTTTTTTCAGGCATCTGTGGTAGTGGACAGACAATTCCATACACCACAAGGAACGCAGACAGTGAGAAAAAGATGTTTCAAAAAAAGTTCTCAGGCATTCATAATCGAGAGAAGGAAGTTCATCAATTCCAGCATTGATGCTTCTCATTCCTGGCTTCCCTCATCCAAGGACAGAGCAAATACAACATCTCATTGCTCCCATGGTGGGTGTCGTCGAAGTCACTTCCATCCGTCTCTGGCATCGACGAGGACTCGCCTTTTAAGGCAGTTGGTCCAGTGTCGCCAACCCCAATGTTAGGGTTTTGCGACCCACCACCGGATACAACATCACTGCAGCGAGGACGGAGGTCAGGGTGAACATGCATCACTGGAGACGACACCATGACATCCAAAACACTGGCGATGGCCCCACAGATAGCCGGATCTAACCTTTGGCGACCGATAGAAACCTTCGGCATTGTCGCTTCCCCGAGGATGGTGTCAAGCCTCCAAATGGAGATCGCATCATCCACTTCCGTCTCGGGGACCACCTCCGACGGACTGAAGGTGTCGGACACATAACACAGTGAGCATCTCCAGCATGATTAATCGGAAGAAATGGTGGAAATTGACATTCTAAACGAAGAGAATGGACGGGGGAAGATGTTGAGACAAAAAATGGCAAGATCGATCCAAAATTTTGGACGGATTTGAGCAGATCTGAACTAGGGTTTTGAGGAGTAGAGGGAGAGAATACGAGAAGATAAGGAGATGAAGAATGAATGAGGTGCGTTGAAAATTTAGAGAGTAAAGGCATGTGAATTCACTGCCCAAGATCCATTAATTGGCCACTTTTGTCGGTTGGGTGGAGTAAAAGAGGAGTGAAGAATTTGAAATGGGTAGTTGGAAATTGATTGTTTTAAATTTTGAATTAGTGGGATTCGAATTAGTGGACTTGGGTTTGTTAAAGTTAAATTGGGCTGAATTGTTTGTTAAAACAGTGCTTTTTGTAAAATGATAAAAATAGTAAGGGTAATGTGGGAATTTCTGATAAAATTCTTTGCCAAATGAGGGAAATTTTAAAAGTGTGCAGATTTGCATGAGACAACTCAAAAATGAAAGTGTGCAGATTCCCTGAGACGGAGGGAGTACATATATATTTGATCATTTATAACTTTTGTTACATACCCAGAATGTAAAGTTTTAATATTTAGAAAGTATTTAGTACGAAAAATATAACGACACCTTGTATGATAATATGGAATTTATAGCCAAACGTAGTTTGAGAAAATTAATCGAAAAGTGTGCGAATATTAGGTGAACAAATGGAGTGCTTTTATTTTTTAAAAAAAACATGATAAACCTTCACAAAGATATTACTTCCTCCGTCCCAATTGAAATTGCACTATTTTCTTTTGCGACATCTAAGCTAATTTGCAGTCTTCCATTTAATTCCTAATTTGGTCCAGATTTAATATTAAAAAAAGAATTTGGGCCTATGCAAACCCTACTTTTGAGAATTTTATTTAATTTGGACCAAAACTGAACCCAATTAACTTTAACCCAAACCAAAAACTCTTCATTTTCCACTAACACTCGTGCCTCTCCTTCCATTTATTACCCCAACAGCCAACCATCTCGCATTTTACTTATATCATTTTCTCCTTAATGATACGGCATTGCTATATCACACAATGTATTTTACTAGTTACGTCCTAATACGTATACATACATGTATTTATATTTTTAATTTAATATTTTTATTGAATGAAAATTTTTATATAAAAGTGTGTGGATTAAAATGTGTTGGTAAGAAGATTAGGGTAAAAGTTGAAAATTTCTCTCCCTTACTTTCACCATTTTTGGTTCCCCTCATCTTGAACCGCCGCCACCTGCAACTACCACCTTCCGTCGGAGACTGACCGCCGACCAATGCCAGCCACCACCTCCGACCACCGCTGACCACCGCCGGCCACTATACATTGCCTGAATCTCACCGGAAATGTAAGTTTTCCAAAAATGTTTAGAATTATGATTTTGTATGATTTTCCGAATCTGGCCGGATCTAAATCTTGGAATGGGTTTGATTTTTCTGGCAATTTGTTAGAATTTATTAGAATTGTTAGAATTGAGGATTGTTAGAATTTGTTAGAATTGTTAGCGTCGGAATGGAGCGGAGGGATATGGTGGTGCGTCGGGCGAGATAGGAGGGAGTTGTTGGTGGCGCGGTGGTGGTGTTGGGCTGGAGGAGGAAGAGGAGGGTGATGGTGGTGGCATTGGGTGAGATAGGAGGGAGTTGGTGGTGGCATCGGAAGGGATAGCAGGGAGTTGGTGGTGGCGCGGAGGTGGTGTCGGGCTGGAGGAGGAGGGAGATGGTGGTAGCATCGGGTGTCGGGCATCAGGCGAGCGAGGTGGTGGCGTCGGGCGAGAGAGGAAGCACGCCGCCGGCGGAGAAGGACGGCGGCAGAGAAGAAGAAGGACGGCGGACGGCGGACGTCGAGAAGGACGGCGGCGGTAGGATGAAGAAGAAGGCGGTAGGATGAAGAAGAAGGGATGAAGAAGATGAGGGGTTTAGGGTTAATTTTAATATTTAAAGTTTTAAATAAAAAATAAATATTTTAATATGAAAACTATAAATAAAATTGTAAATTAAACTTTGCAAAATTAAATATTAAAAATTGAAAAACTTTGGAATTAAAATGAAAAAAATGAAAATTTAGCTTAAATTTTAAAATGAAAAATATTTTAAATATTTGAAAAGTAAATATAATATTATAGAATATAATATTATTTAAATTAATATTATGAAAATTGAATTTATGAATATTTTAAAAATAATTGTGAAGTAAATTATGATGATATGATTGGATAATTATTTTAATAAATTATAAAAATAATTTTTATATAATAGTTAAGTAAATTATTATATAATGATTAAGTAAATTCTTTTATAATTTGTAAATAATAAAAATAAATAGTTCTTTGTATAGGATTTTATAAGAATTAAATGTTTTGTTTAGAATGTGTTCTTTTACGTTATATTTACATTTTTCTATGCATTAGTAAATTTGTACTTTATTTGTAAAAAATTACATGAGAAGTTGATAATGTATTTTATGTGCAATTAATTTTTTTTCATAAGTAGTTTGAAATTATGTAGTGTTTTTTTCATATCAGTTAACATTTTATTTCTATTTATGTTATTTTATTTTCTCATACAATTAATCAATTGTTAAGATAATAATTATATATCTTGTATTATAGATGAGCACTGATGGCGGACCCATTGATGAAGGTCGTTGTATACGACAAAGAGGGATTAGTGCATCGGCCAGACAGGCGAGAGGTCGCGTTATTGTGCAGGAACAGTTGCAGGAACAGTTGCATGAACAGTTGCATGAACAGTTGCAGGAACCTGTGCAAGAGCACGAGGTACTAGTTGAGCAGCCTTATCCAAGGCCTAATGATGTTTTTGATCCCTTGCCAACCTGGGATAGTCCGGAACTCAACATTCTCACTGACGATAGAGTTCATTCAATCCGTGAGGAGGTAAGCTGGCAATCAATGTTTGAATTACAGGTTGGGGATCAAGCACCCATATGTAGCCCACTAGATGGTTGTGGTGTAGAGCCACCACTCGACGCCGAGGGTAGGCAGGGTACATGCATTGTTCCCCCTAGTGGCCAACCTGCGACGACTTTGCAGTGTATGTTGGAATTACATCACATGTTAGTGGAGGAGGTAGACATACTTACAGGAATAGAACTAGTAGATTTTCCCAATCTTCAGGTGGATTGTACAATCTTTGTGAGTCTGACACTGGAAGGGGTGTTAGGAACAAGAGAAAGCATGTAGCCAATGAAACATGGCTTGTGCGTGGACCGATGGGTGGTGGCCCGCAAGATGACCTTGTTATACCCAGCTTTGGAGGCCATGTTGTAGTTGATGTTTGGAATGGTATAGAGCGAGGTGTGCTGAAATGCCACACTCGTGCAATTCTTTGCAAGCAGCTAATCACCACACTCCCGGAATGCAACGATGTTGTTCAGGCCAAGATACGTGCGACTGGGTTGTCGCACCTTCCCACGATTATGTTCAAGTACCATGACATGGAATTGATATCTGCTTTTGTCGAGAGGTGGCAGCCGGACACGAACTCATTTCACATGCCTTTCGGGGAGATGACCATCCTATTGCACGATGTTGAGATGATTCTTGGAATTCCTATTGTTGGTGGCTCTGTTTCTAGTACATTTCGGTGGAGGCCATTCAGGAAGAAAGTGCTTAACTGTTTGGGAAAGATGTGGAGTCCTTCCTCAGGGAAGACTGGAACGGGGGTAATATTGATGGCCAAGCATTGATGGCAAGTTGTGTAGCAGTGGGTCAGAGCGATAACTTCCAATTTATGTGCTACATGTTGACCCTGTTTTCATCAACTCTCTTTGTTGATAAGACCGGGACTAAGGTAAGAGCCAACCTGCTCCCTGTAGCTGATTCGCAGTTGTCTTGGGGCTCGGCGGCCTTGGCCAATTTGTATCTATAGTTGGGAATTGCCTCCAGGGCTAAAGCCCGCGACCTATGTGGCTGTTGCACACTGCTGCAAGCATGGATCTACGAGTACTTTCCCATGTTTCGGCCGAGACTGAGTATATTGCCAGCTCTTCTGGGATGCGCCAACCGGTGGCACTCAGGGGAGAAAACGGGGAAGGATACTCAGCGATTGGTGACCATCAGGCACCAATTGGATGCTTTACGGGCTCACCAGGTATGACTACCATGTTTTAAATTAATTTTTAGAATTGTAGGTAGATTGGATGCCATATGAATGTTACAATTTTTGGAAACAACTACAGGTGAATTGGTTGCCATATGGACCTGACGTGGTCAGGGATGCGAAGGGGAGGACTCATTACCACGGTGTGATTCGATACTTTGAAGTAATGGAGGCGTACATGCCAGACCGTGTTGTGCGCCAGTTCGATGTCGTACAGGGTATACCGTATAGCATTAGGATTGTGCCAGAACCCTGCTCTAGGCTCGCTGTCCTTCTGGCTATTCAGTGACCTACTCATGGATAATGCAGTTGACTTTATGGGACATGGCACACGCATGGCACAGGGGTCAGCTAGCTGAGTATCCTATTGCCACTGGCCAATCTGACTGTACCTTGTATTACGAGGATTGGTTCACAAATCATTCTCACCCATTGATCACAAATCTTGTACATGATGGTACTAGTTACAGACCAGATACAACAAATCTTGATTTACTGGTAAGTTTTCTCTAACTGTTTGCATTAATTAATTATATTAAATCTACTTGATTCGTTATGATAATATGTGTTTCATATATATATCAGTTGTTGAATGATATGATGAGCGACTTGGATCCGTTTGACTCTACAACCATTCATGAAATTGTCGACCCGCGTATGAAAGAGTTGTTGGCTACCTAGATCCGTTGTCGCGAGGAGTATCGCAGACGCCACGATTATGAACCCATTCCCTAAGTGATTGGTTCATTTTTGTATAAACGCACTGTTTGCTTTTAATTTGTTCATTTATGTAACCAGAACTCTTTGCTAATCTATGTTCATTTTTGTATGCCGAACTCTTTTGTTGGGTCAAATACTATAGCCCTTGTATGATGCAATTCAATTCACTACATTATGAGAATATATTAAAAAGTACCGTACAAAGTTTGCAAGAATAATAGTCCCACACAACTATTAATTATGAGGTGTGTATGCTTTGTTCCAAGCCACCATCCTCCTACGGAAGGGTAACTCCCAACAACCAAACATCAGACTTCCTCCATGTGGTCCACAGATTAACCACAGGGGGTATGGGGCAGTTTTCCTTCACATGTATCCTTACAAAATGGCTTGCACTGCGAACATATACAATGTGTAGCTCCCTCCTTGTTCCATCCTCGCTCCCGCCCGCTCTTAATGGCAGGACTGTACAGCAATAGTCTTCCGACCCATTCTCTAGAATGTAGTATAAAACTACAACTGTGTTGTAGTAGGTGGCGATAGGAAACATATCTGCAATGACTGCAAACCAATGTTCACGTCCACATGGACCTTTAGTGTGGTGTATACGGGTTCTGGATAATTCAATGTTATCCTTCGAACCGTATATGGGAACATAGTCACGCCAATGAGTCGATAACTTGTTAAATACTGACCGACGCACCCCGGACCATTCACCTTCATCATCTACATGGAAGGCATCAGCAACACATCTGAAGCCACAGTTTCCATCACTCAAAACATCGTTTCAGCCCTCGATGTAACGCCTAATAATGTGGGGGACACTTTCAAGGTACGGGAATATCACTACAAGAGAAAACATTAAGACTATTTTCATTCTCACGAAGTGGTCATACTATTCACTTGGATAAATAATTGATATACTTACCGTGTTGGCTACCTCTCCCTAATGTACCGTGCCCCGGGGACCTTGAACTATACCCGCTTAGAGATGGCATGTACCACATGTTCACGTGCTCATGGTAGCTCGGTGATCGCCTAGTTGATATTGACCGGGGCACCTGCTCGCTTAGTCTTCCACGTGCACTAGTAACATTGTCCAGCTCTCCAATGTCGTTGTCCCCTGGATACAACTGCTCGTCTATGTAGCTTAAAACCCACCGGAGAACCGATGGGTCGCTGCAGGCCAGCTCCTCCAATTGACTGTTAAACATTGCTTGGTCCTGATCCCCCCTATAAATATATTCCCTGTTCTGCAAGTCATCACCCATCCAATGTCTTAAACAATGAATGAATCTCGTCCAAATACAAGGGGATTCCTTGTTCAATTTCCCTCCAGATGACGCATGCACATGGTATTCCGTATGTCGAACGCAGTACACAACCACAATATGCATAAACCTGTGCTCCAAGTGTATCAGTCCTCCTGTTCTCAGACATCAATTTATCTAGACAATATTTTGACACATTATTGAACAAGTTGTTTAAAAGGACTCTACGGTGCAATCTACCAATGAGCGTTCTTGATTTCTCAAGGTTGTCCTTGATTATAGTAATTTTCCTGGCTATCTGTAGGTCGACACGCCTCCATATCGTATCCAGGGAACCAGTTGATGTTTGTAACCACCTTTTCAATGACGAGTGTGCACTTTCGACCCGACATGTAGTTGTGTTCCCAAAATACAGAAATTTATCCATCCATGCTCGAAAAAATTTCTCCTTATAGGGGTTGAGCCATGTGGTCTCAACGTAACTAATAACAGCTTCACTCCAAGACCTACCAGCCCTCAGAACTACCAATGCAGCTTCGTAGGCAGTAACGGTGGAGGCATTGCAAACCCAAGACCATGCACCATTCTTGAAGGATGCCCCGTTCCTCTTATTCCCTGTTAACACAGTAACATATGCCTCCACATCCTTATTAATATGCCAAGTGCAAAGAAAATGCTTCGAGTCCGGAAACACTACCCGAATTGGCCTAATCAATCCCATCTCACGATCGGTGACCACAACCTCAAGGAACAGTCCATCGGCAAGCAAGCTTCTAAGTGCATTCAGAACCCACTCATAAGTATCTGTCGTTTCTTCGACAATAATTGCGTAGGCGATCGGGAAATTTGTGTTGCACGGAGACATATCAACCATCTCAATGAATGGCATGCCGTATCGATTAGTCTTGTACGTTGAATCGATGGCCCCAATCCATGGATAAGTCTGAAATGCCACAATAGCTTTGGGATGAGCCATGAATAAATGAGTCAAAGTACCATCAAGTGTTGAACGGTGACTAGTGACAAACCCATTGGAGGTGGCAAGATGCAAACAATTATCAGTTGTGTTGCGCCCGCCTCGCCTTCTCTTCTATAGGCCGATCGCTCATTGTACACCTGCCTAATGGTCTGATGTAGGTCTGGAAATGAATGACTGAGGCTCACATTGATATGCCTGGGGGCTATTTCAGCATTCATCAAATCTCATATCATTTGTTTTGCCTCTATATGGAGCATGCTACTCTGTCTATGCCCCTCAGCGTACACTGAAAATTGGTGGTTGTGCATCCCTCGTCGAGAATCCTTGCACGATACTACATTCCAACCCTCCCCTGTGGTACTCTCTTTCATGACAATCATGAAAGGGCAATCACAACTTCTTGTCGATGTGTTACTTCGTCGGACAACATCCGAATCGCTCATATCGACAACCTTATCTTTTCGACCGCGATTGAAAATACAAAATATCCTAAGGGGACCATTCTTATTTTTTTTGCACGACCCCATGACTCAAATCCTACAAGACGAGCAGTCCGTTGCAGGTAGGAATAAGCTTCGACGTGACTTGGAAATACATTTGTGGTTGCAAATGCTGAGTAACCATTCCCCCCTGCAATCGCTCCATATGACTCATTGCCATCCTTAAACAACAATATATATCAAGTAATTAGTTTCACTCAAATATTATAACAAACACAATGATGTTATAAATCATTCTAATAACAAATAAAATATACAGACCGTAATTTTTTTTAATAAGTGCATAAAAGATACCTACACATATTTAAAGTATAATAATTCTCACGACTAGTATGAAATCTATAACCACATTAATTTACAGTAGACAAAGAGATCGAATTCTCTTTCTTACTATACCACGACACTAAGTTCGTGCCAATAAAGAAACATCCACCTGTAGTGCTTTTTCGATCATCAGCATTACCAGCCCAACCAGAATCACTGTACCCAATCAACTCAGAATCTTGATTCTTAGAATACCAGATACCATGCTTAGAAGTCCCACTTACATATCGAATAACTCGTTTAACTGCGGTGAGATAAGACTTCTTTGGATCAACCTGAAATTTTGCACATATCCCGACGCTGAAACATATATCTGGTCTACTAGCTATTAAATACAATAAACTTCCAATCATGCCTCTGTATAATTTTTGATTAACTGCGACTCCTTTCTCATCCTTTACCAGTTTGTCAGAAACACCCATAGGAGTTCGAACTGCTCGAGCATTGCTCAGACCGAACCTCTTAACTAAATTTAGAGCATACTTACTCTGATTTATGAACAAACCATTCCTTCCTTGCTTGACTTGCAATCCCAGAAAGCATGTGAGCTCTCCAACCATGCTCATTTCAAATTTGTCTTGCATGATGGTGACAAAACCCTGTACCATAGAAGATAAAGTAGAGCCGAATACTATATCACCAACATAAATTTAAGCAATCAGAAATTTTGATGCCTTTTCAAGCACAATAAAGTGTGATCTACTCCCCCTCGACGATAACCTTTATGAAGAAGAAAGTTAGTAAGTCGTTCATACCACGCCCTGGGTGCATGCTTTAGACCGTATAGAGCCTTCTTGAGACGATACACATGATGTGGATAATTAGGATCCTTAAAGCCTTTAGGTTGTTCCACATAGACCTCTTCATTCACCACTCCATTTAGAAACGCACTCTTGACATCCATTTGATACAACATAAAGTTCATAGAGCAGGCAATAGCAAGTAATATTCGAATTGACTCTAACCTGGCAACTAGTGCAAATGTCTCATCAAAGTCGACCCCTTCCACTTGTGTATATCCTTGAGCTACTACTCTGGCCTTATTTCAAGTAACTTACCATTAGCATCAGACTTATTCTTGAAGATCCACTTCGTGCCAATGACATTAATGCCTTTGGGGCGAGGAGTAAGACACCAGACGTTATTAAGTGCAAACTGACTTGTTCTTCTTGCATAACGGCAATCCAGTACTCATCCAGCAAGGCTTTTTTGTAGTTCTTGGGTTCAATGAGAGAGACAAAGCAATGCAATCCAGCCAGCCTTCTATAATCCACTCGAGGAACCGATAGAGTACTCCTTATAATTGATTCAGGTTGATCCTGTGTTGGAACATAGGGTTCGGTAGTGGGGGATGATGTTCCAACATGCTTAGCTTTGATAGGTTCAACACCAATCTGCTCAGATCTTCCAGCATGTTGACGAGGTTCAACTTCAACTAATGGAACTGCCTTGTAGGTTGACGAGGCTGTGTTGGAACATGAGTGTTACCTGGTTCTTCTTCTTCAACATCTGACTTTTGTCCTTCTTCTGAATCATCCACAATAACATTTATAGACTCCATGCGAGTGTTGGTTAGATGATTATAAACTCTATAAGCACGGCTGTTGATAGAATACCCAAGAAAAATTCCAGTATCACTACGATTGTCAAATTTTGCCAACTGCTCTCTGTCTCTGAGAATGTAGCACTTGCTTCCGAACACATGGAAGTATGAGACATTAGGTTTCCCGCCCTTCTAAATCTCGTAGGATGTTTTACTGGTGAATGGCCGCAGATATACTTGATTAATTGTATAACAAGTTGTATTAATAGCTTCTGCCCACCATTTCTTGTGAATTTCTTTCTCATCTAACATAAATCGAGTCATCTCCTGCAAGGTTCTATTTTTCCGTTCTACAATTCCATTCTGCTCAGGGGTGATAGGTGCAAAAAATTCACGTTGAATCCCGAGCTCATCACAAAAATCACTGAATTGAGAATTCTCAAACTCTCTACCATGATCACTACGAATTCGAACAATCTTTTTAATTGGAATTACCTTTTCAGTTTGTAACTTTATTACCAGACTTCTAAATACTTCCAACGTATCAGATTTATCTTTTAAAAAGGCTACCCATGTAAATCTGGAGAAATCATCAACACATACAAAGATATATTTCTTTCCACCTACACTAGGTGTATTGACTGGACCCATCAAATCCATATGCAATAATTCCAGATTTCTAGAGGTGGTTATATATTGAACTAAGGAATGGGGAGATCAAATTTGTTTACCTTATTGACATGGTCCACACACGATTCCATCCTTGCTGGTTAAGATAGGCATACCTCGTACAACTTTTGCATTTGCAATTTTCACCAATATTTTGTAATTGATGTGACCGAGCTTCCTGTGCCACAGAACTCCTTCATCCTGCTTTGAGATCATACATCGTGCTTCCTGTTCCAACAGATAGCAATTATCTGATAATCTTATGCCTGAAAGAACCTTGGTTTCTCCGTGTCTCACAATACATTTATCTTTATGAAATTCCACCTTCATATTGTCATCACACAACTGACTTATGCTCAACTGATTTGCCTTAAGATCTTCAACAAACAACACACTAGTGAATACTAGAAAACCATCAATCTTTAATTCACCTTTTCCAATCACATTACTCTTCTTTCCATCACCAAAAGTCACATACCCGCCATCGTATGATGTGATATTTGTGAAAAATTCTTGAGTGCCAGTCATGTGGCGAGAACATCCACTATCAAAGTACCACGAATCTCTGGAATATGATATAAGAGAAGTATGTGCAACCAGACATGTGTCAGATCGTTTGAAAACCCATACCTTTATAACTAATTTTGTTTTCTAGACTTCGCCTATGTTGGTGCATACCAAGAGTTATCGTCCTGACATTTGATCTCTGATCAGTTTTCTGCATTGTTCCTCTGAATGACCTTGATATGAGCAATAGTTGCAGATGAGCAGTTTCCTTTGGTGAGGCTTGCCAAACTTTCATTTTACCTCTTGATTCTTGGTCTTGAGAGTTACTGGACTCTTAAGTATCTCGTGTGTGTCAGCCTTGAGTGGGTTGTAATACCCAATACCGTGTCGATCACCAGAGTTCCTTCCAATGTCCAGAATATTGTCAAGCTTTACTTTTCCAGAGTTCAGCTTAGAAATTACTGCTTCAGAAGTCTCGGCTCCGTTGATTGCTAATATTAGCTTCCCATTTATTTCTTCATTCTCCTTTCCAAGTTCAGCAACTTTCACACGCAATTCTCTTTCTATTTCCATCAACTTCATTTTTTCTTCCTTCAGCTCTTTGTTCGTGTCAACTACTTGAAGCCACATAGCGTACATCTTTTCATAAGTGTTGTAGATTTCTTCATCACTTACAGAAAGTCCATCGTCTTCATCACTGGGTGCTTTATACGGATCTTTGTTGGAACATACGGCTTTGACTTTGTCCAGTGTGTTGGAACATCCATCCTCCGATGCATCATGAATTTTTGCTCTAAACGCCACATAGTTGCTTGTAAGTTCCTCTTCGTCTTTCTCATCTTCTTTATCTTCAATCCATGAAGTGACATATGATTTTCCCTGTTTCTTCCGGGTATTTGCACATTCAGCCTGAATATGACCATATCCTTCACATTCTCTACATTGAATTTGCCCAGGCTGTTTTGATTCACTACTTTGATTTCTGAAGAACGGCTGATTTCCTTGCTCAAACCTCATTCCACGATTATTTCCAGAATCATGTGGCCTTGGTCTATTTCCACCAAACCTCTCCTGAGATTTCTTGTTAACTACTTTCTTCAGCATCCTTGAGAAGTTCTTCGTGATAAGTGCAAGTTTTTCAAATTCATCATCACTGTCAGACTTGTGATTGTCCTTTGATGAAGATGTTTTGAATGCCAACTCCTTAGGGACTCTTTTTGTAGCTTGTTGGAACGTCATCTCATATGTCTGTAATGATCCCATCCAGGCTCATGGCGGCTACATCTCTTGCTTCTTCTATTGCCGCAACCTTTATTGAAAATCTCTTAGGAAGTGATCTCAAGGTCTTTTTCACCAACTTCGTCTCTTTGTAGACCTTTACAAGTTGATAAGCCATGTTAGAGATGTCCCTAAGTTTTCCGTTGAATATAGCAACAGTGTCATCCTCCTCCATCTTGAGTTCCTCAAACTTTGTAGCAAACATCTGTAGTTTAGACTCACGAACTCGACTAGTTCCTTCATGAACAGTTTGTAGAATATCCCATGCTTTCTTAGCTTGATGACATGTAGAGATGAGTTTGAACTGGTTTTCATCAACCGCAGTGAAGATTGCATTCAGTGCCTTTGAATTTGCCAAGATGCCTTGAGGTCATCAGGAGTCCAACTAGCTTTGTCTTTGAGTTTCTGTTCCCATTGACTTGACTCTCCTTCTATCGCCTTAGAGATTGTATCAGTATCTTCCGTAGGGTGATTCCACTCATTCTCAACATAGAACCACGCAAGTTCATCCAGCGAGTTGATGAAAAATCTCATGCGTGCCTTCCAATAGTTATAGTTGTTGCCTTCTGGCAGAGGTGACCGAGACACCGAAGCTCCTTCTTTAGTTGCCATGGTAAAACATAATCACACTTTCCTTAACACAACCAGGGAATAATAAGTGACCAAGCTCTGATATCAAATGAAATTTGGTTTTACTGAATTTTTCTAATTCTTATTCGTATGTTCCAACATGACCTATCTAACCAAGTATACAATAAATTAAAGCATTAACGACACAAGACTTGGTTATGCAGTTCGGTGAAATCCACCTACATCTGCGGGGCCTGGCCCAGTTCAGAATGAATCCACTAATAAGAAAGATACAGTACAAAGTACATCATACAGAATACTTATCTTTACTAACTATAACGTGTGAATTCCGCAAGCTCCCCTTGCTACCAATCCGCCTTGATCAGACTCCCTCTGACCTCAAAACTCGTTGACACTGGATCTCCTCCTCCCGAAGAATTAAGGCATATGATTCTGAACTTTGAACAGCAGGTCAAGTATGTTGGAACATAGAATTCTGGCTCTTTGCAATTCTCTCGAAAGATTGAAAATCTGTGTGCAGATTTTTCTCTGTTAAATCCATAATCAATGCAGCCGTGGTTGTCCCCTTTTATAGCCATGAGAAGATCGGAATACTCCATGATTACCTCCACAATATTCTTATTCCCAATCTGCTTCTTGAAGCATATCCAAATCCCATAAATAAAGGGATTTTCTTTATCACAATATATCCCATATATTCGATAATATCAACTCCATATATGTAGGGATTTTCCATTAATAAACTATGCTTCTATACGTCTAATATAGAGTAGAATATTTAGATTTCCATAACTCACAAATACCATAATATCCAGTCTTCTTTTTCCGTAAACATCCTTGGCGTAAATATGCTATTTTTGCATGTTCCAACATGGAAAGTTTTTCGTTTCCAAATATGTTCACAAAAACTGCCAATTAAATATTCAATACATATCTCTTGACTTTACACTTCCCCACACTTTTGTAAACGCCTCCAGACTTCCCGAGCTATTTGCAAAGGTAGACATTCCAATCCTTTTTTTTGGCTTTTGTCATTCAGTGATGATGGTAGCTGATAATTTATTCCAATTTTAGCTCCCTAATTTAACCCATTAGTGACCCGTGACCGTGTTCATTATATTTCTTTCCAAAGTTATAAGTTGTGTTCTGCTCTTTCCTATCTGTGATATTGGAACATTAACTCTATTTTTGTTAAGTGTCTTCAACGCAGGCCAAAGGTCATGGACGCCCAATAAAGAGAGCCTTTCAAGTTTATGGTTGTGTCGTGACTTCAGAAGATATCGTGGAGCCTAAGGAGCATTTGAAGCCCTTTGACAAGGTGATGAGGAATGGGAATAGGAAGTTCAGTAGTTTCATTTCCAGAATACTATTCAAGTGATTAGTACCCGAGAATAGTATTTTATGGTTTTAGAAGGTTTTTATTTGTTAGTTTTAATTTTAAGAATGTGTTAGATATTTTAAAAATGGTTTGGTATTGTTTCCTTTTAGTTTTTAGGAAGTTGTTTTGGTTCTCATTTAGGAAAATTAGAAGGAAATTTTGTTTCTTATTAGGATTTACTTTTCTAGCTATAAATAATGTATCCTCAGGTAGGAATAGACATAAGATTGGGATTAATAAATTTTCTTGCGATTTACATCGTGATTATGAGTTGTGTGACGCAACTTAGCTTTTAGGTGTGACGCCTAGAAGACCCCAAGGTGTGACACAGGGGGTTTAGGAGTGATTCTTAACTTTATCCTTATTTTCTTTAGTTTCCGTAGATTTTTCCATTTAACCTACAACCATAAACCTACAATTTTCTTATCCTAAAGCCAAGTTCTAACCCTAAGATCTGTTATAAACCTACGCTTCGTCGGTGATGCATCAATTTTGGTATCAGAGCAGTAGGAACTCATGGCTTTAAGGGATGTCATTGACCAAGAATATGGAGATGAAACCCCTTGGATTGATAAAGGCGATCAAGATTATTTTGATGGTATGCAAGGGCTTGACATTGATGACCTTGAGGAGGAAGAAGAAGATGTATCTTTTCTGAATCTTATAAGGCAAATTCTTAGCGCACCGAAAGTTGATCAAGAAGACTGGATGAGGACTTCAATTTTCCAAACAATTGTTGCTTGTTGGAAGGACTCAAAGAAGCTAATTATTGATGGAGGCAGTAGTATGAATGTGGTTATGGAATCCACGGTTGAGAAGTTTAAACTTTTAACTGAACCTCATCCTGAACCATACAAGGTTGCTTGGATAAACAACATGACCATTCCAGTCACTAAGCGATGTTTTGTACACCTAAGACAAGGTGCCTATTCTGATTCTATTTGGTGTGATGTTATTCCTATGACAGTTGCTCATATAATTTTAGGACAACCATGGTTATATGATCGAGATGTGTTGCACGACGGTAGGGCAAACACTTATGCCTTCCACTTCAACAATAGAAAGGTTGTTTTGAAACCTATGAGGGCTGAAACTATGAAGAAATACTCAGCACCAAGGACAACCAAGACTACAGACAACAGGAAGATGGTTAAAGAAGTTGGGGAGAAAAAGAATGTCACTGCAACTCTTGACAAGAAACCTTGCGAGAAGGAGCTTAAGAGAGATGATAATGTGGCTGACGAATATAATGTGGTGGACAAGATGAATGCCATGGTTGAATGGCCAGCTCCTAATTCTATACAAGTAGTTCCAAGTTTTAATGGACTGGAAGTGCTCATTAAGGGGTTTCATATTACTGTGGATGCTACAACAATCGCTTGAGGAAAGGTGAATTTCAAATGAGTAAGGGTACAGTCAAAGTTTTTGAAGAAGTTCAGAAAATGATGACTGAAGGTCCACTACTTATGAAACCTCCTAAACTAGTGCATGGCCATAAATATGTAGTTCGTTGGAAGTATTTAGTTCGTTGGAGGGGACATCCACGTGAAGATTGTATGCGGTTTATTGATTCAGAATTGCAGGCTATAATCCTTGGTCTTTATGAGGAGATCCATGATTTTAACTCGCCGGAGTCGAGTTTTTCAAGCCGGTGAGAATGATGAGATGTGGAAATAAAAATTTCACTAGTTCAATTTCCAGAATACTATTCATGTGATCAGTAACGAGAATAGTATTTCATGGTTTTAGAATGTTTTTATTTGTTAGTTTTTATTTTAAGAATGTGTTAGATATTTTAAGAATAGTTTGGTATTGTTTTAGTTTTTAGGAACTTGTTTTGGTTCTGATTCAGGAAAATTAGAAGGAAATTCTATTTCTTATTAGGATTTACTTTTCTACCTATAAATAATGTATCCTCAGGGAGGAATAGACATAAGATTGAGATTAATAAATATTCTTGCAATATACATCGTGATTATGAGTTGTGTGACGCAGCTTAGCTTTTAGGTGTGATGCCTAGAAGACTCCAAGGTGTGATGCCGAGGGTTTAGGAGTGATTCCTAACTTTATCCTTATTTTCTTTAGTTCCCATAGATTTTTCCCTTTAACCTACAGCCATAAACCTACATTTTTCCTATCCTAAAGCCAAGTTCTAACCCTAAGATCTGTTTTTAACCTACGCTCCGTTGGTGTTGCATCACAAGGGATGGTCAAGTGAATTTGGTCTTGCTATTTGATTAGAGTGCATCTGCTCTTCCGAGCTTCGATTTTGCGCAAACTTGATCTATGAAATACATACATCTAAGTTGAATTTTGTCTGTAATTTGTGGTTAGTTGTTTATTCAGTGTTCACAGTTTCATGGATTTTCTGAGATATTACTTGGATACCATAGTCCAAATCCAGAATCAAACTGCTCCCGTTATAAAAGAAATCCTCCCTTCCCTCATTTTGGATTGACGTGTAATGTATGCGAAATCAAGGTGCTAGAAAGATTGAAAACATTGGCTGCCTACTCTCCTGCTCTTTACTGTATATTTAGTCTAGTACACTAGGAAGGGAATTATTTTTTCCATGCTTAGAGCTTTATTTCTATGGAAAATGTTCAAGTTCTGTTATCAATCTTCATAATAATTGTTTGTGGTTCTGGTGTGGTAGTAATACTGCTACCATGATGAGATCCCTTCGATATGTCCTTCCTAATGATGAAATAGTGATTCTTTCAGGTTGACTACTATGCGCATCCAGATAACTATGTTCCTGTTTCAGGGTCGGTCCAATGTATTTTAGGGCTCCGTGCGAGGAAAAATGTTTGGGCCATTTTATAAATAAAATAATATTAAAAATAAAAAAGAATATACTTATTGGGGATTGAAATCTATTCAAATGCAATGCTAGGAGGCTCACCCCATGCCTGTTTTATTTTTACTAAAATGTTGAAAATAATACAAAGTAGGGGGACATAAACCAATAACCTAAAAAAAATTTACATTGTATGAATTGTATTCTAACATAATAGTTCAAAAACATCGATCACATGTTGTATGATCTAGGTACACAAATTGTGCAGTGAATCTCACTTATTTTGTTAATTCTCTGCATATAAAAAATAAAATAGAGCATAAAAATAAGTCATTTTCTACATTGCACTTAAATCGCTACACTGTACGCACAAAACCACAAAATATAGCATAAAAATAAGTCAATTTCCATTTCTTTCTCACATTCATCAATAATAATGAAAATTGACAAATAAAAAGATAATAATTATAATTGAATTTTAATGAAATTTCATATCAAATCATCAATTTACTATATCAACAATTTAAAAAATCAAAATTTTGAATTAAAAAATTAAGGTTCTTTGTTCTTAACATACTAAATTCAAAGAACACGCGAGATATTGATTTGAATTGAGAATGGAATAGAGGAGAGGAGAAGGAAGAAAGACTTGAGCAGTGAGTAGGGAAAGAAAATGCAATAGAGGCAGAGGGCCGCACACCAGTGAGCAGTGCATGAGCAGAGAAAGAATGCAACAGAGGGCCGCCAAAAAAATAAGTGGAAATTTTAATTTTAAAAAGGTAAAAATAAGTGATTAAAAATATACCATTAAGCGCTTTCAGCTTTAACCTCTCTCTACTAGGGGCGATTACACGTTAAATATGTGTTTCTTCGCATTTTTCGCTTCTCCGATCTGGTAGGTTCACCAAAGTTTGCCGCTATGGGAAAATCGGGCAGTAGAAACTAGGGGAAATCTCATAAGAAAGGGAGCCTGAGGAAGGAGGTTGATGATGAGCAAGATGTGGGTTTAAAATGGGTTTTGAATTGTGTGGGGAACAAGGGGAGGGAGAAGATTACTGAGGTTGAATATGAGGATGATTGTACACCTGTGTGAGAATTCACAATCTATTCTGAGTCAATTGCAGTCACTCCAAAAAAGTTAGAACCAAAAGGCAGGAAGCTGGATTGGGAAGATAAAGGGAGAGAAGGGATTAAAATGAAAAATTGGAGCTCGCTGTTTGATTATAAGCAAATAGGGGGTCTCTACTAAAAACCAATGAAGATTGATGGAACTATAAAGGGAGAGATAACAATGGAGGAAGTGGTGGAGAGTAAGAAACAGTGGAACTCGACGGTGATGTGCAGGCCAATCGGATGTCACCCATCATTCAAGGTCATGGAAGGATTCTTTCTCATGATCTCGGGGAACAAAGTGTCAAAAATATGGCTACTGGATTAATTTATTTTCATGGTGAAATTCTTTAATAAAACTTTCTGTGATGATATGATATAAAAAAGGGATAGTCTTCTTTGATAACAAGCCCATAATCATCAAGCCCTGGTATAAGAATTTTAGTGTAGAGGAGCCTGAAGTAGTGCCTGTTTGGATTCAGTTGCTAGGACTACCTATGGTTTACTGGCAACCAAACTTGATCAGTAAAATCATCAGCCCCTTGGGCAAGGCAATTTCCCTAGACAAGTCTACATTGTAGAAGGATAGACTGGCTTATATCCAAATTCAAGTAGAAATCAAATTTAGAGGACACTTGCCTGATAAGATTTTTGTAACTGAATGACAACAAACAGTAATGCATCAGGGGTTAAGATATGAATGGAGGTCCGAGAAATGTATTGGATGTGGTATGATAGGGCACAATGTGGATGTTTGTAGGAGAAAAGAGGGGATCACAATTAAGGGTTGGAAAAAATTGATCTATGTTCCAATCAAGAAGGTTGATGCTCAAAAAGAGACAATGCAGGAAAGTGGTAATAAGAAACCTGATATTGCTGGGAATGCTAGGAATATAGTTGCAAACATAAAGGAAATAGCGAATGATGGGAAAGCAGTATATGCATACTGAAAATGCTCAGAAAGCAGGGACTAGTGGCAGAATGGGGGATCGGGGGACTCTTTTAGCAGATTCTCCTGATGGACTATAAATCTTGTGTTGGAATGTGAGGGTCCTGAATAAAAAGGGGAAACATAAGTGCATCAAGATTTTTTGCCTGATTAATCAGGTGAAAAGGATCTGCCTATTGGAAACCAAGGTAAAAACATAAAATAAAAAAATTTTGGAATATGATTGGACTGGGTTGGAATCTGATGTCAAATGGTGGAGTTAATGAAAGTGGGAGGATATGGGTGAGATGGAGATCTGATTACTTTGATGTGACACTAATTAGTACTGAGGAACAATGGTTGGACTTGAGCTGGAAAATTAAGGCAAAAAATGTGGAGGGGTTTCTTCCAGTGGTTTATGGACATAACTCTGCTGAAAAAGAATGAAGTTGTGGAGGCATTTGATAGGGTTAGGGAACAGATCAAAACCATAGCTGGCCATAGGGGATTTTAGTTCTCCTCTAGAGTTAAAGGACAGACTAGGAAGCACTGAGGTGGACTTGAAGAAGATTGAGGACTTTTAGGAAATAGTGGAGAAGCTATGCTTGGTGGAAATGAGAAATGTGGGATCAAAATTTACATGGAGCAATAGAAGGGAAATTGGGGAAAGAATATTCAGCAAGATAGATAGATGTTTCATTAATTAGGAATGGATTAGTAAGTTTCAGGATTCCTACTGTGAGAACATGGCTAAGAACATGTCAGATCACTTCCCTTTGGTGGTGAAATAGAATGGCAATGTTGAAAGAACTCAGAAACAATTCAAGTACTTCAATATGTGGTCTCTGTCACCACTTTTTGAGGCAATTATTAAAGTAAATTGGGGTAAGGTTGAGAAGGGAAGCTTGGAAGAATTGTCACTGAAGCTTCATTATATGCAGATTCCTCTTTCAAAGTTCAATAAGGTAGAATTGTCAGATAGCAAAAGAGCTTAGGAGGCTGCTGAGAAATGAATGCAAGCTCAAGAGGCATTAAATCAAGATCCAGGAAGTTTGGATAATTAGAAACTTGAAACATATGCTAGAATGGAATTAGACAAACTCCAGGAAGCTGAATTTCAAAGCCTACAGTAGAAGTCCAAGATCTTATGGCTCAGAGGAGGAGACAGACCCTCAACTGTCTTTATTGCTTCAGTGAGGAAAAGACAGAACCATAATCATATAGTCAACCTGACTATTGATGGGAAGTTAGAGGATGATCATATAATGATTGAGGGTGAGCTGTTACGACACTTCAAAAATAACTAGGGGTGAAGGTCAGAACAAGGAAAATTGATGGTAGCCTGGCAGAGTTGGGTGGAAGATTAGCAATTGAGCAGCGGGTGAAACTACTCAGACTAGTCTCAGAGGATGAAATTAAAAAGGTGTTAAAGGGGATAGGAATAAAGAAGAGCCCTGGCATGGATGGTTTTACTAGCAATTTCTTCAAGGAGACCTGGGGCACAGTAGGGATGAGCTTCTCAGCTGCAATTCCGAGTTTCCTCCATGGAGAACATATCTCAGGAGTGAAGCTGTGATAACACTGATCCCTAAAACACAGAAACCACAGGTACCCACTGATTATAGGCCCAAAGCTTGTTGTTATGTGGTCCATAAAACTATAACCAAGATTCTGTGTGATAGGATTAGTGAATTTTTACCTAACCTGATTAGCTATAATCAAAGTGCATTTGTGAGGGGTAGGCACATGCTCATGAGCTAATTCAAAATTATGGCTTAAAAAGTATGAAAAAGAGTTGTTTGATTCAAGTGGACATTAGTAAGGCATTCGATTCTATAGACTGGGATTTTCTTATTAGTTGGTTGAAGGCTCTAAGGTTCCCTAGACTAATGATTGAATGGATAAGAAAGTGCACCATGACTTCAAAATTCTGTCTAGCATTTAATTGTAGGCTTACTGAATCTTTTGAGGGAAAGAGTGGGGTCAAGCAGGGGGATCCCCTCTCACCCTTATTGTTTGTTTTAAGCATGGAGTATTTTTCGAGCCTTTTGGAGAGTAAATTTAGAGCTGGGGAGATAGACTACTACCAGAGATGCAACATAGTGGTATCCACTCTTTAATGTTTGCAGATGATGTGCTTATATCTGTGGGGCTACTCAGAGATCAGTTGAAGGTATTAAAATATGTCTTGAAGGATTTTTCAGGTCTCGAGGTTGTCCATCAGTTTTAAAAAATCCCAGGTTTTCTTCTCCTGCATGGATGAACAGGAAAAGTAATTGATAACAAGCATACTGGAGATCAGGATAGGTGAGTTCCCTTTACACTATTTAGGGCTTCCTATCTCGCATACTAAGTGGAGGGAAACTGAATGGGAGAAGTTGATAGAAAAGATAAAGAGTAAGTTGAAGCTATGGTCAACAGAAACTTCTCCCATGCTGGCAAGATCATGCTGATAACTTCAGTGTTGATGAGTATGTCAGGAAACTGGACCAGTGTTTTTCAGCTACCTCAAGGTGCCAATGAGATGATAGTTAAGTTGTGCAGAGATTTCTTGTGAGGAATAGAAGAAGGACAAAAGGGCTATATAACAGTGGCCTGGGCTACACTGTGTAAAAATAAGAAAAGAGGAGGAATGGGCATTAAAGATCCAGTAATGTGGAATAGGACACTCCTGTGTAAGCATATCTGGGATTTGTGCTCTAAGAAAGATATCTTATAGGTGAAGTGGATCCAGGCCTTCTACTTAAAAGGAGAGCAGATTGAGAAGCATCATCCCAAAGAAGGGCACAACTGGGCATGGAGAAATTTGTGTGCATTGCAAAAGAAGTACTGGAAATTGATAGTGGGAAATATTGATGGAAGAGGAAAAATAAGAGTGAGCAATTTGTATGCAGAGATGAATGTGGGTGTAGTCAACAGATCTACAGAAAAGGTAGTTCGGAATAGAGTTGTCTTACCAACGCAAAAATTCTTCCTTTGGAGAGTCTTAAGAGATGGCCTAACCACTACTGATTATCTTCACAGACAGGGCATACTACAGAAGCATCAGATGTGAAGCCTTTGTAATCTGGAGCAGGAATCAGTTCTACACATTTTTGTGAAATGCAATTTCCCTAGCTCGGTTATAAGTGATTTGGTGAGTTGTACCATCAAAATTTTGAGATAATTAAATATTTTTTTTACTGATGTTGGTGAGAAGAAAGCAATGGGAGAAGATCATGACCTTAACAGGTTCTTTGTACCACTTATGGGAGGAAAGAAACAACGGGGTTTTCAAGAAAAAACACAGGAAAATTGAGGCAATTAAAGAGATTGTTAGAGCTGAATGTAAATGGAGAGTCACTAAAAATTGGAGAGGAGAATTAGACACTTAGATGGTTAGTCTTTTGGGCCGGTTGTTGGGCCATTTTGTCGAGTTAGTTATGGGCTTGGGGAGATCAGCCTAAACATTGTACATCAAGTTTTGTTCTTAATATACAAATTCATTATCCAAAATTAAAATAAAATACGTGATTAATAAAGGTTAGGGTTTCTTCAAAAAAGTAAGGAAAAGAAGGGTAATATTTTATGGTGAAACATTGTCCACATGTTCATTTAAAAATAGCCCAAAGAAAAGGTCCAAAATGGTAATATTTTTCTGAATTTTTAAATTAAAAAAGATTAATATAATGTTAAAATTTGAAAATGGCCCATAATGGATTTAAATAGGCCTAACTCACTTTTTTGAGTCTTTAACTCATTTATGCATTTAAAAGAATAAAAAAAATTTATTAAACAAATACCCTAAAATAATAGGCATATATAATAATTTTGTGCCATTTGAACTGTTAGGCCCTGTGTTTTCACACGGCCAGCACCCCCTTGGGGCTGGCCCTGGTTCTGAGCCATCAATGACAACATTGAATTGAAATTAATCAGTCTTTTTAAAAGTTGCAAGCACATTTGTTTGGAGAATTAAAATCTCACCTCAGGGGTAATCTACCCCCCATGTACCACGTCCCCAATGCTTTTACGCATGAGTGCATTTTTCTTCCCTTTAGCGTTTGTAGAAGATGCAACTCTCCTCCCGAGAACTTGCACTCTCCTTTCACTCCTTCCTTTTTACTAACCACTACTATCTTTAATCATTTACACAAACTTTCCCACTCTTAATCTCCAACTCGCCGTTGCAGTAGTGGAGGTATTCCTCGTCGTCGCTGTAGGGCATGGGAGTCAAATTCATCGTCGCCGGTCCTCCCTCCGAGGGGTCACCGTTTATCCTCTACAGTCGCCGTTGAAAAAAAAATGAAACTTGAATATCGAGCTTCTGAGGTAAAGTATATGTTTTTATCAATATTTTTTATTTAGTAATAACAATTCAGGCTGTGTACAATAAAATGGCTACTCTTTTGGATATTGACCTAAATTTGCAGTCGGTGGAAGATGTGGTGATAGTGGAATCTCCCTTTAGCCTGGTAGTAGATGTTGATTTGAATTATGTTAGTCATGAAAACATTGATTTAAATGTCAGTGTCCACGAAATCGATGAATATGTAGATGCAGTGTTGTTGACTGGTGAAAAGACAACTGAGGGAATGTGTGGTGGCTCGAAAGTGCCGGTAGGTAGTGGTGAATGTGAAGGATATGAGAAGTTTGAGGAGGAAAATGTTCGAGTAGGTGTCCTAGAGATAAGCTTAAACAGGGATGGGGTTGAAGTTGAAGATGTATTGTCGGAACACGATGAGGAGAAATTTGTTGCAGGTGTTGAAGAGGATGGTGATTTGGTGTTTCGGATGACTGGACAACAAAATGTTGGGGTGATGTCTCCTTCTGGAGTTTGGGTTCAACGTGATGGTGGGAATTATGAAGTGAGTGAACCAACTCTAGGGATGCAATTTAGCAGTGGGGAAGATTTTGTTGCCTACATTAACCGCTATGCACATTTGAGGGATTTCAAGTGTGTGTTAGGAGTTCTGATCGGATTTTTGATTTCAAGATGTTGGGTACCCAATGTTGTGCTCCAGGTGGTCAGGTTATGGAGAGTGCGTATGTTAACTTCATTAAAATCTATATGGCTTGTTAAAAGTTTGGTAAATTTAAGTCTAGATTAGTGGATCCCTACAAGTCTGCCCAAACTTGCAAGACTAGTTGTGAATATGGAGTCAATGCAAGGAAAAATATAGATAACGGGACTTGGAAGATAACACACATTAATTCGGTCCACAATCACGATTTAGTATCTATTGATTCAAACTACTTGCCCAGGTATCCTATCATTAACTTGTCTGGCCAAAGGCTTATTTTGAAGCTAAACAATTCAAGTGTATCACTTCCATACATACTTAACATATTTGTCAATAAATACAAGGGGTATCGGGAGGTTCCCTTCACTGAGGTAGATATGTGAAACTTCATATATTTTCAACTTAGGGAGCTTATGAAGCATGGTGATTTTGCTGCTATGGAAATTCATTTCAAGACAATGAGGAAAGAGTGTCCAGGTTTCTTTTATGAGTATGACATAGATGGGGAGAGGAAGCTAAAAAACGTATCCTGGGCAGATTCTAGGTGTAGGGAGGCATATAAAGAATTTGGTGGTGTAGTTTTATTTGACACAAGTTTTGTATCCAAATGGTACAAGATTCCATTTTCTTCTTTCACTGGTGTCAACCATCACGGGCAATCAATGTTATTTGGCTGTGCATTGATAGGTAAGGAGGACACTGAAATTTTTATTTGGTTATTCAAACCCTGGTGAAATTGTGTGGGGAAAGACTCGTTATGCATCTTGACGGACCATGACAGGCGCGAGCGGTCGTCGCGCCCGCGCGCCAAAAGATAATTTATAAGCCCTATATGCTTACTTTCTACACTAGGTAGATAGTGGCAAATCGGGGTCGTCCAAAGAGAAGAGGGATCTTCCTAAGCGTCTAAGCACAAAATTGGTTGATATTAGGCTAGGAGTAAATATATATACACACACATAAAAGCAATGTAAAAAGGGGGGGTTGGTTGGTTGGTTCCTAAGTTAACAAAGATAACTAGCAACGTCAAGTGACTATGCTAATCATCAAACGAAACTAAGAAAAGGGTTTTAAACTACAAAGATAAAATGACTTGGGGGCAACGGATATCCACTTCCACATCTAATGTAGTTCATCGAATCATTCACACATTCCATCATATAGCATTCATGACCCAACGCTCACACACCTATCTAGCAAGTACCACAACACACACACCACAAGGAGTTCTAAGTTCATGCTCGTAGATCTTCATGCAAAGGTGCTACGGAATTTGTCACGTTCCTACACCTAAGCAATTCAACCACACAAGCACTCCCTATGCTCAAACCACTCATGGTACACATGCAGTGAAACACACCGTCAAGAGTACATAAACGCCAAATAACAAATGCTTCAGGAATGAATTTAAATCACCTATTCAATACTTCAACTACTTGTCGTGGAGACTGAACTCCTATCCTTCTTAGTTCGTAGTTTGCGAGAGTGAGTTCGACATCTCTCGTCAAACCTCACCAATGGCTCCCGAGTCGCGACCACGACTCAAGGTGTCATTGGTGGCATTTAGCACGAAGGACCAACAAGCTTGGCAATGCCTATGACCACTACACCGTGACTAGGCATTGGACCAATTCATGCAATTACACGAGATTGGATGAACGTGCAACGCACATTCATCCACGAGCATATGACTCTCTCGTTTGCTACACAAACGAACATGACGAAGAGTTCGACATCAATCACATTCGCCTAGCACATTGTCAACACACTAACACAATCAAAAGCTCTAATTCACACTCTCACATTACTAACAAGAACAGGGGGGAAATTAACCCAAATCCCCCAAACCCTAGCTAGCAATTGATACAAGCATTCATATCATCAAGCTCTCAACAACATCAATGCAATCAACAATTAACATTCAAAGCACAATAATTGCACAATAGCAAAAACACCAAATAGATAGATAGAAATGAATCTCAATACATAGAAATGGAAGCTTCAATCCTTGCTCCCAAGTACAAGAACTACTCTAGAACAAGAAAACACATAAAAACTAAGAAAAGAAGAAGAAAAGAAATAAGAGAAAAAACCTAGGTTTGGCGCCCAAAACAGAGAGAAAAGCGGGCTGGGAAATCTTGAGAAGAAGAGGGAAAGAGAGGGTATTTATAGTGCAAAGAAAATAAGAATGATTTCTGGCCGCTCGTTCGTCGCGACTCGCGACGGTGGTCGCGACTCGCGATGGCGTCGCGACGGGGTCGCGACGGCAGCCACAGTTTTGCATTGTTTCTTTGTCTTCTTCATAGCCATCCCTCTCACTCTTCAAGTCTTCAACAGCTCCAAAATGGTCTTCAACGGCCTCCGGTCTTCATGTCTTCGAAGTGAGTATCCAAAAGTCTTCGAAAGTATAGTCTTCAATGTCTTCCGGTCTTCGTTGCTTCCGTGTTTTTCCCTTGTCACACAAAATCCACTTAAAAGAGGTAAAAGAGTACAAAGTTGCTTTTACCTCTCCTAAGTGAATTTCAAGGTAAAACACAAGCTCTCGATAATAAAAGAGCACAAAAGTGATCCTAAATACTACTAAATAATGCGCCTAAAATGGACACATCAAACCTCCACACACTTAAACCTTACTTGCCCTCGAGTAAGAAAAGATTTAAGCATACGGAGGAAATGGCATATCCACATCCTAAAACCCCCAAAATAACCACACAAAATGGACATATCAAACCTCCCCACACTTAAACCTTACTCGCCCTCGAGTAAGAAAAGATTCAAGCATATGGAGTAAATGATATATCCCAAAACCTAAACTAATCCCCCTATCAAAGCCTCACCAAAACTCTCAATCTCAAAAATCCCAAAATAAAAGCTCACATGAGAATTTTGCACACACACATCCCCAATCCTAAATCTAACCAAACCTACCACTGATCAATTCACTACCCATAAAAATATTTCACAGCCCAGAATTGATATTCCCAGAATCCAATGACACAAAATGAAGCTAAAACCATAGAGGAAGTTTTAAACACATGCTTCACCTAATGCCAATATATCAACCAAAAACGAAGTAGAAAGAGATCAAGAATTTCATAACCATACTTCATTTCCTAACCCACTAAGCTACCCAATCCCAAGAGGTCTAAAGATATTGAGCTACCCGATCCATCCGTGTGACAACCGCAACCTTATGACTCCAACGCCGGCAATTGAGTAAAATCATAGCATTTTTCAATTTCCCTCAATTTCTCTCATTTTGCCTAGGAGCTCTTTCGAGTTTTCATCCTAGCCACACATCATGTTTCTTTAGCTCACATCTCACCTTTTTCCGCACATTTTAGCCTCTCATTTTTGCCTAGGCCGCCCTTTAAGGGTTTTCGACCTATCCGGGCCCCCAATGTTGCCTAAGTTGCCCTCTCGGGTTTTCAACTTAGCGGGTTTTCTTTTTCTTTTTTTTTCTTTTTCTTTTTCCAAATTTTTTTTCTTTTTCTTTTTCTATTTTTTTTTCTTTTCCTCATGTTTTTCCAATGAAAAGTAGCAAAAAGCATTCCAAAACAATCTAGCATGCATATGAGTCCTCTAACCCCTCCCCACACTTAAAACATTACATTGCCCTCAATGTAAACACGTAAGGCAAGAAGAATAAAAATCAAGGTAAGGGAGTTAGAGTGACACCCGTGTCTCCGCAAATTCGCCGGTGATATGGCGATATCCAAGTATTTGGATGGTCCCGAGATAGGTTTCGGAACCGGAAGGGTGAGCAAAAAAATGCCGTAGAAGAACTCACCCCTCGAGAAAAACATTGTCTCCATGGCGCCGTTTGATCAAGACTACACCACGAAGAACACATTAAACTCACAAGTACATAAGGATATGTAATACTAGGTTTAGCATCAAGAGTTAATAACCATAGTATTGTCAAAGAACAACCAATCAATCCTCAATCACCACTATAAGATTATGCATGAAAAATATCCAACATATATTGACATGTATACAAGCATCATTATAGGCGAAGA
Source organism: Rubia yunnanensis (assembly GCA_037428765.1). Taxonomy (NCBI): domain Eukaryota; kingdom Viridiplantae; phylum Streptophyta; class Magnoliopsida; order Gentianales; family Rubiaceae; genus Rubia; species Rubia yunnanensis. Next base: position 80,912,037 of record CM075065.1, read on the forward strand.
ACTTACGGTCACAATGATGTAGTCGGCATACTACAATCAACAAATGTACTATAAAGATGCAAGAATGTTCATATGCCAATATATGTAGGATGGTGGAAGAAATGAGAGGTATGTGATGTTCTTGGGAGTGTTGGGTGGAGAAGAAGGAAGGATCATGCAATGTTTAAAATCATTTGGAAACTTGGAAGCTTGGAAACTTGAAATCCGGCTCAAAAAAAATTTTGAAAGTTACTGAGCACGTCGCGACTCGCGACGAGGTTCGTCGCGACTCGCGACGAGCCTCGCGACGCGCGGAAAGTGGAGTCCGGGAGCTCGAAATGTTCTGAGCTCGTCGCGACTCGCGACGAAGGGCATCGCGAATCGCGACGAGCCTCGCGACGCCATCGCGACTCGCAGAAAGTGGAGTCCGGGAGCTCAAATTTTTCTGAGCTCGTCGCGACTCGCGACGTGGTTGGTCGCGACTCGCGACGGGCCTCGCAACGTCAGGGCGACTCGCGGAAAGTGGAGTCCGGAAGCTCCAAATTTTCTGAGCTCGTCGCGACTCGCGACGAAGGGTGTCGCGACTCACGACGAAGGGCGTCGCGACTCGCGACGAGCCTCGCGAAGTCATCGCGACTCGCGGAAAGTTGGCGCTGGGAGTGGATTTTGCTCCCCTGTTCGTCGCGACTCGCGACGAAGCCCATCGCGACTCGCGACGGCAGGGTATCCCAGACTTAAAATTTGTTTCTTCTTCTTACCAACTGTCCAAGCTTTCTTCCCTCATTCGTTGATCTCGTTCCCTCATCTCCTTCATTGCAATGCACTTCACTTTGCTACAAAATCACAGAAAAACAAGCCATAAAAAGAACAAAACAAAACAACAACAAAAACAAACTAAGAAATACAAACTAAGAAACAAAAACTAAAAGAAATGCCGAATTTATTTAACGTCGTCGGCACGACCCTAATGTTATCCGTATGGTGAAGGCTTGAAGCTCTTCACCATGAGCATCCAAAATAAGAGAGGTGGGGGCATAAAACTTCCAAGAGGAAAGTCTTGTGGAGGTGGAGATGGTTCAAAGGGAATTAAGTGGTCAGGGAGCTTAGGATAGTCTTTTGGCTCCTCTCTCGTTTCCCTCAAAACTTCCGAAAATATTAGAGTTGGTTCACTAGGTGGGAGAAGGGGTGACAATGCTAATGGATAATGTAGCACTATCACCTCTTCCTCCATTTTTCTATCCTCTACAACCAACTCCTCATCCCTTTCAAACTCAAAATCATTTTTATTGGTGACTTCACTCACCGAATCATCGAGTTCAAGTTGGGATGGTGTGTTTTCAGAATCACGAGCTTCCATGCGGGCCAATACCTCTAATATGTTCCTCACATGCCCCTCAATGGCCTCAACACTAGAGGAGAGCTGGGTATCCGGCTCCTCACTAGTAAAGGAGTTCAAGTTTGCTATGGTATTTAAGACATCCTCGCGTGTCAAACTTGAACTTCCTTGTTGGGCTTGGTTTTGGGGTATGGTATAGGGTGGTGATGGCCAACTAGGTTGCTCGTAATATTGGTTTTCTGGCTCATTCTCATACAACAAATCCGGACTACCACTCCATTCCGGATTGTAAGAGTTGTGGTATGGATAGCATTCATGAGTTTCTTGCCCTTGAAAACCAATATCTCCTACCTCTTGATAGCACTCTTCATAGTACCCATGGTTTTGGAAACCAAGGGTTCTTTCTCGGTCATAGTGCTCTTCCCACAACAAAGAGCAAGATTCGGTAGGATGATCGGAATGACACATCCTACAAAACCTTGCTTGTTGAGCCTCTCTTCTCATCATGAGTTCCCTCAAGGTGAGACGCTCCATTAAGAATTTTTTTTTTTTTAAAGTTCGGAATCATAGTGCAAGGATTCTCGACAAAATAAATTACCAAGAACTCGAGCAATACCTACTCCGAACAAAAACAACCACCAAGTAGTGGAAAATAAAAACAACTAGCTAATACACAACCAAATACACCTAAATACTTAAGAATAAACGCCTCTTCCCCGGCAACGGCGCCATTTTGACAGGCGCGACCGGTCGTCGCACCCGCGCGCCAAAAGATAATTTATAAGCCCTATATGCTTACTTTCTACACTAGGTAGATAGTGGCAAATCGGGGTCGTCCAAAAAGAAGAGGGATCTTCCTAAGCGTCTAAGCACAAAATTGGTTGATATTAGGCTAGGAGTAAATATATATACACACACATAAAAGCAATGTAAAAAGGGGGGGGGGTTGGTTGGTTGGTTCCTAAGTTAACAAAGATAACTAGCAACGTCAAGTGACTATGCTAATCATCAAACGAAACTAAGAAAAGGGTTTTAAACTACAAAGATAAAATGACTTGGGGGCAACGGATATCCACTTCCACATCTAATGTAGTTCATCGAATCATTCACACATTCCATCATATAGCATTCATGACCCAACGCTCACACACCTATCTAGCAAGTACCACAACACACACACCACAAGGAGTTCTAAGTTCATGCTCGTAGATCTTCATGCAAAGGTGCTACGGAATTCGTCACGTTCCTACACCTAAGCAATTCAACCACACAAGCACTCCCTATGCTCAAACCACTCATGGCACACATGCAGTGAAACACACCGTCAAGAGTACATAAACGCCAAATAACAAATGCTTCAGGAATGAATTTAAATCACCTATTCAATACTTCAACTACTTGTCGTGGAGACTGAACTCCTATCCTTCTTAGTTCGTAGTTTGCGAGAGTGAGTTCGACATCTCTCGTCAAACCTCACCAATGGCTCCCGAGTCACGACCACGACTCAAGGTGTCATTGGTGGCATTTAGCACGAAGGACCAACAAGCTTGGCAATGCCTATGACCACTACACCGTGACTAGGCATTGGACCAATTCATGCAATTACACGAGATTGGATGAACGTGCAACGCACATTCATCCGCGAGCATATGACTCTCTCGTTTGCTACACAAACGAACATGACGAAGAGTTCGACATCAATCATATTCGCCTAGCACATTGTCAACACACTAACACAATCAAAAGCTCTAATTCACACTCTCACATTACTAACAAGAACAGGGGGGAAATTAACCCAAATCCCCCAAACCCTAGCTAGCAATTGATACAAGCATTCATATCATCAAGCTCTCAACAACATCAATGCAATCAACAATTAACATTCAAAGCACAATAATTGCACAATAGCAAAAACACCAAATAGATAGATAGAAATGAATCTCAATACATAGAAATGGAAGCTTCAATCCTTGCTCCCAAGTACAAGAACTACTCTAGAACAAGAAAACACATAAAAACTAAGAAAAGAAGAAGAAAAGAAATAAGAGAAAAAACCTAGGTTTGGCGCCCAAAACAGAGAGAAAAGCGGGCTGGGAAATCTTGAGAAGAAGAGGGAAAGAGAGGGTATTTATAGTGCAAAGAAAATAAGAATGATTTCTGGCCGCTCGTTCGTCGCGACTCGCGACGAAGTTCGTCACGACTCGCGACGGTGGTCGCGACTCGCGATGGCGTCGCGACGGGGTCGCGACGGCAGCCACAGTTTTGCATTGTTTCTATGTCTTCTTCATAGCCATCCCTCTCACTCTTCAAGTCTTCAACAGCTCCAAAATGGTCTTCAACGGCCTCCGGTCTTCATGTCTTCGAAGTGAGTATCCAAAAGTCTTCGAAAGTATAGTCTTCAATGTCTTCCGGTCTTCGTTGCTTCCGTGTTTTTCCCTTGTCACACAAAATCCACTTAAAAGAGGTAAAATAGTACAAAGTTGCTTTTACCTCCCCTAAGTGAATTTCAAGGTAAAACACAAGCTCTCGATAATAAAAGAGCACAAAAGTGATCCTAAATACTACTAAATAATGCGCCTAAAATGGACACATCAGACCAAGACTAAGCCATTGAGTGGGTATGTCATTGACACAACGAAGTAAATGGATGAACAATTTCTTCAAGGGGTTTGTGAATACAAACACTAATCTCACAAAGTTTATTGAGAGGTATGGGTAGGCAGTGTCCAAGCGGATTAAGGATGAGGAAGATGCGACTATAAAGGGGGTGAACTTGAAATCTCATGAGATCAGCAGCCATTCCTTTGAAATTGTACTTGAGAAAATGTTTACACTCACAAAGTTTATGGAGTTCCATGAGGAGCTGATGGCGATGTCCTATAACAGTACCGTGAAAGTGAAGGATGAAGCAGGTGTGGTAGAGTATGATGTTGCTGTGAAGGAATTTTGTGCAGGGTGGACGAAGAAGGGGAACTTTATCGTGCCGCTGAATAGGAACTTGATGGACGTGAAGTGTGTGTGCTCAAACTTTGAGTTTCGTGGGACATTGTGCACGCTTACTCTTTGTGTTTTTAAGAAGGATGAAGTGAAGAATGTTCATGAGAAGTTTATATTTAGTAGGTGGTGCAAAGATATCCCTCGAAAGCACTTGTCAGAGAAATACCCAAAGTCGACCTTGTTTGACAAAACCCCCGTTGGCTTTGAAAGGTACCAGGCGATGCACAACATATATGACTCACTATGTGTAATGTTGATGAATGATGATGTTCTCTATAAGGAAGGAATGATGTAACTCCAGAAACTGAAGCTTGATTTGCAGGAGAAGGTGGAGACGGTTGATGGCATAAGTAAGGATTTCCTTGTAGGGATTGGTAGGGTGTATCGAAGGAAACTGGTCACCATTGAGAAAAATAAAGAAGCTGGGGGAAAGATATGGGATGAGTCAGATCCGAGGGTAGTTAAGGATCCAACAGACAAGAGGGGTCACGATCGGGGGCATTTGAAAAGGAAGATTTCCTTAGCTAATTGTATTTGTGGTGGTTATCGTGGTGGTAGTCGGAGAGGCAGGGGTGAGGGATGATATACTCTAGATACGAGCCAAGATTGCAGCAAGAGGAATCAAAGTAATTGACCTAACAGCAGGTATGTATGTTGTCTTTTACACTCGGTCTCCATATATCCCCTTCTATTTCATGGAATGTAAATTCTTTTAATTTCATGTTTTGCAATCCTTTTTTGGAAGCTATGTCGGTGGTGGTGGAAGTAATGGTGGAGTTGGTGGAGGATAGCATTCACCCAACATTCCTTTATTTGGTTTCCCTTGGCAACCATATCATTGAATTTGTAATCCGAATATGGTGAATTAGTTTTGTGAAATGTTTGGCATCGTTGTGTACAATATTGTAGTTGTACAGACGTTATAGCCTTCAACTTTTGGATGGATTGTCATAAGTTAAGCCTTGGGTTTGTGCGGTGAAATAAAGGCGGTTTATGTTTATTGTTTGAAATGTGCAACACGGGCATGTACATGTGTAGCTCATCGTAGATATGTTTCGTCATCAATGTCATTATATGGAAAATGATCGTGTGCTTGGGGTCGACATCATCAATACTCATAATGCTTGAGCGCATTTAATGATCGTGTGCTTACCCACCTACTGAAATTATCATAAACAGAAATGTTAAACGAAAATTAAATTGTCTTAGATGGGGATTGAATATAGCAAAATAGATGCACGCCCATGCACTTCTCCATTTTAAATATTACATGTCTATAGTGTATAATGGTGGTCTCCGCAAAACATCCCTCACCAACATCTCCTAATTAGATTGAACCGGTGACTTATTTCGGCGTCTTGCGTTTCTGAGTTGCTTTGCCTCCTTCAAAACTCTCTTTGCCTCCCCGAGTTCCATGCGGAAGTGCATGCCATTACGCTCCATCTACGTGACAATCAAGGATGTAAACAAAATTTCTTGACTTTCTCATAAAAATGCTTAAGAAACTGGTAAAATGAGGAAGGGTGATATACTTTTTCGATGATAGTATTCTCCTTCACAATATTGATTTTCTTCATGCATCGATTGTAAGCTGGACGCTAATGAACAACATAACAAAGTCTAAAATAGTTAGGTATCACTGTCTGGAACTAATCTTTTTTACTAAAACATAGGTTTAGTACTTCTACATTTACATTCCCTTCCTCAAGGAATTTAATGGCACCCTCATATAGGCTTATTATCTCCTTATCTATTACTGTCGTATGAGCGAGATCTGCGTTGTCCTCATCTAAAATGCAAAAAGAACATGTACTATAAGTAAATTGCAGATCAAAGAGGATGTAGCAAAAATATTATATCTAATTTGTCTTTAGTCGAATTGAATTATAGATAGGGTTGACATACTTTTATTACCCTCATGGAACTCGTACGTTTTGGCTTCAGCTTCTCTGGATAGCTCTTCAACTGTCTCGCCATCGAGTCCGTGTATTGTGAAGAAGTGTGGTGTTAGCTGCTCCATTGTGAGGAAAATGTACTAGTTCCAGGGTATTTAAATTTTTTAAAGGGGCTTAAGTGGTTTATGATTGGTGTGATCGAGAAGGAGTTGGTAGGGTGATTAAATGAGAAGATGATTTTTGGTGGCAATGCCTTGAATGTGTGATTTTTCAGGATTGGCTACACACTTTGTAACCCCCGCCATTAAAATGCTAGGGGATGGAAGTCAAACTCAACCATTGAATCTCCCAAACATACCATTTTGAAATTTCCAACAAACTTTACTACATAGGCATATTATAAGTTGTACAAAAATGGGAAAAATGTGGGCATGTTAAGGACCGGTTAAATATTCCTAATTGTACAACGGGAAAACTTCTCAAGCTTTAATTGGTTAAGTGGAGTTGAGTTTCTTTATATTTTCTCACACAATCAGACCGGATTCATTTGAAGAGAAATTCTGATAATTAGTACAACGTGGACATGCTGATAAGAATAAATAGTTCATAAACACACAACGCTGAGTCAGGTCGCATAGCATACAATAGTTTCACTTGCACAAATTCAAGGTACAAAAACTAGTAACAATAAAAAATAGTCATTCAAGGTTTGGTCTTTTTTGTTTAGGTGTGGAGGTTGGTTCTAATGATGACTGCTTTGAACAAGATCTCTCTCTCATTCACAGTCAAAAGCTCAAAGAAATTAGCATAATATATCTGGAGTTTGTTATCTGCGATGAAAGTCTACCACCCTTTCGGTTTGATTGCCTTGTACTCTCGATCACCGGAGTAGGACATCTCCCAAATCTTACCATAGCATTTGACCTTGGTATCCACATTCAAAGGGGGGTAAGTGTTGCTGGATGTTAGGTGAAATTTGCTAGAACAGTGAGATTAAACTTCTTCAGGCAACAAAGCAGAACCAATAATACATCATCACAAAGTAAGAATTATTTTTAGAAGATAACGTAAAAATTTTCAACAATATTATAGTGTTTTACCAATGGCTGAAGTTTGCCAAAATGTTTCTTGGAAAGTATCACAGAGAAACTTGGATTATCGGGGGAGAATGTGTAGTCCACAACATTGTAGATCAGCCATGAAGCATTGTTGCTATCAGCTTCACCATCAACCTGGTTCACGATATGTCATACATCTTAGGGCCTCCTAAAAATGACTCAGTTCATTATGGTAGTGAGGGCTTACAGTAAGACAAGTATTGTACCTTTTCAACTAGCGTTCCATGTCAAATAGCACAACCAACCTGTGAAACAAAAAAAAATCTATTTTAACAATCAGGCATATATAATGGCCAACTACAAGATACATGTTGATGTTTAATCATTTAACAACGGTCCATGGGGAGCATGGTGGATGATCTTGTAAGTTTAAATATGCAGGATGGCGCCTCAACTCAGTCTTCATAACTCATTAAAAATTATGTAGACCATTACACTAATATTCAAATATAAAGGGATGCGCCAGTGATTGGAGTATCTGTAAAGAAGAGCATACCATTGACAGAACACATTGGACAATAACTTTAAATCCTCATTTTTTCAAGACGGTTAAAAATTTCAGCCATTTCGGCCATGTCACGAGTACATATCTAAGCATATAATAACAACACACACTCCATGGAAGTGTTTTTTGAAAATTTTGCAGACATTTTCAAAATAAAACAAATTTTATAACAGGAATCCTCCACCAATATTCTAAAAACACTGCTTCATAGTACATTGGTTCATAGTAAAGAAGAGCATACCATTGACAGAACAAGGGATAATTAATAAATAAACACCAATATCCTAAGAACCAATAGAGGATTAGATTCAAGGATTACCGGCTTAGTAGTGGGAGAGAGAGTACCGACCGTTGCCGTGATGAACTACCAGAAAATGACGATGGAGGGGACCAGTCCGACTGAGAGAGTTGTCTTTTCAAGCGGAGTAGCAAATTGGTCAATATTCTGAAAGTACAACTGGTTGGTCTCCCTTAACATACCTAATTATGGAAACAGCTTTGGGACAACCCCAATTTCAGAATCCCTGTCTCGCCTTCCCACTATCTCGAAAAAGTTGACAATAAGTAAATGCAGGAGTTTAAATTTATGACAAATTACTGTAACATTTATTGATCCTTGTTTGTTTATTTTGAATTTCTCCTTCACCAAATATTTTTAATGAACAGTTATCAACTATTTGGATTCTCCACTAGACGCATGAATGTTATGAGTTACATGTGAAAAGTTTTGTTTTCAAATTTATCCAGGATTTGCATAAATTTTTCTTAGATTCAGTTCGGAATAAAGTTCATCAGTTGCTAACAAAATTCAGAAGTATAATATTTCCTTAGGAAAACATTGTCACTGATTTATCTCCTTTTGGATCATTCTTCTACTGTTCGAATTGACCCAAAAATGGCAGTGACACCTCATTCAACCAACAAGTGATTCTCTTACACTACGAGAATAAAAACTTGCATACTAATGTTTCGTTTGAAAGAAATGTGAATCTTATAGACAAACCAACGGTTATTGAATCGTACCAGGAGAATATCGAAGCCATTTCCTATTGCTTGTCAGGCGCAGACGAATAGGTGAACAAACGATGAGGGAATTTAGGGTTTCACTTATCTTGTTATTGTGTAATATATATTTTAAATTAATTTTAGAAAAATAAACCTAAAAAATGAGTGATATTTTAGAGGTTGGAAACAGTGGTACTGGACACAGGGGAAGGTTGAATTTTTTGGCGCCAATTTCAGAACCCTTTCACATCCAACATTTCTAATATTTTCTTGGGTCACTTTATATGAACCACAAAAGATAGGATAGTCCTTTCATTAAAAATATATAATTAATTATATTTAAATATTTTTCTATACGAGGGTATAATTGGTTGACTATAATTTTAGGAAATTTGGTTCAACAAATATTTTAATAATATTTTTGTAATTGAATCAATTTTCAATTATTAAGGGGTACCGTTTTTTAGATAAATTTAAACATTTTTATCAATGCTTATGTGTAGAAAGTCAATTAAGAGTTAATCATTGACCAGTTAAAATCAAAATGTTTCTTATATAAGTTTATATTTAGAATCTCAAGTAATAGTTGACTATTGATTTATTAAAGTCAAACCAGTTATGTTTATTAGTTCATCGTGAATATGTCAAAGTCAAACATTTCTATCAATGTTTACATATAAAAAACTAAGTATTGACTGTTGATCAGTTAAAGTCTAATATTTTCATCAGTGTTTCGACGTGGAACATCAAGTAAGGTTCAACCATTATTTAGATAAAGTCAAACCTTTATATATGTGCTTATTGATGAAAAGGCAAGTAAGGTTATGTGTGCTTATTAATGGAAAGGTAAGTAAGGGTTGATTGTTGATCAGTGGATAAATAAGGGTGACCGTTTCTTAGATGAAGTCAAAAAAATGTATCAAGGCATATATATGGAAAGTCAATCTAACTCATATGGAAAGTCATTCTAACTCATTGAATTGCATCTTCGTGTAGCCAAATTTGTGATTCGAGGGACCTAAGTGCAAAAAGTAAAAAAATTACTCGTATCGTTGATTTTGAAATCCGCTCAAAGATGATGCTACTCTATACACATACATTGTATTTTTCAAGTCCGTAACAAAATGCTCATCATCAATCGGGCACAAGAACATATATGTAATTGTCAATGATTAATCTTTTTTCTTACTTCTTATTAATAAACTCTATATTCATCCAGAACATTTACTATTCTTTTTCAATATTTCACCCAAAAATGACTTATTTAATATGCACTCCCCTGTCTCACTTTAAACTTGCTTACTGTTTTTTGGAAGTCATGCTTTATGAACATTGACTGTAATTATAAATTAATATACATACATACATATATATATATTAAAAATATCACGTGAGCTATTGTTAGATTCATCTTAACATCTATTTTTTAAATATCTCTTTTCTTATCTGGTTTTATTATAGGTAACTAGAGATATTAAATGTCAAACATGCTCATTGACGACCGTTAGGGGTGTTCAAAAATACCATGTCCGCATTACCCGGCGAGTCCATCTACCGAGTATTTTTTTAGGGCTGGGTACCAGGCCCAGAAAGTTTTCATTTTACCGGGTCCGGGTCAGGGCCACAAAACTACTATTTCCAGGTACCCAATACTCGGTAAAATTAAAATATATCTAATTAATTTTAATATAATATAATATGTTCTACATATCTACTCTCAATTCTTAGTTGTTCATACATATGTAATATTAATTATTAAATAATGTGAATTAACATATTATTCAAGTGCTAAATTTTCAATCATACTCTTTCAATCCCAAATTTTTCATTGTTCCTTCTGACATCTGAGTACCTCCCTTTCCTTTTCAACCTCAAATTTTTAGTCGGGCCCACGACCACAACCTTATTTAGATGTATGTCCAATTGAAAGCTTTTACATTTGATTTTCAGAAATTTCATATCAAACTTTCGTAACCTCTCCACTAAATTAAAAAATTTACAACAATGATTTTTTTCTCATCATTTCAGCATATTTTGTTAAGTTCATCCAAACTAGGGAATGGTGATGATGATTACAGACTTGTTACTCTTCATGATTATTATATGGAGAAATTTAAATAATAAAAGGTGATAATTATTTGTACAAAAAATGTCACGAGAATTCAATTGTAAAACTACATTGCCATCATCGTAAAGATATTTTTCTTGCACTATTACAAGTTTATGTACTATAATAAAATAACAGTTTTATCTCAAAATTTTAAATTTTAAATGGGTCAACGGGTACCCTGTTACCCAGGCCGATCAATCTGGGTACCCGCATTGCGGGTACTCTGCTTGTTCGGGTCGGGCCACGAGCCGCATTTTCAACTACCCACACATATGGGTACCTAGATGTGAGGGTACCCCAGAGTGAGGGTACCCGCATTTGAACACCCCTAACGACCTGGAAAAATCAATTAGGAGGTTAAAATTGGGACGGAGGGTTTATATATGTAGGCCTTAATACAAAAAATCATATATTTTGGAGCGAACACACATTCATTAACTCTGTGATTTATTGTTATCTACAATGTATGTTAATTCCATTATTGAAAACCATTTTTTTCATTAATAAAACAAGCTATAACACATGTAGAGAGGTCTCCCACATGTAGTCCAAAATTGGTAAGGTCAGCTTCATCCAGAGAAGTTGGTTGGGAAGTAGAGGTCATGATGTTGCATGTAAGGGCATGATTATGTTTCAGTTGTCCGAGATTTTGACAAAATTGTTGCTTGTTGTAAATCTTTAATGGGCCCCACAAACCGAACCAATTCATCTTTCTCCTAACAAGAACCCTCACGGTTCGATTTTGTTAGTTCATCTCCTATTAGAACATTTTAATATATTACTAACCCCAGTTCGTTTGACACAAATCGAAAAATGGTTGCATTCTTTTTAACTAAAGTTACCAATTTCAATCTGTCAACATAAACATCAACGCATGAATGAAATAATGATAATTCTAGGAGCCAAAAATTGTCGATATTTGATAGAAGGAAAATATTGGAATGGAGTTTAGTACTAATTTACACTATGTTGATCCCAATCCTTTTAATCGGCCATCACATTTAATTAAGAGCCTTTGAGGTAAAATTTAGCACCAATTACATCAAAACACTTTTGGAAAACAAGAGGTATGAAAAAATTATCTATATTCCATTTGTTACTGGTTGTATGATTAGCAAAATTTTACTTTATTTTTTAATGTTATGTTGGAAAATTACCTCAACTATTATTCTCATATTAATCTTTTGAGTATCTAACTATTGATAAGTTCTACCTAACTGAAAAGAGTTAATGAAACCATGTAATGACGTAATATAACCCCTTATATTTTTGGTGAATGGAAAGATTTGAGTTTAGTGAATTGAATGGGCGAATTTTTGGATTTCAGACAGAGTTCCCAAAAAATGGAGATTGTAATATAAATTGGTTGTTTGACAGTACTGTAGAGTTTAAAGCAAAAACATATGATGACATCGTTACTCCCTCTATCGCATAGCAGGCAACAATGTAATTATTCACTTAGTCATCACTTGATAATTTTGTCTTTAAAATTGTATTAGTAGATACATATGAATACTATTGTTTGATAAGTTATCATATACTTAATTTGTAACAGACAATTTCTACCTGATGGTTTAGTTGTTTTACACTTGATATGTCCATATAGCAGGTTATTTTGTGGTCTAAATATTCCAACTCAACTACTACTTGCAATAATGAATTTGACAGTATGGCATATGTCGTTAACCAGTGTTTCACATACTAGAGGATTTAAGTTTCATATCCGAGTACGGAATGAAAAACAATGACATTCCAAATTGGTATTTCGATCGACGGGTCGTGTGATTCAACTAAGTGAAATGATTATTAATTCTTACATATTTTCCATAGACAGTATCGTCCGAAATACTTACACACGCCTAAATATTCTAATTTTATGGCTTCATGTCTATTATGATGGTTAGTCCAACCAATGTAGGGTATACAATTGGAAATTTCTCTTTCCCTCTGATGTCTCCGAACTGTTTTATGAAGTAAAAATTTATGAAAAATTATTCACTGTACTGGTTCTCAATTTTCGTGTTGCCTTGTATATATATTTTTTTAAAAGCCCAAAACACGAAGGGTATATGGTGGAGTTGAGTTAAACACCGGTTTGAATTTTTAGTTGCTCAAATGCTACTTTGATATCCGGTCAGTCTTTTTCATTACAGGGCGTCACAAGAAAACTTCCTCGTGACCTCACCGGTTAATCGTTCATTTGTCAATTAATCAGTGTTTAGCCCCCCATTTCTAAATGAATTTATAAAGGATTAAACTTTATTATACAACTGGTTTAGTATGTATACTGGTCTATACTAATAACTTGCATGAAAAGCATTTTGATTAGTGGCATCCCCTATACTAGCCACATCAATTTTCCGAGTTATAATTTTGTAAAAAATGAACATTTTCATTTTGTAACTATTACATGCACCATTTAAGTATTCCTTTGTACATATGAGAACTACTCATAGATTAATTATTGTACAATTTAAATTGTATCTCAAATTTCTGTTTATTACAACATATTAAACCAACAATTTAACTATTATGTTCATTAAGATTAATGTTAGCTTATTCAATGCTTCTCAATTCTCCAATGCCTAAATAGTAATCACATTTGACCAAGACTAATTGTAACTGCCAACTGAATCACAATATATATGTCCATAATGTATCATCAGAATTCCAAATGGTGGTGCTCCTTCAATTAAATGGGTTGACTTAGGAAGAATGACTACCCAACTTCCCAAGTAAAGGAACCAATCCTCTTAATTCCACCATCCCACTCCATCTTGATCGCATGCAACGTTAAGTGCCCTCACACGACTCCACATCTCTACAAAAGAAACCTATATTCATATGGAGTATAACCTCGTATAGGCGGAGGGTGGTTTCACAGTTAGTATTCCTTGACCGACAATGGGCTTCACAATGGTAATAACTATTGAAGAAATTGCCACAAAAACTAAAAGGAATGAAAATGATTGCTGTGAAGGTATGTTCAAAATTTTTGGCTCCAAATTTACTCAATGTCGCCATTTTCTGTATTAGAGAGAAGAGCATGGTCTTCGTATTATGTTCTTAACATTTAGTGTAACCAGATTAGGAAAAGAAGGATCCTTCGCACACTCTCCAAGCACATCATAAGATAATTACGTTGTACAATAGCGTGATAGCCATGCTTGAGAAAAATTATGTACGTCTAATTACCAGTGTGTTTTTGTTACAAAAAGATTATGTATGATTTGATGTTACTGACTACACAAATGGTTTTGTTGTCATTGTAAATCAGAAGCATGCTTACCAACAGACTCTACAAGAGATTAGAGATCTGAAGGAGATTACCATCATTGAGAAGGTGTGCATATTGGTCGTAGAATTTGTTCTTCATTTCATTTCCTTGTCTAACATTATCATGTGTTGATTCCTTGTTATTGATTTGTTTTATTTTCCTGGAGAATTGTGTGGCTTCATTACAGTATGACCTTGAGGTGGTAAAGAGTGTTTTGGTAGAGGCGAAGCATGCCAGTGAACTTAGGCTGGCAAAGGAAAATTCGAAAGATCTAATTTATTGAATATTCCATTTTCCCATGTTTTTTTGTGGTTGTTCTCTACAATTAATTTGAACAATTTCCTTTTCTAATTAAGCTATTTTGGATGTTGAACAAACAACTAGTGGACTGTAATATCTCTGAATCTGGTTTCCTACTCCTTGATGCGCTCATTGTTTTTTACAATTTGTCTTTGCGGGTAATTTCCCGCTTTTGTCATTTGGTAAATCCACCAATTTTAAGGCGGGAGTCTAAAATGGGCACTGTAGTTTAGTGGTACGTACAATTTGCTTCTACTATATAATAAATCATGTGCCACAACAAAAACTAAGAAGACCTGTTACGATTTGCTATTTAAAGGTTTTATTGCTTTTTATACACTGGGTTGTATAGTATCAAGTATGTCAGTCAACTACAACACCAAGTCTCAGAAACGGAAACACCTCCCAATGACAACCCTTTTTTTGCGGAGATATCACCAAACGCTGAATTCTGTTCGCGGAGATAAGCCACCAGTACTATGGGTTGAAGCTGGAGATCGAAGAATTGTTCTGGCGTATAATAAGTAGGGGGGTGGATCGAATCTGAAACACTTTCCTGTTGGAGATCCACAGTTGATAATGCTTACGGACACATACGATGGGGAAATTTTCGGAAATGTTGTTGTGAGTGGCAGGGTCCGAAAGAAATTGTGCCTGGAGAAACCGTTGTCGGTGAAGTCAGCTAGGGGAGAGAAAGTTACCTCGGATTTTTTTTAGAATATCGCTGATGAATCTAAATGTTGTATTACCGGTGAATTTCTTTAATCTATTATTGAATGAAATTTCTACATGAAGCTCTCCTTCATGGTCAAAGCCCTGTTTCTCATGGAGAAAGTACAATTAATTGGCTACTATTTCACTAGCCAGGCTGAAATCTGAATGAAACAACAAACCCTATAGTTTAAACTTAAACCGGATATGTAACCGACTCCGTAATTGAAGTCCTGCCAATGATCCAAAAACTATATCGGCCAATCGAACTAAAACCGACCTAAAATTGCCACATCCAATCAAATTCTAAAAAATATCATTAACTAAACATGAGCAAAATGGGTAATATAATGGAAGTGGGCAATATATTGTATACATGAACTAGTGTTTATCGTTAGATACGACATACTCACAATGGTCGAATAATTAAATGTAGAGCTTCCAAATTACTTATTACTAAATAAATATATCTAAATTAGAATGATGTGGGTAATTTATCACATGCAATAGACACGGGAAAAAATAAGTGGGTTGTCTGTAAGTGTATGGACAGCCCGCCAAACAAAATTCACACTCATTTTTCAAGATGTTATTGATCTTATCATTTACTTTATATTCATGACTCATGAGTTTTCCCACTTATTCGAATAGATATATAATGAAGAGTGGGTCTCCTAACATGAACTTTGTCCAGAAAACTATGGACAAACCACTTATTATTTACAATATATGCTCGATTTGTTAAATTACATATACAATTTTGAATGATTAAAAAATATTTTTTTACCATATATTTTTACATTCTTACCTTCAAAAAATTATTTTTACGTGTTCTAAGTTATAAAATAACATATTTGACAGTCAACAAGATCAAACTTTGACCACATATTTGAATAGATATATGAACAATAATATTATCGTATGTGATATTGTTGGATTCGTTGTAGTAAGTAGTTTCTAAATATCAAATTTTATTTTTCGTTGTTATGCTTAGTTAAACGTATTGCAGTTCAAACATGTTACTTGAAAGACCGTGAAAAAAATTCTGTGAAGCTTGGTTTAGGACGGAGGGAGTATAGGGTTTAGGGTCTGGGTTCGGGTATGGGTATGGGTATAACTAAATTATTGTATGGGTATAACTAAATTATTGTAGGGTCAGGTCGAAATCTTAATAAACACGACTCATGATCTTCTATAGTCATTACAGTTAGTTTCTAAATATTGCACAATTATATTTTGTTATTATATATGGCTAAACACATTAATTGTCAAACAAGTTTGTTATGAACGGTGATGAATATTTTTTACAATTGTTTGTGGGACGGATGGACCAAACTATATTTGATTTTCATTGTTTGAGAATGAATTAACAATAACCTAACATTAGAAATAAATAACCAAATAACTATGTAGGATCACCTCAAAATGGTTCATCTAGTAGTATAAACATATGTGTGTGAGCAGAGGAAAGGTTCTCTACTTTATCTCAGACCCCTTCTCCTCTCCATTTCAGGTTCATCTTGGTGGATCTACGTTTAGCAAATTGTAACCGATCAGTCGCATCCATCAGCTCCGGTATAATTTTCCTTTATAACTGCATATAGATTCAACCATTTAGTAGCTTATCTTATATCGTTGTGGACAGAGCATCAAATGGAGTCTTCTACTGGAAGTTTTGAAAGGCAAGGATTTGACGCAATTATGTCCTGGACCTGTAAGGGGGACACGTAGATCTGTGTTTTGGCTTTGATGAAGAGCACTGGGAAGCTGTACTACCATTGCTCGGAACATGGCTGACAGAGGTGGGTCGCGCTGGAGGGTACAAATGTTGGGGGAAATAGTACTGGGAGTTCGCTGGATACCGAGGGCAAGCAGATAATGAGGGATCTAGATACAATGGTGGATGAGAGGGCCAATGGGACTAGAGATGCTGTTGTTTGTAATGTTGTTTATTGCAACTGCAGGGGTCATGTTTCTCCAGTGAACCTCCTGAACTGCATCATGTTTGGTGCTGATTTAGGGTTGTATGTTTATCTTCTCAGCTAGGGAAAGTAGGTTGTCTGATGTGCCTTTTGCAAAATTAACTTCGGTTATGCTACTAAACTTTCGGATATTATGTATTTCTGTATTTTTCTTGTTTTGTATCAGAACTTTTAGTTTCTTGAAATTTAAGGACATCAAGTTGTACTATTATTAAGCGCCAGAATTTGTTGAAATCGTGTTTTCTATCCTCTAATTCTTATAATCTATGCATTGGCTGGAGTGTCAATACTCTTGAATTCATGTGAATACAAAAGGATTTTTTTACACTGCAACTGAGGACAACATTAACAAGATGTAACAAGTGAAGTCAAACTTTCCACAAAAGGTCCTAGTAAATCCAACATAACCTCTAATTACTCGACGAACTACCACAATAGTCGAACATGAAGAACTAAATAAGCAAGCACAGTAGTAGGACATAGAATATAAATCGAAAACAAACATCAACTTCCCATATATGCTGAAGGTGTAGGATGATGCCCGTGCAACCACGAATATGTATCACTATGGCGATACTTACTAAAAACAAATGGTTGCCAAAAACACAACATATGACTATCAATCCTCAATATGGATGATGGGAACCTCCCTTGTCATTGTTGGAAGTTTTTGATAACCGGTGGAGCGGCGAACTCACTCTGCCGGACAATGGTGACATTTGGAGAAGCGATGGAAATTATCACATTCCTGGTAGAGGCAGTGGGAAGGCAGTTGAACTGACCCTTTGATACCTACCGGGAGTGCAGTTCCTCTTCCAAAACCTTTTCGACGGTGGGAACTGGAGATTTAATACCACTCATTAGTGCTATGACACTCTACTCATTAGTGCTGTGACACTCTGCTCATCGTATTTAGCTAACATTGCACGGATCAAGATGCAAAATTGCACCAAGTCACGTACATGATCTTCACATACGTACATAGGAGGTGGTTGGGGAACGAGCACATCGTGATGAACCAAATCATTGACGATAGCCGGAGCGAGAAAATTATCAACGATAACCGGAGCTGGAAAATCATCGACAATAGTGACTGGTTCCAATTCAGCAACTACAGGAGCAAGAACACCATTTGGTGCAGTCGCATTGGCTGAGCTTGCAGTGTTGCTTGTAGAAGTAAGACGCCGATTTATTTTTCTTGTTTTGAAGAAGGCAGTTAGCTTGCGAGCCCTAAAATTTCTAGACTTCGTCCCAGAGTGGCATTCGTCATTACAACCGGTATAGGGTTTCTTAGAAGGGGAATAGGACAGCCTATGCAATTTTCCAGGACGGTATTTATCCAAGCTGAAGAGGTCATGTGTATATCTAGTGTTATACATTTTTATTAAGAACCAAACTAAGTAATTTTTTATGCTTCAGTTTAGTCAAGGTGTAGAGAGGTGAAGACTCCTTGGGCGATATATATAGTACTCATAATTCCCGCCAAAATTGCACCAATAATTGCTCAACATTGGGGAATTTACAACAGTTGTGACAAATCTTTTAGTACGGAAACCCTAGCCGTTCCTTAATTTTTTATGTTACACTTGGAGTAATACCATTGCATAGTAATTTGACATTAAACACCATCTTACTCCACCTTCGTCTTTAATATTACATCCCTGAATTTCCGTAAACAAAAAGATTATAATTGTTGCAAACTAAGTCCATTTTCAAGCAATTATATTTTAGTGAGTAACTAGGGAACATATTGTGATATAGAATGAGTGTTGATTTTACAAAATAATGTTTGAATTTACATTGATTTGACAATGTGGTTAACAAAAATGTTGGAGGTGGTAGATCATGTAATAGTTAAACAGATCATCATTTGTTATAATCATTCATCCATCTCACTAGATGTTGCCTAATTACACTTTTTGGAGTAAATTGCATCGACGTTTAATTATAAATATATGTATGGGTAAGTGTGAAAGAATTTTGTACCACTGTTATATTATTATGATATGTTACGATTAGTCCAACACTATGACAATATAGGTATAACATATAAAGAGGGTTTGTCATTCAGAGGTCTAGTACATCAATATGAAGTCTGTCATGTGGAGTATAACCTATAGAATAAAAGAGATATTGAAATATTCATAGACATATGGTCGAGTGCTTGTGTTAACCATCGGACAAATGTGAACATGAATTTCATAAACCAATACTATAAGCAAGATGTAATATTAAACAAACTGGCGAAATGGTCCACCAACTCTTTCAAATGTTCAGTACTGACTATTACTTATATCGTTTCAATATTTATAATGATGGAGATGCAATGACGACTACCACCATAAATGAAGACATTCCATAACTTGATCAAACATTTAAATGATATGTTCGGGATCCTCTAAGTGAAATGGCGGGACCTATGACTAGGTCAAGGACTAAGCTTAGGGATGCTGCTTTAAATACTTTGATTGATCGCCTTTATGATTAAGAATTGAAGAAGGAGTCATCATTGACAACTTGGATTTATAGTTCAAGACTGTTGAAAAACTGAAGACATAATGAATAACACTATACTCTATTTTCCCACTGGGTTTTTTAATGAGGTAGTGTGATCACTGTAAAATATTGTAAAATTATTTCATTTTAGATTTATTGGACTGATAGCTCAGCCATGTGAGCTTTTAAGAGCTGAATTTTGAAAATACAGTCCATTAGGGTTTAGTATATTCAGTTTTATTCTGATTAGAATTAGATTTGGTAAGATTAGATAAGGTAATATTCTTCAAGGTTACTTCTTGAAGAATTCAACCAAATTACCTTAGATTACAATTTATTTTAGGTATTTTAGTTGGATATGGTTTTAGCTTCTTAAAGCTGCCATAAGTCAATTTAGTTTCCAGTTGTGATTAGGGTGTGGGGCGAGATTGTAGCCCTATGAATAGAGGAGGCCTTTGGACGAATCACTACCACTTTTTCAATCAAATATACAACCTTTTGTGTTCATACTCTTTGCATGCGAGCTATTCCATTGTTGCTTAACCCCGAGGGTCAGTTAAGTATCAATAAACTTTGTAATCAGATCCTGAGGGCTAGTTAAGTATCAATAAACCTTGTAATCAGATCTTGAGGGCTAGTTAGAGAGCGAGTCAAAATTGAGTGTACCCCGAGGGCTAGACCTTAAATTTTGTGTGCAAGTTCCCTTGTTGTGTCAAAGATCTTAATTCCGCAATCCAGATTCTTCGCATATGGATTCATATCACATAAGTAAGTGAGACCCTATCCAATTTTCCACTGGTGTTGATAATATCCCCCAAAGGGCATGCCAACGGAGAGAACGTGACACTTAACCCGCCGTCACTTTTAATCATTCATCAAAAGTCCCCCCATCTTCTTCATCGACTCAACGTACTAGGGTTCTGCCATGGATTTTAAAAACATTAACAATGAGCTGCCCTGCCTAAAAACTTGACCAAAATTTTTTTATAAAAGACAAAGGCAATGCTAGGATTGAATCGTTAATAGCATTCCTAAAATATTGGATACTGGTTTCCAATAACAAATAATATAGACTCGGAGGGACGACATAAGAGTCTAAGACTCATCGGTGAAGTAGGTGGTGCCCGCCGGCATGAATTCTCTGTCTCAACGGATCTGTATGGATTATAGAAGAAGTACACAGTAGTTAGGTGGCTGGGTTGGGCTCGAGCAAGAACTAAGGTTGCGTGTTAGGAGACACCAGGTACAGTGGGATGTGCCTCAAGGGCTGTCAGTATAGGACAACGGAATATCTGGAGAATGGATTTGTATACTCAAGTGCAGCTTCTAGGAGAAGGAACCTGTTTCCCATACTTATTTTGTAGGAATCGGACTGAACTCATGAACGATATGAACCAGGAAGGAATGATGTAATTTACTATTTTCATACACAGTAAAGAAAGGTGCCTTTCCTAATTTGCAGGATAAGAAAAAAGCTCTCTCTGTGAAAAGCTCCGACCTCCGACCACTGTAACGGCTATATCGCCACCACCGTTTTTCCTCACATGGCGGCTCCTTCACCTGGAGGCAGCCCGCCATCGGCCTACGCTGATTGCCTCAAACCAAAGAGCAACCCAGATAGCAAAATGACCCCTAAGCTCAAGAAATTAAACCTCAACTGTCATACAAAGGGGAACCATGCTGCTTCTTCACGGAGGAAGAAATCGACCTCATCGCCGAACCATTCAACGATGCCCTAATTGGAAAATTCACCAGAGGCCGGCCAACTTTGCCATTTCTTCGGCACCATTTTCAGACAATTGGTTTCAAAGGGGAATACAAAATCACTGCTCTGGATGCGAGGCACGTGAGAATCACTTTTGACCTAGATGAGGATCTGCATCGCTGCTGGAGCATATACACATGGAATCTTGGAGGAACTGTAATGAGGATACTGAAGTGGACCAAGGATTTTGACATTGATGAGGAGCCCCCATTTGCACCCATCTGGATCAATGTCGAGCTGCCACCGACGCACTTCTTTCACCCTGATGCCATAGAAGGTATTGGTGAGTCTCTAGGCAAATTTCTTTATGCTGATATCCCAACAGAGAACTTATCAAGACCCTCTACGGTCAGAATGAGTGTAGAATTCGACCTTAGGAAGCCACTCCCTGCTAAAGTTAGACTAGGGACCCTAAGAAAACACAAGTATTACAATATCATCTATGAGGATCCCCCCCTTTACTGCAAGGAATGTAAGAAATTGGGTCACAATGAGTCAACCTGTAGAATGAGGAATGGGATCACTTCAACTTTAGCACAAGCAGCTCCACAAGCAGGCCCTGGTGATACCAAGAACACAGCAAAATGGCAAATACCAAAAGGCCAAGCCCCAGCCACTGGTGCCCACAAGAAACCTCAACAAAATCCAGAACTTTGGAAAAAGCCTGAGAAGGTCTGGAAAAAGAAAGATGGAGCAGACCTTCACATAATCCAGGAGGAGGATGAGGATGTTTTCCTGGACGCTATCACCATTGAGGAACCACCTTTAGACAAAGGAAAATGACCGATCATCCATGATTCACCCTCAACATCACCAGCAAAATCGGGGCCATCAAAGCAAGGAAGTTCTTTGGATGATCTCACATCACCATTGGGAACAGGTACCTCTGGTCAAATTATGTTCCAAACTACTAATCGCTTTCAACTTTTGGATGAGGTTCAGGAAAATGTGGAACAAGCTGAGGAGCAAGCTGTGGATCTTGAAATGGATCTAATGGAAGTAAATGTTTCCCTGGCCAATGCGGAGAGGAGTCTCACCAAACAGGTTCCACATTCTTCCTCTAAAAGTACCACCAATAACTTCACTGTCACACCTTTACCTGCTATGAAAGTGGATGAGAATATGCCTGTCATTGAGAATGAGAATGTGCCTGTGATTGAGAATGATGATGAGCATATAGATAATGAAGTGCCTGTGATTGATAAGGATGATGAGCATATAGATAAAGATGTGTCTGTGATGGAGAATGTGTCAAATGTATTATCTGTTGTCAATATGCCTGGAAAAGAGTCTGTGATTGCAACTGCTAATATAGATCCTCAGAATGTAAATAAAGTGCATACTGATAATATGGATGCCATGAATCACAATAATGTGCCTACTCTAGTTGATACCTCTGTACAAGTTATTGCTCACATTTCTTCTGCTCATTCTGTGCCTTCTGTGACTGCTGTACCTAATATAGCCAATGTAGACCAGCAGAATCAAACTGGCAAGGTTGAGAAGAAGAAACCTACCTTCTTCACTCAGCCTAACAGAATCAGTTCTAGGCTAGCTGCAAAACAAAATGTTTCCCATGAATTGTAAACTCTTAGCATGGAATGTAAATGGGTTAACCACCTCTGTGGATAGAATAAAAGAATTAGGTTCAGTCCATAGACCTGATATCTTAGCCATTATTGAACCTAAGCAGAAACATAACACTCTAGATGGTTTCACCAAGATATTACACTTTCACTCTAGTCTAGCATCTGAATCAGGGAAAATATGGATTATGTGGAACATTAATATAAACATCCAACTCATCCATAATGATCCCAATTTTACAGTACTCAAAATCGATAACCAGGACCCAGGGAAAGCCTGGTATCTAGTTGTTGTTTATGCTGAGCACTCTAGGCTAGAAAGACAAGAGATGTATGGCAGAATTCTAAATTTACCTTCCTTACCATATCTCTTGATAGGTGACTTCAATGTCATTAGAACTCTTTCTGAGTACAATGGTTCTTCCAATCCTGAAATAGATAGTATAATGGACTTTGATGTCTTTATAAATGCTATGGATATGGAGAAACCTCACACAGTGGGAAACATCTACACATGGACTGGGTACAGATTGAAAGGGAAAGAAATAAAAGTTAAAGAAAAGGTTTCAAAAAAGCTAGATAGAGGTCTAGTTAACCTGAAACTTAGACAAATCTTCCCAAGCACCTCAATCCATGTGCTGAATAGAACCACATCAGACCATTGCCCACTCTTAGCAAGCTTAAACAACCAGGCCAAAACCTACCCAAAGCCATTTAGGTTTCAAAATATGTGGTACATGAGAGAGGGATTCCAGCAGGTCTTAAGGAACAACTGGGAGTAGCCTATAGAGTGTTATGGAATGTCAAAATTTTGTAATAAACTCAAAAGGCTCAAAGTTTTTCTCAAACAGTGGAACAGGGAGGTCTTCAAAGATGTTTTCCAAAACATAAAAGAAGCAGAGCAGGAGGTAGACAGACTGGAGGCTGAGAATGATGAACTTGATAACCCCTTAACCCTAGAAGCTCTCAATACTGCTAGAACAAACCTCCTAACCAAAATCAAGGAGAGAGACACCTTCTGGAAACAAAAGAGTAGAGTTAGATGGATGAAAGAAGGGGACTGCAATAGCCAGTTCTTCCACAACTCTGTAAAACAGAAGCACTCTAGATTGTCCATACAAAAGATTTAGGATGAGCATCAGAACTGGCTAACTGACCAGGATGCTATTGGAAGTGCAGGGGAAAGATTTTTTACAAATCTTCTCCAGGATGAGAATACAGACATGCATGGTGAAAACCTAGCATTTTTTCTCAAAGACATTCCATCCTTGATTACTCCTCAGACCAATACAGAGCTCTTGAAACCAGTTACAACTGATGAGGTCAAAGCTGCAGTATTTAGTCTTGGAGAACACAGTGCAAGTGGACCTGATGGTTTCCATGGACTGTTTTATAGAAATAGTTGGGACATCATAGCCCAAGACCTTACTGAGGCAGTAAGAGATTTTCAAGCTGGTACACCAATTCCAAGGGCAATGGCTTCCACTCATATAGTCCTTATCCCCAAAAATCAACACCCCTCAACCTTCAGTGAGTTCAGACCAATCAGTCTCTCAAACTTTAGCAATAAAGTTTGCTCCAAGATACTGATGGAGAGGATAAAATAGCTGATGCCCTCACTTATATCAAGTGAACAATCAGCATTCCTTCAAGGGAGGGAAATAGCAGACAATGTTATCCTGATGCAAGAATCTGCTAGATTTTTGCAGAAAGATAATGAGTGTCTCAACCTTATCCTCAAATTAGATATGACAAAAGCTTTTGACAGGGTTTCCTGGACTGCTCTTAATTCTCTACTGCTTAAACTGGGATTTCATGGCTCTTTGGTTAGAATACTTATGTCTAATATTGCATCTGCTTGGTTTTCAGTCATAATAAATGGAGTATCTTATGGGTTCTTCAAGGCATCAAGAGGACTCAAACAGGGTGACCCCCTGTCACCTTTTCTGTTTAACATCCTAACTGAACTCATGTCTAGGAAGCTTCATACATTATTTGAGTCTGGTACATTAGCTAGGTTTCACCTACCACAGCACACTACCCCACTTACACATCTGATTTATGCTGATGACACGTGTATCTTTCTTAAAGCAACTGAAAAATCTCTCAAAAATTTTGCTGCATTTATCACCTCCTTTGAAATGGCAACTGGGCAGAAGGCAAACATGCAGAAATCCAGTTTTTACACAGGTGACAAAAGCAGTAGAGCACAAAAAAAAATTAAGAGCATCTTGGGAATGCAGGAGGGGAGGTTCCCCTTTAAGTACTTAGGCTGCACTATCTACAAGGGTAGAAAGCTAAATGCACATTTCCATGGCATTTTAGAAGCTATAAGTGCTAGAATACATACATGGAACTCAAAATGGATATCCAAAGGTGGAAGGATAATACTAATTAAGTATGTTCTTTCCTCCATACCTCAACATGTATTTGCTGTAATGCAGCCAACAAGTTTCATTCTCAGGAAAATTGAAATGCTATGCTCAGATTTTCTATGGGGGGAAACAGAAGGAAGGAAGCATAAGCATTGGAGATCCTGGGAAAGAATGGCTTTCCCAGAAGAAGAAAATGGGATTGGGTTCAAAAATTTAGACTCCATTATAGATGCATACTCCCTCAAGCTTTGGTGGAAAATGCAGCAGGGCACAGCACCTTGGACCAAGTTTCTTTGGTCCCTCCCAAGCCATAGAAGAACCTCTGATACATGGAAGAGAGTGAAGTCAGTTTCTGACTTTGCAGAAAACCATACTAGAATCATTCTAGGCTATGGAATGCTGATTGACAAGTTAGGTAGTATTGGCCCCTTGCATCCTGATCTGACAGTTAGAGATTTCTATACTAATAAGGCACCAATATTATCTTTTTTGGCACCATACATTTCTACTGATATTTTACAGGAGTTGCAAAGGGAACACATTTTCACTGAGGATATGGATATCATGGTTTGGACCCCAAGCCCAAAAGGTAAATTTTCGGTTAAAAGTGCTTATAAAAGCCTGAGACATAGGCATAGAGAATCTACATCATTGAAGAAGGTACAGTCTCTAAACTTACCTGTAAAGATTTCATTCCTTACTTGGAGAATTCTTAACAATTTGATGCCTATGGATGACATGCTCAATGATTTTGGGATTGTTAATGTATCCAAGTGTCCTTTCTGTGAGCATGAGGACACTTTGCAACATTTTTTTAACACATGCCCCTATGCCTCCTTCATATGGAAACAAATGCATGCTATTTTAGAACTACCACAGGTCCATTTTGTTAATCTATGGGACAGATTAACAACCTACTGGAATATTACACATCTGCCAAAATTGCATATTTTTCTGTGCTGCTCTCTGCCTTGTTTAATTCTATGGGAACTTTGGAAAGCTAGGGGTCAGACATTATACCAGGGTGTTAAGAAAACTCCTCTACATACCTGGAATCAGGTTAAGGCAAATTGTAGACTCATCTCTATGGCAAGGCCATTTGCTTCTGGCCATCCCTCTGATTGCATATGGATTCAAAGAGGGTTAATCTCTGTTCTGAATCTGCCCCCACCTACAAAACTAATCCCCATCAAGTGGGAGCCCCCCGATAGTGGTTTCAAATTGAATGTTGATGCATCTTTTAAACAAGACTCATCATCAGTTGGGGGTCTCATAAGAGATACTGGGGGTAGATTCAGGTTTGCTTTTTACAAACTAACACAGGGTGTTTCCCCTTTGCAGGTGGAGCTTCAAGCAGCCCTTCAAGGCATTCGATTGGCAGTGGAAAATGGATTCAATGATGTCTCATTGGAGATGGATAGTCGAATTGCAGTAAGCATCATCAATGACAAACTGGAGCCTCCATGGAATTGTCTTCAACTGGCCAGACAAGTGGCTGACTTAATGAGGCAGAACAGTTTTCGAGCTTTCCATATCTACAGAGAAATCAATGGACCTGCAGATTTCTTAGCAAAGTTTGGACAGCAGAGGAGGGAATCACAGCATTTCACTGATCTCAGAAGCATCCCACAACTGAGAGAAAAGCTTTTGAAGGATAACCTACACTCCTGGAGAAGAATCAGGGCATAAAATAGGACATGCTAGGCTGGAGTGTAATTCGACACTAGGGGTTGTGGAGTCTTACACAAACAGAAGGGCTACTCCTGTTTTCTGATTTGCATATATATGTATGAAGAAACAATCTCTTCATTCTTTTGTACAGGCATTCTTTTGTATAAGGCATAAGCCTATGCCTGTTGGAATTGGTACAACTAGTGTCCAATTCTCTCATGTATCTATCTATTTGACTGACTCTAGGGGAATTAAAACCCCAATTTGGAGGCTCGGGGAGCCATAATAAAATCCCCCCACCTAATGGTGGTTTTTATTAAAAAAAAAAAGAATGATGTAATTTACTGAAATGATTAATTCATGTAACTATGGTCAGATGGTAATTGAAGCATTCCGAAATTGGCTACACCGAGTAAACAGATGCATCAAGTAGTATGTTAGATGAGTTATGATATACATAAGAACAAAATATTCTATTTTTCTGGATCAGCTATTACTTTCATTTACACACACTATTTTTTGCTTTTTTTTAAACAAGTACAAATGATGATTTGAGTCATACATAAGTTAATTTACAACTTTTTTAAAAAAAACATTTATAGTTAGATGCAAACATTTAATTACAATCGTTCATTAATAAAACAATAAAGTTGACTTCATGTAATCAATCGGTACTTCACTTTATATAAAACAAACTTTCTTGACTATTTTTTTATTAATGTAAAACTTCCACTTTGATCCGGGTCAGATTTGGGTTTTGGGGTGAGCTTGGTCGTACCGGGTCCGGGTTCAGGTCGATATGTCTCGGGTCAGATTTGGGTTTTGGTTGAGTTCGGTTGTGTCAGGTGCGGGTTTGGGTCGATATATCTCGGGTCAGATTTGGGTCTTTGTTGAGCTCGATCGTGCCGGTTGCGGGTTTGGGTTGATATATCTCCGGTTAAAATTGGGTTTCAGGTTGAGTTTGGTCGTGTTGGACTTGGGTAAATATTTGTTTGTTAAGTTCCATTTCAACGGGTTATCAGAATAATACTTTTATCACAAATAAAAGTAAGTATGTAATGACCGTATGAGTCTAACTGATTATAGAATATTCTCCTTTAACGGTTATTCAGTCTACAGAAAGACATTTTTGTATTGCAATAAAATGGATAATATGAATACATATTCCTGACAAGGTGTCTGTCTCTTAGAATACGGTATTTCCATAATGTACGGAAACACCACGTTTGAAACTGCAGACTAGAAGAAATTCACATAAAATTGTTGGGTTAGATTAATCGGGTCTTAAACTGAAAACCGGTGCACATTTCATAGAACATTTGTGACACTACAACTACAACCTTATATTTTAAAAAAGCATGCTCAGCTATTATATTGTTTGTGAGACAGACCAGTAGAGAGCAATGCCAGGTGTTCAGTTTTACAGGGAGACACCGTATATCACAATACTATACGCTAGTTGTAGTTCCCCTTGAACTATAGTGTGCCCATTTATCTTCAAAGAGTAACATATGTTCGTCAGAGAATTATAATTTAATTACAATAATAGAGGAAAACAAATAACATCTTCAATATAGTTGTTTGTATTTTCTACATTAACTACTCCCAAGAGATTGATTTACACGTTATTCAAACCCACATTATTGTTACATGTTAAACATTTTCATACAACATTGCTAATTTGTTTAATTAAGGATGAATACATAGTACACATATTGGTAATACCATGATTACATTGTGGGATAGTACATAATATCCCTCGGTAAATTATACAAAAAAGTTACAGTTAAAATTTTAAATTAGATACTCCTCATTTGTTCAAGATTTCAGTGGAAGCTTGAGAATGACCTTTCCTTAGAAAAAAAGTGTAACAAAGTTTTTGATTTCCACTAGTAATACAACACAACTTTCACTCATATTCAACCCCACCACCACCACGGCCCACCCAAGCTCCCACCCTCACCAAACCCTTTCCCACGCCCGCGGCATCCTCACACACAAACTACCACATCACATCCAGCCCTAACTATGTCGCAATTTTGTTATAGATTTATTCCCTAATCCTTTTTTCCAAACCGTTACATCAACATGATTCAAAGAAACGATGTCATACTCCAGACACACCATCTGACGAAGCTATGAACGAAGGCAATCCTAAGAATCCGGTATACACTCCAAAGCTAGAACTAGAGTTGCTAGCCCCGACACAGTCTGATTCCCACCATACCCATGAAGGGCGTTGGCCAACTGAAATGATGGGAGAATCCCTAGTCAAATTCAACTCTAGTGACAAGGGGCCAAATTCTACGGGGGGGAAGTCGTAGGGTTCAATAAACTTTCCGGTGCGGGAAAGAAAATGTATTTCAATGTCGGGCCACTGTTCCGCGACGATGATCGGTTGACATCAGATTTTCCACATGTGAGTATCCAGTACTCGTAATTCTTACATGTCTCTCGTTGTGGAAAATAATATTTCTCTAACAAATTAGAGTGAAAACTAGATTGTAGGTGATGCAAACATGTAGTACTACTCTGTTGTTAAAAGTACATGGACGAACGTTAATGCAGGAGAGTCCACTTCCATCATTGCAAAAAAATATGAGTCATCGTCTAAGTCTTTGTCACTGTAAAAAAAACCTGGAAAGTGAGGGCGTAATTGAATTCCATAAGGCTCCAAATATCTAGTAGCGGCAACTAGATATGTCACCAAGTGTTTTTTATTTAGATGGACAAGCTGCACTTGGGTGATGATACAAACCTAAGCAATAGTGTAGAATTACAATACAATCGAAACCATGGAACTACATTTAGTATTAGGAAATCACTTTGATAGGTATCTTGAATGATGAATTGCAAATTTAAACACATGATATGTGCCACAATTTGCTCTAAATATATTGATATGTTATCCAAATTCTTGGTTAGTCTGGTATGACCTCATAGCAATTTTTAATATAATTTTTTCTTGAATACCCAGGAAAATAACACGGATTTATATATTTTCGACACGTGTTTACTGTTTTTTAAACAAGTTTTGATAAGCTTGTGTTTGGAAACCATGTCTTGCATATAATTACTAGTTAGTCCCTTTGGTCCAATTGCAGGGATCGTAGGTGTGGTGCCTACTGATGCGCCTGGACTTCCTGGACTTTAAATACATAAGAGTGGAACTCCCCTGGTACGACACCAAGTACTTTGCAGATTTTGGTTTGTATGTCATGCACCTCATGGAGAACTTCGACGGAACCTTCGCCAAGTTATGGAAACAACCAATAGACAAGGTGCGTGTTATCGAAGCTTATTCTAGATTTCATCGTGTACACATACTTGTTCATGGATATAACGTACATCCACCATTAACTTTCAGTACCATACTCGCCGAACAACCAGGTTTAAGTACGCCATCTATATAGCAACCACCCCAACCAACATGTGCCGCATGTATGTGATTATAAACACATCCCGCAATGTGTTGAAGAAGATCAACAATCAAATGCCAGGAAAGTCTAGTTCCTAGGCATTTCCCTCCACTCATTCCTGATATTTGTCTACCTCATTCTATCTGTATTAATAATCGAGCTAAGCTCCAAACTATCTATTTAGGTTGCAAAACTAAACTAGCAATACTTCAGGGATGCACTTGTCTAAATGTGCTCCAATTTTTCTAAATCTTGCCCAAAGGTAAAGTGATTACCTATGGATCAAGCGCATCGTCCAAAACTACATCATATGTATGGTCCCTGGTGGTTTCCACATCCGCTACCTTGAATAAAGATTTTCAGTTACAAAAGTGGTTATTCATTATATTTCCAATAACCAACTGCGTCAAACTTCCCCAACTGCTACATAATTTGTAACATGGACAATATTTTTAGGAACACACATGTTCGTCCCCTTTTCACCATCTCCAGTCATTGCCATTGTCAATAGTTTAAACCAACACAAAAATATGAAATTGAAAAGACATGATTATTCGTTGTTGGGTGATGATCTATTGGTCCACATTGCAGTTAACCTTCTCCTGATGTGTGATTTTATGGTGATGAGAGGCACTTGCCATTCGTGGCGAGCGGCTAATAGTAGTAGGTTTTTCAATGGAGGAAACCAACCGCTTCTAATGAGAACCCGGGAAGTTGATGATGAGCATAGGGATTTCTTTTGTCTAGGAAGGTTTGTATAATGCTTTAACTCCCAGAGCTTAGGGAAAAAATGTGTTTTGGGGTCAGTTTTGGTTGGTTGCTTGTTTTTTATTTGTCGGGTGATGTGTGTTTGTTCAACCCTTTCTTTGCTACAAAAATTCAACCTCCAACATGTGGGATAGGTTACCCTAGAAAAGAAGTTTTATCGGTTAACCCAACATCGTCTTCAAATTTTCATGTAATGGTTGTTTACACATCTGGTAGCCTAGGCCTTTGGAGATCTAGGATAACAATTGGATTCATGTTGGACCATTTATGAATTTTTGCGATGTTATAGTGGAATATTTTATGCAGTCTCCCCAACTGAGCGAGGTGGTGGGATTTGGTTTTGTGATCCATTTGGTACAACATCAAATGAGGTTCATGTATTAATTAGTGAGATTCCGTCTGTGTACTACAATGTCACAATTTCGGACAATCATTTGGTTGAATCATCGGAAGGACGTTTCTTTTAGTAAGGGCATTTATGATATAATATCGGCCATATTCAAAATATATGAAATTGATGTGGAAACCAGATATTGCAAAACAATCGGGGAGTCTAGGGAAAGATGCATTTTTATTGGGTAACAATGCATATTTCATGGTTGCAGCGTCTTCAGCTCCGGATGGTGTTGTTGAATTCAATTGCGTCTGCCTCACATGTGCATCTATGAGCAGTCATTTGTTGGGCAGAGAAGACATTTCTCATGCATTGAGTTATGAGATTATAGGGTCTGACATAAAACCTTTGAGTGATAGTAACCCGGATCCTTCCATAGATAGGTTTGGAACGTTATGGATTGTTTTGACTTCTGATTAGATTGTTGTTTTTAAATGTTGTTTTTAAATTTTACCTATCCTATAACTAGAATGTTGTTATAAATTCCATGCCTTAATAATGAGGTATTTTTGCTTTCTTGTATTAAATGTCTACGTAATCTGCAATTCGTTTCTTGAGTTGCGTGTTATTACTTTTCTTGAATCTGCATTACCGTTTCCCCGCCTTTATTCCACAATATTCCCTAATCACAACTAACCCAATAATTGGCAGACACGCATCAGGATGAAAACTAGGGCATTTCTTCTTTCCAGCCCCTGCACAATAAATTCAACCCACCAGGCGGCCCAACCATAAATTAAATCCTAATCTAAAATTTAGTCAAACTTCCACTAGAACCACATCATTATATCGCCACAAGAATTTGGTACCTATTACATGTTGCGCTTGGCAATGTAACACGAGCAACAAACAATATATTGGTCAGCATATGGATGCAAGCTCATATCAGACCGTATGTGCTTTCCGAGTACTCATTGACACTAGTTCATTGCAATTACACAGCAAAAACACTTCAAATTGCATCTAGACACACTGAAATGATCATCACAGACTCTCCTACTGGCTAACGAAGATGTTGCAGTTAACAAACAAGCATGTAGTTGCTATGCCTCATGAAAATACGCTAAAAAACCATTGATGATGCGCTACTCATGCTTTAAATTGCCACAGACTTTACTCCTCCTCCTACAAGACCTTCAATACTATTGAGACTCAACGTCTTGGATTTTAAAACAATCTAATGGGGACAACTGATGGGGGTTTTGGTACACTAACAACAACCCAAGATAGGACTTCAACCTTTGCATTTAAAATCCACTAATTAGGAGGTCAATAATGCAGTGAAATTTGCCCCTCCCTACACAATCCAACGATTAGCAATGACACACTAACTAGGTAAGGCAAATGTTGGAGCATAGGACAAATCGATGTGATTGCTATGCCTCCCAGAAACATACATAATGGGCATAGGATTACTAAACCACATCGAAAAAAACTACTCAATATGGAAATAAATTATCAACAAATACATATCTAGACGGAAGGTTAAGGAGAACCTATTTAGTGAATCCAAAAGGCTGTTTTATTAACCAAAATTTTTGAACTGGTTTTGTTTCCTAAGCAAAGTCTTTCATCCATTACTAATAAGTTCAACCGTACACAGTTGAATTAATTCTAATGCAACACCTGCCACAATCACCTCCTTTAACTAACCAATTCTTTGTCCCAAACAACACGGATTTCTACCAACTAAAGCCACAGACATGGCGGAGCTAACATCTAGTACTAACCAAAACACCCTGGACACTCTAGGTAATTTAACACAACATTCCAACCTGTCAACAAGCAGGTCTAAAGTACTCATATCGGTCGATTCCCTCAAAACTGTTCGGACACTTCATAAACAATCTACATAAAGTACTTTGATGATGAAAATAGGTAAGAATAATTGAGTCACAAATACTAGCAGGCCTACTTTAGCCTAAATAAATTACGAGCTTTGTAGCAATAGTAAAAAGTCTTCCCAGGTACTAATATGGTAGCTTTAGACATTAACAATTACGTCAAAATGGCAGCCATGCACATTATCAATTCCATCTAACTGCATGGAAACACCAGCCACAAGAGATTAGATTTCTGCGAAAGACTACTAACAGGCCTACTTCATCCCCAATACCTTACGAGGTTTGTAGCAGTAGTAACAAGTCATCTGTTTCATCTTCTTTGGCACCCAATTCTTCCCCATTTCCTCAGTGGAGTACTTTTTCCACTCTCGAAGTTCCTCAACACCCTCTTCTTTCCTGCACGTCGTGGCTGCTTTGATGAGGTCCTCCCTAATTTCCTCAGCCATCTGATTGGCCTCAACAGTGGGTAACTGAGCATGTCCGGGCATAGCTTTTTCATGGGTCCACAAGGAGGTCACAAATGGTCTCTCCCTCATTATTTCAATAGGTTATTTTTCCTGAAGGAAGCAATTGCACAATCCCTAACGGTGCAATCGCTTGGCGAAGGCGATTCCAGGTTCGAGGTTCATTATTGGGAGAGGAAGGGATGTGAGGTGAAGATCTGTGGTCTTAGAATAAGAGATTTGTAATCTAACGTAGGGTTTTCTAAAGGGTCACATACCTTCAGTTCCCATTGTCTTGAAGGGCGCGACCATGCCATTACTGCCTTTAGCTATCGTTTTAGATTACCTAAACATTTGAAAGTTCTTTGTCACATTCCATGAACGCGATATAATCCTTCGAACAAATCGCAAAAATATAGATGCTAAGCAAACCAAAATTAGAGTCATGGAAGGCGACCGCAACTTTAAGAGAAGGGGCGGCGACCGGAGGAAGAGGAAGGATGCAAAGAGGTAAAGGAGACGTGGAAGAAGGAAATTTCACGTGCCAAATTCCATGTGAAAAGCATGAATGAGGAAAGGGTGGGCTCTCTCGACTTGTGCAGAGGGTAAATAAGGAGGCGCCACGTTGGGGGGTAGACCACTTCCCAGGTAAGTTTAAAGGCATCCCATTTGTTTGTATCGTATTTTCTCCTTGTAAAAGAAAAGGTTATCCAGGTTGTTCTTCCTGCAGTTAATTGTATGTACTGGGAGAAAAGGCACCCTCGGCTATTGACCACCAAGCAGCTAAAAGATTTGACAGTCAAAGGTTGTCCTCTTATTGGAATTTGTGACATACCATGCGATATCGGTGGTTCTGTAGAGATTGTTATCCAAACTACGTCCATTGATTCTCCTTTGTTCATGTAAGGATTTTATTTAGCATTATTGTACATGATGCTTGTGTTGCGAGTTTCCTTTTATAAGAATCCTACGAATATTTCATTCTGTTCTAAAATATCTAGTTCAATTGAACCTTTAAACTTTTTTTTGATGTATTCCTTTTTCCTGTGTTTTACTGTTAAAAACAATGGCTTCCAGGTATGATCCATTGAACAGTTTGTACCATTATGACATGGAAGGTGATGGGGTGATTTGTTCTGCGGTCGACATTCTTCCTACTGAGTTTGCAAAGGAGGTTGACTAAATCACATCTTATGTTTTATCTTTCCTTGTTGTTTTAGATGGATTTTGCGTCTAATTGATTTTTTTTTGGTAATATGCAAATCATATATGTTGGAGAAAGTGCAGATATAATATTGAGTTGTTTTTTAGTGCAATTATAACCCTATCTACTATACATAAGTGCAAATATAACCATGAAGTCATTATTCTGGCATTGACTGGCCGTTTCCGACCACTGACCGACCAAAAATGATTAAAATATCCTTCTAACCTAATACAAAGTTTTAAAAGACAAAATTGCCCTTGCTGCCACCACAACCACTGTTCCGTCACTAGTCACCACTGCACCGCTCCGACACTGCTGCCTTAAAACCACCAAAGCGCCACTGCTCACTTCCTGCCCGGAATCCTCGAAGAACCACCACAGCGCCACTACTTACCTCCAACATTAGCAGCCCCAACCATTCACTGTCATCATAAAACAATCAGACAAAAATTAAGCAAAAAAACAAAAAACACTCTCCCACTAATTAAATCCAAATATAAAACTAATCGAGAAGCAGCAATCAAGCAAAAACACCACATTCGATATCAATTACGAAAATTAAAATAAGAAAATGCTATAACAATGCCCAAATGCAAATTTTAAGCAAAATCAGTTGCTATAACAATGCCCAGATGCAAACTTTAAGCAAACTCAGTTCAAAAAACAAAGAAAACCAAGCTTCAGAGTTCAATTTGGATCAAAATCAGAATTCTTCTACATGGCCATTCTTCTATACAATGCTATTCTTCTTCGACCACCACAGGCCTTCTCCAACCACCGCAGGCCTTCTCCAACCACCGCAAACCTTCAACACCCACCCCAGATATTCTCAGACCACTGTTGGCTTGCTCCGACGAGGACGTGGGACCGCCAATTCATGTTCGCCACCAGCCCTCCACCGAAACACTAGGCCCACGCCACCTCCCCCACCATCGACCACCATTTCCGGTGCCGATCAGCCAAGCGCCCAAAAATCGAGAAGGAGGTGGAGAGAACACAGAAAAAATGGAGGAGAGAAAGCAGGAGAAGAAACGAAGAGAAAACGAAGAGAAAACGAAGAGAAAACGAAGGGAAAAGTTGAAGGAGAAGGAGAGAAAGTAGGAGAAGGAGACAAAGGGGTAGTTTAATTTTTTAATGCCTTTTCCATTATTTTATTTTTTTTACATAGAGGCAAAATAGTATTTTTATTGAATTTCATCCTTAAACTGTCGGAAAAGGTTATATTTGCAGATAACCTAAATATCCAGGACATATTTGCACTTTTAATTATTGCAGGATTATATTTGCACTTTTATCAATTATGTAGGGTTATATATGCACTTTGCTACTCTCTTTTCTGATTACCTAATAATTGTGAAAAAGGCTTCCCGCGTTTTGGTGACAATCTATCCCAGTTTATTGAAAGCTTAATTTCCATTTCGGATATTGAAAAGCTATCCAGGCACTTAAAAAGAGATTGCATTGCTCATGGTGGAGCATTAACTCCCCTCTATGGATACATACCTCGAATGCGAGACTCTCATGTTGAATATGTATACATGATCTTACTTTTTTTTTTGTGTTTGTGATGTAAATATCTTGGCGATCATTTTTCTTAAGTTCTTACGGTTTTATTGTATCTTATTGCAGAGTTTCTTCTGAAAATCTACATAAAGTTTATCTTGATAAGAAGAATACACTACCTTGGTAGGGTTTTTTTCGTCACTTTACTGTTGTGTGTATGTCATTTTCTTCCATGTCTTCTCTTTGTTCAGATGTTTATGTTTTTCCTTCTAGTTGCACCTCCTTGCGTGCCTTTCAAGCACTTTGAAATAGGCAGTTTTTGAAACAAAGGTAGATTATGCTACTTTTAGGTCATTAAAATTTTTTACTCTTTAGCATCAATTGATAATGCTGCAAAACTGACAGGCATCCCCAAATGGTCATTTGTTTGATCAATTTCTCGTAAATGAAGCAATCGATGTCATTGTAGCATCTGGGGAAATTTCTATGTTTGTGGTTACAGTAGCCACAAACAGCCACAATAATGGAGGACACATTACCTTAATGCGTTCTCTTCCTTATTTTTTTTTTTTGATTTCCGATTATGTAAGTCAGAGGACTAGTCCACGTGGTGAGGACGCATTACCCTAATGCATCCTCTCCCTTAATTTTTTTTTGATTTCCGATTATGTAAGTCAGAGGACTAGTCCACGTGGCGAGGACGCATTACCGTAATGCGTCCTCCAATCTGCAATTTTCCCAAATCCCAACGTTATCTTCATCATCTTCTTCCTTTCTTCCTCTTCCTTTCTGCCATTTGTAGAGATCGTCATTAGGACAGTACATGCCATTCAACACTGATATGCATTACATTTCACACGTATTGTTCGGCTACTGTACATTTATGCTAATTTGTACTCATTCTAACTATGCAATACTTCATTCCTACACATATATTCAAGACTAGTTAAAAAACTGCAAATCACACTACCCTAAGTTATCGTTTGACTAGTTTTCAAAATATCATCAAACAACACAAGTCTACTTATGCGGAATCTTCATCGAAAACAATGAGATGAGAAATAATAAGTTATACATTGCAGCATTCAAAGATAATTTATTACTTAAATTCACGACTCATTTTGAAAAATACACTTTCATTGAATTCAGGACACGATTTTATCGGGACAAAACTGAGATAAAATACCTGGAATAAAAAAAATTCCTTATAACGGTCATTAGGAATAAGCATTTTCCCAGATAATTAAAATTTACCAAAAGCTATTTTACCAAATTTACCAAATAATTAATTGTTATACCGAAAAAAATAATTAAGTAAGCTTTGAGGACTCGTTCAAAAAATATTCGGGAATAATATTCCGGAAAAAAGAATAGCCAGCTTCTGAGGACTCGTTTTAAAAACGAGTCCTCTAAATAATATTCCCAAAAAAAAATTCAGCTTTGAGGACTCGTTTTTTAAACGAGTCCTCTAATTAATTTTCCAAAAAAAAAATATGGCCAGCTATGAGGACTCGTTTTTTATACGAGTCCTCTAATTAATTTTCCGGAAAAAAAATGCCCAGCCATGAGGACTCGTTTTTGAAACGAGTCCTCTAATTAATTTTTGGGAAAAAAATGGCCAGGTATGAGGACTCGTTTTTGAAACAAGTCCTCTAATTAATTTTACGGGGAAAAAATGGCCAGCTATGAGGACGCATTACCCTAATGCGTCCTCAACCATCTTCTCCGGTTTCCCCAACAACCACACCAACAGCCAAAATTTAAATATTTGGCATATTTAATCAATCATGCTGAAAGGACCAGAAAACTACAATGAATGGTCTGATGCGATTTGTTGCGCATTCTTGGCCAAACATAAGATTGGGTTCCTTAATGGATCCATCACAAAACCCCAGGATGATCATCCAGATGCTGCTGTCTGGCCTGGGGTTAATGCTACTCTTGTCTGCTGGATCTCACAGACCCTGGATCCCACAGACCCTAGATCCAGTGATACAATCTTCAACAAGTTCTTTCTCTACCGTCAAGGATTTGTGGGATGATCTTAAGGCACGCTTTATTTTCGCTGATGGAATGAAGCTTATGCAGACACAAGAAGCCATTCAAGGTTGCAGGCAGAATGGTCAGCCCATCGCCATCTATTTTGCCGCAATGAAGAAGTTGTTTGCAGATTATCACTGCATGCGACCTCCTGTGGTCTGTATCTGTGAAGATTGCAAGGCTTTATGTCAGTGCAATTTTCAGGCGAAAATCCTCCAAGAGAGAGAGAAGGATTTGATCTACCAATTCATCTCTGGTCTCGACGAAAGTTTTCACACCTTGCGATCCCATATCTTGAGCATTGAGCCACTGCCATCTGTCATGAGGGTGTATGCCCTTGTTACTCAGGAGGAGAATCATAGAGCTATCATTCGAGCCCGTGATTCTTCTTCTACATCTATGGCATATGCTGCACGACATTCGCCAGTGGTTCTTTCTGCCGACGACCGTAAGAATCTTGTTTGCACACATTGTCGTCGCAAGGGTCATGACAAAGACACCTGTTTTAAGATACACGGCTTCCCAGAGTGGTTCAAGAAGGGCAAGAAATCGGCACCACCTAATCGGCCATTAGTCAATGCCGGTCAAACTGGTGGCGCCACCGATCTCTCGCTCCCACCGCCGTTCGCCGGAGCCGCCTTGTCGCCACCAAGTCTGGCAGCGGCGGCCTCCTCTACAGTCCCTGTTCGCTCCGATTTTGGCCCTGCTCTGTCTGATGACCAATGGAACACGCCCATGAACCTGTTTAATCAGCTTCACTCTCCTGGTGATGAGTCTGACAATCAGTACGAGGAGAGTGATTGGCGTGGGTGAACAGAAAGGGGGGTGTTTTGGCTTCGTCTACTGGATGCTCGTGTTCGAAGTCCTATCCTGCAGCCTCTTCCTACAGTTTCTTCACTGTCCTCTTCTGATTTATGGCATCAGCATTTTGGTCATCCATCTTCCACGGTGTTGTTTTCTATTTCCTTAACATAAAATCAAGAACTCTAGCAGCTGGTGGTTCCTTTCATTCGGTAAAATGTCAAGTAGTTCAAAGCACGACTGCTGCGTCTTACTCAGAACTTGAGGTCAGCTAACTTCATAAATTATCCATGACAAAGGAGGAGATACTAATTATTCCTGTGTTTTATAAGTAGAGTCCAATCTGAACAATGTACTACTTTCTATGAGTTCTGAGGTCACCAAAACTAGTCATTTTGACACCCTTTTCCCATTTATCATTATGGAATGATTTGGTATATAGTACATGTCTGAATTTGTACCATGAGGGTAGGCCCGTCAAATGGATTAATTGGATAAACTCATTATCCAAACTCAATAGGTCTTTATCTAATGGGTCATTATCCAATTAACATATTTATTAATGAGTCATAATTGGTTGGATCATAAATGAGTTTGGTTATTAAATGGATAACCCATTGGATAACCCATGAGATATTCATATGACCCAATGGGTTAAAATATATTATCCAATAAGTCATTATCCAATAAGTCATTATCCAATAAGTCATTATATAATTGACCCAATAAGTTATCATTCAATATTTTCTTCTGATTTAGGTTACAAGTTGTCATTATTCAATGAGATCAGGTATTAAATACTCATTAGTTTTTGGGATTGGGCAAGATGAGAATAATTGTGTTAATGGAAAATTTTGATCTCCATGAGTCTCATATTATGTTAACTCAATGAGAACGTAACAAATACCCAATAAATATCCAAAATTACCCAATTAAATGCATGTGTAATATTTAACATAAATATTCACTATAATTCACAAATTATACAAATTATAATTCACAAATTATACAAATTATAATTCACAAATTATACAAATTATAATTCACAAATTATTCAAGCTCAATCTCGTACAATATTCGAGTTCATACAGTATTCGATCTCGTACATTATTCGAACTCAATCTCGTATAGCATTCGAGTTCATACAAAATTTGCACTCAATCTCATACAGTATTCGAGTTCGTACAATATTCGAGTTCAATCTCGTACAGTATTCGAGTTCATACAGTATTTGAGTTCAATCTCGTACAGTATTCGAGTTCGTACAGTATTCAAGCTCAATCTCGTACAGTATTCGAGTTCGTACAGTATTCTAGCTCAATCTCGTACAATATTCGAGTTCATACAGTATTCTAGCTTAATCTCGTACAGTATTCGAGTTCATACAGTATTCGAGTTCAATCTCGTATAGTATTCGAGCTCAATCTAGTACAGTATTCGAGTTCATACAGTATTCGAGTTCAATCTCGCAGTATTCGAGTTCGTACAGTATTCGAGCTCAATCTCGTACAGTATTCGAGTTTATACAGTATTCGAGCTCAATCTCGTACAGTATTCGAGTTCATACAGTATTCGAACTCAATCTCGTACATTATTCGAGTTCGTACAGTATTCGAGTTCAATCTTGTACAGTATTCGAGTTTGTACAGTATTCGAGCTCAATCTCGTACAGTATTCGAGTTCGTACAATATTCGAGTTCGTACAGTATTTGAGCTCGATCCCAAGTAATATTGTTCGTTAGTTTCGTCGAGTTTACAAAGCCAACATATTATATATTTTTTATTTTTATTAAATATAATATAATATAATGTACATAATATTATATTACATAATATAATATTATGAACTCGAATATGAACAAAACGCAGACCGATTGATGAACAAAACGCGGACTGATGAAACAAAACGCAGACTGAAAAGTGAGAACTGAGAACTGAGAAAGAACACGGACTTGATGGGTAATTCACGTTTCACCCAAATAAATGACCTATACCCAATGGATCATTTAGTTCGACCCAATGGATAATTTGTAAAGACCCAATGGATAATTAGTATATACCCAATGGATAATTCAGTGTATACTTAATGGATAATTGGTGTTTTCAACCATTTAAACTTTAAATGGATAAGTCACATAACATTTTACTTGGAGTGAAAAATTACGATTAACTCTAATTATTTTTTGACATAGGCTGAATCGTGTACATAACTACAAAAGAGGAAATATTTATTCGAGTGGCTAAATGTGGGGATTTCATTTATTATTTTCTTATGTTCAACAAAAGAAAATATTTTTAAAAATCTTCATATTTCATGGAGGAGATTTTTCAAATTTAGTAAAAGTTTCTTAAATACTACTTCTACTTCTTTCGTCAAGATCTTTTACCAATTTTTAATTGGTTCAAATTAAAATTGATTAAGACATGAACCGAAATCGATAAATACGATGAATCGAGAATTTGATAGTTTCTATAATGATTATGTATTAGGAAAAAATTAAATCATTCGTAATCAAACTTGTGAAAATTTTGTTATCTTATGATATGAAATTATCCACAGTTCACCTGTTACCCAACCCAACTCGACCAACCCAAAATTATCCAACGGATAATCCATTATCCAACCCAACTAAACCCAATAACTACAACCCAATTATATCCATTAACCCAATGGGTCATTATCCAATAAGTGAAAATAGTATATGAGTAACGGTTATCCAACGCATGGGCGGATCTACATGGGGGCTGGAGGGGGCTCCAGCCCCCGCCGAGATGAAAATTACGGGAAATACAGGTAGTAAAAAAATTTTAAAAAAATTATCAGCCCCCTCCAATAAGAGGAAAAATTGAGATTTTTTTTTTTACAAACATATCAGCCCCGCCATCAATGTATCCTGGCTCCGCCCCTGATCCAACGGGTCACCCGACTCATTTGACGGGCCTGGGGTTGGGTTTTCTTTAAGTGGACTGTATTTCTGGTGCCAAAATGTTACAAAAATGAACTCCATTTATGGGACAAACTGGGAGTAAATACACCAAAACCCCAGAATTAGGTTCTATTGATAGCAGCAACCACTGAAGTTGTCTAATGATTCATTGTTTTACCCCGAAGTACAGTCTAACTCATTTAAATTACTGATGCAGCTGAAGAAGCATCTTGTCACTCCTAGTGAAGAATTGAAGAAATCTCAGCAATATGATGTGGAGAAAATGGTTACTGATCGATGGCGGGAAAAGACATTTGAGGAAAATTTTCTGTATTCAATGTTCTGAGCAACTGCTCTATACATTCATGTATTTGTACAAAAACCAAAGCATTAACTCAATGTAATCTAACTTGGTCATGACATGAGTGGGAAATGAGTGGTGGAAGGCATTCATTTAGTACTCCCTCTTGTCTAAAATGACACTTAATTTTTTAAAAAGAGAAAGGAGTGTTGGAGGTTTAATTGGAAGTGTAAAAAGTAAAATGAGTGGATAGAAATAACCTAGAATTTGCTAAAAAGGAAAGGAGACAAAATAAAAAAACGATCCAAATGTGCACACTCTTTGGCCAACTTTCCCAAGTCATATTTGACCATCAATAACTTTAATTACATATATTACTAGGGTATTAAAATTTTATATATAAAAACTACATGATGTAGGAAATCTAACAATATCTTATATGACATATTGGTGCTTATATACTAATTCAAATTTACAGCTAAATGTGTCATAAGAAAGTTACAAAAAAAATGTGCAGATTCAACTTGGATGGAAAGAGTATTAAAATTAAAACTGTAAAATTGATCCAAAAATTAAAAACTGTAAATTTAAAAGATAGGACGCCAAGCAACATGTACAAAATAATGTGTTAAATTTCTATACAATCTCGGGCTAACACCAGCTTCACATTGAACCGTTAAGTAGTGGTTTTCAAAATCCTCCTGGAGCAGAAGCCCAAGAAAATCTACATTAATCACCAAAGCCACTTCTTAAGATCATTTGTTTTCACCAATGCCAATTCTATCATACTATCTTGCTACACCTGCAGAGGGTGTTGCCTAGCAATTTGGTACCCTATGTCCAGGCGTTCCTTTCCGCCAGTCAAGGAACGATCCAAAAATTCATTCATTCTCGCAATTTCTCCAAAAAACAATACCTCAGAGGGAGCCAAGGCTCTATGCTTACAAATCGGAAGCAATTGCTGGCCGACGTACGGTCATGAATTTGTCCAAGAAACCAAGTGATGCTCCACCTCTTCCCAGTTGTGGACTTTAGTAACTAGAGGGTGTTGCTGAGTAGCCTCTGTCTTAGACCACGGGTATGAATTTTCATAATCGAAGAGAAGAACTCTTATTCCAACTTCAGCACACTCGATGGCATATCTTGGATTATCATCAATCAAAACCTTCGCTCCCAAGGACCTGCAAAAGCAGTACAATCGGATTAAGGCACAGTAGTAATACGCAAGGTCTCACACTGTCAAACACGGATGCATTAGTATATAGCTTTCAAAAGAAACTAGCAGATATCACCCCCACCATATTTGAGAAATAAACAAAGCAAAAATGAACTTGCCTGCAAATGTCTGATTTGGGCCTTGATGTTCCATCTAACGCAAAGTGATTGCCAAAGTGAATCTCTTGAAACAGTCCTGGAAAATGCTTTTCAATCCACTTAATTGTGTGGTCTTTAATA
Source organism: Rubia yunnanensis (assembly GCA_037428765.1). Taxonomy (NCBI): domain Eukaryota; kingdom Viridiplantae; phylum Streptophyta; class Magnoliopsida; order Gentianales; family Rubiaceae; genus Rubia; species Rubia yunnanensis. Next base: position 80,956,247 of record CM075065.1, read on the forward strand.
ACATTTTGCCGGGACCTAGATTATAGAAAAATTATTCTGTAATTTAATGTGAAGGCGATAATAACAGAATCCAAAATAAACATGACAGCCAAAGAAATACATACGTAACTATGGATAAATCACAAAATCTTGACAACTTTTGAAGGACCTGCTGAGCACCTGGGATTGGATGAATCCCTGATTCGAAATATGGCGTCTTAAAGAATTCATGAACGCGCTTATCAGCTGTCACGAAAGGATAAAAACAAGAGTTTCAGTTGGATTTACAGAGTAAAGCCTCAAGGTGGATAGTTCAATCCTAGGCTATACTTCTGCAGCAACTGTAATCTAGTATTCAAGATTTTTAACAATTATTGCCGGTATTCTCCAACAAAAAATGCAATGATCTAAAGCAACTGGACCGAACATGACATGTATATATCAGAAACAAATCAAGATCCAATGAAACAACAGGAAACAACAAGAGCAGGTCAACTGAACAAATCAGGAAACAACAAGACCAACTAAGCCTTTATCTCACTATGTGGGGCCGGGTATATCATCATATCTTGTTCGGTAAAGATTTAACAAATCAGGAACCAATGAAAGATACACAAAATCACTATGATTCTATAGGGCTCCTAAGATCACAACCCAAGATTGTATACTAACAACCAGTGAAAGGAATAAAGAAAACAGATTAGGGATTATACCTTCGCCACGGGAACAATTCCATATCTGTAAGAGAAATCAAAGATGCATCAGGAAAAAGTACATGAATAATGACATTCCAGCTGACTCGCTAACATTCTAGCCATCAGGTCTGATCCTATATATTCAAATTCACTCAAAAGTACTGATGGACAGATGTATGCACAAGAATATTTATCAAAACATATACCACAACCTATGAAAATGAATGTATCAAAAGGCCAAGCCACACTACCTTAAAAAACTCGTATACATGGTACTCTGACACCGAATGATTTGAAGCATAGCAATCCACAATAAATCTATTCAGAGCAGATACAAAGTTGCCAAGAACTGCAATTCAAATGAAAGAAAAAAAATGAAACACATTAATTTCAGTTTCCGTCACAATTACGCAACATAAACCAAATCCAGACAATACCAAAAGAACCAGCTTTATATTAATCAGTACTCCCTCCGTCCCTTTATAAGCTTATCATATGCTTTTCCACAGTTTTTAATACGCATATTTCATCACAAATATCTTTAACTACTTATTACAATTAAAACTACTTGATCTATAAAAAAAAAATTAAAAATCTATTTCATGAAAAATTGTCATCCAAAATATATACTGGAGGAACGAATCCAACCATATTTTTCTAATTTACTCATCAGTCAAAAACATACATCTGCAGCACACACAAAAAAAAAATATTCTGGAGTATTTAGGCTTTGGTTTGAATGGTGATACCTTCATCAACATCAACAGCAACCATGATTTTCTTGGGGCCCAAATGGGAATCCTCCGGGAACCCGAGGTACCCACCCTGACCAGTCCTATACCGCCCAGTGCCATCTAAAGTAGTACCCTCCAACCTAAACCTAATCTCCTCCGCCAACAAATGGGGCCCCACAGCCCTGGCCTTAACGAACCCAGATCTTTTCTCGTTCTCAGACGCGCTACATCCCCTGAGCCTCAGACCCACAGTTTTTCCGGCCGAAAGGGTGTCTATACACGGAGACTTCCGGAGCGAGGGAATGGCGGTGGACGGCGGCGGCGCGGCGGCCATATAAGATCGACGGCGGAAAGATGACTGTAATAAATGGAAGCAGCTCCACCTATTTATCATGCCTTTTGCTTTGATGATTTCGAATAAAATTTTATTCAATTTCTGGGAGCGAAAAATCATGCATAATTAAATCCAAACAAAAAAAAAACAAAAGGAGTGTGAGAAGTGGAAAAGGAAATTGAGAGTGGAAGGGGGAAATAGCAAATAAGGGGGAGAATTATTTAGATCTTTTGCAATTTCGGTTGTTGTGTGGAGCCCCCTTTTTTGCCTTGTTTTGGGGGGCTTTTAGATTGGATGAAGATGCTCTCGTGCTACAAATAGAAGAATAGATTTATTGTGGTGGGAGATGGGAATAAATGAATTAATGACGTTGATCAAGAGCATAGAATTTGATGGCTAGAGAATTTACGCAAATATTGGGGAAATATTGATTGAATTGCATCAATTTGAGTTTACTGTTAGTCACTAGCAGAGTTGTGCTTATGAGTAAAACAGATTTATTTTAGATGTAGGTAGAGACCATAATTTATTTTTTTCCCAAAAATAAATTCTTCTTTTAAAATAAGCTGTTATTTAGCACGTTACCAAACAATAAAAATTGTTTTGCTTATAAACTCTGTCAAACTGAGCCAATATGGACTCATAAGAGCACTTGTACGTGTACTTAGATGTTAGAGATGACAGTCGAGCAAATTTTGGTAGAGGTCTTCCCCGCATTCTCCCATTGGGGTGGGTATGGAAGTATTTTAGTGGGGATGAAATGGGGTGTTCAAATTGTCCGACATGACCCGACCGTTTTGACCTGACCATTTGGGTCAAGTGGGTCGGGTCAAAATGAGTCTGGTCAGATTTTGACCCAAATTGACCCGTTTTGACCCATTTACAATTTTACCCTATTTTCTTGAAAAAAGGGGAAATATACAAATATAACACCATATAATTGAAAAAGTGCAAATATAACACTCAGACAATTTTTAATGTAAAAATAACCCTAACTATTTCATATTAGTGCAAATATAACCCTAAGGCATATAGTCCGGCATTGACTGGCCATTTCCGGTGTTGACCAACCAGAAATTACTGAAATGCCCTTTCAGCCTAATACAAAAATTTAAAAGACAAAAATACCCCCTTGACCCACCACTATACTGCCACCACCTTCATTATGCCGCCGCCGACACTCCACCACCACCACCGCTGCTCCGACTCCACCATTAACCAGCCATAGCCCCGCCTCCTTCTCAGCTCCGCCAACCACCACCACCAACCCCTCCACCACCATCGGTCACCATTTCCGGTACCGCTCAGCCAAGAGATGGAAAATCAAGACCTATCTAGACCCGCCTCACCATCAACCAGCCCTAGCCCTGCCTCCTTCTCAGCTCCGCCGACCACCACCACCAACCCATCTCTGCGCTCGCCACCCCACAACCCCACGCCACCATTCCCGACGCCGCTATCTCCGAGATTCTCATCTCCACCAGCATCCGTCGCGCTACTCTACATCGTCGGGCCTTCCTCGGTTCTTCACCTCCGTGAAGCTGACGCCCATCCAAGCAAAAAAGATGCATGATTCCATTCTCGCAACACATAAGCCATCGGCCAATGAATCAGAACAACACCAATCCTGACAGACAAAACCAGAAAGTCATCGCCAAGCTCAAAAAAAACATCGGCAACACAGAAGCTATCAGCCAATGAATCAGAACAACTAAGCCCTGACAGTCAAAACATCTCCGGCCAAGCTCGAGCGGCAACCATTTTCTCCGGGATTCCCATCTCCATCGCGGCAGATTACACCGAGGCAGATTACGAGGCAATTTACACAGAGACATATTATATAGAGGCGTGATTTGGGTTTTGTGTTTACACAGAGGCTCGTTTATACAGAGGCGTGCGTTGGGTTTCGTGTTTTCATAGAGGTGGAGCTAATGATAGCTAGGGTTAGGGATTTTCCAGGGTTAAAATAGTAAATTACTTTTTCTTTTGTTTTTCTAGAAGTAAAATAGTATTTTTAATTAAATCCGACCTCATACCGATGCAAAAGGTTATATTTGCACATAACCTAAATATCTAGGGTTATATTTGCACTTTCAATTATCACAAGATTATATCTGCACTTTCGTCAATTATATAGGGTTATATATGCACTTTGCTCAAAAAAATATCATAAAAAAAGAATTCGTTTGACACAACATATCCACCATTAATTTACTTCATAAACAACTTTAACATCCTTGAAAAAAAATATATTCATAAAGCTAAAATAATAGCAAATTATAAAAAATATTATTTTTATATGATTTTTGTCGATTTAAGTCAATTTGGGCTCACCCATACACAGTCCAACCCGACCCAAAATTATGGGAATTTTGATCCGACCCAACCCGAACCATTCAACCCTAAATTTGGGTCAATTTGGGCTGGGACTACTGACCCACCCACCGCGACCCGCCCTGACCCATGACCAGCCCTAGGGGTGAGGTTGGTATGGGTATGAAAATCATACATGTCATGGGTAGTGGGTCCAATTTGAATATTAGTTCACACATGCCCTATCCCCACCCCGCCCCCTAAACCCGTTATATTCCCGCTAATTCAATATAAAATAAATTATTATTTATTTAAATTGCACATATCTTACTTACTCCCTCTATTTCATTGGATGTTGTACACTTTATTTTTATTTTTTTCTGGATTGGCACACTTTCCATTTATGGAAATATTTCTTCAATTTCATCCACTCATTATACTTTTTCCTTTCTAAATTCATATTCATCCACTTATTTCATTCACCTAAATCTAAACACCTAAAGTTGTGGTGCCACATCCAACGAAACGGAGGTAGTCATAATATTTTCATGTAAATATATTTATCAAAATTTATATTCAAAAAAAGTGGTTTTAACTATTTTTGGAGGTATAAGTGGGATGAGTACAATAGGTTTGAAGTGAGTAGGGAGATCCAAGTGGGTGATGGGGCGGGTATGGATTTTGTATAACACCCGATGGGGCAGAGTGGATTTTAAAGTTGTATCCACCATGTGTGATGCGGCAGGTATGCGTATAATGTTTTGTGGGCATTGGGAGATCGTCGCCGTACCTCTCAAAGTTAATACTTTTAAGCCCTAATGCTTCATATCTACAATTAAGTAGATAATGGCAAGTCGAGGTCGTCCACGAGAAGAGGGATCTTTTCAAGTGTTTAAACATATATAGGAGAAAACATACTAGGCATATACATACATAGATACATATAAAAGCATGTAAACAAGGGAGGGTGGGGGTGGGGGGGGGGGGGGTTGGTTGGTTTTTAATCCTAAGCTATCAAATTGAAATACAACAACTATCAAAGCAAGAGAACTATGCTAATCATGCAATACAACTAAAGATACAATATAAATGATAACTAACGGAGCCTTGGGGGCAATCGACTTCCACTTCCAAACTTCATATAGCTCATTGATTCATTCACTTATTCAGTTACATTTATTGTCTATGGGGAATGTTATCACTTCTCATTCAAATATCAACATTCATTCCTCCTTAAGAGTAGTTTGCAAAGACAAACAATGACCATTTGCAAACCTCATTGATGATCACCCTAGACAAATAACATCATAGGGGTATTTCATCAATGACATTTCACCCAAAGGACCATAGGTTTGATAACAACAAGCCTTCTACTAAAGGCATAGTCATTTAACCACACAAAGCATTTATTAGGTTAAACTTAGAACAAACAACATTCAAGGTTCAACCTTTCTTTGCATCTATATGATAAATATGAAAACAAACCACATTAACATACTCATCTAGCAAGAATTACCACACATTATACACAAGAAGTTCTAAATATATGCTTTTGGATTTTCATATCAAATGAGTTAAGAAATTTGCAACTTTCCTAACACTCTAGCATTCCAATCTTACAAACATTTCGTATACTCAAACAACCCATGATATAAATGAGGTAAAACAAAAATTAATGACATAATAAATGCTCTCCAATAAATGTTCATAAATGAGCAAATATAGAATCTTACTACATAAGTTTGGAAGCTTCAATCAATTGCTCCCAAGAACTAGATTTAGCTACAAGAGGTCATACTAATAAATGCTAAACAACCAAACATAATACAAGAGAATTCAAAGATGAAAATGAAAGAAAATAGGGTTAAGAACAGTACCAAAAATGCAGAAGAATAAGATATGAATGAGAGGAAAGGGAGTGTTATTTAAAATATGGTCGCGCCTCACGACTCGCGACGGGTCCGTCGCGACGCGTGCCCGAATTTAACCCTGTTTTCTTTTCTTCTTCTTATGTCGCGAGTCGTGCCAGAATTTAACCCTGTTTTCTTTTCTTCTTCTTATGGTAAACACTTATCTTCACAGTGATTCCTCTCATTTTTCAAGTCTTCAAGGCCTTAAAAAATGGTCTTCGATGGCCTCCGGTCTTCATGTCTTCAAAGAAATTCTTCAAAAGTCTTCGAAAATGTTATCTTTAATGGCGTCCACTCTTCAAGCCTCTGTGGTCTTCCCTTGTCATGCAAAATCCACTTAGAAGATGTAAAAGAGCGTAAAGTTGCTCTTACCCCTCCTAAGAGAATTTCAAGGTAAAATACAAGCTCTTGAAAATAAAAGAGCACAAAAGTGACCCAAAACAGTACTAAATTATGCACATAAAATGGACATATCAAACATCCCCACACTTAAACCTTACTCACCCTCGAGTAAGAAAAGATCCAAGCATACGAAGGAAATGACGTATCCATATCCTAACTACTATTCCCCCAAGTCAATACCTCACAAAATTCTCAATATCACACATCCCAATGTTAAGGTCAAATGAGAAGGTTCCCACAAACCCCATTCCTAAATCTACCCAAACCATACCAACCCATCAATTCATTGATATCCCTAAAACATCTCTAAATCCCGAATTGACAATTCCAAATTCAATGGTATAAGGTGAAGCTAAAGACATGTATAAGGTTCAAAACACATGCTCCACTTTATATAAATGTATCAACCTAAAAATGAAGTATGTCAATGATCAAGAGTTTCATAACTTACTTCATCTTCTCCCGCTAAATTTTTCACTCCCAAGAGGTCCTCAAGATGTCAAGCTACCCGATCCATCCATATGGCCACCGCAACCTTATGACTCCAATGCCGACAAATGAGTGAACACTCAACATTTTTCAATTTCTCTCATTTTCTCTCATTTTGCCTAGGATCCCTTTCGAGTTTTCATCCTAGCCACATGTCATTTTTTCAGGCTTACATCTCACCTTTTTCCACACATTTAGCCTCTCATTTTTTCCTAGGTTGCCCTCTTGGGTTTTTGACCTATCCGGGCCCCCAATGTTGCCTAAGATGCCCTCTCGGGTTTTCAACTTAGCGGGAATTTTTTTTCATTTTCTATTTTTTTTCAAAATTTTCAAAAATTTTCACGTTTTCCAATCCAAAAAGTAGCAAAGCTCTTTCAAATGTTAAGGCTAAGAAAAGTATCAAAGCCAACATTATCCAAGTATATCAAAAGAAAAACATCCCAAAACAAAAGGGAAAAATATTCAAATCAAAACAAAAGAGTTATCCAAAAGTAGCAAGTCTCCAAAGTATCTCCAACTCCAATCACCTCAAAGTAGATACCCCTCCCCATACTTAGAACACTACATGGCCCTCAATGTAGACAATAGGGTCAAAATGTACAAAGCGAAGTATGGAAAGGGTAAGGAGATGGTGCTCACAAATCACTGATGTGAGGGCACCGCCAAAATAGTGCTGCTGATAATGAGCCAGCCAATCTATACTCCTCTGCCTCCTAGCTCTCCGCTTCTCTACTCCCAGATCGGGGCCTGAGACACCGCCTGCCTGGGATTGCATCTCATTGATGTGAGCTGACAGGTGATCAATCTCCTCATCCATGTCGATCAAGGTCTAGGAGAAAAACACATTGTGTTCCAGTATCATGTTGTCCTAGCAGCGAAATCCATCTTGCATGGTCTGTGTATACAATAACTTTTGTACCAAGCAAGTAAGATCGAAATTTTCCCAAAGAAAATACCACTGCTAGCAACTCCTTTTCGGTGGTGGAATAGTTTCTTTGGGCTTCATTGAGAGACATGGATGCATATAGATGGCGTGAGGCATTCTCCCCACCCTTTGACCGAGTACCGCTCCAACAGTGTAATCACTAGCATCGTACATAATCTCAAAAGGCAACGACCAATCCGGAGGTTGTATAATAGGGGCTGAAACTAATCTTCCTTTCAATGTATCGAAGGCCCCTTTACAACCCAACCCTCATCCATAAAAAAATTCACCTCTTTTTGTAACAACTTGCATAGATGAGATGCTATATTCGAGAAGTCCTTGATGAACCGATGATAGAATCCTGCATGGCCAAGAAAAGAGCACACTTCACGCACATTAGTAGGATAAGGCAAAGTTTGAATTGTGTCTATCTTTGCCTTGTCAACCTCAATACCCTTAGAGGAGACAACATGGCCTAAGACAATGCCTTGCTCTACCATAAAGTGGCTCTTCTCAGAATTTAACACAAGATTAGTATCAATGCAACATTTAAGAACTTGTGCCAAATTTTCTAAACAGTTGCCAAAAGAATTACCACGAATGGTGAAATCATCCATGAATACCTCGACAAAGTTTTAAATAAATTATGAGAAAATGCTTACCATACAACTTTGGAAAGTTGCAGGGGCATAACATAACCCGAAAGGCATACGCCAATAGGCAAACGTACCAAAAAGGCATGTGAAGGTGGTCTTTTCTTGGTCTTTCGGGGCGATAGTCACTTGAAAATACCTCGAGTACCCATCCAAAAAACAATAGAAAGGGTGGCTTGCTAACCTCTCGAGCATTAGATCAATGATGGGCAATGGGAAGTGGTCCTTCCAGGTCTCCGCATTTAGCCTCCGGCAGTCAATACAAACGTGCCACCCGTTTTGAACTCGAATGGGTACCATTTCACCCTTCTCATTTTCGACTACTATCACCCCACTCTTCTTAGGTACCACTTGAGTTGGACTCACTCACTTGCTATCCGAGATTGGATAGATCATGCTCACTTAGAGTAACTTGAGGATTTTCGCCTTTACCACCTCTATCATAGGCGGGTTTAAACGGCGTTGGGGTTGTCGCACGTGTGAAAACCCCAACAATAATGGTTGAACCTTGTCTATAAAACTAACAATTTATGTTACTGTATAATAGGGAAATGAAATAATTTATTAAATGTAATTAGACATACAAAAATCTATAATGATTGTGAAAAATAAAAGGTAATAAATGAATCCAATCATTACTGAAGAGTAACAAAATTCTTCCGGCGTAAGATTCCCAGTGAGAATACTAACATGCAGTACCACGATAATTACCACAACAAAGACTAAAATTAGTCTCGACATGTTATCAAGAAAAAATTGAGAAGGATATAAGATAGAAGAGGAAATATGATTTTGAAATGTTGGATAAATTCGTATATATATACTACAAGATATAGTTATAGCTGTTGTATTACCGTTGGGAATATAGCTGTTTATAGCCGGTATATTACCACTATACATATGTTGACTAATTATAATTAAATGCTAAGAGTTAGTATTGTCAAAGAATATATATATATGTTGTGTGTATAAATATATATATATATATATACAATAATAAAAATAATAAATAAATAAGTAAGTAATAAATAAATAAATGAATGAATGAACAAGTAAGGAAAAATTAAGGATAAATGGAAGTCGGACGTAAGGAAATTTATCCAAAGTAATTTGGCAAATGGAATTGCTGGGAAGAGAAAATAAACGGTGGACGTAAGGAAATTTATCCAAAGTAATTTGGCAAATGGAATTGTTGGGAAGAGAAAATAAATGGCGGACATAATAATTTAATCCAAAGTAATTTAAGCAAGTGGAATGACAGGGAGAAAGAAACGGCGGACACAAAGATTTTATCCAAAGTAATTTTGGACAAATGGAATTACTGGGAAGAGGAAATGAACGACGGATGTGAGAGAGAATTTTCCAAAGTAATTTTTGAGCAAGTGGATGTAGGATAACAGGATAAAATTCCAGGTTGGTAGGTGTCAGAACCTAGGTTTTCACCAATTATAAATATTTGATCCCCAACACTTACTTTCTCACACAGTAAGCCAAACTCTTGCCAAAGAACAGTGGTGAATAGTAGTAAAGTAAGAAACGGAAGTTTTCCAAGCCTAGGTTTAACCAAGGTGAGTGTTTTCATTCTCTTAGCATGAATTGAATATATATTGTCTTGAATGCGTACAGACTGCCACCAGTGAACATTACCCCTCGAACCCATGTCCTCGAATCCCTGTCCTCGAATCCCTATTAAACCCATGCTCTCAAATCCATGTCCTCGAACCCCTGTCCTCAAATCCCTATTAAACCCATGCCCTCGAACCCCTGTCCTCGAACCCCTATCCTCGAACCCCTGTCCTCGAATCCTTATTAAACCCATGCCCTCGAACCCCTATCCTCGAACTCCAGCTAAACAGTAGCCCTCAAATCCCTGTCCTTAAATCTCTATCCTTGAACCCCTGTTAAACCTTGACCCCTCAAACCCTTGCTAAACAGTAACCCCTCGAACCCTTGCTAAATAGTACCCTCGAATCACTGTCCCCGAACCCCTGTTAAACCTTGACCCCTCGAACCCCTGCTAAACAGTAGCCCTCAAATCCCTGTCTTCGAACCTCTGTCCTCGAACCCCTATTAAATCTTGACCCCTCGAACCCCTGATAAACAATATCCCTCGAACCACTGTCCATGAATCCCTACTAAACAGTACCCCTCGAATCCCTATTCTCGAACCCCTGCTAAACAGTAACTTCTCACACCCATGTCCTCGAATCCCTATTGAAAACAAAAATTCGAACCCCTGTTAAACAGTAACCTCTCGAAACCCTGTCCTTGAACCTCTACTAAACAGTACCTCTCAAACCACTGAAAATTTCACCCCTCGAACCCACTGAAAGGCTTCACCCCTCGAACTTTACCCCTCGAACCAGTACCATTGGAACCTTACCTCTCGAACCACTTACCCCTCGAACTAGTAATACTTACCACTCCAACCTCACCACTCCAACTGGTACCACTTACCCCTCAAACTAGTACCACCCGATACTCGTTCCACTTGAACCTTCTCCACTTGAATTCACTAATCGAACCCTTTGTACTCGAACCTAACTACTCGAACCCCTTGTACTCGAAACCCTTGTACTCAAACCCCTTGTACTCGAACCTAACTACTTGAACCCTTGTACTTGAAATACATACTCGAACCCCTTGTACTAGAACCCAACTACTTGAACCCTTGTACTTAAAATACATACTCGAACCTATACTCGAACTCCATTGTAAAGGGATATACCTATTAAACTTAAATTGATAATATATATACTGAATGTTAAATGAGTGTGTATACTACTGTGTTCAATTATCATGAAACTGAGTTATGAACTGCTCCGATATTTTTCTGTGAATGACCGGCTTGTACTTTATCTTGCCATGTCTAACTTGAAATATCTGCCACCTGATTACCTATCTATGAATTTTGGGGCCCCCGACGCGATTGTAGTTCGGTCGAAGTCGATGGGGAACGGTATTAACTGGACCGTCTGATTAGACCGGCTACTCGTGGAGTTTCTGGTATGCTAGCATTACCCAATGTACTGTATTGATATGAGCTCGTAATTGAACATCTGATTGGGCATGGTTATCGAGACTAAATTATGAACTGATTGCCTTCAGGCACTACTGAAAGGTTGTGCCTTGTATGTTAGTCAGAGTTGCCACATAGGCACTTGGCAGCAACTTAGCACTAACCACCTGTATCCTTTTACTATGTGCTAGGACATATGTGGCTATTTGTTATTTGATATTCTGTGATCACTAAAATTCAACTGGGTAAATACTAGCAATGAAACCTCACTAAGCAAGGAGCTTACCCTAGTTAAACAACCGTTTTCAGGTGAAGAAGAGCTGTAAGAGAAAAGCACTTTGATGTCTTTACTTATTTTGAGAGAGATCCTGGATGAACTTTAACATGAATTTTGAATATGTAATAGTTAGGTGAAACTTTCATTTAACACCTATATTAACACTTTCATTGTAATAGTAATTTAGGTTTTGAGTTTATCTAAATTGCTTCCGCATAAAATCTATCTTCTTGTAACTGTTATCATTTTTGGTAGCACAACCAAACCCGACCCGACATTGTACATTGGGTTTGGGGTGTTACAAATGTGGTATCAGAGCATTCTCAAACTAAGTAAAGGCAAACTCATACTTACCTTAATAAAAGATTCTAGAGGAAATTAAATGAATTATGTATAAAGTAAGGAAAGTTAATCATGTATAAATTATCAAACTGACAAGTTTGCTATTTCGATAGATGGACAATAATGTAGAAATTGCAAATAATACTTTTCAAGAAGTCATTGAGGTAAAAAGATATACTGGAGCCTTCCCGGAGGCGTTCTTTCCTTGGGCAGAAATTGTTGACGATTCTCAGTGGGCGGAAACTAACTCCTATCCAAATTGGATAGTACATACTTTGATAATGGAATGAGCAGAATTACTTAACATGGTCTTTAGCCTCGAGACCCATGGACAATTGATGAATGACACAATGTGGGAACAGTACCTGCGTGCAAACGCAGAAGAAGCGAGGGCAAACACAGCGGTCGCCAAAAACCACCAATTAAAGAACCAAAGATGTAGGGAGCTCGGGCAATGGCATTCTGAATGATAGGAAACCATTCGAGAAGTAGGTTCGGTCCTGGTAAATACCCAGGAGCTACAGGGAGGTTTGACCGCCTATCGTCGACAACCAACGAAAGCATGTTGGAGGCATATTAGAGAGACTAGAGGCGCAATGGAGCAATCTCTCACTACATTACGGGATGATTTAATGGACCGGTCATACCCTAGAATGGAGCAAGAAGAAGGAGGTGGCTTCACCAAGGAGTCGAGAGTCGATTATAAATTGGAAGCCAACTGTTGGGGGGGAAATTACAGCTAAGATACTAACAATTTGCAAGATAGGTATTAGAACAAGAAGCGAGTCCCAATTTTTTGACGTCGAAAGACGATGCTAGAGGACTATAAAATTATCGCAAATATCTTATGATGAAGCTATAACTACTATAAAATTTTAGTGATGTTATAAAAATATTTTATGAATTATAATCTTTTGGTTAGAAAACTAAACGAGGATTGAATCAATCCATGGAACTAACTTTTTAAGTATAGGAAAATGGAAAGGGACCAAGGAGAAAGTTCAAACTCACCCGCGGGACGAAATCCCCCAACCGCTGGGATGGAATATTTTGCAAGTCAAGTTACCGAAATTTTGAGCCGCATAATAGAGAGGGACAATCAAACTCAATCTATGGTCTGGGATTGAAGTCATAGACCAGAGATGGAGAATGCGGCCTTAGAACGTTTCCAGAAGTTTCATCCACCCAGGTCAACGGGGGCCCGGATGATGAAGTCGCTGAAAATTGGATCGAAACAATGACTCGAACCTTCCGAGCCTTGGGATATACGGATGGGCAGAAGGTGAATTTCGCTATATTCCAATTAAAAGGCACCGCTCTAGATTGGTGGAACATTATACAAAGGAAGTGGGACATGGAGGAGACTCCTAGGACCTGGGAAACTTTTGAAAGGGAGTTTAAGAAGAAGTTCATTCCACCGCTAGTTATCGAAAGCAAGGAAGCAGAATTCATAAACTTGAAACAAGGCTTAATGAGTGTAACAGAGTATGAGGCAATGTTTTCTCATCTCTTTACATTTGCAGAGAAGATGGTCTCGACTGACGAGGAACGCAAGAGGAGATTTATCCAAGGGTTAAGGCTGGAATTGAAGGATGCCCTAGCCCCAACCTATCAGAATAGTTATGCCGCAGCCATCGATTCCACGTGCAGAGTGGAGGAAACCAAAAATGCTTTATGAGCCATGCATTAATCAAGAAGAACAAGTGTGAAGTTCCAGTCAGTATACACTTCAGGCCCACAGGGAATAAACTTTGAGAAAAATAAAGTCCTTAGGAGAGACATATCCCGACCCTCAGCTATGTCAAAGAACTCGAGCACCATTTTGAGAGGAATGACTTTGGTTCTTGCACGCACTATGGAAAAGGAAACCATGATGAGAAAGATTGCTGGAGAAAGGAAAACAAGTGTCTAAGGTGTGGAAATTCTTAACATAGAATATCATAATGCCCGCTAGCTCTGCCGAGTCACTCGTCTTAAACCATGGGGTCACAACCATCAGTCGCCAAACCGGCTCAGAAAGGAGGAGTAAATAGGGGAAGCTAACCGAGAGTGCAAGCTTGTGTTTACACAATGGAAGATAATGAAGCTCCGAATTCAACTGAAGTCATTGAAGGCACCCTTTCTATTTTGGGTAAACTAGCTAAAGTTTTGATAGATCCTGGTGCTTCTCATTCTTTTGCTAGTTATTCCTTTCTTGAAAATGTGGAAGATAAGATAGAGAATTTACCCTATAAGTTGGAAGTTAGCACTCCCACAAACGATGCTAAAATCCTAACTGGACGAGTATGTAGAAACTGTAGGGTAAACATGGGGCGTAGGGAATTACCCATAGACCTAATTGCTCTACCCTTAAAGGGCTATGAGGTAATACTTGGAATGGATTGGCTCGCTAAAAAATCACGCCTAGTTAAATTGTCATACAAAGGAAGTTAAGCTGTGTTGACCACGGGAACCTCTGATTGAAGTGGATATGGGAAGGAAAAGATTCTCCTCATTATTAGTTTCTGGAGTCAAGGCTTGATGAATGATTTGTAAAGGGGTGACTGGAATATTGGCTTATATCTTAAATAAGCCAGTGGACCAGTTAAAAGGAGAAAATATAAATGTGGTCCAAGACTTCCCTGAGGTATTTCCAGAGGAACTCGTAAGTTTACCTCTTGAAAGGGAGACCGAGTTTACCATTGATCTGGTACCTGGGGCCGCACCTATTTCTCGAACCCCATATCATATGGCATCGTTAAAGCTACAGGAGTTGAAGCTACAACTTGAAGACTTGTTGACTCGAGGATTCATTCAACCGAGTACCTCTCCCTGGGGAGCCCCGGTATTGTTTGTTAAAAAGAAGGATGGCTCTCTTCGAATGTATATTGACTATCGAGGCTTAAAAATTGTGATAATTAAGAATAAATACCCCCTTCCCATTATTAAGGAGTTGTTCGATCAACTCCAAGGAGCAGTTGTATTTTCCAAACTAGATTTACGACAAGGGTACTACCAGTTGCGAGTGAAGGGGGAGGACATACCCAAGACTGCTTTCAATACTCGATATGGTCATTATGAATTCCTAGTAATGCCATTTGGGGTGACCAATGCACCAGCTGCTTTTATGGACCTCATGCATCGAGTATTTCGGCCATACTTAGATGAGTTTGTTGTCATCTTCATGATGACATCCTGGTCTATTCCAAATCTCAGCAGGAGCATGAAGGGCACCTAAGGAAAGTATTACAACTGCTTGAGGAACACAAGTTGTACGTCAAGTTTAGCAAATGTGAATTCTAGCTAAACCAGGTGAACTTTTTGGGGCACGTGATTAGCAGGGAAGGAACATCCATGGATCCATCTAAAGTTGAGACAATTCTAAATTGGAGAGTGCCAAACAATAGTACTGAAGTTTGAAGTTTTCTTGGACTAGCAAGTTACTATAGGAATTTTATTAAAGACTTCTTTAAGCTTGCATCCCCTTTATTCTACTTAACTCAGAAAGGAGTTAAGTACGAATGGAATGAGAAGACTGAATCCAGTTTTCAGGAATTGAAGAAGCGTCTGATCTCTGCCCCAATTCTTGCCCTACCTGATGGAAGGGATGGATTCATATTGTATACCGATGCTTCACGAGAAGGTCTAGGGTGCGTATTGATGCAAAGAGGCCGTGTGATTGATTATGCATCCAGGAAGTTGAAACCTTATGAAAAGAATTACCCTACCCATGACCTAGAACTAGCTGCAGTGGTGTTTGCCTTAAAGAAATGGAGAAATTACTTATACGGCGTCACGTTCAAAGTAATGTCAGATCATAAGAACCTGAAGTACCTATTCTCCCAAAAGGACCTGAATATGCGCCAACGTCGGTGGATGGAATTTTTGGGGGATTATGATTGTGTGATCAATTATCATACTGGCAAGGCAAATGTGGTGGCGGGCGCACTAAGCCGAAAGGTGAATTTGGCGCATATCTGGATAAAGGAGACAGAGATGTTATCGTAAGCAGAGAATTGGGAATACGAGACCAAACCTGACCAACTTATATTCTTCAATCTAAGGGTAAAAGATGAGTTACCCACGGAGACTAAGAAAGCACAAGAGTCAGATGAATCATTGGTAAAGAAGAAAAAGCTTGTTGCTGAAGGGAAATTGCCAGATTTTGAAGTAGACAGTGAAGGAGTGCTGACCTGTAAAGGTAGGTTTTGGCTACCTCAGAATTCAGCAATCACTCAAAGAGTGTTGGAGAAAGCTCACCGATCCAAGTATACGGTGCACCCAGGAGGAACCAAAATGTACCGAGACCTGAAACAACGGTACTGTTGGGATATTATGAGGAGGGATATAGCAGAATACATGGCACGTTGTTTGGTGTGCCAACAGGTTAAGGCTGAACATCAGAAACCATCTGGGTTGTTACAACCACTGGAAATTCCTGAGTAGAAATGGGATCACATCACGATGGACTTCGTGACAGGACTACCTTAAACACTGAAGAATTTTGATGCAATATGAGTGGTGGTTGATGGGTTGACCAAGTCGGCTCATTTCCTACCAATCAACATTAAATACTCCTTGGAAAGACTGCCTGTCATGTACATCCGGAAAATAGTAAGATTGCATGGGGTACTAATAACTATCGTGTCTGATAGGGACCCAAGATTCACTTCCCGTTTCTGGAGACAACTGCAAGCTACATTGGGAACCAAATTGAACTTTAGTACAAGTGCTCATCCACAGACAGAAGGGCAGTCGGAGAGAACAATTCAAACTTTGGAGGACATGCTCCAAAACTGTGTTATGGATTTTGGGGGTAGTTGGGACGCTCATTTACCTTTAGTAGAATTTTCTTATAACAACAGTTACCATTCGTCCATTGGTATGGCTCCATATGAAGTGCTCTATGGTAGAAAGTGTCAAACACCCCTCTTTTGGAATGAAGTGGGAGAGAAAAAGACATTTCCAGTTACCAGTATACCTTGGGTTGAAGAATCTATGGATAAGGTCAAACAAATAAAGCAGTGCTTACAGACGGCTCAAAGTTGATAGAAGAGTTATGTGGATCATCGGAGGAGGGATTTGGAGTTTGGAGTAGGTGACCAGGCGTTCTTGAAGGTAACCCTTCACAAGGGTCTCGTCCGGTATGGCAGGAAAGGAAAACTGAGCCCTAGGTACATTGGCCCTTTTGAAGTCATACAACGAATCGGGCCAATTGCATCAACTTAACCTACCTAGCCAGTTAGATGTTTTCCATGTGTCACTTCTGAAGAAGTACCACCCTGGTCCTGAACACGTGCTAAACCATGAAGACTTAGAAGTGAATGAAAAATTAATGTATGAGGAAAATCCCGTAAAGATATTGGATCTAAAAATCAAGACATTACAAACCATGGAGATCCCTATGGTTTTGGTATTGTGGAGAAATCATAAGGTCGAAGAAGCAACTTGGGAGTTGGAAGCAGACATGAGGAGTACTTACCCAGAGTTGTTCACGGGAAATGGGAATTTCGGGGACGAATTTCATTAAGGAGGGGAGATTGTGAAAACCCCAACCGTAATGGTTGAACCTTGTCTACAAAACTAACAATTTATATTACTGTATAATAGGGAAATGAAATAATTTATTAAATGTAATTAGAAATACAAAAATCTATGATGATTGTGAAAAATAAAAGGTAATAAATGAATCCAATCATTACTGAAGAGTAACAAAATTCTTCCGGCGTAAGATCCCCAGTGAGAATACTAACATGCAGTACCACGATAATTACCGCAACAAAGACTAAAATTAGTCTCGACATGTTATCAAGAAAAAATTGAGAAGGATATAAGATAGAAGAGGAAATATAGTTTTGAAATGTCGGATAAATTCATATATATACTATAAGATACAGCCGTTTATAACTGTTGTATTACCGTTGGGAATATAGCCATTTAAAGCCGGTACATTACCACTATACATATGTTGACTAATTATAATTAAATGCTAAGAGTTAGTGTTGTCAAAGAAGATATATATATATATATATTTGTGTGTATAAATAAATATATATATATATACAATAATAATAATAACAAATAAATAAGTAAGTAACAAATAAATAAGTGAATGAATGAACAAGTAAAGAAAAATTAAGGATAAATGGACGCCGGACGTAAGGAAATTTATCGAAAGTAATTTGGCAAATGGAATTGCTGGGAAGAGAAAATAAACAGTGGACGTAAGGAAATTTATCCAAAGTAATTTGGAAAATGGAATTGCTGGGAAGAGAAAATAAATGGTGGACATAAGAATTTAATCCAAAGTAATTTTGGCAAGTGGAATGACTGGGAGAATGAAACGGTGGACGCAAAGCTTTTATCCAAAGTAATTTTGGGCAAATGGAATTACTGGGAAGAGGAAATGAACGGCGGACGTGAGGGAGAATTTTCCAAAGTAATTTTTGAGCAAGTGGATGTAGGATAACAGGATAAAATTTCAGGTTGGTAGGTGTTAGAACCTAGGTTTTCACCAAGTATAAATATTTGATCCCCAACACTTACTTTCTCACGCAGTATGCAAAACTCTTGCCAAAGAACAGTGGTGAATAGTAGTAAAGTAAGAAACGGAAGTTGCCCAAGCCCAAGTTTAACCAAGGTGAGTGTTTTCATTGTCTTAGCATGAATTGAAGTATATATATATATATATATATATATATATATATATATTGTCTTGTATGCGTACAGACTGCTACCAGTGAACAGTATCCCTCGAACCCATATCCTCGAATCCCTGTCCTCGAATCCCTATTAAACCTATGCCCTCAAACCCCTATCCTCGAACCCCTCCTCGAATCCCTATTAAACCCATGCCATTGAATCCCTATCCCCGAGCCCCTGCTAAACAGTAGCCCTTGAATCCCTGTCCTCAAACCTCTGTCCTCGAACCCTTGTTAAACCTTGACCCCTCAAACTCTTGCTAAACAGTAACCCCTCGAACCCCTGCTAAATAGTACCCTCGAATCACTGTCCTCGAACCCCTGTTAAACCTTGACCCCTCAAACCCCTGCTAAACAGTAGCCCTCGAATCCCTGTCCTCGAACCCCTGTCCTCAAACCTCTGTTCTCGAACCCCTGTTAAATCTTGACCCTTCGAACCCCTGCTAAACAATATCCCTCGAACCACTGTCCTCAAATCCCTACTAAACAGTACCCCTCGAATCCCTGTCCTCGAACCCCTGCTAAAAAGTAACCTCTTGAACCCATGTCCTCAAATCCCTATTGAAAACTACAATTCGAACCCTGTTAAACAGTAACCTCTCGAAACCCTGTCCTCGAACCTCTTCTAAACAGTACCTCTCAAACTACTGAAAATTTCACCCCCCGAACCCATTGAAAGGCTTCATCCCTCAAACCTTACCCCTTGAACCAGTACCATTGGAACCTTACCTCTCGAACCACTTACCCCTCGAACCTCACCACTCGAATTGGGAATACTTACCACTCGAACTGTAACCACTTACCCCTCAAACCAGTACCACCCGATACCCATTCCACTTGAACCTTCTCCACTTGAATTCACTACTCGAACCCTTTGTACTCGAACCCAATTACTCAAACCCCTTGTACTTAAACCCGTTGTGCTCAAACCCCTTGTACTTGAATCCCTTGTACTCGAACCCAACTACTTGAACCCTTGTACTCGAAATACATACTCGAACCTATACTCAAACTTTGTTATAAAGGGACATACCTGTTAAACTTAAATTGATAATATATATATACTGACTGTTAAACTAAGTGTGTATACTACTGTGTTCAATTATCGTGAAACTGAGTTATGAACTGCTCTGATATTTTTTCTGTGAATGACCAGCTTGTACTTTATCTTGTCGTGTCAAACTTGAATCATATACTGCTCTGATATGTTTTGTGGATGGCCGGCTTGTACTTTATCTTGCCGTGTCTAACTTGAAATATCTGCTACTTGATTACCTGTCTGTGAATTTTGGGGCCCCCAACGCAATTGTAGTTCGGTCCAAGTCTGCAGGGAACGGTATTGACCAGACCGTCTGATTAGACCGGCTGCTCATGGAGTTTCTGGTATGCTAGCATTACCCATTGTACTGTACTGATACGAGCTCGTAACTGAACATCTAATTGGGCGTGGTTGTTGGGACTAAATTCTGAACTGATTGCCTTCGAGCACTACTGAAAGGTTGTGCCTTGTATGTTAGTCAGAGTTGCCACATAGGCACTTGGCAGCAACTTGGCACTAACCACCCGTATCCTTTTACTATGTGCTAGGACATGTGTGGCTATTTGTTATTTGATATTCTGTGATCACTAAAATTCAACTGGCTAAATACTGGCAATGAAACCTCACTAAGAAAGGAGCTTGCCCTAGTTAAACAACCTTTTTCAGGTGAAAAAGAACTGTAAGAGAAAAGCACTTTGATGTCTTTACTTATTTTGAGAGAGATCTTGGATGAACTTTAACATGAATTTTGAATCTATACTAGTTAGGTGAAAATTTCATTTAATACCTATATTAACACTTTCACTGTAATAGTAATTTAGGTTTTGAGTTTATCTAAATCGCTTCCGCATAAAATCTATCTGCTTGTTACTGTTATCATTTTTGGTAGCACAACCAAACCTGACCCGACATTGTACCTTGGGTTTGTGGTGTTGCAGCACGGGTCTTGCATCTTCCTTCAACAAAATTCTATGCATGCAAGTGGATGGACTTATGCATTTGATGTCGGTAATAGTCCATCTAGTCGCTTCCTTGTTCTCCCGTAACATCACCATCAACTTTTCTTCTTGCTCCTTGGTGAGCTTACTTAAAATGATGACCGGAAGCGTCTCCCCTTCCCCAAGAAATAAGTACTTGAGGTCACTTGGCAACGGTTTAAGCTCAATCACCAGAGCCTTCATAAGTGATGGGAGGAATTTTGGTTCTTTGGGTTCCTCTCAGACTAGAGGGTCGGGACTTTGCACCACTTCCTCAAGAATGCTTAACTCCTCAATGCTTTCCTTCAAGTTAGTACTCATTGAATACACAAGACATGCATTTTCAACATCATTTTCCAAAGCAACTAACAAGGAATTATCACCACTCAATTCAAAAACATCATTCACAAAATTTTCAACAAAATCAATAGCATGGCAAGAATACTCTTCAAGATAATATTTCATAGGGTCATTTATGCTAAACTTTACTTTAATCCCATCAAATTCCATGGTGAGGGTACCGTTATGCACATCAATGATGGTCCTAGAGGTCTTCAAAAATGGCCTCCCCAACAAGATTGGGGTGGCATGTTTATCATGCTCCATGTCTAGGACATAAAAATCCACGGGGAACATTAAGGAATCCACCCTAACCAACACATCCTCGATGATACCTTAGGGTAAGCACTAGAACGATCGGCTAGTTGGATCACCACCCCGGTTTTGTGCAAAGTACCAAGATTGAGGCTTTCATACAAAGAATAAGGATTCACATTTATTGATGCACCTAAGTCAAGCATTGTTTTTTCAAAATGTGTATTTCCTATCATGCAAGGGATCATGAACATGCTGGGATCGCTACATTTAGGGGGTAACTCCCTTTGGCACAAAGCAGAGACATGTTCACTTCTCCAATTTTTAAGCTTGTTTTTCGTTCTTTGTTTCCTATTTACTACACATAATTCCTTCAAAAATTTTGCATAGCTAGGAATTTATTCAATTGCATTCAAAAGAGGGATATTTACCTCACACCTACGTAAGACTTTGTAAATATCCTTGTTGGATTCCTTCCTCCATTTGTCTTTTAGAGCTTCCGGGAATGGTGGCTCCGACACATATGGAGGAATCTCCACTACTCTTGCCTTCTTGTGAGGGGGGGGGGATAAAGGTTCAGAAATGGAGGTTGATTTCTCAACGGTGATCTCCTCTTCCTTCTCCTTTCCCTTCCTTGCTTGCTCCTTGGCCTCATCCTCATTTTCTTCTTTCACTTATTTCTCAAGCATTTCAAGCTTTCTAGGTTTGTTCTCAAAAACTTCACCAACTGTAGGAGAGCCAACCTTTTTACCACTTCTCAAAGTGATAGCACTTGTATTTTGTCGAGGGTTAATCTCCAGTTGGGAGGGTAGCTTACCCTTTTCCCGGGCTTCCATCCGATTCACCACTTGAGCTATTTGGCTCACTTAAGTTTCCAAGTTCTTGATACTTGCCTTGGATTCATCTTGGAATTTCTCACTTTTCTCCGCACACAATGCCCAACCGGTGAATGGCTTGCATCACCTCATCCTTTGTTAGCCCCGAGCTCTCCCCTTGGTCTCGGGGTTTGTCTTGGAGCCTTTGAAATTGTTATTGAGGTGGCCTATATTTTTGTTGAGGAGACCTATATGGTTGAGGTTTTTGGGTTCCTTGAGGATTTCTATGCCAAAGGTTCGCGTTATCACGGTTTCCCGAATTGTACGACCGGTTTTGGTACCCTTGATAACCTTGGAAGCCTTGCCCACCTTGATATCCTTGGTTTCCTTAGTAGCCTTGATTTCCTTGATATCCCATGGCACTCACCTCCTCAACATAGTTCTCTTGCAAAGTAGGGCAAGTGTCTGTAGGATGCGCGAAGTAACAAATTTCACATAATTTAACATGTGGTGCATTTCCGGGCTTCGTCATCAAAGATCTGACCATGGATGCAAGGGCTGAGACTTGATCCTCAAGCTTCCCACTATTTGAAGAGTCACTTGCGGGCATTGGATTTCTCCTTCTCGAATCGTCCCTTGAGCTAAAGTTTCTCGATTCTTCCGCTAGCTCCTCATATAATTGCATCGCCCCGGATGAAGTTTTGTTCCCAAGAGTGCCACCATAAGAACTTCTTACCAACCTTTGATCCTCATCAAGAAGGCCATTGTAGAAGTAATAAACCAAATCCCCCTCCGAATAACCATGGTAAGGGAAACTTGCAAGAAGCTTCTTGAGCATCTCCCAATAGTCAAAGAGAGATTCTTCATGCCATTGGAGGATGTTTCTTATGTCCTTCTTCAAGGTGGCGGATCTACAGGCTGAGAAGTATTTGGCTAGAAACTTTATTTTCATATCGATCTAACTCTTGATGCTCTTGAGCAGTAGGTAGTGGAGCCAATCTCTTGCACCATCCCTTAGTGTGAACGGGAATGCCTTCAACTTATAGAAATATTCATCCATTCCATGGGGGACCATTCTACCACACAAGAAGTGAAATTTGGTGAGTTATTTGCTGGCATTCTCCCATTGCCTACCAAGGAAGATGGGTAGCATGTTGATAAACCCGATCTTTAGCTCAAAGTGCCTGTTCGGTCAAACCACGGGATACTCGATGCACATTGGTTGTTGATCGAGGTTGGGGGCCATGATGTCTCTTAATAATGCTTGCCCCAAAGGAATATCCCTTTGGTGGAGAGGAGGAGCTTGCCCTTGGAGAGAAGGATGTTGAGGTCCTCCTCTCGAATGCTCATCTTCGTGCTCAAGTTGATGTTCCATAAAGGAAGAGGTATCCACAAAATGGTCACTAGGAGGGGTATTATTCACACTTTTCAAAGAAATCCTCCTAGCTCGTGTCAAATTCAACTCTATCTCAGGGTCGTAGTTTAGGGGTTCTTGTGAAGAGGATCGCGTACGAACCATACACCAAGAACTCAAACAATACATCTCCAAGCTAAGTGAAAATGGTAAATCAACTAAGAAATCAAAATAAAAGCAAACTAACAAATATTTACAATTAGAATATAATCACACATAATATGCCCAAACACTTAAAAATAAACGCCTCTTCCCTGGTAGAGGCGCCAAAATTTGGGAGGTCGTTGTAGTAAATCTCAAAGTTAATACTTTTAAGACCTAATGCTTCCTATCTACAATTAAGTAGATAATGGCAAGTCGGGATCGTCCACGAGAAGGGGATCTTTTCAAGTGTTTAAACATATATAGGAGAAAACATACTAGGCATATACATACATAGATACACATAAAAACATGTAAACAAGAGGGGGGGGGGTTGGTTGGTTTTTTATCCTAAGCTATCAAATTGAAATACAATAACTAGCAAAGCAAGAGAACTATGCTAATCATGCAATACGACGAAAGATATGATGTAAATGATAATTAACAAAGCCTTGGGGGCAATCGACTTCCACTTCCAAACTTCATATAGCTCATTGATTCATTCACTCATTCAATTACATTTATTGTCTATGGGAAATGTTATCACGTCTCATTCAAAGATCAACATTCATTCCTCCTTAAGAGTAGTTTGCAAAGACAAACAACAACCATATGCAAATCTCATTGATGATCACCCTAGAAAATCAACATCATAGGGGTATTTCATAAATGGCATTTCACCCAAAGGACCATAGGTTTGATAACAACAAGCCTTCTACCAAAGACATAGTCATTTAACCAAACAAAGCATTTATAGGTTAAACTTAGAACAAACAACATTCAAGGTTCAACCTTTCTTTGCATCTATATGATAAATATGAAAACAAACCACATTAACATACTTTTCTACCAAGAATTACCACACATTATACACAAGAAGTTCTAAATCCATGCTTTTGGATTTCCATATCAAATGAGTTAAAACATTTGCAACATTACTAACACTCTAACATTTCAATCTTACAAACATTTCATATACTCAAACAACCCATGATATAAATGAGGTAAAACAAAACATTAATGGCACAATAAATGTTCTCCAATAAATGTTCATAAATGAGAAAATATAGAATCTTACTACATAAGTTTGGAAGCTTCAATCAATTGCTCCCAAGAACTAGATTTAGCTACAAGAGTTCATACTATTTAATGCTAAACAAACAAACATAATACAAGAGAATTCAAAGATGAAAATGGAAGAAAATAGGGTTAAGAACAGTACCAAAAATGCCGAAGAAAAAGATATGTATGAGAGGAAAGAGAGTGCTATTTATAGTACAAAAAGGATAAGGTAAGATTCTGGCCTCCCGTTGGTCATGACTCGCGATGGGTTCATCGTGACTCACGATGGTACGTCGCGATTCGCGACTGGTTCATCGCAACTCGCGAAGAGCGCCAGAATTTAACCCTGTTTTCTTTTCTTCTTGTGGTAACACTTATCTTCACAGTGACTCCTCTCATTTTTCAAGTCTTCAAGGTCTTCAAGAATGGTTTTCGATGGCCTCCGGTCTTCATTTCTTCAAAGAAAGTCTTCAAAATTCTTCAAAAATGTGATCTTTAATGGCCTCCGATCTTCAAGCCTCCGTGTTCTTCCCTTGTCACGCAAAAGCTACTTAGAAGAGGTAAAAGAGCGTAAATTTTCTCTTACCCCTCCTAAGAGAATTTCAAGGTAAAACACAAGCTGTTGATAATAAAAGATCACAAAAGTGACCCAAAACAGTACTAAATTATGCACATAAAATGGACATATCAAGCATGAGTAAGGATGTAATATAATCTGCATCCCCTCCCCCTCCCCGCCCCATTGCCCATCCCTAGATGTAGTAGATGTCATTTTTAGTCTAAGATAGAATATGTATTCTTGTTGTAAATAAATTGGTGGTACGTGAATTTTATCAAAAATGACCAACTTCATTTTCAAAAGTCTTATTGTGAACTTTCAGGGTCGAACTAGCAGCATATACAAAATTTATTATAAAAAGTCTTAACTACACTACAAAGGTAAAACGTGCAATTGAATGCCTTGGATTTCCATCAAAGTTAGTCACAATATGTGAAGAGCCGACACTACGTCAGTTTTCGATCACAGAACTCAATATTGAACACCAACATACTTGGAAGGCTGAGAGTCAAACTTTGGTCTGCCATCAATAGTAGGTCAAATGCTTAAGCTAGAAGCAAACAAAGGGCAAGTAGAAGAACTCTACTTCTTACCTTCTCATTAGAACCATTCATTTGGGTTCTACATTCAAACTGCAACTTAGAGGATGAGATGCACATTCAGAAGTGCAGGATACAGCACTGGGCATAACCTAATTTGAATGCCTCATTCCTCTACTTTAAGGTGTAAGTGGGTCCAAAAAGACCAAGTATTATGACTCAATTATACACTTTTTAAAATGCCTTTTCTGTTATGAGATATAAGTAGATTGGTTTGGGTACGAGAGCATATTCCCCTTCCTGCTAGAAAAACTTTAGTTTTAGCTCACTAATTGCATTTACCCCCAAAAATTATGAATCTATATTTGTCCTCTCACTCAAATAAAGGTGGGGATTATAATGGAACATATGTGTAATAACAGGTTATGGAGGCTGAGCCCATATATTATAGCAGGTTGTATTCATATCGGCCTAATTAGAATATGGTCAGATCATTTAATGTCGCATTTATAAGGTAGTAAAGAGTTATAATTAATGCCAAATACTATTAACACTATAATGTATAAATACCATGTATGTATTCATTTCAGTATTCATTCAATCTTGGATACAATGCTTATACTTGTTACTGACTTAAGCATCAGAAGATTGAACCCTAGGATCCCAGGGACTATTTTCTTCCAGGCTATAATCAAAGAGCTAGAGTCTACTATCTATTTGGCTGCTTCAGACGCATTAATTGGCACCGACTGTGGGGACAATTAAGTTAGAGTTAAGTTTCTTGGTTTATGTCTACGATTACTTGAATGAGTGAGAGATTAAGGTTAAAAGGTATTAGAGCCAGTAATGAAGTACAGTTGAGGAGAATAGATATTACTAACCCCTAGAAGTCGCAGGGTATAAGCTTGGGGAGGTTTGAGAATCAGCGGTTGAGTTGGGGACGATGCATGTTTCGGCGATGGAGCACGAGAGGATACAGATCTCAAGTGGGCCTAATTCGTAGATTGTAAGAAGTTTGTCAAGTTGATAGTGCAGGGTCCTCGAGGCGCCCAGAGGTCAATATGGAACATGGAGTCATGGACATTAGACCCGCTTAGAGCGGGCCAGCTGGTTCGCGGGATGATAAAGATGGACAATTCACGTAGGTCTTTGGAGATTCTTACATGGAAGCTTATGAACGAACTATGCAAGAGAGTTAAAACACAGGAATGATCGGGCTGAGTCAGTATGTATTTTGGCTACGACAGGTTATCGGGTTACCCCTCCCTCGAGGGGTATGGGTATCTCGAATGGCATGATACCATCTACACCTATAAGAATGACTACGGGGTTTGTTTCTCAACCCATAATAGCTTACCCTTACCCCCGCGTATGCAGAGAGGCATTGCAAGCATGACCTCAACCATCTTTTCCAGATTACTCGCAGGGGATAGTGTATTTGATGCCTCCTCATGTTCCCAATAACCTTGATAGCTACCCTCCCAGGTACTGAAACAGGGTATGGGATTATGGCTTCTATGGGAATCTAGGGGTATGGAAACATAGGCCTACAGAATGTGATGGTCAATCAAGGGCCTTATAACCCTTACGTACCAGGTAACTACTAATCTATCTAGGGCCTTGGTCAAATATTTGGTATATGGGTTCCCGACCCACATACCCAATGCAGTTTAGGGGAAATGAACGAGGGTTGAATCTACCTGGAGAACAACAAGAAGTAACAATAGATACTGGTGACTCATTGAAAAAGGAGTTATATAGGTAGATTGGGCCAATAGACCAAGTAGCTGTATCGCCTTTTAGCTCTGTCATGATGAGTGTTCAATGTCCAATAGATGTAAAACCACCGGAATGGCTTCCTACTTATAGTGGGGAGTCAAATCCTCAAGATTTCATTAAAACATTCTTGAGTTTGATGAATTTGAGAGATTATGAGGAAAATGTGACGTGTAAGTTGGTAGGGAGCTATCTTCGGGGAAAATCTCAAGAATGATTCAAAAAGCTACCCAAAGGTTCATTACACTCCTTCAGAGACATCAGTGGGGATCTGTTAAGTCAATATGCTCAGAAAAAGAAATTCACAAAGTCTCCGTTGGAACTTTATTAGATTAAGTAGAAGTTGGGAGAAAGTACAAAAGCATTTTATCATAGATATATGGATGAAATCCTGGGGTAACAGACACTACAAAAAATGAAGTAATTCTCCACGAACACTGCAAAGCTTCAAGAGGTAGTGGAATGGTATTCGAGGGTAGAAGATGCTACTAAGAAGAAGAGAGAGGGCTTGAGAGAGAAATCATGGAAAAATAGTGACCCTAAAAGGAAAAAGCTAATGGAAACATCCAGGCCTAGCATCGAGAGGTATACTCCCATGCTGCCGAAACCTATGGGAAGGTCTCCTACACAAATCCTGAGCATACATAAAGGATTGTTTAGGTCACCACCACCTATGTAGAATACACCAAATTTCATGATGGAAAGAAAGGCAACCAATATGTATTGTGATTATCACAAAGATTATGTCCATGACACGAATGATTGTGCACAATTAAGGATGAAAATTGAAAGATGTGATAGAGAAGGGCGGTTCCAAGGCCCTAGACCCCAGAATAATCATAATGGACCCCTAAGACATAGGAATAATCGAAGGGAATGACAACCATATAAGAGAAACAATCAGAATAATAGCGGTAGATGAGGCAGGAGACCCTGCGATCAAGTGATCCGAGACAGAGCAAGGAAGGAAGAGAGGAAAGGACTCAAGAACAACGCGGAAGCAATCAAGAAAATAGAAATGGTGACACCTCGCCTATTTGAAGGGTGGTAAATGTGATCAATGGAATCGTGGGGGAAGGTCCTCGAATGGTGTTATGAAGGTGGGTGCAAGGAAGATCCTGCCAGGAGAATCGCGCCAAAAGAGATTTCACCCGGATGACACTATAACATTCTAGGAGGGTGATGCAGTTCTGGATCAAAATTCACAGCTAGATCCTATGGTGGTCTCGACGGTGATTGTGACGTCTTTGGTGAAAAGGGTTTTTATTGATGATGGCAGTGGAGTAGAATTAATGTTTTTTGATTGTTTTGATCAGTTGTTTATAGGGCGCGGTAACTTGAAGAAGTCAACCTCACCTTTTTTTGGATTCACATGGAACCCAATATTTCTATTAGGGGAAATAACCATGTCGGTTCGAGTATCTGATGGTGAAAAGGGGGTAACGATAGATTGCAATTTTGTGGTTATAGCCACCCACTCCCTTTATAATATGATCCTTGGAAGACCATGGATATGCCAGGCTCAAGCAGTTTGGTCTCCCTATCATCTTATAATGAAATTCCCAACCGAAAGGGGAATAGCTTTGATTCGAGGAGATCAAGTTGTTGCCAGAAATTGCAACCTCATAGCGGTGAAAAGGGCGACGAGAAGGAGGAACGTGGCTTCAGTACATTGATAGGTTGGTCCAGCAGATACATCACAAATACGCATTTGAGATACTGGGATAGTAGCTGTTAGGAAATCGATGCCTGAAAACATTAAAGAGAAATTGAGTTGCTTATTGGAGAAATATGGTGATGTCTTTTCTTGGGATACTTGTGACCTCACAGGAGTGCCCTTAAACCTAACAGTGCATAAGTTGAATATTAACCCTTCCATAAAACCAGTAAAATAGAAAAGAATGGTGTTTTCCCTAAGAGAGATGAGGCCATTAAGGAAGAAGTTGAGAAGTTGCTAAAGGTGGATGCCATCGATGAGGTGTTCCATCCCGAATGGATATGTAATCCAGTTATGGTCCCAAAACACTATAGGCTTGCGGAAGTGCCTAGATTTTACCAATTTGAATAGATGTTGTCCCAAGGATAGTTGCTCCTTGCTACTGATTGATAAGTTAGTGGAATCATATACTAGGTATAAAGTCTTGGCCTTCTTTGATGCACATGAAAGGATACCATCGGATACTTATTGTAAGATGTTGTTTATCACTGATATAGGTACTTATTGCTACAAGAAGATATCATTTGGGCTCAAGAATGCTGGGGTAACCTACCAGCGGCTGGTTGATAAGCTGTTTAAAGAGCGGATTGGAAGAAATACGGAAATCTATGTATATGATATGGCTATCAAGAGAAAAAGTTATAAGGAATTCTAGGCAGACTTAGAAGAAAATTTTGAAAGGCTTTAAGGGGAAAACTAAAAGTTAAACCCAGCTAAATGTGTTATTGGCATGAGAGCTGGAAAGTTTCTCAGATTCATGGTATCCGAGGGAGTTATTGATGTAAACCCCAAGAAAGTTGAATACTTGATGAGAATGAGAAACCCACAAACATTGAAGGAGGTACAAAAGCTTACAGGATCTTTACCAGTATTGAGTAGGTTTCTTTTGAAAAGATGGGAGAGGCATCTACCCTTTCTTTATGTCCTTCAAATTGCTAAGGAATTTGAGTGGACAAAAAGGTGTGAAGAAGCATTCAATCAGTTGAAAGAACATTTGAGGGTATTACCCACTCTCATGAAGCCCGAAAGGAGGGAGTCGTTGTACTTATACATTTCTGCTTCACCTCTGGCAATCAGTGTTGTCTTGATAAATGATAATGAAAGGGAGCACACCCCATTTATTTTGCTAGCTAAGACTTACAGGGGCCAGAGAAAAGATACACATCTCTCAAGAGATTGATACTAGCTTTAGTGCATGCAACTCGAAGGTTGTGTCCTTACTTTCAAGGGTATACAATGGTGGTGCTTACTAATCACCCAATCAGGCAGATTCTATTGAAACCAGAAGTATCTGGAAGAATGATGAAGTGGGCAGTGGAATTAGGAGAGTATGATATTCAGTATAAGCCTAGAGTTGAGATCAAGGTTCAAGCTTTAGCAGATTTTATAGTAGAAACCTCAGAGCCAATCAAATACGAAGACCATCCTCGAGAGGAGGAGACTCAAAGGAAAGAAGTTTGGAAGTTGTATGTATATGGTTCTTCACATTCAGGTGGAAGTGGGGCAGGGGTACTGCTCATCAGTCCTAACGGTAAAGACTACCCATACGCGTTGCACTTCGCATTTAAGGCCACGAATAATGAATATGAATATGAAGCCTTGACAATTGGATTGTGGTTGGCTAAAGATCTGGAGATTTACAGTGACTCATAGATAGTGGTTCAATAATTGAATGGGGAATATGAAGTTAGAGAACACAATCTAAGGTACTTAGATGTGGTGAAACAACTTTTGAAAAACTTCAGATCGTATACTCTAACATAGGTTCCAAGGGAGGACAATCACAAAGCAGATGCTCGTAGTAAGCTTGCTTCTGAGGAATTGGGTATTCAATCTCAAAGGCAGCTACTTATAGAAACTTTGAACATACGAAGCTTCGAGGAACCAGTGGTAATGGCTACCGAAGAGGAAACTACTTGGATGACTGCTATTGTGAAGTATCTTCGAGAAGGAGTTCTACAAGAGAATGAGATCTAGGATAGAAAGATAAGGCTAAGGGCCCCGAGATATGTGCTACATGAAGGAATATTGTATAGAATGGGTCATCTACAACCATGCTTCAGTGTGTCACCCCTTATAAAGAAAACTATTTGATCAGGGAGGCTCATGAAGGAATATGTGGTAGTTACCAGGGGGAACGATCGGTGGAAAGATGGCTCATTTGAGTAGGGTATTACTGGCCGATGATGTTTAATTATGCGAACAAGTACATACATGCTTGTCACCAGTGCCAGAAACATTCTCCCATAATTCACATCTCACGGGAGGAAATGATAAATATTTATAGTCCATGTCCATTTGATAAGTAGGGGATTGATTTGGTAGGACCTTTCCCAGAAGCCCCAAGGAAGATCAAGTACCATATAGTGGCGCCATTGAATACTTCACAAAGTGGGTCGAGGCCGAGCCTTTAATGAACATAAGAGGAAAGATAGTTATCACTTTCTGTTGGAAGAATATTATATACTACTTTGGAATACTGAGAACAATAATTACTGATAATGGAACATAGTTCTCTCAAGATCTGTTCAATAGGTGGTGTGAAGAATATAAGATTTAGCAAAAGGTGACAGCATTTTATCATCCCCAAGCTAATGGTCAGGCGGAAGTAACCAATCGGACGATAGTGAATGGTATCAGAGCTAGGCTCGAGGGGGCAGAAGGAACTGGATATGCGAGATACCGAGTGTTTCATGGGCATATTGGACAACCAAGTCTCCATCCACTAGTGAGACACCATATAGCTTGGTGTAAAGCTCAAAGGTAGTAATTCCCGCTGAAATAGAAGTTCCTAGTTCGAGGTTTATGGCGACGACAAAGGAGACAACTAATGAAGAAACTCTTAGCCTGGACCTTGATATGGTGGAAGAAAGGCGAGAACTGGAATCCCTCTATGAAGCTTGGGAAAAAGAGAGGGTCAAACGATATCATGATAGAAGGGTAAAAAAGTACTGTTTCACACCGAAGATTTGGTGATGAGGAAAAATGAGAAGAGCCATCGTGAACCTGAAGGGAAGATGACCGCTAACCAGGAAAGACCCTACAAAGTGGTCGAAGCACACCTAGGAGGTAGCTATATCCTCAAAGCCATGGATGGAGTTTGAGTGCGTAGAAGATGGAATATTACAAATTTGAGGAAATATTACCAGCTTTGAAGACACGGGTGATATGCTGAGAAGCAGCACTTCGTGCTTTATTTCCAACTAAGGATGATGATCCAGTGATATGCTGATAAGCGGCACTCTAGACATTAATTCCAGCTAAGGATGATGATTGAGTGGTATGCTGATAAGTGGCACTCTAGACATTAATTCCAACTAAGGCTGATGAATCGAGTGAAAAACTTATAAGAGGCACTCTAATGATAATACCAACTATGGCTGATGAAATGAGTGAAATGCTAATAAGCGGCAATCTCATAGTACCCTTGTAATCTTGATTATTGATCTAGTGGAACCATTCTTGCAGGATGTAGGTGAAAACACCAAACCTGGGTAAAATTTCTCGAGTCCTCGCATTCAATAATTTCCTTTAATCATACCAACCGCTCACGCTCTATCATTATGCTCTGCCATGCCAAGTGTTGTAGCTAAAGATTTAAGTATTGTCCAATTTTGGATGATGATCGAGTGATATGCCGATAAGCGGTACTCCAAAATAAATTCCAATCTAAACTGATTAACTGATTGATATGCTTATAAGCGGCACTCACAGTGTAATATCATTTTCATATGATCAATGATTTGATTAGTCGAGAAAGATGATAATCAACTTGAATCCTATTCAAGGATAACAAGCCATTCGAGCACTGTCTTGTGCAAAATAGTAATATGATATATTGGATTTCTAAGCTAATCGTTTAACGTGAGTAATACGTGTAAGTGATTTTTGCTAACAAGTGGATAAAAATTTATTTGATGTGGAAATATATAATATACTTGAGCAATGTCAACCAAATCAGCATCAAGTACATAATAATGATAAACTAAAAGCTTTAAAATATACACGGTACATGATACATTGAATCGTTGGTATACTCTACAAGTACGCTCGCAATACAAGAACTTGTGCAATAGAGTGGAGGAAATTTATCTATTTGGTTGAGAGGGCCAATCTAATCTTACTTCTAATTGCTCAAGTTCTTCCATCTTAATACCGACTGAACGTTGGAGGCCTTTCATTTGTTCCTCTTCAGGATACTCAGATGGATTTAACGTTATCTTCAACTTATAATGCCTTGATACAGAATTATTTTCCAAGTCCCTCGAATGAGGGTCATCACTTCCACGATGTCTTTTTGAAGACTGTCTGCTTATATTACTCGAAGATCCGCAATTTTTAGCAGATCTCTTGCCCCTTGATTTCTTTGACAGAGAGGATCTTCGACCTCTCGAAGGGTAAGGGGCGAGGTGAGCGCGTGATCGTAACTCCTGTAAACAGTCTAAGATGGCGCTAGAGGCTAATTTTCGGTGATCAGTCCCTCTCTTATAAACCTTTCGACTCATAATCCAGTGATAGGATGCCTTAAGTAGAAATATAGGCAGGAACTGATCCTCTTTAAATATAGGATTGACTATACCATGGGTAGATAGTGAGCTCGAAGGCTTGTATCCTATAGAGTAATCCTCCCCTCCAACTCTTTAATCTGTACTTTTGTGGCTTCAACTTTTCCTAGCAGCCAAGTATTCTCAACAAGGAAGGAATTGATTTAAAATGGATCTTCACTGGAAGGCACATTCTTTGCTAATAAGCTTCCACCAACCTTACAATTTCACCTAAGGCCACTTGATATAGTTCTACCACCTCCTCTAATTGGGACCTAAACTTATATGCTTCACCCATGCTAGCAATCAGACGAACTTCGAGGAATGGTAGCCTATTGGCATTAGCAAGGCATCCTTTCAAAGATCCAAAATGGTTGTTTATGCGATATACTGTCTCTTGATAATCCCGCTCAGCAGGGTCGCAGTCCTCCACAACCTCGAGAGGTACTACTCTATTGTATTTTCTTGGTTAAGAATTTTTTAGTGAAAATTTTAAAGGCAGGATGTTCGCTAGACCGCCATGATCTTAACTCCCCCTCGAGCTGGCAATTCTTATCTTGTAAGGAGCTTCTTTCTTCATTGAATTTAGCAAGGTCCAACACTGCCTTCATATGATGCTCGCTGGTTTCATTTAGCTCTGTTTGAGTATTTGATAGTTCTTTGTAAATGCATTTCTGCCACCTTTTCGATGAGTTACACTACGAGAGAAAATTTTTAAAAATAAGTGAAAGGTCAACAAGTAGAACATCTTTTTCATTAATGGGAAGAAAGATACAAGAGGAGGCCAAACACAAGCAGAAGCTACATATAATCACCCTGCTATAGTATTATCCACCTTGGTGGTTGATGGAACCTGATCTCCCATGGCTTTCTCCTCTGAAGTTGGCTGTTGAATGGGACCGGCAGCTACTTTCTCATGGGTGAGTGCTTGAATCTCCTCAGCTGTATGAAACACCTGATGGGCTTCAGGATATTCAGTAGGGCAAAGTTTAGGCCACCATTTTTTTAGCTTCATCCCATTTTTCATATAAGATATCCACGAGTTCGGGCTTGATGAAGGACTCCAAAATTTTGTTATCATCTTTGGACAAGAAAGGAGCCAGCGTTGACTTCTATTTTTCCTCGACCATGGAGCTGCATCCGAGCTGCTTGGCCAGTTTGAGGAGCTCAAGGAATAAATTGAACATCTCAGTACTATTCATCTGTTTGTCTTTAAAGGCCTCAAGCAGAAGGGCCTGAGCATTAGGATCATCACCTGCTTTCACCCTTTGCTTGAGGGCTTCCTTATTGAGGGTAACTTTCATGTTCTCATTCTCGAGCAGTGCGTACTTTTCTTTCTCAGCCTCAAGTACCTTCACCAGCCCAATATTTTTGAGATCTTTTTGCATAATGCGCTCATGCAGCTGGCCATGATCCAAGTTCAGTACTTGCAACAGATAAGCCAAGAGTTGGGTCACTTGACCGAGATGCTGAGGCACCTGAGGAATGGTGGACTAATAAAAAAAATTGATTTCCACATAAAAAAAATTACAAGATCACTTAAAAATTTACAAAAAGGTAAATTGAGAATTGCTGGCAAGAACTCGAGGACCTGTTCATTGAAAATGAGAACACTCGAAGTTGTAGCTTGAGTGTTTGAGGAGGCAGCCTGCTGGTTTACTTGCTGAGGGATGAGGGGAATCTGGCTATCATTTCCATCTTTCTTTTGGCACTTGTTTTGTAGAATAAGAATTATGGGTACCCGAGCCCTTGTCTTGACCGATTTTTCCATCATTCACCTGGATGGTAGATGCCTGCTTTAAGGGGGTTGAAAGGTAACCCTTAGGCCATCTTTCTTGGAAGATAGAGCTGAATAGATACCCACTGAAAAATCCAAGAGAATTAGGTTAGGAACAAACATAATTTTTTTTATTAAAAAAGTAGGGAAAAGAAGAAATAAGATAGAAAAATTCGTTAACACCTTTAGAGACTTCTGAGGGTCTAAAATCACTAGTAGAGTCTTTGAGAGAGGGCTCCTGGAAAGGTTCTTATTGGATTCTATTTTGTTTCTTGCTATCTTTTTGAAGTCTCTTACATATAAACTTCTCATAAACCTCTGGTGACCAGATAAAACTAATGTTCCTATCAAGATTCAAAAAAAGGTTGTAGTCGGGAGATGTGGATATAAGGCATCTTCTGTCATCCTTGAGACAATCGGGGTACAAGTAATCCCCATCTTTCAAGGACTCAATTTGTACATTCGATTTCGATTGAGGAACTTTATACCTCCTTCAATAAAAGGTAATACCTTTTCTCCAATTCTTCCAGTCACTCGAATGAGAAGGTACTGTGAAGATTTTGTGAAGCACTTCTCTGCTAATAAAGGTAATGATATTTTCTACTGACTTACCACTATAGGACACAATGTACAATGAACGAAGTAGTTTATACCTCGACTTGATCCCAAATTCATAACATCTAAACATAAACATCATAATGATCACTAGGACGTTGGGGTGAACCTGTGCGAGGCTGACTTGAAATTCCTTAAGGAGTTTAGAGAATAAGGGAGGAAAGGGGAAGAACCCTGCACGGAGGTGCTTAAGATAGATAGCAGATCTTCCTTTAGGAATATTATCAAGGGTCTCACCCTCTTGGAAAAGTTGTAAATCCACATTCGGGGCTATCCTTTGGCCCAAGGTAATCGAAGCTAGGATCCTCGAGATAGCTTTCAGTGCTGTTGAGGATGGGGGCTGATTGGCAGAAGTTCCAATTTTATCCTCTCGAGATGCCTTTTTATTTCCTCGAGATATCTTCTTTCTTTGGGATACCTTCATCTTTCCTTGAGCTACCTCATTTTTCCCTCGAGATACTTCTTCTCCCTCTTAAGGCACATTCTCTTTTTCCCTTGCTTCAAGGGTTATATTCGGCGGAGGGTAAAAACCAACCTTATCGGTATAAGGAGACCACCTCACATATGGTTTACCCATACCCGGTAATCAAACTTCGGTATATCCCTGAGGAGGGATGTCTATGATAGGTAAAACACCTGGGTTATGATCCATGCGGTCGAGAGTATCATCCTTCAAACCAGACTCATAATGTGACCCATCGGAATGGTCGGGTTCAAAACCAGAAATCATCCCTTTCGGCGAATTAATTTGTCCCCCTTCTAATCTAACCTCGTCAGAAAACCCCCTCTTAGTAGAACCCTCAC
The DNA here is from genome assembly GCA_037428765.1 of Rubia yunnanensis. Classification (NCBI taxonomy): domain Eukaryota; kingdom Viridiplantae; phylum Streptophyta; class Magnoliopsida; order Gentianales; family Rubiaceae; genus Rubia; species Rubia yunnanensis. The sequence goes on from CM075065.1 coordinate 80,993,372, forward strand.
CGGAGATGGACATTAAATTAAAGAAAGAAATGGAGTAAAAGAGGGAAAGCGGCGGGACTTACCAGTTTTAGAGAAGAGGATGATGAAGGTGGAGATGTTGATAGAAGAAGAAAAGAGAAAAGAGCCCTAAGATATAACCTCCTCTATGAAAATACCTGCAAATGAAGTAAAATGGAAGTTCAAGAAAATGAGGGTAGTTAATAAACCTGAAATGGCGGTAAAGTAATGATAACTTTGAAAAACAAAAAAAATTGAAAAGACGTGAGAATCTTTTTACCTTTTTGGAGCACGCCGTCTTAGATGCGCTGACACGCACGATTACTACACGCACACCTATTAGTATTCCAGGAAAGTTTGAGAAAAAATACTGGATACCCCTTCGAGACCTAAAATAATATGCAAAGAAATTCATCTCGAGCACTGATAAGCTGAGAGATCGAATCGCTATTAGAGAACAAGTTCTTGAACGCTGATAAGTCGAGTTCCTCGAACCATTATCAAAAAAGTTCTCGAACTTCTATCTTGAAACCTCATGCTCTCGAGTTGGTATCTAGTTTTCTGGGGGCTTTTGATAGAGACTGAGCCTAAATATTATAGAGAGTTGTATTCAAATCGGCCAAATTAAAATATGGCCGGATCATTTAATGCCGCATTTATAGGGTAGTAAAGATTTGTAATTAATGTCAAATACTATTAAGACTATACTGTATAAATACAAGACATGTATTCATTTCCATATTCATTCTATCTTGGATACAATGTTTATACTCGTTACTGACTTATGCATTGGATGATTAACCTCTGAGATTTCCCAAGGACTGTTTTCTTGCAGGTTGTAATGAAGGAGCTCGAAACTACTTTCTATTTGATTGGTTCAGACGCATCAACAGAGTGAGTGGCTTTTTAGCTACTCATCTCCGTCAAACATCTCGCTGTATCTACACTATTTTCATTTAAAACGTTAACATTAATAAATTCCTAGTACTTTACTATCTAGGATAGTTTTACAGGCTAGAATCACTTTTTGTTCATTATCTGGTTACTATATAAAAGGAATACTTTGAAACGGCACGCTTGTGTCAACCGTCATCATGGGCATAGTGGTTATTTCCTAGCAGAGCCAAATGTGTGCCCTTGTATGTGCTCTCAAGTGGCCGCCCAAAACGACGTCGTTTTGGGCACCAATTTTGTCCTCTTCTGAATCCTATTTGTTAAAAGTTGCGGCTCCTCAATGTGGGCTAGCATGTGCTGCCAAGTGGCCGATGAAAACGACATCATTTTCGGTACCCCTTAAGCCCTCGAAGGGGTGGAGTCTTTAGCCCTCGAAGGGGTGTAGTCTTTAGCACTCGAAGGGGTGAGTCTTCAGCCTTCCAAGGGGTGTAGGCTTCCGCCCTCGAAGAGGTGAGCCTTCAGCCCTCGAAGGGTGTAGGCTTCAGCTCTCGAAGAGGTGAGGCTTCAACCCTCGAAGAGGTGAGGCTTCAGCCCTCGGAGGGGTGATTCTTCAGCTCCCGAAGGGGTGATTTTTCAGCCCTCAAAGGGATCATTCTCCAGCCCTCGAAGGGGTGAGGCTTCAGGCCTCGAAGGGCTGAGGCTTCAGACTTCGAAGGGTGAGCCTTCAGCCCTCGAAGGGGTGAGGCTTCAGCCCTGGAAGGGGTGATTCTTCAACCCTTGAAGGGGTGATTCTTTAGTCCTCGAAGGGGTGATTCTTTAGCCCTTGAAGGGGTGGATCTTTAGCTCTCGAAGGGTTCACTCTGAACTCCTCGAATGCAGAGAGAAGGACTTCTTCGAGGTCTGGCATCTGGACCCCCTCGATGCCTGGCATCTGGACCCCCTCCATGTGCCTCTATATATGCTGCTTGGTGACCTACCAAAACAACATCATTCTGGACACTCATTCGAGGGGTTCATTTTTTTGTCGTCGAAAGGGTGGACGAATAAATAAATCATGCAAAACCCAAATATAAACATTTCTTAGTGAATGTGACTTATTCTAGAATCAATTATTATAATATAATCAGAAATATATTTACTCTAACATCCCATAATCCAAACTCTTCTGGTTACTATATAAAATGAATACTTCAAAATAGCACGCTTATTATAATGTAATCAGAAATATGATTTACTCTAACATCCCCTAATCCAAACTCTTTCCTCACAATTTGGAATCCCACCGTTCTGAAATTGCGTGGTTTGTTCTTCTCCCAGTAAATGCTTGTGGGTTTTTGAATTTTGGGTCTTTGGCTATGTTTATATAACATTAAGATTTTTTTCTTATAAAACCTAGAAATATATCGATGGAGGCCATTGATCGATTAAACATAAATGCTAAAAGGAGGAAGGCTTATGCTGAATTATCACCTGCGGCAAAGGGACAATTGTTGCAGCGGAGAAGGGAGCAGGCTACTTTAAAACGTTCTTTTTAATTCAGTGGAGGGTTCAATGGTGAATGATATTGGTATGTGCTTTTGGTCCTAATTTTTTCTTCTCATTATTAACGACAGTGTCATAATTACTGCTGATATCATCATGACATGTTTTCCTTATCAGCTCTATTTTGTTTTATTTTATTTTTTTCGACTGGTTATCGTGTAGAGGGTGTTTCGGTTTACCACTGTCACATATATATGTACCAACGGTAATCATGAACATTTATATGAGAATCAAATTTACCAAATTCTTTTGTACAGGGGATTCAACAGGTTGCGGGAGATCCATCAGCTATTAACCATGAAATTTCTAAGAGAAGAAAGGCTTATGGTGAGATCCCTACTAAAAAAAAATACTAATGCTCAAACAAAAAAAAACAGCAGGTCACACTAAGACGTTCATCTCAAACATCCCATCGACAACCAGTGGCAGGTTCGTGTCTACAATTTTAAACTCTGTTTATTTATAGATATTGTATAGGAATTTCATGATCCATTCCCATCAAGGAATTTGATGGATAACAGTAGTTATGGAAATGCAGAGCCAGCAGGATTAGTGGCTTCTCACGATGGTTTATTAATCGTTGAGTCAAGTGATTTGAGTGTCCAGCAAATTCGAAATCTGCGAGCTCGCTGCAGGGGTCAATTCGTCTTTACATGTTCATTGTATTTTTTTGTACCTGACTTTGCAGCATTATGTTTTGTCACAGATTTTGGTTCGTTCCTTTGGCATTATTTGGTTAGGATCAAACTTATTTGACTCTTGTATGTACGTAAATTCATTCACAGCGATTGGTATAATCCATTTCTCCATGTTTTTCTCCCACATACTTACTCTGCATTTTTTGGTGCAGCATATGGTTCATTTTCAAATTCTGTTACATCTTCACGGGGAAATATTTTAGCTAATATTTATGCTGATGCTCACCACACAGTATCCTCTTCTTCGTCTGTTCATTTCGTCAACACCAGCTCTGCAGGTCTATATATATTTGTGTATCATTCATCGTTCTTTCTTTGTATATATAGCATTTTCTTTTACTGTATATTCCAACGTTCAACATATGATCTATTTTTTTGTGTGGTTTGTTACAAGGAAATTCTCCAGTTGATATTTCTGGCCATATGCACCAAGCAGAGTGTTCCTCTTCTCATAGTCATTTACCAATTATCAATTCTGCTATTATTCATACTGCAAGGGATGGAAATTTACCTTCTACTTCTGCAGGTTTGTTTTTCTTGGTTTATCATCAATGCTATTTTCATGTTTACAGATATTTGTTTTAGTTGTACGTCGGAATTTTCGTGTAATTAAATGGTTCATATTGAAATGTGATACTCTTCAGTAAGTAGTAAGTATTTGTATGTGTCATCAAGAAATTAAATTATATCAATTCACAATTGCAGGAAACCAGTGACATTATGTTAAAGGTAAATCATATTTGTGATTAGATTATAATTGATTCTAAAATAACTCATGTTCATTACGCTAGAGTTCTACTTGTATTCTATCACCTTATTGTACTGTATATATTTATGTCAGCAAATAACTTTTACCTACGTCAAATACATCTTTTCATACATGAGGTTTAACTGGCTGATGGTTATTTGTGGTATATTTAATTTGTTTTCTCTTCAGGTCCACTGAAAAAGAGAAAGTTTAAAAATATTGCTCTCGGAGATGACATTCCCACCTCTGCATGGACATTACCTGTAATGACTGATTGTGTTCATTACAAGGCAAAGAGATTTAAGGGAGAGTCAAATGTATTCTGCTGTTTTGGAGGGGAGATTTGCTTTCCATCTGTGCCAATGGCAGACCAATTAAAAGCTCTTTTTGTTGGCATCACACCGCAGTCTATCCATTTTAGGAAGAATGTCCTTTAAAAGATCTTTTTGTTGGCATCACACCGCAAACTTACAACAATAACTTAGCATTTATAACTTTGAGTGCAGGTTATGATCGCAACTTAACTGGCAATCCCGGTGGAATTTATACTTTCAAAGTCCATGGTAAAATGTATCACTATCTGAAACCTTTGAAAGGTTCTGAGGAAGTTGAACCTACTGGTGTTCAGCTGTATTTTTTTGACACATACTTTGAGTTCCAAAAGAGAATGGGGTCTAGTTGTGCTGACAAATTCGATGAGCCAACGATGAAATTGTTGATGGATATATTGAGAAATAATCCGTATTGTCAGTTCTTTAAACAGTTGAAAAATATTGACCGCATCGAGACGAAGACTATTGTTCTAAATGCAGATCCAAAACTTGATCAGAGGCGATACAACATTCCAACAGTGTTACAGGTTGGTAGTATATTTGTTGAACCGTTCGAGGAAGATGCAGTAAGGACTGTACCTGTTCAAGTCTACAGCACTGATGGTAAAACTTATAATATCAAACATTATTATGGATGTTATGATCCAATGCAATATCCTTTAATTTTTTTGAAGGGCCAATCTGGTTGGCATTTGAATATTAAAAGGATTAGGAGGAGGCATATAGTCTGTGAAGAGTTTGGAGGTGAAATGATGGTGTTTGATTGTCCTGAATCACTGATAGATTCTGATAGTAAAGGTCTGTAGTCAACTTTTAAATTCAGTAGTTGTGCTCTTTTGATTTTTTTCATAATTCAGATTAGTACATTTTTATGTTTTACTTTCCTTACAGTTGTCAGGGATGGGAAAAAAACAAGGATGCAGTTACTGCAAGGGAGTATTACTGCAATAAATTACAAATGAGGTCAGATGATGAATCAATCTTTTTACATGTTGGATGCCTCTTACAACAGTTTGTTGTTGATGCTTACATTAAAATAGAAATCAGCCGGCTAGAATTTTTTAGGGACAAGCAGGGGCAGTTTCGAACTGAAATGACGTAGGGTCTTATAGATGGTATGAATGCTGGTTTAGCAAATGGATCCACAGTTGGTCATCGAGTGGTATTTCCAGCTTCATTTATAGGTGGTCCTAGAGATATGCATCATAGGTATCTTGATGCCATGGCCATCGTTCAAAAATTTGGTAAGCCTGATATATTTCTGACCATCACTTGCAATCCGTATTGGGCAGAGATTCAAGAAAACCTTCATTTTGGTGAGGCTGCAAATGATAGGCCAGATTTACTTGCAAGAATTTTCCACGCTAAGGTTTACGAGTTGAAGGATGATATTATTCAGAAGGAAATTTTTGGTACTGTGGAATCTTTGTTGTACGTTATTGAGTATCAAAAAAGAGGCCTGCCTCACTTCCATATGTCAATTATTCTACAACCTGGTTGTAAACCTTTGGGGCCCAATGCTTATGATAAAATTGTTTGTGCCGAGCTGCGGGATCCAGACAAAGAATCATATCTTTTTGGTATTGTGAGCAAAAATACGATGCATAGACCTTGTGGTAGATTGAATCCTAAAAGCCCCTACATGAGGAACGGTAAATGTAAATTTGGATTCCCTAAGCCATTTATACAGTCAACATGTCATGCAGAGGATGGTTATCCATTATATAAAAGGAGAGATAATGGTAGAACAGTTACCATAAAAACACATGCTCTGGGATATAGCTGGGTTGTTGGTTATAATAAATACTTATCCGCAACATATGAGTGTCATATAAATGTGGAGATTTTCTCAACTATTCGGATCATCAAGTATGTTCACAAGTATATTTTGAAGGGCAGTGACTGAATTTGCTTTGCATTGCAGAGTGGTGGAGAGGATGCAATTATTGATGAAATCAAATTGTATCAAGATGGCCGTTGGATTGGTCCATCTGAAGCAACTTGGAAAATATATGGTTTTAAGCTAAACCATATGCAGCCTGCTGTTTACTCTCTTCAAGTCCACTTACCAGGTCAGCAATATATTACATTTCACAAGGATGCCGCTCTTGAGTCGATTGCTGCAAATGAGTTTCTTAGTAGAACTATGCTTTCATGCTTCTTTCAAATGAATGCATGTGATCCTCATGCAAAAGAACTGAAGCTTTTATATAAAGAATTCCCAGAACACTTTGTGTGGTCAACATCAAATCGGAGTTTGAGGAAGAGAAAATCCAAGAATGTTATCGGTAGGCTGGTTGCAGTGAGTCCCACAGAGGGTGAGTGCTATTACTTAAGGCTTCTTCTATCTCAGGTTCGGTCACCAATATCCTTTGAAAACTTGAAGAGTGTGGAAGGAAGTCAATACAATACTTATAGAGAAGCCACAATTCCATATGGTTTGTTGACTTCAGATACTTATATTGAAGATGCCCTACAGGAAGCTTGTTCATTCAAGATGCCATCTATTTGCTGTTCTGCTGGTATTTTGCTCGACACGTGATCCAAAAGAATTATGGCTCAAGTTTATAGATGAACTATGTTCAGATTTCGTCAAAAAATCATCAATACAGCCCCGTGTCACTGAAGCCTTTATTATAAATGGATTTTTGTTTGAAATGGGTAGAGATATTAAACAGTATGGTTTGATGGATAGTATTGCTGATGTATCACCTCATGAGATTTTAACATGTGAAATAGTCAGTGAGAGGAGTATTCAAATTTTGGATGAAGAATTACTACAGGCCGGTCTATTAAATGTTGAGCAAAGACTAGTATATGATCGAATCATGCAAAGTGCTATGACCAACAGTGGAAAATCTTTCTTTATTGACGGACCTGGTAGTATAGGGAAAACTATTTTTTTATAAAGCTTTGCTTGCGACGTTGCGGTCTGAAGGTCATATTGCACTGGCTGTTGCATCCTCTGGAGTAGCTGCTTCTGTGTTGCCTGGAGGAAGGACTGTACACTCCCGTTTCAAGTTGCCATTTGATTGTTCCGACACCAAAGTTTGTCAATTGAGAAAACAGTGTGGTTTAGAAAAGTTAATAATAGAGGCTAAGTTGATTGTTTGGGATGAGACCACAATGGCAAAACGACAATAATTAGAAGCTTTGGATATGTTACTAAAGGATCTCATGGATGCCGATATTCCATTCGGTGGTAAGGTTGTTCTCTTAGGAGGAGATTTTAGGAAAACTTTACCTGTTATACCAGGTGCATCAAGAGATGAAACAGTTCAAGCATCCATTGTATACTCTCATTTATGGCCGAAATTGGAAAAGTTCCATCTTCAAAAAAACATGGGGGCTTCAATGAACCTCAATTTTGCTCTTTTTATTACGTATAGGTGAGGGAATAGAGTATATTGATTACAATAAGGAGATCAAATTGCCAGCTCACATCGTTATCCCATATATTGGGAAAGAAGCATCCATCCAAAGGTAAAACATTTTTATCTTTTTTCCACAAATCTTCTACATAATGAATCGATTATTAATGGAGACATTCATAGAATTTGAATTGCTTACAGGTTAATTGAGTGTGTGTTCATAGATTTAGCTGCATATGCAGTAAATCCAATTGATATGATAAGAAGGTGCATTTTGGCTGCATCAAATGCTGTTATTGACAGCATAAACAACTTTTTGATTGATGCTTTTCCTGGCACTCCGAGATTATATATTAGTACAGATACAACTTTGGGTGAAAACAATCAGACTGATCATGAGGATTTTCTTAATACACTTCATCCAAAAGGTTTCCCACCCCCTAAATTACTGTTAAAACCAAATTTTCCTATCATGCTCATACGTAATTTAAATCCAACTGAGGGATTATGTAACGGAACACGATTAATTTGTCGTGAGTTGTGTCTATCGACCATTAGGGCTGAGATAGCCTTTGGTCTTTATAAGGGCAAACAGGTCTTCTTTTCTAGAATACCAATCATTTGTGACCAAAGTAGTAAGACCTCTATACCATTTAAAAGATTTCAATTCCCAGTGAGACTCTGTTTTGCTATGACAATCAATAAGTCCCAAGGCCAGACATTAGATTTTGTTGGGCTATATTTAGAGCAAGCCGTCTTTTCCCATGGTCAGTTGTATGTTTCTTTATCCCGAGTAAAAACCTCTGAATCTGTTAAGGTTCTTTTGACACCTTCGACATTTGAAGGCGCATGAGTAAATAATAAAACTAAAAATATAGTTTACAAGGAGATTTTTCAAGAGCAATAGTTATATCTAATTTTTCTTCATATTGTGCTCCCCATTTTGGATCTGCAACATTTTGGCTTTTTCTGTTGCATATTTTGGAGTTCTCTCAGTTTTTAAACTTGCAGGTTCTTGCTTATTTCATTTTGTATAGATATATTTAGGAACATTGTAGAGGTTTAAATTATTTATACATCTTGCTTCTCTGTGGTTATTATTAATGTGCAGATTTATGATTTAGAGACTATTGTCCAATATAAATGCAATATAGATCTGGTTATATACATCCAGTTAAACCTATATTAAAGGTATGTGTTTAATAGTTCTTCAGATAATCAACTGTAATAATACAATATTTAAATTATTTCACCTCTGCATATGCTGGCAGGTGGCTGACCAAAAGGACGTCATTTTTGTCACCCATTCGAGAGGTTGAATTTTCTCTGTTTGAGGAGTTGGAGCCTCCTACCTTCGAAGGGGTCCAATTGTTGACCCTCAGAGATATGGAGTTTTCTGCTGTCAAAGGAGTTCGGCTGTTCCTCTTCGCCCTCGAAGGGGTCCAGATGTTGACCCTCAAAGAGATGGAGTCTCCTGTCGTCGAAGGGGTTCAGCTCTTCGCCCTCAGAGGAATATGTTATTTTCTGTCCTCGAAGGGGTCAACTTGTCTGGCGTCAAAGAAATAAACTCTCCTGACCTCGAAGGGGTCTACGTCCCGCCCATCGAATGGATGTAATTTTCTGCCCTCCAAGGGGTTTAGTATTCTGCCCTCGAACCTCCAATGGAATTTCTACCTTTCCAACTTCCAATGACAGGCTTCACTTCTAGAACGTCACCTATCAAACCTCCAATGGAAGCTTTCGCCTCTTCCGGAGAGGATTTGACTGGAACGTTGGCAACACTTAAGTCAACTCATTAGTCAAATGAGGTACAGTATATTACTCTTTCACCATCTCTTAAGACGGATTGTTGACCGGAATGTTTCATTGGATACCGTGTTGTCGTGTTCCACCCTCTTCTCATCATTTGCACAATTTCCTATACTCTTCCATCTTATCTTCTTATTTTATTTTATTTTATTTTATATATATAAGTACAACCAATTACTGTTCCTCCTTATCTTAAAACTCTTTGTTTGTCGAAATCTTTTCTCGGCTCCAGTATACTATTGTTCTGACTTCTTCCCATCATTAGCACAATTCCCTATATTTTTCCTTCTTATGTCCTTGTCTTATTATTATATAAGAATCTTTATTCGAATACTATTCCACTTTCTTCTCATCATTTGTACCCTCTGCCATCTCCTCATCATTAGCACAATTCCCTATATTTTCCTTCTTATGTCCTTGTCTTATTATTATATAAGAATCTTTCTTTGAATACTGTTCCCCCTTCTTCTCATCACTTACACCTTCTGTAGTCAGTATACTACCTCCTTCTTATTATACCTCTAGTCTACCTTCTACTCATCATTTGGACAACTTCATATACTTTTCCTTCTTATCTTATCATAATCATTCATCTTCTCATCTTATCTTATCTTAAATAACAAAAAAAAGGAAGGAAAAGCCTCAGAATCTTTTCTGGAGTTGACTGTACTATTATTCTGCCTTCTTCTCATTATTAGCACAATTTCCTATACTTTTTCTTGATATCTAGGAGGCCGTCGCCATACCTCTCAAAGTTAATATTTATAAGCCCTAAATGCTTACTATCTATAACTAAGTAAATAGCGGCAAGTCGGGGTCATCCACGAAGAAGAGGGATCTTCCTAAGCGTTTAGGCACAAAAGGTTGATATTAGGTTAGGAGTAGATATATATACATACATATGAAAGCATGTAAATGGGGGGGGGGGGGGTTTGGTTGTTTGGTGGTCCTAAGTTATGAAATTAAAAAGACAAGATAACTAGAAAGGTTAAGTAACTATGCTAATCATCAAACAAAACTAAGAAAAAGGGTTTTAAAACTACAAAGATAAAGCCTTGGGGGCAATTGATATCCACTTCCGAACCTAATGTAGATCATTGAACCATTCACTCATTCTATCACATTCATTACTTGACTTAACATTAACATACTCATCTAGAAAGAATCACAACACATTATGCACAAGAAGTTCTAAGTTCATGTTCATAAATTTTCAAGCAAATGAGCTAAGGAATTCGTCACTTTCCTAACACCCGAACACTTCAATCATAAAAACACTTCCTATTCTCAAAATACCCATGGAATAAATGAAGTGAAACATAGCATCAAGAATACATAAATGCTAAATAATAAAGGCTTCAAGAACGAGTGAAACAATCTATTCACTACTTCAACTACTTGTTGTGAAGATAAATCTTCTATCCTTCTTAGATAGTAGTTTGCAAGAGTGAATTTAACATCTCTTGTCAAACCTCACCAATGACTCCCTTATTACTAAGAGTATCCCATTGATGGCATTTAGCACGAAGAATCAACAAGCTTAGCAACACTTATAAACACTACACCGTGTCTAAGCATTTAACCAATTCATGCATTTACACAAGATTAGTCAAGAACGATCGACATTCATAGACCTCTCTCGTTTTCTACCTAAAAAAACATGACAACGAGTTCGACATCATCACATTCATCTAGCAATTATCAACACACCAACATCATTTAAGAAGCTCTAACTCATGCTCTTGGATTCCACATTAAAAGAGGGGAGAATTAGCTACTTTCTCCCAACCCTAACAAGTAATCATACAAGAAATTCATATACTCAAGCTTCCAACAACATCAATGCAATTAACAATCACATTCAAAGCTCAATAAATGCACAATAGCAAAAGCACCAAATAGATAGATATAATGGTTCTTACTACATAGAAATGGAAGCTTCAATCCTTTGCTCCCAAGATAAAACTAAGATAGAGAACTAAAAGACATAATTAAACTACAAAAACTAAGAAAAGAAAGAAGAGAAAACCTAGGGTTTCTAAGCCCAAAAATACAGGAAGAAGAGCTGGGCAAAAGCTGCTGAAGAGGAGAGGATAAGGGGAGTATTTATAGCACAGAAATCAAGAAGAAATTCAGACCACTCGTCCGTCGTGAGTCGCGACATGCTCGTGATGAGCTCGCGATGAACCATCGCGTGTCGCGACGGTCTCGCGACAGACACAAATTCCAGCATTATTTCTTCTTTCTCTTTTATATCGCATATCCTTCTCTTCTCTTCACTTCTTCAATTCTTCATATCTTCAAAAAGCTCAAATCCAAGTCTTCAAATCTTCAAATATATTCTTCTAAGTCTTCAAAGTTTCCAAAGTCTTCAAAAAAATTACCTTGTCACACAAAATTCTCTAAAAAGTGATAAAAATGTAAAAGTCGCTTTTAACCCTCCTTAGATAATTTCAAGGTAAAATGTCACATTTAGAGCACAAAAGTGTACAAAAGTTAATCCCAAAAGTCCTAATATAACCGTATAAAATGGGCACATCAATATCTCATTGTCTTATTATTATATAAGAATCTTTTTTCGAATACTGTTCCATCTTCTCATCATTTGTACCTTCTGTAGTCAGTATGGTACCTTGTTGTCATTATACTTCTGTTCCACCTTGTACTCATGATTTCCACAATTTGATATGCTCTTTGTTCTTATCTCTTTATTTTATTAATTAATTGTATTTTCTAATACAATAATAATAATATAAGAATATATATATATATATGTATTTATATATTGGAAATATTATTATATATTTATTTCTAATACATTTATGTTCATATATTTACCTTGCTTCCCTTCCTTCGTCGTCATCATAATCGTCATCTTCTCAGCTCATCCCAGGTAACAACAGAAAACTATAAAAACCATTTAGAAGCTGCTCTAAACATAACATCCTGGTAACTTCCTTCAATCTCCCTCCCTTATTTGTTTTTTTTCTTTTTTAATGTTATTACACTATTTCCAAACATTATGCTCAAATATTTTAAATCTTTACTAAAATATTGAATCACTTAAACATCTCATTATATGTGATACAAAAACTATGGTATCAGAAAAAACCATTGATCAACTATGCAATACTGATCGTCCTTGGATCAGAGTCGTTATGGTCAATGAAAATTTTTCTGTACTTCAAAGCCAAAGGAGTCCTACAAAAGTCCAAAAAATTATTTTTCTGATGAAAAGGTAATTAGCATATTTTTTTTATAATAGTCTATAATATCATCATTTCTTATACCGATAAATTTACTGATGATATAGGGAGCCAAAGTGGAAGGTATAATGTTTAACAAAGCATGTGAAACCATGAGCCAAAGCATTCAGGTTTATAACCGGTACAAGATATCGAATGCAAACATAAGAGCAATTGATCCCAGATATAAAAGGGGAGATATAGCAATGTAATGGATCATCGACACGAGTACGGTTATCGAAGAAATGCCTGATTCCGGCCATCAAATTTCAGCTCAACATTCTTATGTACCATTTTAAAGAATCCATGAACATGTCGATAAACCTCAAGAACTGATAGGTAATCATTTCTCAATACGTCTCTTAACTTTAAATTTGAACATATTTTTTGTCTTTACTAATCATATAAATTACAGATGTTCTAGGGATTGTTGCTCAATGCCTCCCAATCCGTACTGTCAACACATCGAGTGGGTCTAAGAAAATTCAAAAGTTTGTTCTTGTTGATAAGAAGTAAGAAAACATATTATCTGTTGGAAAATTATTATATAATTATCTTTTACATCCCAATTTGCCTTAATGTTTTTCATCCATGTTTAGATTACAAGCTATGACTTTTACTATGTGGCAAGAATTTATTGAAAATGAAGGCAAACAATTTCAAGCCACTGTCGATGACCTGCCTGTAGTGATTTGTTGTCGACTCAAGGTTGACTCCTTTCAAGGTATTATATGTTTAGAAAACCAACTTCCCATCGGCTCTAATTTCCATTCTCTTATCATACAACTTCTATTAACATTTTCGCTTTTGCTTTATTCAGGGATAGAGGTATCAACACATTACAGATCATCCCTTTTAATTAATGGCACTGATAGTCAATATTTGGAATTGAGGAAATGGTACTATTTTTTCCCATTGATTTCATATGGTCATACGAATATTCAAAGCAATGTTTATATTTATTACTATACTAATTTTCCAGGGTAAAACAGCATTAGGGAGAGATCACGAATACCATTAGTAGCCTCAACCAATCCTTGGGGAAAATGCCAGCAACAACTGTGGATACTGTCTACACTTCAGTTGATTATATTCTACCAACTCAAAAGGTAAAAATAATGTCCCATTTTTCGCCTGTACTATGTTTTCCTCTTTGTCCTGGGCATTATTTGTGACTGAACAATTTTCTCCATAAATAGATGGTGACTTCAGAAGTGAAGATATCTTTCAAGGACATCTCTCAGAATTATTACTATATGGCCTGTGTCAAATGCTTCCGTTCAACAAGAGCCTCCTTACATTACGAATTCACCTGCAATTTATGCGAAGAGAAGCAGCTTGCTCAACCAAGGTTACAAACTAACCAACTTCTTTCATCATATATTGTTAATGTCTTGAAAATATGTATTTATTTAAATATCACATAGTTACTAGATTACTCATACTCTTACTTTAAATGGGTTATTTGCATAGGTGTTGCTTTGAAGCATATCTTATTGATGATAGTGGTGTTATCACTGCTACCTTCTTCGGTGAACCTGCTGAGAGATTATTGGGGTTGACAGCAATGGAAGCTACTGATGATGATGAAGTTACATAGGTTAATGCTTTCTATTTTGACATATCAATCAAGACTTTCAATTTATCACATGAAAACCTATGCATAGAGCTTAAATATAAGATAATTTTTATTATAGGAATACATTGAGGATTGCCATTCTATCATTCACAATGTTGACTACATTGTCCAAATTCAAATCTCCAAATCAAAGGCTGGCTAGCTTACTCCAAGATATACTGTGTTTAATTTTGCTGAAAAACAATGCTTGCAAGACCAGGTTTCAACTCTTGAATTGCCCAAAAAAGGTGGCCACCAATCACATTTGGAGATTCAAACTCCACCTGCTGCTACTATTCAAGGTATAACTGCATTTAATCTGATATAATACTTGTACCTTACCATTATATTTACTTACTGTATAATAAAAATATAATCCATACTCCTTCAATCACAGACTCTGCAGATTGTGGACCACCTTCACCAAAGGCAAAAAAGAACCTTTTTCTCGAATCCAAAAGTGAGGAATTTCAGCTATCAAAAGCAGAAGGGAAGAAACCTAAATTAAGCTAACTCCAACTGAAACCTTTTCTTGCATTGTTTCTCAAATCAACTGACTATTTCTTTTGTGGATATCCCTTTTTGTGACATCTTTCAGATATCATATGGTGCAACTAACCTCTAAGGCTGATAAATTAAAGTTGTAGCACTATGTTGTGATCAATTCACCTACCATTCACTTTTTATCAGGCTTGTTGAATAAATTTTTCCCAATGTATTAGTATTGCATACCTAAAAAATTTCAAACTTATTACTATGTCACTGTATAGTTTTCAGAAAATTTTACAAGTTTTTCACCAATGGTGTTTTCAGTTTTACACTGAAAATTAAACTGCCATAAATATTGTACATTTCAAGTTTAAACAACATGAAATAATAGATATTAAATTTTAAACTAATCATATTTAAATTGCAGAAATTGTTGTGGAACTTCAACAGATGAAGGTACCGTCGGAGAAGTACCTATTCAGATTTCGAAGGGATTGAGTATTCTGTCCTCAAATAGGCTGAGTTGTTCACCCTGAAAGGGATGGACTCTTCTGTCCGAGAAGGGAAGGCTTCCACTGAACATGTTTGAGAAGTACTCATTCGAGCGGTGATATTTGAAGTAGAGGAATTGCATTCGATCCATTCAACAAGTCCTTATTGAAAATGTACTAATTTGATAAGAACCCACTCACAAACTTGACTTTCAGATGTAGGGGATCAATTGGTTGGGTTGAAAAAGTACCCATTCGGCCTTAAGGAGTTGAATTCTTGGCTTTCGAACAGATGGAGTCCTCATTCCTTGAAGGGGTCTACGTCCCAACCCTTGAAGAGATCAGGCATTCTGCCTTTGAGGACTGACAGTCCATCCTTTTCAGGGTCCCCTCGAGGCTAAAAGTTGGCCCCCTCGAGGGGTTCAAGCTAGACCCTTTTAAAGGGTAAGAGTCCCCCTAGGGGTCTAACTGTCAGCTCTTGAAGGGATGAACTCTTACTCCTCGAAGGGGTGAACTCTCAACTCTCGAAGGGGTTGAGGCTTCAGTCCTCGAAGGGTTGGACTCTTCAGTCCTCGAAGGGTTGGACTCTTCAGCCCTCGAAGGGTTGGACTCTTCAAACCTCGAAGGGTTGGACTCTTCAGCCCTCGAAGGGTTGAGTCTTCATTCCTCCAAGGGTCTAGCTCTAAGGCCTCGAAGGGGTCCAGCTATCAGTCCTCCAAGGGGTCCAGCTCTCAGCCCTCGAAGGTATGGACTCTCAGTCCTTGAAGGGTTAAGTCTCCAGTCCTCGAAGGGTTGAGTCTTCAGTCCTCAAAGGGTTGAGTCTTCAATCCTCGAAGGGTTGAGTCTTCAGTACTCCAAGGGTTCAACTCACAGTCCTCAAAGGGATCCAGCTCTCAACCCTCAAAGGGGTCCATCTCTCAGCCCTCGAAGGGGTCCAGCTCTCAGCCCTCGAAGGGGTCTAGCTTTCAGTCCTCGAAGGGTCCAGCTCTCAGCCCTCGAAGGGGTCCAGCTCTCAGCCCTCGAAGGTATGGACTCTCGGTCGTAAAGGGTTGAGTCTCCCATCCTTGAAGGGTTGAGTCATCAGTCCTTGAAGGGTTGAATCTTCTATCCTCAAAGGGTTAAGTCTTTGGTCCTAGAAGGCAGTCTTCGGTCCTCGAGGGTCGAGTCTTTAGCCCTCGAAGGGGTGCAGCTATCAGCCCTCGAAGGGGTCCAGCTCTCAGCCCTCGAAGGGGTCCAACTCTAAGTCCTCGAAGGTGGTCCAGCTCTAAGTCCTCGAAGGGGTCCAGATCTAAGCCCTCAAAGGGGTCAAGCTCTAAGTCCTCGAAAGGGCCCAGCTCTCAGTTCTTGAAGGGGTCAAGCTCTCAGTCCTCAAAGGGTCAAGTCTTTTATCCTTGAAGGGTAGAGTCTTCAATCTTCGAAGGGTCAAGTCTTTTTTCCTTGAACGGTCAAGTCTTCAGTCCTCGAAGGGTTGGGTCTTCAGGCCTCGAAGGGGTCCAAGCCTCGAAGGTTTCAGTCGCCACTCATCGAAGGGTGGAGCCTTCAGTCCTCGAAGGGGTCCAGCTTTCAGAGGGATGGACTCACATCCCTCGAAGGGGCCCAGATATCAGCCCTTGAAGGGGTCCAGCTTTCAGTCCTCGAAGGGTTGAGTCTTCAGTCCTCGAAGGGTTGGACTCTTCAGTCGTCGAATGGTGGACCCTTCAGTCCTCCAAGAGTCCAACTTTAAGTCCTCGAAGGGGTCCAGCTCTCAGCCCTCGAAGGTATGGACTCTCAGTCCTTGAAGGGGTGGGCTCCCAGTTCTCGAAAGGGGTAGACTCTCAGCCCTTGAAGTGATGGACTCTTACAGCTTGAAGGAGTCGACTATTGGTCCTCGAAGGGGTCCACCTCCCATATCTTGAAGGCATCTAGCTCTCGGTACTTGAAGGAATGAAATCTTAGCACCCGAAGGGGTCTAGCTCTCAGCCCCCAAAAGGATCAAGCTATTAACCCTCGAAGGGGTTTAGGTTTCAGCTCTCGAAAGGTTCTACCTCCTCCCTCGAAGGGGTGGAGTCTTTAGCCCTCGAAGGGGTGGATTCTTCAGCCCTCGAAAGGGTGGAGCCTTCTTCTCTCAACGACTTCAGTCTTCAGCCCTCGAAGGGTTGAGTCTCCACTCCTCAAAGGGCCAAGCTCTCAGCTCTCGAAGGGTTGGACTCTTCACTCCTCTGAGTGATCCGCCCTCGAAGGGTGGAGTCTTCAACCCTTAGAGACTTGAGTCTCCAGTCCTCGAAGGGCTCTTTAGCTCTTGATGATTTGAACTCTTTAGCCTTGGAAGGGTTAGACTCTTCGGCCCTCGAAGGGTTCGAATCTTCAGCCCTCGAAGGGTTGGACTCTTCAGCCCTCGAAGGGCCTAGCTCTCAGTTCTCGAAGGGTTGAATCTTCAGTCCTCGAAGGGTTTGCCTCTTCAGTCATCAAAGGGTTGAGTGTCCAGTCCTTGAAGAGTTGAGTCTTTAGTCCTCGAAGGATTGAGTCTTCATTCCTCGAAGGGTTGAGTCTTCAATCCTCGAAGGGTCGACTCTTCGGTCCTCGAAGACTCGAAGGGGTGGAGCTTCATCCCTCGAAGGGATGGAAATTCAGCCCTCGCAGGGGTGAGTTATAAGCCCTTGAAGGGTGGATCTTCAACTCTCGAGGGGTCCAGGTCTCAGCCTTCGACGGGTAGGCTCTCAGCCCTCGAGGGGTCGATCTTCAGCCTTCGAAGGGGTGATTCTTCAGTCGTCGAAAGGGTCGGATCTGGAGAAGTGAGAATCTTGTTTTCTAATCAATTCGTTGTTTAAGATTCCAAAATAGTACACGTGTGTTAATACAGCCGCGCGTGTCACTGCCCCTCCAACGCCGTGGTTTCAGAAGACGAAGAGTTGATCACATCTTCCCATAACCTTTTATATTTCCAATGCAGAAATCATCATGATCCATCACTTCAGTCACCATATTTACCTCTCATCTGCACCTCCATATTTCCTATTCTCCTTTGCAGCCATCTTTCTACAAAATTTGGCTTCCGTATTTCCCTTACGACCGATCTTGACTTCCATCCCTTTTTCCCAGTAATCAGTAAGTTCTTTAATCCCTATTCTACTTATATACTGTACTTTCATCCATGTTCTCTATAGTTCTTTCATCCATATACTTCTTATATTCTCTTTTTTACGTTTCCTCCGCACTCCCCCGTCCCTCCCATTATCATGGCTCACTCTGACGAGGGTTCACAAAGGACTTAAAGAAGCAAAGGTCGTGGAAGCATAATCAAAGTCGGTCTGTGGGGGGTAGTTGATCCTTCACATCAGACTTCCACTCACAGACTCCCTTCACATCAGACTTCCACTCACAAACTCCAGTGTTTCCTGTCTTAAATCAAGACTCCCTTCCTGGACCAGACCTCTAAAGACCACTTATGGGAATTCAAGCTAGTGAAGATGTTCAATCACAAACTCTGCTCTTTTCAACTGATGCAGCGCCTACATTAGAATTCAAGCATCACCTTTCAAGAATTGCCTCCAATCCCAAGGTTTTTTTTCCATTCTCCTATCTCTTTCTTTTTCTCCTATTTTTTTATTTGTACTCCAACTCAGCTGAATCGTTTGATCAAGGCTTCTAGAGTTTACCACGAAGTGACAACCAATATAGCATCCCTTATTTCCATTGGTGGCGAAAGCCTTTGTGAGGATCTCAGCAAAAAAGATGCTGAAATTTTGCACCTAACAGAATGTCTTCAAAAGAAGCAGAAAATGATCAAACAAAAACAAGAGTTGTGGGACAGTGAGAGGTATGAATGGTTGACAGAAAGGGATACCTTCACTAAAGGGGTTCAGGCTGCAAAACATATAATTCAAGCTGCAAAGAAGAACCTTACAGAGGTTGCAGACACCCCTCCTCAACAAAATTCCCTAATCACTCACGTGGAAGAAATGATTGCTTCCACATGAAAGGAAGATAATTCTAAGGTTGGTCCCTGATAGGAAAATTTCCCCCCTCTGTTTTATTTTCAATTTTTATTTTTTGAGAATCAATTAAATATCCACTTATTAGATTTTAACTTTTTTTCCTTCATAGTATAATTCAATGGTACTCGCAAGCGCTTGCAAAGAGCTTTTAGGTGCCCAAAAAGAACTAGATGAAACAAATAAATAGTTGCTGATTGCACTTGGAGATGTTTGTAAATGCAATCAAGAGAAAGATTTGTTGAAGGACAAGCTCCACAACCTTGAGGCTGAAATGAAGCTGTGTCAATCTAGAGATCATCCTCCCTTCAAGGGATCATCCTACCTTATGGAAAAGGGCAACCCATCTGATCATAATAATAAAGAACTAGAGGAAATGATGCGGGAAATTTATTTGAAATTTGGTTCTTTGAAGTCATGCCTTGCCGCTGCAACCAGGCTGTCATTAGTGGAAGGGCATTTGATCGGTTGCATGGGCAAAAATTGAAAAATGGTAGCCCAGAGAAATTCAGCTGTCAAACATCATCTTTTAGCTCAAGAGAAAGTGGCCAGCCTTGAGGATGACTTACTGGCTTGGAAAATAGCAGTTACCGAGGACTCCCCTTCAACAACTGAACCCGCTTTACCCACTCAAACCCCTCGAGAAAGCCCTCCAGCTGAAGATACCTCTTTGGTGGAATCTCTGTTATCAGAAAACACTAAACTGTATGGGGAAATCGAAGTTTGGAAGGTGCAATCAACAGAAATGGAGCATCATTTTGCTTAGTATCAAGAAGAAATCACCACACACAAAGTAAGCCTTCATGCCCATATGCTTTCTCATAGCATTCTTTCCTCCTCTTTAATTAGAAAATACCATCTTCCAAAATTTCTATTAAAAGCTGCACACCAATGGATGGAGGAGGTCAACGTTAATGAGAATGTGACTACCCAAAAAAAAGGCTTTGGACCTGATTCTGGATTGGCTAGCGGAACTAAAGGTAAAGGGGTTTACCCCCTCCAGTGGTGGCCCTGCCACTAGATCACAAAAGTCTGCCGTTAAAGAGGCTAAACGAAACCCGGTCCCATTAAGCAAAAATAACCAAGGATCTTCCTCAAAATGCCATAGAAGAACTAGGTCATCCTCAAAAGCCCCCTTCGAACCTTCGACAAAGAAACGGTGTCAGACCGACACTGTCATTCCTATAGAGGAACAAATGAAGGATATTCGGAGGGCGGTTGGCATAAAGCTGGAAGAAGTCGAAGAGATAGAGGCAAATCTTAACAATCTACGAACCTCTAAGTCCACTGAAGATTTGTTTCAAGCGGGATTTCCCCCCCCCCCAGATGAGATTAACTTCAATAATTGTTAGTATCAAATATTCGTGACTTACTATATTTGTTGAAAGACTCCCGAAGTATTTTCTATGGCACTGACCTACCATTTTCAACCATTGAGTCAGCGGGCTGAAGACAAAAATTCCCTTTTTAACCTCAAATAAATAAACACCTTCAAGTCGATTGAAACTAAAAACACTCCCCTCATCAGAAAGCCATCGGCCCTAAATTTAATTTCCCAATTCAGTGGTTGTTCCTGCTTATTGAGCAGTCTGACTTGATTCAAGCATGAGCACAAGAAAAACCCAATCAAATAATTTTCATTCTATGATTCATTCTCTATATTACTTTTTTTTTTTAAAAAAATCAACCCATATTAATCACTGGAATTCACTGAGCTGTGTTATAACGGAACTGTGTGCGATTTTCACTCAGTGAGAGTGCGAATCGGAATCAACGCCCTGCGCCACCGTCTTTCTCACACTGAGGGACCGCCGACATGGCGGAGCCACTGCTCTTGTCTCAATTCTCTTATGCTCAGGCAGTGCGCCAAGAACTACGCGAAGCTCTGAATCTCTCCAACCCAATTGCTGATATCCACAACACTCCCTTTATCCCTAAAGCAAGAATCAAACATTTTGGTGAACCGGGGCTCCATTTCACGGATGAAGAATGTCTCAAACTAGAGGCCCCCCTCAGATGGACCCTAATAGGGAAATTCTCGCGTAGCCGGCCACAACTGGAGAAGCTCCGGAAGGACTTCCACACGGCTGGTTTCAAGGGCGAAAACCACATCTCCTTGCACGACAATAAGCAGGTTCTAATATCATTCTCCCTTCCTGACGATTATTACAGATGTTGGTTGCATAAAATCTGGAATTTCGGCCCTTATTCTATTAGAATCACTAAATGGGTGCCTAACTTTAACCCCAATGCCGACTCCCCTATTGTCCCAATTTGGATTTCTCTGTATGGATTGCCGCAACAGTTTTTTGATTACAATGTGCTCATGTCCATTGGTAGCTTAGTTGGCACTCCAATCAGGGTAGATAGAGCTTCTATTAACCGGACCAGACCTCACGTAGCCAGAATATGTGTAGAACTTGATGTCACTAAACCAACTTTAGAACAAATTTGGCTCAGTTTTAGGAACATTGGCTTCTGGCAGTATATTGAGTATGAAGGTGTCCCTCTCTACTGTTCTAATTGCTTGAAACTAGGTCATTCAGATACAGCCTGCAGGTACGATAATGTCTCAGCCAAATTCATCCCATGGAAGCCTCAGGGCAACTCTTTCAATAAAGTACAAACCCAATTCCAACGATGAACAGGAAAGGTCCAAAGGTAAAGGAAATGGTCTATCTGCCTCGGATTTGACTGGAACTAAGACACATTTTGTTTATAAGAGTAAACCTGTTAACCATGCTCAGAAGTTTTCTCAGGACTGCAATCTCCACCCAGGAATATCAACTTTGAACAAAGAGACAAGTACTGAAGAATCGATCCTTGGACAAGGATCCCAGGTTCCTCCTACTCCTCTTGAAACTGTAAACGTGGATTTAGTTTTTGGAAAACAGCCAATAGAATCTGAGCTAGCTCTAAAACAACCAGAGAATATTGACACAAGCCCTATGAAATAGCCTGAACAGATTGATCACATTATCCCCCCCAAATTGAGCTCCAATGTTAACACTCCTGTCACCCCCTCACTTTCTAATCCAGATCGATCCCAGGAAGGAACTAGACGTACAGATAAGTCACTTGATCATAAACAAGGGAGTAACCGTCTGGCCTCTAAACCAGTATCTAAATCTCTCACCACTGAGCTGGACACAGAATTAAGTATCTTAATACCAAATACTAATCTGAACATTCAAACAGATACCCCAATCATTCATATGGCTGATATTGCCCCCCTAAGAACTCAAGTTAATACTATCAACTCTACACCCCCTTCACCTACAAGGAGACCCCCAAACCCCCTGGATTGGATCAATACAGAAACCTCCAATAAGCAACAAGAACAATTGCAGGCACACCAAAATCTTAACTTAAAAGAAATCAAAGAAATACTTCTAAAAGATCACTCAAGACTAACCAAAATCCTAAACCTTAACCGCTCAGAACCAAAACAAAATCAAAGGAAATATACCAAAAAAGATTACTCCTCAACTCCTAAAACGGTCTTCACCCGTTCCTCATTGACTCTCTCCAAAGGATATCCATGATTAGTCTCAACATATGTGCATGGAACATTAGGGGAATAGAGAATAAACCGACTCAAATCCGTTTAAGACATATCACACGAAGAAGCTCAATCAAAGTTTGTGCTCTCATGGAACCCTTGCTAGACCCTGGCCAAATACACAATATTTCCAGGACACTAGGATTTAAACACTTCTATGCCAATCCCATTAATAAAATATGGTTGTTGTGGGATGAGGACATTACTCTAGACATAGTTCAAGTGAAGGAACAGGTGGTAATTGTGAAAATGAAATCTACCACCCTACCCCCTGAATGTCAAATAGGTTTTGTCTATGCTAAGCACACTGTCCAAGAGCGGAATAAACTGTGGCAAGCCTTAGCAACTCTAAACAAGGAACCTCTCTGCCTCATTGGTGACTTCAATGTCATCAGCAAAACTGAGGAATACTTGGGAAAATCCACACCCAATCAAAACAGTATCCGAAACTTCAACAATTTCCTTAATGAACAGGAATTCACTGAAATCCCTACCTCCGGGATTTTATTTACCTAGACTGGTATGCGAACTAAAGGAAGAATGTGGAAACGTCTTGATAGGGGCATCTCAAACAATTTATGGTGGTCTACCTTTCTCAGCTCAAATATTAAAATTTTAGCCAGAGAAAGCTCGGACCATACCCCACTTATCCTTTCTGTGTCCAATACGTAACACAAAACCTCAGTAAAACCTTTCAAATTTCAAGAATGCTGGGTCAATCACCCCACTTTTATGAAACTGGTGGAGGAAGCCTGGAAAAGCCATACCAGCCTCCGAGGAATGAAAAGACTGACCTATAAATTAAAATATGTTAAACACTCCCTTAAAATCTGGAACAAAGAGGTATTTGGAAATGTTTTTGACATGGTTCAGATGGGTGAAGACCTACTGAACAACGCTGAAAAAGATCTCCAACGAAATGAAACTGTTGAAAATATCCAATCCTTAAATCTTGCAAAGGCAAAGCTTAGACAGGCCTTAACAAATCAGGAAACATTCCTAAAACAGAAGTCTAGGCTCAATTGGCTAAAATAAGGGGATGCAAACTCGAAATTCTTCCACCAATCAATCCTAAATAAACATAAAAGACAAACCATCTCCCTATTAACTGCTGAAACTGCTGACCCTTCAGGAGTAAATTCCTCCTGGTTACTAGAAAATGTCCCAACTGTGGTAACCAACGACATGAACTCTAAATTAATGCAAGATGTTAGTTTAGATGAACTAACTAAACTAGTCTTCTCCATGAACGGTCATTCAGCCCCAGGCCCTGATGGTTTTTCTGGATTCTTCTTCCATAAATGTTGGGAGATCATCAAACATGATGTGCTCTGGGCAGTGGAGGATTTCCTAGCAGGTACTGAGATTCCTAAAACCATTTCCTCCACCCAAATAATATCGATACCCAAAAAATATGTTTGCTCATCTTTCAAAGATTTTAGGCCAATAAGCTTAAGTAATTTCACAAATAAGATTCTCTCTAAAGTAATCTCATCAAGACTAAAGCCATTTATGGATAACATAATCAGTCAAGAGCAATCAGCCTTTGTCTCCGGAAGAGAAATTGCAGACAATGTTCTTCTAATGCAGGAATATACCAATCATCTACACACAAAAACAAAAGGACCCAACATGATTATCAAACTAGACATAATGAAAGCCTTTGATAGAGTCTCGTGGTCCTTTCTAACAAATGTGTTGATCAAAGAGGGCTTCTTAAAAGCCCTCGTGGGACTAATAATGCAGAACATCAAAGCTGCACATTTCTCTATTTTGATCAACGGTAAAACTGTTGGATTCTTCCCAGCCTCTAGGGGTCTAAAACAAGGGGATCCCTTATCCCCTATGCTGTTTATTCTCATGACTGAAGCTTTCTCACACAACCTAAATTTTCTATCTCGTTTTGGGAATATCCAGCCCTACAAACTCCCCCGAGATATGATTTCTTCCTCCCATCTTTCCTATGCAGATGATACAGATGTCTTCCTGAGACACTCTAAACAAGGAATCCAAAGCTTAATGAATTTCTTGAAATCTTATGAGATGGCTTCTGGTCAGAAGGTCAATTTCAAAAAATCAACCTTCTACACATCAAAACATACCCCAAACAGAATCCTCGCTATTATAAAGAGAGAGACTTCGATGTTGGAAGGCGAACTTCCTTTCAAGTACCTTGGATGTCCTATTTTTATAGGACGAACTAAAAACTCCTTTTTTCAAGGTATGCTACTTTCTGTCCACAACAAGATCAACCAGTGGCAGAATAAGCAAATTTCTCCAGCAGGTAGGGCTACACTGATCAGACACGTATTGTCCTTAATGCAAATTCATCTAATAACAGTTTTGAAACCAACTTCTCACATCATCAATCAAATTCAAAGAACTCTTGCTTGGTATTTCTGGAATAACAACTCTGATAATGCAGAAAAACATAGAGTCTGGAAATCATACCCCAAGCTATGCTTCCCCACAGCAGAGAATGGCCTGAATTTAAAAAATCTTAACACTTTAATAAAAGTATTCTCCCTAAAACTATGGTGGAAGTTACAAACAAGGAGGTCACTTTGGGCTACGGTAATGTGGTCGATGAGAGACTCACAGAAAAAAAAACCAGAACTTGGAAACGAATAATTGAGGCAAATGACCTTGCATTAGATAACACAACATTTATTCTTGGCTCCGGGTCCATTTCATTCTGGCACTCTAACTGGACCTCTATTGGCCCTCTGGCTGATCACCTACTTAACCCTTTGCAATGCCCGCACGAAGACATAACAGTGGCAGATTTCTTACACAACAAATCTTTTTTCTTAGAACGGATCAAAAAATTCCTCCCAGATATCATTTTCCAGGGAATACAACTGGATCACATCTTATTTGCTGGATATGATGATTCCCTCATATGGAAACCTACCCCGACAGGTGTTTTCACTGTTCGATCAGCATACGAACTGGTCAGGGACAAGAAACTTGAAATTCCATCCTTTTCTCACCTTTGGTCTAAACTCCTCCCTAAGAAAATCAGTCTATTTAATTGGAAACTCTTAAATTGACTAATACCTTTCCCGGATGTGCTAGAAGATCTTCAGTTCCATCTCCCATCGAGATGTTGTTTCTGTTTCAATCACTCTGAATCTATTCACCATTGTTTCAACTCCTGTGCTAAGGTTAACCACCTCTGGAAATTGGTCAATACAGTGTTTAGCTTACCAACTAACCAATTCCAACTTGTGTGGGATAGAATTTACTTCTACTGGAACTACTCACCCACTGAGGCATCTATCACAAAACTAATCCGTATCATACCTAGTATAGTTCATTGGTATTTATGGCGTGCGAGATGTAATTATCTATTTGAGGGTACTAAGTCGAACATAATGAATATTTTGAAGCACATTGCACTCCACCTTAATGACACCTTACTTGCTTTTAAAATTGATTTCCAATGGACATTAGCTACAATACCGATTTTAATAAGTCAGGAAACAATTAAACGCAGATCAATCAAAATCTTTAAATGGCTTCTACCTGCAGCACTCAAATGAAACACTGATGGAGCCTTTAACAATGGGGCTGCTGGGCCTGGTTGTATTATAAGGGACCATATTGGTCAGGTTGTTGTAGCTCTGTCCAAAACAATCTCGGCTGACTCCATTTTGCAGGATGAAACAAAGGCACTACTACATGGATTACAGCTTGCCCGAAATAAAGGTATCACCACAATTGAGATTGAAACTGACTCTCAGGTACTGCTTGGAATGGTTAAACAACAACTAAAAATACCATGGAGATTGCTGACGAAGATTAGAGAAATATGGGACCTTTTACAAGGTATGAATTACTCAATACGCCACATCTTCAGAGAAGCAAATGGTTCGGCTGATTCTCTCGCAAAGATGGCTACTCGTGGACAGGTAAATACTATCTATGGTCCCATTGGTTTGCCCAGGATCGTAACTGGTCAGGTAAAGATGGATGCTGAAGGAATTCCCCATATCAGGAACATGGAATTGGACTCTCATGACTAGGTTTTATTGCATTTTGACTCTATTGATCTTTAGGGTAGCTATAGGTTTAATGTTTAGCTTTTAAGATCAAAAGCTGAACCATCGAGGTACGGTTATTATGCCCCCCTCTTCTATGTACCTTTTATTATAATTAATAAATGGGTAGGGGTCTGCCAAACCCCCCACCATAACAGGTGAATTTATCCAAAAAAAAATCACTGGAATATATATTAAGTTCCCCAAACCTAAAAATAGTAAAAAGATTCTTTTACAAGACTTTCCTTCAAGTAAATTTCAATACTTTTACAGACCTCGAGGGGGTTCAGCCCTCGAGGGGGTGGAGCTTCAGCCCTCGAAAGGGTGGATCTTCAGCCCTCGAAGGGATGTAGTTTTATACCCTCGAGGGGGTTAGTCTTCAGCCCTCGGGGGGATGAGTCTGCAGCCCTCGAGGGGGTGGATCTTCAGCCCTCGAAGGGGTGAGTCTTCAGCCCTTGAGGAGGTGAAGCTTCAGCCCTCGAAGGGGTGAGTCTTAGGCCCTCGAGGAGGTGGTTCTTCAACCCTCGATGGGGTGGTTCTTCAGCCCTCGACGGGGTGGAGCTTCAGCCCTCGAGAGGGTGACTCTTCACCCCTCGAGAGGGGAGTCTTCAGCCCTCGAGGGGATCAGTCTTCAACCCTCGAGGGGGGGAATCTTCAACCCTTGAAGGAGTGAGTCTTCAGCCTCCGAAGGGGTGAGTCTTCAACCCTCGAGGGGGGAATCTTCAGCCCTCGAAGGGGTAGAGCTCCCGCCCTCGAAAGGGTGAATCTTCAGTCCTCGAAGGGTTAAGTTTTCAGTCCTCGAAGGGCCCAGCTCTCAGCCCTCGAAGGGTACCTCGAATAAAAAAGATATACCTTGGTTATATTTCATCTCTTCAACAAGTTTAATAATGAGCATAATGGCCCTATTGTTGCGATGGAGAGAAGAACCTATGATTAGCTTTTCGAGAAATTTCCAAACGAACAATTTCAAAGAGGTGTAATCTTCAGCCCTCGAAGGGGTTAGTCTTCAGCCCTCGAAGGGGTGAGTCTTCAGCCCTCGAAGGGGTGAGTCTTCAGCCCTCGAAGGGGTGAGTCTTCAGCCCTCGAAGGGGTGAGTCTTCAGCCCTCTAAGGGGGAGTCTTCAGCCCTCGAAGGGGTGAGCCTTCAACCCTCGAAAGGGTTGGTCTTCAGCCCTTGAATGGGTGGAACCTTCAGCCCTTGAAGGGGTGATGCTTCAGTCCTCGAACAGGTGTGACTTCAGCCCTCGAAGAGGTAAGTCTTCACCCCTCGAAGGGGTGGGTCTTCAGCCCTCGAAGGGGTGGGTCTTCAACCCTCGAAGGGGTGTGCCTTCAGCCCTCGAAGGGGTGGATTCTTCAGCCCTTGAAGGGGTGGATTCTTCATGGCTTCGACGGCACGAGACTTGGACTCTTCAGTCCTCGAAGGGTTGAGTCTCCAGTCCTTGAAAGGTTCAGTCTCCAGTCCTCGAAGGGTTGGATCTTCATTCCTCAAAGGGTCAAGTCTTCGGTCCTCAAACAGTTGAGTCTGCAGTCCTCGAAGGGTCGAGTTTTCATTCCTCGAAGGGTTGAGTCCCTCAAAGGGGTGGAGTCTTCAGCCCTCGAAGGGGTGGGCCTTCAGTCCTCGAAGGGGTGGGCCTTCAGCCATCGAAGGGATGGGCCTTCAGCCCTCGAAAAGGTTAGTCTTAAGCCCTCGAAGGGGTCATTCTTCAGCCCTCAAAGGGGTGTGCTTGAGCCCTCGAAGGGGTGAGTCTTCAGCCCTCGAAGGGGTGTGTCTTCAGACCTCGAATGGTTGGGCTCTTCAGTTTTCGAAGGGTTGAGTCTTCCATTCTCGAAGGGTTGAGTATTCAATCCTCCAAGTGTCCAGCTCTAAGTCGTCGAAGATGAACCCTCAAAGGGGTGGACTCTTCTATCCTCGAACGGGTCAAGCCGTCGAGGGGTTGAGCTCTAGGTCCTCGAAGTGATGGACTGTAAGTCTTCGAAGGGGGTCCAGATCTAATCCCTCGAAGGGGTCAAGCTCTAAGTCCTCGAAGGGGTCCAGCTCTAAGTCCTCCAAGGGCCAAGCTCTCAGCCCTCGAAGGGTTGGACTCTTCCGCCCTCAAAGGATTAAACTCTTCATCCCTCTAAGGGTTAGCCTCTTCAATCCTCGAAGAGGTCTAGCTCTTCAGTCCTTGAAGGGTTCAGTATTCTTCCCCCGAAGGGTTGAGTCTCCAACCCTCGAAGGGTTGAGTCTTCATTCCTCGAAGGGTCGAGTATTCGGTCCTCGAAGGGTTGAGTCTTCGGTCCTCGAAGGGTCGAGTCTTCATCCTCGAAAGGTTGAGTCTTCAGTCCTCGAAGGGTCGAGTCTTCAGTCCTCTAAGGTTTGAGTCTTCAGGCCTAGAAGCGCCCAGCTCTCTGACCTCGAAGGTTTGGACTATTCAACCCTCGAAGTGTTGCACTCTTCAGTCCTCTAAGGGTTGAGTCTTCCAACCTCAAAGGGTTGAGTTTTCAATCCTCCAAGTGTCTAACTCTAAGTCCTCTAAGGAGTGGACTCTTCTATCCTCGAAGGGGTCCAACCCTCGAGGAATTAAGGTGGACGGGATGGACTCTAAGTCCTCCAAGGGGGTGGACTCTAAGTCCTCGAAGAGATGGACTCTAAATCCTCGAAGGGGGTCCAGCTCTCAGTCGTCCAAGGGGTCCAGCTCTTAGCCCTGAATGATATCGACCCTTAGTCCAACTCTCAGCTCTTTTACCATTCTACAAAGTTTCTATAATTTGTTATCAAGCTTACCGCGCAACGCGTGGTGTAACCAATCTAGTATCATATTAAATATTTAAGTGAGCATAAGAGCATGTGAAATGGTGGTATATTAAATTTAAGAAACCGCTCTAGAAATCGAAATGGTGGTTTCTAGAGCGATTTCTTAATAAGAAACTACCTCATGGTTTCTTGTGTGGAAATCTGCTAAGAAACCGGTGGGGCCAAGTTGCATCATAGTTTGTAATAGTTTGTCAGACTATATCAATATTTCAATTTTCAATTTGTAATAATTGGTTGGACTAGATTAATATCTAATGTAAGTATTTATTGTAATTTGTCTAGTCGTTATAATTGGTCTTTGCTAATGTAATTTTTTTTATATTTTAAAAAAATTAATTTGTCTTATTATTTATTTTTGGATAAAATATTTAATAATTTCTTGACAAGAAAAACAAAATTTATTTTAATTTTTTATATAATAAAACATGAAAATTGAAAAAAAGAGACTTATTTAATACTTTTTCAAAAAAAAGTAAAATTATATTATAAAAATTATAATGTACTACTCCCTTCATCCTAGCTGTATTTGCACATATTGACTTTTTCAAGTTGACCAAAATTATTTTTGATCGTTAATATCTTTACTTGTGAAAATTTAAAAATAATAAAAGTTGATACTATGAAAATAGATGTTACGACGATTCTAACAAAATCACACATGATAGTATATTATCTTATATATTACTATATTTTTACCTTTCAAATTAATCAATTTGACTGAATGAATAGTGCTTGTGCAAATTCAGTTGAGACTGATGGAGTATTAAATTTCACATTCAACTTATTTTGGGTGAACAAATTAAATTAAATTAAATACTAATGGTAAAATTAATGAGTATGATAGAGAAAACTAAGTGGGGCATATGAATAGTACAAAGTAGTTTCTTACCATTGTGGAGAAAAAAATATGTGATTTCTTAAAGGGAGGTGGAAGGGAGAGAATGAGAAAAATAATTTATTTAATTAATAAGAAATCGCTAGCCATTTCTATCATTAAAGACATTAAAATTCTTTGCGATTTCTAACACTGCACATAGTCTAAACGTATTCAGTTATTGAAAAGGCATAACTTTTAAAAATCTATCAATAAAGACATTAATTTTCTTTGCAATTTCTAACACTGCGCTTGGTCTAAACATATTCAGTTATGTAAAAGGCATAAATTTTGAAGATCTATCTTAAAGGCATTAAATTTCTTTTCATTCTTTATGTGATCTTTCTTCTCTCTCCAGTTGTTTTCTTTCTCCAACATAGGTCAGAGGTGCTATACTTGTTCAAAATTGAAATCTTTTATAATGGTCAAACGACTCCTCCAACTCTGTCACCCTTCTTCAATTAAATAATTATAACTCTGTCTAACTCTTCTTACTCTGTCTCAGTCGAATTTGTAAATTTTTTAATCAATTTTCTTATGTTATATTTGACCACCAATAATTTTAGTTACGTATTTTTACTATGTATTAAAATTTAATATTTAAAAAATACATGATACATGAATCTAACAATATCTCATATGATGAAATTAGTGCATATATACTAATTATAATTTACGATTAAACATATTTTGAGAAAATTGATATAAAAATATATATATTCAACTGAGATGAATTAGTTTACTCAATTTGATTATCTAAAAATCATATTTTAAGTTTAGTTCGAGTTATTTGAATTCAAATGATTCGATTTTCAATTTTGTTGCCACCCCCATTTATGCTTGCGTTTTTCTTCTCCACGATCACTCAATTTTAAAAAGAGTTATTTCAACTTTTCATCATTATGTCCAACAACTTGCATTGTTCGAAAAACCGAGCATATCCGTGTCCCCTAGATCATTTCAAAGCAACCGAAGCACCGGGAAATGTACATCTTTGATCTTTTTGCCAAGTAAAACAAGTGCCATACATGTTCCCACACAAAACAACAAAACAACCTTGGATTGCCAAAAGAATATACAGAATAATCAATCCAAAAGGGATATGCCAGATATATACCACCATGATCCATCAGATCAAACAAAACCAGCTGCATCAAGCATGGCCAGTCCTAGGAGAACCCCAAACATAGTCAAGATCGAATAGCGACGGCTCGCAATTCCCTCGGCCGATGAAGTCGTCGGCTTCCGGGCAGGCTCGTGCCTTCCGGTATCAATCATGATCTCGTACTTACAAGTACCCCCCATCGGTGTCGGGTCGATGGCGGTGATCGCGGACAGATTGTAGAACTGATCGCACGACCCTTTCTGCTGATTCATCGTCTGAAAGTACATGTTGAACGCGTAAGGGGCATTCCCCCGCACATCCAGCGCGCCACAGGAGGACCCGTATCCGAGGCTCGTGCAGTCCGCATAGCTGCACGCGCGGTCTATGCTCTGCGCCAAGTTGGAGTCGGAAGGGTCCGCATCCGGCTTCATCACGCACCATTGTCTGGACAAATACCGGACCCCTTTTGCGGCGGTGAGGTTTCTGCTCCGGCCTAAGCTCAGAGGATATTTGATGGAACCGTCGTAGTAGAAGATCCCCCAATGGCGCTCGAAATTCCCCGGTTGAATGCTCTTGGCGTCCTCATCTATCAGGGCGAAGAGGTAGATGTCAGGAGGGCTCGGTCTCTTCGGGGTGCCTTTGCCCTGATTGATTCTGTCCAATAGGCCTTGGTTGAATCTTCGTGCGTACTCCCGGTTGGCGTTGACGTCTCCGTCGGTCGGCCATCCGACTTCGCCTACAATGGCGGGGATGTTCGGGAACCCGGCCTTCTCTGGGGCCCAGATCAGGGTATCGTAGTTGGCCTCGAAAACATTGGTGTAAGTAGTGGAACCGTCCATCACAGGGGCGGCTGAACCGCCTCCGAATAAAGCGTAATCGACGGGGAAATGGGGGTCGGCGTAGAGGCTGAGGAATGGGTAGATGTTGATGGTTAGGGGAGCTCCGTTGTCGCTGAGGAACTTGATGATGGAGGTCATCAGGGTGCGGATGTCGGGCCGGAATTCGCCACCCGAAGGCAGCCCGGAGTCGGTTTGGTAGACGTCGGCGTTGATCGGAATGGTGACCTTCACTTGGCGGCCTAATCCGGCTTTGATCAGGGCGGCTTGGATGTTTTCCAGGGCGGAGTAGATTGTCCCGGAGAACATGTCCTTGTAGGTTTTGAGAAATGGTTCATTGCCGATTGCCACGTGTCTGAAAAACAATGAAATTGAAGGTTAATGTTTTGGAGGAATGCAGAATCTAAGATGTGATTAATTTTCGTTGCTTGTTTTGGTTTCTTTGGCATATGCTTGGGGCTTTTTGACGTCTTTCTTATTTCTGACTTTAAGTGTGTGATCATTTTATGGTATTGTCCTCACAAAAGACATCTCACAAAACTTTCCCAACTAGTGTTTTCTTCTCTTTTTTTCTGGATTTCATGTTCA
Organism: Rubia yunnanensis; assembly: GCA_037428765.1. Classification (NCBI taxonomy): domain Eukaryota; kingdom Viridiplantae; phylum Streptophyta; class Magnoliopsida; order Gentianales; family Rubiaceae; genus Rubia; species Rubia yunnanensis. Next base: position 81,026,378 of record CM075065.1, read on the forward strand.
TCCGATATGTTTTGGTTGCTCTGCCTCAAGATAGAATTATACGAATCAGACTCCCACGTGAAATATATGCTTACTCTGTGTCAATGAGAAGTTTTGAGGTGACAATGAAGTATATTGATCCACCACTAAAATCATAACACCTACAAAATGTTGCTTTTAGTACTTTAAAATGTTACTTTTACATGTAACACCTAAAGTAAGGTTGCATTGAATATAATACTCTCTCCGTCCAAAAGTTATTGTCCTAATTGCTCTTTGTCTAAAGTTTTATGTAAACTAATGGGATAGAGAATAATTATAGAAAAATAGGGATATTTTGAAAAACTATACTGGAACCAATCTTAACATTGTTTTAGTTAAAGAAGACATTGTGAATATCACATTCTTTGTCATTATATGTAATTTTCAAAGTACATTATTACCTGTGGGAAGGACGAAAATAGAAACTAGACCCATATTCTTGGAACAGAGGGAATACAACACTTTTAAAGATTAATGCAACACTCTTTGAAGCAATTGTAACAATTTAATAAGTATTACTTATAAAATGTTACTAATTGAGTTGTTTTACAACATACCTTATGTCCACACCATTCTTGGAAATGTAGGTGGAAACATTCTGGGACACCCAATCCTCAGCAACGCGAACAGAACTTGCCAAGGCTGCCAACATATCATTTGGAATCCCAACCATAACCTGAATCCCAGAGTTGCCAAGAGCCTGCATGGCTTCAGGAACAACTTCAAACATCTTCACCTTGTCAATCCCATTGTCTCTCATCAACTTCACCACTATATCTGGTGGGAGTGGATGGTTAGCCCTGGTACCCCAATTGCACCCCAGCCCTTCTGCAATCACAAACTCACCTACTAAACACATCATTAACACCTTAACAAAAACTATCCCAGAATCCATATTCTTAGTTTTGCCAACAACTGTGGAGGTTGTTCTTGTCCCTAGTGTATATATATGATTGGCCAGAAAGGAGAAAGGGAAAGAAAGGAGTTGAATATTGAGCCAGAAAGATGTCCTTTTGAGGAAGATAAGGAAGGTATGCCATGAAGATTCAACAAAGAACATGATTCCAATTGACAGCCCATTTGATCAAATTAACTCATCTAGCAACCTATACGAATTAGCTACTCCAAGGTAATGTAATCTATTGTTAAGAAAGGAATGGAGTATGCAAGTTGCTTGCTCCAATTATATATTTGTGCCAAGTATGCATCTACACGTTTAGGGTTAGAATGCAACAAGTGATGTAACTAAAAAGTTAAAAGGTTCCCACAAATATTAAATATTTGGGTAATATGCAAATATAAAAACCCTATATGTTGACAAAAGTGCAAACATAACTAAAAAGTTGTTTAAAAGTACAAAAACAACCCTGACTATATTGAATTAAAGTGCAAATGTAATCCTCCGGCCATGATTCCAACGTTGACTAACGAATTCCGGTCATTGACTGATAACGGGCGGTCGTCGCACCCCCTATGCAAAAGATAATTTATAAGCCCTTTTTGCTTACTTTCTACAACTAGGTAGATAGCGGCAAATCGGGGTCATCCAAGGAGAAGAGGGATCTTCCTAAGCGTCTAAGCACACAATGGTTGATATTAGGCTAGGAGTAGATATATACACACACATAAAAGCATGTAAATGGGGGGGGGGGGGTTGGTTGGTTGTTCCTAAGTTACGAAAGTAAAAAGACAAGATAACTAGCAAGGTCAAGTGACTATGCTAATCATCAAACAAAACTAAAGAAAAGGGGTTTTAAACTACAAAGATAAAGAGCCTTGGGGGCAAGGGATATCCACTTCCAAATCTAATGTAGGTCATTGAATCATTCACTCATTCTATCATATAGCATTACATGACTCAACATCAACATACCCATCTAGCAAGAATCACAACACGTTATGCACAAGAAGTTCTAAGTTCACGCTCATAGATTTTCATGCAAAGGAGTTACGGAATTCGTCACGTTCCTAACACCTAACCAATTCAATCATACAAGCACTCCCTATGCTCAAACAACTCATGGCACAAGTGAAGTGAAGCACACCATCAAGAATACACAAATGCTAAATAACAAATGCTTCAAGGATGAGTTAAAATCATCTATTCAATACTTCAACTACTTGTTGTGGACTAAACTCCTATCCTTCTTAGTTCGTAGTTTGCAAGAGTGAGTTCGACATCTCTCATCAAACCTCACCAATGACTCCCGTTGTCGCGACCACGACTCAAGGTATCATTGGTGGCATTTAATCACGAAGAACCAACAAGCTTGGCAATGCTTATGACCACTACACCGTGACTAAGCATTTAACCAATTCATGCAATTACACGAGATTGGATGAACGTGCAACGCACATTCATCCAAGAGCATATAACTCTCTCGTTTGCTACACAAACGAACATGACGAAGAGTTCAACATCAATCACATTCATCTAGCACATTATCAATCCATCAACACAATCAAAAGCTCTAAATCATACTCATACATTCCTAACAAGAAAAGGGGGAAAATTAACCCAAATCCCCCAAACCCTAGCTAGCAATTCATACAAGTATTTCATTCAAGCTTTCAACAACATCAATGGCATCAACAATTAACATTCAAGCACAATAAAAGCACAATAGCAAAAACACTAAATAGATAGATATAAATGCTCCTTACTACATAGAAATGGAAGCTTCAATCCTTGCTCCCAAGTACAAAAACTACTCTAGAACAACAAAAGACATAGAAACTAAGAAAACAAGAAGAGAAAAGCTAGGGTTTTGGCCCAAAACAGGGGCCAAAAGCTGTGGAGAAGAAGGGGTGAAGAGGTATTTATAGTGGAAGAAAAAGGGGAGAAAAAACGCTGCTGCAGAGCTGGATTCGCGCTGTCGTCGCGACTCGCGACCAGTTCCATCGCGAAACTACGTCGTTTCACTTACGCAAAAACAAGGTCATTTCACTTACGCAAAAACGACATCGTTTTAATACTTCGTGGGTCAAAACAATAAGGCCACAAAGTGGGCTTCTTCTCCAAGCAGGCTGGCCGGACGACGTGCAAACATGCCGAAATATGCGCAAACTCGCCAGAAACCTAATCCTTCCACCACAACTACCTCCGGTAGGCGACTCAGGTAGGATTGGAGCCCTACCTCACATACCACTGGTTCCGCCCAATATGTATATATGAAAAGTACATTATTATACATTATGGGAATATAAGAACTTTTGAAAAAAAGAATCGCCCCAAAATACGTTCAAACCTCCCATAATTAAACCTTACTCGTCTTCGAGTAAGAAAAGATCCAAGCATACGAAGGAAATGACGTATCCACGTCCTAACTACTATTCCCCCAAGTCAATACCTCACAAAACTCTCAATATCACACATCCCAATGTTAAGGTCAAATGAGAAGTTTCCCACAACCCTCATTCCTAAATCTACCCAAACCATATCAACCCATAAATTCATTGCTATCTTCTAAAATATTTCCAAATCTCGAATTGACAATCCCATGTTCGATGGTACAAGGTGAAGCTAAATACATGTATAATGTTCAGAACACATGCTCTACTCTAAACTTATATATCAACCTAAAAACGAAGTATATTAACGATCAAGAGTTTCATAACTTACTACGTCTTCCCCCGCTAAATTTCCCACTCCCAAGAGGTCTTTAAGATGTCAAGCTACCCGATCCATCCGTATGACCACCGCAACCTTATGACTCTAATGCCGAAAAATGAGTGAACACATAACATTTTTCAATTTCTCTCATTTTGCCTAGGAGCCCTTTCGGGTTTTCATCTCAGTCACACATCATGTTTCTTCAACTTACATCTCGCCTTTTTCTACACATTTAGCCTCTCATTATTGCCTAGGTCATTCGCTCGGGTTTTTGACCTATCCGGGCCCTCAATGTTGCCTAAGATGCCCTCTCAGGTTTTCAACTTAGCGGGATTCTTTTTATTTATAATAATATTTTTTTTCATTTTCATTTTTTTCAATTTTTTTTCATGATTCTTCAATCCAAAAAGTAGCAAAGTGCTTCCCAAATGTTAGGGCTAAGAAAAATATCAAAGCCAACACCATCTAAGTATATCAAAAGAAAAGCATCTCAAAACAAAAGGGAAAAATATCCAAAACAAAATAAAAGAGTTATCCAAAAGTAGCAAGTCTTCAAAGTATCTCCAACCCTAATCGTGCAATCAGTAGATACCCCTCCCCACATTTAGAATACTACATTGCCCTCAATGTAGACAATAGGGCCAAAGCGTACAAAGCGAAGTATGGAAAGGGTAAGGATATGATGCTCACAAATCACTGATGTGAGGAAGAAGACCCACCGCCAAAGTAGCTTTGCTGATAACGAGCCAGCCAATCTGTGCTTCTTTTCCTCCTCATTCTCCGCCTCTCTGCTCCCGGATCAGGGCCTGAGATACCGCCTGCCTGGGACTGCATCTCATGGATGCAAGCTAATAGGTGATCAATCTCTTCATCCATGTCGATCAAGCTCTGGGAGACAAACACATTGTGCTCCAGTATCATGATGTCCTGGCAGTGGAATCCATCCTGTATGGTCTGCATCATTCGCTCATAGAAATCTAGTGGAGGCTGGGAGTAGTGAGATGGCACATCATCCTCCTACATCGGCTCGGTCTCTGGTAGAGGTTGCGGGGACTGCTGCTGCTATCGCTAGGAGAAGGGTAGGCTGTCATCATCGCGGTGAAAAGGGGCTGGAACGAGGTCGTGAAGCTCGCACTGGGAGTCCTCTCTGCACGAGGAGTCGGGTGAAATCGCCAAATCTACTAGAGGTGTATCAAACTCTAACTTCATCTTGTTGGGCTGAGGAAGTACCATGAATGTGACCTTCTTAGTGCCATATAACCAATGGAAAACCCCCGTGGCCCATTTAGCGTTGTGCATCTCGAATATGACCAACCTCTCTGCAATGATGAGGTAGGAAGTGCGCCTCCCTAAGCGCGGAAAGTCAGTCGGTGGAACCAATCCTAGGTACTTAGTCAAGAGACCTATCATACCTCCACCCATAATCTTCCTCTTCGGCTTCCCTGCTACCTCTACAATCCTCTTCATCCATAGTTCAGCCCATAACCTGTATCTCAGTCCCTCACTAGTCAAGTGCCATAGAAAGTGAATGTCATTGTCTAGCACATTCGTAGGCTCTGCCGAGAAAAGTACTGAGCCAGCCAACAGTCGGTGCACATAATGGAGTGCGGGATGGATGATGACACTTCTCTTATAGTGAGAGCTCTTTGGACTGATATTGATGACACTCTAGAATTGCATGTCCTCCTTGATCGATTGTTCCTGGGCCTGTGGGTCCAACCTCGCCCGTATCTCAGCAGTGTCCCATCTGAAAGATTCCTCAACCTGCGAGACGGTCATCTCCCAAGATGTATCATCTAGGTGAAAGGTGGTGTACCTCTCCCACGGTTGGTCATTCCTCATGCTGCATACCCTGACCGTGGATAGAAACTCCAGTATGTATCGCCGGTAAGAGGGGGGCACTCTTGCTCATACTCAACCTTAAACTAGTTTTGTCAATCATCACAAGCCAAATCAAGTCCAAGCCAACTAATTCAAGTCCTAATCACAATTGCACATACACTCCATATTATGTCCAAAATGTCCATATTCTCAAGTCCATGAAGTTCTCACATAGTTGAAATTTAATATGTTAGATCTCAAAATCACAGTCATGCCTAACTAGTTTAGCCACCATTAGTACATTCATAATGTCAACATTCAAGTCCCATGGCTAAACTAAAGCACAATAACATTTTATTCGAATAACAGTTATGTTTAATCAAGGGCCAACATTCCTCATATCTAGTATAAGCCACACTCCATTCTCAATCAAAGCAACACTAATAGCGCAATGCAAGCACAAGACCAATATGAGCAACTCAACACACTCAAAGTGATTATGATGTTATCCTACATCCAACCAAGCCGTAAACACAATATATTCACATAATCCCCATCAAATAAAATTGCAAGCACAATATAACCAAAAGAATCTACAATGTTATAATCAATCAAAATTCCTAAGACATCACACAAAATTCACACAATATCCCACAAAATAATTGATTCAATCATAATCACAAGTGAAACTTAAGAGAGTAAAGAATTGTACCACTTAGATGTCTAGGATGAGAAAGAAACTAAGCCCACGAGCAATTTGAAGTTGAATTTCCAAAAATAAAAAAACCCCAAATTCTAGGGTTTTGTGTTCTTCAACAAATTGGGTCGATTTGTGGGTAGAGCTTGGGAAGATGGAATGGGAGGTATTGAGTGGTTGGTGAATGGCGGTGAGGTTGAGCGGCAGTGTGGTGGTGGCCGGAGAAGGTGAAGGGAATGGAGGAGAAGATGAGGGGAATGTGTGGTTTGAGGGAGTGGAGGAGAAGGTAAAGGTTCTGCTCGTTTTTTAAACAGGTTTGCACGATCGTCACGAGTCGCAACGTGTTTGTCACAAATCGTGATGGGTAGGTTGCGATTCACGATGGGTAAGTCAAAGGGTGTCTGAAGTGAATGTTTACGTTGCGACTCGCGATGGTCCGTCGCGACTCGTGACAAGGTCATCGCAACTCTCGAAAAGTGGAGGCCAGGAGCTCTATTTTCACCCAAAATTCCTAATCTGGTCATGACTTGCGATGGTCTGTCGCGAATCGCGACGAGGCCATTGCAACTCACAAAAAGTGGAGGCTAAAACCCAAAATGAGCACAAAAGTTTCTGAGCCACTCGCGACGAGGTGGTCGCAACTCGCAACGGGCTACCTACCTGGTACTTAGAATTTTTTTTCTGATTTCACCTCTTGTCCAAGTTTTTCTTTCTTAACTCCAAGCATTTCTCCCTTCAAAACTCCAATGCCTTGGTGTTAAATTGCTATAAAATCATGGAAAAACAACCCAAGAAAAGCACAAAGTAAAACAATGAAACTAATGACAAAATCCAAAACCAAGCAACATCAACGGAAAGTCACGAATGGCAATCTGGATGATTAAAACCAAATATTTTTAACGTCGTCGGTATGACTCACTCCCTTTCTTGGAGTTTACTCACAAACTAGACCGAAGAGATCAATATCTTCTCCCTTTTTGGCACAAAATTCTCGTGATAAGGTTTCAAACGTTGTCCATTGACCTTAAAAATATTGGACTTAGCACGGTCTAGAATCTCCACCGCGCCATGCAGGAATACCTTCACCACCTCAAAAGGACTGATCCATCGGGACCTCAACTTACAGGGGAATAGGAAAAGGTAGGATTGGAATATGAGGACTTTTTTACCACGTCAAATTCCTTCCTAATAATCATCTTGTCGTGTCACACCTTTGTTTTCTCCTTATAGATTTTGGCATTCTCATAGGACTCCCTTTGGATCTCATCTATTTCATCCAATTGTAACTTCCTATAGAAGCCTGCCTCATCTATATTGAGATTTAATTCTTTGACCGCATAGTAAGTCTTATGTTGAATTTCCACCGGTAGGTGACAGGTTTTACCAAACACTAACCGGCAGTGTCTTGTAAGGCATCCTATACACCCACAAGGCATCATTCAACCGAGAACTCCAATCCTTCTAGTTAGGGTTAACCATTTTTTGAAGGGTGAACTTGATTTCCCGATTGGAAACTTCAGCTTGCCCATTGGTTTGTGGGAGATAGGCGGTGGATTTCTTGTAAGTGACGCCATACTTCTTCAAGAGTGCCTCTATGGTCCGATTGCAAAAATGGGTGCCACGGTCACTAATCAAGGCTTGGGGTACCCCTAAACTAGAGAAGATGTTATATTTTAGAAATTCTGCAACCACTTTAGAATCGTCAGTCCTAGTGGGTTTTGCTTCAACTCACTTCGACACATAATCAACGACAAGAAGAATATATGTAAAGCCATAAGAACTAGGGAAAGGTCCCATAACGTCAATACCCCAAACATCAAAGATTTCATAATACAAAATAGGCCTTTGGGGCATTTCATTCCTAGAGGAGATGTTTCCTACTCTCTGGCATTCATCACAAGATTCACAAAAGGTGTATGCATGCTTATTCAATATAGGCCAATAAATCCCACTTTCTAAAACTTTCGTAGTGGCCCTCTTTGCTCCAAAATGACCGCCACATGCATGAGAATGACAAAATTCAAGAATTAATCGTACTTCATTATCGAGGATACATCTCCTAACAACTTGATCCACATAATGTCTCCACAAAAAGGGATCATCCCACACATAATACTTAGCATCAATCTTTAATTTATCTGTTTGGGCCATAGAAAAATGAGGAGGGAATTTACCGGCGACAAGGAAATTTACAATATCGGCATACCATAGTTGGAGATCCCTAATGGTGAACAATTGTTCATCAGGGAATTCCTCCCGTAGTTGGTCCTTCACTACAAGATTTATCTCAATGTCTTGGCATAAAGTCAACTGGCTCAAATGATCGGCCATAAGGTTTCCTCGCCCTTCTTTTCTCGCACCTCCAACTCAAATTTGCTCAAAAGCAGGATCCACCTAATCAATCTTGGCTTGGCCTTTTTCTTTGTCATCAAGTGACGAAGCGCTACATGGTCAGTGTATACAATAACTTTTTTACCAAGCAAGTAAGATCGAAAATTTTCCAAAGAAAATACCACTGCTAGCAACTCATTTTCTGTGGTGGAGTAGTTTCTTTGGGCCTCATTGAGAGACATGGATGTGTAGTAGATGGCGTGAGGCGCTCTCTCAACCCTTTGACCAAGTACCGCACCAACGGCATAATCACTAGCATCGCACATGATCTCAAAAGGCAACGACCAATCCGGGGGTTGTATGATAGGGGCCGAGACTAACCTTCCTTTCAATGTATTGAAGGCCCCTTTACAACCCTCATCCATCACAAATTACACCTCCTTTTGCAACAACTTGCGTAAAAAAGATGCTATCTTCGAGAAGTCCTTGATGAACCCACGATATAATCTTGCATGGCCAAGAAAAGAGCGTACTTCACACACATTAGTAGGATAAGGCAAAGTTTGAATTGTATCTATCTTTGCCTTGTCAACCTCCATACCCTTAGAGAAGATAATGTTGGAAATATATTGATTATATCATGCGAAAAATCAAAACAAAAATTGAACGAGCAATTAACATATGCAAGAATAATAAACTTTTATTAATTATTCAAGCATACAATCGAAAAGCTTAAATTAGAAATAACCAAAGCATAAATCATGTTTCAAGTAATCACAAAGTGACGGAGTCACGAGTAACATTCGCTGCCCTTGAAATGAATGAGTCCCATCGTGGACATCTTTCCCTAGGATAAAACCTTCGCAGATAACAATTAACATTTAAGAGTTACATGGGATTCAAGCAAGGCCCCCGAAGGACTATCACCGATAGAGAAAGGAAGAAGTGAGACTCAAGTTTAGAATAAATGAGTAACTTGAGAATGGTGCAAAAAAAAAGACTGAGTTAGAGGCTCTATTTATACTGCTCTAATCATGGAAACGTGATATTCTAATTTTCTGTAATTAGAGAAGAATATTCTCCAATCACCAACTCACCAAATCCGAGATATTCCATGAATACTCGAATCAAATCTACTAAAAAAGGAAGAAATATTTCTACAAATATTCTTCATCGTATTAAACATGGTAAACCGCATATTTATTTAAGACAAGATATCTCACAAAATATGGAAGTATTTTGTTCTTATCTCTTAAGAATTACACACAAGCAATTCCATATATACTATGCGGTTGGGCCTTCCAGAGACTTCCAGGTGGTCCATATGCATTTTGGACAGTCTAGAGAAAAATTAACCCGGGCCAATTTCCGCCTAATTTTTCTCTTTCAAGAGTGACATTTCAAACATCCATATATCATTCACCCTTGATCCATTTTGAGAGTTTAAATAATCGATTTTATAGTACTCATGGAGGAGAACCCAAAAATGACATCGATCAATCCAAAATCTGTTCGGGTCCCACTCAAAATGATGCCCAAAAGTTGAAAATTTTCAACCTTTTAACCATAATTTTCCAACAATCCCCCACATAAATAGATATTGACGTAGGAATCAGAACAATGACATCAGACACAGAGTTTGACTTGGTGATAGATTCATTTTGACGGCATAGATGCTGCATAGGATAAGTAGGTGTCACCCTTTGAAATTTCCCTTGAGAGAGTACACTCAGCCCATTGGTTAGGAAGTAGACGCGATGTCCTTGAACTTCCCCTACCACTTGTGTGAACGATAATGCACTTCCCACAGACATCTTTCCTAGCCCTTTCACTTTCCTCAGTTGTGTCCATTAATCAGGCCATGGCACACGCCAAGTTCTGTAAGGTTTCTAAAGAATTGTGTCCCAACTATTCCCTTTCGAAGAGGCCACACTTCTCGGTTACATAGGTGATTCTTGGCATAAGAGCAGTTTCGGAAACTATGCGCTCTTTCAAGTACTAGTCACTTTATGCCATGAATCATTAAAAGCAACTTAATGCTTAACCTCTGTTCACATCACTGTTACTTCATCATAGGAATAAGACAGGAGGTATGAAACCCCCACAGTGATCGCAATGGGTCTTTGCAGTTTAGTTGTCCCTTTGAACCTAGATCTTGGGATCTCCAGTCACATAGGTTGGGTGTCCACGTACGTAACCAATCCTTTAATAGACTTCAGTCCCATTCCTCTCGATGATTTCAACTACCTCTCGATTCAACCTTTAGTCAATAGATCGGCTATGTTGTCCTTCGACCTTACATAGTCAATTGTGATCACTCCAGTTGAGAGAAGTTGTCATATGGAACTATGTCTTCATCGAATATGACGAGACTTCCCATTATAGAGCATATTCTAAGCCTTTCCAATAGCAGATACACTATCATAATGTATACATATGGCTGGTACAGGCTTCGGCCATCTAGGAATGTCCTCTACGAATTGAAGGAGCCATTCGGCCTCCTCACCTGCCTTGTCTAAGGTAACAAACTTGGATTCCATCGTGGATCGAGTAATAACCGTTTATTTAGAGGACTTCCACCAGACTGCTCCTCCACCTAGTGTAAATACATACCCACTAGTGAATTTCAGATCCTTTATATCGTGTATCCAGTTTGCATCACTGTATCCTTCAACTAAAGCTGGATAACTCATATAATGTAGACCATAATCACGAGTAAAATGTATATATCTCAGTACTCTAGTTATCGCTTTCCAGTGAGTCATAATGGGGTTACTCGTGTATCTACTCAACCCACTTATAGTGTAGGCAATGTTTGGTCTAGTACAACTCATCAAGTACATCAGACTCCCAATGACTCTCGAGTACTCCACTTGATTAATACCCTCCAATTTGTTCTTTCGTAGATGCAAATTTGGATCTATTGGAGTCATCGCCACCTCTGAGTCATTCTTATTGAATTTCTCAAGGATTTTATCTACATAATGAGACTGGGTTAAGGTGATACCATCAGAGCTTTGGATGATCTTTATCCCCAAGATCACATCCACCAGTCCCATATCCTTCATGTCAAAATGAGAATTCAACATAACCTTGGTAGATTTGATCATCTTTTCATTACTACCCACAATGAGCAAGCCATCTACAAATAAACATAGGATTACATATCCATTTTCCGTGTCTTTCACGTAGATGCACTTATTACACTCATTGATTTTGAAACCATTGGCTAAGACGACATGGTCAAACTTCTCATGTCATTGCTTTGGTGCTTGTTTGAGACCATACAATGATTTCACCAACTCGCAGACTTTTCCTCCTTCAGCGAGGGCCGTAAACCCCTCAGGTTGCTCCATTTAGATTTCTTCCTCTAAATCTCCATTCAAGAAGGCAGTTTTCACATCCATTTGATGAACCTCAAGCTTACGCAATGCGGCAATAGCAAGTATCATTTTAATGGAGCTTATTCTTATGACTGGAGAATAAGTATCAAAGTATTCAAGACCTTCCTTTAGTCTATAACCTTTGATTACAAGTCTTGCTTTATACTTGTCAATCGAGCCATCTGCTCTCATCTTCTTCTTGAAGATCCATTTATAGCCCAGTGGTTTACACACCTCGGAGGTAAGTCCACTAGCTCCCAAGTATGATTATGTAGAATCGAGTCGAGTTCTCTTTTAATCGCTCCTTTCCACATAGGTCCATCAGAGGAATTCACAGCTTCTTTATAGTTTTATGGCTCACTTTCAAGCATAAATGTTAGATAATTATGACCAAATGATTTTTCGGTCCTAATATGTTTACTTCATCTAGGTTCATCCACTTCCTCTTCTTGATCCTCGAGATCGTCAGGAATTACTACGCCTTCATCTAGTGACTCGATGGTCCTCTTCGGTGATTTGGCCCTTTCCTTGGTAGGGAACACATCCTCAAAGAAACTTGCATTTCTTGATTCCATGATCGTGTTCTTGTGAATCTTAGGATGATGAGATTCATGTACAAGGAAGCGATAAGCACTACTCTCATGTGCATATCCTATAAAGAAACAGTCAACCATTTTAGGTCCAATCTTTAACTTCTTGGGGGTTGGGATTAAAACCTTCGCAAGGCACCCCCACATTTGCAAGTTCGTAAAGGAAGGCTTCGTGCCTTTCAACAATTCATGGGGAGTTTCTTTCTCATCCTTACGGGGTATCTTATTCAAAAGATAGTTGGCCGTCAAAATAGCCACCCCCCACATGCTCTGTGGCAACCCAGAACTTATCAACATTGCATTCATCATCTCTTCAAGAGTGCAATTTTTACGTTAAGCCACACCATTAGATTGAGGCAAGTAGGGGGCAGTGACCTCATGAATAATGCCATGTTCAGAACAATAGTCCTAAATGGCTCTACATATTCACCTCCATAGTCACTTCTAATCACCTTGATCTTCTCATCAAGTTGATTTTCAACTTCCATTTTGTTGAGAACAAATTTCTCAATTGCCTCATCTTTGCTTTTCAGCATGTTCACATAACAGTATTTCATGCAATCATCCATAAAGGTGATGAAATACTTATTACCTCCTCTTGTTTGCATGAACTTGAGATCACAGATATCAGTATGTATCAACTCAAGAGGTTTTGTGTTTCGTTTAACTTGTTTGAAAGCGTTAGAGTCATCTTAGCTTCAACACAAGTTTCACACTTATGATTTGCATCAATTTCCATGTTAGGTATGTTCTCCATTTTAATTAATCTTCTCATCGAATCATAATTAACGTGTCCTAGTCTACCATGCCATAAATTAGAAGACTCAATCATGTAAGCAGAAGAAGAAGCATTCATTTCATCTTTCTTAGGAGGTACAACCATGGTGTTCAACTTGAACATACCATCTAGCTCATAACCTTTTCCTACAAACATACCTTTCTTTGACAAGACTAACTTATTAGACTCAAACACTAGCCTAAAGCCATGCTTGATCAACACAGAACCGGACACAAGGTTCTTGCGAATGTCTAGCACATACAAAACATTCTTCAAAGTCAACTCCTTTCCAGACGTCATCTTCAGCACCACAGTGCCATGCCCTTTCATCTTGGATGTTACAGAGTTGCCCATGTAGATGGTCTCTCCATCTTCAATTGCCTTGAAGTTTGAGAACACTTCCTTGACATAGCATATGTGTTTAGTAGCACCAGTGTCAATCCACCATTCCTTTGGATTGGAGTCCACCATGTTGACTTCAGAAATCACAGCACAGAGATCGATGTTATTCACATATCGTGCAAGGTTTTCAACCATGTTGGCCTCATTCTTGCCATTCTTTGGCTTCTTACACTCGGAGGACTTGTGGCCAACGAGGTTGCAGTTGTAGCACTTGCCATTAAACTTTGACTTCTTCGAAACCCCACCCTTAGCTCCCAACTTGGATCCCTTCTTTGCCTTGGGCTTCTTCGACTTGGAGCTCCCACCAACCTCCGCTAATCCTTTATCAAATGGTCACCGGCAGAATCATCGCAGACCACGATACTCAACCGTGGGTCGGGTTTATCCAAATGGGGCGGTGGCAGGTTCTGATATCCTATATTGATTATATCATATGAAAAATCAAATAACAAAAATTGAACGAGCAATTAACATATGCAAGAATAATAAAATTTTATTAAATATTCAAGCATACAATCGAAAATCTTAAATTACAAATAATCAAAGCATAAATCATGTTTCAAGTAATCACAAAGTGATGAAGTCACGAGTAACACTCGCTGCCCTTGAAACGAATGAGTCCCGTCGTGGGCATCGTTCCCTAGGATAAAACCATCCCAGATAACAATTAACATTTAAGAATTACCTGGGATTCATGCAAGGTCCGAAGGACTATCACCGACAGAGAAAGGAAGAAGTGAAACTCAAGTTTAGAATAAATGAGGAACTTGAGAATGGTGCAAAAAAAAGACTGAGTTAGAGGCTCTATTTATATTGCTCTAAGAGACCCTAATCGTGGAAACGTGATATTTAGATTTTCTGTAATTAGAGAAGAATATTCTCCAATCACCAGCTCACCAAATCCGAGACATTCCATGAATGCTCGAATCAAATCTGCTGGAAAAGGAAGAAATATTTGCACAAATATTCTTCATCGTACTAAACATAGTAAACCGCATATTTATTTAAGACAAGATATCTCACGAAATATGGAAGTATTTTGTTCTTATCTCTTAAGAATTACACACAAGAAATTCCATATATACTATGCAGTTGGGCCTTCCAGAGAAAAATTAACCTGGGCCAATTTCCGCCTAATTTTTCTCTTTCAAGAGTGACATTTCAAAAATCCATATCTCATTCGCCCTTGATCCGTTTTGAGAGTTTAAATAGTCAATTTTATAGTACTCGTGAAGGAGAACCCAAAAATGACATCCACCGACCCAAAATCCATTCAAGTTCCACTCAAAATGATGCCCAAAAGTTAACAAATTTCAACCTTTTAACCATTATTTTCCAACAGATAACATGGCCTAAGACAATGCCTTGCTCTACCATAAAATTACACTCCTCAGAATTTAACACAAGATTAGTATCAATGCAGCATTTCAGAACTTGTGCCAAATTTGCTAAACAGTTGTCAAAAGAACTACCATGAATGGTGAAATCATCCATAAATACCTCAACAAAGTTTTTAACAAATTATGAGAAAATGCTTACCATACACCTTTGGACAGTTGCAGGGGCGTTACATATCCCAAAAGGCATACGTCGGTAGGAAAATGTACCAAAGGGGCACGTGAAAGTGGCCTTTTCTTGGTCTTCCGGGGCGATAGCTACTTGAAAGTACCCCGAGTACCCATCCAAAAATCAATAGAAGGTGTGGCTTGCTAACCTCTCGAGCATTTGATCAATGAATGGCAATGGGAAGTGATCCTTCCGGGTTTCCGCATTTATCCTACGGTAGTCAATGCAAAAGCGCCGCCCATTTTAAATTCGGGTGGGCACCATTTCACCCTTCTCATTTTCGACCACCGTCACCCCACTCGTCTTGGGTACCACTTGAGTTGGACTCACCCACTTGCTATCCGAGATTGGAGAGATCATGCCTGCTTGGAGTAACTTGAGGATTTTGCCTTCACCACCTCCATCGTAGGTAGGTTTAAACGACGTTGGGGTTGTCGCACGGGTCATGCATCTTCTTCCAACAAGATTCTATGCATGCAAGTGGATGGAATTATACCATTGATGTCGGTAATAGTCCATCCAATTGCTTCCTTGTTCTCCCGTAACAACACCATCAACTTTTCTTCTTGCTCTTTGGTGAGCTTGCTTGAAATGACAAGCGGGAGCGTCTCCTCTTCCCCAAGAAATGCATACTTGAGGTCACTTGGAAAAGGTTTAAGTTCAATTACAGGCATTTTCATGAGTGACAGGAGGAATTCTGGTTCCTTGGGTTCCTATAAGAGTAGAGGAGGAGGCTTCGAGCGGCTCGATTTCATCTCTATAAGCAGGTTCAAGTCCTCAAAGCTTTCCTTCAAGTTAGTGCTCATAGAGTATACATTGTGGGCATCATCACTATCACACTGCAAAGCAACTAACAAGGAATCATCACCACTTAGCTCAAAAACATCTTGCACAACTTCTTCAACAACATCTAGGGCATCGCAAGTATGTTCTTCACTAGGATACTTCATAGAGTCATTTATATTAAACTCTACTTTTATTCCATCAAATTCCATGGTGAGGGTACCATTATGCACATCAATCATTGTGGTAGAGGTTTTCAAAAATGGCCTCCCCTACAAAATTGAGGTGGCATGTTTATTATACTCCATGTCAAGGACATAAAAATCTGCGGGAAAAACTAAGGAATCCACCTTAACCAACATGTCCTCGACAATACCTTCAAGGTATGCACTAGAACGACCGGCTAATTGGATTACCACCCCGGTTTTGTGCAATGTATCCAAGTTGAGCTTTTCATACAAAGAGTAAGGAATTACATTTATCGATGCACCTAGATCAATCATAGCTTTTTCAAAATGTGTATTTCATATTATGCAAGGGATTGTGAACATACCGGGATCGCTACACTGAGGGGGTAGCTCTTTTTGACACAGGGCGGAAACATGCTCACTTTTTCCATTTTCAGCTTATTTTTGGCCATTTATTTTCTATTCACAACACATAATTCCTTGAGAAATTTAGCATATCTAGGGATTTGTTCAATGGTATTCAAGAGTGGGATATTTACCTCACATCTACGAAAGACTTCGTAGATGTCCTTGTTGTCCTCCTTCCTCCTTTTGTCTTTCAAGGCTTCTAGAAATGGAGGTTCCGATACATATGGAGAGATCTCCACCATCTTTGCCTTTTGTGATGGAGAGATGAAGGTTCTGGGATGGAGGTTGACTTCGGTCTTGGCGCAAATGTCTCCACCTCGATTTCTTCTTCCTTGCTCTTGTTAGCCAACTCCTCGACCTTCTTCTCATGGGCTTCTTCTTTCTCAACCCCTTTTTTCAAATACCTCAATACTTATAGGATCCTCTTTAACAATTTCATTACCCAGGAAAGTACCAACCTCTCTACCACTTCTCAAAGCGATAGCACTAGCATTTTGTCGAGGTTTGATCTTTGGTTGGGAGGGTAGTTTACCCTTTTCCTGAGCCTTCATCCAATTCACCACTTGAGCTATTTGGCTCACTTGAGTTTCCAAGTTCTTGATGCTTGCCTTGGATTCATCTTGGAATTTTTCACTTTTCTCCGCACACATGCCTAACCGGTGAATGGCTTGCATCACCTCATCCTTTGTTAGCCCCGAGCTCTCTCCTTGGTCTTAGGGCATTTCTTGGAGCCTTTGAAATTTTTGTTGAGGTGGCCTATATTGTTGTTGAGGAGGCCGATACGATTGAGGTTTTTGGCTTCCTTGAGGGTTTCCATATCGGAGGTTCGGGTTATCACGATTTCCCAAATTGTATGGCCGGTTTTTGTACCCTTGATAACCTTGGTAGTCTTGGTGACCTTGGTAGCCTTGAACACCTTGATATCCTTGGTTGCCTTGGTAGCCTTGATTTCCTTGATACCCCATGACACTCACCTCCTCGACATAATCCTCTTGTAAAGTAGGGCAAGTGTCCGTAGGATGTGCCAAGTAACAAATTTCACATGATTTAACGTGTGGCGCATTTTTAGGCTTCGTTATCAACGATTTCACCATGGATGCAAGGGTTGAGACTTGATCCTCGAGCTTTCCACTATTGGAAGGGTCACTTGCTGGTATTAGATTTCTCCTTCTCAAATAAGCCCTTGAGCTAAAGTTTCTTGATTCTTCCGCTAGCTCGTCATATAGTTGCATCGCCTCGGATGAAGTCTTGTTCCCAAGAGTTCCACCATAAGAACTTCTCACCAACCTTTGATCCTCATCAAAAAGACCATTGTAGAAGTAATAGACCAAATCCCCCTCTAAATAACTATGGTAAGGACAACTTGAAAGAAGCTTTTTGAACCTCTCCCAATGGTCAAAGAGAGATTCTTCGTGCCATTGGAGGATGTTACTTATATCCTTCTTCAAGGTGGCGGATTTTGAGACCAGGAAGTATTTGGCTAGAAACATCGTTTTCATATCAAGCCAACTCTTAATGCTCTTGGGTGATAGGTAGTGGAGCCAATCCCTTGCGCCATCCCTTAGTGTGAACGGGAATGCCTTCAACTTATAAAAATCCCCATCTACTCCATGAGGAACTGTACCACCACATAAAAAGTGAAACTCGGTGAGGTGCTTGCTGGCATTTTCCCCTTGCCTACCAAGGAAGATGGGTAGCATGTTTATGAACTCGGTCTTTAGCTCAAAGTCCCCATTCAGTCCAACCAAGGGATACTCAATGCACATCCATTGTTAATCGAGGTTGGGGGCCATATTGTCACTCAAAAATGCTTGCCCCAAAGGAATCTACCTTCCGTGAAGTGGAGGAGCTCTCCCTTGAAGAGGAAGATATTGATGTCCTCCTCCCAGATGCTCATCGTCATGCTCATGTTAATGCTCCATAGAATTGGAATTATCCACAAAATGTTCACTAGGAGGGGTGTTATTCACACTTTCCAAAGAAAGCCTCCTAGCCCGTCTAAAATTCAACTCCAACTCAGGGTCGTAGTGTAGGGGTTCTTGTGAAGAGGATCGCGTACGAACCATACACCAAGAAGTCGAATAATATGTCTCCAAGCCAAGTGAAAATGGCAAGTCAACAAAGAAATCAAAATAAAAGCAAACTAACAAATATTTACAACTAGCACATAATCAAACATAATATGGCCAAACACTTAAAAATAAACGCCTCTTCCCGGGGGCAGCGGTGCCAAAATTTGGGAGGTCGTCGATGTACCTCTCAAAGTTAATACTTTTAAGCTCTAATACTTCCTATCTACAATTAAGTAGATAATGGTAAGTCGGGGTCGTCCACGAGAAGAGGGATCTTTTCAAGTGTTTAAACATATATAGGAGAAAACATACTAGGCATATACATGTATAGATACATATAAAAACATATATAAAATGGGGGGTTTGGTTGGTTTTTTATCCTAAGTTATCAAATTGAAAGACAAAAATTAGCAAAGCAAGAGAACTATGCTAATCACGCAAGACAACTAAAGACAAGATTAAAACAACAATTGACTGAACCTTGGGTGCAATTGACTTCCACTTCCAAGCCTCTTATCCATCATTGAACATGCAACTTATTTACTACTTTCACTACTTGTTGTGAAGACTAAACTTCTATCCTTCTTAGATAGTAGTTTGCAAGAGTGAATTTGAAATCTCTTGTCAAACCTCACCAATGACTCCTGTAGTAGAAACATGACTAAAAGTATCCCATTGATGGCATTTAGAACGAAGAATCAACAAGCTTGACAACACTTATAAACACTACACTGTGTCTAAGCATTTAACCAATTCATGCATTTACATAAGATTAGTCAAGAACGATCGACATTAATAGACTTATCTCATTTTCTACAAGCAACAAACATGACAAAGAGTTCAACATTATCATATTCATCTAGAAATTATCAATCCATTAACACAATCAAAAGCTCTATATCATACTCTTGGATTCCTATCAAGAAAAGGGGAAATCAACTCATTTCCCCAAACCCTAACAAGTATATCATACAAGTACTTCATATACTCAAGCTTTCAAGAACATTAATGACATTCACAAACACATTCAATGCTCCATAAATGCATAATAGTAAGAGTATCAAATAGGCTACAAATTGTTCTTAAGACATGGGCTTGGAAGCCTTAGTCAAGAACTAGATTTAGCTACAAGAGTTCATGCTAATTAATGCTAACAAACCAAACATAATACAAGAGAACTCAAAGATGAAAAATGGTAGAAACTAGGGTTAGAAATAGTACCAAACATAGAAAAAGAACAAGATCTGAATGAGAAGAAAGAGAGTTTTATTTATAGTACAAAAAGGATAAGGTTACGTTCTGGCCACCCGTTGGTCACGACTTGCGACAGGATCATCACGACTCGTGACGGGTGCCAGAGCTTAACCTTGTCTTCTTTTCTTCTCATTGTGGTAAAAACCCATATTCACAATGATTTCTCTCATTTTTCAAGTCTTCAACTCTTTGAAAAAAATTCTTCAAAGTCTTCAAAATATGGTCTCCGACGGCCTCTGGTCTTCAAGTCTTCAACTCTTTGAAGCAAGTGTTCAAAGTCTTCGAAAAGTGATTTTCAATGGCCTCCGGTCATCAAGTCTCCATGTTCTTCCTTCATCATGCAAAATCCACTTAGAAGAAGTAAAAGAGTGTAAAGTTTCTCTTACCCCTCCTAAGAGAATTTCAAGGTAAAACACAAGTTCTTGATAATAAAAAGGCACAAAAGTGACCCCAAAAAGTACTAAATTATGCACATAAAATAGGCACATCAACCACCGATGGCGTTGTCCTCTGATCATCCACATCTTTGTTAAACTCCAGAATCAAAAAGTGTAGAAAATAAGGGTAATAATTGTATGTCCAAGGCACTATGCCATTGCAATATTTCTGTGAGAGTCTTCCGAGAAAGAGAGAAGGATTTTATCTACCAATTCATCTCTGGTCTTGATGAAGGCTTTCACACCTTGGGATCACATATCATGAGCATTTATCCAATGCCACCTATCATGAAAGTGTATGCCCTTATTGCCCAAGAGGAGAATCATAGAGCTGTCATTCGAGCTCGTGAGCCTTCTTGTAACTCCATGGCATATGCTGCACGATGCCCACCACCTACAAGTTCTTTGCCAGTTGTTCTTTCTTCTTTTGACCGCAATAATCTTGTTTGTACACATTTTCATCGCAAGGGTCATGATAAGGATGCCTGCTTCTAGATCTTTGGTGTACCAGAATGGTTCAAGGAGTTGAAGGAGAAAGCCAGCACCGCCAAGAAGCTGATGCCATTTACTTGGCCTACAGCCACCACCTTCATACATGGAGGTTCTTCCGTGGTGCTTCCTCTCTCACCGCTGCTTGTCGGTGCTGCTGTGTCGCCGCCTGGTGTAGTGGCGGCGGCGGCTTCCTCTAACCGTGTCCCTACCTGATCTAACTTTGGCCCTGCTCTGTCTGATGACCAATGGAGCATGATCATGCATTTATTTAATCAGTTTAACTCTCTTACTGACAATAACTCCGGTAAGCCTACTTTACCATGGATACTTGATTCAGGAGCCTCATATCACATGTTTGGTGACTAAGGTTCTCTTAATGATGTTACTACTGCTATTGATACTGTGAATGTTGTTCTGCCTGATGAATCCGTGTCATCCACCACTCAATATAGTTCTATTTGCTTTGGTGGTGTCACTCTTACTCATGTGCTATAAATACCTACTTTATGGTGCAACTTGTTATCATGTTCTAGATTGTTACATGCCTTAAAATTTCTAGCTTTGTTCACTGAAAATTATTACATTTTACAGACAATCAGTATGAGAAAAGTGATTGGCGTGGGTGAACAGAAGGGGGGGTGTTTTGGCTTCGTCTGCTGGATACTCGTGATCATTCTCCTATCCCATAGTCTCTTCCAACAGTTGTTTCTGTGTCGTCTTCTGACTTATGGCATCAGCATTTTGGACATCCTTCCTCCACAATGTTGTCTTCTATTTCTTCTATTGATTTTGGCACTAATAAGACTTATGTTCTTTGCTCTATATGTTATAGAGCAAAATGGACTAGATATAGTTTTCCATTGAGTTCTACAAATGCAACTGCCCTATTTCAGTTAATTCATTGTGATGTTTGTGGACCTTATCGAACACCATCCTCTAGTTGTGCATTTTATTTTTTAACTATAGTTGATGATTATTCCCAAGCTATTTGGGTTTATTTATTAGTGGCTAAATCTGAAGTAGCTTCTAGATTTTTAGAATTTAGTGTCTTAGTGAAGAACCAGTGGGGCCGAACCATACAACGTGTTCGGGCTGATAATGGAACTGAATTTTTGCTTTTGAGATCTCATTTTACTGCATCTAGGATCATCTTTGAGACATCTATGGCTGACACACCGCAGCAGAATGATCGAGTTGAAAGAAAGTATCGCCATTTACTCAATGTGGCGCGTGCTTTACGGTTTCAAGCTAGCCTTCCAATTGAATTTTAGGGAGAATGTGTTCTTACTGCTGCTTACCTGATTAACCGAACTCTGACACGGTATCTCTATGGTCGTCCTCTCTTTGACTTGCTCTATGGGCAAGCTCCCAATTACTCATCATTAAGAGTTTTTGGTTGCTTGTGCTTTGCTGCTCATTTTCCCAGATATCGCGACAAGTTTTCCCCAAGAAGTCGGCGTTGGCTGTTCCTTGGTTATCCTACCGGAAAGAAAGGCTATCGCCTTTTTGACTTGGAATCCCATGTGATCTTTAATAGTCAGGATGCCAATTTTTTTAAAGATCAGTTCCCGTATTTTGCAACTCCGATATCGGTCCTTTCAGACAAACCCGAATGTGCCACCACATCACCGTTGGTCTCCTCCACATCGCTGCCAGAGTCGAACGGTTTTCTCATGCCGCCGTCCACCACCGGCTTCTTCCCACTATCCGCCGCCGGCCAATTACCACTGTCTGCCGTCGGCAAGTCACTACCTGCCGCTACCAGTTTCTGTCGGTCAGTCACCGCCGGTCATCGCCGGTCAGTTACTGCTGATCGACGTCGGTCCCTCATTATCGGCCACCCCAGTTCACCACTGTCGGCCTCCACCGGTCCACCGCTGCTGGCCGCTGCCGAGCCTTCATCACCGGTGTCTTCCTGATCTCTGAACTTGTATGCCACTGACTCTGATTATCCTGCTCAGTCTCCTTTTGCAGCATCTCCGGCTCCAGATGGTTCCGCTACTGAGTTGCCACCTATGAAACAGAGTATTCATGCTCGCCGACCGCCTTCTTATTTGGCAGATTATGATTGTGATGATTATGCATGTGCTCTTACTACTGAAGACCCCCCCCCCCTTACGTCTACGTTCACTCATGCGTCATCATTATCCTTAGGTGTTCTCTATCCTCTTACTGATTATGTAAATTGTGATAATTTTTCTAGTATGCATTCTATATTTTTGGGTGCAGTAACGTCTAGTGCATATCCCACTACTTATTCTGAGGGTTCACATCATGCTCATTGGTGAGATGCTTTGACTGAAGAGCTTACTGCGCTGGAGCACAATCATACTTGGACTTTGGCTCCTCTGCCTCTGAATAAAAAGGAAATTGGGTGCAAATGGGTCTATCGGATAAAGTTCAGGTCGGATGGTACTATTGAACAACATAAGGCGTGCATAGTGGTTCTTGGGAATTGCCAGGTTGAAGGAATTTATTATACTGAGACATTTGCTCTAGTTGCAAAGATGAGTTCTATTCACTTATTCTTATTTGTTGCAGTAAGATTAATGTACATAATGCCTTCCTGCATGGTGATTTTCATGAAGAGGTTTTTATGCGACCCCCACCCGGCTATATTGTGCCCTATGGTCAGGTATGTCACCTTCAAAAATCTCTTTATGGTCTTCGTTGGGCTCCTAGAAATTGGTTTTCTAAATTGGCTCAGGCGTTACGAGCATTTGGTTTTGTTCAAAGTAAGGCAGATTACTCTTTGTTTGACTTTTCTCGTGGATCCGTTTCTTTACATGTTCTGATTTATGTGGATGATTTGGTCATTGCTGGTAGTTCTTCTGCGCTCATCTCTGAGTTTAAGAAATACTTAATTTCTTGTTTCCATATGAAAGACCTTAATCTTCATAAGTATTTTTTAGGCATAGAGATTGCTAGAAGACCTGAGGGGATGTTTCTTTTGCAAAGGAAATATACTTTGGACACTTTATCATATACCGGTTTATCTGCCTCTAAACCGACTAAATTTTTTATGGAGCAACAACATAATTTGGCACGTGTTGAATGTCCAACCTACCATGACGCAGAGCAGTATAGACATCTCGGATGTTTTCTTCACAGTCACAAACAAGAGGAGGCCACATGCAGTGATAATATGCAAACAACTTCTTCAGCTTGCCAAAGTAAATATTGATTGGCAGACCGTTATGCCTACAACTCTGATTAGCCTCTTGCACTTGCATAACCTTCACACTATCGCCAAGAATAAAACATGCCTTTAGGTCATCCCACAGTTCCTTAACTGTGGCAAACGAGCTTGTAGAAGATCTCAATACCGAATCCAGGGTTTGTAAGATCTAGCAGACAAGAGTAGCATTATCCCCAGGTCAATCAGCAGCATCATGAAGACCATCCTGGGGTTTAGTAATAGATCCATCAATGAACCAAATTTTTTTCTTAGCAAGGAATGCGCGGCACTTTGCGTCAGACCATTCAATGTAATTTTCTTGACCATTCAGCATGTTCGGTATAAATTGTAAACCTAGATCATCGCCAGAGCCAATAAAGTAAGGATCAGTCGACATACGACTAATAGGTACAGCAGACAAGGGCCAGATTGCAATTGCGATAGCTTCAGTAAAGTTGGAATCACTTCATAACCACGCATATCCTGAAGCTTCGGAACCTCAGGTGCAGCATTAATACAGGCATGTTCTTTGGAGGCAGACATAGTGTAAATTCAGGTACAGAGCAGTAGCATGTACAATAATTGGCAGCAGATCAGATCGATGGGATACACCAGCGCGTTGAACTAGCGGTGACGTGTGAAGGTTGGAGAGTTGCGGCTGTGCGACACAACTGGTGGCGGCGTGGAAAGCATCGGCTGATGGAGAACAGCTACAGCAGCGTGGATAACAGCAGTGCATGGAGAGCGCAGCAGGGGCGTGTGGAGGATCAGCGGTGGTGCGTGCGGTTGATCCTACAGCGGTAGCAGCTCGAGATTTTAAGGCAGTAGAAAATTTTCTATTAAGGTTTTAGAATTTTAGGCTCTGATACCATGTAGAAAATAAGGGTAATGATTGTATGTCTTTATTCATAAACTCAGGGTACATTATATAGTGGTACACGTACCTATACAATCTAGGAAAAGGTAATAGAATATAATTACAATTACAAGCAATATTTTAATTCCTTAATAAAAAGACAAATCATTCAAATGTAAACAAGAAAAAGATACTAACCGCCGCCTCCACTTCCTATCTTCTTCTTAACCTCAGAATCTCCAAGAAACTAAACTAGGGGTTTGACAACTCCGCCAGTGCAATGGCTTCTCCACCGCCCATATTCACGCCCTTGGAGCCTCCACTCCGAACTTTGCGCACATCGGTCAAACGGCCAAACCTTCCCGGATGATGTTCTTCAGCCAGTCCCTCGGTGCCGGGAGCCGCACTACTGCCACTGTGGGGCTGAAGCTCAAATACGCTAAAGGAAACAATGCCCAGAGGTTCGGCCACATCGGGCCCCTTCCCGTGGTGGCGGAGAAGGTTGTCAGAATCGAACCAGGGACCATAAACTCCGTCGTGGAGGGGCAGAGGACGAAGATGCGAAGGGGCAGATGATTAGAAAACATACAAGTGGAGATTGGAGGGCATGAAATGGGGCGCTACAGAATTGAATTCGACATTCCCTCCTTATAATATGGATTGTTGAGAAATGCAAAAGGAGGGATTTTGAGCTTTATTTTCACATAAGAGAAATGGAAAAGGTGAGGGAAAATCCTTGTCCCACATGGGCTTTTGAGAAGAAGAAGATAGGAAGTGGGAAAGCTGAGGTGTTTTGTTGAGGGTTTGGTTCAGGGGTATGAATGTAATATGCTTTTTATTTTTTATATAAGGGTAAAATAGTCTTTTCACTAAATTCTAGTATTAAACTGCCTGAAAAGGTTATATTTGTACATACACTAATTATCTAGGGTTATATTTTCATTTTCAACTATTACAGGATTATATCTGCAATTTCGTCAATTATGTAGGGTTACATGTTCACTTTGCTCTAAATACTTCATCACTCTACTTTGAGATGTAAATGGCATACATGTTGAATACAACTTTGATAATATGGGTGATTAAAAGATATGAGTATCATTCCCTTTTACACGTTTTATAATAAATCAGATCGTAAAAGGGTTAGGTTGAAACCATCCCAACTCAAAGGGTCGGAAATTACTCAATTCACGGGTTAAAATTTACTCTGCCTGTGGGTTTCAATCCAGTGGGTTCATATGTGAATTCACATGAGTTGAAATAAACAATTGTTTATATTTTTTTCAAATCTTATATTTTTCAATTCCATTATTTTAAAATTTAAATATGTAAATTGAAGATGATATTGTGTTTTTTAAAAATTTATTTTTGACGCATTTTTAAAAATCATTCAACCAGCAAGTTGAGAGAGCAGAAAAGTGGGTAAATCAGCAGGTTTGATCTGCAGATCTAACCATTTTATAGAATCGGCGGTCAATCCATTATCCAACAATCCCAACCCATATTTTTTAATTATCCATTTAATCTGCAACCCGTTTTACCCATGCTCAAGTGTGTAAAAGAAATTAACAACCCATTTTACTCATAGATTGCAAGTTTATTTTGCCATCGTAGCATCCCTTAGAGAAATTTCTTGTTTCGGTGCTTCAGTAACTGGGTACGAATGAAACTAGGGAGCAAGCAGCTTAATATAAAGTTTCTCATACAAAAGATTATATTTCGGAGAAATGGTATATTGATTGGACATAATATTACAGTTTTGTGGGATTTAAATTCTGATTATTCTAGACTGCTTGTGAGCATTAAAAAAAATTCAAAATCTAAGAAAATTAAGGATTGTAGCCTTGGAATTCCCCGAGCAATTTAAGCTTAATTCTGATGGTTCTTGATTGAGAAATGGTGATAAAGATCTGGGTATAATAATAAGAGATAATCATGGTAAAATGGTTGTAGCTACTGCAAATTTCATCAAATGTTCATCAGTTCTACAAATGGAAGCTGCAGTTCTACAGTTTGGACTAGAAATAGCAAGGGAGAAGAAGATTAAATCATTTGAAGCTGAATTTGATTCGTTGGTGCTAGTGTAGATCATAAACAAGCAAAGCACATCAGATTCAAAGAAATTTGGAAGCTATTGAAGATGATGAAAGTGACAATAAAACATATCCACACAGAAACAAATGCAGTTGCAGACTCAATTGCAAAGCTAGCTTGTTTCAAAAAGGTAAACTCAATATTTTCTTTTGCTGGTCTTCCAAAACCTATACAAGGATTGGTGAGACTAGGTGAAAAGTCTACGCCTTATGCTAGGACAGTTTAATTTATAATTGTATGACTTTGACAAAATGATGCACTATTTATTTTACTTTCTTCCATATTCTCGGACACTGAAGGTTTTCATGCAATTTGTTTTTCAAGGAATCCGTGGTTCTTTAGTTCAAGATGACAGG
The DNA here is from genome assembly GCA_037428765.1 of Rubia yunnanensis. NCBI lineage: Eukaryota > Viridiplantae > Streptophyta > Magnoliopsida > Gentianales > Rubiaceae > Rubia > Rubia yunnanensis. The sequence continues at coordinate 81,053,698 of CM075065.1, forward strand.
TTTTATGTATTTTTAGGTGAACAACTTTTTCCAAAAACTCTATGAGGTCACGTATTAAGCATTAAGCCCCATCAATTCGAATCTCGTTTTTATTTACTAATAAACAGGTAGGCATCCACCAAAACCCCCCACCATAACAGCTGGTGTTTCTTTTTTTAAAAAAAAGGAGGAAGCATTTAGCAAATGCGCCCTCCCCTTTTTAGTTTTTGTTATTAAAAAATTTGCACTATATATTATATTTATAATCATTTAAAATTTTATAAATAAAAAAGAGGACACATCCCCTAAATTATTTCCCTTATTTTGATTTATATTCTATTTTTAGAAAAGGAAAAAAAGAGTTCGAATTAATTTTTTTAAAAGGGCACTTTAATAATAACCCAGACAGAAACCACATTTCCAAAATGTATTCTTCTTATCTTCTTCTTCTTTCTTCTTAAATAAATAAATTAACAAAACTCTGAAAATGAATTGGGACTCACACTGCATTTCATTGTCGAAAATACGTTGCTTAGTCGCATTGTCTCTCCTCTGTCGTCGGACGCTTATATGGAAGCACTAGTTCCTATTTAATAATAAAATTTCATATAAAATTTCCCTTTCAATTATCCTTTCAATTTATTTTTCATTTATTTATTCTCATTCAAAAATAGACTTTGAATTTTCTTTATGCGCCTTTTAATTTCTATTGTATTCATAATAATTAACAGTAGTAGAGGACGGTTCTGTGGTTTTTCAAATAATCGCCTTCTGGGAGGAGTTCCAAGCTCGGAACTTGGTTTATTTGGACCCCTTAAAAATTTGAAGGCAGTTTTAGTGGTTACAAAGGCGGTTGATATGGAACTGCCTTTGTTTAGTTTTGATTAAAGCCAGTTCATTTTACAACCGTTTTTAATTATGCTATTTTAAAGGCGGTTGTGAAAAAGTGACTTTGATTAAAAATTGTTCCGATCTCGAAACAGGGATCCGTTAGCCGCTCTGAGTTTGGGATGATTTGGTTTCCTCCTAACTGAAAGACTGATAAGAGTTTTGAGTCTGTAACAACTTTCGAGTAGTAGTTCAAGACTTGGAATAATTTCGTGGAACCGGGTTTGCTAGTAATCAAAGGGCCGAATGTAGTTCCAAACTCAGAACTTATTAAATTAACATTAAATGTTGTCATTCAATCCCATTTAAATTTGGAGAAATACGTTGGAAAAAATTTAAGGCTTTCTTTGGAAGTGAAAGGGGAAGGTAAATATAAAATCAACTCTTGATACCTAATTGAACTAATGTATCGAATATTGATTTAAGTTTTGCAATGTTTAGAATTAGGGGTTTCATTTGAAATGTGTTCGAATGGAAATGTGTTGTATACATGATCGAATGCATTTATATGTTATTTTTATGTTGGTATGTTGTTGATGATGGATAAAATTGAACTCACCGATAGTGACCCTAGGAACTCACCTGATTACATTCGTTTAGTATAATCATTTATTGTGGTGGCGTTTGAACATGCGTCCTAAATTGGTGTCGTGCGTTCATCTTGTCCATGTAAGGATTGCAGGAATGATGCATTCCTAAGGAGGAAGAAGTTGCGTGAACATTTAGTAATGCGAGGTTTTCAAACAAGTTACACTTGTTGGATATAGCACAAGGAGTTACAGACAAATATATAGCAACGCAAGTTTCAAAAGTAAGGAAGGGTAGAAATAGATGGAGATGATGGATTTTATGAGATGGTGGAGGATGTTGCTAGAGAATTCCAAGGTAAACCCAAGGTCCTAGAAGCGTTTCATAATGACAAGAAAATGACATTGTATGAGGGGTCAAAAATTTGCTTTTGAGCACCACCTTGAGAATGATGATTTAAAGGCCAAATTCGGTTGGACCAAAAAAGGGATGATTGAGACTCTATAATTGCTTTGAGAATTGCTCCCTGAAAGTAACCGTATACCTAAAAAATCTTATGCCGCGAAAAGAATTCTTTGTCAAATAGGTTTAGAATTGCAAAAAATTTATGCATGTCCAAATGATTCGTGCATGTTCGATGCCAGGTATGTGTGTTGGGAATTGATTAAATGTAATTTAGCGGAATATCAATAACCATATTCAAGATCACATGCATGTAATCAATCTGAGTCTACCTAAGGGTTTAGATTACCTTTGAAGCGTGCAGAGAAACATTTAATCACAGATATGAGAATCTCATATGCGATCCCTCTATATGTATCCCTATCGCACGATCAGACTGCCTACACCGTTGTCAGCTTAGAATAGATCAACAAGTAAAGACGATCCTGTCTTCTATCTTCTCTCTTACGGTGAGGTTGGTTTTCTGAGAATGGTAGGATTATTTTGTTTCTAACTTCTTGAACGGATAGGGTTCTAGTGTTTTTGTCGTTATGTTATTCCTGTAAAGTATCTACTTATAAAAAATAAACATAACAGTGAACCCTAATCTTAAGTCAACCCGGGCCTAGTCCAATTAGACTTAATGAGTTCTAAACTCATTTCTCATATAATTACTATCTGGGCTCCTAGTCCAATAGTTGTTTCTTTTGGTCCGATTTCATGTTTTGTGTGTGACCCTTTAAGTTTAGTCATAATAAGCTCCAAGCTCAATATAATTGATGCTATTTGATCGAAAGCAGTTTCCAGCTAACATTTCGATCACTCTAAATAACTGAAATAATTATCTCCATAATTAATCCTTCAACTATGTATGAAAATGCACATTTACTAAAGGAAACTATCCCTGCAATCTCCCACTTGTCCATTAGAACAAGTGTGCATTTATATTCCTTTGTTACTTAATGTCTTCATCTGAATATAAGGTACGATAACGTGTCATCCTTATCAAGTTCAAATGCATTTCTCGAATTCCCAAGTCAAATTGTTAAAATATATGATTGATCCTTAATCCATCTGAGCACGACCATGCATTTTCTAGTCCCAACTCTTCGAGAGGCCCATAACACAACAATATCATGTAAATGAGAAGACAGTCCCACTCTTATACATTCAATTTTTCTCCACTCGATTCATAGAAACCCAAGAACTGCCTTTATAGTCCCATTTTACGGTGCGACGATTGACAACCTCAATGTACATCAATCCACAAGCAAGCAAACCCTGAATTACTCAAGTATGAGGAATACAATCCATATTTGAGGTGCCGGTCATTGGAGATGAGACGGTGAATGCTCGGCAGCCAGCAACTCATTGGTGGATGTCAGCATGGAGGCGATAGAGGAGTTAATAGCAGGCGAGACAGCACGTAGAAGATCGATGAAGAGTCTAGTGTTAGGAAGAATGAACGACGACATTGTGATGGAAACGTCCATAGGCTAACTAACTACATCGGTCTGGGTATCAAGTTTCTGAGAAACATATGTGAACTGATACTAAAAAACACAACATCTCAAATGTCAAATAAAGTTTGAGAGTCCAGGTCCTAAACATGTCGTGCCTTCTTTCTGGTATAGTAGCTAAGTAGGACACACCGGCGACTTCTACGGGCAAATTTATCACATCTTCGGGGTCCTTAGGAATAAAATCATAGACAACCAAAAACCTTGAATATAAAAAAAATGGGTTCACGACCATGTAGTTACTGAAAAAATGAGTTCTACCATAAAGTAACAAAGCAGGAGTCTGGTTAATCAAATAAGCCGCAGTTAAAACACATTCTTCCCATAATCAAATAAGCATATGAGTTTAATAGCGAAGAACATGAGCAACATTTAGGAGATGTCGACGTTTTTGTTCAACATCACCATTATGTTGAGGTGTGCCAATAGATGGAGTTTCAAACATAATTCCAGTTTCTACAAAGTAAGGCCGAAGTGGTAAAAATTTAGTGTCGTTGTCAGCTCGAACCCAACAAATCTGGAGCCTAAATTCTCTCAAGATAAGAGCAAAAAATTCCTTGAATCTGGCAATAACTTCTGAATTAGCAGCAAGTAAATGAACTAAACGGTTTCTGAGTAGTCATCAACAATGGTTAAAAAACGTTTCACTAGTAGAGGATGAGCTATCAGGTCCCCACATAACAATGAACTAACTCGAATGCCCGGGTAGTTTTGTTAAATAAAAGGAAGCCTATTACAAAAAAAATTTTCTCGATAACAAACGGAGCAGAGAACAGTGTTATAAAAATCCAAATGGTTATCTTTAATAAAAGAGATAGAAGACGACGCCGAAGTGGATGAATGACCGAATCTTTGTTGCCAAAGGCTTGCGGAAATAAATGACTTGGACACGGCAGAGATGATGCGTGCGATAGAGACAAAAAGTCTTCGAACGTGCAAAGCCAATATATCACACCCTATTTTTCACCCACGCCAATCACTGTCCTCGAGCTTTTGTCTAGTAATATGAATATATTTTTGGTAAACACAACTAGAAAGTTAAGGGTAGCAAGTAATTTAGCACAAGATATTAAATGGTAGAATCTAAGGATGAGTAAACATGTGGCTGAACAATATTTCCAGGCAGCAAGGTGGCTTAATATACGGTGATTGATATAGTTCCATCAAGAAAAATAACATCACGGATTCAACAGTGGTAATATCATGTAGAAGATCCTTCTCACCGATCATATGATAAGAAGCTACAGATTCAATAATCCAAGGTAAAGAAGACTTACCCGACACAATGGGGCTTTATAATTTAGAAATCATATTTAATACCAAATTCCACTAGGCATCGGATAAAATGGGGCCCATTGTCGATCATATTTAATACAAAATTCCACTAGGTATCTGTATTGGCAGAGGCAGCCATATTGGTGGAGGTCGTCATTTGAGCCACGTTGGTGGTGATGTTGGATGTCGTCTATTCACAATAATTGTCACCTTTCAGAATCACCATGGAAATTGTAAGTCTAGGGTGATTTGAAGCATGAAGGAAAAAATGCAGAGGTAGGCAGCATCGGGGATATATTGCCGGTGGTGGCGAGCTTCGAGGTGGCAGTGGTCTAGGCCCGGAGCCAATCGGCGACGACTAATAATTTGGTGGCGGCGAGATCGAACTTAAGATTGACAAAGGCGATGCCGTTAACTGCAACGATGATGTTATCCTGTGCGACGACGAGCATGACCTCCAGATTGCAGGTAGACGTGTCTTTAATATAAGGACCAGATTCTTCGGTCAAACTGGGAATCTCAGCATCTGCCATTGGTCAATGGAAACCGAAGCAAAGATGATTTTTGGGTTTTTAATGGTTTTCAGAATTTTAGCTTTGATACCATGTAAAATGTAATTGTGTGATTGTATTCATCATAGAAGGCCCCCTTATTTATAGGGTAAGTATAAGAGACCAAAGACCAACAAGGAAAGACAACTAAGCTAATCACATATGAAAAATAATTGTAATCTAAGTATATTAACCTAAATCTAATGAAAAATAATATTACATAATCTAATCAGATTATTTTAAAATATCCTAAGTGGCCATTTGGTTCAACCAGGGAAAGGAAAAGGAATCAGAAAAGGGAAAGGAAATGAATAACCCCAATTGTAAATTTGTTTGGTTTAGTTATGAAAAAGGAATCAAATTCTCTCCAATTCCCTTTGTTACTGTTTGGTTCACATTAGGGAAACAAATATTAAATTCTAACATTATTTATAAAATAATATATATATATAAGTATAAATTATTGGCAAAGTCTTATGAAAGACCGTCTTTCCATAGGCATATGGAAAGACGGGGTTGAATTATAATTATATGAAAACGTCAAAGGTTTTAGTTGGAATATTAAAAAATTATTACGCAATGTACAATAGTTAAACGTTTATGAATCAATTAATGCAACCTGAAAATTTTATCTTGGTTTCTTGTAATCTGCAGTTTAAACCTTGATATTTCCATAACTTATGGAATCTGTCTTTCAAGAGACAGACTCTAAATTATTTCACATAATGATATCTAATTAAAAAATATAAATGTATTTCATAAAATATTTTTGTATCTAGTTCATCATCTTTAGTTTATTAATATATTGTATGTGATTAAAAAAATGTAAATTTATTTATAATTTGTCGTAAATCTTTTATTTACATATCGTCATCTGTACATATTGCTTAGTTCATATCTTTTTTTTAAAATATATGTAAATCATATAAGTAGATTGATTTAAAAACATGTAGCTAATGATATGTAGTTCATTGAATATAAAAATGTGCTAATAATGATGTTAAAAAAATCCACATACGTTAGTCTTTTAAAAATGGACGTCTCATAGGATAGTTTTCAAAAAAAACATAAAAATCGATGCAAATTTAAAATATTACATAATGTATGATATCTACCATCATCAGAAGCACTGAAACCAAGTAAAGACTTCACATATTGTCTTTTCACTTGAGTAAGATAGTTGTAAGAAATTCAATTTGTTTGCCTAAACACTGTACTATAATAATTATTTTATAAAAATATATATCAAATAGTACAGAGTCTGTCTCTTGAAAGACGGTATTTCCATAAGTTATGGAAAGACCAATGTTTAAAGTGTAAATTAGAAGAAATGAAGATAAAATTTTTGAGTTGCATGATCCAGGTTGTAAATTTTATAACTATACATGTTGCATACTAAATTTTTAATATTGCAACTAAGACCTTTTACCTTTTATTATTCTAATTAAACCCCATCTTTCTATAAGCATACGGAAGTCTTTCCCAAGACTTTGACAATAGTACAATGTAATGGATGGAATATGATTGTAATAATTTGATATAAATTATATTTGCTAGAATGATTTATATATCGAACTAGTACGACACCAATTATGTGTATATTAGTTGTGTTTTAATATGATAATGTGTTGAATATTAGGTATTTATGTTGAGCATTAAACACCAATGACCGAATACATAAACTATTGGAGGGAATGATGGTACATGTGCGTGGGCCAATCTTTTCTTTTGAAAAACCATGTGGCCCAATCTTAATATCATTATTGTGTGCATGGCTATCAATTATTGGTGTATGATAATTAATAAAGGCTAGAATATGCAGGGTTTTTATACCAGTTTTCAGACTTTAACAAATTGAGGAAAATATTGACACAGTAAAAAGTGAAATTTTTTTTATCACGGTTCAAAATCAAGTTAGTTTTTTTTTAAAAAAATTGAGATAAAAAGTTCATGACCGACAACGCGTGCGACTTTGCACCCCCTGTCGGTCTTATGGAAATCGCTACCGACCGTGGTGCGACGTCGTTTCCAAACTGAGGTAAAAGTTTTATAACTGACAGGGGGTGCAACTTTATGACCGACAGTGCGTGCGACGTCACACCCCCTGTTGGTCATACTGAAACCGCTACCAACAACGTGTGCGACATTGCACACATTATTTTGTTAATTAAAAAACTTATCGAAAGCATAACTGATGTTGTCGCACACGTTATTTTGTTAATTAAAAAACTTATCAAAAGCAGAACCGATGTTGGTCCTGCTTTCGGCAGTTGATATCATAATTTAATTTTCTGGCAACCCATCCAGACCGTACTCGAAAATCAATTTTCCGACAACCCATCCAGACTATACTCGGAAACCAAAATACACAATAATATAAAATGATATTCATATCTAACATTCTAAGATACACTCTAAATAATATAAAATACAAACATTCTAAAATACAAACATTCGTATCTAACATTCTAAATATTATAAAATACACAATAATCAACCTCTACAATAATTCGAAGTAGCGAGGCAGGAGCTCCGACGATGGTAGAACACCGGCGAAGATGTGATCGGATCTGGAATGTCGGAGAAGCTGGTGATAATGGTGGCGCAACCAGAGATGTGGGTGGCGCACCAGAGATGCGGGTGACGCGGCCGAAAATGTTGGCATTAAATTAATTTGAACCACCTTTAAAATGGCCCAGGAGGGACTTCTGAACTTGGAACCCCTTTCAGACCTCAATTAAAGGCGCATTTTTCTTAAACCGCCTTACATCGACGTTTTTAATGGGTTGGTCTCTACTAGTGAGAAGGCTTATGGGAGTTAAATGAGAGAGATGTTTGCGTTATGTTCAAGGAGAAGGAGAAGGCTTCTTGTACTTGTTTATATATATTAGGGTTTGGGTTAGTAGTATTTGGGCTTAGGGCTTAGGTTTTTTGGGTTGATTTCTTAGTTAGTTTATGAATAGAAATAAAGAAATTAATGTGAAAATTGAAGGATTTGTTTTCCTAAAAAATAAAGATGAAGAAAAATTTTCATACAACTACTTGTATATTGGAGTAATTTAATGTTGTCCTATTTTAATATTAGTTTTGTGGATTTGAATAAAATAAATATTAGGAAAAAATGCAAACAAAACCCTATAAAACTGAGAATGTGCAAGAATGGCAGTGTATAATCTGAAAGTGCAGAAGTAACCCTATCTTTTGATCAAATTATGTAGTTTTACCCAGTTTACACTATTCTGATATTGACCAAACAAATTCAGTTGTTGACCATTTATGAAAACACAAAAATATCCCTATTCTTAAAGCAAAAACTATAATGACTAATGTACCCCTATGATTCTTCTTCTTCTTCAGAACTGCCACCACCAGCGCCACCGCTGAAACACCATCATCGCTGCCGGAACACTAGGGCCGGCCATTTTTCCCCAACAGAAATGGACCCATCACATTTTATACAAGTGAAAACATTACTGTTAACTCAGGATTCTCAAATGATTACAAACGATTAATTCAGGTGCAAGTTTCTCAAGAGACAAACCTGACCACCGCCGCTGACCACCGCCCCGCCGATTACTAATGAAACCCACCACTTTTGTAACCCAAACCCAAGCCCCGCTCTACCCAAGCCCCGCTAATGTGACACCGACACTCAACCCAAGCCTCGCCAGTGCGCCACGGCCGCTCAACCCAAGCCTCGATAGTGCACCACATCGTCTTAGCCGCTACCTCCTCTCAGTCTTAGCCCACTGGTGTGCCACCTTCACTTAAGCCTAGCCTCGCTAGTGCACCACCTCCTCTCAGCCTGAGCCGGCCATTGCACCACCTCATCTCAACTCATGCCCAGCCAGGCACCAACTCCTCTTAACCCAAGCCCCGCCAGTGCGTCACCTCCTCTCAGCCCTAGCCCACCACCGTCGTTCCTCCTCTCAACCCTAGCACCACCGCGCCGCCGCTCCTCCTCTCAGCTCTAGCCCATTATCGCTGATCATCTCAACCCTAGCATTGCCGCTCCTCCTCTCAGCCCTAGCAACCGACATCGGTAAGCGAGAAGGGCACGCGAGTTCGGTCATTTAAGAATTTTTTACCTCAATTTTTTAAACCAAAGTAAATAACACTTTTTACTTCATTTTTTTAGAAACCGAGGTAAATTTTTTTACATCGGTTATTTTTCCCAAGGAAAAAACCGTGGTAAAAAAGGCAAAGTAATAAGTCATTTTTCTTGTAGCATTTAGTGGTAATCCACTATCTTTATAATTGAGAGGTTCAGGGTTCAAACCACACCCATATCAACCATTGTGAATATTAGAGTAATTTCTTGATAGGGATTACCTAACATTGTGGGACCGTGGTGGTGGTCCATGCTGTGGTTTGCTAACTTGCATGTGGTCGATGAAGGTGAGATTATGGTGGTTTTGCCTTCGTTGGTGGCTGTTCGCTGGTGGTGTAGCATTTGGGTGCAAAAAAAATTTTGGGGCCCATTTTTAATATGTAAATTTTAATTTTGCATCAATTTTAGAGTTTATATTATGCAAAAAAAATGGTATGAAAAAATTGGTTAAAAGATGTGCAACTTATACTGAGATGTAGGAACGGTAAATGCTAGAATAAGAGCATTGTAGAAAATAATGGCAATGATATGTTTTTATTCATGACCTCATGGTGCATTATATAGTAGTAAAAAATACCTATGCAAGCTAGGAAAAGGAAATATATTCTAATTATAATTACAAGTAATATTTATATTCCTTAACACCCTCTCTCAAGTTGGAGCATGGGGATCAGAAATGCCCAACTTGCCAAGTAATGAATGAAACTGATTACGTCCAAGAGCTTTGGTAAACAAGTCCGCAGGTTGATCTGTAGTACAGATATGATGAGTAACTATAGTACTAGACTATACAAGATCCCGGAAAAAATGACAATCAACTTCAATATGCTTCGTACGTTCATGGAACACTGGATTTGCTGCAATATGAAGAGCAGATTGACTGTCACAAGACAAATGCATAGGAGCAGTATGGGTGACCCCTAAGTCTTTCAGTAAAAACCTAAGCCATAACAACTCACAACAGGTTACAGCCATAGCACGATACTCCGCTTCAGCAGAAGACCGAGAAACTGTAGGTTGCTTCTTGGTCTTCCAAGAAACAGGAGAATCACCAATCATCACAAAGTAACCAAAAAGAGAATGCCGAGTAATAGGGCAAGTAGCCCAATTAGAATCACAGTAAGTAGTGAACTATAATGCACTACGGAGAGAGAAATAAACCCTGGCCCGGATGGCTCTTCAAGTAGTACAACACACGAACTGCAGCTTGCCAGAGAGGAACACGGGGGGACTTCATGAATTGAGCAAGTGTGTGAACCGAATAGCTAAGCTCAGGACGTGTGATGGTAAGGTATATCAGGCGCCCAAACAGTTGCATGTACTGCTTAGGATCATGGTAAAGCGGGCCCTCAACACACGCCAGATTGTGTTGCTGCTCCATCGAAAAGTCAGTCGGTTTAGAGGCAACCAAACCTGTATCAGATAAAATGTCCAAGGTATATTTCCTTTGCGAAATAAACATCCCCTCCTGTCTTCTAGCAATATCTATGCCCAAGAAATACCTAAGTAAACCAAGATATTTCATATGGAAAGAAGAACTCAAGTATTTCTTGAACTCAGAGATAAGCGTAGAAGAGCTTCCAGCAATGACCAAATCATCCACATAAACTAATACATGCAAAGAAATCGATCCACGGGAAAAGACAAACAAAGAGTAATATGCCTTGCTCTAAACAAAACTGAATGCTCGTAAAGCCTGGGCCAATTTGGCAAACAATTTTCTGGGAGCCTGGCGAAGACCGTAAAGAGATTTCTGAAGGCGACATACCTGACCATGGGGCGCGGCATAGCCTGGTGGGGGTCACATAAAAACCTCTTCATGTAAATCACCATGCAGAAAAGCATTATTGACAACTATCTGATGCAGTTCCCAATAACAAATGACCGCAACAGATAAGAATAGGCGAACATAACTCATCTTCGCAACAGGAGCAAATGTCTCAGTATAATCAATTCCTTCAACCTGGCGATTCCCAAGAACCATGAGGCGCGCCTTATGATGTTCAATAGTACCATCTGACCGAAACTTTTTTCCGGTAGACCCATTTGCTCCCAATCGCCTTCTAATTCGCAGGCAGAGGAGCCAATGTCCATGTCTGATTTCGCTCTAGCGCAGTAAGTTCTTCAGTCATAGCATCTTGCCAATGAGAATGCCAGCAAGCCTCAGAATAAGTAGTGGGATCTGCACTAGATGTTACTGCACCTAAAAATCTAGAATGCATACTAGAAAAATTATCACAATTTACATAATCAGTAAGTGGATAAAGAACACCTGAGGAAAGTGATGATGCATGAGTGAACGGAGACGTAAGGGGGGGTCTTCAGTAGTAAGAACACATGCATGATCATCACAATCATAATCTGCCAAGTAAGAGGGGGTCGACGAGCATGAATACTCTGTCTGACAGGCAGAAACTTGACAGCGGAACCATCCGGAGCCGGAGATACGGCAAAAGGAGACGCTGGTGATGACTGCTCGGCAGCGACGGACGGCAATTGACTGACGGTAGCTGGCGGTGATTGACTGGCAGTGGCCGACGATGACTGACCGGTGGTAGCCGGTGGCAACTGACTGGCGGCAGCTTGCTGGTGACAGACGGCAGTTACTGACCAGTAGCGGCTGGCGGTAACTGACCCACGGTGGACGGCCGAGATTGACCGGTGGTAGTCGACGGGGATTATCTAGTGGTGGTCGGCGGGGATTGTCCGTTGGCGGCCAGTGGCAACTGATCGGTGATGATTGACGGCGACGGACCAGCGTCGGCCTGCGGTGATGTGGTGACACCGTCAGGTTCTTCTGAAGGGGTCAAAGATGGAGTAGCAGAATACCAAAAATGGTCTTCAAAAAAATCGACATCCCGACTGGTAAAGGTCACACGGGATTCTATGTAAAAAAGGCGATAACCTTTCTTTCCGGCAGGATAACTAAGAAACAGACACTGCCGACTTCTTGGGGCAAACTTGTCACGATATCTGGGAACATAAGCAGCAAAACACAAGCATCAAAAAACTCTGAATGATGAGTAATTTGGAGCTTGCCCGTAGAGCAACTCAAAGGGAGTACGACCATTGAGATGCTGTGTCGGTGTTTGGTTAATCAAGTAAGCAGCAGTAAGAACACATTCTCCCCAAAACTCAATAGGAAGGCTGGCTTGAAATCGTAAAGCACGCGCCACATTGAGTAAATGGCGATGCTTTCTTTCAACCCGACCATTCTATTGTGGTGTGTCAACCATAGATGTCTCAAAGATGATCCCAGATGCAGCAAAATGAGATCGCAAAGGCAGAAATTCAGTCTCATTATCAGCCTGAACATGGTGTATGGTTCGGCCCCACTGGTTCTTCACTAAGGCACTAAATTCTAAAAATCTAGAGGCCACTTGAGACTTAGCTACAAATAAATAAACCCAAATAGCTCAGGAATAATCATCGACTATAGTTAAAAAACAAAATGCACCACTAGAGGATGGTGTTCGATAAGGTCCTCAAACATCATAATGTACTAATTCAAATAATGCAGTAGCATTTGTAGAATTCAATGGAAAACTATGTCTAGTCTGTTTTGCTCTTTAACATACAGAGCAAGGTATAGTAGTATTATTTGTGCTAAAATCAAGAGTAGGAATAGAAGACATCACCGTAGATGATGGATGACCAAAATGTTGATGCCATAAATCAGATGAAGAAACCGAAGCAACTGTCGGAATAGAATGCATGATATGAGGACGAACGTGAGTATCCAACAGACGAAACCAATAAACCCCCTTGCTGTTCACCCACACCAATCACAATCCCCGTACCGATTTTCTGTAAAATGCAATAATTTTCAGTAAACAAGGCTAGACATTTTAAGATAGATAACAATCTAGAGCATGATAACAAATTGCATCGCAAAGTAGGTATGTAGAGCACATGAGTAAGGGTGACATCACCAAAATAAATAGACCCATATTGTGTAGCAGACGACACAGATCCACCAGGCAGTATAACATTCACAGTATTGGTAGTAGTAGTAATATCAGTAAGAGAACCTTTGTTACCAGTCATGTGTTATGAGGCTCCCGAATCAAGAATCCAGGGAAAAGTAGACTTACCTGACCCATTGTCAGATAACGAATAAACCTGATTAAATAAATGTATGGTCGTACTCCATTGGTCGTCAGACATAGTAGGACCAAAATCAGATCATGTAGGTAAGCCAGAGGAGGCGGCCACCTCAAACCCTTGCGGCGACGTCACTACGCCGGAGAAAAGAGCCATAACACAAATGGCAAGTAAAATTAAAGTAAGGGAAGAAAACAAATTTCGCTGAACTAAAGCCAAAAGAAGCGAAGGACGCGCGCCTCCTGTGTGGCGCGTGAAAGACACAAGCTTTAAAAAGAGAACCGCGTGTCTGGTGCACCCGCGCATGGACTCACGCGCGTGAATCTCACGCGCGTGAATCTCACGCGCACATCTTTCTGTCTGAAGCTGATGCCACCGGAGGGAGTAGATGCCACCGGACAGAGCTGACAACGGAGTAGACCGATCGTAGCGGGAGCGGGCCGGACAAAGCTGAGCAGACCGGACGGAGCCGGAGCAGGAGAAAGCCGGAGCGGAGCAGACCGGGACAGAGTCGGAGCGGGAGAAAGCTGGAGCGGAGCGGACCGGGACGGAGTCGGCCAGACGGCGGTGGTGGTGAGCAAGGTTGCGGCGAACTGAAGAGGAAGAAAAACTTTTTTTTGCAGAAAAGTAGTCCGGATCGACATCGCGTGGAAGTCACGCACGGACGACGACGAAAAATTTAGGACGGTATTTTAATGTCTTAGGTTTCAGGATTTTAGGGTCTGATACCATATAGAAAATAATGGTAATGATATGTCTTTATTCATGACCTCAGAGTGGATTATATAGTAGTAAAAAATAATTATGCAAGCTAGAAAAATGAAATATAATCTAATTATAATTACAAGTAATATTTATATTCCTTAACAAGCGTATATAAAAGTTTTTAAACCAATTCGGGATCAATAACATTAAAATTTGTAATAAATCATTTACTTATTAGTAAATAAATTGAAATTAATAATACAATAGAGGAACATATATAGGAATATGTTTGTAATTTCTTTTTGTAATTAACATAAATTTATTTAGATATGAAATAAATTAAAATAAATTAAAAGATAAGTGTACGTACCTGGATATGAAATTTTGATATACTCACGAGGGAAAGGAGAAAAGAAACTAAAATGTGCTTCCCAAATTAAGGGAGAAGAAGGAAATTGGGCTTATAATTATATTATATAGTAATAAAAAGACATTTCAAATTTTGGGCCATTCCTAACCTTGAGCAAGTGCGGTCACCCAGCTAGCACTAAGCTCGAGCCAACATTGCTTAGCTATTCAAATAGATGGAGTTTCATGCTTCACTGAGGTTTAATGATCTAATGGTGGTGTCTCCAAGTTAGGTTATAGAGTAAGATGTTTATACGTAATTTGGTTGCTTGTACTCCCTTTGTTCCTCTATTAGGGGCTCACTTTCTAATTTGGGATATTTTTTTTATTGACACTTTCTAGTTATGACAAGTTGAATGTTATTACATCCCTTCATTTTTAATTTTCATTCTTTCAGTTCAATTCCATTCACTCATTATGCATCTCCTAAATTCTAACATAAAAGTGATGTGCCACTAATAGAGAAATGAATGGAGTATCTAATCTTTAAATAAAAAACATTAGAATGTTACTAATGTTGTTTTTAGTTACATTTTCAGAAAACATGTAAAATACTTGTAGTTGGTAAACCGATGAATTTCAGATTTTAAAAACAAAGGGATGGTAGTTGGTGGGAGTGAAGGATGTGACGCCCCTACATAAATTGGAGGGACGAAGGTTGTAATGAATTAAAAAAGAAAACCACCATGGCACACATTTTCCTTCTCTTCCTAATTTGTATAATTCCAGCTATCCTCTTCAAAATAGCGTTCAAAAAGGGCACTAAAAAGCTTCCGCCTGGTCCATTAGCCTTGCCAATTATAGGCCACTTGCACCTCTTCCGTTCCGGCCTCGTACACCAAGAACTGGAAAGCCTCTCCAAACGACACGGGCCATTGATGAACATCCGCTTGGGCTATAATCCTTGCGTGGTTGCTACGTCGCCGGAGCTTGCAAAAGAGTTGTTGCAAACCAAGGAAATCTCCTTCGCGAATCGACCTATATCCACGGCTATTGAGTACCTTTGTTACGGGGCCAAGATTTCGCATTTGCCCCCTATGGTCCTTACTGGAAGTTCATGAAAAAGGTATGCATGTCGCAGCTTTTAGGGGTTAAGACACTAGACCTTTTACTCCCGGTTAGACAAGATGAGTTGAGGCGTTTTCTGGTCATAGTTTTCGACGGAAAAGGATCTCCGATTATCGACGCTATCACGGATGGCAGAATTGAGACTCCCAAGAAAAGAAGAAAAAGGCAACTCTATTTTGATTTCTTCTGACCAGGGAAGAATTTTTTCTCTCTTTTTTCTTTCTTCAAGTGGGAAGATAAGTTCTGCATTGGAGATTGTAGCTGGCTATTTTTGAATATAATAAGAACATTACCAACAAAATTTAAAGGGTACGTGTCTTGAAAAACTGTCTTTTCATAAGTTATAGAAAAATCAATATTTAAAATGCTAATTAAAATAATTGAAGATAAAAATTTTGGGTTGCATGAATTGAGTTATAAACTTTACAACTATTACACATGTATAAATAAAAATTTAATATTGTAACTAAGACTTTTTACCCTTCTATTATTCCAATAAAACCTCGTCTTTCCATAAGTCTATGAAAAAATGGGTTTTCCCAATACTTTGTCTAAAAAAAGATCAAATCATATTATTCAAACATCAATAATACATCAAATAAAAATCTAATATTAAAAAATAAGAAACATCACTATCAGTTCATAAAAATGACATGCTGAAAAGTTAACACATCAATTAAAAAGAAATATCTCAAATAAGTGTTGAAAATATATATTCCACTATTGTTGAATTTGAAAAAACTATTTTGACATTCCACTTCTATCCACCGATCTTATTATTTTTTTACATGATAATTTATAGATGTAAAATGATCTGTACCACTTTACGTATATTACAGATGAACAAGATATAAAACATAATACACTGATAACTCAAAATTGAAGGAATTCACTGAATCATCATTGGCAATACAAATACATATAAAATTATTAGCATATAAAAGTTGTAAACTTTAATTTGAAGTTTTACGTTAGCATGTAAAAATGTTAACCGCCATAACTATCAAACATCATACATTACAAAGGGATTCAAATGGCCTAAAAAATCGCTAACCTAAATTGAAAAATTTGAAACCAAGCTAAAACATCAATAACAATCAAGCGCCTCAAACACTAACACAACCAATCAACCATCATAACTGAAAAATCAATTTAAAAAATACATCCTAAACAATCAGAATTCTATTGTTTTCCCGACTTGTTTCCCTTCCCTGCTGGCTTTTTCACAGATGTGCCTTCTTCTGCTAGTTTTGAAGAGGACGACTCTCATGCTCTATCAATGCAAAGATAAAAGGTCGACTACGATTCTCTATTCAAGGGAACACCTTCAAAGCATGGTTCCTCATACCATTTTTTTATTAACTCATCAATGACATCTCAAAACTCTAACATGGAGAGTATTCCTATAAAATAATATAAAACATCACATACAGTAATAAAAACATCAACATCTGTAATTAAAACATCACAATAGCACACATAACATCTATGACAACTACATTGAAAAACATCAAATAAACTATTTAAAAAATCAATCTCAAAATTTAAAAATATCAACAACAAACACTAAAATATCAAAACAACAAAACTCAACATCAGTTGTATACTTAAACATGAAAACACCACAAGAATCAAATACTGAAATTAATAACATTACACCAACACACATAAAAAATACTTACGACTTAAACATGAAAAATCAAATATAAAACCATAAACATCAACAACAGTATTTAAAACATGACAACAAAAAAAAGAAAACTCACAGTTCCTACTTCCTTCTCAATGCAGCAACAGTGGGCATGTGCTCTTAAACATCTAAGAAACAACGACAACACAAAACTTAGCACAACTAGTAACAAAATCCTAAGATATCACACACACACAATCAAAGCAACAAAACTTAACATCAATTGCAAACTTAAAACACTACAAGCATCAAATAGTGATATTAAATCATAAAACCAACACAGATAAATAGTACTTAAAACCTAAACATGAAACCTAAACATGCTCGTTTGAATTCTTGCAGATCTTATGTTTGGACAAAATAAGTGTTGTCCAAACGAGCATTCCTGGTGACTTAATTATTTTATGATATAGGATCTATACATTGATATCTCTTGTACTCTGAGTTGTATCCGAGAAAAATGTAGGAAAAACTGCGAGAAGCAAGTGTACGATCTGTGCATGGGCATTAATAAGGATAAACACGACAACAAAAACATGGAAGTTAGTATCGATATTAACCTTGACATAAATAACTTCAAATGGTGATTTCCCGCAAAGAGCTGGAGTGGCGAACCAGTTGAGGGTGTAAGTGGTTTCAGCAAAGGCGTCATGCTAGTGAAAAAGAGGGACACGTGAGTGGTCCAATATAAACAAGCTCATTTCAGTGATGTTCTGGTGCTTATGTTTAGTGCGACCGTTCTACTCAAAAGTAAACGGGCAATAATTCTTATGATAGATACTCTTTGTCTGAAGTGAGAATGTAAGCAACCATTGATAAACAATGCCCCGCTATCAATTTGAAAAAATATTAATGGTTGAAGAGAAATAATTCTCCACAAAGGTCTCAAAGGGATGATAAACTTCCCAAAAATTATATTCTGACAATGTGTGGCATGCATACATATTTAATAGACATGCTTGGATACTTCCTAGTGCGCACATGAAACTCACGCACGAGGAGTTCACTATGTGCATACTACGTGATGCGACTGGGATAAATTTGTGAATATTTGAATTGCTACCAACGAGTAAAATATAGATACCCAAGAAGCTGGAAAAAAAATTGACTTTAGGGAGAGGATGCTAGAGATACTAAAGCAGAAAGATCAGAGAAACTCCAGAGATTCTGGAGATGGGAATGCTAGAAATAATGAAGATCCATCGGAGAAGCCGAAGAAGATGGTGCCAATGTAAAAGATGTTATCGGAGGGAGAGTACGCTGAAAATGAGAAGCCGGAGATATTGGAGTAAACTGGTCGAGAAATGACGGAGAAGGAGCAGACCAGTCGCAATTACTTGTGGAGTAGTGAAGGAGTGGGATCATTGAAAATATATGTTTTGTGATAAAAAAGAAAGGAGGGTGAATTTGAACGATAAAAGATGGTGTCTGTATTTGATCGAAACTGACGCTCTAATACCATGTAAGAGTGGAATTCACCGTGGTTGGTGTGTTTCATTCATTTCAATGTATAATGGTTTAATATATTAAATAAGTCCTGATCTACACATTGCAGGGATATGTGATGTTAAACACAATCAATCAAACTTAGAAAATGAGTCTTCTGACACCCGCGGGTGTACCCCAGTGGTTGGGAGTTGGGTTCTCTTGGAGGAATCCACGGTTCGAGGCTCGGCAGCCACCGTGTGGGATATCCTGCCTAAAGCTTGGTCTTCGGGCCAAGTGGCAATGCAGGCTCCTAGTGGGCACCGAGTACGGGCTGGCCCAATGGTCCTGGTGCTGGGCTACCATAACTTACCTCTCACATGATGGCTGTGGTGTCGGATGGTGTGGGCTGCTGAGGGCGAGCAGTGATCGCCTTTTAGAAAATGAGTCTTCTGGATTGGGTATGAGTCAGACCCATTTCAGTTCATGTATGATTTGGGTAAAGGTATTTTTGGGTGTCCATCACGTATGTTCGGCTCAGAAATCAGTCGGGTATATTTGGAACAATTTAGTTCTAGTTATTTCATGTTTCAGTAACTTTTAATAGAATTGAATTTCGATTGAGTTTAGTTTGAGTCAATTTAGGTTTTTTTTAATGAGAACACCCGAGGGTGGGGGATTATATATTAAGGTTCCCCAAACCTTAGTCGAAGATCAATAAGATGTACATAAAGTATAGCTTGTTCATAAAGAGCATTGAAGCAACATAGTTGCCTCCAAAAGTCCTACCTATCTATAACTAGGATGTGTAATAACTATCCAAAATAGTAAAGGATAGTTATTGAAGTTGCGATCCAAAAGAAAGAATCTCCACCCCCTGTGTTAATTCTTTCCTTTGGCCAGGCAACTTCAATCCAAAAATTTCAAAGCTTAATCTAAAGAGCTCCAAACCAAAAGTTAGATTAATGAGTAAACAGACTAGCAGCTGAAGTGTACTTGTTATCAGCTTCAGATTTAGTACTTTGCAGAAACTTGAGTTGGAAGTCCATGAATATATTGCTGAGTTGAGCTTCAGGTCTTTACCTCCTCTAGAGCACAAGAGCTGAGGAGTACAATCCTGATGGTGGTGAAGAGCAGGCCAGTATCAAGTTATCAGGCAACAAAGCTGGTGAAACTTAGCAACACCAGCAGATGGAGATTTCTTTAAGTTTTCCTTTGGAGGACATCAATAGGCAAAGGCCGATCCAGTATGAATAAAGTGCTTGATAGACAGCAAAATTGTTCAAAAACCTGCATAAACAAACCACATATTAGCAGTATCTATTCTAAACATTTGCGCTATTAAGTACTCGAATATGTGGTGTGTATTCTTTGTCCAAGGAAATAAGGCCTCTGATATACATGGGGATATTAGTTAGGTGGAGGCATTGATTTTGATTGGAATGGTGCTTGGCTATAGCATTAGCTACAGAATTGCACTCTCTGAATACATGTTTGAGTTCAGCTTTACCAAGGAGGGACTTTACATTGAAAGCCAATCCAAAAACTTACCAATGTGCAGAATAAGGGTCATTAATCATCTGAACTGCCAGTTTAGAATCAGATTCAATTATGAAAGTATGATTTAAACCAGAAAAAATATGGCAGGCATGTAAAATTGCTTTGATTTCAGCATGTAGTGGAGATGCCGCAGAAATGGTTGCTGAACTAATCTGTATAGGGTGACCGGAATTATCCCTTTCTATAAGACCAGCTGATGCTTTGTTAGAACACCATGATGCATCCACATTAATTTTTATAAAGCCAGTCTTAGGCCTTTCCCAGAGAACTGTCATTATGTTTGGCTTAGGGGGAGGTCTAAGCAGAGGAGTGAGATACCTAAAAGATGGTGGGATAGATGCAGTAGATAGCAGTTTAGGAGGACAAACATTTAATGTAAGTTTAATCAGGTCCTGCACCTCTTTACAAATAAGACAGAAGAGAGAGGCTTGTGGTCAAATAGGAAGCTATTTCTAGCTTTCCAGAGACTCCAACACACCAAAGAAGGTAGGATCTTACAGTAGAGTTGGTGAAACTTAGGAAGGTCATGGCAATTCCAGAATAAATAGAATCTATCAAGAATGGATTGTTGAGCATTAAGGTTAAAGTGAATTAAAGATGCCATATTAGACCAAACAGCATGAGCAATGTGACAAGAGATGAAAAAAATGTTGGATCGAGTCCGACTGATAACAAGCTGGACATTTAGAGGCTAAAATAAATCCACATGTAATGAGCATATCATCTAAAGGAAGAAATGCATGCAACAGTTTCCAGGTAAATATAGAAATCATTTTTCTGAAGTAGAGTGTTCCATAAGAATTTACTTACAGGGAAATTACCTGATGAATGAGTGAGGGCCCTATAAGCTGACTTAAATGAAAAACTACCTGTGGGTTCTGGTTTCCAAATTAGTCTATCCTCCCTATCTAATGTGAGTTCTGCAACCTGTAGAAATGAGAGCGTATCATGTTCCAGAAAAGGCAAAATCTGGTCTAAAATACTATTTTTGTTGCTGATGAAATCTGCCATAGAGATATCAGACATAGCAGAGGATATGTTATCTGGAACATAGTTGAGAAGGGGGCCATGTGGACACCATTTGGCAGACCAAAAGTTACAACTGCCTTTACCATGGATAATGATAGAATTATTTTCAGCAAAAGAGTTTATAAAACAGATTCTTTTCCATGTTACTGATTTCCTGTGGGATGTCCATAACAGTCTAGACCATAAAGAAATACCTAGTTGGCTCTTCCACCAAAGTTTAGCCGAGCAAGAGTCTATTATAGCTTTGATGGATCTAAAACCTAGACCATTCAGTTTTATAGGTGTTGCTAGTTCTGCCCATCTTTTCCAGACTCTGTTGTTTTTACCTTCTGATTGTCCCAGAAAAAAAATGAGGCAGTTTTTTCTCAAATAATTTTATTATGCCTTTAGGGGGATTGGTTACAGACCAGAGGTGCTGAGGTATTGAGTACAAGTATGACTGAATAAGGATCATTTTCCCTCCTCCACTAAGCCATTTATTTTTCCAATTTTAAAGCTTATGATCAACATTATCCAGCAGAGGATGGAAGTATCTATTTAATGTTCTTCCTTTAAAAATGGGGCAGCCTAGATACTTGAATGGGAAAGATCCTTTTTTCATTTTTAAGATCGCTTTTACCTGGTTAAGCTTAGCCTGTGTAGCTCTTCTACTTAGGTAAAAGTCAGATTTGTCAAAATTAAACTTTTGGCCCGAGGTATACTCAAAGATTTCTACGAAAGCTTTGATCCTAATGAGGTTAGGCCTTGATGCTTGCATAAAAATAATCGTATCATCCGCATACATAAGGTGGGAAACTGCAGAGATTGAAGCCGGTATCTGGTAACTAGCCAGACTTCTATTGAGGAATATAAACGATAAACTCCTAGAAAAGGCTTCTGAGAATATATTAAAAAGAAAGGGGGATAGAGGATCACCTTGTTTAATACCCCTTGTGGCCTTGAAGAAACCTACTGGATTGCTATTAACAAGTACTGAAAAGTAGGATTGTGACAAATTATTCATAACAGCACTTAGAAAATTACCATTGAAACCGAACTTTATCAGAATCTGTCTAAGAAAATTCCAGTTAATTCTGTCAAAAGCTTTTCTTAGATCCAGTTTAAGAATACAATTTGGTATTCTATTTTTTTTTATCCAGAAATCTAATCATTTCCTGTAAGTACAGAATATTATCTGAGATATCTCTATTTTTCATGAAAGCAGTTTGGTTAGTAGAGATCAGATTCTCCATATGAGGTTTCAACCTTTCCATTAACACTTTAGAACAGATTTTATTCAGTACATTTGATAAACTAATTGGCTTGAAGTCCTCAAATGAGCATGGAGTGGATTGTTTTGGTATTAGGGTAATCCAGGTACTGGATATTCCCCGAGGCATTTCAGAGCTAGCAATGAAGTCATTGACTGCAGAAATCAGATCCTGTTTTATGATAGGCCAGCATTTGCTATAGAATTTTGGTGAAAATCCATTTGGACCTGGACTACTCCTTTTATTTAAACCTTTAATCACTAATTCTAGCTCTAATTTTGAGACTGGAGTGGCTAGAGCTTGATTATCACTATCATTTATAATGCTAGGTATTTGACTTAGAAAATGAGGATAGTAAGTTTCATCGGTTGCTAGGTTAGGCTCAGTTAGCAGATCCGAAAAATAATCAATTGCTTATTTTTGAATGTCCAACTGAGAATTGATCCATTGGACTGCATGATTTTTTATTTTAGTGATCTGCAGTTTACAGTTCCTTTCTTGCACAACTTTATGAAAGAAAGATGTATTGTTATCTCCTAGCTTATGCCATTTTAGTCTTGCTTTCTGTTTCCAATATTTTTCCTTCTCTTTTAAGGCTTTAAGCAGTAAAGCGTTTTTCTCGTTAAGTTTGAAACGTTCAGAGGTTGAGGGGGTCAAGTCAAAATTAACTTCCTGAATTCTTAAGGCCTCTTCTGCTATTTTAACATTCAAGTCAATGTTTCCAAAGCTATCTCTATTCCAATTTTTTAGCACTTTCTTAAGCCTAATCAGTTTTAGATAGAATCTTAGCATGCCAGTTTCAGCCATAGGTATATCCCAGTTTTCACTAATTAATCGTATGAACTCATTTCTCTGGAACCAGGCATCTATAAATCTAAATGGCTTTGGGTTGGAGGAGGTCAAAGTGGAGACCTGAAGAAGAAGGGGGGAATGATCAGAAGTCTGCCTGTTTAGGATTTGAATTGAAGAGGATGGGAATTTAGAGTTCCATGAAATTGTACTTAGTCCTCTATCTAATCTTTTGGAGGTGGGGTTCCTTAGCCTTGAGTTACACCATGTAAAAAGATTACCAACCGTATTAATTTCTTGTATTCCATTAGAGTTAATCCAAGAGTTGAAATCTCTAATACTTCCTAAGGCAGGAAAGCTGGGACCTCTATATTCTGACAGAGAAGTGATCGAGTTAAAGTCTCCTATAAAAATAGTATCACCTCTAGAAATAGTCTGCAGCTCACTCCATAAAACCTTCCTACCATCCCTATTCCTAAGAGCATAAATGAAAACTGCTTCCATATGAAAATTTATGGAATGATGTGAAATAGTAACATGCATAAACTGTTCGTGAGAGGATAGAAGAGAGACAGATAATGAGTTAGACCACATGAGCCAGATATTCCCATTAGACAAAGTCAAATTATGAGTGAAATTGAGTTTATCCATGTATGCATGACATTTAGTATTATCATGCATAGGTTCAATAATACATAATAGCTGGATTTTCTTAAGTTTACATAAGTTAGTCAACCTAAGCATTGAAGTATCCATACCTCTAAGATTCACACTAAAAAATTAACATTGAAATTAGCTATCATTGTTCACATGATATATTACTTTTTGTGGCTAATCTAAGCATCATTTTGTTTAGTTGGCTTAGATAGTTATTCTTTTTTGGTTTAGACTTACCTTGGTGGTTACCTGAGAGAGTAGAAATTGTGGTATTCTGATAGCCAGTATTATCCTCCTCCATAGACACTGTCTCAATCATATCCTCTTGTTCCTTAGAGCAATTGTCAGAGACCTGCAAAACAGAAAACCTACTTGCCATCTTTCCAGGTTGGGAAAGTGCATTTTTATGCTTTGGGCTATACATAGATAGACTAAAAGATCCAATCTGGATATCATCTTTAGCATAGGCCAGTAATGCTGGTTTAGATAGAGCCGTGTCTTTTAGCAACCTTGAGATAGAATTATCCGAAATATCATGAAATTGAGTATTATTAACAGAAGCACTCACAGTAGCTCTGTTAACCATAGAGGGAGAACTAGGTGGAAGGTTGTGGTTAGTGATTCCTTCATTATTAGTATTATCAATCTCAGGGTGGGATTGGTCTTCCAAAGAGTCTAGGATCAAAGAAGGCTTGCCAAATTTCTTACCAGTAGCCTGCCACAGAGAGAGGGGTAAATTTTGGGCTATATTAGTATCCTGAATTCTACCATTGGTATTCTGAGAGCTGGCTTTACACTGGGACAAAGAGTGACCTAATTTCGCATAGTGATCACAATAGAGAGGGATATCCTCGTATTCAATTTGATATTTCCTATTATTAGACACAGAGCCCAGCCGGATGTGATAAGTCAAAGGTTTTTGAAGGTCAATTTCCACACAAAATTTAATTGCTGATGGCCTTGTAAGCATATCCGTGGCTAGATCATTTTTAATAAAACTGCCTATGCTATTCCCTATTGCCTCTATGGAAGCTGAATTGTAATAATATAGAGGGACTTCCCTGATTGTGGACCAGATGGGAACAATTGGAGATTCTTTATGTGTTGAGAATTCAGGAGTCCACTTGAGCATCTTAAGGGAAATGCCATTGAAGTTCCAGACACCCTTCATCCAGCATCTCTGGTAATCGTTTATTTGCTCAAACCTAATAAGAACATGTTTATAATCGAGAGAGCCTAGCTGATATTTACCTTCGAAGCCAACTGTTTTGAAAGCCTGCTCCAGCTGCTCCATAGAAAGTTTGCCTTTTGTGAACTTACCAACCAGAGCGTTCGCATAGTGGGTGGATAATGTAGCTATTTGCTCATCAGAATATAAGCAGGAGGGTTCCCCTAAGTGTTGCGATTTAGGAATAAGATCTGGATTGCTAGGTAAGAGTTTGGATAGGGGAGGAGATTTTTTTTGGAGCACCGCAGCGAAGGATTTAGGGGGGATTTGATTGGTAGTGGTTGCCGCCATTTCGGCCGGCTTAGCAGATGGGATTTCCATCACAGCAATGGACGGACGGTACTAGCCGTTACCGGTGAAGTAGCCGATACCGGCGAGCAGAAAGGACTCGAGAAACACGTAAAATCGTATTCAGAGAGAGAGTATTCAGACAGAGAGAGTATTCAGAGAGAGGTGCTTGTGCCGGATACCTAATGAATTCCTTTAGGTTTGGATGTACTTTTGAATAGGATTTTGTGAGATTCGAGTATATGATTCAATTGCGGTCTCGTTCAGGTAAATTTAGCAAACATGTCACACTTAAATTATGCATCAATGATGAAGAGACCATGATATTTATACAAGCACCGATGCGTAGTCGTCAAAATTATAATATGTACTCACAAAATAGAATGGAATGTGTTTAAATATTTTTTTTAGGTTCATTGTTGATTCTATATTATATTTACATTTGACATTTTTGTTTATTATTTTAATTATAATGTGAAAATATTAAGTCTAGAATTTCTAGTTGCTCAATTTATGTGATATAAAATTTAAAGAAGAATATACTCCATCTGTTCCACAAATAGATTTTTATTACTTTTGCCTTAATCTTTTTTGCATACTGACGTGGCAACATATTTTAATGTCAAAAATAAGTTTTTGTAAACTTTTGAAAAAGTGATGTCACAAATAGTGTGAAAAAGTAGCAAATAATGGTAAATTTTGGGGTTTAATAGGAGTAAATTTGGTAGTAGATTGAATGACTACAAATGAAAAATTTATAAATAGGAGTTATTTGTGAGATAGACTAAAAAGGAATGTAGGAAGTTATTTATGGAACCAATAGAGTATTTTTCTTTTTTAAAAATAACATAATATCAATTACTCCATCTGTTCCAGCTGATTTGCACCCTCATCATTGTCACGTTGTCCAAGAAATATGTTTGACCGTTAATATGTTTACTTACATATAATAATGGAAAATAAAAAATTGATATTAAGAAAATACTTGATATGACGAATTGAACAATATCTTATATGATAATTTTGTTCTTCATATAGCTATTCAAATATGTGGTCAAACTTTGATGAGAATAATGTTAAAAAAGTAAGAGCGCGAATTCAGGTGGGACAAATGGGGTAAAAAACTCATGTATTTAATTGTTGATATTTGTGATGTTATTGAAATTTTAATATGATACAATTCAAAATTTTGGACAATAAGAAATATAAATGCACTATTTAATCATGTCTGTGTCTCGTTTAGTTTAGGTGTTTTTGAGTTTTTTTTCAATTTTTTTCTAGCATTGATCATTTTCAAATATTCATACGGTTTTTTGAATCAGATACATGTCTTGTTTAACTCCGAGTCTGACACTTTTCAATTGAATAGGGTTCTTTTGATTCAATCGGGTAATTTTAAGTTTCAGTTCATTTATTAGATATCACTGTTCAGATCTCCAACATGTTAAGTTTAATTTTATATTTTCAGATATTCAACTTTGGTTATGTTTTGTCATGTCTAGATTATATTAGTAAGACGATTTACAAAGTCTGACTTTGGATAATGTTTGGTTACAATCTCATTTTGCAGAATATGTTTACTGCCGGAACAGACCCTTCAGCCGCTGCCATAGTATGGGGTCTATCAGAGTTGATTAATCATCCAGACATAATGGAAAAGGCAACCCGAGAGATTGAATTAGAAGTTGGAAACGAAAGACTAGTTCAAGAATCCGACATTGCAAACCTTCCATACCTTCAAGCCATAGTTAAAGAAACACTTAGGCTTCACCCTTCAACCCCAACACTTCCAAGGGAATCAAGCGAAGATTGCGAAGTTGGGGGTTACCATATACCCGCAAAAACACGGATTCTCATTAATGTATGGGCAATCGGAAGGGACCCTAAATACTGGGAAAATCCTCTTGAATTTTGTCCAGAAAGATTTATTGGTAGTGGAAAAAGCCTAGATATGAAGGGCCAGCATTTTCAGTTTTTGCCATTTGGTAGCGGTAGAAGAGGTTGTCCAGGAATGTCACTGGGTTTACAAGTTGTTCAAACCACTCTTGCGGCTATGATTCAGTTCTTTGAATGGAGGAGTAAAGGAAATGATGGTAAAGTGGATATGATGGAAGGAACTGGTTTTACACTTACTAGAGCTACTCCTTTAATTTGTTTTCCGGTGGCTAGGCATAATTCTATACTGATTCAAATGTCGTGGGATGGGAACCATATATGATCCTTTTTGGAGAAGTTTGGTGTGAAAATTGAGTCATATCTCTCAATAGAAATATATTTCATACGATCATAAATGTTTGATGTAATTCTTCTATAGACAATAATCGTTTCCATATGTGACGAGAAATGTTCCCCATTAGTTATGTTTTTTTCTTCTATATATGAGAATAATAGGGTTTGAATCATATGAACCTAAGTTACCCCTTCACAAGTTATGTTCTTTAACTTATGTTCTATTGTGTTAAAACTTGCACTCTTAGTGAATTTGTATCAATCTGTATTGTTGTTGATGGTGTGATTTCATCAACCTTTTAACCTTCTTATCATTAAACTTCTATGGACCTGCCAAAAAATATTATGAATGTAAATGTTTCAGTTATTTGCTTCAAGTCTTCGTAAACTTCTTGTTGGAAATCAATTTAGTGCTTAGGGTTTCAAATTTTGCTTTTTTAAAAGAAAAACCACCATTGGTGAGGGTTACTTTTACTAAGGTGCCCCAAACCTTCATTCAAACTTATTACAATGAATTTAGTGAGTATGGTTTAAGTACAAAGAAAATATACTTAGTATTTAAACCAATTATAATTACAAATGGGATCAAGATTAAACTTAGAAAGCGTTCAACTATTGTACAAAATTACCAAATGAAGCATTTTTCTATCTGCTTTTGGGTAGAAAAATATTTTTTTCTCCATTTAATGGTTTCTGGTGTGGTGGAGTGGTCCGAAAATGAGCGACAAAGGCAGTGATTTGGTGATGAGAAGCTATATTGCTTCGTCTGCATATTCGCTAATCAAGAGTGTCATGAAGTCAAAAAGATGTGTTGCTCTCATTTGTTTCCTCTTTAATGGATCAAATCTTTAGAGGAAGCTAGGGTAGTTCATAAACAATTTTTGGTGATGGTTCAGACATGTATGTAGGCCACTATTGGAAAATATCCCATAAGCATTAGTGTTTTTACACCGGGTGTCCAAAATTGGTGCTAAGGATGTAATATCCATTGGAATTACTGAAAATTGAGGAAATACCGGTGTATGGAAGTTAAACCACCACCAGTTGGTAAAGAAAGTGTACATAACCAGTGCTATGAACCGATGACATAGGCCATGTTTATAGAAATTGCAATTTTGTGCACCGGTAATTGAAGAGAAGGTACTAACCAGTGCAATAAGCTGGTGCATGTGATAAAAAAAATGTTCAGAACCAGTTGAGTGGATAATGAAGTGGTGGTAGAGATGCATTAAATGCTTACCTAACCACATTTTTTTGACGGGTAAAACCTTGAGTATTTGGTGGGTTGGGTTCATTAATGTTTTTTTGAGAGGAAGAAGACATTAAATGCACATCAATGAAAGCCATAAAAGGTAACATATTTTTTTATTAAGTTTGTTATGAATGATAAATTGTTTTTGAAATAGTTTGGTGACATATATAATTTGTGAATAGGATCTTGTGAATGTGCCTTGAAATAAATACGTGCAATTATTATTTTGGGTGGAATTCTTGATGTATTTAATGCCTTTTTTTTAAAGTTTAAACCATCCGGAGATGGGGGGGGGGAATTTATAGGCTCCCCTAACCATAGAAATGGCTAAATCGCCTAAAAGTTCATACATGAGTACAGAGGAATCATCCGTATGTTGATCCGAGAGCAATCAGAAGCTCCTGAATCAAGAGAATTGCTATCATAAGAAAAGTAACTATCTACAATAGCCTAAAATGAAAATAGTTGTCTATATATATCATTCCGCTGTTTTCCATAAACCGGTCGGCGAATCGAGAAATCGAAACCCCAGTATGTCCGTGGAAAACAAGCAAAAGAAATATAGAAAGAAGATTAGGCTCGGCCTAAAGATTCTTTGTGGAGGGAAGGAGCTCGCGCACATGGCCTTAGCATAATTCCTTGTTAGTCCAAGACTTCAACAGAAACTCCGGTGATCGTCCCAGGCACCAGCCAACCTGAAACAAAAGAGAAGGCAGAGTAGATTGGAAAATTTTTGTTCTTATTGTAATCACATTCCCTAAAGAATTCCTTACTACAACAGCTGCAGAGGAGTAACCACTTTTCCATGAGGCATCTGTATTGATCTTATATCCCAAGAGAGGTCTCTTCCATGTTACAGCAATTAAATGTTTCCTTTTCTTGGGATAAATGTGTGGGATAATGTTCGAATCGATCCAATACTTATGCTTTTCCAGCTTACCAAAAAGGTGATGAACAGTGAAGATGTCATGGATAATACATTTAAACTCATGTAAACAAACTACAGTAGAGAAAGGTTCATCTTCATAAATGATCTTGTTCCTCTTTATCCATAGGATCCAGATTGTAATCAGTAGTGAAGCAGTGATAATATGAGAGTGGATCTTGTTTTCAGCATTAAAAGATAGGAAATATTCTACTCTGTGTTCCAACTTTTCAAAAGTAGGTTGCTGAAGATGGATCAAATCTCCAACTGCCTCCCAAACAGCAATAGAGGATGGACAAGAATTGAAAAAATGGTCTAGACTATCAGTATGGTTCATGCACATAGGACACCTCGATGCTAATCGAAAGCCTAACCTAGCTAGAATGTTCTCAAAAGGTAGAATTCCATTCATTGCACGCCATAAAATGACTGGCATTTTCTTAGGTATGAAACTGCTCCATACCTTGGCAAGGTGTCTGATTCTCACTTTTCTTCTCCTAAAAATGTGGTATGCAGTCCTGATTGTGAACGTACCATTGGTGTTTGGTGTCCAGATCAGCCTATCCTCGTGTTGATGCTCCAGTTCTGCAACCTGCAAAATGGTAAGTATATTAGTAGCCATGTATGGCTCCAGCTGTGGGAGGAGGTTTGCTTTATTTTGAATGAAATGCCTAAGGGAAATATCCTCAAATGGGATATTATGCCCATCAGGCCATTCATAGAAAAGAGCCCCTTCTCCCGTCCAATTTGAGTTCCAGAAGGAGCAATCTCCCAGTCCATATATCACTTTAGTGTGTCTATTTGCCCTGGCAGTGATATGACAGATTCTTTTCCAAGTGTGAGATTTTTTATAAGACTGGGGGAGTGACCATAACAATGAAGTCCACTAATTTTTATTAACCTGTAATTTCCACCACAGTTTGCATGAGAATGCATCAACTATTGCTCCTATATCTCTTAATCCTATGCCATTTTCATCTAGTGGTAGACTAAGGTTCTTCCAAGATTTCCATCTTTTCCTGTCAGCATCATCTACTTTCCCCCAGAAGAATGTGGAAGCAATTCTTTCATATTTTCTTAAAACTATCATGGGGGGGCTCAGTACAGAAAAGATATGAGTAGGAATAGAAATTAGGCAATGGTTGATAAGAACTATCTTACCAGCACTAGTCAGCCACTTATTCTTCCAGTTGTTAATTGTCTTCTCCAACCTTTCAAGCAAAGGCTTGTAATAAACCTGCAGGTTGCGACCATAGAATACAGGAACTCCCAAATACTTGAAGGGAAAGGAACCTTGTTCCATTCCCAGTAATCTCTTAATAGAGAGAATGGAATCAGGGGGGGTTCTGTGTGAAACATAGAATTCAGACTTCCCAAAATTAACCTTCTATCCGAAAGTCAGTTCATAGGCAAGTAAAAAATGTTTAAATCTCTTCAAGGTTTGAGGCCTAGCATTGAGAAAGATAGCTGTGTCATCAGCATACATTAGGTGAGAGACAGTTGAACAGGACTGAGGTAAACTGAACTGCTTTAGATAACCAGAATTAATCAATTTTTTTAAACCTCTTGAGAAAGCCTCGGATATCAGATTATAAAGAAAAGGGGATAGGGGGTCTCCCTATTTTAATCCTCTAGAAGATTTAAAGAAGCCAGCTGTGACTCCATTAATTAGGTCAGAGAAATGAGCAGAGGCTCTGTTACTCAGTATTAATTTAACAAGATTCCCATGGAAACCAAATTGGAGGAGTATAGAGTTAAGAAAAGACCATGAAACTCTATCAAAAGCCTTCTGCATGTCTAGTTTCACGATAATATTATGAGGCTTTGATTTTTTGTTTAAAAGTCTGGTCATTTCCTGTATTTGTATCACATTATCGGTAATATCTCTACCATTGATGAAAGCACTTTGTTCAGGAGAGATTAATGAGTGCATTAAAGGTTTGATCCTTTCCATTATCATTTTGGAGAAAACTTTATTTATAAAGTTAGATAGACTAATTGGTCTAAAATCAGAGAAGGGGATTGGGATTGCTTTTTTGGGGATCAGGGCTAACCAGGTACTAGATATGGCTTTTGGGATATTTCCAAAAAGCAAGAAATCATTTGCAGCATCTAACAAATCAATTTTGATGGTTTCCCAGAATGTTGTAAAAAAACTACCTGAGAAGCCATCAGGACCAGGGGCTCCATTTTTGTTTAAATCAAAAACAGCATGTCTAAGTTCCAGAATAGTAAACTGTTGAAGGAGAAGTAAGTTTTGTTCTTCAGAAATTACCTTTGGTATTTCCTTTAGAAAGTAGTTAAAGTAAGATCCTAATTTTGGGGGTGATTCCTCATTGAGTAGGTCTTTATAAAAACGGATGCCTTCCTCTTTTATCAGAATAGGATCAGAGATCCAGATACCTACACCATTTTTAATTTTCCTAATTCGAGACCTAACTCTGTTCTCCCTAATGGCATGATGAAAGTAACTAGTATTAGAATCTCCAAATTTAAGCCAATTTAATCTAGCCTTTTGTTTTAAGAAGATGATTTTCTCTTTTTGGGCTCTGAGCAAAAAGGCTTTAGATTTGTTCAGTTCAACTAAGTCCTGTTCATTTTGAGATAGTTGGAAAGTTATTTCCAAGTCACTAACTCTCTCCTCAGCTTGTATGAGGTTCAGGTTAACATTCCCAAAGCTGGTCCTGTTCCAATCTTTAATTTCAGTTTTGAGCCTTTTAAGTTTGTGAACAAAGCCAGGCATTCCTTTTAAATGGGAAATTAAGTTCCAATTCTTGATAACTAGTTCCTGGAATTCTTGTCGATTAGACCACATTTCCTGATATCTAAATGGCCTAGGAATCATTTCAGAGGCAGATTGTATAGATAAAAGTAAAGGAGCATGATCCGATGTAATCCTATTTAAAACTTGTATGGAACTATTAGGGAATAAATCCAACCAGTCAAGATTACTAAGTCCCCTATCTAGTTTTTGAAACATGAGGTCTTTACATCTGTCCTTTACACGGTTATTACTCCAAGTAAAAGAATTTCCGACAGTTGTAATATCATGCAAATCAGAGTTATTGATGAATTCATTGAATTATCTCATGCTTTTATGCGGAGTTGTTTTCCTTCCTTTATATTCATTAACTGAAGCCACAGTGTTAAAATCACCAATATATATAGTAGGTTCAGTTGGTGGATTTTATAAGTCTTTCCAGAGAGTTTCCCACAAATTCCTGTGTATACTAGCATAGATAAAGAAAAAATTCCAACTAACAGAGGTATCTACTTCTGAGATTCTAGCATGAAGATATTGATCCGATTCATTAATACAGGTTAAGTGAAAAGAGTTATTCCAGAGGATCCATATTGTAGCAGTTTGAGCTGTAAGAGCATGATTGAAACCAAGGGCATACATCAGAGTATTAATTTGTTGGTTATCATGCCAAGGTTCAATCAGACAAAGTATATCTATCTTATGGTTCATCTTTAGAGTTTTTAGTCTATCCATGGATGATACATAACCTCTAACATTCCACACTAATATATTTCCTATGATTGTGTATCTAATCATTTAAAATCCATATGAGTGGCTTTGTGTGAGGATCTTAGTTTCCTAGGTTTGATAGTAGAAGCTTTACTGAATTTGTCAAATGTAACCTTTCCTTTATCACTACTGACAGTAGAAATTTCCAGGTTTGGGGTACCTACCTTAGAGTGTACCTTAGTGTGTTCCTCCTTTGTGTGTTGATATGCTCTTCTTGGAATATCAGTCTGTGTATCATTCTGTGCTTGATCCTGATCATCTTGTTTCTTACCTGGAGTTTGTTGCTCCTCTGATGTGTTTGCAGGTGAACCTGTTATTACTGGTGGGGCAACTTGCTCATGAGATTCCAGAGACTCATGGAAGATCTCCACTACATCTCCTTCCTGTTCTTCCTCAGTAAATACATCTAATGCATGAAAAGCATTAGAAATTGAAACAGTATGTGTTAATTCTGAGTCTTCCCCTAGGGGTTTTTCTGACTGTTTACTCTTCTTTCTCCAAAAGGTAGTTGTAATAGGTTTTGAAATGTCGTCCAAAGAGTAGAAATCAGGTCTTTTATGAGTATTGGTGAATAAATTGAAACTGTTATCCTGATATTGGACTGGTTGATGACTTTGTTTTTGGAATTCAGCTTCTTTTTGAGAAACAGTTAGAGCAGAAGAACCTGCTGCCTTATCCTCAGCTATATCCTCAGGCTGTAATTGTTTACTGGGGTCTAATTTTTCCTGATTTTTAGTATCAGTTTTCCCAGTTTTTGATTTTGTCTCTGCAGTCTTCCTTTTTAACTCTGGGTGGAGGAAATTGCATTTATCCTGATTATGTCCAACTATCTTACAGTGAGTACAATAAAATGGTAGTTCCTCATATTCTATGGGATAATCAGCCACCTTATTCCCTATTCCTACCACTATAGATGCTGGCAATTGTGACAAGAGATCTATTTCAACACAGACTTTTATAGCCGAAGGTCTAGTAAGAGCTGAAGTTGCAGCATCCATTTTTAGGAACCTACTTATCTGGCTACTCATTCCAATGATAGCAGAGGTATTATAAAAGTGAAGAGGAAGTTTGTGAATCGTTACCCATGCTGGGACTATCTAGGATTCAGCAGATGGTGAGAATTCTGGTGACCATTTCTGCACTTTCATCACAGCGCCATTAATCATCCATTGTCCCTTCATCCAGCATCGTTGATAATCTTCATGATCCTGAAACCTAATAAGCACATGACGATAGTCAATTGAGCCAAGTTGAAATTTAAATTTAAAACCAATTGACTTGAAAGCAGAGTGAAGAAGCTCCATCGAGGGCTTTCCCCGATTGAATTTTTGACTAATGCATTCTAATTGTGGGATGCTAGGCGTTCTCCTTCCTCTTGAGGAAGGATGAAAGCAATCTTTCCTTTGTATTCTGTAACTGGGTGGAGGTTTGTTGTGTCTGGAAGAGATGTAAATAGCGGTGGTGGCTTAGCGGTAAGGGCTTGGATGAAGCTCTTATTGGTGGCGGAGCCCTTATCCACGGTGGGATTGGGCGTCGGCAGCGCCATTAACGGCAAATAAGACCGTTAATGGCAGAGCACAGTGTCTGAAATGGAGAGAAGGGATGAAGAGTGACAGAAGTGTGTGTTTCGCATGTTTTTCGCCAAATAATCACACCTAGGAACAGTACAAGGAGTCGTTGTAAAAATCAAACACATTACTCTAATGTATTTAATGCCTTGTTTATGATTTTGATATTATAGGATATGTTTTCAATGTATAAGGCGATATTGCTCATTATGGTTTGTAAGTATTATTGATGTAGTTACTCAATCTTGATTGGAATGAGTTATAGCGTATAAGTGTCTATTGTGTGAAACTCTAATGATTACATATCTAATCATTTGTAGATATGTACCGTGCCATAGAGAGGTGTAAATATGTGTGAATTTTTTGGTTTTGTCGATGATTTTATTATGTATGCCTTTGGTCAAGAGAAGTGAATACTATGCTCTTGTCGCGATTGTAAAAATTAAAACCGTACTAGCGATAAGAACACGTTGGAACTTCATTTGTACAAGAGAGGGCTCTAGAACGATTCTTCTTTGGTTTGGACTTTTCATGGTGAAACCACCTCTTGGAGAAGTAGTTAGCAGTTTTGGAGAGTGTTTTGGTGGTTTAAATTTGGACAACATGTGTTAGAAGGTAGTGGATGAATTTAAGGGGGAGGAGGTGTTGCAATTTTTTTTGGCACGAAAGATAAACCATTGTATCCTGGTTGGAATAATAAAGACAATTCCATATCTTATTTGATGGACTTGTTTAACATGAAAGTTGCTTGTTTGTGGAGCAACACTAACATGAATAAGTTGCATAAGGTTTTGAATGAGAAGCTGTCAGGTGGTAACGGGTTATCAGATAACCTTTATGATGATTTTTTTTGCGTCCCATGGGAATGGAGTAAGAAAAAATAAATACATACTTGTCCAAATTATTGTGTTTAGTATAAGGGTGATTTAGAGGATGAGTTGGCTTGCCTCTTATGCCATATATCCCGTTATAGGAAAAGGAGAAATGAGTTTGTCGATGGAGAGATTTAGTGAAGGTAGGGATATGGGTTTTGGCATGCATGTGGTGCCTTCCAATTGTTCCAATACTTAGGAGGTTGTTTCAGAATGCTAAGGATACAAAGAATATGACATAGTACATGAAAGAGTGGTCTTATGATAATGGTATGATTTATCATCATGCCGATGCAGATTACAGAAGGGTTTTGACAACATTTATTCTTGGTTTGCCTCCGAACCACGGAACTTGGGTTTGGCCTTGTGTACAAATTGTATGAATCTATTTTTTATCATGTTGTCGAAACACAGTTCATGGCTGGTTATGCTTGCCATATACAATCTTCATCCCTATTTGTGTATGAAGAAGAAATACGTGATGATGCCTTTGATGATTTCAGGGCCCAAACTGCCTGGACACGACATTGATACATATTTGGTCCCTTTGATAGAAGATTTCATAGATTTGTGGTCCTCGAGTGTTTTTGTTTTTCATGGCTTTCGTAGAAATAAGTTCAATTTAAAGGCTATGCTATTTTGTACTATTAATGATTTTCTTGCATACGGTGACCTTTCGGGTTATGTAATGACGGGCCGCAAGTCTTGTCCCATATTTGAGGAGGCGACATATTTCCAGCAGTTGAAGAATGGTAAAAAAGACTGTATATCTTGGTTATTAGAAATTCCTACCGATAAAGCAAAAGTTACGAGACGTCACGGTTCATTTTATGGGTGGGAAGAAGCGGAGGAGAGTAACTAAACCGTTGATTGGGTGGTCATCTAATAGACTTATTGGAGGGTCCCATTGGCATGCATCCAGTAGGAATTGAACCTACGAATTTGCCAATTATGAGTTGTCTACAACACAGTTAAGAGAATGAATGTTGTACTTGAGAAAAAGAAATCGAAGGTAGGTGTTCCAATTGAGGAACTGTGGAAAACTAGACTGATTTTCTTCAATTTATCTTACTAGAGAATTTGTAGGTGCGCATTGTTTGGATATCATGCATATTATATAAAATGTGTGAAGGAGTATAATTGGCACGCTACTTAACATTCCCAGTAAGACTAAGGATAACTCAATTGCGAGAACAAATTTGGTTAGGCTTAGTATTAGAGTGGATCTAGCCCCAGAGGTGAGAAAGAAGAGAACATACCTACCACCTGCAACTTACACTCTATCAGTCGCTGAGATAAGATTGGTGAGTGAGTGTATTCAAGGAATGAAGGCACAAACATGTTACTCTTCTAATGTTAGTCTTTTTGTGAACAACAAATTGCGTGTTACTATCTTGAAGTTGCATGATTGTCATGTACTCATGCAATAATTATTCCCCATTGCCATTCACACTGTTATGGAGGAGAATGTTATATTTTGCGTGAATCTCTTGTGTTTTTTTCTTTAACTTAATTTTCCAAAAGAATGTAAATAGACAACAACTTAATGAGTTGGACCGGGAGGCCATTGTTATTTTATGTTATTTGGAGAAGTGCCCCTCCCCCCTTTATTTTTTGACATCATGGTCCATCTGATGATCAATTTGGTTAGGGAAATCCGAATACGCAATCCCGTTGGAATACATTGGATGTTTTCATTAGAGCGGCACATGAGGTTTTCAAGGGTTATGTTCACAATTGTAGTCGCCCGGATTCTACCATCGTGTAAAGGTACGCACTGGGAAGATTATGGAGTACTACGCTTTGAATTTGTTGGGAAAAGAGCCATTGGATTTCTTGAACCACCGCGCAGTGGGAGGAAGAATGAAACTCCACATTCAAAGGTACACTTTATCTATTTTTCAATGTTGAGTTGATGAAAGTACAAAATAATAGCAAAAATGCAGTTTATGTTCAGGAACACGTGTCCCTTATAGGGGAACTCCATCCCCACTGGACATCGAACAAAATCCATGTTAAGGATTCTTACATGTTTGTGGGTTGAAGTTCACATGGCGATAGATTGTGCTTGAAGAGAATGGTCAATGAAGGAAATACGGGTAATGATCTGTCTTTTTTATTTATGACCTCAGGGTCCATTTTATTTATGACCTCAGGGTCCTTAAAATACCTATACAAGCTAGGAAAAGGAAATAGGGAATATGGAACAAAGGCGGACCTACACCGAGGTATTGATGGTGATTTAAAAATTTCGCAGAATGTGATACGATGAGATAAAAAGCAAATACAGGGAATGGGTTACCTACTCTTAATGGTCAAAGCGAGCCCCTTTCTTTGATTCTGAACTAAAGTTAAAGAATTCAGAATGAATCAAATCTCCCCAAGTAGGATTCGAACCTACGATCAATCGGTTAACAGCCGACCGCTCTACCACTGAGCTACTGAAGAACAATGGTAGATTATATCTCATAGAGTTCAATTCCTGTTCTCAACCCATGAACAATATGAGCTAGAAGCTTCCTTCGTAACCCCCGGAACTTATTAAAGACCCAACATGCATTTTTTTGCATTGTTCTCTCTCATTAACTGATGAAAATATCAGCTAGTCTGCTATATTTTTTCTTTTGATAGAAAAATAAAATAGCTCCACATGCTTGGATTACTTAATTTTGGCATTATGATCTAAGAGCTCTACCAAAGTCTTTCAAAGGTACGGTTTTCTTGACGTAGGTCTACCTCTGGCCTATATCAACCTAAGTTAAATGAAGTCTCTATCGTTCTTCTTAAAAATGAAATATGAAACTTAATACACCTTAAAGTTCATAGGACGAAAAGAGATTGTTTGAGCTCCTTAAATACTCATTAGGCCTAGCATTGGATATTCCTTAACACCCTCCCTCTAGTTGGAGTATGTGGATAAGAAAAGGCCAACTTGCCAAGTAATGAATGAAACTAGTTACGTCCGAGAGCTTTAGTAAACAAGTCCGCAGGTTGATCTGTAGTGTGGATATGATGAGTTAAATAGTACCAGACTGCACAAGATCCCGGACAAAATGACAATCAACTTCAATATGCTTCGTACGTTCATGGAACACTGGATTTGCTGCAATATGAAGAGCATATTGACTGTCACAAAACAAATGCATAGGAGAAGTATGCGCAACCCCTAAGTCTTTCAGTAAAGACCTAAGCCATAATAACTCACAACAGGTAACGGCCATAGCACAATACTCCGCTTTAGCAGAAGACCAAGAAACTGTAGGTTGCTTCTTGGTCTTCCAAGAAACCAAAGAATCACCGATCATCACAAAGTAACTAGAAAGAGAACGCCGGGTAATAGGGCAAGCAGCCCAATCAAAATCACAGTAAGCAGTCAACTGTAACGCACTACTGGAAGAGAGAAATAAATCCTGACCTAGATGGCTCTTCAAGTAGTGCAACACACGAACTGCAGCTTTCCAGTGAGGAACACAAGGGAACTTCATTAATTGAGCAAGTGTGTGAACCGAATAACTAAGCTCGGTACGTGTGATGGTAAGGTACATCAGGAGCCAGTCGCATGTACTACTTAGGATCATGGTAAAGTGGGCCATCAACATGCGCCAGATCGTGTTGCTGCTCCATCGGAATGTCAGTCGATTTAGAGGCAGACAAACCTGTATCAGATAAAATGTCCAAGGCATATTTCCTTTGCCAAAGAAACATCCCCTTCGGTCTTCTAGCAATCTCTATGCCCAAGAAATACTTAACTAAACCAAGATCTTTCATATGGAAACAAGAACTCAAGTATTTCTTGAACTCAGAGATGAGCGTAGAAGAGCTTCCAACAATGACCAAATCATCCACATAAACCAAAACATGCAAAGAAACTGATCCACATGAAAAGACAAACAAAGAGCAATCTGCCTTACTCTGAACAAAACCAAATGTTCGTATAGCCTGAGCCAATTTGGCAAACCAATTTCTAGGAGCCTGGAAAAGACCGTAAATAGATTTCTGAAGGCTACATACCTAACCATGAGGTGCAGCATAGCCTGGCGGGGGTCACATAAAAATCTCTTCATGTAAATCACCATGCAGGAAATCATTATGGACATTCATCTGATGCAGTTCCCAACCACAAATGACCGCAACAGATAAGAATAGACGAACATAACTCATCTTCGCAACCGGAGAAAATGTTTAGTATAATCAATACCCTTAACCTGGCGATTCCTGAGAACCACTAGGCGCGCCTTATGACATTCGATAGTACTATCTAACTTGAACTTCGTTCGGAAAACCCATTTTTAACTAATCAGCTTCTTATCCAGTGGAAGAGGGGCCAAAGTCCAAGTCTGATTACACTCAAGCGCAATAAGCTCTTCAGTCATAGCATTTCGCCAATGAGCATGCTATGATGCCTCAGAATCAGTGGTGGGATCTACACTAGACATTATTGCAACCAAAAATCTAGAATGCATACTAGAAAAATTATTACAATTTACATAATCAACAAAAGAATAGAGAACACCTGAGGATCGTGATGGCGCATGAGTGAACATAGCAGTAGGAGGGGGGGTCTTCAGTAGAAAGAGCATAGTCATAATCATCACAATCATAATATTTGAAATAAGGAGGAGGTCGGCGAGGGTGAACACTCTGTCTGATAGGAGGCAACTCAGTGGCGGGAGAAGATGTTGGAACAACCGGAAAAATAGGCAGCGGAGCTGACAGAAGCAAACGATAAGTAGAAGTAGTCGGGGCTGGAGACACTGCATTGGGCAACAGAGTAGAAGGAGTCACCGAAGCTGGCAGCACGTGAGACGCATGATCGCCGGACACAGGTGGCATCCTGTGCGGTACATCATCAGGCCGGACTGTCAAGGGTTGTCAATGATTTGGGTTAGTTTCCGGAACCGAAGAAGTGGCTGGCGGTATTCGGCAGTAAAGGTACGACGATGCCAGACGGGATAGGAGCGGCGGCGACTGACGACATAGGGTCGATGGCGGTCGGTGAGAGTGGTGGTACCACAATCTGGGCATGTGACTCCGATAGTGGTGGAAGTGATGTCGGCGATGAGGTGGTGGTGCCGCCGGGATCTATGGAAGAGGCTGATGTCAGAGTTGCTGCATACGGGAACTGGTCTTCAAACAAATTTGCATCTCTACTATTAAAGATGATGCGAGATTCCATGTCAAAAAGGCGACAGCCTCTCTTTCCAGCAGGATAGCCAAGAAACAAACATCGTCGACTTCTTGGTGCAAACTTGTCGCGGTATCTGGGAACGTGATCAGCAAAACACAAGCATCCAAATACCCTTAAAGATGAGTAATTTGGAGCTTGTCCATATGGAATCTCAAAGGGAGTGCAACAATTGAGACGTTTCATTGGTGTCTGGTTAATCAGATAGGCAGCAGTAAGAACACATTCTCCCCAAAACTCAATTGGAAGACTGGCTTGAAAACGTAAGGCACGTGCCACGTTGAGTAAATGACTATTCTTTCGTTCAACTCTACCATTCTGCTATGGTGTATCAACCATAGGTGTGTCAAAAATGATCCCAGATGCAGTACAATGAGATCTCAAAGGCAAAAATCTAGTCCCGTTGTTAGCCAGAACACGCTGTCTAGTTCGGAATCATTCATTCTTGACTAGAGCACAAAATTCCAAAAGTCTAGAAGATACTTCTAACTTAGCCACTAATAAATAAACCCAAACAACTCAGGAATAATCATCAACTGTTGTAAAAAAATAAAATGCACCACTAGAAGATGGTGTTCTATAAGGACCCCAAACATCACAATATACTAATTCAAATAATGTAGTAGCATTAGTAGAACTCAATGGAAAACTATGTCTAGTCTGTTTTGCTCTATAACATACAGAGCAAGGTATAGTAGTAATATTTGTGCTAAAATCAAGAGTAGGAACAGAAGAAAACACCGTGGATGATGGATGACCAAAACGTTGATGCCATAAATCAGATGAAGAAACCGAAGCAACTGTCGGAATAGGCTGCAGGATATGAGGATGAACGCGAGTATCCAACAGAAGAAGCTAATAAACCCCCCATTGCTGTTCACCCACGCCAATCACAGTCCTCATACTAATTTTCTTTAAAATGCAATAATTTTTAGTAAACAAGGCTAGACATTTTAAGGCAGATGACAGTCTAGAGCATGATAATAAATTACATCACAAAGTAGGTATGTAGAGCACATGAGTGAGTGTGACATCACCAAAATAAATAGAACCATATTATGTAGAAGATGACAGAGATCCATCGGGCAGTATAACATTCATAGAACTGGTAGCAATAGTGATATTAGTAAGATAGCCCTTGTCACCAGTCATGTGATATGAGGCTCTCGAATCAAGAATCCAGTGTAAAGTAGAATTACCTAACCCATGGCTGGATAACGAATTAAACTGATTTAATAAATATATGGCCAAACTCCATTGGTTGCCAGACAGAGCAGGACCAAAATTAGATTGAGCAGGGGTGCCAGAGGAGGCGGGCTCCGCAAATCCTTGCGGCGACGTCACTACACATGCAAAAATAACCAAAATATTTTGTGTAATAAATTAATTTTTTATAAAAAAATTGGCACTGCACTGCACGCGTGGTTTTAGCACCTGGAGGGACTGCACAGTGCATGGAAACACGTGCACCTAGAGGAAGTGGCGCATCTGGTCATTCAGCGCGTGAAGAGTTACGCTTCTTGAAGAAATTTGGGCGTGCGTGAATCTATCGCGTGCTTTGTCTGGCTGGATCGAATGAGCTTCTTCTTGCACCTAACTCATTCAACAGAAAGCTAGAGAGTCTAGCAGCAGAGCACCGGCCGCGACAACAAAGTTCCTCACTGGCAGTGGCCACAATAGCGGAGCACCGGCAGTGGCACCGGCATCGAAGCACAGCACGAAGAAGTTGGAGGTGCAAAGACTGAGGCTCGTCGGCAGCGAAAACTGGGGCAAAGCTAGTGCCGGAGAAGTAGCTCATCGGCAGCGGAAACTAGCACGACCGGAGAAGCAGCTTCGTCGGTGGCGAAAGGACGAATCGTAGGCTGGAGGTGGCGGGCTGGTGGTGAACTAGCAGCACCCCCCTTTTTTTTAATGTCTGAAAGACAACTTTAATCAGCGGTGCATAAAGGTTATGCAACGACGATGATAGCGAAAAATTTAGAATTTTTTAGAATTTATAATCTATTTACAAATAAAAGTAATATTATATTCCTTAACAGCCAAACTGTGGCAAGTGACATTGTTTTATAAAGGATAAGATAGATTGGGCGTTTTTTTGTGTGGATGTTTTAGAACTAGTTCGTTCGCTATTTGTTTTGACCATGTTGACTACAACAAACATATTGTGTTGTTTTGAAACACACAATGTTGATGATGTTTTTTTTGAAATAGTGTTGATGATGTTTTTATAGTGCATAAATTATTATTTTTGGTATTTATATTTCTACTGAAATATTTCATTTTGGCTTAAAAGCAGCTTTATATAGCTATTTTTCGTTACTAGCATCGGTTGAA
Source organism: Rubia yunnanensis (assembly GCA_037428765.1). NCBI lineage: Eukaryota > Viridiplantae > Streptophyta > Magnoliopsida > Gentianales > Rubiaceae > Rubia > Rubia yunnanensis. The sequence goes on from CM075065.1 coordinate 81,097,089, forward strand.
AGGCAAAAGCAACGGCTGCTAGAAGCGGTTACATTACTCTGTTTACCTAAGTAGGCACCAATTAAGGCAGCCCGTGCTAGTTACTTAGTAGAAAATTGGATCATTCCTCTTTGTCCAAATATCCTTTGTTAAAAAGCTCATTAAAGCAGTTATGTGCAGCTGCCTCGAGTACCTTACTGCACCGGTTGGGGACCGACAGAAACCGGTTAACCTGACTGTTGCTCCATACTTTGAAGGAAAATAGCAAGATGTATATCTCAGCCCTTTTTTGTTTTAATGTTTATCTAAATCAGCCTTAAGAGGTTTTCATGTACATAATTCACATTGGTTTAAGTGAACACAACCGATGCTCACCAGTTTATCTAGTTACTATATAAAAGGAATACTTGGAAACGACACGCTTGTGTCAACTGTCGTCAGGGGCATAGTGATCATTTCCCAGCAAAGCTGAACGTGTGGCCTTCTATGTGCTCTCAAGTGGCCACCGAAAATGACGTCATTTTGGGCACCACTTTTGTCCTTTTGTGCATCCCATTTGTCAAAAGTTGCGGCGCCTCTAGTTGGGCACCCATTTGAGGGGTAGACTTCTTGGCCCTCGAAGGGATGGACTCTTCTATCCTCGAAGGGGTCTAGCTCTCAACCCTCGAAGGGATGGAGTCTTCAGTCCTCGAAGCGGTCGAGGTATCAGTCCTCGAAGGGGTCGAGGTATCAGTCCTCGAAGGGGTCGAGGTATCAGCCCTCGAAGGGATGGAGTCTTCAATACTCGAAGGGGTTCCACCTCTCAGCCCTCGAAGGGGTGGACTCTAAGCCCTCGAAGGGGTGGAGATTTAAGCCCTCAAAGGGATGGACTCTTCTATCCTCAAAGGGGTCTAGCTCTCACCCCACGAAGGGATTGACTCTTCTATTCTCGAAGATGTCTAGTCTCAGCCCTCGAAGGGATGACCTCTTCTATCCTCAAAGGGGTCCAGCTCTCAGCCCTCGAAGTGGTTGAGATCTCAGCCCTCGAAGGGGTGGAATCTCAGTCCTCGAAGGGGTCCAGCTCTCAGCCCTCGAAGGGATGGAGTCTTCAGTCCTCGAAGGGGTTCCAGCTCTCAGCCCTCGAAGGGGTGGACTCTCAGTCCTCGAATGGGTGGAGATCTAAGCCCTCAAAGGGATGGACTCTTCTATCCTCGAAGGGGTCCAGCTCTCAGCCCTCGAAGGGATGGATTCTTCAATCCTCAAAGGGGTCTAGCTCTCAGCCCACGAAGGGATGGAATCTTAGTCCTCTAAGGGGTCTAGCTCTCAGCCCTCGAAGGGATTCCAGCTCTCAGCCCTCAAAGGGGTGGACTCTCAGTCCTCGAAGGGGTTGAGATCTAAGCCCTCAAAGTGATGAAGTCTTCAATCCTCGAAGGGGTCTAGCTCTCTGCCCTCGAAGGCATGGAGTCTTCAGTCCTCGAAGGGGTTCCAGCTCTCAGCTCTCGAAGGGGTTGACTCTAAACTCTCTAAGGGGTGGAGATCTAAGCCCTCGAATGGATAGACTCTTCTATCCTCAAAGGGGTCTAGCTCTAAGCCCACGAAGGGATGGACTCTTCTATCCTTGAAGGGGTCTAGCTCTCAGCCCTCGAAGGGATAGACTCTTCTATCCTCGAAGGGGTCTAGCTCTCAGCCCACGAATGGATGTACTCTTCTATCCTTGAATGGGTCCAGCTCCCTGCCCTCAAAGGGATGAACTCTTCAATCCTCAAAGGGGTCTAGCTCTCAGCCCTTGAAGCGGTCGAGATCTCAACCCTCGAAGGGGTGGACTTTCAGTCCTTGATGGGGTCTGGCTCTTAGCCCTCGAAGGGATGAAGTCTCCAGTCCTTGAAGGGGTGGACTCTCAGTTCTCGAAGGGCTGGAGATCTAAGCCCTCGAAGGGATGGACTCTCAGTCCTCGAAGGGGTCCAGCTCTCAGTCCTCGAAGGGATGGACTCTCAGTCCTCGAAGGGATAGACTCTCAGTCCTTGAAGGGGTCGAGATCTAAGCCCTTGAAGGGGTGGACTCTCAGCCCTAGAAGGGGTGGAGATCTAAGCCCTCGAAGGGATGAAGTTTTCAATCCTCAAAGGGGTCGAGCTCTCAGCCTTCGAAGGGGTTCCAGCTCTCAGCCCTCGGAGGGGTGGACTCTAAGCCCACGAAGGGATGCACTTTTAGTTCTCGAAGGGATCTAGCTCTCAGCCCTTGAAGGGATGGAGTCTTTAGTCCTTGAAGGGGTGGACTCTCAGTCCTTGAAAGAGTGGAGATCTAAGCCCTCGAAGGGCTGGAGTCTTCTATCCTCGAAGGGGTCTAGCTCTCAGCCCTCGAAGGGGTGGACTCTCAGTCCTCAAAGGGGTGGGGATCTAAGCCCTCGAAGGGATGGACTCTACTATCCTCGAAGGGGTCTAGCTTTCAACTCATGAAAGGATGGACTCTTTTATCCTCGAAGGGGTCTAGCTCTCAGCCCTCGAAAGGATGGACTCTTCTATCCTCGAAGGGGTAGAGATCTAAGCCCTCGAAGGGGTCCCACTCTCAGCCCTCGAAGGGGTCCCACTCTCAGCCCTCGAAGGGATGGAGTCTTCAGTCCTCGAAGGGGTTCCAGCTTTCAGCCCTCAAAGGGATGGACTCTCAGTCCTCGAAGGGGTGGAGTTCTAAGCCCTCAAAGGGATGGACTCTTCTATCCTCAAGGGGTTCTAGCTCTAAGCCCTTGAAGGGGTGGACTCTAAGCCCTCGAAGGGGTGGACTCTAAGCCCTCGAAGGGGTGGAGATCTAAGTCCTCGAAGGGATGGATTCATCTATCCTTGAAGGGGTCTAGCACAACCCTCGAAGGGATGGAGTCTTCAATCCTTGAAGGGGTCCAGCTCCCAGCCCTCGAAGGGATGGAGCTTTCAATCCTCAAAGGGGTTCCAGCTCTCAGACCTCGAAGGGGTGGACTCGCAGTCCTCGAAGGGGTCTAGCTCTCAGCCCTCAAAGGGATGGAGTCTTCAATCCTCGAAGGGGTCCAGCTCTCAGCCCTCAAAGGGATAGAGTCTTCAGTCCTCGAAGGGGTTCCAGCTCTCAGCCCTCGAAGGGGTGGACTCTCAGACCTCGAAGGGGTGGAGATCTAAGCCCTCGAAGGGATGAACTCTTCTATTCTCGAAGGGGTCTAGCTCTCAGCCCACGAAGGGGTGAACTCTTCACATCTCGAATCAGTACCTCTCGAACCCCTCCACTTTAACCCTATCCACCTGAACCTTCGCCTCTCACCATCTCCACGCTTTAATTACATGTATAATTGGTATATTTATTGCTTCAATTACAACTCTTTTAATATTCCTATACAATTTCTATAATTTGTTATCAAGCTCACCATGCAACGTGCGGTGTAGCTACACAAGTTTTTAATTAAATGGGGTACAGTTCCCTCATTCCGTTTACACTCACATTCAAACACTGTTACTTTCAAAATTATATTAAAAAATCATCTACAATCCATTCTCCCACGTCACACAAACAAGGAAACTAAGGTAGTGTCCTTCAATAACCCGTGTCTTGATTACTTACAAGAAAATAGGGATTTTACTATCCCTACAATTGATTGGGGTCCTATATGTGTGCTATTATCCGTGTCTCACTTGTCAAAATTATCGTGATTCATTTAACCATGAATAATTGCTTGTTCATTTGTTAAATGGAGTGATATGGATTGTATTCTTTATGATTGATTGTCTAAGTTACATTTTATTGGTTGCATGTTAATTGTTTGATAAAATGCTTTTATGGGATTTTAGGACATGGCACAAAAATTTCCCTTGAAGAGGCCAAGGAAGAGATCCTCATCCGCACTGAGTAGTGGATCTGATAAAAAGCATCCGGATAAGACCTTCGTATCCAAGGAAGCGAGGATTCTCACACAAACTTAAAAAATATGTAGGTCTTATCCGAAAGGTGTGTAGAGAAATATCCCCATTCGATGAAAGTATCCATAGACTTGGGTGGGAAAAGTTTTATGATACACCTCCAACATTTAACACATGTATTGTATGTGAATTACACGATTTCCTCTCTGGCACGATTTTCAAAAAGCGAACTGAAAAACTCTATTCCTCCATCTCCCTCCCTATCAGCCTGCCGTTAACGGCTAAATTTGCCTGAAACGGCTAGGTTTGCTTCACCAAAAGCTAGTTCCGATTCGCCCACACCACCATGCCGGCCGATATGGCGGCAACCTCAAGGGATTTAACTCCCCCCAAAACATTTGCAGCAGCTCTGCAAACCAAATCACCGCCACTATCTAATATTCTACCGAGTAACCCTGAGATTGTCCCCAAAACGAACCACCTGGGGGATCCCTCGTGCCTTTACTCAGAAGAACAAATAGCCACCCAATCTTCCCATTACGCAAATGCTTTGGTGGGGAAGTTCACTAAAGGGCGAATCTCGATGGAACACCTCGAACAGGCTTTCAAAACGGTGGGTTTTGAAGGTAAGTATCAGCTAGGCTCACTTGACTATAAACATGTCTTAATTAGGTTCGAGCTAATTAATGATTATCAAAGATGTTGGATGAAATGTGTTTGGAATTTTAACGGCATCTCGCTTAAGATACTTAAATGGACCCCTGAATTCTCAACTCATATAGAATCTCCAATTGTTCCTATCTGGTGTACTATTAGGGAAGTTCCTTTATACTACTACAACACAGCTTCTATAGAAGCCATAGGAAACAGCATAGGCAGTTTTATAAAAAATGATCTTGCCACGGATATTCTTACTAGGCCATCAGCAATTAAAATCTGTGTTGAAATAGACCTGCAAAAACCTTTGAATCAGTACATAAGGCTAGGCTCTGTATCTAATAACAGGAAATATCAAATTGAGTATGAGGATGTCCCTCTTTACTGCGATCACTGTGCAAAGCTAGGTCATTCCTTGTCTCAGTGTAAACTCAGTCCTGTATCTAACAATGGGAAAACTCAAGATACTAATTTATCTCTAGATTTACCACAAGCACACTAGCAGGCTACTGGTAAGAAATTTGATAAACCTCCTCTAATCATAGATGAGATAGATGATCTTTCGCCCCCTGAGATGGATAGGAATGTAGGAACCTCGATTCATTTTAACCAAATCCTGCCTTCACCCTCTATGGTTGTTAACACTACTGACAGAGTCCATATAACCAATACTCAATATCAGGAGAGTCCAGAAAACTCTAACTCTATCTCCAAGCTACTCAATGAGACAGCAATATCTACACCAACTTTACTGACATATGCTAAAGATGATATTCAAATTGGAACTTTCTCCCTCCCTTTGTATAGTCCAAATCACAACACTGCACTTTCCCAGCCTGGAAAGATGGCAAACAGATTTTCTATTTTGCAGGTAATGGATAATTGCTCTATGGAAATTGAGGACCTGACAAGGGATCTCACTGAGCCAGGATCAAAGAAGGAGGCCAGCTCCAGCCATCAAAATCTCGATGCTTTATCTCTTACAGGTAATCAGCAAGGTAAGTACAAACCTAAGAAAAACAACTATCTAGCTCAATTAAACAAGATGATGCTTAGATCAGCCACAAAAAGTAATAGATCAAGTGAACAATGATAGTTAACTGTAACGCAAACTTCTTAGTGTGGAATCTTAGAGGCATGAACACTTCAATGCTAAGGCTTATAAATTTATGCAAACTTAAGAAAATACAACTACTGTGTATTATTGAACTGATGCATGACAATTCTTCCTGTCAAGCCTACAGGGATAAACTATCCTTTGCCCATAGTTTAACTCTGTATAATGGAAAAATCTGGTTAATGTGGTCTAATTCTTTATCTATCTCTTTGTTATCCAGTCATGAACAATTCATGCATGTTTCTATTTCACATCATCAATTTAACTGGCACATGGAAGCAGTGTTCATCTATGCTCTTAGGAATCGAAAGGGTAGACAGGTCTTATAGAATGACTTACAGCCAATCTCCAAAGGCAACACCATTTTTATTGGAGATTTTAACTCTATTACCTCCCTGTCTGAATACAGAGGTCCTAGTTCACCTGGATTAGGTAGCATCAGGGATTTTAACTCTTGGATTAATTTAAATGGTATACAAGGAATCAATACGGTGGGTAACCTCTGCACATGGTGCAATTCTAGGCTTAGGAACCCTACTTCGAAAAGACTAGACAGGGGACTTAGTACTGTTTCAGGGAATTCCAAATTCCCAGATTCCTCAATCCAAATACTCAATAGGCAGACATTAGACCATGCTCCACTACTCCTCCAAGTCTCCACTGTGACCTCCTCCAGTCCTAAGCCTTTTAGATTCATTGATGCCTGGTTTCAAAGGGATGGGTTTATGGGATTAATTGATGATAGCTGGAACCTTCCTATTGCTGGAAATGGTATGCTCAGATTCTACCTTAAACTAATTAGGCTTAAGAAAACTCTTAAAAACTGGATTAGAGACTATTTTGGTAACATAGACCAAAATGTTAAAAATGCGGAGGAAGCTTTAAGAACACAGGAAATTAAGTTTGTTCTCCTTCCCTCGGCCACTGAGCGTGTTAAACTGAATGAGAAAAATGCTTTATTGCTAAAAGCTTTAAAAGAAAAAGAAAAATATTGGAAGCAAAAAGCTAGACTCAAATGGCACAAATTAGGAGACAACAACACCTCCTTCTTTCATAAAGTGGGGCAGGAAAGAAACTGCAAATTGCAGATTACAAAAATAAAAAATGGGCCTGGTCAATGGATTAACTCTCAGTTAGAAATTCAAAAAGAAGCAATTGCTTATTTTTCTGAACTGCTAACTGAACCTTCCCTGACCAATGATGAAACTTACTACCCTCAATTCCTAGGTCAAATACCTGAGATCATTAAGCATAGGGATAACCAAGAGTTAGCCTCCATGGTCTCTGAATCTGAACTATTTAAGGTGATCAAAGGTTTGAAAAAAAATAGTAGCCCGAGGCCTGATGGATTCTCTCCAAAATTTTACACTAACTGTTGGCCTATTGTAAAAATTGATCTGATATCTGCAGTTAATGATTTTATAGCTGGTTCTGAAATACCTAGGGGTATTTCCAGCACATGGATTACCCTGATACCAAAAAAGCCTACACCATGTTCTTTTGATGACTTTAGGCCAATTAGCCTCTCCAATGTGTTAAATAAAATCTGCTCTAAAGTGCTAACGGAAATGTTAAAACCCTACATGGATAATCTGATCTCTCCTAACCAATCAGCATTCATGAAAAATAGAGATATCTCAGATAATATCCTCTACGTACAGGAAATGATTAGATTTCTTGATAAAAAAAATAGGACACCAAACTGCATTCTAAAGCTGGATCTAAGAAAGGCTTTTGATAGAATTAACTGGAATTTTCTTAGACAAATCTTATTGAAGTTTGGTTTTAATGGGAAGTTTCTGAATGCTGTAATGAATAACTTGTCCCAAGCTTATTTCTCTATACTTGTTAATAGTAATCATGTAGGCTTTTTTAGGGCTACAAGGGGAATTAAACAAGGTGATCCTCTTTCTCCCTTCCTTTTTAAAATATTTTCTGAAGCTTTCTCCAGGAGTCTTTCATTTATATTCTTCAATCATAGCCTGGCTAGTTATCATATCCCAGCCTCAATTCCAGCTATTTCCCATCATATGTATGCGGATGATACGATTATTTTTATGCAAGCATCCAGGCCATACCTTACTAAGATCAAAGTATTTCTTGAAATATTTGAATATACCTCTGGACAAAAGTTTAACTTTGACAAATCTGAGTTTTTTCTAAGTAAAAAGGCTACACCAGCTAGACTTAACCAGGTCAAAGCTATCCTAAAAATGAAGAAAGGAACATTTCCTTTTACATATTTAGGTTGTCCAATTTTTAGAAGCAGGACTTTAAAGAGATACTTTCACCCACTGTTGGCCAATGTTGACCAAAAGCTTCAAAACTGGAAAAATAAATGGCTTAGTGGAGGTGGGAAAATGATCTTAATCAAATCGTGTTTATACTCTATTCCTCAACATATTTGGTCAGTCACTAACCCCCCTAAAGGTATAACAAAACTATTCGAGAAAAAAATGTCTCACTTTTTCTGGGGAAGAACTGAAGATAAAAATAATAGAGTCTGGAAAAGATGGGCTGAAATTGCAAAACCTACTCACCTGAATGGTTTAGGTTTCAGATCTCTTACAACAATTATAGACTCCTGTTCAGTTAAACTGTGGTGGAAGAGCCAACTAGGCACCTCCTTGTGGGCAAAACTATTATGGGCTCTTCCACCATCACATAGGAAATCAGTGACTTGGAAAAGAATTTGTGCTATAAATTCATTTACTGAAAATAATTCTTTTATTATCCATGGCAAAGGAAGTTGTAATTTATGGTCGGCTAATTGGTGTCCAAATGGACCTCTAATTAACTATGTTCCAGATACTATTACCTCAGTCTGGACTAATATCTCAGTGGCTGACTTCATCAGTAACAGAGACCCTATTTTAGACCTGATTTCACTCTTTTTGGAACATGATACGTTTTCTTTTTTGCAGGGTGCTCAACTAACACTAGACAGAGACGACAGACTGGTCTGGAAATCGGAGGTTTCGGGTAATTTCTCCTTTAAGTCAGCCTATAAGGCCCTGACTTTAACACCAGGTAATTTCCCGGCAAATAAATCTCTTTGGAAAATTCCCCTGCAAAAAAAGATTACTATCTTTACATGGAAACTGCTACACTCTTTTCTCCCCTTTGATGATGTGTTGATCACTTGTGGTTTTAGTTTAGCTTCTAAATGCCTGTTTTGCTGTCATTCGGATTCAATCCAGCATTTTTTCATTTCATGTCCATTAGCTCATGCCGTCTGGTCAAATCTGACCTCTGTACTACAGTTTAACTTACAAGCTCAGCATTCCATTCCACATAGATTTCACATTTTCTGGACCTGTACTGATCTCCCTAAGTTTCAGTAAACCTACTGTGCAATTCTACCTTCTCTTGTGTGTTGGTCTCTCTGGAAAGCTAGGAATAGTTTTCTATTTGACAACAAGCCTTTTTCTGTTCAGCTGATCTGTAAGGAGATTCAAGAACTGTTGGAATTAACTTTACATGCTTGCCCCCCAAAATTTTTATCTTCTGCAAAAATCCCTGCAGCATTTAGGCATCTAGCACCTTTGCTTAGACCTCCCCCTAAGCCAAATATATCGACAGTTCAGTGGGAAAAGCCTGGGTATGGATTCATAAAAATCAATGTGGATGCATCCTGGACCCTTAACAAAGCCTCTGTTGGTCTAATTGCTAGGAATACCTCCGGTTGCCCAATTCTGATCAGCTCGGCAGAATCCTCTGCTAAGTCCCCTCTACATGCTGAAATTGAAGCCATTCTATTTGCCTGTCAGATTTTCCCTCATCTAGATCATACCTGCATAATTGAATCTGACTCTAGACTTGCGGTTAATATGATACATGGCCCATATTCTGCTCACTGGAAAATTTTTGATATGGCCTTCAAAGTGAAATCACTGCTCCATGGAGCTGAACTCAATCATGTCTTCAGGGAGAGTAACTGTGTGGCGGATGCGATTGCAAAACACCATCTTAACTTTAATCATGGCCTGCATACATCTAACATCCCTGAGCACATTAGAGGACTAATTACTCTAGAAAAATATCTTATACCACACATCCGGGTTTCCAACAACCCCTGATTGTTTTTCTCTTGAATAGATACTGCTGATGGATTTTGTTTTTTCCCCACAGGCACTTCTGATACACCCTCTTTCGAACTTAGTTCGGCGGCATGTGGGACGTTTCGGAGGATGATTATACTACCTGCTGCACGGACTCCCGTTGCTGGAGTCTCATCTCTTCCCTATAACACATCAAAGGACTCTTCTCGCTGCTGCAAATACTGACCTCTGTGTTGGCAATACTAAATACTGGTCAAACTTCTTCGACTTGGAATAGTACAGTCTCAATTTCTAGACTACAGTATCTTTGAAGTTGCCTGGCCAAAGGAGAGAATTAACACAAGGGGTGGAGATTCTCTCCTTTGGATCGCAACTTCAATCTGTTCATACACCCTTTATATATTAATAGCTTTTAGGACTTTTGGGGGCAACCATGTTGCTCCACTGCTCTTGATAAACTGGTTTCTTACCCGATGTCATTACTACATTTGTTATGCAAAGGTTTGGGGAACCTAATACATATCTCCCCCACCTTCGGGTGTTCTTATTTAAAAAAAAATGTATTGTATGCGAGTTCTACACAAATTTGAGGTGCCATACAAAGAAATATCTGGTGCTTTGTACGATTTGTACAAGGCGATAAACGATATGGCGATTATTTGGTTGACATCGCTAAGGAGATCGTCCAGGTTGTCACTCGAGAAGGAACCAAAGTTGACACACTAGTTACGCCGATAGGTCTGAAATTCCATAGAAGGACCTCAGCGCTGAAATGAATGAGTGGTATCACATTGTAGCATCTTGTATTTACCCCGAGACAGTCAGCACAGAAGTCCAAAGAAAATGGCTGGTTAACCTTTATGCTATTAAGGAGAAACTCTGTTGGAATTTTGGGTCTTGAATCCTTGTCTTGCTAAGACGGGAATTGGATAAATCAGGGTGTCGTGGTTTTAACAGCTTAACTAATATTGCCACTGTGATTTTACTATGCAAACTGCACACTCATCAATAAAAAATATTCTCTACTAGGGGAAATTATACGTCAAATATGTGTTTTTCATGGGTGTCTTCTTATTTAATTCTGATCTAGTGCAAGATGTCCATGGGACGATTGCAGGGGAAAAGAAGATTAACTCGCAGGAAGGAAGTTGTAACCCCCATGCGACATAGTATGAAAGTCTGAGAAAATGAATTCAGTTAGATGTTCAATGTTAAAGTGATGGAGGAAAACAAGGTAGTAGAGGGAGGTCAAAGCAAGGTGGAAGGTAAGCAAGTTGTGATGTCAGATGGGGTAGTAAATCAAGTGTACACTCCAAAAGCTGCTGAAGTGAGTTATCATATGTTAGAGGGTGAAAAATAGAAGAGGTGAAATGCTTACAAAAAGTTAGTGTGGAGCATGCAGGTGGAGAAAGAAGATGAAATTTCCGAGCCAAGTAAGACTTGGAACAAACTATTTAAGCTTGATGAATTACAATATATTTCCTTTTTGGTAGTAGAGGGTATGGGAATGGGTGTTATGGATGAGGAACTGGTAAACGAGAATATGAAAAATTGGGGTAATGTTGTAGTTTGTAAAATACTTGGTAGTAAACCTCCATTTACAGTGATTGATGGCTTTATTAGAAGAATTTGGCGTTCACTAGGGGTTAAGAAAGTCTGTTATGTGGAACTAGGGGTGTTTATGGTGAAACTGAATTAAAATGAATTACTGAAGAAAATACTAGAAAAAAGGGGTTGTAGTGATGGATAACAAACCTATTCTGGTCAAGAAATGGGAACCAGATGTGGATTTTCAATTACTAGGCTTACCTGTGAAATACTGGAGTCTGGAGCTGCTGAGTTGATTGGTAAGCCCTTCGGGGAAACCACTGAAGATGGATAGAGCTATCAGTGAACTTGATAGCCTGGATTTATAAAATTTAGGTGGAAATGGAAATTAAAGAAACAGTTCCTACTAGAGTTGCATACCTGAATGTAAGGAAAGTATTTAGTCATCAGGTTGTGGAGTTTGAATGGAAACCAATTTATTGTGGGAAATGTGATTGCATGGTCATGTGAAAACAGGCTGTAAGAAGGCTGAAATGAAGAAAAATGTTAAACAAGTTTATGTTCCCAAAAAGTAGACAGTGGTGGATGGTGAGAAAGTACAACAGGAGATTTTTGAGAAAGCACAAAAGGGAATTTTCGGTAAGATATCAGCAGGCAACGAAGGGGTAGATGTTATAATGAATAAGAAATTGGAATTGAAGATCAATAGAGGAAATGTTTCTAGTAGTTCAGGGACATATGGGTAAGATGGGATTAGCATTTATTATTTGAAGGATTCTGATTTAATGAGTCACCAGGTGTCTACTAGATCAAGATGAAATAGGAAGAATTTGAATAGAATGAAAATAAATTTTCAATGTTTGAGAGTTTGTGTTGATTCAAGAGGTGATTTTTATACAGGTTCAAATGTTGGTGCTGAGGTTGATAAGGATCATAATGAGGATCTGGTTCCGAGATTGAAGTTTTCCTTACTATTCATGACACTGATAGTGATGAAGATAGTTAGTATTACATAGTTTAGGTTTTCATTTTTGTTGTGTTGATGTTACCTTTTTTATTTCTTGATTTTTGTGTTTTTGGGTTTTGGTACAGGTTCAATAATTTCTGAGAGTGCTGTGATTCGCAATGAGGTTAAAATGGATAGTTGTAAAACTTGTGATGTTAGTGCTACTGGTAATGAGGTTCAAGATGTGGCTTCTGATGTTAATGTTGCAGTTGTTGATGAGATTGTTGCTTCTGTTACTTTCAAGAAAGATGTTGTTTCTGAAAATGTTGCAGAGGGTTGTAAGTTTTTTATGTTTTAGTTTTTTGCCTTTGTTTGTTGGTGCTTCATTTTTCTGTTCGTTTATTGTGTTTTTGTTTTCTTTTGGCTCGACTGTGGCTGGTTTTGAAAATGTTGATACTCTAGTTGTTCAAGTTTCAGTACCTGCTTCTGTTGAGATACCATCAGCTCCTATTGAGGTACCAGCTGCTTCTGTATAGGTACCTACTACTTCTATAGATGTACCACCAGCTTCTGTTGAGGTACCACCAGCTTCTGCTGAGGTATCACCATCTTCCGTTGAGGTGCCGGCTGCTTTTGCCGAAGGTATTTCTTTAACTGCTGATGGTAAGGGTAAGGTTTTTTTGTTGTTGTTATTTGCTTCATTATTTGGTTAATGTAGTGCTTTGTTGATGTTATTTGTTTTCACTGCAGAGGAGCATGTTGTTGCTGCTTCTCGTAAATTTCTTCATAAGCGTGGAGCAGTTAAAAAAGTTTATCATGTGTTTTGGATGAGGAAAAAGATGGCAGCCAATAGGGTTCTAGATGAGTATGATGTTGTTTCTAGTAAGTTTTTTAAGTGTCATGCATCATTTTCTATTGATGACACTACTTTTCGTGTTATTTATCTTTTCTTCTTCTTGTCTTGTGTTTTTTTATATAGGTCCTGAACATGATGCTAAGTTCAATGTTGGTTCGGGAATGCAGTCTGGAACTATAAATGTAGAATCGAATGACAATGAGGTTACCTAGGATTTCATTGAAGTTCCTGAAAAATCCGAGGAAATGAATCCCAAGCTCGCAGAAGACTTTTTGAATGTCGTTGTTAACGGTGATTTTTTATGTTTTCCCTTTTGATTTTTTGGTTTGCTTTATTTTCTAAAACTGTGCTATTTTAATGTTTATTTCATTATTACATTTCTTAATCACATTTTTTTACTTGCTGTTTGTTTTGTAATTGTGATGAATTTTGTAACTGATAAGAATATAGAGGACATTGACTTGCCATAATCTAGGAGTGATGATGTAGAAGATGCTCCGGAAAAGGAAGATGATTTTGATATTTAGATGTAGCCACTGTCTCAATTCCCTCATTTTCAGTGTAAAAAGAAGAAACCTGATCCAGTATTGAAGGTCAAAGAAGTAGTGATGGAGTTAAAGGATACGTCTTCGAGGAATGGCAAGGTTAAAAAGAAGGTTGCTTTGAAGGGTAAGTAGTGTAAGGATGTAGCTTCGATGAATTTGAAGGTGAGGACGAGGTTGTCAGCTTTGAAAGACCTGGACCCTACAAGTTTTTTTGCTTGTTTGGGTAAGGTTGTTCGAAAATTTGCTAAGGAAAAAGGTCATCTTTTGAAGAAGGGAGTGGGAAAGAAAGGCAATGGGAAGCAAAGAGCTGAGAATTCTCCAGTTGTGGAGAAGAAGTCGGAAATGAAAGCGAAATATGGAATGGCTGGTGCAGGAATTGATGATATGTGAGTTTTTAGTTTTCTGGTTCATTTATCTATTTCTAGTTTTTTATGTGACGAGGTTCATATTTTTTTATTTTGAGGTTCATTTTTTATGCTCATGTTCTATGCTTCATATGTTTATCGATGGTTCTGAGTTTTCAAAAATATTTTACAAGTTCTTCGAATGAATTTTTAAAGATTTGCACTGGTTGTTTTTTTTTTTTTGACTGAATTGTGTTTTTGGTCCCCTAAATATGATGCCATACCATCTTTTGGTCCCTAATACAATACCATTTTATTTCAGCAACCAACAAATACAAATTGAATTTTTTGGTCCCCGAAGGTGGTTTCTAGGTAAACCAGAGTTGTTTTCGGATATAGCCAGGGGTATTTTCATAATTTTACTAATTAAAGATATTTTAATTTTCCTTTCCTTTTAATAATATTTTAAAATTTTCTTTTAAACTCTTTTCCTTTGAGACCCTTTTCAGCCGGTAATTTTATTTAGCCACCAACCACTGCGACCACTACCGCCGTCGACCACGACTGCGCCGCTGCTCCGCCTTAACACAGATTCATCCCAGCGCCGCCTTCACTTTCCACTATCTGCTAACCATCATCTTCCTTTTCTTCTTCTTCTTCTTCGAACTCAAACAGAGCTTGTCTCCGGCCTCATCCCTGGCTGACTTTTGCGAAGGAAATATTAGCATGCACTACTGGATCTCCGGCGCAACTTGATCTCCGACGCTTATGGATCTCCAACATTGGGATCGATGTGTTTGATCCAGGGTAGAGACTGGGGTCAAGTCAATGACAGAGTTAGGATTTGCAGAGTTGGAGTCCACGACAGAGTTAGTGTTTGCTAGTGGAGTCTACTGGCAGAGACGAAAGTGGTGGAATTAAGGATTGGTGTGGAGTCGCGGTTGAGATATAGGTGGCGGAGTCCATAGGAAGAGACGGGAGTGGCAGAGTTTAGAAAAAAGGAAGTGATGCCTCCTCTCTCTCGTAGCGTTGGCACTGCCATCTTTGTCCCATAAACCTATCTCTAGAAACCATCGGCATAACTAGGAGGTAAGCGCCAGATGAATTGCAGAGTTGCGATTGGAAATGAGGAAGATGACCGTCGGTAAACTCTTCTAAGAAGGAAGATGAGTGTGTGATATTCACGCTCTCAATTTGGGAAAAAAATTCTTGTCTGTGTGACCCAAACGGAGAAGGTTATTTTCTTTTTTTATTAAATATTTTGACTCAGGAGTATAATGGTCATTTTGCAGATTTTGACCAATTTCATCGTTGGCTTTACCTGAAAACCACCTTTAGGGACCAAAAAAATCATTTTAAGTTTGTTGATTGTTGAATAAATGCGGTATTGGCCTTGGGGACCAAAAGGTGTATAAGATGCTATGTTAGGAACCAAAAAAACAATTTAGTCTTTTTTTTAAATATGTTGTTGATGTTGTCTGCTTTTCAGATGAGGTTTAGGTTATGTATAAAGAGGTTTACATTTATTCATGTTTAGTTCCACTAACCGAGGTTATTCTTTTTTCATACTTTTCTTCCCAACTTGAAATTTAAGACCACTTGCATGTTTTGATGATGTTTTCCTTGGAATGTTTTTAGCCCCTATTATTGCTCGTAGCATAGCAGATCGTGGATAGTGAGTTCTTTATATGATGTTCATCGAATTTCTAGTTTTTATTGGTTTGGTTTTGTGTGGAAGAGGTTCCGTGGGAGTATTTATAGGGTTAAGCATTCACATAAATTCAAATATGTGAATGCATGTTTGATCATCCTACTTCTTGCTTTCTTTTACCGCTATCCAGTTCCAGGATCTAGTGATCCGATTGACCATTGCCCTAACACTGGGATACCAAAAATGTGAAGAAGTGTTGTTATTTATATCAATGTGGAGGTACACTGGTTTCCTTAGTATTAGTCGTCAATTTCCATTGAGTGACAATAAAGTATTGGTTGGTGGTAATCCAATTAGAAAGAATCATTCCTCTACTGCTGGAGCATCGCCTTCGAAGAGCAGGAAGCGCCACTTCATTGAACTGGAGTTGCTTGTTGGTGTGGAGGATGATGAGGAAATTGAGTGCACTGCGAAAAGTGTAAGTTTTCTGATTTATTGACTAGCCTCAGTTTCTTTTTTTTCAGCATTCTGTTTTTTCTTGATGTACATATTTTTTATGATGAGGTTCAGTTTTTGTATAGTGAGATTTTTTACTTGTATGATTCTTGATGGTGTTGATTTTTTTTTCTGAGTTTATGATTTTATTGAGGTTCAGTTTAAATTCTTGATGTTGCTGAGTTTATGTTTTTTTGGTGTTCTTTTGATGTTGTGACAATGAATTGAAAGAAGTTGCATTTTTTTATTTTTTAGCTTTTATTTTATTTTTGAGGTTCAAGTTTCTTTTATGAGGTTTACTATACTCATGTTGAGATTCAATATTCATACTACCTCCGCCCCAGAGAAAGCTTCCTATTTTTGGTCAACTTTCTCAAACCATGTTTGACCATAAATTTCAATTAATGTATAGTTAAGAACATTATCATTTGAGATATCATTCGATTCCATGCAACATATAGTTTCTAAATATCAATTTTTTACACACTATTTATATCTGTGACTAAAGTTATCGGTGGTCAAACATGATCCAAGAAAGTTGACCAAAAAATAGGAAGTTTTCTCTAGGACGGAGGGAGTGTTTTTGTTGATGGTTATGGGTTTTTGTTATGTTGCTGGTTTTTTTATTGTGTTCTAAGATGATCTGATGTTTATGATCTTCTGATTTTTTTTTCATTTTTGTTTTGGTAGCCTTTGGAAGTTGCTATGCAGAAGTTCAAGAGGGTCATTTCAATTGCAAGTGACCAATTTGCTGAATCTTTTTATAATATCAGTGAAAAGTGCAATGAAATAGGCAGTCAAAAAGTCAATGAAACAGGCAGTCAAAAAGTAAAAAAGAAATAAGGAGTTAAAAAGGCAATGGAAAAGGTCTGACTGTTCCTGTGAAAGTGGGTTTTGTGAAGGATGTTTCTCTAACATTTGATGTACTTCCAGATGATTATTTTACTATTCGGCACTTGCTCAGATGGGTGCACTAATCAAGGAAGTGTTTAACAAAAAGGCAATGGCTGATAAGGGTGCTGAGATGCCGTCAACTGACCTTTTTAGATTCATCAATATCAGTCAAAATGCTGATGGGAATGTGTAGTTGTAGTATAATTTAGTTTGGGATTTGTAATGGTTTGTTGATGAACGGAAGTGTTTAGATTTTTATGTGTTGAATCTATTTTGGTTCTTATTGAATTTGAAGATTGATTATTTGAAGTATCTTTTTATTTCCAGACTGTGTTTTTGAAATTGATGTTTTTAATTTGTTTTTTCTTTTACAAGGTCATTGTGAATAGTTGACGATTTTGTGTAAGGTAAAGAGGTTCATTTAATTTATGTTGACGTTGTCTAATTTTAATGCTCAGTTATTACTATTTAGTTTTTTACTGTTCAAGTTTGTTGCTTTTAATGCACTTTTACAGCTGTTGTAATCATTTCTCCGAACTAGTATTTTTTCTTCTTTCTAGTAAGAAATCTCTTGAAATTCCCTCTTGGAAATATAACCTTTTTCTGCATTTCTTCTTTCTGCATAAGTTTGATATAAGACAAGTAGTTAATAATGTATGAGATTCATGTATTTTATAATGACGCTCATTCTTTTGTTAATGAGGTTTTTATTTATACAAAAAATAATTTAAAAAATGTCATAAAAAGGAACCCACTTCCCATATTTTATGGAAGAAGTGTAAGTAGTGGAGGAGTGCGGAACGTGGCAATGGAAATCTTGGGATAATGCAGATTATGTAGTAGTGAAGGAGGTGCATTAGTGATGCTAAAAGATAGGGATAATTTTTGTTGAAGTTTTTTAGTTTTTTTATTTAATGTTTTTATGAATAATTGTCGTTTCTATTATTGGTAATGAGATTCATTTAAATTTTGTTGACGTTGTTTGTATTCAATGTTCAGCTATTACTTTTAAGGTTTTTTACTTTTCAATTTGTAGCTTTTAATGCAGTTTCAAAAACTCTATAATCGTTAAACCTTTTCATTTTCCTAAAAAAGTTATTTTATCTCTTCTCAACAACCAACCTCTTTAAATTTCTGCTTCTATATAAGTTGAAACATGATTTTTTTTTGTAGAAATATAACCTTTTGCATTCAAGCTTCTCAGTGTTTTTACGTACTGAACTGAGCAAAAATGAAATCTTAGACAACTTATTGGTCTGATATGAATGTTGATTTGTTGATTGACTTCGTAATGTGTCTTATTATTCATTATGATTTTATGTCTATGAGAGGAGTGTGCCATTCTTGGCGAGCTGCTGTAGTTAGGAGGTTCTTCAAGGGGCACAACATTCCTGTGCTGATGAGTCCGAGGGAAGTGGATGATGCTGATCATTATTTTTTCTGTTTGATGTAGAGGAAGATTTCAATGACTCTTCGTCTTCTTGAACTTGAAGGAAGAAAGGGCATTGAGGTTAGGTTGGTTTTACATGAGTTAGGTGATGCGTTCTTGTTGAACCCTTTTCCGACTGCTAAAATTCAGCTTCCCTACTTGTGGATATAATCTTTTTGATAATCTTATTCGACTACTAGGAAAGTTGTGTTATATGTTAATCCAGCTTCTTCTTAACGTTTTCATCTTATGGTTGTTTTTCAAGATGGTAGTTTGGGAATTTGGAGATTCGGGAATAATACTTGGACTAGAGTTGACAAAGGTTTGAAATTTGTTGATGTTAACTATTATGATGGTAGGTTTTATGCAGTTTGTGAAGGAAGTGGTGGTGTTTTGGAAATTTGGTATTGTGGTCCTTTTGGATCAGAGTTTAATGAGGCTCACCTCCTGATTTGTGATATTCTTGGTGTGTATGGTGATGTTTTCTTTACAGAGAATCATTTGGCTGAAACCTCTAATTAAAGGTTTCTTTTAATTAGGGCTTGCGCTTCAATTGGTATGGCAAATAGGCAGTTTAGAAGAATTTCTAGTTTGGTAATTGATTCACATTTTTTTAGGTAACAATACGTATGTTATGGTTGATTTGTCTTCACCTCCTGATGGTATATTGAAGCCCAATTGTATTTACCTCACTAGTGAAGCCGTGATAGGTTTTCTTGAGTAATGAAGCAGTTGTGTATGCAGGGACTTATGAGTTTGAATGGTATATAATAGAGCCTTTGGATGCTAGTCATCCCGATCCTTCCGCATGTGGATGGAATTGTTGTGGATTGTTATATCTTCAGATTAGATTTATTTTTTCAAGTTTAATGTTGTAATTTGAATGGGTTTTTAATGAAGAAGTTTCTATTTTATATATTGAGTTTTATGTATTCTCTAACGAGCTTTAGTTTTTTTAGACTGATGTTCCTCTGTGGACTTTGGAAATGAAGTTGTTTCATAAATTAAATCAAATACAAGTACTATAGAAACATAACCAGAAATTGTAAACATCCATGCCAGAAACTATAACCTCATCATGTAGTATTGAGACATTAGCACAAGTATTAAAAACATTTCTTGTAATTCAAATTTTGCTTCATTCAAAATTTGTTACACCAAATGCTATTTATGTTCCTCATCAGGAAATGAGGTTTTTACATAATAAAATGAGGTTTTAATAATTTCAATAGAATAGACAATAACAATAATTCAATGTAGCATTATATAATAACTAGAAAACTTCAACTCCATGTTGACATAATAGAACAGATCAAAATAGGTGAGCGTTTGGTGTCTTGGATCCAAATTCTTTGGCACTTGGCTTCTTCCTTTCAATTGCTGATTTTGCTCTTTTACTCCTTCCCTTTGTCTTTGTGTATTTCGAATTAAGGATAGATGGTGCAATTATGCTTTCTGTTTGTGTTGTCGTGTTGGTTTATGAAATTCTAGTGTCTTCGACGTGTGAGGTTAGGGTGTTGATGGTGGTTGAGTGGTTGTCAAAGGTTTCTTCCAATATTCTCCTTACTTCAATGTTTCCCTCACTCTTTAATACCGAATTGTATAATTTCCTCATCATCTGTAGACGCCATGGTATTTTGTCTCTCAGTTCTGGTATCTAGCAATTAAGGAAACATCATTGATAAGTATACGTGCAAGACAGTTTGGAAGAACATCAACATTTAATAAGGAAACATTACTGATAATTATAGTAACCTCATTCAGTATCATAGAAACATTAACAGAAGTACCAAACCAGTTCGGATACTGATGATGCTGCTATTTAATTTAGAAAAGGTTATCTAGAACTCAGTAAATATCATTATTGAAACTGCAAACATATCTATTCTAAATATCAACCTTATTCAAAACTGTATAAATATTTGACATATTTAAATACATGCATTGTGTTTGTGATCTTTATCACATTGTTCTAGATTTTCATTTTTGCCATCTTAGTCCATCTCAAGCTTATGTACTTTTCGGGATTCTTGTTTCATTGAGCATGTGCAATACACGTAGGTTATGGCTGCAAATGAACCAAACTTCATCAAAGTGTTTGAAGGAACATTTAACTTTTTCTTGTTGATTTGTTGTTGGCTTTGTCTATAGACCTGATTCTAGTTGTGAGTTACTGCTTTCATGTAAAAATTCATAAATGCACATGGGTTACTTTGTTCATTCCGATATATTCTCTTGATGCTATTCCGATATCCCATTGTAGTCTAAAATCTCCGTAGATTATGTGTGTGTAGATTCTTGCTGCGTGTTTGAGGATTGTTGGACATTCTTCTTCTTCTTCTTCTTTTGATGTTGCTTTGGAACAATATAACTCCTTCTGTACTTCTTTGGTTGTCCAGTTATGGATTGTGTCATTGTAAATCTAATAAAATTTGATGAGTGTTCTAGTCTTTGATGCTTTGAAGCTGACATCATAATTAGTAATCTCACTTCTTTGTGAAAACAATGTCCTAGATGGGAAGTTGTCCTTGCCATGGCTGTGCACCATTTATCTCGCATCGTGTACAGTTTTTTGAACCAAGTATGGTTTTGTAGTTGATATTTTTTCATCATTTGTGCCCATTCTTTCTCAAATTCGTCCTCATATGAGCAAAACATTAGGAACTTGTCAAATGCTTTGTTGAATTCAAAGTCACTCCACAAATTGCCGTAGTGGCTGATGGCATTTGTTTTCATCCAGAATAGTGCATACATTCTTCCCTCAGTGTCGAGCTTTACCCTAAAAAAAGTCTTCTTTCTGTTCTGTGACCACATCAATAAATTTTTGAGCATCTCCAGCATCTATTTCTTTCATTCTGTTTCTACATTGACGTGATCCCTCATTGTTTTCTCGATTAAGCCTTCACCTCCAACATTATTTACCATGTACATGTATCCATCTGCTCGTGACAATCTAGCTTGTTCCATCGCTTCGATTTCTTTTCCATTTTCGAGGCCTATTTTACTTTCTCTTTGGTGCAATTGTTTCCTCTGAGGAAGGGTGAAGTCATGATTGTGAGTTACAACATGCAGATGGACTGTGTTCACGCAATCTTCTGTCATTTTTATAAACATCTTAGCTCTTCATTTTGTTCTGGTTAGAAAAATTCCTTCCTCTTTCTATTGTTATTATAAACTTTAGGAGTTACGGACTTTTTATTTGTTCCTCCTTCATAGGAACATAGATAGTATCTACCCTTCAGGTTGTTGTCGTTTGTCCTACATGTTTTTAACTTTCATATACTGAAAATTCTTGTTTTTGAGTAGCGGCAGTATGGGTTTTCTAACTCTTCCGATGTTCTTGCTGTCACCCCTTCCAAGCTTTCGTAAACATCTACCTCCCTGTTTTACAAACATCAAATAGGAACAACAGTGAACCTCATGATCTATATATATAAACCTCAATAGAGAAAAAATGAACCTCATGATATATTATGAATAACTCAAAAAAAAAAATAGAAACCTCATCATTATACACATGAAACAAATATAGGAAAAAAATAGAATTCTCATGCTATAACCTTCACACATCATCAAGATGAACATGAACATCAATAGGATAAGTAAGAAACTCATGCTATATTCTTTACACATAAAAGAAAATAGGGTACATCATTCATATAATGATATAGATTTATTGATCAAGGATTCTTAATTGCATCACAATGTACTAGCATTTCAATACAAACATCACCTTATTAAAAGTAAACCTCATTTTGTGTATATAGACATAATAATTTTTAATAATAAGCCTTAGTTATTCGTCGATATTGCTTGTGATTTGCATAATCTCATTTTCCTTAAAGTAAATTCCTAATTTAAAACCTGCCTCCCCATGGGGTTGTAATAACCCTAGCTCTAAGCCAGTTGGAATAACCCTAGCTCTAAGTCGGTTGGAGGTAGTGCGGGCAGAAGATAGAATTTATAGTTTTGCACCCGTTCCTGCTGCTACGCTACCTATAGGGTAGTTAGCGGTAAGCCCAGGATTTGTCCACAAAGATGCTAGGTCTAATGTATCAACTCAAAACACAACCTCATACGGGTCGTCAATCCGTACGAGTGAAAGGAATAGCTAGTAAAGCATGCAAGTGGAGGGGGGGGGTTGTTTTTCAAACTAACAACTAACAAACACAAAAAGTAAAAATAAAAACTACAATATTAGCTAAGCACTTGGGGAAATCATTGAGCAACTTGATAGATTTAATGCTTCTATCCTCGATTCTTTCACATAGAAATCTAAGCAAACCTAATAAGGTGTCCATAACAAGTGGCGTGGTTGATGACATACACTTCCCCTTCCCTATCAGGGTGGGTGCTCTTGCAACCCTCCATCGACACCGCCATCATAATTAGGGGAGTACAACAAGGTCCGACTGTTGTTTTAGGTTTAGTTCTCCCCTGTGCGATTACATCCTGGGCTTCCACCACGAATGCGCTACTTCCCTCGGGTCCTATAAATTAGGCCCAAGGGTTATAGGCACCTTATCAATGATACTAGGGTTTTTTGTAACCCTAGCTAGTTTCTATTTAGCTATCTCTACCCAGAACCTCCCAGGCAACTTTACAAAGTTAGCTAAGACTGGTGTTATGGTAAGTGGATTAGAGTGACCTTGAATCTCCCGTGCACACACCCGAGCAGACACGTTCTCCTCCCCCCATTCAAACATCCATATTTCTCTTCCCAATGTGGCATCAATATTTGCGCCTAGCGTGAATATAGCCCAAAGTGTGTGCTTATATGTGGTTTAGTATTCATGCATTCTAACTCAATCACAATAATATTATGAACACAAAATTAGGATGAATTAGAGAATCTCAAAAAGCAAAAACATTAAACCAAGTCACTACAATTATTCCCAAACTACAGAAACTACTCTACAAAAGAAATATCCATGGAAAATATTAGGTTAGATGCCATGGATATAAGAAAATAAGATGATAGGAAAAAGAAAAAAAAAAGAAAAAGAGAAAGGAAGAAGAAGAAGTACTCTCGTCTTCCTTCTCTCTAAACCGGAGAGAGGCAAAATATACATAATGACTAGCTAGTATTTACTAGAAGACTAAGAATCCAATATGTAGTAGTAGAGAAATTGGGTCTAAAGATATGCCCAAAGGCCAAACTTAGGTCAAACCCTAATCTCATTTCCCTCTAGCCGCTGAACCTTTCTCGAATAAACTACTCCAATTCGTAAATCTCCAGGAGCTTGAATTTTGTACGTTGGATAGAGCTAAAAAAGACAAATATTTTGATATATGGTAGAGGGAAATCAGATGAAAACTAAAAGAGTTATGACCAAAATAGTGAGAGAAGGAGTGTCTGCGTGCACCGTGAATAGTAGGCACAAAAATTAGCCTCGCGCGAGCACTGTTGGCACGAACCGATGAATCACGGACCGGTGAATAGTGCATGGCCCATTTTTGCCGTTTGGCGTGGGACGTGTCGTCTAGTGCGACCTGTTGTCAGGAAGGGCATTTTACTCAGATCTTTGACGCAGGGGGCTAACGAGATGCTGGTTTTGGATTCTCGGGTCCACGCCTATGGTTGTTGGTGCAGGCCGTTGATTCCATCCATAAACGGCCCGTGGTGACCCATTTGTGCTTCGTCGGCTGGACCTATTTCCTTCGCTACGAGTCCCTCCTAAAAGAATTATTCCAAAAAAGTGGAAGGAGAAAGTACGAAAAATCTTCAATGATGCTCTGAACCTGCAACTATTGGTCCTATTTGTGAGTTCTAGTAGTCAATTTTTATAGTGCTCGAGAAGACATATCCGATTGAACCAGCCTTGAATGCTAATTCTTCTCGGATAATTCTCAGACTTTGGAGCAACTCATTGGACCACGATTCACCGTTTCTCCCTTTGCCATTTTGAAGTCCAATGCCACCTATCTTTGGCTCCATCTTTCTACTACCATCGTTTGATATCCATAGCCTTCATCTTCTACCATTCTAGAGGTGAATTACCTCCGATCTCTTCTTCCGTATTTGCGAACGGCCTTCAATATCTTCTACTTCCCTTACAAACGGCCTTCGCATAGAATTTAAACAAAAAGTAACCATGAGCGACATACTTAAGATGATCTCAAGGAAGATCAAGGAGCCCGTGGATATAATATGTCTATTAGTACCAATTAAGTCTACAAAATGTGAGATTTAGACAAGAAAACCAAACATGGCTGTCTAAACCCCTTGTTATGTGAAATAAGCTAATACTAGCAATCCACCAAATAAAATTAGATAAAAAGTATGCCAAACGCATTGGTTAATGCATGTATAATGAAGGAGATCAGACTCCCCATACTTAACCTTTTACTCGTCCTCGAGTAAACAAAGACAAGACAATGAATCAAGCGAAATGTAGTGTGTAAGTATTAGTTAACTGAGGTATTCTACTTATTCCTAGATTACCTTGTTTCCGTCAAGAAAGTAAGAATCTCACAAATCTCACACTCCCCAAAAAATATTAGTAATCAAACCAACCAAAAAGTAAAATATAGAAAAAGGTAAACCAAAAAGATAAGTGTCAAGCATGCTTACTTTTCCAGAAATGATCCCAAAAGAAATCAAAGATTAGTCATAAAAAACAATCCACCATGGAAGCATGCATTCAACTTTGTTTTTTGTTTTCTCTCAGTGTTTCTCATTTTGCCTAGGAGCCCTTTCAAGTTTTCATCCTAGCTTTAACATACAATGGGTACTAACTTCTCACCTTTTTCCACACTGCCTCTCATTTTTTCCTAGGCTAGTAAGCCTAGCCGGGCCTGACCTCTCATTTTTACCTAGGTCTTTCGACCTATCTGGACTTTTCCTAATGTTACCCAAGTCGCTCTTTTGGGTTTTCGATTTGTCCAGGTTTTTGTTTTTTTTTTCATTTTTCAAGTTTTGCAATTTTGTTTTGATGTAGCGCAAAAATGCCCCAAAAGTGCTTCATACTACAAAAAGATAGCCAATCATAAAAAATACACCACCAGTTTCCTAAAACATCCTACCCCATGTAAACTAGAAATCCTAGCATCGCATGTCATGCCACCAAATGTCCATCCAAAATCATCCCTCAAAAAACAAAAATCAACATCACAAACCAACAAGAAAAATAACTACCAAAGAAAATCATGAAATGTACTGAGGAAATCCAAGAATAAAAACTCCCTAAGTGCTCACTACTCTCTCCCCACACTTTGCCCATTCAAAGTGTCCAATGCACAAAAATTATTTCAAAACATAAGCGAGGTAGGGAGAATAGTAATACTCACTCTTATGGACCCGAAGGGCCTTCATCCTCTTGACTCGTGAAGCTCCTATTCATGTAACCAGTTGCTTGAAGTGTGGCCTCAATATCTATCTCCGGGTTGGCCATAACTCTGTAGACTTCTCTCTCAAACTTCCGGTCCGGTAAAATGACCAGGTCATCCAAGCACGTGTCATGGTCGATGGCGGTGCGCTCTGGCTGTGGAAGGATTATAAAGCTACACATGCTCGCTCCGCCAAAAGGCCATACATATCTACCCTCCGATGTCGTTGGTCTCACGTGGATGCATTCGCTAACTTCTCTATGTTGTTCCTTGTGCCTGGTTTCCCTAAGTTAGCTAAAGCCCGTTGTGTGACCGGATTACCTAGATACTCCGCCAAAAGACCAACCATGCCTCCCATGGAGATTTTTCTACTTTTCCTATCTCCCATTGCTAGACATTCCTGTGCAAATTACCCTACCAAGTTCGGGTAAAAGTTACCCTCGCGAGTTATTGCCCAAAGGCAATGAACATCCAAACCCAGGCATTGCGTTAGTTCACCATGGAAAAAGACTCCCATAGCCAACAAATGGTGAACATAACGGAGCATTGGATGATCTATGGCGGTACTCTTGCACAGGTTCTTCCGATCTGTGCTTGTCAGTTGCACCCAAAAGCGATCAAGAGAGAAAGGTAACCCTTGTCGGTGTGTCTTTTAGATCTCCTTTCCATACCTCTACCCAAAGGCTCACTCTTCCTACCGGTGGGTCATCTGGTACTCCTTGTCGTCTAGGTTTAATTTGATTTCCTTGTGTCCATCATCATCTACAACTGGCCATAGAGTAGCTAGGAGCTCTAGGGTCAACCTAATGTACGTCTTGGAGTGTTTATGGAGAAACCCCTCTAGACCTACCCAACTCAACATGTAAGTGACCGGCTTGAGAAAACCTAGAGCCACCAAGGTGTCCTAGCAAGCAAACCCCGTCTCCAAAATACTCCTCTTTGGCTCTCTCAAGTTCCTTCACTTCCAGGCTGCAATCCTAGAAATGTTGGATAAACCCATAAACTCCTTGGTCACAAATGGGGGGTTTCGAAGAACGAAAGTTGTCAGCTTGGGGTTTGCACCCTTCGTTGACTTCTTCCTCTTCTCACCCCTAGTGGACTTGCCTCTCTCCGAGGCATTCTTTTTAGGTGGTATCCTAACAAAATGAGGACAAGAGTAGTGATATGATCATAAACAAATCATGGTCTACAATTGAATAAGATAACATTCTCCAAAATAACCCAAATATTCATAACATAATATCTAAGCACGTGGGCTATTCAAACAAGAAAATTCCTCATCAAACAACAATCTCATATAAGTTATCACCAATCCATTAATTAAATCATACAACCAAGATTCACTCCCTCCCAAATCACCCAAAACCAAAGATCATATCTTAAGCATAATAGCACATCAATCCTTCCAACATCCTCTTCAACACAAGATCATGCATACAAACTCAAACTCAAACACATATCTCACAACAAACTCATTCAAGATTCATGCTTCAAATAAAACCACCACAATATCAAGTAAAGCACGTAAACATAGAGTTCAATGGGTTACCCAAAATTTGAAGCTAGGATTTGCAAGAACCACAAAAGAAGAAGCAAAAATTGCCAACTTTAAGAAGAAGCAAAAATTGCCAACGTTTGGAAGAAAAGCGACAATTTTTTGAGTTCACCAAGAGTGTGTGAGAGCGAGTATTTCTTGAGAAGAAAGAATGTCTCAAATGAGAAAATTATGTGGAGAAATGTACTACGGAAATGGAATGTCAGCTTAGGTGACTAGGGTGAGAGGTACAATCTGGATAAGAATGGAATTTTAAAATGCCCAATTTAGGGGGACAATAGTACAACTCAATTAATTCCAAGAGATTTGGAAGTATTTTAAAATATCCTAAGGAATTAGGGAATAAAATTCTTGAACCAAAAATGCATTTTTGAATTTGAGAATAAGAATTTTTGAAAATTTTGCATCATTGGAACAAAGAAAATTGAAAATTTGTTGTTATGCGCAAAAAGGGTGCCTGGCGCGAAGCCTGGCACGAAGCATAGCTGCCAAACCACCTCGCACGAAGCTTAGCCTCTCGCAAAACCTCTGGCATGAGACATAGCCTCGTGCCATTCCAGTCTTGGCATGAAGCATAGCCTCGCGCCGCCCTACTTGACACGAGGAATGCACCACCATATTCCTAATCCTTGGTTTTTCCCCTCTTTTTCAAAAGACTATGTTACCAATCCAAGTTTATTCCATTTAAAACACAATCACGAGTCTCTGACTCAAATTTCCATACCAATAAGAGTTTCATCTCAAAAATCCACATAGCAAAGAAAGATTCATGCAAAAGCTATCTACTCACTAATCAAAAACATGAAAGCAAAACAAACACCGTATATTTATTTTCGTCCTCACAACTTTTTTTTCTTGCATTCTAATTAGAGACACTTACCAGTGAGTTTCTGGAATCGCCATCGACGACTCCACCCATGATGACATTGTCATGGAGAAGTCTCCACAACGATCCATCCTTACCTTCAGGCCATTTTTCCACCAATAGAAATGAATTTCCATGTCTTGCCATCACAGAGTCCATGAATGTCAGTTCAGGGATTAAGAGAGGTTGAGGAGGTTTTAAACCCTCGACAATCTCCCTTTCCCTTTGCAAATTGGTTAGCATAGAAAACCAATCTAGCACAGATATAATATCCATTGCATCATGCAATTCATCGGATCATCATCATTATTATCAACGTGGGACTCACTCAAACATTCATGCTCATTTGTCACACAAAAAGACTCTTCATGCTCATCACATAAAGTTACAACTTTGCACATCAAAGACGACTTTGTTGAAGTATGCCTAGACTTATAGATATCAAATCCTATTTATCTATGTCATCTTCTAGGGTTAAGGTTCCCAAGTAGACATCGATTTTAGTCTTAGAAGTTTTAATAAAAGGTCTTCCCACATGTATTGAGGGTGCACTTCCATCGTGTGCCATGTCAAAGACATAAACGTCCACAGCAAAACCAATTTACCAACTCGCACCATCACATCATTTACTACTCCATGAAAAGTAGCTTAGGAATGATAGGCAAGTTGGACAATTACTCTAATATCCATAAGCTCACCTATTTCTAGTCATTCAAATAGACTAAATGGGATAACATTAATGGATGCACCAAGAGGTCTATCATGGCATGTTCCAAAAGTTTACCACCTAAAGAGATAGGGATAGAAACAATTCCAGGGTCATCGCATATCTTAAGCAAGTTCTTATGATTCAAAATGAAGACTCCTCCCATTTTCAAGTGTCCTAATCTCTTAGTTGGCCTACACCCTTTCTTTGTGCATGCAACTCTAAGAAATTTAGCATATGATGACATATGTTCAAGTAATTCCAAGATAGGAACCTCGACCTTTTTGAAGACTATTCGAATGTTTGCATCCTTGGTCACCATCTTTGGCCATCCCTTCGAAGCATTTGGAATTGGAGGTGGAATAGTAACTTGTGCCTCGGGCTGTGGAAGTTCCTTGGAGGGTACTTCCTTGACCACAATTTCCTTCTCTTTGAAGTTTGCTTTGGTAGCCTCCACCATCTTGTCATCTTCTTGAATTACCTTCTTCTCGGTTTCACGAAATTCCTTCACACTTCTCAATTTATGTGCACTCACATTCCTCGAATTGATCTCCGATTGGGAAGGTAGTTTGCTAAACTCCTTGGCTTCAAGTTGGCTCATCGAGGTGGCAAGTTGCCCTACTTGAACTTCAATATTTTTGATACTTTAGAAAGATCTATTGCTAAGGTCCTCAATCTCTTGTCTTGTCATATCTACGAAGATTTCATGTTTCTTCCTCAATTGACTGATAGCTTCCAAGATCTCATCCTGTTCCAACTTGTAAAGTGAAGCATGATTATTGGAAGAGCCTTTCCGTCTAGGATATGGTTGAGGTGGAGCTTTTCCACCCCAGTACCCTTGAGGTTGGTTTTCCTCCCTCAATCGGAAATTAGTATGATATCTATACCTCGGGTTGAATGAATTTACATAGGGATCTGGCCTAGCATCTCCTTGGTTCCCTCGGAACCCTTGTAGTTAACCCCTAGCAGATTGTGGTCTTTCCCAATTGTAGTCAATTGCCTTCACCTGTTGTAAATCATCTATGACTTTGAGGAATGGTTTGGAATTGTGGTTGAGGTTTCAAACTCCACACACTTAGACTTGATGCACTTTTCCTTACAAAAACTCCTTCATCATGGAAGCAAGAGCTTGAATTTACTTCTCCAACTTAGGTGAGTGTGTGGGTTCATCTAAGGCCTTCACCCTCGATCTAGTGCCAAATTGCCACATACCATTTTCCATTTCTTCATAGAGGGCCATTGCCTCCTTGGGGCTCTTGTTCGCTATCGAACCATTTCATGCGGCATTTACCATCCGCATGTCTTCATCGCACAATCCCTCAAAGAAGTAATACACAAAATCTCCTTTTTTGAATGGGTGGTAAGGACAACTCGCCAAAAGTCGCTTGAAGCGCTCCCAATTATGGTACATACTCTTGGTGGCACCTTGGGTGATGTTCGACTTGGATGCCAAAAAATGTTTTATCTAGGAATCTCCTATTCATGTCCATCCTCTATGTAATACACCCTGGTGGAAAGTAGTAGAGCCAATCATTGCCACTTCTTTGAAGGGAGAACGGGAAGGCTCTTAGGTTGTAGTCATCTTTGGACACTCGTGGAGGCTTCATGTTTGTGCACACCAAATGGAACTCCAAAAGATGTTGGTTCGGGTCCTCCCCTGCCAATCCATGGAAAGTAAGGAGGGAATGGACCATGCCACGTTTTAGCTCACAGCTCACATTGGCGGGTAATGGAAGAAAGGTGATGATAGAGGTTGGTTCTACAAGTTCGGTGCCATGAGCTCCCGTAGGGTGTGGTTGTCTTCCACTATTGCTAACGGACTTTCTACTAATAGTTCTTGCCTTGGTTGAACTTGTGCCCTAGTTCTTCGCCTCCTTCTCCTTCGTCCACCTGTGTTCTCAGTCGGGTAGTGTAAGATGCCTAGATTAGTGGCACAAGTGTGTACCATAAACTAGGGTCAACAATGCCATTCTGAATACAACACTAGCAAACAAATCAAAAGGTAACATAATTAACTATAACAACAGTTCCAACCAAGCATCAACAACATAAACAAAAAAAAATAAAAGCTTCACTAACTACTCTACTAATGTGTTATGCCTAAGTTGATACCTAGACTGATAGCATCCCCCGCAACGATGCCAAAATTCTAACCTGCCTCCCCCTGGGGTTGTTAAACCATAGCTCTAAATCGGTTGGATGCAGTGTGGTCAAAAGCTAGAATTTATAGTTCTGCACATGTTCCTACTGGTACAATACATATAAGGTAGTTAGTGGTAAACCCTGGTTTTGTCCACAGAGATGCTAGGTCTAATGTATCAACTCGAAACACCACCTCATAAGAGTCGTCAATCAATATGAGTGAAAGGAATAGCTAGTAAAGTATGCAAGTAGGGGGGGTTTGGTTTTTCAAACTAACAACTAATAAACATGAAATGTAAAAAACACAACTACAATATTAGCGAAGCACTTGGGGAAATCATTGAGCAACTTGGTAGATCTAATGCTTCTATCCTTGATTCTTTCACATAGAAATATAAGCAAACCTAATAGAGTGTCCATAACATGTGGTGTGGCCGATGGCATACACTTCCCCGTCCCTGTCATGGCTGGTGCCCTCGCAACCATCCATTGACACCAACATCGTAATTAGGTGAGTACAACAAGATCTGACCATTGTTGTAGGTCTGATTCTCCCCTGTGTAATTATGTCCCGGGCATCCACCACGAAAGCACTACTTCCTTGGGGTCTTATCAATTAGGCCCAAGGGTCATAGGCACCTTATCTGTCAAGAAGATGAACCACTGGACCCTTAGCATATGACCTGCAAAACAAAGCCTCCGAAGAGACTCTGGGGGGAAAACCCTCCGATGATAAAGTCAATAATTAATCTTAGTAATTAAGAGTAATTGTGAATGCCCAAAATGAATGACACACCTTCATATTTATACTAAGTAAACCCTAACCCTCCCTGTCTGTAATTGCAATTCTTATTAATTGCATATTGAATGACAATCTTGGCCCATTCATGACAAAACCTTATTGGGCTAAAGGTAATATTTAATGGACTGGTCTGCGGCCAAATTCTATCTTCATAAGAGTATCATCAAGAGCCCCCAGAGAACTCGAGGCATGATAACTATGTTCAAGTATTCAAATCAACTTAAATTCGAATACGTTAACACCATAGGAATGCCTTAGTTCTCTTAACATCAAATCCTCGAATATATTGATTTTTCCTCCCTCGCTCAAAGGATCTCCGGAATCTTGTACTTCCAAGATGCATATTTTCTTTAAAAAGGGAACTTTTAATATCGAGCCCCCATCATCGATGATTAGCTGGGTAAAAATTCCGAAATTCATAAGCGAGGCTTAGAGAAAGCATATAACATTATTTCCAGCATTCTTTACTCAAAGTTTGTACCAACAAGATGACCCAGACTAAAGAGTTTCGGCACTTGATTCTCTTTGGCCAAGACTAAGGAATTTTTTTCGTTGCCTTTGTAGTGTATGAATCTGAAGGAAGCATTAGAAGAATCTCGTTATCATTCGACTATGACCATCCCTCGAGTTAATGACGGTTAAGAGGGGCTTAACCAACGCCAACGAAGATTTAGAATCCTGGTGTAGTAATAGTCTCCTAACAATATGAGGCAAGGAGAATTCAAGCTTGCGATAGCAATATAGTGGAGAAAAATAGGTATGCCAAGGAAGAAATCAACGTCCAGCGAGGGACTATTGAAGACCATGTTACAATGATTGGAGATCTGGCAAATAACGATTCCTACTACTAGAGAGGGTACTCGAACCCTCTCTACTCGAACCCCCACTAGAGAGGGTACTCGAACTGGGAGTACTCAAACCCCCACTAGAGAGGATACTCGAACCCTCTCTACTCCAACCACCACTAGAGAGGGCACTTAAATATCATTGTGAGTGCTGCTTAAGAGCAAACCACTCGAATTATCACCCTAAGTGCCGCTTAAGAGCAAGCCACTCGAATCATCACCGTGAGTGCTGCTTAAGAGCAAGCCACTCGAACATCAGTCATAACTGGAAATATCATCTATAGCGCCGCTTTAAAGCAACCTACTTGATCATCAACTAGAGTGCCGCTTTAGAGCAAACCACTCGAACATCAGCCGTGGCTGGAAATATCATCTAGAGTACTACTTTAAAGCAACCCACTCGATCATCAACTAGAGTGCCGCTTTAGAGAAAACCACACGAACATCAGCCGTGGCCAGAAATATCATCTAGAGCATCGCTTTAAAGAAACCCGCTCGATCATCATTAGAGTGCCGCTTTAGAGAAAACCACTCGAACATTAGCCGTGGCTGGAGATATTATCTAGAGCACCATTTTAAGGCAACCCCCTTGATCATCAACTAGAGTGCCGCTTTAGAGCAAACCAATCGAACATTAGCCATGCTGGAAATATCATCTGGACCACCACTTTAAAGAAACCCGCTCGATCATCACTAGAGTGCCACTTTAGAGCAAACCACTTGAACATCAGCAGTGGCTGGAAATATCATCTAGAGCGCTGCTTTAAAGCAACCCGCTCGATCATAACCTAGAGTGCCATTTTAGAGCAAACCACTCGAACATCAGCCATGGCTGGAAATATCATGTAGAGTGCCGCTTTAAAGCAACCCGCTCGATCATCACTAGAGTACCGCTTTAGAGTTAGTAAGTTTTTTGCTTAAAAGCGGGAGCAGAATTATCAAACTTAGCCTTATCGGCGCAAGTGAAATAATCATCTAACTTTGCCTTTCGACACAGGTGAATAATACTTAGATATGATAGCCTTGTTTGGTTGATAACCCCTTCAAGATCATAAGAGCAACAACAATATCAACAATATCAACAATCTGGTATCGGGGGGGATGGGGGACGTCCTTCGATTTATAATGGTGATTCTCCTTGGGTGCCCTACCCCCCCTCAATCGAAGGACATCAACCCACTTGTTTTATTGTTTC
Source organism: Rubia yunnanensis (assembly GCA_037428765.1). Classification (NCBI taxonomy): domain Eukaryota; kingdom Viridiplantae; phylum Streptophyta; class Magnoliopsida; order Gentianales; family Rubiaceae; genus Rubia; species Rubia yunnanensis. The sequence goes on from CM075065.1 coordinate 81,130,898, forward strand.
CGAAAGAGGGCCATAATAACATGGAGACTAACTAGAGTGAACTATCCGATCACTTGGAAAATTTCCACTCATTTATCAGCAGTATGTACCACCTGGTTAGTACTTTGACTGCAATAAAAGCAATATTTTCTTAATTTTCATACATTTTGCAAAACCACACATCTGCACCTCATGCTATAATGCCCCCATAATTTAAAAAAATAACGAATACCATGCCATCAGAAAACAATAATCGAAAACCATCATGAGTAATAGAGAGGCTTAAATAAAGCAGCTCCTCAAACAAGTAACATAAGCTACACCAATCCTCCCGTTCATAGTAGAGGAACTTGCATGACCATACAGATTCACGTAACACTGACTCCAATTTCAATTATCATGTCAGATAAAACATTAGTGAGGTGCTTGAAAAAATTGCATTAAGCTAAAAAAATGTAGTAACAGATACTCCTATATGAAAAATGCAAAGTTGAATCACATCACACACTTAAGCTGAAACCTTTTTCTTTTTAACATTATTCCAATAGGAGCCGAGCAAGCACATTATTAGTGAGAGGGTTTGGGAAACCATTTTCTGCATGGCTTTGTTTAAATAACCATGTAACTCATTTCACACTAGTAATTTATGCATAGTTACTGCCCCGAAAATTATTTTAAAATTTTAAAATAGAATTTAAAATAATTTTAGCAAGCCCAAGTAACTATTATTTTAGTTACCTAGAAAATGATTTTCTACAAAATTGTTCTATTTGTCAATTAGTTATTCTTTTTTAATGAAAACACCCGTAGGTGGGGGGTTATGTATAAGGTTCCCCAAGCCTTAAAAACAAAAGGAATATACAAAGAGTTTGAGTGTTTGCTAAGAGCACCGAGGCAACATATTTGCCTCCAAAAGAGATACCTATCGAAGCATACAACTAATCTAAAACTAACCAAAGTAGAAGAGGTTAGTTGTTAAAGTTGCAATTCCAAAGAGAAGAATCTCCACCCCTTGTGTTAATTCTTCCTTTGGCCAGGCAACTTTAATCAAGGAAGTACATATCCCATGGTTCGAACCGAATTTATGGTTGATAATATCATAAACCAATATGGAAAGTGGATCAGATGTTCCTAGAAATCATAGTAAGAATCCACTTGAAACTGTGTTGGTGGCAACATAGTAGCTTGGAAGCCTTCCAAAGAACCTGCAGAGAGAAAGAAAAATTTTGTCAGCAGTATCAATCCTATGAAGAGCCATTTTATGTATTCTAATATAGGGAGTATGCTCTTTATCTAAGGAAATAAGTCCTTTGATATGTAATGGAACATTAGAAAGGCTAAGACTCTGATTATGAGTAGAACGATGTTTAGCAATTGCATTTGCCACTGAATTGCATTCCCTAAAAAATATGTTTAAGCTCAGCATTCCTTAAGAGGGAATGTACTTTCGAGGTCAGATCAAACAGGGGCCAATGTGCAGTATATGGATCCTTAACCATTTTAACTGCCAACACAGAGTCAGATTCAATTGTCAAAGTATGATCTAGTTGTGGGAAAGTTTGGCAGGTAAATAATATGGCTAAGATCTCGGCTTGGATTGGGGAAGAAGTAGTAACTGTTATTGATTTAATTAGAAGCGGTGTTCCAGAACTATTCCTTACAATCAGCCCTGCTGCAGCTTTGTTAGGGTACCAAGATGCATCTGTGTTGATTTTTATGGAACCAATCTTAGGTCTTTCCCAGAAAACAGTAGAAATATTTGGCTTTGGGGGTGGTCTAATGTATGGAACCAGATGCATAAGGCTGGTTGGAGAAGCTGAAAGGGGGACTAGGTGGGAAGATTTAGCAAAGAGAGACAGTTTAATTTGATCATGAACTTCCTTACATATAATGTCTGAAGAGAAACACTTCTGATCAAATAAGAATCTATTCCGTGCCTTCCAAAGACACCAGCAAATTAGAGATGGGAGAATTTTACAAATCAGCTGGTGCCATTTAGGTAGATCATAACTATTCCAGAAAAGGAAAAATCTATCATTAATGGAATGTTGATGATCAAGATGAAAGTCCACTAAAGAAGCCAAGTTATTCCATACAGTTTGAGCCAAAAGACAGGATATGAAGAAATGTTGAATGGAATCTGAATAATAACATGCTGGACATTTAGAAGCTAGACTAAATCCACACTTAATTAGCACATCATCAAAAGGTAGGAAAGAGTGCAGCATTTTCCATATGAATATAGAAACCTTTTTCTGGAAAATTACCTGATGAGAGTGTGAGTTCCTTATAAACTGACTTGAAGGTGAAAGCCCCTGACTTTTCTGGTTTCCATATCAATCTATCATCCCTGTCTTGTGTAATTGCAGCTTCCTGAAGAAAAGAAAGAGTATCATGTTCGAGGAAGGGTGAAATCTGGGCTAGAATAGCAGCTTTGTTACTAATAAAATCTGCCACATAGCAATATAGCAGTGCAGAGGAGATGTGGCTGGGGATATAGTTAAAAAGAGGGCCATTGGGGCACCAGTTAGCAGTCCATAGATTGCAATTACCTTTGCCATGAATGATGAGAGTATTATTTTCAACAAAAGAGTTCATTGAACAGATTCTTCTCCAAGTCATTGATTTCCTATGTGAGTGTGGCAAGCCCCATAACAATTTTGCCCACATTGTAATACCTAACTGGATCTTCCACCACAGTTTGAGGGAGTAGGAATCAATAATGGCTCGGATTGAACTGAAACCTAGGCCATTATGGGCAATTGGTACAGCTAAGTCAGACCTTTTTTTCCAGACCTTGTTCTTTTTACCATCTGATTCTCCCCAGAAGAATCTAGCCATTTTTTTCTCAAGTGTCTTTACTATGGGGTCTGGGGGTTTGGTAACAGTCCATAAATGCTGTGGCATGGAGTATAAACAAGATTGGATTAGAGTCAATTTACCACCTGAGCTTAGCCATTTATTTTTTCAGTTTTGTAACTTTTTATCAAGATTTTCCATCAACGGTTGGAAGTATCTATTAAAGTTCTGCCTTTGAAAATAGGGCAAACTAAGTACTTAAAAGGAAAGGATCCTTTTTTCATTTTCAAGATCATCTTCACCTGATTTATTTTAGTTGCTGTGGCCCTTTTACTTATGTAGAAATCGGATTTTTCAAAAATAAAATTTTTACCTGAGGTATATTCGAAGATCTCTAGGAAAGCTTTAATCTTAATGAGGTTAGTCCTAGAGGCTTGCATAAAAATAATTGTATCATCAGCATACATTAAATGAGAGGCAGCTGGGACTGAAGCAGGCAGTTGATAGTATGAGAGGCTATTGTTCCAAAAAATGAATGAGAGGCTCCTAGAAAAAGCCTCTGAGAAAATATTAGAGAGGAATGGATAGAGGGGATCACCTTGTTTGATGCCTATAGTGGCTCTGAAGAAGCCCACTGGATTGCTATTGATAAGGACTGAGAAATAAGCTTGTGAAAGATTGTTCATAGCAGCATTTAAGAATTTACCACTAAAACCAAACCTAGTCAATATATTCCTAAGAAAATCCCAGTTTACTCTGTCAAAAGCCTTCCTAAGATCCAATTTGAGGATATAGTTAGGAACCCTACTCTTTTTATCTAGAAATCTTATCATTTCCTGCAAATAGAGTATGTTATCCGAAATGTCCATATCTTTCATGAAGGCAGATTGATTTGGGGAGATTAGTTTATCCATGTGAGGCCTTAATCTTTCCATTAATACCTTTGAGCAGATTTTATTAATAACGTTAGATAGACTAATTGGTCTGAAATCATCAAAAGAGCAAGGTGTAGCCTTTTTTGGAATTAGGGTAATCCAGGCACTAGCTATTCCCCTTGGCATATCTACACCTAAAATAAATTCATTCACAGCTTCAGTTAGGTCATTTTTAATAAAAGTCCAGCACTTACAATAGAATTTATTAGAAAAACCATCCGGACCTGGACTACTATTTTTATTCAAACCTTTAATCACAGACTCCAGTTCAACTTCTGAGACTGGTATGGATAAAGCCTGATTGTCCTGGTCAGTGATAATGCTTGGGATTTGACTGAGAAAGTGAGGATAATAGGTGTCATTTGCTATTTGGTTAGGTTCAGTTAACAGATCAGAAAAATAGGCAATAGCTTCCTTTTGAATGTCTGAGTTTGAGTTTAGCCACTGCCCTTCCCTATTTTTAATCTTAGTGATCTGTAACTTACAGTTTTTCTCTTGAACAGTTTTGTGGAAAAATTGGGTGTTGTTATCTCCTAACTTATGCCATTTAGATCTTGCCTTTTGCTTCCAAAATTTTTCCTTCTCTTTAAAGGCTCTAAGCAGTGAAGCTTTTTTCTCACAATTTGATAAGTTCAGAATCTGAGGGGGTCAAATCAAAACAAGTTCCTGAAGTCTTTAGGCCTCCTCTGCTGAAATTACATTAGCATCAATATTCCCAAAGCAATTTCTATTCTAGATTTTTATCACCTTCTTAAGTATAATTAATTTTAGATAGAATCTAAGCATTCCAGACTCAGGAAGTGATTTTTCCCAGTTTTCCTTAATTAGATTTGTAAATTCTGGTCTATTGAACCAAGTGTTTATAAATCTAAAAGGTTTAGGGTGGGAATTGGTCAAGGTAGACACCTGGAGGAGAAGAGGGGAGTGATCTGAGGTTTGCCTGTTCAGGATTTGGATAGAGGATGAAGGGAATTTATAGTTCCATGAAATTGTGCAGAGGCCTCTATCTAATCTTTTGGAGGTAGGATTCCTAAGTCTCGAATTGCACCAAGTGAAGAGATTTCCCACTGTGTTAATTTACTGAACTCCAGAGGAACTAATCCAGTTATTGAAGTCTCTAATACTTCCTAGAGAAGGGGAGCTAGGGCCTCTATACTCTGAAAGTGTGGTAATGGTATTAAAATCACCTATGAAAATAGTATCCCCTCTAGTAATGCTAGTCAGATCCTTCCATAAGTTCTTCCTTCCTTCTCTGTTTCTAAGTGCATATACAAAAACTGCCTCCATATCTCAATGTATAGACTGGTGTGATATCTTAACATGCAGAAACTATTCATGGTGAGAGATGAGTGTGACAGAAACTGAATTAGTCCACATAAGCCATATTTTACCATTATGGAGAGCCAAATTATGAGAGAAATTAAGCTTATCCATATATGCTTGACATTGAGTGTTTTCATGCATTGGTTCGATTATGCACATGAGTTGAATTTTCTTAAGCTTAATTAGATTTATTAGCCTTAGCATAGAAGATTCCATACCCCTCAGGTTCCAGACTAAAAAATTAACAGTTAAATTATGTGTCATTGTTCACCTGATTTATGACTTTTTGTAGCTGATCTAAGCATCATCTTATTCAGTTGACTAAAATAATTATTCTTTTTAATCTTAGACTTACCTTGCTGGGAATTCTTACCATTGAGCTTCATAGCATGTGAAGGTGCAATATCAAGGTGATTGACTGTAACCTCATCATCAGAATCCAGCACTTCCAGTTCTTCATTTCCCTGGGGGAGATTATCTAGATCCTGCAAAACAGAAAACCTATTTTCCATTTTTCCTTGTAGGGAGAGTGGGGGGTTGTTTCTGGGGGATTGGTTCAGGCTTAACCTGAGTGAGCCTATTTGGATATCATCTTTTTCATAGGCAATGGGAGTAGATTTGGACAGTGCCGTAGCATTTAAAAGCTTTGACATGGAGTTTTCAGAGTCTTCCTGAGATTGGATTCTGGATAATTGAACAGGTGATTGTAAACATTCATTTCCAGGCACTCTGCTAACCCCTGGGGAGTGGTTGGTGTCAAGGTTCAGTGTGGGGATTGTTATAGCTCTCTGGCTAACTACATTGTCATTCTGAAGGGAGGAGGAGACAACCTAAAATTTTAAGTCAATTAGTTATTCAATTAATCCTGGCTTCCGCTCAGTTCCACATTTTAATTTGCCTCGGCATCAAAACACACAATGAGACTAATTTCAACAGTGGCAATATCATCAGAATTCCGAAACAATGTGAGTGCTAAGCTACCAAGTCATAATCTAAAATTCCTTCATCGACATTCATGGCAATTACTGGGTTGGATGCATCAAATGCACCACCTCTTTTTTCTTTTTTCCTTTTTCCTTTTTTTTAAAAATTTATTTCACAATTAAGTATGGTAGTAGCCAGTAGGCATGCAAAAGGAATATGAAATACTTAAACTCCGTAAACAAAAATCAATGCATCAACTTTTCTTGGCTTTTATAGGGTAGTAGGCATGCAAGAGGGAGAAAGAGCATAATATTTAGTTTTTCTCTTAATAGGCCCATATAAAACTCACCCACAGGTGCCAAACTTTCAAATGGGGAAAATTACCTCCGACTTAAGCAGTGGATTGAAGGTTGTTGACGTTCACACTATACAGAGCACCATAAGAACTTTGAGCTTTAAGGAAATCAGAAACAACACTGGTAAACTTTCTTTACGTTGTCATTTGCAACAGCACCAGAACGCTCTACCCCATGGCCCAGTTCTCCAGATTTTCCGACGACGATTGCAGGATAATATTTAGTCTTCATGTCTGACGCGTCTGCTATAGTCTTCGGGTCATTAACGCACCATGGGTGAGCTCAAGAGCGACCTCGAGGCCGACGGAGAGAAGCAGCAGTAGGTCTCTCCAGGGACAAGGCCCTCCCCGGAACGTCAATGTTGAGGCTTTATGACTAAGCTCGAGAGCAAACTAATTTCGGCGGTGTACTTCAAGGACACCCTCTAATATAAAAGAAGGCCAGTAACGGGGCTCTCGAGGCTTCAGAACCCATCTTCGAGACTTTGCGGCCTTAGCATGCTCGAGGACCCAGCTTCGAGGAGCTTAACTTCAACGGCTTTAACATGCTTGAGGACGAGGGCTGCAAGATTTGAACGGACCCAGCAGACCAATATTTCATCTGTATTTTCAGCACTTCAAAAACTTTTCGCAAATGACGGCGTTGAGCTCGATGGAGAAGCTCTTCGATAGGTGATGATAGTTTGGAATAGAACCCAGCCTTAGTCCTTATAGTAGCTCATCCCGTGTTAATCATACAACCAAATCCCACGATCACCATCGATTTCTCCCATCACGTGTGATGTAATGAAGCATATCCACTCCCAGGTGTATGAATACTTCCCAATAACTCGAGGGATTAGGCCCTTCCTAGTCGGTGGTGGTCGACGTTGGGGGGACTACTGGATCCTTTTGGTGAGCTCGGGGGCATTCAGCGACGAGAGGCACTGCTACAGGTTTTGAAATTTACTTTTACCACTTTTTCTAGTTCTTACTAGTTTGTTCCAACATGACTAGTTTAACCAAGTTTAAATAACGTGAAACGTAAAAGACACACAACTTGGTTACGCAGTTCGGTGTAAACCACCTACATCTGCGGGGCCTGGCCCAGTTCAGAATGAATCCACTAATTAGAAAGATAGCGTACAGAGTACAGTTTACAAAATACTTATGTTTACTAACTATGACGTGTGGACTCTGCTAGCTCCCCTAGCTACCGATCCGCCTTGATCAGACTCCCTCTGACCTCGAACTCCGTCGACGCAGGATCTCCTCCTCCCGAGGAATTAAGGTATACGATTCTGAACTTAGTGCGGCAGGACAGTGTTGGAACACAGTTTATTGGCTCTTGCAAATTTCGTAAGATCTCAAAATCTGGGTGCATGTTTTGTTCTATAAAACTGTAAGTATGCAGCCGTGTTTGTCCCATATTTATATCCACGAATCAGACTTGAATACTCCTTGATTATCTCCACAATAATCCTATTCCAAATCTGATTCTTGAAGCATATCCAAATCCCATAAATAAAGGGATTTACCTTAACTCATTCTATCCCATGTATATTCAAATAAATCTTCTCCTTATAAGTAGGGATTTTCCATAAAACCAATTATGCTTCACACGCCTAATATATAGCCAAATATACAATTACCATAAATTGTAAAACACTCCAATATTTCTGCTTGAATTCTGTTAAACTTTATGCCGTAAATTCTGCTCCAGCAACATGTTCCAACATGGTCTGTATATTAGTTCAAAATAATTCGCACAAAATTGCCAATAAAATAATTCCTTGACTTTACAATCTCCCCCTTTGGCATTTTTATGGACCCATAATATTTTGGACTTGCAGCACAAAATCAATATCATACAATGAGCAGAATAATGATCATAACAGCTAGGACTCACATACTGAAAGCCGAAAACCAAAATACAGAATTCCAGAAATTACAACTAAATTGAAAACCAAATATCCAAAATTACTCCCCTTGGACCACACATAGGCTAAAGGGACTTCATCACAAAAACATCAAAAATAAAGCTCAGTCTTTAAAACTCCCCCTGAATTAATCCTACTCAAATCATCCTTCCAATCGTGACTTTTCCTCCTCCAACCGTGCTTGCTCAGCCTGCAAAGAAGCAATCTGAATCCCTACAGCTCCAAGTCTAGCATTAATAGCCATCAATCGAGTCTTCTTGTCTACTGTGGCTGATGAGGAGGCTGACCCAGAAGCTATCCATGGAAGGTCATGTACCTGCCTGAGCCCGAAAGTCTTCTTATTAGGCCGCAAGAACTCAGTGTCCACTATCACATCAGAGGCCCGCCCTTTGACTTTGGCACTCTTTGCTAAGGCAGAGATTAGGGCTGGGTAGATGACCGCATCATTCACTTTTGGAGCTGTGGCCTGTCGAACCAAATGTTGCTGAATTCAGAGCCCGAGATTGATTTTCCTCTGTGTTCCAACACAGTAAAGTAGCTTGGCCATCTCCCTAGTCAGTGCGGTGGTGTTGCTTGATGGCAACCAACAGTGAACAACTATTTGATACAAACCAAAAAATCTGGACGTCAAGCATGATGCTTGAGAGTACCCCACTGCTGGCCACTTCCTCTTATATCCCCCAGATATAACCGACAAAATCTCATCATCACTCAACTCCAAATCATCAGGAAATACTCCCCCTATCTCCTAAGTTTTCAGCCCAAACAACACATTGATTCTAGTAGCAGACACATCTATGATTTTTCCTCGAACATAGACTCTACCAAACCATGGAGAAGAAATATCTAGATTTCCAGGCATGAGATTAGAATATACCTCTAAAACCACCTGCCTATTGTATTGCAGTTGTATTGTGGCTGCCTTTGTCATCCCCATTGCCTTTAAGAAATTTGTGAACCCACTCTCCTGATAAGCCTTCAGGTCCAAAGGTCTTTCAGCAATAAATTTCTTCTCAGAGAAGAAACCTTCCATCTCTGCTCCCTTCTCATCAAAGTAAACTGCAGAAAAAGCCTGGGAGACAGATGGAGGAGGCAGAATCTTCCTCGGGTTGCTATCCCGTCTCTTCTTACTCCTTTTTGCTGCCTCAGTATCCATGACAGAGCTAGCCTTTCTTTTTCCTTTTGCCTTCTGAAAAAATTCATCCGGACCTCGTCACTGGAGTATGTCAGATCAGGGGCATCCTGTGTTGGAACACAGTCTTCTCTTTCAGCTGATTCTTCTTCTGGATCATCACCCTGAACTGGCAGATCTTCATCAGATACTTCAATCCCCTGATTCCCTTCATCATCCTCGTTGCTTTCTCCTCCCATATCAACATCGGAGTTCACATTCACATGTTCCTCAGACAGTGTTGGAACACCTTCCTCACTATCAGAGAGTTCAATAATTACAGGTTCTCTTAGTTCTTCCATTCTCCTTGCACAGTCCATATCGAAGAATCCAACCTGAAGCTTGTCTCCATACTTAACCGTCTCCAAACCAACAACTTCTTCTTCAGTAATTTCCCTCAACCATACATAACTATGACTCAACATCTGACAAAAAATGTGAAATTTATCCTTTCCTTTTCCATTCAGCTGACCATACATTCCTCTCAGATACTTCACATTCTTATATTCAATATCCCAGACATCAGAAAAGTGACTAGAAACAATCTCCTTAATTTTGACATGCAAAACTTCCAAATCCTTTCTTATACTCCTGATTTTGCTTAGATCCACAGAATATCTATTTGCTTGTAACCATTCGAATATATCATCCACACTTCTACTTTCAAAACCCAAGAATTTCAATGGTCGAGGGTCAGGACCAGTTACCTTAGGTTTTTTCTGTTTCTTGCCTTCAGACACTTCTTCTCGGGCATCAGATTTACCATCAGACTCTCCACTTTGTTTCTTGACAGAAGCCTCTTCCTCTTCCTTTTCATCTTCAGCTTTATCAGGCTCTGCTCCAGCTATCTCCTCATTCTCCTCATGGTTAGCATTTCCTTTGTTCTGATCTTGAGTTTGTGCCTTACCTGATTCAACATATCTTCTCGGCTCATCAAACACCACTAATTCCGAATTCATGGATCCCTGATCTTCCTCCATAATTTCTGGCACCGAAGCTTCTTCTATTGGAGAATTTGGGCTTGACATTATTTGGTACAATGCCGAGATAGAGAGGAGTGTTGAGTATAAGATTTTTCGGCAAGAGTTTTGGGAAAAAAAATTCGGGCCGAGAGTAATAGAATGCGAAAGGGGTTTTAGAGTTTGAATCAACTTTCAATTCTTCATGAACTTACCTCTTTTCCCGCGAAGTGCCTTTTTAGATTTCCCAAAATTTGTAATGATACCCCTTTCTCTTCTTGTCCCATCAAGGCGTCATTCCTCATTTAACTTCCAACACACCTTACTTAACTTCTCCAATTTTAGTAAGCAATTTCTTCCTTCCAATTTTTTGTTCTTTTTCTAATTTTTGTAAACTGTAAATAACACAAATATGTACACAAAACAAAAACTGATTAAGGTAAATATTACCTCAGATTTGACAAACACCTAAGTGTTGTCGGAGGCTCTCAAAAGTGGTGGCATCAAGCGGCTTTGTAAATATATCAGCAAACTGCTCGTGTGTTGGAACATAGACCACTTCCACTTCCTTTCTTTCAACCAGATCTCTAATAAAATGATGCCTTATGTCAATATGTTTGGTTCTTGAGTGTTGAACTGGATTCTTCAAAATATCAATGGCACTTGTATTGTCACATAAAATCTTTAGGGGGCCTTGATGAATTCCATAATCTTTCAGCATTTGATTCATCCATAATAATTGTGCACAACAACTTCCTGCTGCAAGATACTCTACTTCTGCAGTAAATAGAGAGATCGAGTTCTATTTCTTGCTATATCAGGACACCAAATTCGTTCCAATAAAGAAGCATCCGCCAGTGGTACTTTTTCGATCATCAGCATTTCCAGCCCAATCAGAATCACTGTATCCTATCAACTCTTAATCTTGATTCTTTGAATACCAAACACCATATTCTGACGTCCCACTCACATATCTAATAATTCTTTTGACTGCAGTAAAATGAGATTCCTTAGGATCAGGTTGAAATCTAGCACATATTCCAACACTTAGACATATATCTGGTCTACTGGCAGTGAGATATAATAAACTTCCAATCATTCCTCTATATAACTTCTGATCGACTGAAACTCCTTTTTCATCTTTCACCAGTTTATCAGAAACTCCCATAGGGGTTCGAACTGCACGAGCATTACTAAGTCCGAATTTCTGAATTAAGTTCAAGGCATACTTACTTTGATTTATGAACAGACCATTCCGTCCTTGCTTGACTTGTAACCCCAGAAAGTAAGTCAATTCTCCAACCATGCTCATCTCGAATTCAGATTGCATCGTGGTGACAAACTCCTGTACCATAGATGGTGAAGTAGAGCCAAAAACTATGTCATCAACATATATTTGAGCAATTAGAAACTTTGAGGACTTGTCAAGCACAAATAAAGTGCGATCTACTCCCCCTCGACGATAACCTTTCTGAAGTAGAAAGGTAGTAAGTCGTTCATACCATGCTCGAGGTGCCTGCTTTAATCCGTATAAGGCCTTCTTGAGACGATATACATGATGCGGATAATGGGGATCTTCAAAACCTTTAGGTTGTTCCACATAAACTTCCTCATTCACCACTCCATTTAAAAACACACTCTTAACATCCATTTGATACAAAGTAAAGTTCAAAGAGCAGGCAATAGCTAGTAGAATACGGATAGATTCTAACCTGGCAACAGGTGCAAAGGTTTCATCAAAGTCAACACCTTCCACTTGTGTATATCCTTGAGCAACAAGTCTGGCTTTGTTCCTGGTGACTAAGCCATCTGCATCGGACATGTTCTTGAAGATCCATTTTGTACCAATGACATTAATGCCTTTGGGACAAGGAGTAAGGTACCAAACATCATTCCTGGTAAACTGGCCGAGTTCATCTTGCATTGCAGCAATCCAATACTCATCAAGTAAAGCTTCCTTATAGTTATTCGGTTCAATTAGGGACACAAAATAGTATACACCAGCCAGTCGTCGATAATCAACTCGAGGTACTGATCGAGTGCTTCTCAAGGTGGAGCTAGATCGGTCGAGTGTTGGAACATGGTCGTCCGTAGGAAGGGACTGTGTTGGAACATGGTCGTGTGTTGGAACATGATCATCTTCAGTAGAGTTCGGGCTCTGGTGCTCATTTGGTTCAATAGGATCAACTGAGGGTTTTGCTTTGTCAGAAGATTGAGACTGTGTTAGAACCTGAGAGTTGGCCGATTCTTCCTCCACAGCTTCTGGAAGTTGTTCCTTTTCTGAATCATCCACAATAATGTTTATGGTTCCATGAGAGTTTTGGTTCGATGATTAAAAACTCTGTAAGCACGTCTGTTGATGGAATACCCGAGAAAAATTCCTGGATCACTCCGATTATCAAATTTTGCCAACTGTTCTCTATCTCTGAGAATATAGCAAGTACTTCCAAACACATGAAAATACGAAACGTTTGGTTTCCTGCCCTTCTAGATCTCATAGGCTGTCTTTTCAGTGAATGGTCGAAGATACACCCTGTTGATTGTATAGCACGCTGTATTGATCGCCTCTACCCACCATTTCTTATGGATATCCTTTTCTGCCAACATAACTCGAGCCGTCTCCTGTAGAATTCTGTTCTTTCTTTCGACAATACCATTCTGTTGAGGAGTGATAGGAGCCGAAAACTCATGTTGGATCCCTAGCTCATCGCAGAAGGAACTGATTTGTTCATTCTCAAATTCTCTTCCATGATCACTTCGAATTCGGATTATCTTTCCTACAGGACTTCCCTTTTCAGTTTGTAACTTTACTACAAGGCTTCGAAATACCTCAATCGTATCAGATTTCTCTTTCAAGAAGGCTACCCATGTAAATCCGGAGAAGTCATCAACACATACAAAAATATATTTCTTTCCTCCTATGCTAGGTGCATTAACTGGTCCCATTAAGTCCATATGCAGTAATTCCAGATTTCTAGAAGTAGTAATAAACTGAACTGAAGAATGAGGAGCACGAGTTTGTTTACCTTGTTGACATGGTCCGCACACAATTTCATCCTTGCTGGTCAAGATTGGCATTCCTCGTACAGCTTTCATGTTAGCAATTTTCACCAGTGTTTTATAGTTGATGTGTCCGAGCTTCCTGTGCCAAAGAATTCCTTCATCCTGCTTTGAAAGCATGCATCGAACTTCTTGTTCCAACAGATAACAATTGTCTGAAGATCGTATTCCAGAAAGAACCTTGTTTTCTCCATACTTCACTACACACTTGTCCTTCTGAAATTCCACTATCATGTTGTCATCACACAGCTGGCTTATACTTAGCAAGTTTGCTTTTAGATCTTCAACCAATAATACACTTGTGAAAACTGGAAACCCTTCAATCTTTAATTCGCCCTTGCCAATTACTCTGCTCCTTTTTCCATCACCAAAAGTTACACATCCGCCATCATATGGAGTAAGGTTCATAAGGTATTTTGGAGTGCCAGTCATGTGGCGAGAACAACCACTGTCAAAATACCATGAGTCACTGGAATAGGCTGATAAAGAAGTGTGTGCCACCATACACGTACTGGAACTTTTAATAACCCATATCTTCCTAATTCTTGCATGAGTATCGACTGTGTTGGAACACAGTTGTCTTCCTGTCATTTGATCTCTGATCAATTTTTTACACTGATGTTCAGCATGTCCTTGGTACGTACAGTATTCGTAGATTAGAGGCTTGATTTGATAAGGTTTCCCATACTTCCGTTTTACTTCTCGAATCCTTGCTTTGAGAGTTACTGGTTTTTCGAGCACTTCAACCTCGGGTTCTTTTCTGTATCCAATCCCGTGTCTATCACCAAAGTTCTTTCCCATATCCAGAATATCATCAAGCTTTGCTTTCCCAGAATTCAATTTAGAAATAGTTGCTTCAGACATCTCGGCTCTCTTGACTGATGCTATCAATTTCTGACTCAGTTCTTCATTTTGTTTTCCAAGTTCTGCAACTGTGGATCGTAATTCCTTTTCACTTTCAATTAGCTTCCTTTTTTCTTCAATCAGCTCTTTGTTCTTGTCAGCTACTTGAACCCACATGGCATACATTTGTTCGTATGTGCTATAGATCTCTTCATCACTTACAGAAAGATCATCTTCATCACTGTGAGCATCGTCCAAATTCATGTTGGAACATACAGCTTTCTCTTTGTTCAGTGTGTTGGAACACTGACCTTCTGGTGTATCATGGACCTTTGCTCCAAAAGCTGCATAATTATTTGTGAGTTCTTCTTCATCTTTTTCATTATCTTCATCATCACTCCAAGAGGTGACATATGATCTTCCTTGTTTCTTGCGGGTGTTAGCACATTCGGCCTGAATATGACCAAATCCTTCACATTCTCTGCATTGAATTCATCCAGCCTGTTTTGGTTTGTTGTTCTGATTTTTCCCGAACTGCATATTTCCTTGTTCAAATCTCAACCCACGATTATTGTTCGAATCTTGTTGCTTTTGTCTGTTTCCGCCAAACCTCTCCTGGGATTTCTTGTTAACTACCTTCTTTAGCATCTTTGCGAAATTCTTTGTAATAAGTGCCAGTTTTACAAACTCATCATCACTGTCAGACTCGTGACTTGCCTTGACTGGAGAAACTTTGAATGCTAAATCCTTGGAGATTCTTTTGGTAGATTGCTGGAATGTCATCTCATAAGTTTGTAGCAAACCCATCAGTTCATTTAGGCTCATGGCGGCTACGTCTCTTGCTTCCTCTATTGCCGCTACTTTCATTGCAAATCTTTTGGGGAGAGATCGCAATGTCTTTTTCACTAACTTAGTTTCTTTGTACACCTTTCCAAGTTGGTAAGCCATGTTGGAGATATCTCTGAGCTTTCCATTGAATATGGCAATGGTGTCATCCTCCTCCATTTTGAGTTCTTCAAACTTGGTAGCCAGCATCTGTATTTTGGATTCCCGCACTCGACTGGTTCCTTCATGAACGGTTTGTAAAATATCCCATGCTTTCTTTGCTTGGTAGCATGTAGATATAAGCTTAAACTGGTTTTCATCAACAGCAGTGAAGATTGCATTCAGTGCCTTCGAATTTGCCAGTGATTCTTTAAGATCATCTGGAGTCCATTTAGACTTGTCTTTGAGTTTTTGACTTGACTCCTCTTCCACAGCCTTAGAACTTGTAGCATCTTCTGTAGGATGATTCCATTCATTCTCAACATAAAACCACTCCAGTTCGTCCAGTGAATTGATAAATAACCTCATACGTGCCTTCCAATAGTTGTAGTTGTTTCCTTCTAATAGTGGTGGTCGAGGGACTGAAGCTCCTTCTCTTGTCGTCATGGTAAAACCGAATCTCACTTTCCTTGAAACAACCAAGGGACGATAAGTGACTCAGCTCTGATACCAAATGAAATTTAGTTTTACCACTTTTTCTAGTTCTTACTAGTGTGTTCCAACATGCCTAGTTTAACCAAGTGTAAATAACGTGAAACGTAAAAGACACACAACTTGGTTACGCAGTTCGGTGTAAACCACCTACATCTGCGGGGCCTGGCCCAGTTCAGAATGAATCCACCAATTAGAAAGATAGCGTACATAGTACAGTTTACAAAATACTTATCTTTACTAACTATGATGTGTGGACTCTGCTAGCTCCCCTAGCTACCGATCCGCCTTGATCAGACTCCCTCTGACCTCGAACTCCGTCGACGAAGGATCTACTCCTCCCGAGGAATTAAGGTATACGATTCTGAACTTAGTGCGGCAGGACAGTGTTGAAACATAGTTTATTGGCTCCTGTAAATTTCGTAAGATCTCAAAATCTGGGTGCATGTTTTGTTCTATAAAACTGTAAGTATGCAGCCGTGTTTGTCCCATATTTATATCCACGAATCAGACTTGAATACTCCTTGATTATCTCCACAATATTCCTATTCCAAATCTGATTCTTGAAGCATATCCAAATCCCATAAATAAAGGGATTTACCTTAACTCATTCTATCCCATGTATATTCAAATAAATCTTCTCCTTATAAGTAGGGATTTTCCATAAAACCAATTATGCTTCACACGCCTAATATATAGCCAAATATACAATTACCATAAATTCTAAAACACTCCAATATTTTGGCTTGAATTCCGTTAAACTCTATGGTGTAAATTCTGCTCCAGCACCATGTTCCAACATGGTCTGTATATTAGTTCAACATAATTCACACAAAATTGCCAATAAAATAATTCCTTGAGTTTACAGGTTTCATACAGAAGGCCGAGGCAGTTCAATGACAATGACGATGATAGAAAACTCGACGGACTGTCGAGATGAAAAGACCTCTCGAGGGGGTCTTCTTCGATGAAGCCTTCACTGTGTTTCTGGTGAAAGCTCTTCAGACTTCGACTTTTAGAGAGCTTGATTTTAGATCTCAAGATTTTGAATGCAAATATGCATCCTCAGAGGTTTGGATAACATGGTGGAGGACGCACCATCCACCAATGGGACACACAAATCACTCCTCGAGGGTATGCCTTCCATCCCTCGAGAGTCCACCATCCAAGTCTAACAGAATGATTTGCCGTAATTAGTTGTATTATTGATATCTGAATATATAGAGAGTACAATAGAGGTATAATAAGGAAAGAACTCTAATCAGAATAAATCATAATCTAATCAGGAGTCTGATTTAGTCTAACATCCCCCTCAAGCGAAGCGTCAGGTGCTCGCCGACGCACAGCTTGGACCTGAAGAACTTGAACAGTGGACGAGAGAGCCCCTTGGTGAAAATGTCTGCAATCTGAAGAGAAGTCGGAATATGAGCAACGCGCAGCTTTCCGGATGTCACCAACTCACGAACAAAATGGTAGTTGATGTCGATGTGCTTCGCCCGCTTGTGCGCCACTGGATTCTCAGCCAAGAAGATAGCACTACTATTGTCACATAACAACAGTGGAGAACCAGAAAGTGGAACCCGAAGATCACGAAGAAAATGAGTGAGCCAAACCACTTCTGAGGCAGTGTTGGCGAGAGCACGGTGTTCAGACTCAGTGCTAGAGCGAGAAACTGTGGGTTGTTTCTTGGCACTCTAAGAAACCAGATTCCCACCAAGAAAAACTGCATAACCATAAGTAGACCTACGAGTCTCCAGACAGCGAGCCCAATCAGCATCAGAGTATCCTAGCACATCAGGAGTACTAGCAGAACAAAACCGGAGACCAAAATGAAGAGTGCCACGAACATACCACAAAATCCGAGTCACAGCAGCAAAATGGTCATCTCTGGGATCCTGAAGATACTGACTCACCATGTTGACCGAGAATGCCAAATCCGGGCAAGAGATGGTGAGATACTGGAGAGCACCAACAAGAGAACGATAAGTGTAGGATCCCGAAATGGAGGACTGGTAGAGCTGTGAAGCTAAGAACCAGCAACAAATGGAGTAGAAATAGGTGCCGCGTCAGACATACCAGCCCGATTCAAAATATCCCGAGCACACTTTGCTTGGCCAAGCAGTAATCCTGAGGAGGTAGGCGAAACTTCAAGACCAAGAAAGTAATGAAGATCACCGAGATCCTTGATCGCAAACTCTCTGTGTGTCTGATCAATGAACTGGCAAAGAAGAGTCGAGTAATTTCCTGTAAGAATGATATCGTCCACATACACAAGTAGGTACAGTAACGACGACCCTCTCGAAAGGACAAACAAAGAAGTATCAGCTGAGCTGCACCGAAAACCAAGCTGTGTCAGATAACTGCTGAAACGCTGGAACCAAGCCCGGGGAGCTTGCTTAAGACCATAAATGGCCTTTTTCAAACGACAAACATAGTCTGGATGGACAGAATCCTGATAACCAACGGGCTGCTTTATGTAGACAGGAACATCAAGAACACCGTTAAGGAAAGCGTTCTTGACATCCAACTGATGAAGTGGCCAGGAACGCATGGTGGCTATGGCAAGAACCGTCCTAACAGTGGAGGCTTTGACCACAGGACTGAAAGTGTGGTCAAAATAAAAACCCAGAATCTACGAGAAACCCTGCGCCACAAGTCTAGCTTTGTGACGCTCAATAGTGCCATATGGTCGATACTTGAGCCTATAGACCCATTTGGAGCCAACAATGTTGACATTCGAAGGTCGAGGCACCAAATCCCAAGTGTACTGACCACGGAGAGCATCCATCTCATCATCCATGGCTGAAACCTAGGCTGGATCCTGAAGGGCAGTGTGATAATCAGTGGGCTCTGTCTGAGAGAGGAGTGCAGCAGTGAGACCATGAGCAATAATATCTTAATAATCCCGCCACTGAATGGCACCAGTAGAAGACCGAGTGGCCATCCGATGAGTACAAAGCTAGGGCGGCGAATCTGGAGGAGTCGAACCAGCTGATGACACGGAGGAAGATCGAGCTGTGCTGACCGGAGAGTGGCCGTCGAAAGTCACTGGAGAAAGAATAGCTGATACTGGCTGAGATGTGGTGGCCAGTGGCTGAGACGTTGGCTCGTGGCTGAGACGGTGGCTTAGGAATGCTGGCCAGCGACTGAGATATGGTGGGCGTTTGGCGAGGAGCCGGGTCCAGGTCAGCCGTCTAGATGGAAGATGGTGGTGAAGGAGAGGCAGCTGGAACAGGCACAAACACAGGCGTGGTGGCCCCAATCGATGAAGTAACAGTTCCATCAAAAAATGATGAAATCTCCAGATCTGAAATCGATCGAGTGTCCATGGAAGATGAGACATAAGGGAAGAAAGTTTCATCAAAACGAACGTGGCGAGAGATATAGATGCGCCCAGAAGCCTGGTCGAGACACTGGAAGCCCTTGTGACGAGGGCTATAGCCAATAAAAACACAGGGAATGGATCGGGGTGCAAACTTATCAGTAGCTGTGGCACGCAGGCATGGAAATGCACGACAACCAAATGGGTGAAAGAGGGTATAGTCAGGCACATGACCAAAAACAACCTCAAAAGGTGATTTGCCACTCATAACTGAACTGGGCAGACGGTTAATAATGTAAACCGCAGAGGAGAAAGCTTCCACCCAATAAAAGTGCGGCACAGAAGAGTGAAAAAGCATGGCAAGACCAGTCTCTGTGATGTGACGATGCTTCCGCTCGGCCCGGTCATTCTGAGCAGGTGTATAAGGCGAGGACATCTGATGATGAATGCCACATGATATGAGATGAGCCTGAAGTTGGTGATTAGTAAACTCGGTGCCACCATCGATCTAAAATTTTTTAACCCTAGCAGAAAACTGATTCTCAACGAATTTCTGAAATTGGATAAAAGTGTCATAGAAATCTGACTTATGCCGCATTGGAAGAAACCATGTGAATCGCGAGAAATTATCAATGAAAAGGCATAATAAGAGAAACCACCGACAGATAAAACAGGAGCTGGTCCCCACAAATCACAATGTACTTTATCCAATAAACCAGTAGCGTGCTTGTCACTAGTGGAAAAGGGCAAGCGGCTACTCTTGGCCATCTGACAAGGAGAGCAACTGACAGATGCAGGCATAGCAGAAGTGACAGAAATAAGGCCCCGTCGATTCAATAACTGAACAGTATCATGAGACACATGACCGAGGTGAGAGTGCCACTGCTCAAAAGAAACATGAAGCTTTGTAGAGCGTAGTTCACCTAAAAAACTGGAATCACTAGTCTCAAGAAAATAAAGACCAGACCTATGACAGCCTTTACCCATTATCGTCCCTGTAATCTTGTGCTCAATGGAAAATGCATCAGCATCAAATATAACACGAACAGGTAGATCACGAGTAAGCTTACTAATGGACAATAAACTTCTAGTAATCTTAGGGACCACAAGGACATCATTAACAGAGAAACCAGATAAATGACATTGGCCGATGTGAGAAATAGATAATGATTCACCATTTCCAACAAGAATAGAATCAGAACCACGATAATGTTGTACCTGATCAAGATGACTGGTGTCAGCAGTGATATGAGATATAGCACCTGAATCAACGATCCACTGATTCGATGAAGAATAACGATTGAGACCATTCAAACTGGCCTGAAAGAACACCTTGTCCGCAATCCAATTAGTGAAGCAATCTTCCCGAGATATAGGACCCAAATAAACCATAGCGGAAGACCAAAATTTCACAGAAATGGACTGATTGCTGACGAGAATTTGAACAATTGGCAAGAAACAGGTTCAACTCGCGAGAAATAGGTTCAACTCGCGAGAAACAGGTTCAACTCGCTAGAAACAGGTTCAACTCGCGAGAAATAGGTTCAACTCGCGATAAATAGGTTCAACCCGCGAGAAGGAGTTGATGCACGAGTCAAATCGCGCGGGTCAAAATTGCGCGTGCACTTCACGCGCTGGAGTTTTCCTCTTTGGCAAAGATGGCGCGTGAGTTTCACGCGCTGGAGACAACGCGTGGATCTCGCGCTGGAGCTGGAGATCAGAGTTGCATCGGAAGCTCGCGTCGCGCTGGAAGCTCTTCGACGTTGGGCTCGGTGGCTTTCTGTGCCACGGACGGCGACCTTCTTGAGGTCGGACGAAGACGGAGAAGCTGCTGATGTTGCTGGAAGAGATTTTGGACCTTCTTGATGTTGCTGGAAGAGAACCCGACCGACGAAGCTGTTAGAGAAAAGCCTGATGCCGGAGAACTTGGACGCCAAGAAGAGTCTGATGCTGGAGAGGTTTACTTCCGGGAGAAGAGTGGCACCGGCGGAGCCAGTAAGTGTTGGCCGGAATTTGACCGACCGGAAAAGAGAAGGGAAGAGGAAGTCTGAAAAAATTAGGGTTTAAGGTTTTTGGATCAGAACTTGCTCTGATACGATGACAGAATGATTTTCCGTAATTAATTGTATTATTGATATCTGAATATATAGATAGTACAATAGAGGTATAATAAGGAAAGAACTCTAATCAGAATAAATAATAATCTAATCAGAAGTCTGATTTAGTCTAACAAAGTCCACCATCCACCCTTGCATGAGTTTTTATCGGAGGTTGAATGCGCCCTCATCAACGAATGCGTCCTCGTCGCCATGGTGGCACGGAAATCAGCGGCGGATTGTGAATGTGTCTTCATTAACACAGAAATTCAAAAAAAAAATGGGACTATCGAGGACGCATTTGGGGAATGTGTCCTCTTCAATCAGGGATCCAAAAAAAAGAAAATTAAAGAGGACACATTTGCCAAATGCGTCGTCATAAATTCTATAAAAAAAATTAAAAAACTGCTGTGTGCTACTATAGCCACAGTTCCAAAATTTTCTCCGACTTTCAACGGAAGAGGTCCAATTTCAGCGAGCTCGAGGGGCTTTAGCAGAAACATGTGTGGTTTAACAATTGTCTTGATATCATGTTTTGGTACCAGCAGAACCGAATATTTTGATGAAGCTCGATCTCGCCATCGAGTCTCCCAATCCCATTGGAATCTCAAATGCCACACTCAAAGAAATCCACTCGAAGAAATCATGCGCGTACCCTCATCCCCAGAAATATTACTCGAAGAAAATACATAAGATCGAGGAAGCCATGTACCCTTGAAGCCTGCGAGAAGCTAATAAATTGTATTGAAGCCTCGCCGAAAAAATCTGTCAATTTTTGATTACTCTCCTGTCCATCCCCTATCTCACTGTCGTAGCCTCTCGCTGGTAGTCCCTCGAGATCGACGGTGGTCCCTTGAGCGACCCATTGATCTCAATGTGGCACTTGAAATCAGAAACAAAGCATTGTGATTCATAAAAATAGGATTTGGTCCTGAAGCATTCTAGATTCTCTTCCTTTCTTCATATTTACCACACGAGGAGGGTCAGGTTTAAGAGAACTAAGGCATTCCTACAATGTTATTGTATTCGAATTTAAGTTGATTCGAATACTTGAACATAGTTATCATGCCTCGAATTCTCTGGGGGCTGTTCATGATACTCTTATTAAAGTAGAATTGGACCGCGGACCAGTCCATTTACCTTTAGCCCAATAAAGTTTTGTCATGAATGGGCCAAGATGGACATTCAACAGTTAATAAGAATTGCGGTTACAGACAAAGAGGGTTAGGGTTTAATTAGTATAAATATGTCATTCATTTTGGACATTCACAATTAATCCTGATTACTAAGATTAATTACTGACTTTATCATCGGAGGGTTTCCCCCCTCTCTCTCTTCGAGGGCTTTGTTTTGCAGTTCATATGCTAAGGGTCCGGTGGTTCAGCTTCTTGGCGGTTTCCATGCGCATCACAAAACAAAATAAATTAAGCTGCCCAAGTAAAGGTTCAGTCCGTCTCCATTTAACCCATAAGACCCTTTCCCCAAACTAGGAGACTAAAACCAGTCATTTTAATTGTCAGAAAATATTCGTCATCAGTGTATATAAATCACCTATAATGAGTCATTTATCTTTAACTTGAATTCAGAAGGCTAAAAAGACTGATTAAATCGAATTAACAATATAATTAGCCTGGATATCCTAATGGACTAAAGTTTACGGATCTAATTTAAATCCTCTGATACAACACTGTCGCCAGAAGTCCATTGTTTAAACGAGTTTGACTTGGATTTCTCCTTACTGTCTCTTTGGATATAAAATCTTAAGTCAATCCAACTTTACCGGACATGGGCTGCCGGAAAAATAAACATTGATGAAGACAAATCCTACTTCATACTTCAATTCAAAAACCATTTTAAAAGCCAACCATTTTACAACTGAAAAAATGAAAATTTGAAGAAAAATTTAAATTAATACAAAAAAAAACTACAGAATTAAAAGCATCTCAACTAGAAAAAGAAGAATTATTAAGAAGTAGAAAAAATAAAAGAAAAGAGAATAACCCCTCCAATCAACATAACCTCGCCTGAAATATGCGCAAACAGTTAAGTTTCCTTAACACCTCCTTTAGAAAAGATCCGAAAAATAATTAATATCTTCCTACAACAACTGTCCTGTAAAGTGTAACGGTGGAAATGGAATCGTCACTCCATTAAAAAAACTAAAATAACCTTACAGTTGCCATCAAAATTTTGACCCGGTGCAAGGCTGCAGAGTTGACCAAGTTGAAAGCCGAACTTGAACTCAAGCTTGGCCCGGACCAAGTTGACCAAGTTTTGGCCACTCGTACCTTGACTCGGACTTGCCTCTCTGCCTCAGACCAGCCATCGGGACGCCTGAGACCGACCACCATTAATCTGGGTACCATCATGGACCAGTCGTTAAAGGCAAACACTACAAGAAACAACATCATTTACTTCACCCTTTTTTACTTCAGTTTTTTGGTTAAGGGCAATCACTACTAGAAACAACATCTTTTACTACACTATTTTAATCTCGATTTTTCAGTTGAGGGAAAATAACTCTTACCCATGTTCTTTTATTTTCCTAAGTAAATAATATTTTTTTTCTCGTTAAAAAAGAGGTAAAAAGTCATTTTAAAAAAATTAAGGTAAAAAGCCTGACATGACCGGCGTCGCACGCATGTCTGATTTACTGAGGTCAGTTGTTTTAGTAACCGACGCCGCACGTCACTCTTGCAGACATAAATAACCGACATCAGACACATTTCTTGCATACGACGTCGCTTATTAGTGTGACCAACGTCGCACGTACCTCTCCCAAATATGAAATGACCGAAGTCGCACGAATGTTTGGCTCACCGATGTTGGTTGTTTTTTTGACCAACATCACACTTCACTCTTGCAAACATGAATGAACAATGTCGCACACATTTCTCGTATACCGACTTCGTTTATTATTATGATCGACATCGCACGTACCTCTCCTAAACATGAAATGATCTACGTCGCACGCATGTCTGGCTTACAGAGGTCGGTTGTTTTTGTGACCGACGTCGCACGTCAATCTTGCAGACATGGTTCATATAAGTATATGAATAACTAGATAACATCCTTGCGATGCACGATTTAAAGTAATTGAATATATATTATATATATAATGTAATTATTATAACAAAACAAAAAAATATATTTTTAATTTCTTATGAAAATTCATTTCTTCTTATTTTAAAATATTTTATAATTATACTTTTAACTATGACTTTATGTTTAGAGAAAGTCTCAAGAATGACGGTCTTTCCATAAACTTATGAACAGTCTACGGGGGCTTTTACTTTAAATGTTTAATATTTTAAAATTTTAAAGATTATATTTTATAAGTTAAAACAAGTGATAATATGTATTTGAAAGTGAAAATATTAAAATATATGATGTAAAAAATATTTTCAAAAATTCAAATATTTGTATGTAATTTAACAAATGCAATGTATGAGGTAAAAAATAAATGGCCTGTCCTTGAACTTATGGACATGTCGCCTGTCCGGAGACCCACTCTTATGCTTATATTTTCAAATGAAATAAATTAAACGTACATTTTGAGTAACACATAATCAAGATTTTAATAATAAAATTTAACGTTAAACAAAACTAAAATTTAATGTAATCCTTTCCGATTTTCCTTTCTTACTTCTAAGTATTCAACTCTAAGTTACTCAAGAACATATACTAGCATTTTCAAACATTTCACCAATAAATTTATTTTATATTTCTATATTAAGGAAAGAATAACAAAAATCATATATTTTGGAGTAATGGATAATAGGGTAACACAATTTTGGGCTATAGTGTAATTTTTAAGAGTTTGTAGAAGTAATCAATGTTGACTTTCGAGACCCTTATGTTCACCCATACATGCCCAAATTGTAGTAGTTAGAGAATATATGTTCACCCATACATTCCCTTATGTTTTTTATAACCCGACACCACACCATTGATGCTGTAATCGATCAAAATGAGTCATCAATACAAAAAGTAGGCTTGACACAAATATTTGTTTTTGAAAACTTTTTTTTCGCTTCTTTGGGAAAAAAAGGCAATTTGAATGTTGAATGTAAGTTATTGTGTTAGGTTTAGTTGATAGTTAATAGGTTGAGCGTAAATTTTATATAATTCATATATAAGTATGATAAAAATATGGCAAACTTTGTTGATATTTTTAAATGTTATTTGTCTCTTATTTCAAACTAGGTGAAAATAAGAAAAAAGAAAGAAATAATAGTAATTTCTAATTAATATTTAACTTCTAGTTTTCAATTTCTTATATTGATTGTTTTTAAAAACTAATAATTAATTTTTGTAATATATTTTGGAGTGATTAAAAATCAACTCTTAGCTTTAAATTAAAAGACAACTATAGTGTATTAAATGCTAGAGCATGCAAATTAGAGAAGTTGTTGAAGTTGAGTCTAAAAAATATGGGGTATATTGATTTTCATTCCCTATCCCGGAGATATTTTTATGGAAGTTGTTACACTTGCTCTAACTTAATTAATAAACGGTCAACCATTAATTGACTTTCCATACATAAACACTAATGAAAATGTTAGAACTTAACTAATAAACAGTCAATCCTTACTTGACTTTCCATGCATAAACACTAATAAAAATGTTATAATTTAACCAAAAATTTCCAATTTTTTTTTCTTACAGTCCATTTCTTCTTAGTGAATATATTACCATATCTTCCTCTTTTATAGTAAATATACCAAGTATAATAATAATACTATTTATAATATTCAAAACCATAAAAGTAATATTGAAATAGGTCAACATTAAATTACTCCAATATACAAGTTGTTGTATTCAAAATTTTCTTCATCATTTGAATTTTAGAGAAAAGATATTCTTTAATGTTCACATTAATATATTTATTCTTCTCAGAACAAATAAATCAGCCAATAAAACTTAAGCCTTAATCCCAAACACTATTAACCTAAACCCTAGTATATAAGTAGAAGAAGCCTTCTCCTTAAACATAACTCAAATATCTCTCTCATTTATCTCCCATCGGCCTTCTCCTTCTCCTTCTCCTTTTCCTTCTCCACCTTCTTTCTAAAAAGCTCCGTCGATGTCCTCCGCCACCGCCCCAACATCCTTCGTTGCTGCCCTGATGTTCATCGCCACCGCTCCTACGCCTGTCACCACCATGACGTATTGTGCCACCGCCCTGATGTATTCTTCCGTTGCCTTGATGTATTCCACCATTTTCTGTTGTCTTCTCCGGCGTTTCATCCGGCCTCCTTAGGTGTTCCAGTTCCTAGCCTCCTATGACGTTCCAGATCTGGCCTTCTCCGACCTTTTTCCTGGCCATGCCACCCGCCTTCTTTGACCGTTCTAGATCCGCCCTACTGCAACCTTCTCCGGCATATTTTCCGGCTCCCTGCTCACCTTGGCTCTGCTACTCCAAAATGATATGTTTGTAGAATCTCTTTTGTATAAGAACCTCTCTATTTTGTATAATATATTTTTGTAGAAATCCATGTGTTTTGCTTTGTAGAAATATCTGTATAAGAAAAACATCTGTTTTGTATAATAAATTTCTACTCGGTTCCTATGTTTCGCTGTCAGCTGTGAACTACTGAAAGCTGAATCGATGTCGATTATGCTTTCGGTAGTTTTTTTATATTTCATAAATGCAATGTGCGACGTCGCACCGATGTTGTGCCAATATTTTTGTATTGCGGTTATGTGCGAAGTCACACTGACTATCGCTCAATTTGTTTTACTATGGTTTAAGAAACCTGGTGCGACATCACACACACTTTGGTCTTTTACCTCGGTGAATTTCTAAAAAACTTAGGTAAAAAATACTTTTTACCTCGGTTTTGGACCTAGGTTAAAAATACACTTTTTACTTCACCCACATTTACCTCTATTTTTTATGGATAAAAACTGAGGTAAAAACCCATGTAGAACCGAGGTAATATGTGCTATTTCTTGTAGTGATATGTATAGTCATTACAAAACCCATCAAATATTACAGGTACTGTAAATGTAGAAAGCTAAAACATGAAACATAGTGTAAGATTAAAACACACAAATGCGATACTTAGTGGAGGCCAACCTATTAATGGCACCAAATTCAGGCGGTTATGGCAAAAAAATGCAGAATTACCTTGGTGAAGGGGTTCCGAACTTGGAACCCATGTTCCAGACTAGGACATACGTTTTAAAGGTGGTCATTTTTTCGATTAAGGAGGTTTCCAAATAACCCCTTTAATTATTCATAATCAATAGCAGTTTTGGTTAAAACTGCCTTCAATTACCCCTAATTAAAGGCGGTTGTGACAAACTGCCTTTGATTTAAACAGGTTTCGAGTTCGTAACAGGTGCCAATTTGCCGTCCAAACTCGTAAAAGGATCCCTCCTACATTTTTTTAAAGACAAAAGGCTTTCTAAGCCCGGAAGGTTGATCAGGGACCCTTTTCCGAACTCGGAACAAGTTTTACGGTGGATATTTGTTTTATGGAAATGGGTTTTGAGCTCAGAACTCACTCTATATATAAGAAAAGAAAAATAACGCGCCCATTTCTTTGAATTCTCAAAAACAAAAGGAATTCAAGGATTTTACTCCCTTTAATAATCTATTGATGAAGAAGTAAAGTTAATCTATTGAAGAGCATCATTTTCGATTAAGAAGGTAGACTGTATATAAATTTATTATTTGAAATTAGTGTTTTAAATATATAAATCATGAATTAGGGTTTGTAATTAGGTTAATTAGTGGTGGGTTATGATTAATGTTGTGATAATGCTAATAGATTGCATTGTAATATACTTGTAGGATAATGGATAGGAATGAACTCTTTGGTAATGATCTTAGAAAATCACCCGATTACATGCCATTGATTGAAACATTTCTTATGTTAGCGTTTGAAGATGCTTCTAAAAAGGGTGTTGTGTGCGAGCTCGCTGCCCGTGTAAAGATTGTAGAAACAATGTGTATTAGGGAGGAAGAAATTGCAGGGACATCTCATAATGAGGGGGTTTCAAGCTAGCTATAATCGTTTAGTATGACATAGGGAAGTTGGACAAATGGATGAGACGAATGATTTTAGTAAAAGGAATTTGGAAGATGAATTAGATGGGAATGCAGAATTTGACCAAATGGTGGAGGATATTGCAAGATAGTTCAAAGGTAAACCTGAGGTCTTACAAGCTTTACTTGACAACAAAGAGACGCAATTGTACAATGGTTCCAAACATTCGGTACCTAGTAAGACTTTGAGGATAATGAATTTGAAAGCCAAATTTTGGTGGACCGATAAGTTGATGACCAAATATCTAGAATTTCTTAGGGAATTGCTCCCTGAAGGTAACATGATGTTGAACATGTTCTATGTGGAGAAAAATGTTCTCTACCTGATAGGATTGGAATTGAAATAAATGCATGCTTTCCCGGATGATCATGTGTTGTACCTGAGGAAAGAAGAAGAAAATCAAGAAACATACTAGATATGTGGTGAGTGTCGCTAAAAAATCAAGAGGGGTGCAATTCCAGTGGGTGCGGAAGTGGTAACTAAAATAATGAAAAAAACACCGGCAAAAGCAATGTGGTACTTCCTTATCGTTCCCCAGCTGCAGAAGTTATTTGAGTGTAAGGAAGATGCGAAATTGTTGCATTGGCACACAGTGAGGGATAGATCGGCTGATGATGTGATTAGCCATACGTCGGATGATGAGCAATGAAAAAAAGCGATGCCCTTTACCCCGAGTTTGGCAAAGAACTTTGACATTTGAGTTTCGTCCTATGTACCTATGAAATGAATTCATTTGGTAATGATAGTGGTACACATAGCTCTTGGCCTGTTATGTTGGTCGTCTACAATATTCCATCATGGTTGACAATGAAACGTAAGTATGCATGTGTAATTATCTGTGATGATTTTCGGTCCTAAGCAACCGGGTAATGACATAGATGTGTATCTTGCTCCTCTTGTCGAGGATTTGTTTACCCTATTTAATAAGGGTGTTTGGACATATGACAGAATTATTGAAAATTACTTTACATTGAAAGCAATGTTATTTTGCACCATTAGGTAATTTTTCCGGTTACTCAGTTAAAGGTCACATTGCTTGTCCCATGTGTGAGAAGGAGACTAATTACCACTAGTTGAAGCATGGTGGGATGTCATCGTTGACCTCTCAAATATACAAATTGTAAGCCCTAAATGCTTACTAAATACAATTAGGCGGATAGTGGCAAATTGGGGTCATCCACGAAGAAAAGGGATTTATCTAAGGGTTTAAACATATAAGGTGGATAATATACTAGATAGATATATAGATATGTATAAAAGAAAGTAAGGAGCGGGGGAGGGGGGAGGTTGGTTATGAATTGAAAAACAAGCTTACTAGCAAAGTTAATTAACTATGCTAATCATGCAACTAAGAAAAAGGGATAAAAACTACAAATAACAAAGTCTTGAGGGCAATTAACTTCCATTTCTAAACCTCATGTAGATCATTGATTCATTCACTCATTCTTTCACATTCATTACCTATGAGGAATGCTATCACTTCCATTTTGAAGATCAACATTCATTTATTCTTAATAGTAATTCACAAAGACGTTCAATGACCGTTTGCAAATCTCATTTATAATCACTTTAGACGTTCAACGACCATAAAGATATTTCATCAATGGCATTATACATGAAGAACCATAGATTTCATAACAACTAGAATTCGACCAAACACATAGCTCTTTAACCAAACAAAACATTCTTAAAACGAATGAAATTCGTTGAATTTTATTGATTCGGAAATTGCAAACCAAATTTTCAAACAAAATATGCTTACCATATATATTGCATACGGACACTGCATGCATGATTAAGGTTCCAAAATTGCATATTTTGGATTAAATTGCTTTTGTCAAACAGTGCATATTTTGTGATAGTATGCTTAATTTGTGTATGCATAATTATTTACACCCTAAGCATGGAAATTGCAAGTCTGTGCATGGAAATTGCAAGTCTAAAAATCAAATAACAGAAATTGAACGAGCAATTAACATATGCAAGAATAATAAACTTTAATTAATTATTCAATCATACAATTGAAAAGTTTAAATTACAAATAATCAAAGCATAAATCATGTTTCAAGTAATGATGGAGTCACGAGTAACACTCCCTACCCTTGAAATGAATGAGTCCCGTCGTGGACATCGTTCCCTAGGATAAAACCATTGCAGGTAACAATTAACATTTAAGAGTTACTTGGGATTCACGCAAGACCCGAAGGACTATCACCGACAGAGAAAGAAAGAAGTGAGACTCAAGTTTAGAATAAATGAGGAACTTAAGAATGGTGCGAGTTTTCTGACTGACTTGGAGGATCTATTTATACTGCTCTAAGAGACCCTAATCATGAAAACGTGATATTCTGATTTTCTGTAATTAGAGAAGAATATTCTCCAATCACCAACTCACCAAAACCGAGACATTCCATGAATACTCGATTCAAATCTGCTGGAAAAGGAAGAAATATTTGCACAAATATTCTTCATCGTATTAAACATGGTAAACCACATATTTATTTAAGACAAGATATCTCACAAAATATGGAAGTATTTTGTTCTTATCTCTTAAGAATTACACACAAGCAATTCCATATATACTATGCGGTTGGGCCTTGTAGAGACTTCCACGCGGTCCATACGCATTTTGGACAGTCCAGAAAAAAATTAACTTGGGCCAATTTCTGCCTAATTTTCTCTTTCAAGAGTGACATTTTAAACATCCATATCTCATTCACCTTTGATCCGTTTTGAGAGTTTAAATATTCGATTTTATAGTACTTGCGGAGGAGAACCCAAAAATGACATCCATTGACCCAAAATCCATTCGGGTCCCACTCAAAAAGATACCCAAAAGTTGACAAATTTCAACCTTTTAACCATCATTTTCCAACAATGTAATGGCTGTACCGAGTCATCAAATTGGGATACAATGAACATATGCTGTTTTTTTCCCTACTTTAGTCGAGCTGGCATTTCTCTAGTTTTCCCTGATCTAGTGTCTTTGTGCATGTGCTCTGATTTGAGCTTCGTAATTTTAGTGTAGTCTAATTTAGGTTCCTTTTCTACCATTTTCTTTAATAGTAAGGTTCTCTTTAGTAGTAAGGAAGGTATTTTTCAAAAATTGAGTCTTTTTTTCTAGAGCATTAAATTAGGAGGTTTCTGCCAATTTAGGTTTTCCAACGACCCTTTTCAATTAGGAGGGTTTTTGCTAATTTAGGTTCTCCAACGACCTTTTTAAACTGTAGAACTCGGGCTGGCATTCAATCTACTCTCCAAGTTGGGTTTAGTAGCAATCCAAGTCAAAGTAACTCAAATAGCTTACTTTTGGTGATCCCTTATGAGGATAAAGAGTACATACGTAGACCACGACTAGTTTGGACATGATCAGAGTGTTTAGATCGGCTATAAATGAATAGACACCTCTTAGAGTGTTTCTCTTCCTCTAGAACTTCCATACTGATTTGGGTTAGAGACCTTAAAAAATACAGAGAATTGTCAAGTTTAATGTTTGTTATTGTGATTGCTATGAGTCGGGATGTTCACTTAATCTGATATGTCCGGTGGTGTTAGGTTGATACTGTTAGAGGCATTCATGGTACAAGTGGACCATTCATCCTGAGCTAGATGCATTTATGGTCATTAAATCTCTAAAAACCAAATTGGTGTGGAGAAAGCTCTGATACACCATGTCGGTGTGGAGCTCAAGTGGGAAGTTCACTTTATTCACTCTCTGTGGCCAGACATGTGGAACTTTGTCCCACCTTGTAATAGATAGATTTTTCTTATTTTAGTTATAATATTCTGTAGTTTATCAAGATTATCAATTGTAACAGAAGATAGACTAGTAGTAGTACTAGTTTATCAACTAAAAGTAGATAGATTACAAATTGTACCTCATTGCTATTAAAACTCATTGCTATTAAAACTCATTGCTATATTTTAATGAGAAGGATCTAACTATTTATTTTTAAAAAATAAAATTATTCGTGTATATGATAAAGGCTATATTAATATGATTCTAAACCCGTCTCTTTCTCTAACTTTACATTCGAAAAAGATATGTTTTTAGTTACATTTTCAGAAAACATGTAAAATACTTGTAGTTGGTTAACAAATGAATTTCAGATTTAAAAAACAAAGGGCTGAACCAAGTCCTTTAAATTAGTAGTTGGTGGACAGTAAACGATGTCAGGTCCCTATATAAATTGGATAGACAAAGGTTGAAATGAATTAAAAAAGAAAACCATGGCAGACATTTTCCTTCTCTTCCTAATTTGTATAATTCCGGTTATCCTCTTCAAAGTAACGTTCAAAAAGGGCTCTAAAAACCTCCCGCCTGGTCCATTAGCCTTGCCAATTATAGGCCACTTGCACCTCTTCCGTTCCGGGCTTATCACTATTGCAGGATAGGGGCAATAACACTGATAATATATTTCTATAATACCAATATTTTGGCCTTAAAAATATAGGTGAGTAAGTATAGTGGTGTAAAAAATTAACTTATTTGTATCGGTAATTTTAACCGGTGTAAACTTGTAGTATGCACCAGCATTTTCAGTTGGTGTAGAATATTTGAAAGGGTAGGGGGGCACATTGTATTTGCACCGTTATGTTGATAGAAGCCGGTGTAAACCATTTGGACCGGTAGTTATAAATTTACACCGGTTTAAATGTAAAAATGTTGTAATTTATGCACCAGTATGATCAATTGGCTAGAATGGGCACATAGTATTTGCACCTGTATGTGGACAAAAGGTAAACTGTTTGCATCAGTAGATTTAAATTTACACCGATTTAAATGTAAAACAACTGTAGTTTATGCATCGACTTTACAAATTACACCGGTGTAATTTTGTTTTGCAATATAAAATAAATAATTTAAATTGGATTCATTTTTTACACCAGTATTTATAGTTTATCCGGTGTATGATATGGAAAAAATTAGCAATGGCCAATGTGTTTTTCTGTGGTCCCTCCCGGATCATTTCCAGGGCAACGACAGCCGGAAATACTTGAATCTGAACTATTATAAATTTAAAACCTCGCAAATTGTAAGAAACTTCAAACACCTATGATAATATTGATCGGAAAATATGAGAATTTATTGAAATGATGAATAGAAAAAGTATCTTCAGCATGAATGGAAACAAACTAAAAAACCACAGAAGTATAGTATGACCAAACACCAACAACAGAATTCTAATATGATCAGCCACAAAAAATCAATTATCAACATATTATGTCATTTTTATCATCCAGAAGTTGCAACAAAGTGTTCGCCTTATGATGGTACTCATCAATCCATGCCCCGCACCATCTCTCTGCAACAGCTTGATTTCTTAAACATGATACGACCCTTGGCCCTCTAGGAAGATCTGTTAATTTCAAACTTACAATGTTATTGAAGAATGTTGTGTGTAATAGAAATTTAGAATAACTAATTTTGAGATCTAATGTTTACCTCAAGACATTGTTTGTCTCTAGGTGATTAAAAAAATTCTTCCATGAAGAGTATGATGGAGTACCCGCATTGCCACAAACCATTCTGTGTTTGGTACTGCACAAGACCGGTACATGTCATTACCAATTTTTAACATAATAAATGGCGTGGATGAAATGACAGAATGAATGACCTTAATGTTCTTTATTTTCCAAGTGTGGTCCAGTTCTATCTCTGTCTTTCTCTTTTTCCTTTGGTATGCGCATGCAAGCCTGTAAAGAAAGTAAATGAAAATTGTTACTTCTCATATATTACTAATATAGGACTTATATTTGATTGATTGTAATACCTTCAAATGACCCTGAGTTTGCACAAGTTTGTTGGTTTGATACCCCCCGACAAAGTGTCCAGCATGAAAACTTCTTCCGTTCTTGGTCGGATAATGATGAGGTACCAATGATCGCTGGTAGAAATTAGAGTAATAATGATGGAAATGGAAGTGATTTAAAACTAAAAGTTAAATCTGGGAAAAAAAATACTTACTTTCTAATGCAGGGCACAATGTAGAAGTCAACATCCGTTTCCTTCATTGTTGCCCAGATAAGGTTGAAATGATGATTTACCTACTACTCGAAGTTGGACAAGTTTCCACAGTTGCAAGGGCAGAATTGGATGCGACTTGCATTATTTTCCCAGAGATGCATGTACCGGTAACGATACTAAAAATAAAATCCTAATTAATTTAAATACAAAATAAAGACGTAAGGTTTGAAAATCACCTCATCCACACATTAATCTATGCATTGTCGATTCAAGGCATCAAATGCATGTTCCCGAGTCTCCTCCCAAACTCAACCAGAACATCTATTCCCACACTGCTGGTGTAATTGCGTTCGAAGGTCGATGGTCGAAAGACTGGGAAGAACATGCAGAACTTGTTCTTTATCATTTCTAGGATAGCTGCATTAACTTCCCAGATGAATCTCTCCATAATGGGTCAATCTGTCAGATCCCGTCTATTGATAATCTGTGGAGCCAAAACTACAAGAAATGCTCACTTAAGTATGTAGAAATGACCTGTCATAGAAAATGAATAATAACGGTTTGCATCTTAGTGAAGCACCTGTTTTGGTAGCCTCTTGAATCTTGGTCTCGCTGACGGGCTGTAACTAGCGCTCAAGTGTGGATTCTTCTTGGCATCACCCTGTTAAAAGGGGATTAATGAATATGGACATGTCAATGTAATTTGTACAAAAAGAAAGTTCAGGTGTTACTAGAATGTACCTCATCATTGGTGGTGAGAATCATAACCTCCTCGTCCTCGTCTTCCATTTCCATACCGGCATCGTCCTCACCAATCTTGGTTAATCGTCTCTCTTTCCAATCAAAGACACGGGCCAATCCACAATGATGTTCAAGGCCTCTCCAACATTATCGAACTGGTGGTCCACCGAGGGCAATTCCGCCCTAGAATGGTAGACTGGCTCGCATACTCTCACACAAGCTACACTACCTTGTTAGGCATCCTGACGATGAGGTATTGTCGCAACCCATGCGCGACCATTTTATTCTTACCAACAAGGTCCTTCACGTACAGAATAACTCGTTCTCAATCCTGTTCGTTACAATGGAAATAAAATGATAAAATGGTTATCGATATTTTAAGATGTGTATTTCAATTTAAATAAAATGCATATATATAGGTGTACCTCCTCACAACCTTCCGCATTGCTGGGCTCATCACCTGACTTTGTAGCACTTGCATCAATGTCATCCATCGCCTTCTCGACAAACTTCTTGGGACCTTCAAGGCCTGGCAGGATCATAACACTTCCTACAGATGTGATTCCCTTCACCAGCTGCTCAAGGTACGATACCATGGCTTTCATGACTGGTTGATCATTTGATGGTATCCTCTGTGGGGTCTACTTGCTTGAGAAACTGCTGCCACACTTGCTGCGAGAGAGATGAGGAACAACCATCGATGTGGGTAGATGCTTGTGAGTTCCCCTGTACCTCCTCGGGTGATCCTTCTTATTTGTAACCATTATGAGGATGTCTGCACCCGACTGCAATACCAATGTTCTTTTTTTTCATTCAGCTTGTCCATTTTCAAATGTATTGATATAGGAAAGAAAATTTGTATAAGAATAATATTGAAATGACGTAAAAATTAATTTAAGTTGGATATTTTTGTATAACTTACAACATCTGGTCCAATCTTCTTTACCTCTTTCGATGTGTATGACCCTTTCTTGTCTTTGTTTTCCTCAAGGTAGACAAGAGATCTGTCTAGTTTGAACTCCTTCTAATGGAGTTGTTGCTCAATCTTCTCATCAGTGAATCTCTCAGAGGTCAACCTAATTCTCTCCTTTTCCTTTAGCTCCTTAGTCAGTTTGTGAAAAACATATCGATTGCCTTTTCTCCCATTGGTGTGGGTGTAATCCTTGCCCTCGTTGTGCGAATATCTGTCTCACGTAGCGCCTAATATCATTGTAAAAAATTTAAATTTAGTTTAATAGAATTTATGGGCAACATAGTTAATAACATTAACTATACTTAATCATACCTGAAATTCCGACGTCCAACGACTCCGCTCAAACAAATGCCATTCTTCTTCATCAATCCACTTGTACTTTTCCCATGGTTTCACTTTTGATTTGTTGATGCCTTTGTTGACTTCTTTGATGAAATTTTTTCCACCTTTGTCTTCCAGTTCCTGTGCTGGTCTCTTGCCCTGTCCCTGCAATCCTTTTTCAGCATTTCACGTTGAGCATCGGTCAACGTGTTTTCAATTGTGAAGCTCATCTGCAACGAAACATATGAATAGGAAGACATATATCATGTGTTGACTATGACAAAATTTAAAAAAAAATTGCACTTCAAGTCTCGATAGCTTAACAAAACATCCTACCACGAATCCTCGTTTACATCTTCCAGCACATCGCACCAGTGATTGTATCTGCCAAATCTAATGTGGTTCCGGAATGCGTAATTGTCATAAGCTTGTCATGCTGTCCAATTCTTAGTGCAAACAACTTTCTCCCATGGAACTCAAATGCCACAGGGACGGGCTTGGTATACTTTGCTAGCATCACAGCCTAGCACATGCTAGTTCCACGTCTGCTCATAAAACTTTTGATCTCAAACTTGTCAAATTCCTCTCCATGTTCACCTCCAGTCTTTGAAAAGTCATTGCCCTCTTCATCAATAGTCGGTATTTATTTGAGGGTGCTCTTCCCCTTTCCCTTTCCAACCGGTGGTTTGGCCACCACTTCACCCTCATCTTCTTCCTTAACATCCCTTTCATTTCCATCTCAATGTGGGTAGGTTCTTCTTTCTCTGCACTAGTTGATTCATTTTTTCTGTTGCTTCTTCCTCAAATTGTATTTGCAATGGGATCCTTTTTGGAGGCAGTTTTTGTTCAGCCACATCCACCTCACTATCGACCTCGTAAACATCCTCCTTCTACTTTGCTACCGGCTGCTTCCTCTTCGTGTTTAAGTCTCCCATTTTTTGTAGCATCTACGACAATAGAATAGATAATTGTTAATTCAATAAGTCAAATAACCCCTTGATCTCACAAAGTTATACCAAACAATATGTAATTGATGTTCACCATTGATAGAAGATTGGTAGAATAGAACAAGAAATGTCTTAAAACTTGATATATCATGTTATAGAAATTGAACAACTCAATAATAAAACTTGAAAGAACAATGCATAGAACTTGATATAACATGACATAGAACTTGAGAGAGAACATTGCATAGAACTTCTCAAAATTATACCAACAACAAGTTAACGAATGATAAAGCTTGAACAACAACATAAGTGGCACACAAGCAACCCTTATGGGATTGAAAAAATGGCATAGAACCGTGATGTACAATCTCTTCTAATATACTATCAAAATTATCACAAACCAAAAAAAGTCATATAACAAAACATATTTCCACAAAAAACTTAAATCTCAAGATCCACACATTTGTATAATCATACCATTCAAGGCTATCATTTCAAGTTTTCTTCATTAACTTTTTTTTGTTCATTGAGGCATTTTGTCGAACATGTGTTGGGAATACGGGTATAAATGATTCTTTCACATAAAATTTAGATGGAAACCCATAGATAACTAAACATAAATTAGTCACCTTCATCGATACAGCGAAAATGGGCAAACTTCCTCCACTTGAAGCCTCAAAAAATTGAAATTGGTGAAGCTTGCGAAGTTCTTCTTCCTCTTGTACTTGGCCAAGGGTTGTGTGTTGTTCAACCTTTTATGGCAAAGATAGGGGGATGCTATGGGGATTTATGGTGGTTAATTGTAGTGGAAATTGAAGGGGTGAAGAGTGGATGGCGATTTTGGAAAGAAATTGATGGAGTTTGATGAGGAGATACGGTTATGGGCAACATTTACACTGGTCGTATGTATAATACTAGTGCGTATGTATAGACCCTCGCATAAGTTTATGGTTAAAAAATGTCTAAGTATGCTGCATCGGTACAAATACCGGGGCAAAAAGTAACGTACTGGTGTAAAATGGATTTACAAAGTAGCTGCCCGCAGTTGCTTTTAATAATATTTTGGTGACCCGAAAGTAACAAGATGAATTTTTTTTCTAAGTTCCTGCAACCATATAGATACTGGTGCTAACAATATGGATACCAATGTAAAAGAAAGAGAAAAGCAGAAGCGCGTGACTATTTTAAATCATTTCAGGTCCAAAAATAATTGAACCTGAGAGGACCATCTCACAATTTTTTCTAAATATTCAGCACTGGTACTTGTACCGGTATAAAAATTTCCCGCCTTAAAAAAATGAAAAAAATCGAATAGAATTTCATTGGCGCCAAAAAAAAGTTGAAACATATATCGGTGCATTTCAGAAAGACTACCGGTGCATAAACAAAGTGACTATATCACAATTTTTTCTACTCTTTCATTTTCCTCCCAAATATTTTTTAACAAATAATTTTATACAAATTGAAGTTTAATTTATTTAATTAGCCATCCTACAAGTCGTTTCAACCTTATTTTGACTAAGCGTAGGTCCCTTCCGATCAAAATAATAAGCATGGTCCCCAGAACATTTTTATTTAATTCTCACTTTGCCAAAACATTTTTTTATTCACCCGGTTGACCATTATTAATTGAATCTGAATACGATTATATAACTCACCATACTTAATATGGACAGTTTCTGGACCTCCTAGGTTAGTACGACTCTATAATATTTTGATATTCGTTTCTTGCAATCAGGTCCTCAGAATTAGACAAACGTATCTGACTATTGGGAAACTATAGGAATAACCAAGTTTGATATTCTATGATCAAATCATAATTGCAACATAGTTTTGTCCGGGTGGTGCATTGACTGAAAGCGCTAGTACATGTTCTAGAGTAAGCGGTAAAGGTTTTCTTCAAAGTATCAATGTGTAATCCATTTTTTCCCAAACTCAATATAGGGTTTGAACGCATCCATTTCCCCAACTATGCAACTTTTAAATGCAATATGGATGATTGGAGTACCATCCAGTTTTTCAATTTTGATGCACGAGTAAACTTTTACTTTTTGCACTTTAGTCCCTCCAAGAATCTTGGAAGCGTCAAAATTTAAAATTGGCACCACATAAATTCAATTCAATAAAATGAAATCATGTTCATGTGTTTCTACACACAACGGGAGGGTGGAAGGACCTGTAAAACCAACATCGAATGATTGCATTATATTTCCAAAAATTGCACTATTGCCCCAAAATTTATATGGGGAACCTCTATAGCTCATAATTGTAAAGGTTTTGGTATTATTCCCATTCATGTAATATAATAAAGATTTCATACACATTGGTGATTTTACCATGATGGCCAACCACATTTAGCCCATAATTTGTCTGTTCGGGGTTACACAAAAACGTTATGACATAAGCATTTAAAATATCTAACTCGACCCATCATTGCCCAAGTTATTTAAACTGAAATGAATTGATTCTAATCAAAACTTTAAGTGTTAGACAGTCTTAGTGTGAAAAATATGGGGTTGGTACGAAATTAAAATTTTGAACAACTACTACAAATTTTCTACAAATTGTAATGAGAAAATGGTTTGACATCATCATTTTCTCCTTTT
The DNA here is from genome assembly GCA_037428765.1 of Rubia yunnanensis. Taxonomy (NCBI): domain Eukaryota; kingdom Viridiplantae; phylum Streptophyta; class Magnoliopsida; order Gentianales; family Rubiaceae; genus Rubia; species Rubia yunnanensis. The sequence goes on from CM075065.1 coordinate 81,170,673, forward strand.
GCATCACTGTCACGGGTACTTGTACCAATATCCATGTCCTCTACATCGCATTTGCGGAAGGTAGGGAAATTTCCAAAAGCTTCCACGGCGTTAGGAAATTGATAGGTCATAACCTTGGCCATATGGTCGAAGTAGGATATCTGGTACTTTGATTCTCTAAGCAAGTTGTGTACACTGACCTCCAAGACAGCATGATATGAATCCCCTTGCGAAGACTCATGATTGTGGAATTAATATCTTTGATATAGTGAAGGGATCTGCAAACCCTCACTATCTTGCACGAAATTTAGGAGTCTAGCCCTCAAGGTACACCTAGCTTCGACTTGCTCTCTAACTAGCCCTTCGGATCAGATTACAAGGTTTATTGATACTTAACTAGACCTCGGGGTTAAGCAACAATGGAATAGCTCGCAAGCAAAGAGTATGAACTCAAAAGGTTGTATATTTGATTGATAAATGTGGTTAGAAATTCGTCCAAAGGCCTCCCCTATTTATAGGGTTACAATCTTGCCCCAAACCCTAATCACAAATGGCAACTGAATCGACTTATGGCAGCTTTAAGAAGCTAAAACCATATTTAACTAATTTACCTAAAATAAATGGTAATCTAAGGTAATATGGTCGAATTCTTCAAGAAGCAACCTTGAAGAATATTACCTTATCAATTACTACCAAATCTAAGTCTAATCAGAATAAAAATCAATATTTTCAAAACCCTAATGGACTGGGCCAAAAATCAGCTCTTTAAAGCCCACACGGCCGAGCTCTACAGTCTAAAAAAACCCAAAATGAGATAATTTTACAATATTTTACAGTGATCACACTACATCATTAAAAAACCCAATGGGAAAACGAGTATAGTGTTCTTCATGATGTCTTCAGTTCTTTGACAGTCTTGAACAATAAATCCATGATGTCGATGATGACTCCTTCTTCAATTCTTCATCATAAAGGCGATCAATTAAAGCATTTAAATCATCATCCCTGAGCTTAATCCTTGACCTAGTCATAGGTCCCTCCATGTCACTTAAAGGATCCCGAACATATCCTTTAAATATTTGATCAAGTTGTGGAATATCTTCATTTATGGTGGTAGTCATCTTGACATCTCCATCATTCCCTCCATGGTCAAAAGGTTTTGCCCTCGAAACTGAATTTTCTTCAAAGGTAAATGGAGATAAATTGGCAACATTAAAGGTCGCACTAACACCATAATGATATGGTAACTCAATCTTGTAAGCATTGTCGTTCACACGATCTAACACTTTTAAAGGACCATCTCCACGTGGACTCGGCTTAGATTTCCGAGCATTTGGAAACCTCTCTTTCCGAAGATGAACCCAAACATAATCTCCCACGTTGAACCTCATCAACTTGCAACTTTTATTAGCTTTATCAGCATTCTGTGCATTTTTTGTTCAATTTTCATTCGCACCTTCTCATGGATTTTCTTCACAAAATCATCTTTCTTTTCTCCATCAAGGGTTTTAACCTGTTTAAAATTAATAGGGAGTGGATCAAGAGGTGTAATAGGTAGAAAACTATAAACAATTTTAAATGGAGATAAAGAAATAGTAGAATGAATAGTGCGATTGTAAGCAAACTCTAGAATCAGAATGCATTTTTCCCAATTCTTTAAGTTCTTCTGAACTAGTGCATGCAAGAGAGCCCCTATGGTTTGATTGGTCACTTCTGTTTGTCCATCAGTTTGAGGATGATTAGTAGTAAAAAACAACTTTGTCCCTAACTTGTGCCACAATGTATTCCAAAAGTAGGATAAAAATTTAACATCATGACCAGAGACAATGGACGTATGAATGTCATATAATGGAAATACTTCCTTCAAAAATAGTTCTGCAACATGCTTTGCACCACCTGTCTTCCTACAAGGAATAAAATGTGCTATTTTTGAAAATCTATCCACAATCACAAAAATAGAATCATTACCTAACTGAGAATATGGTAAACCTAGGACAAAATCCATAGAAATATCAACCCAAGGATGTGTAGGAATAGGTAGTGGAGTATAAAGACCATGAGAGGTTTAGACGTAGCCTTCAAGCTATTAAGACAATTCCTACAAACCATGTCAATAGCAAGTGCCATTGTCGGCCAATAAAAGTGTTCTCGCAACAAATTATAAGTTTTAAATGCACCAAAATGTCCCATTAAACCACCTGAATGAGCCTCTGGAACAAGTAATTCATGCATTGAACATTCAGGAATACATAACCTATTATTCATGAGCAAGAAACCATCATGCAAAAAAAAATTCTCATAAGCACCATTTTCGCATGCAGCATAAATAGATGAAAAATCAGAATTAGTCACATATAAATCTCGCACAAATGAAAACCCTAACATAATGCATTCAAATCGTGTAAGTAAAACATGTCTACGACTCAAAGCATCAGCAACAATATTTTCTTTACCCTTTTGGTAATGCAGCACATAAGGAAAATATTCATAGACCTTTTAGCATGATGCTTATTCAACTTCATCAGACTCTTCAAGTATTTCAAGGATTCATGATCACTATGAATGAAAAATTCTTTATGCAATAAATAATGTTTCCAAGTTTCTAATGCATGCATAATTGCATAAAATTCTTTATCATACACATGATAGTTAAGAGAACCGCCCTTTAGCTTTTAACTAAAGTAGGCTACAGGTCGATTCTCTTGCATCAAAATAGCACCAATACCAACACCAGAAGCATCACAATGAATCTCAAAAGTACCATTAAAATAAGGTAAAGCCAGAACATGAGCATTACATAATCGTACTTTCAATTCATTAAATGCATTCTCTTGACTCTCAATCCAAAAAAATTTCACATCCTTTTTAACGAGTTCATTTAGAGGTGCAACAATAGATGAGAAATTACGCACAAACCGTCTATAAAAACTAGCTAAACCATGAAAAGAACGTACCTGGTTGGCATTAGTAGATCTAGGCCAGGTCTTAATGGCCTCAATTTTGGTTTCATCGACTTTTATGCCCTCCTCAGAGACCACAAAACCGAGAAACACCACTTCTGAAGCACAAAATGTGCACTTCTTGATGTTCGCATACAAACAAGACTCACGGAGTGCAACAAGAAACATTTTAACATGCTCAATATGTTCATCAGTCAACTTAGAATAAATCAATATATCATCAAAATAGACCACAACAAATTGATCAATAAACTTTCTCAAGATATGATTCATCAATCGCATAAAAGTACTAGGTTCATTAGTTAAACCGAAAGTCATAACAATCCATTCATACAACCCGAACTTAGTCTTGAATGTAGTTTTCCATTCATCCCCCTCATGAAATTTGAATCTGATGATAACCCTGAGTCAAATCAATCTTAGTGTAAATCACAGATCAATGCAAATCTTCAAGCATATCATCTAACCTAGGGATATGATGGCGATACTTTATGGTATTCTTGTTATTATCATGACAATCAATGCACATACGCCAAGTTTTATCATTCTTAGGAACTAAAATGATGGGAACAACACAAGGAGATACTAATTTTTGCACATTACCATTTTGAAGTAACTCCTCAACTTGTCGTTGTAGTTCCTTTGTCTCCTCAGGGTTTTCTTTATATGCCGGGCGATTTTGAATAACCAAACCTGGAATCAAGTAAATCTGGTGTTCAATACCTCGCAAAGGTGGTAGACCTATGGGTAAGGCTTCCAGAAAGACGTCCTCAAATTCCTGTAACTTCTGAGCAAACCGTGGAGGAACATGCATAGGAATAGCATAGTTATAGAAGTAGCTTTCTTTAAAATGCATGATAAGCACATAAGAATGATTAGAAAAAGAACGATTCACATCCTTAATTGATGCATAAAATGATCTACCAAAATCATTAGGAAGTTCGTGTCTCATCATGTAAATCGATGGCAAAAGGAATAAGATGTGAAGATAGGATTTTATGCGACTGATCAAAATCATTCTTAGACTTAACTGGCTTACTTGGAACGGCCTCCCTTGATCTTTGGTCGAAATTATCAAGGTTTTTGCCTCCATTTTCACCTTGTGTCCGATCTCCTTCAAGCCCTGGAGAGGGTTTTGGTCGGCCATTTGCACATCAGTCGCAAACATCTCTTTATCGACTTCATGCGCCTCTGTGTCTCTAAAAATTCTGCTGGATATAATGGAACAAGAGTATACCTTTTTCTATCATTAATCACAGTAATTTTGTTAGTGTAACCATCATGCATAGTTTTACGATCAAACTGCCAAGGTCTCCCTAACAAAATATGACTAGCTTCCATAGGTATAACATCACATAAGATAGAATCATGGTATTTTCCAATCTTAAATTTAATCATGCATTGTTTCTTAACCCTAATTTCATCATTACCATTTAACCAAATAAGTTTATATGGTGATGGATGAGTAGTCACAGGCAAAACAAAATGAGTCAACTAGAAGATTAGACATAGTATTAGCCAAGAACCACCATCAATAATCAGTAAACCATTATTATCTTTCACAAGGAAACAGGTATGAAAAATGTTAATCCTTTGTACCCGTATTTTGACCATTTGAGAGTTTAGTACTATTAATGACACGAAGTTAACTTGTGTTTCCTGACCTTGTTAACCATGATCATTTATGACGATCTCTTCATCTACCCGTTCTTCACCACTTTCATACAATGGTGGCATGTCAGCATATTCATCTTCTTCATATCCTTTCTCAATTGTTGTTAACACTCGCGCATGAGGACATTTATTGAGGACATGTCCTCTTTATTTAAAATGAAAGCAAGTAGGAGAGTTAACAGAAATCAAATTTGATGACGAAGAAGTAAACTTACCTGGAATTTTCGAAACCTGTTGGGTTGGTGGTGCCGCCCTCCTCTCAGTAGGATTATAAGTTGGATTTGAACAGGTCTGAATCGATCCTCATCCTCCTATGGGTGTGCCCCTACTGCGGCCATAACTAGGGTTTTCAGAGTCAAACCCTGGTCGTTCACTAGAAGGTCTGGGTTGTGGCCTCCTTGGTTGCAGGGCATCTCAACCAACCTTGCTTTCACCAATAAATTGTTCATAGATATGTGATGTTGAAGCTTGACTGGCGTTTGAAGGTTTTCACGCAACCCTTCAATGAATCAATTTTTGATGAATGTGTCGTCTTCTTTCATTCCAACCATTCTCATGGTAAACTCAAGATCTTACCAACGATGCGATTTCCTTGCTTCATGTTGGAAAGATAAGGATGTTGTTCCATCAAGTAAGTAGGCAGAACATGATATTGGCGAAGCTTGGATATCAATCTCTCCCAGGTGGAAAAAGGTTTCTTTCGTGACTCTTTTTTTAAAAAAATTTTCCACCATCCAGCCGTATAGTGAGTGAAATAATACTGCATCACTTTGACTTTTTCCTCCTGCTGATAATTGTTGAGATCAAACATATTTTCAATCTCTCACTTTCAATCAAAATACTTCACTAGATTGTGTTGACCATCAAATTAAGGGATGCCATATTTTAAACCCTTGATGTCTCAAGCTTCATCAGAACCCAGCTCAGATCTCAAATTGCTCTTCACTCTCCTTCAGGAATGAGGTTTACTGTGGCGATGCCTTCTAAAATACCCTCAGTGTGATCGCCTTTCCGAACCATCATCAGAATAGTCATATGAGCTTCCAGAACCAATGAATTGATGAAAATATTTCTTGGTTTCTTCCCTCTTACCGATGATGTAGGTGTAGGCAGTGCCATGCTGCCAACTTTTTTCGCCAACCTTTGCACCTCACTCATAAGTGCAGGATCGTTGACTTCATTTGGATTAATTCGATGTCGCTCCCAACTATCTGGAGCCTCCTCATGTGGATGACTACCGCACCCCCCATTAGAAGTGTTTGCTAGTGGCAAATTGTTATGATTGCTAAAAAAAGGCGGGACTAATGGATTTTCCTCCTCCATCTTCGCTGAACTTCTAAGAAAATCAAACGGTTAGTTAAAAAAATTGCCCCCCTTTCATTTGTTTATTATGGCCACTCACCAAGTGTATAACACTCACAACTCACAAGGCGAAGGCTAATGTGAGGGCAATTGATCAATTCACCGCAATTCAAAGCAAACTATGGAGATGAGTACTGCCGAACTTATTTCAAAATTCAAAAATATATAAACTCAAAATTGGGCTCTACGATCTAGAATTCCAAATTCTACAAAGAATTAGGAACAAAACGCAATTTGACTGCCACAAATCAGAGTTGTATTGAATGAATTATGAGCAGAACAAGGCTTTGAATAAGCGACAAATCGGTTTCGAAAAATTAAGAAACTTTTCCGAAAACCAATAGGAATAGGAAATCAAATCCAAATCCAAATCCAAATCCCTTGAGGTAAAGGATTTTAATAACTTACTTGTCTCCCCAAGTCCAAAATTCAGATCAAAACTCCTCTCTCAATTGGCTTTTATTTCCTTTTCCTCTTCCGATTATCATTTTAACTTTTCTTTTCCTTTTTCAAACTGGATTTCCTTTTTCTTTCCTTATTTTTTCAGCCACAATTCATTTTTCCCTTTTTTTGTACTATAAAGCATACTACCAGAATCTTATTCCCCAAGAAAAGGTTTTGGTAACAATTCCCAAAATTTTTAGAAATTGCAAATTTGCCCCCAAACTTTTGAAAATTGCAATTGTGCCCCAAATTTCAGATTTCAAATCTTAAATTCTGATTTTGAAATCCAAAAATATGCTACATTTTATTTTTTATTTTTGAAAGTTTGTGGAACAAAAATTGCCTATACAAAACATGGAATAAGAAAACTGTGACAACTTTCTCTTGATTCAAATGAACTTTGAGGTATTCAAGATTGTAAGAATGACGAATATGACACTATATATATGGAAAAAGACACAAGACTATTTATATATTTTTTGAATAAGGTGTAATGAAGAACTAAAGAACAATTCAAGATCACAGAATCTAAGAACGATAAAAAAACAAATAGGATATGGGCATGCAATAATTTTAAGAAGAGTTGACGTAAAATATCAAAATCACATAAACTATTTAAGTTACCTAAAAAATATGAAATTGACCGGGAGGTGAAGGAGAATAATACTTTTTAACGCTCAGACCCTTCGGTGTCTTCCTGACTCGATTGATGAAGGTGAAGGTGGATAGTAATACCCAAGTATTCTAACTCTCCTGGTTTGAAAGATTAAAAAAAACCTTTAAACAAGACACAAAAGAGTATATATAGATAAGAAAATTTTGAAAATATATTAATGCAAAACTCGAAATCCCTTTTTTTTCTGGCCTCAGTAGATATTTTGTTTTGCTCTAATACCAACTAATATGAATTTCCTTGCTAAGACTCACGATTGCGGAATTAATATCTTTGATCTAGTGAAGGGATCTACAGACCCTCACTATCTTGCATGAAATTCATGAGTCTAGCCCTCGGGGTACGCCTAACTTCAACTTGCTCCTAACTAGCCCCCATGATCAGATTACAAGGTTTATTGATACTTAACTAGCCCCTGGAGTTCAGAAACAATGGAATAGCTTGCAAGCAAAGAGTATAAACTCAAAAGTTTGTATATTTGATTGATAAATGTGGTGAGAATGTCGTCCAAAGGCCTCTTCTATTTATAGGGTTACAATCTCACCCCAAACCCTAATCACAAATGGAAACTTAATCATCTTATGGCTGCTTTAAGAAGCTAAAACCATATGTAACTGGGAGGTCGTCGCCGTACCTCTCAAAGTTAATATTTTTAAGCCCTTAATGCGTCCTATCCACAATAATGTAAATAGTGGCAAGATGGGGTCGTCCACAGGAAAAGGGATTTTTCTAAGTACTTAGACACCTATATGAGAAAACGTACTAAACACATACATACATAGATATATATAAAAGCATGTAAACAAAGGGGGGGGTTTTGGTTGGATGGTTCCTAAATTAGCAAATTAAAGTACAACAATTAGCAAATCAAGAGAATGATGCTAATCATGTAAATGCAAATAAAGATGTGATGAAAACACAATTACGAAGCCTTGGGTGCAATTGACTTACACTTCCAAACCTATTATCCATCATTGAACATGTGACTTATTTACTACTTTCACTACTTGCTGTGAAGACTAAACTTCTATCCTTCTTAGATAGTAGTTTGCAAGAGTGAGTTCAACATCTCTTGTCAAACCTCACCAATGACTCCCAAGTCGCGACCACGACTCAAGGTATCCCATTAATGGCATTTAGCACGAAGGATCAACAAACTCGGCAACACTTATAACCACTACACCGTGACTAAGCATTTAACCGACCTATGCATTTACATGGGATTGATCAAGAGCGACAACTCATAGATCTCTCCCATTTGCTACAATTGATAAACATGGCAAAGAGTTCAACATTGCATATTTATCTAGCAATCATCAATTCATCAACATAATCAAAAGCTCTAAATCATACTTATATATCCCTAACAAGAACAGGGGGAAATTTAACCCAATTTCCCCAAACCCTAGCTAGCAATTAATACAAGCATTTCATATACTCAAGCTTTCAACCACTATGATGAAATCAACAAACACATTAAATTCCCACAAATGCATAATAGCAAGAGTAATAAACAAGCTACAAAGTGTTCTTAGGACATAGGTTTGGGAACTTAGGTCAATTGCTCCCAAGAGATGAGATTAGCTAATAGAGTTCATGCTAATCTATCTAAAACAACAAATCAAAGCAACTAGATGAATCAAAGAAGAAAAATGGAAGAATAGGGTTTAGAACAGTACAAATTCGCAGCTGCTGAAGAAGTGGAATGAGAGGAGAGAAAAATAGTATTTATAGTGGAAGGAAAAGAAAGTAGGATTCTGGTCAATGGCCGTCGCGACTCGCGACGAACATGTTGGTCGCGACGAGTCCGTCGCGACTCGCGACGGTAACCAGAATTTTTTGCATTATTTCTTCTTCTCCTCCTTGTGGCATGTAGTCATCCCCATAGTCACTCCTCTCAACTTCTAAGTCTTCAATGGTTTCAAAAGTGATCTTCAATGGCCTCCGGTCTTCACGTCTTCGAAGCAAGTCTTCAAAATCTTCGAAAGTGTAGTCTTCAATGGCCTCCGGTCTTCATTACTTCGTTGCACAAAACATCTACTTAAAAGAGGTAAAAGAGCGCAAAGTTGCTCTTACCCCTTCTAAGAAGATTTCATGGTAAAACACAAGCTGTTGTAATGAAAGAGTACAAAATGGATCCTAAATAGTACTAAAATAAGCATATAAAGTGGACGCATCAAACCTCCCCACACTTGAACCTTACTCGCCCTCGAGTAAGAAAAGATCCAAGTATACGAAAGGAATGATACCTCCACATCCTACTACTAATCCCCCAATTCACTACCTCACAAAACTCTCAATATCGCACATCCCAAGATTAAGATCAAATGAGAATTTTCCACAACCCCTATTCCTAAATCTACCTAAACCATATCACTCCGTCAATTCATTAATTTCCCTAAGACATCTCCAAATCCAGAACTGACAATCCCAAATCCAATGATAAAAGATGAAACCAAAGGTATGCATAAAGTTCAGAGCACATGCTTCATCCTATATCAATATATCAACCTAAAAACGAAGTCTATTAATGATCAAGAATTTCACAACTTACTCCGTCTTTTCCCCGCTAAATTATCCATCCCCAAAAGATTCTCAAGATGTTGAGCTACCCGATCCCTCCGTGTGGTCACCGCAACCTTATGACTCCATCGCCGGCAAATGAGTAAACACTTAATGTCTTTCAATTTCTCTCGCTTTCTCTCATTTTGCCTAGGAGCCCTTTCAGGTTTTCATCCTAGCCACACAATCATTTTTCTTTTAGCTCACACCTCACCTTTTTCCACACATTTGACCTCTCATTTTTACCTAGGCCGCCCTTTCGGGTTTTCGACCTATCCGGGCCCCAATGTTGCCTAAGTTGCCCTCTCGGGTTTTCAACTTAGCGGGATTCTTTTTCTTTTTTTTTGTTTGGTTATTGTTCCCCATCCGAAAAGTAGCAAATTGCTTCCAAATGTGAAGGTTAAGAAAAGTATCAAAACCAACATTATCCAAGTACATCAAAAGCAAAACAATATCCAAAACAACAGGTAAAAGTATCTCCAAATCCCAACTTGCCTATCGCCTATCAATAGTAGATACCCCTCCCCACACTTAAAACACTACATTGCCCTCAATGTAGACTAGGGCAAAGCCGTACAAACCAAAGTATGGAAAAAGGGGTAAAGCGTGATGCTCACTTTATCGATGTTGTGAAGATGAAGGGCCGCTGCCGGAGTAACGCTGCTGATACTGAGTCAGCCACTCCTCGTTCCGCTGCCTCCGTGCTCTCTGCTGCTCCACTCTGGGATCGGTGCCTGATGTACCACCCGACTGGGACTGCATCTCATGGATGCGAGCGGACAGGTGTTCAATCTCCTCATCCATATCTATCAAAGCCCGGGAGACAAACCTGTTGTGCTCCAGAATCATGCTGTCCTGGTGGTGGAAACCCTCGTGCATGGTCCGCATCATCCGCTCATAGAAATCAGGCGGAGGCTGGGAGAAGTGAGGTGTGGTCTCATCTGTCGGAGGTGGAGGCTGTGGAGAGTGCTGCTGCTGCTGCTGATGCTGGTGCTGATGGTACTGCTACTGCTGATGATGCTGCTGAGGAGGAGGTAGGGTGCTGTCATCCGGCTGGACTGGGGCTGGGCCAAGGTCGTGGAGCGCACGCTGGAATTCGGCTGAACATGAAGAATCTGGGGAGATTGCTAAATCCCCCAAAGGTGTGTCGAATTCCAGTCTGGTCCGGCTATGCTGAGGGAGGGCCATGAAGGTGATCTTTCTGGCACCGTATAGCCAAAGGAAGAGTCCAGTGGTCCGAGTGACACTGAGCATCTCAAATCGAACCAGTTGCTCGACGGTGATCAGATAAGACGTTCGCTTCCCCAGGCGTGGGAAGTCGGTCGAAGGGACCAATCCCAAGTACCCCGCTAGAATGCTTATCATTCCTCCGACCATGATTTTCCCCTTTACCTTGTCTGCCAAATCCACAACCCTCTTCATCCAGAGCTCGGCCCACAAACCATATCCCTGCCCCTCGCTCGTTAAGTGCCATAAGAAATTAATGTCATTGTCTGGCACATTCGTCGGCTCCGCGGAGCAGAAGACTGTGCCAGCTAAGAGCCTGTGCACATAACGAAGCGCGGGGTGGATGATGGAGCTGCTCTTGTCATGTGAGTTCTTGGGCCTCATGTTGATGACATTCCAGAAGTGCATGTCATCTTCAATTGACCGCTCTGGGGCATCAGGATTCAGCCTGCCCCGAATGTCAGCAGTGGCAAAACCGAAGGCCTCCTCCACCTCGGAGACGGTCATCTGCCAGGAGATATCATCTAGGTGAAAAGCGATATACTTCTCACATGGCTGATCGTCCCTCATGCTTCGAATACGGACGGTGGACAAGAACTCCAGCGTGTACCTCCGGTAAGTGGGCGCGCTCTTGTTCATGAATCCCTCCATCCCCCCTTTGGCGAGGAGGCATCTGACAGGTTGTACAAGGCCGAGGGTATCCAACGTGGGAATATCAACAAAACTGGTTTCCTTGAGCAGGCATCTCTCTAGGACCTCCCATCTGTCGGCATAGGACCCGGTGATCCGGGTCAAGCCCATGTATCTATCCGGAGGCGGAGGCGCAGAACCAGATCCTGAAGCCGGAGGAGGTGGAGCGGTAGTGTGATCATCCCTAGTCATCGCCCTGGACCTCTTTCTGGGGGCCATATCTATCAATCACCAGCAAACAGAACAAACAGGTTAAATGCGAAAAATAGATGTATATGCAATACGGCAGGTCTGTGACCAATCTCAAACTAGTTTATGATGACCGGCTGAAACGAAAACAGTTTAACTAGTTCAAATCGTATGCACAATAGAATGCACAATCTACATTTTGTTTGTCCAGAAGCACATATCATCAAATTCAAGAAGTTGGCACATAGTCGAAATAGATACGCTATGTTATATGTCAAACTCACAATGAGGCTTAATGGGATTAACCATTAACATTTCGTTCACAATGTTCATAATGATGACCATGTTAACATTGAACACAGCATAGCACAACAATACTTTAGTCTGCTAACAACTATGTGCAGTAAACACGAGTGTACAAATCTAAAACCATCCCAACTGCACAATTTCCAAACCGAGTATGCCGAAGCAAAATACAGACAGTCTATGGCAGGAATGAAAATATGTAAACAACACCCACAAGATAAAATTTCTGCAGCACTACAGCATACCCACAATCGACCAGAACCGAGAATAGAAATTAGAATCACAATACAACACAATGGTAACCAAATTGAACACATATAGAATATATGCAAAATCATAAACATAGTTCAATAGGGTTAAGAGGTGTACCGATACCGCTTAGGACGAGGAGAGAAAGGAAAAATCGATAGCCCACAATGAATCGGAGCTCAAATCGGCCACGGCGTAAAAAATCTAGGGTTTCGGTTAGGCGTGGCGCGTCAAAGATGCGGTGCGGCAATGAGGCGGCGGAGGCGGCGAGATGGCGGCGGCGTGGAAGGTGAGGATGTGGAAGAGGTATCGGGTGAGGATGTGGAAGAGGTATGTTCCCCCGCTATTTAAATCAGAACCAAAAGAAAATTTTCTGTACGCTCGACCGTCGCGACTCGCGACTACTCTCATCGCGACTTCCTCGCGACGGGCCTCAACTCCCTTCTCAAACTCTTCAATTCTCGTTGGGTCCTTCTCATGGATTGCCTCTTCCTCAACTCCCTTCTCAAACTCTCCAATTCTCGTTGGCTCCTTCTCATGGATTACCTCCTCCTCAACTCCCTTCTCAGACTCTTCAGTTCTCGTTGGCTCCTTCTCAACATTTTCAGCCTCCGGTGAAGCACCGACCTCTCTACCACTTCTCAAAGCGATAGCACTTGCATTTTGCCTCGGGTTGATCTCTGGTTGGGCAGGTAGTTTACCCTTTTCCCGGGCTTCCATCCGGTTCACCATTTGAGCTATTTGGCTCACTTGAGTTTCCAAGTTTTTGATACTTGCTTTAGCTTCATCTTGGAATTGTTCGCCCTTTTCAGCATTCATGCCTAATCGGTGAATAGCTTGCATTACCTCATCCTTGGATAGCCCCAAACCTTCCCCTTGGTTTCGGGATTTGTCTTCAAATCTTTGGAACTGTTGTTGAGGTGGCCGGTATTGTTGAGGGGGGAGCCTGTACGGTTGAGAGTTCTGGCCTCCTTGAGGGTTTCCATACCGGAGGTTCGGTTGATCACGATTTCCCGAATTATATGGCCGGCTTTGGTACCCTGGGTATCTTTGGTACCCTTGGTTACCTTGGTAGCCTTGGTTACCTTGGTAGCCTTGGTTACCTTGGTAGCCTTGACCACCTTGGTAGCCTTGACCACCTTGGTAGCCTTGACCACCTTGGTAGCCTTGACCACCTTGATACCCATAGGTACCTTGGTATCCTTGATTTCCCTGATACCCCATAGCACTTACTTCCTCAACGTAATCCTCTTGTATAGTGGGGCATGTGTCCGTAGGGTGCGCCAAATAGCAAATTTCACATGACTTAACATGTGGTGCACTTCCTCCGGGGTTGGTCATCAAGGTCTTCACCATGGATGTGAGGGTCGTGACTTGATCCTCCAATTTCCCACTGTTGGCAAAATCACGTACAGGCCTTTGGTTTCTCCTCCTCAAATCAGCCCTTGAGCTAAAATTCCTCGACTCTTCCGCTAGCTCTTCATATAGTTGCATGGCTTCAGCAGACGTTTTGTTTCCGAGGGTGCCACCACAAGAACTTCTAACCAGCCTTTGGTCTTCATCCAGAAGGCCATTATAAAAGTAATACACCAAATCTCCCTCTGAATAACCATGGTAGGGACAACTTGCGAGGAGCATCTTAAATCTCTCCCAATACTCGAAGAGAGACTCTTCATGCCACTGCAGAATGTTGCTTATATCCTTCTTCAAAGCAGCGGACCTCGAGGCCAGGAAATATTTGGCGAGAAATTTTGTCTTCAAATCAAGCCAACTCTTTATGCTCCTTGGTGGTAGGTAATGGAGCCAATCTCTAGCACCATCCTTAAGAGTGAAAGGGAATGCCTTCAACTTGTAAAAATCTTCATCCACTCCGTGAGGAACCGTTCCGCTACACAAAAAGTGAAATTCGGTGAGATGCTTGTTGGCATTCTCCCCTTGCCTTCCAAGGAATGCGGGTAGCATATTGATGAACCCGGTTTTCAGCTCGAAATGCCTATTTGGTCCAACCACTGGGTATTCAATGCACATCGGTTGTTGCTCAAGATTGGGCGCCATGATTTCTCTCAACAAGGGCTGTCCCAAAGGGATCCCTCTTTGGTGGGGATGGGGATTGTAGGCTTCTTCTTCCCTTTGCTCATCTTCAGTCTCGATTCGGGGGTCCATTGAAGAAGATGTGTTCACAAAATGGTCACTAGGAGGGGTGTTATTCACACTTTCCAAACAAAGCCTCCTAGCCCGTCTCAAATTCAACTCCAACTCGGGGTCGTAGTGTAAGGGCTCTCGTGAAGAGGATCGCGTGCGAACCATACACCAAGAACACAAACAATACGTCTCCAAGCCAAGCGAAAATGGCAAATCTACTAAGAAATCAAAATAAAATAAAATCAAACTAACAAATATTCACAAGTAGCACATAATCACACACAATATGCTAAAGCACTTAAAAATGAACGCCTCTTCCCCGGCAACGGCGCCAAAATTTGGGAGGTCGTCGCCGTACCTCTCAAAGTTAATATTTTTAAGCCCTTAATGCGTCCTATCCACAATAATGTAAATAGTGGCAAGATGGGGTCGTCCACAGGAAAAGGGATTTTTCTAAGTACTTAGACACCTATATGAGAAAACGTACTAAACACATACATACATAGATATATATAAAAGCATGTAAATGAAGGGGGGGGGGGGGGTTTTGGTTGGATGGTTCCTAAATTAGCAAATTAAAGTACAACAATTAGCAAATCAAGAGAATGATGCTAATAATGTAAATGCAAATAAAGATGTGATGAAAACACAATTACGAAGCCTTGGGTGCAATTGACTTACACTTCCAAACCTATTATCCATCATTGAACATGTGACTTATTTACTACTTTCACTACTTGCTGTGAAGACTAAACTTCTATCCTTCTTAGATAGTAGTTTGCAAGAGTGAGTTCAACATCTCTTGTCAAACCTCACCAATGACTCCTGAGTCGCGACCACGACTCAAGGTATCCCATTAATGGCATTTAGCACGAAGGATCAACAAACTCGGTAACACTTATAACCACTACACCGTGACTAAGCATTTAACCGACCTATGCATTTACACGGGATTGATGAAGAGCGACCACTCATAGACCGCTCCCATTTGCTACAATTGATAAACATGGAAAAGAGTTCAACATTGCATATTTATCTAGCAATCATCAATTCATCAACATAATCAAAAGCTCTAAATCATACTTATATATCCCTAACAAGAACAGGGGGAAATTTAACCCAATTTCCCCAAACCCTAGCTAGCAATTAATACAAGCATTTCATATACTCAAGCTTTCAACCACTATGATGAAATCAACAAACACATTAAATTCCCACAAATGCATAATAGCAAGAGTAATAAACAAGCTACAAAGTGTTCTTAGGACATAGGTTTGGGAGCTTAGGTCAATTGCTCCCAAGAGATGAGATTAGCTAATAGAGTTCATGCTAATCTATCTAAAACAACAAATCAAAGCAACTAGATGAATCAAAGAATAAAAATGGAAGAATAGGGTTTAGAACAGTACAAATTCGCAGCTGCTGAAGAAGTGGAATGAGAGGAGAGAAAAATAGTATTTATAGTGGAAGGAAAAGAAAGTAGGATTCTGGTCAGTGGCCGTCGCGACTCGCGACGAAGTTCGTCGCGACTCGCGACGAACATGTTGGTCGCGACGAGTCCGTCGCGACTCGCGACGGTAACCAGAATTTTTTGCATTATTTCTTCTTCTCCTCCTTGTGGCATGTAGTCATCCCCATAGTCACTCCTCTCAACTTCTAAGTCTTCAATGGTTTCAAAAGTGATCTTCAATGGCCTCCGGTCTTCACGTCTTCGAAGCAAGTCTTCAAAATCTTCGAAAGTGTAGTCTTCAATGGCCTCCGGTCTTCATTACTTCGTTGCACAAAACATCTACTTAAAAGAGGTAAAAGAGCGCAAAGTTGCTCTTACCCCTTCTAAGAAGATTTCATGGTAAAACACAAGCTGTTGTAATGAAAGAGTACAAAATGGATCCTAAATAGTACTAAAATAAGCATATAAAGTGGACGCATCAGTAACTGAAATACGTAAAATAAATGGTAATCTAAGGTAATCTGGTTGAATTCTTCAAGAAGCAACCTTGAAGAATATTACCTTATCTAATCTTACCAAATCTAAGTCTAATCAGAATAAAACTCCATATTTTCAAAACCCTAATGGACTCGACCGAAAGTCAGCTCTTCAAAGCCCACATGGCCGAGATCTATAGTCTAAAAAAACCTAAAATGAAATAATTTTACAATATTTTACAGTGATCACACTACCTCATTAAAAAAACCAGTGGAAAAAGAGTATAGGGTTTTTCATGATGTCTTCAGTTCTTTGACAGTCTTGAACAATAAATCCAAGATGTCGATGATGACTCCTTCTTTAATTCTTCATCATAAAGGCAATCAATTAAAGCATTTAAAGCAGCATCCCTAATCTTAGTCCTTTACCTAGTCATAGGTATCTCCATGTCACTTAAAGGATCCCAAACATATCCTTTAAATGTTTGATCAAGTCGTGGAATGTATTCATTTATGGTGGTTGTCTTGGCATCTCAATCACAGCAACTCTGGATTCAATAGTAGGGACATGTATGTCAGATTGTTGTCTGTAGAAAGAGTCTACACAAATCTTACCCATTGGTTTCCCGGAAACATCATGTGGACGTGCATTGACTCCCACTCTTTGAACAAAGGGCCGAGATCCAAAAAGAATCTGACCCCCATCTTATCCCATTCTTCCTTCAACATGATACAAATTTGACGACCAACATTCCACCAAAGTTCCTTCTTTATTGCGAACAAGAATCCAAGTCCACTTTTGTTGACTTCCTTGTTCACAGTTACCGGGTCAATCCTAGACGCCATGAAGTGATACCACCCATTCATTTCTGGAGTTAGAGTTTTCTTCGGTATTTTGCTCCAACCAGGTTTGATCAGCTCATCAATGTTTGTACCTCGCTTAGTCACTGTCCCAAAAATCACCTTCCCAATTGGTTCTTGCAGATATTAGTCATTGCCACCATCAACATGGAGTGCGAGAAACTCATCCTCATCCTCATCATTTGGAACATCGGGCAATCAAAACAAACCATTTATAGCATTTGGTGTGACAGTAATAGTTTTGCCTCTACAGTACACATGAATGATGTTTGGGCCGCAACTTATGTTTGCATAAAACTCACTTACAATACTTAGGTTTAAAAATTATGGAGTCTCTTTGATTTTTTTCCACCCAAGCATTCAGATGGTTTGTTCGAATGAGGGAGAGGCCTCGATTTCTCTCTCTAGGTGATGATTCCGTCCTTTGTATAATTCATGTACCAACCTAGCCTTGTTGGACACAAAGGTGTCATCCGGGTAAGTGTACAACGAAACTATTGGCAAAGAAGGAAAGGATGAATGTCATATCCTTTTCAAATTGAATTTAGGTGCCATTTTTACAAATAACACATTGAAGCATTTTATCAAAAACCTTGCATGCAAGCCAAGTTATTCATGATATAACATTCAAATGAATGTAGTTGAGATCCCAATGTTTATAATCATATATAAAAGGAATTGAAGTGATT
This sequence comes from Rubia yunnanensis, assembly GCA_037428765.1. Classification (NCBI taxonomy): domain Eukaryota; kingdom Viridiplantae; phylum Streptophyta; class Magnoliopsida; order Gentianales; family Rubiaceae; genus Rubia; species Rubia yunnanensis. Next base: position 81,188,606 of record CM075065.1, read on the forward strand.
TACCTAATTATATCGGCACCATCGTCGGATTTCAAGTGATACAATCGTTTGAAGGAAATAGTACTTGGTGAGAGATGTTGCACTTGTTTAGTGGAAATGGGGTTCTGTGATGAATTTAGTGGAATCCCATTTTTTTACACCGATAATTATGTGATACCGGTGTAAAAAATAGCCTAACGCAGCTACTTTAGGCTGCTTTAAAAGGAAAAAATCATGTTTTGACCCGAGAGTAAAGAGGAAAAATATTTTCTAAGTATCCAGCACCGGTACTAATGTAAAGCATCTGCTTTAGGCTGCTTTAAAATGTAAACAAATATCATGTTTTGACCTGACAGAAACGTCTCCTTATTTTTTCTAACTAACCAGCACAACACCGGTATCTATACCAATGCAAAAAAATAGATTACCGGTGTGAATAATGGCCTAGCACAGCTGCTTTAGGCTGCATGAAAGGGAAAAAATTACATTTTTTTAACCCGAGAGTAATAACCAAAAAAATTTCAATGTTTTCCGCACCGGTATATATACCGGTGTGTTAGTTGAAGATACCAGTGCGTATGTAAGAAATAGAGCATCTCATCTGTTTTCTTACACCGGCATTTTACTAATATACCGGTGTATATGTACATTTACACAAAAAGAAGAAGAATATATTACACTAATTATTCGATTTCCATATCATTCAAATAGCTTCCAATGAAATTACGGATCATACCAAGCAATAGTAAAACAAAGAGCGGTCCACATACATTTCATGCTAATTCACATCCTAAAGGGATGAGTATTGCACAAAACATTGATAGAAATACCAATGGGTAGGAAATTACTATCCATCGCTTACGCTTCAACACATTGTCACCACCCACTATTTCCCCGCTTTCATCAACCTACAGGCCATCACCATGAGAATGCCGTCCCACCACGGCTTCCCCAACATCCACAAAACCATGAAATACTGATGGAAACTCTGGACTATCAATTATGACTGGTTGATCAATTTCCTCTTCAAAGTAAAACTTCTTCCCATGTAGCACTACATGAAACTTCTTATTTGAAGGGTCCTTGTTATGTAAAACATGTCGTGCTTGGGTAGCTAAGATGAATTTGTCATCTTCATTTCCTACACGATTCAAGTTGACCAACGTAAAACCTATTGGCGTTTTGCTACAACACCGGAACCATGTTCCACCCAACAACACTTGAACACAATAAATTTGAAATCCACATAATCCAACTCCCAAATTTCCTGAATCACCCCCTAGAAAGGCATCACAACAACAACCAGATGTTTATCTCTCCTGCTTTCCTACCAAATGTATTCAGATTCAATATAAACACCAATAATTTGCATTTTTCTCTTCTCATCCTTTTCCAATGTTGAGAAACTGAAACCATTAATGTCATAACCCCAATAACGTCATACTGTGCAGTTCGGTGTCCTTGAAAATGCTCGTAGCTTACTGGGCATCCTTTTCACATTGCAACGGTTGTAAACCAGTTAACAAACCTTGAAGAATGCTCTACCTGTATTTTATTCGAGGGCCAGTCTAGATGAATCTCTTCCAACATGAAAACATGATCTTGACCATATATTGCGGTCTCCCTACTATTATGTAAACACATATAGGTGAACTGTCATCAACTTAGCATGCAAGGGTGTATGAAGCGTACCCTTAGACCGTGAAGTCCCATTCCACCTTCCGCAGTGTGGTCGACTGGGAACACCAACTGCTCTTTTTCCAAGCAAGTTTGATGTAAAGTACTCAATGATCTCCTCAGTGACATATCTCTGAACAATCAGGGCATTAGGCTAACTACGATTATGAACATAACCCTTGAAAACAACCTTGTGATGCTCAAATGGGTACATCCAATGTGCATATACGTATCTCCTGAACCAAGTGTAGAACTAAGTTCACCATGATGTTGGATAATGATGAGGGAAAGTACTTCAACAAAGGGCCTAAAACAACAACATCCTCCTATTCTGGTTCATTTAGTTGCTTCCTACTAAGACTTTTCCTGCATATCGATTTGAAGAAGAAACACAAGCACATAATAAAAAATTTAACTTCATCATCCAAACACCCTCGGATCACAACGGGCAAAAGTTTTTGCATAAGAAAATGAAAATCGTGCAATTTCAAAGCATTAAGACACAATTCATCATTCAAACCGACAAACATTAGATGAGTAACTGGACGGTACCTTCATTCCTTGGATGCTCTCACACACCAATCTCCTCTCAGCAACTAACAGATTGTAAGGAGCGGGGGGCAGGTACGTTCACCTACCTCTTACCTATGGTGCAGGATCTAACTAAATACCAAGGTCCACTAAATCTTTTCTCGCATTTAAGATATCCTTAGTCTTCCTGGGAATATTTAGAAGCATTCCAATCAGACTCTCACAAACATCCAATCAGGCTCTCACAACCGACCATAGCACCTTCAAATATTCTATCGAAGGGGCAAGATAAGTTTCAATGTCATTTCCAGGCTGTTTCGGCCCTGAAATCATGATCAACATCAACACATATTTCAGCCCTGAAATCATGATCAACATCAACACATATTTCCTCTTCATGCACAAGTATGAGGGGAGATTGTAAATGGCAAGCATAACCGATCAGGAACTGTGTTTCGAGAACATATTACCAAACAGGTTCATACCATCAGTACACAAAGCTTTTCTCAAATTTTTAGGTTCAGATGCAAACTTTGTATATATCTTATCAAATTTCTTCAACTGGTCTACATCAGCCGGGTGTCGAATCATATCATCATCTTTACAACCTACCCTATCCATGTACCGTGTCAAGTTCTTAGCATCCGTAACATTCTTAAAGAACCTTCTCAGCCTCAGAATAATTGGAAGGTACCACATACATTTGACGGCCACCTGCTTCCTCACCGACATAACATACTCTCCACCAACAACCACATTTCTCTTTTTCTTATAACGCGACACATTACATAATGGACAAACAATATTATCCTTTAGGTCACCTCTATATGAGACACAATCGTTTAGGCAATCCTGTATGTTTTCATACTCCAAATCCATCAGACACAAAATTCTCTTAGCTTTGTAAAGGTTTTCCGGAACCCCGTTACCAGATGGTAGCTTCTCATTAAAAAACTTAAGCAATTCATGCATGCTAGTATCACTCCATGACCAAAGACCTTTCAAATTAAACAACCCCATCATACATTACATGACCGTTTCTTTCTTCTTGCAACCGGAAGACAATGGCATGTCCTTCTCACCTAGAAAGGTAGCCAAAATCTCGGGCGTCCCTCTATATTCATTAACTACCTCGTCACACATGTCATCCAATTTAGCATTTCCAAAACACTCTCCCTCACTACTAACTATCACCTCCGGTGGTGTTTTTTCCCCATGAAACGTCCACACAACATAATCTTTCGCAAACTCCAGGCTATACAAGTGGAGTTTCAGCCTGTCGTTGTTATCAGTACGATTTTGATTTCAAAATCATGACAAGGACATAATATTCACTTCTCTCGACTAAAAGCATAGTCCAAAAACTCATCCACGAAAACAATGTATTCAGCGCTCACCCTACTAACGTTGGCATACACATGCTTACGCCTCTTGATGACACGATAGAACTCCACATATCAATAAATATCGAACAATTAAACTTCAACACATTTATTGTAATAGAATTTCATGACAACATCCAAATCATGCTAGATCATTAATGCGCAATTTACACCAATATTCCACATTATAATTACCACATTCATAATATGTCCTACAATATAAAAATAAATAGCTATAGCTTTATAACTACATAAACCTTGAGAACAAATCACAAACTAATATCAAAATTAATTCTACCTCAATCACCATCAAATGTTCAAATACACAAGATATATATCTCTACCAACCAAAATCATCAATGAGTTCATTAATATCCATAAATATATTTTTAAAAATGGTACCTTCAAGGGTCTTCATTGTGGATCATTCAATGCCTTCATCAACCAAAAAATACCATTAATGAACTTTTTCTCCCAAAAATTCCATTTTTAACCTGCAAAAAAAGGTGGTAGGTTAGCATTAAATGAACTTTTTTACACTGGTAAAAAGACCAACACCGGAGGGCATGTATGTTTTTTTTTCTTAAGTCAACATTTTCTACACCGATTTAACATGGAACTGGTGTACAATTTTAGCTATTTTCCCATAATTATTTTTTACACTGGTAAAACATATAACCGGTTTAAAAACATATACTTTTGGTGCCAAAACCAGAAAAGTACACCATGTTTATACATCAGAATATTTCTACCGGTGTCATAGCAAACAATAGCACCGGTCTTTACCACCCCTATAGATATAGTTGGTGCAAAAATTAGGAAAACATACATTGTTTGACATATACCCGGTGTGTATATATTCAAAAGCACCGGTACTTCGTTAACATGAGTTATATAGGTGCAATTGTGTACTTATGCACCGATATTGTATCCTCATAATTTTTTACCGGTACGTATGTACCTATTTTCTAGTAGTGTGTACACTAAGAACTGGAAAGCCTCTCCAAACAACACGGGCCATTGAACATCCGCTTAGGTTATAATCCTTGTGTGGTTGCTACGTCGCCGGAGCTTGCAAAAGAGTTCCTGCAAACTATGGAAATCTCTTTCGCGAATCGACCAATATCCACGGCTATTGAGTACCTCAGTTACAAGGGCCAAGATTTCGCATTTGCCCCTTACGGTCCTTACTGGAAGTTCATGAAAAAGGTATGCATGTCAGAGCTTTTAGGGGATAAGACATTAGACCTTTTACTTGTTGGTTTCTGCCATAAAGCCAATTATATTTACTACCAACGTGATTAGGAACCTACACAAAAATAGGGCTGTTTATTGTGTTATAATAACTTGAAGGATTAATATATAAGATATATGAATCCTGGAGACTTAATGATAAATAAGGTGTTAGGGTTTTGGTTATGATTGGACCAAGCCTAATATTAACCTTGATTATAGTCTTGGTTGTTGAGATTAGAAGAGATGAAAAACACAATAGAACTCATCAGCCTAGTCGTCAATCTAATAACCGTTTAATCCTTAGAGGATCCCGAGAAAGCAGTCTGTGTGGATGCCCATAGAGGCCAGACATGTGTGCAGCTTGTGGTCAATTCACCTCAAATCGTGACTATCAAGTTGATTCTCTATCGAGGTAATACAAACATAATGTGCATCGATCATATATGTATTATTCTATAATTACAATGTATTCTTGGCATGAACTCAATTTAAGTTGTGTTGTGTATATATACATATATATATATATATATATATATATATATATTCCGCTGCTATATAATTATTGATTTACTAACAGTGGTATCAGAGCCATCATTGTTAATGATATTTTAATATGTTCAATATATGCTTGATTATGTGAATATGATTCATGGAAGATTCAAGTGAATTATATCATTATTATGAATAAAGGGTTTATATATTTTTCTTGATGAAATCATATGAGATATAAAACTTTTTTTACCGTTCATTATTGAATACGATTCACATTTTAAAATTTTAAAAAAAATGTGTAATACGTTAATATGATTAGCTATGCTATGATTTTATTTTATTTTATTTATTTTAAAAATAGTAAATATGGGCTTGACCTTTTGTTCATCAATGTTTAGTGTATTGATAATTTGATTATCATGTTAAATTATTGGCTTAAAAATCTGAATAGTTATAGTTTCCTATGTTTGATTATGCAATGTTAAATTTTACTTTGAAACTGTTCAAATCTTAGAGTAAAATATGGTTTTGTCAAGAATAAATTAACATATTCGATCCATAGTTACCCGGATGGAAACTCATAATATTTTTTTGTAAGCATGTGATTTCTTTGTGATTCCTTAAGAAGGAATGAAAATCAAATGTCCAGGCCATGGGATGAAACTCTAGGCGTCCTTGCCACTAAAATTGAGGATGGATCGTTGAGACATTAGTTGCGATGAATTCCGACCACGATTGAATGGAGACTTATTCAAAATATTTTTTTTAAAAAGAGGGTCCTCAGCATGATGTCATCATTAGTAGGACTTGTGTCATCAAAGGATTTAAAATTTACAAAATAGCCCTTGTACTTTTTGTAAAATTTGTTTGTCTTAGAAAACTTAAATTTCAGAAATTACAGACGAACTCCTAAAATTGTGATTAATTTTAAACTAATCAGAAATTTAATTAGTTATAAAACGGTTTTATAATAAACTTAATTCTACATTTAAAATGAGAATTAAAGACAAGAGTTATCTTGTGGTGGTTACTTAAGTCAATTAATATAATTAATTTCATTTTGTGCATTAATGAGATTAATGTCACGATTAATATGATTTGATGTAAATTAAATATGATTAATATGTTATGATTGATTGATATATTTAAATTAAATTAAATTAAATTAAATGTGATTTAATTTGTTTATATGATTTTATCACATTAAAATGTGATTAATGTCAAATATAAATATGATTTAATATGATTAATCAAGTTTTATATTATGGTGATAATGTGATTTGATACTACTAAGATAATTTAATACGATTAAATGCCTTAATGTAATTTAATTGATTAATATGATTTAATTTAAATTAAATCCTATGATAAATTGAGTTTTATGTATTAATGTGGTTAATGTCATTTAGCTGATTAATATGATTTAATAAAATAAAATGTTATTGTTACGCTTTAATATGATAAATACCATTTAATACGATTAAATATGATTAAAGAAATTTAATTTATTAATATATTAATAAAATTAAATATGATTATGGTTAATATAAGATTTGTTTTAAAACCTACTTCTTGCTAAGAATTCCATCATACCATATGAATTATTATTATTATTTTGAATCAACGATTCAAATGACGACTACCAAGTATACCAAGAACTTTTGTATAAGAGGGCTGGAGATTAAAGCGGGACCTTTGTGACCCCTCCACATACATTTTCATTGAATTTTCTATGGAAATTCTAGAAGTCATAGATCTATTCAATAAGTAATTTAAGAAATACTTTTAGTAAATGACCGAAATTATTTTTGTCTAATGAGGCTGGTGATTTTAAGCGGGACCATTTGTGGCCCCTCCACAAGCCTTTACTGGGAATTTTGAGGAAATTATAGAAGTATTATATTAATTACTAAGAAAATCTTAGTAATGACTGGAAAACATTATGTCTAAGGAGGTTGGCGATCAGCCTTTCCTGGGAATTTTTGAGGAAATTCTAGAAGTGTTAAATCAATTATATTTGTAACTATAACATTATAAAATTTAATTTTCAGAATTGGTTAAAAGTTCTTAATTCAGATTTAATCTTTTACTTATTGATATAAACAGTTATGAATGTTATGAGTCATTAGTATCATAAAGAACTTGCCTTCAAAATTCATTTATGAATATGATTTATAAGTCAATAAATTTTTAAATACAATTATTATGATTCATTGTGTTTAACTGTTGAACGGTTACGAATATTACAAGTTTTAAATATTATAAATGACTCACATTCAACATTCATATATAAATGTGATTTATATGTCGAATTAAGTTTGATAGCAATATGATTAATTGTGTTCAACCGTTGAGCAGTTACGAATGTTCTAAGTCTTTTACATCATAAATGACTTGTTTTAACATTTGTTTATAAATGTGATTTATATGTCAAACAATTATGAACTTAATTGCAAATTAACATTCAAATTGTGACATAAATAATTTAAGTTTGAAAATAGTTTCAAATCTCAAATAATTCTTGATATGATTGTGAATCAAAAGTATAAGTTCATATAGATGAACTAATATTTAATTTATATTGTATTTATAATTTAAAGAATATTTTTTCTAAATATTAGTTCAATTAATATTTAGTTATTTATGAAATTTATATTTAATAACTATTAAATGTAATTTAATATTTTTGCAATCCACATATGTCTTAATTAAATGGTTTAATATTTGACAATTGTGAACATCAAAGTTTTTAAATTTGATTTAAACTTTAAATACATTCATCTTCAAATAGTTTGAAATTGGACATTATAATGTTATGTGTTGAAGTTTTAAATTGGATTTAAAACTACAAAACGACATTAGTATGTAAATGTTTCAAATATGATTAATGTCATAGTTTGAATTATGTCAAAAAGTTGGCAAGTATGATTAAAAGTTTATGATTTGTAGATGACAAATTTTGGATTATGATAAATATTTATGAGGAGATCCAAAATATTTTAATAATTCATCTCTAATTTGATTAGAGATTCATTGTTACACATATCATACTTAGTGATTTATTATGATTGTGTAATTATTTCAATAGTTAAATAAAATCCCTTATATGCCTTCCCTTTATTTAGTAGAAACAGAACTTTTGTGTGAATTTCACTTGTTGGGAATCCCCAAGGTGTATTCTGCTAAGAGAAATTTTTTTGCTAGACATATGAGATATGATCTTTGAATAACGGGTCTTTTAGCAAAACATAGAATTTGACTAGTTTACTCAAAATTCTGTGATTTGTGGTGAAATATTAAGTTATGTAGTTTTCTTCCATTATTATAGCATTGCAACCATCCTCATGTGAATTGATATGTTGGGAATTCCTCAAGGTCATTCAATTTATTATGTGTTTGATGTTAAGAGACGTGATCTCTAAATAATGGGTTCAACTTAACGGGGCATATGATCTGTTGGGTATCCTCAAGGTCATGTGTTTCGAGCCAAAGTGTTAGGTGCCATGTATAGTGTACATACTAAGAGTTAGTATTGTCTCCTATTTTCATATAGTTGATTATATAAGATATACGTTTTCTATGAGAAGTTGTCTCATAGTAAAGTATTTTTCGAAAATAAAGTGTTTATTCCAGAAAAATAAGTGGGAGAATTTTTAAGAAATTTGAGCCGCAAATAGAAAAATCAACTATAAGAATAAATATGTCATATGATGATGTGATTGCTATAGTTGCATGGAATTGTTTAGGTTTACGAAATTGTATTGTACAATGTGAGTTTTTGTGATATAACTTCGAATTTCGTATCAAGACTATTATAGATTGTGCAAAATACGAATTTTATATGGGTTTTAATATTTTATTTGAAATTCAAGGGGTTGATTTTGTCAAAATAAATTAGATATAAATCCTGCACAATGAAAATTAATTAGTGGGAGCGATAATATTTTCTTATTGTATTATATGCGATAGTTGCATGTAGAAAATGAATACAAGAAAATTCAGTAAGAAAATTCTAAAATGTTAGAATTCACAACATTGACTTTTGCAGTCAGTGTCTATTAGATAGACGATGTAGTTTTGCATGTATTTAAGAGGTAGATACATTTTAAAACACTTAAAGAATATTTTAGATACGTTTAGAGGTATTAGAAACTATTCTCGATAGAAATTGGGCCGATTACAGTAATATCGATTTTTGATGATTTAGATCTTATAAAAACATAATTGTTCATGACTTACTCTCGCTTATTTTATGTTACATGACTAGCACAATAGAGTGTTCAAATATTTATTGGACCCATTGATGCGAAGTATTATCAATTGATTTTAATCAATGATAAAATATTAAGAATAGAAAGTAATGCCCACTAGATTCCCTTTGGAGATGAAGTTGTTCAATAGTTGACTAAAACAATTAGAGGGAATTGGTTTAGTGAAAGTGGGAGATTAGTAGGTGGAAAACATAGAATCCAACTTGAGTTATGCAAAAGTTTTGGTGATATGGAGCTATTTATCATTATTTTTCATTGTTTAATTACAATAGATAAATAATAAAGTCCCTTGAATAGTATTTGTAAGAAAGAAATTGTAAAGTGTTACGATAATAAGATTCTTTATGTGCTTACATATTATTCTTAAGGTATCCCTAGTCATGTATTAATAAGAAGGGACATTGTTAATACAGATAGACTAGCATACGTTTTGTTCCTTTCTATTGTAGGGAGTAGTTGATCTCATCAACTATTGTGTAGAGACACAAGAACAAATGATTGTTTGAGAGCAAGTTCATTGGATTGACCCGTCTTGAGATTTTCCATAAGATGAACTATTTAAGTGCTAATGGAATTATCTCTATACATAAAGTGAAAATGATCCTCAGACTGATTGAGATCATAAGATTGTCTAGAGTATGGAGTATTATAGTTATTTGTCCTATTGTCCTTAACCTTAGTTGGTTATTGTGCTTTAGAGTTGGGTGTAATACGAAGCATGGATAGATAGTTTATGGTCAATAAAGGATTCACCACTCCTAATAGTAAGAAGAACATACCCCCATATGGCAACTTGTTGGAATATGAATTTAAAATGATTGAGCAAACTAGAAGTGATTTTAGAAGGTGTTCTAATGTCAACTTCATGTAGGTCATATTTGGAGAACAAGAAAATAAATAATTAGTTCTTTAAGAGTTAGCACTTATTCTTACTCTTGAACTAATTGGGATATAGTATGGTGAAGGGATATTAGTTGCACGACATCCTATTATTTGGAAAGGTGAAAATGATCACATATATTTCCTATTAATTGGGTGGTCATGATGTCTGACTAGAGGCCAATCTTGATCTGTGAATATGGGTTAGAAATCTCAAGGTTTACTTATCTTTAGGCCAAGTGGGAGTTTTTTCGTTTATGTCCTAAAGCTAATTCATATTTACTAACAACATGATTAGGAACCTAAAGGGTCACACACATAGGACTGCTTATTTGGTTAAAATAACTTGAAGAATTAATACATAAGATATATGAATCCTAAGGACTTAATGATAAATAAGGTGTTAGGGTTTTGTCTATGATTGGGCCAATCCCAATACTAACCTTATTTATAGTCTTGGTTGTTGAGATTAAAAGAGATGAAAAACAAAATAGAACTCTTCAGACCTAGTCATCGATCTACTAGTGGACGAGACCCTATTAAAGGCACTAATGGAAGGCGGTTCCGCCAGAATTTTATAAAACTGCCTTCCTTGGGTAGTTCCGAGCTTGGAACATTGTTCAGATGCCCCTAAGTTTTTAAAGGAGGTTTTATAGCACTCAAAGGAAGTTTGATTAGAACCACCTTTGAATGATGAAGATGGAAGACGGTTCTGTCATGGTGACTTTGAACGCTCCTGTTACAAACTCATAACGCAGATCCGATTAAATTTTTGAGATCGAAAACATGATCTGATTTACGTTCCGAACTTGGAATAGGTATGCATGCTATGTAATTGAAACAACAACTTATGATCCGAGTTCGTAACAATAGTCATTAAGTAGTTCCGGATCCGGAACATCGTCTGATCTTCTATGCTCTGTAGTTTGTATGGTACGATTCAAGTTCCGAACTCGGAACTCCTTAAAGATAGCAATAAATACGGACCTCCAACTTCATTTTCATTTCGAAAAATAAGCTAAAAATTGCAGGGCACTCTTTGGAAGCAAAAGGCTAAGGTAATTGTAAATATACAAATATTCGTATCCTATCAAACTAATTATATTATTATTGAAGTATGTTTCGTAATGCTTTGAAAAATAGGGTTTTTACTTGTTATGTTGCTCATTATAATTTTGTTGGTGATATAATTGAATGTGTATTGATGTTATTTTCATGTAGTTAATGAATATAATTGGATTCATCGAGAGCGACATTAGGACATCACCTGATTATATTTGTTTAGTAGATTCATTTATTAGGATAGCTTTTGAACATGCGGCTAAACATTGGGTGGTGCGTGCAAGTTTACCCTGCAAGGGTTGCAAGAACGATGCATATTTATTGAGAAAGAAGTTGCATGAACACCTTATTTTTTGAGGTTTCCAAACAACTTACACTTGTTGGATATGGCATGGTGAGGTACCGACAAATATTGGTGGAAATGGTGGAATGAAGGAAGGGATTGAATTAGATTGAGATAATAGATTTGATGAGATGGTGAAGGATGTTTCCATAGAATTACTTGGTTAACCTAAGGTCCTAGAGTTATTGCTTAATGAAAATAATTGTTCATTGTACGTGGGGTTAAAACATTCATTTTTGAGTGTGACATTGAAAATCATGAATTTGAAGGCCAAATTTGGTTGGTTTGAAAAAAAGGATGACAGAAACTCTAGAATGGGTTTGAGAATTGCTTCTTGAAAGAGATTGAATGCCTGAGAAATCCTATGATGCGAAAAGAGTTCTTTGTCCTATGGGTTTAGAATTAGAAAAAAAAAATCCATGCATGTCCAAAGGATTGCATATTGTTTAGGGGAAAGGAGGATGAGAAACTTGAAACATGCCAGGTATGCGGTGAATCTTGGTACAAGTGAAAGCATTGTGAAATAGGAGTGTGTGCAAAGGTGGGAACCGTTTCGAAGAAGAGGACACCCGCTAAGGTCTTATGGTATTTTTTTGATAATTCCACGCCTGCAGCAAGATGCAAAATTACTACTGCGATGGCATGCAGAAAGAGATCGTTCGGCAGATAATGTGATAAGGCATATGTCCGATGGTGAGCAATGGAAAACGCTTGATGGCATATACTCGGAGTTTGGATCGGATTCCTGAAAGGTTAGGATTGTCAACCAATGGAATGAATCCATTTGGCAACATGAGTAGCACATATAATTCTTGGCCCGTAATGTTGGTGATCTACAATCTACCTCCGTGGCTGATAATGAAAAGAAAACACGTTCTCTTTTCCATGATGATTTCAAGCCCCAAGAAACCAGGTAATGACATTGACATTGGTAATGAACACCTTATTTGTTGACTTTGTTCAATCATAGAGTTTATACTTACGATACCGTGGTGGATGATATTTTCACGATGAAGGCCCTTTTATTTTGCAACATAAATGATTTTCCAACATATGGAAATTTTCTGGGCAATTCTGTGAAAGGGCACTATGCATGTCCGATTTGTGAGAAAGAAGCCTCCTTTTGTCAACTTAAGCATGGTTCTAAAACTCTTTACCAAGGAAATCAACGATTTCTCCCTGAGGGGCATTTATGGCATTCTGCAAAGAAGTGGTTCAGTGGATAGCCAGAGTTGCGAGTGCACTTGTACCACTAACTGGCGCAGAGGTATTTGAAAAAGTTAAAGGACTGCCATGCAATTTTGGTAAGGGGAAAGGGAAGTTTGCAATCGAAGGTAGTTAGAAGAAATGCTCAATCTTCTTTCAACTCCCTTATTGACAGGATATTGATGTCAGACACTGTCTCGATGTAATGCACATAGAGAAAAATGTTTACGATGCTTTAATTGGCACATTTTTTATTACTCCCAGTAAAACGAAAGATGAATTGAAGTCTCGACTCGATTGGATTGATATGGGCGTTAGTGAAAATCTTTGTCCCGTTACTGATGGAGACAATTGTTATCTCCATTCCACTTGTTATTCAATATCTCAGATGGAAAAGAAGTCATAATGTGAGACGGTGAGTAGAGTAAAAGTGCCTGAACCTTATTATTTGAAATATCAATGCTTGTGTCTCGCTAACAAAGTCGAAGTTGGGTGGAATGAAATTCCATGACTGCCATAACTTCATGCAAGAATTGAATGTCATTGCAATTCGGTCTTCGTTGTCGTACCATGTACAATTTTTTTATTACTAAGCTTTGTTTGTTCTTCAAGTCTGTATGTTCAAAAACCATCAGTCTTGCAAAGCTTGATAAGTTGCAAACTATGACTATAGAAGTATTGTGCCGAATGGAGATGTACTTCTCACCTTCGTTCTTCGACATAATGGTTCATCTCATAACTCACTTGGTTAGGGAGATTAAGCTCCGTGTCCTGTATTTTAAAGATGAGTGTATCCCGTCAAGCGGTACATGAAAATATTCAAGCATTTTGTGAAGAATAAATATAGGCCGGATGCAAGTATTGTGCAACGATATTGTGCTGAGGAAGAAATTGAATTTTTGTACAGAATATATTAATGAGGTTGAATCTGTTGGTGTTTCTAAATCCGGGCATGAAGGGCGGTTAGAAGGTGTAGGGGCTTCGATGGGGTATTTAGCCATAGTGTTGGTATTTAGCCATAGTGTTCAGAATTTGGGCACTACTCATTTATATGTTCTTCGTAACCACGAGGATGTTGTCCCATACATTGATATTCACATGGATGAAATTTGATTTTCGAATCCCACTTTCAACAAAGCACGTGTTCTTAAACAACACACCAGAACTTTTTCTTCGTGGCTATGATCTCACGTCACCACTGGTCCACATCCAGATACAGTTAAATGGTTGTCTCGGAGACCGTTGGGTACTGTTCTATGTTTCAGGGGTTATGACATCAACGGTTACACATTTGGTACAAAATCAATGGATGATAAAGAAGTCTCTCAGAATAGTGGAGCTTGACTTGTTTTGAAGCTTTGCTTGTTGGTATTATGGCCGACAACAATCCTATGTACGCCCATACTTTCTACGATTTCAGAAATATGGGAGCTCGATTATGTTACAATGATAGTGCCGGTTTTTAAATATGATTGGGTTGATTCCAACAATGGTCATAGAATGGAATATTTATGTTTCACACTGGTTGATTGTAGCAGGACGGGTTGGAGAGAAGATCCATTCATATTGGCTGGACAAGCTCATCAAGTTTAATTTTACGTAAAAGATCCTATTGATTCCCAGTGGGAGATATTGGTTGAGGGTAAAAGGTCTTTCGTGGAGGATTTTGAACAGGAGGATGTAATTGGTTTTGGTACAAAAGGATTGGGTTAAGTGAAGAAGATTATCTACTCCAATAGGATGATGCTAGTTTGCGTGAGTTTATGGGTCGCACGGATCACAATGAAGTTGCGTGGGTCGACAACCACGAAAAGATGACCAAACGACGGAAGTGACCAAAAGGAAAGTTGAAAAAAAAGGCATGTAAGGTAAACATTTAGCCCCAGTTTTCTATTTTTGATGATGTTGACCATTGGAAATAAAACAACTTCCGAGCTCGGAAGCTCGTCTGGAACTATGGTCTCATTTATTTTTATCCTTCATTCATAGTAAGCTACCATTTTCATTACACTTCCATCAAACCACAAATATATGTTTCATAAAACATTACAAATGCAAGTTTTAGGAGTTAATGCTAACATGTTTAGGAGTTAAGCTTTAACAAATTCAATATTCAAATATTTAAGCTAATGTATGATAAAATTCAACAAGCACATTTAGAGGTCCTAGAATAGAAATCAAGCATAGGACATTACAAGGAATGTGTTCTCTTAACCTTTGTCTTTGTGGATTCTTTGAGGGCCTTTTCATATGCTCTCTCCTTCTGCTCAAGTGTCCACACACACTCTCTCAATATGAACACCCCATCACGAACCCATTTGTAAACCCTCTTCATGGCCTTCATAAATTGAGGTCCAGAATCATCTACAAAAGATTGAAAAGAGAAGCTCATAAGAAAAACATAACAATTGATGATGTAGTGATTTGTTTAATGAATGGGGAGTAGTTATATTACCTTCTTCGATTTTGTGCCTCTTGCTTGGTTCAGAAGCTGCTGGTGTCTTGTGGTGCCACTTGTTATCCAACAACACCCACTTTTTCTTCATAAAATATTGCTATTTGTAGAACTTGCAATGTTTTTCCCGCCCACTAAACTCCAACCCCTCCACGCTCTACAAAATAGAGGTAATCAAGTTCCCATTTAGGAGACTCTTGATTACCTTCTGTGAGTTACCAATTGACATCATATGTGATAGAATAGCCGACCTGGGATTAATTTGATTCCTCTCCATTATGTAGTAGAACAACATAAGTGTAGCATAGGTAGGTTCGGTAATGTGGCATGATTTGGGAAGTATTAGCCTAGTTATGAAGTCCAGCACAATATGATCGTCCGGAACAAGGTGTTCCAAAGAAAATGATTCGGGCCTTCCTAGATCATGCGCATTTTGACAAAAATACCGCACACTACATGCCACGGGTTCTATCCTAGGGATCATCCAAAGGCCACACACCCCTATGGTAAATATCATGTAACCGACCATTCTCTTGTTGTGAATAACAATCCTCGGGACCTTTATGGTGAAAATCGATTATCTTATTTATAATCCACGGGCTAAGCTCCACATTGAAGCCATCGACCTTAGTCCAATATGCAGTGCCCCGCTCAATCGCTTGCAAGTTGCTATAAAATTGGCATACTTCATCAAAGTAAGACGGTTCCTTCATAATATATAGTTTAAAAACGTGTTGGCCTTCTAACTTTTGTAAGGGGTCGGCTAAACCTATGAAATTGTGAACATTGAGGTCTACGACATAGCAATCTATCAATTTTCCACAAATAGTGAATATGAAATTCCCAATATAGGAGCACCGCCATTTAAGCTAGACATTCTTACCCATCAAATAGAGAATATGAAATTCCCCCCCTTTTGTAGCTTCCTCCACCGGAAGTTGTATCTAAGATTTGTAATTTGGGTTATGAACAATCTAATCACATTTTTTATATATAGGGGACGGCGTTCTGAGACCGGAACTCTATCTTACCGATGTTAATTAATTTCAAAATTGGGATCAGACATATGCACAAAAATTGGAACCTTAGTTCCGAGCTCGCAAGATCTTCAGAAAGTTTTAAAAAAATGTTAAAACCAATCGTCATAATCATAGTGTAGTATCAGATAGAAGATAAGATTTCAAAATATGTGTTTCAAGCTCGGAACACTGTCTGTGACAAAAAAAATGAGCAACATGTCAAGAAATATAGTGTGGGATCAGAAAGAAAATCTGATTCTGGAAGATGTGTTCCACGCTCAGAACACTGTCCGTGCCAAAAAAAATTTAAAATGAGCAATAGGTCTAGCACTATAGGTTATGATCAGATAGAAGATAAAATTTTGGAAGATGTTTTCCGAGCTTGGAACACTCTCTGTGACAAAAATAAAGAGCAACATGTAAAGTAATACAGTGTAGATCAGAAAGAAGATAAGATTCTGGAAGACGTGTTCCGCGCTCGGAACATTGTATGTGCCAAAAAAATAAAATGAGCAATAGGTGAAGTAATACATTTTAGGATCAGATAGAAAATAAGATTTCAGAACTGGTGTTCCGAGTCCGGAACACGTTAAGTGACAAAGTTGACCAAATGGCACACTTCCGATGTCTGAACTATGTCTTTGGACATCATTTTCCAAGAGAGGATTATGTTCCTCACACGGAACTTGGTGGGAAACTATGGTCACTTTTAATGATTTTCCATTACAACTAGTACTAAACCACACTAAAAAAGAATTCAACTAATTGACATCAATAATTGCTCTAAATCAAATATAACTAGCATACTAATGGCCACATATAAAACTTGACCAACAATAAACTTATTTCAAATCCGTCAATTAAAAGTAGTACAAATACATAAAATTATCAAAAACATTTCAACAATTATGTGTTCATCACGCAATCACATTACGAACTATTCATCATCTTCTTCAAACTCGAAGTCCATCCCACCAATTTGAGAACTAGAGGGCTCATCACCATCACCACTATCCTCATCCGCCTCACTCTCCTCCTCACCATCACTATCACAGCTAGAGTACTGTGACTTGAAATTCAGCATGGACTCATTGTTGCTTAGTTTGATGTGGAGGCCTGTGAAATCAATGAATTTTAAGTGACGTGCTTTCGCTACTACAACTTCATTTTTGGCCGAACTTACATCCTCCTTGATTTTTTCCAAATATTTTTTGAATGTTTCCACCCAACCCCTATTCTTACCTGCAACATTAAATGTATGATTTCGAAAACAATATTTTTTATAAACATATAATGGAGAGAAAGTGTACAAACAAGTTAATAGAATGAGTTATGTTCAAAGTACTTACGTGATGAAGATCCCTCGGCCTTATCCATCCTTTCTTCTCTTGCTCACTTGGCAGATTTTGCAGCTTTCCCTGGAATGTTTTGAACTCGCAACTTGTTTAGTTCATCCAACTTTAAATGCTTGTGATCAAACTCTTCATTGTAGTATTCCAACTAGAGTGGCTTGTTGACAGGGGTGATTTTTCCATTTCTTAATCAAAGCGGTTATCAAACCGCCATATGGGAGATCTTTCTTCTTCCCTGCTGCCGCCTTAAGCATACATAAAAATAGTATACCGAGGATTTAACTTCACCCCCGTTAAGACATAGTAAGTGAGCATCAAGTTCCCTATGGTCACCTCACACGTATGACCACCTGACGAGAGGATATTTTGGAAAATCCAATCATATACTAACCTATGCTCAACACTCAAAACCCCCACATCGTACTCATCAGCTTGCCCTGCCACTTCCCCCGTACGACCAAAATACTTGTTAGCCATTTCAACTAGGCATAGGGGGGCTTAACTCAGTAAAAACAGGCCAACTTTGTTGGTGGCATATCTCAAGTGGACCCTTACACCCATATTTTGGAACTAGTTTGCATGGATTAGTGTACTCGCAACCTAACACTTCATCTATGCTAAATTTTGTAATGGGAATCGTTACGCCATTTACCACAGTGAGATCTCTATTGCTTATACTCTTCCCTAAATTGGTGTAGAATTGCATAACCTCTTCATAATAAACCGATTCATTCAAATTCACTAACTTATCAAAACTAGAGGGTTTCAAATATTCAATCAAACATATCCAAGCTCAACAGGTACAATGTCTGCACTAGAAATAACCCTAGGATTGCGACATTTCCTAATTCAAAATTGTACATACCTTGCTTCCGCATCGGTATTGAAATATAGGGATAATTGCCCCAACTCTTCAATTGGATTATGACTCCATGTTGAAGCGTCCCCATATCCACTGCCGGAACATCCACCCTATATCTAGGCATGATTGAATTATGTTTTTTGGCCGATTGAAATTCTAATGTTTGGGTGGAAATGGTTTTGGGGATTTTCAGTTAGGAAAATCGAAATGATTTTCTCGTTACTGAAAAATAATTTTATAGTCAGATCAAGTTCCAAGTCCAGAACAATCTCTTTTCCTGGTATGAATGGTCCGACACAGTTCTGATTGTGTAACCCTATTGCAAGTTCAGAATATCTAATCGGGCACAGCTTCTACAGTGCATTAAAGGCGGTTTTTAAATAGGCATTTAATACCCATTCACAAAAACTTCGAATTCCCTCTCATTTTTTCCTCAAAAACCCTCTTCCAGTCTTCCATCTTTCATCCCTTCAAAAATTCTTCCCCCAATCTTTATATTTTGATCCTAGCTACATAAAACCCTACTAAATGAGTGAAAATCACATCCAAAGGCCTAGAGTTTTACAAAACCAAAGCAATCCATGGGTTAAGGTTTTCGGAGTTTATGATTATTCAAGTGTTTTTAAAGAAAAAGTCACATCCAACTTTGAATTGTTTGGTTGGAAAGTTAAACATTTCAAAATTTCCTTTGTCCTACTTGATGAATTCTAGCTAGGGATATCATATCTTCAAATGTCTATCTACTCTTTGTAAGTGTAGATACATGTTTTAAGCATAAAAGTTAGATTTCCATTTGTTAAAATTGAAATTCTAGTTTTTGATTGTCATGTATGCTGTTAGGTAGTTTAATGTCACGGAAAAGGATTCATGATAAAAATGTGGGTCCAATAGGTGGAGATTCACAAAACCGTGGTGGTGATGACGATGAGGAGAAGGGATCAGAGGTGGGTTGTTTTGCTAGAACTCATTGTAGAACATTAGAAAGGAGTAATTAGAAGGGTGTTTCATTGTAGAACATTAGAACTCATTGAAGAACATTAGAAACGAGCAATTTTTGCTTAAGCTAAATTAAAGATAGATAAATTAGAAGGGTGTTTCATTGCCAAGGGTAAGCACGGCATTCTCCTTGAGGCTACAGAAAAACAAGATCACCCGGGTCGTGCAAGAGGTGTTTGATCATTCTTATGTCAAAGAGATGCATTCTGAATTTTCCAGTCGTACAAGAAGACTAAAACATCTTGGGCTTACGTCTTGCAAGAAGAAGCACTTGCGTGAGACAAAAAGATTGAGCAACAAGATATATTGATCTGCAAGTTAATTGAACACACCGGTCTCTCAGTACCCAAAACTTTAGCTGATTTAACACCGGATTGGACTCCACCTTCTAGAATCGCGCCACTCACCGGGAGATGTTGAGGTTTACCACATACCTATTCTACCTCTGCGAGTGAATAAAGTCAACAATGTTGACATTGCCATCATGCCCACCTAAAAAAGGTCAAATTATTATATTCATAATAATATTTTTTTCATTTACCTTCATTTGTTTGACTCACTTTTTTTTACGTTATAAACATCACATTTGTGTGAGTTGTACATTGATCATGTGGAGAATGGTAGGCCGATCCACGTTGCTGATGGTATTTTGCACGAGTCAATGCGACAATATCACTCCATTCCAATTTGAGATGGGATATGTAGAGTCTCATCGGAGAAGCCACTAGTCCTTAATGCCTTATTGCCAATTCCATATGGCCAATTCAAGCAAGTGGGAACCACCGAAGGACTTTTTCTCCTATGGCCTCGTTGCCTAATCTATATGGACCCCAAAAAGGAAGATCATTTGAAGGACAAGCCTAAAACGGCATCTGGAATATGTCACTATACACCGAAGAAGTCTAAGCCCACACTAACAAGGATGGACATTTTGAAGGATTCGTCGCACTTGGTTAGAGTGTTTTATGATTTTATTGGCGCACACCAAGTCAACTCAACTTACACATTTTCCGGCAATGAATTTGTATTTGGTCAAAAGAGGGAAATAATTGCCATATGGAGTGACTTCGAAGACTTGTGGAGGTGTGACCAAGTCAATCAAACCATAATGTCCTTATACATGTTGTAAGTACTACATACTTTCATAGTTCGAAGGAAAAATTTATTTATTTTTACTATTTTTACAATTAAGGTTTTCTCATTATATGTCAAAGGTACATGTATTATTTTGTTAACCAAAATGAGAATATAGGGTATTTGTGCCCCGTGATGACACAAGAAATTAGAAACACGGTCAAAGGGAGGATAGACTACATCTGCAAAAGTCTTGGACAAATGAATAAAAAAATATTCGCATCCCTATACATTGAGAGGTAATGTCAAACATACTTTTATTTTGAATGATTTTAATGTATGGCATTCTTGTAGGGACCATTGGAGATTAATATTTATTAACTAGGAGAACAACCTCGTTTATTGGATGGATCTTGTACATCATCAACCTTCCGGGTTATTTGTTAAGATTTTCGATGCTTCTATCAATTCCCTCACCAAATCTAGTACAAAGAACTTTGAGATAGTCGAGATCAAGGTGAAACCTTTTTTCCCATGCTTAAAATTCAATTAGATTCTAGGACTCCTAAAGTTTTGATGTGATGATTTTTTAAAATTTTAAATAGTATAAGAAACAAGCGAAGAATTAGGAATCTGGGTATTACGTAATGTTATAGGAAGTTGAGTGTCTTCAGCAAATCTGTATGGATTTTCTCAAAATCAACGACGTAAGATTTGAACAAGATCTTCTTCCATTTTTTTTATTGTTATAGGTTTCTTACTCATATTAATAACATTAAAAAATTCACAGATTTTTAAAGAGGATGAGAAGCCGTATTCACAATCTGATATCAACATGGCAAGAAATTGCTTGATAAGGTATATTGTCAATGCCCGTTCCAATTCCATTGGAAATCCCAACGTAGGAGTGATTTAAGTAGCTAGTATATATGGTGACATTGTCATTGGAATAGATTTTCTTAGATTTATATTCCTATCTATAGATTGTTATTTCCCTAGCGTAGTCTATAGATTTTTGATAGATAGTGTGGAAATGACATGTTATTTTGGTGTATCTTGACCTGGTATGGGAGGGTTCCATCACAGACTAGATTCTCAAAGGACGAATGCACTATATTTAGGATATGAATTCCTTGGGTTTTGGCACATTTTAGAAGAGTGGAATTTAGAAGAGTGAAATTCCTTAGGTCTCAAGAAGCTAGGCTCGAGGATGAAAGATGACACTTTGAGGGCTCTCGGCTTCGAGGTCTCGAGAAGCTAGGCTCTAGGAGATGAAAGATGACACCTCGAGGGCTCGCAGCTTCGAGGTCTCGAGAAGCTAGGCTCGAGGAGATGAAAGATGATACCTCGAGTGCTCACGGCTTCGAGGTCTTGAGAAGCTAGGCTCAAGGAGATGAAAGATGACACCTCGAGAGATCGAGGCTTCGAGGTCTCAAGAAGCTAGGCTCGAGGATGAAAGATTATACCTCGAGGGCTCGCGGCTTCGAGGTCTCAAGAAGCTCGGCTCGAGGATGAAAGATGAAACCTTGAGGGCTCTCACCTTCAAGGTCTCTAGAAGCTAGGCTCGAGGATAAAAGATAACACCTCGAGAGCTTGAGGCTTCGAGGTCTCAAGAAGCTAGGCTTGAGGAGATGAAAGATGACACCTCGAGGGCTCGAGGCTTCGAGGCTTTGAGGTCTCGAGAGGCTAGTCTCGAGAGCTGGTCTGGAGAGAATGATGAACTTCAGGTTCAGCTCGAGTCGAGGCCTTAGTACCTCGAGGCCTCGAGGGGGTGATGTCTCGAAGGGCTGGCCTCGATAGGGTGATGGACTTTATGGTTCGGCTCGAGTCGAGGCCTTACTACCTCAAGGTCTCAAGGGGGTGATGTCTCGAAGGGCTGGCCTCGATAGGGTGATGGACTTTATGGTTTGGCTCGAGTCAAGGGTTCAAGGCTTCGAGGTCACAAGGTGGTGATGTCTCGGAGGGCTAGCCTCGAGAGGGTGATGGACTTTATGGTTCTGCTCGAGTCGAGGGTTCAGGGCTTCGAGGTTTTGAGGTGGCGATGTCTCGAAAGGGTGGCCTTGAGAGGGTGATGAACTTTCAAGTTCTTCTCGAGTTGAGGGATCAGGGCTTCGAGGTCTCGAGGGGATATGTCTCAAGGGATGGTCTCGAGGACTGGCCTCGAGATTGAAATGGTCATTCAAGTTCTACTTGAGTTGAGGGCTTGCTGCCTCAAGGTCTCGAGGGGGTACACCTCGAGGGCTCATGACGAGGTCCTTGCGAGGCCATCGTAGCTCGCAAAAAGTGAAGGCCGAGACCTCTATTTCAACAGAAGATTTCTAAGTACATCACAAGTCCCGACCACTCTATCATGAGTTGCGACGAGGTCCTCGCGAGGCCATCGCGCCCGTGGAAATTTTTGGCCGAGACCCCCATTTTTAGCCAAAATCCCTGATTTGGTCGCGACTTGCGACGAATCCCTCGCGATGCCATCAGGACTCGTAAGGAGGTCATTGCGACTTGCAGAAAGTGGCATCCGAGAGCTGAAATTTCACCCAAAATTACTGAGCCCGTCGCGACTCACGACGATGTGGTTGCGACTCGTGACGAGCTACTAACCTGGCACTTAGAAATTTTTTTGTGATTCCTTCTCTTGTCCAAGTCTTTCCTTCTTAACTCCAAGCATTTCTCCCTTCAAAAGTTCAATGCCTTGGCTTCAAAATTGCTACAAAATCATGGAGAAAACAACCTGTGAAAAGTATAAAGCAAAATAATGAAACTTAATGATAAAATTCAAAACCAAACAACATCAACAGAAAGTCACGAATAACGATTCGTATGATCAAAACCAAGTTTATTTAACGTCGTCAGCACGACTTACTCTCTTTTCTTGGGTTTTACTCACAAACTGGATCGAGGAGATCAACGTCCTCTCCTTTTTCCAGCACAATTTTCGTGGTAAGGTTTAAAATGTTGTACATTAACCTTGAAAGTATTAGACTTAGCTCGATCTAGAATCTCCACTACGCCATGCGGGATTACCTTAACCACCTCAAAAGGACCGATCCATCGGGACCTCAACTTACCTGGAAATAGGCCAAAGAGAGATTGGAATAGAAAGACCTTTTTACAAATGTCAAAGTCATTCCGAACGATCATCTTGTCGTGCAACACCTTTGTATTATCTTTATAGATTTCGGCATTCTCATAGGACTCCCTCCGGATCTCATCCAATCATCCAATTGTAACTTCCTGTGCAAGCTGGCCTTATCCATATCAAGATTGAATTCTTTGACTGCCCAATAAGCCTTATGTTGAATTTCCACTGGTAGATGACAGGGCTTACCAAACACTAACCGGTATGGTAACATACCGATTGGTGTCTTGTAAGCCTTTCTATATGCCCATAAGGCATCATTCAACCGAGAACTCCAATCCTTCCAGTTCGGGTTAACCATTTTTTGAATGATGGACTTGATTTCCCGATTGGAAACTTTGGCTTGCTCGTTGGTTTGCGAGTGATAGGCGGTGGATGTCTTATGAGTGACCTCATAATTCTTCAAGAGTGCCGCTATGGTCCGATTGCAAAAATGGGTGCCACAGTCGCTAATCAAGGCACAGGGTGCCCCAAACCTAGAAAAGATGTTATCTTTCAAGAATTCTGCAACCACTTTAGAATCATCAGTCCTAGTGGGTTTTGCTTCAACCCACTTCGACACATAATCAACGGCAAGAAGAATATATATAAAGCCATAAGAACTAGGGAAAGGTCCCATAAAGTCAATACCCTAAACATCAAAGATTTCACAATATAGAATAGGCCTTTGGGGCATTTAATTTCTAGTGGAGATATTTCCTACTCTTTGGCATTCATCACAAGATTTGCAAAAGGTGTATGCATGCTTATTCAATGTAGGACAATAAAACCCACTTTCTAAAACTTTACTAGCAGTCCTCTTTGCTCCAAAATTACCGCCACATGCATGAGAATGACAAAATTCAAAAATTGAGTGTACTTCATTATCAGGGATACATCTCCTGACAACTTGATCCGCACAATGTCTCCACAAAAAGGGATCATCCCACACATAATACTTAGCATCACTCTTTAATTTATCCTTTTGGGCCTTAGAAAAATGAGGAGTGTATTTTACCGGCGACAAGAAAATTTATAATATTGGCATACCACGGTTGGAGATCCCTAATGGTGAACAATTGTTCATCAGGGAATTCCTCCCGCAGTTGCTCCTTCATTGTGGGGTTTACCTCAATGTCTTCGGATGGAGTCAACCCGCTCAAATGATCGGCTACAAGGTTTTCCGCACCCTTCTTGTCTCGCACCTCTATCTCAAATTCGTTCAAAAGCAGGATTCACCATTAAATGATGAATTAAATCTTGGCTTGGCCTCTTTCTTCATCTTGGCACCTCTATCTAAATCTTGGCTTGGCCTCTTTCTTCATCATTAAATGATGAAGCGCTACATGGTCAGTGTACACAATAACTTTTGTACCAAGCAAGTAAGATCAAAATTTCTCTAAAGAAAATACCACTGCTAGCAACTCCTTTTCGGTGGTGAAATAGTTTCTTTGGGCTTCATTTAGAGACATAGATGTGTAGTAGATAGCGTGATGTGCTCTCCCCACCCTTTGACCAAGCACCGCTCCAACGGTGTAATCACTCGCATTGCACATAATCTTAAAAGTCTTCGACCAATCCAGGGGTTGTATAATAGGGGCCGAAACTAACCTTCCTTTCAATGTATCAAATGCCCCTTTACAACCCTCATCCATCACAAATTCCACCTCTTTTTTCAACGACTTGCATAACAGAGATGCTATCTTCGAGAAGTCCTTGATGAATCGGTGATGGAATCCTGCATGACCAAAAAAAGTGCGTACTTCGAGAACATTAGTAGGATAAGGCAAAGTTTGAATTGTGTCTATCTTTGCCATACCCTTAGAGGAGACAACATGGCCTAAGACAATGCTTTGCTCTACCATAAAATGACACTTCTCATAATTTAACACAAGATTAGTATCAATGCAATGTTTAATAACTTGTGCCAAATTTGCTGAACAGTTGTCAAAAGATTTACCATGAATGGTGAAATTATCCATGTATACGTCAACAAAATTTTCAACAAATTATGAGAAATTGCTTACCATACACCTTTGGAAAGTTGTGAGGGCATTACATAACCCGAAAGGCATGCGTCGGTAAGCAAACTTACCAAGGGGGCACGTGAAGGTGGTCTTTTCTTGGTCTTCCGGGGTGATAGCCACTTGAAAGTACCCCGAGTACCCATCCAAAAAGTAATAGAAGGGGTGGCTTGTTAACTTCTCAAGAATTTGATCAATGAATGGAAATGGGAAGTGATCCTTCCGGGCTTCCTCATTTAACCTTCGGCAGTCAATGCAAACGCACCACCCGTTATGAGCTCGGGTGGGCACCATTTCACCCTTCTTATTTTTTACCACCATCACCCCACTCTTCTTGGATACCACCTAAGTTGGACTCACCCACTTGCTATCCGAGATTGGATAGATCATGCTCGCTTGGAGTAACTTGAGGATTTCCGCCTTCACCACATCCATCATAAGTGGGTTCAAACGGCGTTGGGGTTGCCAGATGGGTCTTGCATCTTCTTCCAACAATATTTTATGCATACAAGTGGATGAACTGATGCCTTTGATGTCTGCAATAGTCCATCTAATTGCTTTCTTGTTTTCTCATAACACCACCATCAACTTCTCTTCTTGCTCTTTGGTGAGCTTGCTTGCCAAGTGACCTCTTTGGTACCTTTATGCACATCAATCTTTGTCCTCGAGGTTTTCAAAAATGGCCTCCCCAACAAAATCAGGGCAGCATTTTTATCATGCTCCATGTCAAGGACATAAAAATCCACAGGGAAAACTAAGGAATCCACCTTAACCAACACATCCTCGACAATGCCTTTAGGGTATGCACTAGAGCGATCGGCCAATTGGATTACCACCCCGGTTTTGTGCAATGTACCCAAGTTGAGGTTTTCATATAAAGAGTAAGGAATCACATTTATTGATGCACCCAAATCAAGCAAATCTTTTTCAAAATGTGTATTTCCTATTATGCAAGGGATTGTGAACATACCGGGATCGCTACATTAGGGGGTAGCTCTTTTTGACACAAGGCGGAAACATGCTAAATTTTTTCATTTTTTAATTTATTTTTGGCCCTTTGTTTCCTATTCACAACAAATAATTCCTTGATAAATTTAGCATATCTAGGATTTTGTTCAATGTCATTTAAGAGTGGGATATTTACCTCACATCTACGAAAGACTTCGTAGATGTCCTTTTGTCCTCCTTCCTCCTTTTGTCTTTCAAGGCTTCTGGAAATTGAGGTTCCGGTATGTATGGAGGGACACCACCATCTTTGTTCTGTTGTGAGGGAGAGATGAAGGTTCCGGGTTGGAGGTTAACTTCGGCCCTGGCGTCAATTCGTCCAACTCAATTTCTTCTTCTTTGCTCTTTTTGGATAACTCTTTGGCAATCCCCTCACGGACTTCTTCCTTCTCAACTGCTTTTTCAAACACCTCAATCCTCTCAGGCTCCTCTTCAACAATTTAATTATCAAGTGAAGTGCCAACCTCTCTACCACTTCTCAAAGCAATAGCACTTGCATTTTAACGAGGGTTGATCTCTGGTTGGAAGGGTAGCTTTCCTTTTTCTCGGGACTCCATCTGATTCACCACTTGAGCTATTTGGCTCACTTGTGTTTCCAAGTTCTTGATGCTTGCTTTGGCTTCATCATGGAATTTCTCACTTTTCTCCGCACACATGCCCAACCGGTGAATAGCTTGCATCACCTCATCTTTTGTTAGCCCCGAGCTCTCCCCTTGGTCTTGGGGTTTATCTTGGAGCCTATGAAATTTTTGTTGAGGTGGCCTATATTGTTGTTGAGGAGGCCGATATGGGTGAGGGTTTTGGCTTCCTTGAGGGTTTCCATACCGGAGGTTCGGGTTATCACGATTCCCAAATTGTACGGTCGGTTTTGGTACCCTTAATAGCCTTGGTAGGCTTGGTCACCTTGGTAGCCTTACCCACCTTGATATCCTTGGTTGCCTTGGTATCCTTGATTCCCTTGATAGCCCATGGCACTTACCTCTTCAACATAATCCTCTTGCAAAGTGTGGCAAGTGTTTGTAGGATGCGCCAAGTAACAAATTTCACATGATTTAACATGTGGCGCATTTCCAGGCTTTGTTATCAAAGATTTCACCATGGATGCAAGGGTCGAGAATTGATCCTCAAGCTTTCCACTGTTTGAAGAGTCAGTTGCGGGCATTGGATTCCTCCTTCTCAAATCGTCCCTTGAGCTAAAGTTTCTTGATTCTTCCGCTAGCTCTTCATATACTTGTATAGCCTCGAAGGATATTTTCTTCCCAATGGTACCATCATAAGAACTTCTCACCAACCTTTGATCTTCATCAAGAAGGCCATTGTAGAAGTAATAAACCAAATCCCCCTCCGAATAACCGTGATAAGGGCAATTCGCAAGAAGCTTCTTGAACCTCTTCCAATAGTCGAAAAGGGATTCTTCATGCCATTGGAGGATGTTGCTTATGTCCTTCTTCAAGGCGGCTGATCTAGAGGCCGAAAAGTATTTGGCTAGAAACTTTGTTTTCTAATCAAGCTAACTCTTAATGCTCTTAGGCTGTATGTAGTGGACCCAATCCCTTGTACCATTCCTCAGTGTGAACGGGAATGCCTTCAACTTGTAGAAATCTTCATCCACCCCATGGGGGACCGTACCACCACACAAGAAGTGAAATTCGGTGAGGTGTTTGTTGGAAATCTCCCCTTGCCTACCAAGGAAGATGGGTAGCATGTTGATGAACCCGGTCTTTAGCTCAAAGTGCACATTCGGTCCAACCACAGGATACTCGATGCACATCGGTTGTTGATCGAGGTTGGGGGCCATGATGTCTCTCAACAAAGGTTGTCCCAAAGGGATTTCTCTTTGGTGGAGAGGAGGGGCTTGCCCTTGGAGAGGAGGATGGTGAGGTTCACCTCTCGGATGCTCATCTTCGTGCTCCATTCGTTGTTCCACTGAGGAAGATGTATCCACAAAATGGTCACTAGGAGAGGTGTTATTCATGCTTTCCAAAGAAAGTCTCCTAGCCCATCTCAAATTCAAATCCAACTCGGGGACGTAGTGTAGGGGTTCTTGTCAAGAGGATTGCGTACTAACCATACACCAAGAACTTGAACAATACGTCTCCAAGCCAAGTGAAAATGGTAAATCAACTAAGAAATCAAAGTAAAAGCAAACTAACAAATATTTACAAATAGCATATAATCACACATAATATGGACAAACACTTAAAAATAAATGCCTCTTCCCCTAAAGGGGAGCCAAAATTTGGGAGGCCGTCGTCGTACCTCTCAAAGTTAATACTTTTAAGCCTTGTTGCTTCCTATCTACAATAAAGTAGATAATGGAAAGTCGGGGTCATCCACGAGAAGAGAGATCTTTTCAAGTGTTTAAACATATATAGGAGAAAACATATTGGGCATATACATACATAAATATATATATATATATATATATATATATTTAAAAGCATGTAAACTAGGGGGGCTTGGTTGGTTTGATCCAAAGTTATCAAATTGAAATACAACAACTAGAAAAGCAAGAGAACTATGCTAATCATGCAATACAACTAAAGATAAGATCAAAACAACAATTAACGGAACCTTGGGCACAATTGACTTCCACTTCCAAACCTCTTATCCATTATTAAACATGCAACCTATTTACTACTTTCACTACTTGTTGTGAAGACTAAACTTCTATCCTTCTTAGATAGTAGTTTGCAAGAGTGAATTCGACATCTCTTGTCAAACCTCACCAATGACTCCCGTAGTCTAAACACGACTTAAGGTGTCCCATTGATGGCATTTAGCATGAAAAATCAACAAGCTTGGCAACACTTATAAACACTATACCATGTCTAAGCATTTAACTGATTCATGCATTTACACAAGATTAGTCAAGAACGATCGACATCCATAGACTTCTCTCATTTGCTACAAGAAACAAACATGACAAAGAGTTCAACATTATCATATTTATCTAGAAATTATCAATCCATCAATACAATCAAAAGCTCTAAATCATACTCTTGGATTTCTATTAAGAAAGGGGGAAATCAACCCATTTCCCCAAACCCAAACAAGTATATCATACAAGTACTTCATATACTCAAGTTTTCAATAACATTAATGACATTAACAAACAAATCCAATGCTCCATAAATGCATAATAGTAAGAAACTTAATTAGGTTGCAATTTTTTCTCAAGACATGGGCTTGGAAGCCTTAGTCAATTGCCCCCAAGAACTAGGTTTAGCTACAAGAGTTCCTACAAATTAATGCTAAACAACCAAACTTGAAACAAGAAAATTCAAAGATGAAAATGGAAGGAAATAGGGTTCTAAACATTACCAAAAATGCAGATCCAGAAGAATGTGAATGAGAGGAAAGAGAGTGCTATTTATAGTACAAAAAGGATAAGGTGAAATTCTTGCCACCCGTTGGTCGCGACGGGTGCCACAACTTTTCCTTGTTTGTTTTCTTATTATTGTGGTATACAATCATCTTCATAGCAATTCCTCTCATTTTTCAAGTCTTCAATGTCTCCAAAAATTGTCTTCAATGGCCTCCGGTCTTCATGTCTTTGAAGAAAATCTTCAAAAGCCTTTGAAAATGTGATCTTCAATGGCCTCCGGTCTTCATTGCCTCCGTGTTCTTTCCTTGTCACGCAAAATCCACTTAGAAGAGGTAAAAGAGCGTAAAGTTGCTCTTACCCCTCCTAAGAGAATTTCAAGGTAAAACACAAGCTCTTGATAATAAAAGAGCACAAAAGTGACCCAAAATAGTACTAAGTTATGCATATAAAATGGACACCAGTAAGTTCCCCTTCTCTTAGCCTCTCATTTTTGTTTTATAATGTTGCAAACACCATCTTCAGGGAAGAACTCCATTCCAGCTTATTTCCCAGCTGTTTCTACCACTAGTGGCATAGAAGGTTCTCGCCTTCAAGACTCTGGCGCTGTCCCTTAATCGGTGACCGGTTCCTTTCTGATGGGTTCGGAGACTTGGGGAAGTTTCTCAGTGCCGCGTCAAGGTTATTGACAGAAGTGGGTTTCTTCAAAGTCCTGGGTTCCGAGTTAGGCGAGGGTTCTAGAAGATAAAAAGGGCTGCCCCTTCTTCTTTGAGAAAATCCTGACTCCGGTCCTCGGGAGCTCTCAGCTAGTGGCTCCGGAGATTGCCAAGTTGCTAACTACCTTACCCCTATGGGTCAAGCTTCCGGAGGACTTACGACTAGAAGTTCTTCAAGATGATGACAATCCAAGGGATACGAGACCCGGTCGGTGCGCCATCTACGAGTTTCACCTCCAGTTTGGGTTATAATTTCCCTTACCTCCCATTCTCTCTCATCTTCTCGAGGAGCACCAGATAAGTGTGGACCATGTAGATTCGAACGTCGTTCTACTGGTTATGGCATTCCTAACTCAATGCAACAACATGTGAATCACCCCCCTCCCGCTACAAATTGTTCCAATCTCTTTACTACCTTTCTCATAGCAAACCCGTGGTGCATACAGCTGGAGTCTAGGACACGAAGCTCGGGGGGATTGTGACATTATGCAATAGGTTTTTGAACCAACCCGTGAAGATTTCATCAAACTGTAAAAGTGGCACCAGTCCCCCATTTATACATTCAAGAAGGAGACTGAGGAATACTATATTCCTGATTGGAATTTGAGGCTGAGGTTTGAGAATCCTTCCACCTACGTTGCTCTGGGAGGTGTGATAACGGATTGAGATCAGATTCTAAGCGATCCCCTTGATATTTTGAGGAATTTTTATTTTTTCTGGCCAGAGGAGGTGTACGATTGGATCTACTGCCAAAAGCCAATCTTGATAGAACCCCTTCCTTTGGTGGGGTCCGTGACATCTCTTCTCAGCAAGGGGAAGGAAAAGAAAAAGAAGAGTTCAAAAGAGAAGAAAATGGGAGGAGATGATGGCAACTAGCCCAAGAAGACAAAGATAAAGCAGAAGACCTTTTCGAATGATGATGAAGAGGCTTCGAAAAAGCCAAAGAAGCAGAACCAATGCTGGCGGTTGAAACCCCTTCGAGCATCCCTTGAAGCCTATTGAACCAGAGTCAGAGCCTACCCGAGCAAAAAATTCTGAAGAGGCACCTATTAGGATTTCTTCATTGCCCTCCGAAGGTGTTTGCGGCATCTTAGTTTATGTTTTGATTTTTATCTTGTCTTTCTTTTTTCTTTTTTTTTGACTAATTCATGTTTTTTTCTTGTTTTGTTTAGTATAATTTTCTACTACCATGGGTTTTTAAAAGGAAGTGGAGGTTGAGAATGTGTTCGAGGAGGCCTAACATAAGGCCCCCAAGACCAGCTGATTTCAATCCCCATCCAACCGAAAGCATAGTTCGAGGTTTAGTTGGAGCTCCAGGATGAATATACTAGGGGAAAATGGGGTTGGGATGGCACTTCTCCGCCTTAGCCTTCCCCTCAGAGGCCAAGAACTGATATGGCCATGCCACTTCCAAACCACCTCCTTCAGCCGAAAACTGGTCTTTCCGGGAATGTTGGATCAGATGTAGGCTACCTTTTAGGGAAGAGCAACTTTCCCCCTTCAAGTGGTAAGGGTCGCTCTTTGACTCTTGTCAGGAGATGTCTTTCTCAATTTCTCTATACTCTGTTGTCCAGGCTAACATGGTCAAGGTCCAAGAGGCCGAATTGGCTGTTGGTAAATCCTTGGTGCTCAAAGGGGAGTTGTGGGAGGCTGCTTCCCATTATAAGGAAGATCTAGAAAAGGTGGCCTCTGATTATGAGCCCGAGCATGCTAAGGATGCCCTCGGCCATAAAGAAGAGCTGGAGAAACAGTCCCTTATCCATAAAGAGGAGATCGAGAAGCAGTCCCTTGAGAAGGACACTCCTTTACAGGAGCTTGAGATGAAACTCTCGGAGGTGTAGGCAGAGAATGCTAAGCCTTCCAAGCATCTGCCTTTTTCTCCCCCGAGGAATAAGATTTCATGCTCGAGGCCTATACTAATAGGCTAGTAAACACTTAGGGGTTCCAGGAATTTTTCTTGGACCTGTCCACAGTTCTGGTTGGTCTTACCCGGAACAACTTGGCTCATTCCATCTCCAAGGATATCCTTTTCGAATACGCAACTATGCTGGATGTTTACAATAACAACTCGGAGCTGAAACAGCTAAGCCATCTATGGTGGATATCCGTCCAAGATGGGGGCATTAAACTCCCACTGCTTAACCACTTGAAAGCTTCCGAGAAGTACTTCTCGGCAGAGGAAATCCATCACTTGGAGGTGGATGAAGACACAAAGTGGAAGGATCTGGACTCCCTTATCACTCTGAGATCTTTGCGCGGGCCTGCTTCCTTGGGTTCCTCTCAGGCGACCCCTAACATAGGAAAATCTGTATGAAACGTTTCCCTTTAGGGTTCTTGATGTACTCTTTTTTACTTATTAATGAAGACTTTCCTTTTCTTGTACTTATGTTTTTCTTCCTTTCTTTTTATCACTCGTAAAACCTAGATCTGGTACCCTATAATCCCCCATTTGCAAAGGGGCACTTCCTTCGACCTTTTATTTCAATTCATGAAAGAGTGGTTTCACCGGATCGAGAAAAGGGCTTGGAAGCATCGGATCGAGACATTTTGGTTCTCGTTCAGATCCACCAGGCTCAAATAGAAGCTTCAAGCACCACACAAAGAGCTGGGTTTATGGCCCAATGGACTGCACGAGAGGCAAAATGAAATTCTTGACGCAATGGGTTATTTGAAAGAGGAAAGAGATTTCTTATCTGCTGCAAAGGACGAGACTTTGGGAGACTTTCGTTTACTTAAAGCCCAGCTTAATGAAGTTCTCAAAGAGATTACTATCAAAGCCATTTTTGCTTCTATGCATGACCTATAAAGCTATTGGGGGGCATCGTCTTCTTGGCCTAGCAAGTCCCTCGAAGGCTACTATCGTGAGGCTCGACAGAACGTAGAGGTGGCTCGAGCGGCCTTGAGGACTCATGGAATGGAAAGAAGAAATTAGGAAATATCATTGAGATCTGATCCCTGCCTTAGAGTGAACCATTAGGGAGAATCAGGCCCTCATCGGATCTATAAAGACAAAGAGAAGTTTGACAAGGAACTTTCCGAGCTATATAAAACATACGAGGTAACTGGCAACAAACTTTGATACGGGCTCTGACGTGGAATGGTTGAAGCTCCACTAGTTGAAGATTTTGAAGTCTTTCTTCAAGATACTATCGATATCATGGAGTAGAAGCACATTACTAGGAATCCAAAGTATTGTGAAGCATATGAAGATGCGCAAAGTTGGCTGGGTAGGCTGTAAAGAATGAGAGCGGGACCTTCGAGTTCCTATACTGCTCCCAGAAGAAGTGAGGTTTTGGGGTCTGGTGAAGCCCCTCCTCCCCCGGCTTTGACTCAAATGGTTAACCCGGGGGACAACCCGATTGTTTCCACTGGCAATGGGAGGGGTTCTTTGTATGGTGATTGCTGGCTGAGGCCGAGCATGACCCTTGATGATGAAGAAAAACCTTTAGTTAGGAGGCCAAGACGTTAAGTCTTAGGGCCCCCATATTTCTTCTGGAGACCGGTAGCGTAGGTCTCCTGGAAGTGTTTCTTCCAGTAAAATAGTTGTAAATTATTTTTGCGTACTTGTTAGCCTTTATGGCTATTTACTATTGAAATAATACTTGTGAAAGGATGTTACCCTTCCAACCGTGCTAAATTTCTTAGCTCGTTCTTTTCTGACTTTGCCATTTGGAAAATTGTGTCAAATTTTTGTTAAAGGGGCTTTGATGGCCTTTCGAATAGTTCACAAGGTCCGTGCCTTTAGAGCTTAATGTTCGTTTGATGGGGCTTTGTTGGCCCTTCAAATGGTTTGCAAGGTCTAAGCCTTGGGCACTTGTTACAAATTCAACGAGTCTTTCTTAGGCCTTTAAATGGTTTACAAGGTCTGAGCCTTGGGTGTTGCGTATTTGATGCGGCTTTGTTAGCTTTTCAAATGGTTTACAAGGTCTGAGCCTAGGGCATTTGTTGCGCATTTGATGCGGCTTTGTTAGCCCTTCGAATATCAATTACTCCATTTTTAGGATGATTATTTGTAACGTGTGTTAAAATTCTTATGAATTTGGAACAGACTAAGTTTCATTAAATTTATCAAAACCCAGAGGAAACCTATTGACTACTTGGCCGAGGGCATTATCCAACTCATATTCACCTAAAGGCGGGCCTTCTTTCGCCCCCCCCGGAGTGTATTGGGATTTTAGTGAAT
Source organism: Rubia yunnanensis (assembly GCA_037428765.1). Classification (NCBI taxonomy): domain Eukaryota; kingdom Viridiplantae; phylum Streptophyta; class Magnoliopsida; order Gentianales; family Rubiaceae; genus Rubia; species Rubia yunnanensis. The sequence continues at coordinate 81,223,790 of CM075065.1, forward strand.
AATACCTTCTAAGGTTGGAAATGTTCCATCTGCACGGAATCAATTCACTTTGGGGGGTTTCTAAAACAAAATTGCCTCCCGGGCCGGCTTCGATAACACGGTAAGGTCCCTCCCAAATTTGTGAAAGCTTCCCCTCTGACTCTATACAACTTTTCTCGTTTATTCTTATCATGAGGTCTTCTAGGGAAGCATGGACTTTTCGGACCCTCCTGTCGTGAGACCGCTTAACCCTCTCTTTAACTTTGACGTCACAGAGGTTTTACCTTTCTCCTTTTCATCGAGAATGTCACAATCCAAGCAGCATTGCTCATAATTGTTTCCTGTCGTCCGTTGGTGATAGGAAACCTTCGAAATGTGGGCAGCCTTATCTCCACTAGAATGATCGCCTCTGAGCCATACACCAGGCTATAGGGGGTTTCAGCTATAGCAGGTGATTCCATTGTTTGGAACAACCAAAGAATGCTGGGTAATTCATTGATCCAGTTTCCACCTGCCCCTTCGAGCCTCGATTGAATGCCGTTGACAATGGTTCGATTGGTGACCTCCACCTGCCCATTGGCTTGGGGGTGGTAAACGCTGGTGACCCTTTGGCGGATCTTGTATTCCTGCACCAGCTTTTGAAGGGGTTATTGATGAATTGAGTTCCATTGTCACATATGATTATTTAAGGGATCCCGAATCGGCATATGATATTCTTACTCCAAAATCCAGTTACCACCTTTTCCCTTTATGTCGATCAGGGCTTCGGCCTCGATCCACTTTGTGAAGTAGTCTATGGCCACAATCAGGTATTGAAAGTGGCAAGGGGCCTCTGGGAAAGGTCCAACCAAGTTGATCCCCCATTTTTCAAATGGCCAAGAGCTGTTAATGTTCATCATTTCCTCTTGGGGGACGTGGGTGATTGGTGCATGCCTTTGGCATTGGTGGTAGGACTAGATATGTTTGTTTAAATCTTCGAACATCTTTAACCAATAATATCTAGCTAGGAAAATATTTTTAGTTATGGATCGAGCCCTTTGATAACTTTTGTAAGCCCCTTGTGGGTTTTGTGAATCAAGTAATTAGCTTAATTGGGAGCTATGTATTGGAGGACTGGTTGGAGATGGCCTCGAGGATATAGGATGTCTTCATGGATCACATATTTAGGCGCCTTTAGCCTAACCTTCCTTGCTTCGATGGAATCCTCCGGGAGAATCCCATCTCGAAGGTAGCTTTTCATTCTTAAACTACCAACACCCCTGCTTCCTTTTCGAAACTATTCCTACTCAGCGTTTCCATATTACGTGCCCCTGAGATTGCAAGTCAAGGTCTGACAAGGCCAATTTTCTTAGGGTATAAGCCTTGTGATTCTTCTCTCAATGGACTTAAGTGAGGGTATAATGGTGGAAATATTTGAGGATGGGCTTCGCCACTTCAAAATAGCATTGCAAACTTCTTTCCCTAGCCTTGTATTCCCCCTTGACTTGAAGGACCATGATTTGGGAATCACTGAAAATTTCTTGGATTCGAACTCCCAAATCTTTCGAAATTCCAAGTCTTGTGATTAGCACCTCATACTCTGCCTCATTGTTTATGGCCTTGGCGTTAAAATTTAGAGCATAGGGGTAATCTTTATGATCAGGGCTTGTAAGTATGACTCCCGCCTCACTACCTCTGGAGTGAGGGGACCCATCCACATATAACTGGCATGTCACATGGGGTTCATTATTGTCTTCGATTTCTATTGGTTTGGTGGTTTCAACAATGAAATATACTAATGATTGGCCCTTGATAGTTATTCTTGGGGAGAATTGGATGTCATGTTCCCCAATTCGATTTCCCATTTCATCATTCTTCTTGAGGCCTCCGGCTTTAGAAGCACCTACTTGATTGGATAATTGATCAACAGGATTGTCCTGTGGCTTTGAAAATACGGCCGGAGGTGTCTTGCAGCATGAACAAGGGCCAATATTAGCTTTTCAAGGGCACTGTAGCAGGTCTCTAGGAAATGTAACACCTTGCTTATGAAGTTGATTGAGTACCAGGTTTTGTAATTTTCCTTTACCTAGACAGCACTTATCGCTAGGCGAAATGCCAAGATGTATAAATATAGATCTTCCCCCTTGTCTAGTTTCATAAGGGTGGCCAGACTTCGTAAGTGCTTTTTCAACTCTCAGAAGGCCTTATCAAAGTCCTCTGTCCATTCAAATTTCTTTGCTTTTCAAAGCACATCAAAGAATGGTAGGTGTTTTTTAGCCCCCTTTGAGAGGAATCAGCTGAGTGCTGCCAACGATCTTGTGAGCCTCTGGAGGTTTTTGACTGTTTTGGGGGACCTCATGCTGATCAATGCTTCAATTTTCTCAGAATTGGCATCAATCTCCCTCTCGGAGACCATAAATCCCAGAAATTGTTTTGCTCCGACCCCAATTACACACTTGGCTGGGTTTAGTTTTAAATTGGCTTCTCAGAGCATTTAGAAAGTCACTTTGAGGTCTAGTAAAAACTGGTTGAAGCCCCTGCTTTTAACCACCATGTCATCCACATATATCTCAATGTTCTTGCCAATTTTTTTTCGAAGATTTTATCGACCAACCTTTGATAGGTGGCCACTGCTTTCTTCAACCCAAATGGCATTTTCTTGTAGAAAAATGTTCCTACATCAATTATGAAGTATGTTTTTTGCTTATCTTTTTTCTGCCATGAGTATCTTGTAGCCAAGCTTCGACCAGTACATTAATGGAGGGGAAGGGATAGCTATCCTTAGGGCAACATTTGTTATGATCCATGAATTCAATACACATTCTCCAAGCCCTATCATGCTTGGGAACCATCACTAGATTTTCTATCCACTCGGGGTAGAACACCTCTTTGATAACTTCGGCCTGGAGAAACTTTTAGACTTCTTTCTTTATGGCCTCGACCTTTTGGGGGCAAACAATCTATGATTTTTCTTGATTGGCTTTTGGGAGGGGTCTACATTCAGCCTGTGGACCATCAACTACTTTGGTACCCCTGTGAGGTTGAAGGTATTCCACGAAAATATATCAAAAAAATTATTTAGGAGGTTCATCAATTGTTCCTTTTTTTGGGTGGAATCACCTTCCCCACAGTTACCGTTTCCTCATCTCAAATGGTCATTGGCTCTATCCTCCTTTCTATCCTCTTTGAGAACTACAACCAAATAGGTTCTGGCCACTGTTTGATCCCCTCTTTAGACTTATATCCCCTTTTTCATGGGAAACTTCATGGTCAAATGATAGGGGGACCATACCGCTCATGCCTAGCACATCTAAGTGCTTCCAAGGATCACATTGTATGGAAACATGACATCAACCACTATGAAGCTACAATTAATGGTGATTTCCTATCTTTTTAAGCTATTTTAATCGGGAGGGTAACTACCCCAAGGGGTAGCACCATTTATCCAATGAAGCTAGACAAGAGAGAGGTTGTTCTCCTTATACTTTCACGTCTGAGTCCTAACTGGTCTGAACAGTTAGCAAACATTACTTTGACCCTGCTGTCATTGTCTATGAACACCCTTTTGACATAACAATCTCCAATGGTTGTATGGATCACCAATGGGTCTGTGTGAGAGGTTTGGCTCAGAACCGGTCAGCCTCCAAGAAGGTTATTACTTTTTCAGGTCGAAAATGCTTTTAATAGGGTTCTTCGAGGGGCATATATCGGGACTGGGACTTGATGATTGTGTTTGAAACTTGGTCACTCACAACTCCGTTAATGAAGTTGATCACCTGATTCACCCCATTCCTCCAATTTCTGTTCGGCTGGGCCTCGACTTTGGCTCGGAGCCCTGCTTGTTTTTTGACTTGGTCTCCGTTGTTTGCCAGCTATTCTCTACCACCTTGATTGGATTGTTTTTGCCTTTCCAACGTTATTTTAACCTTCCCTTTGAGGGGGATTCTCCTCTCGAACCCTTGACGCAGTCGGGGAGCAAACCCTCTCCCGCACATATTTCAATATGTTGCCTTAAATGGGTGCAATCATTTGTGTCATGGCCCCATTCTTTGTGATATTAACAAAACTTGGGCGAATCTCTTTTTCCATGGTAGTCCCTTTCGGGAGGGGGGGGCTCTCATCTACATATCGATGGTAGAATGTCTTAATCGATTCGCTTGGCCTCTGTTTACTCTGGTAGAGCTCGTTCAAGGTTTTTTTAAACATTTTCTTTTGGAAGAACTGTCCTAAAAGAGCTCTTCAAAAATCTCTATATGAATATGGTGACCCCTGCCCAGCTTGTTAAACCATTCTTGTGCTTTTCCTCAGAGGCAGCTTCCAACCCTATTGCATGTTAGTTGTTCATTGAAATCCCTTGAATTCATCAAACTAAGGAACGTTTGTATGAACTCCCGAGGTTTTGAGTTTCCACTGTACGTGGGGAGCCATTCGGGTTGTTTTACACCACTGGGCCATCCAGTGGCCACTATCGCAATACTAAAGGGGGAGGTTGCGACTTGTCCCAAAGGCCTAATCAACATATCGAGTGCTCTTGTCAAGGCATCACTTGAACCCCCCTCCCCATGGGCTCAGAGGCTTACTTCGTGTGTAGCCATTGTTTCTTCAAAATTGGTGATATGCTCCTCGAGTTCTCTGGCATGTACCTTCTAGGCCTCGATCTCCCCTACGATTCATTAGTTCTCGAATAAGAGGGATTCTACCAAAGAACTATCCTTAACCAGGAGGCTCCTTCGAGGGGATGTTTGAGGTTTGCTTGAAGAAAGGGGTTCCTCATTAGCTATCTTCCAAGCGACCAGTTTTTCTTCAGGGCTACTTATTTTGCACTAAGCCACTAAATGTTACTCGGAAAGTAACTCCCTTTGGGCCACTAGCTTAAAATTTTTCCCATGCAACCAATTAGGCGCCCTTCCACTACTGGAAGCCTAGTTGCAGTAGAAGTGCATGACTTCATAGATCCAAACTTTAAATATATTTATTGCATCAGCTCTTTAAAGTATTTATCTGCGGGATCACGACCTTCGACCACCTCTAAAGGATATTTACCATTATATTCTTTGTTCAAGAAATCCCTAACAAACCCCTTAAAGGTTGGATAGTATTTAGACTACAATAGCTTCATCTCAGCTTCGAACTGGTGGAGTTTGTCCTTCAAATATTCCTTCTCTCAATTACAATTAGATAAATCCCTTGTGGCTTTTAATAGTTGTTTGTGTATCTCTCTCAACTCTTTTTTGGCACTCAAAATCTTTTCATAAGCGCCTTCTAACACTCTCTTCAACGAGTTAAATTATGAAAATAGAACAAAGGAAAAATCAATATTTAAGTCATAAAAATGGAAAAAGATATTCTTATATTAAAGTTTCAAATTATAAAAAAAAGTTACATCTGGGGGCCCTAATTGGCAAAGTTACAATCAAGGACAAACCCTAGACTCATCATATTTTGAGGTGGATGCAATCATTTCTTCCACTCAGCTGGCTACTGAGTTCTTCTCGGGAGAGGCATTTGTGGCCCCTGGAAGGGGGATCGCTTGAATCCTCTGAGCAGTGAAGAACTGCCCTTTAAACTTAATGACATCCAACAGGGTAAAGGGAAGGATGTCGTTCTTGATTTCCTCATCCCATTTCGCATCCAAAGTGGATTTGAGCTCTGGGTTGACTAGATCATCCACGTGCTAAGCAAGTTCTTTAGACAGGGAGGCAGACATTTGAGGCTTTAGGAATTCCTCGACTAATTCACTACAGCCGAGATACTTAGCCACCCCTGAGAGATCCACAAACAGTTGAAGCAGCTTAGAGATGTTCAATAGCTTTCTCTTAAATGCCTCAAGCAGCTGAACATGCGAGGCTGGATCCTCAAGGGTATCCTTTTCCAGCATCCATTGACGCCTCTCGACATTAACATTCCGTCTCTCCTCTTCCAAAATTTTTTTGGTTTTCCCTCGAGTGCCCTATTCTTCTCCTTGAGCACTTTCTTCAAATCCAAAATTTTAGCATCCTTTTTGCTGATCTTTTCTTCAAGATAGTCATGGCCAGAAGTACAAGCGAAGGAAGCTTCCATCTTCACAGTGGCCTCGTGGAAAAGTTGGGAGACCTAGCAAAATAGTTAAACTTAGATCATACTAGTAAAAGAAACACTAAATAAAGTTTTCAAAGGAACAGATAAAAACCTCAGGGTTAAAGACCATCCTCGAGAGATGATGCTCAATGCGGGACATGGACACGGCATCACTCGAAGAGGGTGCCAACAATTGATGGGTATTCTCATTACCGCGTGCTCCTATTACCGGTGTTGGGGAGGCGTTACCAATATTGCTGCCATCTGCCCTCGTCTTCTGGTGAACATTCATGGTACAAGGATGCTGGCCATAAGCAATGGTCAAAGTAGGCCTTCCACCACCTACTGTGGGAGAGGAGGCCTGATTCGAGGGAATGGAGGCCTTCCACCACCTACTGAGGGAGTAACGGTCCCGTTAGGAGGACCCTGACCCTTTTTCGTGGCCTTCTGCTTCCTTAAGCCGCTAGCGAGACCCACTGAAAAAATAAAAAGAGACACCATCAGTAAAAGTAAACTCAATGATACAACAAATAGGATAAGTAGAATTCTATTAAGGCACCTTCAGAGGCTTCCGAGTGCCGAAAATCACTAACGAAGGTCTCGAGGGGAGGGTCTTCTTTGGGGCTCTCAATTTCTCTTTTCCTCTTCCTGATAATCTTCTGGAGTATTTTATACGCATACTCCTCGTAGATTTTGGGAGGGCAATGCAAATCTGCCAATCTAGGAATTAGGATTGTTGAAGCAGCTGTAGTCAACGGAGCTAGATAGTAACTTTTTCCTATCCCTCTCGACGGTATCTGGACAAATATACTCCCTAGGTTTGGGAGATTCAACTCACACGTTCCAATTCCACGGGGGAACTCGATACCTCCTGCTATAAAATGAGATCCCTTTCTTCCATCTTCTTTAATCACCCGAATTACTAGGAACAGCAAACACCTTGTAATGTGCCTCCCAGATGTAAAAGTGACAATCTTGTCGATAGACCACCCACTATAGGATACAAAGTACAGCAAGTAAAGAAGCTTATACCTTGGCTTGATACCAAACTCGTCACATCGTGTCAAGAACATCAAGATGATCACCGAGACATTGGGATGAACTTTTGCAAGGCTCACTTGGAATTCTTTAAGAAGTTGGGAAAAAGAGGGCAAAAAGAGAAAGGTGAACCCGCAACAAAGATGTCTGAGGAAATGGCTGATCTTCCCTCGCGGAGGTTATGGGGGGTATCTTCTTCTCGAAAGGGTTGAAAATTGGCATCTAGGGATATTTGTTAGCCATGAGGGATCGAGTCCAAAATTACTAAGATAGCTTTCCCCACTACTGGGGCCGGGGGCTCCTTCCCCGAGTCCCTTGCCCGTATCCTTCGAGAAGTCCCCTTTTTCTTCTTTTGAGAGGGTTTAGCTAAAGAAGATACCTAAGGTGCTATTGACAGTGCTTCCTCCTCCTCGAGGGACTAACTGTCTCTCAAAAGAGATGCATTCTCCTACTCCTCTATAGTCTTAAGGGACACTTTCTTACAAGCCAGAGATGTATTTGATCCCCCTTCTAATTTGAGCTCTGGATTCGGAGGAGGGTAGAAGCTTATTTTTCCACAAGTAAGGGATTTCGTTATAGAGGGCTTGCCCATGCCTAATGGCCAGTTCTCAATAGGCTCTCGAGGAAACATATCAGTTACTGGGAAAACCCTTTCTTCCCCTTGACTGTCAGTAATGTGATCAGACATACCTTCTCCGACATCAGAATCATATCAGAATTCTTTAGAATGGGTGCATTCTAAGTCACTAATAGCTCTTCCTGGTGTACTAGTCTCCGCCCCTCCTAACCTAATCTCACCAGAAAATCTCTCAAAGGCTGAACCGTCATCAGAACGGGGCATGATTGTAAGGTGAGGAAACTTAAAGATTAGAATAAGAAGAGAGGTAAAGTTACTTATTTATTTTCTGGGAAAAGGTGATGAAAAATAGATTGCTCGAAAGAGAAGTAGAGAAAGAGTACTTGTAAGAAGTTCCTGCAAATGAGAAAAGATAAAGAAGGAAGAGCGGTTAAGGGGTAATAATGGGGGCTGAAACGACGGATAATTAATAAATTCCTTGGAAATATAAAATGTTATAGAAAGACGCATTTTATTTTCTGTCTTCTGATGACACTCTATTTTGGGAGCATTTACATGCACGTTTGTACGGCACGCCCACGCCTTTTGGAATCCTAACACTGAGAGTTGATTAGAAAACCAATTCCCCTCCCTCGAAGGCAAGAGCAGCGAAGTGCAAGGTTCATTTTGTGTCTTCAGAGTACTTGAATTGTCCCATATATTCGAGACCTCGAAGAACCTTTTTACCATTCCATCCTTCTGAGGTCGAGAACCTGCTTTTCTGGGGGCTTTTGATAGAGGTTAAGCTCAACAAGGGGATGGGGCTGAATATGTGGCAGCCCAATTAGGAGAATATTTAATACCCTAATGTAATTACAACATTAACGGGTAATTAAGGGCAATAATTAAGGAGAACGTTATTTAGGACAGGGAGTATAAATACCAGGTATGCATTTACTTATCATTGATTCTGTCTTAATCATATTGAACGCTTGGACTAACTTAGGCATGAGAGTGCTGACCCCTGGAACCCTAAAGGATAGTTTTATTGTAGGTGAGTTAGAGAATAACTCAAGCCCACAAACTGGTTGGTTGTTCGAGACGCATCACAATACAGAGATGAAATTATGTACCATAGATGATGAAGTGGAGCTATACACTATGTCATCGACATAAATTTAAGCAATCATAATTTTTTATGCCTTTTCAAGCACAAATAAAGTGCGATCTACTCCCCCTCGACGATAACCTTTCTTAAGAAGAAAGTTAGTAATTCGTTCATACCATGCCCTTAGTGCTTGCTTTAAGCCGTATAAAGCCTTCTTGAGGCGATACACATGATGACGGTAACGAGGATCCTCAAATCCTTTAGGTTGTTCAACATATACTTCTTCATTTACCACCCCATTAAGAAAAACACTTTTGACATCCATTTGGTAAAGTATAAAGTTCATAGTGCAGGAAATAGCAATTAAAATTTGAATTGAGTCTAACCTGGCAACTGGTGTGAATGTCTCATCAAAGTCGACTCTTTTAACTTGAGTATATCTTTGAGACACCAATCTAGCGTTGTTTCGAGTGATGTGTCCATCAGCATCCAACTTGTTCTTCAAGATCCACTTAATACCGATAACATTTACACCTTTAGGGCAATGAGTGAGATACCATACATCATTTCGTGTAAACTGTCCAAGTTCTTCTTGCATTACCACAATTCATTATTCATCAAGTAAGGCCTCCTTGTAGTTCTTAGGTTCAATAAGAGATGAAACATTGTAATCTTACCAATTTTCTGTAACCAACCCAAGGTATTGAACGAGTACTTCTCATGATTGACTAAGGTGCACCTGTGTTGGAACATGTAAGGAGCCAGTAGGAGATGATGTTCCAAAAAACTCGATATCTTTGGGTTCAGCAGGCTCATCAGGCTGCTCAGATGTTCCAACATGGTCTGGCGGACTAGGTTGACTGGGCTGTGTTAGAACATGGTCTTTATCCTTTTCATCTTCTCTATCACGTTGTACTTGTCGATTGTTAGAATCTTCCACAATGACATTTATGGATGCCATGAGAGTATTTTTTTCGTAGATTGTAGACAGGATACGCCCGACTGTTCACACAATAACCAAGAAATATTGCAATATCACTATGATTGTCAAGTTTTGCAAATGTCTCCCTATCTCAAAGAATGTAAAATTTTCTTTCAAACACATGAAAGTGGGACACATTTGGGTTCTTCCCCTTCCAAATCTCGTATGATGTTTTGCCAGTGAATGGTTGTAGATACATAAGGTTGATGGTATAACAAGTTGTATTTATAGCTTCTGCCCACCATTTCTTTTGTGAGTTTCTTTCTCGGCTAACATGACATGAGCCATCTCCTGGAGGGTCCTATTTATTCTTTACACAGTGCCATTTTACTGAGGAGTGATTGGCGCCAAGAATTCATGTTGAATACCAACTTCATCATAGAAATCATTGAATTCAGAGTTTTCAAATTCCGTGCCATGATCACTATGAATTCTGACAATTTTCCCAACTGGACTTGCTATTTCTGTCTGCAGTTTTATCACCAGACTTCTGAACACATTCACAATAATGGATTTTTCCTTTAGGAAAGCCACCCAAGAAAATCTAGAGTAGTCATCAACATAGACAAAGATATACTTCTTACCACTAACACTGGGTGTATTAACTGGACCCATCAAATCCATGTGTAGTAATTACAGGTTTCTTGAGGTATTTATATACTAAACTGAAGAATGGGGAGATCGAATTTGTTTACCTTGTTGACATGGTCCGCACACAATTCCATTAATGCTTGTTAGTGTAGGCATACCTCGTACAACCTTTGTATTTGCAATCGTCACCGGGGTTTTGTAATTGATGTGGTCAAGGTTTCTATGCCATAAGGATCCTTCATCTTGTTTTGTACTCATACACTTCACTTCTTGTTCCAGCAAGTACAATTATCTTATGATCGAACCCCTGAGAGAACTTTGTCTTCACTGTGTTTCACTATACATTTGTCCTTCTGAAATTTCACTGTCATGTTGTCATCACACAGTTGACCAACACTCAACAGATTTTCCTTTAAATCTTCGACAAATATAACACTGGTGAATATTGGAAATCCTTCAATCTGTAGTTCTCCCTTTCCAACTATTGTACTCTTCTTTCCATCTCCAAAGGTAACAAAACCACAATCATACGGTTTGGTGTTTATTAGAAATTCCTGAATACTAGTTATGTGGTGAGAGAAACCACTATCAAAATACCACGAGTCTTTGGAATGTGCTATAAGAGAAGTGTGTGTAACCATGCAAGAACTAGTGCATTTAACAACACATACATTCTTGACCATTTTTTATTGATGAATTTTGTCTATGTTGGAACATGGTGAGAGTTGTCATCCAGTCCCAATATCCCTGAGCCATTTTCGGCATTGTTCCTCGGTATATCCTTGATATGTGCAGTAGCTGTAGATGAGAGGCTTCCGTTGGTGAGATTTTCCAAACTTTCTCTTTATCTCTTTAATCCTTATCTTGAGTTTGACTGTACTTCTAGGTGGGTTATCATAGTCAATTCCATGTCGGTCTCCAAAGTTCCTTCCCATGGTTAGAATGTCATCAAGTTTCGATTTTCCAGTGTTCAACTTGGTAATAGCTGCTTCAGATGTCTCAGCTCTGTTGGTTGTTGATATTAGTTTCAAATTTAACACATCAATATCTTTTTTGAGTTTAGCAAATAGGATTTGCAACTCCTTCTCAATATCGGCCAGATGATTTTTCTTTTCCTTCAAAACTTTGTTTGCATCGACCACTTGAAGCCAGATGGCATACCCCCTCTCATAAGTACTGTAGATTTCTTCATCACTCACATCCACTTCGTCATCATTACTAGACAAGTCATCATAACCTATGTTGGAACATACAACGTCATCCTTTTCTGGCATGTTGGAACATTCCTCGTTTGATCCATCGTGAGTTTTAGCTCCAAATGCCACATAGTTGCTAGTAAGTTCCTTTTCATCTTTCTTGTCTTCTTTATCTTCACTTTACGAGGTGACAAAGGATTTCCCTTGTTTCTTCTGTGTATTTGCACACTCAGCCTTAATATGGTCATATCCTTCACATTCTCTGCATTGAATTCATCCAGACTGTTTTGATTCACCATTTTAATTTCAGGGGAATTACTGATTTCCTTGTTCAAATCGTGTCCCATGGTTATTGCCGGAATCTGGTGCCCTTGTTCTATTTCCACAAAGTCTTTCCTGTGACTTCTTGTTTACCATTCTCTTCAGCATCCTCGAGAAATTCTTAGTGATAAGTGAAATTTTTTTGAATTCATCCTCACTGTCAGATTCATGATTGTCCTTTAATGACGATGTTCTGAACGATAACTCCTTCTGGACTTTTTTTGTAGGCTGTTGGAATGTCATCTCATAAGTCTAAAACGATCCCATTAATTCATCTAAGGATATGGTGACTACATCCATTGCTTTTCTATGGCTGTAACTTTCATAGCAAACCTTTTAGGGAGATATCTCAAGGTTTTCTTCAGCAAATTTGCTTCTTTATAGACTTTCCCAAGTTGATAAGCCATATTGGAGATGTCTCTGAGTTTCCCATTGAATATAGAAATATTCTCATCCTCCTCCATTTTTAACTCCTCAAACTTTGTAGCCAACACCTGTAGTTTGGATTCTCGAAAATGACTGGTTCCTTCATGAACAGTTTGCATAATATCTCAATCTTTCTCAGCCTGATGACATATGGAGATAACTTTGAACTGATTTTCATCAATTGCTGTGAAGATAGTATTTAGTGCTTTTGAATTTGCCAGTGAAACCTTGAGTTCATCAGAGGAGCAAGTGGATTTGTCTTTGAGTTTCTGCTCCTTCTTACTTGACTCTCATTATTTCGCCTTAGAGCTTGTGTTAACATCTTCAGTAGAAGGATTCCATTCAGTTTCAACGTAGTGCAGTGCTAGTTCATCTAGTGAGTTGGTGAAGACTCCCATGCGTGCCTTCCAGTAGTTGTAGTTTTTACCTTGTAGCAGTGGTGGCTGAGACACAGAAGCTTCTTCTTTGGTCGCCATGATAAAACCAGATCACACTTTCCTTGACAAACCAAGGTTGAAGTAAGTGACCAAAGCTCTAGTACAAATTGAAATTTGGTTTTACCGAATTATCTCAATGATTACCACTATGTTCCAACATAACAAATTTAACCAAGTAATCAATAAAGTAAATACTTAGAGACACAGGATTTGGTTACACAGTTTGGTGAAAGTCACCTTATCTTTTCTAATTGAACGTGTGAATTCTGCAAGCTCCCCTTGCTACTGATTTGCCTTGATCAGACTCCCTCTGACCTTGAAACTAGCCTATGATGGATCTCCTCCTCCCGAGGAATTAAGGTACACGATTCTGAACTTTGAACAACAGGTTTTGTATGTTGGAACATGTGAATTCTCGCTCTCACAATACTCTCAAAACATATTAAATATATATGCAGATTTTTCTATTAAATCTGTGAGTATAATGGAGTCGTGATGTCCCTTTTATTGTACATGAGCATATCGGAACATTCCATGATTATATCCATAATATTCTTATTCCTTATCTGCTTCTGAAGCATATCCAAATCCTTAAATAAATGGATTTTTCTTATCACAATATATCTCATATATTCCATAAATCAAATTCCATATTTGTATGGATTTTCCATAATCCTAATATGCTTCTAACACCACCTAGAATAACAGTTGCAGAATATACAAGCTTCCATATTCCAACATAGTTGCAATATTCTGTTCCGTAGCGAAACCTTCTAGGTTGTGGCTACTGCCCGTATGTTCCAACATGGAACGTTTTTTGTTTCCAAATTAGTTCACAAATTGCCAATTAAATAATAAATGAAAACCACTTGACTTTACCGTCTATAATAATGCCATACGTACCATCTACTGTAGTTAGGCAACGTAAGTATTTTGAGTTGTTTATTCTCTTGGCCGCTTTGGCAAGTTTAAGGTTATTATAGTTATGAGAAGTTTAAGGTTATTATATCATTCATTTTACTTTGCTTTCTTTCAACTCAATTTATCCACTCATTTAGCATCTCCTAAATTCTAGCACCCAAAAGTGGTGTGCTACCAATAGAGAAATAGAGGGAGTACTATATCTTCCTTTGTTTTAAATTATTTATTTGTTTTTTATTCATTTTATATATTATTAGTAATTAATTATATATGAGCAATATATTAAATCTTGTTTGTTTTAGTAAAATAACACTAAATATAATTTATCTATATATTAATATAGTTTATTTATTAATATAAGGGTCGATCATATATCAATAAAATTTTACATTTAATTTATTTTAATGAAAATATTAATATAAAATTTATATTTAAAAATATTAATGAATCTAAAATAGTAGGGAAAAGTTTGGGGAAAGACCAATTTTCCATTGGCGTATGGAAAGAATGGGTTGGGTTAGAACTATAGAAACATAAAAAAATTTAGTTAAAAATTTATTATGCAACTTGCAATAGTTATAAGTGTATGGCCCGGATTAATTCAACCCAAAATTTTATCTTGATTTCTTTTATTTTGCAATTTAAACCTTGATCGTCTTTCAAGAAACGTACTCAAGTAGTAGTAGTATATATTTTAAAATTGAACATAAAAATTTAGTGATTATTTTTTAACAAGATAGTATATTATGAGATATAATTATCTTACCGTAATATAAACAATAAAATTAATTAAGCATATAAATTACAATAATCACTTTTGTTTAATGTTATTGTGTATCTTCCATTTTAAATTATTGTCACTTTAATCAATTTTATTTAGTTAAATTATTTTAAATATGTAAGTAAGTATTCAATAAAAGGATGTAACTTAGAATTATAATATCAATTGGGCTCAACACTCTAAAAAGATACCGAATAAACGATCTAAAGACCAATCATATCTGATTGAATTGGTATTTAGATCGTTTATTTGATGTTCTTTTCTGTTTGAGTTAGAGATTAGTGCCCGTATGTATCATCTTATCGCCACTAAGGTCTTAGATTAAAATTGTAATATCTAGTTAGTGTCTTTGTGTGAATGGGATAATCACATAGCCTTATGTTCACTCAAGTGTAGGTCTTTTGATCATTCTTATTAATGAAAGGGTTGGATTCCCAAACATCCTAATCATTGACGGTTTAAAAAAGTAATTATAATATTAATTAATCAATTATATTATATAATGTATTTAATGCATCTGAAATTATTTTGTGATGTAATGATTAAATTATTGGAGGAATATCCTATTTAGGGAAAGATTTAGAGTAAACTATTGGGTCAGTACACTGTAGTAACTGTAAAATATTACTGTAGCAACTAAAAAATGAAGTAAGCTATACGAGAAGTTCTAACCACAAAAATTTCTTCCCCTCTTTTCTAATTTCCGACGGTCATCACCACCACAACCATTGTGCCACCGTCGTCGGAAAGCCACTTATTTGTTCATGTTCCTCCTGATGGATATAAGATTCTTTTGAATATATAGATGTCTTTTTGGGTACATAGATGAGGTGGCAAAATATATTTGAAATGAGTATGAAGATCCATGTGGGTGATGGTGGGTGGATTTTCGATAATACTTGATGGGGCAGAGCGAATTTTAATGTTGTACCCGCCAGGGATGATTAGACTAGTATTGGTATGAAAATTATAGGTGGGCGTGGGTATGGAAGGACTATAATCCGCACTTGCCCCATTGTCATACCTAAGTAGACCCAAATTGGGCTAAAAGAGAGGTCGTACTGCAAGTACAATAGACATACTGAAGTATGTGAGAGTGACCTCCTAGAATGATCATCTCGAGGGGACTGAATGTACTAGTTGATTGTTTTAAGACATAAGTGATGCCATGTTGAATAATATTCAAATACTAATGAGCACCAATAAGAAAATGATAAAGAGTGGAGTATGAAACCACCGAGCCCATGGAAATCATAGGCTAATCATCACGAACAAATGGAGTAAAATCAAAGAAACGTTAGTTATGTCAGCACACTGAAGAATGTCCATAGCATATTATCTCGACCAAGAGAGAGGCCACCTGTCGAACAGGAGATCTCCAAACCTAAAACTATTGAAGATGACCAACACACTTAAGTGAAAATCTACGAGTAGTGCGAGTGATGAACCGATGAATGAAAACAACAGCATTTCCCACTAGAATGGTGTTGTCAACATAGACGAGAAGATATAGAACCTCAGAGCCCTTAGTAAAAATAAATAGAGGATTATTTGTTGAGTTGCAAACAAACATGGAATCTCATAACTAGATGTTAAATTACTGGAACCAAAAGCGAGATTCCAACTTAAGACCATAATAGCCTTATGGAGGTAACACAAGTGGTTAGGGTGAAGAGGGTCGTGATACCTAGATTATTGTTCCATTAAAACAAGGGAGTCTAGAGTTCTAGTGAGGGAATTCTTATCATCAAACTAATGCATGAACCAGTCTGAGTAGTGGCCAAAGAACACGCACTATAGAGGCCTTGATGACTGAACTGAAACTGGTTGAAATCAAAACCATAAAACTTTGAGAAATCTTGAGTGATAAACCTCACTTTGTAGCAATCAAGGGATCGAACAGTGTGCACCTCCGTTGATAGATCCATTTTGATCTTACAATATTTACTCCTGCTGCTGAAGTGCATACATCTCTCTATCCAGTGCAGCCACCCGAGGAGAATCCTAAAGATCCAAGCAATGGCCTTCAGGCTCAGATTCAGACATAACATCTGCAAGAAGTCAAGTCATAATATAGTCATAAAAAGAGGAACACTAGGAGCTAACTATGATAGCACGTGTTAACATGGTATGGGTCTATTAAGGTGGTGATTGCAACAGAGCAAGGTGAGGTGGCGACAATGAGGGAGTGGGTGTGGGAGATCCACCAAAAGGAGTATTAGGCAAAAGGGGTATTGGGTTACCCAGAATAACATCATCAACAAGAAAAATATGAAATTAAAAAGCTCGAGGCACCACAATGGAGGAAGCAGTAATATCATCACAGGAACGTGCAGGTGCCGAATAAGGTGGATCTAAAAGGTAGAAACATCCAAACAGAATTTAGACGCATCAGTATTGCCCACACATATGGAAAGTAAGTGTTACCCAATAGAGCATGCTAGGTGGTGTAATCATTTTGAGACATAGCATCTACATATATCCCCTGTACTCAGAGTTGTACCTAAGAAAAAGGTAGGAAAAACTGTGTGGAGAAAGTGTGCAATCTATGTATGGCATTAACAAGGACAAACACGACTAACAAAAAACATGGAAGTTGGTGTCGATATGAACCCTGGAGTGAATAACTTCAAATGGCAATATCCTACCAAAAACTAGAGTGAGGAACAAGTTGATGGTGTAAGTGGCTTCAGCGAAGGCGTCACGCTAGTGGGAAGGAGGGACAAACCCATTTTAGTTATGAGATGGTGCTTACATTTACTGCTACCCTTCTAATTAAGTGTATATGGGCAAGAAATCATATACTCCCTCCGTCCCAGGGGAATTTGCACAGAATCTTTTTCACGGTCTCCAAAAAATATGTTTGACTGTAAATATATGTAACTACGGACAATAACGACACATGTAAAATTGATATTTAGAAACTACATGTTATGACGAATCTAACAATATATCATACGATAATATTATTTTTCATATATCTATTCAAATATGTGGTCAAATTTTAACAACTTTGACCTCCAAATAGTAAGTGTGCAGATTTGGTTGGGACAGAGGGAGTAATAGACACCCTTGGTCGTAAGTAAGAAAGTAAGCAACCATTGAAACAAATGCCCATCCTTTTGAATCTTAATGGTTGACGAGAAGCCAGTCTCCAAAAAGGTCTCAAAGTGAGGATAAACACTCCAAAACTTAGATTCTGACAGTGTGTGGTATAATGAAGTATTTAATGGATGCACGTGGATAATTCCTAGCGCGCGCGTGGAACTCACACTGGAGGCGTTTAATTTGCGGCTATTACGTGATGCGATTAAGATCAATTTGTGAATATTTGAATTGCTACCGATGAGGAATACATAGATTCCCGAGAATCTTGAAAGAAAAATTACTTGAGGGAGGGGGGGAAACACAAGATATTTTGAAGGTGGGAAGATGATCTGTGTCATTTTGCGTGTGTTAACCGTTGCATTTGGCATACTTTTTGGTTCATTTTAGTTGGTGGATTGCTAGCATTAGTTGAGTTTACATGACAAAGGGTTTAGACGACCATGTTTGATTTTCTTGTCTAAATCCCGCATTTTGTAGACTTAATTTATACGAATGGACATTTTGTATCCATGGGCTCCTTGGTCTTCATTCTGATCATCTTGAGTAGGTTGCCTGTGGGTACTTTTTGGTTACATTCTATGTAAAGGCTGTTCGCAAGAGCAGTAGAAAATTGAAGGTCGTTCGCAAGGACGGTAGAAGAGGCAAAGTCCATTCACATTAGAATGGTGGAAGATAAAGGTCATGAACATCAATGCGTGGTAGAAAGAGATTGAAGCCAAAGATAGGCGGCTTCGAATTTCTTGATGGCCAAAGGTGACAATGGTGAATTGTGGTCCGAGGAGTGTTGCCTTAATATAAGAATGATCTAGGAAGAATAATCTTTCAAGTAAAATTCCATTTGATTTGTCTTCTCGAGCACTACAAAATCAACTACTAGAACTCCCAATTTGGATTAACGGTTCACCCGTGACAAGCAAACACATTTCAGCTGACGTAGGACCAGCAGCCCGTACTACACAAAGCACCAGTGGCCCGTGACAATTCCCACCGCCCACGCTACACGAGGGAAACAAGGAATCTGTGAAGGCTAGCACGAGACATACACAAGGCATTAGCGTTAGGCCGGGAAAAATAAGCAGGTTTGTGAAGCACGGAGATGAAGATGTGAAGATTTTAGCTAAGTATGAAGCCATTCCATGAAAACCTTCACGGACTGTGATAATTTCCGAGCAAAGGCCTCCATGCTAGTTGCGGTCCGTGAAAACCACCACGGGCGTGACAAATGTTTTGAGCAAAGACCCCGTGCTGGTCGATGCCCGTGAAAACCACGATAGGCCGTGGCACCAGGAAAGCTTCATGGACTGCACCAGATCCCACTATCTGCTGATGAATGTTCACAAACCATACCAGATCTAGTGCCACATGCTTGAATGTCCAGCCGTGCCGGTTCGTGAAATCGTGGTGGCTGACCCTTTTGGCCACAACTCTCTCAATTTTCATCCAATTTTCCTCTACCATATATCAAAATATTCATCATTCCAATCTCTATCCAAAGCACTCTAATTAGGCTCCAGAAGATTCATGGATTTTAGCAGTTTATTTGAGAAAGATTCAGCGGCTAGAGGGAAATGGTGACTAGGGTTTTGCTATGATTGTCCTATTTTTGGCCTATCTTTAGGTTCAAACTCCTACTACTATATATAGGAGACTTAGTATTCTGTTAAACACTAAGTATAATAGAAGTAGGCATAATGTAGATTCATTTTTCTCTCCAGTTAGATAAAAGGAAGAGGACATTTCTTCTTCTCCTTCCTTCTATTTTATCTTTGTACTTTGTTTTTCTTTTCATATGATTTTATTAGATCCATGGCATCTAAACCAATATTTTCCATGGATATGACCTTTGTATAGTAGATTTAAGCTTGGGGCATATTTTGCACATGTGCAGCTTTTGGTGCTTCATGAGATTACTTAAATTCCACCTATCTTTGTATTTATGATATTACTGATATTGTTCTTGAATTTGACAAGTGCATGAATACTAAAGGACATATAAGCACACATTTTGGGCTATCTTCATGTATGGTGCACTTATTGATACCCCCTTGGGATGAAAAACCTAGATGTTTGAATGGGTGGAGGGGAACGATTCTGCGTGAGTGTGTGCACGGGATATTCAAGGTAACCCTAATCTGCATACCATCACACCTATCTTAGCTGATTACTTAACAATTTTATGATAGGTTTCGGGTAGAGAAAGTTGATAGTTGCAAACTAGGTGTTGTGTTGAAACCCTAGTATCACATATAAGGTATCTATGAACTTAAGGCCTCGTGTATAGAGGACCACTGGGAATTAGTGCATTTGTGGTGGAAGCCTGGGGGAAAAACAGAACCACAACAAGGGTCGGACCTTGTTGTGCTCCCCTAATTACAATGGTAAGCACATCCACCATGACAGGGATGAGGAAGTGTATGCAATCGGCCACACCACATGTTGTGAACACACTTATAGGTCTTTTGTATGTCTATATGTGAATGAATCAAGGATTGAAGCATTAGAACTACCATGCTGCTAAATTAGTCCCAAGTGACTAGTATAAATAGTTTACTTGTCTGTTTATTTCATGCTTGTGGTTGTAAGTTGAAAATACCACCCCCCTAGTTTGCATGTTTACATTAGTAGTTATTTCTTTCACTCGTGAAGATTGACGACTCACACGAGGTTGTGCTTTGACTCTTACTTGAATCCTAGCATCTCTGTGGACAAACCCTGGGCTTGCCGCTTAATACCCTTTGGTAGCCTAGCAGCGAGAAATGAGTGGATGACTATAAATCTTATTTTTGACAATCCCACGGGACCAGTGCCTCAACTTGAGTTAATTAATTTCTCTACTTTGATTGTGTTAATGACCCCGGGTCTGGGTGGATCAAATTTTGGCGTCGTTTCCGGGATGCTTTTCAGTTCAAGTATAAGAGAGTTCTTCTTCTCCTTCCTTCTCTTTTATCTTTGTACTTTTTTTTTTATTTTCATCTTAATTTCTTAGATCCATGGCATCTAAACCAATATTTTCCATGGATCTAACCTTTGTAGAGTATATTTAAGCTGGGGACATATTTGGCACATGTGTAGCTTTTAATGCTTTATGAGATTCCTTAAATTCCACCCATCTTTGTGTTTATGATATTATTGTTCTTGAATGTGGAAAATTCATGAATACTAAACCACATATGAGTGCACACTTTGGGCTATGTTCATGTATGGTGCACTTATTGATGTCTCCTTGGGAAGAGAAACCTGGATGTTTGAATGGGTGGAGGGGAACGATTATGTGTGAGTGTGTGCATGGGAGTTTTGAGGTAACCCTAATCTGCATACCATTGCACCAGTATTAGATGATTACATAATAATTTTCCGATAGGTTACGGGTAGAGATAGTTGATAGTAGCAAACTAGGTGTTGTGTTAAAACCTTAGTATCAAATGAACCTAAGGCCTCGCGTTTAGAGAACCACTGGGATTTAGTGCATTCGTGGTGAAAGCCCAAGACGTAATAGCACATGGGAGAAACAGAACCACAACAACGGTCGGACCATGTTGTGCTTTCCTAATTACGATGATAGTGTTAATTGAGGGTTGCGAGCGCACCCACCGTGACAAGGATGGGAAAGTGTATACCATTGGCTACACCACGTGTTGTGAACACACTAATAGGTATTTTCTATGTCTACATGTGAATGAATCGAGGATTGAAGCATTAGAACCACCATGTAGCTAAATTAGTCCAAAGTTCCAAGTATAAATAGTTTACTTGTTTGTTTATTTTATGCGTGTTATTGTTAGTTGAAAATACCAAACCCTCCCCAAAGTTTGCATGTTTGTATTAGTAGTTATTCCTTTCACTCATGCAGATTGATTACCCATACGAAACTATGTTTTAACTTTTACTTGAACCCTAGCATCTCTGTGGACAAACCCAGGGCTTGCCGCTTACTACCCTTTGGTAGCTTAGTAGCGAGTTTAGAATATAAATCTTATCTTTGACCATCCCAATGGACCAGTGCCTTGCCTCGGGTTAATTGATTGGGCTGCTACAATTGTGTTAACGACCTCGAGTCGGGGGGAGTCAGAAGTCTAGAAAGAATGAAGATCTTTTGGAGAAGCCATTGGAGGTGGTGCCAATGAGACATTACCAGAGGGAGAGTCAAGCCAAAATGAGATGCCAGAGATATTGGAATAGACTGGTTGGGAAATTGCTGAGAACGAGCAAACTAGTAGTGATTTCTAGTGGAGTAGTGAAGGAGCAGGATCCTTGAAAATATTTTTCTTGTGAAAAAAAAGAAAGAAGGGTGAATTTGAATGAGAAAAAAAGGTGTCATCATTAGATCGAAATTGATGCTCTAGTACCAAGTAAGAGTGAAATTCACCATGATTGGTATGTTTTATTCATCTTAATGTATAATGGTACAATAGATAAGATAAGTCCTAATTTTTACATGGTAGGGATATTGATATTAATCACCATCAATAAAACTGAGCAGACTGGTCTTCTGGATCGACTCTGGGTTTTAGTTCAGGTATGTGATAGAGTAGATAGAATCATATCTTGATTAATCTTTTGATTGATCATGTGATTGATATTGTACATATTTAGAACAATCTAGGTTCAATATAATTAGCTCATTGTATTCTATTTATTCTATCTATGAAAGACACACCAGACATGGTGAATTACTTATTTTCATTGTATCAGACAGGTAATCGATTCGTCTTCCAAAAATCCATCCTTATCATTCTTTCGGTCATTTAAAAATTTTTGATTCTTCCTTCATTTGCTTCAATGGAAGAAAACCGATTAAGCTATTCTAATCTCATTCATATATTTCCGATTAAACTTAATTTTGCTAATTATATGATGTGGAAGTTGCAAGTTCAAGTGCTTCTCTAATCAAAGGGTTTATTTGGCTATTTGGATGGTTCGAACCAGCGGCCCATTGCTTCCAAAAGCAGCGGCCCATTGCTGGGTATCTCTACTGCTGGCGCTGGCGCAACTCACACCACTAATTCCATGGCTGGTGCTTCCCCTACAGAAGGTGGATCCTTCTCCGCAGGTGACTCGGCTTAGCCAAGTGACACAACGGCAGACTCTTCTCAGTCTTAGGCAGCGCTCAATTCTTAGGTTGCGGGGACAAGTACCTCCATGCTTTGCTCCGGTCATCGCTCACTGAGGAAGAAATGTTGGAGACCATCACTTGTACTATGGTGAAGGAGATGTGGAACTCCTTAGCAGCGAATTTCAAAAACTCCTCCGCCTCTCGTAAATTGCAGCTTCGGGATGAGCTTCACACCATCCACCGTGGCTCCTCCTCAGTCATGGAATTTCAGAGTTGATTTAAGGCGATAGTCAATGAATTAGCTTCTATAAATGCTCTAGTTTCTCTCAGAGAGCTTGTAATGATATTTTTACATGGGTTAGGTTCTGGATTCAGCGAATTTACCAGTATCCAATTGGCTCTACCACCGCTTTTGTCCTATTTTGACATCTTCGCTAAAGCTCACAGTCACGAGATCCTCAATCAGTCTTCCTCCGACGTAGGTACATGTTCTGAAGTTGTTCTAGTCGCATTCGCTGCCTCCTCTACAGCAGCCTCTAGCAGCTATGGCTACCATGCGTCGGTGCATGGAGCCCACATTCTGGCCCTAGGTGCGTCAACCACCACGCGTGACAATGAGGATGGTTCTAGTTGGCCAGTGCATCAGTCAAGCGGATCTGGTTCTGGTCGTAAAAAGCACTGGATTCCAAAGTGCCATTTTTTTCATAATTTTTGTTACACAACTCTGCAGTGGACTAGGCTCTCCTTGGCAATCCGTCCCTTTGTTTTGGCTCATATTGCTGATGTTTTTTAGTCATCTGTCTCACCAGAAGATAAAACCTCCGACTGGTATTTAGATTGTGGCGCAACAAACCATATGGCCTCCACTTCTTCTGGCATAGACAATGTTGTCCCCTACACTAGTAATTGCTCTGTCTCTATTGCTAGTGGTCATTCTAATCCTATTTCTCATATTGGGCGCCATTGGTTTCTCGTGATTTTTTATTATCTGATGTGTTGGTCCCTAATATTACGAAAAAACCTAATTTCCAATAGTGAATATGCCAAGGATTTTTATGCTATGATTTCTTTTGATGGGAATTCATTTGTGATTATGAAGCGGTCCACAAAGAAAGTTGTGGGCCAAGGTCGATGTGATCGTGTTCTTTAAGTGCTTGAGAGAAGTGGTGCTGCTTTTGTTACTCATTATAAAGCTAATAAACATAGAGCTTCTTTTGATATTTGGTATGCTAGGCTAGGCCATCCTTCCATTTCAGTTATTTCTTTGATAAATAAACTGAATCTTGTTGAAATTGTTTCTTTACCGCCTAAACCTGCTTTTTGCTCGCCTTGTGAAATGGCGAAAGGTAAGAGGCTTTCTTTTGTGGACAACCCTAAATGGGCACATCTGTCCTTAATTTAGTGCATTGTGATTTGTAGGTCACTACTCCAGTTTTATCTGATAGTGGATTCTCTTAATATGCCATTTTTGTTGACGACTTTTCGCGATTTACCTAGTATATTCGATGGCAAGAAAAATCATATTTTTTTGAGACGTTCTTACAGTTTCAAAACTTGGTTGAAAACCAATTTTCTTGTTCGATCAATGTGTTTCAAAGTGATGGGGGAACATAATTCACAAATGCATGCTTACTATCCCATTTTGCCAAAATAGGAATGCTTTACCAGATTTCTTATCCATCTACCCCAGAGTAGAATGATAGATCGGAATGTAAACATCGCCATGTTTCAGAAATGGGTTTTTCGATGATTTTCTCTTCTAGCTTGCCAATCTCTTACTGGGATGTTGCTTTTGCCACGACCATCAACAAGCTTCCCACCCCTGCTCTTTGCTACACCTCACCATATTTCTCGCTCTATGACCGCCATCCAGACTACTCAAACTTTAATCCCTTTGGATGTTGGGTATTTCCTTTAATCTGGCCGTTTCCTTCCCACAAACTAGCCTCTTGCAGTACTCTATGCATTTTCATGGGTTATGGTGCTCGATATAAGGATTTTTGTTGTCTGGATCCAGTCTCTAAGAAGGTTTATCTCACTCGTCATGCTCGATTCAATGAGAATTTTTTTCCCATTTGCTAGGAACACTGCCTCTACTGCTCCAGAATCTCGAGATGTCTCTAAATGTATTGATCCCAATTTGGATGATTTGCACGGCCCCACTGCAGCTCCTCTGCAACCCACTCAGGTTTTGATCCCATCACTATCCGCCTATTGTCCGACACCTGCCTCTGAACAGCTGCCTTTTTTTGGCTCTATATGCCATCTCCAGCTGTCGATCCACTGCCTCCTCCACTGAATGCGAGTCATTGTATGGTAGCTCTCAGACAAGCAATCGCACAGTGAAGTGGTATACAGACTATGTGATGACAGGATTTGTTGCGGTATTACTGGCACAGACTGAACCTAGGGAATATTGATATACTCCTATAGATCCTTAGTGGGTAACTGCTATGGATGAAGAAATGGGCACTCTTCATCAGCGACACACTTGAGATCTTGTTCCACGCCCACTGGTGTCCACATTGTGGGCTCCAAATGGGTTTACAGCCACAGGGATTGCCAGGATGCTACTATTGATCAGTACAAAGCTCACCTAGTTGCGCAGGGATAATCTCAGTTTCCAGGCTTCGACTTCACCCATAATTTTTGTCCTATTGTTAAGGCCTCCACCATTAGAATCATCTTTTCCTTGGCTAGTATATGTGGGTGATACCATTCGTACCAGCAATGATCCTATTCTCATTCACGGTTCATAACCCACACTTATAAAGAGTTCTCCATCAAGGATCTTGGTGCTCTTCACTATTTTTTGGGATAGGAGGTCTCTTGTTCATCATCTGGGCTTTTTTTAGGACATGCTAAGTATGAGATGGAGATACTTTAGTGTGCAGATATGACGAATGCTACTCCTGTCTCCACACCTTTTGGTCCTAGCTCTCAGCTTCACAGTTTATCGAGTTTTGAATTCTAGAACCTCAAGCTTTACCTCTCTCTGGTTGTTGCCTTGTAGTATTTGACCATCTCTCGCCCAGATATTTCCTATGCGGTAAAATCTGTTAGTCAATTTCTCCATTCCCCTCGAGAAGATCATAATTAGGATATCACACGCATCCTTCGCAATGTGCGTGGAACTCTCCACGATGGTCTCTGTTTTTGGCCATCTCCCAGTGGTCTTTCATTTTTGGGCTACTCTAATGCTGACTAGGCCCGTTGCCTAGAGACTCGGTAATCTACCTATGGTTATGCCATTTTTCTCAGGGGTAATCTTGTCTCTTAGAGTGCTATGAAGCAATTGACGATGTCTCGATCTGGTTCATAGTCTGAGTACCGTGCTTTGGCTAACACTGCAGGTGAACTTTCCTGGGTGTCTAGCCTGCTTAAGGAATTTTGGGTTCCTCTCTCGTCCTCACCTCTCTCGCTTTGTGACAATAGCAGTGCCATTTTTCTTGCTCAAAATCTGGTTGCACACAAGCGGGCCAAGCCTATAGACATCAACTATCACTTTGTTTGTGAACTTGTTGCCTTCGGTAGGCTCCTTTTTAGTCATGTTCCATCGTTACTACAGGTTGCTGATATTTTCATTAAGGGTCTGTCTTGTAATATTTTATATTTTTTTTGTTCCAAGCTTTGCGTATCATGTAGCCCTGCACTTAGCTTGAGAAGGGCTGATAAAGTAGATAGAATCATATCTTCATTAATGTTTTGATTGATCATGATTGATATTGTACATATATAGAACAATTTAGGTTCAATGTGATTAGTTCACTATATTCTATTTATTCTATCTATGACAGACACACCAGATATGATGAATTACTTATTTTCACTATGATTTGGGTATAGGTATTTTTGGGTATCCATCGCATATGTCTTGGAATGTTCGGTTCAGATCTCAATCAGATATATTTGGAATAGTTTAGTTCTATTCATTTCAAGTTTCAGTATAACTCGAAAACTTTGTTCTAAATCGGGTTTTGACCTGGTTCAGTTTGAGTCAATTCTGGTTTGAGTGTATTTCTGGGAAGGATTTTGTAAGCTTCGAGCATGTGATTCAATATGGCTCCAATTTAGATAAATGTAGTGAACTTTTCGTACTATAATTGTGTATCAACGATGAAAAGACCATGATATTTATACAAGCACAAATGCATAGTGGTTGAAATTATAATTCGTACCCACAAAATAAAATAGTATGGGATTAAATGGTTTTTCTAGTTTTATTGTTGGTTTTATATCATCTTTATATTTGACGTTGTTTGTTTGTTATTTTAAGTATTATGTGAAAATAATAAATCAAGACTTTTTAGTTAGTTGAATATATGTGATATAAAATTTAAATACGAATATACTCCCTATGTCCCACAATTAACTTTCTATTGCTTTTATCTCAATATTTATTGAAGCTGATTTGGCAACATCTTTTTTTTATAGTAAACTCACCTATGTGAGGGGGTATGTATTAGACTCCCCAAACCTTTCAGATAAGACGAAATTGAATAGTACAACTAGAGAGAATAACGTGGAAACTAAAGTGGAAGCTAAATACAATCAGTTGTTACCAAATCCTTCATCTCAAACCCCTATCTTGATGAAGGAGATGACCCTATACCCAGGTCGAGGTCGACTATAGCCTTACACTTCCTTACCACTACAATCCAGTGTTGACAAGAAGAGGTAATCTTCCATAGTGTCCCCTTGCAAATTTCTTCCCCAGAAGAGATTTACTAACTTTTCGGTCCTGATTGGAGGTATGATGATTGGAGGTATGATGATTATCAATCCATTCGTTTATCATCTTTCTGCTGTGTAGCTGCTTCATCCGCATCAGGATTGGTCCCCGTGATGTCTATCTCAGCTGTACCTGTCAAGTAAAACAAAAGCCAACAGTAACAAGTTCCACTAAAAACACCTAGCAATGCCTGTGCAATTGATAATATCATATGAGTCTTAGGCAAACCCTATGTGTAGCAGTATTAACAGATGTGGTTTGTAAAGAAGGTGATGAAAGGCTAGAGTCTTATGATAGAAGGTATAGCTTGTTTATCTGCAATAATTATAGCTTTCAAATCTTTTGGTAATTATATAAAACAGGTGAAAGTGTGTACCTGATTTGAGCTACCCATTTTTGCTAGGAAATCCGCTGCTCCATTTGCTTTTCTATAGATATGATGTAGTGTGACTTCAATGGTTTTCATAAGCTCCCAGATTTTCCTAAATTCTTCAGTGGTTCTCCAAGGTGGCTTAAGTTGTTTCTTAAACACTTGTATGAGCAGTTTATTGTAACTTTCAACGTGGAGATGTCCAATTCCCAAATTGATAGCCATTTTTAATCATGTTCTGATTGCGCTTGCTTCAGCATGAAAGGGTGAGGGGCTACATAAATGCTAAGCATCAGCTATTAACATGTTCCATTTGTAGTCCCTGATGATTTCCCCAGTATCTGCCTTACTGAAATCCAGCCATGATCCATTTGCATTTAACTTGTAAAAGGCAGATAATGGTGCTTTCTAGGTTACTGTAACAAATTTTATTTGTTTTTGTTGATTGCCTATTAGTAACCTTGGTAAAGCATTGGACAAATCCCATTTGAAGTTTAGGTTAAAAGGCCAACATAATATCATTGAAGAGATGTAAAGTTTTCCTGAACATATTCATAATGTCAGGCTTCACATTTTCATGATAGTGTTTGTTCCTAAAATAGCATATGAACCATACTACTAAGCATGGGATAGTCCTAATATGTTGCTAGTGTTCTGGAAATTGAGCTTTCATGTTCCAGTACAAAAAGTACCTATCCCACAGGTATGGAGTGTGTTTTGACTGAACATTGAACACGATATTAATCCAAGTCCATAGTTTCTTTATTTCTTTGCAAGATTTGAAACTATGATGAATAATCTCTTCATCATCACAACAGGAACAACAAATTGAAGGTAAATTAAAGGAAAGATCCTCTAATACATCAGGAAGGGGTAAGATTCTATTTAGCATTTTCCAATTCATAAAACATACTTTCCTAAGCATAATGGAAGACCATACATGATTGAATGAAGGAACCACTGTTCTCCTATTTCTGATAAGTTCATATGCACTTTTCAATGAGAACTTTCCATTTTCAGTTGGTTTCCATATCATAATGTCCTCATAATCAGGAAAAGTTGCTTGATCATGCTCTAGTGCAGCAATTATTTGTTCAGGCAAGTGGTTTCTTAGTGGGTTGATGTACAATTGTTTGTTGGCTAAGTATTCAACCACTGTCAGATTTGGGAAAGGAATTTCTAAGTTGCTGTCATAAACCCTATATAATTGACCACAAGTTGTCCAACTGGAATCCCAAAAGGCAACATCCCCTTTCCATATCTGTATTTGTGAGTTCATTATTGCTATATCCTGAATTCCTTTAATTCTCTTCCAAGTTTTGGAAGTTTTGTGGTTGTCTGGTATAGTCTACATAAATTGTGACCAAAGTGAACTTCCTGCTTGAAGCTTCCACCATAGTTTAATGGAGAAACTGGTGATTAATGTGTTAAGATTTTTAAAACCTAAACCATTTTCATCAATTGGATAACACAAATTTGGAAATGACCTCCAAACTCTTTTCCTTTGTGAGGAGTCTGTATTAGAGTTCCAGATAAATTAGCCCAGTTAGCCTAGTAGTTTGTGAATTACATTAGTTATATGATTTGTCGGTTTCAATACTGTGATATGATGGATGGGAATAGAAGACAAAATATGCTTTATTAGAATCATTTTTCCAGCTTGAGAAAGTAGCTTGTAATGCCAGTTATTGATTTTTCCTTGTACTGATGATATCATGCTTGAGAAGTATACATTTTTTATTTCTACCAATGTATACTGAGCATCCAAGGTATTTGAATGAAAAACTGCCCTGTATCATCCCTGTTGCATTTTTGATATCTCCAATAATTCTCATAGGGCAATGCTTTTCAATGTAAAAAGAAGATTTTTCAAAATTTACTTTTTGCCATGTAGCCAATTCATAGGATTCCAGGAAACAAGTCATTGTTTTGAGTTCTGATTTTGTATATTTCAATAGGATGACAGTGTCATCTGCAAAAGATAAGTGTGAGATCTTCTTAATTGGATTAGGTAGATTATAGTATTTGTGATTTGAATACTGAAAAAGGAAATTAATATTCCTTGAGAATGCTTCTGCCATTAAAATGAATAACAAGGGAGACAAAGGATCTCCTTGTTTTAAACCTCTGGTTGCTCGGAAGAAACCATAAGATGATCCATTTATCAGGATGGAGAAGAAGGCAGATCTCAGGTTTTTCATTTTTAGGTCAGTAATTTTGCTTGAAAAACCAAATTGACCTAATAATTTAACTAGGAAAGACCAAGAGACTCTATCGGATGCCTTCATCATATCTAAGTTATCTTTGGCAACATCATTTATTGTCAAAAATAAGTTTATGTAAAGTTTTTCAAGAGTCGTGTCATGAATAGTGTTAAAAATTAGCAAATAATGGTAAATTTGGGGGTTCAATGGGAGTAAATTTGGTAGATTGAATGACTACATATGACAATTTTACAAATAGGAATTATTTATAAGATAGACTAAAAATGAAAGTAGGAAGTTATTTATGAGACTGATGTAGTATTATTTTTAAAGAAAATCACACATAATATCCATAAAAAAAATGTGTTTGATATTTTATATTTGTGATTTTATTAATATGATAGAAGAGTTCGCCTCTTGAAAAACAGTTTCTCCATAAATTATGGAAAGACCAATGTTTAAACTGCAAATTAGAAGAAATGAAGATAAAATTTTTGGGTTGCATTAATCGGGGTCATAACCTTATAATTACTTCACGCTACATAATAAAATTTTAATATAGCAACTAAAACCTTTTACTTTTTTATTATTTTAATTGAACCTATCTTTCCATAGGCTTATGGAAAGAAGGTCTTTCCTAAGACTTTTCCATGATAAAATTTGCAATTTTTGACGATAAAGAATATAAATGCAAAATTTAATCATGGCAGTGTCTCGTTTAGTTCAGGTATTTTTGAGTATTTAAAAAAATTATTTCTAGTATGGATCTTTTTGGATTTGGGTTCGGTTTCTATCCGGGTATGATAATTTTTTGACTTTGAGTCCCTTAAGTCTGGCGCTTTTCATTTGAATCAAATTATTTTTATTCAACCAGGTAATTTTATGTTCCTGATCATTTATTTGATATCACTATTTGGATTTCCAACTGGTTCAGTTTAATATTATATTTTTGGATATTCGACCTCAGTTATGTTTTGTTATGTCTACATTCTATTAATAAGATGATTTATAAATTCTGATTTGTGTCACATTTTGTTACAATCTCATTTTGCAGAATATTTTTACTGCCAAAACAGACCCTTTAGCCGCTGCCATAGTATGGGGCTATCCGAGCTTATAAATTATCCTGACATAAAGGAAAAGGAAACCCGAGAGATTGAATTAGCATTCGGCAACGACAGACTAGTGCAAGAATCTGACATTGCAACTTGCAAGCCTTCCCTACATTCAAGCCATAGTGAAAGAAGCACTCATGCTTCACCCCTCAACCCCAGTAGTTCCAAGGGAATCAAGTGAAGATTGCAAAGTTGGGGGTTACCATATACTGGCAAAATAAGGCTTATCATTAATGAATGGACAATTGGAAGAGACCCTAAATACT
Source organism: Rubia yunnanensis (assembly GCA_037428765.1). Lineage (NCBI taxonomy): Eukaryota > Viridiplantae > Streptophyta > Magnoliopsida > Gentianales > Rubiaceae > Rubia > Rubia yunnanensis. Next base: position 81,255,010 of record CM075065.1, read on the forward strand.
GGGAAAATCTTCTTGAGTTTTGTCCAGAAAGATTTATTGGTAGTGGCAAAAACCTGGATGCGAGGGGCCAGCATTTTCAGTTTTTGCCATTCAGTAGCGGTAGAAGAGCTTGTCAAGGAATGTCACTGGGTTTACAAGTTGTTCAAACCACTGTTGCGGCTATGATTCAGTGCTTTGAATGGAGGGGTAAGGGAAATGATGGTAAAGTGGACATGATGGAAGGATCTTGTTTTACACTTACTAGGGCTACTCCTTTGGTTTGTTTTCTAATGGCTAGGCACAATTCTATACCAATTTAAATTCAATTGGGTGGGAGTCAGATATGATCCATTTTGATGGAGTTTGGTGTGAAAATCGTGTTATATCTATCAACAGACATATATTTTATACGATAACAAATGTATGATGTAATTCATGTATAGACAATAATCATCTCAATTTGTTACTATTTTTTTCCTTTTGTTTATGAATAATAGTGTTGTGAATCACAATGATAACTCTACCGATGAATCCATACCATAGCTAGATCAAAACTTGAAAGGTTATGTTATAGATTCTCTAAGTAACATGATTGGTCCAATGACAAGAGCCAGGAAGAAACTTAGAGATGCGGCACCGAAAGCTTTGATTGTTCAAGTACATGAAGAGAAGCCAAATATTTTGAAACTCTCATGGAATATTTGTACTCATATTTCTAATTAGGGTTTCCTAAGCTTATTTTTGAAATTAGGGCTTTGATTAGGGTTTCCTGTAATTTTTGAGATTAGGGCTTTTGAGGGATTAACACTATACTTTTATTTCATTGGGTTTTTTTAGTGAGATAGTTTATTCACATTAAGAGTAATCTCAAAATTGTTGTAATATTATAAGATTAGATTAGATTAGATAAGTTTAGATAAAATTTAATAAAATTAGATTCGATGAATCAGTTCATTCTTGTTATAAGAATTTGGCCATGCTTTCTAGTAGTTTATAAACTGGAAAACTCAAACATACACACCGGTAAAACATTGTCGGGAAGAATAAAATGGTTGCGTATGGGTTGCAACAGATACCTCGTCGTCGGGACGCCCAACAAGGAAGTGTGGCTCGCGTGAGAGTATATGAGCCAATCTCCCATCCTAGGGCGGGATTGCCCTCGGCAGACCACCAGTTTGACAACATTGGAGAGGCCTTGAATAGCATCGTGGATTTGGCCCATTTCTTTGATAGGCAAGGGAGATGAGCAACCGAGTGATATTGACGAGGACGGCGACGAAATGGAAATGGACGATGACGACGAGGAGGTTATGATTCTTACCACTGACAATGTTGTAACACATTATATTTCATTTCGTACAAATTACATTTACATGTCCGTATTCATTAATCCTTGTAACAGGGTGATGCCGAGGAGAAATCCCACTCGAGCACTAATTACCAGCCGTCAGCGAGACCAAAATTCAAAAGGCTACTAAAACAGGTGATTCACTGAAACACGTTCCATTATTATTCATTGACTACGGTAGTTCATTTCTACATAATTAAGTGATCATTTCATGTAATTTTGCATTCGCGGATTATCAAGAGACGAGACCTGAAAAATTGGCCCATTATGGTGTGATTCATCTGGGAAACAAATGCAGCTATCCTAGAAGTTATAAAGAAAAAGGACTCCATGTTCTTCCCAATATTTTGACCATCAACATTCGCACGGCATTACACCAGCGTGTTGGAATAGATGTTCTAGTCGAGTTCGAGAAGAGATGTTCTAGTCGAGTTCGAGAAGAGACTCGGGAACATGCACTCGATGACCTCGATTGATAATGCACAGGTCGATGTGTGGATGGTGTGAGTTTCAAACTTTACAATGTTATTTTGTATTTTTAATCAATAGGGATTTCATTTTCAATATCATTAACGGTACTGGCACCTCTGGGAGAAAATATGGGAAACTTATGCAGGCCGCGTCCAATTATGCCCTTGTGACTGTGGAAACTTGTCCAACTTCGAGCAGGAGGTCAACCAACGTTTCGACCTTATCTGGGAAACAATGAAGGCAAATGATGTCGAGTTCTGCATTCTCCCCTGCATTAGAATGTAAATACTTTTTTCCAGATTTAACTTTAGTATTTCGAACCACTTCCATTTCTATCATTAATTAAACTAATTTGTTTGCCAATGACCATTGGTACCTCATAGCTATCTGGCCCAGAACGGAAGAGGTTTTCACGCTGGACACTTTGTCACGGGGTATCAAACCAACAAACTTGTGCAAACTCGGGGTCATTTCCAGGGGTTTCAATAAATCAAATAAGAACTACTAGTTTAGTAATATACGAGAAGAATTAACAATTTTCTTTTACTTTCTTAACAGACTTGCATGCGCAAACCAAAGGGAGACAAGAAAGACGAAGCCATACCCCGGCTACACTTGGAAAATCAAGAACATTATGGTAAGTCATTCTGTCATTTCATCCACACCATTTATTAGGTTAAAACTTGGTAGTGACATATACCTTTACTGTGCAGTACCGAACAAAGAATTGTTCGTGGCAATGCGGGTACTCCATCATGCTCTTCATGGAAGAATTCGTTAATCACCCAGAGTCAAAAAATATCTTGGAGGTCAACCTTAGATCTCAAAAATTTTATTCTAAATTTCTATTACACGCAACATTCTTCACTAACTTTGTAAGTTTGAAATTGACAGATCTTCCCGGAGGGCAAAGGGTCTTACCATGTGTACAAAATTCAAGCTATTGCAGAGAGATGGTGTGGGGCTTGGCTTGATTAGTACCATCATTAGGCAAACACTTCATTGCAACTTCTGGATGATAAAAATGACATAATAGGTTGATAATTGATTTTCTGTAGTAGGTGATAGTAGAATTCCATTGTTGGTGTTTGGCCATACTAAACTTGTGTGGTTTTTTAGTTTTTTTCCATTCATGCTGAAGATACTTTTTCTATCCGCCGTTTCAATAATTTCTCGTGTTTTCAGTTCAATATTATCATAACTGTTTGAAGTTTCTTATAATTTCAAGGGTTTTTATTTTATAATAGTTCCGATTCAAATATTTCTGGATGTCATTGCCCCGGAAATGAACCGGAAGGGACCACTAGAAAACAAATTGGGCATTGCTAATTTTTCTCATCTCATACAGCGGTATAAACTATAAATACTGGTGTAAAAAATCAACCCAAATTAAAAGAGTTTATTTTATTTTAGAAAACTGATACCGATGCAAAAATCATAACCAGTGCAAAACTAATATCGGTGCAAAAACCAATACCGGTGTAAAAATCAATAATGGTATTACAAAAATAACACTGGTTTCATTTGTAATACCGGTGCAAAAATCACGGTTGTTCAACATTTAAACCGGTGTATTTTTACAAATACCAGTGCAAAATAGTTACACCGGCGTCTCTCAGCCTACCGGTGCAAATATTATGTGCCCCGCTAACTTTTCAAATTTTTACAGTGATTGCAAAGACCAGTGAAAAATACATTGTTACACTGGTTCATTTTACCGGAGCAAAGAAATTTTTTTACACTGCTATACTTAGGCACCGGTATTTTGGGGGGCCAAAAATACCCGTGCAATCGGCCTATAATACCAGTGCTATCACCCCTGTCCTGCAGTAGTGTTAGGACATGTATTTTGATTAGGGAGTATCACATGAAACCCCCCTAGCACCGATTTTTCGGAAGGCTATCACCGGTTTTTTGGGTCTGAAAAATCGGTGCCTAAATAGGGGGCGAAAAGGTTTCACTGGGTTTCAAAAAAATCTGTGTTAATTTAGCACCATTTTTTTGTTGGCACTGGTTTTTGAAAATCGGTGTTAATTTAGCACCGATTGTTTTTTTGGCACCGGTAAAATTTAAAGGATTAAAAAAAATGCTCTTTCGCTGGTAGCAGCCTCACGCAGATGACTATCGAAAAACCACCTTAAATCAACCCAAAACTGCCTTAATTTTCATGTGAGGGACCAAATGGACGGTTATTTTTGGGCACCGATTCTCAAAATCGGTGCCAAAAATTTCAAGAATTCGAAAAAAATGCCCTTTGTCTGGTAGCAGCCTCATGAAGATGATTATGGAAAAACCGGCTTAAATCAACCCAAAATCGCCTTAATTTTCATGTGAGGGACCCAAACGGCCGTTTCCGAGTTCATAAATGTATAATAAAGGCGGTTTTTGTGAACCACCTTCCATTTTGGCTTTTAATAGAAGGTTCTCTGCTGGTGCTTATGATTTGCTAACCATGTGCGTATTTATAAATGTTAAGTTATGGGTTTCCTTTCTTTGACTTTATATTTAATTATTGAGTCCGTCTCTTGAAATACGGTCATTTCATAAGTCATTGAAAGACCACGATTAAACTGTAAATTAGAAGAAATGAAAATAAAATTTTTGGATTGTATGAATTAGGTTATAAACTTTATAATTACTAATGTTGCATATTAAATTTTTAATATTGCAACTAAGACATTTTATCTTTAATTATTCTAATTAAACCATGTATTTCCATAAGTTTATGGAAAAAACGGTCTTTCCCAAAACTTTGTCTTAACTATTATTACTTTCATTTTAATATAAAAGTTATTTTTATTTTCACTTAAGTCAAAAATGATCTTCAAATCAGTTTAAACTCACAGCCAATCATCAAGCCTCGAGCTAAATTTATCAAAAATAAAAACAAAGTTCCCACGTCACAGTACACCTTTTAATGCTCAACCCAAATTAACTTACACCTTGATTGGAATTCCTTTGATAGGCAATGTTTTCTTAACGCTCAACCCAAACATATCTTGCATGTCCAAATCATGGGGCAAGATTCCCGCTTCAAGTACCCAATCAATGTTGTGAGTGAAAGAGGCCAACATCAGATGCACCATTCTGTAGGCCAAAGAAAGACCTGGACATATTCTTCCCCCAGCATCAAATGGAATCAGCTCAAAATGGTTCCCCTTTGCATCTATTTCACTCTCCACAAACCTTCTGGCCAGTGGCGGAACCAGAATTTTTTTCTAGGGGAGGCTGGAGGGAGTCGGCGGCAGCCGCCACCATGAAGCTGAGCGAGTGGGTGTTGGTGGTGCGCAGCTCTTCCGTGTATCTTCCTCCCGCTTTCTGATTTTGGATTGGGAAAAAATGGCCCAATCCAAATGGATCAAACCTTAATCCATTAAATTCCGATTTTTGTTTTTTTTTGCCTTCAGTACTAACAAAACAATGTCGTTTTAGTACATTCTAGGCCAAAAAAACTGCCTCACGGCTTTCTTCTCCGAGTGTTGTCGCCGGATAGAAAAGAGACACGGCATGGGAAGCGGAACCCTAAACGTTGGACGCACATTCCACCACCACTACCTTCACGCCGACAACTCTGGTAGGGCTGGAGCCCTACTACGTAGAACAGTAGTTTCGCCTATGCTTCTGGCTCAAATATTTCAGGTTCTGCCCAGGTCTCTTCGTCTCATTCTTCAAGTTCTCATCCAAAAGGGCTTCTAACAAATCTTTTTTCTTTGATTCTCCTCGGACAAACATCCTTTCCTTAATAATACCATAAAAAATGCCAAACATCTTCGCAAATGTTTTGATGACATTGATGCTGAATTCAGTCTCATTCTTCAAGTTCTCATCCAAAAGGGCTTCCAACAAATCATTTTTCTTCGATTCTCCTCTGACCAACATCCTTTCCTTAATAATACCATAGAAAATGCCAAACATCTTCGCAAAGTACAGCTCGGTGGTCAGTGCCTCGCATATTCCCTGCAGATCAATGGATCCAAGAACCGGAAATAATCAAAAGATTAGGTGCACCAACATTCTCCATGACACCCCACACGACATCTTTCAGTTCTCGAGATGAATCCGATTCATCATAATTGCTGAAATCAGGCGAAAACAGAGTTCCGGAGATCAAATTGAGAGATGTTACGAAGGCAGCTGATCCGATATCCATCGCTTCACCTCCACCGCTACACCTGTAAAATCTGTATGAAACACAAGCAGGAAAACCGAAAACAGAGAAGATTGCAAATGCGAAAATATTTTCTGATGAAGTAACCAAAACTGAAAGGTTTGATCTCCTTATATACATGAGTGTCATTGCTAATCTACCCTCTAACTGTTCTACTAACTGACTAGCAAAACAACTAACTAACTTAATTCTACCAGAAAACTAACTATTACAACTGGAAGCAAAAGAAAGCAAAAAAAAAAACCGAGCCGAGAGCTGAGAGGCCTAGCTGCCTTGCCTTGCTTTTCATCTGAGCTGCTTCTGATCTTGAACCTTTGAATTCCAATACCCCTTCAAAATGAGGTTGTTGTGAGGGTCACATAAGCCCATTTTGAGTAAAACATGGAGAAACTGAGGAGCAGAGAGAAGCTTGGTAAACACATCAGCTAACTGTAAATGAGAAGGAACATGGGCGAGAGATATAAAGCCACCTTAAAAGGCTTCCCGAACCAAATGGCAATCTATTTTGATGTGTTTTGTTCTTTCATGGAAGACCGAATTCTCAGTGATGTGAATTGCAGCTTCATTATCATAGTGAATGGGAATAGGCAAATGAAGTTGAAGCCTGAAATCAGAGAGCAGATAGGATAACCATTTGAGCTTACAAAGTCTTAAGGCTAAGCTCCTATATTGTGATTCAGCAAAAGACCTAGAAACTGTGCCTTGCTTCATAGACTTCCAAGAGATCAGAGAAGAACCAAGGAAGATGGAAAACCCTGATACAGATCTCCGAGTGTCTTTGCAAGTTGCCCAGTCAGTGTCACAAAAGGCACTCAGTTTCAGTGATGAAGAGGAAGGATAAAATAGGCCAAAGGATTGATGATTGTTTAGGCATTTGACAATATGCAATGCTCCCTGCCAATGATGCTCAGTTGGTTATTGCACAAACTAACTGAACTGTTAAACAACATAGGTGATGCAGGCCTTATGAAGTTCATATATAACTAACGACCAATTAATCTTCTGAATAAGCCTAGATCATGTAAAACTGGAGAATCAGTAGTAGTGTTTAACCATGAGACTGGGCGAGGAGATACAACCACATGAGCTTTCTCAAGATTGAGATCAAAGATCAAATTGGCAATGTACTTATTCTGAGTTAGGAACATGTCAGTGGAAGAATGAGCAACTTCAATTCCAAGGAAATACTTGGTAGGTCCAAGATAATTGATTGTGAAAGCAGCCTACAATGAATCCTTGATAGTCTGGATTGTGAATTCTAAATTTCCTGCTAGGGGGATATCATCAACATATAAAAAGAGGGCTATAGTGATAGATCTATCAAACCTGAGAAAGAGGAAGGAATCACGATAGGATTGAGCAAAACCAAGAGTTTTCAAATGACTCTTGATTCCACTGTCTTGATGCCTGCTTCAGACCATACAATGACTTATCCAGCCGGTATACTAGTCCCTTAGAGTACTTGTTATAACCAGCAAGAGGCAACATGTAAATTACTTCATCAATGTGACCATGCAAGAATCCATTATTGACATCCACTTGATGAAGAAACCAACTCTAAGCAGCTACTATGGCCAAAAACAACCTGACAGTTACAGTTTTGGACAGAGGTGAGAAGATATCATAGAAATCTTCTCCTTCATCTGAATATAGCTCTTAGCAACAAGTCTTGCTTTGTATCTGTTGATAGTTCCATCTGGATTGCACTTGATCTTTTATACCCACTCATTTCCAATTTCCCTCTTACCTGTAGGCAAAGGAACAAGTTTCAAGGTGTGATTATCTTATAAAAATATGATCTCTTCATTCATAGTAGTCCTCCATTCTTGATAAATATGGCTTCTCTATAAGATAATGGTTCTATAACCTATGCAATGGTGGCAAGGAAAGACAGATGTGCATCAGAAAAAGTAGGAGAAAAAGAGTTATCAACAACTGCATTAGACACAAAATCCTTTAACTAGGGTGGTTTGTTTCTGATCCTGATACTTCTTCTCTGTGAAGAAAAATGACTATCAGAATATGATCATGCGGTGAATCAATATGAGCCATATGTGAAGGATTTTGATGCATCTGATCATGAAGAGAAATAGGATTAGTAAACTGAGGATCAGAATGAGGGGAAGAATCAGTATGATCAGAAAAAGGAGAAGGTGAATCTGACTGATTACGATCACTATGCAGAGGTTCTGAGGGATCAGTAGCATTAGGATCAGTACAATGATTTTTTAAAGAAACATGTCATACTTAGGAAAAATAGTATAAGGCTGTTGATGCATTGAAACAGTAGGCAAAGTAGATTAATGTGTTGCAGATGTAGTTAAAAGATCAGGTTTAGTTTTAAAATGGAAAATATAATCATGAAATGTAACATCTTTGGAAAAAATTGTTTTATTAGAGATCAAATTGTACATTTTAAAACCCTATTGGTTTGCAAGATAGCCTACAAACACACATGGAAAAGACCTAAGATCAAACTTGTTTTTGTGTGGCTGAGTATTTGTTGCATAACCTAAGCAACCAAAGGATTTCGTCATTGATAAGTCTTGTTTGGTTCTAAAAAGTATTTCATGTGGAGACTTCCATTTCAGAACTGAAGTTAGCAATTTATTTATAATGTATGTAGAAGTCAGGACTGCATCTGCCCAAAAAAGCAAAGGCAATTTCTAATGAAACATGTTTGATCTTGCCATTTCTAACAAATGCCTATGTTTTCTTTCAACTACACCATTCTTCTGTGGTGTATAGACATATGATCTTTGATGCAACATCCCTAAATTGTTAAAAAAATTATTACACTTATGATTTACAAACTCAGAACCATTTTCTGTTCTTATGGCCTTAACTTTGACAAAAAACTGTGTGTTGATCATTTTAAAGAAGTTTATTAAAATATCATGTACTGTGTCCTTAGTTTGTAGCATGATAGTCCAAGTAGCTCTACTGAAATCATCAACTATGCTCAGAAAGTACTTAAAACCATTTGTTGAAGTGACCTTATATTAACCCCAAAGATTAATATGAACCCAGATCAAAACATGCATTATACTGTGAAATAGAATGACGAAAGATAGACCATGTTTGTTTAGCCAAAGGGAAAACACTACAATGAAAATCACTTGGTTTATACATATGTACATTCAAATTCTTCAAAACAACATCTAAGACATAGCCTTAAATGCCCCAATTTAAAATCACTAAGAATCACATTATTTTACAAATTACATTCTTTATTGAGTTCAACAAAAAATGCACCGAAGCCATCACATCAGCACTGATCATTTTAATGCCCAAAAAAAAATGTGTGTTCATCTTTTAAAGAATATAGACCTATAAGTCTATGCAATTTCACAAATAAGATCTTTTCAAAAATAATTTCCACAAGACTTAAAAGCTATTTAGATAAGATAGTCTGCCCAGAACAATCAGCATTTATTTCTGGAAGAGAAATTGCTGATAATGTCCTTCTCATGCAGGAGTTAACAAATCATTTACATTAAAAAACAAAAGGTTTTAATATGATTATCAAGCTGGATATGATGAAGGAATTTGACAGAGTCTCATGGTTCTTTTTATCCCAAATCCTAATCAAACAAGGTTTCTCAACCATTCTGGTTGATCTAATTATGAGAAATATAAAATCTGCTTGTTTTTCTTTATTAATTAATGGAAAAACAGTAAGTTTTTTCTCAGCATCAAGGGGTCTAAAATAGGGTGATCCACTATCACCTTTTCTTTTCATCTTAATGGCTGGGGCTTTCTCACATAACCTGAATTTTCTATATACCAGCCATACAAATTACCCTACAGGATGAAAACATCAACACATCTCTCCTTTACCGATGACACAACTATTCTTTTAAAATACACAAAGTAGGGACTAAAAATAATAATTAGTTTCCTGAAATCATATGAATTAGCAACAGGCCAGAAACTTAATTATGAGAAATCTTCTTTTCATATTTCAAAACACACACCTAACAAAATCATATCCTTAATCAAACATGAAACAAATATGATAGAAGGATCCCTACCATTTAAGTATTTGGGATGCCCGATCTTCATAGGAAGAGTAAAAAATTCCTTTTTCCAGGGAATGTTAATTTCAATCCAAAATAGAATTAATCACTGGCATAACAAGCTACTCTCTCTAGCGGGAAGGGCAGTATTGATAAAACATGTCTTGACTTGCCAATACATCTTATAACTGTGTTGAAGCCAACCAAGCACATTATAAGTCAAATTCATAAAACACTTGTAAGATTTTTCTGTAATTCTAACTTAGACAATAATCAGAAAAAAAAGAATCTGGAAATCATATCCTAATCTATGTTTCCCAACTGAGGAAAATGGTTTAAACTTTTAAAACCTTAATACTTTAATAAAATGTTTTTCCATCAAACTGTGGTGGAAACTTCAATCAGGAAAATCCCCGTGGGCACAAATCATGTGGTCTATGAGTGATATACACAAAACATCCAGAACTTGGAAATGAATCAAGGACATTCAACACATAGCATTGTGTAATACAGTGGTTCTCCTTGGCTCTAGTTCGATTTCCTTTTGGAGTGCAAATTGGACTACAGTGGGTCCTTTATCAGACCACATTCTGAACTCTTCGGAAGTTCCTTATCCCAACTTAACTGTAGCTGAATTCGTACTTAATAAAGTTTGCTACTCCATAAACTTCAGAAATGTACTTCCTGGTCATATTATTTCCATTCTGAATCTGGAATATAAAATTTTCCCTTACTATGATGAATCACTAACTTTGAAACCAACTCAAACTGGTGAATTCACATTAAAGTCAGCATACGAACAGATTAGAAGAAAGAAACTGAATATCCCCTCTTTCATTCATCTGTGGTCGAAACCTTTACCAAAGAAAATTGGCTTCTTTAACTGGAAACTACTAAATCGACTAATAGCCTTACCAGATGTTCTTGAGGATTTTCAGTTTCACCTACCATCAAGATGCTATTTTTGTTTAAATGATTCAGAATCAATCCACCACTATTTTAACTCATGTGATTAGGTTGGACAAATCTGGAACTTTGTAGATATCACTTTCAGTTTTTCACCAAATACATTTCAGCTATTATGGGATAGATTCTATTTTTATTGGAATTTTTCCTCCTCTGATGGAACTTTTGGTAAGCTAATTAGAATCATACCATGTGTAGTAATCTGGTACCTGTGGTGTGCCAGATGTACTTATTTTTTTAAAGGTACAAAGCCAGTCATAAATCTCATATTCAAAAGAATATTGTACCATATTAATGACACCTTGTTGGCATTCAAGCTGGACTTTAAATGGGAATTATCTCATATACCAAAAATTGTATATCAGAAATCCAAAAGCCAGATACCATTAAGGACAATTAGGTGGCTCTTACCTTCAAAATATAAACTTAACACTGATGGTTCTTGTCTTAGCACAGGTACTGCAGGTATTGGTTGTATCATTAGAGATCACGGAGGTAAGGTAATTGGTTCTTTATCCAAGTCTATATCGGCTGAATAGGTTTTGTAGGCGGAATCAACAGCTTTATTACATGGAATATACCTAGCTCAAGAGCACGACATCATAAGCATTGAAATAGAAACAGACTCAAAAGTGCTTCTCAGAATGGTACAAAAGCACTTCAAGATCCCATGGAAGATGCAACATCTGATGAGGGAGATATGGAATCTGCTTAAATATATGGTTTATACGATGCAACACATATTTAGAGAAGCAAATGGAGCCGCTGACTCCCTTGCAAAGATGGCTAGCCGAGATAAGGTAAATAACGTTTATGTTTCTGCAGGTTTGCCACAAAGAGTTTCTGGTCATGTAAAGCTAGATGTGGAAGGAGTACCTCAGATTAGACTAGAATAATCATTTGGAAAACTTTGTATCTATTTTTCCACGGTTGCATCTTTTGATCTTTAGGTTAGTTATCAGGTCAATGTATAGTTTTTAAAGATCTTCAGATAAACTATCAGAGGTAAGGTATTACGTCCCCCTCTTTTTCTATACCTTTTATTTTAATTAATAAATGGGTAGGGGTCTTCCAAACCCCCATCATCACAGGTGGTTTTAATATAAAAAAACAAAAGATGCACCGAAAAATTGAGCATAAGTGTCTATTATTTTTTTATCAAAATATGTAGGAGTAACTAGATACAATTCTCTGCTAGCTCTTGAAACTCCAATGAACTGATTAGATTTGAGGTCCTGGATTAACCAAACATCAGGAAAGAAATCAAAATGAATTCCAACTCACTTAGAAAGTTTGTTTTCTGATAAGAGATTGAAACTAAAACCATCTACATGCAAACAGTCTTGTCAAATCAGTGATGATGTGAGATATATTGATCCTGTGGCATTGACCTTCTAAGTTGTGTTATTTGGTAGATGTACTGGGATGGATGTTTTTTTTTATAATAGGTCTTAAAAAGAGATTTATTATTTCACATGTGACTAGATGCTCCACTCTCCAGAATCCATGTATCATCACCAAATTAAAAGGCAGAAATTACCATATGAATGTAAGTACTACTTGAGAAATATGAGAACTGGGCCATGTTGACAATCTCACTGTTTGATTCCCCTCCTTTGCTATTCTGATTCTGAGCTTTGTTCATTTCTAGCATCTGAACAAAAGTGGAAAACATAGCCTGCAAATTTGATCCTGATTCACGCCAGAGGCATCAAATGGCACTAATACTTCATTAGTAACCACAACATTAGGTGAAAAAAATTTCTTTAGTTTCCCCCCCTTCCACTAGTCAGCATACCCTATAATCTTGAAACAAAACTCTTTAATGTGACCAGTTTTTTTGACAATGTTCACATATCATCGGTTTCTTGGCATGATCATCCTTCTTCTTGAAGTTGATCCTCTCTGCAACATAACCTCCTGAATTTTGATTCACCTGCTCTAATTGAGCCCTCACAAACATTGTTGGTTGCTCAGCAGATGCAGCACAAGTGTTTATAGTCAACTTTTGACACTTGGCCTTTGCTATTAAGGCACAAATCTTGCTAAGAGGTGGTGTGGGTTCTATCACCAGCACCTGGTTCCTGATAGCCTCAAAATCCTCATTCAGTTCAACCAAAACACTATTGTACTTTGTCCTCATTTTCATCCTGAGCCACAACCTCTTCATATCCACATCTACATGTATCCTTTAGACACAAGCACTTTCTTCTAGGCCTCATGAGAATTAGTTCATCTCACAGACTTTTGATAGCAGAATAGTACTGATTTATAGTTCTCTTACCCTTCCTCATTTCATAAATATCTCTTCTCAATTGTTATAATAGAGGTCTATTACTCATTGAAAATCTTTATCTAACTTCTTCCCATAGTGTTTTATCATTATCAACCAATGTAAAACTCCTAGCTATATATATATAGACATTGTGGTAATGATCCAGGAGACTAGAATGTAGTTTACCTTCTTCCATTGCTTGTAGATCAGTGAATTCTCATCTAGAACTTCATATTCCCCAGTCAGAATGAAGAGCTTGCCCCTTGACCCCAAGGCCAACACCATAGCCTTGCTACAAGTAAGATAATTCCTCTCTGTGAGAAGATCAGTAACGATCATCATGTTTTGATGATCTCCAGGACTCAGAAATAGCGGGTCTTCAAGTTTGATCTTCACAAAGCCGTCATCATTCATGGTGTACTTCCTCTAATTGTTATTTTGAGTGTTTTTAGCATTTCTTGAATGCACTGAGTTTGAACTTGCCATGGATAAATCAAAGAAACGAATTACAAAGACAAATTGAATGGAAAAACAAAATTGCAATCATTATTTGAAAGCCTTTTGCTCTGATATCATGTATAATTTGTGTGAAACAAAAGCAGGAAAACTGAAAACAGAGAAGATTACAAATGGGAAAATATTTTCTGGTTAAGTTACCAAAACTAAAAGGTTTGATCTCCTTATATACATGATCATCACGGGTAATCTACCCTCTAACTACTATGCTAACTGACTAACATTACAAGTAACTAACTGAAATGTACTAGAAAACTAACTATTACAATTGGAAGTAAAAGAAAGCAAAAAAAAATCGAGCTAAGAGGCCTAGCTGCCTTGCCTTGCTTCTGATCTGAGCTGCTTATTTTCTTGATCTTCTAAATTCCATACACCCTTTCATGTATTGAACCAATTTCTAAAGCTTTTCCTGGCAAAGCTTATGGCTGGCGTCGAGCATATTCGGTGCAAACATTTGTTCTATGCACACCTCACGAATGAGGCGCCAGGGACCCGAAGCCAGTAACCAGGCCACAGAGAATTTGTCGTGATCGAGAAATCTTTGGGCTATCTTTTGGACTGTAGTTTAGAGTTGAGGATGTAAACACATAGCCAGATGATGAAATACTCTTCCGGTCTCCTAACATTGGCTCCCTTTCTTTTTTTGTTTGATTTTTTAACACTGACTCCTTTCTTTTCTTTTGGAAAAGTTTACATTATTTTCATCCACTCAATATACTTTTTACTCTTACAATACAATCTCCTCCACTCATTATACTTTTCTTCAAATAATTGTTTATGTGGGGAAATTGCATTTGGGGAGGTGAGAACCAGTTAAATGCTGACATGTGTGAAGTGAGTGGAGACATAATTTAATCCTATGTTTTTTACCATTTTTTATTCATTCACTTGCCACAAGTCAGTATTTAACTGGTTCCTCACCTCCTCGCACACAATTCTCCCACATAAAAATAATTTATGACTTCTCTTAAGTAATGTCTCATTTTGTATAGAGACACTCTTAAGTGACCAAAAGTAGTAGAGGTGACTCAGTCATAATATCCAAAGAGATCTACAAGCACGAATCTTTGAAGAACAATCAAGGGGTGCAAGCACAAACCCTAGGTTTTGCGTCTGGAATCCACTAGAGAGAATATATTCTCGAAAATAATATTACAAAATATAAAATATCTGAATAGTATAAGAGGTTCTTAAATATTATAATGAATTTGGAAAATAAAAAAAGGAAAATCAGAAATAGAGTAAAAACTAGAAAAGAGTAAATTGTTGTTTTGAGGCCTTAAATGACCTAAAAACATTTAACGCCACTAGCCCCACCTAATTCTGACTCAGGAAGAAAAAGTTATGCTCAAAACCGTATCGGACCTTTGCAGCAATCCATCTCTTCTTCAATTTTGTCAGCCATTCGCCCTACACCAAGAGGGCAAGAAAATAAAAAAACAGATGTAAGCTCCATATTTTCTGGGAACAAATAGAGATATAGTTGATTTAAAATCAGGAAAAGAAGGAATACCCTTTTTGGATTAGTTTTGTATATATCAAGTTCCGCATTTATTTCTACTTGGTATACCCTTTGCACTCACTATACATACCAATACACATAGCCACAATCATTTGTGGAATGTATGTTCTATCATGGTATCAGTCAGGTTTCTATAAAAGTCCCTAGCTTTTATCTCTCTCCCAAAAATTTCCAAAACTATTCCCAACCCTTTTTTGATCACCGGCACCGACTTCTGCCCATCGCTGCCACCTTCCAACCACTACCGATCATCAATGTTCTTCTTTTCGTTGGTTCTGCTCGGGCTTCTCTTTCTCGTCGTTCAATATTCATCAGTCTGATTAAGTCTCTTACGTCACCGCCAAGCCTCATCCTCCAGTTTTGCTTCAATACTGATTTGTCCTTCTCTGGCTCAAGCTTTATTTTTTGGCTCAACCTTTCTTAGGTCAATTTTAAAGATCCAGAGGGTCCATCCATTTTCTCTCCTGCTATTGCGTCTGCTACTCATCATTGCCGTTAAGTTCTGGTGATCTCAAGCTCTTCGACTTCGTGGTTTCCTAGATCCAGAGGGTCCGTCCTCTCAATCAGCATCATACATAGGAGATTTTCCCGCGTGTGAGCCATACTCGCCGTCAATTCTTCCCCGCATGTATCGATGTGGTTGTTCCCTTCTAGCACGTGCGTTACACGCGTCTCATCATCAAGGAACTTCTTTTGGTTTCATTTTATCGCGAGTTGAATGTCTTCTCGCGACTTGACTCAAGTTATCGCGAGTTGTTTCAATATCTCAAAGGCTTCACTTCTAGTAAGCGCCTTGTAAACATCCCAGTCAGTGCCTCGTCAATGCCTAGTCAGTGCCTCATTAGTGCCTAATTAGCACCGACCCTTTAACAAACAATGAAATTTGTTTTTTGTATTATGGATCATTTCTATCAACCACGGTACCAACGGTGGGACGTTCTAGGTCATGTTGCTTCTTCTTGCTCTAAATTGCATGGTGAATGGTACTAGTTTTAGTGTCAGTGGTGTAATATATCTGGTCACGTTGTCTTGGTGTGTCCTCACTTGGTTTCTTGAGTTCCTTATCCTGGCTCTTTACTGCATGCTCACTGGATAGTTGATTCTAGGACGACCAACCACATGACTTCTTCTCAATTCATTTTTGGTCGCATGACCCCTTATTATGTTAACAATCGTGTTATTTTTTGTAATGGTTTTACTCTAAACATTACCCATGTTGGTCATTCTCGAGTCTCTGATTTCTTATCCTTGTCTAATGTTTTGGTGATTCCACAAAGTACTAAAAATTTGTTGTCTATTAGCAAGTTGACTCGGGATATGAATGTTGTTATTTGCTTCGATGATTCTTCTTTTACTATTTCGAACAAGTTTACTAGTGATGTTTTTAGGATCTTGTTGAGAGCTAGTTATCTACTACCATTAAAGTTTTTCTGAGTGATGGTGGAACCAAGTTTCTGAATCATCGCATAGGATAACATTTTGTGTCTAAGGTCATTCATCATCTGCTTTCATGTCATTTTACTCCAGAGCAAAATGGCCATGCAGCGGGAAGCATTGTCACATTAGTGAGACAGGATTGTCATTGCTCTTTCATTCCGGCCTTCATAATTCATTTTGGTATGATGCTTTCTCCAATGCAGCCTACATCATCAACAGGTTTCCTACTCCAGTTTTATCTGGTCAGTCTACGCACTTTGTTATTTTTGGTACTACTCCTGATTACTCTAACTTTTATCCTTTTGGATGTCGAGTTTTTCCGTATTTGCACCTTTATGCTCCTCATGAATTGGTGCCTCATATTTTTCCATGTCTTTTCTTGGGATAAAGTTCTCAGTACAAGGGTTATCGTTGTCTTGATTCTGCTACGAAGAAGGAGTACATCACCCGTCATTCTCGGTTCGATGAGTTTTTATTCCCTACCACCCGTACTGGTTCTGCGAATGCACTAACGTCACTTGATGTTTCTACCTTTTTGGAACCTTTTTATGTGCCTACGGAGGACTTTGAGCTGTCTACATTAGCCGATTTTCCCATCATTTTAGATGATTTTGATTAACAGTCTGTACTGAGAGCTCAAGGTGTGCCTGATCTTTCCAGCGTCTGTCTACCGACCACAGCTCCGTAGCACACTCCGTAGCCACATGCATTGAACATGCCTTTGCAAGCACATGTCATCGACGCATCCCCAGTTAAGTCAGCTTCAGTCGCAACCTATTTTTTTATGCTACCCGTGTCTCCAACCGACGTGTCTCCATTGCTCGGCTGGTAAAGATCCTGAATGGGTTGTTGCGATGGATTCCGAAATGGAGGCACTTCGCACTTGGGAGATGTGGGATTTGGTTCCTTGTCCTTCTCATGCCAATGTGTTTGGTTCTAAATAGGTGTACCATTTGAATTACAAGGCTGATAGTTCACTTCAAAGCATAAAGCAAGGCTGGTTGTGCAACATTTTTTGCAAGTTCCTAGTTTTGATTATGATCATACGCTTAGTTTTGTGGTGAAGGCTTCTACTATTTGTATTGTTTTATCTCTAGCTGTTACTCGTAATTGGCCCTTACGACAGCTAGATATCAAGAATGCATTTTCAAATGGAGTTCTTAATTCACCAATTTATATGGAGCAGCATGTTGGATTGCGTCCTGATTTTGTTTGTCATCTTTGCAAGGTCATTTATGTTTTAAAGGAAGCTCCTAGGGCTTGGTTTCAACATTTTAGCCCCTTTTTGGTTAGCTCGGGGTTTGAATACTGTTCCTCCGATACATATTTGTTTGTTTTTTCACAGGGTGCCTCTTTGCTTGACTTGTTGATCTATGTTGATGATATTATTCTTACTGGAAATAATGGTTATCTCATTCAAAAGTTTATTGATCAGGTTAATCTGGAATTCAAGATTACCGATCTTGGCACTTTGCAGTATTTATTGGGTTTGGATGTAGTTTGTTCTTCTGACGGCTTATTCCTTGGCGGGGTTAGATATGTCAAGGATATTTTATCGAGCGCTGGAATGCAGGATTTGGCACCTATTGCCATACGTTTTGTGGCTTTTTCGCAGCTTGTTAGCTCTTCCGGTAAGCCGTTCTGAAATTCCACTCTTTATCGATCTTTGGTTTGTTCACTTTAGTATCTGTTGATTACACGTCCCAGTTTTACCTATATGATGTAAACACTGTCAGTTAGTACATGCAGGCTCCAACTGATGACCATTTCCAAGATGTTACTCAAATTTTACGCTCTGTACGTGGTACTCTCCACTATGGTTTTCAATTTTGCACAAATTCATTCATGATGTGGTAGCATGTCCAGCCTTCTCTTTAATAAATGGAATTTCTCTATATTATACTGCTTACCTTAGTTCCTACAGAGCTTGTTCTGTTTATAGGCTCGTTCCCTTTGCAGTTCCCTGTTCTTAGGAATTTGAGATCATGGGTACGCAACTTCTATCATGTTCCTCGGTCATGGCCTTTGTGTTTGATGCATGTTCCATTTTCGATGACCCATGTTCTCTGCTACACCTCGTGATTCATGTGTTCGCTACGTCTGTCCGTTTGTTGTTTTGGATGGAAGCTTGGCAGGATAATATTGGGTTGGGCTTGGTGACTCTCAGCCCTTTGATTGCTCGGCCACACCTACACCATAAGCCTCTTTAGCCATGAAGATTACAAGAAATGAAGCAATGATGGTGTTTGTAGTCTGATTTAATTTTCTTGTTGTCCCACTTTTCTTATTAGCCTTACTCGTGTGCGGAGTTTCAACATTTTGATTTATAGTAAATTTCTAAAAAACTTTGATTTTTTGGGACGTAATAACCCTCTCTTTGAACTCATCAGTTTTCATTGTGCTACTCGATTGTTTACTGAAGAATGTGCACTGGGCGCTTCCTCTAAACATTTTACACAAGTGGAGTTATTTCCCCTAAGTATTGGGTGGTAACTTCATTTCCTTTTATCCCTCCATCTTCATCTGTATGTTTCCCTTGTAGATAGTTTACTCTTGATAGATACAATGTTGAATCGCTTACGAAGGACATTGTTTGTGGGTTAGTCGATCTTGAGTCCGTTGGTGCGTATATCCGACAGCTTAACCTTCTTGTTCGTGTTCAAGAGTGGGCTCTCTGTTTGGGCATTCCTTGAAGTATATGCTCTTGGGTATTGATCATCTTGAAAACAAATGGGGTACGGTCTTGAAGGAAACTCAGGATACTTTACAAGGTCTACACAGGATCCTAAGCGAACAAAATGACCTCATTTATCGTTAATAACTGAACCTTACAAAGATGCTCCAAAAACAAATGAAGGCTAGGGATTGTGATGTGTCCATTTTATATGCATAACTTAGTACTATTTTGGGTCATTTTTGTGCTCTTTTATTATCAAGAGCTTGTGTTTTACCTTGAAATTCTCTTAGGAGGGGTAAGAGCAACTTTACGCTCTTTTACCTCTTCTAAGTGGATTTTGCGTGACAAGGGAAGAACACGGAGGCAATGAAGACCGGAGGCCATTGAAGATCACATTTTCAAAGGCTTTTGAAGATTTTCTTCGAAGACATGAAGACCGGAGGCCATTGAAGACCATTTTTGGAGACATTGAAGACTTGAAAAATGAGAGAAATTGCTATGAAGATGATTGTATACCACAATAAGAAGAAAAGAAACAAGGAAAAGTTGTGGCACCCGTCGCGAGTCGCGACCAACGGGTGGCCAGAATTTCACCTTATCCTTTTTGTACTATAAATAGCACTCTCTTTCCTCTCATTCACATTCTTTTGGATCTGCATTTTTGGTACTATTTAGAACCATATTTCCTTCCATTTTCATCTTTGAATTTTCTTGTTTCAAGTTTGGTTGTTTAGCATTAATTAGTAGGAACTCTTGTAGCTAAACCTAGTTCTTGGGGGCAATTGACTAAGGCTTCCAAGCCCATGTCTTGAGAAAAATTTGTAACCTAATTAATTTTCTTACTATTATGCATTTATGGAGCATTGAATGTGTTTGTTAATGTCATTAATGTTATTGAAAACTTGAGTATATGAAGTACTTGTATGATATGCTTGTTTGGGTTTGGGGAAATGGGTTGATTTCCCCCTTTCTTAATAGAAATCCAAGAGTATGATTTAGAGCTTTTGATTGTATTTATGGATTGATAATTTCTAGATAGATATGATAATGTTGAACTCTTTGTCATGTTTGTTGCTTGTAGAAAATGAGAGAAGTCTATGGATGTCGATCGTTCTTGACTAATCTTGTGTAAATGTATGAATCGGTTAAATGCTTAGACACGGTATAGTGTTTAGAAGTGTTGCAAAGCTTGTTGATTTTTCATGCTAAATGCCATCAATGGGACACCTTAATTCGTGTTTCGACTACGGGAGTCATTGGTGAGGTTTGACAAGAGATGTCGAATTCACTCTTGCAAACTACTATCTAAGAAGGATAGAAGTTTAGTCTTCACAACAAGTAGTGAAAGTAGTAAATAGGTTGCATGTTTAATAATGGATAAGAGGTTTGGAAGTGGAAGTCAATTGCGCCCAAGGTTCCGTTAATTGTTGTTTTCATCTTATCTTTAGTTGTATTGCATGATTAGCATAGTTCTCTTGCTTTTCTAGTTGTTGTATTTCAATTTGATAACTTAGGATCAAACCAACCAACCCCCCTAGTTTACATGCTTTTAAATATATATATATATATATATATATATATTTTATGTATGTATATGCCCAATATGTTTTCTCCTATATATGTTTAAACACTTGAAAAGATCCCTCTTCTCGTGGACGACCCTGACTTGCCATTATCTACTTTTTTGTAGATAGGAAGGAACAAGGCTTAAAAGTATTAACTTTGAGAGGTACGACGATGACCTCCCAAATTTTGGCACCCCTTTAGGGGAAGAGGCATTTATTTTTAAGTGTTTGTCCATATTATGTGTGATTATATGCTATTTGTAAATATTTGTTAGTTTGCTTTTACTTTGATTTCTTAGTTGATTTACCATTTTTACTTGGCTTGGAGATGTATTGTTCAAGTTCTTGGTGTATGGTTCGTACGTGATCCTCTTGACAAGAACCCCTACACTACGTCCCCGAGTTTGATTTGATTTTGAGATGGGCTAGGAGAATTTCTTTGGAAAGCATGAATAACACCTCTCCTAGTGACCATTTTGTGGATACATCTTCCTTAGTGGAACAACGAATGGAGCACAACGATGAGCATCCGAGAGGTGAACCTCACCATCCTCCTCTCCAAGGGCAAGCCCCTCCTCTCCACCGAAGAGAAATCCCTTTGGGACAACCTTTGTTGAGAGACATCATGGCTCCCAACCTCGATCAACAACCGATGTGCATCGAGTATCCTGTGGTTGGACTGAATGTGAACTTTGAGCTAAAGACCGGGTTCATCAACATGCTACCCATCTTCCTTGGTAGGCAAGGGGAGATTTCCAACAAACACCTCACCGAATTTCACTTCTTGTGTGGTGGTACGGTTCCCCATGGGGTGGATGAATATTTCTACAAGTTGAAGGCATTCCCATTCACACTAAGGAATGGTGCAAGGGATTGGCTCCACTACCTACAACCCAAGAGCATTAAGAGTTGGCTTGATAAGAAAACAAAGTTTCTAGCCAAATACTTTCCGGCTTCTAGATCCGCCGCCTTGAAGAAGGACATAAGCAACATCCTCCAATGGCATGAAGAATCCCTTTTCGACTATTGGGGGAGGTTCAAGAAGCTTCTTGCGAATTGCCCTTATCACGGTTATTCGGAGGGGGATTTGCTTTATTACTTCTACAATGGCCTTCTTGATGAAGATCAAAGGTTGGTGAGAAGTTCTTGTGATGGTACCCTTGGGAAAAAACATCCTCCGAGGCTATACAATTATATGAAGAGCTAGCGGAAGAATCAAGAAACTTTAGCTCAAGGGACGATTTGAGAAGAAGGAATCCAATGCCCGCAAGTGACTCTTCAAATAGTGGAAAGCTCGAGGATCAAGTCTCAGCCCTTGCATCCATGGTGAAATCTTTGATGACAAAGCCTGGAAATGCGCCACATGTTAAATCATGTGAAATTTGTCACTTGGCGCATCCTACAGACACTTGCCACACTTTGCAAGAGGATTATGTTGAAGAGGTAAGTTCTATGGGCTATCAAGGGAATCAAGGATACCAAGGAAACCAAGGATATCAAGGTGGGCAAGGCTACCAAGGTGACCAAGGCTACCAAGGTTATTAAGGGTACCAAAACCGATCGTACAATTTGGGAATCGTGATAACCCAAACCTCCGGTATGGAAACCCTCAAGGAAGCCAAAACCCTCACCCATATCAACCTCCTCAAAAACAATATAGGCCACCTCAACAACGATTTCAAAGGCTCCAAGACAAACCCCGAGACCAAGGGGAGAGCTCCGGGCTAACAAAAGATGAGGTGATGCAAGCCATTCGCCGGTTGGGCATGTGTGCGGAGAAAAGTGAGAAATTCCATGATAAAGCCAAAGCAAGCGTCAAGAACTTGGAAACACAAGTGAGCCAAATAGCTCAAGTGGTGAATCGGATGGAGTCCCGAGAAAAAGGAAAGCTACCCTCCCAACCAAAGATCAACCCTCGTTAAAATGCGAGTGCTATTGCTTTGAGAAGTGGTAGAGAGGTTGGCACTTCACTGGATAATTAAATTGTTTAAGAGGAGCCTGAGAAGATTGAGGTGTTTGAAAAAGGAGTTGAGAAGGAAGAAGTCCGTGAGGCGATTGCCGAAGAGTTATCCATAAAGAGCAAGGAAGAAGAAATTGAGTTGGATGAATTGACGCCAAGGCAGAAGTCAACCTCCAACCCGGAACCTTCATCTCTCCCTCACAAAAGAACAAAGATGGTGGTGTCCCTCCATACATACTGGAACCTCCATTTCCAGAAGCCTTGAAAGACAAAAGGAGGAAGGAGGACAACAAGGATATCTACGAAGTCTTTCGTAGATGTGAGGTAAATATCCCACTCTTGAATGCCTTTGAACAAATTCCTAGATATGCTAAATTTATCAAGGAATTATGTGTTGTGAATAGGAAACAAAGGGCCAAAAATAAATTGAAAAATGGAAAAATTGAGCATGTTTCCGCCTTGTGTCAAAAAGAGCTACCCCCTAATGTAGCGATCCAGGTATGTTCACAATCCCTTGCATAATAGGAAATACACATTTTGAAAAAGCTATGCTTGATTTGGGTGCATCAATAAATGTGATTCCTTACTCATTATATGAAAACCTCAACTTGGGTACATTGCACAAAACCGGGGTGGTAATCCAATTGGCCGATCGTTCTAGTGCATACCCTAAAGGTATTGTTGAGGATGTGTTGGTTAAGGTGGATTCCTTAGTTTTCCCTGTGGATTTTTATGTCCTTGACATGGAGCATGATAAACATGCCGCCCTGATTTTGTTGGGGAGGCAATTTTTGAAAACCTCGAGGACAAAGATTGATGTGCATAAAGGTACCAAAGAGGTCACTTGGCAAGTAAGCTCACCAAAGAGTAAGAAGAGAAATTGATGGTGGTGTTACGAGAAAATAAGAAAGCAATTGGATGGACTATTGCCGACATCAAAGGCATAAGTTCATCCACTTGTATGCATAAAATATTGTTGTAAGAAGATGCAAGACCCATCTGGCAACCCCAATGCCATTTGAACCCACTTATGGTGGATGTGGTGAAGGCGGAAATCCTCAAGTTACTCCAAGCGAGCATGATCTATCCAATCTCGGATAGCAAGTGGGTGAGTCCAACTCAGGTGGTATCCAAGAAGAGTGGGGTGATGGTGGTAAAAAATGAGAAGGGTGAAATGGTGCCCACCCGAGCTCATAACGGGTGGTGCGTTTGCATTGACTGCCGGAGGTTAAATGAGGAAACCCGGAAGGATCACTTCCCATTTCCATTCATTGATCATATTCTTGAGAAGTTAGCAAGCCATCCCTTCTATTACTTTTGGATGGGTACTCAGGGTACTTTCAAGTGGCTATCGCCCCGGAAGACCAAGAAAAGACCACATTCACGTGCCCCTTTGGTAAGTTTGCTTACCGACACATACCTTTCGGGTAATGTAATGCCCTCGCAACTTTCAAAAGGTGTATGGTAAGCATTTTCTCAGAATTTGTTGAAAATTTTGTTTAGGTATTCATGGATAATTTCACCATTCATGGTAATTCTTTTGACAACTGTTCAGCAAATTTGGCACAAGTTATTAAACGTTGCATTGATACTAATCTTGTGTTAAATTATGAGAAGTGTCATTTTATGGTAGAGCAAAGCATTGTCTTAGGCCATGTTGTCTCCTCTAAGGGTATTGAGGTTGATAAGGCAAAGATAGACACAATTCAAAATTTTCCTTATCCTACTAATGTTCTCGAAGTACGCACTTTTTTTGGTCATGCAGGATTCCATCACCAATTCATCAAGGACTTCTCGAAGATAGCATCTCCGTTATGCAAGTTGTTGAAAAAAGAGGTGGAATTTGTGATGGATGAGGGTTGTAAAGGGGCATTCGATACATTGAAAGGAAGGTTAGTTTTGGCCCCTATTATACAACCCCTGGATTGGTCGAGGACTTTTGAGATTATGTGCGATGCGAGTGATTACACCGTTGGAGCGGTGCTTGGTCAAAGGGTGGGGAGAGCACATCACGCCATCTACTACACATCTATGTCTCTAAATGAAGCCCAAAGAAACTATTTCACCACCGAAAAGGAGTTGCTAGCAGTGGTATTTTCTTTAGAGAAATTTTGATCTTACTTGCTTGGTACAAAAGTTATTGTGTACACTGACCATGCAGCGCTTCATCATTTAATGATGAAGAAAGAAGCCAAGCCAAGATTGATTGGGTGGATCCTGCTTTTGAGCGAATTTGAGATAGAGGTGCGAGACAAGAAGGGTGCGGAAAACCTTGTGGCCGATCATTTGAGCCGATTGACTCCATGCGAAGACATTGAGGTAAACTCCACAATGAAGGAGCAACTGCGGGAGGAATTCCCTAATGAACAATTGTTCACCATTAGGGATCTCCAACCGTGGTATGCCGATATTGTAAATTTTCTTGTCGCCAGTAAATTCCCTCCTCATTTGTCTAAGGCCCAAAAGGATAAATTAAAGAATGATGCTAAGTATTATGTGTTAGATGATCCCTTTTTGTGGAGACATTGTGCGGATCAAGTTGTTAGAAGATGTATCCCTGATAATGAAGTACACTCAATTCTTGAATTTTGTCATTCTCATACACGTGGCGGTAATTTTAGAGCAAAGAGGACTGCTAGGAAAGTTTTAGAAAGTGGGTTTTATTGGCCTACATTGAATAAGCATGCATACACCTTTTGAAAATCTTGTGATGAATGCCAGAGAGTAGGAAATATCTCCACTAGAAATGAAATGCCCCAAAGGCCTATTCTATATTGTGAAATCTTTGATGTTTAGGGTATTGACTTTATGGGACCTTTCCCTAGTTCTTATGGCTTTACATATATTCTTCTTGCCGTTGATTATGTGTCGAAGTGGGTTGAAGCAAAACCCACTAGGACTGATGATTCTAAAGTGGTTGCAGAATTCTTGAAAGATAACATCTTTTCTAGGTTTGGGGTACCCTGTGCCTTGATTAGAGACCGTGGCACCCATTTTTGCAATCGGACCATAGCGGCACTCTTGAAGAAGTATGAGGTCACTCATAAGACATCCACCTCCTATCACTCGTAAACCAACGGGCAAGCCAAAGTTTCCAATTGGGAAATCAAGTCCATCATTCAAAAAATGGTTAACCCTAACCGGAAGGATTAGAGTTCTCGGTTGAATGATGCCTTATGGGCATATAGAAAAGCTTACAAGACACCAATAGGTATGTCACCATACCGGTTAGTGTTTGGTAAGCCCTGTAATTTACCGGTGGAAATTCAACATAAGGCTTATTGGGCAGTCAAAGAATTCAATCTTGATATGGATAAGGCCAGCTTGCACAGGAAGTTACAATTGGATGATTGGATGAGATCCGGAGGGAGTCCTATGAGAACGCCAAAATCTATAAAGAGAATACAAAGGTGTGGCATGACAAGATGATCATTCGGAATGACTTTGACATTGGTTAAAAGGTCTTTCTATTCCAATCTCTCTTTCGCCTATTTCCAGGTAAGTTGGGGTCCCGATGGATCGTTCCTTTTGAGGTGGTTAAGGTATTCCCGCATGGCGTAGTGGAGATTCTAGATCAAGCTAAGTCCAATGCTTTCAAGGTTAATGTACAACGTTTTAAACCTTACCACAAAAATTTTGTGCTGGAAAAAGGAGAGGACGTTGATCTCCTCGATCCAGTTTGTGAGTAAAACCCAAGAAAAGAGAGTAAGTCGTCCCGAAGATGTTAAATAAACTTGGTTTTAATCATACAGATCGTTATTTATGACTTTCTGTTGATGTTGTTTGGTTTTGAATTTTATCATTAAGTTTCATTGTTTTACTTTATGCTTTTCACGGGTTGTTTTCTCCATGATTTTGTAGCAATTTTGAAGCCAAGGCATTGAACTTTTGAAGGGATAAATGCTTGGAGTTAAGAAGGAAAGACTTGGACAAGAGAAGGAATCACAAAAAAATTTCTAAATGCCAGGTTAGTAGCTCGTCGCGAGTCACAACCACATCGTCGTGAGTCGCAACGGGCTCAGTAATTTTGGGTGAAATTTCAGCTCTTGGATGCCACTTTCCGCGAGTCACAATGACCTCTCGAGACCTTGTTGCGAGTCGCAATGGCATCGCGAGGGATTCGTCGCAAGTCGCGACCAAATCAGGGATTTTGGCTAAAAATGGGGGTCTCGGCCAAAAATTTCCATGAACGCGATGGCCTCGCGAGGACCTCGTCGCAACTCATGATAGAGTGGTCGGGAGTTGCGATGTACTAAGAAATCTTCTGTTGAAATGGAGGTCTCGTCCTCCACTCTTCGCGAGCTGCGATGGCCTCGCGAGGACCTCGTCATGAGCCCTCGAAATGTACCCCCTCGAGACCTTGAGGCAGCAAGCCCTCAACTCGAGTAGAACTTGAATGACCATCACAATCTCGAGGCAAGTCCTCAAGACCATCCCTTGAGACATATCCCCTCGAGACCTCGAAGCCCTGATCCCTCGAGCAGAACTTGAAAGTTCATCACCCTCTCAAGGCCACCCTTTCGAGACATCACCACCTCGATACCTCGAAGCCCTTAACCCTCGACTCGAGCAGAACCATAAAGTCCATCATTCTCTCAAGGCTAGCCCTTCGAGACATCACCACCTCGTGACCTCGAAGCCCTATACCCTTGACTCGAGCCGAACCATAAAGTCCATCACCCTATCGAGGCCAGCCCTTCGAGACATCACCCCCTCGAGACCTTGAGGTAGCAAGGCCTTGACTCGAGCCGAACCATAAAGTCCATCACCCTATCGAGGCCAGCCCTTCGAGACATCACCCCCTCGAGGCCTCAAGGTAGTAAGGCCTCGACTCGAGCTGAACCTGAAGTCCATCATTCTCTCCGGACTAGCTCTCGAGACTAGCCTCTCGAGACCTCGAAGCCTCGAGCCCTCGAGGTGTCATCTTTCATCTCCTCGAGCCTAGCTTCTTGAGACCTCGAAGCCTCAAGCTCTCGAGGTGTTATCTTTTATCCTCCAGCCTAGCTTCTAGAGACCTTAAAGCCGAGAGCCCTCGAGGTTTCATCTTTCATCCTCGAGCCGAGCTTCTTGAGACCTCAAAGTCGCGAGCCCTCGAGGTATTATCTTTCATCCTCGAGCCTAGTTTCTCGAGACCTCAAAGCCTCGATCTCTCGAGGTGTCATCTTTCATCTTCTCGAGCCTAGCTTCTCCAGACCTCGAAGCCGCGAGCCCTCGAGGTGTCATCTTTCATCTCCTCGAGCCTAGCTTCTCGAGACCTTGAAGCTGCGAGCCCTCGAGGTGTCATCTTTCATCTCCTCGAGCCTAGCTTCTCGAGACCTCGAAGCTGCGAGCCCTCGAGGTGCCATCTTTCATCTCCTAGAGCCTAGCTTCTCGAGACCTTGAAGCCGAGAGCCCTCAAAGTGTCATCTTTCATCCTCGAGCCTAGCTTCTTGAGACCTCAAAGCCGAGAGCCCTCGAAGTGTCATCTTTCATCCATGATCCTAGTTTCTCGAGACCTCGAAGCTGCGAGCCCTCGAAGTGTCATCTTTCATCCTCAAGCCTAGCCAGACCTAATGGCCCTCGAGACCACCCATCGCGAGTCGCGACGGTTGTACGAATCTGCATTAAAAAGATGGGCTAAACCCATTTTTCCACAAATATATCCACAATCTTTCATCTTCTCCCGCTACTTCTTCATCTTCAACTTGTCCTCCACAAGCACCGCTGCTCGCTGCCACTAACAGCTGCCCTCCACCACTCATAACCACCACTCCATACCCCATCCTTTCTTCCCAACCTCGATCTTCAAATAAAAAAAATCATTGAAGAACACAAACCCTAGAATTTGGGGGTTTTTTAACTTTAAGCAATTCAATTTCGAATTGATTGTGGGCTTCCTCTTTTCTTCTTCCTACACATCTTGGTGGTAGATTTCTTCACTTTATTGAGCTTGAATTGAGATTATGAATGTTTACTCTATTTTTTTTTATGGATATTGTGTAGATTATGTGTCATGCCTTTGGAAATTGAATTGTTGGATCTTGGTTAATTTTGGTGAATAAATTGTGCCAGCAATTCAATTTGATGGATATTGTGTGCATATTTTGTGGTTGGGGTTTAGATTTTATTGTGCTTGTTTGAGTTTTGATTGTGTGCAATTGTGTTACTGTGGCTGAGAACGGATTGTGACTTATGCTAGATAGGAGGCATGATGGCCCTTGATTCAAAATAGTTGTCATTTGGATAAAATGTTATTGAGATTTGCAATGTTCTTTTTAAGGTGGTTTAACCATGGGGCGTGAATGTTAACATTGTGAATGTACTAATGGTAGCTAAGCTAGTTGAGTACAACTGTGGTTTTGAGATATAGCATATTGATTTCAACTATATGAGAACTTCATGGATTTGAGAATATGGGCTTGTTGGACATAGTATGGATTGTATATGCAATTGTGATTAGGACTTGAACTAGTTGACTTGATTTTGATTCGGCTCGTGATGATGAACTAGTTTTTAAGCTTGAGTATGAATTTTTGATATTGCATATACACATATTCCTGTGCGTTTAACTTGTTTGTCGTGATTGATAGATATGGCCCCCCACGAAGAGACCTAGGGCTTCTCCCCGAGGCGGGCGCACCACCGTTCCACCTCCACCGGCTCCGAAATCGAGTCTTGTACCTCCTCCTCCGGATAGGTACATGGGTTTGACTCAGATCACATGGTCCTATGCAGAAAGGTGGGAGGCCCTGGAGAAGCCCTAACTCAAGGAGACAAGCTTTGTCGATGTGCCCACATTAGATGCTCTCGACCTCACTCATCCTGTCAGATGCCTCCTCGTAAAAGGGGGAATGGAAGGGTTTATGAGTAGGAGTGCGCCATCTTACCAGAGGTACACATTGGAATTCTTGTCCACAGTTTGTATAAGCAGCATGAGAGGTGACCAGCCCTGCGAGAGGTACATTTCTTTTCACTTAGATGATAAATCTAGGCAACTGACCTTCTCACAGATTGAAGAAGCCTTTGGATTTGACACCGTGGAGATACGGGCCAGGCTGGACCCACAGGTCCAGGAGCTATCAATTGAGGATGACATGCACTTTTGGAATGTCATCAACATGAGGCCAAAGAATTCCCATGATAAGAGTAGCACCATCATCCACCCTGCACTCCGTTATGTGCACCGTCTGTTGGCTGGCATAGTACTTTGCTCCGCGGAGCCGACGAATGTGCCAGACAATGACATTCAGTTTCTATGGCACTTAACAAGTGAGGGACCAGGATACGGACTGTGGGCAGAATTGTGGATGAAGAGAATTGTGGAGGTGGCCGGAAAACCTAAGGGGAAGATCATGGTCGGAGGCATGATAGGTCCTTTAGCAGAGTACTTGGGATTAGTTCATCCAGCTGACTTTCCAGGCTTAGGGAGGCGCACGTCCTATCTTATCACCATTGATAGGCTAGTTATATTTGAGATTCTCAGTGCCACATAGACCACATAGCTCTTCCATTGGTTGTATAGTGCGAGGAAGGTCACGTTCATGGCACTTCCTCAACCGAGCAAGACGAAGCTGGAATTTGACACACCTTTGGGAGATTTGGCAATTTCACTAGAATCGTCATGTAGAGATGATTTCTAGCGTGAGCTCCATGACCTTGATCCAGCTCCTGTCCAGCATGATTATAGCACTCTACCTCCCTTTGAGCGACAGCAGCAGCAGCACTCCCATCAGCAGTCCATGCAGCCTCCACCAGAGACAGAGCCCATGCAGGAGGACGATGTGCCACCTCACTATTCCCAGCCTCCACCAGACTTCTACGAGTGGATGATGTAGACTATGCATAATGGATTCCACCAATAGGACAACATGATATTAGAGCACAATGTATTTGTCTCCCAGACCTTGATTAACATGGACGAGGAGATTGACCACTTATCAGCTCGCATCCATGAGATGCAGTCCCAGGCAGGTGGTATCTCAGGCCCCAATCCGGGAGCGGGGAGGCAGAGAGTGAAAAGGCAGAGGAGCACGGAGTAGCTAGCACAATATCAGCAGCGCTACTTTGACGGTGGCCCTTCTTCATCACAACATTGATTTTGTGAGCACCACATCTTTACCCTTTCCATACTTTGCTTTGTACATTTTTTCCCTATTCTCTACGTTGAGGTCAATGTAGTGTTCTAAGTATGGGGAGGGGTATCCACTACTTTGAGGTGATTGGGATTGGAGACACTTTTGCATAACTCTTTTGTTTTGTTTTAGATATTTTCTTCCTTTTGTTTTGGGATGTTTTTCTTTTGATGTACTTGGATAATGTTGGCTTTGATACTTTTCTTAGCCTTAACATTTGGAAAGCAATTTTCTACTTTTTGGATTGGAGACACGTGAAAAAGGATAAAAAATTAAACAAATAAAAAGAAAAATTAATCCCGCTAAGTCGAAAACCAGAGAGGCAACTTAGGTATTATTGGGGGCCCGGATAGGTCGAAAACCCAAAAGGGATACCTAGGAAAAAATGAGAGGCTAAATGTGTGAAAAACGGTGAGATGTGAGCCAAAGAAACATGATGTGTGGCTAGGATGAAAACCAAAAAGGGTTCCTAGGTAAAATGAGAGAAAACGAGAAAAATTGAAAAACGTTAAGTGTATACTCATTTACCGGCGTTGAAGTCATAAGGTTGCGGTGACCACACAGATGGATCTGGTAGCTTGACATCTTGAGGACCTTTGGGAGTGGAAAATTTAGCAAGAGAAGACGAAGTAAGTTATGAAATTCTTGATCGTTAATATGCTTCGTTTTTAGGTTGGTATATTGATATAAAGTGGAGCAAGTGTTTTGAACCTTATACATGTCTTTAGCTTCACCTTTTATCATTGGATTTGGGATTATCAATTCGGGATTTGGAGATGTTTTAGGAATATCAATGAATTGATGGGTTGATATGGTTTGGGTAGATTTAGGAATAGGGGTTGTGGGAAACTTCTCATTTGACCTTAATTTTGGGATGTGTGATATTGAGAGTTTTGTGAGGTTTTGATTTGGTGGAATAGTAGTTAGGATGTGGATACGTCATTTCCTTCGTATGCTTGGATCTTTTATTACTCGAGGGCGAGTAAGGTTTAAGTGTGGGAAGGTTTGATGTGTCCATTTTATGTGCATAACTTAGTACTATTTTGGGTCACTTTCGTGTTTTTTTATTATCAAGAGCTTGTGTTTTACCTTGAACTTCTCTTAGGATGGGTAAGAGAAACTTTACGCTCTTTTACCTCTTCTAAGTGGATTTTGCGTGACAAGGGAAGAACACAGAGGCAATGAAGACTGGAGGCCATTGAAGATCACGTTTTCGAAGACTTTTGAAGACTTTCTTTGAAGATATGAAGACCGGAGGCCATTGAAGACCATTTTTGGAGACATTGAAGACTTGAAAAATGAGACAAATTTCTATGAAGATGATTGTATACCACAAGAAGAAGAAAACGAAACAAGGCAAAATTCTGGCACCCGTCACGAGTCTCGAGGGCCTCGTCGTGAGACCGTCGCGAGTTGCGACCAATGGGTGGAAATAATTTCACCTTATCCTTTTTGTACAATAAATATTACTCTCTTTCCTCTCATTCACATTCTCCTGGATCTACGTTTTTGGTACTGTTCAGAACCCTATTTCCTTCCATTTTCATCTTTGAATTTTTTTTGTTTCAAGTTTGGTTGTTTAACATTAATTAGTAGGAACTCTTGTAGCTAAACCTAGTTCTTGGGAGCAACTGACTAAGGCTTCCAAGCCCATGTCTTGAGAACAATTTGTAACCTATTTAATTCTCTTACTATTATGCATTTATGGAGGATTGAATGTGTTTGTTAATGTCATTAATGTTATTGAAAGCTTTAGTATATGAAGTACTTGTATTATATGCTTGTTAGGGTTTGGGGAAATGGGTTGATTTTCCCCTTTCTTGATTGGAATCCAAGAGTATGATTTAGAGCTTTTCATTGTATTGATGGATTGATAATTGCTAGACAAATATGATAATGTTGAACTCTTTGTCATGTTTGTTGCTTTTAGCAAATGAGAGAAGTCTATGAATGTCGATCATTCTTGACTAATCTTGTGTAAATGCACGAATCGGTTAAATTATTGGACACGGTGTAGTGTTTATAAGTGTTGTTGAGCTTGTTGATTTTTTGTGCTAAATGCTATCAACGGGATACCTTAAGTCGTGTTTCTACTACGGGAGTCATTGGTGAGGTTTGACAAGAGATGTCAAATTCACTCTTGCAAACTACTATCTAACAAGGATAGACGTTTAGTCTTCACAACAAGTAGTGAAAGTAGTAAATAGGTTGCATGTTTAATAATGGATAAGAGGTTTCGAAGTGGAAGTCAATTGTGCCCAAGGATTCGTTAATTGTTATTTTCAGCTTATCTTTAGTTGTTTTGCATGATTAGCATAGTTCTCTTACTTTTCTAGTTGTTGTATTTCAATTTGATAACTTAGGATCAAACCAACCAAACCCCCCCGAGTGTACATGCTTATATATATATATTTATTTATTTATGTATGTATATGCCCAGTATGTTTTCTCCTATATATGTTTAAACACTTGAAAAGATCCCTCTTCTCGTGGACGACCCCGACTTGTCATTATCTACTTTATTGTAGATAGGAAGCAACAGGGCTTAAAGGTATAAACTTTGAGAGGTATGGCGACGACTTCCCAGATTGTATCGCGAGTAAGACTAGTGAAGCCCACTAGAAGATGTTGATTATTTATAAGCAATGTGGCCGTATTGATGACCTGCTCGATAAACTTAAGTAGAAACAATTTGAAAACAACCACCTCTCATCCTCTTCTGCTGGATGGAAAAAATAAGTTTGATGAACAAATTGCTATAAACACACAACTATGAGAAGAAAACAAAGATCTTCATGTTGAATGTAATCATATTGATTCATATGTTTATCAGTGGGAGTAAGCTTATGTCTTCTACAAGAATCAACCTCAAGTTCCCCATTTGTCATCACGCTGTACCTCAAGCCATGGTGATTTTACTCTTGGTGGTGGTGAACGAAGAGTTAGTATGACAGACGTTGTCCACTCTTATATTCATTGTCTTGGAAAGGAAATTCGGAATTTAAGGATGGGGATAGAACGGTATGCTGAAACAATGAACGTTATGAGTATGTAGTTTTATCGCGAAGAGTTTGGTCCTATAACTAACTTCAAGGTTTTTATGCCAAACATCTTGATTGTATGGGGTGAAGAGGTATGACCTGTCACCCTGCATACTTACGTATGCAATGGAAATATGATCACTTAGTTAGCCATGAGCGTGAGGCAGAGGAAAGTCACTACCAAGCTGACCAATGTCCGTACGGTGGTGAACGATCTTCTCATGAAACCGAGCGCCCTCCTTACAAGGCTGAACTTAATCGTCGTCACAAAGGTTCTTCTACTTCTTGAACATCAAGCTCTTCAAGATGTAGATAACGTGTCTTTTTTGTTTCTATAGATGATATGATCGTCTGTAGGTTTTTTTGCCATTGGGGCTTATGACTCGTTTTATACTAATAAAGATTTTTTCCTATCTGTTTTTCTACCACATTTATTGATCTATTGCGATCCTACGCTTTGTAGGTGTATCTGCCTAAATATATTTTTTGCTTTGTCAATGTTGCGAAGTTGCAAGATCTATTGCTTGCAATTTGTTTAGTTCACACAGTTGCAAGATTGAAAGCTTTCTAGCATCGCTTAATTGAGCAAGATCTATAGCTTGCGTTTGTTTGATTTGCAAAGGTGCAAAATCTAGAGTTTGCAAGCATCACCCTTTTTGCAAGGTCTATGGCTTGCAATTTGTATGATTCATGACACCGCAAGATCCAAACCTTGCCAGCATCGATATTTGAGCAAGATCTATAGCTTGAATTTGTTTGATTAGTGAAGTCGCAAGATCTAAAGCTCGCAAGCATCACCAATTTTGCAAGATCAATGGCTTGCTGTTGTTTGTCTTGCAAGATCTGAAGCTTGTGAATGAGAGTGTGGGATCTATAGCCTATTAAATTTTGTTTGTCAAGTCTTAGTGAAAAATAGGAAGAATAGGAAGCGTAGCCATGGTCCAGCAAAGAGGGTTTTTATATTAAAGATATATACGATGGCGATGATATCGTAGAAAAATAGTGATACTAAAGGAAAACAAGGATAATGTCCTTGTGTCTATACAGGTAGTCACTCGCTATTTTTCTTTTAGACATAAAACCTCCTTAAGTTAATCACATGGCACGTGTTTGGGACTTTTGTGCCATCGATTCTTTCTAACTCATAGTTGTTGGACTTATGAGCCTTTGTGACTTTGTATGGTCCTTTCCACTTTGGACATAGTTTTCCTCGCTCTTCAGCAAGGCTAGCATCGTTTTTCCTCAGCACCAGATTACTAATCTGAAATCATCTTTCCGTCACTTTCTGATTGTATGCTCGTCACTCTTTCCTTATGTTTAGCTTCCATGATACTTGCTAAGTTTCTTTGCTCCTCTACTTCGTCTAGCTCTAGCTTTAGCACATCTCGATTGTCCATCTCCCTATAATTTTTTATCTTGAGACTTGAATTTCCAATTTCTATGGGTATGACTGCTTCGTGAACATATACTAAAGTGTATAGAGTTTTCCCTATTGGCTGTCGGATGGTTGTCTATATGACCATAGCATATTCGGTAGCTCATACACCCAACCTGTTCGCTTTCCTTCCAGTCGCTTCGGTATCCCTTGAACTATGGTTCTATTTGTCACTTCTGCTTGGCCATTAGCTTGAGGATGTGCCACCAAGGTAAGCTTATATGTAATCCTGAGCTTTAAACACCAGTCAGAAAATGCCACACTTGTGAATTGTGTGCCATTATCCATGACAATGGTCTGTGGCACACCGAAGCGGCACACGATGTTTTGCCATACAAATTTCCTAGTGACTTCGGCTATGATGCATCCTAATGGCTTAGCTTCGACCCATTTTGTGAAGTAATTGACCGCTACAAAGAGAAACTTAGCATTATTTCTCCTCCTGGGAATGGCCCCACTAAGTCTATCCCCCCTGTCAAATGGCCAGGCTCCGTAGATTCCTGTCAAAGTTGATTGCGGCATATGGGATAGTGAAGCGTTGATTTGGCAGCTCCTACACTTGAGAATGAAGTTGTGTGCATCATTAAACGTAGCCGTCCAGTAACAACCTGCTCTGATTATCTTGCTAGCTATAGTTCTGGCTCCCTAGTGCGTTCCATATAAGCCTTCAGGAACCTCTTTAAGATCTCAGTCGCCTTTGTTTGCCCTACACATTTTTTCCATGCGGACAAGAACCCTTTTTTGTGCAACGTCCCATCTTCGTATGCGTAATTAGAGGAACATAATTTCAACTTTCTAGTCTCCACCTTCTCTTCTGGAAACATCCCTTTTGCGAAGAAATATATTAGCGGGTTTATCCAGCTTTTTTCATTCTCTTGTATCACTATCACCACCGTTGATATGGTGCAACTGGGACAACCTTCATGATGACATCATCCTGTTGAGTGAAGAAATCAAACCTTGCAGTCACCAGCTTGCTTAATGCATCCGCCTATGTGTTTTTGCATCGTAGGACGTGTTTTATGCCAAAATATTGAAGCTAGGCTACAAGCTGTCGCACCTTCACCAAATATTTCATCAACAGATTTTCTCATACCTCACACTCACCTCGCACTTTCTGGACTAAAATTATAGAATAACTGGATACCCGGACACTTCTTACACTAATTCTAATCGCAAGATCTAATCTACATATTAGAGCTTCGTATTCTGCTTCATTGTTGGTCAACAAGAAATCGAATCGTAATGAGTTTTTATGCTCACCCCCATTTGGGTCCACTAAAAGCAGTCCTGCTCTGTATCCTTCCTTACTTGATTCGCCAACAAAGAACAACGTCCAAGCCACTTGTTCCAATTTTGTCTTAACTTTGCCAATTGTGAATCACTGATGGATGCTCGATTCCTGTGCTTCTTCACTTGACATTTCTGCAATGAAGTATGCCAATGCTTGAGCTTTGATTTGTTGTTCTACGTTAAAATTGTATTTTCTGACAGTCTTTGCTCCATCTAAATTTTTTTACTTTTCATAGAACTTCAAAGAGTGAAAAGTTATTTTCTGCAGCCTTTGATACGAAACGATTGAGAAATGTCAATGATCCCATTAAGATTTGTGCTTCTTTAACTATTCATGGTTGGGGAAGATTCATTATGGCTTGTATCTTATCTAGGTTAGCCTCTATACCCTTTGAGTAAACCTTGTACACTAAGAACTTTCAGCTCCCACTCCAATTACACACTTTTTAGGGTTGAGTTTCATCCCTATGTCCTTTAAAGTGTCCAATGCTTCTTTAAAGTTTTTGGCAAAGTTTCCTACCTTCTTACTCTTGATCACCATATCATCAACATACACTTGAATGTTTCTACCTTTTTGGTTTCTGAACATCCTGTCAATCACCCTCTGGTATGTTGCTCCCGCGTTCTTAAGCCTAATAGGCATCATCACATAACAAAACATTCCAAAGATCATTATGAATGTTGTTTTCTCTTCATTGTCCGGGTTCATCGGTATTTGATGATATCCTTTGTATGTATCCAAGAAAGCCAAGACTTCGTGTCCTAAGATCGCCTTTACTAGTTGATAGATCTTTGGAAGAGGATAGGAATACTTTGGACATGCTTTGTTCAAGTTTGTTAAGTCAATGCACATCCTCCAAGCACTACCTGACTTCTTTACCATGACCAGGTCGCCAACCAAGTTGGTCATGTGACTTCCCTTATTATGCTGTCTTGTAACTGCGATGTAACCTCTTCTTTGATCACTTTCAGTCTATCGCTGGTGAAGTAATGCTATTTATGCTTAACCAGTTTAGCTGAGCTGCTGACATTCAATGAATGGGTAGCGATGTTTGGGCTTA
This sequence comes from Rubia yunnanensis, assembly GCA_037428765.1. NCBI lineage: Eukaryota > Viridiplantae > Streptophyta > Magnoliopsida > Gentianales > Rubiaceae > Rubia > Rubia yunnanensis. The sequence continues at coordinate 81,292,854 of CM075065.1, forward strand.
CCCCTCCCATGTTCTGTATGTCCCATGCGAGCGTATCCTTGTGGACTTGCAAGATTTGGATTAACTTTGCCTTTTCATCAGGTGGAAGCTATTTTCCAATCTTCACGCATCTGGAGTCATTTTGGCGTCTAGGTTTACTAACTATGTTTCTTCACCTAGGTCCACTGATTTATCTGAATGTTCTAGTAAGCCTCCTCTTGAAACAATTTTAACCAGCTTTGCCTTTTTTCCTATCTTTTCTCACTGCTATAACTATGCATTGCCTGGTTGCTTCCAGGTTTCCCCTAATTGTTGCTACTCCAGCTGGGGTTGGGAATTTCATTACCAACTGATAAGGGGACCAGATTGCCTTAGCTCTGTTCATCCACGACCTTCCAATTATAACATTAAATGTACTTGGGGCATCCATAACCACGAAGTCTCACATGATTGTGCAATTCTTCCCGCTTTCCCCGATCGTAATGGGCAACTGTATATTTCTCAAATGCGTTTCTGCTCGCCTTGTGAATCTGACTAGCAAATATTTAGATCTTTTTAAATTTGTTCTCTTGAAGCCCAACCTATCAGAGCAATCGAGAAATAGTATCTCGAATGCACTACTGTCATCTACAAAAACTCTATGGACAGTTGCATTTCTAATTTTTGCTATGATGATCATTAGATTGTTGTGCAGTGAGGCGTTGGGTACTACATCCTTTTCACTTAAGGTAATTACTTTATTTGGGCAGAACCTTTTATCAACTAGTTTTTGCGGAGGGGAGTACCTTACCATGGTCTTCCATGCGTTGTTAGATAGCGAATCTGTGGAACCGTGTATAGAGAAGATAATTATCTCTGGTGTCCACACTGTCATTGTGTTCTACAGCGGCCATCATTTTTTTATTCTCAACCATTCTAGGCACAGTACCTTGGTTTTGTGGAGATGGGCATGGTGTCTTGCTTGCGTCCACATACTGACTTGTTGCTTCCTTTCTATATTGGCCCAAGCTGTAATTCCTCAAATTCTCTTCAATCTATCTCCTTAGGTCCCTGCAATACTCTATGTCATAGCCATGATCTTTGTGAAAGGCACAATAAAAATCTAGGGATCTTTTCTATGGCGATGCTATCATCTGTGATGGTTCTTGAAATAAATCCTTATTTGCTAGCCATATTTCTTTCCTTGTCTTCGTCAGAAGAGTATCTTGAAATGGCGAACCCTGCGAGCCTGGTTCTCTTCTTTAGAAAGTGGTGTTTGCGTTTCCTTTTTTAGGCCATATTTTCCATGAATCATCCATTGTTCGCTTTTCACCCCGCTTCTCCTCTATCTTTCAATTGTTTGCTTCTTCTGTTCGCATATGCCGTTTGATCATTATTTGCAATTCTCTTAGGTTTTCTGGCATATCCTTCATCAGTTGCTTGTAAAACTCTCTGAATCTCATGCCCCCCCGTAAAAGAACCTAATGATGATTGAAATGATTTTTTTGAACTTGTAGGCTCTCCGTGATGAATCGAATATGGTATTCCGCGAGACTTTCATCGGTTTGCTGTGCTATACTGTTGAGATCCACAATCATTCTAGTGAACTTCTATTTTTGGTAGAAACATCCCAAAAATAAATCTGACAGCTGTGCCCAAGACTTGATACTTCCATGTGGAAGGTCTTCGTACCACGTAATCATAGTGCCCGATAGAAAGATGGGAAACACTTTGCAAACTAGTTCAATGTCCACATCCTGGAATCTCATATTGTTTCTATATGAAAACCGCTTAACTTTACAATCTTCTCCTTTGACATTTTGTGGACCCAACCATTTTTGGAAATAAGAACACAACGAAAAACTTCCAATTATTCTCATAAGTCTTCCAGAAATCCACCTATGTTGGAACATTTTGAAATACTGAATCTGATCATAAAAGAATACCATCCAAAAAAATAGAATTCCATAACAGCAAAATAATATTCAGATTATAGTCATAAAAACATATATCCAAAATCACCAAAATATTCTCCCCCTGGGGCCATGAATATGCCAAAGGCAATAAACCACAGAAATAAAATCTAAAAATATAATAAAGTTAGTTCCCCCTGAACTCATCACATGATCTATGTTGGAACATAGACACTTCAGGGCTTTCAATCCTGTTCAAGAGTAGCATCATGTGCCTCCATCAGAGCCTTCTCCCCATCAATCATGGTTTTCTCTGCTTCAAGGGCTGCAATTTGGATGACTATAGCCCTTAACCTTGCATTAAGCACATTAACTTGGCCTTTTTCTCAGCATTTGCAGAAGTTCTAGCTTCACGGTTCCATGGTAGATCATGCACTTGCTACATTCCAAAGGTCTTCTTGTTAGGCAGAAGAAATTCTATATCAATGATGACATCATTTGCTTTGCCCTTCACCTTAGCACTTTTAGCTAATGCAGATATCAGACACGGGTACACCAGGGCATGCTTAGCCTTCAGAGCAGTGGCTTGCCTCACTAGACTCTGCTGAATGAATAATCCCAAGTTGATTGGTTTCTGTGTTCTAACATAGTACAACAGTTTCGCCATTTCTCTTGTCAGAGTTGTAGTGTTGGAAGATGGCATCCAGCAGTTCACAACTACCTGATACAGACCAAAGAACCTAGAAGATAGGCAATATGCATGTGAATACCCTGTCTTAGGCCACTCTGTCCTGTATCCACTCGAAACTACCTCCAGAATCCTGTTATCAGACACATCCAGATTATCTTGTTATCAACATTTGGTTGATGATGGTGAGGTGGGTGTTGGGGTTGCTAAACGTAAGACTAGTGGGCCGGAGGATCATGGTGTTGGGGCCTCGAAGATTATAAATTTGGAGGCTCTTAGTACTATGGTGGTGGAGCATGATGTGCTTGTGGGCGTCATGACCCTATCGCGAGAATTTTTTACTAATGTTCTAGCATAGTTGGGTCGGCTGAGGAGGTACTAATTCTTTCTTCGAATGGAAGATGTGTCGGTAGCTGGTTGTGCTAACGGGTAATGTTTTATATAGGGGGCAGTGCTATGATATCTGCAGCACAATATGAGCTAGACTTGTTTGTAGTCAAAATTTTCCTGGATTAACAAAACCTTCTAGGGCTACGATATGGGGTTCGAAACGGGTTATACGAACCACGACCATCTAACTAATAATGGGCAGTTGCATTATTCCTAGGGACATATTACATTGTCCGTATACATATTTCTAAGGACATCTGGTAACTCAAGCTTCCGGTTGCTATCGTCCACATGTAACTCGTTTAATTAGAGGAAAATTGTTCTTATGCTTACTAATTTAGTCTTTACTAATTCAATTCTAATACAATTTCTACATTTTTGTAACTAAGCCACCCGTATAATAGTGGCCTCTGTATGCATTTCTTTCTCCTGTTGTCTAGCATCACATCTTTACTTTTTATAAGGAACAAACCGTAACAATACCTTTGTTGCGGGTCGTTCTTAGTAGGGATAATTTGTGATTGTTCGAACGTACCATCATTTGGTTTTGGTCGGAGCAGTGGAACTGGAGTGGTGGCGCCGAATAGATCTGAACGGTGGTGTCGGATGTCATGGTGCCAAACAGATCAAGCAGTGGAGCTAGAGGTTGAAGATTGTAGCTGCTGAAGAAGTCTATGAGCAGCTTTACCATTTGGTATGGCTGATTCAATTTTAGCTCCAATTTCTAACTACTCCTTGCTTTTCTTGTGAATCTTCACCGTTACCCAAATTATTTGACTTTGAAATACATCATATGACCTCAGTTTTCCTCCTGGGAAACTTGCCCCCTTGTAATTTGTTTTTTTGCAGCTCTGCGCAACAAATGAAGAATATCACAGTTAATTTCAATCAAATGCATAAACAATTAGTTTCTATCGTTTTGCCTTTTCGTTTTTTTCTTTTTTTTTCGTTTTTCTTTTCTTTTCTTTTTAAAACCCAAACAAAGCAAACACAAACTAAAACTAATACAAAATAAATTTAAATTTAAATTTTAAAAATTGGGTTGCCTCCTAGTACTGCATTTATTTATTGTGTTTGCCTCGACTCTCAGATGCCATTAGTGATAAGATACTGGGCATATTGGAATTACTTCCACCATTGCCACTTGAGAAGCATCATAGTACAGCTTAAGGCAATGACCATTTACGAGGAATGTCTTTTTTTGTCCATGCTTTTAAACTCTTCTGTCCCGTTTGGCCAAACGGAAACTACCTTGTAAGATCCAATCCACTTCAATTTGAGATTTCCTGGCATTAACCGAAGTTTAGACTGAAACAGAAGCACCTTTTGCCCAACTTTGACTCTTAGATCTCAAATTCTTCTCATGCCACATATTAGTTCTCTCCCTGTACCACATAGCATGATCAAACGCGTCTAACCGGAGTTCCTCCAACTCTTGAAGTTGGAAATTTTTTTCCTCCTCAAACTTGAGCAATTCCATATTTATCTGTTTCACAGCCCAATAAGCCTTATGCTCAATCTCAACTAGTAGGTGGCTAACCCGCCTCCACTCGCGGTCGTTAAATTCGTAGCTAAAATAACTTGAGCGAAGGCGTTCCAAACAGACCAAAAGGAAAGAAATGGGAGGATGTCAAATTTAAATTTATAGTTTTGCACCCAACTCACTACTAAGCTACCTATGAGGTAATTAGCGACAAGACTGGGTTTGTCCTCAGTGACGCTAGTCTAGCGGTAAATTAAACACAATCACGAATGGGTTGTCAATCCATCGCGTGCTAGGAAATAACTAGTATTTTAAAATGGGGAGTTTTGGGTTTTTAAGTTAACAACTACAAACATAAAGCTAAAACACAAGTAAACTATATATTTGTGTAACATGGCTGATTAAATGTTCTGATCCTCGATTCCATCACATATAAGACATTATCAACCTAATCTAGTGCTTATAACACGTGGTGTGGCCAATGGCCAGCACTTCTCCATACCTTTCACGTAGGAAGATCGTGCAATCTTCCATCGGAACCGCCTATGTAATTAAGGGAGTGCAACAACAGCCCTACCATTGTGCATATTTGTTTCTCCCATGTACGATTACGTCTCGGGCAGTACACCACGAATGCTGTACCCCTAGGACTATAAAGAGGTAAAGTGAGTTAGGCACCTAATCGTTAACACTAGGACCACTTAAAACCCTAGCTTGCTAATATTTTCCATCTCTACCCATAACCCTTCGAACCAACTCGCCAGCTAAGACTGGTGTGCTATCATTGTAACGGGTAAACTAAAAAAAACCTACGTGCACACACCCACGTGGACCCGAACCCCACTACCCATTTCACATCCAGGTTTCTCTTCCCCGAGGGTATCAATATTTGAACCAACACGTATGTAGACTAGGGTGTGTGCCAATAGAGTGTATCATTTGTGCAATTATAACAATTCAAACAAGCCAACATAATGTCACAAGCACATAGAATTAGGATAATCTAAGGAATCTCACAAAACATAATCAACACATGAATACAAACAATATCCCCAAATAAATAAACTACTCCCTAGACATGGAATTCAAGTATTTCATTGAACTTCATATATTTTTAGGAAAACGTAAAATAAAAAGGGAAAAGGGAAGCAACCTAGAGAGAAGGGACAAAATTTTCTCTCTTTAAGCTACTCTTCAATCTAAAAGAAATGATCCAAGACTTCTAACCCTAGTAGACTAAGGCTATATTTATAGTAGTAGGGGATTGGGCCTAAAAAAAGTCCCAAAATAGGCAAAAAATACTAGCAGCCGCCGCTGGACACGGGGCACCGTGGATGGCACGGTCTATGCCGCTGACGTGGCCTCGTGCTGGCGTGACTGGTCGGTCATGGTATTGGCCATGTGGCTCGTGATGGCGCGGGGCGCTGGATCTGGCACGACCATGCAAGGCGTGAGCTATTAGATCTAACACGACAATGCATGGCATGGTCCGTGTCATCTGGCGCGGGCCGTATCATCTAGTGCGGGCCACGGATCTGGTTTTTCCTCATTTTTCCTAAGAGCTCTTTTGGGTTTTCACCCTAGCTTTAACACACAAATGGTACTCATTTCTCACATTTTTCCACACGGCCTCTCATTTTTGCCTAGGTTTGTAAACCTAGTCGGGCCTAACCTGTCATTTTTACCTAGGCCTTTTTCCCTATACAAACTTTTCCCAATGTTACCCAAGTTTCCCTTTCGGGTTTCCGACTTGTCTGTGTTTTTGTATTTTTCATTTTTTCAATTTTTTTTAAAAATATTTTGTGTAGCACAAAAGTCCCCAAAGTTGGGCTTCATACTACATGAAGATAAGGAGCACAAAAAATTTACGCCACTAAAGTTTCTAAAACAACTACCCCAAGACAAACTATGCATGCTACCAAGTAAGTGACACCACCACATTTGCTTCGAAAACATCCCCGAAACAAATCAAACAACAAAAACACCAAAGAAACACTAAAAGACATAAAGGAATCTCGGGATGAAAACTTCCAAAGTTCCCAACTAATCCCTCCCCCACACTTAAATCATGCATTGTCCCTAATGCATCATGAAAAATGAAAAATTATAAGTGGAGTTGGGAAAATAGTGGCACTTATTCTTACGGCCCCGAAAGGCCTTCCTCCTTGTGCCTAGTCTCGTTCCTGTCAATGTACCTCATAGCTTGAATAGCGACCTCATCGACTCAATCCTAGAACCAAACTACTCCAATTGTGATCTAATGCTCCTACCGTAAGACCGACTTCATGCATAACTTGGGTAGAGTTTCTGAGTTGCTCCCCAAGGGTATGCAACTGGTCGAGGATATCCCTTGGTAGTTGAGTGCAGCTAGGCGATGGTCTTGATGAAGCTTCGTCATCCACCTCATCGATCTCTATCTCCTTTTCAAAATAGGGATCAGGTTCTAAGGATAATTCTTCTAATCTCATCTCGTGATCAATGGAAGTACACTCTTCTTGAGGAATGATCATGAAATTGCAAGTAGTTGCACCGCCATATAACAACACAAAGTGGCTGTCCCAAGTTGTAGTTGCTATCATAGAAGCTCGAATAAGCTTCTCAGTAGTATACCTCATCCCCGAGCATCTGAGATTCGCCAATGCCAATCGAGAAGGGATTGGTGCCCCAAATATTGAGCCAAGAGCCCTACCATGCCTCCCATCGAAATCTTTCCTCCTTTCCACTCACACATTTCCAAACATTCTTGTACAAAATCATCCACCAAGTTTGGGTAAAAGTTACCCTCAGGAGTCATCGCCCAATGGCAATGCACATCCGAACCCGGACACTACGTAAGTTCCCTGTAGAAAAATACTCTAATAGATAACAAGCGCTGAATGTAGCGAAGTGCCAGTGGTGCTTTTGCACAAGTTCTTCTTATTTTTTCACGTCAAGATCCTCCAAAAGTTCCCAAGAGAGAATGGTAAACCGTTACGATGTGTCCTTGGAACATCCTTGCCAAATTTCCATCCAAAGGCCTCCGCCAATTCACGATATGTCATCGTGTATTTTTATCTTCCAAGTGGAATTTGATGGCTTTCCGTCCCTCTGCATCTATTTCTTTCCATAGGGTCACTAAAAATTCTAGAGCCCACCGAACATTGGTCTTCAAGTGCTTCTCTAGGAAGCCTTCTGGGCCTACCTGACTAAACAAGTTGGTGATAGGCTCGAGTAGACCTAGAGCTTCTAGAGTCACCTTGTACGAAAAGCCTGTCTCTGGAATGGTCCTCCGTGGCCCAGTCAAATAGCTCCATCTCTGGGCTGCAGAACAGGAGATAGTAGTCAATCCCATGAATTCTTTTGTCACAAGTCCAGGGGTGCGAGGAATGGAAGTTGTCGGAGCTGGATTTTTCCTCTTTTCACCACGGGAAAATGTACCTTTCTCCAACCCCTTCTTTTTCAAAGGCATCCTAAATCATTATCAAAGAGAGAGTGGTAATGAAATAATAAGACAAGGGTATAGCCATATTATCATCTAAAAAGAAACATCCTTCCTAAACAGCCTAATCATTTCAAATCATGTAATCCTGAACATAAAGGCTATTCAATCAAGAATATTCTCTTTAAACAACAAACTCATGGTAATTCATGTCAACCCATCAACAAGATCATGCAATCAAGAATCATCCCTCCTAAATCACCACAACACAAGGAGATCATATCATCCAAGTATAATAGCACATCAATCTACCCACACTTTTTTCAACACAAGATCATTCACATAACCCAAACAATTTCTCAAAAACATACTCACTTTCAAGACTCATTGTTCACATATCATCATCACAATTCTAAACAAAGCAAGTAAACATGAAGTTTAAAGGCTTACTCAAAATTTGAAGCTAAGAGTTGAAAGATCCACACAAGAAGAAGCAAAAAAAGGCTAATTTTTTAGAGAAAAGCTTCAAATTTTGAGTTCACCAAGAAAGTGTGTATGGGAGTGCTTTTTTTTGCAAATGTTGAATGAGCTAAGGGACACACAAATATGAGGGAATATACTATGGATCTAAATTTTCAGCAAAGACAATGATATAGAGGGGAGGTACAAATGAGATATGGATGGCATTTTTGAAATTTCAAGATTTAGGGGACAAAAGTACCAATCAATTTAATGACAAGGAATGTTTGATGTAATATTTACATTAAAAATACTAAGGAATAAATTAATTTCAAAATTGATGAACAAAAAATGTATTATTTTTAAGCTTAAAAATCAGATTTTTTCAAAAATCTGCATTTTTGATCAAATTTGACGGCTCCAATGGGGTGCTGAACTGATACCCTCCTGTCAAGAGCACAAGCATGGAACCCCTCCCCCCACCCCCCTCGTGGCAAGGGTCTCTGACACGGACTGTATCACATGGTACGACGCATGCAGATTTCCAGCACGAGGCCCTTCGTGCCGAGGTGCTGTGACACAAGTAGGTCCTTGCGGTACGGGCAGTCTAGAACTTGGAATGAGGATGTCAACTTTATGAATCATTTTCCTTATTTTTTCCCCCTTTTTTGAATAAAATTGTCACCAAAAAAGACCTATTTCCATCCAAAACAAATCACGAGACTCAAACTCAAATTTATAAAATAACAAGAGTTTCATCTCCAAATCCTTATCATACACACAAAAACATGCAAAATCTACCTACTAAAAATCACCAAAACAAAGCAAGAAGAATCACAGCATATTTATTGACGTCCTCACAAATTATTTGTTTTTCATGCTATTTAATTGGAACAACCTACCGTTGGGTCTCCAAAGTTGCCATCGGCAACTCCACCCACAATGACATCATTGTGGAGAGGCCTCCACAATGTGTTATCCCTACCTTTAGATGCCTTGTTTGCCATAGAAGATGAATTTCTTAACATTGCTAATGTTCAGTCATTAGACTTCACCTTAGTTTTAGAAGGAGTTCAAGGGAGTTTTTTTCCCTCGACACTCTTCTCAACCCGATGCCTGTTAGTGAGCATAGAAAAAAATTCGAGACAAATATGTCATCACTAGAATCATGCAATGTAAATGACTCATCAACAATTTCCGGATTTCTTGGCCTCAAGTAGGCTTACCAAGGTGGTGAGTTTCTTGACTTGGATCTCGAGATTTTTTATGCTCGAGAAGGCAGTGCCAAGGTCTTCAATTTCATGCCTCATTCTTTCCGTGAATACCCCATGCTTATTTCCTATTTAGCCGATGGCTTCCGGGATTTCTTCCCAGTTTGACTTGTAGAGAGAGGTGTGGTTATTGGAAGAACCCTCACCCCTAGGATAGGGTTAAGGTGGGGCTTGCCCTCCTTGGTACCCTTGAGGTTGGTTTTTCTCCCTCCAACGGAAGATTGGATGGTCCTGGTACCTTGGGTTAAAACTATTCGTGTAGGGTTCATACCTTGCATCTCCTTGGTTCCCTCGGAACCCTTTTTGTAGTTGTCCCTTAGTGAACTGTTGCCTATTCCCATTGTTTAATTCCATGGCTTTTGCCTCTTCTAAGTCATCCACTACTTGTGGACAAGCCTTGGTGTGATGTTATTGATTGTACAAGCTACAAACCTTTACTTGGTGAACCCTCCCCTTCAAAAGTTCCTTCATCATTGAAGAACGAGCTTGGACTTTCTCCTCTAGTTTGGGAGATTATGATGGTTCATCCAAGGTTTTCACCCTTGACCTCGTGCCGAATTGCCTAATCCCACTGGCTATCTCTTCAAAGAGTTTCATAGCATCTTTCAGGATCTTGTTAGCAATCGATCCGTTGCACGCGGCATTCACCATCCTCTTGTCTTTATCGCATAATCCCTCGAAGAAATAGTACACCAAATCTTCTTCCTTTAACGGATGGTACAGATAGCTAGACAAAAATCTTTTGAACCTCTCCTAGTACTCATACAAGAATTCAGTGGCACCTTGAGTGATGTTGGATAACTACTTCTTCAATCCTGCGAATTTGGATGTAGGGAAGTATTTCTCGAGGAACCTCTTTTTCATGTTTAACCACGAGGTGATGCATCCTGAGGTAGTACAACCAATCTTTAGCGCTATCTTGAAGTGAGAAGGGAAATTCCCTCAGATTATGTTGTCCTCTGAAACCCCATGAGGCTTCATGTTCATGCAAACCAAATGAAACTCCAACAGATGCTTGTGCCAACCCATAGAAAGTGGGGAGAGTATCATCCCACTCTTCAATTCACATTCACATTGGGTGGAAGCGGAGGGAAAGTGATATACAAGGGCCGATTCTCCAAATTTGAAGCCATAAGCTCCCTCAACCTGTGGTTGCTGTCCTCTATCTTAGGTGTTTCATCAACTATCGAAACCAGTTCAAGTGGAGCCCCCACTCAGGCTCTCCTTCTCCTACCACCTTTGTTATCCATTAGATACTGGAAAATTCCTAAGTTCATGGTGCGGGTATGCACCTTAAACTAGGAATCACAATATCTAACTAGTAGCAACACTAGAAAACCATATTAGAAGAAAATTGATTACCACAGTAAGGGTCAACGACGAAAACCAATAAAAAAAACAAAAACAATACTAACTATTCAACTAACATGTTATGCAAATTGAAGTTTAAACTTTTTAAACTAGCGTCCCTGGCAACGACGGTAAAATTTGACCTGCCTCCACTTGGGGTCGTTAAAGTCGTAGCTAAAATAAGCCGAGCGAAGGCATTCCAAATAGACCAAAAGGAATGCTAGGGGAAGCTGTCAAATTTAAATTATAATTTTGCACCCAACTCACTACTAAGCTATATATGCGGTAGTTAGCAGAAAGACCGAGTTTGTCTTCAGAGATGCTAGAGTCTAATGGTCAATTAAACACAACCATTGTAAAATGAGAGGTGGGGTTTGGGTTTTTCAGTTAACAACTACAAATACAAAGCAAAAACACAAGTAAACTATATATAGACCAATACTTGGGGAATATTTTCCTAACATGGTTGATTAAATGTTTTGATCTTCAATTCCATCACATATAATACATTATCAACCTAATATAATGCTTATAACACGTGGTGTGATTGATGGTATGAACTTCCCCATATCTGTCACGTAGGGTGCTCTTACGATCTTCCTTCAGCCTCGGCTCTGTAATTAGGGGAGTGAAAAAATGGCCCATCCATTGCATCTGTTTCTCTCCCGTACGATTACGTCCCATGCACTACACCACAAATGCTCTACCCCTAGGCCTATAAAGAGGAAAAGGGAGATAAGCACCTTATCGTTGACACTAGGACCGCTTAAAACCCTAGCTTGCTACTATATTCTATCTCTACCATAAACTTTCAGACCAACTCGCTAGCTAAGACTCGTGTGCTGTCATCGTAATGGTAAAACTTGGAAAAGACCTACATGTACACACCCACATGGATCTGGACCCCACTACCCATTTCACATCCAGGTTTCTCTTCCCCAAGAGGGTATCAATATTTTAACCAACACAAATGTATACTAGAGTGTGTTCTAATGAAGTGTATCATTCGTACAATTATAATAATTCAAACAAGCTAGCATAATATCACAAGCACATAGAATTAGGATAATCAATGGAACCTAACAAAACATCAGAAACACATGAATACAAACAATTTCCCCAAGTAAATAAACTAGTCCCTAGGCATGGAATTCAAGTATTTCATTGAATTCCACATCTTTTGGCAAAAGCAAAATAAAAATGGAAAAGATAAGGAACCTAGAGAGAGAGGATTTTTTCTCTCTAAGCTACCCTTCGATTTTAAAAAATGAACCAAGACTCCTAACCGTAGTATAATAAGGCTATATTTATAGTAGTGAGGGATTGAGCCTAAAAATAGGCCCAAAATGGGCCAGGAACCCTAGCAGCTGCCACTAGACACGGGATGCTACAGATAGCACAGTCAATGCCATTGACGTGGCCTTGTGTTGGCACGGATAGTCGGTCATCGCACAGGCCATGTAGCTTGTGCTGGTGTGGAGTGCTGAATCTAGCATGAAAATGAATGGCATTGTCAATGTCATCTGGCGTGAGCTGTCGAATGTGGCACGGCCGTGCATGCCACGGTTTGTGTCATCTGGTGGGGGCCATCGTCTAAAGCTTCATTTTTTTCACTTTTGATCCATTCCCCGTGTCGTTTGGCATGGGCAGTCAACCAAATCTTCATTTTTCTAAGTTTCTTGGTACGTGCTACACTATTCTTTGCACCCCATGGGCTGGTCTTGACATTTGTGACTTGAAATGGTGCGAGCCATGTGAAACGGAGTGGTCCGCATCCATAGTTAGCTATTTTTGGAGTGAAAAAGAGAAGTTGAGGTCACGGCCATCCGACCTTAGCACGGCCCTTGCTGGGATTTAGCACGGCTCGTGCCAAAGGCCCCCTAACACGAGCAATGTAGAGTGGTGCAGGCCATTCGTGCTTGTTCTCTTACCTCCCATGGGCGGTCTGTGCTACTCGTTGCTGGTTCGTCTGGCTGACTTCTTTTGCGATCCGCTATAGATGAATAGTTAGTTTGATTAATGAATTCATGTAATCAATTTCATAGCGCTCAAGATATCAAATCCAATGGGATCAACCCTAAGGGCTTAATCTTCTCAAATTATTCCCGAAACTTTGTGCAACTCTCGGACAACGGTCCATTATTTCTTCCTTGGCCTCTATGAACTTCAAGTCCGCCTGTCTTTAGCTCAATTCTCATACTACCACACTGTAGAGTTTGTGGCCTTCATCCAATACCATTCTAATACGAATGGCCTTTAACATCTTCTATCATTCTTGCTAATGAACTTCAATATATACATAATGAATAATACCCATGAGAGATCTACTAATAATGATCGAAAAGGAAGATCTAGGTGCTCGTGGATACAAGGTGTACATTAGTATCAATTAAGTCTACAAACACATGATTTAGACAAGAAACCCAGACATGACCGTTTAAACCCTTTGTCACTTGAACTCAACTAATACTAGTAATCCAACAAGTGAAACAATCTAATTATTATACCTAATCCATAGGTTAACACGTGCTTAATGATGCACATCACTGGCACATGTTTCCAAAAAGAAGTCGGTATGGAGACATTCCAATAGGAGTTTTGAAAGTTGTGTGGTGCGCCCAGAGAGCATAATCTTATCTCTTGCTCCAATCCTTCCTAGTTGGATTCACTGTCTTTTCTAGGACTGATCTATTTGTTTGATACCTCTGCTTGACCATTTGACCGAGGATGATAGGTGGTAGCAAGTCTATGGTGAACTCCATACTTCTTCATAAGAGCCTCAATGGTGTAGTTCTTGAAGTGATTGCCTTGGTCACTAATTATTTCTCGTGGTACACCAAATCTGCTGAATATGTGAGATTTCAAGAACTCTGCTACAACTTGAGTATCATTAGTATGGGTGTCATTAGCTTCCACCCATTTCAAGACATAGTCAACCTCAAGTAAAATGTATAAATTACCAAACGAACTACGAAACAAGCCCATAAAATCCATAACCCACACATAAAAATTTTCACATACAATTACAGGAACTTGGGGCATTTAATCATGTTAGGATATGTTTCTGGTCATTTGGCATCTTTCAAAACTCTTACATAAGATATACGCATCTTTATGAATAGTAAACTAAAAGAAACTAGTGTCGAGAACCTTACGAGTAGTATATTTTGGTCCAAAGTGCCCTCCACAAGCAAAAGAGTGACAATGTAAAAGAATCGTACCTTGCTCTTCCTCAGAAATGCATCACCTAATAATTTGAATAGAACTTATCTTCTAAAGGTATGGTTCATCCCAAATATATTGCTTTTCAATTTTAATTTTGTGCACGACTTAAAGTGTATGCCATATCTACAGTGGTAGTAAAATTCACACGACCTGGAAGCAATGCTGGAACTGGGGCCTGTTTGGCCAAACTGAGGGTCTTTAAACAACGAATCAAAACTTAATCTAAACGACTTAGACACACGTCTTACTAATCCCCATAGAAGTTGAAGTCATGCATGAATACCTCAATGCTTTTCTCAATCAAATCAGAGAAAATATCCATTATACAATGTTGAAAGGTGCCTGGAGCATTTCAAAGACAAAAGGGTATTTTCCAATAAGCATAAGTACCAAAGGGGCATGTAAAAGTGGTTTTTTCCCGGTCCTCGAGATTCACACAAATATGAAAGTACCCGCTATACCCATCCAAGAAGCAGAAAAAGCTATTACCTGCCAACCTTTCCAATATTTGATCGATGAAAGGTAATGGAAAGTGATCTTTGCGAGTTGCGGCATTCAACTTCTGACAATCAATGCACATCCTCCTTCCATTGACTAAGCGTGTAGGAACTAACTCATTCTTATTATTTTCAACCATTTAAAAACCAGACTTCTTAGGTACGACGTGAACGGGACTCACTAATTTACTGTATAAAATAGGGTATAAAATGCCAAGAAAAAGTAATGTTAAAACTTCCTTAAGAACCACCTCTCCCATGTTTGGATTGAGTTTCCGTTGAACATCGCGAGTGGTTTTCGCATCATCCTCCATCAAAATATGATTCATACAGATATCTGGTCTAATCCCTGTTATGTCTGCTAAGGTCCAACCAATTGTTTTTTTGTATTTATTTTCCAAGATGATTAATTGCTCTTCTTGTGATTTGGTCAACTTGGTAATAATTATTACAGGAAGAGTATCATCATCCCCAAGATATACATACTACAAGTTGGAAGGTAATGGTTTTAACTCCAAGATCAGGGCTTTCACATCTGATGGAAATGGTCTAGCTGATTGCTCATGTCTATCCAAAATGAGTCCAGGCAGCTCCTGTTTGGCCAAACTGAGGGTTGCAAATGGGTGTTTGGCCATACTGAACCTGGATGGCTCATCTTTGGTCACATGGGGGTTCTGAATGTTCATCTTGTGGAAGTAGCTCATCTGATTGCACATGTTTAGCCAAACAGAGTGCGGGTGGCTCCTATTTGGCCAAACTGAGGGTGCTTTCTGCTCTAGATAATTCTTCTTGAGAGTATATTGCGCATAAAAATTCCCAAATTCTCCATCACTTAACCCTTGAACAATTACCACATTTGGAGGTGATGGAATTTCCATATTTTCCTACAAAATTATAGTATAGAAATTCTTGTACACAAGGGTCAATGATATCTATAGCATACAAATTTTCAACATCTATTGTTTTTTCATTGCTTTATCAATATTGAATGTAAATTTTTCACCATAATAATCAAGACATATTGTCTCTTTACCTACATTAACTATCCCCTTCTTTAAGAATCGTCTACCCAACAACACACCTGAGATTCCCTTACCACCGGTATGATTCATCTTAACCACATAAAAATCCAGTGGGTTAACAAACTCATTGACTCTTACGAGTACATTCTCTAACAACCCTTCAGGATATACACAAGATCTATCTGCCAATTGGATTACTACTCCAGTATATACCATTTATGCTCCACTCAAAATTTTATACACAGATAATGACATTAAATTAATGGAAACGCCTAAATCACACATAGAAGATTCAATTTTTTTTATCTCCAATATAACATGGTAAAGAGAACATACTTGGATATTTACACTTGGGTAGTAAGTCTCTTTGTATTACCGCTGAAATTGACTCACGCATTATGATCTTGCTTGAGTCCTTTGGTTTCCCTGCATTACAATCCTTCAAAAATTTTCCCATAGGTGGTAAGCTAACCGCCTGCAAGAAGGGAAGATTAAAATCCATTTTTTCCAAAAATAGATTAAAAAACTATAGACTCTTCTTTCTTTCTCTCCAGCCTATGAGAAAACTATGGTAAATATTTTATAAATGGAACTTTTAAAATCAACCTTTTACTTACCTCCTGCAGTTCATCAGATTTATCTTCACCTTTTTCTTGATAAGATTTTAAATTCGTGCCTGTTTGGCAAAACTGATCCCAGGTGGCTGCTGTTTGGCAAAATTGATGGTTGCAGGGGTCTGTTTGGCCAAACCGAGTCTTCTATGTTCATTTGATGGAAGTGATGTAGCTGACTGCTCCTGTTTGGCCAAATTGAGGCCGGACGGCTCCTGTTTGGCCAAACTGAGCTCTGGTTGGCCCTGTTTGACCAAACTGAGCGCATGTAGCTCCTCTTTGGCTAAACTGAGCCCTGCATCAGTTAGTTTCTCTTGTAAATTGGCTGTGAATTTCGGAAGTGGTGCACCAATTTCTTTTCTGCTCCTCAAGGTGAAATCTGATTCAAACTTTCCCTTGGATTCAAATGCACTTGAGATGGTAATCCCAGTTGTTTGGTTCTCAACTCGTTCATAAAATTCGACAATTGAGAAAATTACCATATATGTTCCTCTAATGTTGCCTCAGTCTTCTTTGCACTTTATTTTTGATTTTGCAACATCGCCATCATCGTGTCCACCTTTCATCTACGGATCACCCTTGAGTCGCTTGCTGGTTTTGAGGGAAAGTCTATGGCGCTCTCTGATTTGGTGGAACATAGGGTTGTTGAGGCTGAGTTCTTGACTCTTTCCAATGAAAATTTGGGTGATCTATCCACTGTGGATTGTAAGTGTTGGTGTATAGATCTCCCTTTTGCTACCTCTCATTGAAATTTCCCATTGCATTGGATTGCACTGGTATCTCCTCTATTGTCAAACTGCACTGTAACATTGTATAGTTGCATGCTCCACATGTGTTGCATGGGCCATCTTGTGGTGGAACAGTGGAAACTTTATCAAACACCTTGGAAAGAACTTTATCAATTCTTTCAATTCTCTCTTTGAATTCATCTTGGCTAGTTGTCTCTGTCTATGTCACTTTCTTCAAAATCCTAACTTCATGTTGATCATATTCCTTCTTTGAATCCACCAACCTCTTGAATATTTACCTGGCTTCATTCACCCGTAGATAAGAGAAACCACCACTACTTGAAGAGTTAATCAGATCTTTGTTGGAATTCATCTTTACTTGGTAGAAGCATTGAAGTAACTGCCCTTCGTTCATTCGATGATTGGGGCAACTATCCACCAATCACCTAAACCCTAGCCAAAAAACACTCAATTGTTCATCATATTCTTGATTTATGTTTGTAATCTCCTTTTTCAAAGTATCAGTTTTGGTGGATGGGAAATAATACTCCAAGAAAGGCTTCTTCAGTTCAGGCCATGTCAAAATGGAGTTAGGAAGTAAACTAGAAAACCTGAGAGGTCGTTGCCGTACCTCTCAAAGTTAATACTTTTAAGTTCTAATGTTTCCTATCTACAATAGAGTAGATAATGGCAAGTCGGGGTTGTCCACAAGAAGAGGGATCTTTTCAAGTGTTTAAACATATATAGGAGAAAACATACTAGGCATATACATACATAGATACATATAAAAGCATGTAAATCCTATGTTATCAAATGGAAAGACAACAATTAGCTAAGAAAGAGAACTATGCTAATCATGCAAGACAACTAAAGATAAGATTAAAACAACAATTAACGGAACCTTGGGTGCAATTGACTTCCACTTCCAAACCTCTTATCCATCATTGAACATGCAACCTATTTACTACTTTCACTACTTGTTGTGAAGACTAAACTTCTATCCTTCTTAGATAGTAGTTTGCAAGAGTGAATTCAACATCTCTTGCCAAACTCACCAATGGCTCCCGTAGTCGAAACACGACTAAAAGTATCCCATTGATGGCATTTAGCACGAAGAATCAACAAGCTTGGCAACACTTATAAACACTATACCATGTCTAAGTATTTAACCAATTCATGCATTTACACAAGATTATTCAAGAACGATCGAGATTCATAGACTTCTCTCATTTTCTATGAGCAACAAACATGACAACGAGTTCAACATTATCATATTCATCTAGCAATTATCAATCCATCAACACAATCAAAAGCTCTAATCATACTCTTGGATTCCTATCAAGAAAAGGGGAAATTAACCCATTTCCCCAAACCCTAACAAGCATATCATACAAGTACTTCATATACTCAAGCTTTCAATAACATTAATAACATTAACAAACACATTCAATGCTTCATAAATGCATAATAGTAAGAGTATCAAATAGGCTACAAATTGTTCTTAAGACATGGGCTTGGAAGCCTTAGTCAATTTCTCCCAAGAACTAGATTTAGCTAATACAAATCATACTAACATCCATAAACAAATGCATAGAGAAATGAAGAGAGAAAAGATGGAAAAATGATGAAACTAGGGTTGGGAGAAGAGGAATTTCGGCCAAGAAGGATAGGATATGAAGTGGGTGGCCAAGAATTCCTTTTATAGAAAAAAAAAGGGAGGAAAAGAAAAGAAAAAAGCAAAAGTTTAGCAGGCTCCCGCCCGGGCGAGAATGGGCTCGCTAGGGCGGGAATGGCCTCGCCCGGGCGGGGATGACCATTTTCACCCTTGTGTCGCCTTGCCTTTAAATCTTTGATTCTTTTTTATTTTCAATCTTCAAAGCTAGTCTTCAAATCTTCAAAGTCTTTAAAAGGTGATCTTCAATGGTCTCCGATCTTTAAGTCTCGATGTTCTTCCTTTGTCACACAAAATACACTTGGAAAAAGGTAAAAGAGGGTAAAGTCGCTCTTACCTCCCCTAAGAGAATTTCAAGGTAAAACACAAGCTCTTGATAACAAAAGAGCACAAAAGTGATCCCAAAAAATACTAAAATATGCACATAAAATTGACACATCAAACCTCCTCGCACTTAGACCTTACTCGCCCTCGAATAAGAAAATATCCAAGTGCACGAAGGAAGTAACGTATCCACATCCTAACTACTATTCCCCCAAGTCAATACCTCACAGAACTCTAAATATCTCACATCCCAACATTAAGATCAAATGAGATGTTTCCCACAACCCCTATTCCGAAATCTACCCAAACCATATCAACCTATCAATTCATTGATATCCCTAAAACATCTCCAAATCCCGAATTGACAATCCCAAATCCAATGGTACAAGGTGAAGCTAAAAGCATACATAAAGTTCAAACACATACTCCACTTTATACCAATGTATCATCCTAAAAACAAAATATATCAACAATCAAGAATTTTATAACTTACTTTGTTTCCCCGCTAAATTTCCCAATCCCAAGAGGTCTCAAGATGTCAAGCTACCCGATCCATCCATATGGCTACCACAACCTTATGAATCCAACGCTGGCAAAAGAGTGAACATATAACATTTTTCCTTTATCTCTCTTTCTCTCATTTTGCCTAGGAGCCCTTTCGTGTTTTCATCCTAGCCACCCATCATGTTTCTTTAGCTCATATCTCACCTTTTTCTGCACATTTAGCCTCTCATTTTTACCTAAGTCGCCCTTTCGGGTTTTTGACCTATCCGGGCCCCTAATGTTGCCTAAGATACCCTCTTGTGTTTTCAACTTAGCGGGATTATTTTTATTTTTGTTCATTTTCATTTTTTTCAAAATTTTCAATATATATTTTTTCCGTGTTTATCCAATCAAAAATAGCTAATTATATACATGTCAATCATTAAACCCCCATCCCCCACACATAAAATCATGCATTGCCCTCAATGTAAAACACCTAAGGCAACAAGTTTCAAGTATAGGAGAGATGGAAAAATGACTTACAAACTCTTGAAATGAGGAAATGGAGAATAGAAGAAAATAGGAAAGAAAAAAAATTTTAAATTTTTTTTAAAAACTTACAAATAAAAATAAAAATTTCCCGTGAACACTCATGCGGGCAGGCTTCTCCTCGCGCGGCGTGCCTCCCAGCATCCGGTTCTGTTTTGTTTTTTCTTTTTGCCCGTGCCCGCTGCATGGACGGGAGAGTTCCCAGCTTCTCGTGGCCAGCTCCCCTGATCAGATTTTTTTTGCCCTTCTTCTTCTTCCATGGCCAATTTTTTTGTTCCAAAATTGTCGTCAATTCTCCAATGCTCGACCTATTTTGCTAAAAAATCATGGAAAACACAACCGTGATAGAAATAAATTAAAAAAATAAAAAATAAAAATCAAATTGCGATAACATCGATGAAAAGTCACGAATGACGATCCGGATGATGAAAACCAAGTTTATTTCACGTCGTCGGCATGACTTACTCCCCCTCTTGGAGCTTACTCACAAAATGAACTGAGATGATCGGTCCCCTTTCCCAGATCCGAGTCAAAACAATCGGGATTCACATCATCCCCCAACAAAACCTTCTTCAAATAGCCTACGGTTTCTTCATGTTCCCTCAACATTTCCAGCAACTCACCTTTTTGTTCTATGATGATCTCAAGCACGTGAGCATTCCGGGGTTTCTCTCCTTCTCCAAGGGGTGAACATTTAAGAGCTTTCGGTGGTGGTTTGCACTCTTCTACCTAAGTCTTCTCAAGAGAAGGAGGGAAAACCACCCTTATAGGTTTACCCGTGGATGCACGAAAAGTGTTGGATGTTGCTTTACAAGGATTGTATTTGCCATTGTTGTTTTCCTTCAAGTTAGTACTAACAACATTTGAAATAAAAGCATCACTCAAACCATCATCTATGGCAATGTTTAAGGAACTACCATCTTTGGGCTTAATTACATCTTGCTCTTTATCATCAATAAGATGAATAGCTTGGAAAGAATGGTATCTACTAGGATGATCAATAGAATTATTAGTGTTAAATTTTACCTTCCGCCCATCAAATTCCATGGTCAATGTTCCTTTATGCACGTCAATTATGGTTCTTGAAGTCTTTAGAAATGGTCTTCCTAAAAGAAAAGGCTTATAACTATTGTCACCTTCCATTTCAAGAACATAAAAGTCTTGGGGAATATCAAAGAATCAACTTTCACCAACACATCTTTCACAATACCTTTCGGGTATATGCTAGAGTGATCGGCTAGTTGGATAACAACCCCAGTTTTGTGCAAAATGCCTAGATTTAGACTTTCATACAAGGAATATAGGATTACATTGATTGAAGCACCCAAGTCTAACATGTCCTTGTTAACACATTTGCCTCCTATCTCACAAGGGATTGTAAACATTCCCAGATCATCACATTTAGGTGGTATTTCATCATCAAACACGGCGGAGACATATTCACTCTTCACACTCTTTTTCTTAATTTTCAATTTTTGTTTCCTATTGATGGTACACAATTCTTTAAGAAATTTAGTATACCTAGGAACTTGATTCAGAGCATTTAAGAGTACAATATTTACCTCGCATCTACGAAAGACTTCATAGATGTCTTTGGTGTCCTCCTTGGTCCTCCTATCATTTAATGTCTCCAAAAATGTTGGTTCCGGTGCATAGATAAGGATCTCCGCCCCTCTTGATTTCTTATGTGGTGGGGATGAGGTTTTAGGATTTGATCCTGGTCTTGGCACAAATGTCTCCACCTCAATTTCTTCTTCTTTGCTTTCTTTGGCCAACTCCTTGGCCTTCCTTTCATGGTCTTCTTCTTTCTCAACCATCCACTCAACAACAACCCTTTCTTGGGGCTCTTCACTTCCCTTCCGCTTCTCAATGAGATTGCACTCACATTTTGTCGAGGGTTGATATCCGGTTGGGAGGGAAGTTTTCCTTTTTCCCGAGCCTCCATTCGATTCACCACCTGGGCTATTTGGCTCACTTGAGTTTCCAAGTTGATGCTTTCCTTGGCTTCATCTTGGAAATTTTCACTTTTCTCCACACACATGCCTAACTCGTGAATGGCTTGCACCACTTCATCCCTTGTTAGCCCCGAGCTCTCCCCTTGGTCTCGGAATTTGTCTTGAAGCCTTTGAAATTGTTGTTGAAGTGGCTTATATTGTTGTTGAGGAGGCTGATATGGGTAAGGGTTTTGGCTTCCTTGAGGGTTTCCATACCGAAGGTTTGGGTTATCACGATTTTCCGAATTGTACGCCCAATTTTGGTACCCTTAATAACCTTGGTAGCCTTGGTGACCTTGGTAGCCTTGCCTACCTTGATATCCTTGGTTGCCTTGGTAGCCTTGATTTCCTTGATATCTCATGGCACTCACCTCCTCGACATAGTCCTTTTGCAAAGTAGGGTAAGTGTCTATAGGATGCGCTAAGCAACAAATTTCATATGATTTAACATGTGGCGTATTCCCGGGCTTCGTCATCAACGATTTCACAATAGATGCAAGGGTCGAGACTTGGTCCTCAAGCTTCCCACTATTGGAAGAGTCACTTGCGGGCATTGGATTTCTTCTTCTCAAATCAGCCCTTGAGCTAAAGTTTCTTGATTCTTCCTCTACCTCCTCATACAATTTTATCACTTCGAATGAAGTCTTGTTCCAAAGAGTCTCAACATAAGAACTTCTTACCATCCTTTGATCCTCATCAAGAAGGCCATTGTAGAAGTAATAAACCAAATCCCCCTCTGAATAACCGTGGTAAGGGAAACTTGCGAGAAGCTTCTTGAACCTCTCCCAATAGTCGAAGAGAAATTCTCCATGCCATTGGAGGATGTTGCTTATGTCCTTCTTCAAGGTGACGGACCTCGAGGCCGGGAAGTATTTGGCTAGAGACTTCATTTTCACATCGAGCCAACTCTTGATGCTCTTGGGTAGTAGGTAGTGGAGCCAATCTCTTGCACTATTCCTTAGTGTGAACGGGAATGCTTTCAACTAATAGAAATATCCATACACTCCATGGGGGACCGTATCACCACACAAAAAGTGAAATTCGGTGAGGTGTTTGTTGGAGTTCTCCCCTTGCCTACCAAGGAAGATGGGTAGCATGTTGATGAACCTGGTCTTTAGCTCAAAGTGCCCGTTTGGTCCAACTACGGGATACTCAATGAACATTAGTTGTTGATCGAGGTTGGGGGCCATGATATCTCTTAACAATGCTTGCCCCAAAGGAATCTCCCTTTGTTGGAGAGAACCTCGCCCTTAGAGAAGAGAATGTTAAGGTCTCCCTCCCGGATGCTCATCTTCGTTCTCAAGTTGATATTCCATAGAGGAAGAGGTATCCACAAAATGCTCAATAGGAGGGGTGTTATTCACACTTTCCAAAGAAAGCCTCCTAGTCCGTCTCATATTCAACTCTAACTCGGGGTCGTAGTCTAGGGGTTCTTGTGAAGAGGATCGTGTACGAATCATACACTAAGAACTCGAATAATACGTCTCCAAGCCAAGTGAAAATGGAAAATTAACTAAAGAAATAAAAATAAAAGTAAACTAACAACTATTTAAAATTACATAATATGCCCAAACACTTAAAAAAATGCCTCTTCCCCGGCAGCTGCGCCAAAATTTGGGAGGTCTTCGTTGTACCTCTCAAAGTTAATACTTTTAACCCCTAATGCTTCCTATATACAATTAAGTATATGATGGCAAGCCGGGGTCGTCCACGAGAAGAGGGATCTTTTCAAGTGTTTACACATATATAGGAGAAAACATACTAGGCATATACATACATAGATACATATAAAAGCATGTAAACAAGGGGGGGTTTGGTTTGTTTTTTATCCTAAGTTATCAAATTGAAAGACAACAATTAGCAAAACAAGAGAACTATGCTAATCATGCAAGACAACTAAAGATAAGATTAAAACAACAATTAACGGAACCTTGGGCGCAATTGACTTCCACTTCCAAGCCTCTTATCCATCATTGAGCATGCAACCTATTTACTACTTTCACTACTAGTTGTGAAGACTAAACTTCTATCCTTCTTAGATAGTAGTTTGCAAGAGTGAATTCGACATCTCTTGTCAAACTCACCAAGGGCTCCCGTAGTCGAAACATGACTAAAAGTATCCCATTGATGGCATTTAGCACAAAGAATCAACAAGCTTGGCAACACTTATAAACACTACACCGTGTCTAAGCATTTAACATTCATGCATTTACACAAGATTAGTCAAGAACGATCGACATTCATAGACTTCTATCATTTTCTACAAGCAACAAACATTACAAAGAGTTCAAAATTATTATACTCATCTAGCAATTATCAATCCATCAACACAATCAAAAGCTCTAAATCATGCTCTTGGATTCCTATCAAGAAAAGGGGAAACTAACCCATTTCCCCAAACCTTAACAAGCATATCATACAAGTACTTCCTATACTCAAGCTTTCAATAACATTAATAACATTAACAAACACATTCAATGCTTCATAAATGCATAATAGTAAGGGTATCAAATTGGCTACAAATTGTTCTTAAGACATGGGCTAGTAAACCTTAGTCAATTGCTCCCAAGAACTAGATATAGCTAATACAAATCACACTAACATCCATAAAAAAATGCATAGAGAAATGAAGAGAGAAAAGATGGACAAGATGAAGAACCTAGGGTTGGGAGAAGAGGAATTTCGGCCAATGAGGATAAGATATGAAGTGGATAGCAAAAAATTCCTTTTATAGTACAAGAGGGAGGAAAAGAAAAGCAAAAAGAAAAAGTGTAGCAGGCTCCCGCCCGGGCGGGAATGGGCTTGCCAAGGCGGGAATGGCCTCGCCCGAGCGGGCATGGCCATTTTCACCCTTGTGTCGCCTTGCCTTCAAATCCTCGATTCTTTTTTGTCTTCAATCTTCAAAGCTAGTCTTCAAATATTCAAAGTCTTCAAAAGGTGGTCTTCAATGTTCTCTGATCTTCAAGTCTCGATGTTCTTCCTTTGTCACAGAAAATACACTTAGAAAAAGGTAAAAGAGCGTAAAGTCGCTCTTACCTCTCCTAAGAAAATTTCAAGGTAAAACACGAGCTCTTGATAACAAAAGAGCACAAAAGTGATCCCAAAAAGTACTAAAATATGCACATAAAATGGACACATCAAAACCATTAGTTTGCAGCTCCAGTAAGACTAAAAGGGAATGAAACCATCTTGAATTGATCTTCGGTGACATTATTCGGCCTGTTCTGCACCTTGTTAATCTTAATGAATTTACTCAAGAAGTTTTATGGGCCTTCTGTATTTCATCCATGAAATTTAGAAAGAAAATTAAAGAACGCAAGCTTGATCTCAATGGGATTCTATGGAAACTTAATGGGTGTGGGAGGATCTTCTTCACTATGTCCAGTGGGTTCCCACATATAAGGATTGTCGGTATTGTGCATGTGGTTCTCTTCTGATGCTCTCTCTTCCATTCTGGTGTCGCTTTCAGATTCATATGCTACTGAATTCTTAATGTCAGCCTCTGGTTGGCCAAACTGAAGGTCAAAGAGGGATGTTTTGCCAAACTGAGGATCGCATGTGCTGGTTTGGCCAAAATAAGGGTCACATATGCATGTTGGCCAAATTGAGCTTGTGCATCAGAATCTAACTTACTCTCTTTCACTTTCTTCATGTCCTGCTTAGTTGTCTTCTCTATTTCTGAATAAAATATTTAATCTAGCTTTGATGATCTGCTCATAAGCCAAGCACTGACACAAATTAGTAGGTAAAATTAAATAGAAATCAACTAACCGTTCCCCGGCACTTGCAACAATTTGGTGATTGTCGTTTCACTCACCAAAATAAATCTCCAAACTCTACAAATGAGATTAGCACAGTAGTAATCAGAGTCGATCCCACGAAGAATAGAGCAATACCTATAATAAATATACTTGATAATATATAACACTTTTGGTGTAGCCACCACGCCTTAATTTTCAAGATTTTTCTTACAACTAATGACGTAAACTAACAAATATCAAATACATTTTAAAATGCAAACTAAAAATATGAAAATATAGAAAATATATGATGAATGTAATCGGTTCGGAATAATTCACATTAGTTAAACATCGATCATCGGCGCAAAGATAAATCAATTCATATTCATCTATCAGTTATAGGACAGCAAGTATTTGCTTGAACACTCTCAATTCTTCCTTACCTTGTCGACAATTGACCAATTATAATTAACCAATTGTTTCTCTACCAAGATGCCCAAAAGGTATTAGTTGAGCTAGATACACACCTCGATAGCAGTAAGAATGAAAAGAACTTGATATAGCAATTACCCAACTATTCGCAAGTAGTAACGCACACTTAATTGGTCAACTTGTTGCTATTACAGTATTAATTAGTTATCTGTATGGGTTCCATAAGATTTTACTACTTACTAACTCTTTCCAACGATTATGTATTGGTGGAATTAGATATCAATATCCCAATAATAATCAAGTTGGTCATGCTTAAGCATATCAAGAATAAAATTACAAGAACAATCAACAACACATTAGAATCAATTATAAAAAAATTAGGCTTCACAATTCATAAACTAATACTTTTTATTTCATGGCGACATATAAACTAGTTACTCATAATTATTAAACTTCGTCAGATCATTCACTCTCGTTTCTTCCACTGTAGCTACGTGAGATATCTGATGCGATTTAGCCAAAACGCGCACTTCTCTGTCGTTTTCACATTCCTCCTCTCCTCCTTTCAGACACCTTAACTGATAACGGTCATATCCTTCTCACCTATTTCTCCTCTCGCCGCCGCCATGGCGGCTCTCCCGCCGGCCGATCGAAGCCAAGGGGGGACCAAATCCTTCCTTCAAGCGCTTGCTAACCGACCTCCTCCACTACAAGCTTCCCTTCCATCAAACCCGGAAATCATCCCCAAAATTCAGTACAAAGGAGAAATCTCATGCCTTGTCAGTCGCAAGGATGCAGACATTCTCTCCTCCCATTATCGGAATGCTCTGATCGGTAAGTTTGCTAGAGGTAAGCCTTCTATGGTCCAACTAAACGAATCCTTTAATTCTGTAGGCTTCAAAGGCAAATTTCAAATAGGATCTATCGATTTCCGGCACGTCCTAGTTCGCTTCCAGGAAAAAGAAGACTACCAGAGGTTCTGGCTCAAGGGTCACTGGAGTTTCAACAATGCGCAAATGAAGGTATTGAAATGGACTTCTGATTTCTCTCCGGAGGCAGAATCATCCATAGTCCCGGTATGGGTAACAATTCCTCATGTCCCAATCTATTTTCATAATTCAGCTATGCTTGAAATCATGGGTAACCAAATTGGAAATTTTATTAAAGTTGATGCTGCTACTGAGGCTCTGTCTAGGCCTTCTTGTGTGAAAATGTGTGTTGAAATTGATTTAAAAAAGAAATTACCATCTTGCATTAGAGTGGGAATCGAAGAGGATGGAAATGAATTCAATGTTGTTAAGCTCCCCTTAGAATTTGAGGATATTCCCCCCTATTGTTTACATTGTAAATGTATAGGGCATGAGGACAGTTATTGCATTTATCTGCATCCGAAGCTTAAGAGATCCTCGGCTAGGAAAAATGATACTGTAATCAATTTAACTGACTCCCATTTGAAGGGCTCGATGGGACAGGTAAAAGGGAACTCAAATAGTAATCAGACTGGTAATTTAGGAGCAGAGAGTTCAGGGATATCAATAACAGAAAAACAAAAGGGTTATCAGTCTCAGAAATTTATCTATGTTCCTAAGAAACAGCAGAGTCAAGCTGTAGTGCATGAATCAAATGAGTCTATTCTAACTAACTCTGACCCCCTGGTAGCTGATCCTAAGACTTCTGGGGAGCCTCCTCAAAAATTTACCCCCAGCAATGTAGATAAGCCCACCATTGTAATCAGCAGCACAGAGGTTGTTGTGACAGAGAAAGAAGATATTTCTCTGTCTCCTCAACCTGAAAAATTAATCCCTACCCCCTCCCCTCGAGCCTTTCCCATTGAACCTAGATCATTTGGGACACAAGATAGGCATCCTCAATCTGCCCCACCTATTTTTAGGTCAGTCTTTGCCAAAGATGATCTACCAAGTAAACGAGGAAAATCCTTTTCCCCTTTCAGCTCCATCATTGCAGCAAAAAATTTTATTTTTTCTCAGCAGAAAAACAGGTCCAATAGATTTCTACCCTTAGCTGGTGAGGAATCATCTGGAGATGAGGGCACTCGTATTGAACTCTCTGCCACCGAAGAAGAAGCCACCCGATTAGATACTGCTCCTGAAGCTGGAACTGATCAATCACAGGGAGACAGTGTCCCATCTTCTGATCCAAGTAAGTTGAAGAAAGGTAAGTCTGTTATGAAAAATTGCAAACCACCTAATGACACTTTTTTCGCTCAGAAGAACATCATTATGACTAGATCAAAAAGCTCCTCTAATGTTTCATTATGAATAGTTCAACTGTTAGAATTAAAATGTTGGTTTGGAATATTAGAGGAATGGATACATCTATGCTTAGACTCTCTAATCTCATCAACAGACATAAATTTTAACTCATTTGTTTAATTGAGCCTAAACATGACAATTCACAGTGTGATCTATATAGACAAATGTTGAGGTTTGATAACTTTTTCTCTGCAACTAATGGTCAGATCTGGATTTTTTGGTCTTCAAACATAACTCTGACAGTTAGAAATGATAATCTTCAGTTTCTTGGAGTTCACCTAACTAGTTCTACTCTCATTAAGCCAATGGATGCCTTTTTTATATATGGTCTGAGAACCAGATTAGGAAGGAAGGATCTCTGGTCTGATCTTAGCTCACTCAATCATTCTGAATCTTTGTTTATTGGAGATTTCAACTCCATTTCATCAATAACTGAATACAGAGGTCCATCTATTCCAAAACTTGGAAGTATTAGAGATTTTAATGATTTTATTAATGGAATGGGTTTGGAAGAAATCAATACTGTTGGGAACCTGTTTACTTGGACTAATAATCGTTTAAGATCTCCTACAGTTAAAAGACTAGATAGAGGTCTGTGCACTGCATCATGGACTCTTTCTTTTCCTTCCTCTACAATTCAGATTCTGAATAGAGTTAGCTCAGATCACAACCCCTTCCTGCTGACTGTAGGTAGTGACATACCATCCAATCCGAGACCCTTTAGGTTCCTAAATACATGGTACAAGAGGAAAGATTTTAATGAAGTAATTAAGAAAGATTGGGATACTTCTATGCATAACTCTGGAATGCTAGCTTTTTACTTAAAATTAGTTAGACTTAAGAAAGCCTTAAAAAGCTGGAACAAAGAGCATTTTGGTAACATTCATGATAATGTACTTCAGGCAGAATTAGCCTTGCAGGCTCAGGAAGCCTTAACTGATCATGATGATTCTGTTAATAATCTGGTTAACCTTAGGGAGGCTAGGGCCAGATTAGTCAAGGCCATGTCTGAACAAAAGAATTTTTGGAAACACAAGGCTAAGATAAAATCGCTACAAGATGGAGACAATAATACATCTTTCTTTCATAAATCTGTACAAGATAAGAACAATAGATTGAGGATCACAAAAATCAAGGGTAGAAATGGTCAATGGTTGGAAAATACACAGGATGTGGAGATGGAGGCAATCTGTTATTATCAGGATCTACTCAGTGAAGACTGCCCCACTGATTGTTCTCCATTCACATCTCATTTTCTCAATCATATCCCCAAGCTGGTTACTCAGGAAGATAATGAGAACCTATTAAAACCAGTCACTATGGAGGAGCTTAAGAGGATAGTGTGTAGCCTTAATAAATCAAGCTCTCCAGGTCCGGATGGTTTTACGGCCAAATTCTACATGAAATCTTGGGATATAATAGCACATGATCTTCTTCTAGCTGTTCAGGATTTTCAATCTTCATCTAACCTGCCTAGGGGTATAAGTAGTACATGGATCACCATAATCCCAAAAAAGAAAACCCCATCCTCATTTGATGACTATAGACCTATAAGTCTTTCCAATGTGATTAATAAGATTTGCTCTAAAGTGCTTATGGAAAGACTTAAATCTATTATGCCTAAGATTATCTCTCCAAACCTAACAGCATTTTTACATGGTAGGGATATTTCAGATAATGTAATTCATCTACAGGAAATGGTCAGACTCATTAACAGAAAGAGAAGAGATCTGAATTGTATAATTAAACTTGATCTCAAAAAGGCCTTTGATAGGGTTAGATGGTCATTTCTATATAAAATTTTGGCAAAATTTGGTTTCCATGCAAAATTTATTTTCACTGTTATGAAAAACTTGTCACAGGCTTGGTTCTCTATTCTCATTAATGGTAAGCCAGTGGGATTTTTTCAGTCTTCTAGAGGCATTAAACAGGGTGACCCTTTATCTCCATTGCTGTTTAATATTTTTTCTGAGTCTTTTTCAAGGAGCCTGACCTACATTTTTGACACGGGTAAGCTAGACTACTTTGATCTCCCAGGTAATCCTCCAAGAATCTCTCACTTATCTTATGCTGACGATACTGTCATTTTCTTTAAAGTTACAAACTTAACCTTGGTTAGATTAAAGGCTTTTCTGTCCATCTTTGAGGAAGTCACTGGTCAGTCTATCAATTATAACAAGAGTGACATCTTCATAAGTAAGCATGCTACAGATCATAAAGTGAACCACATTAAAAGGATACTTGGAATGAAATTGGGTTCTTTCCCTTTCACCTACTTAGGAGTTCCAATCTTTACTGGTGCGGCTAAAAAGATTTACTTTCAACCACTCTTTGAACTTATTGATAATAAGATTGGTAATTGGAAAAATAGATGGATATCCATGGGTGGGAAAATTACTTTGATTGAGTCTTGTATATATGCCATTCCACAACACATCTGGCAAGTTATCAAACCAAAAAAATTGATCATTTCCATCATTGAGAAAAAAATGAGTAAATTTTTTTGGGGGGATGATTTAAAAACAAAAAGATCTTGGAAAAAGTGGTCTGATTTGTGCCTCCCAACTGATCAGAATGGCTTAGGCTTCAGGTCTATAAGCACAATAATTAAAACATGCTCAGTTAAATTGTGGTGGAAGTATCAAATAGGTGATGCCCTCTGGACTCATTTATTGGCAGCCCTCCCTCAAACTTATAGGACTTCTCCTAACTGGAAGAGAATTTGTTCAGTTAATGTATGGGCCGAGGCTAATTCTAGAGTCATCATAGGGAGAGGTGATTGTAATTTTTGGACTTCAAACTGGCTTGATGTAGGTTCACTGATTGATTTGTGTGATCATAATAGGGTGGATATTGATGTTGAATGTTCAGTCTCTGCTTTCATAACTAACAAAGATCTTCTCATCACAAAAATAGAGCCATTTCTGTCATCTCACATTATCAATCTTTTGCAGGAGTCAAAACTTTTCCCCCACAGAGCTGATAGATTAATTTGGAAACCAGGTATCTCTGGGAATTTCTCCTTCAAAGATACATATAATTTGCTAAGCAACCACACAGGTTCGATTTCCTCTTCTAAACACCTTTGGAACCCCAGATTTGAGAAGAAAATCTCTGTATTTATGTGGAAAGTAGTGAATTCTCTGCTGCCTTTTGATAACATACTCAGGAAACTGAGGTTTTGTTTGGCTTCTAAATGCTGCATGTGCAATAAGCATGAGGATTCTTTAGAGCATTTTTTTAATACATGTGATTTCTCTCTATCTGTTTGGAAAATTATTCATCAGTTCATGGGTATTCGAGATAGAGCCTTCCCATCGGTTTGGGAAAGAATTTCATACTACTTCACTTTGCCAGCTCTAACATCTTTACATGCTATAATGATCCGTACTGCTGCCATCTTCACTTTTTGGAATATTTGGAATATGAGAAACAGATACTTATTTGAATCTATCAAGCCTTCCTCCACCCTTGTGCTCCAACTCATTAGAGATCAGATTTTTTTCTCCTTCAGTGCAAATCCGGTTCATATAGCATCGCCTCTGGATGTGAGTATTGCAGATCATTCCTTTCTACCACTCCTTAAACTTTCCCCAAGGCCAAAAATCTGGAAAATTGCTTGGACTAGGCCTATATCAGGTTTTAAGCTTAATGTTGATGCCTCTTGGTCATGCAATACTTTGAAGTGTGGGATTGGAGTGATCATTAGAGACATTAGAGGTGTTTTTAGGGGAGCTTACACTCTATTTACTAATGCTTTATCACCTCTGGAAGCTGAATTGAAGGCTATTAAGTTTGCCATCCAGATTTCACATGATTTAACTGGCCCCCTATACATGGAATCAGACTGTCTTTCTGCGGTTCTTTTTTCTACTGAACCACTCCGATGTCACTGGAACTGCTTTTCCCTAGCTGATGAGATCCATCAATCACTTAATGACATCAAACTCGTACATATATATAGACAGGCTAACCTGGTGGCTCATACACTTGCTAAACATTGTTTGCAACTAGAATGTGATTCATCATTTATTACCATATCTGAACTTCCGAACACGGTCCAGGGGTTAGTGAGACTAGATCAAATTGGCACCCCTGCTCTACGATTTGTTAGTTCGGATGCTACTCATTCTCGCTCTTGAATGCAGGTTTCTGATGTCGCTGCTGCATATCTGCCTCCTATTTGTTTCAACACACTACGCACAGCTTTGAAGACTTCGAAGTAACAAGCTTTTGGTAGAGCTTTCAATGTACATTCCTGATCAGTTCACATTGGATTAGGTCATCATGAAAGCTCAAATTCTGAGGCCACAGTTTCTTTTCTAATCTGCTCGTTTCTTTTTTGTTGCAAAAATTAGAGGATATGCTCATGGTTATCTTCTCTCTGACTGACCTGTGTTTCGTTTTCGATTCACTAAGAAGTTCGAGAGCTCATCCTATAGCATCCCAAATACTCTAGCTCATTCTTTTGGAAGCAATTTATGGTTGCTTCAAGAGCAATACGCTCAGTCTGTACAGTAACTTAGCCTTGGCTTCTTTTATTTTGTTTATTACGGCTCGGGAAGGCCAATATAATTTCCCCCATCTAAGGATGGTTTATTTAAAAAAATTAATTATTAAACTAAAAAATAAATAATATAAAAACCAAGCATGACTACTGTAATAATTATGAAAACAAATCAAATCAAACCAAATAATTAACTAGGAATTACGTCTGATGAAACAAAGTTGCACACCAAAATAGGGATGGCAATGGGGTGGGGCGGGTTCGGATTATTTTACCTCAATACCTATGTCTAACTTATTATATTCACCTCGGAAGCCAATTATAAAACCGGTTTTCTGGGATAAGCCAGGCAGACACTGCTTCAAAATAAACACTGATGCTTCTTGGCTCCCACACACTGCTTCTGTTAGGCTTATTGGGAGAGATAGCTCTGGATTCCCTCTTTTCATTAACTCATATACTGTAGATGCAATATCTCCCCTCCATGCTGAGATGTTGGCAATCCTTGCTGCATGCCAATCCCTCCACCACTGTGATGGCTCGACTATTATAGAATCTGATTCCCTTCTTGCCATTAATATGATTCATGATCCCTACTCAGCTATCTGGAAGCATTTCAATTTGGCTTATAAGATTAAAAACCTTTTAAATGGGGTAGTGTTTCACCATGTACATAGAGAATGTAACTCTGTGGCAAATGCTATTGCCAAGTTTCACTCATCTAATAATCAGCCTCTTTCCCTTACTAATTTTCCGATCAACATCAAAGGCCTTATTGACTTAGATGGGAAACAGGTCCCAAATCTTAGAATTTACAAAAATGGCCATAACAGGACTTGATACTGCTAATGTAAACTGGTTTTTATGCAGGTAATGGCTACCAGATTCTCAACTTCACGAAGGTGATACTCTTCGGGGTCATAACAATCACGGCCGATCTATACTCCTTTATCTCCAGATCAGCTTCCTGCCTAATACTACTACAGTGCTACACCCATTCGAGATGCAGATCTGCATTTTATCAGCAACCCCCTAGCACTATTACTATTCATCAGAACTCTCCCTCCTTACTAGAACAATCAAGAACTCGCTATTACTTAGTAAAGTTGCCTGGCCAAAGTACGAATTAACACGGGGTGTGGAGATTCGTGGCTTTGGAATCGCAACTTACTAACTTTGATTCATATTGATGATGATTAGGATATTCATTTTGCGGGCATCGCTGTTGCCTTCTGTAATTTTAACTTCTCTACTATGGTTTTGCTTGGCTTGGGGTACCAATATACCAACCCTCACCCTCGGGTGCCTTTCATTTTAAAAAAAAAAATGTCGTCACTCATGACGGGCACAACATTAAAATCAATCCCTGCCCCATAAGGTATTATCTAAAAAATTTAAGATAGACAGTTAAATCAATTATATTCA
Source organism: Rubia yunnanensis (assembly GCA_037428765.1). Taxonomy (NCBI): domain Eukaryota; kingdom Viridiplantae; phylum Streptophyta; class Magnoliopsida; order Gentianales; family Rubiaceae; genus Rubia; species Rubia yunnanensis. The sequence continues at coordinate 81,327,266 of CM075065.1, forward strand.
CCCCTTTTATATCTCAAAAGGACAGCTAAATTTTACTTTATATTTAATAATTTTATATTAAAAGTTAAATAATATTTATATGATAATATTATAAGTAAAATATGTGCATTATGGACAAATAATATTTTATTCATATAATAAATTAGTGTGTACATTGAAATGTAGTGGGGCAGGATAGATGTGAATTAATATTCATGTCCAACCCGCTATCCATGACAGTATCAATTGTGATATTCATACCCACTCAACTCACACAAATACTACTCCCTCTGTCCCAGCTATTTCTGCAAATTTCGACTTTTTCAAATTGACCAGAACTAATTTTGACCAGTAATATCTTTAATTATGCATATTTAAAAATGATGAAAAAATAATATTATAAAAATAGATGTTAACATGATTCTAATGATATCATATATGATAATATATTATTTTATACATTGCTTGAAATTTACTTTTCTAGATAACAAAGTTTGACTAAATGAACAGTGACAAGTGCAAAAATAGCTGGGACGGAGGGAGTATATTCATATCTGCTCCTTTAAAAAAATGCATCACGAATATCTACTGGAACCGCCCCACTGCCATCTTACACCAAATAATGCAATCACCAAAATTAATAAAACTTGCTGCGCACAAATCCAAAGAATCGCCAGAAGAACTGTGGCTGCCTATCAAACGAAAACTAATTGTCGACAAATAAAAGACTGGTCTGCTCCCTTGCATGCAAGTGCTTTTATATTTCATCAAACCCTACTTTTTCAGTTCTCTAAAGGAATTGGAAAGTAAACAAAATTCCATGGAAACTAAAACTATTAATATGCCTAACTAAATAATAATAAGAAAAGTAAATATCTCCTTTCTTAAAATTATATGGTTATAATTATCAAAATGAAGAAGAAATATTTTCTCCAATAATTCTTCAATTCTTCATCTTCTTCTTATTGATTCTCTTCTTCTTTCTTCAAACACTGGATTAATGAAAATTCATTATCTATTGGAACACACTACTTCGTTAAAAACCCGGTGAAAAAAAAAATGTAGTCTTAAGTTCTCTTTTAAGATCCAAAATCCTTCATATTCTCATTTTCTTGCTTCATCTAAAAAATTCTCTAATCATCAAATCTGCACATAAAACACTTCTAAAGCACACATTAATCCCATAAAAGCTCAATTTAATATCCAAAATAAACAACACTAATCACACATCAATACTTTTTTATGTCCATCTCCAACTGATCTCTTATTTTGCATAAACTAACATTTATTAACATAATAATGATTATCTTTTATTTTCACAATTTTTAATGATCACCCTTTTGGATGGTTAGTTTTTAAAAGAGTACAAGAGGTAATCTCCACCTGCTTTCATCAGGAATTAATACTAATAAAATCTTAAGAAAATTTTCACAGATAATCACTCGTACGTACAATGTGAAAAGTGTGAAGAATGTGAAATTTCAACTTTTGGCTGAAACCAACTTCGAATTTAATGCATTCAATTAATATTGCATTGAGTTTTCCTTCCCTATAACTTTACTCTTTATCTACAAATATGGGAAGTGAAGTATTCTCTCACATCACAATCCTTATTTTAGGGAATAATATAAAGCTATTGGACTTGAAAAATCATTTAAAATTCCTATAATTAATCAATAAGAATATCTATTATAGGAAAGTTGTTGAACTTGTTCTAAGTGAGATGTTTTATGAATCAATACAAAATAGAGTTAATTCTCGGATATAAGTGTGTGTTTTTCTGGTATTGATAAATATGTTTTGTTTCCATTATTTTCGGAAATGTTTAAAAATTTCTGATCAAACCCTAATTTTTAAAAAATAAGTGCTATAAAACCCAAGAAAAAAAATCAAGTAGTAATATAACCTTAAAATTTTCATTAGATTCTGATGATGGGGTAGATTTTAGGAGCATAAAATCGTTCAAATGTTTTTAGAAACTAAATAAGGATATTTTGATCATTTCTGATGTAGTCAACGTCAAAATTTACATAGTCAAAGTTGGTTTGGGGTAAATAAGATTGTTTCACCAATTTTGTCGAACACTCATATTTCTTAACTTTAGAAGAACATAAAATTGTTTCGGCATATTTAAAAAACCTAGGCTCATTTTTTTCCTTTACAATTTTATTAAATCTGCGAACAAAGTTTTTTTTCTTTTAAGAACTACCACATGTTATGGTGGAGATTTGGCGGACCCCTAACTGTTTAATAAATAAAAATAAAGGGTACAAATAAAGAGGAGACTTAATACTTTACTTCAAGAAGAAATAAATCAACAGCTTTTACAAGATGTCCTATATGTCTATAAAGCTGAAGATTAAACTAATTATGGAATAAATACTATGTACAATATAATCCAAGTGACTAATCTAGCTAATGTATGGGAAGGATTTTTCATCAAGCTTGATCATTCTTCGGATAGTCTGCAAGACAATTGACTTCTCTTAGAATGTGGACGATTGAATAATGAAAATCTTCTATCCTTGTGTGTATGTCCTGCATTATGGCGGTGCACCTTAAAGGGACCTTGAACTGACGACGAACCATTTTCAGTAGACGCAATGCTATTCAATCAAGAATATTCTCTTTCCATAAAGGCTAAATCATATAATTCTCAACATAAAGGCTATTCAATCAAGAATATTCTCTTTCCAACTCGTATAGGAGTTATATGGCGGTGGCTTGCTTGTTCAACTCCCTCTCCAAGGTTACCATGGCTTATCTAAGAAAGTGAGCTTATCAGTGTACGATACCGGGTCAGAGAGCATTGCAGCAGAAAGTGGAATAAGATCTCATCCATACTTACTTCATCAAGCCCTGAACTGCAATCGTCGTCATTGCTGCCATTTTGCCCTTCTGAATAGGCACCATCGACACAATATTCTCCATTTTGGAGAGAAAACAACATAACTCAACTACTCAACAACCCCTCAACCCAGTGGCGGATCTATTGATATGCGAGGTAGGGCTCCAGCCCTACCTCGGTCGCCGGCCGGAGCTAGAAGGAGGCGGGAGCGCATCTCCGGCGCGGGCCGCGTGGCGGCAGCAAGGCTGCTCGCTGGAGAAGAAGGCCGCACTGCGGCCTTTTTTTTTTGTTCATATGTACTAAAACGACGTCGTTTCACGTTAGTGAAACGACGTCATTTCGTTTGGCTTTATTTTTTTTAATACCTAAGTAGTAAAACGACGTCGTTTCACTAAGTTATATGGAAAAAAAACGAAATCAGAAATGGATTGGGCCAAAAACTGAGCCCAATCCATTAGCCAAACATTGATCCATCCTATAAATAAAATGCTGGAGGCGAGAAGGACAGCACAGGCGCACTCCTCCTTCCTCTTCCTCTGCCTCACTCGCTCAGCCCCATCGCCGCCGCCGCGCCACCGCCGTCCGCCATCGGCCCACCGCCGTCCGCCACCGGCTGCTGCTTGCCTGCCTCGTCCCGCCGCCTCTCCAAACCACGGTAAGTCTTCTCTTCTCTTTATGCTAATGTTTATTAATTTTAGGGTTTATAATTTATTGTCTTTTTAATTTATTTCTTCAAAAATTAAATTAAATATATGTATAATGTGAACATGATTTTTAGATTGAATGTTGAATTGAATTTATATGGTTGTATTATATATGATTGTTGAAGTTTAGTTGAATTGCATAAATTGATTTAGTTGAATTGCATATTTAGTTGGAATTTAGTTGGAATTTAGTTGAAATTATAATTGTTTGATTTATTTTGTGTAATTGTATGTGACAATGAAATTGTCAATTTGTCATAATTGGTTTATGGAATTATCAATTACGGATATTTGTTAAATTGAATTTAGATGAATATGATTTTATGAACTTTTTATTATCTCAATTTGTTATTGTTTCGTAACTCTTTAGATTTTTTAAAAATAATATAATTTGTTATTGTTATCTCAATTTTTTTGTTATTATTACTGTTTCCCAGGGGCGAAACCAGAAAAATTTTCTCAGGGGCGAAAATTTTTCAGCCTCCCCTGAAAAAAATTTCTGGTTCCACCCCTGCCTCCACCCTTTCCTAAGTAAGCATATATATCTAGTTTTTCTTCTTCGATCGGGATTGAGAGTAGCCCCTAAATGAATGATTTAAATTGTTGAGTGTTCTGTAAAATGTGTTGCTTGTTTCAAGTTGTGTAACCTCACACCAAACATTTGCTGGTGTCATTTATTGATTTGGAGTGCTTGAAATTTGGTTTTATCGAATTTTCTTAATTATTACTAGTATGTTCTAAAATAATCTATCTAACTAAGTATGCAATAAAATAAAGCATAAAAGACACGAGACTTGGTTATGCAGTTTGGTGAAATCCACCTACATCTGTGGGGCCTGGTCCAGTTAAAAATGAATCCACTAATTAGAAAGATATAGTACAAAGTACACCATACAAAATACTTATCTTTACTAATTAAACGTGTGAATTCTGCTTGTTCCCTTAGTTACCGATCCATCTTGATCAGACTCCCTCTGACCTCGAAACTTATCGACGCTGGATCTCCTCCTCCCGAGGAATTAAGGCATACAATTCTGAACTTTGAACGACAGGTCACGTAAATTGGAACATATAGATCCGACCCTTTGCAAGACACTCTGAAAGATGAAAATCTTTGTGCAGATTTTCTTAGTTAAAATCGTGAGTTTAATGCAGCCTTGATGTCCCCTTTTAAAGCCATGAGCAGATCGAAATTCTCCATAATTATCTCCATAATATTCCTATTCATTATCTGCTTCTGAAGATATCCAAATCCCATGAATAAAGGAATTTTTCTTATCACAACATATCTCATATATTCGATCAACTCAATACCATATTTGTAGGGATTTTTCATAAACCTAATATGCTTCTACCACCGCCTAACATATTGCAGAATATTCAGATTTCCATAAATCACAAATACCGTAATATTATGTTCTTCTTCTCTAAACTCTTGTTGGCGTAATTGTGGCTTGTTCGCATGTCCAACATGGAAAGTTTTTCGTTTCCAAACTTATTCACAAATTGTCAATTAAATTACTCAATAAAAATCACTTGACTTTACAATCTCCCCATTTTGCCTTTTGTGGACCAAACCATTTTGGAAATAAGAACACAATGAAAAACTTCCAATTATTCACATAGGTCTTCCAGAAGTCCACCTATGTTGGAATATATGCACACTACCGAATCTCATCATAAAAGAATACCATTTGAAAACCAGAATTCCAGAATACCAAAAAATAATAATCAGATTACATTCATCCAAAAAACAATATCCAAAATCATCAAAAATTCTCCCCCTGGGTTCATGAATAGGCCAAAGGCAATAAACCATAGAATTGAACTTAAAACATATTAGAAAACTAGCTCCCCCTAAACACTACATCTGATCTATGTTGGAACATAGATACTGCACGATCATCAATCCTGTTCAGGAGCATCATCCTGTGCCTCCAGTTGTTCCTTCTCCCCCTCAAGTCTGGCCATCTCTGCTTCAAGAGCCGCAATCAGGATGACTATAGCCCCAAACCTTGCATTGTGCACCACTAACTTGGCTTTCTTTTCAGCATCTGCAGACGTCGTAGCTTCGGGGTTCCATGGAAGATCATGCACATGCCGCATGCCAAAAGTCTTCTTGTTAGACCGGAGATATTCTGTGTCAACAATGACATCGTTTGCTTTGCCCTTTACCTTAGCACTCTTAGCTAATGCGGATATCAGACAGGGATATACTAAAGCGTGCTTAGCCTTTGGAGCAGTGGCTTGCCTAACTACACTCTACTGGATAAATAACCCCAGATTGACTGGTTTTTGTGTTCTAACACAGTACATCAACTTAGCCATTTCTTTTGTCAAATCTGTAGTATTGGAAGACGGCATCCAGCAATTTACAGCCACCTGATATAAACCAAAAAAACCTAGAGGATAGGCATGAAGCATGTGAGTATTCTGTCTCAGGCCACTCTGTCTTGTACCCTGCTGAGACTACCTCCAAAATCTTGTCATCAGACTTATCAAAGCTATATGGAAAAACTCCCTCAAAATCTAGAGTTTTCAGCCCCAAAATCTTGTTCATTCTGGCAGCAGAGAAATCGATAATCTTCCCCCTAACATAGACCCTATCAAACCATGGTGAATCAGCCTCTAAATTTCCAGCCATCATGTTAGAATATACTTCAGTAAAAACCTGTCTGTTGTAGTGAAGTTGCCTCATAGTAGCCCTTTACATCCAATTATTTCCAAAAAAAATTAGAAAAGCCACTAGCCTTGTCTGCCTCTAGATCTACTGGACTCTCACAAATTATCTTTCTCTCGGAAAACACCTCTACCATCTCCTCACAATTGATATCAAAATATTAAAAAGACAGTGCTTCACTTACAGGAGGAAGAGGTAACACCTTCTTCTTAGGAGCAGTTTGAATTTTCTTAGGTTTCTTGGTTGGTAGGGAGTCTTCAGCAACAGGCATCTTCCTCTTACCCCTTGCAGCTTAGAAGAATTCATCCAATGCTTCATCGCTGGAGTAGTTCAACTCAGGTTTCTGTGTTTGAACATACTCAGATATTCCAACATCTTCTTCTTGCTCAAAATTCTCTGCCCTGCCTGTGTTCTAGCATTCTTTTCTTTGTCTAAATCTTCTTATCTTAATTCAAATTCTCTATTCTGTCATCCGTCTGAATATTCCAAACCATCATATGCATTACTAGTGACATCAAACTGGTCTTGACCTCCCATGTCCATATCATCAATCTCCATGCCTTCACCCTTTTCTGAATCTGCCCTCTATGTTGGAACATACCTAAAACTGTCTCCTTCTTCACTGTCAGTAATCTCTATTATCACTGGTTTTCTAAGTTCTTCAATCCTCTGGGCAGCCTTGGCATTATAAAATCCTACAGGTAACCTATTTGTGGACTTAATCACTTCTAGACCCTCAACCTCACCATCACCGATCTCCTCAATCTTAATGTTACTTGGGATAGGAATAGAAGAGTACATATGAAACCTATCCTTCCCATTGTAAACTCAATATTTCCCCTTCAATAATCTAACTTCATAATTATCAATGTCCTCCAACTCACCAACATCTCCAGAAAATAGTTCTTTAGCATTAACACTCAGAAATTTCCCCTCTAAATTCTTAAATTTAGACATATCTAATGTACTTCTATTGGCTTCAAGCCAATCAAAAATATCATCGAGAGTTTTAAATTCCATTCCATGCAATTTGAGAGTAAGAGGATTTGGGCATGTTACCTTTTGTTAGGAACATTTCCCTTTGCCTATGAGTTCTTCAACCTGTCTGCCATCACAGGTCGGGTTTGCCTCCACATTTTCTTTCCACTGCTCAACATTGTCATTCTCTGGAGGTTGAGGAGTTTCTTGAGTCTCGTTCTCGAACGTGGGAGATTTAGGGCTTGAAGATTTTTTTTCGGCAAAGGTTTGTTGTGAGAAAGAAGATTTTTCTTTATCTTTTTAGGATATGCATGCACAACAGATTTTGGCAACAAGAATTCAAAAACATTACGGAATGTGGGAGAGAATACCGGAAAGAGTGGGATATGGAGAGATGGAGACAATTTTGAACACACACAAACTCTTCACTTCTTTACCTCTTTTGCGGCGAAAAGAAATTTTTTTACCTTTCCAAGAAAAGTAGGGATTTTACTTTTCTCACATGTCAACTCAAGGCACACCTTCTTGAACTTCCAACATACCATAACTCCAATTTTGGTAGCTTTTTCTTCCTTCCCGTTCTTAATTTTTTTTTTCGATTTTCCAAAATAACATGAAAAAATATTTACATGTAAATAAAGGCAAAAATTGCCTCAAATCTGACAAACACCTATGTGTTATCTGAGAATTTCAAATGTGGTAGTGTTCAATGGTTTTGTAAAGATATCTACAGATTGCTCAAATTTTGGATCATAGACTACCACAACTTCCTTCCTTTCAACAAGATCTCTAATAAAGTGATGTCTAATGTCAATATGCTTTGTTCAAGAGTGCCGAACTGGATTTTTAGAAATGTCAATAGCACTTGTGTCGTCACATAAGATCTTCAAGGGGCCTTGATGAATTCCATATGCATTCATCATTTGCTTCATCTACAATAGTTATGCACAACAACTTCCAGTGGCAATATATTCAGCTTCTGCAGTAGACAAAGAGATCGAATTTTGTTTCTTACTATACCAGGAAACTAGATTCGTACCAATAAAATTATTTCCTCCTGTAATACTTTTACGATCATCAGCATTACCAGCCCAATCAAAATCATTGTACCCTTGTAGATCAGAATCTTGATTCTTAGAATACCAGACACTATACTCAGAAGTCCCACTTACATATCGAATAACTCTTTTGACTACAGTCAAATGAGATTCCTCCGGTTCAGCCTGAAATCTTGCACATATTTCTACGCTGAAACATATATCTGGTTTACTTGGTGTCAAATACAAAAGATTCCCAATGATGCCCTTGTATAATTTCTGATCAACTACAACTTTCTCATATTTTACCAGTTTATCAGAGACTCCCATAGGTTTTCAAACTGCTTGGGCATTGCTTAGACCGAATCTCTTTACTAAATTCAAGGCATACTTACTCTGATTTATAAATAGGCCATTTTCCCTATTTAACTTGCAGTCCTAGAAAATATGTGAGCTCTCCAACCATTCTCATCTCAAATTCAGCCTGCATAATAGTGAAAAAATCATGTACCATAGATGGTGAAGTAGATCTGAATACTATATCATCAACATAAATCTAAGCAATCAGAATTTTTGATGACTTTTCAAGCACAAATAAAGTGTGATCTACTCCCCCTTGATGATAACCTTTCTTAAGAAGAAAGTTAGTAAGTCGTTCATACCATGCCCTTGGTGCTTGCTTTAAGCCATATAAACCCTTCTTGAGGCAATACACATGATGAGGGTAATGAGGATCCTCAAATCCTTTAGGTTGTTCCACATATACTTCTTCATTTACCACACCATTTAGAAAAGCACTCTTGACATCCACTTGATACAGAGTAAAGTTCATAGAGCAAGAAATAGCAAGTAAGATTCGAATTGACTCTAACCTAGGAACTGGTGCGAAATCACCACAATAACATCAACAATAAAATTTATGGATTCCATAAGTGTGTTTGTCCAAAGTTTGTAAACACCATAAACCCAGTTGTTCACTGAATAACCAAGAAAGATTCAAATATCACTGTGATTGTCGAATTTTACCAATTGCTCTCTATATCTGAGGATGTAGCCCTCGCTTCCAAACACATGAAAGTATGAGACATTTGGTTTCCCTCCTTCCAAATCTCATAAGACGTTTTACTTGTGAATGTACGCAGATACACTCGATTGATTGTATAGCAGGCTATGTTAACGGCTTCTGCCCACCATTTTTTGTGAATTTCTTTCTCGGCTAACATGACTCGAGCCATCTCCTGCAAAGTTCTATTTTTTAGTTCTATAACACAATTCTGCTGAGGAGTGATTGGTGCTGAAAAATCATGTTGAATTCCAAGCTCATCAGAGAAGTCCCTGAATTGAGAATTTTCAAATTCTCTACCATGATCACTACAAATTTGAATAATCTTCCCGACTGGACATCCTTTTTCATTCTGTAGTTTTATCACAAGACTTTTATATACTTCCACAGTATCAGATATTTCTTTTAGAAATGCTGCCCACGTAAATCTGGAGAAATCATCAATACATACAAAGCTATATTTCTTGCCACCTATGCTAGGTGTATTGATTGAACCCATCAGATCCATATGCAATAATTCATATTTCTTGAGGTGGTTATACATTGAATTGAAGAGTGGGGAGATTGAATTTGTTTACCTTGTTGACATGGTCCACCGACAATTCCACCCTTGCTTGTTAATGTAGGCATACCTCGTACTGCCTTTGCATTTGTAATTTTCACCAAGGTTTTGTAATTGATGTGACCGAGCTTCCTGTGCCACAGAAATCATTCATCTTGTTTAAAGATTATACACCTCACTTCGTGTTCCAGTAAATTGCAATTGTCTTATAATTGAATGCCCGAAAAAACTTTTGTTTCTCCGTGTTTCACTATACATTTATCTTTCTGAAACTACATAGTCATATTGTTGTCACACAGTTAACTTATACTCAGGAGATTGGCCTTTAAGTCTTCAACGAACAAGACACTGGTGAAAACTGGGAATCCTTCAATTTGTAGTTCACCTTTTCCAACTACTCTTCTCTTCTTTCCATCACTGAAAGTAACAAAACCACCATCGTACAGTGTGATATTTGTGAGGAATTCCTGAGTGCCAGTCATATGGAGAGAATAACCACTATCAAAGTACCACGAATCTCTGGAATATGGTATAAGAGAAGTATGTGCAACAAGGCACGTACTAGAGCTTTTGACAACTTATACCTTTCTGACCATCTTTGATTTCTGGACCTCGTCTATGTTGGAACATACCAAGAGTTGACATCCTGCCATGATGTCTCTGAGCAGTTTGTGGCATTGTTCCTCTGTGTGCCCTTGGTATGAGCGGTAGCTACAGATAAGAGGTTTCCTTTGATAAGGTTTGACAAACTTTCTTTTTATCTCTTGAACCTTTGACTTGAGCGTTACTATGTTCTTAGGTGGGTTGTCATACTCAATTTTCTGTCGATCTCCAAAGCTCTTTCCCATAACCAAAATATCATCAGGCTTTGCTTTTCCAGAGTTCAGCTTAGTAATAGCTGCTTCAGACGTCTCAGCTCTCTTAGTTGCTGAAATTAGCTTCACATTCAACTCGTCATTCTCCTTTTTGAGTTCAGCAACTTCAACACGTAACTTCTTTTCTATCTCTGCTAGGTGAGTTTTTTCTTCCTTCAGTACTTTATTTGTATCAACTACTTGGAGCCACATAGCATACATCTTTTTGTATGTACTGTAGATTTCTTCATCACTTACAACAAGTCCATCATCATCACTAGACACCTCATACGAATCTATGTTGGAACATACAACTTGAATTCTATCTGATGTGTTGGAACATCCATTATCTGATGCATCATGAATTTTTTCTCCAAGCGCGACATAGTTACTAGTAAGTTCCTCTTCGTCTTTCTCGTCCTCTTCATCTTCACTCCATGAAGTTACATATAATTTTCCCTGTTTCTTCCAGGTATTTGCACATTCAGCCTAAATCTGACCATATCCTTCACATTGTCTACATTGAATTCGTCCAGGCTTTTTTGGTTCACCACTTTGATTTCTGGAAAACTGTCGATTTCCTTGTTCAAATCTTGTCCCACGATTAATTCCAGATTCTTGTGGCCTTGGTCTATTTCCACCAAACCTTTCCTTGGATTTCTTGTTTACTACTTTCTTCAGCATTTTTGAGAATTATTTTACGATAAGTGCAAGTTTTTCAAATTCATCATCACTGTCATATTGGTGATTGTCTTTTGATGACGATATTTTGAACGTAAAATCCTTTTAGATCCTTTTTGTAGTGTTCTGGAATGTCACCTCATAAGTCTATAATGATCATATTAATTCACCTAAGTTCATGGTGGCTGCATCTCTTGCTTCTTCTATTGCTGCAACCTTCAATGCAAACCTTCTAGGAAGTGATCTCAAGGTCTTTTTCACCAATATCGCCTCTTTGTAGACTTTTCCAAGTTTTTATCCCATATTGGAGATGTCCCTGATTTTTTCGTTGAATACATCGATAATGTCATCTTCCTCTATCTTGAGTTCCTCGAACTTTGTAGCCAACATTTGTAATTTAGATTCTCAAACTTGACTAGTTCCTTCATGAATATTTTGCAGAATATCCCATGCTTTCTTGGCTTGATGACATGCAGAGATGAGTTTGAACTAATTTTCATCAACTTCCATGAAGATAGCATTTAATTCTTTTAAATTTTCCAGTGAGGCCTTGAGTTCATCCAGAGACCAAGTAGATATGCCTTTGAGTTTCTGCTCCCTTTGACTTGACTCTCCGTCTTTCGCCTTAGAGCTTGTATATGCATCCTCAGTTGGGTGGTTCCACTCATTTTCAACATAGTGCAAAGCAAGTTCATCCAGTGAGTTGATGAAGACTCTCATCCGTGCCTTCCAATAATTGTAGTTGTTGCCTTCCAGTAGATGTGGCCGAGACGCCAAAGCTCCTTCTTTGGTCGCCACGGTAAAATCCGATCACACTTTCCTTGACACAATCAAGGGAAAAATAAGTGACCAAACTCTAATACCAAATGAAATATGGTTTTACCGATTTTTCTTAATTATTACTAATATGCTCCAACATAATCTATCTAACCAAGTATGCAATAAAGTCAAGAATAAAAGACACGGGACTTAGTTATGCATTTCGGTGAATGATGTGTCCATTTTATATGCATTATTTAGTAGTATTTAGGATCACTTTTGTTATATTTTTGGTGTAAGATTGCTATATTTACGTAGATTTACATAATAAGGGGTTTAGATGACCATTTTTGGTTTTTATATCTAAATCCTTCATTTTTGTAACCTATGTTGAGTCTAAGGGATTTTTGGTCCTCATGAGCATCTAGATTCCTTTTTGTGAGCTTAATTTGTAGATTGCTCATGAGCATTTAGAAGTGGTTTAGTGAAGGCCATTCGAAAGGATGGTAGAAGATTGAAGGCCACTCACAAAGTGGTAGAAGATAAAGTGAAGAAAGGAGAGCAAAGCAACGTGTGAAGGATGATCCAGGGTTTTCAGAATTTTCCGAGGAGAATCAGCCTTCAAGAGTTATACCATTGGATTCCTCTTCTCGAGCACTATGAAATCGACTATAAGAACTCCCAAAATGGATCAACGGTTCACCTGGAGGAAGCAAAACAAAACAGGGCTGGATTTTACTGATTTGGTCACGAGTCGCGATGGTTGGTCGAGAGTCGCGACGTCAGCGCGAATTCAGCCCTGCAGCAGCATTTTTTCTCCCCTTTTTTTCTACTATAAATACCTCTTCACCCCTTTTTCCCCAGAGATCTAAGCCCGACTTGGGGCTCCAAAACCCTAGTTTTCCACCATTTTCTTCCATTTCTTCCATTTCTTCTTCTTCCTTTGTAGATTTTTGTTCTATGTTATGGGTTTTGATTATCTAGCTTAGTTTTGTACTTGGGAGCAAAGGATTGAAGCTTCCATTTCTATATAGTAAGAACCATTTTTATCTATCTATTTGGTGCTTTTGCTATTATGCATTTATGGGTATTGAATGTGTTTGTTGATATCATTAATGTTGTTGAAAGCTTGAGCATATGAAATACTTGTATGAATTGCTTGCTAGGGTTTGGGGGGATTTGGGTTAATTTCCCCCCTTTTCTTGTTAGGAATCTATGAGTATGATTTAGAGCTTTTGATTGTGTTAATGGATTGATGATTGCTAGATGAATGTGATGATGTCGAACTCTTCATCATGTTTGTTTTAGGTAGCAAACGAGAGTGGTCTATGAGCGTCGATCGTTCTTGACTAATCTTGTGTAAATGCATGAATTGGTTAAATGCTTAGGCACGGTGTACTGTTCATAAGTGTTGCTAAGCTTGTTGATTCTTCGTGCTAAATGCCATCAATGGGATACTCTTAGCAATAAGGGAGTCATTGGTGAGGTTTGACAAGAGATGTCGAATTCACTCTTGCAAACTACTACCTAAGAAGGATAGAAGATTTATCTTCACAACAAGTAGTTGAAGTAATGAATAGATGGTTTTACTCATCCTTGAAGCATTTGTTATTTAGCATTTGTGTATTCTTGATGGTGTGTTTCACTTCATTTATGCTATGAGTTGTTTGAGAATAGGAAGTGTTTGTATGATTGAATTGGTTAGGTGTTAGGAACGTGACGAATTTCGTAGCTCCTTTGCATGAAAATGTATGAGCATGAACTTAGAACTTCTTGAGCATAACGTGTTGTGATTCTTGCTAGATGGGTATGTTAATGTTAAGTCATATAATGAATGTGATAGAATGAGTGAATGGTTCAATGATCTACATTAGGTTTGGAAGTGGATATCCCTTGCCCCCAAGGTTTTTTTATCTTTATAGTTTTAAACCCCTTTTTCTTAGTTTTGTTTGATGATTAGCATAGTCACTTGACTTTGCTAGTTATCTTGTCTTTTTTACTTTCGTAACTTAGGAAAACCACAACCAACCAACCCCCCCCCCCATTTACTCGCTTTTATGTGTGTGTATATATTTACTCCTAGCATAATATCAACCATTTGTGCTTAAATGCTAGAGAAAATCCCTCTTCCCGTGGACGACCCCGACTTGCCACTATCTACTTAGTTGTAGATAGTAAGCATAAAATGGCTTATAAATATTAATTTTGAGAGGTACGACGACGACCTCCCAAAAAATGGCGCCGCTGCCGGGGAAGAGGCGTTTATTCTTAAGTATTTAGGTGTATTTGGTTGTGTATTAGCTAGTTGTTTTTATTTTCCACTACTTGGTGGTTGTTTTTGTTCGGAGTAGGTATTGCTTGAGTTCTTGGTGAGCTTTTATCGAGAATCCTTGCAATATGATTTCGAACTTTTGAAATTTTTTTTTTAAAATGGAGCATCTCACCTTGAGGGAACTTATGATGAGAAGAGAGGCTCAACAAGCAAGGTTTTGTAGGATGTGTCATTCCGATCATCCTACCGAATCTTGCCCTTTGTTGTGAGAAGAGCACTATGACCAAGAAAGAACCCTTGGTTTCCAAAACCTTGGGTACTATGAAGAGTGCTACCAAGAGGTAGGAGATGTTGGTTTTCAAGGGCAAGAAGCTCAAGAATGGTATCCGTACCACAATCCTTACAATCCGGAATGGAGTGGTAGTCCGGATTGGTGGTATGAGAATGAGCCAAAAAACCAACAATACGAGCAACCTATTTGGCCATCACCACCTTATACCATAGCCCAAAACCAAGCCCAACAAGGAAGTTCAAGTTTGACACGTGAGGAAGTCTTGAATACAATAGCAAACTTGAACTCCTCTACTAGTGAGGAGTCGGATCCCCAGCTCTCCTCTAGTGTTGAGGCTATTGAGGGGCATGTGAGGAGTATAATGGAAGCGTTGGACCAAATGGAAGCTCGTGATTCCAAAAATACACCATCCCAAATCGAACTCGAGGATTCGGTGAGTGAGGTCACCAATGGAAATGATTTTGAGTTCGAAGGGGATGGGGAGTTGGTTGTTAAGCATAGAAAAATGGAGGAAGAGGTGATAGTGCTACATTCATTAGCATCGTCACCCCTTCTCCCACCTAGTGAACCAACTCCACCATTTTCGAAAGTTGTGAGGGAGACAAGAGAGGAGCCAAAAGACTATCCCAAGCCTCCTAACCACTCAACTCCCTTTACACTATCTCCACCTCAACAAAACTTTCCTCTTGAAAGTTTTGTACCCCCACCTCTCTACTTTTGGATGCTCATGGTGAAGGGGTTCAAGCCTTCACCATACGGATAACATTAGGGTCATGCCGATGACCTTAAAAATATGGAGCTTCATCGTGCCGACGACGTAAAATAAATTCGGCATTTCTTTTAGTTTTTGTTTCTTAGTTTTTTGTTGTTGTTGTTTTGTTTTGTTCTTTTTATGGCGTGTTTTTCTGTGATTTTTTAGCAAAGTGAAGTGCATTGCAATGGAGGAGATGAAGGAACGAGATCAACGAACAAGGGAAGAAAGCTTGGACAGTTGGTAAGCAAAAGAAAAAATTTTAAGCCTGGGATACCCTGCCGTCGTGAGTCGCGATGGCCTCGTCGCGAGTCGCGATGAACAGGGGAGAAAAATCCACTCCTAGCACCAACTTTTCGCAAGTCGCGACGGGCCATCACGAGTCGCGATGGAAAATCCAAGTTTTCATCTGTTCTTAAACATTGCCTCGAAATGAAGATATACGTCTTCAAAATCAGACTTGTGCAATACAGGGTAGAACCACATTAAATGAGAGTGATCATAAACAAGTAAAACAGAATAAGAGAAACCAGCATGTGAAATGAGTGCGGGCCCCAAAAGATCACTGTGAACCAAGTCAAGAAAATGTGATGCATGTCTATTATTTTCAGTAAAAGAAAGACGTACCATTTGCCATCTCAAAAGAGGAACACAACTGCAACTTTGGAAACAAACTAGTCCTTCACACAACTGCGGCTCTGATACTATGATAGAATGTAAAACACACAAATCATAGTGGCTATTTATATTTATATATATATAATGAGTACAAAGGGTATACAAGACTAAACAAATATGGAACATGATACATACAAAAACCAATAAAAAGAGAATTCTTTTCTCATACTGATTCTAAATAACTGTATCTCTATTATTTCTACTTCTCCAATCCGGTAAATTTCAAGTTGCTTATTCTTCTTCTTTACAGAAATCACCTCTGACACGTTTTTCCCCTTTCCGGTAGCCTCTGCTCCTCTCTCCAGCAGCCTCCTTCGGGTTATCCCTTCGTTTCTTTGACTCCAAGCTGAAGAAGTTCGTCTCCAGTGGTCGTCGACTCCCTTAATTCTCAGGAAACTTCATCATCCCAATCATCGACGTCTCCTACAGATATGGGCCTCATTTTCAATTGTTCAGCGGCTTTTCCTACCATTCCACGATGCTACAAATCAAGTCTTTTGTTTTATGATAGAATGGTTTGCCGTAATGAATTGTATTATTGATATATGAATATATAGAGAGTACACTAGAGATGTAATAAGGAAAGAACTCTAATCATATTAAATCATAATCTAATCAGGAGTCTGATTTATTCTAACACCCCCCTTAAGCAAAGCGTCGGATGCTCGCTGACGCATAGCTTGGATCTGAAGAACTTGAACAGCGGACGAGAGAGCCCCTTGGTGAAAATGTCTGCAATCTGAAGAGAAGTCGAAACATGAACAACGCACAGCTTTTCAGATGTCACCAACTCACGAACAAAATGGTAGTCGATGTCAATGTGCTTCGCCTGTTTGTGTGCCACCGGATTCTGAGCCAAGAAGATAGCACTACTATTGTTGCATAACAACAGTGGAGAACCAGAAAGTAGAACCCGAAGATCACGAAGCAAATGAGTGAGCCATACCACTTCTGAGGTAGTGTTGGTGAGAGCATGGTATTTAGACTCAGTGCTAGAGAGAGAAACAGTGGGTTGTTTCTTGGCACTCCAAGAAACCAGATTCCCACTAAGAAAAACCGCATAACCATATGTGGACCGAAAAGTCTCCAGAAAGTGAGCCCAATCAGCATCAGAAAACCCTAACTTATCAGGAGTACTAGCAGAACAAAACCTGAGACCAAAATGAAGAGTGCCACGAACATACCACAAAATCTAATTCACAGCAGCAAAATGGTCATCTTTGGGATCCTGAAGATACTGACTCACCGTGTTGACCGAGAATGCCAAATCTGGGCGAGAGATGGTGAGATACTGAAGAGCACCAACAAGGGAACGATAAAGTGTAGGATCCCGGAATGGAGGACTGGTAGAGCTGTGAAGATGAGAACTAGTGACAAATGGAGCAGAAACAGGTGCCGCGTCAGACATACCAGCCCGATTCAAAATATCACGAGCATACTTTGCTTGGCCAAGCAGTAATCCCAAGGAGGTAGGCAAAAGTTCAAGACCAAGAAAGTAATGAAGAGCACTAAGATTCTTGATTGCAAACTCTCTGTGTGTCCGATCAATGAACTGGTGAAGAAGAGTCGAGTCATTGCCTGTAAGAATGATATCGTCCACATACACAAGTAGGTACAGTAACGACGACCCTCTCGAAAGGACAAATAAAGAAGTATCAGCTGTGCAGCACCAAAAACCAAGCTGTGTCAGATAACTGCTGAATGCTGGAACCAAGCTCGGGGAGCCTACTTAAGACCATAAATGGCCTTTCGCAAGCGAAAAACATAGTCTGGATGGACAGAATCCTGATAACCAACGGGCTGCTTCATGTAGACTGGAACATCAAGAACACCATTAAGGAAAGCGTTCTTGACATCCAACTGAAGTGGCCAGGAACGCATGGTGGCTATGGCAAGAACTGTCCTAACAGTGGAGGAAGCGTCGTCAAAATCAAAACCCGGAATCTGCGAGAAAATCTGCACCACAAGTCTAGCTTTGTGATACTCAATAGTGCCATCTGGTCGATACTTGAGTCTATAGACCCATTTGGAGCCAACAATGTTGACATTCGAAGGTCGAGGCACCAAATCCCACGTGTGCTGACCACGAAGAGCGGCCATCTCATCATCAATGGCTGAAACCCAGGCTGGATCCTAAAGGGCAGAACGATAATCAGTGGGCTCTGTCTAAGAGAGGAGTGCGGTAGTGAGACCATGAGCAATAATATCCGAATAATCTCGGCGTTGAATGGCACAAGTAGAAGACCGAGTGGCCATCTGATGGGTACGAAGCTGGGGTAGCAAAGCTGAAGGATTCGAACCAGCAGACGATGCCGAGGAAGATCGAGTTCCGCTGACAGGAGAGGGGCTGTCGAAAGTCTCCAGAGAAAGAATGGCCGATACTGGCTGAGACGTGGTGGCCGATGGCTGAGAAGGTGGCTGAGGAGTTATGGCCGGCGGCTGAGGTGTGGTGGCCGTTGGCCGAGGAGCTGGATCCGGGTCAGCCATCTAGATGGAAGATGGTGGTGAAGGAGGGGCGGCTGGAACAGGCACTTGCACAGGCATGGTGGCCCCAATGGATGAAGTAACAGCTCCATCAGAAAATGATGAAATCTCCAGATCTGAAATAGTGCGACTGTCCGCGAAAGAGAAGACATAAGGGAATAAGGTTTCATCAAAGCGAACGTGGCGAGAAACATAGATATGCCTAGAAGTGGGGTCGAGACACTGGAAACCCTTATAATAAGGGCTGTAGCAAATAAAAACACACAGAATGGATTGCGGTGCAAACTTATTAGTAGCAGTGGCACACAGACATGGAAAAATACGACAGCCAAATGGGTGAAAGAGGGTATAGTCAGGCACATGACCAAAAACAACCTTAAAACGTGATTGTCCACCAAGAACTGAACTTGGCAGACGGTTAATGATGTAAACCGCAGAGGAGAAAGCTTCCACCTAATAACAATGTGGCACGGAAGAGTGAAGAAGCATGGCAAGACCAGTCTCTGTGATGTGACGATGCTTCCGCTCACCTCGGCTATTATGAGCAGGTGTATAGGGCGATGACATCTGATGATGAATACCACATGATATGACGTGAGCCTGAAGTTGATGATTAGTAAATTCTTTGCCACCATCGGTCTGAAAAGTTTTAACCCTAGTAGAAAACTGGGTCTCAACGAATTTCTAAAACTGAATAAATGTGTCATAGAAGTTTGACTTATACCACATCGGGAAAAACCATGTGAATTGCGAAAAGTCATCGATGAAAATGGCATAATAAGAAAAACCACCTGCCGATGAGACAGGGGCTGGTCTCCACAAATCACAATGCACCTTGTCCAACTACCCAGTAGCGCGTCTGTCACTAGTGGAAAAAGGTAAAAGGCTACTCTTGGCCATCTGACAACGAGAGAAACTAACAGATGCCGGCATAGCGGAAGTGACAATAGTATGACCACGTCTACTTAACAACTAAACAGTATCATAAGACACATGGCCGAGGCGAGAGTGCCACTACTAAAAAGAAGCCTGGAGCTTTCCAGAGCGTAATTCACCTAAAAGGCTGGAATCACTAGCCTCAAAAAATAAAGACCTGAACTATGACTGCCTTTACAAATTATCTTCCCTGTATGCTTGTGGTCAATGGAAAATGCATTGGCATCAAATATAACACGGACAGGTAAATCACAAGTAAGCTTACTAATGGATAGTAAACTTCTAGTAATCTTAGGGACCACAAGGACATCATTAACAGAGAAACCAGAGAAATAACACTGGCCGATGGGAGAAATAGATAATGATCCACCATTTCCAGCAAGAATAGAATCAGAACCACGATAACATTGTACCTTATCAAGATGACTGGTGCGAGCAGTGATATGAGATGTAGCACCTGAATCAACGATCCACTGATTTGACGAAGAATGACGGTTGGGACCATTTAAACTGGCTTGAAACAAAACTTTGTCCCCAATCCAATTAGTGGAACAATCTGCCTGAGATATAAGGCCCAAAAAAAACCATAGCAGAAGGCCAAAAATAGCACCAAAATTGCCTAAAACAGGCGAAAGGCGCGTGACCACACGCGCCAATGAGAGGGGAGTCCAAGTTCACGCGCGTGTGACTTTCCCGCGCTGGAGGTTGTCCTCTTCGGGTGAGCATGTGGATCTCTCCGCTAGAGCTGACGATGCTGATAAAGACGATGGTGCGGGCGAAGAAGATGCTGATGAAGACGTTGCTGAAATTCATCGCTGGAAGACGTTGACTGGGCTTGCCAGAGAATTTGGCGCTGAAATTCGTCGCTGGAAGACGTTGACCGGAATTTGTCGCTTGAAGACGAGACTCGCCAGAGAATCCTACAATGCTAACGGAATTGAGTTCGCCGGGGACGAAGTGGCGGAACGTGAAAGGAAGCCGCTGGTTGAAGAAAGGAAGCCGGCCAGAAGAGATTAATTGACGCCGGTGAAGTCAGAGGTGAAGTTTGAACGCTGGAAGTTGCCGGAAATTGACCAAAAATTTGCCGGAAACAATTTTTCTGGATCGAGAGATGACCGGAATTTGTCGGAATTTGACCAGAAATTCGCCGGTATTTGTTGCCTTGATCGGCCGGGAAAATAATTAAAAATAAATTTATGATTAATGATTTAGGATCAGAACTTGCTTTGATACCATGATAGAATGATTTGCCATAATGAATTGTATTATTGATATCTGAATATATAGAAAGTGCAATAGAGGTGTAATAAGGAAAGAACTCTAATCATAATAAATTATAATCTAATCAGGAGTGTGATTTATTCTAACATTTTACCGTATCAACCCCGTCAAGTCTCCTAAAGAAGACGGGTGGCCTTCACGGTCGCGAAGCTCCGTCTGGTCTCCCTCACGGGCCAACAGCTTTTCCAGCAAATTTCCACGTGCGCTGCTCCTTTGGCTCTTCACAGCGAATTTAACGCGTCAAGACCCCAATATTCGGCACTTTCTATTTTGGTGCTATTTGTGGTCATTACTATTACATTTCATCACCTGGGCAATTTGCTTTACCATTTCCATGGGGTTCCCACTTCAACCAACGAAAGAGGGAGGAATTGCAACTCATTGGTGTATGATTCCGGCGCTAGTACTTATATGACTTCTCATAATTCTCATCTAAGATACATCCTTACCGTGGTTCTAATACAATTTTTGTTGGCAATGGTTCTTCATTATCAATTTCTCATATTGATTAATGTGATATTTTGGGTATTTCGTTACATGATGTGCTCGTCGTTCCTCAAATTACAAAGAGTTTAGTTTTCATAAGTAAAGTCACTTGAGATTTACTTGTAACTATTGTATTTGATGCTGATATGTTTATCATTCGGCATAAGCACAACAGAAAAGTCATTGGTACTGGTTGTCATAGAGCTGGCCTTTCTTATCTTGACACCGGTGACTCTAGTTTCTTTACTGAACTTCGTTATGGAAAAATATGTGCTTCATTTGAGCAGTGGCATTCTCGGCTCAGTCATGTGTCTTATGACAATCTCCAATTATTGAATAAGCAATGTCATATTTATGTTACCTCTATTTTACCTGCCCCAGTCAGTTGCTCCTCTTGTATGATGGCTAAAAGCCATCGTTTCCCCTTTTCCACTAGTGATCGTTGTTTGGCTTCTTTGTTGAAAAAAGTTCACTGTGACTTGTAGGGATCTGCACCAGTTTTATGAGTGACTGGTTATTCTTAGTACGTTATCTTCATTGATGACTTTTCCCATTTTACATGGTTCTATCCCTTGTTTCGCAAGTCTGATTTCTTCAATGTTTTTTTCATGTTCCAGAAGTTTGTGGAGACCCAATTTTCCACTAAACTTAAAGTTTTCCAATCTGATGGAGGAACATAGTTTATCAATCATGTTCTCCATGATTATTTTATCTCTTGTGGCATTCATCATTAGATTTCAAGCCCTTACACCTGCTCAGAATGGTTGAGCTTAGCGTAAGTACCGTCATATCATAGAGATATGGTTGGCCATGTTATATCAATCATTTGTTCCCGAGTACTATTAGGTGGCTGCTTTCTCCTCGGAAGTCTATATTATCAACCGCTTGCCTAGTTCTGTTCTCGGTGGTAAATCTTTGTTCGAGATAGTTTACGACATTATTCTTTATTCTTCCCTTTTCCACCAATATGCTTTTCGTGTGTATCCATGATTACGTGACATTGCAGCTGATAAATTTTTGCCTCGTTCCATTTCATGTGTTTTCATTGGTTATAGCGCTTAGCACAAAGGGTTAAAATGTCTTGTCCTTCTTCTAGGCGCATCTATATTTATCTCTCCCACCATGTTGAGTTTGATAAGCATTCTTTTCATTAATCTTCATTTTTTCGGGATAGTCGATCACCCTTTGATTTGGAAATTTCTTCTTTCATTGAGCCCACAGCTGCATCGACAATTTTGGCAGCTTCCAATGCCACTAATGTTGGTCATGTCTCCTCTCCTGTTGCAGTGTCATCACAGTTTCTATGTGATTTGTGTCCGTCACATGTGGATCAACCTACTCTTGAGCTCTCACAGTCGCTCCCTGTCTCTCTGACCCAGTCATCGCCTTCAACATCACCATTACCATTACCATCACCATCACCATCACCTTCCCCTCCTTGTCAGTCTCATCCTATGATGATCAATTCTCGGAATGGCATTTCTAGCTGAAACAATATCCTTGTTTTGAGGTTCACGGTTTTTTTTCAGCACTTCTCTCTGAGACTGAGCCTAAGGGTTACCACTCAGCCCTTAAGGATCATAAATGGGTTCCAGCTATGGATAAGGAGATGGAGGCTCTTCGTAACCTGCATACTTGGGATCTTGTTCCTCACCTCTCTAGTGTTAATGATGTTAGATCCAAATGGGTCTGTAGCCTTAAGTATCAACCTGATGGTATAATTAATCGTCACAAGGCCTGCTTATTGTTCAATGGCATTCTTAGGTGCCAGGATTTGACTTCATCACACTTCTAGCCCTGTGATCAAAGCTGCAATTGCATTCATTATTCTCTCTTTGGCCACTTTGTGCAATTGGGCACTCAACTTGATGTCAAAAATGCTTTTTATATGGTGTCTTGGATGCTCTCCTGTGTATATGGAACAACCCGAAGGTTATACGGATCCAATTTTCCCCTCTCATGTGTTTCAACTTCGGAATGCCATTTATAGTCTCAAGCAGGCGCCTCGTGCTTGGTTTCGGCACTTTAGTACCTTTCTACTCCAATTAGGCTTTACATGCAGTGCAGCAGATACCTCTCTTTTCATTTATTCTCGAAGCTCTTAGATGGTATATTTGCTTGTCTATGTCGATGGCATTATTTTAACAGGGAATGACCATTCTCTCATCATCTGGTTTATTGCTCGTACTCATCAGGAGTTCTCTATCACGAATCTTGGTCCTCTGCACTAGTTTCTCGGTTTAGAGATTTCTTAGTCTAAAACTGGGCTTTTCTTGGGGCAAACCAAGTTTTCCATGGACATTCTTCAGCAGGCCAGTACGGTAAATACTACTCTTGTCTCTACTCCCTGTGTTCCGAGTGGCCAGCTACACAGCACTTCTAGTCCCGAGTTCTCCAATCCCACTTTATACTGGTCACTTGTTGGGCGCTTCTGTACCTCACCATTACACGGCCCGATATCTCTTATATATTGTGTTTGCACAGTTAGCCAGTTTTTGCAGAGTGTGTGTGATAATCATTTCTAGGCAGTTACCCAGATTCTTCGTTATATTCCGGGGACTCTTAATTATGGCCTTTCTTTCTCGCCATCCTTTGTCTCCCTTCCTATTTTGAGTTACTTGGATGCTGATTGGGCTCATTATCTTGAGACCCACCGCTCCACTTATGGCTATGCTATTTTTCTGGGTGGCGACATTGTTTCTTGGTCTGCTAAGAAAATGGCCTACTTATGCTACATCCGTTCAACACTCTAAGAGCATATCTTCATGAAATTGGCTAAATTTTACTCCTTCACCAATATACTTAGCTGAAAATATAATAACCAACTCTAGCTGCCAGCCACTAGCTAAATTGATTAGCTAAACTAGATATCGGTGAGTTCACTAATGGTAGATACAAACTAGATTGCGGCCTTTCCACGGTGCAACTGCAGCAACTGTCGTCGATCTACCTAGAGTTTCTACAATGGGTAGAAAATCGTCGATGGTTGCCCCACTAAACCGTTGTCGAACAAACTCCAAACAATGCATTTTGACGTTAATCGATGGTTTTTCTGATACGATATCAAAAATATCATTTATTATAGTTTTATTAATTTATTATTAGATTAGAGTTTTAGGAAAATAACACTATACTCTATTTTCCACTGGATTTTTAATGAGTTTGTATGATCATTTTAATTTATTTCATTTAGAATAAGGCCCATTAACTCGGCCATGTTGACGTTGGAAGAGTTAATTTTGGCCATACATTTATTTTAGTGTTTGAAATATTTAGTTCTGATTTGATTAGAATTAGATAAGGTAAGTTTAGATATGGCAGATGCCTTCAAGAATTCATCCAATATTTGAATTGATTTACTTGGATGAATATGGTCATCATTTAGATTTAAATTAGGTATTTCAGTTTAATATGGTTTTACCTTCTTAAATAGCCAAAAGTCTTTTCAGTTTCTAACAATAGTTACCAAATCCTTGTCTTCTTTGTATTCTTGCAGACCATACCTATTTACTATAAATAAGGGATGATTTTCAACATTTTAATTATCTTTCACATTTTATACATTATATATTGAGTTATTACTCTTTGCTTGTGAACGTTTCATTGCTACTTAATCCTGCGGGTTAATTAAGTTAGCAATTTCCTTCAAATCTGTGAGCTAATCCTGTGGGCTACACTACAAGAGACAACACCTATTACCTCTATTTTCAGTATTTTTTACCTCGGTTTTCAGCCTTTGAAGAACTGAGGTAAATTTGGGTGTAGAAAAAACATACTTTTTTTACCTCGAATCAAAATCGAGGTAAGTAGTCCCTTTTACCTCAGTTTGGGACCGATGTCGGCATGAATTGAGACCGATGTCGCACCATGGCAGAAGGCCGATGTTATGAACTGCAACATCGTTGGAAACAACGTCAACATTATGAAGCATGCAACATCGACGAAAGGAATGTAGCAGTCGATGGTCGAATAAGTGCGTCAAAGTCGCACCAGATGATTTCGTGCATAATACAAGCAATGTTGGAGTTGCTATCGCACATTTTTAGGGACCCACGTCATGTCCCTGGTGATGTGGATCACTAAAAAATTGACGTACTTTTGTTTGTCTGAAGTCGCAAAAACAAGTGGCGCTGGTCTATGCTACATCACTAATATGTTGTTTCAGAGCTAGTTAATGCGACGTCGCGGTTTAGTCGGTCAGCTCTCATTTCTTGTAAGATATTATAATAACAAATATTCGATGATGCAAACAATCGGTCTTCAATAGCTGTTACATGTTATAAATAATGTGATAAATCAAGTAATGGTTGAACACCACACAACACTCAGTTGTTCAATTATTGTGGTAATCATTAACTGAAATGGTCAATTAAACCAACAAGATTATAACATACTAGTATATTATAAATAAATGTAACAATAATTAAAATACATAAGGTTATTATAAAATTGATATAGTAATTGCATTTAACCTTCATTTTCTACATTGTACAGCGTTCATATTTCTAGGGCAACCGGTTTGAAGCCAACTAAATCCATCTGATATGCTAGAATATTCCACTGATAATTCCATTCGATCCTATATCAACCAATACACAGGAAGTAAAAATTATGCTACAATTGGCATGTACCCAAAAATACACATAATATATTCATATATACACGACATTATTTGCAATATGACAATAGTAACTAATTAGTACCAAAGCGACATCGGACTCATAATTACAGAGGTCCCAGAGATCGATTTATAACCGAATTCATATATTCATCGATATTAATGCTAAACTAAACAATTCCTCACCTATGTGATGTCCATTCTAACTCGGTGTTGTATCGTATTGAGCGATAAATGGCCGAAGTCGCACTACCACGCGAAGACACCTCTAGCACCGGTTTTTTAGTGGCTAAAATACTGGTGCCTAAGTAAGCGATGCTACGTTATCACCGGTTGAAGCAAAACCGGTGCTAAATTTCTTTTATTAGCACCGGTTATATTTCGCCCCGGTTTAAGTTACCGGTGATATAATGTACCATATTAGCACCAGTTTTTTTGTAACCGGTGCTAGAAAAAACTGGCGTAAATTTTGTCATTCTTGCACCGGTTATAACACCGGTGATAAATAAAATTTTGTCGCACCGGATTTGTTAGCACCGGTTATGGAACCGGTGTTAAATATTTATATCTAACACCGGTTTGTAGGTAGCACTGGTTTTTAAACCGGTGACAGAAAAATAAATTGCACCGGTTATAGTTTAGCAATGGTTTGGGAACCGGTGATAAAAAAAAGTTTTATTGCACCAGTTATATGTTAGCACCGGTAAAAAAACCGGTGCTAGAGTTTTTTATTTGCTGCACCGGTTAAATTTTGCACGCGTTTGAAAACCGGTGCAATGAAGTAAATATAGCACCGGTTATGATAGCACCTTTTTTTAGTAGCGGTTTTAAAAGCGGTGCTACAAGCATTAATTTTTCACCGTTTAATATTAGCACCGCTTCTCTAATCGAAAGAAACCGGTGTTAAAAGCGTGAGTAACTATTGTGGTCACTGTAAGCTGCGGCGTGCTGCAGCTTCCAACGTTCATCTTCTCACAGCCAGTTCCTTTTTTTTTCAGGCATGGTACCCATTATTTGTTGTACGTAGTAACAGAATGGTTCACGAAGACAAATTGAACAAATTTCGAGCCACAATGATGCATAGACAAGAAAGTAGGTTGAAGAAAGCATTGAATCCGATGAAGTATAATTTATGACTAGCAAAAGAAGAGCATGACGTGTTTCGTAGTGTCCTAAGATACTGAAACCCCCCTCATCGTCGAATTTGACGAGTATCAGAAGAGATGGTCAATAACCTTTCTCGTAACAGATAATACTAACCACTATCCGACGATTTGTGCAAGTCCTTGTATGATATTCAATTGAGCTATGCATTTTGGCAGAGTATTTTTTTGTAAAAATACAAACCCATTTCAAAGCAATACTCCGCAGTTCATCGCTCCCCAGTGGAGTGTAATCTTCCGGGAATTGCTGAAACAATGCATTAAATGACATGTTAAGAGAAGGATGTATATGTGAGGATAACAAATACATAGAAGAATTGTAGGAAAATGTACCGGAATAAAGTCAATGTTATGTACGTGCCTAACAATTTTTTCCATGTAATACATGCAATGGTATCCGCACTCCCAAGTACTACTTTGTATCTTGTGCTGATGATGGAAAAGACAATTTGTTGAACCGATTACGAATATGAAAATGACACGTGAAATATGAAGGTATGAGATGATAGGTACACTGATGTTTATGACATTCCAAGTGTAGTTGGAAGGGTAGGACCTATTTTGTTTGGAATTGGATCATCGATATTTTATTGCAATCCTACAATAGATGGAAACCTATTTTGTCAACATGAGGAATATTATTTTCAGAAATTGGGGTTCACACAATATATGATAACATACTGAGTAACAGTAATTGTAAATAATTGAGCCAAGATAGTGCGAAACGTACAGGAACACAATTACGGGAACAACCATTTTTGAAAAACATTGAAGTTGAAGGAAAGAAACGAATGTGTTCCACTTACAAATGAATCATTTTAAGGCATGATCTATTTCGTTTGGAAATTCCCCCAGTCATTGAGTCGATGCAATATACTCAATCGATTTCTGGTACGAAGACAAACAAAAACCAATGGTCCTTATGGGAAAAAGGGAAAAACAAAAGTACTTAAGATTCTTAAAATAAAATCACAAAACACAGTTGCTTTTGCTTCCAAGTGGGCGGGTCTAGCTACTCGAAAAACGAATGGAACTTACTCTCGATTGTATGGGAAGATGTACATCCTCGCTTCAGTGCGGCACATGACAGCCTAAACCTCGTCCGCAGTCAATTCCACCCTTTGATTTGCCTTCTGAGCCATTGAGTTCGAAGAGGCATGAATAAACTGGATGTGGCCTCCACGTACCACCCCATCGCAGAGGTATCTTGCAAATTAATATGGTTAGTAAAGCAAATATAATGATACTTGTATCTATGAATAATGAAAGCATGTACTTCTTACGATGCCCATATATCAAGTTGGCACCCACTGATCCACTCCATTTCATCATCTGCATCCAAGCTGTTCATGAACAGTCGTATCTTGTCAGTAAATATGGCTGTGTACACTTCTTCTGATCCGAACACCTTTGCGCTGAAATTGATGCGAAATACTTTGTCTAGTCCACATATTTGTGAAGATAGCCGTAAAGCATCACTAATCTGGTGAACAGCAACGATGCATTCTTGGTTTTCCGTGGCTCCCTAATCATTACATTCAGAATCTAATAATGTTAGTTGAACAATATTTGTATGTAATTTAGTAGTGGATGATAATGTAAAGGCTGAAATGAGTTCTCACAAATATTTATTGGGGAGAAATCGACGAGGGAGGATTTGGTTTCCCATTCTCCGGTGATGTAGTTTTTTCTTTTGGTAGTTGCTAATGGGTAAAATGTTAGTGATGCGTAGGAGAAAATCAGTTGGAATGAAATAGTATGGGGGTATGTACCTCTCCTTTTACCGATCGAGCGGCCACCTCTCCACAAGGAGTATCTTCCTTAGCCACTGGTGTGAGGTTTGTTTGAGGACTTCCAATTTCGTCGACCACCATTTCTTGCGGAGGCAGTTACTACTCGCTCTCCTACGTTCATAGATGAATAACATATCATGTTATTGTTTTAGCAAGAAAGATATATATGAGCACCGATGAGAAGAAGAATACAATTATCACACCTCATCATCATATTGCTCTATGATACTTATCAGCTTCCTCGGCCATAGAATGTTATATCCAATGGCCTGAGTGACAAGCTCAAATTCTTCATGTCAATCAGCAAAAGTACTTTTGGTATGATCACAGGTCCTTTTAGATTTACTCGCTCCCACTTGATGGGTGAGTCAGTTTCCGCTTCCTTTGGAAAGAATATACCGAATGCAGCTACCTCCCTTTCTCCATGATGGTTCAAAACATATAGGCAACATTTTTTTCCTCTCTGAGAGATGAACTTAGAGATTGGGTAAATACATCGGTCGGGCAATAACTAAGTATTCTCTATTGAAGGAAAACAGATAAAGTTAGAAGTGCAAGCGATAGATTATAAGAAGTAATGAATTGTACATGTAGCTGCTGAAGGCTGCAGCGCGCTGCAGCTTTCAGTGCCCAGCTGAGACTGAGAGCTACAGCGCGCTGCAGCTTCCAGCGTTCATCAGCAACGAACTCTATCCCCACAACATCAATCCAAATCAGGAAATGGAAATCCATATACTACAAATCACATAGCAAGAAAGGAACAAATACGATTGCAGTTCACAGTTTGGACTACCTTGTCATCCGCTGCAGTTCCTTGTGGGTCACTACATCCCGATGCTGAAGGAATGAATACCCGGTTGTCCTTGTTTATGGGGGTGGAAGATGTAGCAAGGAAATTACGGGCATCCAATTGTGGGGGAATAGCTTTACCCAATTGCCCAGCTAGCCAATTTGTTTGGGCCTCAAGTAAAGCAACAAATGTTTCCCTGAGCTCGATGACATCTGCTGGTTGTTTGTTTGAATTTGAAATTTCCTCAGACGGTTTCTTGTTTATGCTCCCACATCGACTAGACGCATAACGGGTGACAGTCATATGTGGTAGGGCCTCGTTCACCTTAGAGGTTGCGGAGCAACCTCTCCAACAACCCCCGTGATCCTTCCTACCCATTGCTTGAACTAGAATATCTTCTTTTCCATGTATAACCAAATCTCCCTTTTGCTTCTTATCCAAAAGGTTTTTCTAAAAAAACAAAGAAAATATAAGCCATTTGATCGGGATAACATCAAAAAATATCAATAGAGATAGATTCAATTATGAATTATGCTCACAATAGTGGGGGCTGCTCTTCGGACGGAGTCGTTGGTGTAGGTTGATAATTTATCATCCCAGTTAGCGGCAAGGAACACTTCCGAGCGGTCCGGTTTGAAATCCATGCTTTGAAATAAAGCCTCTGCTTCTTCTACATTCTGACCTTCATCCAAAAGTACCTCAATTTTAGCATTTCTTTTCCTCTTCTCGAGTTCTACTGCAACCTTACGGTTCTCTCCACTCCCCGTGTGATGGATGTAGTCCTTCTGTGAGGCGCTTAATTTTTCTGCGTCACTTACCGCCTGTTTGGACATCAGTTTGTAAACTGCTCTCATCGTAAAGAGTAGAGACAAATAATATTGAAGGAATTACCTTGAATTCAGGGGTTGACCTATGTTTCACAAACAGCTCCCACTCATTTTTGTCCATCCAGCGATAGTCTATCCATGCACAAGAGGCCAGTTTTTTTGCACAATGTACTTGTTCGCCACCATAGTCTTCAAATTCCTCCACTTTTCTCCTGCATAAATTGTCCATTTATTTTGGAACTTATTCATCTCATTGAAAGTCATTTTCGTTTGTATATCCCAGCTAATCTGGAGGATAAGGAGACATGTTGTTAGTGCGACATGTAACGAAGTTGACATGAACAATGGAGGATTAGAAGACACTTACGAGAATGTCTTCCCATGCATCCTTCTTCACATGGTCTGGGACTGATCTCCAATTATGCCACATCCCAAAGTGGATTCTTCTCCGGAAGGCATAGCCAACATACATCGACCATCGCCTGCGCATAACTAGGGGTTCGAAGTCATCATCGAAGAATATTTTTAGAGGCTTCTTTGTTTCGCAAGCAACACGGACTTGCACATGGTTGTACCTCTGCGCTTGCAATACTCTCCAATCTCAAACTTGTCGAAGCTCCCACTCATGTCTTCTTTTACCATAGTTTCTTCTTCTTCTCCCGACTTCTCTGATCCCGAGCAATATTTCCGTGCATCAGCCCCTTCCTCGCTATTGTCGTCACAGTTGGCATCCTTTGGAGGGGTAAAATATTTATCGGTAACAGTTTGTCTACCACCGGAGTCAAAAAATTTCTTCCTCGGTGGTGCCATTGAATCTCTTCTATGAGTAAATGAAACACAAGCAAAACATTAATCTAACACAACCCTTTGCGGATTTTCACGAAAATCCAACCGAGTTCAACAAATTCGTATAGGGGGCACGTGGGTAGGAAACAATTATGATATAACAAGCACGCATATCATGTATGAGCATGAAACAACACCCACAATAGTATAACAAGAAACGTCAACACAAACTCACACGCGAAGAGACCAACCAAAATATAGCTACTCATTAAACCCGGGAAAGATGGAAATTACCAATGAATGTTACCTTATTCCGTCAACAACCGGTTACCCCCTCCACTCTGAAGATTCCGACCTGGGTACAAAATTTGTGGAGTTGAATGTCGACAAAATTGGTGTATTTGGTTGGCGACCAGGATTAGGAGGTTGAAGCTCGACATAAATGGTGAAGGGAGGGACACTGTTTTTGGGGGAAATCTGCACGGGGTTATGGTGGGAAGAGGGGGAACTTGGGATTAGGGATGTGGTGGGTGGAAAGAACTCGGTTCAATGTGGTGGGGAGGGAAGGGTACGGAAACCGAGGGTTAAGGATATGGAGGGAAAAGGGAAACTTTTGGAGGGAAGTAAAATGAAGCTTTGTTGGCACATTTTGGTGTCTTATAATTTTAAATGCTTTAATTTAAAAACAATAATCCATACCATTGGGAGGGATTTGTATTATATTCCCCAGGACCTAGAAAAGATCGTAAAATCTTTAAAATCTTACTCCCTCCATCCCAAAATAAATGGTGTGCGAGAGACTTCCACGTTCATAAAGAAACATGTCTAACCGCTAATGCGTTGAAACCATCGAGCAAGGAAGTTACAGATACTCTCTACCTTTCCAATACCTGCTCTCCCTGCTTCCCAACTGTAATTCCTAACCTAAGTTTTCGGTTCCCTTCTCTGATGTTTCCCCCCATACCACCACCAAAGCCAACTATTTCCACAGTATACTGGGAATCTCCAGATCCCAGTTTCATCAAGGTTAACGTGGATGCATCTTGGTCTAATTCCTTTGTTTGAATTGGCTTAATTGCTTGCAATCACCAAGGTTTACCAATCCTTATTAGATAAGAGACCATAACAGCCACATCTCCACTGGAAGCTGAAGTTAAAGCAATTCTTATAGCCTGTCAGATCTGTCTGGACAGATATCCCAACCTCATTATTGAATCTGACTCGCTATAGGCAGTAAATATGATTAATGATCCTTCAGTTTCCAAATGGACCGTATACCCTCTAGTTTTTCGAGTTCACACTCTTTTATCCCATGCTACCCTCAAGCATACATACAGATAATGTAACTTAGTTGCGGATGCCATTGCGAAATATCAAGCATCCTCTGCAATGGTTTCTCCTTTGCATGTGACCAACATTCCGGCACATATTAAAGGCTTAATCTATATGGATAGTATTTGTACACCTTATATTAGAATCCATAGGCAAGCCTTTAAATAAGATTGATACTGCTGATCTTTCCTCTATTCTGTCTCAGGTCATAGACTACTTCCCTTCATGGATTTGGATTTTTTTTCTGCTCTTTCGCGATGGCTACCATTTTTCACAGTCTTATTTGCACTTTCACATGGCAGATTCCCAGTGTCTACCTATGGAAGCAATAGTCTAGTTTTGGCTACTGATCTTTGGAATCGTTTCAAGTTTTCCCATTTGATGCGTTGAAACCATCGAGCACTCGAGCCTAGAGCCCTCAAGCCCTAGAGTCCTCGAGCACTCAAGCCTTGGAGCCCTCGAGCCTTGAATCCCTCGAGCACTAGATACCTCGAACACTCAATCCTTGGAGCCCTCGAGCCTTGGAGCCCTCAAACACTGGATACCTCAAACACTAAAGCGCTCGAGCCCTCGAGCTGAGAAGGCCTCGAGCCCTGGATCCCTCGAGCTCTCAAGCTGTCGAGCCCTGCCACCCTCGAGCCATTAGACACTCAAACCATCGAGCATTCAAGCACTCGAGCCCTCAAACCATGGAGCCTCAACCCCTTGAGACCTCGAGCCCTGGAGGCCTCGACTACTCAAGCCTTTGAGTCCTCGATCCTTGGAGCCCTCAAGCACTGGACACCTCGAACACTCAAGCTCTCGAGCCCTCGAGTTGAGGAGGTCTCGAGCCCTGGATCCCTCGAGCACTCAAGCTCTCGAGCCCTGCCGCCCTCGAGCCATCAGGCACTCGAACCATCGAGCACTCAAGCACTCGAGCCCTTGAACCATCGAGCCTCGACCCCTGGAGTCCTCGACCACTCAAGCCTTGGAGTCCTCGACCACTCAAGCCTTGGAGCCCTCGAGCACTGAATACCTCGAACACTCAAGCTCTCGAGCCCTTGATCTCTCGAGCACTCAAGCTCTCGAGCCCTGCCGCCCTCGAGCCATCAGGCACTCGAACCATCGAGCACTCAAGCACTCGACCCCTCGAACCATCGAGCCTCGACCCCTCGAGACCTCGAGCCCTGGAGTTCCCAACCACTCAAGCCTTAGAGCCCTCGACCCTTGGAGCCCTCGAGCACTGGATACCTCGAACACTCAAGCTCTCGAGCCCTCGAGCCTAGGAGGCCTCGAGCCCTGGATCCTTCCAGTACTCAAGCTCTCGAGCTATGCTTCCCTCGAGCCATCAGGCACTCGAACCATCGAGCACACAAGCACTCGAGCCCTCGAACCATCGAGCCTCGACCCCTCGAGACCTCGAGCCCTGGAGTCCTCGACCACTCAAGCCTTGGAGCCCTCGACCCTTGGAGCCCTCGAGCACTGGATACCTCAAACACTCAAGCTCTCGAGCCCTTGAGCCTAGGAGGCCCCGAGCTTGGATCCCTCGAGCACTCAAGCTCTCGAGCCCTACCGCCCTCGAGCCATTAGGCACTCGAACCATCGAGCACACAAGCACTCGAGCCCTCGAACCATCGAGCCTCGACCCCTTGAGACCTCGAGCCATCAAGCACTTGACCATCAACCCCTTGAGTCTAAAACTTAATATTCAATTGGTCTATCATTCCGCCCAAAACAAATGTAAACTTCCGCCCAATTAGTATAAGGTGTTTGTGTATTAATCTTTGGCCCACAACCTCCGCTCTTCCATCACCTTCATCTTCCGTTCCCAAGGCCATTCTTCTGCCGTTCCCAAGCCCCATCCTCTGCCGTTCCCAAGCCCCTTCCTCCACCGTTCCCAAGCCCTCCGCCGACCCCTGCTCGCTCCACCTTCCTTTACTCTCACGGCATCGTCCCCTGCCACCTCCGCCGTGCCCTGCTCCCTCCGCCGTCCCAGCTCCCTCTGCCGTCCACTTCTCCAGCCGCGCCCCTTCATCGGCCAAGCTCTGTCTGACCATCGTTGACTCTACACCAAACACCACTCGTCAACAACCCGTACTCCGAATTAGGTAAGGGGATTATTTTCCTAAGGTTTGTACCAAGAAACTTTTGCTTCCTCAAGGGTTGATTTCTTGATAATGCCTCATTGTGTCAATGCCCTCATTGTGCTCTTGTTTTCGGCATTGGTGAATAATTTTGTGCGTAACCTGATTGCTCATGATATGTGATTCCGGATGGCATAACCCATGCTCCGATATGATATGATAATTTTGTGCATAACCTGATTGTTCATGAAATTTTTTCTTGCTCAAGGGTTGATTTCATGATAATGCCTCGTTGTGTCAATGCCCTCACTGTGCTCTTGTTTTCGGCATTGGTGAATAATTTTGTGCATACCTTGATTGTTCATGACATGTGATTCTGGGTGGCCCATTGATTCGTCCTAGGATTTGCAGAATGTCCATCTAGTTTAATTATTTTACTTCTGTCAATATTATTTGAAATTGGGATTCACTGTGAATAAACATTATTCCATATTCAGCCTATGAGAAAAAATGCTTAATTTAGAATAAGTTGATTATGTATTATTTACCTTTCTGATTGTGTATTCTTTACCGTTTTGCATTCTGGCTTCTGTTAACACATTTAGTTTAACAGACATGGCCCCCAAAAAAGGTGCAACCAAGAAAAAGAACAACACCCAGAACTCAAGGAAAAAGGCTAGAGTGGTGGAGGGGGAGGATGTCGAGCACGAGACTCAGATTGTTCCATCGAATGAGCCCATACCAGCCGCAGAGGCGGACTGTACAGAGAAAATTACTGTGTACAAGGACTTCATCTTGAGGGGCCTCATCCTTGAGAGAGGGTTGAGTCTGGAAAAGCCCTTCAGAAACTATGTGAAGGAGCACGGCTGGGAAGGCTTCATCGCACAACCGATGCGTGCAAACCAGACCGTGGCGTGTGAATACCTGTCGCTCATGAAGTACAAGAATTCTGCAATTGTTTTCCTCCGGGGTCATTTGGTCGAGTTGTCTTCGGATTTGATCAACAAATTCTACAGGATCCCACCAATGCCCTCGAGCTTGTACGAAGCCGTTGACACCGCAGTTGAACAAGCTTCATGGGAAGACATCATCACTGAAATCTGTGATGACAGGAACACAATAATTCGGAATCTACCAGAAGAATGTTCCAGCATAGAGAAAAAGTACTTGAATGAAGACATGAACGTGTGGTACAGTTTCATAGCTGCTCGGCTACTCCCCGTGAAATTGAATAGCGAGGTTTATCGGTCCCGTATGCTGCTGCTCTACAAGATAAAGAAGAACATGAGCATCGATGTTGGGAGTACAATAATGGCATACATCTGGGATTGTGTCAATGCCCATAACTGCATAGGCTTGTCCTCACTCATCACTGCAATATGCGTGGAAGCAGGTTGCAGATACAAAGATGATGATGTCACAATGATGCCAAAGCTCCCCATAAACCCTCTCATATTCTCGAAGAAGAAGAACGTTGTTGAGTCATCTAGGGCGGCAACAAGTAAATCATCGAATGAGAACTCGGATGGGGACTTGGCAGCATTGCAAGTGAAGGTGGATCATTTGGTGCACTGGACATCGCAGGTTGGGAAGATCCTCACAGCCATGTGTGGCGAGAGAATTAATGAATTGGGTCAAATCCGTACCTTTGATTCGCCAAGGCCCAACACGGTGGAGAAGAGGGCGCGCAGGAAATGACTGCCCACATTGAGCTCACATCTTCGTATCATTAGGTTGTTTCATTTGCTAGTTTAATTTGGATGTCTGACTCGTACATTTTTTGCTTTTGAAACATACATTGCTCCTTTGTTGGTACTGTTTGGATGTGATTTTGGAATGTTAGCTTTCAAGCCACATAACGTATTTGTGCTGTTGTCTTAAACGAACTGCATGAGCAATTCGTTTCAAGTTCATGTGTGTGTAAAATTACTGCAGTGCGCTGAACCAGTAGAGCTGCAGCGCGCTGCAGCTGCCAGAACCTACCATAGGAATAGTAAGCCAATTGTTTTACCAGTCTTTACCAAAAGCACTGGAGTACACTGCAGCAGACAGAACTGCTCGAAATGGAAACAAATTGGGAGATAGTTGTACAATAGTTACCAGGGGCAACAAAACACAACAAAGTACAAAAAGTAAATAAATTTAAACTTCAACATCATTGTTCGACCCCCCTAGTCTACAACCAACTTCATCTTCTTGGATTGACTGTCTCGAAGTTCTCGGCCATCGTCATCTATCCAAATGCCATCTTTGTGTTTCCTCCGTATGGCTCCCGCCTCAATCCCG
Source organism: Rubia yunnanensis (assembly GCA_037428765.1). NCBI lineage: Eukaryota > Viridiplantae > Streptophyta > Magnoliopsida > Gentianales > Rubiaceae > Rubia > Rubia yunnanensis. Next base: position 81,364,249 of record CM075065.1, read on the forward strand.
TTGTCACTAGGTAGAGGGAAAATAGAGGGGAACTCTAACCTTTCACTTGTAACCTCAAAATCAATTTCATCGCGGAAAGAGAATTTCCTACCTTGTACAACAACAGACCAACCTACATTGCATGGGTCATTTATGTAGAAAACTTATCTTGCTTGTTTGGCCAAAATAAACTGATCATTTTCATATGCCACACGAGTCGGGTCACCAAGGGTAAATCCCATTGGATCATCATTTCGAACACCAGTTGTGTCATCAAACCATTGGCACTTGAATACCAGAATCTTGAATTATCCATAGTTAAGCTCCCAAATCTCATCAATAACACCATAGAACGACATCACAGCTAGGACTGGTTTTTTTATCTTTCTTACTTGCTTGCCACATAGTCTCCGACTCAATGTATACCCCACTATTTTGTGCTCCAACTGAACTTTATTAGGGGGCCACATAGGATGACACTCTGTTATCGAATTAAGGTGCTCGGTCACATAAGCAGTAGTCTCCAAATAATTCCTCAACACATACAAATGAACTGACATCAGATCACTATTTAATGGAGTAAATAACGTTCCCCTCGACCTCGGCTTGCCCCCCTTCCTCCCAACATGTCGATTCAGGGGCACCCCAAATTTTCTGTTTCTTCGGTAACATACCTCTCAACAATACTAGCTTCCGGCCGACTCATACATTTCACGTACCCCTTTAAGACTTTCATGTGACGCTCGAATGGATACATCCAATGCATGCCAACTGGACCACATATCTTTACCTCCCGCACTAGATGGACGACCAAGTGAACCATTATATCAAAAAAGGATGAAGGGAAATACATTTCCAACTTGCAGAGCACAACAACAACATCTTTTTGTAGGACATCCAGATGGTCCCGGTCAATAGACTTTCGGCATATGGAGGAAAAAAATATACAAAGTCTAGTGATTGAGTGCCTTACGTCGGCCTCCATTACCCCATGAATAGCAATAGGTAAAAGTTGTTGCATCAAAACATGACAATCATGAGATTTCAACCCCGTCATCCGACAATCCTTCGTAACTACCCGACTCACGTTCGATGAATAACCAATGGGGACATTCACTGATTTCAAACTATCACAAACTGAGATTCTCTCCTCCTTAGACAAGGTACAAGGTGCAGGGGGCAAGTATGTTCTCTTACCCTTCACTTCTGGGGTGAGGTCATTTATGATTCCCAAATCAACCAAGTCCAACCGAGCATTCAAACAATCTTTCATCTTCCAAGGATTATTCAAGAGGGTGCCTATCAAACTTTCACAAACATTTTTCTCAATATGCATCACGTCTAGGCAATGCCTAACCTCAAGATGCTCCCAGTATGGTAGATAAAAAAATATTGACCTTTTCTTCCATGGCCCACCACAATGTATTTTGTCCTTGCCTTTGTACTTTCCCAACACCACTCCCAATTTCTTAACCTTACTGTGAATCTGCACACCAGTTAGTGGTGTAAGGGATTTCCTTCGTTCTTTCTCACCAAAAAAATTGACCACATCATCCCGGTATTTATGGTTTCCGTGGAGCCATTTTCTATGGCAAAGATACACTGTCTTTCTTCCATGTCTTAGCTGTTTGAATTTAGTCTTCTCCTCACAAATGGGACATGCTTTGTGCCCCTTCACAATCTACCCCGAAAAATTTCCATAGGCTGGAAAATCATTGATCGTGCAAAAAAGCATGGCACGAAGTTGAAACTCCTCATTCATATGACCATCAAATACAAACACCCCTTTATCTTCCCACAATATCTTCAAATTATCGATCAATGGTCTCAAATACACATCAACCTCATTCCCAGGTTGTCTAGGACCTGAGATTAACATGGGCATCATAACATATTTACGTTTCATGCACAAATATGGGGGCAAATTGTATATAACCAACAGCACGGGCCACGAACTATGCTTCGATGACATATTACCAAATGGATTCATCCCATCAGTACACAATGCAGGAGGAGATTTCTAACCTCCGAAGCAAAGGAAGGATATCACTTGTCAAAATTTCTCCATTGGTCACCGTCCGCCGGATGTCTTATCTTGTCGTCATGTAGTCTTTCCCGCTCTCCATGCCATCACAAGTTCTTCGCATATTCTGAATTCGCAAATAACCTCGTCAACCTAGGAATTATAGGAAGATACCACATACACTTCAATGGGACCTTCTTCTTCTTCTTATCCAAACACCTATCATCATCATTCGTCACACCCTTATATCTTGCATTTTGGCACACGGGACATTCAACAACATCTATCAAATCACCGTCATACAAAACACAATCATTTGGACATGAGTGTATTTTCTTGTATTCCAAACCAAGTGGACACAATATTTTCTTGGCCTCGTAATAGTTTTTCGGAATTCCATTCCCTTGCGGAAACTTATCCTTCAGAATCTTTAGTGGTGAATTCACACTTGCATCACTCCAAGAACTTGTAGCTTTCAAATTGAAAATCTCCATAAAAAAAGAGATTACGGTATCCTTACTTTTACATCCCAGATACAATGGCTTCTCTTTCTCGTCGAGCAAAGCACTCTACATTGTATGCTTCCCCTCAAAATCTCTCACAATGTCATCGAACATACCATCAACTGTACATTTGTCTCCATCTACCTTGTCAAACCCACCGTCATGTCCTTGCTCAACCTCTCCATGAAATGTCCATACAATGTAACCTCCGTCAAATCCGTTCTTCAACAAGTGAAATCTAACAACCCAATGATCGTCAAACCGTTCACGACACAAGCATCTTTTGCATGGACAAAGTATCCTCTCCTCCCGACCAAAGGCATAATCTAGAAACAATTCAATAAATGCAATATGTTCACCACTCCCTCTAGCTACACTTGGACAGTTAACCATTTTTCCCTCCACGTAAACATTGATTCTCGGTCCGTTGTATCTAAACAAGACAAAACACACCATTACACATATTTTCATTCGTCAAAAATACGAAAAATGGACACGATCTTTTTGCTACACAATACTAAACGTGTCATGTCCATGTATAAGTATGTGAATCGATCAACTGCATGTTCTCGGAAAACGTATAAATATATATACCATCTACCAAAAGAAACACAAAAATGTTCACATCAACACTCATTAATTTACACTCTCACAACATGATCGATACTCAACCAACATAAGCTAGGCATAGAGAAACCAATAATAAATACGAAAAAACTACCTCCAATCATGCATTTATGGTTCTAGTTGATTGAAATTTCCAAAAATTAATGAATACTTACTTCCATGAGTCTTCATTTGTTTGAGTTATTGCACACCTTCCCAAGAAATCTACTATCTAATAATGGATAAGGTTCAAGTTCAGAACTAATTTAAGAGGGTAAGTTCGGAGCATTAAATGCTCGATTTAGCACCGGTTTTTGTCAATAGTACACAAAACCGGTGCTAGTTTTCCCGCCTTTTTCGACGAATTCATTCAGCACCGGTTTCTACATTTCCATAACACCGATTCCTATAACCGATGCCAAAAACATACATCACGCCAGTTTTCTAGGATTCTTTGCACCGATCTTAAAACCGGTGCGAATATAACACCGGTTATCGTTGTTCTTTGCATCGGTTTCTTGACCGGTGCTAAACTCTCAACAGTTTCCACAAATTCTAGCAGCGGTTTCCCGACCGATGTAAAAATAACACTGGCTTTTATTTAAATAACCGGTGCAAAAATATTTTTAACTGTTGCCACAATAACACCGGTTTTACAACCGGTGCTAACACAAAAAAAACCGTTGCTAAAACATGATTTGCATTGGTTTTCATAACCGGTGTTAAAAAACTAGTGCCAGAGGGGGGTCTCTGTGGTAGTGTCGCACATTCATATTGCGTACATCTGAATCTAACCCATTTTTCACACTTTTTACAAACATGCTATCTTATTGGTAACAAACATAACATACAGTATATAACATGTGACACTATGATTCACCCTTCATTAAATTCTTTGTTCTTCCGTGAATGACGAAAAAAATATATAGAAGGTATGGATGGTGACAAATTTGGCAAAAGAACATGTAAAAGATGGAAAAGTACATCAATAAATTTTATCCTAGATTCTCCATTCCTTGGATACATGTTGATGTTTGAAGGAATCCATTTGAATGGGCCCTTTAATTATGGTGTGAATGGATAAGGCATGGATTTGTGGGATATGTATTGGAGATGTAAATGAGTGTTAGTGGTGATAGTTATTGAAATGATAAATAGGTTTGGGGGGATATTTTATTTCAAATTTTCGTCTGAAGTTTTTGGTTCCCGCTAGAAATTTAAAAATGATCGATGTCACTAGCTATTCGGTATATCTATGAAGCAATGCAACATGTGTGTGATATCGCATATGTGGTCATAGTGTAATAATAATTTTTTTTGTAAACATATCCTTCTAAAGATTCCCGGCCCTTCTGTCAACTCGTTTATGCCCTAATCGGGACAACATTGTCGTCAAATTTTGAATAAAATAATGATAAATCCAATTTTGCATTTTGACCTCTCCCAGTCTCTTAGAGGGACCTAATTACAGAAAAAACAACGTGTGGTCCCAAACTCGATCTGATTATCCCAAAAAGAAGCAGTGCCATCCGGATATAGTTGAACTTATAATAACCAATAGTTATCTTATATTTCCCCATAGACTTCCACAAGATCATAGGACCGACAATCGTATAATTTTAAGTAGTCATCTACAATTTACTCTAGACTACGTACTAGCGCTTTGTAAAAATTGAAGAACGGAATTTTATTACTATTATATTTCTTTAAAAACCTTGAATATGAAATTTCACATGATTCTATATATTTGGCGGAATTGTTCATTCCCATAACGCTTATCACTACGTCATTACTCGAATTCTATAAAAAAAAACCCAAAGATTACCCAGGTTCGCGTGTCTGTAAGACAATACGCATAATTTTGATATGAAACATTTGTTGTTTTGTTTGGGTGAATTTCTCTTAACACATAGGAACAACTACAAAAGTTTTAATCGTAGTGTAATTTTGCCAGAATTTCGTAATGCCCTGTCCGTGAATAATTTTGGCCCATTCTGATGATGGGTACATGGCCAAATTCAAACATGGTGGTCGTGACAGTGTGAATTACATAAGTGTATATCTAAATTTGCATTTCGACATCTCCAAGTCTGTAGGAGGGACCTAATTGCAAAAAAAAGATGTGTGGTCCCAAATTCGATTCCAATTTTCCCAAAAATAAGCAGTGTCTCCATATATTATTGAACTTATAATAACCAATAGTAATCTTATGTTTCCCCATAGACTTCCACAAGATCATAGGACCGATAATCATATACTTTTAAGTAATCATCTACAATTTACTCTAGACCACGTACTGGTGCTTTGTAAAAATTGAAGGACGGAATTTTATTACTATTGGAATTCCGAAAAAACCAAGAATATTAAATTTCATGAGATTCTATTTATTTGGCGGAAATGTTCGTTCCTATAACACTTATCAATATGGTATTACTGGAATTCTATAAAAAAAAACCCGAAGATTACCCATGTTAGCGTGTCTGTAAGACACTACGCATAGTTTCCATATGAAACATCGGTCATCTTTTTCAGGTGAATGTCTCTTAACACACAGTAATAACCACGGAAGTTTGGGCCATAGTGTAATTTTGCCAAAATTTTGTAATGCCCTGTCCGTGAATAATTTTTGCCCATTCCAATGATGGGTACATGGCCAAATTTGAACACAGAGGTCAAAATTTTATGAACGTAATTTTATTACATTTATATTTCATTTGAAATGTAGACTATGCAATATGGGCTATGCGGCCCACTATCCATTAATCTGACTTCGGTCTAGAGTCGGTAATGACTCTGTGGCGAAGACATTGAAGCGACATCGGGCTTTGGTGCATTAAGTTTACCACTAACTAGGGTCGTAGTTAATTTTGGATTGGGCCGCTACTCTAATACGGCCCTGTATTTATTATATGCAATATCGGAATAGTTTCGGTTTAATCTTGTATAGAGCGATTATTGTCAAAATATTGTTGTATATTGATTTAATTACCCGTAGTCCAGGCCCAATCTAATAATTGTTTGGCCCAAACCTACAATCCACAACTTTTATTCAATCATTGCATGTTAGTTCTTTACTTTTTGATGTTGATGTTGAGATTATAGGAGTTTTAGCACCATTCGTGTTCTAGTCGCATGCTGATTTGGCGTAGCCAATTAAGCTGCGATGTCGCATATTCAAGCACATGAATGTGCAACATCGTCACGTTAATTTAGATAAAGCGTTTGCGACATGAATCCGAACTCGGCTAAAACACATTGACATCTTTGAGTTCTTCTTATTTGCACTAATTGTTCTACATCCCTTTGGTTCTTAGATAGCTAGAATGAAGCAGATAGCTAGAATGAAGCTGACAGCCAAGATGAAAGAGAAGACAGCACAGGGAATGCTCTGTCATGCATGAGGAAGGCAAAGACAACGGCCACCCCTCCATCCCTAATATGGGACAAATTACACTTCGTCAAGAAGGAGGCAGTAAAATGTTTCAAAAAGATCCAGGGCCAAAGGGTAAACAAGCACTAGATACCTCGAACACTCAATCCTTGGAGCCCTCGAGCCTTGGAGCCCTCAAACACTGGATACCTCAAACACTAAAGCGCTCGAGCCCTCGAGCTGAGAAGGCCTCGAGCCCTGGATCCCTCGAGCTCTCAAGCTCTTGAGCCCTGCCACCCTCGAGCCATTAGACACTCAAACCATCGAGCATTCAAGCACTCGAGCCCTCAAACCATAGAGCCTCAACCCCTTGAGACCTCGAGCCCTGGAGGCCTCGACCACTCAAGCCTTTGAGTCCTCGATCCTTGGAGCCCTCAAGCACTGGACACCTCGAACACTCAAGCTCTCGAGCCCTCGAGTTGAGGAGGCCTCGAGCCCTGGATCCCTCGAGCACTTAAGCTCTCGAGCCCTGCCGCCCTCGAGCCATCAGGCACTCGAACCATCAAGCACTCAAGCACTCGAGCCCTTGAACCATCGAGCCTCGACCCCTGGAGTCCTCGACCACTCAAGCCTTGGAGTCCTCGACCACTCAAGCCTTGGAGCCCTCGAGCACTGAATACCTCGAACACTCAAGCTCTCGAGCCCTTGATCTCTCGAGCACTCAAGCTCTCGAGCCCTGCCGCCCTTGAGCCATCAGGCACTCGAACCATCGAGCACTCAAGCACTCGACCCCTCGAACCATCGAGCCTCGACCCCTCGAAACCTCGAGCCCTGGAGTTCCCAACCACTCAAGCCTTAGAGCCCTCGACCCTTGGAGCCCTCGAGCACTGGATACCTCGAACACTCAAGCTCTCGAGCCCTCGAGCCTAGGAGGCCTCGAGCCCTGGATCCCTCCAGCACTCAAGCTCTCGAGCTATGCTTCCCTCGAGCCATCAGGCACTCGAACCATCAAGCACACAAGCACTCGAGCCCTCGAACCATCGAGCCTCGACCCCTCAAGACCTCGAGCCCTGGAGTCCTCGACCACTCAAGCCTTGGAGCCCTCGAGCACTGGATACCTCGAACACTCAAGCTCTCGAGCCCTTGAGCCTAGGAGGCCCCGAGCCCTGGATCCCTCGAGCACTCAAGCTCTCGAGCCCTGCCGCCCTCGAGCCATTAGGCACTCGAACCATCGAGCACACAAGCACTCGAGCCCTCGAACCATCGAGCCTCGACCCCTCGAGACCTCGAGCCATCAAGCACTTGACCATCAACCCCTTGAGTCTAAAACTTAATATTCAATTGGTCTATCATTCAGCCCAAAATAAATGTAAACTTCCGCCCAATTAGTATAAGGTGTTTGTGTATTAGTCTTTGGCCCACAACCTTCGCTCTTCCATCACCTTCATCTTCCGTTCCCAAGGCCATTCTTGGCCCACAACTGCAAGAAGGGACATTCGTGTGCTCGAATGGACCGACTCCTCGATGAGATATTCAAGTTCTCGAGAGGACATCCGTGTGCTAGAGGGGACATCCGTGTTTTTCCGGGGGTCTCTCGAATGTTCGAGAGGCATTTCGAGTAAATAGTCTTTCGACTACGCAACAGGACTTTCATGTGCTCGATGGGATATGTGCTATAGGGGATAACTGTGTTTCGAGGCAACCACCGTTAGCTCGCGGGGACTTTCATGTGCTCGAGGGACTCCCGACTGCTCAAAGACTGACCAACTCAATCCCTCCATCCTTTATACTTACTGACTTCCGGAATGGTAGTTGCTTGGCCAAAGTAATGAATTAACACTGGGTGTGGAGGTTTGTTACTTTGGAATCACAACTACTTTTCCCCTAGTCCTTGCATATATATAGACTCATAGATATTATTTTCTGACCATTCTTTTGGAGGCAATGATGTTGCCTTTTTGTACAAACTACTATGATGACTCTGGCTCGCTCTTTAATGGCTTGGGGTACCAATATATCAACCCCCACCTTCAGGTGTTTTCACTTTAAAAAGGCAAATAACATGTTGAAACATTTTTATTTTATTTCTCCTTCGAGCCATTAAATTAATCAAGACATTGTTCCTCCGATATCTTATACTCCCTCTGTCCCAGACCAAGATGTAATTTTACTATTGACAAGTTAACACTGTCAAACTTTGACCGCGTATTTGAATAAATATATAAATAATAATATTATCATATGCGATATTGTTGGATTTGTCGTCATAAGCAATTTATAAATATTAACTTTTTATTTGTTGTTATTATATGTAGTTAAACATATTAATGGTCAAACATGTTTTTCTTCATCAATTTAAGAAAAATGTAATATGTCAAAAGACATATTTACCCTTTAAACTAAAAATTTACATGAAAACCCTCGTCACTCAAACTTTCTATTTCATCCCAAATTTATCAACTCCATTATTTCAATAGCCTCTTGTATACAGAATAGAAGCAACCAAATATATTAGAAATTAAACCAACCCCACGTTTTATCTCAACCAAAAAGCTCCGCCGCCGTCGTCCAGATTAAGTCCACCATCCCCCGTCAACTTTCTTTGTACGCCATGTGAAAGAACATTTAGTATTTTCTCTTGAAACTCCACCTATTTTCTTCCTCTCCATTCGCTTTTCCTTTCCTTTTCTTCATGATTCATTTGATTACATTTTTGCGGTGGTGGCAGGACGAGGTCAAGAGGTGGTGGCGGGACGAGGTCAAGAGGTGGTGGCGGGACGAGGTCAAGAGGTGGTGGCGGGACGAGGTCAAGAGGTGGTGGTGGGACGAGGTCAAGAAGTGGTGGCGAGATGAGGTCAAGCGGCGGTGGTGTCGTGCCAGATCTTCCTACTCGTCCGGTGAGGTGGGGAGGTCAGTCGGAGGTGGTGTCGATGTTCAGCGGGGGTGGGTTTGGTAGGCTAGCATTTTAGGGAGGTGCTGACACGGCGATGTGGTGGCGCAGGGACAGCAGAGGTGGTGAGGCAGTGAGGTGAGGCGGTGGAAGTGATGGCAGGGCGAGGCGGATGTGGTGGCAGGACGAGGTGACGGTGGTGGCAGACTCCAGTTTGCTCACCCCCTAAAATAGGGCTTCATCTGAAATGGTAAGAACTCATCAATAAGTCCTCTATGTTGTTCATTCTTTACTTCTAATTCGCCTTATGGTGTTGCTTTTGTTAATTGTTTGAGGTTTTGGGGGTAAAATATGCGAATGGGGGTGAGATTTTGGCCTTTTAACCATTTTATACCCTGAACTTTCATTATTACCTCTAAATGTTGCTGTAAGTTGAGTACTTGACATGTCATCTATTGTTCATATTTGTGTCATGATATCATGAGGGTTTAAATTGAGATTTAGTAGCTGAAAATTGTGTGGTATTTTTAACTTAATAGTTTAAAATGCAGGCATGAGATAAAGTTTGAGAAGCTATATTCTTTCCATTAAACTTATAGCACACTTGATCATATCATGTTTCACAACGTAAAAGTGTTTATTTGCGATATTGAACTTACATGGCCTCCCTATAGCAGCACAAGTTGCTTAATTAGTGAGGAAGAATAAGTTATTTTTAATTGGTAAAGTCTTCGTTTGGGATCATGAAGCTGTTGGTGCGAGAATGATACTGTAGATGAGTATCATTTCGGTCATTCTCAAATACTGGCGATGATGACCAACTATTTAATAGCAACCTTTTTCCTATTATTGAGTTTTTCTTTTTTCAACTTACTAATGAAGTGAAGTTTCACAATACGTCAAATCATTATTTGGTTGTTATTTTCTCCTATAGGTTTTTCATAAATCAAACAAAGACGTTCACAGTTCTATATTTTTAATTTGTTCAACAATTTTATGCTCGATCCTTATGTTATATGCTTGACTTCAACACAATGGTGAGGTGGGATAAAGGTTTAGTTGTTCCGAAATCTTAGGTTGACTGGTGATTATTATGTTAGATCTATTAGCCTACTCCTAAACTATTGCATTTTGCTCATACAGGCGGGACGAGGCGGTGGTGGTGGCAGACTCCAGTTTGCTCACCCTCTAAAATAGGGCTTCATCTAAAATGGTAAGAACTCGATGTTGCCTCATTCTTTACCTCTGATTCCCCTTATGGGGTTGCTTTTGTTAACTGTTTGAGATTTTGGGGGTAAAATGTGCGAATGTGGGTGAATTTTCAAGGGTTTTTATTCTTTTTTGAATTTTTCTTGTTTTATTGTGATTTATGGGTTTGTGGAGATGTTAGAAGAAGAAATTTGCTTTTCTTTCTCTGCCCAAATTCATCTTTTTTTTCCTGATAGTGCTGTGCTTGTATATTTTTATCGCAAACTTTCCTTATAAACTTAACTGTTGTTTGATCCCCCTTTGAAGTGAATGTGAATAAGTTTAATCTTGTATTTGTTAAGTATTGATACAATCATCAGTATTCTTGAGTTTATTTTGCCTCTTCATGCTGACATAGATAAATTTTTGGAGGGATATAACTTTACTGATTCATAATTTAGACTTTCTTATCTTGCCTGCAGCATGGCCCGGACGAGTGTTTGTTCAACACTATAGAGTTGTGTGCAATTGATGCCTGGCTTGATGTGGTGAGTACTCGTCTTCTTTGATGCACCTGAAGTCCTGAACTGAACATGCTTAATTGAATAATTGAACTGAACGTACGGCAGTATAATCCAATTGTAGGACTTCAAACATCAAAAAGATCAAAACTTTCTCTGACATTTTTTAAACAGAAATGCCATATAGAACTCCAGATGCGTAGTAACCATTTCTTGACACATATTTTTGGGTGCCACATTCAGGCATTCTTAGTCAGTGTTATCTGTATTGTGCATTTGAAATGAAATGAGTGCTAGTTATCGACTGACTTGTAAGGTGTAAATTGTGCAGATTGAATTGGTATATGCAGCAAAAACAAAGAGGCTGCAACCTCCTTACAAATACGTCCCATGGCTAACTATGGATATACAGCCACTTTACGATGTAAGTTTCCAGAATTTTATTATCTTCTAATATGTGATTCAATGAGTTTTGACCACTATCCTGAGTATCCACTGGATACTAATGTGTGTTACTTGTTATAGATGAAAGGATGATGCTTCCTTGAGTCTCTACCGCCTTGGTACTATCACATGGAATTGGTATATTTGAGGTTGCGGCTATGTTCTTTGGATCAGGAGTTTTTCTTAGCATGATGGGTATATCAACGGTATGGTTTTCTCCTCCACTGTCGGAATTTAGTTGTAATTAGGACCTATACTGAAATGCAGCTTTTTTCATAGGCTTCTCTGATGAGAGTTCCAGCTAACCATTTTTGCGGTATCTCGTCTTCCCACTCAGAGCCATGTCCCTTTTCCTTCGACGCATAGAACCCACGGTTTTCTAAGATATGAATATTTTGAATTCTTTTAGTCATTTTGTATGTAGAGTCTTAATCGTTGACTGTAGGTTTGCTGCTATGCCGGGGTGAGGGTGCTGTGTCGGTGGTGAGATTGATTCCTCTCCAAGGTCTCCGCCGCAATGTTTAGTCCCATAGATTATTAATTTTTTATCATAATTTTTTTTGTTTTATTTCTATATTATCAATTTTGTGAAGTTAATTTTATTATTAAATTAATATCCTACTAAATTATTAATTTTGGGTCTTTTTCCCTTCCTCTGAAAGCGGCAGCGCACTGCCACTTTCGGAGGAATGGATTTATTTTAGTCGTCAAAAATATTTTAGCACCAGTTAAAAAACCGGCTGACAAAAAAACTGGTGCTAACAAAAAAATTGGTGCTACCGGTGGTTGAAAAATCGGTGCTAAAATAATTACGACTAAAAAAAATCTCTTCCTCTGAATGTGGCAGCTCCCTGCTGCTTTCAGAGGAAGGGATTCATTTTTAGTCGTTGTAAATATTTTAGCAACAAAAAAAATTGGTGCTACCGTTGCTAAAATTAGCATCGGTTGAAAAACCGGTGCTAACAAAAAAATTGGTGCTAAAATTAGAATCGGTTTAAAAACTGGTGCTATCAAAAAAACTGATGCTATTGTGGTACATATTAGCACCAATTTATAAACCGGTGCTAACAAAAAAACCGGTGCTAAAAGTAGAGATTTAGCACCAATTTTCTTCCAACCGGTGAAACCATTTCATCGGTTACTTAGGCACCGGTTTTTTTACGAAACAACTGGTGCTAGAACAAAAAAAAACTAGTGCTAAAGGGGGGTTCTTGTGATAGTGGAATTATATGTTTGGCCGGTTGATGGAAAATAATATGAGAAACATTTGTGAAGAGGCACAACCTACTCTTTGGGGTTTCTTGTGGAACTAATCATGCAGCATGTTCAAGTGAATTACTCATTTTAATTCATTCAATTTAATTACTTTAGAAATGGGTTGAGTTTGGGTTTATGTTTGGTATTTTTTTTTTGAATTGAAATGGGTTGATTTAGGGTTTATGTTTTGTAACATAATAGTTTTAAACCACACTTCCATGTAGATAGGTACGTACGTAGGGCATTTAATGGATAGAATTAAACTCATCGGTGGCAATCGTAGGAACTCACCCGATTATATTCCCTTGGTAGAATCATTTGTTGTGTTGGATTTCAAACGCGCCTTGAAGAACGATGCGCTGCGAGCACGTTGCCCATGTAACACTATTGGAAAACCCCTCCTTTAACAACGGTTCATAGCAGCTATTTTTAAAAACCGTTGCTATGTAAGTGAGTAGCAACTATTATTTATTTTTAGCAACTATTATGCAATAAGTGATTCGATTACAAATTTTTAAGCAGCTAATTATTGAAAAAAAATGCTTCTAGAATGAGGTATTTTAGTATTGGCAGGAAATCATAGAAACTATTTCCTAAAAACCGCTACTGTATTAAGTTAGAGAGGAAAACATAACAGCTGTTATTGAACAATAGTTACTGCGTTAAATAGGACACAACCTTTTGAACATTATAGCAGTTATTTTTGTGTAAACGTAAATAGATGTTTCAGTGTTAGAAAATCTTCATTGTTTCAAATGGACGTAGGTCTCGACCATGCATAAAAAAGAATTTAAGTAGTAGTAGGTCACAACCTTTTGACATTGTAGCAGCTATTTTTGTGTAGATGTATGTAAGAAAATCGTACTTGTTTCAAAATGACATTGGTCTAGGCCATGCATGAAAAATAATTTAAGTAGTAATCGGTTACAACCTTTTGACATTGTAGCAGCTATTTTTGTATAAGCGTAAATAGCTGCTTTGGTGTTAAAAAATATTCTTTGTTTCAAAAGGACGTTGATCTCGGCCATGCTGGAAATATAATTTAAGTAGTAATAGGTCACAACCTTTAGACATTATAGCAGCTATTTTTATGTGGACGTAAATAGTTACTCCGGTGTTAGAAAATATTACGTGTTTTAAAATTACGTTGGTCTCGCCTATGCATAAAAGAAAATTTAAGTAGTAATAGATCACAACCTTTTGACATTGTAGCAGTTATTTTTGTGTAGACGTAAATAGCTGCTTCGGTGTTAGAAAATGTTACATGTTTCAAAAGGACATTGGCCTCGGCCATGCATAAAAACAAATTTAAGTAGTAATAGGTGACAATCTTTTGAATTAGGCACATTAGGTTATAAGGTGGGTATTTAAAACTTGGGTTGATATGCTCACGTTTTTGGTATATGGGTTTTTCTTCCTTGAAGCCAACTTCAATGAATTTGTTATAAATAATTGATAGTTAAATACAATTATATATACATATAAATAATAAAAATACCATGTGAGATATTATTAATTTTATCTTCAGTATGGGATTATATAAATTTAGTTGAACTTACCCCTCAACGATCTTTTCTTCAAGCTCCTGCAACCAAAAGTCCCCCTATCTCAACTTCCTTGCCCTCCGACCCTAACCTCTCTCTGACTACCCTATTCAAAGGTGAACTGGCATGCCTTTACTCCAAGAAGAAATTCAACAACTATCATCCCACTATGCCAACGCTTTGATCAAAAACATCTAGAGAGGAAGGCCAAAGATGGAAACTCTCAAAGCAGCATTCAAAACAATATGATTCCAAGGGAAATACTAATTAGGAGCTCTAGATCATCGACACATTCTAATTGGGTTTGAGATAATTGGGGATTATCACAGATGATGGATGAAATCTCAATGGTCGTTCACTGGGGCTCTAATAAAAGTGCTAAAATGGACGCCAAAGTTCTCGCTGGTGACTGAATCCTCGGTGGTTCCTGTTTGGATCACAATTCAAGATGCTTCTCTGTATTACTACAATTTAGCCTCCATTTAGTCAATTGGGAATCTAATAGGGAGCTATATCAAGATGGATGCAACAACTTCAGCATTGACCCGGCCGTCTACGATCAAGATTTGCGTCGAGGTGGAAGTTCAAGCTACTCTTTCAGATACCATTAGATTAGGATCTATTTAAAATAATGATAAATAAGCTGTGGAGTATGTCGAGCTCTCCGAATATTGTCTAAAATGCAAGAGATTAGGTCATCATGAGTCAAAATGCAGGGTTGGTATGCTTAGGACAAATCTGGTTTGGATTAGGTATGAAAATAAGGAACCTAATGACCACGAACAAAACCAATACTCCCCAAAAATTCCCCATAAAGAAGCAAGAGACAAAGAAGCAGACCTAAAACCTAGAGCACACAAAAAACCAACACAGGTTAACACTGAACACAACCACTCTGTGAATATATCTAAATCCTTCCAAAAACCTGCCAAGTCTGGAAGCCTAAATAACCCTGAACCTCAGCAGTGGAAGGTTGTAGGTCAAAAATACAATTCGCTGCCCAACCAGAAACAGAAACAGAAAGAAAGGTTCCACACGTTCAACCCCTCCCATAACCCTCGGAACATACATGACAATGATGTTATCTTGGACATGGAGGATCCACTAATATACATGAAATTCAAATTAGATCTTAGATTTGTTTCAGATGACCTGGACATAAATAAATCCAATCAGAAACATGTAACAGAAAACTAGTTACACACTAATCAACTCTTTAGTGTTGACACAAAATTGCAGAAAAGGTACAACATAATGGATGATTCGGATGAAGAATCCTATCAAAAAAACTCATCAGCCTGTTAAAATAGAGAAATACCAGCTCAGAACAAAGATATGTTGGGGACCGATACTATTCAGGTTAATAAACTAGGTAGGTCTCATAATTTAGAAACTCGATAATCTGATAAGGTGATGGAAACTGAAAATATCTCAGAGTCTAACCAATCTCAAATTGAAAATTCTAAAGCTGGGAAAAAGAAATGATCTAATTTCTTCACTCGGTTAAACAAAATGACACTCAAGTCTAATTCAAGAAGCTCATCATTAGGTTTACATTGTTGATTACCTCATGAAATTTAATATCCTAGTTTGGAATGTTAAAGGGTTATCCACATCAAAAAATAGAATTAAAAGGTTAATCAAAGTGTATAGAGTTAATATTCTGTGCATAATTGAACCTAGCAAAGACCTGAAAAAATAGAGTCCCAAAAGGAAAAACCTAAATTTCATCATTCCATGACTTCTCTTAACTATAAAATATGGTTTTTATGGAAAAATAAATACAAAGTCTCTCTGAAGGATACGGAGGAGCAGTATATCTCTGTCTCAGTAAAATGCAGTGAAACCGAATTTCAATGGGAAGCAGTTTTTGTGTATGCACTTCATTCTAGGATAAAAAGGCATCAATTATTGAGCCAACTATTGTCTAGGGGATCTAATTATATTGCAGTTATGGGTGATTTTAATACCATAGCCTCCACAAGTGAATATAAAGGGACCAGCTCTCCCAACGCTAATCATATTAGTGATTTTGCTAACTTTATTACCTCTATGAACTTAAAGCATATTCCCACAGTAGGTAATCACTTCACCTGGTCAGATAATAGGATACCTTGTTTAGAAAGGTTAGATAGATGTTTAGCAAATGATAATTGGTTAGACCATTTCCCTGGAACATCCGTTCATATTCTTAACAGGACTACATATGATTATTCACCAATGCTTGTAGAGATCAGGAGAGAGGATAATGTAGCCCCTAAACCTTTCAAGTTCCAAGATATGTGGACTATGATAGAAGATTTTTTACCTACAGTTCTTAGTAACTTGTCTCTACCAATAAATAAAATTGGAATAGGGAAAAATTTGGGAACTTTACTGATATTATTAAGATGGCCGAGGATCAGGTGGGAAAAAATGAAGTAGAGTATGAACTCTCAGGTTTCGAAAGGGACTTGATGAAATAGAATCATAGTAGGGCATTGCTATTGAGAGCACTAGGGGCAGAAGAAATGTTTTGGAAACATAAATCAATTGTCAAATGGCTAAAATGTGGAGATGCTAACACAAAATATTTCCACAATTTATGTAAGCTAAAGAAACAGTTATTTAAAATCACAAAGATTAGAGATTCTAATGGCTAATAGATTGATCAGCCACAATTGATCAAAACTGAAGATGTTCAGTTCTTCACAGAGCTTCTAACTGATGAAACTCACCCCCAAACTGGGATGAAATATAATCAATTCCTAAACCATATACCTATGATCATCACTGAAAGTGAAAATGATAGGTTAAATGATTTGGCCTCACTGCTGGAAGTCAAACAAGCCATACAGGGCCTCAGCTCATCAGCAGCTGCAGGTCCTGATAGTTTTAATGGCACATTCTTCATCACAGCATGGGAAATAATTAAACATAACCTATTACTTGTTGTGAATTAATTTTTAAATGGAACTCCTATACCCAGGGCTATTTCAAGTACTTGGAATTTAGACCTATCTCTCTCTCCAAAGTTGATAACCCAAGCTCCCTTTCCGAATTCAGACCTATCTCTCTCTCCAATTTCCTTAATAAGATTTTTTCAAAGATCTTAATGGAAAGAATGAAAACTCTCATGCCAAAAATAATATCATTGGAGCAATCTGCTTTTTTCAAAGGTAGGGACTTTACTGATAATGTTATTTTGATGCAGGTAATGATGAGAATCCTTAACAAATAGATTGGAAAAGATAATGTAATCATTAAATTGGAAATGATGAAGGATTTTGATAAGAATTCTTGGTCTTTTATCAACCCGGTAATGCTTTCCTTTGGATTTCATGGAAAATTTATTCATAATGTGTTAAATTCAATCACTTCAGCCTGGTATTCTGTAGTAATCAGTGGCTCCCCATGTGGATTTTTTAAATCCACAAGGGGAATTAAAGAAGTGTACCCATTAAGTCCCTTTCTGTTTAATATCCTCAGTGAGGCATTCACACGGCCACTAAAAAACCAGTTTCAAAGTGGGTTCCTTAAATATTTTAACATGCCAAGGGGATCATTAAGCATAACTCATCTGAGTTATACTGAGGACACGGACTTGTTTCTAAAAGGGAATCCACAAACCTGAAAAGAATGGCCTTCCTAAATCAACTTAAGGAAGTGTCGGGACAAAAAATTAATTTTCAAAAAAATGATTTCTATGTTAACCGAAAAAGCTACAATTGATTTTAAAAACAGGATTAAAAATACATTGGATATGAAAATAGGACCAGTCCCCTTTAAATATCTAGGATGTCCAATGTATTTTGGTAGAGTGAAATCATTTCTCTTTCAGCCTCTATCGGAGAAGATAGATACAACTCTAGGTAATTGGAATAATCGTTGGCTAACTTAGGCAGGGAGATTAACTTTGACTAAAAATGTGCTTAACTCTTATCCACAACACATTTGGGCCACTATGAATCCACCAAAAGGAATAATTAATGACATAGAGGTTAGGTTTGCAAAATTCTTTTGGGGTAAATCAAAATTTGGACAAAAGAAAGCCAGGAGAAGTTGGAAAAACATGACATTTCCAAAAAAAATGAAAATGGACTGGGGATTAAGGATATAAGAATAACAATAAAGGTATTTTCATTGAAGTTGTGGTGGAAACTGTAATTGGGTGAAACCATTTGGTCTAGATTAATGTGGTCATTCCTAATAACTTTTAAAGACTCACACAACTGGAAAAGAATAACTACATCTGTGATAGGTGAACAAAACACTAAAGTTCAAATAGGTGGTGGAAAATGTAGCTCCTGGTTGGGTAATTGGACTGGAGAAGAAATCCTTATATATAGTTGGCAAGGAGAAACACCAATTGTATTTGAAAACCAGACTTTGGCTGAGTTCATAGGAAGAAGAGAAGAATTCATTAATGATTACCTTCATTAGTTCCCTACATATGTGCATTCAACATTACTGTAGGTTCAAGCGTGTCACATATTAGGGATAGAATGATTTGGATCAATGAAATCAGTGGGATTTTTACCTCCAAATCTGCATATCAGGTAATGATAAATAAGAGAGGTATAGTTAGAATTCTTCAATATACTTAGGTTGCTCAAGTATTCCTAAAATCTCTGTTTTCTTCTGGAAATTACTAAATAATCTCCTGCCATTTGATGAGAATTTGAAGATGTTTGGAATTTAATTTTCATCAAAATGTTTTTGTTGCTCTAACTCTGATTTTGCATCCCTCGACTTTAATGACTGCCATATAGTTAGTATGGTTGGGAAGAAATTGAATGATTTTCTAATGTTACCTACTGTGGAATTCCAATGTCTTTCGGATAAATTGGCATATATAACTCTAAAAGTAACTTGGATTCCACAAATGATTTGTTGATTAGAATTTCTCCTATTTTTGTGTGCTAGTAATAGAAAATTAAATGAGGAGAGAAATGTTTCAGATGGGGTGGTTTGGAAAGAAGTCATAGAGCTAATGAAGGTTTCCCTGGCAGCTTTCCCTCTAAAACAGCCAAAAATTGATCAACAATATTGGATCCAACCATAAATTGTGCCCTATTTCGGAAATAATCAGAGGAAAATCACACTGACTAAGTGGGATAAACCTATTAATGATAGAATTAAAATCAGTACAAGTAGTTCATGGAAAGCCAACTCAATCATGAGTGGCTTAGCCACGGTAGTTAGGAATCACACAGGATCTTTGATCCAAGTTAATACACAGTTGGCAGCATATCAAACACCTTTAATTGTAGAAATTATTGCCATTAAATTAGGTTTTCAATTAGCTACAGATATAAATATTCCACTCAATGATATCAGTATTGAAACTTATTTTGAAAAATGGCAATTCACACAATTACATTCCCAATTTATCATCTATTATTGGAACTAAATCCCTAAGCTAATTCACTTTATTTTGCTTGCAGAGAATTGAATCAATTGGCTGATCTCCTTTCCAGAAGATGCAGAGATGAAACTTTCAAGGGACTATACTCTATGCAGGACCTCACAACAAAGGAGAAGGGACAACTTCAACTTGATAAGATAGGCAAAGGAGAAGGGACAACTTCAACTTGATAAGATAGGCCTCCCCAACATCAGAACTTCAAAGGCTAATACAAGTGCCACATGTGGCCAACAAATTTTGCAACACATTGGATGAACATGTTCATAGATGGACAATATATGCGGTTTAGAGATTTAGAGACAACACCAATAGTGATGAAGTCCGGTCAAGGTAACGTTCGACACAAGGGGTGGAGTTTGATACACTTGGAAGCACTTCAAAACTATGGTTGACTTTTGATGATAAACTTCGTTGTCTTAGACTAGTAACCTCATAATGCTAGTTCAACTATTTGAGCCTCTTGTACTCATCATTGACTATTATATTCTCTTTTAAGGTTTGAGGTGCCTATTAACTCCCTCTACTTAGGTGGTATTAATTTTTTTTTAAAATACGCTATGGTCCAAAAAAATTTTACGACGTTATCCTTCTCTCAAAAAGACATAATTTTTGTTATTCTTGCATAAATATAAAAATAGAAAATAAATATGTTTTTGTGTGATATGTTGAAAAACGCTAGTACATGTTCTAGAGTTACTTAGAGTTGATTACTTAGTGGTAAATTAAGGGAAATCAAAAAGGATTACAGATATGCTCTTGAGCCCGATTGTTGATAAATATTCTATTACGAACTTGGAAAATACAATGGGGGTGAATAGGGTAACATCACGCTCGAGCGGATTTGAAATTCGAGTAACGAGTAAAGTTTTTACTTTTTGGACTTAGGTCCCTTTAAGAAAGTTGGAGTTGTCGAATCACGAAATCGACGACATCAAAATGCAATTTAATATTATACGTTTACGAATTTTCAATTTGGGCATGTATGGATGAATGGAAGGGCCTCTAAAGTCAACATTGATTACTTCTACACAATCTTGGAAAATTACACTCTAGCCCAAAGTTGTATTACCCTATTATCCATTACTACTAAATACATGATTTTTGTTATTCTTACATAAATATAGGAATAGAAAATAAATATTGTTTTGTGTAATATGTTGAAAAGAGGTAGTACATGTTCTAGAGTAACTTAGAGTTGATTACGTAGAGGTAAATAAAGAGAAATCGAAAAGGATTACAAATATATTCTTGAGCCCGATTGTTGATTGATATTATATTACTGAATTGGAAAATACAATGGGGGTGTATAGGGTAGCACTGCGTTCGAGCGGTCAACCGTTACTTGACTTTGTATATATAAACATGAATGAAATAATTTGACTTTTAAAATATTTATTCAACATATTTTAAAAAGGAATTAACATTAAAATAAGAGTTTGTCTCTTAAAAAATGATCTTTCCATAAAATTTTAATATTATATTTAAAACATTTAAATATTTTATTATTATAATTAAATCCCTCTTTCTATAAGCCTACATAAAGATGGTCTTTCCCAAGATTTTGACAAAAATAATAAAAGATAAATTATAATATTTCAATAATTATATAAATTTGAAAGAAAATAATTTAATTTAAATTAGTTAATTTAAATAAATCTGAAATGTTGATTGCTTTTGATAGATTTAATCTTACCCCATAAAATATTCTCCTATATATAGCTAAAACCCTAATCCATCTAACAATAGATTCAACCTCACTTGTCATTTTCTGTCAAGCCTAACCGCCGCTCATAGCTGTCTCCCACCGCCACTCTATTGCCACATTACCATTTTTCTGGGAAACGTACCCGGCCAAATCCCTCCTGCCCATCGGCGACCTCCTGTATCTTCAGGTATTGTTGTTCAGAAAATATCACCAGGGAAGCCTTGTCCCATTCCCTCTGCTCTTCAGCCACTCCTGGCCGATGAACTCTAGCAATTCTGGCGCCACCAACATTCTGCTACCTGCACTGCACTCTCCACAACCGAGCTCCGCCACCGACCGTACCACCAGAGTCCCCAACTACTAGTGAGTCAAGTTTTGTTCACTCAACCCTTGCCACAGCAATGCCGCCTTTCCGACCAAGACGCCAGAACTAGTTAGCGCCACAATGGAAACACCAACTATGGCGCTCGAGCTACCAATTCAATCGATGAGCTCTACCTCTCTAGAATTGTCATTCGTAGATTAGAGCAACCCTTAGCCGGTGACACCGCCAAGTCCAATCTCACTGGTCAGATCCCACCCACCATTGACAAACTCGCTCATCTCACCAGGCTTCGGCTCAATTGGACTAAATACCCATTGTAATTTTGAGCCAATGGAAGCGCATATATCTTCCGCATTGCCCTTCCCAACGCTAGAGGTGCTAAAATTAAGTTATTCATGTTTTCACATCTTTCTCTGATTTCCCGTTGTGTTTTACTTAGAATGAAATTGGAGTATCATTTGAAATGTATTTTTGTTGCCCCTTCCTGGTGTCAGAGGGGCTTATATTTAGTTATTCATGATTGAACATCTTTCTCTGTTGCCCGG
Organism: Rubia yunnanensis; assembly: GCA_037428765.1. Lineage (NCBI taxonomy): Eukaryota > Viridiplantae > Streptophyta > Magnoliopsida > Gentianales > Rubiaceae > Rubia > Rubia yunnanensis. Next base: position 81,386,556 of record CM075065.1, read on the forward strand.
TTGTGTTTAATTTAAAATGAAACTCGAATAACATGTGAAATATGTTGTTGTGTTTTATTTAGAATGAATCCATAGTAACATTTGAAATAAGTTGTTGTTGGCCCTTCCGGGTGTCAGAGGCTTATATTGAGTTATTCATGTTTGAGCATCTTTCTCTGTTGTTCTGTTGTGTTTTTTTCTTTATAATGAAACTATACTTTTGAAATATGTTTTTGGCACACTTTTTCATCCTAGAAGCACCTTACAACTAATTACATTGAGAGGTCTTGTATGATTTCATTGCCAAACACCAATGGAAATCAACTTACATATTCTCGGGAACTGATTGTGTTTTCATTCAAAAGCAAGAAATCATCGCATCATGGAATGATTTTGAAAACCTATGGAGGTGTGACCAAGTAAACCAAACGATAATGCCCATATACTTATTGTAAGTAATATAGCCTTAGGCTTTGTGCAAATTTTAAATAATTCCTAATCATTTCCTAATTGATGATACCGATTTCATTTGGAAGGTACGTGTATTATTTTGTGAACCATAAGGACAAGGGTTGGATAGGGTATTTTTGCCTGGTGTTTACTCAAGAAATCAGGTGTACTGTTCAAGAGAGGGTCCATTGCAACCGCAAAAATCTTGGGCAGACGGATTAAAAATTATTCGTGTCACCGTATATTGAAAGGTGATGGATACTCACTCATGTCATTTAAGTTAATCCATTAATGCATTATATTTTATATTTTTTATATATGTTGTAGAGACCTTTGGAGATTAATATTTATTATCCCCAACAAAAAGCGCGTTTACTGGATGGATCCTCTTCACTTCCTAAAAATCAGGTGTATAGTTAGTTTCTAAGAAAAAGGGTAACAACTACAAAAGACAAAGCCTTGAGGGAAATTAATATCTACTTCCAAACCCAATGCATGTCATTGAACCATTTACTCATTCTATCACATTCGTTACCTATGGGAAATGCAAAAACTTCCCATTTGAAGATCAACATTCATTCCCTCTTAATAGTAATTTGCAAAGACAAACAACGACCATTTGCAAACCTCATTGATAATCACTCTAGGCAAACCACACGATAAATGTATTTCATCAACGACATTATACACAAAGGACCACATTCAAGATTCAACCTTGCATTGCATCAAAGAGCTAAGAAATTTGCAACTTTCCTAACAACCCTAACACTTCAATCATACAAACACTTCATATACTCAAACAGAACATAGCATAAATGAAGAAAAATATTACATTTAAACAGATGAATGCTAAATAACAAATGCTTCAAGAAAGAGTGAAATAGAGGTTCTTACTACATAGGTGTGGAAGCTTCAATCAATTGTTCCCAAGTACAAAATAAGCCTGATAATCAAACACCATAACATAGAACAGAGATCTACAAAGAAAGAAGAAGAAATGGAAGAAAATGGTGAAATTCTAGGGTTTTGGAACCCCCAAGTCAGGCTTAGAGTGTTGGGGAAGAAGGGGGTTAAAAGCTATTTATAGTACAAGAAAAAAGGGAGTAACATGCAAGTTACAGGGCAATTATTGCGAGTCGCGATGCCTCCGTCGCGAGTCGCGACCAGATCAGGAAATTGTGAGTTCTCAGGTCAACATTTCACGAGTCACGGCACACTTGTCATGAGTTGCGACACACTTGTCGTGAGTCGCGACACACTTGTCATGAGTCGCAACACACTTGTCACGAGTCGCGACACACTTGTCACGAGTCGCGACACACTTGTCACGAGTCGCGACGGAAAAAAGTTCCATTTTGTTTTGCTTCCTCTGGGTGAATCGTTGTACTATTTTGGGAGCTCTTGTAATCGATTTTATAGTATCCGAGAAGAGGAATCCAATGGTACCACCTTTGGAGGCTGATTCATCTTGGAAATTCTCATAACTCTGCTTCAAAACATAGATATTTCTTCACCCTTTGCTTTGCTCTCCTTTCTTCAGTTTATCTTCTACCACTTCATTAGTGGCCTTCCATCTTCTACCATCCTTTCGAATGGCCTTCACTAAACCACTCCTAAGTGCTCATGAGAAATCCACTAATAAAGCTTACAAAAAGGAATCTAGATGCTCGTAAGGACCAAAAGTCCATTAGACTAAACATAGGTTACAAAATGAAGGATTTAGATATAAAAACTGAAAAATGACTATCTAAACCCCTTATCATGTAAACCTGTCTAAATCTAGCAATCTTATAACAAAAATATGACAAAAGATATGATAAATGCTTTGGAAAATACATTCATTTGAAGCATCATCAAATCCCCCCACACATAAACCTTACTCGTCCTCGAGTAAACAAGAACAAGCAAAAATCAAAGTGTAAACTAGCATATAAAATTTTTCCAAAACATCCAACTTCATATTCTTAGAATACCCTAACCCCCAAGACATAAGAGTCTCTCACACTCTCACATCCCAAAGCCTAAGATAAGCTAAACAACCAACAAACCATAACAAAAGTGAGGTATACATACAATGCCAAGCTATCTTACTCTACCGAAAAAGCCACCCAACAGACACATCAAGAGAAGCATAAAATTTATCAATTTCTCTCATTTTCTCTCATTTTGCCGAGGAGCCCTCTCGGGTTTTCATCCTAGCTTCACACATTTTTCTTTTTCAATACTTACCCTCACCTTTTTCCACACCATTTTGCCTTTCATTTTTGCATTGGTCACCCTTTTGGATTTTTGGCCTATTCGAGCCTCCCACTTTTGCCTAAGTTGCCTTTCATGTTTTCAACTTAGCGGGAAATTTTTTTCTTTTTATTTTTTTCAAACAAAACACATCAAAGTGGAGCATATGCACTCTACAATACAATACAATGAGATATATCATCCTCTTTACCTCCCTACACTTGAAACACACATTGTTGTCAACGTGAAAAGGACAAGATAAAGAAATAAGGGAGAAAGAAAAAAATACTCACAACTAGGACCTTGAAGGTCCTTCCCGGTGACGGCAATGCTCACTCCTCAATGAATGTTCTCTCCTCCAAGTGCTTGAACACCACCCAACATTAAACTTTTATCCATCCACTACGAAGCCACAACTATGCAAATCCTTATCAACAATCACAAAAGACAACAACTAGTAGTACTCCTAGATGGTGGTTTTTGTAGTGGTTTTTTGTGGTGGGTTTTGGTGGTATTCTTGTGGTTTTGGGTAAGGGTTTGAGGACATGGTTGATGATTTTTTTTTCAAGAAAAGAAAAATACTAACCTAACTTAGAGAATCGGGTTGCCTCGCGAGAAGCTCCGTATTTTTAAGGTTTTCAGCACGACCCTAATGTTATCCATATGGTGAAGGTTTGAACCCCTTACCATGATAATCCAAAAATAGAGAGGTGGATGTACAAAATTTTCAAGAGGAAAGTTCTAAGGAGGTGGAGATGGTTTAAAAGGAGTTGGGTGGTTAGCAGGCCCTGGATGGTCTTTTGGCTGCTTGCTTATCTCCCTCAAAACTTCCATAAATGATGGATTGGTTCACTTGGTGGGGGTAGGGGTGACGATGCTAATGAATGTAGCACAATCACATCTCTCTCCATTTTTTCATCCTCAACAACCAACTCCTCATCCCCGTCAAACTCAAACTCATTTCCCATGGGGACCTCCCTCACCGAATCCTTGAGTTCGACTTGGGATGGTGTATTTTTGAAATCACAAGCTTCCATTTGGGCCAACAATTCCAACATACTCCCCGCATGCCCCTCAATAGCCTCAACACTAGAGAAGAGCCGAGTGTCTGGTTCCTCACTAGTAAAGTCGTTCAAGTTTGCTATTGCATTCATGACTTCCTCACGTGTCAAACTTGAACTTCCTTGTTGGGCTTGGTTTTGGGGTATGGTATAAGATGGTGACGGCCAACTATTTTGCTTGTATTGTTGGTTTTCCGGCTCATTCTCATACCACCAATCCAGATTACCACTCCATTCCAGGTTGTAAGAATTATGGTATGGATACCTTTCTTAGGTTTCTTCCCCTTGAAAACCAACATCCCCTACCTCTTGGTAGCACTCTTCATAATACTCTTGGTTTTTTAAACCAAGGGTTCTTTCCTCCTCATAGTGCTCCTCTCTCAACATATAGCAAGACTTGGTAGGATGGTCGGAATGATACATCCTACAAAACCTTGCTTGGTGAGCCTATTTTCTCATCATGAGTTCCCTCAAGGTGAGACGTTCCATTTTTTTTAAAAAATATTTTTTTCTCTTTTTCAAAAGTCCGGAATCATATTGCAAGAATTCACGATAAAAATTCGCTAAGAACTCAAGCAATACCTACTCCAAACAAAAACAACCAAAAAGAAGCTAAAAATAAAAGCAACTAGCTAATATGCAACCAAATATGCCCCAACACTTAAAAATAAATGCCTCTTCCCCGACAGCGGCACCAAAATTTGGGAGGTCATCGCCGTACCTCTCAAAGTTATAAATTATAAGCCCTTTGTGCTTACTAAATACAATTAAGTAGATAGTGGCAAATTGGGATCGTCCACGAATAAGAGGGTTTTTCTTAAGCGTTTAAACATATAAGGTTTACATTAGACTAGAAGTAGAGATATATAGGTATATAAAAGCAAGTAAAAAGGGGGGTTTTGGTTGGTTGTGGTCCTCAGTTATGAAATTAAAAGGTAAGATAACTAGCAAAGTTAATTAACTATGCTAATCATCAAAAAAACTAAGAAAAAGGAGTAAAAATTACAAAAGACAAAGCCTTGGGGCAATTAATATCCACTTCCAAACCTAATGTAAATCATTGAACATTCACTCATTCTATCACATTCGTTACCTATGGGGAATGCTAAAACTTCTCATTCGAAGATTAACATTCATTCCTTCTTAATAGTAATTTGAAAAGACAAAAAACGACCATTTGCAAACCTCATTGATAATCACTCTAGGCAAACCACACCATAAAGGTATTTCATCAACGGCATTATACACGAAGGACCATAGATTTGATAACAACAAGCCTTCTACCAAAGACATAGCCATTTAACCAAACATAGCATTCATTAGGCTAAACCTAGAACAAACAATATTCAAGATTCAACCTAGCATTGTATCTATTGGATAAAAATGAGAACAATACACATTAACATATTTATCTAGCAAGAATCACAACACATTATGCACAAGAAATTCTAATTCCATGTTCTTGGATTCTCATGTCAAAGAGCTAAGATATTTGCAACTTTCCTAACACCCTAACACTTCAATCATACAAACACTTCATATATTCAAAATTTTATAGCATAAATGAAGTAAAACATCACATTTAAACACATGAATGCTAAATAACAAATGCTTCAAGAAAGAGTGAAATAGAGATTCTTACTACATAGGTGTGGAAGCTTCAATTAATTGCTCTCAAGTACAAAACTAAGCTAGATAATCAAAAACCATAACATAGAAAAAAGATCTACAAAGAAAGAAGAAGAAATGGAAGAAAATGGTGAAAAATTAGGGTTTTGGAGCCCCCAAGTCGGGCTTAGAGCGTTGGGGAAGAAGGGGGTTAAAAACTATTTATAGTACAAGAAAAAAGGGAGTAAAATGCAAGTTGCAGGGAAATTATTGCGAGCCGCGATGCCTCCGTCGCGAGTCTTGACTAGATCTGGAAATTGTGAGCTCTCTGGTCAACATTTCGAGAGTCGCAGCGGAAAAAAGTTCCGTTTGTTTTGTTTCCTCCGGGTGAACCGTTGATCCGTTTTGGGAGTTCTTGTAGTCGATTTTATAGTACCCGAGAAGAGGAATCTAATGGTACCACCCATGGAGTCTGATTCCTCTCGGAAAATTCTCATAACTCTGCTTAATAACATAGATCATTCTTCACCCTTTGTTTTGCTCTCCTTTCTTCACTTTATCATCTACCACTTTGTGAGTAGCCTTCCATCTTCTACCATCCTTTCGAATGGCCTTCACTAAACCACTCCTAAGTGCTTATGAGCAATCTACAAATTAAGGTTACAAAAAGGAATCTAGATGCTCGTAAGGACTAAAAGTCCATTAGACTAAACATAGGTTACAAAATGAAGAATTTAGATATAAAAACCGAAAATGACTATCTAAATCCCTTATCATGTAAACCTACCTAAATCTAGTAATTTTAAAACAAAAATATGACAAAAGAGATGTTAAATTCTTTGGAAAATACATTAATTTCAATCCTCATTACATATGTGGGGAGAAAGAAGTTACGTGAACATCTTATAATGTGAGGTTTTTAAACTAGTTATACTTACTAGATATGGCCCGGGGAGGTTCTCAAGGATATTGATGATGATGTTAAAATTAAAGAAGGGGTTGATTTGGATGGAGGCGATGGATATGATGAGATGGTGGAGGATATATCTATAGAATTTCACGTAAAACCATTGATCAATGACAAGAAGACTGCATCGTATAATGGGTCCAAACATTCTGTTTTGAGTGCTACGTTGAGGATAGTGAATTTAAAGGCAAAATACGAGTAGCCGACAAAGTGATGACTGGGATAGTTGAATTACTAAGGGAATTGCTTCCAGATGGTAATCTTATACCTGATAGATCGTATGCCGCAAAAAAGATTCTGTCCAATGGGATTGGAATTGAAAAACAAATTCATGCTTGTACGAATGATTGTATATTGTATATAGGGAAGAAGAATGCGGATAGAGAAATTTTCTGTGCATGTGGTGAGTCTCGATACAAGTTGAAGCGGGGAGAAATCGATGTGGGTGGGGAAGTTGGTTTCATCTCAAAGAAGAAGACCCCTGCTAAAATTTTATTATATCTTCCTGTTAATCCATGTTTGAAGAAGTTGTTTGCTTTCCAAGAGAATGCTAAGTTAATGCGCTGGCATGAAGATAGAATTAGACCTGGGGATGATGTGATCAGTCATACGACGGATGGTGAGCAGTGGAAGAAGCTTGATGCCCTTTACCCTGAGTTTAGATTGGATCCTAGACACTTGTGGTTTGGCCTATCAACTAATGGGATGAATCCATTTGGTGATATGAGCAGCGCGCATAGTTCCTGGCTTGTAATGTTTGTAATCTACAATATCCTCTCATGGTTGACCATGCAATGAAAGTATGTGTTGTTATCGATGAATATTTTTTGCCCCAGGCAACTTGGTAATGATATATATATACATGTTTATCTTGCTACCCTTATCGATGATTTGGTGATAATTTTCAAGATCGGGTTCAGACTTATAATGGTCATGCGGAAGAGTATTTTACATTGAAGGCCTTGTTGCCCTGCACTATAAATAATTTTCCTACTTACAGAAATTTGTCTGAATATTCGGTGAAGAGGCACTATGTGTGTCCCGTGTATGAAATGGAAAAATAATTTTTCCAACTTAAACACGGATGTAAAACTGTTTACCAGGAGCACATGCGGTTTCTTCGCCAGGGGCACCTGTGGCGTTCTGCAAAGAAGTGGTTCAATGTTGATGGCATTTGTAGATTTTCAACGACAAATCCCAAGGAGCTCAAGGCCCTATTACCCATTCTGGATAGCCACTACAAGCCAGTGGGATCCGAACGAGGAATGTTTCTTCTATTGCCTCTTCTCCTCATTTACGCAAACCTGATTAAAGATCCTTATTTGAAGGTGACACAAATTACAACATCTAAGCCAATGGTTGATGCAGAAAATATTACAAAACCCCCTATCACCTGAGCACGAGTTATTAAGGAGTGACCGCATCTTGTGAGGGTCTTGTATGATTTCATTGCCAAACACCAATGGAAATCAACTTACATATTCTCGGGAAATGATTGTGTTTTCATTCAAAAGCAAGAAATCATCGCATCATGGAATGATTTTGAAAACCTATGGAGGTGTGACCAAGTAAACCGGACGATAATGTCCCTATACTTACTGTAAGTAATATAGCCTTAGGCTTTGTGCAAATTTTCAATAATTCCTGATCATTTCCTAATTTATGATACTGATTTCATTTGGAAGGTACATGTATTATTTTTTTAACCATAAGGACAAGGGTTGGATAAGGTATTTGTGCCTGGTGTTTACTCCAGAAATCAGGTGTACTGTTCAAGAGAGGGTCTACTGAAACCGCAAAAATCTTGGGCGAACGGATTAAAAATTATTCGTTTCACCGTATATTGAAAGGTGGTGGATACTCACTTATGTCATTTAAGCTAATCCATTAATTCATTATATTTTATTTTTTTATATATGTTGTACAGACCTTTGGAGATTAATATTTATTATCCCCAACAAAAAGCGCGTTTACTGATGGATCCTCTTCACTTCCAACCATTCGAGTCGTTCGTTAAAATTTGTATGACTCTACCATAGGTCCAGAGGGTAGGGTAATGAGAGTTTGGACCTAGTACAAATCAATGTGTGATTCTATTTTCATATTGCAAAATACTATTTTGTCATCACTTATTGTAATTATTTGTTACTAATTTAAATTTTATTTATTAGTACAAGAAACAAGTAAAGATATGGGAATGCGGCTATTACGTGAAGCTATACGCAACGGAGTGAGTCCTACATGTGCGTGAGGATTACCTAGAAATTGATGAAGTGTGTACTGAGATTATTCTTTGGAGAATTTTATAAGCAATGTAACATGTCGTCCCATTTCTTATATTGTAACTATTTTTGTTTCACGGATTTTTCCAAAGGTTCTAAAGTGGTATTCATTAGATGATATCAACAGTGCAAGAAATTTCATGGCTAGGTCTCTTGTTCCATTGTTCCTCTACCATTGGAAATCCAAATAGGGTATTATGATAGACTATTATATGCTGACGTAGTTTTGTGGAATAGATTTTTGGTGACTTCTATTCCTATCTATAGATTGTTTCTTTCTTAGCATAGTCAATAGATTTTTGATATCTAGTGTCATCTTCTCTTGTATTTTGTACAATCTGGATCTATTTTACAAACATTTTTAGAAGCTGGTTTATAATGAAATAGGCAGATTTTACCATATTGTCCAAGCATAATTTCGAGTGCGGAAATCAATTATGCCCCTACATCAATATATTACAAAGACACGATTTAATTATCCTCTATCGAAACCTTAGCATCAGAATAGTTTCCGAACTTGGAACTGATAATGCAAAAATTGCATTCCTTGGCGAGAAATACTCATGCATGCCAATAGTTGATGCCCGATGGAGGAACATGTTCTGAAGCACAGAACGAGTTCATGATCCGTAACTTATAGGGAGTTCCTATGTCGTAACTAGATTTAACGTGAGAGTGTCTGATCAAGAGAATTCACTCCCAAAGTGACTTCTTTGGTTCGAAGGAACCGCCTTTAATAGGCATGTTCTCCACTAGTGCAATGTATAAAAATCAGTTTTAAAGCGTACAATTATCTCTAACTTGACCCCAAAAGACTAAAATGACCGTCGAAATTGAATTGACTATATAATTGGCCAACATCCTAATGGACCAAGTCTACAATTAGATTTAAATCCTATGAAAAATAGCATTGCCAAAAATATGTTGTTTTAATGACTTGGACTTGGATCTCTCTTTACTGTTTCTTTGGATATCAAATTTGAAGTCAAACCAATTTTACCGGACTACGAGCTGTTAAAAAACAATCATTGATAGAGTCAATTCCTACTCTATACTCAAATTCAAAAAACTATTTTAAATACCACCCATTTTAAAACTGAAAAAGGTTTTAAAAATTTGAAGGAAAAAAATTGAAATGGCAAAATAAAAGAATTTAGAGCATCTCACCCAGAAAAACATAAAAAGTAGAATAGTAGAAAAAATAAAAGAAAATATAATTACCCCTCTAATCAGCATATCCTCTTTGAAAAATACAAAAATCGGTGAGTTCTTCTAAAAACTTTGTCACAGATCTGAAAAAATTCATATCCTCCTTTGCCATGTTCATGTAATTATATTGGTGGAAATGAAATTGTCACCCATAAATTGTTTTTAAAAAAAACCTTACGATTGTCGTCGCAACTTTGACCCATGGCTAGGTCTTTGAGTTCTTAAGTTAACCGAGTTTCCAAGTTGCAAACCGACCTGAACTTGGGCTTGGTTAGGACCTAGTTGTCTGAGTCCGTATCGAGTTGACCAATTTTCAATCACTCAGACTTGGCTCTCCTCTCTGGGCTACGACCGACCATCAAAACGTTAGGCTTAAATCGAGTTGACCGATTCAGTACCAAGTTCACTGAGATTTATCATTGGACTTTACCTCGGTCTTGGTTCTCCATTATAGGCTTGAGACTAGTTATCCCAGAGTATCACCATACATAGGCCTCCATAGAACCGCCGTGGACTGGGACCGTCCATCGAGACTGGGTCTACCGTTGGGAACATTTAAGACATAGGTCTTCGTCCAAACAAAATCCCCCATCTCGATCCTGCTGTGATGCCATCTCGATGCCTAAACTCAGAAGCACCAAGCGTGTCTATGCACCGGACGCGTTGACACTATGTTTCTGATGCCGCTCCGTTGTAGCCTTACCGCTTCACCATAGGAGTAGCACCGCCACCCTCCCATCTTCAATTTGGCCAGAAAAAGTTTCCCATCTCCAGAATAACAATGCTTAGAACGTAGATCTTAGAGGGGGTAATATTCATGGGGCAGGGGTGGGACCGCCGGCGGTGGTGGTTTGTGGCCCCCCCCAGATCTAGGGTTTATTTACAGTAATGAATAAAGAGAGGTGGTTTGGTGTAGAGAGAGAAAGTAGAGGTTCAAAACTAAAAAAAAACTTCTCATGATAATTACTCAGCTCACACCCCTGTATTTTAGACTCAATACTCGCAACCTGTGGTTAAGCTCTTCTAGAATCATATCTTCCATCAGGAGAGGATGGCCATTATTGGTGATGCTAACAGTTTACCCTCGCGAGGATTCACTTGGCAAGGGTATAAGTGAACATACAATCAAGTTGCCTGATGAACTTCCTCAACCAGGACAATATGTCAGTTGATAAACTTCCTCATACCTGACTCTAATATACTTTTTGTCCAATGGAACCTCATTTTGACAACTTAAACACGGATGTAAAACTGTTTAGTAGGGGAACGTGCGGTTTTTTCCTCAGGGGCCCCTATGGCATCCTACAAAGAAGTCGTTCAACTGGGAGATGGAGTTACTTCCACCGCCGTTACCACTGTCGGGTGATCAGATTTTTGAAATATTTAAGGAATTGCCTAATTATATTTGGAAGGGGAAGAGGAAATATTTAGTTGAAGGAAGTTGGAAAAAATATCTCTATTTTTTTAAAAAATCCCTTACTGGAAGGACTTGGGTGTCAAACATTTTCTTTATGTAATGCACATTGAGAAAAATGTGTGTGATTCACTGGTTGGTACACTGTGAAATACCCCTGGTAAACAAAAGATTGGTTGAAGGCTCGACTTGACATGGTTAATATGGGTAGTAGAGAGAGTCAGGGTCCTGTTACAGATGGTGATAAGTGTTATCTTCCCCTGCAAGTTTCTCCATGTCTAATACAGAGAAGAAATTGTTTTGCGAGACCCTGAGTAGTTTGAAGGTGCTCAAGGTATATTCATCTAACATAAGTTCATGGTTATCAGTGAAGGAGTTAAAGGTTCATGAATGCCACAAATTGATGCAGGAATTGAATTCCATTGCGATCATAAGGTCATCTTTGCCTTACCGTGTAAGATTGTGCATTACAAAGCTTTGTTTGTTCTTCAAGTCCATTTGTTCCAAATAGATTATTATTGTAAGCGATGATTTTTGAAGTGCTATGCCAAATGCAGATGTCCTTTCCACCCCCATTCTTTGACATTATGGTCAATTTGATTATTCATTTGGTCATATATTATTAATATGGGTGTATCCTTTTGAACGGTATATGAAAATTTTGAAACAGTTTTTGAAGAATAGATGTATACCTGATGCAAGTATTGTGCAATGGTTTGTGGCATAGGAGGTAATAGAGTTATGTACCGAATACTTGAAAGAGGTAGATTTGGGGCTTACAAGTTCTAGACATGAGAGACGATTGGATGGCTATGAGGTTCGATAGGGTAAGCTGCTCAGCCCTAGTGCAGAGGATTTATGTGCTGCTAATTTATACGTACTTCGGAACCATGATAATGATGTTCTATATATTGAGCTTCACATGAATGATATATGCAGTGCACATCCTTCCTTCATAATCACAGGTTCTCCAACAACACACTAAAACATTTGCATCATCGCTTTGTAGTCACGTGCCCTGAAATGGTTAAGTGGTTGGAACGTAGACCTCTTGGTATGGTCCTTTCACATGGAGGGTACAAAAATAATGATTTATGTCTGGCACAAAATCAGCTGATGATAGGGGTGTTTTCTAAAACAGTGGAGTTTATCTTATTTCAAAAGCACTGTATGTCGCTAGGTCAGGTGACAACAATCCAGAGCATACATATTACTTTGGAACCATAGTTGAAATGTAGGAGCTTAATTATGTGACAATGTGAGTTCCAGTATTTAAGTGTGAATGGGTAGATATTAACAGTGGTCAAAGATCGAAGGACTTGGGATTCACTCTAGTTGATCAGAGCCGGTTGGCTTGCAGAGAAGACCCATTGATATTAGCGGGACAAGCTCATCAATTTTCCTATGTGAAGGATCCGGTTAACCCTAAGTGGGATATTGTTATTGAGGGTAAAATGGCTTTGGTTGGTGAAAATGATTTTGAAGATTTCATCAGTTTCGGGCCAAATGTTGTTATCGATTCAAATGATGATGAAGTAATGCTTAAAGAAGATGAGGCAAGCTTTCATTTTCATTTCGGACGGTCGGACCATGATGAAGTAATATGGGTTGATGCCCAAGGAAAGATGACCAAACATATAAGGAAAGTCAAGAAGAAGTTGCCTAAAAAGAAGAAGAAATCTAGGACATGATTGTGAGAGCTTGATTCTAATGTTTTGAAAAGGTGACCATTTGATGATAGCCAATTCCGAGTCTGGAACTAGTTCGGGACAAGTGGTCTTCAGTGCTTGCTTCCCTTGTTTCTTCCTTACTCCACTAGAATATGCCATACAACCATTTGGGTTAATATAAATTTCTATGCACACTACACGTATTAAAAAAATGCAAACCAAACACTATTTAAGATACAAATACATTAATTTTTCAAAAATTTAATTAGTCTCACACTATATGAATTTGAGAAAGGGTCATAATAATTCAGTAAGCCTTGTACAGAGACAACCACAAAAAAAAGCCAAGTTCTAAGTATCTCCTAATAAAGGCCTAACACATATCACACATGGAGCTCTTATAGTGGTCGATGGCTATGGGTCGATGCATTCCCCGCTCCACCTCTCGCTTTTGCGCTGTTGCGATACCTCAGACCCATAAGGACATTGAGTGTGTAGTGGATAGAATATAGGTTACGAGTTTGTAAATTGGGCGGAAATGGAATTTGGGAATTAGGTTTCTTGACGTATTATGAAAACCCATCTCCATATTTTTTTATATACTAAGAATAGGTTCCGAGCTCAGAACCTATTCTATCATATTTAACAAAGGCATGACAAATTTCTTCATTCGGTGATACCGCTTGTGCTCATATAGTATCCACTTTTGTTTTCAAAAAGTACTGATTTTCAAAGTACTTGCATGCTTTTTCCTCGCCATGAATAGCCAACACGTTCAAACTTTGCAAGACCAACGCAATCAAGTTGCCATTTGGCAGATTCTTTATCATTCTCTTTGATGAAGCTACACACATCACATGCTTAAAAATTGTGGTCCCAGGATTAACTTTGGCCCCCTCAATCACAGAGTAGAACATCATAAGAGTCGAGTAATTAGGCTTGGTGATGTGACCATGAGTGGGTACTATAGACCGAGCTATTATCTCCTACACAATACGTTGGTCATTGGTGAGGTTTTTGAGATCAAAGGATTCCAGTCTACCTAAATCATGATGATTGCGTTTAAATTATTTTACACTACACGCAATTGGATCAATACTAGGATATTCATCATTGAGCGGCCATTACCCCCCCTTATGATAAACGCCATCTAAAGGGCCATCCTTCACATGAGGGTAAACATCTTCCGGACCCTTGTGGGGGCAATCAATTATTTTATTGATAATCCATGGGCTTATCTCAACATTAAACCCGTTTGCCCTAGTCCAATAACTACCTGAACCATCTAACTCATGCAAATTGGCATAAAATTGGCATACCTCATCAAAGTAAGAGGGCTCGTTCAAAGTTAGAAGTTTAAGGACATGTTGATCTTCAAAGAACTGAATGGGGTCAGCTAACCCTATGATGTGGTACACATTCAAATCTATTATATAGCTATCCAAAAAAATTTATCCCCCTTAAAGAATTGAACCTAGTTTGGGCTTCAAGAGAAACAAACCTTGCTTCGTAGCCTGGGTTCCTCGGTCGGCTTCCTCTCGTTGATTTGAACTGAAGCCCGTGAACCGGTGCGTTAGGATTAGAAAACGAATCAGGAACCACTTTTTGTAATTTTATTGGAATTTATCAAAAAAAATAAAATTTAAAGCATTTTTTAGTCAAGTTCTTAGTTCCTATTTTGTAACATTTTGATTTGGGGTTTCTATTTCGGAGAAGATATAGTTTCGAGCTCGTAAATGTAATACAAACAAATCACTTAAAAAAGAGCCTTTATTCATTGGGAACAAGCTCATCCCTGAAAGCGTAAATTGAAAAGTCGGTCTACTTGTTTAATTAATGAATGAATGGTTCTGAGCTCTTAACTTATTCGGGGAATATATTTACATAGAACTACAAGAGTTCCTCTATCGAACCTTTTTTTGTCTTGTATGGTTATCTAATGAGAAAAAACCATTATGTTTGAACAAATGACCGGGCTCGTAATGCCAATCATGCAAGCAAATAGGTGAGAAATGAAACTTTTAAATAGACAAGATCTTAAACATAATGTAGTAGTCATGATCATTTAACGTGATGAGGGCAAATTATCCAAAACACAACATGTTTAAATTCCTAATTGTTACTTCCAAAAATAATTGATTTTAACTTGCCAAAGTATCAGCCTAACATCACCTAGATATTGTCTCCATGGATCTATGACAATCTTTTCTTCATTTTCGGAGTCGATATTTTAGGCTCCGCATCTCCATCCTCACCTTCTTTGCCCTCTTTCCCATCTTCCTCAAAATATGTAGGCTTAAAGTTTGGCATACCCTCATCATCACTAAGCACAATGTGGAGTCCAATGGATTCATTAAATTTTTCGTGCCTAGTTTTGGTTGGTGCTAGCTCTACACTAGCGGCACTAACTTCACTTCGAAGGCACGACATGAACCTTTTGAAGGTACTCATCCATGAACCCCACCTAGCTACAAAAAAACAAAAACAATTATGAAATGCACATTGCAAAAAGAAAAATAACAAAATATACTTATAATTGAAACGCTTTCACTACTCATAAGAGGAAGATGCCTCTACCCTCCCCATTGTGGTGTCCCTCCCTTTCTTCGCTTCCCTAGTAGATGACCCGGGTATTGTGCGCTGGACATATCTCTTCTAAATGTTCAAGACCAAATTTTTGTGGTAAAACCAATCCCCATCATAGTACACCAAATACAATAGTTTGTCAAAGGGAAAAATGTTCCACTTCTTGATCAACGCCGTGATCAAGTCACTATATGGAAGATCTTTCTGTTTACCCGCTGTGACCTTCAACATATACATTTAACTTGAATAGCCTAGGTTGAGCTTGACACCCTCCATCACATAGTAGAATATCATTAAGTTCCCAATTGTTGGCTCATATGCATGGCCACCAGGCAGTAGGACATTTTGACAAATTCACTCATCGGCTAATCTATCCTCAACATACAATACCAACACATCATAACTCTCAGCCTCCCTGGTGCCAAACTCGGCCTATTAAAGTACTTCTTAGCCATAGAAAGCACAACATGATTACCTCTGTAACCCAAGGCCAACTTTGTTTATGGAGAATTTCAATAGGTCCAACATTATCAATAGGCTTCAGTGTAGTAGGGTCGACGTACAAGCAACCTAAGGCATCGTTAATAGAATACTTGGTGATGGGTATTGTGGCACCATTTACTATTGTTTTCTCCTAATTGTTACTACCCTGTCCAAAATTTTCATAAAATTGTAGGACTTGGTCGTATTGGACATGTTCGCCTAACAAAAACAACTTATCAAAACCCAAGGGCTCAAACTTCTTAATCAAATTGCCTAGGGCTAGTGTCTCAACATCCATTTCATGAATAACCTTAGGATTTGTGCATTTTCTATGATGGAAGTCGACATACCTTTGTTCAACACTTCATTGAAGAATCATTCTGACAAACCAAGGAGCTCTTATAGTGGTCGATGACTATAGATCGATGCATTCCCTACTCCACCTCCCGATTTAGCGTTGTTGCGATACATCAGACCTATATGGACATTGAGTGTGTAGTGGATTGAACATAGGTTACGAGTTTGTAAATTGGGCGGAAATGGAATTTGGTAATTAGGGTTCCTGACGTATTATGAAAACCTGTCTCAATATTTTTTATATACTAAGAATAGGTTTCGAGCTCAGAACCTATTCTGCCCTATTTGACAAAGACATGGTAGAGTTCTTCATTCGGTGACACCACTTGTGCTCACATAGTATCCACTATTGTTTTTCAAAAATTAATGATTTTCAAAGTACTTGCATGACTTTTTCTTGCCATGAAAAGCCAACCCGTTCACAATTCGCAAGACCAATGCAATCAAGTTGCCAGTAGGCAGATTCTTTATCATTCTCTTTGATGAAGCTTCACACATCATGTGCTTAAAAATTGTGGTCCCGGGATTAACTTCGGCCCCCTCAATCACATATTATAACATCATAAAAGTCGAGTAATTTAGCTTGGTGATGTGACCATGAGTGGGTACTATAGACCGAGCTATTTTCTCATACAAAATACGTTGGTCAATGGTGAGGTTTTTGAGATCAAAGTATTCCGGTCTACCTAGATCGTGAGGATTGCGTTTAAAGTATTTCACACTACACGCAATTTGGTCAATACTAGGATATTCATCATTAAGCGGCCATTCCCCCCTATGATAAACATCATCTAAAGGGCCATCCTTAACATGGGGTTAAACATCTTCCGGACCCTTGTAGGGGAAATCAATTATTTTATTGATAATCCATGGGCTTATCTCAACATTAAACCTATTCTCCCTAGTCCAATAACTACCCAAACCATCTAACTCATGGAAATTGGCATAAAATTGGCATACCTCATCAAAGTAAGAGGGTTCGTTCAAAGTTAGAAGTTTAAGGACATGTTGATCTTCAAAGAACTGAATGGGGTTGGCTACCCTATGATGTGGTAAACATTCGAATATATTATATAGCTGTCCAAAAAAATTTATCCTCCCTTAAAGAATTTAACCTATTTTGGGATTCAAGAAAAAAAACCTTGCTTCATAGGCTGGGTTCCTCGGTCGGCTTCCTCTCGTCGATTTGAACCAACACCCGTGAGCCAGTGCATTAGGATTTGAAGACGAATCTGGAAGCAATTTTCGTGATTTTATTGGAATTTATGAAAAATGAATTTAAAGCGTATTTTGGTCATGTTCTTAGTTTTTGTTGCTGCTAACTCTACATTAGCGGCAATAACTTCACTTCAAAGACACAACATGTAGCTTTTGAAGGTACTCACTTACCTACAAAATACAAAAAAAAATTATGAAATGCATATTATGAAAATAAAAATAAAAATATATACTTATAATTGAAACACATTCACTACTCCTGAGATGAAAATGCCTCCGCCCTCCCCATTGCAGTGTCCCTCCTTTTATTCGATTCCCTAGCGAATGACCTGGGTATTGTACGCTGGACATATCTCTTATGAACGTTCAAGACCAAATGTTTATTGTCAAACCAATCCCCATCATAGTACTCCAAATACAATGTTTTTTTACAGGCAAAACCTTCCACTTCTTGATCAACGCCGTGATCAAGACACTATATGGAAGA
Source organism: Rubia yunnanensis (assembly GCA_037428765.1). Taxonomy (NCBI): domain Eukaryota; kingdom Viridiplantae; phylum Streptophyta; class Magnoliopsida; order Gentianales; family Rubiaceae; genus Rubia; species Rubia yunnanensis. The sequence goes on from CM075065.1 coordinate 81,404,562, forward strand.
TCTTTCTTTTTACCCGCTGCGACCTTCGACATATACATTTAACTTGTATATCCATGGTTGAGCTTTACACCCTCCATCACATAGTAGAATATCATTAAGTTCCCAATTGTTGGCTCACATGCATGGCCACCAGACGGTATGACATTTTGACAAATTCACTCATCGACTAATCTATCCTCAACAGACAATACCCCCACATCATAACTCTCAGCCTGCCCTGGTGCCAAAATTGGCCTATTAAAATACTTCTTAGCCTTAGCAAGCACAGTAGGATTACCTCCGTAACCAAAGGCCAATTCTGTTGATGGAGAATTTCAATAAGTCCATCATTATCAACAATCTTCAGTGTAGTAGGGTCTGCGTATGAGCAACCTAAGGCATCGTTAATAGAATACTTGGTGATGGGTATTGTGACACCATTTACTATTGTTTTCTCCTTAATGTTACTACCCTGTCAAAATTTTTCATAAAATTGTAGGACTTGCTCGTATTGGACATGTTCGCCTAACAAAAGCAACTTATCAAAACCCAAGGGCTCAAACTTCTTGATAAAATTGCCTAGGGCTAGTGTCTCAACATCCGTTTCACGAATAACCTTAGGTTGTGCATTTTCTATGATGGAAGTCGACATACCTTTGTTCAGCACTTCCATTGAAGAATCAATCTGATGCACCAAGGAGCTCTTATAGTGGTTGATGATTACATGTCGATGCATTCCCCGCCCCACCTCCTACCTTTACGCTATTGTGGTACCTCAGACCCATAAGGACACTTAGTGTGTAGTGGATTGAATATAGGTTACGAGTTTGTAATTTGGGCAAAAATGTTATTTGGGAATTAGGGTTCTTGACGTATTATGAAAACCCATCTCCATATTTTTTAATATACTAAGAATAGGTTTCGAGCTCAGAACCTATTCTGTCATATTGAACAAAGACATGGTAAATTTCTTCATTCGGAAGTTGTTCGCCAACAAATTTTCCGAGTTCATAACTGGTTTACGAGCTTTAGAGGAAAAGAGCATTAAATCCAATTTTCGAATTAGCAATTAATACCCATTTGTTTCAGCGGAAGTTCTCTCCAATTTTCTCCCTCAAAAACCCTCCCCAAACCTTCTTCCACAAAATCTTTCAAAAATCTCTCCTAAATCCTTACTTGCTTTGCTATACCACCCAAAATCATAGATTTCATCATCTACGTAACATGTTCTCTCAAAAATCAATACCAAAGAGGTTGGGTTTTGGTTAGGGTTTTTAAAAGTTGAAGAATATGGTCTACTTAGGTCATTCCAACATCTAATCCCCATATATTGTTCTTAAGGTAGATATTAAAGTGTGGGTGTTGTTTTGTAAGGGTTGTTTCAATTTCATTTTTTTGTTAAAGTGTTGTTCCTAAGATATATGTTGATGGTGTGTGCTATTATGATCCCTTTATTTTTTTTAATGATATATCATATATTGTGTTCTAGTATTTTGCAAGTGGAATATATTTATTGTCCATAGGTACTTAGATCTCACGCAAAAGGACTCGAGAAGAACCAAAGCATTCACTCGAAGGAATTTTCGATACAATAGGCAATAAAGATGATAAAGAAAGAAGAGGTCATGATTCCTCGGACACATTGTAGGATTTTAGAACGTAGAATTGCAATGAAGGAGTCGACTTTGTTAATATTCAACAAATGGGGAAATGTTTGTCTGCTGATTGTGCTAAGTGGTCGAGTTGGGTAGGGAAAGTGGGTAGGACAGGGGTAGACATCAAGTATGATAATTGACACGAGGTCCCTAAAAAATACAAAGACGTGAGTGCAAGGTGCCTATTAGCATTTCTTATTTCATTTAGGCTTCTACCATTTTTTTTTCATTTAAAATTTAACTTGATTGAGCTAGGTGTAATTTATCATTTCATGTCCTAATTTTTATAGAGGTCGTTTGAGATTAATTGTCCGAATTTGGATGATTTGAAAAAGAAAGCAATGGCCACGATGTCAAAAAGTTGGAGAGAGCACAAGTACACCTTGTCTACAAATCACATATTCTTCAGTACAAAGAGTAATTGTCCATGGTTGACCTATACACATACTCAACGGGATAGTTGGGAAATTCATAAGAGAAGAACCTTGGATAATGAGGAAAATGCAAGTAATTTAAATTAATTTTTATTAGTCTCTAAATATTACATTCCTTTTACTTTTTACATGCTTATGACATCGTAACCTAGGGTACGTGTGCGGAAAAACAAAGTAATGCATTGAAAACAAAAAACCCCAATGGAAGAGCCGGTTAGATATGGATTTGTAGCCCTTGAATTAGTGAAAGAACAGTTTTGAAAGGGATGTTCAAATTTCCATTGAGGGGGATGAGCGTGGATGAGGTGAGCTCATCCATCACACCAATCAATGTTGATGAGATCGATAGGTGTGATCTCTTCTTGAAGAGCCGGCAAAACAAAAAGGGTGGATACGATAAAGTTTCGGTTATTGAAGTCACGGAACAAGTGGTAAGACCGTATATATTACATATAATTTGCAATGGGATTTTTTCTTCAGTTATTTATTTTCATGCGTAGGCGAAGTTAAAGCAAGACCATCTGGAGGGTGAGTTCATTCCATCGGGTAAGCACAACATCCTTCATCAGGCTACAAGTAAACATGACCACCCAAGTTGTGCTGGAGGAGATGGATCATTTTGTCCCAAAGAGAGGCATTTGGGATTGTGCAATCATACAATCGGGCTAAACCGTCGACATTGCACGTGTTCTATTGCTCGCTTTTGCTTTGATGTGGGCATATCTGCCCTATTGTCAAGTTCATGACTTGCTTACATTTATGTTTTCTGAAGAAGTGAGTTGTGTGGTGTTCATGATTGACATGTATGCCATTAACTCCATATAATGGTCTGTTGAGTATGTGTAACTTAGTGTTGCAAATGCAAATAATAGACATTAGAAAAGGAAAGATTGTATTCCAAAAGATTCATACTACAATAATATTGCCTTCAACACAAACTACGGGGGCAAACACCACCAATAATCATTTCATGGTTTCTATACATGGGAGCTAGATTTTCCTGCCACTTCGCTGGTTGTACACATAAAACTTCTTTAAGTTAACTATGTGCCAAGTGTTAGGAACACTACTACTATCCATTCTCTCTAGCTCATAGTAGTTTGATCTGTGCACCTTTGTTATCTTGTACGGCCCTTCCCACTTGGGCATAATTTTCCACGTTCTTCTGCCTCATTCTTCCTAAGCACTAGATCACCAATCTAAAAATTTGTTTCTTTCACCTTCTGATTGTAAACTCCAGCCATTATTTCCTTATAATTAGCTTCTGTTATTGTTGCCATGTCTCTTTTTTCTTATAGCTCATCCAGTTCCAACCTCATCGTATCCGGCTTGTCTTTCTCCTTGTAATCGCATACTCAAAGGCTTGAATTACTAATTTCCACTAGTATAACCGCTCCGTTAGCATAAACCAAAGTGTGTGGTGTCTTCCCCATTGGTTCTCGAATAATCGTTCTACATGACCATAGGGTGTTTGGTAATTCATCTACCCATCTAGTTTGCTTTCCATCCAGTCACTTCTGGATTCCTTGAATGATATTTATGTTCGTTACTTCCACTTGGCCGTTGGCTTGAGGGTGCGTTATAGAGGTAAACTTTTGGACAATTCCAAGCTTCAAATACCAATCCATGAATACACCGATAGTGAACTACGTACCATTATATGTGATAATGGAATGTGGCACCATGAAGCAACATACTACATTTTTCTATACAAATTTCCTAGTGACTTTAGCTATGACTCGTCCTAATGGTTTCTCCTCCACCCACTTTGTAAAGTTGTTGATTGCTACCACTAGGAATTTGGCATTGCTCTTGCCTTTTGGGAATGGTCCAACATTCAATCCCCCATTTGTCGAACGGCCAAGCTCCACATACTCCTGTCAAAGCTGCTTGTGGCTTATGCAATAGAAAAATGTTGATTTGGTAACTACTCATTTAAGCATGAAGCTGTGCGCATCGTTGAACAAAGTCGACCAGTAATATCCAGCTCAGATGATCTTCTTTGTTATCGTTCTCGCTCACTGATGCGTTCCACACAACCCTTTGTGAAATTCCTTTTAAATTATGCTTCATGCGTTGGTTCTACACATTTTATCCATGAAGAAAGAAAACCCTTCTTGTACAAGGTCCCATCTTCATAGGTGTAATTATGCGAACGTAACTCCAACTTCCAAGCATGCATCTTATCTTCTAGCCGTGTTCCCTTTGCGAAGAAATCTAGTAGTAGCGCCATCCAGTTTACTTCATCTGTGTGAATTGTCGACACAATTGTTGATACCATGCTTCTGATTGGAATGACTTATACTACTACATCTTCATATTCACCGAGAGAATCAAACCTTGCTGTCACTAGCTTGCTTAATGCATCCGCCTTTGTATTTTTGCTTCTCGGTACATGCTACATGTTAAAGTATTCGAGCAGGGCTATGAGTTGCTGGACTTTCCTTAAATACTTTGCTAGCTAATCTTCTCGTACTTTAAAGTCTCCTAGAACTTGTTGGACCACAATTAGAGAATCAGTAGACACTCGAACACTCCTAACCTTTTTTCTGATAGTAAGATCCAGTCTACAAATCAAGGCCTCATTTTTTGCTTCGTTGTTGGTGAGTTAGAAATTGAACCGTAGTGAGTATCTGTGTTTCCCTCTGTCTGGGTTTACAAACAACAATCCAGCCCCACAACTTTCTCTACTGGATGCGCCATCAACAAACAATGTCCATGCCACATGTTCCCATTTTAAATTGCCTTTATCGATTCTTAGGCTCTAATACATAGTCTCTCTCTGTGATTCTTCACCGGTCATCTCTGCAATGAAGTTCACTAGTCCTTGGGCTTTGATCGTTGTTCTTGGGTTGGAATTGGATTTTAAATTGGCCTAGCTCCAGGGCCTACTTCATCAGTCTTCCTGATGATTCAGGCTTGTTGAGGATGTTCTTTATTGGAATACCAGCGTAGACCACGATACGGTGACCATGGAAATCATTCGTAGCCTTCATGCTGAGCATACCAAAGCAAGAGTTAATTTTCAACTGGCATATATACGTTTTCTACACTCTGCAATATCCTGCTATTATAATAAACTGGTACTTTTTGCTGGTCCTCAAGGCGAACCAAAATAGAGCTGACTGCATTCTGCAAGACTGCAAAATACAAGTATAACGTTTCTCCAAGGGTGGGGGATTTCAGAGTTGGAAGTGCTAGAAGTTGTTCCTTTAAACAATCATACAATGTATGACAATATTCAATCTAGCTAAACTTCTTGGACATCCTTAGAACCTTAAATAGTGGAAAGTGCTTCTCCGCCGTTTTTGAGACAAACCTACTAAGCACTTCCACCGACCCCATTAGAATTTATACTTTTTTAATGGTTCGCAGCTGGGGAAGATTGACTATGGCCCAGAATTTCTCTGGGTTGGCTTCGATGCCTTTTGAGGACACCCTGTATCCTAAAATATTTCCCGTGCCCACTCCAAATTTGTACTTCTTAGGGTTGAGTTTCATCCCTTTGGCCCATAATGTGTCCTAAGTCTCTTGTAAATATCCAGTGATTGACATAAGTCATTGACATATACTTCTACATTTTTTCCTATTTGATTACGAAATGCATTAGCAACTACTCTCTGGTATCTAGCTCCTGCATTTTTCAACCCGGGCGGCATTTTTACATAAGAAAAAGTCCCAAATCTTGTTAGAAAAGCTATTTTCTCTGCATCTTCAGGATTTATCAATATCTGTTGGTATCCCTCGTACGCATCTAAAAATTCCAGGACCTCATACCATGAAAACACTTCAACTAGTTGATAAAATTTTAGTAAAGAATAGCAATCCTTTGGGCACGCCTTGTTTCAATCTGTAAAATCAATGCACATTCTCTGGCCTGCGTCTGAATTCCTTACCATGATTGGGTTCGCTAGCCACATTGGATATATAACTTCCTTTAATATGCCAACTTGAAGCAGTGCTGTAACTTTTTCTTAGATTGCTTTCTACCTATCACTAGCGAAGAAACGCTACTTTTGATTAATCGGTATTATCTCGCCACTGATATTAAAGGAGTGGGTAGTGATGCTTTGGTCTACTCCTCTCATGTTCTTAACGTTCCATGCGAAAGTTTCATTTTGGCTTCGCAGGATTTCTATAACTCTCGTCTTATCCTCATTAGGAAGGCATTTTTCAGCCCTTACACACTTTGAGCTCTCATCGTCATCCAGGCTAACTAGCTCTGTTTCTTCTCCTAGGTCTGCTGATAATCCTGGTTGATCTAATGATCCACCATTTGAGATTGTGTTAACCATCTTCGATTTGTCTCCCACTCTTCCTGCTTCATTGCGATGACCATGTATTTCCTCATCATTTGCTAGTTTCCTCTTATGGTTGCAATTCCAGCAGAGGTTAGGAATTTCATGACCATGTGGTAAGGAGACCATATCGGTTTTTGCTCTGTTCATTCATGGTTTTCCTATGAGCATTAAACGTACTTGGAGTGTCTATGACTACGAAACCGCACATGATGGTGCAATTCCTTCCGTTTTCCCCAATAGTGACAGCTGTATATTGCCTAAAGGTGTTTATGATCGCCCTGTGAACCCAACTAGCGAGGATGTGGATTTTTTTACAGTATCATTCATGAACACTCTTTTTACAGTATCATTTCCTATTTTTTACATTAATTACCATGGGGTTATTGTAAAGACCTTCTCTATTCGCTTTTAAGAAATTCTCGAACACCCTCTTTTCCTTATCCTAGTTATTATTCGGGGTTTTTTTCCTTTTCTTCCTCTTAAGTTTCATCTTTACTATGCTCTTTTTCCCTATTTGGGGTGTGATCATAAAGATGATGCATTCCTATATCTCTGTAGAGTGTTTGTTCTTGTGACTAATGATTATGGCTCTTCTCACTCCTAGTGAACACCATTAATTACGTGAATGACCTCAAAACAAAAAGAAAATTTTCATTCCCCACAGTCAGTGCCAAATAATGTGGTAGCTTGTTCAGGTTGATTACTTATTGTTCACTCCTTGGCCTTATTTACCAGCAAAACTAATCCCGAAAGTGATTCCAGGTGAACAGCTCCGACGATCAAGTTAGTTCCCTCTTCTAAGAATTGGAATTTCTCAAGATAGTTACACTTACATGTATCTGTGGTCTCTATGTTCCTTTTATAGCCCGCTCTGATTGTGGCTCCACTTTTCTCGAGCTTGCTATAGTATACTAAATCATGGCTCCGAGAAAGACATTTCATGGTTGACGTGTGGCCATGATCTCCATTTTTCATGGTTCGTGGGTTGCTCCTCTCACTGCTCGTCTCGTGGGCCGGTCCTGGGCTTGCTTGAAACTTCAGGCTTTTGGCCCAACCTTTGGGCTAGGTATACACCATTAAAAGTGAACTACAGATTGAGGGATTTCCAATTTTCACAAGTGTACTGCTTATTGAAGACTAGAAAGCTAATCTACTGAGCATCAGTCAACTGTGTCATGATAATATGACAGTGGGGTTTCAATAAGAAAAATTCATCGTCAAACAATAAAGTACTCTTAAGAATCTGGTCTTCAGACAAATGTTATTTGTTGGAACAAACAGTGAGGGATCTAAGCTCTAAAGAGGATAAAGGAAATATATAGCACATGAAGCTTGGGCACATTAACTATAATACGCTTGTGAAGTTTGCAAACTCTATAGCCGTACTAGGTGTGCCGACTCTCACTTACAGATTTTATATAGACCATGCCAACAAGGTAGACATATTTGATCATCTCATTCATCTGTTCAGTATGTTACTACATTGAGAAATCTTGAATTATTACACATGAACTTGATAGGTCTGGTCAATACACCTAGTATGACTGGCAAGAAGTATATTTTTGTATGTGTTGATGATTTTTCCAGTAACACTTGGGTGGTATTTCTCAAAGAAAAATTTGATACGGTAGATATTTTCCAAAGCTTGGTGATAAAATTACAAACTAAAAAGGGAATTCTGGTTGGTAAGATTGTAAGAATTCATAGTGATCATGGTAGAGAATTAAAAAATCCTCAATTTAACGATTTCTCTGAAGACCTCGACATTCAGCACCAATTTTCTGCTCCTATTACTCCTCATCAAAGCAGCATAGTTGAGAGTAAAAAATAGGACTCTCCAGGAGATGGCTCAAGTTATATTGGCAGAAAAAAGAATTCATAAGAAATGGTGGGCAAAAGTTGTCAACAGAGCGTGTTACACAATAAACAGGGTGTACCTTCGTCCATTCACAAGCAATACATCATATGAAATCTCGAAGGGCAGAAAGCCTAATGTCTCGTGGTTTCATGTTTGGTAGCAAGTGTTACATTCTCAGGGATAGAGAGCAGTTGGGAAAGTTCAACATTTGCACTGATGATGGGATTTTTCTAGGTTATTTTATGAATAGTCGTGCCTACAGGGTGTACAATTTTCATACAAATACTCTTGTGGAGTCGATTAATGTCATTGCGGATGGTCTGATGACAAACATTGGCTGGTAATGTTGATGATTGCAAGAATGCTAGTGGTGGTTCGTTCTCTATTGGCACAAATTTGGTATCTTGGTATAGCAAGAAACAAAATTCAATTTATCTATCATCTGCTGAAGCTGAATATCTTGCTCGTGGAATTTGTTGTGCATAATTATTATGGATGAAACAAATGCTGAAAGATTATGGAGTTCATCAAGGTTTTTGAAGATTTTATGTGCCAACAAAAGTGCTATTGATATATCAAAGAATACAGTCCAACATTCTAGAACAAAGAACATTGATAAAAGGCTCCACTTTATTCGAGATCTTGTTGAAAGAAAGGAAGTTATAGTGGCCTATGTTTCAACATCAAAGCAGTTTGCAGATATCTTTACAAAGCCATTAGATTCTACCCCTTTTGAGCTCCTCAGACAACACTTAGGTGTGTGTCATATTTGAGGTACACGTTTAAAGATTTTATTTTAGCTTTAGTTTATTATTATTTTTGTGTGCAGAAAAAGAGAGAAACACAAAAAAAACTAGAAAGAAGAAAAGGAACAAACATAGAAGTTGTGTGCATGTTGGAATATGAAAAGCTAGGAGGCATGATGGATTTGACGGATGGTGGTCGAAAGAAAGTAATTATTACCTTGGAAAGAAAAAAAGTGGTGTAGTTTTAGAGAAAAGTAAAGTAAAGTTTTTCAAATTTCAACTTTCCATCTTCTTCTCACTTTACCTATTTCCCGCAACCTCTCTCTCTCTATCTGATATTCTTGCCATATCTATGAGATTGTGCTAGGATTTCTTGCGGATTAACTCTACTGAGTAGAGGTATGAGAGTTTAAGTTTATCAAAGCCCAAAACAATTAATTTTCTCTGCAAAAACCCATCACAGTATCAACTTAGAAAAGAGCAGTGCTTTTAAGAAGTTGTTCGGAGAGGCTGAGACAAAAAGGCGTCTCACAGAAAGCTTCATGCTAGAGAACCTTGAAGCTGTTCCAGAACCAGGGATAGAAGTGGTAGCTTTAGGCCAGTCAGGAAATGCTCCAATCCCAGAATCCAAGTTTTTTAGAAATAAGTCGTTCACTTCCAATATTCAGACCTTTAAATCTTTTGTTTAATGTATTGAGTACTACTTGAAGCATGATAAGTGGGTAGATTTAAGAGGTTATAAGTCTATGTATGGGAGGTTATAAGTCTATGTTCACCTTCTTTTTCTTCTCAGGCTGATCTTAGTCATTTATTTAAAGGTATTATTGGAGAGATTAGGCACATGGAGGACTTAAATCCCAGAACTACAGAATTAGCTTGTATAAATCATGAAGGTATAAAGGTTATATGAGTATACACTAGGACATCTAGGCCGGTAAGACTCGAATTAAGGAGAATGAATGAATGGCCTGGGAGGTTGAGTGTGTTAAGCTCCTCTATGTATAAGGTAGTTCATATTTTGACCCTGAAGTGGTTGAGAATTTTGAGGGGCCTGGGAATGTACCCCCACTGGTTATAGAGATTGTGGATGATGGGGAAGAGGTTCTTGATATGGAGATTGATGATGTTGGTGGCATTGATATTCAAACATCAGTTCATGATGAGGACCATGACATGGGTGGTGGATCTTACAATATTCCAACACCAGGAAGATGATTTTGATGAGATAACGGACGGACCAGAAGAAAGTAATAAAAAAATGAAGATGTTGAAGCTGAAGTTGACCAGGATCAGATCCCAAGTTAATATGGAGACAAGGGGAGACGATTTTTCTATTGATGTTGTTCCAACATCATATTAGCATGTTGTTGAGGAAAAAGGCCTTGATGATGTTCAAACATCAGGCCAGCAGGTTTATGTTTGAACACCAGAACCCTTTTTTTGTAGACCTGGCTTATAAAAGTGATGAGGTGTTGGAGGAATTTGTTCAAACAAGACTGCAAAGATCTAAAAGGAAAGCTAAAGAGACTGTTGCATAAACAGTTCAGCTCGAGAAGAAAAAGAAGGTGAAGAAGGAAGCTGGGCAGAGTTCTAGGAGAGCTCCATATGGAAGGGATGCTTTGAATGAATATTTTTATGATGTGGACCGTCAAGGCTATTGGGAGATCATTAGCCGGAGGAAAATCATATCACAGAGACCCATAGACTTGGAATCATATAAGGCAAGTGGCTTTATAGCCTTTCTTGATCATTTGGGATATTCTATTGCTGCTACAATGCTTAAGGAATACAATAGGGAGTTGGTGCAGAAGTTTTATGCCAATGCAATGGCATAAAACGTGGATGTTGATTCTGAGTGGTATAGTTGGGTGTATTACGAGGAAAGGGGATTGGATTTTCTACTGAAAAATCAATAAAGTGCTTGGTCTATCTGTCCTTGAGTTTGTGACTCCTTATGCTGAGGATTTGGAGTTGACTAATGATTAGATACTGACTGAAATCACATGAGGCTTAGTGACTAAATGGCCGGAGCAAGGGAATGCACCCATTTCAAGCCTAACCAGCTGGTACTTTTGTTTATCATAAGTTTCTGTAAATTGTTGGATTCCATCCACCAACACCTTTGTCTTGACAAGAGAGATGACCTAATTATTGTACTACATTGGGAAGAAATTTCCAATCAATTTGAGCCGAATCATCCAAGAGAAAATTGTGTTCCAGGCTGTCCCCTCAAGGATGAAGAACTCTCTGCCAAATCAGTGCATTATCACAACATTGGTTAAAATTGGTAAGGTGTAGGTTAAAGGTGAATATGTGATTATTTCCACCACTGCAGTTAAAGCCAACTCCAGGACCTTCTCTACTAGGAAAATACATTATCTACCCTAGTCAGTCTCTAAAGCTTGTAGTTCCTCGGGTGATGCAGTGAAGAAGTCTAAGGAAGCAAAGAAGGTGGTAGTTTAAGCAAAGATTGCAGCATTGAAGGTTCAGTTACCAGCACTGGGAGCGGAACTTGCAAAGTTGGAGGCATGAATATTCTGATATTTTGATAGATCTTATGTTTTTTTTAATATTTTGATACTTTGGCATGTTTTATGACCCCGATGGTGAGTATTTTGGATATTTTGGATTTCGGGGTGTGGATTTCTTGTTGGATAATTTTATGGATTTCCTGATTCTCATATTGCTGGTACTTATAATAACTCTTATTGAATCATTGTTCCAACATGGTTTTCTGAAAAATATGAGCACTAAGTATTCTTTCTCATATATTTGGTGTTACAACATGGATGTTAAGGGATTCTTGTTCCAATCTTGTTACATTCAAGTTTTTGATATTCAGAAGTAGCTGAGAGCTTTGAGTTTGTGTTCCAACATGATGAAAACCTTTTGATAAGAGTTCAAAATCATATACCTTAACTCCTCGGGAGGAGGAGATTCAGTGTCGACGAGTTTTAAGGTCAGAGGGAGTCTGGTCAAGGCAGATCGGTAGCTAGGTGAGCAAGCAAAATCCACATGTTGTAGTTAGAAAAGATAAGTATAGCTGTACAATGTGCAATGTACTTTATCTTTATGATTAGTGAATTTATTTGAAATGGGACATGCCCCCCATATGTAGGTGAGTTTCAACAAACTGCGTAACCAAGTTATGTGTTCTTGCTTTACTCTTTACATACTTGGTCAGAAAAACGATGTTAGAACATAGTTTCTATAATTGGTAAATTTAGGTTAAAAAAATTTCAAGGTTCATCGATGGCCTTCTAGGCGGCATTCTGGAGATCCCGCCAATCATTGTAGATGACAACACAAAACCCGTGTTCTGAAACCTGATGGACTTCGAAAAGGATGCATCCCTGAAGGTTCATCACCTTATACATTAACTTCTTGGACAACATAATCAACAACGAAAATGATGTCAAGATTCTGCAGACTCGTGGCATTCTTTCGAACTTGTATGAGAGTGATATAGCGGTGGCTAGCTTGTTCAACTCCCTGTCCAATGATACCATGACTAATCTGAAAATTGAGCTTATCTACGTACGGTATTGGGCCAAAGAGCATTGCAATAGAAAGTGTGAGATCTCATCCATACTTACTGCATCAATCCCTACACTGCAATCGTCGTCATTTCTGCCATTTTGGCCTTCAGAATTGGCACCGCCGATAGTTTATTCTCCATTTCAGAGAGAACATGGCCTAACTCATCTGTTCAAGCACCCCATTCAAAATTTCCTTAGTAAGCATTTATATGTAGTTTTTCCTCTTCGGTCGAGAGTGAGAGTAGCCCCTAAATGAATTCGTTGAATTGTTGCGTATTCTATAAAATGTGTTGCTTCTTTCAAGTTTTGAAACCTCACAACAAGCATTTGCTGGTGTCATTTATTAATTTTGAGTGCTCACCTTTTTTAAAAAAAAAATGATTTGTATTCATTCATTATAAATGTAAGCTGCAAAGTGTGGGATTAAGTACAAAGGGTATACAAAACCTAAACAAATATGGAACATAATATATACAAAATCAATCAGAAAGGGTTTTAATTTTTTTATCCTGATTCTAAATCAGTTATATCTCTATTACTCACCCTCTAGCAGAGAGTAGGACTGGTCGCAACGGAAAGCTTGTAACATAAGAACTTAAACTGAGGACTGGGTAACCTCTTTGTAACTTCCACCTTCCTATTTTAGTCAATGTTGTGATAATGCAAGGATGTGGTAGATAGTTCTTATTTCTTGAAGACACGACTTGAAACACTATATTCTCTTATATGATTTGGCCAAGATTAACCAAAATCTTCTTCTTGATGTTGTACAATAGCTTAGCCATCTCTCTGGTTAAGGCTAAGGTATTTGTAGAGGGAATCCATCGGTTAATAACTATTTGGAACAAACAGAAATACCTACTTGTCATGCAAGATATAGCAGCACTCCCATGTGCTGGCCACTGAGACACTGTGCCTCCAGAAATCTCATGCAGGATCTAATCATCTGTTAGCTCCAAGTCTTCAGCATATGGACCTAGAAATTCAGGTGAAGTTAGCCCAAGCACTCTATTAATCTAGTCAACCAAAACACTGATCACTTTTCCAATCACATAAGCCCAGCCATACCACTATGAGTTCACATCCAAGTTTCCTGCCATTGCATTGGCATAAAACTCCTAAACCAGTTCCTTGTTATGCTCTTTGTAGACAGTGGCAGCAATAGTATAGCTCAAATGCTCCAGAAAGGCTGTGAAGGCACTTTCCTTGTAGGTAGTGACCTTTCTGTTATGATGTTTCTCTCGCTGATGACTTTCCAGCTATCTTGACAATCTGCATCATAAAAATCTTAGTTCAGGGAATTTTTTGCAGAGGGAGCAGGTTTCAAACTTTGACCAGCCTCCTTCTGGACTTTCTTCTTCTTCTTCTTTTCTGGTTGGCAGTCACTTCACCTGCCTCTTCAGCCTTCTTCTTTGATCTTCTTGTCCTTGATTGCACAAATTCTTCCAAAACTTATCACGGGTATGCACCAGGTTCTGCAAATTCTCCTCCGATGTTGGAACATCATCTGTACCACTTCTAACATTTACATCTTGTTCCAGTGTTGGAACATCCTAAACTTCTATCACCTTAACTTCTTCAACATCCCGTTGGCCTGATGTTGGAACATCATTAAGGCCTAGTTCATCCACTTCATCTCCCTCTATCTCCATCTCACGGGTCAGAATATGAACATCCTCAGCTTCCTCAACCTCCTCATTTTCCTGATTTTCTTCTGTTTCTGTCTGAACATTGGTAGGCTCACCTACTAGATCATAATCCCCTTCATTAATATTCATATCAACAGTATCTCCCCCTGCATCCTCGGTCTATGTTAGAACATTATCAGTATCCATGGTTTCCAACTCATCATCATACTTAATCTCAATAATAGCAGGGGTACATTCCTAAGCCTTTCAATATTTTTAGGCACCTCTGGATAAACGACTTGAATAGCCTTGTAAGTAGAGGAACTCAGAATCCAAATCTTTTTGGTTACTCCTCCATTCTCCTCAATCTAAGTCTCGTTCTCCTAGAAGTTCTAGTATAGACACACATGCACTTTTTTCCCTCATACATAATACTAGCTAGAAATGTCTACTTGAGATTGAAATCCTCCATAAACTAAATATTTACTACAATCCCATTTAATAGGTGACTCGGATCATAACCATTTATCTTTTTGGACAGAGACTTATAACCCATTTAAGTTTACATTCATACTATCCTTCAAGTAATAATCAATGCAATCATCAAAAGACTTGAACCACTAACTATTGAAGGTAAAAGATTTTTCTTGGAACAAATTAACTGGGGGTGGTGAGGAAGGAGATAGCCCTGTCTAAACTGATGTAACCACTTCAACTCATGGTTCGTGCATGCCATCGATGAGCTCCATCATTGAGCTTTCTGTAAGGTTCAGTTCCTTTTAAGTCTTGCCGAACAGTTTCTTGAAAGCACTACTTTTCTCCATGTTGAGTTTGGTGGCTAAAAATGACAAATAGGGTGCTGAGAGAGTTGTGAGTCTTCTAAACTTCTTCTCCGTAGGGTTTATCACAAGAAATTCGAGCACAATCTCGACATGATCAAGAATATGGCAAGAAAATCATAGAAGAGGTTGCTAGAAAGAGGTTAGGAGAGAAGAAGATGAAAAGATAAAATTTCAAAATTTTACTTTCCTTTTTCTGAATAATTGCACCAACGTTTTTCCTTTCCAATGTAATAATTACCTCTTTTCAACTTCGAGTCGTCAAATAACCCTTTGTCTTTACATAATTAACTTTCTATATTCCAACATGCACACACAGTTTCCTTCTTTTTTTGTTATTTTCTATTTTCTATTTTTTTGTGTTTTTGTAAATTTCTATACACAACTATTTTTTTTATAAAATACTAAAGTTAAATAAAAAAAGCTTAAAGAAATACCTCAAATATGACATACACCTAAGTGTTGTCTGAGGTGTTCAAACGAAGCAGTGTCCAACGGCTTAGTGAAAATATCTGCAAATTTCTTAGATGTTGGAACATAGGCAACCACCACTTCCTTCTTTTCAACCATATCTCGAATAAAATGGCGCCTTATATCAATTTGCTTTGTTCGAGAGTGCTGAACTGAATTTTTTGATATATCAATCAGACTTTTGCTGTCACATAACACCTTAAGACGTTCTCCTTGAATTCCATAATCATTCAACATTTGTTTCATCCATAATAGTTGTGCACAACAACTTTCAGCAGGAAGATACTCAGTTTCAGCAGTTGATAATGAGATCAAAATTTGTTTCTTACTATACCAAGATACCAAATTCGTACCAATAAAGAAACATCCACCTGTGGTGCTTTTACGATTGCCTGCATTACCAGCCTAATCAGAACCGTTGTACACAATCATATTAGAGTCTTGATTTTTAGAATACTAGATTTCATACTCATAAGTCCCACTAACATATCGAATTATTCTTTTGACTACCATCAAGTGATATTCCTTAGGATCAGCCTGAAATCTTACACATACTCCAACGCTGAAACATATATTTGGTCAACTTGCTGCGAGATACAATAGAATCCCAATCATAGCCATGTACAATTTCTGATCAACTCCGACACCTTTCTTATCTTTCACCAATTTGTCAGTAACTCCCATAGGTTTTTGAATAGCTCGACAATTGCTTAATCCAAATATTTTCACCAAATTCAAAGCATACTTACTCTGATTAATAAATAGTTCGTTCTTTTCTTGCTTTATTTGAAGTCCTAGAAAATATGTGAGTTCTCCAACCATACTTATTTCAAACTTGGCCTGCATCAAAGTTACAAAATCTTGTAGCATAGATGGTGAAGTAAAGCCAAATACAATATCATCAACATAAATTTGAGCAATCAGAATTTTGATGATTTTTCAAGCACAAATAAAGTGCGATCTACTCCCCCCTTAACGATAACCTTTCTTCATAAGAAAGTTAATAAGTCATTCATACCACGCCCTTGGTGTTTGCTTAAGACCATACAAGGCCTTCTTGAGTCGACACACATGATGGGGATAATGAGGATTGTCAAATCATTTAGGTAGTTTAACATACACTTATTCATTAACCACACCATTAAACTGGTGTAAATGTCTCATTAAAATCCGAATATATTCTAACCTGGAAAGTGGTGTAAATGTCTTATCAAAGTCAACTCTTTCATCCTAAGTATATCTTTGAGCAACCAACCTTGCTTGATTCTGAGTAATCTGTCCATCAGCATCTGATTTATTCTTGAAAATCTACTTGGTGCGAATAACATTTACCCCTTTGGGACGAGAAGTGAGATACCATACATCATTGAATTCAAATTGCTCAAGTTCTTCTTGCATTGCCACAATCTAATACTCATCTAGCAGAGCTTCTTTAGAATTTTTTGGTTCAATTAGTGAGTTGAAACAGTGTATTCCGGCTAAACCATTGTAATTTACTCGTGGCAGTGTTAGAGATCTTTTGATGCTTGGTTCAGGTTGAACCCATGGTTGAACATGGGATGGTGAAGTGGGAATGAATGTTCCAACATGATCAATTTCTTCAGGTTCAGCAGGACTGCAGAATACTCTGATGTTCTAACATCGACTGGTTGGTCAGGTAAACTATTCTATTTTGGAACATGGTCTAAGCCTGGTTCATCATCACCTTCACCCGATGCTTGTTTATTATCATAATCATCTACAATGACATTTATAGTTTCTATGAGATAATTGGTACGAAGATTGAACACTCTATAAGCATGATTGTTCACAGAATATCCAAGAAAAATTCCAACATCACTGCGGCTATCAAACTTTATTAGTTGCCCTCTATCTCTCAGGATATATATTTACTACCAAACACATGAAAATATGAGACATTTGTCTTCCCACCCTTCCAAATTTCATATGAAGTTTTGCTTATGAATGGACGCAGATAAACTCTATTTATAGTATAAGACGCTGTGTTGATGGCCTCTGCCCACCATTTCTCATGACTTCTTTTCTCTGCTAACATAACTCAAGCCATTTCCTGTAGGGTCTTGTTCTTCCTTTCAACAATTTCATTCTGCTAAGGAGTGATAGGTGCATAAAAATCGTCCTGAATGGCAAGTTCATCACAGAAATCACTAAACTGGGAATTTTTTATTTCCCTGCCATATACGAATTCTTACAATCTTTCCAACTGGACTTCCTTTCTCTAACTGTAATTTGATCACCAAAATTCTAAAAACATCCACCGCATCAGATTCTTTTTGGAGAAATGCCACCCAAGTTTATCTAGAGAAATCATCAACGCACACAAAGATATACTTTTTGCCAGTCATACTAGGTGTATTAACCACACCCATCAAGTCCATATGTAATAGCTCAAGATTCCTAGAAGTGGTGTTATACTGAATGGATGAAGTCCTTGTTCAAATCTGTTTACCTTTTTGGCATGGTCTGCACACAATTCTGTTTTGTTAGTAAGAGTAGGCATACCTCTTACTGCTTTGGAATTTGCAATCTTCACCAAGGTTTTGTAGTTGATATTTCCAAGCTTCATGTGCCACATAGTTCATCTTCCTTAGAGCTTAGATATCTCACTTCTTGTTCCAACAGGTACAGTCGTCTGAAAACCTGATTCCAGAAAAGTACTTTATATATACCATGTCTTACAATGCATATGTTTTTATTAAACTCCACTGTCATATTGTCATCGCACAATTGACTAATACAAAATAAATTTTCCTTCAATTCTTCTACAAGCAGAATACTTGTGAAAATGGGGAAACCATCGATCTGTAGTTCACCCTTCCCAACTACTCGGCTCTTCTTTCCATCACCAAATGTTAAAAAGACACAATCATATGGTTTAATCTTTGTCAAGTAGACTTGAGTTCCAGTCATATGTCGAGAACATCCACTATCAAAGTACAACGAGTCTCTAGAGTGTGCCATAAGTGACATGTGAGTAACCAGACAAGGAGTACTGATCTTAGGAACCCTTACCTTCTTGACCAATTTTGATTGTTGAGCTTCGTCCATAATGGAACATGTTGACCGTTGTCGTCCATTGATGATGTTTCTAAGTAGCTTAAGGCATTGCTCCTATATATGGCCTTGATAAGAGCAACATCAACACATAATAGGTTTCCGCTTTCTTCTTCATATCTTGTATCTGTGCTTTGAAGCCTGTAGTACTGCTAGATGGTTTGTAGCCTTT
The DNA here is from genome assembly GCA_037428765.1 of Rubia yunnanensis. NCBI lineage: Eukaryota > Viridiplantae > Streptophyta > Magnoliopsida > Gentianales > Rubiaceae > Rubia > Rubia yunnanensis. Next base: position 81,423,259 of record CM075065.1, read on the forward strand.
ACCCTGTCTATTTCCAAAGTTCTTCCCCATAGTCAATATATCATCTAGTTTCACCTTTCCAGTATTCAACTTGATAATTGCAGTTCCAACCATCCCAACTCTTTTAGTTGTCAAACTTAGACTAAGTTTCAAATGTTCAATCTCATCTTTGAGTTTTTCAACAAAAACCAACAACTTCTTCTTTTTAGCAAGTTGACTTTTCTCTATTTTCAAAGCCATATTACCGTCAACAACTTTTAGTCACATCTTTTAAATATTCTCATATGCATCATAAAATATCTTCATCATTCACATCCTAACTGTCAATATCACTTGAGGAATCGTTAACACTAGATTTCTCTATGTTTGAACATACAGATATTTCAACTTTTGCAGTATTGGAACATGCATCATAACTCTTGGCCAGATCAAGAACTTTTGCTCCAAAAGAAACATAATTGCTGGTAAGTTCCTCTTCTTCCTCCACTTTTTCATCTTCACTCCATGAGTTTACATACGATCTTCCTTGTTTCTTTCGAGTGTTAGCACATCCAGCTTGGATGTGTCCATATCCCACACATTCTCTGCACTGAATCCTTCCTGGATGCTTTGTTTCACCACTATGATTACTAAAGAACTGCTGATTGGTTTGTTCCATTCGTGTTCCATGATTCTTTCAAATTTTTTGTGCGCGAGGTCTATTTCCACCAGTTCTCCTTGTAATTTTTTACTGACCACCTTTTTCAGCATTCTTGAGAAATTCTTAGTGATAAATGCAAGTTCGTCCATACCATCATCACTATCACTTTCATGATCATTCTTTGATGATGAAGCTTTGAAAGCCAACTCTTTATGCGTTTACTTTGTGGGTTATTCCAGTGTCATCTCATATGTTTGCAATGATCTCATCAGTTCATCTAATGCCATGTTAGCCACATCTCTTGCTTCTTCAATAGCAGCAACTTTCATGGAGAATCTTAGAAGAAGGGATCTCAGAGTTTTGTTTACCAATTTTTCCTCCTTGTAGGTTTTCCCAAGTTGATACGCCATGTTGGAGGTATCTATTAGCTTTCCATTGAACACAACAATTGTCTCATCGTCCTCCATATTAAGTTCCTCGAATTCTATGTCCAACATTTGTAGTTTAGATTCACGTACTTGACTTGTTCCTTCATGTACGATTTGCAGAATATCTCATGCTTTATTTTCCTGATAACAAGTTGAGATGAGTTTGAACTAACTTTCATCCACTGCCGTGAAAAGAGCATTTAATGTCTTTGAGTTTGTCATTGAACTTCAGCTCATCTGGAGTCCAAGTTGTCTTATCTTTAAGCTTCTGTTTCTTTGCACTTGATTCTCCCTCTTTCTTTTTTGAGCTAGATTCAACATCCTCAGCTGGGTGACTCTATTCTGTTTCAACAAAATACCATCCTAGTTCATCAAGTGTGTGATTAAAAACTCTCATTCGTGCCTTCCAATAGTTGTAGTTCGTTCTTTCCATCAGTACTGAGACACCGAAACTCCTTCTTGGTCGCCATGGTAAAATCGAATCACACTTTCCTTACACAACCAAGGAAAGAGTATGTGACTTAGCTTTGATACCAATTGAAATTTGGTTTCACCTAATTAATTCAATTATTACTTTTGTGTTCCAACAACCTATCTAACCAAGTAACAATAAAGTAAAACATACACACCCGTGATTCGGTTACGCAGTTCGATGAAATCCACCTACATCTACAGGGCCTAACTCATTTCAGAATGAATCCACTAATCAGAAACATACAGTAGTACACCATACAATTATACTTATCTTATCTAATTATATTACATGAATTCTGCAAGCTCCCATTGCTACCAATTCGCCTTGATCAGACTCTCTATAACCTTGAAACTCGTCGACCCTAGATCTCCTCCTCCCAAGAAATTAAGGTATACGATTCTGAACTTGATCAAAAGATTTTGATCATGTTTGAACACATACAAAAGCTCTCGAGCAGTTCTCATAATATCGAAAACCTGGATGCAGATTTTCATCAATCAAAAGCATATGGAACTCAGCTAAAATGTCTTCTATTTATGACATCACACACCCGATTTCTTGTGTGTATGTAATTCTTTCGCCACATATTATTCTAATTACAATCAAATCCCTTGGAGATAGAAATTACAAAATCTAATGCCTTACTGAAAAGATTTAGAATATATATTTCGTCCAAATCCTTTTTCAAGAAAGACACTATCATTTCAATTCCAATTTCCATAAATCCAATTCAATCCCATAAATATAGGAATTGAAATATTCTTCAAACACAACTCTTGGACAATTATAATTCTTCTCGTTTTTCTTCGTGAAATTCGTTATATCACCGAACATACCTTCTTTGATGTTACAACATAAATTATTCCTTTTTTGCATAATTTTCACAAATTGCCAACCAAATAATTCTGGACACTTAACAAGGTTGATGGAAGGTTTCGACTTCGTAATAGCCCTCGTGTCTTACTTCCAGTTTTGGAACCTCCAGCTTTTAAAGGCGGTTTGAAAGCATGGCTTTTGATTGGACTCAATCAAAGACAGTTTTACAAAAAGAAAGGCGTAATTGTCTTTTTGTTTCATTTCAGTTAAAGGTGGTTTCTCAAGAACTGTATTTATCCTCAATAACTCACCTTTAAAAGGGGGGAGGAGCTGGAACATATAGGTTCAATACTCCCAAACTCGAAACTTCCTCCCAAAAGCGATTCCACTGCCTTTAATGGAACTAGCATTTAACTCATCAATCTTGCACCTTAATTTATCCAACATTAAAGCAGTCTAGCACAAGAGATAAAAAGGAAGAAGAAACAAATACAAATCAAATACCTCAACTAATTATATACTCAGGGCTTTAGTTTTTTTTAAAATTAAACACCCGTGGGTGAGGGATATTTTATTAAGGTTCCCCAAGCCTATTTAGTAGTAATGAGATCTAGAGTGTTTTACATAGTGGCAAGATATTTGCCCTGAAAGAGATGTTAGCCCGCTACAGAGGTACAACTGAGAAGAAAAGGCGGTAAGATAATAAATTGGGAAAAGGTAGTTACGATTCCAAAAGGAAGAATCTCCACCCCTGGACTTCATAACTTTGCAGCAGATGGACTTCATCTGTATCTCTAAACCTGAAAAGCCGAAAAGAAGAAGCAGCAGTTTCTTTACTAATTTGAAGAGACAAATTCATGAGCTACTTAGAACAATATCCATACGTGGAGAGAGTAGAAATGGAAAGCCTACTCGATCGAGCTGTAGTCCATATAAGCTCCTACTCTAATTCCAGGATAACCATTTCTATCAAGGGATAAAAGACCCCTAAGAAAATGGGGGGCTGACTGAAAATCTAAATCTCCCTGTATGTTATTATCAGAGGCCAGTTTTGACAGAAAATCAGCAGCTGAGTTGGCTTCCCTAGGGGTATGTTGGATTGGATGTATGAGGTGTTTTGAGTGAAGTGCACTACAGATGGAGAAGATTCTCCATGGAAAACTTATTGGATTATGAATCCCCCTAACAGCCGTTAAACAATCAGATTCAATCACACAACCATTAAGTGCCAGTTCTGAGCAAATGTCATAGCCACATTGAATAGCAAAAAGTTCAGCATGTAAGGGAGATGGTGACTGGAAAGTGTTAGCTCTCATTTTAACCACAGTCCCATTCCAATTCCTAACTATGACAGCATATGAGGAAAGACCACTAGATATCCAAGTAGCATCAGTATTGATTTTGTATCCATGTTGTGGTTTAATCCAACTCACAGCTGAAATAGTTTTTTTCCCTTATTAAAGATTTGGGGAATAATATTTTCTTGAATCAAATACTTATGCTTATCTATATTGCCTATCAGATGATTAGCAGTAAAGATTTGATAGATCATATCTTTAATATCATGAAAGCATGCATCTTTGGAGAAAGATTTATTATCAAAAATAACTTTATTTATGCAAATCCAGAGGAACCAGGTTGTGACTAGTAAGGCAGCAGTTATAATGTTTGACTGTATCTTGGAATCAGCCTTGAAAGATAGATAGTATTCCACTCTGCTCTTTAAACTACCAAAAACTAATTGTTGTAGCTGTAAAAGGTTATTAACACTTTGCCAAACAGTAGTAGAAGAGGGGCAGGAATTGAAGAAGTGATCCAAAGTATCAGGATGATTCTGGCATAAGGGGCATTTAGAAGCTAAGGAGAAACCTATCTTACGTAAAATATTATCAAAAGGTAGAATACCATTAAGGGCTCTCCACAATAGAACAGACATCTTTTTTGGAATGAAAGAGGACCAAACCTTGTTAAGATGTCTGATTTCTGGTCTTTTTTGTCTCAAAATACTGTAAGCCGAGCGAATTGAGAAATTCCCATCAGTGGTTGGTGTCCAGACAAGCTTATCTTCATGATGGTAATTCAGCTTCACTTCCTGCAAGAGGGTAAGATTGTTGGTAGCCAAATGAGGCTCCAGTTTTGGTAGGATAGCAGCTTTGTTATTGATAAAAGACCTTAGGGAAATATCCACAAAGGGAATATCCATCTCCTGGGGCCATTTATAATACAATGCACCATCTCCTATCCAGTTAGCATTCCAGAATAAGCAATCACCAGTACCATAAATAACTCTAGAAAAGCTGTTTGCCTTAGTAGTGATTTTACAAATTCTGGACCAAGTGTGAGATTTTTTATAAGTGGCAGGGAGTGACCATAAAAGAGTTGACCACTGAGTAGTGTTTTTTTGCAGTTTCCACCATAGTTTACATGAAAAAGCATCTACTGTGGCATTTAAATCCCTTAAACCTACTCCATTTTCTTCTACAGGAAAACTCATGTTTTTCCAAGATCTCCACTTTTTTCTATGAGAGTTTTCACAGTCCCCCCAAAACAGACTGGAAGAAATTTTTTCCATTTTATTTAAAACTATCTTTGGAGGACATAAAACTGCAAAAATATGCGTGGGAATTGAAAGAAAACAATGGTTAATCAGAATGATCTTTCCAGCAGTAGTTAGCCATTTATTCTTCCAATTATTAATTGATTTCTCCATTCTTTCCAGTATAGGTTGGTAATGTACCTTTAAATTTTGACCAGAAAAGATAGGGACTCCTAGATATTTAAAAGGGAAAGAACCTTTCTCCATTCCCAGAATCCTTCTAATAGATTGGACAGTTGTTAAAGATGTGTTATGAGCTACAAAAAATTCAGATTTAGCAAAATTGACCTTTTGACCTGATGTTTGCTCATAGGCTACCAGAAAATTTGTAAACCTCTTCAAATTTTTGGGTTTAGTGTTCAGAAAAATAGCAGTATCATCAGCATACATCAGATGGGAAATGGGGGAACACGACAGGGGTAGACTAAAATATTGTAAGTAACCTATGCTAAAAATTTTATTTAAACCTCTAGAGAAAGCTTCAGACATTAAATTGTATAGGAAAGGAGAAAGTTGATCTCCTTGTTTAATACCCCTAGAGGATGCAAAGAAACCTGAGATTACTCCGTTGATTAAGACTGAGAAATGAGCAGCAGCAATGTTATGAATAATGATTTTTACAAATTTACCATGAAAACCAAAATGTAGAAGGATGGAATTCAGGGATGACCATGAAACCCTATCAAATGCCTTTTGCATATCCAGTTTAACTATTAAATTAGAGGCCTTTGATTTTCTAGACAGTATTCTGGTCATCTCCTGCATTAGGATGACATTATCAGAGATATCCCTTCCTTTAATAAAAGCACTCTGTTCAGGGGAGATCAGTAAATGCATAAGTGGTTTGATCCTTTCCATTAGCATTTTTGAAAAACTTTATTTACAAAATTTGATAAGGTAATGGGTCTAAAATCAGAAAAGGTAATAGGGATTGGTTTTTTGGGGATTAAGGTGAGCCAGGTGCTAGAGATGGCTTTTGGGATATTGCCATTACATAAGAATTCATTTGCAGCTTCTAAAAGGTCTTCTTTGATGGTATCCCAGAAAGAAGTATAAATTTCTCCAGAGAAACCATCTGAGATCAAAAACGGCAAATTTGAGTTCCTAGATATTAAAAGGTTTAAGCAAGAGGAGGTTTTGTTGGTCTGTGATTACTTTAGGGATTTCTTTTAGAAAGTACTGTAGGTAAGTTCCCATTTTTTGAGGAGCATCCTCATTAAGTAATTCTTTGAAAAGCCAAACTCCTTCTTCTTTAATCAATTGAGGTTCTGATATCCAATTCCCATTACCATCTTTAATTTTACTAATTCTTGATCTAGCTCTTCTTGGTGAAAGTAGCTAGTGTTTGCATCCCCATGCTTGATCCAATTTAACCTAGCCTTTTGCCTCAAAAAATATTTTTTTCTTTCTGTGATCTCAGAAGCAAGGCCTTTGACCTATTAAGTTCAACTAGAACTGATTCATCCTGAGTTTGCTGGAACATTATTTCCAGATCATTGACTTTTGTCTCAGATTGTAAAATATTTTGATTAACATTTCCAAATTTGGATTTGTTCCATTCTTTAATGAAAAGCTTTAGCCTCTTAAGTTTATACACTAGCCTATGTATCCCTCTTAAGGGGGATATTAAATTCCAGTTTGAGACTACTAAAGCCTGAAAATCTTGTCTGTTAGACCACATATCTTGATATCTAAAAGGCCTTGGTACTTGTTCTTCCGCAGATTGAACAGATAGAAATAAAGGAGAATGATCCGAAGTCAATCTATTTAGAACCTGTATTGAGCTGTTAGGAAATAATTCCAACCATTCTAAATTGCCAATGCCCCTATCTAATCTTTGAAACATCAGGTTCTTACATTTATTCCTGTACCTATTATTACTCCAAGTGAAAGAATTTCCTACTGTAGGAATTTCATGTAAGTCCATACTATTTATAAAATCATTAAAATGTTTCATGCTTTTTTGGGGAGTTGATTTCCTTCCTTTATATTCAGTAATAAAGGCTGCAGTATTGAAATCCCCTATGTATATGGAGGGTTCAGAAGTAGGTGAAATTAAATCATTCCATAGCGCTTCCCTCAATTGTCTGCTGACACTAGCATATATGAAAAAGCAATTCCAACTAACAGATGAAGCATTTTCAGATATTCTGGCTTGTAAAAATTGGTCCGATTCCTTTAAACTGACTATATTAAAAGCATGATTCCATAAGATCCAAATTTTTGCATTCTGGGCAGGGAGGGCAAAATTATAACCTAGTTCATTCTTCAATTTGTCTAAATTCTGTTTATCATGCCAAGGTTCAATTAGGCATAAAATGTCAATCTTGTGTTTAAATTTGAGTGCCTTTAATCTATCCAATGATGTTCCATATCCTCTAACATTCCAGACAGAACACATTTTATCATTTAAAACCTGTAGGGGTTGGTTTTTATGAAGATCTTAGTTTCCTAAGTTTTGTAGCTGAAGCCTTACTATTTTTTCCAAACTTGCCTTCACTTTTCCCATAGTTTCTATAGGAGGTGTCAGTTCGGGTGTACTTACCTTTTCCTGAATGTTAGGATCTTCATTTGTGCTCTGTTCTGTTGCGGTATTATCACTTAAACTATCCCCATCAGGAGAGTCTTCCTGGTTGACTGATGATTTGATTGCAGAGGTGGAAATCTGCTCTGAGTGACCTACCTACACATCTTCAGGAGTGGACAGTTTTACTTCTGAGGTAGCTAAATTGTTTGCTAATGTAGGGTGCACAAAAGCTTCCTGTGATTCCAGAGACTCGTGGAAAATCTCTACTACTTCATCATCCTGATCATCATCCGGTAAGGCATCTAAAGTTTGGAAAGCATTTGAAATTGTGACCGTGTTATTTGTACTTAAATTTTCCTGGATTGGGGATAGTTCAACCTGTTGTTTCTTTTTTCTCCAGAAAAAAGTAGTAATTGGTTTAGAAATGTCATCCAGAGAGTAAAAAGGAGCATTTCTATTCTTTTGACTCATACTGAAAGAGTTAAGATTATTTTCATGTTGAAAACCTGAAGTCTTTTTTTGTGCTTGAAAATCAAGTTCTTTTTGAGTAACAGATAAAGTTGATGATCCTTCGACCTCTATTGTTACTTTGGGGGGGGGATACCAGATCTTTCTGAGTTTCAACAAGGGCTGGGACTATTCTTTCCTTGTTCTCATTAACATCAACTATGTTTATCTTCTTTTTCCTCAGTTCAGGATGCAGAAAGTTACAATTTGCCTGACTATGTCCAATTATCCTACAATGAGTACAATATGAAGGTAGTTCCTCATATTCTATGGGGTAGTCTGCTACTTTGTTGCCTATTCCCACTACAATAGATGAGGGGAGCTGAAACAAAAGGTCAACCTCGACACATACTTTAATGGCAGAGGGTCTAGTCAGGGCATTTGTAGCTGCATCCATTTTAAGATATCTCCCTATCTGGCTACTAATACCAATAATTGCCGAAGTATTGTAAAAGTGTATAGGTAATTTATGAATTGTTACCCAAGCTGGAACAATGGAGGATTCAGCAGCTGGAGAGAAGTCAGGGGACCACTTCTGTACCTTCATGATCGAGCCTTGAATCATCCATTGACCCTTCATCCAACATCTCTAGTAGTCCTCGCAATCCTGAAATCTAATAAGAACATGGCATAATCAATAGAACCTAGTTGAAATTTAGATTTAAAACCGATAGATTTGAAAGCAGATTGTAAAATCTCCATGGACGGTTTCCCTCTGTTGAACTTCCCAACGAGGGTGTTCTGGTAGTGTACAGCCAGAAGATCGCCTTCCTCCGGAGGGAGGATGTAGGCAATCTTACCCTTGTATTCAGTGATAGGATGCAAGTTTGGCGTATCGGGAAGAGAGGAGAGGAGCGGAGAAGGTTTCATATTAAGAGCTTGGAGAAAGCTTTTGTTAATGGGAGGGGGAGTATCTGAAATTGGATTTGGCGTAGGCGCCGCCATGATCGACGGTGAATACAGTGAAGAATGACCGTTATCAGTGAGAGAGATGGTGAAAAAGAAGAAGAAAGGGCTATGGTGCGCGTTTCGCACTTTTTTTTCGCACACAGTCGTTATTAGTTTAGTGTTCCTGTAACAATGTTTGGAGTGAATCTCAAAAATTTCAAAGACAACTCAAAAAATTATTGTCTCCCGTAATCACATCAAGAAAATTAACAACTACAGGTAGTTAAAGTTTTCAGGGGTGTAATTAATTAATCAAAAGTAAGTAAAGCTACTATCTGAAAACACTAATTAATGCAAGAATACTTGGAGTGTGGTGCACTGTTAATCTTTTAGTAATAACCCGAATTACTTCAAACAGAAGCAAATGATTAAAGCTGATGTAAAGGGCATGGATGCATGTGTTATATATATGGACATGGTTATTCATTTGTACATATGTTAAAACAAACCCTAATTATAGCGCAACGTGATCATGAGGTGAGGATAACAGTACAGCAGGAGAAATGGGGGAAGCATTGCATCTACAAACTTCCCACCTGCATCACGGATCTAAGGAAGAGCGCCTACAAACCTCAGACCATCTCCTTCGGACCGTACCACAACGGGAACTCCAAGTTAAGGCCTATGGAACACCACAAGTCCAGGGTTTTAGGAAAGTCCCTTGAAAGATCTGGGAAATCGATGGAGAAGTGCATCGACGCGCTCAATGGCAGTGCAGAAGAGCTGATGGATGCATACGATTCGTTGGACCGGAAATGGAGGACTAATCCGGCGAAGTTCTTGGAGATGATGATAAGAGATGGGTGCTTCATGCTTGAAGTAATGGCATATAATATCGAACCTGAGGAACAATCTGATCACAAGGATTCCATCTTCAGTTTCAAGGCGCAATATGATAACAAGGATCCCATCTTCAGCGATCATGCTAAACAATATATGATTTTTTTTTTAATTTTAAGCCATCCGTGGATGGGGGGAATATATTAGGCTCCCCAAACCATAAGAGTGTTTGCCATAATTGGCGCGATATGAAGATTAAACATTACAAAAAGTCATCTATAAGATGATCCAAGAGCCCAAAAAAAAACTCTTGAAGCAATTAGACTCTTGCTACCAAAAGCGGAGAATACACCTATTCTAAGCTAATATGAAAGATTAGTATCAACCATATTCTAAAAAGGGGAATTCCCCTGGTTCCTGTAGACCGGTATATCACGAACAGGTCGGGGAGTCGGGAATCGAAACCCCAGTTTGTCAATGATAATCAGTCAGGAAGGAAAAGAAGGAGTAATCCGTGAGTGGGACAGAAAGAAAGAGATTTCGGTGAGGGAGGTGAAGCAGTAGGCCGGTCTTTAGAAATCCAGTTGTTGATGCGCATCCACAGCAAAAACTGAAAGTATTATCTTCGCCTGGTAACGACTTCAAACCTGCAGTTGGGAGAAAAACAAAAACAACAGTATCTTTTCTAAAGGAGTTGGAAGAAAGTGATATGAGTGAGTATGTAGAAATTTCATGGCAAAGATAGAAAGCAGCTGGAAGAGAGTGCTAAGGGTATAACCAGTGTATAAATCTAATTACTCTCCTAGAAGAGAACTAATTCTGACTGCAGGGAAATTTTTTTTGTCCAAGTGAATGAGACCCCTGAGAAAATCAGGAGCATTTTCTATATATAGATCTCCCTGAAAGTTCATGTCCAAAGCATACTTCGCCAAATAATCAGCTGAAGTGTTAGCTTCCCGAGGAGTGTGTTGGATCGGATGAACTAAATGTTTAGCAAAAAGATTGCAGCAAATAGAGAAGACTCTCCACAGGCATGTCATAGGATTCTGAATTCCCTTAACTGCCAGTAAACAGTCAGACTCAATAACACAACAGTTTAGTTCCAATTCAGAGCATAAATCATATCCACATTGAATGGAAAATAGTTCTGCATGTAATGAGGAAGGAGAATGAAAGATGTGAACTCTCATTTTAATCACATCCCCCTTCCAATCCCTTACTATGACTGCGGAAGAAGATTGACCACTAGGTTGCCATGTAGCATCTGTGTTTATCTTGTAACCTATTAGTGGTTTACACAAGTTAATCACAGTGATCCGCTTTTTCTGTTTTGGAAGGATTTTGGGGATGATTCTATGTTGAACCAGATGCTTATGTTTATCTATATTACCTTTCAAATTGTGAGCTGAAAAGATAAGGTAAATCAATTGTTTAACCTCCTGGAAAAATGCATCCTCTGAAAAAGATATATTTTCAAAAATGATTTTGTTTCTGATGATCCACAGAGTCCATGTAGTGCTTAAAAGTGCAGCAGTAATCAAATTTGATTGGATCTTAGAATCAGGCTTAAATGAGAGGTAGAAGTCTACTCTACTCTTCAGATGACCAAAACTTGCGTGTGGGAAGTCTATGAGCCTATTCACTCTATACCATATTGCCACAGATAAAGGACAGGAATTAAAAAAGTGATCCAAAGAGTCCAAGTGATTTTTGCAAAGAGGGCATATGGATGCTATTGAAAAGCCTATCTTGCACAGAATATTGTCAAAAGGAAGGATGCTATTTAATGCTCTCCACATTAGGACTGACATCTTTTTTGGGATAAAAGGAGACCATACCTTGATTATGTGTCTGATGGTAACCTTTTTTTGTCTAAAACATTGGTATGCAGAACTGATAGTGAAATAACCCGTGGATGAAGGAATCCAGATTAGCCTATCAGCATGGGAGTAGACCAGTTGTACATCCTGCAAAAAATTAAAAGTGTTGGTAGCCAAATGACGCTCCAGGATTGGAAGGAGAGAAGCTCTGTTAGATATGAAAGATCTTAGGGAAATATCCTCAAAAGGAATATCCAGCTCCTGGGGCTATTCATAGCACAAAGCACCTTCACCATTCCAATTAGCATTCCAAAAAGAACATTCTCCAATACCAAAAATGACTCTAGTAAAGGAATTGGCCTTGGGTGTAATCTTACAGATTCTATTCCAGACATGGGATTTCTTGTAAGTAACAGGGAGTGACCATAAATGAGCAGACCACTGAGTGTTATTTATTTACAGTTTCCACCATAATTTGCAGGAAAAGGAGTCAACTATAGCATTAAGATCTCTAAAACCAACTCCATTTTCATCTACGGGTAGGCTCATATTTTTCCAGGATCTTCATTTTTTCCAAAATATGTTATCACAGTCCCCCCAAAAAAGACCTGAAGCAAGTTTTTCCATTTTTTTAAAAACTATCTTCGGGGGACTTAAAACTGCAAACATATGAGTGGGGATTGAAAGAAAACTGTGGTTTATCAAGATGATTTTGCCTGCAGAACTTAGCCATCTGTTCTTCCAATTGTTAATGCACTTTTCCATTCTTTCCAAAATAAGGTAATAATGAATCTGTTTATTTCGACCTGGAAAAATAGGAATACCTATGTACTTGAAGGGAAAGGAGCCTTTCACCATACCTAAGATTCTACCAACAGATTGAGCAGTAGCAGCACTTGTCTTTAAAGCAACAAAAAATTCAGATTTAGCAAAGTTAACTTTTTGACCTGATGTTTGCTCATAAGCTTTCAAAACTTTTTTAAATCTTTTCAGATTGATTGGCTTTGTGTTCAGAAAGACAGCTGTGTCATCAGCATACATCAGGTGTGACACAGCTGGACATGATCTTAGTAGTGAAAAATATTGCAGGTATCCAACACTGAAAAGTTTTTTTAAGCCTCTAGAAAAAGCTTCAGACAAAATATTATACAGAAAAGGAGAAAGTGGATCTCCCTGTTTAATACCCCTAGAGGAAGCAAAAAAACCTGCAGTTATACCATTTATTAAAATTGAAAAATGAGCTGCAGCAATATTATGCATGATACGATGCACAAATTTACCATGAAAACCAAATTGGAGTAATATTGAATTCAGAAAAGACCATGAGACCCTATCAAAGGCCTTTTGCATTTCTAATTTAATTATGAGATTAGAAACCTGTGATTTCCTAGACAGAATTTTGGTCATTTCTTGCATCTGTATGACATTATCAGATATATCCCTACTTTTTATGAAGGCACTCTGTTCTGGTGATATTAGTAATGTCATGAGGGGTCTAATCCTTTCCATTAACATTTTGGAAAAAACTTTATTAACAAAATTGGATAGACTAATGGGCCTAAAGTCAGAGAAGGTAATTGGTATTTATTTTTTGGGTATTAAGGTCAGCCAGGTGGTAGAGATAGCCTTAGGGATATTACCATTAGTTAAGAAGTCATTTGCTGCATCAAGAAGATCAACTTTAATTGTGTCCCAAAAAGAAATGTAAAAAGCACCAGAATATCCATCCGGGCCAGGGGCACTGGATTTATTAAGATCAAATGCTGCAAATTTTAGTTCCTGAATATTAAAAGGTGTCAGTAAGTTGGGATTATGTTGATCAGTGATAACTCTGGGGATTTCTTTTAAAAAGTGCTGTAGGTAAGTTCCCATTTTTTGAGGAGTCTCTTCATTAAGTAATTCCTTATAAAATCTCACTCCTTCTTCTTTAATAAGATGTGGATCTATTATCCAATTCCCCCTACCATCCTTAATTTTACTAATTCTTGATTTAAATCTCTTTTCCCTAATGGAGTGGTGAAAGTAGCTAGTGTTTGCATCCCCATGTTTTAACCAATTTAATCTAGCCTTTTGGTGTAAGTAAATATTTTTTTCCTTTTGGGCTCTAATCTTTTTTTTTAATTGGGGGGAATATATATGGCTCCCCAGACCAAAAGAATAAACCCCTGTGGGGGCAGAAAGTTAGCATACGTTTATTTTACAAAAAGATCCTGCATATGATGATCTATTGCTAAAAGGCACGTGAATCAATAAGGCCTTTGCTTCCAAAAGCGATGGTAACACCCTAAAAGTTATGGACATATCTAGAAGAAGCTCTAAGTAGTATCTATCACACTAGTACATCGCGAGCAGGTCGGAGAAGCGAGATCGAGACTCCTGTTTGCCAACGAAGTAGTAGCCGATAGAGTACTTCAGAAAGTGAGCAGCGGGTGATGACCGTGAAATGCTCAGAGTAGAACCTCCTATACTTTAGTGGTGTACTGGATAGCTTCTTCAAGGAAAGCATAAATACTAAGAAACTGGCTGGAATACACTCCTCTTAATCACCGCATAGCTGTGTCCAGTTATGGTTGAAAGTCCCTCACCATTTTACTTGCCCCCGGGAATCCCTGAAAAAGAGAAAAAGGAGAAGTAGCAGTATGTGTAACACTTAAGAGTAATATACAAGCACAAAAGTAGTACCAAATGTTATCTATCCGATTATGTAGCTTCATAATAGCTACTGATGTTTGGTTCCCTAGATGAATCAACTCGGATTGCTGGGAAACTCATGCAATCAAGTGCTAGTAAACCTTTAAGGAATAGTGGTATAGAAACAAGCTCAATAACCCCATTAAGGTGGTTTTCCCTTGCATATTTAGCCAGGAAATCAGTGGCCGAGTTAGCTTCACGTGGTATGTGTTGCAATGTGATGGAGCCTTGTGCTAAGTTAAGAGCATTGCACATAGAAAAAACTCTCCAGGGAGAAGAGAGAGGGTTTAGAATACCCCTTACAGTGGATAAACAGTCTGATTCAATGATAACATTTTCAAGATTAAGTTCAGAGATGACATGAAAGCCGCTTCGAATAGCAATTAGTTCTGCATGTAAGGGAGATGGACAATAAAACGTACTGACAATCATTTTTACTACATTTCCAAGTCTATCCCTTACGATAACAGCCGAAGATGACAAACCTCCTGGGATCCAAGATGCATCAGTGTTGACTTTGTAGCCTACAGTAGGTTTCTCCCATTGGACCTTAGAGAGAGCATTTTTCTGTTTTTGAATTATGTGTGGGACAATGTTATCCTGTGTCCAAAACCTATTCTTTTCCTTATTACCTATTAGGCTATGTGCCGTGAATATTTGATAAATAGAATCCTTTATTTCAGCAAAACAAACCTCATGTGAGTATGATCTATTATCAAAAAAGAATCTGTTCCTATGATTCCATAATGTCCATATTGTAACCACTAGAGCTGCATTGATAATGTTTCCATGAATTTTTTATTCAGCTCTGAATGATAAGAGGAAGTGCACTCTACTTTTTAAATCTCTGAAATCAGAACCGGGTAACCTTAACATGAAAAAAACACTGTTCCACACTGCAGTTGAAAAATTGCAAGAATTGAAGAAATGATCCAAACTATCTCCACTGTTCTTGCATATGGAACACATTGAGGCAACTGAGAAGCCAATTCTTTTTAATATGTTATCAAAAGGTAGTATATTATTAAGGACCCTCCAAAGTAAGATAGACATCTTTCTTGGTATGAATGGGGACCATACCTTTTTGAAATGTTGGATATGAGATCCCCTCTGTCTCAGGGCATTGTGAGCCGAGCTGACAGAAAAATTTCCATCAACAGTGAGTATCCACACCAATTTATCTTCATGGCTATACTCCAACCTTGTCTCCTGCAGAATTGTAATAATGTTGGTAGCCAAATGTGGCTCCAGGATTGGAATGAGTGCTGATTTGTTAGATAAAAAATCCCTAAGGGAGATGCACTCGAAGGGAATGTTAATGTCAGCCGGCCAGATGTAGCACAGTGCTCCCTCCCCACTCCAATTGGCACTCCAGAATGAACAGTTGCCCCTACCAAAGAGGACTCTGGAGAAACTGTTTGCCAAAGCTGTAATTTTGGTGATTCTTGCCCATATGTGAGAGTGTTTATATGAAACTGGCAAAGTCCACAAGAGGTTTGCCCACTGAGCATTATTGATTTGTAACTTCCACCATAATTTACAAGAATAAGCATCTAAAGTATCACTTAATTCCCTAAAACCTAAACCATTTTCTTCCAATGGATAGCACATTCTTTTCCAAGACCTCCACCTTCTTTTTTCAGTTAAATCAGAATTTCCCCAGAAAAAATTAGATGCCAATTTTCCCATTATTTTTAGAACTGTTTTTGGGGGGTGTAAAACTCCAAATATGTGCGTTGGAATTGAAAGCATCACTGAATTTATCAAAATTATTTTACCTGCTGGACTCAACCACCTATTTTTCCAATTGTTTATATGTTTCTCCATTCTTTCAATTACTGGTAAATAGTACACCTTCAGATTTCGACCAGTAAAAATTGGAACACCAAGGTATTTAAAAGGAAAAGATCCCTTCATCATCCCTAATGTTCTCCTAGCAGTTTGAGAACACTGAGGAGGAGCCTTATGTGAGACATGAAATTCAGATTTTGAGAAGTTAACTTTTTGTCCCGAAGTCTCTTCATATGCATTAAGGAACAGTTTAAAACGCTTTAAATTTTTAGTGTCCGTATTCAAAAAAATTGCAGTGTCATCTGCATACATCAGGTGAGTGAGGGGTGTACAAGCTTTAGGTAGGCTGAAATATGTTAAGTATCCAGTGGAGAAGAGTTTTTTTAAGCCCCTTGAGAAGGCCTTAGATAAAATGTTATATAGAAAAGGAGATAAAGGATCTCCTTGCTTGATCCCCCTGGTAGAGCAAAAGAACCCTGCTGTGACCCCATTAATTAGCACAGAGAAATTTGCTGTCATTATGTTGTGCATAATTAATCTCACAAATTTTCCATGGAACCCAAAACAAAGTAGTATAGAATTTAGAAAGGACCAAGAAACTCTGTCAAAGGCCTTTTGCATATCAAGTTTAACTATTAGATTCGGAACCTTTGTTTTTCTAGACAGTAATCTAGTCATTTGCTGCATTAAAATGACATTGTCCGAAATATCCTTCCCTTTCATGAATGCACTTTGTTCTGGTGATATCAAGAGCTGCATTAACGGTTTAATCCTTTCCATTAGAAG
This sequence comes from Rubia yunnanensis, assembly GCA_037428765.1. Classification (NCBI taxonomy): domain Eukaryota; kingdom Viridiplantae; phylum Streptophyta; class Magnoliopsida; order Gentianales; family Rubiaceae; genus Rubia; species Rubia yunnanensis. The sequence continues at coordinate 81,440,043 of CM075065.1, forward strand.
TTTTGAGAAAACTTTGTTAACAAAGTTAGATAAACTTATTGGCCTGAAGTCAGCAAATGTGTTCGGGATAGATTTCTTTGGGATTAGAGTGAGCCAAGTACTAGAAATGGCTTTTGGGATTATTCCATTATTTAAAAAGTCATTTGCAGCTTCTAGTAAATCTGCTTTAATGGTTTCCCAGAAATGTGTAAAAAAGCAACCAGAGTATCCATCAGGGCCTAGTGCACTTGTTTTGTTAAGATCAAATACTGCACTGTGCAACTCCTGAGAAGTGAAAGGAGATAGCAGTAAACTGTTCTGCTCTTCAGAAATGACAGTTGGAATTTCAGTCAAAAAATCTTTAAAATGAATTCCCTTCTGTTTTGAGGCTTCCTCTGTTAATAATTCCTGAAAAAATCTAACACCCTCCTCTCTAATTAAATTAGGATCAGTTAACCATGTTCCATTACCATCTTTTATTTTACCTATTCTGGCCCTTGCCTTTTTTTCTCTAATTGTGTGATGGAAATACTTAGTGTTTGCATCTCCATGCTTTAACCAGTTTAACCTAGCCTTTTGCTTCAAAAAAATGTTATGTTCCTTTTGTGCTCTAAGTAAAAGGTCTTTAGCTTGCAGCAGTTCCAAAAGCACTGACTCATCATGTGTTTGCTGAAACTTTATTTCCAAATCAGTAACTTTTAATTCATACTGAGCCAAATTATTCTTAACATTGCCAAAAGTGTGTTTGTTCCATTCCTTAATAACTACCTTAAGTCTTTTTAATTTGTGCACAAACCTTGTCATTCCAGAAAGTGGGGAGAAAAGATTCCAGTTTGTTTCCACTAAATCTTTGAATTCATTCCTGTTTATCCACATTTCCTGGAATCTAAAAGGTCTTGGAGCCATCTCAATTGCAGATTGGATAGACAGCAATAGAGGAGAATGGTCAGAAGTCATCCTGTTAAGGACATGTACTGTACTGTTTGGGAATTTATCTAGCCACTCTAAATTACTAACACCTCTGTCTAATCTTTGAAATTGCAAGTCCTTACATTTGTCTCTAAATCTGTTATTGCTCCAAGTGAAAGTATTACCAACAGTTGGGATATCATGCAGATCCATATTATTTAGAAAGTCATTAAACTGATTCATACTTTTCCTAGGGGTTGACTAATCAGTATTTCTTGTGCCTTAAGTAAATCAGCCAGAACAGAGTCATCCTGTGTTTGCTGGAATGAGATTTCCAGATCATTTACAGTGTTTTCAGATTGCACCAAATTATTGTTAACATTACCAAAATGAGATTTGTTCCACTGTTTAATTTCCATCTTTAGCCTCTTTAACTTAAAAACTAAATTATACATTCCAAAGAATGGAGAGACTAGATTCCAGTTAGAGATTACTAGGGCCTTAAATTCCTCTCTATTTGACCACATTTCTTGATACCTAAAAGGCCTAGGAACTTGTTCTTCAGCTGATTGAACTGATAATAATAGGGGGGAATGGTCAGATGTCATTCTGTTTAAAACCTGAATGGAACTATTAGGAAAGAGTTCTAACCAGTCTAAGGTGGCAATGCCCCTATCTAGTCTCTGAAAGGTTAAGTCTTTACATTTGTCTCTGAATCTATTATTTCTCCAAGTGAAGGAATTCCCTACAGTAGGAATTTCATGAAGATCCATATTGTTTATAAAACCATTGAACTGTTTCATGCTCTTTTTAGGAGTGGATTTCCTACCTTTATACTCAGATACAGATGACACTGTGTTAAAATCACCAATAAAAATGGAGGGAGCATGTGATGGGGTCTGTAAATCATTCCATAATGCCTCCCTAGTTTGTCTATTTACACTAGCATAAATGAAGAAACAGTTCCAGCTAACAGAGGTGGCAATATCAGAAATTTTAACTTGTAAAAATTGATCAGATTCCCGTATATTAGTTATACTGAAATTATGATTCCATAAAATCTAGATCTTAGCATTCTGAGCAGGAAGGGCATCTTTAAAACCTAGGACATGCATCAGGGTTATCAAATTTTGTTTATCATGCCAAGGTTCTATTAAGCATAATAAGTCTATGTTGTGTTTGGATTTTAAAGCCTTTAATCTATCTATTGAAGTTCCATAACCTCGCACATTCCAGACTAATATGTTTCCTATTATGGAGTATTTAATCATTTTAAAACAGTGGGGGTAGCTTTTTTAGATGATCTTAGGTTTCTAATTGCTGTGGCAGGGTTTTTACTTTTGTTACCTGATTTGACCATTTTTTTTCAATATTATTCATGTTATCCAGGTTAGATATCTCATCAGCGTTACAAGACCTTACCTAAGGAAAAGATTCTACATTTGCATTCAAATCTGATATTTCACTGACCTGAACACAAACCTGATCTCTGGATTGATCATCATTACTGACCGCACTGCAGTTGACTGAAAGCTTTGTATCTGGGGGTATTTCCAGCTTGGTGAAACCAGGTTGTGTGTTCTGAGGAACAGGCTCCCTTACTATAGATGGATTTAAAATCTCCTCGGAAGTGGTATGCACATTAGCTTCCTGCGATTCCAGAGATTCGTGGAAGATCTCAACAACTTCATCTACCTGATCATCCTGTAGGTCATCCAAAGATTGAAAGGCATTTGATATTGTAATCATATTCTTTTTTGTTAAGTCTTCCCTGATAGGATTTAGGTCAATTTGTTGACTCTTTTTTCTCCAGAAACATGTGGTAATTGGTTTGGATATGTCATCCAGAGAGTAGAAAGGAACATTTCTCATCTTATGATTCACAGTAGAAATGTTAAAGTTTTTATCTTGTATAGAACCTGGAGTCTTCCTTTGATTTTGGAAATCCTTTTCTTTTTGTGAAACAGATAGAGTTGAGGATCCCTCTACATGAAGTGTATCTTTTGGGAGGGGTTCTATGGCTTCCTGGGTGTGAACATGTACTGGCTTTTGTACACTAGCTTCAGGTTTACTTATTATCTTTTTCCTTAACTCTGGATGTAAAAAGTTACAATTGGTGTGGTTGTGTCCAATTATCTTGCAATGTGTGCAATAAGTTGGCAAATCTTCATATTCAATTGGATACTCAGCAACCTTATTTCCGATTCCTACCACAATAGAAGATGGAAGCTGGGATAGAAGGTCAACCTCTACACAAACCTTAATGGCAGAGGGTCTGGTTAAAGCACTGGTGGCTGCATCCATCTTAAGGTATCTACCTATTTGGCTACTAATTCCTATTATTGCAGAAATATTATAGAAATGAATAGGCAATTTATGTACTGTTACCCAGGCAGGAACAATGGAGGATTCCACAGTTGGTGAGAAATCTGGAGACCACTTTTGGACCTTCATTGATGCTCCTTGAATCATCCATTGGCCTTTCATCCAGCACCGTTGATAGTCCTCGCTTTCCTGAAAATGGATAAGAACATGGTGATAGTCAATAGAGCCAAGTTGGAATTTGGATTTGAATCCAATTGATTTGAAAGCACAGAGTAAGGTTTCCATTGGAGGTTTTCCACAGCTAAATTTTCCAACAAGAGCATTCTGATAATGCGATGCTAGAATCTCTCCTTCCTCGGGGGGAAGAATGTAGGCGATCTTGCCCTTAAATTCCGTAATAGGGTGGAGATTTGGTGTATCAGGAAGAGAGGAGAAAAGCGGGGGAGGTTTGGAGTTGAGAGCTTGCAGGAAGCTTTTGTTAGTAGGGATCTCAGGCGAGGGATTTGGCGTAGGAGCCGCCATGGATGGCGGCCGGAGTGATGGAGATGACCGTTATCAGAGAAGAAGAGAAAGGATGACCAGAAAATTTTCTCAGTGTGTGTTTCGCACTTTCAATCGCACATAGGAACAGTTTCAATCGCTTTAATCGCATAGACTTTTCCTTGAAACGACTGCATATGATACCTTTTATAAGACGGGACATGCTGATGCTGGAAAATCAGGTGCCTATGTTGTTTTTCAAAGAGTTGCTTTCTCTTGGAGGTCATCCAAAACCCACTGTGAGTGTTGCTTTTCTTTTCCTTTTTGGTTTAATTCATTTAAGCACGATAAAAAAAACTTATCAATCAAACGTACGTCCCATTGAGTCTCCATGCATGTTATGAAATAATATTTATTTTTACTCTCTCGTACATATGTCCTATTTGTTTTTTCACTTTTACTTTTTACACGATGTTTAATACATATATTTGACCATTAATATCTTTACCTATATATAGTAACAGTGAATAAAAATATAATATTTAAATACTACTTATTACGATGATTTGAACAGTATCATATACGATAATATTATTGTTCATATATCTATTCAAATATGCGGTCAAACTTTGATAGAAAATAGGTGCAAAAAGAAAAGGTGTAAAAGTAAGTGCGACGGAGGGAGTATAAAATTAGGTGATAAAAATAAATAAGAAACTTATCAATAAAATTGAAACATGTACTTATGAGAGAGTTTCATGACTGTAAAGTCAAGGGATTTGCAAGTGAATATTTGATTGGCAATTTTGTGTGAACTTATTTTGAACAGGAAAAAATTCCATGTTGGAACATGCTGATACGGAATATTTACGCCAAGGTTTTATGGAAATCAAAGTAAGAATATTGCAGTAGTTTGGAATAAATGGAATTCGTATATTTGACTATGTATATCAGGCGTGTGAAGCATAGTTGATTTATGGAAAATCCCTATTTATATGGAGGTGAATATTCGAATATATGGGATAGATTGATATAAGGTAAATCCCTTTATTTATGGGATTTGGATATGCTTCAAGAAGCAGATTTGGAATAGGAATATTGTGGAGATAATCAAGGAGTATTCCAATCTGTTTGTGGATATAAATTGGGACAAACACGGCTGCATACTCATGGATTTAACAGAGCAAAAATCTACATACAGGTTTTTGAGACTTTCGAGAATTGCAAAGAGTCAGACTGCTGTGTTCCAACATACTTGACCTGTTGCACAAAGTTCAGAATCAGAAACCTTAATTCCTCGGGAGGAGATCCAGCGTCGACGGAGTTCGAGATCAGAGGGAGTCTGATCAAGGCGGATCGGTAGCAAGGGGAGCTATCAGAATTCACACATTATAGTTAGTAAAGATAAGTATTTTGTAACCTGTACTCTGTACTGTATCTTTCTAATTAGTGGATTCCTTCTGAACTGGGCCAGACCCCGCAGATGTAGGTGGATTACACCGAACAGTGTAACCAAGTCGTGTGCCTTTTACATTTTACGTTATTATGCACTTTGTTAATTTAGTCATGTTGGAACACACTAGTAAGGACTAGAAAAAGTGGTAAAACTAAATTTCAATTGGTATCCGAGCTTCGTCACTTATTATTCCCTTGGTTGTTTCAAGGAAAGTGAGATCCAGTTTTACCATGACGACAAGAGAAGGAGCTTCAGTCTCTCGACCACCCCTGCTAGAAGGCAACAACTAAGACTATTGGAAGGCATGCATGAGGGTCTTCATCAATTCACTGGACGAACTTGCATGGTTTTATGTTGAGAATGAATGGAATCATCCTACAGAAGATGCTGATACAAGTTCTAAGGTGGTAGAAGGAGAGTCAAGCCAAAGGAATCAGAAACCCAAAGACAAGGCTAGATGGACTCCAGATGACCTAAAAGAATCTCTGGCGAATTCGAAGGCACTTAATGCAATCTTCACTGCAGTTGATGAAAATCAGTTCAAGCTTATCTCTACATATCACCAAGCAAAGAAAGCATGGGACATTCTACAGACTGTTCATGAAGGAACCAGTCGAGTTCGTGAATCCAAATTACAGATGCTGGCTACAAAGTTTGAGGAACTCAAAATGGATGAAGATGACACCATTGCTACATTCAATGGAAAACTCAAGGACATCTCCAACATGGTTTATCAACTTGGAAAGTTGTACAAAGAAACAAAACTGGTGAAAAAGACCCTGAGATCACTTCCCAAAAGATTTGCAATGAAAGTAGCAGCAATAGAGGAAGCAAGAGACGTAGCCACCATGAACCTAGATAAACTAATGGGTTCATTACAGACATATGATATGACATTCCAACAAGCTACAAAAAGAGCCTCTATGGAATTGGCGTTCAAAGTGTCTCCACCTAAGGATAATCACGAGTCTGACAGCGATGATGAGATTCAAAAACTTGCACTGATCACGAAGAGTTTCTCTAGAATGCTAAAGAAGGTGGTCAACAAGAAATCTCAGGAAAGGTTTGGCGGAAATAGACAAAGACAACAAGACTCAGGTAATAATCGTGGAATGAGATTTGAACCATGGAATCCGCAGTTCGGGAGAAATCAGAACAACGAACCAAAACAGGCTGGACGAATTCAGTGCAGAGAATGTGAAGGATATGGTCATATTCAGGCTGAATGTGCTAAAACTCGCAAGAAATAAGGAAAATCATATGCCACCTCTTGGAGTGAAGATGAAGATGATGAGAAGGACGATGAGGAACTCACCAGTAACTACGTAGCTTTTGGAGCAAAGGTTCATGATACATCAGAGGACTAATGTTCGAGCACACTGAACAAAGGTAAAGCTGTATGTTCCAACATAGATCTGAACGACTCACACAGCAATGAAGATGATAATTTGTCTGTAAGTGATGAAGAAATCTACAGCACCTATGAAAAAATGTATGCTATGTGGATCCAAGTAGCTGACACAAATAAAGAGCTGAACGAAGAAAAAAGGAAGTTAATGGAAAGTGAAAGAGAATTACGGTTGATGATTGCAAAACTTGAAAAGAGTAATGAAGAACTGAATGGAAAACTGATAGCAACAGTCAAGAGGGCCGAGATGTCTGAAGCAACTATTGTTAAATTAAATTCCAGAAAGGCAAAGCTTGATGATATTCTGGATATGGGAAGAAACTTTGGTGATCGACACGGGATTGGATATGGGAAAGAACCCAAGACTGAATCACATGAAAAACCAATAACCCTCAAGGCTAAGATCCGAGAAGTAAAACGAAAGTATGGGATGCCACATCAGAGAAAGCCACTCATATGTAAATACTGTACGTATCAAGGACATACTGAAAGGAAGTGCAAAAGACTGATCAAAGATCAAATGACAGGAAGACAATTTCTGTCGTGTTCCAACATAGGCGATATTCATACAGTAAAATCGATCAGAAAGGTATGGATTGTTAAAAAATCTAGTACGTGTCTGTTGGTACACACTTCTCTAACATCTTATTCCAGTGATTCGTGGTACTTTGATAGCGGTTGTTCTCGCCACATGACTGGCACTCCAGAATATCTCACGAACATTACTCCATATGATGGCGGATATGTAACCTTTGGTGATGGAAAGAGAAGCAGAGTAATTGGCAAGGGTGAATTGAAAATTGAAGGGTTTCCAATATTCACAAGTGTATTATTTGTTGAAGATCTAAAGGAAAACTTGCTAAGTATAAGCCAGCTGTGTGATGACAATATGGTAGTGGAATTCCAGAAGGACAAATGTATAGTGAAGCATGGAGAAAACAAGGTTCTTTTAGGAATAAGTTCATCAGACAATTGCTATCTGCTAGAATAAGGAGTTCGGTGTATGATTTCAAAGAAAGATGAAGAAATTCTTTGGCATAGGAAGCTCGGCCACATCAATTATAAAACATTGGTGAAAATCGCAAATGTGAAAGCTGTACGAGGAATTCCTACCTTAACCAGCAAGGATGGAGTTGTATGTGGACCATGTCAACAAGGTAAACAAATTCGATCTCCTCACTCTTCAGTTCAGTATATTACTACATCTAGAAATCTGGAATTATTGCATATTGATTTGATGGGTCCGGTTAATACACCTAGTATAGGTGGAAAGAAATATATCTTTGTATGTGTTGATGACTTCTCTAGATTTACATGGGTAGCCTTTTTGAAAGAAAAATCTGATACAATAGAAGTATTTAGAAGCCTTGTAGTGATGTTACAAACTGAAAAGGGGAGTCCAGTAGGGAAGATCATTCGAATTCGAAGTGATCATGGTAGAGAATTTGAGAATGAACAATTCAGTTCCTTCTGTGATGAGCTTGGAATCCAACATGAGTTCTCGGCTCCTATCACCCCTCAACAGATTGGTATCGTAGAATGAAAGAACAGAACTCTACAAGAGATGGCTCGAGTTATGTTGGCAGAGAAAGATATTCACAAGAAATGGTGGGAAGAAGTGAACAATACAGCATGTTATACAATCAATCGAGTATATCTTCGACCATTCACCAGGAAAACATCCTACGTAATCTGGAAGGGAAGAAAACCAAATGTCTCATATTTTCATGTGTTCGGAAGCAAATGTTACATTTTTAGAGATAGAGAACAATTGTTAAAAGTTGACAATCGAAGTGATACAAGAACTTTTCTCGGGTATTCCATCAACATCCGTGCCTATAGAGTTTTTAATCATTGAACCAACACTCTCATGGAATACATAAATGTTATTATGGATGATTTGGAGGAAGAACAAAAGTCCGACGTTGTCGAGGAAGAATCTGGTAACTCTCATGTTCCAACACAGTTGTCTCAACCTGACAAGGCACCTCCCTTGATTGAAACAGAATCACGTTAGAATACTGGCACACCCAAGCAGATAAGTACTGAAACTGACAAAGCTGAGTATGTTGGAACATCATCCCCCACTACTGAATCATATGTTCCAACACATGACCAACCCGGTTCCACCATGAGAAGTACTCGATCAGTGCCTCGAGTTGATTACCGACGACTGGCTGAACTACACTGTTTTGTTTCTCTAATTGAACCTAAGAACTACAAAGAAGCCTTACTTGATGAGTATTGGATTGCTGCAATGCAAGATGAACTTGGTCAGTTTATAAGGAATGATGTTTGGTATCTTACTCTTCACCCCAAAGGCATTAATGTCATTGGTACAAAGTGGATCTTCAAGAATAAATTAGATGCAGACGGCTTAGTCACCTGAAACAAAGCTAGACTTGTTGCTCAAGGTTATACACAAGTGGAAGGTGTTGATTTTGATGAAACCTTTGTCCCAGTTTCCAGGTTAGAATCTATCTGAATTCTACTAGCTATTGCCTGCTCTTTGAACTTTACTTTGTATCAAATGGATGTCAGCAGTGCCTTTTTAAATGGAGTGGTGAATGAAGAAGTATATGCGGAACAACCTAAAGGCTTTGAAGATCCTCATTATCCACATCATGTATATCGTCTCAAGAAGGCTTTATACGGACTAAAGCAGGCACCCAGGGCATGGTATGAACGACTTACTACCTTTCTTCTTCAGAAAGGTTATCGTTGAGGGGGAGTAGATCACACTTTGTTCGTGCTTGACAAGGCTTCAATGTTTCTGATTGCTCAAATTTATGTTGATGACATAGTTTTTGGTTCTACTTCACCATCTATGGTACATGATTTTGTCACCATTATGCAATCTGAATTCGAAATGAGCATGGTTGGGGAGTTGACTTACTTTCTGGGATTGCAAGTCAAACAAGGACGGAATGGTTTATTCATAAATCAAAGTAAGTATGCCTTGAATTTTATTAAAAAATTTGGTCTCAGTAGTGCTCGAGCAGTTCGAACTCCTATGGGAGTTTCTGATAAACTGGTAAAGGATGAAAAAGGAGTTCTGGTTGATCAGAATTTATATAGAGGCATGATTGGAAGCTTATTGTATTTAACCGCAAGCAGACCAGATATATGTTTCAGTGTTGGAATATGTGCAAGGTTTCAAGCTGACCCTAAGGAATCTCATCTCACTGCAGTTAAAAGGGTTATTTGATATGTAAGTGGGACTTCTGAGTATGGTGTTTGGTATTCTAAGAGTCAAGATTCTGAGTTGGTTGGTTATAGCGACTCTGATTGGGATGGTAATGCTGATGATCGAAAAAGTACCACAGGTGGATGTTTCTTTGTTGGAGCATATCTGGTATCTTGGTATAGCAAGAAACAGAACTCGATCTCTCTATCTACTGCAGAAGCTGAATATCTTGCAGTAGGGAGTTGTTGTGCACAATTATTATGGATGAAACAAAAGATGAAAGACTATGGAATTAATCAAGGCCCCTTAAAGATTCTATGTGACAGCACAAGTGCTATTGATATCTCGAAAAATCCAGTTCAGCACTCAAGAACCAAACACATTGACATAAGGCATCACTTTATAAGAGATCTGGTTGAAAGGAAGGAAGTGGAAGTAGTCTATGTTCCAACACACGAGCAATTTGCTGATATATTTACAAAGCCGTTGGATGCCACCACTTTTGAAAGTGTTCGACAACACTTAGGTGTTTGTCAAATTTGAGGTAATTTTTACCGTAATTTTCTTGTAAATATTTTGTTTACTTTTGTTTAAAAATTCGAAAAAGAACAAAAATTTGGAAAGAAGAAAGTTGTACAAAAATAGGACATGGTTTGTATGGTATGTTGGAACTTATTTTGGATGTGACATCTCGAGTTGACAAGTGAAACGGGGTAATCATTATAAGCCTTGGAAATAAAAAAAAAGAGCTTTGCGGGAAAAGAGGAGGTGAGTTGAAGAGTTGGTTTGGGTTTCTATGTTATCTAAACACATTCCAAAATCTCTCTCTTGGTTAGTCTCAACTTCCTCTCGAATTTATCTCGAAAATCATCTTCGAAATCCTTACTCTCTGAATCCCTGCCGGAAAAATGGCTTCCAGCCCGATCATCCCCACATGAGAAGAAGAGGTTCTAGAAGTTAATAAACCCTCAGAAGTTATGGTAGAGGAACAGAGGACGGACAATGTGGAGTCAAATCTGTCTGACAAAGGCGAAACCAGTGCAGAAGAAGTTGATGCCGAACTCTTGCCTAAGGAGAATGTCGAGGCAGAGGTAACTGATGATGGTGTGAAGAATGCAGAGACTCTGGATTTGGGTGACAATGGCGACATTCAGGAAGAACACCCTGGAGCCAAAAGGAAAGGTTGATATGGAAAGGTAACTGGTCTTGATCCTCGTCCTTTAAAACTTATGGGTATGGAGTTCAGAACTGTTGATGAGATATTTGAATGGTTAGAAGCAAATCGTTATTCTGCAGACCTAACCAAAATCAGAAGTATAAAGAAGGATATGGAATTCTTGCAAGTTAAAATTGAAGAAATTGTCTCTGGTCATTTTGAGGATGTTTGGGACATAGAAACCAAGAAAATTAGATATCTGAGGGGGATGTATGGTAAGCTCAGGGGAAAGGGAAAGGATAAATTCCATATTTTCTGTCGCATGCCCCAGCGAAGCTATGTATGGTTAAGGGAGATTAGTGAGGAAGAAGCTGTTGGAAGGGAGGTTGTGAAGTATGGAGATAGGTTACAAGTTAGTGTTTATGATTCAACTGCTGCTAAAAGGATGGAAGAACTCAGGGAACCTGTGATAATCGAACTGTCATACAGTGATCAGGAGGACAGTGTTCCAACACAGCAGTGTGGACATGCAAAATCTATGGATATGGATTCTGATGCTGATCTGGGAGATCAAGACCAGAATGATATGTATGAATGTGATGAGGAACCTGATGAGGATATGACTGAACCAAAGGACATGGATCAAGATGAGATGTATGAAAGAGAATCTGAGAAGGAGGATGAAGCTGGATGAAGCTGGAGGCTCAGAGAATGTTCCAACACAGGACATTCCTAATTTGGCATACTCAAGCGATGAAGTGCTTGATGAATTCTATCAGCTAGCTAAAGGCAAGAGGAAGGCCATCAATGCTAAGGCTTCTGCTTAATCAAAGAGGAGCAAGAGAAGGCATGACAGCATGAAGAAGAAAGTACTACCTCCCCCTTCTGTAAGGAAGGCTTATTCTGTTTTATATTTTGACTCAAAGGGTCAAGAGATGGGAGAATTTTTCTCAAAGAAGAAGGTCATTGCTGAAAGACCTGTTGATTTAAAAGCTTACAAGGAAAGTGGCTTTTCAGATTATCTAAAAGCAATTGGCATGACTACTACAACCACGGTCCAGCTACAGTACAACAGGCAGGTGGTATTGAGGTATACTCTAACCTTATGACTGGTAATTTGGAGATAAGTTCCCCATGGTATTGTAGGGTATATGTACGGGGGAAGATCATAGATATTTCTGATACTAGGATTTACAAATTGCTGGGTCTTAAGACTCCTGAGACAGGGGCAGTTTTTCTTGAAGACCTAGGAGTTTTTGATAATGAAATATTAGCAGTTATCTCTGGTGGGTATAAGGTTGAATGGCCAGCGACTGGATATTCACTAGCATCCTGTTTGTCTTCAAGATTCTTTGGATTATATCAGGTGGTTGTACATTGTTGGTTGCCCTCTACTAATACCACAGCCTTGACAAGGGAAATGGCTAAACTGTTGTACTGTGTTGGAACACAGAAGGATGTTAACCTTGGACTACTTATTCAGCAGCATTTAGTCAGACAAGCTACTGCTCCCAAGGTCAATGATGCCATCATTTACCCTGCTCTGATCTCTGTACTAGCCAAGAGTGCAAAAGTAAAAGGGAAGGCCTCGGATGTTGTGATTGATACAGAGTTTCTGAGGCCCAACAAGAAGACGTTCGGGTTAAGGCATGTGCGGGATCTTCCGTGGAAACCATCTGGGTCGACTTCTTCATCAGCAGCAGAAAAGAAGGCTAGGCTGATGGTTCTGATGCCAGACTTGGTGCTATAGGTATACAAATGGCTGCTTTGGAGGCAGAGAAAACAAGTCTGGAGGCAGAGAAGTCCCGATTGGAAGATTGATTTTTATGACTAATGCAGGGGGAGCATTACTGTTTGCTGTTGTTTTTGATGATTTTGGTGTTACCTTTGGCCTATGTGTGGTCCCAGGGGGAGTAATTTTGGATGTTGGTTTTAAATTTGAAAGTTTTATTCAATATGGCTGTAACTTTGGGTGTATGTTTTGGATGTCCTGGATTTCTGGTTTCTGGTTTTCGGCTTTCATGCTTAAGGGAATTCTGGTATTATGTTGATTATTATTCTGCTATTTTGATGCAAGCTTATGATATTGATGCTGGAAGTTTTCATTGGGAATTACATATCCAAAATATAATGGGTCCACAAAAATGCCAAAGGGGGAGATTGTAAAGTCAAGGGATTTGCAAGTGAATATTTGATTGGAAATTTTGTGTGAACTTATTTTGAACAGGAAAACATTCCATGTTGGAACATGCTGATGCGGAATATTTACGCCAAGGTTTTATGGAAATCAAAGTAAGAATATTGCAGTAGTTTGGAATAAATGAAATTCGTATATTTGACTATGTATATCAGGCGTGTGAAGCATAGTTGATTTATGGAAAATCCCTATTTATATGGAGGTGATATATTCGAATATATGGGATAGATTGATATAAGGTAAATCCCTTTATTTATGGGATTTGGATATGCTTCAAGAAGCAGATTTGAAATAGGAATATTGTGGAGATAATCAAGGAGTATTCCAATCTGTTTGTGGATATAAATTGGGACAAACACGGCTGCATACTCATGGATTTAACAGAGCAAAAATCTGCATACAGATTTTTGAGACTTTCGAGAATTGCAAAGAGTCAGACTACTGTGTTCCAACATATCTGACCTGCCGCACAAAGTTCAGAATCAGAAATCTTAATTCCTCGGGAGGAGGAGATCCAACGTCGACGGAGTTCGAGATCAGAGGGAGTCCGATCAAGGTGAATCGGTAGCTAGGGGAGCTAGGAGAATTCACACATTATAGTTAGTAAAGATAAGTATTTTGTAACATGTACTATGTACTGTATCTTTCTAATTAGTGGATTCATTCTGAATTGGGCCAGACCCCGCACATGTAGGTGGATTACACCGAACTGAATAACCAAGTCGTGTGTCTTTTACGCTTTACGTTATTATGCACTTGATTAATTTAGTCATGTTGGAACACACTAGTAAGGAATAGAAAAAGTGGTAAAACTAAATTTCAATGACCAATGGTTAGTTTAGTTATGACAAAATTAGTTCCTATAACTTTATATTTTAAAATATATTTTAAAAGATTTTCCTAGAAAATGATAATTTCGTACCAGTAAGTGTAAAAAATAATAAATTTTTATTAGCTATATTATTAATAAAACTAGATATAGGTTGTATGATATTATTCATGAGCTAAATTTAAATAATCTTGATGTGCAAGCATAATAATAAAATACAAATCTTTAGGTGGGATGAATTCTCCCAATGTTATCATGTGAGAGAGAATTCCGATATAACTGTTCAAATATATGAGAGATAATATAAGGCACTTTCTATAATTTTAAAACTTCATTTAAACCCTTACCTCACCACGCAAATTATATCATACTCCTGGAGTACTGTTTAGTATTACATCCCCAAGGCATTATATCATATGCTAGTTAATGGAAATCTGCTAAATATATGCCTAAATGATAGGAGAGAATGTATTAATTTTTTACTGTAGAGTAATTTATTTACTGGGGGATACGTTGTGGTGTGTATCTCCGGTGTACGTTATACGAAGTCATCTCACCATATGTTAGGGTAAGACAATTTCATACGAGTTTTTTTCATAATAAAATACATAATATTTTATTAGATTAATAGTAATATATGATTTGTAAAGAGTTCAACTTTTGGAAGACGATTTTTTCATAAATTATGGAAATACCAAGGTTTAAATGGTAAATTAGAATAAATGAAGATAAAATTTTTGGGTTGCATTAATCGTGTCATAAACTTATAACCACTGCACATTGCATATTAAATTTTGAATATTTCAACTAGAACCTTTTACCTTTTCATTATCTAATTAAACATTGTCTTTCCAAAAGCCTATGGAAATGCGATATTTTCCAAAACTTTGCCTTCATTAATATATTTTCTTGTTAATTGTAAAATAGAATATGGAAATGGATGAAGAAGCATAAGAGATTTTTCCTTTTTCTTTAATTTTTTCTTTATATATGAGTCGCTTAATCGGATAAGTATAAGTCTCATACCCTACCCAGATCCATAGGGTTCGGACTCGTACGGATGGGAATGATTTTAATTTTATTTTTTATTCATTTGGTCCAGATCTGGTATGTTGTAATAAAGTTTCTGTTGTAATAGACTTTGTACTTCCCTTAGTTAGTCTGATCAACTTTTATATTTGGGTATAAATCCCTTTCATTGTGTGAATATCAAATCAGAAAACTCTTTCCCAAAATCCATTCTTTCATGGTATCAGAGTTAACTCTCGGAAACCCTATCTTTTTCACCTCAGCCGCCATCCAAACTCTCCGCTAACAATGAGCGATTCTAACAGCATCGTCAACACACCATCGGCACCACTTTCTTCCGACGACACTCCACCGCTGGCGCCACCTTCAAGCATCCATGGCGATGGCGGACCTCAGCAACTGCAGCGACCTCTTGATCATTCTTCTCCCTTCTACCTTCACCCTTCGGATCACCCAAGCATGTCTCTTTGTCTGGTTGTTCTTAAGGGCGATAACTATCAGGAGTGGACTACCTCGATGAAGAACGCACTCAAGGCTAAACGTAAATTAGGATTTGTTGATGGTCGCATCTCTCAAGACGATGTTGCCCATGTTGATCTTGATGACTGGTATAGTGTCAATTCCATGCTCATCGGATGGGTTGTGCAATCTATTGATTCATCTCTACGATCTTCTAGAAACTGTCTTTGAGCTCTGGGAGGAATTACGTCATCGATTCTCTTTCGATAACGGGCCACGTCTCCTTCAGCTTCGTGCAGACTTGGCAAATTATCGCCAAGGTGGGAAAGCTATTGCGTCATATTATGGCGCTCTCAAGAAGATCTGGGATGAAGTTCAGACATATGTTCCCCTTCGAGCATGGCTCTGTGCAAAATTTACTTGCAATATCATGGCTAAACTTCGTGCAGAACGTGATGTCGAGCATCTTCACCAATTTCTTCTTGGGCTGGATAACTCCTTTGGAACTCTTCGCTCATCAATCACATTTATGCTTTGTTCGTGCAGGAAGAATGCCATAAGACTCTCATGCTCGAACGCGATACCAAATCTGATTGTATGGAATTTGCGGCTCAAGCCAAGTCAGTCCCTTTGGCGCGCGTTCAACCTCTCTCTGCGCTGGAACGATCAGCCAACCGTTCCTTGTGTTCTCACTGTGGTAAGCACACACATGACATCTCTAAGTGCTGGAAGCTCCATGGAGTTCCTGAGGGGTTCGTGGACCAGTCAGCCATGGTGCGCAACTAGGGTGCTAGTCACGGTCGTGGCAGTCTGCTAGGCGGAGTCGCCCTCTGGGCTTACCAGCAAGTTCTCACTCACGCGTCTGACGTCATGTCCCTCCCAGAGTCTGCTACTCGAGGCTCAAATCTCATCCCCGACCTGTGGCAGGAAGTATTATAAATGTACAACACCATGAACACTCCTTCTTCAGATGCTACTGGTAAGCACTCTCTCTGGATTCTCGACATGGGTGCTTTTTTTCATATGACTAAAAATCTTTCCATCCTACGTGATATTTTCAATATTGCTCTTGTGCCTATTAAGCTTCCAGATAACTGTGTTGTTTTAGCAGTCAAGGAAGGTTCTTTGGTTTTCTCTCAGTCTGCCAGGATTGACCATGTTCTATATCTTCTGACACTGCATTGCAATCTCCTGTCATTTGCTAGGTTGCTTCTAAATGCTCGTTGTTTTGCTTTCTTGATCGAAAATTTGTGTATACTTCAGGAAAGCAATACGAAGATAGTGATTGGTGTGGGTGAGCAGAGACATGGTGTTTACTGGTTGCGGCATTTCTCGACAGCCACCTGTACCTGCTTTGCGACCAAGACCGAGAAGGTGACCTTGGCCGAGTTGTGGCATCGAAGACTGGGGTATCCCCCCTTTACAGTTTTAGCATCTTTACCTGTTCCTTGTGCTTTTGTACGGAGTTCTACTCCTTGTGATATTTGTTTTCATTCCAAAGAAACCCGAGCTGGTTTTCTATTGTGTTCTAATAAAGCAACACACTTGTTTGATCTTGTTCATTGTGACATTTGGGAACCATATAGAATTCCTGCTTCTTGTGGTGCAAATTATTTTGCTACCAACGTTGATGATTACTCTCGTGCTACATGGGTTTATTTAGTTAAGTCCAAGTCAGAGGTTATAAAACTGGTTATGGATTTTTGTGCATTAACTATCACTCAATTTTGGACATAAGTTTGTTGTTTCAGGTCCGACAATGGTACTGAATTCTTTGGTCTTAAGGCTTACTTTGCTTGCCACTGTATTCTTCACGAGACCTCATGTGTTTACACACCTCAGCAGAATGGCAGAGTAGAAAGCAAGCATCGCCATCTCCTAAATGTGGAGCGTTCTTTACGGTTTCAGGCTGCTCTTCCGATCAAGTTTTGGGGTGTATGTATTCTTATGACATGCTATCTGATCAACTGCACTCCCACGTCGGTTCTTTAAAATCAGACTCCTTTTCATTTTCTTTTCCAAAGAGCTCCAAAGTACTCAGACATTCGGGTCTTTGGGTGTCTTTGCTTCGCCTCCACTCTCCCTCGGCTTACAGACAAGTTTGCTGCTCGTAGTCATAAATGTGTCTTCATGGGTTATCCAAGTGGAAAGCAAGGCTGGCGTCTTTATGATCTTGAATCTGAACAGTTTTTTTCTTCAGAGATGTGTTTTTCGAAGATATATTTCCATTTCACAGTTCATCCACTTCTCCGTCTCCCGCTTTGACGCAGGTAGACACTTATCTGGCTGTCTTTGATAGTCCGGATACTACATCCCTTCCGGCCAGGGGGAGTTCTTCGCAACTTTCTCCAACCTCCACAGTCAGGGGGAGCATCCATCCGGACCTAGGCAGCTCATCCACAACCATTTTTCCAGTGCTGCTCCCATCCGCAGCTGAGCTCGCGCCGACCGGTGACTACTCCTCGCTGCTTTCCACGGTCATCTCACCAGCCAAGGAGGTTATTTCGGATGTTCAGCGTAGCTCACGCCAACGTCAACCCAGTGTTTTACTAAAGGATTTTTTATGTAGTTCCATGCATCGTGATAATTCTCAGTCAATTATCTCCTACCCTTCATATCTGATCACCGGTTTCGTCTCCTCCGCTAAATTTGCTCCAGCTCATGCTCACTTCTTGGACACAGTCACCTCAGGCCACAAACCAGTTTTCTTCTCAGAGGCCATCGAGCAAGCTCCTTGGCGTGATGCAATGCACGCCAAAATTGAGGCCCTCAAGAGAAATGGCGATATTGCATGGTCTCAGGCAGGCTCATAGAAACTGGTTTTCTAAGCTTGCGCATGCTCTTCGCCAGTGCGGGTTTCGCTAGAGCTATGTAGATTACTCATTATTCAGTCTTACTCGTTCTGGTCATACTCTTCATGTTTTGGTGTATGTCGATGATCTCATTGTTGCTGGAGATAGTTCAACTTCCATATCTACTTTCAAGAGGGACTTGTTATCCTACTTTCAAAGAAGGATCTTGGCATTCTTAAATATTTCTTGGGACTAGAAGTTACACGAAATCCATCAGGCAACTTTGTCTCTCAGTGCACATACACTTTGGAGGTGGTGGTCGAAGCCGGTCTACTGGGCTGCAAGCCCATTGCTTAGCCTATGAATCCAACGCAGGCCCTTGCCAAAGCTTCTGGTCCGGATTATAATCACCCTGAGTAGTATCATTGCCTTATTGGGAAGTTAGTCTATCTTACTATCACTCGGCCTGAGCTCAGTTTTGCAGTTCATACTCTTTTGCAGTTCATGCAGCAACCGAAAGTGGATCATTGGTCTGCAACTTTGAGTGTTCTACACTATGTTAAAGGCAGTCCAGGACATGGTCTATTTCTTTCTAGAGATAGTAGCTTGGCTCTGACTGCCTACTGCGACTCAGACTGGGCAACTTGTCTTATCACTCGATGTTCTTTCACGGGGTATTTTTTCACCTTGGGCATCATGCCAGTTTCTTGGAAGACCAAGAAGCAACACACTGTTTCGCGTTCTTCAGCCGAGGTCGAGTATAGGACTATGGAAAATGCTTGCTGCGAAATCCTTTGGCTTCATTCTCTCCTTCGCTTCATTGGTGTCTCCCACTCTTCTCCTGTTTAACTTTTTTGTGATAATTAGGCTGCCTTCCACATTGCAACCAATCCGGTCTTTCATGAAAGGATCAAACACATTCAGATCGACTGTCATCTTGCTCGTGATCTAGTGTCTTCGCGTGTCATTTCTACTTGACATATTTCCATTTCGGATTAGCTGGCGGACATTTTCACCAAGGCACTAGGACGGGCAGCTTTCATCCATCTTAGTTTCAAGTTGGGCATTCTTGATCTTCATGCTCCAACTTAAGGGGGAGTAATAGAGTGTGTGTTGTAATAGACTTTGTACTTCACTTAGTTAATCTAGTCAATTTGTATATTTGGGTATAAATTCTTTAATTGTGTGAATATAAAATCAGAAAACTCTTTCCTAAAATCCCTTCTTTCAGCCTACGCATAAATAATTTAGTTTGGATCCGGGTCTAAAATACAATATCCATACCCATAAACTCATATAGATCATAACCACATTTAATTACTATTATTTTAATTATCTTACCGTTCAAATTGCATTACATTTGTAGCAGTAGAAAAGTAGATATATGACTTTATTATAATTGTATCCTTACCGGATAGTTCTATAAAGGTGGGTTTTCTTATTAGTTCACTACTTGCGTCTATAATTTCTTTAATAAACATAAATGGTTGGACAAGACTTTATTATTATTCCAAACCTTTGCCATTGACAATGTACGTTTTATTTAGTTAAAAATTTATATAAAGTTAGACCTATTTATGAACAGTTTTAGATCAAACACATGTAAGACTCATTGTTTTTGGGTATGGGTGTAAGAAATTTTGACCCTTGGAATTTGAGTCAGATCCGAGTTTGAATTTATTTTTTTAGAATCAGGTCCTGATCTTATAAGACCCGACAAAGATCGATCTTACCCATGCATGATTATCCCACTCCATCTATCCCATGTTACATTCACATTTCCTTTTTCAAGATGCGCTTTTCCTTTCTTTATACTACTCTACCTGTTTCTCTAGTCCCATCATTTTCAGTCACTCATTCATATTATTTTATTTATTTCATTATTAAGCAGTTTGAACAGACACTTCATAATGTTTGAAAGGAAGAATATTGGCTCTCGATTTACTGTTACTGCGGGTGAAAAACGTGCGAAACACACACACATCTTCTGTTCCTTCTCCTCTTCCTCTCTTTCTCACCTTAGCCTGATAACGGTCATTTTCAGAGCCTCCTCCTGGTTCTGGTCACAAACGATGGCGTCTCCGACGCCTACGCCCCCTCCAATTCCTCCCCTACCGGTTAATAAAAGCTTTCTTCAAGCTCTTAATTCGAAACCATCCCCTCTCTTAGCATCCCTTCCTGACACTCCGAACCTTCATCCCATTACTGAGTATAAGGGTAAGATCGCCTTTATCCTCCCACCAGAGGAAGGCGATCTCCTGGCAATGCATTATCAAAATGCATTGGTTGGAAAATTCAACAAAGGGAAACCTCCTATGGAGACTCTCCTTACTGCTTTCAAGTCAATAGGTTTCAATGCTAAATTTCAATTAGGTTCAATTGACTACCGTCATGTTTTGATTCGTTTTCAGGACAATGACGACTATCAGCGTTGCTGGATGAAAGGACAATGGATGATCCATGGATCGATGATGAAGGTACAGAAATGGTCACCAGATTTCTCTCCAACAGCTGAGTCTTCAGTAATTCCGTCTTGGGTAACGATTCATCAACTTCCAATCCATTTTTACAACACTTCAGCTATTATAGGAATCAGTAGTCAAATTGGCAAGTTTTTTAAAATGGATGCCGCCACTAAGGCACTAACTAGACCCTCTGCTATTAAGGTCTGTGTAGAAATCGATCTGTTGGCTCAGCTTCCTTCTACTATTGTCGTAGGAATTGGAAATAAGGTGGCAGACTACCCCATAGAATATGATCAATTGCCCCTTTATTGCTCCCATTGTAAGATAATAGGACATAGTCACCTAACATGTAATTTCTTGCACCCTGAATTGAGAAACAACAAAACAAAAAAAGGTGAAATCAAAGAATCTCAGGTTAGGAAACCCCCAGCACAGAATCAATCTAGTTCTGATGTAGGCATTATTTCACAAGCCACAGTGGAAGTAGAAGGAACTTCAACCTTATCAATGTCACAAAAAGAAAAAGATGTTCACACTCAGGAAAAAAAATCTGATTTTAATAATGGAGAATCTAAATCCATATAAAGCTAATCAGTTGAAGAGAAATAACACCTTTTACTCTCTAGATGATATCTCAAAACCAATCACAAACTTCTTTTGGACAAAGAAAAAACAATCAGTACTTCCCCCTATAGAAGAAACTCTATGTCACAAAAATGTGGTTTCAATCTCAAATGCCTTCCAATCTTTAAATGATCTTAATGATATGGACAATGTTTTTAAAGAAGATGATATTGTTGACATTTTCCATGAGTCATTAGAAACACAGGATATAACTGAGCAGGCCATTGAGGAACAGGTAGTGCTAACACCAGATGCTGTGGAAGGTGATCCCTCTGCCCTGGTACCTGTGCAGCCTATTGAGGAACTGGTAGTGACACCAACTGTAGCGGTGCAGGAGGATCCCTCAGTTCATATGGCAAATCTAGTGACAGAATCCACAAAACACCATGATATTCCAGGTAATAGTCATGACAATGCTCTTCAGGAGGTAGGTATCTCAAACTCTGGAACTAATGAGAAATGTGAAGTTACACTGACACAAAACAGCAAGGCTAAAGCTAGTAAACAAAGGATTTTAAGATCATCACAAAAAGCTACCCCAGCTAGTTTTAAATGATAAAATACACCAAACATGGTAATATTTTAGTTTGGAATGTTAGGGGTTATGGTACTTCAATTGATAGATTAAAGACTCTCAAAATGAAACACCAGATAGACATCTTGGGTTTAATTGAACCATGGCATGATAATCAAGATTTGATAAAATTGAAGCATGTTTTAGGGTTTGAAAATGCAATATGTGCTCAGTATGCAAAAATTTGGCTTCTATGGAATCATAATTTCAACATACAAAGTTTACAGGAGTCAGGTCAGTTCATAAAAACTAAAATAGAGGAAAGAGCTACCTCTTCTTCCTGGATTTGTTTTTTCATCTATGCTAGTGTTCATAGAACTTTAAGGGAAGTATTATGGTCTGATTTACAGTCTTCTATGCCTGTGTCTACATCTTTTGATCCAGCAGTCTACATAGGTGATTTTAACTCTGTAACTTCTGTTACAGAGTACAAGGGTAGAAAGACCACCCCCAGGAAGAGTATGAAACAATTCAATGATTTCATATCCAGTAAAGATTTGCATGAAATACCAACTGTAGGTAATTCGTACACATGGAGCAATAATAGATATCATGATAAGTGTAGGGATTTACAGTTTCAGAGACTTGATAGAGGACTTAGTAACCTAGAATGGCTTGAACAATTTCCCAACAGCTCCATACAAGTCCTAAATAGACTAACCTCTGACCATTCTCCCTTACTGCTTTCAATTCAATCAGCTTTACAGCAGGTTCCTAGGCCCTTCAGATATCAAGAAATGTGGGCTAATAGAGTTGAATTTCAGGAACTGGTAGTTTCAAATTGGAATCTGGGATCTAATTTTCAAGTTATGCATAATCTGGTTTATAAACTTAAAAGACTGAAGACTGTTATAAAAGATTGGAATAGGTCTAACTTTGGCAATGTGAATCAGAATCTTATCATTTCCGAGAATAGAGTAAATGAACTAGAGATACTTTTCCAGCTTTCACCTGATGATGCAATGTTAATGGAACTCACAAAATCTAAAGGTGACCTTCTCAGAGCTCAGAAAGAACATAACATTTTCCTTAAGCAAAAGGCTAGGCTTAATTGGATTAAACATGGGGATGCAAACACTAGATTCTTTTATCATTCCATTAAAGAAAAAAAAGCAAGATCAAGAATTTGCAAAATTAAGGATGGACTTGGTAATTGGATCTCAGATCCTAAACTGATCAAAGAGGAAGGAGTTAGGTTCTTCCAGGAATTACTTAATCAGGATGTACCACAAATAGAAGGAACCTATCATAATCACTTTCTTAAGGAGATTCCTAAACTCATTACGGAAGAACAAAATCTGTTACTTCTCAACCCCTTTAACATACAGGAACTGCATTTTGCAGTTTTTAATCTTAACAAATCCAGTGCTCCTGGCTCTGATGGATTTTCAGGTGAATTCTACACTCATTTCTGGGAAACCATCAAACAAGATCTCTTGCTTGCTGCAAATGACTTCTTAATAAATGGTAACATCCCAAAAGCCATTTCAAGTACATGGCTCACTTTAATCCCAAAAAAGAAAATCCCCATAACTTTTGCAGACTTTAGGCCAATCAGTTTATCTAACTTTGTTAATAAAGTTTTTTCTAAACTGCTTCTGGAGAGGATTAAACCTTTAATGCACATTCTGATCTCTCCTGAGCAGAGTGCATTCATCAAAGGGAGGGATATCTCTGATAATGTCATTTTAATGAAAGAGATGACCAGATTATTGTCTAGGAAATCTAAGGTCAAAAATCTGATAGTTAAATTAGATATGTAAAAGGCTTTTGACAGGGTCTCCTGGTCATTTCTAAATTCTATCCTACTAAAATTTGGCTTCCATGGAAAATTTGTAGCACTTATAATGCACAACATTGCTGCTGCACACTTCTCTGTTCTAGTGAATGGTGTGACATCTGTTTTTTTCTCTTCCTCCAGAGGCATCAAGCAAGGGGATCCTCTATCCCCTTTTCTGTATAACATTATGTCTAAGGCTTTTTCTAGAAGTCTCAAGAAAATGTTTTCAGATGGCTATTTGCAATATTTCAGTCTCCCCACTACATGCTCCCCCCTTACACATATCATGTATGCTGATGACACTGCCATATTTTTGACCACCAGGTCAAATGATCTGAAACTTTTTAAACTGTTTTTGTTAGCATATGAGAGTACATTCGGACAAAAAGTCAATTTCTCCAAATCTGAGTTTTTCTTAGCTCAGAACATCCCTCCTCAAACTGTTCTCACAGTCAAGAGGATTTTGGGAATGGAGAAAGGGTCTTTTCCTTTCAAATATCTAGGTGTACCTATTTTTTCTGGTAGAAACTTAAAGGTCCATTACCTTCCAGTTTTAGAAAGAATGGAAAAAATGATTAACAATTGGAAAAATAGATGGCTATCCTCAGCTGGTAGGATCACTTTGATTAATCACTGTCTCCTTTCCATCCCTACTCATATTTTTGCAGTTTTAAGACCCCCTAGGATAATCCTAAAAAAATGGAGAGAGCTGCTTCGAGTCTATTCTGGGGGAAGGGTGAACATGGAGACAAAAAAAAGTGGAGAACCTGGAAGAAAATGTGTTTGCCAGTTCAGGAAAATGGCTTAGGATTTAGAGATCTAAATGCAACAGTAGAAGCTTTCTCTTGTAAACTGTGGTGGAAGTTGCAACATAACAATACTCAGTGGGCTTCTCTTATATGGTCCTTACCTGACTCATATAAAAAATCTCATACCTGGTCTAGGATTACAAGAATTACTGCTATTGCAAACAGTGCTTCCAGAGTCCTCTATGGAGTAGGATATTGTTCTTTTTGGAATGCAAATTGGATAGGTAATGGAGCTTTAATTTACAAATGGCCAGAACACATTGATCTACCTTTTACAGATATCTCCCTCAGATCTTTCATTGAGGGTAAATCATCTTTCCTACCACTTCTGGAGCCACACTTGGCTACCAACATTACCTATTCCCTGCAGGTGGCTACTTTGGATTATACACACAAAGACAAGCTCGTCTGGACTCCAAATTTGGATGGAAACTTCTCAATCAGGTCAGCATACTCAATTTTCAGAATACGGAAACCATGCATCAGAGATTTTTCTAAGGTCTGGACTTCTTTTCTTCCTGGTAAAATGTTTGTCTTATTATGGAGAGTCCTAAATGGTCTATTACCTTTTGACAACATACTTAACAGTTCCGGTTTCTCTTTTGCTTCTAGATGCCCTATTTTCATGAATCATTCTGACAATCTTGATCACTATTTTAATTCATGCATATCTTCCATTGTTGTATGGCAAAAGGTCCTCTCCCTGTTACAGCTACCTTCACCTGGATTCAGTAGTTTTAAATATAGAGTACAATTTGTTTTAGCATATCCAGCTGATTCCAAGATACATGAAAACCTGATTTCTGTTTCCCTAGTGGCTACAGTCTGGTTCTTATGGATCTATAGGAACAAAATAATCTTTGAAAACACAGCTTTCTCTTCTGAAGCATGTTTCCTTGAAATCAAAGGGATGATTTACCAAATCTTTACTGCTCATCAATTTTATGGAAATACTGAAAAGAATAAGAGATGGATTCTGGCTAATATCATTCCTAAAATTTCTAGTAAGAAGAAAAAACTGATATCGATTGTACAATGGGAAAAACCAGATAGAGGCTACAAAATAAATACGGATGCTTCCTGGAAAATTGGTGGTCAATCTGCTACCGCAGTGATTGTAAGGGATTGGAGGGGATTCTTGATCAAAATGAGAGTTAATACTTTTCAAAGTTCTGATCCTTTACATGCTGAGCTTCTAGCTATTCAAAGTGCTTATAATATCTGTTCAGAACTCTCTTTGCACAACTGTATTATTGAATCAGACTGCCTAACTGCAGTCAAGGGGATTATTAATCCATCCCTTTGTCCTTGGAAAGTTTTCTCAATCTGTAGTACACTACACAGGGCACAGCTCTCAATCCCTATCCAGTATATCCCCCGGGAAGCTAACCATCCTGCAGATATTTTGGCAAAATTGGCTATGGATAACCATCTCCAAGGAGATGTGGATATTATGTCAGTCCCAATTTTCTTCAAAGGTCTCCTTGCCCTGGATATCTCTGGAGTCCCGGGGATTAGAGTGGCAATAAATTAGGTTCCCCCCCTTTTTTTTGCTGTGGCTAACATTTCTTGCAGGACTATCTAACAAATTTTATGGTTATGACTCTCTCTGAGCTGCTAGTTTCTCTGATTATGCCTATCCCTGAGCTGCTAGTTTTCGAGTATAGATACTGCTGTCTTCTTCTTCATATCTCAGGTACTAGAAGACTCCTTCGGGAACTGATGCTGACTGCGGACATCTCCTCCCGCTGCATTTTGCTGACTGTTTGGATGAAGACACTCACTACTAAGGGTAGCTGCTGCTACTTCCTCTCTCAGCTGAAGGACAAATCCGGTCCATGCTTGCTCCTTATGAGGCTTTTAAACATATTTCCTACGGTCTGAATATCACTGACTAACTGGGGTTTCGAAAGTCGACTCCCCGACTCGTTCGTGATATGTCAGGGCTTAGAAAATCTGTTTCTGATCCAGTCTGGCACTTAGACTTACTTTTTTTACTGATCATCCTGTATGGAGGTTTTATTTTGCTTCCACTACAAGTGCTCTTAGGGCTCTTGATCATCAATCGGATGACTTTTTGTAACGAACAAACTCATGATGCTATTGCTAGCTCTTTTACGGTTTGGGGAGCCCATAAATATCCCCCCATCTAAGGATGGTTATATTTTAAAAAAAAAAACAGACACTTCACTATTTATTGTAGGAGACACCGGATGATGAGTATATCATCAATCTCTTAGTCCAATTGTGCACGCCCTTCATCAACCCGCCCAAAGACATTGATCTGAAAAAATGCAAGCATGCACTCGATGTTCATCGAGAACTATGGATAGCCGGGAAAAAGATCCAGCGGAAAACCCCTTCTGTGTGGTCGAAATGGCGCCGGGAGTGCACGGAGCGTTATGATAAGTACGCGCATCAGAAGCTTAAGAGAAAAAAGGAGGACAAATGGTTGGAAGAGGTAGTTGACTATGGCGGAAACATCATTCCTTCTGCAACACGGTTAGATGAATCCCAAATCAGAATCAAAATGAGCGACACGAAAAGCATAACAAGTATCAAGTTCATCGCTGGCCCTCTGGGCGGCATTCTGGAGATCCCGCCGATCGCTGTGGATGATAACACAGAACCTTTGTTTCGAAACCTGATGGCCTTGGAAAGAATGCATCCCGACATCGGAAGCTTCGTCACCTCGTACAATAACTTTATGGACGACATCATCGACAACGACAAGGATGTCAAGATTCTGCAGACTCATGGCATTCTTTCCAACTCGTATGGGAGTGATATGGCGGTGGCTAGCTTGTTCAACTCCCTCTCGAAGGATACCACGGCTGATCTGAAAAGTGAGCTTATCTGTGTACGGTACCGGGCCAGAGAGCATTGCAGCAGAAAGTGGAATAAGAGCTGGGGAGATCTCATCCATACTTACTTCATCAATCCCTGGACTGCAATCGCCGTCGTTGCTGCCATTTTGGCCTTCGGAATTGGCACCATCGACACTGTATTCTCCATTTTGGAGAGAACACAGCGTAACTCATCTATTCCATCACCCCCTCCACCCTTGCCTAAGTAAGCATATATATCTAGTTTTTCTTCTTTGATTGGGAGTGAGTATCTCCTGAATGAATGATTTAAATTGTTACGTGTTCTGCAAAATGTTTTTCTTGTTTCAAGTTGTGTAACCTCACACCAAACATTTGCTGGTGTCATTTTTTTATTTGGAGTGCTCGCCTTAAAAAAAAAAAGTATTTGTATTCATTCATTACAAATGTAAGCTCCAAAGTATGGGACCGAGAGATTAGATCTCTATTATTTTTTATGTGTTGAGCTAATGAGTGGGAAACAGAGTTCTCTCGCCTTCTCATCTATAACAATTCTAGATATCGATGAATTTCGACCAACCTAGATGTGTCATCAATAATGGGGCCAAATTTCGATTGATCTTTCCTTTTGATTTTTCATGGCATTTATGACTAGATGTGCATCCCATGTTATATGGCTGACTTGAAAACCCCTTTTTAAAGATGTCAATAAAGTTGTGTGAAGGGTTATAGCTTATGCATGTTTTACCATATAAGTAAAAGGTATGTGTTGAGATTCCTCATACGACTAGTCTCCATGAGGAGAACGGATATACCAGCCCATGCAAGTGCTATTTGAGAATATGACTACTTCAAAATAGAGTGTATTGCCATACATTGGTGATGGTGCTTTCAGATTTTGGCTCATTAAGTTAGATGTTACATCGTTACTTTCTTTGGCCAATTTCGATAGTTTTTTTGTGGCATATGTGACACATTGTTGAGGTTGGATATCATGGTGTTCCCCGTATAATAGTGTATTTTGGTGATACCAAAGTTAAGAGAACATGACAGCCGGAATGGCCATATCTAGAATCCATAGGCTTCCATTTGGTTGTTTGTCATTGAAGATTACTTCGTGAAGATTTCCGCAAACCAGATTTGGTGTGCTAAAGGACAATGAAAAAAATAAATGTTTCGTTGAAGTGTTCCATGTAGAGCAGCTTAAGCACGAAGTTTCGGCATGCGTATACCTAACACGTAAATTAGTTGTTGATGGTAGATTTTTCTTACATAATCTCTATAGGAAGTCTTTAATCTTTGGTTGAGCTGTTAAATACCAAATCTTCTTTCAGTGTGGAGAAGGACTTGATCTACTTGATGTCATGTTTCCAATATTGTATACATGTTAGACCGTGTATTTACGGTCTATTGTTGGATGCCATATCCATCAGTCATGATGAAAGTAATTGATGCTTCTTGGTAAAGATAATACGAGAGTGGACTACTCCTGATTGAAGATACTACTAATCAAATTTGGATTCCATGTAGTGACATTTTCACACAAAAGATAATTGACATTTAGATCTTTTGGGAAATTTTCTGGCAATGACGTAACGATAGGTCATTTTTCTACCAAATAAACCTGCAAACTATCAGTTTAAATTCAAGTATACAATGAGTAAGGTCGATCCCACAGAGAACAGTGTAAACAAATTCTTATTTCTAAAGATTCAATTGTTGGTTAGCTACCACGCCTTAGTTTGATGAGAATATAATCTATTAGCTAAGAAAACAATATAACTAAACTATGAATGCAAATAAAAACAAATATCAATATGAGAATGAATTCTAGAAACAGGTAAATCCACATCAACTAATAATTTATATGATCACAAATGCAATAATAAATCAATTCTCATGAACAAACAAGTTATAGACGGCTGAGAATTAGCTACAAGACACAGTCCAATTTATTCTTACTTTATCAATAGCCAGCAAGAATCAACTATAAACTGACTAATTCTCTAATTAAGACATAATCTAGCAAGAATTAGATATAAACTAGATTTAATATCTCAACAGTATTAAGAACCAAAGAAACTCAATTCAGATAATTCCTTATCAACTAGTGGAGGGTGGGGTGATTAAACAGGGTTTTATCAACTAAAGTGACTTCTCTGGCCCTGACTTTGATCCTCCGTGATTAAAGATGGTTCATAGAACCACCTTTAAAATATAAGATAGAAGGCGGTTATTTAGTGTCTTTGACGAGCTGGTAAACCACCTTTAATTGTGTTCCGAGCTCGGAATCGACGCAACATTGTCGGCGGTGGAGGATGGTTCTAGTACCAAAACTGGTGGTGAGTTCCGGTGCATGTACTGTGGTCTGAGCCGATATTGATGTTCCTCAGTCGCTTGTCAATTCTGGACCAAAACTGTGTTTTGAGGATTTAATTGCTTTGATTGGATTATTCTGTTCCAATGGAGGAACTATATCATTGAAAACTAGTTCTGATTGGGGAAGTTGTCGTCCTAGCTTTATAAATTCTACATGAATGCTGAGGATAGTGTTCCAATTCCGGAAGGTGGCTCGGGTGGAATGGTAAAAATCTAATACATTTTCAAATCTAGCTAATGATTGCCACAAATTACACATTACTCCAACAATATATTTGTTCATAATTTTTTAGTATTCCCAAAATGTATAACTACTGCTGAACTAGCACCCACATATACATAGGAATAGAAATCATCTAAATTCTATTCCAGTAATAAAATATACCTACATTAGCCAACATAATACCACACAACATGATTGTAGTTCCACCCAAAATCTATAGACAAAGCTAATCAAGAAACTATCTATAGATGGGAATAGAAAACAAGCAATTTCTATTCCCCAAATGCATGTCACTGAGAAACATGTTATACCATTACTTTTGGATTAGAAAGAGTTGGTGATCGAACATTTACGAGATGTCCCGCCACTCAAATTTTGGCGGTATCGATGTCTTCTTGTGAATACGGCTTTTGTTCCTTTGGCAAATCTGTAGACATTACAATATAAGAAAATTATTATTGTGGGTTAGGACTTTGTGTATAAATAAAAAAATTGAAATACATATGCACTAAAAATTTACCTTATCAATTTCTAGGTAATCCAATCGTATATCTTTAATGCACTCGACCGCGTATAACATTACATAGTAGCCATACTCCCATATTTTTGCTTATTTCTTGTACTAATATTTTGGAATGTGAATTAATCAAGAGTAATTAACCTAAAACATTATGTAATTAAAATAACTAAAATCATACCTTGATTTCGACCACTTGTAAGTATTTTTGAACATTAGGTTCATTGAATCAAATTCTCAAAATATGTAGAAATGATTGTGATGGTTCAAAGTGTAATGGATCCATCCAATATACACGCTTAGCTTCTGGGACAATCAATATCAATGGCCAATGACCCCTATATTGAATTCATTATACTAATCAAATAACTTGAGCATCTTAGAATGTATCAACATGTTCAATAATTGTAAAATTGAGAACATCACCTTTCTATGTAAGGTGCAATGCATAACTTTATATCCTTTCGGGCAAAGCATTTGTGTATGTAATCGATCCACTCTTGGTCTGAACACCCAATACCTTGAGTCATCAACGGGCACAAACAGATCACCTATCCCTTACCCTTTTGATTGGTAAAGTAGTACATGTACCTTACACCAGATATTATGTAGATTAGATCTCAACCCTAACAAGTATTTCAATTGAAGACACAATGAACAAATAAAACCTAATAAGAACTTACAGTAGAAAAAGTAACATGATGGGTTGGTTGACTTGGTCACATTGGCAAAATTCATCAAAATTACTCCACGACACGATGATGTCTCGCTTTCTACCAAACACAGACTCATTTCCCGAGAAATTGTATGTTGAGCTATGTCTGTGTGGCGAGATCCAGTGGGACAACAATCAAACATAATGTGGGGCCCTTTCTCCAATTGTGCTCTTGGTTTCAGAGCCTTGTCAATTTTTCCTGTCGGTACGACTGACTTTGTGTGTCTTGTTGGGATTGCTTTGAAATGACCGTCCCTCTCCATATCTACATAAATAAGATTTCGAGGCTATTAGAGAAACATTCCTAGGGCCGATCCCACTTTCTTGTAATCTCCTTTGGGAATGGGAGATGTTGTTTCATTTATTCATAATAAAAATCACCGGCAACATGCATCGGTGTTGCTTTTTCACCGACCACTACAAAAGGCTAAAACACTTGATTACCCTATAAGAATAACCTAAAATCCATCACCAATAACGTTCCAACACATCATTTAATTATTTTTAGTAATCCACCCACCTTTTTCTTGGGGATAAGATGACTTTCTTTGGGCTTTCATCAACTACCTTTCTTGTGGGGGATAATATGGACTTGCCAGGGGTTCCAACAACTTTTGCCCTCGGTGCCACAATTTTGTTAACCTCAGTGTCACCGGGAGAGTGGTGAGACCCTCTTGAAGGAAGTTCCTAATCGATCATTAGATCTTTAAGATTATCAGGTAGTTAAAGACCTGTGTGCTTGGCTAACTTGAGAAGTAAATTTTCTTGAAGCTCCAACCTCTTGTCCCTTAAGATGGATTCCTTCTTTAGTTCATTTATTCTAGATGGCTTTGCCCCAATGTAAGTACGTAGAATTCCAAAAGCCTCTCGTTGCATCAAGAATCCACCCACTCCTCTTACGCATCTAGCATGGTCAGGTTTACCGGTAGCCTTGCACAAAATGTCGTGCTTACCCCGATGGAATGAATTGGCCATCAATTTCATCTTTTTTTATTTTTGCCTACACAATACCCAAATATGGTGTGAGGGATAAATAATGAAAATTGGAAAATGAAATTTCAATTAATAACATCCATACCACTTTCTCCGCAATTTCAGTTGCTTTTTCTCTTACGTAATGACACTCTTTGTCTTGTTGAGCCTTCATGAATAGATTAAAATGTTGATTTTTTCCACATCCATTAGAACAACAGATACCCTTGCCTCTTCCTAGGCCATTCCTCCCTCTATTTCCAAAAACACATCTTTCTCGAAATGCTCCATCATAATCTCGAGGGCCACCAATGCATAACCCTAAATATTGTACTTGTTTCCCAAGTGCCTAGTATAAATAGTGTACTTGTTTGTCAATTTCATGCTTGTAGTTGTTAGTTGAAAACACCAAACAACCCCCCCCCCTTCCCTAGCTGCATGTCTACATTACTAGTTGTTCCTTTCACTCGTGTGGATTGACGACCCACACGAGTTTGTGTTTTAAATAGTACTTACCTTAGCATCCATGTGGACAAACCCAGGGCTTGCCACTTACTACCCCTTAGAAGCTTAGCATTAAGAACATGTGCAGAATATAAATCTCTATCTTTGACCCATTAGCTCCTCGGCCCATATTTTAATGACAACCGGGTCGGGGCAAGTCAAATTTTGGCACCGCTGTCGGGGATGATTTTCAGTCCAAGTATTAGCTAAGAATAACGTGTTAGCAGAGTAGTTAGTAGTGTCTTTTATCGCTATCCTTTTTTCATGTGAGATTCCGATAATGTGGGGCAATACCACTCAATATATGAAAATTTGTGGGGTGTGTCTTTCGATCACCCTACATAGTGTTGCTCGTGGTTAAGTAACCACAAGAGAGAGATGGAACTTGCAGTTCAACAAGATCGGAGGAAAGCGATAGTGGTTCATTTACCACAAGTCACCCGAACTGATCTCACCCCTCAAGTCTTCATGTGAAGAGATACTTGAAGCTCTAACCAGTATTTTGAAAATGAGTGAACTTTACAAAACCAAGTATTCTCTTGCATTAATAATTGTAGGGGACAATTATCTTCTGGTGTTGATACGATAGGAGAAAAGTTTAATGATATACTAGATGCAATGAACCATTTGACTGGTAGGCATAAGCTCACACACGAGGAGACACCTCCAGCAATTTATTTGAGATACTTGAGGAAAAGGGAGTGACGTGTGATAATCTGTCACAATGAGATGAGTGATATCTCTTTTGACACCCTCAAGTTGTTTCATGAATGTAAAGTATTGATAAAGAAAATGGGTGATTCTGAGCATGAATTTGAGCATGAACTATTCATCCTAATAAAAATTGCCACCCCCTGTGATTGATATTTATGAAAACCTTTTGCAGGAAATTTTTGACATAGACAATGGGTTAGCTTTGGAGGATAATGCTTTAAATGATATATTTGATGACACCTTGGAAGCTAATCTTGTGGGGAGTGTAGAAGGGATCGAACCTTTGGGTAAGGATTGTGTGGAACCCTTGCCTAAGAACTTAGATGAACTAGTCTTGCCAGAAACCAAGCCTTTGGTAGAAGAGCCACTCATAGTGGAGCTTAAGCCTTTGCCTGAGCATTTGAAGTATGCATTCTTAGGTGCAAATGAGACATTGCAAGTGATTATTTTGAGCAAATTGTCTAATGGCAAAGAGAGTAGGTTGATTGAGGTGTTGAAAAAATTCATTGGTTAAAATGGGATGGACATTGGCTGATATCAAGGGGATAAGCCCTTCAACATGCATGTGTATCCTATTAGAGGAGGGTGCAAGACCTATACGCCAACCTCAAAGGCGATTAAATCCGCCTATGATCGAAGTAGTGAAAGGTGAAGTCCTTAAGCTACTTAAGGCTGGGGTAATACATCATATCTCTGATATTACTGGGGTAATACATCCTATCCATTGGACCCCGTTGAAATATTTTTAGGTACTTTCATAGGGAAGCGTCGGGGCGGGTAGGGCTGACACCTATTATGTGAGAAAGTTAACAGTAGAGCAGCGGATTGTGTATGAGTGGCTTTACATGAGTTTACAGCTTTCTGGTGGGCATGCATGCGAGCCAACAATAAGAAACCTAATGGTTTTTTATTACATAATGGAGGGTATCCCAATTAACCCGAGCTACACAATTGTGACTGTATATTAAAGGCCACTATCGAGAAGAAGAAAGATCTCCCATACAATGGATTTATAACTAGTTTACTGAATAAATTTGGGGTCGTGCCAGTTGATAGGCCATTACGCATTGAGTACTACAACAAGAGTTGGTTCTCTCACAAGAAGTTGGAACAGGGGGCAGACAATAAGTGGTGCTACAAGGTAATCAAGGGTTCAGGCAAGGGGACCGCTGCTGCTAAGAGAGCAAGAGATGTGGAAATGGATAAGGCAGAGTCGTCTAGATCACGTAAAATCTCTATATACTTTTCTGACTTTGTGATTAATTTTTATCCTTGAAATTAACTTGTTGATAGATTATTTTTCAAATATTGTAGGTGTTGGATGCAGTTGGAAGAGCATCGTAAGTTGCTATTTGCAATGCATCCGTGCAGATGTTAGCCATGCAAACAAAGAGATGAAGAAAGTTGAAGCCTGACTTGCAAAGTTCATAAAATTAACTGGACTGCAATTAGAGCTCAGTGATGAAGAAATGATGCCGAACTTTGACCTGCAATTCTCAGACAGTGACACAGACGATGTTGTAATTGAACCGCCCCCGTAAGAGGAAATCGATCCAGAATTCGCTGCAATGTTCACCACTGATGACCTCAACG
Organism: Rubia yunnanensis; assembly: GCA_037428765.1. Taxonomy (NCBI): domain Eukaryota; kingdom Viridiplantae; phylum Streptophyta; class Magnoliopsida; order Gentianales; family Rubiaceae; genus Rubia; species Rubia yunnanensis. The sequence goes on from CM075065.1 coordinate 81,474,943, forward strand.
ATGTAACTGACGAGTACACTGAAGATCACTAGGCCTTAGTTACGCATGTTCAAATATGTTTGCAATTTAAAGTTTTTTTGGATGTTTGATTATGTATTACAATGAAGTTTTTTTTGGAAGTTTGATTAAACTTAATTTTTTTAATCTATTAGAGTTATGTAACAAATTATGAGTTCACGCCTTTAAGTATTTTCATTTGAAGTAGTACTTCACAACTAATGTGAATGATTTATAATTTTTGAACCATGTGTACTAGTCACAAGAATGTGAATCAAACAGTGGTTGTGCGTTTTGACCATAATAGACGAATATGTTCCGAGTGAGGAATGGAGGGGTGAAAGAAGTAATGCATATTTTGACTGTTCCGAGTGAGGAACAAAGAGGGAAAATATGTAGTCTTTGCACCGACGTGCTTCCGAGTGCACAAGCTTGTATCACCAAGCCTACATTTTTCTTTTTTTAAACACGTGATGAGTCCACATTGTTGTTCCCGACTCGAAAGTCATAGTTCTGAAATTAGGTGACCTTTCTAGAGCAAATCTACCCATTCAGTGCTAAAAACCTTTATTTGGGAAAAATAAGTTCCTAATTCGAAACTAAGTGTCAGCCCTATACAAAAATAATTTTGGAATAAGATGACAAATCCGGAACCAATCTGCTCTTTGCTTTTAACAAAACATATTTTTTGAATAATTAGTTCCTCCATCGGAGCTCAATGTCAGCTCTTTTAATAAAGCGCCCTTACAGTGTTCCTCAATCGGAACTACATCGTTCCATAAAAAATGGCCAAATTGAAAGCCCTAATTTCTCAAATATCTCCCTTACGGTGTCAAAACCGATTTACCCCACAACTATAGACTTCAATTCAGCCACAATATCATTATGTCTTCATCTAAGCAAGCTGGTTTGAGTGGTCGTGAATGGTCAAAGGTAGTTAACGCTGGGCGAGAAAGACGCAACGACTTTGAGAGGGCAATGTTTATTTCTCATTCTGGTGAATCTAGGTATTATGAACTTCGTGATGGTGGTAGATTGTTAGGGTGTTATATTATAGACTTGAAAGAGTACATTGTATTGGTTTAGCCGATCCTCTTCAAAAGTTTGAACATAAAAATTTTATTAGTTTCTTGACTGTGAGTGAAACATCCCATTTTGATGAAGTGTGTCAATTCTATTAAAATATACATGGGGTTAATGTGGGTGGTTTTAGGACTAGGGTAAGTGGTTACGATGTAGATATTAGTCCTTGGATAATCAACAAACATATAGAGTGCCCATATAAAGGTCCCAAAGATGTGTATCCTAACATTGAAGAAGGGTCGTTACATGATGTGTACCATAGGGATAGCTAGCCTCTTTTAAGTGACTATCCTTATGTTGACCCATTTGAATTTAGCGCTAGATACTTCGGGCGTAATCCGACTAACATAAGGAAACCCGAGAGTTTTGACGTGAAATGTCTCCCTATAGATATATGCATCATCTATGAAATCATTTCTAGGAGTATTGTACCCACATCTAGCCACGTAACCGAGCCTACAACTGCATCTCTCATGATATGTTCCTACATCATAGAGGGTTGAAGGATAAATCCGGGAGTAGCAATTTTCAGGCATATGTTGTACACATGTTTGTCAAAGAGGATGAGGAAAAGTCTCCTAATAAGACCTTAATCACGAGGATTTTGAAGGATGTTCAAGGTGTTGCTTTCCACAAGGAAGAAAAACTATGTAAGTGGTTTGACAAGGAATATTTTACAAGGAAGGGATGAATTTTGATTAACTATAAGTGGGTTCACAAGCTTATTGATGAGGTGGAGGCAAATAAGAGGCCAAGAATTCAAGAAGGTTTGTTTACAATTTGAATTTTTAATGTCTAAAGCTACTCATTTATATATTGTATACTAAAAATTATATATGTGTTGTGTAGAGGATGTGGTGGAGGAACTTCCATAGTCGGAACACCCTCCCACCATCAATCCAATAAAATGAAAAGCATACACTACAACAAACTGAACCCATTACTTTGCGTATTTTACCTCGGGTTTTTGGTTAAGGATAAATAACCGAGGTAAAAAATTCTTTTACCTCGGTTCTTATTTTTTTCAAAGTAAAAATGTTTTTTACCTCGGTTTTCAAAAAAAACCAAGGTAAAAAGTATACCTTTTACTTCAGTTTTTTTAAAAAACCAAGGTAAAAAGTACACTTTTTACTTCAGTTTTTTTCTAAAACGAGGTAAAAGCCTGCCACTACCGATGTTGCAAGCATGTCTGGCTTACCGATGGGTGATCGACGTCGCAAGTATCTCTCACACACATGAAATGACTGACGTCGCACGCATGTCTAGCTTACCGACATGTGAGCGATGTCTTATGTACCTCTCACAGACATGAAATGACTGACGTTGCATGCATATATGGCTTACTGATGTTGATTATTATTGTGGCCAACATTGAATGTACCTCTCGCAGATATGAAATGACTGACAATGCATGTATGTCTAGCTTAACAGTGTGTTACCGATGTCACAAGTACCTCTCGCAGACATGAAATGATTGATGTTGCACTCATGTCAGGCTTACCGATGTCGATTATTATTGTGACCAACATTGGACTTACCTCTCGCAAACATGAAATGACCGACGTCGCACGTATGTCTTGCTTAAAGACGTCGCACACACCTCTCTCGAACACCCTTGTGATGCACGATTTAAAATAATTGAATATATATATTGATGGAGATGCCAAGCTGACTACAACCATAAATGAAAACATTACATGTCTTGATCAAACATTTAAGGGTTTGGTTCGGGATCCTCTAAGTGACATGGCAGGACCTATGACTAGGTCAAGGGCTAAGCTTAGAGATAATGTTTTAATGCTTTGATTGATAGCCTTTATGATGAAGAATTGAAGATGGAGTCACCATCGACATCTTGGACTCATTATTCAAGATTGTCGACGAATTGAAAATATCATGAAGAACACTATACTCTTTTTTCCCACTCGGTTTTTAATGAGGTAGTATAATCATTGCAAAATATTTAAAAATTATTTCATTTTGGGATTTTGGATTAAAGAGCTTGGCCATGTGGGCTTTGTAGAGCTAATCTAAAAAATATAGTCCATTAGGGTTTAGTATATTCAGTTTTATTCTGATTAGAGTTAGTTTTGGTAAGATTAGATAAGGCAATATTCATCCAAGGTGTGACATTGATGAATTCGGCCACAAGAAGTTTATTTTAGGTATTTTATTTAAATATGATTTTAGCTTATTAAAGTTTCCATAATTTTATTCAATTTTCTATCAGAATTATTGAATCCCGTCTTACTTAGGACTAGGGTTTGGACGAAATTCAGCCCTATAAATAGGGGTTGAATTCTCAAGATTTGTACCACTATCATCATTCATAAATATAACCTTTGAGTTCATACTCTTATTGCTTGCGAGCTTCTTCCATCATTGCTTAACCTCGAGAGCTAGTTAGGTATCAATGAACCTTGTAATCTGATCCTGAGAGCTAGTGAGAGAGCAAGTCAAGATTAGGCATACCCCGCGGGCTAGGCACTTGAATTCGTGCGAGATAGTGAGGGTTTGCAGATCCCTTCACTAGATTGAAGATATTAATTCCAAAATCGTGAGTCTTCACAAGGAGATTCATATCATTTGGTATCAAAGTAGAGCGAAAGATCTACTGAGGCCGAGAAAAAAAAGGGATTTCGAGTTTTACATTAATTTATTTTCGAATTTTTCTTTTATATATATATACACACACACTCTTTCGTGTCATATTTTAACTATGTTTGTTTGATCTTTCTTACCAGGAGGATTGAATATAGAGGCGAAGGACGTCGAAGGGTCTGAGAGTTAGAATACTTCGGTATTACTATCCGCATTCACCTTCATCAATTGAGTCAGGATGATGTCGAAAGGTCTGAGCGTTAACAAGTATTATCCACCTTCACCTCCTGGTCTGTTTCATAGTTTTTAGGTAGGTTAAATAGTTTATATGCTTGTGATATTTTTCATCAACTCTTCTGAAAATTTATTGCATGCTCATAATCCTATTTGTTTTCTTTATTATCTTTGATTCTGTGACCTTGAATTCTTCTTTGATTCTTGATTACACCTTATTTTTAAAAAACAGAGTCTTGTGTCATTTTTCATATATGTAGTGTCATATTCTTGATCCTTACGATCTTGAATACCTCAAAGTTCATTTGAATCGAGAGAAAGTTGTCGCAGTTTTCTTATTCTAAGTTTTGTATAGGCGACTTTTGTTCCAAAAATTTTTGAAAATAAAAAATAAAAGGTTGTAGATTTTTGGGTTTCGAATTCGGAATTTAGGATTTGAAATCAGAAATTTGGGGTAGATTTGCAATTTTTGAAAGTTTAGGGACTGTTTTGCAATTTTCAAAATATGGGAATTGTACACGGTTTTGAATTTCTTGGAGAATAAGATTCTGATTTTGGTTGTTATATTGAGTGAAAATAAAATGAATTGTGGCTGAAAAAGAAGGAGAGAAAAAGGAAATCCGATTTGAAAAGGGGAAAGAAAAATCAAAATCCTAATCGGAATGGGAAAAGGAAATAAAAACCTATTGAGAGAGGGGTTTTGATCTGAGTTGGACAAGTAAGTCATTAATATCCTTTACCAAAGGGGTTTTGGATTTTAGTTCCTATTCCAATTTGTTTTCGGAAAAGTTTCTTGAATTTTTGGAACCTATTTGTCGCCTATATAAAGCCTTCTTGTTTTGATCATAATTCATTCAATACAGCTCTGATTCGTGGCATTCAAATTGCATTTTGTTCCTTATTATTTTTAATAAATTTTAATTCTAGATTGTAGAGCCCAATTTTGAGTTTTTATATTTTGAATTTTGAAATAAGTTCTGCAGTACTCATCTCAATAGTTTGCTTTGAATTGCGATGAATTGATCAATTGCCCTCGTATTATCCATTTCCTTATGAGTTGTGAGTTTTATAAACTTGGTGAGTGACCTTAATAAATAAAGGGAGGGTGGGGTGGGGGGCGAAGACAATATTTTTTAACTAATCGTTTGATTTTCTTAGTAGTTTAGCAAAGATAGGGGATGAAAATCCATTTGTCCCACCTTTTGTCAGCAATCCTAACAATTTGGCATTGAAGAACGCCTCTAATGGTGAGCGTGGTAATTATCCACATGAAGAGGCTCCAGATAGTTGGGAGCGACATCTAATTAATCTAAATGAAGCCAATAATCCTGATTGGTTTGTTGTTGCAATAAATACACTTATGAATGAGGTGCAAAGGTGGGCGAGAAAAGTTGATAGTATGGCAGCACCTACACATACATCATTGATCAAGAGGGAAGAAACCAAGAAATATGTCTGTCAATTCAATGATTCTGAAAGTTTAGATGACTATTCTGATGATGGTTCGGAAAGACTATCACACCGAGGGTTTTCTAGAAGGCATCACCACAGTAAACCTCATTCCCGAAGGGGAAGTAAAAAAGCAATGCAGGATCTGAGTCGGGTTCTGATGAAGCTCGAGACATTAAGTGTTTAAAATAAGGCATCCCTCGATTTGATGGTCAACATAATCTAGTGAAGTATCTTGATTGGGAGTGACAGATTGAGAATTTGTTTGATCTCAACAATTATTAAGAGAAAGAAAAAGTCAAAGTGGCGCATAATGGTTTCACTCACTATGCGGCTGAATGGTGGAAAAACAAAAAGGAGTTACGATATTTTTCCGGAAAGAAACCTATCTCCACCTGGGAGAGATTGAGATCCGTGCTTCGCCAATATCATGTTTAGCCTACTTACTTGTTGTAACAACATTCTTATCTGTCCAACGTGAAGCAAGGAAATTGCACAGTTGATGAATGCTGGCAAGATCTTGAGTCGATCATGAGGAGGGTTGGAATGAAAGAAGATGACGCATTAATAAAAAATCGATTCATTGAAGGCTTGCGTGAAAACCTTCAAACGTCAGTCAAGTTTCAACATCACATATCTATGAATGATTTATTGGTGAAAGTAAGGTTTGTTGAGAATAACTTGCGACCAAGGAAGCCACAGTTTAGATTTTTCAGTAAACAACCATGGTTGGACTCTGGAAATCCTAGTTATGGCCGCAGTGGGGGACACCAATGGGAGGGCGAGGATCGGTTAAGACATATTCATATCCAACTTATAACCATATTGAGAGGAGGGCGGCACCATCAACCCAACAGGTTTTGAAGATTCCAGGTAAGTCCACTACTTCTTCATTAAATTCGGTTTCTGTTAACTCTGCTACTTGTTTCATTATAAAGAAAGAGGACATGTCTGAAATAACTTTCCTTATGTATGAGTTTTAACAACAATTTAGGAAGGAGATGAAGAAGATGAATATGTTGATATGCCACAATTGTATGAAAGTGGTGAAGAACAGGTAGATGAAGAGATCATCATAAATGATCATGGTGAACGAGGTCCGGAAGCACAAGGTAGCTTCATGTCGTTAAGAGTTATAAAATCTCAAATGGCTAAAACACAGGTACAAAGAATTAATATTTTTCATACTCGTTGCCTTGTGAAAAATAAGAATTGTTTACTGATCATTGATGGTGGTTCTTGTGCTAATACTGTGTCTAATCTTATAGTTAAATCATTGTCTTTGCCTGTGACTACTCATCCATCACCATATAAACTTATTTGGTTAAATGGTAGTGGTGAAATTAGGGTTAACAAGAAATTCATGATTAACTTTAAGATTGGAAAAATACCATGATTCTATCTTATGTGATGCTATACCTATGGAAGCTAATAATATTTTTTTAGGGAGACCTTGGCAGTTTCATCGTAAATCTATTCATGATGGTTGCACTAAAAAAATTACTCTGATTAAGGATAGAACAAGGAATACTTTGGTTCCATTATCTCCAGTGAAAGTTTTAGAGGCACATAGACGCATGAAAGTCGATAAAGAGAAGTTTGCGACTGATGTGCAAATGGCCGACCAAAACCCTAGCCAGGGCTTGAAGGAGATCAGCCACAAGGTGAAAAATAGAGGGAAAAACCTAGATAATTTCGACTAAAAATCAAGGGAGGCCATTCCAGGTAAGCCAGGTAAGTCGAAGAATGATTCTGATAAGACGCATAAAGTCCTATCTTCACATCTTAGTTCTTTGCCATCGATTTACATTATGAGACATGAACTTCCTAATGATTCTGGTAGATCATTTTATGCATTGATTAGGGATGTGAATCGTGCTTTTGCTAATCATTATTATGTGCTTATCATGCATTTTAAAGAGAGCTACTTTGCCAGTGATGATATTCTTATGCATGTTCCTCCACGGTTTGTTCAAATGTTATAGGAATTTGAGGATGTCTTTCCTCAAGCATTACTCATGGGTTTACCACCTTTACAAGTTACTGAACACCAGATGAACTTGATTCCGAGTTCGGTTATTCCAAACCGTCCGGCGTATAAGCAAACCCTGAGGAGACAAAGGGACTAAAGCGACAAGTCAAAGAATTACTTCAAAAAGGTAACGTGCAAGAATCCCTATCTCCTTGTGTTGTGCCAGTCATTTTAGTTCCTAAGAAAGATAAAACTTGGCGTATGTGCATTGATTGTCGTACTATTAACAAGATTACCATTAAGTATTGACATCTTATCCATAGGTTAGATGATATGCTTGAAGATTTGCATGTTTCTTTGATTAATACTAAGATTGATTTGATTCAGGGTTATCATTAGGTTTGAATTAATGAGGGGGTGAATGGAAAACTGCATTTAAGACTAAGTTCGGGTTGTATGAATGGATTGTTTTGCCTTTTTGTTTAACTAATTCACCTAGTACTTTTATGCAGCTGATGAATCAAGTCTTGATCAAGTTTATTGGTTGATTTGTTGTGGTATATTTTTATGATATATTGATATATTCTAAGTTGACTTATGTGACTGATGGTATATTTTCATTTGTATGAGATCTATATGTGACTGATTCTGATTTTTCATCTATTTATGCTGCATGCAAAAATGGTGCTTATGAGGAGTTTTTTCGGCATGATGGTTTCTTCTTCACGAATAATAGGTTATGTATTCCTCAATGTTCTATGCATTGTTATAGAAGCTCATTCAAGTGGTTTAATGGGACATTATGGTGCATTTTAAACTTATAATTTGTTGCTAGAACACTTCTATTAGCCAAAAATGGCACTTGCTATTGACATGGTTTGTAGGAATTGTCCTGATTGTTTGATGGCTAAGTCTAAAACTAAGCCTCATGGTCTTTATACTCCATTACTTGTTCCTACACATCCTTGGGTTAATATTTCCATGGATTTTGTCCTAGGTTTACCACGATCTCAGTCAGGTAATGATTCTATCTTTCTGGTTGTGGATAGATTTTTGAAAATGGCACATTTTATTCCTTGTAGGAAGATTTTATTCCTTGTAGGAAAACAGATGATGCAAAGAATGTTGCGGATTTATTTTTGAAGGAAGTAGTTCGGTTACATGGCATTCCTGGTTCCATTGTCTCTGATTGCGATGTTAAATTTTTATCCTACTTTTGGAAGACCTTGTGGCGCAAGTTAGGGACAAAGTTGTTGTTTCCGAATGCCATTCATCCTCAAACTGATGGACAAACAGAAGTGACCAATCAAACCCTAGGGGCTCTTCTACGTGCACTAGTTCAGAAGAACATAAAGAATTGGGAAAAATGCATTCTGATTGTAGAGTTTCCTTACAATCACACTATTTATTCTACTACTTTATCTCCATTGGAAATTGTTTAATTTTTTCTACCTATTACACCTCTTGATTTAAAAAAAATCTTTATCTCTTGATTTTTTCTACCTATTACACCATTTGAAATAGGTAAAAAATCTTGATGGTGAAAATAAAGCTGATTTTATGAAGAGAATTCATGAGAAAGTACGCACGAAAATTGAACGGACAAATGCAGAGAATGCTGATAAAGCTAATCAAAGCAGCAAGTTGATGAGGTTCAACGTGGTAGATTATGTTTAGGTTCATCTGCGGAAAGAGTGGTTTCCAAATGCTCGGAAATCTAAGTTGATTCTAAGTGGAGATGATCCTTTTAAAGTGTTCGATCGTGTGAACAACAATGCTTACAAGATTGACTTACCAGATCATTATGGTGTTACTACGACCTTCAATGTTGCTGATTTATCTCCATTTACCTTTGAAGACGATTTAGTTTCAAGGGAAAAACCTTTTGATCACGGAGGGAATGATGGAGATGCCAAGACAACTACCACCATAAATGAAAACATTCCACGTCTTGATCAAACATTTATGGATTTTGTTCGGGATCCTCTAAGTGACATGGCGAGACCTTTGACTAGGTCGGGCTAAGCTTAGAGATGCTGCTTTAAATGATTTTATTGATTGCCTCTATGATGAAGAATTGCAAAAGGAGTCACCATCGACATCTTAGACTCATTATTCAAGATTGTCGGCAAACTGAAGACATCATGAAGAACACTATACTCTTTTTCCCACTAGGTTTTTAATCAGGTTATGTGATCATTGTAAAATATTTTAAAATTATTTCATTTTGGAATTTTGGACTAAAGAACTCGGCCATGTTGGCTTTGAAGAGGTAATATCGAAACTAAAGTCCATTAGGGTTTAGTATATTCAGTTTTATTCTGATTAAAGTAAGTTTTGGTAAGGTTAGATAAGGTTATATTCATCCAAGGTGTGACATAGATGAATTCAGCCCTAAGGAGATTATTTTAGGTATTTTAGTTAAATATGGTTTTAGCTTCTTAAAGCTGCCATAATTCTATTTAGTTTCTAACAGGAATTACCAAATCCCGTCTTGATTAGGACTAGGGTTTAGATAAAATTCAGCCCTCTAAATAGGGGTTGATTTCTCAAGATTCGTACCACTATTATCATTCTGAAATATAACCTTTTGAGTTCCTCTTGTTTCTTGAGAGGTTCTTCCATTGTTTCTTAACCCCGAGGGCTAGTTAAGTACAAATAAACCTTGTAATATGATCATGAGAGCTAGTTAGAGAGCAAGTCGAGATTAGGCGTACTCCGAGGGCTAGACACCTAAAGTTTGTGCGAGATAGTGAGGGTTTGCAGATCCCTTCACTAGATCAAAGATATTTATTCCGCAACCGTGAGTCTTCGTAAGGAGATTTATATCAGTTGGTATTAGAGAAAAGCGAAAGACCTACTGAGGCTGAGTAAAAAAGGGGTTTTGAGTTTTGCATTAGTTTATTTTTGAATATTTCTTATACACACACACATATATATACTCTTCCGTGTCATATTTTAACTATGTTTGTTTGATCTTTCTTACCAGGAGGATTGAATCTAGAGTCTAAGGACGTCTAACCACCGTTCATGCCTCAATTTTGGAATGCCTACTGAATTTACATCCTTAATATAATCTTTTGAAAATTTCAATAACTTCCTCCGCAACGTAACGATGCACAATACTAGCATCGGGCCTGTACCGGTTCTTGATAATGTTTTTAAAAAATTCCATGTACCTCTCAAAGGGGTACATCCACCTTAGAAATACAGGACTACAAAGTTTAATCTCCTTCACTACATGGACTATCAAGTGAACCATAATATCAAAGAAGGAGGGGGGAAGTACATCTCCATCCGGCAAAGAACTTTAACTATCATCACATGCAATCGATCAAGCCTAGAAACTGTAATGGTTTTGGAACATATTAACTTGAAGAATAAGAATAGCTTCGGGATGCACAATCTTATGTGAGATGGTTGAGACGACTTGATTGAGATGGCATTCAATTCTTGCATCTTGTGAAAGTCATGTGATTTTAAACTGACCAACTTCGTATCAGTCAAAGAAACACATGAACTAATATTTGATGAATAAGACGCTGGCACCTTCACACCACTAAGGGTTTCACAAAATGACTCTCACTTGCCATACTTCATTCCTGCAATGAGATTAAACCTAGTCCCCCAGCTTTCCTCCTTCCACATATTCTTTCCCATTCCACCGGTGACTTTCTGGAAATTGTCTCCCCTCGTCACCTAAGGTAGGTATGGCATAGGGCCTCTATGTGTTTAACTACTACTTTCGAGAAAGGGAATACTTGCAGCCAGTAATTAACAACAGAGAAGATCGCACTTTTAATTAACTGTAGTCTACCCGAGTAAATTAACAGCTTAGCACTCTAGTGTTTAATTTGTTCAACTATTTTCTCAATCAAAGGTTGGCACATATGGATTGTTAACTTTCTACTAGCTAAAGAGATGCCAAGATACCTCAATCGAAGTTCCCATTCTGTGAATCCTGTCAGCTCCAGTATCCTCCTTCTCTGGTCCTATGCCACAATACATTACATTATCAGTACACATTACATTTGTTCCAGCTAACCATGAGCCCAGTGGAGTTCTCAAATTTCTGGTATGCTCTCATTAAAACATTGATAGAATCAGCCTCCCCCTTTGATAGTATCAGTACATCATCCGCAAAGCTGATGCTATCTAACTGCAGCAGTTCATAGTTTGGATGGAATTTAAACCCAGCCTTCTTACTACTATCATGTAATCACCTTGTCATATATTCCATAACGAGTACGAATAATAGTGGTGAGAGGGGGTCTCCCTGCCTTTTTCCCCTCTTTGCCTGGATAAACCTGGTAGTTTGCCCATTGACATTGTATCTGTATGAAACTGTTTTCACACCCACCATAGCCCATCTCACAAATTTCTTAGGTATTCCTATCTTCTTCATAATATTCTCAAGTTCTTCCCATTCAACGGTGTCATATGCTTTCTGTATATCTATCTGTATAGCACATCTCGGGGTTCCTCCCTTTCTGTTGAATCCTCTTAGCAATTCATAGACCACCATGATATGGTTGTGAATAATTCTCTCGGGAACAAATGCAGCCTGGTTAATTTTCACTACCTCTCCAATTACCTTGCTCAGCCGATTCGACATTACTTTAGATATCACCTTGTATATTGTTGAAACACAATATATGGGCCTGTAATCCTTCACTTTGCTTGTCGTGGGACTTTTCGGAATGAGGGTCACTAATGTGTTATTTGCAGCTCTGTATATCCTTCCTGTTTCAAAAAAATCCATCACTGCTTTAATGAAATCATCCTTCACCACTCCCCAGTTCACTTTGAAGAATCTAGCATGAAACCCGCCACAACTTGGTGCTTTCATGTCACCTATACCCTTCAAGGCTTCAGATATCTCCTTCTCATTAACCTCTGGAATCAATTTCCTTCTGACTTCATTATTCAACGTTATGACATTCCTCGTGATCTCCACCTCAATGCTTTCTGATCTGTTACTTGTCCTGCCAATCAAATTCTCGTAGAAACTGAGAATCTCTGCTTCTATTTCCTCCTGCTCAGTGGTCACACTTCCATTCTCTTTTTCTATTTTCAGTATACCTGCTGCCTTGTTCTTTGACTTCACTGATGCATGGGAATACAAGTTGTTCCCATCACCCAAGCATAGCCAATCTATTTTCAATTTTTGTTTTGCTATCTTCTCATCTATTCCACTCCACTTGTATACTTCTTCTATATAGGCTATAACTCTCAGTACTTTCTCCTTATCCATCATATCTGTCATCAAATTTCTCTGAGCTTTACTTAACTCTCTGGACTGCTCCAATTTTCTTTTCACCCCATCAACCTGTTTCATAACCAGTTTTAAGTCTTACTGTAATCTCAATAACTTCATCCATACAACATATATAGGCCTACCATTCCCTTGTTTCTCCCAGCTCTCCTATATAGTTTTCAAAACTTCCTCCATTTCTAGCAGGCAGTTTAAGAACGTAAAATGTCTAGGTCTCCTCCCCTTGTCTTCAAACAGCTTCACCCTGAGTAACGCATGGTCTGAGATCCCCGCCTCCATAATTTCTACAACGGACTTAGGAAATCTCAAAAACCATTGTGAATTCCCCATTCCGCGATCAATTATTGAATAGATGATTCCTCCCAACTGTCTATTTGACCATGTGTAGAAATCTCCCGTTGATTCCCATTCACTCAGTCCAATAGCCATTATCATTTGTTCAAGTTACCAATACTCACTAGCCTGCACATCATAGCCTCCCCTTCTATCATTTATGCCTAGGACATTGTTGAAATCCCCTAATAAAAGCCAAGGCCCAGTAACCAGTTTCTGAGATTTTCAATATCTTTCCAGAGTATCTTTCTGACCTCCATCTGATTCCCAGCATAAAAAGCAGCCAACCAACAGAACTATCAGTTACTTCACACAATAGCATTTGATCAGTCACTTCCCTCTTCATTACTCTAACTCTTTTATCATCCCATAATAGCCATATTCTACCATTAGGATGAGCCTTATAGTTATCCATAACTTGCCACCTATTTTAAAAACATTTCCTTACTTCATTCATGTTTTCTATTTTAATTCAAGTTTCTACTATAACAACAATAATAAAATTAATACCAGAAAGACAGGAGTAAATCTCTCTCTGCTTCGCTATATTATTTAACCCCCTCACATTCCATGAGATAATCATGGAACGTGGTCAAAGCTCTCTAGAGAATCAATCAAAATTCCTAGAGCTGCCTCCAGTCCCATCAAACGTTGTATGCTACATTCTCCCTGTGTTATAACCACACCCTCCTTTTGTTTCCCCCTGTTCCTTGGTGCCACCACTTTCCAGGCATTTCCTTCACCACTGATCACTGCCTGCTGTGCCACCACCTTTCTGCTGATCACAGCCTGCTGTATACCCTCATCCTTACTTTTCTTCCCTTCAACTGGTGATGTTCTTTTATTTTCCTTCCACACTTGTACCTTTTTCTTCTTTTCTCCCTCACTGTTAAACCTATGCCCTCCCATTTGGCATTTGTCACAGAACAATTGCCTCCCTTCTATTTCAATTGGTTGTTGGATTTTGTTTCCTTCAACATCCTTGATTGTTACAACCTCCGTAATCTGCTTTGAAATATCAACTTCCACCAAAATCCATGCATGTGATACCCACAGCTTGCTTTCAGTGCATTCGTCTGTGAACATGGGCTTTCCCACCGCACTTCCAATCTTCCTTAAGCTCTTAGGCCCTCAAAGATAGACTGTTAAGTTCAGTAACTTCACCCAGACAGGCAGAGTTTGCACCATATCGCTCTTCAGTGAAAAATTGGGCTTCCATAAATGCAGGAACATGGCCATTCCATAGATTGTGTATGGCCCCCTCCTCGGAGCTTCATCCCTATCTTTCTCAGATTTTAGATGAAGGATAAATTATCCCTCATCATTGTACATTATCTCCGGCGCACTGACAAATGACCAGAACATCATTACATACCCTTTCACAGCATTCATTGTCAAATTCCCACCCAGAACGTACATAATCAGAGCATTTTTCCAGTAGTCTAATTCATCCTTCAGATCCTCCATTTCAATCTCTACCTCAATTTCCCCATCTATAACAATAGGAGCTACATAATCAATCTTCATCCCATTTTTCTGAACCCTATTCCACTAATAATGTCAACCCATAACACCCCCTTTTTTCCTCACAATTTCAATCAAATTTCCCTTATCATTTGAGATAATAGAGTTTACCTCTTTTGTAGCTTCCAACGCCTCAGTATTCTCCTTCGATAGCTTCTCTTCCTCTTCCTCCATCGGACCGGTAGCTTCAACATGCTCCTCCCGTATTGATCTACTCCACTCCTCCATCGTCGGAGCCACCTTCTTCTGTGGCCTGCCCCTTCCACGCTCCATGGTTGCTGCAAAATTGCACCTCTAGTGTGTGTGTTTTGCCAGCACAGCCATCGTCTCTAAATATTTGAACCAGTTTTCCTTTTTTTCCCCAAAATCATTTGGCAAATCCTTCACTCTATTAAAAAACCTACTCACATGTCGATGGCAACAGTGGGCCTCTATGTTCCACTTCCCCATTAAACCATTTCTTTGCAGCACGCCATGGGTGACCTTCTGGAAGAAACTATCTGTGGCCAAGATAAGGGATTTTACAACCATGTTTCAGCTAACAAAATGATGTTTCCTTCTCACACACTGGACAAGGATAATGTCCTGTCACCAAGTACCCTAGCAAGTTTCCATAAGCTGGAAAATCATTTACAGTACAAAACAACAAGGCCTTCATCGTGAAATCTTCTTTGGCACTCCCATCGTACACATGTACCCCGCTCAACAAGGTCACCAAATCATTCACTAACGGAGGGAGGTAAACATCAATGTCATTACTGGGTAGATCAATACGGGAGGAGCCAAACATACTCATACTACCAAACATACTCATAAGAAGAACATACTTATGGATAGCAAGACATACTTCCTTTTCATTGTTAACCAAGACTGGAGATTATAAATCACAATCAAAACATGCCAAGAGCTGTGTGTGATACTCATATTACCAAATGGATTCATTCCATCTGTGGAAAGGCCTAGTCTCAGATGTCGCGGGTCACCGAACTCGGGGTACATCGTGTAAATTTTCTTTCACTATTCACCATCCAACGTATGACTAGTCACGTCATTGCCCTATCGTTCCCTTTCGGCGTGCCATTGCAACAACTTTGCATCTTATTCAAAAGAAAATAACTTCTTCAACCGATGAATGATAGGGAGATTTCATTAAAAATTAAACAGTGTCTTCTTCTTCTTAATCAAATCAGCTTCAACACCAACCATGATTCCACCACGATTTAACTTATAACGGGACTCACCACATGCATGACGATTGTCAATAATATCGTCCTCCTTGCCCCAATATATCATACAATCATAGGGATATGCATGAATCTTTTTCAATTCCAATCTCATTGGACATAGAAT
Organism: Rubia yunnanensis; assembly: GCA_037428765.1. Taxonomy (NCBI): domain Eukaryota; kingdom Viridiplantae; phylum Streptophyta; class Magnoliopsida; order Gentianales; family Rubiaceae; genus Rubia; species Rubia yunnanensis. The sequence goes on from CM075065.1 coordinate 81,490,761, forward strand.
TCTTTTAGCCACATACGATCGATCAGGCAATAGATTTCCTCCCGGTAGCAAATCACGAAGCAATTCCAGAGTCTCTGTCATCCCTTTTGGAGTCAAACCATATTTTGATTTCAAATTCATCAATTAAAAAGTTGTGCTCAAAACCGAATGTCTCACACCCATGTACAAGGGAGTCTTCCTATCATTTTGTAAGGCTTCAAGAACCTTGGGTTTACCATGAAAATATCTAGCAACCTCATCCACCATCTCCTCGAACCCCTCGTTCATAAAGAGATCATCTGACTTTTTGCAAATTGGGTCGTCCTCCGTACACATTTCATCCTCCCCATGTCATACCCAAGAAATGTAACTAGCTTGAAATCCTCGCATTATAAGATGTTCACGTAACTTCTTCCTCACCAAATATACATCGTTACTACAGTCCTTGCAGGGTCAACGAGCTCGTACAACACCATTTTGGAAGCATGTTCAAATGCAACCACAAGAAATGATTCTATCAACTGTAGGTAATCGTGTGATTTGCTCAAATCCCTACTAATCAATTCAATTCGATCCATAATCGATAACCAATATTTCAAGGAATATAAAAAAACCCCTTTACAAACAAAGATGAAGATACATTGACATTTAAGCAACAACAAATCACAGTTAACCATTCACATCAACATTTATTTCTAAATTAGGTCACAACACAATTCAACCCAAGAATCAAAAGCCGTAAACAGATTTAATTAAAGTGTTCGTACCTTTGACGTAGACAAACTCAAACATTGTAGCTATTCATCATGCCCATTCCCCAAAATAAATTCATAGTAAGAGGTTTATGAAAAAAGAAGAGAAAAACTGCGTTTTACCAAATCTGTAAGAATTATGTTTTGAGCTCGGAACCGACGGGTACTTACTTAACTTTTGGTGGAAATCCGTTCCGAGTCCGGAACAATCATCCGAATTCATCCCCAATTCAGGAACTTTGTGACTGCATCATACATAGTGGTTCTGAACACGAGACCATCTTTCCCACCTTCTTCTGGATTCGAAACTACAAGAAAAAGAAGGCGGTTTGGCAGAAACACCTAAGCGCCCGATTTAAAGGCGATTCAATGTGAACTGTCTTCTGCTGTGATTGAAGAATATGGTTCCTCAAAAATCGTCTTCTTCCTCAGCTGAACCGCCTTCTAGCGGTTTAGGCTCCCGATTTTAAGGTGTTCCGAACTTGGAACATCCCAAGGAAGGCGGTTCCAGAAAAAAAAGAAGGAACCCCCTTTGTGGGCTGTCTTTAATCAAGCATCCTCCACTAGTGATCAAATCTACTGTCATAAATTATTCACCCATTGTTTCCACTATCTGCTGTTAGTTTCACCACTTACTAAATCTACCAACTAGACAAAGATAAATGGCTGAATTTAATTGGCACTATTCCAAATAACTCAAGTTTGATCAAATTTCAAGAAATTCATAAATAAAATATACACCGAAAACAATTAGGAATTCATATAAATCAATTATTATGAACAATTAGGCCTCACATATAAATCATAGTTAATGATTCATTACCCTAAATCGGAAAAGAGATTTAACTGCTAAACATATTCATAATAATTAAATAATACATAAACATAGTAAAACTAAAATAAGACGAAAACTAAACTAAACTAAAGAAACGAAATTATAAACACATGCACATAATTATGATGATACTCATGAACATTAATATGAATCAGGTGCATAAACCATCATAATAATGCACAAATAACTCCAAGGTATAGTTGTGCGGCGGATTCCATAAAACAAAGCTACGGATACTCAATGCTACGGCGGTGTTCCATCCCCAGAGCCGTGGAATCCGAGAATCATTTATAAGTTTTAGGATAACTCTAATTAGAAAACCAACTAAGAGAAGGAAAATTAAATTGAACTAGTTAATTTGGTATTCATATTGGGCCTTCTATTCTTTAATTTAAAGTTCTTTACATGAACCCAATTGAACCCAAATTCTTCGTAGCATGATCCAATTTTTTTTTTTTAATTAAACCATCCTAAGATGGAGGAAAGTTATATTAGGCTTCCCAAACCCTTAAGAAACAATAAAGAAGCCGAGGCTTAGTTTGTTTACAATGTGAGAGCATATTGCTCTTAAAGCAACACCTTGTTGCTTCCAAAAATAGTTGAAGATACCTTGTGTAGAACTAGAGGATTACAAAAACTAATGGCTAGGTAGTTGACGCTCGAACTTGTTAGTGAATCGAAAGACAAGACACAAGTCAGTCAGAGACAAACTCAACCTAAGCCATAAGCCTATCCTCTAAGTCTTCATGAAAACTTTTGCCAATGCTATATGATAGCTTTTACTATGGAAAATCCTTTGAGGGTGGCCAGCCACTAAACTTCCTGAGTTGTTCTCCATTTCGTCCGATCTTTACTGCCATGTGTCACCGTACATTCCAATGTGTCACCGTTCTTCCAATGGTCATACTCCGGTTAACCCTCTTCCTCCTCAGCCTATTAATCTGCAATGAAGGAAACAAGAAAGAAGCAGTCTCTGTTCCTGTAGAAAACATGTGCCCGAGAAAACATATTATGTGTGGATTATGTTACCAGTTGCTGTTCCTATTCTGACCCCATGAACTCCATTTTTATCTAGCATAATCAAGCCTTTTAAGAAAGGTGGAGTATTGCCTGAGTTTAAATCTCCATTTATGGAATTCTCCCTAGCATATTTTGCCAAAAAATCAGCCACCGTGTTTGCTTCCCTAGGGACATATTGGATTTGGTTTTCTGTATGCATCTCATGCAGATGATAGTAAAGAGAAAATAGTCTCCATGAGCCAGAATAAGGATCATGTATTGCTCTTATTGCATGCTGACAATCTGACTCTAGTGTACTACCTCTAATATCCATTTCTAAGCAGATTTGATATGCAAAAATAATACCTTCCAGCTCTGCTTGCAGAGGGGAGTCTGATTTAAAGGTTTTGACTCTCATTAGTTTCACATCTCCCCTCCAATCTCTAATTATTACAGCACAAGAAGAGTCTCCCCCATTTACCCATGAAGCATCCGTGTTCAACTTAAGACCATTTGTTGGTTTTTCCCATTTAACTGCTGAAATTGAGATTTCTTTCTTCCTTTTTAGAGTTATACTAGGAATGATTCCTGCCTGAATTAGTTTCTTATGTTTGTCAGGATTTCCTTTCAACGGATTTGCAGTGAAAATTATGAACAACAGGTCCTTAATATTCTGAAAACATGCATCTACTGAAAAAGCAAGATTTTCATATAGTAGTTTGTTCCTATGCATCCAAAGAGACCATGTTGTAACAATGAGTGCAGCTATGTATACATAATTCAGATTCTTAGAACCTACCTTAATGGAGAGATAGTGATCAACTAAATGACTGAAACTCCTAAAACCAGGTGGATGTAAATTCAGAAGGTTATTAACTTTTTTCCACACTGCAGTTGCCTGGTGACATGAGTTAAAAAAGTGGTTGATTGAATCCGAGTGGTTCGGGCACAAGGGGCATTTAGAGGCTAGTGAGAAACCAAGCTTACATAGAACATTTTCAAAAGGCAAAATTCCATTCAAAGCTCTCCAAATTAATATAGACATTTTAACTGGTATGAAATTTGACCATACCTTTTGTAAACTTCTGATGCTTGTACCCCTCTGCCTCAGAATCTTGTAAGCTGAGCTAACTGAAAAATTCCCATCCGTTGAAGGTTCCCAAATCAGTCTGTCCTCATGTGAATTCTTGATGGCTACCTCCTGCAATATTGTAACTATATTGGTAGCCAAATGTGGCTCCAGAGAAGGAAGATTAGAGTCTTTGTTCAGGATGAAGGTGCTTAAGGTGATATCAGGGAAGGGAAGTTCCACATCCTCAGGCCATTCATAATATAAAGCACCTTCTCCTGACCAATTTGCGTTCCAGAAGGAGCATTCCCCTTTTCCATGAATTACTCTAGTCAATCTATTTGTTTTTTCAGTAATGGAGCAGATTCTCTTCCATACCTGAGATGTCTTATAGGAGACAGGTAATGACCACAGATGGTGAGACCATTGAGTGGTGTTCTTTTGGAGCTTCCACCATAACTTACAGGAGAATGAGTCAACTGTGGCTTGAAGGTCTCTAAACCCTATCCCATTCTCTTGTATTGGCTTACTCATTTTACTCCAAGCTCTCCATTTTTTCCTTGCCTCTGAACTCTCAGTTGCACCCCAGAACAAACCAGATGCCATCCTTTCCATCTTCCTCAAAACTACCTTAGGAGGTCTTAGTATAGCAAACAAGTGAGTTGGGATTGAAAGAAAGCAATGGTTTATTAATATGATCTTCCCCCCTGTACTAAGCCACTTATTTTTCCAGTTATTTATGCTTTTTTCTAATCTCTCCAGTATAGGGTAGTAATATCTCTGAGTGTTCCTTCCTGTGAATATGGGAATACCTAGGTATTGAAAAGGAAACTCTCCTGTAGTCATCCCTAATGCCCTTCTTATGGTCTGAATTCTATCTGCTGGGGTGGCAGGATCAACATAGAAGTTGGATTTAGAAAAATTAACTTTCTGACCTGTTGTTTGCTCATATGCACTGAGAAATCTTTTAAATCTTTTCAGGTTTTCCTTATTTCCACTGAGAAATACAGCAGTATCATCTGCGTACATTAGGTGAGTTATCTGTGGACATGTCTTAGGTAAATCAAAATTTTTCAGAAAACCTATGTTGAAAAGTTTTTTAATTCCTCTGGAAAAGGCCTCAGATAGTATATTATACAGAAATGGGGAGAGGGGATCTCCCTGTTTTATTCCTCTATTTGATGCAAAGTATCCTGATGCTACACCATTAATTATCACTGAGAAATGGGCTGAGGCTATGTTCTGCAGTATCCGGTTCACAAAAACTCCATGGAAACCAAATTTAAGGAGAATTGAATTAAGAAAAGACCATGATACTCTATCAAAAGCTTTCTGCATATCTAATTTGATGATTAGGTTCTGCTTCCTTGATTTCCTTTTTAACATTCTGGTCATTTCTTGCATCAATATTATGTTATCTGTGATATCCCTCCCTTTCATGAAAGCACTTTGCTCAGGGGATATTAGTTGAGACATGAAAGGCTTAATCCTTTCCATCATCATCTTGGAAAAAACCTTGTTCACAAAATTTGAAAGACTTATTGGTCTGAAATCTGAGAAAGTGACAGGTATTGTTCTTTTAGGAATTAAAGCTAGCCAGGTACTAGAAATAGCCTTAGGAATTTTACCACTTTTCAGAAAGTCATTTGCAGCTTCAAGTAAATCTGTTTTTACATTGTCCCAGAAGGTGGTATAGAAAAAACCAGAATATCCATCAGGACCAGGTGAGCTGTGTTTATTAAGGTTGAAGACTGCAAACTTAAGCTCATGGATCAGGAAGGGAGATAACAGTTGATCATTTTCTTGTTCAGTTATTACTCCAGGTATTTCAGCTAGAAAGTGATTCATATAAGTTCCTTGCTTCTGTGGTTCTTCTTCATTAAATAGAGCTTTATAAAATCCAACTGCTTCCTCTTTAATCTTTGTTGGATCAGAGATCCAAATTCCATTTTCATCTCTAATCTTACTGATTCTAGATTTAGTTCTTCTTTCCCTAATTGAGTGATGGAAATAACTAGTATTAGCATCACCATATTTAAACCAATTCAGTCTAGCCTTTTGCCTAAGGTAGATTACTTTCTCCTTTTGAGCCCTCATCAACAGCTGTTTTGTGTTATTCAGGTCTGTCAATATGGAATCAGTTGGGGTTTGTTGAAAAGAGATTTCCAAATCATTAACCTTATTCTCATATTGAATCAGATTCTGATCAACATTACCAAAGTGAGTTATATTCCACTGCTTTATTTCCTTTTTAATTTATAAACCATCCTATACATTCCTCTGTAGGGGGTGTCCAGGTTCCAATTAGATTCCACTAAATTAAGAAAGTCCTGTCTACTGGTCCACATCTCCTGAAATCTAAATGGTCTAGGGGCTTGTTCCTCAGATGATTGTATGGATAATAAAAGAGGAGCATGATCCGATGACAGTCTATTTAGAACATGAATTGAGCTGTTAGGAAAATTTTCAAACCAGTCTAATGAGCAAAGTCCCCTATCTAACCTTTGGAATATTAACTCTTTACATCGTTCCTTATATCTGTTATGCACCATGTAAAGGAGTTACCTACAGTGGGAATATCATGCAAGTCCAGATCCCTTAGAAAATTATTAAATTGTTTCATGCTTTTTTTAGGGGTTGACTTCCTCCCTCTATACTCAGATACTAAAGCTACTGTGTTGAAGTCACCAATAAAAATAGAATGAGGAAGATTAGCTGCCTTTAGGTCCTCCCATAAGGATTCTCTGATTGATCTATGGACACTTGCATAAATAAATACACAATTCCAACTCAGAGAAGATAAAGAATCAATTATATTAACTTGTACATACTGATCGGTCTCACTTAAAACTGAGATGCTAAAAGACTGGTTCCAAAATAGCCAGATTTTAGCTCTCTGAGCAGAGTAAGCATTCTGATATCCAAGGTCATATTTAAACTTAATGATCTTCTGATTTTCTTGCCATGGTTCAATTAGGCACATTATGTCTAACTTATGTTTTTGTTTCAGTATCTTAAGTCTATCTATTGAGGTACCAACTCCCCTTACATTCCAAACTAATACATTCCCAATTATGGTGTGTGTTATCATTTAAAAATTTTGGGGTTGGCTTTTTGTGTTGATCTGAGATTTCTACCAGTCTTAGATGAGTTTTTACCTTTTTCTCCTGACTTACCATTGTTATTAGTAATCACAGATGAAAGATTCTGCTCTGAGGGTCTTACCTGAGCCTGTGGCTGCTCACTTTCTTTTTCCAAACTTACCATCTCAGAGATTTCTGATGCTTTTTCTTTCAGTTCTTCCTCTATGCTGGAGCTTTCCTCTGCTGAACCTTTTTGTGCTTGCTCTTCCAACTCCGTTTGTACTTGTTCTTTTAGAAACACAGGGGAAGTATTTTGGTTAGTATTAATATCAATTGATAATGTAACTTCCTGTGACTCAACTGTTTCATGGAAGATCTCTGCAATCTCCCCTTCCTGCTCTACCTGTTCATCATCACTGCCTTCCAAGGATTGGAAGGCATTAGAGATTGTAACTGTGTTCTTATTTGTTTCCTTTTCCATTGTGGGGGAATGGGTAGGGGAGTGGTTCTTTTTTCTCCAAATGGATGTGGTTATTGGCTTAGATATATCATCTAGTGAGTAAAATGGACCATTACGTTTTCTATGACTTACCTTAAAGAAATTTATGTTGCTGTCAGTTAAGATTCCTGTGTTTATTGTTTGATTCTGCACATCCTTTTCCTTTTGTGAAACTGTTAGAGCTGATGTCCCTCCCAAGTTAGTTTCCTCTGTTGGGTGAGGGCCTGTTCTCGGCTTAATAGTGGCAGTATTCTCTAACTTCTTGTTAGCTATTTTCCTCAGATTAGGATGCAAAAAGTTGCAGCTTGTGTTACTATGACCAATTATTTTGCAGTGAGTGCAATATGTTGGCAATTCCTCATACTCTATTGGGTATTCAGCTACCTTGTTTCCTATTCCTACCATAATTGATTTAGGGAGCTGAGCTAACAAGTCTATTTCTACACAAACTTTAATTGCTGAAGGTCTAGTTAATGCCATTGTTGCAGCATCCATCTTAAGAAACCTTCCTACCTGACTACTGATTCCAATTATAGCAGAGTTGTTATAGAAGTGGAGTGGTAGTTTGTGAAATGTTACCCAGACTGGTACTATCGAAGATTCCACTGATGGGGAGAAATCTGGTGTCCATTTCTGCATCTTCATTGTGTAACCTTGTATTGACCACTGTCCCTTCATCCAACACCTTTGGTAGTCTTCATTTTCCTGAAATCGAATCAAAACGTGACGATAATCAATAGAACCAATTTGAAATTTCGATTTAAAACCTATTGATTTGAAGGACTGTTGTAGCGATTCCATCTGCGGTTTCCCTCTGATGAACTTTCCGACGAGGGCGTTCTGGTAGTGTGAAGCTAGGATTTCTCCTTCTTCGGGAGGGAGTATATATGCTATCTTTCCCTTGTATTCTGTTGTCGGGTGTAGGTTTGGGGTATCCGGAAGGGACGAGAGGAGGGGGGTTGTTTTGTGTTGAGAGCTTGGGTAAAGCTTCGAGCAACCAGTGGCTTAGGGATAGGATCCGGAGGCGGAGGAGGCGTCGGCGACGCCATGATCGTCCGCCGATGTGTCTATCAAGCAAATAATGGAATCGTATCAGTGAGTAATTGGGTGAGATCAGTAGCAATTAGAAATGGAGGTGAAGAAGAAGAACGATGACTGTGTGAAATCGCACGTTGATCGCACACAGGCACAGTAATGAGACCGTTAGACACAGTTTCCTTAGTTGTATATAGATAGGTAGCATGATCCAATTGCTTATGAGCTTTCATCCTAGAATAATGTCTCATATCGTTTCTCTCGGAAGGTAAAATAAGAACATTATCCATTGGAGAACACTATCTCATTAAAAATCTTACCGGAAAAACCTTGTGGGAAAAATCACGGTTAAGGGAAAAAGAGGTGTATCGCTACTCATGATCAGCACACAATCTAACGATTTCCTGCACAAAAACACATTTACGCGCACGTCAAATAGCAAAAGAAGCTCATAAACGTATATAAAATATGTGCATAAAATACACCAAATCAAACATCCCCACACTTAGATCCTGCTTGCCCTCAAGCATGTTATACCACAATATCATTAGCGAAACAAAATATTCCAACAAAATCAAATTAAGAAACTTTCACTATGGAACCAACTGTCTTACCACAACCTAAATCCAAGAATTTTCAACACAAGAAATGTCTTTTCAACTTTGTCAAAATCGGGCTAACAAGTATTTTATTCCTCACGTGATGTGTTCACACACCCTCCCTACTCTACTCCATAGGACAACTCGCAATAAATATACAAGTATATAGCATGCTATTCATAAGTGAAATATAATTCAAAATTCTGCACAAGGTTGGACTTCTCAAAAGGTTATAACGTGGCTTTAGGACATAAAATCAAGGAGGGATCTAAAGGAATTCTAAGTTTTTAAAATATAATATAATTATGTGCATGCAACTCATGAACTCCAACAAAAAGAATCCTTCCAATAATCCACCCTTCACACCTGTCCACCAAAATCCTCTACAAGATCATGTGAAACTTTCACTCTCTCTTTCTTTCTTTTCTTTTTTTTTCATTTTTTTCTTGACAATCCCCATCATCACTTCACTTTTTATTTCTGGTACTGATACTCACTTCTTCTTGATCTGGAACAAGTAAATTATTTTAGGACCTCTCTTGTTCCGCCGAATGGGACCATCAAAATAAGTAACCCGCCTCTAGAATCACCGTTCAATCTTCCAATAACCAATTAAACTAGTACTTCTTCGTATTTAATCTCAAAACATTTTTTCTCATCCAAATTCTTCATAGAACCATATTTTCCATCCATGCATACCATAGAATAAGAATTAAAGTACAATGCATAACCCACCATCATCATATAGAGAATTGCATACATATGAGGTTAGATGAAATAAAAATGGGTCAAAAGACTTTGCCTAAATATATCTAGAGTTCAAATTCAAAGAAGGATCAAAGCTCAAATTGGCTCACTAGGGGTCATTCTGTAGGTAGGAAATATTTATGAAAGTCAAAAAAGGGTTAATCCTAGTATCTCTTTCATCCTAGTACAAAATTTCAAATATAATCCACATAACATGTGCTATAACTCTACACTCCACAAAGAAAGGGATGTGGAGAATGCTCCAATCTAGCTCAAAATCTCACTTTACTTTGGTAATATGAAAGTTTTCCCTTTTTCGTCATCCAAAGAATCATTTAAAGACATTAACTTATGTATGCATTCTTGAATTCACCATCTTACCAAAAACTCATGTTCCTTAGTGAAATCAGCTCAATTCAAAGAACATTTATTCGTCAAAACAAAATCATTTTTCCTTGATTTTTAAAAATATTTTGAAAATTTTCACAAATTTCAGCATCAAGGAAAATTCAGCATAATCATCCACACAATCACTCTTCCCACATTTACACTCTTGTTTGTCCTCAAACAAAAATAAAAGTGCAAAAAAAATAACATTTATATGTAAAAGAAATCTCAAAACAATCAAAACATGCAAGCACACTATAACATGATAAAGCAAATAAACGGGGTTTAGAAAGAACCGAGTATGGGAGCAACAAAATTCTTCAATTTCAGCAATTTTGGACGCACTGCACCCCTCCCGTTTGACCGAACGGGACACCCAATAGTGGTATAATTCTCTCAATACAACCAACACCTGCAATCACAAATATCAAAAAAATAATTAAATATATAAAAACAAACATTTTTTCGATTTTATTCATTTTTTGGATTTTTTTTACTTTTTACTTTTTTCCTACTTAAAAAAAAGCATACAAACAAAGGTGCAAGAAAGAAAAAAAAAACAAAAACATTGGGTTGCCTCCCAATAAGCGCTCGATCTCAATGGTCACGAGGTTTACCGTAATTCCTGCTCAGATATATGTGGGGATTGCGAGGCAGATATCGTCCATCCCCGTCTCTTGAAATATTGGATTCTTCCACTTCGACCTTAACTTTCTATGATTATAACCCATCTCAGGTTGGAATGAATATACTTCCTTCCCAACTTGAAATTTCTTCCTCCTTAAGTGTTGAAGGAGTCTCTCCTCTTCATACTTTCCTAAATCTGTTAATGATCACTGAATGCGTTTTTCCATCATCCAAATATACATATTTCAGGTGTGACGGAAGGGAATCTAGTTCCGAATTTGAATTCTTCAAAACTGAGGGTAAAAAAACTTTGGGGGTCTCTTGTTCATCCGAACGGGAGAGGTCCAATTTTTCTAAAATCATGTACTGTTGTTGGAGAGACAAAATTGAACTTCAGAATCTTCATCAATGTCCTTCCTACCTCCATACGGAGGTTTTTCTAATTCAGCCTGTAAGGAATTCGTCTTAAGACAATTTTGGACAGTAGGATAAAAAGTATCTGTGAAATTCACATGTTCCATACCCGAAGAATATTTTATATCATAAAAATATTGAACGTAGCAGTCTCTCCGTTAAATTCACAAGGTAAGGTCCTTGAATCAACATCAATCCTTGCCTTATCAGTTTGCATAAAGTGTCTCCCAAACAAAATCTTACCTTATTGTATATCAATGATATAAAAATCAGCACGATATACAAATTCATCAACTTTCACTGAAATATTCTCAAGAACACCAACTGGATTACACAGAGATTTATCAGCTAGTTGAATAGTAGTATTCCTGGAAGCTAACTCACCTAGATTAAATTGCTCATAAATTGAAAGAGGTATAACATTTATCGAAGCACTCAAATCAAGCATAGCTATTTTAATTCTATTATCTCCTATGGCACAAGGGATAGAAAACATACCTGGATCCTACATTTTAGTGGTATCTTTTTCTGAATGAATACAGACACATTTTTATCCATTGAAAAAAATCCACTGCCCTTCTTGATACTCTTCCTAGATAGGAAATCTTTGAAGAATTTTGCAAACCTAGGCATCTTCTTTATTTCCCCGAGAAAGGTGACATTGATGTGCACTTTGCTGAATATGTTGAGGATATCATTTATATCCTTGTCTTTCTTGTCCAGTGCTATGCTGCGAGGGAATGGGGGAGGTATGATAAAATTTGAATTCGAATTTGGTTCAGGATTACTCACCTTATCTGTTTTAGGCCTTTTGTATCTAGCACCTCCTCTGTTTGGATCTGGAACTTTTTATGGGATCTCCCGATCAGCCGAACGGGAGAGTAGGGATTCCTCGACAGGGCCAGTCCAAACTTATTTGAGGCTCAGTGCGAGAAAAAATTCTAGGCCCTTCTTTAATATTTGAACTTTAATTTTAAATTTATTAGGTATTTTAAATTATTTAGACCACTTTCAATATATAGACTGCTTTCGCCTCAAAGTGGGATGAAAACGTTGGTCAAATTTGTGCAATTTATATTGAGACGAAAGATTTGTATTCACTAGGATGAGAGCATACACAATAGTTTTCGAATGAATTCGGGTTCAAATCGATAAAATATTGTTAGAAATAATTTATTTATTGTTAAAAAAATAGGAATATTATTTTTATTTAATTGATAAAATAATATTCAAGAAATATTTATAAAAAGGGAGAAAGTCTCATGCTAGACCAACTAACGATTAAATCAATTATAAAAGACTTTGTTTCAATAACTTTTGTGGTAAATTATAATTATTTTACATTTTGATAAATTTAAAAAAAATTTAAAGTTATAAAATCTTGTTTCAATAAATGAAAAATAAATATCAAGTCATCTCATTAGTTACATCAATTATAAAATAATCCCTTCTAACGGTTAGTCGATCTAAAACAAGACTTTGAAATTAAAAAAATTTGTAAAAAAATTGAACAAAAATACTAACATAACATATATTTAGATATTAAATAAATAAATAAGAATGAATTATAAGATAAGTGTAAATAACTGAATTTGAGATTTTTACATGCCCACATAAATTTAGGGACGAAACTGGACTTACTTAAAAAATTAAGGAGTGCCATTGGGCCCAAAATCGGATTGAAACTATTATGCTTAGTAAAAAATGAAATAAGGAATCTGAGCTAATATTTCTTCAGAATAATGAATAATCCTTTGAAATTTTGGGCCTTCCAATCTTTGGGCCCATTGGGGTCGCACAGTCTGCACTGGGCCTCTCGAAAGATGATGTATAAATCTCGGCTAACCCCTTAATTTATAGGGAGAGTTTTTGTCACACCCTTCATAAACCTCAATCACAAACAGAATATGAATCAACGTATGACAGTTTTAAGAAACTAAAACCATATCTAACTAAAATTTCTAAACTAAAAATAGCTATATGGCCAAATTCTTCCAAGACACCTTGGATGAATATTGACATATCTAATTATACCAAATCTAATTCTAATCAGAATAAAAATAAATATTTTTGAAACCCTAATTGACTGGTTCGAAAATCAGCTCTTCAAAGCCCATATGGCCGAGCTCTACAGTCTAAAATCCTACATGAAATAATTTTACAATAGTTTATAGTGATCACACTACCACATTAAAAACCCGATGGGAAAAAACGTATAGTATTCAAGATGTTGATGGTGACTCCTTCTTCAGTTCTTCATCATAAAGTCAATCAATCAAAGCATTTAAAGCAACATATCTAAGCTTCGTTCTAGACCTAGTCATAGGTTCTGCCATGTCACTTAGAGGATTCCGAACAAAACCTTTAAATATTTGATCAAGACGTAGAATGTTTCATTTATGGTGGCAGTAATCTTGGCATCTCCATCATTCCCTCCGTGGTCGAAAGGTTTCACCCTCAAAACCGAATTGTCTTCAAAGGTAAATGGAGATAAATCAGCAACAATGAAAGTAGCACTAACACCATAATCGTCTGGAAAAGCAATCTTGTAAGCATTGTCGTTCACACGCGCCTTCACTTGGAAATGACCATCCCCTCGTGGATTCAACTTAGTTTTTCGAGCATTTAGAAACCTCTCTTTCCGCATATTCACCCAAACCCAATCTCATTCCTTAAACCTCATCTCTTTTCGGCCTTGATTAGCTCTATCAGCATTATGTGCATTTGTCCTTTCAATCTTCATGCACACCTTTTCATGTATTTCCTTCACCAAATCAGTCTTCTTCTCTCCATCAAGGTTTCTAACCTATTTAAAATTCAAAGGAATTAAATTAAAATGTGTTGCAGGTAGAAAACCATAAACAATCTCAAATAGAGGTAGAGAAGTAGTAGAATGAACAGTGCGATTATAACCAAACTCTGCTATTAGAATGCATGCTTCCTAATTCTTCAAGTTTTTCCTGTACTAGGGAACACAAGAGAGCCCATAGAGTTTGATTTGTAACCTCAGTTTGTCCATCATTTTGAGGATGACCTGCTGTAGAAAACAACTTTGTCCCTAGCTTGCGCCACAAGGTATTCAAAAAGTAACATAAAAAATTAACATCGCGATTGGAGACAATGGACGCAGGTATCCCATGGAACTAAACCACCTCTCTCAAAAATATATCTGCAACATGTTTCGCATCATCTGTCTTCTTATAAGGAATAAAGTGTGCCATTTTTGAAAATCTATCCACAATCACAAATATAGAATCATTACCTGACTGAGATCGTGGTAAATCGAGGACAAAATCCATAGAAATATCAACCCAATGATGTGTAGGAAAAGGTAATGGAGTATAAAGACCAAGTGCCCTTTTCAGCCAATAGATGTGTTCTCGCAATAAATTATAAGTTTTAAATGCACGAAAATGTCCCAAAAACCACCTGAATGAGCTTATCTAACAAGTAATTCACGCATAGAACACTGAGGAATACATACTCTGTTATTCATAAACAAGAAACCATCATGCCGAAAAAACTTATCATAAGCACCATTTTCGCATGTAGCATAAACAAATGAAAAATCAGAATCAGTCGTATAGAAATCTCGAACGAATGAAAACACTAACATAATGCATTCCAATCGTGTCAGTAAAACATGTCTACGACTAAAAGTATCAGCCACGGCATTTTCTTTACCCTTTTTATAACACAGCACATAAGGAAAAAAATCAATGAAACTAGACCACTTAGCATGATGCTTATTCAACTTCATGTGGCTGTTCAAATATTTCAATGACTCATGATCACTATGAATGACAAATTATTTATGCAATAAATAATGTTTCTAAGTCTCTAATGCACGCACAATTGCAAAAAACGATTTATCATAATCATGATAGTTTAGAGCACCGCCCTTTAGCTTTTCACTGAAGTAAGCTATAGGTTGATTCTCTTGCATCAAACCAGCGTCAATACCAACACCAGAAGCATCACAGTGAATCTCAAAAGTACCAATAAAATCAGGTAAAGAAAGAAAATGAGCATTACATAATCGTACTTTCAATTCATTAAATGCATTCTCTTGACTCTCAATCCAAACAAATTTCACAACCTTTTTAAATATTTCATTTAGAGGTACAACAATAAGTGAGAAATCACACACAAACTGCCTATAAAAACTAGCTAAACCATGAAAAGAATGCACCTTATTGGCATTGGTAGGTCTCGCCCAAGTTTTGATAGCCTCAATCTTGGATTTGTCAACTTTTATGCCCTCCTTAGAGACCAAAAAACTGATAAATGCACCCTCTGAAATGTAAAACGTGCACTTCTTGATGATCGCATACAAACAAGGCTCACAGAGTGCAACAGGAACCATTTGAACATGCTCAATATGTTCATCAATTGACTTAGAATAAATCAATATATCATCAAAATAGACCACAAAAAAATCAACCAATAAACTTTCTCAAAACACGATACATCAACCACACAAAAGTACTAGGTGCATTAGTTAAATCGAAAGGTATAGCAATCCATTCATACAAACCAAACATGGTCTCAAATGCAGTTTTCCATTCACCCCCTCATTATTTCGAATCTGATAGTAACCCTTGTAATCTAACCTAGGGATAGGATATCGATACTTAATGGTAATCTTATTAATAGCACCACAATCAATGTATATACACCAAGTTTTATCTTTCTTAGGAACCAACATGACAAGCACAACACAAGGACTAAGGGATTCTCACACATAACCTTTTTGAAGTAACTCCTCGACTTGTCGATGTAGTTCCTTTGTCTCCTCAGTGTTTGCTTTATACGCTGGACGGTTTGGAATAAGCAAACCCAAAACCAAGTCAATATGGTGTTCAATACCTCGCAATGGGGGTAAACCTACAGATAAGGCTTCCGAAAAGACATCCTCAAATTCCTGTAACATCTTAGCAAACCGTGGAGGAAAATGCATAGGAATATCATCACTGTAAAAATAGTTCTCTTTAAAATGCATGATAAGCACGTAAGAATGATTATAAAAAGCACGATTAACATCCTTAATCAATGCATAAAACAATCTACCATAACCAATAGGAAGTTCATGTCTCATCATGTAAATCGATGACCAAGGACTAAGATGTGAAGATAGAATTTTACGCGACTTATCAGAATCATTCTTGGTCTTACTTGACTTACCTGGCTCTCCCAAATCCTGGCTAGGGTTTCATTCGGCCACACCTAACTCAGTCGCAAACTTTTCTTTGTCGATTTTCAAGCGTTTCTAAGCCTAAAGGACTTCCACTGGAGATAATGGAGTCAAAGTATACCTGGTTCTATCCTTAATCATAATTATTTTGTTAGTGTAACCATCATGCATAGCTTTGCAATCAAACATCCAAGGTCTTCCTAACAAAAGATGACTAGCCTCCATAAGTGTAACATCACATACGATTGAATCATGATATTTTCCAATCTTAAAGTCAATCATGCATTGTGTGTTAACCCTAATTTCACCACTACCATTTAACTAAGTAAAATTATGTGGTGATGGATGAGTAGTAACAGGAAAGGACAATAATTTAACAAGAATATTAGAAACAGTATTAGCACAGGATCCACTATCAATAATCAGTAAACAATTCTTATATTTCACAAGGCAACGAGTATGAAAAATATTGATTCTCTGTACCTTAGTTTTGGCCATTTGAGAGTTTAGGAGCCTCAATGACATGAAATTACCTCGTGTTTCCGGACCTTGTTCATCGTGATCATTTATGATGATCTCTTCATCTACCTGTTCTTTACCACTTTCTTACAATGTTGGCGTGTCAGCATATTCTTCTTCTTCATCTTCTTCCTCAATTATGGTTAACACTCTAGCATGAGGGTAGTTACTATGTATATGTTCTCTTTCTTTGCAATGGAAACAAGTAGGAGTATTAACAGAAACCAAATGTGATGAAGAAGTAGTGGATTTACATGGGATTTTCGAAGACTGCTGAGTGGATGGTGAGCCTTTTTATCATTTGGAGTATAAGTCATATTTGAATAGGACTGTATTGAACCATGTCCTCCCATTTTTGACCCTTGGCCACAACTATAACTAGGGTTCCCGAGTCAAGCCCTAATTTCTGACTGGGAAATTTGAACTGTGGCTTTCTCTACCACGGGGTACTCTCAACCAACCTTTCTTTTTCTAATAATCTCCCATGGATATGTGATGTTGAAGTTTTACTAGCGTTTAAAGGTTCTCACGCAAGCCTTCAATGAATCAATTTTTGATGAATGCGTCGTCTTCTCTCATCCTGGCCCTTCATGGTCAACTCGAGATCTTGCCGGTATTCATCAACTGATTGATTTCCTTGCTTTTATATTGGTTAGATAAAAATGTTTTTCCATCAATTATGTAGGTGGAACATGATACTGGCGAAGCTCGGAATTCAATCTCTCCCAGGCGGACATAGGCTTCTTCCCGGCAATCTGTCTCGACTCTCTTAAATTCTTCCACCATTCAGCCACATAATGAACAGATGAATATTACACCACTTTGAATTTTTGTTTCTCCCGATAATTGTTGAGATCAAACAGATTCTCAGTCTGTTGCTCCCAATCAAGAAAATTCACTGGATTGTGTTTATCATCAAATCGAGGAATGTCATACTTTAACCCTTTTGATGTCTCAAACTGAGTCTAAACCTGAACTAGAACCCAAGCTTGCTCTCAATCTCCTTTGGGAATGATGTTTGTTGGGGCGATGCTTTCTAGAAGACCCTCAGTGTGATCGTTTTTCTGACCATCATCAGATTCTTCATCTGAACTGCCAGAACCATGGAATTGGTGTACAAATCTCTAATATTATTCCCTCTTGGTCAATGTTGGTGGTGTAGGTGGTGCCATGCTGTCAACTTTTCTCGCCAATCTTTGCACTTCACTTATGAGTGTATTTATTGTGACAGAAAACCGATCTGGATCAGTGGCTTCATTAGGTCTAATCTGATGTCACTCCCAACTATTTGGAGCCTTATCTATGGATGCACACCACGTCTACCTTCAGAGGTATTTGCCAATGGCAAATTGTTAGGATTGCTAACAAAAGGCGAGACAAATAGATTTTTGCCCGCCATCTCTACTAAACTGCTAGGAAAACAAACGGATAGTATAAAAATCGCCCCCTCCTTTCCTTTATTTATTGAGGTCACTCACCAAGTGTATAACACTCACAACTCACAAGGCGAATGCTAATGTAAGGGCAACAGATCAATTCACCGCAATTCAAAGCAATATAGGAGATGAGTGCATGCAAAACTTATTTCAAAATTTTAAAATATATAAACTCAGACTTGGGCTCAACAATTTGGAATTACAAATTCTACATAGAATAAGGAACAAAATTCAACTTACATGGCACGAATTCGAGTTTTAAAGAATCAAATAGGCGACAAATAAGTTCTAAAAATTCAAGTAACTTTTCCGAAATTAATTTGGATTAGAAACTCAAACCCAAATCCCTTGTGGTAAAGGATTTTAATGACTCACTTTCTCCCCCAAGTCAAAAATTCAGATCAAATACCACTCTCAGTTGGCTCTTTTTTTTCTTTTTCCTCTTCTGATTCAGATTTTGACATTTTTTTCCTCTTTCGAATCAGATTTCCTTTTTCTTTATTTATTTTTCAACCACCAATTCAAAATCTATCACTATATAACACTCACATTCAGAATATTATTACCCAAGCAAAAATTTTCGAGCACAATTCCCAAAATTTTTAGAAATTGTAAATCTGCCCCCAAAACTTTCAAAAATTACAAATCAGCCCCAAATTTATGATTTTAAACCCTGGGTCTCGATTTTAAAACCCAAAAATCTTCTACTATTTTTTTTTTGTTTTGAAATTTTTTTGGAACAAATTCACCTATGTAAAACTTGGAATAAGAAATCTGCGACAACTTCCTCTGGATTAATGAACTTCGATGTATTCAAGATCGTAAGGATCAAGAATATGACACTATATCTGGAAAATGACACAAGACTCTTTTTTATAATAAGGTGCAATCAATAATTAAAGAACAATTCAAGATCACGGCGATAAAGAAAACAAATTGGATTATTGGCATGCAATAATTTTCAGAAGTGTGGACGAAAAAATCACAAGCACATAAACTGTATAAGCTACCTAAAAACTACAAAAATGACAAGGAGGTAAAGGCGGATAATACTTTTTAACACTCAGACCCTTCGACGTCCTACTGACTTGATTGATGAAGGTGAAGGTGGATAGTAATATCGAAGTATTCTAACTCTCGGGTCCTTCGACTCTAGATTCATCCTCCTAGTAAGAAAGATCAAACAAACACAATTAAAATACGATACAAAAAAATTTATAAAAAAAATCAAAAATAAAACAATGCAAGAAACTTGAAAACCCCTGATGATTTCAGCCACAAGAATATTTTGCTTAGCTTTGATACCAAGTGTTATGAATCTCCTTTTCCAAAACTCTGGATTGCAGAATTAAAATCTTTGACCAAATTAAGGGACTCGTAAACCCTTACTTAGGCCACACAAAATTCAAGAACCAAGCCCTCAGGATGCTCTCAATCTCAACTTGCTCATTAACTAGCCTGTGGGATTAGATCAAAAGGGTATTGATATTTAAATTTACCTTCAGGATTAACCAATAAGAAAAAATTCTCGCAAACAAAGAATATGAACTCAAAAGATTGTATATTTGATTGATAAAAGATGGTGTATAAATCTCTGCTACCCCATTAGTTTATAGGGAGAGTTACAACCAAACCCTAATCACAAACCCCAATCACAAAAAGAATATAAATCAGGGTAGCTTTAAGAATGTAAAATCATATCTAACTAAAATTTCGAAAATAAAAATAGCTATATGGCCGAACTCTTCCAAGACACTTTGGATGAATATTGTCTTATCTAATCTTACCAAATTTAATTCTAATGGGGATAAAAATAAATATTTCTGAAACCCAAATGGACTGTTTCAAAAATCAGTTCTTCAAAGCCCACATGGCTGAGCTCTACAGTCTAAAATCCAAAATGAAATAATTTTGCAATAGTTTACAGTGATCACACTACCTCATTAAAAATCCTTTGAAAAAAAAGAGTATAGTGTTCTTCATGATGTCTTCAGTTCTTCAACACTCTTTAACAATAAATCCAAGATGTCGATGATGACTCCTTCCTAAATTCTTCACCATAAATTCGATCAATCAAAGCATTTAAAGTAGCATCTCTAAGCTTCGTTCTAGGCCTAGGCATAGGTCTTGTCATGTCACTTAGAGGATCCCAAACAAAATCTTTAAATGTTTGATCAATACGTGGAATGTCTTCATTTATGATGGCAATAGTCTTGGCATCTCCATCAGAAATATAACAAATTTCTTCCCTCTAAAATAGATCTCCATGCATATAAGGGGATCCATCCCCATTCTATTTCTAAGAAGGTTGATGATGGAAAGTATTTGACTTTTAGCAATCATGATGTGAAAGTTTGGATAGTCTTCAAATGGCATGCATGTTTCCCAAATATTGTTGTATTCAAGATCTTCAGGTCCTGGAAACCTAGTCCACCCATGCCCTTTGGAAAGCATAACTTGTTCCATTTGGCACAATGAATCTTCTTCTTATGAAAGTACTAGCAGTGGCTATATAACTTATATATGTCTTTTATAAGATTGTCAGGTAACATGAAATATGACATTATATAAGTCAGAATAGCCTATTAAAATTATTTACTAAGACCTCTTTTCCTCGTTTGGAAATCCGTTTATGCTCCCGACTCTCAATTTTAGCCCAAATACTGATTTTGACACCTTCAAGTGATGTAGCTTTCAATCGTTCAAAAAAAGCAAGCAGTCCCAAATACTTTTCATGGATGTCACTTGTCCGCGCATGACCCCACTGACCGGGCGGAACTAGGATTTTAGTATAGGTGGCCGAAATATATTTTAACTAATTATATATGTATTTTTTATAATTTTTTAGAGCTCGTCCTTTGAAAGATGCCTTTTCCATAAGCCATGGAAAGACCAAGGTTTAAACTGCAAATTAGAAGAAATGAAGATAAAAATTTTGGGTTGCATTAATCATGTCATAAACTTTATAATTATTGAACGTTGCATAATAAATTTTTAATATTGTAACTAAAATCTTTTACTTTTTATTATTTAAATTAACTAAAATCTTTTACATTTTATTATTTAAATTAAACTCCATCTTTTCCAAGACTTTGCCTAACTTTTAAAAAAATTAATCTATAAAATTAAAAATTGGGGGTGACTGGACACTCCTACGACCCCTAAGTTCCGCACCGGAAAACGGATCTGTAAGACAGACGCAAAGCCATCCATATTTTGCAAGAAGGCTTAATAGTTCTCGGCTTGGCCACAACATCACATATTCCGGCATCGGATTTCGGTTTAGTATCTGCTCGCTGAAAGCCTGGAAGTCAGCACTAAGTGCGGTAAAAAATCAAATGACTTGATCATCGTTGAAGGCGACATAATTCATTGTTGTAAGCTTATCAAATCGGGACTTAAAACGAAGATGTAGGTCATGCACGGTACCTGTATGACGAATGTTCAGCTCTTAAACATGAAGATTTCATTAGCTCGTATTTTGTACATATGGATTACTTCTTTTTATTTTTTTTAGCAATCACACTTATATATTCAATATATCAAAGAAAATTACTCTTTATGTGCATAGAATGAGCAAAACAGGAGAAAATTAGTGCACAAGTTTGTTTACCTAGATCGTACAACATGTGATTAATTTTTTTGAGCTATAGTGATAGGGATGATTCAAATAATGTACTCCCTCCGTCCTAGCCAAATTTATAAACTTTTTGGTCAACTTTTTGATACCATGTTTGACTATTAATAACTTTAGCTACGTATACTAATGTTGTACTAAAATTTGATATATAGAAATTATATGATGCAAGAAATCTAAAAATATCTCGCGTGATGATATTGGATTTATATACTAATTGAAATTTATGGTCAAACATGCTTTGAGAAAGTTGACAAAAAAACGTGCAGATTCAACTGTGATGGAGGGAGTAATATTTTTTTATGGTACTGATTTTGGTCCCCATATTTTTATTTTTATATTAAAATATTAATAAAAATAAAACATACATGGGATAAGCCCCCTACCATTGCACTTGGCTAGCTTCCAATCCCTAATAAATACTAGTTTGTATTTTAAATTGTTATCAATTTTTTTTAATAAGGGACTATAATAAAAATTTTGCACAAGATCTCAAAATACATTAGACCGGCCTTGATAGGGGAGGAAGGAGCAATCTGCTAGAAAAGCAAGACAATTTTTGTGGAACTGTCCAACAAAGGCTTCCGATTTCAACTTTGATAACGGAACCCCTTTCAAAAATTGTTCAATTATTTTTAAGGTGATTAAAAATGAATAGCCTTAGTAAATGGATATTTTGCCAAGGTTCAGGGTTTTTGGTTTGATATTTTTATTCCACTCTCATAGCATAGAACAACATCAGTTAATTTACTCTTTTTTACTTCGGTTATTTGAAATTTGGCAAATAATTGAGGTAAAAAATTATTTTACCTTGGTTATTCAAAAAATGAAGTAAAATGTATTATTTACTTTGGTAAAAAGTTGAGGTAAAAAGAGTACTTTTTACATCGATTTTAAAAAAACTGAGGTAAAAAGACAGAAATGACTGACATCCACGCATTTCTTGCTTACCGATCTTGGTTGTTTTTGTGATGGACATTGCACGTCCCTCTCACGGACATGAATGACCGATGTCGTGGTTTTTCTTGCTTACCGACGTCTGTTGTTTTGGAGACAGATGTCGCACATCCATCTCGCAAACGTGAATGACTCGCTTACAGACGTCGGTTGTTTTTGTGACCGACATTGTACGTCTTTCTCACAAACTGACGTCTATTATTTTTGGGACCAACGTCGCACGACCTTCTCGCAGACATGAATAATAAATATTAATGATATTCAATTTTAATATTTCCTAAAATAGTAATCTATTATGCCTTCTACATCTTTAAATAGTAAAATGATATTCAATATTCTAAATGAAATGTCAAACTTATACATTCGCCAATTCACATTCACCCTTTTTATTTTATTATTAATATTAATATTTTATTTATTAGTACATGAATAACTGAGACTTAACTTTCTACATAAATACTAATAATTAAAATTTGACCTTAATTGATCATCAGTAAACCCTAAATTGACCTTTCAGACATAAATACTAATAAGGATGTTTCACCTTGACTTATAAATGGTTAATCATTCACTTTCCATATATAAGCACTAATAAAATGGTTGAATATAACTAATCTACGATTAACCCTTACTTGACATTCCATATATAAACACTAATAAAAAAGTTTGATTTTAACTGATCAACAACTAACCCTTACTTGACTTTCCATAAATAAACACAAATAAAATATTTTGACTTTAACTAAAGAATGGTTAACCCTTACTTGATTTTTCATACATAAACACTAATAACTAAAGTTTGACCTTAACTAATGAATGGCCAACTCTTAAATGACTTTTCATACATAACCATTAATGAAAATGTTAGATTTTGACTAATCAACGATTGACCCTTACTTGACTTTACATAAATTAACACTAATAACTATGGTGTGACCTTAATTAATCAACATTTAACCCTTATTTGACTTTACATACATAAACACTAATGAAAAAGTTTGGCCTTGAGGAATCAACAATCAACTCTTACTTGACATTCCATACATAAGCACTAATGAAATTGGTTAGAACTTAACTAATCACTGGTCAACCCCTTAATTGACTTTCCACATATAAACATTAATAACTAAGGTTTTACCTTAACTAGCCAACAATCAACCCCTACTTGACTTTCCATATATAAACACTAGTAAAGTTATTTGTCCTTAACTAATGAATTGTCAACACTAATGAACACGAATGAAACACGGCCAACCATTTACTCAACTTTTCATATATAAACACAACTGAAAATGTTTGCCTTTAACTAATGAACGTCCAACCCTTACTTACTACTACAGGGACCCCCCTATAGCACCGGTATTTTGGGCCCCTGGCCTACCGGTGCCGAAGTAGGCTGGTGCTGAAACGTACTTATAAAGGCACTAGTAGTGTATACCTGTGCCAAAAATCTACATTCCAGCACCCCCTACTTAGGCACCGGTCAAAATATCGGTGCCTATGATCATTTGTACCGGTGCCTATGATCATTTGTACCGGTGCTAGTAAATAGTTTATCAATAAAAAATTCGGGAATATAAAACCCAGACAAACAAAACACAAAATAACCATAACTTCATGTAAGAAAACTGGAAAATTCATAACCACGGCTTTGAAGTTCATTACATTTAACTAAAAGTACATAACAACCTACAATTCATGAAACAAACTAGATGTAAACATACATTAACAACATCAATTATCATAAACACTAGAACCTATTATCCATAAACCCTAGATAACATCAATGAACCAAAACCGTGAAGGTGAGGTCAGATTCAAGAGCAGAGGCGCGATGCGGTGGTGGTGTTGAGAGCTGAGGCACCATGGAACTGAGTTGAACCCGACAATTTTAGTGGAGCTCGGGGAGAGGGCTTCAGGGAGATGGCGTCGAGGATGGTATGAGAGATGGCATCGGGGATGGTGCACTGTGTGGAGGGTGGATAGGGGTCATTGTCGTTGAAGCTGGGCAGCTACGGAGATAGAGAGATGGTGGAGAAGGAGGGAGATGATTGAGAGGAGGAGGGAGGGGATGGAGAGGAGGTAGAGGAAATGAAGGAGGATTAGATTTAGGGTTTCAGATTTAGTTTATGTAGACAAAGTTTTAATGATTGAGATTCAATCAACAAAAGAAATCAATGGTTCAGATGAAACCAAGTTAGACTCCTTTTTTTACTCTGGAGCACCGATTTTTGTACTGGTGCTAAAAAGAAAAACCAATGCTCAAAACGGTTCATATTGGTGCCTATGTATATGAAAAGTAGCTGCTTAAGGTTGCTTTAAATGGTTTTTAATAAAAATAAAGAACCCAAGAGCAAATCTGCAAAAAAACAAAAATTCTGAGTATGGAGCATAGGTACACAACCGATGCTAAAATGGCTCATACCGGTGCCTATGTATATGAAAATCAACTGCTTAGGGCTTCTTAAGTGTGGCACATTTATTATTTTTTGGACCAGAGAGCAAACATGGCAAAACAATTCAAAGTATGTAGCACCGGTACAAATATCGGTGCCTAAGTAACTCATAACGGTGCTAAGTCAAATATTTTAAGATTCTAAACAATCCCTCCAAAATCATGAATGAAAATTCAGAAAACTTAGCATCGGTATGAATGAAAGCAATGCCGGTGCTAGTATTATTTGATTTCTAAGTTAATTTTTAAAATATTATTATTAGGTCCATAAAAGAAATTTGGAGGCGGTGAATCACGAAATTGAAAACACCAAAATAAAATTAAATAAGAGACGATTGTGTCTTTGAAATTCTAGGTATAGTAGGTGAACGGAAGAGCCTTAAACATATTTATGAAAAATTACGCTATGGCCCAAAAATTTGTTACGACATTATCCTTCTCTCTAAAATACACAATTTTTTTTATAAATAAGTGATTTTTTAAATAAAATTTTGAAATGCGCTAGTACATGTTCTAGAGTAACTTAGAGTTGATTAATTAGAAGTGAGAAAGAGAAATCAGAAAGAATTATGGTTATGTTCGTGTGCCCGATTGTTGAAAAATATTTCATTATGGACTTGAAAAATACAACAGGGGTGTATAGGGTAGCATCACATTCAAGCGGATTTCAATTTGGAGTTACGAGTAAAGTTTTTACCTTTTGCACATAGGTCCCTCCACGAATGTTGGAGTTTCCAAATCACAAAAATTGGCGACACTAAAATGCAATTCAATAATATAAAATTACGAAGTGGCAATGTTAGCGTGTATGGGTGAACGGAATGGCCTTAAAAGTTAATATGAATTACAACTACACAGTCTAGGAAAAGTACAATATGACCCAAAATTGTATTACCCTATTATTCATTGCTCCAAAATGCCTTTTTTTCTTGCCTAAATATATAAATATAAAATAAATATTTTTTTTGTAGAAATGTTTGAAAACACTAGTACATGTACTAGAATAATTAGAGTTGAATACTTAGAAGGAAGAAAGGAAAACTGGAAAGGATTACAGATATGTTCTTATGCCCGATTGTTGATAAATATTCCTCTAGAGACTTGGAAAATACAATAAGGGTGTATGAGATAGCTTCATGTTCTAGCACCGGTATTTTGGATCACTCAACAGAATATCAGTGCCTATAAATTTCTAGCACCGGTATTTCTCTCCTAGCACTAACATACCGGTTCCTATGTACCTATTTTCTGGTAGTGACTTTACTTTCTACGTATGAACAACAATGAAAATATTTGACCTTAAATAATGAACGGTCATCCCTTACTTCACTTTCCTTAATACAACACACAAATAAAATGGTTTGTCTTTAACTAACGAACGGTCAACCCTTACTTGACTTTCCATATATGAAAAAGTAATGAAAATGTTAAACTTTAAATAACAAAAGGTCAACCTTACTTCATTTTCTTCATACAAACACAAATAAAATGGTTTAACTTTAACTAATCAACGGTCAACCCTTACTTAATTTTCATACATAAACCTTAAAGAAAATGTTTGGCATTGATTAATTAACAATTAACCCTTACTTGACTTTCCTTATATAAACACAAATAACTAAGGTTTGATCTTAACTAATCAACCAGACTTTCACACATAAAATACTAATGAAAATGTTTGACCTTGACTTATCAACGATTAACTCCTTACTTGGCTTTCCAAAAATAAACACTAATAACTAAGGTTTGACCTTATTTAATCAATGGTCAACCCTTATTTTACTTTCTATAAATTTTATAATTTTAAAATTCTCAATTTTATATATTTATTTCATAAATTTTCATTATTTATGTATATTTTCAAAACAGGTCAAAGAAAATAAATCACATCATACTTTTTACAAAAAAAAGTCAATATTATTGAAGACTATACAAAAAAATTCTTACAATAATTCATTTTTTGAAAGGAAAATAATTGTTGTTTTTGTCGTACTCAAATCAAAATAATCTAAGATTAGTATTACCTGTGCCAAGTACATAACATAATCTTAATCAGATATATAATTATTTTACCCTACAAAATTATAAAAGTTGACGTAACATAAATATTAAATTTAGAATGTCATGATAAATATTAAAAATATATTAGTTCCATTAATTAAACTAATGAACATAATTAATGAATCTAGCCCAATGTAAATTGAGCCCAAAATCATTTTTTTTAATTAAACTAATGAACAAATTAGATTAAATGCTTGGTTTATTTCAGCCCAATGTAAATTAAGTCCAAAATCTAAAGCCAAACCCTAGGATTATAAAAATTCCAAACCCCAGTTCTCTTCCATTCTCAATCACGCCTCTCTTCCATTTGCCTCCTCTGCCTTTCTTCCATTCTCACCCCCTCTGACTCTCTTCCATTTGCCTCCACCGCGCTCGCCACGCCCGCGTCCATGCTGCAACTCAAAATTAGGTGGTGATATAACCCTAGATTCTTATTAGGTTTTGATGATGGGTAGATTTCAGGAGCATAAAACCGTTCAAATGTTTATAAAAACTAAACAAGGATATTTTGGTCATTTCCAAAATAGTCAACGACAAATTTCCGTAGTCAATGTCGGTTTGGGGTAAATAAGATTGTTTCACCACTTTTGTTGAACACTCATGTTTCTTAACTCTAGAAAAACATAAAATTGTTTCGGCATATTTAAAACACTTATGCACATTTTTCCCTTTATAATTTTATTAAATAAAAAAATAAAGTAAATTGGTCAAAAAGAAAATATAATAGAGTAAAAATGGATTCCCTCCATCCCACCATTAATTGTTTAATTTGACTTTTAAAAGTCAACTGCATTAATTTTTAACCGTATGAAGACTTCGGGATCTTTGTGCCACCAAGAATAAATTGAGGTGATGCGTCTTCGACATTCGTGGGTTTAGCTTCTTCTCGATCTAACCTGCAATTAAACTATCCCTTTGGATATTTAATTTAGTCCAAGCGTCCAATATGATTAAGACAGAATGAATGATAAGTTAATGTGTACCTTGTATTTATACTCTGTGTCCTAAATAATGCACTCCTTAATTATTGCCCTTAATTACCCACGAATGAGGTAATTAAGTTAGAGTATTAAATATTCCCCTGACCGGGCTGCTATACCTGTGGCCCAATGGCCTTATTGGGCCTAACCTCTATCAAGAGTTCCCGGAAAAGCAGGTTCTCGGTCTTAGAAAGCTGGAATGTCACGAAGGTCTTCGAGGTCTCGTATGCATTGGAAAATTCGAGAACTTGGAAGGGTCGAAATGAACCTTGCACGTTGCATTCCTGCCTTCGAGAATGAGAACCTGGTTTTCTAATCAACTTTATCGTTTAAGATTCCGAAAGGGCGCACGCGTGCTATACAATCGCGGGTGTCACTTCCCCCCAAACACTGCGATGTCAGAAAGGGAAGAGACGATCACGTCTTTCCATAACTTTTTATTTTTCCAATGCCGAAATAATTACCTGTCACTTCAGCCCCCATATTTACCCTTCATCCGCGCTTCCTTATTTACTTTTCTTGTTTGCATGCGTCTTCTTACAAGATTTCTTTCTATATTTCTCTCGCGAGCAATCCAACTTCCATCGCTTTTTCCAAAAATTAGTAAGTTCTTTCATCTCAATTCTCTTTCTAATCTTGTCGTTTCCCCTTTTTCCATCATGGCCTGCTCTGACGAGGGCTCCACCTCCGAGAAACTTTTCGGTGAAATTAGGGTAGGCAAGTCAGGGGTTAGTACGCCGAAGAAAATCGTTAGCGACCCGGAACGTACCCACTCTTAAGAACTCCGGCGCGACTTAGATGCTGGAGAGGGCATATCTAATAGTCCTGGGGAAGTGAGAATCTTTCACATAACTGATATGCCTTCTCAAGAAGCTGTTGAAAATTGGCCTCTGGGCATAGGCAAACCCTACATAAGGAGGTCCCCTATGAGCGGCAAGATTAGTTTTTACCCCACCCCACCCCTCCCCCCAACCAGAGCTTGAAGCCATAGGAGAGGAGGAAGAAGTACTTCCTTTGAGGGAGAAGGCAATCCTCAGGGGGGGGGGGGGGGGGCGAGCACTCTCGAGTGGAACTTGGGAATCTTCTCTGGCTGAGCCCTTTCAAGAGAAGAAAAAAGGAACTCGTCAAAGATTAAAGCTAAAGGACTCAGGGAAGGAGCTCGCAATTCCAGTAGCAGGAACCGCTATTTCCAAAATTTTGGACTCGATCCCTCCTGGCCAATGAGTAGCTCCATATGCCAATTTTCAACCCTTTCGGGAAGGTGATTCCTCCCATAACCTTCCCAAAGGAAGATCGTCCATCCCTCTATGACACCTTCGTTGTGGGCTCACCTTTCCCTTTCCGCCCCTTTTTTTCCAAACTCCTTAGGCAATTTCAGGTGAGCCCTGCACAAGTCCACCTCAACGTTTTGGTGATCATTATGATTTCTTGACCAGATGTGACAATTTTGGTATTAAACCTAGTTTTAAGCTGCTTCGCTCACTATAATTTACGTCATGTAGTGGGAGGTCTACCGATATGATCGTTTCATTTTCCAATCGAGAAGTACATCGTAAGGTTTTTTGTGTTCCTGGTGATTCAGGTGATTGGAAGAGCTGGAAAAAAGGTATCTCGTTCGGTACCTGGAGGTATCGAGTCCCTCCGTGGAATTGGACCGTGCAAGTTAAATCTCCCAAACCTGGGGAATACATCTGCCCAGATGCCCTCGAGAGGGACAGACAAAAATGGTTGTCCATCTCCCTTGACTACAGCCTTTTCAACAACCCCAACCCCTAGATTGGCGGCTTTGCGTTCCCGCCTAGAATCTATGAAGAATATGTGTATAACACACTCTGAAAGATACAAGAAAGAGGCGAAGAGAACGTGAGGGCCCCTGGAGATGGCCCTCCCCTCGAGATCATTGTTAGTGACCCTAGGAATTTTGCACCTTCCGTAGTTTCCTAAATAGAAATCTACTTCTCTTATTTGTTGTGTTATTATTTTCATTACTATTGACTGAACCTCTTTATTTTTCCATTTTCAGTGGGTCTCGCTAAGGGATTAAAGAAGCCAAAGTACTCAAAGCAGGGTCAGGCTCCATCGGGGGGGGGGGGGGTCATTGATCCCTCGAACCAGGCTTCCATTTCAGTGTCTTCCCCCTCGAACCTGGTTTCCCTTCCTGCTGAAGGCTTTGAGCGGTCTCCTCACACCCAAAACGTTCGCTAGAAGACAAAGGCAAACAACAATATTATCGGTTCCTCCTCACCAAGTCCGCTTATGGGGACACATGTCAGTGAGGATTTTCATCAAAAATCTCCGCCCCCTTCAACTGATGTTGCGTCCGTATCCGAGATCGAGTATCAACTATCAATGATGCCCCCGAACCCCAAGGTTCTCATCCCTTCTCTTCTCTCTCCTCTCCTTTTGTTTTGTAGCCTTGATCTGAGCTGTATTATTTTGTCAGGCCAATAAACTTTTGCGTGAGGCCACCGAGAAAGTGGTTACCTTTCCTCTTTCTCAGCTAGAGAAGGTAACCTTCGTGAGGAGCTCAACAAACAAGATGCTGAGATTTTACAGCTAAGGAAGGTGCTCGAGAAAAATTATAGGGCACTCAAAGAAAAGCATAAGTTTTAGGAAAGTTAGAGGCAAGGTGTTGATGCTGAGAGGCGTTAGTGTTCGCAAGAGAAAGATACCCTCGAAAAAAGGGTACAAGCTGTAGAAGAGGGAGTTTGAGCTGAGGAGAAAATGGTTCGAGCTGCAGAAGATCCAGCTACGCATGTGCAACTGCTCGAGGTATTCAAACACAAGCTATTGAATAACCCTGAGCTGTAGGAACTCTTCTTGTTTCTTCTAAGGGTGGCCAAGGAAATCGGCTGTAGCAAATTAACCGAGGAATTTTTAAAGCCACAAGTGTCCGCTTCTCTTTCTGAAGATTTGGCCAAACAAGTGGACAAACTAGTTAATCCATAGCTCGAAACCACCCTGGATGCAAATTAGGATGAGGCTATCAAAAACAACAGCCTTCGTTTTTCCCTATTGGATTTCTTCAAGGCCAAAGGGCAGTTCTTTACTGCTGAGTAGATTCGAGCGGTCCCCCTTCCAGAGGCTACAAATGCCTCCCCTAAGCAGAATTCCACCGCCAACCATGTGGAAGAAATGATTTCTTCCATATCAAAGGATGATAGTTCTAAGATTAGTCCTTGATTGTAAAATATTTTTCTTCCTTGTTGTTTTTACTTAAGGTCCCTCAATTGTAACCCTATTTTCTTGAGGATCAATGAAAACACATTTCTATTCCTTTATGCTATGACTTATTGATTTCACCTCTGTTTTCTTTTCTTAGTATAACTCGTTGAAAATGGTGCTAGAGGGCGCTTGCGAGTAGCTTTCAAGTGCCCAAGAAGAGCTAAATGAGACAAGAAAACAGCTACTGATTGCCCTTCGAGATCTTTCTAAGTGTAGCAAAGAGAATCCTTGAAAGACATGCTACACAACCTCGAAGCTGAGATGAAGCTGTGGAAATCTAAAGATCATCCTACTTTTAAGGGATTTGTCAAGGATTTACTTAGCAAAGAATTTAAAGGTACCTATCCTTTAGAAGTGGTCAAGGGTTGTGATCCCACTGATGAAGAATTTGAAGAACTGATGCGTCAAATTTATTTGAAGTTCGGTTCTCTGAAGTCTTATCTTGCCACTGCAACTAGACTTTTAGTAGTGGAAGAGCACCTAATTGGTTGCTTGGGAAAAAATTGCAGACTGGTAGCCCAAATGAAACTAATTGCCAAACAACACCTATTATCTCAACACAGAGTGGCTAGTCTTGTAGGGGACTTACTCGCTTGGAAGATAGCTAGCGATGATCCCCCTTTCTTAAGCGAACCCCCTTCAGCCCCTCGAGGGAGCTCCCCGGTTGAAGATAGCTCTTTGGTGGAATCCCTTCTAACAGAAAATGCAAAACTTACCAGGGAGATTGAGGCGTAGAAGGTACAAGCTACATAAATAGAGCAGCGCTTTGCTGAATATGAAGAAAAAACTGCCACACACGAAGTCAGCCTTCGTGCCCATATGCTTTCCCACGTCATTCCTACCTCCTACTTGATTAGCATCGATCATCTTCCAAATTTTTTACTTAAAGCTGCTCAGTACTAGATGGAAGAGGTTAATGTTCATGAGAATGAAACTCCATGGAAGAAGAATTCTTTTGACCTCATTCTCAATTGGCTAGCAGAACTGAAGTACCCCCTCAAGTTTTTGCTCTGCCCCTTGGTCACAGAAGTCTTTCACTAAAGAAGTTGAACGGCACCTTGTCCCATTGACTAAAATCAACCAATGGTCTTCCTCAAAAAGCTGTAAAAGCAATGGGTCATCCTCGAAGGCCCCATTCAAACCTTCCATGAAGAAACAGTGTAAGACCATCATCGTCACTCCTCTTGATTCCTCAGAATATTTTGTAGAGGAGCAGCTGGAGAATATTCGAAGGGCGGGTGGCATAAAGCTTGAAGAACTCGAAGAAATAGAGGCAAATGTGAAGAAGTTAGGAAAGCCTGTATCCACTGAAGAATTGTTTCAAGCAGGATTTCCTCCCTGTGAATAAATACATGTAGATGAATAAATTTGGATAATCGTTAGTGTAAATATTGTATCCTTAATAATTAATATTTTGTCCATCTCTAATATTTTACCCCCCGAGTAGGGGTGCCTTGTGCAACTTCTTTAGTTAGAGCAAAGTATGAACATGACTGGTAAGTAGTAATTACGCAATTTAGTGACACAAGTATTTTACTCATGTTCAGTGTTTCCACCTACATCCTGCAAATTTTGTCCACTAGTTTATCATTTCGAGAGTACAACATAGTCTTCGAGTGCCACTTTAGAGCAATCCACTCGGACGTCAGCCGTGGTTGGAAACATCATCTAGAGCACCGCTTTAAAGCAACCCGCTCGATATCAACTAGAGTGCCACTTTAGAGAAAACCACTCGAACATCAACCGTAGCTAGAAACATCATCTAGGGCGCCACTTTAAAGAAACCCGCTTAAACATCAACTAGAGTGCCATTTTAGAGCAAACCACTCAAAAATTAGCCATAGTTGGAAACATCATGTGGAGCGCCGCTTTAAAGCAACTCGCTCGAACATCAACTAGAGTTACGCTTTAAAACAAACCACTCAAAAATCAGCTGTAGCTGGAAACATTATCTAGAGCGCCAATTTAAAGCAACCCGCTCGAACATAAACTAGAGTGCTGCTTTAAAGCAAACCACTCGAACATCAGCCGTAGGTGGAAACATCATTTGGAGTGCTGCTGTAAAGCAACCCGCTCGAACACCAACTAGAGTGCCACTTTAAAGAAAACCACTCGAACATCATAGCATGTAGTATTTTCTCAAGTTGGTAATGATCCACCTTCTTGGAACTCTAACTCTATTCATCTGTTCGAGAACATAACTTCATCCCGGGTACGATTCGATCACTTTATAAGGTCCTTCCCAATTTGCAGCTAACTTCCCCTTAGGTTCCTTTCTTCTTTTCTCGTTTTTCCTTATGACCAAGTCTCCCGGGTTAAACAACACCTTCTTTATCCTTCTGTCATGGTATCTTCTGATCTGTTACTTGACCTTAGCCTCATGTAGATAAGCTAGTTCTCTCTTTTCTTCTACCAGATCCAGACATCGGTTTTGCTGATTGATTGTCTCATCTGCAGCAGCCATCATCCTGGGGCTAGGGACTCCTATTTCTATAGGAATTACTACTTCCGAGCCATAACCAGACTATAAGGCATTTCCCCAGTAGCGGAATACTTGGTTGTCTGATATGCCCACAACACATTGGGTATTTCCCATATCTAGTTACCTTCTGCCACCTCGAGGGACACTCGTATTCCATTCAATATTGTTCTGTTGGTCACTTCCACTTGCCTATTGGCTTGGGGGTGGTAAACAGATGTCACCTTTTTCTCTATCCTATACTCCTCGTACCACTCCTTGAAGGGATCCTAAGAAAACTGCATTCCATTGTCTATAATGATTGTCCTTGGGATTCCAAAGTGGCACACAATGTTTTTCCAGCAAAAAGAGATTACCGTTTTCCCCTAATTTTTGTCAATGGCTCAGCCTCTACCCACTTGGTGAAATAATCAACAACCATGATTAGATATCTGAATTATCCTGGCGCTTCAGAAAAAGGGCCCACTAAATTGATCCCCCATTTGTCAAATGACCACGAAATATATATGCTTCTCATTTCTTCCTGTGGAATATGTTGAACAGGTGCATGTCTTTGACACTGATGGCAAGCCTGAATATACCGGTTCGCATCCTCGAACATTGTCTGCCAGTAAAATCCTGCTCAAATGAGCCTCCTTGTCACAAACCTAGTTCCCTGGTGGCTGCCACATACCCCTTCGTGAACCTCCCTTACAAGGTAATCTTCCTCATGAGAATCAATGCATCAAAGTAATGGTTCAAATGGCCTCTTCTGTATAACCTTTCTTCTTGGATTACATACATTAGAGCTTCCAACCTTATCTTTCTGGCATCCACTTCATTTTGTGGAAGGACTCCCCTTAGAAGGTATGTCACGAACGGTGTCATCCAAGAATTTGCCACTTCAACCGCCATCACGACAGGTTCTTCAAAACTTTGCTTGTTCAAAGTTTCCATGAGTAGTTGCTGCTGGGATTGGGTTCCCAATTCTGAAGAAGCAAGCTTACTTAGTGCGTCCGCTTTATGATTGCTTTCCCTCGGAACCTTCATTAATGTATAAAATTTGAAAAATTTTAACAAGTTCTTTACTACCTCGAGGTATCTCGGCAGATTATGCTCTCTGTCCTCGTACTCTCCATTCACCTGTTGAACCACAATTTGAGAGTCACTAAAAACCTCCAATTCCTCCACTTGCAGCTCCTTCACGAGGCGCAATCCAGTGATCAATGCCTTATACTCACCTTCATTGTTAGTTGCTTTAAATGAAAAGTTCAATGCATAAGGACAATCCCTGCTCTCGGGGCTAGTCAGTAGGACCCCCGCTCAACTTCCTCCTAAATGTGACGAACCATCCTCATACAACTTCAACATCCTTCTTTGCTTTTTTCTTCATTCTGAATGGGATCCAAACATGCTTCTAGGGGTTCTGTTGTTTCCACTATAAAATCTGCTAGTGCCTGCCCCTTGATTGTAACTCGAGGTTGATACTGGATATCATATTCTCCCAACTCTACTGCTCACTTCATCATTCTTCTGGAAATATCTGGGCTTAGCAGGATCTATCGAATAGGGTGGTTTGTGAGAACCACTATTTTATGTCCCTGGAAGTAGGGTCTCAACCTTCGGGTTGTATGCACGAGAGCTAGAATCAACCTTTCGAGGACTGTATACCTCGTGTCCGGCCCCTGCAGGGCACAACTAATGAAGTAGATCGGATGCTGAACCTTTTCTTTTACCAAAGCCGCACTGATAGCTAGCGGTGATATGGAAATATATAAGTACAATGTATCATCCTTGTCTGGTTTCATCAAGGTAGGCAATGTCCCCAAATGTTCCTTTAACTACTCAAATGCCTCCTCGCATTTTCTATTCCACTCGAACTTCTTTGCCCTTCGAAGAACATCAAAGAAAGACAAGTGCCTCTCTGCCCCCTTCGATAAGAACCTGCTTAATGCTGCCAAAGATCCTGTGAGCTTCTGCACCTCCTTCATCGACTGTAAGGTTTTCATTGTTTCTCAGAGCTATGAATTTTTATGGGTTTTCATCGATCCCCCTCTCCGAGACCATGAATCCGAGAAAATTCCCTACTCCCACACCAATGACACACTTAGACGAGTTCAACATCAAATTAGCTCCCCGAAGCTTACAGAATGTTTCTTCCAGGTCATTTGACGATTCTTAATAATTCTTGCTTTTGACCACCATGTCATCCACATATATCTCCATATTTTTATTTATATTTCCCCTAAACAATCTATCGACCAGCCTCTGATAAGTAGCCTTCGCATTCTTCAACCCAAAAGGCATATTCTTATAGCAGTACATGCCCACATCTGTAATAAATGATGTTTTTTCCCTATCTTCCTTCACCATGAGAATTTGGTGATACCCCTTATGCATGTCAAAGAATGCCAAAATTTTGTATCCAGTAATGGTCTACACTAACTTATCGATTGGTGGCAATGGGTAACTATCTTTAGCAAAGCATTTATTTAAGTCAGTAAATTCTATACACATCCTCCATGCTCCATCATGCTTTGCAACCATAACTAGGTTGGTGATCCATCGGGATAGAATACCTCCTTTATCACATCCACCCTCAATAATTTCTCCACCTCTTCTTTAATTGCCTCCGCTTGTTCGGGAGTGAACACCCTTCTCTTCTGCTTCACTGGCTTAATCGAGGGGTTGATGTTCAACCTATGCAAAGTAAGACTCGAATGGAACCCCGTCAGGTCGGATATGTCTCACAAGAATACATATCCATACTTTCATAATAGGTTTTGCATTCCTATTTTCACCTCTTCAATAATTAGATTCCCAATAGCTACTGACCCTTTATCCTGAATGGGCATCTGTACTGCATCAGCTAATCCCGCCTCTGCGTGCACTACCGCTACATCCCTTCATTTTCTTGCCTTCCGCACTGCCGTTAGGTTACATATTCATGCCACATTCTGATCCCCTCGAATAGATGCCACCCCCTTTTGAGTTGGGAACGTCATCATCAGGTGGTAGGGTGACTAGACCGCCCGAGCTTGGCACATCCGTGGCCTTCCTAAGATCACATTATAAGGAGAAGGTGCATCTACAACATCAAAATACACTTGATGGTCACTCCCTTGTCACAATCCACCACTTGAACATGCAATTTTATCTCTCCTATGGGAAATATAAAATTTTTGGTGAATCCTGACAAAGGGGAAGCATATTTTTTTCAAATTCTCACGCCCTATGTCTAGCTGGTAAAAAAATTCAATAAATATCACTTTTACCCCACTCCCACCATCAACGAACACCCTTCTAATCAAGGATGTTCCAACAATGGCTGAAATTACCATAGGGTCCGCATGAGGCATTTGGTCTGGCACAACATCCGCTTCCGAGAAAGTGATAGTCCCATCCGGTCGAAACCTTTTATGACAGGGCTCTTCCACGGGAACCCTTCAAGGTTCAGCCCCTATAGCAGCATTCGAGGATCTGTTTCCCACCATGCCATTGATGATGTTAATTACCCTTCGGACGGGTGGGTTTTCTCCATTTTAGTTTCCTTGATTCCCCTCTGTTGCTCCTGGGCCTATACTGCCTTCCTTCCTGCCCCTTGTATTGAACTACCTGTTCTCAAGGCCATGTATCTCCTCTACCTCCATTGTTTTGATTGTTCCTTCTATACGACTGCCACTGATTCATCCGGGGCCTTGATGGGACTGCCTGGTTCCTATGCTCTTGTCCTCGAAATCATCCTTCCCGCTAACACTTATCAATATACATCCTTAACTGCATGAAATCGTTTGTGTCATGGCTATAATCCATGTGATGATCACAGTATCGATTTGTTGCCTTTCGAGCTGCAACTGAATTATAAGAACTATCAAAGGGTGGAGGTGCTTGGAACAACCCTCTATGTATGCTCAAAATCTGTACAGGGGTTCTTCCACCGAGCATT
The DNA here is from genome assembly GCA_037428765.1 of Rubia yunnanensis. NCBI lineage: Eukaryota > Viridiplantae > Streptophyta > Magnoliopsida > Gentianales > Rubiaceae > Rubia > Rubia yunnanensis. The sequence continues at coordinate 81,528,654 of CM075065.1, forward strand.
AGAGGCAATGGATTATACCTCTCAAATGGTGTTCTTAGGGGTTCGACCAGCATTTTCCCTCTATGCTCTACATTTCTTCTTGATTTCTCTGCAAGGCTATCTCTTTTCCTTCTAGTTGCCTCCTCTACCCTCGAATATTGCTCCACAACCTCCTGAAGTATTTCCAATGTCTTAGGAGTATTAGTACTCAGCTTCTTGTATAATTTCAGATCCTGCATCCCCAGCAGGTACCCCTGGATCACCTTATTCTTCGTCATTTCTATCACCCCCAAACTTTGGTCTACATACCGGTGATAGAAGGTTTCTGTACTTTCCCATTGCTTTTGATTTGTCTAGTAGAGTTCTAAAAAAGTTTTGGTAAACTTCTTCTTCTGTGCAAACTGGCTAAACAATGCTCCACTGAAGTCCCGATATTAAACCACTCATGTGCCTTTCCCCGTAAATAGCTTCCTACCAGCTTGCATGTCAACTTCTCATCGAACTCTCAAAATCATTAAGCCCAAGAATGTCTGTATGAACTCTCGAGGGTTAGTTTCACCATTGTATGTGGGAAGTCCTTTTGGGGTCTTCACTTCTATTTGCCATCGAACCCCAGTGATCACCTAGCTGAAAGGAGACCTCGCAGCCTGGCCGAAGGGGCCGATCAATCTATCCAATTCCTTTCTTAATGATTCACCTGCATCCGAGGGGGTTTCGAGATGACCCACCGGCAGGTTTAACCCTCTATCATGACCACCTAACTGTGGCATATAGAAAGGTTGGGTTCCTCCGTATCCCAGGTTCATCCGGTGCGGTCGAAAGTTATGGTATGGCGGTGGTGGTGGCGGTTGAACATAAGGATTGTACAGCCCCTGGCTAATTCCCATAATATCACATCCTTGTATGCCATAAGAAGTAATCATATGCTGCTCCTGGAACAACCAGGTCGAGGGTAGGAGCAGATGAGGCTAGCAGAGGTAGCGCATATGCAAGACCTTATGAATAACCAGGAATGGAAGGTTGGGGCCTAGCCTGTAGTGGTTCTCCAACATATCCCTAATAAGGGTAGGCTATCAGGGGTTGGGGTTAAGAGGCCCACCCCATAGTTATTCTCAAAGGCGAGGGTGGTACTGCCCCTATTATCACTCTATCATCCCTCGGAGGAGGGGTGATTCGATAACCAGCCGTAGCCAGAACCTGAGCTGCTCGTTCCACATCTTGACTTGGGGTTGCTCTCCCCACATTTTGATTCCCTTGCCCATATTGGCTATAGGCTTCCATATACAAATCTTTCGAGACCTCCGTAAACATTCTATCCCTCGAATCAACCACTTTCTCGAGCAGAGGATTGGTATTTCCCATTACTTCCAAAGTCCTCGAGGGCCCCAACATATCATTCTGGATTGGCACCAGGGTATTTATTGAGGTTTTTCCCCCTCGTGGCCTACGCCTATACTAGATTCCACTTGCAACTCTGCTCATGTCGTTTGAATATTAGCCATGTCGCAGTCCTCGATGCGGGAATCATTTCTTTCTTCTAGATTCCTCGATGTTAACCTTGGTGGAGATTCAACCCCCGTACCTATTGACCTCAATCTTTCACTCCTTCGAACTACCGTGGACATAAACTCTCCCAAACCTTGGTCCAGCTTAGCCGTCCCCATAGACGGTGCCACTTAATGCATCTTCGACCACCGACCGGTTCATAGGCTTGGGTTCTTCTCGAACTAACCTGCAATCAAACTATCCCTGGGGTTCCAGGGGTCAGCACTCTTATGCTTAAGTTAGTCTAAACGTCCAATATGATTAAGACAAAATGAATGATAAGTAAATGTGTATCTTGTATTTATACTTCGTGTCCTAAATAATATACCCCCTAATTATCGCCATTAATTACCCACGAATGCGGTAATTAAGTTTGAGTATTAAATATTCCCTAACTAGGCTGCTATACCTGGGGCCCAATAGCCTTCTTGGGCCTAACCTTTATCATTAGGGATAGTGGAAACATTCAATAGGAGTAGTACTGAAGTTAGGAACCTCTTTCCATATTCTCTGAAAAATCAAAATTTGTCAGATTTATCTTTTTGGTAAAGCGGTTGGAGAAGGTGGAAGAAAACAGTCGCATGGATCATTATCTTAATGGGTCGGGCATAGAACTCTGATTTTAAAGGCGATGTGGCTTGTGGATGGGAGCGAGGAGCGAGGAGCAGGGAAGAATGTAGTCGGATTTGGAATTGGATGAATGTTCTGGGTGCGGTCTTTGGACCTGATGCTATTTGGGCCATTTGACCATTCGGGTTTCGATATTGATATGATGTTTGGCCTAATCCCTAAAATATATATTTAAATAATAAAGTGAGTCACCTGACAGACGGCTTGTCATAAGCTAATGAACAAACAAAAAATCTATCTACAATTAACAAAAGTTATAAAATATCATGGGCTCGGCCATTGGATTAATTGCCGAGTTATAGAAAATAAACTCATCCCTTCTCTTCTCCTTCTTGAAAGTAATGTGTCTCCTTCTTCAAACCATTCGTTTTCCTTCTTCCTTTTGCGAACCAACCAACAATTTATCATTCCTTCTTCTTCCTCGATCAATCTAAAAGCATTCTTGATAAATTCCAACATTCATTCTTCTTGGATACGCAAACTCAGCATTGGTGTCCATAAGCAATCTCAAGGCTTCTGATGTTAGCTGAATCCATGATTTGATAATAATCAAAGGGATAGAAGGCACTCTAATATTTGAATTCGGTCCAGGAGCCATAGAGATTAATATTACCGGTAAACCACCGCATGTGTAGCCCAAGTGGTAGTAGGCAGTGTGGGGATACCCACGGTTCGAAGCTCGCTACGGCCGTGTGGGAGTGTGTTTCCCAAAGCGTGCGTGGCAACGCGCACGTGGCGGTGGGAAACTCCTGGTGATGGGCGAGTATGAACCAGCACTGTGGTCATGGTACTGGGTCAGTGTGACTTACCTCTCATGTGATGGCTGTGTGGTCGGCTAGCATGGGCACCCTAAGGCTAGGTGTGATAGCCTTTTTAATATTACCGGCAAACACATATGTTAAGGAATATATATATAACTTGTAATTGTAATTAGATTCTATTTTCCTTTTCCTATCTTGTATAGGTATTTTGTGCTACTATATAATGGATCCTAAGTTTATGAATAAACACACATCATTACCCTTCTTTCTACATGGTATTAGAGCCTAAAATCCTGAAACTTAAGAACCTAAATTTTCCATCTTAAATTTTTCCGTAAACACTGTTGCCATCGTCCGTGCGTGATGCGCCACCGATCCAATTTTCTTTCCTCTTTCCAAAAAAATATTCCTACTATATCTGCTGCTCTGCCGATCAGAACTTTGTTCCCATCGAGCACTCTTCCGGCAAGCCACCGTCTGCTACTCCTCCGATGGCATTTTCTCGGCCATGGTCTGCTCCTCCTCCGATGGCGTTTGCTCGGCCACGGTCTGCTCCTCCTCCAATGGCATTTTCTCAGTCACGGTCTACTACTCCTCCGATGGCATTTGCGCAGTTGCCATTTGCTCTGCTTGTCCGTTGCTCGCCTGCAACTCCAGTCGGATCTCGTTGCCTCCTGGAAAACAAGACGCGTGTGAGACTCACGTGTGCGACCTCGGCGCTTGTTGTCGCACGTGCACTGTAAGTTGCGTCTCCCTCTTCCTCAGCACGTGTAACCATGTGCCAAATAGGGACGCGCAAGTTACCTGCTTAGCGCATGTAACCATGCACCTGCGTTTCTTTTTTTTTCCTGCTTTACTTGACACTTGGTTGGTGAGATTATTATTCTTTTATTTATTTATTAAACACAATAAATAAATTGTTTTATATCTCTTTTCGCTGGCGTAGTGACATCGCCACAAAGATTTGCTGTGGCCGCCTCCTCTGGCTTACCTACACGATCTGATTTCGGTCCTGCTCTGTGTCTGACGACCAATGGAGTACGACTATACATTTATTTAATCACTTTCATTCTTTATCTGACCATGGTTTAGGTAAGTCTACTTTACCCTGGATTCTTAATTTGGGAGTCTCATATCACATGACTTGTGACAAGGGTTCTCTTACTGATATTACTACTGCTACCAATTCTGTGAATGTTATATTGCCTGATGGATATGTGTCGTCTGCTACACAATATGGGTCTATTTGTTTTGGTGATGTCACCCTTCTCATGTGCTCTACATACCTACTTTGTGATGTAATTCATTATCATGCTCTAGATTGTTATTTGCCTTAAAATGTCTAGCCTTGTTTACTGAAAATTATTGCATTTTACTGAAAATTAGTACGAGGACTGTGATTGGCATGGGTGAACAGAAAGGGGGGGGTGGTTTATTGCCTTCGTCTCTTGGATACTCACGTTTATCCTCATATTCTGCCGTCTATTCCTACAGTTGCTTCAGTTTCTTCTTCTAATTTATGGCATCAACATTTTGGCCACCCATCATCTACGGTGTTTTCTTCCACTCCTACTCTTGATTTTAGCACAAATAATACTACTATACCTTGCTCTATATTTTATAGAGCAAAACAGACTAGACATAGTTTTCCATTGAGTTCTACAAATGCTACTGCATTATTTGAACTAGTACATTGTGATGTTTGGGGCCCTTATAAAACAATCTAGTGGTGCATTTTATTTTTTTTACAACAGTTGATGATTATTCCTTAGCTATTTGGATTTATTTATTAGTGGCTAAGTCAGAAGTAGCTTCTAGATTTTTGGAATTTTGTGCTCTGGTTAAGAATCAATGGGGTCAAACTATACTGCGTGTCTGGGCTGACAACAAGACTGAATTTTTGTCTTTGGGATCTCATTTTGCTGTATCTAGGATCATTTTTGAAACATCTATGGTTGATACACCATAACAGAATGGTAGAGTTGAATGAAACCATTGCCATTTACTCAACGTGGCACGTGCTTTACGGTTTCAAGCCAGTCTTCCAATTGAGTTTTGGGGGGAATATGTTCTTACTGCTACTAATCTGATTAACCAGACACCAACGAAACATCTCAATGGTCGCACTCCCTTTGAGATGCTATATGGACAAACTCTAAATTACTCATCTTTAAAGGTATTCGGATGCTTGTGTTTTGCTGCTCACGTTCCCAGATACCGTGACAAGTTTTCACCAAGAAGTCGGTGATGTTTGTTTCTTGGTTTTCCTGTTGGAAAGAGAGGCTATTGCCTTTTTGAATTGGAATTCCGAGTCATCTTTAACAGTCGGGATGCTGATTTTTTTAAGACCAGTTCCCGTATACATCAACTCTGACACTGGCCTCTTCCTTAGATCCCAATGGCACCACCACCTCACCGCCGTCATCACTTTCACCAATGTTGGAGTCACATGCCCAGATTGTGGCACCACCGGACCTGCCGACCACTGCCGACCCTATGCCACCGGTCACTGCCATTCCTGTCCCGTCGGTCGGGTCGTACCCTTACTACCGGATACCACCGCACCTATACCTCAGGCCACTTCTCCAATTCTGGAAACTGACCCAGATCAGTGGCAACCCTTGAAAGTATGACCTGACGATGCACCACCCGGGACACCATAGGCGATTAGGCGATCATGATGACTCCTTCTGCTTCGCCACCCAATGCGGTGTCTCCGGCCCTGACTAATTCCACTTGCTGTTTGCTTCTATCAGCTCCACCGCCTGTTTCACTGGTTGTTCCAACGTCTCCTCCCACCAGTGAGATGCCTCATATTAGACAGAGTGTACGCGCTCACCGACCTCCTCCTTATTTGGAAGATTATGACTGTGATGATTACACAGGTGCTCTTACTACTGAAGACCCCTCTTCTACTGCTACGTTCACTCATGCACCGTTATGATCCTTAGGTGTTCTCTATCCTCCTATTGATTATGTAAATTGATATAATTTTTATAATATGCATTCTAGATTTTTGGGTGCAGTAACGTCTAGTGCAGATCCCACCACTTATTCTGAGTATCACAGCATGCTCATTGGTGAGATGCTATGACTGAAGAGCTAACTGTGCTTGAGCGCAATCAGACTTGGACTTTGGCCCCTCTGCCTCTGGATAAGAAGGAAATTAGTTACAAATGGGTTTACCGGACGAAGTTCAAGTTAGATGGTACCATTGAACGTCATAAGGCATGCCTAGTGATTCTCAGGAATCGCTAAGTTGGGGGGATTGATTATACTGAGACATTTACTCCGATTGCGAAGATGATTTTTTTTCGCCTATTCTTATCTGTTGCAGTCATTCGTGGTTGGGAACTGCATCAGATGGATGTTCATAATCCTTTCGTGCATGGTGATTTGCATGAAGAGGTTTTTATGCGACCCTCATTAGGCTATGCCGCGCCCCATGGTCAAGTATTTAGCCTTCACAAATATCTTTATGGTCTTCGCCAGGCTCCTAGAAATTGGTTTGCCAAATTGTCTCAGGCTTTACGAGCATTTGGTTTTGTTTAGAGTAAGGCAGATTACTCTTTGTTTGTCATTTCCCGTGGATCGGTTTCTTATGTTCTGGTTTATGTGGATGATTTTGTCATTGCTGGAAGCTCTTCTGCGCCCATCTCTGAGTTCAAGAAATACTTGAGTTCTTGTTTCCATATGAAAGATCTTGGTTTACTTAAGTATTTCTTGAGCATAGAGATTGCTAGAAGACCGGAGGGGATATTTTTTTCGCAAAGGAAATATTCCTTGGATATTTTATCTGATACAAGATTATCTGCCTCTAAACCAACTAACTTTTCGATAGAGCAGCAACACGATCTGGCATGTGCTGATGAACCGCTTTACCATGATCATGAGCACTACGGGAGACTGGTTGGGTGCCTGATATACCTTACGATCACACGTCCTGAGCTTAGTTATTTGGTTCACACACTTGATCAATTCATGAAGTTCCCTTATGTTCCTCACTGGAAAGCTGCAGTTCATGTGTTGCACTGTTTGAAGAGCCATCCTGGCCAAGGTTTATTTCTCTCTTCCCGTAGTGCGTTATAGTTGACTGCTTACTGTGATTCTGATTGGGCTGCTTGCCCCATTACTCGGCGTTCTCTTTCTAGTTACTTTGTTATGATTGGTGATTCTTTGGTTTCTCGGAAGACCAAGAAGCAAACAATAATTTCTCGGTCTTCTGCTGAAGCGGAGTATCGTGCTATGGTTGTTACCTGTTGTGAGTTATTATGGCTTAGATATTTTTTAAAAGACTTAGGGGTTGCACATACTTCTCCTATGCGTTTGTTTTGTGACAGTCAATCTGCTCTTCATATTGCAGCAAATCCAGTGTTCCATGAACGTACGAAGCATATTGAAGTTGATTGTCATTTTGTCCGGGATCTTGTGCAGTCTGGTACTACAGTTACTCATCATATCCGCACTCTAGAACAACATGCAGACTTGTTTACCAAAACTCTCGGACGTAACTAGTTTCTTTCATTACCTGGCAAGTTGGGCATTTCTGATCCTCATGCTTCAACTTGAGGGAGGGTGTTAAGGAATATAAATATTACTTGTAATTGTAATTAGATTCTACTTCTTTTTTCCTATCTTGTATAGGTTTTTTGTATTACTATATAATGAACGCTGAGATCATGAATAAAAACACATACTTACCCTTCTTTCTACAACATAAATTGGGCATTGCATACTGCATGCAAGCCCTCAGGCACATAAATTAGACATTGATACTTTTGTGGTGCCATGGCATCTCGATTAATTTGTTTCGTGGAATTTAGTACTGGGAATTTGTCTTTTTTTCCGATAAGTTCTTCAAACGACAGGTTACTATCCGGTAAAATTTGTGATGAACTCTTTATATTGCAACAAGATTTCTATCAGTGAATTTCAATTTTAAACAAATGAAATTTAGTTTAAAGAGGAAAAATATTTGCCTAATAGTTTCCAATATATAAATTTTCACTTTCGAATGAGTTTATGTTGTGAAATTTCCTTTGATGTAAATGAAATTGTTGTTGAAATTTTTGCGGCTATGAATTCTGCTGCTATGAACATGTAAAAAACATGTGGCAAATATTAAAAAATTGAAATAAATGCTGCTGAATTTTTTTGTATATACTATGCACCTATTACCTTACAATAAGTATTGTTTGTGTTAAAACATGCATTTGTTTTAAGAAGTTTGTATATGAATTATGAAACTTTTCCAGTAGATCATGTATAAGTTAAGTTAAAGTTTGACAGTTTAAGATTGTCATATTAACTCTGCATTAATTACTTTATAACATGTGTTGCTTAAAAAAATATATTCGCATGATTTTAAAATGTCAATTCCTTTTATGAATAGAAAAAAAATTGTCATGAGGTGGTGCATAAGTTGCCTTATGAATCGTTTATATTTTGTTAAAACATGCATATGTTAGCCTCCAACTAGTATTCTCTTATAGTATACATAACATATGAGACTAAAATTTGACAATTTAACATTGTCATATTATGCCTGCATTAATTACTTTACAACATGTATTGTTTAAATAAAAACACACATATGATTTTAAATTATCAATTCCCTTTATGAATAGCAAAACTTTGTCATGAGGCAGTGAATAAGTTACCTTATGAATCATTTCTGTTTTGTTAAAACATGTACATGTTAGTCTACAACTAGTATATGTTATAGTTTACACAAACGGGGGAGATTAAAATTTGAAAATTTAACATTGTCATATTATACATGCATTAATTGTTTTACAACATGTATTGTTTAAATAAAAACACACATATGATTTTAAATTATCAATTTCTTTTATAAATAACAAACTTTGTCATGAGGCAGTGCATAAGTTACCTTATGAATCGCTTATATTTTGTTAAAACATGCATGTGTTAGTTAACTACTAGTATTCTCTTATAGTATACATAACAGAAGCCACATAATTTTGTAGTTTTTCAAATTTTCACATGTACTGCATTTAATACCTTTCAATATTTACTGATTATATTAAAAGATGTGCTTTTTTAAAGAGCAAATTTCCCTGATTTAAAATCAAAGAGATGTCACAAAAAGTGTTGTTGGCGTGAAAGCAACACATGTAAATCATTCCATACTTTGTATAAAAAACATGCAAATTTTGTCAATTTCAATCACAAAGGAGGCTCTCAACATCTAAACAAAATGGAAGATAAAGTGCCCATGATAGAATTCTTCCATTAGGGCACTTACAATTTCAACATTATTCCTATGTAAATTAACTAAATGAGATCATCTTCGAATCTTCAAGTTCAGTGTCATCTTTATCTGAAACCTCCTCGTGTCGAAACATCTTGAGGAGTCCAATATTCAATGTTGTCTGATTTCTTAAAAGTTAAAGCCAAAAAAGGTTTAGGTTCAACTCATGCAAAAAATCATACACATTGGATATTAACACTTGCAGCATATAACCGAACAGGTGCAATTTCTAATTCAAAACGAACAATAATCAACAATGAAAATAAAAGTCAAACATGATAAAACTAACAAATACATACTATATTCTAACATGTGCAATATATAAGTAAACAGAGCAGTTCTTAACTCAAATTGAACAACCTACAATAACTTTTTTTAAAATGGTCATACACATCACAACTAACAAGTACACATGAGATACTATCAGAAGCAACATATAAGTAAACAGATGCAATTCGTTGTTCAAAATGTACAACTAACAACAAATGACCATACGAAAAAGTAAAAATTATAGAGAAATCAACCTATAAACATGCATTACAGAATCAAATACTCCAGGACAAGTTCCTCAACTATTGCCCATTGAAGATTTTCATGTAGCCAGAACAGTTTCTTTCTTAGACAACCATTATGGCAAAAATAAGAGAAAGGGTGCACATACATACCAATCGTAGGATAAGGAGACATCATGTATATTGTTGAAGAAAGCCTCTCTAGCACCACCAACTGTACCTGAGTAAATCCTACATTACCAACAGCAAATTAATAATGTAAGCAAAAAATATTACTATAGAATGTCTACAAGGTGAACATCTATAATTCTTCTTAATAACATGATTTTGAATGTGTGACATAGGAGTACTTCTTAATCTTATAACCAACCACATCGCACAGAACCAAATAAATAGTTGGATCAACTCTAACATAAACCTCCTTGCCAATCGGATCAGCTCAACAGTGATTAGCTACGAAGCAATTTTCCACTTAAGAGAACATACATAGCATATTATTTTGTGAATCCATTTCACTGCAACATGGTATGCACAAACTATTAGTATACCCTCATGGTAAACATAATGATACGAGTACAGAAACCTCATAATGAACTTAGCAAGAACCAAAATGAACATTGTCCAAGAGATATGCGATTATAACTACTCACACATGGAAACCACAATTGCTGCCCTTATTTATGCCACTCAAAACCTGCAAAAACAGAACCCAACCACACAGTAAGAAGCTCCATTTCTATCAAAACATACTATTAAGGCAATAGCCTCAGATTTCTCAAGGAAATTTTTAGCACGATGACTCCAACATACAAGATCAAGCAATTGAGGGAACAGAGCTTGAGAAACTCCCCGGCCAACTGACATGAATCAGCTAACAACATAGAAGAGAATTGCAGAGAGCGGGTAAAAAAACACAGAGAAGAGGCACCAATTTCCGCCGTGGAGGTGGAGGAGGTACTCGTGGGGGTGAGCCTCAAGGATGAAAGATTTGTCGAATGGAAACTCACCGATGGGAATTCGTCATCGCCATCGAATTTGAAGCACTTGAGGTCTGGATTGACGACGAAGGTCTTTAAATTGGGGTGTTTGGCGATTATCTTCGGAATGATTAGGTCTTAGACATCGTTGGGGAGGTGTGCGAGGGTGGCGCCACTGTCGATCACAGTCTTCCGCCCGTAGTAGAAGAGCTCTCCGTCGGGATGTTGAAGGCCTCGCTGTTGACCTCGACTTTCAAGTGACGTAGTAGTGCTGAATGTTTTCAGCATTACAAAAAATCTTAACTTTTTTTATCAATTATAAAAAAAACCCATTTTGCAAAATAGTCCCTGGTCTATCCATATACTTATGAACATACCGCCTTTCCTGAGACTTTCTCTAAATAATAATACATGAGATGGTCTCAAGCAACCTAAACTTTGGGTAGAGGTCTTTCTACAATTCTAATAATATTCTAGCTCTGGGGATTTATCTCTAATAATTTTACAAGGTTCTATCTCTAATTATTTTGTAGGGACCTATCGCTAATAACTTTTACAGGAGCTTTTTCGTCCAGATTATTGCCATCATTTTCCCGTCACCTGCAATCTACAAAAAAAAAATTTTAAAAGCAAAAAATCAGTAAAAAATCTGCAGCAACATCAACAAAAAATAGCAGAACATCAAAGAAAAATCATAAACATCAATTAAAAACTATAGAAAAAATATTAAAAAATGAAATAAAACTGCAAAAAAAATTAAAAAATAAAATAAAAATCAACAAAATTTTTTTTAAAAAAAATGTCGGCAAAAAATAAACTGAAAATCATGAAAACCTCAACAAAGCAAAATTATCATTTTAAAAAAAAAGACTACAAAGATCGACCCCTAACAAGAAACGATTGAATCACTTACAATTTATAAAATAAGCACCTACAACCTACATTTGAATCACTAACAAAAAAAATGAAAAATGCAACCTAAGGGAAAAAACCCCCACAAAAAATCAAACATATCATCAAAAAAGCTACAAACATCAACTCCTCAATCAACAATTAAAGCACTTACATCAATGATTTATAAGTTGTACTCTAAGCACCAATTTGTTTTCATAACACACACAAATTGTAAAATAAGCACCTACAACCTACATTTGAAGCACTAACAAAAATTGACAAACGTCAAGATAAGGAAAAAAACACTACAAAAAATCAATCATATCATAAAAAAAGCTACAAACATCCAGTACCTGGATTACCTTAATACCCAAAAAGACTACTCCATGTTCATTCGATGATTGTAGGCCTATTAGTTTATCGAATGTCCTTAATAAGATCTGCTCCAAAGTTTTAATGGAAAGACTAAGACCTCATATGGATAAATTGATCTCTACAAATCAATCGGCTTTCATGAAAAATAGGGATATCTTGGACAATATTATTTACCTTCAGGAAATGATTAGATTTCTTGATAAGAAGGCTAGAGTCCCTAATTGCATTCTGAAATTAGATTTACAGAAAGCATTTGATAGAGTTAATTGGCATTTTCTTAGGAACGTTCTGATGAAGTTTGGTTTTGATGGTAAATTTCTAAATGCTGTTATGTCTAATCTCTCCCAAGCTTATTTTTCAATACTTATTAATGGCAATCCAGTGGGCTTTTTCAAGGCCACAAGAGGAATTAAGCAAGGTGACCCCCTCTCTCCCTTTCTCTTAACATTTTCTCGAAAGCTTTCTCTAGGAGTCTATCTTTTATTTTCCACAACAATAAGCTCCCGTATTACCAGCTACCATCTCCAATCCCAGCAGCTACTCACCTTATGTACGCTGATGATACTATCATTTTTATGCAAGCTTCCAAATCCAATCTTATTAGGATTAAGGCTTTCCTAGATACCTTTGAATACACTTCGGGACAAAAATTTAATTTCCATAAATCTGATTTTTACATTAGTAAAAGGGCATCAATTACCAAATTAAATCATATTAGGATGGTCCTAAAAATGAAACAGGGCTCCTTCCCTTTCCAGTACCTTGGCTGTCCTATATTCAAAGGTAGAACATTGAATAGGTATTATCAACCTCTCATGGAAAAGTTGGATAGGAAATTGGAAAATTGGAAAAATCAGTGGCTTAGCTCAGGTGGGAAACTTACCCTAATTCAATCCTGTCTGTACTCAATGCCACATCACTTATGGTCTGTAACTAAACCCACAAAATCTATAATCAAAACTTTTGAGAAAAGATTGGCTAGGTTCTTCTGGGGCGAGTCAGAAGGGAAAAGAAACAAAGTATGGAAAAAATGGGCTTATCTAGCTACACCAATTTCACAAAGTGGTTTGGGGTTTGGATCAATCCGAGCTATACAGGATGTTTGCTCCCTTAAATTGTGGTGGAAAAGTCAGCTAGGTACCACCTTATGGGCTAAATTGTTGTGGTCTCTACCTGAATCTCATAGGAAATCTGTAACCTGGAAAAGAATTTGCTCAGTAAACATTTTTGCAGAACAAAACTCTTTCATCATTCATGGTAAAGGTACCTGTAACATATGGACTGCAAATTGGTGCATGAATGGACCCCTCCTTAACTATGTTCCTAACCATATAACTGCTGCATTTTAGCACTGTACTGTATCAGAATTTATTAGGAACAAAGCCGATATATTAGCACTGATTTCTCCATTCCTGGAAAATGATACTCTTCTATTCTTGCAAAATGCAGAACTAGTAGAGGAAAGAGAAGACAAGATTATATGGAAACCGGATCCAGCAGGCAATTTCTCCTTTAAATCAGCATACCGGGCTATCACAAGTTCATCAGGTAATTTCCCGGCTTATAAGTTCCTATGGAAAAAATCACTTCAGAAAAAGATTTCCATTTTCACTTGGAAAATGTTACACTCATTTCTTCCATTGGATGATGTGCTTATTAGTTGTGGATATAGTCTAGCTTCGAAATGCCCAGTTTGCTGTCATTCAGATTCAATTGAACATTTTTTTTATTTCCTGTCCTTTGGCTAAATCTATATGGAGTAACATGGCATCTCTAGTTCAATTCCACCTAACTGAACCTCATTCCTTGTCTCAGAGATTTTTTATTTTCTGGAACTGTCTAGATCTCCCAAAATGCCATCAACTGATATGTAACATACTCCCTCCTATCATATGCTGGTGTCTATGGAAAGCCCAAAATAGATTCCTTTTTTATCAGATTCCATTCTCTACTGATTTCATTTGTAAGGAAGTACTGGACCTCATCAAGCTATCTCTGTATTCCAATCCTACACATCTGAAAACCTACACTGCCATTCCACATCCAATAAAGCATCTAATCTCTCATCTTAGGCCTCCTCCTAAGCCGATCATACAGACTGTTTGTTGGGAAAGGCCTAGTTTAAATTCCATCAAAATCAATACAGATGCTTCCTAGTTTCCCCATATGGCTGCAGTAGGGATAGTTGCAAGGGATAGTTCTGGTACTCCCCTACTGATTAATTCAACAACCATCTCTGCAGAATCTCCACTTCATGCTGAAATACTTGCCATTCAATTTGCTTGTCATAACTTTCATCAGTTGGATGATTCATTTATTATAGAATCTGATTCTTTATTAGCAGTTAACATGATAAATGATCCATATTCTGTTCAATGGCAACTTTTCAATGCTTCTTATAAAGTTAAATGCCTTCTACGTGGTGCTGTGCTTATACATGTTCCTAGGGAAGGTAATTCAGTGGCTAATGCAATCGCTAAATATCACTCTTCCCATAATCAGGCTCTTAATCTCATTAATGTTCCAGGCCATATTAAGGGTCTTATAGCCTTAGATAAGGAACAAATTCCTCAGATAAGAGTGCATATTAACTGCTAGGGGAAGGATGGATACTGCTGATGGTATATGTTGCTTATGCAGGTACAACCTTGACTTGGTTCACATGGCGAATTACTCATCAAAACAACACCCCCGAAGCTATGATGCAGTGAGGCACATTTCGGGACAACTGCCCAAATATCATCATTGAGGGCTCCCCTCCAATTGCCTCTACCATGCTAACTTTCTGACTGTCTAAATGTTAGTTGCCTGGCCAAAGTACGAATTAACACGGGGTGTGGAGATTCGTTTGCTTTGGAATCACAACTAACTCTTTTTGGTTCTCCGATCGACCTTGTATAGTTTACATCCTAGGTAGTAGTTATCACTTTTGCAGGCAATGATGTTGCCTTTTGTAAAAACTAATGCCAACTTACTATGGTTCCGTTTTACTGGCTTGGGGTACCAATATACCAACCCCCACCCTCGGGTGCTTTTCCTAAAAAAAAACTACAAACATCAACTCCTATCACCTAAAACTCATCTAGAAAATGCAAAACATCAACATGAGAGAAAAAACTAAAAACATCAACAAAAAAGTTACGGTACATCAAGAGTATAAATTATTCACTCTGAAAATCATAAAACATCAACGATCTTTTTTTAAAAAACATATTACAAACATCAACTCCTAAAACCTGAACCTCATATGAAAAATGAAAAACTTCAAAACTAAAAAAGACACTACAAACATTAATTCGTATTACCAACACCTCAGCAAGAAAATAAAAAACGTCAACATGAGAAAAAAAAACTACAAATATCAATCCATATCACCCAAAAAAATTTATAGAACCTCAACTCATATCAATTAAATCTCACCTGAATAATGAAAAATATCAACATAATAGAATAAAAAAGAAGCTAAAAACATCAATAAAAAAATACAGTACCTCAAGAATAAAAATTCTTCAAAAAAAGAACCTAATGTGATTTGAACCCTGATTTCTAACCTCAAACCCTAAAGCAATAACTACTGCACCCGCAGAGTTTGAGCCGAAATCTGAAGTGTCTTAACAATTACAATCGGTTCTCTTCTTGGGGAGAAATCCCAGGGATCCATGACAAAGATGCTTGAACTTTCTATGCGCCATTCTTATTTTCTTAAACCTGGGGAAGCAAACGGCGAAGCGGTGAGGCAACTGAGGAATTATGTCGGACATCTCTCTCGCCCTTTTCAGAGGAAGTATCCTAATTGACACCTAGTAATCAGCTAAACTATACTCTATCTTAATCAAATAGATGCATACTTGTCAAACAAACTACCCTCCTTAAATTCACAAAGAAAGGTCCAAAGAATGACAGTGTATGTGTTTCTCACATCACTTATTTTCAGTATTACAATAGATTGCTTAATTCTTCGCCAATGGAATGCTTCATTGATGCAGATAATGTCATTGCATCTCCTCACCTGATCATACCAAACAGTGCCTGCAGATTCTAACCATCATTTGGCATTCAAGAAAGATTTTAATCATTCCACCAAATTCCTGTCAAACTTACTCCTTGTACTTTCGTAGTAGAGGCACTTCCTTTCCTAGATTGGAAGGAGGCTACAAGAAACAATAATTAATACTCATGTAAAAAAACGGAACTATATGTGAAAAAAATGACGACATACAACATACAGTATATATAACCGACCTCAAATAGTGTGATGTAAGCTCCCTCTGCATGTACTTGCCCTTTCCAATACTCCCTTCGTCCCGGATTGAATTACAGAGAATTTTTTTCACAATCTGCAACACACATTTGACCGTTAATATATTTAACTACGTATAATATCGGTAAATAAAAAGTTACCTTTTAGAAACTACTTGTTATGACGAATCTAATGATATCTCATACAACAATATTGTTGTTTATATATCCATTCGAATATGTAGTAAAAGCTTTCTTAGTTTGACTGAATATTTTTTCGTTGCAATTTATTCAGGGTTGGAGGAAGTATATTAAACTTCAGAGAGAGTGATTTTGAGCTTTCGGAAACCAATATCACCACCACTAATGCAACTTAATACAATCAGTGCACTGACTCTATTTTTTATGTATAAAGGAAAACAAAGTCTGAAATTCAATTTGCACATTTAGCAAAGGAATTATACCTCCGTCTTCAATAGGTAAGCTGCCCTCCTTCACAACAAAAAAAGTATGCCTTCCGTCACTACTCTGCGTCGACAAGTAGACGAGGAGGTTGATGATGGATGGACCTGGTAAAGGCCCAGAAGGTGTCTTGGGCCTATTTCGGCCCAATATGCTTATGGAGCAAGTAGATATTCAATTATCGTATTTAATGGAAATTAAGAATTATATTTAAAGAAAAATACTAACTAGTGATATAGTATAAATACCATGTATGTATTCATTAATAGATATACACTTTTCATATGTCTCCAAGGATTCTTCTAACTTAATCATCAGAGAGTTTTCCCATGGGACCTCCCGGGGTTTGTTGTTTTGCAGATCACGACCAAAGAATTCAACAGAGTAGTTTAATCGCTTTTGAGACACATCAATTGGCACGCCCAATGGGACCGATGTAGTCAAATTTGGGTCTTTTGGTTTACGTCCACTTCTACGAATACTCGAATGTGTGAGCGGTTAAAGTTGATGGGGACATATGCTACTGACGAGATACAATCCCCCTATCGAGGAAGAATAAGAAGGATGATTAACCCTCCAGCATCCCAAAACGTTGAGAGAGAAGTAGTGCAAGCCTCGGTGGTTGAGTCGGGGCGTTGCAGGTCTCGACCGGTTGGGTAAGAGTGTAAGGCTCCATTGAACCTAGCTTGCAAGTAAACGAGGCCCCTCGAGACATAGCTGAACCTTCGAGGCCTACGGAGGATAATGCAGGGCGAGGTGCAGGGGTCACGAACCCTACGCAAGATATACCCTCTGGGTCATGCGATGAAAGGGATGGTCGTTTCATGGAAGCTTCTAGTGATTCCCATATTGAGGCCTACGAACGGGCCGTGCAAGCGAGTCTAGCTATGGGAGTAGTTTCAGAGTCAAATTTAGCAAGAGCAGCTCATATGCTGGTAGATGTTGGATATCAAGTCACCCATCTCTCGGTGCCTATGGGTATATTGAGGGATGCGACACCTTCAACGACCATGGAGATGCCTGTAAGTAATGTGTCCCAACCCATGTTGGCATTCCCCTACTTTCAATATGCTCGAGAGGGGTATTTATCACGACCTCATCCTTCATTCTCATAATATCCACCGGGAGTGGTATATTCCGTACCCCCCTTCAAGATATGGAAGCACAAGAATATCAAGCTACTCGGTTGGTCAAGGATTTTATAACCCTTATGGGCAACCTCACATAAGTTCAGGGGCTATGAAGACCTAGATAAATCCTGGGCATGTGGTCCAACAACCCATGTATTAAGTACCATACGGAGATGTCAATAGAGGATTGAATGTACCCGGAGAGCAGAGGGGACCAATAGGAGACATAGGAGACGCGCTAAAGAGGGAATTGGACGGACTGATTGGGCCACTTGAACAAGCGGCATTGTCACCCTTTACTCCATTGATAAATGGGGAACGATGGCTAGTGGATACGAAACCCCCTGAGAGGCTTCCTACTTATAGTGGAGAATCTGATCCTCGAGAGTTCATTCAGACGTTCCTCAATCTAATGAACTCGAGATACTTCGATGAAGTGTTGACATGAAAGTTATTGGGGAGCTATCTTCGAGGGAAGGCTCAAGAGTGGTATAACGAGTTTCTGAGAGGGTCTCTGTATTCCTATAGGGACTTTAGCATGGCATTTTAAAGCCAATATGCTCAAAAGAAGAAATTTACTAAAGCTCTGTTGGAGTTGTATCAGACGAAGTAGAATCTAGGGGAGACGACAAAAGCCTTTTTCCATCGTTATGTGGATGAGATTTTAGGGGTGGTGGAGACCACAAAGAATTAAGTAATCCAAGGATACTTGTTGGGGATGTGGGATATAGAACTATACAATAAACTAATTACCAATGTTCCTCGAACACTACAGAAACTCCAAGAAGTTTTCGAGTAGTATTCAAAAGTTGAGGAAGCCACGAGAAGAAAGAAGAAAAGTATGGTTAATAAACCATGAAGAAGTAATAACCCTCAGGGGAAGAAACCAATGGAATAAGTAAGGACTAACTTCGGGAGGTACACTCCTATGAACAGGTTGCCTGCACAAATCTTAAGTATTTATCGAGGGGTACTTAGACAGCTCCAACCAATGTTAAATACACCCACAGTAGTAGCAGGAAGAAGTGCTATGATTTTTTTCCATAATTTTCATAAGGATTACAACCATGATACGAATGATTGCATACATTTATAAATAAAAATACAGAGGTGTGAAAAAGAAGTGCAATTTCAAGGTCCTGGTTCTAGGTGGGGAAATCGAGGTGAACCCCTTAGATCGCGAAATGATCGATCACCATATAGGAGAAATTACCAGAATAATGGAGTAAGAAGGGATAGAAGGCCATAAGGTCAGGAGCTTCGAGACAGAGAGCAAGGATGAAGGGATGGAGCTCCGTGAGAACAACCAACAGGAAATCAAGATAACAAAAATGAAGATAACAAAAATGAAGAAAAATCCTCCAATCTATAGGGTGATAAACATGATAAGCGTGATTGTGGTGAAAGGTCTTCAAATTCAGTTATGAAAGCCGATTCCCTCAAGACCCCACGGAAGAGTCGAGGCACAAGAGATTTTGGAAAGATGAAACAATAAATTTCTCTGAAGCAGACGTGGTTCCAAATCCGACCATGTATGCGGATCCTATGGTGGTCTCGGCTGTAATTGGGAGTTCCTTAGTGAAAAGGGTATTTATTGATGATGGGAGCGGAGTTGAGATAATGTTTGTTGAATGTTTTGATCAGCTGAATATAGGAAGGAAAAACTTGAAAAAAAGTTTACCATACCCCTCTCGGGATTCATTGGAAACCCTATATACCCCTTAGGAGAGATTACCCTATCCGTTTGGACATCAAAAGGAGATAGAGAAGTGACGATAGACTGTAACTTCGCAGTTATTGATGTATATTCCCCTTATAACATGATTCTCAGGAGACCATGGATGTGTCAAGCTTGAGCAGTATGGTCCCCGTATCACTAGATGGTGAAGCTTCCAACAAGAATGGGGATAGCTTTGATTCGAGGGGACCAGGAAGTAGCTAAAAATTGTAACCTCACAGCAGTAGGGGAAGCGAGAAAAATGAGGGATGTAGACTCGGTACATGGGTGAGTTAACCTAATAGAAAGTAAAAAGGTGCCCATTCGAGACAGGGGGATAGTTGAAGTAGGAAAACTCTTGCCTGAGAACATAAAAGGGAAGTTGAGGAGTTTGATAGGCGAATATGAAGATTTGTTTTTGTGGAGTACCTTTGATCTCACAGGGGTCCCTTTGAGGTTAGCGGTTCATAAGTTGAACATTGATTTAGTAGTTAAAACCCATTAAGCGTGAAGGAAGAATATTTGCTGTCGAATGGGTAGAAGCCATCAAGGCTAAAGTGATAAATTGATAAAGGCAGAGGTAATCAAGGATGTATTTTATCCGAAATGGCTGAGTAAACCTGTGATGGTCCCAAAGAATAATGGAACTTGGCGAATGTGCAAAGATGTCACAGATTTGAACAGGTGTTGTCCTCAGGATAGTTACCCTTTACCCCCCATTGACAAGTTAGTGGAAGCTATTGCGGTGTATCAGGCATTGGCTTTCTTTGATGCTCACAAGGGCTACCAAAAGATATTAATGGCAGAAGAAGATAAAAGGAAAACTTAATTCATAACGGATGTAGGTACGTACTATTATAAGAATATGATGTTTGGCTTAAAAAATGCACGGGCGACATACCAAAAGTAAGTAGATAAGATGTTCAGGGAGCAAATTGGCAAGAATATGGAGATATGTGTGAATGATATGGTGGTGAAGAGTAGAGGTTATGAGAAGTTCTTGATAGATTTGAAGGAAACCTTCAAGAGGCTTAGAGATGCAAACCTAAAGCTAAATCTTGCCAAGTGTGTGGGAGAAGGGAAATTACTTGGTTTTATGGTATCTGAGAGGGGAATTGATGTCAATCCAGAGAAAGTCGAGGCCCTGTTGAGGATGAAAAGCACACAAAATGTAAAAGATGGACAAAATCTTACAGGATGATAGGCAACTCTAAGTCGATTTCTCTCGAAGGGGCTTGGAACATATTTTCCCTTCTTCGATGTACTCCGAAAGGCCAAGAAGTTTGAGTGGACTAAAAGGTGTGGGAAAGCGTTTCAACAGCTGAAGAAGCACCTTCGAGTGTTACCTACTCTTAGGAAACCTAAAAAATGAGAGATGCCCTTCCTATATATTTCTGCCTCACCCTTAGCCATCAGTGCAGTACTTGTAAAGGAGAAAGCCATGATACAACACCCCATATACGTTTTAAGTTGAGCCCTACAGGGGCAAGATACATTATATACAGTCCTGGAGAAGTTAATTTTAGCATTAGTACATGCCACATGAAGATTACGACCCTACTTCTAAGGGCACATGATTATCTTTCTCACAAACCATCCCCTCAGAAAATCTCTCTTGAAACAACAAGCATCGCGAAGCATAATGAAATAGGCAGTGGAGTTAGGTGAGCATGACATACAACTTTAGCCCAGAGCTGCGGTCAAAGAACAAGCCTTGGCAGACTTCATAGTGGAAAATACTGAAACTATTGAATTCGAGGGGGAGGCTCCAAACAAGGAAGTCTGGAAGCTATACATGGATGGTTTTTCACATTCAATGGAGAGTGGAGTAGGAGTGCCTCTCACCAACCTTGAAGGAAAGGATTAACCATATGCACTGCATTTCACAGTTAAATCAACAAACAATGAAGTTGAATATGAAGCTCCGATTACAAGATTATGATTGGCTACTGTGTTGAAGGTGGAAGATTTAGAAATCTTTAGTGATTCACAAATAGTGGTACATCAAGTTTTTGGGGAGTATGAAGCTAGGAAATATAATTTGCAAAGATACTTGGAAGTGGTATAACCCTTGCTGAAGAATTTTAAAACTTATATTTTGAAACTGGTGCAGAGAGAGGAAAACCATACGGCTGATGCCCTAAGCAAATTAGCTTCTTCAGACTTAGGAGCTATGCCTCGATGGTAGTTACTCATCGAGACTCCAAGTAATTGAAGCTTCAAATAATAAATGGTAATGATTGTCGAAAAATAAAATAGTTGGATGACGCCTATCGTGGCTTATATTCTAGAAGGGGCACTTCTTGAGGATGCAGTGGAAGCCAGAAAAATCAGGCTCAAAGCACAGAAATATGTGCTGTAGAATGGAACCTTGTACAAAAGAAGGCATTTACAACCGGTGTTTCGATGTGTAAATCCCCACAAGGCAGATTATCTGGTCAAAGAAGCTCATGAGGATATATGTGGAAGCCACCAAGGAGGCAGATAAATGTCGAGGAGGCTTATTCGAGCAGGGTATTATTGGCTGATGATTTTTAAAAGCATGCACCACTTAAACACATCCCCCGGGAGAAAATGATGAATATTCATAGCTCATGGCCATTGGAAAAATGGGGAATTGATTTGGTCGGGCCATTTCCCAAGGCCCATGGTAAGTTAAAATACTTAATTGTGGCTGTGGATTATTTCACAAAGTGGGTGGAAGTAGAGCCTTTAACAAATACGACAGGAAAATCAGTGATTGCTTTTTGTTGGAAAAATCATGTATGCAGATTTAGAATCCTGGGGACCATAATAACTGATAATGGAAAGCAATTTGCCCACGACCCATTTAAGAAATGGTGTGAGAAATACAAGATACAACAGAAAGTAATGGCTATATACCATCCCCAAGCAAATGGCAAGGTAGAAGTGTCTAATTGAACCATTGTTAATGGAATCAGAGCAAGACTCGAGGGGGTGCAGGAAACTGGATATGTCAGTTACCCATTGTCTTGTGGGCCTAAAGAACTGCAGTGTCCTCTACCACAGGAGAGACAACTTATAGTCTGGTCTATGGTTCTGAGGCTGTAAATTCGGTGGAAATAGGAGTGCAAAGCCCAAGGATAATGGCAGCACGTGAAGAAAAGATTAACAATGAGAATCGGTGCCTAGACTATGATATGGTAGTATGGGCACGAGAGTTAGCTTAGATCCATGAGGCTAATGTTGTGCGGAATGGAGAAAGAACAGAAAATATGAACGAAAATAACAAGACACAAGATTTACGTGGTTCACCAATTTGGCTACATCCACGGGAGAAGGATTCCACTATATCAGAATTAATGTTTACAGAGAGAAGAGAGACACTTTATATGCTGTCTCCACTAAACCCTAACAAACTGGGCCAAAACATAATTCGGCCCAAATCAACAGCAGTCCAATAAAGAGACAAGCTATATCGTCGGACCGGGGGCGACTCCGTCCCCCCGGACCCCCAGGCCAGGGTCGCAGAAGCGGTTATTATAGTATTCAAGGCATACCAACAAATCTCCACCTTGACTTGAATCCTCAAAGTAGAAAACTCCAGATGCACCATTACAGTACCAGATGAGTAGACTTTGCCCTCCACTCCCGGGACTGCCCATAGAGCACCTAATCAGCTCTGATGTTCAGCAAGTCCAAACAATGTTGAAACTTGCTATGTGGAACAGATTTGGTGAACATATCAGCGGGGTTATCTGCAGACTTTCTTCACCCTGATTCTCCTCTCACTCCTCAAGAAATGATATCTGACATCAATATGCTTGGTCCTCTCATGATGGACCTGATCCTTGGCTAGGCAGATTGCACTCAAGCTGTCACAGTACACAATAGCCTGATCATGATGTAGACCAAGATCACTAACTAGCCCTTTCATCCATATTCCCTCCTTTACAGCCTCTGTCAGAGCCATGTACTCTGCTTCCGTAGTAGACAATGTCACTGTAGGTTACAAAGTCGCCTTCCAGCTAACCACAGAACCTCCCAAAGTGAATACATAACTAGTCATCGATCTCCTCGTGTCAACATCACCAGCATAATCAGAATCAGAGTAGCCTGTAACTAAGAACTCCGTATCACCTCCATAAATGAGACCCACATCAGACGAACCTCTAAGATACCTAAAAATCCTCTTCACAGCTTGCCAATGTTCCTTTCCCGGTTGCCCCATGAACTTGCTCACAACACTGACTGCCTGTGCTAAATCTGGCCTCGTGCAAACCATAGCATACATCAAACTCCCCACCGTGCTGGCATAAGGAACCCGAGACATATACTCCTTCTCCTCGTCTGACTGAGGAGCAAACATGGTGGTGAGATGGATATTTTCAGCACTAGTAGTGTCTATAGGCTTGGCTGTAGACATGCCAAACCTAGCTAACACTTTCTGAATGTAGCCTTTCTGTGACAAGAAAAGCTTCCGCTGACTTCGATCCCTAAGAATCTCCATTCCTAGTATCTTCCGAGCTGCGCCCAGATCCTTCATCTCAAACTCAGCACTAAGAAGTCCTTTCAACTTCTGAACCTCATGCTTACTCTTTGAGGCTATCAACATGTCATCTACATAAAGCACCAGATAAATGAATGACTCATCTTTCAACTTGCTGTAGTAGACATAACAATCATATGAACTCCTTGTGTAGCCCAACTCAAGCATGTAGCTGTCAAATCTCTTGTACCACTGCCTCAGAGACTGCTTAAGCCTATATAAGGACTTCTTCAACTTGCAAACATATATTTCCTTGCCAGGAACTTGGAAACCATCTGGCTGAGTCATGTATATCTCTTCCTCCAACTCTCCATGTAGAAAAGCGGTCTTCACATCAAGTTGTTCAAGCTCCAAATCCTGATGTGTCACTATAACTAGCAACACCCGGATGGAAGTGTTTCTGACCACTGGTGAGAAAATCTCATTGTTATCTACTCCCTCTCTCTGACTGAAACCTCTAGCAACAACTCTAGCCTTGTACTTGACTCCCTCTGTAGGTGATATCCCTTTCTTTTTCTTGAAAACCCATTTGCAAGTGATAACCTTTCTCCCTTGAGGCTGTTGAACCAAATCTCTTGTCTGATTCTTCTGGAGGGACTCCATCTCATCTCCCATTGCTACAAACCATTTGTCAGCATCAGTACCTGAAACAGCTTCTCTATAGGTTGATGGCTCATGAGTATCCACCTCCTCAGCAACCTGTAATGCATAACCCACCATATCCTCAAACCCATATCTCTTGGGCGCCCCAACTCCAACCCTCCTGGGTTGGTCCCGAGCTAAATTGCGGACTGTAGCTCCTGATGGTTGAGGATCTGGTGGTGGAGATTCTGGTATCTCAGATTCTATCTGTGGCTCTTGATCCACCTCAAATTGTTCCAATCTATTTTCACCTTGAGTGACTTCAAGCTCCACCTGTTTATCAACTCCACTAGTGTCTGGCACAACTGTGGGCTTCACCATAGATCTAAGCAAAGAATTTTCATCAAAGACAACGTCCCTGCTCATAATAACCCTCTTCTCAGATGGAGACCATATCCTGGAGCCTTTAACTCCATCTCCATAACCCACAAAGACACCCTTCTTGGCTCGGGGCTCTAACTTACCATCACTAACATGATAATAAGATGTACAACCAAAAACCTTTAACTTGGAGTAATCAACAACTTTACCTTACCACAACTCCATAGGTATTTTGCACTCTATACCCGTGTGAGGCCCGCGGTTGATCAAGTAACAAGCTGTACTCACCGCCTCTGCCCAGAATCTCCTTTCCAAACCAGCATTAGAGAGCATGCACCTCGCTCTCGCCAGCAATGTCTGATTCATCCGCTCAGCTACGCCATTCTGCTGTGGCGTATTCCTGACTGTATGATGACGAGCAATCCCTTCATCCCTAAAAAACTGATCAAACTCAGACGAGCAAAATTCCAGCCCATTATCAGTTCGAAGCCTCTTGATCTTCTTCCCGGTCTGATTCTCCACCAAAGATTTCCACTCCTTGAACTTTGAGAAAGCTTCACTCTTATGTTTCATCATGATAACCCAAGTCATCCTTGAGTAATCATCAATCAGAGAAACAAAGTACCTGTGACCTCCCAGTGACTCAACTCGGGAAGGTCCCCAACAATCAGAATGGATGTAATGCAATGTGCCCTTTGTTCTATGAATTGCCTTAGGAAACTTGCTGCGGTGATGCTTCCCAAAAATGCAAGGCTCACAGAAGTCCAAGCTCTTGACCTTGTGGCCACCAAGAAAATCATATTTCGACAGAATCTGCATCCCTCTTTCACCCATGTGACCAAGCCTCATATGCCATAACTTAGTCATATCATCCTGGTGAACCTCCGAAGATGCAACATTAATAGAATCCATAACCGTGGAACCTTGTAGAAAATACAAAGTACCATGCAGAACACCTTTCAGAGCTAGCCTAGAACCTTTGCAGACACACAGAACTCTATCACTCCCTGAGTAGATGAAACCCTTTCTATCCAACGTAGGAAGAGAAATCAGATTCTTTGTCATCGATGGAACATGCCTGACATCGTTCAAAGTACAGAAACTACCATCATGCGTCCTGATCTTGATTGAACCAATCCCAACTACCTTGCACGCAACACCATTTGCCGTAGTAATGATGCCCTCAGCTTGCTCATAAGTTGAGAAATAATCTCTCCTTGGGCATATATGGAAAGATGCCTCAGAATCAAGAAACCACGCATTAGGATGATTATTTTGCCCAATAGCAGCTAGAGCAAAATCATCTTCAGAACTGAAATCCCCTTCGGCCACAGCAGCAGTACCAGATGTACTCCCAGATTTACTAGCCTTTTTCGGACACTCCTTTTTCCAATGCCCTTTCTCCTTACAGTAGTTACAAACATCATTAGCCTTGGGACCCTTTGAAGATGACTTCTTGACCTTCTTCTTACTGCCAGTTCCCTTGCCCTTTGTGTTTCCGTCACTAGTAAACAAGCCAGAGGCCTGACTTTCTGTACCTGTACCATTTGCCTTATGTCGCAACTCTCTACTATGGAGAGAGGATCTAACTTCCTCCAGAGACACGGAATCTTTACCAACAATAAATGACTGAACAAAATTCTCATACGAAAGTGGTAAAGACACTAGCAAAATCAAAGCAGCATCTTCATCTTCAATTTTCACATCTATATTTCACAATTCTAACAACAAAGTATTCAATTTCTCTAGATGGTCTCTGAGTTGCGTACCTTCCTGCATTCGGATACCAAAGAGGCGTTGTTTCAGAAACAGCTTGTTGGTTAGAGATTTCGTCATATACAAACTCTCCAACTTCAGCCACAGTTGTGCAGCAGTCTCCTGATCTGAGACCTCAGTGATGATTTCGTCCACGAGACACAGCATAATCGTCGAGTGTGCCTTTTCTTCCAGACCCACCACATCGCCAGAACTGCTCGCGAAATCCTTCGTCAGCGGAGTCCACAAACCTTGCTGTTTCAGCAAAGCTCGCATCTTGATCTGCCATAAACTGAAACTGTTTCTCCCAGTAAACTTGTCGATCTTCACGTTCAACCCAGACATCTTTCTCCCCGATCAGCCCCGATCTGATGAGCCCAAAATCCGATACACCCATTACGGATCTCACCGGAAAAAGAAACCGCTCTGATACCAGTTTGTTGTGCGGAATGGAGAAAGAACAGAAAATATGAACGAAAATAACAAGAGACAAGATTTACGTGGTTCACCAATTTGGCTACATCCACGGGAGAAGGATTCCACTATATCAGAATTAATGTTTACAGAGAGAAGAGAGACACTTTATATGCTGTCTCCACTAAACCCTAACAAACTGGGCCAAAACACAATTCGGCCCAAATCAACAGCAGTCCAATAAAGAGACAAGCTATATCGTCGGACCCCCATTTATTTCCCGGGGGCGACTGCCGCCCCCCCCGGACCCCCAGGCCAGGGTCGCAGAAGCGGCTATTAAAGTATTCAAGGCATACCAACAACTAAGGTGAAAGAAAAGGTTCAAGCATTGTCATGATCAAAGGGTCAGGAAGGTACAATTCAGCCCTAGAGACATCGTGATGAGAAAGAATGAAAAAAGTCGATAGGAACCAGAAAGAAAGCTAGCAGCTAACTGGGAATGGCCTTATAAGGTATCTATGTTCTCGAGACTATGAAAGGAACTCGAATCCTAAGGAGATGGAATATTACCAACCTAAGGAGGTACCATCAACTTTAATATGAGCTGGAGACATCACAAGATCTTATGCTACGCGCTAAGACCAAAGACTCGAGCTAAAATCTCTTATAGATTATTCCATCTAAGGTTGAGGACTCGTGCGAAAAGCTCTTGTAGATTATTCTAGCTAAGGCTGAGGACTTGATCTAAAAGATCTTGTAGTTTATTCCAGGTAAGGCTGATGACTCGAGCTAAAAGATCTTATAGATTATTCCAGCTAAGGATGAGGACAAAAGCAGATATGTCTTGTAGATTATTCCAGCTAAGGCTGGGGATTTGAGCTACATGCTCTTATATATTTTTCTAGCTAAGGCTGATGAATCGAGTGAAAAGCTGATAAGCGGCACTCTTGTACTAGTTCCACCTAAGGCTGAGGGGAGGAGTGAGAAGCAAATAGGCAAAACCTTTGTGATGATTGTAGCCCCAATTAATGATTTATTGGAATAATTTTTGCAGGATGTAGGTGGAAACACCAAACCTAGGTAAAATCTTTGATTTTTCTTTTGTCTTCAATTGTTAAGTATTTCCATACGCACATCACTAAATGGTAAAAAACTTCATGAATTATATTCTAGGGCTCAAGTTTTTGTTAATGATACCCTTAAGAACAACTTTCGAAGAATACTTTATATTTACATATAAAAGAATAGAGTAATATATATATATATATATATATATATATATATATAACACTGTACAAATTATAATTACAGTTCTCGAGGGATCAATGAACTAATTTCTTCAATTCCTCTCCCATCCTCTCTACTTCTTCTATTTTGAGGCCACCCGCATGTTGGAAATCTCTCTCCTATTCCTCTTCAAGATAATCATCTATGTTGATCACATTCTTTGATCGAGGATGTTTTGATCGAGGATGTTTTGATCGAGGACCTTGGTTCTTAGAACGTTTCCTCACAAATTGCTTAACGTTATGACTCGTATAATCACTACCCTTAGTGGTCTTCTTGGCCGCTAATCTCGAAGACCTTCGACCTCTTAGAGAGCGGATAGGAAATCTTCATCTATTCGAGAATGGCAGTAGAAGACTCCTTCTGAACCTCGGTCCCATGTGAGTGTACTTGATTCTTTATGATCCAATGACGGGATGCTCTAAGAAGAAATCTTGTTAAATATTTATCGTCAATAACCTTTGGGCAAGAAACACCATGAAATAGGATATGAGCTTGGAGACTCTGATCAAATAATGAACTCTCTCCTCCAAATCGATGATTTTCTCCCCCAAGGCCTTGTTCTCAGTCAATAGTTGAGTATTCTCGCCTAGTACAGAATCAACCAGCGAGGTATCCTCCTCGACAGTGGCATTCTTCCTCAAGAGTTCCTCATTTAGCCCTATAATCTCACCTAATGCAACTTTTTTGAAGTTGTACAATCTTTCCCACCTGGGACATAAGTTCGTAAACCTGGCCTTGGCTAGCTATAAAATGGCCCTCGAGCATAAACATCCTATTGGCATTGGCAAGACATGTTTTAGGGGAGAACTAGTGGAGAAGTATCTATTAAAGGCGGTTCCTTTGGATAATGGAAGTCAGTTTAGGGGTGACTTCTCTAAACATGACTTTCAGTGATGAGGATCAAAGACGGTTCCTGGAACCACCTTCTAACGAAGCATTGGAAGGCGGTTCAAAACTGCCTTCCAATGATAAGCTGGAATCGCCTTCTATTTGTTCCGAGCTTGGAACGACCTGTTTGTCATCGGACCAGGCATCCTGTTTCTAACTCGTAACTGTAGTCACGCCCTAGGATCATAGAGGATGTTACAGACTTGAAACACCATAAAAAACCTCGGGTGTAGTAGTGTGCTCCAGAATCAGAACATGGGGAAATCTATCGGATCTATAGAGTTGCCCTAATATCGGAACTCGCATGAATTCCGAGATCAGTCATATTTTATGTTTCTCATTTGTAATCATTTGATGCTGTATTTTAATTTTTGGTCTCGGAACAGATTTTTGACCATGTCTTCCGAGTTCTTAACATTGAATATGATATTTGATAAAAAAATAACGTAGAAATACTGACAGTGGCTCCGAATGCGAGTTCTCATCATCTTTAAAAATCTGTGTTTTTTTGGGAATGTTATTAGTATGTGCAATAAACCTATAGCATTGAATGAATGGAAGAAAATCTAATTCAAATCTTACGTCTTTAATTTCAAGAAAATCCATACTGATTTGTTGAAGTCACTTCGCCGCATATAGCATAACTTAATACCCACACTCCCAATTCTTCGTCTGTTTCTTGTACTAATGAATAAAAAAGAATTTAATAATCATATAAAAACTTTAGATTTGTTGAAGCAAATTAAACTATGAACATGAAAGAAAAGAAATTCACCTTGATCTCGACTATCTCCAAACCTTTTTTACCAGATTCAGTGGGAAAAATGACGGAATCATCCAAAATCTTAATAAATGACCCGGAAGGTAGATAATGTAGAGGATCCATCCAATAAACATGGTTCTTCTCCGGGACAATGAATATTAATTTCCAATGGTCCCTACACAAATGTGAAACATAAAAATAATCCAAAAATATGTTTTTTGAGTAGATATGATATTTGACCATTACCTCTCAATGTATGGGGAGACGAATATTTTTTTATTTGTTCATCCAAGAATTTTGTGAATGTATTCGACCCACTTTTTTTCGGTGTTTTCAATTTCTCGTGTCATCCCCGTGACAGATACCCTATCCACCATTTCTCCCTTTGGTTAGCAAAATTATACATGTACCTTTCAAATAGAATGTGAAAACGTCAATTGTAAAAACATTGATGCTAATAAATTATTCCTACCAATAATGAATGTTTTTAGTACTTACAATACATATAAGGACATTATGGTTTGATTCAATCGGTCACACCTCCACAAGTCTTCGAAGTCACTCCATGTTGCAATTATTTCCCTCTTTTGACCAAATACACATTCATTGCTCAAAAATGTACAGGTTGAGTTGACTTGGTGTTCGCCAATCAAATCATACAATACTTTAACAAAGTGCGGTGATTCCTTCAAAACTTGTGCCCTTGTGAGTGTGGACTTAGCCTTTAGTGTTTTTTGAACTATTACCGATGTCGTTTTAGGCTTGGCCTTCAAATGACAATCCTTTGTAGTGTCCACATAGATTTGCTGACCTGGACATAGGAGAAAAAGTCATTCGGCGGTTCCCACATACTTGAATTGGCCATCTGGAATTGGGAACATGGCATTGAGGACTAGTGGCTTTTCCAGTGAGACTTTACATATCCCATCTCGAATTGGTACAAAGTGATGATGTCACATTAACTCATGCAAAAAACCATCAGCAACGTGGATCAGGCTACCATTCTCCACTTGATCCACGAAAAACTCACGCAAATGCAATGTCTAAAGCATAAAAAAAAGTCTAACAATAGAAGGTAAACGAAAATGAATATGAATATGATTACTATAAAATTTTGACCTTTTTTTTGTGGACATGATGGCGAGGTCAGATTATTGACTTCATCTACTTGTGGAGGTAGAATAGGTTTGTGGTTAACCTCTACATCTCCTAGTGAGTGGCACTATCCTCTAGAAGGTGGAGTCTAACCCATTGTTAATTCAGCTAAATCTTTTGGTATAGGAAGACCAGTGTGTTTAACTAACTTGCAGATCAAGATATCTTGTTGCGCGACCTTTTTTTATCGTACTAGTGCTTCCTTCTGCGAGATGTGAACCTGAGATTGTTTAGCTTTCTTGTATGATCGGAGAGTTCCTAACGCATCCCTTTGTGATAAAAATGATCCAACATCTCTTGCATGCCCTGGGTGATCGAATTTCTCCGTAGCGTTGCGGAGGATGTTATGCTTACCTGTGCCTATGAATCGCCCTTCCAATTGTGCTTGCTTCAATTTATCCCTCACAGGAGTTTTATATAAAACATTTCAGTTTACTATCTAGGATTTCGTATTTAAATTAGTAAATATATTATAGGTTCTTACCACTTGTTCGGCAATTTCTCGCTCGGGTTCCTTATCGTATTCACCTTTACTATTTTTACGGCTAATCAAGAATAGATCGCAATGGTTAATTTCTTCCTCATCCATGGGTCTTATCGATGATCTTGCCTCCTCCTCGGTAATTCCCTTGCTAATTGCTATTTTGACATCCCTCTCTAACCGTTGCGTGATTGATTGTAGAGCCTCCAAACCATATCCCCCATGACACTTACGATGAGGGGTTTTGTTTTCCTTTGCAAACTGGCGCTTTTCACTCCTTGTACCCTACATTTGTAGGTAATAGTCATTATGTCAAATTATAGAAATATAAAGTGTTGGAATAAAATAAAAAATGTTTATTTGGGCTCACATTTTCATCATTCTCCAAAGCTCGTCTCTTGTGGATCTCCCAACTACCGGGTTGAATATTTGTATGCAACAACCATGGACGATCCCCTTTCTTACTAGAAAATTAAAATCACGTGATAAGGTATATTTGTGCTCCCTCCAACTCTTTGCCATCATGGCCATTACCCTTTTCTTTAAATCATCCATACCCGGGGCATCGAACTCGAGCGGTCTCTAAGTGGGTTGAAATAAAAGTTATTTTCATAGACTAATGTTGGATATTATTTATTTACATTTGTGATTAAATAATTTCAATATCACCAATATAATTTTAGGTACCTTGCACTCCGTCCATAGGACATCTTTATATTGTTTAGGAACCTCGTGCCAACTATCGTACTTGATGTCTACCCTTGTTCTACCGACCTTCCCTACCCAACTAGACCATTTAGCTCATTCCACCGATACACACTTTCTAGATTTGGTGAAAACCAACAAGGTTAGTTCCTTTCTAGCCATCCTCCTTTCTAGTGTTCTACAATGAGTTCTAGCAAGCCCTCTGACCTCCGACCTCTCATCGTCATCATCATCAATGGCTAGGTTTTGTGAATTTCTAGCTATTTGATTCACATGTTCATCATGAGTCCTCTTCCGAGACACTATACTACCTAAGAACATACATCAAAATCATAAACTATTATACATAATCTAGGGTTTTATTATTAAAAAAATTAAACTAGAGCCATGAAAACATTTATATATACACATTGTAGAAACAAACTAACAACATGAATATATCAAGGTACAATAACCATTTTTTAAATTTCTAATAGTAGAACAAGGGGAGATACAACAATTTGTACCTTTTCATCCAAAAAATTGGAAGTAGAATGAAACTTGAGCCATGAAAACCCTGACTCATGGATTCCCTCTGCTTTTGTAAAATTTCATGGGCATTGAATGTGTAGATCACATGTGTAGTAGGGTTTAATGATGTTATAAACATAGATGAAGATTGGGTGGAGCAATTTGGAATGAAGGAATGATGAAGGAAGGGAGGAGGGTTTTTGTCAGAGAAATTGGAGGGAATTCATGATTTTATCAAATGGATATTAAATGGCCATTTGAAAAACTGTCTTTAATGCGCTGTGGCCAAGAGTTACTTCTGAGCTCGAAACAAGGTTTCGTACTCGAAACATGATTCGTCCTACGAATGTTTGGAAAGACGGGGTTCCGGAATAGAAACTTAGTCATTATTTTAAAAAAATAGCAACGGGCAAATCATTTTAATTTACCCAAGGAGAAAATTCCCCTTCTTCCAAAAATTAATCACAAACCCTAACTCCCCTCTATTTCAAATATCCATAATCAATCATGCTATGGTATAGAGGTCGAGGTTGTAGTTGTGGAACAGGTGATAAGGCATCTAGGAGTCATCAACCACATCGAGAAGTTGGAGAATCGGAGTTGTTCTTCAACACCGATGCGGAGCGTAGGTACGTTGAATTTCAACATAGGAAATAATTAAATTCAAGGGTAATTGATAGTCGTGATATTGAGCCTCTAAGCTTAGGATGTCTTATTGAATATTTGAAACCCTCCAATTTTGACAAATAAGTTGAATTGGACGAGAAAATCCATTATGACAAAGTGGTTCAATTCTACGCTAATTTAAGTAAAAGTAGAAACAATAAAGACCTCTCAATGGTAAATGGCGTAACGATTCCCATTAAAATATTTAGCATAAACGAAGCCCTAGGTTTCCCGTACACCGA
The DNA here is from genome assembly GCA_037428765.1 of Rubia yunnanensis. NCBI lineage: Eukaryota > Viridiplantae > Streptophyta > Magnoliopsida > Gentianales > Rubiaceae > Rubia > Rubia yunnanensis. The sequence goes on from CM075065.1 coordinate 81,562,491, forward strand.
AGCTACCAAACTTACTCCAGAAGACGGAAGTCACGGTCCAATTGAGATATTTCACCAACAAAGTTGGCCTACTATTAGTGAACTCACCTCTTTATGCCCGGTTAACATGGGTGGAAAAAATAATTTTTCCGTACGGGGGTAGTGGCAAGGCGAGCAGATGTGTATGATATGGGGGTTTTGAGTGTCGAGCACAGGTTAGTTTATGAGTGGATATGCCAGAATGTTCACCCTTTGGGTGGGCATGCGTGTACGATGACGATATGCAACTTGATATTTTTCTACTACATTGTAGAGGGGTAAAATTAAATCCAAGGTATACCATTTTGATGCACATGCTTAAGGTGGCTGCGAGGAAGAAGAAAGATATTCCATATGGCGGTTTGATAACTGCCATGTTTAAGAAAAGGAAAGTGATCTCCGTCGACAAACCCTCCGCTTGAACTTCTATGATAAGTCATGGTTTGATCATAAGCATTTTAGAGTTTGATGAAAACAAGAAACGGTGAGATCAAAATATTCCAGGTAAAGCGGCCAAAGCTGCCCATCAAGCAAAGGAAGCATCCATGGACAAGGCCGAAGGTTCAACGTCACGTAAGTACATTGTTCAAAAAACATTTACATAATCTTGGATTGCCTCATTAAATTTAATAAATAGTTTAATAATTTTTTTTTTCAATTGTAGGCGAGAAAAGGGGTTGGATGGCCACATTTTAAAAAAAATTGGCATGCATCAAGGAAAATGTTAGTTCGACTAACAATGAAGCGGCAGCCGCAGAAGCGTGTCATTAAAGTTTGTTGCCACGAAGGCCTCCAAATTGAGCTCGGTGAAGATGGCTCTATACCTAATTTCAAACCACAGTACTTCAAGTGATGGTAGTGATGGTTAGGAGGAGGAGGAGGCGGAGGATAACCGTGGTGATGCTGATGAATAATCTGATTTGGAGCTTGGGGGAGTGAACTTCGACGACGAAGAAGAAGATGATTAGTTTGTGAATTTGGAATTGAAATTTGCACATTTGTCTTGATTTGAATTAATTTTTAAGTTTTTGGGTATTCATGTCAAACATCGAATTTGTTGGCATTTGTTATCTTAAAATATTTTTTTGTTAACTCTTTTTAAAACATCTCTTCGATGACAAGTAGTTGTTTAGGTAATTAATTGTCACATGGAATATGTGAATTACAAGTACAGAGTACGGCATCACACTTTTTACCAAACTTTCCAAAGTTCTTTCGAGTCCGGAACCAAGTCAGGACAAAGAAAATATATTCGTAAGACACAGTTCAAAAATCAGAACAATGTCTTTCAGTATTGTATGTGATCATAATGTATTAGTTTCGAGCTCGGAACTATGGTTCCAAAATATTTTATATTTTCTGATCCTAAACTATAAGATTGACTCCTTGTCTTCAATTTTTTTTTTAAATTCACTGACAATGTTCTGAGTCCGGAACTATTGTTCCGAAATCTTTTATATGTTATGATCCTAGACTGTAAGATTGACTCCTTGTCTTCAATTTCTTTTTTTAATTCACATACAACGTTCCAAGTCCGGAACTGTGGTTCCAAAATCTTTTATTTGTTCTGATCCTAGACTGTAGGATTGACTCCTTGTCTTCAATTTCATTTTTTAATTCACAGACAACATTCCGATTTCGGAACTATGGTTCTGAAATATTTTATTTGTTCTCATCCTAGACTGTAAGATTGACTCCTTGTCTTCAATTTTTTTAATTCACAGACAAAGTTCTGAGTCCAGAACTCTTGTTCCAGATTCTTTTATATTTTCTGATCCTAGACTTTAAGATTGAATCCTTGAATTCAATTTCTTTTTTAATTCAAAGACATAGTTCCGAGTCCGGAACTCTTGTTCCAATTTCATCAAAATTTTTGGATCATACCATGTAACATAATTAACATTGGTCAGTCGAGGCTTTGATATCATAAAAGGCTCCTTTATATAAAAAAAAGCAATTAGAAAATATAAACTCCACACATTGCGAACCCTAGATAGAATTCCACACTCGGAACCAACAAATCATCCATTTTAAATTCTTGTTCAGGTGGGAAAAACATGTCCACATCAAATGCCGATGGGTTGGTTTGTCAGAGGAGATCAAAATCGACGAGAGGCGGATGTGGGACGAACCCCAGCTATGACACAACAAGGTTTGTATCTCTTGAATCGGAGAATATGTATAATGCATCAAGAGTCTCCCGCATGGGAGCTTGATTACTTCGATTTTGAAGATAGTGGAGGTGTGAAAACCCTAACCTTAATGGAGTTAGGATGCTTGTAATAGTTAAATTTTAATCAAATATTTCAATCTCTCATCTAATTTTCCGAAAAATCAAAAACAATAACAATATTAAATGAATAATAAAATAAATAAATAAAAGAAATTACCAGGAAGAAGATATATATATGTATACGTGTATATATCTATATATTATCATAATAATAATAATTAATATAATAATAATAATATAATGGGAAGAGAAAGCGGACGTAGGCATTTGAGGGTTAAATGGATAAAATTCTAGGTTTAGGTGTCAGAACCCTATGGTTTCATCTAGTATAAATACCTATCACCGCCTTTTAAAAAAAATTACATCCTTAAGAAATTTCTTACCAAAGGAATAGCGGTTGAGCGGTGGTAACGTAGAAAATAGAGGTTGCTCAAGCCAAGTCTAACTAAGGTGATTGTTGCATCACCTTAGCACGAACTGAAACCTCCACCTCTGGAACACCACTGAAACCTCACCTCTTGAACCCACTGCAAATTTCACCTCTTGAACCCCTACTGAAAACTTCACCTCTAGAACCCCTACTAAAACTTCACCTCTCAAACCCCTACTGAAACATTCATCTCTCGAACCCCTACTCAAAACTTCACCTCTTGAACCCCTACTCAAAACTTCACCTCTTGAACCCCTACTCAAAACTTCACCTCTCGAACCCCTACTGAAAACTTCACCTCTCGAACCCCTACTGAAAACTTCACCTCTCGAACCCCTACTGAAAACTTCACCTCTCGAACCACCACTGGAAACCAGTACCTCTCGAACTAGACCACTGATACCTTTACCTCTAGAGCAGTACATCTCAAACCTATGTCACGAACTAGTACCACTGATACCTTTACCTCTGGAACAATACATCTCAAACCTAGTTCTTAAACTAGTACCACTAATACCTTTACCTCTCGAACAATATATCTCAAACCTACCTCTCGAACTAGTAACCCTGATATCTTCACTTCTAGAACCCTTTCCACTGAAACCTCACTACTAGAACCTTTACCTCTCGAACTAACCTCTCGAACCTGTACCTCTGGAACCTTTACCTCTGGAACCTTACCTCTCGAACTAGTGCCACTGAAAACTTTTACCTCTCAAACCTTACCTCTTGAACAGGTACTACTGTGACCTTTACCCCTCGAACTGTACCTCTTCAACCCTAGGTCTCAAACTAGTACTACTAAAACATTTACTTCTCCAGCTCACCTCTCAAACCATACCTCTCGAATCTCTCCAACTAAACCTTACCTCTTGAATTCACCAACTAAACTTGTACCTCTCGAACCTAACCAACTAAACCTCACCCCTCGCACCTCACCACTCAAAGTAGTACCACATACCATTCGAACCCGTACCACTTGAACCAGTACCACATGAACTTAGTGCCACCCGAACCAGTACCACTTGAGCACCAGTATCACTCAAACCCTTCACTTGAATCCTCTACTCGAACCCTTGTAATCTAACCCCTATACTTGAAACCATCTACTCAAACCCCTATACTTGAAACCTTATCTTTGAACCTTTCTGCTCTTTACTTGAACCATGTATACTCGAACCCCATTAGAGAGAGATATGACCGTTAAACTTAAATGATGATATATACTAACTGTTAAATTAAGTGTGTATTTTATCATACTGTGCTCAATTATCGTGAAACTAAATTTATGAACTGCTTTGATATTGTTTTGTGAATGACTAGCTTCACCACCATAGAGACCCACCTCTAGCACCGGTTGTTTTTGTTCTAGCACCGGTTTTTTTAAAAAAAAACCAATGCCTAAGTAACCGGTGCTATTGGTTTTTTTTCAACCAATTTTTTTTGTTAGCACCGGTTTTTCAATTGGTGCTAATTTATTTACGACGACGAAAAAAAATCCCTTCCTCTAAAAGCTGCAGCGCGCTGCCGCTTTCGGAGAAAGGGAAAAAAAACTCAAAATAAACAATTTTATTCCACATTAATTTAATAATAAAATCAACTTCACAAAATTATTAATTTATTTCCACATTAATGTATAGAAACACCTTGTCTCACACGACTATGACAAGAATAATAGTCCTAATTATACAATAATAAAACTATTGCAGCACAATTTATGGTGCACTGCCTTCACTTACAGCTCTAGAATTTCAGTTTCTTCTCTACTCTTGCAAAAACAAAGATGAAATGAGTACATTGTTGGGAGAACCGAACCTATCAGAAGTAATTATAATTCCCAGATTCTGAATTGTAGGTAAAGAAAGGTACAAGTGGTTAGTGAAACAATGTAATGATTCTGGAAAAATGATCGAAAAGAACAAGATGGACAATAAGAATGATTACTCATTGTGGTTAAAGAGATATTCGTTTGAAGCAGAACTGTTGCCAGGAAGTGGCTAAAATCCTTGGAATGAGAATGAAAGAATCTTGAACAATCCACTGGGGTTGCATGTACCTGCACGTTGCAAAAATATCAGTGTATTCAACGTCTCCACCATGGATAACCTAGCATATTCATGGTTTGATTCACCCTTAACTATATAAAATATTACTTCATCCATCCTTATAAAAAGGGTGTATTGTTTCTGCAATAGTACGAGAAATATGATTCATTTTGTTTTAGGCTAAGGTGACGCTACTAGTACCTCCAAAAACGTGTTGGGCCCAATACAAGATTCTCATAGAAGAAGCTCTCTTTGGCTTACCCAATGACCAGCATCTTCCAGCACATGCATTTCAACTCCACCTCCCTCCTTAACTACTTACTCCTCAGCAACATGAAGTCTCTGAAGATCTTCAAGTGCCCACATGTGCAAACTCCGTTATGCTTTAAAAAGGTTTACATGTACACCTCGAGGGAAATCTTCCACTACCTTCCTGCAATGCATGATGAACATCAGGTCACACAATGGGTCACAATTCAACTAACTCAAACAACATGTTCACGTTCGCTTAAATGTAGCACCTTGTTGATTGTTTATATATCTAAGCCAAGTCAATTCACCCTATGCTACATCAGTTCTCAAAGACAAAGTCGATAGGTGCAATAGTGAATCAAATAATGCATAACAGATCTAGTACTGGAGCAAATTTACATCCATCAAAATTAAATCACAGAAATTAAACATGCAAACCTGTCGAACATCAGGGTATTCATCATTATAGGCCTCCAAATGGAAAAGAAGATATACCTCAGGCTAATTTGTACACTAAATTGAACTAATCAGAACACATAAATTTTCAATAGAAAATGCAGGCAGTAGGGTAAAATTGATGCAAGATGTTTCATCAATTGATGCAAGTGTTACTCCCTCTATCAGAACTTAAGTTACACAATTTAACTTTTCACGATTGATTTAAAATGTAAACACAGCAAAAATAGCAAACACGGAAAAAAAAACAGAGAGAAAAGAACGTTTGATTATGTGCAACAATGTCCCCACCTTGATTAGGGTTAATGCAGCCAAATCTCCACCATCATATCCCAAAATCAAGGCTATCTATAACCATATAAACCAGAAAACACTAGATGTTTAAAACCAAACTAAAGATGGCAAACTAGCAACATAATACTTTCCATCTTTAGTTGCCAAACTCAATTCTTTGAAGCAGTGACAACAAAGCACAAGTAAAACAAAGAATCAAACATTAATATGGAGAAATCACAAAGTTCAGTTTTGTTTTTATTTGTCCACATTCAAAACTTTATAAGTTTAAAGCCATCCTGAAATTTAGACCAAATAAAAGTTCCACTTAAACATTACACATATAATGAACTGAAAAGAGATCTTCAAGACAAAAGCTCACACAAAATGTATAAATAAACTCTTCAACTTCTAAACAACACAAGACGAGCACACCATTTGAAAGCATAGCTGGAAAAAACATTGCCCATGTCTTTCTTAATACTGAAATTCATGCAAGAATTTGATTTTACGAGACTACATGGATCTTTCTGGCAAGCAGATCAGAAAATATCACTTTAGAGTCTATGAAGGATAAGAGTATAGGACTAATAGTACTACACTAATGCACAAGTCTGCTGCTAAAGATAGAATATACCCATATCTTGGTTGCAAAATTCAAAAGATAGGCATGACAAAAGCTTCACCACATTAATAGTTTACCAAAAAAAACTGATTGGTTCTTTGATGTAAAGGACTTGAGCTCAAAAGATAAAAAGAAAAGCAGACAAGGAGAACCAGCTCGAAATAATGAAACCACACAATCCCAGTTTGCAAAAAAATTTAAAGATACAAACTTTTAGCAACCAGAAGGAAGAAAAATAGAAAACAGATCCAAAACCAAGCATAGTCAATAACTAACCTAATAACATGTGATTCAAAAAATTATCATAGCAATATGTATATTGACATCGGCTCAAACGAACTAGAATGGAACTTCATCAAAGATTCACCTGTGCATTGGTAAGGGCAGCCGGCGATGGGAGCTCCGGCAGAGGGGAGTGGTGTGGAGGTGGTGAAGAGCAACGTCATCGGTGGTGGGAAACAAAAAGGTGGCGTGCGATGGTTAGCACAGCGGCAATGGGAGCTCCGACGGAGAGGGCGCATATCACTGGTGATGGGAGATCCGATGGAGAAACCGGTGCGGAGGCGGTGAAGAGCATCGCCATCGGAGGTGGGAAATGAAGAGGTGGCGTGCGGTGGTTAGCGCAGCGGCGATGGGTGCTCCGGCGGAGGGGGCGCGTATCACTAGTGTTGGGAGCTCCGGCGGCGGATTTGGACAAAACATGGGTACAGAAATGGACCTGTGAAGAGTTCAGTTTTTAACTGAATATTTAGGACAAAAATGGACCCGTGAAGAGCCCATTTACACCTTCATGAAGATCAAATACACATCCAAATAAAGTTTGACCGTTAATTAGTTAAAGTCAACTTTGTTATTAGTGTTTATTTATTGAGAGTCAAGTAAGGTTTGACCATACAAAGTCAAACATTTTTATGTGCATTTATTAAATACTAATTAAAGTAAGGTTTGACCATTAATTAATAAAAGTCAACCTAGTTATTAGTGTTTATATATTCAAAGTCAAATAAGGTTTGGCCGTTGAGTAGTTAAAGTCAGCTTAGTCACTAGTGTTTCTATACAGAGACAAAGTCAAGTAAAGTTTGACCGTTGATTAGTTAAAGTCAACTTAGTCACTAGTATTTATATATAGAGAGAGTCAAGTAAGGTTTGACTGCTGATTAGTGAAAGTCAACCTAGTTATTATTGTTTATATATTGAAAGTCAAGTAAGGTCTGACCGTTGATTAGTCAAAGTCAACTTAGTTATTAGTGTTTAAATATTGAGAGTCAAGTAAGGTTTGACCGTTGATTAAACAAAGTCAAACATTTTTATTTTTATTTATTATATACTAATTAAAGTAAGGTTTGACCATTAATTAGTTAAAGTCAACTTTGTTTTAGTGTTTATATATTGAAAGTCAAGTAAAGTTTGACCGTTGATTAGTTAAAGTCAGCTTAGTCACTAGTGTTTATATATAGAAAGTCAAGTAAGGTTTGACCGTTGATTAGACAAAGTCAAACATTTTTATTAGTATTTATTATATACTAATTCAAATAAATTTTGATCATTAATTAGTTAAAGTCAACTTTGTTATTAGTGTTAATATATTGAAAGTCAAGTATAGTTTGACCGTTGATTAGTCAAAGTTAGCCTAGTTATTAGTGTTTAAATATTGAAAGTCAAGTATAGTTTGACCGTTGATTAGTCAAAGTTAACCTAGTTATTAGTGTTAGGAAAGTCTCAGGAAAGGCGGCATTTCCATGAGCTCATGGACAGTCCTCTGGGGTATTTGCCTAAAATGTTGTATTTTTTTATAAAATTTAAATATTGCATTTTATAAGTTAAAACAAGTAATAATATTTATTTGAATGTGAATTATATAAATATATGATATAAAAAAATATTTTCAAATGCAGTGTATAAGGTAAGAAATATGTAGCATGTCCATAAGCTTATGGACATACCGCCTGTCAGGAGACCCACTTTTTTTTTAATGAAAAGGAGACCCACTCATTAGTGTTTATATATTGAAAGTCAAGTAAAGTTTTCACGATTGTTTATATATCTATGAAGGGTTGAACCTTAATTAGTTAATGTAAACAAATTTTATTCTTATTTGTATATATGAGGTCAGTGAAGGTTGATCGTTGATTAATTTAACTTAACTTAGTCATTGGTTAAAGTCAACAAAAGAAGTGAACGATTTTGAAAGTTAAAAAAATAGCTAAGAGCGGCTGCGCAGCTGATGAAATTTCTGAGAAGATTATTTGAAATTTTAAGCGAATTTTTTAAATTCTTTGGCGGAAGTTTTTGGCGATTTCTTTTGGGGGGGGGAATTTTTTTGGCATGAAAAATTTTAAAATTTTTAGCACCGGTTTAAACCGGTGCTATTTTCTTCCAAAACTGATGCTATTTTAAAAACTTTTGGCAATTTCTTTGGCAGGATTTTTTTTTACGATTTCTTTGGCGGGTAAATTTTAAACCGCTGCTATTTTCTTCAAAAATTGGTGCTAATTTTTCCAAAACCGGTGCTATTTTAAACTTTTGGGCTATTTCTTTGGCGGGAAAACCAGTGCTATTTTTTTAAATTTTAGCTCCGGTTTTTAAAACCGGTGCTAAATTTTACAAAAAATCGGTGCTAAGTTTTAATTTTTAGCACCGGTTTTTAATCCGGTGCTATTTTTTGCAAAAACCGGGGCTATTGTTTGCAAAAACCGGTGCTATTCCTTAATTTTTAGCACCGGTTTTTAAAAATGCTGCCATTTTTTACTAAAACCGGTGCTATTTTTATTTTGTTGGCGAGAAGACAGAATTTTTCAAATATTTAGCACCTATTTTTTTAAAAAACCCGGTGCTATTTAAAATTGTTTAGCTATTTTTTCGCGGGAAAATGTGTCTCGAAAATTTCTAGCACCGATTTTTCAAAACCGGTGCTATTTTTTACAAACAACCGGTGCTAAGTTTTAATTTTTAGCACCGGTTTTAAAAACCTATTCTATTATTTAATTTTTAGCACCAGTTTTTAAAACCTGTGCCATTTTGTACTAAAACCGGTGCTATTTTGAATTTTTTGCCGGGAAGATAGAATTTTACAAATATTTAGCACCGGTTTTTAAAAAGTGGTGCTAATATTTTCAAAAAAGGTGCTATTTTAAACATTTTTGCTATTTCTTTGGCGGGAAAATGAGTCTCGAAAACTTTTAGCACCGGTTATTAAAAACCGGTGCAATTTTTTACAAAAAATTGGTGCTAAGTTTAATATTTAGCACCGGTTTTAAAAACCGGTGCTATTTTTTTTTGCTAAAACTAGTGCTATTATTTAATTTTTAGCATCGATTTTTAAAACCGATGTAATGTTTTTTACTAAAACCGGTGCTATTTTGAATTTTTTTGCGGGAAGATAGAATTTTACAAATATTTAGCACCGGTTTTTAAAAATTGGTGCTAATATTTTCAAAACCGGTGCTATTAAATTTTTTTTGGCTATTTCTTGGGCTAGAAAAATAAAAATCTCAAATTTTTAGCACCAGTTTTTAAAAACGCTAATTGTTTCCAAAACCGGTGCTATTGTAAAATTCAGCACCAGATTTTAAAAAACTGGTGTTAAAATAAAAAAACCGGTGTTAAAAATTTTAAAAACCGGTGCTATTAGATTTTTAGCACCAGTTTTTAAAATCGGTGCTAAAAAACCGGTGCTAGGGGGGAGTCTCAGTGTGGTAGTGCTTGTACTTTATCTTGCCGTTTCAAACTTGAATCATATACTGCTCTGATATGTTATGTGGATGACCGGCTTGCACTTTATCTTGAAGTGTCAAAACTGAATTATTTGCTACCTGATTACCTGTCTCTGATTTTGGGGCCCTCGACACGATTGTAGTTTGGTGGAAGTCAGAGGGGAACGGTACATATCGGACCGTCTAATTAGACCGAATACTCATGGAGTTCTGGTATGCTAGCATAACCATCTGTACTGATACGAGCTCGTAACTGAACATCTGATTGGGCATGGTTGACGAGAATGAATTATGAACTGACTGATCAATTTCGGGCACTACTGAAAAGGTTATGCCTTGTATGTTAGTTAGAGTTGCCATAAAGGCACTTGGCAGCAACTCGGCATTAACCACCCGTATCCTTTTACTGTGTGCTAGGACGTATGTGGCTATTTGTTATTTGTTATTCTGTGATCACTTAAACTCAACTGGGTAAATATTGGCGATGGAACCTCACTAAGCAAGGAGCTTACCCTGGTCAAACAACTCTTTTTCAGGCGAAGAAGAACTGTAAGAGAAAAGTACTTTTATGTCTTTACTTCTTTTGAGAAAGACCTGGGTGAATTGTTAGAATCTTAACATGAACTGTGAATTTGTAACAATTAGGAAACTTTCACACTTGTACTAATCCTTTCACTGTAATAGTAAATTAGGATTTGGATTATATTAATTTGTTTTCGCATAAAATTTATCTGCTCATTTCTGCTAGCATTTGTTGTAGCATGCTCAGACCCAACCGGATACTTGTGTTCTGGTTTGGGGGTGTTACAGATATGGTATCAGAGCATTCTCAAACCAAGTAAAGGAAAATTCATACTTACCTTAAATAAAAGATTTTAGAGGGAACTAAATAAATTGTGGAATAAGAAGGACTAGTTGAGTCCAAACTGTCAAACTAAAAAAATAGGTATTTCAAATAGATGGACGGTAATGTAAAGATCGCAAATAATGCTTTAAAAGAGACTATTGAGGTAAAAAGATATTCAGGAGCCTTCCCAGAGGCGTTCCTTCCTCGGATAGAAATTATAGACAATTCTGAATGGGTTGAAACTCACGCCTACCTAAATTGGGTCGTACACGCTTTGGTCATGGAGGGGGCATAATTAATCAGTCAGGGTCCTTAGCCTCGAGACCCATGAAGAATTAATGAAAGACGCAATGTGAGAGCAGTGTTTGTGTGCTAACGCAGAAGAGGTAAGGGCGAATGCAGTGATCGCCTAAAACAATTGATTGAAGAACCAAAGAATCAGGGAGCTCGAGCAATGGGACACCGAACGACAGGAAGTCATTCGAGATGTGGGCCTAGCACTGGTTAGTGCTTAAGTACTCCAGGAAGGTCTGACCGCTTATCGGAGACAACCAGCTGAATCACGTTGGAGTCACATTAGAGAGACTTGGGGTATAATGGATCAAGGTCTCGCTACACTGCGGATTTAGTAAACCGGGCATACCCTGGAGTCGAGCGGGAGGAATGTAGTGGCTCCACCAAAAATTCAAGAGTCAATTAGGATTGAAAGTTAAGTTTTGGGAACTGAAAGTTAAGATATTAAGCCTAACACATTGTATGTTATGTACTAGAACTGGAGAAAATCCTAGTTTTGACGTTGAAGGACATCGAAGCTATCATGCTGTGATGAAGTTATTTAAATTAGACTAAAGCTATTGTAAATATTTTATGATGAAGATAAAATAATAAAATATTTTGCGAATTATATTCTCTTGTTTAAGTAACTAAGTAAGGATCGGCATAATCCGGAGGGCTAACTTGTTAAGTGTAGGACAATAGAAAGGGAACAAGGGGAAAGCTCAAACTCGCCAACGGGACATAATCCCCCAACCACGGGGATGGAGTTGTTCGTGAGTCAAGTTATAGAAATATTAAGTCGCATGGTAGAAAGACACAATCAAGCTCAATCTCCTGGTAGGGATTAAATTCATTGATCAGAGACAGAGGATGCAGCCTTAGAACGATTTCAGAAATTTCACCTCCCAGGTTCAACGGCGGCCGAGATGATGAAGTCGCCAAAAATTGGATCAAAACAATGACTCAAACTTTCCGGGCCCTGGGATATACGGATGGACGGAAAGTGAGTTTTTCCATATTCCAATTGGAAAGAGCCGCGCAAGACTGGTGGAACTTAGTATACAGGAAGTGGGACATGGAGGAAACTCCCCGAACCTGGGAGAATTTTGAAAAAGAGTTTAAGAAGAACTACATTCCACCCCTAGTTAATGAAAGGAAAGAAGCGGAGTTCATAAACTTGAAGCAAGGCCTAATGAGTGTAACGGAGTATGAGACAAAGTTTTCCCGACTCTCTAAATTTGCAGAGAAGATGATCTCAATTGATGATGAGCACAAGAGGAGATTTATCCAAGGGTTAAGGCTGGAGTTGAAGGATGCCCTAGCCCCGAGATATCAGAACAGTTATGCCGCAACCATCGAATCTGCTTACGGAGTGGAAGAAACCAAAAATACCTTAAAAGCCATGCACCAAGAAAGAAGGACAAGTGAAGTCTCAGTCAATATACACTCCAGGCCCACATGGAGCAAACTTTGAGAAAATAAAGGTCCCAAGGAGAGACATACCCTGACCCTCAGCCAGCTCAAAAAGCTCTAGCTTCGTCTCGAGAGAAATGACTCAGGTTTGTTGCACGCACTGTGTGAAGGGAAACCATGATGAGAAAGACTGTTGGAGGAAGGAAAATAAGTGTCTACGATGTGGGAGTTCGGAACATAGAATATCAGAGTGCTTGCTAACTCCATCAAGTCGCTTGTCTCAAACCGTGGGATCCCAAGCATCAGTCGCCAAACTTGCTCAGAAAGGAGGAATAAGTGGGGGCAGTCAACCGAAGGTGCAGGATTATGTTTACGCGATGGAGGATAATGAAGCCCCGGTTTCAACTGAGGTCATTGAAGGTACCCTCTCTATTTTGGGTAAAATGGCTAAAGTTTTGATAGATCATGGTGCTTCTCATTATTTTGCTAGTTATTCATTTCTTGAAAATATGGAAGATAAGATATAGAACTTACCCTATACATTGGAAGTTAGCACTCCCACAAATGATGCTAAAATCCTAACTGGATGGGTATGTAGAAACTGTGGGGTAAATCTAGGGTGTGGGGAATTACCCATAGACCTAATTGTTCTACCCTAAAAGGTTATGAGGTAATACTTGGAATAGATTGGCTTACTAAAAATCATGCCCAGTAAAATTGTCATACGAAAGAAGTTAAGTTGTGTTGACCAGGGAAACCTTCGATTAAAGTGGATGTGGGAAGGAAGAGATCCTCCTAATTACTAGTTGCTGGAGTCAAGGCTCACCGAATGATTTGTAAAGGAGCAACTGAAATGTTGGCTTATGTCCTGAATAAGCCAGTGGACTAGTTAAAGGGGGAAGATATGACTGTTGTCCAAGACATCCCTGAGGTATTTCCAGAGGAACTTGTAAGTTTACCTCCTGAAAGGGAGACTAAATTTACCATTGATCTATACCAGGAGCTGCACCTGTCTCTAGAAATCCTTATCGTATGGGGCCGCTAGAACTACAAGAGCTAAAACCACAATTGTAATATTTATTGACTCGGGGGTTCATTCAACCGAGTACTTAGCCCTGGGGAGCTCCTGTATTTTTTGTTAAGAAGAAAGATGGCTCTCTTCGGATGTGTATCGATTATCGAGGCTTAAACTATGTGACCATTAAGAATAAACACCCTCTTCCCATGCCCTAGGTGCTTTTATAGACCTCATGCATCGAGCATTTTGGCCATATCTATACGTGTTTGTTGTCATCTTCATCGATGACATCCTGGTCCATTCCACATCTCAGCGGGAGCATGAAAGGCATTTAAGAAAGGTATTACAACTACTTAAGGGGCACAAGTTGTACGCCAAGTTTAGAAAATGTGAATTCTGGCTAAACCAAATGAAAATTTTGGGGCACGCAATTAGTAAGGAAGGAATATTCGTGGATCCCTCTAAGGTCGAGACAATGCTAAACTGGAGGGTGTCAAACAATAGTACGGATGTTCGGAGCTTTCTGGACTGGCAGGGTACTATAGGAGTTTCGTTAAATACTTCTCTAAACTTGCATCGCCTTTATTCTGCCTAACTCAGAAAGGAGTTAAGTACGAGTGGAATGAGAAGACTGAGTCCTATTTTCAAGAATTAAAAAGCGTCGGACCTCTGCCCCAATTCTCGCCCTACCTGACAGAAAATATGGATTCATATAGTATATCGATGCTTCAGGAGAGGGCCTAGGATGTGTATTAATGTAAAAGGGCCACGTGATTGCTTATGCATCTTGGAAGTTGAAACCTTATGAAAAGAATTACCCCACCCACGACCTGGAACTAGTTGCAGTGGTATCTGCTTTAAAGAAATGATGGCATTACTTATATGTAGTTACATTTGAAGTAATGTCAGATTATAAGAACTTGAAGTACCTATTTCCCAAAAGGACTTGAATATGTGACAACGTCGGTGGATAGAGTTTTTGGGGGGATTATGACTGTGTGATCAATTATCATCGTAGCAAGGCAAATATAGTGGCAGACACACTAAGCTGGAAGATGAATTTAGCACATATCTGGATAAAGGAGACGGAGATGTTATCGCAGGCAGAGAATTAGGAGTGCAAGACTAAACCTGATCGACGTGTATTCTTCAATCTAAGGGTACAAGCTATTTTACCCACAGAGATTAAGAATGCTCAAGAGTCGAAGGAATTATTGGTAAAGAAGAAAAAGCTTATCGTTGAAGGGAAGTTGCCAGACTTTGAAGTGGACAGTGAAGGAATGCTGACCTGTAGAGGTAGGTTTTGTCTACCCTGAAATTTAGCGATCACCCAAAGAGTGTTGGAGGAAGCTCACCGATCTAAGTATACGGTGCACCCATGAGGGACCAAAATGTACCGAGACCTAAAAAAATGGTACGGTTGGGGTAATATGAGGAGGGACATAGAGGAATATGTGGAGCATTCTTTAGTATGCCAGCAAGTCAAGGCCGAACATCAGAAACCATTGGGGTTATTACAACCATTGGAGATTCCCAAACAAAAATGGGATCACATCACGATGGACTTTGTGACATGACTACCCCAACACCAAAGAATTTTGACGCAATATGGGTAGTGGTTGATAGGTTGACCAATTCGGCTCATTTTCTACCAATCAACGTTAAATACTCCTTAGAAAGATTGATTGTCATATACATCTGGGAAATTGTAAGATTACATGGGGTGCCGATAACCATTGTGTCAAATAGGGACCTAAGATTCACTTCCCATTTCTGGAGGCAACTGCTGGCAACATTGGGAACCAAATTGAACTTTAGTACAAGTGCCCATCCACAAATAGATGGGTAGTCAGAGTGAACAATTGAAACCCTAGATGACATGCTCCAATGTTGTGTTATGGGTTTTAGGGGAAGTTAGGATGCTCATTTACCTTTAGTAGAATTTGCTTATAACAAAAGTTACCATTCGTCCATTGGTATGGCCCCATATGAAATACTCTATGGTAGGAAATGTCAGACACCCCTCTTTTGGGTAGAAGTGGTAGAGAAAAAGATTTTTCCAGTTTCCAGTATACCTTGGATTGAGGAATCCATGGATAAGGTCAAACTGATAAAGCAGCACTTACAGACGAGTCAAAGTCGATAGAAGAATTAAACGGATCATCGTAGGAGGGATTTGGAGTTTTGGAGTGGGTGACCAGGTGTTTTTGAAGGTAACCCCTCACAAGTGTCTCGTTCGGCATGGTGAGAAAGGAAAATTGTGTCCTAGGTACAATGGCCCTTTCGAGATCCTACAACGAGTCAGGCCAGTTGCGTGTCAACTTAACCTTCCTAGCCAATTGGGGAAATTACACGATGTCTTCCATGTGTCACTCCTAAAGAAGTACCACCCTGACCCCGAACACGTGTTAAACCATGAAGACTTAGCTGTGAATCAAAAGCTGATGTATGAAGAAAATACCGTAAAGATATTGGATAAAACAAATCACTACATTGCAAACCAGGGAGATTCCTAAGGTTTTGATGTTGTGGTGAAATCATAAGGTTGAGGAAACAACTTCGGAGTTGAAAGTAGACATGAGGGATACTTACCCAGAGTTCACGGGAAATGGGAATTTTGGGTACGAAATTCATTAGGGGGGGGGGGAGAATTGTGAAAACCCCAACCGTAATGGAGTTATGATGCATGTAATAGTTAAATTTTAATCAAATATTTCAATCTCTCATCTAATTAAGGTTGGGCAAGTGGACGTAGGCACTTGAGTGTTAAATGGATAAAATTCTAGGTTTAGGTGTTAGAACCCTATGGTTTTATCTAGTATAAATACCTATCACTGCCTTCTCAAAAAAATTACAGCCTTAAGATATTTCTTACCAAAATAACAGCAGTTGAGCGGTAGTAATGTAGAAAATGGAGGTTGCTCAAGCCAAGTCTAACTAAGGTGAGTGTTGAATCGCCTTAGCACGAACTAACTTAAACTGGGTATATGTTTACATATATGTATATATATATGATGCCATCAGAACCTGACTCTCTCGAACCTTCTCTTGCACCCCTCATTTAAACCTCACCTCTTGAACCCATTGAAAACATCACCTCTTGAAACCCTACTGAAAAATTCACTTCTCAAACCCCTACTGAAAACTTCACCTATCGAACCCCTACGGAAACCTTCATCTCTCGAACCCCTGCTGAAAACTTCATCTCTCGAACCCCTACTGAAAACTTCACCTCTCGAACCCCTACTGAAAACTTTACCTTTCGAACCCCTACTGAAAACTTCACCTCTCGAACCACCACTGGAAACCTGTACCTCTCGAACTAGTACCACTGATACCTTTACCTCTAGAAAAGTACATCTCGAACCTATGTCTCGAACTAGTACCACTGATACCTTTACTTTTGGAACAAAACATCTCAAACCTATGTCTTGAACTAATACCACTGATACCTTTTCCTCTTGAACATTATATCTCAAACCTACCTCTCGAACTAGTAACCCCAATATCTTCACCTCTAGAACCCTTTCCACTGGAACCTCACTACTAGAACCTTTACCTCTCAAACTCACCTCTGGAACCTGTACCTCTGGAACCTTTACCTATGGAACCTTACCTCTCGAAATAGTGCCACTGAAAACTTTTACGTCTCGAACTAGTGCCGCTGAAAAATTTTACCTCTCCCACCTTACCTCCGGAACTGGTACTACTAAAACCTTTACCCCTCAAATTGTACCTCCCAAACCCTTGGTCTCAAACTAGTACTACTGAAACCTTTAGTTCTCGAGCTCACCTCTCGAACCATACTTCTCGAATCTCTCTAAATGAACCTTACCTCTTGAACTCACCAACTGAACCCGTACCTCTCGAACCTAACCAACTAAAGCTCACCCCTCGCACCTCACCACTCGAACTAGTACCACATACCACTCGAACTAGTACCACTTAAACCAGTACCACTTGAACTCAGTGCCACTTGAACCAGTACCACATGAACACCATTACCACTCGAACCCTTTACTCGAATCCTCTACTCGAACCCCTGTACCCAAACCCCTATACTAAAACCTGTCAACTCGAACCGATGTACTTGAAACCTTATACTCGAACCTTTCTACTCTTTACTTGAAACATGTATACTCAAACCCCATTAGAGAGAGATATAACGGTTAAACTTAAATAATGGTATATACTGACTGTTAAATTAAGTATGTATTTTTCATATTGTGCTCAGTTATTATGAAACTAAATTTATGAACTGCTTTGATATTGTTCTGTGAATGACAGGCTTTTACTTTATCTTTCCATGTCAAACTTGAATCATATACACTCTGATATGTTATGTGGGTGACCGGCTTGTACTTTATCTTGCCGTGTCAATCTTGAATTATCTGCTACCTGATTACCTATCTCTGATTTTGGGGCCCCTGACAAGATTGTAGTTTTGTAGAAGCCAGCAGGGAACGGTACAGACTGGACCGTCTGATTAGGTTGGATACTCCTGGAGTTTCTGGTATGCTAGCATAACTATCTGTACTGATACGAGCTTAGAACTGAACATCTGATTGGGCATGGTTGACGAGAATTAATTATGAACTGACTGATCGCTTTCAGACACTACTAAAAAAGTTATGCCTTGTATGTTAGTTAGAGTTTCCATATAGGCACTTGGAAGCAACTCGGCATTAACCACGTGTATCCTTTTACTGTGTGCTAGGACTTATATGACTATTTGTTATTTGTTATTCTGTGATCACTAAAACTCAACTATGTAAATACTGCCGATGGAACCTCACTAAGCAAGGAGCTTACCCTGGTTAAACAACCCTTTTTCAGGTGAAGAAGAATAGTAAGAGAAAAGTGCTTTGATGTCTTTACTTCTTTTGAGAAAGACCCTGGGTGAATTGTTCGAAACTTAACATGAACTATGAATCTGTAACAGTTAGAAAACTTTCACACTTGTACTAATCCTTTCACTATAATATTAAGTTAGGATTTGGATTATATAAATTTTCTTCAGCATAAAATTTATCTGCTCGTTACTTCTAGCATTCGTTGTAGCATGCTCAGACCCGACCAGATACTTGTGTTGGGGTTTGGGGGTGTTACAAGATGACCAGTAGTTAAGCGGGGAGGAGAAACCTTGCATGTTTTTTGACAGACATTATTTCATGAAGAAAACGTGGGTACTACTCAACATCAAGTGGTATCGTAAGACTCCGGCAGTGGCGGAACCAAGCAAGAGGTGAAGAATTGAGGAAGGTAGTATAATTCCATTTTCATGTTAAAATCATCAATTGTGTTTCTATTTGTTATGTATTCCTAGCAAATTACCTTTTTTAATAGATGAGTTCTGCCCTAGTTTTATGAAGGCCATGAAAAATGTTTACAAATGGATTCGCGATGAAGTGTTCCAATTGAGAGAGCATGCATGGACCCTGGAGCTGAAGCAGGGAGGTTACGAGCGAACTCTAAAAGAATCCAAGAAACCACCCCTGAAGAGAAGTTATTCTATGTAATGTCAAGTTTATCCATATTTCATACTCTATATCATTTTCATTTGGTGGCTACATTTTATCCTACTTTAGACTATTTATTTTGGATGTTGAATTTCTATAATTTTATGAATTCCAAATTTTGTCGAAAATCAAATGTTCAGATTTGTTTTTAGATTGAATTGGCTTGCCATTGTAATGTAGTTTGATTCCTAGAAATTTGTTATAATCGCAACGTATGGAAACTCTGACCCAACTATGAAATTTTGGTCAAAACGGAGATGACCATATCCCTAGACGACCTTTCGAGTTCAAAAGACTCTCTTTGACAATGGTCATCAACAAAATAAGATGCAAATCAGTGCTAAATGATTACCTTAGACTTCTTCTTCTTTTCTTCATCTTGCCTTTTGGTGCCTTCCACCGAATAGTCATCTATCCTTGCTTGTTGACCCGTACGACTTCGTTGTGGTCCATGCGACCAATAAAATCACGCAAACTATTGTTATCTTCTTCGAGGAGGAAATCGTCATCATTTGATCCAAGCCAACAGTTAGTTCTAAAACCAATTAAATCTTCTTGTTCAAAATTCTCCACAAAAACTCCTTTGCCATCAACCACTATCTCCCACCGGGAACCAATGGGATCTTTTACGTAGAAAACCTGATGATCTTTTCGGGCCAATATAAAAGGATATTCTCTCCAACCCAACCGAATCCCGTCCACCAGTGTAAATTACAAATCTATTGTTCGTTATCCAATGTTAAAATCAACCTTTTCACACTTAAAAACTGGCACTCTCACTGTAACTTAATCGAGCTCCCATATTTCCACAGGGGTACCAAAGTAGCACGTATGGGCGTATACTGGATTGTTGTCGGCCATACTATGAACATGCAATGCTTCAGAAATAAGTGAAACTCCACTATTCCGAGAGACCTTTTTTTGTCAATAGATTTTGTAGAAAATATAAAATCATTGATGTCATAACTTATAAAAGATTGTACGATACCCAATGTTCTACGAGACAACCATTTAATTATTTCTAGATGTATACCAGTTGCCACGTGAGATCGCAGCCAAGAAACGAAGTTCTAGTGTGTTGATAAAGAACTCGTGCTTCGTTGAAAGTTGGATTTAACCTTTGGATTTCATCCATGTGAATCTTAATGTGTGGGAAAACATCATCATGATTCAGAAGAACATAAAAATATGCAGTGCTCAAATCCTCAACAGTTGGGCTTAGTAACTTACCCTGTCGAACCCCTACACCGTTCAACCGCCCATCATGCCTATAACTCGGAACCCCCACATATTCAATCTCATTAATGTAATCAATACAAAATTGAATTACTTCCTCTGCACAATACCGTTGCACAATACTTGCATCAGGCTTACATCAATTCTTCACAAAGTGCTAGAAATTTTGCATGTACCACTCGATGGGATACATCCATTAAAAATACATGACCACATAACTTAATCTCCCAAACCAAGAGAGTTATCAAATGTACCATAATGTCGAACAATGATGGTGGGAAGTACATCTCCATTCAACACGATACTCTACAATCATAGCTTGTAATCAATAAGGTTTTGCAACACTTATGGTTTTTGAACATAAATATTTGAAGAACAGACATAGCTTTGTAATACACAATCGTACAAGGGATGGAAGCGACGATTGAATCGCAATGGCATTCAATTCCTTCATCAAGTTGTGGCAGTCGTTGGATTTCAATCCAACCAACTTAAACTCTGTTAGCGATATGCAAGCGATAATATTGGAAAAATACGCTGTAGGAACTTTCACACTACTCAGCGTCTCATAGTATGACTTCTTGTCTAACCGAGACATTGAATAACAAATGGGATGGAGGTAACAAGCTTCACCACAACAGGACCAAGATTTTCCCTAATACCCATGTCAACTAAATCAAGTCAAGACTTCAATCCATCTTTGATTTTACCAGGAGTATACAATAGTGTTCCAATCAGAGCATCACATACATTTTTCTCTATGTGAATTACATCTAGACAATGTCGGACATCCAAATCCTTCGAATAAGGGAGTGGAAAGAAGATTGAGCATTTCTTCCAACTACCATCTGCTCCCAACTTCCGCTTCCCCTTTCCAAAATTGTTAGGAAATCTTCTAACTTTTTCAAATACCTCAGTGCCAGTTAACGGTATAGGGGAACCTCGCAGCTCTGTGTTGCCATTGAACCACTTCTCGACAAAATGACATGGATGACCATCGAGAAGAAAATGTCGATGTCTCCGGTAGACAATGTCCCCGGTAGACAAAATGAGGTTTCTTTCTTACAAACCGGACACACATAGTGACCTTTCACTGAATATCCCGACAAATTTCATTAAGCGGAAAGATCATTATGGTGCATAACAAAAGTTCATCGTGAAAGTATGATCCACAATAGCCTTGTAGGTATGGTCACCATGATTGAACAACGTCAACAAATCATCCACTAAGGGCGCAAAATATACATGAATGTAATTTCCAGGTTGCTTGGGGCTTTAAATCATGATGGAAAAGAGAACGTATTTTCTTTTCATTATCGGCCACAACGGTAGATTGTATATCACCAATATTACGGGCCAAGAACTGTATGTGCTGCTCATGTTGCCAAATGGATTCATTCAATCGGTAGACAATCTTAACCTTAAATGTCGAGAATCTGATCCGAACTCCGGGTATAAGCTATTAAACCTTTTCCATTAATCACCATCAGACGTATATCTTATCATATCATCCACCAGATGATCTCTTTTCGCATGCCATTGTAGCAACTTTGCATCTTCTTTGGAAGTAAACAATTTTTGCAACTGTGGAATCATTGGATGATACCATAAAACCTTAGCGGGTGTCTTCTTCTTCAAAACACTCCCAAAATCCGTGCACACACCAATTTCAACACACTTTAACTTGTACCGAGATTCACCGCATACCCTGCATATTTCAAGTTTCTCATCCTCCTTCCCCCTAAACCGCATGCAATCATTCGGACATGCATGGATTTTTTCTAATTCTAATCCCATAGGACAAAGAACTCTGTTCAAGGCATAACATTTCTCTGGCAATCAATTTCCTTCGAAAATAAATTCCCGAACCAATTCCAGAGTTTCACTCATCCCTTTTTTAGTCCAACCAAATTTGGCCTTCAAATTCATGAATTTCAATGTAGCACTTAAACTAAATGTTTTGACCCAACGTAAAATGGACAATTCTTGTCATTAAGCAATGAATCTAGGACCTTGGGTTTACCATGGACTTCCCTAGCAACAACCTCCATTATCCCATCAAATATATCATCACAATCTAATTCAACCCCTTCCTTTATTCCAACACCCCACCTATATCTTTTGGTACTTCCTCGTGCCATATCCAACAAGTGTAACTTGTTTGGAAGCCTCAAATTATGTGGTGTTCACGCAACTTCTTCATTCCTAAACAAGCATCATTCTTGTAATCCTTGCACGGGCATCGTTCACACACGAATTGGTTTTTGGAGGCATGTTCCAAAGCCACCTCAATAAATGAATCTACTAAATGAATGTAATAAGGTGATGTCCTGAAGTCGCTCTCGATGAGTGCTATTCTATCCATTAACTACACAAAAATACATCAACGCACATTCAATCATAATGTAGAACAATTTCAAACAATGAGAAACATTTGAAATCAAAACCCCGATTCAAAACGTTACATAACTTAACACAATAAAAAATTGTTAGACCAATTAAGTAACATTATTTGCATATGTAGAATTACCTTAACCATTTCCTTCCAAAGAGTGCCCTAAATTTTCAAATTATTTGACCAAATGAAAATGAGATTGGCCATATGTACTTATTTCTAGTTTTTATGAGTTTCGATCTCGTAACATAAATCAGACCTTAACCATTTGTGTACAATTCTAGTCCGACATAGTTCCATAATCGAAAAACCAACACGATGGACCGTTCGAGCTCAGAAGAAAAATCATGCTTCCAATTACGACTCCAATCTACCAGTTCCGCATCCGGAACTGGAATCTGATCCAAGTTCCGATTTTGGAACACGGATCGTTCAAAGTCACTTTTGTAAAATCACCGTCCATCTTCGACAATCAAAGGCATATCTATCAAACTTCTTTTGTACAGACTATAACCGCCGTTAAAAATGAAAGGGGTTCTGATTCAACAGGTTGCGATATCAAAACCTCTTCTAGAAGGTGGTTTTATCAAAAACATGCAGAACCGCCTTCTAATGCTGCCTTTAATGATCCATCCTCTATCGGTGGAGCAAAATTTATTAATCATGCGACCCACCATTTCTTGATAGTCAATCTCAGAGGGGTCACAACTCTCAAAAACTTTGAGGGGCACAATGACATTATATTTCTTCCGCTCGAGGTTCCTCAAGAGATCTAAAAATGAATGATGGTTCCCACTCTACCAAGCCTTTAAATCCTTTTTTGTAGAGTCCAATTCCTTCCTGGCAGAATCCAGAGCTGCGGTTAAGTTGGACACGTCCTTCTCGAGGTTTACTATGATAAGATGAGTCCTATTGCGCCATGTTTCTAACTCCTTGGCACACTTCCTTACAGCTAACATAGTCTTTGTTAAGTCTCCCCTGATAGTTTCAAGTTTTTCCAAATCTTTACAAATGAACTGAAGTTCGCTTCGCAATGTGTTAAGCTACAAAAATGAAAATTTAGACGTAAAATTAATAAGGGAAGGAAATCGTTTATAGCCAAAATTGACAATTGCATCAAAGGTCCAAAAGGCCAGGTTACACTATATTCGCTACATTATTGGGTTGATCCCCTACTTGAGTCTCGTGGTTGGACCCAGCTTCAGTCTTGGGCTCCTTGGATTCTTCATCAGGATCGGGGATGGCACGAATCTCCTCTGCGGAGTGATATTTACCCAAAGCCTTCAGATGATTCATCAGGGATAAGCTCAAACTCCCCTTATACACAGCCTCATCCCACTTTTGATTTATAGCATCCACACCCTTGGACTTGTCCTCCACATTTAAAAGTTTGACACCATATCAGATAGATATGAAGCCATCATAGGCATAATGACCTCATCCACAAGGAGGTTATGCCCAATGCCCTTAGCCATGTCGAGGAAATCAACAAAAGGGTCAAAGAACTCTTGACTCTGGATGACCTTTTCCCTAAAAGTCTCAAGCAGAACTGCTTGAAACTCTGGGTCTCGAGCTTGCTTGGCATCCTCGACAACAACGTTATTTTCAAGGAGGAGGCACCTATTTGCAGCCTCAAGGTCAGCAACCTTCTTCTTCAATGCCTCGAGTTCCATCTCTAGCGAGGCAATCTTGTTATCATTCTCCTCTTGAAGAGAGGAAAAGTCAGAACCCAGGCTTCGAAGAAAGGAGGAAAGGGAGGAGGACGCCATGTCCAGATATTTAACCACTTGAAAAGGAATGAAAGGATTAGGAAAACTTAACAAAACAAGAAAAATGCTTATCTTCTGGGAAGAAATTCAACCTGGGTTTTTTGTTTGCAAAAGGGCCAAGGGCATTGCCCCCCACAACCAAAAGACTCGAGTGGGGTACCACAATGTTGGCCTCTGTTTGAAGAACCTGGGTAAGGGGGTCTTGAAGAGCCTTATCTTGAGAAATATTTTGGCGACACTCCCTCGAGGAGGAGGAACCCTTGGACTTCTGCTTTATTGGGAATTTTGCAAAAGTATTAGCCTAATGGGGGTAGGAGGAATAACTTTCTTCAGGGGGGTATTGTTTCTCCCCTTATTGATCATGGCATTTCCTAAATTCCTACCCACTAAAGAGGATGAAAGGGAAATTAGAAGAAAAGAAAATTTCTACAACAGTAATAGAGTGGGAAATAAAACATCAATACACCTTCAAACTCTAAATAATCAACATAATCTTTGAGAGGGGGCTCTCAAGCAGCTGAGTCGGGAAAAAATTGAGGCTTATCTCTCTCCTTAACAATCTTTCTCTTTCTCTTATTTGGCTTAGGATCGTCTTCTGAAGTCAAGTGTCACCGCCTCGACAGTTTCCTCTTCTTAGCCGACTCGTAGATGTATTTATGATAAACCTCACTTAGCCAAGCTTGTTCCCCGATCGAATTATTCAGATTGGTATAGTAAACATAAGAGAGGGATCAGGCCAATAAACGGTCTCGACTACCCTCGAGGCATTCGGGGCAAACAATCTTAATTGGCAGCTGGGTCTCTACGATAACGCCTAGATTCCATTGGGGAACATTATATCTAATGATGTTGAAAGACTCCTCTCCTTACATCTATCCACTTACCCAAGTTAGTAGGGAGAGTAAAGATTTTTTAACTCCTTTGTCCACTGGAAATTTTGATAATGTTTTCAAAAGCTTTGTCACTGAAAGTGTCGCTATACAAAGAGCGAAACAACTAGTACTCAGGTTCTATGGCTAACCTATGGCACTGGTTTATGAAAAACATATGGTTATTACTACGTTACTTTAAATCCTTGAGGAGCTTTAAGGGGAAGCACGGCTCTGTTCGTAGATGCCCTACAAACATGACTGATCTCCCTTTATGAGGATTTTCTGGAGACCCCGTTGTCCCCGACAGTTGCGAATCAACATCAGAAGGAACCCTCTAACCCAAGGGTAGAGACTGAAAAATCCCTGGCATTAACCAGGATCCATCATGAGTTGGGGACTCCTGAGCTTAATTCCCCCACAGGGGGCTCTCGATTGTTCTCTTCTTGGAACTTGAGAGTGAGAGATATTATCTTGTATACTTCCTTCACCATCTTCTGGAGCCTTTGAAGAACTTCCATCCTCATGAAAGGATGGACTAAATTCAATATCCCCGATATGGGATGAACTTTGAGTATACCATTTTCCCAGGATTGGAGGTCGAACTCGAGGGAACTCTCCTTGGGGTATATCAGTGATGAGTTTGTGGTTAATATAACCTATCTCATCAACACTTAGGTCAGAATCCTGGGCATAATTCCCGAAACCGCTATGAGTTGCCTTAGAATCCCTCTCTTCAGGCAATCCTGTCTCAAATCTCTCCAACTTAACCTCACCAGAGTGCCCTCTCTCATCGAATATCTCACCGGAAATGGCTATAATAAAGAGGGATGAATTAAAATAAAGAGGAAAGAAGACTATAAGAACTTACAGGTGGAAAAATATAAGATGAAAGTAGAAGCAGAGAGTAGATGGGGGAAGAATGTTAATCTGAAAATATTCTGAAAGTACCTGCACATAAAGTGAAGAAACCTGGGAGAAGTGAGGAGTTAAGAAGCCTAAAATGGTGCCCAAAGTAATGATTATCAAGGGGAAGTCAAAACTTCTAAAAGGCATAAAAAAGTTGTCATAACTTTTCAGAAACTTCTGCTACTCACGCGCTTTTTGGCATAGCTAGCTCACACGTGGGCCTCCTCAAATTTCGTCAGAGAAATAAAAAAATAAAAAATAAAAAAACTAATTGACACCTCAAAGCTCGAGTTCCTTACTCCAAGGTATAGAAATTTTAAGCGGCCATAACAATCGAGGCCCTACGAAGATACATATGTCAAGGGTTTAGAAGTTCGTGGATAACAACGCGGCACCTCTAAGATTCTCAATCTTGAGGCCCCATTGAGTTTTATGGGGGCTCTTGATGATAAATTGACCTGGTAAAGTCCCATAAGGTGTCTTGGGCCTATTTTGTCCCAATATGCTTATGGAGTAAGAAGACATCACGTTACCGTATTTAGTGGGAATTAAGAGCTATAATTAAAGACAAATATTAACTAGTGATACTGTATAAATACTAGGTATGCATTCATTATTAGATATACATTTTACATACGTCTCCAAGGATTCTTCTAACCTAAGCATCAGAGATTTTTCCACCGGAGACCTCCTAGGGCATGTTGCTTTGCAGATCACGACCAAAGGATCCAAAGGAGTATCTTGATCAGTTTTAAGATGCATCGAAGGTATTTATTTATATAGGAATTTTTCTATGAAATAACTAATCAAACAAAAAAATTTATAAATATGACACACACACTCCATGTGTAATAAAGAGAATAGTAAGTTTTAGAGACTAGCTTTGAATCTGACTCTAAATGAACATGAATTCGGGAAGTGGCTAAATTGCAAGTAAATAATATACGAGCTAAAGAGAATCAAAGATGGATTATACACTGAATTGTTAGAATAAAGTCAATCTGAAGATTAGATTAAATTACATTTATGTTTATCTTGATGACTAAGCTAGAGTTGTACTAGACCTAGTCTTCTTCCTGTACTCTATTTTTCCATCGAGCAATACAAAAATCATTACAGGGAAAATTTTTATTTCATGGTATCAAAGAAAACCTGGCCAAAAACTTTCCAAACTTCCTATATCCTTTTTTTTCGATCGGCCACTTCTCCCTCCTCCCTTTGGCCGATCACCATCCCTTCTCCCTCCTTTTCCAATGAAATTTTCCCCTTGTCTTTAAGCCTCTCATCATGTCTAAAGGAAAACACTCTTACAATACCTTGCTCCACATGATGACGTTTATACTGTCATTATCAAACTATCTCTTATGGAAGTGTTAGATTGGCTATGTCCTAAAGCCACGGAAGTTGTTCAGTTTTATCGAAGGGTCTAAACCCTGTATGTTGCTCCCCTCTCTTCCGTAAGATGGTGGCTCTGCCTCCATGTCCTTTGCTCCGGTGTTTGGCACCTCTCTTGGTGGTCGCGTCAAGGTTGATCCCATGGTGGCCTATCAGAAAGCCAAGGCGAAGTATGATCAATAGATTGATGAAGATCAACATGCATGTAGTTTTCTTTTCTCCTCTCACGCAAGAAGCCTTGGCAGAAATCCCTGATTGTGCTACATCAAAAGCCATATGGGACAGTATCTCGGCTATTTTTCATGACATCAGGGCCTCCAACATCCTTTATTTTTGTGTCGATGCCTACCTTATATGTAAGACTAGTATAGTTCATGAACTCTATCTTATAAATTTAAAGAAACTTTGAGCAGTTGTCTATGATGGGTTCTCTTGTACCAAATAATGATAAAATTATCTGTTTTTTAACTACTCTTGGTATGAGTATAAGGATTTTTCTGCAACATTGATTATTCATCTCCCACTCCATTATAAGCCGATGTTTTGTCACATGCCAAAAACTACGAAGCCTTATTGAGGAATTTATAGGGACATTCAGCCCCAGCAGTAGGACCTGCGACATTCACGACTGAAGAATACCCCTTGGACATTCATGGCTGAAGAAAACCCCTTGGACCCCTTGGACAGCTCTATTTTCTCATTTGTAGCAGAATAACATCCTACGAGCTTTGGTACGCTCTGTTGGGTCATGTGCCGACATCAGTCATTTCCAGTTTGCAAAAGTGTAGTTTACTTTCAATTTCTTGATTGTTTTCTAAATCGCAAACCTGTGCCCCCTCTTTTATGGAAAAAGATCAATGAATGGCTTTTGTTGAGAACTATAAATGTGTTGCGCACGTACTTGATTTGATTCATTGTGACTTGTGGGGGCCTTCCCCCTATTTTATCGTCGAAAAGTTTTTCATATTATGCCTTATTTATGGATGATTATTCTCAGTTTACTTGGCTTTTCCACTTCGTGAAAAATTAGATTTTGTTGATACTTATTTGCAATTTGAGGCACTAGTCCAGAACCAACTTTCGTCAAAAATTAAAGTTTTTCAGAGTGGTGTTACGGAGTTTCAAAACAGTTATCTACGATCTCATTTTTCCACTAAGGGAATTCACAACCAAATTTTGTGCCCATACAATCTGAAGCACAATGGGAGCGCGGAACACAAACATAGACACATCGCTGAAATGGGTCTCGCGATGTTGTTCCACTTGCATATGCTCATTTCTCACTGGGATGATGCCTTTGCTATGACTGCTTACACGATTAACCGTTTACCTACTATGGGCTTCTTTATGGTAATGATCCTATCTACTAAAACTTTCATCTGTTAGGGTGTCTAGTATTTCTATTTGTTCGACCTTGTGGTGATCACAGGTTTGCTCCCCGCAGCATACCTTGTGCTTTTATCGGCTATAGCTCTCAGTACAAATGTTTTCAGTGCCCTTATTCTTCTACAAGAAAGGTTTACATCACTCACCATACTCAATTTGAAGAGACATATTTTCCATTTGTAGCCTCTACTAGTTCGGCCTCTGCCTTATTGGTATCGACCCTGAATGTTTAAGCTTTTCTTGATCCTGATTGTGAGTATGCTCCTCCTTTGTGTGTTCCATTTGTGCCTTCTCCAGCCCCCTACACCATTTGCGCTGCTGATCCAGGGTCCATTTCTCGGCCATCGGAACCTGTCTCTCCTAGTTGTCCTCGGCTGTCCAGTCACCATTCCTCTTGGCTCCATCTTTTTTGGACAACTTGGCTGAGTCGGTAGATTCCACTTCACCGGCCTCTCCTCCTCGACCTCGTTCCCATCATATAGCTACTAGGTCGGCTAGTGGGGTTATACTGCGCATGAACTACAAGGATATTGTCGCCCATGGTCATACTGCTGCCTTGCTTTCTCAGTCTGAGGCCACAGATTATCGCACTGCCCTTAAGGATTGGGCTTGGTTTTTTGCTATGGATGACAATATGACAGCTCTTCGTTGTTACCGCACATGGGATTTGGTGTCTCACTCTTCGGACGCTAACATTGTTTGCACCAAATGGGTTTATCGACTGAAGTATCGTCCAGATGACACCATTGAGCGTCATAAAGCTAGAATTGTGGAGCAGGGTTTCTCGCAGATTTTAGGTTTCGACTTTGACCACATCTTCAGTCATGTGGTCAAAGTTCAACTGTTCGGACAATTCTCACCATTGCCATGATGCGCTCCTGGCCGCCTCATCAGCTGGATGTCAAGAATAGCTTTCTTAATGACATCCTCGATGGTCCAGTTTATATGAAGAACCTGTTGGATACAAGGACATTGTTCATCCAGATTATGTTTGTCGCTTGCGGAAGGCCATTTATGGATTTAAGCAAGCTCCTCCGATGTAGTTTCAGCATTTTAGTACTTATTTTTTTAGCTGCCACCACTTTGTTTGTTCTTTCACGAGGATCATCTTTACTGTAACTTCTAGTGTATGTTGACGGCATTATTCTTACAAGGAACGATTTGACTCTCCTTCGGCAGTTCATTGATCGGACACATTGGGAAATTGCGATTAAGGACCTTGGCGCTCTTCCTTAATTTCTTGGCCTAGAAGTTTCACCTACTTTATCAGGTTTACTTCTTGGTCAAGCAAAGTATGCTCGGGACATTCTCAGAAGTACATGGATGTCTGATGCTGCACCAGTCTGTACAC
Source organism: Rubia yunnanensis (assembly GCA_037428765.1). Classification (NCBI taxonomy): domain Eukaryota; kingdom Viridiplantae; phylum Streptophyta; class Magnoliopsida; order Gentianales; family Rubiaceae; genus Rubia; species Rubia yunnanensis. Next base: position 81,592,919 of record CM075065.1, read on the forward strand.
CATTTGTGCCAGGTTCTCAGTTGCACAGTTCGACCAAACCACCATTTAGGAATTCGACTTTGTATTATTCTCTCGTTGGGAATATTTAATACTTGACCATCACTCGTCATGGTTTGTCTTTTTCAGTTAGTACTATTAGCTAGTATCTCCAGGATCCCAGAGACGATCATTTTACTCTTGTTGTTCGGATACTACGGTATGTTCGGGGCACTCTGCATTTTTGTCTAACTTTTCGTTCTGCTAGTTCTCTAGATGTGTAGGGGTATTTTGATGCCGATTGGGCTCAATGTTTGGAGACTTGCCGATCCACTTATGGATATGCTATTTTTCTTGGTGGGAATCTTGTTTCTTGGTGTGCCAAGAAACAACCCATAGTTTCTTGTTCCAGCACTGAGTCTGAGTATCGTGCTCTTGCCAGCATTGCCTCAAAAAGTTGTTTGGCTTACTCATTTGCTCCGATATCTTCAAGCTCCCTTGTTTGGTTCTTTTGTGCTTTTGTGTGACAATAGCAGTGCAATCTTCTTGGCGCAAAATCTAGTTGCTCACAAGCATGCAAAGCACATCGACATCGACTATCACTTTGTTCGAGAGTTGGTTGCTTTCGGCAAGCTGCGAGTTGCTCATGTTCCTACTTCTCTTCAAATTGCGGACATCTTCACCAAAAGGGTCTCTCGTCCGTTTTTCGAGTTCTTCAAATCCAAGTTTTGCATCGGCGAGCATCCGCCGTTTTGCTTGAGGGGGGTGTTAGAATAAGTTAATGTGATGATTAGATTATATTAGATTTATATTTATCTTGATGACTGGAATAGAATTGTACTAGACCTAGTCTACCTCTTGTAGTCTATTTATTCCATTCAACAATACCATAATCATTACGGGAAATATTTTCTTTCACTAATTTTGGTGTTTAGACCCACACCAACGGGCACCTTTCCCTCCGCCAGTAGGGATGCAATTTCATATTCAGTTTGATAATAATCTGCACCCATCATCATAGTATCCTGAAATTGAAATTGATTTAGTCGGTGAGTGTGGAAATTACAACATGCACATCAGTGCCGAAAAACTGACAACTTGAAACCTACACCCCATGAAGATATCACGCAAGACGAAAAAGAAAAACCCTACAAGAAACAATTTTAAGAATATTATCCTTAAATTCCTTATAAGAAGCACGGGATCTCTTTTTCAAATGTTTAGCAACATAAACATATAAGCAGAGTTTATGCAACTAAGGAAATTATGTTGGTTTTTTTTTTAAAACCATTCTCCCCATTAGAGATACTCGTATTCTGCTAAAACTCCAGATATTTTCAAAAGCTTTTTTTTTTTTTTAAGCTTAAACCATCCGGGAATGGGGGGAAATTTATAGGCTCCCCTGACATTAAAATTGGCTAAATCGCCTAAAAGTTCATACATGAATACATAGGATCATTTGTAAGATGATCCGAGAGCAGTCAGAGCAATCTGAAGCAAAGGATTTCTATCAAAAGAAAATTTACAAAAGCTCAAAGCACGCAACTCATGTCAAGAAAATTTACATTTTTTTTATTACACAGACACTCTTATTAATGAACACTCTTATTGAGTTAAGTAAAACGTATATCTGCAATCTCTTTCTAAGTCTATTTAGGGAATACCATTTCATTTGTTTAGATGAATCTCTATTTTCTAAACAATTTACTACGGCATCGTACTAAATTGTCCTTCTTCTTTTTATAGACGAGATTCTATAAAAGGCGAAAAACGAGATTCATCTCGTTTTTCGGCTTCTTCAGTTTAGTTGCACTTACCTGGATTCGTACTGTCCTTCTTCCTTTTATAGTACATTACGAACGTGGCTCCGTTTTGTTTGGAATTGCCATTGTGTGTCTAATCGTGCGATCGAGAAATGCGGTTTGTGGCCAACGTCTGATCAAGATCCCTGCTATTCTCGGTTCATGGGCTAACTCCATTTGCTCCATGTCCATTTGGCCCAAAGCTTCGTCAGTTTACTTCAGGCCCGCTTCTGGTTTTAGGCTTACTACTTGTTTGGGTTGGGTATGGACCATAAACCCCCCCCAGCTATAAAGACTAAGAGACATGGAGCAATTTCATCAAAGTGATTGAATGCAAACCGAGGTAGTATATCAACAGCTCAGTCAGCATTTGATTTTACCTTCATTGGAATTGCGAAGTGTTAATAGCTTCGTGGCTAATACAATTCCTTCTCCGCCAACTCTCCAGCTTTCAAAATTTGAATTTTGAATTTATTGTCTTTATTGATAAGGATGGTAGTGAAGATTATGTTCGAAAGAGCCGCAATTTTATCTACTTTTTTCGCTGTTCATTTCCAAATTTTCTTGACGTTCATTATTACTCTATCTCTTAAATGGGAATTTCAAACATGTAGCTTCATTTAGTGCATTGTCTATTCACCTTCGGCCGCCTCTTCGATATATGTGAAAGATAACTCACTTTTGTGTTAGAACTTCATCATTGTGCTTTTGAACTGCCTTCCTCAATTTTGCTATTTTCTTTCCTTGTAGTTAAATATTGAAGCTCTCTCTTTGTTTCAGTTTTATCATCTTCATTTGCCAAAATCTTTATCCTCTTCAGCAAAATCTTGGTTTTCTGTGCATCACCTTCCCTCGTCTTTTTGAGGAGTAAGGTTCGTTTCAATTTCCAACCGATTTACTGTATGCTCTAAATTTGATGACATCTATCTTTTCTTTAACTTTCTGGCAATATATTGATTTTTCTTTTTTCGTACAATATTCCGGTCATCTTCTCTAGTGTAACTTCCCCTAAATTCTGTTCAAACGAACTTCTATCTGCTGTCCATTCACCTAATTAGTTATGTTACTTCCAAATCTAGGCTAATTATTTATCCTCATGTCTACCTCAAACCGCGTCGAGTCCCCCCCAGAGAAGAAGCTCATTCATGTGGCGATTCCGGTTAAGTCACCAAATCGTCAACCATACGCAGTATGCTGTCTGGACCATATCTAGAAGAACTAAAGAGTTACTTCCCATTTTAAACTCCTTTTGAACTTCGTGCTCCCGCGAACAGTGAATGTGTTCGCAGTCCACCACCTGGCTATATATCATGCTACCTAGCCTATTTAAACTCTGGCCTTTATTTTCCTCTTCCTTAGCATGTGGTTGATATTCTCTATTTGTATAAAGTAGCCTTGTCCCAATTTCTCCCCATGGATATTGGTATCATAATGGGGTTTCTTCAGGTGTGTGAGAAAGCGAACGTACGTTTCACTCTTGAGTTGTTTCAAAACTTCTATCAGCTTTGAAAAGTGAAAAAACCAGTAGATGAATTTACCTTTTATCCCGTGATCGTTGTGGTTGAGCTTGTGAGCGGTTTACTTAGTAATGTTGGTATGTGGGGTAAAAATTATTTCTTCATAAAATTAAAACAAAACCCCGAAGTTGTTGTTCCATCTTGGAACTACAAGGTTCCCAAGTCTAAGAGTCGTTGTCTGAATGTCAATTTCACCGAAGAGATGAAGATCGTGGTCACGCTTCGTGCTCGTACACAACATCTCTGCCATGTTGACTCTGATGCTGATGGTGTTTTGTTTGTTTTTGTTTTAATGTGTTTTATATGTAACCTCTCTTATTTTGATGAACTTTTATTTTGTTTACGTGTGTTCATTTGATCTATAATGTTCATTTTTTCCAGATATAGATCTAGCTAAAGGTGATATGGACGAATCACTCCTTGGTGGAGATGATGAGGAGGTGGCTAAGGCTATTGTTCAGCCTAATGATGCTGCTATTGGTAACACTCATCAGCAGGGTGTTAACAAAATGGGCTCTAATAATAAGGGTAAGGCTAATGAGGGAGGGGAGACAAGTGGTTGTCGCCTCGCTGGTGGGCAGAAGAATAAGCAAAAGAGTGATAATGGTGATGGACCTCAGGAAATTGAATTCCTCCCTTTAAAAAGAGGCATGGTGACCAATCTTGTTCCCAAACTCTAGCGCAAGCTGAGAATCCTCTAGTGGAGTAGATGATATTCGATATCCTCGCCAAGCTTTCTTTACCCGATACACTAGTTGTGGTAAGTTCGTGGCTGAATTTTAGTAACCTTTCATAAATCTTGATATTTTGTATGTAATATGCCGACTAAATTTGTCCCATGTGTTTTTGTCTTATAAGGTCGACGAAAGCATTCAATTTGTGAGTGAGCGGCTTTCTAGGCTCCCTCCTATTGATGAATCTTTGATAGAGAAGTATAAGGCATGTGAAACAAAATGTGAAACAAAATGTGAAACTCTAGAAACTTCACTTAATGCTGCTACGGAGAGAGTGAATGTTACTGAGGATAGGGCAATCGTTGCTGAGGAGCATGTCAGGCTTGCGTAAAGAGAAATGACTCAGCTTACCAATCGGCCTGGGAACCCTAAATATTCTCAAATTCTAATAGATCAACTCTGCAAGACCAAGTCTTTCTACAACCTTTTTGAGGATGTGTCCAGTAATGCTCGTACCATTGGATAATGCCAGGCTATGAAGGATCAGCGCGAGTGGAACCCAACTTGCACACTTAAGAGTCTACCATATATAAAGAAGTGTGTTGACACCTTGGAGAAGAAGAAGGTGAAGCTGAACAAAGCTTCTATCCAAAATATTACTGATGGGGAACATCCCTATGCCCTACTCTCGCACAGTCTTCCTTCTGTGACTGAGCTAAAGGAGTGCAAAATTAATAATTTGGAAGATCTTCCATTTAAACCTAGCGCTGATATTCCAACTCTGAACTCTGATGTTAGATTGTCTAATGAAGGTAATGCGAGCACTGAAGCCCCTGCTTAGCAGCCAAGCGAAGAGAATCCTACTTAGCAGCCAAACCAGGAAGCCGATGCTATCGTTGTTCAGCTTACGCCTACCTCTACATCCAAAGTTAGTTGATTTCTAGTGTACTGGGTTTTCTATATTTTTAACTGTAAACTTAAGACAATATTTTTGTGTATGTCTGTACTATTTTTGTGACCTCCGTTACAAATGTTGGTTTATTCTTCATGTTTTATATTTTCTCATCGCCCTTACTTATTTTGGTTGATCATAAATTCTTGAAAAGACTTGACTTTATGGGATGTAGCGATCCTTTCTAAACCTATTATCTTACTTCATGCTACTCAATTTTCACCAAAGAGTGTGAAGAGGTTGTTTCTTCTGATTGATTTTCGTGCATGGAATCGCTTCCCTTATGTCTCGGGTGGCAACTTCTTGTTCCCTCTTCATCTCTTTTTTCGTCTAAAACCTGTCCTTGCAGTAAGTTTGTTCCCATTAGGTATAACATTGAATCACTTGGCAAGGACATTGTTCGTAGTTGAGTTGATCTGGAATATGCTTGTGAGTACATGCAGTCACTTAACCTCCCTGTCCGTGTCCAGGAGTGAACGATAAATATAGGAATTCGTTTGAAGTATATGTTTTGGGTATTAATGATCTTGAAAAGAAGTTGAATATGACTGTAAAGAAGACTCGGGATGTGTTGTGCAATTTATGTAGGATTTAAGCGAGCAGAACAATCTTATTCATTGTTAATAATTAATATGGTGAAGATGCTCCGACAACAAGTACAGGCTAATAATCATGGTGCGAGCACGGCTTGCGAGACCCATCAAAAAGATGTTGATCATTGATAAAGATTGTGCCCGTATTGATATTTTTCTGGATAAGTTAAAGAAAAAGCAGAATGAGTATGATCACTTTTCATCATCTGCTCTTAGCTGGCACAGTAAGTTTGATGAGCAATTTGCTATAAACACACAAATGCGCAGTGAAAATGAGAAACTTTGTGCTCAATGCCATCGGCTTGATTTGTCTGTTCACCAGATGGAGCAAACTTGTGTTAAGTATAAAGATAGGTTTCAAGCTCTCCCTTCATCATCACACAGACTTACTAGTCGTGGAAATCTTACTGTGGGAATTGGCGGGTAGAGAATTAACCTGTCTAAGGCTATCTGATCTCATATTCGCAGCTTAGAAGATAATATATAGAATTTAAAGGGTGAAATAGAGCGTTATGAGGAAATTGTTAATGTTATGATTATGCATGACCCACCTCCACCCGGGAACGTTAATTGTAGCTAATTAACCTGGGCGGAGGGCTTATGGGTCAAAGATAGAGATTTATAATTTTGCACCCGTTCTCACTACTAAGCTACCAAGGGGTAGTAAGCGGCAAGCCCTGGGTTTTTTCACAAGGATGCTAGGGCTCAAGTACTAGTTAGAAACACAACCTCACGTGGGATGTCAATCCGCATGAGTGAAAGGAATAACTAGTAATGTTAACATGCAATTGGAGGGGTGTCGAAGCATTCTCCCCTATGCAATTTGGTTAGAGCATTCTCGAATCCCCTATGCACACACCCACGCAGACGCGTTCTTCCCTACTCATTCTAACATCCAGGTTTGTCTTCCCAAGGGGGCATCAATAATTACACCATACATGGATATAGCCCAAAGTGTGTGCTTATATGTGAAGTAGTATTCATGCATTTATAACATTCAAGAACAATCAAAATAATATCATTAACACAAAGATTGGATGAAATAATGAATCTCAATAAGCATTCAGAACATACCAAGTGCCAAAATGAATCCCAGGCTAATCTAACTACTCCTTAGACATGGAATTCAAATATGGATTTGAATTCCACATCATTGGGACAAAGGAAAAAGAAAAGATTACAAAACCTGCAAAGGGAACTACTTCCTTCTCTCCCAATATGATCCAAAATATGTTCCAACCTCTTTGAATAAGTAGACTGGTGTCCTATATATAGTAGTAGGGGGTTGGGCCTAAAATTATGGCCAAAATAGGCAAAAAGTGGCAAAATCCTAGGTCAGGCGCCAAGGTTTCACGGACCAGCACAGATGCCAAGGTCCGTGAACATTCATAGATGCGGGACGTGGGATTTTGCATGGGCTGTGAAGCTGGGTTTGTGTCACGGTCCGTGAAGGTTTTCAATGTTCACAAGCAGCATTTGGTTTCTGCTCAGAGTTTTCCCATGGTCTGTGAAGGTTTTCATGGACTGCGAGCAGCTCATGATCTTCAGTAAAAACTTTTGTCACATCCCGTGAAGGTTTTCATGGACTATGAGAAGCTTGTGGTTTTTCTTAGAAATGTTCTTACAGTCCATGAATGTTTTCACAGACCGGCTCCATACTTACCTGAATTCTTCAACTCTCCATCTCCAAGCTCCACGATTCGCAGTCTTTGTCATGGCGTGGTGTCTTTGCCTCGTGAAGGTCTCGTGTAGGTCTTCACGGAACCCTTGGAACTCTTCTGCAGTACAGGTTGGGTTCTTTGTCACGGGTCACTGGTTCTTGACTATGGGCGGTTCGTGACCGGCAGCCGGTGCTTCTTCAGTTGAACTTCGTTTGCTTGCTATGGGTTAACCTTTAGTCCGAATATGGATTTCTTGTAGTCAATTTTGTAGTACTCGAGAAGACAAATCCAATGGAACCAACTTTGAAGACTAACTCTTTCTGGATTATTTCCGGACTAAGGAAACACTCCCCGGACCGTGATTCATCCTTTTCTGCTTTGGCTGTCTTGAACTCCGAAGCCACCTTTCTTCGGATTCAATATTCTTCTACCAAACATTGATGTTTTTGGCCTTCATCTTCTACCATTCAAATGCAAATGACCATCAAATATTCTACCGTTAATGGCAAATAGCCTTTGCAAGAATGCAATGTAACAAATAGCATTCACGGGCGACCTACTAAAGGTACTCGAAATGAAGACCAAGGATCTCGTGGACACGATATGTCAAGAAACACTTATAAAGTATACAAAATGCGGGATTTAGAATAGAAAACCAAACATGGTTGTTTAAACCCGTTGTTATGTAAACTTAACTAATATCGCCAAACCGCCAACCAAAAGTAAATCAAAACTGTGTCAAATGTATTGGTTAAAGCGTGCAAAATGGTGCAGAATAGACTCCCCAGACTCAAACTTTACTCATCCTTGAGTAAATAAAATCAAAGAAAAAGGTTCATGCGGAATAAAGCATGCAAAAATAGCCAATGCATTCAACTTATTGCCAAGCTACCCAAGTTCCCCCAAGAAGGTGAAAATCCTCATAACTCTCACAGTCCCCAAAGTTCCTAAAGCAGCCAAACCACTCAAAGCAAGTAAATGTGTATGGAAAAAGATAAGTGATAAAAGGTCGGAATAAAACCAAGCTTACTTTCCCCAAAGTAGACCCAAAAGCAATTAAAGAGTAATCCTCAAGAAAAACAATCCACCATGGAAGTCCAAAAGCCGTTCACTTGGTTTCAACACTGGGATAACGCAAGATTCTCAACCTAGTTACAACCAAGGAGTCTAATGTATCATTAACCAAGTTTTTTTTTTCTCTTTTTTTCTCTCAGTTTCTCTCATTTTTCCTAGGAGCCCTTTCAGTTTTTCATCCTATCTTTATCCCACAAAATGTGCTCACCTTCCATCTTTTTGCATACGGCCTCTCACTTTTGCCTATACTCGTAAGTTGAGCCTGGCCAAGCCTCTCACTTTTACCTAGGCCTTTTGACCTATCTGGGTTTTTCCTAATATTACCCAAGTCGCCCTTTCGGGTTTTTGACTTGTCCAGGTTTTAATTTGTTTTAAAATTTTCCAATTTTTTGGTGTAGTACAAAATTTCCCCAAAAGTGAGCTTCATACTAAAAAAGATAAGAAACATACCAATACACCACCAAATCCTAAAGCCACATTCCATATGAAAACTAGGATCCTTGCATAGCATGCAAACCACCAAAATCTTCCAAAAGCATCTCAATCACAAGTAACCAAAAATCTACCACGAAAAACAAACAAAACATGCATGCACGAAGAAATCCATGAATGAGAATTCCTATGTGCTCACTAATCCCTTCCCCACACTTAAACAATGCATAGCCCCTTATGCATTCTCATGTCAAATCAAAGGTAAAGTAGGGAGATTAGTGATAATTTCCTAGTGACTCCATAAAGATGAATAGTACGGAAAAACCTTGCATAAAAAAGGGAAACACAAGCGTGATACGATTCCAAAAAAAATCACAAATCTCGGAAACTCAATGAAACCTTTTGCACACAAATCAAACTCATATCTCAAGAACAAACTTTCATTCAGAAATCAAGCTTTTACAACACCACCACAGTTTTAATAAAGCTTGTAAACAAATAGTTCACCAAGAGTCTGTGTGTGTAAGTGTTCCTTTAAAAAGGGAGAGGGTGAAAATGATGAAATCAAGAGGAAAACATGTATTTCAAGGATATGCACAATCTACCTATAGAAAATAAAAATTGTATATTCATTGTCGTCATGACTTATTTCTTTGAATTCAAGGTGTCATGAGTTTTGTACCCCGAGGAGGAGATCACCCTCCTTGTTTTCATCTAAAGGTCCACACTCAAAATAAGGCTTCAACCTTTGCCCATTAACTACCAGTTTTGTGCCACAGTTTAAACTTATGAATAATTATAATAATGACTCCAACAATTAATGTCATGGAGATCTGAAATGTGACAGTTGTACATGACGATATCACCATATTATGTCTGATTTTCTTCCATTTTTTAAAAATTTTAGGAGCTTCAAATTCAACTCTACTTTGGGAACAAGAAATAAAAAGGACATTATTTGAATTGTTTTTTCAGTGTAGGCCTAATTAATAAAAGGGTAGCATTGGTTTTAATCATTTCTCATTTTGTCTTTTTTGTTTAACTATTAATTGCAGCCTTTTCACTCTTAACTTCTATTGCTCAATGATCAAACACCTTTGTCACTTCATATGGACTGGTAGATGAGGACTTTTTGTCCCACGAAGAAATCCTTCTTTATTATCTTTTCATCTTGTCTAGCTTTTGTTCTTTCCTTATAGATCAGAGAAGTATCATAGGATTTTTGCCTAAGCCTTTCAAGATCTAGAAATTGCACCTTTCTTTTGTTTCCCATCTTCTTTCAAGTCTAAGTTCATGCGCTTGATGGTCCAATGTGTTTTGAACTCAAGTTCAACCGGTAGGTGGCATCTTTTACCGACATGCCAATTGGAATTTTGTATGCCGTGTGGTAGGCTCAAAGAGCATCATCTAACCAAGAACTCATATCCATTATGGAGGTATTAATTGTCTTCTCAAGAATGGCTTTAATTTTTTGATTGGATATTTTTTCCTGGCCATTTGTTTGTGGGTGTTAAGCGGTGGAAGTTCTATGGGTCATTTCACATTTATCAAGAAACATTTCCATGACTTTTTTGCAAAAATGGTTCCTTTATCACTGACTAGGACTCAGGGTATCCCGTACCTTGAGAAGATGTTGGATTTGAGGAAGGTTACCATGGTTGCTGCATCATTCTTCTTTGTCACTTGGGCTTCTACCCATTTGGACGCGTAGTCCACTAGCACCAATATGTAGTAGTTTCCACGTGAATTTGGGAATGGACCCATGAAGTCTATACCCCATGTGTCAAGTACTTCCACTAGCATCGAAAAGGTTTGAAGCATCTCATTTCTCGATGAGATGTTACCTACCCTCTGGCATTGATCACATGATACCAAAAAATCTCTAGTATCAGTAAGTATATTAGGCTAGTACAGACCACAATCTATTACCCTTCTTGAAGTTCTTCTATAACCAAAACATCCTCTAACTTGGGAGGAGTTGCACATATTGAGAACACGTTTGACCTCATCATTCGGTACATATCTTGTGACTTCCTCATCGGAACAATACTTCAACTGGTAGGGGACATCCCAGACATACTCCTTCACTTAATTCATCAACCTCTCCTTTCTTGATTTGTTAAAGGATGGAGGAAACTTCCCGGTGGTGAGATAGCTCAATATATTAGCATACCAAGGCAGGCTAGTCACTACCCTGAACAAATGCTCATCAGGAAATTCCTCCCGAATAGGTTCCAACTTTGCCTTTTCTTTGACTGGTTCTGGGATTTCAAGAAATGGCAGTCTTATCAAATGGTCAGCCACTACATTTTCCGAGCCCTTTTTATCTCTCACCTCTAGGTCAAACACACTCAAAAGAAATACCCACTTAATAAGTGTCTACTTAGCCTCTTTTTTCGTCATTAGATGACAAAGTGCTGCATGGTCAGTGTATACAATGACTTTGGTTCCTAGGAGGTATTGACAAAACATTTCTAGGGAAAACACTACGGAAATAGCTCTTTCTTAGTGGTACAGTAATTGCGTTGAGCGTCATTAAGTGTTATTGATGCGTAGTATATCACATGTAGTGCTCTCCCCACTCTCTGGCCCAAAATAGCGCCTATGGAATAATCACTCGCATCACACATTTTTTTTAATTTTAACCATCCGAGGATGGGGGGAAATACATTAGGCTCCCCTAACCATTGTAATTAAAGCCAAAAGGTGCAACATGAGTTTTTCCTTAAAAAAAACATCCAAATGATGATCCAAGAGCCCGAATAAGCTCTTGAAGCAAAGAAGCACTTGCTTGCAAAAGTGATGTTTGAATCTATTCAAAGCCGCTTAAAAGACTAAGAAAGCATCTGTGTGCTAGAAGAGGTCTATCTTATTATTCCAATAGACTGATATATTACGAACAGGTTGGGGAGTTGAGAGCTCGAAAACCCTATTTGTCAATGGTATACTGTCGAATAGGAATAAAGATAATCAGACCATTTTTGTAGCATAATTTGTAGCAGAAGGTGAAATTAGGTGAAAGAGAGCAATGCAAGAAACCATCATAGAGTCCAAATAGGCTCCCTTTGCAGCAACATCTCAGCATCATCTCGGCATCAATCCTGCAAAGCGAATAAGAGAAGACAGCAGTAACTATTCTAATGGAGAGTAAGATGATTATATGATTAACTATAGTAAACCTCATAGCAGAATGAGAAGGCAACAGATTATAGTCGTAGCCGTGGAACCTGAGTCCTGACTTTGAATAGAAATGAGAATACAGCAGTCATAAAAGAAAAAAAGGAGTGAAAAGGCAGCTGTAAGTTTGGCAAATAATTCCTGAAAACTGTGAATCCTAATCCCTATGAAATCCTATGAGTAACCATAGAGGCTCCGATCCTAATCCCTGGGAAGCCGATGTTATCCAGTGATAGGAGACCCTTAAGAAAACTGGGAATTGACATAATATCTAAATCTCCCTGAAGATTATTTTCCCTAGCGAATTTAGCCAAAAAGTCTGCAGATAGATTACCTTCCCTAGGGGTATGTTGGATTGGGGTAGTGAGCTGTTCCTTATATAGTGTACTACAGATGGAGAAAACTTTCCAAGGGCAGCATGAGTGGTGAGAATACCCCTAACAGCAGTCAAACAATCTGATTCAATAACACAGTTCTGTAAAGAAAGTTCTTAACAGATTTCATAAGCATTCTGAATAGCTATAAGTTCAGCATGCAAAGGAGAATGACAAAAGAAAGAGTTAACTCTCATTTTAATTACAGTCCCCCTCCAGTCCCTAACTATCACAGCATATGAGGAAAAACCACTAGAAATCCAAGATGCATCTGTATTAATTTTGTAGCCAGTTAGTGGTTTATTCCAATTCACTGCAGCAAATATTTTTTTCTTCTTTTGAAAGATTTGTGGAATGATTTTTGCCCGAATCCATCTCTTGTTCTTTTCTCTGTTACCAAAAACATGATGAGCAGTGAAAATTTGGTAGATCATTTCTTTGATATCATGAAAACATGCTTCAGCAGAAAAGGATCTGTTTTCAAAGATGATTTTGTTCCTATAAATCCATAAGAACCAGATTGTAACTAATAGAGAAGCAGAAATCAAATTTGCATGTATCTTGGAATCAGCCTTGTATGCTAAATAAAATTCCACTCTGTATTTTAGACTATTGAAACCGATTTGTTCTAGCTGTAGTAGGGAATGGACACTTTGCCAAACAACATTTGAAGATATGCATGAATTGAAATAATGTTCAAGATTATCTGAGTGGTTCATGCAAACAGGGCATCTAGAGGCTAGGGAAAAACAACACCTATTGAGGATGTTATCAAATGGTAGAATACCATTTAGGGCTCTCCAAAGCAAAATAGACATTTTTCCAGGAAGAAAAGGGTACCAAACCTTGGTTAAATCACGGATTTCTGGTCTTCTTTGTCTGAACAAAGAGTATGTTGACCTGATTGAGAAGTTGCCATCCATGGTAGGGGTCCAGACAAGCCTGTCTTTGTGTGAGTAGTCCAAGGTAACTACCTGCAGAATATTGAAGATATTGGTAGCCAAATGAGGCTCCAGAATTGGGAGTATAGAAACTTTGTCATTAAAGAAAGACCTTAGAGATATATGCTCGAAAGGAATATTCATTTCTTCAGGCCATTTATAGCATAAAGCTCCATTTCCAAGCAAATTAGCATTCCAGAAAGAACAGTCCCCAATTCCATAAATAACTCTAGAAAAACTATTAGCCTTAGCAGTAATTCTACTGATCCTAGACCATGTGTGGGATTTTTTATATGAGTCAGGTAAAGACCATAAAAGAGAAGCCCATTGGGTATTGTTTTGTTGCAGCTTCCACCATAATTTACATGAGAAAGCTTCCACTGTTGCATTTAGGTCCCTAAAACCTAAACCATATTCCCCCACTGGGAAACACATTTTTTTTCCAAGATCTCCACCTTTTTCTTTCAATATTATCACCCTTCCCCCAGAATAGGTTAGATGCGATTGTTTCCATTTTATTTAAAACTATCCTAGGGGGTCTTAAAACTGCAAAAATATGAATAGGAATCGAGAGAAAACAGTGATTTATCAGAGTGATCTTTCCAGCTGAAGTTAACCATCTATTCTTCCAGTTATTAATCATTTTTCCATTCTTTCTGTTACTGGAAGATAGTAAACCTGTAAATTACGACCAGCAAATATAGGGACTCCAAGATATTTGAAAGGGAGGGAGCCTTTCACCATTCCCAGTAGCCTCTTAACTGAGAGAACAGTTTGAGAAGAAGTTTTATGAGCTACAAAAAATTCTGATTTGGAAAAGTTAACTTTTTGACCAGATGTGTGCTCATATGCTGAGAGGAACTGTTTAAAACGCTTCAAATTATTGGGCCTGGTGTTCAAAAAAATGGCAGTATCATCCGCATACATAAGATGTGTTAGGGGGTGCATGAGTTGGGGAGACTGAAATATTGCAAGTATCCTATGCTAAACATTTTCTTTAACCCTCTAGAGAATGCCTCAGATAGTATATTATACAGGAAAGGGGATAGAGGATCCCCTTGTTTGATACCTCTAGAGGAAGAGAAAAAGCCAAATGTTACTCCATTCACTAGGACAGAAAAATGAGCAGCAGCAATGTTATGCATTATGAGTCCTACAAATTTACCATGAAAACCAAAGTGTAGAAGTATGGAATTTAGGAATGACCAAGAGACCCTGTCAAAAGCCTTTTGCATGTCTAGTTTGATTATCAGATTTGTAACTTTAGATTTCCTAGACATTAATCTGGTCATCTCCTTCGTTTGAATCACATTATCTGAAATGTCCCTTCCTTTGATAAAAGCGCTTTCCTCAGGGGAGATCAGTATTTGCATACGAGGTTTAATCCTTTCCATCAACAGTTTTGAAAATACTTTATTAACAAAGTTAGAAAGGCTAATAGGTCTAAAATCTGCAAATGTGATAGGGATTGGTTTTTTTGGAATTAAAGTGAGCCAGGTACTTGAAATGGCTTTAGGAATGTTACCATTATTTAAAAAATCACTCGCATCACACATGATTTCAAAAGGAAGGGACCAATCTGGGGGTCGGATGATTGGGGCAGTCACTAACTTGTCTTTCAAGGTGTCAAAAGCCTGTTTGCACCCTGCATTGACAACAAAGTCGACATCTTTTTGCAGCAACTTTCACAAAGGTGAGGATATTTTGGAGAAATTCTTAATGAAAAATTGGTTTCAACTGGAATGTCCTAAGAATGATCTCACATCCTTGACATTGGTGGGGTAAGGTAAGGATTTGATTGCATCTACTTTGGCCTTACCAACTTCTAATCATGTTGCTAAAACAAGATGCCCTAACACTATACCCTATTCCACCATAAAATGGCATTTCTCATAATTTCACACGAGGTTCATGTTTGTACATCGCTCTAGCACTTGCACTAAATGATATAGGCACAAATCGAAGGAACCTCCGTGGATGGTGAAATCATCCATGAAGACCTCAAAAAGTTTCTTGAAAAATTCAGAGAAAATGCTAACCATGTACCTTTGAAAAGTTCCCGGGGCATTATAGATAACGAAAGGCATACGCCTATAAGCAAATGTGCCAAATGGGCAAGTGAATGTGTTATTCTCCTGGTCTTCTGGATCAATAGCTATATGGAAGTATCTGGAATATCCATCAAGGAAAAATTAGTATGCATGACCGGCTACCCTTTCGAGCATCTGATCAATGAAAGGTAGGGGAAAATGGTCTTTACGAGTCACCGCGTTCAAGCGGCGATAGTCAATACACAGTTGCCTCCCATTTTGAATACAGGTGGGCACCAAGTCCCCATCCTTGTTTTTTACCACTGTGACTCCACTCTTTTTGGGTACCACTTGGGTGGGACTCAACCAAGTACTGTCAGAGATAGGATATATTACCCCAGCCTTAAGTAGCTTATTACTTCACCTTTCTCTACTTCCATCATAGGCAGGTTTATTCTCCTTTGAGGTTAGCATACAGGTCTTGCACCCTCTTCTAATAGGATACGGTGCATGCATGTTGAAGGGCTTATCTATCCCCTTGATATCAACCAATATTCACGCTATTGCACCCTTGAATTCTTCAAACACCTCGATCAACCTACTCTCTTGGTCACTAGATAATTTGCTCGAAATGATCACTGGAAATGTTTCATTTGCACCTAAGAATGCATACTTTAAATGCTCAGGTAAAGCCGAAGTTCCACTTTGGGTGGATCTTCTACCGAAGGCTTGGTTTCCGGCAACACTAGTTCGTCTAAGTTCTTAGGCAAGGATTCCACACAATCCTTACCCAAAGGCTCGATCCCTTCCACACTCCCCATAAGATTAGCTTCAAAGGTGTCATCAAATATATCATTTGAATAATTATCCTCCAAAGATAACCCCTTGCTAATGTCAAAATTTTCTTGCACAAAATTGTCATAAATATCAATCATAGGGGGGTGACAATTTGTATTAGGATCAATCGGTTCATGCTCAATTTCATGCTCAGAATCACCCATTTTTTTAGCAATGCTTTACATTCATGCAACAAATTGAGAGTGTCAAAAGAGATATCACTCACCTCATTGTAACAGATAATCACACATGACTCTCTTTTCCTCAAGTCTCTCAAATAAATTGCTGGAGGTTCCTCCTCATCTGCGAGTTTACACCTTCCAATCAATTGGTTCATTTCGTATAGTAGCTCATTCACCTTTTTTTCCTATCATGTCAACACCAGAAGATATTTGTGCCCCACATTTCTTAATGCAATAAAATACTTGGTTTTGTAAGGTTTCACTAGTTTTCAAAAAATTGGTTAGAGCTTCAAGTATCTCTTCACATGAAGACTTGGGGGGTGAGATTAGTTCGGGCGAGTCATGGTAATTGAACCACTCCTGCTCCCTCCGATCTCACTAAATTGCAAGTTTTATCTCTTGTCCGTGGTTACTTAACCATTAGCAGCACTTTGTAGGGTGATCATAATGACACACCCTATAAAGTTTCATCTCTTGAGTGGTACTGCCCCACATTATCAGAATCTCACATAATTATTTTTGCTTAACTACTCTACTAACACGTCATGCTCAACTAATACTTGAATTGAAAAGGCATCCCTTGCAACTGCACCAAAATTTAACCTGCATCCCCCTGGGGTCGTTAATTGTAACTAATTAACCCGGGCCGAGGGCTTACGGGTAAAAGATAGAGATTTATACTTTTTCCCATGTTCTCACTGCTAAGCTACCAAGGGGTAGTAAGTGGCAAGCCCTGGGTTTGTCTACAAGTACTAGTTAGGAATACAACCTTGTGTGGGTCATAAATCCGCACGGATGAAATGAGCAACTAGTAATGTAAACATGCAATTGCAAGGGGGGGATTGTTTGGCATATTCAACTAACAGCTACAAAGCATGAAATTAACAAATAAGTAAACTATTGATACTAGGCATATGTGAATCATTTAGCAACATGGTAGGTTAATGCTTCAATCCTCGATTCATTCACATAAAGACTTACAAAAGACCTATCAGTGTGTTCATAACACGTAGTGTGGCCGATGGTATACACTTCCTTATCCCTGTAACGGTGGGTGTGCTCACAACCCTTCATCGACACTGCCATCGTAATTAGGGGAGTACAACAAGGTCTGACCATTGTTGTAGGTCTATTTCTCCCCCATGCTATTACATCTTAGGCTTACACCACGAATGCAACTCTTCTTCCTAGGTCCTATATATGCAAGGCCTGAGGATCGTAGGCACCTTATATGTGATACTAGGGCTTTAACACAACACCTAGCTTGCTACTATAAGCTATCTTTACGCGCAACCTCTTGGACAACAGTTACAAAGTCAGTTAAGAATGGTGCGATGGAAAATAGGTCAGAGCATTCTTGAATCCCCTATGCACACACACACGCATATGCGTTCTCCCCTACCCATCCTAACATCTAGGTTTCTTCTCCCGAGTGGGCATCAATAATTGCACCATGCATGAATATAGCCCATAGTGTGCACTTATATGTGGTGTAGTATACATGCATTAATAACATTAAAGAACAATCCCAATAATATCATAAACACAAAGATATGACGATTCTAATGAATCTCAATAAGTATATAGAACATACCAAGTGCCAAAATGAACCACAAGCTAATCTAAATAATCCCGAGACATGGAATTAAAATCAAATATGGACTTGAATTCCATATCTTTGGGACAAAAAAAACAAAACAAAACAAAACAAAAGCTTTCAAAACCTACAAAGGGAACTCCTTCATTCTCTCCCAATATGATCCAAAAATATGTTCCAACCCCTTTAAATTAGTAGAATAGGGTCCTATATATAATGTTATGAGATTGGGTGTAAACATTGGCCCAAAATAGGCCAAAAGTAGTAAAACCCTAGGTCAGCCACCAAGGTTTCATGGACTAGCACAGATGCAACGGTCCGTGAACTTTCATAGCCATAGGACGTGGGATCTGGCGCGGGCAGTGAAGCTGGGTTTGTGCCATAGTCTGTGGAGGTTTTGATAGGCCGTAAATAGCTTACAGTTTTTGCTTAGAGTTTTCCCACTGTCCATGAAGGTTTTCATGGACCACGAGCCGCTCATTGTCTGTGCTCAGAATTTTTGTCACAGCTCGTGAAGGTTTTCACGAACTGCGAGCAACTTGTGGTCTTGCTTAGCACTGTTCTCATGGTCCGCGAAGGTTTTCACGGATTGGCCCCGTACTTAGCTAAATTCTTCAACTCTCCATATTTAAGCTCCATGGTCTGCGGTCTTTGTCACGGCCCGGCTCCTTTGCCTTGTGAAGGTCTCAAGCAGAGCTTCCCAGAACCCATAGAACTCTTGTGTAGTGTGGGTCGTGTGCTTTGTTACAGGCCACTGGTGCTTGACCATGGCCGTTCTATGACCAACCATCGGTGATTCGTCAGATGAACTTTGTTTGCTTGCTATGGGTGAACTGTTAGTCTGAATAGGGAGTTCTTGTTGTCTATTTGTTAGTACTCAAGAAGAGGAATCCAATGGAACCAGTCTTGAAGGCTAATTCTTCCTGGAACTTTCCTGGAATAAGGTAACACTCCTCCGACCACGATTCACCATTTTCTCCTTTGGCAGTCTTGAACCCCGAAGCTGCCTATCTTTGGCTTCAATCTTCTTTTACCAAGCATTAATATTCATGGCCTTCATCTACTACCATTCAAATGTGAATGACCTTCAAATATTCTACCATTAAAATAAAATGGCCTTCGCAAGAATTTAATGTAACAAATAGCATTCGTAGGCGACCTAGTAAAGGTATTCATAATGAAGACCAAGGAGCCCATGAGCACGGTATGTCAAGAATCACTAATTAAATATACAAAATGTAGGATTTATAATAGAAAACCAAACATGGTTGTCGAAACCCCTAGTTATGTAAACTCGACTAATATTTCCAAACCGCCAACCAAAAGTAATTAAAAAATATGTCAAATGCATTGGTTAGTGCATGCAAAATAGTGCAGATCAATGCAGTTAGACCGCGAGGAGTTCAACCCATAACTGACTTGAAGGCGTATTATGCTAGGTATCTTGGTCATATGGAGTGAAGGGGTATGATACGCCATCCTATTTATATACACATGAAATGGCAATATGACCATTTAGTTAGCGAGGAGCGTGAGGGTGAGGAAAATTGGCGTAGGGCTTAGCACCTTTCTCGCGAAGCTGAGCACAGTCATTGCTGTGGTGGTTCATCTTCTTCTGGATCATCATAGGCATCCAGGCATAGATAGTATGCATTTTTTTCTCTCTTGAACGATGATGTTGTTCTTGCTGCTTTTGGATGATGTGGTTGTCCTTTTTATGTCTTCATGCTTTTGGATGTTTTTTAACTTCGTGAGTTTCTTTTACTCACTAGATTTGATTCTTATATTTCTATTTTTGTGGGTTTGAATATTGAAAATTTGTTTATCGTGAAGCCGCAAGATCAATAGCTTGTGTTAGTCACTGTTTCTTAGGCATGTCTGCCTCGTAGCAAGGTCTATTGCCATCTTTATTAAGTGTATGTAATGTGTGAAACTGCAAGATCTATTGCTTGCTTTTGTAGTTGTATTAGAGGCAGGTTTTCCTAATAGCAATAAATTAATTGAGAGTGCGAAGTCACGAGATCTATTGCTCGCTTTTGATTTGTTGTGGCCATATCTACCCTATTGCCAAGTTCGTGACTTGCTTTCGTTTATGGTTTCTGAAAAGGTGAGTTGAGTGGCATTCGTGATTAACATTTATGACACTAACTCCATGTGATGATCTATTGAGAATGTGTATCTTAGTTTTGCGAATGTAAGGTATAGGTGTTTGAAAAGAAAATATTGTATTCCAAAGGATTCATACTACAATAATATCGCCTTCAACACAAACTATGGGAACAAACACCACCATTGATCATATCATGGTTTCTATAAATGGAATTTAGATTTCCCTGCCACTTTGCTAATTCTACACATAAAACTTTTGTAATTTACTATGTGCTTGCTTCATTTTTCCTTAGTACCGAATTGCCTATTTGGAATTGTGTTTCCTTGACTTTCGGATTGTAAGCTCTTGCCATTTTTCCTTGTATTTGGCCTCTTGGACCACCGCCTTCTCCATCTTTTCTTCGAGTTCATCCAAGTTCAACCTCACCTTCTTTTGTCTAACATCTACCTTATATTCCTCAACTCGAAGGGTTTCAACTGGAATTACTGCTGTGTGCCAATATACCAAATTATATGGTGTTTCTATTGTTGGTTCTCGTACTGTTGTCATGTATGACCACAAAGTATTGGGCATCTCATCAACCCAGCTTGATCACATTCCTTCCAATATTTTCTGGATACCTTGAACGATCGTTCTGTTTGCTACTTCTACCTAACCCTTTGCTTGGGGGTAAGCTACAGAAGTGAATTTCTGCGTGATTCTCAGTTTCAAACACCATTCTGTAAAAATCCCACTTGTAAACTGTGTGCCATTGTTTGTGACGATGGTACACTACCACAGAGATCCCATTCTAGCACTGGTTTTTTAGCACTGGTTCTTAAAACTGGTGCCAAAATTGTAATAGAACCAATTTTCAAACTAGAGTTAATTGTACACCAGTTTTTTTATTTGTAACACTGGTGTTTTTTTTCTAATAACTGGTGTTAATTTAACACCGGTCTAAAAATCGTTGCTAAAAATCACAAAAACAGTTGCTAAAAAAATAACAAAAATTTGTGTTAAAATAAATCTAGAAAAAAGCAGGAAAAATGGCACCGATTGATGTATCACCGGTTAAAAATCAGTGCTATTGGAAAAAATGGCACCGGTTTTACATACTATTCACAAAACCGGTGCTAAAGTAAGCATTAAATGCTCCGAACTACCACTCAAAAATTAGATATGAACTTTTAATCTCCTTCTCTTTTCATTGATGGAAGATTTGTTTGGATGGTGAGCATTAACCCAAAGCAATGAATACCCAGGGATGTAAGTTTTCCTTTTCTTTTGTGAATTTCAATTAAATAGTAGTTATAATAACCATTAATGCATGCATGGAGAGAGTTTATTTGTATTTATTAATGATTTCTATGCTTTAAGTTGGTTTATTATCATGTTGTGAGAGTGTAAATGATTGTGCATGTAAACATTACTGTGTTTGTTTTGGTAGATGGTACATATACATATATATAAATAAATAAATATACATATATATAAATCAATAAATATATATAAATATATATAAATAAATATAAATATATATATATAAATATATATATATATGTAAATATATATATATATAAATATAAATATATATATATATGTTTATTTTGGGTGAGCTACAAAAAATATATGCGTCCTCTTATTTTCATGAAAAAAAATTCTAAAAACATGAGGACGCATTCGCTGAATGCGTCCTCCACCTTCGCGTCCACCGCCGGTTACTGTAGCCATAATAATAGAATTTTCCCCACAAATTAGTCCCCAACTTTCCACCTTTGATGTTGATGAACTTTTAAAAAATAAAAATGGCAGAAACAACACAAACTCGAAATCATTGCTACCAAGAAACATATATTCAAGGTCTTGAACATCTCCGCAGGAAAGGCCCGACACTGCTTGAGTCACAGAAAAACTGTGAGGATCGCCGCACTGTGCGACACAGACCACGCTTGTCCCGCCGAAGAGGTTGTGAAATCCTAGAACTTCCTAATAAGCGTCTCCCAATAATATGCCAAGATAGTATCCTCGTTTTCTATCATTGCTGCCGTGGAGATCATAGAGCGGGAGGCTGGATTCGCCGCCATCGCTGTCACAAGTTTTGTCTGAATGGATTCCTCTAATCGCCAGCTTCTCGTCGAGGTGATGGATTGGGAGGATAAGGGCTGATCAAATATTTTTAAGGTAAAAATTTGACATTTAACATAATGAATTAAAATAATATATATAAAATAGTGTTAATCATGGTTAGATAGTTAGATTAGAGTTTGTTGGAGTGGACATGTAGCTTAATTTTATTGGTGTAACGTGGCATGTCATAGAAGACCGGAGCCCAAACAAACATTGAATTGAAACTTGAAAGTAACCCATCAAGATTCCAAATCAATTAGAAGCTGTTTTCTCATAACCATGAAGGGAAATGTAAATTTCACTCTCAATATCACAATTAGTGCATAAAGTCAACCAACAGATAAAACTCTATCCAAATAGAAATACCGATAACTCACCATGAGTAAATGTTTGATCACAGTCAGTCTCATTCTTCAAGTTCTCATCCAAAAGGGCTTCCAACAAATCATTTTTCTTCGATTCTCCTCGGACCAACATCCTTTCCTTAATAATACCATAAAAATGCCAAACATCTTCGCAAATGTTTTGATGACATTGATGCTGAATTCAGTCTCATTCTTCAAGTTCTCATCCAAAAGGGCTTCCAACAAATCATTTTTCTTCAATTCTCCTCTGACCAACATCCTTTCCTTAATAATACCATCGAAAATGCCAAACATCTTTGCAAAGTACATCTCCGTGGTCGGTGCCTCGCATATTTCCCTGCAGATCAATGGATCCAAGAACCGGAAAATAATCAAAAGATTAGGTGCACCAATGTAAAGTCCAGGAGCGTTGGACTCAGTTGTGGCATATTATGTGAACTAGTGAATTGGTGTTCTAACACCATCACAATTCAGGTTTCTGGACAGCAAGTATTTAGCCACGGTTTATGGAGAAAATTATGGAGGAAAATCATGCGATCAGAACAGAATATTGTGGAGATCAATGTGTGATTTCATGGCAACCTATTTCTGGTAAACACATATTCCTTGTAATAGCTAGGAATTAATTAAGTAGTTTATTTATGGTACAAGTCCTGTTAATAAAGGATTGTCCATTTAAAAACCAGATTAGGATTAGATCTTTCCTTAGTCTAGAAGTCTATTCTTGGTAGAGTTAGACAAGGAAAGAGTTATGCACAAGGAAGGAGTGCGTAGGTGATAAAAGTGAAGAGATACAACGCAAACTGTGACGAGGCAATCAAGTTTTCATCTCTACGTAAGATACGTTGTTGGAGCTGTTCGTCTCTGGTTTTGGAGGTTTGTCAAATCAACCGACCAAGTTCGTAAAGATCAGAAACAAGGAAGCCTTAATTCCCCGGGAGGAGGAGATCCAGAGAGACGTGTTGATCGTGAGGGTTCAACGGCGTAGGATTGGCAGTGAGGGGATCTCACAACATCCACTCAATAGGTTAGCAATGGATTAGTATTTAAGTTAAGCTTCCTGTACTAAAGACTGCTTTCTAGTGGATGGTTTCTGATCTGGGCTAGGCCCCGCAGACGTAGGTGTATTAGCACTGAATTGCATAACCAAGTTGTGTGTGCACTGCGTATTTTATTCTGTGTTTTAAACACCAAACTGTTAAACAACTTGGCATAAATATTTAGAATTTAGGTGAAACTGAAATTGAATTGGTATCAGAGCTCGGCACTTGCTGACCCCTAAACAAGGAGAGTGGGATCAGGTTTCACCATGGCACCAAAGGAGGGTGCTTCGGTCACGCGACCACCGTTGCTGGAACAAGGAAATTATGCCTACTGGAAGGCATGCATGAAAGTGTTCATTGGAGCACTAGATGATCAAGCTTGGAACAATGTCATAAATCAGTACACTCCACCTACAGAAGCCGAAGCTGAGGGATCAAGCTCATTGACGGCTAAACCATTTTCTAAATATTCTGCCAAGGAGCACAAAGCACAGGTGTCCAACTCAAAGGCATTAAATGCCATTTTTACGGCAGTGGATGAAGATCAGTTTAAGATGATTTCAAATTGTGAGACTGCTAAAGATGCATGGGATGTGTTACAAACTTATCATGAGGGGACAATCTCCGTCAGAGAATCAAAGCTGCAGTATTACACAGCAAAATTTGAAGATCTAAAGATGCGCAAAGATGAGACTATCTCTGAGTTCAATGGACGAGTCCGAGATATTGCCAACAAAGCTTTTCAGTTTGGCAAAAAGTACAAAGATCACAAGCTTGTAAGAAAGGTTTTGAGAGCACTACCTCCACATTTCAACATGAAGGTCACAGCGATTAATGAAAATGGAAGGATAGGGACAATGACACTTGATGAACTTATGGGATCACTGGAATCCTATGAGATGGAAATGCTACAAACAAAACCAGGTAAGAAAGAGATGGCTTTTTCAGGCATAACCTCTGGAAAGTCAGAAGATTATACAGATAATGAAGAGTCCGATGAAATTGCCAACATAACCAGGAACTTTTCCAGATTTATGAAGAAGATGGGCAGGAAGCCACACGAGAAGTCAAGTGGTAGCAAAAATCCAAACGCAAACTCCACTCCAAGATTTGGCCAAGCGATTGGTGTTGAAACACCAAAGTTCAAATCAACAAATCCAAACCTGAACAGGAAAATCCAGTGTAGAGAATGTGAAGGTTTCAGGCACATACAAGCTGAGTGTGCCAATACACTTAAAAGGCAAGGAAAATCGTATGCCGCAACCTGGAGTGATGATGACGGAGGAGGTGATGGTAAGGATGGAGAGAAGTATACCAATCATGTTGCTTTCAGTGTGTCAGTGGTGGAGTTAGAAGAATATTTCGAGGAAGGAGTCAGTGTACTGAATGAAAGTGAGAGTGGTAGCTCAGATGAAGAGACTAGGAGCATTAGTGATGATGACATTCGCAAGGAAAGCATGGAAATGTACAAGATGTGGTTAAAAGTGGCGGATGAAAACAAAGAGCTCAAGTCCGAGAACAAGAGATTGATTGAAAATGCTAAAATGAAGGAACTTGAAAAGGAAAAGGCGATCAGCGAACTTGAAAGAATCATGAAGGAATTTGCTGGAATGGTGCAACGAGCAGAGGCAGCAGAACAAGCTATTAGACATCTCAATACAGGGAAAGCTAAGCTCGAAGATTGTCTAAGAATGGGACAGACGACCAAATATGGAATTGGCTATGAAGAATCTTCACCGGTGAACTTATGGAGCAACAAGGCAGATCAAGGTGCACGAGCTCCAGGAATAATCGAGAGAAAGCAAACTTGTTGAGCATTAGTCATAGATGTGACAATGAAATGACAGTGTTTTTCGACAAGGAGAAATGTGTAGTAAACCATGAAACTGGAGTATTCACTGGATCTCGATCAATGGATAACTATTATTTGCCTGATCAAGATGTCACCTGCTTTAGCTCGAAAAAAGAAGTCAGTACTCTGTGGCACAGAAAATTGGGGCACATAAATTATAAATCCTTAGCACGCATTTCCAGACTGAATGTAGTTAGAGGTATTCCTGAAATCAATGACAACAAGGAGGCTGTTTGCGGGTCTTGTAAAGAAGGAAAGCAAATCCGGATACCACACCATGCGGTACACGATGTTTCAACGTTAAGACTTTTGGAACTCCTGCATATGGACTTGATGGGGCCGGTCAACACCCCTAGTGTGGCAGGGAAGAAGTATATTTTCGTATGTGTAGACGACTTCTCGAGGTATACGTGGGTATCATTTCTCAAAGAGAAGTTAGAGGCCGCTGATGTTTTCAAGACCTTGACGCACATGCTACATTTAGAAAAGGGAACCACCCAAGAAAGAATTGCATGGATCAGGAGTGATCATGGAAAAGAATTCAAAAATTCTAAGTTTCATGATATTTGCGAGACACTTGGAATACACTACGAGTTCTCTGCCCCCATAACGCCTCAACAAAATGGTATAGTAGAGAGAAAGAACAGGATGTTGCAGGAAATGGCACGAGCAATGCTAGCCGAGAGAAAAATTCATGCTAGATATTGGGCTGAGGCGGTACACACAGCATGCTACACTATCAACAGAGTATACTTGCGTCCGTTTACTGAGAAGACACCATATGAAATTTGGAAAGGGAAGAAACCAGATGTATCGTATTTTCATGTATTTGGGAGTAAGTGCTATATTCTGAAGGACCGAGAACCATTGGCTAAATTCAAGTCTAGAAGTGATATCGGTTTTTTGTTGGGTTATTCTCCTACCAGTCGAGCGTTCCGAGTTCTAAACTAACGCTTTGGAGCAGTCATGGAGTCTATTAATGTGATTGTTGATGATTCAAAGGAATATAGTATGGGTGAAAGTGATATCCTCGACACAGTGAATCCTACTGGTGTTGAAACACCAGCACAGACAACCGGTGTTGGAACATCGGAAACAGTAACACATGAATCTGAACAAAGTCCAGCCAAATACATGCAGTTACGGGATAAGCCACGGGTAAATTACAGAGAATTGGCAGGATTATCATGTTTTATCTCCCTCACTGAGCCCAAAAACTACAAAGAAGCCCTGCTTGATGAGTATTGGATTTTGGCGATGCAAGAAGAGTTGTAGCAATTTGAAAGAAACAATGTTTGGTATCTCACCCCACAGCTTGCTGATGTTAATGTGATCGGAACTAAGTGGATTTTTAAGAACAAAACTGATGCAGATGGTAACATCACAAGAAATAAAGCGCGACTCCTTGCTCAAGGGTACACCCAAGTATAAGGAGTTGACTTCGGTGAAACTTTTGCACCTGTGGCCAGATTGGAGTCGATTAGGCTAATGTTGGTAGTATCATGCATTCTGGACTTTACTCTTCATCAGATGGATGTCAAGAGTGCATTTCTGAATGGTCTAGTAAAGGAGGAAGTTTACGTGGAGTAGCCTAAGGGGTTTGAAGACCCACATTTTCCTGACCATGTCTATCGGTTGAATAAAGCATTGTATGGACTCAAGCAGGAACAACGTGCATGGTATGAGCGACTGATAACCTTTCTGATTCAGAAGGGATATCGTTGAGGGGGAGTGGATCGTACACTGTTTGTGCTGCATAAGGGGACACATCTTCTAATCGCACAGATTTACGTTGATGATATTGTCTTTGGATCCACCTCTTCAGCATTGGTGAAGGAGTTTGTTGACTTAATGACTAAGGAGTTCGAAATGAGTATGGTAGGAAAATTGTCTTATTTTCTAGGGTTGCAGGTTACTCATGAGAACAATGGTCTTTTCATTAGCCAACAAAAATATGCTGAGAACTTGATCAAGAGATTTGGACTTGCAAGTGCAAAGGCAGTGCGTACTCCAATGGCTACCACTGATAAACTCACAAAAGATGATCTGGGTCAAAGTGTTGACCAAACATTATACAGGAGTATGATTGGCAGCCTGTTATATTTAACTGCAAGTAGACCAGACTATTTTATTGGACATTAAGAAGTCACTGCATGATATATCCATTATTCATCCTTTTCTTTTAGGCGGTGAGTTTGATAAAATATGGACATCATCCAACATAGTGCCTTTCCTGAAAACAAAAAGGGAGAACAATCAGAAAGGTAATATGGAAACCACCTAATAAGCTTATCAAAGTAAATGCTGATGCCTCCTGGGATTCAAAGTCTAATAAATGTGGTATTGGTCTGATTGTTAGAGATGAATATGGTAAATGTTTGTTGGCAAAAGCACTCAGTATAACTGTTTGTTCAACTCTGAATGCGGAACTGATTTCAATACAGAGTGCTGTTAAACTGATGCATGAAAAAAACATATCTGATTTTGAGCTGGAAATTAACTGCATGATTGCTATCTCCTGTGTAATGAATCCTTCCAGTGCCCCTTGGATGCTATACGATTTATCTGACGAGATACATAATCTATTGGGTAATAAGATAATTTCCCATGTTTTTAGACAAGGCAATATGCCTGCAGACTGTTTGGCAAAGAGGGCCAGAGTTGAGAATATAAATTCTACTTTCAACTTTGATGATTTGGATGGCAAGACTAGAGGTCTAATCTATTTGGATAAAAGGGGTGTCCCCTCGTTTAGAATTGCAAATGATGACCTTCGAATAGAATCTACACAATGAGTCTCTCTCTTCTCTGTGTTTACAGGTCCCCTACCTTGGCATGGAGATCAACAAAATGGCTGTGGACTTATATATACAGTTATCTAACTGATGCAGCTCGTCTCTACAAAATGGAAGGTGTCCGGATGGAAGCAAATTTGTCCTACAGGGATAACATGCATCTAACACATTTTGCCCAACCTGTTCTCGGAGCACTATTTTGGGGAACATATACTGATTCGATGCCATCTAGCTGACTTGTCACTGACAAACTGGGGTCTCGAAAATTCGATTCTCCGACATTTTCGTGGCTTTTCGGTTAGATGGTATATA
Organism: Rubia yunnanensis; assembly: GCA_037428765.1. Classification (NCBI taxonomy): domain Eukaryota; kingdom Viridiplantae; phylum Streptophyta; class Magnoliopsida; order Gentianales; family Rubiaceae; genus Rubia; species Rubia yunnanensis. Next base: position 81,621,324 of record CM075065.1, read on the forward strand.
AGGATAGTGCCCTACTCCATCATCGAAGTTCAATAGCCTAGAATATATTTATCATTAGCATAGACGGCTACACCGCTTTTGGAAGCAATTCTTGTTTATTTCAAGAGCTAAATACGGATCATCTAATAGATGACCTCTTGTAATTTCAAATTTCATCTTGCGCCAATCTTGGCAAAAACTAAATGGTTTGGGGAGCCTAATATATTTCCCTCCATCTTCGGATGGCTTAAAATTAAAAAAAAACTATTTGTGCCCGCTACCAGGCTAATCCAAAGGAATCACATATGTCAGCTGTGAAGAGAATTATTCGATATATAAGTGGAACAGTGGAGTATGGAGTGTGGTTTTCTAGAAAAAAGGATTCGCAGTTGGTAGGTTTCAGTGATTCTGACTGGGCCGGGAATGCTGATGTTCGTAAGAGTACCACTGGTGGATGCTTCTTTGCTGGTTCAAATCTGATCAGCTGGTATAGTAAAAAGCAGAACTCTATATCATTGTCTACGGCTGAGGTAGAATATTTAGCTGCAGGGAGTTTTTGTGCGCAGTTACTATGGATGAAGCAGATGATGAGAGACAATGGATTCAATGATGTGAGTTTGACAGTCTTATGTGATAATAAAAGCGCCATTGATATCTCCAAGAATCCTGTGCAACACTCTAGGACAAAGCACATCGATATCCGACATCATTTTATTAGGGATTTGGTCGAAAAAGGAGAAGTCACTGTTCATCATGTTCCAACATCAGAACAACTTGCTGATATCTTTACAAAGCCTCTGGATGGTGAGACTTTTGAAGGCCTCAGACAACACTTGGGAGTGTGTCGAATGTAAGGTACCCAGATCTGTCTATTTTGTTGTATTATTTACTGTTTTCCTTTAAATACAGTCGAATAAAAAAATAGAAAAACAGAAAATACCAAAAATTTGGTGAGTTGGTATTTAAACACCACAGGATAAAGTGATGGTGTTTAAACACTATGGGATAAAGTTACTGGACAGTTGACTTAATGCGGAAGTAGATCAGAAGGGCTGAACATGGGCCAGAAATTTGTGATGATGGGCTTGGCTGTGTGCATGATCGGTCAGAGCCCAGTAGGAAAAAGATGTGGGGTTTTGGTTTGCTAAAAAGACCGTGAAAGAGAAGTGTTCGATTCCCACACAAATTCAATTTCTTCCCAACTGTTCATCTTCCTAGAACAGAGCTTGCGCAATTGCTTTTCCGGCGACCTGAAATCTTCAAAATCCCACAAATTACATAGCCCACACAAAACCCATCGACAATGGTGAACTTTACCTTCAAGAAATGGTTTGGAAATTTATCTAGTGTGCGAGTTCCAGAAAATTTGCGATTTGAAGAACTTGACTCGGATGTGGACTTGAATGAGTGCTGTGGAGGTCGAGAACAGAGGTTGGCAAAGTGGGACGGAGTCAATCGTCGACGACCGGCGACCAGGTTTGATCACTCCTTTGTTGTTGATGGAGTTTATTTTTGCTCGGTTCTTGAGTTTCTTGAATGGAAGGTTCAGAACCAAGATTATGTTGATCTTAGGAATTTTAAGAGCTTGCACGGAAAAGTTAATAGGTTTGATTTAGAGAAACTATTAACTGGTAGTATTGGGCAAATTGATAAGATCAGTGATTTTCATGCTACCTTAGTTGGGGTTGATTTCGGTGAACAATACAGAGTGGGGGAAGAAGTAGATAGTTATTTTACAATCTATACAAGGATAGCCTCATTGCACAGGCCAGTCATTAGGAGTTTGAGGGATGATGCTGTGGTGCATCCCTGGGTCAAAGTGGTTAAGTCCACTGATTTTACCAAAGCAAAAGGCATGGAGTTAGAGCGCTTTAATGGTCCTCTGTTCTTGCTTTAAGAATAACTAAGACAATTGCCCATTCCAGTGGTGGAAATCAGTGACAGTGATGAGGAGACAGCGTATGCAGATGTTGAAGTTGAAACAGTGTCTATGTTGAAGGAACCTGAGAGTGCATCTGTGATGTGTGAGACTGTGTCAGAGTTAATGGAGCCAGTTTCTAAAAATGGAGAAGATGAGGATAGAGCTGTGGAAAACCCAGAGTGTGATAATGTGACTATTTCTGGTATTCAAACACCATATGTGACCTCCAATGTTGATGACCAGGTACCTGTGAATCAAGCACAGGATGTGGACTTTGCTGATAGGGAACCAAATCCTGAGGGGTATGACCTTGAAAACTTGGCAGAGTTGACTGAGATAGCCAGTGGTGAAGGCATCTTAGAGGGTACTAGTGTTGGTGTTGAAATACCACTCGAGACCAGAAAGACACGTGGGGTAAAGAGAAAGTGCAGGAAGGTGGGTGTTGAAACACCACCAGAGTCTGTGAGAACTCCTATTACTCAGAGTTCAAAGAAGGCCAGGGGCAGTGTGGCCTCATCTTCCAAGGGTGTGCGAAACTCTAAGCGATGCAAGGATAAGACTATGGAAGCAGGTGAGCACAGTGATGAACTGATTGGGAAGAAGCTGAAGAGGCTACGTGCTGACAGATAGCAAAGACAAGCTGAGACAATTGAGTCTAGTGCACAACTTGCACCTGAAGCGAGTGAAGCCATTTGCCCTGAATTCTTTGATGATGCAAGTCAAGAAAAGTGGGAGTTTATCTGTGACAGGAAGATATTGGCGGAAAGGCCATCTGATGCTGTGAAATATAAGGAATGTGGATTCACAGACTATTTGCACCATCTCAAGGTTTTCAAGGCGGCTACCTGTTTCTGTGACTATAACAAGCAACTTGTGCTGGAGTTCTATTCGAATCTGAAAGCTGAGTGTGAAGATGAAGAATCACCCTGGTTTCATAGGGTTTATGTGCACGGGGAGATTATTGATTTTTCATCAGAGGTGGTGAACAAGTGTCTGAAGCGTAGCACGTCAAGGTATGGCCAACCGGTGTTCCAACACCAGATGCCTAAGAATTATGATGAGGTGGCTATAGAGCTTACTGGTGGAGTGGAGAGCTCATGGCCTGAGACTGGTCGACATCAGATAATTGCGTCTAACCTCACGTCCAGGTATTACTGTTTGTATGTGGTTGCCGTGCATAATTGGATTCCCTCAGTAAATAACACGAGTGTCACCAAAGAGATGGTTACACTACTATACAGTTTGGGTGCGCGACGTAAGGTAAATATGGGCAGATTGATTTTTAATGATATCATTGACTGTGCTCGCAAGACCAGGAAGGAAGCTATATTACATCCATGTGTGATCACCACGGTGCTGCAAAAAGGGGGAGCAGCAATAAGGGACTCTGATGAGTGGATCCCTACTCAAGCCTTAAAACCGACACTCAGGACGCTGAGTGGTCGAATTATCAAGGACTTGCCTTGGACTCCTCTGAAAGTGATTTGCTCGGCTGCTGGTACGGCGCGGTTGAAAGCTATTGAGGCCCGAGCTGGAGCGTGTCAGGAACTGATTGAACGACATCAGGCTATTGCGGCAAAGAATCAGGGGGAGTTGGCTGCCTTGGATGCTGAGCGTGAAGTCTTGTTGGCTGCAGCAACCCAGGATGTTTCAGAGGCGCATGATGGTGACGATGATGTTTTGGTTGATGCTACTGATGATGATGGTGATGATGATGCAAATGCTGAGGAGTAAACAACAATTTTTTGGCACATTAATGAATCTAGAGGGAGAAAACTGGATCGAATTATTTTTTATGTGTGTTTGCTTGCTGAATTTTATTATTGCATTTAGTAAACCTGTATGACCTGTCATGTCTGAATTCTTGGTAGTTTTAGTGGTGTTGAATTCAGGGGGAGTTGGTAGGTCGAAATCCAGTGCCGATGAATTCAAAAATATGCCAAGGGGGAGATTGTAAAGTCCAGGAGCGTTGGACTCAGTTGTGGCATATTGTGTGAATTAGTGAAGTGGTGTTCTAACACCATCACAATTCAGGTTTGTGGACAGCAAGTATTTAGCCACGGTTTATGGAGCAAATTATAGAGGAAAATCATGCGATCAGAACAGAATATTGTGGAGATCAATGTGTGATTTTGTGGCAACCTATTTCTGGTAAACAAATATTCCTTGTAATAGTTAGGAATTAATTAAGTAGTTTATTTATGGTACAAGTCCTGTTAATAAAGGATTGTCCATTTAAAAACCAGATTAGGATTAGATCTTTCCTTAGTCTAGAAGTCTATTCTTGGTAGAGTTAGACAAGGAAAGAGTTACGCACAAGGAAGGAGTGCGTAGGTGATAAAAGCGAAGAGATACAATGCAAACTGTGACGAGGCAACCAAGTTTTCATCTCTACGTGAGATACGTTGTTGGAGCTGTTCGTCTCTTGTTTTGGAGGTTTGTCAAATCAACCGACCAAGTTCGTAAAGATCAGAAATAAGGAAGGCTTAATTCCTCGGGAGGAGGAGATCCAGAGAGACGTGTTGATTGTGAGGGTTCAACGGCGTAGGATTGGCAGTGAGGGGATCTCACAACATCCACTCAATAGGTTAGCAATGGATTAGTATTTAACTTAAGCTTCTTGTACTAAAGACTGCTTTCTAGTGGATGGTTTCTGATCTGGGCTAGGCCCCACAGACGTAGGTGTATTTGCACCGAACTGCGTAACCAAGTTGTGTGTGCACTGCGTATCTTATTCTGCGTTTTAAACACCAAACTGTTAAACAACTTGGCATAAATATTTAGAATTTAGGTGAAACTGAAATTGAACCAACATTCTCCATGACGCCCCACACGACATCCGAATCATCATAATCGCTGAAATCAGATGAAAACAGAGTTTCGGAGATCAAATTGAGAGATGTTACGAAGGCAGCTGATTCGATATCCAGCGCTTCACTTCGACCACCACACCTCTCCATGTACTGGACCAATTCTCGAAGCTTTTCTTGGCGAAGCTTATGGCTGGCATCGAGCATATTCGGCGCAAACATTTGCTCTCTGCACACCTTACGAATGAGGCGCCAGGGACCCGAAACCGGTAACCAGGCCACTGAGAATTTGTGGTGATTGAACGCCCTGGCTGCACCTGGTATGCTCCGGGTGCAGCAAATCTGGTCATATCTCTGCAGTACTTCTCGAGTGATCGTGGCGTTCAATACTATTACAATTTTTTTACTGCCTAGCTTGACGGACATGAGAGGGCCATATTTTTTGGAGAGTTTTGCGAATTTTGATGGGGATTTTGGGAGAAATTCTATAATGGTTGCTACAGTACATGCCATTGGATGCAAAGGTGGATAACACATTTGCTAAATGTATTTTCTACCATTTTTTTACTGCATGCAAAATTGAGGACGCATTTATTAAATGCGTCCTCTTGAATTTAGATTTTTTTTGGCAGAAAACATGAGGACGCACCATCAAAACCGAGATGACGCTCCATAAAGGTGGCTATTTTTCAAAACCCACCTAGTTGCATCTGACTTTAATTTATTTAGCACCATCGAAGAAAGAACTCACCTCCTAATATATTTGTATACCGTCTAAATGCACACACATAGTACTGCAAACATTCTGCATCCAACACATAAATGGTGTACATAGTGTCGAACGCGTACGTATCTGGCAAATACATCTGCTAGAACTAATGTAAATTATACTCATATTATTTAGTACTCGAATCCTAACATGTACGAACAATTTCGGATCCTCTACGCTATTCTACCTATGCCAGTGCGCCACAAATATTACGACATTGTTTTATTGTATTTTCGAATATAAAATTTTTAAGTGTATACAGTATTTTGATTTTTAGTTTGAATTTTAGTTTGTTTCAATTTTGTTTACCGAATTTAACGTACAAAAATATATGGTTTTAGTCCTAATATTTAACCAAGTATCATTTAAAATAAAATAAAATTTTCACCTTAGGTTTTACTAATACCACTATACATTTATATTAAATTATTAATAAATGTATAAAATATTATATTTTATATATAATTTTTAAATGTTATGTAATATTTTATGAACGAAAAATAATTTCACTAGAAAATAAAATTTTTTGATAACCCAAAAATGAAATTGTTTGATAGCCATATTTTATAAGTTTAACAAAAAATTATTTTTACTCTTAAATTTATAATTTTATTGGAAGATTTTACTAATACTAATAAACATTTACATATTAAAGTATTAATAAGTATTGAAAATGTCATATTTTACATATAATTTTTTAAATATTTAATAATTATTTTATGGACAAAAATAATTTCACTCGACAATAAAATTGTTCGATAACTATATCTTATAAATTTAATAAAAAAAATTATGTTTACTCTTAGAGTGCGTCTCTTGAAAGACGGTCTTTCCATAAGTCATGGAAAGACCAAGGTTTAAAGTGTAAATTAGAAGAAATGAAGATAAAATTTTTGGATTGCATGAACCGGGTTATAAATTTTATAACTACTACATGTTGCATACTAAATTTTTAATGTTGCAACTAAAATATTTTACCTTTTATTATTCAAATTAAACTCCGTCTTTCCATAAGCTTATGGAAAGACCGTCTTTCCCAAGACTTTGCCTTACTCTTAAACAAAGTATATGTCTTGTTATGTAATTTAACACAGCTTCAATCATTTTTTTGTCAAGACGTAAACAAATGTTAATGTAATCATATGAAATGTAGGTTAGTATGTGCAATATCCTACCAAAGTATAGTGTAGTTTAAAAGTTTTAATTAAAAAAAATAAGCGAGGATGCATTCTCTGAATGCGTCCGCCAAATCCATATTTAAAAAAAATCAGTGAGGACACATTCGAAGATACACTATGGTATCCAAAATTCAAAAGATACACAATTGCATCCAAAATAATGAGATCATGCACCTAAAAATCAAGAAGTCGAATTTTGGCCAATTTGATGGACGTTTCCGATGACTGGAAATTCATATGGCGCTGGAGAAGATTTAGGCCATCTTTAGGACCGTAGTTTAGAGGGAAATCAAATTCAAAATGGTTGTAAGCTCCATATTTGCTAGGAACCGGAATTTCCATTAGCTCGGACCATTTGTAGGGGTGACTGCCGTGTCGGGTGTAAATAGGGGTTATTGTGATAATACTAGGATATCAATACGAGTCGTTGCAAAGATACAACTTGAACCAAGCCGGTTTATACAAGCCGGTTCATACAACTTGAACCACTTAAGGTCATTGCAAACATGTTTGGTTGCACCTGAATCTATCCACCAAGCAACTTCATCATCCTACACATAAAATGCTTCAGAAATTAAGGGTATATAATTCTCAACAGAAATTTAACCATTATAAAAATTGTAACCTTCATGAGGTGTTGGACCTTGGTTTTTACACCCCTGCCCAAAATGTTTTGATGCCACTTCCATCTTGCTCTTTCTGACTCGACAATCACGTTTAAAGTGCTTGGTCTTGCCACAAATCCAACATGCACCCTTAGGCTTTTTGTTGGATTCTTTGTTAGTTTTGCTAAAGGGACACTTCTTCCCCTTTATCTTCTTTTAACTGTCACCCTCTTCCATCATATTAACTGAAGACACCCCCATCATCTCTTTATCTTTGGACTTGCCATTTTCATGTGCCCTTAGAGTTTCCTCTATACGTAAATGGCTTTCGAGTTGTACAAGAGATAATTCTTCCTTTTTTGTGCTTAAACATGTACTTGAAATCCTTCCATGAGGGTGGAAGCTTGTCGATTATCCTAGACACTGAAATAGATTCATCCATTTCGAATTTTTGTTGTGAAAATTGCCCTAAAATCAAGAGCAATTCATTGTACTTCTCCATTATGGGCCTAGAGTCTGACATCTTGTAATTCATAAAATTACTAACAAGGAATGTCTTACTAGAAGCATCCTCATCCATGTACTTTGACTCCAAGGAATTCCACAACTCTTTTGCAGATTCAACATTTTGGTAAACATCAAACAGTGAGTCGGACATACCATTCAAGATGTGACCGCGATAAATATAGCCATCATTTTCCCATTTGTTCCTCCGACGAGTTTCCTCCAATGGTTCATCCTCCACAGGTTCTGTCATTGGTGTAGACAAAACGTACACCACTTTCATGGTTGTAAGGAGGAAGTTCATCATTTTCCGCCATCTACAAAAATCTACACCTTCCAACTTCTCTAGTTTCCCAAATTTGGTTGTCATGTCTTGTACCAATGCCATTATCACAATTGGAAAAAAAATTACTCTTTAATATTTTTGGGGTAAATAGGGATTATTGTGAAAATACTTTGATATCAATATGAGTCACATTAGACACCCTTTCCTTAAAGAGTAATTAAACCTATCAAAGTCTTGGGTTATACGAATTCCCTTCGAGGATAAAACAATCGGGAAACCCTCTAGATCTAGGCTTGAATTAAGAAATATGCTTTTGAGTATTTGTGTTTTGGATTGTCTGTAAATAAAAGAAAATCATAAGAAATTCTCCTTGTGGTTTTATGTATATTGCAATGCATGCGACTGTGTGTATTTATAGGAAAAAATGTTGTGAAACAATACAACCTTTCATCGTACTTACATGTCGTTTCCTCATTCTATGATAAACTTGTACTTATCAGAATTATAACAAATAAATTCCGAATCAATACAACTCCTCATTATTTATAGGGTAAAAAATTTGTGAAACAATACAACATTTCATCGTACTTCCATTCCCTGAAATGACACATCGTTTAATGATTCTATAATAAGCTTGTACTTATCAGAACTGTAGAAAACAATTTCTAACAGATACAACTCCTCATTCTAGGATAACCAACCATAACAAATTTATACTTATCCTAAAATTGTAAGCTCGTAGATAGTGTATACAAATGTGCACTTTGCACCGCCAATCTTGTTCTAACGTCCGGGGCTCACAAATACTCGAATCCAACTACACTTAATAACTTGTGTTTCATAAAACACCAATACTTCTTCCTCTTTTTCTTCTTTCAGCTTTCACCCTCTTCCATCATATTAACAGAAAATAGTCCCACCGTCTCTTTATCTTTGGACTTTTCATTTTCATGTCCCATTAGATTTTCCTCTATACCCACATGGCTTTCGAGTTGTAAAAGAGAAAATTCTTCCTTTTTATGCATAAGAGCGTGCTTGAAATCCTTCCATAAGGGTGGAAGCTTGTCTACTATGCTTGACACCGAAATAGATTCATCCATTTCCAATTTGTGCTATGCAAATTACCCTAAAACTAGGAGCAATTCATTGTACTGCTCCATTACCAACCTAGAGTTTGACATCTTGTAATTCATAAAATTAATCATAAGGAACTTCTTTCTAGAAGAATCCTCATCTATGTACTTTGACTCCGAGGAATTCCACAACACTTTTGCATATTAGACATTTTGGTAAACATCAAACAGTGAGTCGGACATATCATTCAATATGTGACTGCGACAAATGTAGTCATCATTTTCCCATTTGTTCCTCCAATGGGTTTCCTCCAATGGTTCATCTATCATGGGTTATGTCATTGGTGTAGACAAAATGTACGCCACTTTGAGAGTTGTATGGATGAAGTGCATCTTTTTCTGCCATCTATGGAAATCTACACCTTCAAACTTCTATAGTTTCCCAAACTTGGTTGTTATGTCTCATACCGATGCCATTATCACAATGGAAAAAATTTACTCTTTAAGATTGTTGGGGTTATTAGGAATTATTGTGATAATACTTGGATATCGATATGGGTCACGTTGAACACGTTTTCCTAAATGAGTGATTGGACCCTATCAAAGCCTTGGGTTACACAAATTTCCTTCGAGGATTAAACAATTGAAAAACCTTCTTGATCTAGGCTTGAATCATGAAATATTCTTTTGAGTATTTATGTTTTGGGTTGTCTTTAAGTCTGAGAATATCATAAGAAAGTGTCCTTGTGGTTATATGTATATTGAAATACATGTAATTGCATGTATTAATAAGGGAAAAATGTTGTGAAACCATACAACATTGCATCCTACTTATATTTCCTGAAAAGACACAATGTTTCATGATTCTACGATAAGCTTGTACTTATTAGAATTATAACAAATAAATTCCAAACAAATAAAAATCTTCATTATTTATAGGGAAAATATTTTTTTCTTGAAACAATACAACATTTCATTGTACTTACATGTCCTAAAAAGGCACAACGTTTCATGATTCTTTGATAAGCCTGTACTTATCAAAATAATAACAAATAAATTCCTAACATATACAACTCTTCATTCTAGGATAAGCCAACCATAAAAAACTAATACTTATCCTAAAATAGTAAACTTGTATGTTAGGATAGATGAGATCGTAGATTAGATATGATTATGATTTGATAGAGATATGTCTAGGGCTTGTATTCTATATTTATATTGTACCTAATACAAACCTCCTTTCATGGAATGATGATGAATGCTCACCTATTTCAAATGATGATAAACTTTTATGGTTTGTGACCATTATCGAGCTGCACTTTGTGATCCTCAGTGGGTTGATGCGATGGATGATGAGATGAATTCTCTTCGGCAGCAACATACTTGGGATTTAGTACCTCAGCCATCTGATGTGAATGTTGTTGGCTCAAAGTGGGTCTTTCGGCTCAAATATCGTCAGGACGATACTATTGAGCAATACAAGGCTCGACTTGCCCCTCAGGGATTCTCGTAACTACCAGGTTTTGACTTTGATTATACCATCAGTCCCGTGGTCAAAGATTTCACAGTTCGTATGGTTTTTCCATCGCTACCATGTGGAAATGTCCCCTGCATTAGTTGGATACTATGAATGCCTTCCTTAATGGTTTTCTTGATGCTCCAGTTTATATGGTGCAACCCATTGGCTTTAAGGATCCTACTATGTTTATCACCTATGGAAAGCCATCTATAGGATTAAGCAAGCATCGAGGTCCTGGTTTGAGAAATTTAGTTCACTTCTTGACCAGCTAGGTTTCATCTCCAGCTGTTCTGACACTACCCTATTTGTGTTCTCTCGAGGCACTGTTCTTCTCTACCTAGTGGTATATGTTGACGATATCATCCTTACTGGAAATGATTCTACCACCATTTGCCAGTTCATCTCTCACACTTATCATATGTTTGCCATAAAGGATCTTGGCTCCCTCAGCTACTTTCATGGCCTTGAGGTTTCATCCACTGACTCTAGTCTCATTTTGGGTCAAGAAAAGTATGCTAGGGATATCCTTCATCAAGCTTGGATGTCTTATGTTGTGTCGTTCACCACTCCTTTTGTACCTGCTTGTCAGCTTCTCAGGGGTTGGAGCAAGCCCTTCAGTAATCCCATTTTATATAGGTCACTGGTTGGTGTTCTACAGTACATTACCATCACTTGACCTGATTTGGCTTTTTCTGTGAAAATGTCAGCCGGTTTCTTCAGGATCCTCATGATGATCATTTTGCAGCAGTCATTAAGATTATTCGATATGTCAGTGGTACACTTCAATTCAGTTTGCCCTTCCATTCTTCTACTTCCACATATGTGTTAGGATATTCTGATGCTGATTGGGCTCGATGTCTAGAGACTCAATGCTCGACTTATGGCTAAGCAATGTTTCTTTGGGGGTAATCTCAATTCTTAGAGTGCCAAGAAGCAGGCTACTATATCCTGCTCCAGTTCAGAGTCTGAGTATCATGCTTTGGATAACAGTGCGGCAGAAGTTGTCTGGCTTTCTCATTTACTTCGCGACCTACATTTTCCGCTTTCAGAGTTGCCTATTTTCCTGTTTGATAAAAACATCACCATTTTTATTGCTCAGAATCTAGTGGTTCAAAAATGCACGAAGTACATTGATATCGACTATCATTTCGTTTAGGAGTTGGTTATCTGTAGGAAGCTGCATGTTCGTCATGTGCCGACATCTCTTAAGGTTGGCGACATTTTCACTCAGGGCCTTTCTTGTCCTTTGTTTCAGTTTTTTTATGTCCAAGCTTTGCATTTTGGCTTACCCGATGATTCACTTGGAGGGGTGTTAGGATAAATGAGATCGTAGATTAAATATGATTATGATTTGATAGAGATATGTTTAGATACATTGTTTAGGGATTGTATTCTCTATATTTATTCTAACTAATATAGACCTCCTCTCATGGAGAGTTTCTTATTCAAATCATAGATAGGTTATACAAGTGTGTACTCCACACCACCAACCTTGTTCTAATGTCCCGAGCTCACAAATACTCGAATCCAAATATACTTAAATAACTTTTGCTTCAAATATACTTAAATATCTTGTGTTTTATATAGCCCTGAAATAGATTTGGGCAATCTTTTGGACCTTAGTTTAGAGGTGAGCTTGTAAACATAAAGCCAGATGATGAAATAGAGGGCAAGCGAATTCAAAATGGTTATAAGCTCTATATTTATTGGGAACCTGAATTTCCATCACTCAGACCATTTATAGGGGTGACTTCCGTGTCATCAAAAGAGACATTAATAATCTAAAAATTGTTATCGAGGGCCCGTGAGTTCTGAATTATTTTTTTTATTAAGAAAACCCACCCTACATACAACTTCTACTCCCGCTATCCCACTTATTTTTCACTTTTTTCATTTTGGACACTCTATCAAAGTTTAACCACATTGATGATGGGAAAATCCGAGAATGATCCAAAGGGTATTTTGGGCCTACGTCGGCCCAATAGGTCTTACCCGCATGAGATAGTCAGTTGTCGTATATTGTGGTAATAAAGACTTGTAATTATGGAAAAATACTATCTTGTGATACTGTATAAATACCATGTACGCATTCATTAATAGGCAGACACTTTATTTACACACTCCCCAAAATATACCTATACTAACTTAAGCATCAGAAAGTTTACCCCTGGGACCTCCTGGGGTTTATTATTTTGTAGATCACAGCCAAGTGACCCAGTGGAGTTGCGTAATTGGTTTCAAGATGCATCAATTGGCATGCTCGGTGGGGCTGATTTAGTTGAGTTTAGGTCTCTTGGTTTATGTTCACTTCTACGAATACTCGAAGGAGTGAGAGGTTAAGGTTGAAGGGAACTAGTGATGCTAGAGAGATACGATCTCTTTATCAAGGAAGAAGAAGAAGAAGGATGGTTAACCCCCTAGTATCCCAAGAGGCAGAGCAAGAGATAATACAAACCTCGGCTGGATAGCAAAGTGGAATGCAAGGCTCCACGTAACCCCCTCTGCAGATTCTCGAGGCTTCTCGAGACATGGCGGGACCTTTGAAACATGATAAGGATAATGCAGGTCAAGGTGCAAGGGTCACGAACCCTATGCAAGACATACCTGCTAGATCATATGACGAAAGAGATGGGCGATTCACAGAAGTTTCTGGTGATTCTTATGTGAAGGCTTACAAATGGGCTCTACATGAGAATTAAGAAATGAGGATGGCCACTCCGCAGTCAAACTTAACTAGTGCCGCTCAGATGTTGGCAGATTCGGGGTAACATATTACGCCCGTCTCAGCTCCTGTGGCTACTTCGAGGGATGCAGTTCCTTCAACAGTTATGGAAATATCTGTGAGTAATGCTTCTTAACCCATGATGACATTCCCCTATCTTGGGCATACTTGAGAGGGGTATCAGGCACGACCCAAACCTTCATTTATAGAACATCTTTTAGGGTTGGTGTACTCTGGGCCGTCCTCAATCTCGATGGTCTCGACCATGGAAAACCCTAGGACCAAAATAGGGTACGACCTTAGGGGTATGCGAACATGGGAATGCCAAGCCATCGTGTAGGTATATATTTTATGTTTCTCATGGACCATATAATGTGAGCTTAGGAGCTATGCTGGTTTAGATGAATCTCGAATAGGCAACTCAACCTTCTCAGTATCAAATAGCCTATGGAAATTTAAGTTGAGAATTGTCGGCATCTGGAGAATAGAAAGGACCAGTGGGAGATACCAGAGATGACTTGGGAAGAGAATTAGACATGCTGATGGGGCCACTTGAGCAAGTGGCAGGAGCTCTTTTCTCCCCAATGATAATCGCAGAGCATGGCCCGCAGATACTGAATCCCCAAAGGGGCTCCCAAATCACAGTGGAGAATCTGATCCTCGCGAATTCATCTAGACATTCCTCAGTCTAATGAACTCGAGAGATTTTTATGAAAGGTTAACGTGTAAGTTGGTGGGAAGTTAACTTCGAGGGAAAGCTCAAGAGTGGTACAATAAGTTGCCAAACGGGTCTTTAACTCCTACATGGATTTTAGTGCGGCATTGTTGAGCTAATATGCTCAAAAGAAGAAGTTTACTAAGACTTTGATGTAGTTGTACCAGACGAAGCAAAATCCAGGGGAGACAATGTAAGCCTTTTACTCTCGCTATGTGAATGAAAGCCTAGGGGTGGTAGAGACCACAGAAAATGAAGTGATCCAAGGATATTTTTTGGGAATGAAAGATATAGAGTTGTATAAGAAGTTAATCACCAATGTCCCTTGAACCCTGCAAAACCTCCAAGAAGTAGTTAAGTAATATTTGAAAGTTGAAGAGGCTACGACAAGGTAAAAAATGAAAGTACGGTTGATAGGCCAGGGAGAAGCAATGATTATCAAGGTAAGAAGCCGATGGAAGTATCAAGGCCTAAATTCGAGAGGTATACCCCTATGAATATGGTTCTTGCACAGATCCTAAGCATTTATCGAGAGGTATGCAGACAGCCACAAACCCTTGTCAAACACACCTGTAGGAGTAGCGGGGAGAAAAGTTACAAATATCCTTTGTGATTTACATAAGGACTATGACCATGATACAAATGTTGGCATCCATCTAAAAGAGGAGATAGAGAGACATGAAAAAGAGGGACGACTTCAGGGTTCTGGACCCAGGTGAGGAAATCATTTTGAGCCCCTTCGACCCCGGATAGATCACCCACCATATAGAAGAAATTACCAGAATAATGGGAGTAGAGGAGATAGAAGGCCTCAAGGCCAATAACTTAGAGAGGCTTGAGATAGAGATCAGGTGAGAAGGGATAGAGTTCTGCAGGAACAACAAACAGGTAATCAAGATAACCGAAATGGAGAAAATCCACTTGCCCGTAGAGTGATCAACATGATAAGTGGGGTAATAGGGGAAAGGTCTTCGAACTCAGTTATGAAGACTAGTTCTCGAAAGGTCCCCACGGAAGAGCCAAGACACAAGAGATTTTCACCTGACAGAACAACAACTTTATGCATGCAGACCCGATGGTGGTCTTTGTTGTAACTAGGACTTGTTTAGTGAAAAGGGTCTTCATTGATGATAGAAGTGGGGTGCAAATAATGTTTGTCGAGTGTTTCGACCAGCTCGATATGGGAAGGAACAACTTAAAAAAGTTGACTACACCCCTCTCAAGATTCACGGGAAATGATATATAACCCTAGGAGAGATTACCTTGTCAGTTTGGATATCCAAAAGGGACAGAGGAGTGGCAATAGATTGCAACATTGCAATTGTGGATGCTTATTCTTCATACAACGTAATTCTTGGGAGACCATAGATGTTCCAAGCCCAAGCAGTGTGGTCTTTGTACAATTTGATGATGAAATTCCCGACTAGGAAAGGAATAGCTTCCATTCAAGGGGATCAGGTCATCGCTAAAAGTTGTAACCTCATAGCAGTTAGGGAAGTGAGAAAGATGAAAGATGTAGCTTCATTATACGGGGGGGGGGGGGTGGGTTAGTCTTATGGAAGCTGAACAAGTGCCCATCCAAGATAGGGGATGGTAGATGTAGGGAAACTTAGCCTCAAGGATATAAATGAGGAGCCGAGTGAGTTGATGGATGAGTATGAAGATGTATTTTCATGGAATACCTCAGATCTAATAGGGGTCCCTTCCGGGTTAGCAGTCTAGAAATTGAACATTGATTCATGATTTAAACCCATCAAACAAAAGAGGAGAGTATTCACACATGAAAAAGAAGAAGCGATCAAGGTTGAGGTAGATAAGCTGTTAATGGCTTAGATAATCAAGGAAGTGTTCTATCCAAAATGGTTAGATAACCCAGTGATGGTCCCAAAACACGATGGAACTTGGCCAATGTGTATAGACTTTACAGACTTAAACAAAATTTGCCCAAAGGATAACTATCTCTTACCCCCCATTGACAAGTAAGTGGAGGCAATTTCTGGATACCAGGTGTTGGATTTCTTCGATGCCCATAAGGGGTACCATCAAATATTAATGACAGAGGAGGATTAGGAAAAAACATCATTATAATAGATGTAGGCATGTACTGTTATAAGAAAATGCCTTTCGGCTTGAAAAATGCAGGGGCGGCATACAAGCAGTTAGTAGATAAGCTATTCAGAGAGAAAATTGGTAAGAATATGGAGATATATGTGGATGATATGGTACTAAAAATATAGGGGTTATAACGAATCTAAAGGAGACCTTCGAGAGGTTTAGAAGTGCAAACCTAAAGCTGAATCCAGCTAAATGTGCAATAGGAGCGGGGGCAGGAAAATTCCTTGTCTTTATGGTGTCAGAAAAGGGGATCAATGTTTATTGTGAAAAGGTCGAGGCTTCGTTGAGGATGAGGAGCCCACAAAACATGAAAGACGTGCAAAAGCTTATTGGATGCTTAACGGCTTTAATTAGATTTCTATCAAAGGGGACTGAAAAGCACTTACCTTTCTTTGATGTGCTTCGGAAGGAAAATATTTTGAGTGGACTGATGAGTGTGAGCAAGCGTTCCATCAATTGAACGAACATCTTCGAGAATTGATGACACTTGTGAAACCGAAAAAAAGGTTCTATTTCTATATATTTCTGCTTCACCTTTGGCCATCAGCGCAATACTTGTAAAAGAGAAGGATAAAGTAAAACATCCTACAAGGACCTCAGACAAGGAACACCGCCCTTGTGAGACTCATTCTAGCTTTGGTGCATGATGTACAAAGGTTGCGACCGTACTTCTAAGGGCACATGATCATCTTACTTACCAATTATCCCCTTCGGCAGATCCTCTTAAAACCAGAGACATCGGGGAGGATGATGAAGTGGGAAGTAGAGTTAGGTGAGCATGGCATACAATTTTAGCCTAGAATGCCAATCAAGGGTCAAGCCTTAGCTGATTTCATAGTGGAAACCACCGAACCTATTGACCTTGAAAGGGGGGTCACAAAAGAATGAAATCTAGAAGATATATGTAGATGGTTCTTTGCACTCAGGAGGAAGCAGAGCCAGGGTATTGCTTACTAATTCTGAAGGGAAGGACTATCCATATGCACTACAGTTCTCTTTTAAAGCATAAACAACGAGGCCAAATATGAAGCCCTGATCACGGGGTTACGATTAGTAGCTGAGTTAAAGGTTGAGGACTTAGAAATTTAAAGTGACTCCAGATTGTAGTCCAGCAGGTTAAGAGGGAGTATTAAGCCAGGGAGCATAATCTTCAAAGGTATTTGAAGGTCGTTAGGCCCCTGCTCAAAAAATTCAGAAGCTCTGTTTTGAAACAAGTACCAATGGAGGAAAATCAAAAGTCTGATGCCTTGAGTAAGCTAGCTTCGTCGAACCTTGGAGCAGAACCTTGAAGTCAGTTGCTCATGGAGACCTTGGGTGGTCAAGCTTTAAGGAGCAATGGTAATGGCTATCAAAGAAGAAAGGAGTTGGATAACACCCATAGTGAATTACCTCTGAGAAGGAATCCTCCTAGCTGATTATGTGGAAGCCAGAAAAGTTAGGCTTAAAGCATCAAAACATGTGTTGCATGATGGAATCTAATATAAGAAAGAATTCTTACAACCGTTTCTCCGATGTGTGAGTCCTCACGCGGTAGATTATTTAATAAGGGAAGCCCATGAAGTTATATGTGGAAGCCATCAATGGGCTAGAAAAGTGTCGAGGAGACTTATCTGAGCAGGGTACTGCTGGCCAATGGTGTTCAAAGATGCTAACGGGTACATACAGGCATGCCACCAATGTCAAAATGATGCACTGCTCAAGCGCATCCCCCAAGAAGATATCATAAATATTTAAAGCGCATGGCCATTCTACAAATGGGGGATTGAATTAGTTAGGCCATTTCTCAAGGCCCATGGGAAGTTCAAATACCTGATCGTGGCCATAGATTATATCACAAAATGGGTAGAGGTTGAGCCCTTGACAAATATGACAGGTAAATCAGGGACTGCCTTTTGTTGAAAAAACCTGGTATGCAAGTTTGGGATTCCAAGGACTATTATAACAGATAATGGGAGGTAGTTTGCTAATAACCCATTCAAGAAATGGTGCAAGGAATACAAGATACAATAGAAATTAAGAGCTGTTTACTACCCTCAAGCAAAGGGCCAGGTAAAAGTAACCAATCCTACGATCATTAACAGGATTAGAGCCAGGCTTAAGGGGGCAGCAGGGAAATAGATATGTGGATTTCCCAGTGTATTGTGGGCATATATGACTGCAATATTCTCAACCATAAGAGAAACACCTTAAAGCTTGGTCTATGGCTCCGAGGTTGTAATTCCAGTAGAGATAGGAGTGCCAATCCCAAGAATGAAGTAAATACATGAGGAAAGCATTAACAATGAAAACCTATGCTTAGATCTTGATGTGGTCGAGGGCGCACGAGAGTTAGGTTCAAACCGTGAAGCTAAAGTGAAGGAAAGAGTGAAGCATTATTATGATCAAACAGTCTGGAAGGTACAATTATGCCCCGGAGATCTAGTAATGAGAAAGAATAAGAAAAGCCAGAAAGAGCCGGGGGTGTATGCTTGCTGCCAATTGGGAAGGACCGTATAAAGTGGTGGAAGCATATCCCTGGGGTAGTTATACTCTCGAGACTATGGGAGGAACATGAATCCCAAGAAGATGGAATGTTATAATCTCCAGAAATACCATCAACTTTGACAAAGGAGAAGGCTACCCCCTCGAATCTTATGCTAACCACTAAGATTGAAGACTCGAGCCAAAAGGTTCCTGTGTATTATTCCAGCTAAGACTGAGGACTCGAGCTAAAAACCTCATCTACATTATTCCAACTAAGACTGATGATTCGAGCTAAAAAGCTCATGTACACTATTCCAGCTAAGGTTATAGACCAGAGCCACGAGCTCTTAAATATTATTCCAGCTAAGGCTGTAGACTAGAGCTACGAGCTCTTAAATATTATTCCAGCTAAGGTTGTAGACTTGGACCATGAGCTCCTAAATTTAAATCCAGCTAAGGCTATAGATTCGAGCTATGAGCTCTTTTAAAGTTATTCTAGCTAAGGCTATAGACTTGGGCCATGAGCTCCTAAATGTAAATCGAGCAAAGGCTGTAGATTTGAGCTACGAGCTCTTGTAAAGTTATTCAAGCTAAGACTAAAAGGGGAGGGGTAAGGAACATGAAGTAGCATCCTTGGGATACCCCTGTCAAATGAAGTACTTTATGACTGATCTAATGGAAGTATTTTTGCAAGATGTAGGTGCAAACACCGAACCTGGGTAAAATTGTTGTTATTTTTGTGTTCTTCAATTATTAGATGCTTTTAAGTATGTGCAACTAACTCGTAAAAAGCTTGGCATATTATGTTCTAATGTGTAAAACCTGGATGGCGACAGCCCTAGAAGCAATGCTTGAGAAATAACACACACCAAAGGAAAAGGGTAATACAAACTAAAAGAATGAAGATTTAAAAATTCAAATATTGTACAACTTATAGTTATTATGCTCAAGGGATCAAGAAAATAATTTCTTTAGCTTCTTTTCCACTCTTGCCACTTCCTCCTGTGCCCTAGCTAGTTTTTCTATTTTGATGCCAGCTACACGTTGAAAATCTTTTTCTTGTTCTTCCTTGGGATAATCATCTATGTTGATCACCAATTTTGATCGAGGACATGGGATTGAGAACCCTGGGATTTAGTGCATTTTCTCATAGATCTCTTAGAGTTACGACTCGTAGAGCCACTACTCCTAGTGGCCTTCGCCGCGAACCTTGAGGACTTACGATTCCTTGGGGAGCAGATAGGAAATCTCTTTATCCACTCGAGGATGGGAGTGTAAGCTTCTTTTTGACTAAAGGACCCTTGAGTTTCTACTTTGTTCTTCACAAGCTAGTGATGAAAGGCCTCAAGAAGAAACCACTGAAGGGATTTATCATCAATAAGCTTGGGACGAGCAATACCACGAAACAAGCTATGAGAAGGGATACACTAATCATAAAGATGAACATTAATTTCCCATTCCAAACAATTTTCCCCCGAAGCCTTATTTTCGAATTCTAGTCGAGAGTTCTCGGCTAGAACTGATTCAACTAAAGACGGATCTTCGGAGGCGGTGGCATTCCCCCCTGAGAGTTCCCTAATTAGCCTTGTAATCTCATCTAGCACAACCTTATGATGTTGTACTATTTTTCCTGTTTGGGACATTAATCCGTAAACCTGACCCAGAGAAGCTATAAGGCGGCCCTCAAGGATATACATCCTCTAAGCACCTATAAGGAACTTCTTGAGAGAACCAAATTTACTGATTAAAATGGTGAACATCGTCTCGATAGTTAACCTTAGAGGGGTCCATATCATCTTTTTTTTTTAAACAAAAACTGAAAGGTAAATAAAGAGAGAAGCCATTGGCTTAGTTTATATGTACATTTGTGTCCCATAGGCTCATTGAAGCAACATTTGTTGCTTCCAAAATGAATAAAAGAGTATAGCTAATTGTGAGAGGATTACTAAAAACTCTTAGTTGAAAATGGAGATCATCGAACTTATTAGTGGATCGTAATTGATGCTTGAGGGATTCTACTAGATGCTTCATGGCAGCTCTCGGTTACAGTGATGAGTTTTATTTTGGTTATCAAAGTTTCTCTTTCCACTGTTTATCTTTATAGGGGAAAAGCTTCTTAGTTTTAGATGGAGGGGTCCATATCATCAACAACCTTGAGAGTGACAACACCGTTGAATTTTTTATGGTCGTGGTCCTTCAAGCATTCCACAAAAAATGG
Source organism: Rubia yunnanensis (assembly GCA_037428765.1). Lineage (NCBI taxonomy): Eukaryota > Viridiplantae > Streptophyta > Magnoliopsida > Gentianales > Rubiaceae > Rubia > Rubia yunnanensis. The sequence continues at coordinate 81,642,201 of CM075065.1, forward strand.
ATGTTTCCCACTCTTCCAAGCCTTCAAATCTGCTTTGGCAAAATAGAGTTCCTTTTTGGTAGAACTCAAGGTTGTGGTTAAGCTGGAAATACTTTCTTAAAGACCCACTACAAAATGATGAGTGTTATTGCACCACGGCTCTAATTCCTCAGAACATTTTTTTCAAAACTATCATAGTTTCAGCTAACTCTCTCCTAGTACTTGCAAGCTCAACCTTAACTTAGGCGAAATCTTAAAAAATGGATTGAAGTTTCCGTTGCAGTGCATTAAACTACGAGATTGAAATTTTCAAACATATCAATGAGAGAAATAAAATTTCCACAGGAAAAGATGGAATATTTATTACATGGAGGCTTCCTTCAACAGTTTGATGTTATCCATAGAGAGGGACGAGGCCATGTTAGGTATGATAACTTTGTCCACTAAGTTAGAGTACCTCACACCCTTGGGAATACCGAGGAGATCCACAAAGAGGTCGAACAACTCTTGACTCTGTAGGACGTTATCGTTGAAGGTCTCCAACATAGCCATCTAAACCTCAAGGTCTTGAGCCTTCCTAGCATTCTCAATGGCAATGTTCTTCCCCATATTAGCAATTTTTTGTTGGGAGGTCTCGAGCTGCAGCCAAAACAAGGCTATCTTATTGTTATTTTCCTCGTAAACCAAGGAAAGTTCAGAACCTAGGTTGTGAATGAAGGAAGAGAGGGAAGAGGTTAAGGTGGAGGACACCACAGAGGTAAGGTGTATCTCACCTCATCCAACTCCTTAACGACCTGAAAGAAAAAAAGGGTTGTGGTAACATAGTAAAGCAAAACAAAGAGTACACAATGTTGGTTTTAATTGAATTCTGGAAAGATAATTAACCTGCGAGTTTTTTTTATGAAGGGGGCAAGAGAAGTGGACCCCACAGTTAAGAGGCTTGAAGAACACGTCGTGACATTGGTCGCGGCCTCAATTTTCTGATTAGAGGTCTCATGAGAAGACCTCTCATGAAAAATCTTTTGGCGACCCTTCCTAAGCGGAAGCTCGTTCTAAGACTTCTGCTTTAAGAAACTTGCAGCGAAACCACCTTCTTTGAAGGGGGTTGAGGGGGTAGCCTTCTTCTTCAGGTGGATGATATTGTCCCCCTTCTTGTTCATTGTGTTTCCTAAACTTCTGCCCACTGAAAGTAGTAACAAGAGGATTAGACAATGTAAAAGAGAATGACAGCAAGAAAGAGTATACACAAAAAAATTGGATTACACTTATAATTGGGATAATCAAGGGAATCTTTGAGAAAGGGCTCTCGAATTACTAAGTTCTGAGAGGATAGAGATCTATATCCTTTAACCATCCTCCTCCATTTTGAGCCAATCTTAGGCTCATCTGAGGGAGTCAAGCGGTGTTGCTTCATCAATTTCCTTTTCCTAGCAGGTTTGTAGACATACTTTTCATAAACCTCAGAGGGCCAGGCTTCCCCCCAGTTGAATTGCTAGCTTTGGTATAGGAGGTGTAAGAAATGGGCGAGGATAGCACATTCTCTCGAGTACTCTTGAGGCAAGCAGGACAAAAATATTTATCAGGTAGTTGGGATTCAACCTTAACGTCAGGATTTCATTGAGGAACCTTATATCTGAGATAGTTAAATGTAAGAACCCCCTTGGAATCTCTCCATTTCCCCACATTCCCAGGGAGGGTGAAAACCTTCTGTCTCCTTTGTCTGGGAGAGAAAGTGATAATCTTCTCAAATGAATTACTGCAGAAGGTCACAGTAAAGAAAGAGTAAAATAGTTATACTCAGGCTCGATATCAAGCTAGTAGCACTGATAGAGAAACATCATGAGAGTGGTTATGGAATTGGGATGGACCTGAGTAGGGCTCACTTGAAAATCCTTAAGCACCCTCGAGAATATTGGTGGGAAGAGAAAGCACAACCCTGAGCGGATCTGCTTTAGGAATATAACTGACTTTCCTTCAGGAGGATCCTCATAGAATGCTGCTTCCCCTAGCAACTCTAATTCTACATCAGCAGAAATCCTCTTACCTAGGGGTAGTGATAGTAAGATCCCTGATATGGTCCAAGACTTATCTAGAGCTGGGGTCTCATGCGTCTCTTCCTCCATGGGGGGTCTTTGCCAGCATTTATGAGGATATCAACGATGAGAGATATTCTTAGGTGAGCATGCTCACAAATCCCTTCTAAAACCCTCTAGGTGTCTCCCTCCTCATAAGAAGAGAGGCTAAATTCAGTATCCAAGAGAGATTATCCAATCATACGAGCTAGGGGAGGTTTCGACCAAGGGGGAGTTTTGGCTCTGATCCTTGTCAATAGTTTATGAGAGAGTCGAAGGTGTGAGGTTAGGAGTAGGGTATCAGTTCCCTCTTAGTTGATTCTCGCAATTTAGTTAAATGGCCTTTAATTTTTTCCATGATGGCTCATTAACTTAACCATTTTACAGGAGGTAAGCGCATCAGCTATTTCAAGGAAGTGAAAAGTCCCTGCCACCCTTTTTCCTTGTTTTTTCAAAGAAGTTATAGATGATGCCATTTCTCAAGGTGTCTTTTTTTATTCCTCGAGTAGCTATAAAAGAGAATGATGCAGGGGGCCTTCTAGATCGACGTAGTTCCCGGAATCAGTAACGCAAACCTAGCCTCTCCAAGCACATGCAAGTTCTGACGCCCAAGTTAGGGTTATTTCCTTTATTACTATTTTTTGTTTAGATGTTACTTACCTTATATTGGCATTATGTATCTTCATTTAAAGACCTCTTCATCGTGTGATCATGCTGGCCTTAACGTTCTCCAATTTTTTAGATCGTGGCCTAGTAAAGGGTGTTGTGGTTATTGGTTCTTCTTCTGTCTCAAGCGAGATGTTGTGCATGTTTGGTGAACCACTTTGTTCTTGCGATGTATTAGTTATAGTGATAGACTTATTTATCAAATAAATTAAAGTGAATATATGAGTGAGGATTAAAAGGTGAGCATACTATTGCTTTAATTTAGATAAGCAGTTAACTGAAATGTGAAAGATGGCTTTGTGGGTGAAGAGGTGTGGAAGGGTACAATTGAGGATTGTATTCTATAACTTCGGGTAGTAGTTACAAGTGGCCTTGAAGGTTTGGATTATTTTTTAATTATGAAATGAGCGGTATAGGCCCTAGCTACAATATTGTGTGTAACAATCATTTAAGAATTTTTATTATTATTATTGTGCCTAATTTAGCAAAGATATTTTTTAGACTCTTGCTAGCTGAAGGTCTATTTAAGGCACATGTGTAGAGTGGAAGGTAGGCTACCTTTCTTGTAGTTGTGTGTTTCGGAAATATGGTGGGCGGAGGTAAATGTTGTGATAGTTTAGTTACCTGTAATGACATTTGTATTGAGGGAGCACCATTAGTTCCTAAATAACTTTTAATTAAGGGTACCTTACACCGATGATACAGTGCAAGGCCCATAATCTTTGTTTTTCAGTGTGTATGAACATAATTTGTTTTATAGACTAACCTTGCTCGTCTTGGATTACATTATGGCATGCTAGATGTTTATGGGGTTGCTCTTTCCCAAATGCATCCTTGGGGAATGGCCATACTGGTGTGTTTTAAGCAGGTGTGTCCTAAGGCCAAGAAGAATTTCACAATAGAATTATTTTCTGCGTTTATCACTTTTACAAGGTGAATGTTATCAAGTCCTTGGTATATTTGTACCCTGTAGTGTCAAGGGTTGATGTCGTGCAAGGTTATTCTAATCATTGCAGTATTTAGGAAGATAAGTTCTTTAATGTGGAATGAGGTGGGAATTACACAATGCCTTTGCGGAATGATAAGGTGCATGTGGCTAGAGAGGCGATGTGGATGAATGAGATAAGTGCTATGAGGGAGATTCTTTCTTATTCTCTCAAGATAGGGAGGCCTAGGGGACGATGAGTTCATTATCTTAGAATATATGCACTACTAATAGTGGTGATTGTGTTATAGTGGTGTACTAATGAATAATTATTATTATTTTTCTAGTTGTGAAGTTATATAGTGTGTCCGCGGACAAAGATGTGGGCGCATCTAGTAGTCGAAACATTGATAATAATGGTGATCAAAAGTTAGTCACATCTCGTAATATATCAACATTTGGTTGATTATGGTGAAGTAGGTGTTGGCGTTGCTAAACGTAAGACTAGTGGGTTGGAGAATCATGGTGTCGGGGCCTTGAAGATTATAAAATTGGAGGCTCCTAGTACAATGGTGGTGGACCATGTTGTTCCCCTAGGCATCATAACGCTATTGCGAGAGTTTGGGAATAATGTTCTAGAATGGTTGGGTCAGCTAAGGAGGTACTACTTCTTTCTTCGAATGTAAAATGTGTCGGTTTCCCGTTGTACTAATAGGTAATATTTTATGTAGGTGGGCGGTGCTATGATATCTACAGTACAATATGGGATAGCCTTGTAAGGACGTAGTCAAATTTGTTGTATAGGATGTAGTCAAAATTTTCCTTGATTAACAAAACCTTATAAGACTACAATATGGGCTAGACTTATGCATTGAGTAATCTTAATTGGGGTTTGAAATGGGTTATACGAACCACGACCCTCTAACTGATAATGGGCAATTGAATTATTCCTAGGGACATATTCCATTGTCTGTATACATATTTCTAAAGACATAAGGTAATTTAAGCTTATAGTTTCTATCGTCTACATGTAGTTCGTTTGATTAGAGGAAAATTGCTCTTATGCTTACTAATATCGTCTTTACTAATTCAATTCTAATTCAGTTTTTATATTTTTGTAGCTAAGCGACCTGTATAATATTGGTCTCCAAATGCATTTCTTTTTCCCATTGTCTAGCATCACATGTCTACTTTTTATAAGGAACAAACTGTAACACAGGAAAGTACCTTTGTTGCAGGTCGTCCTTAGTAGTGATAAAATATGATTACGCAAACGTACCATCATTGAAAGTTTTCTTGACGGGTTGTGTTATCCTCCACCAAAACCCCCCCACTCCTCCCCTTGCTCACCTAATTGTAGGGATTGTCCATTTTCTCTATGTATTTGCTATACGGGTGGCAGCTCCGGCATAGACTCTAGAAATTCCCATGAACTATTAAAACTCAAAAAGGAAAATTTGATTCCATGCAGAAAATGCCATCGCTGCGAAGAATTCCTTCCAGGTGATTATAGTGCCAGGAATCAGCTCATGACAAGTTCTTTCCTCTTCGAGTACCTGGGAATGTCCCGACGTTGGTCCTAGGGAGAAAGCTCCGATAGTCAAGTCAGTATTGCCTGATTTTGTGTATATTTTAGGAGTAATTTTCATTACTAAAAAGAAATTGACATTTTATCAATTAGATGGTTAGGATTAATTCACATGTTTTATATCATAATTCTTTAATTTATGAAGTGGTTTAGATCAATTGAAGTGATTGGGCCTTGAAGAGTTCGAGTTTTGGAAGAAGAGTCGAAGAAACAAGAGGATTGAGAAGAGAAAGCCAATTTAGTGAATAATTGGTAGTACCTGGACAGAAAGACCTTCGCGGGCCACACTGTATTGCACAAACCATGAAGGTAGTAGCACTTGAAGCATTGGCGGACAGAATACCCACCGCGGGCCTCACCATATAGCGTAGCTAGCAAAGACGGGATTTGAAACCTTGGCGGAGAGAAGCCCTGTCGCGGGCTGCACCATATAGCGTGACCTGCAAAGATGGGATTCAAAGCCTTGGCTGACTGAAGACCCATTGTGGGCCATGCCATATAGCACGGCCCATGAAGACGGGATTTGACCAACCTTATCTTCTTCAATTTTTGGTATCTCTCTCTCTCCTCATTCACTCCACTCGAATCTACTCTCAAGAAACCTTAGTTTTACATTTATTTCCCCTATTTTACTCTATGTTTACCATGGATTATTGTTATTTTATTGTGGTTTAGCTAATCTAGGCTAAATATACTGTTGGGAGCAATTTGTAAGCATTTCCTGTATGAATTTGTGAGAATCAAATTATCCTATTTTGTGCTTTGATTGTCAGGTACGTTTTGTGATTTCTTGTGCGATTATTGCATGATTTAGACTAGGGTGATCAACTAGTTAAAGATTGTGGGTCAGTTATTTGCTAGATTTTTGGTCAAACCCAAAAAACTTTGACTTTTTGTCGATGTGATTATTGTTGGTCAATGCTAGGTTATAATTAGGAGTGAAAACTAATTATGATTATTGATTAATGAAATTTCTTAGACTTAGGATGAATTTTAATGGGCTTGGCTAATTATCAATATGGCTCACTAAAAACGATTATCATGAAGGTCGATCCTCGAAGTCACTATTAGTAGATATACTTGTACTATCTATGTATTTCTCGCTTGTAGGACATTGTGGTTGTTGAGTTGGGTCTCCATATGTATTGCTATCCTCGGGGAAGTCTATGAAGCCGATCATCTAGAGGGACCCGATGGTAAGGGTTATTGTGTGGTGCTGATCGCTCACTCTAACTATAACCGAAGAGAGGCGAGAAATGTTTTCACTCGAAAGGTGTTGAAAACTTCTCCACAATATGTGGTTCATGCATAAAAATAGGATAAGTAGTCGATGATCATAGGATGACTAGAAATGTAAACCAATTTTTGCCCAAGACTTGTTATCATCTTAATTACATTTGTCATGCCACTGTGATCCTATTTATATCTGTTGTTAATTTAGTAGTATAAAGTATTTGTAGTGTTTTTGAAAACCAAAACCCCCCACTTTTTTACCACACACTTAGAGTGACATCTTCATGTGCTTTTTAACTACACTTTAACACTCGATAAAACCCCCGTTTCCTCGTGTACGACCCCATCTTACCACTAGCTACTATTTAGTAGTTAGCCGTAACTTGGGCATACAAATACTATCTTTGAGAGGTATGGCAATGGCCTCCCAATAAGTCCTTAATCGTGTGATCATTGTCCGATTATTGCGTCCGATCTTTGGATCGTAGTTTGATCTTCCACTATTTCTACGGTTTGCCAGTTAGTGGCATTGGTACGCCTCAGGTATTCATTAATTTGGCGAACTGGCGTGATTCAGCGAAGTGTTGTCTAGGCATGCTCAACTTTAACTAAGTTGAACTTGGTAGGTCATATATACACCGGTTAGATTGAAGTCTGTTGTGGCTTTAAGGTGTCGAGGACTGCCTCCTCTAGATCAAAATTGCTATAGGTTAGTAGAATAGTATGATTTGGTATTTTTATTGTACAATTTTTTTTTGGGACACTTTAGATCAAAGGTCATTATTTTTTGATGTGTGGGATCTTGTGAAAATGGTGTTTTGTTATTATCCTCCTCTGCGCCTAATCAAGAAATGCAGATGATTAGTTGTTCAAGCTCCGCCGCTCAGCCCTGCTCAAGCTAAGAAATGTAGTATTTTCTCTTGGATTTTGTTGTAAGTGTAGATTAGTTGTATTCTCTCTTGGAAATTGTTTGGGTATAGATTAGTAAAACAATTAGGTTTTGACTCTTCAGTTACTTATTCATCTCTTTTATACGAGCAAGTCCAGCTGAATCCCTACATTTTTATATAAAATAGGGATTCAAAATCCATATACTCTATATTTTTTTTAGAGAAAGTCTCAGGAAAGGTGGTCTTTCCATAAGCTTATGGACAGTCCTTAGGGCATTTGACTTAAATGTTGTAATTTTTTAATAAAATTTAAATGTTGCATTTTATAAGTTAAAATAAGTAATAATATGTATTTGAAGGTGAAAATATAAAAATATATGATATAAAAAAATTTAAATTTTTTTAAATTTTATATGTAATTTAAATGCAGTGTATAAGGTAAGAAATAAGTGGTCTGTCCATAAACTTATGGATACGCCGCCTATCAGGAGACCCACTATTTTTTTATGTCAATCTCCAAAAAAATTCCCTATATTGCATAAGCTGACTTTTGCTACCATAATAATGGTAATCCTGGTAATCACCATTTGCTTTCATTAGGAATTAATACTAAACAGACCTTAAGAGAATTTTCATAGATAATCACCCCGTGTCATCAACATAATACTCTCCTTCCTCTCTCCTTCTGACTGTTACTCTGAATCTTCAACGCCTTTTTCTCGCTGGCAACGGCTCCTCCCACCGCTAACGGCTCTATCTCGCCGTTAGCGATCCCACTGGTTACGACTCTCTCATTGCTGGCCAATATGGCTGACAATAACAACACCCTTAACAACTAAACATCCTTCTTCTCTGCCTTACAATCCAAATCACCTCCTCTCTGCCAATCACTTCTGAACAACCCTGAGCTGACCCCTAAATCGGAACACCTCGGAGAACAAGCATATCTATACTCCGACGAAGAGATTTCAAAACTCTCAGCTCACTACGCTAATGCTCTGGTTGGCAAATTCACTAAAGGAAGACTCACAATGGAACAATTGGAGTCATCTTTCAAGACGGTTGGGTTCGCCGGGAAATACGAATTGGGATCACTGGATTTCAAACACGTCCTCATCAGATTCGACCAAGTGAATGACTACCAGAGATGCTGGATTAAAGGAAGCTGGAGTTTCAATGGTGTTCAGATGAAGGTCCTAAAATGGTCACCAGACTTCTCAACACACAAGGAATCCCCAATTGTTCCTATCTGGTGTACAATCAGGGAAGTCCCTCTTTACTACTATAATACTTCAGCAAACGAGGCTATTGGTAACAGTATTGGCAATTTCATTAAAAAATATCTAGCCACTGAAATGCTAACTAGACCCTCAGCTATCAAACTGTGTGTTGAAATTGATCCATAGAAGCCATTAAACACCTTCATCAGATTAGGCTCAATAAATAACAATAGGAAGTACACAATCGAATATGAAGATGTTCCACTGTACTGTGATCACTGTGCTAAACCAAGGCATTCGCTCAGCCAATGTAGAGCTATCTCCCAAAGCTATATACTGCCTCAATGGCATGCCACTGGGAACAAATTTTACAAAGCTCCAGCTATGTTTGTTGAAAATCAGCCTCCTAATAAGGCACCCAACTCAGATAATGTTGCTCACCAGTTAGCCACAACTAATCCTGCCTCTGATCCACTATCCTGTGCTCCCCAGCCTCAAGTAACTGTCCCTCTGACTATCACCTCCCAGCTACCTCAACCACCCTCTCCAAATCTGTCCCCTGCTAAACAACCCTATGATAGATCCCAATCATCTCTCAGAAATCTATTAAACCAAACAGGCATTACTCCTCTGGTTAGGTCCTACAAAACCTATGCAAAGGATGACATCCAGATTGGATCTCACAAACTTACTCTTTTTCAGCTCTCTCCCGCTAATCCCCCACTTTCACAACAAGGAAAGATGGAAAACCGATTCTCTGTTTTGCAGGATATGGATAACCTCTCTATCACTGATGAATATGCTGATCAGGATCTCCAGGATCCTATGGAGGATGGAAAAGATCACTCAGTTGAACCCCACTCTCAGTATGACTCATTGATTGGAACAACTAATCCACTAGGTAAGAATGATGGCCCAGGTAAGTCTAAACACAAAAAAACTACCTTAGTCAACTGAACAAGATGATGCTAAGGTCTGCCACTAAAAACCACAAATCAGGTGAACAATGATACACACCTTTAAATTTAATTTCTTAATCTGGAACCTAAGGGGAATTGAAACTTCTATGCTTAGATTAAAACATTTGATCTCTCAGAAGAAAATTCAACTTCTATTTATTATAGAACCCATGCATGATAATACTCAATGCCAATCCTATATGGAGAAGCTAAACTACTCCCATTACCTTCCTCTACATAATGGCAAAATCTGGCTAATGTGGAATGACTCAGTATCTGTTAATTTTATCTGCTATCATGATCAGTTCCTAAATGTTAAAATCACCCACACAGGCTCTAATACAGATATGGAAGTGGTTTTTGTTTATGCCTTTAGAACCAGAGAGGGTAGGAAAACTTTATGGCATGACCTTAACCTCCTCCCAACTAATGAAACTGTTTTCATAGGTGATTTTAACACTATCATCACACTTTCGGAATATAATGGCCCTAGCTCTCCTAACCTGGGTAGTACTAGGGATTTTCATAATTGGATTAACACCAAAGGCTTACAAGAAATTAATACAGTAGGGAACATTTTTACATGGACTAACTCTAGACTTAGAAACCCTACTTCTAAGAGACTAGATAGAGGTTTATGTACAATTCAGTGGAGCAATAAATTCCCAGCTTCCTCTATCCAAGTCCTCAACAGGCAATACTCAGACCATTCACCCCTTCTCTTTCAAATATTATCTCGGATCCCCTCTCACCCAAAACCTTTTAGGTTCTTCAACTGCTGGTTCAACAGGCCTCAATTCCTGGATCTAGTTAGAAATAACTGGTCCATCCCTATTCCTCGGTCAGGAATGCTGGGCCTATACCTCAAACTGATTAGAGTTAAGAAAGTGATAAAGATATGGAACAAAGAGTGTTTTGGTAATATTGACTCCAATGTCATCACTGCTGAGGATAACCTAAAAATGCAGGAAGCTGCTTATGACCTATCTCACTCAGATACTGACCTCATCAACCTTAATGAGAAAAAGGCCTTATTAATTAGAGCTTTAAAGGAGAGGGAAAAATACTGGAAACATAAGTCAAGACTGAACTGGTTTAAGTGTGGTGATAATGATACCCAATTTTTTCATAAAACAGTTCAGGAAAAAACTGCAGATTGCACATCTCTAAAATTAAAAATTGTCATGGACAATGGCTAGATAATTACTCAGACATCCAAAAGGAAGCTATTCACCATTTTTCTAAACTGCTAACTGAGCCTACCCATTCTGTTAACTCCAACTACTACCCTCACTTTCTTAGCCAAATACCTCCCATTATTACAAAGCAAGATAATTCTAGCTTATCTAAGCCAGTAACTGAAGCTAAACTTAAACTAGTGGTCATGAGTCTTAACAAAAACAGTAGCCCAAGACCTGATGGTTTCTCTTGCAAATTTTACACCAAATGCTAGGATTTTATTAAGGAAGACTTAATAGCTGCTGTCAATGATTTTCTCTTAGGCTCTGACATGCCAAGAGGTATCACCAGTACATGGATAAGTCTAATCCCTAAAAAACCTACACCCTCTTCCTTTGATGAATTCAAACCTATTAGCCTCTCTAATGTTGCTAACAAACTTTGCTCTAAGGTCCTAATGGAAAGGCTGAAACCCTATATGGGGAAACTGATTTCACATAACCAATCTGCTTTTATGAAGAACAGAGATATCTCTGATAATATTCTATATCTTCAGGAGATGATAAGGTTCTTAGACAGAAAAAATAGGGTCTCCAGTTGTATACTTAAACTTTACCTTAAAAAATCTTTTGACAGGGTGAACTGGAAATTCTTAAATAGTATACTCTGTAGATTTGGATTTTCAGGTCAATTCCTTAATGCAATGATGAATAACCTCTCTCAGGCTTACTTCTCTGTTCTTATCAATGGCAATCCAGTAGGCTTTTTGAAAGCCGCTAGAGGTATCAAACAAGGTGATCCCCTATCCCCCTTCCTGTTTAATATTTTCTCTGAAGCTTTCTCTAGGAGTCTCTCATTCATCTTCCAGAATAACAGCCTGCAATATTTCTCTTTGCCCTCTGCCATTACACCACCTAATGGCTTCTCTTTCAAATATCATCTCGGATCCCCTCTCACCCAAAACCTTTAAGGTTCTTCAACTGCTGGTTCAACAGGCCTCAATTCCTGGATCTAGTTAGAAATAACTGGTCCATCCCTATTCCTCGGTCAGGAATGCTGGGCCTATACCTCAAACTGATTAGAGTTAAGAAAGTGATAAAGATATGGAACAAAGAGTGTTTTGGTAATATTGACTCCAATGTCATCACTGCTGAGGATAACCTAAAAATGCAGGAAGCTGCTTATGACCTATCTCACTCAGATACTGACCTCATCAACCTTAATGAGAAAAAGGCCTTATTAATTAGAGCTTTAAAGGAGAGGGAAAAATACTGGAAACATAAGTCAAGACTGAACTGGTTTAAGTGTGGTGATAATGATACCCAATTTTTTCATAAAACAGTTCAGGAAAAAACTGCAGATTGCACATCTCTAAAATTAAAAATTGTCATGGACAATGGCTAGATAATTACTCTGACATCCAAAAGGAAGCTATTCACCATTTTTCTGAACTGCTAACTGAGCCTACCCATTCTGTTAACTCCAACTACTACCCTCACTTTCTTAGCCAAATACCTCCCATTATTACAAAGCAAGATAATTCTAGCTTATCTAAGCCAGTAACTGAAGCTAAACTTAAACTAGTGGTCATGAGTCTTAATAAAAACAGTAGCCCAAGACCTGATGGTTTCTCTTGCAAATTTTACACCAAATGCTAGGATTTTATTAAGGAAGACTTAATAGCTGCTGTCAATGATTTTCTCTTAGGCTCTGACATGCCAAGAGGTATCACCAGTACATGGATAAGTCTAATCCCTAAAAAACCTACACCCTCTTCCTTTGATGAATTCAAACCTATTAGCCTCTCTAATGTTGCTAACAAACTTTGCTCTAAGGTCCTAATGGAAAGGCTGAAACCCTATATGGGGAAACTGATTTCACATAACCAATCTGCTTTTATGAAGAACAGAGATATCTCTGATAATATTCTATATCTTCAGGAGATGATAAGGTTCTTAGACAGAAAAAATAGGGTCTCCAGTTGTATACTTAAACTTTACCTTAAAAAATCTTTTGACAGGGTGAACTGGAAATTCTTAAATAGTATACTCTGTAGATTTGGATTTTCAGGTCAATTCCTTAATGCAATGATGAATAACCTCTCTCAGGCTTACTTCTCTGTTCTTATCAATGGCAATCCAGTAGGCTTTTTGAAAGCCGCTAGAGGTATCAAACAAGGTGATCCCCTATCCCCCTTCCTGTTTAATATTTTCTCTAAAGCTTTCTCTAGGAGTCTCTCATTCATCTTCCAGAATAACAGCCTGGAATATTTCTCTTTGCCCCCTGCCATTACACCAGCTACTCACTTAAGCTATGCGGATGACACCATAATTTTTATGCAAGCTTCAAAACCTAGCCTGATTAAGATTAAAGCCTTTCTGCAAATTTTTGAATTAACATCAGGCCATAAAATTAATTATGAGAAATCAGATTTCTACATTAGCAAGAGAGCCACAGCTGCTAAGATTCATTAGATTAGGACTATCCTAGGGATGAAAAAAGGCACTCTCCCCTTCAAATACCTAGGTTGTCCTATCTTCAAAGGCAGAACCCTAACTAGATATTTCCATCCTTTGCTTGAAATCATGGACAAAAAATTGAAAAACTGGAAGAATAAATTGCTAAGTTCAGGAGGGAAAATAACTTTGATCCAATCATGTATATACTCTCTCCCACAACATATATGGACTGTCCTTAAGCCCCCTAGATCTATTGCTAAATCCTTTGAAAGAATAATGTTAAGATTTTTTTGTGGGGAAACTGATGATAGGAGAAATAAGGTGTGGAAAAAGTGGTATGATATTGCTATTCCTAAAACACACTATGGATTAGGTTTTAGATCAATTCAGGCAATTATTGATTCATGCTCACTTAAATTATGGTGGAAAAGCCAACTGGGAAACACCTTGTGGTCCAAATTGTTATGGTCATTGCCCCAGACTCATAAAAATTCCAAAACTTGGAAGAGAATCTGTAGTACAAATGCTTTTGCAGAAAATAACTCTCTAATCATCCATGGCCAAGGCAACTGTGACTTTTGGTCTGCAAACTGGTGTCCAGATGGTCTACTTCTTAACTGTGTTCCTCCCCACATCATTTCTACACTCTCCCCATGCTCAGTAGCTGACTTTATTAATAACAAAGGCTCTATTTTATCTCAGATCTCTCCTTTCCTGGAACATGATACTGTGATCTATTTGCAAGATGCAGAAATTACTCATGAAAGAGAGAACAAACTGGTCTGGAAACCTGAAAAGACTGGTCGGTTCACCTTTAAATCAACTTACAAAGCTCTCACATACTTATCAGGTACCTTCCCAGTTACAAAACTGATATGGAACCCCAGGTTACCAAAGAAGATCTCTATTTTTACCTGGAAATTGCTAAACTCTTTTCTACCATTCGATGATGTACTCAAAAAATGTGGTTTTAACATGGCCTCAAAATGTCCTGCTTGTAACCACACTGATTCTCTGGAACATTTTTTTATCAATTGTCATCTGGCCAAATCTATTTGGACTGAGAGTGCTATTTTTGTTAACTTTAACCTGCAAAACATGGATAATGTAGTGGACACTTTCTTCACCTTCTAGAACTTAATGACCTTCCAGGTCTGCAGAGAATGATATGTAGATTACTACCCCCACTAATCTGTTGGTCCTTATGGAAAGCTAGGAATGCTTTCTATTTTGATAACAAGTCTTTCTCTTCTATCCATATAGGAAAGGAAGTTAGGGACCTTCTTCACCTATCCATTACAGCTTTTCCCTGCTCTCCAACCTTTCACCCCAACATACACCTTCCTTTTCCCTCACTGATTCCCCTCCACAGACCAGCTCCGAAACCTACCATATCCATTGTATACTGGGAATTTCCAGATCCTAACCTCATCAAGATTAATGTAGATTCCTCATGGTCTTCTAACACTGCATCAATTGGTTTTATTGCCAGAGATAATAATTGTTTTCCACTCCTAATCAGGTCGGCAATCACTACTGCCAAATCAGCTCTAGAAGCTGAAATAAAAGCTGTGTTATTGGCCTGCCAAATTTGTATCCCTAGATACCCTAATCTCATCTTGGAATCTGACTCATTGCAGGCAGTTAATATGATCAATGATCCAACTTGTTCCAAATGGTCTCTGTATCCATTAGCTTTCCAAGTTCACACTCTTCTAATTGATACCATCCTTAAACATACTTACAGAGAATGTAACTCAGTGGCTGATGCTATTGCTAAATACCAATCATCTTATCCTATGGAATCCTCTCTGGATTTGTCTAACACCCCTGTACACATTAAAGGCCTAATCTATATGGATAGTATACATACTCTCTATATTAGGATTCATAGACATGCATCCAAAGATGATTGATACTGCTAATTTTCCTTTTAATTGCCTTAGGTTCGGATGCTATTCTACTCTAGCTTGGACATGTTTTTACTAAACTTTGCTTACCTCTGGTTTTTTATTGCTGTCTGCATAGTTCTCGGCTTCATGACCCTCGCAAAGTGAATTACCACTGTCTGCAACCTTTTTTCTGATTTTAAACTCACACCAACATCTCAAGAACATGGGAGACTCATTTGCACAACCCCTTGATCTGTTCTTTCTGCTAGGATAGAATGGTTGTTGCCTGGCCAAAGTAATGAATTAACACATGGGGTGGAGATTCTTTACTTTGGAATCAAAACTACCATCATAAGTTTTTTTCCTCTCTAACCATTAACTTAATGTTTTAAATAGATCGATCTGTAGATATTAGCAACTAATCTTTCTTTTGGAGGCAATGATGTTGCCCTTGTATAAACTACTGTAATGTTTCTCTTTAATGCTATCTTTTTTCTGATTTGGGGTACCAAATATACCAACCCTCACCCTCACGTA
The DNA here is from genome assembly GCA_037428765.1 of Rubia yunnanensis. Taxonomy (NCBI): domain Eukaryota; kingdom Viridiplantae; phylum Streptophyta; class Magnoliopsida; order Gentianales; family Rubiaceae; genus Rubia; species Rubia yunnanensis. The sequence continues at coordinate 81,657,800 of CM075065.1, forward strand.
TTTTCATTTTAAAAAATAGATAATCACCCATATGTACTAATTCATTCAATGTGAAAAGTGTGAAGAATGTGAAACTTCAAACTTTTGGCTTAAAACAAAATCAGATTTAATGCATTCAATTAATATTGCATTAAGTCTTCCTATAATTTTAGTCTCTTTCTACAAATATGGGAAAGGAAGTATTCTCTCACATCACAATCCTTATTTTAGGGTATGGTATAAAGAAGCTGTTGGACTTGAAAAATAATATAAAATCCCTATAATTAATCATTAAGTTGTTGGACTTGCTCTAAATAATATCTTTTATGAATCAATACAAAGTAGCGTTAATTCTCATATATAAGTGTGTTTTTCCGGGTTTCTCTTATTTTTAAAAATGTTTAAAATTTTCTGATCCAACCAAATATTTTTTAAATAATTTCTATATACACTACAAGAAATAACATTTTTTACTTCACCCCCTTTTACCTCGGTTTTTAGCTTAAGGGAAAACAACCGAGGTAAAAAGTTCTTTTACCTCAGTTTTTTTTTCAAAATAAATAATATTTTTTAACTCAGTTTAAAAAATTGAGGTAGACTTTTTACCTCAGTTCTAAAAAACTTGAGGTAAAAAGTCTGACATGACCGACGTTGCATGCATATTTGGCTTACCGACGTCGGTTGTTTTTGTGACCAACGTTGCACATCACGCTCACAATCTTGAACGACCGACGTCGTATGCATTTCTCACTTACCAACGCCGCTTATTATTGTGATCGACATCCCTCGTACCGCTTGCAGACATGAAATGACCGACGTCGTACACATGTTCGGCTCACTGGTTTTTTTGTGACCGACGTCGCACGTCACTCTCGCAAACATGAATGACCGACGTCACATGCATTTCTCTCTTACCGACGTCGCATGTACCTTTCACATATATAAAATGACCAACATCGCACACATGTACTTATAAATATATGAATAACTAGATAACACCTTTGCGATGCACAATTTAAAATAATTGAATATATATACTAATAATGTAATTTTTTTTAACAAAACAAAAGCATAATATTTTAATTTGTTTATGCACCTCCGTTTCTTTTTAGTTTTAAAAGATTTTATAATTATACTTTACTAATGAAATAAATTAAACGTAGAGTTCGAGTAACACATGATCGAGATTTTAATAATAAAATTTAATGTTAAACAAAACTAAAATATAGCTTTGTAATTCTTTATGCTACTCCATTTCTTTTAAACTTTAAAAGATTTTATAACTATACTTTTAAGTATGACTTTATGTTTATATTTTTCAAATGAAATAAATTAAACGTAAAGTTCGAGCAATATGTGATCGTAGTCGAATATCAATAATTATATTTTTATTTTTTCACTGAATAAAATGTTATATACTTCTTATTCATAATTATATAAAATAAGTAGTATATAAAATAAGTAGTATAAAATTTAGTTTCTAGGTTAAATTTAGTTACGAAACATCTCCTTATTTATGATACATTGTAGGTATGACAAATAAATATTTTCAAGGGTGATTAGTACAATTTTAGTGATTAGATTGATACATCACTACTGGAGAATAGGCACATAGGAACTGGTATGAGTTACTCTAGAACATGTACTAGTGCTTTCCAACATTTTGCTAAAATAATATTTTATTTTATATCTCAAAATTTAGGCAAGAATAACAAAAATCATGTATTTTGGAGCAATGGATAATGAGGTAACACAATTGGACCATAGTGTAATTTTCCAAGATTGTGTAGAAGTAATCAATGTTAACTTTTGTGATCCTTCCGCTCACCCATACATGGCCAAAATTCAAATTCACAATCTCATAGTATTGAATTGCATTTTTGTGTCGCCAATTTTGTGATTTGACAACTCCAACTTTCTAGAAGGGACCTAAATACTAAAAGTAAAAACTTTACTCGTAACTCCAAATTGAAGTCTGCTCAAATGTGATGCTACCATATACACCCTCATTATATTTGATTTTACACATAAACACTATTGAAAATGTTTGATCTCAATAAATAACGGTCATCCATTACTTAACTTTCCACATAAACACTAATCAACAGTCAGCCCTTAATTACCTAATTTTTCATACATAAACACTAATGAAATGGTTAGAGTTTAACTGATGTAAGGTAACACTAATGAAAATGTTAGAGCTTATATAATGAAAGGTAAGACTAATGAAATTGTTAGAGCTTAACTAATGTAAGGTAAACCCTTACTGACTTTACATAAATAAACACTAACAAGTAAGGTTTACCTTAATTAATTAATGGTCAACCGTTATTTGACTTTCCACATAAACACTAATCGACGGTCAACCCTTAGTTACTTATTTCCATACATAAACATTAATGAAATGGTTAGAGTTTAACTAATAAACACTCTATTTCAAAATTATCTATTTTTAAATTTTATTTCAAAAATTCTCCTTGTTAATAAATTTATCATGAGTTTTAAAAATATATTGGATTAATTAATTAAAATAATGAACATAAATACTGAATCTAGCCTATTATTAATTAAAATAAAGAACAAATTAAATTTAATGAATAAATTAGATTAAAGACTTAGAGTCCGTCTCTTGAAAGATTGTCTTTCCATAAGCCATGAAAAGACCAAGGTTTAAAGTGGAAATTAGAAGAAATGAAGATAAAATTTTTGGGTCTCATCAATTGGGTTATAAACTTTATAACTACCACACGTCGCATGATAAATTTTTAATGTTGCAACTAAGACCTTTTACCTTTATTATTCTATTTAAACCCCATTTTCCATAAGCCTATGGAAACACAGTCTTTCCCATGACTTTTCCAAAGCCCCATATCAATTCAGTCCAAAAACTATACAAACCCTAATACTATAAATAAAACAACCCTAGCCTTTTTGGACACTTATCCCTTTTTCAACACCACCCCCATCGGCTCCTCTTCTAAAACCACCATCTTCTTCTTCAATTCACCCCATGCCGTCGAATCCTGACGCGATTATCACGACTCCATCGATTCGACAATCATGCCCTCTTTCTCCTCTCACTCTGCCTGCGCTGATGGTTATATCCAGCCACGAATGTCGATTGCTCCACTCGCTAGCTATGCCTCTTCTGTGTCCACCGATGCTCGACCTTTCTCCACCGAACTCAGCCCTTCTCCACCGAACTCAGCCCATGCTCCGCCTCCATAAACACCATGCTTAGCCCTTGGTCAGCCTTTGGTCAGCCCCTGCTCCGCTCATTTGCTCCGCTGCGCTCAACCCCTGCGCCGCCCCTAAAATGCCTTGCTCAGCCCCTGCTCGGCCTTGCTCCAACTATCTAGAAGATGTACATATATGTTTGTAGAATCTACTTCTCTTAAAATTTTTTTAGAAGTATGTGTTGTAGAACTAATCTCTTCGGTATAATCTTGGTTCTGTATAATCTCTTTGTATAATATATTTTTTGAAAATCAAAAATTGGTTTTGTTTTTTATGATATGTTTGTAAAAATTTCTTCTCAGTTCTGTATCTTTTGCCACTGAAATATCATTGATGGCTATAAACTACCGAAAGCAGAATTGACGTTGATTCTTCTTTCGGTATTTTTTTAATTACTTAAATACAATGTGTGATGCCAGACAAGGATCGTTCATTTATTTTTTTTACTGGGGTTATTTTGAGCAACCTTGCATCACAGTCACCCCAAAATTTTTTACTGCAGTCTGAAAAATTATGTGCGCTTTCACACCCCTTTCGGTGTTTTCACTTTTTACCTCGGTTATTTTCTAAAAAACTGAGGTAAAAAATACATTTTACTAACCCACATTTAAGTCGGTAAAAAATTGAGGTAAAAAGCCCTAAAAAATTGAGGTAATAAGTGTTGTCTCTTGTAATGATAACCCAAGCAATCAAAATTAGGTGGTGATATAACCTTAGAGAATTCTTGCTAGGTTCTGATGATGGAGCATTCAAATGCTTTAAGAAACTAAACAAGGATATTTTGATCATTTCCGAAATAGTCAATGCCAAACTTTCTATAGTCAAAGTAAGTTTGAGGTAAATAAGATTGTTTCACCACTTTCGTCGAACACTCATATTTCTTAACTTTAGAAGAACATAAAATTGTTTCGGCATATTTTAAAAACTTATGCTCATTTTTTCATTTATAATTTTATTAAATCAGAAGATAAATTAAATCGATCGAAAAGAAAAATAGAATAGAGTAGAAACGTACATAATCTCTTTTTTTAAAAGGAAAAAAAAAGGTGAAAGTGAAAGTTCTTCACATTAGTGGAGAGCCTTCTATTAAAGGTAGCAATGGAAGACTGTTACAAGGAACTACCTTAAAAACCTATTTCCGAACTCAAAAACAGCCGTTCGTAGCCCCTTTGTTCAATTCAAGGCCATTTTTATTGATTTAAGGCGGTTTTTCAAAACCGCCTTAGTTTCGGGACATTTTAAGGCGGTTTTTCAAAACCGCCTTAGTTTCGGGACATTTTAAGGCGGTTCAAGATAGAACCACCTTAAATGACTCAAAATTAAGGCAATTAGTCACAACCGCCTTAAAAATGATAGTTTTTGAACTTGGGACTAGGGTACAAAGGGAATTCTGAGATCGGAATAAATTGAGCCAACACAGTATAAAGAGAAGACAACTTTCCGAGTTTGTAAAAATATTTTCGAACTTCGAAAATACATAATCGTGTCCAGGTGTAGGTGAATGCCTTTTCCGAACTGCATAAGTAAAAAAACGTGCCCAATTGCATTTATTGCATCAAAACCATATTCTTTTCTTCCCCTCCATTGATGGAAAGATCTTGTACTTGTGATTACATCATTCGCCATTGATGAAGGTTAGTTTCATCCATATTATGTTCCTAGTGATGTTGTAATATTCAAAGGTATCTTTAATGCTTTATATGTATGATGGTGAAATTAGGGTTTGCGATTATATATGGGTATGATTATTGTTGGATGCATCCTTATATCTTGCATTGGAATTGAGTTTTTAGGATAATGAATCGAGATGAGCTCATTGGTAATGATCTCAAGAAATTACCCGAGTATATGCCATTGGTTGAATCATTTCTTACGATTGCATTTGAACATTCTTCTAAAAATGGTTCTTCCCAAGCACGATGCTTATGTAAAGACTGTAGAAATGATGCGTATGTAGCGAGGAAGAAGTTGCAGGAACATCTCATATTGAGGGGGCTCCAAAAAAACTACACTTGTTGGGTATGGCATGGTGAAGCTGTGGAAACCTCTACAATGAATGAATTGGAGGACTCTAAGGTGAGTGTTGAATTAGATGGGAACATGGAGTTTGATGAAATGGTGGAAGATATTACAAGGGGGTTCAAAGGTAAGCTGGAGTCGGTACAAGCTTTGATGAACGACAAAGGAAACCCTTTGTAATTGATTTTGAGCATGACCCTACAGATTATGAACTTGAAGGAAAATTTTGGATGGACAGATAAGTCGATGATGAAGGCTTTCAAGTTATTTTTGGATTTTCTTTCAGACAGTAATTTAATGCCCGATAGGTTGTATGCTGCAAAAAATTTCTTTGCTCGATGGGATTGGAGTTGCAAAAAATCCATGCATGCCCAAACGATTGTATTTTGTATAGGGGGGAAGTAGATAAAGATCGAGAAACATTTCATGTATGTGGCGAGTTGCGGTACAAGTTGATGAGAGGTGTGACTGCGGTGGGTGCAGAAGTTCCAGTAATATCAAGTAAAAGTACACCGGCAAAAGTGTTATGGTACCTCCTGATCATTCCCCGTTTGAAGAAGCCTTATGCGTGTAGGGAAGATGCAAAATTGTTGCATTGGCACACGGATAGGGTCCGGCCTATGGATAATGTGATGAAACATACTTTGGACGGGTAGCAACGGTAGAAAATCGATGCTCTATACTCCAATTTTGGAAAAGAATCCCTGCATTTGAGGTTAGGATTGTGTACAGATGGTATGAATCTTTTTGGTAATATGAGTAGTACACATAGCTCTTGGCCTGTTATGTTGGTCATTTACAACCTTCTGTCGTGGTTGATTATGAAATGTAAGTATGTTTTGTTGTCTTTAATGATATCAGGTCCGAAGCAACCTGGTAATGATATTGCTTTGTATCTTGCTTCTCTAGTTGAGGATTTTTTTACTTTGTTTAAAGATGGTGTTCAAATTTATGATGGGTTGGTGGTATATTATTTCATTGTTAAGGTGTTGTTGTTTTGTACAATTAATGATTTTCCTGCATATGAGAATTTGTCTGGCTATTCTATGAAAGGGCATTTGACTTGTCCCATTTATGAGAAAGACACCAATTTTTTTCAGTTGAAACATTGTTGTAAAACTATTTATCAGGGCCACAGGCAGTTTCTTCCCGAGGGGCATCCTTGAAGATTGGCCAAAAAATTGTCAATGGGAAAATGGAGGAAAGAGGAGCACCATTTCCACGCACATGTACACAGATTCATGAAAGTGTTAAAAAATTTCCCAACGACTTCTGTAAGAGGAAAAGAAAAAAGCTGTCGTTGAAGGAAGTTGGAAGAAATGTTCAATCTTCTTTAAACTACCATATTGGGAGCATTTGGATGTTATACATTACCTTGATGTTATGCACTACCTTGATGTTATGCACTACCTTGATGTTATGCACATTGAGAAGAATGTTTGTGATTCCTTGGTTAGGGCGTTGTTTAGCACTCCTGGTAAGACCAAGGATGAATTGAAGTCTAGGCTCGATTTGGTTGAGTTGGGTAGTTAGAAGAATCTGGGGCCAATGACTACAGGTGAAGAATGTTATTTGCCCCCTACTTGTTATTCTATGTCTTAGTCGGAGAAGAGATCCTTTTGTGAGACCCTTAGCAATGTAAAAGTACCCCGTGCATACTCGTCCAACATAAGCACTTGTGTGTCAGTTGAGGATTTGAAGTTGGGAGTGCTGAAGTCACATAATTGTCGCAACCTGATGCAGGAACTGAATGTCATTGACATTCGATCTAGAATGCCTTCTCATGTAAGAATGTGCATTACAAAGATTTTTTTTTCAAATCCATTTGTAGTAAAAGTATAAGTGTATCAAGGCTGGATAGATTGCAAGTGTTAATTGTTGAAGTTTTATGCCATATGGAGATGTATTTCCCACCATCATTTTTTAACATTATGGTCCACTTGATCGTCAATTTGGTGCGTGAGATAAAAATTTTTGGTCCGGTTTTTCTAAGATGGATGTATCAACTCGAGAGGTACATGAAAACTTTCAAGCACTTTGTGAAAAATCGGTACAGGCCATATGCTAGTATTGTGCAGTGATACATGACTGAAGAAGCCATTGGGTTTTGCACTGATTATATGAAGTAAGTTGAATCTGTTAGGGTTCTAATTGGTAGACATAATGGAAAGTTAGAAGGTGTAGGGGTAAGACAGGGGAAATTATTTAGCCCAAGTGTGGAAGATTTATGTGTTTCTCACGTTTATATCCCGTGCAACCACGAGAATGTAGTTCCATACATCGAGATTCATATAGGCATGATATGAGTGGAGCACCCTAATTTCAATGAGGCTCAGGTCCTCTAATTGCACACTTCGACTTTTGCATCTTGGTTGCGGGATCATGTAAATGTCGGAAAACATTCAACAAAAGTGAAATGGTTGGCATGCAAACCATTGGGAATTTTTCTTTTGTATTCAGGATATGACAACAATGGCTTCACTTTTGCCACAAAATAAATGGATGATAATAGTGTCACTCAGAACAATGGAGTGTCTCTTGTCTTTGGAGCATTGCACGTTGGAAGTGGGGGTGATGAAAATCCTTTGTACGTGATGAAATGCTACTTTGGCACAATTTTAAAATTTTGGGAGCTTGACTATGTCAGTTGTGTGTCCCTATGTTAATGGGTCGATATTAACAATGGACAATGCACCAAAGATTTGAGGTTCACCCTACTTGGAAGAAGTCGCATTGGATGGAGGAATGGTTCTTTCATACTGGAAAAGTAGGCGCATCAGGTTTTCTATGTTAGGGTTCCTATTGATCCTAGGTGGGAAGTTGTTATAGAGGGTAAACATGCTTTTGTTGAAGAAAATAAAGTAGAGGAAGTAATTGGATTTGGATGGCATACATCGATCTGTGGATCTGATGATGTTATGTTGCTTAAGGAGAATGATCGAAGTCTTCACAAATTCGTAGGCCGTAGCGGCCATGATGTAGGAGTGTGGATTGACGGTAAGGAGAAGATCACATAAATCGAAGAAGGTGTCAAGAAAAGGAAACATAAGAAGTAATTTTTCCACATTTAAGTGCAACATTTTTATGTGTTTTCTTAAGTGATGTAATTTGAATTATTCACATTCAACTATTATAAGTTGTAGGTTTATTGTAAAAAACATTAGTTGACAACAAATCATTCATATTCAGATCTAGAAATCATTCAAACCCAAATGTGAAAAACATTCAAATTAGAACCTACAAGTCATTAAAGTTGAATAATTGGAAAAGTTTACAACTTGGAACTTAAACAAAGATATCCTAAATAAAAATTTTTGAGTCTAGAAGTTTCCTACTAGGTAGTTAAATAAGTGACCAAAAGGCAAAAGGCAAAATCCTTAAGGCAAAATCAGTCGAAGTAAACAAGGATATCCAACTTGGTACTCAAATAAAAGTTTTCGAGTCTAGTCTAGAAATATCACTCAATCTCATCTTCAATGTTGCTCGTTGAAGTATATCGGTCGAGCCTTGGTTAAGATGTCGATGCGAGGTGACGCTTATAAGCTCGTTGAGATTTTTTCATAAACCTAATTTTCACCTTCATGGCGCAAAATTCCTTGCGCATCCACTTGTAACAATCCCTGAACCCTTTCAAGTAAGACTTTTGATTACCTAAAATGCATATCGATCAAGATTACAATTAATTAAAAAATGTAGAAAACCATATCATGTACTACAATAAACTCATACGTGACTAACCTTCCTTAATGTATGGTCTCTTGCTCGCCTCGGGATTCACCTCCGGTTTATGATACCATTTACGATCTATCAGCACCCAACCCTTGTTCCAAAAGTACATATTATCATAAGACTTCTTTCCTTTCTCCACCCCCTCTAAAACCACCCCCTCGACACTCTTTAAAAGGTGGGTGATGAAACTACCATAAGGTAGGCGTGTCAAAAGCGTTTTCGAGGTCACAAAGTGCACCATGTACATCAAAATAGCCACCCCGGGATTGATTCTTATACCTTCAACTATTAAATAGAATAACATAACGTAGGAGGAATGAGGCTCATTCAAGTTTCCGCCCGAGGGGAGCAAACTTCTATTAACAATCTCGTACACAATACGTTGGTCTATAGGAAGTAGTTCTAGGTCAATGGTTTTGGATCTACCCAAATTCAATCTATCCCGACCAAAGTACCCCTCACTACATTCCAAGAAATCAATGTAAGGGTAATCAACTGGTAGAGGCCACTTCTCCCTGTGGTAGCAATCATCCAACAAGCCATCTAAATCCCCGGGGAAAATAAATTCCGGGTGTAGGTAAGGACAATCTAATAGCTAAGTAATAATCCATGGGCTAATGGTTATTTCGATCCCTCCAACCCAAGTCGAGTAATCCCCATTACCTACCTCATGAAAATTAGAATAAAATTGACTAGTGCTATAAAAAAAGACTTCTCATTACAGGAAAGCAAACATTCAACATGTTGCTCTCCAAAGAATTTAAGCGGGTCGGCCAATCCTAGGTTTAAGTGCTCACTAAAATCGACAAGATAAGTATCTATCAACTTTTCCCTCTCACTTTGTGCATCATATCAATCTTGCGCAAATTGAGAAATTAACCTTTGGAATCCTAGCTCGGAGTATGCCCGGTGGAATGAGAACTTTGAACTTGCTGGCTTAAACCTTCTTGAGCCATGTGTAAAGCCATTAAGATTGGGTCAAATTTGATAGATGGGGTGGAGTTCGTGAGTTTGAACTGAAGCTAGGGTTTTTTCGTTTTTGAGGTTAAAATTTTTGTTATGAAGCGTTCGCTCTATTTTTTATAAGGGCGGGTAGTTTCTAAGTTCGGAAACCCAAAATAGTGCCTTTGTATTAATGACAAGATGAGTTTCTGGTCTCGGAAACATTTTTACATGAATTAAATTTGAGCCCATTTTCAACCCGAGAGGGAACAAATATGTTCCACTACCTCGGAAACTAGTTTCCAAACTTGGAAACTATTAACAGATCATCTCGTCTCTTCAGTAATTGTAGTTTCCAACCTCGTAAACTAATTTTCAGAGTTCAGAGAGTGTTTCTACTATTCATGCCCCAATTAACCTCAATGTTTCCGAGTTAGTAAACTTATATGTCCTTCAAATACATAGACAAGATTAGTTTACGAACTCGGAAATCCATCCTGCCTTTTGGTCAAACACTTTACAAAACACTATTAAATGCTCTAATCCCCATTGACTACCACACTTTCATTCCAAGAGTCACATAACTAATTTATTAAAATAAAATAGTGCACGAAAAAATTCATAGCAATCAAATCCTAGGTCGACATGATTCAAATTATTCTTAACAATCATTTTAACAAAATAAACATATTCAAAGGCTAACCAAACAAGTTGGTCTATTCCAGCATTCTGTCAAATGAGCAATCAGTATCTCCCCCCCCCCCTTTTGGTTTTCAACCCCACCTTGACCGACACCTTCATCATCCCCACCATGTTTACAATCATCATCATCATCAACTTCACTGTCCGAGAAGACAAGCTCGAAGTTGGGTTGGCCATCATCTTCACTCAATTCCAAGTGAAGTCCTTGGGATTCCATGAATGCAACATGCTGGGAATGTGCACGGGTCAACATCTCATGTGTCTCGGTCATGTCCGCATGCATGCAGTCAAAATATTTTCTCAACCGCTCCATCCATGTACTTCTAGCACCTGCAAAACAATAACGAAAAATGTTAACCCATTAAAAATAATTTTTATAAGATAAAACTGAATGTGTAACTGATAATTCCGTTGTAAACGTACGTGAGCTTGATGCTCCCTCTCTATCTTTAGCCGCTTCGCGATCTCTCTTCGCACTATTTTCTTTTTGACTGGGTTTTGTTTGTATCTCCCATTTGTTGTCAAACTTGAGTCTTAGTTTTTTGTGTGTGAACCATGCTTCATCTTAGTATTCCAAGCGGCTAACCCTGTCTCAAGGAATCACTCCAGCCTTTTCCAACATAGCGCTTATTATGCCACTATAAGGGAGATCCTTCTTCTTCTTCATATGCACGACCTTTAGAATAAATGAGATGATGGTGAATTCAGGTTTGATCTTGACCCCCTCCATGATGTAGTAGAACATAATGAGGTTAGCTATTGTTGGCTCACAAGTGTAGACACCCATGGGAAACATGTTGAGACATGTTCACTCATAGACTAGACACTACTCTATAGTCAACACTATCCGTTGTCAAAACTATCCACTTTCCCCGCATCAGTCCCTCATCTCTTAAAATACTTCCTAGCCATTTCTCTTGGATTTAGTGGGGTTTCCTTGCTAACTCCCGGTCAAACATGTGTGTGCTAAATTTTCGGGGGTCCATTGGGGTTATCCGACCTTAATTTCTTGGGAGAAGTGTAGGGGCATTCTAGGGTAGCATTAACAGTATACTTAGTCACATGCACCATTTTCCCACTACCCCTAGTAAGCTCACGGTTGTTCTTACTTTGCCCCAAATTCACATAGAATTGTATAACTTCATCGATATAAATAGTCTCATCCATACACATTAGTTTTTGAAGATGTTGGGTTTTGAAGTGTGCTAGCAAGTAATCAAGCGATAATTTGAGGATATCAGATTCTAAAATTAATTTTGAATTGATTACCCTTCTCTTAAAAAATTAGACATACCTTTTCTCCGCGGCTTCCCCAAAGAATTTTTTGGTTTGGTCAATCTCCTTGAAAAGATGGTGACTCATGTCGTTAGCCCGAGCTTGTTTCGCGGCGATCTTACTTTTCATTGTGAATGGAATGGGTGAATTTTTTGGGAGAAATTGGATTTCGCAATTGTTCGATTAGAGTGTTTTGAAAACTAGGCTTTTTGATTGGGGGTTTTATTGAAACCCTGTTTCTGAGTTTTTTAAAACTATTAAATTACTATCCGAGTTTGGAAAGTAGTCTGGCCTTCTATATTGAAGGCAATACAAGTTTTCGAGTTCTTAAAGTCATTTTACAGGGTTTCCAAGTTCGGAAAACCCTTCTTACACGATAAAACCCACATATAACAGGTTTCAAATGGCCATTTAATACCCATTTGAAAAAAAGCAGGATTTTCCCACCATTTCCCTCTCCAAAAGCCTCCCTCATACTCAAATTCATTTCCTCTCATCTAAACTTCAATCCCCCTTCTCAGTCAATTTTTTTTATTTGCTTAAGGATTTTGTAACTTCTAATAGGTAAAAGACATGGTCGAGTATTTCATGTCCTTTGATTTCTCTAAAAGGTAAATCTTTTTATTGATTCATTATTAGTTAGGGTTTATGACTTAGGAACTAAAAATGACCATAGCCAAAGATTTGTTTCCAATATGGCTAGGATTTACATTTTATGAGTCTTATTATGAGTATTTGTATAATAAGTTTGTTATATAACACAATTTGTGTTTTTTATTATGATTTGGGCGCCAAAAGGGTGTTGGATGGTAAAATGAGGCTATATAATGAGGATTTATTTTTTACAATTGGTAGATATAGTGAATGACTAAGGTATTAGAGCGGTTAGATAATATTTTGTTTAAACTTCAATTGCAATGTCATTAAAAAATTTCTTATAATTTTATAAATACTTGGTTAGATAATATTTTGTTTTTTAAATTCAATTGCAATGTCATTTAAAATTTTCATATAATTTTAAATATTCTTCTTGAATGGGGATTTTAGTTTATTCGATAAAATTGTAAAATTTTTTGTACAAGGTTAAATTATATTTTTTAATTGTAGAGTACATAATTACATCTAAGAAAAGGAATCATTATGATATGTCACTTTTGGGCAATGTTAATCCCCCGTCGATAGGCACGACATGGGATGAGGATGACGGATTGGGTGATGTAGGAATACCAAGAACTCATTGTAGAGCCTTAGAATGCGGAATGGCTTGGAAAGAGTCGACATCAGTGAGTTTCGAAAAGTTGGGAAGTTGTGGCTCGAATCAACGTGCTAAATGGTCTAGTTAGGTTGCGAAGGTGGGTAGAACAAGGGAAAATATCTGCTACAATAGTTGGCATGAAGTGCAAAGAGATTGCAAAGATACATTGTGGCTAGAATGCAAGGTACTGTTTTGTCAATCATTATCCATATAGTGTATCTTACAAACTTTAACCTACTAGTGTCAACCTCATAATTCAATCAATGTGATTATAATAATACCCTTAAAGACCTTTTGAAATCGAAGCACTGGATGTGGGTGCTTTGCGGAAGAAGGCTATGTTCATGATGTGCAAGAGTTGGCATGAACATAAGTACCAATTTTCCAAATACTACATATTTAGCAACAAGAAAGGTGATTGACCATGGCTAACATACATGCACATTCAACCGAAGAGCTGGGAGATCCACAAGAAAAGGGCCTTAGAGAATAATGAAAATGTTAGTAAAGTAATATATTCTAAAGCTTAATTAGATTAAAATGTCTTTGGTGATAACACTAACTTAACCTTTAACTTAGGGTTCTAGGAAAGAAAAACAACGCATTGTCGGGGAGAATAAGATTCCTCACCGATTAAGTCGAGGGGGTTATGTTTTTGCAGCATTGGAGATAATGAAAGAATGAATAGAAGAAGAAATGCAAATTGCAATGGAGGGCGGGATGACAGAGGATGAGGCAAGAGCTTCAGTGCAATCGATTAATGTGGATGGCATTGAAAGGTACGATATTTTTCTCCGAGGCCCGCAGAACAAGGATGGTATATACAAACATGAAGAAGCGAAATAACTGGCAGAAAAAATGGTATGAAAATATGTAAGTTAATCTATTATTAAGGTTGCAGATTGTTTAGGGTATAACAAACTTACTTCCATTTATCTATTTATGTTTTTACTTAGGATAAATTGAAGAAAGATCAATTGATCGGGAAATTCATTCCCACTGGCAAACACGACATACTTTGTGAACCTATAAAAAAATTTGACCACGTGGGCCGTGCGAGAGGTGTTGGTGGTTTCTTGGCCAAACGAGAGGCATTTGGCATTGTACGGTCCTACAATGGAGTGGACCTTAGGAATCCACAATTTGAAAAAGAAAGCACAACAACAACAAAAACAAATCAAGAAACAAGACATCCTAATCCAAAGATTTGTCCAATACATCGGGCTCGTTCTTCCTAACAATTTAGAGGACTTGATGCCTGATTGACCATCACCGTTAAGGGGTTCACATCATTCTCCTACAGATGTAGAGGTCAATCGTGAGCCAATACTTCAAAATCCAAGAATCGATAGGCAATTCTTCAAACCCGACAGACTCAACAGACAATTCTTCAAACCCAATACTTGCAAATGAGAAAAAGGTACATAATTCCTTCTCATGATTATCACTCTTTGAATAACTATCAATTTTAATGTATATTTTATCCATGTCTATAGAAATTATGTCTGTGTTCATGACATAGGAGTTTTGGATGAGTTAATGAGACATTATCACTCCGTGCCTATTGCTGGTGGTCATTTCGTTGTAGAATCCTTTAGTGATGGGAGCCCCTTTTCCAATCCCAGATGGAGAATAAAAAGAAGTTGGCCCTACCTGGGGAATGTTCCTTACTTGGCCCTGAAGACTTATTTACACTAATCCCATCAAGGATCGACATTTGAAGGAAACAAGGCTCACATCACCTAAACCGGTGAATACTACACAAAGACCAGTCAAGGCAACCCCCAAATCTATCCTAACAACACCAACTAGGTTTGGAGCTCCATTGGGAATGGCACAAGCCCTACGAGACTCACCTCACTTTGTACCGGTGCTTTATAATTTACTACACTTGCAAGATCGAGACTCAACATACGCATTTAGGAAATGAATGTGTGTTTGGATGAAAAAGTGAAATCATGGCGTTATGGAGTGATTTTAAAGACATGTGGAGATGTGACCAAGTTAATAAAGCGATGATGTTGATCTATACCCTTTGAGTGATTTTTGAAAATTCATTTATAAAGTCTATTTTTAATACACTAAGCATTATTCCTAATAATGACTAAATTGTAATTTTTGAGGTACATGTTTTCCACCACTAATAAAAACAATGGATGGGTTGGATACATGTGCCCGGTCATGATACAAGAAGTTGTTTGTACGAAACAAGAGAGGATTGACTACATTCGAAAATGTCTTGACTGGAAGGATAAAAAGCTTTTTGTTGCACCATACATCGAGAGGTTATCTACTGCATTCATTTTCTTTTCCAAAATCATTACATTGACATTTATATCATAATTTAAAATTTTGTTTTTAGCGACCATTAGAGATTGATATTGATAGTGCCTACAAATAAGCGGGTGTATTGGCTGGATCCCATGCACTTTCCACTATCGGATGCATTCGTTCACATTTTGGAATCCACGATGAAGGAACCAAGCGAACAAAATAAAAAAATTTTGCTCAACATCAAGGTGGTCTACCGATAACTTTATTTTAATTTTAATATACATTATTGGTCCAACATAGCTAAAAATTTATGTTTTTCACAATTAGTACAAGAAACATGTACAAACGTGGGAGTGTGGGTATTACATCATGTTATATGCGACTGAGTGCATAGAGGAAATCGAGGAACATGCGCTTGAACTTGACAAGGTAATGGTATAATTGTTTGTAGTCATCTTTTTATATAACCTTTTAAAAATACTAATAGTGTATCATATTGTTGTTAAAATATTTTCAAAAAGAATTTGACACCCTACTCCCTAGTTGAAATCAATGATGCACGGAATTGTTTTGTAAATCATCTAATTCTCAGTTGGTCCCATTCCTTAAGAAATCCTGCTATTGGTAGGGTAGTGCAACTTAGATCAATATTTTAGCTTAGAAATAGTGGAATAGATTTGTGGTCAAATCTATTCCTATCTGTAAATTATTGCTTGGTTATCTTTATCTATAGATTTTTGTTATGGTAGAATATACTATCGTGTATTGTTTTAACATTGTGGCTGTCAATCGTGGCTTTTTTAGAGCTGGAATAGTTAATGAAACACATTTTTGGCAAAAAGAACAGAGGCTATTTCTGAAACCGGAAGTCCTCTCGCATCCGGAAATGCATTTGTGCATAGGTCAGAATACAATTACGAACTCGGAAACAAACCGCCTTAAAAGTTTCCGAGTTCGGAAACAATTTGGTTTAAACATATGTACGCCTTCCATTTTAAAGTAAGGGAAAGAAAATGGCACAAGATTCCAGATTTTGAAATCAACATCGCCAAAGAGACAAAAGTGACAAAATATTTCGATCTCGGAAACTCTTTCAACACACGACACATAAATCAAACTTTTCAATCTCGTAAAGTTAATATTTTCGAGTTCGGAAATAGTGTACTACATACAACAACCTGACTACAGTTTTCAAGTTTGCAAACATTTTAAAGCTATTCCATAATCGATTTTAAGGCATTTTAAAACCGCCTTATATAAGCCATTCCTAGAGTTGTGTGACTGAACGTGGATCACTCTTTTTAATCACTCTAGATGACTTAAAAAAGGCACTGGTCCACTGGATGAAAGAATTCTGGATCTTTCTACCAAGTATAAATTGAGGGATATTTTCACCTAACTTACTAAACCCCATAACTGTTCCTGCTCTTCTTGCATCTAATTTTGCCCATATTAGCTCTTAAGGAAAGTAAGAGATGGAAAAAGGGTGGATTCATTTTGGTTGCATCATTGCCATCGCTTCTCTGCTATCTGGTATATCTTCTATTTTGATGGCAATTCACCTTTTTTTATGTATCTGTTAATGCAGTAGAACTTGTAAAATGAACAGTGGAACTCGAATCCCTCCTCTACTGCATTAACATTTTTGTAGTACTTTCCTGTAGTATTCGCAAAAAGTATTACAAGTGCTCTTCTATAAGTCAACCGAAAAAATTAAAAACCAGCACTACCAGCCATGTTCCTTGCGTGGATACTGAAAATCATTCTGAAAAGAAGAAGAAGAGGGAGAGAAAGAACTTGATTACAAAAACAGGATGCCTAGCTGAAATTAGAGTGAAGTTAGAGCAGGATTATTACATCGGGGCACACCACATCACTGTACACAATCACGAGTTAATGAGACCAGCCTAGAAGTATCTCAGTAGGAGTGAACGAAGGATTACAAAAAACAAAGGAAATACCATCACATCAATGGAACAAGCAGGTTTTACTCCTACTGTAGGATATAAATACATGTGTTTTTAAGTTGGTGGAGAAGAAAATCTAGGGCATATGATGAAAGACCACCTCAACTTTGTGAGTCGACTTCAAATGAAAGAAATAGAGAGTGGAGATGCTCATAAACTTGTGGATGCAATCATGGAAATCAATGACAAGGACAAAGCTTTCTTCTTCAAGTCAAGTTTGATGAGGAAACAAAACTATCAGCAGTATTTTGGAGAGATTCAATGATGCTGGAGGACTACAAACTCTACGGAGATGTCACCATATTTGACACTACATACAGAACAAACAAGTATAACTTGATTTGTGCACCGACAGTTGGAATCAATAATCACTGGAACATAACAATGATTGCTTGTGCTTTTATTGCAAATGAGTTGGCTGATACTTTTGTGTGGCTCCTCAACACTTTCAAGAAATCAATGGAAGGGAGGGAATCTGTCACAATATTCACAGATCAGGATCATACAATGGGCAAAGCAATAAATGAGGTATGTTATGAAAATTTGTTACTTGCAGTTCTGAGCACTGAATATGCTCTGTTAGAAACTGCATATGTTACCTTATAGTATGTATTAAATAGCTTATAAGTTGCACTTATTAGTTTAGAAATCAGGTTTCCTAAAAATGATGCAACTTCAGAAATTTTATTTCTTACATACTTGATACTGACCTGCAACTTCCATTTCTTGGTACAACTTTCAGGTTTTCCAAAACACAAAACACAGGTTGTACTTATGGCACATAAAATAGAATGCAATAATCATTATGGGGAATTAAAGAAAGATGAATCCTTCAAAAGCAATTTAGACTACTATATGAAAATATGTCGTAATCCAGCATAATTTGAAGAAAAATGGACCTCAATGATCGCCACATACAAGCTGGAAAGTAGCACCTGGTTTTAACGCTTGTAAGGCATCCTTGAAAAATGGAGCACAACATTCAGAAAAGATATATTCTCAGCAGGCATCTTATCACAGCAAAGCGAACGCACCAACCACGCACTATGCTTAAGTGCAAACAAAACAACACTGACACACTTCTATGAGCTCATCAACCAAACAATCAGAAAATGGAGGAGATATGAAGCAGAAAAGGAAAATACATGTTCAAAAGCAAAGCCAAAATTTGAAAACAAAGCAAGTATGCTTACATTAAGAATATCTATTAATTAACCTAGAACCCGAATAGGTTAACTTACAGTATGCATTTGTTTCCAAACAACTTGGTCTGCACAGGTTTGGTTAAACATGATTCTTAGGTTTAGACACTTGCATTGTAAAGAGGATTCAAAAAGAAATTTTCCCTAGCAATGGCAACTAAAAATTAAGATGGGCTAGTTGAACAACAATGCAAATGCAAATGCTTTGAAGTGTCAGGTATGTTGTGCTTTCACATTCTTAGAGTATTGCACCCCCACTACATCAAAAATATACTCGAGAAGTACATCCTCAAAAGGTGTACAAAAATAGCTAAAACGGAAGTATGGGACAAGTTTCTTGGCCAAGGAAAACAATTATCAGAAAACATCAATGGTGCAATTTCATGGAGGAATCACATGTCCAGCAAATTCTACAATTTAGTTCTAAAGAGCGAAGGAATCTCAGAAGCTAGAAGAACTCTTCAAGAGATATTTGACACATGCTTAGCAAGAATAGAAGACTTGTTGGCATTGAAGACCAATGACATTTAACAATCAGCCACAAGTAGCCAATGCAACTAAACCATAACAAGTGCACCTAAGGTACTAGATCCAGCCCAAGTGAAGACAAAAGGAAAAGGAAAAAGGCTGAAGTCAGGCATGGAAAAGAAAAAACCAAGGAAGAAAACTACTTAATTTGGCACAAAAACACTAGATGTGAAGACACTGTAAAGAGTAGCATTATTTAGGAGACATGTTGCATTTGTTTACCTAAATATTTCATTTGTTTTTCATTATCATACTGTATACCTAGTATTTTTGTTTACGGAAGATTTTTATACATTCAATAACATACTGTATTTTTTAACTTACAACTATAAATTATCAAATTATAACTTGCATTTGTTTTGTTTGCCCAAGTACCAACCTTTGTTTCACAAAATTTTATTGAAATGGAATCCTTGAACACCAACAGATATGTAATTACTCAGCTTACAACTGTCATTGGTTAACTTATGAATTGCATTTGTTTTCCTATCAGCTCAAAAATCAACATGATAAACCACATAACATACCTAAAATGTAACTTGGTATTAAGAAGCATACAAATGTTACTTCTTAATATTCAACATGCACTTATTTCCCAAAAAGTGGCTTTTATTATATTTCACATAATTTTAATGATACAAAAACCACTGAATACATGTAGAAACACTTGTAATTTATTAACCTATAAGGTGCGTTTGTTTTCCTATAAGCTCGGAAAATTAACACAATGAACCACATGAAATAATTGAAAATTCAACTTGGTATTAATAAGCATACACATGGTACTTCTTCAAATTCAACATGCATTTGTTTCATACAACCTTCAACCTTAAAAACAAATCCTAAAACAGCGTCTCAAATTTTTCCAACATATCACCAGCAACACAATCAGTCACAAAATAAGCTGATTACAAATCATCCAACAACAATATGCTACAACTAAAGATCATCAAGTCCTTCAATCCCAAGGGAAATGAAGGAATCATTGAAAGAGTTTTCTTCATGCATTCATCAACAATCTTATCAACCCACGCATGTGTCCTTGGAACTTCCATAATTTCCTGTGTGGTAATCACATGCTCAGGATCCTCATTTGCTGTGGATGGGTCTTCTTGATGTGCTCCTAGTTGCAGTTGTGGCTCCAGTTATGGTTGCACAATCGGACTGGCATTTTCCTTCTACAGGTCTGCACCAACACGCATCTAATGACCTCAGTGTCTCGTTGAAAATGAGACATGCCCTATTCAGAGGCTGGCAAAAAAGAACAAAAGTCAATCAAACAAAAAATTTAGAAACTATTTAATAAAATAATTAACTAACATCTCCATTAGTTTTAAAACAACATGCACTAGTTTTTAAAAACTGAAAAAAGAAAAAAAAACTTACATTGCTGGAAGCTTTGTTAATATCTTCATTGCTCATCACACCATAAAGAATTTGATATCATGGTCCTGAGCAATGCCATTAAATGCAACAGTCAGTGTATGAAGTTCCTCAAAGCCAATATTCTCATTACGAGTAGGGTTGTGCATGAACCGGTCCAGACCAGAAAAATAGATCGAACCGGACCAGAATGAAGGGGACCGGAATCAGATTTATAGAATTCAGGTCCGGTTCTCGATCCAAGGTTTTTCTGTATTCTAGGTTCCGGTCTAAAACTAGATCTTTTCCGGTCCGGACCGGATTTATATATAATATTATTTATAAATTATTATTTTATGATAAATATGTTAAATATTTTTATCTTAAATCTTAATTTTTTATTTTAGTTAAGTTAATATTCTAAAACTAACTTTTTGCCTGTTGGTATTCTTTTTTGGGACTCTTAAATTTTATTATTATTGGGTAACTAAAGTTATAGTTCTGGTCTGGCACATTTTTTATTGACAAACTCGTTGAAGACTTCTTGTTCTGCCTCATCTTGTTCTACCGCCTACTGGTGCCAGGTATTCTTCTTATTCTGCCGCTTACTGGTGCCTGGTATTCATCTGTATTCTTCTTGTTCTGCCACCTACACAGCGATCAGCCGATCCAACCTTTCGTCGGTATCTTTGAACTGAACTACAAATGCTCAGTACAATTTCGGTAAGTTCACAACTTTGTTTTGTTTTATCGGCAATCGGCATACTTATGGTTGTTGATATTGTCTTTTTTGTGGCCAATTTATTTGATAACTTACTCTACCTAATTCCCGTGCTGATTGAACTCGCTGTGTGTTTTGGTGAAGGATTCCTAATTTGATAGACAATGTAGTGAAGCTTAGGATTGAGTTTGAGTTCTGATTGTATTCTGCTTCATTGATGTATTCTGCTTCATATTAGTATAATAGTATCAAAATTTAAACTGTCAAATACGCATAATAGTATCAGGATATTTGATGAACTCGGAAAATTATTTGATGAACTTGGCAAATTAGTATAATAGTATCAAAATGACAAATTATTTGATTTATTCTAATTCATATTACAATTAGTATGTGCAGATTTGCATCAAAACCTTCATCCTCTTTTTATCAAAATCTTTGGTGAAACTAAAATGCAAAATCTTTGTTCCTAAAGCACCATATGGACCATACTACTAAGCAGGGGATGATCCTAATAAGTTGCTTGTGTTCTGTAAACTTTGCATTCAAGTTCCAGTAATATAAATATCTATCCCACTGGTATGGAGTATGTCTTGTCTGAATATTGAAGATAGTATCAATCCAGGACCATAGTTTCTTTATTTCTTTGCAAGAATTGAAACTATGATGAATGCTTTCTCCATCCTCCAAACGAAAACAACAAATTGAGGGTAGCTTAAAGGAAAAATCTTCTAACACGTCAGGTAGGGGTAAGAGTCTGTATAGCATTTTCCAATTCATAAAATTAATTTTCCTAGGCATCAGAGAAGACCATACATGACTGAAAGATGGAACCACTGCTCTTTTAATTCTGATAAATTCATAGGCACTTTTCAGTGAGAAATTTTCATTTTCAGTTGGTTTCCATATCATAATGTCTTCCTCAACTGTAGCTTTGTGCGATTATAGTGCGATTTACCCAAAACATTTTTCTCTCTGTCGTTTCATCATTTTCCTTCTTCTTCCTCATCAGTCATCCAACTGATAACGGTCACTGATCGGATTCCACCGCCGCTATGGCGGCAAATCCATCTGGCCGTGGTTATTACGGGGGAGGAAAATCCTTCCTTCAGGCTCTTGCTAATCGCCCTCCTCCTCTATCCGATTCCCTTCCTTCGAATCCAGAGATTGTCCCCAAAACTCAATATAAGGGAGATATAGCTTGTTTGGTAAGGCATAAAGATGCAGACACCCTCGCTTCCCACTACCGAAACGCTCTCGTCGGAAAGTTTTCCAGGGGTAAGCCATCGATGACCCAACTCAACGATTCTTTCAACTCCGTGGGCTTCAAGGGCAAATTCCAGCTCGGATCAATTGATTTTCGGCATGTGCTAATACGGTTCCAGGAGAAAGAGGACTATCAGAGGTTTGGCTTAAGGGACAATGGAGTTTCAACCATACCCAAATGAAGGTATTTAAATGGACATCTGGTATGGGTTTCTATTCCATTTGTCCCTGTGTATTTCTATAATACTGCTATGCTTGAAATTATGGGAAACCAAATTGGAAATTTTATAAAAGTGGATGCTGCAACTGCAGCTCTTTCCCGGCCTTCATGTGTTAAAATGTGTGTTGAGGTCGATCTGAAAAAAAAGCTTCCCTCATTTATTAGAGTTGGAATTGAGGAGGATGGGAATGAATATAATGTGGTCAAACTTCCTTCAGAATTTGAGAATATCCCACCCTACTGCCATCATTGTAAATGTATAGGACATGATGAAAATTGCTGTATCTATTTGCATCCTGAGCTTAAGAGAACTAGGTCCCTGAGGAATGATAAAGTGTCTCCTAATAATGTAAATTTTAGAGACCAATCTGATGATCAACAAATAGGCAAACAGGGTCAGGTTAATGTGAATGCTATTCTGAACCATGCTGATAATACAAAAGCTGGGAGCTCAGGAGTTTCAGTGATAGAAAAGCAAAAAATCTTCCATGCTCAGAAATTCAAATATGTTCCCAAGAAATAGATTGTTACTATCCCAGTTAGTGAACAAGGAATTAATAAGGCTATCCTAACTGATGAAGACCTTCTGGTGATTGATCATGTGACCCCTGAGATCATATGTGATCAACTTCAGGTTGAAACAACCAAGGACGATGATCCTATCTCCTATGATAATCGAAAATCCAATACTAATACTTCTTCTGACCACCATCTTCCAGAAAATCTAATGGTTAGTCACAGGGAAGATGTAGTTCACCTCCATTCACAGTCACCTGAATCTGATCAAAACCGGCCTATTGCACTAATCTCCCAAACACCTTCTTCTGATCTTGGTGTATCAGTACAATTAAATAGGCATTCACTATCTGCCCCTCCAACCCTTAGGCCAGTTTTTGCTAAAGATGATTTGCCTAGCAAATGGGGCAGGTCTTTCTCACCTTTCCATTCTATTATTGCTGCAAAAAAATTTATCTTTTCTCAGCAGAAACACAAAGGAAATCGATTTCTACCTCTGGCTGATGAAGAAATATCAAGTGAGGAAGCCACCCAGGGTGACTTTCCACTCAATGTTGTACTTCTGGATTTTCAGGTCACCTCTGTTACCCCGGATCCTACTGAAGATTGTGCTGATCAGGTAAGCAAGGTCAGTTCTTCTATCTCATCTTCTAATCCTGGCAAGCTGAAAAAAGACAAGGTATTAAGGAATGAATCCAAACAGAGAAATGAGTCTTTTTTCTCCCAGAAAAATACTATCATGACTAGATCAAAAAGCTCTAGCAATGTTTCCATATGAATAATACAACAATTAAGAGTAAAATACTGGTTTGGAACATCAGGGGTATGGACACATCTATGTTAAGACTCTGTAATATGATCAAAAGGCATAATTTTGAGCTTATCTGCCTAATTGAGCCTAAAATGATAACATGCAGTGTGATTCGTATAGAAAACTGTTGTACTATGATAATTGCATCTCAGCAAATAATGGTCAGATTTAGCTCTTCTGGAACTCTAACTTACTTTTAACTGTTAAATATGATAATTTACAGTTCCTTGGAATCCATCTGAATTGTATTAATCTTCATAAGACTATGGATGTCTTCTTTATTTATGGTCTTAGGACTAGAACTGGTAGGAAATATCTTTGGTCTGACCTTAGTTCCTTAACTCACTCTGAATCCCTTTTCATTGGAGACTTCAATTGCATTTCTTCTATAAATGAGTATAAAGGTCCTTCTACTCCCAAACTGGGGAGTATGAAAGACTTTAATGATTTCATTAATTCAATGGCTTTAGAGGAACTTAACACTGTAGGTAACCTGTTCACTTGGACTAATAATAGATTAAGGACTCCTACGGTAAAAAGATTAGATAGGGGATTATGTACTTCCTCATGGTCCCAATCTTTTCCTGCCTCTTCAGTTCAGATTTTAAATAGGGCCAGTTCTGATCATAATCCTATGCTGTTAACTGTTGGTAGTGATATTCCTTCCAATCCTAGGCCATTTATATTTCTGAATACATGGTACAAAAGAAAGGATTTTAATGAGTTAATCAAGCAGAATTGGGATATTCCTCTGCATAAATCAGGAATGCTATCTTTTTACCTTAAACTTGTCAGACTGAAGAAAGAATTGAAAATTTGGAATAAAGAAAAATTTGGCAACATTAATGACAATGTAGTGCAAGCTGAATTGGCTCTACAGGCTCAGGAACTATTATCTGATCAGACTGATTCTCAGGTTGAACTGGTTAAACTCAAAGAGGCTAAAGCTAGGTTAGTTAGGGCTTTGGCTGAACAAAAACATTTTTGGAAACATAAAGCCAAGATCAAATGGCTCAGGGAAGGGGATAATAACACAAGGTTTTTCCATAATTCTGTAAAGGAAGAAATAACAGGTTGAAGATCACAAAAGTTAAAAGTAGGAATGGTCAGTGGTTAGATGATATAAATGATATTGAGATGGAAGCTATACATTACTACCAGGACCTTCTAAATGATGATAGCTCCCCTAATAGTTCTTTCTTTCAATCTCATTTTCTGAATCACATTCCTAAACTAGTCAATCAGGAGGATAATGAAAAACTTCTGCAACTGGTTTCATTAACTGAGCTCAAAGAGATTGTATTTAGTCTTAATAAAGTGAGTACTCCAGGTCCGGATGGCTTTACAGCTAAGTTCTACATAAAATCATGGGATATTATTGCAAATGATTTACTTCTGGCTGTTCAAGACTTCCTTTCTGCTAATAATATGCCTAGGGGTATTGGTAGTACATGGATCACAATAATCCCCCAAAAAAAGACCCCCACTTCCTTCGATGATTATAGACCTATAAGTCTCTCTAATGTGATAAACAAGATATGCTCTAAAGTGCTTATGGAACGACTTAAGTCTCTAATGACTAGGATCATCTCCCCTAACCAAACTGCTTTCCTACATGGTAGAGATATCTCAGATAATGTAATTTATTTACAGGAAATGGTTAGGTTTCTGAATCGGAAACGAAGAGTCCCTAATTGTATTGTTAAACTGGACCTACAAAAGGCTTTTGATAGAGTGAGATGGTCTTTTTTATATAATATCTTAGCTAAATTTGGATTCCATGCTAGATTCATCTTTTCTATCATGAAAAATCTGTCACAGGCCTGGTTTTCTGTTCATATTAATGGTAAACCAGTGGGATTTTTTCAAGCCACTCCAGGTATTAAGCAGGGGGATCCTTTATCTCCTTTCTTGTCCAACATTTTTTCTGAGGCCTTTTCTAGGAGTTTGGTTTTCATTTTTCAAGTGGTAAGCTGTCATATTTTGACCTTCCAGGTAATCCTCCCAGAATTTCTCATCTATCATATGCGGATGATACTGTTGTTTTCTTTAAGGCAACTAAGCTAACTTTGATTAGATTAAAAGCTTTTTTGTCTACTTTTGAGGAGGTCTCTGGCCAAAAGATTAATTACAATAAGAGTGATATCTTCATAGGGAAGCATGCTTCGGTTCACAGATTTAACTATATTAAAAGGATCCTGGGGATGAAACTTGGAGCTTTTCCTGTTACATACCTGGGAGTACCTATATTTACTGGGATAGCAAAGAGAGCCTATTTCCAACCTCTTCTTGAACAGATAGATAGTAGGTTAGGAAATTGGAAAAATAGGTGGATTTCTACAGGAGGTAAAATTACACTGATTGAGTCATGTATCTATTCTTTACCACAGCACATTTGGTCGGTTATAAAACCAAAAAAAATGATCATCAGGACCATAGGAAAAAAATGAGTAACTTTTTTTGGGCTCATATTGAGCTGAAGCCTAAAAGATCTTGGAGAAAATGGACAGCTCTTTGCTTTCCAACTGATCAAAATGGACTAGGGTTTAGATCTATATCAACCATAATTGAAACATGCTCAGTTAAACTGTGGTGGAAGTTCCAAATAGCTGAGGCTCTGTGGACTCACTTACTGGTAGCCCTCCCTTCCTCATATAGGACTTCTTCAAACTGGAAAAGGATATGTTCTGTTAAAACATGGGCAGAAGAAAACTCTAGAGTTATCATAGGTAGGGGGGATTGTAACTTCTGGACATCTAACTGGCTAGATATAGGTTTCCTTGGTGATCTTTGTGATCAGAACTTGGTGGAGATTGATGGGGACTGTACAGTCTCTGAATTTATATCCAATAAATCTATTCTTATCTCCAAAATTACTCCTTTTCTGTCACCTGAAGTTATTTCTCTTTTGCAGGAAGCCAAACTGGCACCACACAGAGAAGACAGGCTAATATGGAAACTGGGTATTAAGGGTGATTTCTCTTTCAAATCAACATACCTTACACTCAGCAACAATATAGGTTCTATTGCCTCTTTACAACATTTCTGGAATTCTAGAATTGATAAGAAATTGTCAGTTTTCATGTGGAAGATGACTAATTCTTTCTTACCTTTTGATAATACACTCAGAAACCTGAGATACTGTTTAGCTTCCAAATGTTGTATGTGTAGTGTGCATGAAGATTCTTTAGACCATTTTTTTTATTCCTGCCAGTTTGCTGTGGATGTCTGGAAATTAGTTCATCAGTTCATGGGAATTGGGGATAGAGTTTTCCCATCTATATGGGAGAGATTATCATGCTACATTACCTTCCCTACCCTAAGTTCATTACATTCAACTATTGTCCGAACTGCAGCTGTTATTACTTGTTGGAATTTATGGAAGATGAGGAATAAGTTTTTATTTGACTCTATCAAACCTTCCACAGTTCTAGTTTTGAATCAAGTCAGAGATCAGATCTTTCATTCTTTCTGTGCTAAACCTTTTTTTATAGTCTCTCCTATTGACTTGAGTATTGCGGACCACTCCTTCTTGCCTCTGATTAAATCTCCACCTAAGCCTAAAATTCTTAAAATTGCATGGGAAAGGCCTCGTTTAGGTCTTAAGATTAATATAGATGCTTCATGGTGCGGCAATACTAATATGTGTGGTATTGGATTGATAATTAGGGACAGTAGAGGTAGTTTCAGGGGGGCCTATACCCAATATACAAATGCTTTCTCCCCTCTTGAAGCTGAACTGAAGGCAGTTAAGTTTGCTATTCTAGTATCTACTGATTTCTCCTCACCTTTTTACTTTGAATCTGATTGCCTCAGTGCTGTTAAGTTTGCTAATGATCCACAAAGATCTCACTGGCAATTGTACACTCTATCTGATGAGATTCACCAATCTTTGGGTGTTTCTAAACTGGTGCACATCTATAGGCAGGC
The DNA here is from genome assembly GCA_037428765.1 of Rubia yunnanensis. Taxonomy (NCBI): domain Eukaryota; kingdom Viridiplantae; phylum Streptophyta; class Magnoliopsida; order Gentianales; family Rubiaceae; genus Rubia; species Rubia yunnanensis. The sequence goes on from CM075065.1 coordinate 81,685,735, forward strand.
TAACTTGGTGGCTCACACTCTTGCAAAAAATTGTCTGCAAACTGAGACTAACTCTTCCTTCCATAGATTTTCTGAGCTCTCTAACTCGGTCCAGGGACTTATTAGGCTAGACCAAATTGGTACTTCATCTTTACGGATGGTTAACTAGTTCGGATGCTACTGATATTAACTCATTTCGTGCAGGTTCTTCATGATCTTCAATACTCTTAGTGCTGTGATAGTGTTGCTCCAGTTTTAACTTCATGGGGTCTATGATCCTTTGGGAGTTTTCTAGCTCAATTTCATGCCTCACAAGATGGACTGCCTCAATTTCAGGTCTCTCAAGTTAGCCTCAATTTCATGCCTCACAAGATGGACAGTGCAGGGGTGCTGCTTGGTTTTTCCATCGGTCTGTGGCAGTAGTTTCAGGCTCAGGATAGTATGTGCTCGGGAGGTTTATTGCTTCTCTGATACGACCGTTCAATTGGCTAACTCTTTGATAATTCTTAGCTTTTGGTTATTTAGTGAGGATAAACTCCATTAGACTTGGGGATGACCCTGACTGTCCTGTGCTTCATTAATTCGACTCACTAACAAGTTCGAGGATTCCTTCGATAGCCTAATAGTGTTCATAATCCTCTAACAATCATCCATAGTTCTTTCATTCTTTTGGAAGCAACCACGGTTGCTTTATGAGCATAAGGTTCACTCAAAATATATACCAACTAAGCTATGGATTCACCTATTTAATTTCTGTTTGTGTTATTTTATGGCTTGGGAAGGCCTAATATAATTTCCCTCTGGTTTATTTTTTTTTTAAAAATATCATAATGTCTTCATAATCTGGAAATGGTGTATGATATTTTTCAAGTTCAGCAATGATTGGTTCAGTTAAGTGATTTCTTAGAGGATTTAGGAAGAAATGTCTGTTGGCTAAGAATTTAGCCACTATCAGATTTCAGAAATGGGTTTCTAGGTTGCTGTCACAAAAACTAGATAGTAGACCATAAGATGTCCAATTGGAATTCCAACAAGAGACATCTCCTTTCCCTATTTGTATTTGTGAGTTAATTATTGCTATATCCTAAATTCCTTTAATTTTGAACCATGTTTTGGAAGTTTTATGTTTGTCCGGAATAGTCCACATAAATTGTGACAATAGAAAATTACCGTGTTGAAGCTTCCACCACAATTTAATGGGGAAACTTTTGGTTAATGTGTTAAGATTTTTAAAACCTAAACCATTTTCATCAATTGGATAACACATTTTTGGAAAGGATTTCCAAACTCTTTTTCTTTGTGCAGAATTTATCTTTATGTTCCAGATAAATTTTCCAAGAAGTTTGTGAATTACATCAATTGTTATCTGATGAATGGGGATAGATGTCAATACATGCTTTATCATAATCATTTTTCCAGCTTGAGATAGCAACTTGTTATGCCAATTATTGATTTTGGCTTGTAAGGATGATATCATGCTTAAGAAGTATGCATTTTTTGTCCTTCCTATGTATACTGGGAAGCCTAGGTATTTGAATGGGAAGCTGCCTTGTAACATCCCTGTGTCATTTTTGATATCTGAAATAATTCTTTGAGAGAAGTGTTTTGAAATGTAAAATGAAGATTTTTCAAAATTCACTTTTTTCCCTCTGGCCATTTCATAGGATTACAGGAAAAAATTTACTATTTTTGTGTACTTCAATAGAATGACAGTGTCATCTACAAAAGAAAAATGGGAAATCTTGTTGATTGGATCAGGAAGTTTGTAGTATTGATGTTTTGAATACTGAAATAGGAAATTTAAATTCCTTGAGAATGCTTTTGCCATTAAAATCAAAGGCAGTGTAGAGAGCGAATCTCCCTGCTTTAAACCTCTAGTTGCTTGGAAGAAGCCATAAGATTATCCATTTATTAGGATGGAGAAGAAGGCAGACTTCAGGTTTCTCATTATTAGGTCAATTATTTGGCTTGAAAATCCAAATTGACCTAGAAACTTAGAAAGGAAGGTCTAAGAAACTCTATCAAAAGCCTTCATCATGTCTAACTTAATTGTCATGTTAATTCCACTTGTTTTTAAATTAATGAAAGAAGCTAACTCTTGCATTAATAGGATGTTATCTGAGATTTCCATGCCTAAGACAAAGGCTGTTTGTTCAAGACTTATTAGGAAAGTCATTAGAGGTTTTAGCCTTTCAGAGAGGATTTTAGTGAAGACCTTATTGATGAAGTTACAGAGACTGATTGGTCTATAATCATTAAAGAATGAACAAACTTTTTTTGGGATTAGGATTATCAATGTGGAAGATATTGCTTTTGGAATATTGGTTGAATGGAAGAAATCATGCACTGCTTGTTACATCAGTGCTTATGATGTGCCAACATTTCTGAAAGAAGAGACCAGAGAAGCCATTTGGCCCTGAAGTAGAGTGTCCATCCATTTCTTTAATTATTTTTGTTAATTCTTCCATAGTTACAAGTTTTGTTAGCTCAGAGTTCATTTCTTTTGTAATTAGTCTTGGAATATTTTCTAATATCCAAGCAGTATTAAAGCCTGAGGGATCTTTATCTTCTTCCTTTAACGGGTTAAAAAAGAAACTGACACCTTCTTGTGCAATTTCAACCTGATTGTTCAAAACTGAACCAGAGTTAGTTTTGATTGAAACAATTGCTTGTCTTTTATGTTTAGAATTAACAGTTTGGTGGTAAATTTTGGTGTTTAAGTCACCTCCTTTTAACCACTTAATTCTAGATTTCGGTCTCCAGTAGATTTCCTAATTATTTTAGGGCCTTAGTTAGCTTTGCTTTTCCTACATTTAACTTTTTCAAGTTTTTTGGGGATTCATCCTTTTAAAGCTCAATTTCTGCTTGGAGAAAGTCTTCCTCACAATTTTTAAATGCATCAAAAATGTTTTTAAAAGTCTGTTTATTCCAAAATTTTAGAGCATATTTTAAGTATTTTAGCCTAAATGTTAATCTTTCCATTCCACTTTTATTGGATTGGATGTTCCAGGCGTCTTCAACAAGCTTCATGAAAGTTGGGTGATTAGTCCAACATTCTTGAAATCTAAAGGGGATTGGTTTAGAGATATTTTGTGTTTTAGCAATTGTGAAGATTAAGGGTGCATGGTCAGATTGCTCTCTTGCAAGTGTTTGGATTCCAGATGATCTAAAAATATCCCACCATAGATTATTAGATAGACCCCCTATCGAATCTTTTCCATAATCAGCCCTTGGTTCTCATTCCAGTCCAGGTGAACAAGGAACATGATGTGGGGATTGTAGACATGTTTGCTTTTATCTGAAACTGATTGAAGTTATCCATGCCTTTTGGATCAGGTATAGATTGTCCTAAGTATATATCCATAGAACTGAAAACATTAAAATCCCCTATTAAGCACAGTGGTGAATCTTTATGGTTTAGGATTTGTTTCCACAGTTTATTCCTTTCTGTAATTGTATGCTTTGCATATATAAAGCCTGTGAAACAATTCTTCATTAAGAATTGGTTCTTAAACCTGGTTAAGATCATTTGTTCATTCACAGGGATAATCCTCATTTGAACTGAATCATCCCACAATATCCAAATTTTGCAGGTTGGATATTAGAAGAAATGTTCAAAATTAGTTTAAAAGGCTAACTTTTGGATGGAGTTAGCTTCTAACATTGGCTCAATTATGGTAAAGATTTTAATTTTATGTCTTTTTTTAATATCTATTATCCTAGTTAGTGTGACATAATTGCCCACACCCCTTGCATTCTATACACATGTTCTCAGACCTATTATTGAGAAGATTTAGTATGTGTCGATGCTGAATGGGTTAGGACCATTTTAGGGGTTTGAGTGTAAGACTTTTTATTGTATTTCCTAGTTTTATTGATTTTATCAGTTGTTTCCAGGTTCTCCAGTATGTTTTTAGAGTCCAGTAATTGATTGAAACGATTATGTGATTCTATCAATTTGGACTTAATGTGTTCAATATTTTCCACAGACATGGTTTCTTGGTTTAAAACATTAGGGATGGGATTTCTGTTAAATTTTGAATTGGAGGATAGGAGGGACAAGTCTCCTCCATTTATTTCTATAAACTCTTCTACTGTGGATTCAGTTTCTGCCATGATAGGATCAATACCATTTGATTCTTAAGTTAGAAGAGCTACTTTGTTTGTGGTCAACTTTGAATTCCTGTCAATTTGGTCATTTTGAGTCTTAGAAGGTTTGGCTTCTTTTCCCTGATTGAGAGTATGGTTGACTGATATAGGGGCATTTGTGATTTAGCTTTCTTTAGCAGCTTCTTTAGGGGACATATGATCATTAGCAGGTACAGTCTCTGTTGGTTTTATAGGCAGCATAACATTAGAGTCTGGAACCATATGATCATTAGCATGCATTTGCATTGCTGAAACTGGAACCACAGTATCTGAGGCTAGATGCTCAGGCATAACATCTTTATAATCATCATTATCAGGAACAGATTCTAGAACATCTTGGTTTGAAAAGTCTACAGAGCTAGCATTATCATTAGAAATTGAATGTCTATCTACATTCTTTTTCCCTAAACCCATATAGGGTTCAGTAACCACATGCGTATTATTCAAATTAGATGCCTGCCTCAGGTTCACATAGCCATTAGATTGAGTATTAGAGAATGGAACCTGGGATCCTTGACCAAGGATCAAATTTTTAGAACTTGAACCAGTAACCTTACCTTTATCCTTGGATATTCCATGATTATTCTGAGAAATAGCATTTCTATAGATCTAGTTTTGTACCTTATCTATTGATAACTTCTTAGCCTGCACTAACTGGTTAGTTTTGTTCCTATTAAAAGGGATGAATACTTTGTCCTATGAGGTTAAGCCAGAAGAAGATGGCTCCATACCATTACCTGAAGCCCTTCTCTGTTCTTCTTTGATATGAGCCACCTTACCTGTATTATTAACTGTTGAACGAGATGGTCTCCAAGCATTAAGGGTGGTTGGATTTTGGTTATTCCTGCAAGAAGAGTTTAAGTGCCCTAACTTGAGGCTGTTAGCATAGTAATCTAGCACACCTTCGTATTCTAGGTATTGCTAGAAACCACATCCTCTATAATCTATCCATATCATTTCCATCTGAGGATTTGTGATATCTATCTCCATACAAACCTTAGCAACATGAGATCTAGATCTACTTAGTGTAGCGTTATCTACCTTAATTGGCTTCCCAATTATAATTTCTAATGATAGCATTAGCCATTCATCAAAAAATTGTTGGAGGGAGACCATACATGGCAATCCGAACTGGGACTATAGAAGAGTCTACATTAGGGTTAAAATTTGGTTCCCATTCAGTAATTCTAAGGGAGTAAGGGTCAAAGTTCCAAACCTTGTGGAGCCAACAATGGTACTAATCCTCCTGCAAGGTGAATTTGATCAATACCTTGCGGTTGTAGAGAAGGGAGATGTGTGTATAACCTTTAAAATCTGTAGTCTGGAAATACTTTCGAGGTCGATCCAATTGGGGCATGCTGGGAGTGAACTTGCCGATCAACTTCAGACGAAGTGGTGCTTCTAGCCTCTGGCATTCTTCAATTGTGAAGCTAAGACCTAGCTCTCCCAAAAGGTCGATCTTCTGTTTTGGATTGAATGGAACTCTATTTTTGGATGGTATCGAATATGTGTCAGGGCGTAGTGTTTTTAGCAATTATGTGCTTGAAGCTTGTTTGTATGAAAAGGTTGGTTGAGATTCCGGCGATGGCCCCACCATGAAGGCATTTCCGGAAAGTTGCAGAAGGTTTTCAGATGGTCAACAGGTTAAGGTTTCAATTGCCTCAGAGCTCAACTTATGTTAGTTGTGTAGTTATAATGTTTATGACCCGATTAATTCAATTCGTAAATTTTATCTTTATTTCTTCCAATTTACAGTTTAAAGTTTTGCATTTTCATGGTTTATGGAAAAACTGTCGTTCAAGAGATGGACTCATATGTAAAACATTAACAATTATTAATTAAATGTTTCGTAGAAGTAAGAAACATGGAGCATCTCCAATCCTAGGGTCAGTTTGGAAAAAGTTAGTAAACACGTCAGATTAATGGACTTTGAAGATAGAAAATATCTCCAATGAGGGAGTCACTTCAAGGCTTCATTTCTACGTGGATGAAATTGTAAGTAACACTGCCAAATACAGCTTCCGTATTCAAAAACCGTCACATTCCAAAACATTAGATACTAGTAATTGGTTTTTACTTTTAACCATTTTATCATCTATATACAAAAGGTCATAATGTTACCAACGCTTGCTAGCACAATAAAATGTTAGTATTTTTTTAAAACCATTTTACTATTTTCATCTAGATATAAATTTGAAAGGAAAATAAATTTAGTTTTACCAGTCATTTGTTAAAAATAGATTAAAAAAACTAATATTCCAATATCTAATATTAAGATTAAATAATATTTATATAAATCCAACACAAAATCTTGTTTCAGGCAACCTAAACATTAGGCTAGGGTTTATTAGGCAAATATTATAAATTTCATTTGAGTTGGGATTTTTTTAAAATAATAAACTAAAAATTTGGAGGCATTTTGTTGTAAATATAGAAATATTTGGTCCATATATGTATACATATATATATATCACCACTTCAAATATTTAATTGTTTTTCTTTTTTTCTTTTTATTTTCTGCCAAAAACTGCCTCGGTTATCGTTAACCGCCGCTATCGGTAAGCTTTATGTCAGATTCTACTGTCGCACGTCTGCAAATCACAGATCTGCAATTCAGCGAGATCATCGTCGTTCCTCGCCGCGCTGCATCCAAATCTCCTGAAATCCTAGCATTCACCAACTCACCGTCAAAGCCTAGCAACGACACCGCACAGAATGTTAAATTTACAGACAGTGTTACTCAGTCTTTTCTGGTGAATTCAGACTTCCCTGATTTGAGTCTTCTCCGGAGGATGATGATATGCATGAGATTCAGACACCTGGACGAAGGAGACGACGTGTGTGAGTTCATGTGCAACCTGAGCTTTACTGTCTGAGAAGTGAGGTTTAATATTGTGTTTTAATTTTTTTAAAGGCTTGTTAAGGTTTAATATTTATGTGACTGAGCTCTGTATCAACAAAGATTGTTTGGCCTAGTGTTTAGTACTCTTATTGTTGAGGTTAGAGATCTGGGGTTCAAATCTCACTGAGACCTTTATATTGAAAAAAATATATTCTTGATGTACATGTTGAGGTTTAATATTATTTGAATGATAATATAATCTATAAAAGTCTTTGGTGTAGTGGTTATTGCTCTAGGTTTTGAGGTTACAGGCCTAGGTTCAAATCCTATTAGGTCCTTTTTTTGGAAGGATTTTTTTTCTTGAGGTACTGTAGCTTTTTTAAAAATTTTAAAGCACCCTAAGGTGGGGGATATTTATTAGGTTCCCCAAACTTATGAAGCACCAAAAGAAGTACAATAATGTTAGGAATATTACATCGGTAAGGCTAGTGGACTAGTGGTCGAGTTCTATAAGGTTAGAGTGCTCGGAAGCTGTGAGCTTTGAAAGTTCGAAGGCTCGAGGGCTTCATGTGTCGAGTGCTCCATGTCTTAAAGTCTCCATGTCTCGAGTGCTCCAGGGTTCGAGGATTCAAAAGCTCCAGGGTCCATGGCTCGAGGACTCCAAGTCTGAAGGGCTTCATGTCTCGAGGACTCCAAGGCTCGAGGACTCCATGTGTCTCGAGGTTTCCAAAGACTCGAGGACTCCAAAGCATGAGGGCTTTATGTCTCGAGGGCTCCATGTCTCGTGGGCTCCATGTCTAGAGGGCTCCATGTGTCGAGTGCTCCATGTCTCGAGGGCTCCATGTCTCGAGTGCTCCAGGGTTCGAGGACTCAAAAGCTCCATGGTCCATGGCTCGAGGACAAGGTCGAGGACTCCTAGACTGGAGGGTTTCAAGTCTCGAGGACACCTTGTCTCGAGGGAATGGCTCGCGTACTCTTAAGCTCGCGGACTCCAGAGCTTGAGGGCTCCTTGTCTTGAGGGCTCCATGTGTCGAGTGTTTCATGTCTCGAGGGCTCCATGTCTCGAGTGCTCCAGGGCTCAAGGACTCCAAGGCTCGAGGTCACCGTGTCTCGATGGTTCTATCAAGCCAAGGATGTAGCATAATAGAACCCATAATAAACACAAAACTATCAGCAGTATCTATCCTATGATAAGTTCATAAGTCCAGCCAGTAAAAAACATGTAACCGATTATTACATCTTATACAGCATGCTCTTGAGACTCATTTCGAATCCAAGGAATTCCACATCTATCCAGATGAAGGAGTCCCTTAAGAAAAGGAGGTGCTAAACTCAGTTCTAAATCGCCATCAAAGTTATTTTCTAAAGCAAATTTCGCCAAGAAATCAGCTGCAATATTAGTCTCTCTAGGAGTATGCCGGATTGGGTGGATATGATGTTTCAAATTTAGAGATTGGCAAATAGAGTAATTCCTCCATGGTCAGGTGTTTGGGTTTTGAATACCCTGTACTGTAATTAAACAGTCGGATTCAACCTCACATCGATGTAAAACCAGCTCTGAACATAGTTCATATCCATATTGGATAGCTATCAATTCTGCATGTAAAGGTGATGGGGAGTGAAAAGATTTTGCCTTCATTTTAACCACCTTCCCCTCACAATTCCTAACTATCACTGCTAGAGCAGAAAAACCCCCCCTGATCCATGTTGCATCTGTATTGATCTTGTGTCCAATAAGAGGTTTCTGCCATGTAACCGCTTTAAAAGTTTTCCTTTTCTTTTGTGTAATGTGAGGAATAATGTTAGCCTGTGTCCAATATTTATGCTTGTCTAGGTTATCAATCAGGTGATTCACTGAGAAGATTTGGTATATCATGTCTTTTATTTCATGTACACAAGCATCTTTGGAGAAGGGTTCGTTGTCAAACAGGATATTGTTCCTTTTAATCCAAAGAGTCCAGATTGTTACAAGAAGGGTAGCGATCGTGATATTAGACTGAATATTAGAGTCTGCATTAAAAGAAAGGTAAAATTCAACTCTTCTCTTCAACGAAAGGTAGCTTTTTATTGATGTTCCTAGCTTTTTTTCTCTTATGTTGATATTTTTTATTATTCGGGTGAGGTTTAATTGATATGAGTTGATATTTTGTAGTTTTATTTAGTAATATGGATTGATATTTGTAGTTTTTTCTTATTTTCTTATTTTTTTCATGTTTATATTTTTCATTTTCCTGCTGAGATTTTGGTAACAGGAGTTGATGTTTGTAGTGTATTTTTTCTAATGTTGATGTTTTTCATCTTCCGGATGAGGTCCTTTTTTATTAGTAAAACCCCTGTGTAGGGGGGGCTTATGTATTAGGTACCCCAACCTATAAGAAATGAGATGTACAAAAATACATAGTGTTCAAGTTAGGACTTGAACGTTGGGATCAAAAGCACTAATTTATCCCATGTTTACGAAGGAGAATTTTGGGGATGTTTCCAATTTCCTCACCTCCACCTCCCGTGTTAGTGTAGGAAACTTGGCCGGATCTCCAACAGACTCCTAAGTAATTGTTTACATTCCAATAGATGTATAGATAGTCTATGCCCCGTGAATAGGTTATCCATATTGAGTTTTTAAAAGATCTTCATTTGATAGAATTAACAAAAACTTGCTCATTCTCTTTTAGTTTTGTATCTGTTGTTTGATTCTACCTTGGAGAAGTTTCGGTTCTTTGGCAGAGCATAGGTTTGTCGCTTCCCTTGGATTGTCCTTGGAGTTGTTGCCATGCTTGAGGTTGCCTTTCCTTATGATCATTCCAGTTTGCATCTTGATGTTCATGATCTTTCCAACCTGCATTTTCATATCAAAATCAGCGGTATCCATTCCAGATTCTAAGAGCATGTATCTGTTCTTTATCAAGAGCTAGAAATCCTTTGGTTTTCTGATCAAGGTCATGGTAGTTTAGAACTTTTGGTTCCCTACCCCTTCCTAGTTTACTTAATCTATAGGCAGCTATATTTCCTTCTCTTACAATGTGTGTAATTATCAGGTCCCCCATCACGTGTTTGATTTTAGAGGCTAAATGATACAGTTCCCATGGGGCTTTGATGGGGTCTTTCATTACCTCAAGTATATTGGCACATTCAGTTTCCAGGGAGAAATAATTTAAGCACTCATTAGTTGAAAAACTTAGTCCTTCTTTTAGAGCTAGGAGCTCAGCATGGAAGCTTGTTTTAGCTCTAACAGATTTATAGCATGCCTTAAGAAATGTTCCATACTTGTTCCTAATAACTATCCCAATCCCACAGAGTCCCCCCTGCTTCCATGATGCATCAAAGTTGATTTTGTATTCCAGGCTAGGTTTAGACCATGTGATGCATTTAATTTTAGGTACTGTGGGTTTTTTCATAGGTGGGATTAGACCAATTGTAACCTAGTGTTTATAATAAATCTCTCTGCTAATTTTTTTAGTGTAAAATATGAGGAACATGTCTCTTTTGATGTTATCAATCATTTTCTCCCTATTTGGTCTAATATTTTAAAAAATGAAGCTGTTTCTAGCTTTCCAGATTTGCCAACAAATGAGAGAAAGAAAATGGTGATTAATGCAGAGTGTATTTTTGTCTCTGCATTATATGTCCAGTAATTTGATAGCCTGTCAAAGATGTAGTTGAAGTGTTAGTACCTCAGTCCTATCATATAGTCAAAAAATATCCACAGGTCTATGGCTAGAGAACAATCATTGAAACAGTGGCTCAGTGTGTCAGTGTTGGTGCAGAATGGACACTTAGATGCAAGGGAGATGTTCTTGAAAATCAGTATGTCATCAAAAGGTAAAATTGCATTTGAAAGTTTCCACATGAAAATAGAAATTTTGTTTAGCATTTTTGAGAACCATACCTTCTTCAGAATTTTGATTTGTTTTGGGCTACTATCTTCTATGTTGACTTAAAGTTGAAGTCTCTATTGTTTGATGGCTTCCATATTAATTTGTCCGGCCTGAAGGGTTGTACCTAAAGCTCTATCAACATGTGAAAAATATGATTAGGTAATGTATAAAAAACATGCAAGAAGCTTGACTTCATGTTTACAAACTATTGGATGGTAGTGCAAGGTGGAACCACTGTATGTATATATGAGTCTACATAGTCTTGTAGTGGTCTCATACCAGTCCAATTAGCAGTGAAACGATTAGCTAAACCATTGCCATGTATTATTCTTGTTTGGATTTCAGCATACTGATTTACTTTTTGAATTCTTTTCCAGGTTTGGGATCTTCTTTGATTTTCAGGATGGACCATAAGAATTTAGCCCATAGTGTCTCTCCTTTCTCTAGTTTCCACCACAGTTTAAGGGAGAAGGTCCTAATTATATCTTTAATGCTTCTAATCTCAATACCATTTTGGTTTACTGGATAACTAATATTTTTTATGCTTCTCCACACTTTTTTAGAACCAGTATCATGTTTCTTGTTAAATTTCTTTATTGCTAATTGTGTTGAAGTCATAATAGCCTATAAATAATGTAGAAGAGCAAAAAGGACAAATTTCAAGAGTGTGAGTCTTCTAGCAGTACTAGGCCATTTATTTTTCCATGATATCAGTTTTTATCATATTTTTCCATGAGGGGCTGAAAATGTATTTCCTTTGTAAGGCCAGTGTAAATTGGGAACCCTAGATATGTAAATGGAAAAACTCCTCTGGACATTCCTAAGGAATTACTGATCATTCTTAGGTGTGTTAAAGAGGCATGCTTACTTATGAAATTTGTTTTCCATCATTAATCTGTTATCCACTGCATTCCTCAAAAATATGTAGGAAAGCATTGATTCTTTTAATGGATGTCTTAGTGGCCGGAAAGAAGATAATTGTGTCATCTGCATAACATAAATGTAAGATAGTGCTATTGTATGCATGAGTTTTAAAAAGATTGATCTTGTAATTTTGGAAACAAAAAGTCAAGCTTCTAGAGAAGGATTCAGAAAAAATATTGAAAAGCAGAGGGGATAAAGGGTCTCCCTGTTTGATTCCCCCTGAAGCTTGGAAAAAACCTGCAGGTTTGGAATTGATAATAATAGAGAACCATGCACTAGATAAATTACTTAGGATCAGATTGATGAATTGCTCCTGAAATCCAAATTTCTTCAAAATTCGACTAAGAAAAGACCATTTAACTCTGTCAAAAGCCTTAGTTAGATCCATTTTTAGCATACAGTTAGGGTCTCTATGTTTATTATTTATGTATCTTGCCATTTCTTTGACATAGATGACATTGTCAGCTATTTCTTTGCCTTTCAAAAAGGCTGACTGATTTTTTGAGATTAGTTTTGGCAAGTTACCAGATATTCTCTGAACTAAGAGTTTGGAGAAAATTTTGTTCTTAAAGTTAGAAGGTTATACGGGTCTGAAAATAGAAAAGGATATAGGGATATCCATTTTTGGTATCAGGCATATCCAGGTACTGGATATTCTAGCTGGAATTTTTGTGCCTGACATGAAATTGGAAACTGCTAATAGCAGGTCAGGTCCTATTATATCCCAAAAAAATCCTAAAGAAGTTGGCAGAGAATCCATCAGGGCCAGGGGCTTCACTCTGATTCAGGGAAAATACAATTTCCCTAATTTCATTTAAGGTGGGCATTCTGAGCATTTGTGAATTGTCACTGCTATCTAGGATCTGAGGGATCTGGCTTAAAAAAAGAGCTTGGAATTTTTCATCTCTAGGCTTAGAGTCATCTGTCAATAGGTTTTGGTAAAAGAGGATTGCTTCTTTTTCAATCTCAATTGGAATGTCTGTCCATACTCCTTCTGAGTTTTTTTATCTTCGAGATGTTTTGTTTATATCTTCTTTGGTTTACAGTTGAGTGAAAATACTTAGCATTTTCATCTCCTTCTTTAAGCCATTTTATATTAGCTTTCTGTTTCCAATACATCTTTTCTTTAGTGAGTGCTCTCAGCAGAAGTGCATTTTTATGATTAAGCTCAATGAGATCAGATTCTGAATTTGTTGTCTCATAAATAATTTCTTGTATTCTGACTTCCTCTTCTAACTATTTGACATTCTCATTTATATCACCAAAAACTTCCTTATTCCATGTTTTTAAAACCTACTTCAATCTTTTTAATTTCAAAAAGAATCTTAGCATACCAGTTTCTGATATGGTTTGTGACCAGTTAGTTTCTATGATCTGTTTCAGTTCAGGTCTATTTATCCATGAATCTAGGAATCTAAATGGCTTAGGTGATGAAGCTATTTTACTTCCTATGGTTAGTAATAATAGACAGTGATCAAAGGTGTGCTTGTTAAGTGTGTGCAGTGAGCTGTTTGGAAATTTTTTATTCCAGTTATGGTCAATTAGGGCCCCGTCTAGTCTTTCTAGTGTAGGAGGCCTTCTCTTGTTTGACAAGGTGAAGGTGTTCCCCACTTTATAAAGATGTACCAGTTGTTGGCTTACTATGAAATTTGAAAAATCTCTAATGTTTTTTACATTAGTCTTATTCGGAGCCTTATATTCTGTTATGGAATTTATGGCATTAATATCACCAATTAATAGTTTATTGCTGTCTAAATGTGAGCTGATCTTTTGCCATATTCTTTTCTTGTATGTTCTTAAAGTAGATGCATGAATGAAATATGCACACATTTCAATGCTAAACAAGGGGGAAGAACTTGCAATTTTAGGGTATTGATCAATCTCAGATAAGATGCTAACATTACAACATGAGTTCCACATTAGCCAAATGTTATTTCTATTTGAGCTATGGTGACACTGAAAACTTAATTTGAGCTTGTATGTGTCACATTGTCTATAGTAATGCAAAGGTTCTAATATACACAGTATTTGTATATTATGAGTCCTAATGATCTTTTTTAACCAATCTAGGGATGTTCCAATTCCTCTAAGGTTCCATACAAGAGCCCTAATATTTAGGTGTGCATCTATATTTAAACTGTCCAGAGTTTCTTTTTGAAGTAGACCTTAAATTCATCCTATTCAACTTGTTAAAAAGTGTCCTCTTCCTGGTTGTTTTACCAATTATCTTGTTAGTGATATTTTTTAGAGTACTTAATTGATCCAGCTGAAGTTCTTTAGCACTTGAGCTACAGTTATCTACTGTGTCAGATTCAAATTCCTCTCCTAATAGTTTAAACCTATGTGAGATTTTGGGGTTGGATCTGCAAGATGGTGAATAATATGGATCAGTACCTCATTCATTAGAAGGAGAGTTCGGGATGATGCCTGATAAGTCATCTTTGGCATACTCCTTGTGTTTGCCTGTTTTTTCTGTACGATCAATTAACTGGTGGGCTTTGCCACTTTGTAATTCAGCGTCGGTGTTATTGCCTTTAAAAATAGCATTGTGAGGTTGTGAGATCACTTCTGGTTGATCCTCCCTAGTTTGTAAAAATTCTTGATTGACTTTCCCCCCTCTTGGAGTTTCAGATGAGAGATCTATCTAGCTACATCGGGGCTATCTATTCTAGCTGAGGTTTCTTGGTGAGGTTCGTATTCAGCTTCCTTCTAATTCTAGTCTATTGGTAATCATGTGTGTATGTGGATCAATGTTTTTGTGTATTGCCTGCCAAGTAGCTAGTATTTCAGGGTGGGTAACCTCTTTTGGTTCTTTGCTGTGTTTGTTGCCATGCTTTAGTTTACCTGTTGCATTTGATGGCAGGGAATCATTTCTATTCATCTATGTAATAGAGACCTGTTTAGGGGCTCTATTCAGTGTGGTGACAGATTTAGGCAGTCTTAGCTCAGGGTTAACTATTGTACACTTGTCTTTATGGTGACCAATCTTCTTACAACCACAACAGTACATAGGCAAAATCTTCGTATTCTATGGCATACTTTTCATTTTCCAAAGAAGTGCCTAACCTTATGTGGTTCAGAAGTTGTGATTGAAGGTCAGTTTCCACGCATATCTTTAAGGTAGATAGCCTTGTTAACCATTCTGTGGCTTGGTCCATCTTGATGAATTTTCCAATCTGGTTTCCAATTGCTTCTATGGTCGAGACATTGAAGTAGTAGAGAGGCACGTGTCTGATGTTGATCAATGTCAGCACAATTGATGATGTTGTATTCGGTTTGAAGTCTAGCATCTATCTAAGGATCCTCATAGTGGTGCCGTTTATAGATCAAACCCCCTTGATCCAGTGTCTTTGAAAGTCTTCCTTCTCCTGGAACCTGATTAGTATGTTCTTGAAATTGATTACGCCCAACTGGTATACTCCGCTTAAACCCACAGTTTTGAAGTCGGCTTCCAGCTTGTCTATTGTCAGCCTTCCTCTTGGAAAATTTCCAATTAGAGCATTCGCGTAATGATTGGATAGCTCAGATACTTGCTCTGGAGAGAAAATAATAGTTGATTCACCCTTATATTGAATAATTGGTGTCAGATTTTGAGTGGAAGGGAGGTTAATGGAAATGAGTGGGTTTCAAGTTTGTAGTGCTTGGGCAAAGCTTTTGACGGCAGTTGCCGCCATAGCGGCGCCTTATAGATCCGTCAAGGTTATTTAGTGGTTGCATGAAAGGTGTTTCCGATGAGGAATCTCTGATTTAGCCATTAGTGGCTTATTGGTAGGGATGATGAACAGTAGAAGCGAGAGAGGAGAAAGCTCTGCGAGACAAGATGTTCCGTATGAGGTTCAAGTGTTAGGAGTTGATGTTTGTAGCTTTTGGGCAACATAGGTTGATATTTGTAGTTTTTTTTATAAATTGTTTTATGATTTTTAGAGTGAATAATTTATACTCTTGTGGTACCGTAACTTTTTGGTTGATGATTTTAGTTTTTTTTCTCTCATGTTGATTTTTTTCCATTTTCTGGATGTGTTTTAGGCAATTGGGGTTGATGTTTGAAGCTTTTTTTGTGATATGGTTGATTTTTTGTAGTTTTATTTTTTCTCATGTTGACGTTTTTCATTTTTTGGGTGAAGTTTAGATGATAATAGTTGATGTTTTCTAGGTTTTGGGAGATATAGGTTGATGTTTGTAGCTTTTAATTTTTTTTGATAATTCAAGCCTTATTGATGCTTTTATGATTTTCATTTGATTTTTTATTCGTTGTAGTCAACATTTTTTTTCAATTTTTTGTTGATTTTTTAATATATATTTTGTTGTTTTATTTGATTTTTTATATTTTTTTGCTGCAATTTTTTAGTAGATGTTTTATGATTTTTCATTGATGTTCTACTTTTTTGCTGTTGTTTATAATTTTTAATTCGCTGATCATATTGATTTTTTTTTGCATTTTAAAAAACATTTTTAAAATAATTTTTGATTTTTTTTAGATTGCAGATGGCGAGAACATGATGGGAAAAATTAGACAAAAAACCCTAGCATAATATTAGTGATAGGTCCCTGTAAAATTATTAGAGATATGTCCCTGGAGGTAGAATATAGGTACAATTGCATAAAGAAGGCTCCTAAAGTTTAGCTGCCTCACATAAGACCATCTCAAAATCCAAACTTATATGAATATAATGCAATAATAGTTTTATTTGTAATTTAATACATTTTTATTTATATAATTGCAAGCTAAAATTGAAATTTTGGAGGAATTCAAATTTTCAAATACTCAAATTTAAATTTATACTTAAATAAATTATCTTAAACATTTGTAAAAAATAATTAATAATCTATTATACGTGGTACATGATAAATAATATTAGTATAAGTTTAAATATGTTATTATTATTATTAAAAAAATAATGATGCCAAACTTTTCTCTCTCTTACCAGGTGCGATTTTCACACTTAAATGTGTACTTTCCCGATGTCTCGGAAACTTTGATCAAGCAGCCAACGTTGCCATGGACAGATCAGGAGGCCAAAAAATGGGAAATCATACGTAGACAAGAGTGAGAATAGAGGTGGAGGAGAAAAGGGGGAATGAAACACTGGTACGGAATGGAGGTTTTGGCAAAAATGAAGGATTGAAATGGGTTCTTAGCAAGGAGATGGAGGAGCTTACTGAGTTAGTGCCCAAAATGATGGTTGAAGGTTCAATCTTGGCAAGGAGAAAACTATAGGGTTTTGACCAGCCTATGAAGAGTAAAGTACAACAATCGGAGAAAGCAAGAATTTTAAATGGGGAAGGGAAGCAAACAAAAGGCAAGGGATTATCCTGGGGAGATAGAATGAAGAGTGAGGAGGGAAAATCATGGAGTTCTCTATTCACAGAAGAATTGAAAGAAGTGAAGTATTATAGCCCATCAAGGTAGAGGGAATGGAGATGGGGGAAATCACTGAAGATGAGGCGGAAAAGAGTGCAAAACAATAGGAATCAACAACTGCATGCAAGGTTTATGGAAGCAATCCTCCATTCAAAATAATGAAAGGATTCTTTACAAGAATTTGGGGAAAGAATCACCTTAAGGTTTGAATGGTAGATAAATGATTTTTTCTTTTGAAATTTATTTTAAAATTATGCAGAGATGAAATGATTGAAACTGGCAATATTTACTTTAATGAAAAACCTGTGATTATGAAGCCCTGGTCACCTACCATTTATTTTTCTGAGCTGAACACTATCCTTATTTGGGTCCAATTACCATTGTTTCCCATGGTTTATTAGCAGCCTAAACTACTCTATAAATCACAAGCCCCATAGGTAAGCATGTATGCCTAGACAGAGCTACTCTAGAAAAGAAAAGACTAACTTATGCTAGAGTAAAAATTGAGATGGAAATTGGGGATTATGTGCCTAACAAAGTCTTATACCTAAATGAGAGGAAAGTGAGTGTGCAACAGAGGATAATCTTTGAGTGGAACCCTGTGAAATGTAACATTTGTGGTTTGCTAGGACATGAAGGAGTTGAATGTAGAAAAAGGGAGAATAAAAAAATAGATGAGAAGAATATGAGAATGTATATTCTAGTCAAAACTCAGCAGTAGGAAAAGAAAATTAAATCAGAAATTAGAATGGAGAATGTCACTAAAAGGTTTTGGGTAAGCTAAAGTGATGAGAAGAAGCTTGAAATGGAAGAAAGTTCAGTAATAGAGCATGGAAAGAGTATTGCAGAAAGGGGGAAGATTGTAAAGCAAATAGAACTCAGAACAATGGTTGGAAAGAAGCATCTGAAAGTTACAGATCCTCTTGATGAGGCTGGTTGAGTTCGAACATAAGGGAACTGAATAAAGGTTGTAAGCATGGCCTAGTGAGGAAGTTCTGGGTGCAGAATGGAGTTGGTCTGCTAGGACTGCTTGAAAAAAAAATTAAAAAAGAATAAGAGAATGAAGTCTGGAAAAGAATTGGATTGAAGTGGAACTTGGAGACAAATGGAGATGTTGTTCAAGGAGGAGGGATTTGGGTGGCCTGGAATTCAGAA
Source organism: Rubia yunnanensis (assembly GCA_037428765.1). Lineage (NCBI taxonomy): Eukaryota > Viridiplantae > Streptophyta > Magnoliopsida > Gentianales > Rubiaceae > Rubia > Rubia yunnanensis. Next base: position 81,704,021 of record CM075065.1, read on the forward strand.
TTGTTTGATGTAAAAGTGATATACAAAGGTGAACAATGGATGGATTTAGAGGGCTTGATTAAAACCTCAAATATGGTATGTTTTTGTACTATTCTATATGGCTATAATACTATGTTCAAAAGAGAACCAATGTGGTCTTATTTGATGGGGCTGGGGAAAAGGAATAGACCACATATTATGATAGGGGATTTCAATTCACCTTTGGAACTGAATGAGAGAATGGGGGCTTGGATCTTGATGAAAAAGAAAATATGGATTTTCAAGGGATGATGGAGGAACTAGAGACCATGGAGATCAAAACAATTGGGAGGCAATATACCTGGTGCAATAAAATATTGGGTTTGAAAGAATTCTCAGTAAAATAGATGGAGGAATCATAAATCAAGATTGGCTAGAAAGTATAAGAGGGGTCTATTATGAAATGAAAGATAATCTATTATCAAACATGCCACTAATTATCAGATTTAAAGAAAACAATGAGACATTTATAAAACCTTTCAGGTATTATAATTTATGTGCTTTATCTGATTTATATGTTGGTACTGTGAAACATATATGGAAAGCTGGAGATAATAGGAGAAAAGGTGGAGAAATGTATGGGGATATGGACCGAAGCACAGAAGAAACTGAATAATGATCCAATGAATATTGAACTATAGATGGAGGAATGTAGCATCAGGAAGAAGATGTAGTTACTTCACGAGGAAGAGTTTTAGTTTTTCTACAACAAAATGCAAAAATCCAGTGGATGAATTAAGGCAATAGGTCTACTAAACTGTTTTATGGAATTATGAAGTCAAAACAGTACAGGAATCAGATAATATTCTAGAAAGAAGGAGGAAAGTTGATAAATGAGCATGAAGAGATTGGAGAGAAGTTGACTGCTCACTTTGAAAGGTAATTGGGTAGGAGGGATGACACCGAAACATTGGATGACGATGTTTTGCAGTATGGAGAAACTTTGAATACAAAACAAGCAAAACTGATCAGACCAGTTACTAATGAGGAAATCAAACATGCCCTTAAAGGTATTCATCCCTGTAAACGTCCTGGGAAAGATGGTTTTTCAAACCACTTTTTCAAAGAAACATGAGATATAATTGGAGATGATGTGATGATGGTAATGGAAGGGTTTTTCCAAGGAGCTGAAATTCCAGACAGGTTAAGCAATGCAGTGATTACCTTGATTCCTAAAATCCCTCAACTTCAGGTAGCCTTTGACTCCAGGCCTACTGCATGTTGCTCTGTGCTTTACAAAATGATCACAAAAATCATTTGTGCTAGATTAAGTGATATACTGCCAACCATAATAAGTGCAAATCAAAGTGCATTTGTTAGAGGAAAACGTATAGCACATAATCTTTTATTGGAACAAAAACCGTTGCACAGGTACAAGAATGATAGTATGAGAGCTAGTTGTGTGCATCAGTTAGATGTAAATAAAGCTTTTGATATCATCTGCTGGAAGACTTTGTGGAGATGGCCAACTGTGTTAAAATTTCCTGATCCTATGATAGAATGGATTAAAAAAGTGCATCACCAGCTCTTCTTTTTGTTTATCTACTAATGGGAAATACTCAGCAAATTTTAAGGCTCAGAAGGTTGTGAAGCAGGGAGATCCAATGTCACATATTCTCTTTGTGATCTGTATGGAGTATTTAACAAGGATGTTGAACATATTCTTTAATATGAAGGAGGCTAAATATCACCAGAGATGTTGAAAAGTGGGAGTTCACTCTTTGTTATTTGTAGATGATTTACTCTTAGTTTGTGCAGCAAACAAGAGAACAATGGAAAGTATGAAACAGTGCTTGAAAAGGTTTTAGAGAATTGCTGGTTTGGGCATAAATGAAGCTAAGTCAAAAATCTGTTTTTCAAAGACGGATGAAGTGGAAAAAGATATGTTGGTTTGAGTCTTACAGGTAGTGAAAGGGGATCTGCCTATGAAGTATCTATGATTGCCTCAGTCAACTGCAACATGGGACAATAAGACTGTGAAAATATGATTGAGAAAGTAAGAAGCAAGGTAAGGAGTTGGAGTTCAAAGGCACTATCTTATGCAGGAACACTGCAACTTATTAACTTTGTGCTACTGATTATTACTAGTTATTGGTGTGGTATTATGAAATTTCTAGAAGGTGTTCATGACAAGATAGTACAAATATGCACAAGCTACCTATGGGGAAGGGAAGAGGGACAGAGAGGCTTCATTGCAGTTGCATGGAGTTTACTGAGGAAACATAAGAAAAAAGGTTGAATGGGAAAAAGAGATCCTACATTATGGAATTCTGTAGCACTATGTAAGCACTTATGGGATTTGAATCTAAAAAAGTAAATTCTTTGGATAAGGTGGGTACAATCTTATTATATGAAGGGTAAGACTATAACAGACTGTAAGCATGCTAATGCTCACAGTTAGACATGGAAGCTAATGCTAACAGTTAGACATGGAAGATCCTATACAAACTAAGGGATTCTATGTACACAGAGTTGGGAAGTTTTGTCAATAAAGAAAGGAAAGTAAAAACTGGGGAAATATACAATAGGATGAAAGGATTAGAAGATACAAAACTCAAATGTGGACTGATATGGCATAAGAAGATACATCCTAAACATAGATTCTTTCGATGGATATTAATCAATCGGAATATGGCAACAAAGGAGAAGCTTTAGGGGTATGGAATTTTGGATAACCAAACTGATTGTAGTATGTATGGCATGGAGAAGGAAACAACACAAAATCTATTTGTTTGTTGTGATTATATTCAACAGATGTTCGAGATTCTAAAGATCACAAATTGTTGCAGTATGAGGCACTTGAAGAAGAGGCTTTATCAGTTAGCACAGAATAAAAACTCAACTAATCGTGATTTGTACTTGGCTGTATAACATATGGATGGAGCGAAATCAGAGAGTATTCAATCAGCAACAGTTGATGGTGGAAACATTGGCGGTTCAAACAGCTTTAGAGGGAGAGTGGATGCAGCAAAAAACGTGGAGGATGAAACTCAGTAGTTTTCAAGATTCAATTTTGATGGATGAAGAGAATTAAATGTAAAGAGAGAAGGATAATTTGAGAGATTTGTAATGGGCTTAGAGTGAGAGTCCAAAAGAGTTTTGTTTTGGTTTGTTAATAAATATACCAGCCTTTCATAAAAATAAATATTATTGTTACTTATAAGAATCAATAAATTATTAAAAATATATTTGAACTATAAAAATATCTGATAAGATAAATATTAACAAATATTCATGAACGGATAAATACAAATATAAAAATTTAAAGACACATCATACTGAAATTATAAATGTAATGGTATCATTGGAGATGGAAATCTTAAATTCACGATCAATACACATCATTTTGGTTACATCACACTGAAAGTCTAATCAAAATCTGACATGTTACACATAAAAATAATGATAACCCCAAAACCATTGGAGATGCTCTAAATGCACAAGGATCCTTATTTGTAGGATACACATGGTAAATTTTTATTCGTTCATTCCTTTACCTTCAATCTGACGTCCAATTATACGGTATCCCGGGGATACAAAAACGGTATCCCCATTAATCCCAAGCACCATATAATATAAATTGTTTGGATGGTGTTGTCAACCGAGGATATTGAAGTCATTTTTATTATCCTAAACCCAAATTTTCTGAAAGTCCCAAACACTATATAATAAAAATTGTTTGGATCGTGTTGTTAATAGGGGATATTAAAGTAATTTTTACTAACTTTTTTTTTAAATTAAACCATCCTTAGATGGGGGAAATTATATTAGGCCTTCCCAAGCCATAAAATAGACAAAATTAAAAGGACAATGAAAAGAAGCCGTAGCTAAGTTGATATATACAATGGTGAGCACTATGTTCTTGAAGCAACACTTGTTGCTTCCAAAAGAATGAAGATACGACCGGCAAATCGTTAGAGGATTCCAAAAGCTCTCAGTCTATGATGGAGATGATCAAACTTATTAGTGAATCTTATTAAAGAAACACAAGGCAGTCCAAATCCTCTCCACATAGGTAAGAAGCGTATCCTCTACTGACCAGGAATACAGACCGAGAACCATAACTATTTGCAAATGTGATATCATCCTGGAATTAGGATTATGTACAGAATAGTGTACCAAATTATGGAACAATCCAAAATCCAGGCTTGCAGATGCCCTCCTAAAGCAGCATCCAGTCAGCCAGCAGCAGAGTATCCAAATTGTATCCATCGTCCATCTCTGCTCAGGATGCATCAGATTCTATCGTAAGCAGCATCCCAACTGATGTAAAGAGCAGCAAGAGCGCTTCCTAAACTCAGCAGAGACAATATATCAGTGTAACAGGGTTGACAGATCCATATCCTGCATGAGAAAAGTAGTAATCAGTAGCATCCGATCTAGGTAGCAATCCGTAATGAAGGTGTACCAATTTGGTCTAGTCTAACTAGTCCCTGGACTAAGTTAGGGAGCACAGAGATTCTGTGAAAGGATGAATTGCACTTTTTTTGTAAACAATTTTTTGCAAGAGTATGAGCCACCTGATTTGCCTGTCTGTAAATGTGCATAAGTAGAATATTCCCCAAAGAATGATGAATCTCATCAGATAAGCAGAACAGTTTCCAGGGAGATCTATGTGGATCATTAGCAAAGAGTACTGCACTAAGGCAGTCAGATTCCATACATACAGGAGAAGTCAAATGAGTAGAAAATTGGATTGCAAACTTAATTGCTTTCAATTCAGCTTCCAAGGGGGAGATAGCAGTAGTATATAAAGTATAAGCCTCCTTAAAGGCACCTCTACTATCCCGAATAATCAGTCCAATCCCACACATATTGGTGTTACAGCACCATGCAGCATCCATATTTAACTTAAAGCCAGATTTGGGCCTCTCCCATGCAATTTTCCAAATTTTAGGCTTTGGGGAGAGTTTAATCAGAGGCAGAAAAGAGTGGTCTGCAATACTTAAATCAAAAGGAGAGACTATATATACAGGTGTAGCACAGAAGGAGTAAAAAATTTGATCCCGGATCTGTTGAAGCACTAGGATATAGGACGGCTTGACTGAATCAAATAGAAATCTATTCCTCATCTTCCACAGGTTCCAAAAAGTAAAAATAGCAGCAGTTCGGACTATGATTGAATGTAATGGAGTTAGGGTAGGGTAAGTTAGGTAGCATGATAATCTTTCTCATACAGATGGGAAGACCCTGTCCCTAATGCCCATGAACTGATGAACTGATTTCCAGACATTCAATGAAAACTCACATGAGTTAAAAAAGTGATCTAGATCATCTTCATATATATTGCACATACAACATTTAGAGGCCAAGCAAAATCTCAGTTTTCTGAGGATATTATCAAATGGTAAAAATGAGTTTGTCACTTTCCACATGAAAACAGAGATTTTTTATCAAATCTAGAGTTCCAAAAATATTGAGTTGAGGCAATCTGACCTGTATAGTTGCAAAGCAAATTGTATGTTGCTTTAAAGGAGAAGTTACCATCAATACCTGGCTTCCATATTTGTCTATCAGCTCTGTGTGGTGTTATTTTTGACTCCTGCAAAAGAGTAATAATGTCAGTAGGCAGGAATGGCTCAATTTTTGGTAAGAGACTAGATTTGTTAGATATAAATTCAGCAACAGTACAATCCACTCCAATATCCACCCTTTTCTGATCACACAAATCTATTAAAAGCCCTATATCCAGCCAATTAGTAGTCCAGAAGTTACATTCCCCTCTCCCTATAATAACTGTAGAGTTAGCTTCTGCCCAAGTATTAACTGAGCATATCCTTTTCCAATTTGGAGAGGTTCTATATGAGGGAGGGAGGGCTGCCACTAAATGAGTCCATAGAGCCTCAGCCATTTGAAACTTCCACCACAGCTTTACTGAACATGTTTTAATTATTGTGGATATAGATCTAAAACCTAATCCATTTTGATCAGTAGGTAGACAGAGAGCTATCCATTTTCTCCAGGATCTTTTTGATTTGAGCTCAGTCTCCCCCCAAAAGAATCTGCTCAATTTTTTTTCTATGGTGTTAATAATCAATCTTTTCGAATTAATAACCTGCCAAATATGCTGGGGTATGGAATAAATGCAGGACTCAATCAATATAAGCTTACCCCCAGTAGATATCCACCTATTTTTCCAATTACATATCTTACTATCAATCTGTTCAAAAATAGGTTGAAAATAGATCTTTTTTGCAGCACCAGTAAAAATTGGAACTCCCAGGTATGTAAAAGGAAATGCTCCAATTTTCATCCCTAAAATTCTTTTGATGTTTTTAACCTTTTGAACCGAAGCATACTTACCTATGAAGATATCACTCTTATTATAATTTATAGATTGGCCAGTGACATCCTCAAAGGTAGACAAAAAAGCTTTAAATCTAATCAAAGTCAACTTTGTTGCTTTAAAGAAAACAACAGTATCATCCACATATGATAAGTGTGAGATTCTCGGAGGATTACCTGGCAGGTCGAAATATGAAAGCTTACCACTTTGAAATATGAAAGCCAAACTCCTAGAAAAGGACTCAGAGAAAATGTTAAACAGGAATGGTGATAAAGAGTCACCCTGCTTAATACCCCTAGTGGATTGAAAAAATCCAACTGGCTTACCATTAATAAGAACAGAGAACCAGGCCTGGGACAGATTTTTCATAATTGAAAAGATAAATTTTGCATGAAATCCAAATTTAGCTAAAACTTTATATAAAAAAGACCATCTAACTCTATCAAAAGCCTTTTTGAGGTCTAGTTTCACAATGCAGTTTGGATCCCTTCTCTTCCTATTAAGAAACCTAACCATTTCCTGTAAATAAATTACATTATCTGAGATGTCTCTACCCTGTAGGAATGCTGTTTGGTTAGGAGAAATAATCTTAGGCATTATAGACTTAAGTCTTTCCATAAGCACTTTGGAACAAATCTTATTAATCACATTGGAGAGACTTATAGGTCTATAGTCATCAAAAGAGGTTGGGGTTTTATTTTTGGGGATTATAGTGATCCATGTGCTGCCAATACCCCTAGGCATATTAGTTGAAGTAAGGAAATCCTGAACAGCCAGAAGTAAATCATTAGCTATTATATCCCAAGATTTTATGTAGAACTTTGCAGTAAAACCATCCGGACCTGGACTACTTGATTTATTAAGACTAAGGACAATCCTTTTAAGCTCATCTAGTGAAACCGGTTACAGAAGTTTGTCATTATCCTCCTGAGTGACCAAATTCGGTAACTGATTTAAAAAATGAGATTGAAAAAGAGAACTGTCAGGGGAGCTATCCTCACTGAGAAGATCCTGGTAATATTGTATAGCTTCCATCTCAATATCCTTTATACTCCCTCTGTCCCAGCTCTTTTTGCACTCTTTCCTTTTTTGGACGTCCCAGCTGTTTTTGCACTACCTTATTTTTTACCCAATTTTTGATTTTTTTTAACCCAATATTATTAGCCCACATTATTCCATAACCCTTCATAATCTCTATTTAACCAAATCTTGGGCTTAATCTGAACGAAAATAAAGGAAAAGAGTTAAGAATTTCAGGATATCCCACACAAAGCCTTCAAATAGTACTATTCTTAAAAATACTTCCAGATTCTCTCTCCGCAGAAAGAGCTGGGACGGAGGTAGTATTATCTAACCACTGAACACTCTTGCTCTTAATTTTTGTGATCTTCAATCTATTATTTCTTTCTTTTACTGAATTATGAAAGAAACATGTGTTATTGTCCCCTTCTTGCAACCATTTTATCTTAGCCTTATGTTTCCAAAAGTTTTTCTGTTCAGACATAGCCTTAACTAACCTAGCCTTAGCCCCCTTAAGTTTCACCAATTCAGTCATAGAATCTGAAAGATCAGTTAAGGATTCCTGAGCCTGTAGTGCCAATTCAGCTTGTATCACATTATCATGAATGTTGCCAAATTTTTCTTTGTTCCAGATTTTAAGAACCTTTTTAAGTCTAACAAGTTTTAGATAGAAGGCTAACATTCCTGAAATATGCAAAGGAATTTCCCAATTTTGCTTGATTACTTCATTGAATTCCTTCCTTTTGTACCATGTGTTTAAAAATCTAAATGGCTTTGGGTTAGATTAGATGTCACTGCCTACAGTTAGCAGCATGGGGTTGTGATCTGAGCTAACCCTATTCAGAATCTGAATAGAAGATGCAGGAAAAGATGATGACCAAGATGAAGTACACAATCCTCTATCCAGTCTTTTAACAGTAGGAGATCTTAGTCTATTATTAGTCCAAGTGAACAAGTTCTCAGCAGTGTTAATTTCTTCCAGAGACATTCCATTTATAAAATCATTGTAATCCCTCATACTCCCCAAATTTGGAGTAGATGGACCTTTATACTCATTTATTGATGTAATGGAATTAAAATCTCCAATGAAAAGGGAATCAGAGTGATTATAGGATCTGAGGTCTGACCAAAGAGGTAACCTACCTGTTCTAGTTCTAAGACCATAGATAAAAAAGGCATCCATCGACTTATTAAGTTTTACACTGTTCAGATTAACTGCAAGGAACTGCAAATTATCAGTTTTAACTGTCAGTGTTAAGCTTGAAGTCCAAAAAATCCAAATTTGACCATTATTAGCAGGGAGGCAGTTATCATACTTCAACCTTTGTCTGTATAAGTCACATTGCAAATTATCATGTTTAGGCTCTATTAGGCAAATGAGTTCAAATTTATGCCTATTGATAAGATTGCAGAGTCTTAATATAGATGTGTCCATGCCCCTAATGTTCCAAACCCGCATTTTAATCTTATTAGTTGTACTATTCATAAGGAAACATTAGTAGAGCTTTTTGATCTAGTCATGATAATATTTTTCTGTGAGAAGAAAGAATCATTGCTCTGTTTCGTATGTTTCCCTACAGCCCTACCTATCTTCAGCTTGCCTGGATGAGAGAGTGAGGAACTAACCTTGTTTACCTGATCAGTATCGTCATCTAGGGCAAAGCCTGTGTCCAGGGAGGCAGAGAGTTCAACACTGTCTAAATAGTCAGTTTGGGTGGCTTCTTCAGTTGATATCTCCTCATCAGCCAGAGGAAGAAATCTATTATCCCTATGTTTCTGCTGAGAGAAGATAAAATTTTTTGCAGCAATAATAGAACTGAAAGGGGAAAATGACCTTCCACGTTTACCATGTAAATCATCCTTAGCAAAAGCTGTCCTAAGATTAGTAGGAGCAGATTGAGAGATCCTAGTCCATTGTACTGATGAGCTGGGAGCAGAGAAGAGCATTTGGGGGGAGGAATTAGACTTAAGTGTTCCAGATTCAGGTGACTGAGAATTTTGATCCCTCCCTATCTCCAAATTGGCTGTATGATTGACACAAGGGGTAGGATCATCTACTTTATTTGTCATAGTATGTTGTAGATCAGGCACATCCTCAAAAATCAGTGGTGGAACATTCTCAGAAATCTGTGGAATCACTGGGGGATCAATATCAATTTGAATAGTCTTATTAGTGTCTTGTTCACTAGCTTGGATCGGTTGTTTCTTAGGAACGTATTTAAATTTCTGTGTTTGGAAATTCTTTTGTTTTTCTATTATTGACACCCCTGAGCTCCCTGCCCTTAGAATATCGGCCTGATTCGAATTGATGTTCACATTAGTCTTTCCAACAGAGCCTTTTTGTTGAGAATCAATTGGGTTCATTTGAAGCTGCTCAGCCTTCTGAGGCCAAGATCTCTTAAGCTCAGGATGTAAATAGATACAGTAGTTATCCTCATGACCTATACATTTACAGTGAAAGCAATAGAGTGGGATATCTTCAAATTCTAGAGGGAGTTTAATCACATTAAATTCATTTCCATCCTCTTCAATTCCAACTCTAATATGTGATGGCTTTTTTTTTCAAATCAATTTCCACACACATTTTAACACAAGAAGGCCTGGTCAGGGCCGCAGTGGCAGCATCAACTTTAATATAGTTCCCAATTTGATTCCCCATAATTTCAAGCATAGCAGAATTGTAGAAATATACAGGAACATGTGGAATTGATACCCATACCGGAACAATGGATGATTCTGCCTCAGGGCAGAAATCGGGAGTCCATTTGAAGACCTTCATTTGGGCGTTGTTGAAACTCCATTGTCCCTTGAGCCAGAACCTTTGATAGTCATCTTTCTCCTGGAAGCGTATTAGGACATGCCGGAAGTCAATTGATCCTATCTGGAATTTGCCCTTGAAACCTACGGAATTGAAAGATTCGTTTAGTTGGACCATAGTAGGCTTTCCCCTGGCAAACTTACCAATCAAAGCATTGCGGTAGTGAGAGGCGAGGGTGTCTGCATCCTTGCGACTAACAAGGCAGGCGATTTCCCCTTTGTACTGAGTTTTAGGTATGATCTCTAGGTTCGATGGAAGGGAGTCGTGAAGGGGCGGAGGGCGATTAGCCAAGGCCTGGAGGAAGGATTTTCCTCCCCCGTAGCCACCACTACCAGACGGAGGAGCCGCCATAGCGGCAGTGGAAAGGATTCCGATCAGTGACCGTTATCAGTTGGTGGAGAGAAGAGAGGAGAAGAGAAAATGAGATAAAAGGATGAAACGACGACAAGAATTGCATTTTGGCTAAATCGCACCAAGGATCGCACAGAGCTACAGTAATATTCACGCGTAAACTTGTAAGTATACTAACCTAAACCCAAGTTTCCTAAAAATAACATAGTAATATTATAATATGTTACTGATTTTAATTCTTTACTATATATGATCAATCAAAACCCGTTAAAATATATAATTTCTTAAGATATAATTCAAACCATAAATATCTCATTTTAATATATATATATATATCACCAAAGAAAATCAAAAGAAACACATAATCTGAAGACTAAATTGTTTTTTTGTCCCCGACATATGATGTAACACCATCTTTTGGTCCCCAAAGCCAATACCGCGTTTGTTCACCAACTAACAAATACAAAATGATTTGTTTGGTCCCCAAGGTGGTTTTCAAGGTGGTTTTCAGGTAATTTTGTGGAGCAAAAGATGTTATAAAATCATATGTTAGGGACCATAATATAATTTAGTCTACTAAAAACCACCTTGAAAACCACTTTGGGGACCAAATAAATCATTTTGAATCTGTTGGGTACTGAAAGGAAGTGGTATTGGTCTCGGTGACCAAAAGATGGTAAAAGATCATATGTTAGGGACCAAAAAAATAATTTAGTCTAATCTGAAACAACAAAATGTTTGGATTTTTTATACATTGATAGAGTACTTTTTCTAAGCACCATATAATAGAAATTGTTTGGATGGTGCTGTCAAGCGGGGATATTGGAGTCTTTTTTAAAAAAACAAAATTGGGTAATAACTCAAATGAGCCCCCAATAAAATCCCTCCCCTCCTCTTGCCCTGGTGGGAATTGAACCCATGACCTCATGGTAGTAGCACTAGACTTCAACCGCTAGGCTAACATTCAATTCCCGTATTGGAGTCATTTTAACTAACATAAACCCAAGTTATCTAAAATAACATACTTATATAATATGTTATTAATTTTAATTCTTTACTGTATATAATCAATCATAACATGTTAAAACATATAACTTCTTAAGATAAAATTAAAACCCTAATAAACACACATAATCTGAAATATTAAAATGTTCTGATTTTTCATACATTGATAGAGTACTTTTGATAGAAATATGTAGACATATTATTTATTTATATAGTATGATAAAATCTTATTTTTAACCGACTAACTGTTAAATGAGGACATATTTTTTTAAGTCTTACGAGCGCAACTGTGTGCGAATTTAACGTGCGAAACACACACTACACTAACTGTTCACTTTTCAGCAACTTTCCTCTTTCTTCTCAGCTTAACGGCTCTATCGATGGTTACTTGCTGTCGGTTACTGGTCGACGGAGATGGCGTCTCCGGCGCCAAATCTATCACCGGATCTTAACACATCCGCGGGCAAAAGTTTCCTCCAAGCTCTGAACACCAAACCTTCAACTCTCTCAACCACCCTCCCTGATACACCTGATCTTCACCCAATAACCGAATTCAAGGGCAAACTGGCTTACATCTTGCCACCGGAGGAAGGCGAAAAACTTGCTTCTCATTATCAAAATGCTTTGGTTGGAAAGTTCAACTGGGGCAAACCATCAATGGATAAACTAGTCTCTGCGTTTAAGTCTATAGGTTTTAAGGGTAAATTCCAATTGGGTTCAATTGATTATAGACATGTCCTCATACGATTTTAGGAAAGCGAGGATTATCAGCGGTGCTGGATGAAAGGCCAATGAATGGTAAACGGAGCATCAATGAAGGTACAAAAATGGACTCCAGAATTCTCTTCTACTGCAGAATCTTCAATAGTTCCAGCTTGGGTAATTATTCATCAATTACCTTTACATTTCTATAATATCTCTGCTATCAAAGGCATCAGTAGTCAGATAGGTAATTTCCTGAAAATGGATGCAGCAACCCAAGCATTAACTAGGCCCTCTGCAATAAAAGTTTGTGTTGAGGTAGATCTGCTGTCACAGCTCCCAAATTCTATTGTAGTTGGAATAGGACATAAAGTTGCTGACTATAATATCGAGTATGATCAGTTACCTCTGTATTGCAATCACTGTAAGATTATAGGCCACAGTCAGATAAACTGCAATTTCTTGCATCCTGAACTAAGGAAAATGAACAGAAATTTAATCAAAGCAAATGAGACAAAGGCTCAAGTTGATACAGGTAAAGATGTTAAACATCCTGCTGTGGCCATGAACATACTAGGTAAAGTTTCAAATGAACTTTTGGGACAGGAAGGTTCATCCCATTTATAGTCTCCCAGAAGGATGAGGAATTTCAGATACAAATTCAGGAAACTGTAATAATTTGGGTAGAAACAACTATAGGAGAGAAAATATGGAGCCACAAAATAAAATAAATAAGCCTTTTTATTCACTGGACGATATTTCTAAACCTATCACAAATCTCTTTTGGAGAAAAAAGACTCTACACTCAGATGGCCTGCCTGCTCATCTGGAACCTCTTTCTAATCAGGATAGGGTTTTAGTGGAGAGGAACATGGTGTCTATATCAAATGCCTTCCATACTTTAACTGATTTACAGGAAAAAGAGAATGAATCACAAGAGGAAGATGCTGTGGACATTTTCCACGAATCTTTGGAGACACATGAAGTCTTTGTATCTCAGGGGAATGTAGAAAAGGATAACAATGAGACTCCTTCCACTTTACAACAGATCCAGAGTTTTCAAGAGAGCCAATCTCTAGCTGAAGAGCAGAGTAATTCTGAAGACAATGCCCAGGTTGTGGTGGCAGTACAGAGCATCCCTGAAAGACAAGAGCAAAGTGAAAGAACTCATGAATTAAGCAAATCAGGTGAACACTTTTCTGCTGCAAAGCAAAATGCTGAAACACAGGTCAGTATGTCTCCCCCAGATAATATGAAGAAAAGGGTTATAAAAAGAGGAAAAAACACAAATAGTTCACTTAATAATTTAAGGAAACTAAGATCATCCCAAAAAGCTTCTCCCCCTAGTTCTAAATGATACAGTACACCAAAGTAGGAAAAATTCTGGTTTGGAATGTTAGGGGTTATGGCACTTCACGAGATAGATTAAAATCTTTAAACAGGTTACACAAGATTGACATTTTATGTCTAATTGAACCATGGCATGATAACCAATTTTTAGATCAACTGAAACATGAACTCGGATTTAAAAATGCTTTCCATGCTCAAACTGCTAAGATCTGGCTATTATGGAATCAGAACTTCGTTTTGACAATATTGAGGGAATCTGACCAGTTCATACAAGCTAGAGTAACAGATAATGTCTCTTCTGCTGTCTGAATGTGAATTTCATTTATGCAAGTGTACATCGACAACTGAGAGAGAAACTGTGGCTAGATCTACAGACTACAACATTAGATCCTTCAATCTACATTGGTGATTTTAATACTGTTATATCTGTTAATGAATATAAGGGTAGAAAATCCACTCCAAGGAAAAGAATGAAGCAATTTAATGATTTCCTAGCTCTGATGGATTTACATGAAATACCTACTGTTGGTAATTCCTTCACATGGTGTAATAACAGACATAAAGATAAAGGGAAGGATCTCCTTTTTCAAAGGCTAGATAGGGGAATAGGTAACTTAGAATGGTTAGAGCTTTTTCCTAACAGCTCCATACAGGTTTTAAACAGAACGACATCTGATCACTCCCCTCTTCTCTTATCAATTCAATCAGCTGTAGAAATAGCTCCCAGGCCATTTAGATACCAACAAATGTGGGCTAATAGAGAAGAATTTCATGCTATGGTTGTATCTAACTGGAACTTACCATCCTCCCTGTTAGGAATGGAAAATTTTGTTTACAAGTTAAAGAGGCTAAAGATAGTAATTAAAGAATGGAACAAAAATGTATTCGGAGATGTAAACAACAATCTAGAACAATCTGAGATAAGAGTTAATGAATTAGAAATACAATATCAGCAATCTCAGGATGAAGTGGTTTTACAGGAGTTATTAAAATCTAAAGCTTTGCTACTCAGATCTCAAAAGGAGCACAATATTTATTTGCAGCAAAAAGCTAGGGTCAATTGGTTTAAGCAAGGGGATGCAAACACAAAATTCTTCCACCACACAATTAAGGAAAAGAGAATTAGAGCCATAATAACTAGAATTAATGACAATGAGGGTAAATGGATATCTGATCCTACTTTGATTAAAGAAGAGGGAGTAAAATTTTTTCAGAATCTTCTAAATGTTGAAACAGCCCAGAATGATGGTACATATCTAAAACATTTCTTGCAGGAGATACCTAGGTTAATAACTGATGAACAGAATGAAATTCTGCTTACCCCCATTGATTTAAATGAACTGAAAGCTGCAGTTTTTTATCTAAATAGAAGTAGCTCTCCAGGATCAGATGGATTCTCTGGATATTTTTACTTTACTTTCTGGGAAGAGATTAAGCATGATCTTTTGGATGCAGCAAAGGATTTTCTGAATACAGGTGACATTCCTAAGGCAATCTCTAGTACTTGGCTCACCTTAATCCCCAAAAAAGCCATTCCGAACACATTTGCAGATTTTAGGCCTATAAGTCTATCCAACTTTGTAAATAAAGTTTTCTCTAAACTGTTAATGATGAGGATTAAACCTTTAATGCATCTACTTATTTCCCCGGAGCAAAGTGCTTTTTTTAAGGGAAGGGAAATTTCGGATAATGTGATTCTCATGCATGAAATGACAAGATTACTCTCTAGAAAGTCCAAGATATCAAATTTGATTATCAAATTGGATATGCAAAAAGCTTTTGACAGAGTATCTTGGGCCTTTCTAAACTCCATTTTACTCCAGTTTGGATTCCATGGAAAATTTGTTAGACTTATCATGATTAATATTGCCTCTGCCAATTTCTCAGTTCTAACAAACGGAGTAATATCTGGTTTTTTCTCCTCTTCTAGGGGAATTAAACAAGGAGACCCCCTATCACCCTTCTTGTATAATATTGTATCTGAGGCTTTTTCAAGGGGTTTAAAGAAATTATTCTCAATTGGTTACTTACAGCACTTTGATCTTCCCAGGACTTGTTCCCCACTTACTCACCTTATGTATGCAGATGACACGGCTGTTTTCTTAAATACTAAGCCAGGAAACTTAAGACACTTCAAACATTTTCTAAATGCTTATGAGATCACTTCTGGTCAGAAGGTTCATTTTGCTAAGTCTGAATTTTTTGTTTCACATAAAACTACTCAGCAGCAAGTTCAAGTAATTAAAAGGATTTTAGAAATGCAGAAAGGCTCTTTACCTTTTAAATACTTGGGAGTCCCCATATTCTCTGGTAGGAACCTAAAGGTACACTATTTGCCAGTCATTGAGAGAATGGAAAAAATGATTACCAACTGGAAGAACAAATGGTTAAGTTTAGCTGGTAAAATCATCCTGATCAACCATTGCTTCCTCTCCATTCCAACACATATATTTGCAGTCCTTAATCCCCCTAGGATAGTTCTTAAAATAATGGAAAAGATGGCATCAAACCTAATATGGGGAAAACCAGATCAGGAAAGTAGGAAAAGTTGGAGATCATGGAAACGAATGAATTACCCTGTCACTGAAAATGGTTTAGGTTTAAGAGATTTGAAAGCTATAGTGGGAGCTTTCTCCTGTAAGTTATGGTGGAAGCTACAGAGAAATGAGACTCAATGGTCCTCACTTTTATGGGCACTACCAGCTACTTACAAAAAATCACAACTCTGGAGTAGAATAAGTTATGTAACTCCTATGGCAAATAGTTTAAGTAGAATCATCTATGGTAAAGGTGATTGTTCTTTTTGGAATTCAAACTGGATGGGAAATGGAGCACTCTATTATATCTGGCCTCAGGATAGGGACATCCCTTTTGAAGATATTACTCTTAGTGCTTTCATTAATAACAAATCTGATCTCTTACCAAGGCTGGAGCCTTATTTGGCTACCAATATTTTACTAACATTGCAGGAGGTAAAGCTGGAGCATCCTCATGAGGATCAGCTCATATGGACACAAACTGCAGATGGAAAATTCACTATCAGATCCGCATACTCCATCCTCAGACAAAGGAATCCTGTAATCACACATTTTCATAAGGTCTGGTCTACGTACATTCCTGGTAAAATGTCTATACTCACTTGGAGAGCATTAAACTGCATCCTCCCATTTGATAATGTTCTCAGTAGGATGGGTTTTTCTTTAGCTTCTAGATGCCCTTTCTGTTTGTGCAATAAGGATAATTTAGATCACTACTTTAACTCATGCTCTGGTTCCCTCTCTGTTTGGAATAGTATTCATTTTCTACTAAAGCTGCCACAAATAAGTTTTTCAAATCTGAAGAGTAGAGTAGAGTACTATTTAACTTACAAGGCTGATTCAAAAATCTACTCCAAACTGATAAATGTTGCTATTGTAACTACAATATGGACTCTTTGGATTGGCAGGAACAAAAACATTTATGAAAATAGGCCTTTAACAGTTGAAAATTGTATTCATGAAATCAAGCAAACTATCTACACAATTTTCACTGGCCACAAACTGAGAGGGAATAGGGACAGGCATCAACATTTGGTTCAGGCAAACATCATTCCAACAATTTTCCAAAAACTGAGACCTGAAATTACTGTGGCACTTTGGGAAAAACCTACTACTGGCTTTAAAATTAACACAGATGCCACATGGAGTAGTAGTGGTCTTGCCTTTGCTGCAGTAGTTATAAGGGACTGGAGGGGGGAGGTAGCTAAACTGAGAGTAGGAAAAATGGAATGTACATCACCCCTGCTTGCTGAATTGATGGCCATCAAAATGGGATATGAAATCATTTCAGAATTAGCCTTAGGAGTATGTAGCATAGAATCAGATTGCTTAATTGCGGTGAATAGTATTCTAAATCCCAACAGAAGCCCCTGGAGAGTTTACTCAATATGTAATGCAATTCATGATCTTCATTCCACTCATTTAATCCATCACATTCCGAGACAAGCTAATATGGCAGCAGATTTTTTGGCAAAATTTGCAAGGAATAATAATCTGGAAGGTGATATTGACATTAGATCAACTCCAAATTTCTTTAAGGGATTGATATTGCTAGATTCTATTGGTTTTCCTGCTATTCGAGTAGGATCATTTATATGACACCAATATGATAATGAATTGGAGATTAGGAATTTTTACTCTCTCCTTTCTAGCTGCTACACTGCGGTTTCTGTTGGGTGTTTTCTTTTACTTTCAGGTATCAGGAATGCATGCAGAGATGGACCAGCTACCACACATGGGTTCAGATTGAAAAAAGAAGTTCGAAGTCTCATTCTTCAAATCTTAGTATACTGCAGTTTGGGGATTGACTATTAATTGATTACTCGTGCTTGGCATACTGTTGACTAATATGCGTCTCGAGTTCTCGATTCGCCGACCGGTTCGCAGCATGTCAAGCAGACAAATGACACAACATAGATGAATCATAGCTTCTCTTCTAGCCTAGAAATGATGGAAGCACCCCTTTTTGAATCAATGCTTTGATTCAAGATCTTTTGTTAGTTTTTCCAATCAGCTTCGTAAGATCCTTCTTGTAATATGTACCGTGAACAGACTTTAAGTGTCATTTCTGGCTTTATATCTTGGTTAGGGGAGCCAATATAAATCCCTCCATCTTAGGATGGTTAAATTAAAAAAAAATGAGGACATTTTATAATTAGTGAGACTAATCAGGTCATTTAATATTTACTTTTATTTATTGCAAGGAGATACATATAATTATGATAGCCTTTTAAAATTAATATCAACATATAAATAATAAATTTTTAAATAATTTTAATGAAATTTTATAAAAATAATCAATTATTTATTGTATTTAATATTTAACGATTTCTAACCATCTCATATAGTTTCAGTATTTAATTTTAAAATTTTACATAAAAATCTTTGTTTTCAATTTAAATGTAAAGCACAACATGTACATAAAAATTAATAATAATATTTAAATTAATAATATCACGCAATGCGAGATGGTACCACTACTGGGAGTACCCCTCTTAAGCACCGGTAAACCCCCCCCCCCCCACTTGGGACCGGTAGAGTATGTTATTTTCTCTGTTGCGACACCGGTACCTAAGTAATCCGGTGCAAATGGGAGAGTTGATAGCACCGGTAGAACATACCGGTGCTAAGAATGAGAACCGGTATGTTATGTGCCGGTGCTCAAATTTTGTTTGCAAAATTTTGCATCACTAGGTATAGTTATTGGGCTCCGATAATAAGGATATGTGCCAGTGCTTATTTCAGAACACCAGTTTGGATGTGTTCCAGTGCATTTAAAACTGAAAAGGATGGAGAGAAATTGAACCGGCAAATGATAAATTAGCACCGGAACAAAAAGAAGTGGGTGTTCATTTTTTAGCACCGGTAGTAGTTAGAGACCGGTGAATTTTTTTCCCATGTTGTTTTTTAGAACCTTTACTAGAAGAAATAGCACTAGTATGCGGGTATTCATTTTGGCACCGGTTTCGTAGGAGGGTATTAATTTATAGCACCGGTATGGAATTGAGTTTCCAACCGGTGCTAATTTTTTTAAAACAATTGCATGGACAATTTTTAAATTATTGTGCCATCCCGGATCAACCACGGGGAAAAAGGATTATAATAAATCCCATTGAACTGCCAGAAAATTACCAGTATGCTAATGATGTAAATACGAATGAACACACTGTTCGAGAAAAGAAATCATGAAATGTCAATGTTAATACACATGCCATATCAATCTAAAACCCATGCCATATCAATCCATAATCCAACAATTCCCATCACCCATCCACACATATCAATCAATAAATTGGTTGGGATCATTCTTGGCCTCTTTTGCATACATATGAACACATGCCTCGCACCATTTGCCTGCCACCTCCTGAAGTTCGTAGGCATTGTACTAACCTTGGTTCTCCAAAAAAATTTCCGGTTCGATTAGATTAAATGTCAGTTAGTATGGCGGGGTTACTGCAAGAGAAGGCAGACACATATCATCTTATTTTTTGGAGCTTCGATACTTACGTCAGGTGGATTCTTGGAAATTGTCTTCAGGGTGAGCTCCTCAAGGATTCGCATGACATTGTAGATTCATTCCTAGCTACTTCTTTGTTCTAGGTTCTAAGATAGAATAAAAGAATCGATAATGTCTAATCAGTGTACGTAAAGAAGAAAAAGTATAAAGTATGTGTAACTATATATGTTGAGTACTTAAGTTGATGCTTGTTATCTCCTAGCTGAAATTGGGTGGGGGTTCATTCTTCCTCTTCAACCTCTCATATTTACATGCAAGCCTTGGATATGTTTATTTGAATTAGTTACTTTGAAAATACTATTATAGAAAAAAGTAGGCTCATTGAATTGAATGTAATACCTGGAAAGAACTTGTGTTCCACTGTAATCACCAGGCTTAATACCACCGGTGAGTGTGCCCAATGTGAAGACATGGTTAATTCTGGGACAAATGAGAATGAGGAACCAATGTGACCTGCATTAGTACTTAACAAATTAATCTATAAGTTAAATTTTACTAAACAAATATAAATTCAAACTTTATTTTAATTTCTCTAACCTCCTGAGGTAGGACACCAAATAAATGGTTATGTCTGATCCATTCATTGAGTCCTAGATGAGGGCTAGCCAGTTATTTATGTCACTCTCCTGAAACAAGTTGTCATTTATTCCCGTGTTGACGACACAAAATTGGATTATGTCATTGTTCGTGGCCTCCATTTTACTCCACAGGTGTATGTTAGCATGCACATCAATTTATGACATGAGTGTGTTAATGAACAAGAAACATGGATTTAATTTTTTGGAATTTACCCCATCCACAAATATAGTTGTGCATTCGAGATCTATGACATGCCATGACAGTTCCCGAGCTTGCCTTCCAACTCCAACAGTAGCTAGATGCAAATGGCAGTTTTACATGGTTTCGCAAATGTGGATACATGAAACTGGTTGTAATACACAACCTTACCCATTGCATTCATTTTTGTTGCCTTCTCATTGCATGGGTTAATGAACTCCCTCATAATTGGATAGTCCCTTAAGGCATGGTTGTTTTTAATCTACACGTACTCAGTTTAAAAATATATGTGTTTAGTGACATGTAAATTTTCCAAATAAAATGTTGGATTTAGTCATGAGCTATGATAGCTTTACCAATTTCAGCGACATGATCAATGTCGTGTCATTTATCTCTCCCGGCCTATAACTTGTGGTCGAATCGAAAGGTTGCGTGGAAAAAGTAGTGAGAATGTAATTTGAGAAAAAACACATTCAAACACTTAAAATATGTTAATAATAAAACATATATCAGGAATAGTTTATTTGAGATACCTCGTTATTGGGGACATCAAGGAATTCACATTCTTTGTCCACACAATCATTGACAGGAACGTCCTTCTGTTGTTCGTCAGGGGTATCCAAATCCTGGTTGATCAAAGTCTTTGACCAGTCAACGACATGTCAAAGACCTTTCCGACATTGATGAATGTGTGGTTGGTAGATGGAAAGCCCGCTTTGGCATGGAACACTGGCTCAGATACTCGGACACGAGCTATTCCACTTGTTGAAGAATGAGTGTGGCGCTTTCCTTGGAGAAATCCCTTTGCCACCATGGCCCTTGACCGCTAATTGCTTCACGAACAAAGTCACCCTCTCCCCATTTTTTCATTGATGGTAGAATATCATTTGTTAAAAAATATTTAAATTATAATTCGTAATAGACAAACTATTGATGAAATAAATGATTAAGAATTGTAATCCATTTTTTACCTCCTCTCACTTGGAGCACCATCAGATTTTATCTGGGACACACTTACTTGGGCCAATGCCTTTTCTATGATCTAGAACCACTGGTATTTGGGTTCTTCCCGCTAATGCGATCCCTTTGACTAGCTGGCCAAGGTATGACACCATTACCTTCACCATTGGTTGGTCTGCAGATTGCCTCTTTTGGATTGCCGGCGAGGGGGGGCGAGCTACTATCGCATTTGATTCTGCTGTAGGATAGATAGGGTATAGAAACATCTTTAGGGAGGTTCGTTTGAGTACCCCTATACCTCCCTGGGTGACCCTGCTTGCCAGCTGCCCTTATAAGTATGTCATCCCTGGGTTGGAGGACCAATGTGCCCCTAGTAGCCTCCTCATTCATTCTTATCAGGGGTAGGCCGTGAAGTATAAACATTAAAAGTAGATTATAAACATTGGCTGAACCAATTTATATGAAAATACTTACAATATTTTCAGCAATGGCTCTGTCGATAGGATTAGTGTGTGTGGTTTTGTCTGCTAGCTTGATGGACTTGAGGTACACCATGGATCTGTACATATTGAAATCCTTACTCTCAAGCTTAGTCTCAATATCCTCCTCCGTCAACCCCTGAGCAGCCAGTTTCACTCTCTCTCTCTCTTCTTCTTCTTTTTTTCAATGATCTTTTCCTGAGTCACCTGTTGACCGCTCTGTCAAGTACAATGTGTGTAAACCTTTTCCTTTGAGTTCTCGCTATTAGTGGCACTTTTTTTCTATCCAAAGCAAACAAATTTAAGTTAGTATAATGTAATTGATATAAATAGATCAAATTGAAACTGTGTTGTGAGTATACAAATGTTGACATACAGTTTACCTTAAATTCAGGTGTTGTCCTCATTTTTACAAACCTGTGCCACTCTTCTTTATCCATCTATTTTTATGTGTCCCACAATTGGTACTTTAACTTATGTGTGCCGTCTCCCACCTGATGAAAGAAATTGTTTGGCAACTTTTGATTTCTAGTTACGGTGGGCATTTCCGCCTACAACATACACAATATGTTTCAATTTGTCAAGTTGTTTGGGGGTCAAGGTCTGCTCAAATGTGAAGCTCATCTCCATTGGAAAAAAAAAGATAAAAACAATATTAGCTTGTAGTCATCGATAATAAATGGGAACTAATGTTAGCTAATGAGGTAAACTTGAAGATATATACGTCATGAAAGTTTCTCACCAGGATGTCTTTCCAAGCTTCCTCCTTGGTGTCATCGGGGATGTTATTCCCGTGCTTGTATGTCCCGAACTTGATTTTCTGCCATAATGCATAGTGTATGTGTGCAGCCCACACGGTCCACTTCTTTGTGCCGACCATGTAAGATAGGTTGAATTGTACCGGCACCGATTTATTCTCCTTACCCGGCATTACTGATTGACATGTGCCTGTACTATGCTTCTTGCACCACGATCTAATTTCAAACCATTTTTCCATGCTCCCCCCACCTTGGAAACATAGTCTGTTCTATCGTCCTTCACGCTCCCCTCTTCGACGGATGGAGACTCTTCATCATACGTGGAGGCTGGAGACTCTTCATTGGATGGATGCCCTTCAATCATCTCAGGGTTCCTCGATTTATAGTCTGAGTGGAACAGTGGTTGTTGTGGTTTCAGTAGCATCCACGACAGGTGTGGTTGTGGAAGTATCGTCTACAACTTTTGGTGCTTCCTGAGCCCTCTTTCTCCTCCCCTTTGCAACCACTTTTTTACCCTTGGGATGCATCTAATTTAGGACAATGAAATCATACGTGTGAGAACCTAGCAATTGATAAAGAGGAATTTCACAATACACAGTTCATTCCTCGTAATTCGTAAATTGACAATTACAATTCACAAATCACATCACATTACAAATCACTTTACACATTTAGAAAATCATAATTCACTACTCACAATCACAAATCACAACTCAATGGAATCAAATTACAACGGAATCACAAATCACAAATCACTACTCACATATCAAGAATCACAACTCAAAATCGTAATCTAATTGTACAATGGAATCACATTACAAACACAACCACATTACAACGGAATCATATTACAATCACAATCACATTACTAATCACATTACACCTTTGGAAATAATAATTCACTACTCCCAACACAAATCACAAATCAACAGAATCACATTACAACGGAATCACAAATCACTACTCATAAATAATGAATCACAACTCACAATCGTAATTTAAGTGTACAACATAATCATATTACAATGGAATCACATTACATAGGATACACAAATCAAAAAACATTACTCATGAATCAAAAATCACAACTCTCAATCACAATCACATTACAACAGAATCACATTACAACCATAACTCACAATACAATGATGGAAACTCACCTTGAATGAGTTGGGATAGATTTCAATACCAAGGGAATTGCTTGTACGGAGAAGACCCGTCAATCTCGTGGAGGCTGATGATGAAGGTCCATCAATGACCTTTGGTGAACGGTGAGAAGGTATGCGAGTCCAGGGACTTATGGCTACGGTGGAGGAGAAGGTAACGGCCTAAGATTGAAGGGACTTAGGGCACCGGTGGAGGGATGGGTGATGAGACATCAAATGCTTGTATTTTCCAAAGCATTTAACATCTCTTTTTTCATATTTTTGTTATAATATTTCTGGATTTAGGTAGTTTTACATGATAAGGGGTTTTGATGACCATTTTCGGTTTTTATATCTAAATCCTTCATTTTGTAACCTACGTTTAGTTTAATGGATTTTGGGTTCTTACGAGCATCTAGATTCCATTTTTTTAGCTTCATTTTTAGATGTCTCGTGAGCCCTTTGGAGTGGTTTAGTGAAGGCCACATGTCAAAATGTGGTAGAAGATAGAAGGGTTGAAGAAGGAAGGCAAAGAAGCAGATGAATTATCACCAGGAAGTTTGGACAAAGTTCTTAAAATTATCTCAGAAGATTCATCCTACAAGAGCAGAATCATTGAATTCTTCTTCTCGAGCACTATAAAATCAACTACAAGAACTCCCAAAATGGATCAACAGTTCACCCATGGGAGGTAAAACAAGAAGCCCGTGCGATGCCATTTCTAAATTTTTGGGCTGAAACCTCCGCCGCCCGGGCAAGGTCATTTCCGTCCGGGCGATGCCTACTATGTTTTGACCTTCATATTGACCAACATGGGCTATAAATAACCCCCTTCTTTCCCATTTTCCCAAGCCCCACTTGGGGGCTCCAAAACCCTAGTTTTTTCACTATTTTCTTCCATTTCTTCCATTTCTTCTTCTTTCTTTGTAGATGTTTATTCTATGTTATGGGTTTTGATGATCTAGCTTAGTTGTGTGCTTGGGAGCAATTTATTGAGACTTCCATGCTAATGTATTGAGAATCATTTCTATCTATCTATTGCTTCCTCTATTGTACATTTATTGTGCTTTGAATGTGGATTGTTAATGGCATTAATGTTGTTGGAAGTTTGAGTATATGAATTGCTTGTATGATTGCTTGTTAGGGTTGGGAGAATGTAGCTAATTTTCCCCTCTTTTAATGTGGAATCCAAGAGCATGAGTTAGAGCTTCTAAATGATGTTGATGTGTTGATAATTACTAGATGAATGTGATGATGTTGAACTCGTTGTCATGTTTGTTTTAGGTAGAAAATGAGATAAGTCTATGAATATCGATCATTCTTGACTAATCTTGTGTAAATACATGAATTGGTTAAATGCTTAGACACAGTGTAGTGTTTATAAGTGTTTCCAAGCTTGTTGATTCTTCGTGCTCAATGTCATCATTGTGATACATTTAGTCGTGTTTCGACTAAGGGAGTCATTGGTGAAGGTTGACAAGAGATGTCGAATTCACTCTTGCAAACTACTATCTAAGAAGGATAGAAGATTTATCTTCACAACAGGTAGTTAAAGCAATTAATAAATTGGTTCACTCATTCTTAAAGCTTTTGTTATTTAGTACTCATGTGTTCTTAATGATATGTTTTACTTCATTTATGCCATGGGGTGTTAGAGAATAAGAAGTGTTTGTATAATTAAAATGTTAGGGTGTTAGGATAGTGACACATTCCTTAGCTCTTTGGCATGAAAATCCAAGAACATGGTCTTAGAACTTCTCATGCTTAATGTGTTGTGATTCTTGCTAGATAAGTATGTTAATGTGGATTGTTCTCATATTTATCCTATAGATGCAATGAAAGTTTGAATCTTGAATGTGGTTTTTTCTAGCAAAATCTGTGGTCCTTCTTGTGAAATTCCATTGATGAAATACCTCTATGGTGTGGTTTCCTTAGAGTGATTGTCAACAAGGTTTGCAAATGGTCGTTGTTTGTCTTTGCAAATTACTATTAAGAAGGAATGAATGTTGATCTTCGAATGGGAAGTGATAACAGTCCCCATAGGTAACTAATGTGATTGAATGAGTGAATGGTTCAATGATCTACATGAGGTTTGGAAGTGGATATGAATTGCCCCCAAGAATTTATCTTTTGTAGTTTTTACCCCTTTTTCTTAGTTTGTTTGATGATTGGCATAGTTACTTAACTTTTTTAGTTAGTTTGTCTTTTAATTTCATAACTTAGGAAAACCAACCAACCAAACCCCCCCCCCCCATTTACTTGCTTTTATATATCTATATATATATATTTATATCTCTACTTCTAGCCTAATATGAACCTTATATGTTTAACCGCTTTAGAAAATCCCACTTGTTTGTGGACGACCCCAATTTGCTACTATCTACTTAATTGTATTTAGTAAGCATAAAGGGCTTATAAATTATAACTTTGAGAGGTACGGTGACGACCTCCCAATGGGCGGTGGTGGATGATATTGATGGGCAGTGGTGGAGGGATTGATGGCTGGTGGTGAATTAGTTAGGGCGGCGTCGGTGGAGGGAGTGATTGTCGGTGGTGGAGGAACTTTTAGCTGAGATGTGGTCGCTGGAGATGGCCGGCGATGAGTCAGGGAAGTGGGAGCATCTACGGAGAAGGTGGTTGTGGAAGTGGAAGCATCTGTGGAGGGTTTTTATATGTTAGTTATTAGCATCGGTAGGTAAATAATACTGGTGCCTATAATTTGTCAAAACAGCTGCGTGTAGCTGCTTAAAATATATTTTTTATTTTGAACCGTTGGACAAAGAGCAATGCACTTAAAACTTTTCCAAGTGTTGAGCACCGGTATAACAGGCCAGTGCTTTTCTCTCCAAACAGCTTCTTTGTCAGTACTTTTTATTTTTTGAATTGAATAGAGAACTATTCAATTAAATATTTCTGAGTGTTGAGCACCGGTATAACATACTGGTGGTTTTATCTCCAAAAATCATTTGTGCGCAGCTTCTTTGACATGTATTTTAATTCCTAGAGTTGGACATAGAGGAAATGACTTATACTTTTTCTAAGTGTTGAGCACTGGCTCACTGCACCGGTTCCTATAAATAGTTGTACCAGTGCTGAAAAAATTCAATTTTCCTACCTCAAGAGTTTGAAATTTTAAAATTATTTTCATTTCCTGCAAAATTTGTAGCACCGGTATAATAAACATAATACCCGTTCTAAAAGTTCTTACAACTTTGATTTATTAGGTTCTTCACCCCCACAATTTTTGGGATTAGTTGGATTACAAAATTGACCAAATTAATGTTTAGTTCACAGTTAAAACAATGTGTGTGTGATGGTGTACATGTTATATTTTCATTCACAATGTGGGGGATTAGATACTATAATAAAATTACATTAACACCCAATAAGTTTCTAAAACATTTATGACCATGTATTAATACTTCACGGGTGTTAAGTAGGTATCCGATATGCATGGAAATAGGTAAAAACTTTTAATTTTCACCGATTGTAGTCCTGGGGGCGATTTATATTTTTTTTTGCAAAAAGGACCTCTAACTAACCGCTTCAATTACGCTAACTTGCCCTTGCACCAGACCTAAGATTTATCATTTCATTGGATAAAAATGAAGAATTAAAATAATTATTCATTTACGACAACATGAGTTAAAGCGCTAGTGTATGTTCTAGAGTTAGTAAGAGATGCTTACACAGTGTTAACTACGAGATTTCAAGGACTTTTATGGAGACTTATTTGGACCCTAAAATTGAATTAAACTAGATTATTGGTTATAGGACACATCATGGAGTGTAATTGTATCATAATATTTGAGCAGATTTCGATTTGGAGTTACGAGGAAACATTTTACTTTTTGCATTTTAGTCCCTCCAAGAATGTTGGAATTGTTGAAATACAAAATTGGCGATGAAGAAATATAATTCAATGTTTGATAATTGAATTTTTGTTAACCGGACTTGTCTAGGTGAAGGGAAGGTCGTCCATTGTGAGATTTGAACAGATCTTCATAGTTTTGGAAAATTACATTACGACCCAACTGTTGTTTCAAGTGTTCCAACAACTCCAACGCACTTAAATCTTGGTATCAAGGATTATTTAATGCAGTTTCTAATGCAATTACTAAAAAAGGCCTTATAGTACATTTCGTGGTAATACAGTGCCCAAAATTTCGATATGGTGCCTATGATCTAGAGTACCGGTGCTAAAATTTAATGGTAGATACGCAGGGCTGATTTATTTTTTATGATTTACATTCTACTACGGAATGGGAAAATTTAAAGCATTTCATAGAGTAATAATTATTATCCAAAAATATCAGAAGCAATGTTACAGGTGCACCAATAATAATTGTCAATTTACGATCAAATACATTAGTACAATTCACGACTAACAATGGGAGAATGGTTCCACTTCCTCGTTTCTAGCTACATTGTCCCCCATCATGTGACGGGAAAGGACTGAATGCCTTCACGGCTTCAAGAAATTGGTAGGTCGTCACTTTCCCCATGTTGTCACACCACCTCCTTTGGAATTGGCAATTCATCAACAAGGTTTCAATTCCACTCTTAAGTGCAGAGACCCTAGATTCAATCGACGTCACGGAGGTAGGAGGAATATTCTTACGGAAGGATTAAATAGAAATTTGCATCATCGGATGACCAAATGTGTCAGTCACATAGTTAGGTACACCTGCAATTGAACAAAGTAAAGAAATAAGACTGGAAAAACCATAGGATCGAGACTTCTCCTTGTCCTCGGTTAGCACCTGATGAATTCCCTCCCCGACATTCCAATGAATTTTATTTTAAAGGAACACAACTTGGTTATCCTCATCTTGTGAACTTCAGTGTTCACCGCGATAGAGTCGATAATGGAGGCTAGAAAGTGATACCAAGCGTTCATATTCGGAGTTAGTGATTTCTTCAGAATTTTTGTCCACCCAGGAAACACAAGAGCATCCACATTAGTAACTTTCAGTTGTGATGCACTGAACCAATCTTCTCGATACTTCATCATGTATATCATTATCCTCATCGATCAACGACAACATCTCATCCTCATCATCTTCGATATTGGGCAATCCATACAATTCATTGATGGCTTCAGGAGTTAGAGGGATATATTTGCCAAAACATAAAACTTTGTCCGAGCTCAATCCACACCTCAAATTTCCATAGAACTCGGCAACAATGGTCAAGTTGAATGCATGAGGTGTAGCACAAAGCTTTTCCCATCCCAATTGATGAATAGTTTCTTGAAATGGTGGATTCGCTTGAATTCCGCGTTCTGGATAATGCTTCCTCATTCTACAACTCTGGGCCAACAAACTTTCCTCCTCGGACATAAATCTCTTCTCCGCCACCCTCAAGTACAAACCTTTTGAAGGTGAAGAACACCCTTCTTTCCTAGGCCTCTTAGTTTATGTTTTGGGGGCCATCCTATAGATTGACATAGAGGCATTTTATCAAACACCTTGTTTGCATTGAGAATTTTCCAAAATTTCAACCATAATAAAATTACATGATTATACATTCGTACTATAACAAGAAGAATATCTATTTTTATCAACCACGAAAGGAATTATAAAACATTTATAATAGCCAAACAAAGTGCACATAGAACAATCTTGAATTACAATCGAATGGGAAACTCCGGTATTTTGATATGAACTACAGGAAACAAGTTTCCATAAAAAATTTAAAAAATTTCCAATTCATTTCAATGTTTAAGAAGTGAAAGGACAGTACCTTTTTCAAACACAATCACCGTTCGGGGCGAACTAGGGTTTGCTCTAAAAAGATATGAAGAAGAGGTTATGGATGGTTGATAAAATAACAGATGGTTGGTTGGTTTTGTTAAACTTGACTTTTTTATAGCACTGGTATCAACGTCCATTTATTGGTTCTAATTTTGGAAAGTAGCTTGACGCAGCTGCATTGATAAAAGTATAATGAATTTTGTATGGGACAAGTGAGCAACTTTTCATATTTTTGACTAAGCGTTGAGCACCAGTACTCAAACCAGTGCGTAAAAACCTAATATACCATTGCAATTTTAGAAAGGTAGCCCAATGCAGCTGCTTCCAAATAATTTTAATTATTCAGGATTCGACCAGAGAGCAACTCATCATTTTTTTTGACTAAGTATTGAGCACTGGTGTACAAACCGGTGCATATAAACCTCACATATTGGTGCAATTATTCAAAGGAAGCCCAAAGTAGCTGCTATAAAAGTAATGTCATTATTTTGAGTTGGAAGAGAAAGCAACTCAAATTTTTTCTGTCTAAGTATTGAGCACCGGTATGATATTGGTGCCTTTACTCAGTTTTTCTAGTACTCTGGTTCAAAACAGAGCAAGTACGCTAGATTGTAGAACTGGTATTCAATGTTTTGACCGGTGCTATTAATAACCAAAAAAATAATTTCTTTCTAAAAATGAAGTAATTAGCTACGCTTTTATAATACGAGTAAACATTTCCACTAAAATTACAGTTAGGGCCAGCCAAAATGGTACAAAAGTGATCGATAAAACAAACCTACCACCCTATCTTTTACTTTTCAAGACAACATCACCACTCACAATATGATCATTCTCGTCCACCCACAGTCCATCCCCATGTGATCTCCTAATAACGGGTGGTCCAACGATGTGCTCCAAACTAGGGAACGCAGACGGAAACTCTACAATGTCTGATTTGACAGTAATTCCCATTTTATCCGAAAAAAGTACTTCATGTGGAGTACAACATGCTACTTCTCATTTCTTGGGTCTCGGATATTAAACACTTAGTGAGCTTGAACTGCTAGAATGAACATGTAATTCTCGTAGCCCACACGATTCAAGTCCACAAATGTAAAACCCATGGGCATCTCGATACGTACCCCAACACCATTTTTAACCCATCGTCACTTAACACTACAACTTTAAACTCAACATAATCAAACTCTCAAATATCTTCGATGACCCCATCAAATGCAATGCAGTAACAATTGGTTTTTTTGTCTCTCTTGCTTACCTACCATATGGATTCATATTCTAAAAAAACACCGCTACTCTATGTTTCACCATTGCTATCCTTCAACACTAGTGAAAAATGGTAACCATTGATATTATAGTCCTGGTATCTCTTCACCGTCCAACCCAGTGTCCTAGGAAACGCACGAAGTTTATACGGCTTCCCGTCAACATTACAACGATTATAAAACCAATTAACAAATGTTGCATAATGCTCAAATTTCAACTGGTTCGATGACCATTCGTGATACAGTTCTTCCAACGTTGACATGTGCTCCTCAATATACATAGTCGTCTCACTACTGTTACACAAAACATAAAGATGAACTTTCATCAACTCAACATTAAATGGTGTGTATAGGGTACCTTTCGTACGTGGGATCCCATTCTTCCTGCCACTCTGAACATGTTGGAGGACTTCATTTGCTATCTTCCCAGTCAAATTTGAAGTGCATTACTCAATGATACCCTCCGTGACATACCTCTAGACAATGCTAGCATCGGGTCGGCATCAATTGTGCACATAACCTTAAAGACCCCATTTTCCACTCAAACGGGTACATCTAATGCATCCTAATGGGACCACATATTCTTATTTCCCTGAAAATGTGGACTAAAAGATGGACCACAATGTCAAAGAATGTCGGGGGGAAAATACTTCTCAAACAAACAAAGCACAAGTATCCCTCGCACTCTGACTCATTAAGCTATTTTTTGCTAATATTATTATGGAAAATTTATTTGAAAAAGAAACACATGCGCATGATGCAGAATCTCACTTTTCCTCAATGACTCCACGAATAGCCAAGGGCAATATTTGTTGCATTAACACCTGACAAGAATGGGATTTCAATGCATTAAGAAGCAATTCATCATTTACAAACTCAATTACATTGGAAGAGTATCTAGATGATACCTTGATCCCCCCAATGTCCTCACAGACTGACCTGCTCTCATTGATAGAAATATTGTATGAGGTGGGTGGTAGATATGTCCGTTTACCTTTCACCTCCGTAGCTAAATCAACTTGTATATTGAGTTCAACCAGGTCGTTCCATGCATTCAAGTTGTTCTTCGTCCTACCAGGAATGTTTAGTAGAGTACCAATTAAACTCTCACACACATTCTTCTCTATATGCATCACATCCAAACAATGGCAAACCTCCATATTATCCCAATACGGCAAATCAAAGAATATCGACCTTTTCTTCCAATGTTCATCATTTAAGGCAACCTCTTTAGATATATTTTTTCCTAGAACAAATTGAGTTTCTTCACCTTGAAATGGATGGAAAACCCACTCAATATTCTTGGCGCCTTCTTCCTCTCCTTCTCCCAACAAAATGAATGTTGTCATCTTGTAACTAGTGCTTTGTTGGGAGGAATTTCCCATGACCAAGATACACAGTCTTCCGACCATTTTTTAGCTCCATAAAATTAGTTGCTTCCTCACATACAGGACATTTCTTGTGACCCTTAACAACGTAACCAAAAAGATTACCATAAGCCAGAAAATCATTAATCGTGCAGAACATCATGGCCTTCAAATTGAACTTTTTCCCACGGTAACCATCAAACACATCGACACAGTCTGACCATAAAAACTTCAAATATTCAATGATTGTGGCTAGATCATTTCCGGGTTGCCTCAGACCCAAAATCATCAATGGAATCAAAACATATTTCCTCTTCGTGAATAAGTAAGGAGGCAGGTTGTAAATACAAAGCATAACAGGCCAAGATCTATGTTTCAATGACATGTTACCAAAAGGATTCCTACCATTAGTACATAAAGCCATTTTCAAATTCCTGGGTTTCGCTACAAACTTGGATACCTCTTGTCAAAATTATTCCATTGATCTGCATCTGCTGGGTGACTAATTATATCATTATCAATACAATCCATATCCTTGTACCATGTCATGTTTTTTCCATCCACAACATTCTTGAACAACCTCTTCAGCCTAGGGACAATAGGAAGGTACCACAGGCATTTCGCAGGGACCCACTTCCTTACCTTCAAAACAACATCTTCATCCACAATCTCGTTTCTTCATTACTTATAACGAGAGACTTTGCATACAAGGAAATCCACCACTTTTTCCAAAGCATCCCTCACAAATGGAAACAAGGCCTATTAAAGGCGGTTTCTTTGGGCCAAAGAAGTCACTTTGAGGGTGACTTCTCTAGTTGTGTCTTTGATCCTATGGGATCAAAGGCGGTTCCTGGAACCACCTTTAAATGGGTGCAATCAAAGGCGGTTATCTGTCGCCTTTAATTGCACCAAGAAAATGCTTTTAATCAGTTCCAAACTCGAAACTAGTTGCCTGACGGTTGGATTTCATACACAGTTTTGATTGTGGAACTGTTAGCAGTCCCAAGTGTGGAACTGGTAATCCGAGTGTCAGACTACCTGTAATGATCCGAGTGAGGAACCTGTTCATGAGTTTCGAGTGTGAACTTATGGTCAGACCCGGTCAGCAAAAATGATGTTACGACCTCGGAACTATGCCTTTGCTTTATTGCAGGTTTATCCATCGGGGATCAATTATGGACATTTACCAGTATTTTATACGAATAAATATTTTTTTTGTAATATCAGTTACCAATCTAGAACATATTCGGATGTATTTAGTTCCGAGTGAGAAACTTAATTTTGGGACTTTATAAAATATGACAATAAGGAAATAAACTAGTTCCTAGGTCAGAACTCAGCCGGATCATATGGTTAAATTCATTTGTTTCATTATATACCGGCTTCTCAAAAGCCTCATAACACCAGTGCAGATTGTACAAAATACAAGAAAAGATGAAACTAGATATAAAAAATCTATAGACTACACTAAGAAAGAAACAATCTATAAATAGGAATAGAAGTCACCCAAAATCTATTCCACACATTTATGTCATCAAATATCTCATAATTCCCCATTGGGATGCCCAGTAGAATGCGAGCGGGAGTACACAAGATACCTAGCCAAGCATTTTATTTCACTATTGATATCATCTTGTTTATACGGCTTGTAAACCTTTGGAAAAATCTGTGAAACAAAAAAATATAAGAATGGCATGACATATTATGCTGATTTAAAACGTTCTTGAAAGAATAATCTTATTACTCACTTCTTTGATTTCAAGGTAATCCTCACGCACAAGTAGGAGACACTCCGTTGCATAAATTATTGCCTAATTGTCGCATTCCCGTGTATTTGATTGTTTCTTGTACTAAGTAATAAAAGTTATATTAACATGTGTTTAAATTAAGTGATGTGGTAATATAATTTCTTGATATGAAAAGAGAATCTCACCTTGATTTGTATTACTTCAAAATCCTTATAACCATGCTCCCCCAAACCTTTGAAAGACTCAACCAATATCTTGACAAACGATTTTGATGGTTGGTTGTGCAGAGAATCCAACCAGTAAATGTGTTTCTTGTTGGGGACAATAAATACTAATCTCTAATGGAGTCTACAACATATGAGAAAAATATTAACAAATATTGCATTGATTAATTAGCTTAATTGAAGAAAGTGTGTAAGAACCACATTTCAATATACAGTGAGACAAATATTCTTTTGTCCTTCCTTTCAATATTTTTTTGAATGTAGTCAACTCTCTCCTGGACAGTACACCAAATTTCTTGAGTAAACACCGGGCACAAATATCCTATCCAATGCTTGTCCATTTGGTTAGCAAAATAATACATGTATATTTGAAATAAAATTGTATGTCATTCACGGCGAAATGAGGAGCAAAAATTAGTATTAAAAAATTGTATGTATGGAATTCTATGCAACTTACAGTAAGTACAAGGACATTATCATCTGGTTCACTTGGTCACACCTCCATAGGTCTTCGAAGTTAGTCCATCATGCGATGATTTCTTGCATTTGACCGAACACACACTCATTACCCGAGAATAGGTACGTTGAGTTATGTTTGTGTTTAACCATGAAACATACAAGACCCTTACGAAATGCGGGGATTCCTTAATTACTTGTGCCCGGGTGATAGGGGGTTTTCTAATCCTTGGTGCCTCAATGATGGGATTAGATTTGGCCATTGTTGTCTCCTTTAAATGACGATCTTTGATCGGGTCCGCATAAATAAGGCGACGAGGCCATAGAATAAATATTCCCCGCGCAGATCTTACTCTTTTGTACTCACCTTCCGGATATGGTAAAAGGGCTTTTAGGACCTTCGGGTTCTCCATTGAAACTCTACGAATTCCATTACCAATTGGGAGGGCATGATGATGTCGCATCGATTCGTGCAGAATTTTGTTGCCAACGTGAAGTGGCACACCCTTTTCACCTCGATCAATATATAGCTCACACAAATTTGATGCCTAGATTGTGAGGGAGAATAGAAATAAATTAAAATAAACATGTAGCCAAATTCTTTAAAATGAAATCATTGCATTCAACTAACCATTTTTTGGGGGACTCAATGGCTTTGACAATGTCATTTTTCTCGTGGGTTGCCGGGTCAAGAATCAGTTGGTTCTTCATCTCAACTTCTCTTGGCGAATGTCATGATCCTCTAGATAGTGACATCCAACCGGGTGTCGAATTATCCAAATTATCAAGTATTGGGAGCCCAGTGTGCTCGACCAACTTCTGAATTAATAGATATTGCTACTCTATCCGCTTGTCTCTATATAGTGCTTCATGTTGCCACACGTGGAGTCTCGATAGTTTGGCCCAATGGTAATATTGAACTATCCCAAATGCCTCTCTTTGTGACATAAATAATCCCACCCCTCTTGTATGACCCGGGTGGTCGGGTTTACCCATAACCCCACGAAGGATATCGTGCTTACCTACAGGAATGAATCACTCCAATTGGTCTTGTGTTAGCTTTGCCTAGACATGTAATATAATGTCATTAGTAGTAAATGAAGGGAAAAATTAGCCACATCCTAATTAGAATTAGTATGAAGTCATACCACTCGTTCAACGACTTCAATAATGAGAGGTTTATCATATCCACCCTTTTTGTTTTGTCGGCCCTTCAAGAAGAGATCACACCTATCGATCTCTTCCACATCTATCGATTTTAATGGACACCCTCGCTTCTTTCTCGCTCATCCCCCCATCAATTCCAGTCTTCACATCCATTTCAAAACGTTCTTTGACTAATTCGAGGGCCGCTAATCCATATCCACCTCGGCTCTTCCAATGTGTTTTGTTTTTCTTAGCATTAATTGTTTTTCTTCCCGTATACCCTAGTTTGGGATATGACGGTCATTTTTAAAATTGAAATTAATGTAATATGTAGATGAACATTTTTTAAAAAATAAAAAATTACTTACATTTTCTACATTTTCCAATGTTCTTCTCTTATGAATTTTTCCAAATATCTGGTTGAATATATGTATATGTCAACCATGGACAAGCACCCTTTTCACAAGAGAATATGTAATCTCTAGA
Organism: Rubia yunnanensis; assembly: GCA_037428765.1. Taxonomy (NCBI): domain Eukaryota; kingdom Viridiplantae; phylum Streptophyta; class Magnoliopsida; order Gentianales; family Rubiaceae; genus Rubia; species Rubia yunnanensis. The sequence goes on from CM075065.1 coordinate 81,740,192, forward strand.
GAAGGTGTACTTGTGTTCTCTCCAACTTTTTGACATCATAGCCATAGTTTTCTTCTTCAAATCCTCCAAATCTGAACAATCGATCTCGAAGGTCCTTTACAATAATCATATACAATCATGATCAAATACACCATCCTCAATTCATTTCAACTGTAGACGAATGGAAAATGGTAAAAGCTTGGTAAAAGAAATAAATTATACTGGTTACCTTGCATTCCGTCCAAAGCACCTCTTTGTATTCTTTAGGGACCTCGTGCCAATTATTGTACTTGATGTCCACATGTGTCCTACCCACTTTCCCCACCCAACTCGACCACTTGGCAAGCTCATTGGACAAACACTGTCCGAATTTGTTGAATACTAAAAAAGTTGACTCTTTCCTCGCAATTCTCCATTCTAAAGTTCTACAATGTGTTCTAGCTATGACGACCTCCTCCAACCCACCTTCTTCATCATCTTCATCACCAATTGTATCGGAATGTCCTTCGAGTGAGCCCGTTGGTTCATCTCGTGTCCTTTTTTGTGACATTGAAGTACCTATGAAATTAATAAAATCGTACAAAATAGCACGCCAAATCATATTATATCCTACAAAACACACCAAAAAACCTCTAAACAAATTCCAAAACAACTTACATAGTTTTAATAAATGAAAACCATAACCAAAATCCAAGGTCATTACATAAATCGATAAAAAATCAAAATAGATCATAAATGCAAGACATGATAAACATATATATTATGAATAAATTTATTGATCAAGGAATGCATATGAGCACAACACCAGGAATTGAACATTTACCTTTTCAACAATAGGTGGTAACTAGATGCTCAGTTGAGGTAGTTTTACCACAATTTCCACCATGTCATAACCCTAACCAAAATCTAAGCTCAAACTATAGAGATTGTGATATGTTGATGGAGAGGGATGAGGTTTTGGATGATTTTGTCAAGGAGTTGGGAAGGATGAGAGTTTTGTGATTGGTTTATGGGAAGAAAGTGTTGGGAGGGTTTTGATGGAGAAAATGGGAGGAACTCCCGCCTTTGACAAATGAGTATTAAATACTCATTTGAAAATTGCCTTTAATGATGTATTTGTTTTAAGTCCCGTAAATCAGTTCCGAACTCGGAAGCATGCTCGGCTAAAAGAGGGTCTAACTGAGGAACTACTTATTTTGTTCGCAAGACAAGACAGAAATAGTTTTGGACTATGAACTGTTTCTTAGTATATAATAAAAAACCTTATCAACGATTCCTCTATTCCATTCAACCCTAATTCACGAAATTTTTCCCAAATCCCAAATTTTCCAACATCTAATTTACCACCTCCTAACCTCCATTCAATGGGTCCTAGGTATCGTGGCGCTAAAGTGGGTGATGATTATGCAATGTTTCAACCCATCGTCATCAACCAACACACGAGCTCCCCGGTGGTTCGACTCGTTTCTACAATGGTGCTGCCGAACAGAGGTATGTCACCTTCAACAATAGGAAATGCAGTAATCCTAAGGTTGTAAATCATGTAGATGTGGTAACATTAAGTTTAGGGCATTTGATGAAAACCCTTAAGCCTTCCGGTTTTGATAAATTGCTCATGCTGAATGAGCTCGTCCATTACAATGAAGTCTTAAAATTTTACGCTAATTTAGGACAGGGTAGCAATTATAAGGACCAAACCATTTTCAACGGTGTTATACTAACCATTACAAAGTTCTCAATCAATTAGGCACTAGGTTGCGAGTATACAGGCACAACAAAGATGAAACATATTACAGAGGGTGGCCCAATTGAAATTTTCCATCAATAACACTGGCCCGGGGTTACAGAGCTTACCTCGATGTGCTCAGTTGAGATAGCTAACAAGTATTTCAATAGGTTGGGAGTGGGCCCAAGGAAAGCAGAGAGCTTTGACATCGAGGAGTTGTCTGTTGAGAATAGGTTAATCTATGAGTGGATATGCCAGAAAGTTATACCATTAGGGGGTCATTCATGCGAGCCTAAAATAGGGAACCTTATGCTTTTTTATTACATGATGGAGGGTATTACTCTCAACCCAGGGTACACTATTTTGATGTATATGTTAAAGGTCGTGCGGGGTAAGAAAAAAGATCTTCCACATGGTGGATTAATTACTACATTGATCAAGAAGTGGAAGGTTATCCCCATCGACAAGCCATTGCATTTGGAGTACTATGATAAAGCTTGGTTCGAACACAAGAATTTGTGTTTGAACTCTGATTGTGAATATGTCCAGTGCAAAGTACCCGGTTCGAATGCTAGGGCAGCGAGAGAGCCAGAGAAGCGAGGAGGGATGAGTAATCTTTGTCTCATGAGTATTTAAAGTTTTAAAATTTCTAGTACATTCCCTTTTTAAAATATATATTTCTAACCCTATTCTATATGTTGCGTGTATTTTGTAGGCAATCAAAGTTCATGGATTCATAACATCACGAAGTACATGAATTGCCTCAAAAGCGATGTTACTACCACTAATGCAGAGCTAGCGGCTGCCAAAGAAACCCACGACAAGTTTATCAAATACACCAACCTCCACATTGAGCTTAGTGATGATGAGAAGAAGCCAAACTTCAAGCCCAACTACTCTTAGGATGATAAGACCGAGGCTAAGAACAGTAGGGACGGAGATGCGGATGATGAGAATACCTACTCTGAGATCAAATAAATGTTAGGTCGATGATCCATGAATATTTTGGTTGTAGTATTGATGAGTTTTGTTGAATTCGGTAAACTTTTGTTGACATTCGGTAAACATTAGGTTGGTTTTTGTTGAATTCTATAATTGATTGTGATGGTTTGTTTTATGGTTTGGTTTTATGACAACTTTTTAAGGAATAATTTCATGCATACATGTATTCTCCATATCTTCCAAAGGAAGGGTTGAGTATAGGATTTCAATAAATTGACCATAGTTCAAGATAGACTTCCGAGAGTGGAACATTTTCTTTCAAGTGCAACAAGATTCCTAGAAGTTGTTCAGATATCGGAACAACGTTTCAGATTATACATTACGAGCTCAGAACATGATCTGCTCCTTGATACTGAAGCACAAATTTGCATGTTACGAGGTCAAAACTCAGGTTATGAGCTCAAATGTATGATCTGGAAGAAACCTACCCTTATAATAAAATTATTGTATTTCTAACATTTGTAGGCAAAATTTTGTTACGAGCTCGGAACTAGATCAGCCCAATAAGTGAAAGCATGAAAAAGTGTGTTACGAACTCGAAACACGAGTTCCAAGCTCTGATGTCCAATCTAGAACCAAACTGCCCATGGATTGAAATTAGGGTTTTCATTATTCTTTTGGACAAAACAATCGTTACGAGCTCAGAATTAACTTGCTCCATACATGTGAAAGCATGAAAATGAGAGTTATGAGCTCGAAACTCAGGTTTCGAGCTCAGATGTAAAATCTGGAACCAACCTGCCCTTGTGTCAAAAATTAAGTATTTCTTACATTTTTAGGAAATATTCCATTACAAGCTCAGAACATACTTGGCCTTATAAGTGAAAGCATGAAAATTAGAGTTACGATCTTGGAACATGAGTTACGATCTTGGAACATGAGTTCCGATCTCAGATGTCCAACCTGGAATTAACCTCCTCTTCACTTGAAATTAGTGTTTTAATGATTTTTTTAAGGAAAAAAACCGTTGCAAGCTCAGAACTAGATTGACTCATACATTTGAAAGCACGAAATGTTAGTTATGAGCTCGAAACTCTGGTTCCGAGCTAGATGTACAATCTGGAAGCAACCAGTTTAAAAGTGGTGATTTACATTCTAAATTACAGACGGAGTCCCGATAGAGGATTCCTAAATCGTGTCTTTCATACACTGGTCCAACTAAGTCACTTATATTAAGAAAAACCCCGAATCGGGATTCATTCTCAAATCCCTAATCTTCATTTCCGATTGAGGAACACCAACCCTAGCCCTCATATTCAAATCTACTAGCACACGGGAAGGACATCCATCAACTATGTTATCATCCAATGCAAAGGCCACCCCTACCAAGTGTTGTTCCAAATCAACGAGAGAGGCCCGACCAAATCAACCTATGATTCAAGGTTTGTTTCCTTTGAAGATCAAAGTAAGTTTAATGCTTTTCGAGAGGGTGGAAAAGTGTTAGATCCTTATTTGATAGACATGAAAGTGTACAGAACCATAGGATTAGAGGATCCCGTTAAGAATTTCGAAGATCAACATCTTCTTAAGCTCCTTAGTTTGAACGAACCTACATATTTTGATGAAATTTGTCAATTTTATGCAAATTTGCATGAGGTGGATGGTTCGGGTAGTTATTGGTCTAGAGTGAATGGGTTTAAAGTTGAGATGAGCCATTGGATTATAAATAAATTAATCGAATGCCCCTATAAGGGTCCAAAAGATGTTTACCCTCAAGTGAAGGATGGCCCTCTAGATGATGTCTATCATAGGGGGGGAATGGTCGATGTTAGATGACTATCCCGGTATTGATCCAATTGCTTATAGTGTGAAATACTTCAGACGCAATCATCATAATCTAGGTAGACCAAAATTCTTTGATGCTAAGGAACTAGAGCCCAACCAAGCATTGTCTATGAGATAATAGCTAGGTCTATAGTACCCGCTCCCGGTCATCTCACCAAACCAAACTAAGCAATTCTTATGATGTTCTATTATGTGATTGAGGGGGCCATAGTTATTCTTTGGACTGTGATTTCCAAGCACATGGTTCATGTAGCTATAACAAAGCAAATGATCAAGAATATACCCTATGGAAACTTGATTACTTTGATCTTGAGAAGTGTAGAGAGGTTGGTCTTTCATGGCGAGGAAAAGGCTTCAAGTACTTTGACAAGCAGTATTTTCAGAAGAAACAATGGATACTGCATGAGAACAAGTGGCATCACAAACCACATGAAGGTGCCCAACCTCAAAAGAGAGCAAGGGTTGAAGAAGGTAACTCTCTAATCTTTCATAAATATAGTTATGTTTAAAATATTTTTTTTAATTAATTGCTACATAAAACATGGTAATGCAGAAGAATTTGCCCTGGATTTATAAAGAGCATGAAGAATTTCTTCAAATGGTTGTGCAATGAAGTGTATCAACTAAGGGAGCGAATATGGAAGCCAGAGAAGAAGCATCGTGCCTACGAGAGAGCGTTCAAAGAATCAAAAAATCCTTGACTGAAAATGTTCTTATCTATGTAACTTGTTGCAAGGATTCCTTTGTAAATTGATCATCTTGGTTATTGTAATAGTTTCGATACTTTATATTTGGAATTCGATACACTTTCTTATTGTCGAGTGAATGATGTTTTTATTTGTGTCTAGGATTTGATATTGTAGTGCACAGAATTTTTTTTGTTTTTAGCACATAATGTTTATCCATATGTACCATCAAACTCAGGGTAAAACAAAGGAAAACATTGATTAATGAACACTTGACCCGAACATGTTCAAAACTCGGAAGTGGCTCGGATCATATGGTCATCCATTAAAAACTTTAAATCCCGGCCTGGATTTCCTCTTTTTCTTCACAAACTTCTTCTTGACTTTCCTTCATTTTTTGGAAAGCTTCCCTTGGGAATCAACCCATATTACCTCATCATGATCTGACTTCCCATATGCATACATAAACTCGCCCCATCTTCTTGAAGAATTATATCATCTTTATTGGAACCTGTAAAAGCATTTGGGCCAGAACTGATGAAATCTTCAAAATTGTTTTCACCAAAAAATGGCCTTTTACCCTCGACAACAATCTCCCACTTGGGGTCAATAGGGTCCTTCACATAGAAATATTGATGTGCTTGACCCGCTAACATGAATGGGTCTTCCTTCCAAGCCAACCGGCTCCAACAACGAGAGTGAATCCCAAGTCTTCCATTCGTTGACCACTATTGACATCCACCCATTTACACTTGAATACGGGAACCCGCATTATCACATAATCGAGCTCCCATATTTCAACTATTGTTCCTAAGTAACATGTATTCACATAAATTGGATTTTCGTCCCTTTATCTATCAATATGAAGTGCCTCGAAAACTAGTGAAACTCCATTATTTTTGGAAACACCCTTATCATCTATTTATTTGGTTGCAAACGTAAAACCATTAATGTCATTCCCTCCATATGAAAGAAACATTCCAAAAGGTCTACGTGCAAACCACTTAACCGTTTTAGGGTGTTTACCCCTGCCAACATGAGCGCGAAGCCAAGATGCAAATGTTCTAGTGTGTTGTTCAAAAACACGATTTTCATTAATTGAAGGATGCGCCCCCCATATGTCATTCATATGAAGCTCAATGTATGTACATCATCGTGGTTCCGAAGTACGTATAAATGAGCAGCACATAAATCCTTCGCACTAGGGCTGACTAGCTTACCTTATCGAAAACCCTGACCATCCAATCGCCCCTTGTGTCTGGAACTCGGAACACCAACTGAATCAACCTCATTCAAATAGTTGGTAAAAAAACTCTATAGCTTCCTCTACCACATACTGTTGAACAATACTTGCATTAGGCCTATATCTGATCTTCACAAAATGTTTGAATATTCCTATGTATCTTTCAAAAGGATACATTCATCTGAAAAAATCAGGAGCACATAGCTTGATCTCCCAAACCAAATGAATAATCAATTGACCATAATTTCAAAGAATGATGGCGGAAAGTACATCTCTATTCGACATAGCACTTCAACAATCATTGCCTGTAACCGGTCAAGTTTTGCAACATTGATCTGCTTAGAACAAATTGACTTGAAGAACAAATTGACTTGAAGAACAAACAAAGCTTAGTAACGATCTGCCTTACATGTTGAGGCAAAGAAGACCACATCGCAATGGAATTCAATTCCTGCATTAAATTGAGTTAATCATGAGACTTCTGACCCGCCAACTTTAACTCCTTCACCGATACACATGAACTAATGTTAGATGAACAATGTCCTGGCACCTTCAAACTACTCAGGGTCTAACATAACACTTTTTTCTCTGCATTAGACATAGAGAAACATGCAGATGTGAGATAACACTTATCACCATCCATCATAGGACTTAAAGTCTCTCTAATACCCATATCGACCATGTCAAGTTAAGCCTTCATACCATCTTTAGTTTTCCCAGGGGTATTAAGCAGTGTACCAACCAACGAATTGCTCACAATTTTCTCGATGTCCATCACATCAAGACAATGTCTGACATCTAAATCTTTCTAATAAGGGAGTTTGAAAAAAAATTGAACATTTCTTCCAACTTCCATCTACTAGATATTTTTGCTTCCCCTTCCCAAAGACATTTGGCAAATCTTTAACTTTCTCAAAAACTTGATGACCCGTTAGTGGTACCGAGGGTGGAAGTAACTCAATGTTCCTATTGAACCACTTCTTCGCAGAACGCCAAGGGTACCCCTCTGGAAGAAACCTTCTTATCCCCTGGTAAATAGTTTTACAACCGTACTTAAGTTGACAAAATGATGTTTTGTTTTCATAGATGGGACACGCGTAATGCCCCTTCATTAAATAGCCCGATAAATTTCCATAAGCTGGAGAATCATTTACAGTGCAAAACAACAAGCCCTTCAACGTGAACCACTCTCGCACATGACCATCGTAAGTCCAAACCCCATTATTGAACAACGTCACAAAATCATCAATAAGGGGACTAAGATAAACATATATATCATTACCATGTTTCCTCGAGCCTGAAATTATCATTGATAACAAAACTTACTTCTGTTTCATGGTTAACCAGGATGGGAGATTCTATATTGCCAACATTACAGGCCATGAACTATGTGTGCTACTTATATTACCATACTGATTCATTCCACCAGTCGACAGACCAAACCTCAAATGCAGAGGCTCTTTGCCAAAATCAGGGTAGAGGGCATCAAGCTTCTTCCACTGCTCACTGTCCGACGTATGACTAATCACACCTTCCCCATGAGTAACTCTATCTGCATGCCATCACATTAACTTAGTATCGTCTTTGCTAGAAAAAAACTTCTTCAAACGTGGAATCATAGGAAGATACCATAAAACTTTAGCAGGGGTTTTCTTCATTAAGGTGAAACCAACTTCTGCACCCACAACAATTTCACCACGCTTCAACATGTATCGACACTCACCACATACCTTGAAATTTTCTTTAATCGCATCTTCCTTCCCCCTGTATAACATGCAATCATTGGGACAATCATGTATTTTTTATAGTTCCAATCCCATTGGACAAAGAATTATTTTTGCGGCATACGCTTTATCGGGCATAAGATTACCATCTGGAAGCAATTCCCATAGAAGTTCAAGTGTCTCAGTCATCCCTTTTTCGGCCTACGCATATTTTACCTTCAAATTCATTAACCTCAAGGTTTCACTTAAAACAAAATGTTTGGATCCAAAATATAGTGCGGTCTTCCTGGCATTGATCAATGCTTCAAGGGCCTCAAGTTTTCCATGCAATTCTCTAGCAACATCGTCGACCATCTCATCAAGTCAATCATCTCGACCAAAATCTACTCCTTCATTAGTTTTAACATCATCTACAATATCCGTGAGACCCTCCCTGTGCCATATCCAATGAGTATAGCTAGTTTGAAAACCACACATTATAAGATGTTCATGCAATTTTTTTATCTCAACATATGCATCATTCTTACAATCCTTGCATGGGCATCGTGCCCGCACCTCGCCGTTCTTCGAGGCATGTTTGAAAGCCAAAACAACAAACGATTCAACCAAGGGAATGTAATGGGGTGAGTTTCTACACTCGCCAATTATGAGTTCCAATCTATCCATAACGCTAGGTGCATACGTACCTACATTTGAGTGTGGTTCAAAACATATATATCACACAACATAACCCTAATTCATATCATTTCCATTCACAATACAACTTCAAGACAAATAACCCTAATTCAACCCATTCCTAATATAATTGATTTGAAAGAATTAAAATTAATGAATCACTTGAACATACCATCACAAATAATCCCACCAGAAATCACAAAGATTTGGTTATGTATCTTCCTAATGTCTTCTCAATTTTTATTGTGAATAGCCCCCGATAAAGTTTTAATACAATCCCAATTTCATTAGTTCAAATTTTGGAGCTAATCTAGTGCTAGACAACGAAGATCCGATTCAAGATCCTAACTCAGAAGCAGGATCCGAATAAAGTTCCTCATTTGGAACTTGGATCAAATAGAGTTACGGTCTCGTAAATTATTTCTTGCTTTCAAAATCCCGAACCACAATAATTCCTCTATCAGAACATGATTCGTATTCCAGTTCCGGGCTTGAGATAAATGCATTAGAAGTCACTTTTGCACAACCACCTTTCAATCTCTACAATGGAAGGCAGTTCTTCAATAACCGCCTTCCAACGTTCAATAACCACCTTTGATTTGGAAAGGAATCTAAAAATGAGCAGTTCCGAGCTTGGAACGTATCTCACAAAGTGGTTCATGAGAAATTTCTTTGAACGGCCTTTGAACTCCGCCTTTAATAGGCCACTCTCCACTAGTATACAAAGAAAATTCATCAAGGCATGCATACATCTTTTTATAATTCATTCCCAATGGGCACAAAATTCTCTTTGCATCGTACAGGTTGTTCGGTAAACCATTTCCGGGGGGAGCTTCTCACTCAAAAACTTCAACACCTTATCCATGCTATTATCGATTCACGAACCAACACTTTCAAGTTGAACAACTCCATCAAATGTGACATTACAGTGCCTTTCATCTTGCAACCAGTATACAATGGTTTGTCATTCTCATCCAGAAATTTTGATAGAACCTCGGGCCTCCCCCTAAATTCATCCACCACCTCCTCACACATGTCATCCAATTTCAAATCCCTAAAATATTCCTCCTTGCTATCTACAACCACCTCCGCAATGGTTTCCCCATGAAATGTTCAAACCAAATAATCCTTCAAGAACCCTCTCTTGTACAAATGGAGTTGCAACAAGTCTCGATCGTCAGTACGCTTACGATTCTTACAATCACGATATAGACATAGGATTCACTTCCCATGACTAAAGTCATACTCCAAGAAGTCCCAAACAAAAGCTATAAATTCATCACTCACCAAACTAACATTGTGATACACATGCTTACGCCTTTCGATGGCACGGTAAATGTCTACATAGTAATTAATTTGCAACATTTAAACATCCAAAGAAATATACAATTACACCATAAACATTAGATTTATTCATACCACACCATATGAACATGAAACATGCAACATGCAACATCACACACTACTACAATCCTACCACACCCTATATATCAAATAACATGCATTCAAAGTCATGCATTACATCAACAATACTTGATAACTAACCCTATTCAACAAGAGTGTGAAGCAACATTACAATGTTCAAACTCATAAGATATTTATTGCAACATATCATTCCACACATATTCCACCATAAATGATAAATTTTTAAAAAAAAGCAAGATTTACCTTCAAGGGAATTCATTTATGAGCAATCAATGTCTTCGTCAACCCCAAATTGCCCTTATGAGCTCAAAAACCCTCTCCTGTGCTTTTTTTACCCGATCAAAATAGTGGTTGGTGAGTATTTAAGGCACCAATAACACCAGTCCAAACCTCTAATATCGGTGCAAAAACTGAAATTGATGAAACAGCACCGGTAGAAGGACTGATGCTAAAATTAAAATACCGAACATGTGCATAAGTTTATTCCATTTCCCACATTTTTCCGATCATCACACAAACTCACCGGTACATATGAATGGTGCTCTAATATTTCCCACGTTTTTAAAATTTAAACATCGACATAACCCTGCCGGTGCTGATTTTAATGCTGGTGTTGAAACTTTTCCCGCTATTTTGTTCCCTAATGCACAAGTCCCCTAACATTACCGGTGCAGATTTTATGATTTCCCACATAAATGTTTCAACAACACCACTTTTCCGCACCGGTATCCAACGTACCGATGCTCAAAACTTTCAAACTATTCTTTCTTCCATACATAGGCACCAGTATTAAGCACCAGTATGTTTTGTTCCGGTTCAATTAAATTATAGGCAGCGGTTTTTTATTCATGGATGAATTTACCGGTGCAAAAGGTATTGATTAGAACCAGTATTATAGCACCTGTACATTTCAACCGGTGTTATATACATGTTTTCCAGTAGTGTACCCTGCTAGTAAAATCAGTAGTTATCTAATAGTTTATTGTCCACTATTATAGAATTTAATTATACCGTATTGTAAGCTACATTTTAATAGCCATATTAAAAAATTGGGGATACAATGCTCACGTATCATGGGATACAATATAATTTGCGTCTGACGTCATATTAAAAGTTTTAACTACATGTTTCTTTTAAAATTATTCTACATTCCAACCGTGATGACAATTGTATAACGTGTAACCTGCCAAACATATATTATTTTCCAACTTTTAAAAAAAATCCTGAAAAGGTTTTTTGATGAGCAATGAATCAATGTCTATCTTAAAAAGGTTGTTTAACGGGCAATGGGAATATGATAGTACAGTTTCCTCGACAAAAATTTGGTTGCAATCTATTTCTATTATGGTTCCCACCTCTGTTTCGATGATGTCCATGGAATGAAAAGACCACGTGGAGGATCTATTCTCGGATGACAGAATATAAAACTTGAAAGATGTGAGCGTCACGAGTTAATCATCATGATTATTTTAAGGGAGAATTCTAAATACACAGTTGAATGAGGGTACTCATTCATGTTGTCCAATATCCATCAACAAACTAAAAGAGTACAGTTTTCAACTCTTGAATGATGACTGAATGCCTTGAATGATGAAAGATGTAAAGGAAATGATAACGAAATCAAACCAAACACTAACTAAGGGAATCAAGATCTCAAATTCTCTTTCTCTTTTGATATTTGCATATGAGTAAGTTTCTGAATTTGCTTTCCTCTAAGGGGACGTTTGGTTAGGGTGAATCGTGAAAGGGAATCTGGGATCTTGATTCCTTTAATTAGTGTTTGGTTAATTTTTTTTATCATTTCCTTACCCTATTTAAGTTTTACAATTCCTACAATTGGATGTAACATGAGTTCTAATCTTACCCTAGGATTGGGATTCCCAAACTTCTATAATCATCTGTTTTGATTAAATAAAAATAAGTGCACATATTGTCAACCTCTTTCTATCTTTCCTTCTTCATAAAACCTTCATTTTCACATGTCTCTGTTTTCTCAGATCCAAGACGAATATATACTTTATATGTATCATCAAATTAAAAATTATAATATTGTGATTATAATTTTATGTTTTAGTTGTATAGGGGTCGAATTTACATAAAAATTTTCATTTCATATGAGCCTTTTTAATGTAAAAATTACATTTTTTTTTCAAATTTATACTGTGAATTATAGTTATATTATTTTTACATAAATGCTATTATTTTATAATTTTATAATACAAATAGTAATAAATTAAGTGGTGTTATACTTTAACTTAAATAAATTTAAGACAAAATGTTAACATCATACTTTATTTAATATTTTAGATTTGCATTGATTTTATGTGTTGGTGGACATCATACATTATGTAATATATTTGCATTAATTTTAGAGTCTGTCTCTTGAAGACAGTCTTTACATAAATTATGGAAAGACCGAGGTTTAAAGTGCAAAATAGAATAAATGAAGATAAAATTTTTGGGTTGCATGAATCAGGTTATAAAATTTATACCTATTACATGTTTTATAATAAATTTTTAATATTGCAACTAAGACCTTTTACCTTTTATTATTCTAATTAATCCCCATTTTCCATAAGCCTATAGAAAAACGGTCTTTTCCAAGACTTTGCCTTAATTTTATGTGTTTTGAAGAAATATTGAATTCAATTTTTATATCCTCTTGTACGACCATTCTTAAAGGAGTCACGTATGCGATTTTTCACATCATTATTAACACCATTTTATATCAATTGAACTACATATGATGAAGTATATAATTTTAAATAAACTCACTACCACAGAGACCCTCCTCTAGCACCGGGTTTTTTTTGTTCTAGCACCGGTTTTTTCGTTAAAAAAATGGGTGCCTAAGTAACCGGTGCTAAACTAGCACCAGTTTTTTTCCAACGGGTGCTAATTTAGCACCGGTTTTTTTTTGTGTTAACACCAGTTTTTTTTGTTAGCACCGGTTTTCCAACTGGTGCTAAATTAGCACCAGTTTTTTTTGTTAGCACCAGTTTTTCAACCCGGCTTTTTTTGTTAGCACTGGTTTTTCAACCGGTACTAAATTAGCACCGGTTTTTTTTGTTAGCACCGGTTTATTTGTTAGCACCGGTTTTTCAACCGGTGCTAATTTATTTACGACGACGAAAAAAATCCCTTCCTATGAAAGCAGCTTTCAGAGAAAGGGAAAAAACTCAAAATTAACAATTTTATTCCACATTAATTTAATAATAAAATCAACTTCACAAAATTAATAATCTATTTACACATTAATGTATGGAAACACCTTGTCTTGCACGACTATGACAAGAATAATAGTCCTAATTATACAATAATAAAACTACTGCAGCCCAATTTATGGTTAAAGAGATATTCGTTTCAAGCAGAACTGTTGTCAGGAAGTGGATAAAATCCTTGGAATGAGAATGAAAGAATCTTGAACAATCCATCGGGGTTGCATGTACCTACACGTTGCAAAAATATCAACGTCTCCACCATGGATAACCTAGCATATTCATGGTTTAATTCACCCTTAACTATATTAAATTTTACTTCATCCATCCTTATAAAAAGGGTGTATTGTTTCTGCAATAGTACGAGAAATATGATTCATTTTGTTTTAGGCTAAGGTGACGCTACTAGTACTTCCAAGGCTATTTATAACCATATGAACAAGAAAACACCAGATGTTTAAAACCAAACTAAAGATGGCAAACTTGCAACATCATAATTTCCATCTTTAGTTGCCAAACTCCATTCTTTGAAGTAGTGACAACAAAGCACGGGTAAAACAAAGAATCAAACATTAATATGGAGAAATCACAAAGTTTGGCTTTGTTTTTATTTGTCCACATTCAAAACTTTATAAGTTTAAAACCATCCTCAAATTTAGACCAAATAAAAGTTCCACTTAAACATTACACATATAATGAACTGAAAAGAGATCTTCAAGACAAAAGCTCACAAAATTTATAAATAAACTCTTCAACTTCCAAACAACACAAGACGAGCACACTATTTGAAAGCATAGCTGGAAAAAAGCATTGCCCATGTCTTTCTTAATACTGAAATTCATGGAAAAATTTAATTTTACGAGACTACATGGATATTTCTGGCACGCAGATCAGACAACATCACTTTAGAGTCTATGAAGGATAGGAGTATAGGACTAATATTACTACACTAATGCACAAGTCTGCTGCTAAACATAGAATATACCCATATCTTGGTTGCAAAATTTAAAAGATAGGCATGACAAAAGCTTCACCACATTAATAGTTTACCAAAAAAACTGATTGGTTCTTTGATGTAAAGGACTTGAGCTCAAAAGACAAAAAGAACAGCAGACAATGAGAACTAGCTCGAAATAATGAAACCACACAATCCCAGTTTGCAAAAAAATTTAAAGATACAAACTTTTAGCAACTAGAAGGAAGAAAAATAGAAAATAGATCCAAAACCAAGCATAATCAATAACTAACCTAACAACATGTGCTTCAAAACATTATCATAGCAATATGTATATTGACATCGGCTCAAACGAACTAGAATGGAACTTCATCAAAGATTCACATGTGCGAACCGTATGCATACGTCATAGCATATCAATATCCAGAAATTTGAGGAAATTCTCTCGTCCAATGGGATCTACACCATCAACTACACAGTAACAAAACAAGTAGAACACTATAAGCTAAATCTCCTTACACATAAACTCAACAAAAAAATATAAGTTATTGATAGAAACAAATACCATAAAATATAGAAACGAAGATCGACATATCAACGGCGGTGAGGCACGATCAAACGCAGAGTTGTGGTGGTGGTGGCGGCGTATTACGCTGGTGAATGACATGAAGTGAGAGCTTGTGGAGCATTGAGAAGGAGGTGGAGCACGAAAAGGAGCTAGCAGTGTGGCGCGACGATCGATCTACCGGTGGTGGAGACTGTGGTGGCACAGATGGTGATGCGGTGGTTGCGCATATAGTGAGGCGGTGACGAGGCGAATGGAGCAGTTGTGTGGCGATTGAAGCGGTGGGAGTGAAGACGTTAAGGTGGAGGTGGTGTTGGCGTATGGTAGATGGTGGTGCCGAATGGTAGGTAGAGGTGGAGTAAATTGCAGAACAGGCGCCCGAACATTTTGTATGATTAGGGTTACACACTTACATTGCAATTGGGCTATTATTTTTGCTCATAAATGGCCAAATTCATACTTGCTTCATAAATGGCCAAATTGGGCTATTATTTTTGCTTCATAAATGACCAAATTGGGCTAGTGTTTACATATAGAAAATCAAGTAAGGTTTGACTGTTGATTAGACAAAGTCAAACATTTTTATTAGTATTTATTATATACTAATTCAAATAAAGTTTGACCATCAATTAGTTAAAGTCAACTTTGTTATTAGTGTCTATATATTGAAAGTCAAGTAAAGTTTGACCGTTGATTAGTTGAAGTCAGCTTAGTCACTAGTGTTTATATATAGAAAGTCAAGTAAGGTTTGACCGTTGATTAGACAAAGTCAAACATTTTTATTAGTATTTATTATATACTAATTCAAATAAAGTTTGACTGTTAATTAGTTAAAGTCAACTTTGTTATTAGTGTTTATATATTGAAAGTCAAGTATAGTTTGACCGTTGATTAGTCAAAGTTAGCCTAGTTATTAGTGTTTATATATTGAAAGTCAAGTATAGTTTGACCGTTGGTTAGACAAAGTCAAACATTTTTATTAGTATTTGTTATATACTAATTCAAATAAAGTTTGACCGTTAATTAGTTAAAGTCAACTTTGTTATTAGTGTTTATATATTGAAAGTCAAGTATAGTTTGACCGTTGATTAGTCAAAGTTAGCCTAGTTATTAGTGTTTATATATTGAAAGTCAAGTATAGTTTGACCGTTGATTAGTCAAAGTTAGCTTAGTTATTAGTGTTTATATATTGAAAGTCAAGTATAGTTTGACCGTTGGTTAGACAAAGTCAAACATTTTTATTAGTGTTTATTATACACTGATTCAAATAAAGTTTGACCGTTAATTAGTTAAAGTCAACTTTGTTATTAGTGTTTATATATTGAAAGTCAAGTATGGTTTGACCGTTGATTAGTCAAAGTTAGCCTGATTATTAGTGTTTATATATTGAAAGTCAAGTATAGTTTGACCGTTGATTAGACAAAGTCAATCATTTTTATTAGTATTTATTATATACTAATTCAAATAAAGTTTGACCGTTAATTAGTTAAAGTCAACTTTGTTATTAGTGTTTATATATTGAAAGTCAAGTATAGTTTGACTGTTGATTAGTCAAAGTTAGCCTAGTTATTAGTGTTGGGAAAGTCTCAGGAAAGACGGCATTTCCATGAGCTTATGGACAGTCCTCAAGGGTATTTGCCTAAAATGTTGTAATTTTTTATAAAATTTAAATATTGCATTTTATAAGTTAAAACAAGTAATAATATGTATTTGAAGTTGAAAATATAAAAAAATATAATATAAAAAAATATTTTCAAAAATTTTAAATTTTGTATGTAATTTAAGAAATGCAGTGAATAAGGTAAGAAATAAGTGGCATGTCCATAAGTTTATGGACAGACCGCCTGTCAGGAGACCCACTCATTAGTATTTATATATTGAAAGTCAAGTAAAGTTTTCACGATTGTTTATATATCTATTCAAATATGTAGTCAAAGTTTTCTTAGTTTGACTTAATCTTTAATCTTGTGCAATTTAATCCGGGACGGAGGGAATATACTGAATCAATTAAGGGTTGAACATTAATTAGTTAATGTAAACAAATTTTATTCTTATTTGTATATATGAGATTAGTGAAGGTTGATCGTTGATTAATTTAACTTAACTTAGTCATTAGTTAAAGTCAACAAAAGAAGTGAACGATTTTGAAAGTTAAAAAAAATAGTTTAGAGCGGCTGCGCAGCTGCTCCCAGCTCATGAAATTTCTGGGAAGATTATTTAAAATTTTTAGCGAATTTTTTGGTTTCTTTGGGCAGAAATAATGAAATTTAAAAAAAATTAAAAAATATTTAGATGTTTTTGGCATTTCTTTGGGGGGGGGGATTTTTTTGGCGGGAAAAATTTAAAATTTTTAGCACCGGTTTAAACCGGTGCTATTTTCTTCCAAAACCGATGCTATTTTTAAAAACTTTGGCAATTTCTTTGGCGGGAAATTTTTTTTGGCAATTACTTCGGCGGAAAAATTTTAAACCAGTGTTATTTTCTTCCAAAATCGGTGATAATTTTTCCAAAACCGGTGCTATTTTAAAATTTTGGGCTATTTCATTGGCGGAAAAATGATTATAGAAAATTTTTAGCACCGGTTTTTAAAACCGGTGCTAAATTTTACAAAAAACCGGTGCTAAGTTTTAATTTTTAGCACCGGTTTTTAAATCGGTGCTATTTTTTTATTAAAACCGATGCTATTTCTTAATTTTTAGGACCAGTTTTTCAAACTGGTGCTATTTTTTACTAAAACCAGTGCTATTTTGAATTTGTTGGTGGGAAGATAGAATTTTACAAATATTTAGCACCGGTTTTTAAAAATCGGTGCTAATATTTTCAAAACTGGTGCTATTTTAGAATTTTTTGCTATTTCTTTGGTGGGAAAATGATTCTCGAAAATTTTTAGCACCGGTTTTTAAAAACCGAGACCATTCTTTACAAAAACTGGTGCCATTTATTTGCAAAAACCGGTGCTATTATTTAATTTTTAGCACCAGTTTTTTAAGCCGGTGATATTTTTACTAAAACCGGTGCTATTTTGAATTTTTTGGCGGGAAGATAGAATTTTACAAATATTTAGCACTGGTTTTTAAAAACCGGTGCTGTTATGGAAAAACCGGTGCTATTTAAAAATTTTTGGCTATTTCTTTGGCGGGAAAAATAAAATTTTCAAATTTTTAGGGCCGGTTTTTAAAAATCGGTGCTAATTGTTTCCAAAACTGGTGCTATTGTAAAACATAGCACCATTTTTTAAACAACCGGTGTTAAATTAACACCGATTTTTAAAACCGGTGTTAAAAATTAAAAACCGATGCTATTAGATTTTTAGCACCGGTTTTAAAAACCGATGCAGAAAAACCGGTGCTAGAGGGGGGTCTTTGTGTTAGTGACTTATCTTATGTGATTTACATAAAAGAAATTTAAAAAATATATAAACTAAAAATCATGTAAAGATGAAAATATGTAAATAAAAGATTTGTGACAAATTATAAATGGGAAAGTTTTGGGAAAGACAGTATTTTCATAGGCATATGGAAAGACGTGGTTGAATTAGAATTATAGAAATATAAAAGTTTTTAGTTGCAATATTAAAAATGTACTATAAAACGTGCAATAGTTATAAGTTTATGACCCAATTAATGCAACCCAAAAATTTTCTTCTAATTTGCAGTTTAAGCCTTGGTTTTTCCATAACTTATGGAAAGACCATCTTTCAAAAGACAGACTCATTATAAATGTATTTACATATTTACATATGACATATTAATAAATTAAAGATGATGAACTACAAATTTATATATTAAACATTTTATATGAACAAGATATGACAATAATTCATGAAATACTTATATTTCTTAGCAAATTTGATCATGTGAAATAATTTATACTTATGTATGGTATTTTATAAATAATGTTAGAAATTAATATTTATTTCACTAGTGTGAACAAACAGTAACAAAGAGAATGAGAGAGAGAGAGAGAGAGTTCGATTCTCTTTCCATAACTGAACTAAATAGATTTTAAAATGCAGTATTTTCTTCCTCAATGTTGTCGCCTCCATAGGGAGAAGAACTGCGAGGTGCTACCGTTAGATTAAGAACAAGTTGTACCCAAAGTTGAGATACTGTCGTGAAGATCGGGATCTATGACGTTGGGATGAAGAAGAAGGGAGCGGACAAGTTCCCCTTTTGCGTCCACTTGGTCTCTTGGGAGAAGAAGAATGTGTCCAGTGAGGCGCTTGAGACTGCGCATATTGCATGCAACAAGTACATGATGTGTCCATTTATGTGCATAATTTAGTACTTTTTTGGATCACTTTTGTGCTCTTTTATTATCAAGAGCTTGTGTTTTACCTTGAAATTCTTTTAGGAGGGATAAGAGTGACTTTACGCTCTTTTACCTCTTCTAAGTGGGTTTTACGTGACAAAGGAAGAACATGGAGGCTTGAAGACCGGAGGCCAATGAAGGTCACCTTTCGAAGTCTTTGAAGACTTGTTTCAAAGATTTGAAGACTTGAAGACCGGAGGCCATTGAAGATCATCTTTTGAAGACTTTGAAGACTTGCTTCAAAGATTTGAAGATTTGAAACATGAGAGGAATTATTTTGAAGAAGAGTGTTTGCCACAAGAAGAAGAAAAGAAGACAAGGGTAAGTTTTTGCGCCCATCGTGAGTCACGACGAACCCGTCGCGAGTTGCAATGCACGGGTGGCCAGAACCTAACCTTATCCTTTTTATACTATAAATAGCATTCTATTTCCTCTCATCACAACTACATTTGCACCCGATTTTGTTACTATTCTAACCCTAGTTTTACACTATTTTCATCTTTGATTTCTCTTGTATTATGTTTGGTGTGTTAGCGTTAATTAGTATGAGCTCTTGTCGCTAAATCTAGTTCTTGGGAGCAATTGATTGAAGCTTCCAAACTTATCTAGTGAGATTCTCTATTTGTTCATCTATGAACATTTATTGGAGAGCATTTATTATGCCATTAATGCTGTGTTTTACCTCATTTATACCATGGGTTGTTTGAGTATATGAAATTTTATATGATTGAAGTGTTAGGGTGTTAGGAAAGTTGCAAATTTCTTAGCTCATTTGACATGAAATCCAAAAGAATGGATTTAGAACTTCTTGTGTATAATGTGTGGTGATTCTTGCTAGATGAATATGTTAATGTGGATTGTTCTCATATTTATCCCATAGTTGCAAAGAAAGGTTGAACCTTGAATGTGGTTTGTTCTAGGTTTAATCTAATAAATGGTTTGTTTGGTTAATTGACTATGTCTTTCGTAGAAGGCTTATTGTTATCAAACCTATGATCCTTTGAGTGAAATGTCATTTATGAAATACCTCTGTGGTGTTGTTTGCCTAGGGTGATCAACAATGAGGTTTGCAAATGGTCGTTGTTTGTCTTTGCAAACTACTACTAAGAAAGAATGAATGTTTATCTTGAATGAGGAGTGATAACATTCCCCATAGACAATAAATGTAATTGAATGAGTGCATGAATCAATGAGCTATAGGAAGTTTGGAAATGGAAGTTGATTTCCCCAAAGGCCCCGTTAATTGTTGTTTGAATCATGTATTTAGTTATTGTTGCATGATTATCATAGTTCTATTGCTTTACTAATTGTTGTCTTTCAATTTTATAAATTAGGACCAAGAACCAACCAACCCCCCCCTTTTTACATGCTTTTATATGTATCTATACATGCGTATATCTAGTATGTTTCTTGTACATATGTTTAAAAACTTGAAAAGATCCCTCTTCTCGTGGATGACCCCGACTTTCCATTATCTACTTAATTGTAGATAGGAAGCATTAGGACTTCAAAATATAACTTTGAGAGGTACGGCGATGACCTCCCAAATTTTGGCGCCGTTGCCGGGGAAAAGGTGTTTATTTTTAAGTGTTTAGACATATTATGTGTGATTATGTGCTAGTTGTAAATATTTGTTAGTTTTCTTTTATTTTGATTTCTTAGTTGACTTGCCATTTCGCTTGGCTTGGAGACGTATTGTTCGAGTTCTTTGTGTATGGTTCGTACGCGATCATTTTCATAAGAACCCCTACACTAGTTAGAGTTGAATTTCAGACGGGCTAGGAGGCATTCTTTGGAAAGTGTGAATAATACCCCTCCTAGTGACCATTTTTTGGATACTTCTAATTGTATAAAGCATCAACATGAGCATGAAGATGAGAATCCAGGAGGATGGCACCAACATCCTCCCCTCCAAGGAAGGGAGATTCCTTTGGGCCAAGCCTTGTTGAGGGATATTATGGCCCCTGACCTTCATCAACAACCGATCTGCATTGAGTATCCTTTGGTTGGAAGAATGGGCACTTTAAGCTAAAGACCGGGTTCATAAACCTGCTACCTATTTTCCTTGGTAGGGAAGGGGAGAATGCCAACAAGTACCTCACCGAGTTCCACTTTTTATGTGGTGGTATGGTCCCCCACGGATTAGATGAAGACTTTTATAAGTTGAAGGCATTTCCGCATCCTACGGACACTTGCCTTACTTTACAAGATGATTATGTCGAGGAGGTGAGTTCCATGGGGTATCAAGGCAACCAAGACTATCAAGGTGTCCATGGCTATCAAGGTAACCAAGGCTACCAAGGTTATCAAGGGTACCAAAATCGATCGTACAATTCGGGAAATCGTAATAACCCAAACCTTCAGTATGGAAACTCTCAAGGAAGCCAAAACCCTCAACCATATTAGCCTACTCAACACCAATATAGGTCACCTCAACAAAAATTTCAAAGGCTCCAAGACAAGCTCCAAGACCAAGGGGAGGGCTCAGGGTTGACAAAAGATGAGGTGATGCAAGCCATTCACCGGTTGAGCATGTGCGCAGAAAAAGATGAAAAATTCCAAGATGAAGCCAAGGCAAGCATCAAGAAATTGGAAACTCAAATGAGCCAAATAGCTCAAGTGGTGAATCGGATGAAGGCCCGAGAAAAAGGCAAACTTCCCTCCCAACTAGAAATAAACCCTCGATAAAATGTGAGTGCAGTCTCATTGAGAAGTGGAAGGAAAGTGAAGGAATCCCATGCAAGGGTCATTGTTGAGAAAACGGTTGAAAAAGAAGAAGACTGTGAAAAGAAGGCCGATGAGTTGGCCAAAGAGAGGAAATAAGAAGAAATTGAGGTGGAGACATTTGTGCCAAGATTGGGATCAAATCCCAAAACCTTATCCCCGCCACAAAAGAAGTCAAGAGGGGTGGAGATCTCTATCTATGAGCTTGACCACCATTTCCAGAGGCATTAAAGGATAAGAGGACCAAGGAGGACACCAAGGACATCTACAAAGTCTTTCGTAGATGCGAGGTAAATATCCCACCATTAAATGCTCTAATAAAGTTTCGGTATTCTAAATTTCTTATGGAATTGTGTACCATCAATAGGAAACAAAAATTGAAAAGTAAGAAAAATAGTGTGAGGAGTGAATATGTCTCCGCCATGTTTAATGATGAAATGCCCCCTAAATGTGATGATCCGGGAATGTTTACAATCCCTTGTGAGATAGGAGGCAAATGTGTTAACAAGGCCATATTACACTTAGGTGTTTCAATCAACGTGATCCCATATTTCATGTATAACAGTCTAAATTTAGGCATTTTCACAAAACTGGGGTTGTTATCCAACTAGCCTATCACTCTAGCACATACTCGAAAGGTATTGTGAAGGATGTGTTGGTGAAAGTGGATTCTTTGACATTCCCCGCAGACTTTTATGTTCTTGAAATGGGAGGTGACAATAGTGTTAAACCTATTCTTTTAGGAAGGCCATTTCTAAAGACTTCAAGAACCATAATTGATTTGCATAAAGGAACATTGGCCATGGAATTTAATGGGCAAAAGGTAGAATTTGACACTAATAATTCTATTGATCATTCTAGCAGATACCATTCTTGCCAAGCTATTCATGTTATTGATGATGAAGAGCAAGATGTAATTGAGCCTAGAGATGGTAGTTGCTTAAATGTTGCCATAGATGATGTTTTGAGTGACACTTTGATTTCAAATATTGTTAGTACTAACTTGAAGGAAAGCAACAATGGCAAATGCACTCTTGGGAATGCAACATCCAACACTTTTTGTGTGTCTGCGGGTAAGCCAATAAGGGTGTTTTTCCCTCCTTCTCTTGAGAAGACTTCGGTGGAAGAGTGCAAACCACCACCAAAATGTCTTAAATGTTTATCTCTTAGAGAAGGAGAGAAACCCCCAAATGCTCACGTCTTTGAGATCACCATGGAACAAAAAGGTGAGTTGTTCGAGATGTTAAGGGACATGAAGAAACCCTAAGCTACTTGAGGAAGGTTTTGCTGGGGGATGATGCAAATCCCGATTGTTTTAACCCGGATCGAGGAAAGGGGACCGATCATCTCAGTTCATTTTGTGATTAAGCTGCAAAAAGGGGAGTGAGTCATGCCGACGATGTTAAATATACTTGGTTTGATCATCCTAATCATCATTCGAGACTTTACGTTGATGTTGCTTGGTTTTGAGTTTTTGTCGTTAGTTTCATTGTTTTGATTTGTGCTTTTCACGATTTTTTTTTCCATGATTTTGGATAAAATTAAACCCAAGGCATTGGATGGATGAAAGGAGAAATGCTTGGAGTCAAGAAGGAAAGGCTTGGGCAAGGGGATCAGATTGAAAAACATTTCTAAGTACCAGTGACTCGCGATGGGCTCAGAATATTTTGGGGAATTTTGAACCCTCAGGCTCCACTTTTTGCAAGCTGCGATGACCTCATCGCGAGTTGCGAGAAACCATCGTGAGTCGTGATAGTTTGGTCGCGAGTCGCTACCAAATTAGAGGGTTTTTGCTGAAAATTGAGCTCTCAGGCTCCACTTTTCTTGACTCGCGACAGTCATGTAGCCAATCGCGATGGACTGTCGCGAGTTGTGATGAGGGAATTGACCGGAGATGCCTGTTGATCGCAAGTTGCGACAGGTGTATAGACAATTTAAAAATAGGTAGAACCAAAAAAAATTCTTAAAACACCATTCTCCCCCTTCATCTTCTTCGCCGCTTCACACCGCTCCACCACCTTCCAGCCACCACTCACCGGCGCCTACCCCTAAAACTACCCTCCGGCCACCATTCAATAACTTCCCTATCCATCTTCCCAATCTCTGCCGATAAATCTCCCTAATTTGTTGAAGAACACAAAACCCTAGAATTTGGGGGTTTTTTGTGATTTTTAGCAATTTGGATTTCAATTGCTTGTGGGCTTAGCTCCTTCTTCATCCTAAGAATCTAAGTGGTACATTTCTTCACTTTC
Organism: Rubia yunnanensis; assembly: GCA_037428765.1. Lineage (NCBI taxonomy): Eukaryota > Viridiplantae > Streptophyta > Magnoliopsida > Gentianales > Rubiaceae > Rubia > Rubia yunnanensis. Next base: position 81,764,462 of record CM075065.1, read on the forward strand.
TTGAGCTTCAATTGTGATTATGTTGAATAATTTATTTTGTGGGATATTGTGGGGATTTTGTGTGATGCCTTAGGAATTTTGATTGTTGGAATATTGTAGATTCTTTTGAATATATTGTGCTTGTGATTTGGTTTGATGGGGATTGTGTGAAAACATTGTGCTTATGGTTTTTTTGGGTGTGGGATAACATTATGCTCACTTTGATTGTGTTGATTTGCTCATGTTGGTGTTGTGCTTGCATTGTATTTATATTATTGCTTTGGTTGAGAATTGGTTGTGGCTTATACTGGATATTAGGCATGTTGGCCCTTGTTTATACATAGTTGATATTTGGATACAATGTTATCATGCTTAGGATAGTTTGGTCATGGCACTTGAATGTTAACGTTAAGAACGTACTAATGATTGCCAAACTAGTTTGGTATAATTGTGATTATGAGATATAGCATATTCGATGTATAGTCTATGTGAGAACCTAATGGACTTGAGAAAATGAGCATGTTGGATATGACATTAATTGTATATGAAATTGTGGTTAGGACTGAACTAGTTGGCTTGGATTTGATTTGGTTTATGATGTTGGAAAAACTAGTTTAAGGTTGAGTATGATTTTGTGATATTGCATTTATGTATATTCCTGTGCGTTAGACTTGTTTGTTGTGGTTGTTCGATGTGGCCCCTACCAAGAGACCTAGAGCTCCTTCACAAGGTCGGCGCACTGCCCCTCCACCTGGACCTTCGCCGCCGGCTCTGGAGTCTAGCCTTGTACCTCCTCCTCTTGATAGGTACATGGGTTTGACCCGGATCACCGGGCCCTATGCAGAGAGGTGGGAAGCCATGGCTAGCCGCCAGCTCAAGGAGACGAGTTTTGTAGACGTGCCCACACTGGACGCTCTTGGGCTAACCCAGCCAGTCTGATGCCTCCTTGCCAAAGGCCCAGGAAGGATCGATTGAGGATGACATACAGTTCTGGAGTGTAATCAATATGAGGGAAAAGAACTCCCACAACAAAAGCACTGTCATCATCCACCCCGCACTCTGTTATGTGCACCGACTTTTAGCTGGCACAGTGCTTTGCTCGAGGGAGATGACGAATGTGCCAAACAATGACATTCACTTCTTATGGCACTTGAAAAGTGAGGGATTGGGATAGGTTATGGACCGAGCTATGGATGAAGAGGATTGTAGAGGTGGCAAGGAAGCCAAAGGGGATGATGGGGAAGATTATGGTTGGAGGCATGATTGGCCTCTTGGCGAAGTACCTAGGATTGGTCCCACCAGCTGGTTTTCTACACTTAGGGAGGCGTACTTCCTACCTCATCACTGCAGAGAAGTTGGTGCAATTTGATATGCTTAGTGTAAAGCGAACCGCAGGGGTATTTCATTAGTTATATGGCACCAGGAAGGTCACATTCATGGCACTTCCTCAGCCCAACAAGATGAAGTTGGAGTTTGATACAGCCTTAGCAGACTTGGCAATTTTAACAAACTCCTCATGCAGAGAAGACTTTCAGCGTGAGCTCTATGACCTTGGTCCAACCCCTGTCCAGCGCGATGATAAGAGCTTGCCTTTCTCTGAGCGACAGTAACAGCACTCCCCAAAGCCTCCACCAGAGACTGAGCCTATGTAGGAAGATTATGTGCCACCTCACTACTCCCAGCTTCCACCTGATTTCTATGAGCGTATGATGCAGACCATGCAGGATGGATACCGCCGCCAGGACAGCATGATACTGGAGCACAATGTGTTTGTAGTTCTTCTTCCTCACAGCAGTAATTTGTGAGCATTATATTCTTACCCTTTCCATACTTCGTTGTGTACGTTTTTCCCTATTTGTCTACATTGAGGGCAATGTAGCATTCTAAGTGTGGGGAGAGGTATTTACTGATTTCACTGCTTGGTTTGGAGATTTTCTTTTTTGTTAGACTTGCTGCTTATGGGATAATTTTTTTCATTTTGTTTTGGATATTTCCCCCTTTTTGTTTTGGGGTATGCTTTTCTTCTGACGTACTTGGATGATGTTAGCTTAGATATTTCTCTTACCCTTAACATTTGAAAAGCACTTTTCTACTTTTTGGATTGGAGAAACATGAAAAAAAATGGAAAATTCGAAGAAAAAAATAGAAAATTAAAAAAAATGTTAATAAAAAGAATCCCGCTAAGTTGAAAGCCGAAGAGGGCATCTTAGGAAACATTGGGGTCCCGGATAGGTTGAAAACCCATGATGTGTCCATTTTATGTGAATAATTTAGTACTTTTTGGGGTTACTTAAGTGCTCTTTTATTATCAAGAGCTTGTGTTTTACCTTGAAATTCTCTTAGGAAGGGTAAGAGCAACTTTACTCTCTTTTACCTCTTCTAAGTTGATTTTGTGTGAAAAAGGAAGAACATAGAGGCTTGAATACTGGAGTCCATTGAAGATCACTTTTCAAAGACTTTGAAGACTTGCTTCGAAGACATGAAGACTTGAAGACGGGAGGCCGCCAAAGACCATTTTTTGAAGACTTTGAAGACTTTCTTCAATGAGTTGAAGACTTGAAAAAAGAGAGGAATCATTGTGAAGATGAGTGTTTACCACAAGAAGAAGAAAATAAGACAAGGTTAAGTTCAGGCACCGGTCGCAAGTCGTGACCAACGGGTGGCCAGAACCTAAACTTATCCTTTTCGTACTATAAATAGCACTTCCTTTCGTCTCATTCATATCTTCTTCTTTTCTGCGTTTAGGTACTATTTTCTAACCCTAGTTTTCACCATTTTTCATCTTCAAATTCCCTTGTAGTATGTTTGGTTTGTTAGTATTAATTAGTATGAACTCTTGTAACTAAATCTAGTTCTTGGGAGCAATTGACCAAGGCTTTCAAGCCCATGTCTTAAGAAAAAATTGTAGTCTATTTGGTACTCTTAGTATTATGCATTTATGGAGCATTCAATGTGTTTGTTTTTTCAGTATATGAAGTACTTGTGCAATATGCTTGTTAGGGTTTGGGGAAATGGGTTGATTTCCCCTTTTATTGATAGGAAATCTAAGAGTATGATTTAGAGCTTTTGATTGTGTTGATGGATTGATAATTGCTAGATGAATATGATGTTGTTGAACTCTTTGTCATGTTTGTTTCTTGTAGCGAATGAGAGAAGCACTACCACGCGAAGACACCTCTAGCACCGGTTGTTTTGGTTCCTAGCACCGGTTTTTAGTGGCTAAAAAACTGGTGCCTAAGTAAGCGATGCTACATTATCACCGGTTGAAGCAAAACCGGTGCTAAATTTCTTTTATTAGCACCGGTTATTTTTTGCACCGGTAAGCATTTCAGTGCTTATCTTTTGCACCTTGGGTTTCATTACAGTTCTTCTTATACTTTATTATTTGTGTTGTCTCGTGGCTCTTCATTGTTGTATCTTTTGGTCTATGTTGATGATATCATTTTGACTGGCAATGATTCCACTCTTATTCGGCAGTTCATTGATCGCACCCATCAAGAGTTTACCATCAAATATTTGGGTGCCATACATTACTGTCTTGGCTTGGAGGTCATGCTCACTGCCTCGGGACTTCTTCTGGGACAGACGAAGTATGCTCGGGACATTCTTTCTCGGGTTGATACTCTCTATTGCACCTCTATTGTACTCTCTATATATTCAGTCATCAACAATACAATTCCTTACGGAAAATCATTCTCTCAACTTTCCTAGATAGTGGTTGGTACGAGTGAGGCAAATGTAATCGTTTGAACAATACCTATTAACAAAACCTATTCACCACTAAAAAGGGACTAATCGCTTTTTGAAAAGAAAAAGAAATATTCATTAAAATTCTTTTTACTTCTCCTAATCAAAACCTATTAACACATAAACAAAGTATTGAAAATATCAAACTAATAAAAACTGCACAAAAGAAACATGATACCATTCCTACTCCCAAAAACTGAAACCAACAACACACATTCATGTAAAAATAAAGGAAAAGAACGGTGAAAACAAAATTCAAGTACAAAATACAAAATTCAAGCACAGATATAATGTTAAATCATATATACTGTCATTTAAATTGCGAGGAAATTAAACTCGGCAAGCAACAAATTTAAGACTAGGGAATTATACACAATCCTAATCAAAACCTACTAACACAGAAGCAAAGTAATGAAAACATCAAACTAAAAAAATGTAAAAAACAGTATCAGAAAACAACACAAGTGTAATTTAAGCAACAACGATGAAGTAAATTACCGTGAACTTCTTAAAAGGCTCGCCGATGCCGGATTTTTGAAGCTAGGATGCTGGAGAAGAAGAGAAGACTTGCAAATAATGGAAAACATTAACAGAGCGGGGAAAAGAAAAAATGAGCAGAGCGGCATAAGATCAGAATAGAGCGACGGATGATCGGAATGCAGCGGAGATTGGAGCAGAGGAGGGGTGAAAGATCGGAGCAGAGGAGCGGCAGACAATCAGAACGCGGCGGAGGATTGGCGTGGAGGAGAAGCGGACGATCGGAGTGAGCGGCAGATGATCGGAACACGGCGGAGGATTGGAGCGGAGGAGAGGCGCCTGACGATCTTCGTAGATGAGCGGTTGAAATTTGGGATGAAAAAAGTGAATGAAATAATAACTAATCTTATATACTATTGCAATTAAATTCCTATAATTATTAAAATTCCAGAGAGTCCCCTGATCTCACTATAAGCTTGGGTGAGAATGTCTCATTAAGTTTTTATAATTACTTAAAACACATGGGTAAAATTGTTCCAAGTTCTAAAATGTAAACAAATTTATCGCTAAATTTTCTTAAACAAAGTTAGAAAATTTTACGATATTTATAAATGAAAGAGTCCAATTATGATAAGTGTGATCTTGAAGGCTAACTCATATATGAAATATATATATATATTCACCAAATAAAAAATAAATTAGTAAAGATTTGATCGGGAAGCGTTTAAATATCAATGATTTTATACTATACTTAACCATCAACAATTAATTCGAAGATTCTAGATAACTCTATAACCAAGTATAAATGAAGACAAATAGCCTGACACTTTCACACGATCAAAAAAAATCCCAAATTCCTTCCATTCTTCTAGTACCCAATTTAGCTCATATTAATTTTAAACATTAGACATGGAAAAAGTGATAATTCATGTTGGTTGCGTCGTTGCAATTGCTCTTCTGGTTTCTGGTATGTATCTTTTTCTTCGTCTTTCTGATATATGTATCTTCTATTTTGACCGTGTTTAACACCTTTTCTTTTAATAATTAATATATGTATATTTTTTACCCTGTTTAACAGTTCAATACCCCTTTTTCTCAGGGGATTACTATCGCTCGATTGCATTGGTTATCCAGCGATTTGTATAGGATCCCGGATGGATACCCGTATGACATAGAAATGGTCTTTTCTTTAGCTATCATAGTATCTCTTACTGTTACAGTATTACTTTTGCAGTTTGACTCTCTGTCTTTAGTTCAAATACTGCTAGTTCTCTTTTCTTTTCTCGCAGGTATCCTGGATATGGCTCCCTGATGCATGCTTAGGGAGTACGGAGCTACTTTTGGACACACCTCTTCCGACCAAGAGGAAGTCACAGCAATATGCCTAACTCTCCAGAGGAAATCAAACTCCTCAACTGCTATCCGAAGAAGTCATTCTGGAATGATACATCGATCAGGAACAAAATTTTCATTTCGGCTGGTACACCGTTGACATACAGGGGTCTTGATTCTTCGATTCCCCGACCTGTTCGCGGTTTACTAGCCGAATGGTTACTTAGACTGTACTATATTTTACTTAGCTATTCGCTCTTATCATGTACTAGGTTGATCCATCGCTTTTGGAAGCAAATGTTGTATTGCTTCAAGAGCTTATTTAGCTCTGGGATCATCTTAGGGATGATCTTTTTGTAAATTGTAACGTAACACAACTTTTAGCGCCTATTGGCAAAAGGCGATCAATCCGCTCGCCCTCAGCGGCCCATACCAGCCCACACCCAGGCCATCGTATGAGAGGTAAATCACGGTAGCCCAGCACCAGGACCCATGGGCTTGGCATTGCCTCGGTGCGCACAAGGGAGCCTTGCAAAGCAAGAACTCCCCACACTGCCGCTGCCGAGGATCGAACCTGGGATTATTGGCTTACCCACCCATGTCCCAACCACTGGGGTACACCCGTGGGTGTACGCCTATTGGGCTCATTTACTTTGGCCTGGGGAGCCTAATAAATACCCCCCATCCTCGGATGGTCTTTAATTTAAAAAAAAAAAGTGTTGGCTTGTTATTGTTTTGGTGATTGAAGTCATTTTTATTAACTTAAACACAAGTTATCTAAAAATTATATACCAATATTATTATATGATACTGATTTTATTTATTTACTATATATAATTAATAATAAATTGTTAAAAATATATAACTTCTAAAAAATATATTTAAAATTATAAATATCTCATTGTACTAGATCTATATATATATACACCACTAAAGAAAATTCCTAGAAGTACAATAAAAAATCACAAAAGGTTTGGATTTTCTAATACAATGATAGAGCACTTTTTGGATTCCCTAACTAATTCCACAGGTAAGTGGAGGAGAAGGAGGAAGAGAGTTAGATCGGAGGTTCAATTTAGAGGTTTAAGTTTTGAGGAATTACCACACAAAATTACGGAGGACAACCGCACTTTGAGAGAGCTTATGGCTCCTTACTTTGAGAATTGACCACTATGTATCACATTCCCGCATTTGCCTTCGAATGTGACTTGTGAGCTAAAAAGTGAGATGATACACTGCCTTCCTACATTCCACGGTTTGGCTGGAGAGGATTTAAACAAACATGTGTCGAAATTCCATTTGGTATGCATGAACATAAAGCCACCCGGAGTGTCGGAAGATGACTACAACTTGAGAGAATTCCCATTTTCACTACAAGATGGAGCAAAATATTAGTTATATTATTTACCACGGGGGTGCGTAGGGTAATAGATGGATATAAAGCGACGGTTTTTGGAGAAATATTTTCCGGCCTCAAAATCTGCAAGTATGAAAACCAAGTTGTGTAAGATAGCTGCTAAACCATTGGAACCAAGCTCGAGGAGCCCGCTTAAGACCATAAATGGCCTTCTGCAGGCGACAAACAAAATCCGGATGAGAAGAATCATGATAACCAACGGTCTGCTTCATATAGACTGGAGTGTCCAGAACACCATTAAGAAAGGTCTTCTTGATATCCAGCTGATGAAGTGGCCAAGAACGCATGGTGGCAGTCGCAAGAACTGTCCGAACAGTGGAGGCTTTGACCACAGCACTGAAAGTATGGTCAAAGTCAAAGCCCGGAATCTACAAAAAAAACCCTGCACCAAAAGTCTGGCTTTGTGGCGCTCAATAGTACCATATGGGCGATACTTGAGCCGATAGACCCATTTGGAGCCAGCGATGTTGGCATCCGAAGGCCAAGGCACCAAGTCTCAAGTGTGCTGACTACGAAGAGCAGCCATCTCATCGTCTATAGCTGAAACCCAGGCTAGATCCTAAAGGGTCGAGCGATAATCAGTGGGCTCTGTCTGAGAAAGAAGTGCAGCAGTAAGACCATGCGCAATAATGTTTGAATAATCTCGTCACTGAATGGCATCAGTGGCTGACCGAGTGGCCATCTGATGAGTATGAGGCGGAGGCAACTAGGCTGAAGGAGTCGGACCAGCGAATGATTCCAGGAGAAGACCCAGCTGAGCTGGCCAAGTGGCTACAGATGGACAAGGGCAGAGAAGGGGCGGCTGAGACTGGCTAATGCACCGTGACCGGTGGTTGAGAAGGCAGGACCGGAGACGGAGGAGCCTGTTCTGGTTCGTCATGCAAATGGTGCATGGCAGCAAGGGAGACGATGCCGGAATGGGGACAGGGGCCACAGAGTCACCATCAGGATCAATAAAAGAAGAGACATCAAGAGCGGATGCTGAAGAGCCTGAGGTCGAAGAAGTAGCAAATGAAAAGTATGTCTCATCAAATTGAGCATGACGAGTGATGTAGACTCTGCCTGTAGAAGAATCTAGACACCGAAAACCTTTGTACTATGAACTGTAGCCAATGAAGATACAAGGAATGCTGCGGGGAGATAATTTGTAATCTACATATGGTCGAACAAATGGAAAGACCCGGCACCCGAAAGGATGAAAATACGAGTAACTAGGGTCACGACCATATAGAAGCCCATAAGGAGAAGAACCATGCAGTACAGGTGTAGGTAGTTGGTTGATCGTGTATGCAACTACCCTAAAAGATGAGACAAACGGTTATGAATGTTTTTAATTAGAGCCTCGGGTCTTACAAGGTCAATCACTGCCATAATAAGCTCTCGGTCCTTTCTTGCATCATACAGCAACCAAAGGCATTAGCAGCGAATTCATTCTGGAGGCAGCATGATTCACTAGAATCTAAATAATCAAGAGCGGCAGCGGATTGCAAAATTCCTTGTTGGGCATAACAAGATGAAAATATCAACCATAGTAAGAGAGGCGTTGCAGAAACATTGTTCAATGTTTCTATTTGGATGGTTAGCAAAATCTAGGCATGAATGAGGCAACATAGAGAAGTTGGGCTTCCTCTTAATGTTAAATTAAGGAAAATTGGATGTGAGCCAACTAGGAAGATAGTGCTAGAAGTTGAAGCCTAAAGGTGCTACCTGTAAATTCAAGGAGAAATGTTAGATCGGTGTAGCAACAATGAATGTTAGCAAAAGCACGATACAAATGTAAGTTGAATCAAAGAAAATAAAGAATAATAGTAATTTCATAAAACCTTCACTATCGTGAAGAACACGGTGAAGCGACTGAAATTTCTACTTAGGAAAGATCAAAGGTAACCTTGATTTTGAAAGTATGTATAATGTTGTTCATGTAGATGAAATGTGGTTCTATCTCACTAAAAATTCAGTTTTTTATTTACTCGCACTCGGTGAGGATTAACCTCATTAAACCACATAATCAAAGAGATTTATTTCAAAAACTAATGATTCTGTGTGTTTTTTCAAGACCAGTGTTCAACAGTGAAGGTCAATGAGTGTGGGATGGGAAAATTGGTATTTTCCCTTTTGCAAGAGTGACATTCCAACAAAAAGAAAAGGCAATTACATGCTAGCACACACACTTATGACAAGACTAACAAAGTCAGTCAACAAAGAAGTTACAAGAACATGTATAATCGAAGAAGTTATGCCACCAATAAGGTCAAAGTGGCATGAATTTCTTAGAAAAATATTTACTTGCAACATAACAATGCAGGTCCACACATAAAACCAAACGATGCTGCATTTGTGTTGTTGCTTTCTGGGGGGTAAATATTATGCTCAATTTCCAACCCCTAAATTCCCCCAACCTAAACATCCTAGATTTGGGCTTTTTAGTTCCATTCGGTCCTTACAATACAGAACCACATGCATAGAGTTTGGGGGTTTACTAGATGCACTAGAAGAGGCTTACAATAACCATGATGTAGTAATCTTGAATGATGTTTTTAATTTTGTAAAACGTGATGCCAAAATGTTGAAGTAAATATTTTAATAATGTATTCTAAATATTTTAATAATGTATTCCAATGAAATGGAAAAATCAATCTTGGATGATTGTGGTGAAACTCTTTTTGGATATCGATGTGAGTCCCATTAAGTGCACTTTCCTTAAATAGTAATCCAACCCTATTACCGCATTAGGTTACACAAATTCCCTTCAAGCATAAAAACTTTAGAACCCCTCATGTTTTAGGCTTGAATCAAGAGAATACTTTTGAGTAACTGTGTTTTTTGTTGTTGTACACAAGTGAAAATCTGAGATTTTCACTTGTGTTTTCTGTGTTCTGTGTATTTATTTCATGCATGCATACGCATGTATATATAGGAACAATTTGTCCTGGAATGATGCAATAGTTCATTTGTTTATGACAAACCACGCAAGTGTCAGAATTATGAATTTCTTAAATGATGCAGCTTTCCACATGGTAGGCATGTTGCACCACCACCTTAAATGTATCTTCCTTAATTTGATATCATCCTTATCTTTTCAATCAAGAGAAGTTAGGTAATACGCACAACCACATCAGAATTATAATAAACTCTGAAATGATACATGTTTCCACGCTAGGATAAGACATGTTAGTCATCAAAATTCTGGCCAATATTATTTTAATACTTATCCTTAAACTGTAATCTCGTAAATAGTTGATGCAAGTGTGCACTCCATAGCACCAAAATTGTTTTTATATCCCGAGTTCACAACAAACCGAATCCAATTATACTTAAATAGTTTTGTGTTTCATAAAACACCGATAATTCTCCCCCATTTAAGTATTATCCTTGTATCAGAAAATCCAATAACCAAACCAAACAAGTGATAAATGAAAATATCTTGAAGATTGAATTTTCACCTCAGTGAATAACACATTCCAAATATTCAAGAATCAGGGTGTCTCTAAAGATTGAACCCTTCAACCCATTTGAACACTTGAAGATAATCTACACACAAGTTCAAATACAACTCAAAAACTAAAAACAGACACTATACAAGCCATGTGTCCCTATCCATTCATGAGTTCATGAGTTTATTGAAGTGGCTACACTTCACACTTCATATTGGTGAATCTCTTTTATCGTACACCTGCAAATGTACTTTGTTAAAGGATCCATAAAGAAGTTAAAACTTCAACCTCACTTCCATGCAGGTCCAAACATATTACCTTTGGGACATGAAATCATATGTTTCAATCTCAAGCAATAGGTCTTCCACATTGAATTAATCTAACGTCGTATCAAAAGAAAAAATGGGTATCCTATTATTAAAGATTTAAACAAGCTTTAACCCATACCAATCACTGACTTGTTTATCAAGTCCCTAGCTATTCTCTTTGTCAAGTATCTCGCTAAATTGTATTAAGATCTCACAAAATCAACTAAAATCAAACCACGAGTTACTAACCCATAAATTAGCGTTATGCCTAATTGGCTTTATGCCACCCCAAAATTTTATATACCAATTGACACTTTTGTTAGTCCAGGGACGAAAAGTGTTGAAAAAACAATTGGGAGGCCAAGGGTGAACGATGGAGGGAGTTCAGGGGTCTCCAAAGTCGTTCGCTCATAAAAGTAGTGGTTGGTGAGAATTGAACCCATAACAATCAGGTCTCTATGCCATTACCTTAACCACAAATCCAATATTTCACACTGGTAATTTACTTGTGTTTTTTTTAATTATATACCTATATAAAATTAACTGTATTTTATAAAATGACTTCCATATAAAAATGAATTAAATAAATTATTCATTTCTATATTTTATTCATTTAATATAAAAATATGTTGTGATAAGATGAATTAATTACGAGTTGAAACTGCTATTCACAGTCGACAACCTCTGACTTCTCTCCACCTCCGAACACTATTCACAGTCGACAACGTCTTTATTTCCGCTTCTTCTATGGCGGAGCCACCGCAGGATCGCGGTGGCACGGCTCCGAATCGTAGCTTTCTTCAGGCCCTCAACACTAAACCAACCCCGCTCCTCTCCTCACTCCCCTCCACCCCCTCCATTAAACCAGTTACGGAATACAAGGGTAAGATTGCTTGTATAATCACCCCGGAGGAGGTCGCGCAACTGTCAGCTCACTACCAAAATGCCTTGATTGGAAAATTCGCCAGGCTCAAGCCATCAATGGAGTTCCTGAACGAGGCTTTCAAATCGGTTGGTTTTAAAGGAAGATTCCAACTCGGCTCTATCGACTACCGACATGTCCTAATCCGATTTGAAGACCCAGAGGATTTTCAGCGGTGTTGGATGAAATCACAGTGGGCTTTCAAAGGTGCATATATGAAGGTATTCAAATGGACCCCTGATTTCTCTCCTGAGGCTGAAACCTCCATAGTCCCTGTTTGGATTAAACTTCATAAAATTCCCCTATTTTGGTATAATTCTGCCATGCTAGAAATAATTGGGAATACAATAGGTAGGTTCATCAAAACTGATGCTGCTACCCTAGGTGTTACGAGACCCTCTGCTGTTAAGATATGTGTAGAAATTGATCTAATGTCCAAGCTGCATACTTCTATCTCACTGACAAATGGTATTGCTCATGAAGTTGCTGAGTATCCAATAGAATATGAACAGCTACCATTATACTGCAAACACTGCAAGAGGCTAGGTCATGAGGTTGTTGAATGTAGGATCCTTCACCCTGACCTTAGGCCCCTCACAACCAGGAACAATAATTCCAAACACTCCAACCAAAAACCCCCTCAGGTTAACTCAGTTTGGAAAGCAATCCCTAATAAGGAACCTAGTTCTTCTGGTGTTACTCCCTCAGAGAAAGCCACTACAATCTTGGCACAGAAAGAAGACAAACTCCTCACTCCATCTTCCACATTTTAAAATGGTGATCACCCTTATTTAAGCAAGCATATAGTGTGCCCTGGTTCTCCGTCTAAGGATACTCAGGAAAACAAGGCTTCTACTCAGCAAGCTCAAGTACTCTCTCAGGATAACCTGGGTCCGAATATTCCTATAATATCTGATCCAGTAGTTGTCCTGATTGAAGAAGATTCCCTCCCAATGGATTCATTAGCCTCCTCTGATCAATCAGCTCCGGTACCTCTTCTAGAAGAGCAAATGATACCTGACTTTCCGACCTCAACTCCTCAAAAAGTCCAAAAATATGCTGCTGATGATATTTCAGTGCATCCATGTAAACTGCCTATCTCTCCCGATAATCCTTTTAACACTAACAGGTTTGCTTGTTACTCTCAACCCAAATCCTCAGGAAATAGGTTTCTACCATTAATTCATGAAGAGGAGGAGAATTCTGAGCAGGCCTGTGTTCATCAATCCCCTGAAACTGAGGTACAATGTGACATACCCCAGGTACAAGTTGACTTCTTACCTGAGGACAGTTCTCCTCCAATCCCCCCCATTGTTATGACTAACACTTCACAGACCACTTCTCCTACACACAAAAATGCTGAACCCGCTCAAGGGAAAGTTCCCACGTACTTCAATCAGATCAATAAGATTCTTACTAGAACAGCCACAAAAAGCCTTAAACATAAAAAATAATGATTAGTACAACCTTAGGAATTAACATTTTAGTCTGGAACATTAGAGGCATGGATACTTCAATTTTGAGACTAGCTAGACTTATCAGAATACATAAACTGGAAATGATTTGTCTAATTGAACCTCAACATAACAACAATGAATGTGAATTTTATAGACAAAAACTTCTTTTTGATCACTGCCTGTATGCTGTTAACTGTAATATCTTGCTTATGTGGAACTCTAAGATTGACATTGCTCCTAAGGTTGATCATAATCAATTCATCTCAGTACTGATAACCAGCCATACACTTAACTCCTCTACTGAGGCTATTTTTGTTTATGGTTTGAGGACAAGAAAGGAGAGGAAAGACTTATGGTCTGATCTTAAGACAATGACACTGTCTGATACCCTCCTAATTGGTGATTTTAATGCTATAGCCTCTATAAATGAGTACAAGGGGTCCTCTACCCCCAACCTTGGTAGCATTAATGACTTTAGTGGTTTTATTGACTCTATGGCTTTGCTCCCTATCAATACTGTTGGGAATTTTTTTACTTGGACTAATGGTAGGACAAGTATTGGAGCTAATAGACATACGGTGGAGAGGTTAGATAGAGGTTTATGCTCCTCTCAATGGATCTCTAAATTCCCACAATCTTCCATCCAAGTTCTCAATAGGGATACCTCTGACCATTGTCCTCTCCTACTCAGAATCAGTAACAACTGTCCCTCTGTCCCTAGACCTTTCAGGTTCATCAATACCTGGTTCAAGAGGAAGGACTTTATGGATTTCATTAAATTCCATTGGAGTTCTCCTTTTCAAGGTCAAGGAATGCTAATTTTTTTTCTCAAGCTGAATCACCTTAAAAAACACCTTAAACTGTGGAACAAGGAGATTTTTGGTGATATTAATGCAAATGTCATACAAGCAGAGGAAAATCTGAAAGTTCAGGAAATTGAATTTGATCTTAACAGCACCCCTAGTGAGCTAATTAAGTTAAAACATGCAAAAGCTATGCTTACTAGGGCTCTTAAAGAGCAAAACAGTTTCTGGAAACAAAAGGCCAAATTGAGATGGTTTAAAGAGGGAGATGAGAATACAAAATTTTTCCATAATGCTGTAATGGAAAAAAGATGTATACTTAATATCACAAAAATCAGAAGTTCTGATGGTACTTGGTTAGTTAATAGCTCAGACATAGAAAATGAAGCAATTTGTTTCTATCAAAAGCTTCTGACTGACCAACCACACTCAGATCAGGGACTCTTCTACTCTCACTTCCTGTCCCAAATTCCCAAACTGATTACTGAGGAAGAGAATGCTTCTCTCATTAGTCCAGTGACAATTGAGGAATTAAAAAAAGTTGTTTTCAGTCTGAACAAGAGCAGCAGTCCTGGTCCTGATGGCTACACAGCAAAATTTTTTGTAAAAGCATGGGATATTATCTGTTCAGATTTACTAGAGGCATCAAATGATTTTCTTTCAAGGTCTATCATTCCTAGAGGTATTTCTAGTACTTGGATCACAGTGATTCCAAAGAAACAAACTCCTACTAGTTTTAATGACTATAGACCTATTAGTCTTTCAAATGTGACAAACAAAATCTTCTCAAAAATACTAATGGAAAGACTCAAACCATTGATGCCTAAATTAATTAGTCCTCACCAATCTGCTTTCCTCCAAAATAGAGACATCTCTGACAATGTCATCTATTTAAAGGAAATGATCAGATTCTTGCACAAAAAATCTAGAGACCCAAATTGCATTCTTAAACTAGATCTAATGAAGGCTTTTGATAGGGTAAGTTGGGCTTTTTTAAACAGTATACTTCTCAAGTTTGGTTTTCATGGGCAATTTGTTTCATTGTATCATGAAAAATCTTGCAAATGCTTGGTTTTCAGTTCTCATAAATGGCAAACCTGTTGGTTTTTTTACTGCTTCTAGAGGCATTAAACAGGGGGATCCTTTATCACCCTTTCTGTTCAACATATTCTCTGAATCTTTTACTAGAAGTCTAGCCTATATTTTTGAGTCTGGAAAACTGCATTATTATGCTTTACCAAGGAATGCTATACCTATTTCTCATTTAAGCTATGCAGATGACACTATTGTCTTTCTCAAAGCTTCTAAAAGGAACCTGATCAGAATCAAAGCATTCCTAGGCATTTTTGAGGAGGTCACTGAGCAGAAAATTAACTATGATAAGAGTGACTGTTTTGTTAGTAAGAATGCCACTCAAGCTAAACTCAGACAAATTAGGAATATTCTGGGTATGAAATCAGGTATTTTGCCTTTTAAATACTTGAGTGTTCCTATACACAGTGGTAAAATTCTCAATCTTCATTTTCAACCGGTTATGGAAATGATTGATAGGAAACTGAAAAACTGGAAAAATGTGTGGCTATCTACTGGAGGTAAGCTGACCCTTATAAAGTCATGTTTATACTCTATACCTCAACATATTTGGGCAGTGATGGAACCCCCCAAACAGATTATTAAGAAAATTGAAAGAAAATTTGCTATCTTTTTTTGGGGTGAGACAGATTCAGGTCCGAAAAAATCATGGAAAAAATGGGATTCTCTTTGCCACCCTACTGAACAAAATGGATTAGGACTGAGATCTCTAGCTGCCATCATTAGAGCCTTTTCCTGTAAACTCTGGTGGAAATACCAATTAGGTGTAGCTCCCTGGACTGTTTTCCTTAACTCCCTTCCTGAATCTCACAAAAAATCTCAGAACTGGAAGAGGATATGCAAAATCAATCAATTTGCAGAATCCAATTCCAGGGTGATACATGGTCAGGGACTTTGCAATTTCTGGACTTCTAATTGGACTGATTTTGGCCCCTTAATGGATTTCTATTACCCAAATGAGACCCAAAGACAGTGCACTGTTGCTGATTTTATTAGACACAAGGACTCTCTTCTCCCACTCCTGCAACTAGTGCTCCCTGCCCCTATCATTAATACTATCAAGTCTGCCTCCATCCATGAACACAGACCTGATAAACTAGTGTGGAAGCCTGACTATATTGGGAACTTTTCTGTCAAGACAGCATATCTCAAACTGAGACCCCCTACTAATGCTTTCCCTGCTCTTAGAAGTATATGGGCAACCCATATTCAGAACAAAATCTCAGTTTTTATGTGGAGGCTTTTAAATGTACTACTGCCATTTGATGATATTCTTGTGCAATTTGGCTTCCACCTCCCCTCTAAATGCTGTTTTTGCAATAATGCTGATTCTCTGCACCATTTTTTCAATACATGTGCTATCTCCTCCATGGTCTGGAAGGAAGTTCATCAAATCTGTGGTATTTCATATTTTGAATCTGAAAATTTATGGGATAGATTGGCCAGTTTCTGGGCAAATACTGGTCTATCAAATCTCCACACCAGACTGATCCATACTGCACCTATCTTTGCCTGCTGGTCTTTGTGGAAGGCTAGAAATAGAAAACTTTTTGATAACCTCAATCCTCATTGTCATACTATCATTAAGAGGTCAAAGACAACATTTATTTATCTTTTTCTGCCTTTCCCATTGACATATCAAGACAGATTGACTATGAACTTGCTTCAGAAGGTTATATTCCACCGATTTTTAAGCCTCCAAAACCTCACATTATCACAGTGACTTGGCAGAAACCTGAATTGGGCATAAAGATCAATGTTGATGCCTCATGGCATCACTCCAAAAAGGCTGGCATTGCGGTCATCATAAGGAATAAGTATGGTTTTGTTCAAGCCAGGGGGTACTTTGTTACTGCAGTTTCCCCCTTGCATGCTGAAACTTTAGCTATCCAATGTGGGGTACAGTTAGCAATACCTTATGCAAATCAACAGGTTGTGATTGAATCTGACTGTCTAAATGCTATTAACATGATTTTACTACCATCTGTTAGACACTGGAAATTCCTTAATCTTATGGACAGCATTCATATCTCTTTGGGGAATACTAAACTGATACACACTCTCAGACAAGGAAACCAACCTGCTGATGATCTTGCTAAGTTCATGTTACTTACTAAGACTCACCAATCTTTCAGCTGGTCGAATCTGCCTGCAAGAACCAAAGGGCTACTCTGTCTTGATGACCTAGAGATTCCTACAGTTAGATCCCCTTCTTAGGAGAATTGATGCTACTAACTGTTTTCTTATGTTTTTCTTTGACAGGACCTAAAGTTTTTGTTTCACTGCCACCACTCTCAATCAGAGGACTTATATTTGCTCCTTCAGCTTCAGGAATTGATGCTGCCATTGTTTCAGCAACCAAAAAACCTCTCTGAGCTGCACCCCCACTCCTGCATTTGGTGCTGCTTTACTGTTTTGTGTATTCTTTGTACCATTCTGTCTCTTGCTCCTATTGTCCTAGTGATATAGGTGGCTAAGTGGTGCTTCGATTCGTTGATCACCGACCTGCTCCTTATTATCACTAGGTATAGTGAGATAGTTGTACCCTTGCGGTCTGTCTGATCGGCTAGGTAATTTTTGGTCCTACAAACCCATCACATTGACTTTTGGGAGCAATTGTTTTGCTTCGGGCTCTTGGCCTCCTTTAGCTTAGGAGTTATTTTGTACTGACTGAGCAGTTATGGCTAATTACTGCTTCTTAATTATTTTTAAGGGTTTAGGGTGCCCAATAAATAGCCCTCCACCGCATGGTGGTCTTCATTTAAAAAAAAAAAGAAACTGCTATAAAAATTGTAATTTAAATTTTAAGATATACTTAATTAAATTTAATTAATTAAACATTGTATTTAATTATGATGTGTTGATGAAAGAATAAAATAAATTAAAATTTCTAAATTTCAACTTCTAAATTAGAATTTTCCACTTATATTGTTTTTATAACACTTTCAACTCACAACATTTTACAATAAAATATACGAGTAATACTTTAAAATATCTTATATCAGTAATTTTATTTATATTTATTTTACATGTACTTAAACTTATATTTGTATTATAAAAACTCATCAAATAAAAGACTAAATTAAATTCTCCGAGTTAACTCAGTTAGACAAGCACGGCACTATTTAACGTGTGTAACGAGTACGACACAACAACAAAAACACAAAGCACATGGGCAGGCTATGAGCCCACTTTTATTTTAATAGCATGACACGCACATCATGAAGCACAATAAGCACGAGCACAATAATGGGCCTCAAATTATATAATCATGAAGGCACAACACGAAGCATGGCACGAAGCCAACTCTAGTTGGCATGATCTATGTCAGTCTTTTCACTAGAGTTTTGACCACCGGGTAAAAGTCTTCTCTATCCTCCCACTATATAAAGCAACATTATCCATTGGACAAAATGGAAGGATGCGGATTTGATTTACTCTAGCCATTTTTCTCTCTTCCTTCATTCATTACATAACAATGATTTCCAAACCCATTTTTGTTATGGGTTTGATTATGTTAGCTTAGATGACTACTTGAGAGCATTAGCCTTTGGGAAATATTGAATAATGAAAAGGTTTATGCCCATGTATATTAGTCATGGTGGCATATAGGAACTTGACTACAAGTTAGCATAAACCGCCCGTATTCTTTTACTTTGTGTTAGGACTTATTTGACTATTTGTTTATGTAATTACTAAATATCCACTTGGTATATATTTGCGATGGAATCTCACTAACCAAGGAGCTTACACTAGTTTAATTAACCCAAATAGGTGTAGCTAAGCTGATAGAATGAAGGTTTATATGTGATGCATTTACTTCTTTTGAGAAAGGATCCTGGTCGAGCCTTTTGAATATAGAGACCAAATAAGGATCATATACTTGTATGTATATATAAACTATGTAAAATAATTATTATATGACTTTCATTATAATAGTAAGTTAGGTTTTGGATTCTGAATTAGCTTCTGCATTCTCGTTTCTGCGTCCAAGTAATCTGACCAACTGGATTCTTAGTAACACACTAAGGTCCGACCCAGTACTTGCGATAAACAAGTTGGTTGGAATTCGGGGTGTTACATGCACTGTCTCACCTAATCCACTTTCCCTTGCCACATCACCAACGAGAATATTAGTGTGGTAATCCACCATGCAAGAACGACGTGATTCCAGACTGAGAAGATGGCTCAAACCCTTTTATAATATATCAATGGAAAAGAGTGACCGCTATCAACCCCTTTTTCATAGAATATCCCATCAATCTCCCATTTTATGCCAGCTAGGACCCCTATGTACCTACTAGGCAGCAACAGTGATGTCTGCAACTATTCGGAATAACCTTTGTATCTTCATAATTCTATTCATCAGAGTCCTCAAAAACTGCAAGGTATTGAAGCCAACATTCCATAAGTTGGAATTCTCCTTGCGAGGTCACACATTCTCCTCTTTAGCGATCCTGATACTCCCTTGGGAAACCTCAAACGTAATCATCAAATTGTTAGCCTTTTCTTTTGCTTTAGGCTCTAGTTCCTCCAACTCCCGCGGTATTAGACCCAAGGTCATCAAACCATTCCCAACATACATATAGGGTAGAACGTTAAACATTTTTGTCCCATAGATACACAAAATAATGGTACAACAGTAACACTAGCACACACCATAGAAATGTACTTAGTCGCGCTTAAATAAACAGTAACAATCTGACTACGATGGTTGTGACGAGAATGTCGCTGCTTTTTATGGCTTAACCTGCTCGATCACAATACCCTCAATGATATAATCACTTTTATAGGATGACGGATCTCTACGCCTTTTATTCGTATCTCTACGTCCACCTTCAGGACCAAATATTTACTGACAATAATCTATCGCACAGATATTTGGGGGAAAGTGTGGAGTCAATAACTTTGATGTTTGGAATCACATCCAGATTTCCATTCCCACCACTGGGAATGACATGTGCTGGAATGAAAATCTAGACTGAATCATATTTGTAAACAAAGAGAAGACAACATCATAATTGCATCACATGAATCATCAAACTAAACCATACAACATGCATTTCATTTATCATTAGCGACCACAAATTACAACCTTCAATTTTTTCCAGCAAAGACACATGGACTCTATAAGCAACCAATCCATTCAATACATACATGTCCAGATTGGCCTTACAACCGGATGCCTTATTTTCTGGAACATGATAGTTTCACTTACCAAACAAGATGTTACAATGATCACAAAGTTTTCCCTCCATACACCAACATTTCTAGGGAAGTGAGTCACAAACTCCATCCTAGGCACATAAGAGCTAAAATGTAAATTGGTCTGCATAATTCTTCAACCTATGAAGCTGATATAGCCGACGTAATATATCAACACCAGGTACTACCTCTGCCCCATCACATACCCTATTAAATCCTACTATGACAACCATTCTCTTCAGGTTCACTTGACATAAGGTAATCTCATAATTGCCCAATGTCTGAAACATATAACTAGGTACGTGAAGGGGCATGCCATATTTCAGATGTTGTTTGTAAACTAAAATGAACCTATCAGGTGGAAAATGAATGTTTTCCCCAATCCTAAGAACCCTAACAGCAGACCGATTAAAAAAAGGGTACACGAGTTTTAGTTATCGATTTGATTGAGGTTTACCAGGCTACAACTATGACCCCTGGACCACTCTCTGACTAACTGATCATGTACCCCTCTACACCATACTTAATACCATTGCCCTCACTATTATGAAATTCATCTTTAGCAGGAAGACAAACAGACACTACAATAGTTTCGATAACCGTCATATTCTCTTATCCAACATTCTCACTACCACGAGCTGTTGGAAATTCATGCTTTGTCCATCTTTCACATTACCAATATAAATATAAGTACTTGAAGACAACATACAAGGAATTACAAAAACAAAATAATATAATGCTTACTTTTATTGTGAAAACTAATGCCAACTCCGGCGACTGAAGCAAAGAGGATTTATCTGAATTTTCAAAGATTCAATCAAGACATAAAGCTAGACGAAAGGCAAAGAAACAAGAGAATAAAAAACATTCAACACCAAAACCTTTTTATTAAGAGAAAGCTCAAATATCATTTCCCGATTATCAATAAAGTCTTAAATTCAAATGGAAAAGGTACATCATCGGTGGCATTTTGAAGAAGGGAAAGGTTTCTAAATGGATTCCACTATGATAATTATTCTACTTGTGTGGAAACCCCCTCGATAATCTACCTGACGATGAACATGTAATCCAAACAAGTCATAGTCACCCCAAAAACCTCAGAAAAGAATATGTTTACCCATGAAGCTCTGAGCTTCACATTACATATCAAGTGAACTTACGACCATTTCCAATCTTCACGTCGCTCCAAACACCAATGACAATGACAAGATTGTATAATTTCTCATCTCAAGACACCTTCATTAGTACCCCTAAATGCTTCGTGGATGGAGGAGCTTATGGTATGTAGATGGCCCAAATATTAGCCCCAACCCACAAAGGGGCTAACTTATGAAGTGTTTGTAATGCAAAGAGACCGAGAAGGTCACGCCACATAGTTAACGTTATTCATTAGGAGGAACATTCAACCACTACCACGAACACCACGCAAGTGGCTGCCACTCTAGCCTTGATTAAAAGAGTGTGGCCCACGATATATGTATTGAGAAGAGTCGTGTAGCCACCACAATGGCAATGACCAATAGGACATGTACATCAGGCGACATCCTGGTTTGAGATACCAATTGAAGTAGCGACAAGCAATCATAAAGAATACATTTGGTAACACAAGTTACTAACTTAAGCATAGAATCTTTTATTCTGGGTCCAATCTGGGAGGTTTATTCTGGGTCCAATCTGTGAGATTTGTGGTAGGATCGATGTATCATTGATTTACCGCAAGTTGGGACTATCACCATCATTTGAAAGGAACAGTTGATTACAATTAAGTGTTTCATTATATTATATAAAGGATTAAATTTAAATTTTTTGATATGGAAAGGTTAAGGGTGGGCAAAAATTCAAAAATAAAAAATCGAATCAAAAACCGATTATAATGAATTAGAACAACTTGAACCAAATTTAATATATTGTTAGGATAACCGAATTAAGTAAAAAAAAATTTAATTTTTTTAAAATTTGATTTTGGATATTGAAACTCAATCTGAAAACTAGCCTGGATACCGATTTGCAATTAAAAAATGATAAATTTAAATTTAAAATATTATTTACAAATAGATATAAACTTGTGGACCGGTTTATAAATTTAAAAATTTACTCCCCAAACTAAGTTTTGGGAAATGGTGTGGCAGAGTAGTCTAGAATGTGAATGCTTTGAAGGTGGATTTAAATAAACTATTGATCTTCATAAATTATGTTGTACCCGAGGGTACCGTGTTTATCATATCCCTTGAGTGTACTGTCGCAATTCAAATACATAATTATATACATACTCGTAAAATATGGATTACGAATTTATTTTTATGATATATATATGTGTGTGTGTGTGTGTATACTCCCTCCATCCCACTCTAAATTATTTATTTACTTTTTGAGAGTCAAACTTTGTAAACTTTGACCCTGAATATAAATTAATATACTACCTATGTTTTGTTGGATGTGACATCATATCCTTAAGTGCTTGAATTTAGGTGAATAAAATGAGTGGATGGAATTGAATTTAGAAAGAAAAAATGAAGGATTAGGTGAAATTGAAACAATATTTCCATAAAAGGAAAGTGTGTGTGCCAAATCCAAAAATACAACTAAACAAAAGAAAGTGTGTCACATCCGATGATACAAGGGGAGTATAAATAATAAAAATATCATGTGAGATAGTATTAGATTTCTCTTAACATCTAGAGAAAATTAAGTTTTTAACCCTATGTTTTGTTCGAGAGTGCAGAGATAACCTTGTAAAATCTAAAAGTTCAAATATAACCAGATAACTTTGGTGACCAAAATGTCAACGACCAAATTGGTTGGAAAATGTAAAATGACCATTATACCCTTGAGTTTAAAAATGAAAAAAATAGTGTAATTCTCTTCCCCACGCCTAATTCCGTTGTTGCTCTATATCTCTACACTTCCGGTGAGATCAGTTCCTGCACACTGCCAGCAGACAATTAGCGCCACCCAAGGTCAGAGCCTCGCGGTTTCCTAGCAGTAGTGGAGTTCTCAGCGTGGCTCTGGAGCGGGAAGGGTAGGTTTAGGTCAAGAGAAATGGGGATTTCTTGCTCTTCACGGCGGTCGAATTGGGATTCACACCGACGCTACTGCGATAGCCCTGTCAGAGACCCATTAACGCCCAACGGTGGATAGCCCTAATGGCGGCGAACAAGAAGCGCTTGCACACTCCATTTGTCTTCTCCCGCCAAGTCACCGAGTTGTGGTTCATCTTCTTCGTTCATCGCCGACTGCCTGTGTGGTGGTGTTGTTATGGGCAGGCGGGGTTTTAGGCAGAGCTAGGTTGTTGTGGTTTGTTGTGGTTATAGGCGGGGCTAGGGTTGTTGTGGTGTTGTTATGGTTTTAAGCGGTGGAGGTGGTGGAGCTAGGGTTTAGATGGCATCAACTTCTAAATCATTTGGGCGGGGTTAGGGTGTTGAGCAGAGGAGGGAGACGGGGCTAGGGTTTTTGAGCAGTGGAGGTGGACGACAGTAGAGGCCAGGTTTTCCAAGCGGCGAGGCTAGGGTGCTGGGTGGAGAAGGAGCGTTGGTGGCAAGGTGGTGGAGTGGTTGCGGCAGGGGTGGTGGCGTGTCTAGCGTTAGAATGGTCATCAAATATTCTGTTTTGAGCTCTGGGGTATTTATGTCTTTTTATGTTTGATCAACAACTAACTTCATTGAGTCAATGCTAGAATTGAGCAAAATGGGTATAACTACTCAATTTTACAAAAACTTAAGGTTAGTTTCGCACGCTCGGGTTTTACAATGTCATATCTGCACTTTTAAAATTTAATAGGGTTATTTATGTACTTTACCCTAACATCTATTTATTAAATATCAAATTTTTATGCGGCGTCATTATAGAAAATTAGAGATATTTATGGTCAAATATGCTTATTAAAGACCATGAAAAAGTAAATAAGTAATTTAAAGTGAGACGGAGGGAGTATGATAGTAATACCTGGGAATACAACATGTATTATATCTCAGGGATACCCCAAATATACGAATTTATTGATCTTTAACGTAGAATGCAATTCTTAAATTGTTATGGTTGAAATTGTACTGTACTTGTTGAATATTTTTATCTTGAAAGCTTGATTTTGATGATGTGAAAATTAAATTTCTAATTTAATACTTAATCACATATTTTTAGAATTTGTTTAAAATTTTCCCCAGGAAGTTGATTTAACTGGTTTCATTTTAATTTCAAGCCGAAACCAAATTCTGAATTTGATTCGCATATTTCAATTTTCTCAATTAGTCGAGTTGGATTCAATTTTAGATTATTCTGGCTTCAATTAAATCAAATCGAATCGAATAAATTTAAAACCTAATAAACCAACTCGACGCTCACCCTTTATATAATTCTCAATAATTGAGCATTTTCTTGTACAACATAAAAGATCATTTTTCATTGTTCTAATGTGCAATTAAATCAAGATTTAAGTTTAGTTAACATTTTTTTGGATTTTAAAAGTAAAACACATTTTTTGAGATATTATTCTGTCTTAATTTTAATTGCACACTTGTTTTTCGAATATTATTCTCTATCAAAATTTAACTGCATATTCGAACAGGGCAAAGTCTTGGGAAAGACCGTCTTTCCATAAGCTTATGGAAAGACGGAGTTTAATTGAAAAAATAAAAGGTAAAAGGTCTTAGTTACAATATTAAAATTTTATTATGAACGTGTAGTGGTTATTAAGTTTATAACCCGTTCATGCAACCCAAAAATTTTATCTTCATTTCTTCTAATTTGCACTTTAAACTTTGGTCTTTCCATGACTTATGGAAAGACCGTCTTTCAAGAGACGGACTCTTTGAACAGATACATGTGTAACTATATTATCGAAATATTTAAATTTGTTGTAACATACATATTGAGTCTGTCTCTTGAAAGACGGTCATATCATAAACTATGGAAAAATCAATGTTTAAAGTGCAAATTAGAAGGAATGAAGATAAAATTTTTGGGTTGCATGAATCGGGTTATAAAGTTTATAACTAATACATGTTGCATAATAAATTTTTAATATTATAACTAAAATATTTTACCATTTATTATTTTAATTTAACACCGTCTTTCCATAATCCTATGGAAAGACGGTCTTTCCCAAGACTTTGCCATACATATTAATAATCAATGAGTCTATCTCTTGAAAGACGGTCTTCCATAAGACATGGAAATACCAAAGTTTAAAGTGCAAATTAGAAGAAATAAATGTAAAATTTTTGGGTTACATGAATCGGGTTATAAAACTTATGACTACTACACATTGCATAAGAAATTTTTAAGAGTCCGTCTCTTGAAAGACAGTCTTTCCATAAATCATGGAAACCAAGGTTTAAAGTGTAAATTAGAAGAAATGAAGATAAAATTTTTGGATTGCATGAACCCAGTCGTAAATTTTATAGCTATTACATGTTGCATACTAAATTTTTAATATTGCAACCAAGACCTTTTACCTTTTATTATTCTAATTAAACCACGTCTTTCCATAAGCATATGGAAAGACCGTCTTTCCCAAAACTTTGTCAATTTTTAATACTGCAACTAAAACTGTTTACCTTTTATTATTTTAGTTAAACTCCATCTTTCAATAAACTTTTGAAAAACTTATGGAAATGCGGTTTTTCCGAGCACTTTGTCATAATCAATTATCAAACATGTTTAATAACTATTGTCGTGCAATTTGAGCAGCAATAAGCTAGTTGACGACAATAGTTAGTATCATATGTCTATCGCCATCGCCGGAACACCACCACCACCATGGCAGTCGCTGACGCTGGAGAATCGCCATCGCCTCTGCCGAGCTATGCTGACCTCCATCACCAAAACCACGCTGGAAGTTGCTGAGTTGCTAGCCAAATAATATGTTTGCAAGTGAAGAACAACCGAGACTTCAATTCTCCGCTCGCCACTCGTTTCCCTTCTCCATCGTCGCTTCTCTGCCACCGTCGCGACTCCTCCGTCGCTTCTCGTTTCCCTTCTCTGTCGAACCGCCGCTTCTCATTTCCCTTCTCCTCCTCTCTCCACTGCTCGTCTCCGATCTCCTTCTTCGCTGGTCGTTCTCGCTCTCCTCTCCCCGCTTCCTATCGCTCACTTCGTCTTCTCCGGCGAAAGTTCATCTTCTCCGGTCTCCTTCTCCATCGCCCGTTCTCTTTTCCTCGCCCCGGCCCGGTTCTCCTCTCCCATTCTCCTTTCCCCACTCTTCTTCTCCGGTCTGGCTTCTCCCTCTCCTCTCCGGTTCTCCCGCTCCAGTTCTCATGCCCAGGTTCTCCTCCTGCCCCGGTTCTCCTTCTCCTCTCTGGTTCTCGTTTCTCCTCTCGGTTTGCTCGACGTGGACGAAGGAGAAGACAAACGGTGAGCTAAGGACGGTGAGCTAGGGTTTTGCTGGGGACGGCGACGGCGGGCTATGGTGGAGCTGGACGGTGGCGGGCTACAGTGGAGCTTGAAGGCGGTGGGCTATGGTGGAGATGGGGACGGATGGTTGGGGATGAAGGCCGGATACGGCAGTGGCAGTATTGTTTTTTTTTGTTGGTTTTTGTTTTTTTGTTTTATTTTAAAATTTTAAAATTATTATTATACATGTATATATGTAATAGGGCATAAACTAATAAAATATAGGGTGTGATACACCCAATATGTGTCAAACATGTGTGAGTGAGTTCCAAGGAATTGCCTCATTTTGTTTTTATACTTTTTCCCCAATTTCTGTGTTTTAATCTTTCAGTTATGCCGTTTATCATCTGCAATAACTTTAAAATTTGATGATGGAGAAGATGGACTCCTAGCTAAGGCGCCAAGGGAAAGTTTCATCGAATGTTGCAAACAATTGCACGCTTCTAAAGAGGTGTTGTGACTTGCTTGATCTTTTGTCTCTCTACTCCTTTGGGCAATCAGTGTCTTTTCTTTCTTCAATTCATGCTTAGATGATTTTGTTCCATCACTTTGATGTCTGTCGTTGTTGCTCAAGTAGGCTATTCCCAGAGGAATGCATTTAGCCTTCAGTTTAGATGATCCATTTTGGTTTCCATTGTTTGACAATTTGACTGTTAAGCTGCTACTGAACCATGTCTGAAGCAGATACCAAGATTGACGATAGAAAGCCTTGAATAAGGATCCAGGAAAACTTGTTCTACGGTAAAGGAAAACCTTAAATTTCTATATATTCATATCAATGATCAACAATGGCATTCGGTTAACACTTAAGCTTGTAAGACAGTGTCTGATCAGCCTGGCAATTTAAAGCTTCATTGCCATCTTTCAATTTTGTTCTTTTTCAAGACTTCAGTTTCCAATAAACATGAATATTGTTATAGATAATACCTTTGTAGCTGTGAAGTTTTTGCTCTTTTGTCCCTTTTAATCTCGTATAATCAAGTTGTATGCTAGATATGTTGATTTTGTTTTGAAGTTGATTTCTTTCAGCTCTTCACCGGAAGGTTGTTTCTAACATGTACTAATGTTGGACACTTTTGTGCTCATACATGTCTCAAGTATATATTTAGTCTATCAAGATGTCCCGTCCACTAATTTCCCTCTACAGTTTGTCCCTTAAAAGTGGTATATAGTTATGGTTGTTGATATGTTAATAATAAGATTTCCATTGGTAAAGAACTGTTGTTTTGTTTTCATAGATATAAAAGATAACATTGTATGGATTTCTATTTGCAGGAGATTCATGATTACTTAAAGACTCTTTGTCCTGACCTGCACATTACTTGTGGCAAGTATGACGAGGAAGCACGCTACCCACAGACCAAATTACTTACCATCAGTCAATTCAAGCTCGGAATCTACTGAGCTTTACCATTAAAAGGTCAATTATACAGATTCATATTGCTGCTGTTCACTCTTTGTCTGAACTACATTTATTTATATATTTGTGCTTCAACCTTGGTGCTATTTTTTATAGGCTGATTGAGGGATAACTATTTCGGTATTAGCAGTTGAAGGGTTCTTACTTTAAAGTTTTTGGAGATAATTGGAAGAGAGAGCTATACTTGTATGCCAGTAGTAGACATGAGGTTCTTACTGATTCTGTTGGCTAACACATGCCACTTCAAGCTTAACTGAGACTAATTTAGATAGATTATGTGATTAAGGTGCATAGCTCTCAAATGTTGGACAACTTTTACCTTCCCTAATACATCTTCTTGTACCAACCAATTTTACGGTTCCTTCAACAATGCTTGTGGCATGTCAAGATTAGCATGGAGTACCTAGTTAGGCCTCTAGTTTTTGCACTGACGCTTTACTTTGAATCTGGAGGAGAGATTTCTATGGTAATTTTTCAGAGCGATGTATTGAATTCTCATGGTGTTTTTCACTTGCTGTTCTGATTTCCAGATGTGACCATCTCAGTTTTGTTTAGATCTCAGTTCTGATTTCAAGTCATCTGATTAGATGGTTCTGTTGTTTAGTCTGACATTCTAATTTGTTGATTCTGATCAGAGCTCTTATTTTCTGGTTCATTAGAGTCTGACATTCTCATTTGCTGGTTCTGATTTCAGTAGTTCTGATTTGCTGGTTCTTTAGAGAAGATTCTATTCTGGTTTCCGTCCTTATTTTGGTTCTGCTTTCAGTCCTGAATTCTGTTCTGGATTAAGCCCTGATTTAGGTCATGGTTTCAATCCTGGTTTCGATAGGTTTCAGTTACGATTACAGCTCGGAGTTCAGGCTTGCCTGTTTCTCTTGCTGCTTCTGATTATGCTGATCCAGCAAATGCATTTAAGGTTATTTCTGTTATTGATACTCAAAAGCATATACTCAAATTCACAGCTAGGATGCACTTGAGATGCAAACACCATACATAATATATAATTAGTTTTTGTTAATTACATTTCTATTGTTCTGACCTTGCCGGTTTTTGTTTCTTCTTATCCGAATTTACTGATTTTCGCTTTTTATCATGTAGGGATGGTATATTTTCAGAAATGCACATGAATCATGTTCGAGGTTTCTCCTTGCTTCCAGGTAATGATTGTTCACCCCCCCAAGTAATGTCAATGTTTTTGATGCTGTAATTTGCATTGTCATGCCGTCCTTTTATTTTATGTTGGCGCTTATTAATCTATGTGCATAGCTCTCATAGCTTATTTCCCCAACCCCTCATTTTTTGAAGACTGTCAATTAGTTCGTGGATTCATTTGTCAGTTTATAAGTTGAGTTATTTAAACTTACCAAGTAGATGTGTTCGTAGTTGACATAGTTTTTGTAAAGTTATTGACAATTTTGTGTGAATTATTTTTGAACTGATATACAGACCATGTTGGAACATGGTACTGGAGCAGTAGTTACGCCAAAGGATTTAACGGAATTCAAGCCGAAATATTGGAGTGTTTCCGAATTTATGGTAATTGTATATTTGGCTATATATTAGGCGTGTGAAGCATAATTGGTTTTATGGAAAATCCCTACTTATAAGGAGAAGATTGATTCGAATATATGGGATAGAATGATATAACGTAAATCCCTTTATTTATAGGATTTGGATATGCTTCAAGAATCGGATTTAGAATAGGAATATTGTGGAGATAATCAAGGAGTATTCAAGTCTGATTCGTGGATACAAATATGGGACAAACACGACTGCATACTCACGGATTTAACAGAGCAAAATCTGCACCCAGATTTTGAGACCTTACGAAATTTGCAAACAATAAACTGTGTTCCAACACTGTCCTGCTTCACTAAGTTCAGAATCGTATACCTTAATTCCTCGGGAGGAGGAGACCCTGCGTCGACGGAGTTCGAGGTCAGAGGGAGTCTGATCAAGGCGGATCGGTAGCTAGGGGAGCTAGCAGAGTCCACACGTCATAGTTAGTAAAGATAAGTATTTTGTAAACTGTACTCTGTACGCTATCTTTCTAATTAGTGGATTCATTCTGAACTGGGCCAGGCCCCGCAGATGTAGGTGGTTTACACCGAACTGCGTAACAAAGTTGTGTGTCTTTTACGTTTCACGTTTTTTACACTTGGTTAAACTAGGCATGTTGGAACACACTAGTAAAAACTAGAAAAAGTGGTAAAACTAAATTTCAATTGGTATCAGAGCTGAGTCACTTATCGTTCCCTTGGTTGTTTTCAAGGAAAGTGAGATCCGATTTTACCATGACGACAAGAGAAGGAGTTTCAGTCTCTCGACCACCACTGTTAGAAGGAAACAACTACAACTATTGGAAGGCACGTATGAGGGTATTTATCAATTCACTGGACGAACTGGCGTGGTTTTATGTTGAGAATGAATGGAGTCATCCTACAGAAGATGCTACAAGTTCTAAGGCTGTGGAAGGGGAGTCAAGTCAACAACTCAAAGACAAGTCTAAATGGACTCTAGATGATCTTAAAGAATCACTGGCAAATTCGAAGGCACTGAATGCAATCTTCACTGCTATTGATGAAAATCGGTTTAAGCTTATATCTACATGCTACCAAGCAAAGAAAGCATGGGATATTTTACAGACCGTTCATGAAGGAACCAGTCGAGTGCGGGAATCCAAACTACAGATGCTGGCTACCAAGTTTGAAGAACTCAAAATAGAGGAGGATGACACCATTGCCATATTCAATGGAAAGCTCAGAGATATCTCCAACATGGCTTACCAACTTGGAAATGTGTACAAGGAAACTAAGTTAGTAAAAAAGACATTGCGATCTCTCCCCAAAAGATTTGCAATGAAAGTAGCGGCAATAGAGGAAGCAAGAGACATAGCCACCATGAGCCTAGATGAACTGATGGGTTCGCTACAAACTTATGAGATGACATTCCAGCAATCTACCAAGAGAATCTCCAAGGATTTAGCGTTCAAAGTTTCTCCAGACAAGGCGAGTCACGAGTCTGACAGTGATGATGAGTTTGAAAAACTGGCACTTATTACAAAGAATTTCTCAAAGATGCTAAAGAAAGTAGTTAACAGGAAATCCCAGGAGAGGTTTGGCGGAAACAGACAAAAGCAACAAGATTCGAACAACAATCGTGGGTTGAGATTTAAACAAGGAAATATGCAGTTCGGGAAAAATCAGAACAACGAACCAAAACATGCTGGACGAATTCAATGCAGAGAATGTGAAGGATTTGGTCATATTCAGGCCGAATGTGCTAACACCCGCAAGAAGCAAGGAAGACCATATGTCACCTCTTGGAGTGATGATGAAGATAATGAAAAAGATGAAGAAGAACTCACAAATAATTATGTAGCCTTTGGAGCAAAGGTCCATGATACACCAGAAGGTCAGTGTTCCAACACACTGAACAAAGAGAAAGTTGTATATTCCAACATGAATCTGGACGATGCTCACAGTGATGAAGATGATTTGTCTGTAAATGATGAAGAGATTTATAGTACATACGAACAAATGTATGTCATGTGGGTTCAAGTAGCTGACAAGAACAAAGAGCTGATTGAAGAAAAAAGGAAGCTAATTGAAAGTGAAAAGGAATTACGATCCACAGTTGCAGAACTTGGAAAACAAAATGAAGAACTGAGTCAGAAATTGATAGCAGCAGTCAAGAGAGCCGAGATGTCTGAAGCAACTATTTCTAAATTGAATTCCGGGAAAGCAAAGCTTGATGATATTCTGGACATGGGAAAGAACTTTGGTGATAGACACGGGATTGGATACAGGAAAGAACCCGAAGTTGAAGTGCTCGAAAGACCAGTAACTCTCAAAGCAAGGATTCGAGAAGTAAACGGAAGTATGGGAAACCTTATCAAAGAAAGCCTCTAATCTGCGAATACTGTACGTACCAAGGACATGCTAAACATCAGTGTAAAAAACTGATCAGAGATCAAATGACAGGAAGACAACTGTGTTCCAACACAGTCGATACTCATACAAGAATCAGGAAGATATGGGTTATTAAAAGGTCCAGTACGTGTATGGTGGCACACACTTGTTTATCAGCCTATTCCAGTAACTCATGGTAACCGATCTGCCTTGATCAGACTCCCTCTGACCTCGAACTCCGTCGACGCAAGATCTCCTCCTCCTGAGGAATTAAGGTATACGGTTCTGAACTTAGTGCGGCAGGACAGTGTTGGAACACAGTATATTAGCTCTTGCAAGTTTCGTAAGATCTCAAAATCTGGGTGCAGATTTTGCTCTGTAAAATCGTTAGTCATGCAGCCGTGTTTGTCCCATATTTATATCCACGAATCAGATCTGAATATTCTTGATTATCTCCATAATATTCCTATTCTAAATCTGATTGTTGAAGCATATCCAAATCCCATAAATAAAGGGATTTACCTTATCTCAAACTCTCCCATATATTCGAATGAATCTTCTCCTTATAAGTAGGGATTTTTCCATAAATCAGATATGCTTCTCACGCCCAATATATAGTCAAATATACAAGTACCATAAATTCCAAAATACTTCAATATATCGGCTTGAATTCTGTTAAAACCTTTGGCGTAAAACCTGCTCCGGTTCTGCTTCAGCACCATGTTCTAACATGGTCTGTATATCAGTTCACAAATACTTAACACAAAATTGCCAATTAAATAATTCATTGACTCTACAATCTCCCCCTTTGGCAGTTTTGTGGACCCATAATATTTTGGGCTGCAATCACATATAATCAACTACATTCAACGAGCAGAATAATGATCATAATACCAGGATTCAAATAATGAAAGCCGAAACCCAGAATTCCAGAAATCCAAAAATTATACAACCAAATTGAAAACCAAATATCCAGAATCCAAAATTACTCCCCCTGGGACCACACAGAGGCCAAAGAAACGTCAATCACAAAAGCATAAGAGACTTAAACTCAGTTTTTAAAACTCCCCCTGAATTAATCAA
This sequence comes from Rubia yunnanensis, assembly GCA_037428765.1. Classification (NCBI taxonomy): domain Eukaryota; kingdom Viridiplantae; phylum Streptophyta; class Magnoliopsida; order Gentianales; family Rubiaceae; genus Rubia; species Rubia yunnanensis. The sequence goes on from CM075065.1 coordinate 81,797,436, forward strand.
CCTTCCAGCCTTGATTTTTCTTCTTCCAACCGTGCTTGCTTTGCTTGTAAGGCTGCAATTTGAATCCCTACCGCTCCAAGTCTAGTATTAATAGCCATCAATCGAGTCTTCTTGTCTGCTGTTGCTGATGAGGAGGTTGACCCAGAAGCTGTCCATGGAAGATCATGCACATGACGAAGTCCGAATGTCTTCTTGTTAGGCCGCAAGAACTCCGTATCAATGATCACGTCAGAGGCCTTCCCCTTCACCTTTGCACTTTTGGTTAACGTTGATATCAGACATGGGTATATTACAGCATCATTCACCTTAGGAGCTGTGGCTTGTCGAACCAGATGTTGCTGAATTAATAACCCAAGATTTATTTCCTGCTGTGTTCCAACACAGTAGAGCAGTTTGGCCATTTCCCTGGTCAATACAGTAGTATTGCTAGATGGTAACCATCAGTGAACCGCTATTTGATACAGCCCGAAGAATCTGGAGGTCAAGCATGATGCTTGCGAATATCCTACTGCCGGCCACTTCTTCTTAAATCCTCCAGAAATCACAGCCAAAATTTCATCATCAGTCATCTCCAAATCGTCTGGAAACACTCCCCCTGTCTCTGGAGTTTTCAGCCCAAATAACATATTGATTCTAGTAGCAGACAGTTCTACAATCTTTCCACGAACATATACTCTACTGAACCACGGAGAAGTAATATCTAGATTCTCAGGCATGAGATTAGCATATACCTCGAGAACCACCTGTCGATTGAATTGCCTTTGAATTGTGGCCGCCTTCATCATTCCCATTGCCTTTAGGAAAGTTGTGAACCCACTCTCCTGATAAGCCTTCAAGTCCAAGGGTCTCTCAGCAATAAACTTCTTCTCAGAGAAGAATTCTTCCATCTCAGCTCCCTTCTTGTCAAAATAAACTGCAGAAAAAGCCTGAGTGACAGATGGGGGTGGCAGAGCCTTCCTTGGCTTGCTATCCTGTCTCATCTTACTTCTTTTTGCTGCCTCAGTATTCATGGCAGAGCTAGCCTTCCTTTTTCCTTTTGCCTTCTGGAAAAATTCATCCAGGACCTCGTCACTGGAGTATGTCAGGTTTGGGGCATCCTGTGTTGGAACACTGTCAGCTTTTTCTTCTTCTGAATCAACACCCTGACCTGGAAGATCTTCATCATCTACATCCATCTTCTGATTCCCTTCATCAACAGACTGATCAAGGGCTTCATCATCCAGATCTTCTTGAACTACATCACCCTGTGTACCCCCCAGATCAGCATCAGATTCTTCCTCCATATACACAGATTCTTCCTCCTGTGTTAGAACACTGTCATCATCATCAGACAGTTCAATAATTATAGGTTCTCTCAATTTCTCCATCCTCTTTGCATTCTCCACATCAAAAAATCCAACCTGTAGCTTGTCTCCATACCTTACTGTCTTCATCCCAACAGCTTGTTCCTTATTAATTTCTCTTATCCACACATAACTATGAGCAGTCATACGACAGAAAACATGAAATTTGTCTTTCCCTTTACCATTCAGCTGACCGTACATCCTTCTCAGATACTTCACAGTCTTATATTCAATATCTCACACATCAGGAAAGTGCCCAGAAACAATTTCCTTAATTTTGACATGCAACACTTCTAAATCCTTTCTTATACTCCTGATTTTACTTAGATCCACGGAATATCTATTTTCTTGTAACCACTCGAAAATATCATCCACACTTCTACTTTCAAAACCCAAGAATTTCAATGGCCGAGGGTCAGGACCAGTTACCTTAGGTTTTTTCTGTTTCTTGCCTCCAGACGCTTCTTCTTGGGCATCAGAATCTTCACTCTGTTTCTTGGCAGAAGCCTCTTCCACTTCCTTTTCCTCTTCAGCTTTATCAGGCTCTGCTCCAGCTATCTCCTCATTCTCCTCATGGTTAGCATTTACTTTGTTCTGATCTTGAGTTTGTGAATCACCCAATTCAACATCTTGGCTCATCAAACACTACCAATTCTGAATTCACTGAGCTCCGGTCTTCCTCCATAATTTCCGGCACTGAAGCTTCTTTTATCGGAGAATTTGGGTTTGACATTATTTGGAATAATACCGAGATAGAGGAGAGTTTTGAGTATAAGATTTTTGGCAAGAGTTTTGGGGGAAAATCGGGACAAGGGTAATAGAATGCGAAAAGGGATTTTAGAGTTTGAAACAACTTTCAACTCTTCATGAACTTACCTCTTTTCCCGCGAAGTCCCCTTTTTAGATTTCCCAAAAATTGTAATGATATCCCTTTCTCTTCTTGTCACATCACTTTGTCTTCCTTAATTAACTTCCAACACACCTTACTTAACTACTCCTATTTTGGTAAGTCTTTTACTTCCCTCAGATAATTTTTTTCTTTTCTAATTTTTGACGTAAATAACAGAAAACAAAATTATTTACACGAAAAACTAATCAAAGGTAAAAGTTACCTCAGATTTGACAAACACCTAAGTGTTGTCGAAGGCTCTCGAAAGTGGTAGCATCAAGTGGCTTTGTAAATATATCAGCAAACTGCTCGTGTGTTGGAACATAGACCACTTCCACTTCTTTTCTTTCCACCAAATCTCGAATAAAATGATGTCTTATGTCAATATGTTTGGTTCTTGAGTGTTGAACTGGATTCTTTGAAATATCAATGGCACTTGTATTGTCACATAAAATCTTCAAAGGTTCTTGATGAATTCCATAATCCTTCAACATTTGTTTCATCCATAGCAGTTGTGCACAACAGCTCCCTGCTGCAAGATACTCTGCTTCCGCAGTAGATAGAGAGATTGAATTCTGTTTCTTGCTATACCAAGACACCAAATTTGTTCCAATAAAGAAACATCCACCTGTAGTACTTTTTCGATCATCAGCATTACCAGCCCAATCAGAATCACTGTACCCAATCAACTCTGAATCTTGATTCTTAGAATACCAGACACCATATTCTGAAGTTCCACTTACATATCGAATAACCCGTTTCACTGCAGTAAGATGAGATTCCTTAGGATCAGCTTGAAACCTCGCACATATTCCAACACTGAAACATATATCTGGTCTGCTTGCAGTTAAGTACAGTAAGCTTCCAATCATGCCTCTATATAACTTCTGATCGACTGAGACTCCTTTTTCATCTTTCACTAGTTTATCAGAAACTCCCATAGGAGTTCAAACTGCACGAGCACTACTGAGTCCGAATTTCTCAATCAAGTTCAAGGCATACTTACTTTGATTAATGAATAGACCATTCCGTCCTTGTTTGACTTGTAATCCCAGAAAGTAGGTCAATTCTCCAACCATGCTCATTTCAAATTCAGATTGCATTGTGGTGACAAACTCTTGTACCATAGATGGTGAAGTGGAGCCAAATACTATGTCATCAACATATATTTGAGCAATTAGAAACTTTGAGGACTTGTCAAGCACAAATAAAGTGCGATCTACTCCCCCTCGACGATAACCTTTCTGAAGGAGAAAGGTAGTAAGTCGTTCATACCATGCTCGAGGTGCCTGCTTTAATCCGTATAAGGCCTTCTTGAGACGATATACATGATGCGGATAATGGGGATCTTCAAAACCTTTAGGTTGTTCCACATAAACTTCCTCATTCACCACTCCATTTAAAAACGCACTTTTAACATCCATTTGATACAAAGTAAAGTTCAAAGAGCAGGCAATAGCTAGTAGAATACGAATAGATTCTAACCTGGCAACAGGTGCAAAGGTTTCATCAAAATCAACACCTTCCACTTGAGTATATCCTTGAGCAACAAGTCTGGCTTTGTTTCTGGTGACTAGGCCATCTGCATCGGACTTGTTCTTGAAGATCCATTTCGTACCAATGACATTAATGCCTTTGGGGCGGGGAGTAAGATACCAAACATCATTCCTGGTAAACTGGCCGAGTTCATCTTGCATTGCAGCAATCCAGTATTCATCAAGTAAGGCTTCTTTATAGTTCTTGGGCTCAATCAGAGAAACAAAACAGTGTAGACCAGCCAGTCGTCGATAATCAACTCGAGGAACTGATCGAGTACTTCTCATGGTGGAGCCAGATTGATCGAGTGTTGGAACATGGTCGTCAGTAGGAGGTGACTGTGTTGGAACATGGTCGTGTGCTGGAACATGGTCGTGTGTTGGAACATGGCCATCTTCAGTAGAGTTAGGGTTCTGGTGATCATTTGGGTCAGTAGAATCTGATGAAGACTTTGCTTTTTCTGAACATTGAGACTGTGTTGGAACATGAGTGTTGGCAGATTCTTCCTCTACAACTTCTGGAGGTTGTTCCTTTTCTGAATCATCCACAATAACATTTATGGATTCCATGAGAGTGTTGGTTCGATGATTAAAAACTCTGTAGGCACGGCTGTTGATGGAATACCCGAGAAATATTCCTGGATCACTTCGATTATCGAATTTTGCCAACTGTTCTCTATCTCTGAGAATATAGCATGTACTTCCGAACACATGAAAATACGAGACGTTTGGTTTCCTGCCCTTCCAGATCTCATAGGCTGTCTTGTCAGTGAATGGTCGAAGATACACTCGGTTGATTTATAGCACGCGGTATTGATCGCCTCTGCCCACCATTTCTTATGAACATCCTTTTCTGCCAACATAACTCGAGCCATCTCTTGTAGAGTTCTGTTCTTTCTTTCAACAATGCCATTCTGTTGAGGAGTTATAGGAGCCGAAAACTCATGTTGGATTCCTAGCTCATTGCAGAAGGAACTGAATTGTTCATTTTCAAACTCTCTGCCATGATCACTTCGAATTCGGATTATCTTTCCTACAGGACTTCCCTTTTCAGTTTGTAACTTTACTACAAGGCTTCGAAATACCTCAATCGTATCAGATTTTTCTTTCAAGAAGGCTACCCAAGTAAATCTGGAGAAGTCATCAACACACACAAAAATATATTTCTTTCCTCCTATGCTAGGTGTATTAACTGGTCCCATTAAGTCCATATGTAGCAATTCCAGATTTCTAGAAGTAGTAATAAACTGAACTGAAGAATGAGGAGAACGAGTTTGTTTACCTTGCTGACATGGTCCGCACACAATTTCATTCTTGCTAGTCAAGATTGGCATTCCTCGTATAGCTTTCATATTAGCAATTTTCACCAGTGTTTTATAGTTGATGTGTCCAAGCTTCTTGTGCCAGAGAATTCCTTCATCCTGCTTTGAAAGCATGCATCGAACTTCTTGTTCCAACAAGTAACAATTGTCTGAAGATCGTATTCCAGAAAGAACCTTGTTTTCACCATGCTTCACTACACACTTGTCCTTCTGAAATTCCACTATCATGTTGTCGTCACACAGCTGGCTTATACTAAGCAAGTTTGCTTTTAGATCTTCAACAAATAGTACACTTGTGAGTACTGGAAACCCTTCAATCTTTAATTTGCCTTTGCCAATTACTCTGCTTCTTTTTCCATCACCAAAAGTTACATATCCGCCATCATATGGAGTAATGTTTGTAAGGTATTTTGGAGTCCCAGTCATGTGGCGAGAACAACCACTGTCAAAGTACCAAGAATCACTGGAGTAGGCTGATAAAGAAGTGTGTGCCACCAGACACTTACTGGACCTTTTAATAACCCATACCTTCCTGATTTTTGTATGAGTATCGACTGTGTTGGAACAGAGTTGTCTTCCAGTCATTTGATCTCTGATCAGTTTTTTACACTGATGTTCAGCATGACCTTGGTATGTACAGTATCCGCAGATTAGAGGCTTTCTTTGATATGGCTTTCCATACTTCCGTTTTACTTCTCGAATCCTAGCTTTGAGAGTAACTGGTTTTTCGAGGACTTCGGTCTTTATTTCTTCCCTGTATCCAATCCCGTGTCTATCACCAACGGTTCTTCCCATATCCAGAATGTCATCAAGCTTTGCTTTCCCGGAATTTAATTTAGAGATAGTTGCTTCAGACATCTCGGCTCTCTTGACTGCTGCTATCAATTTCTGACTCAGTTCTTCATTTTGCTTTTCAAGTTCTGTAACCGTGGATCGTAGTTCCTTTTCACTTTCAATTAGCTTTCCTTTTTCTTCATTCAATTCTTTGTTCTTGTCAGCTACTTGAATCCACATAGCATACATTTGTTCGTATGTGTTATAGATCTCTTCATCACTAACAGATAGATCATCTTCATCACTTCGAGCATTGTCCAGATTCTTGTTGGAACATACAGCCTTACCTTTGTTCAGTGTGTTGGAACACTGACCTTCTGATGTATCATGTACCTTTGCTCCAAAAGCTACGTAATTGCTCGTAAGTTCTTCTTCATCCTTTTCATTATCTTCATCATCACTCCAAGATGTGACATATGATCTTCCTTGTTTCTTGCGGGTGTTAGCACATTCAGCCTGAATATGACCAAATCCTTCACATTCTCTGCATTGAATTCGTCCAGCCTGTTTTGGTTCATTGTTCTGATTCCTCCCGAACTGCATATTTCCTTGTTCAAATCTCATTCCACGATTATTGTTCGAATCTAGTGGCTTTTGTCTGTTTCCACCAAACCTCTCCTGAGATTTCTTGTTAACCACCTTCTTCAGCATCTTTGAGAAATTCTTTGTAATAAGTGCCAGTTTTTCAAACTCATCATCGCTATCAGACTCATGACTTGCCTTGACCGGAGAAACTTTGAACGATAAATCCTTGGAGATTCTTTTCGTAGATTGCTGGAATGTCATCTCATAAGTTTGTAATGAACCCATCAGTTCATCTAGGCTCATGGTGGCTACGTCTCTTGCTTCCTCTATTGCTGCTATTTTCATTGCAAATCTTTCGGGAAGAGATCGCAATGTCTTTTTCACTAGCTTAGTTTCCTTGTAAACCTTTCCCAGTTGATAAGCCATGTTGGATATATCTCTGAGCTTTCCATTGAATGTAGCAATGGTGTCATCCTCCTCCATTTTTAGTTCTTCAAACTTGGTAGCCAGCATCTGTAGTTTAGATTCCCGCACCCGACTGGTTCCTTCATGAACAGTTTGTAAAATATCCCATGCTTTCTTTGCCTGGTGACATGTAGATATAAGCTTGAACTGATTTTCATCAACAGCAGTGAAGATTGCATTCAGGGCCTTCGAATTTTCCAGTGATTCTTTAAGATCATCTGGAGTCCAGTTGGCTTTGTCTTTGGGTTTTTGACTCGACTCTCCTTCCACAGCCTTAGAACTTGTGTCAGCATCTTCTGTAGGATGATTCCATTCATTCTCAACATAAAACCACGCCAGTTCATCCAGTGAATTGATAAAGACCCTCATATGTGCCTTCCAATAGTTGTAGTTGTTTCCTTCCAACAGTGGTGGTCGAGAGACTGAAGCTCCTTCTCTTGTCGTCATGGTAAAATCGGATCTCACTTTCCTTGAAACAACCAAGGGAACAATAAGTGACTCAGCTCTGATACCAAATGTAATTTGGTTTTACCACTTTTTCTAGCACTTACTAGTGTGTTCCAACATGCTTAGTTTAACCAAGTGTAAAATAACGTAAAACGTAAAAGACACACAACTTGGTTACGCAGTTCGGTGTAAACCACCTACATCTGCGGGGCCTGGCCCAGTTCAGAATGAATCCACTAATTAGAAAGATACAGTACAGAGTACAGTTTACAAAATACTTATCTTTACTAACTATGACGTGTGAACTCTGCTAGCTCCCCTAGCTACCGATCTGCCTTGATCAGACTCCCTCTGACCTCGAACTCCGTCGACGCAAGATCTCCTCCTCCCGAGGAATTAAGGTATACGATTCTGAACTTAGTGCGGCAGGACAGTGTTGGAACACAGTATATTGGCTCTTGCAAGTTTCGTAAGATCTCAAAATCTGGGTGCAGATTTTGCTCTGTAAAATCGTTAGTCATGCAGCCGTGTTTGTCCCATATTTATATCCACGAATCAGATCTGAATATTCTTGATTATCTCCATAATATTCCTATTCCAAATCTGATTGTTGAAGCATATCCAAATCCCATAAATAAAGGGATTTACCTTATCTCAAACTCTCCCACATATTCGAATGAATCTTCTCCTTATAAGTAGGGATTTTTTCATAAATCAGATATGCTTCTCACGCCCAATATATAGCCAAATATACAATTACCATAAATTCCAAAATACTTCAATATATCGGCTTGAATTCTGTTAAAACCTTTGGCGTAAAACCTGCTCCGGTTTTGCTTCAGCACCATGTTCCAACATGGTCTGTATATCAGTTCACAAATACTTAACACAAAATTGCCAATTAAATAATTCCTTGACTCTACACATTCTTCTGTTAATGTGCAAGTTGCATCTTAGGTCTTGTTGACATATTTGTTGTTACAGGAATCTTCTCGGTCACCTGATACTGTCTAGAAAAGAATGGAAAGATGTCCATCTTGAGGCCAGATGTTCTGCATTTAATCCTGGCAAACATCAGAAGGATGGTGTACTGAGATCTGCCATTGAGACTCTTGCTGCTGGAGGCGTTGCTTGTTTTGCTATGGGAAAAAAGTCCCTACAAATTTTCTGTCACCCAGCTGTGAAGGAGAGTATTTTTCTGGAACAGCATCTTCAAATTTAAATCACTTGTCACGAGTACCTTAAAAAGATTTTTCTTGTGTGGCCAGATCCATGAGCTTTAGGTGTTATCTTGCACTGGCTAAAGGTTGGTCCAAAGATATTCCGAATGAGGGGTGAATCTATTAAAATGGTATCGACCCTATAGAATACTACGTCTTTTTTCTGGTTTTAATGTAGCTTATCTTACCTATAAGAATCTGTGTTTTTTTTTGGCAACATATGGATTTGCAAGCGTGGAATGTAAACTGGTCAAGTACTTGTTCCGAAAATGTGGAAGGAACCCTGCTGTAAATTTTTAGAGTGTCTTTTCTTAAGATGATCACTTTAAAATGTTTTAAGATGTTTTGAATAGAGTTCACTAATATGATGATGATGAATAGGGACAGTAATGATATAATTATATATAGAGTCCGTCTCTTGAAAGACGGTCTTTTCATAAGTTATGGAAAGACCAAGGTTTAAAGTGTAAATTAGAAGAAATGAAGATAAAATTTTTGGGTTGCATGAGCTGGATTATAAATTTTATAGCTATTATATGTTGCATACTAAAATTTTAATGTTGCAACTAAACTCTTTTACCTTTTATTATTCTAATTAAACTCCGTCTTTCCATAAGACTATAGAAAGACCGTCTTTCCCAAGACTTTGCCTTATATATATGGGATATATAAAGTGTCTTGAGGACCTGAGGTATTTCACACATTTATCAATTAAGGTGTTTCCTGATACCTCATATAAGAACGCTTATAGTGTTTTATTACATTTTAAATAAGGATGCTTCATAGTGTCTCAAATGTTTTTTTTTGTTTTTTTGGAGTAGCAGCATGAGTCCCCCCTTCAAGTAGCAGGATAAGAGTAGTTGTAGAATCTCTTCTCAACAACACTACGAACCATGAGGTTTCTTCCTTACGCTACAAAACCCATCGGACCACCGGTGGTCCAAACGACTACTGCCAGAATTAATCTGGCAAAATTCTAGAATTTTGGGCAAATAGAACCCAAAACGTGTTCATTCATGGCAGCATAGAAGCAAGACTCTGACTATAACAATGAACAATCAGTAACTACGATGTATGAGGATCCTGAATTCAAACAAAACTATATTGCTCCTGCTCCTACTCCATAATCAAAAGAAACCAATATCACCAGAAGCATCTCCCTTCTCAATCTGATCCACGCCACCATCCACAGAAGCTTCTCCAGTTGAACCATCAAGAATACTGGTTTTAGAAGTAAACGTACCATTAACACAAGTTTTTCCATCCGCCAATTCCTCATCATCATCACTACTATTACCACCATTCGAGGCTCCTTTCAAGTTTATCTCATCCAATATTTCAGTGGTAGAGGAGCTCACAGGTGTGTCGCCAGCTCTATCATCTTGGAAGGCAAAGCAGTTCGAATTTGTGGATAGACTTCCCTGGTCATCACCAAATGCGTCTTCATAGTGTCTAAAATGCATCCTAGTATCCCCTCAACTGAATCATGTCAAATAGACTCCATAAATAGGACTAACGATAAGAGGAAACACTCTTTCTATAGGTCTCATTTTCAATGAAGCTGAAGCGTTCCACTATAACACCTATCATGATGCTACTAGTGTCCTAACCAAACTGAAAGACCGAAGCCAATCTCATATTTAAAAGAATCAAAACAAAGAGAAACACAAATTGTTCTTTATTACTAGCTGAGCCTGATACAGTACTACATTACATAAGTTAATTTTAATATAAATTCTGAAATTCGATCAACCCTAAACATGGCGGATCAGGGTAGCAGTCCTGCAGTGTAGTTGACCCCTGTCCGTGGTAGCCAAACATCTCCTTGAATGAGCTTACCCACCGTGTAGGCATCTGCAACACTTGGGTCGGTAAGGACGTGAAACCCCGGCCAAGTTACTCTTCCGTCGACCGCGGCCCTTGGTCCATGATTCTGGTACTCGCCATAGAACAGCGTGTTCAGAGCATAGCCTCCATTCCATTCCAACCATCCCCGAGGATTGATGGCCTCTGTCAGAAAGGATTGCATTACAACCGTCGTTGAATAGAGTCTCCAAGGCCTCCCGAGGTATGTCTCCGTCGGTGAAGATTGGAAGAAATATGGTAAACTTTTGTTGTCTTTTCTCATTCACTTGCGTAAAGCTTTATACAGAAGGTTTGCAACAATATTCCTAAACTGACTCATTTAGTTACAACTAAATAGCCTATAAGTATGTATGAGATAATTACAAAGACAAAGTCAGAGAAGACAAAGTCAGAGAAAACCAAGTCATTCTCTCAATACCCTCCTGCAAGCTCACTAACTATTACGAACGAGAAGCTTGGATCTCAAGGTTTGAAACCGCAAGGTGCCAACGGCCTTGGTAAAGATGTCGGCTATCTGATCAACAGACTTGACATGCCGAACAATTAAATCACCAGCTTGAACTTGCTCTCGAACAAAGTGATAATCAATCTTTATATGCTTCGACTTTTGATGAAAAGCAGGGTTGGCAACAAGAAATATAGCACTGAGATTATCGCATAGCAAGATGGGAGAACCAGGAGATGGGGAAGCCATTTCCTTAAGTAGTTGCTGAAGCCAAATAAGTTCGGGCGAGGCAAAGACAATTGCACGATATTCAGCTTCAGTGCTAGAGCTAGCCACCACATTTTGTTTACGCGAAGACCAGCTCACTAAGTTGCCTCCAAAGTAAACTGAAAAACCATGCTGGGAGAGGCAATCCTCAGGGTCTGAAGCCCATCCGGCGTCGGTGAAGCAAACAAGGTGTGCATCTCGAGCAGGTTTAAAGAACAGGCCAGAATCAAGGGAGCCCTTAAGGTAGCGAAGGATTCGTTTGGCTGCTGCCCAATGATGCTCAGAAGGCTTGTGCATGAATTGACACACCCTATTAACAGAGTATAATATCTCAGGGCGGGTGATGGTTGCATATTGAAGAGCTCCAACAATACTGCGGTAGAGATGAACATCTGAGAATGGATCACCACCGGAGACAAGTCGGGAACCAGGTAAGGCCGGTGAGGAGATCGGTTTGGCGCCCAACATTTTACTTCTATCAAGAAGATCCAGAATATACTTTCTTTGAGAAAGAAGAAGGCCAGATGACGTATGAAGAACCTCTATGCCCAAGAAAATATTAAGAGCCCCAAAATCCTTCAAAGAGAAGACCGAGTTGAGATAGTTGACGAACTCATCAATGAAAGTGGAATTGGAGCCGATGATGATGAGAGCATCCACATACACAAGGACATAGACAACATCAGAACCATAATGTTTGATGAAGGGAGATGTGTCAGAGATGCACTGCTTGAATCCATGATGGAGCAAAGCCTGATTAAGTTTCTAAAACCAGGCACGAGGAGCTTGCTTGAGGCCATAGAGTGCTTTTCGGAGACGACAAACATGGGAAGGGCGATCAGGAGAGGTGAAACCTGGTGCTTGTTCCATATAGACAGTTTCAGCTAAGTTACCGTTGAGAAAGGCATTGTTGATATCAACCTGTCGAAGAGACCAGTTGCGAGTTACAGCAATGCTCAACACCACCCGGATTGTTGTAGGCTTAATGACTGGGCTGAATGTGTTAAAATAATCAACTCCCCCCTCTTGATTATATCTCTTGGCCACCAGTCGTGCCTTGTACCTATCAATGGCACCATCTGGTTTCTTTTTTATCCTGAAAATCCATTTACAACCAACAACATTAGAAGTCGAGGGCCTTGGAACCAAGTCCCAAGTCCCATTAGCAAGTAAGGCATCAAACTCTAATTGCATAGCATGTTGCCAATTAGGGTTCTGCTTGGCTTGTAGGAAAGTTTTAGGCTCAGGATCAGAGGAATCATAGAGAGGGAGATGTTCAGTGGCGATGTGAGCTTTAGGGTGTAGTGACCCAGTCGCTACCCGAGTGGTCATGCCATGTGAGGAAGTATCAGATGGTCAAAAATATGAAGGAGCTTATTGGTATGGGACAATGGTGGAAGATACCGGTGGTTGAGAGGACTGACCCACTGCTGGGGAAGGTGGTGTGAGGCTGATAGGGTTTTGTCGTGGTTGGCGGTCAGGGGACGGTTGATCATGGTTGGAAGATTGTGGACCAATGGGGAGAGGCTTCATGGCTGCCTTTTGAAGCGGAAACAAGGAGAGTTCCATGCAAGAAGAGTCCAATGGAGTAGACTGAGGAGACTGAGAGATATGGTCCGGAAAAGGAAAAATAGACTCATCAAAAACAACATGACAGGAGATATATGTTTTAGATGAAGGGACATGAAAACAGAGATAACCTTTGTGTTTAGCACTGTACCCTAAGAAGATGCAAGCTGCAAACCTGAATTCCAACTTATGGCTATTGTAAGGACGAAGATAAGGAAAACACAAACAGCCAAAAGACTTAAGAAAGTTATAATCAGGTTGTCTTTCATACAAGCAAGCATAGGGTGATTTATTATGTAAAACGGCAGTGTGAAAAGCATGTTCCAAAAACTAAAGAGGAAGATGACAATGAGCTAAGAGAGCTAAACCTTTTTCAACAATAATTTGATTTCGTCTTTCAATTGCACCATTTTGTTTTAGGGTATAAGGGCAAGAAACTCGATGTAGGATGCCATGATTTTCAAGAAAACTTGACACATTTCGATACTCTCCACCCCAATCAGATTGAAAAGCCTTTATTTTAGTTGAAAATTGTGTCCCAACCATTGCTTTAAATGATGTAAAGGCATATAAGATTGGAGATTTAGCATGTAGAAAATAAATCCACACAAATTTGGTGAGACAAAATAATGATTACCATTCAGAGAAGATACAGAGGAAGGGCCCCAAACATCTGAATAAATCAAATCAAAAGGTTTTTCAGAAATAACATGACAAGAGGGTAGATGATGTCTATGGCTCTTGCCTAACTGACAGGCACCACACAGAGGTAATGATTTATTTGCGAAAACAGGAAAATTAAAATCAGATAATTGACGATGCAAAACAGATTCATGAGGATGTGCTAGACGATGATGCCAACAAGCAACGGAAGCCCGTTCACCAACAAAGACACGTGGTTCTGAAGAATGTGAATGAACATGTATCTGATACAAGCCGTTCTCAACTATCCCTTGAGTATTTTCTAGCCCTGAGGATTCTTAACATAACAATGATTAGCATGCAATTCTACGAATACATTGTTATCTAAGCACAATTGACGAACACTAAGAAGATTTTTAGAAACTTTGGGGACAACACGAATATCATTTAGGGAAAGGGGCAACATGCTTAGCAGATAAAGAAAGATTGCCAGTATGCGTAATGGGAAGGGTCTGACCGTTTGCAACGACGAGGTTGTCACCACCAGTGTACTCGGTTTGAAGATTGAGGCCAGCAAGGTCTGTTGTGACATGGTTTGTCGCACCCGAGTCAACCACCCACGGATCCATGATGGTGGAAGGGTTGTTGGTGTACGCTGCATGAGCCTGCTTCCCGATAGATTGGCGAAAGCGATCAGCAGCACGCTGGTTGGTGGGAGGGTAGGCATTAAGGTTTAGCCGATAGTGACAATTCTTCCCTTCGTGACCAAGTTTGTCACATATTTGACAAAGTGGCCGAGAGCGATCCCCCGAAGCATGCTGGTTCGATGATGGGGCAGGTTGATGACGACCTCCGCCTCCCCTCCGATAAGCAACGTTGGCCAACAGGAAGGTAGAGTCAGCCCATGAATCAAGAATGTGTTGTTCTTCTAGGAGAAGGAGGCCTAGAAGCTTATTGGAAGAAACAGGTTCCAAACGCATGTTAAGTGCGGTTTTGAAAGCACCATATTCTGCTCCCAAACCATAGAGAATATAGGATACGAAATCATCATCTGACACACAAGTAAGACACTCAGCAAGGGCATCCGAAATTGCATGTTTCTTCTCCACATACTCCATAATGGACAGGTTGCCTTTGGGGAGTGCTTGAAGTTGCTGTTTTAGGTGCATCTGACGAGCACGCGTCTGGTACTGGAGCATTTGCTCCAACATAGTCCAAAGCTCGGCAGTGGTAACGGCACGAGCAACGTGGCCGAGCATGGGAGCAGTGAGAGTGGAACGCAGTCATAACAAGACCAAACGATCTCTGCACTTCCAAGACACATATTCAGGATTGGGGTTGACTGTGGTAGAGCCTGCCGTTGGAGCTATGGTCTGTGACGGAGTCGAGTCAACAACCAGAAAACCCTCGAGTTCATAGGCCTCAAGAGCAGACCTAACAGTACCGCGCCAGAGAGAATAATTGGTGCGATCAAGATGGATGGAGAGCACCGGAAATTGAAGGTTGCAGCGGCGCCTTCGGAAGCCTTGAGGAGTATTTGGCTTGCAGAAGTATTTGCGGAAGCAGGATTGGTATTGTTTTCAGAAGACATGATTGATGAATCGTGTAGCTCTGATACCATGTGAAAATTGGAAGAAATATGGTAAACTTTTGTTGTCTTTTCTCATTCACTTGCGTAAATCTTTATACAGAAGGTTTGCAACAATATTCCTAAACTGGCTCATTTAGTTACAACTAAATAGCCTAAGTATGTATGAGATAATTACAAAGACAAAGTCAGAGAAGACCAAGTCATTCTCTTAATACCGTCGAACCTGCGACTCCAGCTTCCATGGAGATGTTGCAAAACTGGAAGGAAAATGCCGACGTGTCATTGTCCGCTTCTCGCCCCTGAGCAGTCACCGTATTTTTCTGTCCCGGAAGTCCCTTCCTCGCCAATATTGTGCAGTTTTGGAACACTGCACTTGCTTGGCCAAATATGAAGTCTACGGTACCTGTGATTGTACATTCACGGTAAAATTGGCACTTGGAGTGCGCATATAGGGTGTCCTGGTGCCCTTTAATGGCACATATGAACATGACTGACTTGTCGGAATCCGACCGGAATGCCACTGCTTGACCATCCTGTGGACCTGCCGTATTCTCGAATGCTATGTCCTGAGCCATGAATCCTTAGCCACTTACACCTGAGGGCTCCAAAATAATCAAACTCAATAAAAAGAAGAAAAACAGAAGAGAAGAGAAGAGAAATTGAAATTGCCTACCGAATGTAGCCAAAGTTAGTGTTTCGTAACCACTGCTGTTATCGCGGCTCCCGGATATTACTGTGGCATCTGCACCATCTCCTATTAGGACGATGTTCCACTTGTTCTTCTGGATGTCTATGTACTCATGGTAAACGCATGTCTTAATGTATATGACATAGCGGTATGGCGAACCCTCGGGCGCAGTCGCTATAGCATCGGTGATGCTTTTATAGTCGTCGCTGCCATCAAATGCAACAGATGCGTTCGGCACCAATTTCAGGGATTGAAAGCCAAGTTCTCCACAGTTGGAAACATAGAGTGAGTAAAGCAGAAAGCAAACACAAATGAAGACTCTGGACATTTTGATGAGTTGAACTGAAAGAAATGTTTGTGATTTGAGTTGTGAAACATGAATTCTTTGAGCGGCATTTTATAGCAGAACGTGATTAACTTACACTCTCTATACATGGATGTAGAGTGGAATGAATGCCAACCCAAAAAGTTTTCGATGCTCAGCCAAACTCAGTAACTGAACGTTCATATTACTAAATTAGTCTTAAGACAATCTAAGACATTAAGTATTTGTTGAGCCATTTATAAAATTTTGTTCTCATGCATGCATGGATTTATATCACGGTTCTACAATGTAGTCCTAAGATTAGTAGTCACAACAGCACCGTTAAAACATTACTTTAAAAAACTGCAACTAATGCATTCCACATTTGGGTCAACATAAATAAACGATCATCTTTCTGCTTTTAGGTTCAGTTGTTTTACCTTCATTAATTCAGATTCCGTATTTCCCCCAAACTTAGCCCTATGGCGCTACCAGAAAAGCTAGTTCAAACCTTGGCTCCACCCCTATTTTCCTTCTCGGCCACAGGCCACTTGGAGAAGATGAGGCGTGATTTTTATTTAAATTTACACCCAATATTTCAACGACGTCGTTTTATTATTGGGTTGACCCTTCTTATTTTTGGGCCTTTAGAACCCAAAACAATGTCTTTTAGATTTAGTAGGACGACGTCGTTTGTTCCTCATAAAGCGAAACAAATGGAAAACTATGGGAACCCACCAATTACCGGCGTCCTGCTTCGTACTTTCTTGCAGATGCAGCAATCAACATTAACCATGTCGCTTAGTGTCTTCCCAAAAACGATATTAATCTTTACAATCCAAAGTATGTTCGCATTTTGGGCTTTTTGGGTAAGAAGGTAACAAATCCATATGTTAACGTATCCATTCCAATCCATCTCATAATTACAATTCGGCCATAACTTCTTTTTTTAATCTCGGACAGAACAATTCGGTCATATATATATATATATATATATATATATATACATAATTACAATTCGGCCATAACTTCTTTTTTTAATCTCGGACAGAACAATTCGGTCATATATATATATATATATATATATATATATATATATATATATATATATATAGGCAAAGTCTTAGGAAAGACGGTCTTTCCATAGGCTTATGGAAAGACGGGGTTTGATTAGAATAATAAAAAGTAAAAGGTCTTAGTTGCAATATTAAAGTTTTAGTATGAAACATGTAGTAGTTATAAAATTTATAACCCGGTTCATGCAACCCAAAAATTTTATCTTAATTTCTTTTAATTTACACTTTAAACCTTGGTCTTTCCATAACTTATGGAAAGACCGTCTTTCAAGAGACGGACTCATATATATATATATATATATATATATTTATTTATTATTCCTTATCTTAAATCTGAATCTATTTCTTGGAAGAAAATAAGTTTCTTGAAATTTTGTCCGCTCTATTGTTACGTAGCAATAGAAGCCTGCTTCAGCGGCGCTTTTTCGCCTTCGGCTGTTGCTCCGCGGCAATACGGACTCGACCCGCTCCTACCCACCCCGACCATAGCATGTCGGGAATAAGGGGGGTGAATTCGAACTTTTTAGTATTTTTTGTTTCTTTAGATGATATGATGGGTCAATCATTTGTGCCCGGTTTATCTTGATTGCCGATTGATGAACAAGATATATATATATATTATATATATATAATAGGCAAAGTCTTGGGAAAGACGGTCTTTCCATAGGCTTATGGAAAGACGGGGTTTAACTAGAATAATAAAAGGTAAAAGGTCTTAGTTGCAATATTAAACTTTTAGTATGCAACATGTAGTAGTTATAAAATTTATAACCCGGTTCATGCAACCCGAAAATTTTATCTCCATTTCTTCTAATTTACACTTTAAACCTTGGTCTTTCCATAACTTATGGAAAGACCGTCTTTCAAGAGACGGACTCTATATAATATATATATATATATATATATAATATATTTAATATATATAATATATATAGTATATATAATATATATATATATATTTGGATATTTTATTTTCAAATAATATATAGCCTATTTAAAATATAATTAAATCTAGTATATAAATTAGATATATGTAGCTAAATTTGATAGAGTCCGTCTGTTGAAAGACGGTATTTCCATAGGTTTAAAGTGTAAATTAGAAAAATGAAGATAAAATTTTTGGGTTGCATGAATTGGGTTATAAATTTTATTACTAATAATGTTGCATAATAAACTTTTAATATTGCAACTTAGACCTTTTACCTTTTATTATTCTAATTAAACATCGTCTTTCCATAAGGCTATGGAAAGACCGTCTTTCCCAAGTGTTGTGCGGAATGGAGAAAGAACAGAAAATATGAACGAAAATAACAAGACACAAGATTTACGTGGTTCACCAATTTGGCTACGTCCACGGGAGACGAATTCACTAATTTTGTGCGAAACAGAATTAGAGTTTGTTTTACAGAGAGAAGAGAGACACTTTATATGCTATCTCCACTAAACCCTAACAAACTGGGCCAAAAACACAATTCGGCTCAAATCAACAGCAGTCCAATAAAGAGACAAGCTATACCGTCGGACCCCCAGGCCAGGGTGCGCTCCGCCCCCCTGGACCCCTCGACTCGCTGACCGGGCAGCGAGACCCCTGTTTGTTTCCCGGGGGTGACTGCCGCCCCCCCCCCCCGGACCCCCAGGCCAGGGTCGCAGAAGCGGCTATTACAGTATTCAAGGCATACCAACAAATCTCCACCTTGACTTGAATCCTCAAAGTAGAAAACTCCAGATGCACCATTACAGTGCCAGATGAGTAGACTTCGCCCTCCACTCCCAGGACTGCCCATAGAGCACCTAATCAGCTCTGATGTTCAGCAAGTCCAAACAATGTTGAAACTTGCTATGTGGAACAGATTTGGTGAACATATCAGTGGGGTTATCTGCAGTTCCCACTTTCTTCACCCTGATTCTCCTCTCACTCCTCAAGAAATGATATCTGACATCAATATGCTTGGTCCTCTCACGATGGACCTGATCCTTGGCTAGGCAGATTGCACTCAAGCTGTCACAGTACACAGTAGCCTAATCATGATGTAGACCAAGATCACTAACTAGCCCTTTCATCCATATTCCCTCCTTTGCAGCCTCTGTCAGAGCCATGTACTCTGCTTCCGTAGTAGACAATGTCACTGTAGGTTGCAAAGTCGCCTTCCAGCTAACCACAGAACCTCCCAAAATGAATACATAACCAGTCATCGATCTCCTCGTGTCAACATCACTAGCATAATCAGAATCAGAGTAGCCTGTAACTAAGCACTCCGTATCACCTCCATAAATGAGACCCACATCAGACGTACCTCTAAGATACCTGAAGATCCTCTTCACAGCTTGCCAATGTTCCTTTCCCGGTTGCCCCATGAACCTGCTCACAACACTGACTGCCTGTGCTAAATCTGGCCTCGTGCAAACCATAGCATACATCAAGCTCCCCACCGCGCTGGCATAAGGAACCTGAGACATATACTCCTTCTCCTCGTCTGACTGAGGAGCAAACATAGTGGTGAGATGAATATTTACAGCACTAGGAGTGTCTATAGGCTTGGCTGTAGACATGCCAAACCTAGCCAACACTTTCTGAATGTAGCCTTTCTGTGACAAGAAAAGCTTACGCTGACTTCGATCCCTAAGAATCTCCATTCCTAGTATCTTCCGAGCTGCACCCAGATCTTTCATCTCAAACTCAGCACTAAGAAGTCCTTTCAACTTCTGAACCTCGTGCTTACTCTTTGCGGCTACCAGCATGTCATCTACATAAAGCACCAGATAGATGAATGACCTATCTCTCAACCTGCTGTAGTAGACACAACAGTCATAAGCACACCTCGTATATCCCAGCTGAAGCATGTAACTGTCAAACTTCCTGTACCACTGCTTCGGAGACTGCTTAAGTCCATACAAAGACTTCTTCAACTTGCAAACATACTTTTCCCTGCCAGGAACCTGGAAACCATCTGGCTGAGTCATGTACAACTCTTCCTCCAACTCTCCATGTAGAAAAGCGGTCTTCACATCAAGTTGCTCGAGCTCCAAATCATGATGTGTCACCAAGGCTAACAACACTCTGATGGAAGTGTGTCTGACCACTGGTGAGAAAATCTCATTATAGTCTACCCCCTCCCTTTGACTGAAACCTCTTGCAACAACTCTTTCCTTGTACTTGACTCCCTCTGCAGGTGATATTCCTTCCTTTTTCTTGAAAACCCATTTGCAACTGATTACCTTTCTCCCTTGAGTCTGTTTGACCAATTCCCATGTCTGATTCTTCTGAAGAGACTCCATCTCATCTCCCATTGCAGCAAGCCATTTATCAGCATCAGTACATGAAGTAGCCTCTCTGAAGGTTGATGGCTCTTGAGTATCCACTTCCTCGGCAACTGACAGTGCATAACCCACCATATCCTCAAACCCATATCTCTTTGGTGCCCCAACTCCAACCCTCCTGGGTCAGTCCTGAGCTAAACTGCGGACTGTAGCTCCTGATGGTTGAGGATCTGGTGGTGGAGATTTCGGTATCTCAGATTCTGTCTATGGCTCTTGATCCACCTCAAATTGTTCCAATCTATTTTCACCTTGAGTGACTTCAAGCTCCACCTGTTTATCAACTCCACTAGTTTCTGGCACAACTGTGGGCTTCACCATAGATCTAAGCAAAGAATTTTCATCGAAGATAATGTCCCTGCTCAGAATAACCTTCTTCTCAGATGGAGACCATATCCTGGAGCCTTTAACTCCATCTCCATAACCCACAAAGACACCCTTCTTGGCTCGGGGCTCTAACTTACCATCACTAACATGATAATAAGATGTACAACCAAAAACTTTTAACTTGGAGTAATCAACAACTTTACCTGACCACAACTCCATAGGTATTTTGCACTCTATACCCGTGTGAGGCCCGCGGTTGATCAGGTAACAAGCTGTACTCACCGCCTCTGCCCAGAATCTCATTTCCAAACCAGCATTAGAGAGCATGCACCTTGCTCTCGCCAGCAATGTCTGATTCATCCGCTCAGCTACGCCATTCTGCTGTGGCGTATTCCTGACTGTATGATGATGAGCAATCCCTTCATCCCTACAAAACTGATCAAACTCAGACGAGCAAAATTCCAGCCCATTATCAGTTCGAAGCCTCTTGATCTTCTTCCCGGTCTGATTCTCCACCAAAGCTTTCCACTCCTTGAACTTCGAGAAAGCTTCACTCTTATGTTTCATCATGATAACCCAAGTCATCCTTGAGTAATCATCAATCAGAGAAACAAAGTACATGTGACCTCCCAGTGACTCAACTCGGGAAGGTCCCCAACAATCAGAATGGATGTAATCCAATGTGCCCTTTGTTCTATGAATTGCCTTTGGAAACTTGCTGCGGTGATGCTTCCCAAAAACGCAATGCTCACAGAAGTCCAAGCTCTTGATCTTGTGGCCACCAAGAAGATCATACTTCGACAGAATCGGCATCCCTCTTTCACCCATGTGACCAAGCCTCATATGCCATAACTTAGTCATATCATCCTGGTGAACCTCCGAAGATGCAACATTAACAGAATCCATAACTGTGGAACCTTGTAGAAAATACAAAGTACCATACAGAACACCTTTCAGAACCAGCCTAGAACCTTTGTAGACACACAGAATTCCATCACTCCCTGAGTAGATGAAACCCTTTCTATCCAACGTAGGAAGAGAAATCAGATTCTTTGTCATCGATGGAACATGCCTGACATCGTTCAAAGTACAGAAACTACCATCATGCGTCCTGATCTTGATTGAACCAGTCCCAACTACCTTGCACGTAACACCATTTGCCGTTGTAATGATGCCCTCAGCTTGCTCATAAGTTGAGAAATAATCTCTCCTTGGGCATATATGGTAGGATGCCCCAGAATCAAGAAACCATGCATTAGAATGATTATTTTGCCCAGTAACAGCTAGAGCAAAATCATCTTTAGAACTGAAATCCCCTTCAGCCACAGCAACAGTACCAGATGTACTCCTAGATTTACTAGCCTTCTTCGGACACTCCTTTTTCCAATGCCCCTTCTCCTTACAGTAGTTACAAACATCATTGGCCTTGGGACCCTTTGAAGATGACTTCTTGCCCTTCTTCTTATTGCCGGTTTCCTTGCCTTTTGTGTTTCCGTCACTAGCAAACAAGCCAGTGGCCTGACTTTCTGTACCTGTATTGTTTGCCTTATGTCGCAACTCTCTACTATGGAGAGAGGATCTTACTTCCTCTAGAGACACAGAATCTTTACCAACAATAAATGACTGAACAAAATTCTCATACGAAAGTGGTAAAGAAACTAGCAAAATCAAAGCAGCATCTTCATCTTCAATTTTCACATCTATATTTCGCAATTCTAATAACAAAGTATTCAATTGCTCTAGATAGTCTCTGAGTTGCGTACCTTCCTGCATTCGGAGACCGAAGAGGCGTTGTTTCAGAAGCAACTTGTTGGTTAGAGATTTCGTCATATACAAACTCTCCAACTTCAGCCACAGTTGTGCAGCAGTCTCCTGATCTGAGACCTCAGTGATGATTTCGTCCGCGAGACACAGCATAATCGTCGAGTGTGCCTTTTCTTCCAGACTCACAACATCGCCAGAACTGCTTGCGAAATCCTTCGTCAGCGGAGTCCACAAACCTTGCTGTTTCGGCAAAGCTCGCATCTTGATCTGCCATAAACTGAAACTATTTCTCCCAGTAAACTTGTCGATCTTCACGTTCAACCCAGACATCTTTCTCCCCGATCAGCCCCGATCAGCCCCGATCTGATGAGCCCAGAATCCGATATACCCACTACGGATATCGCCGGAAAAAGAAACTGCTCTGATACCATTTTGTTGTGCGGAAGGGAGAAAGAACAGAAAATATGAACGAAAATAACAAGACACAAGATTTACGTGGTTCACCAATTTGGCTACGTCCACGGGAGACGAATTCACTAATTTTGTGCGGAAGAGAATTAGAGTTTGTTTTACAGAGAGAAGAGAGACACTTTATATGCTGTCTCCACTAAACCCTAACAAACTGGGCCAAAAACACAATTCAGCTCAAATCAACAGCAGTCCAATAAAGAGACAAGTTATATCGTCGGACCCCCAGGCCAGGGTGCGCTCCGCCCCCCTGGACCCCCCGACTCGCTGATCGGGCAGCGAGACCCCCGTTTGTTTCCCGGGGGCGACTACCGCCCCCCCCCCGGACCCACAGGCCAGGGTCGCAGAAGCGGCTATTACAGTATTCAAGGCATACCAACACCAAGACTTTGCCAATTTGATATATATATATATAGAGAGAGAGAGAGAGTCTGTCTCTTGAAAGACGATCTTTCCATAAGTCATGGAAAGACCAAGGTTTAAAGTGCAAAATAGAAGAAATGAAGATAAGTTTTGGGTTGTGGTAATCGGGTTATAAACTTTATATATACTACACGTTGTATAATAAATTTTTAATATTGTACATAAGACATTTTACCTTTTATTATTCTAATTAAACCCCGTCTTTCCATAAGCTTATGGAAAGACCGTCTTTCCCGAGACTTTTCCATATATATTTATATATTATAGTATATGTTTGGTAAATATAATTTAAGAAATCTTAATATATTAGGTGTATATATTCATTTAAGTTATTAGTATTAAAATTTTAAATCAAGTTATTAGGTATATATTGATTTTACTTAAGTTATTCAATTAAACCGATTAAAACTAATATAAATGATGTTATTAGGTATAAACTGGCTTGTGATTGTGATTTTTTCACTAATTTGTTTTCAAGAAAAGTGCGTTTTTAATCCTATATTTTGGACGAACATGCAGAAATGATCTTGTAAAATCTGAAAGTGCAAAAATAACTCTGGATTTCGTTGATTGGAAGGTCAACGACCAAATTGGATGGAAATATGTGAAATGACCATTATGCCCCTGAATTTTAAAATAGAAAAAAAACCATTATACCCCAGTTATCTTCCTCGCTCCCTCGGTTTCTCACACCCTCCTCACCTTACCGCCACCTAGCTCCACCCACCACCTCTACCCAGCTCCGTCCACCACCACCCCCGTCACCCATCTCGCCTCACACCCCTCCGCAGAAATCGATCTTCAAACAAAACCCCAAACTTCAACCCAAATACCATCTCGATCTTTAACCCAAACCCTTCATCTCAATCATTAAAATCTGTTGTGGGGGAGAGTTGGAGCGCGGAGGTGCGTTGTGGCGGGGCTAGGGTGGAGCGTGGCGGGGAAGAGGTGGTGGTGGGGGAGATGTGGAGCGTGGCAGAGGGATGTGGCGGGGCTAGGGTGGAGCGCTGCGGGGGAGGGAAGAAATAGTGGCAGCTATTGAGAAGGAGGAGGTGGTGCACAGCGACATAGGTTATGGTTTCAATTTCGGTCAATTTGGCATCGAGGACGGGGCTAGAATTAAGCCAAGGAGCGTGGGTTGAGCAACGATGGGCGAAAGAGGAGGTGTGTTGGGGGTTGGGGTTGTGTGCTGTGTGTTGAGCGGTGGCGGGGGAGAAGGAGGTGTGGCGGTGGTGCTGGAGATGGGCAGGGAAGAAGAAGGTGGTGATAGAGCTAGATTGCGAGAGGTTACAGTTTTCATTGGAACAGATATACACTGCCTTGCTATGTGTTGATCACCTCTCACTATTGCAACGCCCGTTAGAGTAGGAAAATTAATAACTAGATGGTAAGGGGACCGGATAGCCTTGGAAGCGTTCATCCAAGGCCTTCTTATGATGGCGTTGAAAGGACTT
This sequence comes from Rubia yunnanensis, assembly GCA_037428765.1. Classification (NCBI taxonomy): domain Eukaryota; kingdom Viridiplantae; phylum Streptophyta; class Magnoliopsida; order Gentianales; family Rubiaceae; genus Rubia; species Rubia yunnanensis. Next base: position 81,822,215 of record CM075065.1, read on the forward strand.
GGGGTATCCATTACGACAAAATCACATAAGACTATGCATGATCTATCCTTATGTCTTATGGTCTTAGTAATTGTATATTTCCTAGGGGAATTTTTTATTTACCCATGAAGAAGACTATAGATTATTTAGCTTTCTTGAAGTCTGGCCTTTTGAATATGAGCTTGTCAAAACAATTGGCAAATAGGTACTCCACTACGCTTCCATCTTCTACGAAGATCTTGTGCCCTTTGGAGTTTCATATCTTTGTTGTTATGACCATAGGGTTATTATGTGGTGACGTATTTGGGACCGCATATTGTTCGCTAAATGTGGTTTTCTTATCAACATGCATCATTTTCTCCATAGGATCCTATGGCGGAAGGTACCTTGCCCTCGCCTTCCATGCAGTATTGCAGGTGGCCTTGGTAGACCCCGAGGATGGACAATATAACTCTGCCCAGGGCATCATGTGTCTCTTATTCTCCGTAGTCGATTGTCATTGCAATCTTATGCTTTGGATTCTCTTTAGGTTGGGTTATGCTCGTATTCTTCTTCGTGGCATAACTCCCCGACCTTACTGGTGAGTATTCCTCCTTTTTTCAACTGGGTGAGCCGCTCTTGGTGAAGCAATTCTTTGATTTGACTTCGGAGATCACTGAAACTATTTGTGTCATGGTCATGATCTCTGTGGAATTTTCAATAATAATCTTTGGACCTTCGTTGGGGCTCTTATTGGCGTCGACTCCCAAAACAACTCCTTATTATAAAGCCAAATATCCCATCTCGACTTGGTGAGAGGTATTTTGGGAAATGTTGCACTTCTGGTCATTGATTATTTTCCTCTCATGAGCGCGGTGCCTCTTTCTTTCTTGATTATTTCCCTTCCTTGTGACCCTCTCCAGACCTTTTCTCCCCTTGCTCATGTTCCAGCTTCTTGTTGTTTGCTTCTTCTATTCGGGTACATTTTTCACAATTTTTAATAGATCTCTTAGAATTTTTTACATGCCAGCTGTGAGTTTCTTGTAAAACTCCCCCAATTTTATAGCATTCATGAATGCCTCCAACGACATCTGGTTTAGAGATCTTTGACCTTTATGCTTTCCAAAATAAAGCAGACATGGTATTTTGTGATAATTTCCAAACTTCATTGTGCAACATTCCTTAAATCTGTGAAGGTCTTAGTGAACTTCTACTTTTTGTTAATACTGTCTATAAACTGATATGATAGTTCAGCCTAGGCTTGAATGATTCGCTTGGACATGCTATCATACTCCACACTATTGATGTCACTGCCAAGAAAATGGGAAAGGATTTGCACACTAGTTGGATAGGTGCATCACAAAACCTAATGTTGGTCATGTAAGAGTGTAGAAATTCCTCTGGATTTGTCGTTCCATCATAGGCTTGAACTGGGTGGGAAATTTGAAGCCTTTTAGCATTACAATGTTTTTCAACTCTTCAACCAACGAGAAGTATTTTGCTTCGTCTTTAACATCGTAGTTCCTAGCTTCATCCTGGTCGGGCAGTCCTCTTGACTGGTTCTTCCCTATTATCCACTCTTTCTCGAGTTCCTAAGGGTTTTTTGGCTATCCTCGGTGCTTGCATTGTACTGATGAACTGCATATATATTTGCTCCTCATCTGCTTCAAGAAACACCGCAAAAGCCAACTTCTCTTTATCAGTATGAGAAGATTGTGCTTCTATATCATCCATAGATTCACAGACTTCTTCAACCAAGACATGTTCTTGCCAGGATGACGGGTTTGTTAGTGGTGGTGGGTTTATCGTCGGTGGAGGGCTTGTCAGCAGCGGTGGATTTGTCGATGGTGACATCGGCTCTGCCATATTTTTAGCTTGACTTGTTGGTCTTCTGGAGTTTGACACCATAACTTAAAAGAAACAATGAAACTATAAATCGGTCCTCACAGTCGGTGCCACTGATGCGGTTGTTCTTTTCAAATGATAATGGAATTCCAGTTTGCAATAAACTAACGGTGCTTCGATCCTGCAACAGATCTCCTGGATTGGATCTACAGTAAGATATATGATGCTTAAGTTAGTATTGTGTGTTTAAGTTTATTTTTTCTGATTGCCATTTGTTCCTTCCATCGATTTCTTAAGCTATCGTTTACTTACAGGTTTCTTGAGCCCACATTGTCGGGGTGTCACCTAATGTACATGTCATGGTGATTGTGGTCATTATGGTGGTTGTACGACTCTGTTGAGCGTGTATCTCATAGGCCACGTTCTTTCGAATTTTGACTGAGTGGTAGCCACGCGCATGACTATCGCGATAGTGGTCAGATATCTCTCTAGATGGATAACGTCAAATATGTGGCGCGATCTTGTCGGTTCATGTATACATGGTACGATCTTTCACACTTTGTTGGCCCCACTGAGTTACCCAATGTGTGAGTTGTGCCTAATATTTAAGCCTTATATATACCATATGCAATCTGGAAGACAACCGGGTTCTCTGTCTGTAATGGAAACTAGTACAAATTCTGAAGAGAAGAATGTAGTAGAGAACCTGTAGTTTTTGCATATGTTAGGGCTAGCAAGTTTGGTATGTTAATAGTTCTTTCCTACTTGATCTTGTTATCCTCTGTTTGATAAATATTTTCCTAATTAGATTCATTCTGATTGTTGGCATATGGGTACCTTTAGTATGTCTATCTCGCACTTCTGTCGTGCATATGTATCCATCTAGTACATGTGGCCCGACCAATATGCATCGTGTCTATCTGGTATATCTGACACGGCCATCGTGCATCTCATACGCTTGGCACAATTGGTGTGCATCTCCATCTACGATATTCTCCTATCTACATCTGGTTGTTTGGAGATTCAATTTGAGGGGGAGGTTGTCAGGATTGTATCGAATCTTTTGTTCTCTTGTTCTGTATTTTGAATCGAGATGGGATTTGTTGGGTATCTCTTCAAATCCCAAAAATTGATTAATGAGATACAGATAGTTTTTTTTAATGAATGGGTATCGAGCACAAGGAATGGGTTATGAATTGGAAATACCACGAGTTAAATACATGAATTGGAAGAATCTTGAGCTATACTTGATCTCTAATATATGGAGGAAGAGTTAGAGTATTAGGGTGTGAGTTTTGGAGAAATATGTTCTAGTTTTAAAAATTACCCTCTGAACTTGTATTCGGCTTACCCGTTATAATAAAATTTGAGTCTATTATGGAGTTATTTAACATATTTGGTGAACCACGTTAAAACTCGTGTTCTCTTTTCTTATTTTTCAAAAATATTTTTATCTATGCAAGAGGATTAATTCTGCAAGGGGATTAATTCTGCAACAAAAACAATCATGCTTTCAATTGGGTTTAATTTTTTTTTGTGAATCTGACATTTGAAATTGAAAACATAAGTTGTATTTTAGTTTTCATTTTGATAATCTTGAATTAAAAAGGCAGAGAAAAATTAAAAAAAAGATATAAGGCTCGGCTGGTAAATACTTGTATTGGAATGTTATAGCATTCTCCTATTAGATTGACTAACTATTAGATTAAACACAAAAAAAAATTAATATCTTTAAGGTCAAATTATAATTATTTATACATTTCAATATATTTTAAAAGGTTTTCAAACTTATAGGAAGTTTATTGCAACAAATAAAAATCAAAATCAAATCACCCTGCTAGTTACGTTAACTATTAAATGACCCATCCAACTGTTAGTTGGTCTAAATAAAGACTATGTTATTGGTCAAGGCACGAACAATTTTGAAAATAGTATAAGCAATTTAGTTGGGGAGCTGTTCATTTTTGTTTTAGTTGCTTTGAAGGTCGAGTAGGACATGCATTGAGAAACTCGGTGGGAATGTAACTGATATTTGAATGTTGTGATCGACTTCCAGTGGATTTTGGTCAATAGCTGACTAATTCGAGTCGAACTAGTCGGAAGTGTTTTCATATTGCAAGGATTCTCGATAAAAATTCACCTAGAACTCAAGCAATACCTACTCCGAATAAAAATGACCACAATAAAGTGGAAAATAAAAACAACTAGCTAATATGCAACCAAACATGCCCATACACTTAAAAATAAATGCCTCTTCCCCGGCAGCAGTGCCAAAATTTGGGAGGTCGTCGTCGTATCACTCAAAGTTAATATTTATAAGCATTTAATTCTTACTAAATACAATTAAGTAGATAGTGGCAAATCGGGGTTGTTCATGAAGAAGAGGAATTTTCTTAAGCGTTTAAACATATAAGGTGGATACTAGACTATAAGGTGGATACTAGACTATATATATATATATATATATATATATATATATATGTAAGCAAGTAAAAAGGGGTGTGATTGGTTGGTTTTTCCTAAGTTATGAAAGTAAAGACAATCCAACTAGCAATGTTAGGTAACTATGCTAATCATGCACCAAACTAAGAAAAGGGGTTTAAAAACTACAAAAGACAAAGCCTTAGGGGCAATTAATCCCCACTTCCAAACCTTATGTAGATCATTGAACCATTCACTCATTCTATCACATTCATTACCTATGGGGAATGCTATCACTTCCATTTTGAATATCAACATTCATTTCTTCTTAAGAGTAATTCACAAAGACGTTCAATGACCATTTGCAAACCTCATTGATAATCACTTTAGACGTTCAACGACCATTTGCAAACCTCATTGATAACCAGTTTAGACGTTCAACGACCATAGAGATATTTTATCAATGGCATTATACACGAAGAACCATAGATTTGATAACAATAAACCTTCCACCGAAGGCATAGCCATTTAACCAAACAAAACATTCATTAGACCAAACCTAGAACAAACCACATTCAAGCTTCATCCTTTTATTGCTTCTATAGGATAAATATGAGAATAATCTGCATTAACATACTTATCTAGCAAGAATAACAACATATTATACACAAGAAACTCTAATTCCATGTTCTTGGATTTTCATGTCAAATGAGCTAAGAAATTGCAAATTTCCTAACGCCCTCATACTTCAACCATACAAACATTTCGTATTCTCAAACAACCCATGGTATAAATGAAGTAAACACAACAATAAAAACACATGAATTCTAAATAACAAAAGCTTCAAGAAATAGTGAAATAGAGGTTCTTACTACATAGGTGTAGAAGCTTCAATCAATTTCTCCCAAATAAAAAACTAGCCTAGATAATCAAAACCCATAACATAGAATAAAAATTTACAAAGAAAGAAGAAGAAAATGGAAGAAAGGGGTGAAAAACTAGGGTTTTGGAAAGCCAAATCGGGCTTGGCTAAAATGGGGAAGAAATGGGCTATTTATAGCCAAGTTGGTCAAAAAGAAGTTAAAAAGAGCAGTAGGTGCGCTAGCCACGCGAGGGACCGCGCGAGTCTAAGGCGTTGGCGCGAAGCAGGGCATCGTGGCACGAGCAGATGCGATGAGGTGGCCTGAGTCTTGGGCAAGAGTCGTGGGTGTGAGGCAGTGGCGTGAGGCTTGGACGCGAGACATGGGCATGAGGCGTGGCACCGAGGTGCTGGTGCACGCAGGACTCTGCGCTGGGAGCGGTTCTCAATCTAGATACCTACGCCAAGGATGGTTTTTCGCGCTGGACTGTGTCTTGGATGTGCGGTTTGGCACGCCCGGTTGATGCTGGCAAGGCCTAGCACGCGAGCTCAGGCACTAGCCGCGCGTTCCCGACCTGAGGACCTATGCTAAAAACAATTTCCACCACGTGGGTTTGCAGTTAAAGGCTCTGCCCGTGCGCTCGATCCTCATCACCCAGTCGGTCGGCCGGCTGGTCTTCGCGACGATCGGCTGGCCTTCGTTCTTTAAATGTGTACTTTCTTCTACCACATTTTTACTCATGACCTTCACTAAACTGCTCTAAAGGGCTCACGAGCAATCTACAAATTAAGCTCACAAAATGGAATCTAGATGTTCGTAAGGACAAAAAATCTATTAGACTCAACATAGGTTACAAAATGAAGGATTTAGCTATGAAAACCGAAAATGGTCATCTAAACCCCTTGTGATGTAAACCTACCTAAATCTAGCAATCTTACAACAAAAAAATGACAAAAGAGATGTTAAATGCTTAGGAAAATACATGCATATGACATCTCATCAGTGGATAAGTTTAGATTGTTTTGCTACTTTCCTTTTGGTCTTGATCTTTTCATTGTGTGTTTGTTCCTATTGCTCCTTTCGGAAGCTCCTTACAGTGCCCCCCCTCTTTTGTGTTTCTGGTATCCTAAGGTTGTCAACTGCTCTCGTGATCCACCAAAACCGAGAAAGAAAAAAACTTCGATCACCATAGACGGCCCTACTGATGCGGGGGATTCCTTAAAGGTAAAGGTAGAGTAGAGAACAATCCATTTATTCCACTTCATCGGGAAGAAGCTATGATGCTTAGTTAGTCTTTTAGAAATCTCTATGTTTGCTTGAGTCCTGATTCTTACTTTTTCTCCTTATATATAGGTCTTCTGGTCGTGTTATCGTGGAATGCATCATTTGCTCGTATCTTGCTAGATTGCGGGTCTTAATGGGACACGTTCTAAGGGTAGTGGATTCGTGCTTGTTGTGTGAGGTGGTTGCCTACAAACTGGCAAGGATAGGGTCGCTTCATTGATGAAAGCCCGAGTAGCCCCAGTGAACTATGACTGCAAGGGTATGGTACATATATGGGTGGTAGTGAGGTGAGTTTTGGTGGAGTTTTGGTGGAGTTTTGCCTCACATCTGCCCCAATGGGGCAGGTACAGAGGTAATTTTGGTGGGGTGAAGCGGGTATGGATATGAAAGTGATACCCGTCATAGGTAGTGGGTCGGGTGTGGATATTAATTCATACCCGCCGCTTCCCGCCCCACTAGATCTGCTATGTACACTTTAGTTTTATATATAATTAATTATTATTTATCCATACTACACATATTGTATCTTATCTATTATATTTTCAGGTAAATAATAATTAAAATTTTAAAATTAAAATTATTATTTTAAAGTTAAATTTTAGGTGTTTTTGGAGATATAGTTGGGTGAGTAAAATGGATTTGAAATGGGTATGGAGACCCAAGTGGGTGATAAGACAGGGGTGGATTTTAAATAATACCCGATGGGGCGAGTGGATTTTAATGTTATACCAGTCATGGGTGATGGGGCGAGTGGATTTTAATGTTATACCAGTCATGGGTGATGGGGCGGGTATGAGTATGCAAATTTTAGGTGGGCATAGGTATGGAAAGACCATAATCCGTACCGGCCCCGCCCCATTGTCATTCTTAGGTATATACTTGACTAGGAAATAAAACAAATAGACACAATTTCTTCTTCTAGAATTTTCTCCCCCTTTCTCTTTCTTCTTCCTATTCTTCCCTTTTCTTCTCTGAAATCATTCCTCACTTTCAACCGTGCACTATGTTTTTGTTACAGCCGATTTGTGCGATTCACTCTCCAAATTTGTTGTCTCCTTTTTCCTTTCATTTAGAACCCTAATTTTATAATCTCCTCGATTTTACAGCTTTTGTAATTTTCTTATTCAACTTTACGGATTTCATAATTATTTTCTTCGTTTTTTGTTATGTACAGACATGCTCGGAAGTCCTTCAATCATCCCTGAAAGTTATAAGATTATAATTATTGTCTTGTAGTGTTTTGTGTTGTTGTTGAAGATGAAACATAGAGTCCTTTCGGTTTTCACCAGATTTTCCCGCAGTTTTAGTTTCATTGTATGGTGTTTGATTGCAGTGATGATGTTTAGTATATTTTAGTTGATGTTTATAGGTATATATCAATTTTTTTGATGTTTATACCATTTTAAATCATGTTTACGCATACTTTGTTGAGTTTTATTTTTCTGAATTTTTTTTTTATGTTTATACTATTTCAAAATATTTTGTCGTGTGCGTTGTTTTTTATGTTCTGTACATCTCAAATGTTGTTTATGTGTCTATTATCACGTTTGTTGATGTTAAGGTAATCTAAAGGTAATGTTTTGATTTTTATGTATATATATGGTTTTGTTAATATCTGTGCATTTTTCAGTTGATATTTATGTGTATGTTATCACGTTTGTGGTGTTTATGTAGTTTTGTTGATATTTGTGCATTTTCAGTCAGTGTTTATGCTTTTTATAGTTGATGTGTATGTGAACATATCAGTTTTACTAATATTTATACTTTTTCAGTTGATGTTACTCATTTTATTGTCGAGTTTAGGTGCATTTATATTATTGTTTTTTGTAGTGATATATATATATATATATATATATATTTTTTTTTTCTTTTTATGTTTCAGTTTTTATAGAGAAGAAGCAGCTGACAATGACGATGTTTCATGTTGTTATCATTAATTTGACCTTATAAGGCTACGTCAAGTTTGTATTCATTAGATGAGCGGCGAAAGTTGGATCAAATTCAAAAAATGAGGAAGGTCGGGCAAAGAAGGATGGGTGGTATAATATTAGTGATTTAATGAATTTTGTAGTGTTTGTAATGATTTAGAGGGATTGAAGTTGATGTTTACGTATTTCCGATTGAGTTTTACATGGATTTAAGAACCAGTTTGATAGACATTTCAATTTATGTACTCCCTCTGTCCCAAGTTAAATTGTAAAAAATCAAATATTTAGTCAAACTTGGAATACTTTGAATACATATTTGAATAGATATAAATATAATATTATTTTATGAGATACTGTTGGATGTACTTTTTAAATACTAGTTAGGTAACACCGCGCGTTGCGTAGTGAGCTTGATAACAAATTATAGAAATACTATAGGAATGTTACTACAATATAGGAATGTTAAAGGAGCTGTAATTGAAGCTATAAATGTTCCAAATTTACATGTAATTGAAGCTCGTAATTAACTCGAGCTATCAACTAAAGCAACGTACCATTCTCATGTTGGAATAGGTAAAAATTTCATAGTAGAAGGTACTGATGACATTTTAATAAGCATTGTTTACATATCTTATTACATAATTAGAATGTTCCAAACTATAAACGCATGCATGTTACTTACATGTTTTTAGCGATCCAAGTTTGCAAAAGAGATGTTACAAGGAAATGGAGCCAAAGTGAACTGTCCAATATACCCAAACGACCATTGTGTCAACTAAGGGGTTTGGAGGATTTCTTTATATATATATATATATATATTATGTTATTCTTATAGTTTACTGGGACATAATATATATAATAATAATATATAATAATATAAGATAAGAAGAAAGAGTAGAAGAAACTGTGCATAAAGAGATGAAAGGAAAAAAGGAACCCAATATAGTAGGGCTAACTTTAGAGTGAATAGTACCATTTCCAAAATTTTTGGAAAGGGTTTGGATGGAACCCTGTCCACTCGAACCCTCTCCACTCGAACCTCTCTACTTGAACCACTCAACTCGAACCATCTCCACTTGAACTATCTCCACTCGAACGTCTCCACTCGAACCCTCTCCACTCGAACCCTCTCCACTCGAACCCTCTCCACTCGAACCTCTCCACTTGCACCTCTCCACCCGAACCCTCTTCACTCGAACCTCTCCACTTGAACCTCTCCACCCGAACCCTCTCCACTCGAACCCCTCCACTAAGGTGAGTGTTTGCATCACCTTAACACGAATATAATTAAAATGATTATATATATATATGATGCCACCAGAGAGTACCTCTCGAACCCTCCTCTCGAACCACTACCTCTTGAACTCTCCACTGGAACCTTCGTCACTCGAACCTTCGTCACTCGAACCTTCACTTGGACCTTCACCCCTCGAACCAGAGAGTACCTCTCGAACCCTCCTCTCGAACCTCACCTCTCCAACCAGTACCTCTCGAACCTCACCTCCCCAACCAGTACCTCTCGAACCCTCCACTCGAACTCTCACCTCTCAAACCCTCCACTCGAACCTTCACCTCTCGACAACCAGTACCTCTAGAACCAGTACCACTCGAACCCTCCACTCGAACTCTCACCTTTTGAACCCTCCACTCGAACCTTCACCTCTCGAACCCTCCTCTCGAACCTCACCTCTCAAACCCCTCCACTGGAACCTTCACCTGCCAAACCAGAGAGTACCTCTCGAACCACACCTCTCTAATCCCTTCACTGGAACCTTCACCTCTCGAACCAGAGAGTACCTCTCAAACCTCACCTCTCCAACCAGTACCTCTCAAACCAGTACTACTCGAACCCTCCGCCCGAACTCTCACACTTTAAACCCTCCACTGGAACCTTCACATCTCGAATCCTCCACTGGAACCTTCACCTCTCGAATCCTCCACTGGAACCTTCACCCCTCGAATCCTCCAATTGAACCTCACCACTCGAACCAGAGACTACCTCTCAAACCCTCCTCTTGAACCTCGCCTCTCGAACCCTCCTCTCCAACCGGTACCACTCGAACCCTCCACTCGAACTCTCACCTCTTGAACCATCCCACGGAACGTTCAACTCTTGAACCCACCAATGGAACCTTCACCTCTCGAACCAGTACCACCCGAACCTCCACTCTAACCCTCCACTAGAACCTTCACCTCTCGAACCCTCCAGTGAAACCTTCATCTCTCAAAACCTCCTTTTGAACCTCACCACTCGAACCCTCCTCTTGAACCTCACCACTCAAACCAGAGAGTAGCTCTCGAACCTCCTCTCAAACCTCACCTTTCCAACCCCTCCACTGGAACCTTCACCTCTCGAACCAGAGAGTACCTCTCAAACCCTCCTTTTGAACCTCACCTCTCCAACCAGTACCTCTCGAACCAGTACCACTGGAACCCTCCACTCGAACTCTCACCTTTTGAACCATCCACGAGAACCTTCACCTCTCGAACCCTCCAATGGAACCTTCACCTCTCGAATCCTCCTCTTGAATCTCACCACTCGAACTAGAGAGTACCTCTCGAACCCTCCTCTCGAACCAGTACCACTGGAACCCTCCACTCAAACTCTCACCTCTCGAACCCTCCACTGGAACCTTCACCTCTCGAACAAGAGAGTACCTCTCCAAACAGTACCTCTCGAACTAGTACCACTCGAACCCTCCACTCGAGCTCTCACCTTTCGAACCCTCCACTGAAACCTTCACCTCTCGAATCCTCCACTGAAACCTTTATCCCTCAAATCCTCCTCTTGAACCTCACCACTCAAACCAGAGACTACCTCTCAAACCCTCCTCTCAAACCTAACCTCTCGAACCCTCCTCTCCAACCAGTACCACTCGAACCCTCCACTCAAACTCTCACCTCTCGAACCATCCAATGGAACCTTCACCTCTCGAACCCTCCAATGGAACCAGTACCTCACGAACCAGTACCACTCTAACCTTCCACTGGAACCTTCACCTCTAGAACCTCCTCTTGAACCTCACCACTCGAATCCTCTTCTTGAACCTCACCACTTAAACCAGAGAGTACCTCTTGAACCTCACCACTTAAACCAGAGAGTACCTCTTGAACCCTCCTCTCGAACCTCACCTCTCCAAACCCTCCGCTGGAACCTTCACCTCTCCAACCCTCCAATGGAACCTTCACCTCTCCAACCCGTACCTCTCGAGCTAGACTGGAACAGGATAGTGAGCCACTCAAAACGACATCGTTTTGGGCAGCCACTTGTCTGCACCTATAGAAGCACATGGAAGTTGGGACTTTGGAGCATACGTAAAAGTACAAAAATGCCCCAGACGATCATTTGTGTCAACATTCTTGTAGACACACACTCGAACCTCACCTTTCCAACCCCTCTACTGGAACCTTCACCTTTTGAACCAGAGGACCTCTCGAACCCTCCCCTCGAACCTCACCTCTCCAACTAGTGCCCCTAAAACCAATACCACTGGAACCCTCCACTCAAACTTCCACCTTTCAAACCCTCCACTGGAACCTTCACCTCTCGAACTTCCAATGGAACCTTCATCTCTCGAACCTTTCATTGAAACCTTCTCCTCTCGAACTCGTACCTCTCGAGCCAGATTGGAAAAGGATGGTGAGCAACCCAAAATGACATCGTTTTGGGCAGCCACGTGTCTACACCTGTAGAAGCACATGGAAGTTGGGACTATTTGTGTCAGCATTCCTGTGTGTACATATGGTTAGGCAGCCATGTGCGTCTACAAGTGTCTGCAAAATTACTCTTCTACCCCTGACGACCATTTGTGCCAACCATGGGGTTGGGAGGATTTGTTTTATATAGTACCCTGGGATTAACTTTTTATGTGTCATTATTATACGTAGTTACATATATTTACAGTCAAGCGTGTGTGTTGGAGACTATAAAAAAATTTCTGTGCAATTTAACTTAAAACAGAGTACTCCCTCCTCCCCAACTCTATTTGCACTATTTCCTTATTTTGATGTCCCAACTCTGTTTGCACTCTTCCCACATTCATAAATATTTAGTAGCCAAAAGACTTTTCTACCCTTACAAACCAACTTTCTAGCAAAAAAACCAATCCAATATGTTCTCCTTTTTCGTTTTTGCAAAAAATACAATCCCATCTTCTCTTTTTGCAAACATCACAAACCTTATGAATCTGCCGCTCCCAACTTCCCCCAACTTTCTGCTGCCACCCCCCTCCATTGCAGCCTCCGTCGTTCCCTTGTGCCCTCTTCCTCTTCTTCCTATTCTTCACCTTCCACAAATTCATCGCCAGATTCCCTCTCCCTATATACCCCCGCATGTTTATCGAAATCTTAATCCACAACAATCTCAAATCTGCAGTTCCAACGTCGATGTTCACCACCAAGGCCAGCTCCAACGCCGAAATCCAATTCGTACTTGAGGAAGACCAAGGAAAGGTTTACCGTTTCATACTTGAGTTTGCCAGCGTGTTTTAGCTTTGCACAAAGGTGGAGGTGTACGAGATTAGGATTGGAGAATCAAGGAGGTCAGTAAGATTCAACAGGAGGAGAAGCAGGGAGAAATTGAAAATGGGTTGATTCTGAAGGGCAAGCTGGTCTTTTCACAAGGCTAAATATTTTTGTTCCTTCTCTCTTTACAAATGCAGCTGAATCAGAGGGAGTGCTCTTTTGCTGTTTGTGCTTGAGACACAAAAATCAAGAGCCCAATTCATAAAATCGGGCATTTTTAAGCTTAATTGTCCCAACTGAACATCCACTTTGTCGGATGAATCTCTAATTAGTTTATGCATGGTTCCTTTTGAATCCTCCGTGTAGTTAACATTCTCCACTACATAAATCGATTAAAGCATGCAAAGGTTTAGCTTAAGGCAAAAGGAGTGTTTTTGTCTGATGTAACAACAATGAACATTATGCACTGGAGGAGATGTTGAAAAAGTTGACCCAACACCTCTTTCCTCTGGACGTTGATGACAAAGTATGAACTTGTGAGAAGCTTTTCCTCTGAACTTGTGAGAAGATTCAGAATTATGACAAAGGGCACTATTTCCTCTGATTCAAGTTCCCTCCGAATCGGATAGAAGACAATGACTCTCGGCTCCGGCGGCTCCAGCCGATCCAACATCCGCTCAATCGGGCCCCATCTTCGTAGAAATGGCTTCAACAAACTCCATATGGTGATTCTCTACCAATGGGTTGCTGATTTACGTCGCCATGGATGACTCATCGCCGGACCCCACTCGCTCGACAATGCAGAAGCCGAAGGGCGGTGGCGGAATCCCTTTCTCTACAACTAGGGTTTAGGTTTTATTTAAATTTACAGTGATGTCCTCCAAGTTTGTGTGAGTTTTCAGATATCATCCAGAAATAATAACTCGAGAAAAGTGCTTCTATAACCCTACCTATTTGACATGAATGTCAATATAACCTTGTAGTGTTTGAAAGTGTCTATATAACCCTAGATAGTTAGTATAAATGCCAATATAACCCTCACTGGAAACTTTTAGCCAGAATTTTATAAAAAATACATTTTTGCCCTTCTGAAAAGAAATTAAAATACTTTTTAAAAAATAGGAAATAACGTTATTGCCCTTAGAGTAATTAATATGTCAATATAACCGGACCGTCGTTGGACCGCCACCGGACCACTGCAGGACCACTGCTACATTGCCACCGAAATAGGTAGGGTTATATCTGCACAATCCTAAAACTTATAAGGTTATATCAGCACATTCGTAAAACTTATATGAATATATCAGTACATTCGTAAAAAGTGTAGGGTTATATCAGCACACATTATAGAATATAGATGTTTTAATGATATTTTGTGTATTTTGTTGTGTTTAGTCCGGATTGATTATTGTATGACATTTGGTGTTGTATGTGGTCGTTATTTTACCATGTTCTTTGACCTAGGTTTTTAATGTTGACAAGTTTTGAAATGAGGCTATGATGTGTGATAATGGTGTTTAATCTGAATGATGTTGTCATGCTGTCGAATTTTATGGTGTGTAAGATATTGTCATGATTCGATAATGGTGTATATGATGATGTGGTCACCCGTTAAGGCCAGTCGAGTACCACACACTTAACTTTTATAATATGTGTTGATATAACCCTATAAGTTTTAGGAATATGCTAATATAACCCTACAAGTTTTTGGATTGTACTGATATAACCCTATCAGTTTTCATAATGTGTTGATATTTTCGGCGGCGGTCCAATGGTGGCCCGGTGGTGGTTTGGCAGCGGTCCGACAGTGGCCCGATGAAATATGAGGGTAAAATTGTTCACCTGATTTTAGATTTTGTCTAGAGGGTATTTTGGTCAATTTACATAGAGTCAACACCGCAAATGGGGTCTGAGGGTTATATTGGCACTTTCATTAACTAGTTAGGGTTATTTTTGCACTAAAAATTATCTCAGGTTTATATTGACACATATTCAAGTAAATAGGGTTACATTGGCACTTATCCATAATAATAATTATGAATTAACCCCAAAAGTTACATAAAAGATATTTGTCAAGAGTCTGGTCTAACATTAATCGCTTGATGCTAAAAGACATAAACAATCTGAAACGTCCCCATAATAAACAACAAGTCCGTCTCTTGAAAGACGATCTTTCCTTAATATATGAAAATATCAAGATTTAAAGTGTAAATTAGAAGAAATAAAGATAAAATTTTTGGTTTCTATGAATTGGCTTATAAACTTTATAACTACTTCACGTTGCATAACAAATTTTTAATATTGCAACAAAGACTTTTTACCTTTTATTATTCTAATTAAACCTCGTTTTCATTAGGATATGGAAAGACGATTTTTCCCAAGATTTTACCATAAACAAATAAAATTAGTAAATAATACTTGTCTCAAAAAAATGAGATGTTCTCCCTCCGTCTCAACTGTTTTTACACTTTTACTTTTTGCACGCTGTACAAGACACATGTTTGACCGTTAATATTTTTACCTACGTATAATAACGGTAAATAAAAAATCTTTAAAAACTATGTGTTACGACGATTTGAACAATATCATATACAAAAATATTATTGTTCATATATATATATATATTTAAATATGCGGTAAAATTTTGATAGAGAATAATATCAGAAAATCAAAAATGCAAATGCAGCTAGGAGGGAGGAACTAATTAAGGTTTGTAAGCAGAAATTGTAGATATCTCAATAAGTTTCCAAAGTTTAAAATTTAGAGAAAAGTGCATATATAACCCTATATAATTGATGAAAGTGCGGATATAACCCTGCGATAATGAAAGTGCAGATATAACCCTGCGATAATTGAAAGTGCAAATATAACCCTGGTCAGTCAATGCCGAAATAATGGCTTTAGGGTTATATTTGCACATATGTATAATAGTTAGGGTTATATTTGCACATATGTATAATAGTTAGTGTTATATTTGCACTAAAAAACAACTCAGGGTTATATTTACAATTTCTCCAACATATAGGGTTATATTTGCATATTACCCTAAAATTTATTGTTCGACTAGTCTTGTATATTGAGATCATGGGAGATCTTACTTTAAGTGACGCCAAGCTAGGCCCCACAACAACTATGACACCAAAAGCATCTTTCTATATAAATCTGGTTCTCAGAAGGTGATCAACTGCTCGCCCTCAGCCATCCCGATCACCTGACATTACAGGCCTTACTGAAGGGGTAAAATAGAGCACTTTCGTAGTCGAACACATGATCATCGACTGTGTTCGATGCGCACAAGGAGTCTTCCCACTGAAAGGACTCCCACACTGCTGCTGTCGAGAATCGAACCCATGCTCCTAAGAACATGGGTCATACATCCAACCACTTGAACGATCGTGTGGGATCCACCGTTTATACTATTTACCTATTTACCGACTAACGCACCTGATCCAAAGAGCTCTGAGGCGAAAAAAAAAGCACAGTCTCGCCACTGTTCATCGTGGTCATTTTTCTACAGGTTTCTCTCCCACTGCTCTTCCTCTCCGGCGAGGAGCCCAACATTAATGTTGGGCTCCTCGCGGGGAATCTTTTGATGTACGGTTCGTCCCTTTTCGCAGAGTTTTGAAACCAGATCTGGGTTTCTGGCAAACTTTTCTACGCAAGCTTTCTCTCGAAAGTTGGAGCTAGATCGACCTTTCGATCTTGGATCTTGGAAACCCATGTCCTGATAAGGGGTCTTCCTTGAAGAGGACCTCCATCCCGACCTTGTTGAAGCAGCGAAATCCGACCTGGGTTTCTCTCGAAGTTCGTATTTTGGAAGAGGCTCTTGTTGTCAATAACCCATACACACAATATGGGCTTTCTGAAAAGAGGATTTGCCGTCCGGTCCCCAAGAATGGAGCTTAGTGCTGATGAGCAGAGCTTGGCGAACATTCGAGTAAGTCTTGCTCTCTACATATATGTGCCTTTTGCGGACTGGTGACAATGATGCGGATTTGAATTTTATGCTCAATATTCTGAATATTATGCGGACTATCTAGTGCAAATCTGTGCGGATTAATTTCTAGAATGAATTTTGTGCAGAATTTTTGTGCAAAATTAGGCAGATAAGTTTTTGTGCAGACAGCTGTTGGATCTTATCCTCAGCCTGAATAGTCTGAAATGGAACTCTGTGGACTGGTGTGGATGTACTCTATCTCATGTAGTACTCTGCCCCTGTCCACATGAAAATTTCATGGGGTTTGTCCTCAACGTATGCTGTTTTCTGTGGAAAAATGTTGTTGTGTGGATTCTGTGGAATAAGATAGTACTATGACGTTCATCAGAAGCTAAGAGTATTGATAGGTTTCACACGTGGAGAGTGTTAGTGATCGGTGAAGTCCCTAATCCATCCGAGTAAACTTGTGTTCAAAAATCGGGCACCCGACCGGCCTAGCATGTGTCCTCCTACCTTGCTAGTGCACTGTTAACTGGTCTTTTTCCGGCCCTGCTTGTGAACAAAATCTGGGCGCCACCCCCAGCCTTGCTTGTGCTCAAATCCCAGACACCGCCCGGCCTCGTTTACTTGGATTCATTAGTACTTACATCGGCAGGCTATGTTCTACGTAACAAGCTTGGAATTACTATTGGCCCGCATTGAACTTCATATGGTAATCTTGATTTGGAGTATTGGAGTGTGATTGCTGGACGAAATACATGCCTTGGGACTAGTCAGATTCATAAAATGGAAGTTTGGAGAGGTCTTGCTATGTGTTGGCATGCAGCCGGCCAACCATGATGGATTGTTTTCAATGGAATCATCAGTGACAACGTGCCCAAAATCATGTCTTGGTTTATCATTTTCGTGACAAACACCGGATCAAGACCAGTAGAGGAACAGAATCTGCAAATTTGTGGTTTAGGAGAAATTTTTCACAATTTATGACCAGTGGCAGGTGGTTTGAGGATAGACGGATTGAGGACAGTAACATGAAGCTCATCAGAGGCTAGAAGTATTGATGGGTTGCACACGTGGAGACTGTTAGTGATCGGTAAAGCACCTAATCCATCCGGGTAAACTTGTGCCCAAACCCCGGGCACCCGACCGGCCTAGCATGTGTTCAATACCTTGCTAGTGCAAGGTTAACTGGTCTTGTTTACTTGATTTATTTGGTACTATCACCGACAGGCTATGTTCTACGCTATAAACTCTGATTTACTGCTGGTCCGCATTGAACTTGCATGGCAATGTTTATCAGTCTCGTGCCATCATTCAGACCAAGATCAGAAGAGGAACAGATACTTGAAGGGAAGTTGAGGAAGAGAAAGAGAAAGAGGGGTCATTCGAGTAGAGGGATGGCTTGAGGATGGAAAGATGGTTCGAGGGCCGAGGGATACCTTCGAGGATTCGAGAGCTGAAGGTATTCGAATGCTTAACATGGCTATTCGAGGGCTGGAGGTTTTCGAGTACTCGAGGATAACATGAGTTCGAGTGCTCGAGAAGTACCGAGCGTGGAGTTCGAGTGCTCGAGAGGAGTATTTGAGAGTTGGAGGTCTTCGAGCACTTCAGAAGGCCTTTGAGTGCTCGAGGAGGTTCTCGAGCGTAGCAGGAGTTCGTGTGCTCGAGAGTAGTATTCGAGAGTTGTGGGAGGCGTTCGAGGGTTGAAGGTGTTCGAATGCTTTGTCCTCGAGTACTGGAAGGGAAAGTGAAGTGCTTGAGATGGCACTTCGAGTGCTGGAGGTGTTCGAGACCTCGAGGAGACCATTCGTGTACTGGAAGCCTCTGAGGGCTCAGTGGGAGGCCCTCGAGGGTTTTAAGGTGTTCGAGTACTGAAGGTGTTCGAGACCTCGAGAAGACCGTTCGAGTACTGGAAACTTCCGAGTGCAAAGTGGGAGGCCCTCGAGGGTTTAAGGTGTTCGATTAGATCCCCTTTGGGCGCGGCAAATTTCAGATTAATCTTCGGGCTGACAAGGTAAACTACTTTCAAACTACACCAAAGGAACTCACAAAAATATAGTTAGAGATAATATCTGGACAGAAAAAAGGACGCAGTCCTTCTCCGAAACTCCGGGGCCGATTTTCTTCCAGCTTCTCTCCTATGATTCAAAGTGGGCATCTTTTGGTGTATGTTCTATGCCTGAACTAGAAGATTTGATCTTTGGACCCTGAATATGTTAACGAGCTGATTAGATGAAGACCTGTCATTGCTCCAAGTAAGCTTCAACTTGTTGTTGATATATCTAATCTGGTGGATTTATGAGGATGGAAGAGCAGCCTTTCTACAATTGGCTGCATGGTCATATGAGTTGAGTAGTGGGTCAATTAATTAGCTCACGCGAAGTTAATTCACCCACTGCAAGCTGCTACTTGTACCTGATGGTTATTATGCGCTCTATGCTTGCGCTACACCTTGTGTGTTAAATTAGCATAAAGCTGTCCATTTGCTCAAAATGGAGTGGGCAATTAAAGAATCGCCAGGCTTGACGCACGCCGTACAAGTTGCGTCCATTCTCTCCATCCTTAGGAGGGCTATTTTTAGAGGGATTCACAAGAGCTATTGGCACTGCCTACTGCACTTTTGCCCTCTAAATTAGTCTCGGTCCATATCACAAGAACGTTTGAAGGCCAACAACATCCCTCTTTCCTCAACTTAGGGGTGTATATGGTAGAAGCAGATATCCACCGTGCTAGATCGGTGCAACACTGGGCATCAGCTTCACACTTTGTGGGACATCCAAGACCCGAGCCACTCTCGGCTGCACAAGGAATTTCAAACTATTTGTTGTTGTTGGACTCTTGTACCTTCATCAACATTCCGGTTGCTCAACTTGCTCAAGACCCGAGATTCATAATACTCGGCTGCTTTATGGAATGGAAATGAAGAAGGCCCCATTTGTTAGGGGTTGAAGCGGTTCACTTGCCTATGGGTAGTGAGTTTGTTCTCACCCCATTTATCTAGTATTTCCTAGCCTGTCTTCATAATGAAAGTGCAAATATAACCCTGCGATAATTGAAAGTGCAAATATAACCCTGGTCAGTCAATGCCGAAATAATGGCTTTAGGGTTATATTTGCACATATGTATAATAGTTAGGGTTATATTTGCACATATGTATAATAGTTAGTGTTATATTTGCACTAAAAAACAACTCAGGGTTATATTTACAATTTCTCCAACATATAGGGTTATATTTGCATATTACCCTAAAATTTATTATTCGACTAGTCTTGTATATTGAGATCATGGGAGATCTTACTTTAAGTGACGCCAAGCTAGGCCCCACAACAACTATGACACCAAAAGCATCTTTCTATATAAATCTGGTTCTCAGAAGGTGATCAACTGCTCGCCCTCAGCCATCCCGATCACCTGACATTACAGGCCTCACTGAAGGGGGTAAAATAGAGCACTTTCGTAGTCGAACACATGATCATTGACTGTGTTCGATGCGCACAAGGAGTCTTCCCACTGAAAGGACTCCCACACTGCTGCTGTCGAGAGTCGAACCCATGCTCCTAAGAACATGGGTCATACATCCAACCACTTGAACGATCGTGTATATAAATCTAGTTCCCATATGATATGACCGATGTCCCTCTCCTCACTTGTCGGAACTCATCTACATTGCCAGCCATTAATCTTCACCCCGGAGTAACTAACTACTCCCTCCTTTAATTTTTCCACCAATTTCCTTGATTATTGACACTTAACTTAATCATTGTTTCAGCTTATCACGATTAAATACTCCCTCCATGTCATGATTATGCCATGTATTGTTTTTAGTCTTAAATCATAAAATTATATTGACCTCTGTATATGGTACTATAGATTTAAATGTTTGAATTTATGTGAATGAAATGATTGTATTAAATTGAATTTAAAAGGTAAAAAATAAGTGGTTGAAATTGAAGAATTCTGCAAAAAAAAAATTAAATGTCAATATAGAAAAAAAAAACCCCCAAAAAAGGGCGATTCAAATGAAATGGAAAAAAACTAAAAATAAGGGATATATGTATATAAGAACGGAGGGAGCATTAGTTTTACAAGTGGCTGAACATTGGGGGGACCAGAGGGTGTCTGATCGCCGCCAACTTTATATTTACCATGGGTATTTTATTTTTTTTCTTGTGTTTTCTTTATTTTTTTAAAGGTAAAAAAAGGTTTTGGTCCCCCAAAATAAAAATTAACACAGTATATACACATATCCAAGAAGGAACGCATAATTGGAGATTAAAGTTGAAGTAGTAATTTAAATTGTTTGGATTTTTTGTCTTTAATTGTAGAGTTCAACAAGAAATAGAATTCCTCTTTATCTAATTTTATCCAAAATATTTATCCAAATTCTACTTGGAAAGGGTTTTAACAATTGCAATGTTATCTTGTGAGGCAGCCTAAACTTTAGGCAGGGGCTTTTATGTAATTATAACTATATTCATGCTCCAGAGACCCATCCCTGATAATTTTACAGGGACATAACGCTAATATTTTTCAGGGGTTTTTTTGTCCACTTTTTTCCATCATTTCCCCCATCTGCATATGCAAACAAGAATATTTTAAAAAACAAAAAAATATTTAAAATGCAAAAAAAAAATCAATATGATCAGCGAATTGGAAATTATAAACATCGGCAAAAAATAGCAGAACATCAACGAAAAATCATAAAACATCCACTAAAAATTGCAGCAAAAAATAAATTAAAAATCAAATAAAACAACAAAATATATATATATATAATCAACAAAAATTTGAAGAAAAGAAACGTCGACTACAACTAACAAAAAATCATCTGAAAATTATAAAAACATCAACATAGCAAATTATCAAAAAAAATTTAAAAAGGGAAATATGCAAATATAACCCTATATAATTGAGAAAGTGCAGTTTAACTCTGAGATAATTTTTAGTGCAAAAATAACCCTGACTATTGAATGAAAGTACAAATATAGCCCTATGACCATATCTCCGGCATTGACTAAGAAATTTTGGCCATTGACTCACTTACAGAGACTCAAATACCCTTATGTTGAAAGCCTTACATCAGATGGACAATTATGCCCTTATGACTATGAGCCCCACAAAAAACTTTATCAAAACTTCCTTTCGTTTGAAAAAATCTTCTTGTTCTTTGTTCTTCTGTCTCCGTCGATAAACTCGGGTTTCAGCCACCGTGTTCAGCCTTCACTTCGTCGCTGCGGTTCCCTAGGTGTTCTTCCCCATCATTTTCCCGTCAAACTTGTGTGAATAGTGTAGGGCTCCCTTCCCGGAGATTCAAATCGTTCGCCCGCTGGTGAAGGTAACCAATTTCTTCACTTGAACCCTAGATTTGAATTTGGGGAAAATTTATCATCCGATTTCCATAGAGTAGCTTAAATAGATATGTTTATTGTTGTTTAGAGTGTTGTTTTATGAAATCTAATGTTTATATTCTTGACTAGGGATTAGAATGGCTTCGTCGAGCTACATTCTGAATTGTGTTCACTGTGAAGGATTTGAATGCCTGGTTTGTAAGAAGGGAACGATTGTTTGTGTGTCTCGATCAGCCAACAATCTAGGGAGACCTTATTATTGATGCCCTTGCAATAATGGATTTCAAGGTTAGGTCGTGTCTGATATGTTTGACTCGAGAAAAGGCAATACTGGAAGTCTGATGCTGCAGCACGAGTTTGTAGTAGAGGTCAAAGAGGCAGTACTGCTAGCCATGTTGAGGTTGAAGAAGCTTTGGTTGTGCCAGGTGAAGGTTATGTTGCATTGCAAAATGAGTGTAACTGCTCATTCATTCTTAAGGCATTGATTGTATTAAATTTGGTTTTGCTTGGTGCAAACATAACCATATTCTTGTTGGGGTTGCTGGGAAAGTGAATGTTGGTGCCTTCAATTAGTTCTTACCTTGGAGAAAACATGTTCTAGTTGTTGTTTTGGTGTGTATTCCGTTAAATGTATGTGTATTTTGACGGGTTTTAGACATGTTGAATATTTGTCTACATTTTATGTGAGGTGCAAAATTGCTTAATCTCATTAGCTGATGTATGAATTTGATCGTTGGTTGCAGTTGTAATGAAGTACATATTGTCATTCAGTGACATATATTAGTACTGATTTAACCCCACCTATTTCATTAAAGTGCATATATAACCCTGCCTAATTTATTAAAGTGCAGATATAATCCTGAATAATTTATTTAAGTGCAGATATGTCCCCACCCAATTCATTGATGTTTAGATATAACCCTACTTATATAGTACAAATCCTGATATAGCTATTTATGAAGTTCATATACGACCCTAGTTTAGTCAGTTTGTTTGTACAAAAAAAACCTATCTGACCATATCAATTATTACCAACACCTGTTTAGTAGATTATTTGAAAAATATTTCGAACAACAAACATCACATTACATTAATATATGTTCAAATGTTTGACAATGGAAGTGGACCACGCCAAATTCATAGTGTGCCACATAGTTCCTATAAACATCTGCTAAAGGCAGCGAATGTTGCAAAATAGGCAAAAAAAGGTGTCTAACATGAGTCATAGTACTACAGGGCAGCGATTCTGACTAATGGAAAGTGCACAAAAGAAACAGTATTTCCTCAAGTTTTAAGACATAAATTAGACACAAAAGGTGGTGATGATAATGTCAAGTTCGGGCAGCTAGAGGTGGTTGTGACACACTTCTTCTTGGACTTCCTATTTCGCTCTCTAGACTGAGTGTGGTAGGAAGAGGTGGTTGTGAGCTGGAACGTGAGACATCAGCTTTGGGCATGGTACTCATCGACGGAGCTAAAGTTGTTCCAAGCAACCTTGCAGTCTTCTCATTGTATAGAATAATCCTTCCCCAAACTCTATTGTGGGTAGCCTCCACTATAGTACCAAATACAGGGAACTCTGCTGGTGGTGGGGGCCCAGATAGCTGAAAATAATAGACGATGCAGGTGAATACTAATGTAATAATTAGTTGTATGAATTGCTGATATAACCCAACATAATAGTCTGAACTACATATATAACCCTACATAATATGAATATGTGCAGATATAACCCTACTTCATTGCATTTAGTGCATATTTGACCATGCATAATGACATTACCTGCGGGTCTGATGGATCCATATGGTTGACGGTATTGATGATAGTGTTCCCGGGCAGTGTGTGAAATACGACTGGTCCTACTCCTCCAATTGGAGGGGGGAAATCCTGAGCATAGTAAAATTGAAGAAATGATTTTTAATGTTCTAAGTATGAACGACAGACATGATTTGATAAAGAAATATTGTGAGGGAAAATCATAATACCTCGGCATTGAACTGGCGTGGTAAATGTGCTCGAGTCTCAGCACTTGGTGTTGGACCCTCATTTTTTTCCACTGTCCTCATTCAGTATTACATGGTCCCCAGTTACCGGATCCTAGACCAAATACGAATCTTGGTCCTCTACCGAAGGAAGCTCTTTCACCCAATCTCCCCCACAACCTGGTCCTCAACCAAAGGTTATCATTCCACCAGATTGTCTCCCACAACCTGGACTGAAACCTCAACTGTATGTTGTTCCATCACCACTGGTGGCCCCTCTATAAGAACCTACACTGGAATCCCCTTCATGTCATGGACATTAGATGCAGTAACCCCTTCTTAGCTGCTGAACTATTTTCCACATCATCCAATGTTTGTAGCATCAGCCTTTCACCCTCATCCTTACCCTGAAAATGATTTTGTACCTGAGGACGAGTGGCAGTTAGGATTTTAATTTAGCAATTAGAACATGCATGATTTTGATTAAAAAAAGTGGTGTCTGACCTCGTTCGCAATAGCATCTACTTGTATCTTACGTCTCGCTATTTGTTTAGTCCTCCTGGTCTGCTTTGTTTTCTTCCTTTTTGGTTGTGGCTCTAGTTCAGCAATTTCATTCTGCGCTTGTTGAATGATTGGCATCACATCCATTATCTGCAATAGAATATTGGCATATTACTAAGATGGCCATATAATAAACGCATGAAGTGCCGAAAAGACCCTGAAGTTTACCTCTTTCTCATTCAAACTAGGTGGTGGGAATTGCATCTCCATATTATCAACTGCTTTATCCTATAGTTCATGATACAATTATGCCTTTATTAATTACTGATTTCACTGAAACCAAGTCTAGGTGAATTTCTGATATAACCCTACCTAATATCATTTTGTTCAGATGCAACCCTACATAATTTTATTAAGTTCAAATATAACCCTACGTAATTTCAGTTTGTTCAAATATAACCCTACATAATTTAAGTTAGTTCAGATATAGCCCTAAATAATTCTAGTCAATGCATATATTACCTTCTTTATACTGAAAATGTTTACCTCGACAGCTTGGTTAACAAATCCACTATGATTTATAATTTTAATGGTTGATTCAAAATTTTTATATATTATTTAGGTGTCCCTTTAAAAAATTCTTAATTCTGCCCCTGAGTTATAGAGTGATACTTTCTGAAATATCAACTTATTTTTAATTATGTGTAGTTGATAATCAAACATACACTAGAAAACTAGGACCAGATAGTTGAATGGAGGCTTAATTACTATGATTTCAATCCGAATTTTACTATTCAAACTAATAAAATGATTAAGCCGTACAATTTTACAATCTATGATAATTTTTTTATAAAAGTAGATAAATAGCATAAATTGTTTTGGTAACACATGCAGTGTTAAAATTCAATCCCAATCATCCCAAGCACCATAGAATAAAAGAGTAGGTCTCCTGATATGTGGTTTGTCCATAAGCTTATGGACAGGGATGGGCTTTTCTGCAAATAATGAAAAGTTAAACAAAATCAAAATTCATGCGGTGAAATTCAATCACAACACAAAGTTTCACACAAAAACACACACTACTCTCTGTTTCATCTCCGAAAAGCTCTCAACAGAAATCCAATCTTCCTCACCTTTCCGATCTTCTCGCCGGCGCATTTTCGATCTTCTCATTCACGGCGATGTCCTCCACGACAACAATAGGATCAATTCCATCAGCTCAATTCCGGCTCAGCTAAATCTTTCGCTAAAACCTATTGAAGCGGGAGAAATTTCAAGTACTTTGATCGTAAAAACAACTTCTATCGAATCAGAATCTGCAGGAGAAAACACGATTGTAAACGGAAAAATTCAACTTCAAGCAAATGAAATTCAGTTGCAAGAAGCTGAAATACTACTGAATTCCAATGAAGTTATGATTTTCTGTCATCAGACTAAAATTCTAGTGTTGAATTGGAATCAAAATGAATATAGATGTTTTTGAAACTTCTGCACACAGAAATTCGATTGCTATGAACATGTATCAACTTGTGGAAACATTAGTAATATAAACTACATGCTGCACAGAAATTTTGTATACTTTATGAATTCGTTAGCTTAAATCATGTATAGGTTACAAATAAACATGCATTAGATTAAAATGAACAAAACACATAAAATGATTTTGTCAATTTCAACTTTTGACAAACTTGTGCATTTTTCAGATTATAACATGTACAAAATACACTACACTTTGCATATGCTACACTACAAGTAGTATTTGTTATGCTTATCAGAGCAGAGCTTCTATAATTTTCTAATTTTAAATAGCTTCCTGAAGACTATGCACAACTTACATTACAACATGCATATCTTACATTAGAAATTGTATTCTTTAATATTACAGGTACAAATTTCCAAATTTAAATGAAATTGATGCCACTGAAAATTTTACAGGCATTAAAGTAAAAAAAATTGGAAGCATTACATGCTCTATACAAGAAGAATGCAAATGTTATTGGTTTTAGCTATAGGAACGACTGCCAACGTCTAAACAACAAAAGACATATTCGTGAAAAGTACTACAAGTGCTCTGCTGGAGGCAACCGAAAAGATTAAAAACCAACACTACCAGCCCTGTTCCTTACGTGGATAATGAAAATGATTTTGAAAAGAAGAAAAAAGAGGAAGAGAAAGGACTTGATTACAAAAACACTGAAATTAGAGTGAAGCTAGAGCAAGATTATTACATTGTGGCACCCTACATCACCGTACACAATCATGAGTTAACAAGACCAGCCTGGCAGTATCTCGGTAGTGAACGGAGGATTACAGAAGACAAAGGAAAGACCATCACAACAATGGAACAAGCAGGTTTAAGACCTACTGTAGGATATGAATACATGTCTTTTGAAGCTGGTACAGAAGAAAATCTAAGGCATACGACGAAAGACCACCTCAACTTTATGAGTCGACTTCGAATGAAAGAAACAGAAAGTGGAGATGCTCATAAACTTATTGATACACTCATGGAAATCAATGACAATGATAAAGATTTCTTCTTTAAAGTCAAGTTCGACAAGGAAATAAAACTATCAGCGGTGTTTTGGAGAGATTCAATGATGCTGAAGGACTACAAACTCTACGGAGATGTCACCATATTTGACACTACGTACAGAACAAATAAGTACAACTTGATTTGTGCACCAATAGTTGGAACCAACAATCACTGGAACATAACAACGTTTACTTGTGCTTTTATAGAAAATGAGTTGGCTTTTTGTTTGGCTCTTCAACAGTTTCAAGAAATCAATGGAAGGGAGGGAACCTGTCACAATATTCAGAGATCAAGATCATGCAATGGGCAAAGCAATAAATGAGGCATGTAGTGAAAATTTGTTACTTACGGTTCTGAGCACTAAATATGCACTGTTAGACATTGCACCTATTACCTTACAATATGCATTACATAGCTTATAAGCTACACTTGTTACTTTAGAAATCAGGTTTCCTGAAAATGATGTAACTTCAAAAATTTTATTTCTTAGACCTAAAACTGAGTAGGGAATGTTAGCTTTTGCACCTGTCAGCTTACAGTATATATAAGCTATGTTATATGACAAATTAGTTACTTGTAAATTCATATACTAATCAACTTTCATTTCTTGTTACAACTTTCAGGTCTTCCAAAACACAAAATATAGGTTGTGCTTATGGTGCATAAAACAAAATGCAATACAACATTATGAGAGAATAAACAAAGATAAATCCTTCAAAAGAAATTTAGACTATGTATGAAAAGATGTCACAATCCAACAGAATTTGAAGAAAAATGGACCTTCATGATCACCACATACAAGCTGGAAAGTAGCACCTGGTTTCAACGCTTGTACGACATCCGTGAAAAATGGAGCACAACATTCAGCAAGGATATTTTCTTAGCAAACATCTTATCATCACAGTGAAGCAAAAGCACAAACCACACACTATGCTTCAGTGAAAACAAAACAACAACACTAACACACTTCTATGAGCTCTTCAACCAAATAATCAGAAAGTGGAGGAGAGATGAAGCAAAAAAGGAAAATACATGTACAAAAGCAAAGCCAAAATATGAAAACAAAATAGGTATGTTTACATTAAGAATGTGTATTACTTAGCCTAGAACCCGAATTTGTTAGCTTACAGTATGCATTTGTTTCCCACTACTGGGCCTATACAGGTTTGGTTAAACATGCTGCTCAGGTTTACACACTTGCATTATACAAAGGATTTAAAAAGGAATTTTCCCTAGCAATGGAAACTAAGGTCAAGGAAATGTTCTCAGAACCACCGACAAGAAAATATAAGGTTAGCCTATAACATGATGAATCTTAATACGAGACAGTCGAGAACAAAAATGAAGATGAGCTAGTTGAAGTACAATGCAAATGCAAATGCTTTGAGGTGTCAGGTATGATGTGCTTTCACATTCTCAGAATATTGCGCCTCCACTCCATCACAGATATACCTGAGAAGTGCATCCTCAAAAAGTGGAAAAAAAAGGCCAAAACAGAAGTATGTGACAAGGTACTTGGCCAAGGAAAACAATTATCTGAAAACATCAATGGTGCAGTTTCATGGAGAAATCACATGTCCAACAAATTCTACAATCTGGTATTAAAGAGCAAAGGAAACTCAGAAGCTAAAAGTGCTCTTCAAGAGATGTTTGACATCTGCTCAGCAAGAATAGAAAACTTGTTGGCATCGAAAACCAATTCCATTGATCAGCCACAAGTAGCCAATGCAACTCAGCCATAACAATTGCACCTAAGGTACTGGATCCAGCCCAAGTGAAGACAAAAGGAAGAGGAAAAAGGCTAAAGTCAGGCCTGGAAAAGAAAAAACCAAGGAAGAAAACTATTGAATTCGGCACAAAAACACCAAATGTGAAGACACTATAAAATGTAGCATTATTTTGGATACAGGTTGCATTTATTTAGCTATATATTGCATTTCTTTTCCAGGATCATACTGTCTGCCTAAGATTTTTGTTTACCTAAGATTTTTATACATTCAATAACATACTGTATTTTTTATCTTACAACTATAAATTATCAAACTATAACTTGCATTTGTTTTGCTTTCCCAAGTACCAACCTTTGTTTCACATAATTTTATTGATATGAAACCACTGAATACCAACTAACTGATATGTGAATACTTAGCTTACAACTGTAAATTATTAACCTATGGATTGCATTTAAGCTCAGAAACCCAACACAATAAACCACATAACATAACTATAATGTAATTTGGTATTAATAAGCATACAAATATTATTTCTTAACATTCAACATGCGCTTGTTTCCCTAATAGTGACTTGTATTATATTTCACATAATTTTAGCAATACAAACACACAACCACACAACCACCAACACAAGACACATCCTTTTTACCAGAATCAGATTTGAAGCTACTAACAACCTTACAGAGACGATCAAACACTAATCTACACCAATCAAGACTCTTAATAGTCCCCACATTATCTAAGGCACTAACCAGCTTAAAATTAACCAAATTTCTTGTAGTTGGGGCCAAGAAAGTACACATGACGTACATAACAAAAAATCTCTTTAAACGATCACCACCATCACCTAGTTTACCCAACTCCTCAAACAAATTAGCATGTGAAATATTTCCATACTTATTGGCACCTAACTCATCCCTTCATCTATTCCTAATATCCATATCCCTTGACAAACCCCTCCCATTATTCCTAACCAAACCAACAGGACAGTATGTTGAAAATATCATTAGGGGTGATGATGTACCTTGAGCTGACTATTTCTTGAACTCAACCAACATGATCAAACCTAGGGGAAAAAGTCAGCCTAGAACAACTTGAAGTCAGCGTAAAACAACATGAAATCAGCCAACATAATCAAACCTGTCAACCAGCCAAGGAACAATTCCAAAAGGGAATGATGAGATTTCAAAGTCAAGAAGTCTACCAAAACCTATCTCTTCAACATCTATCTTTTGTGCGGGAGTGAGCGAGACAATTAACGATTTCAGCTTCGAATGACAACAACTAGTTGAGAATTTCTTAGCAAACCTAAAAAAATTAAATATGAAAATTATAGGCATACATGTCTTGAAAAGTGTAAGTTAAAATATAAGACACAAAGATTAGTCACACATGATATGCTTAACTAAGACAACATGAAGACTAATATATGCAATATTTAAACTAACAAAAACAGTTTCTAAATTAATATTGAACACAAACAATTTTTTGGATAAGAAACATTTACATGGAAATAAAATGACAAATACACTATGAATGTTAACATATGCAACATTTAAAAAAACAAAAACAGTTTCTTAAAAACATTTAGGAAAACAAAAACTGAAGACACACAGAATGTGAATAACAAGGACACTGAATATTATCAAGTGGAACATTTTATGAAACAAATACAGTTTGTAACATATTCAAATAACACTGTAAAGAGGGGGAAAAATATTTACGTGTTACCCTCGTCATTAATACGCTCAACCACCTGCTTCTTCGGACGGTTACGTTGTTATTTCCCAGCTCTTTCCTCACTAGCAACCATTTTTCCCGACCCCAAAGCTTCACCAACAACACTGTCCGCTTTCCTTTTCAAACTAGGTTTTTTTTTTTGCCTTCTAAATGGACTCATTCTCAACTCCAGTATATTTCTTCACCTTTTCAGCACCTTTCTTCCTAGTAACTTTTTTAGTCTTTGTCTTCTTCACCTTCTCAGCAGGCGACTTTGCAGCAAGTTCTTCCACCTTTCTTTTAATCTGTCCAGTAGAGGTATCCTATTGTTTACCCTTATCCTTGCTCAACATACAAGGTGAGGGTCTCTCCTTCAAACCAATTGTAGACTTCTTCTTCTTCAAACCATTTGGTGACTTCTCCTTCTCTCCTTCAAAAGAGACCACCACAGTAGGTCGAGCATCAATACTCTCACCCACATCCGCATCAGCTTGACTAAAATCCTGACTCTCATACACGCCACATAAGGTTGATCAACCTCAATCTCCATCTCATGCACATCCGCATCAGCTTGTGCTACCTCCGCCCTCTGAACTGCATCCAAAATATAACGTTGTTCAATAATATAGTCTTTAATCATACTGTCAGTAACCGAATTATCCATTGACTGACACTCACCATCATCCCTGGACCCACCTTCAACATCATCCTCAAAATATCCATCAACTTCAGCATTAATTTCTGCTGAAACGTCCTCAAAACCCTCAACACCACCAGCCTCAACACCACCACCCTCAACACCAACATTAGCATTAACCTCCTCAACACAAGCATTAGCATTAACCTCATCAACACAAGCATTAGCATTATCAATCATCACATAAAAAACCTCCCTAATATCTTTCTTCACTACCACATCCACATTAACCACAGAATCCCCATCAACAGCCTTAGCACCCTCTAAACCACCAGTAACTACCTTCTCTACATCACCAACCAATGCACCTCCATTGATACCTCTAGAAACCTCGCCAGCCTCTACACCAGATTCCTTCTCACAAACCTTAGAACCCTCCTCATCGACCTCAAAACCCCCAGCCTCATCAACACCAGCTGACTCTCTAGTCATTCGAATAACATCAATCAACAGTGTGTCATAGTCAAATTCTTGATTTGATCTACCTTCACCCACAGTTGATCCACCTTCACCATCTTTCAGCTTTTTCACACTCACATTCATCAATTTCTTATTTTCTCTGCTTAGGAACAGCAGGAACTGAAATCTGTGGAGCAGCACCACCACCAATTCTGGTTGACCTACGTGCCAATGCAGCTACTACACAAAAAATGAAAAATAAACTGTATAAGCACATATTAAAAAAACAAACATAATCACACATATAGAATACAACATGTAAAGGAAATAAAATAACCTCCAGGAGTATAAGACTGTTGAACCTTCTTCAGCTCATCTTGAAGAGAAGATCCATCCTTGTTTTTGGATTTTCTAACCACCATCTTAGAAGCTAAGCAACATAACATATTTGAATAAGTAAATGTATAAGAAAATAAGTAAATAAATGTACATAAAAATTACAATCACCTTCTTCTATCTCAGGCTTTTGATGTTGAACTGTATCTTCACCTCCTTCAGACACTGCTAAAATAATCATACGTCACACAATCAGAAACTCATGCATAAAGCCTACTAACATATGCAAGTTGTAATTAAAAAAATGCATGCAGACTCTGACAGTCAATAAGCAACTTAATCTGGAAAATACACAGTATAACTAACTAATGCATAAACTATACTAATATATGCAACTTGTAATGAAACAAATGCATGCATAGTTTGACAGTCAGTAAGCAACATAATATGGCATACACATTATAACTCACTTATGCATATAGTAAACTAACGCAAGCAACTTGTAATGAAACAAAATACATCCTAGCAAATAAGAAAGAATAACTATAAGTAGAAAACAATAAGTGAAAGTCAAAACACAGACTAAGTAACTAATACATATGTTATATTAACATAAGCAATTTCTAAGACAAGTGCACAATTTAACAATCAGTCAACAACAAAGTAACTAACTCAAAAAACATAGTAACTAACTTATACATATGTCAGTCTACCATATGCAACTCCTAAGAAAACAAATGCACATTATAAAACAGAGTCAAAACATGCGGATCTGACATACAAATAAGAAAAAACAGGATGACTAACTAATACATCTGTTAGCCTAACATATGCAACTCCTAAGAAAACAAATGCACATCATAACAATAAAGTCAAAACATGTGAATCTGACATACAAATAAAAAAACTAAATAACTATTTAATACATATGTTAGCCTAGCATATGTAATTCCTAAGACAGCAAATGCACACTATACTGGACTGCTAACATACACAGAAAAAAAATAGAGCAACTAATTAATACATATCTTATGATAACAAATGCAACATCTAAACAATCAAATGCATGCTATAAAAAAGACTCAAAACATGCAGATCTGACTTACAAAAAAGTCAACAACAAAAACTTGTATGCAGATCTCACTAACAAATAAACATACTAAAAAAAGTCAACAAAAAAACAAAAAAATTGTGAAACTAAAAACATTCAAAACGAAAAACAAAATTACGAACCTGGAGAAGGAGAAGGCTGAGGCAACTTCTCAGCTTTAGGAGGAAGCCCTTTCCCCTTCGCCCTACCCATAGACTAGGTCAAGTACACAAAAAAAACTTACATCAGAATCGTGAACAACTGTAAAGCACAACAATGAAATTTCAAAACCTAGAATGTCAGACTTACCAAATCCTATTCCGGCGAGATCGTGAATTTAACTGCGAGATTGCGCAAATTTGAACAGCGTGATTCCAGCGAGATCTGAAGAACGAAGAGAAGAATTGAAGAAAACGAACAGAGCGGAGAAGACAAGAAAAAGCAGAAGAAGAACAAATTTTACAGTTCACAAAGCAGAGAAGACAAAGTAAATGTCAGGACACGCGTGAATAAATTGATTGACAGTTTCCAAAAATATTAACCGCTCAAAACCGCTGACAAAAAAGAAACTAAAAAGGAAGAAAATTAAAAGCGGACAGGCCGCCTAAATTAATTACTACCTGCCCCATTTTTTAATTAATTACAATATAAACCTCATTTTGCATATCAGAGTCTGGCATGTCCATAAACTTATGGACATGTCGTCTTTTCTGAGATTTTCCCATAATAAAATTTGTTTGATTTGGATAGTTCTTCAATCAGGGATACCGGGGATGATTATGTCATTTTGACACCCCCTTCTTTACTAAAACGACACCGCTTTTAATCCAAATTTTGAATCACGGTTTCCTTCCGTTTCACCCCTTCTTTACAAAACCCTCAATCCTTCCTGTTGAAACACACTGCCAGATCTAAAATCCTTCACGATTGAAACCGCCGGAATATCCTTCACGATGCGTCGAACTGGAAGTTGTTCGCCTTAGGAGATTATGTTGGTAAGCAATCCATTCAGGAAGTGCATTATTTACTAAGCAATCCATTCACAGCGATTACTAATGTTCACAGTTTGGGGTTCTACTCATTCATCTCTTTATAGGTTGGTTTGTTAGCATGAATTTGACTGTAATGTTAGCGTTGAGGTTGGATTAAGTTTACCTTCTGGAGTAGAAAGATGGAGTCGTTTTCAGGATGTAATTGATTAGCCCACGATTTGGTTGTTTATGGAAATGTTACTCGTAGGGGGATGTCATGAAATCAAGATTAGGTGATGGTTTATTTGACACAAAGGGGTGATGCCTCAAGAAGGGGTCAATGCACTAAGTACGGAAGAGATGTATTGCAACAGTGATCGATCAGAGATGACCTCCAAGTATTTTAATGGTAAGCTAGCCAAAACTAAAATTTTCCAAGTTAATTATGTGCACTTTGGTTCAATTCAATTCATTTGATTTCAGTACTATTTTTTATTAATGTTAATTAGCTCAATTTTCTTCCATTATTCCTACTTTTTACTATGTTTAATTTTAGTATAGTTCACTATAATAGACTGAAAATTATTACATGAGGACTACATCAAGTATTCCGATGAAGATCTTGAGAACATTTTGTTGAATTTCTTTGAAGGGTATCCTATTGAGAACATTAATCTTGAAGTTGGCATGGCGTTTCCTGGATATGTTGCCCAACCTCAATTTGGTGGTGGCATAGGGAACTCTGAAATGACATGGTATAATTCTTGTTTATTTGCCTCTATGATCTTGATGTGTTTTTGACTTTTTATATATGAATTACGTGTTTGAGATTTGAATGTTTTTTGGAAGTGAAATGTGGTTACCTACATTTCGTTAGATTTTGTTGGTTGCTTTATAATTGCATCTCACTCCTGTTATTAAATGTTTATCCATCATGAGATCTTTGTAACCCTGCATCTGCTGTGGCTTGAAACTTAATTAAGCTAACATTCTCTCACCACTCTCAGGCTTCCAGTTTTAGCTGGTGCTGCTGGACCTATGGGTGCGACTTATCCGTTTATGTCCATGGATGGTTCATACAGTATACGCCCACCTGGACAGGCATCTTCCACTGTGCCTGCTGCGATGTAAGTAATAATCTGGCTATACCGATTTCGGATTTTTATTGTATTATCATTTTAACACTTACTTTTGTCCCTATCCCATCTTTTGTAATGCATACTGGCTGGTGCCACACTGAATTTCTGTACATTTGATTTTTACTTTAAATTCTACTATTCTGCTTGCTACAGATTTCTCATTTGTGAAGCTCAATATACCCTCAGTTTTTTTCAGTTAAAGTGCCACCAAATGTATTTCTAAATTCTTATTTGTCTCTTACCTCAAGTAATTTGTTGTCATCTAAAAAAACCTTTTATAACCTTCTTTGTCTCCTGCTTTTGTTTTATTTTAATGAATGCTTGGTGGCAAGTAGTATTTTCTATTTATGAACTCAAATTTCTATAATTTTCTTGCAGCAAAGAAAATAATGCTGACAAACCCAGTAATGAATGGAACCCCTCACAGAGGCCTGGTAAAATGAGTTTAATCATTCTGATCCCTCTTTTGTTTTACATTTATTAGAATTATGCTTCATCTTAATATTTCCTTAAATAATTACTGCTGACATGAGCATCACATTCTTCCATATTTCATAGATTGCAAATGATGATTTCGGCCAGCGTCAAAAGATACCTCACAGGTAAGAGTGTACATGGTGGTGGTAATTGTGATGAGTGAGTCAGGGCTTCTTTGAATAATAACATTTTGATATCCAAAGGTACTGAATCACTATAATAATATCCCGTAACTATAGCCTGTAAAAGTGATTCTGTATAAGTTATCAACAGAGAATTTATGGCCTTCTTCTTTTTGGATGGACTGTTAGATTTTAGTCTCCTCACTATTGCTTCAGTTAGTTTTGTTCTGAAACTCCTCCTACATTTGTCATTTTCATGTATATGTTTTGATAAGGAAAGGCATGCACTGATCTGAAAAAGAAAAATTAAGTGATGAAAAAGCTTGAGATTGGAAGTTATTAACGTTGTGGTGTTATCATTGTAGAGTTCACCTGTTGATATTCCCTCGAAGAATTACTACAGATTTGTTGTCTTTCAGGACTACACATCCGGCTCGTGCCACTTTTTCAGTGTTGGGATTTCTCAGACTCTTGTGTGCTAGACGGCTCAAGCTATTTTTTACCAGGTCAAGTTTGATTTTATACTTTATTAGATAATTACCGTGACAATCAATTTATATCTTAATCCTCCAAAAGTTGCAAAACAAAAGCAACTTTTAGTTGAACACCTTAAGTATGAACACTGTCACTTTGAAGAGTTATATCTATAAATGAAAGGTTAAGACACTTGATGAAATGTTGCGATGATGAATTGAATCTGTTACTTACAAAATCTAGAAAGTCGATATGGAGGATCAACTTGGGGTCTGGAAACTACTGAATTGTTCACAAATTCTATAAAATACTGCTGTCCAATTTCTTGGTTTGTGGTTTGAAGAGCTTGATGCAAAAGTTTACATATTCGACCTTATCTTATCCTAAAGGAAATTTGTCTTAGTACTTTACACATCTGTAGCAAACAAATTTAGGATCAAAGAAAGTGATTTAATCATGATTTTTAACCTTTTCTGACCTTTCTTCTAATGCAGGCTTGAAAAGGACATTAGGTTCAACTACCTTTGGGTCAGATGTGCTTTGGGTCAGATGTACTTACTGAGCCTCTATAATTTTTTTCCTTCAGGAGGAAGGTACCTTATTTCATAACAAGTGATAAGTGCAGTGTTCTGATGATTTTAGGTGCCAGTGTTTGTTGCACATTGGCCTAAACCCTATATTCTAGCTGATCTACATTTTAACAAAGGGATAAGTTGGATTGAAGTTCCAATTTCATATTTCAGGGAAAGAAGCCTCTGGTTCAGATATTTCGCATCCACGTATTGGTCCATAACCATATTAAGTACTGTGGGCTACGCTGCTACGGTGACCTGCATGTATTTAACACGGAAGAGATGATCTTCACGGCTCTATATATGCTCTTCAATATCGGCCAAACGTTGCATTTATTTATGTCAACTTTCAGGTAAGGCCAATTTCTTGTTTTAAAGCAGTATATTAATTAGTTCTTCACTCACAAGCAGAATGTGTGGGTAGGATGTGAATGTTTAAAGCACAACTCCGCCAAAATATTCACATCCTACAAATACATTTCGGCTGCTTACTGTTTTTCCATGTACTCGGGTCGTTAAATATTAATGTGAATATATTCAGTTTTTCTTTCTAGGTCCGTTGCAGATTGGTGGTAGTGGTGTTTAAATTTCACCATTGACATATATCTTTGATGAGGAAACACCGAGATGGCACCGTTTTCTCTCAAGATGTGAAATTGAGTCTCTCGGTTTCACCAAATCTTAAGAATTGGCAGCCCCAAGTTTGTTATTTTTGTAAGATTTTCACTGTTTGTATTTGGAATTGTAAGCTAAATGTGATGATTGCTTGGCGTATGGGAAACCCTGTTTTGATAGGCTGTAAGTTGGCATTCTACCATAAAGCACAAATTTTGTATTGCCCAGGGGGATGTAACCACATGCCCAACCACTTGGGCGATCGTGTGGGTGTACAAATTTTGTATTGCCATTTATAGAGGGCTTTTGACAACAGATAGATTGTGTATATAAGTTCAATAAACATTGTTAATAACTTTTGGTTGTGTATATATGTTCAGCTAAGGGCTTTTGAAAACAAATAGATTGTGTACATAAGTTCAATAAACATTGTTAATAACTTTTGGTTGTGTATATAAGTTCAACTAGGGGTCGCGTGGGCTGTCCACAATGGGGCTGAGAACGGGTCACCACTCGAATGATTCTTTGCGAACTCAAGCAGCTCCTTAACATCATCACCAAATTTGAAACCTTATAAATCCAGATGCCATCGCCATGGTAATGAAGCAAAATGAACAAAAACAACAATATTAAAAAAAAAAGCAAATTTTAGATTACACAAACCTTGAAAGGAAATAGAGGTGGTGGAGGAGCTGTCATCTTCTGAGGCACTGCTGCAGATGGAGGAACAGATAAATTAGACGTAGGAGAAAATTAATGATCAGAAAGATCAAATTCACCAGAAGGAAGGAAAAAAATAAATAAAGATGAGATGATGCTGCTTTACTCGCCACATCGACAAAAGAGGAACATCAACATTATTAATTAGAGACCAGTAACAATCAAATTTTTTTACTCTAATCTCTACTCGAATCCTCTCCACTCGAACCGTCAATACTCGAATGAGTACCACTCGAACCCAGTAGTACTTGTACCATTTCCACTCGAACTCTTGGGACTCGAACCCTCAGGACTCGAACCCTGAATTCGAACTGTCTCCACTCGAATGATCTTGTGGGACACTTGTACTCCCTCTATTTGAACCCTTTCGTGTGTACAAAGCTAGTGTTGAATGTGGTGTATGGTTGGAATGGTGAATGGTTGATAGTTCGAGGGGTGAGGATTCGAGGAGTGGATGGTTGATTGTTCAAGGGGGGTTAGTTGTAGGGGTGAATAGCTGATGGTTCCAGGGATGGATGGTTCCAGGGGTTCTATGGGTCACGATTTAGGGGGTGGATGGTTAGCTCGATGGGTGTTGGTTCCAGGGGTGGATGGCTGATGGTTCCAGGGGTGGATGGCTGATGGTTCGAGGGACGGATGGTTCGAGTGGTGAGGGTTCGAGTGGAGAAAGTTTGAGTAAAGGTTTGAGTGGTACTAGGTTCGAGTGGTACTGGGTTCGAGTGGTACTGGGTTCAAGTAGAGGTTTGAGTAGAGAGGTTTGAGTAGAGAGGTTCGAGTGGAGAGGGTTCGAGCAGTACTGGGTTCGATTGGAGAGGGTTCGAGTGATACTGGGTTTGAGTGGAGAGGGTTCGAATTAAGGTTTAAGTGGTACTGGTTCGAGTAGTGAGGGTTCAAGTGGAGGTTTGAGTGGAGAGGTTCGAGTAGTTCTAGGGTTTCAGTACAGGGTTCGAGTAGAGAGGTTCGAGTGAAAAAGGTTCGAGTGGTACTGGGTTCGAGTGGAGAGGGTTCGAGTGGTGAAGGGTCGAGTGGTGAGGGTCGAGTGGTAAGGGTCGAGTGGTGAGGGTCGAGTGGTAAGGGTCGAGTGGTGAGGGTCGAGTGGTAAGGGTCGAGTGGTGAGGGTCGAGTGGAAAGGGTTCGAATAGAGGATTCGAGTGGTGCTGGTTTGACTCGTGAGGTTTCGAGTACAGGTTAGAGTGGATAGGTTTGAGTCGAGGCAGATGGTTGATGCTTGAGGGGAAGATGGTTCGAGTGGTGGCAAGTCGGCTGGTAGATGAGTCGAGGGGGATGGTTGATGGTTCCGGGGCCTCGAGGGTTAATGAATCGAGGGATGATGCCTCAAATCAAAAGCCCTCAAGGAGGATGGTTGATGTTCGAGGGGTGGATAGTTTGAGTGGTGGCGAGGAGGTGTGAAACCCCGAACCCAATTAGACTAATAAATAAAATGTACCTCCGATACAAATCATGTCATCTGAATTTAACCCTTCAATACCACTCTAATTGGAAAAAAAATATAAATAAATAAATTTATTATGGATGTTAATCTCGGACGAAGTAAATTTGAATTAATAATCTTAATTATTGAAATATATATATATATATATCAAACGATGATAAAGTATTGGCATTTAGTATGAGTTTCACTTTAAGGAAGAGGAAGGAAATAATAGTACGTAAACGGAATATACAAATTGCACATTTTAAAAGAGTAAAGTAATAAATGATAAATTGAGTTGTTAAATAATTGTCTAGAAGCATCCCCAATGGTTTACCTTGTATCTTCCTCTAAAACAAATATTCCTTCAATTTATTGAGGAACACTAATTTTATAAATATTCTTTCATACTTATCACAATTTTATATAATGGTAATTTTCATATGTAATTACAAATAAAAATAAAATAAATAAGTTATCATTTCTAATATTATTTTGATTTCAAGGAATATAATTGTATTTTATATATATGATTGATTATAAGTATTGTAAATTAAAAAGAAGGAAATCCAGTAAATAAAGAATTAAAAGAAAGGAACAAATAACGATAAAATGAGAAAATAAGTAATCAAACAAATTTAAACACCAAAAAGGAAAACGAATAGTATGTTGGGATGTGGTGTCATAAGAAAATGTTTGAGGTACAAGAGAAAACAAAGC
The DNA here is from genome assembly GCA_037428765.1 of Rubia yunnanensis. Lineage (NCBI taxonomy): Eukaryota > Viridiplantae > Streptophyta > Magnoliopsida > Gentianales > Rubiaceae > Rubia > Rubia yunnanensis. Next base: position 81,862,495 of record CM075065.1, read on the forward strand.
AATGATTAAAATAATACTAATAATAATAATAGTATTAATAGTAATGAATAAATAAAGAAGTAAATGAATAAATAAATAAATCAAAAGAAATTACCGGGAAGCAGATATATGTATATATATAATAGTAATAAATAAATAAGAGAATTTACCGAGAAGAGAATGTACCTATTTATACATATGTATACATTATGTAATATACTAATAATAATAATAATAAATAAATAAGCAATTGAATAAACAAATGCAAGAAACTACCGTGAAGGAGGAGCTGACAACGGACGTGAAAAATTATCCAAAGTAATTTTTGGGCAAGTGGAATTATTGGGAAGAAGAAGAAGTCGGCGGACTTCAATTAATTTTTGGGCAAGTGAATCAGAAAAATTATCCAAAGTGAAATTCGGGAAGAAAAATATTGGGAAGAGAGTCATAATTATTATCATAATAATAATAATAATATAATGGGACGAGAAAGCCGGCGAGCGGACATGAGATAATTTATCCAAAGGAATTTTTAGCAAGTAGACATAGGCACTTGAGTGTTAAAATGATAAAATTCTAGGTAGGTAGGGTGTTAGAACCTATGTTTTTACCTAGTATAAATATCAGTGATATCCTCCCCAAAACTCACGGCCTTGAGAAAAATTCTTACAAAAGAACAGTGGTTAACCAGTGAAGTAAAAGCGGAAGTTGCCCGAGCCCAACCAAGGTGAGTGTTTTCATTGCCTTAGCATGAATTGAAGTAATATATATATATATACACACACATATATATAGTTTTGTATGCGTACAGACTGCCACCAGTGAATAGTACCCCTCGAATCCCTGTTAAACCCCTGCCCTCGAATCCCAGTCCTCGAACCCCTGTTAAACCTTGACCCCTCGAACCCCTGCTAAACAATACCCCTCGAATCACTGTCCCGAACCCCTACTAAACCCCTGCCCTCGAATCCCTGTCCTCGAACCCCTGTTAAACCTTGACCCCTCGAACCCCCGCTAACCAGTACCCCTTGAACCCTTGTCCTCGAACCCCTACTGAAACTACATCTCGAACCTCTGTTAAACAGTAACCTCTCGAACCCCTGTTCTCGAAACCCTATTGAACCCTTGCCCTCGAACCCTACTAAACAGTACCTCTCGAACCCCTGCTAAACCTTTACCTCTTGAACCCTTGTCCTCGAACCCCTACTGAAACTACATCTTCAACCCCTCTTAAACAGTAACCTCTCAAAACCCTGTCCTCGAACCCTTACTAAAATAGTACCTCTCGAACCCACTGAAAACCTTCACCTCTCGAACCCACTGAAAACCTTCACCTCTCGAACCACTGGAAAATTCACCCCTCAAACTACTAAAAATTTCACCTTTCGAACTACTGAAAGACTTCACCCCTCGAACCCACTGAAAGACTTCACCCCTCGAACCTTACCCATCGAACCAGTACCACTGGAACCTTACCTCTCGAACCACTTACCACTCGAACCTCACCACTCGAACTGACAATACTTACCACTCGAACTGGTACCACTTGCCCCTCAAACCAGTACCACTCGATACCCGTTCCGCTTGAACCTTCTCCACTCGAATTATTTACTCGAACCCCTTGTACTCGAACCCAACTACTCGAACCCCTTGTACTCGAACCCAACTACTCGAACCCCCTGTACTCGAACCCAACTACTCGAACCCCTTTACTCGAAATACATACTCGAATCTGTACTTGAACTCCATTATAAAGGGACATAACTGTCAAACATAAATTGATATACTGACTGTTAAACTGAGTGTGTATATTACTATGTTCAATTATCGTGAAACTGAGTTATGAACTGCTCCGATATTTTTCTGTGAATGATCGGCTTGTACTTTATCTTACCGTGTCAAACTTGAATCATATATTGCTCTGATATGCTATGTGGATGATCGGCTTGTACTTTATCTTGCCGTGTCAAACTTGAAATATTTGCTACCTGATTACCTGTCTGTGATTTCGGGCCCCCCGACGCGATTGTAGTTCGGTCATAGTCGGCGGGGAACGGCATTGACCGGACCGTCTGATTAGATCGGCTACTCGTGGAGTTTCTGGTATAATAGCATTACCCATTGTACTGTACTAATACGAGCTCGTAACTGAACATCTATTTGGGCGTGGTTGACGAGATTGAATACTGGACTAGCTGATGGCCTTTGGGCACTACTGAAAGGTTGTGCCTTGTATGTTAGTCAGAGTTGCCACATAAGCACTTGGCAGCAACTTGGCACTAACCACCCGTATCCTTTAACTATGTGCTAGGACATATGTAGCTATTTTTTATTTGATATTTTGTGATCACTAAAACTCAACTGGGTAAATACTGGCAATGAAACCTCACTAAGCAAGGAGCTTACCCAAGTTAAACAACCTTTTTCAGGTGAAGAAGAACTGTAAGAGAAAAGCACTTTGATGTCGAGGTAGATGGTTGATGGGTCGAGGGGTGATGCCTCGAGGCGGATGGTTGATGTTCAAGGAGCGGATGGTTGATGTTCAAGGAGTGGATAATTCGAGTGGTGGTGAGGCGGATGGTAGATGAGTCGAGTTGTGATGCCTCGAGGTGGATGGTTGATGATTCCATGTGCTTGAGGGTTGATGATTCGAGGGAGGATACTTCGAATCAACACCCCTCAAGAAGGATGGTTAATATTTGAGGGATGCATGGTTCAAGAGGTGGCGGGGTGGAGTGGTGGCGGGGTGGATATAAGATGGTCCGACAAATGGATGGTTGATGCTCCTGGGGTGGATGGTTGATGTTCGAGGGGTAGATGGTTCGAGTAGTGGTGTCGTGGATGGTTCGAGGGGTATATATCTCGAGAGGGCCATGGTTCGAGAGCTAATGTGGATGGTTCGAAGCTCTCGAGAGGGGTATACCATCCACCACTAGAGAGAGTATCATCCACCCCTCAAGAAGTTTGTCAACCACCCTTTGAGGGTACACCATCTACCTCTCAAGAGAGTAAACCATCCACCACTAGAGAGAGTACACATTCCACCCCTCGAGGGTAGGCCATCTACATCTCTAACCCCTGTAAACCACCTCGAGAAGTCACACATGGGTACACCACCCATCGAGAGGTCACACATCCACCCCTGTAGAGTACTTCAGCCCTCGAGGGTACACTACCCCGCGAGAGGGGTATACCACTGAGAGCGTTGAACATCCACATTAGCTCTCGAACCATCTATTCCTCGAACATAAACCATCCATCTACCGGACCATCTTATATCCACTTCTGGAATCATCACCCCTCGAATCGTCAGTTCTCAAACACTCACCACGCCACCACTCGAACGTCAGTTCTCGAACCATCCGCCTAGAGGCCTTCCTACCACTCGAACCATTCACCCCTCGAATATCAACCATCCACCTCGAGGGGTGTTGATTCGAGGCATCCTCCCCCGGATCATCAACCCTCGAGCCCATGGAACCATCAACCATCCCCCTCGAGCCCTTCAAACATCAACCATCCGCTTCGAGGGGTGTTCATTCGAGGTACCATCCATCGATTCATCAACCCTGGAGGCCCTGGAACTATCAACCATCCGCACCCTCGGATCATCACCCCTCGAATCTCTGGAACCATCAACCATCTGCCCCGCCGCCACTCGAACTATTAACCATCCACTCCTGGGACCATCACCCCACGAAATATCTTCCCTTGAACCATTCATCTCTCAAAGCAATCATCCACCTCTCAAATTATCACCCCTCGAACCCTTGGAACCATCCATCCCTGGAACCATCAGTTATCCATCCCTGGAACCATCAGTCATCCACCCCTGGAACCATGCCACTACTCGAACCAGCTACCCCCTCGAGCTAACCATCCACCCCTCAAATCGTAACCCCTTGAACCCGTGGAACCATCTATCCCTAGAACCATCAAGCATCCACCCCCTGGAACCAACACCCCTGGAATCATCCGCTACGCCCTGAGGCATTAGCTTTCCAATCATCACCCCTCGAACCATTCATCCCTCGGACACCAATCATCCGCGCCTCGAATCTTCACCCCTCGAACCATCAACCATCCGCCATTCCAACTATCAACCACCTTTAACACTTGCTTCCTACACACAAGCCCCTCAAACTATCAACCATCCACCCTTCCAACCATTAACCACCTTAAACACTTACTTCCTACACACGAGCCGCCACCACTCGAACCAAGTACCACTCGAACCTCACCACTAGAACCCTCTCCACTCAAAACCCCGAGACCTGAACCCTATCCACTCGAACCCTCGAGTCGAACCCTCTCCACTCGACCCTCACCACTCGAACTCTCACTACTCGAACTCTCACCACTCGAATGCTCACCACTCGGACCTCACCACCCGAACCTCTCCGTTCGAACCTCACCACTCGAACCCAGTACCACTCAAACCTCTTCTCGAACACTCGAACCCTCACCACACGAACCTCCTCAATTTGAATCCTCTCCACTCGACCCTCACCACTCAAACTCTCACCACTCAAACCCTTTTCACTCGAACCCATTACCACTCGAACCTCTCGACTCGAACCCAGTACCACTTGAACCCTTTCCACTCGAACCTCTATTCGAACCCTCTCCACTCGAACTCTCACCACTCGAACCTCTACTCGAACCCTCTCCACTTGACCCCTCACCACTCGAACCTCTCTACTCGAACCCTAAACTCGAATGCTCACCACTCAGATCCTCACCACCCAAACCTCTCCATTTGAACCTCACCACACGAACCCAGTACCACTCGAACCCCCTCTATTCGAACCTCTTCACTCGAACCCTCTCTACTCAAACCCTCACCACACGAACCTCCTCAATTCGAACCCCCTCAATTTGAACCCTCTCCACTTGACCCTCACCACTCGAACTCTCACCACTTGAACCCTCACCACTCGAACCCTCTCCACTCGAACCTCTCCACTCGAAACTCTCTCCACTCAAACTCTCACCTCTCAAACTAGTACCACTCGAACCCTTTCCACTCGGACCTCTATTCAAACCCTCTGCACTCGACCCTCACCACTCGAAATCTCACGACTCGAACCTCACCATTCAAACCCTCACCACCCGAACCCTGTACTCGGAGCCTTTCTACTCGAATCCTCTTCCCAAACCCTCGAACCCCCTCTATTCGAATCTCTCCACTCGAACCCTCGCCACTCGAACATAGTATTACTCAAACAAAGTATCACTCGAACACTCTCTACTCGAACCTCTCCACTCGAACCCTCTTTACTCGAACCATCTCCACTCAATTCCTCATCACTTACCTCACTGTTGGAACCAGTACCACTCGAACCCAGTAACACTCGAAACCTCTCCAATTCAAACCCTCACCACTCGAATCAGTACCACTCGAACCCATTACTACTCGAACCTCTCCATTCGAACTTCTCTACTTGAACCTTCTCCACTCGAACCAGTACTACTCGATCCCAGTATCACTCGAACCAGTACTATATGTGTACTTGGAAAGAGCTTCGGATATGGCCACGTATAAAAGTAAATGACACGCATTGAATGATGGAGAACGGATAATCATAGACAATAATGTGTAAGAGGGGGGGAAACAAAATTATAAAATTACGATGAAAGTTTGATATTCATCCAGGGATCAACACAGTTAAGAACAGTGGATGGATGGATTTTGGATAAGGTAGGTAACCCCAGTCTATATTTCAAGTCTTTATTCCCATTGATCAGAGGAGTTTTCGAATATGAAACCGCTGATATCATAACCTTAAATAATATATATACTACCATTTAGCATCTATTCCATTTCCATCTTATATAGCATTGCTTGTTGAACAAGAAGGTCACAAGATTAGAGGAATGAAGAAGCAAGAATCTAGTGAATTTAAGGAGCTGTTGTTGGTGATGCTGGTGATGCTGGTGATCGCGTGAGGACACGTGCTCCTCTGCTAGTAATGGATCTGGAGAATCCACAGCTGCTGTGATCTGTTCCGGCAAAGTCTCTGCTTGAGGGAATACCTCCGCCGAATCAGGATGAGCTCGGGATCGCCGGCGAGTTGCTCTAGCCATCCGCAGCCTTTGCGAACAGGGCTCTCCAACAGGGTTGGAGCAGAGTTCGTCGGGCTTTTATCGTTCTTAGCGGTGGCAGAAGGGGATAGATGATTTTATTGGCGGTGCCATCTCTCAAACAGGTCATTCAAGCTGGGCCTTGTTCATCTCCGGCGAAGGTGGGATAAGGGAGGCGGTCGGTTTAGGCTGTAGAGATGGCGGGAAGGTTGGGAGATGGTGGTGATAGGCGGGGATGAGTGAAAGAGTGGGAATTGAGCTGGTGGTCTCCAGATCGAGGCTTGGTGAGCCACAACTTACCGTTGGGTGGCTGGTGGAGAGGAGACCGGCGGTGGTGGAAGGTGGTGTATGAAGAGAGGGAGGCGTACTCGAATTCTCACCACTCGAATCAGGAGTACTCGAACCCTTTCCATCAACCGTCCACCTCGAGGGGTGTTGATTCGAGCCATCCTCCCTCGAATCATCAACCCTCGAGCCCCTCGAACCATTAACCATCCCCCTCGAGGTATCATTCCCTGACTCATCAATCAACCGCCTCGCCACCACTCGAATCATCCACCCCTCGAACATCAACCATCCACCTCAAAGGGTGTTCATTCGAGGCATCATCCATCGATTCATCAACCCTGGAGGCCCTGGAAACATCAACCATCCCCCTCGAGGCATCATCTCACGACCCATCAACTATCCACCTCGCCACCACTCAAACCTCCACCCCTCAAACCATCCACCCCTCGAACATCAACCATCCGCCTCCTGGGACCATCACCCTCGGATCATCACCCATCGAACCCCTGGAACCATTAACCATCCGCCTTACCACCACTCGAACCATCAATCATCCACTCCTGAGACCATCACCCCTCAAAATATCATCCTTCGAACCATCCACCGCGCCACCACTCTAACCATCCACCACTCTGACCTGGAATAGTTGGTTCCTAACCCCTGGAAAAATCCATCGCCACCATTGGCTCCTTAATACTAAACTCCGTCAGAAAGAATCCCCCAATTCATGTAGCTGTCCTGAATCGCGGTGGCACGACCTCTGCGAATAAGAAGGAGAAAATAAGGAGAAAACAATTAGGATTGCAAAACAAGTCAGGCAATTCAACGAACACCTTGCGTTCACAAATCAAACTTCAGTAGGTTGAAGAAGAAGAACGCATGAACATCCCAGAGAAAAGGCCAAAATCACATTCTGTTGGGCTCAATTTCGACTAAGAAATTGAAAACATACCAGAAACATTACATAAATCGAAGCAACGATGATGAAAAAGGCGGGAAATTTTGGTTAGGAAAACTATGAAATTACCTTGTGGAATTGTGCAAGGATAGGAATCCAGCCATCTGAGAGCAAAATCTTATGGAAGCCAAAAAAAGAGAATGATGGAGAACAGATTAACATAGACATGAAACCAAAAAAGAGAAGATACGTGTAATTGGAAAGAGTTTCAGATATGGGCACGTATAAAAGTAGAGGACATGCGTTGGCATTTGAGATCAGATTACAGCAAAGAACTGAACGGATAAACATGGACAATAATGCGTAGGAAGGGAAAGGGAAAAAACCAAAAATAGAAAATGACGACGAAAAATACTGTTCATCAAGGGATCCCCACATTTAAGATATAGAGATAATGCTTCGATAAATAATCTATGTCATACTTTGATGAATAATCAAAGCAGCTATATTGAGTTATAATAAGACTTCCATAAATCCTATGACTAATATCATCTGATCCCATTTTGATATTTAGGATAACCTTAGTGTGCTATCTCCTACCGGTCTTGAGAACTTGACATAGTGCAGAGCAACAAATCCATGCAATCACAAATTACATAATTTTTTTTCTTGATAATAGCTATTGTTCGTAATATAGACAGTGGCAGAACTACCATGGCGCGTGGTAGGGCTCCAGTCCTACCTGAGCTTCCGGTGCCATGGTAGTAGTAGTGGTAAGCGGCGAAGGAGCTTCAAGGTGCGCGTATGCATTTTTCCGGCGAAAAATGCATTTTTCCGATGATATACACCGAAAAGAAGGCCGGAGCGGCCTTCTCTTTTTTTGGCCATAAAACATCAAAACAACGTCATTTTGGCTTAAGTCAAACGACGTCGTTTTGATTAGTGAATAAGAAAAAAAAAAGAAAGCTGAAATGGGTTTTGTTATTGGGCCAAAATTCAAAAAATGGCTCAATACAAAACCCAAGTCAAATAATGGACAAACCAAGAATTGCCAAATTTGCTCCTTTCTTCAAGCTTGGAAACGGGATTAGAGAAGCAGCTCCCGCCTCTCGCCTCCCGCCCCCTGCTGCCAGTGCCTCCGCTCGCGCCGCCCGTTGCCGTCGCCACCGCCGGACGCTGCTCCATCCGTCCAGACTCTAGCCCTCCGTTTTCCTCTTCATCTAGTCTCCTCTCCTCTTTGTGGTAATTTAATTTTAAGATTTATTATTTATGTTATTTTTTCCTTCAAAAATTTAATTTATATGAATATTATTTTTAGATTGGAGGTAGAATTGAAGTTATATTATTGTATCAATTGAATTGCACATGTATAATTATAAATTATAATTGTTTGATTTATTATTTATGTGAAATTGACAAATTATGGAATTAGGGATATTTGTTAAATTGAATTTAGATGAATATGATTTTATAAATTATTTGTTATTATAATTTATTATTTTTTCATAATGCTTTTGAATTTTATAAGAATGAATTCAATTTATATATTTTCCCTATTTGATATTTAATAGGTTATGGACAAATTTTTAATTCGAAGTAGAGGAAAACCTTATTGTATCGTACTCGATTTATTAAATTATGTACTATTTTAAATTATTTTTGAGTTAATTTTTTTTAATTTAAGTTTGAGTAGTATTATCTAGCCCCACCTGAAAAAAATTCCTAGTTCCGCCACTGAATATAGATAAGAGTAATGATAGTCGTAGTGAAAGTTTACAGTGAAATATCAAAGTGAATGATGTGCTATTAATGAAAAGACCAATTCCAGATTACCTTTTTCAAAAAAGTGTAACTAACAATGGATATTTTAGTTATTTTTTTAATATCATATCATTCATTTTGATATTTCACTGTAATGTTTCACCGTAAAGTTTCACTGAGAATATCATTACTCTATAAATAATGTTTGAAAACACAAAATTAATAAAAGAAATGCGAAACAAAAGATATTAATTAAGCAAGATTTTCCATACTAAAAGGAAAAGTGTAATGCTATAATATTTTTTAGACTAAAGTGTGTTTTTAATCCTATATTTTGGTCGAATGTACAGAAATGATCTTGTAAATCTGAAAGTGCAAAAATAACCCTTAATTTTATTGACCAAAATATCAACGGTCAAATTTGACCGAAAATCATCAAAATGACCATTTTACCCTTCTATTAAAAAAGTAAAAATCAGTGAAAGACAATAATACCCTCCCTTTTTAACAAAACCCTTTATTTCTTTTGTTTTCCATTCATCTCGATTTTGTTTCTTTTGTTTTCCATTTAACCGAGATCACCTCTGGAACACTCCGATTCCGAGTCAGCGCAGGAACAGGAGCGGTGACCCAGAAATAGGCGCCGGAACAGGAGCGGTGACCCAGAACTAGGCGCCGGAGCAGGAGCGGTGACCCAGAACTAGGCGCCGGAGCAGGAGCGGTGACCCAGAAATAGGCGCCGGAGCAGGAGCGGTGACCCAGAAATAGGCGCCGGAGCAGGAGCGGTGACCCAGAAATAGGCGCCGGAGCAGGAGCGGCGTCCGGAATAGGCGAGGAGCAGGAGCGGCGATCAGAATAGTAGCCGACTTCGAGTGAATTTCAGAGCAGGAGCAGGATTGGGGTCGGTCAGATCCGAATGGCCAGTTGGCCACCACCATCAATGGCACGGCGACAGATTCATGCTGAAGTTGGTCGGATTTGTGCTCGGGTTGCGTCGAGGAGGAGGGGAGCACGACGGCAAATTCGTGTTGCTTGTTGGGTAGAAGGGGAGCACATGAACTGCAAAATTTGGGTCGGCCACCTCGCCCGGATTCCGATGATTCGGGTTGGCAACTCCGAATTTGGGTGATTCGGAGCGGTCCAGTTCGCAGGGAAATTCCAATGGTTCCGATGATTCGCGGCGAAATTCCGATGATTTGCGACGAAATTTGAGTTGGCAACTCCGATCGTGATTCTGATGTTGGTGTTCGCCAGCTCTTTGATCACCGCAGGGTCGGCCCCGTAGAGCCTGTGCTTTTACAACTCTGAAATTTTGATCTTCGTCACTTCAGGTATATATCTCTCTCTATGTTCAGGTCTGAATCTGATGCTTGGTTGCTGTGTTGATTGGTAGTGATTGATGTTGAAATGGTTATGTATTTATGTAGATGTAAAGAAAAGAATTGTTGATGTGTAATTGACCAGAAAGAATAGTGTTAGACTAAATCAGACTCCTTATTAGATTATGATTTATTCTGATTAGAGTTCTTTCATTATTATACCTCTATTGTACTCTCCATATATTCAGATATCAATAATATAATTTATTACGGCAAATCATTCTGTCATGGTATCAGAGCAAGTTCTGATCCTAAATCCTAAACCTTTTTTTTTTATATTTTCGCCTCCCTTCCTCTCCTTTTCCGACCAAAAATCACCGACCATATTTCGGCGTTCAGGAGTCACCAGCATCCAGGCGTTCTCAACGCATAGGTGTTCTTGGTTCATCTGCAGTTCGCTCCCATCTCCGGCGAGCCTCCATCGGCGCTCTCTTCGTCATCCCGGACCTCACCATCAACGAGCTTCATCACCGGCGATCTCTTCTTCTCCAGCATACATCCCGTGCGTATACTTCACGGGCTGCGTCTCCAATTTGGTCACCAGCATCCAGATTCGGCGTATACCGGTGCTCCAGATTCGGCGTCAGAAACAGAGGAAGCCGAGTCCATAAATTTATTCGCCGGATTTCTCAAGCGGTGAGTTCCACGCGCTCCGTGGAGAAGAAGCTTCAGCGCGTGGAGTCACGAGCGTCTGACCAGTCGCAAGCAGTCCTTGTCTCGGCACGTGAAGTCACGCGCCAGCCACTCTCTGCGTGTCGGACACGCGCCTTGCAGATAATCACTGGATCAGGAAACTCTTTATTTGCCACTCTCTTGCAAATTCTTTATTTGCCTTTGTAAAATTAAAGCAAACATTTTCATCTCCTCCTATGAGTTATTTGACGCCCTTATCTCGGGAAGATTGTTCCGCTAATTGGATTGCGGACAAAGATTTGTTTCAGGCCGGTTTGAATGGTTCCAACCGTCATCCTTCGTCAAATCAGTGGATCGTTGATTCCGGTGCTACATCTCATATCACTACTCATACCAGTCATCTTGATAAGGTACAGCGCTATCGTGGTTCTGATTCTATTCTTGTTGGAAATGGTGAATCATTATCTATTTCTCATATCGGTCAATGTCATTTATCTAGTTTCTCTATTAATGATGTCCTTGTGGTCCCTAAGATTACTAGAAGTTTATTGTCCATTAGTAAGCTTACTCGTGATCTACCTGTCCGTGTTATATTTGATGCCGATGCATTTTCCATTGAGCACAAGCTTACAGGGGCGATAATTGGTAAAGGCCGTCATAGGTCTGGTCTTTATTTTCTTGAGACTGGTGATTCCACTTTTTTAGGCGAACTACGTTCTACAAAGCTTCATGCTTCTTTTGAGCAGTGGCACTCTCGCCTCGGTCATGTGTCTCATGATACTGTTCAATTATTGAATCGACGGGGCCTTATTTCTGTCACTTCTGCTATGCCTGCACCTGTCAGTTGCTCTCCTTGTCAGATGGCCAAGAGTAGCCGTTTGCCCTTTTCCACTAGTGACAAACGCGCTACTGGTTTATTGGATAAAGTACATTGTGATCTGTGGGGACCAGCTCCTGTTTTATCTGTCGGTGGTTTCTCTTATTATGCCGTTTTCATTGATGATTTTTCGCGATTCACATGGTTTCTTCCGATGCGGCATAAGTCGGATTTCTATGACACTTTTATCCAGTTTCAGAAATTCGTTGAGAATCAGTTTACTGCTAGGGTTAAAAATTTTCAGACCGATGGTGGCACCGAGTTTACTAATCACCGACTTCATGCTCATCTCATATCATGTGACATTCATCATCAGATGTCCTCGCCCTATACACCTGCTCAGAATGGCCGGGCTTAGCGGAAGCATCGTCACATTACAGAGACTGGTCTTGCCATGCTTTTTCACTCCTCTGTGTTGCACTGTTATTGGGTGGAAGCTTTCTCCTCTGCGGTTTACATCATTAACCGTCTACCTAGTTCAGATCTGAGTTGAAAATCACCTTTTGAGGTTGTTTTTGGTCATGTGCCTGACTATACCCTCTTTCACCCGTTTGGTTGTCGTGCATTTCCATGTCTGCGTGCCACTGCTACTGATAAGTTTGCACCCCGATCCATTCCCTGTGTTTTTATTGGCTATAGCCCTCGTCACAAGGGCTTCTAGTGTCTCGACCAGACTTTGGGCGCATATATATCTCTCGCCACGTTCGTTTTGATGAAACTTTCTTCCCTTATGACTCATCTTCCACGGACAGTCGTTCGATTTCAGATCTAGAGATTTCATCATTTTTTTATGGAACTGTTACTTCATCGATTGGGGCCATCACACTTGTGTCTGTGCCTGTTCCAGCTGCCCCTCCTTCACCACCATCTTCCATCTGGCCGGTTGACCTGGACCCGGCTCCTCGGCCAATGCCCACCATACCTCAGCCGCTGGCCATCACTCCTCAGCCACCGTCTCAGCCACCGGCCACCACGTCTCAACCTTTATCGGTTATTATTTCTCCGGCGACTTCCGACGGAAACTCTCCGGTCAGCGCATCTCGATCTTCCTCGGTGTCATCAGCTGGTTCGACTCCTCCATCTTCGCTGCCCTCGCTTCATACTCATCGGATGGCCACTCGGTCTTCTACTGGTGCCATTCAGCGCCAGGATTATTCGGATATTATTGCTCATGGTCTCACTGCCGCACTCCTCTCTCAGACAGAGCCCACTGATTATCGCTCTGCCCTTCAGGATCCAGCCTGGGTTTCAGCCATGGATGATGAGATGGCCGCTCTTCGTGGTCAGCACACTTGGGATTTGGTGCCTCGACCTTCGAATGTAAACATTGTTGGCTCTAAATGGGTCTATAGGCTCAAGTATCTACCAGATGGCACTCTTGAGCGTCACAAAGCTAGACTTGTGGCGCAGGGTTTCTCGCAGATTCCGGGTTTTGATTTTGACCACACTTTCAGTCCTGTGGTCAAAGCCTCCACTGTTAGGACGGTTCTCGCTGTAGCCACCATGCATTCCTGGCCACTTCATCAGTTGGATGTCAAGAACGCTTTCCTTAATGGTGTTCTTGATGTTCCAGTCTACATGAAGCAGCCAGTTGGTTATCAGGATTCTGTCCATCCAGACTATGTTTGTCGTTTGCAAAAGGCCATTTATGGTCTTAAGCAGGCTCCCCGGGCTTGGTTCCAGCGTTTCAGCAGTTATCTGACACAGCTTGGTTTTCGATGCAGCTCAGCTGATACTTCTTTGTTTGTCCTTTCGAGAGGGTCGTTGGTACTGTACCTACTTGTGTATGTGGACGATATCATTCTTACAGGCAATGACTCGACTCTTCTTAGTCAGTTTATTGATCGGACACACAGAGAGTTTGCGATCAAGGATCTCGGTGCTCTTCATTACTTTCTTGGTCTTGAAGTTTCGCCTACCTCCTCAGGATTACTGCTTGGCCAAGCAAAGTATGCTCGGGATATTTTGAATTGGGCCGGTATGTCTGACGTGACACCTGTCTCTACTCCATTTGTTGCTGGTTCTCAGCTTCACAGCTCTACCAGTCCTCCATTTCGGGATCCTACCCTTTATCGTTCTCTTGTTGGTGCTCTCCAGTATCTCACCATCTCTCGCCCGGATTTTTCATTCTCAGTTAACACGGTGAGTCAGTATCTTCAGGATCCCAGAGATTACCATTTTGCTGCTGTGATTCGAATTTTGCGGTATGTTCGTGGCACTCTTCATTTTGGTCTCCAGTTTTGTTCTGCTAGTACTCCTGATGTGTTAGGATACTCTGATGCTGATTGGGCTCGCTGTCTGGAGATTCGTCGGTCCACTTATGGTTATGCAGTTTTTCTTGGTGGGAATGTGGTTTCTTGGAGTGCCTAGAAACAACCCACTGTTTCTCGCTCTAGCACTGAGTCTGAATACCGTGCTCTCACCAACACTGCCTCAGAAGTGGTTTGGCTCACTCATTTGCTTCGTGATCTTCGGGTTCCACTTTCTGGTTCTCCACTGTTGTTATGTGACAATAGTAGTGCTATCTTCTTGGCTCAGAATCCAGTGGCGCACAAGCGGGCGAAGCACATCGACATCGACTACCATTTTGTTTGTGAGTTGGTGACATCCGGAAAGTTGCGCATTGCTCGTGTTTCGACTTCTCTTCAGATTGCAGACATTTTCACCAAGGGGCTCTCTCGTCCGCTGTTCGAGTTCTTCAGGTCCAAGCTGTGCGTCGGCGAGCATCCGACGCTTCGCTTGAGGGGGGGTGTTAGACTAAATCAGACTCCTGATTAGATTATGATTTATTCTGATTAGAGTTCTTTCCTTATTATACCTCTATTGTACTCTCCATATATTCATATATCAATAATACAATTTTTACGGCAAATCATTCTGTCAAATAGCCACTGATTGCGGGTGGCGGGGCTGGGTTTCAGGGCTGGGGTTAGTGGCGGGCTATTATTCCGGCGGCGGAGGCACGACAGCGGCAGAGGTGAAGATGATGGAGAAAATGATGTTTTAAGATGATGTAAAAGAGGCGGTAGAATTTTCATTTTATTTTTAATTTTTAGTTAAGCGGTAATTTTGTCTTTTTATTATTGGTCAATGCCTGACTTGCGTCGGTCAGCGCCTGAAATGTGTAATTTGGGTAAAACTACATAATTTGATCAAAAGATAGGGTTAATTCTGCACTTTCATATTATAAAAAGGTTATGTCTATCTTTCTCAATTTAATAGGAATATTTTTGCACTTTTTCCTTTTTTTTATCAAATACGGAAAATGATTGACCAATAATATCAAATCTATGATATTTATTCTGCCATTTAAAAAATATTGGTAGTATGATTTTTTCAAATGCTATATTGAAAATGAGAAAATCTCAAGAAAGATGGATTTTTCATAAACTTGTGAAAAGTTCACATGCGCTTTTACATTCAATGTTATAATTTTTAATAAAATTTAATTATTGTATTTTATAAGTTAAACCAAGTAATGATATGTATTTGAAGGTGAAAATATAAAAATATATGATATAAAAAATATTTTAAAAAATTCTAAAATTTGTATGTAATTTAATAAATGCAGTGTATACGGTAAAAAATAAGTGTCATATCTATAATCTTATGGGCAGACTGCCTATCAAGAGACCCGTTCATTGAAAATTAACCTTAGTAAAAATATTCCATTTCAATTATAACTAAAATGATTATTTCACTTCACAATTCTCATACTCCCTCTATTTTTCCATTTATGGCATCATAGGTTTATGTGCATGGATTTATGTGAAGAAAATGAATGGATGGAAATGAATGTACAGAGTAAAAAGTAGAATGAGTGGATGAAATTGAATGAATCTTACCAAAAATAGAAAGAGTGTCAAATAAAAGAAAACATTCATTTATATTAAGTGTGTCATAAATAACAAAACAGAAGGGGTAGTTTTTGTTAGTTGTCTAAATTTTAAATTTTATTAAAATTATTTATTTTCAATTTAAATGTAAGATGCAAAAACACACAAAAATTTATTTCAAAATTATAAATCAAGAACACTGTGCAATGCGAGGTAGAATCTAGCTAGTATTCTAAAAAGTGAATTGTCAGAATCATTGTTTCTTGTTGTATTATATTAAAGGATACAAATATAACTCTACTCACTTGAGTAAGTATCAATATAACTGCCATTTAACTTTTAGTATAAATATAACTCTAACTAATTGATCAAAGTGTCAATATAACCCTAAGACACTCTTTTCAACATTGACCAGAATTGTCGACGCAAAAAATGACTAAAATGCACTTTAACTTAAAATCTAAAAGTGTTAGGACAATTTTTCCCTCGAACCACCACCGCCGCCGCCAGTTTGCCGATGTCCCCACCCAGCCAGGCCGCCACCACCTTTTAGCCATGCCACCACCACCTTCCACCCTTTGCCACCACCGTGAAACCCTGGGCCACTCGACGCCCAGCCCCCACCACCGAACCCTAACACCACTACCTCTGCACTTGACGCCCAACCCCCATTACCAAAGATTTATCACCACTTACAAACTTTCCTCTCTTCATCTTAGAAAGAAAAATCCGAAGTAAAGTGGGTTTTATTCTCACTTGGTGAATCGAACATGAATAACACATCAAGCATTTGAAATAGAGTCGAGAGCAAATATAATCACAGGGGCAAACATCTCTGTTTGAACAAACGCAATTATATACACTAATCCAATTACGAATGGAAAATACAGAATATTAATAAAAGAAGTTAATCCATAAATTATAACTCTAATCGGGGGCGGAACCAGGGGTGGGTGAGGGGGTGCTGGCTAATTGGGCGGTGGCCCAGAATTTAAGCTTGGGCACCATCGGAATCCATGGATTCTGCCCCTCCTTGAAAGATTGCAACGTCCCTATCCGGCGGAACCTTGAAGAAGACGACCTCAATTTTTTTTATTTTTTTGTTTTCTCATTAAGTAAAACGACGTCGTTTTGTTTAATTCAGACACAAAAAAGAAGAGGCCAATTGGGTTGGCCCAATACAAACCCCTTATATTATTAGGTATATATTGTTTCTAATTAATTTAATTAATTAAATTGATTGCAATTGGATATAAATTGTCTTGATTGGCTATTAATTGATTTGTGATTGTGATTTGTATACTAATTCATTATAAATAATGTCCTTTTAATTGATTAATTAACATGGTATAATATCATTACAATATTATTCTCATTTGAATGATTAAATGTCGAATTAAGTGTTTAGATAAAAGTATTTATTTGGACATATCGAATTAAGTGCTCGAAAATTTTTTTTGCTAGCATAATTCAGCCCTCCCCTCCCTTAAATTATGTCCTAGTTCCGTCACTGACTCCAACAACAGCTAGGGTTTGTTGGATAGAGGGAGATTGTGAGTGAAGATGAGCAAATCTGAGAGAGGAGGAAATAAGAAATTTTGAGGAACCCTAGCACCACCACCTCCGCTGCTCGACGTCCAGCCTTGCCGCTCAACGCCACCCACCCGCCACCTCAAAAACCCGGATGACAGAATCAAAGAAATCA
This sequence comes from Rubia yunnanensis, assembly GCA_037428765.1. Classification (NCBI taxonomy): domain Eukaryota; kingdom Viridiplantae; phylum Streptophyta; class Magnoliopsida; order Gentianales; family Rubiaceae; genus Rubia; species Rubia yunnanensis. Next base: position 81,879,935 of record CM075065.1, read on the forward strand.
AAGAGAATAAGCAAGTGAACACAATCGAAGAAGAATCGAGAGAAGAAGCAAATGAGATAGAAGCAAAAATGGTGGTCGAAGAAGAAACAAAAACGGGGGTCGAAGAAGAAGAAGCAAAAATAGTGGTCGAAGAAGTAGAGTAAATGAAGAAGGCGGAGTAATAGTAAAGAAAGAAAATAGAAGAAAAGCAAACGCAGAAGAGGAATGATAGTAATTTTAATTTGTTTTTTGATAGGGGTAAAAATGTCTTTTCATATAATTCTGACTAAAAGTTGCCGGAATGGGTACATTTGCATTTACCTTTGCTATCTAGGGTTAAATTTGCACAATTATCAAAATATTATATTGACACTTATATGAATTAGGTAGAATTATTAAATTAGTATATAAATACAAGAGATTTTTACACTTCTAACCCTAACTTTAGACGGAAAGTGTTAATATAACCCTGCAAAATGAGTGTCAAAATAACCCTAACTGGCTAACTTCATGATAAAATGTGCAGTTATAACCTTTTGGCTTATTTCTGACATTAACTGAAGGCATCAAGCGTTGACTGAATCTAAAATGACAAACACACCATTACCCTCACTACAATAAAAATGATCTTTTACTTTGCCCCTTTTACCTCGATTTTTTTGTTAATCCCAAAAATCCGAGGTAAAAAGTTCTTTTACCTCAGTTTTTTCTAAGTAAATTTTTTTTGCATCGGTAATAAAAAAACTGAGATAAATAATTGGGTTTTTACTTTGATTATTAGATGAACCAAAGTAAAAGATTAAAAAAATGAAGTAAATAATGTTACCGAATAGTGTGCGACGTTGCTTCTGTTGTTTTAGGAGCAGGCCGGATTTCGCTTAACACGCCATTTCAAGTGATACTATTGCAAATCCCTTTGCGAAGTCGCACACATGTAAAACATAGGTTAAAGTAAAGAACTTTACGGTGATAGAAAAGAATCCTCCCCTAATTTGTACACGACCAGTACCCCCTTTGTTCAATGTTTTTAAATCACAGGACTATAAAATGATTTATAAAATTATGATCAAATGAAATCACACATAAAAACACGTACAATCAACTACATAATGTTCAAATAAGATAATTAATTAGAAAAATCGCAGTCATGAGACTATACAAATAGTACATAAATTTGAATATAAATTGTTTTAGTTCACACATAACATAACTTACAATAAACTCTCAGCTCGGAGAATGATGACCTTGAAGACGATTGGTACCCTAGCTTCTATCATCTCAAAGAACAAGATGTCTCTGATGTGTAGTTTGTTTCCCCTAAGGAACTCGCCAAAACCCTTTGGGGGAAAAGACCTTCATCTTCCCAACCCCGAGTAATTCATATGTCAGTCTGTCCCGTAGCACCTCAGCACTATGGGGGTCTTCTCGGTTGGTAGGAGTTGTACAATCTCCCACATGATGTACTAAGCCACAGTAAAAAATATTGATTAGAATTATAAATGTATATATATGTGCAATTGTCAACAAATAAAATTTATTGAAGTGCTTTATCAAAGTTGGTATTTTCCCAATGTTCAGTTGCTTCAAAGTGCAGTTGAAACGTGGGCTATCAATAGCCATTAAATGATGTTCAATGTCGAAGAAAAAAAATCTGGGTGGCTACGTTGTGCAGTGAACTGTACGATAACCAAAAAGTATTAGTTGTTACGAAGTGTGTGTTAGTAAATATATATGTTAATAGGTGAAATACCTGAAAAAAATAGTCGATTAGACGATCCTTTGCCAACCATTGGTCCTGCATCACAAGTGGAAACGTTAAGTGTGAAACCAGTGTATAAAATGCAAGTATGACGTCGGTACATCCGTCACAGGGCATATCGGTCCAAGCAGTGTGTTAGTCGACATACACATGCAACCTCACGACTATTCGGTCAATGCAAACACAAGCCCGAGACATAACCAAAGTCGCAAATTGTGAATCCAGAGTATACTTAATAGCCAAAATGTGGCGTCGGTATTATTTCAGTCTCACCGAAGGTCTGATCGACATAGTTGCGACATCGGAAATTGAAAAATAAGTTACCAAAACAATGAATATGTGACATCGTGTTATTATCTCATTGATCGAGTTGTGGCCGACATGATACTGACGTCGCATAATTCAGAGGCAGCAACGGCAAGAAACACATAAAACCAGAAATAATGAACCTTTACACACATCAAAATAAAGTTAAACCCTTTGTAGACATACCAAAACATTTTCTAACCAAATTGTAAATTAAGAATTAGAAAACATATTCACATACCACAGATCGAACATTGCAAAGGAAGAATTACAAAACATATCCACAGACCACAGATCTAACATTGTAAAGTAAAAATGGCAAAACATAGGTGTTAGGGGATTAGAAAATCCATACCTTTTTCCAAGGGAGAAGAGAAGGGAGGAGAGGAAGCTGGAGACCGTTGGAATTCGCGGGAAAATTATGGATAGATGCTTAAACTCATTATTAGGGCATCTTGTATCGTCGTCGTTTTGAACCACCTTGAATTATGCAACGTCGCAAACATAATCGGTTTGGGTGACACGAAGTCTACCATCTACCGAGATCGGTTGAAAATATTGTGTCTTCCATCAACTAGTACGACTTCGCACACCCCAGTCGGACTAGGCGACATGATGTCGACCACTTAGCGACTTTGCAGCTTTACATGGGCCTCTATGGTGTCAATCACCTAGCGACTCCGTTACGATATTTTTTTGCAACAACAATTTGGTAAGAGGGAGAAGAAGTTACATACGTTGAAGGTAGGAGAGGACCACAGTTACATATGAAGGATTTAATAACATCGAAATAAAATTCAAGAAATAAAATTCTTAAAGTAAAATTCAAGAAATGTTGTTCCATATTTGAATTAATTTGTTTTAAACAAATGTTTAAAAGTCAGTAATCAATCAAATCTGAGGGGAAGAACGGTTACATTAAAAACTACGGGCCCATCACCATTTACTACCTTGAAATGTAGCGTGTCCCCAACCACAAGTTCCTCCTCAGCAAGAAACTTACCAAACCCCTTCGGGGTGAGGGTCTTGTACTTCTTGGCCCTCAATTAGAGCATCTTATTCTCCCATCTGTTACACTGCAGCACAGCGGCCAGCTTGTATGATGGTAGGAGCTCTGAAATCTGGTCAGGGATGTACTAATTTATAAACAAAGAACCACATTGATTAGTAAATATGAAAGTAACTTATAGAGAAAGTTGATTGAAAATATAATACATCATGTGTAACAAGGGAGGACTTACCAAAATTGGAATTGAACCGAAGTTTATTTGGGTAAGAGTGTGGACAAAGTGTGGAATGACATCCTTGAATGTGGCCCCGAGACAACGATCCTCATCCGAATCGCTAGGGATATGCATTTGATCATTGAAACTGTAAATATTATTATTATATTTTTTTAAAAAAAATGATATGGAATTTAAATCAGAACAAGAAATGACTTACTTCAACTGGGGCACGTTTACTCGAACCAGCATTGTTAGTCACGATTCCTGAAATTTGATATAAATTGGAAAATTTAATCTATTTTGTGGCCCAAAAAAATTACTTAGCTGACATTCATAAGCGACGTCGGTGACACGTCGTGTCAAGATAATGTTAAAGCCAACATGTCACTGCGACATCGCCACCCAGTCAGTATAACCGATTTGTTAAAACAATAATAATGCAACATCGCAAACTACTAGCTTTGGTAGAAAAATGTATAAGCGACGTCGCCAACATTTCAGCCCAAAAGAAGTCGAACCAACGAACAACCGACGTCGCATTTAATCCTAACAAACACATTCTCAAAAGCAAAAAACCAGAGCAAAGAATGATTATAAACAACTTTTGGCTGGTTGACAAATGAGAACTTCAAACCCAAATTCATACTACCTAGAGCAAACATCAATGGAAATTTGAATACAAAAAACAAACAACAATTGGAATTTCCACCGTATGCATATCAAATTTAATGACAAATACAAAAATGAAAGTAATCTAGGAAATATGGAAAGCATTCCGTTGGGAAGATAGGGTCAGAGACTGTTGATATTCACCAAGAAGTTAAATTTTTGAAGTGATGTATGAGGCGGGCTCCTTATATATTTGTTACGGGTCATTGTGTATTCCCCATCCTGTATAGAGAGGTCACAAATAAGTTAATAACACTGAGAGGGTAGTGAAACCAAAGCGACGTCGGTTAATCTGAATGTGGGGCTCACAAAAATGCAACCTATTAGCATAGGTTAAGGCATATGTCAGTCCAACTGCACATGCGACGTCGCATGTCCATCGGGATTACAGATATTGGATTGACAGAAGACCGACGTCGACCCGCATTAATGTGGGCCACTAGCAGTACAACTGGGCCCGTATTTAACCAAAATGAGCATTACTGACCTTAATAACGGCTGATGGTATATTATATACTACTAATTGAAGTTTATAAATTTCCATGAACTTTATAGACGCCATGTTCGATGACAATCAATTTTAACACAATCGGTGAACTTTATTGACGTCCAGTTTGATGGGAACCAAGACATAGAAATGCATAAAATTTCATATTCTTGGTTTTTGTGGAAATAAAAAGATAATAAAATTCTGTCCATGAGAATTTTTAAAGCGATAGCACATGACCTAGAGTAAATTGTAGTGCATTACTTACAAGTATACAAATTTCCATTTAGAAGAACTTGCAGAAGTACATGTGGATTAAGACCAGTTTCTTTATTACACTCGGATACTATAAATTCAACTTCGAATCTAAAAATTTCTTTTCGGATTGATCGTAATCAGGTTTGGGACTGACAATGTACTTTTTAAATTTTGCACTTAGGTCCCTCCGACAAATTAGGAGAACTAGAAATGTAAAACTGGAGATACACTCAACCGAATTATCAATTGACGACCACAATGTTCCGCTATGGTCATGGATAGATATACATGGGTAACCGTCCATCATTTTTCTTAGTACTCCATTTATACCCTTATGATAAGTGTTATGAGAATGATAATTTTCACCACATAGAATCGCATGAAATTTCATATTCTTGGTTTTTTAGGAAATAAAAATATAATAGAATTCTGTCCATGAAAATTATTAAAGCGATAGCACATGACCTAGAGTAAATTGTAGCACATTACTGACAAGTATACAACGTGCACTTGTGGAAGTATATGTGGATTAAGACCAGTTTCTTTATTACAATCGGGTACTATAAGTTCAACTTCAGATCCGAAACTTTCTTTTTAGACTGGTTATAATCGGGTTTGGGACTGACAGTGTACTTTTATAAAATTGCACTTAGGTCCCTCGTAGAAAGCGAGAGAAATTGGTGGTTGACGGTTGCTTAATTTAATTTTGACAACAATTCTGTTCCATTTTGGCCACAAATCGTTCGACAGAAGGGCCGCAATCTTAACACCGAGGATTTTACAACACTTTTTAGAAATTAAACTATGGACAATACGTACGACGTTGCAGGCTTACCACGTACGACGTTGCAGGCTTACCACGTACGACGTTGCAGGCTTACCACATACAACGAAACACAAACCGAACAAAGACCGACGTCGATTACTCTGAAAATTTCAGCGGGAAATGAAAAATTCAAGCAAAAATTTGAACCAAAATCCCCCCCCATTTCATGTAAATAAAACTCAACACTTACACTCATTTCCAATCGGTAACACAAATCCTACAACTCAAACTAACACACCATCCATTCCATTCGCACCTTACAATAATTTAACATAACTTAATCAAATTGCATCTCTCAAATATCAACAAGATCCAAGGGTGAAGCATCTAAGGGTTCAAATCCCTTGAGGTAATTTTCTTTCCATTCCAAGTTCATCTACAAATTTGGTGATAATCCTACAAAATGTTTTTCTCTCTTCATTGATCAATGATTTTGAAATTTCATGAGTATATGGTGATTTTTTTGCATGTTATATATTGTATGTTGTTTTTGTTTCCAAGATAATGCCACGTTTGTAAAGAGTGAGACATAATGCTAAGATTGTTATGATTATAGTATGAATGTGCGACTTCGGTCACATTGTGTCGGTCAATGCGAAATGTTACCGAACAAAGGCTAACGTCACATATAACAAGGACTTGTTAACATATCTTTGATTATCAAATCGACGTCGCAGCTGAATTGGAGTTTGCAACGTCGATTTCTCTTATTTGTGATGTCGCTAGGAAACAAATCAGATACGTTTTTCAAATTGGGATTAAAGTTGTCTACGTTTCACTCCGTTATGTGAAATTCTTTTGGGGACTTCCCTATTCTAAGATATATTTTGTTTAGACTAAATTATTTTTTTAGTCTCCTACAAAGTATCTTATACCATGTTTTGGTCCCCATTTGCAAATCAACCCTTAGACGGTACCCAACAAATTCAAAACAATTTGTTTGGTCCCCAAAGGTGGTTTTTTGGCAAGACTAAATGATTTTCCGGTATAGTTAGGGGTATAATGGTAATTTTACTAATTAAAAAATATTTTCATTTTTTTAAATTTGGGCTAATTAGAGCTAATTACTAATTAATAGGCTTTATGTTAGATTAATTACTAATTAGCCTTATGTTAGATTAATTACTAATTTAGTCCTCTTCCGCCTCCGCAGCCGCCACCGTCTGCCGTCAGCCGTCCATCGTCCGCCGCCGCTGCTGCCATCCTCCGCCGCCCGCCGCTGCTGTCAGCCGTCCACCGACCGCCCACCGTCATCCGCCACCCGCTCGCCGGCATCCTCCACCCACTCGCCGGCATCCGCCATTCGCCATCCGCCGCCGCCGCCGCCCGCTCATTGCCATTCGCTGCCCACTCGCCGCCATCCACCGTCTGCCATTTTTCGTCCGCCGCCGCGCCCCCCGGCCCCCCGCCGCCGCCGCCCCCCGGCCCCCCGCCGCCGCGCCTGCCCCCCGCCGCCGCGCCTGCCCCCGCCGCCGCGCCTGCCCCGCCGCCGCGCCTGCCCCGCCGCCGCGCCTGCCCACGCCGCCGCCGCCGCCGCCGCCGCCGTCGTCGCCGCCCGCCGCCGCACCGCCCGCCGCCACCGCCGCCGCTCGTCGCCATCCTAGTGTGGCATTTCCGCAAGTCTCTGAATAGATCACTTTTACTAAAGAGTCCGTATCTTGAAAGACGGTCTTTCCATAAGTCTTGGAAAAACCAAGCTTTAAAGTGTAAAGTAGAAGAAATGAAGATAAAATTTTTAGATTTTATGAATCGAGTTATAAACTTTACTACTACTACCTATTGCATAATAAATTTTTAATATTGCAACTTAGACCTTTTACCTTTTATAATTATAATTAAACTCCGTTTTTTCATAAGCCTATGCAAAGACCGTCCTTCCCAAGACTTTGCCTTTACTAAAACTTTCAATATAATAACAAGGCAAAGTCTTGGAAAACACCATATTTTCATATGCTTATGGAAAGATGAGATTTAACTAGAATAATGAAAGGTAAAATATTTTAATTGCAATGTTAAAATATTATATGTAACGTGTAGTAGATATAAAGTTTATAACCCAATTCATGTAATCAAAAAATTTATCTTCATTTTTTCTAATTTGCGCTTTAAACCTTGGTCTTTTCATGACTTATGGAAATACCGTATTTTAAGAGACGGACTCTTTAAAAATTTTGAGATTGCATGAATCGGGTTATAAACTTTATAACTGCTACAAGTTACATAGTAAATTTTTAATATTACAACTAATGCCTTTTACCTTTCATTATTATAATTAAACTTCATCTTTCTATAAGCTCTTTCCATAAATTTATGGAAAAATCATATTTCCCAAAACTTTGGCATTATGAAATTATTCAATTTAATCGTTTTTTAATACAAGACTTTGATTAATAAATATAACGGGCCTTACAATTGAGAACGGAATCCGTTATGTCTCTGTTCCTGGCTCTAGTGTGTGTGAAAAAAATGATGAGAGGGTTAGTGATAAGCACGCCTGGCAACTCATCATTCCCTCTTGTGGACCCTTTTCTCTCTCCTCCACTTTTTCCCCTTTGTTTACGGCCTGCACTTTCTCTCTCTACATTTCATTACACCTTGCACAATTTCCCCTCTCTCCTACAACCAACCTAGCTGTCTTTCTCGGATTAGCTTTTTGTTCATTCAGCTCCGTTTTGTGATTCGATTGGATCTGTTGATTCTTCTCGCCCGCCTCTTTATTCACGTTTTTCCAATTTAAGGTAATTTGCGTTCCTTAATTCCGACCCCTTTCGTTGAATTTAGGAAAAACAAGTTCGATTGCGGAGACTGTTTTTGTAATTTTTAAGATTTTAGCTGAATTGCGATGATAATTATGTCCAGGGATGAGTTTTGATGATCTCGGGGGTTGGAATTGAGGAATGTTTGTTGTGTTTCTCGATGGTGGGAATATGATGGCACAACGTGTAAACTTGCATTTCTTTCCGTGTTGCATTTCATTTTAAAAAAATGAAGGCGTGTTTTCGATTTCGAGGCGATACGGCATTTGTGCTCTTGTTATTTTATTTTATTGAGTGGATTATTCTTGTTTGTTGATGATCGTATTTGCTGCTTCAAGTGAAATAGTCTAGACTCTGCGTTTGTATATTTGTTCGGCTTTGGAATTTGAGCTGTTATTTACTGTGAGAATGGTACTTTGAGGTGTTTGTTTTTGTGCCGCTTAGGATTTCTAGCTTATGCAAAGGTCATGTCTTTTTTGATTATATATATTTTATAACGTGTGTGTATGTATGCATATTGAAGCGGGTAATGCTGAAAATGACATTGTCTGAATGTTTAAGTACAATCTGGAAAATTATGACTACCATCAGGACAGATGCAGTTGGATAAAAGTGGTTTAATCATAAATTCCGGTTCCTTGGATGTGAACCATTCGAAGAAGTGGATCCTAATACTAGATAATTTACCCTCTGAAAGAAGTATGGATGCAACTAAACAGTGATGTCTACATTGTTATTCTTTTCGTCTAGGTAAAATCTGTACAGTGAGTGGATAGGATTTTTTTTGATGATCGTGGATAAGATTTGTATATGATAAAAGATGTAGATACCTATCAATATCTACCATTCTTCTATTTTGAAATTACTTAAGTCACAAAATCCCCCTGTGCCATGGATGTGTGAGAACTGTAGCTATATACTCTTGTTGTAGGTATAATGGTTCTATTTGTTCTTTCCTTCCTAAGTTAGAGGGTCTACTTCGTTCTGCTGATGAATTCTGAAATTCCAAGTGAAACATCATTGTTCTATTTGAGAGTTGAGAGTTTGTTTGAACAGCATCATTGTCGAATCTTTGCTCCTAGATCGATGGAGTATTCAGTTTTCAAGTTAAAATTTTAAAATATTTTTATAAACAAGTCATTAGTTGAATGCTCTGGAATAAAGCCTCTCTCTCTCTCTCTCTCTCTCTCTTTACTTTCTTTCTGCCAAATCCTGGCTGATTGTGTTTGCAATGTTCTATTGCAGAGTGTTATCCTGTTCACCGCTGAAGCTGCTGAACATACCTTATAAGTGTTGTCTACCCTCTCTTCTGGCGAAGCTTCTGATTGCTATCTAGGTGTGCCATAGGTATACACTATGTCGGTCTCAATGAAAGATTTGGATGCAGCTTTTCAAGGAGCTGGTCAGAAGTCGTATCCTTTATTAAAAATTTCTGTACATTTAATTTTATTCTTGTGTTCACTGTACAAGCATGTGCCAGGTATCAATCTGTGCATAAGCAAAAACATAGATCCCTCCCTGGCCAACTCATCTGATGGGTGGGTTCAAGTGGTGTATTGTTTTACACTTTTGCGCTTAAAACATCCTCTCAAATGAAATCTATTGTTTTGTAGATGTCAATGAACCGTCAATAGGTTTATTTGAAACTAATTTTCACCCTGTTTGTCTGTGCATTTGTAATTGACTTGAACAACAAACTAGCTTCTAAAATCAGAGGAAGTCACATCTTATATTTTCAAAGTGCGTTTGGGTTGTTTGTTTGTTTTGCATGATTACATAATCATAGTTTCTAGTCTTTCAAAAAATCAAATTGTGCTTCTTAACTGAAAATAGTGGAATAGAGATTTGGCGAATCGAGAATTTTCGTCCTGTCCTAGTTCCGAAGTCTTCATATGGAAAATTTTACACTGGCGATTCGTACGTAGTTTTGAAGGTAAATTCAGCACATCTGAGCTATTTCTTTATCCTCTCCTTTCATGCCAAAAGTTTAGTTGCATTCTTCATTCTTTTTTCTTTTTGTAACGCATGCCTGCGTGTCATTATGTTTACGACTGGGATATGTTTTTGTAACGCCTGCCTTCTTGTGTTCCTATCTGTTTCTCCTTCTCTTTATCCAACTGAAGGCCATTTAGGGATCTTGGCTGTAACATTAATGTTCTACTGTAGGAACAAGATTCACATACATTGATCAAAATTCTGCACTTGCAATACATACTCCCTCCATCCCAAGACAAAGTTGCATTTTTGGAGTCACCTACATCAATGTTTAACTATAATATCTTTATATATTAGTTTATGGAAAAATTATAATTTAAAATAGACGTTATAATGAATCCAAAAATATTGCACACGATAATTTTTTACATATATATCAAAAGAATTTACTATTATTATCTTTATTTACGTGTATGTAATTTTATGGAGAAATTATAATTTAAAAAATGTTATAATGAATCCAACAATATGTAACATGATATTTTTTTCCATATATATCAAAAGAATTTAATGGTCGAAGTTGGCTTAGTTTGACTCAAAACAGTCGACTAAGCAGCTTTGTTTGGGACGGAGGTAGCATTTTACGTTTTAGAATGCCTCATCAAAAAGACCTTGCAAACCAAAAAATAGCCCTACTTCCAAAATAGCAAAGTATTAATTGTTAACCTGCCATTTCAGTGTAAGAATATAGACTAGATTTTTGCATATGCTTTCAACTTTTCAAGTATAATTTGCCTTTTTTGGTATCTTTGATGCAACTATTATATCTCTTTGAATGTGTATTTCCAAGTATATTGTGCTTAATTTTATATAATATTCGTGCACCATCGGAATTTGTACCCTGTGGTAGCAATATAAGCTCCATGAGTATTAGAAATTCTCAGTCTTTACGTTCACATAGAAAAATGGGGAAGAATACCTAGTAGAAGTGCAAACAGGAAACTGCAAAATCTGATAGAGCTTCAAGACTTTAGTTCTATGAAGACAGTATTGCCTTTTTTTTGAGGTAGCTGAAATGTTGGGTAGTTAATCATGCTGTTAAAGTTCATTACTTAGTCTACTGGATGATCATTTTATCAGTATAGGTAGAAGCTTTGCTAGACTGAGTGTTGTCAGTTTTTTCTTCTATGCTATTGTCATTTTGTGCTCTGACTTATCTTTGTTTAAATATTGTTGAATTCTACTGCATCTTGACATGCATATACCGAATGCATGCTTATCATAAAATTTGGAAGAGCTTCAGAATTATTGTCAACTGTTTTGTCAGAATTTTTACTCTTAAGATGCCATGACTAAGATGAAGTTATTTAATGATCACAGTTTTTCAATAAATGATGTACTTCGTGCGGTATGTGAAACAGTAAATCGATCAACTTAGTGGTTTTTGAGAGTCATCCATTTGCCTAATATCGTGATTCGTCATTGAGTTTGTATTTTATCTAACCACTTCACATAGAGCCAGATTCGGAAATCTTCTGCTGAACCTCCTTCAACTGAATGTTTTAGTTTCCTGAGCTGTTTGAGAGCTTCTATGGTTGAAACTTGGTCAAGTACATATGATTTGTGTTGTCCTGAAATTAAGTCACTGTACTTCCTTGTATTCAAATTTCTTGAGCCCGTAGAATTTTTCTTTTCTTCTTGCAGACTACGGCACTTAAAAGTGGTGCTCTGCGCCATGATATACATTATTGGCTTGGTAAAGATACTTCTCAGGTTAGTCATCTTGTCTCTTACTCTATATTATATATCATTTCCTTAGCAGTGTTTGTGTTTTCAGTGTGGTTGCTGATATGTATTTCCATGTAGGATGAAGCTGGCACAGCAGCCGTTAAAACTGTTGAACTGGATGCAGCTCTGGGTGGGCGTGCTGTTCAATATCGTGAAGTACAGGGTCATGAAACTGAAAAGTTCCTTTCTTATTTTAAACCATGTATAATTCCTCAAGAGGGCGGAGTGGCTTCTGGCTTCAAGCATGCAGAGGCTGAAGTGCACACAACCCGCTTATATTTATGCAAAGGAAAGCATGTTGTTACTGTAAAAGAGGCAAGTTTGTATTCTTTATGTTCCTTAGAATTATCACTTAACAAGCATCAATTGTCATATGCTGAGCTTTCCTCATTGAATAGATTCCCTTTGCCCGGTCATCCTTGAATCACGATGACATCTTTATTCTCGATACCGAGTCCAAAATCTTTCAGTTCAGTGGTTCAAACTCATCTATCCAAGAAAGAGCTAAAGCACTAGAAGTTGTACAATACATCAAAGATACTTATCACCATGGAAAATGTGAGGTAGCTGCAATTGGTGAGTGGGGTATTATACAAATACTTGTGCAGAAGTTGGTTCAGTGAATAACTAAATGGAGCTGTTATTGTGTTGAATGCAGAGGATGGAAAATTAATGGCCGATGCTGATACTGGAGAATTTTGGGGGTTTTTTGGTGGCTTTGCTCCACTTCCTAGGAGAACTGTTACAGATGAGGCTAAAAGTATAGATGATCATTCTACTAAATTGTTCCGGTACACATTCCACCCATTTAGGCATATCATCTAATATGTTATGCAGCGTCATGTAAATATCATCAGCATGCATTTTATTGATTTTAACATAATGGCAAGATATATGATCAGTCAAACTAACCTACAAGTGAAAAGGAGTCTTGTTTGCAGTTGTTTTATTTTATTGACTTTGTTTAATTCCAAATATCCGACAGATTTTTTGTTGAATTCCTTGCAACAATTTTAATGTGTCATCCTCCAAAATGAATATGGAATTAGTTCATAGTATGCATTTTCTGAAAAGGTTTTTGAAAGCATCTATGTTGTACATTGTATATTTCAACTCAATCAATTTTTCCTTCCCTAATACTTTATGTCTGCTCTCATAGGGTTGAAAAGGGACAGACAGAACCTATTGAAGCCGATTCTTTGACCAGGGAACTGTTGGATACTAATATATGCTATGTCCTTGACTGTGGCAAAGAGGTGTTTCTCTGGATGGGTAGGAATACATCTCTGGAGGAAAGGAAAAGTGCAAGTGGTGCTGCAGATGTAAAAATAATACTTTTGCTTCAATTTTATCTCGATATACTTGATGATGCCATAATTATAACAATTCTTGCATTCTTTCTGCCAAATCCACTATCCATTATTTTGTAGGAATTAGTCCGTAGTCTTGATAGACCAAAGTGTCATATTGTGCGTGTTATTGAGGGGTTTGAGACTCTGGTGTTCCGCTCAAAGTTTGACTCTTGGCCTCAGGCAGCTAGTGTAGCAGTCACTGAGGATGGAAGAGGCAAGGTTGCAGGTTAGTAAATGACTACGTCCATTCAATTCTCTTTTGATTCAATTAATTTGCTTTCCTAAAAGCTATTTCTTAAAATTTGTTTTCTGTCACTTTTACTTGGTGCCTACTGTTAAGATGAAATGGCTTATTCGAGAAGAAACTATCAAATGTACTTCAGTCTCTTCAACATTTTAAACGATGCATTTTTTTTCCTTCCAAAGCTTTTCAATAATTGATTCCTCTAATGTAGCAATGGAACATATGTAAAAAGTCAGAGGTCATTCTTAGGCTTAGCATTTCTCATATTTTATTTGATCATCTGGATTTTTTCTTCTATGACTTCTTATACTGCTAACTACTGCATTGTATCCTGATCTTATAGCAATGTTAAAGCGCCAAGGGGTAAATGTAAAGGGTCTATTGAAAACTGCACCACCCAAGGAAGAAGAACCTCAGCCTCATATAGACTGCACAGGCAATCTGCAGGTACTGCCTTCAATTTTTCCCTGAATCAATTGTAAACTTTTAGGGTTCCATTTATTCATTTCCTTTTTACCTACTTTTAAGAACGTCTTGTAAGAGAGAGCAAAGGAAATGACTTTCAAGTGCTTACAAGAGAATAAGCTAAAATCCCCATATTCCAGTATCTTGATTTGGCGTGGAAATGACCTACCAGTTGTGACCTACCAGTTGTGCATGTGCAGGTTTGGCGTGTAAATGGACAAGAAAGGGATCTTCTTTCATCTACAGACCAGTCAAAGTTTTACAGTGGAGACTGTTACATTTTCCAGTATTCTTATCCTGGGGAAGATAAAGAAGAACTCCTAATTGGAACATGGTTTGGGAAGCAGAGTATTGAGGTAAAAAAGAAAAATCTTTCTATGCTATTGATTCATTCATGCATCATTTAATTCCGAGTGCTGCTCAACATTCCAAAAGAATACTGTACTTGTATTGGCTAATACCACTACCAAGTGAATTAATGCCTACATTGTTAAGATGGGGCATCAACTGGTTATCTTATTGTCTCACAATTAGTTGTTTTCTCTCTCTCTCTCTCTTTTCTTTCTACTTTTTGTTTTAGATGCCATCCTGTTAGTTCTTGTAAATTTTAAACATAATTTGTCTATCCTGTATACTTTGAACTGTTATTTCATGTCAGGGGCTGATAAATGGATCAGAAATCATACCTGCACTAATTCTGCTCCTTGTGTAATTCAGGAAGATAGAGTTTCAGCAACTTCACAGGCAACAAAGATGATTGAATCACTGAAGTTTCTAGCTACTCAGGTTTTGCCAAGGCTTTACTTGATATATAGAAGTGGACAATTTCCCAGTTTCTTGTGGTGTAATCTGTTTTTCATGAATCTCAGGCGCACATCTACGAAGGAAGTGAACCTATCCAGTTTTTTGCCATCTTTCAGAGTTTTATTGTTTTCAAGGTGTGTTGGTCAGACACCTAGATTGTCCCCTGAGGGCAACTGTTACCCTATGACTTAGAAAATTTTCATTATTGTTCAGTTGAGTTGCTTGGTATGAACATTTATTTTTTCCTGAACATCACCAGGGGGGTCTTAGTGAAGGGTACAAGAAGTACATTGCAGAGAGGGAACTTCCCGATGACACATACACAGAGGATGGGCTTGCATTGTTCCGAGTTCAGGGTACTGGACCCGAGAATATGCAAGCAATTCAAGTTGAACCAGTAAGTCTTGAGCTCTGGTTCCATTCATTCGTAGCTTAATAAAAGTTGTGTAACATGGCTGCGAAATAAAAGAGCGTAAATAGGTGGTATACATAATGGAGTATTCATTAGATGCTCAATATATGAGGGCGGTTTGCTGTCTTGTGGTTTCATATCCTTCTTATGTTTGACTATATTTCTTGATTTCAAGATTGTTGTGTTCATATTAATCTTGCTTGTAGAAATTTATAAATTAATTCTAGCATCTAGTTTTTCATGTTTATCAACAATATATATTAGATAAGCGGCATCTATTTATATCTCTCCGTCATTCATTCCATTTCTTTGCAAAAGAGATGAAAAATAAGGGTTCCTGCATAACATTATCTCTGTCCCGCCATCATCACTTCTCTGCCTATTTTTGCTTCTATCTGGCAGTATGTTTTTTTTAGATTCCTAGGAGGGAGAAAATAGTGCCTTGAAAGGTGAAATTCCTCCCTTCAGGGGACCTTTTTAGGAAAATCTGAACAATTTAGCCTTTCACTGACCTTTTGTCAACGTAACTGTGTTCTGTTTTCCCCCTTGTTTCTGTTGCCAGATGTCTACTTGTTTTGTTTCAATGCTTTGCCTTTTGTAGTAAAGCCTTTAATCCGGCTCATTTTGATCAGGTGGCATCATCCATGAATTCCTCCTATTGTTACATACTACATAGTGGCTCCATGGTCTTTACATGGTCTGGTAATCTGACTACTGCTGATAACCAAGAGCTTGCCGAGAGACAGCTGGATTGCATAAAGGTTCACGTGGTTACTAATGTTCTCTTTTTGTTGGTCACTTATATTTATTTATAAATATGAACTTTCTCTATATTGCTCGATTCCAATAAATTATGTAGCTAGAGGGCAATTTTTCTTAAAAGGGGAAATGAACATATCCAACCCCCCTTGAATTTGTTTCCCAGTAGAGGCGAAGTTTATGATGATTGTGAAAATGGTAGTTTTCAGATTTCTCTTACAGTCTGCTTCATGCTTCGTTATTCCTGCAGCCCAATATTCAGTGCAGAGTGCAAAAAGAAGGTGCAGAATCAGAACAATTTTGGGAATTGTTGGGTGGGAAATCTGAATACCCTAGCCAGAAGATTGGGAGGGATGCTGAAACTGATCCTCATTTACTTTCGTGCACATATTCTAAAGGTATAGAAATAATGTCACTGGTTAATTTCATTTAGTGATCCTGAGTTCAATTTGATTTACACTAATATTGTTGTTCACTTGTAACTGATCTTTTCTCCCTGATGCTGCTCTTCAGGAAATTTGGAGGTCTGCATTTTTATCCTTTTCCAGCTTCCATTGATGAGCTGCAGAATCATGACATAGTCTTCTATTCTTTTTACTAGCTTCTCCCTGCTTCAAAATTTATTTGGAATAGGAAACCTTGTCTACTATGTTTTGAGTGATGGATGGAGTATAGGTCTGACCTTTTAAATTTTCCTCTGTAATGTGCGTCCATCTTGCAGGTAAAAGAGGTACACAGTTTTAACCAGGATGACCTAATGACAGAAGATATTTTTATCCTCGACTGTCTTTTGGACATCTTTGTTTGGGTTGGCCTGGGGGTTGAGGTCAAGCAAAAGATACAGGCTTTGACCATTGGAGAGGTACATTTACCCCCAACTTTTCTTCCCCACAAAACCACCATGAATTTTGTCTCTAGTTTTGGTCACATAAGTTACTGTGAGATCTAAATTTTTTGACTTTTGGGTTTAAATGGAGGCATCTGAAAGGCTGGTAGCAATTGGTTATCATAGTATTTCTATTCACTTCTAAAGCGCCCTTCTTCAATATGTGAATTCTCAATCTGTGCAAACTTGCGTGTTTACTATTTGCTTTCTGAAAGTGGTTATAATGATCTTGTTCCATTCACGCATCTCAGAGATTAATTGAATTGCTGTAATTCAACAGAAATTTCTGGAGCGAGACTTTCTACTTGAGAAATTATCTCTTCAAGCTCCAATTTATATTGTTTTCGAAGGGAGTGAGCCTCCTTTCTTTACCAGGTTTTTCGACTGGGATTCTACCAAATCTGCAGTAAGTATATTCTCTGGAGCTTACTGAGTGATCTTATTTCTTATATCCTTTTTTAAAAGTATTGGTTGGCATGGTTGTAGATGCTTGGGAACTCATTCCAGAGAAAACTTGCTATGCTTAAAGGTGTAACCCCTCCTCAAATCGATGTAAGTTTGTTTCTCTATTCGACTTCCTCTTTCTTTACCTGCCTCAATGGAGTTGCTTTCTCACATGTGGATTGCATGTATAGAAACCCAAAAGGAGAACAGCTGTGTCATATGGAGGGCGATCTCTTGCACCAGAAAAGTCACAACGTTCCAGAAGCGTGTCTTTCAGTCCTGACAGGGTCCGTGTAAGAGGCAGATCTCCAGCCTTCAACGCATTGGCAGCAAATTTTGAGAATCAAAATTCAAGGAATCTTTCAACTCCTCCCCCAATGGCGAGTGCGAGAAAGATTTATCCGAAGTCTGGGACCCCGGATTCAACACCAGTGGCATCCAAATCAGCAGCAATAGCTGCACTTACTGCCGGCTTTGACAAACCAGCACCTGCTCGAGCAACTCTTATGCCTCGGTCTATTAAAGGTACTGGGATATTTTTAGCAAAAGCCTGTGTACTTGCTTCAACAAGATATTCAATCATGTTGCATTACTGGTTCAGTTACCCCAGAGACAACAGCTGAATTGACACCCTCCAGAGAAAATTCAAGTGGCAGCTTGTCTGAATCTCCTAATCTAAAACCAGAGACAATACAGGAAGATGTGAAAGAGGGTGAGGTTGAAGATGATGAAGGTCTTCCAGTATACCCTTATGAACGCATTACAATTGGATCTACTGATCCAGTTCCAGATATCGATGTGACTAAGCGAGAGGTATGCTTAAGCAGACAAGCATTTTGATTCTTCATCCTAACTGTGTAGCTGAGTGTTACTTTCATATTGTGCAGACTTACTTGTCTACAGAAGAGTTCAAAGAAAAATTCGGAATGGTCAAGGCGGCTTTCTATAAGTTGCCCAAGTGGAAACAGAACAAACTGAAAATGGCCCTACAATTATTCTAGTCTGCCAGAGACACAGTAACCCATCCTTGGTTGCTGATGCATCTGCTGCAGATAAAATGCTTGCTGAGAAATGTGTAGGTCGTTTCTTGTCCTCCACAGAAAATTACTACACGCTTGTAGTAAGTTTGGAATTCGTTTACTGAAGTTCTCTGTCAATTTCAGGATATTGATTTCTCAAGTATGCCAAGGACAGCATTGGTGCATTTTTAGCTACTGCTGCTCTGAAGAGCTTGTTTCCCTATATTTTTCGGTGGCCAGAGTCAGGAATTCGCTAATATTTTTTGCATATAGCGGTTTGAGTGCATAGCTTTTGCATACCTTTTTACCCCTTTCATTCATCCAAGTTAGTTGATTTACATTTATTTTTTCCGGCTACAAGTTTGTGGTGAGGTTGCAGTTTTGTTTCCTAGTTTCCCTGTTTTTTATTTTAATCTTTTTTATGATTGATTGAGCAGAGTAAGTAGGGAGTTTGCAGATGCAGACTTATTAGGTAGATGTATTTAGGGATGAGAAGTGTGTACAGGATTACCCAACTAATACCCTTGATTATTCAACCAATAATTGTGTGTGATGTTATGCTACATGCGTTTTTGGTATAATTTTAATTTCAGAGTATATATATATTTTTGGAATAATGGTTCACCCTTCATTCATTGCCGAGGAGGTTGGTGCATGTTACATTGGAAATGCGAGATTATGTGCCTCGACGACTACTAGTCTATCTACCTTAAATATTGATAACTTATGGAACACCATCCCTAGAATTATAATTTCATCAACTAATTGCCTTGTGTCTGGAAGGATTTTTGGGTAAGTGGTGATATGTCATAGCGCATTTTCTCAACCTGTCTTTATGAGTAGATGTCAATTCCTTTTGGTACTAGCCTGCTTCATAGCATGGATTATAGCGTTAGCTCTGCCTGGACCGTCGAGGATGCATGGATGGTCGCTTTTCCTTTCCACCCCGGCTGTGTGGGTGGCTTTGCGCACCATGCCGCCACTCCCTCTTCATTGCTGCTGCTGCAGAGTAGTGATGATTTTGCAATCATGAAAGATATGATCTACACACCTATACTTCTTCAGCTACATGAGGGTGATGTCTCCCTTTTGTCTCTTTGAGTGGCTCCTCTCTCGTATCATTTTGTTGTGATGCACCTTAGAGATCCAGATCTTGGTGCAAACTGTGCGTGCCCTAACTCGTATCCCTTGTCCTAGCTCTGTTGGCCAATCCATCTATTTCATCCATTATATGTTTGAATGAAATAGGTGCTTGTTCTAGTGTGATATAGCATCTCCCTTGTCCTAGCTCTGTTGGCCAATCCATCTATTTCTTCCATTTTATGTTTGAATGAAGTATGTGCTTGTTCTAGTGTGACGGAGCATCTCGCACACCAAATACCCCAGATTATAAAACATGAGAGTCTCGATCTTCCTTCTCTGGAGCGATGTTAAACCATTGTTGGATCCATACTTTAAAGGGAGTCGGGATAACTATGCTAAAGTCCAATCCCAATCTGCTATACCTCTATACCTTCTGGGCTATGTCACATTCGAACATTATATGCTCTATTGTTTCGTCCGCCCTTGAGCACATTTGACATTTTGTGGAAAGGATCATACCTCTTCTCAGGAGATTCAGACCTATTGGGCATGCCCCATTGATCATTCTCCAAATAAGAAATTTTATATTTTTCTGGGATGTTAGCATTCCATAGAACCTTCCACATCTTGGTTTCTGACTGATTTCCTGGTGGTGTCGTTGAGGATGAGGGTTCATCTCGAGCCTTAGCTTCCTTTGCTGTGTGGTAACCCGTCTTGACTGAGTATTTCCCTAATGCCTCTTTGTCCCATGCCAAATAATCTACATCCCCAAAACTATGCATTGGGATGTGTATTTTTTGTATTTCCCTGACTGTGGTAGGTGGGAATAGGGTTCTGAGTAGCGGCATCCTCTAGAATATGTGCGCGTCGAAGAGGTCAGAGACTTTAAAACCTAGAGATGGAAGATACTTGTTTCATATTTGATTGGATTAATCTCATTTGGTATCCAATTCTGTTGAATATCCACTGTTTCACCCGTCACAATCTTCCACTTCATGTGCGGTTTGATTATTTCCAGTCCCCAAAGTATTCCCCTCCATCCGTAAGAATCTCCCTGTTTCAAAGTATTCATTTCCAATGGAAGGAGGGAAAGAGGTTTAGTGCGTGGTTGTACAGTAAATTGATTACGTTAAACTTTGAGTTCTCTCCGCCGAGAAGGATTTATTTGTGCCCAACTTAAAATGCCCATTCCTATAGTGTCATTGTGTAAGGACTCAAAATATCCGTAAGGTTTCAATAGGAATTGCAGCTTCAATGAAGCTGAGAGTTTCAGAATTTAGAAGAGAAAAGAAGAGAATTTGGGAAGGATACAATGCTTTTGATCAGGTTTCTAACCGATGGCTCTCTAGTTATAGCATTCTATTTATGCTTTTGATATCACCAACTAACTACCTCTAACAGGATGGAAGTTATCAACTGTACTTCCCAGCTCTTTCTGTCCTTCTCGTCATAGCTCACCTTCTTAGATTTGTTCATTCAATAGATTGAATAGTGGTGAAATTCCCATCCTGCCTTTGGGCCTTTTTAGAGTCGTGGCAATCCCCACTCCTTGGCTCTGAGCTTGTCCTCAAGCTCAAGTTTTAAAATATGGAACTGTTGATGGATGAGTTATGCATCTTTCCATGACTTGGACTCTCATTTTATTGATCAACCTTCTCTGTAATATGCACAACAATCCCCAGGACTCAGACAAGGATCATTCTCTTTCAGTGCGGAACTAGCAACCAGTATATCACCCAAGCCATTTCAGTATCCTAAATGTTGAATTGAACCTCTAGCTATCAGAGCTGAGTTATGATACCAAAGTTCAGTAGTTCTTTGTTATTCTGGTGCTAGAGAAACTTTGTTCACTTTGATTCCAGATGTTTGTCCTCCACATTGTACCTCCATTTGCAAATTTCACTTGTGTTTTACATCACCGGAAAGGCGGCCATGCAATTAAATCCACATGCACATTTTTCTTTTGCTTCACAACACTATAATTGCAATGATGCCCCAGTCATGCAACACGTATGTTGTGATAATGCTGCAATGCTTTCCTCCAGCACATTTATTATATTCTTGTTTAATCCCTTTCTCTTGAATAAGATGCACACAACAGAGTTCAAGCATCATCATCCTTTTAATTCCTACTTTGTTGAATCTCCAGTAGAGCCCCTTAAACAGGCCTCTATTAAATTCCATATCTCCTAGTAATCCCAAAACACAATCCTCACAGAAACTCAATAGTGTTGTGGTATTCCCAGTCCGGCCGATTGATCGTTATCCACCACGGTGTGCCTGCAAAAGAGATCCCAAAAGTGTTTCCCGAGAAACATCTCCGACGCTCAAGTCAGTGACCTTCTTTTAAGATTCAAGCTTCTTTAGTCTTGTTGCACTTACCTGGATTCGTACCCTCCTTCCTTTTATAGTATATCACGAACGTGGCTCCGTTTTATCCGGGATTACCCTCGTGTGTCTGATCGTGGGACCGAGAAATGCGATTCGTGGTTGACAGCTGATCAAGGTCCCTGCTATTCTCGGCTCATGGGTTGACACCACTTACTATGCGTCCATTTTTTTATGCGGCATGGAGCAATTTCATCGAAGTGATTGAATGCGAACTGAAGTTGTTTATCAACAACTTGGTTGGCATTTGGTTTTACCTTCGTAGAAATTGCGAAGTGATAATGCTTCGTGGCTGATACAATTCTTTCTCTGCCAACTCTTCAACTCTTCAACTTTCAAATTTTGAATTTTGAATTTCTTATCTTTATTGATGAGGATGGTAGTGAAGATTATGTTCGAAAGAGCCGCGATTCGATCCACCTTTTCGCTGTTCGTTTCTAGATTTTCCTGACGTTTGTTATTACTCTATCTCTTAAATGAGGAATTTCAAACGAGTGACTTCATTCAGTGCGCTGTCTATTCACCTTCCGCCACCTCTTCGATATATGTGAAAGGTAACTTACTTTTGTGTCAGAACTTCATCATTGTGATTTTGAATTGTTAGTCCTTCTCGATTTTGCCGTTGTCTTCTTTTGTATTTAAATATCGAAGCTTTTTTTTTGTTTCAGTTTTATCACCTCCGTTTGCCGAAATCTTCCTCCTTTCCGGCCAAATCTAGGTTTTCTGCGCATCATCTTTCCTCGTCTTTTTGAAGAGTAAGGTTTGTTTTCAATTTCCAATCTGTTTAGTGCATGCTCTAAATTTGATAAGATATATCTTTTCTTCGATTTCCAGACAATTTATTGGTTGAGCTTTTTTTGGGTATAATATCCCGGTCATCTTTTCTGGCGTACCTACTCCTAAGCTTTGTTCCAACAGACTTTTATCTACTGTCCTTTCTCCTAATTAAGGCTGTTATTTCCAAATCTAGGCTCCTCGTTTATCCACATGTCTTCCTCTAACCGCATCGAGTCCCCTGTGGAAGATGCCACTCCGGTGGGGATTCCGGTCATGTTGTCGGATCCTCTAGCATACGCAGGATGCTGTCTGGATCATATTTAGAAGAATTAAAGAACTATTTCCTATTTTTAACTCCTTATGAACTTCGTGCTCCTGGGAACTGTGAGTGTGTTCACACTCCCCGTCTAGCTATATATCATGTTACTTAGCATATTTGAACTTTGGACTTTATTTTCCTCTTCCCCAGCCTGTGGTTGATATCCTCTGTTCGTACAAAGATGCATTGTCCCAATTTCACCCCAAGGGCCTCGCTATTATAATGGGGTTTCTCTATGTGTGTGAGAAAACGAACGTTCCTTTCACTCTTGAGTTGTTTCGCAACTTCGATCATCTTCTAAAAGTGAAAAACACAGTAGATGAATTTACCTTTTATCCTGTGATTGCTGGGGTTGAGCTTGTGAGCAGTTTCCCTAGTAATATTGGTCTCTGGCGCACAAAATAGTTTTCTATAAAATTAAAACAAAACCACGAAGTTACTGTGCCCTCTTGGAACTACAAGGTTCCCAAGTTTAAGCATCCTGGTCTGAGTGCCCATTTTATTGCTGAGATGGAGATCGTGGTCAAACATCGTGCTCATATACAACATTTTCACCATGCTGATTCTGATGCTGAAGGTATTTTGTTTGTTTTTGTTTTGATGTGTTTGATATGCAATCTCTCTTATTTTGACGAACTGTAATTTTTGTGTGTGTTTGTTTGATCTATGATGTTTGTTTTGTTTCATATATGGGCCTATCTAAAGGTGATATCGATATATCGCTCTTTGATGGCAATGATGAGGAGGTGGTGATTGCATTTCGTTCTCCTTCGCATCAATCTGCAAGTTTTGCATCAGCCGTTGGATCTGCCGATTGGTTTCAGCTTGTTGTTTAACCAACTCCGAGTGCCAAAAAGTAAAGTCTGCTTTAATTCTTGCAAGGGAGCTATCTATATGCAACTTCAATTTCGCCTTTTGCTCCTTCAATTCTTGGAACATGTTCGTCATTTTCGATTAAAAATCCTTAACGTGATTCTCGACCGATCTCAACCTTGTTCCTCCTGCCATGAATTCAATTCGAGGAAGGTCTGGCTCTGATACCAAATGTAAGGATCTCAAAAAATCCGTAAGGTTTCAATAGGAATTGCAGCTTCGATAAAGCTGAGAGTTTCAGAATTTAGAAGAGAAAAGAAGATAATTTAGGGAGAAAGAATACAATGCTTTTGATATGGTTCCTAACCGATAGTTCTCTTCTGTTACAACATTCTATTTATGCTTCTGATTTCGCCAACTAACAACCTCTAACAGAATGGAAGTTATCAACTGTACTTCCCAGCTCTTTCTATGCTTCTCGTCATAGCTCACCTTCTCAAATTTGTTCATTCAATAAGCTTGAATAGTGGTGAAATCCCCATCCTGCTCTTTGGGCTTTTTAGAGTCCCAACACATTCCACACGTTAAATTGTCCAACTTGATCTATTTTGACTCAGCCCATTTGAGCTGGATCAATGTCCTATTTGAGTTAAGTGGGTTAATTCAATTTGGGTTGGATAGAATTTTGACCCAAATTGACTCATTTTAATTCATTTGCATTTTGCCTCATTTTCTTGAGAAAAAATCATTCTTTAAAAAAATCATAAAAAGTAATTAGTTCAATTCAACATATTCACCATAAATTTACTTGATAAACAAGTTTTATATTCCTAAAAAAATATATGTATAAAGATAAAAATAATTTTGTAAAACTACTATTAATAAAAATTAGATATTATAAGAGCTCTGAACTGGTTGTGAAGGAGATTTGCACACAGTAAACTTGTGAGTCAATCGTGACCATGAAACGGGACAGAGGTAGGCCGAAGAGATGTGTGGCTCTACCGGCGAAGGACTAGGGTAGTGAGATGCAGGAGGATGAATCTATGGCCACTGATTAGATTCAGAAATCGACTGATTGAGAGGAGGAAAAAAGGGAAATCAAAGGCGAGGACAGAGAATTGGTGGTGCAATATGAGATATGTTCTGAACTGAAACCTGAGGTTAATTTGAAGAATGGTGGAACGATATAGGATACAAGTGATAGGAAGTTGTGGGTCGATGTGATTAGTGGGAACATGGTACAATCTAATGGAATACCAATTGAATATAGAGTACCTGGGGTGATTAATGGGGAGATTGAGATTGAAATTAAGATAAACGATGTGGCATCTGAGATGAAATAGTGGGAGAATGATCTTATAATGTATGTGATGGGAAGGGATCTAACTCTGAATGCAGTAAAGAGGTACATGATGTAGTTCTGGCATTTGCAGCCTTACCTGAAATCCTATATAATGATGAGGGGTATTTTATTATGAAATTCAAATCGAAACACGATAGAGATGAAATGCTATAGAAATGACCATATAAAATCTTCAATATGGCTATGTTTCTGCATATTTGTAAGCCTGGTTTTTCTTTGCAGAGGGATATGGTAAAGACCTTGCCAATATGGGTCAAATTGCCAAAGCTACCACTCCATTTGTGGAGAGCTAAAAGTCTGGGCAACATTAGCAGTGCAGTTGGTAACCCTCTGTTCACAGATGAGTGAACAACTAACAAACTCAGGGTTTCATATGCTTGGATTCTGGTGGAAATCGACCTTACTCGGAAGCTCCCTGAAACTGTCAAGATTAAAGATGTGAATGGAGAACTGCTGACACAAAAGATTGAGCTGGAATTTAAACCTATGTACTATGATAAATGCTTCGTGGGAGGTCATTAGTGCATTGGAACTGAGGAGGAAATCAGAGTTGTGCAGAAATGGAAACCGAAAGTTCAGGGAGAGAAAACTGCAGGAAAAGAAGGAGGGTTGATGAAAGCAGATGTTAAAAGCGGTGTAGGGAGTGAAACCGATCTGAAAGCAACAAAAAAGTAGAGTGGAATACAGTTAAGAGTAGGAAGGCTAAAGAAAAAAATAGGTGCTGATCAAATGGGGAAACATAAAAGTGTGAAAAATACTGATTATGGTGGAAGCAGCTCAAGCAGAAGGGCACTGGAGCTTTGAAGTGACTTGGCAGATGACTATGGGCATGTTCCATGATAATATCATGGAACATAAGGGGGTTGAATAAAGCAAAAAAGTATAGAGAGGTTAACTCCTGCTTCAGTGGTTTGAACATTCAAATTTCTCTGCTAGTAGAAACGAGGGTAAAAAAAGATAAGGCAGGAGAAGTGAGAGGAAGGATGAACCTGAATTGGGATTATGTGGATAACTATGAGCATCATCTGAATGGAAGAATATGGGTACTAGAGCGATTAAGGTTGGACTTGTATGAAGCACAGAGGGAGCTGAGAACCAATAGAATGGATGATGTGTGAATTTAGAGAGTAGTTCACTGCATTGGGGAGGTGACAAAATGGAATGCTATTGATGAAAAAATAGCAAAACAGAAATCAAACGAGGACTGGATCAGGCTTGGGGATGGAAACAACTCTTATTTTCATGCTAATGTTGAAGCTAAAAACTCATATGCTGGAATCTTGAAGATAGAGAGGGAGGATTTGACTGTTGTTATTGATCAAAAGGAGATGGAGGCTGTAGTCCTGGAATTTTATGGGAATCTAGTTGGTAAAGCTGAAGAGAAGCTGACGATGGTGAATATTACAGTACTTAGAGGAGGGAAGATCCTGAGCAAGGAGAGTCAGAATTCATTTATAGTTAAGATTCAGGAAAAAGAGGTATATCAGGCACTCAGAAGTATAGGGGACATGAAGGACCTTGGGTCAGATGGATTTACTTCTAAGTTTTTCAAAGCCAATTGGAGTACAGTGAAGGAGGATATGATGGCCACAGTGCTTGATTTCTTTGAGAATGGTAGAATGTACAAGGTTGTGAATAGTACTGTGGTAACGCTGATCCTAAAGCATCCTGCAGCAATGACTATCAAAGAATTGAAGCTTATCTCCTGCAGCACAACTATTTATAAGGTAATTTCAAAGATCCTTACTAACAGGTTGGGTAAAGTCCTTGGCAAAGTGGTAAACATTGATTAGGCAGCTTCTATTTCTAGGAGAAATATTCATGACCATATCATGAAGGCATAATTGTTAGAGGCTATAATAGGAAAACAGGAGGTCCTAAATGTATGATTCAGATGGATGTGCATAAAACCTATGATACAGTGGACTGGAAGGCCATGGAATTGATTCTGTCTCAACTTGGGCTGCCAAGTGGATTTGTATACTGGGTTATGCTATGTGCCACATCTGTCTCTTATAAGTATGTGGTAAATGGCATCCCAACCTCAATGATTCGGGCAAAGAGGGAACTTAGGCAAGGATACCTAATCTCACCTTTGCTATCTGTAAAAATGGTCATGGAGTATATGAGCAGGTGCTTACAAAAATTGGGGCAGTGTGGGAGCTTTGAATACCATTACAGATGTGAAAAATTGAGGATGATCAACCTAAGCTTTGCTGATGATGTACTATTGGTGTCAAAAGGGTAAGTATAATCAGTTGCAGCTTTGATGCATGCTTACAATGTATTTACAGATTCCACTGATTTGAAGGTTAATCAAAGTAAATGTAAAGTGTATTTTGGCTCAGTTAGGGAGGAGGAGAAACTGAGAATTCTGAGCATAACAGGATTTGAGGAAGGAGATCTAGCCTTAAAATACTTCGGGGTGCCTCTAACAAGAAGAAAATTAACACTTCAAATGTGCCAGCCATTGATATCAAAGATGACAGGTAAATTGAGACATTGGAGCTCTATAATGCTCAGCTATGCAGGCAGGTTACAACTCATAAAAAGTGTATTGTTTGCTATAGCAAATTGTTGGATGCAATGCTTCCCACTACCTAAAGCTGTGATCAAACACATTGAAGCTTTGTGTAGATCATATCTTTGGAGTGAATGAGATGAAATCACCAGGAAATCACCAATTGCCTGGGATAAAGTATGTTAAGAGGAAAAAACTGGAGGGCTGAGGGTTATTTCTTTGTAGGAATGGAGGGTAGCTAACACCATCAAGAACCTGTAGAATATTTGCAAAAAAGGCTAACCGCATGTGGATACAATGGATCCATTCATTTTATGTGAAAGATGA
Source organism: Rubia yunnanensis (assembly GCA_037428765.1). Lineage (NCBI taxonomy): Eukaryota > Viridiplantae > Streptophyta > Magnoliopsida > Gentianales > Rubiaceae > Rubia > Rubia yunnanensis. The sequence continues at coordinate 81,907,903 of CM075065.1, forward strand.
TGTTATGAATGATGAGATGGCAAAAGACTGCTCATGGGTGATGAAGAGCTTGCTGAAATTCAACACTCTATTATTAGAGATGGCAGTATGGAAGGAGCAGAGAAACAAAGACAAATTCAGTATGGGAAAGATGTATAAAGGGCTCAGAAAAGGGCAGGATCAAGTACAATAGAGGAAGCTCATGTATGAAAACTTTTCTAAGCCAAGAGCAAAGTTCATTCTTTGGATGGCATGGCATCAACGACTTGCAACGAAGAAGAGATTGTCAAAATTTGGGGTTGCAGTAGATCCTTGTTGTGTGTTCTATGATGAAGAGGAAACACGGCACCATTTACTCTTTGATTGAAGTAAAACGAATGAAGTTTGGAGCTCCATTTTGCAGTGGATTGGTAAAGGAATGGGGCCTGGTAAATGGGAGGAGAAGGTCACATGGATAATGCAAAACAGCAAGGGGAAAGGATGCCAATCACAGATGCTGAAGCTAGCTGCAATAGAAACCATATATGGGGTATGGAAATGGAAGACTAACCGAAGCTTTGACAAGCACTGTGTAGAAAAAAAACATTGTGGGTAATATACTTGAATGTATAGTGAGTAGAGATTGGCTTAAACCGAAATTGAGGGCATATTGTGCAAAGTTAATGGTGATGGTAAACTAGGAGGATAGGAGAAGGAGATTGTATATAATCCCAATTTTGGAAATGAATGAAGTATACTTATTCCAAAAAAAACTACTATTAATTATAAATAATATACACAAAGTTCTGCGATGGCGCTTGACCTGCGACAACGTTTGATCTTCGATGGAGAGAGAATATTCGATCTACGACGATGGTACGGTGGTTGACCTGTGAGAGCGTTTGATCTGCGACAGTGCAAAGATGTTTGAGCTATGAGAGCTTTTGATTTACGATGCTTGATTTGCGAAGGTGTTGCGACCGTAGGTGACGATGATGCTTTGATCTTTGATGACGATTGCGATACAACGGCGAAGGAAGGATGCGTCAGAGGAAGACGACCATGATGTAGAGAGAAGGCGCTTGAGATGCACGCACCTCTAGGAAGAAGACGATGCACATGCATCTCATGCACGATCATATGTGATGACATCGCTCGGCGGCGGAAGCGGACATCGGTGGCGGCAGATGGTGGCGACGACAGAGGCGGACGACTGAGCTTTTGCTCATGAGATGTGAGGTTTAATATTGTGTTTTACTTTTTTTAAAGAATCGTCGAGGTTTAATATTTACCTGGCTGAGCTTATTATAGCAAAGGAGGTTTGGTCTGGTGGTTAGTACTCTTGTTGTAAAAAGTCAGAGGTCTGGGGTTTGAATCTCACTATGACCTTTATTTTGAAGAATTTATGTTCTTGATGTACATGCTGAGGTTTAATATTATTTGATTGAGTTTATGTTCAATAACGAGTCTTTGGTGTAGTGGTTACTGCTCTACGCTTTGAGGTTAGAGACCTAGCTTAAAATCCCACCAGGTCCTTTATTTTGAAGAATTTTTATTCTTGAGGTATTGTATTTTTTTGTTGATGTTTGTAGCTTTTTTTCTCTTATGTTGATGCTTTTCATTATTAGGGTGAGGTTTAATTGATATGTGTTGATGTTTTGTAGTTTTTTTTTGGTAATATGGATTGATATTTGTATTTTGTTTTTATTTTCTCATGTTGATGTTTTTCATTTTCCGGTTGGGATTTTGGTAATATGAATTGATGTCTGTAGTGTTTTTTTTCTTATGTTGATATTTTTCATTTTTCGAATAAGGTTTAGGTGTTAGGAGTTGGTGTTTGTAGTTTTCGGGTGATATATGTTGATATTTGTAGTTTCTTTTTTTTAAAAAAATTGTTGATGTTTTATGATTTTTAGAGTGAAAAATTTATAATTTTGAGGTACCGTAGCTTTTTTTATTGATGTTATTAGTTTTTTTTCTCTCATGTTGATGTTTTTCATTTTTCGGGTGAGTTCTAGTTGATAAGAGTTGATATTTTGTAGTTTTTTTGGGGGTTATATGGGTTGATATTTTGAACTTCCCCCCCCCCCTCCCTCTCATGTTCATGCTTTTAATTTTCTAAGTGAGTTTTAGGTGATATAAGTTGATGTTTGTAGTTTTTGGGTGATATATGTTGATTTTTTGTTGAGTTTTTTTTTTCTTATGTTGACGTTTTTCATTTTCCAGGTAAAGTTTAGGTGATAGGAATTAATGTTTTAGCTTTTGGTTGATGTTTGTACTTTCTTTTTTAAAAAGTTGATAATTGAAGCTTTGTTGATGTTTTTATGATTTTCAGTTTATGATTGTTGATGTGTTTTATGATTTTCAGTTTATGATTTTTATGATTTTTTAGTTGATGTTTTGTTAGTTGTAGTCGACATTTTTTCAAATTTTTGTTGATTTTTATTCGATTTTTAATATATTTTTTGTTGCAATTTTTTAGTCAATGTTTTATGATTTTTCGTTGATGTTATGTTAGTTGTAGTTGATGTTTTTAATTTTCAATTTGATGGTCATATTAATTTTTTTTTGCATTTTTTAAAAACATTTTAATTTTTTTTTGCAGATTGTAGATGGCGGGAAAATTATGGGAAAAAATTGGACGAAAAAGTCCTTGGAAAATATTAGCGATAGGTCCCTGTAAAATTATTAGTGATAGGTCCCTGTGAAATTATTAGAAATAGGTCTCCAGAACTAGAATATAGTTAGAATTACATAAAGACCCATGCCTTAAGTTTAGTCTGCTTCACAGGAGACCATCTCAATAATATATGGATTGAAAAATGAAATATACATTCATAATTATATAAATAAATTTTAGTAAAATTATATTTTTAAATTGAAAGTATTCTAATTAAGTTGAATGAAATATGGCAAAATACTGATATGACCCTATGTTTTGGAGGTTTGATCTAATATAACCCTGTGAAGTTGAAAAATGCTATTGTAGCCCTGTGTTTTGCATCAAAAGTGCCGATATAACCTTTTGGCAATATTCCGTCATTGACTTTGTTATTTATGGAATTATAACCATAGCCACTGGCACCTCCGCCACCTCCGCCGCCGCTCTGCTACTGCTCCGCAGCCGGCGGCAGCCAAAATCTTGAAATGAGCTACCAGACCACAGCCAACAATGAATGCACCTACGCTGCTGCTTCGCCACCACTCCGCCACTGACGACGACTAGAACCTGGAAAAAATGGCCAGTTCCAGCCAAGACAAATCAAAATCCATCCCTTCGAATTCCATAAGAATGAATTCGCAATAACCATCACACATAATCCAAACCCAGAAATCGACGATAAATCTGAGAGCACTCTAACCTTTTGAATCGTCGAGCTCAGTAGCGAGGGTTCAATCTCTTCGATTGATGCTCCAGAAATCCCAAATCCTGCGATGTGATATCACCCCATATTGTTTCCCGTCCAAAGATCCTTCCGAGCTATAGCCCACTCGATCGCTATCGTGATGGTACAGCGGCAGGGAGATCTCGTCCGACAGAATTGGACTCGCCGCTGCCATCTCTGTCAAATCGCTAGGTGGAGCAGAGCGGAGGTTAGGTGGATCAGAGTTTAAGGTTAGGCGGAGGTTAGGTTAGGTGGAGCGGAGTTCTATGAAGTTAGGCGGAGTGGAGCTAGGTGGAGCGGAGGTTAGGTGGAGCGGAGTTGTGTGAAGTTAGGTGGAGCGGTGGAGCAAAGGTGGCGGTGACGGAGCAGAGGTTAGGTGGAGCGGAGAATAAGGAAAGAAGAAGGAAAGAATAGTTTTGCTTCTTCTTCAACAGGGGTGGAAAGAATAAGAAAATAAATGAATGAGTGAATAATTGTCCTTTCACTTGTTCTGATTTTTTAAAAAAAATAGGGGTATAATAGTCATTTCATGTATTTTCGGCCAAATTCAGGTCTCCAGGGTCATATTAGCACATTCAAGCAAAACACAGGGTTACAATAGCACTTTCCAACTTCACATGGTCATATTAGCACAAACCACCAAAACATAGGGTTATATGAGCACTTAACTCATGAAAATAATTGTATGTTTCTTTATTAAGTGAATAATTTATAATTAAATAAAACAAAATATTCTTATTTTAATTATATGAAAATGAATTGTAATTTTTTTAGTATTTAAATATTAATTCATTTACAAATTCATTTATTTTATTTATATAAATTATTAAAAAAAATTACTCCCTCCGTTTCTTTAATAGTGGCACACTTTCTAATTTGGGATGTTTATTTTATATTGACACTTTCTATTTATGGCAAGTTTAAGGTTATTACATCCACTCATTTTACTTTTTCTTCTTTCAATTCAATTTCATCCACTCATTTAGCATTTCTTAAATTCTAACACCAAAAGTGATGCGCCACTATTAAAGAAACAGAGGGAGTACTATGATTTGGGTTTGATTTGGGTCGATTTAGATTGATTTGGGTCGATTTATGATCCGATCTGACCCGACTCGATAAAAAAAATATAGAAACTTTGACCCAACCCATTTGATCCAATTTTTTGGGTCAATTTGGGCCGAGAAGGCTGACCCGCCCCAATTCGCGGGTCAGCATTATCAGCCCTAATTCCACAAGTTAAAAAATTGACACAAAATTTTGGACTTAGCATCCGCAATGATTATTTCTTAACCCACTTTCCTTAAGAACTCTTTATTTAAAGAGAACCATTGTTGAGTTTTAATAATCACTCCTTAATTAAGGATTTGGTATCTCTTATAATTTTTGAAAGCAACAATCAACCATCATGTGCGATTTTAGTGTTCATACATATTGATATGATACTTATGTTTCCTACTATTGTGTGCTTTCTTATTTGAAATGATTTTTTTTATAACGGCACTCCCCGTCCCTTCTCAAATTACATATTGATCATTTATACACTGTTCAGGGCATATGTGTGATTGTTAATATGTTTAATTACGTATAATAAAGATAAATAAAAAGTTGATATTTAGAAACTATTTGTTACGATGAATTTAACAATATTACAGATGATAATATTGTTATTTGACGTTGTCGGAATAATCGAAAAGATTCGTAAGTATAAATCATAAAGAACAATAAAAAAATGCAAGCGCAAACCTTAGGTTTTGGTTCTGGAATCCATCCGATAGAAAATAATGCTCGAAAATATTATTATGAAAGATGTCATCTTTGAAAATACAAGAGGTCCATAAATACTGAATTCGGAAGAAAAACAGAAAAAATAAAAAAGGAAATTCGGAATTAACAAATTCCAAAATTAATCGGCAATTGGAAAACACTTAAAAACAGTAAGTTGCTATTTTAAGGCCTTAAACGACCTCAAATTGGAAAATGGAATGACTATTACTGCCTTCGACAGTAACCATGCAGTGCTCGTTGAGACGGTTCTAACGCATCAGGAATCACCTAATTCTGAGTCCGGACGCTAAAGTTATGCTCAAAACCGTATCGGACCTTTGCGGTCATTCTCCTTGCATCATTAGTCATATATCTATTCAAATATGCAATCAAACTTTGATAGATAGTAGTATCCAAAAGGTAAGTGTGCAATTTGATCTGGGACTGAGAAATTTTTTTTCTTCTGGTGAAATTTCTTCAATTCCATCCACTCACTGTACCTTTTCAATTTAACTTCCTCTTCTTTAACTATCAACCTGAATCCATGGTAAAATCAAAGAGCAACATATTTGTAGTGAAAATTCAAACACCAACGTGAAGTAACAGGCCCCCTTAGTGAAAAAATAGGCATCACCTTGAAGATTAAGATCGCGCACCTTAAAGAAATGGCCTCCACGTTAGAGATGCTTTTCTTACATTCGTCATTAGGTGAAAATTGTCGATTAAATTGGATCATCTGTCTGATGAAATCAGAGTTAATTCATATTAAATTGCACCGCCCATCAGATTGAAATTGAAGACTGATTAAACTGAATTTGTTGTCTAGATTGATGATTTGTTGGATATAATTGCTAGATTGTTTGTTTATTCCGTTAAATTTTTTCTTGGAATGGTACATTGATTGTGGGGATGGTGCCAGTGATTGCGCTGTGGTGGTGACAGTGAGTATGTTGGATGTGGTGATGAGTTTAAAGGTTGAGGCAACTTTGGTTTGCTCTAGCAGTGAATGGTGAAGAAGAAAAAAAGAAAAAAAAGAAAAAAAGAAAAAAAAGAAAAAAAGGGAGTAAAAGGGAAAAGGAGAAAAGACAATTATAGAAATGGGTTAAAATGACACGTAGCTGATAGGTAAGAGTTTTCAACGTCCGTCGCAACGAATTAGGTTCGAACATCATCCGAGGCCTTAAAAACAAAATTTTTTTGAAAATTTTGATGTACATAAAACTTCTTTCTTTATTCAATGGTTCAAAAATAACCTTTTGAACTATGTAAAGGACCAGTACACTAATTCTATTTGCTATATGATACTTAGTCCGTCTCATTTCAAAATGCACCTATTTGACTTTTTATAGTTATCCAAAAATCTATTTGATTATTACCATCATTAATTATTTCCCTTCGTTTATGTAAACATTTATTGAAAATTTCCTTCCATTTATATTACGTTGATACTATTATATATATATATATATATATATATATATATATATATATATATTGAAATGAGTGGGTCTCCTGACAGGTATGGACATGCCACTTATTTCTTACCTTATACACTGCATTTCTTAAAGTACATATAAAATTTAAAAATTTTGAAAATATTTTTTATATCATATATTTTTATATTGTCACCTTCAAATACATATTATTACTTGTTTTAACTTATAAAATGAAATATTTAAATTTTATAAAAAATTATAACATTTAATGCAAATGCCCCTGAGGACTGTCCATAAGCTTATGGAAATGCCGCCTTTCCTGAGACTTTCCCTTTTGAAATTATACCATATATTTTTGAGAAAAAAGTGCATTCATAACTCCATATTTATCTGAAAAGTGTCGATATAACCCTTAAATTTTCAAAAGTGCCAAAAGTGACCCTAAATAAAAGATGAAAGAACCAAACTACCAAATCCAACAATATTTGATTCTTGATAATGATGATTTTGCCCCTAAAAAAACTGAATAAAAAACGTGGATGACGCTACGGGGTGATGCTATTTTGAGCCTCGCTGCGACATTATCAGAGAGTCTCCTCCAATCAATTTCATGGGACCAACACCTGAACATCTGGAAAGGGTCCAACTTCCGGTTCACGGTGTCGATCAAAGCGCGCGATGACGCCATCAATGCTGTCGCCAAGGGCGGAACCAATGGTACGCGAGGTAGGGCTCTAGCCCTACCTAGAACGCCGGCCAGAGGTAGCAGGAGGCGGGAGCGCGTCTTCCGGCGAGGCGAGCGCGTCTCCGGCGCGGCGGCAGCCAAGTTCGAAGCCTGCTCGTCGGAGAAGAAGGCCGCGCTGCGGCCTTTTTTTTAAAAATTCCTGAGTAATAAAACGACGTTGTTTCATTCGGCCTTCTTTTTTTAATACCTAAGTACTAAAACGACGTCGTTTCACGTTAGTGAAACGACGTCGTTTTGTTTAGTAATATGAAAAAAACAAATAAATTCGAAAGGTGAAATGGATTGGGCCATCCTTCTATATTAGCTGGAGGCGAGAAACAGCAAGGCGTAGCCTCCAGTTCCCGCCCCTACTCACAGCGCCCGTCCGCCGCCGCGCCACCGCCGTCTGCCGCCTCTCCAAACCAACCACAACCGGTATACTTCTTCTCTTTATGCTAAGATTTATTAATTTTAGGGTTTATTCTCTTTTTTATTTATTTCTTCAAAACTTAAATATATGCGAACATGATTTTTAGATTGGATGTTGAATTGAATTTATATGGTTGTATTATATATGATTGTTGAAATTTAGTTGAATTGCATATTTGAATTTAGTTGAAATGTTGAATTGCACATTCAGTTGGAATTTAGTTGGAATTTAGTTGAAATTTAGTTGAAATTATAATTGTTTGATTTATTTTGTATAATTGTATGTGAAAATGAAATTGTCAATTTGTCATAATCGATTTATGAAATTATCAATTAGGGATATTTGTTAAATTGAATTTAGATGAATATGATTTTATAAATTTTTTATTTTCATTTGTTAATTATCAATTAGGGATATTTTATTAAATTGAATTTGAATCGATGAAAAATAAATCAATTTACATATTTTTCCTATTTGATATTTAATAGGTTATGGATAAATTTTTAATTCGAAGTAGTGGATTAAAGAGATCGAATGAATCTAATGAACAAAGACACAATGAAGAGGGTAGTAGTACAAAACAATCTCGTGTAGAATTCAATCAGAATGATGTTATAAGTGATCTCGGGCTACGTAAACCTATTGAAGAGATTGATGTTTCTATTAGAGATGAAGTGCTAAGAGAATATATATTAAGAGGTCCTTGCCAACCTAAGAATCATACTTTTCCAAAGACAGTGTTCAATGATGAATTTAGAAGTTTTCAAAAGGGTTGGTTTGATGAATTTAATTGGTTGGAGTATAGTGTTTCAAAGGATGCGGCCATTGGTTGGAGTATAGTGTTTCAAAGGATGCGGCCTTTTGTTTTCCTTGCTATCTTTTTAAGAATTCAGCAAAGGGGAAGGCATATACTGTGGATGGGGTGATGAATTGGAAGAATGCCCTTAAAGTATTTAGGAAACATGCTAAGAATGTGGATGGAATTCATCATGGTGCAGCAATCAAATTGAGAAATTTTAGCCTTCAAAAGCAAAGTATCTCACATTGTTTGGATGGTCATTTTACCGAAGCAAAAAAGGTATATCGCACACGTTTGAATGCGGTTTTGGATGTGACAAGATACTTGTTAAATCAAGGTTTGGCTTTTCGTGGTCATGATGAAGGTTGTGATTCCCTCAACAAGGGTAATTATCTTGAATTGGTTGAATGGTATTGCAAGCGAAGTGAAGATGTTGCTAAAGTAATGAATGAAAATGCTCCCGGAAATTGCAAGTTGACATCCCCCAGAGTTCAGAAATAGCTCTCAAGTGCTTGTGCTGGCGAGGTAACTGATGCTATTGTTAATGACATTGGAGATAGTGTATTTTCTATTCTTGTTGATGAGGCTAGAGATGCATCAATAAAAGAGCAAATGGGGATTGTTTTGAGATATGTCAACAAACAAGGATGTATTCTTGAGCATTTTCTTGCTCTTGTGCATGTTTCCAATACTAAAGCTATTACTTTGATGGAGGCTCTTAAGCAACTGTTTGTAGATAAGAAATTGTCCTTGTCAAAGTTGAGAGGCCAAGGATATAATGGGGCTTCAAATATGCGAGGGGAGTTCAATGGATTACAAGCTTTGATATTGAAAGAAAACTCTTCTGCAAGGTATATTCACTGCTTCTCTCACCAACTTCAATTGTTGTTGTTTCTGTTGCATATAGTACTCCATCTGTGGGTGAATTTTTTGGGTATCTTGTTCAAACTGTGAATCTGGTTGGAGGTTCATGTGTTAGAAAAGAGATGCTTGTGTAATTAGAACATGCTAGACTTGTAGAGGCATTGGAGAGTGGGGACAAGGTTAGTGGAAGAGGCAAAAATCAAGAAATGAGTTTGAGAAGACCTGGTGATACACGTTGGGGATCACATTACAGTACTATTCTTCGCTTTGAGGCTATGTGGTCTTCAATTATTCAAGTGCTTCTTAATATCTGTGAGCATGGCAATTTAGTTGAAAATGCCTCTACAGCAAAGGGTTTGATTGATAGAATGGAGAGCTATGCATTTGTGTTTTGTATGTTTTTGATGAAGCATTTGTTGGGAGCTACAAATCAATTGTCCCTTTCCTTGCAACAAAGAGATCAAAATATTTCGATGGCTGTGCGAATGATGAATAGAATGAAGACTGAATTGCAAGAATTCAGAGATTGTGGTTTTGATAAATTATTGGATGGAGTCAACACATTTTGTGTGAAGCATGAGATCACTTTAGACGTGATGGAAGCACAACGGAAAATTCGTCACCGTTCTAGACGACGGGGAGAAATGTCAACCAATTATGATTTCTACCGTGTTGATATTTTTCTTTAGGTACTACTTTAATATTTGCATAGTTTAATTTATTTTGTTTATAATATTTTATATGTATTTTTTATCTTACTATTATATTTTTTATCGTTTCAATACTAGACCGTTGACAAGATGATTCTTGAAATGAATCATCGATTTTGCGAAGCAAGCTCGGAATTACTCACTTGTATTGCATGCCTTGATCCGAGAGAAAGATTGTCATGTTTGATGTTGGTAAGTTGTTTCGCCTTGCTGAACTTTATCCGGATGACTTCTCCCTTGTTGATCATTTAGAACTAGAGCAACAACTTGATTTCTTCATTCATGATCTGAGAGATGATGATGCCTATTCGGCCATCAATGATCTTGGAAGTCTTGCTCAGCATATGGTTCGATCACGTAGCATGGTACTCTATCCATTGGTATATCGTCTGATTGAGTTAGCATTAGTTCTACCAGTTGCAACTGCTTCAGCTGAGCGAGTTTTTTCTGCCATGAAGAATATCAAGACCGATCTTCGTAATAGAATGGGAGATGAATGGTTGAACGATGTTATGGTATATAGTGAAAAGGATATTTTTGTTAAAATTGAGAATGAACCGATTATGCAACGTTATCAAGCCATGGAGTCTCGTAGATATCTGTTGCCCCCACCTTTTTCTAGTTCTACTTCTAGTAATTCGAGCGTTAGAAAGTAGCTATTTTAGTAGTTTAGTGAACTTGTAAAAATATTATTATATGCTACTTGATTTATTATATTATGTAGTATTTTTTATTATTGTTGAGTTGAATTTTTAAAATTTATATGTCATTAATATTTATCACCCTTTCTTCCCTTCGTCAATTCCCTCCTCAGCCGAGAGCCCTCCGCCACCAGGTCTCCGCCGCGACGCCATCGGAAGCTGCCTCGTCCCGCTGGACGCCAAAAATTTTTCAGCCTCCCCTGAAAAAAAATTTCTGGTTCCGCCCCTGGCTGTCGTAGTGTCAAACAACATCATAATCTACATGGCTTTGCGGACATGAAGTTTAGGATTTGGTGGAAGCGATTCGGGGAAAAAACAAATGCACTGATCGCGACATTAGAGAAGCACAGGTCGTTGGTGAATGCTTTGGCGTGAACCTCTGAACGGTCAGTTTTATTTTTCGGTTCATGGGATCGGTCGATTCGAGTGTGGGAGAGAGAGGATAGTGTGTATTTCATGTCTATTTCTGACGCATTGCGCGACCATAGTAAGGTGGTGTTTTGTTTAACCACCGCGTTGGAGTTTCTGTTCAGTGAATCGGCTGATCGGATGGTCAGTATTTGGAGTCAGGGACACTAAGTCAAGAGGTACTGTTGTTTGACGGTGTTGGATAGACACAAGAACCTATTGAGGGTGGTGAAGGCGTTTCACGGTGGCGGCTGGGAGATTAAGGTGTTTAGTGGGAGTTTTGACGTGAAGATTAAGGTTTGGAAGGTGGTGGTATAGTTTGAGTTGGAAACTATACCGTTTCCCCTGTCGTATGTGAGCGATTGATTGGAGAGATTTGAGGTATTCACAATGAAAGGTAACCAAAGGGGCGAGTGTTGGGATGAAGGTGGGCTGAGGACGTGGCTGAGGACAAAAACGGGGTTGAGGATTAAAGGGTTAGGGAAGAAGGTGGGGAGGGAGAGCGGGTTCCGGCGGGGTTGGGTTGGGCTTGGAAGGAAGGGTTGTTTCCGGTCGGTCTGATTTTTGACGGTGCAATCGGCAGGGGAACCAAAGGGGTGGATAACTCCAGTTTTGGTTCAAGGGGGTATTTTAGTCTTTTTGGGTAGTCAACATCATACTCCTTTCATCCCATAACTATTGACCTATTTACTTTTTCAAAGTCAAATTTAGTAAACTTTGACCATTAATATATGTTAATATATATATATATATATATGATAAAATATTATGTTAGATATTGTTATATTCATTTTAACGTCTATTTTTTAAATATCAATTTTTATGCATAATTAGTATGTATAGCCATAGATATTGACGGTCGAACATGGTAATTGAATATCGTAAAAAAAGCAAATACATTAATAGTTGTAGGACGAACATGGTAATTGAACATCGTAAAAAAAGTAAATACATTAATAGTTGTAGGACAGAGAGAGTATTTATTAGACTAAGCACCGGCAAGAGAGTATATTTGGCCTTTACAAAAATTATATAGGGTTATAGATAATTTTTTCCGCTCAAAAATAATTTTAAAGATATAGTCATCAATGTTAAAGTCTTGACATTAGGAATAAAGTCAATTTTGTTTGAGTCCATCTTGAAAGAAGGTCTTTCATAAGTAATGAAAACACCAATGTTTAAACTAAAAATTAGACGAAATGAAGATAATTTTTTTGGGTTGCATGAATCGAGTTATAAACTTTATAAATGTTACATGTTGCATAATAAATTTTAAATATTGCAATTAAGACATTTTACATTTTATTATTATAATTAAATCCTATCTATAGGGTTATGGAAATGAGGTATTTTCCAAAACTTTGCCCCTTTTTTTGAAGTGTAGATGTTAGATGAAAAAAGAAAAGAAAAAGAAAATGAATATAGGGTAAATAAACAAGGAATATATATGTCCAAATTGTCAAATGCAGAATCATCATAACTGAATTGAGCCCAAATGATACTAATACCATAAAACCGAAGAAAAAGAAGACACAATCAAGATTTCGTAATCCAGGCCGATTTACGCACCCAGATTCTTCCCCAAATTCATCGGGAAGAAATTTCATACTCGTTGACGCTGTCCTAGTCAATTCTCATCTCGTTTTTTAATCCCGTAGGTTGTCGGAAAAACTGTCTCCCAATCGACCCAATTCCGCAATTTTTTCGACCCAGTAAGTGTTTTGATTGATGGTCATCTTTTGATTGAATTGTTGTGAAGTTGTATTTGATGGGATTTGGATGGTTTATTTGTTTTGTTTTGTGTTTGTGGAGAAGAAGATATAGACAGAGAGAAATGCAGAGCCAGGTTGTGTGCAGTGGATGTAGGAGCTTGTTGATGTATCCCAGAGGCGCCTCCAATGTCTGCTGTGCTTTCTGCAATGCAATTACCTCTGTGCCTCCTCCTCAACTCCCACCTCCAAGTACACCATTTTCACAGCTTCTCCCATTTCGTGTTTTTTGTGCTTTTAGCCTCCTTTTGTAGCAAGATTTTGTATGTTCTTTGGAATTCATGCTTTGCTGGATTTTTTATAGCTATCTGTCCTAGTTTGCGATTTTACTTGGGGGATTGCCATATGTAAGAAGCCTGATTGCTGTATATGTTTAACTCAGGCATGGATATGTCCCAGCTTATATGCGGAGGCTGCCGTACGCTTTTGATGTATGCACGTGGAGCCACGAGTGTGAGATGCTCATGCTGCCATACCGTTAATCTTGCCCCAGCCCCAGGTAAAGCAGTGATCTGATTTACAGTATGTCACGGTGATAAAGTTTGGTGCTTTACATGAAAGCATCCGTTGTATCTGTACTTTGTGCTGTTTTTGCCTTCCAATTTACAGAGGTTTAAGTATGTAGTTGATCATGTTAGGGGAATTTGTTTCTCACCTGCTCTGGAGGACATCAACCTGCCTTCTGTGTGATTTTCTTTTCTTTGTCAAGTTTTCCCCATAAATCTATGGGGGTGATTTTTCAATATAAGCACAGCTCATTTGATTTTATAATGTCTTAAATTATTGATGACCTAGTGGGATGTATCCTCCAGTTGTGTATATAATAGTCTAAAAATTACCAGCATAATCACATAGTTGTGAATAACCCAAAGCTGTTTAAACTTTCATCTTCTGGTTGCAAATGATATAACTAGCAATTGAAAGTATTAGATGTCCATTGTTAATTCTGACTTTTGTTTATGTTCTTCTTTAGCACCAAATGTTGCTCACGTCAATTGTGGAAACTGCCGCACCACACTTATGTACCCATATGGCGCTCCATCAGTCAAATGTGCCGTATGTCATTATATCACCAATGTCAATGTGAGTACAACTCATCTCTTTGGTTCTTTCTCAATTGTCTTTACTTAAATGACGAATCTAGTACATCACTGTTTAATCTCTTGTTTAGATGCTAGTTTCCGTGAAGTTGTATTAAAATTTAATAATAGCGCATATATTTATCTTCTTAAGTTATCTTTCAGCATCACCAATTTTGGTGTGGTTATTGGACCTCTTTGTTCTGATGACACAATAGCTAATACGGTGTCTCTCAGTTCTCTTAATTTACTGCCATTTACCTTGAGAATTACGATCTAAGATTTTATTATTGCATGAACTCCTGTAAATGGATATTCATTTTTTTATGCTGGTCTTCTATGAGTTTAGCATGACCAATGGATGGGTTAACTACAGAGTAGTGGATTCTGTAAGCAATATCTTCATTTTTGTTTGTTTCAGCTGGTGGCTTTTCTGCTCCAGTTTAAGTAAATTTTCATTAATCTATTGCTTTGCGGAGCATTTGAGTTTTTATTTATGCATCTTTATTGGTGCTGATGGCTCTTACTAGCAATGAAAATTTTCTCACAACATATTGGCATCATCAAACTGTATAAAAAAAGAGTAAAACATGTGCCTCTTTTATAAAACAGGAGACGAAAATATTTTCCTCCTGCAGTATTATTCAAAAAGCTGTTCTTTTTTCTTTATCCTTAGCTAGAGTTTTGTGTCTTTGTTTGATTTACATCTGCTTGTAGATGAACAATATAAGGGTTCCAATTCCCATGCATCAGCCTGGGGCAGCACCACCATCAGGACCTATGCCGTCTGCTTCAACTGTGAGTTTGTCAGCTTGATGCTAAGCTCCTAAAACTCTTGGTGATTATCTTCTCTTTTAATATGTGATTTGACTGCAGGGATTGCCCCATTCTCAAAGTCAAACTGTGGTCGTTGAGAATCCTATGTCTCTCGACAAGAGTGGGAAACTGGTAGGTCGTGTAATTAATTGCCAAAGTAAGAGAACACGGTTATGATTATTATATATTAAATTTGCTGAGCTGTTGTATGTACAATTCAGGTGAGCAATGTAGTAGTCGGTGTCACAACCGAAAAGAAGTGATCAGAGCAGGAGGATTGAGGCCTATGAGGTTTGTCTGAAGTTTATTTTGCACAAGCTAGACTGAAGGGTATATAGAGATTTGTGAATATCTGGAGGAGAATGGTCGAATTGGCTATATATCTCACAGTTCTTTGGCTACAACATTATTGTTGATTGCAAATGATATGTACATTAGATGGATTTATCAAAGTGGTTGTTGCTTCAACGCATGCGTTATTTGAACCTGTTAAGTTTTTAAATATTTTTTTATGAGATGTGTATTACAGTCTAGTAAATAATTAAATATTGATTTGATGAACAGTTCGGTATGCGTGGTTTCCTTTATTTTTGTTCCTTTGAATGGATGACATACTGGTGTCCTAGACAGCAGATGTTTTTTTTAACTCTCCATATTTTCTAAAGTCTGATGTGCATGCTGAATTGCTGATGAAGTAAGGGCACACAACCTTGGATCATTTCATATTAGTGAGTGAACGTCCAGGGTATGTGGCACAATCACAGCTCCGCATAATCAAACAAGAGCTTCTTGCATGATTCCCACAATGCTGTAAGAATCTCAAAAGATTCGTAAGGTTTATCTAGGAA
Organism: Rubia yunnanensis; assembly: GCA_037428765.1. NCBI lineage: Eukaryota > Viridiplantae > Streptophyta > Magnoliopsida > Gentianales > Rubiaceae > Rubia > Rubia yunnanensis. Next base: position 81,923,598 of record CM075065.1, read on the forward strand.
AATCAGCTCCAAAGATGAGCTAGAAAGTACAGTTGTAGAGAAAAGAGAAGAAAAGCCGGGGAAGAAGGAGAATCTCAACTGATCAATTCCTAACCGATACCCTTTCTATTATGATTCAATTACAATGCTGAATCAGTCATGAGTTTGTTACAACCGTCCTTGCTCAACCTCCTGCCATTTATCTGATCTTTCCCGCCCAGTACACCCTTAGCACAACTAGCTGCTTTGTTGCCTCTGTTTCTCGTCAATTTCCAATTTTTACTGTGGGCCAATATTGAGATCATGACAATCCCCACTGCTAACTTTGAGCTTGTCTCAAGTTCAAGCTCTAAAGACTGGAAGCTGGTTTCGTATAACATATGAGTCCTCCCAAGAAGCCTCTTCCATGGGATGATCCTTCTACTCAGTTAACCACTAAGTGACTTGCTCCCCTTACCTCTCAATCAATCTTCTCTGTAGTACCTTATAGAACTATAGTATAGGAGCATCATCATCAAGAAGATCAGGGACCTGAGAGCCATTATAAGGCAAGGAACCAGTATACTTTTTCACAAGAGAGAGATGAAATACAGGATGAACTCTACTTGTTTGAGGAAGTTGTAACTGACATGCTACTTCACTCACCCTTTTGAGCACTTGATATGGTCCAACGAATTTAGTAACTTCACATTCCTGTTGTCCTGAAGGGATTGTTGCGTAAATGTATGCACTTTTAAAAAGATCCAATCTCCTACCTCAAATGTCTTTCTATTCTTTTCAAGATTAGCATAACCCTTCATCCTTTCATGTGCCTTCTTTAAGTGCACTTGAAGTTTCTAATTAGTAGAATCCCTTGGTGAGGACCCGGACGTCTGAGGCACAAACTCCACAAACTCTTAACTTGTTGGACTCTTCCTTTCATGAGCTCTTTCATCATAGAAGCAAGAGCTTTGACTTGCTCTTCTAATTTGGGGGAATGAGTCACCTCTACATTGGCTCGGGTCCTTGATCGAGTGCCAAATTGCCTCGGCCCATTTCCCATCTCCTCAAAGAAAGCCATGGCATCCTTCGGACTTTTGTTTGCAATCGAACCATTGCATGTTGCGTTTACCATTCCCATGTTTTCATTGCAAGAACCCTCAAAGTAGTAGTATACCAGATCTCCGTCCTTGAATGAGTGATATGGGCAACTTGTTAGGAGTCTCTTGAATCTCTCCCAATATTCTTATAGTGTCTCATTCGTGTGTTGGGAGATGCTGGAGAGTTGCTTCTTGAGTCCGGTGGATTTAGAGGCAAGGAAGAACTTCTCCAAAACGCGTCTCTTCATGGCCATCCACGAGGTAATGCATTTCAGTGGCATATAGTATAACTAATCTTTCGCCGCATCTCAGAGTGATAATAGGAAGGATCTATGGCTATAATCTTCTCCAGACACACTCGGTGGCTTCATGTTCGTGCAGACTAGATGAAATTCTTTACATATACCGTGGAATGTGGGAAAACACTGGATCATCCCTTAAGCTCACAAGTCACATTTGTTGGGAGTGGCGGAAAGATGATGTAAAGGGGTTGATCCTCAAAGTTTGGAGCCATCAACTCCTTAAGCTTCCTATTGTCTTCGGCCATTGGGATCTCCACTTCAACTTCACTTAGTTCCCGTGGAACCACCTTGTTCACTCCTTTATTTCTTCTCCTTCGTTTACATGCGTTTGAGATAAGAAATGTAAAGTTTCTTAGGTTCATGGTGCAGGCATGCACCATAAACAATGAACAGTACAATAGTAGTCTTTAAACCAACACTAGCATACCAATGAGAATACTTCAAGAAAAGCTAAACAAGTGCCCAACACATCCAGTTACCATTAGCACCCTATTAACACGCACTCTAATCCAAACAATCCGTCCTAACCTTAGGAATTATAGGATGTCCCAAACACCGGGCACGATTAATCCAATTACCATTAGCACCCTATTACCATCCCACCATCTCACAAGGTTTGTGTTACCCAGGTGCTCACGAGGCTACAAGCAAGTTTGATAATCCACACTCTCAAGCTAAATTCAAAGCCTAGAGCTAAATCATGGAAGAATCAAACTAGGTGTACATCCTAATCGCATTCAAGGCATAGATTATAACAAGAAACTAAATAAAAAATTAAGCACGATATTTATAGCATGCATAAACAGAAATGAACCTAAAAGTCTCACAAATCAAAAGTCAATAAATGCTCCCCAATTCATAAATTACGCTACTAAGATCAAATTCATGGCATTCAATAGATTAAAAGCCATGGGGAAGTGATATGAATGAAGATAGATAGAGAGAGAGAGAGAGAGAAAACCTATATCTATTCCAATTACAACTGTCCTCTCTACTTAGGTTTAGAAGAATCAGGCCTTTTATAGTGAAGAGGGAAAATGCCCAACTTAAAACCCTAGTCTGCCAGTCGAGCACGGTCCGTTCTTCTTTGAACAGTCCGTGTTATGGAATCTTGTCTCACATCTGTACGAACTGTGTTATGGAAGCTTGTCTCGGTACCTTTGATTGCATGGATCGTGCTGATCTGCACAACCTGTGTCCTGGAGCTCTGATCCGTGCCTCTCTAATTGAATAGACTGTGTCCTGGAGTGCTGCTTGCACTCCTTCTGATTGCATGAACCACGCCATTCTTCACGGTCTGTGCTCTAGATATTTCTTCGGGCATGAAATGATTACATAGACTGTGCTGTTCCGCACGGTCCGTGCCTTCCTATTTGGAGTTGAACTCTCTGTTTCCTTTTTGCACGATCATGTTCTACCATTTTTTGGCTAATGGCCTTCGCTCTTCTACCAAACTTGCAATTTTCCTTCTATCTACTACCATCCTTATGAATGGCCTTCGCTCATGAGTGATCTACACTTTAAGCACACAAAAAGAGATCTCAACACTCACAAGGGCAAAATCCCATTGAACTCACAGTCGGCTTACAAACTAGAGAAGTTACATAGAAAAACCAAACATGATGGTTCTAACTTCCTATTATGCAAAACCCATCTAAACCTAACTATCCACCAACAAAAGCATTAAAAAGAGATGTAAAATGCTATAAGGAAAACATGCATTTGGCATCTCATCATCCTAAATGTACTAATTCATTTGCAGTAGGAGTAAAAGAATCATTTAGTAGCCCTAATGGAAAGTTTAGTGGGTTGACTTCAAATAATGCTTCATTTTCCGTTATTCATATAGTGACATGATAGCATGTATTTTACCACCATTCTTCCAAATTGAGACAATTCTTCTAATTCGAAGGATGATCCCCAGAAAAGCATCTAAGACTATACTCCAATACCTGGTTTACTTTTTCTATTATCCCACCTGGTTGCGGATGGTAGGATGTGCTATACCGAAGCTTAAATCATAATTTAGTGAAGAACTCCTTCTAGAAATTGCTGTTAAAAAATCTTGTCTCTATCACTGGTAATAGTATCCAGAGCTCCATGTAACTTAAACACTTCATCCGTGTACCAACTAGCCACTTGCTTGGTTGTGAAAGGATGTGACAATGGAATGAAATGAGAAAATTTAGTAAACCTATCCACTACCACCATCATAGTGTCAAATCCTTGTGAATTAGGAAGTTTCGCTATGAAGACTAATGTTATTTGTGTCCATGGATGTGCTGGTTTGGGTAATGGCTGTTGGAAGGTCGTCACCGTACCTCTCAAAGTTATAATTTATATGCCCTTTATGCTTACTAAATACAACTAAGTAGATAGTGGCAAATCGGGGTCGTCCACGAAGAAGAGGGATTTTCTTAAGCGTTTAAACATATAAGGTTCATAATAGGATAGAAGTAGATATATATAGATATATAAAAGCTTGTAAAAAGGGGGGGGGGGGGAGGGGAGGGGGGATTTGGATGGTTGGTTTTCCTAAGTTATGAAATTAAAAGTCAAGGTAACTAGCAAAAACAAGTAACTATGCTAATCATCAAACAAACTAAGAAAAAAGGGTAAAAACTACAAAAGATAAAGCCTTGGGGGAAATTTATATCCACTTCTAAACCTCATGTAGATCATTGAACCATTCACTCATTCAAATACATTTGTTACCTATGGGAAAGGTTATCACTTCCCATTCGGAGATCAACATTCATTCCTTCTTAATAGTAATTTGCAAAGACAAACAACGATCATTTGCAAACCTCGTTGACAATCACTCTAAGCAAACCACACCATAGAAGTATTTCATCAAAGCATTTCACACGAAAAACCATAGATTTGATAACAACAAGCCTTCTACCAAAGACATAGCCATTTAACTAAACATAGCATTCATTAGGCTAAACCTAGAACAAACCACATTCAAGATTCAACCTTTCACTGCATCAATAGGATAAATATGAGAAAAATCCACATTAACATACTTATCTAGCAAGAATCACAATACATTATCCACGAGAAGTTCTAAGTCCTTGTTCTTTGATTTTCATGCCAACGGGCTAAGGAATTTGTCACTTTCCTAATACCCTAACACTTTAATCATACAAACACCTCCTATTCTCAAACACCCCATGGAATACATGAAGTAAAACATAGCATTAAGAACACATGAATGCTAAATAACAAAAGCTTCAAGAATGAGTGAATCAATCTATTTATTGTTTTAACTACTTGTTGTGAAGATAAATCTTCTATCCTTCTTAGATAGTAGTTTGCAAGAGTGAATTCGACATCTCTTGTCAAAACTCACCAATGACCCCCTTGGTGGAAACACGACTAAACGTATCCCATTGATGGCATTGGGCACGAACAATCAACAAGCTTGGCAACACTTATAAACACTACATCGTGTCTAAGCATTTAACCAATTCATGAATTTACACAAGATTAGTCAATAAAGATCGATTATCATAGACTTATCTCATTTGCTACCTAAAACAAACATGACAGCGAGTTCAACATCATCACATTCATCTAGCAATTATCAACAAATCAACATCATTTAGAAGCTTTCACTCATGCTCTTGGATTCCACATTAAAAGAGGGGAAAATTAGCTACTTTCTCCCAACCCTAACAAGCAATCATACAAGAAATTCATATACTCAAACTTCCAACAACATTAATGTCATTAACAATCCACATTCAAAGCTCAATAAATGAACAATAGAGAAAGCAATAGATAGATAGAAATGATTCTCAAGACATTAGCAAGGAAGTCTCAATCAATTGCTCCCAAGTACAAAACTAAGCTAGATAATAAAAACCCATAACATAGAACATACATCTACAAAGAAAGAAGAAGAAAATGGTGAAAAACTAGGGTTTTGGAGCCCCCAAGTCGGGCATAGGCAAATGGGGAAGAAGGGGGGGGGGGGCTATTTATAGTCTAATTTGGTCAAGAAAAACCAAAAAAATGCAGCAGGCTCCCTCCCGGGCGGAAATGGCGTCGCTCGGGTGGCGGAGGTTTCAGCCCAAAATTTCAGATGGGCAAGCTACAATTTGTGGCTTCTTGTTTTGCTTCCCACGGGTGAACCATTGATCCGTTTTGGGAGTTCTTGTAGTCGATTTTATAGTGTTCGAGAAGACGAATCCAATGACACTGCCCTTGTAGGGGTTCTTCTAAGATAATTTTAAGAACTTTGTCCAAACTTCCAGGTGATAATTGTAACACCCCAAACCCAACGTACAGTGTCGGGTCGAGTTTGGTCGTGCTACCGAAAATGATAATAGTAACAAGCAGATAAATTATATGCGGAAGCAATTTAGACCATTCAAATCCTAAATTACTATTACAATGAAAGTATTAGTATAAGTGTTAAACGAAAGTTTCACCTAACTATTGTAGATTCAAAATCCATGTTAAGGTTCATTCAGGATCTCTCTCAAAATAAGTAAAGACATCAAAGTGCTTTTCTCTTACAGTTCTTCTTCACCTAAAAAAGGTTGTTTAACTAGGGTAAGCTCCTTGCTTAGTGAGGTTTCATTGCCAGTATTTACACAGTTGAGTTTTAGTGATCACAGAATATCAAATAAAAATTAGCCACATATGTCCTAGCACATAGTAAAAGGATACGGGTGGTTAGTGCCAAGTTGCTGCCAAGTGCCTATGTGGCAACTCTGACTAACATACAAGGAACAACCTTTCAGTAGTGCCCGAAGGCCATCAGTCAGTCCAGTATTCAGTCTCGTCAACCACGCCCAAACAGATGTTCAGTTACGAGCTCGTATCAGTACAGTACAGTGGGTAATGCTAGCATACCAGAAACTCCATGAGTAGCCGGTCTAATAAGACGGTTCGGTCAATACTGTTCCCCGCTGACTTCGACCAAACTACAATCGCATCGGGGGCCCCGGAATCACAGACAGGTAATTAGGTAGTAGATATTTCAAGTTTGACACGGAAAGATAAAGTACAAGCCGGTCATCCACATAATATATCAGAGCAGTATATGATTCAAGTTTGACATGGTAAGATAAAGTACAAGCCAGTCATTCATAGAAAAATAGCGGAGCAGTTCATAGCTCAATTTCACACAGTAATATACACTCAGTTTAACCGTCAGTGTATATGTATATATATATATATTATCAATTTAAGTTTAACAGGTATGCCCCTTTATAATGGAGTTCGAGTATGTATTTTGAGTACAAGGGTTCAAGTAGTTGGGTTCGAGTACAAGGGGTTCGAGTAGTTGGGTTCGAGTACAAGGGGTTCGAGTAGTTGGGTTCGAGTATAGAATTTGAGTGGAGAAGGTTCAAGTGGAACGGGTATCGGGTGGTACTGGTTTGAGGGGTAAGTGGTACCAGTTCGAGTGGTGAGGTTCGAATGGTAAGTATTGTCAGTTCGAGTGGTGAGGTTCGAGTGGTAAGTGGTTCGAGAGGTAAGGTTCCAGTGGTACTGGATTGAGGGGTAAGGTTCGAGTGGTGAAGTCTTTTAGTGGGTTTGAGGGGTGGAGTCTTTCAATAGGTTCGAGGGGTGAAGTCTTTCAGTAGTTCGAGGGGTGAAGTTTTCAGTGGTTCGAGAGGTGAAGGTTTAGTAGGGGTTTAAGGACAGGGTTTCGAGAGGTTACTGTTTAACAGGGGTTCGAGATGTAGTTTCAGTAGGGGTTCGAGGACATGGGTTCGAGAGATTGCTGTTTAGCAGGGGCTTGAGAGGTACTTTTTAGTAGGGGTTCGAGGGCAGGGATTCGAGAGGTAAAGGTTTAGCAGGGGTTCGAGAGGTTGTTTCAGTAGGGGTTCGAGGATAGGGTTTTGAGAGGTTACTGTTTAACAGGGGTTTGAGATGTAGTTTCAGTAGGGGTTCGAGGACATGGGTTTGAGAGGTTACTATTTAGCAGGGGTTCGAGAGGTACTGTTTAGTAGGAGTTTGAGGGCAGGGATTCGAGAGGTACTGTTTAGCAGGGGTTCAAGAGGTACTGTTCAGCAGGGGTTCGAGGGGTAAAAGTTAAGAAGGGGTTCGAGATGTACTGTTCAGTTTGGGTTCGAGAGGTACTGTTCACTGGTGGCAGCCTGTACGCATAAAAGAAAAAAAAATATATTACTTAAATTCATGCTAAGGCAGTGAAAACACTCACTGTGGTTAGACTTGGGCTTGGCAACTTCCGTCTCCTGCGTTATCACTGCTCACCACTATTATTTTGGCAAGAAAATTTTCTTAAGGCTGTGTGAGAAGGTAAGAACCGGGGATCTAATATTTATACTGGATAAAAACGTAGGTTCTGACACCTACCAACCTGAAATTTTATCCTTTAATCCTACATCCACTTGCCCAAAAAAATTTACTTTGGAAAACTCTCTCTCATATCTGCCGTTCATTTCCTCTTCCCAGCAATTCCATTTGCCCAAAATTACTTTGGATAAAATCTTTTAAGTCCGCATTTTATTTTTTTTCTCCCAGTCATTTTACTTGCCAAAATTACTTTGGATCAAATTCTTACATCCTCCGTCCATTCCTTCTTTCCCCTTAATTTCCTCTACTCATTTACTTATTCATTGCTATTATCCGCCCATTCCTTCTTCCCCTTAATTCCTTACTTGTTTGTTCATTTATTTATTTATTGCTATTATATGTATTATCAGCTTCCTTTTCATGGTAATTCCTTGCATTTGCTCATTTATTTATTACTTACTTATTTATTTATTATTATTGTTATTGTATATATCTATATATACACACATAAAAAAATATATATATATCGTCTTTGACAACAATAAATCTTAGCATTTAACTATAATTAGTCAAATATATGTATAGTGGTAATATACCGGCTATAAACGGCTATATTCCCAACGGTAATATAACAGTTATAAACGGCTATATTTTATAGTATATATATACGAATTTATCCGACATTTCAAAACCATATTTCCTCTTCGATCTTATATCCTTCTCAATTTTTGCTGATAACATGTCGAGACTAATTTCAGTCTTTGTTGCAGTAATTATCGTGGTACTGCATGTTAGTATTCTCACTGGAGATCTTATGCTGGAAGAATTTTGTTACTCTTCAGTAATGATTGGATTCATTTATTACCTTTTATTTTTCACAATCATCATAGATTTTGTATTTATAATTACATTTAATAAATTATTTTATTTTCCTATTATACAGTAACATAAATTGTTAGTTTTGTAGAAAAGGTTCAACCATTACGGTTGGGGTTTTCACAATCTCCTCTTCTTAATGAATTTTGTCCCTGAAATTCCCATTTCCCGTGAGCAACTCTGGGTTAGTACTCCTTATGTCTGCTTCCAACTCCCAAGTTGTTTCTTCGACCTTATGATTTCTCCACAATACCAAAACCATAGGGATCTCCCTGGTTCGAAATGTCTTGATTTTCTGATCCAATATTTTTACGGGATTTTCCTCATACATCAGTTTTTCATTCACTTGTAAATCTTCATGGTTTAGCACGTGTTCGGGATCAGGGTGGTATTTCTTCAGAAGTGACACATGGAAAAAATCATGTAATTTCCCCAACAGGCTAGGTAGGTTAAGTTGATATGCAACTGACCCGACTCGTTGTATGACTTCAAAAGGGCCAATGTACTTAGGGCTCAGTTTTCCTTTCTTACCATTTTGGACAAGACCCTTGTGAGGGGTTACCTTCAAGAACACCTGGTCACCTACTCCAAACTCCAAATCCCTCCCCCGATGATCCGCGTAACTCTTCTGTCGACTTTGAGCTGTTTGTAAGTGCTGCTTTATCTGTTTGACCTTATCCATGGATTCCTTAACCCAAGGTATATTGGTAACTGGAAAAGTCTTTTTCTCTCCCACTTCATCCCAAAAGAGGGGTGTTCGACACTTTCTACCATAGAATACTTCATATGGAGCCATACCAATGGACGAATGGTAACTGTTATTATAAGCGAATTCTACCAAAGGTAAATGAGCATCCCAACTTCCCCCAAAATCCATAACACAGCTTTGGAGCATGTCCTCCAAAGTTTGAATTGTTTTCTCCGACTGCCCGTTTGTCTGTGGATGGGCACTTGTACTAAAGTTCAATTTGGTTCCCAATGCAGCTTATAGTTGCCTCCAGAAACAGGAAGTGAATCTTGGGTCCCTACTAGACACGAGAGTTATCGGTACCCCATGCAATCTTACGATTTCCCGGATGTATAGGACAGTCAGTCTTCCCAAGGAGTATTTAACGTTGATTGGTAGGAAATGAGCTGACTTGGTCAACCTATCAACCACCACCCATATTGCGTCAAAATTCTTCGGTGCTTGAGGTAGTCCTGTCACGAAGTCCATCATGATGTGATCCCATTTCCACTCGGGAATTTCCAATGGTTGTAACAACCCTGATGGTTTCTGATGTTCGGCCTTAACCTGTTGGCACACCAAACAACGTGCCACATATTCTTCTATGTCCCTCCTCATATTATCCCAACAGTACTGTTGTTTCTGGTCTCGTTACATTTTGGTTCCTCCTGGGTGCACCGTATACTTGGATCGGTGAGCTTTCTCCAACAGTCTTTGGGTGATTGTTGAATTCCGGGGTAGCCAAAACCTACCTTTACAGGTCACAATCCTTCACTGTCTACTTCAAAATCTGTCAATTTCCGTTCAGCAACAAGCTTTTTCTTCTTTACCAATGAATCATCTGACTCTTGAGCCTTCTTAATCTCCGTGGGTAACTCAGCTTGTACCCTTAGATTTAATAATACAAGTCAGTCAGGTTTGGTCTCGCATTCCCAATTCTCTGCTTGCGATAACATCTCCGTCTCCTTTATCTAGATATGCGCCAAAATCACCTTTCAGCTTAGTGCGTCCGCCACCACATTTGCCTTGCCAGGATGATAATTGATCACACAGTTATAATCCCCTAAAAATTCCATCCACCGACATTGGCGCATATTCAGGTCCTTTTGGGAGAATATGCACTTCGAGTTCTTAAGATCTGACATTACTTCGAACGTGATGCCATATAAGTAATGTCGCCATTTCTTTAAAGCAAACACCACTGTAGCTAGTTCTAGGTCATGGGTGGGGTAATTCTTTTCATAAGGTTTCAACTTCCTGGATGTATAAGCAATCATGTGTCCCCTTTGCATCAATATGCACCCTAGACCTTTTCCTGAAGCATCGGTGTACAATATGAATCCATCATTTCCATCAGGTAGGGAAAGAATTGGGGCAGAGGTCAGACGCTTCTTTAATTCCTAAAAACTGGACTCAGTCTTCTCATTCTATTCGTACTTAACTCCTTTCTGAGTTAAGCAGAATAAAGGGGATGCAAGTTTAGAGAAGTCCTTAATGAAACGCCTATAGTACCCTGCCAGACCAAGAAAACTGCAAACTTCCGTACTATTGTTTGGCACCTTCCAGTTTAGAATTGTCTCGACTTTAGATGGATCCATGGATATTCCTTCCTTGCTAATCACGTGCCCCAAAAAGTTCACTTGGTTTAGCCAGAATTCACATTTTCTAAACTTGGCATACAACTTGTACTCCTTAAGAAGTTGTAATACTTTCCTTAGATGTCCTTCATACACCTGCTGAGATTTGGAATAGACCAGGATGTCATTGATGAAGATGACAACAAACTTGTCTAAGTATGGCCGAAGTACTCGATGCATTAGGTCGATAAAATCAGCTGGTGCATTGGTCACTCTGAATGGCATTACTAGGGATTCATAATGACCATATCGAGTATTGAAAGTAGTCTTGGGTATGTCCTTCCCCTTCACTCACAACTGGTAGTACCCTTGTCGTAAATCCAGTTTGGAAAATACAACTGCTCCTTGGAGTTGATCGAACAACTCCTCAATAATAGGAAAGGGGTATTTATTCTTAATCGTTACATTGTTTAAGCCTCGATAATCGATACACATCCGAAGAGATCCATCCTTCTTTTTAACAAACAATACTGGGGCTTCCCAGGGAGAGGTACTCAGTTGAATGAATACTCGAGATAACAAGTCTTCAAGTTGTAGCTTCAACTCCTGTAGCTCTAACGGTGCCATACGATAAGGGGTTCAAGAAATAGATGTGGCCCCAGGTACCAGATCAATGTAAACTCAGTCTCCCTTTCAGGAGGTAAACTTACGAGTTCCTCTGGAAATACCAGGGAAGTCTTGGACCACATTTATATCTTCTCCTTTTAATTGGTCCACTGGCTTATTTAGGACATAAGCCAATATTCCAGTCGCTCCTTTGCAAATCATTCGTCAAGCCTTGACTCCAAAAACTACTAATGAGGAGAATCTTTTCCTTCCCACATCCATTTCAATCGGAGGTTCCCCTGGTCGACAAAGCTTAACTTCCTTCGTACGAAAATTTAACTGGGAGTGATTTTTAGCAAGCCAATCCATTCCAAGTATTACCTCATAGCCCTTTAAGGGTAGAGAAATTAGGTCTATGGGTAATTCCCTACGCCCCACGTTTACCCTACAGTTTCTACATACTCGTCCAGTTAGGATTTTAGCATCGTTTGTGGGAGTGCTGACTTCCAACTTATAGGGTAAGTTCTCTATCTTATCTTCCACATTTTAAAGAAAGGAATAACTAGCAAAAGAATGAGAAGCAGTAGGATCTATCAAAACTTTACCTACTTTACCCAAAATAGAAAGGGTACCTTCAATGACCTCAGTCGAATCTGGGCTTCATTATCTTCCATTGCGTGAACACGAGCTTATACCCTTGGTTGGCTTCCCCCACTTACTCCTCCTTTCTGAGCTGGTTTGGTGACTGACGGTTGAGACCCCATGGTTTGAGATGAGTGACTTGGCGGAGCTAGCGGGCATTCTGATATTCTATGTTCAGAATTTCCACACCTTAGACACTTGTTTGCCTTTCTCCAGAAATCCTTCTCATCATGGTTTCCCTTTCCACAGTGCATGCAACGAACCTGAGTCGTTCCTCTTGAAACAATGCTCGAGTTCTTCGACATGGCTGAGGGTCGGGATATGTCTCTCCTAGGGACTTTATTTTTCTCAAAGTTTATTCCCTATGGGCCTGGAGTGTATACCGACTGGGGCTTCACACTTGTTCTTCTCGACTGGTGCATGGCTCGTAAAGAGTTTTTGGTTTCCTCCACTCTACAAGTGGATTCGATGGCTATAGCATAACTGTTCTGATAGGTCGGGGCTAGGGCATCCTTCAATTCCAACCTTAACCCTTGGATAAATATCCTCTTACGTTTCTCATTAGTCGAGACCATCTTCTCTGCAAATTTAGAGAGATGAGAAAAATTTACCTCGTACTCTGTTACACTTATCAGTCCTTGCTTCAAGTTTATGAACTCTACTTCTTTCCTCTCGATAACTAGAGGTGGAATGAATTTCTTCTTAAACTCCCTTTCAAAATTCTCCCAGGTTCTGGAAGTTTCTTCCATGTCCCACTTCCTTTGTGTTATGTTCCACCAATCTAGTGCAGCGCCTTCTAATCGGAATATAGCAAAATTTACCTTCCATCCATCTGCATATCCCAAAGCTCGGAAGGTTCGAGCCATCGTTTCGATCCAATTTTTGGTGACTTCATAATCTGGGCCGCCGTTGAACCTAGGTGGATGAAAATTCTGGAATCTTTCCAAGGCTGCATCCTCCGTCTCTGGTCTATGACTTCGATCCCTGCCCGGAGATTGAGCTCGATTGTCCCTTTCCATTATGCGGCTCAAAATTTTGGTAACTTGACTTGCGAAAAATTCCATCCCAGTGGTTAGGGGATTCTGTCCCGTAGGTGAGTTTGAACTTTCTCCTTGGTCCCTTTCCATTGTCCTATACTTAAAAAGTTAGTTCCATGGATTAAGCCAATCCTCGTTTAGTTTTCTAACCAAAATATTATAATACACAAAATATTTTATAACACCAATACAATTTTACAGTAGTTATAGCTTCATTATAAGATATTTGCGATAATTTTATAGTCCTCTAGCGTCGTCTTTCGACGTCAAAAATTTGGGACTCACTTCTTGTTCTAATACCTATCTTGCAAACTGTTAGTATCTTAGCTATAAGTTTTCCCCCAAAAGTTGGCTTCGAATTTTTAATCGACTCTCGAATCCTTGATGGAGTCACCTCCTTCTTCTTGTTCCACTCCAAGGTATGCTTGGTCCATTAAATCATCCCACAACATGGTGAGAGCTTGCTCCATTGTGCCTCGAGTCTCTCTAATATACCTCCAACGTGCTTCCGTTGGTTGTCGACGATAGGCGGTCAAACCTCCCTGTAGCTCTTAGGCGTTTACCAGGGCTAAGTCGACTTGTCGAAAAACTTCTTATCGCTCTGCATCCCATTGTCCAAGTTCCCTACTTCTTCGATTCCTCAGTCAATTGTTTTCGATGACCGCCGTATTTGCCCTTGTCTTTTCTACGTTAGCATAGAGATATTGTTCCCACATTGCATCTCTTGTTAATTGTTCTTGGGTTTCGAGGCTAAGGATCCTGCCCATCAATTCCGCTCACTCCATGATTAACGCATGCACAATCCCATTTGGATAAGCGTGAGTTTCTACCCATTGAGGATTGTTTATCAATTCTGTCCAAGGAAGAAATGTCTCTGGGAATGCTCCGTAATGTCTTTTCACCTCAATAATTTCTTGAAAGTCATTGCTCACAATCTCTACATTATTGTCCATCCATTGATATAACAACTTATTAGCTCCATAACTTATACACAACTAACCCTTCTTACTTTATTCATAGTTCATTTAATTTCCTCTAGAATCCTTTATTAAGGTAAGTATGAATTTGCCTTTACTTAGTTTGAGAATACTCTAATACCACATCTGTAACACCCCAAACCCAATGTACAGTGTCGGGTCGGGTTTGGTCATGCTACCGAAAATGATAACAGTAACAAGCAGATAAATTATATGCGGGAGCAATTTACACCATTCAAATCCTAAATTACTTTTATAATGAAATGAAAGTATTAGTATAAGTGTTAAACGAAAGTTTCACCTAACTATTACAGATTCAAAATCCATGTTAAGGTTCATCCAGGATCTCTCTCAAAATAAGTAAAGACATCAAAGTACTTTTCTCTTACAGTTCTTCTTCACCTGAAAAAGGTTGTTTAACTAGGGTAAGCTCCTTGCTTAGTGAGGTTTCATTGCCAGTATTTACCCAGTTGAGTTTTAGTGATCACAGAATATCAAATAACAATTAGCCACATATGTCCTAGCACATAGTAAAAGGATACGGGTGGTTAGTGCCAAGTTGCTGCCAAGTACCTTTATGGAAACTCTGACTAACATATAAGGCACAACCTTTCAGTAGTGCTCGAAGGCCATCAGTCAGTCCAGTATTCAGTTTCGTCAACCACGCCCAAACAGATGTTCAGTTACGAGCTCGTATCTGACAGTACAATGGGTAATGCTAGCATACCAGAAACTCCGTGAGTAGCCGGTCTAATCAGACGGCCAGGTCAATATTGTTCCCACCGACTTCAACCGAACTACAATTGCATCACAGACAGGTAATCAGGTAGCATATATTTCAAGTTTGACATGGCAAGATAAAGTACAAGCCGGTCATCCACATAATATATCAGAGCAGTATATGATTCAAATTTGACACAGCAAGATAAAGTACAAGCCGGACATTCATAGAAAAATATCGGAGCAGCTCATAACTCAATTTCACACAGTAATATACACTCAATTTAACAGTTAGTGTGTATATATATATTACCAATTTAAGTTTAACAGGTATGTCCCTTTATTATGGAGTTCGAGTATGTGTTTCGAGTACAGGGGTCGAGTTGTTGGGTTCGAGTACAAGGGGTTCGGGTAGTTGGGTTCGAGTACAAGGGGTTCGAGTATAGAATTCGAGTGGAGAAGGTTCAAGTGGAACGGGTATCGGGTGGTACTGGATTGAGGGGTAAGTGGCACTAGTTCGAGTGGTGAGGTTCGAGTGGTAAGTATTACCAGTTCGAGTGGTGAGGTTCGAGTGTTAAGTATTGTCAGTTCGAGTGGTGAGGTTCGAGTGGTAAGTGGTTCGAGATATAAGGTTCCAGTGGTACTGGTTCGATGGGTAAGGTTCGAGTGGTGAAGTCTTTCAGTGGGTTCGAGGGGTGAAGTCTTTCAGTAGGTACGAGGGGTGAAGTCTTTCAGTAGTTTGAGGGGTGAAGTTTTAAGTGGTTTGAGAAGTGAAGGTTTAGTAGGGTTTCGAGAGCAGGGTTTCAAGAAGTTTGTGTTTAACAGGGGTTCCAGATGTAGTTTCAGTAGGGGTTCGAGGACATGGGTTCGAGAGGTTACTGTTTAGCAGGGTTCGAGAGGTACTGTTTAGTAGGGGTTCGAGGGCAGGGATTCGAGAGGTAAAGGTTTAGCAGGGGTTCGAGAGGTAGTTTCAGTAGGGGTTCGAGGACCGGGTTTCGAGAGGTTGTTGTTTAACAGGGGTTCGAGATGTAGTTTCAGTAGGGGTTCGAGGACATGGGTTCGAGAGGTTACTGTTTAGCAGGGGTTCGAGAGGTACTGTTTAGTAGGGGTTCGAGGGTAGGGATTTGAGAGGTACTGTTTAGCAGGGGCTCGAGAGGTACTGTTCAGCAGGGGTTCGAGGGGTAAAAGTTAAGAAGGGGTTCGAGAGGTACTGTTCAGTATGGGTTTGAGAGGTACTGTTCACTGGTGGCAGCCTGTACGCATACAAGACAATATATATAATATATATATATTTTACTTCAATTCATGCTAAGGCAATGAAAACACTCACTGTGGTTAGACTTGAGCTTGACAACTTCCGTTTCCTGCTTTATCACTGCTCACCACTATTCTTTTGGCAAGAAATTTTTCTTAAGGCTGTGTGAGAAGGTAAGAACTGGGGATCTAATATTTATGCTGGACAAAACCTTGGTTCTGACACCTACTAACCTGAAATTTTATCCTGTAATCCTACATCCACTTGTCCAAAAAAAATACTTTTGAAAACTCTCCCTCACGTCCGCCGTTCATTTCCTCTTCCCAGCAATTCCATTTGCCCAAAATTACTTTGGATAAAATCTTTTAAGTCCGCCATTTTTTTTCTCCCAGTAATTCTACTTGCCAAAATTACTTTGGACGTCCATTCCTTCTATCCCCTTAATTTCCTCTACTCATTTACTTATTCATTGCTATTAGCCGTACATTCCTTCTTCCCCTTAATTCCTTACCTGTTTGTTCTTTTATTTATTTATTTCTATTATATGTATTATTAGCTTCCTTTTCACGGTAATTCATTTATTTATTTATTACTTATTTATTTATTATTATTGTTATTGTATATATCTATATATATACACACACACACACATATATATATATATATATCTATATCTTCTTTGACAACAATAACTCTTAGCATTTAACTATAATTAGTCAAATATATGTATAGTGGTAATATACCGGCTATAAACAGCTATATTCCCAACGGTAATATAACAGTTATAAACGGCTATATTTTATAGTATATATATACGAATTTATCCGACATTTCAAAACCATATTTCCTCTTCGATCTTATATCCTTCTCAATTTTCGTTGATAACATGTCGAGACTAATTTCAGTATTTGTTGCAGTAATTATCGTGGTACTGCATGTTAGTATTCTCACTGGAGATCTTACGTTGGAAGAATTTTGTTACTCTTCAGTAATGATTGGATTCATTTATTACCTTTTATTTTTCACAATCATCATAGATTTTTGTATTTCTAATTACATTTAATAAATTACTTTATTTCCCTATTATATAGTAACATAAATTGTTAGTTTTGTAGACAAGGTTCAACCATTATGGTTGGGGTTTTCACAATAATTCATCTGCTTCTTTGCCTTCCTTCTTCGACTCTTCTATCTTCTACCATGTTTTGACAGGTGGCCTTCACTAAGCCAATCCAAAGGGCTCACGAGACATCTACAAATGAAGCTCATAAAATGGAATCTAGATGCTCGTAAGGATAAAAAATCCATTAGACTAAACATAGGTTACAAAATGAATGATTTATATATAAAAACCGAAAATGGTTATCTAAACCCCTTATCATGTAAACCTATGTAAATCTAGCAATCTTAAAACAAAAATATGAAAAAAATGATGTTAAATGCTTTGGAAAATACATGCATTTGATGTCTCATCAATTCTCCCTACACTTAAACCTTACTCGTCCTCGAGTAAATAAGAACAAGCAAAGATCAAAGTGTAAATTAGCATGTAAAAGTTTTCCCAAAACATCAAACATCATATTCCTAGACTACCCTAACCCTCAAGACACAAGAATCTCTCACACTCTCACATCTCAAAGCCTAAGATAATCTAAACAACCAACAAACCATAACAAAAGTGAGGTATACTTATTAGCCAAACTAACTTACTCTACCGAAAAAGCCATCAGTAGACAAATCAAGAGAATCATAAATTTTTTCAATTTCTCTCATTTTTCCTAGGAGCCCTCTCGGGTTTTCATCTTAGCTTCACACATTTTTCTTTTTCAATGCTCACCCCCACCTTTTTCCTCACCTTTTGACCTCTCATTTTTGCATAGGTACCCCTTTCGGGTTTTCAACCTATCCGGGCCTCCCACTTTTGCCTAAGTTTCCCTCTCGGGTTTTCAACTTAGCGGGAATTATTTTTTCATTTTTCATTTTTTTTTCAAACAAAACAAATCATATACACACTACAATACAATACAATAAGATATATTTATCTTTACCTCCCCACACTTGAAACACACATTATCCTCAATGTGAAAAGGACAAGATAAAGAAATAAGGGAGAAAGAAAGAAAAAAAATACTCACGACAAGAACCTTGGAGGTCCTTCCCGGTGATGGCAATACTCACTTCTCAATGAATGTTCTCTCCTCCATGTTCCCCAACTCCGCCCAATATGAAACTTCGATCCATCCACTACGAAGCCACAACTATGCAAATCCCGATCAACACTCACAAAAGACAACAACTAGTAGTACTCCTAGATGGTGGTTTTGGTAGTGGTTTTTGGTGGTGGATTGTGGTGGTATTCTTGTGGTTTTGGGTAAGGGTTTGAGGACATGATTGAGGATTTTTTTTTCAAGAAAAGAAAAATACTAACCTAACTTAGAAACTCGGGTTGCCTCCCGAGAAGCTCCGTATTTGTCGTTGGAATGACCCTAATGTTATCCATATGGTGAAGGTTTGAACCCCTTCACCATGAGTATCCAAAAATAGAGAGGCGGGGGTACAAAACTTGCAAGAGGAAAATTTTGAGAAGGTGGAGATGGTTTAAAAGGAGTTAGGTGGTTAGGAGGTTTGGGATGGTTTTTTTGCTCCTTTCTTATCTCCCTCAAAACATCCAAAAATGGTGGAGTTGGTTCACTAGTTGGGGGTAGGGGTGACGATGCTAATGAATGTTGCACAATCACCTCTTCCTTCATTTTTTCATCCTCAACAACCAACTCCTCATCCCTGTCAAACTCAAACTCATTTCCCTTGGGGACCTCACTCACCGAATCCTTGAGTTTGACTGGAGATGGTATATTTTTGGAATCACGAGCTTCCATTCGGGAATGCTTCCAATATACTCCTCGCATGCCCCTCAATAGCCTCAACACTAGAGAAGAGCCGAGTGTCCAGTTCCTCACTAGTAAAGTTGTTCAAGTTTGCTATTGCATTCATGACTTCCTCACGTGTCAAACTTGAACTTCCTTGTTGGGCTTGGTTTTGGGGTATGGTATAAGATGGTGATGACCAACTATTTTGCTCGTATTGTTGGTTTTTTGGCTTATTCTCATACCACTAATCCGGATTACCACTCCATCCCGGGTTGTAAGAATTATGGTATGGATACCATTTTTGGGTTTCTTGCCCTTGAAAACCAACATATCCTACCTCTTGATAGCACTCTTCATAATACCCTTGGTTTCGGAAACCAAGGGTTCTTTCCTCCTCATAGTGCTCCTCTCTCAACATATAGCAAGACTCGGTAGGATGGTCAGAATGACACATCCTACAAAACCTTGCTTGTTGAGCCTCTCTTCTCATCATGAGTTCCCTCAAGGTGAGACGTTCCATTTTTAATTTTTTTTTCTCTTTTTCAAAAGTCCGGAATCATATTGCAAGGATTCTCGATAAAAATTCACCAAGAACTCAAGAAATATCTACTCCGAACAAAACAACCAAAAAGAAGCGAAAAATAAAAGCAACTAGCTAATATGCAACCAAATATGCCCAAACACTTAAAATAAATGTCTCTTCCCCGGCAGCGGCACCAAAATTTGGGAGGTCGTCATTGTACCTCTCAAAGTTAATATTTATAAGCCCTAATGCTTCATATCTACAATTAAGTAGATAATGGCATGTCGGGGTTGTCCACGAGAAGAGTGATTTTTCTAGGTGTTTAAACATATATGGGGGAAAATACTAGATATAAGCACACACACACACACATATATATATATATATATATATATATATATAAGCATGTAAATGGGGGGAAAGTTTGGTTGGTTTTTGTCCTAAGTTATGAAATTAAAGACAATTTAACTAATCAAGCAAGTTAAATATGCAAAGCATGCAACATCAACTAAAAGGTGATTAAACCAACAATTAACGGAACCTTGGGCGTAATTGACTTCCACTTCCAAGCCTCTTATCCATCATTGAACATGCAACCTATTTGCTACTTTCACTACTTGTTGTGAAGACTAAACTTCTATCCTTCTTAGATAGTAGTTTATAAGAGTGAATTCGACATCTCTTGTCAAAACTCACCAATGACTCCCTTAGTCGAAACACGACTAAAAGTATCTCATTGATGGCATTGAGCACAAAGAATCAACAAGCTTGGCAACAATTATAAACACTACACCATGTCTAAGCATTTAACCAATTCATGAATTTACACAAGATTAGTCAAGAACGATCGACATTCACAGACTTCTCTCATTTGCTACAAGAAACAAACATGAAAAAGAGTTCAACATTATCATATTCATCTAGAAATTATCAATCCATCAACACAATCAAAAGCTCTAAATCATACTCTTGGATTCCTATCAAGAAAAGGGGAAATCAACCAATTTCCCCAAACCCTAACAAATATATCATACATGTACTTCATATACTCAAGCTTTCAAGAACATTAATGACATTAACAAACACATTCAATGCTCCATAAATGCATAAAAGTAAGGGTATCAAATAGGCTAAAAATTGTTCTTATTGGAAGCCTTGGTCAATTGCTCCCAAGAACTAGATTAGCTAATACAAATCATACTAACATCCATAGACAAATTCATAGAGAAATAAAGAGAGAAATGATGAAAAAGATGAAGAACCTAGGGTTCTTTGAAGAGGAAATTCGGCCAAGAGGATAAGGATATGAAGTGGGTGGCAAAAAATTCCTATTATAGTACAAGAGGGAGGAAAAGAAAAGAAAAAAAGCATAAGTGTAACAGGCTCCTACCCGGGCGGGAATGGGCTCGCTCGGGCGGGCTGCCCATTTTCACCCTTTTGTCACCTTGCCTTCAAATCCTCAATTCTTTTGTCTTCAATATTCAAAGCTAGTCTTCAAATCTTCAAATTCTTGAAAATGTGATCTTCAATGATCTCCGGTCTTCAAGTCTTGATGTTCTTCCTTTGTCACAAAAAATCCACATAGAAAAAACTAAAAGAGCGTAAAGTCGCTCTTACCTCTCCTAAGATAATTTCAAGGATAAACACAAGCTCTTGATAAAAAAAGAGCACAAAAGTGATCCCAAAAAGTACTAAAATATTCACATAAAATGGATACATCAGCTGCAGTAGCCCTAGGTTTCCACAGTGTTCCTCTTTGTTGCTTTGACAAATATCACAAGTTCTCACTAACTCCAAGACATCTCTCTTGATGTTGGGTGAGTAAAATAGTGAGACAATCCTCTCAATTGTAACATTTTAACCTAAATGTCCTCCTACTGATGAGGAATGCATAGCCTGCAAAATCTGTTTTTGAACCTCACCGCTACTATCCACATAAATCTTCTTGTATCTCTTTAGGATTATAACATAGTCACATTCATTATTTGTTTCAGATCTGACAATTATGGCTACAATTAGTTGTTGTGCAACTTTATCTCCATTAGAACTGTCTTTTATTTGCTGTAGCCAGGTTGGGATCAGGGATGTAGTGTTAAATTCCCCTCTACTACAACCTTTAGAATCAGGGTTACCACCCATACCTTGCAAGTACTCCCTCTATCCCTACCTATTTGCACTCTTTCCTTATTTGGACGTCCCAAGTCTCTTTGCACTCTTTCCACATCAGGAACTATTTACTAGCTAGACGACTTTTCTTCCCTCACACTTACTCTACTTTCTAGTTAAATTAACCAACAACAAACCCATTTCCCTTTCCCTGTAACTTTTACAAACCCACTTTTCATGTTTTGTTTCTGTAACTTTTGCTTCCCCTGCAAATTTTGCAAACCAATTCCCTATTCTCATTTTCGCGAAAGTCTTCTCCTTTTGAAAACAACACAAACACTTACAGAGGCACTCCCAACTTCTTTCAAATTTCTTATGCAACCGCCTCCTCCATTGCGACCTTTGTCGTTCCCTTGCGCTCCCATCTTCTTCATCCTATCCTCCACCTTCCACAAATCTATCACCAGAATCCCCTTACCTATCCCCTTCACATGTTTGTCAAAATCCTAATCCACAACTATCTCGAATCCACAACTCCAACGACTATGTCCACCCCCAAGGCCATCTCTTGTAGTGAAGCCGGGAGAATCCATCAAAACTCAATAGTACTTGAAGAAGACCAAAGAAAAATTTTCCGTTTCAATCACATTGATATAGATTATCATTTTTTATGTGATATGGTGACTTCCAGAAAGCTCAAAGTTCATGTTTCTTCTGATTTTCAACTTGAAGACATCTTTACAAAGAGTCCACCTCGTCCTTAGTTTGAGTTCTTGTGTTCCAAGCTTTGTGTTGCTAGTAATCCTACTCTTCACTTGAAGGGGATAATAGAGTTAAGGAATAAGTAGAAGAAGGATAAGAAAAAATATCATTTTATTTATTA
The DNA here is from genome assembly GCA_037428765.1 of Rubia yunnanensis. NCBI lineage: Eukaryota > Viridiplantae > Streptophyta > Magnoliopsida > Gentianales > Rubiaceae > Rubia > Rubia yunnanensis. Next base: position 81,946,030 of record CM075065.1, read on the forward strand.
TTTTGTATTAGTTTATTCCATGTACAATCATTACTAGAAATAACACCTATTACCTCGATTTTTCAGGCCTATTTACCTCATTTTTTGGCCCTGAAAAACCAAAGTAAATGTGGCTAGTGTAAAAGGGTAAATTTTTACCTCGGTTCAAAAACTGAGGTGAAAAGTGATTTTTACCTCGGTTTCATGCGACATCGCACCCCTACTGGGTTTACCGACATCAGTGCTACTTTGCACGAAAATACGAGGTAAAAAATTATGACCGAAACTAGGTGAGAAGGTGGTGCAACGTCATACCTGCTGTCGGTAAGACCGAAACAAGGTGAGAAGGTGGTGCAACGTCGCACGTACAATTTTAGAAATTTTAAAAAAAACTACCAAAAGCCGAATCGACATTGATTCCACTTTCAATAGTTCAGAACTGATTCCGGCCAATTATAGATTTCTAGCCACTGCATTCAGGCCACTTTAGAGCCAAAGAAAATACAAAATTAGATTTAGCTTGCGCGAAAATTGTACAACTCAGAGTATAAACATTCCATATATACTAAAATTAATCAAGGTTTCATGTATACAAAAAAGTGAACCCTAACATCTATAATGGAAATTTATAGAACCTAGATCTGTTTAGGTGGTGTCGCTTGTCGAAGTCGAAGATGCGGTGGTGCGACGTCACTGCTCGGGTGGCCGGAGAAGACGCGCAGATGGTCATAGCTCTGGTTTTTGGTCGCTCGGATGGTCGAGCGGTGGTCGCTGGCGCAGACCTGAAATGCCATAGAAGACACCGGTGGAGCAACAACGGTGGTAAGAAGCGGTGCGGTGGCAGTCAATGGTGCAATGGTGGGGGCCAACGGCGGGATGGTGGAAGAAGAGTGGATGGAAGAGTTTATTTAAGGAAGAGAGGATGGAGGTGGGTGTGGAGAACTAAAATGTTGGGTTTGGTTTTACATTAGGGTTTGGTGTTTTATATAGGAGGGGGTTGGGCTTAAAGTGGGCTGAAATCAAATCTAGGGTTTATAAGAAAGTCTTAATATTTTGAGGCCGTTTAAGGTCTCAAAACAGCAATTTACTATTTTTGAGTATTTTCCAATTTTTGTTTAATTTTGGAATTAATTAATTATGAATTTCCCTTTTTTTCATTTTTCTTTGAAATTCAATATTTAAGGACATCTTGTATTTTTGGAGATTTCAACTTTCATAATAATATTTTTGAGAATTATTTAAGCTCTAATTATTTCATTAATGTTGATGTATGGAAAGCCAATCAAGAGTTGACCGTTTATTAGTTAAGTTCCAACCTTTCCATTATTGTGAAAAATGCAATTCAATAATATACAGTTGTAATTTTACAATTTGGGCATGTATGGGTGAACGAAATGGCCTCGAAAGTCAACATTGATTAATTCTACACAATCTTAAAAAATTACACTATGACCCAAAATTGTGTTACCCTGTATTTCCATTGCTCCAAAATACAAGATTTTTATTATTCTGTCATAAATATGTAAATATTAAATAGATGAATATTTTGGTAAAATTTTGGATGACGCTAGTACATGTTCTAGAGTAACTTAGAGTTGGTTACATAAAAGTAAGAAAGGGAAATCGGAAAAGATTATAAATATATTCTTGTGCATGTTTATTGATAAATACCATGTTACAAGCTTGAAAATTACAATGAGGGTGCACAGGATAGCATCACGTTCGAGCAGACTTAAATTTGGTGTTACGAGTGAAGTTTCTACTTTTTGCATTTAGATCCCTCCAAGAAAGTTGGACTTGTCGAGTCATGAAATTGGCGACACTGAAATGAAATTCAATAATATAAGATTGTGAATTTTCAATGTGGGCATGTATGTGCGAACGGAAGGGCCTCAAAAGTCAACATTGATTACTTCTACACAATCTTGAAAATTTACACTATTACCCAAAATTGTGTTACCCCATTATCCATTCCCCCAAAATACATGATTTTTGTTATTTTTTCATAAATATAGAAATATTAAATAAATGAATTTTGGATAGCGCTAGTGCATGTTCTGAAGTAACTTAGAGTTGGTTACATAAAAGTAAGAAATGGAAATCGGAAAAGATTACAAATATATTATTGTGCATGTTTATTGATAAATAACATGTTACAAACTTGGAAAATACAATGAGGGTGTATAGGGTAGCATCACGTTAGAGCGGATTTAGATTTGGAATTACGAGTGAAGTGTTTACCTTTTGCACTTAAGTCCCTCCAAGAAAGTTGGAGTTGTTGAGTCACGAAATTGGCGACACTAAAATGAAATTCAATAATATAATATTATGAATTTTCAATTTGGGCATGTATGTGCGAACGGAAGGGCCTCGAAAGTCAACATTGATTACTTCTACACAATCTTGAAAAGTTACACTATGACCCAAAATTGTGTTACCCCATTATCCATTGCTCCAACATACATGATTTTTGTTATTGTCATAAATATAGAAATATTAAATAGATAATTTTTTCGGTAAAATTTTGGATAGCGTTAGTAAATGTTCTAGAGTAATTTAGAGTTGGTTACGTATAAGTAAGAAAGAAAAATTGGAAAATATTACAAATATATTCTTGTGTATGTTTATTGATAAATAATATGTTACAAACTTGGAAAATACAATGAGGGTATACAAGGTAGCTTCACATTCGAGCAGATTTAAATTTGGAGTTACGAGTGAATTATTTTACCTTTTGCACTTAGGTCCCTCCAAGAAAGTTGGAGTTGTTGAGTCACGAAACTAGTGACACTAAAATGAAATTCAATGATATAAGATTGTGAATTTGTAACCTTGGGCATGTATGTGTGAACGGAAGGGCCTCGAAAGTCAACATTGATTACTTCTGCACAATCTTGAAAAATTACACTATGGCCCATAATTGTGTTACCCCATTATCCATTGCTCCAAAATTACACATGTTTTTGAGTAACTCATATCGGTGCCTCCTAACAACCAAATTTTATACTACTTGTTTTATATACTACTTGTTTTAATAATTATGAATAAGTAGTATATAAAATTTTATTCATTGAAAAAATAAATTTTATTTATTGATATTCAACTTCGATCACATATTACTCGAACTCTACGTTTAATTTATTTCATTTGAAAAATATAAACATAAGTTAATAGTTAAAAGTATAGTAATAAAATCTTTTAAAAGTTTAAAAGAAATGGAGTAGCATACAAATTTACAAAATTATATTTTAATTTTGTTTAACATTAAATTTTATTATTAAAATCTATATCATGTGTTACTCGAACTCTACATTTAATTTATTTCATTTGATAATATAAATATAAAGTCATATTTAAAAGTATAATTATGAAATCTTTCAAAATGAAAAAGAAATGGAGTTGCATAAAATTTTTTAAATATTATATTTTTGTTTTATATATTAAAATATTTTAAATTGGGCACCGCAAGGGTGTTGCGATAGGTACGTGCGACATCAATAAGTCAGACATGCGTGCGACGTCTGTCATTTCATGTCGGCGAGAGGTACTTGCGACGTCAGTCACAATGATAATCGACGTTGGTAAATCAGACATGCGTGCGATGTCGTCATTTCATGTCTGCGAGAGGTACGTGCATAATTGGTCATAATTATAATCGACGTCGGTAAGCCATACATGCGTGTGATGTCGGTCATGTAATGTCTGCGAATGGTACGTGCGACATGGTCTAAAAAATAATCGATGTCGATAAGCTAGACATGCATGGGAGGTCGGTCATTCATGTCTGTGAGAGTGACGTGCGATGTCGATTACAAATACAACTGACATCGGTAAGCCAGACATGCGTGCGACTTTGGCATTGGCAGGCTTTTACTTCGATTTTAAAAAAACCGAGGTAAAAAGTGTAAAAAGTAAAAAGGTTTTTACTTCGGCTTTTACTTTTTACCTCGGTTTTTTAACCGAGGTAAAAAATATTTTTTTTACTTCGAAAAAAATAAGAACCGAGGTAAAAGAACTTTTTACCTCGGTTATTTGCCCTTAACCAAAAAATTGAAGTAGCTGGGTCGAAGTGATAAGTTCAGTTTGTTGTAGTCAATTGTACCTTTTAACCTTTGTAATAATATATAAATATCAATACACATAGTCCCATACAAGTGTGAGTTTTACATTCTATCAACTAGGCATATATACCTCGAAAAGTTTTCCATATTTTTCCTTTTCTATGATTTTATCTTTTTCTTGAAGTAAATATGTTTTTACTCCCTCTATCCCTCTAATTCTTTCTTACTTCCTCTTTTTGTCACTATTCAATGTTTAATTTATAATTTTAATATCTTAAATTATGTATAATAATAAATTATGAAACTTAGATATTCTAAAAATACGTGTTACCACTACTGGAAAACAGGTACTTAGGCACCGGTTTGTGCCCCAGAGATCGACCAAATCAGTATTTCAATTAAACCAGTACTGAAAGTTATTTCCAGCACCCATTTTTTGAAACTGGTGTCGTATATGGCTGTACACATAACCGGTGCTTGAAATGGGCAACAACTAAGAAATAGTTTATTTGGTGCCAAAAGTAAAGGAGGGAAACTAATAGCATTGGTTTTGATAAACCGATTCTCAAAATTTTAATGTTCGTGGGTACTTTTGAAGGTTGAAAAACATAGTATGTGCTCTGTTGCATTTAAGGGACCAATTTTTCTAACACAAGATTGGTGATGTGTGCTTAGAAAAAATTTCTCGGATTTTCTCTCCGATTGGGAAAAGGATTTTTTTAAAAAAATCAATCAAGGCATTCATAAACAGTTGCCTTTTTGTTGGCGGCACTGGTTTTGATACATATCAGCACTGACTTCAGTAGCAGTGCTGGCACTTTGGAATTGATTTTGCAAGTTTATTCTTGGGTTGGGAGTAAAGTTAGAAAAATTAATTCAACGCAGCCTTTTTTTTAAATGAAACCATCCTTAGATGGGGGAAATTCTATTAGGCCTTCCCAAGCCGTAAAATAGACATAATAAAAAGCCGTAGCTAAGTTGAGATATACAGTGATGAGCACTAGGCTATTGAGGCAACGCTTGTTGCATCCAAAAGAATGAAGATAAAACCAGAAAAATGGTGGAGAATTCCAAAAGCTCTTTGTCTATGGTAGAGAGGATCGAAACTTATTAGTGAATCAGCATAGAAACACAAGGCAGTCGAAATCCTCCCCACATAGATTAGAAGCATATCCTCTATAGACCGGGAATAATGGCAAAGAAACCTAACTATTTGCATATGGCTTTCCATCCTAGATGAAGATTATGTACATAATAGTGCACTAAATATCAGACGAAAAGTCCAGCTTGCTGTTGTCCTCCATGAGCAGCAACCAATCATCCCGCAGCCGAGAAACCAGCCATCCCATACCGTTTCATCCAAGGCAGCAAAAGATCCATCACAGTCAGTATCCTAAGTCATACAAAGAGCAGCAAGGGGGCTTCCCAGACTGAGCATGAGGCAATATATCAGCATCCGATCTGCATGAGAAAAAGATTAACTTCAGTAGCATCCGAACTAGGTACCAATTTGGTCAAGTCTAACTAGTCCCTGAACTAAGTTAGGGAGCACAGAGATTCTGTGAAAGGATGAGTTACACTTATGTTGCAGACAGAATTTTTCCAGAGAGTGAGCAACCTGATTTGCCTGTCTATAAATGTGCATAAGGTGAACAGCCCCCAAAGAATGATGAATCTCATCAGCTAAGCAAAACAGTTTCCAGGGAGATCTAAGTGGATCATTAGCAAAGAGTACTGCACTAATGCAGTCAGATTCCATACCTACAGGAGAAGTCAAATGAGTAGAAAGTTGAATAGCAAACTTAATTGCTTTTAGCTCAGCTTCTAAGGGGGAGATGGCATTAGTATATGAAGTATAAGCCTCCTTAAAGCTCCCTCTACTATCCCTAATAATCATACTAAGCCCGCACATATTGGTATTACAGCACCATGCAGCATCTACATTCACCTTGAAACCCAATTTTGGCCTATCCCATGCAATTTTCCAAATTTTAGGCTTTGGGGGTCATTTGATCAGAGGCAGGTAGGAGTGATCTGCAATACTTAAATCAAAAGAAGAGACTATATATACAGGTTTAGCACAGAATGAATAGAAAATTTGGTCCCTAATCTGCTGAAGCACAAGGATAGGTGAGGGCTTGACAGAATCAAATAGGAATCTATTCCTCATCTTCCATAGGTTCCAAAAAGTAAAAATAGCTGCAGTTCGAACTATAGTTGAATGTAATGGAGTTAGAGTAGGGTAGGTGAGGTAGCATGATAATCTTTCCCAAACAGAAGGGAAGACCCTGTTCCTAATACCCATGAACTGATGTATTGATTTCCAGACATTCATAGAAAACTCACATGAATTGAAAAAGTGATCTAGATCATCTTCATGTGTATTACACATACAGCATTTAGAGGCCAAGCAAAATCTCAGTTTTCTTAGGATGTTATCAAATGGTAGAAAAGAGTTTGTCACTTTCCACATAAAAACTGAGATTTTTTTTATCAAATCTAGAGTTCCAAAAATGAAGAGTTGATGCAGTCTGACCTGAGTAGTTGCAAAGCAACAAGTATGTTGCTTTAAAAGAGAAGTTACCATCAGTACCTGGCTTCCATATTAGTCTACCAGCTCTATGTGGAGTTATTTTTGATTCCTGCAAAAGAGTAATAATATCAGGAGGCAGAAATGGCTCGATTTGTGGTATGAGACTAGATTTATTAGATATGAAATCAGTAACAGTGCAATCCACATCAATGTCAACCCTATTTTGATCACACAAATCAGATAGAATCCCTATACCAAGCCAATTAGCAGTCCAGAAATTACATTCCCCCTCCCAATAATAACTCTAGAGTTAGCTTCTGCCTAAGAGTTTACTGAGCAGATCCTTTTCTAGTTTGGAGAGGTTCTATGAGAGGGAGGAAGGCCTGCCACCAAATGAGTCCATAGAGCTTCAGCCAATTGAAATTTCCACCACAGTTTTACTGAGCAAGTTTTAATTATTGTGGATATAGATCTAAAGCCCAAACCATTTTGATCAGTAGGTAGACAAAGAGCTATCCATTTTCTCCATGATCTTTTTAATTTTAGCTCATTATCCCCCCAAAAAAATCTGCCCAATTTTTTCTCAATGGTGGTAATAATCACTCTTTTAGGTTTAATAACTTGCCAGATATGCTGGGGAATGGAGTAAATGCAAGACTCAATGAGTATAAGCTTACCACCAGTAGATATCCACCTATTTTTCCAATTACCAATCTTACTATCAATCTGTTCAAAAAGAGGTTGAAAATATATCTTTTTTGCAGCACCAGTAAAAATTGGGACTCCCAGATATATGAATGGGAAAGCACCAATTTTCATCCCTAAAATCCTCTTAATGTTATTTACCTTTTGAACAGAAGCATGCTTACCTATGAAGATGTCACTCTTACTGTAGTTTATAGATTGACCAGTGACATCTTCAAAGGTAGATAAAAAGGCTTTTAATCTAACCAAAGTCAGTTTTGTAGCTTTAAAGAAAACAACAGTATCATCCGCATATGATAGATGTGAGATTCTTGGAGGATTACCTGGTAGGTCGAAGTATGAAAGCTTACCACTTTGAAATATGAAGGCCAAACTCCTAGAAAAAGACTCAGAAAAAATGTTAAACAAAAATGGGGATAGAGGATCACCCAGCTTAATACCCCTAGTAGATTGGAAGAATCCAACTGGCTTACCATTAATAAGAACAGAGAACCAGGCCTGGGAAAGATTTTTCATGATTGAGAAAATAAATTTTGCATGAAAACCAAATTTAGCTAACACTTTATATAGGAAAGACCATCTAACCCTATCAAAAGCCTTTTTGAGGTCTAGTTTTACAATGCAGTTTGGATCTCTTCTCTTCCTATTAAGAAACCTAACCATTTCCTGAAGATAAATGACATTATCTGAGATGTCTCTGCCATGTAGGAAGGCTGTTTGGTTAGGGGAAACAATCTTAGGCATTATAGACTTAAGTCTTTCTATAAGCACTTTAGAGCAAATCTTATTAATCACATTAGAAAGGCTTATAGGTCTATAGTCATCAAAAGAGGTAGGGGTTTTCTTTTTGGGAATTATAGTAATCCATGTACTGCCAATACCCCTAGGCATGTTAGATGAAGTTAGGAAATCCTGGACAGCCATAAGTAGGTCATTAGCTATAATGTCCCAAGACTTAATGTAGAATTTGGCAGTAAAACCATCCGGACCAGGACTGCTGGACTTATTAAGACTATGGACAATCTTTTTGAGCTCCTCAATTAAGACAGGTTGCAGAAGTTTATCATTATCATCCTGAGTGACCAAATTCGGAATATGATTTAAAAAATGATATTGAAAAGGAGAACTATCTGGGGAGATATCTTCACTCAGAAGATCCTGGTAATATTGTATAGCCTCCATCTCAATATCCTGTATATTGTCTAACCACTGACCACTCTTACTCTTAATTTTTGTGATCTTCAGTCTATTATTTCTTTCCGTTACTGAATTATGAAAGAAACTTGTGTTGTTATCTCCTTCTTGCAACCATTTTATCTTAGCCTTGTGCTTCCAAAAGTTTTTCTGTTCAGACAAAGCCTTAACTAACCTAGCCTTAGCCTCCTTAAGTTTAACCATGTCAGTCAAAGAATCTGAAAGATCAGTTAAAATTCCTGAGCCTGTAATGCCAATTCAGCTTGTATCACATTATCATGAATGTTGCCAAATTTTTCTTTGTTCCAAATTTTAAGAACCTTTTTAAGTCTAACAAGTTTTAGATAAAAGGCTAACATTCCAGAATTATGTAAAGGGATTTCCCAATTTTGCTTGATTACTTCATTAAGTTCCTTCCTCTTGTACCATGTGTTTAAAAATCTAAAAGGCTTGGGGTTAGATTGAATGTCACTGCCTACAGTTAACAACATGGGATTGTGGTCTGAGCTAGCTCTATTTAAAATCTGAATAGAAGATGCAGGAAAACATGATGACCAAGAAGGAGTGCACAGTCCTCTATCCAATCTTTTAACAGTAGGAAACCTTAGTCTGTTATTAGACCATGTGAACAAGTTCCCAGAAGTGTTAATTTCTTCCAGGGACATTCCATTTATGAAATCATTGAAATCACTTATACTCCCCAAATTTGGAGAGGATGGACCTTTATACTCATTAATTGATGTAATGGAATTAAAATCTCCAATGAGAAGGGATTCAGAGTGATTATAGGAGCTAAGATCTGACCAAAGAGGAAGCCTACCTGTTCTAGTTCTAAGACCATAAATAAAGAAGGCATCCATTGATTATTAAGATTAACACTGTTCAAATTAACTGCTAGAAACTGCAGGTTATCAGTTTTAACCGTCAGTGTCAAGCTGGATGACAAAAAAATCCAAATTTGGCCATTATTGGCTGGGAGACAGTTATCATATTTCAACCTCTGTCTGTAAGAGTCACATTGTGAATTATCATGTTTAGGCTCTATTAGACAAATGAGTTCAAAATTATGCCTATGGATAAGATTGCAGAGCCTTAATATAGATGTGTCCATGCCCCTGATGTTCCAAACCAGCATTTTAATGTTATTAGTTGTATTATTCATGAGGAAACATTAGAGGAGCTTTTTGATCTAGTCATAATAACATTTTTCTGTGAGAAGAAAGAATCCTTATTCTTTTTAGTATGTTTCCCAACAGACCTACCTATCTTCAGCTTGCCTAAATTAGGGAGTGAGAAACTTACCTTGTTTACCTGATCAACATCTTCATCAAGAGCAGGGCCTGTGTCTAGAGAGGCAAAGAATTCAGCACTATCTGGATGGTCATTTTGGGTAGCTTCTTCAGTTGATATCTCCTCATCAGCAAGAAGTGAGAACCTGTTCTCCCTATATTTCTGCTGAGAGAAGATAAAAGTTTTTGCAGCAATAATTGAACTGAAAGGGGAAAATGACCTTCCACGTTTACCATGTAAGTCATCCTTAGCAAAAACTGTCCTAAGATTAGTAGGAGCAGATTGTGATATCCTAGTCAATTGTACTGATGAGCTAGGAGCAGAGGAGAGCAATTGGGGGGGGGGGAGAATTAGACTCTAGGGTTCCATCATCCAGTAATTGGGAATTTTGATCTCTCACAATCTCCAGATTGTCTCTGTGATTGATACCAGGAGTAAGATCATCTACTTTATTTGTCATATCATGGTGATGGTCAGGCACATCCTCATTAATCACTGGATTTCTTATAACATCCTCAGTAATCAGTACATTCTCAGAAATCAGTGGATTTCTAATAACATTCGCAGAAACCAGTGGAACCAGTGGAATCACTTGGGGATCAGTATCACATTGATTAATCATATCAGTGCCTTGTTCAATAGCTGAGGGTTTCTTAGGAACGTATTTAAATTTCTGTGTTTGGAAATTCCTCTGTTTTTCCATTATTGACACCCCTGAGCTCCCTACTCTAAAAGTATCATCCTGATTCAAAATAGTGTTCACATTAGTCTGTCCAGCAGGGCCTTTTTGTTGAGAATCAGTTGGGTTCATTAGAATATGCTCAGCTTTTTTAGGCCAAGATCTCTTAAGTTCAGGATGTAAATAGATACAATGGTTATCCTCATGTCCTATACATTTACAGTGGAAGCAATAGGGTGGGATATCCTCAAATTCTAGGAGTTTGAGCATATTAAATTCATTTCCATCCTCTTCAATTCCAACTCTAATATGTGAAGGCAGTTTTTTTTTCAAATCAATTTCCACACACATTTTGACACAAGAAGGCCTGGACAGGGCCGCAGTAGCAGCATCAACTTTAATATAGTTCCCAATTTGGTTTCCCATAATTTCGAGCATAGAAGAGTTGTAGAAATAGACAGGAACATGTGGAATTGATACCCATACCGGAACAATAGACGATTCTGCCTCAGGGGAGAAATCGGGTGTCCATTTGATAACCTTCATTTGAGTGTTGTTGAAACTCCATTGTCCTTTGAGCCAGAACCTTTGATAGTCTTCTTTTTCTTGGAAGCGTATGAGGACGTGCCGAAAGTCAATTGAGCCTATCTGGAACTTGCCCTTGAAACCTACAGAATTAAAAGATTCGTTCAGTTGGACCATAGAAGGCTTCCCCCTGGCAAACTTACCTATCAAAGCATTGCGGTAGTGAGAGGTGAGGGTGTCAGCATCTCTGCGACTAACAAGGCAAGCGATTTCCCCCTTGTACTGGACTTTAGGGATGATCTCTGGGTTCGAGGGAAGGGAGTCGTGTAGGGGCGGAGGGCGATTTGCTAGGGCCTGGAGGAAGGATTTCCCTCCTCCGTAGCCTCCGCTACCAGACGGGGGAGCCGCCATAGCGGCGGTGGACAGGTTTCCGATCAAGTAACCGTTATCAGTTGGTATAGAGAAGATGGGAGAAAGAGAAGAGGAGAGAAAGAATGAAACGACGGTAAAAAAATTGTTTTGGCTAAATCGCACCAAAAATCGCACAAAGCTACAGTGAATCACACGCGACTCAAGTGCAACTGACTCTTAATTCAACGCAGCCTGAAGCAGCCACGTTTACTATTTTTAGCACCGATTTATAGGCTTCATACGGGTGCTAATAAACTTATGTTCTAAAATCTTAACAGATCCATGCGGACTGTTCTTTAGTTTCTAAATTTTGGAGAGCAAATCTAACCCATCTTCCTCATCGGTTTAGACTCCCAAGTTCTCTGAAGGATTGAGGTGAGTTCTCTTTCAAACATTGCTCTTATATTCTACCAGATTATTAATCATGACCCAGAGTCTTTGGAAATATAACAACGTTTTTCAATGTTGGTTCACTTTGCTCTCCAACTTTGTTCGATATTGCAATCATGTACATACCGTTAATGTGTAATAACTACATATATGTGTACATTGGATTTGATTGGCTCGCATTGAGGGTATGTTGATGTTCAAGAAAGAAAGTATTCTATAGGTTTTTTTTTGGTTGCATGGAAGGTGTTTGTTGAAATGCCTCATTTGAGATTGTAGGATATGACAGCAAAAACTGGCTCCAAGAGGACACGCAATGCATCCCCTTCCTCTCCGGAGATGCAATCCAATATTGAACAACATGATAAGAGTTTCATTTTGGAGCAAGCGAAGTTAATTGAACAAACGTAAATGACAAGGCAACATTTTTTGGAGAGAGGAATCAAAAATGCTCCCCCATTTGTAGAAACTATCTGGCCAATTGAGTGGGAGAAATTGTGTGAAACGTCTCCGATGTTCAACCTCAGCATAGTGAGTGAGTTTTATGCTAATTTGTAGTGTGGTGGAAGGTGGGATAAGGCGTTCTGTCGTTGGAAAATGGTGAAATTGATTGATAAATTCATAAATGAGTTGTACGGGTTGCCAAATGTTCCCTATGAGAAGGATTAATTTCTTGCATTCCACTACTATACCGATGCGGGTTGGGATTTTAACAATCCCACGAGACATGAGATCGTGAGGACAGTAACTAGGGAGGGAACCGATGTCGAGTCTATTGTGAAACCAGGTTGGAAAAAGATGCCAAATAAGCTACTCACTCCCGAGATGAATTGATGGTACCACTTCGTAGCATCCATAATTGACCCCATCACAGTGAACACTGAGATTCACAGTATGAGGCTGGCATATCTGTACGCCATTAAAAAAAATCTGCTGAAATGTGGGTAGGAAAATAGTGAATGAGTTGAGACATGGTGCAGAAAAAACAGGTTGTTACAGTTACTGCAGCCTAATCTCTAAACTGTGCACAAAAGTAGGTGTCCCTCACTATCTTCACGACATATACGGGCATCCAATGGGTAAGATTACATCAGACTCTTTCTTCAAATTCCCTTAGGACACCGTGGTTCCTACTTTGGAATCTAGAATCGCGACGTTGGAGGTGGGTGTCCAAAGTCTGGTGACGAAATCAAAATATCGAAGGTTCTAGTGCGATCACATGGCAAAAGGTATTTCAATACCAGTTCCCGGACGCAATGAAAGCAATTGGACCTTTCCCTACATATCTAGGCCTAAGCGTTCAGCAGAGCAACGTTGGGACCAGCTCTAAAGATGCACACTTGTTAGATGAAGAGTCGTTTGCTAGATATTATTCATGATTTTCGATCTTCACTGTCCTTATAATACTATCGTTTTGGTAGTGATTATATTTTGTAGTATTGCTTGAAATTATCTGTTATTTTGCAGACGAAATATAGTTATTATCCATTACTTCGAGGATACAATGCTTTTACATTAATCGTATGATATTATAGAAATATGATTTTTAGTTTATATTTCCAAACCTTTTTGCAGAATTTAGTCTAGGACATGTGCTACTTCTTTGAAATTTATACATTAAAAAATTCCAATATTTAGAATTCATATATTTAGGATGTAAAAACAAGAATCAAGTGTTTCAAATCAATGCTCAAGATGAAACTTAGTTTTGGGCAACACTGCAATTTATGAAAATGTAGCACTTGTTTTCTATGATTAGTTTTGTGGATGTTCCTTCACCCAATCAAGTCGTAATCGCGTAGATATGATCATACAATACTCAATTGCACTATTGAATCACGTGTTTCGACAATTCCAAGATTCTTGGAGGGACCTAAGTGTAAAAAACAAAAACTTCACTCGGACCTCCAAATTCAATTATGCTCAGATGCAATCCTACATTCTTGGACCCAAAAGTGAATTCCTAGAACGAATCATAATTTTTTTTAAATATTTGGTTTAAGTAAATAACAAAGCAAACTTCCCGTTTGGACTTCCTAACTTCTAAGTCAATAATAGTCGGACACTCTAGCACATATACTAGCGCTTTACCAAATTCTAATAAAACATGACATATATTAACCCAAGAATACATAATATGGTGTTATTTGGCCACAAAAAGGAGTTGTATTTAAGTTTTGGGCAACAATGTTATTTTAACAAAGTTTTGATCGGAGGGTTGTCGGGTATCAATCAGACACAATTTTGAAACACGAGCTCTATTGAGTGTTGAATTGAATATTTTTGAGTCCAATTGAATATAAAAATAATGGACAAAACTATCCCCCTTGAGAGGGACTTCAATTGAATATTGCAAAATAGTTTATCAAAAACCAACATCGGTTAGGTGTGTTGATAAACTGGTGCTAATATTTTTGGATGTACCAGACAAAAAAATTGGTCAATACGTGGGCGGGAAATTTAAAATTCCGTATTTTAATTTTCAGCACCGATTTATCTATTCCGTAGGCACGGTATCAAGAAACGGTGCCAGGATTCTACAGTGCGTCGGGATTAAGCTGCTCCACGCAGCTGCTTTATTGTTAATTTGGCATCAGTGGTCCATTCCAGCACCGGAACCGGTGCTCCATAGTTAGACAAAATTTTATATCTCTGCTCTCGGGTTGTTAAAAAATTATTACCCGCACAACATCAAACAGCTGCTTGAACCAAAAGTTAGCACCAGTTTAGGGACTAAAGAGCACCGATCACAGTAATTAATAAATATCCCATCTTGGTTTGATCTGAACCCTTGATTTCTATGTGTTGATTTAATCTGAACCATTCAAAATTTGTCTATATAATGTAAACATGAAACCCTAGATTTAATCCTCCCTCATTGTCCTCTCATCCTCCTTATCCACCCTCTCCCTCCTACTCCGCCACCTCTCCATTACCGCCGCTTCCTCCTAAACATCAAACCACTACCACTGCCGCCTCCTCCCTCCATATCCACCTCCTTCCTCCTTGCACCTCTCCATGTCCTCCTTCTAACACCACCTCTCTAATCTTTTTTTAATTCTTTTTGTGGTGGTCATTCATTTTTTCTGATTTTTTGGGTGTGTTGGATTTTTGATCATGTTGTCTTTCAAGGGGTGTGTCTGATTTTTTTTTGGTAATTTTTGGGTTGTGCCACATTTTGTCCATTTTGTGATTCAAATGAAAGTGTATTACACACACACACACACACATGTATTGTGTATGGTTTGATGTTTAGGTGTTTTTGCCTAAAATAATTTTTGTTCCCCTATGATATAGATGATTGTGTCATGGTTTAGGTGTTTGTCATAATTAGAATTTGTATCATGTTATAAAATGTATGACATAGTTTGTGTATGTTGAAGTGTGATATAGTTGATTGTGTGATTTTCTAGGTATATAATGGGTGAGATATGTAACTGTGATTTTCTATTTAACTATGTACGATGTTGAAGGATTTTTTTTTATAATTAATGTGATATAGTTTATTGTGGGATGTTGATGTGTTTATGATTTATTTTTAAATGCGTCGAACAACTACAATGTTTTGAATGAATGACGAACTAGATTCAGGTTTACCGGTCTTTTTGCTTGTTTTGATGATTTCAAGTTAATGTTTAAACTGTTGAGATGATGCAGTCTATTAGTACCAGGGAAATGTGACATGTTTGACATGATTTGTTTATACACGCCATGTTTCCTTGGCGCTGTAAAACTGCTTCATTTCGACATTTTAAATGGCTTTCTATGCCTAATCGTGTTATGCACAAACTTAACGGAAGAAGCATTAGTTAAAGGGCACTGCATTGGTTGCTTTCTATTCATGTCCTGCCCTCTAACAAAGTAATGTTTCTTCCATTATGAAAAGTGATGTAACATTTTTAGAACTCCGTAATTTAAAATGTGGAGATTTTGTAGTGTATGAGCACCAAGTAGCATGGTGTGTTTATCCGTTCAACATGGTGTGTTTAACATTACAACATTGTTAATGTTAAATACGTAGTTAAAACATAGTTATACACACCATGTTTCCTCGGTGCTTAAATACTGTAATATTTCGACATTTAAAATAATTTTCTATGAAAAATTGTACTGTGCACAAGATTAATGGAAGCTGCATTAGCACCTATATACAGGTATTTTTGCTTGTTTCGATGATTTCAATTTGATATTTAAACTGTGGAGATGTTGCAGTCTATCAACGCCAAGTAAACATGACGTGTTTCACATGGTTTGTTTATACATGTCATGTTTCCCTGGTGCTGTAAAACTACTTCATTTTGACATTTTAAATGATTTTCTATGCTAAATTGTATTATGCACAAGCTTAACGGAAGAAGAATTAGTTAAAGGGCACTACATTGGTTGCTTTCTATTCATGTAGTACCCTTTAACTAAGTAATGTTTCTTCCATTATGAAACAATGCTATAACATTTATAGAACTTCACAATTTCAAATATGGAGATTTTGTAGTGTATGAGCACCAAATAGACATGTGTTTTTATCATTAAATGTTTAACATTTTGTGTTTAACATTAAATCATTGTTAATGTTAAATACATAGTTATACAAACCATGTTTCCTTGGTGTTTAAATGCTGCATCATTTCGACATTTTAAATTTTTTTCTTCGAAAATCGTAGTGTGCACAAATTGAATAGAACAACTAAGGCTGAACAGTACCTCTACAAATCTTATTCTGTAGGTTAGTTGACATATTAAAAATTAAACGTTCCTTATTCTTACTTATAGATTACTTTCACGTTATTAATCATTGATTTATTTTGTGCACAATAGATATTTCCCCCGGCAAGAGGAGCGTACAATGGCAAGGAGATAATAGAGATGCCACAGATACAAGGTGTGAAGTTTGGGTGAACGTGTCTTCTTAACAATCCAAGACATCGGTGGAGCTAGTGTGACTACCACAGAGACCCCCCCTCTAGCACCGGTTTTTTAACACCAGTTTTGAAAACCGGTGCAAAAATGTAATAGCACCGTTTTTAAAAACCGGTGCTAAAAATTTTAAAAATTCTATCTTCCTGCCAAAAAAATTGCCATTTTTTTTAAATAGAACCAATTTTGGAAAAATTAGCACCAAGTTTTAAAAACCAGTGCTAAAATTTTTAAAAATTCTATCTTCCCGCCAAAAAATTCAAAATAGCACCGGTGCTAAAATTTTTAAAATTCTATCTTCCCGCCAAAAATTTTAAAATATTCGTCGAAATTTTTTAAAGTTCAATCTTTCCGCCAAAGAATTCAAAAAATTTCCCCAAAATTTTTTTTAAAAAATTTCCAAAAATTTCAAATAATGTTGCCATAAATTTCATGGGTTGGGAGCAGCTGTGCACAGCCGCTCTAAGTTTTATTATTTTTAAGCTTTCAAAATATTTCACTTCTGATGTCGACTTTAACTAATAAATAAGTTAAGTTAAATTAATCAACGATCAACCTTTATTGACCTAATATATAAAAATAAGAATAAAATTTGTTTACATTAACTAATTAACGTTCGACCCTTAATTGATTTAGTACATAAATACAACTTTAACTAGTCAACGGTTTATTCTTATTTGACTTTCAGTATATAAACACTAATAACTAGGCTGACTTTGACTATTCAACGGTGAAACTACACTTGCCTTTCAATATAAAAAAACTAATAAGTAAGTTGATTTTAACTAATAAACGTTCAACCCTTACTTTACTTTCTATATATGAACACTAATAACTAGGTTGAATTTGACTAATCAACAGTCAAACTTTACTTGACTTTCAATTAAACACTAATAACTAAGATGACTTTAGCTAATTAACAGTCAAATTGTACTTAACTTATGATATGTAAACACTAGTGACTAAGTTGACTTTAACTAATCAACGGTCAAACTTTACTCGACTTTTAATATATAAACACTAATAACTATGTTGACTTTGACTAATCAACGGTCAAACCTTACTTGAATTTCTATATATAAATACTTGTGACTAAGTTGACTTTAACTAATCAACCGTTAAACTTTACTTGACTCTCTCTATATAGAAACACTAGTGACTAAGCTGAAATAGAAACACTAGTGACTAAGCTTAAAGGCAAAAATAGGGCGCAGCCCTGCTACTGTTCACCGTAGTCAATTTTCGTTGGTTTCTCTTTCGGAGCTCTTCCTCTCCGGTGAGGGACCCAACATTAATGTTGGGCTCCTCGCCGGGAATCTTTTCATGTATGGCGCACCCCTGTTCTTGAAGGATTGAAACCCGAATCTGGGTTTCTAGCGAATTTTCTCCATTAAAAAATTCGCTAGGATTTTAGAAGTAGATCGGCCTTTCGATCTTGGATTTCGAAAGCCCATAGCTTCTTTATGGGTCCTCTGGGAAAAAGACTTGCCTTTCGGTCTTCAAGTTTGGAGATTTGGGGCTCTTCAAGTTCGAATATCAAATTTTTGGAACTCGGATTTGAAGACCCACAGCTTCACGATGGGTTCTCTAGGAAGAAGACCTGCCCACCGGTCTTGAAGAGTGGAGATTTCTAGCTGGAAACAAAGATGAACTCCAGATCTATTTTTGGATGAACACCCACACACCCAACGGAGGATGGCGACCACAGTAAACACCCTACCATTGTCCCAAGTAAGCTTTCACCCCTAGTTGGTAATTCTACTGTGGGCTATGGTATTTTTTCTTTTTGAAAAAATATGTGCTGTGATGGGGCAGAATTGTGTATTATGTGGGATTATTGTCCAAGTCTGTGAAGAGCAGAATCGTGCGAATTGTACGGATTGATGTTGAACTGGGCGGATTCTGGCAAAATTATTTGTATTTTGTTGGTGGTCAATTTTTGCGGATTGCGGTCAGGTGCGGATGTGTAACACCACTCTGTAGGGAAGTATAGGATTCTTATTGTATGGGAATTGCTGAGCTGCGGGGATTGTTATTGTATAGCATTTAGTGTACAAGTACTGAGGGTAGAGTCTGTACATTGTAGAACTCTGTTTTGTGTAGTAATCTAATTTCGGAATTCTTGCAAATGGCGACATTTGTGGAAATTCTGAATTAGAACTCTTTTTGGAAATTCTAGGTTGGTTTGAAGAGGATAGATGAGGAGACTTATTGGTAGATATTTTTGAGAATCGGTGCAGCTCTAAAAGCTACATTCAGGGGATTGTGGATAGATAATATGAGGTTCACAAGAGAGTGGAATTAATGTTGGGTTCCAGTCATAGAGTCCTTAGCTGATGCAGGTGAAATTTATGCTCAAATCCCAGACACCTGACCGGCCTAGCTTGTGTAAAAACCCCGGACTAGTCACCCGGCCTTGCTAGTGCTCAAAACCCGGTCCTCTTTCGGCCCTGCGTGTGTCCAAAACCTGGGAAAATTCCGGCCTGCAAGTGTTCAAACCCCGATCATCCACTCCGGCCTTGCCAGTGTATAGATCCCGGTAAACTCCCAGCCGCATTTGTGCTCAGATCCCGGACATTACCCGGCTGTGCTAGTCCTGGTCTAGTTGGCATTTAGACCAACAAGCCATGCTCTATGTCAAGAACACAGATTGAATCTTCTTTACTCATGAACATTTATAAGGAGTTCTTCATTCTCGGCATCAGAATGTGATCGCTAGATGAGGCACATATCTTTGGGTACTCTGATTCAAGACGGATGTAAAGAGAAGTTCCACTATGCATTGGTTGGATCTAGCCGTTTGTCCTCGGTGGCCGCCATAGTGGTTTGTTTTTCATTGGAATCATTAAAGAAAGTATACTCAATACGTTTCCTTGTTCTTAAATTGCATATAAATCCCGAGAAGAAGACAAGTGGAAGAGCAGATTCTCGAAAATGGTGGATTTTCTCAATCTTGCCCAGATTCCGGCGAGTCATCGCTGCCGGAAATACGGGCTCCGGCAAATCATCTAGTAGCTAGCAATCTAGAGTAGTAGCCCGAGCAAAATAAGGACAAAGTTTGGTTGGAGGGGCAGATGGTTCGAGGGTTGAGGGATGGTTCGAGGATGGAAGGTTGGTTCGAGGGCTGAAAGAGAGTTCGAGGTGTAGGAACGAGGGATAGTTGGAATGAGGTATTTGAGTGGTGGAAGCATTCTACTGCTCGAGAGGGACATTCGAGTGCCGGACGTCCTCGAGTGCCCGAGGGGGGCATTCGAGTGTAGTAGGATTTTGAGTGCTCGAGGGGACATTCGAGGATTGAAGATGCCCGAGTGCTGGTGGATCGAGAACCAAAGGGTGGTTTGAGGATAGATGGACTGAGGTATTCGAGTGTTGAAGGCATTCGAGTGATCGAGAGGGGCATTTGAGTGCTCGAGAGGGGCATTCGAGTGCTCGAGAGGGGCATTCGAGAGCTGGAAGTGTTTTGAGTGCTCGAGGGGGCATTCAAGTGTTGGAGGAGTTTGAGTGCTCGAGGGGGCAATTTGAGTTTTAAAGCCATTCGAGTGCTGAAGCCATTCGAGTGCTGATTGTCCTCGAGGGGGGATTCGTGGAGTACCCTCAAGAGATGGCTTCTTTTCCCTCGAGGGGTGGTTCGTTTGCCCTCGAGGGGTGGCTCGAGGAGTGCCTCAAGAGATGGATTGTTTTCCCTCGAAGGGAGATTTTGTGGAAAGGCTCTCGAGGGGTGGCTATTGCTCGGTGGAAAAAAAAAAGCCCCTCTTCATCTGGCAGCAAGGATTTCCTATTGTAGTTGCATGGCCATGCATTTCAGGTAGGGGGTTAATTAATTTTGTGTACACAAATTAACTAACCCCTTGATAGGTTTCACTCAGATTTAATGGTTGCGCCATTTGCCTGCGCTGCACTCTATAGTGTAAAAAGGCATCAGGCTGTCCATTTGCCTAAAATGGAAAGGACGGTTACAAAACTGTTACGCGGGGCGTGCACGGTAGAAGTCATGCCCGGTCTCTTACCACTAGGAGGTCTATCTGTGGGGAGCACATGGGAGCACAGCAGACTACGGTCAATCTGCTCCCAACCCCAAAGATAAAACCTCGGCTCGCATCCAGAGACCGTTATTGAAGGCCAATAACACCTCTTTATCTTCATGTTAGAGGTGTACATGGTAGAAGCGGTGTGCCAGCTCTTCCCGGAGGAGTAGACATGCTACTTCATGTGAAGGCCGAGTCCACTCTCGGTTTGGAAGACACCCGAAACACCCGTGAGGGGACTCTCGATTTGGAAAACCATGGTGCAAGAGCCGGTTCACACTACCGGTTGGTTGGATTCATGTTCTATAGAGCGAGGGGGCTAGTGAGTTTGTTCTCATGCCCTCTATGATTTAAGGGATCGAGGGTGCTACTGAGTTTGTTCCCATGCCCCTCTGTTTTCAGGGATGATTTTCTTAGGCCCCGGCCACCACGACGAGGTTAGCATCTTTTGGCCACCTGGTTGTAACATCTAGATCAGGGGTAGTTTTGTTAGGTTTCATGTATTAAGGGAGTGGGAATATGTTTCCCACTCTCGTAGATTCTCACGGTTTCTTTTTATTTACCATTACCTTCGACTAGTGACTAAGTTGACTTTAACTAATCAACGGTCAAACTTTACTCGACTTTCAATATATAAACACTAATAACTTGGTTGACTTTGTCTAATCAATGGTAAAACTTTACTTGACTTTCAATATATAAACACTAATAACTAAGTTGACTTTAACTAATCAATGATCAAACTTTACTTGACTTTCTATATGTAAACACTAGTAACTAAGTTGACTTTTGCTAATCAATGGTCAAACTTTACTTGACTTTCTATATATAAACACTAGTGACTAAGTTGACTTAACTAATCAATGACCAAACTTTACTCGACTTTTAATATATAAATATTAATAACTAGGTTAACTTTGACTAATCAATGGTCAAACCTTACTTGACTTTCAATATATAAACTCTAATAACTAAGTTGACTTTAACTAATCAACGGCCAAATCTTACTCAACTTTCAATATATAAACATTAATAACTAGGTTGACTTTGACTAATCAACGGTCAAACCGTACTTGACTTTCCATATATAAACAATAACGAAAAGGTTTGACTTAAACTAATGAATGGTCAATTGTTGCTTGGCTTTCCATATATGAACACTAATGAAATGGTTTGGCCTTAACTAATTAATGGTCAACACTTACTTGACTGTCCATATATGCAGACTTATAAAATGGTTTGACCTTAATTATAAATAGTCAACCCTTACTTAACTTTCTATATATGAACACTAATAAAAATGTTTTACCTTAAGTAATAAACAGTCAACCATCACTTGACTTTCCATAGATGCACACTTATAAAATGGTTTGACCTAAACTTATAAATGGCAACTCTTAATTGACTTTCTATATATGAATACTAATAAAAATGTTTCCCTTACTTGACTTTCTGTACAAAAACACTATTAAAATGTTCAATCCTTACTTGACTTTCCATACATAGACACTAATAAAATAATTTAACTTTAAGTAATCGAGGGTTAATTCTTAATTGACTTTCCGTATATAAGCACTAATGATATGATTTGACTTTAATTTATCGATGGTCAACCCTTACTTGAATTTTCATATATAAACACTAAGAAATAGAACACTATGATTTTAACTAATAAATGATCAACTCTTACTTGATTTATCAAATGTACTCACTAATTTTTTAATCTTCATACATCTATGAAAATATACGCAACAATGTGAAATTTGTTTTTAATTCATAATATAAATATAAAGTAAAATTTTAAATTTTGATATTAACATTATATACTACAAATTTTGAACTTATAAAACCAATTTATTTTTTTAAAAGTCCGTACTTAGAAATTTTAACTATAACTTGTCACTCAACTTTGGTTTCAACCCAAACACATATTCAAAAGCCCAAAATATAATACTCAAACCCTAATCCTTATAGTACCCAAACCCCAGAAGCATCATTCTTCCTGCCTCCACACATCAGCCCCCCCCTTCTTCATTTTCGTACAACTACTGTGCCGCCGTGTTCTCTACGTCCCCTGCCATCCTCTGCCAACCTCTGCCAACCTCCTTTGTCCTCCGTCCTCTTACAACGTCCCCACTCCGTGCTTTGTCGTCCTCCATTCATGTTGCGCCGTGCTCTGTTTGTGCCCCGCCGTGCTCCGGCCAAACTCTGCCATTATCTTTCATGCTTCGTCGTCCTCCATTTGGGTTCGTCCAGCTTTGCCTGCGCCAACAGCTTTGGCTGTGCCATCTCGTTCGCCACAAGACTTTCCGGAGCCACCACGTCTCTCACAACAAGATTTGTAAAATGTTCTAGAATTCAAATTTTTGGATTTCAGATTCGTAAAACGTTAAATATGAATATTTTATATATAAATTTGATTTGGAAATTGTTTATATGAATCTTGTTTAATCTCATTTTGTATTTTGGTTGTGTGTTCGTAGGTGCATAGTGTTAGCTTGGATTGAATCCGAATGCTATAACGAAGATGATCATGCCTTGTCCTCGAGGGGTACTCCTTTTGTATTGATAAACTATTGAATAATTTCAAGATGAATCTGAACTGCATATTGGCTTTGCAAGGCATTTTTAATGCTCAGCTCCCTGGCTGGTTCTGTCATACTAAAGAATTAAACATAGGAAATGGTTCAGCCTTGAGCTCTAATTCTCCCATGGATGACTTTGAATGTGACCTTCTATTTGTAGATGTATGTATTCAGATAGTGTTTTCTGCATACAACATGAATGGAATTGGGTGGTGTCAAGAGAGAATGTTATATATGTGTTGTTGCTATGTGACTGATCATGTGGCACAATGATAGTTCTTTTGGCTGCTATAACGTGTTGGTTGTTTCTTTAATAGGATTGAATTGGCAATGAAGTTGTTCTAATAGCATGAGAAACCAATTTTTTTCTTCAGGTGCCAAGGTTCGACTTCGAGTTATCATTTCTCCAGAACCATGAATTTGCAATCGCAGTTTATGGCTTCCATGAAGCAAGAGTTAGATGGTTGAGATGCATACTCACAAAATCATACCTGAATATGAACTCATTATAAAATAATGTCTTTTTTTTCTTCTTGTATAGTGTTTTTGAACACGTGGGTTATCTAACAAATTCATGTAGTTTAATTTTACTAATGATTCCTTTTCCATACTTACAGGTTATGACTTCACCCATGACAAGTCTAAGTGCCATAGCGCCTGAGGCATATACAAAGTACATTCTAGTCTCCCTGATTCACTTTGGACAGGTCTTTCTCTTCATTGTAGATCTTATTTTTCGACCTATAAAATGTTTCACTCTGTTTTGTGAGCTTTATGTTGTGAAATCAGATTAGTATTTTTCTATTCCCTACTTATGTCCTGAGAGTTTGTATTTCTCATCCGCTTCGTTACATTGTGTGATGGGCATATATAGTTTTATAGTACTTGTTGCTTCTTAGTAGGGAAAGGTTACCAGATCAGCAATGTTGATTGAATGGTTGTTGCTGGCGTGAACTAGAAGTAATGGATAAAATGGTGGTTAGTTGCTCTTATAAGATTAGATTATCTTTGCTATTCTGCTAATGTTTAGAAATGTATTACAAGTGCAGCAGTGGCTAGAACTTTATTGCTGCTACAAATTGCCATAGTTGGAATACTCGGTTTGGTTGATTCTAATAGACTACAAACACTTGAGATCAATTATAGATTGTATGTGCATGGTTGTGCTTTATTTTTCTACTTCTAGTCTTGTTTACTCTAGAACATAAAGATAAGGACATGTTTGTGAAATTGCATACCTTGCTTATGTACATATAGGTTATGAGAGTGGGGTGTGTTTTTGTAGTTGACTGAGGTTTTTGCTCCCAATTTATTAATATTTGCAAAAGCTTTAGTTTACATGGAATCTGCTTGGTTTTTTTAGCGATTATGATGGACACTACTTATGGTGTTCTATTTTCTATGTATTTATCTTTTTGGGTTTCTACACAAACTTTGTTTTTAAAGATAGTGGTAAGCCTTAATTAACTGGGATTACTTACTTTCTCAGGCAGAGGAGAGGTGGCTACATGCTATATTGACTAGAATTTTGACCTCTTCAATGGTGATCTTGGCGGATTAGGACAATTCGGTATGATCACTTGAGCCAGTTGTGTGGCTTAGGTTAGCATTTCTAAGGACCATAGATTCAAGATAAGTTGTGTGGATTAACCTTGTGATTTGATGTGCATACGGCACATGATCCAATTGCTAGTTCAAGATAAAGTTATGTTTAGTCCCGTTGATGGTTATGTTTGGGATAGTTATGTTTAGTCCCATAGATTATTAATTTTGTATCATACATTTTTTTGGTTTTATTTCTATATTATCAATTTTGTGAAGTTAATTTTATTATTAAATTAATGTCCTACTAAATTGTTAATTTTGGGTCTTTTTCCCTTCCTCTGGAAGCTGCTGCAGATTTTTTTTAATTGTTGTAAAAATTTTAGCACTAGTTAAAAAACCGGTGCTAACAAAAAAACCGATTTTAAAAAATGGTGTTATAAAAAAAATGGCGCTAAAAATTAGCGTTGCTAACAAAAAAATGGTGCTAAAATTAACACCGTTTTTTAAACCGTTGCTAACGAAAAAACCGGTGCTTTTAGCACCATTTTTTTCAAAACTAGTGAAACCTTTTCACCTCGCACTTAGGCACCGGTTTTTTGGGTTAAAAAAATGGTGCGAGAGGGGGGGGGGGGGGGGTGTGTGTGTGTGTGTGTGTTCATGTGGTAGTGTGTATTTAAGTTTGTATTTGATTGGGACACATTTTTAACTTTTTTCTTAAGTTATATCATATTGATGAATTACTTTTTTTCCACTTAAGATTCTTACATTTTCAAATGTTCTTGCTTACCATAAATTTACTTTTTATATTGTGTTCTTGTCTCGTCTAAGTTTCTTCTATGAGTTTTCCCCAGGTTTCGATTCTAGGAGGGCTTGGAAAAATTTAAAAATGAAATTTCAATTTTTTTAAAAAAAGCACCAGTTTTACAAATAATACTACCGGTGCTTAGACACCCATCTCCAAAGCAAGAGCACCGAAAAATAAAAAACAAACTGGTGCTTGTATTTGTAATCTGTTTGGTTTTAGGCATCGATTTATGTTCTTATACTAGTGCTACGTAAAACCGGTGATCATTAACAAGGATTTCGCAATCAGCACCAACATCTTATATACCGGTGTTGTAATAAAAGTATTCAACACCAGTTTTTATAGCCGATGCCATAGTAACTACGTTTCAGCACCACTCTACTTAGGCACCGGTCAACTGGAGGCACAAAATACCGGTGCTATAGGGGGTCCTTGCAGTAGTGTACGATGAATGTAACAATATCTCATATGAATTTTCACATTTATATATATATATATATATATATATATATATAAATTTTTACAATCCAAACAGTAACGTTTTTTGATGAACATATATAGAAGGATGTAAGGTGTATTTGTTCATCATCAAGTCGTAAAACAATAATAAAAACACGGGTGCTCAAGTACATTGATCAACTAGTTAGTAAATTTCATGTCTCACCAAAGTTAGTTATCTATGTAAATTAGTACATTTTTTAATGAATAATAAAATTCAATAATTTTTCAATAATTATTTTATTACAACTGGTGGAGTACCAAGTAATGGTGCGATATCATTCATTAAAATATTGAGATTAAGTTTTATTTAAAATTTTAAAGTTTAATTATCTAAGGAAAATTATATGAGTTATGAAGTGAAATAATTAATTTAGTTAGAAATCGTTAAATATTAAATGCATAAAAAATTAATTATTTTTTATAATATTTCATTCACATTATTTATAATTTATATGTTGAGATTCATTAAAAGATTATCATAATTATATGTATTTCATTAGGGGCGGAACCAGAAATTTTTTTCAGGAGAGGCTAAAAAATTTTTGGGGGCGGAACGTTAGTGAAACGACGTCGTTTTGTTTGGCCTTATTTTTTTAATACCTAAGTAGTAAATATCAAATACGAAAAATATGTAAATTGATTTATTTTTCATCGATTCAAATTCAATTTAATAAAATATCCCTAATTGATAATTAACAAATGAAAATAAAAAGTTTATAAAATCATATTCATCTAAATTCAATTTAACAAATATCCCTAATTGATAATTCCATAAACCGATTATGACAAATTGACAATTTCATTGTCACATACAATTATACAAAATAAATCAAACAATTATAATTTCAACTAAATTCCAACTAAATATGCAATTCAACTAAATCAATTTATACAATTCAACTAAACTTCAACAATCATATATAATACAACCATATAAATTCAATTCAACATCCAATCTAAAAATCATGTTCACATTATACACATATTTAAGTTTTGAAGAAATAAATTAAAAAGACAATAAATTATAAACCCTAAAATTAATAAATATTAGCATAAAGAGAAGAGAAGACTTACCGTGGTTTCAGGTTTGGAGAGGCGGCGGGACGAGGCAGGCAAGCAGCCGGCGGTGGCGGACGGCGGTGGTGGACGGCGGGGGCGTGGCGGCGGCGGCGGGCTGAGAGCGAGTGAGGCAGAGGAGGAAGGAGGAGTGTTGTGCTGGTGCTGCCTTGCTGTCCTTCTCGTCTCCAGCATTTAAAGGATGGATTAATTGGCTATTGGATTGGGCTCAGTTTTTGGCCCAATCCATTTCTGATTTCTTTTTTTTCGTATTACTTAGTGAAACGACGTCGTTTTACTACTTAGGTATTAAAAAAATAAATCCAAACGAAACGACGTCGTTTTAGTACGTATCACTTTTAAAAAAAGAAGGCCGCAGCGCGGCCTTCTTCTCCGGCGAGCAGGGCTTGGCCCTTGCTGCCGCCGCGCCGGAGACGCGCTCAGCCGCGCCCGAGATGCGCTCCCGCCTCCTCCAAGCTCCGGCCGGCGACCGAGGTAGGGCTGGAGCCCTACCTCGCGTATCAATAGATCCGCCCATGTATTTCATTGCAATAAATAAAAGTAAATGTCAAATGACCTTTTTAGTCTCATTAATTATAAAATGTCCTCATATAACAATTAGTCGATCTAAAACTAAACTTTGTTAAATAAATAAATAAATAATATGTATACATACTTCGATCAAAAATATTATTGTATAAAAACCCTCGAATATTTTTTTATTTCATATATATATACATAGTACATTAAGATATTTATGGTTTTAAATATACCTTTAGAAGTTATATTTTTTTACATGATTAATTATAAACATTAAATAATTAAAATCAATAACAAAGTTTATATAGAGTATATTATTAAAATTAGTTAACAAATTATAATATCAGTATGTTAGTAAGTTAATTAATTATATATAGTAAATAACTAAAATCAATAATATATTAAAATATTAGTAAGTTATTTTTAGACCACTTGAGTTTAGGTTAGTCAAAATGACTTCAATATCCGCGGTTGACAATACCATTCAAAAGTATACAATAGAAATTTCTATTGTATAGTGGTTGGATAAGAAAATCTTCTTAAGATCATTAATTTAATTTAAGCATTACGAGATAATAAATACTGAGAATACACTCGTAGTAAAAAAACAGATGAATAAGATTAGAAAGGTGAGGACCGTGAGGTTTGACTTTTTTCTGCTTTGTTAGGAGAGAATAATAAAAGGATTTTTCAAAGTAATGTATTCCGATTTTATAAGTAAAGTATTTAAAATCCGCACGTGCATGTTTGATTAAACCGGCTCTTGGATTATGCATGGGCTCTAATCAAAATTATTAATAGATTGCATGTCATTCGATCCCTTTTTTTGGAAGAGAATAATTTGTTTTTAGATATGACTGCATGATCATAATTGTTTTCAGAAGATTTTAGTTATCTCTGTATATGACAAGCCTTTGCATGCATGTACATATGCTCTGAATCAACTTGCGAAATTACTACAATCTCTCTCTCCTTTATTAGTGCACAAATACAAACTCCTACTATTTCTTTGAAATATATTACAATTTGACTTTTGTCTATAACTTTAATTAAATATTTTAATTAATAATAGAGTCCGTCTCTTAAAAGATGGTCTTTCTATAGGTTATGAAAATATCAAGGTCTAAAGTGTAAATTAGAAGAAATGAAGATAAATTTTTTGGATTGCATGAACCGATATAACTACTACATGTTGCATACTAAATTTCTAATATTGCAAATAAGATATTTTATCTTTTATTATTCTAATTAAACCCTATCTTTTTATAAATATATGGAAAGATCGTCTTTCTCAAAACTTTACCTTAATTTATATAGATAATAGTATCATTATATTATATCTTAAAACTTGAGGGAGCACCGACTCACCTCTCTTTGGCTCTGTCGCTGCTTATGAGTGACTTTATTAATTAGGATCCGTTCGATACAGGTCCATTATTTAGGCCTAACTTAACCTCAGTTTTTGACCAAAATACCTTTTTTAGAAAATAAGGGTAATAATTGTGTGTTTGTATTCATGAATTCATGATACATTATATAGTAGTATACGATACTTATACAAGCTAGAAAAATGTAATAGAATACAATTACAGTTACAAGTAATATGGTAAGAATATTCTAATTCCTTAACACTCCTCCTCAAGTTGGAGCATGGGAATCGGAAATGCCCAACTTGCCAAGTAAGGAATGAAACTGTTTACGTCCGAGAGCCTTAGTGAACAAGTCTGTAGGTTGGTCTGTCGTACAGATATGTTGGGGAACAATTGTGCCATATTGAACAAGATCCTGGACAAAATTACAATCAACTTCAATGTGCTTTGTGCGTTCATGAAAAACTGGATTTGCCGCAATATGAAGAACATATTGATTGTCACAAAACAATCGCATAGGAGAGGAGTGCAAAATCCCTAAGTCTTTCAGTAAAGACTTAAGCCATAACAACTCACAGCAGGTAACCGCCATAGCACGATACTCCACTTCAGCAGAAGATTGAGAAACAGTAGGTTGCTTCTTAGTCTTCCAAGAAACCGAAGAATCACTAATCATTACAAAATAACCAGAAAGAGAATGCCGAGTAATCGGGCATGCCGCCCAATCTGAATCATAGCAAGCAGTAAATTGTAATGTATTGCAAGAAGAGAGAAATAAACCTTGACCAGGATGACTCTTCAGGTAGTGCAACACACGAACAACAGCTTTCCAATGAGGAACACAAGGAGACTTCATGAATTGCGCAAGAATATGGACTGAATAACTAAGTTCAGAGCGAGTAATAGTCAGGTATATCAGGCGCCCAACCAGGCGTCGATACTGCTCCGGGTCATGGTAGGCTGGACCTTCAATACGTGTCAAATCATGTTGTTTCTCTATCGAAAAGTTAGTCGGTTTAGAAGCAGATAAACCAGTATCTGATAAAATGTCCAAAGCATATTTCCTTTGCGAAAGAAAGATCCCCTCCGGTCTTCTAGCAATCCTTATGTCCAAAAAATACTTAAGAAGACTAAGGTCTTTCATATGGAAATAGGAACTTAAGTATTTCTTGAACTCAGAGATGAGCGAAGAAGAGCTACCAGCTATAACCAAATCATCCACGTAAACTAGAACATGTAAAGAAACTGATCCACGAGAAAAGACAAACATAAAGTAATTGGCCTTACTCTGAACAAATCCAAATGATCGTAAAGTCTGAGC
This sequence comes from Rubia yunnanensis, assembly GCA_037428765.1. Lineage (NCBI taxonomy): Eukaryota > Viridiplantae > Streptophyta > Magnoliopsida > Gentianales > Rubiaceae > Rubia > Rubia yunnanensis. The sequence goes on from CM075065.1 coordinate 81,976,456, forward strand.
CAATTCAGGAAACCAATTTCTAGGAGCCTGACGAAGACCATAAAGAGATTTCTGAAGGCGACACACCTGTCCATGTGGCACATCATAGCTAGGTGGGGGTCTCATAAACACCTCCTCATGCAAATCACCTTGCATGAAAGCATTGTGAACATCCATCTGATGCAGTTCCCAACCACGAATAACTGCAACAGACAAGAATAAGCGAACATAACTCATCTTCGCAACCAGAGCAAAGGTCTCAGTATAATCAATTCCTTCAACCTGATGATTCCCAAGAGCCACTAGGTGCGCCTTATGATGTTCAATAGTATCATCTGACTGGAACTTCGTCAGGTAGACCCATTTACACCCAATGGCCTTTTTATATAAACGTAGAGGACCCAAAATCAATGTCTGATTGCGCTCTAGCACACTAAGTTCTTCCGTCATAGCATCTCGCCAATGAGCATACCGGGAAGCCTCGGAATAAGTAGTGGGATCTGCACTAGACGTTACAACACCCAAAAATCTAGAATGCATACTAGAAAAATTATCACAGTTTACATAATTAGTAAGAGGATAGAGAACACCTGAGGAAAGTGACGATGCATGAGGGAACGTAGTCGAAGGGGGGGGGTCTTCAGTAGTAAGAGCACATTCATAATCATCACAATCGTAATCTGCCAATTAAGACGACGGTCGGCGAGGTTAAATACTCTGTCTGGTAGGTGGCAACTTGGCAGCGGAACCATCCGGGGCCAAAGAAGCCGGTAAAGTAGATGCCGACAGAGAATGACCGACGGCGGCCAGCAGAGGATGACCGACGGTGGCCTGCAGAGGATGACCGGTGACGACCGGTGGCGGCCGGCGAAGAATGATCGGCGGTGACTAACCGATGGCGACTAACTGGTGGCGGACGGCGGCTTCTGACCAGCGATGGACGGCGGCGTCTGACTGGCGATGGATGGCGGTGGCTGACCGGTGATGGACGACGACGGACGCCGACGTTTGTCTGGTGGCGAACGATAGTGATGAACCGGCGGCATCCGACTACAAGTGACCGCCGACGGACGGCGGTGACCGGTGGCGAAGAATTGGTGGCGGTCGGGGATGACTGGCCGACGGTGGATGGCAGAATAAAAATTCTGTGCGTCTCTGGCAGCAGGGAGGAGGAAATCGACGGTGATGTAGTGGTGCCACCGGGTTCGTCGGAAGAGGCAGAAGTCGGAGTTGTAGAATACGGGAACTGTTCTTAAAAAAAATCGGCATCCCGGCTGGTAAAGATCACACGGGATCCCAAGTAAAAAAGGCGATAGCCTTTCTTTCCGGTAGGATAACCAAGAAACAGACACCGCCGACTTCTTGGTGCAAACTTGTTACGATATTTGGGAACATGAGCAGCAAAACACAAGCATCCAAAAACTTTTAATGATGAGTAATTTGGAGATTGATCATAGAGCAACTCAAAGGGAGTGCGACCGTTGAGATGCTGTGTCGGTGTTCGGTTAATCAGGTAAGAAGTAGTAAGAACACATTCTCCCCAAAATTCAATAGGAAGACTGGCTTGGAACCGTAAAGCACGCACCACATTGAGCAAATGGCGATACTATTTTTCAACTCGACCATTCTGTTGTGGTGTGTCAACCATAGATGTCTCAAAGATGATCCCAGATGCAGCAAAGTTTGACCGCAAAGGCAAAAATTTAGTGTCGTTATCGGCCCGAACTCGTTGTATTGTTTGGCCCCACTGGTTCTTCACTAAGGCACTAAATTCTAAAAATCTAAAAGCTACTTCAGATTTAGCCAGTAACAAATAAACCAAAATAGCTTGGGAATAATCATCAACTATAGTCAAAAAATAAAATGCACCACTAGACGATGGTGTTCAATAAGGTCCCCAAACATCACAATGAATCATGCAGTAGCATTTGTAGAACTTAATGGAAAACTATGTCTAGTCTGTTTTGCTCTATAACATATAGAGCAAGGAACAAAATTCTTATTAGTGCCAAAATAAATAGAAGAAATAGAAGACAACACCGTGGAGAAAAGATGTCCAAAACGCTGATGTCATAAGTCAGAAGAAGATACGGAAGCCACTGTAGGAAGAGACTGCATGATAGGACGATAAACTTAAGTATCCAGCAGACGAAGCCAAAACACACCCCCTTTCTGTTCACCCACGCCAATCACTTTCCTCGTACTGATTATCTGTAAAATGTAATAATTTTCAGTAAACAGAGCTAGACAGTTCAGGGTAGATAACAATCTAGAACATGATAACAAATTACATCGCAATGTAGGTATATATAAAACATGAGGTAGAGTAACACCGCCAAAGAAAATAGAACCATATTGCGTGGTGGATGACACCGAGCCATTAGGCAGAACAACATTCACAGTATCAATAGTAGTAGTAAGATCAGTAAGAGAGCCTTTGTCACTAGTCATGTGATATGAGGCTCCTGAATCAAGTATTCATGGTAAAGTAGGCTTACCAGACTCATTTTCACTAAGAGAATTAAACTAATTAAATAAATGCATGGTCGTGCTCCATTGGTCATCAGACATAGCAGGGCCAAAGTTGGATTCGGCAGGGACACGACCAGAGGAAGCCGCAACCACTAGACTGGGTGGCAACGTGGCTGCACCGGTGAACGGTGGCGGGAGAGGGAGTGCCATGGTAGCACCAGAGGGACCGGCGGCGGTGGTGGACGTTCGGGAAGCTGGCATCGGTTTCTTAGTGGTGCCGGCTTTCTCCTTCAACTCCTTAAACCATTCTGGTACACCATGTATCTGGAAACAGGTATCCTTATCATGACCCTTACGACGACAATGTGTACAAACAAGACTCTTGCGGTCAGATGCAGAAAGGACAACTAGCGAAGAATTTGCAGGTGGTGGACGTCGAGCAGCATAAGCCATGGAGTTAGAAGAAGGCTCACGAGCTCGAATGACAACTTTATGATTCTCCTCCCAAGCAACAGGGGCATACACTTTCATGACAGACGTCATTGGATCAATGCTCTTGATATGTGATCGCAAGGTCTGAAAACCTTCGTCAAGGCCAGAGATGAATTGGTAGATTAAGTCATTCTCTCTTTCTTGGAAGACTTTCGCAGAAATATTGCAATGGCATAATGGCTTGCTTTCTTCACAGGCACAAACTAAGGGAACCCGCATGCAGTGATAATCTGCAAACAACTTCTTCAGTTTGGCAAAGTAAATGTTGATGGGCTGATCATTTTACCTACAACTCTGAATAGCCTCTTGCAATTGAAAACCTTCATACCATCGGCAAGAGTAAATCGTGCCTTCAGGTCATCCCACAAATCCTTAACTGTGGCAAACGAGCTTGTAGAAGATCTCAACACCGGATCTAGGGTTTGCAAGATCCAGCAGACAAGGGTAGCATCAGCCCCAGGCCAATCAGCATCATCAGGAGACCATCCTGGGGTTTGGTAATGGATCCATCAATGAACCCAATCTTGTTCTTAGCAAGGAATGCGCGGCAAATCGCGTCAGACCATTCAATGTGATTTTCTTGACCTTTCAGCGTGTTCGGTATAAGTTGTAAACTTGGACCATTGCCAGAACCAATAAAGTAAGGATCAGTCGACATATGACCAATAGGTAAAGCAGTCTGAGGGCCTGCTTGCAACTGCAACTGCTGAAGTAAAGTTGCAATCACATCGTAACCACTCATATCCTGAAGCTTCGCAACCCCATGAGCAACATTAAGACGAGCATGTTCTTCGGATTCAGACATATTGTAAAATCAGTTGCAAATCAGCAGCAGGTACAATAACCGGCGACAGATTAGACCGACAGGACACATCGGCGCGTTGAACTAGCGGCGGCGCTTGAAGGTTGGAGAGCTCTGGCCGTGCGGCGGAACCGGTCGACGTTGTCGACGGCATGGAGCAGCGGCAGCGGCGACGCGTGGCAGGAGCAGTGATGATGCGTGGCAAAGCAACGACGGAGCGTGTGGTGATCCGGCGGAAATTTTTTATTTAAGGTTTCAGGATTTTAGGCTCTGATACCATGTAGAAAATAAGGGTAATAATTGTGTGTCTGTATTCATGAATTCAGAATACATTATATAGTAGTACATGATACCTATACAAGTTAGGAAAATGTAATAAAATACAATTACAGCTACAGGTAAGAATATTCTAATTCCTTAACACCTTTTCATCTTTAAACCCAAATTCTTTTTAAAAGTCTTTAAACCATTTATAAATAATATGTGTATAATCAGTGTAAGAGCAAGTCCAACAACTTCTCTAAAATTTTCTTTAAAATAGAGAATAAAAACTCCTATATTTTTATAATTTTATGTTGGGGATCTCTATTTTACACAAAATAACATTTAATTTTATATGTTAATTTGATAATTTATTTAATATCTATTCTCTCAATTCAACTTTCTCCCAACAAATATATGAATTTAATTTATCTCTCTCGCCTGATTTACATTTTGAAGCACATAACATTTAATTATGTATGTTAATTATTTTAGTAGTGTATTAAATTTTCATTCTCCAAAAAAGAAAATTCTGTATTAATTGAAGGTGACTAATAATACAAGCATTAAATTTTTAATTCCCCTCTTCCTTCACATTCTCTATTTTAGAGAATTGAATGCAGACTATGTAGGAGCTTAAAAAATTGAATAAAACCTCTAAATATATCAAAATCCCTATTACTCCGATCATTTGAGCATGGAGTACGCAAAATTTGTGGGTTTGCTCTAATAGTCTACTAACTCCATCTGTCCCACGAGTTTTAGCATGTTTGATTTTTTCAGGTAAAATTTGGTAAATTTCAACCTTAAATATAATTTATTATATTTATAATAAAAATATCATGTAAGATTTATTAAATTAATTTTAACACCTATATTTTATATACCAGTGTTTTATGTAGATTTATTATATGTAGATAGAGATATTAATGGGTAAACATGATCGTTGATAATCGTGAAAAAGTAAACATACCAAAACTCGCATTCAGGCCTGACCTCACCTTGAGGCAACCCCGAGCCCCCAAATTTTAATTATATAGGGGCCTCATTTTATAGTTTTTTTGACTATATATGTAAGAAAAAAATTAATAAGCAATACATTTTCTAGTTAGTTGTCTCTTCATTTTATAAATATAACACACTCTAAATATTATATGTGATGCCCATTTTTTTGTAATTTCCTTTAAGCCTTCAAAATATTAGGGCTGGTCCTGCTCGCATGATAGTTGCATACTTCATATGTTATTCTATTATTGGCACACTTTTATTTTTGGATTATTTATTTTATATTCGCACATTTTTTATTTTCGGTAAGATTCGTTCAATTTCATCCACTCATTCTACTTTTTACTTTCTGTATTCAATTTTTTTTAATCTAAATCCAAACCGCTAAACGTGTTGTGCCAATAATAGAGAAACGAGGAAGTATATGAAAAGGTGAGATATTATGATAATTTAATGGAGTTGTAATCATAAACGTGAAATCAAGGTTTGAGGTCCAACCCAATAATTACGTTTGGCAACTGACGGCGGGAATTTACTGATCAACAAGCTGGAGAACTGGCTTCTTCTTTTATTTTTGGCCCTAATTCCCCTCTATTACCATACACCAAATTATTAAAACCTCATCCTACATTATACGCAACGCACAAATATTCCAATTATGTATTTCATGTTAATTACTCGTCTTCTTCTCTTATTAATTAGTGCCTACATTTTTCAACGATTGATACAAATAATTTAATTTACAGAGCCTGCATGATTGTGCCCTGCTTATCATGGCGCCCCTTTACGTACATTTGCTTTGAAATATGGAGCACAAGCTTTGTTTTCTCGCCGTTTTAAATAGCTAGCCAAGCCGTTATTTATTTCACCGAGGCAATGCCAAGCCCATGGGTCCTGGTGCTGGGCTACCGTGATTTACCTCTCATACGATGGCCTGGGTGTGGGCTGGTATGGGCCGCTGAGGGCGAGCGGATTGATCGCCTTTTGCCAAGCCGTTATTTATTTGTATAAATATAAAATTGAAATTTTTATTTAAAAATGTTATATGTGGTGAAATTATGTATTTTTTGACTGCAAAACTGTACCTTTTATCTTGAATATTGTAAGTTTAAATGTTAATTTTGAACTTGAAATTTTACTTTTTATACAAATTTTAAAATATATTTTTACATTTAAGCACGCTTTTTAATGTGCTTAACTTATAATATACAATCTTTAAATAAAAAAGTATCATGATTATTCTATAAGACCGAAATTACCACTATTTTCAAGACCTGGTCATTTTTTAATGCAACATTATTTATTACTGCCAACTGTTGAAATTTAATTTGTTTCAAATCCGGATCCACAAAATTCGATTTATACTATAGCGATATTTTTGGACATATATCATGCATGCGTGCAAACGTACTGAATATAATACGATACATTTTAATTTTTTGTAAAAGTGACAAGAAACTCGTTACCATAAATAAAAATAAAAGTCAAATCATCCCACTAATTATACATTAATTATAAAATAATTCTATCAAACGGTTAGTCGATCTAAAATAACAGTTTGTGATATTAAAAATACATATTTTATAATATTATTTGCTTAAAAATTACTTAACTAATCGTATCAGTTTGTTTCTTTCCTTTTAAAGTTGCAAACGCAAAACATTCATTTAAAAATCAGTGATGTCAGATATCAGAGATTCATACGACCGAGATCCATGCAATGCGATAAATTTTTCTGACTTTTACTAAATTGGATTCGGACATATACACGATTAATTGGTAATCTAGGAAATTAATATATATGCTGGTCATTTGTAATTGAATTTTCATTTTAAATTTGTGTGCATGGTGTGTGCAAGTTATGCTACTAGATGAGTTATAGGCACAGTCTAACTAAGTTTAGCCACTCTATCATTGATGCATGCAGTTATCTTCATAAATTAATTTTTAGTTAAGGACAGCTTCTGATAATGAACAAATTCTCGTAATCTCGCATAATTATAACATCAACAGTTACCAAATTCCGTCAACTCCATTTATCATCCTTTTGTCATTACGTTAGCATTTCATGTCAAACCGAATCCGTCAACTCCATTTATCGATTATCCTCACTCCTATTTGGTTAACTAATGTCTTTTTTTACTGTTTAATATTTACTTGATTAAAGTTAATTAAGTTTGACCACAAAATTTATTCTTTAGATAACACATCAACTTTTCACTCTTTCTAGTCACACTTGATTAAACATATCTATGATTAAATTATCTCCTGAAGGTCATTAAGAAAAAGGGAACTCTTAAGTTTTAACAGGCACTGAAGGATTATCTTCTCATGATATTGATTCAAAGAAAGAGTACAGGTCTTTTAAGTAGTATTAGAACACCCCCAATGAATGCCACTAATGCATTATCTTCATACATTAAATTTAAATAAGTACTGCGTATGGGATTGAAACTGCTTAATTACTGATCGAATTCATGGTTGTGCGGAATGGAGAAAGAACAGAAAATATGAACGAAAATAACAAGACATAAGATTTACGTGGTTCACTAATTTGGCTACATCCACGGGAGACGGATTCACTATAATAGGTAGCAGGTTACAGACGGCAAGAAATTGGCCAGATTTCTACCTATCTAAGTGCAGAACAGAATTAATGTTTACAGAGAGAAGAGAGACACTTTATATACTGTCTCTACTAAACCCTAACAAACTGGGATTGGAACAAAACACAATTCGGCCCAAATCAACATCAGTCCAAATTGGAATTGGAATTATATTCTTATCATAATTGTAGATGTAGTTGTATTCCAGGCCAGGGTCGCAGAAGCGGCTATTACAGTATTCAAGGCATACCAACAAATCTCCACCTTGACTTGAATCCTCAAAGTAGAAAACTCCAGATGCACCATTACAGTGCCAGATGAGTAGACTTCGCCCTCCACTCCCGGGACTGCCCATAGAGCACCTAATCAGCTCTGATGTTCAGCAAGTCCAAACAATGTTGAAACTTGCTATGTGGAACAGGTTTGGTGAACATATCAGCAGGGTTGTCAGCAGTTCCCACTTTCTTCACCCTGATTCTCCTCTCACTCCTCAGGAAATGATATCTGACATCAATATGCTTGGTCCTCTCATGATGGACCTGATCCTTGGCTATGCAGATTGCACTCAAACTGTCACAATACACAGTAGCCTGATCATGATGTAGACCAAGATCACTAACCAGTCCTTTCAGCCATATTCCCTCTTTTGCAACCTCTGTCAAAGTCATGTACTCTGCTTCCGTAGTAGACAACGTCACTGTAGGTTGCAAAGTCGCCTTCCAACTAACCACAGAACCTCCCAAAGTGAATACATAACCAGTCATTGATCTCCTCGTGTCAACATCACCAGCATAATCAGAATCCGAGTAGCCTGTAACTAAGCACTCGGTATCACCTCCATAAATGAGACCCACATCAGACGTACCTCTAAGATACCTGAAGATCCTCTTCACAGCTTGCCAATGTTCCTTTCCCGGTTGCCCCATGAACCTGCTCACAACACTGACTGCATGTACTAAATCTGGCCTCGTGCAAACCATAGCATACATCAAGCTCCCCACCGCGCTGGCATAAGGAACCCGAGACATATACTCCTTCTCCTCGTCTGACTGAGGAGCAAACATAGTGGTGAGATGAATATTTGCAGCACTAGGAGTGTCTATAGGCTTGGCTGTAGACATGCCAAACCTAGCCAACACTTTCTGAATGTAGCCTTTCTGTGACAAGAAAAGCTTCCGGTGACTTCGATCCCTAAGAATCTCCATTCCTAGTATCTTCGGAGCTGCACCCAGATCCTTCATCTCAAACTCAGCACTAAGAAGTCCTTTCAACTTCTGAATCTCGTGCTTACTCTTTGCGGCTACCAGCATGTCATCTACATAAAGCACCAGATAGATGAACGACCCATCTCTCAACCTGCTGTAGTAGACACAACAGTCATAAGCACACCTCGTATATCCCAGCTGAAGCATGTAACTGTCAAACTTCTTGTACCACTGCCTCGGAGACTGCTTAAGTCCATACAAAGACTTCTTCAACTTGCAAACATACTTTTCCTTGCCAGGAACTTGGAAACCATCTGGCTGAGTTATGTATATCTCTTCCTCCAACTCTCCATGTAGAAAAGCGGTCTTCACATCAAGTTGTTCAAGCTCCAAATCCCGATGTGTCACTATAACTAGCAACACCCTGATGGAAGTGTGTCTGACCACTGGTAAGAAAATCTCATTGTAATCTACTCCCTCTCTCTGACTGAAACCTCTAGCAACAACTCTAGCCTTGTACTTGACTCCCTCTGTAGGTGATATCCCTTCCTTTTTCTTGAAAACCCATTTGCAAGTGATAACCTTTCTCCCTTGAGGCTGTTGAACCAAATCCCATGTCTGATTCTTCTGGAGGGACTCCATCTCATCTCCCATTGCAGCAAGCCATTTATCAGCATCAGTACCTGAAACAGCTTCTCTGTAGGTGGATGGCTCATGAGTATCCACCTCCTCAGCAACCTGTAGGCATAACCCACCATATCCTCAAACCCATATCTCTTGGGCACCCCAACTCCAACCCTCCTGGGTCGGTCCTGAGCTAAACTGCGGACTGTAGCTCCTGATGGTTGGGGATCTGGTGGTGGAGATTCCGGTATCTCAGATTCTGTCTGTGGCTCTTGATTCACCTCAAATTGTTCCAATCTATTTTCACCTTGAGTGACTTCAAGCTCCACCTGTTTATCAACTCCACTAGTTTCTGGCACAACTGTGGGCTTCACCATAGATCTAAGCAAAGAATTTTCATCAAAGACAACGTCCCTGCTCAGAATAACCCTCTTCTCAGATGGAGACCATATCCTGGAGCCTTTAACTCCATCTCCATAACCCACAAAGACACCCTTCTTGGCTCGGGGCTCTAACTTACCATCACTAACATGATAATAAGATGTATAACCAAAAAATTTTAACTTGGAGTAATCAACAACTTTACCTGACCACAACTCCATAGGTATTTTGCACTCTATGCCTGTGTGAGGCCCGCGGTTGATCAAGTAACAAGCTATACTCACCGCCTCTGCCTAGAATCTCCTTTCCAAACCAGCATTAGAGAGCATGCACCTCGCTCTCGCCAGCAATGTCTGATTCATCCGCTCAGCTACGCCATTCTGCTGTGGCGTATTCCTGACTGTATGATGACGAGCAATCCCTTCATCCCTACAAAACTGATCAAACTCAGACGAGCAGAATTCCAGCCCATTATCAGTTCGAAGCCTCTTGATCTTCTTCCCGGTCTGATTCTCCACCAAAGCTTTCCACTCCTTGAACTTCGAGAAAGCTTCACTCTTATGTTTCATCATGATAACCCAAGTCATCCTTGAGTAATTATCAATCAGAGAAACAAAGTACCCGTGACCTCCCAGTGACTCAACTCGGGGAGGTCCCCAACAATCAGAATGGATGTAATCCAATGTGCCCTTTGTTCTATGAATCGCCTTAGGAAACTTGCTGCGGTGATGCTTCCCAAAAACGCAATGCTCACAGAAGTCCAAGCTCTTGACCTTGTGGCCACCAAGAAGATCATACTTCGACAGAATCTGCATCCCTCTTTCACCCATGTGACCAAGCCTCATATGTCATAACTTAGTCATATCATCCTGGTGAACCTCCGAAGATGCAACATTAACAGAATCCATAACCGTGGAACCTTGTAGAAAATACAAAGTACCATGCAGAACACCTTTCAGAACCAGCCTAGAACCTTTGCAGACACACAGAACTCCATCACTCCCTGAGTAGATGAAACCCTTTCTATCCAACGTAGGAAGAGAAATCAGATTCTTTATCATCGATGGAACATGCCTGACATCGTTCAAAGTACAGAAACTACCATCATGCGTCCTGATCTTGATTGAACCAGTCCCAACTACCTTTCACGCAACACCATTTGCCGTAGTAATGATGCCCTCAGCTTGCTCATAAGTTGAGAAATAATCTCTCCTTGGGCATATATGGTAGGATGCCCCAGAATCAAGAAACCACGCATTAGAATGATTATTTTGCCCAGTAACAGCTAGAGCAAAATCATCTTCAGAACTGAAATCCCCTTCAGCCACAGCAGCAGTACCAGATGTACTCCCAGATTTACTAGCCTTCTTCGGACACTCCTTTTTCCAATGCCCCTTCTCCTTACAGTAGTTACAAACATCATTGGCCTTAGGACCCTTTGAAGATGACTTCTTTCCCTTCTTCTTATTTCCGGTTTCCTTGCCTTTTGTGTTTCCTTCACTAGCAAACAAGCCAGTGGCCTGACTTTCTGTACCTGTATTGTTTGCCTTATGTCGCAACTCTCTACTATGGAGAGAGGATCTTACTTCCTCCAGAGACACAAAATCTTTACCAACAATAAATGACTGAACAAAATTCTCATACGAAAGTGGTAAAGAAACTAGCAAAATCAAAGCAGCATCTTCATCTTCAATTTTCACATCTATATTTCGCAATTCTAATAACAAAGTATTCAATTGCTCTAGATGGTCTCTGAGTTGCGTACCTTCCTGCATTCGGAGACCGAAGAGGCATTGTTTCAGAAGCAACTTGTTCGTTAGAGATTTCGTCATATACAAACTCTCCAACTTCAGCCACAGTTGTGCAGCAGTCTCCTGATCTGAGACCTCGGTGATGATTTCGTCCGCGAGACACAACATAATCGTCGAGTGTGCCTTTTCTTCCAGACTCACAACATCGCCAGAACTGCTCGCGAAATCCTTCGTCAGCGGAGTCCACAAACCTTGCTGTTTCAGCAAAGCTCGCATCTTGATCTGCCATAAACTGAAACTGTTTCTCCCGGTAAACTTGTCGATCTTCACGTTCAACCCAGACATCTTTCTCCCCGATCAGCCCCGATCTGATGAGCCCAGAATCCGATATACCCACTACGGATATCGCCGGAAAAAGAAATCGCTCTGATACCAGTTTATTGTGCGGAATGGAGAAAGAACAGAAAATATGAACGAAAATAACAAGACACAAGATTTACGTGGTTCACCAATTTGGCTACATCCACGGGAGACGGATTCACTATAATAGGTAGCAGGTTACAGACGCCAAGAAATTGGCCAGATTTCTACCTATCTAAGTGCAGAACAGAATTAATGTTTACAGAGAGAAGAGAGACACTTTATATACTGTCTCTACTAAACCCTAACAAACTGGGATTGGAACAAAACACAATTCGGCCCAAATCAACATCAGTCCAAATTGGAATTGAAATTATATTCTTATCATAATTGTAGATGTAGTTGTATTCCAGGCCAGGGTCGCAGAAGCGGCTATTACAGTATTCAAGGCATACCAACATTTATGTAATCTTTGCATAGCATCAACAACCAAATACATAAGTCAACTCCATTATCATTACCAAAACGAAAACAATATCCAGAATGACATGGAATGCAGAACATCCATCCATCCCAAAAACATGAAACTGATAAACCGATGGCAACAAAAACACCACGGTCATCAAGTTCGGAGAATGTTTAACAACTTATTTGTAAACTCCGGATTATTATTGTAACTGAGAATAACTCGATTTCCCGAAATCAGCCACGTATCTTGACGCCTCCCTGCTTGGCCTTAGGCTTGAGGACGACAACACGGTCATCATCGGGGCGCGCGCTCTCGCTTCCCGGCCATCCGCGACGGCAGTTAGGGCAGACATAGCCGCAAGGGCAATCCAGTTTAGCCCTTTTCATTGCGTGAAGATGATCGAGTTCTTTCTTCAGCTTCTTGTTCTCTTCGGCTATCTCTTCGTAACCCTTTTTCCACCGCTCGCAGTCGGTCTCAGTCATCTTCAGCTTGGTCCTGCATCATAACCAACCACTTGTCAGAAATAAATGGATCGATAAAACCTAAGTTTTTCAAACAAAAAAAAGGAAGGGCAAAACTGTATTTGCATGCAAGACTTCCCGGGGATTATTTAATTCAATAAAAAAGATTTTAAAAAATGGTCTTTGATGATAACCAGCTCTATTTGGGGTGATTAAACTAATGCACCATGAAAAAACTGGATTGAAACGTTAAAGTAATAACAAGGCAGAAGTAAATGGAATAATCAATAAGGTAGATTAATACATTCATTGATAGTATTATTAAGTCTAGAGATTATCACCTTGCACGGCGGTTTTGGAACCAAACCTCAACTTGTCGAGGCAGCAGGTTCAACTGAGTCGCCAAACTGTTCTTTTGTTCCTACAAAATTAATTGAATTTTTTGATAGATCCATGCTCAAATAATCGATACAATCATGAAAAAAATTCGATTAATGCCAACACACTTTTAAAATTGAATTACGGGAATGGGTAAGCGTTTATTTTAAAAACTGAAATAATAAAAGGTTATGGAAATGAAAATAAAATATATTTTATTGAATTATTTTAGAGATCCATACTTAAATAATCGATAAAATCATATAAAAATTGATTAATGCCAAAAAATTATTAAAATTGAAATATGGAAATGGGTAAGCCTTTTAAAAAAAAAAATTAAAATTAAAAGGTTATGGAAATGGAAATAAAATTATTTTATAGATCCATACTCAAATAATTAATACAATCATATAAAAATTTGATTAATGCCGAAACACTCTTAAAATTAAATTAGGGAAATGGGTAACTGCTTATTTTAAAAAATGAAAAATCAAAAGGCTACGGAAACAAGAATTTTTTTTTGAATTATTTTATAGATCCATGCTCAAATAATTGATACAATCATATAAAAATTTGATTAATGCAGAAACCCTTTTATAATTGAATTAGGGAAATGGGTAAGCACTTTAGTTATAAAAAATGGTGAATGAAAAGTTTATGGAAACAAAAACAAAATAAAATAAATTGGCTTATCTCCATGCTCAAATGATCGGTACAATCATGTAAAAATTTGATTAATGCCAATAATTTTGTTTTTCGATAAACCAAACCAATTTTTATATTAAATTTCAAATTTTCATGTTACTAATAAAAAACCATCCTTAATCTGTAACATTTTAATAGATGAAAAGGAAACCTACGGTATTTAGGGTGCTATGCTGGTTGAAACTCTCCTCAAGAACTGAGGATTGCTCCTTGGAGAGTCGGAGCTTCTTCCTCGAGCCACCTTTGTTTCCACCATTGTTCATTTCGCACTCATCATCATTGCTCCCACTATTCTTGCCCGAGTGCTCGCTGGAAGAGTTTCCGAGAGCCAGATTCAGATCCAAGGGATGATCCTTCTCGGTTGACTTTGGGACCGGATTTGCAACGGAACCTAGTGCAAGGGCAAGTTTAGTGTTGCAAAATTCGTCGCGCTCAAAGGAACGACCCATAATTGTGTCGCAAAAATGATTTAGAAATGGGGGAGGAAATGAGGAGAATGATACATGGGATGAGGGGGGAAGGGCTTCATTTATAGCTTGTAAGGATGGTTTGTAAATTATTTTTTCAAGAAAATCATAAATACTGTATTTAAGAAGGGTTGTTATGAAAGATAGTCTAGTTCGCAAGTGCGATAATATAGCCTTTAATGTATGGCATAAACATGAAAATTCAGCTCAATATATTTTGATATACTACCTAGTAGTCTCTCCGTTCCGGAGATGATATGACATAATTTCTTTTTTTTGTCCGTTGGCTCAGATAAAATGACATATTTTAAAAATTATTTAAAGTGACAACAAATATATTGTAAAATTTTCACAATGTTCTCTTTAATTTCAACGTTTTTCAAACTGAACTCACTACTTTTTCAAAATATCCCTACTTTTACACACTTATTCCTTGCCACATTAGCCAGCATAAGAAAGTGAGCTAAAAACAATTCCATCATTTTATCCGGGATAGTATGATTTTGACTTCTGCATCATCAGATTCAGAAGATCATCAGTTTTGAGCTATTTATCAACTGTAGTACATATAATTATAAAGAAGTAAAAATTTCGTTACTAATCAAAATCGGTTACAAAGTCTGAAATCGAGTCCATAAGATAAAATGATTTTGACTCATTTTAGCATGCTACATGATTTTCTTTTTTATTTCCAATGATGTATTAAATTATTAATTTCCATCTACAGTTACTATTAATAAAGATGCCTAATATAGTGTCATATTGACTCCACGAACACGAACTGATCGTTGACCAACTGAAAAGAGACTCTTGTGTGATTGATTTTGTAATTATTATGCACTACAGTTTATTAATATTTAATGCATTTATGCACACGAACTGTTCTTTTGAAATAAAAAAGGTAAAAGAAGCTCGTGTACCGTTGGGTTATTAATATCTGCACTTATCTAATTGTTGAATGATATATAAAATACATTCAACACTTAATTATACACTCTAACTGATCATTATTTATAAAGATATATTCAATCTATACATAAATAATTATGATTTAAATATTAATAAATATAAATTCTATAAAAAATTTATTACAATCTTATGAACTTAATTTTTGCTCAATTCAATAATTTCCTACAGTTACGAATAAAAAATATATTCTGCGAATGTTAGATTTTTTTTCTTCTGGCGAAAGTTATCATATAATGATCAAAACATTTATCTAACTTTAACGAAATATTAAAAAAATTATTTAAAGTTCAAACTAATGTTAGGTGTTTGACTTTTATATATTATAAATGTATTTAATAATAGGTACATTTTAAATATTTGTATTAATTTTAATTATCTTAAACTAATCTTGCAATGTGTTTTTTATTTTTTAATTAAAAAATCTGGTAAGATTAATGTTAAGATAACTGTATTTAATGCAAAATATTAAAATTTAATTGTTAATAAACACATTTATAACACATAAAAAGTCAAACAACTAACGTTAGTTAGAATTATTAGTTAGTCAAATTTACTAAATGAATCAGTCAACTAGAGATAGCATATGTGACTGATACGATTCTATTAAAGTAAGAGCGGTGAACGACCGCCCACCCAATATAAAATATTAAAAATTATAATTCTTTCCTATTTAGAAGTATTATATTTATATTTTAAACTAAGATCTATCTAAAAGGTTATATTTATAAATAATTTTTTGATTATAAAATACTCTTTACCTGAAAGGTAC
Organism: Rubia yunnanensis; assembly: GCA_037428765.1. Taxonomy (NCBI): domain Eukaryota; kingdom Viridiplantae; phylum Streptophyta; class Magnoliopsida; order Gentianales; family Rubiaceae; genus Rubia; species Rubia yunnanensis. The sequence goes on from CM075065.1 coordinate 81,992,612, forward strand.
ATTTACGAATGTGAATGTGTATTAGATATTTTTAGCCATTCTAAAATAAATTAAACTGAATTTAATTGCATTAAATTATGGCAAAATTTTGGGAAAGATCGTCTTTCCATAATATTATGGAAAGACGAGTTTAGTTAAAATAATAAAAGACAAAAGGTTTTAGTTGCAATATTAAAAATTTATAATGCAAGGTGTAGTAATTATAAATTTTATAACTAGATTCATACAATCCAAAAATTTCATTTTTCATTTCTTCTAATTTACACTTTAAACCTTGTTCTTTGCATAGCTTATCGAAATACCATCTTTCAAGTGGCGTACTCTTAAATTATATATAAATAAATTGAAATGAAAAAATAAATCTGAATAAAAAATATATTTTTATATGTTAATATTAATATAATTTATAATAATAAAAATAAATTTTAGAATTATGAGATATAATACTGACTAACTTAATTGAATTAAAGACATCAAAATAAATTGAATATTTGAGCTGAACTAAATTATAATTAAATTAAAGTAAATTAAAATTACCAAGATTTTTTGAAAATAATTTAAAGTAGCTCTATGTTATGTGGTCAAAATAAATTGTAACAAGAGATCATGAATATTTTCATAATTGATTGATTGCTTGTATTAAAAGATATATTTCTCATCCGCTTACATTTACTATTAACGTAAAATATAGATTAGACCATTTAATTGTTACCTTTTCTTCTTCAAAATAATTATATCATAAGACTAACCATTTAATAATTATATTTATGGATGTGGATTCCAGTTGAACCTTTTTTTTGATTAATTAACTATAAATCATAAGAGTATGATTACGGGTTATTCTGGTATTATATAATTTTATGAAGGGAAAAAGATGGTTTTTTCACAAGCTTATGGACAGTAATCAAGGCATTTGCCTTAAATATTGTAATTTTTTTTATAAAATTTAAATATTGCATTTTATAAGTTAAAACAAGTAATAATATGTATTTGAAAATGAAAATATAAAAATATATGATATAAAAAATATTTTCAAAAATTTTAAATTTTGTATGTAATTTAAGAAATGCAGTGTATAAGGTAAGAAATAAGTGGCCTGTCCATAAGTTTATGGACATGCCGCATGTCAGGAGATCCGCTCTTTTATGAAAACATCTTAAATATGAAAACATCTTTACATCTCATCGTAAACATCTTAAAATTTTATACTAAATGAATCAAACTGAAAATTAATATAGGCAAAATTTTGGGAAAAATTTGTCTTTCCATAGACTTATAAAAAGATGGGGTTTAATTAGAATAATAAAAGGTAAAATATCTTAATTGCAATATTAAAAATTTATTATGCAACATGTAATAATTATAAATTTTATAACCCGATTCATGCAATCCGATAATTTTATCTTCATTTCTTCTAATTTTCACTTTAAACCTTGGTCTTTCCATGGCTAATAGAAAGATTATCCTTCAAGAGACGGACTCTTTAATATAATGAAATTAATAACGATAGAACGTAAAACCCACACATCATTATGGCTGTGTGTATTCATATATAATAAATATGATATACAAAGTAGAAATAAATATATAACATGATACATACAAAAATCAATCAAAAAAGTTAATAAATATTTTTTGTAAATAAAATAAATTAAACTGGTCAGTCACATACATATATAAATATTATTCTCTCTGTCCCACTTCAAACTGCAATTTAACTATTCATTTAGTCAAAACTTAACTTTGACCCTAAAATTGAATTGGTATATAAATACTATTATGTGAAACATTGTTAAGTTCGTTATAACATATATATTTTTATAATATCAAATTTTTAAAAGTTTTAATTATCCTTATTGAAAAATATTATGGATCAAATATTTTTCAATTCAACTATTAAAAGTTAAAAGGTGAATCTTGAATTGGGATGGAACGAGTATTTTAGCCTCTCTACAATTAGAGAGGCATGGTGTAAATTCGAAGATTTGACCAGAACGTTTCAATTTAACTTTTTATACTTCAAAATAAATTACTGTCATAAAATTTTCCCACCGATTAATAAAATTTATAGCTTCCTTCCTATTAACATATAAAAATTGTTTGTCTAACAAGTTCATTATATTTTAACAAGCTGGATAGATATCATATAAGTATGACAATATCTGATCCTAATATTTATATATACAAATACTGTCATGCATCACACACAGAGACATATAGTTTGATCCATGTGGTTTGATCAAATCTCATGCATAACTATTACAATTAGTACACATTCTTTACAATTTAATAGTAGTTAATAATTCAGTTTAACTTAATGGTTGCTTAATTTTATTAATATCATATTCAGTTCGATTAATTTTAGTTATTACAATTTAATTTATTTTAATTTTGTTTAATTCATTTGAACACAATTCAAATTAGATAAAAATAATATGACCTTACTTTCTCTTATATTATAATTTTTTCTTTGTTTGTAGTTTAAAGAGGAAAAAAAATAATCAAGTCTTGTTTTAGGCACCTTAAAGTTTAATTAGGCCGGGATCATAACCCAGTTATTAAACATTTTGATTGGGATGAAGTTCATTTTAAAAACTATAAATAATTTGGGATCTATCATGCAATTATCAAAAAGTTTACTTTATATATACACACCAAATTTCAATCCCCCAATTCCAACCGCCGCAGCTCCGAACTCTAGAGAATCATCCTGGTGGAGCTCAAGTTCAATGTCGGTTTTAGTGTCCCTGCTGCCTAAGTTTGGGTGGTGCATGGGACCTCCGGTGTAGCAGCGGTGGAGCTTGAATTTTCTGGTGGAGGTGCGGTTGGGGCTTGGCAATCTAGAGTTCCCAAACATTTTTTCACCTTTTTCCTTCTCTTTGAGCAGCTCGCACAGCACAACAAAGCCATCACATTCCGCCACTAACCGCCACCCAATCTCACCAGAATAGTACCGTTACAGTAAATTCGTTAAATCTCCTACATGGTTCACCTCCTCAGTTTGAAATTCATTGCCTCACATTCCCATTTAACAAGGTGAAGAGCAACCTTAGATTGACCTAAAGATGCTCGACGGATTGTTGAACCGCAACTTCACCTCCAAATGGTGTGTTTCTTCGTCGAATCTCCGGTTCATGGTGGTGCAGTGGTTCAAGATATTTAGTTGGTGATGTTCGATAAGTTTTAAGTGATGTTTATACGTTTATTTTGATTTTGTTGATGCTTATGATATTTCAGTTGATGTTTATTATTTTTAGTTAACTCTATTTTGTTAGTGTTTATACTAATTTCAATTGATGTTTACGTGTATTTTTTGAGGTTTGTGCTTTGAAGTTGATATATAATTTGACAATTTAAACTTTGATGTTGATGTTTTATAATATCCAGTTGAAGTTATAAGTTTCGTTAGTTTAATTTGATGTTTTAAACCTTTTAATTTGATGACTATATTTATGTTTTGTAAGTTGCAGTTGATATTTTATGATTTTCAATCCATAGTATGTATGTGTTTTGTTAGTTTTAGTTGATCTGTATTTTGTTATTTGATGTTTACAATTTTTCTTTGATATATTCTTTAATATTTTTTTTGCAGTTTGCAGGCTGGAGCAGAGATGTGAAGAGGAAAAATTGGGGAAGATAAAATTTTGTGCTGGTTTGCTTAAAGATCCCTGACTAAGATTTATTATGCCTTGCAAACGACCATCACCATAATAAAAGGTAAAAATAAAATTTAATGGGTAGAATAGTAGTAATTAAATATTAGTTAACGTATTAGTTCGGTAATTATCCGGACACTATTTGATTATGCACAAAGTTTTGTTTTAGACTAAATTATTTTTTTAGTCCCCTATAAAGTATCTTATACCATGTTTTGGTCCATGTTGGCAAATCAACCCTTAGAAAGTACCCCAAAAATTTAGAATGATTTGTTTGGTCCCCAAAGGTGGTTTTTAGGTAAGAGTAAATGGTTTTTCGGTATATCTAGGGGTATAATGGTAATTTTACTAATTTAAAAATATTTTCAATAAAAAATTCCTAATTTTAAAATTTATTATTTTCTTTAGTTCTTTTTCTTTATTTTTTCTTTAGTTTTTCACCTCCTTCCACCGCCGCTGCCACTGCCGTCGCCGCCTACTGCCGCCTACCGCCGCCGCCGCCGCCGCCTACCGCCGCCGCCGCCTACCGCCGCCGCCGCCTACCGCCACCGCCGCCGCCGCCACTGCCTACCGCCGCCGCCACCGCCGCCTACCGCCGCCGCCGCCACTGCCTACCATCGCCGCTGCCTACCGCCGCCTCCACCGCCATCATCAATGAAATTTTAAAATCCTACTGGCATTTTCTTCAATCAATCATACCATTGATTTCGCCGCCTTCCTCCACCGCTTCATTGGTGGATTCTTCTGCCTTCCGCCGTCACCTTCCGCCTTCTGACTTGGTTGTATGATTATTGACATAGTCATAGGTGGCGTACAGTTAAGGCCCATTCCTTTCGCACCGTCCGTCACCTGTGACTTCCGCACCGTCCGTCACCTGTGACTTCCGCACCGTCCGTCACCTGTGACTTCCGCACCGTCCGTCACCTGTTAAGCATTGACTGTACGCCACCTGTGATTGTACGCCTTCCGCCACCGCCACCGCAAATTGTATGATTGATTGAAGAAGACGAAGTGAAACATGGTATTGATGCGAAGACAGTACCCCGAAAATCAACCCTTGCAAATCGTATGATTGAAGAAGAAGGCGGCAAAGAATTCAGCATTGATGCGAAGAAGAAGACGAAGACTTTTATTTTTATTTTTTATTTTTTCAAACTCAGGGGTATAATGGTCATTTTACATATTTTAACCAATTTTACAGTTGACTTTCTCTGAAAACCACCTTTGGGGACCAAACAAATCGTTCTGAATTTGTGGGGTACTGTCTAAGGGTTGATTTGCAAACGGGGACCAAAACATGGTATAAGATACTTTGTAGGGGACTAAAAAAATAATTTAGTCTTTGTTTTATACCGATTAACCATTAGACTAGGTTATTTTTTTATTGATTTAACTAATGTGGTGATTTGATGTTTGCTTTTATTTATTATATCAAAATTCTTATAACTTTGAAAATGCATCACAATATAAAATATTTAAATTTGATACTAAAAGTTATTGAAACGAGATTTTTAATGATTGATATAACCATTAGTCGATCTAATAGGAGAGTTTTTCCATATTACAATGACAAACTATATATAGTAGATAAGTGATAAATATAATATTATAATACCGATTTATTTTTAAAACATTGTTATTATACCAATGTTAATAAGCGAGCCAATAAAAAATAATGTACAAAAATTAGAATAGTAAAGTCAGTCAGCAACTTCATTGTTGGATATATAAAAGGATGGCAACTTCATTGTTGGATTAAAACACTGAAACCACACAAAAATAGTTGGGTGGGAATGTAGGTGATGAAACGAAGAAGGATGACTGGAAAAAAGAGTGAAAAATATTTAAAAGAGATGGAAGAAAAAGAAAGAGAAAAAAGAATTATGGAAGGAAGAATCAAAGAAAGTAAAAGTAGTCCGAGAAAAAATAGAAGAGATGATATGAGGAAAAGGAAATGAGAAAATAACTCTATGTTTTGACTTCAATAATCATAACTTATTGATGTATGTGCCAATCTACCCTTGGGCGCCGTTGACTTCAATTGTCAATGGTAAGTTTGACCGAAATTTAATGAAATGACTATTTTTTCTCATAGATTAAAAAAAAGAAAAAGGGAAAAGAAATTAATGGTCCTCATGTTTTCTCCCTTTTCTTCTTCTTTCTCCTTCTTCCACACGCTAGTTCTGCCATACCTCCCGCGCTACCCTCACGCCACCACCTTTCCTCCCCCTTCTCTCCCGCCCACCACATGTCCGCCACCACCTCTCCTCCATCTTCTCTCCTCTCATTAAAAGACATCTTAAATACTACTCGCTCTGGTCGTGGCCCTAGCTGGTGGGGCCCACAAAAGCCCACTAACCTCAATTTGGGTTCTCCTCTTTGGTTTCGAGTTCATAGAATTCATGCTCACCATGGTTCTATGAAGCGGTGGTTGAGTAGATGCCACGAGGCCTTTATATACTTGACCGTGGATGCGGTTATGGTTTCCGAGTTCGTAACGGTTCTTATCGGTATCTATGCAATATTTGGGGCAGTGGTGTTTAGGTTGAGCGTTAATAAGATCTAAATCAAAGCCTTGGAAACTAAATCAGATCCAAGAAGAAGAGAGAAGAATAAATGGACCGACAAATGACCAGCAGGTGGAAAAATGAGGTGGTGACAATGGCAGAGGTTTAGAGTGGAGATCAGAAATGGTGGTGGGTAGTGGCGCGGTGATGGCAGGCAGTGGCGCGGTGATAAAGTGGGGGAAGGGGAAAAGTTTCAGCTTAAAGGGGGTGAGGGAATTTTACACCTTTCAGTCTTAGAAAATCTTCACTCGCTCGATCCATAATTACACAACTAGATTTCCCGATCTAATCAATTTCGATACAAATTTTTAAATCAAAAAGTCCAACAAGCCTTGCAATATACATTTGGTACATATTTTAGATATTTTTTTCGACTTCATGATATATCTTTTATAGTGAATTGGTCTCTAAGTAATAAATTATTTTTTAAGTAATAAGTAATAAATTGTTCATCATGTCAAATCACGTAATTTGGAAATCATATTTGTGGATTATTTTAATTGAACCTTGTAATTTTTTCACTATAAACATGATTTAGTTTTTGTTGACTTTTTATATACATAAATATATATAACATGTTTTTGGTAAAAATAAGTTTAAATGTGTAAAGAATATTAACGTACCTATACATATTTTCTTTAATATCAAACACTCCTCCTCTGGTTAAACACTTTGACACCCACCACGAGCCCCAACCTTTCCCTCTCGTGGACGTTCATAGCTGATGGATCTAAATGTAGAAAATAAATAAATTATTAATAATTAAATAAATATACCTGAAATAATTATATCAATTTAGTCGCTCAATTAAACATATTTTTACAAATACTTGTTGAACATATTTTTTTCATGCACAACTCCATATAACTCGCCTAATCGAATGAATTTCATAAAATGTCTCACATATTTGTGACTTCTCTAGCAACTAGCACTAAAAGAAGGTTGCTATAAATTGATCAATGTAAAATAGTTTGAAAGCCCAATATATGTAACAAATTAAAGATGGACACATCAAATTTACCTTTTTATTGTAGTAACAACTTCTAGGCAGGCCGGAGCCGGGAAAGACAAATTACAAGACTAATATGATGTATAGAGATTTATTTAATATAAACTCCAAATTTATATGTTAAACATAATATAACTTACAATGTATCACCTATTATGATATTGATGAAAGATAAAAAATGATTAATTACATTTTTATGAAATTAAAACATTAATTATGAACTTTGGAGAATATGTATAACAAAAAAACTGAACTAATAAAATTACGAACTATTTTTATTTATTAAAAGATATAGGAAAAAGGTTTGGTGTTTCCTAAAATTGAGAGCTTGTTTATGTTCAAAAAATATTCTAATGCAAGAATCGGAAAATAAACAATGGATGTTTGCTTTCTTATTTAATTGCAATGAGGATGTTAATTTAGAAGGAAAGAAAATACATAAACACATACGGTAAAAGATAAGCCTAAATAAAAGGTCAATTATTCTTATTTTAGAGTTTAAGTGGGGCGATCTGGTTTCTTCCCAATTGAAACTATAATAGAACCAAACAAGAAATCAAAATTCACAGATGCTGTTAATGCTGAAGGAGGTTGGCTAGTGGAACACATAATAGGTTAACTTCACCTAAAGCGCATCTGGCATTTCTGGTGTGGGCTCAAGTCCTCTGACCCCACCTGGATCTGGTTTTCGAGGGGTGGAGCTACGATCGAGTGCTAGATACTTCTTGAAATTCAGGAGTGGGAATAGAAAGGGTAGCAAAATATTGACAAGAATTGAGAAGTTATGAAACTATCAAACAATGGGATAATTTTTTCCCCCAAAGTTATCTACATTTTTAAGGAGGGTTTGTTCTCTCGTAAAATCCTTGAATGAACAATACTGTCACTTTATACCATAATTTCTGTGCATTCATTAAGAGGGATTACAGGTAACTCAATTAATGTTAGATCTAATTTGTATTACAAAAATAAGATAACTGAATTAAATATAGCATTATTAGAGAGTGTTTGGATTGTCGGTGAGAATTTCAATGGGAATGAATATTGGTGAGTCCAACTCAATACTCGGATCACATGGCCCAGTTCACTTTCTATAGCAACCAGTCCATTAAGGCTGGCCCATGCCACCAATTTGAGCACGAACCTCGTGGTCCAGACAGTCTAGATCATGAGTAGCTTTCACCTTAAGGTACTTGGTCTATGAGTAACCATATTCCAATTGTAGGTTGATAATATATGGGTCTGTAAGCCCAATATCAATAAGACGTGCCCAGGAGCGGACAAATGGCCCAAGCTTCCAATGGAGGAATCAAGTTGCAACAGGTAAGGACTGATAGGATGAGACCTATCTCATCAGCCACCATACCATATATCAAGGAAGACAACATGCGCAAAAGGTAGATTCTCCAATTTCCTTGTTTCCAAACACGTTTCCAATACCTAACAAGAAGCTCCAATATAATTTGATCGTTAGTGCAGGTATGGCTGAAGGCCTAGCTGGCTGACCTTCTTTTGGTTTCTTGTAAGTCTAGGAACGGGCTTAGGGAGAGGATCAGAGAAAAGTTATATATAAAAAATTTGGCATTAACATTGGCGCTGTCTGTAGAGAAGAATCATCTAAACTCATGTAGCTCAAAGCACCCTGGGAGGATCACTATCGGAGGAACATTGCTCAACAACGTATTCATTAAGGATTTAACGAATGCGGTGGAGGAGCCAACTCTCATACCTACAGGGGAGTGATACCAGCTACAAAACACCATTGAGTTGACCAACGACTCAGGTATTTTACAAACGATCATGGCTTCGCCGAAAGAAATGATGAGAAAGATAAAAGAGATGGAAGACAGGGAGAAAGATAGGAAGACTGAGAGCCAAGGGGGACGCAAGCACCACATCAAGCGGACGAAGCTCTTTCACGACAAGGGGGACCAGGGCATGGTCCCCAGAAAGAAGTGCAAGAAGGTGAGACTAGTTGCAATGCGTTAAAAAGCAGAAGAAACAATTATTTATTCGGAGAAAAGACCTATTTTTGGGAAGGCAGAGCCCTTCATTGTAATAATAGGGGACCATTGGGATAAGCTCTTGCCCCAGTGTGAGACAAACATGAAAGAAGCAGGAGGAAGTTGGAAGATGACGCAGACACATCGTCCAAGAAGATAGGAAGAGGGTCACCATCCACGAAGATGATTCAACTGTTTACAGCTGACCCCAAGATGAAGATACTACCCAACCCAGGGCAGTACAATAGAGAAAAGGATCCCGAAGACCATCTTCACACGCTCTCTACCAACATGGCCACCTTTCCCATTCCACAGGCTATATGCCACAACTAGGGTTTGGTTAAAAAAATACTGAAGACAAGACTATTGATAGGTTCAGTCAGCTAGATCGAAAATTCCTAGCTCGCGGAGATAGTTTCAGAAGACCAGGTTGAAAGTGCTGGCGGTGAGGTAGAAGGCATCTGGGATGTTGTCAGAATACTAAGAAAGGTTCAATGATGAGGCAAACCTAGTAGAGAAGAGGAGAAACCAGTTCCTTGTAGACACATTCATAAATGGATTGTAGACACATTCATAAATTGATTAAGTCATGAGTTGTTGGTCAGAGACTGCATCCTGAACCCTCCAAAAAATATAGAGGATTTGATGAAAATGGTAGGAAACTTCAACAAGGATGATATGGCTGATAAACAGAGAAGAGAGGCAGTGATAGGTTTAGGACAATGGAAAGGTGAGTCGGGGGGAGGGGGTAAGGTACAAGAAGAAAACAGAGCCAAGCAGAGGCGAAAAGTCAATGTATGATAGGAAGTTCACCCTTCTGATCAAGACCCCTAGAGAGATATATGTCCTAGTAGCATCCAAGGGCATTTTGGAGCCTACAAAGAAGATGAAGCTACCCCTAGAAAAGAGAGACAGATCCCTCTTTTGCAATTATCATAATGACCATGGAAACGACACGAATGACTGCATACACCTGAAGTAGTCCATCGAAACCTGTATCCAGAAGAGGCAGCTTACGCATTTGGAAAAAGGTCCGAAGGCAACCGTACGGGCGGAAGCTATAAGGTGTAGGAGGGGCGTGACAAGGAAAGGTCCCCAGAGAGAAGAAGGGATCCAAACAAAGGAAAACAAGTGGCCAGGGCGGTGGAGAAAAAAGAATCAAGAGGAGATAATAAGAGATGCAGAGAGGATGACTCTAGGTTAGCAGTCACAGATATTTATGCCATAATTATGGGAGCACAGGAGGACGAATGAAGTCCTAGAGAAAGGCAGATTTCATGCTCACTCCCTAAGTGATCCCCACAGACAAGAAGCTGGGACCGAACGAGGAAATCTCCTTCGGGGCTGATGATCCAATCCAAGATAGACAGGTGGGTGGAGATACTGTAGTGATCAAAGTGAGAGTACTGGACAAGAGAATCCACAGGGCATGCATGGATGGAAGTAGTTCAGCAGAAATAATGCACTGATACTATTTCAAGAAGTTGGACGAGAACACAAAGAGGAAGATTAATACTACCATCACTAGTGACTTCACTCTATCTCACGACTAGTTTCCCCTCAGAATTATTGTCAACATACTTTTGCAGGTCTTGAGCCTGGTCTACGAAAAATGGGGGAGTTACATGAGAAACCAACTCATTGTGACACATCCTCTTTGAAGATCTCAGAAGGTTGACAAAGAGGTCATGAATTTCTTTAGTCTTCATTAGTTTGTTGGCAAAAGACTCTAACAAAGCATGTTGAGCCTTGGGGTGACACTTCTTTGATTGTTGGTCCCTCTCATTCTTCGACTTCTTCAAGTCAAGATTCTTCTTATCGAGCCTTGTGGCATTTTCCCTTGCAGCTTCAAGCTTAACAGGTGCTTCGAATGATTCACCTCATTTTCCCTGCGAGTAGCTTCTGCCAAAACCTCGAGGGGGCCCTGTAGGATGGAAAAGAAAACACTTGAGAGGGCACACGAGGACTGAACCGAAGACTGGATAGTTGTGGGGACCTACACAGTAAAAAATGAGAGTAAAGTAAGCATTTATAAAGAAGGTGATAATAAAACCACATTTAGAGGCAATAGCTTACTAAAGGGTCTTTACCCACTTCCCCTTGAAACTGTAGGGATCAAGAAGAGGGGGAAACATCGCTGCTCGTACCTAGCATCATAAAACCTAGAGTAAGGATAAGTGGTTCATTTCTTGGTTTTGTCTGAGGTTCCTCTTCAACGGGAGACCTCGAATGGTTGGTCGCATTTTCAGTCGAGGCGGATTGAGCTATACCCACCATAAAAGTTGGACTCACAGTAGAGCAAGGGATAGCTTCAACAGTCCTCCTGAAGAGCATTAAGAAGATTCAGTGCACAAAAGAACACTGGTTATGGATCTCGATAGGGAAGCTTAAAGCAAGAAATATTTTAATAAAAAATAGAACACAGGTTTTTTTATCCTAAGATCCTTTGGAGATATCCGAAGGGGTTGGTTCTTTGATTTTCACTCCTCAAGAGTGGTCCCGTGATCGACGACATTTTGCACGGGCCACCCTTATCTGCTTTTTATTTTCCTACCCTTTCCAGATCTGGACATGGGGTTTATGTTCCTCAGTGCCAGTCACTGAAGGGCTCGATGAATGGTTGGGGTATAAACATAATTGTCATAAATATTCATAGGCCAAACAAATCCTTTTCCTTTCTTAGAATCTTGATGATACAATCTGGGATGGTATATCCAACCTTCCTCATCTCCACTTTAACTTTGGAGTTCCATTGAGGAACCTGGTAGGCCCTGCTGCAATTGAAGGTCAATGCCTTATCCTGCCATCATGCATTTTTTGAGGGAGAAGTTCTATCCCACGATCCTATTGGCCAGAGTTTCACATCTTGGGTGCAGGCAAGATAGTATATGGCTGAAAACACCTTATATCAAGGGATAACATTAACTTCCAAACATCAAACAAGAAAGGCCATTATGATTACTATAACATTTGGGTGAAGTTGGGATAAACTAACTTCGAACTCTCCCATCAAATGAAAGTTAAATTGTTGGCTTGTAGAACACTTTGTATTGTACTCTCTTATGAAGGGCATTGCCGTCAATGGTTTTATGTTTTCCATAAAATCAGTGGATGATAAGAGCGTGTCTCAGAATAGTGGAGTGAGTTTCGTGTCCGAAACTTTGCATGTTGGTAATGGAAGCGATAATAATCCTATGTATGCTCATCAGTGTTACTTTGGCACAATTTTATATATCTGGGAGCTTGAATGTGTCACTATGCAAGTCGCAGTTTTTAAACATCAGTGGGTAGATTTCAACAATCAGTAGTGGACTGAGGATTTTGGTTTCACCCTTGTCGATAGGAGTTGGATCGTTTGGCAGGAAGATCCTTTCATCTTGGCCTGCCAAGCGCACCAGTTTTTTATGTGAGGGATCCTTCCGATCCTAAGTGGGAGATTTTTATGGAAGGGAAATGCAAATTTTTTTTGAAGAATATGAAGTTTAAGAAATTCTTGGTTTCGGTTAAAATTCAACCAGGGTTAGAACCGATGATGCTATCTTACTTGAGGAGGACGATCTTAGTTTGAACTGTTTCGTCAGACGTAGCGATCACGAGGAGGGAATTCGGGTTGATGTTTGTGGAAAGGTCACCTGTAAAAGGAGGAGGGCCCAAAAGGTTTCGAAGAAGAGAAAACATAAGTAGTGCCAATGATTGTTATTGTCTTTGTTTTGAAAATTAACTGCTTCAAATTTCAATAGCTAATTTTCATTTTGAATCAAACATCTATTAATATTTAAGAAGTAGAAAAAAAGCTCTAAATAGAAAATGACATTCTAACTTGATAATCAAAATAGCATTCACAGTTAATAACACCATTCAAAGTTAAAAATAGGAACTAGCATATCCTCTTACGAACCATAAAAACTCTGAAATTTCTGAAGTAAACTAAAACCATTTTTCAAACTAAGTGTACGATCAATTACTACTACACAATTATCCTAATACGAAACAAGTTCAATGATCAAAGAACACTCAAAGAAAGCAAGGTCTATGGAATATTTTACTTCAAGGAATCCTCAAGATTACCTGTCGATGTGGATCAGTCAAGACGTGGTTAGTGCATAGACGCGAGATGGTGTTCGTAGGCTCTTTGTCTTTTCTCAATCTTCAAAATCCTTGCATTAATGGCAGCGAACTCCTTGTGAACCCACTTATAGAAATCTCTTACACCTTTGAGGTAGGCTTTCTCCGAATATACAAAAGTAAGCACAAACACATGAATATGTATGACAATATACATACTAAGAAAAAAAATGAAATTCACTTTCCTTCATCAACTCTAGGCCTCTTGCTGGCTTCTAACCATCTTGGGTCTTATGGCACCATTTACGATCGACCAACACCAACCTCTTATTTTTGAAGTAGGTTTTGTCGAAGTATTTTGGTGGTTTTTCTTCACCGATAATTTCCAACCCCTCGACCTTCTTCAATATGAAAGTGATCAAATTCCCGTATGGGAGGCTTCTCACCACCCTCGTCGAGGTGGAAATCCAAAGAATATTCCTAAATATATCCGCCCAGGAGTAGATTTTCCAACCCTTTATCATGAAATAAAACATCATCATGGTGGTATAGGTGGGCTTAGTGATGTGTCCAGCAGTTGGAACTAAACATCTAGCAATCATTTCATAGACAATAAGTTGATCGATTGCCAAATGGTTTAGATAAAAATTTGCAAGCTTACCTAAATCCTCCCCGTTACATTGGAAATACCTCACACTACATTGAATAGGGTTTTGTATATGGGTAATCAACAAGTAATGTCAATTTTTTCCTATGATAAACATCATCCGATTAACTTAAATTCATCGAACAAACTCCAAATTTTGAATTCATCAAATAAACTCAAAATTTTGAATTTTGACAAATTCTAAAAAAATAATCCTAATACATAGTCAGATACCAAATATCTTGAATGTTAATCCTAATAAAATCCACAAAATGCTACATAGATAGAAAAGTTTGTTTGCAAATGTCCTAAACATCCTCGAACATGTGCTCAACTTCATCTGAGACACTGTCTTCCTATTGGTTCACACCATCCTCCACCTCTTCCTCGCTCTCCAAGAAAACCGGTTGGAAGTTAGGTGGCTCTTTGTCCTCGCTTAGCACAAGCTGGATTCCCTGGGCTTCTATGGAACATTGTTGTTGTGTCTCTGCACTAGGCAACATCTCGTGGGCCTGTTCCATGTCACCACGAATTGGGAGGCCATCGTCGGCCTCTCCAGGATAGTATTTATAGGCCCTAATTGTGGGCTAACTACTAGAATATAGGTAGTGGTAAGTCGGGGTTATCCACGATGAAAATGAGGTTTTATCGAGTGCTAAAACGTACTCAAAAGCACACAAAGATGTTACTCTAAGTGTGTGGTAACAAAGTGGGGGGTTTTTGTTTTCGAAAACACTACGCTTACTTTAAACTACTAAATTAACAACCAATTATAAAGAATGATGCAAATACGATCACAACTAGCACGGAAGATGCAACTAAGATTATAACGAATATTTGGTGCAATTGGTTTACATTTCTAGTCAACTTTTGATCATCGACTAATTATACTATTTTTATGCATTAACCACATATTGTGGAGAACTTGTCAGCACCTTTCGAGTGAAGATATTTCTCGCCTCTCCTTGATTATAGTTAGAGTGAGCGATCGATGCTACACAATAACCCTTACCCTCTCCAGAGGATTAGCATCATAGACTTCCCCGAGAATAGCAATACACATGGAAACCTAACACAACTACCAAAATGGCCTACAAGCAAGAAACATATAGATAGCACAAGTATATATACTAATAACTACTACGAGGATCGACCTTCATGCTAATCGTTATTAGTGAGCCACATTGATAATTAGTGAAATCGGTTCAAATTCATCTTAAATCTAAGAAAATTAATCAGTCAATAATCACAATTAGTTGTCACTCCCAATTATAACCTAACATTTACTAACGTAATCACATCAACAAAAAGTCAAAGTCTACCGGGTTTGACCAAAAACCTAGCAAACAACTAACCCACAATCATCATCCTGTTGATCATCCTAGTCTAAATCATGCATTAATCACACAAGAAAGCACAAAACATACTTGATAATCAAAGAACAAAATTGGATAAATTAAATCTCACAAATTCATACTAGAAATGCTTACCGATTGCTCCCAAGAGTGTATTTAGCCTAAACAACTAAAACCCTGATATAAATATCAAATGCTTTGATGTTGCTTTTAATGCTTTGATTGATTGACATTATGATGAAGAATTGAAGAAGGAGTTATCATCAACATCTTGGATTTATTGTTCAAGAGTGTCGAGGAACTGAAGCATCATGAAAAACACTATACTTTTTTTTCCCACCGGTTTTTAATGAGGTAGTGTGATCATTGTAAACCATTATAAAATTATTTCATTTTGGGTTTTGAAGTGAAGTGTGGCCTTTGAAGAGCTAAATTTTGAATTACAGTCCATTAGAGTTTAGAATATTCAGTTTTATCCTGATTAGAATTAGATTTGGTAAGATTGGATAAGGCAATATTAATCCAATGCTTAGCTTGAGAGAATTCGGCCATATATGTGTCTATTATTCATCCATATGTGTCTATTTTAGGTATTTTAGTTAGATATGGATTTAGCTTCTTAAAGCTTACATAAGTTGATTTAGTTTCTATTTGTGATTAGGGATTTTGGCCGAGATTGTAACCCTATAAATAGACGGGCCTTTGGACGAAATTATACACACTTTTATCAATAAAATATTCAATCTTTTGATTTCATACTCTTTGCTTGCAAACTATTTTTATTGTTGCTTAATCCCGAGGGTTAATTAAGTACTAATAACCTTGTGAACTGATCCCGTGGGCTAGTTGGAGAGCAAGTCGAGATTGAGAGCCTCCCAAGGAATAGGTTCTTGAATTTCGTGCAACTTGGTGAGGATTTTCAGATCTTTTCATTCTGTCAAAGATTTTAATTCCACAATCCAGAGTCTTTGCAAGGAGGTTCATATCAAACCCATAAAAAATATCAAGAACCCATAGTAAACATAGAGTAAATGAGGAGAAATAAATGCAAACTAGGGATTCTTGAGAGA
Organism: Rubia yunnanensis; assembly: GCA_037428765.1. Lineage (NCBI taxonomy): Eukaryota > Viridiplantae > Streptophyta > Magnoliopsida > Gentianales > Rubiaceae > Rubia > Rubia yunnanensis. The sequence continues at coordinate 82,008,983 of CM075065.1, forward strand.
AAGTTTTGAATGGAAGTAATGGATGAGAGATAGAGCTAAAAAACAGTGAAGATATGAGTTGGTTGATCCTGTCTTCGTCGGCCGCGCTGTATGTCGCAGCCCGCGATGGGTCTTCTGCCCGATTCTTTCAGTACACGTATAACCTTTGCGGGCCGCATGGTATGTCATGGCCCGTGAAGGCATTTATGTTCCTCTTCTACCAATTGTCTGATAAATTGGTCTCCTCTTCCAAATCTTCTCATTTCTTCAACTCTTCTTCCAAAAATCAAACTCTTCAAGACCCGAGCACTTTAATGAATCTAAATCACTTCATAAGTTAAAGAATTAGGATATAAAACATGTGAATTCATCCTAACCCTATAATTGATAAAATGTTAATTTCTTTCCAATTAAATCCCTAATCTATTACAAAACTAGATTTCGAATGTGCTAAAAATGGGATATAAATTGAGCACATCACACACTCCACACTTAGACCTTTGCTTGTCCTTGAGTAAAGATGATAAATACCTAAGGTATTCCTAATTTTTTCTATTCCATAACACACTCGGAACCTTTCCCTTGAGAATTCCTTTGACCCTAAACATGGGACACTACCCATCCCCATATTATAGTGCCTAAAAGATTCTACCCAACAAAATTTTACAAAATAACATCGCATCCAAGTGAGGTGTTCATCATTTAAAATTATGGTAAAAGAAGTTAAATCTATCCAAAAGTTTCCAAAGCGGCAAAATGAGCCTTCAAATATTTTCATTTCTCTCAATTTCTCTCTATTTTTCTAGGAGCCATTTCGGGTTTTCATCCTAGCTTTTAATTATTTTTACCTCACACCACACATTTTCCACACAATTTAGGCCTCTCCTTTTTGCATAGATAGCCATTTTGGGTTTTGATCTATCCAGGCCCCTCATTTTTGCCTAAGTTTCCCGCAAGCAGGTTTTCAACTTAGCGAGATAATATTTTTTTATAATTCTTAGTTTTTTAAGCCTCCTAAGAAGTTATTAATTACAATGGAAAAATGAGCTATATCATATCAAAAGTACATGCTAGTAATGAGCTTAACTACTTCCCACCCACACTTAAAATCTAGCATTGTCCCCAATGCATATGATCGGCTTCATTACAAGTGCGTTTACCGTTGCTTTTGGCATACTTTTTAGTTAGTTTTACTTGGTGGATTGCTAATATTAGTTGAGTTTAAGTGACAAGGGATTTGGACAGCCATGTTGGTTTTCTTGTCCAAATCCCGCCGATGTGTCCATTTGATGTGCATATTTTAGTACTTTTTGGGATAACTTTTGTGCTCTTTTGTTATCAAGAGCTTGTGTTTTACCTTGAAATTCTCTTAGGAGAGGCAAGAGTGACTTTAAGCTCTTTTACCTTTTCTAAGTGGATTTTGGATGACAAAGGAAGAACATAAAGACTTGAAGATCAGAGGCAAGATAACCTTTTGAAGACTTTGAAGACTTGCTTCAAATATTTGAAGACTTGAAGAAAGAGAGGAATATTGTGAAAAAGAGTACTTTCTACAAGAAGAAGAAAAGAAGACAAGGTTATATTCTGGCGCCCACCACAAGTCGCAACACACGGGTGGCCAGAACACAACCTTATCCCTTTGTACTATAAATAGCATTTTGTTTCCTCTCTTTCATATATTTTCAAGAGCCCAACTTTAGCACTATTCAAACCCTAGTTTTCCACCATTTTGATCTTTTATTTCTCTTGTTTTATCTTTGGTTTGTTAGCATTAAGTAGTTTGAACTCTAGTAGCTAAACTCATTCTTGGGAGCAATTGATTGAAGTTTCGAAACTTATGTGGTGAGATTCTCTATTTGCTCATTTATTAACATTTATTGGAGAGTATTTAATATGCCATTAATTTTGTTTTTTGAGTCATTTATACCATGGGTTGTTTGATTATATGAAATGTTTGTATGATTGAAGTGTTAGGGTGTAAGGAAAGTTGCAAATTTCTTAGCTCATTTGACATGAAATCCAAGAGCATTGATTTAGAACTTCTTGTGTATAATGTGTGGTGATTCTTGCTAGATAAGTATTTTAATGTGGATTGTTCTCATATTTATCCTATAGATGCAAAGAAAGATTGAACCTTGAATGTGGTTTGTTCAAGGGTTAGCCTAGTAAATGTTTTGTTTGGTTAAATGACTATGTCTTTGGTAGAAGGGTTGTTGTTATCAAACCTATGGTCCTTCGTGTGAAATTCCATTGATGAAAAACCTCTATGGTGTTGTTTTCCTAGGGTGATCTTTCATGAGGTTTGCAAATGGTCGTTGTTTGTCTTTGCAAATTACTATTAAGAAGGGATGAATGTTGATCTTCGAATGAGAAGTGATAAAATTTCCCATAGACAATAGATATAATTGAATGAGTGAATCTATGATCAATAGGATGTTTGGAAGTGGAAGTCGATTGCCCCAAAGGCTCCGTTAATTGTTGATTTAACCATCTATTTAGTTGTTGTTGCATGATTAGCATAGTTCTCTTATTTTGCTAGTTGTTGTCTTTCAATTCATAATTTAGGACCAAAACTAATATATCTATGCCTAGTATGTTTTCTGCTTTATATGTTTAAACACTTGGAAAGATCCCTCTCCTCGTGGGTACCCCAACTTTCCATTATCGACTTAATTGTAGATAGTAAGCATTAGGGCTTATAAATATTAACTTTGAGAAGTACAACGATGACCTCCCAAATTTTGGCGCCGCTGCCGGGGAAGAGGCATTTAATTTTAAGTGTTTGGGCATATTATGTGTGATTATGTGCTATTTTAAAATATTTGTTAGTTTGCTTTTGTTTTGATTTCTTAGTTAACTTGCCATTTTTGCTTGGCTTGGAGACGTATTGTTCGTGTTCTTGGTGTATGGTTCGTATGCGATCCTCTTCACAAGAATCCCTACACTACGACCCCGATCAATGGAAGGAAGGGAGATTCCTTCTCTACAAGGAAGGGAGATTCCTTCAGGGCAAGCCTTGTTGAGGGACATTATGGCTCCCAACCTTGATCAATGGGAGGTCGTTGCCGTACCTCTCAAAGTTAATATTTATAAGCCCTAAATGCTTACTATCTACAACTAAGTAGATAGTGGCAAGTTGGGGTCGTCTACGAAGAATAGGGATCTTCCTAAGTGTTTAGGCACAAAAGGTTGATATTAGGCTAGAAGTAGATATATGTACACATATAAAAGCGAGTAAAAAGGGGGGTTTGGTTGTTTGGTGGTCTTAAGTTATGAAAGTTAAAAGACAAGATAACTAGCAAGGTTAAGAAACTATGCTAATCATCAAACAAAACTAAGAAAAAGGGTTTTAAAACTACAAAAATAAAGCCTTGGGGGAAATGGATATCCACTTCCAAACCTAATGTAGATCATTGAACCATTCACTCATTCTATCACATTCGTTACTTGGCTTAACATTAACATACCCATCTAGTAAGAATCACAACACATTATGCACAAGAAGTTCTAAGTTCACATTCATAGATTTTCATGCAAAGGAGCTAAGGAATTTGTCACTTTCCTAACACTCTAACACTTCAATCATAAAAACACTTCCTATTCTCAAACAACATATGACATAAGTGAAGTGAAACATAGCATCAAGAATACATAAATGCTAAATAACAAAGGATTCAAGAACGAGTGAAACAATCTATTCACTACTTCAACTACTTGTTGTGAAGATAAATCTTCTATCCTTCTTAGATAGTAGTTTGCAAGAGTGAATTCGACATCTCTTGTCAAACCTCACCAATGAATCCCTTATTACTAAGAGTATCCCACTGATGGCATTCAGCACGAAGAATCAACAAGCTTAGCAACACTTATAAACACTACACCGTGTCTAAGCATTTAACCAATTCATGCATTACACAGGATTAGTCAAGAATGATCGAAATTTATAGACCTCTCTCATTTTCTACCTAAAATAAACATGACAACGAATTCGACATCATCACATTCATGTAGCAATTATCAACACACCAACATCATTTAAGAAGCTCTAACTCATGCTCTTGGATTCCACATTAAAAGAGGGGATAATTAGCTACTTTCTCCCAACCCTAACAAGCAATCATGCAAGCAATTCATATACTCAAGCTCCCAACAACATCAATGCAATTAACAATTAACATTCAAAGCTTAATAAATGTACAATAGCAAAAGCACCAAATAGATAGATATAATGGTTCTTACTACATAGAAATGGAAGCTTCAATCCTTTGCTCCCAAGATAAAACTAAGCTAGAGAACTAAAAGACATAATTAAACTACAAAAACTAAGAAAAGAAAGAAGAGAAAAACCTAGGGTTTTAGCCCAAAAAATGCAGGAAGGAGAAGGGGCCAAAAGCTGCTGAAGAGGAGAAGATAAGGGGAGTATTTATAACACAAAAATCAAGAAGAAATTCAGACCACCCGTCCATCACGAGTCGCGATGTGCTCGCGACGAACCATCGCGAGTCGCGATGGCTCACAACAGACACAAATTTCAGCATTTTTTCTTCTTTCTCTTTTATATCTCATATCCTTCTCTTCTCTTCACTTCTTCACTTCTTCATATCTTCAAAAAGCTCAAATCCAAGTCTTCAAATCTTCAAATCAGAGATATTCTTCAAAGTCTTCAAAGTTTTCAAAGTCTTCAAACAAATTACCTTGTCACACAAAATTCTCTAAAAGGTGGTAAAAATGTAAAAGTCATTTTTAACCCTCCTTAGATAATTTCAAGGTAAAATGTCACACTTAGATCACAAAAGTGTACAAAAGTTAATCCCAAAAGCCCTAATATAACCGTATAAAATGGGTACATCAATCAACAACTAATGTCCACTGAGTATCCTTTAGATGGACCAAATGGGCACTTCGAGCTCAAGACTGGGTTTATAAATATGCTACCTATCTTCCTTGGTAGTCAAGGGGAAAATGCCAACAAGCATCTCATCGAGTTCCATTTTTTATGTGGTGGTACGGTCCCCCACGGAGTAGATGAATACTTTTACAAGTGGAAGGCAGTCCAATTCACATTGAGGGATGGTGCAAGGGATTGGCTCCACTACCTACCACCCAAGAGCATCAAAAGTTGGCTTGACATGATGATGAAATTTCTAGCCAAGTACTTCCCGGCCTCAAAGTCCGCCGCTTTGAAGAAGGACATAAGCAACATCCTCTAATAGCATGAAGAGTTTTTTTTTCTACTATTGGGAGAGGTTCAAGAAACTTCTCGCGAGTTGTCCTTATCACGGCTATTCAGAGGGAGACTTGGTCTACCTATTTCTACAATGGTCTTCTTGATGAGGACCAAAGACTAGTGATGAGTTCTTGTGGTGGTACCCTTGGGAACAAGACTTCAACAGAGGCTATACAATTATATGAGGAGCTAGCGTAGGAGTCAAGAAACTTCAGCTCGAGGGCTAATTTAAGAAAAAGAAATCTAATGCCCACAAGTGACCCTTCCAATAGTGGAAAGATTGAGGACCAATTCTCGGCCCTTGCTTCTATGGTGAAATCCTTAATGACCATGCCTAGAAATGTGCGACATGTTAAATTTTGTGAAAGTTTTTATCGGCCCATCCTATGACACTTGCCCTACTTTGCAAGATGATTATGTCGAGGAGGTGAGTGCCATAGGGTATCAAGGTGGGAAAGGCTATCAAGGCTACCAAGGTTACCAAGGTTATCAAGGGTACCAAAACCAGCCGTACAATTTGGGTAATCGTGATAACCCAAACCTCTGGTATGGAAACCCTCAAGGAGGTAAAACCCTCAACCGTATTGCTCTTCTCATCCAAAATATAGGCCACTTCAACAAAAATATCAAAGGCTTCAAGACAAGCCCCGAGATCAAGGGGAGATCTCGGGTTTGACAAAAGATGAGGTGATGCAAGCCATTCAACGGTTGAGCATGTGCGCGGAGAAAGGAAAAAAAATTCCAAGATGAAGCTAAGGAGAACATCAAGAACTTGGAAACTCAAGTGAGCCAAATAGCTCAAGATGTGAATCGGATGGAGGCCCGGGAAAAGGGTAAACTTCCCTCCCAACCAAAGATCAACCCTCGACAAAATGTGAGTGAAATCTCATTGAGAAGTGGAAGGGATGTGAAGGATCCCCAACCAAGTTTTGTTGTTGAGAGGATGGTTGAAAAAGAAGAGGCCTTGAAAAGAAGGCCGAGGAGTTGGCCAAAGAGAGAAAAGATTAAGAAATTGAGGTGGAGACATTTGTACCAAGACCGGGATCAAATCCCGAAACCTCATTCCCACCGCATAAGAAGTCAACAGGAGCGGAGATCCCTATCTATGCATCGGAGCCACCATTTTCGGAGATATTAAAGGATAGGAGGACCAAGGAGGACACCAAGGATAGCTACGAAGTCTTTCGTGTATGCAAGGTAAATATTCCACTCTTAAATGCTCTAAATAAAGTTCCTAGGTATGCTAAATTTCTTAAGGAATTGTGTACCTTCAATAGAAAACAACAATTGAAAAGTAAGAAAAAGAGTGTGAAGAGTGAATATGTCTCCGCCATGTTTGATGATGAAATGCCCCCTAAATGTGATGATCTGAGAATGTTTACAATCCCTTGTGAGATAGGAGTCAAATGTGTTAACAAGACATTGTTAAACATAGGCGCTTCAACCAGTGTGATCCCATATTCCTTGTATGAAAGTCTAAATCTAGGAACTTTGCATAAAACCGGGGTTGTTATCTAACTAGCCGATCACTCTAGCACATACCAGGTATTGTGAAGGATGTGTTGGTGAAAGTGGATTCTTTGACATTCCTTGCAAACTTTTATGCTTGAAATAGGAGGTGACAATAGTGCTAAACCTATTATTTTAGGAAGGCCATTTCTAATGACTTCAAGGACCATAATTGACGTGCATAAAGGAACATTAACCATGGAATTTAATGGGCAAAAGGTAGAATTTGACACCAATAATTCAATTGATCATCCTAGTAGATAAATTCTCTCCAAGCTATTCATGTTATTGATGATAAAGAGCAAGATGTAAATGAGCCCAAAGATGGCAGTTCCTTAAATGTGGCCATAGATGTTGTTTTGAGTGGTTCTTTGATTTCAAATGTTGTTAGTACTAACCTAAAGGAAAACAAAAATGGCAAATACACTCTTGGGAAAGCAATATCCAACACTTTTTGTGTGTCTACGGGTAAGCCAATAAGGGTGGTTTTCCCTCCTTCTCTTGAGAAGACTTCGGTGGAAGAGTGTAAACCACCACCAAAAGCTCTTAAATATTCATCCCTTGGAGAAGGAGAGAAACCCCCGAATGCTCACGTGCTTGAGATCACCATGGGACAGAAAGGTGAGTTGGAAATGTTGAGGGAACATGAAAAAACCCTAAGCTATTGGAAGAAGGTTTCTTTGGGGGATGATGTGAATCCCAATTGTTTTGACCCGGATGTTGCAAAACATTTGTAGCAATTTGAACCTAAGGCATTGGATTGATGAAGGGAGAAAAACTTGGAGTCATGAAGGAAAATCTTGGGAAATGGATGAGGTTGAGAATTTTTTTCTAAGTACCAGGTAGGCTGCTCGTTGCGAGTCACGGCCACTCCGTCGCGAGTTGCGAAGGGATCCAAAAATTGACACTATTTTGGAGCACTCAGGATCAACTTTTTCTGAGCTGCAATGGCCCTGTCACGAGTCGAGACAGACCATTGCAAGTTGCGACAGTTTGGTTGCGATCGCGACCAAATCAGAAAAAGTTTGCAAAATGCAAACCTCCCAGATCCACTTTTTCGACTCGTGACAGTCCTATCATATGTTGTGATGATCCACCGCGAGTCGCAATGGACTGGTCGCAAGTCGTGACACTTGCTTTGACTAAAGGTGATGGTTGACCTTCCCATTATGAGTCACGATGAACACGTCATGAGTTGCAACGAGCATGCAGTGATGTTTTAAATAATGGGCAGAACGTACTCTTCTACACAAACTCCTTTTCTCCCCGTCAAAACCCCTTCTTCTTCCCATCATCTCATCCATCTTCTCCACAAATTTCCATCAATCCCAACCACCAAACCACCACAAATCCATCGCATATCCATAACCCATCATCCCTAGCCTCTTTTTTTTTTTAAATGAAAACCACCATGCGGTGGAGGGATATTTATTGGGCACCCTAAACCCTTAATAATAAAGGAAGAAGCAGTAATTAGCCATAACTGCTCAGTCAGTACAAGAATAACTCCTAAGCTAAAGGAGGCCAAGAGCTCGAAGCAAAATAATTGCTCCCAAAAATCAATGTGATTGGTTTGTAGGACCAAAAATTACCTAGCAGATCAGACAGACCGCAAGGGTAAAACTATCTCACTATACCTAGTGATAATAAGGAGCAGGTCGGTGATCAACGAATCGAAGCACCACTTAGCCACCTATATCACTAGGACAATAGGAGCAAGAGACAGAATGGTACAAAAGAATACAAAAAAACAGTAAAGCAGCACCAAAGCTGGAGTGGGGGTGCAGCTCAGAGAGGATTTGTGGTTGCTGAAATAGTGGCAGCACCATTTCCTGAAGCTGAAGGAGCAAATAGAAGTCCTCTGATTGAGAGTGGTGGCAGTGAAAAACTTAGTTCCTGTCAAAGAAAACATAAGAAAAACAGTTAGTAGCATCAGTTCACCTAAGAAGGGGATCTAACTGTAGGAATCTCTAGGTCATCAAGACTGAGTAACCCTTTGGTTCTTGCAGGCAGATTCAACCAGCTGAAAGATTGGTGAGTCTTAGTAAGTAAAATGTACTTAGCAAGATCATCAGCAGGTTGGTTTCCTTGTCTGAGAATGTGTATCAGTTTAGTATTGCCCAAAGAGATGTGAATACTGTCCATAAGATTAAGAAATTTCCAGTGTCTAACAGATGGTAGTAAAATCATATTAATAGCATTTAGACAGTCAGATTCAATCACAACCTGTTGATTTGCATAAGGTATTGCTAACTGTACCCCACATTGAATAGCTAAAGTTTCAGCATGCAAGGGGGAAACTGCAGTAACAAAGTATCCCTTGGCTTGAACAAAACCATACTTATTCCTTATGATGACCGCAATGCCAGCCTTTTTGGAGTGATGCCATGAGGCATCAACATTGATCTTTATGCCCAACTCAGGTTTCTGCCAGGTAACTGTGATAATGGGAGGTTTTGGAGGCTTAAAATTCGGTGGAATATAGCCTTCTGAAGCAAGTTCATAGTCAATCTGTCTTGATATGTCAATGGGAAAGGCAGAAAAAGATAAATAAATGTTGTCTTTGACCTCTTTAATGATAGTATGACAATGAGGATTGAGGTTATTAAAAATTTTTCTATTTCTAGCCTTCCACAAAGACCAGCAGACAAGGATAGGTGCAGTATGGATCAGTCTGGTGTGGAGATTAGATAGACCAGTATATGCCCAGAAACTAGCCAATCTATCCCATAAATTTTCAGATTCAAAATATGAAATACCACAGATTTGATGAACTTCCTTCCAAACCATGGAGGAGATAGCACATGTATTGAAAAAATGATGCAGAGAGTCAGCATTATTGCAAAAACAGCATTTAGAGGGGAGGTGGAAGCCAAATTGCACAAGAATATCATCAAATGGTAGTAGTACATTTAAAAGCCTCCACATAAAAACTGAGATTTTGTTCTGAATATGGTTAGCCCATATACTTCTAAGAACAGGGAAAGCATTAGTAGGGGGTCTCAGTTTGAGATATGCTGTCTTGACTGAAAAATTCCCAATATAGTCAGGCTTCCACACTAGTTTATCAGGTCTGTGTTCATGGATGGAGGCAAACTTGATAGTATTAATGATGGGGGCAGGAAGCACTAGCTGCAGGAGTGGGAGAAGAGAGTCCTTGTGTCTAATAAAATCAGCAACAGTGCACTGCCTTTGGGTCTCATTTGGGTAATAGAAATCCATTAAGGGGCCAAAATCAGTCCAATTAGAAGTCCAGAAATTGCATAGTCCCTGACCATGTATCACCCTGGAATTGGATTCTGCAAATTGGTTGATTTTGCATATCCTCTTCCAGTTTTGAGATTTTTTGTGAGATTCAGGGAGGGAGTTAAGGAAAACAGTCCAGGGAGCTTCACCTATTTGATATTTCCACCAGAGTTTACAAGAAAAAGCTCTAATGATGGTAGCTAGAGATCTCAGTCCTAATCCATTTTGTTCAGTAGGGTAACAAAGAGATTCCCATTTTTTCCATGATTTTTTCGGACCTGAATCTGTCTCACCCCAAAAAAAGATAGCAAATTTTCTTTCTATTTTCTTAATAATCTGTTTGGGGGGTTCCATCACTGCCCAAATATGTTGAGGTAAAGAGTATAAACATGACTTTATAAGGGTCAGCTTACCTCCAGTAGAGAGCCACACATTTTTCCAGTTTTTCAGTTTCCTATCAATCATTTCCATAACCGGTTGAAAATGAAGATTGAGAATTTTACCACTATGTATAGGAACACCCAAGTATTTAAAAGGCAAGACACCTGATTTCATACCCAGAATATTCCTAATTTGTCTGAGTTTAGCTTGAGTGGCATTCCTACTAACATAACAGTCACTCTTATCATAGTTAATTTTCTGCCCAGTGACCTCCTCAAAAATACCTAGGAATGCTTTAATTCTGATTAGGTTCCTTTTAGAAGCTTTGAGAAAGACAATAGTGTCATCTGCATAGCTTAAATGAGAGATTGGTATAGCATTCCTTGGCAAAGAATAATAATGTAGTTTTCCAGACTCAAAAATATAGGCTAGACTTCTAGTAAATGCTTCAGAGAATATGTTGAACAGAAAGGGTGATAAAGGATCCCCCTGTTTAATGCCTCTGAAAGCACTAAAAAAACCAACAGGTTTGCCATTTATGAGAACTGAAAACCAAGCATTTGCAAGATTTTTCATGATACAATGAACAAATTGCCCATGAAAACCAAACTTGAGAAGTATACTGTTTAAAAAAGCCCAACTTACCCTATCAAAAGCCTTCATTAGATCTAGTTTAAGAATGCAATTAGGGTCTCTAGATTTTTTGTGCAAGAATCTGATCATTTCCTTTAAATAGATGACATTATCAGAAATGTCTCTATTTTGGAGGAAAGCAGATTGGTGAGGACTAATTAATTTAGGCATCAATGGTTTGAGTCTTTCCATTAGTATTTTTGAAAAGATTTTGTTTGTCACATTTGAAAGACTAATAGGTCTATAGTCATTAAAACTAGTAGGAGTTTGTTTCTTTGGAATCACTGTGATCCAAGTACTAGAAATACCTCTAGGAATGATAGACCTTGAAAGAAAATCATTTGATGCCTCTAGTAAATCCGAACAGATAATATCCCATGCTTTTACAAAAAATTTTGCTGTGTAGCCATCAGGACCAGGACTGCTGCTTTTGTTCAGACTGAAAACAACTTTTTTTAATTCCTCAATTGTCACTGGACTAATGAGGGAAGCATTCTCTTCCTCAGTAATCAGTTTGGGAATTTGGGACAGAAAATGAGAGTAGAAAAGTCCCTGATCTGAGTGTGGCTGGTCAGTCAGAAGCTTTTGATAGAAACAAATTGCTTCATTTTCTATGTCAGAGCTATTAACTAACCAAGAACCATCAGAACTTCTGATTTTAGTGATATTAAGAGTACATCTTTTTTCCATTACAGCATTATGGAAAAATTTTGTATTCTCATCACCCTCTTTAAACCATCTCAATTTGGCCTTTTGTTTCCAGAAACTGTTTTGCACTTTAAGTGCCCTAGTAAGCATAGCTTTTGCATGTTTTAACTTAATTAGCTCACTAGGGGTGCTGTTAAGATCGAATTCAATTTCCTGAGCTTTCAGATTTTCCTCTGCTTGTATGACATTTGCATTAATATCACCAAAAATCTCCTTATTCCACAGTTTAAGGTGTTTTTTAAGGTGATTCAGCTTGAGAAAAAAAATTAGCATTCCTTGACCTTGGAAAGGAGAACTGCAATGAAATTTAATGAAATCCATGAAGTCCTTCCTCTTGAACCAGGTATTTATGAACCTGAAAGGTCTAGGGACAGAGGGACAATTGTTACTGATTCTGAGTAGGAGTGGACAATGGTCAGAGGTATCCCTATTGAGAACTTGGATGGAAGATTGTGGGAATTTAGAGATCCACTGAGAGGAGCATAAACCTCTATCTAACCTCTCCACCGTATGTCTATTAGCTCCAATACTTGTCCTACCATTAGTCCAAGTAAAAAAATTCCCAACAGTGTTGATAGGGAGCAAAGCCATAGAGTCAATAAAACCACTAAAGTCATTAATGCTACCAAGGTTGGGGGTAGAGGAACCCTTGTACTCATTTATAGAGGCCATAGCATTAAAATCACCAATTAGTAGGGTATCAGACAGTGTCATTGTCTTAAGATCAGACCATAAGTCTTTTCTCTCCTTTCTTGTCCTCAAACCATAAACAAAAATAGCCTCAGTTGAGGAGTTAAGTGTATGGCTGGTTATCAGTACTGAGATGAATTGATTATGATCAACCTTAGGAGCAATGTCAATCTTAGAGTTCCACATAAGCCAAATGTTACAGTTAACAGCATACAGGCAGTGATCAAAAAGAAGTTTTTGTCTATAGAAATCACATTCATTGTTGTTATGTTGAGGTTCAATTAGACAAATCATTTCCAGTTTATGTATTCTGATAAGTCTAGCTAGTCTCAACATTGAAGTATCCATGCCTCTAATGTTCCAGACTAAAATGTTAATTCCTAGGGTTGTACTAATCATTATTTTTTGTGTTTGATGCTTTTAGTGGCTGTTCTAGTAAGAATCTTATTAATCTGATTGAAATACGTGGGAGCTTTCCCCTGAGCGGGTTCAGCATTTTTGTGTCTAGGAGAAGTGGTCTGTGAAATGTTAGTCATAACAATGGGGGGGATTGGAGGAGAACTGTCCTCAGGTAAGAAATCAACTTGTACCTGGGGTATGTCACATTGTACCTCAGTTTCAGGGAATTGATGAACACAGGCCTGCTCAGAATACTCCTCCTCTTCATGAATTAATGGTAGAAACCTATTTCCTGAGGATCTGGGTTGAGAGTAAAAAGCAAACCTGTTAGTGTTAAAAGGATTGTTGGGAGAGATAGGCAGTTTACCTGGATGCACTGAAATGTCATCAGCAGCATATTTTTGGACTTTTTGCGGAGTTGAGGTCGTAGAGTCAGGTATCATTTGCTCTTCTAGAAGAGATACCGAAGCTGATTGATCAGAGGAGGCTAATGAATCCATTGGGAGGGAACCTTCTTCAATCAGGACAACTACTGGATCAGATATTATAGGAATATTCGGACCCAGGTTTTCCTGAGAGAGTACTTGAGCTTGCTGAGTAGAAACCTTATTTTTCTGAGTATCCTTAGACAGAGGATTAGGGGACCCTATTTGCTTGCTTAAATAAGGTTTATCACCATTTTGATTTGTGGAAGATGGAGGGAGGAGTTTGTCTTCTTTCTGTGCCAAAATGGTAGTGGCTTTCTCTGAGGGGGTAATACCAGACGAGCTAGGTTCCCTATTAGGGATTGCTTTCCAAACTGAGTTAACCTGAGGAGGTTTTTGGTTGGAGTGTTTGGAGTTATTGTTTCTGGTTGTGAGGGGCCTAAGGTCAGGGTGGAGGATCCTACATTCAACAACCTCATGACCTAGCCTTTTGCAGTGTTTGCAGTATAATGGTAGCTGTTCATATTCTATTTGATACTCAGCAACTTCATGAGCAATACCATTTGTCAGTGAGATAGAAGTATGCAGCTTGGACATTAGATCAATTTCTACACATATCTTAACAGCCGAGGGTCTTGTAACACCTAGGGTAGCAGCATCAGTTTTGATGAACCTTCCTATTGTATCCCAATTATTTCTAGCATGGCAGAATTATACCAAAATAGGGGAATTTTATGAAGTGTAATCCAAACAGGAACTATGGAGGTTTTAGCCTCTGGAGAGAAATCAGGGGTCCATTTGAATACCTTCATATATGCACCTTTGAAAGCCCACTGTGATTTCATCCAACACCGCTGAAAATCTTCTGGGTCTTCAAATCGGATTAGGACATGTCGGTAGTCTATAGAGCCGAGTTGGAATCTTCCTTTAAAACCAACCGATTTGAAAGCCTCATTCAGGAACTCCATTGATGGCTTGAGCCTGGCGAATTTTCCAATCAAAGCATTTTGGTAGTGAGCTGACAGTTGCGCGACCTCCTCCGGGGTGATTATACAGGCAATCTTACCCTTGTATTCCGTGACTGGTTTAATGGAGGGTGTGGATGGGAGTGAGGAGAGGAGCGGGGTTGGTTTAGCGTTAAGGGCCTGAAGGAAACTACGATTCGGAGCCGTGCCACCACGATCCTGCGGTGGCTCCGCCATAGAAGAAGCGGAAAGAAAGACGTTGTCGACGGTGAATAGTGATTGGAGGTGGAGAGAAGTCAGAGGGATGAGAGAGAAGTCGAAACGTTCTTTTCAACTTGGAATTATCCCTAGCCTCTTAATCCCCTATAAACACCCACAAATCAACCAAATTTGTGAAAATCCAAAAACCCTAGTTTTTGGGGATTTCTAAAAAATTAGGCTCAAATTAGTTGTGGGGTTCATTATTTCATCATCCTACACGCACTATTGATATGGCCCCTAACAAGAGACCTAGGGCTCCTCCACGAGGTGAGCACAGCGCTGCTCCACCTCCACCTCTGCCACCATCTTTGGAGTCGAACCCTGTACCTCCCCCTCCTGATACGTACATGGGTTTGATCCAGATTACCGAGCCCTATGCAAAGAGATGGGGTGCCTTGGTCAACCGCTTGCTGAAGGAGACAAGCTTTGCTGATGTGCCCACACTAGATGCTTTTGGGTTAACCCAGCCAATCCGATGCCTCCTCACCAAAGGAGGGTTGGAGGGTTTCATGGGCAAGAGTGCCCCCTCCTACCCATAATACACATTGGAGTTCCTGTCCACGGTTAGGATACATTGCATGAGGGATGATCAACCATGCAAAAGATACATCACGTTCCACTTAGATGATATACCCTGAGAGATGACCATCTCGCAGGTTGAGGAAGCCTTTGGATGGGACACAGCTGAGGTCTGGGCGAGATTGAACCCACAGGCTTAGGAGCGACCAATTGAGGACGACATGCATTTTTGGAGTGTTATCAACATGAGGGTGAAGCACTCCCACGACAAGAGTAATGTCATCATCCATCCCGCACCCCGTTATGTGCACAGACTTTAGGACGACACAATGCTTTCTTCGGGGGAGCCAGTGAATGTGCCAAACAATGACATTCATTTCTTATGGCGCTTGTCGAGTGAGGGGTTGGGATACGGGTTATGGGCCAAACTATAGATGAAGAGGGTCGTAAAGGTGGCTAGGAAGCCAAAGGGGAACATTATTGTTGGAGGCATGATCGACCTCTTAGAGAATCACTTAGGATTGGTCCCACTAGCCAATTTTCCATACTTTGGGAGGCGCATTTTTAATCTTATCACTACAGAGAGGTTGGTGTGATTTGAGATGCTTGGAACCAAGCAGACTGCGGGGGTGTTTCAATGGTTATATGGCACCAGGAAGGTCACCTTCATGGCATTTCTTCAGCCCAACAAGACTAAGCTGTATTTTGTTACACCCTTGGAGGACCTAGAAATTCCACCCAACTCCTTGTGTAGGGAGGAATTTCAGTGCAAGCTTAATGACCTTAGCCTAACCTCTGTTCAGCCCGACGATAGTAGCTTACCTTTCATTGAGCAATAACATCAGCATTCACCATAGCCTCCACCAGAGACCGAGCATATGCAGGAGGATTATGCACCACCTCACTACTCCCAGCCTCCGCCTGACTTCTACGAGTGTATGATGCAGACAGACAGCATGATATTAGAGCACAATGTTTTTGTCTCCTAGAGCTTGATAGACATGAATGTGGAGATTGACCATTTGTCAGCTCGCATTCATGAGATGTAGTCCCAGTCAGGTGGTGCCTCAGGCCTTGATTCAGGAATCGAGAGGCGCAGAGTGAGGAGGCAGCAGAACACAGATTGGCTAGCTCGTTATCACCAACGTTATTATGGTGACGGTCCTTCATCCTCACAGTAGTGATTGTGAGCATTACATTCTTACCCTTTCCATACTTTGCTTTGTACGCTTTTTCCCAATTTTGTCTACGTTGAGGGGATGTGTAGCATTTTAAGTGTGGTGAGGGGTATTTACTGATTTCATTGCTTGGTTTGGGGATGTTTTTCTAGAATTGAATTTTTTGGGATATTTTTTGGTTTGTTTTGGATATTCCCCCCCTTTGTTTTGGGGATGCTTTCCTTTTGATGTACTTAGATGATGTTAGCTTTAACATTTTTCTTAGCCTTAACATTTGGATGACCACTACTGGGACTTGGCCACTGCCAAAGCTCAGCTGGATGACCACTGCTGGGACATGGTTGACAGATTTGACGGAGTGGATGATCAGTTGCATTATCTGATGAATGCATGGGAGCACTCCAAGATGGGATTATGGACACCCGTGATAGGTTAAGGAGTGTAGGCACATGGGAGCGCTATATGGATCCTCTGCACGGGCAGAGACAAGGAGCCAGACGTCGCAGGAGGGAATGATCTTTTATATTGCTCCAACCTCTCTTTCACTTAGTTACTTGCATTATAAATAATGCAAGAACTAAGTGTCGGGAGGGGTTGGAATATTTTCTATTATGGTACCCCCTTTGCTAGTATCTCTTTCGACCTATGTTCTATTATTTTGGATTTCTTGGTGACTATCTTTTTCATGTTATTGTTTATTTCCCTCATTAAACTCTTCGTTGTTTTTGGTGTGAGGGTACCTTTTGTAGGATTTTGGGATGTTTTGGGAAGTTTTTAGTGGTGTATATTTATGTTTGATTATCTTTTTTAGTATGAAGCCCACTTTTGGAGCATTTTTGTTCTACACAAAAAAGAGAAAATTTGAAAAATGAAAACAATAAAAAACCTAGACAAGTTAAAAACCCAAAAGGGCAACTTGGGTAATATGAGGAAAATCCTGGATAGGTTGAAAGACCTAGGTAAAAATGAGAGGCTAGGCTTGGCTAGGCTTATGAGTCTAGGCAAAAATGAGAGGCCGTGTGGAAAAATGTGAGAAGTGAGTACCCTTTGTGTGTTAAAGCTACGATGAAAACCCAAAAGGGCTCCTAGGAAAAATGAGAGAAATTAAGAGAAAACAAAAAATTAGGTTAAATGCCTGCTTCCGCAATGGATTGTTTTTGAAGAAAACTCTTTGATTTCTTTTGGGATCATTTCGGGAAAAGAAAGCTAGCTTGACACTTATCTTTTTGGCTTACCTTTTTCCACACTTGACTTTTTGGTGGTTTGATTACTTATGTTTCTCGGGGAGTGTGAGAGTTGTGAGATTCTTACTTCTGTGGGGGAAACAGGGTAATCTTGGAATAAGTTGAATGCCTCAGTTAACTTATCCTTGCACGCTATATTTTGCTTCATTATTTTTCTTGTCTTCTATTTACTCGAGGACGAGTAAAGGGTTAAGTGTGGGTAGTCAGATCTGCTTTATTGCGCGTGCATTAAATGACGCATTTGGCATACATTTTAGTTAGTTTTACTTGGTGGATTGCTAATATTAGTTAAGTTTATGTGATAAGGAGTTTAGACGGCCATGTTTGGTTTTCTTTTCTAAATCCCACGTTTTGTTGACTTAATTAGTACTAATGGACATCTTTTATCCATGGGCTCCTTGATTTTCCTTGGGATCATCTTTAGTAGGTCACCCGTGGGTACTTTTTGTTTACATTCTATGTGAATCCCGTTCGTAAGGGCGGTAGAAGATATTGAAGGCCATTCGTAAGGACGGTAGTATAGATGAAGGCCAATCACATTATAATGGTGATAGACAAAGGCCACGATCATCAATGCGTGGTAGAAGGAGATTGAAGCTGAAGATAGGCGGCAACAGAGTTCAAAGTGGCCAACAAAGAAATGGGAAATCGTGGTCAAATGAGTTGTGCTCAATTCCAAGAATGATCCTAGAATAACTAGCCCTCAAGGCTAGTTTCATTAGATTATTCTTCTTGAGTAATATAAAATCGACTACTAAAACTCTCAAATTGGACTAACGGTTCTCCCGTAACTAAGGAGCCAAGGCACCAACGGATGGGCATGGGCCGTGTATGGTTTTGCACCAACGGCCGGCACAAAAAGAGACGCCCCATGCTAAGGAGACCATCGCAAAGCTATGATGAGACCTACACCAGAGGCCATGGGCCGCTAGCACAAATTAAAGAGCACTCCATGCGGCTAAGTATGGGCGTAGGACGTCCCATTTTTGGTGTCCCGCACCGTTCCAAGCTCAATATGGCAAAACCAGCAGGCAGGGTGTGGTAAATGACATGGCTCACACCAAATTTTCTGAGCAAAGCACCTACCCTGACCGTGGCAATGGCTACACCCTGAATCAGGACTTTAAGTTTCGACACTCTGACGGTGCACCGCAGGAGATGATGCGGACTGCGTCAGGAGTCAGACGCGACCCGCATGAATTTTTGTGCCCCACATACTTTAAAGATCCGTGCCACCCCCCAGAATGGGTGCCCTGCGCTTATGAAAAGACACAGCCTTCGCTGGTCCTTACAAAATGCGCCAGGTACATGCTACAAGCTACATCATCTGTGGCACCCCACGCTGGGCGGCTGCTGAACTAGGGTTTACCCTATTTTGGGCCCATTTTCCAATCTCCCACTACTATATACAGAAGCTTTGTCTACTAGGTTTTCATATCCTACATTACATTGGTAGATTAGAAGAGTAGTTTGGAGACTCTCTCATTAGGAGAAACTTTATCTTTTTCTTCTATTTATTTTGCTTTAATCCTAAGATGTGGAATTCAAACATTTACTTGAATTCCATGTCAAGGGAGTAGTTTCTATACCTTAGGGATAAATTGTAGTGACTTGGTAATCTATATGCTCTTTTAGATTCTCTAGTTCATACTAATATTGTGCTCATAATATTATTGTGATTTGCTGTTGAGGTTGAATGCATGAGTACTACGCCACATATGTAGCATAAATTTTGGGTTATATTCATGCTAGGCGTATATATCAATGTCTCCTTGGGAAGAGAATTCTGGTTGTTTGAAGAGGAGAATGCGTCTGCGCGAGTGTGTGCATGGGAGATTCAAGGTCACTCTGATCCACTTACCATCGCATCAGTCTTAGCTAACATCATAAAGTTTTCCTAGAGGTTCAGGGTAGAGATAGATAAGTAGTAGTAATCTAGGGTTACAAGAAACCCTAGTATCATAGATAAGGTGCCTACGACCCTTGGGCCTAATTGATATGACTTGAGGGAAGTAGCACATTCATGGTAGAAGCCCCAGATGTAATCGCACGGGGGAGAATCAGACCTACAACAATGGTTGGACCTTGTTGTACTCCCCTAATTACGATGGTGGCATTGCTGGAGGGTTGCGAGAGCGCCCGTAGTGACATGGATGGGGAAGTGTATGCCATCAGCCACACCTCGTGTTATGGAAACCCTATTAGGTTTACTTAGATCTCTATGTGAATGAATCGAGGATATAAGCATTAGATTGACCAAGTTGCTTAGTGATTTCCCCAAGTGCGTAGCTACTATTTTAGTTGTGTTTATTTACTTTTCGAGTTTTGTAGTTTATATCTTGAAAAACCAAACCCCCTGTTTGCATGTTTGCTTTACTAGCCATTCCTTTCACTCATACGGATTGACAACCCGTATGAGGTTGTGTTTTGTATTGTTAACTATCCTATATGTAGTGTAGTAATAGGAACATAGTGTAGAATTATAAATTATTATCTTCTGACCATTCCACGGGTACTGCCTCTAACCAGGTTAATGACCCCAGGGGGAGGCAGGTCAGCATATAAAATATCAAAGCATAAATGTGGAATAATGGAAAAAATAAAAGTACTAACAACTAGGATCACGAGGGTCCTACTCCATCCTGATGGTAAGCCTGCCTCTGAGCCCTCTCCTTATGCCTTTAAGCATGGCGAACATTCAGGTTAACAGCCGGGTCAATTATCTCCGGCTAATGCATCAGGGCAATAATGGGTTCGATGCACTCCTCAATCCACCCAATTTGTGGTCAGGTATCTCTCACTCGATAGTGTTTTGATCATGGTGCTGATGGACTATAGGAACTGTTGGCCGACCTTCTGCTAAAACTTGTCAAATCGACCCTTGAAATGAGCATCAAATACAAATGTTGTTCTGTTGGTGGAAGTAAGACACATGTTGCTTAAGATCAGGCTGGTCCATGGGTGCATGGGATTGGTCCTCATCATCAACTGGATGCTCCTCATATGCATGGGGTTGGTCCTCATATGGGGGCGATGGAGGGTGTCTAAATCCGTGGTTGTGAGCATTATATGCCGACCAGAAATACTTGGCAAACTGTGGGTCTGGGTTACAATGCCCAAATCGTTGTGGACTTAGTAATGACTATGTGCTCATATGATAGCTCAATGAACATGGCATTCTCTTTCCCATCCCCCCTAACATACATCCAAATGTATGGACTGGAAGTCTCATGCAACAGCTTGGTACAAATGAGCTCTTTGATGTTTAGACGTAGGTGGCCGTCTACGTAGGTGGCCAACCAAATACTAAATTTGGGAGACCTTTATCCTGCCTCTCAAAAATAGTATATATAGGCCCTAATTGTGGCTAACTACTGGAAAATAGCTAGTGGTAAGTCAGGGTCGTCCACGAGGAAAAGAGGGCTTTGTTGAGTGTTAAAACGTAGTCAAAAGCACACAAAGATGTTACTCTAAGTGTGTGGTAACAAAGTGGGGATTTTTGGTTTTGGAAAACACTATGCTTACTTTAAACTACTAAATTAACAAACAGTTATAAAGAACGATGAAAATAGGATCACAATGTGCACAAAAGATGTAACCAAGATTATATC
The DNA here is from genome assembly GCA_037428765.1 of Rubia yunnanensis. NCBI lineage: Eukaryota > Viridiplantae > Streptophyta > Magnoliopsida > Gentianales > Rubiaceae > Rubia > Rubia yunnanensis. The sequence goes on from CM075065.1 coordinate 82,029,958, forward strand.
GAGTCTTGGGCGCAATGGGTTCAAATTTCAAGCCATCCTTTGATCATCAACTAATTATCCTATTTTTATGCATTATCCACATATTGTGGAGAACTTGTCAACACCTTTTGAGTGAAGAAATTTCTTGCCTCTCCTCGGTGTAGTTATAGTGATCGATCGACGCCACACAATAACTCTTACCCTCACTCTAGACGATCGAATTCATAGACTTCCCCAAGAATAGCAATACACATAGAGACCCAACACAACTACCAAAATGTTCTACAAACGAGAAACATATAGATAGCACATGTATATCTACTAATAACTACTTCGAGGATCTGCCTTAATGCTAATCGTAATTACTGAGCCACATTGATAATTAGTCAAATTTGTTCAAATTTATCTTAAATTTAAGAAAATTAATCAATCAATAATCATAGTTAGTTGTCACTCCCAATTATAACCTAACATTGACAAACGTAATCACATCGACAAAAAGCCAAAGTCTACCGGGTTTGACCAAAAGCCTAGCAAATAACTAACCCACAGTCATCATCTGGTTGATCGTCATAGTCTAAATCATGCATTAATCACACAAGAAAGCACAAAACATACTTGATAATCCAAGCACAAAATTGGATAAATCAAATCTCACAAATTCATACTAGAAATGCTTACACATTGCTCCCAATAGTGTATTTAGCCTAGATAACTAAAACCCATAACAAAATTGCAAGAAATAAAAAACATAGAGTAAATTAGAAGAAATAAAAGCAAACTAGGGTTTTTGAGAGAAAATTGTCAATGGAATTAATGGAGGAGAGAGAGAGAGCTTAAAAAAAGTGAGATAAGAGCTGGTCAATCTCGTATTAGCGGGCTATGCTATATGTATTGGCCCGCAATAGGTCTCCTGTCCAATTTCTTCAGCACGTGAAAGCCTTTCTGCCCTATTCTATCAATTGTCCGATAAGTTGTCCTTCTCTTCCAAATATTCTCATTTCTTCAACTCTTCTTCCAAAACTCGAACTCTTCAAGACCCGAGCACTTTAATTAATCTAAAATACATCATAAATTGAAGAATTAGGATATAAAACACGTGAATTCATTCTAATCCTCTAATTGATAAAATGTCAATTTCTTCCCAATAAAATCTCTAAGCTATTACAAATTAGATTTCGAATGTGCTTAAATGGGATATAAATTGTGCACATCACGAATGTAATTCAAGTCCTGGCCAATTTGGCTCTTCTAACTGCTCTGTGGGGGAAAAAGCTCATTTGCTATTCTACTTTAAGGTAGGCAATCTTTTATCAAAATGAAGCCCCCACTTGTTTGATGTAAAGGTTAGTGGTTCTAAACCCTAGATTTTTTGAAGGGTAAAAATGGTTTCTTTAATGGTTGAGTAATTTTAAGGCTTTTGATTATATTGATGGTTCAATATTGAATGTTTAGTGAATACCTAATGATTGTGAGTTAGGTCGTATCAAGAGTTATGATATTTTGTATTTTATCTAGTGCGGGTTATTTGTTTACCAGGTGTAAAAATTTGAAGACGTCATGTCTACAATTTTCTTCAATAACTTTTTTTTATGAAGTTAGTTTCATGATGGATTGGAGAACTTGTGAATGTAGGTTCAATAATGTCTAAGAAAAGGACTCATGATGATGCATCACGTTCACAGAATACCCTACCCGCGACATCAGGATTTAGTTGCGATGACGACAATGCATCCGACGAGAGAGGAATAGCCCAAACACATTGTAGAACATTAGAATGTAGAATGACTATAAAAGAGTTAACTACATTTGCTTCGACAAGTCGGGCAAGTTTTTGTCTATTAAACATGCAAAGTGGTCTAGTTGGGTTGTGAATGTAGGAAGAAAAAGGGTAGACATAAAGTATGATAGTTGGCAAGAGGTACCGAAAGACCATGAGGAGACCTTATGGATGGAGTGCATGGTACCGTATTCGCCATAGTGTTCTTCGCCACCTAATTTTTTTATTTTCTTATTCTACAAATTGACTTTCCCCTATTTTAACTCTTATCGTTATAAATCCTCATAGAGACCCTTCGAAATTGATGCCCCGGATATGGTATATTTAAGAAAGAAGGAAACGACCATGATGTGCAAGAGTTGGCGAGCACTAGTGCTAGAGGAACTGACTTTAATTGCCCCTTCCCCCACTAGTGCTAGAGGAATTGGCTTCTTGAAAGATCAAATGGTGGTTCTTTTTAAAAAATAATGGTCAAATATCCCTAAGTTATATATCCAGATGAAACTCATGTTAGTCACTAACTTAAATTGCTATCAATCTGATCGACAATGCATGCGACATCAAAAATAACTCCCGTTCTCATCATTTCATCATCAACAACAATCGACCGACATTTCACACATCTAAGTAAAGATTTTTTTACTTCAATTTCAAAAACCTTTTACCTTGGTTATCCAATAATCGAGGTAAAAAATATACCTTTTACCTCGACCATTTTTTAACCGAGGTGAATAAGACTATTTACTTCATCTTTAGAAATAATTGAGGTAAAATAACTTTTTACCGTGTTTATTCGTCAAACGTCTAATACCCGTGGTAAAAAAGGCCAAACAAATAGGTGTATCTCTTGTAGTAAATATTCAGTGTTTTAGATTCTATGAAATAGTGCAATTTTAAAAGGGTTTCATAAAATTAGTTTTTAACTGACATGTTAAAATAAATATTAATTATTCAAACCTCTTATTGCCAAATTGTCTTTAATTGTTTTTCCAAAGTGATGGCATGACAAAGTTCGGAAACTTTCGCATGCGATCTCATTTTATTTCTAAGGGCATTCATCACTAGCTTTCATGTCCATACAAACCAGAACAAAATGGTCGAGTTGAGCGGAAACATTGTCACAATATGGAAATGGGGTTCTCCATGTTTTTTCCATTCCATTTTTCGTCATTCTTTTTGGTATGATGCATTTATTATGGCTGCCTACACTATCAATCTACCTACACCTGTTGAATCTTGCCAGTCTCCGCACTTTGTTATTTTCGGCACTACTCCTGAATACTCTAACTTTCATCCTTTTGGTTGTCATGTTTTTCCATATTTTCATCTTTATCCTCCTGATAAGTTGGTGCCTCGGATTTTTCCATGTACTGTCTTACGATATAGTTCTCAGTACAATGGTTGTCGTTGCCTTGATCCCGTTACGAAGAAGGAATACATCACTCGACATGGTCGATTTGATGAGTTTTTCTTCATAACATCTCTCCTGGGAAAAGGTACTTACTCTAGTTTTCTTAATGTTTCAACCTTTCTGGAGCCTTTGTCAGTACCATCGGATGTTTTTGAACCATCTACATCAGCCTCTTCACCAACAATCCTTGACGATGACATAATCCCACATTCCATATAGGTTGTGCCAATGTTGAAAGTACCTTCATGTAACTGCCCATCTATGATCGAACCTCCATAGTTGCCTTTAGGTTCGTACATGCCTCGAGCCACAATTCATATGCCGCTGGTTTTAGCACATGCGACACCCCCTCGACGTATGTGTCATCCACTGCAACTCTCAGTCCCTATCGGTTCCTTGCCTCAATGATCGCCATCTTTTGGCTCTACGACCCCTTTATTCATGTGCCTTTATCCTCTGAGCATACTTCTCGGAATTATATGACTACTAACTCAAGAGCTCGTTCTCTCAGGTACAAGGACTTTTCTGATTATGATATATCTAGTGTTTGAAGTGCTCTGTTAAGGATCCTAATTGGATTGCTGTCGTGGATTATGAAATGGTTACCCTCCAAAATCAGCAGATTTGGGAATTAGTTCATCGTCATGCGCATGTTAATGTGGTTGGATTAAAACTGGTTGTTCATTCAAAGTTCAAGGTTCATGGCTCACTTGATCATCTTAAAGTGATACTTGTTCCACAAGGGTTTTTGCAACTTCTAGATTTTTACTATGATCACACTTCTAATCATGTGGTCAAGGCTTTTGTAGTTCGTATTATCTTATCTTTGACTATTCTTCATCAATGGTCATTACATTAGTTGGATGTCAAAAATTACTTCTTGAATGGAGTTATTAATTCATCGATTTACATGGAGCAGCCCGCTGGTTACAAAGATCGTTCGCAAAAAGCCATCTATGGGTTGAAACAATCTCCCTCATTCTTAGTTTCAATGTTTCAGCTCCTTCCTCATTAGCCTTGGTTTCATTAGCATCTCATTAGATACTTCATTGTTTTTGTTTGCAAAAGGTGCCTTCTTACTCTATCCTGTGGTTTATATTGATGAAACTATTCTCACAGGAAATGATGGTGCGCTCATTTGTAAGTTCATTGATCGTGTAAATTATGAGTTTAAGACCACCGATCTAGGCACCTTACAATATTTCTTGGGTTTAGAGGTTGTGCCTACTTCAGACGGCTTGTCCCTTGGTCAGGCAAGATATGCCAAGAAAAGTTTGGTTCAAGCTGGCATGAAAAATGCAGTATCTGTTACCACTTATTTTTTTGCCTTATTCACAGCTCCACAGTTCTTCTAGTAAGCCGTTTGGTAATCCCACACTTTATCATTCATTGGTTGGTGCACTTCAGTACTTGGCGATCACACGTCCCGATTTGACTTATGTTTTCAACACAGTAAATCAATCAGCTTATGCAGGCACTAACCGATGACCACTTTCAGGATGTAACTCAGATTTTGCGCTGTTTTCGTGATACGCTTCATTATGGTCTTACCTTTTGCACAAATATGCTTCATCCCTCTTGTATTTGGCTATTCTGATGCCGATTGGACTCATTGTTTGGATATTTATAGGTTGATACACGGTTACGCCATCTTCCTTGGCGCTAATCTGGTTCCTATGAGTGCTAAGAAGTAACCTATGGTGTCACGTTCTAGTTCGAAATCAAAATATCGTGATGTGGCTAATCCTGCGGCAGAATTGGCTTGGATGATGAATCTTCTCCGAGACTTGCATGTGACGATTCATGCACCTCCAATGTTGTTGTGTGATAACAACAATGCTCTCTTTGTTTCCCAGAATCCTATTTCGCATAAGTGAGCCAAACACATTGATATATATTATCATTTTGTGTGTACCTTTCAGAAAGCTCAAGGTTCATCTTTATTCTAATCTTCAACTTGCAGACATCTCCTTAGTTTGAGTTCTTGTGTTCCAACCTTTGCTTTGCTATTAATCCTACCCTTCACTTGAGCGCGGGGGGGGGGGGGGGGGGAGCGTAATGGAGTTAAGGAATAAGTAGAAGAAGGATAAGAAAAATATTTATTTTACTAATTATTTTGTTGTATTTTATTCCATGTACAATTGTACCTTTTAACCTTTGTACTAACATATAAATATTAACACACATAGTCCCACACAATTGGGAGTTTTACATTCTATCAACTAAGCATATGTATGTCGAAAAGTTTTTCATTTTTTTCTTTTCTATGATTTTCATCTTTTTCTTGAAGTAAATATTTTTCTATTTTTATTAATCAAATCGTAAGGAAATAATAACAAGAAGGATACTCATGTACATTGATCAACTAGTTACAAATTTCATGTCCCACCAAAGTTAGAGTTATCTTTGTAAATTAGTACATTTTCTAATGAATAATAAGTCTTAATAATTTTTCAATGATTATTTTATAACAATAAGAAAATATTCTAAAGATTGTTACTTTTACATAAGCATTATGAGATCATAAATATTTAGAATACACTCGCAGCAAAAAAAAAAGAATAAGATTAGAAAAGGTGGGGTTTGACTTTTTTCTGCTTTATAAGGAGAGAATGATAAAAAGATTTTTCAAAAGTACACTAGTAGAGAGCTTTATATTAAAGGCATCAATGGAAGACGGTTTCGAATTTCCCGACCAAAACCACCTTAAATGCACCCTTACGAACTCGGAAGGTGCATGTCAGATTCCCTTTATTTAATTAAAGGCGGTTTTGTTTAATTTCAGGAGAATTTTGAATAACTGCCTTAAATTAGGACTAATTAAAGGCGATTTAAGGTAGAACCACCTTAAATTAACCCTAATTTAACTAACCGCCTAAAAAAATCACCCTTTCTGAACTCAAAAATAGGATACGAACGGGTTCCCGAACTTAAAGGACACCTAGCCACCACGTTACAAAGAGAAAACCATGTTTCCGAGGTCATAATTATAGTTCCCAAGTTTTGAACATTAACAATTGTGTCTCAATAAATACGATTGCCCTTTCCGAGTGCGGAAATGGCCTGCATAAGTTTAAAAAATGCACCCATTTGCATTTATTGCCACAAAACCCTATTTTTCTTCCCCTTTATTGAAGAAAAGTTGTCCTTGTGAGTTCATCATTTGTCATTTGAGAAGGTCAGTTTTATCCAAATTATGTACCTAGTGATCTTGAAATATTCGAAGATGCATTTAATGCTTTATATGTATATTGGCAATTAGGGTTTGAGATTAGATAGGGTTATAATCATTGTTGAATGGATCCTCATATGTTGCATTGTAATTTATTTTTAGGATAATAGATCGAGATAAACTCATTGGTAATTATCTTAGGAAATCACTCGAGTACATGCCATTGGTTGAATAATTTATTACGTTTGCATTTGAACATGCTTCAAAAAATGTTTCTTCCCGGGCACAATGCCCGTGTAAGGGTTGTAGAAATGATGCGTATGTAGTGAGGAAGAAGTTGCGGGAACATCTCATAATGAGGGGGTTCCAAACAAGCTACACTCGTTGGATATTGCATGGGGAAGTTGTGGTAGCCTCTCATACAAATGAAATGGAGGACTTGATGGTGGGTGATGAACTAGGTAGGGACGTGGAGTTTAATGAAATGATGGAAGATATTGCAAGGGAGTTCAAAGGTAAACCATTACAAGGTTTGATGAACAACAAATGCACGCCCTTTTACAATGGTTTTAAAACACTCGGTTTTTAGTGCAACTCTACGGATAATGAACTTGAAGGCAAATTTGGATGGACATATACGTCGGTTAAGGAGGCTCTCGAGTTTTTTAGGGATTTATTTTTCGAAGGTAATTTAATGCCCCGTAGGTTGTATGCTACAAAAAAAATACTTTTCCTGATGGGATTGGAGTTGTAAAAAATCCATGCATGCACAAACGATTGTATGTTGTATACGGGGGATGTAGATAAAAATCGAGAAGCTTGTCATGTATGTGGCGATTCATGGTACAAGTTGAAGGGAGGTGCGATTACGGTGGGTGCAAAAAGTTCCATTAAAATCATGGAAAAAGACACCGGAAAAAGTGTTATGATACATTTGGGTCATTCCCCATTTGAAAAAAGTGTATGCGTGTAGGAAAGATGCAAAGTTGTTGCGTTAGGACACGAATTGGGTCCGACCCGTGGATGATGTGATTGGACATACTTTGGAAGAGGAGCAATGGAAGAAATTGATGCTCTATACCCCGAGTTTGGCAAAGACTCTCGGCATTTGAGGCTAGTTAAAACATGGATGTAAGACAGTTATCAGGGCCACGAGCGGTTCCTTACCGAGGGGCACCTATGGAGATTGGAAAAAATGGTTCAATGGAAAAGTGGAGGAAAGAGGAGCACCAGTGCGACAGGCAGGTACAAAGATTTATAAAAGTGTTAAGAAGTTTCCTAATGACTTCGGAAAGAAGAAAAGAAAAGTTACCGTTAAAGGAAGTTGGAAGAAATGCTCAATTTTGTAACCTACCTTATTGGAAGCATTTGGATGTTAGACATTGTCTTGATGTTATACAAATTGAGAAGAATGTTTGGGATTCTTTGGTTGGGACATCGTTAAATACCCTTGGGAAGACATATGATGGAATGGATGCTAGGCTAGATTTGGTTGAGTTGGGTATTCGGAAGAATCTGGGGCCAATGAGTACATTTGATGATTATTATTTGCCCCATGCTTGTTATTCAATGCCGCACTCAGAGAAAATATCCTTTTGTAAGATCCTTAGTAGTGTCAAAGTACCCGGTGAGTTGAGGTTTGGTGGGTTGAATTCACACAATTGTCATAACCTACTGTAGGAATTGAATTCCATTGCCATTCGATCTACATTTCCTTCTCATATAAGATTGTGAATTATGAATCTCTATTTGCTTTTCAAATCCATTTTTCATAATAGTATAAGTGTATCAAAGTTGGATAGGCTGCAAGTGATGATTTTTGAAGTTTTGTACAGTATGGAAATGCATTTCCCACCATCATTTTTTGACATTATGGTTCACTTGATCATCCATTTGGTGCGGGATATAAAAATTTGTGGTTTGGTTTTTCTAAGTGATAGCGGGCGGTCGTCGCGCCCCCTATGCAAAAGATAATCTATAAGCCCTTTTTGCTTACTTTCTACAACTAGGTAGATAGCGGCAAATCGGGGTCGTCCAAGGAGAAGAGGGATCTTCCTAAGCGTCTAAGCACACAATGGTTGATATTAGGCTAGGAGTAGATATATATACACACACATAAAAGCATGTAAATGGGGGGGGGGTTGGTTGGTTGTTCCTAAGTTACGAAAGTAAAAAGACAAGATAACTAGCAAGGTCAAGTGACTATGCTAATCATCAAACAAAACTAAAGAAAAGGGGTTTTAAACTACAAAGATAAAGCCTTGGGGGCAATGGATATCCACTTCCAAATCTAATGTAGGTCATTGAATCATTCACTCATTCTATCATATAGCATTACATGACTCAACATCAACATACCCATCTAGCAAGAATCACAACACATAAATCACAAGAAGTTCTAAGTTCACGCTCATAGATTTTCATGCAAAGGAGCTACGGAATTCGTCACGTTCCTAACACCTAACCAATTCAATCATACAAGCACTCCCTATGCTCAAACAACTCATGGCACAAGTGAAGTGAAGCACACCATCAAGAATACACAAATGCTAAATAACAAATGCTTCAAGGATGAGTTAAAATCATCTATTCAATACTTCAACTACTTGTTGTGGAGACTAAACTCCTATCCTTCTTAGTTCGTAGTTTGCAAGAGTGAGTTCGACATCTCTCGTCAAACCTCACCAATGACTCCCGTTGTCGCGACCACGACTCAAGGTATCATTGGTGGCATTTAATCACGAAGAACCAACAAGCTTGGCAATGCTTATGACCACTACACCGTGACTAAGCATTTAACCAATTCATGCAATTACACGAGATTGGATGAACGTGCAACGCACATTCATCCAAGAGCATATAACTCTCTCGTTTGCTACACAAACGAACATGACGAAGAGTTCAACATCAATCACATTCATCTAGCACATTATCAATCCATCAACACAATCAAAAGCTCTAAATCATACTCATACATTCCTAACAAGAAAAGGGGGGAAATTAACCCAAATCCCCCAAACCCTAGCTAGCAATTCATACAAGTGTTTCATTCAAGCTTTCAACAATATCAATGGCATCAACAATTAACATTCAAAGCACAATAATAGCACAATAGCAAAAACACCAAATAGATAGATATAAATGCTCCTTACTACATAGAAATGGAAGCTTCAATCCTTGCTCCCAAGTAAAAAAACTACTCTAGAACAACAAAAGACATAGAAACTAAGAAAACAAGAAGAGAAAAGCTAGGGTTTTGGCCCAAAACAGGGGCCAAAAGCTGTGGAAAAGAAGGGGGTGAAGAGGTATTTATAGGGGAAGAAAAAGGGGAGAAAAACGCTGCTGCAGGGCTGACTGGACGCTGTCGTCGCGACTCGCGACGAGCTTCATCGCGAGTCGCGACCAAATCAGTAACTCCAGCCCTGTTTTGTTTTGTTTTGCTTCCTCCGGGTGAACCGTTGATCTGTTCGGGAGTTCTTATAGTTGATTTTATAGTTCTCGAGAAGAGGAATCCAATGGTGCCACTCTTGAAGGCTGATTCTTCTCGGAAAATTCTGAGAACCCTGGATCATCATTCATCCGTTGCTTTGCTCTCCTTTCTTCACCTCTTCACTTCTTCAAATCTTCACAAAGCTCAAATGTAAGTCTTCAAATCTTCAAAGATATCTTTCAAAGTCTTCAAATCTTCAAAGTCTTCAAACAAATCACCTTGTCACACAAAATCATCTAAAAAGTGATAAAAACGCCAAAGTCGCTTTTATCGCTCCTTAAATGATTTCAAGGCAAAATGCCACATTCAGAGCACAAAATTGTCCAAAACCTAATCCTAAAAACCCTAAAATATCCGCATAAAATGGATACATCACTAAGATGGATGTACTCATTCAAAAGGTACATGAAAATCTTCAAGCACTTTGTGAAAAATCAGTATAGGCCAGATGCTAGTATTGTTAAGCGATACGTGACAGAAGAAGCCATTGAGTTTTGCACCGATTATATGAAAGAAGTTGAATCTATTGGGGTTACTATTGGTAGAAATGAAGAGAGGTTGAAAGGTGTAGGAGTTAGACAGTGGGAATTATTCAGCCCGAGTGTAGAAGATTTATGTGCTGCTCATCTTTATGTCTTGCGCAACCACAAGAATGTAGTTCCATACATCTAGATTAATATGGATATCATACATGTGGACCACCCTAATTTCTATGAGGCTCAGGTCCTCCAATTGCACACTATGACATTTGCATCATGGTTGCGGGATCATGTAGATATCGGTGAACATCCAACAAAAGTGAAATGGTTGGCTCGCAGACCATTGGGGACCGTTCTTTTGTATTGCGGCTATAACATCAATGGTTTCACTTTTGCACGAAATCAGTGGATGATAAAAGTGTCACTCAAAATAGTAAAATGTCTCTTGTCTCTGAAACATTGCACGTTGGAAGTGGGGTTGATGACAATCCTATGTATGCCATGAAGTGCTACTTTGGCTCAATTTCAAAATTTTGGGAGCTTAAATATGTCAATATACGTGTCTCTATTTTTAAATTTCAATGGGTCGATATTAACCACTGACACTGTAGCGAGGATTTGGGCTTCACCCTAGTTGATGGAAGTCGGGTTGATTGGAAGAATGATCCTTTCATATTGGCGTCTCAAGTGCACTAGGTTTTCTATGTCAGGGATCATATTGATCCTAGGTGGGAGATTGTTGTTGAAAGGAAATGTGCTTTCATTGAAGAAAATGAGTTAGAGGAAGTAATTGGATTTAGATGCTATACATTAATTTGTGGATTTGAAGAAGTTATGTTACTCAAGAAGGATGATCAGAGTCTTCACAATTTCCTAGGCCTTAGTGACCATGATGAAGGAATGTGGATTGACAATAAAGGGAAGATCACACGTAGAAAACATAGATCTAAGAAGGTGATCAAGAAAAGGAAGCATAAGAAGTAATTTGTCCACATTCAAGTGTAATATATTCATGTGTTTTGTTAAGTGATGTACTTTGAATAATTCAAATGCATCTAGTAGAAGTCATTGTATTACTAGAAAGGACATGAGATTACAACAAATCATTCACATTTTAAACTACAAGCTAGAAAAAAGTGACATACTAAAGTCTAGAAATTTAATAGTTCAACAGTTGGATAAAGTCTTGTAAAAGTAACTAAATAATTCAACAATAATCTCAAATAAAAGTAACAAAACATAGACTAGAAATTTTATCCAATGTCATCCTCAATGTCTCCAGTTGAAGTTGATCGGTCGAGCCTTAGTTGGGATCTTGAGGCTAGGTGGCACTTATAAGCTTGTTGAGATTTTTCCATGAACGTAATCTTCGCCTTCATGGAGGAGAATTCCTTTTGCATCCATTTGTAGAAATCCTTGAACCCTTTCAAGTAAGACTTTTAATTACCTACAAAGTATATCGACCAACATATGAATTAATTAAACAATGTATAAAACATAAACAAGAGCTACAATATATCAACCAAGTCGACATAAACTCATTTGTGACTAACCTTCCTCAATCTGTGGCCTCTGCCTCTCCTCAAGATCTATCTTCGGTTTATGATACCACTTACGATTGTGCAACACCCAAACCTTGTTTTCGAAGTACATCTTGTCATAATACTTCGGCCCTTTCTCCCCCTCTTCTAAAACCAACCCCTCAAAAGTCTTCAAAATGAGGGTGATTAAACTCCCATATGGTAGGCATGTCAACACCTTCTTCGAGGTCGCAAAGTGTAACATGTGTCTAAGAATAGCTGCCTCGGGATTGATTTTTCTACCATAAATTATTAAATAGAATAACATAAGAGTGGGGTAGTTAGGCTCGGTCAAGTGTCCGTCCGAGGGGACCAAACTCCTAGCAATGATCTTATACACAATAAGTTGGTCTATAGGCAATAGTTCCAGGTCAAAGGTCTCGGGTTTTCCCAAATGCAATCTATCCCGGTTGAAGTACCTCTCAATACATTCCACGGGGTCAATGTAGGGGCAAAAACTTCTAGCGGCCACTTCTCCCTATAGTAGCAATAATCCAACGGGCCACATAAATCCTCCGAGAACAAATTCTGGGTATAGGTATGGACAATATCATATTCTAATACTGCCTTTAAATTTATAACCCCCCCTCTTACAAAAATTGACATACCTTTGCTTTGCACCTTTGTTGAAGATTTTTTTTATGGAGCAATCTCCTTGAATGGACGATGCCTCTTATTGCTGGTCTGAGACCTAGCCGTCGTGATCTTATGACTCATTATTAATGGATGAAGTGTTTGAGTAAATTCGGATTTGGGAATTTCTAGTTTGGTTGTTTTGAAATCTAGGGTTTTGATTTGGGGCTTGTACTGAGTCCCCCATTTTTCTTTTTTTTATATACTAAATGATTTTTTGACAAATCACCGAGTTGGGAAAGGGTTTTAACAGGGTTTCCAAGCTTGCAAACCCTTCAGGTCGCAAAAAAAAAAACCCATAAAGGGGTTTCAAATGGGCATTTAATACCCATTTGATAAAAGTGGGATTTTCCCACCACTTCCCTCTCCCAAAAACCCTTCCTAACAATATACTACATATCCTTCCATCACCACTTCAATATTTCCCACAAGATGATAAGAGGTAAGTGTTCCATCCTATATCTATTCCATTCCTCTTTCTCATGTCAAAATTTTAATTTCCTTATGGGTATTTTTTGACCAAGAGGTAAAAGACATGATGGAGTATTTCATATCCTTTGATTTACCAAAAAGGTAAATCTTTCTATTGATTCATTAGCCAGGGTTTATGATTTTGGAACAAAAATGACCAAAGCCAAAGATTTGTTACATGATGTTAGCTAGGGTTTACATTTTGTGAGTCTTATTTGTTTTTATTTTAGACGGGGTTTGTTATCCAACACAATTTGTTATATAAAATTATGATTTGGGTGCCTAGCTGGTGTTGGATGATAAAATGATGCTATGGATTCATTATTTATTTTTATAATTTCTAGATTTATTGACTGACTAAGGTATTAGAGTGCTTTAAATACTTGGTTAGAGAATATTGTGTTTAAACTTCTATTGTAAATTTAATCTTCTATATATACTTTTTTTTGTAATCTCATTATATGTTTGATTTTTTTTATTAAACAACATATTCTTATTATATAAGGAATTTTTGGTATTCCTTAAAATAATATTGAATTTTTTTATGTAAGGTCAAATAACGTTTTTTTGTATATTTTTAAGTGTAGAGTACAAAATGACAACTAGAAAAAGGACTCGTGATGATGTGTCACTTTCCAAAAATGTTAATCCCTCTACAATGGGCTCGACATAGGATGAGGATGATGGATCGGGGGATGTGTGAACACACCAAACTTATTGTAGAGCCTTAGAATGTAAAATGGCTAGGAAAGAGTCGGCGTCGGTGATTTTTGACAAGCTGGGCAATTGTGCCTCTGAGCAACGTGCTAAATGGTCTAGTTGGATTGCAAAGGTGGGTAGAACAAGGGTAGATATTAGCTACGATAGTTGGCATGAAGTCCTAAGAGATTACAAGGACACCTTGTGGCTAGAATACAAGGTAGCTTTAGTCAATCTGTTATCTATAATTTTTCTGATAAACTTTATCCTACTCGTGTCAACCCTATAATTCAATCCATGCAGTTATAATAATCCCCGTAGAGACCTCTTGAAATCGAAGCACTGGATGTGGGTGCTTTGCGGAAGAAGGCTATATTTATGATGTCCACGAGTTGGCGTGAACATAAGTACCAATTATCCAAAAACTACATATTTAGCGACAAGAAAGGTGATCGGTCATGGCTAACTTACTCGCACATTTAACCGGAGAGCTAGGAGATTCACAAGAAAAGGGAATTGGAGAATAATGAAAATTTCAGTAAAGTAATATATTTTTGATTAATTAGATTAGCCATAACATTAACCTGATCTCTAACTGAGGGTACAAGGAAAGAAAAATAATGCGTTGCCGGGGAGAGTAAAATTCCTCACCGATTGAGTCGAGGGGATTATGTGTTAGTGGAATTCAAAATAGTGAAAGAACGGCTACAACAAGATGTGCAAATTGCAATGGATGACGGGATGACAGAAGATGAGGCAAGAGCTTCGGTGCAACTGATTAATGTTGATGACATTGAAAGGTGTGAGCTATTTCTCAAAGGCTGACAAAACAAAGATGGTGTATATGTCATGGATGAAGAGAAAGAAATTGTGGAAAAAGTGGTACGTAAATGTTTAAGTTAATCTATTATTAAGGTTGCAGTCTCTTTAGTGTATAATGAACTAAAAAACATTTCTCTATTTATGTTTTTACTTAGGAAAAATTGAGGAATGATCAATCGATCGGGAAATTCATTCCCACTGGCAAACACAACATACTTTGTGAAGCTATGGAAAAATCCGACCAAGCGGGCTGTGTGAGGGGCTTCAGTAGTTTCTTGACCCAGTGGGAGGTATTTGGGATTATACGGTCCTACAATGGAGTGGAAAACAAAAATGAATCGAGCAACAAGACATTCTAATTCGGTGATTGTTCCAACACATCGAGCTTGTTCTTGCGAACAATTTAGAGGACTTGACGCCCGATTCAACATCGCTATCTAGGAGTTCATGACATTTTCCCGTAGATGTGGAGGTAAATATTGAGGCAATTTTTCAAAATCCGAGATTCGATAGGCAATTGTTCAAACCCGACAACTTCGACAATGCCATCCTTGGAAATGAGAAAAAAGGTACATAATTCCTTTTCATAATTATACCCCCACAAATTAGGATCTAATTAAAATAAATATTCTTTGTGTTTTAAAAATCATGTTCGTGTGAACTATACATTTATCAAGACATAGAAGGTAGGCCGCTCCATGTTGCCGATGGAATTTTGCATGAGCTAATTAGACATCATCACTCAGTGCCTATTGCTAATGGTCTTTCAAGGGTTTCATTGGAGAATCCTTTGGTGATGGGCGCCCCTTTGCCAATCCCGGACGGAGAATACAAGAAAGTTGGCCCTACCCGAGAATGTTCCATACTTGGCCCCGAAGACTTATTTACGCCGATCCCATCAAGGATTGATATTTGAAGGAAACAATGCCTGCATCACCTAAATTGGTGAAAGTTACACCAAGACCAGTCAAAGAAACGGCCAAATTGGTCCCAACAACACCAACTAGGGTTAGAGCTCCATCGGGAAGAGCACAAGTCCTTAGAGACTCACCTCACTTCGTACGAGTGCTTTATAATTGGCTACAATCGTATGATTGAAACTCAACATACGCATTCTTAAGAAATGAATGCGTATATGGATGCAAGTGTGAAATCATGGCGTTATGGAGGGCTTTTGAAGACCTATGGAGATATGACCAAATTAATTAAGCGATGATGTCGATCTACACCTTGTGAGCGATTTGTAAGTTTTATTTATAAAGTAAATTTCTATTACACTTAGCATTATTGCAAATGATGACTAAATTGTAATTCTCGAGGTACATGTTTTTCAACCACTAATAAAAAAAGGGATGGATTGGATACATGTGCCTGATCATGATACGAGAAATTGGTTGTACGAAACAAGAGAGGATCGACTACATTCGCAAATGCCTCGACCGGAAGGATAAGAATCTCTTCGTTGCGTCATACATTGAGAGGTTATTTACTACGTTCATTTTATTTACCAACATCATTTTGGAAAATTTCTATGATAATTAAAATTTTTGTTTTCAGGGACCGTTGGAGATTGATATTGATAGTCCCTGCAAATAAGCAGGTGTATTGGATGGATTCCATGCACTTTCCACCATTGGATGCATTCGTTGATATTTTGGAATTTGCAATGAAAGAACCAAGTGTGCAAAAAAAACCTCGTTTGAGTTGGTCAAAATCAAGGTGGTCTATCGATAACTTTATTTTCATACTATACTCATTCGGTGCGAAAAACCTAATAATTTATGTTTTCCACAACTAGCACAAGACACAGGCACAAACATGAGAGTGTGGCTATTACATCATGTTATACGCGACTGAGTGCATAGAGAAAATCCGGAAAGGTGTACTTGAACTTGACAATGTAAGTGTACAATTGTTTGTAGCCATATTTCTATCTAACCTTTCTCAAATATTAATGATATACCATATTGTTATTATCATATTTTCAAAAAGGATTCGACACCCTACTCGCGAGTTGATATCAACAATGCACATAATTGTTTGG
The DNA here is from genome assembly GCA_037428765.1 of Rubia yunnanensis. NCBI lineage: Eukaryota > Viridiplantae > Streptophyta > Magnoliopsida > Gentianales > Rubiaceae > Rubia > Rubia yunnanensis. Next base: position 82,046,518 of record CM075065.1, read on the forward strand.
CTAGGCATCTAATTCTCAATCGGTCAGCAACCCTGGGGAATCCCGATATTGGTAGGGTATCGCAAGTTAGATAAATATTGAAACTTAGAAATGTCGGAATAGATTTGTAGTAATTTCTATTCCTATTTATAGATTATTGTTTGGCTAGCATTACCTATAGATTTTTGTTAAGGTGCAACATACTATCATGTATTGTTTTAAAATTGTGGTAGTGAATCGTGGCTTTTTTTAGCCGTAAATGTGAATGAATAATTTTTTTACCACAAGACCAGAACATATTTCCGAGTCCGGAAATCATTTCGGATCCACAAATGCATTTTTTCATAGGCTGGACTAACTTTTCGATATTGGAAATAGGGTGTCCGACTAAATTTCCAAACTCGGAAACTATTCGATTAAAAAAATGTGCGCCTTGACTTTTATAGAAAGGGAACAGAACGGGGACACGACTTTGGAAAATAAAAGCAACTACAACAAAGAGCCAAAACTGATAGAAGTTTCCGAGTTCAGAAACTTCACCACCATACGAAATGCAAAAATATTTTTCCGAGTTCAGAAACAACTAAGTTTCGGAACTCGGAAATGGTGTGCAACGTACGAGGACCTGCCTATTTTTTCGAGTTCGAAAATAATTTAAGGCGGTTCTATCGGTAATTTAAAGGCGGTTTTTAACCACCTTAGTTGGGGCATTTTTAAGGCGGATATGGGAACCGCCTTATTTCTGGAGTGATCTAAAAGATAGAACGAGAGTTCCTTTAAATTGACGATAGAACTGCCTTAGATAGTCCACTCCTACACTAATGGTAATTTATTCCGATTTTATAAGCAAGTATTAAAGATCCGCCCGTGCATGCTTGATTAAACCGGCTCTTCGATTATGCATGGACCCTAATCAAAATTAGCATTCCCTTTATTGGATGAGAATGATTTTTTTAGATATGACTGCATGGTCCTAATTGTTTTCTGAAGATTTTAACTATCTATATCACAAGCCTTTGCATGTACATATGCTCTGAATCAACAACGAAATTATTATGATGTCTCTATCTCCTTATGAGTGACTTCATTAGGATCCGTTCGATACGGGTCCATTATTTTGGCCTGACTTAACCTCAGTTTTTGACTAAAATGCCCTTTCCATCACTGCAAAAAAACATCCCATACATATTTTGTGACAAGTAAGGAAATGTCACAATATTTACTCCACCTTCACGTGTCACGAAATATTTGTGAGATGTGCACATGTTACCAAACTGAATTCATGTCACAAAATTTAATGACACTTCTAAATTGAACTGCATCTTAAAGTGACACAAAAAAAATATAATGATACTTCAATGTGTCACAATATTTTAGTGATAGACTGAATATGGGCACTTCACAAGGCGTCACTAACACTACAATTGTGATGCCTTGTGAAGTGCTCCTATTCAGTGTGGCACTAAAATATTGTGACGCATTGAAGTATCATTATATGTTTTTTGACGCTTTAACATGCAGTTCAATTTAGAAGTGTCATTAAATTTTGTGACATGGATTCGGTTTAGTGACATGGGTACATCTCACAAATATTTTGTGATACCTGAAGGTGGAGCAAATATCGTAACATTTTGTTACCTGTCACAAATATGTGTAGCTACCGAAATCTGTTTTGGTAGTGCATCTTTAAATCTAAATTCTTTTGAAAAGTCTTTAAACCATAAATTTTATAATTAATCCGTGTGACCAAGTCCAATAACTTCTCTAAAAGTTTCTTCAAAATAGAGATTAAAACTCATATTTTAAAATAATTTTATGCTTAAACTCCAACTGTTTCTCCATTTTACAGAAAATGATATTTAATTTTGTATGTTAATTTAGTAATTTATTAAATATTTATTTTCTCAATTCAACTTTTTCCCAAAAATTATATGAATTCAGTTTTTCTCTCACCTAATTTATATTTTGAGGAAACTAACTTTTAATTATGTATATTAATTTTGTAGTGTATTGAATTTTCATTCTCTGAGAGAAGGAAAGTATGTCTGAATTCAAGGTGATTGACGATGTTAAATTTCCAATTCTCCTAAAGCTTCATTCTCTTTTTACGGATATAGAGAATGCAATCTTCTCTTTCTTCACATTATCTGTTTTATAAAATGGCATACAGACTCTATTGGAGTTGAAAAAATTGAATAAAATCCCTAGGGAAAGTCTCAGAAAAGGCGGCCTTTCCATAAGCTTATGACAGTCCTCAGGAGCATTTGATTTAAATGTTGTAATTTTTTATAACATTTAAATATTGCATTTTATAAGTTAAAACAAGTAATAATATGTATTTGAAGGTGAAAATATATAAATATATGATATAAAAAAATATTTTCAAAAATTTTAAATTTTGTATGTAATTTAAGAAATGCAATGTATAAGGTAAGAAATAAGTGACCTGTCCATAAGCTTATGGACAGGCCGCCTGTCAGGAGACCCACTCAAATCTCTAAACATAATCAAAATCACTATTATGCACAATTTGTTGGAGTTAATTACTCTAGTAGTATAGTATAGATTAAAAGCGCGAATAGTATAATATTATTAGTATGAGGTCCGATATCTATAGTCTATAGGAAAATATATAAATGTAACCCTATATATTTTAAGAATTGTAGATACAATCATGAGATAAATTTTAGTGTAAGAATAATCCTAACTATTTTACAGAAGTGTAAATATATCTCTAGAGACTAAATTCTTGCATTGACTGACCGAAAATGATCAAAATGCCATTTTAACCTAATAAAAAAATTGAAAGACAAAATTGCTCTTTGCCTTATTACCAGCGGCGGAACTAGGGGGAGGGGGTGCTAGCGCCTCCCCTAAGATCCGATGGCCCGGAATTTAGGCCTAGAGCCACCGGAAGCCACCGGATTCCGCCCCCCTTGAGGTCGTCGGCGCCGGAGCTAGGCAGCGAGCGGAAGGAAGTGGCAGTGACTCTGTGAGGTGCAGCAGCAAGCTCAATGAAGAAGATGAAGTTTTATTTATTTTTTTTGGTATAACTAAACAAAACGACGTCGTTTTGGCTTAAGTGAAACAACGTCGTTTTGTTTAGGTGAAGGGAAAAAAATATAAGGGGCCAATTGGGCTCCAGCCCAATTGACCCAAACAAAATTTAAATGACTAATGGCCATTATGGCCTAACCTAATAATATAGCTAGAGGCAGCAGCAAAGCTTACATACGTTTGCCTCCAACTCCAAGAGATCCACCGGCCAGCCACCGCCTCCTTCCGCCGCCGCCTGCCGCCGTCCGCCGCCTGCCGCCGCCGTCCCTTCTACAACCACTATCAGCAACCAAGGGCAAGGTATCAAGGGGCCAATATATTTTTGTTATGTAATTTATGTTGAATAACTTGAATTTGTATGAAATTGTGAATATTGAATATAGATATGAATAATTTAGTGATTGTTTTGAAATTGTGAAATTGTGCTAAATATAGATTTGAATAATTTGACATATTTTTGACATATTTAATTTGACATATTTAATTAGACATATTTAATTTGACATATTTTTGAGACATATTTAATTAGACATGTTGAACGAGTTTTTTCAGCCGTGAAGAGAATCAAGACTGATTTACGCAACAGAATAGGAGATGAATGGATGAATGATGTTATGACAGTGCATATTGAGAAGGCGATTATTGTTGGGATTGATAATGAACCAATTTTGCAACGTTATCAGCGTATGCAACATCGCAGGACACAATTGTCTCCTGCGGTTAGTGTTTCTAGTTCTAGCAACCCAAGTATTGGAACGTAGTTTTTTATGCAGTGATAATTCTTTGTTGTAAAAATCTAATTATTATGTATTCATATTATTATGTAAGCATTGTTTGTTAAAAATTATTTTGTTTAGCGTTGAAAAAAAAAATTAACCTCGTTTTTGCCCCCCCTAATATATACCCCTGGTTCGACCACTGATTATTACTGCCTCCACCACTGATTCCCGAAACTTTCTGGTAACGAAGAGCGACCATACAAACCCATTAAAATAAAAGTTTCTAAATCTGAGAGATTACCGATCCATGATGCCATCTCTCACATAGCTTCGAATTTCCAGGAAGACCAAACGAACAAGTAGTTTAATTTCAATTGGAAACCTGATCCGTAAATTTAGATAATGAATCTCTAGTTACTAATTCTCGAAATAAGGCCAGCCATCGGGATGGGAAAAGCACCCACCAGGTTCTGAAGAGTGCCTGAGACACGAGGCATCCTATTTTCTCCAGAAAAGCCAAGTCAGTCACTCTCCATTTTGTGCCAGCATAACGCTTGTACTCCTCCAGATGGCTGACAAACTCCTGCAAGATCCTCACGCACCCAACAAGGCAACCAGTACGATGCTGCTCCAAACCTGAAAAAAACTAGCTCCAAATCCAAGACTTCCGCCACCACCGCCCTCACCCGCTCCCCCTTCCGCGACCCATTAGCCTTCCGCCACCGCTCAAACCCGCTCCGCCTTCCGCCACCGATCGGCCCAGCCTTTGCTCAAATCCCCTCCGCTTAGCCCCGCCTCCCGTCTTCGCTTAGCCCCGCCTCTCGCCTCTACTCAGACCCGATTCGCTTTGCTCATATTTTTGATTCCTTTGTTTCGATTATCCAAATTTGGTCATCTGCAAATGTTTTTGATAGGGTTAAGGTTGTTTTTGGAGAATTGAAGATCTATAAATGGGACAAAGTACGAATCAAACCTATATTTTTAACTAAATATTTTAACTAAATATTAAGTTAATTTACTTCGCATCGGAACCTCTTGCATTTATTTTAATTAGGTTTAAGTTTGACGAGAATAATATTCTACTAATAGCAATCCATTTATTTTCAAACCGATCCATTTACTATATATTATTTGATTGACTAATCATTTATATTGGAATGGTTGAATGATCAAATGACTTGGTAATTCTTGGGACGAATCCAAAGATTTTTAAATCAGAGCTTTAGATTTTTGCTCATCCTTCGCTGTAATAATATCTTGGGGTTTGCAATGATAACTTGTGATATCCACTATACAACTATTAACTAAAATATGTCTATGGTTAATTAATTGGCGGGCAGCAGGAATAGTCGAAGCCATACCCAACTGAAAAAGGATGTTATCCAAACGCATTTCAATTAATTGGAGTAAAACTTGACATGTTGACCCCTTGGCTTTTCCGGCAATACAAACATATTTTACTAATTGTCGTTCTGTAAGACCATAATGAAAACACAACTTTTGTTTTTCTTCTAGGCGAATACGATATTGAGATTTCCCCCTTAGGATTGGTTTCTAAGATCGTTTCCAGCTCTAACCTTTTTATTAGTTAGTCCTGGTAAAGCCCCTTGGCGATGTATTTTGTTTAAACGAGGTCCTCGGTAACGCGACATAAAGACTCCTCATTCTTATTTAATATGAATTTTATTCTTGTTAAAAAAAACTAAAATAAAACTGAACGAAAGAAATGAAACGAGGTTAACTAAAATTGAAATATCGTACTTGTGTACTAGAAGAGATGAATTGAATAATGACCCACACCCTTCTAGTATAGAATAGTATAGAAAAACTATTATGCCCAATGCAAAAAACATGCATGTTGGGTCTTTGAAACAGTTCAGATCATTTTGATAGTAAAAAATTTGAGTTTTTCTACTGAGAAGGTCTACGGTTCGAGTCCGTATAGCCCTAAAATGAATTCAAATTACTATGTTACAATTACTAATTTATTAGAATATAAAAAAATTGATTAATGAAAATTCAATAAAATTTTAGAATATTCATTTTGATTCTCTTTTATTTCATTTTAATAAATTTATCAAAATTTCAATTTATTCAATTAGAACAATGAGAATTACCTTTCTTTAGTTTAGAATTTAGTTTCTAGAGAAACTTAGGCAAAAAAAAAACTTATATACAAAGTAAGACATAGATCGAATTATACTAACTAAAAAAGAAAAAGTGGTATAATGGAAATAGGATTGTACCTTGAAATTCGATATTCCCAACAGTAAACAACATAAACTAGTTAATTTGATAAAACAAATTTATTTTATTTTGACTAAAAAGTTATTGATGTCTTGACGATTTGAATTTTAATTGAGGAATCCAGTATATTTTTCACGTCTAGAGGAGTCTGTCTATGTTTCTGCTTTACGAATATGATATTTTTTGGGTATTTCTAATAATATCGAGTCTTATTTTTACCTTTTTTCATTTCAGGAGTTTTAGCCCCGATTAAAAAAGGACCAGAGAAACTTTCTAGTTATGAATCGGGTATCGAACCAATGAGTGATGCTTGGTTACAATTTTGTATCCGTTATTATATATTTGCTTGAGTTTTTGTTGTTTTTTTATGTTGAAACGGTTTTTCTTTATCCATGGGCAATAAGTTTCGATATATTGGGTGTATTTGTATTTCTAGAAGCTTTAATTTTTGTACTTATGTTAATTGTTGGTTTAGTTTGTGCATGGCGAGAGGGGCATTGAAATGATCTTAACTCCTGAATGTTAAGACAATACAAAGAAAACGGGGAAAAAAGAAAATTAAGACTATTATGAATTCCATTGAGTTTCCTTTACTTGACCGAACAACCAAAAATTTGGTTATTTCAACTACATTAAATGATATTTCAAATTGGTCAAGACTCTCTAGTTTATGGCTGCTTCTCTATGGTACCAGTTGTTACTTCATTGAATTTGCCTCCCTAATAGGGTCACGATTCGACTTTGATGGTTATGGGCTAGTACCAAGATCGAGTCTCAGACAAGCGGATCTAATTTTAATAGTTGGAACAGCAACAATGAAAATGGCCCCCTCTTTAGTGAGACTATATGAGAAAATGCCTGAACCGAAATATGTTATTGATATGGGAGCATGTGCAATTACAGGAGGGATGTTCAATACTGATTCTTATAGTACTATTCGGGGAGTTGATAAACTGATTCCTATGGAAGTCTATTTTCCAGGCTGTCCACCTAACCCGGAAGCGGTTATGAGGCTATAACAAAACTTCGTAAAAAAATATCTCGAGAAATCTACAAAGATAGAATTAGGTCTCAACGAATGAACCGGTGTTTTACTTCCAATCATAAGTTTCATATTCAACGCAGTATTCATATTGGAAATTTTAATATAGGAATCCTTTATCAAGAGGACTCTACGGCAACATCAGAAATACCTACTGAACCTTTTTTTAAATACAAAAGTTCAATATTTTATGCCGAATTGAAAAATTAGGTAGTATTTCTTTGTACAAAATAGCAATAGTAGGCTAATCTTCATAAATTTCATTGTAAATCTGAAATACTTAATACAAATAATACACATAATAATACACATAAAGGGGGTAGAGACAAAAAAGATGCAGGGTCATTTGTCGGCTTGGCTAGTCAAGCATGGACTAAGTCATAGATCTTTGGGTTTTGATTACCAAGGTACAGAGACTTTACAAATAAAGCCACAGGATTGGTATTCCATTGCTGTTAATTTATATGTATATGGTTACAATTATCTATGCTCACAATGCGCCTATGATGTAGCACCTGGTGGGCTATTAGCTAGTGTTTATCATCTTACGAGAATAGAATATGGTGTAGATCAGCCAGAAGAGGTATGCATAAAAGTATTTGTCTCAAGAAAGAATCCTAGGATTCCGTCCATCTTCTGGGTTTGGAAAAGTGTGGATTTTCAAGAACGAGAATCCTATGATATGTTGGGAATCTTTTATGAAACTCATCCATGCCTGAAACGTATCTTAATGCTGGAAAGTTGGATAGGCTGGCCCTTACGCAAGGATTATATTGCCCGTAATTTTTATGAAATACAAGATGCTCATTGAATGGTAAGAAAAGAATTTCCATTTCTACAATTTTAATTTCACAAAGCTTATACGTTGCGTCCTAGATTAACCAGAATAAAAATAAGGGGAGTCTCATTTATATTTGGCAATTATTGGTTGATAGGCTAATAAAAAAGATAATATAATTAGAGATTCCATAGGATTCTTGCATCCCATTTAATTTATTTGATATTTATTTCAGACGATACAACGAACGAACAAAACTTTAAAAACTTCGAAATAGTTTTAGAAAGCTATGTAAGAGAAATGAAGAAATCGAATATGAAAGATGAATCAAAGAACTGGAGGAGTATTGAATTCTAGTTATTTGTATCTCCTGTCTATTTCAGATATTTGACTTTGGAGTCTCTCAACCAACTAATTTAACCTTTTTCTATGAACTATTAACATTCTTTTTGAAGGATGGGAGAAATGAAATAGAATATAATTTTTTTAGATACTTTATCTAAAAAATTGTACCCATCTATAAAACTATAAAATAGAAAATATATGGGGTGGATATATCTCATCGCAGTGGGTAAAAGTATCATTATGATCAAAACTCTAAATGAATAGGAATGCAGATTCACAATTCATTTATAGAAGAGAAAGTCATGCAAATGAATCATGTACTGTGCCATGCCATGAACCAGATTTGAACTGGTGGCATGAGGATTTTCAATCCTCTGCTCTACCAGCTGAGCTATCCCGCCCCATCCCAATATGGCATCCTAATTTTACACAAAAATGTTGACTATGTCAATTAAAAGAAGGAAAAGGAATTTCCAATTCTTATTTTGGTACTGCAATTGTTTGGCTTGTATATTAAAAACGAGGACTTTGGGAATTTAATTATGAGTAATTATATAGATTATAAATTATCAAAATGAGAATTTATTCCTCAAACACATTCATTTTTATATATATCATATAGATGTGATACAAAAGGAATTTTTTCTCCCCGATCGCTTCTAAAAGAATAGCGACAATGCCTAAAGCATTTTGAACGGATAAAAAATAAAAAAGGAGATAGGTAATAGATAATGGGGGAGTCAACTAGTCAATTTGGGGATAGAGGGACTTGAACCCTCGCGATTTTAAAAGTCGGCGGATTTTCCTCTTAGCTATAAATTTCATTGTTGTCGACATTGGCATGTAAAATGGGACTCTATCTTTATTCTCGTCCGATTAATTAGTTCCTAAAAAGATCTATTATACTATGGAGTGAATCATTTGATAAATGAATATTCGATTCTTTCTTAAATGTGCAATCTTTTAACAACAATTAAAATTCTATACTTTTTTTCTATGAAAAACTATAGATTCATTAGGGCTATCATTTCTCATTTGCTATGCTATTCACTATGTATGAATAGTATATATGTTTATCCTTCACTTAATACTTGTATTTTATGAGTTTTTTATGGAAAGAATTCTCGACTAACGCATCCAACTCCATTTGTTAGAACAACTTCCATTGAGTCTCTTCACCTATCCCTTTTTTCACTTTCTAAACCTTTGTTTTCGGAAAATAGGATTTGGCTCAGGATTGCCCCTTTTTATTATTTCCAGGGTTTCTCTAAATTTGAATGTTCTTACGCAGGAGGTTTCCAAACCATGGCCCAATCCAATTAATTTTGTAGCGTCTACCAATTTCGCCATATCCCCCTTCGTTGTGTATTGAGATTAAATTTCATTCCGATGTTGTTTCTTTTGTTCTTTCATTTCTACTAAAATCATTGAATTCAATTGAATTCATTAGATATTAGATTCCTATCTCGAAAAACTATTTTTGTTTATTTCTTACCTACCTTCTATATGACTATAGGGAACCCTGGTTGGATTTGGTCCAATCGATTATCATTCTACCATTTCTCTATCTACAATTCACTATAGATGGATATATAGCTAAGGCAAATATATATCTAACTGTCACGTTTCCAATGTAATTTTGAATACTTAAAGGTTCGATTCTTTTTTTTGTCATCTGTAGTGCCCTTTAACAATTGCAGATTTTGTCATTTAAAATGTCGAAATGTAGTTTTCCCGGGCCACAGAAGCAAGGAGTGCACAAACAAACAATGGCAAACACTTCAAGTTTCCTTGGCCTGGGTTAACTGCAATATCTCAATAGTTTAAACATAAACTACAAATCATCAATACACGGAAAAAGACGTTTAAACCTTAATCTAGTTCAACATTCATTGAAAATGTTCAACATGTTACCAATTCCAAAGCATTTTTTGACATTTAAAATGTAGAAATAAAGCAGTTTTCCCGAGCCATGGAAGCAAAGAGTGTACAAACAAATAATGGCAAACACTCCAAGTTTCCTTGGCCTAGGTGAACTGCAATATCTCAATAGTTTAAACATCAACTACAAATCATAAAAACACGGAAAAAACCTTTAAATCTTAATCTAATTATCCATTCATTCAAAAAGATCATTAAATGTTACAAATCATTCATTGTTAAAGCCTTGAAACATTTGTAAAAAGAATTAAAACTACGGATCTAATTCACTACTGGAAAACATGTACATACGCATAGGTATAAATTCATGATTACAGGTATATCGGTGTGTATGTAACCAATTGCACTAGTATTTATCATGTTAACATCAGTACCAATGCAAATAAGTACATACGCATCGGTATCCTGTCAATCGGTGCAAAGTTCACCTATTTTTGCACCGGTGTTGGTTCTACCAGTGTACCAATGTCAAATATATTGCACCGGTATTATTCGAATAGGTATTTGTACCAGTGCAATTGCTAACATGTGCACCGGTACAGGATTACCAGTGTGTACTTATTTACCCTTTTTATTAATGACAGGCGCGGGCGGTCGTCGCGCCCGCGCGCCAAAAGATAATTTATAAGCCCTCAGTGCTTACTTTCTACAACTAGGTAGATAGTGGCAAATCGGGGTCGTCCAATGAGAAGAGGGATCTTCCTAAGCGTCTAAGCACACAAATGGTTGATATACTAGGCTAGGAGTAAATAAATATATATACACACACTTAAAAGCGAGTAAAAGGGGGGGGTTGGTTGGTTGGTTGGTTCCTAAGTTAACAAAGATAAAAATACGAGATAACTAGCAACGTCAAGTGACTATGCTAATCATCAAACGAAACTAAGAAAAAGAAAGGTTTTAAACTACAAAGATAAAATGCCTTGGGGGCAACGGATATCCACTTCCACATCTAATGTAGTTCATCGAATCATTCACACATTCCATCATATAGCATTCATGACCCAACGCTCACACACCCCATCTAGCAAGTACCACAACACACACACCACAAGGAGTTCTAAGTTCATGCTCGTAGATCTTCATGCAAAGGTGCTACGGAAGTCGTCACGTTCCTACACCTAAGCAATTCAACCACACAAGCACTCCCTATGCTCAAACCACTCATGGCACACATGCAGCGAAACACACCGTCAAGAGTACATAAACGCCAAACAACAAATGCTTCAGGAATGAGTTTAAATCACCTATTCAATACTTCAACTACTTGTCGTGGAGACTGAACTCCTATCCTTCTTAGTTCGTAGTTTGCGAGAGTGAATTCGACATCTCTCGTCAAACCTCACCAATGGCTCCCGAGTCGCGACCACGACTCAAGGCGACATTGGTGGCATTTAGCACGAAGGACCAACAAGCTTGGCAATGCCTATGACCACTACACCGTGACTAGGCATTGAACCAATTCATGCAATTACACGAGATTGGATGAACGTGCAACGCACATTCATCCGCGAGCATATGACTCTCTCGTTTGCTACACAAACGAACGTGACGAAGAGTTCGACATCAATCACATTCGCCTAGCACATTGTCAACACACTAACACAATCGAAAGCTCTAATTCATACTATCACATTGCTAACAAGAACAGGGGGGAAATTAACCCAAATCCCCCAAACCCTAGCTAACAATTAATCCAAGCATTTCATATCATCAAGCTCTCAATAACATCAATGCAATCAACAATTAACATTCAAAGCACAATAAATGCACAATAGCAAAAACACCAAATAGATAGATATAAATGAATTCTTGCTACATAGATAGTGGAACCTTCAATCCTTTGCTCCCAAGAACAAAACTAACCTAGATAAACAAAACCCATAACAAAGAACTAAAAGCTACAAAGAAAGAAGAAGAAATGAAAGAAAATCTAGGGTTTTGGAGCCAAAAATCGGGCTTAAGGCTTTGGAGAAGAAGGGTGAAGAGGTATTTATAGTGGAAGAAAAAGAGGAGAAACAGAGCTGCTGCAGGGCTGATTTTAAGCCGTCGTCGCGACTCGCGACCAAGTTCATCGCGAGTCGCGACCAAATCAGTAACTCAGCCCTGCTGTTTTGTTTTGCTTCCTCCGGGTGAACCGTTGATCCGTTTCGAGAGTTCTTGTAGTCGATTTTATAGTGCTCGAGAAGAGGAATCCAATGGTGCCACTCTTGAAGGCTGATTCTTCTCGGAAAATTCTGAGAACCCTGGACCATCCTTCACCCGTTGCTTTGCTCTCCTTTCTTCACCTCTTCACTTCTTCATGTCTTCAAAAAGCTCAAATGTAAAGGTCTTCAAATCTTCAAATCTTCAAAGATAAATCTTCAAAGTCTTCAAATCTTCAAAGTCTTCAAACAAATCACCTTGTCACACAAAATCATCTAAAAAGTGATAAAAACGTCAAAGCCGCCTTTATCCCTCCTTAGATGATTTCAAGGCAAAATGCCACATGTAGAGCACAAAATTGCACAAAACCTAATCCTAAAAAGCCTAAAATAACCATCTAAAATGGACACATCAAACCTCCCCACACTTAAACCTTACTCGTCCTCGAGTAAGAAAAGATTCAAGCGTACGGAGGAAATGGCATATCCACATCCTAAAACCCCTAAAATAACCACACAAAATGGACACATCAAATATCCCCACACTTAGCCCTTACTCGTCCTCGAGTAAGAAAAGAACCAAGCACACGGAGTAAATGATATATCCAAAACCTAAACTAATCCCCCAATCAAAGCCTCACAAAAACTCTCAATATCAAAAATCCCAATGCTCAAACCACTCATGGCACACATGCAGCGAAACACACCGTCAAGAGTACATAAACGCCAAACAACAAATGCTTCAGGAATGAGTTTAAATCACCTATTCAATACTTCAACTACTTGTCGTGGAGACTGAACTCCTATCCTTCTTAGTTCGTAGTTTGCGAGAGTGAATTCGACATCTCTCGTCAAACCTCACCAATGGCTCCCGAGTCGCGACCACGACTCAAGGCGACATTGGTGGCATTTAGCACGAAGGACCAACAAGCTTGGCAATGCCTATGACCACTACACCGTGACTAGGCATTGAACCAATTCATGCAATTACACGAGATTGGATGAACGTGCAACGCACATTCATCCGCGAGCATATGACTCTCTCGTTTGCTACACAAACGAACGTGACGAAGAGTTCGACATCAATCACATTCGCCTAGCACATTGTCAACACACTAACACAATCGAAAGCTCTAATTCATACTATCACATTGCTAACAAGAACAGGGGGGAAATTAACCCAAATCCCCCAAACCCTAGCTAACAATTAATCCAAGCATTTCATATCATCAAGCTCTCAATAACATCAATGCAATCAACAATTAACATTCAAAGCACAATAAATGCACAATAGCAAAAACACCAAATAGATAGATATAAATGAATTCTTGCTACATAGATAGTGGAACCTTCAATCCTTTGCTCCCAAGAACAAAACTAACCTAGATAAACAAAACCCATAACAAAGAACTAAAAGCTACAAAGAAAGAAGAAGAAATGAAAGAAAATCTAGGGTTTTGGAGCCAAAAATCGGGCTTAAGGCTTTGGAGAAGAAGGGTGAAGAGGTATTTATAGTGGAAGAAAAAGAGGAGAAACAGAGCTGCTGCAGGGCTGATTTTAAGCCGTCGTCGCGACTCGCGACCAAGTTCATCGCGAGTCGCGACCAAATCAGTAACTCAGCCCTGCTGTTTTGTTTTGCTTCCTCCGGGTGAACCGTTGATCCGTTTCGAGAGTTCTTGTAGTCGATTTTATAGTGCTCGAGAAGAGGAATCCAATGGTGCCACTCTTGAAGGCTGATTCTTCTCGGAAAATTCTGAGAACCCTGGACCATCCTTCACCCGTTGCTTTGCTCTCCTTTCTTCACCTCTTCACTTCTTCATGTCTTCAAAAAGCTCAAATGTAAAGGTCTTCAAATCTTCAAATCTTCAAAGATAAATCTTCAAAGTCTTCAAATCTTCAAAGTCTTCAAACAAATCACCTTGTCACACAAAATCATCTAAAAAGTGATAAAAACGTCAAAGCCGCCTTTATCCCTCCTTAGATGATTTCAAGGCAAAATGCCACATGTAGAGCACAAAATTGCACAAAACCTAATCCTAAAAAGCCTAAAATAACCATCTAAAATGGACACATCAAACCTCCCCACACTTAAACCTTACTCGTCCTCGAGTAAGAAAAGATTCAAGCGTACGGAGGAAATGGCATATCCACATCCTAAAACCCCTAAAATAACCACACAAAATGGACACATCAAATATCCCCACACTTAGCCCTTACTCGTCCTCGAGTAAGAAAAGAACCAAGCACACGGAGTAAATGATATATCCAAAACCTAAACTAATCCCCCAATCAAAGCCTCACAAAAACTCTCAATATCAAAAATCCCAAAATAAAAGCTCACATGAGAATTTTTTTCACACACACATCCCCAATCCTAAATCTAACCAAACCTACCACTTATCAATTCACTACCCATAAAATATTTCAAAGCCCAGAATTGATATTCCCATAATCTAATGACACAAAATGAAGCTAAAACCATAGAGGAAGTTTTAAACACATGCTTCACCTAATGCCAATATATCAACCAAAAACGAAGTATAAAGAGATCAAGAATTTCATAACCACACTTCGTTTCCTAACCCACTAAGCTACCCAATCCCAAGAGGTCTATAGATGTTGAGCTACCCGATCCATCCGTGTGACAACCGCAACCTTATGACTCCAACGCCGGCAAATGAGTGAAATCATAGCATTTTTCAATTTCTCTCACTTTCTCTCATTTTGCCTAGGAGCTCTTTCGAGTTTTCATCCTAGCCACACATCATATTTCTTTAGCTCACATCTCACCTTTTTCCGCACATTTTAGCCTCTCATTTTTGCCTAGGCCGCCCTTTAAGGGTTTTCGACCTATCCGGGCCCCCAATGTTGCCTAAGTTGCCCTCTCGGGTTTTCAACTTAGCGGGTATTCTTTTCTTTTTCTTTTTTTTTTTTTTTTGTTTTTCTATTATTTTTTTTTCTCATGTTTTTCCAATGAAAAGTAGCAAAAAGCATTCCAAAACAATCTAGCATGCATTGAATCCTCTAACCCCTCCCCACACTTAAAACATTACATTGCCCTCAATGTAAACACGTAAGGCAAGAAGAATAAAAATCAAGGTAAGGGATTTAGAGTGACACCCGTGTCTCCGCAATTCGCCGGTGATATGGCGATATCCAAGTACTTGGATGGTCCCGAGATGGGTTTCGGAACCGGAAGGGTGAGCAAAAATGCCGTAGAAGAACTCACCCCTCGAGAAAAGCATTGTCTCCATGGCGCCGTTTGATCAAGACTACACCACGAAGAACACATTAAACGCACAAGTACATAAGGATATGTAATACTAGGTGTAGCATCAAGAATTAATAACCATAGTATTGTCAAAGAACAACCAATCAACCCTCAATTACCACTATAAGATTATGCATGAAAAATATCCAACATATATTGACATGTATACAAGCATCATTATAGGATAAGAACTTACGGTCACAATGATGTAGTCGGCATACTACAATCAACAAATGTACTATAAAGATGCAAGAATGTTCATATGTCAATATATGTAGGATGGTGGAAGAAATGAGAGGTATGTGATGTTCTTGGGAGTGTTGGGTGGAAAAGAAGGAAAGATCATGCAATGTTTAAAATCATTTGGAAACTTGGAAGCTTGGAAACTTGAAATCCGGGCTCAAAAAATTTTCGAAAGTTACTGAGCACATCGCGACTCGCGACGAGGTTCGTCGCGACTCGCGATGAGCCTCGCGACGTCATCGCGACGCGCGGAAAGTACAGCCCGGGAGCTCAAAATGTTCTGAGCTCGTCGCGACTCGCGACGAAGGGTGTCGCGACTCGCGACGAGCCTCGCGAAGTCATCGCGACTCGCGGAAAGTGGAGTCCGGAAGCTCAAATTTTTCTGAGCTCGTCGCGACTCGCGACGGAGTAGGTCGCGACTCGCGACGAGCCTCGCGAAGTCATCGCGACTCGCGGAAAGTTGGCGCTGGGAGTGGATTTTGCTCCCCTGTTCGTCGCGGTAGATAGTGGCAAATCGGGGTCGTCCAATGAGAAGAGGGATCTTCCTAAGCGTCTAAGCACACAAATGGTTGATATACTAGGCTAGGAGTAAATAAATATATATACACACACTTAAAAGCGAGTAAAAGGGGGGGGTTGGTTGGTTGGTTGGTTCCTAAGTTAACAAAGATAAAAATACGAGATAACTAGCAACGTCAAGTGACTATGCTAATCATCAAACGAAACTAAGAAAAAGAAAGGTTTTAAACTACAAAGATAAAATGCCTTGGGGGCAACGGATATCCACTTCCACATCTAATGTAGTTCATCGAATCATTCACACATTCCATCATATAGCATTCATGACCCAACGCTCACACACCCCATCTAGCAAGTACCACAACACACACACCACAAGGAGTTCTAAGTTCATGCTCGTAGATCTTCATGCAAAGGTGCTACGGAAGTCGTCACGTTCCTACACCTAAGCAATTCAACCACACAAGCACTCCCTATGCTCAAACCACTCATGGCACACATGCAGCGAAACACACCGTCAAGAGTACATAAACGCCAAACAACAAATGCTTCAGGAATGAGTTTAAATCACCTATTCAATACTTCAACTACTTGTCGTGGAGACTGAACTCCTATCCTTCTTAGTTCGTAGTTTGCGAGAGTGAATTCGACATCTCTCGTCAAACCTCACCAATGGCTCCCGAGTCGCGACCA
The DNA here is from genome assembly GCA_037428765.1 of Rubia yunnanensis. Taxonomy (NCBI): domain Eukaryota; kingdom Viridiplantae; phylum Streptophyta; class Magnoliopsida; order Gentianales; family Rubiaceae; genus Rubia; species Rubia yunnanensis. Next base: position 82,063,496 of record CM075065.1, read on the forward strand.
CGACTCAAGGCGACATTGGTGGCATTTAGCACGAAGGACCAACAAGCTTGGCAATGCCTATGACCACTACACCGTGACTAGGCATTGAACCAATTCATGCAATTACACGAGATTGGATGAACGTGCAACGCACATTCATCCGCGAGCATATGACTCTCTCGTTTGCTACACAAACGAACGTGACGAAGAGTTCGACATCAATCACATTCGCCTAGCACATTGTCAACACACTAACACAATCGAAAGCTCTAATTCATACTATCACATTGCTAACAAGAACAGGGGGGAAATTAACCCAAATCCCCCAAACCCTAGCTAACAATTAATCCAAGCATTTCATATCATCAAGCTCTCAATAACATCAATGCAATCAACAATTAACATTCAAAGCACAATAAATGCACAATAGCAAAAACACCAAATAGATAGATATAAATGAATTCTTGCTACATAGATAGTGGAACCTTCAATCCTTTGCTCCCAAGAACAAAACTAACCTAGATAAACAAAACCCATAACAAAGAACTAAAAGCTACAAAGAAAGAAGAAGAAATGAAAGAAAATCTAGGGTTTTGGAGCCAAAAATCGGGCTTAAGGCTTTGGAGAAGAAGGGTGAAGAGGTATTTATAGTGGAAGAAAAAGAGGAGAAACAGAGCTGCTGCAGGGCTGATTTTAAGCCGTCGTCGCGACTCGCGACCAAGTTCATCGCGAGTCGCGACCAAATCAGTAACTCAGCCCTGCTGTTTTGTTTTGCTTCCTCCGGGTGAACCGTTGATCCGTTTCGAGAGTTCTTGTAGTCGATTTTATAGTGCTCGAGAAGAGGAATCCAATGGTGCCACTCTTGAAGGCTGATTCTTCTCGGAAAATTCTGAGAACCCTGGACCATCCTTCACCCGTTGCTTTGCTCTCCTTTCTTCACCTCTTCACTTCTTCATGTCTTCAAAAAGCTCAAATGTAAAGGTCTTCAAATCTTCAAATCTTCAAAGATAAATCTTCAAAGTCTTCAAATCTTCAAAGTCTTCAAACAAATCACCTTGTCACACAAAATCATCTAAAAAGTGATAAAAACGTCAAAGCCGCCTTTATCCCTCCTTAGATGATTTCAAGGCAAAATGCCACATGTAGAGCACAAAATTGCACAAAACCTAATCCTAAAAAGCCTAAAATAACCATCTAAAATGGACACATCAAACCTCCCCACACTTAAACCTTACTCGTCCTCGAGTAAGAAAAGATTCAAGCGTACGGAGGAAATGGCATATCCACATCCTAAAACCCCTAAAATAACCACACAAAATGGACACATCAAATATCCCCACACTTAGCCCTTACTCGTCCTCGAGTAAGAAAAGAACCAAGCACACGGAGTAAATGATATATCCAAAACCTAAACTAATCCCCCAATCAAAGCCTCACAAAAACTCTCAATATCAAAAATCCCAAAATAAAAGCTCACATGAGAATTTTTTTCACACACACATCCCCAATCCTAAATCTAACCAAACCTACCACTTATCAATTCACTACCCATAAAATATTTCAAAGCCCAGAATTGATATTCCCATAATCTAATGACACAAAATGAAGCTAAAACCATAGAGGAAGTTTTAAACACATGCTTCACCTAATGCCAATATATCAACCAAAAACGAAGTATAAAGAGATCAAGAATTTCATAACCACACTTCGTTTCCTAACCCACTAAGCTACCCAATCCCAAGAGGTCTATAGATGTTGAGCTACCCGATCCATCCGTGTGACAACCGCAACCTTATGACTCCAACGCCGGCAAATGAGTGAAATCATAGCATTTTTCAATTTCTCTCACTTTCTCTCATTTTGCCTAGGAGCTCTTTCGAGTTTTCATCCTAGCCACACATCATATTTCTTTAGCTCACATCTCACCTTTTTCCGCACATTTTAGCCTCTCATTTTTGCCTAGGCCGCCCTTTAAGGGTTTTCGACCTATCCGGGCCCCCAATGTTGCCTAAGTTGCCCTCTCGGGTTTTCAACTTAGCGGGTATTCTTTTCTTTTTCTTTTTTTTTTTTTTTTGTTTTTCTATTATTTTTTTTTCTCATGTTTTTCCAATGAAAAGTAGCAAAAAGCATTCCAAAACAATCTAGCATGCATTGAATCCTCTAACCCCTCCCCACACTTAAAACATTACATTGCCCTCAATGTAAACACGTAAGGCAAGAAGAATAAAAATCAAGGTAAGGGATTTAGAGTGACACCCGTGTCTCCGCAATTCGCCGGTGATATGGCGATATCCAAGTACTTGGATGGTCCCGAGATGGGTTTCGGAACCGGAAGGGTGAGCAAAAATGCCGTAGAAGAACTCACCCCTCGAGAAAAGCATTGTCTCCATGGCGCCGTTTGATCAAGACTACACCACGAAGAACACATTAAACGCACAAGTACATAAGGATATGTAATACTAGGTGTAGCATCAAGAATTAATAACCATAGTATTGTCAAAGAACAACCAATCAACCCTCAATTACCACTATAAGATTATGCATGAAAAATATCCAACATATATTGACATGTATACAAGCATCATTATAGGATAAGAACTTACGGTCACAATGATGTAGTCGGCATACTACAATCAACAAATGTACTATAAAGATGCAAGAATGTTCATATGTCAATATATGTAGGATGGTGGAAGAAATGAGAGGTATGTGATGTTCTTGGGAGTGTTGGGTGGAAAAGAAGGAAAGATCATGCAATGTTTAAAATCATTTGGAAACTTGGAAGCTTGGAAACTTGAAATCCGGGCTCAAAAAATTTTCGAAAGTTACTGAGCACATCGCGACTCGCGACGAGGTTCGTCGCGACTCGCGATGAGCCTCGCGACGTCATCGCGACGCGCGGAAAGTACAGCCCGGGAGCTCAAAATGTTCTGAGCTCGTCGCGACTCGCGACGAAGGGTGTCGCGACTCGCGACGAGCCTCGCGAAGTCATCGCGACTCGCGGAAAGTGGAGTCCGGAAGCTCAAATTTTTCTGAGCTCGTCGCGACTCGCGACGGAGTAGGTCGCGACTCGCGACGAGCCTCGCGAAGTCATCGCGACTCGCGGAAAGTTGGCGCTGGGAGTGGATTTTGCTCCCCTGTTCGTCGCGACTCGCGACGAAGCACATCGCGACTCGCGACGGCAGGGTATCCCAGGCTTAAAATTTTTTCTGTTTTCTTACCAACTGTCCAAGCTTGCTTCCCTCGTTCATTGATCTCGTTCCTTCATCTCCTTCATTGCAATGCACTTCATGTTGCTACAACATCATAGAAAAACATGCCATAAAAAGAACAAAACAAAACAACAATAAAAACAAACTAAGAAACACAAACTAAGAAACAAAAACTAAAAGAAATGCCGAATTTATTTAACGTCGTCGGCACGACGAAGCTCCGTATTTTTAAGGTCGTCGGCACGACCCTAATGTTATCCGTATGGTGAAGGCTTGAAGCTCTTCACCATGAGCATCCAAAACAAGAGAGGTGGGGGCACAAAACTTCCAAGAGGAACGTCTTGTGGAGGTGGAGATGGTTCAAAGGGAATTAAGTGGTTAGGGAGCTTAGGATAATCTTTTGGCTCCTCTCTCGTTTCCCTCAAAACTTCCGAAAATGTAAGAGTTGGTTCACTAGGTGGGAGAAGGGGTGACAATGCTAATGGATAATGTAGCACTATCACCTCTTCCTCCATTTTTCTATCCTCTACAACCAACTCCTCATCCCTTTCAAACTCAAAATCATTTTTATTGGTGACTTCACTCACCGAATCATCGAGTTCAAGTTGGGATGGTGTATTTTCGGAATCACGAGCTTCCATTCGGGCCAATACCTCTAATATGTTCTTCACATGCCCCTCAATGGCCTCAACACTAGAGGAAAGCTGGGTATCCGGCTCCTCACTAGTGAAGGAGTTCAAGTTTGCTATGGTATTTAAGACATCCTCACGTGTCAAACTTGAACTTCCTTGTTGGGCTTGGTTCTGGGGTATGGTATAGGGTGGTGATGGCCAACTAGGTTGCTCGTAATATTGGTTTTCCGGCTCATTCTCATACCACAAATCCGGACTACCACTCCATTCCGGATTGTAAGAGTTGTGGTATGGATAGCATTCATGAGTTTCTTGCCCTTGAAAACCAATATCTCCTACCTCTTGATAGCACTCTTCATAGTACCCATGGTTTTGGAAACCAAGGGTTCTTTCTCGGTCATAGTGCTCCTTCCTCAACAAAGGGCAAGATTCGGTAGGATGATCGGAATGACACATCCTACAAAATCTTGCTTGTTGAGCCTCTCTTCTCATCATGAGTTCCCTCAAGGTGAGACGCTCCATTAAAAATTTTTTTTTTTTTTTTTTTTAATTTTTCAAAAGTTCGGAATCATAGTGCAAGGATTCTCGATAAAATGAATCACCAAGAACTCAAGCAATACCTACTCCGAACAAAAACAACCACCAAGTAGTGGAAAATAAAAACAACTAGCTAATACACAACCAAATACACCTAAATACTTAAGAATAAACGCCTCTTCCCCGGCAACGGCGCCATTTTGACAATGCTTTTCTCGAGGGGTGAGTTCTTCTACGGCATTTTTGCTCACCCTTCCGGTTCCGAAACCCATCTCGGGACCATCCAAGTACTTGGATATCGCCATATCACCGGCGAATTGCGGAAAGTGGAGTCCGGAAGCTCAAATTTTTCTGAGCTCGTCGCGACTCGCGACGGAGTAGGTCGCGACTCGCGACGAGCCTCGCGAAGTCATCGCGACTCGCGGAAAGTTGGCGCTGGGAGTGGATTTTGCTCCCCTGTTCGTCGCGACTCGCGACGAAGCACATCGCGACTCGCGACGGCAGGGTATCCCAGGCTTAAAATTTTTTCTGTTTTCTTACCAACTGTCCAAGCTTGCTTCCCTCGTTCATTGATCTCGTTCCTTCATCTCCTTCATTGCAATGCACTTCATGTTGCTACAACATCATAGAAAAACATGCCATAAAAAGAACAAAACAAAACAACAATAAAAACAAACTAAGAAACACAAACTAAGAAACAAAAACTAAAAGAAATGCCGAATTTATTTAACGTCGTCGGCACGACGAAGCTCCGTATTTTTAAGGTCGTCGGCACGACCCTAATGTTATCCGTATGGTGAAGGCTTGAAGCTCTTCACCATGAGCATCCAAAACAAGAGAGGTGGGGGCACAAAACTTCCAAGAGGAACGTCTTGTGGAGGTGGAGATGGTTCAAAGGGAATTAAGTGGTTAGGGAGCTTAGGATAATCTTTTGGCTCCTCTCTCGTTTCCCTCAAAACTTCCGAAAATGTAAGAGTTGGTTCACTAGGTGGGAGAAGGGGTGACAATGCTAATGGATAATGTAGCACTATCACCTCTTCCTCCATTTTTCTATCCTCTACAACCAACTCCTCATCCCTTTCAAACTCAAAATCATTTTTATTGGTGACTTCACTCACCGAATCATCGAGTTCAAGTTGGGATGGTGTATTTTCGGAATCACGAGCTTCCATTCGGGCCAATACCTCTAATATGTTCTTCACATGCCCCTCAATGGCCTCAACACTAGAGGAAAGCTGGGTATCCGGCTCCTCACTAGTGAAGGAGTTCAAGTTTGCTATGGTATTTAAGACATCCTCACGTGTCAAACTTGAACTTCCTTGTTGGGCTTGGTTCTGGGGTATGGTATAGGGTGGTGATGGCCAACTAGGTTGCTCGTAATATTGGTTTTCCGGCTCATTCTCATACCACAAATCCGGACTACCACTCCATTCCGGATTGTAAGAGTTGTGGTATGGATAGCATTCATGAGTTTCTTGCCCTTGAAAACCAATATCTCCTACCTCTTGATAGCACTCTTCATAGTACCCATGGTTTTGGAAACCAAGGGTTCTTTCTCGGTCATAGTGCTCCTTCCTCAACAAAGGGCAAGATTCGGTAGGATGATCGGAATGACACATCCTACAAAATCTTGCTTGTTGAGCCTCTCTTCTCATCATGAGTTCCCTCAAGGTGAGACGCTCCATTAAAAATTTTTTTTTTTTTTTTTTTTAATTTTTCAAAAGTTCGGAATCATAGTGCAAGGATTCTCGATAAAATGAATCACCAAGAACTCAAGCAATACCTACTCCGAACAAAAACAACCACCAAGTAGTGGAAAATAAAAACAACTAGCTAATACACAACCAAATACACCTAAATACTTAAGAATAAACGCCTCTTCCCCGGCAACGGCGCCATTTTGACAGGCGCGGGCGGTCGTCGCGCCCGCGCGCCAAAAGATAATTTATAAGCCCTCAGTGCTTACTTTCTACAACTAGGTAGATAGTGGCAAATCGGGGTCGTCCAATGAGAAGAGGGATCTTCCTAAGCGTCTAAGCACACAAATGGTTGATATACTAGGCTAGGAGTAAATAAATATATATACACACACTTAAAAGCGAGTAAAAGGGGGGGGTTGGTTGGTTGGTTGGTTCCTAAGTTAACAAAGATAAAAATACGAGATAACTAGCAACGTCAAGTGACTATGCTAATCATCAAACGAAACTAAGAAAAAGAAAGGTTTTAAACTACAAAGATAAAATGCCTTGGGGGCAACGGATATCCACTTCCACATCTAATGTAGTTCATCGAATCATTCACACATTCCATCATATAGCATTCATGACCCAACGCTCACACACCCCATCTAGCAAGTACCACAACACACACACCACAAGGAGTTCTAAGTTCATGCTCGTAGATCTTCATGCAAAGGTGCTACGGAAGTCGTCACGTTCCTACACCTAAGCAATTCAACCACACAAGCACTCCCTATGCTCAAACCACTCATGGCACACATGCAGCGAAACACACCGTCAAGAGTACATAAACGCCAAACAACAAATGCTTCAGGAATGAGTTTAAATCACCTATTCAATACTTCAACTACTTGTCGTGGAGACTGAACTCCTATCCTTCTTAGTTCGTAGTTTGCGAGAGTGAATTCGACATCTCTCGTCAAACCTCACCAATGGCTCCCGAGTCGCGACCACGACTCAAGGCGACATTGGTGGCATTTAGCACGAAGGACCAACAAGCTTGGCAATGCCTATGACCACTACACCGTGACTAGGCATTGAACCAATTCATGCAATTACACGAGATTGGATGAACGTGCAACGCACATTCATCCGCGAGCATATGACTCTCTCGTTTGCTACACAAACGAACGTGACGAAGAGTTCGACATCAATCACATTCGCCTAGCACATTGTCAACACACTAACACAATCGAAAGCTCTAATTCATACTATCACATTGCTAACAAGAACAGGGGGGAAATTAACCCAAATCCCCCAAACCCTAGCTAACAATTAATCCAAGCATTTCATATCATCAAGCTCTCAATAACATCAATGCAATCAACAATTAACATTCAAAGCACAATAAATGCACAATAGCAAAAACACCAAATAGATAGATATAAATGAATTCTTGCTACATAGATAGTGGAACCTTCAATCCTTTGCTCCCAAGAACAAAACTAACCTAGATAAACAAAACCCATAACAAAGAACTAAAAGCTACAAAGAAAGAAGAAGAAATGAAAGAAAATCTAGGGTTTTGGAGCCAAAAATCGGGCTTAAGGCTTTGGAGAAGAAGGGTGAAGAGGTATTTATAGTGGAAGAAAAAGAGGAGAAACAGAGCTGCTGCAGGGCTGATTTTAAGCCGTCGTCGCGACTCGCGACCAAGTTCATCGCGAGTCGCGACCAAATCAGTAACTCAGCCCTGCTGTTTTGTTTTGCTTCCTCCGGGTGAACCGTTGATCCGTTTCGAGAGTTCTTGTAGTCGATTTTATAGTGCTCGAGAAGAGGAATCCAATGGTGCCACTCTTGAAGGCTGATTCTTCTCGGAAAATTCTGAGAACCCTGGACCATCCTTCACCCGTTGCTTTGCTCTCCTTTCTTCACCTCTTCACTTCTTCATGTCTTCAAAAAGCTCAAATGTAAAGGTCTTCAAATCTTCAAATCTTCAAAGATAAATCTTCAAAGTCTTCAAATCTTCAAAGTCTTCAAACAAATCACCTTGTCACACAAAATCATCTAAAAAGTGATAAAAACGTCAAAGCCGCCTTTATCCCTCCTTAGATGATTTCAAGGCAAAATGCCACATGTAGAGCACAAAATTGCACAAAACCTAATCCTAAAAAGCCTAAAATAACCATCTAAAATGGACACATCAATTAATTTGGCACGAAGAGGTAAAATTTTTAAACCAGTAATGGGAAATTACCGGTGCAGAAATTTTTTTAAAATGGTAAAAATTTGCATTTGTACACCAGTTACAATTAACCTCAGTGTAGGAATTGATCACGCACCAGTATTTTCTTAATACCGGTGCAAAAATAAATTCTTATTCTTGAATTTTGGCACCAAAACTATTAGTTTTCGCACCGGTATTGTGATTGTACCAGTGCATGGCAGGAATATATGCTTCTTTTGGCTGAAAATCTACACCGGTAATGGATTTTATCAGTGTAAAATACTTCAAATGCACCGGTAGAGTCTAAATACCAGTGTAGAAAATAGCATTAAATGCTCACCTACCCCCTTTTTTTAGCGGGTTAAAAATGGGATTTTTGGAAGAAGAGGTTCATTAATGGTGTTTTTTGGTTGATGAAGGCATTGAATTCTCCACAATGAAGACCCTTGAAGGTACCTGTTTTAGAATTACATTTATGGATATTAAAGATTTCATGTATGGTTTTGGTTGGCAGAGTTATTTACATTTTGTGTTTGATCATTTGATGGTGATTGAGGTATAATTATAGATATTAGTTTGTGATTTGTTCTCAAGGTTGTTGTAGTTATAAGGCTATGGCTTTTGATTCCTATAGTGTTGGACATGTTAAGAATGTTGTAATTGTAATGTTGGTGTATATTGTGCATTTATGATGTTGCATGATTAGGAAGTCATAATGAAAAAATTCTATTGTATAATGTGTTGAAGTTTGATTGTTGGACATTTATTGATATGTAGAGTTGTATCACATCATCGAGAGGCGTAAGCATGTGTATGTTAACGTTAGTAGGGTGAGCGATGAATATATTATGTTTGTGTATGAGTTCTTGGAGCATGCTTTTAGTCGAAAGAAGCGAATATTATGTCCTTGTCATGATTGTGGAAATTGAATTCATACTTATAAGGACACCCTGAAACTCCATTTGTGTAGCTGGGGGTTTGCGAAAGATTATGTTGTGTGGACCTTTCATGGGGAAAAATCACCATCGGAAGTGAGAGTTAGTAGTGAGGGAGAGTGTATTGGGGATGCTTAGTTGGATGACATGTGTGAGGAGGTTGTTAGGTTTTGGCTAACTTCCTTGGTGAGAAGGATACACCATTGTATCCCGGTTGCAAGAAGAAAGACACAGTCATGTCGTGTTAGATGGAATTGTTTAATTTGAAAGGTGCAGGGTCATGGAGTGATACTAGCATGAATAAATTGCTTAAGTTCTTTAATGAAAAGCTTCCACCCGGTAACGGGGTTCCTAATAATCTTTATGAAGCTAAGAGAATTTTTTGTCCGATAGGATTGGAGTATGAAAAGAAACATGCTTGTCTGAATGATTGTGTCCTATATAGGGGTGCTTTGGTCGGAAGTCACCTTAATATTTGATGGTTGTAGTGGTGAAGAGTTTACATTGAGGGCGATGCTTTTTTGTACCATAAATGATTTCCCGGCATATGGTAACTTTTCCGGGTATGTGGTCAAGGGTCATAAGGCTTGCTCATTTGCAAGGATGAGACAGATTACCATCAGTAGAGGAATGGGCGAAAGACAGTTTATTTGGGTCACTGTAAATTCCTGCTTTTAGGTTACAAGTTGCTAGAGAACGTGGTTGCATTCGCTGGTGTTGCATGGGAAGAAGTTATACTTTCATGAGGAGATTGATTAGCCCGCCATAATTGATAGTCCTGAGTTTCCATCGGTATTTCCTAGTTTAGAAGATATTGAGGGACCAATTGTTGGAAGGCATTCTCACGATGGGCTGTGGGTTGATGAGAGAGGTGAAATAGTAGGTGGTGACAATGTCTTGAAGTGGAAGCGATAGATCGGTCATTCCCGGTCGTTGTTTTTGTGACCTTGTTTTGTGAAAAATTGTATGGTCATTCAGCTATTTAGCGTGTCATGTACTTAATTGACACTATTTTATGAATTGGTTGGTATGATCCGTGATTTCAATGGAGTGTTTATGAATTGAACCAGTGAAAATGTGTTTGAATTGAGATTAAATTTTCTAGTAGGTGTTGATTTTTTACACCGGTAAGGATGAAACTACCGGTGTAGAAAAATAGGGGAGGGACTCTGTTTTGTACTTACGCACTAGTACTCTTACCGGTGCACAGTACTTAGAAGATGTTTTGGTCCTTTTTCTCTCGGGTCCGACAATATCAATTTTTTGGCATTTAAAGTAGCGTAAATCAACTGCTTTTTGTAACATTCACACCAGTAATTGTACCGGTGCTAGATACTTAGAAACAATTTGTAAAATTTACTCTTAGGTCAAATTAGATAATTTTTTTATTTAAAGCAGCCTAAAATAACTGCTTTAGGCCTTGTTTTACACTGGTATATGTACAATACTGGTGTATAAAAATGTTCCCTTTTTAAAAAATCCCAATCAGCACCCCATTTTTGTATTACTTAGAATTTATATCCCTCACACCATACCATCTCCATCACTACCCATCTTTGGTGAAATCCTACGTAGGTTGGCATATAATCAGGTAAAGCCCTGTAATGCCTCTATTGTATGCTTAATTAGCAATTGCATATGATATAGAATCATTGAGAATGTGGCATCGTGAATAGCTTGACTTGCATGTATAGTGTTTGATGAAATGCCTTAATGTGTTTCTTAGGAAATGCCTCCTAAATCCAATTCGAAAAGGATATGCCATTTAACGTCCTTATCATTACCGAAAGTATCACCGCACACTTACCCAGATGGTACCTTCGTGTCCGAGGAGGCTAGGTTGGTCCATGAATCTTACAAAGGACGGCGTCATCACATAAAGAGAGGAATTGAAGCATCTCCCTCATTTGAACAAACTATCCAGATGCTTGGGTGGGAAAAATTTTGTGAGACTCCGCAACCATTCAGCCTGACTATTGTAAGTGAGTTCTATGCAAATTTGAAGTGTGGGCCAAGCTACGATCACGTGTATTGTAGAGATAAAACTGTCCATGTGAAATCAGAATCTATCAATGGCTTGTTTGGGTTGCCCAATGTTCCAAACAATGAAGACGAGTTTCTCGCACTACATTTTCAAGGTGATGACATCTATATTCTACAACAACCAATTGAGAAGGAGATCGTTGGGACAGTAACTAGGGCAGATACGGACATAGGCAAGTTGGTCAAACTAGGTTGGAGCAAAATACCTAAGAAAACTCTAACTCCAAAAATGAATGGGTGGTACCATTTTGTGGCGTCTCAAATCCATCCAGTAACTATTAACACGGATGTTCACAAACTTTGCCTCACCTTCTTGTATGCAATAAAGAGGGAGCTTCAATGGAATGTTGGTCGTCAAATTTTTCCTATGTTGTAGAGGGAACGGGATCAGATGGGATCTTATGCCTATTGCAATGTCATCTATGCACTTTGTTCAAGAGAGGGAGTTAGTAACCGTACACATGATGTTTATGGCCAACCAATGGGTAAGATTTGCGTGGAATCTTTTTATAGATAGATAACTGATACGTTTGTCGCTACTATTGAATCTAAAGTTGCTGCATTAGAGGTCGAGGTAGCAAACTTACATGAAGAATCCAAATGCCTGAATATGTGGCATTATATTCCTAGAATGATTATAATTGCAAAAAATTGTAGCATTGAGAGCTATGGAGGTTCCCAAGTAAATTTGTGGGCAATAGTGTAACTATGGAAAATATAGTGCAGGCATTCATTATTGGTTTTACAGGGTCTTCCGTCCACCAGTAGGGTCTACAAATGCATTAACACGATCGTTGTGTATTGAATTGCATATATGTGGAGCCAATTTTATATTCCGACCCTTCCAAGATACTTGGAAGAACTAAATTGCAAAAGGTAAAATTTTACTCGTAAATCAACATTGCAATCCGGTCGAACTAGATGGTCCACAAAACAACCCTTTTGTATTTCCAAGTAAAACATGTGGGGAAACGGACATGTCTGGGCTCCGTATTTAGTTTCGAAGATGTTCGGATTACATATAGAAACATTGGAGTAAACCATTACCGTTTACTCTACAACACCTACTAGCGCTTCCGGACGAACCATCACAAATATGTTTCAATTATGATTTAATCCTGGAATATTCAATTTGATAATTTATGTAGTTTCCAAATACGTCGTAACCGCATGTCACAATTAGGGGGGCCTAATTGCAATAAATTCATACAATCAACTTTGCAGGTTCCTCGGTACCGTTGAGGTACGAAAATGTTACTTATTCAATCTGGAGCATTGGAAAATTCTATTTGAGCTAGTGGAAAAGTACTTGAAGGGGTCGAACAAAATGTTTGCAAATTTTTTGAAATTAAACAATGCTTAGAAACGTCACCGTACGGGGCCCATGTGTGGTCGATATTTGCATTAAACATCTAGTACAATGTCTATGCACAATAATTGAATGTCAATTTGATTAATTGGGGTCGCTTGAAAAATGCACGGGAGGAAAATGCAATAAGTGATAATTTAAACGACTAATAAATTTTATTACACCGGCAATAATGAAGAAGTACCGGTGAATTTGTACAACTTTTTGGCACGCATTTCAAAAATTTCAATTTTTGGATTTTTAATAAGGCATGAAACATTTTACATCGGTAATTTAAGATTTTGCACCGGTAGATATACCGGTGCTGGACAATTAGAAAAAATTACAGAAATTACTCTCGGGTTGAACATTTTTTTCCAAAAAATATATTTAAAGCAGCTGCAGGTAGCTATTTTTTTGCACATTTTTACACCGGTATTTTCCTTTTATTCACCGGTACAATATACCAGTGTACAACACTTAACAAAAATTTTTGTGTGTTCCTCTCGGGTCGAAGGAAAATTCATTTAAAGCAGTTGCACGCATCTGCTTTTCTTCATTTTTACACCCGTATTGTTACTGGTGCTGAACAGTTAGCAAAACTTTGTTCCCATTTTCACTCCTCTTACACCGGTACTGTATGCATTATCGGTGTAAAAAACGTAACTTCTGAAATCAAAAATATTTGAAACGGTCATAACTTCCGCAGTTCATCATATTCTCATCTTCAAATCCTTCAATTTCTCTTTCAAAACTGCCATCAACCACCCAACCACTCAATCCACAACCCTCATCAACCATTGTAAATCCTCATATCCCATTCCATCCCTATAAAGTGTGTAGCAACACAAAAGAACCAAAAAAAATGAGAGAGAAAGTTGAGGAGAGAAGAAAGTACTTGGAGATCCATTCTTGGCGAGTTCAGAAAAAGGGAGTAGCAAAGAGGAAATTCAACTGTTGTTGATGCCGCCTAAGAAGGGAAAATTCAACCAAAAGAGGAATCGGCTGGTTACAAAGAAGAAGGAGGAGGTGAAAGATGTGGTCGATAAGGAGGTGGATGGGGCAGACCAAGAACCACCGCCAAAAAGTATCCCGTTGAAGATAAAATTTGAGGAAGAACAACTCAAACCCGTATAGTGAAAAGAAGAAAGAAACTGCGGAACCGGGTGAGGTTATTGTAGGGGATGTTGAAAGATTGGACGCCGGTAAACAGTTGGCCAAAACACCAATTCGCAAGGGAAAAGGAAAGAGCACTATCAAAGGAAGGCTAACAATTAATGAAGCGGACGACGACTTGAAAAAGGCTGGAGGGAAAAATGGAGAAGGATGGGACAAGTTTGAGGTAAAAAGTTACTTGAGGATGTTGGCAAAGCATAACACTCCAACTCCTATTGCGTTTGAGTTCCATGGGAATCAATCGGCATGCATTAAGAATTGGTCAGCGTGGCACGCTTATGGAAATTACGCTTTTCGGCGCCGCATCCAATTTGGCACATGCAAACACTAGAGCGATGTCCCTAAGGATGTTAATGACGAGGCATGGAAGGATGTTCTACTAAGACTATTGACAATTGTAATTCAAAAATGTTATGAAATGGTAAAGTTTTAGTTAAGACATGATTAATGACATTCTTTTTCATATGATTCATTCCAGGAGAGCTTCATGATTGAAACACCTGTGATAGACAGGCAACTAGAAATACTGAAGAAGGAGGTTACAGAGAGGGCATAAAACCGACATAGGAATTGGAAGACAAAGGTGGAAAATATGTTCATTCACGATGTGGACAAAGGTATCAATAAAACAGGAATACCGGCATGGGAGAAGTACAAGTGGATGGATGAAGACGAATGGCACTTGTTTGAAAAGAGGCGTCGACATCTGGATTTTCAGGTATGATGAAAAAATAAATACTTGTTGAGAGACATGTTTCCCACAAATTCTATTCAACTAAATTTTCATTTATAACAACAATAGAGGCTCAGGGTGACAAATATTGAACGAAACAAGGGCATGGATTACATGCACCACATGGGCAGAAAGGGTAATCGATACATCCGTGACAAATTGAGTAAGGACCAGAAGGAGAAGGAGAGAATGATGTTGGCTGCCGAGGGATTCATTGGCGAGGAGATTGAGAAACAACTCAGCCAAAGGGACTTCACACCTGATAGATCTCTTGTATGCCTTAAGGTAAACAAAGATAAGAAAGGGTTATGCACATCATTCATATGCACAAATTGTTGTAAGTTATGCCAAAATCAACCATTTATATTAAGTTTTTGTGTACTTCACATTATTCATATACAAAAATTGTGTTCCTATGTGATTCTCAGTTGAAATTGAACGAGCTTAAGGAAAAAGGAGCATTGGAACTGCAGCTGGGTGAGGACATCCTCATAAAAGTCACAGAGAAGAATGATCACCCAGGCAGGTACAGAGGAACTCAAACGAGTCTACCCACTGTGGTGGATGTTCCTCATTTCTCTAGTAGCAAGTGCGGTAGCAGTTCCTCAGCCAAGAAGACGGCCCGGAGGAGACCATCTAACAATCAACTGGTCGTGAAACCCATGGTATCCCTTGAGCAATTGGTGAAGGTCTTAGCATCTGCAAGCGGTGTTCAGATTCCTCCAGACCTTAATAATCCCAAGAAGTTTATAGAGATGGCGATGGATGACATTGCTGCAGCTGCTATAGAATCTAGTGAAGAGCCCAGCGACGGAGAAGGAGATGAAGAGGTACACTGTCAATAATCGATGCATGTCTTATACATTGATTTACACATTTGAAATATCTCCATAACCATTTTATCAATTCACTTAAATATTATACGAATATGATGGAGAACGCATGACTCTTTTCATCAAAGACATAGTCGGGAAGAAGAAAATGGTCGCCCATGGCTGCGACAGGTATCTCATCATCGTGTAGTCCAACAAAGAAGTGTTGCTCGTGTCAGAGTATGCGAGAGAATCCTCCATCCTAGGGTGGGATTTCCCTCGGTGGACCACCACTTTTGATAATGATGGAGAGGCGCTCATAGCGTCGTGGATTGGCCGGTGCTCTTAATAGGCAAGGCAAGTGAGTAACCGAGTGACATCGACAAAATCAATTCTGGAGGTAATACGGACAACGATGATGATTAGGTTATTATTCTCACCAGTGACGATGAGATACATTTTTGTAGCACATTATTTTTCAATTCCACAAAATACTTTTGTGTATCCCTATTCATTAATCCTTGTAACAGGATACTGGCTAATCTCTATCGACGGCTAATTTCTGGCCATCTGCAAGACCAAGATTGAATAGGCTGCCAAAAAAGGTAATGCACTAAAAAAGTCCCATTATTATTCATTAACAACGATAGTTCAATACTACATGCTCAAGTGATCATTTCGTATCATGTCACGTTCGCAGATTGTCAACAAACGAGACCTGACATATTGGCCGATCATGGGGCAAATGCCGCTATCCTGGAAATGATAAAGAATAAGGACTGCATGTTCTTCCCGGTGTTCTGACCATCAACATTCGTACGTCATTACAACTGCGGTGTTGGAATAGAAGTTCTGGTCGAGTTTGGGAAGAAACTGGGAAACATACGTTCGATGACCTGGATTGATAATGCGTAGGTTGATGTGTGGATGGGGTGAGTTTCAAAAGTTACACCCTTTATGATTTTTAATTTATCAAGAATTCATTTTCATGTATGATTAACATTACAGGCACCCGTGGGAGAAAATATATGAAACTAATTTATGCCGCGTCCAATTCTGCCCATCCAGCTGTGGCAACCTAACCAACTTCGAGCAAGAGGTCGAACTCCATTTCAAACAAATTTGGGAAACAATGAAGGCAACATATGCTGAGTTCTACATCGTACCCTACATACAAATGTTAGTATTTGTTCCTGATAATTACATTCACATTTCAAACCACTTCCGTTTCATTAATTTGTTAACATAATTTTCTGACAGCAATCATTGGTACTTCATCATTATCCATCCCCGAATGGAGAAGGTTTTCACTATGGACACATTGTCAAGGGGTATCAAACCAACAAACTCAGTCGAACTCAGGGTCATTTCAAGGTATTTCAATCAATCAAATAAAAAATCCTAGTTTCATAATAAATGGGAAAAAGTAACCATTTAATTTTACTTTCTTCACAGGCTTGCTTGCGCATACCAAAGGGAGAAGAGAAACACAGAGCCAGAACCCGACTACACATTGAAAATCAACAATATTTTGGTAAGTCATTCTGTCATTTCATCCATCAAATTTTATGTTTTGGGTTGGTAATTACATTTACCTTTCCTGTGCAGTACCGAACCCAAAATGGTTCATGGCAATGCAGGTACTCAATCATACTCTTAATGAAAGAATTTGTTAATCACCCAGAGACAAACAATATCTTGGATGTAAATCTTGCATCTCAAAATTTGTTATTATTAATCTCTAGTAAATGCAACACTATTGAATAATAGTGTAAGTTTTAAATTAATAGATTTTCCCAGAGGGCAAAGGGCCGTACCATGTGTACGCAATTCAAGGTGTAGTAGAGAGATGGTGTGGGGCTTGGCTTAGAGACTACCAGCAGCAGGCGAACAATACGTTGCAACTTATGGATGATAAGAACGACATAATAGGTTGATGGTTAATATTGAATGGCTGGTGATATTTGAATTCTATGGATGGTGTTTGGTTTTACTAAACTTATGCTTTAATTTGTTTGATTCCATGTTTAAGATACTTCTTTTATTCCATATGTCGGAATAATGTTCACGTGTTTTGCAAGCTATATTTTCGTAATAGAATGTTTCAATTTTTTTACCTATTCAAAAGTTTCCAATTTATAATAGTTCACAAGTATCTCTGGCTGTCGTTTCCCCGGAAATGATCCGGGATGGACCATCGGAAAATAACAGGCGTTGCAAATTTTAGCCACATAATACACTGGTATAAGGCAGGTACGGGTGTAAAGAAATTTCAAATTTTAAATAATATTTTAAATTATTTTAATAATACCGGTGCATAAAGTACAGTAATATCAGTGTAAAAAATTACCGGTGCAATGTATTCCGGTGAAAAAAAAACTATATTTCGACCTTAGAACAAAGATCGGTGTCGGATTTAATACTACTGTACAAATCACTGTTTTACACCTGTTCATGGGTTAAATACCGGTGAAAAATACCGATGCAAACTATATTCCGGCATTACACCGGCTTTCTAAATAATACCGGTTCACACATTTTATGATCCCGCTATTTTGCACAGGCATAAGATACTGGTGTAAATACTGCTCTATATAGGTTCATTTTACCGATGCAAATTGCGTTTCTACACCCCTATACATACGCACCGGTATTTTTGGGGGGCAAACGACCGATGCTATTTCCCTAAATTATGGTGCAAATACCCCTGTCCTGCAGTAGTGATTGTAGGTCTTAGAAAACATAAATCAATTGGAAAGGAAATAAAAAGGAATACTATGGTTTTCAGCTCTCCTGATCGGGCGAAGGACCATTATCCTCCATCTCCGGCCCTCATACTGCGCACTTGCTGGTATTTGTCTCTCCCCATCAAACGGCGTCGGCATCGGCATAGTAATGAAATTTGAGAGGAATCAGAGGGGGTTATTACTAAAAGCGCAATGTAATCACAATTAACAACATAGTTACGTAGATAACAAACAAAAGCACGAGATTTTTACCTGTATCCTTCACGATGTGTATGACCTTGAACGTGACGCTGCCCTCCACCAGCGGTTGCGCCAGGTTGTCGGTCTTGGCGGCAGTGTGGTTGTCGGCCTTGTCTTCGGTGACAGAGCGGATGAAGAGGTGTGGGAAAAGTAGGGTTTTAGTGAAGTGTGGGATGGATCAATATGTGGGGAAAATAGGGTTTCAGGGTTTTTATAGATAGGAAAAATATTTTAATGATTGGGATTTAATGAAAAAGATAAATAAATGGTTCAGATCTATCTGTCACACTGCTGAATGGATATTACCGGTGCCCATAGTATTTAACGCAGGTGCTCTGGACCTCTTTGAATGGAATTTTTTTCGTAATTTTTAGAACCCGAGAGCAAAGCCGAATGAAAATTTTCTAAGTACCAAGCACCGGTAAACAAACCGGTGCTAAAAGTATCCGAACTGGTGCTCAAATTAGTTAAAGCTACTGTCTGAGGCTACTTTGCATTTTTTTTAGGAACATAGAGGAAAGGAGAGAAAACTTTTCTAAGTACCAAGCACGACAGACAAACAGGTGCCAAAAGCATCCAAACCGGTGCTCAAATTAGTTAAAGTAGCTGCCTACGTCTTCTTTAGATTTTTTTTAGAAACATAGAGGAAAGGAGAGAAATTATTTCTAAGTTTGTAGCACCGGTAGTTTTCAAAGCGGTGCTAGTTTTAAACTTTCCAAAATTCATAATTTCACCCCACACTTTTTATCCACTGACCAGTAACGTTGGATAGTTTTTTCAGCTAATGTAGTTAAGCAATTGGATTGATAAGAAATCAATTATACATTTTTTTTCCTGTGTTTGGAAATTGTGTATGACGGGTCCCCGAAATGGATCCATACGTAACTTTGCTAAAATTGCACTACTGCCCAAATTTGCATTACACCATCTTTTTTTAATCAAATTTATTTCATATTAGGTATTCTAGGGTTAGTTGAAGTTTAGAAATAGAAAAGTAACTTTTAGTGAAAAATTATAAAAGCGCTAGTACATGCATTATAGTATGTTACTATAGATTACTAAAAAGTTAGGAAACTCTAGCGGGGAGGATTATTAGTTATGTTTTTTCAATAAATATTAATAAATTTTTTGATTAAGTCTTGAAATATACTTTACGATTCATAATGTAGCACTACATTCGAGCTTATTTTAATTTGGACATCCGAGTGAACATTTTGTTTTTTTCACTTAGCTCCCTTCAGGAATTTTGGAATTGTCGAAAACCAAAATTGGCAATTTCATATTGAAATTTCATAATTGAAGTTCACAACTATGTGATTTAGACATAATTGGATAAACGTAACATCCCCGAAATTAAAAAGAAAAATCTTGTACAGCATAATGCTGAAATTGCAAGAATGCCCAAATTTTAGTTATGTACCTATAGCACCAGTTCATTTACCGGTGCTACAACAAAAATTCAAACCGGTGCTAAACTTTTTCTATTTTTCATTTGATTTTTTTTCGTATAATAGGTTTTATGCACAGGTACATGCATTACTAGTGCTCAAAATTATCTTATTTGTAAGTTATTCTAACTAACGCACCGACATTGAGCGCCGGTATGTTTGTTACCAATGTTGTAAATAATAAAAGCACCGGTACTTCTTTGTTCAGATGTTTATGCTAGTGCTGATGATATTTTTAGCACCGGTATTTCGGCACCAGTACATTTGTACCGGTGCCTATGTACCTGTTTTCCAGTAGTTGGTTGCTAAACGACTGACTTTCCAATGGACCCTTAACATGATCTAGTGCACTTTGAAGTACCCCTTTAACATGATCCTGAATAGTACCAATGACTTGTTGGTCACCTCTTTTACCTTACCACCCGTCTGGAGGTGAGTTATTCAGTTCATACGCTTGCTCAGTTTATCTAGTCTCCCTATGTTTCTCATTGACATTATGCTCTATGAGTTCTTCACTACTTGAAAATTCATCTTGGTCAAGGTCTTTCAAACTCTTCTCGTAGTTTGTTCTAGTTAACTAAGTATTGTGATTTTGATTGGGCTGCACGTCAAATTACACGGTATTCTCTTTCTGGCTATTTTGTGATGAGTGGTGACTCTTCGATTTCATGGATATAATTTGATTTACACTATACCGCGTCTTCATTGATAATTTTGGACATATAGCATGCATGCCAAAGTACTACCCAGTAAATACGTAACACAAAATCACAAATAAGCCCCATGTATATTTTGAAAAGACAAACTTCATCTCTTTATTTTCTTAAACTTAATTAAGCTTATCATGTTTATCTTATCTTTTAAGGTTGCAAACGTAAAACATTTATTTATTAAAAATCAGTGATATCACCCTCTGTTGCCGCAGCCTGCCTTGCCACAATCCTTGTTCTTCAATTTTTTTCCGATCTTTTCATTAGGGAGATGAGGAACAACAGTCTATTTAATTCATATTTTTTTATCGAATAAGTGTGAGATTTATCTCCACAAATTAGCTTTGTTCTTCGACCTGATCGATTAGATCATTGTGTTCATGATGATAACTTGATTCAGTTGTTCACGTTGATGTATTGTTCTCGATCTGCTTGTTCAGATCGTGTGTTCGTAATTTTGTTTGTGGTTTTATCTATTAATTTGGATTCATCATATCTATGGTTTTCAAGGTGTTTACAGTTTGGATAACATAGATCGTGGCTGGATCAAGTGGTATTACATTTGTAGAAGATCCCTGTTTGGTGCAGTGATATTGATGCGCGATATGCTTCTCTTTGCCAAGTAGTCATGATTTTTGCGAGAAGCAATTTCATATCTCAGGGGGCAATGTTATTATTTTTATTGGATTTCTAATTTGTAATAGTATAGACGATTAGTCTAGTTCACATTTAATTTAGATATCCCTGCAATATGTTAGTTATTGCTAGAGGCTAATTATATTGGATGTCAATTCCACTCATTGTAATCACCGTTGAATTTTTTTCAAACATCTTTGAAATGAATGATTGATTTTTTTTATTTTTTAAGTGATATCAGACATCAGATATTCATACGAGATTCAAGCAATGCGATACCATTGTCTCACTTTTACTAAATTAGATGCGGACAAATACACAATTAATTTATAATCTAGGACACTAATATATATATATATATATATATATATATATATATATATATATGAGTAGGTCTCCTGACAGACGGCCTTTCTATAAGCTTATGGACAGACCATTTATTTCTTACCTTATGTACTGCATTTGTTAAATTACATATAAAATTTTAAAAAATTGAAAATAATTTTTTATATCATTTTTTTTCACATTCAAATACATATTATTACTTGTTTTAACTTATAAAATGCAATATTTAAATTTTATAAAAAAAATTACAAAAAATAAGGTAAATGCCCCTGTGGAGTCTATAAACTTATGAAAATGCCGTCTTTCCTGAGACTTTCCATACACACACATATATATATATATATATATATATATATAATTTGTCTTGGATCGATATGAAAATACTATAAACAGTAATGTAAACAGTAAACTTAAAACTGTAAAACAATGTAAACAGTAATATAAACTTTTGATGTAAACTTAAAACTGTAAAACAATATAAACTTAAAACCGAAAGCAATAGTAATGTAAAACAATATGAATTTGAACAATCAGATATTGAATAAAATTTTCTCTTATATTGAAATAGGCTTAGGCTTACTTTGGATAAGGAACTCAAGTTTGTACGTTGAGCTCAGATGGAGGAAATTGTAAGAAAGTACAAGAAGGGCGATAATTCAAGCGTGCCCTTAAATGAATTGAAACGTTCCTACTTATAGAAAATTTTGAAACTCTAATCTATTACAATTTGGAATCCGAGTTTAGGATCCATTAATCCTAAGGGTAATATGCAAATATAACCCTATATGTTGGAGAAAGTGCAAATATAACCCTGAGTTATTTTTTAGTGCAAATATAACCCTATCTATTATACATATGTGCAAACATAACCCTAACTATTATACATATGTGCAAATATAACCCTAAAGCCATTATTTCCGGCATTGACTGATCAGGGTTATATTTGCACTTTCAATTATCGCAGGGTTATATCTGCACTTTCATTATTGCAGGGTTATATCTGCACTTTCATCAATTATTTAGGGTTATAGATGCACTTTTCTCTAATCCTAATCGTTGATCTGCTGCTTTGAATCTGGGTCTCTCCTTTTGTGTTGAGTGGAAAATGGGGCCCTCCATTATCTCTTGGCAGATTGAAGTAGTGGGAAAGTGGTACCCACCATTATTCTCTGTCTGATTGAGTTAGTAGGACGTGGAGTCCACCACTATCTTCTATCTTGATTGGAATCTGGTGGAAGCTGGGATCCACCACTGGCTGCTTTCTCTTGGCAGATTGGGTGTGGAATACGTCATTGCTTACCTCCCTTACATTTCAAAGGGATCTTGACTGTCTTGAAGAAAATCATCCTTTTGAGAATCTGCCTCATTCTTGATGGCTTGTTTTTTACTGACCAATTTTTATAGAATTCAAGGATTTTCTGGAGGTCTTCATCCTGTTCAACTTGTGGATTGATCATTGATGGAATTTTTTGTAAAGTACTGACTTGCCGAATTGGTGTTGGGCAAGGGATCTGAGGGTACATGGGAATAGGTGAATGAAGTGTTTGTTGAATAATTGGTTTGAATGAAATTTTTAATTTTTCTCCTGTCTGGAAGTAATGAGTGACTGCCTTGGGGGAGCAAAATTCTAGTTTAAAATTACCCCACCATTTTATTCTGTATTGAAGAACCAGAGAAAAGGGTCTGGTAGGATGGGCTGATTTGATTTGAAAGCTCCAAGCAAATATCCAAGGAACTATGAAAATAGCATGGAATAATATGTCTTTCTCATAAGGCTTGAATTGGCTAAGTGTCTGCTGGCTAAGGGTCTGGAATGTCTGAAATCCTTCCAAAATTGGCTGAGGAAGGATATCTTGAGATGGTCCAAATTTGCACCACCAGTCAATGAACCAAAGTGGAATGTGTTTATTAAATGTCTGGTGGAAATTAATAAACCATGAATGGTCAAATGACCTGATAAAGAAAGTTCTATACCAGGCTTGAATGTAATCAGCATAATTAAATCCAGAAGGGAAATAATCAACTGAAAAGGAATTGAGAGAATGAATACTGGGAATTTGGCTAGGACCTAATATTTGTTTGATGTAAATTTTTGAATATTCTATTCTATTGGGGTCCTGTTGGTTGTAAATGTGTTGAATTTCAATAGACTGGATGTCTACCAAAATTAGTTCGTAAAACAATTGAGTTTTGTGGATATTATCATCCAACCAGGGAGATGTTGGCAGGAATATACTGGATACAAAGGTTTTTAGTTGTGGAATTTCTGGTTCGGTTTCAAAATGGGTAACTAATATATGTTCTGGATTGGGTTTATCAAAATAAGCTGGAGAAGGTTTTGAGCTAGTAGGAATGGATTTTGTGTTGGGAAGTGGAGTATGGGCTCTAGTCAGAGGAGTAAAATTTGAAGTTAAGGAAGGAGTTTTGTTTTGAACAAATCTGGCATGAGGAGTTTGTGCAATGGTGGAATAGGTGAGTGGAGGAAAATCTTGGGATGGAATTGCTGGAATAAGAGGCTTTGGATTAACATAATCTCTGCTGGTTCTGGAGTTGGAAGAACTCGAGGATCCTGAATTTTTACTCATGGTTCCCTGTAAGGAATTCACGAGTCGGAAAATCTGGAAGGAGGTTATCCTTTCCTTTTATGAATTGAATATCAAAATCAAAAACTGACAAAATAGCTTGCCATCTGGTAAAAATCTGTTTTGAAACTAAATTTTTGACATCCTTTTGTAAAATATCTTTTGCTGATTTACCGTCAATGTTTAATAAAAACTTTTTATTGTATAAATCATCTTGAAATTTTGAAATGCATAAAACCATGGACAAAACTTCTTGTTTAACTGTTGAATAGTTCTTTTGTGCATTAGACCAGAATCCTGAATGATATCTTACTATAGATATTTTTCTAAATGCTTTTGTTTTAATATGCCTCCATATCCTATGTTGGATGCATCTGTTTCGACTATCATGAATGCTTCTGGATGTGGAATTCCTAAACATGGTAATGGTTTAGCTTTTAATTTAATCTCTTTTACTAAGTTAGTATGTTTTTCTGACCATGCAGGGGGATTGGATTTTAATCTTTCATATAAATTTTTACATATAATTTTAATTTTGGGAAAGAAATCCAAAATATAATTAACACATCCTAAAAATCTTTGGGAAAGAAATCCGAAATATAATTAACACATCCTAAAAATCTTTGTAATTGATTTTTATCTTTAATTTCATCTGGAAACTTTTCTGCAAATTCAATGGATCTTTGAATGGGTCTAATTTTTCCTAAATGTATATCAAATCCTAGAAACCTAATGTTTGTTTGGAATAGCTTCATCTTGGGTTCGGATATGACCAAACCATTTGCTTTCATTACTTTTAATAAAATATATAAGTGCTTAAAATGACTATCAATTGTACTAGAGTATACTAATACATCATTAATATATACTATTACAAATGATTAGTAAGGATTAAGTATATCATTCGTTATTTTTTGGAATTCAGATGGTGCATTCTTTAATCCGAATGACATAACATTCCATTCATACTGACCGAATGGAACTACAAATGCCGTTTTGTATTTATCCTTTTCATCTATTTGAATTGGCCAATATCCTGATTTTAAATCAAATTTTAAAAATACTTTTGCATTAACTAATCTATTAATTAAATCTCTTTTATTTGGAATGGGGTATCTAATCCATTGTAATACCTTATTCAAAGGTTTATGATTTATGACTAACCTAGGAACTCCTCTTTCTTTTTCAGCATTCTTGTTTACATAAAATGCTGAGCAGCTCCATGGAGATTTGCTTTTTCTTATTAATTTTTTATCTAGATGATCATGGATTTCTTGTTTACATAATTCTAATAATTCTGCATTCATTTGAATATATTTTTTAAAATTTTAACCATCCGAGGATGGGTGGAAATATATTAGGCTTCCCTAACCGTTGTAATTAAAGCCAAAAGGTGCAACATGAGTTTTTCCTTACAAAAAAATCATCCAATTGATGATCCAAGAACCCGAATAAGCTCTTGAAGCAAAGAAGCACTTGCTTGCAAAAGTGATGTTTGAATCTATTCAAAGCCGCTTAAAAGACTAAGAAAGCATCTGTGTGCTAGAAGAGGTCTATCTTATTATTCCAATAGACTGATATCACGAACAGGTCGGGGAGTCGAGAGCTCGAAACCCCTATTTGTCAATGGTATACTGTCGAATAGGAGTAAAGATAATCAGACCATTTGTGTAGCATAATTTTTAGCAGAAGGTGAAATTAGGTGAAAGAGAGCGATGCAAGCAACCATCATAGAGTCCAAATAGGCTCCCTTTGCAGCAACATCTCAGCATCATCTCGGCATCAATCCTGCAAAGCGAATAAGAGAAGACAGCAGTAACTATTCTAGTGGAGAGTAAGATGATTATATGATTAACTATAGTAAGCCCCATAGCAGAATGAGAAGGCAGCAGATTATAGTCGTAGCCGCGGAACCTGAGTCCTGACTTTGAATAGAAATGAGAATACAGCAGTCATAAAAGAAAAAGAGGAGTGAAAAAGCAGCTGTAAGTTTGGCAAATAATTCCTGAAAACTGTGAATCCTAATCCCTATGAAATCCTTTGAGTAACCGTAGATGCTCCGATCCTAATCCCCGGGAAGCCGATGTTATCTAGTGACAGGAGACCCTTAAGAAAACTGGGAATTGACATAATATCTAAATCTCCCTGAAGATAATTTTCCCTAGCGAATTTAGCCAAAAAGTCTGCAGATAGATTAGCTTCCCTAGGGGTATGTTGGATTGGGGTAGTGAGCTGTTCCTTATATAGTGTACTACAGATAGAGAAAACTTTCCAAGGGCAGCATGAGGGGTTGAGAATACCCCTAACAACAGTCAAACAATCTGATTCAATAACACAGTTCTGTAAAGAAAGTTCTGAACAGATTTCATAAGCATTTTGAATAGCTATAAGTTCAGCATGTAAAGGAGAATGACAAAAGAAAGAGTTAACTCTCATTTTAATTACAGTCCCCCTCCAGTCCCTGACTATCACAACATATGAGGAAAAACCACTAGAAATCCAAGATGCATCCGTATTAATTTTGTAGCCAGTTAGTGGTTTATTCCAATTCACTGCAGCAAATATTTTTTTCTTCTTTTGAAAGATTTGTGGAATGATTTTTGCCTGAATCCATCTCTTGTTCTTTTCTCTGTTACCAAAAACTTGATAAGCAGTGAAAATTTGGTAGATCATTTCTTTGATATCATGAAAACATGCTTCAGCAGAAAAGGATCTGTTTTCAAAGATGATTTTGTTCCTTTAAATCCATAAGAACCAGATTGTAACTAATAGAGAAGCAGAAATCAAATTTGCATGTATCTTGGAATCAGCCTTGTATGCTAAATAAAATTCCACTCTGTATTTTAGACTATTGAAACCGATTTGTTCTACCTGTAGTAGGGAATGGACACTTTGCCAAACAGCATTTGAGGATATGCATGAATTGAAATAATGTTCAAGATTATCTGAGTGGTTCATGCAAATAGGGCATCTAGAGGCTAGGGAAAAACCACACCTATTGAGGATAATATCAAATGGTAGAATACCATTTAGGGCTCTCCAAAGCAATACAGACATTTTTCCAAGTAGAAAAGGGTACCAAACCTTGGTTAAATCACGGATTTCTGGTCTTCTTTGTCTGAACAAAGAGTATGCTGACCTGATTGAGAAGTTGCCATCCATGGTAGGGGTCCAGACAAGCCTGTCTTTGTGTGAGTAATCCAAGGTAACTACCTGCAGAATATTGAAGATATTGGTAACCAAATGAGGCTCCAGAATTGGGAGTATAGAAACTTTGTCATTAAAGAAAGACCTTAGAGGCATATCCTCAAAAGGAATATTCATTTCTTCAGGCCATTTATAGCATAAAGCTCCATTTCCAAGCCAATTAGCATTCTAGAAAGAACAGTCCCCAATTCCATAAATAACTCTAGAAAAACTATTAGCCTTAGCAGTAATTCTACTGATCCTAGACCATGTGTGGGATTTTTTATATGAGTCAGGTAAAGACCATAAAAGAGAAGCTCATTGGGTATTGTTTTGTTGCAGCTTCCACCATAATTTGCATGAGAAAGCTTCCACTGTTGCATTTAGGTCCCTAAAACCTAAACCATTTTCCCCCACACACATTTTTTTCCAAGATCTCCACCTTTTTCTTTCAATATTATCACCCTTCCCCCAGAATAGGTTAGATGCGATTGTTTCCATTTTATTTAAAACTATCCTAGGGGGTCTTAAAACTGCAAAAATATGAATAGGAATCGAGAGAAAACAGCGATTTATCAGATTGATCTTTCCAGCTGAAGTTAACCATCTATTCTTCCAGTTATTAATCATTTTTCCATTCTTTCTATTACTGGAAGATAGTAAACCTGTAAATTACGACCAGCAAATATAGGGACTCCAAGATATTTGAAAGGGAGGGAGCCTTTCACCATTCCCAGTATCCTCTTAACTGAGAGAACAGTTTGAGAAGAAGTTTTATGAGCTACAAAAAATTCTGATTTGGAAAAGTTAACTTTTTGACCAGATGTGTACTCATATGCCCGGAGGAACTGTTTAAAACGCTTCAAATTATTGGGCCTGGTGTTGAAAAAAATGGCAGTATCATCCGCATACATAAGATGTGTTAGGGGGGTGCATGAGTTGGGGAGACTGAAATATTGCAAGTATCCTATGCTAAACATTTTCTTTAACCCTCTGGAGAATGCCTCAGATAGTATATTATACAGGAAAGGGGATACATGATCCCCTTGTTTGATACCTCTAGAGGAAGAGAAAAAGCCAGATGTTACTCCATTCACTAGGACAGAAAAATGAGCAGCAGCAATGTTATGCATTATGAGTCCTACAAATTTACCATGAAAACCAAAGTGTAGAAGTATGGAATTTAGGAATGACCAAGAGACCCTGTCAAAAGCCTTTTGCATGTCTAGTTTGATTATCAGATTTGTAACTTTAGATTTCCTAGACATTAATCTGGTCATCTCCTTCATTTGAATCACATTATCTGAAATGTCCCTTCCTTTGATAAAAGCGCTTTGCTCAGGGGAGATCAGTATTTGCATAAGAGGTTTAATCCTTTCCATCAAAAGTTTTGAAAATACTTTATTAACAAAGTTAGAAAGGCTAATAGGTCTAAAATCTGCAAATGTGATAGGGATTGGTTTTTTGGGAATTAAAGTGAGCCAGGTACTTGAAATGGCTTTAGGAATGTTACCATTATTTAAAAAATCATTTGCAGCATCCAAAAGATCCATTTTAATGGTCTCCTAGAAATGAGTATAAAATTCCCCTGAGAAACCATCAGAACCCGGAGCACAGATTTGTTAAGATAAAAAACTGCAAATTTAAGTTCCTGGAAATTAAAGGGATTCTGCAGTAGGAGATATCGTTGATCAGTGATGACTTTAGGAATTTCATTTAGAAAATGGTTGACATAGGTTCCCTCTTTTTGTGAGACTCCTCATTGAGTAAATCCTAAAAAAACCTAACACCCCCCTCCTTAATCAATTTAGGATCAGATATCCAATTTCCATTGCCATCTTTAATTTTGCTTATTCTGGATCTTGCTCTCTTTTCCTTAATGGAGTGGTGAAAGAAACTAGTGTTAGCATCTCCATGTTTAATCCAATTAAGCCTTGCCTTTTGTTTAAGAAAAATATTGTATTCTTTCTGCGCTCTCAGAAGATCTGCTTTAGACTTCGTGAGTTCAATTAGTGTTGCATCATCATGAGATTGCTGGAAGAGTATCTCTAGGTCATTTACCTTTATCTCAGATTGTAAAAGGTTCTTATTCACATTGCCAAAATTGGTTTTGTTCCAGTCTTTTATTACAATCTTAAGCCTCTTTAGTTTATACACCAGCTTATGCATTCCACTGAAAGGAGATATTAAATTCCAATTAGAGACTACTAATTCCTGAAATTCTTCCCTATTTGACCACATTTCTTGGTATCTAAACGGCCTTGGAACCTGTTCTATAGCAGATTGAACTGAAAGTAATAGGGGAGAATGATCAGAGGTGAGTCTATTTAAAACTTGTATGGAACTGTTGGGGAAATGATCAAGCCATTCTAAATTACTCATACCCCTATCCAGTCTCTGAAACTGTAAATCCTTACATTTATCCCTATATCTATTATTGCTCCATGTGAAAGAGTTTCCAACTGTGGGGATTTCATGCAAATCCATGTTAGATATGAAGTCATTAAAATGTTTCATACTTTTTCTGGGGGTGGACTTCCTACCTTTATATTCTGATACAGAAGCTACAGTATTAAAATCTCCTATGTATATAGATGGGTCCGAATCAGTGGATTGTAAGTCCAACCATAAAGCTTCCCTCAAATGTCTATAGACACTAGCATCGATGAAGAAACAGTTCCAGGATGAGGAAGTGACATTGTCAGATATTTTAGCTTTTATGAATTGGTCAGACTCCTGTAAACTAACTACGTTGAAATCATGATTCCATAGGATCCAGATTTTTGCAATCTGGGCATGGAGGGCATTATCATAACCAAGAATATGCTTCAAAGTATTTAGATTATGGTTATCATGCCATGGTTCTATTAAACATAAAATGTCTATCTTATGATTCATTTTGAGAGCCTTTAATCTATCCAGTGAAGTTCCATAACCTCTAACATTCCAGACTAAAATATTTCCTATTTTGGTGTATGTTATCATTTAAAACTAGTTGGGGTTGCTTTTTTGTGACGATCTTAGATTCCTTAGTTTCATTACTGAGGCCTTGCTATTTTTTATCAAGTTACCTTCGCTTTTCTGCGCAGTTCCTGAATTAGAGTTACTTACCTCTGATACAGTGATTTGTTCTACAGTACTACCTTGTACATCAAGATGGATAGGGGATTTGGTTACTGGTCTGGAAGATTGCTCGGAGGGATCCACCTGCCCCTCATCAGAGGTGATCAAAACTGCTGCCAATTCATCATTAGTGTATAAAATTGCCTTTTCTGCACCTGTGGGTAGTTCAGCTATTTCCTGTGATTCTAAAGACTCATGGAAAATGTCAACTATTTCATCCTCTTGGGCATCGATGTCATCATCCTTTAAATCATTTAAAGTTTGAAAAGCATTTGATATTGAAACTATACCTTTATTGCCTAAATCTTCTTTAATCGGAGGTAGTTCAGAATGGTTTTTTTTTCTGCAGAAGAAATTTGTGATTGGTTTTGAAATGTCATCTAATGAGTAAAAAGGAGTATTTCTCTTCATCTGATTAACTCTGAGAGGGTTAAGCTTATTTTCAACCAGAAAACCTGAGTTCTTTTTTTGAGTTTGAAAATCAGTTTCCTTTTGAGACACTGATAGAGTTAAAGATCCTTCTACTTCAGATGTAAATTTAGGGGGATTGCCTGAATTACTCTTTATTTCATTCTGAACTGGGGTTTTTCTTTCCTTAATCTCTTTGAGTTCAGCTTTGTTTGTATTGTTGTTTCTCAGTTCAGGATGCAAGAAATTACAAATTGCCTGACTGTGGCCAATTATCCTACAGTGAGTACAGTAAAAAGGTAGTTGATCATATTCTATAGGATAATCTGCTACTTTGTTTCCAATTCTTACCACTATAGTAGAGGGGAGCTGAGTCAAGAGATCGACTTCTACACATACTTTAATAGCAGAGGGTCTAGTCAGGGCCTTAGTTGCAGCATCCATTTTCAAGAATCTACCTATCTGACTACTAATGCCAATAATAGCCGAAGAATTGTAAAAATGAATGGGAAGTTGATGAATTGTTACCCATGCTGGAACTGTAGAGGATTCAGCGGTCGGAGAGAAATCCGGGGACCACTTTTGTACCTTCATCATCTAACCTTGTATCATCCATTGACCCTTCATCCAACAGCGCTGGTAATCCTCGCTATCCTGAAAGCGAATTAAGACATGTCGATAGTCAATTGATCCGAGTTGAAATTTAGCGTTAAACCCGATTGATTTGAAAGCAGATAATAGGGTCTCCATTGGAGGTTTCCCTTTATTGAACTTCCCAACCAGTGCATTCTGATAATGCAAGGCCAGAAGATTGCCTTCCTCCGGAGGGAGGATATAGGCGATCTTGCCCTTGTACTCTGTGATGGGGTGTAGGTTGGGAGTGTCAGGGAGAGAAGATAAGAGCGGAGAGGGTTTCGAGTGGAGAGCTTGAAGAAAACTTTTGTTTACAGGTGGGGGAGGATCGGGATTAGGCGTCGGAGACGCCATCGTCGGCAACCAGTGACAGTAAGGAGAAGCTGTGAATATGACCGTTATCAGAGTAAAATGGGGGAGGAGGAAGAACAGTGATGTTTGTGTGTTTTTCGCACTAAAATCGCACGTAGTAACAGTGTTTTTCACTTCAAGTTAGTGAAGTGGTCTGCATTCATTTGAATAGGCCTTGCTTTAGTAGGAATGTTTTGTTCATTAAAATCCTTTTCATATGGTAATGAAACTATATGTTTTTTTCTGTCCCAAAATACATTGGGATGGTTTGAGCATATTTGTTTTTTAAATGCTTGTTCTAAATTTTTATTTTATTATCTAATTGTTCTTCTATCTTTGAATAACTTAATTCTTCTTTTAAAAACAGAATATCTTTTTGTTTTCTGCTTAAAATACATATTCTTTTATATATATAATTAGTTTGTAATAGATGTAATTCTATTTGACTAGGAGGACTTATGAAAGAAAAATAATAACTTTTTTCCTAATATTCTTGTACTAATTCCCTCTTGAGTCTTTTTAAATTGAGTTATTTGATATAAGAATGGGTTTCCTAATACTACATCATAAGATACATTATCTAATATTAAAAATGAGTGTTTAATGCAATAATCATTATTACTTATAAATCCATTAGATAATTTCTCTTTAATAATCATTGGAATACCATTTGCTGCTGATAATTGTTCATTAGTTTTTTCTAGATATTTACTTGGAATTATTCCTGACCTTATGCATGATTGATCTGCTCCACTATCAATTAATGCCACTATGGTTGTGCTAAAATATTGAACTCCTATTGTTAGGGCATTGCTATATCACGCCCTGTATTTTACTAGTTACGCCCTAATACGTATGTATATGTATAATACTAATATTAAGATTTTAAAATAAAACAAAAATCAACAACAAAAATTTAAAATCAAAATCAAAATAAAAATCAAAAATAAAAAAAAAACAAAAACAAAACAAAAACCGCAGCCGCTCTGTGCGCCGCCGCCGCGCCGCCGCCGTGCGCCGCCGAGGGCCACCGCGCGCCGCCGTGTCCCGCGACGCCACCGCGCGCCACGCCGCCGTGCGCCACCGATCTCCGCCGCTACGTGCTCCAGCGCCGCCGCCACCACCACCTATTTCTCTTCTTCTTCGTCTTCTCCGGCGGTCCTAGCCCCGCCGCCGTCCTACCTTCTCCTTCGCCTCGTCCCCGCCGTTCCTCCTCCTTCGTCCTCCGTCTCTCCTCCTTAGTCGCCGTCGATCGAAGCTAGCCCCGTCGATCGAAACCCTAGGCCCTCCGTCTCTCCTCCTTCGTCGCTGTCGAGCTCCGCCATCCTAAACCCGTCGAGCGAAGCTAGCCCGCCATCCTCCATCGTCCTCGAGGGAAACCCTAGCACCGCCGGCGGAGAAAGGGAGAAGTGGCGGAGAAGCGGCGGAGAACGGGAGCCCCGGTTCGCGCTGAGGGCGAGGAGAACGGAAGGCACGCTCGCGCCCGGACCGTGGCGAACGGAACCGGCGCCCGTCGCGCCCAGGCCGTGGCGAACGGAACCGGCGCCCGTCGCGCGAAGGCCGTGGCGAACGGATCCGGCGCCCGTCGCGCCCAGGCCGTGGCGATCGGGAGAGCCTTCGGCTCGCGCCCGGACCGTGGCGAACGGAACCGGCGCCAGTCGCGCGAAGGCCCTGGCGAACGGGAGAGCTTCCGGCTCGCGCCCAGGCCATGGCGAACGGGACACCTCCGGCTCGGCGGCGGTTTGACTCGGCCGCGCGCTCGGCGGCGACGCCCGGCAGCGGCGGCGGCGGCGACGCCCGGAGCAGCGGGGCGGCGACGCCCGGCAGCGGCGGCGGCGCGGCGGCGGCGGCGCGGTGGCACCGGAGCAAGGCGGAGCCGGAGCAGCAATTAAATTACTAATAAATTAAATTAATATTAATTAAATTTAAATTTAATTAATTAAATTAAATTTAAAATACATATCGTATATAAAAACAGTATAAATACAGGGCGTAACTAGTAAAATACAGGGCGTGATATAGCAATCCACTATTGTTATTAAGGAATACCATTTTTCCATATTAATTCTATTGATAACATTAAAGAATTGCTGATGAGTTGGGGGTTCACTTGAAATAGGAATAACAGAATTATTGGGTTTTTCTAATGATGTTATCTGTAATTCTAATTCTAAATCTTTTTCCTTTAAATTATGTAATTCCATTTTGATATGACTAATTTATGTTTTTAACAGATTAATTTATTTTCTTAAGTCTTGAGTATCAGTTGGACTGACTATGGATTTTTTCTTTTCAAATTCCGAATATTTTTTAATTGTTTTACTTAAACTAAAAGCCTCTGTTATTTTTGGTTTATTTTCTTCTAATACTAAATTTTTTAATCTTTGTATATATTCTGTTTTATCCTCAGAATTTCCTATCTTGTCTATTATTTCTAATAATTCTTTCTTTTTATTATTTGTACTATTTAACATATTAATGGTTGGAATTCTACACTGACATATATCTTCGGAACTACTGGAAGATTCGGACTCTGACTCATAATTTGAATGTTCAGTTTCTGAATTATCAATTAATATAGATAATAGTTTATTTCTTAGCTCTGTGTCTTCTAATGCATTTATTTTCTTTTCTGTTTTACAATAATTTGTAGTATGGCCAAATTTTCTGCATTTATAACATTGAATATTTTGAAATTTATTTTGTTTCTTATTAAATTTTCTTTTTCTAGGTTTTTCATAATCTTTCTTGTGATATGGTTTTTCGTAATTAGAATTATCTCTTTTATAGTTATATTTATTTTTTCTATAATTTCTAAATTTATGCTTTCTTTCAGTTTTATGTTGAGATGAAGGGGGTTTTATCCCTGTTATACCAAATTGCTGACAAAATGATCCCATTTCC
Organism: Rubia yunnanensis; assembly: GCA_037428765.1. Taxonomy (NCBI): domain Eukaryota; kingdom Viridiplantae; phylum Streptophyta; class Magnoliopsida; order Gentianales; family Rubiaceae; genus Rubia; species Rubia yunnanensis. The sequence continues at coordinate 82,098,119 of CM075065.1, forward strand.
TTTCTTTCTGATCCATATTTATGTTGAATTTTTAAATCTTGACATAAAGTTAATGCTTCTTTTTTTACAAAAGCAAAAATCTGACCAAAAGTTATTGTATTGTAATCTAACTTATCTGTTCCTAGTGCTTTATGTAAATTTGTTAATATTCTTTGAGAAAATAAATTTGGTAATCCTGCAATAAATTTTTCTTTCCAAAATGGAGAGTTTGAATATGTTCTTCTAAATACTTGTGTCAAAAATATACCTTTATACCATTTGAAATCAGTTAATGTTGGACATCTTAAATTAGTTAAACATATTTTTGAACTCTCTAGTGCTTCTTCTGGATTTCCTACAAAATACATTGATATGGCATAAACTAGGAAGGCAGATCCATCTTGGACCATGACAAAATTTATGTCATCTCCTTCTCCTTGAGCTCCTTCTGTTTCATGATTCATTATTGTTTGTTTATCTTGTAAAGTGAGATGATTATCCCACCATCCTTTTAATTGACCAGTAAATCCTGTTACTAATAACATGACTATGCTTGGTTCAGTAGTATTTAAATTTTCTTTGTAGGCCATTCTGGCCATACCCATTTCTTGTAATATATTTAATAATTGATATTCTGATAATCCATCTATGTTCCATTGGTATATGGATGAACCATCATAACTATTGAATGACTGATTTCTTTCTTCATATTGAATATCTGGGGGAGTAGGTTTAGGATAATAAGTTTTTGTATTATGGTTTTTCCAATTGTTATGAGTTTTTAATTTATTAATTTGCATTTCAGGTTTATCTTCTAAGTGTTCTTGAAATTGTTTTTCTATTGAATATATCTGTTTATCAAAATCATTTTCTGATTCTTCTTCTGATATGTCAGAATAGGAATCATCCGAACTTTCTTGAACTTGGGGGTTAACTTGAGATATAACTCCTATCTGCTTATAGCTACTAGGCTTATCAGTTTGTTTGTTTGAATGATAATGATTCTTCCATTTGTTTTGAAAAAGGTGATACTTGAAAATGAGGTTTAGAAAGTTTATTTTGAAATGTTTCTGGCTTATTATCTAATTTAGTAGAAATAAAATCAACTTGATTTGCTATAGTGTGTAATATTTTGATTTGAATAATTATTCTGTTGGTAAACTTTTTTAATATCTTCTAAATTTAGTGGTTCTGAGTTAGCTCCTTCTCTTCCTGATTTGAGAGGGGAGGCTACTATCGTGGTGTTATCTATGGTTATGTGTAATGATTTTAATGGTGGATGCATTGAACTAATTATTGTATTATTTTGTAATTTCCATTTTTTATAAAGATTTGACTGGACATTTATAACTGGAATCTGTGTAAAATTATCTTTTTTTATTTTTTTTCTTTTTTTAAGTAATATTCTAACCACATAAAAAATTCCATTTGTCTAATCTTTTTAGTAGTGAGTTCATTATAGAATTCTTTCTTAATTTGTTCTTTGTTATCTGTACTTAATTTTTCAAACCAAAGTCTATTTGTTGTATTTTCTGAACTGTAATAATCATTATTTAAATATTCTTTATCAATTGTAAATTCCTTTTCATTATTCATCATATTTATTTCAGATTGTCTCATTTGGCTTAGAGTTGGTGAACCTATTGGAGAACTAGTATCTGGAATAATTTTTGGTAATGGAGTAGAATATCTTACCCTTGCATCATTGAAATGTGCTGGGATGTCTGATGTTGAATACATATGGGTTTCATAACTACCTGTATTTGAATACCTGGAAAACGGATTTTGAGAGAATCTACTAGACTTAGATTTATTAAATTTGATTAATATGTTTCCATCATTTTGTTCTTCTACTGTTGAGGGTTCTGTAATTCTTAAGTTCCTTTGAATTCCTACTGGCCTTTCTGCCAATATTTCTTCAGGAATAGTTATTTCATTCCACCTTAGTAACTTAGGTGTTTCTATTGATATATTATCTGAGTTTGTTGTTACATAGACTGATTCTTCTTTTTCTGTTGGATTTAATCTTAATGCTGTTGGAATCATAGATTGCATTAATTTGAAATATACTCTGTAAACTAACACAAAGTGTTCTGTATCATTTACTATTCTATCTTGTTTTAGTTGGATGTCTAATTTTAAAGAATCCATAATATGTGGGTCTGTTAAACTAACTGAATAATTTGGAATACAATCAAATCTTATTGTTCCATTACATATATTAGTTTGAACCATTGCTAGTATAGAGTCTTTATATCTTATTAATCTATCATCTCTAAGTGCCATGAATATGGATGTGTCTATTCCTAGTCTGACTATGGGATGTAATGCAATTTGTACTAGACCAAAATGTAAAAACTTATAATTTTGTTCTTTATATTTTTGAATAGCCCTAGATGATAATAATCTAATTGATTGTACTTCTTGGTTCATAGGTAATATTTCCTCATGTATTTTAATAGAGTATGCTTTATTAAATTCTAGAATGCCCTGTTGATAAATTGATTTTAGAGTCTTATTTGGTAAAATCTGTTGGATTTCATGACTTTGTAAAACATTTGAAGATGTAGAAGATGAAGATCCTGAACTAGTAGTACTGGAGCTTCCGAATAAAAATCTTTTTATCCTTTCTCTCATATTAAAATTATTAATAATTGATCGGTATTATTGATGTACGAATCACGTGTATCCTATCGGGACCACACCTATACCATACGTGGACCACCTCTTCCTCTGGGTTGACCAACCGATTTACAGGTATAAACACAAATGGTGCTGACCAACGCTAAGATATACAAGTCCGTAAGCAACAGTAAACTTCTCAACTTATAATAATTCTAACTCTGCAGTAGGGATTAAAAGATTAACACACATGGCTCTGATACCATTTGTCTTGGATCGATATGAAAATACTATACACAGTAATGTAAAAAGTAAACTTCTAACTGTAATATATATATATATATATATATATATATATATATATATATATATATATATGTGCCGGTCATTTGTAATTAAATTTTCATTTTGAATTTGTGTGCGTGGTGTGTGCAACAGTGCAAGTTACGCTACTAGATGAGTTATAGGCATGCTACTAAACGCATTATCTTCATAAATTAATTCTTAGTTAAATACAGCTTGTGATAATGAACAAATTCTCGTAATCTCACATAATTATAACTCTGTCATTACATCAACAGTTTATGTCAAACCGAATCCCGTCAACTCCATTTATCATTATTTTGTCATTTCATGTGAAACCGAATTCTGTCAACTCCATTTATCATCATTTTGTCATTTCATGTGAAACAGAATTCCGTCAACTCCATTTATCATCACTCACTTTTTAATTACTTGATTAAAGTTAATCAAGTTTGACCCCAATATTTATTCTTTAGATAACACATTTTTTCACTCTTTATAATTACACTCAATTAAACATACTCCCTCTGTTTCTTTAATAGTAGCACACTTTCTAATTTGACCTATTTCTTTTATATTGACACTTTTTATTTATGACAAGTTTAAGGTTATTACATCCACTTATTTTACTTTTTCTTCTTTCAATTCAATTTCATCCACTCATTTAGCATCTCCTAAATTCTAACATAAAAAATGATGTGTCACTATTAGAGAAACCAAGGGAGTATTAATGATTATATTATATCCTAAAGCTCATTGAAAAAACAGAGAACGCTTAAGTTTTAACAGGTACTGAAGGATTATCTTCTTATGATATTGATTCAAAGAAAGTGTACAAATCTTTTAAGTAGTATTAAAACACCCCTAATGAATGCCACTAATGCATTATCTTCATCATAAATTTAATTTAAATAAGTACTGCGTATGAGATTGAAACTGTTTAATTACTGATCGAATTCATGTAATCTTTGCATAACATCAACAACCAAATTCATAAGTCAACTCCATTATCGTTACCAAAACGAAAACAAAATTCAGAATGACATGAAATGCAGAACGTACATCCATCCCAAAAACATGAAACTGATAAACCGATGGCAATAAAAACACCACGGTCATCAAGTTCGGAGAATGTTTAACAACTTATTTGTAAACTCCGGATTATGATTGTAACTGAGAATAAACTCGATCTCTCGAAATCAGCCACGTATCTTGACGCCTCCCTGCTTGGCCTTAGGCTTGAGGACGACAACACGGTCATCATCGGGGCGTGCGCTCTCACTTCCCGTCCATCCGCGACGGCAGTTAGGGCAGACATAACCGCAAGGGCAATCCAGTTTAGCCCTTTTCATTGCGTGAAAATGATCGAGTTCTTTCTTCAGCTTCTTGTTCTCTTCGGCTATCTCTTCGTAACCCTTTTTCCACCGCTCGCAGTCGGTCTCAGTCAACTTTAGCTTGGTCCTGCATCATAACCATCAACTTATCAGAATTAAATGGATCGATAAAACCAAAGTTTTTCAAACAAAAAAAAGGAAGGGTATGATAAAAGATAAAAACTTTATTAAGATGCATTGATATCACATCAATGATATATCTCATCAATAATGAGTACTACAATATATAGGGCTACAACAAATCAAAGTCCAACAAGAATACGATTCTAAGTCTATAAGAAAATTATCCTCTATAACTAATTGTATAAAAAACTAATTTTATAAGGTAGTTACTATTGTTAAATTTCAAGGCATCTTGGACTTCCATCTTAAAACCAATTGGTACAGGGTGAAGGTGACTCAAGACCTTATATGAAAGTCATTATCTTTGTAAGAAACCGATGTGTGATATATCTTTCAACACGCCACCTCACGTACCAATGTGAAAACACTCCACAACCTATATCGGGCCAAATTAAAGGGGATCCATACATCGGCCCAATAATTCAACTTGGGCTTTGATAACCTTTCATACAAAGAAAGAGTTTCTATTTCCTTAACACCCTACCTCAAGTTAGAGCATGATAAACATGAATGCCCAACTTGCAAAGATGATTATGAAATTGCTAATCATTAAAAAAAATCACAATAGAACATGATTTAAATTCAGTAGCAGCAGCAACAGCAGCAACAACAATAGAGCAATATTAAGCTTTATTAACGGTAGTAGTAGCGGTTTAGTAGTATTTGTAAAAATGCTTGCGGTAACGGCGGCTGCGTGAGGACAACAATTAAACGCGGTAGTGATGCGTATGAATAACAAAGCGGAGCGGCGGCAGCGCCAGGCTCCTCTGGTGGCGGCGGTAAGGATCACATCGGGGGGGGGGGGGGGAAGTAAGGGCAACGATGGCAGCGCAGATACAGTTAAAGATAAGAGATCGCGGATTGAATTCGCTTTGATACTATGATAAATTTCAAGGTATCCTGGGCTTCCATCTTAAAACCAATTGACACTAAGTGGAGGTGACCCAAGACCTTATATGTAAGTCATTTAGTCTCTAAGAAACCGATGTGAGATATATCTTTTAACACGCCCCCTCACGTGTCAACGTGGAAAAACTCCACAATCTACATTGGGCTAAATTAAAGGGGATCCACACATCGGCCCAATAAACCCAACCTGGGCTCTGATACCATGTTAAAATATAAAAGACTTTATTAGGCTCTGATACCATGATAAAAATATAAAAGATTTTACTATGGTGCATTGATATCACATCAATGACACATCTCATCAATGATGATGATTACAATATATAGGGCAACTACAAACCATAGCCCAACTGGAATAAGATTATAAGTTTATAAGGAACGTACGATTTATAACTAATTGTATAAAAAGAACTAATTCTACAAGGTAGTTACTATTCATACGAGAAAAAAGTTTCTATTTCCTTAACAGGGTAAAACTGTATTTGCATGCAAGACTTCCCTGGGACTTTTTATTTTAATAAAAAAGATGAAAACATTTATCTTTGATGATAACCAGCTCTATTTGGTGTAATTAAACTAATGCACAATGAAAAAACTGGATTGAAACGTTAGAAGTAATAACAAGGCAGAAGTAAATGGAATAATCAATAAGGTAGATTAATACATTCATTCATAGTATTATTAAGTTTGGAGATTATCACCTTGCACGGCGGTTTTGGAACCAAACCTCAACTTGTCGAGGCAGTAGGTTTAACTGAGTCGCCAAACTGTTCTTTTGTTCCTACAAAATTAATTGAATTTTTTTTATAGATCCATGCTCAAATAATCGATACAATCATGAAAATTTTCAATTAATGCCAATACACTTTTAAAATTGAATTATGGGAATGGGTAAGTGTTTATTCAAAAAATGAAACATTAAAAGGTTATGGAAATGAAAATAAAATATCTTTTATTGAATTATTTTAGAGATCCACACTCAAATAATCGATACGACATATAAAAACTGATTAATGCCAAAACAAATATTAAAATTGAATTAGGGAAATGGGTAAGCATTTGTTTTATAAAAATGAAAAATTAAAAGGTTATGGAAATGGAAATAAAATTATTTTATAGACCCCTACTCAAATAATTGATACAATCATATAAAAATTCGATTATTTCCGAAACACTCTTAAAATTAAATTAGGGAAATGGGTAACCGCTTATTTAAAAAATGAAAAGTTAAAAGGCCACGGAAAAAAAATTAAATTGAATTATTTTATAGATCCATGCTAGAATAATTGATACAATCATATAAAAATTTGATTAATGCCGAAACCCTTTTAAAATTGAATTAGGGAAATGGGTAAGCACTTTATTTTTAAAAAATAAGAAGTTACGGAAACAAAAATAAAATAAAATAAATTGGCTTATCTCCATGCTCAAATGATCGGTACAATCATGTAAAAATTCGATTAATGCCAATAATTTTATTTTCGATAAATAAAACCAAATTTTATATTAAATTTTAATTTTTCATGTTACTAATAAAAAATCATCCTTAATTTGTAACATTTTAATAGATGAAACGGAAACCTACGGTATTCAGGGTGCTATGCTGGTTGAAACTCTCCTCAAGAACCGAGGATTGCTCCTTGGAGAGTCGGAGCTTCTTCCTCGAGCCACCTTTGTTCCCACCATTGTTCATTTCGCACTCATCATCATTGCTCCCATTGTTATTGCCTGAGTGCTCGCTAGAAGAGTTTCCGAGAGCCAAATTTAGATCCAAGGGGCGATCCTTCTCGGTTGACTTTGGGACCGGATTCGCGATGGAACCTAGTGCAAGGACAAGTTTAGTGTTGCAAAGTTCGTCGCGCTCAAAGAAACGACCCATAATTGAGTCGCAAAAATGATTTAGGAAGGGGGAGGAAATGAGGAAAATGATACATGGGATGAGGGGAAGAAGGGCTTCATTTATAGTTTGTAAGGATGGTTTATAAATTATTTTTTCAAGAAAATCATAAATACTGTATTTAAGAAGAGTTGTTATGAAAGATAGTCTTAGAGTGTGCAAGTGTGATAATATGGCCTTTAATGTATGGTATAAACATGAAAATTCAGCTCAATATATTTGCGTATGGGTTTGCTATTTGCACTACCCTTCAGTGGAATATAGGTGAGAATAACATTGGAAAGGTAAAAATGTGAAATATTTAATACTGTATGTAATTTGGTGGCGTAAATAGAAATACTAAAGCTATTTATACCTATCGATCAAAACTGAATTATGAAATTTCATATATCAACTTTTATGTATTGCACCTTAATCTAGTGGTTGACCATGGATATTCGACAAATTAATCTTTTGTGTATAAATTTTTTACCTAGTTTACGCTTGAATAATATTATTTACTCATACATTATAAATAACAATAATACAATTTTAAAATTAAAATATACCATTAAATAATTTTAATTAAATTTCATTACTAAATAATATTTACTCAATTTAATACTAAATCACAAGATATAGATAATTATGGAAAGATTATTTACATCTCGCTAATTAATTTTTCATATTTAAAATTAAATGTGCCCATCTTTTAAATTATTCTATTGATATTTTATTTTATGCATGAGATTATTTTCTATTTTTTTATTATCTCTGTATTAACTATTTTTATTATATGTTCTATATGAGAAACTTCCGTTTAACATATCATTATTCAATATTTAAAATGTTATTTGTGTTTTGATATAAAACTTAAATCAATATAAATTCATATAAAATATGGCATAAAACTAACTAAAAGATTAATAAATAAATAATTTAAATAAGAAGTAAAGAAAGTATATGTTCACCTAAATCATTAATGATTAACTAGCTTTAATTAGGGTGGTGTAAATAGTTATTTTTGCTATTTATACCACCTAGAAAGATGATACACCTAGTATAAGTTGTGTAAATAGCAACAAAGATGGTGTAAATAGAACTACCCTTTCATATACTGGCTAGTAGTCTCTCCGTGAGATGAAATGACATAATTTCTTTTTTTTTGTTCGTGCCAAATAAAATGATATACTTTAAAAATGACTTAAAGTGACAAAGAATATGTTGTAAAATTTTCACAATGCCCTATTTGATTTCAACATTTTTCAGATTGGGCTCACTGCTTTTTTAAAATATCCCTACTTTTACACATTTATTCTTTAACATATTAGCATGCATAAAAAAGTGAGCTAAAAACAATTCCTTTATTTTATCCGGAATCCTATGATTTTGACTTCTGCATCAGATTCAGAAGATCATCAGTTTTGAGCAATTATTTATCAATTGTAGTATATATAATTATAAAGAAGATAAATTTTCGTTACCAATCAAAATCGGTTACAAAGTTTGAAATCGAGTCCACGAGATAAAATGATTTTGACTCATTTTAGCATGCTACATGATTTTATTTTTTATTCCCAATGATGTAAATTTCCATCTATAGTTACTATTAATCAAGAAGCCTAATATAGTCTCATATTGACTCCACCAACACGAACTGATCGTTGACCAAATGAAAAGAGACTTGTGTGCTTGATTTTGTAATTATTGTGCACTGCTATTTATTTCAAGCATCATATAATAGATATTGTTTGTTTTATGTCTATCAATCGGGGATATTAGAAGTCATTTTGACTGTCCTGGTTTACGAAAACGTCGTCATTTTCTATTTAATTTACTTCCTTTGGTTTTCGATCCTTTTTCTTCTTCGTTTTCAATCCTCTTTTTATTCTTCGTTTTGATCTAACTTCCTTCTGTGACTCTGCTCCGCCAAGCCAGTGCCTGGTTGTTGGTTAGGGACAAATTTTCACTTGATCAACCCGAACACAGGTAAACTATCAATGACGTACTCCTAGCTTGTGCTTTTTCTTAATTTTCTAGTAGTGTTAAGGTTTTAGCATTTATATGTGTTGTTTGTGCCAGTGGTTTGTTGAATTTTGTATTTGTTGCATGTTTCCAATTGATTTTCTTGTGATATCATACTAATTCTTGTATGAAATACGTTTTCCTGAATGATTTTCCCCTTGCCCTGCTCCTTGCCGGCTACAGTTGTTTCTCGTCGCTAGGGTTGCCGGAAAGGTGCTAAACTTGAAACAGAAGGTAAAGTTAAATCTATTGGTGGAGGCAATAACAAAATTATAAGGTACAGTCAGTTGCAAATTCAATAAATGGTTCTTGCCTGGCTAATAATGTTAGTTTGTAGTCAAAAATTATATTCTTTCTGCTATTGTTGAATGTGATGCCTCAAAACATATTTGCGGTTAAATGACCAAATTAACACTTTGCCTAGCAAATAAATGTTGTAGGCGAGTTGCAGGACTCAAGACAAGATACAGAGAGTAAATTCGTGGATGATCGATCAGTTGAGGGACTTTCAAATCGATGGTTGTAGGAGTTTGTTGAGTTTATAGGTTTACAGAATAATCAGCACTTAAGGCAAAAGTGAAACATGTTTATTCTCTACTTATAGGTGCAATTATCCAGTGGAAATTGGGCTGTAGCTACCATCATATCTCATTTCTTGGGTTTATTTAGGCTTCAATTATTTTAAAAGACATACTTTTGAGCTATTATAGAATTGCAAGGTCTTACAGATGTATTTGTATTCTATAACATATGAAATGTATAATTAGTTTATCTTAAAAGGAAAGTCCTTTTATTCGATTGCGTGGTAAGGCTCCAATATTTTTTGCCTTTGCAGTAGCTACTCTTACTGGTAACCAGATTACACCATTCAATAGTTTCCCAAAAGCTAAGTTGTTTGGAGGTGAGATCCGATCTATTTTTTTAGTTTTTCTACCCTTTAATACATTATGTGTGATACTGTTTACCGTTATCTTATAGGCTTCTTACTAATGATTAGGCCTTGATGTTTGTTACTTTTGGAGATGTGAGTATTGAACTTATTAGTGATAGAGGTGTGAGTACTGGATACAGATTTTAACTGCCCGTGCATTTTCAGTGGCCTACCATAATTTTGCTGAAACGTCTCTAAATGTTGTGAGAGCTACAAATCCTGGTGAAAATCCAAACCATACATTTTCCCTTTTTGATGTGAATACTAAGGTTACTGATATAGGCAGTTCATTAAAACCAATTCAATTGCATTAGTTTGTTCTTTAATAGTTTTTTTTTTCAATCGTTGTTGCTCAAGTAGGCTATTCCCAGAGGAATGGAGTTAGCATTCAGTTTAGATGATCCATTTTGGTTTCCATTTTGTTTTTATTTGGGGAAATATTGTGTCTTTTTTCTTTTGCTCTGGAGCTGTTTATGCTGTGTTGAATTTGGGGGAAAATGACACCTTTTGTGTTTTTGATGGGTGGGGGGAATTGAGTTTTGTTTCAAGTGTTATTGGAAAGCTTTTGTTAGTTAGATACTGGTTTTTTTGCCTACTGTGAGGACTAAAGGATTTTACTGTGATGGTTTTGATCAACTAATGGGGCTTATCAATTTCAAGTTTGTTGTTGTTGTTAGTTTGATGCTGATATTTTCCTACTATGAGGACTACAGGGTTTCACTGTGAAATATATTTACAAAGGCGTTTCCATGTGGTTAAACTGAGCAATAAGAGGGATTAGTTAAAATCACTTGCCTTTTTTAGATTATAGAGAGTGATTCTAGAAGTAAAGAAAGCTGGGCTACTAAGCTCTAAAGGGAAAGACATAAGTTCGTTAATGGTTTTTATGCTTTCAGCTTGACTTAGAAGACTAGTCGCAGAAACATAACTAATTCATTGTTTTCCTTGTAAATCCAATTGGATTATGTCAATATTTATTGCACGGTTTTTAATTTGTCAAAATCTTGCATTAGTGACACTGTTGCACGTGTGAAATTGTTCTTGTTTGGTTCTTTTTTTTCAATGCCGGATCTGTCTTCTTCTCTTTCTTTTCATTGTTGACAAGTGTTTATAGTCCTTTTGTATTTACTATTTTATCAAGGTTTATTGCAATGACTAATTCATTTTTTGATTTGTTGAAAGTCTTTCAGTCAATTGATATCTATTCGGTGCATTTGATTCAACCAGGGAATCCTTATTCTGGTTATCGGTAATTCATTTGATTGGAATACTAATTGAAGAATGCAATAGGACCATCATATTTTTCTTCCCTTTTATATGTTGGCCTCTACAAACGCTTTTGGTTAAAATGACATTATTTTGCCTACTCTTTTCTCTTATACCTATGTGATCTATCTTACCTAATATGTATTTCAATGTTTTGTAACTTGTAGTGTTTCGTCAATAGATCGGTTCCAGTTTTTGGAGTCAATTCTGATCCAACTTATGATAAGAGTGGTTAAGCTTATATTGTATCCGTGTTTGTTTACTTTGATTATTTTATTCATAGTGAAATTTACAGTGCTTATGTTTTAGGGGCCAACGATGGTGGAAAACTTTGAAACTGTGAGATTCTGGCTCGAGTTACCCCTGTTTTGGTTCTTAAAGTAATAATGATGTTTGCTAAAAGCTCTTAGAAAGTAGCTTTCTATATTAAGTCATCTTGCTCTTTGGTTAGTTTTTGTATGAACATGATCTCCATATTGGTTATCCACTATATATTTCATTTCTTTAAGGTCATTATTGGCACCGGCAGCTGCTTATCTCGAATTGTTTCCATTTTATTATCTTACGGGAAGAAGCTAAAATAGGTAGAAGAAACATAGAAATTGAAACTTGCACAACTGATATCAATTAATTTGTGTCTAATCTTTATGTTTGTTCTAGGTTGAAGTTTAGGGTAGTGAACTTTCTTATCGTATCTTTCACTGGTATTGTATTAGGTTTCATTATTAGCTTTTCAAAAATATTTGTTGACTTTTCTTCCAAGGTACAACTTCCAGAGAGTTCATATGCTTCTGATTGCTGTATATATGTGCCTGAAAGTCCTACAAGAAGGTTTAAAAACGTTTATGTATAGGTTCTCTCAAACCATTTACTTGTAAAATTTCAACTTTTACTGAATGGTGTTTGTTTCCAGGTGGAACTTGTTGGATTCTGCGGAACTGAAGCCTAACTTCTGTCTCAGTTCATGTTGTTGAAACTAGAAAGTAGATGACTATGCTAATTAAAGTTCACTATAAATGATCTTATTTCTATTCGCCTCATTCGATCTTTGCTCATTTGTTTTCTATACTCTGTCAGCAATTGGAAGCAAGAGGCTTGCATTCTATGGCCATCTTCTTTCAGTTTTACTTGGTCTGGATCCTTCAACCACAAGAGGCAAAGGGGCTCATAATGCTCTGAAGACATAATGTGTAATCTGAAGACCATGGAGATTTGGAGCATTAGGATAGAGGTTTACCTACTTATTCATCATACTTTTAAATATTTTTTTGACATTTCAAACTTTTTCAATGGCCTAGAAATTATTTTCATAATATAATAAACAGATTTTGAAGTGTTCGAATCAGTTCCTTCAAAATTTCCCAAGTCTTATAGAAGCACGGTTAACATTGCTCTTGTTGTGTCACGTGAATTTGCTGCTGGAAGGCACTTGAAGAAGTTTTTAATAGTAAGTCATTATTTAATCTTTTATGAGATTCATTCTGCCCTATTTAGTTTAACTACTTAAAGTTTGCTCATCAACTTGGGGATCTTTGCTTGTTTCATTACATTCATAAGAATAGCCTATAAGTGTTTGAATTTGAATCTTTCATTGCCATATTTTTATATTTTTTGTGTCAGATTTGTAAAAAACTTAATTGAAGGCACTGTTCTGCAAGCTGGTCATTGCTAGACTTTAGTTATTCTCCGTGCTTGACAGTTGTTGCAATATCTCAATCTATTATGCTCTATATAAGTGAGTTAGACGACTTATTCTACTGTGGTTTCTTTCACAGATCCAAACTTCAGTCTTAGTTTCCTTGAACAAGTAAATGTGTTTTATGAAAATGATCATAAATTAATGTGTTGGTTTATGGATTTGTTGCCAAGTAAGTGCTCTTTCTCTGCCATCTTATAAATTAAAAGACAAGTCCATGCCACATCTGTTTGTGTAGGAATTCATTCTCAATTCAAGAGGATTAAAACTGTTCCCTTGTAGATGGCTGCCAACATACCGTGAGCCGAAAGATTTGATTTTCTTATGCCATGTATATGTCATGGAGTTCAGTGTCTCAATGAAAGGTAGCAGATGTTTTCTTGGATATTTTCCCTCTTTTTTCAAAAGAATTGAGATTCAAGAAGACATTAAAAGAAGTTTACACTTGTATGGTTTTTGGGTGTTGTTATAAATGCTATTGTTAGGCTTGCATAATCAAGATTTGGTGTGTATGTGATGAATTATATGGGGCATGGCAAGTCATCTGGTTTCCCTGGCTATATCTCAACTTTGATAATCTTATCGATGATTTCTCTGATCATTTTGTTGGTTGTGTAATTTATCAACTTGCTTGTAGAATGATCTAATTATATTGTTGCTCTGATCATGATGTCGTTTATATTGAGCCTTTTTCATCACCTACAAAATTTAGTGTCTTGCTGTGTTTTATGACAAGTTTCTTGAATATTTTTGTTGAGACTTTGTCCAAAAATGGTAGTATTCCCTTTCCTTTCTACCATAGTCCTTATGTAGCTGGTTGTATGTTAGTTATGTTATATAATACAACTAAAAATGATGTTATTTATATTTCATCATGGTTTAAAGTTCCCTTGGGTGCAATCCAGTTCCCGAGAAACGTTAAAAAATACTTAATATTCCTTAAAACATAACAATGTGTACTAGATTTGCTACCATTTTCTGTAATGAGCCTAAGTTAAATTATTTTAGATAATTTGTATGTGAATAATTCACAGAAGAATACTTCACTCATTCTAATAGAGGGTCCGAGTGGAGAGGGTTTGAGTACAGTGGGTCCGAAAGAGGTTCGAGTGATACTGGGTTCTAGTGGAGAGGGTTCGAGTGATACTGGGTTCGAGTGTAGAGGTTCGATTGAAGAAGTTTGAGTGGATAGGTTCAAGCAAATGGGTTCCAACGGTGAGGTTCGAGTAATGAGGAATCTAGTAGAGAGGTTCGAGTGGAGAGGGTTCGAGTAGAGAGGTTCGAGTAAAGAGGTTCGACTGGTGCTGAGTTCGTGTGGGAAGAGTTCGAGTAGAGGAGGTTCGACGGTTCGAGTCTGAGTGGAGAAGTTCGAGTGGCGAGGGTTCGAGTGGTGAGAGTCGAGTGGTGAGACTACTATCCACCACTGGAGAGAGTACTATCCACCCCTTGAGAGGGGTACACCATTCACCACTGGAGAGAGTATTATCCACCCCTCAAGAAGTTTGTTAACCACCATTCGAGGGTACACTATCTACCTCTCGAGAGGGTAAACCATCCACCACTGGAGAGAGTACACCTTCCACCCCTCGAGGGTATGCCATCAACGTCTCGAAAGGGGCGCACCCACCCTCGAGGGTACACCACCCCTGGAGAGGTCACATATCCACCCCTTCAGAGTACACCAGCCCTCGAGGGTACACCACCCCCCGAGAGAGTATACCACTGAGAGCGTCGAACCATCCATATTAGCTCTCGAACCATCACTCGAGGCATATACTCCTCGAACCATCCACCTTTTCAACATCAACAACTCGAGGCATTTACCTCTCGAACCATTCTCCCTTTCAACATCAACCACTCGAGACATATACCCTTCAAGTAAAGGGGTTTGAGTAGAGAGGGTCGAGTGGTACTGGGTTCGAGTGGTACTGGGTTTGCGTGAAGAGGTTTGGGTTGAGGCGGATGGTTGATGTTCGAGGGGTGGATGGTTTGAGTGGTGGCGAGGCAGATGGATGATGGATTGAGGGATGATGCCTCGAGGAGCATGGTTGATGCTTCCAGGACCTCCAGGGTTTATGAATCGATGGATAGGTTCGAGTGGTACTCAGTTCGAGTGGTACTCAGTTCGAGTGGTAATGGGTTCGAGTGGAGAGGGTTCGAGTGGAGAGGGTTCGAGTGGTGAGGGGTCTAGTGGTGAGGGTTCGAGTAGAGGTTAGAGTGAAGAGGTTTGAGTCGAGGGGTGATGCCTCGAGGGGGATGGTTGATGGTTCCAGGGCCTCGAGGGTTAATGAATCGAGTGGAGATGCCTCGAATCAACACCCCTCAAGGTGGATGGTTGATGTTCAAAGGGTGGATGGTTCGAGTGGTAGGGATGCCTTGAGGCAAATGGTTCGAGTGGTGGCGTGGTGGATGTTAAAAAACTTATCGTTCGAAGGGTGATGATTCCGGGCATGGATGGTTGTTGTTCAAGGGATAGGTGGTTTGAATGGTGGTGTCGTGGATGGTTTGAGGGGTATATACCTCGAGTGAGTCATGGTTCAAGGGCTAATGTGGATGGTTCGACGCTCTCAGTGGTATACTCTCTCGAGGGCTGGTATACCCTCGAGGGCTGGTGTACACTAAAGGGGTGGATGTGTGAACTCTCTAGGGGTGGTGTACCCTCGAGGGCTGGTACACCTCTCTCTCTCTCTCTCTCTCTCTCTCTCTCTCTCTTTCGGATGGTGGCGTACCCTCGAGAGGTGGATAGGTCCGAGTGGAGAAGTTCGAGTGGTGAGGGTTCGAGTACACCTTCCACCCCTCAAGAAGTTTGTTAACCACCCTTCGAGGGTACTCCATTCACCACTTGAGAGGTTACACCTTCCACCCCTTGAGGGTACGCCATCTACGTCTCGAGAGGGGTGTACCAGCCCTCGAGGATGTACTAGCCCTCGAGAGGTCACACATCCTCGAGGGTACACCATCCACCACTGGAGAGAGTACACCTTCTACCCCTCGAGGGTACGCCATCTACATCTCGAGAGAGATGTGCCATCCCTCAAGGGCACACCACCCCTCGAGAGGTTACACATTCACCCCTTTGGAGTTCACCAGCCCTCGAGGGTACACCAGCCCTCGAGAGAGTATACCACTGAGAGCGTCGAACCATCCACATTAGCTCTCGAACCATGATCCACTCGAGGTATATACCCCTTGAACCATCCATGACACCACCATTCAAAGCACCTATCCCTCGAACACACACTATCCATGCCTGGAACCAGCACCCCTCAAACCATCTGTTCTTGAACATCCACCACACCACCAATCGAACCATCCACCTCTCAAACATCAACCCTTCGAGAGGTCACGCATCCACCCCTCGAGGTTACACCACCCACCACTGGAGAGGTGTACACCTTCCACCCCTCGAGGGTACGCAATCTACGTCTCGAGAGAGGTGTACCATCCCTCAAGGGGTGGAAGGTGTACCATCCCTCAAGAGGTGTACCAACCATCCATTCCGAGAACTATCACCCCTCGAACCATGAGTTCTTGAACATCCACCGCGCCACAACTCGAACCATCCACCTCTCGAACATCAACCATCCGCCTTGAGGGGTGTTGATTCGAGGCATCTCCACTCGATTCATTAACCCTCGAGGCCTTGGAACCATCAACCATCACCTCTCAACTCAAACCTCTTCACTCTAACCTCTACTCAAACCCTCACCACTAGAACCAGTACCACTCAAACCCTTTCCATTTGAATCCTCTATTCGAACCCTCACCACTCGAACCAGTAGCACCTGAACCCTTTCCATTCGAATCCTTTATTCAAACCCTCACCACTCGACCCCTCACCACTCGAACCTCTCCACTCAAAACTACTACAACTCGAACTTCTTTACTTGAACCTATTACCACTCGAACCCTGTACTACTCGGACCTCTCTATCGATTCATTAACCCCTCGAGGTCCTGGAACCATCAACCATCCTCCTCGAGGCATCACCCCTCGATCCATCAACCATCCACCCCTCGAACATCAACCATCCGCCTTGACTCAAACTTCTCCACTCGAACCCAGTACCACTCGAACCTCTCTGCTCGAACCCAGTACCACTCGAACCTCTCCACTCGAACCCTCTTTACTCGAACCCAATACCAGTCGAAACTCTCCACTCTAATCTCGACTCAAACTCTCTCCACTCGAACCTCACCACCCGAACTCTCTCCACTCAAACCTCACCACCCGAACCTCTTCACTCAAACCCAGTACCACTCAAACCTTTCCACTCGAACCCAGTACCACCCAAACCTCTTCACTCGAACCCAGTACCACTCGAATCCAGTACTTCTCGAACCATCTCCAGTCAAACACTCACCACTCGGACCAGTACCACTCGAACCCTCTCCACTCGAACCCATTACCACTCGAACTCTCTCCACTCGAACCTCTCTACTCACGTAACAATTTCCTTACTTCACAAGCTATTGTTTTTGTATGATTTGATAAACGTAAGTTGATTGATTAATGTTAGTTGGATCTATAAAGGTAAATTCTTAAACCAATATGCTATGCAAATTTCTTCTTAATAAGCTAATAGTTTGTTTCATTATTGTTACATAGTCAAAAACTCAAGAGGAAGAAATAAAAAGGTCCAACTTAATATGATGTCAAGACTTGAAAGTGAAAATGAACTTGAAAGTAAAGATGAAGAGCAACCAAACTCAAAGACAAGAAAGATGACATAGGTTTCAAAATTTATCCATTATCGAGGATGATCCTTATTCCATTATATTTCTCTATAGTTTATTGTTTTGAGTTTAATTTGAATCATATTTATCTTTTTAATTTTAGTTTCCTTTTTTTTAATGAGTAATGATATACATTTGTTTTTACTAATAGAATGATGAGATATGTATTGATTGCATTAGTGAGAGAATAAATTTCCTCTTAATTACTATAATGTTTACATTTTTTTTATCATTCTTTTAACTTAAACAAGTACTACTTGATTTATTTGAGAAATTTATACACGGATTATTATAATAAAAATAAAGACAATATTTCATATTAGACTGATTAACAAAGTTTATTTATTCTAATTTACACTTTAAACCTTGGTCTTTCAATAACTTATGGAAAAATAAAAGTTTGGCAGTGTGTAAACTATTAAGTATACCATATTGGTAATCTTGGCGAATTGAGTAACTGTGTGCGAACTGAGTGCGAAATCACCAAAACGACAATACTATCGTCGTTTCCCCTGCTCTGTTTCTTTTCTTCTTTCATTTCCTCTGCTAACGGCTATATTTTTCTTCATCGGAGTGTCATCCTTCCGCTGCTATGGCGGCTCCGCCGTCTGGTAGCGGTGGCCAGGGGGGAGGAAAATCCTTTCTTCAGGCCCTCGCTAACCGCCCACCGCCCCTACGCGACTCCCTCCCCTCAAACCCGGAGATTTCACCCAGAGTCCAATTCAAAGGGGAGATCGCATGCCTTGTCACGCGCAAGGATGCTGAGACTCTTGCCTCCCACTACTGCAACTCTCTGATAGGTAAGTTTGCCCGTGGAAAGCCGACGATGATCCAACTAAATAGTGCTTTCAATTCTGTAGGCTTCAAGGGCAAGTTCCAGATTGGCTCGATCGACTATCGTCACATTCTCATCCGATTCCACGAAAAGGAAGATTATCAACGATTCTGGCTTAAAGGACAGTGGACTCTCAACAATGCCCAGATGAAGGTCCTCAAATGGACTCCTGATTTTTCACCGGAGGCAGAATCGTCGATCGTTCCGGTATGGGTATCAATTCCCCAAGTTCCAGTTTACTTTTATAACTCTTCCATGCTTGAGATTATTGGGAACCAAATTGGAAAATTTATCAAAGTTGATGCTGCTACTGAGGCACTGACAAGGCCTTCCTGTGTCAAAATGTGTGTGGAAGTGGATTTAAAGAACAAATTACCAACACATATTAGATTGGGTATTGAAGAGGAGGGAAATGAATTTAATGTTCGGAAATTACCCCTAGAATATGAGGATATCCCACCCTACTGTTTTCACTGTAAATGTATTGGTCATGAGGACAACTATTGTGTATATTTACACCCTGAACTTAAGAGAACTTGGACAAAAAAACCAGAGTTCAAAATACCTGAGGCTCATCAGATTAACTCATCTCAACTAGAGTCTCTTAAAGCTGGGAGTTCTGGAATGTCTATTTTGGAAAAACAGAAAAACTCCCAAGCTCAGAAAATGGTATATGTTCCTAAGAAAGTCCCTAATATTGAGCAGGACACTACTAAGACTAATCCTTCTGCTTCTGTTCCCCTATTAGCTCCCCATAGTTTACAGATTCCTGATCCTGTGACAAAAGGATCTGTTCCCCCAATGATTTCTGATTCTGTGAAAAATGTTTCTGGGCCATCTGGTTCTGTTCCCCTACTGGCTCTACAAACTACAATGATTCATGATGCTATGACAAATGATATGCTAGATCATAACACTCAGACTGATGCTATTAACTGTACTAGTGAGATGCCATATCATGAACTGAGCCAAATACTGATAATAGAACAAGACAAGGAGAACCAACAGTTTAATAAGGCAACAATGGTTCCCCCCCTCCCTCCCCCTCTGGAGATGACAGGGAAAAATAAGGTTTCTAATTCATGTACTACTCAAAATGATCTGGTAATCTCTGAAGAAGTTCTACCCTTGTATGGGGACACTTCCCCTGCTGCTACTTCCTCTGGTTATAGTCCAATTAGGCAGATAAACAAGATATCTCAATCTGATCCTACCAACCGTAGGAAAACCTTTGCAAAGGATGATCTGTATGGTAAGCGAGGTAGATCTTTCTCTCCCCTTAATTCCATTATTGCTGCAAAAAATTTCATCTTTTCTCAGCAGAAACACAAGCAAAATAGGTTCTCCCTTCTGGCTGATGAAGCATTGAATGAAGACCTGCACATTAGGGAAGATCCTTTACAGAGTGGCACACTGGAAGTACTTTCATCTTCAGCCTCTCCAGGTACTATGGAGGACCTGAGCCATAAGGTTAGTCCCTCCACTACTCATCATGGTAAGGAAGGATCTGATAGTCCTCATATGAAGCAATTAAAAAAAGGTAAAGAATCCTTTTTCTCACAAAAAAACATTATAATGACCAGATCAAAAAGCTCCTCTAATGTTTCTCAATGAATTGTACATCCTCCAAGCTTAAAATGTTGGTCTGGAATATTAGGGGCATGGATACATCCATATTAAGGCTTTGTAATCTTTATCGAAGACATAATTTTGACCTTATCTGCCTAATAGAGCCTAAACATGATAACTCCCAATGTGAGTCATATAGGCAGAAACTAAAATTTGATTTCTGTTTCTCTGCAAATAGTGGCCAAATCTGGTTATTCTGGTCATCAAATCTAATCCTAAAGGTTAATACAGATAACCTGCAATTTCTAGCAGTAAACTTGAGTAGTATAAAGCTTAATTGCCCAATGGATGCTTTCTTTATCTATGGACTTAGGACCAGAAATGGAAGATTACCCCTTTGGGCAGACCTTAGTTCCTATAGCCATTCTGAATCTTTATTTATAGGTGATTTTAATGCCATTTCTTCTATCACTGAGTATAAGGGACCATCATCTCCAAATTTAGGTAGTATAAGGGATTTTAATGGTTTCATAAATGGTTTGGCTTTGGAAAACATCAACACCTCTGGTAATCTGTTTACTTGGTCAAATAATAGATTAAGATCTCCCACAATAAAAAGACTGGATAGAGGTTTGTGCACTCAATCTTGGTCTTCATGTTTCCCTCAATCCTCTATCCAGATTCTTAATAGAGCAACCTCGGATCATAGTCCTATGCTATTAACTGTCGGAAATGATTCCCCCTCTTGCCCAAAGCCTTTTAGATTTCTTGATACATGGTTTAAGAGGAATGAGTTCAATGAAATCATCAAACAAAATTGGGAAATTCCTGTCAACAATTCTGGAATGTTAGCTTTCTACCTTAAATTAATTAGACTTAAAAGGATTCTAAAAATCTGGAACAAAGAAAAATTTGGTAATATTCATGATAATGTGATTCAAGCTGAACTTGCAGTACAAACTCAAGAGTCTCTAGCTGATGTTTCAGATTCTTTGTCAGATCAGATTAAGTTGAAAGAGGCTAGGGCTAGGTTAGTTTTGGCTCTATCTGAACAAAAAAATTTTTGGAAACATAAGGCTAAACTTAAATGGCTGCAAGAGGGAGATAACAATACTAGTTTCTACCATAACTCGGTTAAGGATAGAAATAACAAACTGAAAATAACAAAAATCAGGAGCAGAAATGGATTGTGGCTAGATAACCCTAATGATATTGAAATGGAGGCTATTCATTACTTTCAGGAACTCCTGTGTGAAGAAGCTGCAGCTCTCAGCTCTCCTTTTCAATCTCATTTTCTTAATCATATCCCATCTCTTGTGACTGAGTCAGATAATGAAAAGTTGCTCAGGCCAGTTTCACTTGATGAACTTAAACAGATTGTTTTCAGCCTGAATAAGTCTAGCAGTCCTGGTCCAGATGGTTTCACTGCAAAATTTTATATTAAATCTTGGAACATTATTGCTATAGATCTTCTTAGTGCGGTTCAGGACTTCCTATCTTCATCCATTATGCCTAGAGGTATAGGAAGCACATGGATTACTATTATCCCAAAGAAGAAAACTCCAATCTCCTTTGATGATTACAGGCCTATAAGTCTTTCTAATGTGATTAATAAGATTTGCTCTAAGGTGCTTATGGAGAGACTTAAAGATATAATGCCTAAAATAATTTCCCCTAACCAAACAGCATTTCTTCAAGGTAGGGACATTTCAGATAATGTCATCTATCTACAAGAAATGGTAAGGCTGCTCAATAGGAAGAAAAGGGAACCTAATTGCATAATGAAATTAGATCTTAAAAAGGCTTTTGATAGGGTTAGATGGTCTTTCCTATATAAAGTCCTTGCTAAATTTGGTTTCCACCCAAAATTCATCTTTTCAGTTATGAAGAACCTGTCTCAAGCATGGTTCTCTGTTATCATTAATGGCAAGCCTTGTGGTTTTTTTCAATCTTCTAGGGGTATTAAGCAAGGGGATCCTCTTTCCCCTTTTCTATTTAATATTTTCTCTGAGTCTTTTTCTAGGAGTATGGCCTACATTTTCCAAACAGGTAAGATCTCATCATATGACCTGCCAGGTAACCCTCCTAAAATCTCACATCTTTCATATGCTGATGATACTGTCATTTTCTTTAAAGCTAATAAACTAACTTTGATTAGGTTAAAAGCATTCTTATCTACCTTTGAAGAAGTCACGGGCCAATCTATTAACTATAATAAGAGTGACATTTTTATCAGTAAACATGCTACTGCTCAAAGAGTAAATCAGATTAAGAGAATCATGGGAATGAAAATTGGCACTTTTCCATTCATGTATCTAGGTGTTCCAATCTTCTCTGGTGCTTTAAAGAAGATCTATTTTCAGCCTCTATTTGAGCAAATTGATAATAGGATTAACAATTGGAAAAATAGATGGTTGTCAACAGGAGGTAAACTCATTTTAATTGAATCCTGTATCTACTCCATCCCTCAACATATCTGGCAAGTAATTAAGCCCACAAAACTGATTATCTCCTCCATGGAGAAAAAACTGAGCAGATTTTTTTGGGGAGATAATGAACAGAAACCAAAAAGAGCATGGAGAAAGTGGACTGCATTATGTGCATCAACTGATCAAAATGGTTTGGGCTTTAGAAATATTAGAACTATTGTTAAAACTTGTTCAGTTAAGCTGTGGTGGAAATTCCAGATGGCAGATACATTATGGTCTCATTTGTTGGCTAACCTCCCTCCATCTTATAGAACATCTCCTAACTGGAAAAGAATCTGTTCAGTGCATTCTTGGGCTGAACCTAACTCAAGAGTAATAATTGGAAATGGAGAATGTAACTTCTGGAATTCCAATTGGTTGGGAACTGGAATGATCTCTGATTTATGTGATCAAAATAGCATAGCTATTGATGATAATTGCTCTGTTGCTGAGTTTATACATAATAAACCTAGCTTTCTCCCTTTAATTCAACCATTCCTACCACCTCACACTACTCTTCTCTTGCAGGAATCAAGAACATGGCCACATAGACCTGACAGACTGATCTGGAAGCCAGGATCCAATGGTAACTTCTCATTCAAAGCCACTTATCTGTTACTATGTAACAATTCAGGTCAGTATGCTTCTCCAAGTCATTTCTGGAATTCCAGATTTGAGAAAAAAATTTCTGTGTTCATGTGGAAAATGACAAATTCATTGCTTCCTTTTGATAATATTCTTCAACATCTAAGAATTAATCTGGCCTCTAAATGCTGTATGTGCAACTTACATGTGGATGATCTGGATCATTTTTTCAACTCCTGTGAGTTTGCTTTGAAAGTCTGGAAATATATTCACCAGTTTATGGGAATTAGAGACAGATTTTTTCATTCTGTGTGGCACAGATTATCTGTTTATTTATCCCTCCCCACCCTTTCTAAATTACATACCACCATTGTTAGAACAGCAGCAATCTACACTTTCTGGAACTTATGGAAGATGAGAAATAGTTTCATCTTTGATTCAGTCAAGCCCTCTGCTTCTATTGTTCTTGACCAGATCAGAGATCAAATCTTCTTTTCTTTCTCTGCTAAACCAGTATACATATCTTCTCCAACTGATCTCAGCATTGCAAACCACTCTTTTCTTCCTCTCATTAGGACTCCTCCAAAGCCAAAAATCTGGAAAATTGCATGGAGCAGGCCATCAACTGGTTTTAAAGTTAATGTAGATGCAGCTTGGTGTTCTAGGACAAATAAATGTGGCCTCAGCATGATCATAAGAGATTGTAGAGGGTGTTTTCATGAAGCATATACCTCTTTTACTGATGCAAAGTCTGCTCTTGAATCTGAACTAAAAGCTATTCTGTTTGCTATTCAATTCTGTGACTCTTTGTCTAGTGTATGTATGGAATCAGATTGTCTTAATGCGGTGCTATATGCAAATGATCCATCAAAATCACCTTGGCAGCTGTTTAGCTTAGTAGATGAGATCCATCTCTCTTTAAGGGATATTCGCATTATGCATATTTTCAGGGAAGCAAACCAGGTAGCACATTCTCTAGCAAAGACATGCTTCTCACAAAAATGTAACTTAGTTTTTTCTCAATTCTCATTGCTGCCTAACCAAGTACAAGGACTAGTTAGACTGGACCAAATGAACACTCCCTCTGTGAGAATTGATCATTAGTTGGAAGCTACTGTTTTCTTTCATTTTTCCATGGCAGGACAAAGATTAGATCTGGTTTTCACTGCTGGACTTTCACACTGAACAAGCTCGGATGCTACTAACTTCCAATCTTTTGGATGCAGGTTTTCAGGATGCAGGTTTTTAGGATACCCTCCCTAAGGGTATCCTAAACAAGCTCGGATGCTACTAACTTCCAATTTTTTGGATGCAGGCTTTCAGGATGGCACTATGGATGGATCAATTCAAGCTCCAGCTCATAACAAGCTCACAGGAATCATTAGATCACTCAAGCTCAACTCAAGTTTTACCCGAATAGGATCCGATGACACACCTGAGGCCATAATACCAGGTTGCTGCGAGCAACATTATGTTTCAAGTCTATGTTGCTATACACGGCTCTCAAGATTCTCAAGATCAAGTTATAAGCTCCTAAATGAGCATACTATGGTCAGCTCTGATCATCCAATTTGGAGTAGGTTGTTCATCAGTTTTGAGTAGGGAAAAGAGAAAGCTCTCAGTTTCTTCTTCTTTCCACTACAATTTGCTAGTTTTCACTTGTTTTTGCAAACTAAGAGACTATGCTTATGGTTGTTCTCTCTGACTGACCTGTGTCTCGACGTCGATTCACTAACAAGTTCGAGAGTACATCCTATAGCATCCAAATACTCTAGTTCATTCTTTTGGAAGCAACTTATGGTTGCTTCAGGAGCAATCCGCTCAGTCTGTACATTAACTTAGCCTTCTGGCTTCTTTATTTTTGTTTTATTACGGCTCGGGAAGGCCAATATAATTTCCCCCATCTACGATGGTTTTATTTAAAAAAAAAAAAAAATAACTTATGGAAATACCGTCTTTCAAGAGATGGACTTATTATATTTAGAATTTAATTTTAGTTTATACTTAATCTCTGAAATCTAAAAACAAATTCTATTCAAATCAATTTTTTTTATCAAAAATACCACGCAACGCACGGTGGGACTCCACCTAGTTAATATTTAATGCATTTATGCACACGAACTGTTCTTTTGAAATAGAAAAGGAAAAAGAAACTCGTGTACCGTTGGGTTCAATAAGTTATTAATATCTGCACTTATCTATTTGTTGAATGATATATAAAATGAATTAAACACTTAATTATGAGTTCATCTCTTAAAAAATGATCTTTTCATAAGTCATGGAAATATCAAAGTTTAAAGTGCAAATTAAAATAAATGAAGATAAACATTTGGATTGCATGAACCGGGTTATAAACATTATAACTACTACACGTTGAATAATAAATTTTTAATATTGCAACTAAGACATTTTACCTTTCTATTATTATAATAAAATCCCGGCTTTCCATAAGCATGTGAAAAGACGGTCTTTTCCAAAACTTTGCCCTTAATTATATACTCTAACTGATAATTATTTATAAAGCTGAGTTCGTCTCTTGAAAGATAGTCTTTCCAAGGTTTAAAGTGAAAATTAGAAGAAATGAAGAAAAAATTTTCGGGTTGCATGAATCGGGTTATGAACTTTATAACTACTACACGATACATAATAAATTTTAATATTGCAATTAAGATCTTTTACATTTTATTATTGTCATTAAACCCCGTCTTTCCTTAAACCTATGGAAAGAAGCTTTTTCCCAAGACTTTGCCTATAGACTTATGTTCAATTCATATATAAATCAATATAGTTTTAAATATTAATTAATGTAAATTCGATAAACAACTTATTCTAATCTTATTAACTTAATTTTTGTTCAATTCAATAATTTCGTATAGTTACAATCAAAAACTATATTTTGCTATCGATAATTTTTTAGCAAATGTTATCAGATAATCAACAACATTTTAGATAGAGTTAACAAAATATTTTTAAAAAAATTATTAAAAATTCAAACTAATATTAGGTATTTGACTTTTCATATATTATATATGTATTTCAATATGGTTGTCTAGAAAATTTTCTTTCTTTCTTTTATGCTATGAGTCAATCCCTAACTTTTAGGATCTTCGACCAAAATCTCGCTCTCCGATCAGCGTTCCCACAGCGATCCAACCCTCGGCAACGCCATTATGGCGACGCTTGATACCGGACCAAACCCTCTGATCATTTATGCCCAAGCTCTCAACCAAGAACACACTAAACCCTTATTCGCTCAAGCAGAATCCAAAATTCCTAGAGCGCCCTTCAATCCAAATCATAAAATCGAGCATCTAGGGGAGCTGGGATTGCACTTCAATGATGAAGAGTGTGATAGACTTGAAGAGCCACTGAAATGGACACTGGTTGGGAAATTTGTACGCAATCGCCCTCAAATGGAGAAACTCCGAAAAGATTTTCAAACTGCTGGATTCAAGGAGCATACTGGGATCAATTTGTTAGAAAACAAAAAGGTTCTTATTATTTTTTCTATTCTAGATAATCACTATAGGTGTTGGCTACATAAGGTCTAGAATTTTGGATCTTACTTTATTAGGATGACCAAATGGATGCCTAATTTTATACCCAATGCTGATTCCCCAATAGTTCCAGTATGGCTAGCTCTATATGGTTTACCCCAAAAATTCTTCGACTTTAGTGCTATGATGTCAATAGGTAACTTGGTTGGATCCCCAGTTAGAGTTGATAAGGCTACACTAAATAGGTCCAGGCCATATGTTGCTCGAGTTTGTGTCGAAGTAGATGTGTCAAAACCTTTACTGGAAAGAATCTAGCTTAGTTTCAGAAACATTGGTTTTTGGCAATATATAGAATATGAAAAGTCTCCCAAACTATTTCTCTAACGGCTTTAAAGTAGGGAATTTAGCTTCTGAATGCAGGTTTGATCCAAACAATGCCAAGCTCACCACTTGGAGGCCTAAAGAAACCCTTAATACAGGTAAGAAGACCAACCACAATGGTGGACAGGTTCCCGGAAAAGGTAATGTGGTTGGCACTTCTTCTGGTGTTTCATTAAAAGATAAGGCCTGCATCCCAATAATGAAAAATAAGGATCACTATGTTGTTAATCAACCTACTAATCAGGTCTCCACTAATCCTTCTATCCTAGTTGCTTCTTCCCAGGTAGTGGGGGATAGGTCCAAAAGTAGCAATCCCAATAAGGAGGCTCAAATAGAGTTCATTGATATAGGCAAGAAGACAAGTTCTAGAGGTTTTGTCCATGTTCAGGGACCTCAGGTTCATTCTCTACCCCCTTAGAAAGAGCAGCAAACTGTTATGGATCAAAATGTTAGTTCAATCCCAGACACTAATCTGATCCCACAAACCTCTGTTAACCTTTCTGTTGCTAATGCTAATCTGCATGCTGATAGTTCTTACCAGATCATAATTCCTCTTCATAAAGATTCTTCATCTAACTCTGAAAACATATCTCCACAAGCAAATAGCAAACTGAGAGTTTTTAAGAACTCTAATCAATTTGAAATTCTGCATACTGAAAATATGACAGAGAACTCAGAAACTATTTTAAAAATTAATGAACCAAGTAAAGATAATAACTTAGACTTAATAAACTCATCTGATTTCATTGAGATAAGTACTGGGAATTCTCCTATCCTTACCTCCACCATGAATAAAAATAAAATACTAGAGTGGTTAAACACTGAGCACACTCAAACTAATAACATTAACTACACCCATGAAAAATCAGAAACCTTTGGAGAAAATAAATAAAACCTAATATAATCCCCCAAAAGACTTGACTCTATCTTAAAAGTCAACCAAAATATGGAGTGCTGAGTGCCTAACTCCCAGGATGAAGAAATCTTTGTTCTCCAAGATCAACCTGAGACAGTCACTAAGCCTAGGAGGTATAATGAAAAAGATTACACTTCAAATCCTAAAACCGTATCAACCAGATCCACATTGAACTCTAACAAGAAAATTTAAATGATTAAGCTTAATATATTATCCTGGAATGTAAGGGGAATTGGTAACAATCCCAATGCAGGATTTTAAGAAGAGATTCAAAACTGACATAGTAGCTATTATGGTGCCTATGTGATATGAATCTCCTTGTGAAGACTCACGATTGCAGAATTAATATCTTTAATCTAGTGAAGGGATCTGCAAACCTTCTCTATCTCGCACGCAATTCAGGTGTCTAGCCCTTGAGGTACGCCTAACTTTGACTTTCTCCCTAACTAGCCTTCAGGATCAGATCACAAGGTTTATTGATACTTAACTAAACCTTGGGGTTAAATAACAATGGAAAAAGCTCGTAAGAAACAAGAGTATGAACTCAAAGGTTTATATTTTTGAATGAAAACTAATATTAATCTCCTTGCAAAGACTCACGATTGCGGAATTAATATCTTTGATCTAGTGAAGTGATTTACAAACCCTCACTATCTCGCACAAAATTCAGGTGTCTGGCCCTCGGGGTATGCCTAACTTCGATTTGCTCTCTAACTAGCGCTCAGGATCAAATAACAAGGTTTATTGATACCTAACTAGCCGCCGAGGTTAAGTAACAATGGAAAAAACCCGTAAGCAACAACAGTATGAACTCAAAGGTTTATATTTCTGAATGATGATAGTGGTATCTAAAAATCTCATCCACCATCCCCTTTTATAGGATGAAAATCGGCAATCAACAAAGAAGACAGTATTCTGCAAAAACCTAGTTCAAAGAGGATTTGTCTTCTTTGTCTTAACATAACTACAACTAAATGTCCTAATCTAATCCTAACAAGAACAAAAGTAAATCTCGGCTGCAATTCTAATGCCATAGCTGAAAATATATTGATTACAAGGCCCATGTGATCAAACGTTAGGATTTATAAATTTTATAATTTATAAATCCTGGCTTTTTTCTTCTGGTCTTCTTTTTACTTTTTCCAATCTCAAACATTCCTTTTCGTATGAGTACACAATCTTATTAAAAAACCATATGGAAAAAAGAGTATTGTGTATTCTTGGCCAAAGTCTTTTAGGGCTTTCCTGAAAGTTAGGCGTTTCTAAGCCAATGCTTCGATTTTCTCTTTTCTCTTCATGCACACTGCTCTCTTTACACATCTAGGATTAAAATGACAATGTCAGGGATTCACATGCACCATCCATATTTACTCCAAACATTGAATGCCAATGTCTTTTGATATTCTCATCACTATGTTACAAAATGATGACATTCAAGAGATAGCTAAAAAGATAGGCTCTAAGTCCTATTTTAATAGCCCTCTCAATAAGATTTGGATATTCTGGTAGGACTCAGTGAACCTTAACATTATCCTGAGTGAAGATCAGCTCATACTTTGTTAAATAAACCATACATCTTTAGCATAGAGTTGTCTTCTTGGTTTCATATATGCTAAATATATAATTAAACAAAGAAAGATATTATGGAATTCATTACTGAATGTAACTCACATGCCTTTATGTTTAATTAGTGATTTTAACATAATTGAAACCAAGAGGAATACATTGGTCCATCAGTCCCTAGCCAAAGAGCTATAACCAATTTCTAAAACTTCCTATCTAAGGCCAAACTATCCACGGTCAGCACATCAGGTAATCTCTTTACCTGGACAGGCATGAGGCCCAAAGACGAGGTTTGGGAAAGGTTAGACAGAGCTCTAACAAACCAAATATGAGGTACCATCCATTCTTTCTAACTCATAGTTGTTGGACTTGTGAGCCTTCGTGACTTTGTATGGTTCTTCCCACTTTGGGCTTAACTTTCCTAGCTCTTCAGCCAGGCTAGCATCAATTTTCCTCAGCACCAAATTACCAATATGAAATTGGTTTTCCTTCACTTTATGATTGTACGCTCTTACCACTCTTTCCTTGTGTTTGGCTTCTCTGATATTTGCCAAGTTTCTTTGCTCCTCCAGTTCGTCTAGTTCCAGCTTCAACACATCTGGACTGTCCATCTCCTTATAATTGCTTATCTTGAGACTTGAATTTCCAATTTCTATGGGTATGACTGCTTTGTGACCATACACCAAAGCGTATGGCACCTTCCCCGTTGGTGTAGGATGGTTGTTCTATACGAACATAGCATGTTTGGTAGCACATCCACCCATCCTTTTTGCTTCTTTATCTCCTAAACTATGGTCATGTTTGTCACTTGCGCATGGCCATTAGCTTGAGGATGCGCCATGGAGGTAAACTTTTGAATAATCCTGAGCTTTGAACACCAATTGGTGAACACCACACTTGTGAATTGTGTACCGTTATCCGTGACAATGGTATGCTGCACTCCGAAGTGGCACACAATGTTTTGCCATACAAATTTCCGAGTGGCTTCAGCTGTGACATGTCCTAATGGTTTAGCTTCAACCCACTTTGTGAAGTAATCGAACGCTACAATGAGGAACTTAGCGTTGCTTTCTCCTCTTAGGAATGGTCCCACTAAGTCTATCCCCCCCACTTGTGAAATGGCCAGGCTTCGTAGATTCCTATCAAAGTTGATTAGGGCTTATTCAACAGCGAAGCATTGATTTGGAAACTTGGGAGGTCATCGCCGTACCTCTCAAAGTTAATATTTTTAAGCCCTAATGCTTCCTATCTACAATTAAGTAGAGGATGGCAAGTCAGGGTCATCCACGAGAAAAGGGATCTTTTCAAGTGCTTAAACAAATATAAGAGAAATCATACTAGGCATATACATACATAGATACATCTAAAATCATGTAAAAAAGGGGGGTTTTGGTTAGTTTGATCCTAAGTTATCAAATTGAAATACAACAATTAGAAAAGAAAGAGAACTATGCTAATCATGCAATACAACTAAAGATACAATGTGAATGATAATTAACAGAGCCTTGGGGGCAATCGATTTCCACTTCCAAACTTCATATAGCTCATTGATTCATTCACTCATTAAATTACATTTATTGTCTATGGGGAATGTTATCACTTCTCGTTCAAAGATCAACAATCATTCCTCCTTAAGAGTAGTTTGCGAAGACAAACAACGACCATTTGCAAACCACGTTGATGATCACCCTAGACAAACAACATTACAGGGGTATTTCATCAATGACATTTCACCCATAGGACCATAGGTTTGATAATAACAAGCCTTCTACCAAAGACATAGTTATTTAACCAAAAAAACATTCATTAGGTTAAAATTATAACAAACAACATTCAAGGTTCAACTTTTCTTTGCATCTATGTGACAAATATGAAAACAAACCACATTAACACACTCATCTAGCAGAAATTACCACACATTATACACAAGAAGTTCTAAATCCATGCTTTTGGATTTCCATATCAAATGAGTTAAGAAATTTGCAACTTTCCCAAGACCCTAACATTTCAATCTTACAAAAATTTCATATACTAAAACAACCCATGGTATAAATGAGGTAAAACACAAAATAAATGGCATAATAAATGCTCTCCAATAAATGTTCATGAAAGAGCAAACATAGAATCTTACTACATAAGCTTGAAAGCTTCAATCAATTGCACCCAAGAACTAGATTTAGCTACAAGAGTTCATACTAATTAATGCTAAATAACCAAACATAATACATAAGAATTCAAAGATAAAAATGGAAGTAAATAGGGTTTGAAACAGTACCAAGAATGCAGATGAAGAAGATATGAATGAGAGGAAAGAGAGTGCTATTTATAGTACAAAACGATAAGGTTAGATTCTAGCCACCCGTTGGTTGCGACAGGCTCATCGCAACGAGTGCCAGAATTTAATCCTGTTTTATTTTCTTCTTCTTGTAGTAAACATTTATCTTCATAGCAATTCCTATCATTTTTCAAGTCTTCAATGTCTTCAAAAATGGTCTCCAATGGTCTTCGGCCTTCGTGTCTTCGAAGCAAGTCTTCGAAAATGTGATCTTTAATGGCCTCCAGTCTTCATTCCTCTGTGTTCTTCCCTTGTCATACAAAATCCACTTAGAAGACGTAAAAGAGCGTAAAGTTACTATCACCCCTCCTAAGAGAATTTCAAGGTAAAACACAGGCTCTTGATAGTAAAAGAGAACAAAAGTGACCCAAAATAGTACTAAATTATGCACATAAAATGGACATATCAAATCTCCCCACACTTAAACCTTACTCGCCCTCGAGTAAGAAAATATCTAAGCATACGAAGGAAATGACGTATCCACATCCTAACTACTATTCCCCCAAATCAATACCTCACAAAATTCTCAAAATCACAAATCCCAATGTTAAGGTCATATGGGAAGTTTTCCACAACCTCCATTCCTAAATTTACCCAAACCATATCAACCTATCAATTCATTGATATCCCTAAAACATTTCTAAATCCCGAATTGACAGTCCCAAATCCAATGATACAAGGTGAAGCTAAAGACATGTATAAGGTTCAAAACACATGCTCCACTATATATTAATATATCAACCTAAAAACAAAGCATACTAACGATCAAGAGTTTCATAAATTACTTTGTCTTCTCCCGCTAAAATTTCCACTCCCAAAAGGTCCTCAAGATGTCAAGCTACCCGATCCATCCGTATGGCCACTGCAACCTTATGAATCCAACGCTGGAAAATGAGTGAACAATTAACATTTTTCAATTTCTCTCGTATTCTCTCATTTTACCTAGGAGCCCTTTTGGGTTTTCATCCTAGCCACACGTCATGTTTTTGTTTTCGTCTTACATCTCACATTTTCCACACATTTAGCCTCTCATTGTTGCCTAAGTCACCCTCTTCGGGTTTTGACCTATTAGGGCCCCCAATGTTGCCTAAGATGCCCTCTTGTGTTTTCAACTTAGCGGGATTCTTTTTATTTAATTTTTTAAAAAACAATTTCAAAAATTTTCACGTTTCTTTAATCCAAAAAGTAGCAAAGTGCTTTCCAAATGTTAAGGCTAAGAAAAGTATCAAATCCAACATTATCCAAGTACATCAAAAAAAAACCCAAAACAAATCAAAAAAATTATGCTAAAGTATCTCCAAAAGTATCTTCAACCCCAATCATCTCAAAGTAGATAACCCTCCCCACACTTAGAACACTACATTTACTTCAATGTAGACAATTGGGCAAAAATGTACAAAGCAAATTATGGAAAGGGTAAGGATATGGTGCTCACAAATCACAAATGTGAGGAAGAAGGACCACCGCCAAAATAGCGCTGCTCATAATGAGCCAGTCACTCCGTGATCCTCTGCCTCCTAGCTCTCTGCCTCTCTGCTCCTAGATCGGGGCTTGAGACACTACCTTCTCTGGGAATGCATCTCATGGATGCGAGCTGACAGGTGATCAATCACCTCATCTATGTCGATCAAGGTTTGGGAGACAAACACATTATGCTCCAATATCATGTTATCCTGGTGGTGGAATCCATCCTGCATAGTCTGCATCAACCGCTCGTAGAAGTCCGGTAGAGGCTGGGAATAGTGAGGTGGCACATTGTTCTCCTGCATCGGCTCAGTCTCTGGTGGAGGCTGCATGGAGTGCTGCTACTGCTGTCACTCGGAAAAAGGTAGGGTGCTATCATCACGTTGGACGGGAGCTGGGCCAAGATTGTGAAGCTCGCACTGGAAGTCATCTCTACATAAGGAGTCAGGTGAAATCTCCATGTCTCCTAGAGGTGTATCAAATTCCAGCTTCGTCTTGTTGGGCTGAGGAAGTGCCATGAATGTGACCTTCCTGGTGGCATACAACTAGTAGAATAGCCCTGTGGTCTGTGTGGCATTGAGCATCTAAAATCTAACTAACCTCTCAACAGTGATAAGATAGGAAGTGTACCTCCCTAAGCATGGAAAGTCAGCCGAAGGAACCAATCCTAAGTACTCTGCTAAAAGGCCTATCATGCCTCCGACCATGATCTTTCCCTTTTGCTTTCCTGCCACCTCCACGATTCTCTTCATCCACAAATCAGCCCACAACCCACATCCTGGTCCCTCACTCATTAAGTGCCATAGAAAATGAATGTCATTGTCTGGCACATTGGTCGGCTCCGTGGAGCAAAGTACTGTTCCAGCCAACAGTTGGTGCACATAACGGAGTGTAGGGTGGATAATGGCACAATTCTTATCATGGGAGTTCTTTGGCCTCATGTTGATGACATTTTAAAATTGCATGTCATCCTCGATCGATCGCTCCTGGGCCTGTGGCACCTGCCTGGCCTGTATCCCCATAGTGTCAAATCAAAATGCCTCCTCAATTTGTGAGACGGTTATTTGCCTAGATATATCATCCAAGTAGAAATAAATGTACCTCTCACATGGTTGATCATCTCTCATGCTGCAAATCCTGACCGTGGACAGGAACTGTACCGTGTATCTCTGTTAAGAAGGTGCGCTCCTACTCATAAACCTTTCCATTCCCCCCTTGGCGAGGATGCATCTGACAAGCTGGGTAAGCCCAAGAGCATCTAGTGTGGGTACGTCTACAAAGCTCGTCTCCTTGAGTTGACGACTCGCCAGGGCTTCCCACCTTTCAGCATAGGACCCGGTGATCCGGGTAAAAGCCATGTACCTGTCCGGCGGGGAGGTACATGGCTTAATTCAGGAGCTGGTGGTGGAGGTGGAGGTGGAGGTGGAGTGGCGGTGCACCCACCTCGGGGAGGAGCTATGGGTCTCTTTGTAGGGGCCATATCTAACAACCAAAGCAAACAAGTCAAATGCACATGATTAAATGTATATGCAATATTGCAAATTTATACTCAACCTTAAACTAGTTCATCATCACAAGCCAAATCAAAATCAAGTCAATTAGTTCAAGTCCTAATCACAATTGCATATACAATCCATACTATGTCCAACAAGCCCATATTCTCAAGTCCATGAAGTTTTCACATAGTTGAAATCAATATGCTATATCTCAAAACCATAGTTGTGCTCAACTAGTTTAGCCACCATTAGTACATTCACAATGTCAACATCTAGTCCCATGGCTAAACTACCCTAAGAAAAATAACATTGCAAAGCACAGTAACATTTTATCGAAATAACAACTATGTTTAATCAAGAGCCAACATGCCTCATATCTAGCATAAGTCAAATCCATTCTTATCCAAAGCAACACAAATGCACCCAATCCAAAATCAAACAAGCACAATACAATCCAAACTACAACCACAAATTATGCACAGAATACCCATCAAATTAAATCGCAAGCACAATATATTCACCAAAATCAACCAAGGTCCAACAATTTAATTTCCTAAGGCATCACACATAATCTACACAATATCCAATAAATAGAGTATACATTCATAATCACAATTTAAGCTCAATAAAGTGAAGAAATGTACCACTTAGATGCCTAGGATTGGAAAGGAGTGAAACCCACAAGCTATTTAAAGTTTGATTGCGAAAAATCACAAAACCCCCAAGTTCTAGGGTTTTGTGTTCTTGAACAATTTGGGTGGGTTTGTGAGTGAATCTTGGTAAAAAGGAATGAGGTATGGAGTGGTGGTTGTGAGCAGCGAAGGGCGGTGATTAGCGGCGATCGCTTGGTGGAGGAAAGGCAGAGAAAAGTGAAGAGCGGCTGGGGAAGTGTGGATATGTTTGTGGCAAAAAGGGTTCTGCCCATTTTTTTAAAACAGAGTTGTACGCCAGTCACAAATTGTGATGTGTAGGGAGGGCTCGGGTCTAGCTAGGCTCGAGAATGAAATATGACGTCTCGTGGGGTGTTGACCTTCAGATTCGAGAGGCAAGTGGTTATCGAGGGGTTAAAAGGCTTCACTGGTCTCGAGGGCTTCTGGCCAAGAGGACCCAAGGTCTTAAGAAAGTGACTTCGCAAGAGATGATGGACTCTCGAGTTTAGCTTGAGTCTAGGGCTTGCAGCCTCAAGGACCCAAGGTCTTGAGGGGATGATGTCTCGAGGGATGATGGAATTATGGGTTTAACTGGTCTCGAGGGGCTGATGTCTTGAGGGCTTCAGCTCGAGTCGAGGGCTTACGGTCTCGAGGACCCGAGGTCTCGAGGGGATAGTGTTTCGAGGAATGATGGGATTACGGGTATGACTGGTCTCGGGGGGCTGATGTCTTGAGGGCTGGTCTCGAGGGGTTGGTCTCAAGGGGCTAGTCTCGAGGGGTTGGTCTCAAGGGGCTAGTCTCGAGGGGTTGGTCTTGAGGGGTTGGTCACAAGGGGCTAGTCTCGAGGGGCTAATGTCGAAGGGTTGGTCTCGAGGGGTGGTCTCGAGGGGCTAATGTCGAAGGGCTGGTCTTGAGGGGCTGATCTCGAGAGGGTGACGTCTTGAGGGAAGATGGACTTTTGGGTTCGGCTCGAGCCGATGGCTTGCGGCCTCGAGGACCCGAGTTCTGGAGGGGATGTTGTCTTGAGGACCCGATGTCTCGAGGACCTAATGTCTCAAGGACTCGCGATGAGCCCATCGCAACTCACAGAAAGTGAAAGCTGGGAGTTGAATTTTAACACAAAATTTATGATTACGTCACGACTAGCAACCACTCTATCGTGACGAACGATGGTCCGTCATCACTCGCGATGAGGCCATCACGACTCGCAAAAAGTGGAGGCTGAGACCTCTATCTTTCTTTCAAAACCCTAATTTGGTCGCGAATCGCGACCACTTCATCGCGATTCGCAACGAGGCCATCGCGACTCGCAAAAAGTGGAGGCTGAAAGATGAAATCTCACCAAAATTTACTGAGCCCGTCGATACTCACAACGATGTGGTCGCGACTTGCGACGGACTACTAACCTGGTACTTAGAAATTTTTTGTGATTCCTTCTCTTGTCCAAGTCTTTCCTTCTTGACTCCAAGAATTTCTCCCTTCAAAAATCCATTGCCTTGGCTTCAAAATTGCTACAAAATCATGGAAAAACAACCTGTGAAAAGCACAAAGCAAAACAATAAAACTAATGACAAAATACAAAACTAAGCAGCATCAACAGAAAGTCACGAATGACAATTGAGACGATCAAAATCAAGTTTATTTAACATCGTCGGCATGACATACTCCCTTTTCTTGGGGTTTACTCACAAAATGGATTGAGGAGATCAATGTCCTCTTATTTTTCCGGCACGAAATTCTCGGGGTAAGGTTCCAAACGTTATCTATTAACCTTGAATGTATTAGACTTAGCTCGATCTAGAATCTCCACCGCGCCATGCAGGAATACCTTAACCATCTCAAAAGGACCAATCCATCGGGACCTCAACTTACCTGGGAAGAGGCGAGGGCAGGATTGGAATAGGAGGAACTTTTGACCAACGTTAAATTCCTTCCTAATGATCATCTTGTCATGCCACACCTTTGTCTTCTCTTTATAGATTTTGGCATTCTCATAGGACTCCCTCCAGATCTCATCTAGTTCATCCAATTGTAACTTCCCATGAAAACCTGCCTCATCTATATTGAGATTGAATTCTTTGACCGCCCAGTAAGCTTTATGTTGAATTTCCACCGGTAGATGACAGGGCTTACCAAACACTAACTGGTATGGTGACATACCGGTTTGTGTCTTGTAAGCCGTCCTATACGCCCACAAGGCATCATTCAATCGAGAACTCCAATCCTTTCGATTAGGGTTAACCATTTTTTGAAGGATGGACTTGATTTCCCTATTGAAAACTTTTGCTTGCCCATTGGTTTGCGGGTGATAGGCGGTGGATGTCTTGTGAGTGATGCCATATTTGTTCAAGAGTGCAAAAATGGGTGCCACGGTCACTAATCAAAGCTTGGGGTACCCCAAACCTAGAGAATAAGTTATCTTTTAGGAATTCTGCAACCAATTTAGAATCGTCAGTCCTAGTGGGTTTTGCTTCAACCCACTTCGACACATAATCAATGGCAAAAGAATATATGTAAAGCCATAAGAATTAGGGAAAGGTCACATGAAGTCAATACCCCAAACATCAAATGTTTCACAATATAACATAGCTTTTTGGGGCATCTCATTTCTAGATGTGATATTTCCTACTCTTTGGCACTTGCCATAAGCCTTACAAAATTTGTATGCATGCTTATTCAAAGTAGGCCAAT
This sequence comes from Rubia yunnanensis, assembly GCA_037428765.1. Taxonomy (NCBI): domain Eukaryota; kingdom Viridiplantae; phylum Streptophyta; class Magnoliopsida; order Gentianales; family Rubiaceae; genus Rubia; species Rubia yunnanensis. The sequence continues at coordinate 82,136,429 of CM075065.1, forward strand.
AAAAACCACTTTCCAAGAGTTTCCTAGCGGTCCTTTTAGCTCCAAATTGATCGCAGCATGCATGAAAATGACAAAAAGTGAGAATTGAATGCACTTCATTATCAGGGATGCATCTCCTAACAACTTGGTCTACACAATGTTTCCACAAAAAGGGATCATCCGACACATAATATTTAGCATCACTCCTTAGCATATCTTTCCGTGCTTTAGAAAAGTGAGGAGGAAATTTACCAGAGACAAGAAAGTTCACAATGTCGGTATACCACGGTTGGAGGTCCCTGATAGCAAACAATTGTTCATAAGGGAACTCCTCCCGTAGTTGCTCCTTCATTAATAGATTTACCTCACTATCTTGGAAGGGTGCCAACTGGCTTAGGTGATCAGCCACGAGGTTCTCTGCTCCCTTCTTGTCTCGCACCTCTAACTCAAATTCACTCAGGAGCAGGATCCACCTAATCAATCTTGGATTGGCCTCTTTCTTTGCCATTAAATGATGAAGTATTGCATGGTCAGTGTATACAATAACTTTTGTACCAAGCAAGTAAGATCGAAATTTTCCAAAGAAAATACCACTGCTAGCAACTCCTTTTCGGTGGTGGAATAGTTTCTTTGGGCTTCATTAAGAGACATGGATGCGTAGTAGATGGTGTGAGGCACTCTCCCCACCCTTTGACCAAGCACCGCTCCAGCGATGTAATCACTAGGATCGCACATAATCTTAAAAGGCAACGACCAATCCAGGGGTTGTATAATAGGGGCCAAAATAAACCTTCCTTTCAATGTATCGAAGGCCATTTTACAACCCTCGTCCATCACAAATTCCGCCTCTTTTTGTAACAACTTGCATAAAGGAGATGCTATGTTTGAGAAGTCCTTGATGAACCGGCCATAGAATCCTGCATGGCTAAGAAAATAGCACACTTCGTGCACATTAGTTGGATAAGGAAATGTTTGAATTGTGTCTATCTTTGCCATGTCAACCTAAATACCCTTAGAGGAGAAAACATGGACTAAGACAATGCCTTGCTCTAGCATAAAATGACACTTCTCAGAATTTAACACAAGATTAGTATCAATGCAACGTTTAAGAACTTGTGCCAAATTCGCTAAACAATTGTCAAAAGAATTCCATGAATGGTGAAATCATCCATGAATACCTCAACAAAATTTTCAACAAATTCTGAGAAAATGCTTACCATGCACCTTTGGAAAGTTGCAGGGGCATTACATAGCCCGAAAGGCATACGCCGGTACGCAAACGTACAAAAGGGGTATGTGAAGGTGGTCTTTCTTGGTCTCCTGGGGCGATAGCCACTTGAAAATACCCCAAGTACCCATCCAAAAATAAATAGAAGGGGTGGCTTACTAACATCTCAAGCATTTGATCAATGAATGGAAATGGGAAGTGATCCTTCTGGGTTCCGTATTTAGCCTCCGGTAGTCAATGCAAATGTGCCACCCATTTTGAACTCGGGCGGACATCATTTCACCCTTCTCATTTTCTACCACCACCACCCCACTCTTCTTGGGTACCACTTGAGTTGGACTCACCCACTTGCTATCCGAGATTGGATAGATCATGCTCGCTTGGAGTAACTTAAGTATTTCTGCCTTCACAACCTCTATCATAGGCGGGTTTAAATGGTGTTGGGGTTGCCGAATGGGTCTTGCATCTTCTTCCAAAAAGATTCTATGCATGCAAGTGGATGAACTTATGTCTTTGATGTCGGTAATAGTCCATCCTATTGCTTCCTTGTTCTCCATCAACACCACCATAAAATTTTCTTCTTGCTCCTCAGTGAGCTTGATTGAAATGATGACCAGAAGCGTCTCCCCTTCCCTAAGAAATGTGTACTTGAAGTCACTTTGCAATGGTTTAAGCTCAATCACCGGAGATTTCACAAGTGATGGCAGGAATTACGGTTCTTCTGGTTTTTCTAAGACTAGAGGGTCTGGACTTTGTACCACTTCCTCATGAATGCTTAACTCCTCAATACTTTCCTTCAAGTTAGTACTCATGGAATACACAAGACATGCATTTTCAACATCATTTTCCAAAGCAACTAACAAGAAATCATCACCACTCAATTCAAAAACACCTTGCACAACATTGTCAACAAAATCAATAGCATGGCAAAAATACTCTTCAAGAGGATACTTCATAGAGTCATTTATGCTAAACTATACTTTAATCCCATCAAATTCCATGGTGAGGGTATCATTATGCACATCAATGATGGTCCTAGAGGTCTTAAAAAATGGCCTCCCCAACAACATTGGGGTGGCATTTTATCATGCTCCATGTCTAGGACATAAAAATTTGCGGGGAATATTAAGGAATCCACCCTAACTAATACATCCTCGACGATACCCTTAGGGTACGCACTAGAACGATTGGCTAGTTGGATCACCACCCCAGTTTTGTGCAAAGTAAAAAGATTGAGGCTTTCATACAAAGAATAAGGAATCCAATTTATTGATGCACCTAAGTCAAGCATTGTTTTTTCAAAATGCGTGTCTCCTATCATGTAAGGGATTGTGAACATGCCGGGATCGCTACATTTAGGGGGTAATTTTGTTTGTCACAAAGCGGAGACATGTTCACTTCTCTCATTTTTAAGCTTGCTCTTTGTTCTTTGTTTCCTATTTACTACACATAATTCCTTCAAATTTTTTGCATAGCTAGGAATTTGTTCAATCGCATTCAAAACAGGGATATTTACCTCACACCTGCGAAAGACTTCGTAGATGTCCTTGTTGGATTCCTTCCTCCTTTTGTCATTTAAAGCTTCCGGGAACGGTGGCTCCGGAACAAATGGAGGAATCTCCACTACTCTTGCCTTCTTGTGCGGGGAGGGGGGGGGGCTGAAGGTTCAGAAATGGAGGTTGATTTCTCAACAGTGACCTCCTCTTCCTTCTCATATCCCTTTATTGATTGCTCCTTGGCCTCCTCCCTGTTCTCCTATTTCACTTGTTTCTCAAGCATTTCAAGCTTCCTAGGCTCATCCTCAACAACTTCACCAAGCGTGGGAGAGCCAACCTCTTTACCACTTCTCAAAGTGATAGCACTTGCATTTTGTCGAGGGTTGATCTCCAGTTGGGAGGGTAGCTACCCTTGTCCCTGGCTTCCATCCGATTCACCACTTGAGCTATTTTGCTCACTTGAGTTTCCAAGTTCTTGATACTTGCCTTGGCTTCATCTTGGAATTTCTCACTTTTCTCCACACACATGCCCCACCGGTGAATGGCTTGCATCACCTCATCCTTTGTTAGCCTCGAGCTCTCCCCTTGGTCTCGGAGTTTGTCTTGGAGCCTTTGATATTGTTGTTGAGGTGGCCTATATTTTTTTGAGGAAGTCGATATGGTTGGGGGTTTTGGCTTCCTTGAGGGTTTCCATACCAGAGGTTTGGGGTATCACGATTTCCCGAATTGTAAGGCCGATTTTGGTACCCTTGACAACCTTGGTAGCCTTGGTGACCTTGGTAGCCTTTCCCACCTTGATATCCTTGGTTTCCTTGGTAGCCTTGATTTCCTTGATATCATATGGCACTCACCTCCTCAACATAGTCCTCTTGCAACGTAGGGCAAGTGCCCGTAGGATGCGCTAAGTAACAAATTTTCACATGACTTAACATATGGCACATTTTCGGGCTTTGTCATCAAAGATTTCACCATGGATGCAAGGGCCAAGACTTGATCCTCGAGCTTTCCACTATTCAAAGAGTTACTTGCGGGCATTGGATTCCTTCTTCTCAAATTGGCCCTTGAACTAAAGTTTCTCGATTCTTCCACTAGCTCTTCATACAATTGCATAGCCTCGGAGGCTGTTTTGTTCCCAAGGGTGCCACCACAAGAACTTCTCAACAACCTTTGATATTCATGAAGAAGGCCATTGTAGAAGTAATAAACCAAATCCCCCTCCGAATAACCGTGATAAGGGAAACTTGCAAGAAGCTTCTTGAACCTCTCCCAATAGTCAAAGAGAGATTCTTCATGCCATTGGAGGATGTTGCTTATGTCCTTTTTCAAGGCGGCAAACCTCGAGGCCGGGAAGTATTTGGCTAGAAACTTCGTTTTCATATCTAACCAACTCTTGATGCTTTTGGGCGGTAGGTAGTGGAGCCAATCTCTTGAACCATCCCTTGGTGTGAACGAGAATGCCTTCAACTTATAGAAATCTTCATCCACTCCATGGGGGACCATACCACCGCACAAGAAAAGAAATTTAGTGAGGTGTTTGTAGGCATTCCCCCTTGCTTACCAAGGAAGATGGATAGCATGTTGATGAACTCGGTCTTTAGCTCAAAGTGCCCATTCGGTCCAACCAAGGGATACTCAATGCACATTTGTTATTGGTTGAGTTTGGGGGCCATGATGTCTCTTAACAAAGCTTTCCCAAAAGGATTCTCCCTTTGGTGGAGAGGAGGAGCTCGCCCTTGCAGAGGAGGATGTTGTGGTCCCCCTACCGGATGCTCATCTTCGTGTTCAATTTGATGTTCCATAAAGGAAGATGTATCCACAAAATGGTCACTAGGAGGGGTGTTATTCACACTTTCCAAAGAAAGCCTCCTAGCCCGTCTCAAATTCAACTCTAACTCGGGGTCGTAGTGTAGGGGTTTTTATGAAGAGGATTGCGTACGAACCATACACCAATAACTCAAACAATACGTCTCCAAGCCAAGTGAAAATGGAAAATCAACTAAGAAATCAAAATAAAAGTAAAATAACAAATATTTACAATTAGAATATGATCACACATAATATGCCCAAACACTTAAAAATAAACGCCTCTTCCCCGGCAGCGGCGCCAAAATTTGGGAGGTCATCATCTTACCTCTCAAATTTAATAATTTTAAGCCCTAATACTTCCTATCTACAATTAAGTAGATAATGGAAATTCGGGGCCGTCCACGAGAAGAGGGATTCTTTTCAAGTGTTTAAACATATATAGGAGAAAACATACTAGGCATATACATACATATATATATATATATATATATATATATATATATATATATAAAAGCATGTAAACAAGGGAGGGTTTTGGTTGATTTGATCCCAAGTTATCAAATTCAAATACAACAACTAGCAAAGCAAGAGAACTATGATAATCATGCAATACAACTAAAGATACGATGTAAATGATAATTAACGGAGCCTTGGGGCAATCGATTTCCACTTCCAAACTTCATATAGCTCATTGATTCATTCACTCATTCAATTACATTTATTGTTTATGGGGAATGTTATTACTTCTCGTTCAAAGATCAACATTCATTCCTCCTTAAGAGTAGTTTCCAAAGACAAACAACGACCATTTGTAAACCTTATTGGTGATCACCCTAGACAAACAACATCATAGGGATATTTCATCAATGGCATTTCACCCATAGGACCATAGGTTTGATAATAACAAGCCTTCTACCAAAGGTATAGTTATTTAACCAAACAAAACATTCATTAGGTTAAATATAGAACAAACAACATTTAAGGTTCAGCCTTTCTTTGCATCTATGTGACAAATATGAAAACAAACCACATTAACATACTCATCTAGCAAGAATTACTACACATTATACACAAGAAGTTCTAAATCCATTCTTCTGGATTTCCATATCAAATGAGTTAAGAAATTTGCAACTTTCCTAATACCCTAACATTTCAATCTTACAAACATTTCATATACTCAAACAACCCATGGTATAAATGAAGGCAAAACACAACATTAATGGCATAATAAATGCTCTCCAATAAATGTTCATAAATGAGCAAACATAGAATCTTACTACATAAGCTTGAAAGCTTCAATCAATTGCTCCCAAGAACTAGATTTAGCTACAAGAGTTCATACTAATTAATGCTAAATAACCAACCACAATACAAGAGAATTCAATAATGAAAATGGAAGAAAATAGGGTTTGAAATAGTACAAAAAACTCAGATGAAGAAGATATGAATGAGAGGAAAGAGAGTGCTATTTATAGTACAAAAAGGAAAAGGTTAGATTTTGGCCACCCGTTGGTCATGAATCACGATGAGCTCATCGCGACATGCGACGGGCTCGCAGCGAGTGCCAGAATTTAATCCTGTTTTCTTTTCTTCTTCTTTTGGTAAACATTTATCTTCATAGAAATTCCTCTCATTTTTCAAGTCTTCAATTCTTCAAAAATGGTCTTCGATGGCATCCGGTCTTCATGTCTTCGAAGCAAGTCTTCAAAAGTCTTTAAAAATGTGATCTTTAATGGCCTCCGGTCTTCATGCCTCCATGTGCTTCCCTTGTCACACAAAATCCACTTAGAAGAGGTAAAAGAGAGTAAAGTTGCTCTTACCCCTCCTCAGAGAATTTCAAGGTAAAACACAAGCTCTTGATAATAAAAGAGCACAAAAGTGACCTAAAATAGTACTAAATTATGCACATAAAATGGACATATCAAAACTCCTACACTTGAGGATGAAGTTGTGTGCATCATTGAACATAGTCATTCTGGCTATCATTCTAGCTCCCTGGTGTATTCCACATAAGCCTTCATGAACCTCTTTTAAGGTCTCAGTTGCCTTTGTTGGCCCTACACATTTTATCTATGAGGCAAGAATCCTGTTTTGTACAATGTCCCATCTTCGTAGGCATAATTAGTGGAACACAATTCCAACTTTCTAGCCTCCACCTTATATTCTAGAAATGTCCCTTTTGCGAAGAAATCCATTAGCAGAGTCATTCATCTTGCTTCCTCTTCTTGGATTGTTAGCACCACCATTGATATGGTGCTTCTAACTGGGACAACCTTCATGGTAACATCCCTCTGCTAAGTAAGGGAATCTAATCTTGAAGTTGCTAGCTTTCTTAATGCGTCCACCAGTGTGTTTTTGCATCGAGAGACGTGTTTTATGTCAAAATATTCAAGTTGGGCTATGAGCTGTCGCACCTTCACCAAATATTTCATCAACTATTTTCTCATACCTCATAGTCACCTCGCACTTGTTAGACTACAATTAATGGATCACTGGATACATGGACACTTCTTACTTTCATTCTGACTACAAGATCTAATCCACAAATTAGAGCTTCGTATTGTGCTTCATTTTTGGTAAGCAAGAAGTAGAATCATAATGAGTGTCTGTGTTCGCCCCCATTTGGGTTTACTAAAAGCAGTCCTGCTTCGCATCATTCCTTGATTGATGCACCATCATTGAACAACATTCAAGCCACATGTTCCCATTTAGTCTTACCTTTGTCAATCATAAAACTGTAATGGATGCTCACTCTTTGTGTCTCTTTTCTTGACATCTTTGCAATGAAGTCATCCAACGCTTGAGCTTTGATTGATATTCTAGGTTGAAATTGTATTTCAAATTGACCTAGTTCTATAGCCCACTTTGCCAATTTGCCTGAACACTCCAGCTTAGAGAGGATGTTCTTGATTGAAAACCCTGTGTAAACTACTATGCTGTGGCTATGAAGGTATGTTCTCAATCTTCATGCCGAATAGACCAAAGCTAAGGTTAATTTTTCTACAGGCATGTAAGTTGTCTCCGCCTTTTACAGGATTCTGCTGATATAATAAACTGGAACCTCTCTCTGCCCTTCGAAACGAACTAACACAGAGCTGACAGCATTTTGTGAGGTTGCTAAGTACAAGTACAATGTTTCCCCAGATACGGGTAATTTCAACATTGACAACATTTGAAGCTGGTCTTTTGACCCCTTATATGCTCTCTGGCAGTTTTTGCTCCAACTAAATTTTCTTGCCTTTCTTAGCACTTCAAAGAGTGAAAAATACTTTTCCACAACCTTTGATACAAAACGACTAAATGCTGCCAATGATCCCATTACGATTTGTACTTCTTTAACTGTTTGCTGTTGGGGAAGATTCACTATGGCTTGGATTTTGTCTGTGCTAGCTTCTATACCTTTTGAGGAAACCTTGTACCCCAAGAACTTTCCAGCCCCCACTCCAATTACACACTTTTTAGGGTTGAGTTTCATCCCTATTTGGCTTCTGAATGCCTGGCCAATCACCCTCTAGTATGTCGCTCCCAAGTTTTTGAGCCCAAACAACATCTTCACGTGACAAAACATTCTGAAGCTTGTTATGAAGACTGTTTTCTCTGCATCGTCCGGGTTCATCAGTATTTCGTGATATCCTTTGTATGCATCCAAGAATGTCAAGCCTTTGTGTCCTGAGATAGCTTCCACTAGTTAATCGATCTTTGGAAGACGATAGGAATCTTCTGGACATGCTTTGTCCAAAATTTTGAAATCAATGCACATCCTCTAAGCATCATCTGACTTCTTCACCATGACTGGATTCGCTAACCATGTTGGGTATATGACTTCCCTTATTATGCTGGCTTGCAACATCGATGTAACCTTTTCTTTGTTCGCTTTTAGTCTATTGCTAGCAAAGCAACACTGTTTCTGCTTAACTGGTTTTACTGAGCTGCTGACATTCCACGAATGGGTAGCGATGTATGGGCTTACTCCTCCCATGTTCTGTACGTCCCATGCGAACGTATCCCTGTGGCTTTGCAAGATTTGAATTACCTTTGCCTTTTCTTCAGTTGGAAGATGTTTTCCAACCTTTATGCATTTAGAGTCATTTTTAGCATCTATGTTTACTAACTCCATTTCTTCACCTAGGTCGACCAATTCATCCAAATGTTCTAGTAAGCTTCCTTTTGAAATAGTGTTAACCAGCTTCTTATTTACTCATATGTTTCCTACCTTCATCTCTATAACCATGCATTGCCTGGCTGCTTGCTCGTTTCCCCCTAATTTTTGCTACTCCAGCTGAGGTTGGGAATTTCATTACCAGGTGATAAGGGGACCAGATTTCCTTAGCTCTATTCATCCATGCTTTTCCAATTATGGCATTAAATGTACTTGGTGCATCAATAACCATAAAGTTGCATATGATTGTGCAATTTTTCCCACTTTCCCCGATCGTAATAGGCAACTGTATATTTCCTAGAGGTGTTTCCACTCGCCCAATGAATTCGACCAGCAAAGATGTGGATTTTTTTAGATCTGTTCTCTTGAAGCCCAACCTCTCGAACCAATTGACAACTAGTATCTCGACCACACTACCTCCATCTACGAAAACTCTGTGTACGGTTGCATTTCTGAGGTGGCACCCCGAGCTATGATTACAATGTGATCGTTGTGTAGTGAGGCGTTGGGTTCTGCATCCTCTTCGCTTAAGGTAATTACTTTGTTTGGGTGAAACCTTTTATCAACTGGCTCTTGTGGAGGGGAATACATTGCCTTGGCCTTCCACGTGTTGTTGGACAATGACTCCGTGGATTCGTGTATAAAGAAGATAACTGTCTCTAGTGTTTCGCTTTCCATGCTATTATTATACTCTACGACCATCATTATTTTTTTAATTTTAGCCATTGTTTACGCAGTACCTTGGTTTCGTGGAGATGGGTTCGGTGTCTTGCTTGCGTCTCTATATTGACTTGTTCCTTCTTTTCTATATTGGCCCAAGTTTCCATTCCTCAGATTTTCTTCAATCTGTCTTTCTTAGGTCCCTAGAGTACTCTATGCCATGACCATGATCTTTGTGAAAGGCACAATAAAATTCTCGTGATCTTTTTCTGACGGTGCGATCATTAGTGCTGGTTCTCAGAATAGATCCTTATTTGCTAACCATGTATATTTCATTGTCTTTGTTAGAGGCATATCTTGAAATGGAAAACCTAGCGATCCTAACTCTCTTCTTCTGAAAGTGGTGTTCACTTTTCCTTTTTTAGGCCAGTTCTTTTGTCAATCCTCCATTGTTCGCTTGTCACCCTATTCTATCTTTCGATAGATTGCCTTCTTTGTTCGAACATGCTGTTCAATCATTTTCTGTAGTTCCCTTGGGTTTTCTAGCATATTCTTCGTTAGTTCCTTGTAGAATTTTCTAAATCTCATGCCCCCTGTAAAAGTACCCAATGACAATTGAAATGACAAATCTCAAACTTGTAGGCTCTCCGTGACGAATCGGCTATGATATTCTGCAAGGATTTCATCCCTTCGCTGTGCTATATTGTTGAGATTCACAATCGTTCTAGTGAACCTATGATTTTGGTAAAAATGTCCCAAAAATAAATCTAACAGTAGTGCCCAAGACTTGATACTTCCATGTGGAAGGTCTTTGTACCACGTAATCATAGTGCCTGATAGAAAGATGGGAAACGCTTTGCAAACTAGTTCTATGTTTGCGTCCCGGAATCTCATGATGTTTCTTTATGAATGCAAGAATTCTTTTGGATCTTTGGTACCATTATCGACTTTAACGTGTAGAGGAAGCTTGAAATCTTTAGGCATCCTTAAATCTCGTAAATGTGGTGCGAGAGGCAACTTATCGACATCATCTTCTGCGACAATATCATGTAGCTCTTCTTCATAGAAGAGACGTTTGTGTTCTTGCCATTTTCTCTAGCCTTAGGGGTGTTTGCATCAAAGTCTTCAAGAATTGATTGTACAAGTCTTCCCTGTTCACTTCTAAGAATACTGTGAACGCCCATTTTTCCTTATCACGGTTGTTTGGAGATTCGGCCTCTTCTTCTTCCCCCTATGTTTCTTCTTTACTGAACCCTTTCTCTTTACTAGGTGTATGATGATGCTGGTGGTGTCTTCCCTCATTTTTTCCTAACATTTGCTCTTGTGACTGATGGTTGTGGTTTTTTGCACTCCTAGTGAACGCCAGTGCTTACCTGAACAGCCTGAAAATGAAAAGAAAAAAATTCCATTCTCCTCAGATGCTGTCGAATGATGTGGTAGCCTGTCTAGGTAGTCTTTTCTGGGTTGACTTATTTAAATTCCTTTACCTGTAAATGCAGCCCCGGGAGTGATTCCGGGAGAGCACCTCTAAGGAATTTCTCTATAACGTAGTGCTTACCTTAGCTCATACAGAGCTTGTTGTATTTATAGGCTAATTCCCTTTGCAGCTCCTCATTCTTAGAAACTCAAGATTGTGGGTACGCCATTCCTGCCACGTTCCTTGGTCGTGGTCTTTGTGTTTGCTACATGTCCCATCTTTAGCATGTTCACGTTCTCTGCCATGATCCACGATCCCTATGTTCGCTGCATCTACATGCTCCTTGCTTTGGGCCGACACTAGATAGGATAATGTTGGGATAGGCTAAGCTACGCTCAGTCATTTGATCATTGGGCTACACCTACACCATCAGAATATTCTCGAGGGCGATGCTACATTTTTTCATTGGATCTCTGATCTGTAATAGTACCGACAATCAGTCTGGTTGGCACGTAATTTAGATATCCTTGCAATATGTTAGTTATTGCTAGAGGCTAGTTCGTTTGGATGTCAATTCCACTAATTGTAATTGTCGTTGGGTGTTTTACCCAACATCTTTGAATGATTAATTTTTCAAAAAAAAAAGAGGAGCGGTTAGAGAAAAATAAATAGAGAGAAGATGAGACGAAAAAAGGAAATGAGAAAAGATGTTTTGACTGAAAGTGTCAATATAATTCTACAAAATGAGAAAGTGCCAAAATAATCCTAACTTATAGTTGCATGTGCCAATCTAACCTTGGAAACCTTTGACTTCAATTGTCAACGGGAAGATTGGCTAAATTTAATGAAATGACCATTTTGCCCATATATTAAAAAAAAGAGAAAAGGAAAAGGAAAAGACAAAAATGCTCCAATGTTCCCCACTTTTCTTCTTCTTTCTTCTTCTTCCACCCGCTGGTTCCGCCATTGCCACCATTTCCTACCACCACCTTTCCTCCCCCTTTTTCCTCTTGTTCAACAATGACATGGATACAACTCGCCCTGGTCTTGACCCTAGCCGAAAAGGCCCACAAGAGCCCATTGACTTTAGTTTTGGTTCTCCACTACGGTGTCGGGTTCGTAGCATTCATGCTCACAGTGGTCCAACTGCTATGAAGCGGTGGATAAGCAAATGAACCCCGAATGAGATCTCCATATACTAGACCTTAACTACAGTTATGGTTTCTGGGTTCGTAACGAATTATATTGGTTTCTATGCGATATTTTGGGCATCTGTGTTCTGGTTAACCATACCCAAGGAAGGTGAATTTGCAGGGAATTCGTCGAAGAGAATTGAGGACTTTGTTTTATGACTTTTGTTGCCACTTCACTTTGCTTCCAACAGGTTAAAAAAAAATGATGTTACCAAAATATGCGGGCTGAATGCCTTGGGCATTCTGGCACTAATTATTCAACTTCCTATGAAGAAAAATTATTAAGGACATTCTTAGGTGCCCTGATGTGTATGATTTGGATAAGTTAGATCTATTATTAGAAAATCCAGCGAAATAAACAACAAAGAAATGAAAATAAGATCTAACTCTAAATCAGATCCGAGAAGAAGAGAGAAGAGGAAAGGGCTAAAAGAGGGGTAAAATGAGAGAAAATTTCCTTCTTGATGGGGGTGAGGTAGTTTAGACCTTTTGAGTATCATGCAATCTTAACTTGCTCGATTCAGAATTACACAATTAGTGTTTGACCGATCTATGAGATTTTGTTACAAATATTTTTATCAGAAAGTCCAACAAGCCTTGATATATATTTGGTACATATTTTAGACATGTTTTTCGACTTCATAATATATCTTCTTCTTCTATACTGAATTGGTCTCTAAGTAATAAAAAAAATAGGTAATAAGTAATAAATTGTTCATCATGTCAAATCATGTAATTTGAAGATCATATTTGTGGCTTATTTAAATAAAATTTATGTACTTTTTTCACTATACACATGATTTAGCTGACTTATATATAAAACATTTTTTTGGTAAACATAAGCTTATGTTTTTTTTTTAATGAGAACACCCTAGGGTGGGGGAGAATATATTAGAAGTTCCCCAAGCCTCCATCAAAATGAGTTAGATTTACAGACAGAGCAGATTAGCCATAGTTCGTGATGAGGCAACATGGTAGCCCCCCAAAAGTCCTACCAATTCTAGATCAAATACTTGTGTAACAACTATCCTAGGAAAAAAAGGATAGATGATGAAGTTGCGATCCGAAGGAGAGAATCTCCACCCCTTGTGTTAATTCTCACCTCCGGCCAGGCAACTTCAATTACAAGAAGTGATGACATAAGTTAAAAGTTTCTGAAACTGAAGTCCCCAACAACTGTATCAGTTACAGAGTAAATATGTGCAAAGCTTGAGTTGAGAGAGGCTAGAAGAATGTAACTGAATGGAGTGAAAGATCAAAGACCTCATCAACACCGATGTAGCAATTTGCTGCCGAAGGTCGCTACCGGGTATACCACCATGAATACCAGCAGTAGATTTCCAATTGATATGGGATCTGCACGATCGGAAGAGTATGGAGTCCCCGAGGTTCGTAGAAACTCGCAGAAGATGATTGATAGCAAGCATCAAGCAGATCCTGAACCTGCATGAAAAAATCTTGATCAGCAGTATCAATCCTTAGGCAAAGCATGTTAATGCGTTCTAACCTGCGGTGTATGTAACCCATCTAATGTAATCAGACCCTTGATGTGCTGGGGGATGTTATTAAGATTAAGACATTGAAAATGGCTAGTGTGATGCTTCGCAATTGCATTTGCTACAGAATTACCCTCTCTGTAAACATGATTAAGATGAGCAGAACCTAATAGAGCTTTAACTCTGTAAGCCAAATCAAAAAGATTCCAGTTTGTAGAGTAAGGGTCATTTATCATGTTAATAGCCAACCTGCAGTCAGTTTCAAAAATGCAATTTTGCCATATATCGTGCAAATTTTCGCATGCGAATAGCAGTGCCTTAAATTCAGCTTCCAAAGGTGAAGCAGCAGAGATAGAGGCAGAAGCTATATTAATCAAAGCACCCGAGTTATCTCGAACAATCAAACCAGTAGCTGCCTTATTAGGAAACCATGAGGCATCTATGTTAATTTTTATTGACCCCTATGGAGGTCTCTCCCAATAAACCGTGGATATGTTAGGCTTCGGAGGAGGTCTAATGAAAGGAATCCAATGACTGAGAGGTGATGCAATAGCAGAATGTGAGAAATAAGTCTTTGGAGTGGTTAGAAAAGCCAGCTTAATTAGGTCATAGACTTCCTTGGAAATTTGCTCCGAAGAGAATGGCTTATTATCAAATATGAACCTATTCCTAGCTTTCCAAAGCGACCAGCAAGTAAGAGATGGCAGGATTTTACAGGCAAAGTGCTTCCAGCTAGGTAAATCATGGGTATTCCAGAAGATAAAAATTCTTTCAGTAAGGGAATGATTAGAGTTTAGATGAAAGTGAACTATAGATGCTATGTTACTCCAGACAGCCTGAGCAATAGGACATGAAATAAAGAAATGCTGAATTGAGTCTGAACTAGAACAAGCCGGGCACTTAGAAGCTAGACTGAAACCACAGGTAATAAGCACATCATCAAACGGAAGAAAGGATTGCAGCATTTTCCAGGTGAAAATTGAAAAAAAATTTTGTAGAGCATTATTCCAAATGAATTTGCAAGCAGGAAAGTTACCTGGTCCGTAAGTAAGAGCCCTATATGTTGACTTAGATGTGAAATTACCAGAGGCATCAGCCTTCCATATCAATCTATCTTCCCTCTCTATTGTCAGTTCTGAATCCTGAAGAAAAAACAAAGTATCATTTTCCAGAAAAGAACCAATCTGGGTTAAAATAATGGCCTTGTTACTAATGAAATCTGCCACAGACAAAAATGGCATTGCAGCTACTATATGCTCAGGGATAAGGTTACACAGAGGACCCTGAGGACACCAATTAGCAGACCAGAAACTGCAGGTACCTTTGCCATGAATGATTACTGAGTTATGTTCTGCAAAACAATTAATGGAAAGGATTCTTTTCCAAGTTACTGATTTCCTATAGGAAAAAGGAAGAGCCCAGAGCAACTTGGACCAAAGAGTGTTCCCTAATTGGCTCTTCCACCAAAGTTTAGCTGAACAGGTATAAATTATAGCCTTAATAGATCTAAAACCAAGCCCATTTAAATCAGTTGATATCGCAATGGCAGACCATCTTTTCCACATTTTATTATTTTTCCCTCTGATTCCCCCCAAAAGAATCTTGCTAATTTGTTTTCAAATGTTCGAATTATTATTTTAGGGGGATTAGTAACTGCCCATAGGTGCTGTGGCAAAGAATATAGACAGTGTTTAATTAAAACCAACTTGCCCCCGGCACTTAGCCACCTATTCTTCCAACTTTGAAGCTTAGTGTCAAGGTTTTCCATTAATGGTTGGAAATATCTTTTAAGAGTTCTTCCCTGGAAAATGGGACAGCCAAGGTACTTAAATGGGAATGAGTCTTTTTTCATTTTTAGGATTGACCTAACCTGATTATTCTTTAAAATGGAGGCCCTTTTGCTAAGATAAAAATTGGATTTTTCAAATTGAACTTCTGTCCCGAAGTAACCTCAAAGATATCTAGGAAGGCTTTTTTTTTTATGAGATTAGACTTAGATGCTTGCATAAAGATAATGGTGTCATCTGCATACATTAAGTGTGAAATAGCAGGGATTGAGGCAGGTAGTTGGAAACGAGTAAGACTATTATTAGAGAATATAAATGATAGACTTCTAGAGAAAACTTCAGTAAAAATATTAAAAAGAAAGGGAGAGAGTGGATCACCTTGTTTAATTTCTCTAGTAGCTTTGAAAAAGCCTACTGGGTTCCCATTTACAAGAACAGAGAAATAAGCCCAAGATAAATTACTCATAACAGCAGATAAAAAGGACCCATTAAAACCAAATTTAGATAGAATCTTCCTAAGAAACTGCCAGTTGACTCTATCAAAAGCTTTCATTAAATCTAATTTCAGCATACAATTAGGGGACCTGTTCTTTTTATCTAGAAACCTGACCATTTCTTGTAAATACAGGATGTTATCAGAAATATCTCTCTTCTTTAAGAAGGAAGATTGGTTAGGAGAGATCAGGGTGTCCATGTAAGGCCTTAGCCTTTCCATTAAAACCTTATAACAGATTTTATTTAGGACATTAGATAAGCTGATAGGTCTAAAGTCTCCAAAAGAGCAAGGTGTTGCTTTCTTGGGAATTAGTGTAATCCATGTACTAGATATTCCTTTCGGGATGTTAGAACCTAAGATGAAATCATTGACAGCCTCCATTAGATCTTGTTTAATAAAAGACCAGCATTTGCTATAGAATTTAGGTGTGAAACCGTCCGGCCCTGGACTGCTGTTACTATTTAAACTTTTAATGACAGCTTCTAACTCAGATTCTAGCACAGGTGCAACTAAAGTTAGATTATCCGTGTCATTTATTATTTTGGGGATTTGACTAAGAAAGTGAGAGCAGTATGTATTAGCAGTATTTTGGTTAGGCTCAGTTAATAAATCAGAGAAAAAAACAATTGCTTCATTCTGAATATCAGTTTGTGTGTTTAACCATTGGCCTGCTTGATTTTTAATTTTATTGATCTGCATCTTACAATTCTTTTCCTGCACAACTTTATGAAAAAATTGCGTATTATTATCCCCCAATTTATGCCATTTAAGTCTCGCTTTCTGCTTCCAAAACTTTTCTTTCTCCTTTAGAGCCCTAAGCAGAAATGCTTTTTTCTGGTTTAGCTTTACAAGTTCAGGCAAAGTTGGACTTAAATCAAAAGCGAGCTCCTGAATTCTTAGGGCTTCCTCAGCTAGTGTTACATTAGAATCAATATTGCCAAACGACTCTCTATTCCATGTTTTAATCACTTTTTTAAGCCTAATCAATTTTAAATAGAACCTGATCATGCCTTTATCATGAATTGGATTTTCCCAATTTTCCTGAATTAAACCAAGAAATTCTGTCCTCTGGAACCAGGCATTAATAAACCTGAAAGGCTTTGGATATGAGGGAACTAAGTTGGACAATTGGAGGAGGAGAGGTGAGTGGTCCGACGTATGCCTATTAAGAATCTGGATGGAGGAAGAAGGAAATTTAGAGGTCCATGATAGAGTACAAAGGCCTCTATCTAATCTTTTTGAGGTGGGGTTTCTCAGCCTAGAGTTGCACCAAGTAAAAAGATTACCCACAGTATTAATTTCCTGAATACCATTGGAATTAATCCAGGTATTAAAATCTCTAATACTTCCTAGGGCTGGGTTAGAAGGACCTCTATATTCAGACACAGAAGTAATTGTATTGAAATCCCCTATGAAAATAGTGTCACCCTTAGAAATCAGCTGTAAATCTTTCCATAGTGCTTTTCTACCTTCTCTATTTCTTAATGCATAAATGAAAACAGCCTCCATGCAGAGATTTAAAGATTGGTGAGATATGTCAACGTGCATAAATTGTTCATGAGAAGTCAGTAGTGAAACAGATAGGAGGTTGGACCACATAAGCCAGATTTTCCCATTTGGAAGGAACATAGAGTTGGAAAAATTAAGTGCAGTCATATAGGATTGAATTTTTGAATTGTCATGCATGGGTTCAATTATACATAACAACAAAATTTTTCTTAAGTTTAAGTAGATTAGACAGTCTAAGCATTGAAGTTTCCATACCACGTAGATTCCAAACTAGGAAATTAACATTAACATTAGATGTCATATTTCACTTGATTTATTACTTTTTGTAGCCGATCTTAAAAGCATCTTATTCAGTTGGCTAAGATAGGTGATTTTTTTATTTATTTTTAGCTTATGTGTGTAAAGAATATCGATGTACCTGTAAATATTTTCTTTAATATCCAACATCCCTCCCTCGGTTAAACACTTTAACACCCACCACAAGCCCCAACATTTCCCCTCTCGTGGATGTCCACAGCTGATGATATCGCATATTGTTTCACCATAAGATCTAAATGTTGAAAATAAAATAAATTGTTAATAATTAAATAAAAAAAATCAATTTAGTCACTCATTTAAATATATTTTTCCAAAATACTTGTTGAATATATTTTTTCCATGTGCCACTTTAGAACATTCACCTAATCGAATAAATTTCATGAAGCGTCTCACATATTTGTTAATTCTCTAGAAACCAACACTGAAAGAAGGTTACTGCGTGCGATCAATAGTGCGAAACACACACTAAGCCGCAGACTGCCTTCTCTTTTTGACCGACAGAACAACGATCACTTTTTACATCTTTACCGGAGAACAACAACGTCCTCGTCCGCCGCATGGCGGCGTTGCCGCCCCCTGGTGGTGGTAATCTCCAACCACCACTGTAAACATCCCCCAATCCCAACCGATCATACAGAGAAGCTCTTAAACCCCACCAACAACAACCATCAAAATCGAGGAATCTCATCCTCAACCCGATTACTGAATACAAAGGTGAAATAGCGGTACTCCTTGATGATTCTGACATAGACATCTTATCTGAGCCGTGGAGCAAGCACCTGGTCGGAAAGTTTCAAGGAGGACGACCGGCGCTCAACTTCATCAGGCACCAGTCCAAGCGCATCGGTTTCATCGGAGAAGCCACAATCACAGCTCTGGAAAGAAATCACATCTTCATCAAATTCGAGCATGATGAGGATATACAGAGATGCTGGATCAAAGGAAACTGGAACATAGGAGGTTCGATAATGAAGGTACTTAAATGGACGAAATCATTCGATGTTAATGAAGAACCTCCTTTTGTTCCTATCTGGTTAACTATAGAATCCCCCCCTGCCTACTGTTTGGATTATGATTACACACCTTTGATAGAAAGTAGGCTAGGAAGCTTAATATTTGCTGATCCTCCTACATTGAACCATACAAGACCATCAACAATTCGGATTTGTGTAGAAATGGATCTCACTGGACATTTTCCTGATAGAATCAGGTTGGGTTCAAAAACTGAGAATAAATGGTACACTTTGTCTTATGAGAATCATCCCTCCTATTGTAACAAATGCTCCAAAATAGGACACAACTATGGTGATTGTGACAAGCCTAAAGCCCCTAAACCATCAGCTCAGTTCCATCCAAAACAGGCATCAGCTCAACCATTAGCTCCTGCTCAGAAACAAGCATCTTCCAGTGGTAACCTTCAGCCACAAAATGCCAAAGCGGTTCCCAAATCCTATACTCAGGCACCTAAGACCACTCAGAATTATTCAAAAAATGGTGAAGGTCCATCAGCCACTCCAACTCCTGTCTCTCTCACTGAAAAACAGCTTGGCAAACTGCCAATGAATCAGGCTTAAGCTAACAGTTCTGAAAAAGTTCAAGAAGTGATAGAAGTAATTGAAGTGGTGGACTCTCTTCAGGAAGATCAGCATAATGCCACATTTGGCAAGAAGATCCCAGATCTGGTCACTCCTTACAATATCCCAACATCAATGCAGTGGATGCCAGTGAAAAACAAGATCAGCAAAAATCATTCTAACTGGCAATCTACTGATGATCTTATGCACTCATTCTCACAGACTAAGACTCCTGAACCCTTTGATTTTAATAGATCCATTGTTTCTCAACAGTTCAAAGATTTCCAATTGACTTTGTCCTCTAAAGTCTCAAAACTGCAGGAAATGCAAGTTTTGCAAGAAATACAAGAAGAGCAGGAAATACAAGAAGCTCAGGAGGTTTCCTCTGATGACTTTCAGAAAGTTTCAGAGGCTTCTGTGCAGCAACAAGAATTAGAAGCTCCTGTGCCTCAGCAAGACTCAGCAACTCCTCAGCAGCAACAAGACAATAAAAAAAATCAAGAGCAAGACAAAGACATACCAACCACAACTGACCCCCCCTTCACAAACGCAGGATAAGCAAGGAGATCCTGCACCCAATTCCCAACAGAACCAGAAAATATTAGTGGGAGAGGAGGGTAACTCAGACATTCCTGATCCCATATCCCATGATACCTCATCAGGTACACCTCCAATTTCTACTGCTCCAATTTCCACTGATCAGTTGACATTACAGGCTCTTAGTCATGACCCTGGGAATTTAGCATCCTTGCATGATAATATTAGGAATTTCTTTCAAGAACCTAATATTATATCAACCTCAAAATCTTCTCGTGCTAAAACCAGGTCCCGGGTTAAAAATGAATATAAAACTCTTAACATGGAATGCTAGGGGAATACAGAAATCATTATTGAGACTTAAAACAATTGTCAAAATTCATAAAATCTCAATATTAGTTATTGTAGAAACCAAACAGCAAATTGGGAAACTGGATCACTTTAAAAATGAGCTAGGTTTTCATTTTGCATTCTCTTCTTTTGATTCTAGGACCTGGATAATGTTGAAAGATGTTTGTACTGCCTCTATGATCCAAGTCCATGAACAATTTTCCTTGCTATCTATCTCAAATGATATCCATGATATTGATTTTTATCTGTATGCTATTTATGGATCCCATGATAGATCAGAGAGGTCTAAAATGTTCAATGATCTTGAAAATAGTTTAAAAGGGACCTCTCTTCCCTGTTACTTGGGATTTTAATGTCATCAGGTTTATCAGTGAATATAGAGGTAAGTCATCACCTGATATAAACAGCATAAATGATTTTGATGCATTTATTAACTCTAATAACCTAAATGACATTACAACAGCAGGTAATCTCTTTACCTGGACAAATGGTAGGAAATTGGAGCAAAAGGTAGCAAAACGTTTAGATAGAACTATTGCTAATACTGCCTGGTTTCAAAAATATCCCAACTCCTCCATTCAGATTTTAGGTAGGCTTCAATCTGACCATTCTCCATTAGTTTTAGATGACCAAATTTCTAAGCAATCCTATCCAAAAGATTTTAAATTTCAAAATATGTGGACACTTGACCCACAGTTTTTATCTGAGGTTGAAAATAACTGGAAAATCCCCATCGGGCCTCAGGGTATGGTTGGATTCTCACTTAAACTGAGTAGATTAAAGGGGCATCTTAGGATCTGGAATAAACTACATTTTGGCAATATTTTTGATAAAATAAAAATCATGGAATCAGATATAATGGAATTGGAAAGGAAATATGACATATCTGCTGATCCATCTGATTTACTATTATTATCAAAAAATAATGCTGAATTGACAAAAGTTTTGCACCAGGAGCAGTCTTTTTGGAAACAAAAAGCTAGGAATAATTGGCTAGAAAATGGTGACAAAAATACTAAATTTTTCCATCAGTCAGTTAGGGATAAACATGCTAGACTTAGGATAAATAAAATTAATTTAGGTAACAATCAGTGGTGTAGTGATCAGAATAGTATTAGTGAGGCTGCAGCTTCCTTCTACAAACTCCTCCTATCTGATGAGAACAATGATCCCTCTGGTCAAGATCTCCTCCATTCTCTAAGATATATCCCATCTCCCATTACAGAGGAGGATAATATGTCATTACTCAAACTGGTGGAAATGGATGAGTTAAAGAAGGTTGTTTTTGATTTAAGTGAAAATAGTGCCCCTGGTCCAGATGGATTTAATGGTAGATTTTATAGGTTTTGCTGGGACATTATAAACCATGATTTACTGACTGCTGTGAGGGAATTTCAGTGTGGTGTTCCAGTGCCAAAACTTTTTTCTAGCACTCTGATAACTTTGATTCCCAAAGTTCAGACCCCTACATCCTTCTCTGAATATAGGCCCATCAGCCTCTCTAACTTCTCTAACAAAATCTTATCTAAGATTCTGAGTGAGTGGTTAAAGCTGTTAAGCCATAAATGTATTTCAGAGGAGCAATCTGCATTCATAGAGGGTAGAGAAATTTCTGATAATATACTGATTATGCAGGAGCTGGTTAGGCTGTTAGATAAGCATGGACAGAGTCTAAATGCTATTTTTGAACTTGATATGTCTAAAGCATTTGATAGAGTGTCATGGCCTATGCTAAATTCCCTGCTTTTGAGATATGGTTTTCATGGACACATAGTCTCTCTGATACTCAGTAACATTAAAGCTGCCTGGTTCTCAGTGTTAATTAATGGGGTTCCATATGGATTTTTCAAGGCTTCTAGAGGCCTCAAACAAGGAGATCCTCTGTCCCCTACTTTGTTTAATTTTATCACTGAGCTTTTAAATAGGGGCCTAAAGTGCATGTTTCAGTTAGGATTTATTGATCGATTTGCAGTCCCACTGGGTTCAATGGAGATCTCTCATTTGTCTTATGCGGATGACACTGTCATCTTCATTAAGGCAACTAAGAAATCTCTAAAAAACCTAGTTCTATTTCTAAAACATTATCAAAAAGCTTCTGGACAGTTGGTGAATTTCACAAAGAGTGCTTTTTATGTAGGAAATAAAACTAGTTCTTTAAGAACTGGGATGATCAGAAACATAACACTCATGTCAGAAGGTTTTTTTCCATTCACTTATTTAGGGGTACCTATCTATAAAGGTAGGAAGTTAAATGTATATTTTCAGCCCCTGATTGAAAATCTGAATGGAAAGATTCTGAAATGGAACAATAGGTGGTTGAATATGGATGGTAGAATAATTCTGGTGAAACATGTTCTTGCTTCCATCCCACAACATGTTTGGTGTGTCATGTCCCCAACCAAACATACGATTGAAATGATGGAAAAAATGTGCAGCAATTTTATTTGGGGGAAATCAGACCAAGGGGAAAAGAGACACTGGAAAGCATGGATTGATCTGTGCTATCCTAAGTCTCAGAATGGCTTTGGATTCAGATGCTTCCAGACAGTAATTGATAGCTTCTCACTCAAGCTTTATTGGAAATTACAGATCGGATCCACCTTATGGTCTAGATTCATCTGGTCATTACCCCCCTCTGCTAGATCATCAGACTCATGGAAAAGAGTCAAAGCTATAACTCATATAGCTGAGACCTTTGCTAAAGTACAGGTTGGAAGAGGAACTTCAAAATTTTGGAACAGTAACTGGAGGGGCTCAGGATTCCTCTCAGATCAATGGGAAGCAAATTCTGAATTCCCTTTCCCAGACCTTACAATAGCTCAGTTCCAGGAAAACAAAAATCTTTTTCTACCCCAGCTCTCGGATGGTTTTAACTTGGATTTGATAAACTCCTTGTCTTCACCCTTTTCACTATTTGACAGGGATGATCATATGATTTGGACACCATCTTCTACAGGTCATTTCACGGTATCATCAGCTTTCAAAACCATTTCCAGCAAAAGGTCAGATATTAGGTCAATGAAACAGATTTGGAATCCGTTGGTTCCTCCTAAAATATCTGTGTTTGTCTGGAAAATGGTTAACTACTTTTTACCTTTCGATGAAAAACTAAGGAAGATGGGTATTCAAGTTGTTTCTAAGTGCATCTGCTGTCAAAATGAAGACTCACTCACTCATTTTTTCTTACACTGTCATCTAGCCTCTAAGCTTTGGAAATGTTTGTTCAATATTCTAGAAATTCCATACAGACAGTTTGGGCATATTTTTCATGCATTGTCATGGTTCTGGTCGATCTCACATTTCTCAAAATCAAAAAACAGTGCATGTCATATTTTGCCAAATTTATTGATCCAGTTCCTTTGGAAGGAAAGATGCAGCTTCCTGTATGATTCTAAAAATATTGTGGAAAAGTCAATTATCATACAGATTCAGAAAATGGCTGTATCTATTTTCTCATTGCAACCTATCATTCAGCACCCTGACTGTAATCATTTGATAGCCATAGGAATGTTTACAGTTTTCAAAACTCCAAAACCTCGGATGATCAAGTCTTACAAATGGAATCCCCCAGATCTTGGTTATAAATTAAACTCTGATGCACATTGTCCTCAGCTAAACTATGCTGCAGGTGGTACTGTTATCAGAAACAATTCAGGCATGATTCTTTTTATGGGAATGGAAAAAATGGACTCCATATCTGATCCCCTCACTGCAGAATTAATGGCTTCCTTTACAGGGATCCAAATATGTTGTGCACTTAATTTGTTCCCCTTGACTGTAGAAATGGACTCTTTGCAGGGTGTGCAGCTCGTAAATGGTGCTAAACATGTGCCTTGGAATATTCAGAGACTCATATGGCAGATAAAAGAACTCACAGCAGATAAACACATCTCCTTTGTTCATGCCTACAGGGAGCAAAATCAGGTGGCTCATCAGTTAGCTTCTTTAGCTAGGAGTCTTTTGCAACAAGATGAAAACAGGGGTCAGATCTCTGCACAGGAGGCTCCTCTTCAATTAAAACAAGCAATAGCTGGGGATGCTCTGAATCTTCCCACAATCAGAATCCATCAGCCTCCTTGATCAGTAATCTTTCTGAGCAGCACCCGCACGGATTGCTTTCTATTGGTGCTCAATCCTTCATCGTTTTTGATCATTATAGAGGACTATTACATCTCACCATTCTTTTGTTAATATGGTTAGTGGTATTGTGTTCCTGTTTAAGGCTGATATAGATCGGATGCTAATTTGAGTTTCGTTTCGACGATTCGCTAAACTGCGTTTGGTTCTTATATTGCCTTGAAGCGGGAACCGACATCCTAACTACTAATTTGCGATTGGAGCCGTGTGGCATCCAACTCTATCGCTTTTGGAAGCAATTTATTTTGCTTCGTTATTTTGTAACGAACTGAGCTTAATGCTCCTCTTTCTTTTTCAGTTTTTTAAAGTTTTTAGGGTAGCCCATATACAACCCTCTCTCCTTATTACAAGGGGTGTTTTAATTTAAAAAAAAACTGAAAGAAGGTTACTATAAATATATCAGTGCAAAATGGTTTTAAAGCCCAACATATGTAACAAAATATGGACACGTGTCATTGTATAGACATCAAATTTACCTTTTTATTGCAGCAACAACTTCTAGGCAGGGCGGAACTGGGAATGGCAAATCGGATGGCTAACCTAATACATAAAGACTTATTTAGTATAAACTCCAAATTTATAGGATAAATATACTAACATACAATATATCACATATAATGATATTGTTGTAAGATAAAAAGTGATTAATTACATTTTAATAAAAAAAGTAAAAGATTACTTCTGAAATTTGGATAGTATATACAACAAAAAACTGAAGTAATAAAATTATAAACTAGCTTTATTATAAAAGATAAACGATAAAGGTTGGGTGTTTCATAAAATTGAGAGCTTGCTTATATTCAAAAACTATTCTAAATGCAAGAATCAGGAAATAAACAATGGATGTTTGGTTTCTTATTTAATTGCAAAGAGGATGTTAAGTTAGAAGGAAAGAAAAATGGATGGTTATAGAATGAAAATACATAAACACACGGTAAAAAATATTCTAAATAAAAGGTCAATTATTCTTATTTTAAATATTAAGTGGGGCGATATGGTTTCGTCCCAATGGAACCTAAAATAGAAGCAAAAAAACTAAAATTCGTAGATGTTGATGTTGAACGAGGTTGGCTAGTTGAACCATGTTGAAAAAATGTTGAACATGTAATCAGTAACTTTACCTGAAACACATCTAGAATTCCTGGTGTGGGCGATCGATTCCCCTCACCCCACCTGGATCTGCCCTTGGTTCTTGAGGGGTGGAGCTATGATCGATTGCTGGAAACTTCTTTGAATTCCAAAGTGGAAATAGAAAGGGTTGGGAATTGAGAAGTTCTGAAACTATTAAACAATGGGATCTAAATGTTTTCCAAAATTATCCACTTTCTTTAAGGAGGGTTTATTCTTTCTTAAAATTCGTGAAAGAACAATACTGTCGCTTTACACCGTAATTTTTGTGCATTCATTAAGAGGGATTACAGGCAACTCAATAAATGTCAAATTTAATTTGTATTACAAAAATAATAGAACTGAATTAAATATGACAATATTAGATAGTGTTTGGCTTGTTAGAGAGAATTTCAATAAGAATGAATATTGGTGAGTCCAACTCAATACTCAGATTACATGGCCCAGTTCACTTTCTATAGTAGCTAGCCCATTAAGGCTAGCCCATACCGTCAATTTGAGCAAGAACCTCGTGGTACATGCAGTCTAGTTGATGAGTAACTTTCACTCCAAGGTACTTGGTCTATGAGTAATCATATTCAAATTGTAGGTTGAATCCTATCATAATTAAGCGTCCTAACCCTAACATTAATTTTATAAACAGGTATGCTCTCATTACATTTCAAATACAATTCTCTCTAACAACTCTCATCAACTTAAACATTGGAGTGAATATGGGAACGAACTTAAACCAGCAGCCCCCAAGGCAATTGAATAGGTTAGGGTTTTCAATTTTAGGGAAACAATAAGGTGAGTGAATAAAATATTTGGGGGAAACAAAAGGGCGATTGAAAGTTGCAGGTAGAGAAGGAAAATAGAAAGACAATAGGGTTATCAAGGGTATAATAGTAAATCATTATTTTCTCCTTTTTCCTTTTTTCAGAGGGGTAAAATAATCTTTTCATCTAATTCAGACACAAATATGACGAAATGGGTATATTTTCACTTTCACTTACTATCTAGGGTTATATTGGCACATTCAATTATCAAAAGGTTATATTGGCACTTATGTGAAGTATGTAGGGTTATATAAGCACTTTTCTCAAAATAAAAATCATTTTCCTAATTCTTTTGTAATATTTTATTCCATGTACACTTGTACCACTTAACCTAGTACCACTACTGGAAAATAGGTACATAGGCATCAGTATGATTGTACCAGTGCCAGAATACATGTTCTATAAATGACCTTAGCACTGTTATAATCATTTAAAAATGATAATACAAGTGCCTTTGTATTCATATGTACCAGTACACAACATACCGGTGCACAATATCGATGCCTAAGTGAGAAGAAGTAAGAAATAAGGAAATTTTAAGCATTGGTAAGGCACATACTGGTGCAGAGAATCGGTGCTAAGTGGAAATTTATGCGAGAACGGATAATTCATGCACAAGTATACTTTATGGTATTGGGGCCGACAGAAACAAATGGCGAGAAATATTATATTCCAGCACCGGTTTAGAAATTTTTGGCTGGCACCGGTAGAACTACCGGATCCTGTGGGACAAGTAAGTGGGCGCGTGATAATATTCAGCATCGGTTGGGGTTCTATCGGTGCACAATATCAGTGCTTGAATTTTAATGACGCGGGTAATAAATGAATCCAGCACTGGTATAGTGTATAGTACTAGTGCTAATGCAAACAAATGTGGGAAATCGTAAAAACTTAGCACTGATTTGTAATTTTTCAATAAGCACCGGAATTATTACTGATGCTAGCTTGTGAAAACCAAGTATAGCACCAGTATTTAGTGTATCATACTGGTGCTATTAGTGCATTAATGCTCACTTACCACCCTTTTCTAGCGGGTAAAAAGTACATTGAAGTTGTTTTTTTAGTTTATCAATGGAAATTTTTGGATGAGGAAGACATTGAATGCTCATCAATGAACTCCCTTGAACGTAATTTATTTTTTGTATAATTTTATCATTTATGGTGGAATATGTGTGGAATGATATGTTTTCATATATATTTTACGTGGTTGATCATTGTAATGTTGTTTCTCACTCTTGATGAATATGGTTGGTTAGCTAGTATTGTTGATGTATTGAATAGATTTCTCATTCATGTGATTTGAATAGGTGTGGTACGAATGTAGTAATTTGATGTTGCATTTTGCATGGTGCATGTTGCATGTTCATAGGGTATGGTATGAATAAAATTATTTTTAGGGTGTAAGTGTATATTTTTGTGGAAGTTTAATTGTTGCACATTGATTAAATTGTAGATATTTACTGTGCCATTGAGAGGCATAAGCATATGTATCACAACGTTAGTTTGGTGAGTGATGAATTTATTGCTTTTGTTGAGGGAGTTTATGGATCATGCACTTAGTCCTGAAAAGCACATCGTATGTCCATGTCGTGATTGTAAGAATCATTGTCGTACTGACGATCGGGCCTTGTTGCGACTCCATTTGTACAAGAGAGGTTTTTCAAAGGATTTTTTGGTTTGGACCTATCATGGAGAGAAACCACCACCGGAAATGGTTTACCGGACAACCTCTATGATACGAAGAGAATTTTGTGCCCAATGGGAATGGAGTATAAAAAAAATGCTTGCTAATGATTGTGTTTTGTATAGAGATAATTTGGAAACATAAGTGGCTTGCCCTGTATGCCATGTTTCTCGTTATAAGGAAAGGTGAAACAAGGTTGTGGATGAAGAGGTTGTTGTGAAGGTAAGGAAATGGGTCCCTGCAAAATGCGTGCAGTACCTTCCTATTGTCTTGAGGCTGAAGAGGTTTTTTAAGAACGTTGAGGATGCAAACAACATGACATGGTATAGGGATAGAGGTTGTCCTGATAATGATATCATCTGTCATCCCGCAAATGTAGATCAGTGGAAGAATTTTGACAAGATGTTTCCTAAGTTTGCAGTTGAACCCAGGAAATTGAGGACAAATTTGTGTACTGATGGTATGAATCCCTTGGTAACATGTCATCGAAACATAGTTCATGGTTGGTTATGCTTTCCATTTATGATGCCATTGATGATTTTGGGTTCAAGACAACCCAAAAATGACATGAATACCTATCTAGCCTTACTCATTGAAGAGTTGAAGGTTTTGTGGTCTGAAGGTGTTGATGTGTTTGATGGTAATCGTAGGATGAATTTTAATCAGGCTATGCTTTTTTGCATGATAAATTATTTTCATGCTTATAGTAATCTTTTGGGTTATGTGGTTAAGGGTCACAAGGCTTGTCCCGTGTGCGAGGAAGCAACTGATTTATAGAAGTTGAAAAATGGTAGGAAGACTGC
Source organism: Rubia yunnanensis (assembly GCA_037428765.1). NCBI lineage: Eukaryota > Viridiplantae > Streptophyta > Magnoliopsida > Gentianales > Rubiaceae > Rubia > Rubia yunnanensis. The sequence goes on from CM075065.1 coordinate 82,165,005, forward strand.
GTATCTTGGTCATAGGAAGTTCCTCCTAGAAAAGCACAAGTTACGAGATAACACTATTCATTTGTTGAAGGGGGGAGAGGTGGAAGGCACCAAGAATATTGAGTGGGTTTTTCATCCACACCTAGGTGAGTAAATTAAATGTTGTTCTTGGAAAAAATATATAACAAGTGCTTGCCACAAATGATGGACCATGGAAGAAAAGATCATTTTTCTTTGATTTGTCGTACTGGGAGAATTTGAAGGTTCGTCATTGTTTGGATGTGATCCATATAGAGAATAATATGTGTGAGAATTTAATTTGTATTCTACTTAACATACCCGATAAGGCGAAGGACAGTTTGAATGCCCGAAAAAACTTGGTTGAACTCGGTATACGAGTTGATTTTTCTACAGAGGTGAATGGTAAGCGGACGTACCTACCACCCGCCCCTTACAGTATTTCTATCACTAAGAGGTGGTCAATTTGTGATTGTATTCAGGGAATCAAGGTACCATCTGGCTACTCTTCCCATGTTAGTCAGTTTGTGAACGATGAATTTCGTCTTAATGCATTGAAATCCCATTATTGTCATTCCTTGATGCAACAACTCTTACCCGCTATGATTCATGGTGTCATGGAGGAGGAGGTGAGATTCTGCATAATGCACACATGTTTTTCTTCAACTCAATTTGCCGTAAGAATATTAGTAAGAAACAACTTGATGAGTTTGAGCGTAAGGGGATTACAGTGCTTTGTTTGTTTGAGAAGTACTTTCCCAGGCTATTCTTTGACATTATGGTCCAACTCATCGTCTATGTAATTAGGGAAATCAGAATATGCGGTCTCATTTAGATGCATTGGATGTACCCATTCGAGCGGTGCATGGGGGGTCTTTACGGGTTATGTACATAATCGAAGCCAGTTAGATTTGAGCATTGTGCAGAGGTATGTCACGGAGGAGATAATTGAGTATTTTACTTCGAATTTGACTGGGAATACAGCACTTGGAGTCCCCAAGCATGTGCAAAGTTGCGGGAAAGAATGGGATTCCACGAACCAAAGGTACACTTTACACACCCTTCAATGCTGAGTTGATGAAAGTTCATCTTTATGTTTTGCTTAACATTAGTGAGACTGTAATATATGTTGAGGAGCACATGTCACTGTTAGAAGAACTATATCCCGAATGGATGTTGAACCAGTTGCAACTATAGTATTCTACCACGTTTGTCAATTGGTTTTATAATCGTTGCAATGTGGACAGGATTCCCCCTAAACTTTGGGCATTTGCAAGGACACCTGAATGTACCGTGAAGAGATGCCAGGACTATGACATTAATGGATACAAATTTTCAACAGTGGCCAAGGACAGCAAGAGCACAACTCAGCACAGTGGGGTTTACGTAGAATCTGAATCCATGTGGTTGTCAAGAAAGAAAGACAAAAAACCTATCCTTTTAGTTATGGAATTTTATGGGGTCATCGAGGAGATTTGGGAGTTGGATTATGTTGAGTTTAAAGTGGTTGTCTTCAAGTGCAGATGGGTTAAAAATGGTATAGGGGTTCATTCCGAGATGCCCATGGGTTTTACGCTGGTAGACTTGAATCGAGTGGGCTACGAGAAAGAAAAGTTCATCTTAACTGCCCAAACTCGCCAGGTATTTTATATCCAAGACCCAACCGATGACAAGTGGCATGTTGTACTCCATGTGAAGAAGTTATTTTTTAAAGATGAAATTGACACACCCGTCAAATGTGAAACTCTCGAGTTTCCCTCTGCATTCAAGAGTTTGGAGGACATTGGTGGATCACCTGTATGTAGACAATCACAAGGGGATGGATTGTGGGTGAAAGAGAATGGTTATATTGTCGGTGGTGATCTAGTCCTGAAAAGGAAAAGATAGGTTTTTACGTTTGGTTTATCATTCCCTCTTGTACCCTTTTGTATACCACAAATTAAATATAAGTGGTCATTAATCTTTTTCTTTTCAACTTCAAGTTTTTTGTATGTTTTTCTTATAAAATTTGTATTTAATTTTCCTTAGCACCGAAAAAATCATTAAATACCGGTGCTAAAGAACAGAGTATTTGCTCTATTCCATGTAAAAGAATTGGTATAAATAGTATTAGAACACGTATAAAACCGGTGCTATAAATATTTTCTCTCTGGTCTCTTCAAAAATATTAAAAATGCATAAAAGCAGCTACATCAAGCTACCTTACAATATTCAGGCACTTGTTAAGATGAAAATAGGCACCGATTTTGGTACCGGTGCTCGATACTTAGAAAAACATTTAAGCCTTGCTCTCTGGTCTCATCAAATATATTAACATGCATTATAACAGTAGTGTTAGGCTGCCTTACGATATATCAGGCACCGGTTAAGATGGAAAAGACACCGGTTTTGGTACCGGTGTTTGATACTTAGAAGATAAAATTGAGACTTGAATGAATCTACCTTATCTAAATTTACCAAATCTAATTTTAATCAAATCAAAACTAAATATTCTAAACCTCAAAATAAAGCATAGCCAAAATTAACTCTTCCAATGCCAACATGACCGAGCTTATTGGGCCTTATTCTAAAATAAAATAAATTATTGCATTCGTATGATAAAGTGTTGCAGGTATTCATGTTTTAAACCAGCTGGAAGCACCTTCGCACCGGTAGTAACAACTAGCATCGGTATGTTAACCGGTGTAAATTTCATAAAAACACAGCCTGCCGCAGTTGCTTTAGTGCATTTTTAATATATTTAAAGAGACTAGCGAGTAAGTATGATCCGATATCAAAAATATCATTTATTATTTCTTTCTTAGTTTAGTATTTTTAGGAAGATAACACTATACTCTTTTTCCCACTGAATTTTTTTAATGAGATAGTGTAATCATTTGTTAATTTGATGTTTTAAGCCTTTTAATTTGATGATTAGGCTTTTGTTCTATTAGTTGTAGTTGATGTTTTATGATTTTTAGTTGATGTGTGTTTTGCTAATTTTAGTTGATGTTTATTATTTTATTTGATGTTCACAATTTTTATTTGATATTTTATTTGATATTTTTGCAGCTTGTGGGTCGGAGCGGAGATGTGGAGAAGAACGGAGGGAAAATTGGGAAAGATGAAGTTTTGTGTTGTTTTTTTTCATAAAAGTCCCTATCTAAAATTTAGACAGTCTCACATAAGACTATCCCAAGAAAAGAAGGTAAAATCATAATTTAATGGGTAGAAGAGTAGTAATTAAAAATATCGGTTAACGTATTATCCAGACACTATCCGATTATATACAAAATTTTGTTTTAGACCGACTAATCATTAGATGAGGCTATTTTATAATTAATGTAACTAATGTAGATATGATGTTTATTTTCCTATAATTTTGATTTTTTTATAATGTATCGCAATATATAAATATTTATAGGAGCAAATGACTTCGGTGGTCCCTTAACTATCACCATCGTCAACCTTTGATCCCTTATCTTTTTTAACACATTTATCCCTTCAACTTACAAAACAGCTTAATTGTGGCCCCTCCTTGTAAGATCGTTAAGTTATGTTTACAACGTTAATTTTAGGGGTAAAAGTGACATTTCTAATTCTTCATTTTTATTTATCCTCTTTCTTTTTTTTCTCTTTTAATTTTCTCCTTCCCTTCTCCCTTCCCCACTCCGCCCACCCACCTGAAACCGCCGCCCTCCACCTGAAACCACCGCCTTCCACTGGGAACCCGCCTCTACCACCGGAAACTCAGCACCCAGAAGCCATCTGCAATAGCACACCGTTTCATAACATTGTTGATATCGGACCCGAACGATCCAAAAGACTCAAGCTTCCTCCCTCCGGTACATGACAAGCCGCTGATAGGCTAGACATTCCTCCTGCCGCCCCCGAAGTTGTCGCAGCTCCAGGGGGTGGTGAACATGAATCTCTCGGGCGAGCACCAAGAGGAAAATATTGTTGGGTCGGATATCTTCAACCCGATCAGATCCCACTGAATTCGTTCCTCTCGTCGTCTTCTTTGTTTCCAAATCCATTTCAACCCCCTTAGTCTATGATTCTCCCAGTTCTGCCTACGTCGTTGTCTTCTTTTTTCCCTCCAATTTTCCCGTCGCCTCCGACCTGTGTTTTCCCTCCGATTCTACTGTTACCCGCCCTCCAAAAACATATGCTAATATTTTGGCGACGAGGTGGAGTCGGGACCCGGAAGTGGGGTGGTGGGGTGATGCAGTCGGGAGCCTAAAGAGGAAGAGGGAAACGGTGAGGAGTTGTCGGTGGAAAGGTGATGTGGGGTGGTGGAGTCAGCGGCGAGGTGAGGTGGTGGGGTGTTGGAGTTAGTGTTGTTGGCGGCGGTTAGGGTTTTGAATGGGGGAGAAAAAACGGGAAAGGGGAAGGGGTAAAGAAAAGAAAATAGAAAAGGGAAAAGGGAAAAACAAATAAGGAAAATTAAAAAAATAAAAAATAAAAAAAGGAAAAAAGGAAAAGGGGAAAATGACTATTTTATCCTTAAAATTGACTCTTTGACCAAAAGTTAACAGATTGACCAGATGAAAGTGCAACAACTGAGCTATTTTGTAAGTTGAGAGGCCAAAAGTGTTCAAAAAAAGATAAGGGCCCAAAGGTGGATGATAGTGATAGTTAAGGAAGTCATTTTCTCTAATTATAATTTGATCCTAAAAGTTATTGAAACAAAATTTTTAATGATTGATATAACCTTTCATCGGTCTAACAAGCGAGTTTATCCCAATTACAAGGACAAACTATGTATAGTAGATAAGTGACATATATAATACCGATTTATTTTTAAAAAATTGCTATTATAATGCTACCCAATAAGCGAGCCTACAAAAATGAAGTACGAAAATTAGAATAATAAAGTCAGTCAGCAACTTCATCGTTGGATATATAGGAGGATGGCAACTTCATTGTTGGATTAAAACATTGAAACAACACAAAAATATTTGGATGGGAGTGTAGGTGATGAAACAAGAAAGATAACTGGAAAAAAGAGAGTGAAAATATTAAAAAGAGATGGAAGAAAAAGAAAAAATAAATATGGAAGGAAGTAAAAAATAAAATAAAAGCAGTTCGAGAAAAAAATAAACAGAAGATAAGAAGAAAATGTAATGAGAAAAGTAACAAAATTACCCTATGTTTTCGCTGAAAGTGTCAGTGAAGTGCACTATTTTCATGGCCATGCAGGATTTTATCGCCGATTCATCAAGGACTTCTTAAAGATATCATCTCCTTTATGGAAGTTGTCGCAAAAGGAGGTGGAATTTGAGATGGATAAGGGTTGTAAATGGGCCTTCGATACATTGAAATGAAGGGTTGTCTCGGCCCCTATCATACAACCCTCGGATTGGTCTTTGCCTTTTGAGATCATGTACGATGCTAGTGATTATGCCGTTGGAGTGGTACTTGGTCAAAGGGTGGGGAGAGTGCCTCACGCCATCTACTACGCATCCATGTCTCTCAATGAGGCCCAAAGAAACTACTCCACCACAGAAAAGGAGTTGCTAGCGGTGGTATTTTCTTTGGAAAAATTTTGATCCTACTTCCTTAGCACAAAAGTTATTGTGTACACTGACTAGTGCTTCATCACTTGATGACAAAGAAAGAGGCCAAGCCAAGATTGATTAGGTGAACCTTGCTTCTGAGTGAATTTGAGTTGGAGGTGCGAGACAAGAAGGGCACGGAGAACCTTGTGGTTGATCATCTGAGCCGGTGGCCACCATGCCAAGATACTAAGGTAAATTTATCAATGAAGGAGCAACTACGGGAGGAGTTCCATGATGAACAACTGTTCGCAATCAGGGACCTCCAACTGTGGTACGCTGACATTGTGATCTTTCTTGTCTCCAGTAAATTTCCACCTCATTTTTCTAAGGCCCAAAAATATAAGCTAAAATGAGATGCTAAATATTATGCGTGTGATTATCCCTTTTTGTCGAAACATTGTGTAGGCCAAGTTGTTAGGAGATGCATCCCCGATAATGAAGTGCATTCAATTATCACTTTTTGCCATTCTTATGCACGCGGCGGTCACTTTGGAGCTAAAAGAACCCCTAGGAAAGTCTTAGAAAGTAGTTTTATTGGCCTACTTTGAATAAGCATGCATACATATTTTGTAAGGCTTGTGACAAGTGCCAGAGAGTAGAAAATATCTCATCTAGGAATGAGATGCCCCAAAAAGCTATGTTGTACTGTGAAATCTTTGGGGTATTGACTTTATGGGACCTTTCCCCAGTTCTTATGGATTTAAATATATTCTTCTTATCGTTGATTATGTTTCGAAGTGGGTTGAAGTAAAACCCAATAGGAATGACGATTCTAAAGTGGTTGCAGAATTCATGAAAGACAACATATTCTCTAGGTTTGGGGAGCCCCGAGCCTTGATTATTGACCGTGACACCCATTTTTGCAATCAGACCATAGAGGAACTCTTGAAGAAATATGGCGTCACTCACAAGACATCCACCACCTATCACCCACAAACCAATATGCAAGCTGAAGTTTCCAATCCGGAAATCAAGTCCATCCTTCAAAAACGGTTAACCCCAACCGAAAAGATTGGAGTTCTCGGTTGAACGACGCCTTGTGGGTGTATAAGATGGCTTACATGCACCAATTGGTATGTCACCATACCGGTAAGTGTTTGGTAAGCCCTGTCACCTACCGGTGGAAATTCAACACAAGGCTTATTGGGCGGTCAAAGAATTCAACCTTGATATAGATGAGGCCGGCTTGCATAGGAAGCCATAATTGGACAAACTAGATGAGATCCAGAGAGAGCCCTATGCGAATGCCGAAATATATAATGGGAAGACAAAGGTGTGGCACGAAAAGATGATCATTAGGAAGCAATTTAATGTGGGTCAAAAGGTCCTCCTATTCCAATCCTGCCTTCGCCTATTTCCCGGTAAGTTGAGGTCCCGATGGATTGGTCCTTTTGAGGTGGTGAAGGTATTCCCGCATGGTGCAGTGGAGATCCTAGATCGAGCTAAGTCCAATTCATTCAAATTCAATGGACAACGTTTGAAGCCTTACCACAGGAACTTTGTGCCAGAGAAAGGAGAGGATGTTGATCTCCTCAATCTGGTTAGTGAGCAAGCTCCAAGAAAAGGGAGTGAGTCATGCCTATGATGTTAAACATACTTGGTTGATCACCCGGATCGTCATTCGTGACTTTCCGTTGATGTTGCTTGGTTTTGAGTTTTTGTCATTAGTTTCATTGTTTTGCTTTGTGCTTTTCACAGTTTGTTTTTCCATAATTTTGTAGCAATTTGAACCCAGTTCATTGGAAATTTGAAGAGAGAAATGCTTGGAGTTAAGAAGGAAAGCTTGGGCAAGAGGTGAAATTGGAAAAACATTTCTACGTACCAGGTGGGTAGCCCATCGCGAGTCGCGATACGCAATGAGCTCAGAAAATTTTGAGGAATTTTGAACCCTCAGACCCCACTTTTCATGAGTCGCGACCAAATCAGAACTTTTGCTGAAAAATAGAGCTCTCTAGCTCAACTTTTTGAGAGTCGCAATGGTCTCATCGCGATTTGCGACGGACCATCGTGAGTCGCAATGAAATTAGAACTTTTTCTGAAAAATAGAGCTCTCAGGCTCCATTTTTCTCAAGTCGTGATGGACCATTGCGAGTCATGATAAAGTGGTCTCGAGTCGCGATGAGGGCGTTGACTAGAAGCATCTGTTGACCCACCCATCGCGAGTTGCGACGAACACATCGAGAGTTGCGATGGGTGAGTAGAACATTTTTAAAAATGAGCAACAACATAAATAGTTCACATCTCATCCACCTTCTTTCTATTATCGTTTCTACCATTCCAGCCATTCCACAGCTTTCTGACCACTACTTATCGCCGCTATACCTTAGAATCAACCCTACACCACTCCCCAATCCATCTTTCCCAATCTCTGCCCGTAAATCACCCTTGTTTGTTGAAGAGCACAAATCTCTAGAATTTAGGGTTTTCTGATTTTGGCAATTTGAATTCAAATTGGTTGTGGGCTTTCTTCTTTCTTCTTCCTAAGCATCTAAGTGGTACATTTCTTCACTTTATTGAACTTCAATTGTGATTATGTTGTATAATCTATTTTATGGATATTATATAGATTATGTGTGATGCCTTAGGGATTTAGATTGTTGGAACTTTGTTGATTCTTGTGAATATATTGTTCTTGATATTTGGGTTAATGAAGATTATGTGAATACATTGTACCTATTGCTTGGTTGGACGTGGGATAGCATTTTGCTCATTTTGATTGTGTGATTTGCTCATGTTGGTGTTGTGCTTGCATTGTGTTACTGCTATTGTTCTGTTGAGAATTGATTGTGGATTATACTAGATATGAAGCATCCTGGCCCTTGATTAAACATAGTTGATATTTGGATGCAATGTTATTATGCTTAGGATAGTTTGGCTGTGGCACTTGAAATATTAACATTATGAATGTACTAATGATGGCCAAACCAGTTTGGCATGACTGTGAGTATGGGATATAGCATATTAGATATTCAACTGTGTGAGACCTTAATGGACTTGAGGATATGGGCATATTGGATATAACATAAATTGTATATGCAATTGTGGTTAGGACTTGAACTAGTTAGCTTGGAATTGATTTGTTTTGTGATGATTGGTAAAAATAGCTTAAGGTTGAGTATGATTTTGTGATATTGCATATATGTACATTCCTGTGCGTTTGACTTTTTTTGTTGTGGTTGTTAGATATGGTCCCTACCAAGAGACCTAGGGCTCCTCCATGAGGTGGGCGCACTGCCACTCCACCTCTATCTCCGCCGCTAGCTCCAAAATCAAGCCATGTACTTCCTCTTCCTGATAGGGACATAGGTTTTACCTGGATCACCGGGTCCTGCGTGGAGAGATGGGAGGCCCTAGCCAGCCATCAGCTCAAGGAGATGAGTTTTGTAGACATGCCCACATTAGACGCTCTTGGGCTCACCCAGCCAGTCTGATGCCTCCTCTCCAAAGGGGGGTTGGAGGGTTTCATGGGCAAGAGTGCCCCTTCATACTGGCCATATACGTTGGAGTTCCTATCCATGGTCTAGATATACAGCATGAGGGATGACCAACTATACGAGAGGTACATCACCTTCCACCTAGATGATATATCTCAAGAGATGACCATCCCACAGGTTGAGGAAGCATTCAGATGGGATACTGCTGAGATACGAGCAAAGCTAGATCCACAGGAACAGGAAAAATTGATTGAGGATGACATGCAATTCTGGAGTGTTATCAACATGAGGGCGAAGAATTTCCATGAAAAGAGCAGTGTCATCATCCATCCTTCACTCCGTTATGTTCACTAACTTTTGGGTGGCACAGTACTTTTCTCGGCGGAGCCGACTAATATGCCAGACAAAAACATTCAATTCTTATGGCACTTGACAAGTGAGGGATTGGTTACGGGTTATGGGCTAAGCTATGGATGAAGAGGATTATAGAGGTGACGAGGAAATCAAAGGGGAAGATTATGGTTAGAGGTATGATCGGCCTCTTGGCGGAGTATCTAGGATTGGTCCCACCTACTGATTTTCTGCGCTTAGGGAGGCACACTTCCTACCTCATCACTACAGAGGGACTGGTGCAATTCGAGATGCTTAGCGTCACATGGACCACAGGGGTATTTCATTGGTTATATGGCGCTAGAAAGGTCACATTCATGACACTCCCTCAGCCCAACAAGATGAAGTTGGTGTTTGATATACCCCTAGCGGACTTGGCGATTTCACCAGACTCCTTGTGCAGAGAGGAATTCTAGCTCGAGCTCCATGACCTTGGTCTAGCCTCTGTCCAGTGCGATAATAGCAGCCTGCCATTCTCTGAGCGACAGTAGCAGCAGTCTCCACGGGCTCCACCAGAGACCGAGCCTATGCAGAAAGATTATATGCCACCTCACTACTCCCAGCCTCCATCTGAATTCTATGAGCGTATAATGCAGACCATGCAGGATCGATACCGCCACTAGAACAGCATGATACTGAAGCACAGTGTGTTTGTCTCCCAGAGCTTGATCGACATGGATGGGGAGATTTACTACCTATCAGCTCGTATCCATGTGATGCAGTCCCAGGAAGGCGGTATCTCAAACCCTGATCTGAAAGCAGAGAGGCGTAGAGATAGGAGGCAGAGGAGCACATATTGGCTGGCTTGTTATCACCAACGTTATTTCAGTGGTAGCCTTTCTTCTTCATAGCAGTAATTTGTGAGCATTATATTCTTACCCTTTCCATACTTCACTGTGTAAGCCTTTGACCTATTTGTCTACATTTAGGGAAATGTAGCATTCTAAGTGTTGGGAGGGGTATTTACTGATTTCACTGCTTGGTTTGGAGATACTTTTGTTAGAATAGCTACTTTTGGGATAATTTTTTTAATTTTGTTTTGGATATTTTCCCCCTTTTTTGAGGGGATTCTTTCCTTTCACTGCACTTGGATGATGTTAGCTTTGATATTTTTCTTAGCCTTAACATTTGGAAATCACTTTGCTACTTTTTAGATAGGAGAAACATGAAAATTTCTATTTTTTAATAAATAATATAAATAAAAAGAATCCCGCTAAGTTGAAAACTTGAGAGGGCATCTTAGGCAATATTGAGGGTCTGGATAGGTCAGAAACCCAAAAGGGAAACCTAGGAAAAATGAGAGGCTAAATGTGTTGAAAAATGTGAGATGTAAGCCAAAGAAACATGACGTGTGGCTTGGATGAAAACCCAAAAAGGCTCCTAGGTAAATTGAGACAAAGAGAGAAAAATAAAAATGTTATGTGTCCACTCATTTGTCGGCGTTGGAGTCACAAGGTCACAGTGCCCCATATGAACGGATCGGGTAGCTTGACATTTTGAGGACCACTTGGGAGTGGGAGATTTAGCGGGGAAAACGAAGTAAGATATGAAATTCTTGATCGTTAATATACTTCATTTTTAGGATGATATATTAGTATAAAGTGGAGCATGGGTTTGAACTTTATATATGCTTTTAACTTCACCTTGTACCATTGGATTTGGGATCATCAATTCGAGATTTATAAATGTTTTAGAGATATTAATGGATTGATAGGTTGATATGGTTTGGGTAGATTTAGGAATGGGGGTTGTGAAAAACTTCTCATTTGACCTTAACATTGGGATGTGTGATATTGAGAGTTTTGTGAGGTATTGACTTGGGGGAATAGTGATTAGGATGTGGATACGTCTCTTCCTTTGTATGCTTAGATCTTTTCTTACTCGAGGGCGAGTAAATTTTAAGTGTAGGGAGGATTGATGTGCCCATTTTATGTGCATTATTTAGTACTTTTTGGGATCACTTTTATGCTCTTTCATTATCAAGAGCTTGTGTTTTACCTTGAAATTCCCTTAGGAGAGGTAAGAGTGACTTTACGCTATTTTACCTCTTCTAAGTGAATTTTGTATGACAAAGGAAGAACATGGATGCTTGAAGACCGGAGGCCATTGAAGATCACATTTCGAAGACTTTGAAGACTTGCTTCAAAGATTTGAAGACTTGAAGACTGGAGGCCGTTGAAGATAATCTTTTGAAGACTTTGAAGACTTTCTTCAAATATTTGAAGACTTGAAAAATGAGCGGGATTATTGTGCAGATGAGTGCTTTCCACAAGAAGAAGAAAAGAATATAAGGTTGAGTTCTGGCACCCATCGTGAGTATCGACGCACGGGTGGCCAGAACCTAACCTTATCCTTTTTGTACTATAAATAGCCTTCTCTTTCCTCTCATTCACAACTTCTTCTTCCTACATTTTTGGTACTATTCTATCCCTAGTTTTTCACCATTTTCATCTTTGATTTCTTTTGTATTATGTTTGGTTTGTTAGCATTAATTAGTATGAACTCTTGCACATAAATCTAGTTCTTGGGAGCAATTGATTAAAGCTTCCAAACTTATGTAGTAAGATTCTATATTTTCTCATTTATGAACATTTATTGGAGAGCATTTGTTATACCATTAATGTTGTGTTTTGCCTTATTTATACCATGGGTTGTTTGAGTATATGAAATGTTTGTATGATTGAAGTGTTAAGTTGTTAGGAATGTTTCAAATTTCTTAGCTCATTTGACATGAAATCCAAAAACATGGATTGAGAACTTCTTGTGTATAATGTGTGGTGATTCTTGCTAGATGAGTATGTTAGTGTGGATTTTTCTCATATTTATCCCATAGATGCAAAGAAAGGTTGAACCTTGAATGTTGTTTTTTCTAAGTTTAACCTAATAAATGCTTTTTTTGGTTAAATGAATATGTCTTTGATAGAATGCTTGTTGTTATCAAACCTATGGTCCTTTGGGTGAAAGTCCGTTGATGAAATACCTCTATGGTGTTGTTTGCCTAGGGTGATAATCAATGAGGTTTGCAAATGGTCGTTGCTTGTCTTTGCAATCTTCTATTAAGGAGGAATAAATGTTGATCTTCGAATGAGAAGTGATAAAATTTCCCATAGACAATAAATGTAATTGAATGAGTGAATCAATGAGCTATAGGAAGTTTGGATTGCCCCAAGGCTCTGTTAATTGTTATTTTAATTATATATTTTGTTGTTGCATGATTAGCATAGTTCTTTCGCTTTGCTAATTGCTGTCTTTCAATTTGATAATTTAGAATCAAAAGCCAATCACCCCCCCTTTTCATGCTTTTACATTGTATCTATATATGCGTATGCCTAGTATGTTTTCTCCTATATATGTTTAAACACTTGAAAAGATCTCTCTTCTCGTGGAAGACCTAACTTTCCATTATCTACATAATTGTAGATAGGAAGCATTTGGGCCTATAAATATCAACATTGGGAGGTACGGCGATGACCTCACACGAACCTCGAATGAGACCTCCACATGCTCTATCCTTACTGCGATTATGGTTTCCGAGTTCATAACTAATCTTATTGGTATCGACGCGATATTTGGGGCATTTGTGTTCAGGCTGACCATACCCAAGAAAGGTGAATTTGTAGGGAATTTGACAAAGAGAATTGAGAACTTTGTTTCAGAGCTTTTGTTGCCACTTCACTTTGCTTCCAACAAGTTAAAAATGATGTATTCAGATTATATGGGCTGAATGCCGGGGGCATTCTAGCGCTAGTTATTTCAACTGCCTATGCCGGAAGATTATTAAGGACATTCTTGGCGGCCATGATGTGTATGATTCGGGTGAGTTCAATCTGTTATTGGAAAATCAAGCAAAACAAACAACAAAGAACTAAAAAAAAAAAGATCTACCTCACCGCCTTCAAAACTAAATCAGATTTGAGAAGAAGAGAAAAGAGGAAAAGACCAGCAAATGAGTAGTAGGTGGAAGAAGAGATGGTGGCGAAGGCGGCGGTTTAAGGTTTAGAATGAAGATCAGAAATGGGGGTGGAGAACACAGATGGTGGCGGGCGGTGACGCGATGACGACAGGTGCTTTATATGATAAAAGAGGGGTCAAATGGGAGAAACATTTCAGCTTGGTGGGGGTGAGGGTATTTTCGACCTTTCATCCTCATCCAATCTTAACTTGCTCGATTCATAATTACACAATTAGTGTTTGACCGATCTAATCGATTTTGATACAAATATTTTTATCAGAAAGTCCATTAAGCCTTGCGATATATATTTGGAACATATTTTAGATATGTTTTTTGACTTCATGATATATCTTCTTCTTCTATAGTGAATTGGTCTCTAAGTAATAAATTATTTTTTAGGTAATAAGTAATAAATTGTTCATCATGTCAAATCACGTAATTTGAAGATCATATTTGTGGTTTATTTATTTAAACTTTATGTACTTTTTTCACTATACACATGATTTAGTTGACTTATATATATAAAACATGTTTTTGGTAAAAATAAGTTTAGATGTGTAAAGAATATTGATGTGCCTGTAAGTATTTTCTTTAATATCCAACATCCCTCCTCTGGTTAACACTTTGACACCCACCAGAAGCCCCAATCTTTCCCCTCTCGTGGATGTGCACATATGATGTTATCGCATATTGTTTGACCATAAGATCTAAATGTAGAAATAAAATAAATTGTTAATAATTAAATAAAAAAAACTGGAAAAAAATCAGTTTGGTCACTCATTTAAATATATTTTTCCAAATACTTGTTAAACATACATTTTCCATGTGCCACTCCAGAACATTCGCCCAATCTCGCCCAACAGGAAAAACATTCATCATCCCACCTCGGATCACTGACTTAACTACTGACCTCCCAACCACTGATTCTGATATGGCTGTCATAAACTTAGAAACTAATGATCCAAGGGAGGTCCCCAGAACTCCTGTCAGGAGTAATCCACTGCAGTCAGGAAACAGGTCTCCTGTTTTACCTGAGAATTCCATTTCTAGATTACTTAAGGAAACTAAAACTGCTAAACCTGCCCAAATACTTTATGCTAAAGATGATCTCCATATTGGATCACTGCTGGTGCCACTGAAAAATACCACTAACATTCCCACACTTTCCTTACCAGGAAAGATGTCAAACAGATTTTCTGTTTTGCAGGATGAAGGATGTTCTTCTCAGGATCAGGAAGATAACAATGAGATAATATCAGCGGACCAGGATACGGCTCTGGATTTGGATACCACTGATCAGCAACAATTATATGTAGATTCTGCTTCGGAGAATCCAGGTAAGTATACTCACCCGGGTAAAACAAAAAATAAAAAAACTACCCATCTGAGTCAGCTGAACAAGATGCTTTTAAGATCTGCTACTAAAAGTAATAAACCGAATGAAATATGACAATTAAGGTCAATGTTAATTTCCTGATCTGGAATCTTCGTGGTATGGAAACATTAATGATTAGACGGCTTAATCTGCTCAAACTAAAGAAAATAATGTTGTTATGTATAATCGAGCCTATGCATGATAATACTAAAGTCCAGCACTACATGAATGCACTTAATTTCTCCAATAATCTGGTTCTTCCTAATGGGAAGATTTGGCTTTTCTGGTCAAACCCTGTATCTGTGTCATTGCTTTCCTCCCACGAACAATTTATCCATGTGAATATTTCCCATCTCTCTATCAATCTTAGTATGGAGGCTGCTTTTGTTTATGCTTTAAGGAATAGGGACGGTAGGAAGGAACTTTGGAGGGAACTAGAACTGTTATCTAAGGGGGGCACTATTTTTATAGGTGACTTTAATACAATATCTTCTGTGGCTGAATATAGAGGTCCCTCTAATCCTGGCCTTGGTAGTATAAGAGATTTTAATACATGGATTAACTCTAATGGAATTCAAGAGATTAATACAGTAGGTAACTTGTGTAATTCTAGGCTTAGGAATCCTACATCTAAGAGGTTGGACAGAGGGCTTTGCACTTTATCATGGTACTCTAAATTCCCTTCATCATCAATCCAGATCCTCAATAGACAAACATCAGATCA
Source organism: Rubia yunnanensis (assembly GCA_037428765.1). NCBI lineage: Eukaryota > Viridiplantae > Streptophyta > Magnoliopsida > Gentianales > Rubiaceae > Rubia > Rubia yunnanensis. The sequence continues at coordinate 82,180,417 of CM075065.1, forward strand.
CTCTCCACTCCTACTCCAGCTGAACAATTTAGTTCTCTCATTTCCAAAGCCCTTTAGATTTATTAATGCCTGGTTCCAAAGGACAGAATTTTTAACATTAGTTCAGAATAATTGAGAAAGGCCAATTAAGGAGAAAGGCATGATCAGATTCTATCTAAAATTAATCAGACTTAAAAAGATGCTAAAAATATGAAACAAGGAGTCTTTTGGGAATATTGACTTAAATGTCACCCTAGCTGAGGAAGCTGTGAGGGTACAGGAACTTAACTATGACCTGAACCCAACACATTTAGAAAGGGTTAGTCTTAACCAGAAAAAAGCAATGCTACTTAGGGCCTTAAAGGAGAAGGAGAAATTCTGGAAACAAAAAGCAAGGCTTAAATGGCATAAATTGGGGGATAATAATACTCAGTTTTATCATAAAGTGGTACAGGAAAAGAAATGTAAGCTGCAGATCAGTAAAATTAAGAATTAAGGGGGTCAATGGCTAAACACACAACCAGAAATTCAGAAGGAAGCTGTTCTCCATTTCTCTGATTTGTTAACTGAACCCAACCAAAGCACTTCTGATACTTACTGCTCTCATTTCCTTTCTCAAATCCCCACAATGATAACTGATAGGGATAACCAATCTTTAGGAGCTCCAGCTACCGATACTGAACTGCAGGTAGTGGTAAATAGTTTAGATAATAATAGCAGTCCAGGGCCAGATGGGTTCACACCAAAATTTTACAAAAAATGCTGGCCTTTTATTAAACAAGATCTGATGGATACTGTAAATGACTTTATATCCAGCTCTGAAATCCCTAAAGGTATATCCAGTACTTGGATAACCCTCATACCAAAAAAAGTAACACCCTGTTCTTTTGGGGATTTTAGACCAATAAGTTTATCAAATGTCATAAACAAAATCAGCTCTAAGGTTTTGATGGAAAGACTGAAACCTCACATGGAGTCTTTAATCTCTCCTAATCAATCCTCTTTCTTGAAGAAATGAAATATTTCGGATAATATCTTGTATCTTCAGGAAATGATCAGGTTCCTTGATAAGAAGAACAGAATCCCAAACTGTATACTGAAATTGGACCTAATGAAAGCATTTGATAGGGTTAACTGGCAGTTCCTTAGAAAGATTTTACTCAAATTTGGGTTTAATGGGAATTTTTTGAATGCGGTTATGAGTAATTTATCTCAGGCCTACTTCTCTGTCCTTGTAAATGGGAATCCAGCTGGTTTCTTCAAAGCTACGAGGGGTATTAAACAAGGTGATCATCTCTCTCCTTTTCTCTTCAATATTTTTTCTGAAGCTTTCTCTAGGAGTTTATCATTCATTTTCTCCAATAGTAGGCTTACAGGCTTCCAATTACCTGCTTCTATCTCTGCAGTTTCACATTTAATGTATGCAGATGATACGATCATATTTTTGCAAGCATCTAAATCTAACTTGATAAGAATTAAGGCTTTTTTAGATGTCTTTGAAATCACTTCGGGCCAGAAATTTAATTTTGAAAAATCTGAATTCTATCTCAGTAAGAGAGCTTCAAATCTAAGATTTAACAAGGTGAGGGCGATTCTGAAAATGAAAAAAGGCACCTTCCCATTTACCTATCTAGGCTGTCCCATTTTTCAGGGTAAAACCCTAAAAAGATATTTCCATCCATTGATGGCTAATCTTGACACTAAACTTCAGAGTTGGAAAAATAAGTGGCTTAGTGCAGGGGGGAAAATGATTCTAATCAAACACTGCTTATACTCCTTACCACAACATCTGTGGGCAGTTACTAATCCCCCAAAGTCAATCATTAGAACCTTTGAGAAGAGATTAGCCAGGTTTTTCTGGGGTGAATCTGAGGGAAAAAACAATAAAATCTGGAGGAAATGGTCTGCAATTTCAGTTTCCACTGATATGAATGGTCTTGGTTTTAGGTCTATTAGAGCCATTCTTGATACTTGTTCTGCAAAACTTTGGTGGAAGAGCCAGCTAGGAGTAACTTTGTGGGAAAAATTGCTATGGTCTCTGCCTATTTCCTACAGGAAATCAGTCACATGGAAGAGAATTCTGTCAGTTAACTCTTTTGCAGAACAGAATTCTAAAATTATTCATGGTAAAGGAAATTGCAGCTTCTGGCTGGCAAATTGGTGTCCATCTGGTCCTCTCATTAACATTATCCCTCTAAACATAGTATCTGGTATGCCATATCTGTCAGTGGCTGATTACATAAATGCTAAAGCAAATGTTTTAGCTCGAATTAGTTCTTTTCTAGAACATGATACTCTGGTCTTTCTTCAGGATGCACACCTAATGGTAGACAGAGATGATAGATTGATATGGAAACCTGAACCCTCTGGTAATTTTACATCTAAATCTACATACAGAGCTCTAACTCAGTCACCAGGTAACTCCCTTGCCCCTAAATTTATTTGGAATAATGCTATTCAGAAGAAGATATCAATTTTCACTTGGAAATTGTTACAATCCTTTCTCCCCTTTGATGAGGTTCTTATTACATGTGGATTCAGTTTAGCATCTAAATGTCCTGCTTGCTGTAGTTCAGATTCTATTCAGCATTTTTTTATATCATGTCACATTGCTAGATCTGTCTGGAGTAACACAGCATCCATAGTTGACTTCCATCTTAATCAGGATCACTCCCTCTCAGAGAGATTTTTTCTTTTCTGGGATTGTCATGACTTACGGGGCTAGAAGCAGTTTATCTGTAAAATTTTGCCTTCTCTCACCTGCTGGACACTTTAGAAAGCTAGGAATAGGTTCATTTTTGATAATAAGCCCTTCTCCACTCTAGCAATAACTAAAGAAGTACAGGAGCTTATAAAACTGACTCTTTTCTTCTCACATAGGACATTGTTTTCTCATTCTGTCATGGATTCTCCTCTAAGTCAACGGATACCTTTCACTCGACCACCTCCAAAGCCAAATATATCCATTGTATGGTGGGATAAGCCTCCATTAGGATCAATCAAAATAAACACAGACGCATCCTGGTATCCTGATAAGGCCTCCATAGGTCTGATTGCTAGAGATAGTTTAGGAGATCCGATATCAGTTTTTTCTGATACCATTACTGCTGCCTCACCCCTAGAAGCAGAAATTAAGGCACTGCTACTAGCTTGCAGTAAGTTTCATGATCTGGATCATAATTATGTCTTTGAAACTGATTGTAAGCTGGCTGTTCAGATGATCAAAGATCCATATGTGGCAAATTGGAAGCTCTTTGATCTGACTTATAGGGTCAAAAACTTACTAGGATCTTCCCAGCTAAAACATGTGGTTAGAGAAAGCAATTCCGTGGCAAATGCTATTGCAAAATCTCATTTTAGCTCAGCTCAGAGTCTGAATCTTCAGAATATAACTCCGCATATCAAGGGACTGATTTTATTGGATAAGCTTCAGACTCCACATATTAGAACTCATGCTTTGCCTTAGAATTGATACTGCTATCTTTCTTGCAGGTTGAATAAGGACTAGTGATTGCAAATAAGCAAATACATGGAGGTACTGGATGGCTACTTCTTTCCTGCTGTAGCATTCCCTTCGGCTGGAGGAGACCTGGAAAATACTATCTTGCTGTTCAAGCGCCTGCGCTCGGACCCCGAGCACTGCTTTGGATACTGTCTGCTTGTGCAATTTCAACTCCATTCTTACTTTTGGTTGCTGTATTTAGCAGGATTATCACTGACTATCTGGTTTTGGAGTTGCCTGGCCACAAGAGAGAATTAACACGAGGGTTGGAGATTCTCGCTTGTGGATCGCAACACCACTACAGATCTAGTCACTTCTGTATATTTGTTTATATATCCTCGTTATAGGTAGTATTAGGACTTTTGGAGGCAACCATGTTGTCTCACCTAGGGGCGTCTTACTATAACAAAACTCTGGATGTACAATTTTCTAATCTAGTTACTAGGTCTGGGGAACCTAATACATATCCCCCACCTACGGGTGTTTTCAATAAAAAAAAAAGAACATTCGCCCAATCGAATGAATTTCATAAGGTGTCTCACATATTTGTTAGTTATCTAGAAACCAATATAAAATGGTTTTAAAGCCCAACAGATGTAACAAAATATGGACATGTGTCATTGTATAGACATCAAATTTATTTATTTTTTATTGTAGGAACAACTTCTAGGTGGAGCAGAAATGGGAATGGCAAATCAGAAGACCAACCTGATACATAGAGACTTATTTAATATAACCTCCAAATTTTATATGATAAATATACTAACTTAAAACACCTATAATGATATTGTTACAATATAAAAATACATTAATTACATCTTTATATTAAATTAAAACATTAATTATAAACTTTGGAGAATATATATAACAAAAAAATTACACCAATAAACTTACAAACTAGATTTATTTATAAATACGATAAAGGAGAAAGGTTTGGTGTTTCCTAAAATTGAGAGCTTGTTTATGTTCAAAAACTATCCTAAATGCAAGAATTAGGAAATAAACAATGGGTGTTTAGTTTCTTATTTAATTGCAATGAGGATGTTAATTTAGAAGGAAAGAAAAACGAAAGGTCATATAATGAAAATACATAAACACACGGTAATAAATTATCCTAAATAAAAGATCAATTATTCTTATTTTGAAGTTTAAGTGGGGAATTCTGGTTTTGTACCACTGGAACCTTAAATAGAAACAAACAAGAAATTAAAAGTCATTTACCATGGAGCCCTCGAATTTTGAAGCCCTTGAACTATGGAGCCCTCGAACACGAGCACTCCACCCCTCGAGAATTAAGGCACTCGACAACTATGGCCCCCGCGAACATGAGCACACCACTTCACGAGAATTAAGGCACTCGACACCTCGAGTACACCACCCCTCGAGCACACCACCGGACCTCGACCCAGCAGCTTTACTCCCTTCAGTTTTCATCCACCATTCCACTACTATTATGTTAATCTTTTGAAGGCAACGAGGTTGCTTTACCGATGTAATATCCCAAACATCATTTTACATCTTTTGATTTCTACATAGGTTTGGGGAACCTAATACATATCCCCCACCTTATGGTGAAAAAAAAAAAATAAAAGTCATAGATATTCTTGATGAGGAATGAGGTTGGCTAATTGAACCCTACTGGAAAAAAATGGCGGAACACATAATCAGTTGACTTCACTTGAAGCGTATCTGACACTTTCGGTGTGGGCTCAAGGCTTTGTTTGGCATACATGTGTTTATAAGCAAGCTGGCCTATTTTGAAAGTAGGGGTGGACCAGTTTCTGCTTTTCCCTAAAAATTAGTTTTTCCTTTCAAAATAACCTATTTTTTAACAATTTATCAAACACTAAAAAATGTTTTTCGTAGAAGCGCAACAGCCCAAAAGCTCTGGCAAAAGGAGCCCACGCTCCCTCACCCCACCTGGATACCCTTGGTGCTCGAGGGGTGGAGCTACGATCGATTGCTGGATACTTCTTTGAATTCCAGAGTGGGAATAGAAAGGGTAGGGAATTGGGAATTGGGAATTGGGAATTTTTTTTAAATTTTGGGGGATATTTATTAGGTTCCCCAAACCTATTTAGAACCAAAAGATGTACAATGAAGTTTTGGAAATATTACATTGATCAGGCAACCTCGTTGCCCTCAAAAGAAAGGTCTAATACTAGTGGACTAGTGGTTCAGGACGAGAGGAAGTAGTACTTGGTGACTCGAGGTCTCGAGGGGTTTAGGCTCGATGGTTCGAGGTTCGAGTGCCTGAGTGCTTGTCGGTTCGAGTGTCTGATGGCTCGAAGGCGACAGGGCTCGAGAGTTTGAGTGTTCGAGGGATCCAGGGCTCGAGGCCTCCTATTCTCGAGGGCTCGAGAGCTTGAGTGTTCGAGGTATCCCATGATCGAGGGCTCCACGGCTCTATGGTATAAGGGCTCGAGGGCTTGGGTGCTCGAGGGTTCGAGTGCTCCAGTGATCGAGGGCTCCAGTGGTCGAGGGCTCCAGTGCTTGGGGGCTCCAGTGCTCGGGGGATCCAATGCTCGGGGGTTCCAGTGCTCGGGGGACTCTAGTGCTCGAGGACACAGTGCTCGAGAGCTCCAGTGCTAGAGGGCTCCCGTGCTCGAGGGCTTCAATGCTCGAGGGCTCCAGTGTTCGAGGACTCGAATGCTCAAGGGCTCGAGGTATCCAGTGTTCGAGGCTCAACGGTTCGAGGGCTCGAGTGCTTGAGTGGTTGATGGAGGTATCGAGTACATGAGTGCACAATGGTTCGAGTGCCTGATGGCTGGAGAGCTGCAGGGCTCGAGAGCTTGAGTGGTCGAAGGATCAAAAGGCTTGAGGCCTCCTAGTCTCGAGGGGTCGAGAGCTTGAGTGTTCGAGGTATCCAATTCTTGAGGGCTCTATAGCTCGATGGTTTGAAGGCTCGAGTGCTTGAGTGCTCGAGGTCTCAAGTGCTCGGGGGCTCCGAGGGCAGCAGGGCTCGAGAGGATGAGTGCTCGAGGGATCCAGGGCTCGAGGCCTCCTAGGCTCGAGGGTTTGAGAGCTTGAGTGTTCGAGGTATCCAGTGCTTGAGGGCTCCAAGGCTCAAGGGCTCCAAGGCTTGAGTGCAGGCTCGACTGCTCGGTAGCCATCGCGAAAGAGCAGAACTCAGTTCAATGTCCATGCTATGTCCCTGCAAAAGAAATAAAAAACTCCAGTAGTATCTATCCTCTGGTAGGATGCTTCTATGTTTGGATGTAAGGGAAATTATTATTGTCTAGGTGAATAAGGCCTTTGATGATTGGTGGGATGTTAGAGATGCTAATGCTTGGTTGTGAAAGGTGAGTAGGTTTATGCTTTGAGATTGCATCAGCAACTGCATTACATTCCCTAAAGACATGCCTTAGTGTAGCCTTCTTAAGTTTAGAGTAGATTTCGAAAGCTAAGACATATAGATACCATTTGGAATTTCTGGGATTATTTATCATGTTCACCACAAGCATGGCATCTGATTCCACTATGTAAGAACAACCGGGGTCGAAACTAGTGAAGCTCATAGCTGCAGCTTGGATAGCTTTCATTTCAACCTCTAATGGTGTACTAGTAGTGATAGTTAAAGATTGAATTAGGCAGGGTTTACCAGTCCAATCTCTAGCTATAAGGCCAATTGTCGACGTGTTGGAGGACCAGGATCCCTCTACATTCACAGTTATGGTGTTCTGTGGTGGCTTCTTCCAGAAGACAGTGGATATAGAAGGCTTAGGGGGGGGTCTCAGGGGTGGGATTAGAGAGGAAATAGGATAGCTTCTATTTAGATACATATATGAGTGACCAGGCTTGGATGAGAAAGAGAGGAAAATAAGATCTCTCACTTCCTTACTGATTAGAGCTCGTGAAAATTTTTTGTTGTCATAATAAAATGCATTCCTAGCTTTCCATAATGACCAACATATCAGAGATGGCAACATCCTACATGTATCCCTATGAACCTTGGACAATTCAGTATTATTAAAAAATGTAAAAAACCTTAGGGTCAGGCTGTCTAAAGCCTGTAGTTTAATCCCCAGAATATCTGAGAAAATGTCCCAAACATTCTGAGCCAAATGGCATGAAGTGAAAAAATGCTCTATTGAGTCCGGTTGATTGCATGCAGGACATTTCGAAGCTAAACTAAAACCACATTGGACTAAGACATCATCAAAAGGTAGGAGACAATTCAGCAATTTCCATGTGAAAATAGATATTTTTTTGGCAGTCTGGGGTTCCAGATGTGTCTAGTGGCTGGAAAGTTACCTGGTTGCTGAGTAAGGGCCCTATAGGTTGATCTGAAGGAGAAAATGCTTGTGTCTTCCAGTTTCCATATAAGTCTATCCTCCCTTTCAGTGTTAACCTGTGCAACCTGCAAAAAACTCAAAGTATCATGTTCTAGATAGGGGGAGATATGTTGCATTATCTGACTTTTTTCTTTGATGAAGTCAGCAATAGTGTAGTAGTAAAAAGGTGAGAGGACTAGAGGTGGAACACATTTAGAAAGGGGACCATTTGGACACCAATTTGCATTCCAATAGTTACTCGTTCCTTTGCCATGTATAATGAGAGAATTTTCTTCTGCAAAGGGGTTAATACCACATATCCTTTTCCAAGTATGGGACTTCTTATGGGACTGTGGTAAATCCCATAACAGTTTGGACCACATAGTTGTTCCCAATTGGCTTTTCCACCACAGATTGGCAGAACATCCATCTATTATTGCTCTTAGAGATCTAAATCCTAAACCATTCTGGTATCTATGTGTACTCAGATCAGCCCATTTTCTCCATATTTTGTTTGATTTACCCTCTGTTTCTCCCCAGAAGAATCTTGTCATTTTCTTTTCTAATGCCTTTATTATTTGTTTGGGGGGCTTTAGGACAGACCAGATATGCTGTGGGAGGGAGTATAGACAAGATTGAATAAGCACCATTTTGCCGCCCAGGCTTAACCATCTGTTTTTCCAGTTAAGGAGATTTCTATGTACAGCTTCCAACAAAGGTTCAAAATAGAGTTTTAAGGTCCTACCTTTGAATATTGGACATCCCAGGTACTTAAATGGAAAGACTCCTTTCTTCATCCCTAGAATCGATTTTATCTGATTTAGTTTAACAGTTGTTGCTCATGAACTAGCATAGAAGTCAGATTTGTCAAATTTTATCTTTTTTCCAGTGGTTAGTTCAAAAAGTTTCTAAGAAAGCTTTGATTCTGATTAGATTATATTTAGAGGCTTGCAAGAAGATAATAGTGTCATCAGCATAGCTCAAGTGGGATGCAGGTGTAATGCCTGAGGGAAGTTGATAGTAACTGAGTCTTTTATTCATGAAATAAAAGATAAGCTTCTGGAGAAAGCTTCAGAGAAAATATTGAAAAGAAAATGGGATAGAGGATCACCTTGTTTGATGCCCCTTGTAGCTCTGAAAAATCCAACAGGGTTCCCATTAATGAGTACTGAAAAATAAGTCTGAGAGAGGTTGTTCATTACAACATTTAAAAAACTCCCTGTGAAACCAAACTTACTAAGAACCTTTTCCAAGAAAATCCAGTTTACTCTATCAAATGCCTTTCTAAGGTCTAGCTTTAAAATATAGTTTGGAACCCTATTCTTCCTGTCTAAAAACTTAATCATTTCCTATAGGTATAGTACATTATCTGAAATGTCTCTATTTTTTCATAAAAGCTGTCTGATTTGGGGAGATTAAGTTTTCCATATAGGGTTTCAATCTTTCCATTAGCACCTTAGAGCAGATTTTATTTGCTACATTTGAGAGACTAATAGGTCTATAGTCATCAAAAGAGGATGGTGTCTTCTTTTTTGGGATTAATGCTATCCATGTACCACTTATTCCTCTTGGTATTTCTGAGCCTAACAAGAAGTCATTTACTGCATCTATTAGGTCCTGTTTAATTATATCCCAGCGTTTAGCATAGAATTTTGTAGTGAAGCCATCAGGACCTGGACTACTATTTCTGTTCAGACTCATTACCACTATTTTTAATTCCTCTTCTGAAACTGGTTTAGACAAGGACTGGTTGTCCTGGAGAGATATTACTGTTGGGATTTGGCTGAGAAAGTGGGAGTAATATGTGGAAGGTTTGGCTGGTTTGGCTCAGAGAGCAGATCAGAGTAAAAAGATATAGCCTCTTCCTGTATGTCAGTATGATTATCTAACCAAAGTCCTTGTCTATTTTTAATTTTTGAGATGTGTAGCTTGCAGCTTTTTTCCTGAACTGATTTATGGAAAAATTGAGTGTTATTATCTCCAAGTTTGGTCCAGTTAATTCTTGATTTCTGTTTCTAGTATTTTTCCCTTTCTTTTAAAGCTCTGATTACCAGTGCCTTTTCTCATTTAGCTTAATTAGATATGTTTCTGAATGGGGGGAATCATAGCTTATCTCCTGCAGTCTTAGATTTCCTCAGCAATTAGTACATTGGAATCAATGTTTCCAAAGGATTCCTTGTTCTAGATTTTAATTATCTTCTTAAGTATAATTAGTTTAAGATAGAGTTTGAGCATACCTTGATGAGGGATCGGTTTGGCCCAATTATTTTTAACTAATTCAGTAAATTCTGGTATGTTGAACCATGTATTTAGGAATCTAAAGGGTTTTGGGTGGGCGGAACTGTGGATGAGATTTGTAGAAGAAGGGGGGAGTGGTCTGAGGATTGTCTATTTAGTATTTGAATGGAAGAGGCTGGGAATTTGGCATTCTATTGCATAGTACTCAGGCCTCTATCTAATCTTTTGAAAGTGGGATTTCTTAGCCTAGAATTAGTCCATGTGTATAGATTCCCTACAGTATTGATTTCCTGGATTCCATTAGAGGTTATCCAACAATTGAAATCTCTTATACTGCCTAGATTGGGGGTGGAAGGTCCTCTATATTCTGTAATTGAAGAAATTGTGTTAAAGTCCCCTATAAAGATAGTTTCAGAAATAGGAAGGTGACTCAGATCATGCCATAAAACCTTCCTTCCTTCCCTATTCCTAAGGCCATAAACAAAAATAGCATCCATTTCAATTTTTGTTGTTACATGTGTAACTTTTACATGTAAGAATTGCTCATGTTGTGAAATTAAGGCAACATTTAAAGAAGCATTCCAAAGAAGCCAAATTTTTCCATTTTCAAGGGGCGGGAAATTAGAGTATCTGAGTTTCTCCATATAGGAGTGACATTTATTATTATCATGCATGGGCTCTATTACACACAGTAGCTCAATCCTTTTTTGTTTAATGAGGTGTTTCAACCTAAGCATTGAAGTCTCTAAACCCCTAAGGTTCCAGACTAGAAAATTAATGATAGTGGTGTATGTCATTGTTCATCTGATTTATGGCTTTTAGTATTTGATCTCAGCATCATCTTGTTTAACTGATTCAGGTAAGTGTTTTTTCTAGATTTAGACTTACCTGTAGAGTTCACATTACCTGTTGATTGGGATTGAACAAATATCGGCCCAGGCTTTGGAATTGTGTCATCCAGGAGAGGTTCTTTTCCCTCCATCTCTTCTAGCAATGTTTGGTGTGGAGGGTGTTCCAGTTCTTCCTCTACTTCTGGGGGTTCCTCTGTGACCTGCAGAACAGAAAATCTATTTGCCATCTTTCTTTGTTGAGAAAGTGGGGGATTAGTGTAAGAGAATTTGTGAAAATTAAGCTTTTGGGACCCTATATGTATATCATCTTTAGCATAAATTTTTGGTGTCTTTTTTTGGCTTGGTTGTGCTATTGCATTAATCAATTCTGTGGTAGGTGAATCTGGAACAGCATGGGGAGAGTCTGTGAGGTCAAGAGCTAGGGAGGGAGGGGGTGAAGGTGTTATATTCCTTACAGGACTAATTTCTTGTTGTGTTCTGTTTCTAGCAGGCCTAATTTCCAAGGACTTGGGATTTGTAAGAGAATGGTTGCAGTGTAGACTTTGTAGTGGCTTTTTGATGCACTAATTGATCTTTGAGTTGGTAGCTTTTTGTAGGTTGTAGTTCATTGACCATGTTAGGTATCTTTTCAAATCTGTTCCATGTGGGTTGCCAATATGGAGCTGTATTAGAGCTCTACACTGGTTCAATGAGTGTCCCAATTTAGCACAATTTTCACAATACAGAGGTATGTCCTCATACTCAATGGTATATTTCCTATTGTTAGAGACAGATCTTAACCTAATGTACTGATTTAGGGGTTTCTGGAGGTCTATCTCCACACAGAGCTTGATGGCTGATGGCCTAGTTAGCATCTAAGTAGCTAAATATTTTTTGATGAAATTGCCTATACTATTTCCAATAGCCTCTATAGATGAAGTATTGTAATAGTAAAGGGGAACTTCCCTGATTGTGCACCATATTGGGACGATCGGAGATTCCTTTTGTGTGGAGAAGTCCGGCGACCATTTGAGTATCTTCATGTGAACTTCGTTGAAACTCCACATTCCTTTGATCCAGCAGCGTTGATAGTCATTTGGAAGTTCGAAGCGGATCAGTATATGCTTGTAGTCAAGCGACCCCAATTGGTATTTCCCAGAGAAACCTACTGTCTTGAAGGTTCCTTCCAGCTGGTCCATAGATAATCTTCCCTTGGTGAATTTACCCACAAGGGCGTTCGTATAGTGAGCCCAAAGTGTGGATATATCATCGTCCAAGTATAGACAGGCGGGTTCACCGAGGTGTTCGGATTTTGGGGTGATCTCTGGATTGTTTGGTAGGGCTGATAGGAGTGGAGGAGCTTTTGATTGAAGAGCCGCGATGAATGATTTGGTATTAGAGGTGGTTATTTTATCCGCCATGGATTTCAATAAATGGAGCAACTCTCTCGATATGCGAGAGAGAGCCGCTAGCAGTGATAATGTGACCGTTTCCGGTCGCTACAGTAGAAAGCAACTTTTAGAAAGAAAAGGAGGATAAGAGAGAAGATAGGCTGATGGATGTACGATTCAATAGGATGATTCCCCTTAGTAAAATTCGGTGACACGCTAACGAATTGGGATCATCTGAAACTATCAAACAATGGGATATAAATTTTCCCAAAATTATCCACTTTCCTTATGGAGGGCTTGTTCTCTCTTGAAATCCATGAAAGAACAATATTGTCGCTTTACACTGTAATTTTTGTGCATTCATTAAGAGGGATTACAAGCAACTCAATAAATATCAAATCTAATTTTTATTACAAAAATAAGAGAACTGAATTAAATATGACAATATTAGATAGTCTTTGGCTTATCGGTTAGAATTTCAATGAGAATGAATATTGGTGAGTCCAACTCAATACTCAGATCACATAGCCCAGTTCAGTTTCTATAGCAGCCAGCCCATTAAGGCTATCCCATAGCACCAATTTGAGGACAAACCTCGTGGTCCAGGCAGTCTAGTTGATGAATAATTATCACTCCAAGGTACATGGTTTATGAGTAATCATATTTCAATTCTACGTCGAATCCTATCGTAATTAAGCGTCCTAACCTTAAAATTAAGATTATAAAGAGGTATGCTCTCACTTACCTTTCAAATGCAATTCTCTCTAACAGCTCTTATCGACTTATATATCACAGTGAGTATGGGAACTGACTTAAACTAGCCACCACCACGGCATCACGAATAAGGCAATCGAACGGGTTAGGGTTTTCAATTTTGGGGGAAACAATAAGGCAGTTGAAAGAAAAATTTGGGGGAAACAGTAAGGCGATTGAAAGTTGCGAGTAGAGAAGAAAAGAGAGGAAAAAGAGAAGAGGAGGAAGAAGATATGGTTATTAGGGGTATAATAGCAAATTCATTATTTTTCTCTTTTTTTTTCCTTTTTTCAGAATGATAAAATAGCCTTTTCATCAAATTCTGGCATAAATATGCCAGAATGGGTATATTTGCAGTTTCACTTACTATATAGGGTATATGGACACTTTCAATTATCAAAAGGTTATATTGACACTTATGTGAAGTATGTAGGGTTATATAAGCACATTTCTAAAAAAAAAAATTATTTTCCTGATTTTTTTGTAATATTTTATTCCATGTGCAATTGTACCTTTTAACCCTTGTACCCACATATAAATATCAATTGATACAGTTCCATACAATTATGAGTTTTACATTCTATCAACTAGATTCAATGGTAATTTTTCCTACTTATGTCCTAGAATATGATGTTTATATGTAATTTGGTTGCTTGTATGAAATCTTTCAAAAAATAAGGGTACTCCTCTACATTGATCAACTAATTAGTAAATTGAGTAAAGTACATTCATGGCCCCCAGTTCCTTGTTTAGTGCACATATGCCCCTCAATTTTTTGAAGTTCATATATACCCTTGTTCCTTGTTTAATGCACATATACCCCTCATTTTTTCATACGTTGGTCTCCGACTATATGGGTATATGTGAACTTTTGAAAAATGAGGAGGTGTATATGTTCACTTTCAAAATTTGGACGGGTATATGCAACTTTTAAAACCATGAGGGTATATGTTCTCTAAACAAAGAACTTAGGGGCATAAATGCATTTATCCCTAGTAAATTTCATGTCTCACCAAAGTTAGTTAAAAGACTTGGAAAAGACCATCTTTCCATGGTCATATGGAAATGTGGAGTTTAATTAAAATAATATTAAATTAGGATTTTATACTCTGAAGTAACTGCAAGTAAAACATTTGAGTTTTAATTGGAATCATTACATATTTAGAGTGAAACATATAACTTTTATGTTTCACTCTAAATATGTAATATTTTAAAGCAAAACTCAATGTCCAAATAGCTCATAACCTGAATTTGACTCGGATTTTAATTGCTTTAACCCGCAAAATTTTCATCTTTATGTGACAAAATTTCACTTTAGTCCCTGGTTTTTTCATATCTTATAGAAAGACCGTCTTCCGAGAGAAGGAGTCTAGTTATCTTTGTAAATTAGTACATTTTCTACTGAATACTAATAAGTCTCCATGATAATTTTATAACAATAAGAAAATCTTCTTAAGATTATTACTTTTAAGACTCTATTCCCTAAAATACGGTCTTTCCATAAGTCATGAAAAAACTAAGGTTTAAACTGGAAATCAGAAGTAATGAAGATAAAATTTTTGACTTGTATTAATTAGGTCATAAACTTTATAACTACTAAACGTTGCATAATAAAATTTTGAGTCACTCTCCTGAATGTCTCATAGTAAGACCAATGACTAAATACAAATATTATAATATAAGAAGTAGGAGCATTTCAAATTTGGGGTTAAACTAGTATTATTCTATTTTCGGGGTAAATATTAAAATGTAAGCAACAATTCAACAGTTAAATTGCAAATTGTCTTAAGAACGGGAAATATTGTCTCATTCTCTGCCGCCACTATCATCAGGAAATCTTCAAGCTTCCCCAATGAAATAACACCGAGAACTTCCAGCCATCGCTTCCCCATCTTCCCTCAAAATGCCCCAAACGATTACTGTCATTCCTCGCCCACGGCTTTTGTCAAAATTCTAATTTCATCTACATCGCAATGCCAATTCGCCGAAGCTTTAGATCCGTCGATGCTGTGTTTAGCGCTAGGGTGGTCATTGATGTGAAGTCCAGATATCCTCATCGACAAAAATGCCTCCATCCGCCATCACAGGCGTAGTCGGAAAAACCATCAAATGGTCCAAAACCTTGGTTTGCCAGTCGAATTTGGACTGAATTTTGAAGCCAAAACCCTGGTTTGCAGATGCTGGTTGTAAAGAAACCTTTGATAAGATGTCAAATGTATGTATTTTCTAAAGCATTTAACATCTCTTTTGTAGCTTTTTTTAGAAGCTTTCTATATTTAGATATGTTTACATAATAAGGGGTTTAGATGACCGTTTTCGGTTTTCTTACCAAAATCTATCATTTTGTAAATTATCTTTAGTTTAATGGATTTTTGGTCCTTACGAGCATCTAGATTCCTTTTTGTGAGCTTAATTCCTAGATTTCTTGTGAGCATTTCAGAGTGGTTTAGTGAACACGAACCAAAATGTGGTAGAAAATAGAAGGTTCGAAGAAGGAAGACAAAGAAGCAGATGGATTGTAACCCACAAGTTTGGAACAAGTTCTTAAAACGATCCGAGAAGAATAAGGATACAAGAATGGAATCATTGGATTCTTCATCCCGAGCACTATAAAATCAACTACAAGAACTCCAAAATTGAAGTAACAGTTCACTCATAACGACGCAAAAACCGGCCGGCCAACCGGCCGGCCAGTGAAGAAGACCGAGCGCATGGGCTGCGCCCTTAACCGCACGCCCGTGTGAGAGAAATAAACCATGGCACATGTCCTCGGTCAAGAAATGCCGGTGCAAGAAGCACCCTCGCCTCAGTAGGCAAGCACCCTCGCCCTAGCAGACAAGCACCCTCATACGCCCAGCGCGCACCCGCACGCCTGCTGCACCTCTTTTGACTTTTCTTTGACATTGGGCTATAAATAGCCCCTCTGCTTCCCCGTTTTAGTGGAGCCCAACTTGGGGGCCTCCAAACCCTAGATTTCATTATCTTTTCTTAGTTTTTGCGCTTTTCCATTGATTCTTGTAGATTTGTTATGTGTTTTCATAATCTAGGCTAAATATACTCTTGGGAGCAATTGTTATATGTTTTGTGCTTTCTTGTGTGATTGAGGCATGATTTATACTAGGATGATCAACTAGTAGATGATTGCTGATAGATTATGTGCTAGGTTTTTGGTCAAACTCAAAAGACTCTAAATTTTAGTCAATGTGATTGTTGTTGGTCAATGTTAGGTTATAATTATGAGTGAAAACTAATTATGATTGTTGATTGATGGAGTTTATTAGACTTAGGTTGAATTTAGATGGGTTTGCCAAATTATTAATGTAGCCCACTAATAATTATTAGCATGAATGTCGATCCTCGTAGTCGTTATTAGTAAATATGCTTGTGCTATGTATGTGTTTCTCGCTTGTAAAACATTGTGGTAGTCATGTTGGGTCTCCGTGTGTATTGCGATTCTCAGGGAAGTATATGATATCGATCGTCTAGGGTGACCCGGGGATAAGGGTTATTGTGTGGTGCCGATCGCCCACTCTAACTATAACCGAGAAGAGGTGAGAAATATCAACACTCAAAAGGTATTGATAAGTTCTTCATAATATGTGATTAATGCATAAAAATAGGATAATTAATCTATGATCAAAGGATGAATAGAAATGTAAACCAATTGCGCCCAAGGTCGCTATAATCTTATTTAAGTTATTTGTGATATTTGTGATCGTATTTATATCGCTCTTTCTACTTAGTTGTAAATTTATTTTTTCAAAGTTGTCGTAGTGTTTTCCAAAATCAAAACCCCTCCCACTTGTTACCACACATGAAGAGTGACTCCTTCGTGTGCTTTTAACTACCTTACACTTGATAAAACCCTCTTTTCCTCGTGGATGAACCATCCTTACCCCTAGCTACTATTTAATAGTTAGCCATAATTTGGGATAATAAATATTATCTTTGAGAGGCACGGTGATAGCCTCCCAAATTTTGGCACCGTTACAGGGGAAAAGGCTTATTTTGTTGAGTGTTAGTGTAGTTCTTTGTGTTTTATTATTTTCTCTTTATGTGTTCCTGTTTGTTCATAGTTTGTGCTTATTTTGTTTTTGTTGTTTTTCGAAAGGACGTATTGTTTTTCTTCTTGGTTTATGGTACGTGCTCGTTCCAAGAACCGAGAACCTTTGCACTACGAACCCAAATTTTTTTTGCTTCTTTGTTTTTATTTTTTTGTTTGGAATGTATATTACTTGAGTTCTTGGTGTACTTCTACCAAAAATCCTTGCACTACAATTCCAAATTTTTGAAAAAAAAGTAGAAAGATCTCATCTTGAGGGAACTCACAATGAGAAGAGAGGCTCAACAAGCATGTTTTTGTAGGATTTGTCATTGTGATCATTCTAATAAGTCTTTTTATTGGTTGAGAGAGAAGCACTATGGGGAGAATAGAACCCTTTGTTTTCAAAATCAAGGGTATTATGAGGAGTGCTATGAAGAGGTTGGAGTTGTTGGTTTCCAAGGTCAATGAGCTCAAGAATCGTATCGATACCATGATTCTTACAATACAAAATGGAGTGGTAATCCTGATTTATGCTATGGGAATGCACCAGAAAGCCAACACTATGAGAAATATGATTTTACTTCATCAACTTATGACATTCCCCGAAACCATGTTCAAGGATAATGTTTAAACAAGAATGAGGAACTCTTGCAAGAAATATCGAATATGGTCCAAGAATTGGAGGCTCGCACCTCCTCTAGATTTGAAAACATGGAGACCTAAATTAGCAAACTTGCATCTTTTATAAGCAATTTGGAAGCTAGAGATTAGCTTCCATCACAAGCAGATGTGAGCCTAGATTCAAGTGCTAATCCTTATGCCTTAAAGGTAGAGGTGGTAAAGGAAGTTGAAGGTGAGGTCCAAGTGGATGGGGAGTTGGTTGAGGAAGACAAAGAAGTTGATGAAGATGTGATTGTCCTATATTCATTATTCTTTACATCATCACCCCTTCCTCCACCAATTGAACCAACTCCACCATTGTTGGAACTCTTGGAGGAGATAAGAGAGGAGCCAAAAGACTATTCCAAGCCTCCTAGTCACTCCACTACTTTGAAACAAACTCCACCTCCAGAAGACTTTCCTCTTGAAACTTTTGTATTCCCTTCTCTCTACTTTTGGATGCTCATGGTGAAGGGGTTCAAACTTTCATCATATGTATAACATTAGGGTCGTGTCGATAACCTTAAAAATACGAAGCTTGTTGGGAGGCAACCCAAGCTTTTAAGTTAGGCTAGTTTTTTTCTTTTTATTGAAAAAAAAATCCCCCACCATGACTTCAAACCCTTACCCAAAACCACAAGAATACCACTGCAATTCACCATCTAAAACCACCACCAAAATCACCATCTAGGAGCACTACTAGTTGCTGTCTTGTGTGAATGTTGATTGGGATTTGCATAGTTGTGGATTTGTAGTGGACGGGTTGAAGTTACATATTTGGCGGAGTTCGAGAACATGGAGGAAAGGATATTCATTGAGAAGAGAGCATTGCCATCTTTAGGAAAGACCTTCAAGGTCCCAGTTGTGAGTTATTTTCTTTCTCCCTTATGTATTTATCTTGTAATATGGTTCACATTGAGGACAGTGTGTGTTTTAAGTGTGAAGAGGTAAAGAGAAATATGCCAAATTGTATCGTATTCTAGTATGCATATGCTCTACTTTAATTTGTTTTGTTAAAAAAAAGAATACCCGCTAAGTTAAAAACCCGAGAGGGCATCTTAGGTAAAAGTGGGAGGCCCGAAGAAGTCAAAAACCCAAAAGGGTGACCTATGCAAAAATGAGAGACCAAATGGTATGAAAAAAAGGTGAGGGTGAGCATTGAAAAAAAATGTGTGAAGTTAGGATGAAAACCCGAGAGGCCTCCTAGGCAAAATGAGAGAAAAATTGTCTATTTGGTGGTTTCTTTGTTAGAGTAAGCTAGTTTTACACTTGTATTGTATACCTCACCTTTGATTGGTATGAAGGTTGTTTAGATTATCTTAAACTTTAAGATGTGAGAGTGTGAGTGATTATTATATCTTGGGGGTTAGGGTAGTCTAGGAATACGATGTTGGATGTTTTGGGAAAACTTTTGCATACTAGTTTACGCTTAGATCTTTGCTTGTTCTTGTTTGCTTGTTCTTGTTTGCTTGTTCTTGTTTGCTTGAGCATGAGTAAAGGTTTAACTACGGGGAGGTTTGATGAGACGTCAAATGCATGTATTTTCCAAAGCATTTAACATCCCTTTTGTAGGTTTTTGTTAGAAGATTTCTAGATTTATATATGTTTACATAATAAGGGGTTTAGATGACCGCTTTCGGTTTTCTTATCTAAATCTTTCATTTTGTAACTTATCTTTAGTCTAATGGATTTTTGGTCCTCACGAGAATCTAGATTCCTTTTTGTGAGCTTAATTTGTAGATTGCATGTTAGCATTTCAGAGTGGTTTTGAGAAGACCACAAACCAAAACGTGGTAGAAGATAGAAGGGTCTAAGAAGGAAGACAAAGAAGTGGATGAATTGTGATCCGAAAGTTTGGACCAAGTTCTTAAAATGATCCGAAAAGAATCAACATACAAAGATGGCATCATTTGATTCATCTTCTTGAGCATAATAAAATCAACTACAAGAGCTCCAAAATTGGAGTAATGGTTCACTCGTTACGATGCAAAGACCGGCCAGTCAAGAAGATTGAGTACGCGGGCTGCGACCTTAACCCACGCCCGTGCGAGAGAAATAAACCATGGCACACATCCTCAATCCCGAAATGCAAGGCCAGCTTTTGATCCTGCGCACCCGAGTGAGAAGAACCCTCACCTCAGAAGGCAAGCACCCTTGCGCGCCCAGCGCACCTGGTGCGCTCCAGCTGCACCCCTTTTGAATTTTCATTTTACCTTGGGCTATAAATAACCCGTATTCTTCCCCAATTCAATGGAGCCCAATTTGGGGGCCTCCAAAACATAGATTTCTTCATCTTTTTTATGTTTTTCCATCTATTCCATTGATTCTAATAGATTTGTTATGGTTTTTCATAATCTAGGCTAAATATACTCTTGGGGGCAATTGGTAAGCATTTCTCGTATGAATTTGTGAGATTCTATTTATCCTATATTGTGCTTTCATTATCAAATATATTTGGTGCTTTCTTGTATGATTGATGCATAATTTAGACTAGGATGATCAACTAGTTGATGATTGTGGATTGATTATGTGTTAAGGTTTTGGTCAAAACTGGAAGACTTTGACTTTTAGTCAACGTAATTGTTGTTTGTCAATGTTAGGTTATAATTAGGAGTGGAAACTAATTATGATTGTTGATTGATGGAGTTGATTAGACTTACGTTGAATTTAGATGGGTTTTTCTAATTATCAATGTAGCCCACAAATAACGATTAACATGAAAGCCTATCCTCGTTGTCGTTATTAGTAAATATACTTTTGCTATCTATGGGTTTCTCGTTTATAGGGAATTGTGGAAGTTATGTTGGGTCTCCGTATTGCTATCCATGGGGAAGCCTATGACGCCGATCGTCTAGGGTGACCCTAGGATAAGGGTTATTGTGTGGCGTTGATCACCCACTACAACTACAACTGAGGAGAGGTGAGAAATATTAACACTTGAAAAGTGTTGATAAGTTCTCCACAATATGTGATTAATGTATAAAAATAGGATAATTGATCTATGATCAAAGGATGACTAGAAATGTAAACCAATTATGCCCAAGACCGTTAATTGTGCGTCTGCATGAGAGAAATAAACCGTGGCGCACGTCCTCGATCCAAAAATGTGTGCCCGGGGCCTAATCATGCGTGCCAACATGAGAAGAATCCTCACCCAAGAAGGAAAGCACCCTCACGTACCCAGCGTGCCCTGTACGAGCCTGCGGCACCTTTTTTATTTTTTCTTTTGACCATGGGCTATAACTAGCCCCTCTTCTTCCCCATTTCAATAGAGCCCAACTTGGGGGCCTTGAAATCCTATATTTCTTCATCTTTTGAATCTTTTCCATGGATTCTTTTATATTTGTTATGGTTTTTCATAATCTAGTCTAAATATACTCTTGGGAGCAATTGGTAAGCATTTTTAGTATGAATTTGTGAGATTCAATTTATCCTATTTTGTGCTTTTATTTATCAAGTATATATGGTGCTTTCTTGTGTGATTGATGCATGATTTAGACTAGGATGATCAACTAGTTGATGATTGTGGATGATTATGTGCTAGGTTTTTGGTCAAACCCGGAAGAATTTTACTTTAAGTCAACGTGATTGTAATTGGTCAATGTTAGGTTATAATTAGGAGTGACAACTAGTTATGATTGTTGATTGATGGAGTTGATTAGACTTTGGTTGAATTTAGATTGTTTTTCCTAATTATCAATGTAGCCCACTAATAACGATTAGCATGAAGGCCGATCCTCGTTGTTGTTATTAGTTAATATGCATTTGCTATCTATGTGTTTCTCACTTGTAGGACATTGTGGTAGTCATGTTGGGTCTCCGTGTGTATTGCGATCCTCGGGGAAGTCTATTTCGCCAATCATCTAGGGTGGCCCGAAGATAAGGGTTATTGTGTGGCGCCAATCGCCCACTCTAACTATAACCGAGGAGAGGTGAGAAATATCAAAACTTGAAAGGTATTGATAATTTCTCCACAAGATGTGATTAATGCATAAAAATGTGATAATTAATCTTTGATCAAAGGATGACTAGAGATATAAACCAATTGCGCTCAAGACTCACTATAATCTTATTTAAATATTTGTGATCGTATCTATATTGCTCTTTCTACTTAGCTGTTAATTTAGTTGTTCAAAGTAGTCGTAGTGTTTTCCAAAAGAAATCCCCCCCAACTTGTTACCACACACGAAGAGTGACTCCTTCGTGTGCTTTTTAACTACATTTTACACTTTATAAAACCTCCTTTTCCTCGTGGACAAAACCGTCTTACCACTAGCTACTATTTAGTAGTTAGCTATAATTTGGGCTTATAAATATTATCTTTGAGAGGTACGGTGATGACCTCCCAAATTTTGGCGCCACTGCTGGGGAAAAGGCGTATTTTGTTGAGTGTTAGTGTAGTTCTTTGTATTTTGGGTTTTCTCTTTGTACGTTCTTGTTTGTTCATAGTTTGTGCTTGTTTTGTTTTTTTTTATTTTTTGGAAGAAAGTATTGCTTTTGTTCTTCGTTTATGGTACGTGCTCGTTCCAAGAACCGAGAACCTTTGCACTACAACCCCAAATTTTTTGTGCTTCTTTGTTTTTATTTGTTTTTTTTGGAATGTGTATTGCTTGAGTTCTTTGTTTACTTCTACCAAGAATCCTTGCACTAAAATTCCAAATTTTTGAAAAAAAAGAGAAAAAAGAAGAAAGATATCACCTTGAGGGAACTCACGATGAGAAGAGAGGCTCAAGAAGCAAGTTTTTGTAGGACTTGTCATTCCGATCATCTTACCGAGTCTTGTTATTTGTTGAGAGAGGAGCACTACA
Organism: Rubia yunnanensis; assembly: GCA_037428765.1. Classification (NCBI taxonomy): domain Eukaryota; kingdom Viridiplantae; phylum Streptophyta; class Magnoliopsida; order Gentianales; family Rubiaceae; genus Rubia; species Rubia yunnanensis. The sequence continues at coordinate 82,202,897 of CM075065.1, forward strand.
AGGAGAATAGAACCCTTTGTTTTCAAAATCAAGGGTATCATGAAGATTCCTATGAAGAGATTGGAGTTGTTAGTTTCCACGGTCAAGGAGCTTTGTGTGTTTTTGTTTGTTCATAGTTTGTGCTTGTTTTGTTTTTTTTTGTTTTTCGGAAGAACGTATTGCTTTTGTTCTTCGTTTATGGTACGTGCTCGTTCCAAGAACCAAGAACCTTTGCACTATGACCCCAAAATTTTTGTGCTTCTTTGTTTTTATTTTTTTTTGTTTGGAATGTGTATTGCTTGAGTTCTTGGTGTACTTCTATCGAGAATCCTTGCACTACAATTCCAAATTTTTGAAAAAAAAGAGAAAAAAGAATAAAGATATCACCTTGAGGGAACTCGCGATGAGAAGAGAAGCTCAAGAAGCAAGTTTTTGTAGGATTTGTCATTCCGATCATCTTACCGAGTCTTGTTATTTGTTGAGAGAGGAGCACTACGAGAAGAATAGAACCCTTTGTTTTCAAAATCGAGGGTATCATGAAGAGTCCTATGAAGAGATTGGAGTTTTTAGTTTCCACGGTATAGGATCTCAAGAATGGTATCCATACTATGATTCTTACAATCCGGAATGGAGTGGTAATCCAAATTTGTGGTACGGGAATGAACCGAAAAACCAACACTATGAGCAATATGATTGGCCTTCATCAACTTATGACATGCCTTGAAACCATGCACAAGCAAAAGGTTTAAGCTCGAATGAGGAACTCGGGCAAGAAATATCGAATATGGTCCAAGATTATAACCGGATTCAAGTGTTAATCCTTATACCTTGATGGCCGAGGTGGTCAAGGAAGTTTAAGATGAGGCCCAAGGGGATGAGAAGTTGGTTGAGGAAGACAAAGAAGTTGAGGAAGAGGTGATTGTCCTATATTTATTATTCTTACCATTATCACCCCTTCCTCCACCAATTGAACCAACTCCACCATTGTTAGAACTCTTAGAGGAGATAAGAGAGGAGCCAAAAGACTATCCCAAGCGTCCTAACCACCCTACTCCTTTAAAACAAACTCCACCTCCACAAGACTTTCCTCTTGAAAGTTTTGTACCCCTACCTCTCTTCTTTTGGATGCTCATGGTGAAGGGGTTCAAATCTTCATCATATGGATAACATTAGGGTTGTGCCGATGACCTTTAAAATATGGATTTTCTCAGGAGGCAACACGAGCTTTTAAGTTAGGCTAGTATTTTTTTTCTTTTATTGAAAAAAAAATCTTACACCATGTCCTCAAACCCTTACCCCAAACCACAAGAATACTACCACAATCCACCACCTAAAACCACCATCTAGGAGTACTACTAGTTGTTGTCTTGTGTGAGTGTTGATTGTTATTAGCATAGTTGTGGATTTGTAGTGGACGGGTTGAAGTAGCATATTTGGTAGAGTTTGAGAACATGGAGGAAAGAACATTCATTGAGAAGTGAGCATTGCCGTCATGAGGAAGGACCTTCAAGGTCCTAGTTGTGAGTATTTTTCTTTCTCCCTTATGTTTTTATCTTGTCCTTTGGTTCACATTGAGGACAATGTGTGTTTTAAGTGTGAGGAGGCTAAGATAAATATGCCAAATTGTATCGAAGTGTAGTATGCATATGCTCTAATTTGATTTTCTTTTCTTAAAAAAAATTTCCGCTTAGTTGAAAACCCGAGAGGGCAATTTAGGAAAAAGTGGGAGGCCAGGATAGGTCGAAACCCGAAAGGGCGACCTATGCGAAATTAAGAGGCCAAATGGTGTGGGAAAATGTGAGGGTGAGCATTGGAAAAAATGTGTGAAGCTAGGATGAAAACCTGAGAGAGCTCCTAGGTAAAATGAGAGAAAATTAGAGAAATCAAAAAAATTTAAGCTTCTCTTCGTTTGTCTATTTGGTGGTTTCTTCGGTAGAGTAAGCTAGTTTTACAATAGTATCGTATACCTCACCTTTGATTGGTATGAAGGTTGTTTAGATTATCTTAAACTTTGGGATGTGAGAGTGTGAGAGACTCTTATGTCTTGGGGGTTAGGGTAGTCTAGGAATACGATGTATGATGTTTTGGGGAAAATTTTGCATGCTAGTTTTCCTTTAGATCTTTGCTTGTTCTTGTTTACTCGAGGGCGTGTAAAGGTTTAAGTGCAGAGAGGTTTGATAAGACGTCAAATGCATGTATTTTCCAAAGCATTTAACATTTATTTTGTAGCTTTTTGTTAGAAGATTGTTAGATTTAGATATGTTTACATAATAAGGGGTTTAAATGACCGTTTTCGGTTTTCTTATCTAAAATTTTCATTTTGTAATCTATCTTTAGTCTAATGGATTTTTGGACATTACGAGCATCTAGATTCCTTTTTGTGAGCTTAATCTATAGATTGCTCGTGAGCATTTAAGAGTGGTTTAGTGAAGGCCACGAACCAAACGTGGTAGAAGATAGATGGGTCGATGAAAGAAGACAAAGAAGAAAATTATTTGTCACTGGAAGTTTGGACCATGTGCTTAAAATAATTCGAATAATCAACCTACAAGAATGGCATAATTAGATTCGTCTTCTAGAACACTTTAAAATTGGCTACAAGAACTCTAAAATCAACTACAAGAACTCCAAAACAAGAGTAACGGTTCATTCATAACGATGCAAGGCCGGCTGGCCAACCAACTGGCCGCTGATGAAGAACGGTCGCGCAGGCTGCACTCTTAACCGCACAGCCGCGCTAGAGAAATAAACCGTGACGCATGTCCTCGGTCCAGAAACGTGCGCCCGACACTTGTTCCTGTGTGCTCGCGTGAGAAGCACCCTCGCCCTTGAAGGCAAGAACCCTCGTGCACCCAGTGCGCTCGGTGTGCGCCCGCGCTCCTGCCACTTTCCTTTTGACTTTTCTTTTAACCTTGGGCTATAAATACCCCCTCTTCTTCCCCATTTCAATGGAGCCCGAGTTTGTGACCTCCAAATCCTAGAATTCTTCATCTTTTCTAAGCTTTTTCATCTTTTCCATGGATTCTTGTAAATTTGTTATGGTTTTTCATAATCTTGGTAAAACATACTCTTGGAAGCAATTGGTAAGCATTTCTAGTGTGAATTTGTGAGATTCTATTTATCCTATTTTGTACTTTTATTATCAAGTATATTTGGTGCTTTCTTGTGTGATTGATGAATGATTTAGACTAGGATGATCAATTAGTTGATGATTGTGGATTGATTATGTGCTAGGTTTTTGGTTAAACCTGAAAGACTTTGACCTTTAGTCAACATTATTGTTGTTGGTCAATGTTAGGTTATAATTAGGAGTGACATCTAATTATAATTGTTGATTGATGGAGTTGCTTAGACTTAAGTTGAATTTAGATGGGTTTGCCTAATTATTAATGTAGTCCACTAATAACGACTAGCATGAAGGTCGGTCCTCGTTGTTATTAGTAAATATACTTGTGATATCTATGTGTTTCTCGCTTGTAGGACATTGTTGTAGTCATGCTGGGTCTCTGTGTGTATTGCTATCCTCGGGGAAGTCTATGACGCCGATTGTCTAGGGTGACCCGAGAATAAGGGTTATTGTGTTGCACCGATCGCCCACTATAACTATAATCGGGGAGAGGTGAGAAATATCAACACTCAAAATGTGTTGATAATTTCTCCACAATATGTGATTAATGTATAAAAATAGGATAATTAATCTATGATCAAATGATGACTAGAAATGTTAACCAATTGCGCCCAAGCCTCACTATAATCTTATTTAAGTTATTTGTGCTATTTGTGTTATATTTGTTTCACTCGTTCTACTTAGTTGTTAATTAGGTTTTTCAAAGTAGTCGTAGTGTTTTCCAAAAGCAAAACCCCCCAACTTATTACCGACTCCTTCGTGTGCTTTTTAACCACATTTTACACTTGATAACACCCCCATTTCCTCGTGGACAAACCCATATTACCATTAGCTACTATTTAGTAGTTAGCCATAATTTGGGCTTATAGATAGTATCTTTGACAGGCACGACGATAGCCTCCCAACCTGCGTCGGCAGCATCCTGATTGGTTTCTGATTGGTAGTGTAATCGTTTGTAGCATCACTAGCAATTTCCGGTGGGTAGCATCGTCGTCAGAAATGTCAGGGTCAAATTCCGGTAAAGATTGCATTCGGGCTCAGGTTATGGGAAGAAATCGAGTAAAAATCAGTTCAATTTTGGGCTGAAAACATAAATATGTGTTGGGCTAATATGTATTGGCCTTAATACTAAAATTTACATCTAATTAATCACCATTAAATTAATATAAATAACATAAAAAATGCAATCCATCAAATTAAATAAATACACTAAAATAGTTAAACATCAAATAAAAACACAAAAAATATACTAAAATAGTTAAACATAAAATAGAAACACAAAAAATACACTAAATTATTGGTAAACATCAAAATAAATTATAAATATACACATAAAATAAAGATAGTCAAACATCAAGTAAAAATACTAAAATATTAAATCAAAAATGAAAAATGAAAAATAAAAATACTAAAAATTCACATCAAATTAATGTAATTAAACATCAAATGATAATACTAAAAATTAAACATCAAATGATAACACTTTAAAATAAAATAAATATTCTAAAAAAAGAAACATCAATATCAACTTTTAAAGGAACTCACTGAAAAACCAACACATTAGTCAGAATGAAAGTATAAATTATAAAATAAAATTTTAAATAATAAAATTTCACTAACTAGTGTCAACATGTATAAAGTGTCAAAAAAATCGACAAGCAAACACGAGATTTATAATAAAAGATCAATATTTAACTTTAAAACACATGATTTTATTGAAAAAATGTTCATAAAAAACATCAAAAGGTTTGGTTGAAACATCTAGTTTTGAAAAGAAAACATCAAGTCTTCTTGTAGTAAAAACCTACGCATTGAGGGTAAATGAGGGAAAAAATTGACTAGCAAATTTCTCTGACCCGGATTTTTGACCCACAAGATTCTTATGACTCAAAATCATTAGTTCTCGAATTATTTATTCCCAGCACCCCCAAAAAGTGGTATTTGCACCCAGATTCCCTCCTTCCTCTACCAAACTTCCTTAAATTATTTTTGAAACCCCATCTCTAATTGAATTTTATAATATTGCATAGTAACCCTTGGTGTCGCTGTGAAACGATATCGCACGAGACTTTATCTAAAATTTAATATTTCAACTAAAATCTGTTACCTTTTTATTATTCTATCAAGCTCATATTTCCATAAATCTATGGAAATACGGTGTTTCCCAATATGCTTGTTTCCCAATATGCTTGCATTATGAGATCATAAATATTGAGAATACAATCGAAGATGAATAAGATTATAAAAGGTGAGGTTTGACCTTTTTCTGCTTTATTAGGAGAGAATAATAAAAGGATCGACAAAGTTTATTCCGATTTTATAAGCAAGTATTTAAGATCCGCACGTGCATGCTTGATTAAACCGGCTCTTGGATTATGCATGGGCCCTAATCCAAATTATTAATAGATTGCATGTCCCTTCTTTGGAAGAGAATAGATATGACTGCATGGTCATAATTGTTTTCTGAAGATTTTAATTATCTATATCACAAGCCTTTGCACTTGCATGTACATAAGCTCTGAATGATCAACTTACCAAATTACTTGTTTTCAAAAAAACTTACGAAATTATTAAAATCTCTGTATCTCCTTTCTTAGTGCACAAAATACAAACTCCTCCCATTTGTCTATAATTTTCATTAAAATATTAATCACAAACTCCTCCTATTCCTTTGAATATAGACAAAAGTCAAATTGCAATATTTTTCAAAGGAATAGTATTTTTGTAAATATTAGCTCTGATCCCTATAGGTTATGAGGCGATTATCTACATCCTACCGCCACCTTTAACTGTCTTCTTTTCCACCTTTCTTCTCCTGCGATGCTGCGATGGCGGAGGCGTCGTCTGATCCAAAACCCTCATTTTCATACGCACAAGCTTCAGGTAACGAACTTCTCAAAGAGCTCCATCCTGAAATCGGATAAGATATCAAACAGAAATCAATTCAATCCAAATCAAAAAAATCGATCACCTTGGAGAGCTTGGATTGAGATTCACAATCGAAAAATGTGAAAGGCTAGAAGCCCCTCAAAGGTGGACGCTGATTGGTAAATTTTCTTAAAGCAGACCTCAAATCACTACAAGAAACAAGACCTATAACTTCGCCCCTTTTACCTCCATTTTTTTCTTGTTAACACCATATAACCGAGGTAAAAGAGCTCGGTTATTTTTTCAAAAGTAAAAGATATTATTTACCTAGGTTATTAAAAAACCAAAATAAATAACTGGTTTTTTACATCGATTATTTTTTGAGCTGAAGTAAAAGGCTAAAAAGGAAGTAAATGATATTACCAAATAACATACGATGTCGCATGTGTTCTTTCAAATGGTTTCCCGACTTTGCTATATACGTCGTTGATGCCGAAAGATATTGCGAATGATTGGCAAAGTCGCATATTTGTACCATACAAGTTAAAGTAAAGAATTTGATAGTGACAGAAAAAACAAATTGCAATAAAATAGAGGCCATGCGCTTTTCCCCATTGTCTTCAGAGTTTCTCTCCTCATCATATCCCGTCATCACGATTAATTTGGGGGAATGTAAAAATAAGGTTAGTTAATTAGGCACAACAGTTGCTAGCAATCATTGTGCTACAAACACCCTACAAATACTTGCCTAATTTAAACACAACCAGTGCCCCATTTGTTCAATGTTCAACTAAGATAGAAAAATAATTATAAAAAATAGAAGTCATGAAAATATCCTTACAATTATATAATACATTATTTAATTCAAATAAGAACTGTCTTAGTTCCAACATAACAGAAATTACCATCCACTTCCACCAGCTCGTACAATGATGACCTTGAAGATGATTGGCCCCCTACCCTGTATTATCTCGAAAAACAAGGTATCCCCAATGCATAGGTCGTTACCCCTAAGGAACACGCTAGAACCCTTTGGGGATAGGGCCTTGACCCTCCCATTCCCCGAGTATTTCATATGCCACTCTATCCCGTAGCACCTTAGCACTACGAGGGCCTTCTCAGTCGGTAGGACTAGTCCAATCTCCCATGGAATGTACTAAGTCACAGTAACAAATATTGATTACGAATATTTATATATGTATGTGTATGTGTATATGTATATATATATATATATATGTATGTGTATATGTATATATATACATATGCAATTGTCACCAAATAAAATTTATTTAAAAAGTTTTACCAAAGTAGGTATTTTTCCAAAGTTCAGCTGCTTCAAAGTGCAGTCGAAACATGAGCTGTTAATAGACATCGAATGATGTTCAATGTCAAAGAAAAAAGGCTCAGGGTGCCTGCGTTGTGCGGTTAATTGTACGAAAACTAAAATGTATTAGTTGTTACAAATTAAAGTGTGGAAATTTGTTTGGATATATATATATGTAAATAGGTGAAATACCTGAAAAAATGGTGGATTAGACGATCCTTCGCCAGCCATTTGTCCTGCGTCAGAAGTGAAAATTTGAAATGATAAAACAAACTATGGAATGCCATGTGCGACGTCGAAACCAGAGTCGCAGTTGCATCTCGGTATGAAGTAGTGATTAGGTTGAGCAACTGTTAAACCGAATTGAAACCCGATATAATACCGATGTCTCGTAGATTCCAAAATGCGAAGTCGGTTACAATTCAGGCTAACAGAATATCAAACCGAGATACATCCGACGTCATAAAATGAAGAACTATGAGGTTGGAAAATATAAATCAGTGAGGTCGGACATCTGTCGAATGAATCGAACTATGTCAGATAGACGACGGACATCGTAGATATCACAAGTTGCTATGGGAAGAAACACATCAAACCGGAAAAAATGAAGCTTCATCAACATGAAATAAAACAAACACCTCATGGGAGACACATCAAATTCCAGTACCAACGCTCAAAGTGAAGGAAAGTTCACAAACGTATAAATCTGAAACAAATGCTAGAAAGCATGGTACACAAAACTAATTCACAGACCACAAATCTGACATTGTGATGCCAGAAGTACAAAAATTGTGTTTTAGGAGATTTTAAAAAACATATCTTTTATCCAATACACAAGAGTAGAGTGGACGGTGGAGATTGTTGGAATTCGCGGGAAATTTGTAAAGAAAAGCTTGAACTTTCTGTTAGGGTTACCATATTTATAACCTGTCTTGGAATGACGTCGTTTTAACCATGTGCTGAACTCCGCTAGTTAAGTACAATGTCACGGGTATGTCTGTTCGTGTGAACACATACCGACCTAAGACCGACGTCGCCCTATATGCTATACCACCCAACCAGTCAACCATTCTAATTTATAAATACAACTCTAAATAACATTGATTAACATGTTATGGTAAATATCAAACATTGAATAACCCTAAAATAACATTAAAAAGGAAATATAAAATTTTAAGATTTTGGACACAAAATACGTGACGATTCAAATCCAACAAAATAAAAGAAAATAAGTTTTGAATACATAGTCATATGGAATCTTAGAGAGCCCTCTAATGTTTGTGGGGAAGAACGATCACATGGAAAACTACGGGCCCCACACCATTTACGAGCTCGAAGTACATTGTATCCCCTTTCTCAAGTTCCTCTTCTTCAAGAAACTGGCCAAACCCACCCCTTCGGGGTTAAGGTCTTGAGAATCATGTTCCCCAGAGTAGTGCATTTTGTACTCCCTTCCTTGCACCTAATCACAGCCGATAACTTGTACGGCAGTAGGTACTCAGTAATTTTGTCTGGGATGTACATAATTATATACAAATAACAATTTTAGTACTTATGAAAGTAATACATAAAAAGTTAGTTGAAAATTCATATTGTGTGATACATGGAGGAATCACCAAAATAGGAATTGACATGAAGTTTGTCTGGGTCAGAGTATGTACAAAATGGGGATATCTGTTGGAGAATGTGTGTAGGGACTGTCATCATCCGAATCGCTCACATCAATTGGTTAATGGCTGGTACCAGGATTGTTTGCCATGTTTGTTGTAATATATATTGTCATGAAGGTGAAATGTTATTATAGTCAAAAATTGGGAAATATATACATGAAATCTAGTTTTGTTACATATTCAAGGGGACATCGCAAAAGCACCAGCATAACTGATAGGTCAACCGATGCATGTACAAGTTCGCATTTATCTTACCATTTGCAGAAAGCATGATTGCGATGTCGCATATAGATCGGTATAACAGAAGCTAGACCGGCATGTTCGCGACGTTGCATTTTAGCACATAACAATAACAACAGAAAATGACAGCAACCTTACCGCATGTTGTACCACCCCAATTCTTATTCAAACACCCTACAGCCACATTCCAACACTCTAAAACCATATTCTAGCATACCAAACCATAGAAACCTCAAATATTATTAAAATTAATACATTCACACCCTAATACATACAACAATTTAACGGATAAAAACCAAAACAAAAGCAATGTAAACACATGCAGATTGCATACCTTTTAGAAGATTGGCCCGTGAGGAGCGTTGAAAATCGAGAGAATATAGAGACTTTGATCTGATGTATGAGATGTAGCTCCATTTATACACTCGTTATGACGTGTTATAACTTTCGCTTAGAGCAAGCCTACTTTGTACGTCTGTCGCATGGAACAAACTCATACCGACACTAGAGTAATATCGGCTATTCCAAATGTGTGCCTAAACCTAAAAACCCACTAGCATAGAAATAGGCTTGTGTTTGACAAATTGTTGTGCGATTTCGTACTTGTTTTTTGTCTTAGCAACATATATCCGATATGGTACCAAGGCCGGCGTCTATTAAGTTGGACCTCATGATTTCAGCCCAATAAGATAGCAACTGGGCCCGTGTGTGACCTAGACGAACTTAATTGACTTTCAAATCAATTACTTTTAAATTAGATAGTTTAAATTTATATCTACGATTGTTCATGACCTATATTAAGGTCTGGTTTGATAGGAATCAAATTTCACATAGCCTGTGAACTTCTTACTTTTTACAATTAGTTCCCACCAAGATGGTGGTGGAGGATGAAATGCCGAATTGGAGCTACCCAGTAGCATAAATTGCATTCACATGAGTTTGACTAGGGGATGGAAATGGCCCACGTCCTCGAACCCGGGTTAATCGTCCGTCACTTTTGAAATATTCCATTAATACCCTTACTATATGCGGTATGAGAAAGATCATTTTCGCCACGTAGAATCACTTCAAATTTAATATTCGAGGGGTTTTATGAAATTAAAAGCTAATACAATTGCGCCCATCAAATTTTGAAAAGCGCTACTACATCGTGTAGAGGAAATTGATGATGGCTACTTATAAGTATCCTGGGTTCATTCAGGATGAACCTGTGAATTCTTTGTGGGATCACCCTATTTCTTTGTCATGAATAACATTTGTCATGATTTTGACTAGGAGATGGCAATGGTTCGTGTTCTCGAACCTAGGTTAATCTTCCGTCATTTTTGGAATATTCCATTCACACCCAGCACAAAAATATCAGTGTGTAGAATGCCAGAGGAATCAATAATAAAGCTACACAAATAAGGATAAAAGATATAAAACACAGATTCCAAATCTCCCTATTTTCAATAATAGAACAAATGACTCAGTCAGATTCTATACAAAAAATAGCATATCATATAGGGTATAACAACTATTATTTGGGAGAAGATTGTAAAATCTGGTTCTTTTGGGATGATTCAATAACTCTTTAAATCTTACAATAAGATAATCAACACATTCTATCATCATTCACACATCCCAATCTTCAAAATGAATGCTTAATTGTTTTTATATATGCAAAACATACTATAAAGGAAAGATCGGTTTTATGGTCTGAACTTTTAGAGTATAAAAATGAACCATTAACATTAATAGGTGATTTTAATGTCATGGAAAAGGCTGATGAATATCTAGGACAATCAAATCCTAATCCAAAAAGTATTAAAGTTTTCAGTAAATTCATTTCTGAGGCTGAACTGACAACATTACCTATATCTGGAAGCATGTATACTTGGACAGGAATGAGAACTAATGGTAGAGTTTGGGAAGGGCTAGATAGAGCTCTATCAAATAAATAACGTTGGTATCTTTTTCCTACATCCAACATTAAAACTCTACCTGGACAACATTCTGACCACTCACCTCTTCTATTTAATATAAAGGGAGAAACAGAATCCTCTGGTCCAAAACCCTTTAGATTCCAAAATTATTGGTTCACACACAACAGTTTCATGAAAACAGTAAAAAATGCATGATATATATATACACATCTAAAGGTTATGAACAAACTGGCTTTTAAAATAAAAAAAATTAAAAGTAGTATTAAAACTTTGGAACAAAAACACATTTGGGAACATCTTTGACAAATCAAAGAATGTGAAGAGGCATTCCTACAGGCATAATCTAATCTGCAATTAAATGAAAATTTATCAAATCTTATAGCCTATAACTCTGCAAAAGCAAATATAACTCTTGCATTGGCCAATCAAGATACCTTCTGGAAATAAAAATCTAGAATTAAATGGTTAAGGGAAGGAGACACTAACTCTAAATTCTTCCATAACTCAATCAAAGCCAAACATAAAAGATAACTGATCTCTGATATAAAAAATTCAAAAGGTGAATGGTTAAGTACAAAACAGGGAATAAGTGAAGAAGCTGTCAAATCCTTTTCTGAACTCCTTATACATGAAGATAGTAATCCATCAAGAATCAATATAACATGGATACTGGAAAACATCCCATAATTAATTTCTCCTCAAGTCAATCAACAACTAATAACACCTGTTACATTGCAAGACTCACAATCATCATTGAACAAATGGATATTGATTCCGCCCCTGGTCCTGATGGATTCCCTAGGAGTTTCTATAAACATTGTTGGGATATTATAAAGGAAGACATACTGGAAGCTATAAATGATTTTTTTAGCCTAACCCTAGTACCCAAAGCTATTTCCTCTGCTCTAATTGTTCTAATTCCCAAAAAAGATGTTTGTGCATCCTTCAAAAATTATAGGCCAATCAGCCTCTGTAATTTTTCAAATAAAATTATGTCCAATATAAAAATTTGAAAGACTGAAGCCACATCTAGATTTAATAATTGGTCCTAAACAATCTACATTTATCTTTGGCATAGAACTTGCAGATTATGCACTTTTAATGCAAGAAATCACAAACTTCTTGCATTCAAAAACAAAAGGACATAACATGATCATTAAACTAGATATGATGAAAGCCTTTGACAGAGTATCATGGAATTTTTAAAACTAAATTACTGATTAAAATGGGCTTCTCTGAACATTTAACAGCTCTAATCATAGGAAATATCATATCTTTCTTTTTCTCGGTTAATAAATGGTACTCCTAATGGATTTTTCCAAGCTTCTGGGGGATTAAAACAGGGAGATCCTCTCTCACCTATACTCTTCATCTTGATGGCTGAAGCTTTCTCAAAAAACTTAAACTTCCTGTACCAATACTCTAATATCAAGCCTTATAAACTCCCATCATCCATGCTTAAACTCTCACATCTCTCATTTGTTGATGATGCAACAATCTTTCTCCAATAATCAAAAAAAGAATTCAAATCATAATAGGTTTTCTGTAATCATATGAGCTAGCCATTGGCCAAAAGGTAAATTTTGAGAAATCATCATTTTACCTTTCTAAACACACTCCAACACATACTTAAGCCATAATTACACATGGTACAAAAATGATTCTAGGAAGTTTACCTTTCAAATACTTAGGCTGCCCAATCTATACAAGAAGGTAAAAAAACTCTCATTTTCAATATCTCCTAAATATCACAAACTCTAAACTTCAATATTGGCAAAATAAATCACTAACTGCAGCTGGAAGAATAACTCTAATAAAACATGTTCTCTTTTTTGTACCTCTTCACCTACTATTAGTCCTAAATCCAACAAAGTAAATCATTGACAAAATCCATGAAATGATGGCCAAGTTGTTATGGAGCCCAAATCAATCAGAAAACAATAAGAAGAGAATATGGAAATCATTTAAGAACCTAAGCTATCCCCTATAGGAAAAAATGGTATGGGTTTTAAAAATCTTCACATAATGATTAAAAGCTTCTCATTAAAATTATGGTGGAAGCTACAATAAGGGAAATCTCGATGGGCTAAATTAATGTGGTCTTTCCCTGATAACCATTAAAAAATAAAAACGTGGAAGAGAATTATTGAATTAAATGATATAGCCCAAGAGGACACACTACTCCAAATAGGTAAATGGGAAACATCATCATGGGATTCAAACTGGACTGGATAAGGGATACTATAAGAAAACTAAATTCAGATAGTATTCAACCTTTCAAAGACATAACAGTGGCTGAATATCTAAACCACAAAAACTCTTATAATCATATCCTAAAAGATATCTTGCCAACCAATGTAACACAAATCTTGGAACAGCAGCTCACTACCTGGCCTGATTATGAAGACGGGATGGTTTGGAAACAAACTTTAAATAGCCAGTTCACTCTAAAATCAACTTATGAACTTCTCATACCTAAAAAATAGAAAATTCACTCTTTTAGATATCTATGGTCATCTTTTTTACCTAAAAAGATCATTCTTTTAAACTGGAGAATGCTCTATCATTTCCTTACATTGCCTGATATTTTATAAGACTTTTCTTTTCAAATGCCTTCAAAATGTGTATATTGCAAGAATGACTTTGATAGTTTGCATCACAACTTTAATTTTCCTGAAATAGAGAAAATATGGAAAGTTGTAGATCAGATTTTTCAATACAGTCTCATGCCTTTTTCTTTTTGTGGGATAGGGTTTACTTCTATTGGAATTTAAACATCCCAAACAAAAAGGCAAATGACATAATAAATATTGTACCTTGTCTAAATACCTGGAACATTTGGTGTGATAGAAACAAGATCATATTTGATTATCAAAAACCAAATATAGATCTTGTATTTAAAAGCACTATTTTCCTTCTGAATGATATTATTTTGAGTAAAATGATTAAATGTTTCTTGAACTTATCCAGCAACATCCCCAAACTCATGATAATGAAGGGACATCAGAAGAGAAAATAAACAAGAATTGAGCAATGGACACTTCCAGGAAGGTATGAATTGAACACAAATGGATCTGTGTTACAATTTGTTGTCGCAGACATTTGGTATCACAAGCATTTGGAATTATAATTAGAAACTCGCACACATTTGGTATCGTAAAATGATACCAAACTGCTCCATTCTCCAAGCAGAAACTTTAGCATTAAAACATGTTCTACAACTGGCAGTACAACAACACATTGGAGAGCTCAAGATTGAAGTTGATTCACAAATACTACTTTACATTATTGAGGTGAAGACTGCAGAGCCATTGAAATGTACAGAAGACCTCGGAAGCATCAAAGTTCACCTTCTGAAGATCAAATACACAGTGAAAGAAATATTCCATGAATAAAATAATGTAGCACACACATTGGCCAAGCTTGCATGCTCTTCACAGGTAAACAATATTTTTGATTTTGCAGGTTTGCCCAAGGACATCCAAGGAAAGATTATACTGGATGCAGCATCTATTCCATATGTTTACACATAGTTTCCTTGTATATTTTCTATCTTTCACTGATGTAATAAAACTTTTAGTCTATTTTTCTTTTTTACATATATATATTTTTTTAGATTAAACCATCCGTAGATGGGGGAAATTATATTAGGCCTTCCTTAGCCGTGAAAAGGACATAAAACAAAAGAAAGATGAAGCCGAAGCTTAGTTAAGATATACAGAGATGAGCACCCAGCTCGTGAAGCAACATTTGTTGCTTCTAAAAGAATGGTAGTAATGTAGGTGCTAGTTAGAGGATTACAGAAACTGTTAGGCTAAGTAATCGATCCTCGAACTTGTTGGTGAATCGAGTAAACGAAACACAGATCAGTCAGAGACATCGCACTTAGACTAAGGAGCTTATCCTCTACTAATAATAAAAAGACTGTTAGTGAAGCAGAAAGATAGAACTGTATCCGAGGGATCTTCTTCAATTAGGAAATGACATCTAGTTCCATTTGGATCATTTTAGATCAGTTTGGCCAGTTATGAACAGTTAAGCTCAGCTGAATCAGAGGAGCAATGAATCCACCCGAGCATGATAGCTGCAAAAAGAGATT
Organism: Rubia yunnanensis; assembly: GCA_037428765.1. Taxonomy (NCBI): domain Eukaryota; kingdom Viridiplantae; phylum Streptophyta; class Magnoliopsida; order Gentianales; family Rubiaceae; genus Rubia; species Rubia yunnanensis. The sequence goes on from CM075065.1 coordinate 82,218,129, forward strand.
TTCATCCTATGCTTGCTGTTGCCCACACACTGCAGAAAATAGCAAATATCCACAAAATCAGTAGCATCCATTCATTGAGACAGTCTTAATGAGGGTGTTCCCAACTGATCTAATCTAACCAGACCTCTACAATTACAAGATAGCATTTGAAGACTGTTGAAAGAGCAACTAGTCTGAGCAGAGAGACAGGCCTTAGCTAAAGAATCAGCAACCAAATTTGCTTGTCTATGATATGCAGTAAAAACATATCACCCAATGCCTGGTGAATTTCATCTGCCAATTGAAAAAGTTTCCAGTTTGCACGCAAAGGATCAACGGCACAGTGGACAGCATTTAAACAATCTGATTCAATGAATACAGGAGCAGAGAGTTCTACACCAATATGAAGAGCAAACCGTATTGCCCTTAGCTCAGCTTCTATAGGAGAATTTTCCTGAGTAAAACTAGTGTGAGCCGAGATGAAACTACCTCTAGGATCTCTGATAATCAGTCCTATTCCACACATGTTTGTGTAGGCACACCATGCTGCATCAACATTAATCTTATACCCCTTATTTGGCCTTTTCCAAGCAATTTTGAAAATCTTTGGTTTCGGAGCAGATTTTATCAGAGGTAAGAATGAGTGATTTGCAATACTTAAGTCTATTGCAGAGGTAATGTAGACTGGTTTGACACAGAAAGTGTAGAAAATTTGTTCCCTGATATGATTTAGCACTGTACCCCTTATTGGCAAGACAGACTCATGTATGCATTTGTTTCTCATTTTCCAGAGATTCCAACATGTAATTAGAGATGCAGTTCTAATTATTGCTGAATGCAAGGAGCTTAAACCTGGATAAGTTAGATAGCATGAAAATCTTTCCCATATAGAGGGGAAAGATCTGTCCCTAATACCCATGAATTGATGCACAGTACTCCCATGAATTGATGCACAGTACTCCAAACATGTATAGAAAAGGGGCAGGAATTGAAAAAATGATCTAAAGAGTCCACATGATTACTGCACATACAACATTTAGAAGGCAAGCAAAATCTCAGTTTTTGGAGAACATTATCAAAAGGTAAGTACAAGTTGATCAGTTTCCACATAAAAATTGACACTTTCTTTTCGATTCTGGGAGTCCAAAAAAGTTCAGTCGAAGCAGTAGTACCTGACTATGAGCTGAGCAGGAGATATGTGGATTTAAATGTGAATTCTCCCTTGATACCAGGCTTCCATATAAGCCTGTCGCTTCTGTGTGGAGATAGCTTAGATTCCTGCAAAAGAGAGATGGCATGAGGGGGAAGTAAATGGGAAATTCTCTGGATCAAAATAGATTTATTAGAGATGAAATCTGAAACTGTACACTCCTCCGAAATATCTACATGGTTTGGATCGCAGAGATCTATGAGAGGTCCTATATCTAACCAGTTAGAGGTCCAAAAATTACATTCACCCCTGCCAACAATGACTCTTGAATTTGATTCAGCCCAAGCATTAAAGGTGCATATTCTTTTCCAGATAAAGGAAGATCTATATGAGGGTGACAGGGATGCAAGAAAATGTGTCCATAAAGCCTCAGCCTTTTGATATTTCCACTATAATTGAACAGAACAGGTATCTATTATGGAGTTTATTGATCTGAAACCTAGACCATTTTGGTTAATAGGGAAACAAAGAGCTTCCCATTTTCTCCATGGTCTTTTAGGTTTCTGATCAATATACCCCCAAAAGAATCTACTTAGTTTTTTTTCAATGCTGGAAACAGTCTCTTTGCTAGGTTTTAGGACTGACCAAATGTGTTGGGGAATAGAGAAAATGCAGGATTTTATCAGTGTGATTTTTCCCCCTGTAGATAGCCATTTATTTTTCCAACTACCAATCCTGTCATCAATCTGTTCAATTAAAGGTTGTAAATAGGTTGTATGTACTGCACCAGTAAAGATTGGCACACCCAAATATGTAAATGGAAGGCATCCAATTTTCATACCAAGAGTCCTCTTTATTTTGTTAACTGTGTGAGCAGAGGCATGCTTTCCGATGTAAATATCACTTTTACCATAATTTATTTGTTGACCAGTGACATCCTCAAAGGTAGATAGGAAAGCTTTAAATCTAACCAATGTTTTTTCCTCAGCCTTTAAAAAAACTACTGTATCATCCGCATAAGATAGATGAGAGATTTGTAGAGAGTTACCTGGAAGGTCATAGTAGGCCAGTTTACCAGTATGAAAGATATAAGCTAAACTACTAGTAAATGCCTCAGAAATAATGTTGAAGAGAAAAGGAGAGAGGGGGTCTCCCTGTTTGATACCCCTCGTAGATTGAAAGAAACTAGCTGGCTTACCATTGATCAGGATAGAGAACCAAGCCTGTGATAAATTATTCATGATGGAAAATATAAATCTAGCATGGAAACCAAATTTAGCAAGTACACTGTATAGAAAGGACAACTTAACCCTATCAAAAGCCTTCTTAAGATCTAATTTAACAATGCAATTTGGTTGCCTTTGCTTCCTATTCAAAAATCTTACCATTTCTTGTAAGTAAATTACATTGTCCGAAATATCTCTTCCTTTAAGAAAAGCAGTTTGGTGTGGAGAAATGAGTTTTGGCATTAATGGTTTAAGTCTTTCCATTAGCATTTTTTAACAAATCTTGTTAACTACATTGGAAAGACTTATTAGCCTGTAATCATCAAATGAAATTGGTGTTTTCTTCTTAGGGATGATTGCAATCCAGGTACTACTAACACCCCTTGGAATGTTTTTCCCATCAACAAAATCCTGAACTGCAGCTAGTAGATCAGTAGAAATTATATCCCAAGATTTTATATAAAATTTGGATGTGAACCATCAGGACCCGGGCTACTGTTTTTGTTGAGACCAAGTACAATTCCTTTTAGCTCAGACATAGTGACCGAGTGCATAAGATTTTCATTATCTTGTTGGGTGACCAAGTTAGGAATCTGGCTGAGAAAGTGAGATCGGAACAAGTTACATTCAGGAGAACTATCATCTGTTAAGAGACCTTGATAGTATTGGATGGCTTCGTTTTCAATGTCCTGTATATTATCTAGCCATAGACCATTACTACTTTTGATTTTTGTAATCTTTAATCTACTTTTTCTTTCCTTGACCAAGTTGTGAAAAAAACTGGTGTCGTTATCTCCCTCCTTTAACCATTTAATCTTTGCCTTATGTTTCCAGAAGCTTTTCTGTTCTGCTAAAGCCCAAACTAACTTAGCCCTAGCTTCCTTACGTTTGACCAAGTTGACCACAGAAGCATTCAGATCATATATTTGCTCCTGAGTCTGAAGAGCAGTTTCAGCCAGCACCACATTATCATGAATATTTCCAAAATGCTCCTTGTTCCAGATTTTTAATTCTTTTTTCAATCTTAAGAGTTTAAGGTAGAAACCAAGCATTCCTGAGTTATTGAGAGGGAGGTCCCAGTTATTCTTAATTACATTCATGAAATCCTTCCTTTTAAACCAAGTGTTCAAAAATCTGAAAGGCCTAGGATTAGATGGTATATCACTCCCAATAGTAAGGAGCATAGGGCTATGATCAGAAGTAGACCTATTTAAAATTTGAACAGAAGATGCAGGAAAAGTGGTTGACCATGCAGGATTACAAAGGCCTCTATCTAAACGTTTCATGGTAGGATTTCTTAGCCTGTTGTTACACCAAGTAAATAAATTACCAACTATATTGATTTCTTCCAAAGCCATTACATTGATGAAATCATTAAAATCCCTCAAACTACCTAATTTAGGAGTTGAAGGACCTTTATATTCATTTATAGATGTAATGGCATTAAAGTCCCCAATAAAGATAGCATCTGAGTGAGTAGAGGACCTAAGATCAGACCAAAGAGATTTTCTCCCATCTCTAGTTCTAAGCCCATACAGAAAAAGGCATCCATATTTTTTTTCAAAGTGAGACTGTACAAGGATACAGCAAGGAATTGTAAATTATCGCATTTAACAGCTAAAGATATACTGTCATTCCAAAATAGCCAAATCTGACCATTCATTGCATACATACAGTTATCATAATGTAACAATTGCCTATATGAATCACATTGCAAATTATCATGTTTAGGCTCAATTAAACAAATAAGCTCTAAATTATGCCTAGTAATCAGATTTTGTAGTCTGAGCATGGAAGTATCCATTCCCCTCAAATTCCAAACCAAAAATTTTATCCTAAGTGTTGTATTATTCATATTGAAACATTATTGGCGCTTTTTGATCTAGTCATGATAGTATTTAACTGAGTTAAATATGTCTCATTCCTATGATTAGAATCATTCACTAATTGTCTGCCCTTCTTCTGCTTAGATGGTTTGGAGTGTAAGATAGTGGAACTTACCTGGCTAACCTGATTTATATAATTATCAGTACTCTATGAAGGAGAAACTCTCATATGTTCAACATCTGTATCCTCTGGTGCCACGGTATTAATTGTAAGATTTTCATGCGTGTTCTCCTCACTGGATCCATCATCATCCCCAAGCGGTAGGAATCTGTTGTGCCTATGTTTCTGCTGAGAGAAGATGAATTTTTTAGCAGCAATAATGGTATTGAAAGGTGAGAAAGATTTACCCCTTTTTCTAGGAATGTCATCGTTAGCAAAAACTTTCTTTGTGGTGGTATTTGGTGGAGCAGACATGGAAAGCTTTGACTGATAATCAGGAAACTGCAGTATGGGATTTGTGCATTCAACAGATTCTCCTTGGATCTCACTAATCTTTGCTACCTTAGGGGTCAACTCTGTCTTTTCATTCTGAGTTATAACCAACTGATCACCAACTGAATGTTCAAGACCAGTGTCATGTTCAAGAGCGTTAGATATAGATATGTCTACTTTCTCCTGATCTCCAACCTGAGTATCAACTCTAGATCCTGTAATGTCAGAGGACTTCACTCTGTTCCTCTTATCTAAAGATCTAGGTGCCCCAGCATCATCAATAGTTATGACGGAAGACTCCTTCTGTTTTGGAACATATTTGAAAGTCTTTGTGGTATGAGTTCCTTGTTTCTCAGCAACTGACAAACCAGAACTCCCTGCCTTGGTAGCTTCATCCTGTAGAAGGCCCACTCTCTCCGTAGGAAAATTATCTAATGCTCTTTGTTGATCCTTGCTTTGGAGTCCAACCTTACCAATCCCAGAAAACATCTGACTAGGAAATTTGTCCACCCTATGAGCCCTAGATCTCTTAAGTTCGGGGTGCAAGTGTATACAGTGATTATCCTCATGTCCTATAGATTTACAGTGGTGACAGTATGGAGGTATATCCTCAAATTCTAAGGGAAGCTTAACCACATTATACTCAATTACATCTTCCTCAATTCCCACCCTAATAAATGTTGGAAGCTTATTTTTTAAATCAATTTCTACACACATCTTCACCGCTGAAGGACGAGTAAGGGCAGCAGTAGCTGCAACCATCTTAATCAAAGACCCTATCTGATTTCCCATAGATTGTATCATAGCAGTATTATAGAAAAAGACTGGGACATAGGGAATGGTAACCTATACCGTTACTATTGAAGATTCAGCTTCCGGTGAGAAATCCGTTGTCCACTTGAGTACCTTCATTGGAGCCTGATTGAAAATCCATTGACCCTTAAGCCATAGCCTCTGATAATCTTCCTTGTCTTGAAATTGGATTAGGATGTGTCTGTGGTCGATCGATCCAATTTGAAAGTTACCTTTGAAACCAACGGACTTGAAAGCTTCATTTAGTGCGGGCATGGGCGGCTTTCCTCTTGCAAATTTACCCACCAGGGCATTTTGGTAATGGGAGGCCAAAATTTCTGCATCGCGATGGGAAACCAAACAGGCGATATCTCCTTTGTAGTGGGTTTTTGGCACAATTTCAGGATTGGAGGGAAGGGCTGCATGTAGTGGTGGCTGACGATTTCCCAAAGCTTGAAGAAACGATTTGTCCGCAGTGTTGCCACCGCGACCAGGCGGAGGAGCCGTCATAGACAGTAAGAAGATTCAGAATCCGACCGTTATCAGTTAGAGGGAATACGGGGGAGAATAAAGAGAAGAATAATACGACAGTCAGGTGTGCGTTTTGGGTAAATCGCACTTAAAATCGCACAAAGCTACAGTGAAATCGCACACATGAAGAAGCAAAAATTGAGAGCTTCTGTAATGGCTGTCTTTTTTACATATGAGATGAGGTTCTCTAGAATATAAGCTTTATGTATTTAGAACCTACGGTTTTCTTTATCAGAGGTAAGGTATTATATCCCCCTCTTATATGCACCTTTTTTATTTTTAAATTAATAAACATGTAGGGATCCGAAAAACACCCCACCATCACAGGTGGTATTCCTTTAAAAAAAATTCAAAGAAGTAGGAGGAGTTTGTATTTTGTGCACTAAGAAAGGTGTAAAGTCTTATGGATTTCATTGATTAATTAATTGAAAATTTGAGAACTACTCTTGAAAAGAAAAACGTTCCATGTTAGAACATATTGAAAGATTGAGCCTAAAAGGTTTTTACGAATGACAGAATATTGCGATGGTGTTGATTTATGGCAGCTTGTATATTCTGCAATATATTATTTTAGGCGGTGTTAGAAGCAATATTGGGTTTATGGAAAATCCCTACAAATATGGAATTGGATTTATGGAATATTGTAGGATATTAGAGATAAGGAAAATCCATTTATTTATGGAATTTGGATATGCTTTAGAAGCGGATAACAAATAGGAATATTGTGGAGATAATCATGGAGGGTTCCGATCCACTCATGGAATATATAAAGAGGATACCACGGCTGCATTAAACTCGTGAAGTTAATTGCAAAAATATGAACACAGATTTTCTATCTTTCCGAGAGTTCAGCGAGAGCCAGCGCATATATGTTCCAACATATGTAACTTGTTCAAAGTCCAGAATCGTATACCAGTTCAGGAGGAGATCCAGCATTGACGAGTTTTGAGGTTAGAGAGAGTTTGATGAAGACAGATCGGTAGCAATGGGAGTTTGCAAAATTCATACGTCATAATTAAATAGATAAGTATAATTGTATGGTATACTTTGTACTGTATCTTTCTGGTTAGTGGATTCATTTTGAACTAGTCCAGACCCCAATCATGTAGGTGGATTTCACCGAACTGCGTAACCAAGTCTCATGTATGCTTTACCTTATTCCTTACTTGGTTAGATAGGTTATGTTGGAACATAGTATTAATAATTACGATAATTTGTTTAAACCAAATTTTAATTGGTATCGGAGCTAAGTCACTTACTCTTGCCTTGGTTGTGTCGAGGAAAGTGTGATATGGTTTTACCATGGCGACCAAAGAAGGAGCTTCGGTGTCTCGGCCACCACTGTTGGAAGGAACCAATTACATTTACCCATAGGTATGTATAAGAGTCTTTATCCACTCACTGGATGAATTAGCATGGCATTTTGTTGAAATTGAATGGAATCATCCTACCTAAAATGCTAAAACTAGCTCAAATGAGAAACAAGGAGAATCGAGTACTAAGAAGCAGAAACTGAAAGACAAGTCTACTTGGTCTCCAGATGAACTGAGGGTTTCTTTAGCAAATTTAAAGGCGTTGAATGATATTTTCATGGCGGTGGATAAAAATCATTTCAAACTCATCTCAACATGTCACCAGGCAAAGAAAGCTTGGGATATTTTGCAAGCTTTTCATGAAGGAACAAGTCATGTATGTGAATCCAAACTACATATGTTGGCTACAAAGTTCGAGGAACTGGAGATGGAGGAGGATGATGCTATTTATGTCTTTAATGGGAAACTCAGAGACATCTTTTAATATGGCGTATCAACTTGGGAAAGTTTACAAGGAAGGAAAATTGGTGAAGAAGACTTAGAGATCACTCCCCAAAAGCTTTGCTATGAAATTTGCAGCAATGGAAGAAGCAAGAGATGTAGCCACCATGACCTTAGATGAATTAATGAGATCATTATAGACCTATGAGATGAAATTACAACAGCCTGCAAAGAAAGTCCAGAAGGAGTTGGCCTTCACAACATCTTCATCGAAGGTCAATCATGAATCTGACAATGATGATGAATTTGAAAAACTTGCTCTTATCACGAAGAATTTCTCAAGAATGCTGAAGAATGTAGTTAACAAGAAATTACAAGAGAGATTTGGTGGAAGTAGACCTCAGACACAAGATCTTGGTAATAATCGTGGGACACGATTGGAACAAGGAAATCAACAATTTTCGAGAAATCAAAGTGTTGAAGCAAAGCAGCCTGGAGGAATTCAATGCAGAGAATGTGAAGGATATGGTCATGTTCATGCTGAATGTGCATATACTCGAAAGAAGCAAGGAAAATCATATGTCACGTCATGGAGTGAATATGAAAAATATGAGAAAGACGAAGAGGAACTTACAAGCAATTATGGAGCATTTGGAGCAAAATTTCACGGTGGATCTGATGATGAGGTATGTTCCAACATGCTTGAGAAAAATGAAGCTGTATATTCTAATATAGGTTCTTAAAATGCTTCTTGTGATGATGATGATGGATTAGTTGTGAGTGATGAAGAAATATACAGTACATGTGAGAAAATGTTTACATGTGGCTTAAAGTTTTTGAAGCAAACAAATCATTGTAGGAAGAGAAAAATCATATGGCTGAGAAGGAAAAGGAGTTGTGAGCTCTAGTTGCTGAACTCAGAAGAGAGATTGAAGAATTAAAATTGAATTTAAGCTAAAAAACTAAGAGAGTTGAGATGGCCAAAATAGCTATTACCAAGTTAAACACTGGTAACGCTAAACATGATGACAGTCTGACCATTGGAAAAAACTTTGGAGATCGACATGGAATTGGGTATGACAACTCATCAGGTGGTACAGTTAACCTCAGGTCGAAGATTCAAGAGATTAAAAGAAATTTTATTAAGACTCGTTAGATGAAACCTCTTATTTGTAGTTACTGAATGTATCAAGATCATACAGAAGAACAATGTCAAAAACTGCTCAGGGATATTATAATTGGATGACAACTATCGGTATGTTCCAACATAGACAATGTCCAGTGATCAAGGATGGTTAGAAAGGTATGGGTTATTAAATGCACTAGTACTTATCTTCTTGCTCATACATATCTTATCGCACACTCTATAGACGCGTGGTACTATGATAGTGGTTTCTCTCGCCACATGATTGGAACTCGGGAATTTTTTGCAAACATCAAACCATATGATGGCGGTTTTGTTATGTTTGGAAATAGAAAGAAGAGTCGAGTAGTTGGAAAAGGTGAACTGCACATTGAAGGATTTCCCTTATTCATTAGTGTTCTATTTGTTGAAGAACTAAAGGAGAATCTGTTGAGCATCAGCTTACTATGTGATGACAATATGATAGCAGAATTTCAAAAAGACAAATGTGTAGTGAAGCATGGTGAAGATAAAGGTCTTTCAAGTATTCGATTATCAGACAACTGTAATTTGCTAGAACAGGAGGTGAAGTGCCTAAGTTCAAAACAATATGAAGATACCTAGTGGCACAGAAAGCTCGGTCATATCAGCTACAAAACCCTGGTGAAAATTGCTAATGTAAAGAATTTATGAGGTATACTTACACTTACAAGAAAAAATGGAATTGTGTGCAGACCATATCAACAAGGTAAACAAAATCGATCTCCCCACTCTTCAGTTCAGTACATCACTACCTTGAGGAATATTGAATTACTGCATATGGATTTGATGGGTCCAGTAAATACACCTAATGTGAGTGGCAAGAAGTATATCTTTGTATGTACTGATGATTTCTCGAGATACACTTGGGAAGCCTTTCTAAAAGAAAAATCTGATAATGTGCATTTTTTTTCAAATCTTGGTGATAAAACTATAGACAGAAAAGGGAAGTCCAGTAAGAAAGATTGTCAGAATTCGTAGTGATCATGGCATGAAATTTGAAAATTTACAGATTAGTGACTTCTGTGATGAAATTGGCATTCAACATAAATACTCAGCTCCAATCACTCCTCAGCAAAATGTCATTGTGGATGATTCTAATGGCCAACAAGTATCAGGTGAGAGAGAAGATGAACCAGATGAAGACCATGATCCAACACAGAGTAGTCAACCTAATGAGCCAGACTATGTTGGAACATCGGAACAGACCGACAATCCTGATGAACCCAAAGGAGTCGAGTATGTTGGAACATATTCCCCCACTGTACCACCGTACATTCCAACACAGATGCAGCCAAAATCAAGCATAAGGAGAACTCGTTCAATCCCTGGGGTAAATTAAAGAGAACTAGTAGGATTACAATGTTTCATCTCTCTTATTGAACTTAAGAACTACAAGGCAGCTTTAGTTGATGAATATTAGGTTGCAGAAATGCAAGAAGAACTTGGTCAATTTGCACGCAATGATGTATGGTATCTCACTCCTCGCCCTAAAGGTGTAAATGTTATTGGCACTAAGTAGATTTTCAAGAACAAATCGGATGTTGATGGCCAAAACACTTGAAATAAGGCCAGACTGGTTGTTCAAGGATATACCCCCATCATTTGTATCGACTCAAGAAGATATCGTATGGTCTAAAACAGTCACCTAGAGCATGGTATGAATGACTTACTAACTTTCTTATTTAGAAAGTTTATCTTCGAGGAGGAGTAGATCGTACGTTATTTGTGCTTGAAAAATCATCAAAGATTTTGATTGCTCAAATCTATGTTGATGATATTGTGTTTGGATCTACTTCACCATCTATGGTATAGGATTTCATGACCTTGATGCAGGCCAAATTTAAGATAAGCATGGTTGGAGAGCTTACATATTTTCTAGGTCTTCAAGTCAAGCAAGAAAAGAATGGCCTGTTTATAAACCACATTAAGTATGCCCTGGATTTAGTGAAGAGATTTGGATTGAGCAATTATCGAGCAGTTCAAAAACCTATGGGAGTGTCTAATAAATTGGTGAAAGACGAGAAAGGAGTTAGAGTTTATCAGAAACTGTACAGAGGCATGATTGGGAGTCTACTGTATTTAACAGTAAGTAGACCAAATATATGTTTCAATCTTGGAATATGTGCAAGATTTCTGGCTGAACCTAAGGACACTCACTTGACTATGGTCAAAAGAATTATTAGATATGTTAGAGGGACTTCTGAGTATGGTATTTGGTATTCTAAAAATCAAAACTCTGATTTGATTGGATACAGTGACTTTGATTGGGCTGGTAATGCAGATGATCGGAAAAGCACCACCAATGGATGTTTCTTTATTGGTACGAACCTAGCATCCTGGTATAGTAAGAAATAAAATTTGATCTAATTATCATATGCTGAAGTTGGATATCTTGTTGTTGTGCACAATTATTATGAATGAAACAAATGTTGAAAGATTATGGAATTCATCAAGGGTCTCTAAAGATTTTAAGCAACAACACAATTGCTACTGATATTTCTACAAATCAAGTCCAACACTCTCGAACAAACAATATTGAAATAAGACATCATTTTATTCGAGATCTTGTTGAACAGAAGGAAGTGGTGGTTGTCTATGTTCCAACATCTCAGCAAATTGCAGATGTCTTCAGAAAGCCGTTGGATACTAACATGTTTAAGCTCCTCAGACAACACATAGGTGTTTGTCAAATTTGAGGTATTTCTTTAAAGCTTTTACTTAGCTTTAAAAATTTTAGTTTTATTTTGTGTACATAAAATATGAAAAACACAAAAAAATAGAAAGAAGAAAAAGTGAAAAAATAGAGGCTATGTTGGAAGTTCAAGTGATTGTGACATGAGTTGATAGGTGGGAAAAGGGCAATCATGGTCTCTCTTGGAAAGGTAAAACGTATACACGGTTATTAAGATAGAAAAAAGGGAGAGTTAATTCTTGGTTCAAATTTTATTCCATCTCTTCACCTTCCCTCTCTTTTCGGTCCCTATACCTTTGCTCTTTGGTATTTTTTGGATTAGAAGCTTGTGTTGTGAGATTTTTGTCAAAAATTTTGGGATTTATTCTTGGAGAGTTCAAGTTGAGTTGAAGCACAAAAGCCTTCTTCATGAGTAAACACTTCATGCCGAGAAAACTCTCTCACCCAAACAGCTACAATGGCCGAATTCAAGAACGAAGAGAACCCTCACCTTCCTAAGATCTCTTTTGGCGGCAAAGAGCAGACGAATATATCTCCGAGCAAAAAAAATCTCCCTACCAAAAGGTAATTGGTCTAATGCTCCTCACATACATCTGCATGGTAGAGATTTTGAGTCTATAGATAAACTCTTTAATTGGGTGAAAGCTAATGGGATTAATGTATACTTGACTAAGTTTAAAAGGCTAGAGGGGAAATTTTTAGATGTAGATGTTGAAGAACTGTTGACTAGGGACATTGGTGATATTGATGAAATAGAAAAGCTTAACCCTAGGTTGCTTAGAGAGGCTTAATTCATGCACAATGGCAAGGATATGTTTATTCTTATGCTCCTAGTCCTAGTAGTGTGATAGTAGAGGAGATTGATGATTTAGAGGCTGAGTGTTTGGAAGTGGTTAAATCCACTAATCGGATGCCATTAGGATTTTATGATGTTGATGTTGTTAAGAGGATTAAAGAGCTTAGAAGGCCTTTGGTTATTGTATAAATAGACAGTGATGGAGGGGAGAGTGTTGGGTATGTTCCAACACATAGAGCAGAGTCAGAGACTACAGAGGAGCTAGAAATTGATGAACCAATTTAATGGCTCATAGATACAAATATGGGTGGTCAAGATCAGGGGTTTGATGATTACACTGGGAGTGCTTATGATGATGTGGAGTACTCAGGAGTAGGACAGATAAGGGGAGATGAACAAATGCGTGAAGAGTCAAGGCATGTTAGAACACAAGGTGCAGCAGCTACGGGTACTGAACTTGATGATGAAGAGACGAAGTAGATAGACCATGTTCCAACACAGGAACCCAACCTCATCTGCTCCAGTGATGAATTCTTGGATGAATTCATCCAGACTAGAGTGAAAAGAGGAAAAATAAAGGTGTTTACATCTGAGACATCCCATCCAGCAAAGAAGAACAAGAAAAGTTCTCCTGAACCCAATAAGAAGACAACTATTCCTGCACCTCCTGCAAGTGATGCTATCTCAACCATGTTTTATGATGCTAATTGTGAGAAGATGTGGTTGGTATTTTCCAAGAGGGAAGTTATTTAGGAGGAATCAGTAGATTTACAGGCTTACAAGATGAGTGGATTTTCTGATTTTATTAAGCTGATTGGGCTGAAGAAAACTGTTGTTGTGTATACTAAGTATAAAAAGCAGCTGGTTAGTGAGGTGTACAGTAATTTGATGGTTAGAAATCTAGATTATGAATCCCCCTGGTATAATAGGTTTTATGTGAGAGGAAAAATTATTATTTTTTCTGCCAGAAAGATTAACCAAGTGTTGGGGTATTTTCTGAGGAGATGGAGGTCACAGATGACCAAATTTTGCCTGAAATTTCAGGTGGGTTTAAGACTGAGTGTCCATCAATTAGGTATTCTTAAGCATCCTACTTGTCTTCTAGGTTTTTTGGTCTTTATAAGATAGTTGTACACTATTGGATGCCCTCAACAAATACAACAGATCTCATCAAGGAAATGGCTAAATTGTTAACTGTGTTGGAACATAGAAACCTATCAACTCGGGGTTAATCATATAGCAAAGCATTGTGAGACAAGCTATAGCTCACAAGGCCAAGCATGCTATGGTATATCCGTGTCTTATTGCTGCACTAGTTAGGAGTGAAAAATGAAATCTAAGGCTAAGGATGAGATAGTGCAGACTGAGCTTTTCAGACCCAATAAGAAGACTTTTAGGATGAAACAAGTGCATTACTTGCCTTGGAATCCAAAGGGATCTACTTCTGTAGGTGCTTAAACAAAGGCCAAGCTAGTGCTTTTGAATGCAAAGTTGGGTGCATTGGCTGGCTATACATATTGCAGCCTTAGAAGCTGAGTAAACTAAAATTGAGGGGGAGAAGGCTCAACTGGAAGCACAAATGGTTGCCCCTGAACAGGATTGAAGGCTCTGAAGTGATTATGTTCCAACAGAGATCAGGTGTTATGTTTAGGGGGAGCATAATTTTTTGTCATTTCTGGGTTTTTATTGCGTTTGGCATATTCGTGGCCCCATGGGGATACTATTTTGGTTATTTTGGATATTAATTTTGATGTTGTAATCTGAATTATTATGTTCTAGATTTCTAGTTTTCTTGGTATTCTTATATTCAGATTTAGTAATTAGCATATGTTCCAACATAAGTGGATTTCTGGAAGACTTATGTTGTCAGATTGAAAGTTTTTCTTTATGCTCTTAATTCCAAAATTGTTGGATCTACAGAATTCTAAAGGGGGGGGGGGGGTTGTAAAGTTAGATGGATTACATTGAATTAATTGGTAATTTGTGAATTACTTTGGAAAAGAAAAACATTCTATGTTGGAACATACTTAAAACTGGAGCCTAAAAGGTTTTTACGAATGACAGAATATTGCGATAGTGTTGATTTATGGAAGTTGTATAGTGTTCAATATATTATTTAAGGCGGTGTTAGAAGCGTATTGGGTTTATGAAAAATTCCTACAAATATCGAATTGGATTTATGGAATATTGTGGGATATTTGAGATAAGGAAAATCCCTTTATTTATGAGATTTGAATATGCTTCTGTAGCATATAAGAAATAGGAATATTATGGAGATAATCAAGGAGGGTTCCGATATACTCTAGGACTATATAAAAGAGGACATCACAGCTGCATTAAACTCACGAACTTAATTGCGAAAATCTGCACACAATTTTTTTATCTTTTTGAGAGTACTGTGAGAGCCAGTGCATATATGTTCCAATATACGTAACTTGTTGATCAAAGTTCAGAATCGTATACCTTAGTTCCTCGGGAGGAGAATATCCAATATCGACAAGTTTCGAGGTTAGAGAGAGTCTAATCAAGGCGGATCGGTAGCAAAGGGCACTTGCAGAATTCATACGTCATAATTAGATAGATAAGTATAATTGTATGGTGCACTTTGTACTGTATATTTTTTATTAGTGGATTCATTCTGAATTGGGCTAGACCCCGCACATGTAGCTTGATTTCAGCGAACTTCGTAACCAAGTCTCGTGTCTCTATGATTTATTTTATGGCATACTTGGTTAGATAGGTTATGTTGGACCATAGTAGTAATAATTAAGATAATTCGGTAAAACCAAATTTTAAAAGGAGATACATAAATTATAATAGTTCGTATTTTAATTAAATATTTTAATTAAGGCAAAGTGTTGGGAAAGACCGTCTTTCCATAATCTTATGGAAGACGATGTTTAATTAGAATAATAAAAGGTAAAAAATCTTAGTTGCAGTATTACAAAATTATTATGCAACACGTAGTAATTATAAAGTTTACAACCCGATTCATACAACCCGAGAATTTTACATTTATTTATTCTAATTTGCAATTTAAACCTTTATCTTTCCATTATTTATGGAAAGACTGTCTTTCAAGAGACAGACTCTTTAATTAATATATAGATAATGGTATTATTATATTAGATCTTAAAACTTGTGGGACCACCGACTCACCTCTCTTGATCAATGTGGCTCTGTCACTGCTTTTGAGTGACTTCATTAGGATCCGTTCGATACATGTCCATTATTTAGGCCTAACTAATTAACCTCAGTTGTTGACAGTTTTGGACCAAAATGCCATTTCCATCTTTAAACCCAAATTCTTTTTTAAGAAGTCTTTAAACCATTTATAAATAATCTGTGTACGAATCAGTGTAAGAGAAACTCCAACTATTTCTCTAAAATTTTCTTTAAAGTAGAGAATGAAAACTCATATTTATGCTTAAACTCCAACAATTTATTATTTTAGAGAAAATAACATTTAATTGTTTATGTTAATTTAACAATTTATTATATATCTCAATTCAACTTTCTCCCAACAAATATAAGAATTTAGCTACTCTCTCACCTTATAATATCCATTTTGAAGAAAATGACATTTAATTATGTGTATTAACTTGGTAGTGTATTTAATTAATTTTCATTCTCCAGGAAAGGAAAATATGTCTTAATTGAAGGTGATTGATAATGTGAGCATTAAATTTTAAATTCTCCAAAAAGTTCATTTCTCTCTACAGATAGAGAATAAAATTTTCTCTTTCTTCACATGCTCTATTTTAAAGAAGACAGTCTCATGCAAGACGGTCTCGTAGAGATACCAAGAATTAAATTGTTAAGAATGTAGCTTGTGGTTTCTAATTAAAGTTTTTAAAAGTCCAGGGGTGGATGTGAAATTTCACTATTTTACATTTAAGTCCAGGTATAAATAACAAGTTTTCCCCTTCTTCTCCCATTATTTTCTCACGCATTTCTCTTCTCTTTTTCTTCTCTCTTGCGCAACTGTTCATTCTTCTTTTCCTCTCCATTTCTCTTCTATTTTTCTTCAATTCAACCGATCTTTTTCTCTGTTTTCTTCCATGTTTCTTGTGCAAGAGAAGGACGCAATGACTCAAGGAAGATTCACTTCATTCTCCGGTGAATTTTCCGCGAATTTTTTTGCTAAAGCTTTGATTTCCAGCGGCCGAACATAATACAGCCTTCCTTTCGTGTTTATCTTCGAATGTAATCTCTTTGCTCATATTAATTATGCATATATTGTTTTTTTTAAAAAAATCTTTTTTGGTTCATGTAATTTTAGGGTTTATGTTGTTCAATGTGTTAATATTTGGGGATTTCTCTATTTTTTTGTGTTTTGTGAGTTGTTCTAACGAATTTGTGCTAATATTTGTGTTGTTGCTACTATTTGTGTTGTTGCTACTATTTGTTAGATTTTTAAGGATATTTGCATCATTGTTACTACAATCGAGGAGGAAGAATCGTTTGTACATTTCTGAATTTTTGGTCGTGATGTTTTAGCTACAGGTATTCATGTTTCAGGTTTTCAGTTTGATATTTCAGGTTTCAGACTTTAAGTACTGTTATCAGTGTTGATGTGATATTTTAATTTCAATGCTTGATACTTGTGGTGTTTTCATGCTTAAATGTGCAATTGATGTTCATTTTTCATTGTGTGTGATATCTTAGAATTTTGTTACGATTTGTGATAATTTTTTTGTTGTTGTTGACCTTCCTTAGATGTCTAAGAATGCATTGTCACTGTTACTGCAATCGAGAAGGAAAAAGGATCTGTAAATTTTGTTATTTTGCAGATGTGACATTTTAAGTACTATTGTTGACCATTCATGTTTTTTGTTTCATCTTTCATGTTTAGGTTTAAAGTACACTTTATCTGTGTTTGTGTGATGATTTAATTTCAGTATCTGATTTTTGTAGTGTTTTAAGTGTGCAATTGATGTTGAGTTTTGTTTTTTTTATTGTGTGTGTGATATCTTAGGGTTTTGTTACGATTTGTGCTTCTTTTTTTTTTGTTGTTGATCTTCCTTAGATGTCTAAGAATGGTTTTTCCATTGTTGCTACAATCGAGAAAGAAAGAGGATTTGTAAATTTTGCTATTTTGCATATGTGACCTTTTAAATACTATTGTTGACCTTTCAGGTTTTTTGTTTCATCTTTCATGTTTAGGTTTAAAGTACTGTTCATCTGTGTTGGTGTGATGATTTAATTTCAATATTTTATGCTTGTAGTGTTTTAAGTGTGCAATTGATGGTGAGTTATATTTTTTTGATTGTGTGTGTGATATCTTAGGGTTTTGTTACGATTTGTGCTAATTCTTGTGTTGCTGTTTTTTAGATGTGTAAAAATGCATGCCCATTGTTGCTGCAATCAAGAAGGAAAGAGGATCTGTAAATTTTGTTATTTTGCATATTTGACCTTTTAAATATAGTTGTTGACCTTTTAGGTTTTATGTTTGATCTTTCTTGTTTAGGTTTTAAGTAGTGTTTATCTATGTTGGTGTGATGATTTAATTTCAGTCTTTAATGCTTGTAGTGTTTTAAGTGTGCAATTTATGTTTGATCTTTCTTGTTTAGGTTTTAAGTAGTGTTTATCTATGTTGGTGTGATGATTTAATTTCAGTCTTTAATGCTTGTAGTGTTTTAAGTGTGCAATTGATTTTCAGTTTTTTTAAATTGTGAGTGTGATATCTTAGGGTTTTGTTATGATTTGTTCTAATTTATTTTGTTGTTGATAATGTTCCTTAGATGTCTAAGAATGCTTCCACTATTGCTGCAATCGAGAATGAAAGAAGATCTGTAAATTTTGTTATTTTGCATATATTACTTTCTAAATACTATTGTTGATCTTTCAAGTACTATGTTTAATCTTTCATGTTTAAGCTCTATTTATCTGTGTTGGCATGGTGATTTAATTTCAATATTTGATGCTTGTAGTGTTTTCATATTTAAGTATGCAATGGATATTCAGTTTTGTTCTTTTAATATTTTAGTGTATACTGTTTGATGTTTTTAAATTTTGAGATTGATGTTTTAAATACTGTATTTGACTTTTCCTCAATGTAGTTTCCAGTGATGTAGTCTGGGCTACTGTGATGTTTTAATTACAGATATTGATGTTTTAATTACTATATGTGATGTTTTATATTATTTCACAGGAATACTTTCCAAGGTAGATCTTTATGATTCCATTGATGAGTTAATAAAAAATGGTATGAGAAACCATGCTCTAAAGGTGTTCCTTTGAATAGAACCGTAGTTAACATTTGATCTGTGTGTTGATGCAATAAGAGAGTCATCCTCTTCAAAACCAGTAGGAGAAGGCAAGTCTGTGAAAAAGCGCAGCAAATGGAAACATGTCGGGGGGAAATAGAATTTGATTATTTAGGATGTATTGTTAAACATTGATTTTTTTTTAATTATGATGGTTGATAGTGTTGAGGCGCATGACTACTATTGATGTTTTAGCTTGATTTGGATTTTTTTAGTTTTATGTTAGCAATTTATTAGGGCATTTGAACCTTTTTATAATGAATGATGTTTAACAAGTTGCTTCAATGCAACAGTAGTGGAATGTATTAGTGCAGTGTAGCATATGAATATCTTGTTTATATCAACGTCTTTATCAGTACTTATGTAAACCATCAAACAAAAAAAATGAACCATCACAATGTAATTGTGGAATATCTCAGTATGACAGTAAATAATTACTAAATCCCAACAAACTGATTTTAGATTATTTGAGCTTTTTATGTATTTATTTTGTGTATTGGATGTTAATTTATTATTTTTTGGAGGTTTAACTAATTATATTTGATGTTTAACTATTTTTTGTTAATTACACTTCATTAGTGTATTTACTTGATATTTAACTATCTTTATTTGATGTATTTATTTAGAATTTATTTTGATATTTTAACTATAATTTAGTGTATTTGTAGTATTTTTATTTGATGTTTAACTATTTTAGTTTGATGTGTATTTTAGTATATTATATGATTTGATAGTTTAGAGTTTTTATATGATGTTTAAGTATTTTAGTTTGAATAACAACGATCACAAAAAGCTAGGTGCGATTTACTGTTCATAGGTGCGATCATAGTGCGATACTGTGTGAGAATTTTCTTCTTCTTCCTAATCCCCTTTCCTCCTATCCATTATTTTGCCGGTAACGGCTACTGAGCCGGTTTCGGCGTCTGACCGCTACGCCATTGGCTGAGCCTAGCTCGCCGGCCGATATGGCGGCTAACACTGTCAATCAACCACCTCCCCCAAAATCCTTTGCCGCAGCACTTCAAACTAAATCTTCCCCTCTTTCAAAACAGCTACCTAATAACCCAGAGCTTATTCCAAAATCAACTCATTTAGGAGATCCTGCCTGTCTATATTCGGATGAGCAAATTGCAATGCTATCGGCTCACTATTCCAATGCTCTGGTCGGTAAGTTTACCAAAGGAAGGTTCTCTATGGAGCAGATGGAGTTAGCTCTTAAAACAATTGGTTTCGAAGGTAAGTATCAGTTAGGATCCCTGGATTATAAACACGTACTCATTAGATTTGAGCAGGTCAATGACTATCAGAGATGTTGGATGAAGGGCATCTGGAACTTCAATGGCATACTCCTTAAGATGCTCAAGTGGACTCCTGAGTTTTCAACACAAAAAGAATCTCCTATCGTTCCCATTTGGTGTACTATCAGGGAAGTGCCTTTGTACTATTATAATTCTGCTTCCATCGAGGCAATTGGCAATAGTATAGGCAACTTTATAAAAAAATGATTTAGCTACTGAGATGCTTGGCCCTCTGCAATCAAATTATGTGTTGAAATAGATCTACAAAAACCTCTGTGTCATCATATCAGGCTTGGTTCAGTTTCGAACAATAAGAAGTATCGAATTGAGTTTGAAGATATTCCTCTTTATTGTGATCACTGTGCTAAACTAGGTCACTCCTTAGTCCAATGTAGAGCTATTTCTCAATCTACTAATGATAGAATGGATGATACTAACCTAGTTCAGACTCAACCCCCCCCCCCCCCAGTGGCAAGCAACTGGCAAAAAATTTATCATACCACCTTTGATCACTGATTCCCTTAATGATCTTTCTACCTCTGTCTCTGATATGGCCTTTAGGAATTCAGATCCTCATGTTCAGTTTAATTCTCCACTGGAGGGCCACAGAGCTCCTGATAATGGCAGATCCCTATCACCAGGAAACCTTTCTATAGATAGCCAGGATAATTCTATCTCTAGGTTACTGAAGGAAACTGAAATATCCAAACCTGCTTTGATAACTTATGCTAAAGATGATATTCAGATTGGTTTACTACGATTATCACTGAAGGACTCTATTAAAAACCCTACACTTTCCCTTGATGGAAATATGTCAAACATATTCTCTGTTTTGCAGGATGATGATAACTGCTTGCTAAGTCAAGAAGGAATTTGTGAGCCAGCTTCGGAGGATCCGGGCACTTCTGAGGATCTGGACTCTATTGAACAACACAATCTCAATGCATCCCCTGCCTTGGACCCCTCAGGTAAGTATCATCACCAAGGTAAGGCAAAAAGTAAAAAGACTACCTATCTTAGTCAACTGAATAAGATGTTACTTAGATCGGCTACAAAAAGTAATAAATCAGGTGAACTATGACATCTACAATCAATGTTAATTTCCTGGTTTGGAATCTACGTGGTATGGAAACTTGTATGCTTAGATTGATTAATTTACTCAAACTTAAGAAAATCCAGCTGTTATGCATAATTGAACCAATGCATGAAAATACAAAAATTCAATCCTATACGAATGTGCTTAATTTCTCCAATAATCTGTTCCTCCCAAATGGGAAAATCTGGCTACTCTGGTCTAATCTCCTATCTGTTTCACTTCTTTCTTCTCATGAACAGTTTATGCATGTAGATATATCCCATCAATCTTTAAATCTTTGCATGCAACCTGTCTTTATTTATGCATTAAGAAATAGAGAAGGTAGAAAGGCACTATGGAATCATTTGCAGCCGATTTCTAAGGGTGATACTGTATTTATAGGTGATTTTAATACAATTACTTCTGTGTCTGAATATAGAGGTCCCTTCTCTCCTGCTCTAGGAAGTATTAGAGATTTTAACACCTGGATTAACACCAATGGAATACAAGAAATTAATTCTGTGGGTAATCTTTTTACTTGGTGTAACTCTAGACTGAGAAACCCTACCTCCAAAATATTAGACAGGGGACTTTGTACCCTATCATGGAGCTCTAAATTCCCTTCATCCTCAATTCAGATTCTTAATAGGCAAACTTCTGATCACTCACCTCTCCTCCTCCAACTGTCCAACTTAGTACCTTCATACCCAAAGCCTTTTAGATTTATTAATGCATGGTTCCAAAGGCCTGAATTTTTAGTTTTAATTCAGGATAATTGGGGGAAACCTATTCCGGATAAAGGCATGATCATATTCTACTTAAAATTGATTAGACTTAAGAAAGTGATAAAAACCTGGAATAGAGAGTGTTTTGGTAATATTTATTCAAATGTGACATTAGTTGAGGAAGCTTTAAGAATCCAGGAATAAGTTTTTGACTTGAATCCAACTTTGCCTGAACGTATTAAACTAAATCAGAAAAAAAGCATTACTTCTTAGGGCTCTTAAGGAAAGAGATAAGTTTTGGAAGCAGAAAGCGAGACTTAAATGGCATAAGTTGGGGGATAACAATACTCAATTTTACCATAAGGTAGTGCAGGAAAAGAACTGTAAATTGCAAATCAGCAAAATTAAAAATCAGGCAGGTTAGTGGTTAAATACACAAACGGAAATACAGAAGGAAGCAATTGCTTATTTTTCAGGTTTGTTAACTGAGCCAAATCATACTACAGCTGAAACCTACTGCTCTCACTTCCTTAGTCAAATCCCCACAATTATTAATGAAATGGATAATCAAGCTTTAGCCGCTCCAGTTTTAGAATCTGAGTTAGAAGCAGTGATTAAAGGACTAAATAAAAACAGCAGTCCAGGACCAGATGGTTACACAGCAAAATTTTGTTGCAAATGCTGGTATTTTATTAAACAAGATCTAATGGAGGCTGTTAATGACTTTATCTCAGGATCTGAAATCCCAAAAGGAATATCTAGTACTTGGATTACCCTAATTCCGAAAAAGCAACACCATCTTCTTTTGGTGATTTTAGGCCTATTAGCTTATCAAATGTCCTAAATAAAATTTGTTCTAAGGTTTTAATGGAAAGGCTGAGACCTTTTATGGATATCCTGATCTCTACAAACCAATCTTCTTTCATGAAAAAGAGAGATATTTCTGATAACATCTTGTATTTACAGGAAATGATCAGGTTTCTAGATAAAAAGAACAGATCTCCTAACTGTATACTAAAATTAGACCTAATGAAAGCATTTGATAGAGTAAACTGGGAGTTTCTTGGGAAGATACTAATTAGATTTGGATTTAATGGGAATTTTTTAACTGCGGTTATGAGTAATCTATCACAGGCTTACTTCTCTGTTCTTGTAAATGGAAATCCAGTAGGCTTTTTTAAAGCTACTAGAGGTATTAAACAAGGTGATCCACTCTCTCCTTTTCTTTTTAATATTTTCTCGGAAGCTTTTTCTAGGAGTTTATCCTTTATATTCTCTAATAATAGTCTTTCTCGTTTTCAACTACCTGCCTCAATCCCTGCAGTATCCCACTTAATGTATGCAGATGATACGATTATCTTTATGAATGCATCCAAGTCTAACCTTATTATAATTAAAGCATTCTTAGATATCTTTGAAGTTTCCTCGGGACAGAAGTTCAATTTGATAAATCTGAGTTTTATCTGAGTAAAAGGGCCTCGAATTTAAAGTTTAATCAGGTTAGGGCAATCCTAAAAATGAAAAAAGGCTCATTCCCATTAAATACCTTGGCTGTCCCATTTTTCAGGGTAGAACACTTAAAAGATACTTCCAACCATTGATGGCAAATCTTGATAATAAATTACAAAGCTGGAAGAATAAGTGGCTTAGTACTGGGGGCAAGATGATCCTAATTAAACACTGCTTATATTCGTTGCCTCAGCATTTATGGGCTGTTACTAACCCCCCCAAAATAATAATTCAATCATTTGAGAAAAATTAGAAAGGTTCTTTTATGGAGAATCAGATGGGAAAAAGAATAGAATATGGAAAAGATGGTCTGATATTTCGATCTAAAACGATCTAAATGGACTTGGTTTTAGATCTATTAAGGCCATTATTGATACCTGTTCAGCTAAAAGTTGGTGGAAGAGCCAAACAGGAACCACTCTTTGGTCTAAATTGCTATGGTCTCTTCCTTTAACTCATAGGAAATCAGTTACCTGGAAAAGAATTCTTTTCATTAACCCCTTTGCAGAAAACAACTCTTTTATTATTCATGGCAAAGGTACCTGCAGTTTTTGGTCTGCTAATTGGTGTCCTAGGGGTCCCCTGATTAACTATATCCCAGTGCACATAGTTGATGCTATGCCATATTTGTCTGTGGCAGATTTCATTAGGAATAAACCCACTATTTTAGCTCAGATTAATTCTTTTCTGGAACATGATACTCGCTCTTTTCTTCAGGAATCTGAGCTTACTATAGACAGGGAGGATAGACTGATATGGAAAGCTAAAGCCTCTGGTAATTTCTCATCTAAATCAACATATAAGGCTCTAACTCATGGACCAGGTAATTTCCCTGCTTGTAAATTTATTTGGAATAATGCTTTACAAAAGAAGATCTCAATCTTTACCTGGAAATTGTTGCAATCCTTTCTCCCCTTCGATGATGTGCTGATTACATGTGGTTTCAGTCTAGCTTCTAAGTGTCCTGCCTGTTGTAGGATAGATTCTATTCAGCATTTCTTTATATCGTGCCCTATTGCTCAGGCTGTCTGGAATAACATGGCATCTATAGTTCAGTTTCATCTAGGTACTAACCACTCCATTGCTGAAAGATTTTTTATCTTCTGGAATAGTTATGACCTATCTAGCTGGAAGCACTTCATCTGTAAAATCCTACCATCTCTCACATGTTTGTCGCTTTGGAAAGCTAGGAATAGGTTTCTTTTTGATAATATGCCTTTCTCTTCAGATCGAATTAGTAACGAAGTTCAGGAGCTAATCAAACTGACTTTATTTCCTACTCCTCGGATACATTTCTCCCATTCTGCTATTGCATCTCCTCTCAGGCATTTGATTCCGTTCATTAGACCACCTCCGAAGCCGAATATAACCACTGTTTATTGGGAAAGGCCTCTATTTGGATCAGTCAAAATTAATATAGATGCGTCATGGCTTCCGAATAAGGCAGTTGCTGGCATAATAGCTAGGGATAGTTCTGGTGTTCCGATTAAAATTGTCTCTGAAACTATTTCTGCAGCCTCACCACTGGAGGCCGAAATTAAGGTTGTGTTACTTGCTTGCCATAATTTCCTGGGTTCAGGTCAAAATTGCATTCTTGAAACAGACTGTAAGCTGGCTGTACTAATGATCAATGATCCCTACTCTGCACATTGGAATCTTTTTGATTTGGCTTACAAAGTTAAAGCTCTATTAGGTTGTGCCCTTCTTAAACATGTTTTCAGAGAAGGGAATTCTGTGGCACATGAAATTGCTAAACATCATGCTAGCTATAACTAGAGCCTTAACCTTCACAATATCCCTCAGCACATCAGGGGACTGATCTCCTTAGACAGGAGACATACTCCGCAAATTAGAATGCATAAACGTGCTTTGGCTAAGGATTGATACTGCTAATCAAAATTTTTATTGCAGGTTCATACTCTGCCCTAACGGTAACTATCAATCGGTCACTGCAAGCTCTTGGAGGCTCAGGCACATAGCTCCTAGTCTCTTCATCAATCTGAAAACATTCTTCTTGGATATCGGATGTAGCATTCACCGAAGTGTTCACTGCAGCGGTCTGTGGCTGCTGATCTTTTCTAACGGATTTTGTGTGATACTCCCAGCTCCTGGCTTTACTCCTCAGTTCAGGGAGTGGATGAGGTGTCGGAGCTTATTCTCAATTCAGGAACATTCCCAAGGACTCCCTCAACTCAAGTTTTGCTCATTTTCTTATCTGGAACTGATAATTGTAATTCAGTTTCCGAAACTCTTTAGTTTAAGATATTACTTTTTGTGATTGAAGTTGCCTGGCCGAAGGCGAGAATTAACACAAGGGGTGGAGATTCTCCCTTTCGGATCGCAACTTCATCATCTATACCGGTTTTTGCTTGGATAGTTATTTCACAAATACTAGATATAGAATTGGTAGGACTTTTGGAGGCAACAATGTTGCTTCATCTCGTATTAAGATCAAACTGCACTCTATGTATATTCTATTCACCATTGAAGAAGGCTTGGGGAACCTCTAATATATTTTCCCTCACCCTCGGGTGTTCTCATTAAAAAAAAGTATTTTAGTTTGATACTATCTATTTTAGTATATTATATTATTTGATGATTTAAAGTTTTAATTTGATGTTATTTATTTTTCATTTGATGTGTAATTAGTTAGGTGTGATTTTTACAGCCCAAAACAAATCAGCCCAAAATTTTTAAGTTTACAGCCCATGACCTGAATTTGGCCCGTTTCCTCGCACAGAAACAGGTATCCAATGGAAATCCGACCTGCAGACGCATATGAGCCCTAACTACCGAAATTCGACTTAGACATTGCCGACGATAACGTCACCTGCCAGAAATCGTTTGCAACGTTGTTGTTAACGCTACCCATCAGAAATCGATCTGAACGCTACCAACGAAGCTTCAAATCCTCACTGGAGGCTTGCGAATCCGACCGCGGCGCTCTGCCTTTTCGACAACTGTAATCGTCACCGAGAATCCGCACCTTTCCAAAACGACGTCGACGCCGATGCAAAATCTAGTCAAATCGAACTCCGATGATGACAACATTGCAAAACCCTTGCGATTCTGGGAGTTGACATTGAAGCCGGAGTCCAGGAGGTAGCATGATAGTGGGATGGTCGCGAAACAGCGTAGGCGCGGAGACTATCGACGGTGATCGCGGAGAACGCAAGGCGGTGACAGCGGTTGAGATGCGAAGCTACGGCGGTGGCGGAGAACACGAGAAGGAGGACGTGAGCTATTCTGCGTCATTTTTTGTTTATTTGCAGGATAGCCCTCCATTTTTTGCATTTTTTTTTGGCACCGAAAAAAAAGTAATTGTACTTTAACCCCCGAATTTCATTTTCTCTTTATCTATTGTCACTCTAGTCTATGATCTTACGGTAAGACGATCTCGCAGGAGACAGACTCTTTGAAGAATGGAACGTAAACTCCGTTGAAGCTGAAAAATTGAATAACATATCTAAATATAACCACAATCGTTATCATGCAGAATCGGTTGGACTTCGTCTAATAGTATACTCCCTCCGTCCATTTTATATTTGCTTCACAATAATTATTACGTAGTTCAAGAAATATGTTTGACCATTAGTATGTTTATTCACGTATAATATCTGTAAATAAAATGTTGATATATATAATTCACTTATTATAATAAATTTAACAATATCATATATGATAATATTGTTGATCATTTATTTACGTAAATATACGATCAAATTTTAATAAATAACCATATTAAAAAAGTAAGAAGGAATATGGAGGTGGGACGAGAGTAGTAGAGATGAAGAGTGCGAATAGTATATGGTGTTGCTATATCACGCCTTGTATTTTACTAGATTGCGCCCTAATACGCATATATATATATATATGTGTATAATACAATATTTAATTTTTCAAAAAAATAAAAAACAAAAAACAAAAAACAAAAATTTAAAATTTACAAAACAAAAACACAAATTTGATATTGCCAGTGCCGCCGCCACCGTCCGCCGTCTGTTTTCTCCGCCGCCAGCCTTCGCCGTCCCTTACCAGCCTTCGCCGCCAGCCTTTGCCGTCCCTTACCAGCCTTCGCCGCCAACCTTCACCTTCTCCGCCGCCAGCTATAATACGTCGTCCATTTTCTCCTCCTTCTCCGCTGTCCCTTACCATCAATCCCAGCCTTCTCTGCCGTCTTCTCCGGCGAGAACGAGGGCAGGGACGGACGGCGAAGATCCGGGTGAAGACGGACAGCGAAGATCCTAGTGAAGACAAACGGCAAAGATCTGGGCGAAGACGGGCTGCGAAGATCCGAGCGAAGATGGACGGCAAGATCTGGTGAAGACGGACGGCGAGAACCGAGCACAAGATCTGGGCAAAGAAGATCCGGGCGAGAATGGGGTGCGAGAACGGGACACGAGAACGAGGAGCGAGAACGGGGTGCGAGAAAGGGGGGGCGAGAGCGGGGCGCGAGAACGGGGTGCGAGAACCGGGTAAGGAGAACCGGAGGAAGGATAAGCCGGACCGGAGAAGGAGAGTGGGAAAGGAGAATGGGGAGAGGAAAAGGAGATCGGGGGGAGGAGAAGGAGGGGAGGAGAACCGGAGAAGACGAAGTTTCGCCGGAGAAGGAGACCGGAAAAGCGGGGAGAAGGAAGAGAAGAGAACGGCCGGAGGAGAAGGCGGCGGAGAAGGAGGAGAAGGCGGCAGCGGTGCTCGGAGGCGGCGGTGCTCGGCGGCAGCAGTAATTTTTATTTAATATTAAAAAGTAATTTTTATTTAATATTAATTTAAATATATTTTACTTATTTAAATTAAATTAAAATACATATTATATATTAAATAGTATAAATACAAGGTATAATCAAGTAAAATACATAAAAAAAGAGTAAAATACAGGACGTGATATAGCAATTCACATAGTATATTATCTGTATTAGTATGAAAAGGTGAGATATTATGATAATTTAATGGAGTTGTAATCATAAACGTGAAATCAAGGATTGAGGTCCAACCCAATAATTACGTTTGGCAACTGACGGCGGGAATTTACTGATCAACACGCTGGAGAACTGATTTCTTCTTTTATTTTGGCACTAATCTCCCTCTTATAGTCTTATGCGGAGCTATTCTTCATCAAGGTAGGGGACCCCTACTTTTTTTTTCTAGAAAGATAACTTGTAATTTTTTAACTAATTAATATATGATTTTTATAAGTGCTGATGATGGGCAAATTCCAGAATGGTCCAAAAGGTATTTTGAGCCTACATTAGCCCAATAAGTCTTATCCGTGAGAGAGGTTCAGTCGCTGTATATTGCGGTAATTAAGACTTAAAATTAGGACCAAATGCTATTTTGTGATAATGTTTAAATATCAGGTACGTATTCATTATTGGGAAAATTTTTATACACTTTTTATAGACTCTAAAATATACCAGTACTGACTTAAGCATCAGAGAATTTACCCTTGGGACTTCCCAGTGCTTATTGTTTTGCAGATCATAGCCGAGAGACCCAACAGAGTTACGTGATCGGTTCTCAGATTCATCAATTGGCACGCCCGATAGGACCGATTTAGTCCAATTTGGGTTTCTTGGTTTATGTCCACTTCTACGAATACTCGAAAGAGTGAGAGGTTAAAATTGAAGGGGACTAGTGCTACTGACGAGATAAAATCCCCCTATCGAGGAAGAAGAAGAAAAAGAAGGATGGTTAACCCCCCAGTATCCCAAGAGGCATAGAAAGAGACGATACAAATCCCGGTTGGAGAGCAAGGAATACAAGGGCTGAACCTATCCCGCCGATAGTCAAGGCCCTCGAGACATGGCGGGACCCTTAAGACCCAATGAGCATAATACGGGTCAAGGGGCAAGGGTCATGAACCATGAGCAAGAAGTACCTGCTAGGTCATATGATGAAATTGATAGGTGGTTCCCGGAAGTTTCTAGTGACTCTCATGTGAAGGCTTATGAATGGGCGCTACAGGCAAATCAAGCAACAAGGATGACTACCCCGCAGTTAGCTTTAGCTAGAGCCGCTTAGATGTTGGCGGACTCCGAGTATCAAGTTACGTCCATCTCAACCTGCGGTTACTTTGAGGGATACAATTTCTTTGACCGTAGTGGAGATACCAATAAGTAATGCTTCTTAGCCTATGATGGCAATCCCCTATCTTGGGCATACTCAAGAGGGGTATCAGGCACAACCCCAACCTTCAATTTCAAATCACCCTCTAGGGTTGGTGCACTCTTACCCTCCTCAACCCCGATGGTCTCGACCATGGCAAATCCTAGGACCGAGATGGGATACGGGCCTCAGGGGTATGCACATACGGGAATGCCAAGCCATCCCGTAAGCTAAGGATTTTATGATCCTCATGGGCCGTATAACGTGAGCTTAGGAGTCATGCCATCCTGGATGAATACTAGAGAGGCAACTCAGCCACATCAATATCAAGTAGCTTATGGAAATGTCAATAGGGGATTATCGGCATCTGGAGAATAGAGGGGACCGGTGGGGGATACTGGAGATGCACTGAGAAGAGAATTAGACAGGCTAATTGAGCCGCTCGGACAAGTGGCGAGATCTCCTTTCTCCCCATTAATAACCGCGGAGCGATAACCAACAAATACTAAGCCCCCAGAGGGGCTCCCAACTTACAGTGGAGAATCTGACCCTCGAGAGTTCATCGAGACATTCCTCAGTCTAATGAACTCAAGAGATTTCAATGAAAAATTAACGTGTAAGTTGGTGGGAAGTTATCTACGAGGGAAAGCTCAAGAGTGGTACAATAAGTTGCCTAAGGGGTCTCTACATTCCTATGGGGACTTCAGTGCGGCGTTGTTGAGCCAGTATGATCAAAAGAAAAAGTTTACCAAGACTTTGCTGGAGTTGTACCAGGCAAAGCAGAATCTAGGGGAGACGCCTAAATAAATGATACGAATCAGGATTTCTAAATTCATTTATTAAATTAGGGTTTTAAGATGATAACACTATACTCTTTTTCCCACTAGGTTTTTTAATGAGGTAGTGTGATAACTGTAAAATATTGTAAAATAATTTTATTTTGAGTTTATGAACTGATAGTTCGGCCATGTGGGCTTTGAAGAGTTGAACTTCGAAAATACAATCCATTAGGGTTTAGTATATTCATTTTTATTCTTATTAGAGTTAGATTTGGTAAGATTAGACAAGGTAATATTCTTCAAGATTGCTTCTTGAAGAATTCGACCAGATTACCTTAGATTATCATTTATTTTAGGTATTTTAGTTAGATATGGTTTTACCTTCTTAAAGTTGCCATAAATCGATTCAGTTTCCATTTGCGATTAGGGTTTGGGCGAGATTGTAGCCCTATAAATAGGGAGACCTTGTGGAAAAATGTACTACCACTTTTATCAATCAAATATACAACCTTTTGAGTTCATACTCTTTGCTTGCGAGCTATTCCATTGTTGCTTAACTATGTGGGCTAGTTAAGTATCAATAAACCTTGTAATCTGATCGTGAGGGCTAGTTAGAGAGCAAGTCGAGATTAGGCATACCCCGAGGGCTAGACACCTGAATTTCATGCGAGATAGTGCCGATCCCTTCACTAGATCAAAGTTATTAATTCCGCAATCGTGAGTCTTCGCAAGGAGATTCATATCAGTTGGTATCAGAGCAAAGCAAAAGATTCTTGGACGAGTTCATCAACAAGGATTGCGAGTTTTGGTTGAATTTACTTTTAATTCTTTTTTAAAAAAATATAAAACTTTCGCCGCTAGACAATTTGTCGCCGCTAAGTTTCAAATCCCACCACCATCAGACAATTCGCCATTGCCGCTCAACTCCAATCTCCATCTCCGACAAGTTTGCCTCCTTCAGCTCCGTCTCTGACTGACCATCCGAAGCCACTCTTCTGCTCTCTGTCTGCAGAAACTCCAATCGTCGCCGGACTTGATCACTGCCAATTGCATCGATCTTCATCTCCGAAAAATCCTGGAGAATCCTCCATTTTTCATTCTCCGGCAAGCTCACTTCTCTATGCCTAGCTTTCCAAAGTTGAGAATCATCGCCGTTTCAGTGTTCTCTAATCGCCGCCAGTGAAGGTTCAGTGAAGAAGGTAGGTAAACCGAAGAAGAATACAGTGCATGTCTGGCACGCGCGATCATACACATTAGCGTATGAAGACCATGCGCAAGCCAATTGAAGGTGCGTGCATATCACCCGCTCAGCTCAAAGCTCCATCTATTCATCTCGTGAGCTACTCAATATCTTGCAAGTGGTAATTTTATCGTGATTTATTGAATTTATCTCGAGTTTCTCTCCAGTCCTCTTTATCTCATGAGTTAGTGCCACTTCAGCCTCCCAGTCAGCACACAATCACTGGCTAGTTAGCGTCAAGTCACCATTTACTAGCTGAATTTCGCAGGGATGGTGTGGGACGTTTATCTACATTTATTTATGAAGATTGTTCACATTTCAAGGATGAAACTTTTCGACCTCAAAGGGGATGATACGAATCGGGGCTTCTAAATTAATTTATTAAATTAGGTTTTTTAGGATGATAACACTATACCCTTTTTCCCACTAGATTTTTTAATGAGGTAGTGTGATCACTATAAAATATTGTAAAATTATTTTATTTTGGGTTTATTGACTGACAGTTCAGCCATGTGGGCTTTGAAGAGCTGAATTTCAAAAATACAATCCATTATGGTTTAGTATATTCAGTTTTATTCTGATTAGAATTAGATTTGGTAAGACTAGATAAGGTAATATTCTTCAAGGTTGCTTCTTGAAGAATTCGATCAGATTACCTTAGATTACCATTTATTTAAGCTATTTTAGTTAGATATGGTTTTAGATTCTTAAAGCTGCCATAAGTCGATTCAGTTTCCATTTGTGATTAGGGTTTGGGGCGAGATTGTAACCCTATAAATAGGGAGGCCTTATGGACGAATTTACTACAAGTTTTATCAATCAAATATACAACCTTTTGAGTTCATACTATTTTCTTGCGAGCTATTCCATTCTTTCTTAACCCCGAGGGCTAGTTAAGTATCAATAAACCTTGTAATCCGATCCTGAGGGCAAGTTAGAGAACAAGTCAAGATTAGGCGTACCCCGAGGACTAGACACCTGAATTTCGTGCGAGATAGTGATGGTTTACAGATCCCTTCACTAGAACAAAGATATTAATTCTGTAATCGTGAGTCTTTGGAGGGAGAATCATATCACAGTGTAAGCCTTTTACAATTGCTATGTGGATGAAAGCCAAGGGGTGGTGGAGACCACAGAGAATTAGGTGATTCAAGGATATATGTTAGGAATGTGAGATCTGGAGCTATACAAAAAACTCAGCACCAATGTCCCTCGAACCCTACAAAAGCTCCAAGAAGTGGTTGAACAATATAGGAAAGTTCAAGAGGCTACAAGGAGGAAAAAGGAGAGTATGGCCGACAAGACGGCGAGGACCAATGATTATTGAGGCAAGAAGCCAATGGAGGTAGCTAGGCCTAACTTCAAAGGGTATATCCCTATGAATAGGCTTCCTGCAAAGACTCTAAGTATTTATCGAAGGGTATTCAGATAGCCACAACCCTTGTCAAATGCACCTGCAGTAGTGGCGGGGAGAAGGGCTATGACCTTATTTTGGGATTTCTATAAGGAATATGGTCATGATACAAATGATTTCATTAATCTAAAATGGGAGATAGAGAGACATGAAAAAGAGGGATGACTTCAGGGCCCTGGACCTAGGTGAGGAAATCAGGGTGAACCCGCTTGAACCTAGTTAGATCATCCACCGTACAGGAGAAATTACCAGAATAATGAGGGTAGAAGGGATAGAAGACCTTAAGGTCAAGATTCCCGAGAACCCCGGGATAGAGATCATGTAAGAAGAGATGGATGTCTGCGTGAATAGCCATCAGGAAATCAGGATAATAGGAGTGGGGAAAATCCACCGATTCAAAGAGTGATAAACATGATAAGCGGGTTAGTAGGGGAAAGATCTTCAAACTCAATTATGAAAGCTGATTCTCAAATGGCCCCCACAGAAGAACTGAGACATAAGAGATTTTAGCGAGATGAAACGATAACATTCTCAGAGGTAGATGTGGTTCCAAATTGGCCCCGCATGCAGATCCAATGGTAGTCTCTGCCATAATCGGGACTTCTTTGTGAAAAGAGTCTTCATTGATGATGGAAGTGGGGTGGAGATAATGTTTTCCGATTGCTTTGATCAGTTGGATATATGAAGGAACAACTTTAAAAAGTTAACTATATCCCTCTCGGGGTTCATGGGAAACCCTATATACCCCATAAGAGACCTTGTCAGTTTTGATATCTGGGAGGGATAGAGAAGTGGCGATAGATTGAAACTTTACATTTGTGGATGCTTATTCTCAATACAACATAATTCTTAGGAGACTGTGGATGTGCCAAGCACGAGCAGTGTGGTCTCCCTACCACCTGATGATGAAATTTCCCACTAGCAAAGGAATAGCTTCCATACGAGGGGATCAGGTCGTCGCTAAAAGTTGTAAGCTCACATTATTAAGGGAATCTAGAAAGATGAAGGGGTGAGCCTTTTGAAAACTGAACAAGTGCCCATCTGAGATAGAGGAACAGTGGTCGTAGGAAAACTTACCCCCGAGAACATAAAAGGGGAGATGAAGGAGTTGATGATAAACAAGAAGATGTATTTTTGTGGAATACTTCGGATCTCACGGGGGTCCCTTCGAGGTTAACAGTTCACAGACTAAGAATTGATTCAGGAGTTAAACCCATCAAGAAAAAAATGAGAGTATTTGCACCTAAAAGAGCAAATCAAGGTGGAGGTAGATAAGTTGTTAAAGGCTGACGTGATCAAGGAAGAGTTCTACCCAAAATGATTAGCTAACCCAGTGATGGTCCCAAAGAACAATGGAACTTGGCAAATGTGTATAGACTTTACAGACTTAAACAGATGTTGCCCAAAGGATAGCTATCATCTTCCCCCCATTGACAAGTTAGTGGAAGCAATTTCAGGGTACCAGGTGTTCGCTTTCTTCGATTCTCTTATGCTCACAAGGGGTACCATCAAATATTAATGGCAGAATAGGATAAAGGATACAACATCGTTCATAACGGATGTGGGCACATATTGGTTTAAGAAAATGCATTTTGGCTTGAAAAATACAAGGGCGACATACCAGAGTTTAGTAGGAAAGCTATTCAGAGAACATATTGGTAGGAACATGGAGATATATATAGGGATGATATGGTCGTGAAAAGCAGGGGCCACGAGCAGTTCTTAACAGAAGGAGACATTCGAAAGGCTTAAGAATGCAAACCTAAAGCTAAATCTGGCTAAATTTGTGATAGGAGTGGGGGCTGGAAAATTCCTTGGCTTTGTGGTATCGGAAAGGGGAATCAATGTTAATCCAGAAAAGGTCGGGGTCCTATTAAGAATGAAAATCCCTCAAAGCATGAAAGACGTAGAAAAGCTTACTGGGTGCTTAGCAGCTTTGAGTAGAATTTTTTCGAAGGGGGTAGAAAAGCATCTGTCTTTCTGCGATGTCCTTCAAAAGGAAAAAAAGGTTTGAATGGACTAGTGAATGTGAGCAAGCGTTCCAGCAGCTGAAGGAACATCTCCAAGAACTGCCAACCCTCATGAAACCAGAAAAATGAGAGGTTCTATTCTTGTATATCTTTGCTTCACCTTTGTCCATCAGTGTAGTAATTGTAAAAGAGAAGGATAAAACACAGCATCCCATATACTTTGTAAGTCAAGCCCTACAAGGACTTGAGACAAGGTACACTGCCCTCGAGATACTCATTCTAGCTTCGGTGCATGCTGCGCAAAGGCTGAGACCGTACTTCTAAGGGTATACGATCATTTTGCTTACTAATTATCCCCTTTGGTAGATCCTTTTAAATCCATAGACATCGGGGAGGATGATAAAGTGGGAAATAGAGTTAGGGGAGCATGACATACAGATTCGGCCTAAAATGGCGATCAAGGGACAGGCCCTAGCCATTTTCATAGTGGAAACCACCGAATCCATTGAGGGGGGGGTCACGAAGGAAAGAAGTCTGGAAGTTGTATGTTTATGGTTTTTTTTTGCATTCAGGAGGAAGTCGTGATGGGGTGTTGCTTAATAACCCCAAAGGGAATGACTACACATATGCAGTGCAGTTCACTATCAAAGCAACAAACAACGAGGCGGAGTATGAAGCTCTTATCATGGGTTTGCGGCTAGCTGCTGTGTTAAAGGTGGAGGGCTTGGAAATATATAGTGACTCTCATATCACGGTCTAGCATGTTAATGGGGAGTATGAGGCCATGAAGTGTAATCTACAAATGTATGTGGAGGTTTTAAGGCCTCTGCTTAAAAAATTCAAAGCTATGTTTTGAAGCAAGTGCCAAGAGAGGAAAAGTATGAGGATTACACCTTGATTAAACTAGCATCGTCAAACCTTGGAGATGAACCTAGAAAGAAGTTACTCGTGGAGACCTTGGGTAGTTGAAACTTTGAGAAGCAGACAGTAATGGCTATCGAGGAAGAGAACAGTTGGATAATGCCTATTGTGAATTACCTTCAAGAAGGAATCCTCCCAGCCAACTCTGTGGAAGCTAGGAAAATATGGCTTAAAGCACTAAAGTATGTGTTGCAGGACAGAATCTTGTATAAGAGAGGGCACTTACAACCGTTACTCCGATGTGTGAGCCCCCACGAGGCAGACTATTTAATAAGGGAGGCCTACAAGGGTATACGAGGAAGCCATCAAGGGGCCTAAATAGTGTCGAGGAGACTTATTTGGGCAGGGTACTATTGAACAATGATGTTCGAAGATGCTTATAGGTACATACAGGCCCTACCACCGGTGTCAAAGTCGTGCACTGCTCAAGCACATACCCCAAGAGGATATGGTAAATATTTATATTTCATAGCCATTCGATAAATGGGGTATCGACCTAGTCGAACCATTCCCCAAATCCCCGGGAAAGTTCAAATATCTGATTGTGGCCATAGATTATTTCACAAAATGGGTGGAGGCTGAGCCCTTGACTAACATGATAGGTAAGTCGGTGATTTCTTTTTGTTGGAAAAACATTGTATGCAGGTTTGGAATTTTGAGGGCTACTATAACTGATAATGGGAGGTAGATCTCTAGTAACCTATTCAAGAAATGTTGCAAATAGTATAAGATACAACTAAAATTATCAGTTGTTTACCACCCCCAAGCAAATGTCCAGGAGGAAGTAACCAATCGTACGATCGTTAACGGGATTAGAGCCAGGCTCGAAGGGGCAACATGGAATTGGATATGTGAATCACCCAATGTCTTATGGGCATACATGATTGTTGAATCCTTAGCCACATGAGAAACACCTTATAGCTTGGTCTACGGTTCCAAGGCTGTAATTCCAGTAGAGATAAGAGTGCCAAGCCTGATAATGATGGCGATACCTGAGTAAAGTGTCAATAATGAGAACCAGCGTTCAGATCTTGATATGGTCGAGGGGGCACAAGAATTGGCTTCAATCTGAGAAGCCCAAGTGAAGGAAAGGGTGAAGCATTATTATGATCGAAGGGTCAGGAAGGTACAGTTCAATCCCAAAGATTTAGTAATGAGAAAGAATGAGAAAAGCCAAAAACAGATGGAGGAGAAGCTTGCTCCCAACTGGGAAGGGCCGTATAAAGTGGTGGAAGGATAACCCGATGGTAGTTATACTCTTGAGACTATGGGAGGTACATAAATACCAAGAAGATAGAACATTGCCAATCTC
Organism: Rubia yunnanensis; assembly: GCA_037428765.1. Classification (NCBI taxonomy): domain Eukaryota; kingdom Viridiplantae; phylum Streptophyta; class Magnoliopsida; order Gentianales; family Rubiaceae; genus Rubia; species Rubia yunnanensis. The sequence goes on from CM075065.1 coordinate 82,255,150, forward strand.
CGGAAATACCATCAACTTTGACAAGGGTGAATAACACCCCAAAATCTTATGCTAAGTGCTAAGATTGAGAACTCCTGTACATGTTCCAAGCTAGGACTGAGGGTTCAAGCTAAAAATATCTTGTATGCTATTCTAGTTAAGACTAAGGGTCGACCTAAAAAGCTCCGGTACATTATTCTAGTTAAAATTGAGGGTTTGAGCTAAAATGCTCTTGTACACTATTCTAGCTAAGACTGGGGTTCGAGCTAAAAAGCTTATGTACACTATTCCAGCTAAGACTGGGGGTTCGAGCTAGAAATCTGTTGCACTATATTCCATCTAAGGCTGTAGACCAGAGCCACGAGCTCTTGTAAACTTATTCTATCTAAGGCTGAAGACTTGGGCCATGAGCTCTTAGATATAAATCCAGCCAAGGCTGTAGATTCGAGCTACGAGCTCTTGTAAACTTATTCCAGCTAAGGCTGAAGACTTGGGCCATGAGCTCTTAGATATTAATCCAGCCAAGGCTTTAATTCGAGTTATAAGCTCTTGTAAACCTATTCCAGCTAAAGCTGTAGACTTGGGCCATGGCCCCTAAATGTAAATCCAGCCAAGGCCGTAGATTCGAGCTACGAGCTCCAGTAAACTTATTTCAGCTAAGGCTGGAGGGAAAGAGGGTAAGGAACATGTAAGTAGTATCCTCGAGATACCCCCATCGAATGTAGTCCTGGATGGCTGATCTAGTAGAAATATCTTTGGAGGATGTAGGTGGAAACACCGAACCTGGGTAAAATAGCTGTTGTTTTTATGTTCTTCACTTATGAGACATTTTTTACTATATACAACTAACTTATAGGAACGCTAGCATATTATGGCCTAACATGTAAACCGGGACGGTGATGGCCTTGAAAGCAAGGCTTAGAAAATATATATACATGAAAATAAAAAAGGGTAATACAAGTTAAAAGAGGGAAAATTTAGAGTACAGATATTGTACAACCTATAATTGTTTTTCTCAAGGGATCAAGCAAATAACTTCTCCAGTTCCTTTTCCACACTTGCCACTTGTTCCTGTACCTTGGCCAATTCTTCTATTTTGATGTTGGCCACACGGTGAAAATCTTTCTTTTGTTCCTCCAGGGGATAATCATCTATGTTGATCGCCAATTTTTACTGAGAACGATGAGGTCGACAACCCTGGGTTTTAGCGTGTTTTCTTGTGGATCTCTTGGAGTTACTACTGCTCCCAACATCCTTTGCTGATAGCCCGGAGGATATACAATTCCTTGGGGGCAGATCAATCTCCTTATCCACTTGAGGGTGGCACTGTAAGCTTCTTTCTCACCAGAGGTCCCTTGAGTTTCCAATTTGCTCTTTACAAACCAATGATGAGAGACCTCGAGGAGAAACCTAGGAAGGGACTTATCATCAATAAGCCTGGGGTGAGCAACACCATGAAACAGGCTATGGGCTTGGAGACTTTGATTATAAAGATGAACTTTCTTTTCCAGTTTTGAAATATTTCCCCCAAAGCCTTGTTTTCAGATTCTATTCGGGAGCTTTCTACCAGAATAGATTCGACTAAAGAGGGATCTTCAGAAGCAGTGGCATTCTCCCTTGAAATTTCTTCATTTAACCTCGCAATCTCATCTAATGCAACCTTATAAAGTTGTACTATTTCTCCAACCAGGGACATCAACCCGTAGACCTGGCCCCGAGAGGCTATAAGGGGACCCACGAGGATATGTATCCTCTCTTCATCTGTGAGACACTTCTTCAGATAACCAAATTTACTGAGTATATGGTGAACATTGTCTTCATAGTTAATCTCAGATGGATCCATTTCATCAACAACCTTGAGAGGTACTACACCGTTTATTTTTTTACAGTCGTGGTCCTTCAAGCACGCTACAAATATGTGATGTTTCCCAGTCTCCCAACCCTTTAAATATGATTTGGTAAGATCAAGTTCCTTTTTCGTCAAACTCAAGGTTGTGGTTAGGCTGAAAATATATTCTTGAAGACCTAATATGAAGGGGTGAGTCTTATGGCGCCGTGATTCTAATTCTTTTGACCATTTCTTCAAGACTATCATACTTCTGGCTAAGTCTCCCCTAGAAGTTTCAAGCTCAACCTTGACACCCCGGAAAAATCTTCAAGAAAATATTGAAGTTCCCGTCGCAATGCATTGAACTACGATGATAAATTTTTCAAACATATCAATAAGAGGAGTAAGGTACCCATAGAAGAAAATGGAAAAACTGATTAAGTAGAGGCCCGAAGGGGCAAAATTACATAACATTCCCTAAATTATTGGGCTTATCCCATATCCCCCTCTCTTGAGCTAGCAAGGCATCCACCTCAGCATCCTTGTTTTCCTCATCTTGATCTGGCCGGGTGTGAACAACCTCCATGGTAATGTATTTACCTAGGTCCTTCAGGAGGCCCATTATGGATAAGCACATACCCCCCACCCCCTCCCCCATTGTCCACAACGTCCTCCCACTTTTGGTTTATAACCTTGAGCCCCTCAAACTTAGCCTCTTCCTTCAACAAATTAATGTTTTCCTCAGATTAGGATGAGGCCATCTTGGGCATGATAACTTCGTCCACCAAACTAGAATGCCCCACACCCTTGGCAATGCTAAGGAGATTTACAAAAAGGAATAGCTCTGGACTCTGAAAGACTTTATCCTTGAAGGCCTCCAACATAGTTATCTAAACCTCAAGGTCTCGAGCCTTCTTAGCATCCTTGATGGCGGTGTTCTTCTCGAGGACAAGATGCTCATGAGTGCTCCCATACCAATAATATTTTTTTCGAGCTGCCTCAAGCTCTAGCTGCAACAAGGCTATCTTATTATATTTTTCCTCGTAAACTGAGGAAAGTTCAGAACCTAAGTTCTGAATAAAGGAGGAGAGGGAGGAGGTTAAAGTGGAAGACTCCACAAAGGTCAGGGTGGATCTCACCCCATCCAACTCCTTAACAACCTGAAAGAAAAATAAAGTGTTAGTAAAACATAGTAAAGCAAAAATAAAGAGTGCACGATGTTTCTTCTAATTGCATTATGGAAAGATAACTAACCTGGGAGTTTTTTTTTACAAAGGGGCTAAGAGCAGTGATCCCCACGGTCGAGAGGCTTGTAGAACACACCTCAACGTGGGTGGCGGTCTCAATTTCCTAATTAGAGGTCCTATGAAAAAACCTCTCGTGTGAAATATTTTGACAGATCTCCCTAAAGGAAAGCTCTTCATCGGGCTTTTGCTTCAAAGAGCTATCAGTGGAAGCACTTACTTCAAAGGGGGTGGAGGGGGTAGCTTTCTCCTTCGAGGTGACGACGTTGCCCCTCTTATTTCTCATTGCATTTCCTAAACTCCTGCCCACTGAAAGGAGTAAAAAGATGATTAGCCAACGCAAAAGAGAATGATAGCTAGAGAATATGTATAACAAAAAAAACAAAAAAACAAAGCAATGAACAACAAACAAAAAACTGGAACACCTTCAAAATTGGGATAATCAAGGAAATCTTCGAGAGGGGGCTCTTGGATTACTAGGACCTTAGAGAGTCAAGGCCTATATCCTTTAACCAGCTTCCTCCGTTTTGGGCCTATCTTAGGCTCGTCTAAAGGAATTGAGTGTTGTTGCCTCAGCAATTTCCTTTTCCTAGCAGGTTCGTAGACATACTTTTCGTAAACCTCAGAGGGCTAGGCTTGCTCCCCATCCGAGTTATTGGGGTTAGGAAAAGAGACATAGGAAAAGGGTGAGGATAGCATGCGCTCTCAAGCACCCTCAAGGCGGGGTGGGCAAACAAATTTATCAGGAAGTTGGGATTCAACCTTAACGTCCGGATTCCACCGAGGAACCTTATATCTAAGAAAGTTAAATGTAAGACCCCTCTTGGCATCCCTTCACTTTCCCACATTCCTAGGGAGGGTAAAGACCTTACATCTCCTTTAACGAGGAGAGAAAGTGATAATGTTCTCTGATGAATTACCACTGAAGGCCACGGTGAAAAAAAGAGAGGAAAAGCTTGTACTCGGGCTCGATATCAAGATTGTAGCATTGGAAGAGAAATATCATAAGGGTAGTTATTTTGTTTGGATGGACCTGAGAAGGGCTTACTTGAAATTCTTTGAGAACCCTCGAGAATATTGAAGGAAAGGGAAAGCACAACCCCGAGCAGATCTACTTTAGAAATATGACCGATGTTCCTTCAGGAGGATTCTCGTAAGACTCCGCTGCCCCTAACCACTCTAATTCCAAATCAACGGGAATTCTCTGACCTGGGGGTAGCAATCGTAAGACCCCTGATATAGTCCAAGACTTATCTGGGGTGGGGGCTCATGTGTTTTTTCCTCCGCGGGGGGGGGGGGGGGGGGGGGGGATCTTGGCCATCATTCCAGAGGGTATCGATGGTGGAGGATATTTTTGGGTGAACCTGCCCACCAGCTTCTTCTAAAATCCCGCAAGGAGCCTCCCTCCTCAAGAGAAGGGGGGCCAAACTCAATGTCCCCAAGACGTGAAGACCTCTGAATATACCATTTCCCTCGATCGGGAGGCCAAACTCGGGGAAAACCCCCCTCGGGAAAGTTAGAGAGAGGTATGCAATTCAAATTACTAATTTCATCATTGCTAGGGTTGGAGCCCTGGGAAGAATGCCCCCGATTGCTAAGCATGGCTTCAGATGCTCTCCTTATGGGTGATCCCCCCTATAATCCCTTAGGCCTAGCTTCGTCAGAGTGCCCCCTCTTATTGGATTTCTCACCGGAAGCAGCCATAAGCATAAAGGATAAAGGAAAAAAAAGCGATGAAGGATGAGGGTTAGGAGAACTTATAGATGGAAGTAAAGGGATGGAAAATGTAAGCGGGGAACGGATGAAGAGGACAATGCTGAGAAAATATTTTGAAGATACCTGCAGTTAAAATGAAGAGAACATGGGAGAAGTGGGAAGTTAAGGAGCCTAAAACGGCGGCCAAAGTAATGATTAACTTGGGAAAAGCGAAACTCAAAAAGGCATGAAAAATGTTTTCACACCTTTTCAGAATCTGCCCCCGTTCACGCGCCCCTTTTTGCAGGACTGGCACATGTGCATACCCCTTGTGACTCTGCTAGAGGAATGAAGAATAATAATAATAGAGAAAACTAAATGACACCTCTAGTTTTAAAATGTTCCCCTTAAGGAAAACAGAATTAAAGACCCTCGAGACTCTCTGTGAGGATGAGCCCATCCAGGGATTGACAGTTGGAGGGAACACTCGTGTTGTATTGAAAGTTCTTATCCTCGAGGCCACCATTGAATTTTCTGGGGGCTCTTGATGATGGACAAATCCCAGGATGGCCCAAAAGGTATTTTGAGCCTGCACCGGCCCAATAAGTCTTACCCTCGAGAGAGGTTCAATCATCGTAATTGCGGTTATTAATACTTATAATTATGATCAAATGTTATCTTTTGATACAGTATAAATATCAGGTACGTATTCATTATTGGGGGACACTTTTATACACTTTTTATACACTTTCAAATATCCCAGTACTGACTTAAGCATGAGAGAGTTTACCCCTAGGACCTCTCGAAGCTTATTGTTTTGCAGATCATAGCCGAGAGACCTGACGGAGTTACATGATCGGTTTTCAAAGGCATCAAGTGCCTTCAACTATATTTAATTTTAGACCCACTTTATTCCTCTCAAATTAAAAATGTCTTAAAATTCTAACTCTATCTTTAGAGACATGATCATCAAATTTAATTGTGACCCACTAAATTATTTCGTTCTAAAACCGCCTTTACTTCTACCATACACCAAATTATTAAAACCTCATCCTACATGATGCACGACGCACAAATATTCCAATATTATGTACTATTTCATGTTAATTACTCGTCTTCTTCTCTTATTAATTAGTCCCTACATTTTTCAACAATTGAGAAGAATCATTTAATTTACAGGGCTTGCATGATTGTGCCCTACATATAATGGTGCCCCTTTGCGTACATTTACTTTGAAATAAGGTGCAAAAGTTTTGTTTTCTCGCCGTATTAAATAGCCAAGTCGTTATTCATATGGTGTAATTATGTATTTTATCTTAAAAATTCTATGTTTAAATGTTGAAAAAAACTCTTTTATAATTCTACCTACTTCACATAAGTGTCAATATAACATTTTAATAATTGAAAGTGTATATATATAACTATAGATAGTTGATATAAGTGTAATTTTACCCATTCTGACTGTTTAAGGCCATATTTGATTGAAAATACTATTTTACCCCTCTAAACATTTTTTTAAAAAATATGAAAAGAAAGAAACTACAATTATGACCCCCAAAACCTATCCTTCTCCTTTTTTTCTCTTCTTTCTTTTCTTCTCTTCCACCTGCTGCCAGGCTTCTTTCTTTTATTCTTTTTTTTTTCTTCTCTTCACAGCAGTGGGGTGGGGCTAGGGTTTAGGGTTTCAAGGTGGTGAGGGTGAGCAGTGGCGGGGCTAGGGCTGGGGTTTCACAACGGCAGTGAGGGTGAGCAGCGAAAGGGCTAGGGTTTAGGGTTTAATGGTAGTAGGGCTGGGGCTTGGGTTTGTTACGGAAGGTGGTGGGTGAGGATGAGTGGTGTTGGGGCTAGGGCTGGGGTTGGTGGCAGCAGGTGGTGGGTGAGGGTGAGCAGCTGCGGGGCTAGGGCTGGGGTCACACCGGTGGTGAGGGTGAGCAACGACGTGGCTAGGGTGTAGGGTTTGATTATGGCGATAAAGTCGGGGGTGTGGGTGGTGGCAGGATTGAGTTTCAAAGCGGCAGGATTGAGTTTCACAGCGGCAGGGCTGGGGGTGGTGGCGGGGCTGGTTGGAGGGGTAGGTGGTAATGGCGACAACCTGATGGCGGCAGGGCTGGGGGCAGAGGGGTGGTGGCGGCAGGGCTAGGGATGGTGAGGGTGTGGCGGGGCTGGTTGGAGGAGGACATGGTGGCCTGATGGCAGAATTGTCCTAACTCTTTTTGTTTTTAGGCCAAAGGGCATTTTAGTTATTTTACGTGCAGTCAATACCGGTCAACGCTAAAAATGGTGCCTTAGAGTTTTATATTAGCACTTTCATCAACTAGTTAGAGTTAATTTTGCACTAAAAATTATTTGAGTGATATATTGCCACCTACTCAAGTGATATATTGGTATGTATCCCTATTATTTGAGTGATATATTGGTATATATCCCTATTATTTTAACTTAAAAATTTTACTTAATATAAACAATAATTTTTTATGTTATCATGTTTAAACACATATTTTGACGTGTTTAATGTATTATCTATTATATATAAATTTTTGTTATCTTTTTAATCACGTCTTTTGCCTGCCAGTGTTCTGCCACCTCCGTCGCTGCCCCACTATCTCTACTGCTCCAGGTCTCCGTCATTTCGAAAGCACCACTGCAGCCCGACAAAATATGCCTCCGGCTAAACCAACGGCGTCGACCAAACTAGCGAAGCCTCCGCTAAAACCAAACGTGCCTCCGATCAAACACGTCTCCCAGCCTGCATCTGACCCAGGGGCACCACCCAACCTAGTCGGCATTCTAGCGGTGCCACCCATGAACGGAGTGGGAAGAGGATGGAACTTGCGGCCTTCTCAGAAATAGTGGAGAACGGACGGAGCTTACGACGTCCTCTGAAGCAGATCTGAAACAACGCTAGACGGACGGATAAGAGGAGTGAGCGGCAAACTGACGGGTGGCCACTAGTGGAAAAACCTCTATTTAAGGCACCATTAGAAGGCGGTTCCATCAATTTTTTGAGGAACCACCTTTGATTGAGATCTGAATGAAGTTTCAAATTCGGAACTAGTTTTGGATCCGATTAAAGGCGATTCCTAATTAATTAAGAGCCACTTTTGATGTATATCAATTAAAGGCGGTTCTATTTTAGAACCGCCTTTGTTTGAGATCTTAATGAAGTTCCAAACTTGGAACTAGTTTCAGATCTGATTAAAGGGCATTCCTATTATAGACCCGCCACCGGAAACCAAATATCTGCCACTTGACGTGTTCCCACTGCCAGCGTTTGTTTTTTTTAAAATTCTATATATGTTTAGCATCTATAATTGTTTATCGCTTCTCTTGTCTATGTTTACAAATTTGAAATTGTTTATTGCTTCTCTTGTCCAGAAATAATTCTCCAATCTCTTTTTTTGCTGCCGAAAACCTAGGTTTTCGACGGTCTTTTTTTTACCACAAAAATAGGTTCCGAGTTGAAAACTTATTTCCGACACAGTAGAAGGCGGTTCTCGGAATCGCCTTTCAATGAAACAATTAAAGGCACGAGCAGAGAAGGCACTAGAGAAGTGTTTTCTCTGGTCCAATAAAACCGCCTTTAATAGGCCTAGTTTCTACTAGTGGGCACTGCTGGAAAATAATAGGAGATGATAAGAAAACACAGCCAACAAAGATAGGAACGGGGGGACCATTGGAATGATGAAGTGGCACCAGAGCCTACAAACACCCGCATAAAAAATGAGAACAAAGAAAATGAGACAAGCGACGGAGAAGGAAAATGGAAAATTAGGATTTGAGGGGCATTATAGACATTTCATATATTTTGTTTTTTCAAAGGGGTAACATAATTTTTTTCACTGAATTCGGCCTAAATCTGTCGAATGGGTAAAAATTGCACATGCATCAACTATCTAGTGTTATATATGCACTTTCAGTTATCAAAAGGTTATATTTACAATTTTGTGAATTAGGTAGGGTAATGCAAAGAAAATCTCTTATGAGACCATCTCACCATATTTTATTGTCAGACCAGGGACTTAATTGCAATCTGAATAAAATTAATTAAAATCCGCGGGTTATAAGAGGATCAAAACCGGGTTATAGGACTTTGGGATCATCACACACATGAGCAATAGCGTGAGTATACCTTTGGGCTTTGAGCATAGTAACCTACATTGCAGTGACCCGTATCTCTTTCTCACCTTGTTTTAAAATCAAAAACTCACATATGTGAGATGGTTTTTATTAGGCTCCCTAGGCCCTAAAGGAAAAGATAGTTCATAGTACAACTTAGAAACATGGTAGTAAAAACTATGTGTAAAAAGCTTCTCGTGGAAAAGTTATACACAATAAGTTGTAATCTATATCCTTTTTCTCGAATCCCCTTGTCAACAAATAATATTTCCCTATGCCCGGTTTGAGAATTTCTATGGCATGCCATGTTTTTACCTCCACTCCCTTGTGTTAATAAAAAGAGATGGTCTCCCATAGAAATCCCTCGTAAATCTCTTCCCCTGAAGAGATCCACTAATTTTGAGCAGGTTTGATGGCTGTTGAAAATCTGAGCGTGAGCCACTTCTCCAGGTTTGGTCAGTATTGGTGTAATAGACCTCTTGTCTTCAACAGCTCATGGTATTGTTCCATCACACAACCATCCATCCTCAGTCCAACCAAAGAACATCCAGCCTGCTTCCATATCTGCAAACTATAGTAGGATAGTGCAGTAACTCGTTCTTGTGGAAAAACCAAGCTTAGCGCTTTCGAAGGATACATATAATGTGACAAGAAATAGCATAAGATCACTTAAAATTATAAGATAGAAATGAGATAGAGTCAAGGTAGATCATACCCTTAATCTTATTACGCAGACTTGATTGATTAAAGAATGAAGGCCCCTGCTGAGAGCTGGCCAATCTAGCAAGAACATCAGCCACGCTATTAGCTTCTCTATAAATGTATGATATAGACCAACTCATACTCCAAAGCATATCCCGGATGTGGCATATTTTAGAGAATCCTTTCCAAGGAACTTTAAAAACCCTTCGAATTATCTGAACTAAGATTTCAGAGTCACATTCAATTTGAATGTTTCTAATTCCACAGAACTGAGCTGCCTTAATCCCATAGAGCAGTGCTTGAACTTCAGCTTGAAAGCTGCTAGTAGCAGTGAGTGTCTTGGAAGCTGCAATGATCAGTTTACCTTTGCAATATCTGATAATGAACCATGCACCGCATGACCATTCTTTAGAAAAAGCCATCAGTATTTAATTTGAAATGGACTTGAGATGTCCAATGGATTATTTTCCTTACAGATTTAGTTTTATCTTTGCACAAAAATAGCTTAGGAAATGTTCCAGTTAGTTTCCAGAAACATCTAATCTTAGAAACCATCAAAATGTCATTTAATTGCCACAAAATATTCCTGAATATAGTTTCTGCATTTAGAATAGTTTGATCAAAGAAATAGTCATTTCTTGAACACCATATAAACCAAATACAGAGGCATGGTAAGATCTTAATGAGAGCATTGAATTCGGGAATAGCCAATTCCATATTCCAATGATGAAATAATCTATCCCACAAATAATCAAAGGATAAAGAATAAATTCCAAAAACTTGGTCTATCCTATGCCATATCCTTTGTGTGAAAGAGCAACTATTGAAAGAGTGATGTAAACATTCTGAGTTTTGTTTGTAAAAAGAACAAATTGATGGAAGATTAAATGTGAAATCCTCAAGTATGCCAGGCAATGGTACATGCCTGTTAAGCAATCTCCAGTTCATAATACTAATTTTCCAAGGTAGAAGCTTAGACCAGAGATGAGTAAAAGACTTCATTTTTTTCTTTTTTGGTCTGATAGCTTCCTAGGCTTACTTTAATGTGTAAGAAACATTAGGAGTTGGTTTCTATATCAAAATATCATCATACTCAGGGAAGAGCTTGTAATCACTTGTCAAAGTTTGTATGATCTCAGTTGAGAAATTGTTATGAAAAGAGGGCAGAAAAATAGCTGGTTTGGTTTAAAATTTAGCTACTGTGAGGTTAGGATAAGGGAGAGCAATTTCTAGATTCCATTTATACAGTAGCAGACCTAAGCCAGTTCAGTTTGAATCCCAAAAAGATACTGAACCTTTTCTAATATGAATTTTGGAATGTTTTAGAGCTAAATCATCAACCTCTTTGATTCTTTTCCAAGTTGGGGTTGTTTGATGATTTAAAGGGGTAGACCACATGTATTTTTCCCATAATGAGGTGCCTTGTTGAAGCTTCCACCAAAGTTTTAGTGTGAAGATTTTTATCATGTAGTTAATATTTTTTAAACCAATTCCATTTTCATCTAATGGATAACATAGTCTCTTAAAATATCTCCATGTTCTCTTTGGCTGATTAGATAATGGTTTTGAATTCCAAAAGAAAGAAGCCATTTTCTTGTGCAGACTGTTTATTACTTGCTTTGTTTTCTTTAGCATTGTTATGATGTGCAAGGGGATGGAGGATAAAACAAGTTTAATGAGGATCATCCTCCAGCCTGGGATAATAGCTTATGCTTCCATTGAAATTTTTTGAAAGTCACAGAGTTTAAGAGATTGATGTAATGAGAAATTTTTTTCTTCCAATGAAAATTGGAGAACCCAAGTATTTAAAGGGAAATTTCCCTTCAATCATTTGGAATTCAGTTTTGATTTGTGAAATGATTCTTGGAGAAGCTTTTTTGGATATTAGGAAAGAAGATTTCTCATAATTGATCTAATGACCAGATGCATTTTCATAGATCTTGAGAAATCCCATAAGTTTTTTAAGCCCTGCCTTTGTGTATTTTAAGAATATTGTTGTATCATCAGCAAAAGAGAGATGGGTTATGCTCAACATGTGGTTTGGCAGATTGAAGTAAGGAATAGTTGCATACCAAAAAACGAAGTTTAGTGTTCTTGAGAAAGATTATGCCATAAGAATGAAAAGCAAAGGAGACAGGTGGTCTCCTTGCTTTAGACCCCTTGAAGCTGGGAAAAAGTCAAAAGAATTCCAATTTACAATGGCAGAGAAGTATGCTGATTTAATGTTATTGGTTATTAGGTTTACAAAATATCAGAATCCATTTTGATTAGGAGTTTAGATAAAAAGAATCATGAAACCTTATCAAAGGCTTTCATCATGTTCAGCTTAATTATCATATTGTAACCCCTGGTTTTGGAATTAATGTAGCTTGCATTGAAAGAACATTTTCGGAAAGCTCTCTACTAGAGGTAAATGTAGATTGTTCAGGAGTTAAGATGTCATCAATAAGTGGTTTCAGTCTGTCAGCTATCAATTTGGTAAAGATTTTGTTCAAAAACTTACAAAGACTAATAGGTCTGTAGTCTTTGAAAGATGAACAAACATCTTTCTTGGGCAATAGTACAATCTGTTTAGCTGTAATGGCCTTAGACATTTCTAAAAGGTTGAAAAAGTCATGAACAGCTTGAAGAACATCATGTTTGATGATGTTCTAGCATTTCTGGTAGAGAAGACCTTGGAAGCCATCAAGGACAGGAGTTGAGTCACTGTTCATGTTCATAACAGTGTGGTCAATTCTTCCATATATACTGATCTGGTTAGGTTTTGGTCCATGGTATCACTAATTGATACAGGTATGTCATCAAGTAAACAAGCTCTTTTGATATCAGTTGGATCATGATCTTCTTGGGATAAAAAAATCAGAGAAATAGGTAACTGCTTCAGTTCCTATAAGTTTTTGGTCCAAAATCCAATCACCTTGGTTGTCTTTTATCCCCGTTATTCTTTTCTTCTTATGTTTATTTTTAACTGATTGGTGAATTTTTTTTGTGTTGGAATTACCATCAGTTAGCCATTTGATTCTGGATTTTTGCTTCCAGTAAGACTCTTGGTTGGCAAGGGCTTTTGTTAAGTTAGCTTTGGTTTTATGAAAGCCTAGCGGGTTTGTTAGATTGTCTGATTGCGAGAGATCTTCTTTAGCCTTTAGCAATAGCTCTTCACACTGTTGAACTGCAGTGAATATATTGCCAAAAATGTTGGAATTCCACTATTTCAAGGAGTTTTTTATAAAAAAAATAGTTTAAAAACAAGTTTTTTCATACCCTAGAGTTTTGTCCGTGTGTTCCAATCTTGTTCAATTAAGTTCATGAAAAAATGGTGGTTAAACCAACAATTGATGAACTTAAAAGGTTTAGGAGCAGTATGGCCTTGCCTATCTAATATATGTATGATTAATGGAGTATGGTCTGAAGTATCCCTTGCTAAGGTTTGTATATGTGAAAACTGGAATCTTGCCACCAGTTTTGGTTGGATAACCCTCTGTACAGACATTTCCATACCCTACCCTTTAGCCTCATCCCAGTCCAAGTGAATAGTGAACCAGAGGTAGGATAACTGAAAGATTATTGCAGCTTAAAAACTTGTGAAAAACTGAGATATCTTTGTCATTGGGAATAGAGGGGCCAGTGTATTCTTCTGGGCAAGATATAACATTGAAATCTCCAATAAGGCAAAGGGAAGTGTTTTTAAGGTTTTCAAGATATTGCCACATTTTCCTTCTTTCCTTATTTTTGTGTTTTGCATAAATAAAACCTATTTGACATTCGTTTTAAGAATAGGATGCCTAAAAGATGAAAGAACTGTTCAACCACTTCTTTAATTTGGAGATTGATATTATTGTACCAAAACAACCATATCTTACATTTATCGTCAGAAAAATTATGTTGGAATCCATTGCTTTTTGAAACTGAAGTTATATCTGCACTGTTGAGCATAGGCTCAATAATTGCAAATAATTCCTTTTTAAATGTTTTTTAATGTCCTTAATTCTTTTTTGTGTGGATTTGTTACCCACACCTCTAGAATTCCATACATAGATTTGATTTCACTCATTGAAAAGAGTTTGGGTTATTCAATGAGGAACGAGTTGAAACCGTTTAGGGAGTGGCTGTGTAATCTTTCTTACTGTATTTTATGGTTTTTCCCTTAGGATCAACATTATTTTTGGATTCTTGATTATCCTGGTGAGTTAACAAAATGTTGAATTGGTTTTTAGATTCAATTAGGCTCTGTTTTATTTCCTTAAAATTCAAAGAGTCATATTTGGGAGATGGGAATCCAGGTTATCTGGTATTTCTGCATTGAGCCACTCTAATCTTATGGCATATTTTTGGCCAAAGGAAATTAGATGAAGGTTTCCAACATGAAACTCTATAAAATCCTCATGAGAAGAGTTTGGATTAGGAGATTTATGGACAATATTGAGAATGGTAGGTTCAGTGGTTTGGATAAGACTGGATGATTCTGAGTTTTGAAACTGGCTCTCAGAAGACTTATTCTCAGAAACCACAACATCTGTTTCTTTAGAATTACTGCTTTGTGAAACTTTAGCAGAAACATTATTGATGGTAGGTGAAAAAATAACTTGTGCATTGACTTTTTCAGTGTCATACGACTTATTTAGAATAGGTGATTGATCAGAAGAACATGAAGGAACATTAAAAATATCACCATTAGCTTCAAAAGTGTTTGCAATGTCCTTGTTTTTCAATTCATTACCAACAACTAGAGATTCAGTAGAGCATGCATTGACAATTAAGCTATCAGCATTTGCATTCATAACAATATGATCATCAGGCATATTCTTCAAATAATATTTATCAAGCATATCGATAGTCACATTTGAGATAATATCAGTATCCTTTTGTGCAATTTCTTTTTCATTCCGAAGTAGGGGAAAGATATAACATGCCCCTCTGTGATAAAGGGGGTGGTGGACTGGCTTTTAGCATCCTTTGAGTTCATTATCAGTAAAATAGATAGGTTCTTCGCCCTTTGATTTGTCAGCTGCTTTAGATTGATTATCATTAAATGGTACCTGAGAAACTGAGTTAGTTGTGTCTCTACTGACAAGGATATACATTTTTTTAGGCATTGAAACACCAGAGTTAGAGACCTTTCCCACAATACCTGTGGATCTTCTCTGTTCACCATTTGGGGGCAAGGTTTTTACCTCTATCAGTAGAATCTTTTGGCCTCCAGGCATTAAGTGAAGATCTTTTAAGATCAGATTAGCAAACCGTTGAAAGATGGCCAAGCTTACAACACTTGAAGCAACATACTGGGATGCCCTCATAATCCACATACTGCCAAAACCCAGTGCCTCTATATTTGATCCATACTCTTTCTCTGGGTGGCTTTGATATCAATCTCCACACAAACCTTAGCCACATGTGGACGTGTCCTGTTGAAAGTGGCCTTATCTACCGTAATAGGGGAACCAATCAAACTGCCTATGCATATCATCACCCATTGATTGAAGAACGTTGCAGTAAGCCGTATAGAGCAATCCACACCGGGACGATCGAAGAATCGGCATTGGGGTCGAAGTTTGGAGTCCACTTAGTGATATGAATCGAATAAGAACCTAAATTTCATATCTTGTGTAGCCAACAATGGTAGTAGTCATCCGGAAGGTTGAAGTGGATTAGCACCTGCTTATTGTCCAACAGATTTATATCGGCGTGCCCATTGAAGTCGACTGTCTGAAAGTCCCTCTGGATTTTTTTCCATCTATGGCCTAGTTCTTGAAAATTTTCCCACGAGCGTCCAATGGAGAGGCGCCTTGAGGGTACCACATTCAGCATCGGTGAATTTCAATCCAGGATCTCCCAGGTGGTCTATTTTTGGTCTTGGATCAAATGGAGCTCCAGTGGGTTTAAGTCCATCTGTAAGAGTGCGACTGAGCATATGGGCGTAAGAGGGTGGAGGCATTTTATTTGTCTCCGCCATGGCGGTGGTGCCAGAGAAACGACGGTGACGGAACCCGAGTGAGAAAGGAAGGTCGATCTAAATATTGAGGAGGCAGAAATCGCCTCAGAGAACCCCAGGCTCTCACCTTTCTTTTTTTCTTTTTTACTTTTTTAATAGATATTTTCTTTATTTCTTTAGTTCATTGTTGCGTGTGTGTCGTTTGGATAAATTAAACGGAGTATAACAATTAAAGAATTCAGTTTCTGAGACTATTTTCTTCCACGGGTTATCCTTTACCAGTTTTAACATTTATCATATTTTCAGAAATGCCCTCTTAGAGGTCCATCAATCTGCTTATGATCTTGACAGATCATTGTGTAATTTTAACTAATTATATATATATATATATATATATATATATATATATATATATATATATATATATATAAGTTGGTTTTTATAAAAAAAACAATTTAAAACCATGGCTTCACCATCAACATCAACACCTATAAGTTGGAATATAATTTTAAAAATATTTTCGATAAAAGTAATAATTGAAATTGATTGGAAAATATTCCAAACATATGAACTAATTATTAATTATAAGTTATATTATTTTATTGCAAAAAATAAAATTCTTAATGAAATATTTAAAAGAATAAAATAATATATAAATATATAAATTAATTATTAGTTATTAAAGCTAATTGAAAAATATTTTAAACATATGAACTAATATATATATATATATATGAAAACTAAAAAAATGAAAACTAAGTATTTAAAATAGTTAACAAACACTCTAAACATATGAACTAATTAATATATTTGCTAGCCGTAAGTTCTATCATTATATTTTTATTAAAAGAGATGAAAGTCTAAACTAAGTCATGAAAACAATTAATCACTAGTGGAGGGTGGGGTGATTAAAGGCGGTTTATACAAACCAGAGAAGTCTTTGGGGGTGACTTCTCTGGTCTCGCCTTTGATCCTCCATGATTAAAGGCGGTTGTTAGAATCGCCTTCAAAATCCATTTAAAGAGGGTTATTTTCCATATTTGGCAAGGCTGAAAAACCACCTTTAATCTTGTTCCGAGTTTGGAACATAGTTGACATCCTCGGTCAGTTACAGCAGTTTTGAACTCAAAACGATTAATGATTTCCAGCACCTGGACTTGGGTCGGAACTGATGTTTATGTTCCTCCTTTGGGTGTTAATTCCGGACTTAATCTAGTTTTTGAAGGGAGAATCCATTATGAATGATTTAATTAGTTCCAACTACAGAACATGCTCGGGTAGATAAACAGTTTCGATTGAGGAAACTTCTTTGTTCATAAGTGTAATCGGGAGCAATGGTAAATATATATAAATTTTTCATAGCTGGCCAATAATTGCCACAAATCACAAATTCCTTTTGCAATAAATGTGTTTATGATTGTGAAATATTTAAAAAATGTATAGATACCGCTAAACAAGCCCTTATCTATGCATATGAATAGAAATAATCTAAATTCTATTCTGTTCATGACGTCTAACTATAATAGCCAACATAATACTACACAAAATGATTCTAGTTCCACCAAAAATCTATAGACAAACCAAATCAATCAACTATCTATGAATGGGAATAGAAAACAAGCAATTTTTATTCCTCTTAATACATGTCACTAGTGTTGAGATATGTGTTATACTACCACCTTTGGTCTTCCAAGAGTTGCGGATCAAAAATTTATTAGATGTCTCGCCACTCAATTTCTTGGCACATTCATGTCATCTTGTGAATATGGCTTGTAGGAATTCAGAAAAATCTGTGGACATTAGAATATAAGAAAATAGCTCTCGTAGGTTAGTAGTTTATTGATAATTACACATAACTAACATCCACACGAACTAAATATTTACCTTTTCAATGTCTAGGTAATCCAACTGTACATTTTTAATATACTCTGCCGCGTATAACATTACGTAGTCAAACTCCCATATTTTTTCTTGTTTCTTGTACCAATATTTTTGAATGTAAATTAGTGGACATTAAAAAACAGTAAAAATATTATGACATTAAAATAACTAAATTCAAACCTCGATTTTGACTACTTGTAAGTCTTTTTGAACACTAGGTTCAGCGAATGCAATCCTCAAAATATGTAGAAACACTTGTGATGGTTCAAAATGCAATGGACCCATCCAATACACACGCTTAGCTTCCGGGACAATAAATATCAATGACAATGACCCCTACATTTAAATTGTTATGTTAATAAAAATAATTTGTGAATCTTAGAATGTATCGTCATGTTTCATACTCCCTCTACTTTGTTATTTATGACACACTTACTATAAATAGATATTTTCTTTTATTTGTCCCTCTTTCCATTTTTGTCAAGATTCCTTCAATTTCATTCACTCATTCTGCTTTTTACTTTCTACATTCAATTTCATCCACTCATTTTCTTCACCTAAATCCAACCACCTAAACCTATGGTTCCATAAATAATAAAATGGAGGGAGTGATTGTAAAATTGAAAACATTACCTCTCTAAGTAAGGTGCAATGTAGAACTTTATATACTTCTGACCCAGGCATTCGTGTATGTATTCGATCCGCTCTTGGTTCGAACACCCAATTCCTTGAGCCATCAACGGACACAAATAGCACACCCATGCTTTTTTCCTTTTGATTGACAAAGTGGTACGTGTACCTTACACCAAAAATTATGTAGATAAGGTCTCAACTCGAATTTGTAGTTCGATTGAACAGATAGTGAACAAATAAAACCAAACAAGCACTTACGATAGAAAAAGAGACGTGATCGGTTGGTTGACTTGGTCACACTGACAAAATTCATCGAAATCTCTCCACAACATGATGATGTGTCACTTTCTTCCAAACACACACTCATTCTTGGAAAAAATGTATGTTGAGTTATGTTCGTGTGCTGAGATCCAATCGGACAAATTGCGAACAAAAGATGGTGACCCTTTTTCCCCTTGTGCTCTTGGCTTTGGAGTTTTGTCATTTTTCCCTCCGCTACGATTTACTTTGCGGGTGTTGGCGGGATTTCTTTCAAATGACCATCCCTCTCTGGATTGATGTAAATAAGATTCTTAGGCCATTGGAGGAACATTCCTTGGGCTGGTCCCTGATTCTTGTAATCTCCTTTGGGAATGGGTAAACTTGCATTGTGCACCAATGGTTTCTTGATGGAAACCCTTTCAATTACTTTCCCAATTGGTATGGACTGATGATGTCTCATGGATTCATAATAAATACCATTGGCCACATGCATCGGTGGGGCTTTTCACTGACCTCTATGAAAAATGGGCATGTTTGATTACCTTATAAGAATAAAACTAATGCCATCAACAATAACGTTCCAACAACACAAACAATTATTTAGAGGAAGATTGAACCTTTTTCTTGGGGGACAAGATGGCCTTGTTTGAGCTTCCATTAATTGCCTTTTTCGTGGGGGATAAGATGGCCTTGTTAGGGGTTCCAACAATTGTTGCCCTTGGTGCTACAATTTTGTTCAACTCAATGTTACCCTAAAAGTGGTGAGACCCTCTTGAAGGGGGCTCCCAATTGCTAATTAGATCTTTTGGATTATCGGGTAGCTAAAGATTCGTGTGCTTGGCTAACTTGCGAATCAAAATTTCTTGTCGCTCTAATCGCTTGTCCTGTAAGAGGGCTTGCTTCTTCAATTCATTTATTCTTGACGACTTAGCCACAATATAAGAATGCACAATTACACAAGCCTTTCATTGTGTCAAGAATCCACCCACCCCTCTTGTGCATCCTGGATGGTCAGATTTACCGATAGCCTCACACAATATGTCGTGTTTACCCGATTGAATGAATCGGCCCTCAATTTCATCTTGTTTTAATTCTGCCTACACAATTCCCCAAATACAATGTCAATGAGAAAAAAATTTACAATTTAAAATTTAAATTGTAATTGATAAAATGCTTACCACTTTCTCTGCAAGTTCAGTTGCCTTTTCTCTTACATATTGACCCTCTTATTTTTGTTGATCCTTGAGGAATAGATCACAATGTTCAATTTGCTCTACATCAATCAGAATAACCGATGCCCTTGCCTCTTCCTTGGACATTCCCCTCTCTATTGCCAAAAGTGTATCTTTTTCTAATTTCTCCTTTACTATCTTGAGCACCACCAATGCATAACACCTGCGACTGTTCCTATGCGGAGTTAAGTTGAGGGTACAAATATGCTTTTTCTCTTTCCTAGTACCCTATGGGAGATTATTTAAAGTCATGTAAATTAAAATTGCTAAATTAAATCCAACTATAAATTATGTATAATACCTACATTTTTATCATTCTCTGATGCTCTTCTCTTGTGCATCTTCCAACTCTCCAGATGTATGTGTGTGTTTGTGTTATCCATCCTCTATCACCCTTTTTATTGGAGAAGATGTAATCCCTTAATAATTGAGTGTACTTGTGTTCTCGCCAACCTTTGGATAACATATTCATGGCCATCTTCTTCAAGTCGTCCATGTCTGGGGCATCGATTTCAAATGGTCTCTAATGGGACATAAATGACAAATTTATCAAAATATTGTTAATTATATTCCTATAAAATAATTTGTTTAAAACCACGATTTTCAACTACAAAGTAGGTTTACCTTGCACTCCAACCATAATATCTTCTTCTATTGTTTTGGAACTTCATGCCAATTATCATAAAGAATATCTACCCTAGTCCTACCGACCTTCCCAACCCAACTAAACCATTTAGCACACTCTTCCGACAAGAAACACCCCCATTTTATTGAAAACCAACAAGGTAGATTCTTTTCTAGCCATTCTCCTTTCTAGAGTTCTACAATGGGTCTCAACGATTCCTGCCTTATCAAACCTTCACCGCCCTCATCTTCAGAAACCGTTGTCTCGGTGTTCCCATTTTCTGAAGAAAAATGATCATGATACCTTTTTTTTACATTTCAAAACCTAGCAACACGATAGTATCTCAAATAAACATATATAGATCTAAAGGTCCTACTCAATAAAAACAAATAGAACATTTAATAAAATTTAAATTAACAAAATCATTGGTATATTATGTTTTACCAATGAGAAAGAAACAAAATTTTTAGTCATGCAAACATTTAAGAAGAATATATATGCGAAATGTGTGAGAAATGGTGGTTAGAAATCATTGAGAAAGAATGCTTACCCGATTTTTGGCCTTATCTGAAACCCAAATTTTTTACCTCAAAAACCAAGAACATACCCCATTTCCAACTTGATCTTGGAATGATATTGTACATAGAGTAGTAAAACTAGGGTTTGCTGTATGTGAACATTGAAGTTGGGATTAGGTGATGATTTGAGGTGGTTTTGTGTGGAATGAGGGTTTTTGTTTTTTTTAATGTGAAAAGGGGGGTTGGGGGAGGGGGGAATCGCGCCTCTTCTTGACATTAATTTCCCCCGTTTCAAAATGCCTTTAATGCTTTTTACAAGGGTCATGTCTGAAGCAAGTTCCGAACTCGAAACTCTCTTGTCCCTTTGTTTTAAACAAAAACATTCAGTTCCTCATTTGGAAGTATATCGGTTCATCTATTACAACACAAAAGAATAACTTCTGAATTTGGAATGGTAAAGCATAAAAAAAAGAATAACTTCTGAACTCGCACCTCTTCTTGGCATTAATTTCCTCCCTTTCAAAATGTCTTTTTTGTTTTTTATAAGGGTCCCGTCTGAAGGAAGTTCCTAACTCAAAACTCTGTTGTCCCTTTGTTTTAAACAAAAACATTCAGTTCCTCATTTGGAAGTAGATCGGTTCATCTATTACAACACAAAAGAATAACTTCTGAATTCGGAACGGTAAAGCATATAAAAAAATTAGCTATCGAATTAATCCCCAATCAGATCAAGAACAAAAACACCCTAGCCTACCCTTCCATTTCCTCATTCAAAATTGCCTATTCAACTGTTCTTTGATACGTCGAGAAGCAGAAGTGGTAGGAGGACAAGCAACCATGGTAATGCATATTAGAAAGGAGCCACGAACTGGTTACTGAAATAGGGGAAAGTGAGAAGTTCTTTAACACTGAGGTGGAGCAAAGCTATGTAGAATTCCTTCATATCCGTAAGTGTAAAAACCCTAAGGTCATTCTCGCTAATAAGTTTGAGGAGTTATCTATAAAATATCTAGTGCGCTATTTCCATAGTCATCATATGGAAATATTATTAACTACGGAGGATAGAGTTCACACTGATAAGGTAGTCCAGTTTTATACAAATTTGGAAAAAATAGTTAACAATAAGGACTTAACCTGGGTTAATGGTATTAATGTGACTATCATAAAATATACCATAAATGTCATTTTAGATTGCCCCCTCGACTATGCGTTCTGATACCTCTGATGGTCCGTTGGAGATTTTTCACCAACAAAGTTGGCCGGAAATAACAGAGTCGACACCGTTGGACCCCGTAGAAAGGATCCATAAGTACTTCCAGGGGGGAAGAGCCAGGTTCGGGTAAGGTAGAGAGTTATGATGTGGGGAAGTTGACGGTAGAGTAGCAGATAGTGTACAATTGGATTTGTATGAATTTATTGTCGTCAGGTGGACATGCATGTGAGCCAACAATAGGAAACTTGCTAGTGTTTTATTACATTATAGATGGAATCCTCATTAACCCATGCTACAGGATTATAAACTATATGTTGAAGGCCGCGACCGGGAAGAAGAAGGATCCCCCTACAGTGGACTTATAACTGCATTGTTAAGGCAGTTAGGTGTCGTGCCACTAGATCGACCATTGCACATTAAATACTACAAAGAGATTTGGATCGTGAACAAGAAGCAGGAAGTGAGAGATGACAACAGGTGGCGTCACAAGGTAATCACCATTCCTGGCACGGTGGCAACTGCAGCAAAGAGAGCAAGCGATGTTGAAATGGACAGGGTGGAGTCGTCTAGATCACGTAAATTCTTTAATTTGTAGTTCAATTTTTTGTGGACTATTGCATCAATTACAAAAAAAATTGATTTGATATTATTTAATTTTTGTAGGTGGTGGACGTGATTGGAAGAGCGTCGTTTGTTGCTACTTGCAATGCATCTGCGCCGATGTTACAAAGGCAAACAAAGAAATTGAGCGAGTGGAGACCTGCCATGCAAAGTTCATAAAATTAACTGGGCTGCAATTGGAAAGCGATGGCGAGAAAATGCCCAACTTTGATCCAGACTTTTCAGACAGTTACTTTGAAGATAATGTCATTGAACAACCTGCCCAAGAGGAAAGCAATCCAGAATTTGTAGAAATGTTCAATGACGATCACTAGCTATTGTTTTTTAAGTTTGAGAATTTGGAAGTACAATGAATTCTATCAAGCTAACTTGACATTTGTAATCCAACTCATGCTTTTGTTGTATTTTTGAATGACTAATTCAGGGTCTTGATGGATTTGTGGGTATGTGTATTTCATCAAATTACTTTAATCAAAAATCAAAGTTGTTCTTCCTAAAATTTTTGTAAAGAATGACACTTCACATGGAATTTAACCAAAATATACGAGCCAGTTCCTATTGCAGAACAGTTTGGGGTTAGTATTAATTCTTTGATTTTAGTCTTCCAAATTAGGAACCTTGCCGGGGTAAATATGGTAAGCGTGCACTAATGAGCTTCTGAATGAGGAACTATGTCTGCCATGTACTTTTTTTTATCCACAATATTCTTTTGTTTTTCATTTGACATTCGAAATGGTTTCCCTTCTACTTCCGGACTCTGAACATTAATTTTCAAAATCAAGTCACATTTCCAGAACACAGGTCATTCTAAGGCCTAAATGCCATTTCTTAATAAATTTGTTCGGACTTGGAACTCATTGTCAGTGCTTTAATATTTTACCAGGATACAGTTCCTCAATCGGAACACAGGCAGCATATAAAAAAGGGGCTGACTTTTGCAAACCCCCCAAGTTCACAACCCTAATTTCATATTTCTGATTTTATAGCGCCGGAAACTATTTTTCTCACATCAATAATCTCCACAACAACTGAACTCCGACAACAACAAGCATGTCATCATCAAAGAAAGGTGGACGGGGTGGTCGGGGAAACTCCAAATCAATGAATGCAACTCGAGGGAGAAAAAATGACTGTGAGAGGGTAAGTTTTGTTTCCGATATAGCTCAAATTAAGTACAATGAACTGCGTGAGAGTGTTGGGTTGTTACATTATAGACTTGAATGTTTATCATAGTATTTGTTTAGCCGACCCGGTCCAAAATTCAAGGGGCAATATGTCCTTAGGTTGTTAACTATGAATGAACCATCACATTTTGATGAAGTGTGCAATTCTGTAGACCCTTACATGAGGTGGATGTGGGTGGTTTTAAGACTAGGGTTAGTGGCTTCAACATTGATCTAAGTCCTAGGATAATTAACAAACATTTGGACTACCCATATAAAGGGCTCGAAGATGTGTATCCTGACAAAATAGAAGAGGTTTTACATGATGTATACCATAGAGATAGTTGGCCTCTTCAAAGTGACTACCTCTATGTTGACCTGATTGCATGTAGAATTAGATACTTTGGGTGTAATTTGGATAACCTTAGGAAATCCAAGAGTTTTGACTTGAAAACCCTTCACATAGACCAACGCATCGCATACAAAATTATTTCTATGAGTATTCTACCCACATCTGACCACCTCATCAAGCCTACAACTGTGACCCTCAAGCTATTTTACTACATCATGGAGGGTAGGGGCATAAATCTGGAGTTGTGATACTTGGGCATATGTTGTACATCGGGCTATCTAAGAGGCTGATAAAAAGTCTCCCGTATGGCTACTTAATCACAATGATTTTGAAGGGCGTACAAGGCTTTGCTTTCCATGGAGAGGAAAAACAATGTAAGTGGTTTGACAAAGCATATTTTACAAAGAACAAATGGGTGTTGATTGACCACAAGTGGGCTCATAACCCGAGTGATGAGGGTGAGGCAAACAAGAGGCCTAGAATTGAGAAAGGTTTGTGTATATTTATAGTTTTTATTTTGTAATGTTAAATATCAATATAATGAGTACTAATGTTTACATTTTGTGTAATGTAGAGGAGGTGGTGGAGGAATCTGATTCCAGTTTTGTGAAGGGATTCAAAGCCTTCTACAGATGGGTCTGCGGGATATTTCAAGCCTAAGGAAGTGCATCTAGAAGTCAGAGCGTAGTCAATTCGCATATGAGTGACAATCTATGCGTAGGCATTCAAATTCCATGTGAATGTCTGGATTTAAAGTAGCAATTGTTTGAGTTTCAAACATTATCACAAGTACTTTGAACCATTTTTTATTTTCTTTTGTTATGTAAGATCTAACATCTTTAAATTCTATCGTAAACAAAATTTATTTTTTTGATATTATGTTCTACTTCCATCTATTTCCAATGATTATGTTCATGTCGAATATTGGAAATCCTTTAGATTCAAAACAAAATGAAAGTAGTTCGAATAATTGAAAATGCAATTCTAGCCGACGAACTTTTTGAACTCAAAAGTCTGTCCTACCTTTAGTTATTAATAAAAGAACAGAACATACCAGATTAAATAGGAGAAAACCAATCACTACGCCTTTTTTTTCTTCAACTTTTTTTGCACTTTTTCCTTCTCTTTGTGCTTTCCCTCTTCCATCAACCTAGATTCTTTCATTGTGGTCGCTACAAACAAGACACCCACACACACTCAAGTTATCTTTCTCCAGCAAAATGTCAATTTCATCCGATCCAGTTTGAGTATGTTAACCAGAATCAATGAAATATTCGCATTCATACTCCTCAATGAAAGCTTTCTTCCTTTTGACGACAATCTCCCACCGAGGGTCTATTGGATCTTTGGTATAAAATGCATGGTGAGCTTGTGTGGCCAAAATGAAGGGATCATCCTTCAAACAGACTCGGCTACGATCTACAAGTGTGAAAGCCAATTCCTCAATTTTTTCACATCTACCCATTGACATCACATTTTCACATAATCAAGTTCCCAAATTTCAATAATGGTTCTGAAATAGCTACTTTGGCCATACATAGGATTTTCGTCGCTACCACTAGCAACATGTAAAGCCTCAGACAAGAGAGTCACACCACCATTTTGTGATACACTCTTTTCATCCATAGATTTTGTCCCAAATGTACATCAATTTATGTCATAAGTTTCCATTTAACAATGGCAGAATGATTACCCTTTTTCCATATGATCCCGTAGCCATGAAGCAAAAGTACAAGTGTGTTGATGCAAAACACGTGCTTTGTTGGATTTTGGGATGCATCACCCTAATAGCTTTCATGTCGATCTCGATATGTGGGATGGCATCCTCATGGTTGCGAAGAACATAAAGGTGGGCTCCACACAAATCATCAGAACTAGGGTTTAACAAATTTCCTTGCCTAACACCCTATCCGTCTAATCACCCTTCATGCCTAAATTTTGGAATGCCTACTGAATCTACTTCTTTTATGTCATCTATGAAAAAATAAATAACTTCCTCCGCAATGTAACACTGCACAATACTTGCATCGGGCTGATACCGGTTCTTGACAAAGTGTCTAAAAATTTTCATGTACCCCTCAAGCGGGTACATCCAACTTAGAAATACAGGCCCACAAATTTGATCTCCCTCACTAAATGGACTATCAAGTGAACCATAATATCAAAGAATGAGGGGTGAGTATATCTCCATCTAACACCAAACTTCAACTATAATCGTCTGCAAACGATCAAGTTTGGAAATGGTAATGGTTTTGGAACATATTGACTTGAAGAACAAGCAGATATTTGTGATGGACAATCTTACATGAGATGGTAGAGACAATCTAATTGTGATGGCATTCAATTCTTGCATCAAGTTGTAAGATTCATGTGATTTCAAACCAACAAACTTTGAATCGGTCAGAGAAATACATGAACTAATGTTTGAAGAATAAGACGTCGGCACCTTTCCACCACTTAGGGTCTCACAATATGACTTCTACTCCATCTCAGACATAGAATAACAAGCAGGAGGAAGATAACAATCATCTCTAATTCTAACGGGGCCCAAATCTTTCTTAATACCCATTTTGACTAGGTCAAGCCGAGCCTTCAAACCGTCCTTAGTTTTACCAGGTGTATTCAACAATGTCCCTACCAGAGGGTCACACGCATTCTTCTCAATATGCATCACATTAAGACAATGTCTAATTTCCAAGTACTTCCAATAAGGGAGTCTAAAAAATATCGAGCAATTCTTCCAACTTCCCTCACAAGCAACTTTTTTCATTATTTCCACCCAAAATCATTAGGAAAATCCTTAACTCTTTCAAAAAACTAAACACCAGTCAATGGTAATGGTGGGCTTTTAAGCTCCACTTCACCGTTGAACAACTTCTTTGCAGCACACCATAGGTGACCGTTTGGAAGAAACCACCCATAGCCAAGATAAGCTGTTTTACACCCATGTTTCAACTGACAAAATGTTTTTCCTTATCATGCACCAGACAAGAATAGTGCCCTTTCACCGAGTACCCTGACAAGCTTCCATAATCTGGAAAATTGTTTGTGGTAAAAAAAAAACAAGGACTTCAATGTGAAATCTTCGTTTGCACTTCCATCATACATCCGGACCCCGGTATTGAACAAGGTCAACAAATCATCAACTAATGAAGCTAGGTAAACATCTATATCATTACCTGGTTGCTTAGGCCCTAAGATAATTATTTATAATAATATGTACTTCCTTTTCATTGTCAACCAAGATGGAAGATTATAAATCACCATCATAATAGGCCAAGAGCTGTATTTTCTACTCATATTACCAAATGGATTCATTCTATCAATGGAAAGGCCTAATCTCAAATGTTGTGTTTCGGCACCAAACTCGGGATACATAGTATCATGTTTCTTCCACTGCTCACCATTGGATGTATGACTAATTATGCCATCCCCCGGACGTTCCCTATCGGTGTTCCATCGCAACAAATTTGCATCTTCTTCTGAAGAAAAAAACTTCTTCAACCGTGGAATGATAGGGAGATACCATAAAAATTTAGCCGTTGTCTTTTTCTTCATAATCAACTCCGCTTTAGCACCAGCCACGATTCCACTGTGTTTTAACTTGTAACGAGATTCACCACAAACCCAAAAATCGTGTAGGACCCCGTCCTCCTTCCCCCTATATAACATACAATCATTGGGACATGCATGAATTTTTTTAATTCCAATTCTATGGGACATAGAATTCTTTTAGCAGCGTACGATCGGTCGAGCAAAAGATTGCCTTCGGGTAACAAATCACATACCAATTCAAGAGTTTCTGTCATCTCTTTTTCAGTCCAACCATATTTCCCTTTCAAATTCATCAATTACAAAGTGGTGCTCAAAACCGAATGTCCCCCACCTTTGTACAACGGCATATATTTATTGTTATGTAAAGCTTTAAGAACCTCGGTTTTACCATGAAAATCTCTAGAAACATCATCCATCATATCCTCGAAACCCTCATTCATAAACGGATCATCGAATTCTTTAAAAATTGGGCCTTCCTCTATACCCATTTCATCCGGTGCCACACCCAAGAAATGTAACTAGTTTGAAACCCTCGCATGATGAGATGTTCACGTAACTGTTTCCTAACCAAGTATACATCATTTCTACAATCCTTACATGGGCATCGAGCTCGCACCACACCATTCTTGGAAAGGTGTTCAAAGGCAACCACAAGAAAGAATTCCATCAACGGGAAGTAATCGGGTGATTTTCTCAAGTCCTTACTAATCAATTCAGCTTGATACATGATTGATTACCTATATTTGAGTGACAATCACAACCACATCAATTAGGAAGAACAACAAACAATAACATTTACCCAACATTCACATTCAACCAATCACATTAAGAATTTTTTTTTTTCTAAATTAGGTCACAAGACATTTCAACACTATTATAAAAAAAACATTTCAACACAAAATCAATGTCCTAAAACTAGTGTAATTGAATTCTTTGATACATTTCCCGATGTTGGAGTCATAAATTCCTAGTTCTTCATGATACCCACTCTTAAAAATTGTCTAACGAAATGGGATTTTAAGAAAGAATGAAGATAAAACATGGGTTCTTAAATTATATCATGTATATGAAGTTACGAACTTAAAATATAGTGGGACGACTCTCTCACCTGATCCAAATGAGTTACAAGTCCGGAATGAGGATCCAAATCACTATCCGATTCAGAAACTCTATCAGTACCTATGTCACACATGTTTCAAGTTCAGAACAAATGTCCAACAATGTTAAGAACTTGAAAATAATAATAAAAGAAGGCGGTCAGGTAGAACTGCCTTCAATGAAACCTAATCAAAGGGGGTTCATTAGTGAACCGCCTTCTATTGTACCTAAAAGAATGCGGTTCTTGAATAACTGCCTTCCAAAAATTAACCGACCCAATCTCCGGAAGTTCCGTGTTCGAAATGTCTAAAGGAAGACGGTTCCTCGGAAAAAAAAGGAACTGCCTCTGTGGACTGTCTTTAATCAAACAGCCTCCACTAGTGAACAAACATTCTAAAAATATGAACTAATTTATTCATTTTTTATGTAGAACGTTCCTATATTGCTTGCTACATCAATTTTTCTAACTATAGTTTCTTTTATTGTCATATAAAAATGAAAGTTTAAACTAATTCATTAAAATGATTAACAAACATCATAAACATAAGAATTAATTCATACATGTCCTCGTTGTTAAGTTCTATTATTATTTGAAAAAAATAAAAATCTAAACTAAATCATTAAAATGATTAAGAAACATTACAAACATACTAACTAATATATATATATATATATATATATATATACATATTCTAGCTCCAAGTTCTATAATCATCCTGCAAAAATAAAATTTTAAACAAAATTATTAAAAATACTAACAAACATTCAAACATACGAACCAATTTATACATTTTCTAGTTGTAAGTTTTATAATTGTCATTCAAAAAATAAGGTATAAAAGAAATCATTAAAACAATTAACAAACATTTTAAAGATACGAACTATTTTATACATTTACTAGTTGTAACTTCTATCATTATCTTAAAAATAATGAAAGTCTAAACTAAATAATTAACAATCATTTCAGACATGTGAACTAATTTACACATTTTCATTCTGTTATCCTAAAATTATCTTTTAAGAAAAAATAAAAATTTGAACTCTGTAAAATGATTAATTTATATATTTTCTAGATGTACTAACTATTTTTTTTAATTAAACCATCCATAGATGGAGGAAATTATATTAGGCCTTCCCAAGCCAATAAATAGACAAGACCTGAAAACATAATTAGGAAGCCGAAACTGAGTTCTAATATACAATGTCGAGCATTTGGCTCGTGAAGCAACATTAGTTGCTTCCAAAAGATGAAAGAAACCTAGGCAGATCGATAGAAGATTACAAAAGCTTCTAATCTAAAGTAGAGATGATCAAACTTGTTAGTGGATCTAGTTAAAGAAACACAAGGCAGTCTGGAACATTCTACGTAGGTTAGAAGCATATCCTCTACTAACCGAGAGTGATGTAATAACTACAAGCTGGTTGCATCTTTGATAGCCATCTAATAGAGAGCTTGTGAAAGATATGACTTCAGGGAGAACCCCATGCTGAAAAGAAGTCAAGCAGTATGTAGATTCCAGGAAAAGTGATGTGTGAGATTGGAATCAGCATGAGCCAGCATCATGTTTGTTCAATCATTTTCAGGAGCCACAGCCGCAGCTCCCAAGCACTGAAATGTAATCGAGTAGGAGCAGTTGAGACATCCAATGGATCATTAAATCATCAGGGATCCCCCATCATAATGAAGTAAACCTGCATATAGTCAGTAGTAATCAGTAGCATCCGAACTAATTCACCATCCGTAAAGATGGAGTACCAATTTGATCAAGTCTAATAAGTCCTTGGACTGAGTTAGAGAGCTCAGAGAAACTAAGGATAACAGAATTAGCCTTGTTTATTAGACATTGTTTGGCAAGGGAATGTGCAACAAGATTTGCCTGTCTGTAAATGTGACTCAGTGTAAAGGCACCCATAGATTGGTGAATCTCATCAGATAAGGTGAACATTTTCCAGTGAGCCCTATTAGGATCATTTACAAAAAGTACAACATTCAGACAGTCTGATTCAATAAGAACAGGTAAGGAGTACATAGTAGAGACTTGAGTAGCAAACTTAATTGCTTTCAGTTCTGCTTCCAGAGGGGATGAGGCTTTATCATAGAGAGTGAAGGCCCCTTTGAAACCACCTCTAATGTCCCTAATTATCGTTCCTATCCCACACATATTAGTATTGCAGCACCATGAAGCATCTACATTAATCTTAAACCCTGAGCAAGGCCTTTTCCATGCAATTTTTAGAATTTTTGGCTTTGGAGGCAGTTTGATCAGAGGCAGGAAAGAGTGTTGATCAATACTAAAATCAATGGCAGATCTAATGAAAACTGGTTTAGAACAGAATGAGTAAAAAATCTGATCCCTAATTTGATGAAGAACTAGCACTGTGGAAGGATTTATAGAGTCAAATAGGAATTTATTTCTCATCTTCCACAAGTTCCAACATGTAATTACAGCTGTTGTTCTAACCATGGTGGATTGTAATGAACTTAGGGTGGGAATGGTCATGTAGCACGATAATCTCTCCCATATGGATGGGAAAGGCCTATCCCTAATTCCCATAAACTGATGAACTATTTTCCAGACATTCACAGCAAAGTCACATGAATTGAAAAAATGATCTAAGGTGTCTTCATGTATATTACACATACAACATTTTGAAGATAAAGAAAATCTCAGATTTCTGAGGATGTTGTCAAAAGGTAAAAATGAGTTTATCATCTTCCACATGAAAACTGAATTTTTTTTTTCAATTCTGTGATTCCAAAAATGTTGAACAGAGGCAATAGAACCTGGTCTGTTGCTGAGCAGGAGGTATGTCGATTTAAACGAGAAATCACCATTTATGCCCAGTTTCCATATTAGCCTATCATCCCTGTGTGGAGATAGTCTGGCATCCTGCAAAAGAGAAGTAACTTCAGGTGGAAGGAAAGGACTAATTTTGCTGATGAAATCAGTGTTGTTAGATATAAATTCAGAGACTGTACAGTCCTCATCATTATCTACCAAGTTCTGATCACAATGGTCAATAAGGGGACCTATATCTAGCCAGTTGGATGACCAAAAGTTACATTTCCCTTGTCCTATAATGACTCTAGAGTTATCTTTTGCCCATGTGTTAACAGAACATATCCTTTTCCAATTTGAAGAAGACCTGTATGAGGGAGGGAGTGCAGCCATTAAATGAGTCCACAAAGCATCTGCCTTTTGGTATTTCCACCAAAGCTTAACTGAACATGCTTTAACTATGGTGGATATTGATCTGAAACCTAAACCATTTTGATTAGTTGGTAAGAAAAGACCAGTCCATTTTCTCCAAAATCTTTTATGATTTAACTGATTATCTCCCCAGAAAAAGTTGCTCAGTTTTCTTTTAATGTGTTTTATGATCATTTTGTTTGGTTTAAGAACCGACCAAACGTGTTGAGGCAAGGAATAGATGCAAGCTTCAATCAGTGTAATCTTACCCCCTGTAGAAATCCATTTATTTTTCCAGTTGCCAATCTTACTATCAATCTGCTCAAAAAGAGGTTGAAAATGAATCTTTTTTGGTCTTCCAGTAAAAATAGGTACTCCCAGGTATGAAACTGGAAGAGCCCCAATTTTCATTCCCAAAATCCTCTTAATATAATTAACCTTTTGAACAGAAACATGCTTTCCTATAAAGATATCACTTTTGTTGTAATTAATTTTTTGCCCAGTGACCTCTTCAAAGGTAGACAGGAATGCTTTCAATCTAATCAAAGTTAGTTTAGTTGCTTTAAAGAAAACAATAGTATCATCTGCATATGATAGATGTGAGATTCTAGGAGGATTACCTGGGAGGTCAAAATATGACAACTTATCACTGTGGAAAATGAATGTCAAGCTCCTTGAGAAAGCCTCAGAGAAAATATTAAACAAGAAAAGAGATAAAGGATCACCCTGCTTAATTCCCCTAGTGGGTTGAAAGAACCCCACTGGCTTACCATTAATTAAAACAGAGAACCAGGCCTGGGACAAGTTTTTCATAATGTAAAAAATAAACTTATCATGAAAACCAAATTTAGCTAAGACATTATATAAAAAAGACCACCTAACTCTATCAAAAGCCTTCTTAAGGTCCAGTTTAACAATACAATTTGGGTCCCTTCGTTTCAGATTCAGAAACCTAACCATCTCCTGAAAATAAATTACATTATCAGAAATGTCTCTCCCTTGTAGGAAGGCTGTTTGATTAGGGGAGATGATCTTAGGCATTAGAGACTTAAGTCTTTCCATGAGCAATTTAGAACATATCTTATTTATCACATTAGAGAGACTTATTGGTCTGTAATCTTCAAAAGAGATGGGAGTCCTTTTTTTGGGGATTATTGTAATCCATGTACTGCTAATACCTCTAGGCATAATATTTGCAGAAAGAAAGTCCTGAACAGCCAAGAGAAGATCATTTGCAATGATATTCCATGATTTTATGTAGAACTTGGCTGTGAAGCCATCTAGACCCGGACTACTCAGTTTGTTAAGACTTAGGACTATCCCTTTAAGCTCAGTTAGTGAAACTGGTTTCAGCAGATGTTCATTATCCTCCTGATTAATCAGTTTAGGGATGTGATTCAGGAAATGGGATAGGAAGATAGAGCTGTCAGTAGATCTATCCTCATTTAGAAGGTCCTGGTAGAAATTTATAGCTTCCATCTCAATATCCTGTATATTGTCTAACCACTGCCCATGTGAACTCTTAATTTTTATGATCTTCAACCTATTATTTCTTTCCTTTACAGAGTTGTGAAAAAAGGTTGTATTATGATCACCTTCCTGTAGCCATTTAATTTTAGCTTTGTGTTTCCAAAAAATTTTTTGTTCAGCCAAAGCCCTAACTACCCTAGCCCTAGCCTCCCTGAGTTTTACCCTTTCAGTTTCAGAATCAGACTGATCAGATATTAGCTCCTGTGCCTGCAAAGCCAGTTCAGCTTGCAATACATTATCTTGAATGTTTCCAAATTTTTCTTTGTTCCAGACTTTTAGTTCCTTCTTAAGTCTAACAAGCTTAAGATAAAAAGAAAGCATTCCTGATTTATGAATGGGGATCTCCCAGTATTGTCTGATTACCTCATTAAAATCCTTTCTTTTATACCATGTATTCAGAAATCTAAAAGGCCTAGGATTGGATGGAATATCAGTACCAACAGTTAGCAACATAGGGTTGTGATCTGAGCTAACCCTATTTAAAATCTGAACTGAGGATGCAGGATAAGATAGGGACCAAGAGGAAGTACATAAGCCCCTATCTAATCTTTTAACTCTGGGAGACCCTAGTCTATTATTAGTCCAAGTAAACAAATTACCTACAGTGTTAATTTCCTCCAAAGCAATTGCATTTATAAAATCATTGAAATCCCTCAAGCTCCCAAGTTTGGGAGTGGAAGGACCTTTATACTCATTTATAGATGTAATTGTATTAAAATCACCTATGAATAGGGATTCAGAGTGAGTGAAGGACATGAGATCAGACCAAAGTGATTTTCTACCATTTCTAGTTCTGAGTCCATATATAAAAAATACATCCATAGACTTGTGGATATTAATGCAATTCAGATTAACTCCCAGGAACTATAAATTGTCACATTTAACTGTTAAGACTAAGCTAGAGTTCCAAAAGATCCAAATCTGGCCATTATTAGCAGGGATACAATTATCAAAGTTCAACGTTTATCTATACATATCACATTGCAAGTTATCATGTTTAGGCTCAATTAAACATATAAGTTCAAATTTGTGCCTGTTGATCAGATTACGAAGTCTTATCATAGATGCATCCATTCCCCTGATGTTCCAAACCAGCATTTTAATCTTGACAGTTGTATTATTCATAGGGAAACATTACTAGAGCTTTTTGATCTAGTCATGATAGTATTTTTCTGTGAGAAAAATGACTCCTTTCTCAGCTTATTAGATTTCCTTAGTGACTTATCATTTTCCAGTCTAGCAGGGTTAGAAGCCGGAGAACTAACCTTACATACCTTATCAACACCTTCATCATGATCAGAATATGAAGCTTCTAAAGCATCCAGTGAAGCATGGAAATCTGCATTGATTGTATTATGCCCTTGGGTGGCCTCTTCACTTGAAAGATCTTCATCAGCAAGGGGTAGAAATCTGTTCTCCTTGTATTTCTGCTAAGAGAAGATAAAGTTTTTTGCAGCAATGATAGAGTTGAAGGGAGAGAAAGACCTGCTTCGTTTGCTAGGAAAATCGTCCTTAGCAAACACTTTCCTAAGATTTGGAGGGGCAGAAAGTGAGTGCTTAGGTAAATGTCTTGATGTATTGGGATCAGAGGAAGGTCCTTGGGAGATAAAAGAGCTGGCCAGGACTTTGCTAGATTCAGGTAATTGGGAATATATGAGAGGGGAGAGGACCTCTCCATCCTTTTGATTAACCATGGAATGAATCTCAGAAATGTTCTCAGGTACAATTTCCTGGATAGCACTGGAGATAGAAACCCCAACCTCATTTGTTCCTCCCTATTGTTGGTCACAGGTTGCCTCAGGGGTCACCAGGTCAACCCCTATTAGGACCTTTTCATTTAAAATATCCATACTAGTTCCTTGTTCATTTACTGGGATAGTTACCACATTTTGCTTAGGGACATATTTAAATTTCTGAGCTTGGAATGACTTTATTTTCTATCATTGAGACTCCTGAACTCCCAGCTCTCATGGTTCCGTCCTGATTAAGATTTAAATTCACTCCACCATGACCTACATTGCCTATTTGTTGGACTTCAGTTTGATCTATTAGATTCATAGAGTTATAAGACACCTTTTCAATCCTCTTGGAATTTGTTCTCTTAAGCTCAGGATGCAAATAGATACAGGATAAATCGTCATGTCCTATACATTTGCAGTGATAGCAATAAGGTGGGATATCCTCAAATTCTAAAGGGAGTTTGACAACATTATATTCATTACCATCTTCCTCAATTCCTACTCTGATGAAGGAGGGTAGTTTTTTCTTCAGGTCTATTTCTACACACATTTTAACACACGATGGCCTTGAGAGAGCCGCAGTTGCGGCATCTACCTTTATAAAATTTCCAATTTGGTTTCCCATGATTTCAAGCATAGCAGAGTTGTAAAAATACACAGGAACATGAGGTATAGATACCCATACCGGAACAATAGATGATTCTTCCTCGGGGGAGAAGTCAGGCGTCCATTTGAAAACCTTCATTTGGGCGTGATTGAAACTCCATTGACCCTTCAGCCAGAACCTCTGGTAGTCTTCCTTCTCTTGGAAGCGAATTAGCACATGACGGAAGTCAATTGAGCCAATCTGGAATTTTCCCTTGAAGCCTACCGAGTTGAAAGAATCATTAAGCTGTGCCATAGATGGTTTGCCCCTGGCGAATTTGCCCACAAGAGCGTTTCGGTAGTGGGAGGCGAGGATGTCTGCATCTTTACGACTAACCAGGCAAGCTATGTCACCCTTATATTGACTTTTGGGAACAATCTCTGGGTTTGAAGGGAGGGAGTCATGAAGAGGAGGAGGCCGGTTTGATAGAGCCTGGATGAATGATTTACCTCCTCCTCGGCCAGACGGAGGAGCCGCCATAGCGGCGGTGGTGAATCCGGTCAGTGACCGTTATCAGTTAGAAAGAAGAGGAGGAAGGAGGAGATAGGTAGAAACGACAGGCAGTAAATCGTTTTGGCTAAATCGCACTATAATCGCACAAAGCAACAGTGTTCAGTCAAACGCCCTAAACAACAGTAGTAGATGTACTAACTATAATAATCTTGCAAAAAAATTTAAAGTAAGAATTTAAAACAATTAACAAACATTTTAAACACATAAACTACCTCACGATGCAAATGAACTAATTACACATTTGCTAGTTGTAATTCTAATATTTTTCTATAAGAAAAAATAAAAGTCTAAACTAAAATTTAAAAATAATTAATAAACATTCTAAACATATGAGTTTATAAATAAAATTTTTGTTTATTATTATTATACTGGTATTTTTATTGATAACCTTTATTTTTTAAGAATATTATAAACTATAAACAAAAGAAAACACATTCTTGAATAACTAGAAACAACTAAAAGTACTACTAGCTTTTTTATTTGTGAAATGTAAACGAAAGTTGGTGGAATATTTCTTCGCTACGGGTTAGACTTTCTCACCTCATTTTCTGTGAACCGTTTTGCTAAACTTTTCTCATTCGCTCTCTGGAAAAATGCTCTCTGAAAAACTCCATCTTGCTCACTGTATATTTTCCGCCGATAACGGCTATCTTGCCGGCAACGGCTAATTTTCCGTCGGTTTGGGCTTCGATGGCCACCCAATCGGCGATGCCGACGGAGATGGCGACACCCAGTGCTAACCAATTTCCCCCCAAAACCTTCGCTTCAGTTCTCCAAAGCAAAGCTCCGCCCCTTTTAAAAACTTTACCCAACAATCCAGAGCTCATTCCTAAATCTCAACACTTAGGAGAACCATCATGCTTATACTCAGATGACCAGATAGCTACTCTCTCAGCCCATTATGCTAACGCTCTGGTCGGAAAGTTTACAAGGGGCAAACTTTCAATGGAACAATTGGAGCAAGCTTTCAAAACTGTGGGATTTGAAGGTAAGTATCAACTTGGTTCTTTGGATTACAAACACGTTTTGATAAGATTCGAGCACATAAATGATTACCAGAGATGCTGGATGAAATGTATTTGGAATCTGAATGGTGTCTCCCTAAAAATGCTGAAATGGACCCCTGATTTTTCAACCCATAGAGAATCACCTATAGTCCCTATCTGGTGCACTATCAAAGAGGTGCCATTATATTACTATAATTCAGCTTCTATTGAGGCTATTGGAAACAGCATAGGAAGTTTCATCAAAAATGATTTGGCAACAGAAATGTTAACAAGGCCCTCTGCAATCAAATTTTGCGTTGAAATAGATATCCAAAAACCTCTGAGTAGTTTTATAAGGTTAGGTTCAGTGACCAACAACAGGAAATATCATATTGAATATGAGGACATACCTCTTTACTGTGATCACTGTGCAAAATTAGGTCATTCCCTACCCCAGTGTAAAGTTAACTTCCAGGCTAACAGTGATAGATCTCAAGAGCCTATTATTGAACAGAATCTACCTCAGTACCTATGGCAGGCAACAGGTAAAAAAATTGATAAAGCACCCCTAATCCTAGACTCTGTGGATGAACAACCTCTTCCAGTGGAAAATTTGGAGATAGGTTCCTCTGAACAACTCAGAAAACTGACTAATCCAAACTTGATAGTTAATCAGGGCATAAGGTGTATTTCAAGTGATATTAACAAGTCTCTTCATATTTCTGATAGCTCACTATCAAGGCTGCTAAATGATACTGCAACTTCTAAACCCACATTTTTTACTTTTGCTAAAGATGATATGCAGATTGGCTCTTCTACTCTCTCTTTATATAGTCCTGGCCATAAAAAATCCTACTCCCAGCCTGGGAAGATGGCAAACAGGTTTCTGGTTTTGCAGGTTCCTGAAAACACTAAGGATAATGATGTGGAGGTTGAGGCTACTAGGCCTATAAATGAGATCTTGACTGAAGAGATGCACATTCCCAACATTTCCCTTTCAGGTAACATCCAAGGTAAGGCCAAAGCTAAAAGAAATAACTACTTAAGCCAGATTAACAAAATGATGCTCAGATCATCTACAAAAAGTAGTAAATCAGGTGAACAATGATAGTAAAACTGAATGTTAACTTCTTAGTATGGAACCTTAGGGGAATGGACTCTTCACTGTTAAGGCTATCTAATTTATGCAAGGTAAAGAAAATTCAATTGTTGTGTATTATTGAACCTATGCATAATAACTCTCAATGTGAAGATTATATGAAAAAACTATCCTTCTCCCAGAATTTGACACTGTCTAATGGAAAAATATGGCTTATGTGGTCTAACAACTTATCTGTCTCAATAATATCCACTCATGAACAGTTCATGCATGTATCCATTGCTCATCAGTTTGCAAATTTGATAATGGATGCAGTTTTTGTATATGCCCTAAGGGATAGAGAAGGTAGAAAGATTTTATGGTCAGAGCTTAGCTCTATCCCAAAGGGTGACACTATCTTTATGGGTGATTTTAATGCAATTACTTCATTAACTGAATACAGAGGTCCAAGCTCCCCAGCATTAGGCAGTATTAG
Organism: Rubia yunnanensis; assembly: GCA_037428765.1. Classification (NCBI taxonomy): domain Eukaryota; kingdom Viridiplantae; phylum Streptophyta; class Magnoliopsida; order Gentianales; family Rubiaceae; genus Rubia; species Rubia yunnanensis. Next base: position 82,293,974 of record CM075065.1, read on the forward strand.
GGATTTTAACTCATGGATTAACTCTAATGGCATCCAGGAAATTAATACAGTAGGAAACCTATTTACATGGTGTAATTCTAGACTTAGAAACCCTACCTCTAAAAGGCTAGATAGGGGTCTGTGCATTTTGTCTTGGATCTCTAAATTTCCATCCTCATCGATCCAAATTCTAAATAGACAAACCTCGGACCATGCCCCCCTTTTTCTTCAGGTTTCTAACCTGACCTCTTCGAATCCGAAGCCTTTTAGATTCATTGATGCTTGGTTTCAGCGGGAAGAATTCATTTCAGTGATAAAAAATAGTTGGGACTCTCCAATTGGTGGAACTGGTATGCTAAGATTCTATCTCAAATTGATTAGACTTAAGAAATCTGTAAAAAACTGGAATAGAGAGATATTTGGAAACATTGATTTAAATGTTAAAAAAGCTGAGGAAGACTTAAGAGTTCAAGAGGTAAACTACGACTTGAATCCCACATTATCTGAGCGTATAAAATTGAATGAAAAAAATGCTTTCTTGCTTAAGGTTTTAAAGGAAAAAGAAAAATATTGGAAACAGAAGGCTAGATTAAGATGGCATAAGCTTGGAGATAATAATACTTCCTTTTTTCATAAGGTAGTGCAAGAGCGAAACAGTAAACTTCAGATAACTAAAATAAAAAACAGGGAGGGGCAATGGATAAATTCTCAAGCAAATATTCAAAATGAAGCTATTCACTATTTCTCTGAGTTACTGTCTGAATCTGAGCTGACCACTGATGATACCTATTTCTCCCATTTTCTAAGCCAGATCCCTGTTATTATAAGAGATAATGATAATCATGCTCTTGGTAAGCATGTATCAGAACCAGAACTTGAATCTGTCATTAGGAGTTTAAATAAAACAAGTAGCCCTGGGCCTGATGGATTTTCTCCAAAATTTTTTACAAAAAGCTGGTCTATAATAAAAATAGATTTAATGGACGCTGTCAATGAGTTTATTTCTGGTGCTGATATTCCTAAGGGTATCTCTAGCACTTGGATTACCCTCATACCAAAAAAACCAACTCCAAGCTCATTTGAGGACTTTAGACCAATTAGCTTGTCAAATGTTTTGAATAAGATTTGTTCTAAAGTACTAAATGAGAGATTAAAACCTTACATGGATAACCTGATATCCCCAAACCAAACTGCATTCATGAAGAATAGGGATATATCAGATAACATTCTGTATTTAAATGAAATGATCAGATTCTTGGACAAGAAATATAGAACCCCTAATTGCATGCTGAAATTGGATCTTAGGAAAGCATTTGACAGAATTAGATGGAAGTTTCTAAAGCATATTTTGATGAAGTTTGGTTTTAATGGGAATTTTTTAAAGGCAGTCATGAATAACCTGTCACAAGCATACTTTTCAGTTTTAGTTAATGGAAATCCAGTGGGATTTTTCAAGGCAACAAGGGGAATCAAACAAGGTGATCCTCTATCCCCCTTTCTCTTTAATTTATTTTCAGAGGCCTTCTCAAGAAGCTTAACTTATATTTTTCACAACAGAAGTTTATCTTCATACCAAATTCCTGGCTCAATACCTGCTGTTTCTCACTTGATGTATGCGGATGATACGATAATATTTATGCAAGCATCTAAGGCTAATCTTATTAAAATCAAAGCTTTTCTGGAAGTTTTTGAGTACACCTCAGGCCAAAAGTTTAATTTTGAGAAATCAGATTTTTATCTAAGTAGTAAGGCTACTGTCTCTAGGAAGAACCAGGTTAAAGAAATTCTAAAAATGAAGAAAGGTTCTTTTCCATTTAAATACTTAGGGTGTCCTATTTTTAAGGGCAGGGCTTTGAATAGATATTTTTCCCCATCTTAGCTAATGTAGATCTTAAGCTACAAAATTGGAAAAATAAATGGCTAAGTTCTGGGGGGAAAATGACCTTAATTCAATCGGTATTATATTCAATCCCTCAGCATATATGGATGGTAATCAAACCCCCAAAAGGGATCATTAAAGCTTTTGAGAAAAAAATGGCCCACTTCTTTTGGGGAAAATCAGAAGGGAAAAAAATAAGATTTGGAGAAGATGGTCCCAAATTGCTAAACCAACAAAAATGGGAGGACTAGGGTTCAGATCTGTTCAAGCAATTGTTGATTCTTGTTCGGCTAAACTGTGGTGGAAAAGCCAATTAGGGGTTTCACTGTGGTCTAAACTATTATGGTCACTTCCTCCTTCCCATAGAAAGTCTGCAACTTGGAAGAGAATTTGTTACATTAATCCATTTGCAGAAAACAATTCGTATGTTATTTATGGAACTGGGAAGTGTGACTTCTTAACTGCAAACTGGTGCCCTCAGGGACCTTTGATTGGTCAGGTACCTGAAAGTACACATAATGTGTTAGCTGGTCTTTCTGTGGCTGATTTTATAGCCAACAAAGCAAGTATTTTAAACCAAATATCATCTTTTCTGGACAATGATACTTTACTATTTTTACAGGGTGCGGAACTGACCCTCGAGAGGGAGGACAGGATGATTTGGAAGCCTGAAGCTTTGGGTAATTTTACGTTTAAGTCTGCATATAGGTCACTCGTTCAACTATCAGGTAACTACCCTGTAACTAAGTATCTATGGAACTCCCTCTTTCTCAAAAAGATTTCTATTTTTGTGTGGAAACTGCTACATGCCTTTCTCCCCTTTGATGATATACTGATTACATGTGGTTTCAGTTTAGCTTCCAAGTGTCCAGTTTGCTGTGATTTGGACTCTATCCAACATTATTTTATCACTTGTCCATTAGCTAAGAAAGTTTAGTCTCACTTGACTGCATCCATTCAATTTAATCTTAATGACCAACACTCGATACCCCAAAGATTTTTCCTATTCTGGAGTTGTCAGGATTTACCTCAGTTTTACCAAGTTTATTGCATGATACTGCCATCCCTGACCTGCTGGAGCTTATGGAAAGCTAGAAATAACTTTCTATATGATCATAAATCATTCTCTGTGGATAGTATTTGTATGGAGGTTGATGACCTGATCAGATTGACACTGAGTGAGTGTCAACCAAAGTTATTATCTACACACTCAATTCCTCCAGCTTTAAAGCACCTAATCCCTCTGTTGAGACCTCCCCCAAAGCCAAATATAATGAAAGTTTACTGGGACAGGCCTGAACCTGGTTGTACTAAAATAAATGTGGATGCTTCCTGGAGCTCTGGTAAAGCTTCGGTTGGTCTTATTGCCAGGAATAGCCTCGGTCAGCCTATCTGTATTAGCTCAACTTCAATTTCTGGTGTATCTCCTTTACATGCGGAAATCGAAGCAATACTGCATGCTTGCTACACCTTTACCCACCTTGATCATAACTTTATTATTGAATCAGACTCAAAACTGGCGGTAGAGATGATCAGTAATCCTTATGCTGCTAAATGGGAACTCTTTCAGATGGTTTTTAAGGCTAAATCTTTGATCGGTACAGCTGTACTAAAACATGTTTATAGGGAGTGTAATGTCGTGGCCCATGCTATCTCTAAACATCACTTTCTGAACAACCAAAGTCTCAATCTTACCAATGTTACTCCTGAGATCAGAGGACTACTAATTATGGATAGAGATAATGTTCCCCATCTCAGAAGCTCTAAACATTCATAATTTCGGAACAGATACTGCCTAATTATCTTCTGTTATGTTTCGTGCAGGACTGAAGGAATTGAGACACTAACTGGCACCCACTCAGAGTTTCCCCACCTGGCTCTGAAGATCCCAACTTTCTTCAGTTTTCAACTCCAGCCCTTGGGAGGTGGTGGTTGTTTAGCCGAGGTAGCATCATTTTGATAACGAATTGATGACACAAAAGGCCATATCATTACTCACCACATCAAAGGCACTTGGAAAATCACATTCGAAAGATAGCTTTCAGCAACATCTTTACTTTCTCATCATCTGAGTTTGCCTGTTTCATTTACTTACATTTAGAAGTTGCCTGGCCTAGGGAGAGAATTCACACAAGGGGTGGAGATTCTCTCCCTAGGATCGTAACTTCTACTTACATTACACTACTTTGTTTAGTGTTTATAGTGGTAGATTAGCACTTTTGGAGGCAACAATGTTTGCCTCATCTCTTCGGTTTTTGCCGGACTCATGTACAAACAGACTCCTGGTTTTGATATAGGGCTTGGGGATCCCAATAAAGAACTCCCCCACCTTCGGGTGTTTCTTATTAAAAAAAAAGACTTTCTCACCGATAGGTTTTGAGTTCTATTCTCTGAAGGCATTCAATTTTATGTGAGAGAGATCCAAGTATACCTCTTATAACCTGAAATCCGCCCCTCAAAATTTCATTAAAAATTTTAGAGGGGTAAAATACAAATTTATCCCTATTATTTTTTGAAACTGTCAATCTAACCTTGTAAAATTTGAAAGTGCGATTCTTACCCTATGTTTTACAACTAATGTGCCCATATAACCTTTTTGCACTGTTCGACATTGACCAAACCTAAAAGACTAAAATACCCCTAGTCTAAAAACTAAAAACTTAACGACAAAAGTACCCTAGATTTCTTCGTCTTCATCTTCAAAACTTGTTCTGCCGCTGCTCCACCGTACTTTGACGCTTCTCCGCCATGCACCACCGCTGGTCCAGCATGCACTGTTGCTTCTCCGATGTGCACCGCCGCCTTAAGCTCTTGCCATGCGCAACCCTAAGCTCTCCCCGCCACCCCTAGCCCTAAGTCCCCCCACCGCCAACCCAACCCTAAGCCCTCCCTACCACCCCTAGCCTAAGCCCTCCCAGATTCTTAAATTTCACATCCTCGACCATCACCATCCAAACCCTAGCCTAAAGCACCGAATCAAACCTTAACCTCCGCCCCGGCCTACCACCACATCCTCCTCCTCAACCGCTGTGCTTAGCCTGAATTAGACCACCAAACCCTCAACCTATCCCACCCAAAAGTTTTCCGGTGCAAATCTCGGCGCTCTGGGGTGGGAAGGGCGGGTTCGGGTCACTACAGAGAGGATCCGCAACGAAGGCGGGAGAAGAAGATCCAATATGCGTGTAGGGAGAAGAAGATATGTGATGCGTGTAGGGAGAAGAAGATATGTGATGCGTGTAGGGAGAAGAAGATATGCGATGCATGTAGGGAGAATAAGATTGAGGAGTAAAAGGAAGGGGCGGAGGAGCGGAGGAGGAAGCGGGCGGCAGTGAAGAAAGGGAGAATGGAGAGAGGGAGATGGTGAGAAGAGGGAGAATGGAACGTGCGAGTTTCTGTGAGAGAGGGTAAATTTGTAATTTCATTTTTTTATTTTTTTAATATTTTCAAATCAACGGTATAATGATTATTTTACTATTTTCAAGCCAAATTCAGGTTGTTAGGATTAGATTGACACTTTGAACCAAATAATAGGGTTAGAATTACACATTCAGATTTTACAAGGCTAGATTGACACTTTCAACAAAAATATAAGATCAGATTAGGATCCATAGCTCACAATAAGGCCTATGCTATCACCTATGAGGATGTTCCACAGTATTGTAAGAAATGCCTTAAGCTTGGCCACAATGAGTTCTACTGTAAAAGAGAATCACTAGCTAACAATGCTAACCAAATAGAACATCTAGAACCAAGAAGGAATAACATAGGTTTTGTTTCTGATCCTAAACATCCCAAGACTCAGAATTGGGAAATCAGGAATTCAACAACCAATTATAAAGATAAACAGCAGGTTTCCACCAAAATTTATCAGCCTAAGGCTAACCAAAATCAGTTGAAAACTTCAGCATTAACAACTGTGATCCCTACACAGAGAGAGGAAAACAAAACTCCAGTATCAGAAAACAGATTTGCAGTCCTTGAGGAAGTACAAACTCTACCCTTAGAAGAAACTAACCTAGAGAGGGCTAACAATGATCTTCAAGATAACCTAGATAAAAGTGCTGAAATTTCACCAGTAGAGAACACTACCATACCCCAAGAAAGGCTACAAAACCAGCAAGCTCCAGAAATTGATGATCCTGGCTCTGATTGCAACTCTCTAGAAGATCATAAGGATGAAGGATATGAGTCCAGAGGTTACAATACAGCTCCTTCATCTCCACAAAAGAAGAATATCCATCCCATATCCTTTAATGATGACACTGTGTGTGACAAACTAAAATTTCCAATAAATTCTGATATATTCTTGACTGACCAGTTTTCCTGGCTGCCTAACAAGGAAATCCTTTCAGATATTGATTCTTTTCAGGTACAGGAGACACGGTCATTCACCAGCCCAATTCCAGCTCCTAAAGTCAGTGAGATTAATGACAGTCAAATGGAACAAGAACAATCCACACCTAAAGCACATGATGAGAAGATGATCTCACAAACAGCAACACAGGTAAGTCTCCCAAAGAGGAGCTCCAGGTTAGCCTTAAAAAAATAAAGTTTCCAATGACAGTTAATTGTTTAATATGGAATGTGAGGGGATTATCTACTTCTAAAGTGAGACTTAAGCATTTAGCAAAAAAACATAAGCTGGATTTGCTGGTTATCATTGAACCTAAAGGGAAACTTAATCAGCTAGATATGTATAAAAAATTGTTCTGTTTTCGTCATCATTTAGCCCACATACACAATAAAATCTGGATAATGAATTCTGATAGGATAGTTATTAATCTGTTAGCTGTCCATGACCATTTCATTCATGTGGAACTAACCATAAAACATAGTCAGGAGAAATTCAAAGCCTTCTTCATTTATGCCCCACACAATAGGGAGGACAGATTCAAGGTTTATAAGGAATTACAGGACAGATTTGATTCCTTCCCTACTTTAATTGGAGGGGACTTTAATGTGATAAGATCAACAGATGAATACTCAGGACCTAGCTCACCAAATTTAGACTCTATCATTGATTTTGATTCCTTCATTAATGAGGTTCAAATAGCAGATTTAAACACTGTAGGTAACCACCTAACATGGAGTAATAATAGACTGGTCAACCCAACTTCCAAAAGACAAGACAGGTTAATGGGAAACACAAGCTTCTTCAATTTATTTAACCAGTCCTCTGTCCAAATTCTCAGTAGAACATCTTCTGATCATTCACCTATGTTATTAGATCTTTCAAATTCTGACATCTCTTCCCCTAAACCATTTAGGTTTCAGGAAATGTGGTTTAATATAAATGAATTCATAGATCTTATATCCACCAACTGGTCACAGCCAATCTTGGAACAGGGTCTGTTGGGATTCTCCTTAAAGCTTAAAAGATTGAAAAATGAAATAAAAAACTGGAACAAATTAGTATTTGGTAATGTACATGATAACATTAAAAATTCTGAAACTGAAGTTTCTAATTTGGAAGCAATCTATGACAGATCACACTCATTAAATGATAGGATTAATTTGAATAAGGCTAAGGCAATCTTAACTAAACACTTAGTTGAACAGAATATTTTCCTCACACAAAAAACAAGAATGAAGTGGCTAAAGGATGGTCATTTAAACACAAAATACTTCCACAAGTCTATTTCTGAAAACCAGGCTAGGTTAGGAATATTGAAAATACAAGACATTGATGGAACCTGGCTAAACACACAACCTGTAATAAAAGAGGCAGCAGTATCATTCTTTAAATCATTGTTATCAGATGGTAATGATGACCCATCTGGTCAGTGTCTTTCTTTCCTAATGAAGGAAATCCCTCCTGTAATCACTGAAACTGATAACATCAACCTTTTGCAACCCATTTCAGTAGAGGAAATTAAAACTGCTGTTTTTGAACTATCTGCTACTTCAGCCCCTGGACCTGATGGTTTCTCAGGTATTTTTTACAGAAAGGCTTGGGATATAATCAAATATGATCTAATGGCTGCTATATTGGAATATCAAGCTGGTATTCCAATTCCTAAATCTGTGGCTAGCACATTCATAGCTTTAATACCAAAAACAAACACCCCTAGGAATTTCAGTGAATTTAGACCCATAAGCCTATCTAACTTCATTAATAAACTCATGTCTAAAATCATGGTTGAAAGAATTAAGCCATTAATGAACTCACTTATCTCAGATGAACAGTCTGCATTCTTAAAGGGGAGAGACATTGCTGATAATATTCTAATTATGAAGGAGGCAGTTAGAATGTTAGATAAGAAAAATGAATCTTTAAATTTAATCCTGAAACTGGACATGATGAAAGCCTTTGACCGGGTATCTTGGTCTACCATCAACTCCCTTCTACTGAAACTAGGTTTTCATGGTCACATAGTTAAAGTAATAATGAACAACATGAGTTCTACTTGGTTTTCAGTGCTGATAAATGGTTCCCCTTGTGGTTTCTTCAAACCTACTAGAGGCTTAAAACAAGGGGATCCAATTTCACCTTTCTTATTCAATATTTTAACTGAACTTTTAACCAGAAATTTAAGGATTCAATTTCAAAATGGCAACATTAAAAAATTTAAGACTCCAGGGTCAGCAAACAATATCACTCAGCTTTCTTTTGCAGATGACACTGTGATATTTCTCAAAGGGACTAAAAAATCTTTGCAAAACTTAATCAGGTTTTTGGATATCTACCAAAAAGGAACAGGACAAAAAATTAACTTTTCCAAGAGTGCTCTTTACTCAGGTAGGTTAAGTGTAAACAAGATAAAAGATTAAAGATATTACTAACATTACTCATGGATCATTACCTTTTTTATATCTAGGAGTCATAGTCTTTAAGGGTAGAAAACTTAATTTGCATTTTAAAAACCTAATTGACTCTGTAAATAGAAAAATTACAAACTGGAAAAATCAATGGTTGTCAGGAGGGGGGAAAATTGTTTTGATAAATCACATTTTAACAGCTATACCACACCACACTTGGGCAGTAACTGCTCCAACTTCTCATACTGTTAAGAAGCTGAAGTCCATATTCAGTGATTTCCTCTGGGGTAAATCAGACCATGGACTGAACAAACACTGGTTATCATGGAATAGGATTTCATACCCCCAGAAAGAACTAGGGCTAGGTATAAGGCACATTCAATCAATAATAGATGCATTCTCGATTAAAATATGGTGGAAGCTTCAATTGGGACAATCTCTTTGGTCTAAGTTCATATGGTCATTACCTTCACATGCAAGAAAGTCAGAAACTTGGGCTAGATATAGGAAGATAAACATTATTGCAGAATCTTCCTCTCAGGTAATTATAGGCAAAGGTTCTTCAAATTTCTGGATTGCAAATTGGTTAGGCTTGGGACCTCTTATTAATCTGGTGGAAGATCAGGTAAATGTTCCCTTTCCCTTTCTTAATGTGGCAGAATTTCAACTCAACAAAGGTAATTACATACCACATCTCTCTCATCTCTTTGACTCTGACATACAATTAGAGTTACTTAAGGACATACAAATCAAAGAGCATCAGGATTATATGATCTGGAAACCAGATATATATGGGAATTTTTCAATTAAATCTGCTTACCAGATTCTTAGACCAAAAAAAGAAGAATTGGAGATTTTTACAAGAATTTGGCATCAGATTTTGCCCAAGAAAGTCAGTTTTTTTATGTGGAAAATGATACATTGTGCTCTTCCATTTGCTGATATTCTTATGAGATCAGGATTTCATTTACCTTCTAAATGCCCAGCATGTGATCATATTGACTCTATATCCCATTATTTCAATTCATGTGGCCCAGCTTCATTTTTGTGGGATAAGTTTCATGAAGCATTACATCTGCCTGTTAGATCCTTTAACACCATATGGGATAGATTGGAATTCTATTGTCTTTTCAAACCTGCATCACCTCATCATTCCATCATGCTCACTCTCTCAGGTTTGATATGTTGGCAATTATGGAAGAGTAGAAATAAAATGATACATGAAAACATGAGATGCAGTGCTAATAATCAGTGGAAAAATGTATCTGATTTGTGCCATATGATCTATTTAGTTAATTACAAATTCTGCTGTCATTCACAGTGTAGTTTGGTAATCAGGAACTTAGTACCTCCATATAAATGGAAAAACAGGAAAAAATTGAACATAATTAAATGGGAGCCTCCTGATTATGGACTGAAAGTTAACTGTGATGCTGCACTACAAGGAAATTCAATGGGAATTGGGTGTGTAGTGAGAGACCACCTTAAGAGAGTGAAATATGCAGTATCATGTTACATAGATTACACTGATATCCTGCCCCACCCTCATTTGTCAGTCCTTAATGCAGGATTGGTTGCCATTCTTGCAGGTCTTGAAGCAGCAATGGGCAGGACTCAACAGGTACACATTCAATCAGACTGCTCAATTGCGATACAAATTGTTGGTGGAAATATCTGCCCGTGGCCGCTCATGAAGATCCGAGAGAAGATTTCAATGGCTGCTTCAAGGTTCCAATCTGTTACATATACTCACATCCATAGAGATGGCAACCAAACTCCGGACTTCCTAGCTAAACTAGCAGTTAGAAGAAGGCTCTCCTCTCCATTTATGGAAATTCAAGAGTCGATCAGGTTCAACTTTCTTGATCGTAGGGAAACTTTGTTTCCGCAATTTAGATGGAAGAATTACTTAATCAGTTAGATGAGTTTTAGTCGATTCTAGTTGATTCTTGAACTGATTCTTGGACTGATTCTTGTTGATTGTCTAGCCTTCGTAAGCTTCACACAGGGGGTGGAGAGCTTATCGAAGGAATCACAACCAACAAAAATCATCCGAGACCAGAACTCTATGTAAAACGTCTACTCCTCTTGTAAGCTTCTATTTTGGGTAGTAATAAAGGGGGTGGGATCCTTTAATAAACAAACCCCACTCATCAGGGATGAGTGTTTTGATTAAAAAAAAAAATTTAGCATTTAACTCTTTTTAAAAATTGCACATTAGGTCCCTGTATATTTTTATTATTGTTTATAAAAATTATACCTATAATCCTAGTCTCACCATAAGGTGTGGTTTGACGGTCTCACCCAAGTCTATATGCATTTTTCCTTTATATTTTTGGACATATAGCATGCATGCCAAAGTACTACCCAGTAAATGCATAACTCATCATAGGTATGATCTAAAAGCTGAAAGCAAGTGGCACTGGACTAGACTCACAAGTCTGCAAGTATAGTTCACAAATCAATTTATAATATATCTAACACTCAATGGGGATTAAAAAATTAAGGCACTTGGCTCTGATACCACTTCGGAGAGGATCGGAACTACAATAAAAACGGGATAAAAACGGCAATAAAAACGGAAACGGAAACGGAAAGCTGAAACACACATAAACAAAACATAAACAGATAATATTAACAACAGGAAGAATTCAAATCAGATTTTAAACAATTGAAATTCAGTTCTCAGATTTAATCGACTTAGTTGAGGTCGATTAGAGCTATCACAGTGATCTGGGATAGATTCTGATTGAACAGTATTACTATGTGAACGTAATAGTGTTCTGGTTAACTGAATACAAGTATGATAAACAAAATAATCAAAATAAGATTGTACAGATATAAATCAAATGCTGGAATAATTTCTTTTAAATGAATGTATTAGGCTTACAGTGGGTATGGAAAAGATGTGTGTACGATCACTTCAGATTGAGGAGGTTGTACAAGTGTGTACTAGAAGGTGCGATAATTCAAGCGTGCTTTGGAATGAAATGAAATGAGCTTCTTATAGGGAGTTGAAGCTCCTAATCTATTACAATTATTGAAGTCCGAACTTGAAATCCATGCATCTTGGCTGTTGAATCTTGGTTGTTGAATCTTGGCCTTCCTTTTGAGTTCTGAGTGGAGAACGGGCCCCACCACTTGTATTTGTTGCTGGCTGATTGAATGTAGTGGGATGTGGTCCCCACCACTATCTCTTGTCATCTGCTGAATAAGTGGAATTTGGTGGAAGCTGGGATCCACCACTTTGGCTACTTTTGACTTGGAAGGTGGAAGCTGGGATCCACCACTATCTTCCATCTGATTTGTGTTGAATCGTCACTGCTTACGTTTGGTTGAATTCCCTATATTTCATAGGGGTCTTGACTATCTTCAAGGTATAATTGATCTTCTTGCTGAATTTCTTGTCTTCGTTTGACTAACTCTTGATAATATTCAAGAGTCTTCTGTAATTCATCATCTGAGATTGGACTTGGAATCTGTGTTATTGGAGTAGGCTGGATGGGTACTGGACATATATTTCTTGGTTGTGGAACAGATTGGGTGGATGGCCCAATGGGCTGTGGTTTTGCAATGGGAGATGGAATTGTTTGTGGAATAATAGGTTTTGTATTAACTTTCATCTTCTGTCCTGTCTGGAAGTAATAAGTTACTGCTTTAGAGGAGCAGAACTCAGGTTTGTAATTTGCCCACCATTTGACTTTGAATTGTCTGATTAAGGAAAATGGAAAAGAAGGATGAAATGGTTTTATTTGAAAGCTCCAGGCAAAAATCCAGGGTACCCTAAATATAGCATGGAATAATAATGGTCTTTCATGGGGTTTGGAATGGCTTAGTGTTTGTTGGCTAAATTTTTGGAATGTATTGAAACCTTCTAAAATTGGCTCTGGATAAATATTAGTGGAAGGGCCAAATTTGACCCACCAATCTCCAAACCAATTTGGTATTTGGTTATTAAATGTGGAATGAAAATTTATGAACCATGAGTGGTCAAAAGATCTGAAATAGAATGTTTTGTACCAGGCTTGAATATAATCGTTATAATTGAAATCAGGGGGATAGTAATCAACAGAAAAGGGAATATTGGAATTGGCCATCTGTTGAGGGCTAAGAACTTGCTTAATATATATTTTAGAATATTCTATTCTGGAGGTATCTTGTGTATTGTAAACATGCTGAATGTCAATGGAGTGAGTGTCTACCAAAATTAATTCATAGTATTGCTGGGTTTTATCTCTATTTGCTGTCATCCAAAGAGATGAAGGAGGAAATAAATTGGAGGTAAATATCTTTAGTTGAGGAACATCTGGTTCTGTATTGAAATGGGTTAATATAATGTGCTCAGGATTGGGCTTATCAAAATATGTGGAAATGGGTTTGACTGTACTGGAAGAGGCCTGTGTAGGTGAATTTGGAGTATGGGCTCTTTTTAATGGAGTGTAATTTGAGGATATTGTAGGAGTCTGGGCTTGGACCAATCTGGAATGTGGAGTCTGGGCTATTGTGGAATAAGTTAAAGGTGGAAAACCTTCTAATGGAATCATTGGAGAAACTGATGGAGTAAGAGGTCTAGGATTAACAAAATCTTTGCTAGTCTTTGACTGGGTTGATCTTGTAGATGTGGAATCACTCATGATGACCTGTAAGGAATTCACGAGTTAAGAAATCTGGAATTGAATTGTCTTTTCCCTTGATGTATTGAATATCAAAATCAAAAACTGATAAAATGGCTTGCCATCTGGCAAAAATCTGTTTGGAAACCAAATTTTTAACATCTTTTTGTAAAATATCCTTTGCAGATTTGCAATCAATATTTAATAAAAACTTTTTGTTATATAAATCATCTTGAAATTTGGAAATGCATAAAACAATGCTCAAAACTTCTTTTTTAACTGTTGAATAATTCTTCTGGGTTTTATTCCAAAATCCTGAATAATATCTTACTATGGATATTTTCTCTGAATGTTTTTGTTTTAATATTCCTCCATATCCTACGTCTGATGCATCAGTTTCTATTATCATGAATGCATCTGGATGTGGAATACCTAAACATGGTAATGATTTTGCTTTTATCTTGATATCTTTTACTAACTTTGTATGCTCCTCTGTCCATACAGGAGGATTTGTTTTTAATCTTTCATATAATTTTTTACTTATAATCTTGATGTTGGGGAAAAAATCTGATATATAATTAACGCAACCTAAAAATCTTTGTAATTAATTTTTATCTTTTATTTCATCTGGAAATTTATCTGCAAATTCTATAGACCTTTGAATAGGTCTAATTATTCCTAAGTGTATGTTGAATCCAAGAAATCTAATTTTTGTTTGAAACAATTTCATTTTTGGTTCAGATATTACTAAACCATTTGTTGTCATTACTTTTAACAAAATATATAAATGTTTAAAATGATTATCTATTGTATTGGAATAGACTAGTACATCATCAATGTATACGATTACAAATGTTGAATACGGATTAAAAATGTCATTCATTATTTTTTGAAATTCTGATGGAGCATTCTTTAATCCAAATGGCATGACATTCCACTCGTATTGACCAAATGGAACAACAAATGCCGTTTTGTACTTATCTTTTTCATCTATTTGAATTTGCCAATATCCTGATTTTAAATCAAATTTGGAAAATACCTTTGCACTGGATAATCTATTAATCAGATCTCTTTTATTTGGAATTGGATATCTAATCCATTGTAATACTTTATTTAATGGTTTATAATTAATAACTAATCTAGGAACACCTCGTTCCTTTTCTGCATTTTTATTAACATAAAAAGCTGAGCAACTCCAAGGAGATTTACTCTTTCTTATTAATTTTTTATCTAAATGATCCTGAATTTCTTGTTTGCATAATTCTAATAATTCTGCATTCATTTGAATAGGCCTTGCCTTAGTTGGAATATTTTGTTCATCAAAATCTTTTTCATAAGGTAATGAAACTATGTGTTTCTTTCTATCCCAAAATGCATTGGGATGGTTGGAACAAATTTGTCTTTTGAATCTTTGTTCTAATGCCTTTATTTTTTCTTGTACATTCTTATGTTCTAATTGTTCTTCAATCTTAGTATAACTTAATTCTTCTTTTAAAAATGAAATATCTGCTTGTTTCCTATTTATCATACATATCCTTTTATATATTGAATTGGTCTGTAATAGGTTTAATTCAATTTGGCTTGGTGGATTAATAAAAGAAAATAATACTTTTTTGCCTAATATATTAGTACTTATTCCTTTTTGAGTTTTTTTAAAAGGGGTTATTTGATATAAAAATGGGTTTCCTAATACTGCATCATATGATACATTTTCTAATATTAAGAATGAATGTTTAATACAGTAATCATTATTCCTTATGTATCCATTTGATAACTTTTTCCTAATAACCATTGGAGTACCATTTGCTGCTGCTAATTGTTCATTAGTTTTTACTAAATATTTACTTGGAATTAATCCTGACCTAATACATGATTGATCTGCTCCACTGTCAATCAATGCAACTACAGTAATGCTAAAATCTTGAACTCCTATTGTTACTAATGAATACCATTTTTCCATGTTAATTTTATTAATAACACCGAAAAACTGTTGGTCATTTGGAGTATCTTTTGAAATAATAATGCCAGAACTACTTGGTGTATCTAATGCTATCAATTTTAATTCTAGTTCTAAATCTTTTTCTTTCAATTCATTTAATTCTGTCTTAATCTGTCTAATTTCATTCTTTAACAAAGAAATTTCTTTTCTTAAATCTTGATTATCTGTTGAAGTAATTATTGATTTTTGCTTATCTAATTCTGAAAACTTTTTAATGGTTTGTCCTAAACTGAATGCTTATGTTATCCTGGGTTTATTTTCTTCTGTTACTAAACTTCTTAATTTCTGAATATATTCATTCTTGTTTTCAGAGTCTCCTAAGTTTTCTATAATATCTAATAATTCTTTTTTCTTACCATGTGGATTATTTAACATATTAATAGATGGAATATTACATTGCCATTCACTATCATAATCACTAGAATAATCTGAATCTGTTTCATAATTTGACTGTTCTTTATCTGAATCAATTAAAATAGCTAACAGTTTGTTTCTTAATTCTACATCTTCTAATGCATTTATTTTAGTCTCTGTTTTACAGACATTTGCTGTATGACCAAACTTCTTACATTTATAACATTGGATATTTTTGAAATCTTTTTTCTTTTTGGTCCTATGCTTCTTATGTTCCTTTGAATAAAAAGGTTGTTTGTCTTTTTTATTATTATAATCATATGACCTATTCTTGTGATAATGTTTCTTTTTCCTATGTTCAGATTTATGTTTTCTGTATTTTTTATATTCTTTTATTTGAGAAGAAGGTGGTTTGAGTCCTGTTATACCAAATTGTTGGCAAAAGGATCCCATTTCCTTTCTCTCTGAACCATACTTATGTTGAATTTTTAAATCTTGACATAATGCTAAAGCTTCTTTCTTTACAAAAGCAAATATTTGACCAAAAGTTAAATCATTATAATTTATCTTTTCTGTTCCTAATGCTTTGCTTAAATTAGTTAATATCCTTTGTGAAAATAAATTTGGTAATCCAGTTATGAATTTTTCTTTCCAAAATGGTGCACTTGAATCTGATCTTCTAAAAACTTGAGTTAGAAATACGTCTTTGTACCATTTGAAATCAGTTAAGGTTGGACATCTTAGATTTGTTAAACAAATTTTTGAACTTTCTAATGCCTCTGCTGGATTTCCTACAAAATACATTGATATAGTATATAATAAAAATGTGGAACCATCTGGAACCATAACAAATTGAATATTAGGTTCTTCACCTTGTGCTTCTTCTGTTTCATGATTTAGAATTGCTTGTTTTTGTTCTAGTTGGAGGTATTCATCCCACCAACCTTTTAATTGTCCTGTAAAGCCTGTTACTAATAACATTACTATTTGTTGTTCTGTGGAAGCCATGGAAGCTTTATAAGCTATCCTTGCCATTCCCATTTCTTGTAATAAATTTAAAATTTGGTATTCTGATAATCCATCAATATTCCATTGATATATTGATGCACCATCATAACTTTTGAATGAATGTAACTGTTCTTCATATTGAAGATCTGGTGGAGTTGGTTTTGAATAGTAAGGTTTTGTGTTACTATTTTTCCAATTATATTTTAATTTGTTAATTCTCATATCTGGCTTTTCTTGTATTGGTTCTTGAAAATGTTGTTCTATTGCATTTATTTGTTTTTCAAAATCAATTTCATTTTCTGACTCTGTGTTAGAATCTTCTGAATAAGAACTACTCGAATCTTCCATATCTATTGGATTTGTTTCTGAGATAACTCCTATTTGTTTTGAACTACTAGGTTTATCATTTGGTCTTAAAGACAATGATTCTTCCATCTTTTTTGAAAAAGGAGATGCTTGAAAATGAGGTTTTGAAAATGGGTTTTGAAATAATTCTGTTTTACTAATTACCTTATTATCTAATTTTGTTGAAATAAAATCAACCTGATTAGCCACAGTATGCAATAATTGATTGGAATAATTATTCTGTTGATAAATTTTTTTAATATCTTCTAAATTTGCTGTATCCGTATTATTTCCTAATCTGCCTGACTTGAATGGAGAAGCAATTATTGTGGTTTCTTCTGTAACAATATGAACTGTTTGGAGTGGTGGATGTATAGAACTAACTACTGTATCATTTGGTAATTTCCATTTTTTATAAAGATTGGACTGTACATTAATGACTGGGATTTCTGTAAAATCATCTTTTTTGATTATTTGTTCTTTCTTTAAATAATATCCTAACCACATAAAGAACTTCATTTGCTTAATCTTTTTAGCTGTTAATTCATCATAGAAATCTTGCCTAATATGTTCTCTGGTTTCTAAATTCAATTTTTCAAACCATAATCTATTCTTAACATTTTCCTGACTATAATAATCTTCATTTAAATATGCTTTATTTATTTTAAATTCACTAACATCATTCATCATATTGATTTCTGATTGTCTCATTTGACTATATGTTGGAGAACTTATTGATGAATTTGAATCTGGTATAATTTCTGGTAATGGGGCAGAATATCTAACCCTTGTATCACTAAATTGATTTGGAATGTCCGATGTGGAATGTCTATGTCTATGAATTAAATTATTATCCATATTTGCATATCTGGATGATTGTAAATTAAATCTTCCAGACATAGATTTATTAAATTTTATTAATATTTTTCCATCATTTTGTTCTTCTATTTCAGAAGGCTCAGTTATTCTTATATTTCTTTGAATTCCTGTTGGTCTTTCTGCTAATATTTCTATTGGGATAGTTATTTCATTCCATTTTAATAACTTAGGTGTTTCTATTGAAATATTATTAGAATTTGTGGTAACATAAACTGACTCATCTTTTTCAGTTGGAATTAATTTTAATGCTGTTGGAATCATGGATTGCATAAGTTTAAAATAAACTCTATAAATTAATACAAAATGTTCTGTGTCATTTACTATTCTGTCTTGTTTTAGTTGAATATCTAATTTTAGAGAGTCCATAATATGAGGGTCTGTTAAACTAACTGAATAGTTTGGAATACATTCAAATTTTATTGTTCCATTACATATATTAGTTTGAACCATTGTTAATATTGAGTCTTTATACCTGATTAGTCTATCATCTCTTAATGCCATGAATATTGGTGTGTCAATACCTAATCTTACTAATGGATGTAAGGCTATCTGTACTAAACCAAAATGTAAAAACTTATAACCTTGTTCTTTATATTTCCTAATGGCTTGTGATGACAATAATCTAATTGATTGTACTTCTTGGTTCATTGGTAATATTTCTTCATGAATTTTAATTGAGTAGGACTTGTTAAATTCTAGTATTCCTTGTTGGTATATAGATTTTAGTGTCTTATTTGGTAAAATTTGTTGAATTTCATGACTTTGTAAAACATTTGAAGAAGATATGGATCCTGTACTCATAGTACTAGAGCTTCCGAACAAAAATCTTTTAATCCTTTCTCCCATGTTAAATCTATTATCAATTGATAAGCTTGCTATATCACGCAAATCACGTTTATCTAACCAAATACCACTAGTTTCATACCATACGTGGACCACCCTTAACGAGACTCCCTCTCTTAAACGGGCTAAACCAAAACGAATTATAGGTATGATCTAAAAGCTGAAAGCACAATGGCACTGGACTAGACTCACAAGTCTGCAAGTATAGTTCACAAATCAATTTATAATATATCTAACACTCAATGGGGATTAAAAAATTAAGGAGTTATCTCAGAAACAAATCCAATAGATATGGAAGATTCGAGTAGTTCTTATTCAGAAGATTCTAACACAGAGTCAGAAAATGAAATTGATTTTGAAAAACAAATAAATGCAATAGAACAACATTTTCAAGAACCAATACAAGAAAAGCCAGATATGAGAATTAACAAATTAAAATATAATTGGAAAAATAGTAACACAAAACCTTACTATTCAAAACCAACTCCACCAGATCTTCAATATGAAGAACAGTTACATTCATTCAAAAGTTATGATGGTGCATCAATATATCAATGGAATATTGATGGATTATCAGAATACCAAATTTTAAATTTATTACAAGAAATGGGAATGGCAAGGATAGCTTATAAAGCTTCCATGGCTTCCACAGAACAACAAATAGTAATGTTATTAGTAACAGGCTTTACAGGACAATTAAAAGGTTGGTGGGATGAATACCTCCAACTAGAACAAAAACAAGCAATTCTAAATCATGAAACAGAAGAAGCACAAGGTGAAGAACCTAATATTCAATTTGTTATGGTTCCAGATGGTTCCACATTTTTATTATATACTATATCAATGTATTTTGTAGGAAATCCAGCAGAGGCATTAGAAAGTTCAAAAATTTGTTTAACAAATCTAAGATGTCCAACCTTAACTGATTTCAAATGGTACAAAGACGTATTTCTAACTCAAGTTTTTAGAAGATCAGATTCAAGTGCACCATTTTGGAAAGAAAAATTCATAACTGGATTACCAAATTTATTTTCACAAAGGATATTAACTAATTTAAGCAAAGCATTAGGAACAGAAAAGATAAATTATAATGATTTAACTTTTGGTCAAATATTTGCTTTTGTAAAGAAAGAAGCTTTAGCATTATGTCAAGATTTAAAAATTCAACATAAGTATGGTTCAGAGAGAAAGGAAATGGGATCCTTTTGCCAACAATTTGGTATAACAGGACTCAAACCACCTTCTTCTCAAATAAAAGAATATAAAAAATACAGAAAACATAAATCTGAACATAGGAAAAAGAAACATTATCACAGGAATAGGTCATATGATTATAATAATAAAAAAGACAAACAACCTTTTTATTCAAAGGAACATAAGAAGCATAGGACCAAAAAGAAAAAAGATTTCAAAAATATCCAATGTTATAAATGTAAGAAGTTTGGTCATACAGCAAATGTCTGTAAAACAGAGACTAAAATAAATGCATTAGAAGATGTAGAATTAAGAAACAAACTGTTAGCTATTTTAATTGATTCAGATAAAGAACAGTCAAATTATGAAACAGATTCAGATTATTCTAGTGATTATGATAGTGAATGGCAATGTAATATTCCATCTATTAATATGTTAAATAATCCACATGGTAAGAAAAAAGAATTATTAGATATTATAGAAAACTTAGGAGACTCTGAAAACAAGAATGAATATATTCAGAAATTAAGAAGTTTAGTAACAGAAGAAAATAAACCCAGGATAACATAAGCATTCAGTTTAGGACAAACCATTAAAAAGTTTTCAGAATTAGATAAGCAAAAATCAATAATTACTTCAACAGATAATCAAGATTTAAGAAAAGAAATTTCTTTGTTAAAGAATGAAATTAGACAGATTAAGACAGAATTAAATGAATTGAAAGAAAAAGATTTAGAACTAGAATTAAAATTGATAGCATTAGATACACCAAGTAGTTCTGGCATTATTATTTCAAAAGATACTCCAAATGACCAACAGTTTTTCGGTGTTATTAATAAAATTAACATGGAAAAATGGTATTCATTAGTAACAATAGGAGTTCAAGATTTTAGCATTACTGTAGTTGCATTGATTGACAGTGGAGCAGATCAATCATGTATTAGGTCAGGATTAATTCCAAGTAAATATTTAGTAAAAACTAATGAACAATTAGCAGCAGCAAATGGTACTCCAATGGTTATTAGGAAAAAGTTATCAAATGGATACATAAGGAATAATGATTACTGTATTAAACATTCATTCTTAATATTAGAAAATGTATCATATGATGCAGTATTAGGAAACCCATTTTTATATCAAATAACCCCTTTTAAAAAAACTCAAAAAGGAATAAGTACTAATATATTAGGCAAAAAAGTATTATTTTCTTTTATTAATCCACCAAGCCAAATTGAATTAAACCTATTACAGACCAATTCAATATATAAAAGGATATGTATGATAAATAGGAAACAAGCAGATATTTCATTTTTAAAAGAAGAATTAAGTTATACTAAGATTGAAGAACAATTAGAACATAAGAATGTACAAGAAAAAATAAAGGCATTAGAACAAAGATTCAAAAGACAAATTTGTTCCAACCATCCCAATGCATTTTGGGATAGAAAGAAACACATAGTTTCATTACCTTATGAAAAAGATTTTGATGAACAAAATATTCCAACTAAGGCAAGGCCTATTCAAATGAATGCAGAATTATTAGAATTATGCAAACAAGAAATTCAGGATCATTTAGATAAAAAATTAATAAGAAAGAGTAAATCTCCTTGGAGTTGCTCAGCTTTTTATGTTAATAAAAATGCAGAAAAGGAACAAGGTGTTCCTAGATTAGTTATTAATTATAAACCATTAAATAAAGTATTACAATGGATTAGATATCCAATTCCAAATAAAAGAGATCTGATTAATAGATTATCCAGTGCAAAGGTATTTTCCAAATTTGATTTAAAATCAGGATATTGGCAAATTCAAATAGATGAAAAAGATAAGTACAAAACGGCATTTGTTGTTCCATTTGGTCAATACGAGTGGAATGTCATGCCATTTGGATTAAAGAATGCTCCATCAGAATTTCAAAAAATAATGAATGACATTTTTAATCCGTATTCAACATTTGTAATCGTATACATTGATGATGTACTAGTCTATTCCAATACAATAGATAATCATTTTAAACATTTACATATTTTGTTAAAAGTAATGACAACAAATGGTTTAGTAATATCTGAACCAAAAATGAAATTGTTTCAAACAAAAATTAGATTTCTTGGATTCAACATACACTTAGGAACAATTAGACCTATTCAAAGGTCTATAGAATTTGCAGATAAATTTCCAGATGAAATAAAAGATAAAAATTAATTACAAAGATTTTTAGGTTGCGTTAATTATATATCAGATTTTTTCCCCAACATCAAGATTATATGTAAAAAATTATATGAAAGATTAAAAACAAATCCTCCTGTATGGACAGAGGAGCATACAAAGTTAGTAAAAGATATCAAGATAAAAGCAAAATCATTACCATGTTTAGGTATTCCACATCCAGATGCATTCATGATAATAGAAACTGATGCATCAGACGTAGGATATGGAGGAATATTAAAACAAAAACATTCAGAGAAAATATCCATAATAAGATATTATTCAGGATTTTGGAATAAAACCCAGAAGAATTATTCAACAGTTAAAAAAGAAGTTTTGAGCATTGTTTTATGCATTTCCAAATTTCAAGATGATTTATATAACAAAAAGTTTTTATTAAATATTGATTGCAAATCTGCAAAGGATATTTTACAAAAAGATGTTAAAATTTTGGTTTCCAAACAGATTTTTGCCAGATGGCAAGCCATTTTATCAGTTTTTGATTTTGATATTCAATACATCAAGGGAAAAGACAATTCAATTCCAGATTTCTTAACTCGTGAATTCCTTACAGGTCATCATGAGTGATTCCACATCTACAAGATCAACCCAGTCAAAGACTAGCAAAGATTTTGTTAATCCTAGACCTCTTACTCCATCAGTTTCTCCAATGATTCCATTAGAAGGTTTTCCACCTTTAACTTATTCCACAATAGCCCAGACTCCACATTCCAGATTGGTCCAAGCCCAGACTCCTACAATATCCTCAAATTACATTCCATTAAAAAGAGCCCATACTCCAAATCCACCTACACAGGCCTCTTCCAGTACAGTCAAACCCATTTCCACATATTTTGATAAGCCCAATCCTGAGCACATTATATTAACCCATTTCAATACAGAACCAGATGTTCCTCAACTAAAGATATTTACCTCCAATTTATTTCCTCCTTCATCTCTTTGGATGACAGCAAATAGAGATAAAACCCAGCAATACTATGAATTAATTTTGGTAGACACTCACTCCATTGACATTCAGCATATTTACAATACACAGGATACCTCCAGAATAGAATATTCTAAAATATATATATTAAGCAAGTTCTTAGCCCTCAACAGATGGCCAATTCCAATATTCCCTTTTCTGTTGATTACTATCCCCCTGATTTCAATTATAACGATTATATTCAAGCCTGGTACAAAACATTCTATTTCAGATCTTTTGACCACTCATGGTTCATAAATTTTCATTCCACATTTAATAACCAAATACCAAATTGGTTTGGAGATTGGTGGGTCAAATTTGGCCCTTCCACTAATATTTATCCAGAGCCAATTTTAGAAGGTTTCAATACATTCCAAAAATTTAGCCAACAAACACTAAGCCATTCCAAACCCCATGAAAGACCATTATTATTCCATGCTATATTTAGGGTACCCTGGATTTTTGCCTGGAGCTTTCAAATAAAACCATTTCATCCTTTTTTTCCATTTTCCTTAATCAGACAGTTCAAAGTCAAATGGTGGGCAAATTACAAACCTGAGTTCTGCTCCTCTAAAGCAGTAACTTATTACTTCCAGACAGGCCAGAAGATGAAAGTTAATACAAAACCTATTATTCCACAAACAATTCCATCTCCCATTGCAAAACCACAGCCCATTGGCCCATCCACCCAATCTGTTCCACAACCAAGAAATATATGTCCAGTACCCATCCAGCCTACTCCAATAACACAGATTCCAAGTCCAATCTCAGATGATGAATTACAGAAGACTCTTGAATATTATCAAGAGTTAGTCAGACGAAGACAAGAAATTCAGCAAGAAGATCAATTATACCTTGAAGATAGTCAAGACCCCTATGAAATATAGGGAATTCAACCAAACGTAAGCAGTGACGATTCAACACAAATCAGATGGAAGATAGTGGTGGATCCCAGCTTCCACCTTCCAAGTCAAAAGTAGCCAAAGTGGTGGATCCCAGCTTCCACCAAATTCCACTTATTCAGCAGACGACAAGAGATAGTGGTGGGGACCACATCCCACTACATTCAATCAGCGAGCAACAAATACAAGTGGTGGGGCCCGTTCTCCACTCAGAACTCAAAAGGAAGGCCAAGATTCAACAACCAAGATTCAACAGCCAAGATGCACGGATTTCAAGTTCGGACTTCAACAATTGTAATAGATTAGGAGCTTCAACTCCCTATAAGAAGCTCATTTCATTTCATTCCAAAGCACGCTTGAATTATCGCACCTTCTAGTACACACTTGTACAACCTCCTCAATCTGAAGTGATCGTACACACATCATTTCCATACCCACTGTAAGCCTAATACATTCATTTAAAAGAAATTATTCCAGCATTTGATTTATATCTGTACAATCTTATTTTGATTATTTTGTTTATCATACTTGTATTCAGTTAACCAGAACACTATTACGTTCACATAGTAATACTGTTCAATCAGAATCTATCCCAGATCACTGTGATAGCTCTAATCGACCTCAACTAAGTCGATTAAATCTGAGAACTGAATTTCAATTGTTTTAAATCTGATTTGAATTCTTCCTGTTGTTAATATTATCTGTTTATGTTTTGTTTATGTGTGTTTCAGCTTTCCGTTTCCGTTTCCGTTTTTATTGTATTGTAGTTCCGATCCTCTCCGAAGTTATTTGATAAACCTGAGATTACTATAGATAATTCTTCTCCAACTTGTTTACTATAGATAAAATTAGAATATCTAAACCTCACGTGATTAAAATATTTTGTAAACAGTAAATAGTATGAATAATAATAATATTCTGCTCTATTTTGTTTTTTATTGAATTTTCCTTTTCTATGTTTTTTATGTTTTTCATAATATGGTTTTTCATAATTAGGATTATCTTTTTTATGATAATATTTATTCTTTCTAAATTTATGTTTTCTTATATTTTTGTAGTGGGATGATGGGGGTTTCATTCCTGTCATGCCAAATTGCTGGCAAAATGAACCCATTTCCTTTCTTTCTGATCCATATTTATGTTGAATTTTTAAATCTTGATATAAAGTTAATTCTTCTTTCTTTACAAAAGCAAAAATCTGACCAAAAGTTATTGTATTATAATCTAATTTATCTGTTCCTAATGCTTTATGTAAATTTGTTAATATTCTTTGAGAAAATAAATTTGGTAATCTTGGAATAAATTTTCTTTCCAAAATGGAGAGTTTGAATCTGTTTTTCTAAATACTTGTGTCAAAAATATATCTTTATACTATTTGAAATCAGTTAGTGTTGGACATCTTAAATTAGTTAAACATATTTTTGAACTTTCTAATCCTTCTTCTGGATTTCCTACAAAATTCATTGATATGGCATAAACTAAGAAGGCAGATCCATCTTGGATCATGACAAAATTTATGTCACCTCCTTCTCCTTGAGCTTCTTCTGTTTCATGATTCATAATTGTTTGTTTATCTTGTAAAGTGAGATGGTTATCCCACCAACCTTTTAGTTGACCAGTAAATCCTGTGACTAATAACATGACTATCCCAGGATTTATTAGTCATGTTATTAGTCACAGGATTTACTGGTCAACTAAAAGGTTGGTGGGATAACCATCTCACTTTACAAGATAAACAAACAATTATGAATCATGAAACAGAAGAAGCTCAAGGAGAAGGAGGTGACATAAATTTTGTCATGGTCCAAGATGGATCTGCCTTCTTAGTTTATGTCATATCAATGTATTTTGTAGGAAATCCAGAAGAAGCATTAGAAAGTTAAAAAATATGTAATTTAAGATGTCCAACACTAACTGATTTCAAATGGTATAAAGATATATTTTTGACACAAGTATTTAGAAGGACAGATTCAAACTCTCCATTTTGGAAAGAAAAATTTATTACAAGATTACCAAATTTATTTTCTCAAAGAATATTAACAAATTTACATAAAGCATTAGGAACAGATAAATTAGACTATAATACAATAACTTTTGGTCAGATTTTTGCTTTTGTAAAGAAAAAAGCATTAACTTTATGTCAAGATTTAAAAATTCAACATAAATATGCATCAGAAAGAAAGGAAATGGGTTCATTTTGCCAGCAATTTGGCATAACAGGAATAAAACCCCCATCATCCCACTACAAAAATATAAGAAAACATAAATTTAGAAAGAATAAATATTATCATAAAAAAGATAATCCTAATTATGAAAACCCATATTATGAAAAACATAAAAATCATAGAAAAGGAAAATTCAATAAAAAACAAAATAGATTCCAAAATATTCAATGTTATAAATGTAAGAAATTTGGTCATACTGCAAATTATTGCAAAACAGAAAAGAAAACAAATGCTTTGGAAGATAAGGAATTAAAAAAAAATTATTATCTATATTAATTGATAATTCAGAAACAGAACAATCAAATAATGAGTGAAATTCAGAATACTCAAGTAGTTCAGAAGATATATGTCAATGTAAACTTCCAACCATTAATATGTTAAATAGTACAAATCATAAAAAGAAAGAATTATTAGATATAATAGATAAAATAGGAAATACTGAAGATAAAACAGATTACATACAAAGATTAAAAAAACTAGTACTAGAAGATAATAAACCAAAAATAACTGAAGCATTCAGTTTAAGCAAGACAATTAAGAAATATTCAGAATTAGAAAAAAAGAAATCAATTACTAATCCAGGAGATACTCAACACTTAAGACAGGAAATCAATTTATTAAAATTAAAAATTAATCAAATTAAAAATGAATTAAATAGTTTAAAAGAAAAAGATTTAGAAATAGAATTCAAACTTGCATCATTAGAAAAGCCTAGTACTTCTTATATTTCAATTTCAGATGAAACTCCAACTCATCAACAAATTTTTAATGTTATTAATAAAATTAATATGAAAAAATGGTATTCCTTAGTTACAATAGGTGTTCAAGATTTTAGTACAACCATAATAGCCTTGATTGATAGTGGAGCAGATCAATTTTGTATCAGATCAGGGATAATTCCAAATAAATATTTAGAAAAAACTAATGAACAATTATCAGCAGCAAATGGTATTCCAATGATTATTAGAAAGAAATTATCTAATGGATATATCAGTAATAATGATTATTGTATTAAACATTCATTTTTAATATTAGAAAATGTATCTTATGATGCAGTATTAAGAAACCCATTTTTGTATCAAATAACCCCTTTTAAAAAGACTCAAGAAGGAACTAGTACAAAAATATTAGGAAAGAAATTATTATTTTCTTTTATTAGCCCTCCTAGTCAAATTGAATTACATTTATTACAAACCAATTCCATATACAAAAGAATATATGTTTTAAATAGAAAGCAAAAAGACATTTTCTTTTTAAAAGAAGAACTAAGTTATTCTAAGATAGCAGAACAATTAAGTAACAAAATAATAAAAGAAAAAATAAAAAATATAGAGAGAATTTAAAAAACAAATATGTTCAAGTCATCCCAATGCATTTTGGGATAGAAAGAAACATATAATTTCATTACCATATGAAAAAGATTTTAATGAACAAAACATTCCCACTATCCTGTGGTGTGCCAGATGCACTTACTTCCACGAGGGCATAACGCTGGACTTAGGGTTTCTTTTTAGACGCATTTTATTACACTTAAATGACACTATACTGGCATTCGATCTGAAGTTCACATGGTCTCTTGGCCCGATTCCTATTCTTCTATGCCATAAATCTTTCAAGCCTAGACAGGTTCGGATCACCAAATGGTTAAAGCCCTGTGGTATCAAACTAAATACTGACGGCGCTTTCAACAATGGTGCGGCGGGCATCGGTTGCATTCTCAGAAACCTCAACGGCCAGGTATTAGTAGCTCTATCCAAACTCATACTGTCTGACTCTGCTCTGCAGGCTGAAGCTACTGCCTTACTACACGGGATCCAGCTAGTGCGAGAGCAAGGCATCACCAAGGTCGACATAGAAACAGACTCGAAACTTCTACTAGGGATGATCCTATGCCAATTCAAAATACCGTGGAGACTGCTTACAACGATATGAGAAATCTGGTTGCTACTACACGGAATGACCTACACTCTGTCACACATCTTCAGAGAAGCGAATGGTGCAGCGGACTCCCTCGCCAAGTTGGTATGCCGGAAGCAAGTGTACAGCATTTTCGGAGCACTGGATCTTCCCCCACCAGTGGCGGGTCAGGTAAGGTTAGATGCAGCAAGTACTCCCAACGTCAGAATAGACTAGAGTGTAGTTTGCAAGTATTGTAACTTCATTTCAAATTGTCATCGCTGATCTTCTAGTCCTTTAGTCCTTTGTATTATTCCTGTTAAGATCATCCGATGCACACTCAGAGGTAAGGTATTACGTCCCCCTCTTTCTTTGTACTCTTTTTTCATATTAATAAACGGGTAGGGGTCTGCCAAACCCCCCACCATCACAGGTGGATTTATATATAAAAAAAATGAACAAAATATTCCCACTAAGGCAAGACCTATTCAAATGAATGTTGAATTGATAGAATTATGTAAGCAAGAAATTCAGGACCATTTAGATAAAAAATTAATAAGAAAAGGAAAATCTTCATGGAGCTGCTCTGCATTCTATGTAAATAAAAATGCAGAAAAAGAAAGAGGAGTTCGAAGATTAGTCATAAACTATAAGCCACTAAATAAAGTATTACAATAGATTAGATACCCTATTCCAAATAAAAGAGATTTGATTAATAGACTAGTTAATGCAAAG
The DNA here is from genome assembly GCA_037428765.1 of Rubia yunnanensis. Classification (NCBI taxonomy): domain Eukaryota; kingdom Viridiplantae; phylum Streptophyta; class Magnoliopsida; order Gentianales; family Rubiaceae; genus Rubia; species Rubia yunnanensis. The sequence goes on from CM075065.1 coordinate 82,322,774, forward strand.
ATATTTTCAAAATTTGATTTAAAATCAGGATATTGTCAAATTCAAATAAATGAAAAAGATAAATACAAAACAGCATTTGTAGTCCCATTTGGCCAATATGAATGGAATGTTATGCCATTCGGATTAAAAAATGCACCAATTGAATTCCAAAAATTTATGAATGATATTTTTAATCCTTATTCATCATTTGTCATAGTGTATATTGATGATATATTAGTATATTCAAATACAACTGATAGTCATTTCAAACATTTCAATATTTTACTAAAAATCATAAAAGCAAATGGATTAGTCATATCTGAACCTAAGATGAAACTATTTCAAACAAATATTAGATTTCTAGGATTTGATATACACTTAGGAAAAATTAGACCCATTCAAAGATCCATAGAATTTGCAGAAAAATTTCCAGATGAAATTAAAGACAAAAATCAATTACAAAGATTTTTAGGATGCGTCAATTATATTTCAGATTTCTTTCCTAAAATCAAGATCATATGTAAGAGTTTATATGAAAGATTAAAATCCAATCCCCCAGCATGGTCTGAAATTCATACTAACTTGGTAAAAGAAATTAAATGAAAAGCCAAGTCATTACCATGTTTAGGAATTCCACATCCAGATGCATTCATGATAGTTGAAACAGATGCATCCAACATAGGATATGGAGGCATACTAAAACAAAAATATTTAGGAAAAATATCTACAGTAAGATACAATTCAGGATTCTGGTCAACCACACAGAAAAATTATTCAACAGTTAAACAAGAAGTTTTATCCATAGTTTTATGCATTTCAAAATTTCAAGATGATTTATATAACAGAAATTTTTTATTAAATATTGATTGCAAATCAGCAAAGGACATTTTACAAAAGGATGTAAAAATTTTGGTTTCAAAACAGATTTTTTCCAGATGGCAAGCAATTTTATCAGTTTTTTATTTTGATATTCAATTTATAAAAGGAAAAGATAATTTCCTTCCAGATTTCCTGACTCATGAATTCCTTACAGGAAACCATGAGTGAACATTCCAAATCATCCGGTTCTTCCAATTCCAGAACCAGCAAGGATTATGTTAACCCAAGACCTCTTACTCCATCTATTCCATCTCAGGACTTTCCTCCACTGACCTATTCCACTATAGCACAGACTCCCCATGCTAGATTTATTCAGAACAAGACTCCTCCTTTAACTTCAAATTTTACACCATTGACTAGAGCTCATACTCCACTCCCACACACAAAATCCATTCCTACCAGCTCAAAATCTTCTTCTCCAACTTACTTTGATAAACCTAATCCAGAGCACATATTAGTTACCCATTTTGAATCTTAACCAGATATTCCACAACTAAAAATATTTGTCTCCAATTTATTCTTGCCATCATCTCTCTGGATGGCTGATGATACCCACAAGACTCAATAGTTTTATGAATTAATTCTAGTAGACACACAGTCCATTGAAATCCAGCATGTTCAAAACAAACAAGACCCCAATAGAATAGAATATTCCAAGATTTATATCAAGCAGATTTTGAGTCCTCATCAAGTTTCCAATATTCATTCCATTAATCCTTTTTCAGTTGATTATTTCCCTCACGGATTTAATTATGCTGATTATATTCAAGCCTGGCATAGAACCTTCTTTATCAGGTCTTTTGACCATTCCTGGTTTATAAATTTTCATCAAAAATTTAATAACCACATTCCAGTTTGGTTCATAGACTGGTGGTGCAAATTTGGACCATCTCTAGACATCCTTCCTAATCCAATTCTGGAGGGATTTCAAACATTCCAGAAACTTAGCCAACAGACACTTAGCCACTCCAAACCCTATGAAAGGGATATCCTATTCCATGCCATTTTCAGAGTTCCTTGGATTTTTGCTTGGAGCTTCCAAGTCAAACCAGTTTACCCTTCCAAACCCTTTTCTCTGGTACATCAATACAGAGTAAAATGGTGGGGTAACTATAATCCAGAATTTTGCTCTCCAAAAGCAGTAACTCACTATTTTCAAACTAGAGAGAAATTAAAAATCTCATTCAAGCCAATTATTCAACAAACACTTCCTTCACCCATTCCCAGTTATCCTCAAATTTCTTGTCCAACACCGATTAGACAAGAAAGTACATCCCATCAGATTCCGATTCAACAAGTTCCAACAGCTGTCAATCCAAAAGTTGAGCCAGATGAAGATTTCCAAAAGGCTCTTGAATTCTACAAACAACTGGTCAGTAAAAAACAAGCCATCAAACAGGAAACAGACACTCAAATGTATAATCTCCAAGACAGTCAAGATCCCTTTGAAATGTAGGGAACGTAAGCAATGACGCATTCCAGCACGATAGGCTCCACTACTCAGTCCAATCCGAAATTTATGGTGGATCCCAGCTTCCACCAAAAATCAATCAACAAGTGGACTCAATCAGCCAGATAGTGGTAGGGTGGATCCCAGCTTCCACCACAAATTAATTAGCAAGTGGCGGGCTCCACTTTCCACTCAAAAGAAAAAGAAACGGCCCAGATTCAAGGTAGCAAATCAAGGGTAGAGATTCATGGATCCCAACCAACGGATTCCAAATTGTAATAGACTAGTCATTCAAAATTTTCCTATAAGTATGCCACTTCAATTCAGTTAAGGGCACACTTGAATTATCGCCCTTTCACATTCTCTTACAACCACCTCCATCTGAGTTCAACGTACATACTTGAACTTCCCATTACCAGCCCCCTCCACTTCATAAATCTCAGTCAATAAAAAGAAATCATTCCAGTATTTTGTAAGTTATTTCTTAAGTACTTAATTGCTCTTTTATGTTATTTAATCTTTAATCTTACTTAATTTCATTACGGGGTTACTGTTCACTATTTTACTATTCATAATTACTGTTCACATTTTACTATTCACTAATGACGGTTTACTGTTCGCTAATTTTGCTATTCATGATTATTATTCACAGTTGCTATTCATAATTACTGTTCACGGTTCACTATTCATAATTACTGTTCACATTTACTATTCATGATTACTGTTCACTATTTGCTGTCTATCGATCCTCTCTATATATTATTTACTATTTACTGTTCACTATATAACTATTTACTGTTCACTATATATTATATATATTTTTTTAAAGACTGTAGGAAATAAGGGTAATAATGTGTATCTTTATTAATGAACTCAGGATACATTATATAGTAGTACATGATACCTATACAAGCTAGGAAAAGGTAATAGAATATAAATACAATGATAAGTAATATTCTAATTCCTTAACACCTCCCTCAAGTTGGAGCATGGGGATCAGAAATGCCCAACTTGCCAAGTAATGAATGAAACTGGTTACGGCCGAGAGCTTTGGTAAATAAATCCACAGGTTGATCTGTAGTACGAATATGATGAGTAACTATAGCACCGGACTGCACAAGATCCCGGACAAAATGACAATCAACTTCAATATGCTTCGTACGTTCATGGAACACTGGATTTGCTGTAATATGAAGAGCATATTGACTATCACAAAACAAACGCATAGGAGCAGTATGCGCAACCCCTAAATCTTTCAGTAAAGACCTAAGCCATAACAACTCACAACAGGTAACAGCCATAGCACGATACTCCGCTTCAGCAGAAGACCGAGAAACTGTAGGTTGCTTCTTGGTCTTCCAAGAAATTGGAGAATCACCAATCATTACAAAGTAACCGGAAAGAGAACGCCGGGCAATAGGGCAAGCAGCCCAATCAGAATCACAGTAAGCAGTCAATTGTAACGTACTACGAGAAGAGAGAAATAAACCTTAACTAGGATGACTCTTCAGGTAGTGCAACACACGGACAGCAGCTTGCCAGTGAGGAACACAAGGGGACTTCATGAATTGCGCAAGAGTGTGGACTGAATAACTCAGTTCAGGACGAGTAATAGTCAGGTAGATCAGGCGCCCAACCAGGCGTCGATACTGCTCCGGGTCATGGTAGGCTGGACCTTCAACACGTGCCAAATCATGCTGTTGCTCCATCGAAAAGTCAGTCGGCTTAGAGGAAGATAAACAGGTATCCGATAAAATGTCCAAAGCATATTTCCTTTGCGAAAGGAACATCCCCTCCGGTCTTCTAGCAATCTCTATGCCCAAAAAATACTTAAGCAGACCAAGATCCTTCATATGGAAACAAGACCCTAAGTATTTCTTGAACTCAGAGATGAGCGAAGAAGAACTACCAGCAATAACCAAATCATCCACGTAAACCAGAACATGTAAAGAAGCTGATCCGCGAGAAAAAAACGAACAAAGAGTAATCGGCCTTACTCTGAACAATCCAAATGCTCGTAAAGCCTGAGCCAGTTTAGCAAACCAATTTCTAGGAGCCTGTCGAAGACCATAAAGAGATTTCTGTAGGCGACAGACCTGACCAGGTGGTACAGCATAGCCTGGTGGAGGACGCATGAACACTTCCTCATGCAAATCACCATGAAGGAAGGCATTATGAACATCCATCTGATGCAGTTCCCAACCACGAATAACTGCAACAGACAGAAACAAGCGAACAGAACTCATCTTCGCAACCGGAGCAAAAGTCTCAGTGTAATCAATTCCTTCAACCTGACGATTACCAAGAACCACGAGGTGCACCTTATGACGTTCAATAGTACCATCTGACCGAAACTTCGTCCGATAAACCCATTTGCATCCAATAGCCTTCTTGTACGCAGGCAAAGGAGACAAAGTCCATGTCTGATTTCACTCCAGTGCAGTAAGTTCCTCAACCATAGCATCTCGCCAATGAGAATGACGGGAAGCCTCAGAAACCATGTAGGAAATAAGGGTAATAATGTGTATCTTTATTAATGAACTCAGGATACATTATACAGTAGTACATGATACCTATACAAGGTAGGAAAAGATAATAGAATATAAATACAATGATACGTAATATTCTAATTACTTAACAAAGACAAATCTTATCCCATTGTTTTTTAAACTTCGGTAAGCTTATCATTGTTTTCTTTTAAGGTTGCAAACGCAAAACATTCATTAATTAAATATCAGATATCAGATATTTATACGAGATTCATGCAATGCGATACCATTTTCTCACTTTTACTAAAATATATTCGGACATATATATACACAAAGAATTTCATATAATAAAGTTATATTTTTTTGAATTGACCATTAATATAATAAATCATAATAGATTATTTCATTTGAACGACAACATGAAATACTGAAGATAAATTAGTGTTGAAGAAAATACAAAATTGATACTGATACAAATCAGGGTTTCTAAACTCATTTATTAAATTAGGACTTTTAAGATGATAACACTATACTATTTTTTCCACTAGGTTTTTTTAATGAGGTTGTGTGATCATTTATAATTTATTTTATTTTAGAATAAGGCACATTAACACAACCATGTTGGCTTAGAAGAGTTTTGGTATATTTTAATTAGTGTTTAGAATATTTAGTTCTAATTTGATTAGAATTATATTTGGTAAGATTAGACAAGGCAATATCCATTTATTTTAGGTATTTTAGTTAGATATGATTTTAGCTTCTTAAACCTGTCATAAGTTATTCCATTTTTTATTTGTACTGGCCGAATTATACCCTATAAATAGGGGAGGTCATTCATGATTTTATGACACCACTTTTATTAATCAAATATACAACTTTTTGAGTTCATACTCTTTGCCTGTGAGTTATTCCATTGTTGCTTAACCCCGAGTGCTAGTTAAGTATCAATAAACCTTGTATTCTGATCCTGAGAGCTAATTAGAGAGCAACTCGAGTTTAGGCGACCCCGAGGGCTAGACACCTGAATTTGTGCAAGATAGTGAGGTTTGCGAGATCCTTTCTGTTGGTATGCCTTGAATACTGTAATAGCCGCTTCTGCGACCCTGGCCTGAGGGTCCGGGGGGCGGCAGACACCCCCGGCTAAATGGGGGTCTCTTTATTGGACTGCTGTTTATTTGGGCTGAATTGCATTTTGGCCCAGTTCGTTAGGGTTTAGAGGAGACAGCATATAAAGTGTCTCTCTCCCCTCTGTAAACTCTATTCTGTTCTGCACTTAGATAGGTAGAAATGTGGCCAATTTCTTGGCGTCTATAACTTGCTACCTATTATAGTGAATCTGTCTCCCGTGGATGTAGTCAAATTTGGTGAACCATGGAAATCTTGTGTCTTGTTATTTTCGTTCATATTTTTTGTTCTTTCTCCATTCAACTCAACAAACTGGTATCAGAGCGGTTTCTTTTTTTCGATGAGATCCGTAGTGGGTGTATCGGATTCTGGGCACATCAGATCGGGGTTGATCAAGGAGAAAGATGTCTGGGTTGAACGTGAAAATCGACAAGTTTACTGGGAGAAATAGTTTCAGTTTATGGCAGATCAAGATGCGAGCTTTGCTAAAACAGCAAGGTTTGTGGGCTCCGCTGACGAAGGATTTCACGAGCAGTTCTGGCGATGTGGCGGGTCTAGAAGAAAAGGCACACTCGACGATTATACTGTGTCTCGCGGACGAAATCATCACTGAGGTCTCAGATCAGGAGACTACTGCACAACTGTGGCTGAAGTTGGAGAGTTTGTATATGATGAAATCTCCAACCAACAAGCTGCTTCTGAAATAACACCTCTTCGGTCTCCGAATGCAGTAAGGTACGCAACTCAGAGACCATCTAGAGCAATTGAATACTTTGTTATTAGAATTGCGAAATATAGATGTGAAAATTGAAAATGAAGATGCTGCTTTGATTTTGCTAGTGTCTTTACCGCTTTCGTATGAGAATTTTGTTCAGTCATTTATTGTTGGTGAAGATTCCATGTCTCTGGAGGAAGTTAGATCCTCTCTCCATAGTAGAGAGTTGCGACATAAGGCAAACAGTACAGGTACAGAAAGTCAGGCCTCTGCTTGTTTACTAGTGGCAGAAACACAGAGGGCAAGGGAACCGACAGTAAGTAGAAGGACAAGAAGTCATCTTCAAAGGTTCCCAAGGCTAATGATGTTTGTAACTACTGTAAGGAGAAGGGGCATTGGAAAAAGGAGTGTCCGAAGAAGGCTAGTCAATCTGGGAGTACATCTGGTACTGCTGCTGTGGCTGAAGGGGATTTCAGTTCTGAAGATGATTTTGCTCTAGCTGCTACTGGGCAAAATAATCATCCTAATGCGTGGTTTCTTGATTCGGGGGCATCTTACCATATATGCCCAAGGAGAGATTATTTCTCAACTTATGAGCAAGCTAAGGGCATCATTACTACGGCAATTGGTGTTGCGTGCAAGGTAGTTGGGATTGGTTCAATCAAGATTAGGACGCATGATGGTAGTTTCTACACTTTGAACGATGTCAGGCATGTTCCATCGATGACAGAATTTGATTTCTCTTCCTACGTTGGATGGGAAGGGTTTCGTCTACTCAGGGAGTGATGGAGTTCTGTGTGTCTGCAAAGGTTCTAGGCCGGTTCTGAAAGGTGTTCTGCATGGTACTTTGTATTTTCTACAAGGTTCCACGGTTATGAATTCTATTAATCTTGCATCTTCGGAGGTTCACTGGGATGATATGACTAAGTTATGACATATGAATTCTATTAATGTTTAACCGGGGCGTCTGCCGCCCTCCGGACACCCAGGCTAGGATCGCAGAAGCGGCTATTACAGTATTCAAGGCATTCCAACAATTATCATGTTAGTGATGGTAAGTTAGAGCCCCGAGCCAAGAAGGGTGTCTTTGTGGGTTATGGAGATGGAGTTAAAGGCTCCAGGATATGGTCTCCATCTAAGAAGAGGGTTATTCTGAGCAGGGACGTTGTCTTTGATTAAAATTCTTTGCTTAGATCTATGGTGAAGCCCACAGTTGTGCCAGAAAATAGTGGAGTTGATAAACAGGTGGAGCTTGAAGTCACTCAAGGTGAAAATAGATTGGAACAATTTGAGGTGGATCAAGAGCCACAGACAGAATCTGAGATACCAGAATCTCCACCACCAGATCCTCAACCATCAGGAGCTACAGTCCACAGTTTAGCTCAGGACCGACCCAGGAGGGTTGGAGTTGGGGCGCCCAAGAGATATGGGTTTGATGATATGGTAGGTTATGCACCGTCAGTTGCCGAGGAAGTGGATACTCAAGAGCCATCAACCTTCAGAGAGGCTACTTCATGTACTGATGCTGATAAATGGCTTGCTGCAATGGGAGACGAGATGGAGTCTCTTCAGAAGAATCAGACATGGGAATTGGTCAAACAGCCTCAAGGGAGAAAGGTAATCAGTTGCAAATGGGTTTTCAAGAAGAAGGAAGGAATATCACCTGCAGAAGGAGTCAAGTACAAGGCAAGAGTTGTTGCAAGAGGTTTCAGTCAAAGGGAGGGGGTAGACTATAATGAGATCTTCTCACCAGTGGTCAGACACTTTTCCATCAGAGTGTTGCTAGCCTTGGTGACACATCAGGATTTGGAGCTCGAGCAACTTGATGTGAAGACCGCTTTTCTACATGGAGAGTTGGAGGAAGAGTTGTACATGACTCAGCCAGATGGTGTCCAGGTTCATAGCAAGGAAAAGTATGTTTGCAAGTTGAAGAAGTCTTTGTATGGACTTAAGCAGTCTCCGAGGTAGTGGTACAAGAAGTTTGACAGTTACATGATTCAGTTGGGATACACGAGGTGTGCTTATGACTGTTGTGTCTACTACAGCAGGTTGAGAGATGGGTCATTCATCTATCTGGTGCTATATGTAGATGACATGCTGATAGCCGCAAAGAGTAAGCATGAGGTTCAGAAGTTGAAAGGACTTCTTAGTGCTGAGTTTGAGATGAAGGATCTGGGTGCAGCTCGGAAGATACTAGGAATGGAGATTCTTAGGGATTGAAGTCAGTGGAAACTTTTCTTGTCAAAGAAAGGCTACATTCAGAAAGTGTTGGCTAGGTTTGGCATGTCTACAGCGAAGCCTATAGACACTCCTAGTGCTGCAAATATCCATCTCACCACCATGTTTGCTCCTCAGTCAGACGAGGAGAAGGAGTATATGTCTCGGGTTCCTTATGCCAGCGCGGTGAGGAGTTTGATGTATGATATGGTTTGCACGAGGCCAGATTTAGCACAGGCAGTCAGTGTTGTGAGTAGGTTCATGGGGCAACCGGGAAAGGAACATTGGCAAGCTGTGAAGAGGATCTTCAGGTATCTTAGAGGTACGTCTGATGTGGGTCTCATTTATGGAGGTGATACCGAGTGCTTAGTTATAGGCTACTCTGATTCTGATTATGCTGGTGATGTTGACACGAGGAGATCGATGACTGGTTATGTATTCACTTTGGGAGGTTCTGTGGTTAGCTGGAAGGCGACTTTGCAACCTACAGTGACGTTGTCTACTACGGAAGCAGAGTACATGGCTCTGACAGAGGCTGCAAAGGAGGGAATATGGCCAAAAGGGCTGGTTAGTGATCTTGGTCTACATCATGATCAGGCTACTGTGTACTGCGACAGTTTGAGTGCAATCTGCCTAGCCAAGGATCAGTTACATCATGAGGGGACCAAGCATATTGATGTCAGATATCATTTCCTGGGGAGTGAGAGGAGAATCAGGGTGAAGAAAGTGGGAACTGCTGATAACCCCGCTGATATGTTCACCAATCCTGTTCCACATAGCAAGTTTCAACATTGTTTGGACTTGCTGAACATCAGAGCTGATTAGGTGCTCTATGGGCAGTCCCGGGAGTGGAGGGCGAAGTCTACTCATCTGGCATTGTAATGGTGCATCTGGAGTTTTTCTACTTTGAGGATTCAAGTCAAGGTGGAGATTTGTTGGTATGCCTTAAATACTGTAATATTTGCTTCTACGACCCTGACCTGGGGGTTCGGGGGGCGGCAGACACCCCCGGCTAAACGTGGGTCTCTTTATTGGACTGCTGTTGATTTGGGCCAAATTGCATTTTGGCCCAGTTTGTTAGGGTTTAGTGGAGACAGCATATAAAGTATCTCTCTCCTCTCTGTAAACTCTATTCTGTTCTGCACTTAGATAGGTAGAAATCTGGCCAATTTCTTGGCGTCTGTAACTTGCTACCTATTATAGTGAATCCGTCTCCCGTGGATGTAGCCAAATTTGGTGAACCACGTAATTCTTGTGTCTTGTTATTTTCGTTCATATTTTCTGTTCTTTCTCCATTCAACTCAACACTTTCACTAGATCAAAGGTATTAATTCCGCAATCGTGAGTATTCGCTAGGAGATTCATATCGGTTGGTATTAGAGCAAAGCGAAAGAATTCCTGGTGGCCAAAACAGAGATTTCATGTGTTGTTTGAGTTTATTTTCAAAAAAAAATAATTCTTCAAGCAGCTTCCGCCGCCAGACATCCACCGCCGGAATCTTCACCGCCACCACTCCGATCATCTTCACCAACCCCGCTGCCACACTGTCAATGACCGTTGTACCACTCATCTTCGGCGAGCTCCACCGTGTTCTCACCGTCCGCTCATCAGCTCCGACAACCTGCTGCTGCTCTCCTCTGTCTTCATCTCCGACCTATCTCTAGTTCGGCCATCCTGCTCGCCGCTTAGTTTCAGATATGCTAGTCCGTTTAGTTTGCCACCAGCTTCATCTCCTATCGCCGCCGTTGCTCCGATCGTATAGATCGTTACCGTCTGCTACAGTCATTCGCCGCCGCTCATCTTCAGCTCCCATCGTCTCTACCTATCATCTCCGACCAACCGCCATCCTGTTCTCCGTCTCCGTCCAACCTCAAGAAGCTCACTGTCCGTCGCAGCTATCATCGTCGCTGCTCCGATCGCGCGTCGAAGCTCCGCAATTCTTCTCAACATAGCTCCCTCACCACCGTTTTCTCCAATTGCATCTCACACCAGCAACGATCATATCCGGTGGTGCCTTCAGATTCCAGTTCATCGCAGCGAAGAAGTCCGCGCAGAGGGTTCCAACGAAGACGACAACCGAAGTGTGTCTTTCATGCTCTAGATCCACCCGCACTAGTCCATTTGAAAATTTGGTCCATTATAATATCTCGCATTTTGGTCATTACTTATTCATATGATATGATTTTATCACCAGTTGCTTATTATCTCACGAGCTAAGAGCCATATCAGCGCTCAATCACTGCCTAATCAGTGTCTAGTCACTGTATATTAGCAGGATTTTACAGGAATGGCGTGGGACGTTTATCTACATTTTTTTATTGTTCACGTTTTGATGACGAAACTTTTGACCTTGGAGGGAATGATACGAATCAGGGTTTCTAAATTCATTTATTAATTTAAGGTTTTTAGGATGATAACACTGTATTCTTTTTCCCGCTGAGTTTTTTTAATGAGGTTGTATGATCATTTGTAATTTATTTTATTTTAGAATAAGGCCCATTAACTCAGTCATGTTGGCTTAGAAGAGTTTTGGTATATTTTAATTAGTGTTTAGAATATTTAGTTATGATTTGATTAGAATTAGATTTGGTAAGATTAGACAAGGCAATATCCATGTATTTTAGGTATTTTAGTTAAATATGGTTTTAGCTTCTTAAAGTTGCTACAAGTTATTCCAGTATCTATTTGTACTGGCCGAATTATACCCTATAAATAGGAGAGGTCATTCATGATTTTATGACACCACTTTTATCAATCAAATATACAAGCTTTGAGTTCATACACTTTGCTTGCGAGCTATTCCATTGTTAATTAACCCCGACGGCTAGTTAAATATCAATAAACCTTGTAATCTGATCTCGAGGGCTAGTTAGAGAGCAAGTCGAGATTAGCCGTACCCCGAGGGCTAAACACCTGAATTTCGTACGAGATAGTGAGGGTTTGTGAGATTCTTTCACGAGATCAAAGATATTAATTTCTCAGTCATGAATTTTCGTAAGGAAATTCACATCAGATACTTTTGAAATGGACGACGTTTATATTTTTATTTAATCTATATACAGTATATAATCTAGGACATTATTATGCTGGTCATTTGTAATTTTGTTTTCCTTTTAAATTTATGTGCGTAGTGTGTGCAAGTTATGCTATTAGATGAGTTATAGGCACAGTCTAACTAAAGTTTAGCCACTCTATCATTGATGCATGCAGTTATCTTCATAAATTAATTTTTAGTTAAGGACAGCTTCTGATAATGAACAAATTCTCGTAATCTCGCATAATTATACTCTGTCATTACATCAACTGTTCATGTCAAACCAAATTCCGTCAACTCCATTTATCATCATTTTGGCAATGTGGCGGGTCTGGAAGAAAAGGTACACTCGACGATTATGCTGTGTCTCGCGGACGAAATCATCACTGAGGTCTCAGATCAGGAGACTGCTACACAACTGTGGCTGAAGTTGGAGAGTTTGTATATGACGAAATCTCCAACCAACAAGCTGCTTCTGAAACAACACCTCTTCGGTCTCCGAATTCCGGAAGGTACGCAACTCAGAGACCATCTAGAGCAATTGAATACTTTGTTATTAGAATTGCGAAATATAGATGTGAAAATTGAAAATGAAGATGCTGCTTTGATTTTGCTAGTGTCTTTACCGCTTTCGTATGAGAATTTTGTTCAGTCATTTATTGTTGGTAAAGATTCCATGTCTCTGGAGGAAGTTAGATCCTCTCTCCATAGTAGAGAGTTGCGACATAAGGCAAACAGTACAGGTACAGAAAGTCAGGCCTCTGCTTGTTTGCTAGTGGCGGAAACTCAAAGTACAAGGGAACCGGCAGTAAGAAGAAGGGCAAGAAGTCATCTTCAAAGGGTCCCAAGGCCAATGATGTTTGTAACTACTGTAAGGAGAAGGGGCATTGGAAAAAGGAGTGTCCGAAGAAGGCTAGTCAATCTGGGAGTACATCTGGTACTGCTGCTGTGGCTGAAGGGGATTTCAGTTCTGAAGATGATTTTGCTCTAGCTGCTACTGGGCAAAATAATCATCCTAATGCGTGGTTTCTTGATTCTGGGGCATCTTACCATATATTCCCAAGGAGAGATTATTTCTCAACTTATGAGCAAGCTGAGGGCATCATTACTACGGCAAATGGTGTTGCGTACAAGGTAGTTGGGATTGGTTCAATCAAGATTGGGACGCATGATGGTAGTTTCTGTACTTTGAACGATGTCAGGCATGTTCCATCGATGACAAAGAATTTGATTTCTCTTCCTACGTTGGATAGAAAGGGTTTCGTCTACTCAGGGAGTGATGGAGTTCTGTGTGTCTGCAAAGGTTCTAGGCTGGTTCTGAAAGGTGTTCTGCATGGTACTTTGTATTTTCTACAAGGTTCCACGGTTATGGATTCTTTTAATGTTGCATCTTCGGAGGTTCACCAGGATGATATGACTAAGTTATGGCATATCAGTCTTGGTCACATGGGTGAAAGAGGGATGCAGATTCTGTCAAAGAATGATCTTCTTGGTGGCCTCAAGGTCAAGAGCTTGGACTTCTGTGAGCATTGTGTTTTTGGGAAGCATCACCGCAGTAAGTTTCCTAAGGTGATTCATAGAACAAAGGGCACATTGGATTACATTCATTCTAATTTTTGGGGACCTTCCCGAGTTGAGTCACTGGGAGGTCATAGGTACTTTGTTTCTCTGATTGATGATTACTCAAGGATAACTTGGATTATCATGATGAAACATAAGAGTGAAGCTTTCTCGAAGTTCAAGGAGTGGAAAGCTTTGGTGGAGAATTAGACCGGGAAGAAGATCAAGAGGCTTCGAACTGATAATGAGCTGGAATTCTGCTCATCTGAGTTTGATCAATTTTGTAGGGATGAAGGGATTGCCCATCATCATACAGTCAGGAATACACCACAGCAGAATGGCGTAGCTGAGCGGATGAATCAGACATTTCTGGCGAGAGCGAGGTGCATGCTCTCTAATGCTGGTCTGGAAAGGAGATTCTGGGCAGAGGCGGTGAGTACAGCTTGTTACTTGATCAACCGCGGGTCTCACACGGGTATAGAGTGCAAAATACCTATGGAGTTGTGGTCAGGTAAAGTTGTTTATTACTCCAAGTTAAAAGTTTTTGGTTGTACATCTTATTATCATGTTAGTGATGGTAAGTTAGAGCCCCGAGCCAAGAAGGGTGTCTTTGTGGGTTATGGAGATGGAGTTAAAGGCTCCAGGATATGGTCTCCATCTGAGAAGAGGGTTATTCTGAGCAGGGACGTTGTCTTTGATGAAAATTCTTTGCTTAGATCTATGGTGAAACCCACAGTTGTGCCAGAAAATAGTGGAGTTGATAAACAGGTGGAGCTTGAAGTCACTCAAGGTGAAAATAGATTGGAACAATTTGAGGTGGATCAAGAGCCACAGACAGAATCTGAGATACCAGAATCTCCACCACCAGATCCTCAACCGTCAGGAGCTACAGCCCGTAGTTTAGCTCAGGACCGACCCAGGAGGGTTGGAGTTGGGGCACCCAAGAGATATGGGTTTGATGATATGGTAGGTTATGCACTGTCAGTTGCCGAGGAAGTGGATACTCAAGAGCCATCAACCTTCAGAGAGGCTACTTCATGTACTGATGCTGATAAATGACTTGCTGCAATGGGAGACGAGATGGATTCTCTTCAGAAGAATCAGACATGGGAATTGGTCAAACAGCCTCAAGGGAGAAAGGTAATCAGTTGCAAATGGGTTTTCAAGAAGAAGGAAGGAATATCACCTGCAGAGGGAGTCAAGTACAAGGCAAGAGTTGTTGCAAGAGGTTTCAGTCAAAGGGAGGGGGTAGACTATAATGAGATCTTCTCACTAGTGGTCAGACACTCTTCCATCAGAGTGTTGCTAGCCTTGGTGACACATCAGGATTTGGAGCTCGAGCAACTTGATGTGAAGACCGCTTTTCTACATGGAGAGTTGGAGGAAGAGTTGTACATGACTCAGCCAGATGGTTTCCAGGTTCATAGCAAGGAAAAGTATGTTTGCAAGTTGAAGAAGTCTTTGTATGGACTTAAGCAGTCTCCGAGGCAGTGGTACAAGAAGTTTGACAGTTACATGATTCAGTTGGGATACACGAGGTGTGCTTATGAATGTTATGTCTACTACAGTAGGTTGAGAGATGGGTCATTCATCTATCTGGTGCTATATGTAGATGACATGCTGATAGCCGCAAAGAGTAAGCATGAGGTTCAGAAGTTGAAAAGACTTCTTAGTGCTGAGTTTGAGATGAAGGATCTGGGTGCAGCTCGGAAGATACTAGGAATGGAGATTCTTAGGGATTGAAGTCAGTGGAAGCTTTTCTTGTCACAGAAAGGCTACATTCAGAAAGTGTTGGCTAGGTTTGGCATGTCTACAGCGAAGCCTATAGACACTCCTAGTGATGCAAATATCCATCTCACCACCATGTTTGCTCCTCAGTCAGACAAAGAGAAGGAGTATATGTCTCGGGTTCCTTATGCCAGCGCGGTGAGGAGTTTGATGTATGCTATGGTTTGCACGAGGCCAGATTTAGCACAATCAGTCAGTGTTGTGAGCAGGTTCATGGGGCAACCGGGAAAGGAACATTGCTAAGCTGTGAAGAGGATCTTCAGGTATCTTAGAGGTACGTCTGATGTGGGTCTCATTTATGGAGGTGATACCGAGTGCTTAGTTACAGGCTACTCTGATTCTGATTATGCTAGTGATGTTGACACGAGGAGATCGATGACTGGTTATGTATTCACTTTGGGAGGTTCTGTGGTTAGCTGGAAGGCGACTTTGCAACCTACAGTGACGTTGTCTACTACGGAAGCAGAGTACATGGCTCTGACAGAGGCTGCAAAGGAGGGAATATGGCTGAAAGAGCTGGTTAGTGATCTTGGTCTACATCATGATCAGGCTACTGTGTACTGCGACAGTTTGAGTGCAATATGCCTAGCCAAGGATCAGGTTCATCATGAGAGAACCAAGCATATTGATGTCAGATATCATTTCCTGGGGAGTGAGAGGAGAATCAGGGTGAAGAAAGTGGGAACTGCTGATAACCCCGCTGATATGTTCACTAAGCCTGTTCCATATAGCAAGTTTCAACTTTGTTTGGACTTGCTGAACATTAGAGCTGATTAGGTGCTCTATGGGCAGTCCCGGGAGTGGAGGGCGAAGTCTACTCATCTGGCACTGTAATGGTGCATCTGGAGTTTTTCTACTTTGAGGATTCAATTCAAGGTGGAGATTTGTTGGTATGCCTTGAATACTGTAATAGTTGCTTCTGCGACCCTGGCCTGGGGGTCCGGGGGGCGGCAGACACCCCCGGCTAAACGGGGGTCTCTTTATTGGACTGCTGTTGATTTGGGCCAAATTGCATTTTGGCCCAGTTTGTTAGGGTTTAGTGGAGACAGCATATAAAGTATCTCTCTCCTCTCTGTAAACTCTATTATGTTCTGCACTTAGATAGGTAGAAATCTGGCCAATTTCTTGGCGTCTGTAACTTGCTACCTATTATAGTGAATCCGTCTCCCGTGGATGTAGCCAAATTTGGTGAACCACGTAAATCTTGTGTCTTGTTATTTTCGTTCATATTTTCTATTCTTTCTCCATTCAACTCAACACTTTCACTAGATCAAAGGTATTAATTACGCAATCGTGAGTATTCGCTAGGAGATTCATATCGGTTGGTATTAGAGCAAAGTGAAAGAATTCCTGGTGGCCAAAAATTTAACAAAGATTTCATGCGTTGTTTGAGTTTATTTTCAAAAAAAAAAATTTCAAGCAGCTTCCGCCGCTAGACATCCACCGCCGAAATCTTCACCGCACCACTCCGATCATCTTCACCAACCCCGCTGCCACACTGTTAATGACCGTTGTACCACTCGTGTTCGGCGAGCTCCACCGTGTTCTCACTGTTTGCTCATCAGCTCCGACAACCTGCTGCTGCTCTCCTCTGTCTTCGTCTCCGACCTATCTCTAGTTCGGCCATCCTGCTCGCCGCTTAGTTTCAGATATGCTAGTCCGTTTAGTTTGCCACTAGCTTCATCTCCGATCGCCGCCGTTGCTCCGATCGTATAGATCGTTACCGTCTGCTACAGTCGTTCGCCGCCGCTCATCTTCAGCTCCCATCGTCTCTACATATCATCTCCGACCAACCGCCATCCTGTTCTCCGTCTCCGTCCAACCTCAAGAAGCTCGCTGTCCGTCGCAGCTATCATCGTCGCTGCTCCGATCGCGCGTCGAAGCTCCGCCATTCTTCTTAACATAGCTCCCTCACCACCGTTTTCTCCAACTGCATCTCACACCAGCAACGATCATATCCGGTTGTGCCTTCAGATTCCAGTTCATCGCAGCGAAGAAGTCCGCTCAGAGGGTTCTAACGAAGACGACAACCGGAGTGTGTCTTTCACGCTCTAGATTCACCCGCACTAGTCAATTTGAAAATTTGGTCCATTATAATATCTCACATTTTGGTCATTACTTATTCATATGATATGATTTTATCACCAGTTGCTTATTATCTCACGAGCTAAGAGCCATATCAGCGCTCAATCACTGCCTAATCAGTGTCAAGTCACTGTATATTAGCAGGATTTTACAGGGATGGCGTGGGACGTTTATCTACATTTTTTTATTGGTCACGTTTCGATGACGAAACTTTTGACCTTGGAGGGAATGATACGAATCAGGGTTTCTAAATTCATTTATTAATTTAGGGGTTTTAGAATGATAACACTATATTCTTTTTCCCGCTGAGTTTTTTTAATGAGGTTGTATGATCATTTGTAATTTATTTTATTTTAGAATAAGGCCCATTAACTCAGTCATGTTGGCTTAGAAGAGTTTTGGTATATTTTAATTAGTGTTTAGAATATTTAGTTATGATTTGATTAGAATTAGATTTGGTAAGATTAGACAAGGCAATATCCATGTATTTTAGGTATTTTAGTTAAATATGGTTTTAGCTTCTTAAAGTTGCTACAAGTTATTCCAGTATCTATTTGTACTGGCCGAATTATACCCTATAAATAGGAGAGGTCATTCATGATTTTATGACACCACTTTATCAATCAAATATACAAGCTTTGAGTTCATACACTTTGCTTGCAAGCTATTCCATTGTTGCTTAACCCTGATGACTAGTTAAATATCAATAAACCTTGTAATCTGATCTCGAGGGCTAGTTAGAGAGCAAGTCGAGATTAGCCGTACCCCGAGGGCTAAACACCTGAATTTCGTACGAGATAGTGAGGGTTTGTGAGATTCTTTCACTAGATCAAAGATATTAATTTCTCAGTCGTGAATTTTCGCAAGAAAATTCATATCAGATACTTTTGAAATGGATGACGTTTATATTTTTATTTAATCTATATACAGTATATAATCTAGGACATTATTATGCTGGTCATTTGTAATTTTGTTTTCCTTTTAAATTTGTGTGCGTAGTGTGTGCAAGTTATGCTATTAGATGAGTTATAGGCACAGTCTAACTAAAGTTTAGCCACTCTATCATTGATGCATGCAGTTTTCTTCACAGATTAATTTTTAGTTAAGGACAGCTTCTGATAATGAACAAATTCTCGTAATCTCGCATAATTATAACTCTGTCATTACATCAACTGTTCATGTCAAACCAAATTCCGTCAACTCCATTTATCATCATTTTGGCAGTACATCAACATTTCTTGTGAAACCGAATTCCGTCAACTCCATTTATCATCACTCTCTCTATATTATTTCCGCTCTATTTAATTAATGTCTCTTTCACTGCTTAATTCCTTGATCAAAGAATTCAGTTTGACCACAAAATTTAAATCTTTAGACAACACACCAACTTTTCACTCTTTCTAACTACACTTGATTAAACATATTAATAATTAAATTGTCTCCTAAAGGTCATTAAAAAAAAGAAGAGAACTCTTAAGTCATAACAGGAACTGAAGGATTATCTTCTTATGATATTGATTCAAAGAAACAGGTCTTTTAAGTAGTATTAGAAATCTAATTCTGTCGCTGCACTTGCATTTATACGTATAAACACCGTTTTAATTGCACTAATGATTCGGAACTGAGCAAGTTATACTAGATGGGTTGCACTCTATCATCGATGCACGCCACTAACGCATTATCTTCATAAATAAAATTGAAATTTAAATCTAAAATTTAGATTGAAACTGTTTGATTACTGACCGAATTCATGGTAATCTTCGCATAACATCAACAACTAAATTCATAAGTCAACTCCATTATTATTACCAAAACGAAAAACAAAATCCAGAATGAGATGAAATGCAGAACATACACATATCCTAAACACATGAAACTGATAAACCGATGGCAACACAGGCCATGGACAAAAACACACACGAAAATTGAGTTCGGAGAATGTTTAACAACTCATTTGTAAACTCCGGATTGTTATTGAAACTGAAAAAAAACTCGATCTCTCGAAATCAGCCACGTATCTTGACGCCTCCCTGCTTGGCCTTGGGCTTGAGGACGACAACACGATCATCATCGGGGCACGCGCTCTCGCTTCCTGGCCATCCACGGCGGCAGTTGGAGCGGACATAACCACGAGAGCAATCCAGTTTAGCCCTTTTCATTGCGTGAAGATGAACGAGTTCTTTCTTCAGCTTCTTGTTTTCTTCAGCCATTTCTTCGTAGCCCTTTTTCCACCGCTCGCAGTCTGTCTCAGTGATCTTCAGCTTGGTCCTGCATTACAACCATCAACTTGTCAGAAATAAATGGATCGATAAAACCTAAGTTTTTCAAACAAAAAAAAAACTGTATTTGCATGCAAGACTTCCCTGGGACTTTTTATTTGAATAAAAAAGATGAAAAAAATGGTCTTTGATGATAACCAGCTCTATTTGGAGTAAACTAATGCACAATGAAAAAACTGGATTGAAACGTTAAAGGTAATAACAAAGCAGAAGTAAATGGAATAATCAATAAGGTAGATTAATACATTCACTCATAGCATTATTAAGTCTAGAGATCACCACCTTGCACGGCGGTTTTGGAACCAAACCTCAACCTGTCGAGGCAGCAGGTTCAACTGAGTCGCCAAACTGTTCTTTTGATCCTACAAAATTAATTGAATTTTTTGATAGATCCATGCTCAAATAATAATCGATGCAGTCATGAAAAAAATCGACTAATGCCAATGCACTTTTAAAATTGAATGACGGGAATGGGTAAGCGTTTATTTTAAAAATTGAAATAATAAAAGGTTATGGAAATGAAAATAAAATATATTTTATTGAATTATTAATGAGATCCATGCTCAAATAATCGATACAATCATCGTAAAATTGATTAATGCCAAAAAACTTTTAAAATTGAATTAGGGAAATGGGTAAGCGTTTGTTTTAAAAAATGAAAAACTAAAAGGTTATGGAAATGGAAATAAAATTAATTTAATTGAATTATTTTATAGATCCATACTCAGATAATTGATAAAATCATATAAAAATTTGATTAGTGCCGAAACACTCTTAAAATTAAATTAGGGAAATGGGTAACCGCTTATTTAAAAAATGAAAACTAAAAGGTTATAGAAATTAACGAAAATAAAACAAAACAAAATGGATTATAATATATATCCATGCTCAAATCATTGGTACAATCATGTAAAAATTCGATTAATGCCAATAATTTTGTTTTTCGATAAACCAAACCAATTTTTATATTAAATTTCAAATTTTCATGTTACTAAAAATAAATTATCCTTAATTTGTAACATCTTAATAGATAAACAGAAACCTACAGTGTTCAGGGTGTTGTGCTGGTTGAAACTCTCCTCAAGAACCGAGGATTGATCCTTGGAGAGTCGGAGCTTCTTCCTCGAGCCACTGTTGTTCCCTTTGTTCATTTTGCACACATCATCGTTGCTCCCACTGTTCTTGCTTGAATGCTCCCCGGAAGAGTTTCTGAGAGCCAAATTCAAATCCAAGGGATGATCCTTCTCGATTGACTTCGGGATAGGATTCACGGCGGAACCTAGTGCGAGGGCAAGTTTAGTGTCGCAAAATTCGTAGCGCTCAAAGGAACGGCCCATAATTGTGTCGCAAAAATGATTTAGGAAGGGGGAGGAAATGAGGAGAATGATACATGGGATGAGGGGAGGAAGGGCTTCATTTATAGCTTGTAAGGATGGTTTGTAAATGATTTTTTCAAGAAAATCATAATACTGTATTTAAGAAGGGTTGGTATGAAAGATAGTATTAGAGTGTGCAAGTCTGATAATGTGGCCATTAATGTGTGGCATAAACATGAAAATTCAGCTCAATATATTTTCATATACTAGCTAGTGCTCAGTCTGTTCCAATATAAATGATAGGAGTTGAAAATTACCCAAAGTGATAAAGAACATATATATGTAGTAAAATTCTCACAATTTCTTCTTTAATTTCAACAATTTTTTAGATTGGACTCGCTGATTTTTCAAATTATCCCAACTTTTTCACACTTATTTCTTGCCATATCAACTTACATAAGAAAGGGATTAAGCAATTCCATCATTTTATCTGGAACCATATGATTTTGACTTCTGCGTCAGATTCATAAGATCATGAGTTTTTAGTAATTATTTATCAATTGTGCTTATAATTATAGTTACTAATCAAAATCGGTTACAAAGTTTGAAATCGAGTCCATGAGATAAAATGATTTTGACTCATTTTAGCATGCTACATGATTTTATTTTTTAATTCCAATGCTGTATTAAAATTTTAATTTCCATCTGTAGTTATTATTAATAAAGATGCCTAATTTAGAGTCATATTGACTCCACGAACACGAACTGCTCGTTGACCACATGAAAAGAGACTCTTGTGTGCTTGATTTTGTAATTATTACGCACTACAGTTTATTAATATTTAATGCATTTATGCACACGAACTGTTCATTTGAAATATAAAGGAAAAAGAAGCTCGTGTACCGTTGGGTTATTAATATCTGCACTTATCTACTTGTTGAATGATATGTAAAATGCATTAAACACTTAACTATACACTCTGACTGATAATTATTTATAAAGTTATACTCAATTTATACATAAATCATATGGTTTTAAATATTAATTAATATAAATTCTATAAATAATTCATTATAATCTTATTTACTTAATTTTTGCTCAATTCAATAATTTTTTTATAGTTACGAATAAAAAATATATTTTGCTAACGTTAGATTTTTTTTCTTGCAAATGTTATCATATATATAATGATCAATAACATTCATCTAACTTTAACAAAATATATAAAAATTCATTTAAAGTTCAAACTAAAGTTAGGTGTTTGACTTTTATATATCATAAATGTATTTAATAACAGGTACCTTTTAAATATTTGTATTTATTTTAATTATCTTAAAACTATTCTTACCAGGTGAGTTTTCTTTGTTTTAATTAAAAAATCTGGTAAGATTAATATTAAGATAATTGTATTTAATACAAAACAGTAAAATTTAATTGTTAATAAACACATTTATAACACATAAAAAGTCAAACAACTAGCGTTATTTTGGATTATGAGTTAGTCAAATTTACTAAATGAATCAGTCAACTACATATAACATGTGAATAATATGATTCTATTAAAGTAAGAGTGGTGAATGACCGCCCAACCAACATAAAATATTGAAAATTATAATTCTTTCCTATTTAGAAATATAATATTTATATTATTAACTAAGATTTACATGAGAGATTTATTTATAAGAAAAAGACTTGGGTGAGAAAGTCTCACTCAATCTTATGGTGAGAGGGAAGATGTAAATACAATTATTTGAATATGAGAGATGTCATGGGGTATTTTTTATAATTTTTAAAATTTCACTTAATTCCCTGTCCTACCTGAGTGTTTCTCTATTTATAAATAGTTATTTGATTATAAAATACTCTTTATATGAAAGGATGTGTTCACGAATGTGAATGTTTATTAGTTACTTTTAGTCGCTTTAAATTAAATTAAACTGAATTTAATTAGATTAAATTATATATAAATTAATTAAAATGAAGAAAATGAATCTAAATCTAATCAAATTTATTTTTATATGTTAATATTAATATAATTTATAACAATATAATAAATTTTAGAATTAAGAGAGATAATACTGTGTGCGAACTGAGTGCGAAATCACCAAAACGACAATACTATCGTCGTTTCCCCTGCTCTGTTTCTTTTCTTCTTTCATTTCCTCTGCTAACGGCTATATTTTTCTTCATCGGAGTGTCATCCTTCCGCTGCTATGGCGGCTCCGCCGTCTGGTAGCGGTGGCCAGGGGGGAGGAAAATCCTTTCTTCAGGCCCTCGCTAACCGCCCACCGCCCCTACGCGACTCCCTCCCCTCAAACCCGGAGATTTCACCCAGAGTCCAATTCAAAGGGGAGATCGCATGCCTTGTCACGCGCAAGGATGCTGAGACTCTTGCCTCCCACTACTGCAACTCTCTGATAGGTAAGTTTGCCCGTGGAAAGCCGACGATGATCCAACTAAATAGTGCTTTCAATTCTGTAGGCTTCAAGGGCAAGTTCCAGATTGGCTCGATCGACTATCGTCACATTCTCATCCGATTCCACGAAAAGGAAGATTATCAACGATTCTGGCTTAAAGGACAGTGGACTCTCAACAATGCCCAGATGAAGGTCCTCAAATGGACTCCTGATTTTTCACCGGAGGCAGAATCGTCGATCGTTCCGGTATGGGTATCAATTCCCCAAGTTCCAGTTTACTTTTATAACTCTTCCATGCTTGAGATTATTGGGAACCAAATTGGAAAATTTATCAAAGTTGATGCTGCTACTGAGGCACTGACAAGGCCTTCCTGTGTCAAAATGTGTGTGGAAGTGGATTTAAAGAACAAATTACCAACACATATTAGATTGGGTATTGAAGAGGAGGGAAATGAATTTAATGTTCGGAAATTACCCCTAGAATATGAGGATATCCCACCCTACTGTTTTCACTGTAAATGTATTGGTCATGAGGACAACTATTGTGTATATTTACACCCTGAACTTAAGAGAACTTGGACAAAAAAACCAGAGTTCAAAATACCTGAGGCTCATCAGATTAACTCATCTCAACTAGAGTCTCTTAAAGCTGGGAGTTCTGGAATGTCTATTTTGGAAAAACAGAAAAACTCCCAAGCTCAGAAAATGGTATATGTTCCTAAGAAAGTCCCTAATATTGAGCAGGACACTACTAAGACTAATCCTTCTGCTTCTGTTCCCCTATTAGCTCCCCATAGTTTACAGATTCCTGATCCTGTGACAAAAGGATCTGTTCCCCCAATGATTTCTGATTCTGTGAAAAATGTTTCTGGGCCATCTGGTTCTGTTCCCCTACTGGCTCTACAAACTACAATGATTCATGATGCTATGACAAATGATATGCTAGATCATAACACTCAGACTGATGCTATTAACTGTACTAGTGAGATGCCATATCATGAACTGAGCCAAATACTGATAATAGAACAAGACAAGGAGAACCAACAGTTTAATAAGGCAACAATGGTTCCCCCCCTCCCTCCCCCTCTGGAGATGACAGGGAAAAATAAGGTTTCTAATTCATGTACTACTCAAAATGATCTGGTAATCTCTGAAGAAGTTCTACCCTTGTATGGGGACACTTCCCCTGCTGCTACTTCCTCTGGTTATAGTCCAATTAGGCAGATAAACAAGATATCTCAATCTGATCCTACCAACCGTAGGAAAACCTTTGCAAAGGATGATCTGTATGGTAAGCGAGGTAGATCTTTCTCTCCCCTTAATTCCATTATTGCTGCAAAAAATTTCATCTTTTCTCAGCAGAAACACAAGCAAAATAGGTTCTCCCTTCTGGCTGATGAAGCATTGAATGAAGACCTGCACATTAGGGAAGATCCTTTACAGAGTGGCACACTGGAAGTACTTTCATCTTCAGCCTCTCCAGGTACTATGGAGGACCTGAGCCATAAGGTTAGTCCCTCCACTACTCATCATGGTAAGGAAGGATCTGATAGTCCTCATATGAAGCAATTAAAAAAAGGTAAAGAATCCTTTTTCTCACAAAAAAACATTATAATGACCAGATCAAAAAGCTCCTCTAATGTTTCTCAATGAATTGTACATCCTCCAAGCTTAAAATGTTGGTCTGGAATATTAGGGGCATGGATACATCCATATTAAGGCTTTGTAATCTTTATCGAAGACATAATTTTGACCTTATCTGCCTAATAGAGCCTAAACATGATAACTCCCAATGTGAGTCATATAGGCAGAAACTAAAATTTGATTTCTGTTTCTCTGCAAATAGTGGCCAAATCTGGTTATTCTGGTCATCAAATCTAATCCTAAAGGTTAATACAGATAACCTGCAATTTCTAGCAGTAAACTTGAGTAGTATAAAGCTTAATTGCCCAATGGATGCTTTCTTTATCTATGGACTTAGGACCAGAAATGGAAGATTACCCCTTTGGGCAGACCTTAGTTCCTATAGCCATTCTGAATCTTTATTTATAGGTGATTTTAATGCCATTTCTTCTATCACTGAGTATAAGGGACCATCATCTCCAAATTTAGGTAGTATAAGGGATTTTAATGGTTTCATAAATGGTTTGGCTTTGGAAAACATCAACACCTCTGGTAATCTGTTTACTTGGTCAAATAATAGATTAAGATCTCCCACAATAAAAAGACTGGATAGAGGTTTGTGCACTCAATCTTGGTCTTCATGTTTCCCTCAATCCTCTATCCAGATTCTTAATAGAGCAACCTCGGATCATAGTCCTATGCTATTAACTGTCGGAAATGATTCCCCCTCTTGCCCAAAGCCTTTTAGATTTCTTGATACATGGTTTAAGAGGAATGAGTTCAATGAAATCATCAAACAAAATTGGGAAATTCCTGTCAACAATTCTGGAATGTTAGCTTTCTACCTTAAATTAATTAGACTTAAAAGGATTCTAAAAATCTGGAACAAAGAAAAATTTGGTAATATTCATGATAATGTGATTCAAGCTGAACTTGCAGTACAAACTCAAGAGTCTCTAGCTGATGTTTCAGATTCTTTGTCAGATCAGATTAAGTTGAAAGAGGCTAGGGCTAGGTTAGTTTTGGCTCTATCTGAACAAAAAAATTTTTGGAAACATAAGGCTAAACTTAAATGGCTGCAAGAGGGAGATAACAATACTAGTTTCTACCATAACTCGGTTAAGGATAGAAATAACAAACTGAAAATAACAAAAATCAGGAGCAGAAATGGATTGTGGCTAGATAACCCTAATGATATTGAAATGGAGGCTATTCATTACTTTCAGGAACTCCTGAGTGAAGAAGCTGCAGCTCTCAGCTCTCCTTTTCAATCTCATTTTCTTAATCATATCCCATCTCTTGTGACTGAGTCAGATAATGAAAAGTTGCTCAGGCCAGTTTCACTTGATGAACTTAAACAGATTGTTTTCAGCCTGAATAAGTCTAGCAGTCCTGGTCCAGATGGTTTCACTGCAAAATTTTATATTAAATCTTGGAACATTATTGCTATAGATCTTCTTAGTGCGGTTCAGGACTTCCTATCTTCATCCATTATGCCTAGAGGTATAGGAAGCACATGGATTACTATTATCCCAAAGAAGAAAACTCCAATCTCCTTTGATGATTACAGGCCTATAAGTCTTTCTAATGTGATTAATAAGATTTGCTCTAAGGTGCTTATGGAGAGACTTAATGATATAATGCCTAAAATAATTTCCCCTAACCAAACAGCATTTCTTCAAGGTAGGGACATTTCAGATAATGTCATCTATCTACAAGAAATGGTAAGGCTGCTCAATAGGAAGAAAAGGGAACCTAATTGCATAATGAAATTAGATCTTAAAAAGGCTTTTGATAGGGTTAGATGGTCTTTCCTATATAAAGTCCTTGCTAAATTTGGTTTCCACCCAAAATTCATCTTTTCAGTTATGAAGAACCTGTCTCAAGCATGGTTCTCTGTTATCATTAATGGCAAGCCTTGTGGTTTTTTTCAATCTTCTAGGGGTATTAAGCAAGGGGATCCTCTTTCCCCTTTTCTATTTAATATTTTCTCTGAGTCTTTTTCTAGGAGTATGGCCTACATTTTCCAAACAGGTAAGATCTCATCATATGACCTGCCAGGTAACCCTCCTAAAATCTCACATCTTTCATATGCTGATGATACTGTCATTTTCTTTAAAGCTAATAAACTAACTTTGATTAGGTTAAAAGCATTCTTATCTACCTTTGAAGAAGTCACGGGCCAATCTATTAACTATAATAAGAGTGACATTTTTATCAGTAAACATGCTACTGCTCAAAGAGTAAATCAGATTAAGAGAATCATGGGAATGAAAATTGGCACTTTTCCATTCATGTATCTAGGTGTTCCAATCTTCTCTGGTGCTTTAAAGAAGATCTATTTTCAGCCTCTATTTGAGCAAATTGATAATAGGATTAACAATTGGAAAAATAGATGGTTGTCAACAGGAGGTAAACTCATTTTAATTGAATCCTGTATCTACTCCATCCCTCAACATATCTGGCAAGTAATTAAGCCCACAAAACTGATTATCTCCTCCATGGAGAAAAAACTGAGCAGATTTTTTTGGGGAGATAATGAACAGAAACCAAAAAGAGCATGGAGAAAGTGGACTGCATTATGTGCATCAACTGATCAAAATGGTTTGGGCTTTAGAAATATTAGAACTATTGTTAAAACTTGTTCAGTTAAGCTGTGGTGGAAATTCCAGATGGCAGATACATTATGGTCTCATTTGTTGGCTAACCTCCCTCCATCTTATAGAACATCTCCTAACTGGAAAAGAATCTGTTCAGTGCATTCTTGGGCTGAACCTAACTCAAGAGTAATAATTGGAAATGGAGAATGTAACTTCTGGAATTCCAATTGGTTGGGAACTGGAATGATCTCTGATTTATGTGATCAAAATAGCATAGCTATTGATGATAATTGCTCTGTTGCTGAGTTTATACATAATAAACCTAGCTTTCTCCCTTTAATTCAACCATTCCTACCACCTCACACTACTCTTCTCTTGCAGGAATCAAGAACATGGCCACATAGACCTGACAGACTGATCTGGAAGCCAGGATCCAATGGTAACTTCTCATTCAAAGCCACTTATCTGTTACTATGTAACAATTCAGGTCAGTATGCTTCTCCAAGTCATTTCTGGAATTCCAGATTTGAGAAAAAAATTTCTGTGTTCATGTGGAAAATGACAAATTCATTGCTTCCTTTTGATAATATTCTTCAACATCTAAGAATTAATCTGGCCTCTAAATGCTGTATGTGCAACTTACATGTGGATGATCTGGATCATTTTTTCAACTCCTGTGAGTTTGCTTTGAAAGTCTGGAAATATATTCACCAGTTTATGGGAATTAGAGACAGATTTTTTCATTCTGTGTGGCACAGATTATCTGTTTATTTATCCCTCCCCACCCTTTCTAAATTACATACCACCATTGTTAGAACAGCAGCAATCTACACTTTCTGGAACTTATGGAAGATGAGAAATAGTTTCATCTTTGATTCAGTCAAGCCCTCTGCTTCTATTGTTCTTGACCAGATCAGAGATCAAATCTTCTTTTCTTTCTCTGCTAAACCAGTATACATATCTTCTCCAACTGATCTCAGCATTGTAAACCACTCTTTTCTTCCTCTCATTAGGACTCCTCCAAAGCCAAAAATCTGGAAAATTGCATGGAGCAGGCCATCAACTGGTTTTAAAGTTAATGTAGATGCAGCTTGGTGTTCTAGGACAAATAAATGTGGCCTCAGCATGATCATAAGAGATTGTAGAGGGTGTTTTCATGAAGCATATACCTCTTTTACTGATGCAAAGTCTGCTCTTGAATCTGAACTAAAAGCTATTCTGTTTGCTATTCAATTCTGTGACTCTTTGTCTAGTGTATGTATGGAATCAGATTGTCTTAATGCGGTGCTATATGCAAATGATCCATCAAAATCACCTTGGCAGCTGTTTAGCTTAGTAGATGAGATCCATCTCTCTTTAAGGGATATTCGCATTATGCATATTTTCAGGGAAGCAAACCAGGTAGCACATTCTCTAGCAAAGACATGCTTCTCACAAAAATGTAACTTAGTTTTTTCTCAATTCTCATTGCTGCCTAACCAAGTACAAGGACTAGTTAGACTGGACCAAATGAACACTCCCTCTGTGAGAATTGATCATTAGTTGGAAGCTACTGTTTTCTTTCATTTTTCCATGGCAGGACAAAGATTAGATCTGGTTTTCACTGCTGGACTTTCACACTGAACAAGCTCGGATGCTACTAACTTCCAATCTTTTGGATGCAGGTTTTCAGGATGCAGGTTTTTAGGATACCCTCCCTAAGGGTATCCTAAACAAGCTCGGATGCTACTAACTTCCAATTTTTTGGATGCAGGCTTTCAGGATGGCACTATGGATGGATCAATTCAAGCTCCAGCTCATAACAAGCTCACAGGAATCATTAGATCACTCAAGCTCAACTCAAGTTTTACCCGAATAGGATCCGATGACACACCTGAGGCCATAATACCAGGTTGCTGCGAGCAACATTATGTTTCAAGTCTATGTTGCTATACACGGCTCTCAAGATTCTCAAGATCAAGTTATAAGCTCCTAAATGAGCATACTATGGTCAGCTCTGATCATCCAATTTGGAGTAGGTTGTTCATCAGTTTTGAGTAGGGAAAAGAGAAAGCTCTCAGTTTCTTCTTCTTTCCACTACAATTTGCTAGTTTTCACTTGTTTTTGCAAACTAAGAGACTATGCTTATGGTTGTTCTCTCTGACTGACCTGTGTCTCGACGTCGATTCACTAACAAGTTCGAGAGTACATCCTATAGCATCCAAATACTCTAGTTCATTCTTTTGGAAGCAACTTATGGTTGCTTCAGGAGCAATCCGCTCAGTCTGTACATTAACTTAGCCTTCTGGCTTCTTTATTTTTGTTTTATTACGGCTCGGGAAGGCCAATATAATTTCCCCCATCTACGATGGTTTTATTTAAAAAAAAAAAAAAAAAATACTGACTAACTTAACTGCATTAAAAAATATTAAAATAAACTGAATAGTTGTGCCGAACAAAATTATAATTAATTAAAATTACCAAGATTTTTCGAAAAGAATTTAAAGTAGAATCATAAGGTAACATCTCCATGTTAAGTGTTCAAAATAATTTAGGTCATAAGATTAACCACTTAATAATTAAGTTGATAGATGGATTCCAGTTAAACCATTCATTATTTTTTTTATTAATTAACTATAAATCATAAGAGTATGATTACGAGTTATTCTGGTATTATATAATTTTATGAAAACATCTTAATATGATTGTTTTTTGTTTTCCGCTCAAATTCATGGTGTGTATTTCCATAGTTCTATCGAATCTCATCATACACTTGCGCCATATTTTTTTAAAAAAATTGTATACTAAATGAATCAAACTAAAATTCAAGATAATGAAGTAAGTAATGATAGAAGGTAAAATTCACACAATTATAGTTGTGTGTATTTATATATGAAATTCAGTTTCACCTGATTCCTAAATCTTTATACCAACTTGTTTAAAAGTTTGGTGTTGGAACACCAATATTAGTTTGGTGTTGAAAGCAAAACAAAATACGCAGTGGACACACAACTTGGTTACGCAGTTCGGTGCAAATACACCTACGTCTGCGGGGCCTTGCCCAGATCATAAACCATTCACTAGAAAGCAGTCTTTAGTACAAGAAGCTTAACTTAAATACTAATCCATTGCTAACCTACAGAGTGAATGTTGTGAGCTCCCCTCACTGTCGATCCTACGTCGTTGAACCCTCACGATCAACACGTCTCCCTGGATCTCCTCCTCCCGAGGAATTAAGACTTCCTTGTTTCCGATCTTCACGAACTTGGTCGGTTGTTTACGAACCTCCAAAGCCACGGCAGATCGCTCCAAAGTTCTCAACGTAGAGAATAGTTCTTGGACGCGTCAATTTGATTGCGTTGTAATCTTCTTCACTTTATCCCATCGCAATCCTGCCTTTTATCGACTTCCTTCCTTGTCAAACTTCTACCACAAATAGACTCCTAGACTAAGGAAAGATCTAATGCTAATCTGGTATTTAATTGAACAATCCTGTTATCAATAGGACTTGTTCCATAAATAAACTACTTAACCAATTCCTAACTATTACAGGAATATTAGTTTACCAGAATTAGACTTCCACGAAATAAGATAATATCGTTCACAATATTCTGATTTGATTGCATCAATATACCCCATAATATGCTCCATAATTCGTGGACAAAAATCTGTTTTCGGAAACATGGAAAACCTGGGAATTCGGTGTTGAAACACCAGATCTCCACAATTCACAATATGCCATAAAACAAGTCCAACTCCCGAGGACTTTACAATCTCCCCTTTGGCATATTGGTGAATTCATTAATGCACACAAAACAGAACACCAGAATACCAGAACCGCATAAATATCCAAAATCCAGACCGAATCATACAGAAATCAGAAATCATAACCATAAAAAATATCCACAAATTCTCCCCCTGAATTCAGTAATATGACAAGAACACCAAGAAGAAAAAAAATTCAATCAGGCCAAACTATCAGTGCTCCCTGATCCATCACTGTCCGAATCTCCATTTTCATTTTGAATTTCTGCCAGCAGTGCTTCTCTCTCAGCCTCCAAATCTGCAAGCTCCCTCTGAATCTTGACTATAGCTGCCTAATGACGCCCAAGGATTTCTTGACAAACTGTAGCTCTCGCCTCAATGGCTTTCAGCCGAGCTCCACCTTCATCCGAGCAACCCATTGCCGGAGGCGTCCAGGGAAGATCCTTCACTATACGGCCACTCAAAGTCCTGAGGGTTGGCCTTAAAGCTTGGGTAGATATAACTTCATCGGTCTCCCGTGTAACTGCTCCCCCTTTCAGCAGTACCATCGATATGATACAAGGATGGACTAACGCTTCCTTCCTGGTCTTACGGGCACAGTCCATAATGTCATTGAATACCAGCCTACCCAGATTGACTCGATGCCTCGCACCCAGACTGTAAAGCAGAGTTGCCATTTCTTTGGTAACAATGGTGTTGTTTACCGAAGGGATCCAGTTATGAACAGCTACCATATACAGACAGTAATATCTGGAAGTCAGGTTCGATGCTGGGATTTGTTGTCTCCCAGTCAGTGGCCAAGTACTTTCCACTCCTCCTGTTAACTCAACTGCCACATCATCAAAATTTTCTGGCATTTGGTGTTGGAACACCGACTGAGTATTCTTGAGATTGCCATGCTGCAAACATCTATTCACTACCTCAGGGGAGAATACAACTACTTTCCCTCTCACATATACTCTGTGAAACCACTGAGAGTCTTCATCTTCACAGTCTTCCTTCAGATTTGAATAAAACTCCAACACCATCTGTTTATTGTACTCAGCAAAGCATGTGGCAGCTTTAAGCACCTTGAGGTATTTGAGAAAATCAGTAAATCCACACTCTTCATATTTCTCAGCATCAGCCGGTCTCTCTGCTAGGATCCTTCTCCCACTGATGAATTCCAACTTTTCTTGGCTCTCATTATCGTACAATTCATTGCAGATGGCCTTAATGACATCAGGTGCAGGCAATACCTTGGGCTTCTTTTTCTCAACCGAGTTCTTCAGCCGGTCTGCCCGCAATCTCTTCAACTTCTGCCCAATAGGCTCATCACTCTCTTCACTTTCAGCTGTACCCCTGTCTCTGCATCGTTTTGATCTCCGAATTTTCTTATAGGC
The DNA here is from genome assembly GCA_037428765.1 of Rubia yunnanensis. NCBI lineage: Eukaryota > Viridiplantae > Streptophyta > Magnoliopsida > Gentianales > Rubiaceae > Rubia > Rubia yunnanensis. The sequence continues at coordinate 82,355,456 of CM075065.1, forward strand.
AGAGGCCAAACTCTCTTCAACAGTCTCAGACATCTGAGGCACAGATCTGTCTCCAGATGCAGGTGGTGTTTCAACACCAACTTGCTGCCTTTTCCTCTTAAGTCCCTGTGCTGGACTTGTCTCCAGTGGTGTTTCAACATCACTCCCAAACATCTCAGAAATTTTCTGCTCCTCAGTCAGATACTCTCCTGGTGTTGGAATACCAGTATCCAGCATTACAGCATCTTCTTCCACAGCCGGGCACTCTGCATTGTCAGTTGTAGAGTCTAATTTTTCACCTTCTGTCATATCAGCATCTTCACTTTTGTCCTCAGCCACATCTTCATCACCTTCTTTCTCAGAACCTGATCCCAGAAATGCTGCCAGAGCCTCCTCGGATCTCATAAATGTTGCCAGAGCCTCATCCAGCAAAGAGGCATCTCCTGGTTCATTCATCGGAGTTTCTTCTGTATCAACTCTCCCAGCACATCCTCCTTCTTCCTCACTCTCACTAATCTCCACAACCGGAATAGGCAAATTTCTCAGTGATTCTTGAGTCTGATTCAGAGACTCATCAACACAAACCATCTCCATAGCAACATCAGTGGATTTAACCACTTTTATCCAGGGCTGAATCACAGCATCATCATCCAATTTTCTAAGAACAGGCCTGTGCAGGGACCCTATCCGAGTATAGATAGTAAAATATTGGCCTATTTCATCTCCAACTTTATAATGTTCTCCGAAATCTACCCCAACCAGTTTGGCATTATAGTCACTAATCTCCCTAATCTCTCCTATGCCACCAGTCAACAACTCATCAAGTTTAAATCCATTAACCTTGCCATGCAGACTTTTATATTTTCTAAGGTCTACATATTTTTTGTTCTGCACCATCCATTCTATAAATTCAAGAACAGAACAAAAATACATTCCATCATAGACGAAAGAATGATCAAACCTAGCTTTCCGTCTCTGAACTTTTCCACCCCACTTGGCTAGTGTCTGCACTCGATCTCCACACAGCTCGTCCACATTCGCATCCGAATCGAGCTCTTCAATTCGCGGATTCTCCGGCACCCGCACCTTGACAAAATCTCGGACCATCTTCTGGAACGTGGAGCTCACCATTGTTACAGGGTTTTGAGTGGGCTACAAAAATCGAGGGTTTTGGCAAATTTCTCTGATGAACAGGGAGCTGTGAGCTACGTAGAAGATGAACAGTCGAGAGTTTGAGTTTGTGTGGGAATCAATTTGTCACTTTCTCCTTTTTCCCCCCTTTTTCCGAAACCCAAAAGTCTCTTTTTCCTTCCTTCTGAGTACAGACCTAGGCCCAATAAGTTTTCGGCCCAGCTGATTTTTCTCCCTCTGAAGTCCTCGGTGTTTAAACACCACTTCACATATTTCTTGATACTTTTGATTTTTCTCCTTTTTTTTTTACCATATTATAAAAGAAACAACACAACAGTAAATAATACAATAGAAAGTACAGATCAGAGTACCTTACATTCGACAGACACCCAAGTGCTGTCTGAGGCCTTCAAACGTCTCACCATCCAGTGGTTTTGTAAATATATCAGCCAGTTGTTCTGCTGTTGGTACATACTGGACTGCGACTTCTCCTTTTTCAACCAAGTCTCTGATAAAATGATGTCGGATATCGATATGCTTTGTTCTAGAGTGTTGCACAGGATTCCTGGAAATATCAATGGCGCTTTTATTATCACACAGGACTGTCAAACCAACATCATTGAACCCATAATCCCTCATCATCTGCTTCATCCACAATAACTGTGCACAACAACTCCCGGCAGCTAAATACTCTGCTTCAGCTGTGGACAAGGATATAGAGTTCTGCTTTTTACTGTACCAGCTGACCAGATTAGATCCAGCAAAGAAGCACCCTCCAGTGGTACTTTTACGATCATCAGCATTCCCAGCCCAGTCCGAATCACTGAAACCTACTAATTGTGAATCCTTGTTCCGAGAAAACCATACTCCATACTTTGCAGTTCCGCTTATATACCGAATAATCCTTTTCACTGCTGACATATGTGATTCCTTTGGATCAGCTTGATAGCGAGCACAAATACCAACACTTAAACAGATGTCTGGTCTGCTTGCAGTCAAATACAACAGGCTGCCAATCATACTCCTGTACAATTTCTGATCAACACTTTGCCCCTGTTCATCCTTTGTAAGCTTATCGGTGGTTGCCATTGGGGTGCGTACTGCCTTTGCACTTGTGAGACCAAATATCTTGATCAAGTTTTCAGCATATTTCTGTTGATTGATAAACAGACCATTCTTCTCCTGAGTAACCTGCAATCCCAAAAAATATGACAATTTACCTACCATGCTCATTTTGAACTCTTGAGTCATTAAGTCAATGAACTCCTTCACCAAGGCTGAATCGGTAGATCCAAACACAATGTCATCCACATAGATCTATGCAATTAGAATCTTTGACCCCTTGTGCAGGACGAACAGCGTACGGTCTACTCCCCCTCGACGATAGCCCTTTTGAATCAGAAAGGTTGTCAGTCGCTCATACCAAGCACGAGGTGCCTGCTTGAGTCCATACAATGCCTTATTCAACCTATAAACATGATCAGGAAACTGAGGGTCTTCAAACCCCTTAGGTTGCTCCACGTAAACTTCCTCTTTTACTATGCCATTCAGGAATGCACTCTTGACATCCATTTGATAAAGAGTGAAGTCTAGTATGCAGGACACGGCCAACATTAGTCTGATGGACTCCAATCTGGCTACAGGGGCAAAAGTTTCATCGAAGTCAACCCCTTCTACTTGTGTGTACCCTTGAGCAACAAGGCGTGCTTTATTTCTGGTGACATTACCATCTGCATCAGATTTGTTTTTGAAAATCCACTTGGTACCGATCACATTTACATTAACCGGTCGTGGGGTGAGGAACCAAACATTGTTTCTCTCGAATTACTGCAATTCTTCTTGCATTGCCGAGATCCAATATTCATCTAATTTCTCGGTTCAGTGAGTGAGATGAAACACGATAATCCTGCTAATTCTCTGTAATTTACACGGGGTCGATCCCTTAACTGCATATGTCTCGTTGGATTCTGGTCAGAATCAAGATTTCCAGATTCTGGTGTTTCAACACCGGTTGATGGAGCTGGTGTTCCAACACCAGTAGGAACGGCTGAATCAAGCGCATCACCTTCTCCAGCATTGTCCTCCTCTGAATCATCTATCACCACATTAATGGACTCCATGACTACCCCAGAACGTTGATTCAGTACTCGGTATGCTCGGCTGGTAGGAGAATAGCCCAAGAATATACCAATGTCGCTCCTGGATTCAAATTTAGCCAAGGGTTCTCGATCCTTCAGAATGTAACACTTACTGCCAAAGACATGGAAATACGACACATCTGGTTTCTTTCCTTTCCAGATCTCATACGGTGTCTTCTCGGTAAACGGACGCAGATATACTCGGTTGATGGTGTAGCACGCAGTGTGTACTGCCTCAGCCCAATATCTCGAATGAATTTTTTTCTCAGCCAGCATTGCTCGTGCCATTTCCTGTAGTGTCCGATTCTTTCTTTCTACTATACCATTCTGCTGAGGGGTTATGGGGGCAGAGAACTCATGATGTATCCCGAGCGTTTCACAGATGTCCCGAAATTTAGAGTTCTCGAATTCCTTTCCATGATCACTCCTGATGCGTGCAATTCGAGCGGTTCCTTTTTCTACATGAAGCTTGTGCGCCAAGGTCTTGAATACATCAGCGGCCTCTGATTTTTCTTTGAGGAATGATACCCACGTATACCTCGAGAAGTCATCCACACAGACAAAAATATACTTCTTCCCGGCCACACTTTGGTGTACTAACTGGCCCCATGAGATCCATATGTAGAAGCTCCAAAAGTCTTGATGTTGAAACATCATGTACAGCATGGTGAGGAATACGAATTTGCTTTCCTTCCTTACACGATCCACAGACAGTCTCCTTGACATCACTGATTTCAGGAATACCTCTGACTACATTTAGTCTGGAAATTCGAGCCAAAGATTTATAATTTATGTGCCCCAATTTTCTGTGCCACAGTGTACTAACTTCCTTTTTCGAGCTCAAGCAGGTGACATCTTGATCGAGTAGATAACACTTATCCATTGATCTGGATCCAGTGAATACTCCAGACCCATGATTTACAATACACTTATCTTTGTCAAAGCACACCGTCATGTCATTATCACATAGATGACTGATGCTCAATAGGTTAGCCTTTAGGCCTTCAACTAGCAACACATCTTGGAACACTAGAAGCCCTTTGATTTCTAACTCCCCTTTGCCAATTATTCTACTTCGTTTTCCATCACCGAATTTAACATGTCCACCAAATCCAGGTTCAAATTTTCGCAGAAATTCAGGAACTCCTGTCATGTGCCTTGAGCACGCACTGTCGAAGTACCACGAGGTTCCTGTATGTGCTCCATAACATACAAAACTTGAAAGACAAATATTTTGAGACTTTCGAACCCATACCTGTCTTACTGGTCGAGTGATGCGATGTGATCTCTGAGTTGCATGTGTGTTCAAGGATCCGTTCCTGTATCCTCCAGTGTTGACTTGGTGCACGGTGTTGTATCCTGGAATGGTGTTGAAATACCGATATGCTGGGTTGACGGACAGTGTCTTAAGTAATTTGAAACACCTGTTTCTCACATGACCTGGAACTCCACAGTATCCGCATCTCCTGATTCTCTTGATGGGGCAATTTTCCTCAATTATTCTTGGTGCACGTGCACCTTGGTCTGCCTTATTTTTCAACACATCAACAGATCTTTCATACCCAATTCCGAATTTGGTAGTTTGTCCCATTTTCAGACAATCTTCAAGCTTAGCTTTCCCTGTATTGAGACGTCTAATAGCCTGTTCTGCTGTCTCCGCTCGTTGAACTACTTCAGCAAATTCCTTTTTAAGTTGTTCGAGTTCTTCAAGTGCATTTTTCTTCCCAAGCTCATTCACTCTAACCTTTTCACATAACTTCTTGTTCTCAGCCTTGAGCTCTTTGTTTTCATCTGCCACTTTTAGCCACATTTTATACATCTCCATACTTTCTTTGCGAATGTCATCATCACTAATGCTTCTAGTCTCTTCATCTGAGCTATCACTTTCTTCTTCATTCAACACACTGCGATTCATCTCAAAGGACTCTTCCAACGATACGCCGAAAGCAACATGATTTGTATACTCTTCTCCATCCTTAATATCGTCTCCTCCATCATCATCACTCCAGGTTATGGCATATGATTTCCCTTGCCTTTTAAGTGTATTGGCACACTCAGCTTGAATGTGTCCAAAGCCTTCACATTCTCTGCATTGGATTTTTCTGTTCAGATTTGGATTTACCGATTTGATCTTCGGTGTTTCAACACCAGGTGCCTGACCGAATCTGGGTGTGAAGTTGCCATTCGGATTTTTGCTCCCGCTTGACTTGTCCTGTGGCTTCCTGCCCATCTTCTTCATGAATCTAGAGAAGTTTCTGGTTATGTTAGCAATTTCATCGGAATCTTCAATATATGTATGTTCATCTTCCTTCCCAGAGGTTGTGCTTGTAAAAGCCATCTCCTTCTTTCCGGTTTTATTTTGCAACATCTCCATCTCATAGGATTCCAGAGACCCCATGAGCTCATCAAGTGTCATCATCCCAGTCCTTCCATTTTCATTGATTGCTGTGACCTTCATATTGAACCGTTGTGGTAATGCCCTCAACACTTTCCTTACAAGTTTTTGATCTTTGTACTTCTTACCAAACTGAAAAGCCTTGTTTGCAATATCTCGGACTCGTCCATTAAACTCGGAGATAGTTTCATCTTCCCGCATCTTCAATTCCTCAAATTTTGATGTATAGTATTGCAACTTTGAATCTCTGACTGAGCTAGTTCCCTCATGATACGTCTGTAACACATCCCATGCTTCCTTTGCAGTCTCACAGTTTGAAATCATCTTAAATTGATCTTCATCTACTGCTGTAAAGATGGCATTCAATGCCTTTGAGTTGGACATGTAAGCTCTATGCTCCTCAGTAGAGTATTCGGAATATGGTTTGATCGTTGATGAGCTCGATTCTTTAGTTTTGTCACTGGGAGGTGGAGTGTACTGATTTACAACATAGTTCCATGCTTGATCATCTAATGCACCAATGAATACTTTCATACGTGCCTTCCAGTAGGCGTAATTGCCTTGTTCCAGCAACGGTGGTCGCGTGACAGAAGCCCCCTCCTTTGGTGCCATGGTGAAACCTGATCTCACTCTCCCTGTATAGGGGTTAGCAAGTGCCTAGCTCTGATTTCTAACTCCCCTTTGCCAATTATTCTACTTCGTTTTCCATCACCGAATTTAACATGTCCACCAAATCCAGGTTCAAATTTTCGCAGAAATTCAGGAACTCCTGTCATGTGCCTTGAGCACGCACTGTCGAAGTACCACGAGGTTCCTGTATGTGCTCCATAACATACAAAACTTGAAAGACAAATATTTTGAGACTTTCGAACCCATACCTGTCTTACTGGTTGAGTGATGCGATGTGATCTCTGAGTTGCATGTGTGTTCAAGGATCCGTTCCTGTATCCTCCAGTGTTGACTTGGTGCACGGTGTTGTATCCTGGAATGGTGTTGAAATACCGATATGCTGGGTTGACGGACAGTGTCTTAAGTAATTTGAAACACCTGTTTCTCACATGACTTGGAATACCAGTATCCAGCATTACAGCATCTTCTTCCACAGCCGGGCACTCTGCATTGTCAGTTGCAGAGTCTAATTTTTCACCTTCTGTCGTATCAGCATCTTCACTTTTGTCCTCAGCCACATCTTCATCACCTTCTTTCTCAGAACCTGATCCCAGAAATGCTGCCAGAGCCTCCTCGGATCTCATAAATGTTGCCAGAGCCTCATCCAGCAAAGAGGCATCTCCTGGTTCATTCATCGGAGTTTCTTCTGTATCAACTCTCCCAACACATCCTCCTTCTTCCTCACTATCACTAATCTCCACAACCGGAATAGGCAAATTTCTCAGTGATTCTTGAGTCTGATTCAGAGACTCATCAACACAAACCATCTCCATAGCAACATCAGTGGATTTAACCACTTTTATCCAGGGCTGAAATTCAGTTTCATCAGTGGATACCAATTGAAATTCAGTTTCACCTGATTCCTAAATCTTTATACCAAGTTGTTTAACAGTTTGGTGTTGGAACACCAATATTAGTTTGGTGTTGAAAGCAAAACAAAATACACAGTGGACACACAACTTGGTTACGCAGTTTGGTGCAAATACACCTACGTCTGCGGGGCCTTGCCCAGATCAGAAACCATTCACTAGAAAGCAGTCTTTAGTACAAGAAGCTTAACTTAAATACTAATCCATTGCTAACCTACAGAGTGAATGTTGTGAGCTCCCCTCACTGTCGATCCTACGTCGTTGAACCCTCACGATCAACACGTCTCCCTGGATCTCCTCCTCCCGAGGAATTAAGACTTCCTTGTTTCTGATCTTCACGAACTTGGTCGGTTGTTTACGAACCTCCAAAGCCACGGCAGATCGCTCCAAAGTTCTCAACGTAGAGAATAGTTCTTGGACGCGTCAATTTGATTGTGTTGTAATCTTCTTCACTTTATCCCATCGCAATCCTGCCTTTTATCGACTTCTTTCCTTGTCAAACTTCTACCACAAATAGACTCCTAGACTAAGGAAAGATCTAATGCTAATCTGGTATTTAATTGAACAATCCTGTTATCAATAGGACTTGTTCCATAAATAAACTACTTAACCAATTCCTAACTATTACAGGAATATTCGTTTACCAGAATTAGACTTCCACGAAATAAGATAATATCGTTCACAATATTCTGATTTGATTGCATCAATATACCCCATAATATGCTCCATAATTCGTGGACAAAAATCTGTTTTCGGAAACATGGAAAACCTGGGAATTCGGTGTTGAAACACCAGATCTCCACAATTCACAATATGCCATAAAACAAGTCCAACTCCCGAGGACTTTACAATATATAATAGATACAAAGGGTATACAAAGTAGAAATAAATATGAAACATAATATATACAAAAATCAATCAGAAATTAATAATTGTTTTTAAATAAAGTAAATTGAACTAAGTAAAATACAGATAAATTAAAATAAGTCTGTCTCTTGAAAGATGGTCTTAAGATAAGTCATGGAAAGACTAAAATTTAAAGTGAAAATTAGAAGAAATGAAGATAAAATTTTTGGGTTGCATGAATCGGGTTATAAACTTTATAACTACTACACGTTGCATAATAAAATTTTAATATTGCAACTAAAACCTTTTACTTTTTATTATTCTAATTAAAGGCCATTTTTCCTAGTCGTTGCCTATATATATATATATATATATATATATATATATAAATAGTTTGATCCATGGTTTAATCAAATCTCATGCATAATTATTACAATTAGTACACATTCTTCACAATTTAATAGAAGTTAGCAATTCAGTTCATTTTATATTTATTCAGTTCAGTTTGTTGAAATTAAATTAAATAAGAGGGGGTCTCCTGATAGGCGGACTGTCTATAAACTTATGGACATATTACTTATTTTTTTACTTTATATACTGCATTTGTTAAATTACATACAAAATTTAGATTTTTTGAAAATATTTTTTTATATCATATATTTTTATATTTTCACCTTCAAATACATATTATTACTTGTTTTAACTTATAAAAAACAATGTTTAAATTTTATAAATTACAACATTTAAGGTAAAATCTCACGTGGACTGTCCATAAGGTTATGAAAATGCCACATTTCCTGTGACTTTCTCATCAAACAAAATTTAGGGTAGCTTAATTTTATTATTGTCATATTCAGTTAGATTAATTTTAGTTCTTACATTTTAATATATTTAATTATGTTTAATTACTTTCAACGCAGTTCAAATTAGACGAAAAGATTATGACCTTACTTTCTCTTACATTATAATTTTCTCTTTGTTTATAGTTTAAAGAGGAAAAAAGAAACATCAAGTCTTGTTTTAGTCAGCTTAAAGTTTAATTAGGTAGCTATCATAACCCAGTTATTAAATATTTTGATTTGGATGAGATTCTTTATATATATGTGTGTATACCAAATTTTCTAAAACTCTAATCCCCCGATTCCAACCGCCCCAGCTCCACCTTGAACTCTAGAGAACTGTCGAGGTGGAGCTCGAGTTCAACGCTTGTTTTAGTGTCCCTGTTGCCTAAGTTTGGGTGGTGCATGGGTTCTCCTGCATAGCAGCGGTGGAGCTCAAATTTTCCAATTGAGATGCGGCTGCGGCTTGGCGATCTAGAGTTCCCAAATAATTTTTCACCTTTTTCCTTCTCTCTGAGCACCTCACACAGCACAACAAAGCCACTGCATTCCGCCACCAATCGCCGCCCAATCTCACCAGAATATTACCGTTACAGTAACTCCATTAGATCCCCTACATGTTTCACCTCCTCAACTTGAAATTCATTGTCTCACTTTTCCGTTGAACAAGATGAAGAGCAACCTTAGATCGACCTGAAGATACTCGACATATTGTTGAACAACAGCTTTACCTCCAAATGGTGTGTTTCTTCGTCGAATCTCCGGTTCATGGTGGTGCAGTGGTTCAAGGTGGTGGTTCAAGATATTTAGTTGATGGTGTTCGATAAATTTTCAGTGATGTTTATAAGTTTAATTAAAAAAATTTTATGCTTATGATATTGTGGTTGATGTTTAATATTTTAAGTTAACTCTATTTTGTTAGTGTTTATACTTGTTAGGATAAATCAAATTACTGATTAGATTGTTATTTATTATGATTAGAGTTCTTTCCTTATTACACCTTACACCTCTATTGTACTCTCCATATATTCAGTTATCAATAATATAATTCAGTACGGAAAATCATTCTCTCATGGTATCAGAGCCTCTTCATATCCAAAACCTAAAAACCTAAAACTTCTTCCCACCGTCGTCCTCTTCACCGACGCTGCTCCCCCACCGCGGTTCCTCAGCGCAACTCCTCTCCGGCGCACGCGACTCCATGTGGTTCCTCTCCGCTCCGCTCTTCTCCGATGCAACCTCTCACCATGGATCCTCTCCACCGAGGTTTTCTTCGGCGAGCACGACTCCACGTGGCTCATCTCCTGTTCGATCCGCTCTGGTTCATCCACACCTATTACTCCACGAGGCTTCATTCCTCTCCAGCTATGGCTCAAGAAAAACTCTCCTACAACACTCTGCTCCGGATCAAACTCACTCCATCAAATTATCTTCTCTAAAAACGTCAATAAGGTTATGTTCTCCATCCCCAAGGTCTGTACGGTTTTATTAATGGCACTAAACCTCGTCCTACTCCCCCACCACCACCACCACCATCGCAATGTATCTCCTTTGCTACCACAGTCTCAACTCTTTCACGTGACAGTGTCAAAGTTGATCTCCAGGAGGCTTATTTGAAAGCACAAGAAAAGTATGGTCAATGGGTTGATGAAGATCAACGTCTCTACAGTCTCTTATTTTCCTCTCTCACCTCTGAAGTTCTCGCAGAACTTCCAGATTGTGCCACTTCCAAAGATATCTGGGATAATCTTGCTCCCATCTATCAGAATAGCAGTGCCTCTACCATTCTTCGTCTTCGCGCAGATGTGCATGGTATTCGTAAGTCTGGTACTGTTCATGAACTTAATCTCAAATTTAAGGAGATTTTTGAACAACTGTCTGTCATAGGTAATCCGGTTTCAAATGTTGATAAAATTGTATGGTTCTTGACTGCTCTTGGTCCTGAGTATAAAGATTTTTCTGCTTCTTTGATTAATGATGTTCCAGCCCCGCTTTATGCGGATGTTCTTGCCCATGACAAAAACCACGAGGCCTTTTTGATGAATTTACAGGGACACTCAAGACCAGCCGCATGAGAGGCAGCGTTCCAGACTAGCGATGCACCTCAATCCGGCGGCCCGTGGAATCACACGCCAAATCGAGGTGGCCGTGCATAGCCTTCACGTGGTGGTCGCGGTGGTCACTTCAGTGGGAGGCATGGTGGTGACCGACAGTCCTTTTTCGATTCTCAGGCTGCTGGTTCAGTCCCTGGTTGCGGTCATCTTCACTATTCCTTATGTGGATAGCTCGGTCACTATGCTGCGACACGTTACTAGATGCAGACACAGATTGGTTGTTCGCCAAGCACTCATTTGACATAAAATTATAACTCTTCTCCGCAGTTTAATACTTCTTCTCGTGTGTCAGATTGGTACCTTGATTCTGGCGCTACCAGTCATATGGCGCCTTCCACCTCAGGCCTAGATAGTTTCACTCCTTATAATGTTAAATCTCGTGTTCTTGTTGGTAATGGTGCTTTGGTTATGATATCTCATATTGGTGATTCTAAAGTTTCTAAGAACTTGCATTTGTATGGTGTTTTTGTTGTGCCTGATATTACTAAGAATTTACTGTTTATTAGTCGGTTAACCAGAGTATAGGTGTTCTAATTACATTTAATGACCGACATTTTGTCTTTCAGAACAAAGTAACCAGGGCCTTTGTGGGTTGTGGGCACAGTGAGGATAGATTGTACATTTTGGACCAGGGAGATGCAACATTTGTTTCAATTTTACAGAAGAATAAGAGTCGAGCTTCATATGAGTTGTGGTATGCACGCCTAGGTTATGTTCCTAGTGCAGTGATTACTAGTTTACATAAGTCTGGTTTACTATTAGTTTCTTCTTTGTTGCCTAAACCGCATACCTGCGCCCCCTGTGTTATGGAGAAAGGTCAAGGATTGGCTTTTGTTGAGAACCCTGCACGTGCTGACAATGTTCTTGATTTAATACACTGTGATTTATGGGGTCCCTCCCCGGTTTTATCTACAAATGGTTTTTCGTATTATGCATTATTTTGTGGATGATTTTTGGAGATTCACTTGGTTGTACCCCTTTCGTCGCAAATAAGATTTTGTTGATACTTATTTACAGTTTGAGGCACTTGTTGATAATAAATTTTCTGCTAAAATTAAAGTCTTTCAAAGTGATGGTGGCACTGAATTTTTGAACATAGGACTTATATCACACTTTGCGGAAAAAGGTATTCATCATCAGGTTTCTTGTCTGGCCAGTCCAGAACAGAATGGGCGAGCAGAACGCAAGCATCGCCATGTTGTTGAAATGGGTCTCACGATGCTTTTTCACTCCCATCTTCCAATTTCTCATTGGGATGATGCATTCACCACTTCTATCTACATTATCAACTGTTTGCCTACAACAATTCTTCAGGGATCCACCCTTTATGGTCTTCTTTATCAGCGGGATCCTATCTATCGTAACTTTCATCCTTTTGGTAGTTGGTTTTTCCTTTTGTTCGCCCCTTTGCTGATCATAAGCTATCTCCCTATAGTATTCCATGTATTTTTATCAGTTATAGCTTACAGTATAAGGGGTTTTGGTGTCTCGACCCTACCACTGGCAAGGTTCATGTTACTCGTCATGCTCGATTTGACTAGGCATATTTTCCTCTGACTCTAACTTCGGGAATTGGGTCTCCCTCCTCAGGTTTTGATGTCTCTGCTTTTATTGATCTAGATCTTGGGATGGCACCGCCACCAGCCTTGGCTCCGTCTTCACCTCAATTTTGGTCTCCTAATGATGAGTCGTCTCAACCTGAATCCAACCGTGGTGGCTCTTTGCCCGTGCCCGTGCCCACACCCAGTCTTCTCTCGCCCACGCTTGCGCCTACGCACGGTGGTTTCTCGCCCTTGTCCACACCCATCTGTGATGGCTCACGCCCTCGCTCAGCAGTAATGGGCACCTTGGATGGCCCAGGCTACAGCTGGCTACGCACGGACGGTCTTAGCTCGTCCTTCCTGCACGGCCACAAGCCTTCTTTCCGCATGGCTACGGACGGCCATGGGCCTTCTTCCTATGTGGCCATGTACGGCCACGGGCATCTTTTTCCCATATGGCTATGCATGGCCACGATCAGTTCCAGCTCACGCTCGGTGGTGCTGTTCCTTCCCGAACCACCACTTCCGGCCCCGGCTGGCCTGCTCCTTCCTGCCTTGGCCATGGGCCTCCTTCCTGCACCACCACGCATAGCCTTGGATGGTCCGCTCCTTCCAGCATCGGCCACAGCTAGTCACGGCTCTACCGTTTCAGCTTTGCATGGTTACGCGCTCTTCCACTGGAGTTATTCAGCGTCGAGATGATTCAGATATTCATGCCCACGGTCTTCTTGCGACTCTTCTTTCTCAGACAGAACCGACTGATTATCGTTCCGCTAAAAAAGATCCTTCTTCGGTTTCTGCCATGGTTGAGGAGATGGCTGCTCTCGTAGTCAGCATACTTGGTATCTTATTCCGCGCCCTCCAGACGTCAACATTGTTGGGTCCAAATGGGTTTATAGGCTGAAGTACAAACCTGATGGTTCGGTTGATCACCATAAGGCACATTTGGTTGCTCGGGGTTTCTCTCAGATTCTCGGTTTTAACTTTGACTGTACTTTCAGCCCTGTGGTTAAAGCTTCTACAGTTTGGACAGTTCTTGCTATTGCTACTTTGCGTGCTTAGTCTCTACATAAGTTTGATGTTAAGAATGCTTTTCTTAACGATGTTCTTAATTCTTTGGTTTTTATGGCACAACCCGTTGGCTATAAGGATCCCACTCATCCGAACTATGTTTGTCATCTATGGAAGGCCATTTATGGTCTAAAGCAGGTACCTCAAGCATGGTTTCAGGATTTTAGTGCTTATGTTTTGCAGCTTGGGTTTCGTTGCAGTTCTTCTGATACTTGTTTGTTTGTGTTATCTTGTGGTTCATCATTGTTGTATCTTTTGGTCTATATTGATGATATCATTTTGACTGTCAATGATTCCACTCTTATTCGGCAGTTCATTGATCGCACCCATCGGGAGTTTGCCATTAAAGATTTGGGTGCCTTACATTACTTTCTTAGCTTAGAGGTTATGCCCATTGCCTCGGGACTTCTTTTGGGACAGACGAAGTATGCTCAATACATTCTTTCTCGGGCTTGTGTGTTAGATGCAGTGCCAGTCTCTACATTGTTTCTGCCGAATTCTCAGCTTCACAACAGTACGAGTTCCCAGTTCAAGAATCCAACATTATATCACTCTTTGGTTGGTGCTCTCCAGTATCTAACCATACCTCGTCTGGACTTGGCATTTGTTGTTAATTCGGTTAATCAGTATCTTTAGGACCCTCGGGAGATCATTTTTTGCCTGTCACTCGGATTCTTTGCTATCTTTGGGGGACCCTACATTTTGGTCTCAATTTTCGTGCAGCTTCTTCTCCGGAGATGCATATTGTGCCCGGTGTTTAAAGATGTGTCGTTCTACTTATGCCTATGCTTCTTGTTCGGCGGTAACTTGGTTTCTTGGAGTGCAAAGAAACAGCCCACTGTGTCCAGGTCTAGCACGGAGTCGGAGTATCGTGCTTTGGCTAACACTGCTTCTGAGGTTATCTGGATGACTCATTTGCTTCGTGATCTTCATGTTCCTCTTTCTGGCGCACCTCTTCTGCTTTGTGACAACAACAGTGCCATCTTCTTGGCTCAGAATCTAGTGGCGCATAAACGGGCTAAGCGCATTGACATTGATATCATAATGTTCGTGAGTTGGTTTCTTCGGCCAAGCTTCGTGTTGCTCATATTCCTACATCTCTACCGGTTACAGATATCTTCACCAAGGGTCTTTCTCGTCCTTTGTTTGAGTTCTTTAGATCCAAGCTTTGCGTCTCTGAGAATCCGACACTTCGCTTGAGGGGGGTGTGTTAGGATAAATCAAATTACTAATTAGATTATGATTTATTATGATTAGAGTTCTTTCCTTATTATACCTCTATTGTACTCTCTTTATATTCAGTTATCAATAGTACAATTCAGTACGGCAAATCATTCTTTCAATACTACTTTCAATTGATGTTTACGTATATTTTTGCGGTCTGTGCTTTGAAGTTGATATTTAATTTGACAATTTAAACATTGGTGTTGAAGTTTTATGATATTCAGTTGAAGTTATATGTTTCGCTAGTTTAATTTGATGTTTTAAGCCTTGTAATTTGACGATTATGCTTATTTTTTGTTAGTTGAAGTTGATATTTTATGATTTTCAGTTGATGGTATATATGTGTTTTGTTAGTTTTAGTTGATGTGTATTATCTTATTTGATGTTTACATTTTTTCTTTGATATTTTATTTGATACTTTTTGCATCTTCCAAGTTGGAGCGGAGATGTTGAGAAGAATGTAGGAAAATTTGTGGAAAGTGAATTTTTTTGCTAGTTTTAAATAAAGATCTCTGCCTAAAGTTTACACTGCCTCACAGAAAACCAGTAAAAATAATATTTAATGGGTAGAAGAGTAGTAACTTAATATTAGTTAACGTATTAGTTAGATGATTATCGAGACACTATCTGATTATGCACACAGTTCTGTTTTATACCGATTAACCATTAGACTAGGTATTTTATAAACGATGTAACTAATGTAGTGATTTGATGTTTCTTCTTATTTATTACATCGAGGTTCCTATAACTTAATTTTTTTATAATGCATCACAATATATAAATATTTATAATTTGACCCTAAAAGTTATTGAAACGGCATTTTTAATGATTGATATAACCATTAATCGATCTAACAAGAGAGTTTTTCCATATTACAATGATTATATATAGAAGATAAGTGATAAATATAATATCATAATACCGATTTATTTTTTAAAAAAATGTTATTATATTGCCACTCAATGTTAATAAGCGAGCCAACAAAAACAATGTATGAAAACTAGTATGGTAATCAGTCAGCAACTTTATTGTTGGATATATATATATATATATATATATATAGAGAGAGAGAGAGAGAGAGAGAGGAGGATGGCAACTTCATTGTTGGATTAAAACACTGAAACCACACAAAAAATAGTTGGGTGACAAGAAGGATAACTGGGAAAAAAAGAGTGAAAAATATTTAAAAGATATGGAAGAAAAAGAAAGAAAAAAAAAGTAAAGTCTTGGGAAAAATCATTTTTCCACATGCATATGGAAAGGAGGGTTTTAATTAGAATAATAAAAGATAAAATATCTTAGTTGTAATATTAAAAATTATTACGCAACGTGTAGTAGTTATAAAGTTTATAACCCGATTCATGCAAACCAAAAATTTTATCTTCATTTCTTCTTATTTGCACTTTAAACCTTGATTTTTCCATGACTTATGGAAATACCGCCTTTCAAGAGACGGAATAAAAAAATAGAAGATGAGAAGAAAAGGAAATGAGAAATGTGATAAAATAATCCTATGTTTTGGAAGTATCAATATAATCATGCAAAATGAGAAAGTGTCAAAACAGCCATAACTTATTGAAGTATGTGCCAATCTACCATTGGGCGTTGTTGACTTCAATTGTCAATGGTAAGTTTGGCCAAAATTTAATGAAATGACCATTTTACCCCTGGATTAAAAAAGAAAAAGAAAAAGGAAAAAGATAGAAATGGCCTCATGTTTTCCCACTTTTCTTATATGGGTACATAGGCCAATTTTTTAGAAAGGTATGGCATCTGATAGCAATATATGTGCACAATGCAGTAAGGGAGTTTCAATTAGGGGTTCTAATACCGAGAGCTATTGGTAGTTCCTTCATTGTACTAATTCCTATGAACAAATCTCCTGCTTCCTTTGCCAAATATAGACCAATCAGTTTGTCAAGTTTCACCCACAAATTAATGGCTAAAGTGTTGGTGGACAGACTGAAATCACTGATGAAAGACATTATCAGTAAGGAGCAATCTGCATTTATATCTTATAGAGATATAGTTGAATCCATTTTAATGATGAAAGAGCCTGTTAGATTACTTGATAGGAGGAGGGAATCACTCAATCCGATTCTTAAAATTTACATGATTTTGATGGAGTATCATGGGCTGCCTTAAATTCATTAATGGTTAAATTGGGTTTCAATGGACTATTTGTAAAACTCATCATGAATAATCTAAATGCTACTTGGTTCTCAGTACTGGTCCATGGAATTCCACAAGGTTTTTTTAAACCTTCTAGGGGTTTAAAACAAGGGGATCCCCTTTCCCCATTTCTCTTTAACATAATAACAGAGATGCTGACTTTAAATCTTACAAAATAACTTCATACTGGAAACCTTTAATATTTTAAAACACCTGAAGCTTCAAATAAAATTACTCAACTCTCTTTTGCTGATGATACATCAAAATTTCTCTCAGGCACCGCAAAACTTAAAAAAACTTAATGAAATTTCTTCAAATTTTCCAAATTGCCACATGCCAAAAAGTAAATTTTTCAAAAAGTAGCTACTACTCTGGAAAACTGAGCAAAGCAAAAAAATATAAAATCGATAGTATCACAGGCATAAGTCAAGGGACTTTACCCTTTACAAATCTGGGAGTGAAAATCTTCAAAGGAAGGAAATTAAACCTTCACTTTACATATGCAGTTGACAAAATTGCTTCCAAACTTGAGAACTGAAAAAACACCTGGTTGTCAACAAGTGGAAGGCTGATCCTCATCAAGCATGTTCTGACCACAATCCCACAACATTCTTGGTCAGCCACTGCCCCAACATCTCACACCATTCAACCGATTGAATCCTTAATCAGTAACTATTTCTGGGGAAATCAGAAAAAAAAGGTCCTAATAGACACTAGCTCTTGGGACAAACTGTGCTACCCTTGTTTGGAGAGCGACCTAGATTTTAGAGACCTCAACACAGTAATTAAATCATTTTCAGCTAAAATCTAGTAGAAAATACAGATAGGAAAATCACCCTGCTCAAAGTTTATTTGGTCCCTTTCCCAAAGATACAGAAGCTCTGAAACATGGACTAGATATTTAGAAATAGAAAGCTTCTCTGGAAAAAAAACTCACAGGTGCTAATTGGTAATGGCAAAGCAAATATGTGGGTGGAAAATTGGCTAGAATCGGGTCCTTTAATAAAGAATGGCTAGCACGGGTACACATTCCTCAACCCATTCTGAAAGTAAGAAACTTACAGATACAACTGCCCTCTTTATCTCCTTTATTTCATCAGTATTTAACAGCGCAGGTGGTTGAGGAAATTACATCGGATATAGAATTCACGTGGGAGCAAGACTGTTTAATTTGGAAACCAGAATATTCTGGACTCTTCACAATTAAATAAGCTTTTCATTCATAGAGAAAGAAAAAACATACCATTTAGATGTTATCTAAAGTATGGAATCCAATAATTCCAAACAAAATATCAATTTTTTTATAGAAATTATTGAAGAAATCCCTACCATTTGATAATATCTTAATGTGGATGGGCTTTAGCTTGCCTTCAAAATGTCCTTTTTGCAAAAATGGGGATAATCTTGATCATTTTTTCAACACCTGTAACAATGTTGTATCCTTGTGGACAAAATTTGATCAAGTCATGAATTTTAATTGCTCAGGTTTCCACACCATCATAGAAAAATTGCATTATTATTGGAATATTGAGGGCTACTCTAAATTAAGACAATCAATCATAGCCAATATTCCAATAATAATTATATGGGAACTCTGGAATTCTAGGAATAGCTTTATCAATGATGGGGTAGTATTCTATGTTGATAGGGCATGGAAAAAGATACTGAAAATGAGTCAAACTTGGTACTCCATTAATAATACTATAGAATTTTCAACAAGTGACCATAAATTTCTCTCTATCAGATTCAAAACTCCAGTGATCAAAAGATTTAGGTCTAAACCATGGTGCAATGGAAACCATCTCTACAAGACTTCAAAGTCAATTGTGATGCTTCCTATAACTCTAATGGAGTCAGAATAGGATGTGTAGTTAGATCTCCATGCATATCTGAATGTGTACATTGTTATGTTTCCTTTTCTCTTCACGCATAAATTTTGGCTATTTATGCAGGAATGAAACTCCTCATAGACTAGGGAAGCAACGGGATCATAGGATCAGATTCGAAGAATGCAATTGATATGCTGAGAGCTAAGGCAAAACCTCCTTTGAATCAGATTCACCTTACAATGAAGATTAATGAGCTACAAACGGGGAGACTCCACAAATTTGAGCATGTCATTAAGGAGGCTAACGGCCCATCAACTAGCAAAACTAGCAAACAAAAAGAGGGGAGCAACATGCTTTCAAGACATAAGATCACAACTAGTTTTTTCAATTCTTGCTGAGAAGAGACCTTCTGTTTCCACATTTCAGAAAAATTATCATTAGGACTTAGAGACTAAGGAAATTACAACTGCTTTGTGTTCACTAGGCTAGATAAAATATTGGTTAATGGATGAAGAACTATCTGGCCATTACAAATCACACAGGGGTGGAGGATTTGAAAATGGAAACACAGTTCTTACAAATTCATTACTAAGTGTTCTTCTTTTGTAAACTAAATATGCTGGTCAATTTCATGACCTTTTGTAAACTCCTATTCAGTTAAAATCTGGTTTCGGAGATCCAATGAAACAACCCCACCTCATGGTTCATGGGGTCTTTGATTTTTCATAAAAAAAATGTGAACACATTTTAATTTATCTGACCCGTTATCAAATCATAACTTTAAGGCCATTTACTTGTTTTCCTATAACTGTTTTTTATTCATATTGATTTAAGATCACAAATAGTTTATGTTTGTTATCTTATATATGGCCCAATGTTAGTTCACATTTTAAAAACTTTTAAAAAAATAATAATAAAAGAAAGAAAGATTCTCAATGTAGTTGTTACAAGTTATATTTGTATTCCTGAATTGAAGGTAGTGAATATTTTTTTATGCAATTCTGGATAAGGACCTCCACCCCTGTGAGAGCCTATTCCAGCCAAGCATACAACCATATTCACTATCCAATGTAAAAGATAAATTGCTCTCATGGAAACTATAAAAATAAACCTGCGAAGCTAAGCTAATCTAAGTGATGGTGTTGAGCTGTTGTCCATGAGAAGGATAACTCTCAAGTGTTTCGGAAGTGTTCCATGGTTGTTGTAGATTATGGTTCCTTGAGTAATTGCTTCTTTGGCAAGAAAGTTGGCTGCCTGATTACTCTCCATGTATGCATGGACTATATTGATTCATGCTGATGTTAACTCGTCTCTTATTTCTTTAGTAGACGAAGGCCATGATAATCAATGCATGGTAGAAGGAAATTGAAGCCAAAGATAGGCGGTTACATAGTTTATAGCGGCCAACGGAGCAACAGGGAATCGTAATCCAATGAGTTGTGCTTCAGTTCGAGAACGATCCAAAAAGACCTAGCCTTCAAGGCTGGTTCCATTGGATTTGTCTTCTCAAATACTATAAAATCAACTATTAAAACTCTCAAATCGGACTAACAGATCTCCTGTAGAAAAGGAAACTAGTTTAGCTTGCCAAAGCACCAATGGGTTAGCGCAGGCCGTGCATGGTTTGGCACCAACGGCCCATGCCGGAGGAGATGCCCCGCGCCAAGGAGACCAGTGCGAGGCACTAACGTGGCCCGCGCTAGACATGATGGGCTACAAGCACAAAGTCAAGAACCCCTCTACAAGGAAAAGAATGGGCGTGGGATATCCTATTTCAGGTGTCCCACGCCGTTCCAAGTCTATTTTGTTAAGACCAGCCAACGGGGAGTGGGAATTCACATAGCCCGCCCCAAAGTTTTCTGAGTGAGCACCATCACTGACCATAGCCTGCACCAATGACCATAAGCTTGGATCAGAACTTCAATGTTTCACCATCCTGACCACGGCCCAAGCCAATGGCCACAGGTGCAGACAGAACCTCAAATTTTAGCACTCTGATGGTAGCCCACATGAAACGACGCAGCCCTCAGTAGGAGATGAAGCGACCCGTGCCAACCTCTGCACCCCGCGCCATGATCAAGATCTGTGCCATGCTAAAGAACAGGTGCCCCATGCCCATAAAGAGGTGCGACCCATGCCAGACCTTACGTCTTGCGCCAAGTACATGCCACAGGCCGTGTCATCCGTGATGCCCCACGCTAAGGGGCGGCTGAGCTAGGGTTTACCCTATTTTGGGCCTATTTTTAGGCCCAATCTCCTAATACTATATATAGAACCTTTGTCTACTAAGTTTTCATATATTATATCCTACATTACATGAGTAGATTAGAAGAGTAGCTTGGAGATTCTCTCCTTAGTAGAAACTTTATCCTTTTCTTCTTGTTATTTTGCTTTGATCCTAAGATGTGGAACTCAAATCTTTATTTGAATTCAATGTTCCATAGCTTGGGGATGCATGTAGTGACTCGATTTTGTCTATATGCTTTTTGAGATTCTATAGTTCATATTATCGTAATTTGCTTTTGAGTTTGAATGTTTGAGTATTACACCACATATGATCACACACATTGGGCTGCATTCATGCTAGGTACAAATATTGATGCCCCATTGGGAAGAGAAACCCAGATGTTTGTATGGGTGAAGCGGAACGAGTCTGTGTGAGTGTGTGCACGGGAGACTCGAGATCACCCTGATCCCCTTACCATCGCATCAGTCTTAGTTGACTTCGTAAATTTTTCCGACAGGTTCCGGATAGAGATTTTATGTGTAGTAGCAAGCTAGGGTTACAAGAAACCTTAGTCTCACATATAAGGTGATAGAACTTGAGAGAAGAAGTTGCATTCGTGGTGGAAGTCCGGAACGTAATCGCAAAGGGGAGAATCAGACCTACAACGGTAGGACCTTGTTGTACACCCCTAATTACGATGGTGGTATCAATAGATGGTTGTGAGAGCACCCACAGTGGCAGGGGATGGGGAAATGTATGCCATCGGCCACACCACGTGTTATGGACATACTATTAGGTTTTTTTAGATCTTTATGTGAAAGAATCAAGGATAGAAGCATTAGATTGATCAAGTCACTCTATAATTTCCTCAAGGACCTCGAACTTTAAAAACATGTCCGAATTTTACTAGGGAGGATAGGAATGAAGAAGTTCACTACCCTGTCTACCCTCACCTACACTAGGTATACCCTGGAGTTCTTAGCCACTGTTGAGAGGTTTCAAAACAAGCATGGATGACGCTTCATCAATTTCTACCTAGGAGATAAACCCCGAACCTTGACATATTATCAGTTAGGGAAGATATTGAAATGGAAGGGGCAGCAGGATGTGCCAGGATACAGAGAGCCGAACACTTGTGATTTAGTCCAGTTCTGGGGTGCCATCACTAGGCAGGTGAGGGGAAGGAAGGGTAAGAACAGTGACATAATGCATCTTGCTCTTAGATACGTGGCTAGGTTGTTGTACGTTGTAGTTAGTTGCCATGGGGAGGCCACCGCCTCCACTGATCATGATTGTAGGATTCTCCTATGGTCTATGTGCATGGGGAGAGATAGTCCTAACTTGGTGGACATGTTTGTTTGTGGGAGCATGGATCTCACTTACTTATCCGCTCATACCAGCAAGATATCGATGGGAGGAATGATTACGCTATTAGCATGACATTTTAACCTTCTAGAGAATGAAGATATGAGGGCTAACCCCAGCTCAACCTTTATGCTCAATCTTTTAATCATGGATAAGGTGAGGCTTATAAAGAAAGATCATGGTTCCATCTTCTAGAAATGCAGAGGGAAGAAATTTATGAGACTTCCCCAGAATAAGAGAACTAAGTTCGACAAATCCTTCAGATTGACAAATCATATTATCGAGCCCGATGCAAAATCAGAGGCAATTTTGGGGGAATACAACCCGGGATATGAGGAGTCTGAAGTAGAGTATAAACAGGAGGAGGAAGAGCAGTCCCCTCCACTTCACGCTATACCACCACCTATGGGGCACCTTTTAGCGCCACCGCCACCTTTTCTGCAGGTATCGGGAGGACTTCTATGGGAGCGATTAGAATGCATGAGAGTTCTTACCATTCTACAGGACATGGCATCGAGAGTGCACATAAACATAGCGTTTCATCTCACCATCGGGGCTTTTTAGAGTTTAGCGGCGACATATCTCATCCACCCTTTAAGCCTCACATACATAGTGTATCTGGTCATTCTCATCAGGGAGCTCACCTCAGCAGCCCCAACCGGAGTGGGCTCAATACTTACAGCAGTCAATCTTTGGGGTTAGATAGGATTTTCCATCGCTAGAGCTTGGCTAGATGACAACCACTGGGACACGGTTGACAGATTTGACAGAGCGGATGATCATCTATATTATCTGACGGATATCATTGGAGAACTCCGAGATGGGATCATGGATATCAGTGGCAGGTTGAGGAGTGTATGTATATGGGGAGCGCTATATGGATCCTTCGCATGGGCAGGGGCAAGGAGCCAGACGTCGTAGGAGGGAATGATCTTTTATATGGCTCCAACCTCTCGTTCACTTAGTTACTCGCATTAGAAATAATGCAAGAACTAAGTGTGGGGAGGGGTTGGAATATCTTCTATTATGGTACACCCCACCCCTTCTTTTGCTAGTATCTCTTTCAACCTATGATTCTACTGTTTTGGATTTTTGGATTACTATCTTTTTTCATGGTTTCGTTTATTTCCCTCATTGAACTCTTTGGATTTTTGGTGTGAGGGCACCGTTTGTAGGATTTTGGGATGTTTTTGGTGGTTTACGTTTCTTTATAACTATCCTTTGTAGTATGAATCCCACTTTTGATGTGGAATACATTTGGAATACATTTGAATTTATATTACCATTTATCAAGTGAGACCTTCAAGGCAATATATATATTTTTCTAGAATATACTTTCCGATCCATTGCGATGTCACAAATTGATTATAGGTATTATCCTATGGCCTAATGTATATTCACATGGTAGTACTGTGATCGTTGTTAGGTGCATTGCTAACACTTTCAATTAATTATCTTATAAAAAAAATCAATTTTCCATCTTCATGAAGATATGGAAAAATATTAGATTTTAATAATTAAGTGGAAAGCTCTTTTTAAAATGAATATTTAAGTTTTATGTCTCATATGAAATAAAATATTGTTGTGCAGTGTTAAAAATAATATATTTCCATTATTGGATTGTATTAACGTTTTTGTGATTAGCTGGAACCCAGGGAGGACATCTTGATAAAGGCTAGTAAAGTCGAACAAACTGATCAAAACTAGCCCTCGAGATATTGAACATCTCGAGAATTGTGACCCTAACTAGCCTGCAAGATTAGTTCACAAATTGACAGTATTGATACTTAAATAACCCTCAGGATTAAGAAACAATGAAGAAAGCTTGCAAGAAATGAGTATTTCTAGAAAATTGATATATTTGTTTGATAAAAATGTGAGTAACAATCTCGGCCATACCTTATATTTATAGGGTCAACATCTCGGCCAAAACCCTAAGTCAAAGAGGATCTGAATCAAATTATGGCAGTTTTATGAAGCTAAAACCATATCTAACTAAAATATCTATAATAGGTAGCTATATGACCGAATTCATCAAGAAGTGATCTTGAATGAATATTTCCTTATCTAATCTTACCAAATCCAATTCTAATCAGAATAAAACTAAATCGTCAGCAAAGGTAAATGGAGATAAATCAGCAACACTGAAAGTAGTACTAACACCACGGTCTCCTGGAAAAGCGAACTTGTAAGCATTGTCATTTACACATGCTATCACTTTAAAATGACCATCTCCACGAGGACTAAACTTAGATTTCCGAGCATTTGGAAACCTCTCGTTTCATAGATGCACCCATACCCAATCACCTACCTTGAATCTGACCGATTTTCAGCCATGATAAGCTCTGTCAGTATTTTGTGCATTTGTCTGTTCAATTTTCAACCGCACATTCTCATGTCACAAAATCAGCCTTCTTCTCTCCATCAAGGCTTCTAACCTGTTTAAAATTCAGTGGAAGTGAATCAAGAGGTGTAGTAGGTAGAAAACCATAAATAATTTCAAATATAGGTAAAGAAGTAGTAGAATGAACAGTGCGATTATAAACAAACTCTGCTATTGGAATGTATGCTTCCTAATTCTTCAAGTTTTTCTAGACTAGAGCACACAGAAGGGTGGCTAATGTCCTATTTGTAACCTCTACTTGTCCATCAATTTGAGGATGACAGGCAGTAGAAAACAACAACTTTGTCCCTAACTCGTGCCACAAAATATTCCAAAAGTAGGATAAAAATTTAATATCACGATCAGAGACAATGGATGCAGGTATGCCTTGAAGTCGGACTACTTCTCTCACACATAAATCCGCATCATGCTTTGCATCACCTGTCTTCCTACAAGGAATAAAGTGATCCATCTTTGAAAATCGATCAACAACCTCAAAGATAGAATCATTACCTGACTGATATCGTGGTAAATCGAGGACAAAATCAATGGAAATATCAACTGAAGGCTATGTAGGAATAGGTAATAGAGTATAAAGACCACGAGGCTTAGTTTTTTACTTAGCCTTCAAGCAATCGATACAATTCCTACAAACCCTGTCAACAGCAAGTACCATTTTCAGCCAAATGTTTTTTCTCGCGACAGGTTATAAGTTTTAACTGTGCCAGAATGTCCTATGAAACCATCTAAATGAGCTTCTCTAACATGTAATTCACACATAGAACAATGAGAAACACATAACCTATCATCTCTATCCATCATGCCGAAAAAATTTCTCATAAGCACCATTTTTGCATGCAGCATAAACAGATGAAAAATCAGAATCAGTCGCATATAATCATTGCACTAATGAAAACCCTAACATAATTTATTCCAATCGTGTAAGTAAAACATGTCTATGACCCAAAGCATCAGCAACCACATTTGCTTTACCCTTTTTGTATCACAACACATAAGAAAAAAATTCAATAAAACTGGACCATTTAGCATTACACTTATTCAACTTCATCTGACTCTTGAAATACTTCAATGACTTATGATCACTGTGAATGAAAAATTATTTATGCGATATATAATGTTTCCAAGTCTCCAATGCACGCACAATTGCATAAAAATCTTTATCATAAATAGGATAGTTAAGAGCACCGCCCTTTAACTTCTCACTGAAGTAAGCTACAGGTTGGTTCTCTTGCATCAAAACACCACTAATACCAACACCAGAAGCATCACAATGAATCTGAAAAGGACCATTAAAATTAGCTAGAGAAAGAACATGAGCATTACATAGTCGTACTTTCAATTTATTAGATGCATTCTCTTGACGTTCAGTCTAAACAAATTTCACATCCTTTTTAACTAGTTTATTTAGAGGTGTAAGTAAAAAATCACGCACAAAACGTCTATAAAACTAGCTAAACCATGAAAAGAACGTACTCGATTGGCGTTGGTAGGTCTTGACCAACTCTTAATGGCCTCAATTTTGGATTTTCCATTTTTATACCCTCCTTAGTGACCACAAAACCGAGAAACACCACCTTCGAAGTGAAAAATGTGCACTTATTGATACTTGCATACAAACAAAACTCACAGAGTGCAGCAAGAACCATCTTAACATGCTCAATATGTTTATCAGTCGACTTAGAATAAATCATTATATCATCAAAGTAGACCACAACAAATTGACCAATAAAATTTCTCATGACATGATTCATCAACCGCATAAAATTACTAGGTGCATTAGTTAAACCGAAAGGTATAACAATCCATTCATACAAATCAAACTTAGTCTTAAATGCAGTTTTCCATTCATCCCCCTAACTTATGCAAATCTGATGATATATTTCGGCCACCAGAAAATCTTTCATTTTACTCTGATACCAAATGATATGAATCTCCATGCAAAGACTCTGGATTGCAGAATTTTAGATCTTTAACTAAACGAGGGATTTTGAAAACCCTAGTAAAGTTTTATGAACAGATCAAAACTAGCCCTCGAGATCTTGAACAGCTCGAGAATTTTGACCCTAACTAGCCTGCGGGATTAGTTACAATCTTCATGTCCCGCAGTACATAAGAATCCATTGGTTCTGTGAAAACCTGCATGAGACCAACGCGAGATCTTCATGAGGCAAAGCGTTAGGCCGTGACAAAAGCATCGGGCCGTGAATCTTGGAAATGAAGAATTAAAGATTTATCTAAGTATGAGGCTGGTCCATGAAAACCTTCATGGGCCATGATAGAAGTTCTGAGCGAAGAACAAAGGCTGCTCGCGGTCTGTGAAAACCTTTATGGGTCATGAGAACTTCTGAGCAAAAACCGTGAACTGTTCGCGGTCCTTGAAAGTCTTTATGGACCGTGGCACGAGACATGCTTCATCGACTGCGACAGATCCCACGCCCCATGCTTGAATTTCACGGACCGTGGCATCCGTGCAGGTCCGTGAAACCTTGGAGGCTGACTGTTTTGGCCATAACACTCTTAATTTTCATTCGATTTCCCTCTACAACATATCAAATTATTATTTTTCTTGATATCTATCCAACGCACTATAATTCAGCTCCAGATGATTCACACATTCGAGCAATTTATTCGAGAAAGGTTCAGCGGCTAGAGGGAAAGGGTGACTGATGTTTTGCTATGTTTGGCCTATTTTGGGCCTATCTTTAGGCCCAATCTCTTACTACTCTATATATGAGCCTTACTATTATACTAAACCCTAAGTAGAATAGATTTAGTCATAATGTAGATTAGTTTCTCTTTCTAGTTTAGAGAGAAGGAACAAGAGAGTTCTTCTTCTCCTCCCTTCTTCTTATCCTTCTCTTATCTTTTTCTTTTCTTCTTATTTTCTTAGATCCATGGCATCTAATTCCATTTTTCATGTATCTATACTTTTTGGAGGAGTTAGTTAAGCTTGGGGCATATTTGGCACATGTGTGGCTTTTGATGCTTTATGAGATTCCTTTATGTATCTTTGTGTTTATGATATTATTGTGATTGTTCTTAAATGTGACAATTGCATCAACACTACACCACATATAAGCACACACTTTGGGCTATGTTCATGTGTGGTGCACTTACTGATGCCCCATTGGGAAGAGAAACCTTGATGTTTGAATGAGTGGAGGGGAATGATTCTGCGTGAGTGTGTGCACGAGAGATTCAAGGTAACCCTAATCTACATACAATCGCACCAGTATTAGTTGATTACTTAACCATTTTTTATAGGTTACGGGTATAGATAGGTGATAGTAGCAAGTTAGGTGTTGTGTTGAAACCCTAGTATCACAAATAAGGTGCCTATGAACCTAAGGCCTTGCGTATAGAGGACCACTGGGAATTAGTGCATTCATGGTGGAAGCCCAAGATATAAGAGTATGGGGGAGAAATGCAACCACAATAATGGCCGGACCTCGTTTTGCTCCCCTAATTATGATGGCGGTGTCGATGGAGGGTTGTGAGTGCACCCACTATAACAGGGATGGGAAAGTGTATGCCATCGGTCACACCACGTGTTGTGAACACAATTATAGGTCTTTTGTATGTCTATATGTGAATGAATTGAGGATTGGAGCATTAGAACTACCATGTTGATAAATTAGTCCCAAGTGCCTAGTATAAATATTTTACTTGTTTGTTTATTTTATGCTTGTAGTTGTTAGGTGAAAATACAAAACACACCCCCGTAGTTTGCATGTTTACATTAGTAGCTATTCCTTTCACTTGTGCTGATTGACGACCCGCACGAGGTTGTGTTTTGAATTTTACTTGAACCCTAGCATCTTTGTGGACAAACTTAAGGCTTGCCGCTTACTACCCTTTGGTAGCCCAGCAATGAGAAATGGGTGTAGAATATAAATCACATCTTTGACCATCCCACAGGACTAGTGCCTCAGCTTAAGTTAATTGATTGCACCGTTGTGATTGTGTTAACTACCCCGAGTCTAGGCGGGTCAGTCTCCATGGCTAGTACCTTTACGAGATGATGAAGAGAGAGCCTGAAGTTTGTCTTTCAATTCAACACATGTTTTATCGAGTTGGTGCACTAAAAAATCAAGCCGATTGCACTCAGTGCAAAGTTACTCATTTTCACTTTGTATTTCTGTGTTTATAGCAAGCTGCTCGTCAAACTTACTTTACCAACCAAGTGTAGAAAAACTTAAGTGATCACACTCACCCTTGTTTTTCTTCAACTTATCAAACAAGTCAGCAATACAAACACATTTCTTATCAATGATCAATGTCTTCTGATAGGCCTCACGAGTCTTGCTAGCAGTATAATTCCTAGCCTCTTCCTGTTGTTGGTGAATCTTTAACATAGCCAGCTGCTAACGGTGGATAACGCTATTATGCTTGCTTAAAATTCTATGTAAATCACACAACACATCGTAGATCTCCTTTACAGTCATATTCCACTTCCTTTCAAGATCGTTGATACCCAAAAGCATATACTTTAAATGAATTGCCAAACTTATCGCCCACTCTTGGACACAGAAGGGAGGTTAAGCGACCGCATGTATTCTCCAGCAGATTCAAGATTGACTAAATTGCGAACAATGTCCTTACCAAGCGACTCAACATTATACCCCTCGGGAATGAACTTGTTGCAAGAACAGGTTGAACACGAAGAATGAGACAAAGAGGGAATAGGAAATTTCCACGCAAGCCATAAGGGGTGGGATTCCATGTGCGAAAAGCGATTAGAAGTAACAACCTTTTCATATTCTTTGGTGAAAGATTGAGTGGTATGAATCAAGATAATAGGATCACTACATCCCATAAAGTCAAGTCTCTTCAATAATTTATTATCAATCAAAATATTGAATCCCTGCACATTCGTAAGAGCAGTGAGAAATTTAAAACATGAAGAATAAAACAACATTCATAATGGAAGTCACATAAATAGTACAAACATACGCTAAAATATCTTCTTAAGTTTACAATTTAAAAATCTTGAAAACCCAGTACACTGGAAATCAACTAACTTCAAGGGTAGAGGTAGGCGTTTGCTGGACAACTATAGTAGTGGCTTCTTGGCTTGGCGGCTGAAGGGGATTCTCTTCGCTTGGCTGCTGGACAGGAGCTGTGGTGCTCACATTACCTTCATTAGTTACGATGGCATCAGGGTTCAGAGGTGGAATATTAGCGATAATTTAAATGGAAATACTTCAAAATAATCCACCTCACACTTCTTCAGCTCAGTCACATAAGGAAGGCTGGGAATACTAGCAAGAAGCGAAAGCAGGGCATATGAATGTCCCCTATCAGTAATCTTTTAAATAAAAGCCTTGTTCAGCTTTACCCTCTTCTTCTTCAAGATCTCGGCATACTTCTTCGGAGAAGGCAAACTCTTCAGATCTCAAGTAGGACTCCACTCGTGCTAATTTTTCACAGCCTCGCAGTAACCAATAGTGTGAGCATCTTTGGAAACATCCTCAAAGAATTTATAGAACTACTTAGTCTTGCAAAGTTGATTTACCATAATTTTGGGGCATTGAGAAGAAGCAGGTCCATTGGTACGTATCTCCTTTAACTCAGAACGAAGTTGAGTCACCTCCACCTCCACGAGCTTGGCTCGCTCCTTAGCAGCGCTCACCCTTTCCTCAGGAGCCTTTACCCAATCCTCGGCGGCTTTAAGCAAACTTTCTAGAGCTTCACATCTCATTTCTTTTGCCTCATACTTCTCCAACAGTGACTCGTCATCAGGAGAAAACTTGGAAAGTTGAACACATAATGAAGTTAGTCATCATTTTGCAAGCAAGAGATCGAGATATGAAAAGGGGTCACTGAAGTTCAGCTGCATGCAGTGTATCAGGTAAAGGGAGATTGGAAAGGATATCAGATATCATCCCATCCACCAATGGATTCTCAGTTCACGCCAAAGTTTGTAAATTGGATTGGTTAACACACCCCTTTTTCAAAGGGGGAAGTGAATGTCCAGAGGGCCCGCTGCCCCTATCACTTTTATGTTTCTTTTCTTCTGGCACAACGCCCCTATCCACTTGTCTCCACTCTTAAGTGTTCTTACATCACCGGGGCATGTCTTATTAACACCTTGTTGGAGGGTGTTCCTCTCATTTGCATTATCAATCTGAAGAGTAACGTCAACCGACTCTTCTTCATCGCCATCAAAGAGCTTTCTATCAATTTCACCTTTAGATAGGTCCATATCTAAAATAGATTGAACATCATAGATCAAACGAACACATTCTAAAAATAAAAGAAATAACAGTTCATCTAAATAAGGATGATTACAGATCAAGCATATCAAAACAAAAACAAACAAAAACCTTTAGCATCAGAATCACCATGGCGAAGATGTTGGGTACAAGCACAAAGTGTGGCCACAATTTCCGTCTCAGTAGTAAAACATACATTCAGACCAGGAAGCTTAGACTCGGGAACCTTGTAGTTCCAAGAAAGAATAACCACTTCAAGAGTTTGTTTTAATTTTATGAAAAAAAAATTTTGTACGCCACATACCCACATTAGTAGGGAAATCGCTAACAAGCTTAACCTTAGTGATCACAGAATAAAAGGTAAATTCATCTACTGTATTTTTAACTTTTTACAGATGATAGAAGTTTCAAAACAACTCAAGCGAGAAAGGAATATAGGCTTTCTCGCAAACTTGAAGAAACCCCATTATGATAGCGATGCCTTTGGGGTGAAATTGGGACAACACAACCTTGTATGAATGGAGAATTACAGTCACAGGTTCAGGGAGAGGAATATAAAGGCCAAAGTTTTGGTAGGCTAAATAACATGAAATATGTCTAGGCGGAGGAGTGCGAACGCACTTAGAATTTGCAGGAATGCGAAGTGAGAAGGTAGCTACAAATGAGAAATAATTCTTCAACTCATCTAAATACGAACTGAATAGCATACTTTGTATGGTAGAGGATCCAATGAGGTGACTGGAACCCCCGTTAAAATGAGCATCTTCTACAGGGGACACAACACAGTTAGAGGACGACATATAGATGTGCGAGAGTCCTAGAGGTGGAAGTAACAACCTTAATTAGGGTAAAAAACAACGGACAAGTTTTTAGGGAAAATATTCACAGAGAAAAAACCAAAGAAGATGACCGGAAAATAATTTAAAACACAACTGCTAAAATTACCAGAAATTGAAGCAGAACATCAACGTATGAAGTCCAATATATGCAGCAAAGAAATTGGAAATCAAATTACTGACAAAACTTACTCTTGAAAATGATGAACGGAGATGATACGCAGAAAACCTAGGAGTGCTCAGAGAAGATGAGCAACCCACGAATCGTGAAAAGCAGAGATCGTGGCCAAACGCCAGCCACAAATCGTCTTTCTTGGAACCACGATCAAGCATACGATAGCAAGCCCGAGAAAAGTGGAGCCACGATTAGAGCAGGCTAGAAAAGGAACAAAGAGACCATAAATACAAGTAAGCGTAACTATCTTGAGAGATTCCAATTCTGAAAAGAAAACTGACTTGATTGTCGGAGCTGTTCTCCTGGAATCACTTCCACGACTAGTTGTGCAGGTGAAGGAGTTAAATGAGTAAACAACTAATGATTTGCTTGAACGGACCACCACATCAATTTCCATTCAGAGACCAAACAGCTTTAATCCAACATCTTTGGAAATCTTCAATGTTTTGGAATTTGATAAAATATAAAAGACTTTATTATGGTGCATTAACATCACATCAATGATACATCTCATCAATAATGATGATTACAATATATAGGGCTACAACAAACCAAAGTCTAAAATGAATAGGATTCTAAGTCTATAAGGAAATTACCATCTATAACTAATTCTATAAGGAAAAAAATTCTATAAGGTAACTACCATTTATAACATTTCCTACAAGGAAAGGGTTTCTATTTCCTTAACACCCTCCCTCAAATTGAAGCATGATGAACAAGAATACCCAACTTGCGAAGAAGATTATTACCATAGAACAAGATTCAAATTCAGTAGCGGTAGAACTAGCAACGGCAACAGTAGCAGTAGCAGTAGTAGAGCAATATTTAGCTTTATTAACGGTAGTAGTAGTGGTAAAGTAGTATTTGTAGAAATCCTTGGGGCGACGGTGGTGAATGAATAGCAACAACGTCGTCGCGCGAGGACAACAATTAAACGTAGCAGTGGCGCGTATGAATAACAAAATGGAGCAGCAGAGGCGCTAGGCTCCTCTAGTGGCGGCAGTGTGGATCACGACGATGGAAGAGAAGGTAAGGGCGGCGGCGGCACTGCAGATACAGCTAAAGATAAGGGGTCGCATATCAAACTCGCTTTGATACCATGATAAAATATATAAGACTTAATTATGGTGCATTGATATCACATCAATGACACATCTCATCAATAATGAGGATTACAATATATAGGGCTACAAAAAACCAAAGTCTAACATGAATAGGATTATAAGAATATAAGGAAATTACCATCTATAACTAATTCTATAAGGTAACTACCATTTATAACCTTTCGTACAAAGAAAGGGTTTCTAGTTCCTTAACAGAATCTAATCAGAATATTTTTGAAATCCAGAGCACCAACCTGGAACTTATCGGTGAAGCCAATTGTCCGGAAATCGGCTTCAATCTTCTCCATGGTTGGTCTGCCTTTAGGGAAATTTTTTATTAGAGCATTCTTGTATGGAGAAGCCAGTTTATCAATATGTTCATACGAGTACAGGCAGGAGAGTTCTCCTTTGTGTTGAGCTATAGGTATTAGGTTAGAGATTGACGAAAAGGAAGAAGCAATTGGGGGACATCTTTGAGCTACATTTTGAGCAAAGGATCGGGTAGTCATGGCAATGTTCTGCGGAGTGGTGTTATTGATGGTGGCGGTGGTCTACGATGTAGCCTCCATAGCGGCAGGGTTATCGTCACCAAGGTTGGGCCGATGGTTAAGGATCGAAGTATGTGTAGGAATTAGCCATTATCAGACAGAAAAACGTTATCAGAAAGTTAGAGAGACGGAGGAGAATTCAGAGCATAGAGAGAGAAAGCATCCGAAAAAAGAATTTTTTTCGTTTCTATTTGCTACATTTCTTTCTCTTTCTTTGATTTACTTTCCTTTCTTCCACTATTTCAAACTTATGGTTTCTATCGCTTATTTCATTAGTTCGTTTTCATTATTTATATTTAATCATATATAAATATTAAACACAATTCTATATTTTAAATCAAGATATTATTATAAAACATAATATATTTATATATCAATTGATTTATTTGTTAATATTTGGGTTTCATATTGTGATGCTTATATAAATATATTATTTTATTAAGAGTATTAACATGAAACTCACATATAAAAAATTATGACAATGAAATAGTATTTAAATTTAAAATATTGATACAAAATAGAGTCATATAAAATTTAATAAGTATTATTTGTTCTTTTATATTTGTACCATACATGTAGTTTAGTTATATATAAAAATTGATTATTTTTCTTTTTATATTTATCATACACAATAAAATATTATAAATGCTATTAAATTAATAATAATAAATAATTGAAAGATTTCCTTTTAGAGAAACATATAAACTAAACCATTTGAGTAAATATATTGCAACACCTCAAAAAATTACTCTATCAAGTGAAAGATAGAGTAAACCATTAGAGATGCTCCGGCAATTATAACTCTTTTATAATTTGCAAATTTGGAAAAGTATATCATATATTCATGAGTTGGTTAAGCTATTTTTGTTGGGATTCGATCGTCATTGTGTTAATAAAAACAAAAGGAAAAAGTTGATAATTTTTGTCTTTAATAGTTTTCGTTTGTCGAATCCCATACACAGAAAATGGTATCGATGCCATGACTAGAGGACAAAACCATCCAAGCAATATTCAAGTACCGGATATGTTAATGGCACTTGGGAATTCAATGATAGCTGTTTTGCTTTGTCACTTCATTGCCCAAATCCAACCCTTAAGCCATCTTTATTTTAGTATCCCGGGGTCCTAGTAATTTTATGGCAATCAATTCCAGTCTCTCTAAATCAAACACAGACACACAGTAGCTATGATACATAGTGCCTGCAACAGGTCGTCTCCGGCGTGTAGTTCATCCAGTCCGGCATCGAAACCTTTTCTTCCGAACAAAAATGCAGTCTCCGGCACCGGAACCTTTTCTCCATTTCCAAACAAGGTGTGTTCATATCATTATCCTTCAAAAACCCCTCTACTGATGCATATATGTTGCTTGATATCTTCTGCTTGATTTGCGCAGCATATATCGATACAGCCTATGCTGAAACGGGTGGAGAAAATTCTTAATGACGTCCCGATGACCATCAAGAAGAACATTGTCAAATTGTTGGACGCTTTGGTGGATTCAGCCTTTGAGTTTGTTGATCAGCCATTGCTTCCATCTCAAGTATGTGATGTTATCTCCTCTGTCGGTCTGATTTTGAGCTGTTGTTTGTTGTTTGTTGTTTTTTTTTGCCTCAAACATGGTTTTTTTATGCTCCCTCGTTCTTTTATACTTGTCATCGAGAAAATGTTTACAAAAAGTTAAAAAGTCTGAATGAGTGAATAAATATCTTTTTGACTGAGAATAGAAGAGTAGTAAGGAATAAAATGTTTGGCAGTTTTTTTTTCACGTTGGTGTAAATGAATGAACACGTTAAAGACAAATTCTTGGGAAAAACTGTCTTTTCATACACTTATAGAAATACAGGGTTTAATAGAAAAAATAAAAGGTAAAACATCTTAGTTGCAATATTAAAAATTTATTATGCAACGTGCAGTAGTTATGAGGTTTATAATTCGATTCATGCAACCCAAAAACTTTATCTTCATTTCATCTAATTTACACTTCAAACATTGATTTTTTCATGGCTTATGAAAGACCGTTTTTGAAGAGACTGACTCAAATATTAATTCAATTAATTTCGAAATTCAAATTCGGTAACTTTAAGGGTAGTACAGATTTTGACAAACAATAACAGAAACAAACTGGGGAACGTTAGTTTTGAAAAATAAATATTTCTTTTTTATATTCCCCTGATCATATTATCTGATTTTTTATAAATTCAAATGAATACTCCCTCCATTCCACATGAATCTGCATACTCTTTGGTCAATTTTTTTTAAAAAAATACGTTTGACCATAAATTTCAATTAGTATATTATAAGCACTAATATCTTCATGCGAGACATTGCTAGATTCCCTGCATTGTGTATTTTTTAAATATCAATTTTAATACACCATCGGTATATGTAACAAAAGTTATCCGTGGTCAAACATGATATGAGAAGTTGACTAAAAAGTATGCAGATTCACTTGGTACAAAGGGAGTAATAGAGGTTGCATTGACAGAGTAAATAGTATATTGGGTGAATGAAATTAATCTAAAGTTTACCAAAAAATAAAAATGAGTTATAATTTTAAAAAATCACTCCAAAATAAAAAGAGTTTCAATACAAAAGTGTCGAATGGCGTATACTAGTATATTACAAATCCTTTTATAACTCATAATTGATAATACCCACTTTCTAAAATCAAACTCATAATATCATTCTATGACTTCTAGTATGTATGATCATATATTCCTTCTATTTTCTTAAATTTGACAATATTTTTTGTTTTATGTGTCTTTAAAAGTATCACTTGTTTTAGGCAAGATTTTGGGAAAGATATTCTTTTCACATGTTTATGAATATACGTGGTTTAATTAGAATAATAAAAGGTAAAGGTTTTAGTTGCAATATTAAGAATTTATTATAAAACGTGTAGTAGTTATAAAGTTTGTAACCCGATGCATGTAAGCCAAATATTTTATCACCATTTCTTCATATTTACACTTTAAACCTTGATTTTTCTATGACTTATGGAAAGACCGTCTTTCAAGAGACGGACTCCTTTCTTTTATGGCAAGAAGTGAATTATTCTCAACCACTTATTAAATTTTTTAATTTCTTTTATTACTCAATTCTTTTCACATATCTCAACTTGAAAAAAAAAATTTCCATCTAAAGTTGCGATGCCGAATATAATTAAACAAATGGAGTACGTCTTACATGATTCTCTCCATCCTATACTTAAATCACGCTTGTTATATTAATTTGGTTCAATAGATTAGTTGACTCTCTTATGTTGTTGAAAGGGTACAGGTTTCAAAATTACAAGATGATTATCTGCACTTTTCAGGCAAATTTTGCGCCAGTGGAAGAGTCTAAGAAGGCGATTTATTTGGTTGAAATAGAAGGAAGCCTTCCTGGTAATTTCCCAGAAGGATCTTATGTGCGAAATGGTAAGTAATTCTGCACCTCTCCGATTCACACAATTATAGGCACGTTGTCATATTTAAATTATTTCAGCCAAATAAATCACGACTGGAAATGTAAAACAAATAATCGTTTAATGTCTTTCCCCGGAGATATGCCCATCAAATGGGTCGGGTCACCTGGTGGATAACCGTTATCCATATACCATTTTTACTTATTGCATAATGACCATTGAGTTAATGGATGCAATTGTGTTGTAGTTACTGAGTTTAGTTGAGTTGGATAATGAGTTATCCGTTGAATAATTTTGGGTGGGTCAGAGTTATCCGTTGAATAATTTTGGGTGGGTCAAGTTGAGTTGGGTTTTGGGTGATCCGTGAATAATTTTATATCATAAGTTAGCTAAATTTTCACAAGTCTGATCACGAATTATTTAATTTTTCCCTAATATATAATCATTTATTATATATGTACATCATATTATATTATATTTAATAATATATATATATATATATAATATGTTGCCTTGTAAACTCGACGAAATTAACGAATAATATTAGTTGGGTTCGAGCTCATATAATGTATGAGCTCGAATACCGTATGAACTCGAATATTGTACGAGCTCGAATACTGTATGAGATTGAGCTCGAATACTGTGCGAGATTGAGCTCGAATACTGTGCGAGATTGAGCTTGAATACTATACGAACTCGAATACTATATCATTGAGCTCGAATACTATAAGAACTCGAATATTGTATGAACTCGAATACTTAACGAGATTGAACTCGAATATTGTACGAACTCGAATACTGTACGAGATTGAGCGCGAATACTGTACGAAATTGAATTCGAATACTGTATGAGCTCGAATACCTTACGAGATTGAGTTCGAATACTGTACGATCTCGAATACTGTTCGAAATTGAGCGCGAATACTTTACGAACTCGAATATTGTACGAGATTGAGTTCGAATATTGTATGGGCCCGAATACTGTACGAATGCTCGAATACTGCACGAGATTGAGCTCCAATAATTTGTAAATTATAATTTGTATAATTTGTAAATTATAGTGAATTTTTATATTAAATATTACACATGCATTTAGTTGGGTAATTTTGGATATTTTGTGGGGGTATTTCTTAGGTTCCCATTGAGTTAACATAATATGGGACATAGTGAGATCAAAATTTAATTATTCGCATCCCGCCCAATCCCAAAAACTAATGAGTATTTAATACCCGATTTCATTGGATAATGACAACTTGCGACCCAACTTGTAACCCAACTTGGATAATGAGTTATTAGGTTAATCACATAATAACTTATTGGATAGTATATTTTAACCCATTGGGTCATATGTGTTATCTAATGAGTTACCCAATGGGTTATAAATTTAATGATCCAACTCATTTATAATCATACTCATTATGACACATTAATAAATATGTTAATTGGATAAAGACCCGTTGGATATTGAATTAATTGGGTTTGGTTAATTGGTTGATCCAATTAACCAATTTGACAGAGGGGATAGGAGGGTTGAGTTCATAATCAAAATGTTTTGATTATACATATTGCCATTGAATTAGAATCATAAACAAAAAGTAAATGGAAATTTAATGTATTCAATTTATTTCAGGTCCAAATCCTCTGTTTGGAGGATATAAGTCAGCAGTTTCTATACTTGGCAAGTCAAGCCACACATGGATAGAAGGAGAAGGAATGATTCATGCTTTGCACTTCATAAAAGATACAGATAATGGAAAATGGACCCTCAAATACAGAAAT
This sequence comes from Rubia yunnanensis, assembly GCA_037428765.1. Lineage (NCBI taxonomy): Eukaryota > Viridiplantae > Streptophyta > Magnoliopsida > Gentianales > Rubiaceae > Rubia > Rubia yunnanensis. Next base: position 82,394,331 of record CM075065.1, read on the forward strand.
AAATATGTGCAGTCAGAAACTTTCAAGCATGAGATTGAAAGAGTTAAGCCAACTTTTCTCCCAGCCATTGAAGGAGATCCTCTTGCTGTGTTTTCTGCTCAGTTGCTCAATCTGGTAAGAGATTATCACTTTGACAGTGTACATGTTTGTAAGTTTTTTTAGAATTCAAGTACAAATGTGCCTTAGATGATAAAATATTACCACAAAAATAGATACGATTCTACAAATTATTTGAGTAATGGGATCATATCAAAAAACCAATTGGTTCTATGAACATGTGACTCGTATTCTTATGTATTATGCTATAGCTCTTGTTAACCATCAATGTAAGAATCTTAACACAATAATGAATTTGTTGGGAGGAATGGATACAGTGTTAGCTAACCTTGCACTTCATAGTTAGTTTACTTATGTTCTTCTTAACCTTCAGTTTAGATTCGGTACAGTGAACAAACACCTCAGCAATACCAATGTCTTTGAGCATTCCGGGAGGTGTTTTGCAACAGCAGAAAATCATGAACCTCAAGAAATAGATTTATCATCTCTGGAAACTTATGGGAAATGGGATGTTGATGGAAAGTGGAATCGACCGTTTACTAGCCATCCCAAGGTATGTACATGCCTTGTTAAACTCGCTCTATCGTTATAAATCACAATCTCAGCCCTTGAATGATCCATCCTTAGTAGTATTACAAATATGAATTAGGCCTTGTTTTCCCAAGCTTATCTGGATTTCAGTTCATTTCAGCATAAAAATTGAATTGGCGCCATTTAGGTTAATTTAGTTATATTATCACTATTTTCAGTACACTTATTTTAATTCAGTTAAAAACAGCTCTATAGAACATGGATTTAGTTTTGAGAATTAAAGCCAAAAGGCAGATTTAGTGCATGGAAAGATTATGATGATGTCGTATGGTGTGTGTGTGTGTTGTGCTGTTGTACAGAAAGTTCCATCCACGGGAGAGTTGGTTGTGTTTGGGATCTCGGCAGTTAAACCTTATTACGAACTCGGAGTCATTTCAGGTAATCTTTGTTTTCAAATATTTTTTTTAAATGAAAACACCCTTAGGTGAGTGAGTTATGTATTAAGGTTCCCCAGGGCTTATAGCAAGATAAACAGTTGGTACATGAAGTGTATCTAGATCCCTAGATATTGAGGCATCATTGTTGCCTCCAAAAGTCCTAAACTACTAATATGAACAGCTATACAAGGGAAACATAATCTGTAATGAAGTTACGATCCAAAAGAGAGAATCTCCACCCCTTGTGTTAATTCTCTCCCTTGGCCAGGCAACTTCAATGACCGTAGGTATTACATAAGCTTAAAGTTCCAAATCCAAATGTAAGATAAGAGAAATTGGGCTGCACCAATTTAGCAGCATCATAGAAGTCCCTCAATGTGATTTAAATGAACTGCAAAAAACCAGAAGGTATCCATGGTAGCAGCTCCCTTCCAACATTATGCAGAGCAAATTAATCAGAAATCCTACATAAAAGAAACCATAACTTAGCAGTATCTATTCAAAGTCATTAGTACTTCTGGAAACTCGAATATAAGGTGTGGATTCTTTGTCTAAAGCAATGAGACCTCTTATATACCTAGGGATATTAGATATATGAATGCCTTGATCAGAATTAGAATAGTGCTTAGCTAGAGCATCAGCTACAGTATTACATTCTCTGAAACTATGATGAAGTTCAGCTCTACCAAGCAAAGACTTCACTTTAAAAATTCGATTACAAATTTGCCAATGTGCAGCATAGGGATCATTTATCATATTGACCGCAAGTTTAGAATCGGATTCAATTATAAAAGTGTGATCAAGCTGTGGGAAAATATGACAAGCATGAAACATGGCATCAATTTCTGCAAGTAGTGGTGAAACAGCAGAAGAGGTAGCAGTACTAATCTGTATAGGGCAGCCAAAGAAGTCTCTAGCTATAAGACCAACAAAAGCTTTGTTATAACACCAAGAAGCATCCACATTAATTATTATGAAACCTTGCTTAGGCCTTTCCCACAGAATCTTCGATATGTTTGGCTTAGGAGGAGGTCTAAGTAGAGGTGATAGATGCCTAAAGGGGGCTGGGATAGGTCCAGAGGAAAACAATTTAGGAGGGCACACATGTAATGTCAATTTGATCAGATCCTGCACCTCTTTACAGATAGAATTAACTGAAAGGGGCTTATTATCAAATAGGAAGCAATTCCTAGCTTTCCAGAGACCCCAACATACCAGAGAAGGCAGTATTCTACAGTAAATGCGCTCAAATTTTGGTAGATCACTACAGTTCCAGAATAAATAAAACCTTTGGGGAATGGAGTGAAGAACATTTAGATTAAAGTGAAGCAAAGATGCCAAATCGGACCAGACAGCATGAGCCACATGACAAGATATAAAAAAGTGCTGGATCGAGTCTAAATGAGAGCAAGCAGGACATTTTGATGCTAAACTAAATCCACAAGTAATGAGCACGTCGTCGAATGGGAGAAATGAATGCAGTATTTTCCATGTAAAAATAATAATCTTTATCTGCAAACAGGTGTTCCAATGAGAAGTACTTGCAGGGTAGTTACCTGATGATGAGGTTAAGGCCTTATAGGCTGACTTAAAAGTAAAAGTACCTGAGAGTTCCGGTTTCCAAATCAGTCTATCATCTCTATCCATTGTTATTTCTGCACCCTGCAAGAACAAAATCGTATCATGCTCCAAAAAGGACGAAATCTGATCTAAGATAAAGTTTCTAATACTGATAAAATCAGCCACGGAGATATCAGTCATATGAGAAAAAAATGCTCTCTGGAACATGGTTTAAAAGGGGGCCATTTGGACACCAGTTGGCAGACCAAAAATTACAACTGCCTTTGCCATGAATTATAGTGGAATTATTTTCAGCAAAGGAGTCAATAAAGCAAATTCTTTTCCATGTCACAGATTTTCTGTGGGATGGAGGAAGTGCCCATATCAATTTAGACCACAAAGAGGTACCTAGTTGACACTTCCACCATAGTTTAATAGAACAGGACTCTATTATGGCTTTGAAAGATCTAAAACCTAGTCCATTCAGTTTTGTAGGCTTAGCTAGTTCTGCCCATCTTTTCCAAACTCTATTGTTCTTATCCTCAGATTTACCCCATAAGAAGTGAGACATTTTTTTCTCAATTAATTTAATGATACCTTTAGGGGGATTTGTTACAGTCCAAATATGTTGAGGAATAGAATATAGGCAAGATTTTATTAAGATCATTTTCCCTCCTCCACTAAGCCATTTATTTTTCCAATTTTGAAGCTTATGGTCAATGTTAGCCAGCAAAGGATGATAGTATCGTATTAAAGTTCTTCCTCTAAAAACTGGACAACCTAAATACTTGAAAGGAAAAGATCCTTTTTTCATTTTTAAAATAGCTCTGACCTGGTTAACCTTAGCTGGTGTTGCTCTTTTACTTAGATAAAAATCAGATTTATCAAAGTTAAACTTTTGACCTGAGGTGAACTCAAATATTTCAAGGAAAGCTTTGATCTTAATTAGGTTCGATCTTGATGCTTGCATGAAAATAATCATGTCATCCGCATACATAAGATGAGAAACCGACAGAATAGTAGCAGGAATCTGAAAACTAGCCAAGCTACAATTATAGAATATGAAAGATAAACTCCTAGAGAAAGCTTTTGAGAATATGTTAAATAGGAAGGGTGAAAGAGGATCACCTTGTTTAATACCCCTTGAGGCCCTGAAAAAGCTTACAGGATTGCCATTTACAAGTATAGAGAAATAGGCTTGTGACAAATTATTCATAACAGCATTTAAAAAATTCCCATTAAAACCAAACTTTAACAAGATCTGTCTAAGAAACTTCCAATTGATTCTATCAAAAGCCTTTCTTAAATCCAATTTCAGAATGCAGTTTGGAGTTCTATATTTTTTATCAAGAAATCTGATCATTTCCTGTAAGTACAGGATATTATTAGATATGTCTCTGTTTTTCATAAAGGCTGATTGGTTAGGTGAAATCAAGCTTTCCATATAAGGTTTCAACCATTCCATTCACACTTTAGAACATATTTTATTCAACACATTAGAAAGGCTAATTGGACTGAAATTATCAAATGAGCATGGGGTGGGCTTTTTTGGTATCAAGGTAATCCAGGTGCTAGAAATTCCCCTTGGCATTACTGATCCAGCAATGAATTCATTAACAGTAGAAATCAAATCCATTTTAATGATAGGCCAGCATTTAGCATAAAATTTGGGAGAAAATCCATCAGGACCTGGACTACTCATCTTATTCAACCCTTTAATCACTTTATCTAGCTCAGATTCAGTAACTGGAGAGGCTAGAATTTGGTTATCCCTATACTTAATAATACTGGGAATTTGGCTTAGAAAATGAGGATAGTAAGTCTCATCAGATACCAGAGAGGGCTCAGTAAGCAATTCAGAAAAATAATCAATTGCGGCATTTTGAATTCCCAACTGAGAGTTGATCCATTGGCCTGCACCATTTTTTATTTTAGTAATTTGCAATTTACAATTTCTTTCCTGCACTACTTTATGAAAGAAAGTTGTGTTATTATCTCCTAACTTATGCCAATTAAGTCTTGCTTTTTGCTTCCAAAATTTTTCCTTTTCTTTTAAAGATTTAAGCAGTAAAGCATTTTTCTCATTCAGTTTTACACGTTCCGAGGTAGAGGGGGTCAAATCAAAGATAATTTCCTGAGTTCTTAAAGCCTCCTCTGCCTGTTTGACATTAAGATCTATATTGCCAAAACTATCTCTATTCCAAATCTTAAGAACTTTCTTAAGTCTAATCAATTTTAGGTAGAATCTAAGCATACCTGTTTCAGCTAAAGGTAAATTCCAGCAATCATTAATTAAACCATTAAACTCATTCCTCTGAAACCAGGCATCAATAAATCTAAATGGCTTAGGATTGGAAGAGGTCAGAGAGGAGACTTGGAGAAGAAGAGGTGCATGATCAGAAGTCTGCCTATTCAGGATTTGAATGGAAGAGGGTGAGAATTTGGAGTTCCATGAGATAGTACTAAGTCCTCTATCTAATCTTCTAGAAGTTGGGTTCCTTAGCCTAGAATTACACCAAGTGAAAAGGTTACCAACCGTATTAATTTCTTGTATCCCATTCGAATTTATCCAAGAGTTAAAGTCCCCAATACTTCCTAAAGCAGGAGAACTAAGACCTCTGTACTCAGACAGAGAGGTAATCGAGTTAAAGTCGCCAATAAAAATTGTATCTCCTTTGGAGATAGGCTGTAGCTCTTTCCATAGATTCTTCCTACCATCTCTATTTCTAAGAGCATAAATGAAAACTGCATCCATATACCAGTTAAGATAGTGATGTAAAATAGTAACATGCATGAATTGTTCATGAGAGGATAGCAGAGAGACAGAAAGTGAGTTAGTCAACATTAACCAAATTTTCCCATTATACAAAGTCATGTTATGGGCAAAGGGAAGTTTCTCCATATATGCTTGACAAGTACTATTGTCATGCATAGGTTCGATGATACATAGTAGCTGTATTTTCTTCAGTTTGCATAAATTAGACAGCCTAAGCATTGAGGTGTCCATGCCCCTAAGATTCCACACTAAGCAATTTACATGAGAGTTGACTATCATTGTTTTCAAATATTAGAAATAAAAGTCTATTGGTTTTTTGAAGAATTATGAATGGGTAATTGGCATCAGCAGTCTTTAAATGTGAGGGTAAATTCTACATTAGATGCAATTATAAGCTGATGCTCGATTTTATTTACTGTTCACAGCTGATGGGAAGGAAATGATTCATAGTGTGGATATCCAGCTAAACAGATGCACACTATGCCATGACATAGGGATTACAGAGAGGTAGCAATATCTATATAGTACATGACACACTTGTTCATATTTTTAAGTTTTTCCTTATCTTTCAGGTACAATGTGATCTTGGACTTTCCTCTGACAATAGATGTAAACCGACTCATGAATGGCGGCGCGTAAGCACTCTACTTGTAATTTCTTTCTATGAGATGTGCATTTGTTGAAGTACTGTGTAAATCCCAAATTGATGTGTCGGGAAAATATGTAATGATAGCTTACATTAATCTACCTTTATAGACTAATAAGGTATGAAGAGCAAAGTCATGCGAGGATCGGAGTTATGCCACGTTATGGTGATGCAGACTCTGTTAAATGGTTTGAGGTGGAACCATGCACTGCATTTCATTTGATCAACTGTTTTGAGGATGGTGATGAGGTAACTAATTCGACAGCTATGGAAATATGGAGTAAAACTTCTTGGATCGCCTCCACTTAGAATCAGTTGGTTTTCAGATTGAACACCAAGATACATTAAAATTTAACATGATATCAGAAGCTAAATTGGATTATAAATGGGGCAATGTTAAATGGGCTCAAACATTTGCACGTGAGGGGGCGTATTGAAATATTCCTACATCGATTTCTTAAAAACTAAATGACTTATATATATAATTCTGGGCCACCTCCGCTTAGAACCAAATTTTAAGATAGAAGGTTATGATACCTTAAAATTTAACAGTTTATGGGTATATTCCTAGTTAATTTATCCATTTGATCTCTTACCCCCCTGTTGATTTTGCATTAATCCCTAACTTGACAATCTGAAATTATTTGAATCAACAGGTTGTAGTGATGGCATGCAGAGCTCGTGGATCTATGATTCCCGGACCTGAATTTGGATCTGATAAACTTGACTGGTTTTCTAGAGGGTTTAAGCATATTAGTTATGTGGATGCATCAGACCCAGATTCACAGGAGGGAGCCTTTTTCTCTCGTGTATACGAGTGGAGATTGAACACTCAATCTGGAGAAGTAAAAGGAATGTATCTCACTGGAACTGAGTTATCTATGGACTTCCCATTCATAAATGACAGATTTAATGGTGAAGAAAATAAATATGGATACACACAAATTGTAGATTCAGAAGCAAGCTCAATATCAGGTTGTAATCTCTCTCAATCTATTTGAAAAGTGCAACAGAAAATCTCATGTATGAATTGAACCATAGCTTGCGCTCATGTCCTTCTCAGGAATGGCAAAATATGGCGGAATAGCAAAGCTTTATTTTGAGAACAGAAAACCACAACGGCTACATTCGGTATGATGCTCCCTCTAGATTTTGTTCCAATCTGCATAGCAAAACATGATATCCCATAGTTCATGCATTACGTTCTTTTCGGCCCCTGAAAAAGCTATTATTTTTAAATAGATGGCTGATGAAACTCGAGAGTTCGTAAAGGTAGAATGCCACAAGCTTCCAGAGGATACATATTGTACAGGAGCTTCATTCGTTCACAAATCAGGAGTTGAAGAAGATGATGGTTGGCTTATCGCATTCACACACAATGAAAGGACTAACTTATCTCAGGTAAGGAGCATATAAAGGCTAGAAATTTAAACATATTCTCAAATTTGGTTTTTTGATTGGAACCTTAAACATTTTGTTTCATCCTCACAAATTTTTTTTGAAATTTTACATCTATTTTTACTCTGCCTGATAAGTATATCCTGAATATGCATGTGATGTTGCGAGAAGTGAATAATGTTGTGGCATATACTTTCTTCCTTTCTTATAGGTCTTTATTGTTGATGCGAAGAAGGTTTCGAGCGAGCCTGTCGTAAAAATCACTCTTCCAACTAGAGTGCCTTATGGTTTTCATGGCGCCTTTTTGCTTGCATAATTCACTAGCATCTGGCCACTGAAATGAATATACATTATTTATATGGTTTTGTTCTTCAATTTTATATTTGGGCAAAAGATGCAGCTGTTTTGGTCCTAGCATTTCATTTGTCACACAACCTGTAGTGTAATTAAACTCCCAGCAGTGCAAATGGGTTCATGCATATGAAAGAGGGATAGTGGATGAAACCAAGTTAGGGCTGTTCAAATCACATGCCTGACCCCACCCGATTCGTTTTGATTCGGCCCATTCAAGCTGGGTTAGGTAGAGTTATTGTTTCATTTGGGTCAATTTGATTTGGGTTTTGTTGGATTTCGATCCAGACCCATTTACAATTTAGCACAATTTTCTTGATGAATAAATCCCCTTGCAAAAAAGATGGATTTCAGAATTAAGATCTTTGACAAATTGAGGGAACTTACAAAACCCTTATAGTGCCGCACGAACTCAGGTGTCTAGCCCTCAGTGTATGCCTAACTTTGACTTGCTCTCTAACTAGCTCCCTGGATCAGATTACAAGGTTAATTGATAATTATCTAGCCATTGGGGTTAAACAACAATGGAAGAAGCTTACAAGTAACAAGAGTATGAACTTAAAGGTTTGTATATTTGATTGATAAAAGATTGGTCTCAAACTCGAGAATTCAACCCCTATTTATAGGGCTGAATTCGTCCAAACCCTAGTCCTAATCAAGATGGAATTTGGTGATTCCTGTCAGAAACTGTATAAAATTATGGCAGCTTTAAATATCTAGAACCATATCTAACTACAATTTCTAAAATAAGCTGACTATGGCTGAATTCATCCATATCACACATTGGATGAATATTGTCTTATCTAATCTTACCAAAATTAAGACTATACTAAACCCTAATGGACTATATTTTTTTAAATTCAGCTCTTCAAAGCCCACATGACTGAATCGTCAGTTCAAAAACCCAAAATGATATAATTTTACAATATTTTACAGTGATCACACTACCTCATTAAAAACCAAGTGGGAAAAAAGAGGATAGTGTTCTTCACGATGTCTTCAGTTCTTCGACAATTTTAAACAATACATCTAAGATGTCGATGATGACTCCTTCTTCAATTCTTCATCATAAAGGCGATCAATCAAAGAATTTAAAGCAGTATCCCTATGCTTCATTCTTGACCTAGTAATAGGTCCCGCCATGGCACTTAGAGGATCGTGAACATAACATTTAAATGTTTGATCAAGATGTTGAATATCTTAATTTATGGATGTAGTCATCTTGGCATCTCCATCATTCCCTCCGTGGTTGAAAGGTTTTGCCTCGAAACTGAATCGCCTTCAAAGGTAAATGGAGATAAGTCAGCAACATTAAAGGTTGCACTAACACCACAATGATCTGGTAACTGAAGCTTGTAAGCGTTATCGTTGACATGCTCAACCACTTTAAAAAGACCATCTCCACATGGACTCAGCTTAGATTTTCGAGCATTTGGAAACCTCTCCTTCCGTAGATGAACCCAACCATAATCTCCCACGTTGAACCTTATCAACTTCCGGCCCTAATTAGCTTTGTCAGCATTCTGTGCATTTTTTTGGTTCAATTTTCATGTGCACCTTCTCATGAATTTTCTTCACAAAATCAGCTTTCTTTTCTCCATAAAGGTTTTTAACGTGTTTGAAATTCAATGGAAGTATATCAAGAGGTGTAATAGGTAGAAAACCATAAACAATTTCAAATGGAGATACGGAAGTAGTAGAATGAATAGTGCAATTGTAAGCAAACTCTGCAATCAGAATGCATTTTTCCCAATTCTTTAATTTCTTCTGAACTAGGGTACGCGGGAGAGCCCCTAGGGTCCGGTTGGTAACTTCTATTTGTTCATTAGTTTGAGGATGATTGGCAGTAGAAAACAACAATTTTGTCCCTAACTTGCGCCACAGGGTATTCCAAAAGTAGGATAAAAATTTAACATCACGATCAGAGACAATAGACGCAGGAATCTCATGTAATAGAACTACATCTTTCAAAAATAGATCCACAGCATGTTTTGCATCATCTGTTTTCCTGCAAGGAATAAAGTGTGCCATTTTTGAAAATCTATCCATAACCACAAAGATAGAATCATTATCTGACTGAGATCGTGGTAAACCTAGGACAAAATCCATGGAAATATCAACCCAAGGTTGTGTAGGAACATGTAATGGAGTATAAAGACCATGAGACTTAGTTTTAGACTTAGCCTTCAAGCAATCAAGACAATTCCTACAAACCCTTTCAATAGCAAGTGCCATTTTTTGCCAATAGAAGTGTTCTCGCAACAAATTGTAAGTTTTAAATGCACCAAAATATCCCATTGATTCTGAGTGAGAGGTTTGGTCCTTAGGTTTTCTGATCTGTGTCAGGGACCAAAGAGACCTTTGAGCCCCATCAATAACAATAGAGAACTCAATTTTTTGCCTTCTAGTATGAGTTAGGAAGTAAGGAATTTTGAATTCTTTCATGTATATATCCGGGGAGAGAAATGTTTTTTAATCTGAGCTTCTAATATGTGTTATACGGATCTCAATACTTTACCCATAAAGGGCATGCCGTTAGGGTTTTCAATCTGTGTTAGAGCCCTTGGTGGTTCAAATCCTATCAAACAAGTATAGGGGATTCAAACTGTGGTCTTCCATTTTGTGCCAGAACTGTGGTCTTCCTATGTATAGTGCATTTGTCCTTTGGGTTCTAATTTGTGCTGAAATCCCAAGGGTTTGATTCAGGTGTTTTGACTGTAAAGCTGGGCTCCATGGGTTCTAGTTTGTACTAGATCCCAAGGAGCTTGAATCAATCTGTAAAGGGATGAGGGGTTTAACCTCCAACCTTTTAATATGCGTTCAGAACCGAAGGGTTCGTGTGCAAAGTGAGAAGTGGAAAAGTTGCATGTGATTAGGGATCCAAGGCGAGAAGTGGAAAGGTCACAGGCGTGATGCTTACTTTTCTTCTGGGCATGTGGAGCTCCTGTTGGGTTCCATGCGTGACACTTTCTCCATTAATGCCTTGGGTTTCTCTCTCACGCTGCCCATTTACCCACGCACTTGCTTTTTTGCGTGGCGGCCCAAGGTAATGATTACCTTTTAAATCCCTCTATATACAGAATGGGATTTTTCACCTCTGACTTCACATTTTTTTCCCAAATAATTTCAAACTTAAAACAACCACTTTTCTGTCAGAGCAATTTTCCGGCAACCTTTCCCTGTTAAAGCTTCCAAGGAGCTCAGGTTCCTTTCCGACCATTCAAACAGTAAGTCCCCTATCTCTTAAGCTCTCATTTCCTTTTACAATGTCGCAAACACTATCGTTGGGGAAGAACTCCATTCCAGCCTATTTTTCGACCGTGTCTACTGCTGGTGGCATAGAGAATTCTTGTCTTCAAGACTCTGGTGCCGTTCCATCTATGGCAGCAAGTTCTTTTCCAGAGGGTTTCAAAGCCGCAGGGACTCCAGCAGTAGCATAGCGCCACCCAGGGTTTTTGGCACAAATGGGTTTCTTCTAGATCTAGGGTTCCGAGCTTGGAAAAGGTTCATGAATATAAGAAGGGCCACCCCTTCTTTTTTGAGAAAATCCTAACTCTGGTCTTGGAAAGCCCTCAACACCCCATGACTCTGGGAGTTGCCGAATTGTTAAAGACGCTGCCTCTGTGGGTCCAGCTTTCGAATGATTTACGATTGGGGGTCCTTCGAGAGGATGGAAATCTGAGGGATACAAGGCCCAGCCAGTGCACATTCTATGAGCGTCACCTCCGATTCAGGCTATGCTTTCCCTTACCTCCCTCCAGCTTCTCTCATCTTCTCGAGAAACACAGCAAATCTGGCCCAAATGCATTCAAACGTCATTCTCCTCGTTATGGCATTCCTAACTCGATGCAATAGCCTGGGCATCACTCCTCACTATGAAGTATTTAGATCTCTCTACTACCTTTCCGGGAGTAGGCCTGTGGTGCATTCTTCCGAAGGCCGGGACACGAAGCGTGGGGGGATTGTGAACCTATGCAATAGATTCTCGAACCACCCTGTAAATATCCAATCTAACTATAAAGGGTGGCACCAATCCCCCATTTACACATTCGAGAAAGACGCTGAGGAGTACTATGTACCCGATTGGAATTCGAAGCCAGAGTTTGAGGATACTTCAACATACGTTGCCCCAGAATATGTGATAGTTGATAGAGATTGGCTACTAAGCAATCCTATTGATATTCCGAGGAACTTTGATTTTATTTGGCCGGAGGAGGTGTATGACTGGATCTATAGCCAAAAGCTAGTTATGCTAGAACTATTTAAAAAATTTTAAGCATTAATGAAGGCTTTCCTTTTCTCGTACTTTTTTCTTTCTTATTTTCATTTGTTTTACACTCGTAGACCCTAGATCTGGCACCCTATCCCCCCCCATCTGCAAAAGAGAACTTCCTTCGACTTTTTTATTTCAAGTCATGAAAGAATGGTATTTCCAGATCGAGGAATGAGCTTGGGAGCATCAGATTGAGGCATCCCGGTTTGGTACAGGTCTATCCGACTCAAAGAGGAGCTTTTAGAAGCTCACGAATAACTAGGCTGGTGGCGCAGTTGACTTCACGAGAGGCAGAAAGAACTTCTCGATGCACTGAGTCGTTTGAGAGAGGAAAGAGATTGCTTAGCTGCTGTGAAGGAAGACATTTTGGGAGACTTCCGTTCTCTCAAAGCCCGGCATAATGAAGTTCTCGAAGAGATTACTACCAAAGTCGGGTTCACCTCGATGCTTGAATGCCTTACCGCTGCTAAAACCTATAAAGCTGTTACGGGGGCATCGTCTTCTTGGCCCAACGAGTCCATAAAAGGCTACCGTTGTGATGCTCGAGTGGCTCGAGAGAACGTAGAGTTGGCTCAAGCAGCCTTGACGACTGCCACCACTAAACTTGGGGAATAGAAAGAGAAACTTAGGAAATATCAGCGATATCTTTTCCCTGCCTGAGAGCGAACCATTATGGAGAATTGGGTCATCATCGGAGCTGCCTACAGATACGAAGAAACGGTTGACAAGGAACTTATCAAATTGTACAAAACCTACGAGGTAACTACCAACAACCTTCGATTAGATGAGCTTCGATTTAGGACGGTGGAAGCTCTGCTGGTTGAAGATTTTGAAGTCTTTCTCCAGGATACTATCAATATCATTGAGCAGAAGCATAGTATTAGGAAGTACGCACAGTCCACCTAGAATATTTTCATAGCTATAAATTATTTATGCATACTTGCAAGCCGTTATAGCCGTGTATTATTGAAATAATACTTGTGAAGGGTTATCGCCCTTTTAACTGTGCTAAATTTCTTAGCTCATTTATTCTTTTGACTTTGTTGTTTGGCTAATTGTGTCAATTTTTCGAGCGATTCACAAGGTCTATACATTGGGGCACTTATTGCAGGTTTGATGGGGCTTTGTTGGCCCTTCGAATAGTTTTCAAGGTCTGAGCCTTGGGCGCTTGATGCACGTTCAAGAGAAACTTTGATGGCCTATTAAATTCTTTAAAAGGCATGTGCCTTGGGCGCTTGATTCATGTTCGAGGGGTTTTTGATGGCCCTTCAAACTCTTTACAAGGTCTGTGCCTTATGCGATTGATGCGCGTTCGAGGGGGCTTTTATGTCCCTTCAAACTCTTTACAAGATCTGTGCCTTGAGTGTTTGATACGCGTTCGATGGGGCTTTGATGACCCTTCGAATATTAGATACTTCATTTTTAGGAGGGTGATTTGTAACGTGTGCTCAAATATTTTGATTCCAGAATTGACTATGTTCCATTAAAAATTATCAAACACAAAGGGAACCCTATCAACCCATAGTGCTATGTGGTTGAAGGTAGCCTCCACCCAAATGCCCTCGAGATTGCAAGTCCAGGTCCGACGAGGCCAATTTGATTAGGGCATCAACCTTTTGATTTTTCTCTCTAGGGACTTGAGTGAGGGTTTAATGGTGGAAATATTCGAGGAGAGGCTTCACCACTTCCAAATAGTGTTGCAAGCTTCTTTCCCCAGCCTTGTATTCCCTCTTGACTTAAAGAACCACGATTTGAGAATCACTAAAAATACCTAAGCTTCGAACTCCCAAATCTTTGGCAATTTGATGGCCCGTGATTAGCGCCTCATATTCCACTTCATTATTTGTGCCCTTAAAGTCAAAGTGTAGAGAACAGGGATAATTTTTTTTTATCGGGGCTTGTGAGTTAAACTCCAACTCCACTACCTTCGGAGTGAGAGGACCCATCAACGTATAACTACCATGTCTCTTGGGGTTTATTATTGTCTTTAATTACTATCAGTTCCATGGTTTCGACAATGAATTTTGCTAATGCTTGGCCTTTAACTATTGTTCACGGGCGGAACTGGATGTCGTGTTCACCTAGTTTGATTGCCTATTTCATCTCCGGCTTTAGAAGCATATGTCTGATTGGATGGCTGGTTAACAGGATAATCCTATGGCTTTGGAAATATGACTAAAGGCATCTTGCAGCATGAAAAAGGGCCAATATTATCTTTTCGAGGGCAGTGTAGTGGGTCTCCGGACCATGTAATGCCCTTCTTACGAAGTAGATTGGGTACTAGATTCTATCATTTTCCTTTAACAAGACAACACTTATAGCTAGGTAGGATGCCGAGATGTATAAATATAGATGGGAGGTCATCGTCGTACCTCTCAAAGTTAATACTTTAAACCCCTAATGCTGATGATCTACAATTAAGTAGATAATGGCAAGTCGGGGTCATCCACGAGAAGAGGGGTCTTTTCAAGTCTTTAAACATATATAGGAGAAAACATACTAGGCATATACATATATAGATACATATAGAAGCATGTAAACACGGGACCGGGGGGGGGGGGGTTGGTTGGTTTTTTATCCTAAGTTGTCAATTTGAAATACAACAACTAGCAAAGCAAGAGAACTATGCTAATCATGCAATAAAACTAAAGATGCGATGTAAATGATAGTTAACGGAGCCTTGGGGGAAATTGACTTCCACTTCCAAACTTCATATAGGTCATTGATTCATTCACTCGCTCAATTATATTTATTATCTATGGGGAATGTTATCACTTCTCATTCAAAGATCAACATTCATTCCTCCTTAAGAGTAGTTTTCAAAGACAAACAATGACCATTTGCAAACCTCATTGATGATCACCCTAGACAAACAACATCATAGGGGTATTTCATCAAGGACATTTCACCCAAAGGACCATAGGTTTGATAACAACAAGTCTTCTACCAAAGACATAGTCATTTAACCAAACAAAACATTTATTAGGTTAAACATAGAACAAACAACATTCAAGGTTCAACCTTTCTTTGCGTCTATGTGACAAATATGAAAAAAAAACCACATTAACATACTCATCTAGCAAGAATTACCACACATTATACATAAGGAGTTTCAAATCCATGCTTTTGGATTTCCATATCAAAGGAGTTAAGAAATTTGCAACTTTCATAACACCTAAACATTTCAATATTACAAATATTTCATATACTCAAACAACCCATGGAATAAATGAGGTAAAACACAACATTAAGGGCATAATAAATGCTATCCAATAAATGTTCATAAATGAGAAAACATAGAATCTTACTACATAAGTTTGGAACCTTCAATCAATTGCTCCCAAGAACTAGACTTAGCTACAAGATTTCATACTAATTAGTGCTAAAAAATCAAACATAATACAAGAGAATTCAAAGATGAAAATGGAAGAAAATAGGGTTTGGAATAGTACCAAAAACGCAGAAGAAGAAGATATGAATGGGAGGAAAGAGAGTGATATTTATAGTACAAAAAGGATAAGGTTAGATTCTGGTCACCCATTGGTTGCGACTCGCGATGGGTTCATCGCGACTCATGACGGGTTCATCGCGACTCGCGACGGGTTCATCGTGACTCGCGACGGGTTCATCGCGACTCGCGATGGGTTCATCGTGACTCGCGACGGGTTCATCCCGACTCACAATGGGTTCATCGCGACTCGCGATAGGTTCATCATTACTCGCAACAAGTGCCAGAATTTCACCCTTTTTTCTTTTTTCCTTCTTGTGGTAAACATTTATCTTCACAGTGATTCCTCTCATTTTTCAAGTCTTCAAGGTCTTCAAAAATGGTCTTTGATGGCCTCCAGTCTTCATGTCTTCAAAGAAAGTCTTCAAAAGTCTTCGAAAATGTGATCTTTAATGGCCTTCGGTCTTCAAGCCTACATGTTTTTCCCTTGTCACGAAAAATCCACTAAGAAGAGGTAAAAGAGTGTAAAGTTGCTCTTACCCCTCCTAGGAGAATTTCAAGGTAAAACACAAGCTCTTGATAATAAAAAAGCACAAAAGTGACCCAAACCAGTACTACATTATGCACATAAAATGGACATATTCATATATCTTCCCCCTTTTCTTGTTTCATAATGGTGGGCAGACTTTGTAAGTGCTCTTTCAACTCACGAAAGGCTTTATCACAGTCATCCATCCATTCAAATTTCTTTGCTTTTCGAAGTACCTAAAAGAATAGAAAGTGTTTTTTCAACCCCTTTGAAATGAATCTGCTAAGTGCTGCCAATGAGCCTGGAAGTCTTTAGACATCTTTGACTGTTTTAGGGGGGGGGTTATACTCATCAATGCTTCAATTTTCTCAGGATTGACATCGATCCCTCTCTGCGAGACCAT
The DNA here is from genome assembly GCA_037428765.1 of Rubia yunnanensis. Classification (NCBI taxonomy): domain Eukaryota; kingdom Viridiplantae; phylum Streptophyta; class Magnoliopsida; order Gentianales; family Rubiaceae; genus Rubia; species Rubia yunnanensis. Next base: position 82,410,740 of record CM075065.1, read on the forward strand.
AAACCCAGAAATTTACCGGCTCCGACTCCAATTATGCATTTGGCAGGCATTAGTTTTAAATTAGCTTCTCGGAGCATCTTGAAGGTCTCTTTCAGGTCCAGTAAAAATTGGCCGAAGCCCCTTCTTTTAACCACCATGTCATCAACATATATCTCAATGTTTCTGCCAATTTGTTTTGTGAATACTTTATTGACCAGCCTTTGATTGGTGGCCCCTGCATTTTTCAATCCGATTGGAATTTTCTTATAGAAACATTTTCCCACATCAGTTATAAAAGATGTTTTCTACTAAATCCTCCTCTTCCATGAGTATCTGGTGAAAGCCCTTGTGCATCGAAGAAGGTCAACACCCCATATCCTATTATGGCTTCAACTAGTACGTCGATGAATGGTAAATGATAGCTATCATTGGGGTAACATTTGTTGAGATTCGTGAAGTTTATGCACATCCTCCAAGCCTCGTCATGCTTGGGGACCATCACTGAATTTTTTATTCACTCGGGGTAGAATACCTCTTCGATTACTTCTGCTCGAAGCAGCTTTTGGACTTGTTCCTTTATGGCTTCAGCCATTTTGGGGGCAAAGGATCTGCACTTCCGCTTAGTTGGCTTCTGGGAGGGGTTCACATTCAATTTGTGGGCCATCAGCTATTTAGGTACCCCGTGAGGTCGAAAGTGTCCCACAAAAACATGTCGACAAAATTATCTAAGAGGTTCTTCAGTTGTTTCCTCATTTTACGGGGTATCATTTTCCCCATGGGCACCATTCCTTTGTCTCAAAAAACCATTGGTTCTGTGTCCGTGGGTTTGATTTCTCTATTGACCTAAGCCACCCTATTATCTTTCTTAGCTTCTTTCATAGCTACAGAAAAACAGCTTTGGGCAGCCGGTTGCTCCCCCCTGATGATTTGTATCTCTCATTTTGTGGGGAACTTCATGGTCAAATGATAGGGGTACCATACTGCACATGCCTGGCACATCCAAGGCCTCCCAAGTATCACATTATATGGAGATACAACATGAACCACTGCGAAGCTACAATCGATTGTGACTTTCTTATCTCCATCTGCCACTCCGACTGGGAGGGTCAAAATCACTAGGGGTAGCACCATTTTCTTGATAAAGCCTAACAGGGGAGAGGTTGTTTTCCTTAGACTTTCGTGTTTGAGCCCCAATTAGTCAAAAGAGTTTGCGAACATTACTTCCACCTCACTGCCATCATCTACGAACACCCTTTTGAAATAAAAGTCTCCGATGGTTGCATGGATCACTAGTGGGTCTGTGTGAGGGGTTCGCTTGGCACTGGGTCATCCTTTGAGAAGATAATTGCTTCTTCAGGTCGGAAACACTTCTGTTAGGGTTTACTGGGAGACACATACCGGGAGTGGGCCTTAATGATTGTATTCGAAGCTTGGTCACTTAGAACTCCATTGATGAATTTAATCACTCAATTTACCCCATCACTTTGATTTCTGTCCGGCCGAGCCTCAGCTTCAGGTCAGACCCCTGCTTGGTTTTCGGCGTGGTCTGCATCGTTTTGCCAGTTGTTCTCTACCACCTCGATTGGCTTTATTTTTCCTTTCTAATGGTATTTTGACCGTTCTTTTGAGAAGGATTCTCCTCTCGGACCTTCGACGTAGTCGAGGAGTAAACCTTCTCTTGCATATCTTTCAACTTCTTGCCTTAGATGGGTGCAATAATTTGTGTCATGGCCCCATTCTTTGTGATGCTCACAAAACTTGGGAAAATCATTTTTTCCATAGTAGTCCCTTCCGGGAGGGAGGCTCAGAAACATCCCTTTGTAGATAGAGTGTATCTCTATTAGGGATTTTGTCCAGGGGATGTAGCCCTCGAACTTTTTCTTTGGAGGGTTAGGCCTTTTCGACCATGACTTAGAGTTATTGGGACCCTTTTTGGCCCATCTATCCCCCTCTCGTTTCCTCTTTGTGGCTTCATCGATTTTTGAATACTGTTCCACAAGTTTCTATAACTGCTGCAACATCTTCAACTTTTTCGAGACCCAGTTTTTGTACAGGTCGAGGTTGGTTATACCATTTATATATCTTAGGATCACCCTATCCTCTGTTCGATTGATCACACTAATGCTCTCGTCTACATTGATGGTACAATGCCTTCAAGGTTTTCGTAAACCTTTTCTTTTGGAAGAACTGTCCCAAAAGGGCCCTTCCAAAGTCGCTATATGAATGTAGCAACCTCTTGCCCAGCTTGTTAAACCATTCTTGCGTTTTTCCTCAAAGGTAACTTCCGAACGGCTTGCATGTTAGCTGTTCATTGAAATCCCTCGAATTCATCAAACTGAGGAATGTTTATATGAACTATCTAGGGTCCGAGTCTCCAATGTACGCGAGGATCCCTACGAGTGGCTTTGCATCGCTGGGCCATCGAGTGGCCACTATAGAGGGAATAAAGGGGGAGATTACGACTAGTCCTTAGGCCTAGTTAACCTATCGAGTTCTCTTGTCGAGAAATCGCTCGAACTTCCTCTTTATGTGGATCTCAATAAAGACTTGGCCAAAATTGAGTATTGAAACTGGGGGTTGGGTTAGAAGCCATATATCCCAAGCCCGATCCCCTTACTGTCGAGTTGTAATACAACTCCGATCGGTAAGGATCGTAGGAGGGAACCTTCGTTCGGGGTCCTGAGTACATCTGGCTTTGGAAGCCAGGGAAGAATTCCATTGGCCCAACCATTGAATAAGGAATGCTATCGCTCGAAGCTGGAGGAATCGACATGGGCACATTGGAAAAATGTTCAGGAGTGTTGGTTGGGGCCGTGTGAGAGCTCCAACGTCCTCTTAATATGACATTCCCGAAGGGGTGGCCAACTAGAATCTGGGTTGCACCATCAGGGGCATTGGAGGCGGAGGCCCCATGTACTGTTGGACCACCCTTTGGTAAAGCACTGGGGGCTCCACTTGGTAGCGAGCAGATCTGAGGGACTGAGCCCACAATGCTAGATCCTGTTGCAATAGGGGGACCTACTTTGTTCGTACCCCTCGCTGCTCAAGTGGCTCCTCGTGTAACTTTTGTTTATGAATCCACCGTAGCATCCCTGAACTGTGGATCATTCTCTCTTGGACGATGCACCTGGCTTTGCAATGTGGGGCTTCAGCGCATCCTACCCAAGGTTTGACGCTGATCTCCATGGTTCCTATGGTGCGCTAGCTTCTGTACGAGAAGCTTTCGGACCCCTCACCTCTGGGATCTTGTCCTAAACTACTTCCGGAGGCTTGTTACCGGTACTAGTGGGAGTGAGGTCCAATTGCATATTAGACTTACGCCATTTCCTTTTTCGGTACGAGGACTTTACTTCTTCGTTGATGCCTAAAACCTTTCCTTTTAGCCGTTCACTCCCACGCAAAGCGCTTGCCATAGATGTGGACATAAACAACAATCTCAAATGAAAACATTACAGACAGTCCCACCGGGCGTGCCAACTTGATGCGCCTCTCTTTACCATCGTCGTAGCACTGCCGCAGGTGATTGGAATCTGTAAAGACAAAGCCCCCGGAGGTTTCCAGGGGGAAGAGGCTCTGACGGCCAAGTTAACAAATATATTAGAAGAGTGTAATTGGCAATGAATAGTTGTGTGTGTAGGGTTACCTTTAGCCTTTATATAGGTAGGCAAGTAGGGAAACTGTTTTGTTTGCTTGTTGAGCAAGTACTCTCACCTTGGGCCAGCCCAAAAGGCTTTACCCAAAGGGAAAAGCTATGGACCGGTTGGTCACCTGTACAGGCATTTAGGCCAATACAGATTTACACATTATCATTCCTTAGACTTACATGGCTTACTTGGAATGAACTCCCTTGAATTTTGGTCAAAATTAATAAGGTTTTTGCCTCCATTTTTTGACCTTGTGGCCGAGCACCCTCAAACCCTGACTAGGGTTTTGGTCGGCCACTTTCACATTTGTTGCAAACTTCTCTTTGTCGACTTTCATGTGTCTCGGTGCCTCTAAAAGTTCCACTTGAGATAGTGGAACCAAAGTATACCTTGTTCCATCCTTGATACAAATTATTGCCTTAGATGGGTGCAATTTACCCCGTCACTTTGATTTTTATCCGGCCGAGCCTCAGCCTCGGGTTAGACCCCTGCTTGGTTTTTGGCGTGGTCTGCATCATTTTCCTATTTTTCTCTACCACCTCGATTGGCTTTATTTTTCCTTTCCAATGGTATTTTAACCGTTCCTTTGAGAAGGATTCTCCTCTCGGACCTTCGACGTAGTTGAGAAGTAAACCTTCTCTTGCACATCTTCTAACTTCTTGCCTTAGATGGGTGCAATAATTTGTGTCATGGCCCCATTCTTTGTGATGCTCACAAAACTTGGGAAAATCTTTTTTTTCCATAGCAGTCCCTTCCGGGAGGGAGGCTCTGAAACATCCCTTTGTGGATAGAGTGTATCTCTATCAGGGATTTGGTCAAGGGGATGTAGCCCTCGAACTTTTTCTGTGGAGGGTTAGGCTTTTTCGACCATGACTTAGAATTATTGGGTCTCTTTTCGGCCCAATTATCCCCCTCTCGTTTCCTCTTTGTGGCTTCTTCAATTTTTTAAAACTGTTACAATTTTCTATAACTGCTGCAGCGTCTTCAACTTTTTCGAGACCCACTTTTTGTACATGTCAAAGTTGGTCATCTCATTTATATATCTTAGGATCACCCCATCATCTGTTCAATTGTTCACACTAAGGCTCTCGTCTACATATTGATGGTACAACGCCTTCAAGGTTTTCATAAACCTTTTCTTTTGGAAGAACTGTCCCAAAAAGGCCCTTCCAAAGTCACTGTATGAATGTAGAAACTTCTTGCCCAGATTGTTAAACCATTCTTGCGCTTTTCCTCAAAGGTAGCTTTCGAACGAGATGCATGTTAGCTGTTCATTGAAATCCCTTGAATTCATCAAACTGAGGAATGTTAATATGAACTCTCTAGGGTTCGAATCTCCAATGTACGTGAGGATCCCTTCGACTGGCTTTGCATCGCTGGGCCATCGAGTGACCACTATAGCGGGACTAAAGGGGGAGATTACGACTAGGCCTTAGGCCTAATTAACCTATCAAGTTCTCTTGTCAAGGCATCGCTCGATCTCCCTCTTTATGTGGATCTCAATACAGACTTGGCCAAAATGGAGTATTGAAACTGGGGGTTGGGTTAGAAGCCATATATCCCAAGCGTGATCCCCCTACTGTCGAGTTGTAATACAACTCCGATCGGTATGGATCGTAGGAGGGAACCTCCTATTTGGGTACTGAGTACATCTGGCTTTGGAAGCCCGGGAAGAATTCCATTGGCCCAGCCGTCGAATAAGGAATGCCATGGCTCGAAGCTGGAGGAATCGATATGGGCACATTGTGAAATGTTCGGGAGTGTTGATTGGGGCCGTGTGAGAGCTCCAATGTCCTCTTGATATGACATTCCCGGAAGGGTGGGCAACTAGAATCTGGGTTGCACCATCAGGGGCATTGGAGGCGGAGGCCTCATGTGCTGTTGGACCACGTTTTGGTAAAGCATTGGGGGCTCTATCTGTTAGCCAGTATATCCGAGGGCCTAAGCCCACAATGCTAGATCCTGCTGCAATAGGGGGACCTGCTTTGTTCGTACCCTCACTGCTTAAGTGGCTCCTCGTGTAACTTCTGTTTATGAATCCACCGTAGCCTATGTGAACTGTGGATCATTCTCTCTTGGACGATGTGCCTGGATTTGCAATGTGGGGCTTCAGTGTATCCTACCCAAGGTTTGACGCTAATCTCCATGGTTCCTATGGTGCACTAGCTTCTGTACTAGAAGCTTTCGGACCCCTCACCTCTGGGATCTTGTCCTAAACTACTTCCAGAGGCTTGTTACCGGTACTAGTGAGAGTGAGGTCCAATTGCATATTGGACTTACACCATTTCCTTTTTCGGTATGGGGACTTTACTTCTTGATTGATGCCTAAAACCTTTCCTTTTAGCTGTTCACTCCCACACAAAGCACTTGCCATAGATGTGGACATAAACAACAATCTCAAATGAAAAAATTACAGACGGTCCCACCGGGCGTGCCAACTTGATGCGCCCCTCTTTACCATCGTCGTAGCACTGTCGTAGGTGATTGGAATCTACAAAGACAAAGCCCCCAGAGGTTTCCAGGGGGAAGAGGCTCTGATGGCCAAGTTAACAAATAGATTACAAGAGTGTAATTGGCAATGAATAATTCTGTGTGTAGGGTTACCTTTAGCCTTTATATAGGTAGGCAAATAGGGAAACTGTTTGTTGGCTTGTTGAGCAGGTACTCTCACCTTGGGCCAACCCAAATGGCTTTACCCGAAGGGAAAAGCTATGGACCGGTTGGTCACCTGTACAGGCATTTAGGCCCATACAGATTTACACATTATCAATCCTTAGACTTACACGGCTTACTTGGAACGAACTCCCTTGATTTTTGGTCAAAATTAATAAGGTTGTTGCCTCTATTTTTTGACCTTGTGGCTGAGCACCCTCAAACCCTGACTAGGGTTTTGGTCGGCCACTTTCACATTAGTTGCAAACTTCTCTTTGTCGACTTTCATGTGTCTCTGTGCCTCTAAAAGTTCCACTTGAGATAGTGGAACCAAAGTATACCTTGTTCCGTCCTTAACGCAAATTATTGCCTTAGATGGGTGCAATTTACCCCGTCACTTTGATTTCTGTCCGGCCGAGCCTCAGCCTCGGGTCAGACCCCTGCTTGGTATTCGGCGTGGTCTGCATCGTTTGCATGTTGTTCTCTACCACCTCGATTGGATTTATTTTTCCTTTCCAATGGTATTTTGACTGTTCTTTTGACAAGGATTCTTCTCTTGGACCTTCGACGTAGTCGAGGAGTAAACCTTCTCTTGCACATCTTTCAACTTCTTGCCTTAGATGGGTGCAATAATTTGTGTCATGGCCCCATTCTTTGTGATGCTCACAAAACTTGGGAAAATATTTTTTTCCATTGTAGTCCCTTCCGGGAAGAAGGTTCCAAAACATCCCTTTGTGGATAGAGTGTATCTCTATCAGGGATTTGGTCAAGGGGATGTAGCCCTCGAACTTTTTCTTTGGAGGGTTAGGCCTTTTCGACCGTGACTTAGAATTATTGGGCCTCTTTTCGGCCCATCTATCCCCCTCTCGTTTCCTCTTTGTGGCTTCTTCGATTTTTGAATACTGTTCCACAATTATCTATAACTGCTGTAGCTTCTTCGACTTTTTCGAGACCCACTTTTTGTATAGGTTGAGGTTGGTCATCCCATTTATATATCTTAGGATCACCCCATCCCCTGTTCGATTGACCACACTAAGGCTCTCTTCTACATATTGATGGTACAACACCTTCAAGGTTTTCGTAAACCTTTTCTTTTGGAAGAACTGTCCCAAAAGGGCCCTTCCAAAGTCGCTATATGAATGTAGCAACCTTTTACCCAGCTTGTTAAACCATTCTCGCGCTTTTCCTCAAAGGTAGCTTCCAAACGGCTTGCATGTTTGCTGTTCATTGAAATCCCTCGGATTCATCAAATTGAGGAATGTTTATATAAACTCTCTAGGGTCCAAGTCTCCGATGTACGCGAGTATCCTTTCAAGTGGCTTTGCATTGCTGGGCCGTCGAGTGGCCACTATAGCGGGACTAAAGGGGGAGATTACGACTAGTCCTTAGGCCCAATTAATCTATCGAGTTCTCTTGTCAAGGCATTGCTCGAACTCCCTCTTTATGTGGATCTCAATACAGACCTGGCCAAAATTGAGTATCGAAACTGGGGGTTGGGTTAGAAGCCATATATCCCAAGCCCGATCCCCCTACTATCGAGTTGTAATACAACTCCGATCGATAAGGATCGTAGGAGGGAACCTTCGTTCGGTGTCCTGAGTACATCTGCCTTTGGATGCCCGGGAAGAATTCCATTGGCCCAGCCGTCGAATAAGGAATGCTATGGCTCGAAGCTGGAGGAATCAACATGGGCACATTGGGAAATGTTCGGGAGTGTTGGTTGGGGCCGTGTGAGAGCTCCAACATCGTCTTTATATGACATTCCCGGAGGGGCGGGCAACTGGAATCTGGGTTGCACCATCAGGGGCATTGGAGGCGGAGGCCCCATGTGCTGTTGGACCACCCTTTGGTAAAGCATTTGGGGCTCCATCTGGTAGCCAGCAGATCTGAGGGCCTGAGCCCACAATGCTAGATCTTACTGCAATAGAGGGACCTGCTTTGTTCGTACCCCTCGCTGCTTGAGTGGCTCCTCGTGTAACTTCTGTTTATGAATCCACCTTAGCCTCCGTGAACCGTGGATTATCCTCTCTTGGACGATGCGCCTGGATTTGCAATGTGGGGCTTCAGCGCATCCTACCCAAGGTTTGACGCTGATCTCCATGGATCCTATGGTGCGCTAGCTTCTGTACGAGATGCTTTCAAACCCCTCACCTCTGGGATCTTGTCCTAAACTACTTCCAGAGGCTTGTTACTGGTACTAGTGGGAGTGAGGTCCAATTGCATATTGGACTTACGTAATTTCATTTTTCGGTACGGGGACTTTACTTTTTCATTGTTTCCTAAAACCTTTCCTTTTAGCCGTTCACTCCCACGCAAAGCACTTGCCATAGATGTGGACATAAACAACAATCTCAAATGAAAAGATTACAGACGATCCCACAGGGTGAGCCAACTTGATGCGCCTCTCTTTACCGTCGTCGTAGCACTGCCGTAGGTGATTGGAATCTATAAAGACAAAGCCCCCGGAGGTTTCCAGGGGGAAGAGGCTTTGACGGCCAAGTCAACAAATAGATTACAAGAGTGTAATTGGCAATGAATAGTTGTGTGTGTAGGGTTACCTTTAGCCTTTATATAGGTAGGCAAGTAGGGAAACTGTTTTGTTTGCTTGTTGAGCAAGTACTCTCACCTTGGGCCAGCCCAAAAGGCTTTACCCAAAGGGAAAAGCAATGGACCGATTGGTCACCTGTACAGGCATTTAGGCCCATACAGATTTACACATTATCAATCCTTAGACTTACCTGGCTTACTTGGAACGAATTCCCTTGAATTTTGGTCAAAATTAATAAGGTTTTTGCCTCCATTTTTTGACCTTGTGGCCAAGCACCCTCAAACCCTGATTAGGGTTTTGGTCAGCCACTTTCACATTAGTAGCAAACTTCTCTTTGTCAACTTTCATGTGTCTCTGTGCCTCTAAAAGTTCCACTTGAGATAATGGAACCAAAGTATAACTTGTTCGATCCTTGACCACAATAATTTTGGTAGTGTAACCATCATGCATAGATTTACGATCAAACTGCCAAGGTCTCCCTAACAAAATATTACTTGCTTCCATAGGTATAACATCACATAAGATAGAATCATGGTATTTTCTAATCTTAAAGTTAATCATGCATTGTTTGTTAACCATAATTTCACCACTACCATATAACCAAATAAGTTTATGTGGTGATGGATAAGTAGTCATAGGCAAAGAAAATGATTTAACAAGAAGATTAGACACTGTATTAGCACAAGAACCACCATCAATAATCAGTAGACAATTCTTATCTTTCACAAGGTGACGAGTATGAAAAATATTAATCCTTTGTACCTGTGCTTTGGCCATCTGAGAGTTTAGAACTCTTAATTACCTGAAGTTACCTTGTATTTCTGGACCTTGTTCACCATAATCATTTATGATGATTTCTTGATTTACCTGTTCTTCACAACTTTCAAACAATGGTGGCATGTCATCATATTCATCTTTTTCATCTCCTTCCTTAATTGTTGTTAACACTCATGTATGGGGACAGTTACTATGGACATGTCCTCTCTCTTTACACTGAAAACACGTAGGAGAGTTAACAGAAACCAAATTTGATGAAGAAGTAGTGGATTTACCGGGAATTTTCAAAGCCTGTTGGGTTGGTGTTGCTGCCCTCCTCTCAGTAGGATTATTAGTTAGATTTGAATAAGTCTGAACCAATCCTCGTCCTCCCATGGGTGTTCCCTTACTGTAGCCATAACTAGGGTTTTCGGAGTCAAACCCTGGTCGTTGACTGGAAAATCCAGGATGTGGCTTCCTTGGTCACAGGGTACTCTCAACCAAACTTCCTTTCACCAATAAATCGTTCAAAGATATGTGATGTTGAATCTTGACTGGCGTTCGAAGGTTTTCACGCAATCCTTTAATGAATCAATTTTTGATGAACGCATCGTCTTCTTTCATTCAAACCCTTTTCATGGTCAACTAAAGATCTTGCTAGTATTCATCAACTGTACAATTTCCTTGCTTCATGTTGGACATATGAGAATGTTGTTCCATCAAGTAAATAGGCGGAACATGATATTGGCAAAGCTTGGATCTCAATCTGTCCCAGGTGGAGATAGATTTCTTTCCAAAAGGATATCATAACTCTTTTTTATTTTTCCACCATTCAGCCACATAGTGAGTGAATGAATACTGCGTTACCTTGGCTTTTTATTTCTCCCGATATTTGTTGATATCAAACAGTTCTCAATCCATCGCTCCCAATTAAGATATTTCACCGGATTGTGTTGACCATTAAATCGAGGATGTCATACTTTAATCCCTTAATGTCTCAAGCATCATCTGAACTTGAACTAGATCCCAAATTGCTCTTCACTCTCCTTCGAGAATGATGTTTACTATGGCAATGCCTTCTAGAAGATTCGTAGTGTGATCGCCTTTCCGAATCATCATCAAAATAGTCATGAATTGGCAGGTATATTTAGGGGTTTCTTCCCTCTTGGCCGATGATATAGTTGCAGGTGGCGCCATGCTGTTAACATTTCTCGCCAACCTCTGTACCTCACTTATAAGTGCATTTATTGCAACAGCAAACCGATTGAGATCATTGGCTTCATTAGGATTGATTCGATGTCGCTCCCAACTATCTGGAGTCTCTTCTCATTGACAATTACCATGCTTGCCATCAGAGGTGTTCTTCAATGGCAAATTGTTAGGATTGCTAACAAAAGGTGGGAAGAATGGGTTTTCATCCTTCATATTCGCTAAACTGCTAAGAAAAATAAACGGTTGGTGTAAAACTTGGCCCCCCTCTCTTTTGTTTAGTAAGGTCACTCACCAAGCTTATAACACTTACAACTCACAACTCACAAGGCGAGGGCTAATGCAAGGGCAATTGATCAATTCACCGAAGTTCAAAGCAAAATATGGAGATGAATACTACAGAACTTATTTCGAAATTTAAAAAAATAAAAACTCAAACTGGGCTTTACGATTTGGAATTCCAAATTCTACAAAGAATAAGGAACAAAATGAAATTTAATGGCACAAACCGGAGTTGTAATGAAGAGTTTATGATCGAAATAAAAAGGCTTTATATAGGTGACAAATAGGTTCCGAAAATTCAAGAAACTTTTCCAAATACAAATAGGAATAGGAACTCAAATCCAAATCCCTAGTGGTAAAAGATTTTAATGACTTACTCGTCCCCCAAGTCAAAAATTCAGATCAAAACCCCTCTCTCAGTTGGCTTTTATTTTCTTTTCACATTCCGATTAGGATTTTGACTTTTCTTTTCCTTTTTCAAATCGGATTTCCTTTATCTTTCTTTCTTTTTTTCAGCCACATATATAATTTTTTTATTTGTACTATAAAACACTCACAATCAGAATCTTATTCCCCAAGAAAAATTTTCAATCACAATTCCCAGAATTTTTAGAAATTTCAAATCTACCCCCAAGTTTTTGGAAAATGTAAATCTGCCCCAAATTTCTGATTTCAAAACCCTAAAAAATCTGATACCTTATTTTTTAATTTTAGAAAAGTTTTGGAACAAAAATCGCCTATGCAAAACCTGGAATAAGAAGACTGCGACAACTTCCTCTTGATTTAAATGAACTTTGAGGTAATCAGTCGTAAGGATGAAGAATATGACATTATATATATGGAAAATGACACAAGAATATTTTTTTTAATAAGGCGCAATCAAGAATAAAAGAACAATTCAAGATTACGGAATCAAAGAATGATAAAGAAAACAAATAGGATTATGGGCATGCAATAATTTTCAGAAGAGTTAACGAAAAGTATCACAAGCACATAAACTGTTTAAGCTACCTAAAACTATGAAACTGACTGGGAGGTGAAGGCAAATAATACTTGTTAACGCTCAGACCCTTCGACGTCCTCCTGACTTGATTGATGAAGGTGAAGGCAGATAGTAATACCGAAGTATTCTAACTCTCGGACCCTTCGGCATCCTTCGACTCTAGATTCAATCCTCCTGATAAGAAAGATCAAATAAACACAGTTAAAAATATGACACAAAAGAGTTTATAAATAAAAAAATTTGAAAATAAATAAAGAAAGAAACTCGAAACCCTTGATTATTTCTATTTTTCTCGGCCTCTAGTAGATCTTTTGTTTGGCTCTGATACCAACTGATATGAATCCCCTTGCGAAGAAGCGAGATTGCAGAATTGAGATCTTTGACAAATTAAGGGAACTCAGGTGTCTAGCCTTCGGGGTACGCCTAACTTTGACTTGCTCTCTAAATAGCCCCCCGGATCAGATTACAAGGTTTATTGATACTTAACTAGCCATCGAGGTTAAGCAACAATGGAAAAAACTTGCAAGCAACAACAATATGAACTTAAAGGTTTGTATATTTGATTGATAAAAGATTGGTCTCAATATGGACGGGATTCGGTAATTCCTGTCAGAAACTTTATAAAATTAAGGAAGCTTTAAATATCTGGAACCATATCTAACTACAATTCCTAAAATAAGCAAACTATGGCCGCATTCACCCATATCACACCTTTGATGAATATTGTCTTATCTAATCTTACCAAAACTAATTCGATACTAAACCCTAATGGACTGTATTTTTGAAATTCAGCTCTTCAAAGCTCACATGGCAAAACTGTCAGTCCATAAACCCAAAATGAAATTATATTACAATATTTTACAATGATCACACTAACTCATTAAAAACCAAGTGGGAAAAAAGAGTATAGTGCTCTTCATGATGTGTTCAGTTCTTCAACAGTCTTGAACAATAAATCCAAGATGTCGATGATGACTCATTCTTCAATTCTTCGTCATAAAGGCGTTCAATCAAAGCATTTACAGCAGCATCCCTAGTTTCGTTCTTGACCTAGTCATAGGTCCCGCCATGTCATTAGAGGATCCCGACCATAACCTTTAAATGTTTGATCAAGACGTGGAATATCTTCATTTATGGTGGTAGTCGTCTTGGAATCTCCATAAAAAATTTCAACATTTTAAAAAAAGTCATAAACAATTAGTTTAATACAAAGTATCCTACATTAATTTATTCAGTATACAAGTCTAACATTCTTGAATAATAACACATACTAAATTAAAAGCCATGTGATTCGTGATTTAAAATAATTTAGTCAGAGTTATTAATATTATATTTTATTTATGAACAAAAAATAAAAGAGAAACTCTCCTGTTAAATCGACTAACGGTTAGACTAGGGACATAGCTAACCTCCTTTCTGTAAAATCAGGGAAAACACACAATTATTATTTTTTGGTGCCATTAATGTAAAATTATTGAAATTGTGGCCTTTCGTAAAATAATAAAATGGAATCCCATAATGACGCAAATCTTCGTCAAATCTTCTTCCCCCAATTTTCCTCATACTCGAACTCTTCAAAACCTTCAATTCTGCATCATCAATGAATGAATTTCATCAAATTGCTGCAATTACATCAATTTGAGCTGATTTGAGCTCATTCCATGAAGAAACGACAAGGTAAATCACAGTTTTTTCCGTAAAACTTTAAAAAACAATATCTCAAACCCGATCTAAATTTTTTTAATAACAATGGGGTGTATAATTTGGCTCCCCATACCAATGTAGTAAATAGAAATGTAGATATCATTGATTACTGGTGATAAATTGATCATAAAAAATGCATCGAGGGAACTCTGGTTCCCTCCAAAAGACCTAGGTAATATACATCGACTAATTATGTGAGTTTCTGTTGGAAAATGATGGTTAAAAGGTTGAAATTCGTCAACTTTTTGGGCTTTGTTTAGAGTGGTACCCGAATGGATTTTGGGTCAATGGATGTCATTTTTGGGCTCTCCTCCGCGAGTACTATAAAATTGACTATTTAAACTCTCAAAGCGGATCAAGGGTGAATGAGATATGAATATTTTTTAATTTCACTCTTGAAAGAGGAAAAAATGGGCAAAAATTGGCCCAGGTAATTTTCTCTGGACTGTCCAAAATGCGTATGGACCGCATGAAGTCTTATGAAGGCCCAACCGCATAGTATATATGGAATTGCTTGTGTGTAATTCTTATGAGATAAGAACAAAATACTTCCATATTTTGTGAGATATCTTGTCTTAAATAAATATGCGGTTTACCATGTTTAATATGATGAAGAATATTTGTACAAATATTTCTTCCTTTTCCAGCAGATTTGATTCGAGTATTCATGGAATGTCTCGTATTTGATGAGTTGGTGATTGGAGAATAATCTTCTCTAATTACAGAAAATCAGAATATCATGTTTCCATGATTAGGGTCTCTTAGAGTAGTATAAATAGAGTCTCTAAGTCAGTCAGAAAAACTCGCACCATTCTCAAGTTCCTCATTTATTCTAAACTTGAGTCTCACTTCTTTCTGTCTCTGTCGGTGATAGTCCTGCGGGCCTTGCGTGAATCCCAGGTAACTCTTAAATGTTAATTGTTGCCTACGATGGTTTTATCCTAGGGAACGATGTCCACGACGAGACTCATTCGTTTCAAGGGCAGCGAGTGTTACTCGTGACTCCATCAATTTGTGATTACTTGAAACGTGATTTATGCTTTGATTATTTGTAATTTAAGCTTTTCGATTGTATGCTGGAATAATTAATAAAATTGTATTATTCTTGCATATGTTAATTGCTCATTTAATTTTTGTTATTTAATTTTTCGCATGATATAATCAATATATGTCCAACAGTCTTGAAACGAATGAAATTTATTGATTTATATTGATTTGGTTAATAAGATGCATGCGGAAGGATATATATATATTGATGTAGATTGCATGAATTTCCAAATTTTCCATGCAATCAGTATTCATACGTGAAGAATGAAAAGCAAAGATGAAGAATATGCATGCGTCATGGGGAATATGCTGCAATCAATATGCATAGATTACTTGCCTGATATATTTATTAATCGGCATACCATCTGCATTCCATATTTATTAATATGCATATCAATGTTTGTCCAAAAATACGCATATGATTTGTAATTCTGCGCAAATCATAGGTAATTGCATGCTTTATGAAAATATGCATGCTAAATGAAAATATGCATGCTAATGGTTTTGGTTATTTATACCAAAATCAGATTGAGCAATTTGTTATGTATAATTGTTTAAAAATATTATACTACAATATTTCATGTGTACTTATATTTAATGGTGAATAATTTTGTATGTACACATTGATGAATCCCAGAACCATGTCGAGCAATGATGCTGCGAAGACTACCCCTGGGGTGATGCCTCTTGTGGCTGTTCCTCATGCTGAGAAATCCGAGAAGTTCAATAATGGTATGAACTTCAAGATATGGCAACAGAAGATGCTCTTCTACTTGTCCACTATGGGTTTGGAACGTTACGTTCACGAAGATCGTCCCGTTGTGGATGAGAAAAGCGCTAAGGAAGTTCAAGATGCTGCGGTGGAGTGGAACTCTAAGGAGTATGTCTTCCGCAACATCCTTTTGAATAGCCTTCACGATGCCATTTGGAATGTGTATGAGGTGAAGGAGCCTTCTAAGGTGTTGTGGGAAACTCTTGACCAAGAGTACAGGGGTGAGGAAGTTGGATCCAAGAAGTGGGTCGTCGGCAAGTTCCTCGACTACTAGATGGTTGATGCCAAGTCTGTGGTCAGTCAAGCTCAAGAGCTTCAAATGATGATCAATGAGCTGATAGCCAAGAAGATGACAATGTGCGAGACTCTCCAAGTCTATTGCATCATTGAGAAGCTGCCTCCAAGTTGGAAGGACTTCAAGAGTTATCTGAAACACAAGCGAAAGGTGATGACCATGAGGGATCTGATCCAAAAGCATCGTGTTGAGGAGGATAATCGCATCTCTGAAAAGAAGATGAATGGATTTTTGGCTGTGGCAAGGGCCAATCTCGTGGAGGTCGGTGGGAGCTCCAAGTCAAAGAAGCCCAAGGCAAAGAAGAGATCCAAGTTGGGAGCTAAGGGTGGAGTTTCGAAGAAGTTGAAGTTCACTGGCAAGTGCTATAATTGCAACCTCGTTGGCCACAAGTCCTCCGAGTGTAAGAAGCCAAAGAATGCCAAGAATGAGGCCAACATGGTTGAAAATCTTGCACGAGATGTGAATAACATCGATCTGTGTGCAGTGATTTCTGAAGTCAGCATGGTGGACTCCAATCCAAAGGAATGGTGGATTGACACTGGTGCTACGAAGCACATTTACTCTGTCAAGGAAGTGTTCTCAAACTTCAAGGCAATTGAAGATGGAGAGACCATCTACATGGGCAACTCTGCAACTTCCATGGTGAAAGGCCGTGGCACTGTGGTGCTGAAGATGACGTCTGGGAAGGAGTTGACTTTGAAGAATGTTTTGTATGTGCCAAACATTTGTTAGAACCTTGTGTCCAGTTCTATGTTGATCAAGCATGGCTTTAAGCTTGTGTTTAAGTCTGATAAGTTAGTCTTGTCAAAGCAAGGTATGTTTGTAGGCAAAGGTTATGAGCTAGATGGTATGTTCAAGTTGAACACCATGGTTGTACCTCCTAAGAAAGATGAAATGAATGCTTCTTCTTCTGCTTACATGATTGAGTCTTCCAATTTATGGCATGGTAGACTAGGACACGTTAATTATGATTCGATAAGAAGATTAATTAAAATGGAGAACATACCTAACATGGAAATTGATGCAAATCATAAGTGTGAAACTTGTGTTGAAGCTAAGATGACTCGAACGTCTTTCAAACAAGTTAAACGAAGCATGAAACCTCTTGAGTTGATACATACCAATATCTGTGATCTCAAGTTCGTGCAAACAAGAGGAGGTAACAAGTATTTCATCACTTTCGTGGATGACTGTACGAAATACTGTTATGTGTACTTGCTGAAAAGCAAAGATGAGGCAATTGAGAAATTTGTTCTCTACAAAACGGAAGTTGAAAATCAACTTGATAAGAAGATCAAGGTGATTAGAAGAGAACGTGGAGGTGAATATGTAGAGCTATTTAGGGACTATTGTTCTGAACGTAGCATTATTCACGAGGTCACTGCCCCCTACTCGACTCAATCTAATGGTGTGGCTGAACGTAAAAACTGCACTCTTAAAGAGATGATGAATGCGATGTTGAAAAGTTCTGGGTTGCCACAGAGCATATGGGGGGAGGCTATTTTAACGGCCAATTATCTTTTGAATAAGATACCCCGTAAGGATGAGAAAGCAACTCCTCATGAGTTGTGGAAAGGCACGAAGCCATCCTTTATGTACTTGTGAATGTGGGGGTACCTTGCGAAGGTATTAATCCCACCCCCAAGAAGTTAAAGATCGGACCTAAAATGGTTGACTGTATCTTTATAGGATATGCACATGAGAGTAGTGCTTATCGCTTCCTTGTACATGAATCTCATCATCCCGAGATTCACAAGAACATGATCATGGAATCAAGAAATACAAATTTCTTTGAGGATGTGTTCCCTGCCAAGGAAAGGGCCGAATCATCGAAAAGGACCATTGAGTCATTAGACGAAGGCGTAGTAATTCCTGACGATCTCGAGGATCAAGAGGAGGAAGTGGATGAACCTTGACGAAGTAAACGGATTAGGACCAAAAAATCATTTGGTCCTGATTATCTAACGTTTATGCTTGAAAGTGAACCACAAAGCAATAAAGAAGCTGTGAATTCGTCTGAGGGGCCTATGTGGAAAGAAGCGATTAAAAGCAAAATCGACTCGATTCTACATAATTATACTTGGGAGCTAGTGGACTTACCTCCGAGGTGTAAACCACTGGACTACAAATGGATCTTCAAGAAGAAGATGAGAGCAGATGGCTCGATTGACAAGTATAAAGCCAGACTTGTAATCAAAGGTTATACACAAAAGGAAGGTCTTGACTACTTTGATACTTATTCTCCAGTCACGAGAATAAGCTCAATTAGAATGATACTTGCTATCGCCGCGCTGCGTAAGCTTGAGGTTCATCAAATGGATGTGAAGACTGCCTTCTTGAATGGAGATTTAGAGGAAGAAATCTACATGGAGCAACCTGAGGGGTTTACGGCTCCCGGTCAAGGAGGAAAAGTCTGCAAGTTGGTGAAATCATTGTATGGTCTCAAACAAGCACCAAAACAATGGCATGAGAAGTTTAACCATGTTGTCCTTGCCAATGGTTTCAAAATAAATGAGTGTGATAAGTGCATCTATGTGAAAGAAACAGAAAATGGATATGTAATCCTATGTTTATATGTAGATGACTTGCTCATTGTGGGTAGTAATGAAAAGATGATCAAATCTACCAAGGACATGTTGAATTCTCATTTTGACATGAAGGATATGGGACTGGCGGATGTGATCTTGGGGATAAAGTTCATCCGAAGCTCTGATGGTATCACCTTAACCCAGTCTCATTATGTAGATAAAATCCTTGAGAAATTCAACAAGAATGACTCAGAGGTGGTGGTGACTCCAATAGATCCAAATTTTCATCTACGAAAGAACAAATTAGAGGCTATTAATCAGGTGGAGTACTCGAGAGTCATTGGGAGTCTGATGTACTTGATGAGTTGTACTAAGCCAGACATTGCCTACACTGTAAGTAGGTTGAGTAGATACATGAGTAACCCCAGTATGACTCACTGGAAAGCAATAACTAGAGTATTGAGATATCTACGTTATACTCGTGATTATGGTCTACATTATTCGAGTTATCCAGCTGTAGTTGAAGGATACAGTGATGCAAATTGGATACACGATATAAAGGATCTGAATCCACTAGTGGCTATGTATTCACACTAGGTGGAGGAGCAGTCTCGTGGAAGTCCTCTAAACAAACGGTTATTACTCGATCCACGATGGAATCTGAGTTTGTTGCCTTAGACAAGGCAGGTGAGGAGGCCGAATGGCTCCTTCAATTCGTAGAGGACATTCCTAGATGGCCGAAGCCTGTGCCAGCTATATGTATACATTGTGTTAGTGTATCTGCTATTGGAAAGGCTCAGAATATGCTCTATAATAGGAAGTCTCGTCATATTCGATGGAGACATAGTTCCATAAGACAACTTCTCTCAACTGGAGTGATCATAATTGACTATGTAAGGTCGAAGGACAACATAGCCGATCCCTTGACTAAAGGGTTGAATCGAGAGATAGTTGAAACATCATCGAGAGGAATGGGACTGAAGTCCATTAAATGATGGGTTACGTACGTGGACACCCAACCTATGTGACTGGAGATCCCAAGATCTAGGTTCAAAGGGACAACTAAACTGCAAAGACCCATTGCGATCACTGTGGGGGTTTCATACCCCCTATCTTATTCCTATGATGAAGAAACAGTGATGTGAATGGAGGTTAAGGATTAGGTTGCTTTTAATGGTTCATGGCATCAAGTGTGTAGTACTTGAAAGAGCTCATAGTCTCTGGAACTGCTCTTACGCCAAGAATCACCTATGTAAGCGAGAAGTGTGGCCGCTTCGAAAAGGAATTGTTGGGATGCAATTCTTTAGAAACCTTACAGAACTAGGTGTGTGCCATGGCCTGATTAATGGACACAACCGAGGAAAGTGCAAGGGCTAGGAAAGATGTCTGTGGGAAGTGCATTGTCGTTCACACAAGCGGTTGAGGAAGTTCAAGGACATCGCGTCTACTTCCTAACCAGTGGGCTAAGTGTACTCTCTCAAGGGAAAGTTCAAAGGGTGACACCTACTTATCCTATGCAGCATATATTCCATCGAAATGAATCTATCACCAAGTCAAACTCTGTGTCTGACGTGATTGTTCGGATTCCTACATCAATATCTATTCATGTGGGGGATTGTTGGAAAATGATGGTTTCGTTTAGAGTGGGGCCCGAATGGATTTTGGGTCAATGGATGTCATTTTTGGGTTCTCCTCCTCGAGTACTATAAAATTGACTATTTAAACTCTCAAAACGGATCAAGGGTGAATGTGATATAAATGTTTTTTAATTTCACTCTTGAAAGAGGAAAAAATGGGCGAAAATTGGCCCAGGTAATTTTCTCTGGACTGTTCAAAATGCGTATGGACCGCATGGAAGTCTTATGAAGGCCCAACCGTATAGTATATATGGAATTGCTTGTGTGTAATTCTTAAGAGATAAGAACAAAATACTTCCATATTTTGTGAGATATCTTGTCTTAAATAAATATGCGGTTTACCATGTTTAATATGATGAAGAATATTTGTACAAATATTTCTTCCTTTTCCAGCAGATTTGATTCGAGTATTAATGGAATGTCTCGGATTTGATGAGTTGGTGATTGGAGAATATTCTTCTCTAATTACAGAAAATCAGAATATCATGTTTCCATGATTAGGGTCTCTTAGAGTAGTATAAATAGAGCCTCTAAGTCAGTGAGAAAAACTCGCACCATTCTCAAGTTCCTCATTTATTCTAAACTTGAGTCTCACTTCTTTCTATCTCTGTCGGTGATAGTCCTTCGGGCCTTGCGTGAATCCCAGGTAACTCTTAAATGTTAATTGTTGCTTGCGATGGTTTTATCCTAGGGAACGATGTCCACGACGGGACTCATTCGTTTCAAGGGCAGCGAGTGTTACTCGTGACTCCATCAATTTGTGATTACTTGAAACGTGATTCATGCTTTGATTATTTGTAATTTAAGCTTTCCGATTGTATGCTGGAATAATTAATAAAATTGTATTATTCTTGCATATGTTAATTGCTCATTTAATTTTTGTTATTTAATTTTTCGCATGATATAATCAATATATGTCCAACAGTTTCTACCTTCCTTGTGATTCCACTCTAACGAACCTCCACACCCTCAGTCAATTCGTAGGTGTCCAACAAGGAAGTTTTTTAGGCTAAACGGTTTAGCCTTCAAAATAGACTTTGAAAGTGTTTATGAGGATGGAGCTTGAAGAAGCGTTTGAGCAAAGGAAGGAGAAAAGATCCGTTGGAGTGAATCTGTTTTCCTACCCGGCCAGGTGCTGCCTCTAGTCCATTTTTTCATCAACGTCTTGGAGTAAGGATCCTTCTTTAAAAGTGGCATCTCCATCCAAAGTTGGGAGTCCATGGAGAAAAAAGTCTATGGTGCGCTGATCTACCTGAAAATGCAAACAGCAAACAGCAGTGCTAGAAC
Source organism: Rubia yunnanensis (assembly GCA_037428765.1). Taxonomy (NCBI): domain Eukaryota; kingdom Viridiplantae; phylum Streptophyta; class Magnoliopsida; order Gentianales; family Rubiaceae; genus Rubia; species Rubia yunnanensis. The sequence continues at coordinate 82,432,083 of CM075065.1, forward strand.
TTGTGCAACTATGCTCTTAAATTAGAAAGAAGACATACTACATATCCACAACCCAAGTTATACATCATGAAATCAGTCGTATAGAAAGCATACAGACTAACATCAAATCTTGGCCTTGATATCAGAAAAAGGTCTCAGGCGAGCAATAACTTTCTTCTTGAATTTCACCATGAAAAAATGTTTAAAACGATAATTCTTAATGTTAATAGCATAATATTTTACTATGAGATGAACACCGATGGATTTTATATAGCTAACATCTAAATTTTTGAATATCAACGTCTAGCCGAACATGAAATTGCAAAAAACTTATTAGGAAGAAAACAGAATCGGGAAAATCCAAGGTAATTAGCCAAATAAATGTGAGAGTGTGTGTTTCTTGTAGCTGCCAACTGGATTATACTGATGAAATAATTAGTTATTTTTAACGCTTTTAATGGATGTTCATAACTATGACATGTATTGTGTTTAATTGATGAAACTACTGATTATTAGTTCTATTTAAAAGATGTTCATCAAACTGTGTAATCTGTGATGATGTTGAATTGATGTTAATAAAACAGCATAATCAGTGATGTTGCTTGAAACTACACATAAAATTTGTGACCTTAATGCCCTTATGGTTGATGATTAAGAACAGAACAATGGTGTTCAAAAGGATAGTGGTTTTGGTGACATGATCGTAGGTGAGAGTCATTTTCCTCTTTTGATTCACTGATAGGGTTCGCTAAAGGCAAGGTGTTATTTCAGCCTTTGGCTTTGCAAGGTTAAGGAAGGTTCGATGAGGTTAATTCTTTATTTAGTTCACTGGGCTCGCTATATTACCTCCATTGTGGGCTTCATATTGTTAGGGGAGGTGTATACCATAAGCCTGCCCCCCAACCGAGGAGTTATTGTGTACAAAGTTGTCATAATTCATTTTCAAACGAAGGAAAAAGACAAACAATTATGGTAGCATGGTTATTGGATGTATTTTTGACAAAGTGATTAAAAGATATTGGCAACGGGGTATGCATTGGCTGCTTAGATGAAAATGAGAAAGTAAAACTGCATTTTAAACTTACCTATTTTTTGGGAGGCCATTGTTAGTGGACCGAGAATGTATGGTAATTTTTCAAATATAAAAGTGGTACGAAATTTAACCAATCAGTTGTGTACTATCCATTATCTATCTAATTATATATGTTTGGCTATCTTGTTAAAAAATATCGCGTTGCAATAGTGTTCTTACTTTAGATAATTTAGCTATGCTAAAAAAATTATCATTCTTGTTTATCTTCATGTGAGATTACGACTCCCCCTACTGGAAATGTCGTGATGAGGCTGCCGCTAGATATGTTTAGATTGTATTCATGTCAGTTGCAGTATGGTTTGTCACTCCCGTTACTAGATTATTTTATGAGCTTTTTGGAGGCTAATGGTATTGCTCTTGCTCAGATACATCCTCAGGGAGTAGCAATACTAATTGGTTTTATACTGTAGTGAATCTACCATTGATTTTATTGTGTCATTGTTTAGTTCTTACTATAAGTTACATGATATGAATGTAGGTGAGTGTTTGGTATCTTTCATCAGTTATTGAAGGTGTTGAAATTTTAAGAATCTTTCATGACGATTATTGAGAATGCAAAGATAAATTCCTATGTGTGAGATGTTATGACCAAGGAGAAATGCCACTATGGAATGAGAATTTGACCTGAATCGAGGGGTAAAATGGAGGAAAAAGCTATATTTCCCAAGGGAAATGTGCACTAACTTTTTATAAATAGGGTGTCTTACTGGTTAGCAAGGTATTTACCTTTTAAAAGTTTTTCAATTCACACCTATGCCATTTCATTAAAGGTTTATTTATTTTATAGTCACAAGGTTTTGTGTCTTAGCAAAATCATTATCTCATGATCAAGATTCAAGGGCCTCTATTATCTATTATGAAACTGTTTGTTTGAGGAAAAAATCATGAAGACACTAAGCGTAAGATAAATGTAGGACATAAATCTAACAAGGGTCCTTCTAAATTGATAAAAATGCAGGACAACATAACTGTTTTGACTATCAAGACTTCCCGTTGTTTAACTATGACTGATGGTTCTGCGAGAGAGGTATGCTGGTTTCTTAAAAACTTCTTTTGGGTTTCAATACCATGTTATTAACTTTGGTGAGGTGTTAACCAGGGCCACTCAACTTGTTGTTGATTGTGCCAGCAAAGTGATGAAACTGAAAGGCGACTGGGATCGATAGATTCGCCGAGGGAATCATTCAACATTGGATCAAGAGATGAGATAGATAGATTGCATGCTATTTGAAAGGATAAGTATGAAACCATTGTATCCCTTTGTTAGGAGATTTGGGCTCTAAAAAAGAGTGGCCTTGCTTTTCCAGAATATCCCTTTGTATTGGTTAACAATCTTACGGGTACTCAAAATCTTCAGTGTTTATTCAGAGATATGTATGTTAAAATTGTTGAGGTTGTGCGACATGAGGCTTTGCTTTAGCTTCGTGAGCAAACCCCGAGTTAGAGGCCACTGGTTTAAGTGAGGCGCGTGTTTTGGAAGATGCTTTAGAAAGATCTAGGGCTATTGTTGATGCTGGATTTCTCTAAATTCTACGGGCTAGGGGGTGAAAAGTTTTTACTAACTAGGGTGCTAGAGAAAATGACTAGTTGGAGGGGTGCGATATCGATCGAAACACGGTTTTTTCTAATCCTTGTAAGTTTAAAGGCACACTATGAGATGAGACTAATGCAAACTCTATTGGGGCTAAAATGTGAGTGTTGGTTCTACTGATAAGTCAGTTGAAGAGGCTGAACTTTCTTATCATGAGGTAGGGTAGATTGTTATCCTTAATTTTGGTTAGATTTCTATGTAACCTCATTGAATCTATATTATTGCTTTTATTTTGGTCTTACCTTATTTTTTTGTTTATGGTATATAGGTAAGGAAACCATCTGTAAGGGACTTTGAGGCCCGTGTTCAACCTAAAGCATTGGTATTGTCTACGGGGTTACCTCGAATGTGTTTTAAGAGTGTTCCTTTATATGCATGAATCATCTATTGATTTAACTAATGAGATTGGTCTATGCATGCTGTATATGGACCAAGTTTATGGAGTTCTTAATGGCTCGGAAATATCTACTAAGGTTGAGGAATGCGTGAGGGCTTTGGGTAGTTGGGTAAAAATTTTGTATCCTTAAATTATTGGCGCTATTTTGGGGTGGAAACTCCAATGCCACATAATTTTCATTTTTCATGAATATTATGCTCATATATCTGAGTAGGGATTTCACAGTAAAAGGCTTGAGAAAGAGCTAACAACCATTATTCAACTTGAAGATGAGTGACAAAAGTGCTTAACTAGGAAATGTCGGGAAGGTGATCGATAGGAAGATATATAGTCACAGCAGCCTAATTGTCTTATTGAGATTATTCATTTTAAGGGAAATTAAAGGCTAAATTCCGCTAATTGGCGACTGTGGTACAAGTATAGAGAGTGTGTTATGATGAAGAAAGCGATTTCTCAGCTCGACTTCTAATTAAATATGAGAAATTAGAGGGCCAACTTGATGTTACGGAAATTTGCTATGTCCGATTGATAGGAAGGTGTCAAGAATTTGAGGGAATAATAAGGAGTCAGTACGAAGTTAATACTAAACTTCATGGTGAGATTGGTGAGCTTCTATATAAGAATCTCCATGAGGGGTGTTCGAAAGACCGGGTTCGTTGTTAAGAAAAGGAAGTAATTAATTTGAATATGGACCTAGAGACTTATGCATGTTCCCTATATCCTAATGAGTATACTGCTAGGTAGATCAAATGTGGACCTATTATTGATCGTAAGTCTTATTATGTGATGCACGTGCATCGTATAGAAGCTGCAGGTTCCACACGAGATAAAGTTTATATACATGTGCGGTGGATACAAGATGAATTCTTAGATACAAAAACTGGGATTGTGAAGGGAATGTGTCATTAGTTATCGTAGTTTTTATTGGTTTTTTATGTAATATTTTGTTCTTGTAATTGTCATTTAAGTTGTAATTATTTAAAAAAATATTTCATCCTTTGTGTGGTTATTTATTTTTTAGGATGTATTGGGGGTGAGTATTTTATTGGTTAGTGAATGGATCGGGGCTCATCTTATGTCGCGAAGATAGCAATTTTATATGAGTATGCAAAGCCACAGCCCTCTCTCTGTGGTAAAATTGTGTGTTGTATCTGGTAATATAGAGTAAGATAAATCGAATGCTTGCTTGTGTCACGTGGTTGGTGATTTTCCAGACCTATGTGAAGCCGCAATATTCTCTTTATCGTTGGTTTAAACAAGGAGGTGGGATGTTCGCTTGTGTCGCAAGTTTGGTGATTTTCTAGGCGTATGTGAAGCTGAGTTATCCCTGCCCCCTTTGATTTTGGGTTGTTTCTTCGCTTATTGAGCGAATCTGTAGGTGATTTTCATACGTGTGTCATGTCCGAAAGTTTAAAGGGTGTGGTTAAGTGTTTAATGTATGGAATGGTAGTGGGCTTTGTTTTAGGATATAATTATTGCAAAGTGAGCATGTCATTTTGACTTATCGGGGGTAATTACGGGTGACTTTTCCATTTTCCAAGGTCAGGGTAGTGGGTAAGGTGGTGTTCGGTAGGCGTGCAATCTGCAAATTTTAAGATACATTATCTTAATTTTTTGTTTATTTCAATGCTCCTCTCATTTCTATATAAGGTGGCCAAAGGATATACTCAGCTGCTTTTGTGTATGACTAGTTTGCTGTTTGTGTTTTCATTTGGGCTTATATTAGTAGTGTGATTTTTATTGCGGATGTCTGTACATTATAACATGCTAATGGATAACATTGTGTGGGGTGGTTGTCTTTTGTGCGAGAGACCCTACCGGTTTGGTGGTTATCCATATTTGATGAGTTATTTGAAGAGATCATTTGTATTACGGGTGACACAGATTAGGGTAACATCAGGGGCGACAGGGGCTGATATATAAAGAGACAACAAATTTCTCAATTTTTCTTTAGATTTGAGGGGGCTGAGAAATTTTTTGTAAAACAATTACTACCTAATTTCTCAAAAATTTCATCTCGGCGGGAGCTAGAGCCCCCTCCAGCCCCTGCCTAGCCCCGTCCTTGGGTAACATCCCTTACGGGATTTTCTAGGAAAACTTATATAGGCTGTAAGTGCGCAGTGTATATTTTTGTTACATACTATGATTTATGTATATGCTTATTAAGGCCTTTGGAATTTAATTGTCTAGGATTGCCGATTGATATCAACTAATGAGGGGATAGAGAATGATGACGGTTCTGTAACCTCATCTGAGAAACCCTTCAAGCGGGCAGGAAGAAGAGCTAATATGGGCTTCGTCGCCCAGCTCCACCCCAAATAATAGTTGGGACCTAATCAATGGCTTGTACTTCTTTTGTAATAGTTCACCGTTACGAGTGAAGCAATATCGTTGTTGCTTCACTTGTTTCGTCAAACTGTTATAATAGTGGTGTTCCTGAGGCACTATTGTAAACAAGAATGGGGAGATGAAATTTATCCTCTTATTTATCAAAAGACTATATAGGACCTATTTAGGGTTTATACGTGTGTTTATAATGGTCGGATTGTATTCCACACCATTAAAGATTTCTAGATATTATCGTGGTGTATCTTTAAAAGTTATACATTTGGTTAGTGTGTGTTATCTTTTTTTTAGTTTGACTACATTTTGTGAGAGTTTGCACACTCTACACTTTATCAATTATGGTTTAAATAATGGCCATCATTATATGCCGATCCTGTCTTTTCTTCACGAGGTCTACGTCTCTGTTGTGGGAATAGGTTTCTACAATGAAAATATGTTTGGATTATGCAAGGATTTTATTGTAAGTCATATGAAAGTTCTAATTCTTTCGTAGAAGTATTTTTTTCTAAGCACTTTATGAATGAAATTCCATGTTGCGGAGGTTGATGTTTGTGTTTTGCGTACATCTTAGTTATGGCAAAGTGATATTGTGATGCATAGTTACGATGTGTTTTGGCTTGATATATATTGATGGGCTCGTTTACTCCTATCTTGTCATGGTTTTCATGTTTTTACCGTAGATGGCTCTAACAACCTTGTGTCTTATGGTGGCCAACTGTCATCTTTCATTTATGTCTGCTCGTCGTATTCCTCTATGCTATCACGCTTAACTATTTTTAGCATATTATTTTTACTCTTTTGGCATTAAACCTAGCCTCCTCCAGATACTATGAAGGCATGAAAAGAAAATTTTGGTCCCCACAGTCAGCGCCATTGGTACGGGGGATTCCTTCCGGAAAAATATAATATCTATGAACCGAGAAACCCTTGTTTTCGTATCTTCCACTCCCGTTTCTAAAAGATTTCCACTCGTCAGTGGAAAACTCACCTTTAGTCGGATTCCGGCCAAAAAGTTGAAAGGTAATTCTCGAATCCTTAACTTTTAATCTTGTAGAACCTGTAGATTGATTTACATTGAGTGAAATTTATATGAATTTCTATGTGTTTGATGAAATGTATCAATGAAGCTTATTGGATATTAAGCTTTTTTTTGTGTTTACTCATTGTGTGATATTGGAATGTGATGCTGTAGGGTTTGTTCTAAAATGTGTGAGATGACCACTATGTGTGTGATGTTTGAATCGTTCAATCCATGTTGTATCACATATATAGGTCATTGTGTTATATATGTTGAAAGTGTGATATGATTGATCGTGTGGTGTTGAATGGTATGTTCTAAAATGTGTAAGATATAATTTATGTGTGTGATGTTTTAATTGTTCAATCCAAAGTGGATGGCATATATATACATATATAGGTCATTGTGTTATGTTGAAGTGTGATATAGTTGATCGTGTGGTGTTGGATTGTCTTTTCTAAAATGTGTGAGATATACACTTTGTGTGTGATGTTTAAAGAATTTAGTACAAATTGTATGAAAGATATAAGTTATTGTGTTGTGTTAAAGTGTAATATAGTTGATTGTGTGATGTGGAAGGGTACGGTCTAAAATGTGGTAATTATACACTATGTGTGTGATTTTTTGAATTGATCAATCCAAAGTGTATGACATATAGGTCATAAATTGTCACTTTTATCTTTTTTATGCCTTATTTATTCATGTGGCATTTTCATATGTAAAGGCCTACCAAAACCAAAATGGTGGTTAGAAATAGGAAGAGGGCGGGCCCTCGGCCCAAATAAAAAAAGTGGACAACAAGGAAGTTACTTCCAAAGCCGAACAAGAGGAGGTTTTACCGTTGGTATCACTCAAGATTCAATTTGAGGAAAATTGAGCAGGTGCAACAGGGCTCTTGAAGAGAACTTGGGTGATGGCAAGGACAACCCCCCTCTGTGATCTGGGTAGTGATGACCTTACCAAAGCAGGCGGGCTGCAGGGGAAGAATTTTGACAAGTTCGAGATTGCAGCTTGATGTAGGGAATGGGGGACAGCAACTTGCCAGTCAGTCAAGTAAGCTAAGGAAAAGGACCTTGTACCCATTGCTTTCAAGGAAGTTGAGGGTGAGCTTATTTGTGTCATAAACTAAAGCGTATGGACTGCATATTGAAATTACGCATTTTGGAAGCGGATACACTGGCCTGATGTCAGGAAGGATGTGAACGAGGAAGCGTAGAGAGACATAATGGTAAAAAACTATTTGATAACACATAATTTATAAATGCCTAATTGTTACTGTTAAACTATTTATTCATGCTCCTAACCTAAGTATTATTTAACCTTTCCTCGCAGTGGAGCAGATTGAGGAAGAATGTGACCGGTAAGGCTGGCGACGCATATCGCAACTAGAAATCCAAGGTCGAGAACAAGGACATATGGTTACGATCGAGTGGCAAAGTACCAAAATACAAGGCATGCAAAAAGTACACGTGGATGGATAAGGAAGAGTGGAAGAAGTTCGAGAAGCACGGAAGGACAGAGGATATGATAGTAAGTAAACTTTTTACACGAAATAATAAATAGGAGTAATGTTTAAATATTTAGCAACTAATTCATTTTGTTAATAACTAATGTTTTTCAAATGTTCAGAAAAAAGAAAGAAGAATAGCGAACATTTGAGGGAAAAGAAGTACACCCACCACACCCAACCGAAGGAGAACATGGCTACAAAGGAGAAGCTAATAGAGCAACTAAAGGAGAAGCAAAGGAAAAGGCTAAGGGACTAGGGATACACAGAAGAAGAGATTGAGGAGGAGATCCGTTCAAAAAATTTCAAGCCTGACAGATCCCTAGTCTACTAGGAGTTGAACAAGGGAAAAAACAAGGATTATGAAACCGCAGAAAACAAGGCCATAACGGAGGATATCATAAGTATCCAAACTATTTATATGTTCATATTTAAGTAGTGTTATTTTTCCTTACTAACACAATAGTATGAACCGCAGTTGAGAATGAACGAGGAAAAGGAGAAGGGAACCCCAGAGTTTGGTCTGGGTGAGGACATCTTGATAAGTTCCACTGGGAAGAGGGACACCCCGGGTTGCTAAACAAGGCATAGCAAGAAGCAAGTGTGGCACAATCTCCTCATCCCAGAGGAAGAAGGCCAAGAGACCTTCCGCTGAGCAGCCGGTTGTCAAGGCGCTGGTCTCGTACCTTGGGCAGTTGGTCAAGGGCATAACTATAGTATGGGGATTAAATATTCCCGAAGGCCTTGCGAACCCAAAGAACTTCATTGAGAATGCTATGTTTCACTACAAGAAAAATGTTCTTTTACTTCACCACTTTTACCTTGGTTTTTTTTGTTAACCCCAAAAAACAGAGGTAAAAGCTTTTTACCTCATTTTTTTCCGAAGTAAAAGATTTTAATTACGTTATAAGAAACCGAGGTAAACAATTGGTTCTTTACCTCAGTTATAATAGAAACCAAAGTAAAACACCAAAAAATGAAGTAAATAGTTTGACCGAATAGTAAACAACGTCGCATATGTTGTGCTAGAAGCTTAATCAATTTCACCATTAAAATCGTTTCCACTGATACATTTAGCGAATGACTTAGCAAAGTTGTACATATTTTAAAAGATAAGTTAAAATAAAAAATTTGACAGTGAAAAAAAGAATAAAAAAGGAAATGGATGTCAATCATATGATGTTCAAATCATATGAAAACACACATATGAACACGTACAGTCAATCTTATGATTTTCAAAGTAAATAGTCAAATAACTAGAAAAACAATAGTCGTGAAAGCATTCTCACAATCAGTACGTAAATTTGAATAATATTTTTCTTAATTCCAACATAATAGAGATAACAATAAACTAAAGTAGCTCTGATAATGATGACCTTGAAGACGATAGGCCCCTCAACTTTGATCACCTCGAAGAACAAGGTATCCTTGAAGCGTAGGTTGTTTTTGATAGAAAGTAAAACCCACAAATGATTGTGGCTGTGTGTATTGATATATATATATATATATATATATATGTAGTGAGTACAAAGGGTATACAAGACCTAAACAAATATGGAACATGATATATACAAAACCAATCAGAAAGGGTAATCCTTTCTTATCCTGATTCTAAATCAACTATATCTCTATTACCCCCCCCACTCAAGTGAAGCGTAGGACTGGTCGCAACGCAAAGCTTGGAACGTAAGAACTCAAACTGAAGATGAGGTAACCCCTTTGTAAAGATGTCAGCAAGTTGCAAGTCCCTAGAAACATGATATCCTGAGCTTGCTAGAAGACACCATCTCACGCACAAAATGATAGTCAATATCAATGTGCTTAGCTCTCTTATGTGAAACTGAATTCTGAGCCAGGAAGAGAGCACTATTGTTATCACATAGCAAAGCAGGAGATTCATGAGTCGATACACGTAAATCCCAAATAATATTCATCAACCAAGCCAACTCTACAACAGTATTTGCTATAGCACAGTATTCTGATTCGGAACTACAATGAGAAACTGTAGGTTTCTTCTTAGCACTTCAAGACATCAGGTTACCACCAAGGAAAATGGCATAACCATATGTAGACCTATGAGTCTCAATGCAACGAGCTCAATCAGCATCAAAATAACCCAGAACTGGTAAAGCGGATGAATTTGCGTGAAACAGAATACCGTAGTGGAGAGTGCCACAAACATAGTGCAAAATTTGAGTGATAACTTGGATATGGTCATCAGCATGAGCCTGCATGTACTGACTAGTCATGTTCACAACATAAGACAAATCGAGACGTGTAATCGACAAATACTGAAGTGCACCAACCAGAAATCGATAAAGAGTGAGATTTCCAAATAGCTCACCAAAAAAGCTAGAAGGCTGCGAAAAAGCCACAAGGGGAATGGCAACATGCTAAGAATCTTGCATTCCAGCACGTAACAAAATTTCCTTGGCGTATCTGGCCTGGCCAAGGAACAAGCTGTCAAATGTACGAACAACCTCTAAACCCAAAAAATACTGCAGAGTGCCAAGATCGATAATCTTGAATTCCTAATTAACCCGATCAATAAACTTCCGAATGAGACGGCCATAATTCCCAGTAAAAAATAATATCATCAACATAAACCAACAAGTAAAGAAAAGAGCCCCCCTGAGAAAAGACAAACAGAAAGGTATCGGAGGAACTGCATACAAAGTCCAGGCCAATCAAAAAGGAACTGAACCACTGAAACCAAGCATGGGGAGCTTGCTTCAAATCATACATGGCCTTGCGTAGACGACAGATAAAAACATGACGCATCGGGTATTTGAATTCAGCAGGCTGCTCCATGTAAATTGGAGAATTAAGAACGCCATTCAAAAGTGCATTCTTGACATCAAGCGGTCGTAATGGCCAGTTTAAATAGACAACAAGGGTTAAAACATTACGAACAATATATGCCTTCACCACAGGACTAAAAGTACGATCATAATCAAAGCCGAGTAATTGCCAAAAACTCTGAGCAACTAACCTTGCTTTGTCTTTGTCAAGAGAGCCGTCAGCTTTGTACTTCAATCTATAAACCCATTTGGAACCAACAACATTTGCATTTGAAGGATAAGGAACCAAATCCCACGTATGTTGAGTGCGTAGAGTATCCATCTCTGAGTCCATGGCAGTAACCCGTGCAGGATCCTTGACAGCCGAGCAATAACTGTGAGGCTCGGTCTTAGAAAATAAAGCACTCAATAAACTATAAATATCATACTCCAAAAAATCCTAGTACCGTAAAGAACCAGTTCGCAAACGAGTAGCCATCGGATGTCAGAAAGAGAGACCTACAGTCGGAGATGGTGCGGATCACGAGGGAGGTATGGAATCCAAGGTGATGGGCACAAAACCCAATACTGACAACGACAGCCGTGCAGAAGATGCCGATGGCAGCGGTGGTAAAGTTGGGTTAGTCGTTCAGCTAGTGAAGCTACCGACGGTTGGACAGGTGGCGTGTGGTGCATACACGCAACTGTAGTTGTTGGCGCGTGAATTGACTGTGGTGATGGCATCGTTGGAGCTGGCAATGCCAACTGCTGTCGATCATGCTGCCTTTCACCCTATGGTAGACAAATGCAATTCTAAGAAGAGCCCTGAACTTCCAGTACAGTTGGAAAATTTTAAATTTCCAAAATAATGGGTGATTGTGCTGATGAAAATGGCTCCAAAACCTCTGACAGGATCGATGAAGGCTCTAAAAAAGAAGAAACATCCAGTGATGATAAATCTGTAACAGTGCTAGTACGGGTAGGTGGAAAAAACAACTCATCAAACCAAGTATGGCGAGTGATGTACTCCTTCTTCGTAAGGGGATCAAGACATCGATAACCCTTGTATTGAGACATGTATCCCAATAAAATACATGGCAAACACCAAGGTACTAATTTATAAGGAGCATAAGGGCGTAAATACAGAAAAACTCTACAACCAAATGGATGAAAGTTTGAGTAATCAGGAGTGGTGCCAAAAATAATAGAGAATGGAGATTGACCAGATAAAACTGAAGTAGGCAGTCTGTTAATGATGTAGGCTGTTGTAGAGAAAGCATCATACCAGAATGAATAATGAAGGCCAGAATGAAAGAGCATCGAAATTCCTGTCCCAGTGATGTGACGATGCTTCCGCTCTGCACAACCATTATGCTCTGTAGTTTAAGGGCATGAAAGTTGAGGATGAATGCCCTTACACACAAAATGAGATTACATGCAATGATTCAGAAATTCAATCCCAACATCATTCTGAAATACTTTAATGGTGGTAGAGAATTGGTTCTCAAAAAGAGCCTCAAAATGCATATAAGCCTCCAAAAAATTAGACTTTCGTCGTAGAGGATATAACCAGGTGAACCGAGAAAAATCATCAACAAAAATGACATAATAAGAGTACCTGAAATGGGAGACAACATGAGAGGGTCCCCAAAGATCACAATGACCTAGATCAAGTATGTGTGGTGCACGTTTTAAATTATCACTAAAAGAAAGGTTTTTGCCTTTACCCATCTCACAAGCGAGACATAAATGAGGCTTAGGAAGGAAACTAGTAACTGACAAACATCCAGATTTGCTCAAAGAAGAAATGATGTTGTGAGGAACATGGCCCAATCTACCATGCTAAAGTTCAAAAGATGCTTTATAAGCACTCGATGCAACAAAAGTAGATAAAGCAGCACCACCAAAATCTAAAACACATAAACCCTCATCAAAATGGCCTTTGCCAATAACATCACTAGTAAACTTGTTCAAAATAGTGAAAGAATAATCATAAAAAAATATAACAACATTCATATCCCGAGTTAACCTACTAGTGGAGAGAAAACCTTTAGTAATTTGTGGAACCACCAAGACCTCCGTCAAGAATAATGAATTAGAGACTCAAGAATGACCAACATGGGTAATGTTAATAGCAGAACCATTAGCAACAATAACACACTTGTTACCAGAATAAGAAGTCACGCAATCATGAGCGGACTGAGAAGAGGGCATGTGGTTGGTCGCACCGGAATCAGCTATCCAGCAAGCATGCGGTAAAGAGTCAGGAGAAGGAACCCGAGATACCAATTTAGGACACGTCGAGGCAAAGCGACCGAATTTCTTAGACCACTGACACTGCACTAGTACCATTCACTTTGCAATTTAGAACAAGAAGAAGCAACATGCCCCGGAGCATAATACCATTGACGCCATGGTTGGTTAAAATGAGCCATAATAGTAAAAATAATTTTAAAAATAATAAAAAAATTGAAAAACTAAAAAACAGCGCCGCTCTCGTATGCATGTTAAAATAACAGACAAATGATGGTGCTTGAATGTACATTCGCTGGAGATGGAAGGGCGCGTCGTTGTCACTTGCATGTGCTTGCACGCACTGTCTAAAGGGTGGCTCGGGCATGTGAATCTGAGAATGGCGCTGAAAGCAAGCGATGTGGTGAATGTCAGGAGAGCTTGATGTCGGAAACACGAAGAAGACAACACCAGTGGAGGAAACATTGATGTCGCCAGACCAATCAGACCGCCCGCACAGCGATCGGTAGTCGTTGATTGCCAAGCAAGGAATTGGAGGAGCACAAACAACGGTGGTAGATGGCATCGATCGGTGATGAACACAAATTTGAGAAGAATAGAGAACCCAACGGCAGCAATTGTCTTGACGGTCGGTGGCGATCAGTCGGGTTCAAGTGGCCGAGCGAGTGAGCGGGCGGCGGTAGGAGCAGATCAGAAGAGATGGTTACTTTCTAGAAAAGACATTGTTGATGGGAACCTGTAGAAGGCGGTCAGAACTTTGTACTAGACAGCGGCCGTGAGAAGCGACCAACCAGAGAAGCATGGATTTTTTTTTGTGATTTTGTTATTCAGGAAAAGAGCAGTAAAAATCAGGAATTTTTTATGAACTTGTCTGATACCATGAAAGAAGGTAAAACCCACAAATCATTGGTTCTATGTGTATTGATATATATATATATATAGAAAGTAAAAATGGTATACAAGACCTAAACAAATATGGCAAGGGATATATACAAAACCAATCAAAAAGGGTATTCCTTTCTTATATTGATTCTAAATAAACTATATCTCTATTAGTTTCCCTTTAGGAGCTCACTAAAACCAATTGGGGATAGGCCTCGATCTTCCCACCCCCCGAGTAGTTTGTACGGTACTTTATCCCATAGCACCTCAGCAATATAGGGGTCTTCGCACTCGGCAGTAGTGGTAAAATCTCCCACAAGATGTACTCAGAAAAAATATATATTGATTAGAAAAAGAAAGAATATATATATATATATGGAAATATTTGAAATTGCATATTAATTTTAAATGCTTTACCAAGGTTAGATTCTTCCCAAAATTCTGCTACTTTAGAGTACAGTGGAAGCGTGAGCTTTTGGGAGCCATTGTATGATCCTCAATGTCGAATACAAGAGGTTCAATATTGTTCCATTGTGAGGAGAGTTGCATGAAAATAAAATATTGTGGTAAAGTGTGAAGATGTGTTTTACTAATTATATGTTGTGAAATATTTGAAACCTAGAAAAGCGGACGACTTGAAGATTCTTCACCAGCCATTAGTCCTGAATATGAAATGAAAATGTGAATAGAGAAGCATCCAATGAATTGCACCATGCGACGTCGACTATGCGCCGCAGGTACGTGTAAGTCCAAACCAGTGGCATGGATGGCACATACTAGCAAAGTTGCTTTAACATCGGGAACTCATCGGTTAGACCGAAGGTACGACCGATATACATGCAACGTCTCATACTCAATAATGTGCTACTAAAAATAAAAGTATGCGACATTGCTTCATAATCGCATTAACCAAACTGGAACAGAAGTTTTACCAACGTCGCATTAAACAAAGAAAGCTACAGTTAAAAACACATAACCCCAGAAAAAATTAAGATTTAACGATATAAAATTATACAAAAACCCTATAGAGACATACCAAAACGTAGTACCTAAGTCTACATCCAAGGAAAGTTTACCATGTAAAAAATGTGAGTAAAAACTAGAACACAAAGAAAACATAACATATTGACAAACCAAAGATCTGACAATGCAAAGTAGGAATTGCTTACATTACATACTAGAAGATTAGAAAAACCCCACCTTTCTTCCAATGGAGAAGTGAAGGGAGGCGAGAGACCGTTGGAATTCGCTGAAAACTTATGAATAGAAGCCTGAACTTGCAGGTAGGGTTCTTATATATATAACTGTTCTGAAATGGTGGTGTTTTGACCACATTGTGTTGTCTGCCTTTATAGTGCGACGTCGCACGGACGTCGCAAAATCCGAAACTATGCTGATGTAGTGACTAACATCGCATCTGTGCATGAACCTAACAATTTCAGCCCACCAGCGAGTTATGTTATGTTAAATACTAAACATCAAAAACATTGAATTACCAATAAAACTTCATATAGAAAATATGTAAGTATTAATAATCTTCCAAATAAAAAATCAATTTGTTTAAAATACATG